>CM076599.1:124257500-129257500 GCA_038502835.1 Octonoba sinensis
CTTTTTGAGAACAGTGTTGCGCACTATGAAAAGTGCTATTTTTTGAGGTTATGTTTACCTGTACTCAAAGGGGTACAGTTTTTATTAAAAAATAAATTGAAACAGATATTTTGAAAGGGAAAAGTGTGTTATTTTCAATGGCGTAACCCATTATGGAATCACTGCATGCAATCAAAAGATACAAGCTTGCAAACATGAGATTTTTTAAAGAGGTCAACGTTACCCCCCCCCCCCCCTTAAGCACATGAATTACGTGCAAGCTTATTATTGGAATTATTCTTTTTTTAAACTTGACTTTGAAGAAGAGATGGTTCTCAATTCATTCCGTGCATGTTGCTTTTTTTTTGTTTGTTTGTTTGTTTGTCCATCCATAACTTCTCACCGGAGGAACCGATTTTATTCAAATTGATAGAGGGTGGTCTAATTTAGGTCTCATATCTTCGTTTGATAATATCTTTATAAAAAGAGTTATGGGTGAAAGATTAGAACATTCGTGTTCCTTTATTCATAACTTTTGTCTAAACAAGCCGATTTTGATGACTTAATATTTTAATTTTTGATCTATAGAGGACAGTTTAATTTAAGTATCGCATCTTCCTTTGATCATATTTGTTCTTTCGAAAGGACATTATGGGTAGAACGTCAGTAATTTTTTATATAATAGTCTTAGTTTCATGCTTCTATACGAAACTCATTTCTTTTTTTCCAGGGGCATTTTTAATCAACTTCAAAAAGGAAAAATTATTTTCACGTTAACTTTTAGAATCGTTACTTTTCAGGAAGCATCAGTTCTGCAATTAAGCATGACTGATGTTTCCTAAAAAATTAAACGAAAGTAGATATTCTGATAGATCCTGATAGGGACTTGTGCTGATTTCATTTCGGTTATAGGCGCTTCATGAGGGGTGGATCAACGTTTTTCGCTTTCAACTTAATTAGAATATCGAAAAAAAAAAGATCCAAAGATTCAAGCATAAGTTTATATAATGGCTTGCAGAAATGAAAAAGTGCTGAATAATTTTTAATACCAGTCACTCAAAGGGTGATACACCCTTTGATAATTTTCAAAAACAGAGCATTCATTAAAAAGTGCATCAACACTAAAAATAATAAAGTAAAATAATTATATATCTGGTAGTTTGATTTATAACTTCAGTTGTTTTGAAGTCGGTTATATTTTTTAAAATTAAGTTGAACTAAAAAAATAACAGCATTCTTTCAGCAAAATCGATACTAGTTTTAAACGTAATTTAAAGCGCGCAAAATTATGACAGGTAAGATCCTGGGTAATCATGAATCAATTACAAAAAATAAATCCAAATAGACCAGAGTTTCCGACAATCTCTGCATCAAATAATCAACATAAAGTGTGATGTTAATTGAAACGTCAGAATTTTGCGTCATTTTCATAAATTATGTTTAACCCTCCTAAGTACTACCATGTTGTGAAATAATACCCTTATTTATTTACTTTTTAATCGAAATCGATGATTATATGCCTGTTTGATTTCTTTCTTCAGTTTCGTTTTTAATTATTTTATTCTCATTTTAAATACATTGCGGATTTTATGTCCCACAGTTGATTCACATGAACATTGAAGTTTTTCCTATTTAGACACACATGATATATGCTTTAATAACACACTATGAGTTTAAATAGTTGAATTTTTAACTTTCGGTAACAGAAATATTTTTATTAAACATTCAAAAAAAAAAAAAAAAAATAAATAAATAACAATTATGTGCCAAGAAATTTCTGTGGATAACATCAATGGAATTTAATAAAAGTACGAAAATCCCAAGACGGAGTTAGTCGGGACTAACAAGAATAAGAAACCAAACGACGTCTGAAGTGGTAAAAACAGCTCAAAGTTTAAAATTGCATCAGGCCGACCATTTAACTATGACAACAAAATGTCCGTTAATGTATCGAGCCTTGCATAAAATAGCGTAGAAGGTTTCAGCAACTAATGTGGCTTAAAAAGTTACGGAACTTTACTGCATTCAATAAGAAATTAAGAACACCATATGCTTATTTTTGGAAAAAGCTAGAAAGAAGATCCAGCTGTACATTAGTTTAGAAACTTAAAATGGAAAAAATGAATAAATCGAAACCTATGCACATAAATTAGAGGAACATAAAATATATTTAACATTGGATTTCCCTAGGCCAGTTTCAACCATTTCTAAACGTTAATTTTACACCAATTTGCTACTAATTACAATAAAAGTTTCATTTTTACATTGACTTGTCTTATTTACCGTGTATTAGGAAAAGCCAATTATGAGCCTAGGAAATTGCGCTATAATTAGTAGTAACAAATTAAGCGAAATGGAAGCTTTGAAACAGTCAAAATGACTGGTCTGGTAAATCTAGTGTTAAACAACCAGATATATGAAAAGCACAAAATGGATAAATAATTCAAATATAGATATACAGTAAAACCCCGTTATACCGCGGTGACTATCATGTCCCCCGACGTTTAAACCACCCTTTATTATTGCCATTTAGAGGTGATTCCTTTTTTTCTATTGTAAATAGAGACAGCTCCAGCACACAAATGTTCTTGCCAAAGAGCACCCATCCCTCCACCAGACACACTAACAGATAAAGCCCTATTGTGATAGGTGTGATGTACACCTTTTTCAAGCCTTTTCCGTCTTCAATCTAGAACATATAGCTGGATTTCAAAATCGGGTGCAATCGCCCGGACTTGTTTCTTTTAACAGTCACATTACAGTGAATGAAATGGCAGCAAATAAGAAAAGAAAAAAATATACTATAGGGGGAAGAAAAGTTACGAGTGAATGATAAAGTGAAAAATGATGCAACAAAAGCGAGCATTATTTCGTGAATATGGTTCCCCGGTATAGTTTCACTATACCGCTGTTATCTCTACTAATAATAAAGCAGTAAGTATGTGTGTGTGTCTGTGTACGGCGTAGGGCCCAGACCGTAAAACGGATTTTCATGAAATTTGGCACGAAATTAGTTTGGAACATGGGGGTGTGCACCTCGGAGAGTTTTTTCTGAAATTCGAATTCGTTCTTCTTTTATTCCAATTCATAGCCGAAAGTTTCATACAATAGTCATTTTCTATGGGAAGAAATTATCGCATCGTTTCGAGCTTGATACCGTTGAAAAGCCCGTGAAAAACTACCCCGGGAAGAGTTTCGCTCTGCGTGCGAAAATTCGAGGCCTCTAAATTAACTAGAAAAGAAGTTATAAGCATTTTTCTCTGCAGTTCGAAATTATTTTTTCACGGTAATTAACTTTAATTTTAATTGTTACCATGCCGACTGACTATTAATTCCTTTTTCTTTCAACGAATTAAAATTTATTGTTTGCGGTTTTTAGTATTTTGAGGACCAGCCGATTTTTAATTTATTTATTTCTTTTTTAGATTTTGATTATTATTTTTTTAAAGCGAATTGAAATTTATTTCCTGCGGCTCACAGGCGATTGATAGTTTTATTTTGATTTCCTTATTTTGACATGTATTTTACGGAACCATTTTCCATACTGCACAGGGGTTTTTAAAAGAAATGTTATTCTTTATAGCGATTTTGTTATTCCAGCTTATTATTATTTATACTTTCATTTATTTATTTATTTATTTATTTTTCGCCTGTGAACCCGACGCTACGTTTTGCACAACTTTTTGTCTCCGCAGTTCAACACGCTGCAGATAAAACGTTGCGTATAGATTAGAAAAGTGCGCAGTTTTGAGTCCGGTGCGAAGACTGTACAGTTGCAGCGATAACTGAGCTAGAAAGCATAGATGTCTTTGAACTGTGCAGACAAATCGGCACATGTAGACGGTAGCACCCTTTTCCGATTCATTTTGTTTCTCAGTTTCAATTCCTCAGGTGACAATGACCGACTTTCGGCAATGTTCTCAGGAGTTTCTCACAAAATTTATTGCATTATGCGAAAGTTTCCCATGCATTTGGCGTGTCAAATCCAAGGAGTATAGTGACAGGGATAAAAAGGAGGACGCTTATGAGAGTTTAGAGGAAAAATTCAAAGAAATTGATGCAACCGCAAACAGAGAAACAGTTATAAATAATTAATTCTTTGAGAAGTGTTTACCGTAAAGAATTGGCAAAAGTTAATAAATCGATTCGATCTGGGGCTGGAGACGAAATCTACAAGCTATCTCTCTGGTATTTTGATTTGTTACATTTGCTAAATGATCAGGAGACACCAAGGCAGTCTAGGAATATCATCGATGAAAATAAAGAGATTGCAGTTGTCGAACCACCAGAACAGGCAACAAAAAATATTTATTTTATGTAATCATTTGACCACTTTAAACACCGGGTACTTTTGAGACGTTCCAGTCTTTTTTTTTAACATGACACCATGCCAAAATTGACCTGAGTAGTACCTCCTTCATGACGATACCGCACAAAACTGAGTGAAATATACAGATATCTCTGTATCATGTAGACGCATAAAAAACTGCAACGTTTTCATTCAGTATTAAGACTGCGTAGACAAAAGGTTGTACAAAACGTAGCTTCTGCACTCGGTTTTAATGTCAATAAATAATAGATAAAAATTAATTATACTAAAAATTTATTAATTAAAAATATAATTTATTATGATCGTCCTTTTTGTGTGGGTACTTGAACTAAACAAACAAAATGCGTTTTCTTTCAAATATTTTCTTTTTCGTTTTGTTTCGTTTTTTTCTTTCCTTTTTAATTGCGCGTGTTTTGTAAAAAAAAAAATGCTTAAATGTGTAGGATCTCTGGCTGATTGCCGTGGGCAGCTAATTTTTAATTATGTGGAATGCTATACATTTTAATAAAATAACATAATTTACACCTAAAATAGTTATCACTATATACACAATGGCAAACCGACTGGTCTTTCCATTTTTTAACACGGGCATAGCCGTGCGGGTACCGCTAGTATGTTATAACGCGGGTGCCAAACATGTCCCCCGACACCCGCGTTTTAACGGGGTTTTAATGTATAAACAAGTTTAATACAGAATCAAAGAAATTAAACTTGTAGAAAACGTCATTGCTAGGTTTGTTGGACTGGACAGTTTATTTCTTTCTCCTTTTATAACGAATTTCGCAGATAAATAAATATTTTAGGCAGAGTATAAGTTTCCCCATCCAGTTTTATTAGTAAGAAGAATTGACAAAAGCTATGGTAAATTAATATCAAGAGATTGAAGAAATAAAATACATATTTCAAAGGAAGTATTTATTTTCTTCTAGTTCAGAAATTTAATGTTACGAAACAAATTTTTAGTATATGTAACCTAAAACATGATTTACTCTATTTTTATTCTCTTAAACTGCAAACTACTCCTAGGAAACATTTCAAACTCAGTATTGAATTTTCTCCATTACCGAGATTGCTTTTTAAAGTTTTTTTTTCCCAGAGTTTCTAGAAATAATATTGTAAAGTAACCTGTAAACTTCTTTAAGCATTATAAAGAACAGAACTTCTGGTTTTTTGTTTCCAATAAGAAGCAAGTTTTTGAAATAGAGTAAAATACTTGTTCTATTTATGTTTTGAAAACATAAATCAAATATTAAGCTACTTTTCTTGAAGTAGTCCAGCTACTTTTTTGCCGTACCTTCCTTTTAGAAGATTATTTTTATTTAAGCGTGTAGAGTACAAAACAAATGCAATCATTAATTTAAACTAATTTGCTCATTTTTGTAACTTGAAAAAATTGCAAAATCGGCGATAATTTTGCTTGATTGTATTTAACGTTCAAGTAACGTCAAATTTAATTAAAAGGAACGTAACACCATTGCAGCATGGTCAAGGATGATTGGAGAAGCATTAAATAAAGTAGACACATTGAAACTGTAGTCACTCTCATAATTCCTTTTATTTCCTTATAATGGCTGAACAATTTTCAAAAATAACTTAATGTACATATTCCTGTTCAAACTGATTTTCAAGCTCATTATTCTGACACTTACTTATTTTATATCATTATGTTTAGAAATTTTCTTAACACTGGCTTAATTTCCATGTTTATGGATTTTATATTTATTAATGTTCGCTCACTATGTTTGGTAATAAACTTGATGAAACATCACCAATTTACTTTGTTGCCTTGGAAAAATCTTCCGATTCCCATGAAATTCAGTATTGTTTCCTACGTCTGGAAAAACGATGTAATTATGTTTGTCACAGTCACACAATCGCATTACTACTGTAGGACTTCATGACCATTACAGACCGCCGCCACATTAATGTACAATATCGTGACTAAAAGGGTCTAATAGTTCCTTGAAAATACAGGGTGATTAAAAGAGTAAAAAAGTGTGTTCGTGTGTCTTCCACGCTTCGCTTAAAATACGAAGTTGAGTGAGCAAGGATAATGCAGAAATAGTTATGTAGGAGATTCAATTATGGTGGAATACTTCTTTAGTATGAAGGGCATTCACAAAGTTCATGCGGAAGTCAAAGCCGTATAGAAGTACAGCGAAGCATTAAAGTAGTCAATCGAAGCTTCCAAGCTCTTGAAATGTTGAGGACTTATCGCTGTGGCGGATCCGGAAACTCGATTTGGGAGGGATGGTTCCAGGTTGGTCATTTAGGAGAGTGAGGAGGAAAATCCCCCCCCCCCCCCAACTTGAGAAATATAACTTATAACTACGTGCATGTATTTTGTTTTTTAATGCGATATGCCTTGAGTTTATGATACCCTTGGCCCCCCTGCAAAAATGGGAAATGACAAGCCTGGCTGATTCTATTCGTCCTCATTCGACACACATGCTCAAACGTGTTCGAGCATAGAAATTTAGTTTCAAAACCCATTTTTCATCGACGGTTTAATTGTGATTTACAAGTAAAGTAAACAATTTTCATCCTTTTTTCTCTCAATTTAACATTTCTTCCCATTCCATTCATAAAACGGAAACTAAATAATAGTTCGGTATAATATTCTATTTCCATGTCTTATCAGAGCAAATTATTGGTAAAGTAAGGAATTCAGATTCAATTCATAAAGTAAAAGTTAAATGAAAGTACTCATTCTAATATGGAAAACAGGTCAAAATAGAGAAATTCAAAACCAAAAATTTTATTATTACAAATGAGGAAACCAGAGGTCAGAAGTCTAACATCAAAAATTTTAAAAATCTATGAAAATGATATAATGTTGAGTGATGATAATCTGTTGATTTCTTTTCGTCGCATCAAGGTGGAAGTCTGTAAACAATTCTTGATTTTGCAAAAAAATATGAAGAATCAATCACATCTGTGTTCCAGCTTACCGGCATTTCAATCGCCACTAGTTAAAAAAATTCCCTCTCCCTTTTGTGGAACGATGAAATTTGTGTTTATTGGTAGATTTCAAGTAAGGATTCAGTTTTCTTTGTTTTTTGTAGATTTTTGTTATTCATTATGTTTTCGTTCCATTTGTTTTTGGGGCTATTGCTACCCTCTTGGATTTTATTTGTTGGGAGGGGGGAGATCGTCCCAATCGCCCCTCACTCTCCGGATCCGCCCCTGATTGTGCGAGTCGCCGTAATACAAAGGAAGGAAGTTTGACTTGTTTCAATTTCAACAAATACCTTTAATTTATGACCAAGGTAAAGAAAATGACAAAATGTATCGATTTTTCCAAAAAGTAGACAATTTTAAATGTCCTGTTAACATGAAAATCTCAAAAGTTTAGTTCTGTTCAAAATGTCATAGAATTAAAGAATTATGCGCTCAAACGGGCATTACTTTAAAAAATAAAATAAAAAACGAAATATTGTAAAACTTAAAAATGGCTCTTGGCATTTTCTTTTTCGTGCATTTGCATTCAGATTCATTTTTATTTTGATGAAGACTTTTGTTTTTTTTTTTACGTCGCATGATAAAATTGCTGCAATTATCCACAAAATTCCTCTTTTCTATAGAGTAGAAACTAACTGGGTGACTTAAAGACTGAAATAACACCATATTATTTTGTTGAAAACATGGATTCCATGTCGAAGCATTTCCTTTTTCATACTAAAAAAAAATTACTTTATCATTGACTACTTTATGCCCTTACTTTATCCTAATCGATTTTTAGCAATCGCAAAGAAAATTACAACTCAGAAATGATAAAGTAATTGAAACTAATAGCCTTCCACGAAATTAAGACGGAAAGAAATTGGACCAACGTTTTTCTTACATGGAAAATAATGTTAGTTTTATTGGTGCGTGGGAATTTTATCCCTTGTTTTGAGTCACTTTATAGATATTAAAGCAGCTAACAACAGGCGAATTTTTAAACTCTGAGCCATTAACGTAATGGGACGAAAATTTACGCTTTAAGTTTCTCTCTACAATTAGCTTAATTGCCAGGCTTTAAATTGAAATTAAACTAGCTTATGAGATATGTAATGCTCTAATATTAAATATTTACTTTTTGACCGGAAAGTAGATGTTTACATTTAAAACACTACAGTGGAATTCTAAAGCTTAAGTACGATGCTTGGAATATTAAAAATTTGGTTTCTCTCTTTTTTTAAGAGCTTGATTTCCTGGGGAAATTATATTCCAGTTATAGTTTTCCTCGAAATAGGAAAATCATCATTTTAAAAATATTCAAGGTTTTATTTGGCGGAAATCCAAGCAAGGTTTGTTCTTTTTTAAACGCATTTCAGTGAAAATAATAGTAGCGAAAATATAATTTGCACAGTCATTATATCTGCAGTAAAATGAAAGACACGAAAAATAAGGGGTGGTATTTAAAAGGTTTATTCGGATTCATTTGTGATTAAACGTTTTTCTGTGCCAAGTGACTTATTAAACATTTAATATAATTGAGAGGAAAACGTTTAACATTTTGATTTTGTGTAGATTAGAATTAAATTTAATGTAGAGTACTTGTTTGGTGAGTATAAGATTATTAGTTGTACTTCGTGACGAATAAAATGTTGAGTAACTTTTAGAGTTGTTATGAAAACTTGATGAGTTAATATTAACCACACAATTGTTTTTCAAAGAAATAATTTTGCTTAACTATTGATTGTCAGTTATTCAAACAGGGCTTTAATAAATTTAAAGAGTGTCGTTCCCTTTGCATTGGAATAAAAATAATACATTAACTTTCGAGGAAAAAGTAGAAAAATAAGACATGTTTCGAGATTACAAGTAATCCTTTTGTCAATGTAAAATATGCGAGCACGTTATTCAATAAAAAAGGAGACGCTATCTTCATTAGATGCAACAGCAAAGCTAAAGTTAAGGACAGATTATACCGTATTCCATATAAATTAATCGAGGCAATTCACCGCTAGACGGACTCATGAGCGATCATCGTTGTCACGTGATATCTGCCCTTTGTTTACTAAGATTTTCAATTGAGTTCACTAAGCAAAATTAGTTATCTTAAAATTAATTAGACTATTTTCACAGCTTTTTCTGACTATAACCCACTACTTACATTTAATTTAATCATTATAAAAGAAATTTATTAATTATTACAATAGTTATAGTGTTGCATTTAGTGTTAATTTTATGTAATAAAGAACTTTATTTAGGCCTAGTTTTGAACTAAATTTGTCGAACTCTATGTAAAGCGATGCTACGGCTTCATTTGTTTACATTGCATTCATCGGTGCCACGTGACCAATGACGTTGCTTGAATTGCCACCATTGAACTTTCTGCTATAGCTCTTGATAGTAAAGGAGCAATTCAATTTATGAACCCAGTGTCATGGAAATCATTATGGATCTTGTTATATTTTGTGTTCTTGGTAGATTACTAAGAAATAGTGAAAATAACTACACTGTAAAAGTTTTGCGTTTAGTTGCCACCACTTTTGGTGTTACTGAACATCATTTTTGGTGCTAACTTAGTCATTAAGATTTTCTTCAAACTACAAATAAAAGTTGAAGAGCTGTTAAAAGAACTGTAGATAACCAAATTAATTATTCCGTTTTTCTTTCTTTTTTATCTTTTTCTTCCGTACTACCTAGACTTTATTTATTTAACTATGCTGAAGGCTTGAAAAATGATGTAATAATTCTTTTCGTTCCTTGAGATTGCATTCACTGCATCTTCAAAGTTTCCGTCCGAACTTGTGTTTTATACCTCTAAATCATGAACTCACACTATTTATTTCAACAAATCATTAAAAAGAGATGAACTAGTGCTTTAGCTTTAAAGCTAGGACATTTGTCCCCCAACAATTCTTTGGATTGACTGAAACAGTTAATTCTGTGAAAGGCTGAAAAAAAAAGAAAATCTGAAAAAATACTTTTCTGCCTGGTTTTCTCACGGAAGTCACTGTGATCACTAACAAAAAAATGTAGGAAGGAATGTGCGTAGTTATTTAGTTAAAGCATTCATAATCTTTGTTGAAACATTGGTTAAAACTTTTAAATTATATAGATGTCGATACATGCAAGTTGGTATTTCTTTTTGTTCAAACTTCAGTTGGCCAGACTAAAGATTTACAGAGGCAATTTTCAAAACGCAATATCTTAATGGGAGGTAAATAAATTTGGTACGCATTAAGATACAAATTGGAGGCATGAATTCATATTTTAGAACTAACTCGATTGGTTTCAACTTTAAATTTTATCTAATAATTACAATTCTGATCATACCCGTGTTTTTTGAAATGTTTACTGATTACAATAATAAATATATCGTCAAAATGAGCTCATCCATAGATTCCTGTTTTCATTTTTTAAAATCATACATTGTACTCGTTTATCGTGCGAACATTAAAGAAAAGAACTAATTGGCGAAAAAATCTCTGAAATAATAAAAATTCGTGGAAATAATTTGTGTGTTTGGCATTAGTCATTGCACTTAATAAGCAATGTGCATTTATGGATGGAAAATCACTACTTGCCTAAAATTTCCAAACCGTAGGAGCGCTCTGCAATGAATAAAGTTAAGAACGTATTTTACTAAGTATGCATGAACTTTAATAAGATACTTTTTTGTTTTTATATTTTGAAATTTTATTCAACTCAATAACGCATTTTTATTTGAAACAAACGGAAAGGTCCTTGATATTCTGAGAAGCATTTCCGCTATTTGCTTATTTCGTGACTGGAATACATTTTTTATTTCTGACATTGTCATAAACACTTTCTACGAAAATTCTACCAGTGCATTTTGTGCATACATCACCCCTTTTGTTTCAGCTATGATACTTTTTTCGTAGCCTACGCAAAACAGCAAATGAAGAAAAGCTCTTATAATTTATATTTCGCAGTCTTTGTTATTATTTTTTTCATGCCCAAGAGTTTTGTAATATTTTATTCATGCAGACTGCGTAAAGTAGTAATGTATTTTATCTTATTCAGTGTGTACTGTTAGCAAGACCATCGAGAAATGCTAAAATAGATAAATAAACTTAAACCGCAATTATTGCTAAAATAGCGCAGGGATGGACTAGGTAAAACTGCTTCCTTTTTATGGCATATTTTAATTTCTCACCGATTAAGAATCTTGTCAGTCCAAAACACTTTATGCAGTTTTATTGCAAATTTGGGCCAATGACGTTAGACACAACAATTACCAATGCATACAGTAGGGTGGATTACCATCATATGGTGAAAGACACATTTATGATTTCTATCAGGCATAGCAAGAAAAAGGGTAAATAATTTTTTGAAAATAAACCTAAATTTATCGGAATAGGATAACGTTTTCTCTACCTGGATTTAAAATATGAATTCATCATTACTATTGATACATCACTGACTTGATTTAGATGAAGTGGATTTATTCTAAAATTTTTAGTGCAATAGTACTTTCTTTTTGAAGACGAAACTGTATTTTTTCTTAATATTTTCCTTTTCAAAGCGTTCCTTATTTTATTCACTACCTATGGTTCCATAAAAATTACTCCATCAATCGATTAAAAAGTTTTTTTCGTTTTCTTTTAAAAAAATCTTGAATATTTTTGTACCTGGGATAAGTGTTCTATGAATAATTATTTACTTGCAAGAAGAAGTGCCAAATGGATAGTTTACTGTCATGGCAAAACTCTTCCAGTTTTTTCTTCCGTGGAGAAAGGGTTGAGGTTAGGGTGAGATTAAAAAGAATTTTTTCATTTCAAATGAGACCTTTTCAACGCCTGCACTCATTTATGTTAAAAATTCGGAAGAAAGCTTCTGAGATGTTTTCTCACTTTTTGACACGACATCGTCCTTTATTTCCTTATACGTTAGTTCTTTTTTTAGTATCCTCATGTTTTACTTGATGCTGGTTCTACTTTTACCTACAGAATTTCATAACAAAATCGCAGGTTGGTAAAATATTGCAATTAATAGCAGATGAGTCCCCAAACCCGGACATTTCTATTCTTCTCTAGTAGGATCTATGAAGAAAAAAAGGTGTAAAATAGATCACTGCATCTAACTAACCAGAAGCTACGTGTGGATGCAAAGTTGCTACTATGATGTACTGTCCACGTTTTTACACAGCGATTTTTTTTCGTTTCAATTCTAACGGGAACCTATCGATTAGAAAAACTCGAAACTTCAAAGTCAATCAGGGTGCAATTAAACTTATCAGAATGGAACAAAATTTCGCTCTTGATACTTCTAGACTTTTTAGTACCTTTTTAAAGACTCATCCTAGTACACAGCCGATTCAGAAGTAATTACTTCAGCTTAATTGAACTTGATTTAAATTTCTTGTCTAAAATGGCATGTTTACTTACGTGCATAAAAAAAAAAGGTAAGTTAAGAAAAGACAAAATCATATGTAGCCATAAGTCAATTACAAGTATAAATTTAAAATGAGCCCAGAGCTTGCAATAATTCCCTCTTCAGTTAAATGACATTCACATGCATTACAATACTGACAAGTGTAATGATGGAGAACTTTTTAAGGTTGGCGTTTTAAAATTTTGAAAAAATGTAGCATGACTTTGATGCTGTGACACATATGGAAATGTTCGTAATTTTTGATATTTTTGCAGTCCTAGTAAAATCCCCCCCCCCCTTCTTTTGCTTTATTTATCATGGTATATTTTTTAAACATTTACTTCTAAGATATATTTTTTAAAGTTTACATACTTTTTAAAAATCTTTTTTCAATTCCTGCTATTAGTTTACACTCTCCTTAGTTCAAGTTTCAATCGTTAATAAAATACTTTTTATTCACTCACTCTAGCTCAAATACATTTTAAAGCCTGTAGTGGATGACACTTGATGTTAATAAGTTTTTTCAAATAATAATTCATTAATTAAATTTAACCGTTATTAATTTTAGTTTTATATGGATTCCATTTGAAATATTGAAGCCATATGCCACTATTTTAATTAAAGCACTTAGCCCACGAAATTTGATTCTTTAGAACTTGTTGATTTCCATTTTGCCTATGCTAAACGGAAAACCTCTCAGGTCAACAAAGACATTTTTTTTTTCTTTGTTGGCGTAAGCACGAATTGGCTCATTTTTCATATTACTTGTTTCGTTTCAAGACGTGTTTCTCGGAGAGAAGGGAATTTAAATTTTACTTTTACACATTTTTTATTGCTCGATTAAAGCTTCATTCTTCTTTTTTAAAAATATGCCTAAACTTAAAATCAATTTGAAAAAAAAAAAGTAGCAGCAAAAAAGAACGCATTTTCATTGCTCTTCTTATTTTTTAATTCCCAAGGTTTCACCAAAATGGTGACTCTAAATTAATCAGCATGTACGAGGAACATTCAGTAGAGCTAATTTAACGGCTGTTTCGCGAAGAAGGAACTAAAACCCGAAAATGTTCTAAAGTCATTACAAATGGCTGATTTCCACCAAAAGTTTCGTAACGAGACGGATTTATACCCACTAAATTTATTTAAGTGCTAATTAATTTCAAGTAAAATAAATGTTGCGCTTGCCTATTACTTCCTTCAGCTAGAATATTCTTAAGCACAGTTAAAAGCCTTATAACACATTTTTGCATTGATTAATTAAATTCTTCTCACAATTAATTTGATCAAATAAATCATGAAAATATCGCCACTTTCAAGTAACGTTTCATATATGCTCTCTCTTTATGTTATAGATTGACAGATAAGCGAGAAAGTATTTTAACAGAAATAGGGCTAATTTAAAGTGACGGCTCGAAATCAATTAAAGCAGCTAATTTAAACTAGTTTGGCGATTTCGGGAAAGCGTGCGTAAGGTTTAAACATCGCAGCGCCTCAAATTTTATGCTTTCAAATTCAAAGGCAAGTTAATTGTGGCAATAGAAATTGTCAAATATAACTTCAACGATCTTTACGCTACGTCATTGGTTTGAATCTCTTCCTTGCAGTTGTTGCTTCGAGAAACGAGGAAAGGGAAGACAATAATAAGGGAAGTCTAATAAATGATTGTAATTAATTATATAAATAATAATAGTTAATCTATATAAATAAAACCAAAAGTTTGTGTGTGTGTGTGTGTGTGTGTGTGTGTGTGTGTCTGTCTGTCGGATCGCCTCCTGGCGAGATGGAACGTTCCAGAAATACGAAATTTTGTTTACGGGTACCTTGGGCCAGGTCCTCGTGCACCTCGAAGCGTTTTTCGTAAAATTCGAATTTATTCTTCTTTTATTCCAATTTAAGCAAAACTGTTAATTTTGGGTTTATCTCATCGAAGAAACGTCCCACGTTTTAGATTTTTGCAGCATATGAATCTCCGTAAAAAACTGCACAAGATGCTTTTTTCTGCAGTTCGTAGGACAAATAGAACACGCGCAGTATTCGCTTGAAGTAGTTTTCGAACTTTAAAGCAAGGCTTACCTCTGACTTTATCTGCTAAATTTGAGTGCTTTCGCCAAAATAAATAGTAATTTTGTCGCCAAATAGATGTTTTCTGTTAACGTAAGATTGAAAAAATGCTATTTTATCTTTATTCATGTCGTTTTATGAGCGAAACAAATTCTAAAAATTCATTTCATTTTTATACATATTTTGTGGAACTGCAGACAAATTTTAATTACTTTACTTTGAGGTTGATTCTCCTTTCTTTTTTGGCGATTTAATAGTGTAGTAACAGTTCAACAATTGCATGAAATTTTATGGTAGAGTGTCCGCTTTATCAGCGAAACAAAGTCTGAAAATTCATTTCATTTTTATGGATATTTTGTGAATTATTAACTGCATGCGATTTTTAATGTTGATTTTTCTTTCTTTTTTGACGATTTAATATTTATTTCTTCGATAAAAACTATGTTGGAAGCTCTTCGATATCGCTTATTTTTGATGAAATTTAAATTTTCGCCAAGTGGTGATAACTTTTACTCCCCTCCTACCAGTTAATTGTTCTCAATATATTATTTTATGCTTCATAACTTTTCCAAACCTCTCCCAATAATCCTTTCCAGTAATATTGTTCTCATTTAATTCAATACGTGATTTACACTGTAGGATCATGGTGTATTTCGAAATGATTCCATTACTACAGTGCATTTTGGCGATCTTCTGCTTCATTTTAACTTTTTTACGTAGAGATTATTGATTCCATATTTTACACAAGTGATTTATTTTCTAACATTTATTTAATTTTTGTACTGTCTATTTGGCGCCATTTGGGAAGAATTTAGTTATATCTTTCTATGAACTTCAATTTTACACGTCAGAATTGGTTCAGTAATAAACATTTTGTAATTTAAATGAGCATTTGCCTTTTGAAATAATGCTTTCCTTTCTTTCGTTTTTATCCAAATTTTATGAAAGTGTTATTCAATTGAATTTTCAGGAAATGTTTTGGCGATTTTGCAAGTGGGATTTTTAGGAACGGTTGTCCTTATTTTGATGGGGAATTTAAGATGGACTGCTGGGTAATTTTAGGAACAGTAGCTCTTGAAGGTCAGTATTCTATTTTTAGTTACTGACGTCTTTATTCTAATGGATATTTTTTTGGGACTAATGTCATTATTCTATTAGGAATTTTTAGGAATAGTTGTCTTTATTGAAATGGGGGTTTTAAAGAATGTTTTCCTTATGGTAGCAGAAATATTCAGGGAGAGCTGTTCTTGATCTGATGGACATTTTTAAAGAGAATACTGTTCTTTTTCTGATGGGATATTTTTAATACGATTTTTACGGGATCTTGATATCATTTTGGCACAATTATCCCTCTACATATGTGCATTTTAGTTACTGTTTCTCTTACTCTAATGGTAATTTCTATTAACTTTTGTTGGCACTTTAATGTTGATTTTTATGGACTTATTTTTGGTCTAAAAGGAATTTTTCTGGGCTGTTCGTTTTAATGCAATCGTGGTTTTTAACGAATTTTACTGTCTAAATTGGATTTTTATGGACTGTTGCCCATCTCCTACTTGGATTTTTTAAGAAGATTTTCCCCTATACATTTACTACAGAATTTTGGACATGCATCATTTGCCCTGCGAATGATGCAATTTTATCCCGCGCAACGCCGGGCATGTCAGCTAGTTATAAATATAAGATGCAGAATAATACTGGCGAACGAGCTCAGCTCGTTGGCGCGCATTGGGGAAAAATTTCACTACGCGAATAGTGCTCGTTTCTAACCATTTCGGTCGAAATCTTGCCTTTGAGCGGATCTCGTTTGCGCGCATTATGAAGCACGAAACGATTGCGAGCTGAACTCGTTCATATCCATCAAAGGGTTAAACAACGTTTTCGCACTATCGGGAAAATATTTTTTAAAAGTATTTTTGCCAATACATACGTTTATTGACTTATTAATAAATGAAAAACATATTAATAATAATAAAGTAATAATTTAGAAAATACATTCATTGTTTGTAGTTATTGTTTTAGTTTTTACTTAAACTCAGGGTATTTTACAATTTTGTGCAATGTGGAAAATAAATGTGCTCACAAGTTTTATAATTAATCCCATTTTTACCCGTTTTTATCGACTACAGTTGGGGGGGGCCCCCTTTTTCTTTCGGATTTTAGAAGGGGTTCGCAAGGAAAATAAGGTTTGAAACCACTGACTTATTTTACATAAGTTTTTTTTTTAATTTGAATTTTACCCGAATTAACTCATACGTAAATCAAAGTGCCATTAGAAAGAAAAACTTTGACTTGTGCTTCATAATAGTTCCTAAAGCACCAGCTTGAGAAAGAAAATGCGCGCTCCTTAGCAAATTCGTATGGTTATAAGTTTATTACATTTACTTTCTTAATTTTAAACTATTTTTACAAATAGATTTCGTTTTCAGCATTTATGTACGGAATGTGTTGAGCTCTACTTAAAAGAGATAAGCATAAATTAACGGAATTATATGCAAATTATTTATATTAACTCAATCATGGGATCACTGGCAATAAGCCAAGTGGAAAACAAATAAGTTCTTGTAATAGAACCCTTTACTTTCTTTACATTACGTTACGTTCTTTGTTTCTACATTATATTCTTACATGAGAGCTTTTACAATATTTGTTTTAGATAATCTTTATTTTTATCAGCTTTTATTTAGGTAAATGTGCATGAGTAAAATAGAATGAATTCAATTCAATTTAAAAATTCATTTACATTTGTTTATTCACTGGTGAACACTTTCTTGTGGCAACAGCTTTACTGAACTCTGATTCAGGTAATTCGTTAAACAATCATTAGGCTTACATTAAAGTGATTTTTATTTATATTCCAATAACTGGACAAAATTTTATGTCTCAGCAAGGTAATATGCAGCGGATCAGGGAGATTCGATTGTCAAAAGGAGTTCTTTGAATGCAAAACTATAATTAGCAGGTAGCTAATTATAGCTTCGGGAGTGTAAAGAATTTAGTAACGAAACTTGAACGAACGTTTTTGTGCTTAATGAGGTCTGTTAATTCGTGGTAGAAATATCGATCGATGATGAGTTTCCGAAATAATGCATTCTTCCAGCTTTCTGCGCCTGTGCCTGAATTTGCTGTGTTTTTGTGAAAGAAGGGTAAATTCACGGAAGCACGTAAACGATGTTGACACGAAATGTTTCTCTCAAAGTTATTTCTTTTGAAGATATCTTTCCCGATGAAACTCAAAGAAAAAAAGGGGAAAAGAAATCCTACTCAAGTCGAAAAAAAATAGCTAGTTTTTTTTGGAGAAAAAAAAAACGAAGTTTGTTAAGATTTTTTGGGATGGTTTTAAATAAAAAAAATCTATTTTTCTTTTCAGTTCTGTCCACATTGATACTAAAATTAGTTTTTCAGATTGATACTTGTTAAGTGAGGGTCTTTGCAAAGAAATTAAATTTCTTTGACTAAACTCGTAAATATTTAGGTACTCTTTGAAGTAATTCTTAAACTCAGTGATTTGAGCAAATAATGTTAAAAATGCTGCTCAGCATGTTTTCGGGAAAATTTTAAAAGTTCAGCTAAAGGAAACTTAAATTTTACTTTTCAGCACTCCGATTCTACCTGTTAACAACTGAAATACGAGAGCTTTTTATATAAGTGCATCAGAAAGTTCTAAAATTCAATCAAAGACTCGATACTTTCACGAACCTCTATGTCTGGTAACTTGTTTGTATGGTAAAATTGTTTACAATTTCAGCAAAGGAAAAACTTGGAAACAGTAAAATTCGTTACAAAGAACTAATTTTATATAAAGTACAAGATATTTTTTTTCTTTTTGGCGAGATTTTCTAATGCTATTATACAGTTTATGAAAACTGTTAGTATTTTATGCCATTTATTTCAAATTTACAAGGCGTATTAAATAGGGATGTAACGAATAATGATTTGGCCGAATATCCAAATACCGAATATTCGTCCACTTCTCCCAGGCCGAAGCCGAATATTCGGCCATTTCTTCTAGACTGAATAAGCCAAAGCCGAATATTCGGCCAATGTCTTAGGCCGAATAGGCCGAATACCGAATAGTGGCCGAATA
Organism: Octonoba sinensis; assembly: GCA_038502835.1. Classification (NCBI taxonomy): domain Eukaryota; kingdom Metazoa; phylum Arthropoda; class Arachnida; order Araneae; family Uloboridae; genus Octonoba; species Octonoba sinensis. Next base: position 124,276,286 of record CM076599.1, read on the forward strand.
TTCGTTACATCCCTAGTATTAAGTAATGTAGAAAATATGAAGAATTAAAATCACTAAGCAGTTTTGCATTTGTTATCCCGTTCCTGTTGACTTGAACCTAAGACTTCAAGCTTATAGGTAGGGGATGGAGGGGACATACTGAAAATACATGTACAGTAGACTCTGCTTAATTGGACCGCCGAATAATCGGACCAGCCCTTATTCGGACCGAACTCTGAAGAACCAACACATTTCCTATTACATAAGCCTAATATTATTCGCTTATAGGTACCAAAAATCCGTTTAATCGGACCAGAGAAATGAAAGCAAATATAAAACAGGAGCCATAAGTTACTTTTGTCGAACGGATTTAAAGTGGGTCAACGAACAAAAATTAATTTATTAAACATTAATTACTATTTCTGCAATTTTCAATAAAATCCAACGACATTTACAGGGGAGATGTTCAACGAATTCCTACTAGATGGCGGTACTATTAGAGCAAAATTCAAGTGAATTTTCGAATTTAGTCGGATGAGTCGTCAGCACGACAATAAAATTAGATATAATTTAATAAGTCTTTGATTGTAAAATAAGTAATTAAAAATTAATAGGAGCTTTAATAACTGTTGTGTGCTTTTCAAAACTTTATATATAACGTTTAGTACGTCCGAGCTTGTTCCATATTCGCGTAATCGGCCCTGCCGGTTAATGGGACCAAAATGATCGCCTCCCGGTGTTGTCCGGTTAACCGGAATCGACTGTATTAGTCAAGCAGTGCCTTCTGAACGTCGACGTTGATCGTGTATGTATATACAGATTGATAAAGACTCAGACTTTTGAAGAATGCTATGCTTTATTTCAACGATACAAGCCGACATTGCTCGGATCCGGTAAGATGAGGTGTGACTTTGAGGGAGCGAGGGGGAAACGCTATTGGAGCGGAGTTGAGTTGGGGTAGCGTGGTATTCATCGCTACCCCAACTTTACTCCAATAATACTTCTTTCTCCCGTTGAGCTCCCCAAGCAGAAATGAACTTTTTCAACATCACGCCTCATTTTATCTGAGACGAACTATAGCTGCACTAAGCAACACATTTTCAAAATAAAAATCAATAGAGCTAACTGATCACGAAGTGTTATAGAAAATTGATCTTGGCCGTTACTGATATCGTAGAGTTTAATAACTTTTTTCTTTTAATAATTCGCGAAAAGTCACACTTGACCAAGTAGCACAGATATAAAAGAACGTCTTCACTTTTGAACGATAAAAATACTCTTTAGCAAGCAGTTAACTACAGCGGTCCGAATGCTGTCTCTAGTTTATTGTCTGTCCTTAAACGAGGGGGATTTCTGCTTCCATTTGTGCGGAAAATAAGTAAGGGCTGCAAATTGGAGCCATGAAGAGCATTCCATCCTAGTCGTAAAAATCTGAGTTCGATTGCCTAGCCATAATTTCACTCGGCGATAAATCGCCACCATTTATGTTACTTCTCATAATGGAGTGATCAAGTGGTAGCGATGCAGGGACTGCGCCAAAATCTATTACTTTTTCGCTGTAAACTACGCACAGGAATATTAATTATTTGTGATAATCAAAATTTTTAAAAGTTCATTGTACAATTTAATACTGTAATAGTAGTCTGAATTCAAAGCATATTTGGGATCATTCATAAATGATGTCACGCATCGAGGGAGGAGGGGGATTCGTGAAATTGTGGCAAAGCCTGACAAGGGGAGGGGAGGGGGTAACAAGAAGTGTGACATCATGCATTATGCAACATAGCGTGACGTGTGACAAAGGGGAGGGGGGAGGGGGATCAAATATATGGGGAAAAAGCGTGACATCATTTATGAACGGTCCTTTTGCCATGAACAGATCCCCGATTTTGTGGAAAGAACATTGGCTTGCGAGGTAAGTCGCCGATGAGCGATAATACAGCAATAAGACACACATATGTGCTGCTGCAATGAAATTAATAAAGTAATTTTTGATGGATGGTATATGACTTTCAGTTACCTTATTATCAAATTGAGGTATTCAATTTCCTTATATTTAACTATGATTTTCAGTATCATTTGTTTTTAAAAGCAATTGTTTCCACTATCGACCGATAAATATAACTCTGCAAAAAAGTCAATCTGTCCCAATATTTTAGATACAGAACACTTCTTTACTCAACGAGCCTTTCATTATATTACTTAGAGTTACTAGCTCGTTCCGAAACAATAAGAAATACTTTGCTATTGCTTCAAAACGATAGGAGACAATGGTTTGAAATGATGGATGTAAGGTACTGTGTAAATGCTTGCGAAGATGGAAACTTCAAGAGACAAACATATGAACCTCCTGTTATGAATGATGAGAAATATTATACGCAATAAGGTAAAACATTAGTTACCAGCAGAACTGATAATTCAAAATGAAATAATAATAACGAGAAACATAGCAAAAAATTGACAAAAGGGTAACAAGACCCACGTTATTGTTTGTTCGTTTATTAAATGATGTATGTTATTATTAATAAAAATGATTTTAGGGAGGTTAAAAAATCGAAATTTTGTGCAATTACAACACTTCTTTAACTGAGTACAATATCTCTATTTATCTCTCTATATATACATATGTATTAGGTGTAGCAAGTTGTTAAGTGTATGAAATGTCAAAGTTTGTGCCAGGCGCAAAAGCTGCTCTATACTGCAAACTTTAATATATTGAAATATAGATAGAAATGAAAAGAAATGATAATTCCGGGACATGTAAGCAAACATTAACAAAACGTTAAAAAATACTGATATAAGATATAAAAAGACAAAAAAGAAACAAAAAAACAAATAACTCTCCTCATCAGTGGGCGGGGAGCAGACCGTATGCATAAGAAACCAAGAAAAATAGTCCTACAGGTTTCGGAATGTGGCGTAGAAATTGTCGCTTCAGTTTATTTTAAAATTTCCTTTTTACATGCCATTTCTGCGACACATTCCGAAACCTATAGGACTATTTTTCTTGGTTTCTTATGTATACATTCTGCTCCCCGCCCACTGATGAGGAGAGTTATTTGTTTTTGTTTCTTTTTTGTCTTTTTATATCTTATATCAGTATTTTTTAACGTTTTGTTAATGTTTGTTTACATGTCCCGGAATTATCATTTCTTTTCATTTATATCTATATTTCAATACATATGTATTATATATATATATGTATGGTTATATGGTATGAATCAGCTTTGTGCATTTTTGTTTGTATGTTTGATATGTACTACATTATATTATCCTCTAAGAAAGCTAACGCACATACAAAAAGTCCTCATATAAGTAAGTCCCATTTTGTGAAACCCATGCAAAAACTCAATTCAATGTTTTTTGTTAATTCCAATTTTAAGATTTGATCCGGTAATAAAAAAGAAGATAATAATCATCGGATGGGATTAATTAGAAAACTCTAGAAAAAAAAAAACAGCGGGAATTACTGCCCATTACATCCTTTAATTCGTACTGAAAGGAATAAAAAAGCTTTTGGTTAGAATAAGGTTTTAATTTGTGTTACGAAGAAGCCCACACTTTTAACTAGAATTTCTATGCGCCTGTTGAGAAAATGTATACAATAATAGCACTTAATCATTGTAGTTGCATGCAATAGAGAAAGAGTTATGCCTATTATTAAGCCTAAAGTGTGCATGGACAAAAATAAGTATCTGATCCATTGAATGGGAATTGTAAGTGAGCCTGATTTAACGTAACGTGTTGATATCATTTGGCAAAAACAGATGTAAAGCGAAAATTCTTTGAAAGTTACAAAATTATCACAAATTAATCCCGTGAAACAATCAAATTGTTTTGCCATTCAGCAGAAATCCGTGTTTTGTGCGAAAGCACTTGTTGGATACTTTGCCTCACACCTTGAGCAAGACTGTTTCATTGAATCACCACATCACATAGTTATGGAGCAATGAAATCAATAAACGGAATAGCCCGTTATGAACTAGGCATTTTGTATCAAATAGTTAAATTTTGTCCAAATGAAAAGTAAACTCTCGTAAAAGGTATGGTATAAATTATAAATATCTGACAAATTCTTAACTGTTTTTATTTTATGCATTTTTCTTCAGTTGGCAGAGAAAAATGTTCTGTTGGCAAGATGAAGAACATTTGTATTTTATCGAGCAAAAAGAAACCTTAATAAATAAATAAATTTTCAATTCAAAACTTTGTGTTGAAAGATAATAAATATTCACAGGGTAAATTTAGCTTGATGAGTTTTAACCCCTTCAGACGCCAGAACTAAGCACAAACAATTTTGAAGCAATTTTTTGGTTCTCTGATTTAAAAAATGATTACAAAACAAAATAACTAAATTTTTTTTAATTTTAACTAATAATTAGTTTAAATAATAATTAATGCCCAATTTCCATGTTTAAAACGAAGTAAACTATGTGTTGATTAATTTCGAAAACAATTGGGTGTTTTAGCTTTCAAATTGCACAAACAGTAGTTAATAAACAGTATTTTAAAATGTACCCAACTGAGTACACTTGGAATGAAGAGGTTAAACGTAGTTTTGTCTGCTTTAGCAAGTTAAAATCTACGGGTAACTTTTGGTTAAAAAAAAGTGGGAAAATTTTTATGCGGTACGAATTGATCCCCTACTCCAGCGGTCGGCAACCTAAACTGACTGAAGATCTACTTTCCAAGTTCTGTGAACACCAAGATCAACTCGGGGGACCGGTGGGCGGGGGGGGGGGGTATACATTATTAATAGGGCATGTTGGGATTGCGCCCGTTTTCAAATTGTAGGTTAATTCTTGTCAGAACAAGTTCTGATGCTTATAAAACACCTACTTTAAAATTTCTAAAATAATGGTTTACTAAAACGTTAACTCGCATGAAAACAATACAAATATATTATTTCTTTCGAATTTGATAAAAAGAACAAATAGTTTTTGTTTTGTTTTTTTACTAAAACACACATGTGAAATGTAGTTACATTCTTGAATTAACTCTTACCAAGAGCATAGTTAAAGTGACGACTGACATTCCATATTATTGGAAGTTTTTTTAGGTCCGGTGAATGGTCTGACGAACTAATAAACATTTTCTAAAGGATAAAATTATAATAAACTCCCCATCCAATTCAAAAGTTATTTTATTTGTTTTTTTAAAACTGTAATCTGTCCAAAATGCAGTCGCGATCGACCGAAAATGGGCTCGCGATCGTCCGGTCGATCGCGATCGACGGGTTGCCGACCATTGCCCTACTCTTTTCTAAAGCCGGTAAAAAATCAGATTTCAGTACTATTTATTGCAGAGCATTTTTTTTCAAAAGCAACGTGTGTAAAAAATTGACATGTGTACGATAAGAGTTGAGTAATTCTTCAGAATATTATCATTGGATAATATTTTTATTTGTATCATTTGTGAGAGGCTTTACACTCGAATACGATGGCTTAGAACTACCGACATTGATGATTCTATACGGAAGTTCTTTTAGAAAAGAAAAGCGAGTACTATTGATTTGTTTGCTGGTAAAATATCATCTTTTCCAGAAATTGGGTGTAACCAAATAAGAAATGCCTATGACATGTCACAAACGGTAAATAGAGCGGCTGCACGATTTCTGCGCTCTGATTTTTCTCATCTCAAAGGTACACTTGAAGTGTTTTATGTGTCAACACAGCTTGCTTTGATTTAACTGGCTATTTCTCTCAATCTTCCTCAGTTAGCTTTAGAACTGATTTGATAGGAAATAAGATTTGATTTGATGTGCAGGTACAATATTGGACTGAAGACATCTATTCTTCATGATAAAAGGAAAATAATTATATAAAGATTACATATATGTGGTATATTGTATACATATGTATTTTACAATGTGGAGGCAGTCGCCTAGTAGATGTTGTTTTATAAAATTAAAGGAATTTAAAAAATAAAAATAAAAAATCTCGTTTATACAATAAATAAAAATCGGTTTTTGCTAATTTGTTTAATCCAGTGGTTGGCAACCTAAATTGACCGAAGATCTACCTTAAAGCTTCGGCGAACACAAAGATCGACTCGGAGGACAAGAATTTGGGAGAGGGGGCATACAGTAATAATAGAACATGTCTGTCTTTAAATTGTAGGTTAATACTTGTCAGAACAAGTTTTGATGCTGATAAAATACCTCCTTTAAAATTTCTAAAATAATGTCACGTTAACACCTTTAACTTGCATCAAAACAGTATTACAGTATTTCAGATATCAATATATTATTCCTTTTAAATTTGAAAAAATACTGTTCGTTTTTTTTGTTTTGCTTTTTAAATAAAACACATTGTAAAATGCGGTTGCATACTTCTTCAATTAACTCTCACCGAGAGCATAGTTAAAGTGACGACGGACATTCCATAATATTGGCAAATTTTTTAGGTCCGGCGAATGGTCTGACAAATTAATAAAAAATTTCTGAAAAAAAAAAAAAAGATTCGCCTTCTAATTAAAAATCATTTGATATTTTTTTAACTATATAAACTGTCCAAAATGCTGCCGCGACCGACTGATAGATAGCGATCGACCGGGTTGCAGATCACTGGTTTAATCAGGTGCCATGTTTAGTGCCAAGTTTGGTGCCAAACATCAATTACTGTAAGCAGAATGTCGAAGAACGAAAGGCGACGAAGATTATTATTATTATTTTTTTTTTTTTGTTTACGAATCAGCGAAGAAATCGTCACTAAAAAGTGTAATCAAAGATGAAAAACTTGCAATTTTTTAATTTTTAAAATTGTTTTTCGATGTGGCAACCCTGCTACGAAACGCATTCTTTTTATTGCGCTGTTTCTTTTCCTGTTCGTAAATGAAGTGAAATGAGCTGTTGGAAAGATTTTAAATTACAAAATGACAGATAATACAAAAAAAAAAATAATTTGGACAAGTCTTTAAACATTTTAATTAAATTCATCAGAGTTCGACGTTGTTTGAGAATGAAAAATAAAAGGACAAGCAGAAAATTTTTAACATTAATAAAATAGTATTTTCTCTTTTGGCACTTATGCGACAGAATTTTTTGCGAAATCAAAAGAATTGAGTGAAATTTAAGATAGAACGATTTAATTTAAATCGTATTTTAGTCTTAATCACAAGGGACTGAGAAAATTTTAAAAGCAATTTACTTTGGAACGCACTGCCTTAAATGCATTATTAACATTTTGAAAAAATGGACAGCTTTAAGCACATGTATAATTCAATAAAACGAAACACAATATAACAAAGGAAAATATAAATTCAATAAACGACTTTGATTTTTAAGGAAATTTCTTTTAAGATAAGAACAATTTTTTATTATGAATTCTTATGCTTTTGAATTGAGATTAATATTTATTTTTTAGTTTAACTTTACATTGCCTTATTGCCTGCTATAGGAAATACTGAAACTATTATTGCTTGACGAAATTTTAGCAGCCATTACATGAAATAACTGTACGAGAATTTACTTTTTCTAATTTCTGTTATGACGGTTTTTATTTCATAGAGTAATAAAAAAAAAAAGGAAATATTCACACTGAATTTAAAACAATCATAGTTTTTAGTGTTCAAAACTATTATTTCCAATGTTTTCGTTTTTTAAATAAACTGTTGAATTTCATTCGTAGATCATAATGTTAAATATTTTTTAACTGTTAAAAATGACCTAAAAAGAAAAAAAAAACCGTTTTATGGCATATATTCTTATACCAAAAGCCACATACCAGCATTTGGAAAACTATTTAAGTACAATAAATGTTACAACGAAAAGTTCAGTTAGAACTATATTAGCCTACTATCCCGTTTATACATCAATATTAAATTGATCATCTAGCTATTTTTCTCTATCTTTCTCATTTAGCTTTAGCTCTTCATTACTTCATATATACCTTTTTCAACGGTTTATACATATTCATTCACTCATTCATTTATTCTCTCATTCACTCACTCACTCACTCATTCATTCAGTAATTCGAAAATATCCTTAAAAATCTAGGTCAAAATGTTTCGTGGGAAAATAGGTTGGTTTAGTTCATATCTGTACATGTTTTACGTCAAAGGATCTTGAAGCTCTTTCCAAGCAAATTCGTCTGTTAGATCAATATTTATATAGGATTGAAAATTCCCCGTAGGCGCTAATGTTAATTTTTTTTGAACTGTTTAAAATTGAGCAAGTCAAAAAATGTTTCCGGTTGGGAGCTTCTTCCAATAATCTTGTTTAAAGGAACTTGGATTTATACCCAGTGTTTACATAATTTGCTTCATTTTTGCCCATAAACGCTGATGTTAAGATTTTCCGAACTGTTCAAGATTGAACGAAAACTTTTTCAAATCAAAAAGGGAAGTATGGAAATGAGATGTCCTCGCCGAGATCTTTCGAGTGCAATAGTTTCTGTTTTTTTTAATGCATAAGTATCTACTACATGAGTAGATACTTATGCAAAAAAAAAAAAAGCCAATTTTTGACTTGTGGGCTTTTCTGCAAATGCTATTAAATTCTTGCAAGTGTTGTTTGGCAACGCCGTAGATTAGATGACCATGAAAAATGAAAGGGATAAAGTCGTTACTTTTAAAGTATTCGAAAGTCAATAATTAAAAATAAAAAGTCTTTGAAAAGCAGAGATGAAAAATAATTCAAATCTTCCTAATAGTATTTCTTAAAAAAGAATAAATGCATTGAGCTTTTTAGTGTCTTATTCTTTTAAGCACTGATGAACAAAAGAACTGCACTGTTTACTTTTGCAGGGATAAATGTTGCAAGTTATGGCAGCAATGAACACTTATAATTCTTTCGCTGCCGTCACCTATGAATAAATCATGAGCTTCAGGTTTAAGAAAATGCAAATATTCATTCCTGCTTAGATTCTCCGTAATCAAGTTATGAAAGAAAGTCAAATAGAAAATAGATTATCAAAAGAGGGATTTTAATGCTTAGCTTCAAGAAGGTCCTCTGCATGAGACATTAAAGCATTGAACTTTCTTCGGAAATATGCTTAGAAAGTGCTGCAAGTTGAAGTGAAATTTTTTGGCGTTTTCCGAAAATAAAAGACGTTTGGCTGGTATAAAAAATTATGCTAATATAAGTGTAATTTCATACTATTTTCATAAGAGACCTTGTGCACAGCAAATTTAATTTAGATGAAAGTTCAATAGGGGAAAAATTTTAAAAGTTTGTAACTCAATGAAGTCATATTTGCATTATAGAAAATTTAAGTAGCCTATACTATAAGGGATCCTGTTTATGAAAAGTTCTTTGATCAGCACGCTCTGTTCTATTCTTCTTGGAATTTTATTAAGAAAGGTACTTCATGAAGGAGTTCTTCATGACTGGTTATAATATATGTTTTTATTAATAATTATACGCTATTTAGTACGCAGGCTGAAGTGTTTTTAAAGCACAAGCTACAAAATGGTGTTTTATTAAGCGAAACAACAAGCTGCTGTGTTACTCACATACACGTGTTTCAGAATTACAATAAAACCCTTTTTCAGCGGGTTAAAAATAGAGTTGGTGTTTTATCATATAGCTGTATTAAAATATTTTATAACAATCATGCTTGGCTTTTGCCGCCAGAAACTAGTTTTTTGCCATGGAATTGGTTTTAAACGGGGAACTGGCATAAGTAGCAGGGAGTTTCAAGTGCAAACCGGAAAACTGCTGTAGAAAATCTAAAACCTCTTTTATTGCGATCAGACCCGGTACGCATGAGCGTGGATTCTCCCGCCATCAATAGGCATTGGTCCCGCGAAACCACGTGCCTTAGCAGCGCTATAAGGGAGTTTCAAATATGGCAGCCCTCTGTTAGAGTAGAGAAGAGCAGCGCGGAGTGATCCATTTTCTGACTAGCCTGTAATTGCATTAAAATATCATTAATGGTGATCTGTCTATACTCAGGCGGGTATAACAGAAAGAACCCTTCTGTTGCTGTTACTAATCCCCCTGGCATAGGAAAGCCAACTACCAGTTCCAGAAGATCAATAATCCACTGGCTTAGGGTGATATGCAGCTTCATTTCAGAGCGATTAACCACGAGGGCTGAAGACTGACTTGATCTCAAATTTTGTGGCCTCTTGCTTTTGAACCAGATCCCAGATGAGAGACCGTTACCTGGGATTGGCACCCCCAGAGGTATCGTTTCACTTGGAGGACTTTGAAGGCCTATTTAACGTGCAACAGCTCCCTTTAGCGTACACGGCCCACAGAAACCAGCCACGAGACGTTGTCACCCTCCGAAACACTGACCTAAGTCGATGTTGCGTCACTTCCGGTGTTCTGCGAGAACCGAGCTTCTACCGACTGGTCCACTGCGGGACAAGAACCTTTCTTTAATTGTCAATTATTTACAACAGAAAAAGGAGAGCAAATGAATGAAAAGGACATCCGAAAAAAGTCAGTCTTTTATTCAGCCCTTACTTCGAGCATTATTTTATAAACACTGACTAGAAATGTATGTAAGCAAATCAATACGCAACTAAAAAGGATCATAACATTTATACTGCTGCCAGTATTTTCTTGCAGCAAGCTCTTGCAATACGCAGCGGGTCTGACCTTTATAATTCATAACTTACGTGACCCACAATCACCCAGTGGGTAATATGAATCTAACACTGTTTATGGAGTAGCAATTGGTTTAATCGTATAATATGATAATTAATACATAAATGGAAGCCCTTCAAATAGAAGAGTCCTGACCTTCATCGTAATGATATTCGAAATAACAGAGTGGAAATGGAGTGTTTAGCTATTATAACATCAAGACTTATCATAAACTAATTAGCCCGGCGGTCATACGAAATAACCGCTGTTCTAGATATTATAAATATACAATTATCCCAGTAACCGGAAATGCACATCGAATCAAAGATATTTATCAGGTAGAAGAGTAAAGTTTAATGAATAAATAATAAACATATAATAATTTCGGAAAAAAATATTCTTACCGAAAAAAAAAATCTAAGTTACAATAATCTGTAAAATAAAAAAGTTATTTTATTATATAATCAAATTGTTTGTGAAAAATATTTATTTATATCCAACATAATCATCATCAAAACCATAGTTTTAAGGAAACTGGGAAAAACACCGCTGCCACTTTAATATATATAAAAAGCGCAGACGATAAATAAATTAAAACAAAAAAGAAGGATTAAATTAAATTTGATTACACTGCTGTAAATTCGCTAAGAATGAATGAAGGAATGAAAGAAAAAGGGAAAGAAAGAAAGAATGAATGAAGGAATGAAAGAAAGAGGGAAAGAAAGAAATAATGAATGAAAGAAATAATGAATGAAAGAATGAATAAATGAGTGAATAAATGATAAAATAAATAAATGAGTGAATGAGTGATAAAATAAATAAATGAGTGAATGAATAAAAAGATAAATAAGTGAATAAAAACATGAATGAGTAAATGAATGAATAAATACATGAATGAGTAAATGAATGAATAAATACATGAATGAGAAAATGAATGACTGAATAAATACATGAATGAGAAAATGAATGACTGAATAAATACATGAATGAGAAAATGAATGAATGAATAAATGAATGACTGAATAAATGAAAGAATGAATGAATGAGTGAATGAATATGTATTAATCCCTGAAAAAGGTATATTTGAAGCAATTAAGAACTAAAGCTAAACGAGAAAGAGAGATAAAGATAGCTAGATTATAAATTTGAATTTGGTGTATACGGGAAAGTATGCTCGTATAGTTCTAGTTGGAACTTCTTGTTATAGTGCTCAGTCAATGTACTCTCCGATTTTCTTTGCCGAGACTTTCCTCGAATTTGCGCATGCGTATGTTTTTATGAAGAATAATAAAGTCTCTGCGTTTTTTTTCAAGAGACTTTCTGAGTCTTTTTTATTGTGTTAAAGATTCAAATTAGAAATACAATATGTCATCATTGGGGAAAAGCAAAAAATTACAGTGTAAAATATAATTTAGAAAAGTGCCTATTCCAGCGTATTGGCCCCTTTGCCGGATAAAATCTTCCTGACGGATAGTATCCGGCTTTCGTAAACGCACAGTATATATTATCACAAACATTCCTGAGTTCTTCTTTTCATGTCATTTTCAAAATAACGAAGAATCAAAGAAGTCCAACCTTATTTATTATTTTTATTTTTTTAAATTGGCAACTGCTTACTACAAAATTAAATTATTAGCACGCGTAAAAAAGAATTACTATAGCAGAGATTTAGAAGAATGAAGTACATATAATATCGTTAAAAATGTTATCAATTAAGATAAAAAACCTGAATTTTATTTGAAAAGGTAGCTAAGACTGCCTAACTATAATATTAAACTGTTCGAGTTTTCAATCATTTTCAAACTATTTGAAATTTATAGACACAAAGCTGAAGTACTTTATTTTGAACAAAAATAATTTTCGATAAATTTTTCTAAAAACATAAAGTGAAGCATAAAAAGAAATGGCACTATTAGAAAAATGGGGCAAGGGGAAATTTAATTAAATATTCTAATAAAAATACCTATATTCGTGTTCAAACACAACCTGTTTAGAGAAGCGTTCTTAAATAAGATTTGTTAGTAGAAGTTCTTTGCTTCTCTGTATTCACCCCCACATAAATCTATTTCTGTCTTCCTAGTATACTCTTGTTTGACTCCTAACTGATTTCAGCGGAAATGTTCGAAGAATGATATTAACTCCCGACTTTCTTTAGATAGAAAAACACATGCTTCTTAGGAAGAGAACGGTACTGTGTTTTTTGATAATCAAGCGCTGCTATTTTTAAAGCGAAAACAACATTTACCTTACGTACACGTATATTTAGATAAACTTTACCTAAAACTTGTGATGGAGTTTCCATTATTTTTAGTTTCGTTCAAAAAAAAAAAAAAAATCTTAGGAGTAAAAAAAATGTTCATGGTGATTAAAAACTCAAAACTATGTTTTTCTTTGTTGTTCGCATATGAAGTAATAAATTGGAAATTATCTGCTCATTTGGTTTAGTAACTTTTTGAGTTGGAAGTTAAAATATATGTATGTAGAAAAATATTCTGTAATTTATGCAGTAACACTGCATTTCAACAAACAGACCGAAATTGGAATAGTTTATATATACATGTGTGATTTGTCGATACGGATTAAAATTTGAGTGGGAAAGGTTTAGTAGAAGGTTTTTGCAACGCTTTTTTTTCCTTCTGTAGACTTCTGACTGCGGGCAATCGCAACTTTCTCCAGTTTTTGTGAATTGTCTCGTTTTAAAGACAAAATGCCCCCTTTTAAAGCTTTTATTTTAGTTTTTTTGTTTAATTTTGTGCAATTATTCAAGTATGGCTGCAATTGTTCTATGCTTTTGCTGGGGGGGAGGGGGTGGAACTACATTAATTTGTCTGAACAAATTGAAGGGCAGCAGGAAGGAACAATCAAGCTCATTTTTTGCCAAATTTCGTTTTCAGTGCATATAGGTAACATTATAAACAGAATGCATATGCGGTATCATTTAGGCAAGTAATGTACAGACGACCCACCCATTGATGACGCTTCTGACGAGCAAAAATGACCAAAATTCAGAAGTTGAAACTTTAAAAAATAAGGCTGAGCATTTAGATATTTGTGATTATGATCGTTTTCCCCACGGCCCTTTAATTGGATTTTAAGGTATCAAGAATTGCGATAATTAAGTCATTAAATCTCAATTAAATAACTAGGCACCAAACTGTCCTACCAAATGAAGAAAAAACGGTATTTTTTTAAAAGCTAAAATTTAAAAGGAAATTAAGAGTCATTTTAAAACACATTTTTGTTATTTGAATAGCTATTGGTGAATGTATTTACTCCCTTAAGCGATTTTAGCCTAAATTTAGCAATGATTAAAGTTGAGATTGAAAAAAAATATATTTGTTTTTCCCGTATTAGATACGATTCAAAGAATTTTTTTAAAATGTAGGTTTCCTTTGTTGATTATAATTAGATTGGTATCTGATAATCTTGAGATTGGATTCGCTTTTAACTCAAACACATCTGATTATGAAAATTTACCATTAAGTTTATATACCTTTTTTTCTTTCTAATGGGGTTGCATAAGGTCATTAACATTTGCAAACCTAGTGCATTCCCAGGAAGCTGGAGTCCATTCCTTCAAGTAGCACCACAATCCCCGGATGCATTACCACATGGAAAATTTTGACACCTAAATTCTTCACTGGAAGGTGAAGCTATTTGGTTTTGATGATGCGAAACTGATCTAGGAATTTAATTTAGCCCTGAGTACCCAAGTCAACTGTATTTAGGGATCTTTTAACATGGCCATTAACCATACGACATTGTCGCAGATGATTTTCTGCATTTTGAAAATCCATCGTCATGGCGGGGTTTGAACCCGCGGTCTTGGGCGTTTTTTTTTTTTTTTTTTTTTTTTTTTATAGAGTTTTACATAAGGAACCGCAGGAAATATTTAGCACTTCCTGATCTAACGGAGGCTGATTTAAATTGCATCAAAATTATTGCCAAAAATGAATGAGTAGATAAATAAATACACATCACAAATAATAAATAAAGAAAAATAAATAAGTGAAAACAAACAAACGAATAACATTAATTTATCATAATAAAGCAATAATTAATGAAATGAAGAAAATAAATATCATAAATAGATAAAACTGTTGTGGTTTTACTTCAGAGATGACTTCAAACATGTTTGAAGGAATAAATAAATCTCTAGCGTTTTAAACAATCACTGGCAAATTTTTGTGACTGTCATGCAACAAGAAAATGTCAAATTATTCTCTTAAGTTTTCATTAAAATTTCCACTTTTTATTAAGTATTGAGAATCAAATGAAAATTTTTATTTTCCATTTCTTATTATTTCTGCGATTTGCGAATTCTATTTCGCCGTCAGCGTTGAAGGAACTTATATATGTGTGTGTGCGTGTGTAGTTGTGTGTGTGTGTGTTTGTGCGTGTGTGTGCCTGTGTTACTTTTTACAAGAAGGAAACAGACTGAATGAAACTCACAAGGTATTATATTACAAGGCGTTCAGATCTGTTTTACGTTTTTATTAAAAGTATTTACTTACTTTCAATTTCTTTTACTTTTAACGATAGAGTTGGATGAAATTATGAAGAAAAAGCGTTAATAGTTATTTATATATTAAAAATCCCTTTTCCAAAAACTGAGTTCTTAACTTCCCTATCTATACTTTTTTAAACCAGTAGTAAAGAAGAATAAAATTTTTGTGTTTTGAATATCGAAGAGCACACAAAAACCGAACTATTTGTGCAAAAGAAAAAAAAAAAAAAAAAAAACTTTTATTCATATTGCATTAAATATTTTCTAAAAAATAAAACTCCTCGCAAAAGGATACGTGATTTCTATCACGTATTTGTTGGTTGGTAGGAGGAAAATTGAATTAGGGACCTCTGTCATGTCCGATGGCGTTATTTAATTTTTCTCGTAAAAGTAGTTTTACTGCAACTAGACTATTACTGCTGCAGAATCAAACCTCCAGTGAAATTTAGCGCAATTAGGCTAAAGCTCAGAATAGTGCTTTGTTAGTAAAGTAGTCGTTTTAGGAGGGAATGGGGATTGCTCGGTAACAGGATGCTGAGCAATGGACGTTTAGATCAAGGTGATTATAAAGAGCAATTTAGATGAGCTTGTTCATGAAAATTTTAATTTATTAACTGAATGTCAGGAAATTTGGATGCTACAAACATCAACGAAATGAATGTCTGTCGGGATAGGATGTTTGCGTTTTTATTATAGTTTAAGTTTTTTCAGATCGAGGGACATCTACAAACCTTAAAAAAGCACAGTTTTTCTTTTTTTAAAGCTGAAGTTTATATTTCGTAAATCATTTTGTGAACTAAAGGAAGGGGAGAGAGAGAGAGAGAGAGAGAAAGACAGAAATAATATTAAACTTAAGGAAAATTATTCTTATTTCAAATTTTTTTTATCCTTGCTGAATTATTAAATTAGAAATTAAACTAATAATTTGATAAATTTGACAGCACGCACAAACACAGATAAATATGCATAATCATTGACCATGTATAAAAAAGTACGAAGAATCTAGCTATCAAAACAAATTATTTGAAAATTAAAGTTAACTGTGGATGAGGAACCTTTAAACCGAGAAAAATTATAGCATTCACTGTTTGAAGATATCACTGATTGAACTCCAACTACTTGAACGATTGGGAGCACGAATGCAGCAGAAAAACACATGGGAGCGTAAAAGGAGCTTAGGAGCAAGACACTTTTTATTTCGTACCTTTTATTATTCCGTACTTTGTATCACACTGAGTTTTTTCAACTTTTTAAATCAATTTCCAATAATGTAAGAGAATTTCAGGCACATATATGGAAGTAGATGTTGTTTTAGTTTTTATTGATAAGTATCAACATTTACGGCATGATTAAATTGTTTTTGTTTTCAGTATTTTTTTATAACCTTTGTCACTTTTGCCACATTTTTCCTTTTATTCTCTTAATTTCTTCTTTTCCCTTTTTTTTTTGTGTAGAAGAAAAAAGTGATCTTGACGTGCTATGTGAATAGGGAATTTTCCGAAAAATCAATATTTCTTTAAGGATGCTGGACCAGTTACGATTACATTTTGCGGTACGATACGATACTGACGTCACATGCAAAAACCAAACTACGGTAAAATGATATGCAAAAGTTTGTTTCATGATTAGCATAGAAAAATAACAGACTATTTGTATTTTTTATCGTAACTTACGGACTTGAACAAATTTATTTCTATTTTTCAAAAAGTATTTCCATTCATAAATCAATTTTTAATTTCGATTCTTTGGAGTGGCAACACGTTAGTTTGTTTACATCGAGACATCATTCATACTCAAGTTTGATTGTTAAACTTATAGCCCGCATATGTTCTACGGCAGATCAGCTAGTTAGTTGCGCGTAAATAGTATTCTTGATGTTACTTTAAGAACTATTTTAACGAATCTTAATGTTGCTCTAAACAATTTGAGATGTTTTCGTGTTGCGAAAAACAGATATCAAGAAATATAAAGTCATCAGTAAGTAGAATATGTACATTTCTACTACTAATCGAAAGATTAAAAACTACGTAAATTTAACACAAATTTTGCAAAAGATAAGCTTTGAATGACGTGCACGTAATGTTTTGCAAACTAGGGCTTAATTTACCTTGTATAAAACTGTTTTGCGAAACACCGATGTTAATTAGCCAAATGAGTGTCTGAATGCGTGTCTAATGCTTACTAAAATGTAATAAACATGAAATCAAACACAAAGGTAGGAATTTAGGTAGTGAAGGTGTAGTGTCACCTCTATGCTTAGTAATATCTTTGTTTTTTGAATTCATGTTTTAAAATCTGGCAACTAAATGTTGTTGTTGAGAGTTCGAGTTACGTATCAAAGAGTGCGGTTGCTAATTGTGATTGTGAGAATAAAAGGATGTTTTCTTAATGTGTCTGCATTTATGAATCTTTAAAGAAACTCTTACATCTAAGGGATTAAGTAAAAAGGTATAAAATACATATATATATTTCACTTAACGTGAACAAGTTACGATTAAATTTTGTGGTACGATACGATATTGACATCATGCAAGAAGCAAACCATGTTAAAACAATATTTAAAAATTTGTTTAATAATTATCATAGAAAAGTAACAATATTTGTATTTATTATCGTGACTTACGGGGGAGGGGAGGGGACTTTAACAAATTGATTTCTATTTCTCAAAACAGTATTTCCGTTCATAACTCTATTTTTAATTTCCTATTCTTTGGAGTGGCAACGGCTTAGTTTTTTTATATCTGGCAATCATCCTTATGTTTATATATAGCGATCTTTTCTTAAGCCTTTCGAATTTTAAAGTGCTTTTTACGATTTTAAAATAGTTATAGCCCGCATATGTGTGTTCTACGGGGGAACAGCTAATAACATGTTATTTCGCCTTAGAAATCGCATCTTCTTAAACATAGCATCATAGAAATTGTAAATCTCATTAAAACAATTATTTCGAAAAAACCTACCGAATACCAAATCAAGATTATTTGCTGAATAAATTAGTCATGCTATTTCAATAAATTTTAAGCAGTGTGAATAATTTGATACTAGTTGATTCACTGCAGAACATCTGCGGGCTATTTCAACAATAAGGAATCAGAAATTAACCATTTTAAAATCGTTAAAAAAGCTTGCAAATTCGAAAGGCTTAAGAAAAAACCGCTAGATATAAACATCAGAATTATCGGTCGATATAAACAAACTTTGGTGTTGCCACTCGAAAGAATCGGAAATTACAAATTGAGTTATGAATGAAAATGCCTTTTAAGAAATAAAAATAAATTTGTTAACGTCCTGAAGTTACGATAATGAAAACGAATATTATGTTACTTTTGTAAGCCAGAGCCGAGCTCTGTGTAAACTAATCATTAAACAAATTTCTAAAATATCGTTTTACCATTGTTTTTTTTTTCTTTTGCATAGTGTCAGTATCGTATCGTTTAGCAAAATTTAATCGTAACTGGTCCACGTTAAGTGAAATATATATATGGATTAGCAACAATGAAAAATAAAATTTAGCTGAAGTAATTCAAAGTCTTATATTCAGTCTTTTTATCATCTTTATTACTTTTAAACTTCATAAATTCGAATTCCTTCCCTTGAAAAACATTAACTTTAATCAGTCGAAAAAAGAACTCCTTTTATTTATTACATGGATTTATTTAACTTGACTTGTGGCGGAATTTTGTAAGGCAGTTTTCGACAACTATTACTGCATAAATTATCTTCAAATTTTGCACACAAGCTTATCTTCGATGACAATACAATAATCCATCTATTTTATAATTTATTATAACGTTAATTAGGAAAAAAATTAATAATTTTGGCTCTGAGGAAATTATCAGCATTATCATTTGCCGTTTGGCAACAATAGTTTTGTTTGGATAATGCAACGATGTTTTGAATTTAAATAAAACCATGTAACTTAAAACATTTTTGGCGATTTAATTTATTTTATTTTCACTTACCGGTTATATGCCCCAACTTGGCGACGGTTTTAGAAATGTCCCCAATATGCTATTTGAATCTAATAAAATATCGTGATGTTTAAATCTAATAACATTTGTTTATATTTCATTTGGCGATATTTGGCCGATAAATAAGTCTAGAGCATATAACCGGTAAGTACCCATTTATTTAATGAAAACCGCCAAGCTATGCAGTTGTTTACGCAGTTCTTTTGGATTCTAATCGATCGAAGCTCACTTCGCTAGCTTATCGGATGCTGAATAAATATTTTGGCCTAGCCTTGTCACTGTCACTGAAAGACTTGAAAAAGTACTTTACCATCGTACGAGCGCTTTGTTTATTTATTGCTGGATTTAAATTTTTGTCTCTAATGTAAGTTGACAAAAAAATTTCTGTCGTAATTCCGCAGTCATGTTCAAAAATGTTTGTCTCAAATTGGGAGTTCGCTTCGTTTGCATCTCACTAAGTTTCTACGCAAATTACTGGTTATCTTTTAAACACACTATTTTTTTTTGTTCAAAAAACATTGTCAAATGTAAACGAAGCATCTTTATTAAATTTAAATAGCTATTTGAAAAGCTTTATTAAATGTAAATAGCATACGCTGATTTTGTATCATTTAAACTTTTATTAATGGCCATTTATTTTACATGTAAGCCGTTTCGTTTTCCTTTCATTTTGATGAAAAGTGCTTGTTAAAATTTTTTTAACTTGGAACTATCATTCTAAGGGAGAAGATGCTATAATTTTATTTCAAAAAGGGAATTTTACCGAAAATTTGATATTGCCTTATTGATCGAGAAATAAAACTTTTATTTAATCAGCCTTATAAACTAATGATTATATAAATTTACATATTGTAATTTTTGCGTTTTATTCAACAACATAAAGTACACGACACATCTAAAACCGTCGTTAAGTAAGGGACCGATAAGTACCGATATAAGTTAACCGATAAGTACCAAGTTATATTCTAGAAATCGCAGCAAAGTGATTTCAAAATATTGGATTTGAAACACCACAAGGAATGTCGCTTTCGCGCAAAGATCAACCAGGCAGAATCAAGGAATGGTAGACATTGATAGGGTTGAGACTTTCGTAAACAAACGGACTGTTGCCTACTGGGAGTGACAAACAAGTTTCTTTTTTAACCACGTATTATTCTTTTATCTATATAGATAATAAAATGCATCCGAATCATGCCCTCCGATAGGATCATAAATTATGAAAGATCAAGTTTTTATAGTTGAGTTCATTTTAATTTCTTTCCGAATTTATATAAAATTGAATAAAGGTTTTTACAATTAAAGGTAATTTACCAATTAAAACCTCCGAAGTGAAATTCCCCCTTCCCTTCCAGATATCCCGAGTGAAGGGTGCTGAGACTATCTTTCAAATTAAAACGTTTGGAAATTTACCTCAAAGGACGTCCCGAACTATTGATACGTTTTTTTCATTTTATAAAATTTTGTTTCATTAATAAATAAATTTTGCTTTACATTTGTGTAGTACTTTAAGAAAACATATCGATTTAATCTAGAAGTGAATGTGCCGTAAAAAAATGAGGCTTATTTTCTAATGATAAAAGTACTTTAAATGGTACTTACAGTTATTGGGCCATTTGATGCTCTGTTAAAAACTCTGAGGTTTAGGATATCAACATATTAGCTTATCTTAAAGTAAAGAAGTTTGTTTGAAACAAAGAAAGAAAAAACATGCTGAGAAAATCTATATATATATTTCACTTAACGTGAACCAGTTACGATTAAATTTTGCGGTACGATACGATACTGACCTTATGCAAAAACCAAGTTATGGTAAAACGATATTAAAAAAATTATTTAATGGTTACCATAGAAAAGTAACATAATATTTATATTTATCATCGCAACTTACGGGGCTTTAACACATTTATTTCCATTTCTTTAAAAAAAGTCTTTCCATTCATTACTCAATTTGTAATTTTAGATTCTTTGGAGTGGCAACTACTTAGTTTGTTTTTATCTAGCGATCTTTTCTTGAGTCTTTTGAATTTCAAAGCGTTTTTTACGATTTTAAAGTGGTTATTTTGTAGTCCGCAGATGTTCTGCGGGGATCAGCTAGTACAAAGAAAAAAGTGAAGAAAGATAAACGAATATACGGCAGTTCTAATTAAGTATATTTCAATGTATTACTTACAATAACCACAAAACATTAACGGTATTGAATAGTTATACACAAAAGTAAAAGACATAGGTTCCCACTGTACATAGATGAATATTTATCTAAAAAAAATGCCAGTTTTATGTTTTTCCTTCCAGTATAACTATGAAGATTTGCAAAGCAATGATAATTCTTCAATTTCAGACGATTTTTAGAGTTTTAATTTCTAAGAAATAAAGAATTTATCCCCTTTATAGTCGCTGAAGAAACGTAAGCGATTTTAAATATAATTTACGTTTATCGAGATAGCGTTCTTTTGCTCTAGGATACTGGCGTGTGTGTGTGTGTGTGTTTGTGAGAGAAAGCGAGTGTGTAAATATGCATATATATTGGAATTCAAGATGTTATATCAAAAAAAAAATGAGTTTTATTGGACTGCTGAAAATCGTAGTTTAATTATTTAAAATTTTTCGTTTGCCCTGAGGGTTTATCTATGGGAATGCTTGAGGTTTTGAAATCAAACTCACCTTATCCTTAGGGCTGGAGAGAGAGGTGGGGCGGAGTTGCACTGTCACCATCCGATCCTCAGCCGCCGTCCATTGCCTAATCCGCTTCTTGCGGATCATCCGCAAAAACGCTGACGCACTCAAACGCACAGTACGACCAAGGGTCACGAGCCCAATTGCCCCGCCATACCTAGGGAATGCAGCGCAGACACAGAGCTTAACCGACTGAGTATAAAAAGAGAAGAGAGCAGACGGATGAAGAGATGCGGAGGATGAGATCGCGCGGAGGGATTCTCGGAGGCAGAGAGGACGCGCTCGCTGCAACGGCTTCTGATGACGTCAGGGGCACCCGCAATTGAGTGACGCGGGGAGGCGCTGCAGTCGCTCGTTGGCGGAATTCGTGACGCAGTTTCGGAATGCTGTTGGCGACTTGCGAAGAAAACGATCGCTTGCGTAATTTCTAATCGAGTTTACGTAATATTTGTGGTTTGAATGTTCTGTCTACCAACTGAAGGGGAAAAAACGTGAGGGATCTACTGTTTTTTTTCTAAGTTTTTTTTATATATGTTACGGTCAAAGCTGTGAATCCGGTTATTAATGAATAATAACCGTTTGGTTACTATTTAGAATGACCGGTAAAAATGAATAATAACCAATTAATCAGATTGACCGAAATATAAGATACTCACTTTGCACCTCTGTTTTCAAAGAACAAAAGTCCATAATCATAAAGAAAATTTCTCACTGATATGCCATTACGGAATATAATGAAGCATTGTTTCAAACATAATACACAAACATTATACCACTAATAATATAATTACATAATAGCTCATAATAATGTAAAACTTTAACCAAAATTTTACTCACTAGGAAAATAATTAAAAAACCATACGATAATGATGGTTTTCTAAGAATTATCGCTTAATTCACAGCTATGAAAAATCAAATCTTTCTTAGGGTTTTAGTTTTTTTTGGAATAAATGTTATTGTTTCAACAAGGCTACTAAAACCCTTTTAATTTCTTTGTTGTTGATGCATAGTTGAACACGCATGAGGAATAGGAATAGTGCGTCGATTATTGCTCAGTTTGAAGAATAACTAAAATTTTGACAAGTCCACCGTCCATTGACGGCCTCCAGGCCTCGAGTACAACTGAGTATAATTTCGTTTTTGGTAGAAATCCAATTTTAGTGGATTTCCCACTCTGTATGTAGTATGTAGATATTTTTTCAGGGGGAGGTAGAGTTTGTCATAGATCAATCAATGTGTAAATCTTTAATCAATTGAATGCAAAAGCTGTTATTTCATGCATTTATGTTAAATGGAAAGCCAACACATTAATTGATTCGGGCAATGAGTCATTTTGATTTACTTAATTTTTAACCTTTAAAAAAGCACATAGTTTCTTATATTTTTACAGATTACGTAAATATAATGCATTTAATTTAGGATATTAAGTAGGGAAATCTGGGGAAGTGAAATACTTAAGACACATTGCATTTTTCAAAATGAACCGCAATTGGAAATTTATTTTGGAAATGACAGTACATAAAGAGAGAACTATGAGTTTTATAATAGAACTTGGGCATTGAAATATTATTTTTCATTTAAAGCAGTAAATTTGTACGTTAAAGTGGAAAATAATCACTTTGCAGCCATGTGTGGGGCAAGGTGAAAAATTGAAATATTATCCTGATGAAATAATTTTATGTAAGTAATTAACTCTTTGCATTCGTATGCGTCTTATGGTAGTCCAAATAACATGTAATGATTCCTATTAACTCGTACACAAGGTCATAAATACTTTTTATTAAACATGAATAATTAAATGAGTTTTAATCATTATTTTATGTTTTTACCATTTGCTACTCCGATGTTTTCTTCAAAATCGTATAAATATACAATGTTATGCATACATATCAAGGAGATAAGCCATATGAGTTAGAGTGCCATAAGAAATTTCTGTCTTCCAAGTGTGCCACGAATTAGAGCAATTTGAGAACCCCTGTATTAAAGTATATTTTACTTAATATTTTTTCAGGAATAAAAATAACAGCTGGAAACTTGGCGTTCGATTAAGGTGCACCTTTAAAGCGTAATTTTTGGCTGGAATATCGAGTTTTTCGATCATGTATGATTAAACAAGAAGTTCCGTCTAGAACTATACGAGCCTACTTTCCCGTATACACCAAATTCAAATTTATAATCTAGCTATCTCTTTCTCTCTCTTTATTATTTATCTTTAGTTCTAATTATTGAAAATATACCTTTTTCAACGGATAATACATATTCATTCACTCACTCATTCATTCTTTCATTTATTCAGCCATGCATTTATTCATTCATTCGTTACCTCATTCAAGTGTTTATTCATTCATTTACGCATTCATGTATTTATTCACTCATTTATTTATATTTTCATTTATTCAATAATTTATTCATTCATTCTTTTCCTCATTCATTTATTCATTGATTTATTCTTTCACTCTTTCATTTATTCATTCATTCATTATTTCACTCATTGAGTCACTGAGAAATATCCTTGAAAATCCCGATCAAAAAATTTCATAGCAAAATAGGCTCGTACGTTCTGGATAAACTTTCTATTTCTACATGTTCTACGTTATAAGAGCTTTCCGATAAAGTTTGTTCCAAGCAAATCGGTCCGTTAGATCAGGATTTATATAGGGTTGAAATTTCCCCGTAAGCTCTGTGTTAATTTTTTGAACTGTTCAAAAATGAACAAAAACTGTTCAAATCAATATTTCACGCCGAGAACTCCTTTCAATAAGCTTTCAATAGGAACTTGGCTCTTGTGCCCAGAGTTTACAGAATTTGCTTCAATTTTGTCCATAGGCGCTAATGTTAAAATTTTTTGAACTGTTCAAAATTGAACAAAAAATTGTTCAAATCAAGTGAAATATAGAAATGAGATGTCCTCGCCGAGATCTTTCGAATGCAAAAAGAATTTTTCCAATCGGACAATTCGTTCAAAAGTTATTAGGGGGGGACAGACCGACAGACCGACAGACAGACAGACCGACAGACAGACCGACAGACAGACCGACAGACCGACCGACAGACAGACCGACAGACAGACCGACAGACAGACAGACCGACAGACCGACAGACACATTTTTTCCCCATCTCAATACCCTACTTTCAAATTTTTTATTTTTCAATCTTTATTTAATTACTTCACTTATTTTTGACTTTTCTTGATTTTTAACGATATTTTCACGATACATTAAGCCTTCTTTCATGCTTTATTATTATTTTTTTTTACTTTTACGGGAAAGTAGGCTAAAAATGTAACTTTTAATACAAAATTCAAGAAAGTTCAAAAATTTGGTCTCGATTTTGTGCGTTTTTTTTTTTAAAATTCACCTTACCATTTTCTATAATTTACTTTGGCCTGAGCTTACAGACAGCCAAAATAATAATTACAAATCGCCCAAAAAGAAGTTAAATATTTCCATAAAAAGTAACACAGATATAAAAAAATAAAGGAAAGATTTTTTCGTAGCATTAGCTGCCAAGGTATTGCAAAGCAACATCATTGGCATAGAGCTACAACGAACTTGGATTTTAAGAGAAATGAACAAAACGTATCATGACATTCTGTATTGTGATAAAAAGTGTCAAACAATAAAAATAATATTAAATAAGCTATCGTAAGGATTAGTTGGGTGTGACCGAACCGAGCCAAAAAGAAAACATACGTTTCACAAAATAATTGGATTGAGAAAAAGATTGCATTGCAAAATAAATCGGTACTATTTTAAATCATGTAAAAGGCTCTAATTTTAGAATTTATTACAAGGAAATATACTTGAAAGCATATAGTAGTAATTGAGAATTTTAACAGCATTTGAGTTGGAAGATGAAAGAAAAATAAAGTGACATTTCCCTTGTAAAGAAAAATAAAACTCCTAATTAAGTGGATTTGCTTAAGTCTTGCTTTGATTTTTTTTCGCGCGGTTTGAATGCGCGTGCTGGCATTTAACGAACGGGAATTTATAAGAATTTATAATATTGCACATTTATTATGAGTTAAGGGGGTATTCTAGTGTAGAAGCATGAATTTCGTCCGGTTTTTGAAGCGCCGTACAAAGGGGGAAAAAAACTTTTAGTATCCATTTTTTTTAATCATTTGTTTATTGATGTTTTATTATTACATACAAAAATTAACCAAAAAAAAATTTAAATTGACAAAGTTATGAGTAGTGAAAGTGGGGGCTTCAAAAAGAAGAGGATGTCCTGGCGTACATGATTGCAACCCTCCTGGTGATCTGAAAAATAAAAAACAGACCGATTCTTAATTATTATAGATGCCACTATCGTATGAACCTCGGACAAGTTAAAATTATTTTTTTTTTACAGAATGGTGGCTGTTTGAACAAAAATTTTCTTTTTTGCATCTTTTTTTAACAAGTACGAATTTTTTAAAAATACTAAATGAAAAGATACATTTTTGGGCAAGGTTCACACGATGAAAGGATGTATAAAGAACATCCTCTCCAAATTTGAAGTAAATAGGTCCATTAGAACTCGAGATATCCTTACCGCCAGCTCGAAAAAAAATAGTTTCGAGAAAAAGGCGTTCAAAGTTTTGAGACACGTTTTCGGCAGTTTTACTTATAGAATGGTACAGAATACTTACATATTTTAAATCGGCGATTCCTGCTCCATATAAGAAACCTTCCTCTACTTCAAAATGCTCATTCTCCGATGTTCTCTGGTGAAGACGAGCAGTTCTACCCCCTTTGACGCCTCTGAAGTCCGGAGTTCCGATCGCTGGATTCGCGCTTCGTCCCGTCTCGCTGCAAAAGCATTAGCTTCTGAGCCAATCGTGATTCCCATAACATCTAAGATTTTAAATATGGGTATAAAGCCTTCATCAAAAATACTAACTGTTGGAACGAAGGTTGGCTCAAAACCTAACTTAAAATAAAACTAAACGGAAAATATTCCAACAAAACAAGTTTCTATGTCCTTCAATTAAATATAGATTTAAAAGAGATACTATACAATAAAGATTCTATAAGGGATATTCAATCGTGTGACTCGGGAACGTCTACCGTCTTTTGTTGACTTGTGGCGGTCGGACCGTAACCGATGCCACGTCACAAAAACGACTATAACTCATGAAATAATAGGAATTTTAAAAAATCCTTTTAATGGCATATTCTTGAATGTCTAAACTTTGGAAATATGAAGAAAATTTTTTTTTTCGATATTTCAAAATTCTACACTGGAATGCCCCCTTAAACCCTTTGAGTTATATGTTTTATGAAACAACTATAAGTTGACATGTTTCGTCAAAATTCTGAGAAATGTATGTAGGGAAATTTATTCTTTAATTTTTTTACAGGAAGCATACAAGAGCGTAGTTTGGTTTGAAATCTATAAACGTCATGAATTTCAAGATAAGTAAGTAGTTACTTCAGAGTTCACCAGTAATGTTTCATCGTATAAATTTTTGTTATACTTTAGCATTAAAACTTGCTTTATAGCTGTTAGAAGATTTTCTAAGATTGTAGAAATCATTTTGAAAATAATGCTTTTAAAATGTCTTAGAGTTTTTTTGAGCTCAAATCTTGTGCGAGTATCTTGAATAGTCACATTTTTAGCCAATAAATGTGTAAAAAATGCTTTGAATCTAGCAACATATGAAAGCTTTTAAGAAAATCCAAGACAAGTTTGAGAAAAATGTATCATAGATTGTTTAAAGCTTTATATTCTATCAATAAATCTGAAGCTATAGAAAACAAAGCATGTTTCTTTTCACCAGTTTCCATGACTGCTGCCATATACCGAAGCATTTTTATGTGGTATTTTTATCTATTTTGAAAAATATTTGCAAAATGCTTCAAACTATGCTATTTCAATGCTTTTTCATTGCTCTGGTTACAATTGATATATATATATATATATATATAATTTTGTAATTGAATATTTAAACAACATAATTTTTTTGTTAATTCAAAAGCTCTTGGTTCCTTTGTATTATGTTGCGCATTCAAAAATGTATTTTAAGAGCATCTGAAGAAAAAAGACTTCCGAGGAATGAAGGGTTAAAATATTCCATTTTCTACAAGAGGGTGACGGAAATATGTGTCCGTCGTCAATAATGGTACTACGGGCTCTGTGCCAAGTATCTTACAACTTTGTAAATACCTTGCGGAATAATTTTACATCAAGTTTATATGTTACGTGTGAGAGAATTTTAATACAAGTTCACAGGTTTTCGTATGGATTTGTTAAAACGTTTCGCTTGGTGTAGCTCGTAGATAATTAAATGGTATTTCTTTTTCAATTTTATTCATGGCATTTGAACCCACGGGTTGACTTCTTTTTTATGGTCACTTCTATGTCAAAACAACTGGCCCTGTTCACTCACTTGTTCAACAATTTGTTACATTTTTGTGTTTTAAAAGCCAATTGATGTGCGTTCCACTTGAGAAGAAAAGTGAAAAGGAATCGCAGAGACGGTTCCCGTATCATACTGTAGCATTGTGTTCTTGGATCAATTCCCAAAGTTGTTCACTCTCCAAGTAATTAATCTGGATTTGCGGGAAAGCATTCGTAAAAATTTAGAAATTTGTATAATAAAAGAGATTTATTTTCATTTCCGAGTAAACATGTCTCGTCGATTTTCGGGGACGCTAAATAATTTTTCGCCTATTCTCATCTTAAAAGACTAGATAGTTGGTAAAATGCACGTTTAAGATGCATGTTGCTTTAAGTTGGTATTTGATACGTTTCTGTACATTTAATTACTCTTGGAGCACGTTCGAAATAAAAAGATAGCTCATTTGAAAAATATATTTAAAAATGTTAAAAAAACTTTATCACTACATAACCTTTTTTGTTTACAAGTCTTTACGGTATTGCACATGCTTTAAGGTTGTTATTTTGCGTTACTTCATCAATTTGGATTTTTTGCCAATAGCTTTTTCTTTTACTTTGTAAATGGACATCGGCTCTTGTGTCCTCTTAACAAAACTTTTCTACTCAACTCCTTCAAAATCATCATCTAAGGAAAACAGGTGCTTTTCTAATGGCATCTTTTCACACACACGAGTATAAACAAAAAAGAAAAAATGGGAGAAAAGTTAATACAATTGAGATGATGCGATATAATACGTACATAGAATAGGTACTTAATAAAGCGAAAATACCACGGCGGATTGGGAATAGTATTCAACTTCAGGGAAAAAAATATAAAAACATAATAGGCTCGGAGACTTCCAAAATTCAGACGTCCGGATTTAAGCCCTTGTCCTCTATAAGAAAGTTGAGAAACTTTAAACAGTTCGAGTCGGAAGCAAATATCAAATGCAATACAGTTGGAATATCATTTATTTGAAAAAAACAAAACAAAGGCTAATCACAATTGTGGTAATAATAAAAATGACCCTAACTAACAAAATCTGGATAATATTAATATTACTTTTCTAAAAACTAAGCTCAGTAACATAGAGTTTTGTGTGTAAATATTTTGTTATGACAATGATTTTATTGTATAATTGCTAAATCTATTATTTTCATTCGGACTAAAGTTAATTAATTTAGGAAAACGATAAAAAAATAAAATGACGTAAAAAGTTTTAAAAATGGCAGTTTTATGAACATCTTTTTAAGCATAAACTTCCTTATGCTTTAAAAGAGGTATCTTTTAAGGAATTCAAATTTTTAATCGAGTTGCCGGAAAACGCTGTTCAGAGATTAATAAAACTGTTTGGAGCACACTTTCTTGGTGTTTTTCTTTTCGTTCCGCCAGATGCTTTTCTTAACTCCATTCATAATAGAAATTCAATTTCTAAACGAAATAAAAAATCGCTTCGTGCAAGTTACAGAGAACAAAAGAACAGTTTGCTCTCAAAATTATTTTCGAAGATTTCCCAGCTTTTTTTAAAAGAATATAAACAAAGTGATCTCGTTATGTTTATCCAGAGTTTTAAGCGATACTTCAGAAAATTAGTTATTTTTGGAAATCATTTTTTAAATTGAAGCTTAGGTATATGAAAAATGTAAATATAATTGAATTTAAAAAGTGGAATTTAATCGTAGGCTATTGTTATTAAGTTCCTAAAAGTTTGATGAGTCTAGCAGTAAGTTTTTGGAAAGAAAGGGATGAAGCTATTTCTATCTTTTGTGTTGTTTTAAAAATGGTATTAGAAATTATGTTCGAAACATTCATTCATTCATTAATTTTACTTCTTTAAAGAAATGAGGGAATAAATAACACATTCCTGACTGAAAATCGCTGTCAAAACGGAAAACAAAACTGTGACTCCGAAATAAGCTGATTGGGAATCCCTATAATTTCACTTTGCTGAAAAACAGCTTTATTCGTGAAAAGTCATTTTGCTCTCTATTAAATTTAAAGGTTTGATGAAAAAAGATGTAGCTCCATTTTCTAACCCTTAGTTATAGCATGTAGTGTCTTGTATTTGAAATAAAATAAAATAAAATAAATTTTGTTTGATACAGAAAGGATTTTTGTATTCTAAGCACAAATATTCAAAGGAACTTATCCAAGAAGAAAAAAAAAAGCAATTTGCAGTTTAACTTTTTATATGTGTTATTATCGGTTTCTTGAACTACCTCATTTTTGCAGCAGTCCTTTAGTTTTCTCCTTATAATTAGAACGTTCAAGGATTTTGTTTCCTAAATAATTAAATGTAAAAGTATACACATTAGGATAGAAAGTAAAGTGCACGAATTATTTTGTTTTCGAAGTTATTTTTGGAACGGGGAAGTCAACTTGTGCTTTAAGCACATTAGCTTATATATTTTTTAAATGAAAACCAATTCATATCTTCAACTAACCAAAGCATACGTTTTTCGTGTGTGCTAGTATGTTTAAAACCAAATTTTTGCACCCCTTGCCGATTCTTTCCTCCACATTTCGATTTTATCAACAAACTAAAGCTAAATATAAATAAATCTAATGAGCTTAACTTTTTTTTGCCAGATTATCGTGATTATCCTAGTCAGATGACAATTTGATTGCGAGATTAAAATTGACTTGTGCTGCAAATACACACCACATTTTAATATTTTATTTTTCACGCAGTGGTGCAAGCGAAAAGCCCAAAACGCGAAAAAAATTTTATTGTTGTCTACGGTCTGAAGCCGCAAGAGGGACTGATCTCAACAGCTTTTCTTTATAACGCTGTACCTCAACGCACGAGTTTTATAAGATCTTGAACCATATAGAAGTGCGGGTGTCATCGGTCATCCACGGTCTCTACCCACTCCGAAAGTTCTACCCGGCGGCAAATCAGCACGACCTTAAAAAAAAAAAAGAAAGTTTTCTTACAACTAAAAGAATCTATTTTCTTTGTGTAAGCGCCCGTACGCAAATTTACCTCCAGTAGGTGGCAGTGCTATTTTAATGGATATGGCTCGCTCAGTGAACGACTTCAGTTTCAGCTTTGACTTCCACTTCAAATGCAACAGTGAATAACCGCCAGCTCTGTAATTCTTCACTTAGCCCACAGGCTTGTAATTGGGACATTCCGTCCATGCCACCAATAATTGAAGTTTATTAGACTTTGTTAGAAGTTAGTTAGACTTTGTTGAAAGCTTTAAATGCTTACCTTTTAAAGTTTAATTTTAGTTTGTAAGAAAGTTTCAATTATACATCATTTAAAATACTTGGTGCAGTATTATTTAAAAAACATACCTTCACTAACACCTTGAATACCAAGTTAGATTGTGTATCACTGAGTCCCTTAAAAGAGTTCCTATACATTCCCCATTCACAGAAAAATGCACTTGAACTTTGCTTGATGAAATTCCAGGGGAAAAAATAATAAAATAAAACAAACAGTGGTGCATGATATGCGCTTTTAACGACACCACTTCCTTCAGAATTTTCCACTGAGAGACGCAGACGTTTACATGTGGTCTGAATCCACTAGATATATATTACTTTTTCTTATGGGCTGCTTATATATTGGTTCCTAACCATTGCAGACCTTTTGCGTTCCCAGAGATTGGTACCAATTCTTTCAGCGGCACCACAATGGGTGTGGTATCATTGCCACAGTTTTTGACGCATAGTTGCCCCCTAGATGGCGGCACCTGAGCTCTAAATGATGCGAAACTGCACTAGGAATTTAGTCGAGAGTAACCAAGCCAAACGGATACACAAGAGATCTTAAGCATGCCGCATCACCATACGACATGAGCGCTGTCGATTTTCTGCATCTTGAAAATCCACCGACTTGGGCCAAGTGTGGTTCTGCAAACTTGGACATACGAGGCCTTCGCCTTACCACTAAGCCACCCTACCGGCGAATCCACTATATGTGTTTGCTGATTTGGTACATTAAATTACGAGTGTTCATTCGGTCCACGAACACCCATTTCTCAATTAAAATACCGTAGTTTTAGGTTTGTATAGTTAATGGAAAAAAATTATGGAAATCTCTTGAAAACCTTCATTAAAAACGGCAATTAAAACAATTTTCCTAAAACGATTCCATTAATTAGAGAATTTCTAACTTCACTACTTTAAGAAAAAAATAATGTTAAAAATATTATTACTTAATTATTTCACTACATAAGGATTTGAAATGTAGATGCTATGTTTATTTCTGGTGTGAAACATGGAGTTCAGTTGTATAACTTCACTTTGGGAGACGTGAATACTAAACATAGATCTTGTGATATCTAAGAAGGGAAATAACCAAGCAGTCGTGAAATGGAACTCTAAAAATACTCTGATTCATCGCTTCATTTCACTTCTTTTCTTGCTGTCGTAAGAAAATAATGAGAAGCGAAGTTATTCAATTTAAAATCAGAGTGAAAACTTTGAGCGTTGATATTTCCCTTCCCTCGGTCATGAGTAAATGATTCACTTATCGTCGATGGAGAAAAATCTTTCTTTCCATATGTTTTCTTTCAAGAACTTTCTGAAAATGTACTTTATCTGAAAGTCGGGCTGTAGTATAAAGCATTTGCATGTTTCCATTCTTGAGTAATCTGATCACTCTTAGTTTGCCTTGGGCTAAGTAAGTTATTTGGAGAAGAGTGAAAATTCCGTGGTCAGTTTAACATTCGAAATGAAACCTTGTTTTTCTTATCTATGAATAACAAACATGCTTTATTTTATTTATACATGAATGCTATTCGTATGTTTATACATATTTTTTTTTTTTTTTAGATTTTATTTTGCAAAGTTTTCCTCGCTTAATCTTTTCTCTCTCTCTCCCTTTTTGCATCTATATTTAGATTTATACTAAACACACAATTTTTTTTTTGGATACTACTCTTATTTTTTTTTTCGAAATTTTACCTAAGAGGCGTTAAGATTGGTTACAGAACTCGAATTCGAAGCATATTACATTAAAATCTCTTCAACTTTTAGACATCAAATTAAAGACAACGCAAATTAATTGTATGTTTAATAAGAAATACTTCTCGGTATCTATGTCTCAAATATCATGGTTCTATTGCAATACATTATTTCCCCCAGCCAAAAAAGAGGCCGGACGCTTCTTGATAAATGGGCACTTTCTCAAAATAATTTGGTAGTAAAAAAGATGCTTTTATTATTATTTTTAATATCACCACCTGGACTTGTGCACAAGCACAAGTCCAGCAGTATAGTAGGGAACCACAACCCTTCAATGATACTCTTCAAGCGTAGGGGTATCAAGGAGGGCCAGGTCCACACAGCAATGTAGGAAGGCTGGGCTGACGCCCAGCTAATCTACCTCCGGTCGGTCACGAGCTGTCGTGAAACTTCACTTACCCGCGCCCGGGGGAGGGCAGCCCTAAGGCCATGTGCTAACAGGGTAAATGAGTGAAGTAGAAAAGTCCAGCAGTATAGTTTTAAAAAAAATACTAATATGCGTGGGGGAAAAATTTCTGAAAATTTTCCCCTAAGAACACTTGTTATCCTTTTTAAAGCATTGGTTTCCAAACCTTTTTCAAGTCTAGGTACCTTTTTAGAGTTAAATTGTACACGGAGCTTTTCCTTAAGGGGGGGGGGGGGAATACGCGGCGTATTAAGAGCAATTTTCCTGAATTTTTTTCACTTATAAAAATAAATACATTTCATTGAGATTTTGAAGTTATTTTATAGATATATTGAAGAACATTTACTGAAATTTTCAAACATTTTTCTTGAAAAATCCCGGATATATCGGCTGCTGCACACTATAAGTCGCCACCCGGGTCGGCAGTTTGCGTACATCCTGGAGGTCACAATTTTTATCTGAAATCATTTTTTTTAATATATTCTTTTTTTTAATAAGTGTCTCTTCTAGTTGAACTAAAATCATCACAAAAAATTGAAAATTTCTATTTTTTTTAGAATGGGAAAATTAAGTACAATTTTTAACCGTTTTTTTTTTTGCTCTTTTTTTACTATAGAAAAAGTAAAAATAAAGATATGTTTATGATTCTAGTTCCACTAAAGCGTGTGTATATAAAGAATGTGCGTGCTAAATTTGATAAGGATTGATCAAAAACTCTGCGAGCTAGAGTGTACGCAAATTCGAAAAACGTAGTTTCGAGAAAAACGCATTTGAAAAAAAGAGTGGTATTGAAGGTAAATTTAAGGCAGTAATGAATCAATTTTTTAAATACTTATATATTCTAATACTTATATAGAAATTTTTATCAGCGGTCTCAATTGTTAAAAAAAAAATAAAAGGACATCTGTTAACGTTCTCTAATACCCTTCAGGTCATTCATGAGGGACTACCTGCTCAACTGCTTCAAAAAGAGGAGCTCGCTCAAATGCTTATAACTTTTAAACGATTTGGAGTTTTGCTTTGAAATGTTCAGGGTTTATTATTGAATAGATTTAAAATCGATTTATGAAGAAATTTTTTAAAAACCTTTACACGTATTTCCCCCCTTAAGTAAAAGTACAATAAATAAATCGTAAGTAATGGATAAAAATAAATAAAACTTTTGTACTTGCATTGAATAGCCCTTATTCATACTACAAGACCGCCGAGAAATATTGTAATTATAAATTATAAATTACAAAAGCTTCATAATTAATAAACATCTAATTATTTAGGAAGATGTAGAAAAATTTCGTGGCGTCCCCGTAAAGTCTTTGCCGTACGCGAATCGCTGCTTTAGTGCATAGATTAGCACTAAAGCAGCTTGTACTATTTCGGAAAGATTTTTTCAACTCTCAAATGTACTTCCTTATTGGGACTGTGTTAGAGTTTCTCCTCCAAAAACTACTTTCATTCTTTCGTATTCAGTATCGCAATTTCCATTTTATAATAACAACAACAATAATGATAACCATAATAATGCGTTGTCCTTACAGCTGATTCTGTATGTACCTCTTTCATTCAGTGTCTGTTTAACGGGAGGGTCCGTGGACTTGATCATCATAATTTTAGGGGCCCCAAAATAGCATAAATATCTTTCTGTCTTTCTTAAAATTTTTAATTTATTCATTTATTTATTTAATGGCAAATCTCACATTGTAACAGCTTTTGCGTGGGAGGGAGGGGAGTAGGAGAACGTAAAATTAAAAACAGCTTAAAAACTTACAAAATATACGGATATTTTTTGAGGGAGGCCAATTTTTACCAGGACCTTTGTATCGCTTTGACTTGATCGGTCTCTGCATTCCTTGTCACTCTTTACTGCATTCCATGTCCTACTGTGGATCTTACGGGACAAATGGGAAAAAACTGCGGTACCTAAAATTTATTTTTTCGGGAAGAATAAATTCAGCATGAACTAAGAAAAAAATTGCAATGAAAGTTAAAAGTTGTCAAAATATTGTTATGTACTTATTAAAAAAAAAAATTATTATTAAACAGTTGAAAATTTTTCCACCCCTCCCCAAGTGAAAATTAGTCTCTTTTTCCGTTTCTGGGAGGATACCCTGGGGTTTTCTCTTAATTCGATTAAAATATTTTTTTCTTCTTTCCAAGTCGTCTTTACTAAAAAGAAAAAAATCTTAATGACAATGGAATTAGGACATAAACACATTCCACAATCAATCATAAATAAATCGTCATGACAAAAGGGGTTCCACAGACATTCTTCTTCAGTGACTCATCATCGCCATAAACCTACGTTCTTCGAATTCCAATGCAACCTCAAAAAGAAAAAGAAAAAAAAAAAAAATGAATAGATTGGAACAGACTTCCGCGATCACAGAGACTTGGATCGAATTCTGCTGTTCTCGTAGAACGGTTACAGTTTGGGTCCGGTGAGGAATTCTCTCCTTCTTGTTCACCATGCTGAGGCTCGCATCGATTAGAGATTGGATGTTGCTATGGCAACGGCTGCTGGACTGCGTTGGACGTAAACTTACTTTTTTCGTCTGAGAACTTGGATGGACGAGGTAAAGGGAAGAGGAATGTTATGTGACTTTTTCCTACCTTGCCCCGTTTGGAAACTAAAGTTTTTTAAAAACTTTCTACCATAAACTTTTCTTTATTGTTCATCCCCCCCCCCCTTTTCTGCAAAGTTGTAAACTCATGAAAATTTCAAGCTATTAATTTGGAAATTTTACTGAGGTTTTTAAGGTGTAAACGTTAAGAGCTGCTAGCTCAAAGAAAATGTACGAGTTTTATCCTTCAATATAATTACTAGGGCTCGACCGATGGCATTTTTTGGCCGATGGGCCGATGCCGATTGTTGGCCGATTGTTCCGAGATCGGCCGATGGCCGATTGCCGATTATTTTCCTCTTCCATCGGCCGATGCCGATGGCCGATGGAAAAAAAAGTCGCTTTAAACCATTAAAACGGGTAGAATGGTTGTCAAAAATGTCATTTAAATCATTTACTACTTTTTTTTATGTTTATAAAAGCATTAAATGCATTATTCAAGCAGCGTAAAATTGTTTGGGGGAAGTTTACATAATAATTAAAACTGAAAGAATCACTCGCGATTCTAGTAAAGTAATTAAACTATTTGGAGGTTAAAAAAATTAAAAAATGCTATATCAGAGAATTTTCAATTCTTTTTTCTTATCTTTGCAAAAAAAATACTCAACAGCTATTGAATCGACTCGGGTCTTGCTTTAAAACATAGCTTAAAACATATTGCTTTAAAAACATAGACGTGAGATTTTTTTTGTCATTACAAATGAATGCTGGGTCTTAAGAACTAATCTTATTAGATTTTTTTTTCTTGTGAGTTGAAAATTACACTGAAATACTTGACATGTTCTTTATATTTTCATGAGCACAATGTAAGATCACCGAAATAAACCAATATTTTAAACACCAGCAGTTTTCTGTTGACAAATAATCTTCTGAAAACACGTGATCGTTTATAAAAATTAAGATGTATTTTGAAAAAAAAATATATATATATATATATATATATATATATATATATATATATTTATATACGTTGACAATTTTTGAAATTAATGAAATTGTAGCATTTTTATTAAGGTATTGTTCCATCCTGTATCCCAAACTCGTTTTTAAAGAATTAATTTTTTGAAAATTGCAAGTCGAACTTGGACACATAAAATTTCGATCAATAAACGTTTATACTGAAAAATTGATTCATATTTTTTATCAATACGTTCTATGTTGTAAGAGAAATATTCTAAACTGAAAGCAGATGCAACGAGATTGTTGTACAATAGCAGAAAAACTGTCAACTGTCTAACACGTGGCATCAAAGAAGCCAAAAAAATGCGCTAAAGAAAGAAGTATAAACGGGGAAAAATTAAAATAATTATCCTATAAAAAATGTTAAGATGTATTTTGAAAAAAAATATATGCATTGATCAATTTTTGAAAATAAAGAAATTTTAGCATTTTTATTTAGATGCTATTAAATCCTGTCGTGCGAACTCGCATTTTGAGAATTTAATTTTTAAAAATTGCAAGTCGAACTTGGACACATAAAATTTCAATCAATAAATATTTATACTGGAAAGTGTTTCTTATTTTTGACCAATCTTTTCTATGTTGTAAACTAAAAATGAAATAATGAGAGCAACCGCACACTAAGAGCTGATGCAACAAGATTGCTGTACAATTGCAGAAAAACTGTAACACGTGGGATCGAAGAAGCAAAAAAAAAAAAAACGCAAAGAGAAAATGTTTACGCTGGTAAAAATTAAAATTATTATCGTACTTTGATTGAGTTGACTTTTTATTGTTTACAATTTCGGAATAATAAGAAACATGTTAATAAGAGAGAAACTAAAAGCAGATGTTATAATATTATTGCACAATGACATCTAATGCACTAAGTCATTATTAAAAGAAAAACGGACAAAAATGAGGCAACTAACCTAGTGCGAAAACAAATAGCACTCAGAAGAGGCCTCTATGACTTTTACTTAAAAATATTCTATTTCGCGAGCATTCTGCTCAAAGAGAACTATTTTAATAATGAAGGTTTTCGGGCAGCGATCGCTTAAACTAGTTTTCCGAATTTTTTAGCAAATACTTTATAGAGTGACATTATTTTTGTGTGTTTTTTTTAAACTTATGTGCTGCCTGTTATTGTATGGAAATAGAAATTGAGCTATGGAGAAAAAAAGAAAGTGAAAGACAGAATGTTTTCTGGAAAGTTGTCACTGCGAAAAACATCGGCCTTGCATCGGCTTTTAGATGTTTTTTACGGCCGATGGGCCGATGTTTTTCCTAAGTTAACATCTGCCGCCGATGCCGATGGCCGATGGCAACTTTGTTGAACAATCGGCGCCGATGCATCGGCAATGCCGATGCATCGGTCGAGCCTTAATAATTACTTTGCTGTGATTGGTGTGCGTCACATATATGCGAACCAAAAAAATGGGAGTAGATTCCAATTTCTTTTTCTCTCATTTTCATTTTTTGAGGGGAGGGGAGGGCATAAAGTAAGGGATTCCTGTCAGTAAATTCCCACCAACTATTCGTTTGTTTTTTGCCACATGCTAACAACCATGGTTTTTATTGCCCATTTTAGGTTTAACCAATGCGTTCTACCTATTTAACAAACATGTTTAAAAACGTGATTTTCAAAAATAGTTACACAGATTTGTTCACCCAGCAATAAAAACAATTACTAATTTTATAAATCCAGTAATGGAACAAAAGAACAATGTATTTTTCGCAGCTGACATTAATAACTGTTAGAAAGAATTTAACGCTGAGTACGGTTGAAAATGTTTTCATGCCCCTTTCATTCTTTTCTGTTTTATCTTATTTCAAAGGCTGTTTTATCTGATTTAAATGGAATACTATTTTAAAAATATTAAATATTGCATATAATTTATTATTGGATAGTTTCTTTTTAAATTTTTGTAATTATTTTTTTTCAAATGTGGTTATTAAAACGGTTTGGGGTGATATTTACGGTAAGTGCCAAAGAAAAAAAAAAAAAAAAAACAACTATGAAATAATTATTGAAAAAAAATCTGATTTCAAACATGGGAGACAATGGAGAAAAAAAATGTATGAAATAACTGAAAAAGTGTCTTTATGGTAAATCCGGTAGAAAATTCTTCAAAAATTTACTTTTATACATATGACGACCATTTTTAATCGCCTATATAAGAAAAGTTGTTAGAGGTATGTCTTCCATATACAACTTTCGGTTGTAATTGGCCACAAAATATCATCATATATAACAATATTG
The DNA here is from genome assembly GCA_038502835.1 of Octonoba sinensis. Classification (NCBI taxonomy): domain Eukaryota; kingdom Metazoa; phylum Arthropoda; class Arachnida; order Araneae; family Uloboridae; genus Octonoba; species Octonoba sinensis. The sequence continues at coordinate 124,315,523 of CM076599.1, forward strand.
TTGAATTTAAAAGACAAATAATTAATGCGATCATCAAAAAAGAATTGTTTTAGAGTTACGTTTCTATGACACAAGGCAGTCAGTTTACAGATAAGTTGTAAAATATTACTTTCTTTTTTAAACTCTCTCCATCTAAAAAAAAAAAAAAAAAATCCTACTGCAAACACTGCAGATGAAAAGCGAAGAAAATGGCCTGAAGGGGAAACTTATATAATTCATCTGTATAGATATACATATTTCACTTAACGTGGACCAGTTACGATAAAATTTTGCAATATGATACGATATATTTCCATTCATAACTGAATTTTTAATTTCCGATTCTTTGGAGTGGCAACACCTTAATTTGTTCGTACCAAGCGATCATTCTAATGTTTATATCTAGCGATATTCTCTTAAGCCTATCAAATTTCAAAGTGTTTTTTGCGATTTTAAAATGTCACTTAACGAGGACCAGTTACGATTGAATTTTGCGGAACGATACGATACTGACACCATGCAAAAAAGAAACTACGGTAAAGCGGTATTTAAAATTTTGTTAATGATTAGCATAGAAAAATAACATAACATTCGTACTTATTATCGTAACTTACGGACTTTAACAAATTAATTCCTGTTTCTTAAAAAGTATTTCCGTTCATGACTCAATTTTTAATTTTCGATTCTTTGGAGTGGCAACATCTTAGTTTGTTTATACTTATGGCCCACAGATGTTCTGCAGGGGATCCGCTACTATTTATTTATAATTATATCTTATTTTATAGTATTTATTTTATTTTTTTTTACCTGTAATTTAAGAATTATTTATTTCATATATTTATTAAAATATTTATTTTTGTTTAGTTCAATGTATGTCAAGATAAGCAATGCATATCGTAACATATGTTCTGCACAACAACTTCAACTTTAAATAAGTCAATAGTCCGAGGGACGATTTTTTTTATTCAGTTGCAAGAATGATGTCAGAAATTCACATTCAACAATTTCACAAAATTTTCCTCAAGCATTAAGTTTTTTCGTGCAGAAAAATGCGGAAACATTCTAGGATTCAAATGGGAATTTAAAATTTAATGTTACTTTTCTTACATATTTTCGATGAATTTCTGAATATTCTCAGACATTATGATTGCATGCAACGTTTTCTTAAATTACTACGAAATGAGATGTCGTTTTCCTGAGAAATCAGCACGCTATATTTTTCTAAAAACTTGAACCCTCGGAATTGTTTTTTATGTTTAAAAGATGAGGCTCAGCGGAAACTTTTGAGCATAAATTTGCAATTCTAATGATTGTTTTTCTTTCCCATAGAAAGTTCTAAGAAATTTCTCTTTCGCAAGTATTATTTGAGTGCTTGAAATAACCAAATCTTAATAGTCATGGAATTCTTTTAAAAATTTTTCGTGAGAAAGAAAGAATTTTGAAACATTTAAACGTTCCTCTTGCATTAAATGTAGTACACAAGATCGATTCTCAGTTTTAAAATGAGGAGGAGAGGGAGGATTTATATTTTTTACTGCATCATTCTGAATAATAATATGTATCGAATGAAAACACTCGAATATATTGACTACATATTTTTTTAGTACTTTTGTTAAAACCCAAATAACCGACCATCATGTAAACTTATATTTGGCTAAACAGCCAAACCATAATGGCCAAATAAACGACCATCATGTAAACTTATATTTGGCTAAACAGCCTAAGCAGGAGGTGTCCCTATGGGTATGGTCTTCTGGAATACAAAACACTACATACACCCTTACGGATAAACTTGAAATTACAAGTTTGTTTTGTGCTTGAAAAAAAAAAAAACTTTCTACGAATTAAAACATTTTCATATATACTTTGAAAACTAATTAAAGCTCAAAATTTTCAATATGAAATTGTATTTTCGAGGCTCCCACATTGTAAAGATTTTAGTCCTCAGTAATCCCTATTTTTAGGGTACAGTAACACCAAAGTTAAAAATTATTCATTTCTGATACTTAAAAAATTATGTATGTGTCTGTCTAAAAAAAAAATATTGACAGTATATTACTTTTTAGCTCATGGAGATTTTTAACCCATTTACGAATCAAAATTTCATGACGATTACTCATCTTTATGAAAATAGAATAATAAGCAATCGTAATGAACTTTTGATACGCAACCGTGCTAACGACCTTCAAATGTTAAAAAAATATTGTACTATCTTTCTCTCTCTCTCTCTCTCTGGGTATATATATATAGTATTTGACAAAAGCATTATTTTTTTAAAAACACATCAGAAAATTAATAATTTTCAACTACCAGAATTAGTGGAACTAAACATCAAAATTTTTACTGCGCATCAATATTTAGTACTCCTAAAGTAAATAAATCTTGTAGTTATAATTCCCTTATTTATTCTAATTAAATAGTAAGCTAGAGTGTGTGTTCATTTTTAATCAAATATTTATCTGAACACGATATTAATTCACAAACAAATTAATTTTTTACAGGTATTATATAAATACATATTTTTATATGTTTTGAAAAAGAGATTTTTATTACAAATTTCATATATAATTACTAACAGAAGAAAATAAGAGAAATGGGGGAAAAAATCCCGAAAAGATTGAGAGTCAGTTTATTTCCCTTTTAAGGATTTTTCTTTCCAATCTACGAATTCCTAGAACCTACCCTAGAAAATATTATGGAACTACATTTACTGCTGAATTCTCGAAAGGGAAAAGTATTTTGCTGAGCTTCAGATAATTGCCTTCCCATTTATTTCTTTGAAATCTCTTCCGGTGTTCTCTTCCTCCCCCCCTGTAAGTTTGGTTTATTTTATTAACAGATGTATGATTTTTTTACTCAAGTTATATTCATATATGTAGTAACGTTTTATTTTTTTAAAAATATAATAATACAACATATAAAAGTTTAATAATATTAATCCAAAGAATCTATTTTTGGAAATAACATTCCTTTTTTTAGGTATTAAGTGTGAAGTGAAGTTCAATGTGCTTAGGCATTCAAAAGATTTCAATTGTTTTTTTAGTTATTTCATTGAATTGTTTCTCACGTTACTTGTTTACTAGTAAGCCCGGCGGTCATACGAAATGACCGCTGTTCTAGATATTATAAATATACAATTCTCCCAGTAACCGGAAATACACATCAAATCAAAGATATATTTATCAGGTATAACAGTAAAGTTTAAAGAATAAATAATAAACATATAATAATTTCGGAAAAAATATTCTTACCGAAAAAAAAACCCCCATCTAAGTTATAATAATCTGTAAAATAAAAATATCATTTGCTATATAATCAAATTGTTTCTGAAAATATTTATTTATATCCACCATAATCATCGTCAAAACAATAGTTTTAACGAAACTGGAAAAAAGAGCGCTTCCACTTTACTATATATATATAACGCAGACGATAAATAAATTGAAACAAAGAAAGAAAGATTGAAATTCGCGTTTACAATAATTTTTAACGGAGATTTCAAATCTAGCGATGCTTCACTCAAAATGCTAGAGAAATGTTTTGATTATTAGTCGTTTTCATCATAGAAACAATTGTGTAGATGGCAGCACGATGAAGTTTTATCAGAGTAAGAAATAAGCTATCGGCGACAAACAGACACTTAAGAGGCTTATATATAAGATATTCATAAAACTCTTATCTTAGTATTAAATATTTCTTTCAAATCGCTATATCAGAATAACCTAATAAACAGTTGTGTGCCATTCTACCTGTTTTAAGCTTTGTAGGAGTCTCGTGAATCAGCTAACATCGACAGTTTAAACCATGTAAAATAAGTATCAAAGCGAGAGCGATACACTAGAATATAGGTTTAAAAAAAAGCCAATTTTAACAAATAGTTTTGGGAAGAGTAAAAAGCGGTTATCTGCATTAAACTATAAAACGCAGCTCTTTATTCCCAGTTTCTTCAACTGCTATTAAGGGACATTTTCTGAAAACGTGTCAACTGCTCATAAAAGATAGGCGCTTAAATATATGATGAGAACAAAATCCATTGATGCGAAGTGAAGAGGGCAATGTGCTCAATTTACGCGTATTTTCGGAGTCGCTTAGGATGCAAACATCCAAATTGAAATTTTGTTTGAAATGGGTTTCTCAAGAATGTTCCTTTAAGCTTGTGCTGAATTATTTATTTTAAACAGTGTTTATAACTTGTTGAGTGTCACTTAAATGAAGTTTTTTTCAGCAGTAAGAATGCAAATTTAATTTTTCGAAACGTAAAACTATATGCATTTATCTAGTATACTGGTCTATTAGACAGAAAAATTAACTGAAAAGGATTTCCGTTAATGAAAGTAATTACGACAGTTTGCAATTTTTGAGTTACACGCATCAAACAAAAAAAAAAAATAAAATCTCAGCCGATGTCCTTTTAGAAATTTCAACGAAGAAAACATATAAACAAAGCATTTTCTGGTTGTAGAAAAGGCTAAAAAGGGATATTTTGCTGGGACGTCGAGAGGGTGTCAGGCATGGCTGATTCAAGGGGCTCGACCTTTGGAGGAGGCCCGATTCGGCAACGGAGTAGTGCATACTGTAAAATGTTTCTTTGGCTAATATGCAAGCACAATGGGGAGGGGAGGGGTCGGTAACATGTGACCCGCCTTGGCTCTCCCCGGCCCCGATATTGGAACTACTTAAATCGTTCCTAAAGTGTGGGGAAAACGCAACCACTGAACAGATGCATGGATATTTGAATGATGAAGAAGCTCCTCCCTCCACAAACATATGCACAGTTTGGCAAAGACATTTAAGACTAGTAGTATAAAATGAAACAAAAACTAGTAATGATATATTTTTTAAGTATTTTTATTAAAAATAAGCTCCTTCGGCATCAATACATTTGTTAGAGCGGTTTAACAACGATTCGAATGCCTGTTCCAGCTCACATTGTGGGACTGCCTCCGAAGCCCGCGTCGAAGCTTTTTGTATAGTGTCAGTATTGTTTGTATAGTGTCAGTCGTGTAGTATTGTTGAATGAGTAATTCACATTCAACAATATTACATTTTTTCTGAAACATTAAGTTTTCTGGTTCAGAAAAATGCGGAAATATTCTAGGATTCAAATGTGAATTTTAAATTTAATATTACTTTTTTTTACATATTTTCGATAAATTTCTGAATATTTCCAGACTTTATGATTGCATGCAACGTTTTCTTAAATTACTACGAAATGAGATGTCGTTTTCCTGAGAAATCAGCACGTTATATTTTTCTAAAATCTTGAATACTCGGATTATTTTTATGTATAAAAGATGAGGCCAATCATCAAAGTATATCAAAAATGAAAAATACAAATGAACTTTGGTTTTGGCGGTGGATCAACTGATAGTTAAGTAGTTTTACGAATGCTCGATAATACAGATAGCGCCACTGGTTCCAGCTGCAGTCTTAAAAATTCTTTGATACACTGTGTAAAAACTGCTTTGACGCGAGCTTTGGAGGCAGTCCCACAATGTGAGCTGAAACAGGCATTCGAATCGTTGTTAAATCGCTCTAACAAATGTATTGAAGCCGAAGGAGCTTATTTTTAATAAAAATACTTTAAAAAAAATATAATTACTAGTTTTTATTTTATTTTATAAACCTCGTCTTTAAAAATTCTTAGACACACTGTATATATATGCATTAAAATAGCTCGCCAACTAAACTTTTCTCCTTAATACCCCTATTTTTTTCGATCCAAAGGATGAAAGGGAAACACATCTGAAAAGTCTAGACACTGCGTTTCGGAGAAAAAGAAATGGATGAAACATTCTTAATTTCCTACTTGTTTATGGAGGAGGGACGCTCTGTAGTTTCGAACTGTTCCATTATGCTTATCTAATTGTTTCGAAAGAGCCGTTTTTAGCTTTCTCGTAACTGATGTCCTACTAGGCTATTCGATTGAGTCTTCTTCTTTTTAACTGCCTCAATGCTGGTATTGCAAGTGAGTTTGTCGTTATTGCAGTACTTTACTGGAGAGGAATATTCAACAAAGTTTTGGAAGAGAAGAAGTACTTTAAAGGAAGATAAATGATAAAAAAAACATGGGAAACCATTTTTTTCGTTTTCAACTGAAATTGATGCCTGGGATCAGAGGTATGCAGTGGAGTTCCTAGCATGGGTGTCATCCGGTGCGTTAATAAATAATAATAATAATAATAAAGAGCGTTGATACGTTGCATAAACTAGCAGTTTTGTAGTTTATATTATTTTCAGTAGTGTTAAAGAAACAACTTTAGAAATTCAGTTTTATTTATTTGGTGTAACTTTCTCAGTACACTAGATTTATTTTCAGTTGTGGTATGTTGAAATAGCATCAATACAATTGTATAAGTCAAACATATGTACTTTTCAAAAACTCTTTTATCTTATTTTGGGTTCACCTCCCTCCCACACCCCCAAAAGGGTGTCACCCGGGGTGGACCACACTTTCCGCCCTCCCCAACAGTGACGTTACTGGAGGTATGTTAAATGTTTTCCCGATTTATAAATTTGAAGAAGGAAAAATAGTCTAGACATGGCGAGGTAATGGAAGTGAGTTCAACAGAAAGATAAAATATTATTAATTGCCCAAGCATGTATTGATTAAATAAGGAGATGGGTGATAGTTAGATTGTCTAACAACGAAACGGCACGACCTTGAGCGTCACGGATTTGGATAAAACTCTGGATATATAGGTCAATTTGGACTGGTTATGAACCCGGGTAAAGCGGTTTCAGTGCGCGGGCCCCAGTTCGGCCGCAGCTGGGGTTCAAAGCTGTCAGTTTAACTTCAGGAATGCAGTGATTTTTTTTTAAATTTGGACATTCACAGAAATTTTGTATAAAAAGAAGTTTTCACTACCTCAAAACTCACTTTTGACAATTCGCTTAAAAAATGAGGACAATTTGATTACCGTTGATAGTTAGACACCTTTCAATAAGGCAGAGAACGTAGCAACCAAAGTGGTTCGGTAAAGACTCCCTATAGTCAACATCCCCCCGAAGATCACCTACGATCACCAGTTCTTCAGAACCTACAGAGGCATGATCAGTTCCTCTCCGATTACTCACTTCGTGATCAAGATTTTAAACGCACGCTCTATTATGGAGAAAGTATAATCTTGACGCACCCAATAGTGTATCATCAGTTTTTGAGCCCCATATTCGCATCATAGTTGAAGAGAGCTACCTATGTGTTGCTTCAGCATTGAAGCAGTGCAAGAATGGACCAATCCACGGCAATTTTGCTTGGACTTCAAGGAGGTTTTGAGCTGTGAGGGCATCGAACTTCCCTAACGCTTTCTTTACTCGTTGAATATGACGCAAGCTTATGGCTTGCTTCAATAATTATGTTAAATTATTATGTGCAATTTTAGATGATCTAAAATGGATGAGAAAAGAGATCTCAAAAAACACAATTAAACCATTAGAATTAAATATGACACAAAATTTACTAAGAAAGTATTTATTTATTGCTTCCTTTTACGAAGTAAAGGGGGGCATTGTATTCGCGAGAACTTTTCTCCTCAAATTTCAACCCAAATCTCCATTTTAATCCTTCATCAGTCGATGCTTACTAGTTTTTTGTCAACATCTCTGGCTATTCCTATTCAGCTTGATGCACAACCCTGAACTACATAACTACCTGGAGTGCTAAGGGAGAATTCATCGTCATGTGCTCGAATTATCTAATAACCCGAGAAGAAACTTCGATTTCAGCATCGGATCCTAGGTTTTTTTATTCCTTTTCGTTTCGTCGACATCTCTGGCTACAGCTTGATGCACAACCCTGAACTACATAACTACCTGGAGTGCTAAGGGAGAATTCATCGTCATGTGCTCGAATTATCTAATAACCCGAGAAGAAACTTCGATTTCAGCATCGGATCCTAGGTTTTTGTATTCCTTTTCGTTTCATCGACATCTCTGGCTATTCCTATTCAGCTTGATGCACAACCCTGAACTACATAACTACCTGGAGTGCTAAGGGAGAATTCATCGTTACGTGCTCGAATTATCTAATAACCCGAGAAGAAACTTCGATTTCAGCATCGGATCCAAGGTTTTTGTATTCATTTTCGTTTCGTTTTCACATGCATAAGAGATCAGAATCTTTACATGCATAAAATAAAACATTACAAGAAGAAAAAAAACCCCACCTTTCCCCCTCAAATTTTGTACTAACGGTTACGTCTCAGATACTACCTATGAAACGAGTGTATATGGCGTCCATTGGAAGTTTTCAAGGGGACACTATTGGGCAAGAGTTTACAAACGCAGGCCCTTTGAGATCGAAGATACGAACTCGAAAATGCATATGAGCTGATGCTCCAAATGTAGCGCTCGATTTTTCTGTGATTGTAGAAAGTGTTACCGAAAGCTAGTTGGCGTTATGGAGAGTACATATAGCAATAGAAATACTATTTTCTTCAAGGTATGGCTGCCTGCTCAAGGTAAGCACTTACATCATTAAAGCATTAATAGTTTGAGATGTGCCGGAATGTTCTTGAATACTTATCTGTTTCAGCAATGAATTCTAATTGGAACAGATTAGAATAGAACCCTTTGTTTATTGTTAATCATGTTTATCGCATCCATGTAACTAAGAAATATTACTATAATTAATATTAGATATGTGCATTGGCAGTAAGTAAAAGCGTCATCCAATGATGGTCCATCGTAATCATAGAGGGTACTTGGTGTAGTTTGTTGCAAATAAGTTCAGTAGTGTTTGTCGCTATTCCTTAAAAAAAAAAATACTGAAGTTATACAGTGTTTTTATTTTCTACACAGCATATATTTTAACTAATACTTAGTTATGCTTCTTAACATTTACTTAAAGTTTCATACAATATTATGTTCCAAACGACATTAAAATGAAACATTAAATATTTTAATTGGCACTTATTTGCAGACGCTTTAGAAGGAAACGAAATCAATTCATTTTTAAAACGAAAATAAAAGTTTTTACTGTGTTTGAAGATGTGTGTGTTTTGTTTAGCGTTCTTTTTCTTTGCCGCGCTTAAAACGGAAGAACAACAGACATAAGCAGGAAACAATCCCGGGGGAAGGGATAGATAAATAATTCCTTTTGGGGAACTTGCTTTATGGAATGTAGGCCGGTTATTTCGAGCAATGCAATTCGCCTGCTATAGCTTTCAGATCGTTTTACGGGAGCCATTTTTAGCCTTGAATGGTTAAATGTCTTTGAACATTGTTCGATCGTTTTCTTTTGTTCTTTCTGCCGCATAGTATCGTGATTTGAATTAGATGACTGGCACTGATACAGTTTCGTACCTTGGATACTCTACTTTCGTGATCGAATGTCAGGCTCGTCAGATTGGCTGAAAAAGCATTGTAATTTTCTAAGCGAAGAAATAGTAATATGTGGCATTCGCACATGATACTAGAGTGATGATACATAGTGCGAATGAGGACAGTGCGAATATCAATATTATTACCTAAAATTAATGCTGAATTATGACAAATATCGTTAATGTTAATCTATCCCATCTCTGCGAATTATCTTAATATTAGTTTTATGAGAGGTAAAATGTTTACCATTGTGTAGAAACAATACGTAACGTTAATTTGTCGCAAGTTGCGAAAAATATTGTACTTCGCATTGATATATAGATTCTTTGTAAATATCGAAATAAGGGGCTGCGATATTTTATGCGTGATTTGTGCTGTACATCGTTGCTTTGCTTCAAGCTCACTAGTTCAATTTTTTAGGGGAGAAGGCGGGAAAGGTTTACTCAATATAGATTACATAAAAGGAAACAACAAAAGATGCACACTGTACACACATGTATTAACCGTCTGATTCCCAACTCCTCTTCAAGGCGGACGACGATAAAAAAAATTGGACATTACAGGGTTAACCCATCCTCTTGTTGACTGATTGGTACTTTTACTAACGCAGTAGAAACCACCAATCCGTCAATACGGAGGCGGAGTTACTGAGTTATTAAGAGCCAATTAGGTTAACCACAGGTTTTGCCAATCAGGGGTCTCGTCCGTACCTATCACCGTAAATAGAAGGGAAGGGCGTAGGTGATTGACCCACTTATTCCTATCTCCGCCTCAAGGCGGACGACGATAATAAAACTTGGGCATTAGAGGGTTTATACATTACATTCTCAAAACCTGGGGTGGGGCATCTACCCCTTCCCGACCCTCACTCGAAATGATGGACTTGGTTTGCTATTGAATTGTTTCTGCACGGAGGCAAACGTTTCACTTCTTTTGTCTTAAACAGGCATGCGTTTGTGTTGTCTTTTTATTCTTTATGTTTCGGTTTTTACTTTGTTTCGACTTCATACGGATTACTAACCTCCGGAAGCTGCTTATTGTAAGCATCGGCAAAGTGGTTTCTTGTAGCCGCACGCCACGGATTTATGATATTTTTGATAGTAATGCTCGCTATATTAATGTGGGTTTTTCTCGTCCCACAACACAGGTTTATAATATTTCTTTGGTAATGTTCGCTATATTAATATGTTTTTTTTATTGTTATTTATTTTCATTGGTTTGAAAAATTGATCCCTAATCAGCTGTTCAGAATGACATATGCAGAATGAAACTAAACTGTCAGCCATACCAAGCACATTTTTGGCGAGGAAACGCCAAAAATGTGTTTGGCGTTTTGGAATTTTTGTGTACGTAAATTGAGGCAGTGAGAAACAAGGGATTTTAGTGACCCAATAACGATTCTGAGAAAAACGGATTCAAAGTTTGGATCTTATGGGACCTTTAATGTTAATTTGTTTCAAAATCACGTTGAAGAGGAGCACCTGTTAGAGCTATCACTAACGTTTCTTGTCACAATATAGAATGGTGCTTTCCCAATCATTTGAACCAGTTATCTCCAAATATACAATTTTGTCACTTACGTCCCTTTGCCTTCTGGGGGCCTCAATTTTGAAATTCACAAATGTTGATCGCGGCAGTTAAAGGGTTAATTAAAGACATGTCGGTAATTATTTATGAACATTTGTGCAGTGTTCTATTAAGTGATTAAATCTTATTGAAGGGAATAAATCTCGGATATTTTCCTAAATTTTGCCTTCAAATTGCTTCATAAAAAGTAGTTCCTTAAGATGGTATAGCTTGGGAAATGCTGCTTTAACAAAAGCCATTTTCAATCGAAGCTGCTGTGATAATTTGGTAAGAATTGTCATATTTGAGATCGTGATTTTAGTAGTTTCAATTACTTTTTATAGCCAGGTAAAGTCTTTCAAGGGATAAAATGAGAAAACTAATAATTTTGTAAGCATAATCATAGTTTTGCTGGCTTGAATAAATAAATAAATAAATAAACTTGCTTCTTACGTGAATGCTGGGAAATCGAACGTGAAACTCCATAGAGGCACTTTTCTACTGCAATTCTCGGTTTTAAAACGCACGATATTTCTCATTTTCTTGCACCAGGATCCAAATTTTAGAAAAAATGACAACTTTTTTGTATTTGTCGAACTCTTCTCCTCGATCTGCAAACTCTTGGTTGTGTTCGCCTCGAGATAGTTATATTTAGAAAAGCAATTATGCTGCGGCTCTGAATTTTTCCGCAGGGACTCCCTCACCATAACTCTTGAGCTTCTGATGCTAAGCACGGTCGTTCCCTTGTGGATTAGGTCGCAGAATTTTTTCCCCAAAAAAAAAAAAAAAAAAAAAGCAAAAACAGACTACGCATGAATAAAGTCAATGTGAGATTATTTCGCTAAACGACGTTGACTTACTTAATTCCTCTGATAAAATTGCTTGCAATTTGTTATTTTTAAATTAATCTGCAAATGTGATTGGTAGCCTTCACTTTCCTATTCATGCGGTCGTGATGCCCTTAATGCAATTGTAATAGTAATGGTTGCTATAAACGTTTTCCCCAATCGCAATCAAGAGAGTTGGTGGAAGCAATGCAAGTCGTACCTAAATATCTATTTAAAATGTATAGGATTTCACCATATTTTTTTTTTTTTGAAAAAGTCTTCAAAATGTTAAATGAAATAACCGGCAGACTTCAGCTAATATTCTGTTATAAGACTTCAGGTAATATTCTGTTATAAGACTTCAGCTAATATTCTGTTATAAGACTTAAGCTAATATTCCGCTATCAGACTTCAGCTAATATTCTGCTATCAGACTTCAGCTAATATTCTGCTATTAGACTTCAGCTAATATTCTGCTAACAGACTTCAGCAAATATTCTGTTACATCAGACTTCAGCAAATATTTTGTTACATCAGACTTCAGCAAATATTTTCTTGCCAGACTTCAGTTAATGTTCTGTTATCAGACTTCAAAGAATAGTTTGGTGTCATTGGTGAAAGGGTTTAACGCCAATACCGTTCCAAATTTAGTTATAGCCCCTCCCCTCCCCCATATATCTTCCGGTGCCGTGCATCTTCGAAGTAAACTGCTTTCCTGGAAGACCTTTGAGGGTGTTAGACTAGGCATTTGCGAATTGAATAGACGAAAAACGAGAAAAACTTCCATTAGGTAACATGATGGTGTTGATCAATGAGCAATGTTTCACAGAAGCCGCTTTTCTTGTGTTTCAAAACAATCGTTCTAGTGTTAGAATTCTGGCCTTTTGGTTCCGGGTCACATGCGATACTAATTACAATCGCACTGCACACGAGCACTTGTAATTGGTTGATTAATTCGTAAGCATAATCTTCTTTTTTGAGTCAATGAAATCGTAAATGTAATGAAAATTCCTTTTCATATGGTTATGTAATCTCATGACCAGATGAAGAATGATTTTTCTTTTCTTCTAATTTTCTGAAGACGGTATGCTTCACAAGAAGCACTTTTTTTTGCTTTGCTTTGAGGGGGGGGGGGAGATAAAAAAAAATCAAGGGTCATAGGTTGAGTGGAAATTGGTTGAAAGGATATCTGCTGTAAAAGTTTTCAGAGGCAATGTGATATGTCCATTAAAAATATTAGCTACAGTACAAAAACATTATTAAAGAATAGTAACCATTAACAATTTTTGAAAGAAAATGCTAAACTGCTCTTACTTCAGATCTTTAATTTTATCTTTTTATAACTTCTATTCTCCGAACTTCTTCTGGCTACGGACTGTTGTTTTAAAATTATCATTAGATGTGGAAGGGTAATACGAGACTAAAATTAAAATAAAATAAATAAAATTTTTAGCTCACTCCTTTTAAGAATTGAAAATAGGGTAATTTCCGCATTTCTTTACAAAAGGAAAATGCAGTTTAAAACATTCTTGTCATTAATTCTAAATGTTTTCTTTTTTTAAATTTTAAACGCATCCCATTTTCCATAAAGGCTTCCAAAGGGGCCCTGAGATTTAGTGTGCCACCCACATCACTCAAATCTCCTATAGCGATCACTTATTTTCCTTTACAAATATTTACTTAATAGATATTAAATCAAGTAAAACATTATTGATAATAATAAATCACTAAAAACTATCGTTTTAGAAAGTAATCTCTTGTTTCAATAAAGTATATAAATTATTATATTTCTTTTTTCCCCCACAGAAAAAAAATTTCGGCGATATGAGTTGAGTCATTATGCAAACATTTCCTATCAAAAACCTGGAATGTAGCGGAATAGAAACGTTTTAGCAAAGTTCTTTCATTAAAGCGCGGGAAAATTCTGAGACTTTAATCCTATCGAAATATAAAGCTTATTTAATCGCACTCGCAATGAGAGGGAACTGTTCGTTGATCTGGGATAATTAATAACTCTCCTTACCTTTTTTCTATCGCACTTTAACCATCGAAACAATTTGCTTCTGATAAGAGCTAGTTTTATTCAAAAAGAAAAAAAAATCAGACATTCTAAGGGACCGTCCATAAATGATGTCGCGCTTTTTTCCCATATATTTCACCCCCTCCATCCTCAAAATGTCCCACTTCAACAGACCCCCTAGCCCCCTTTGTCACATGTCATTCTATGTTGCATAAGCACGATGTCACACTTCTTGTTACACCCTCCCCTTGTCACAATTTCTCGAACCCCTCTCCCCTTCGAAGCGTGACATCATTTATGAATGCTCCCTATAGCGGAGGTAAAAACTCCGAGAATTGTAATTTCGCTTGATAAAATAAAAACCCCTGTAGAAGAAATGTAGCTGTCCAATGGAAAACTCAGATAATAAATAAAAGTTGATAACTTATTCTTACAAATACGTGCTAATCATTACGATAAATGATGTTAAGAAACGTATGGACATTGGCTATTTTGGGTTTGTATGGTAAATAATGTTGTTGTTCCTACGCAAGTGATATAGGACATGTTTTTAAGTATTTTTTGAAGATTTTCTGTGTTTAATTACATCTCAACTTGTGGTCCAAGTGTGACGAATTTGGTTCGCAACCAAAAGTTCTAATCCCGTCATTGCAGTCGCAGTTAGGAGAAACGAAGAGATGAAGTGGATGTACTGACACTTTGTCGATCCTACATCCTGCCTTATAGTTTTCCTAGACAGTCTCATGAAAATCGCTTTTTCAAAAATTATCTGAACCGAAAGCACATCATGAATTAAACTTTTCTTGCTCAGTATACCTCATAAATGCTCTTAAGCCACTGAGAAAAAACCAGAACTTAAACCGCAGTTTACGGGAAATGGCTAGCCACATAATTTTCCTTCTGAAATGCAATAACATTTCAGTAACTTTCTTTAAAAAACTAACATTTAAGCCAGAGAGTTTTATAGTATAGCTTAAATTAATACTACAGCGTTTTGTTTTCCGAAAAAGGTTGAATGAAATTACGGAACGGCTGCAAGTTTAAGATCTTTATTTTTTTAAACTGGTGATTAAATCCTTTGCTAATCTAACTACAAAACAAGGTAGGCAAACAAAGAACAAGCTGTTTTATAAACCAACTATTAACTTATTTTCAGAAGTTTTTTTTCATCAGCAGGGAAAATAATTAGCCTCATTGGATAGGATCGTGGTCTTTAGAACTTGTAAGAAATGCTTGTAAATTAGAACAAACAGCTAAATATTTCTAATAACCATATTACCAGATGGTTGGCAACAAGTCAAGTGGATAACAAAATGTACATTAAGGCAGTTCAGATAATTGTGGTCTTAGTATAATCAATATATTGTCAAAACCTAAAGTTTTGAAATAAAGCTGTTATAAGGGGTGTTAGAAATTGGTCATTGGAAATTGACAAAGAAAAGAGTTTAGTTTATTCCTATAAAAATAAGTGTTGTTTTACATTTTTAGTTTTTACACTGCGAAGCTCTCAACGTTTTGTATTGAAAAATGGCTGCTTGTCACCCCTGATACAAGTGCCTGCAATTTTATGGCTATTTGTGCTTTTTATTATGTTTATTTTCTTAAGCATTCTTTCTACAGAAATTTAAACTTTATACTTCCGACAATTTATACTTTATTTTAAAACCACCAAATATGCTGGAATTCCTTTCAGTTGGATAATTTAAAAAAAAAAAAAAAAAAATGTGCATTCTCTAGTTTCTCGTTAGATTTTCACTGACACCATTTTTCTTTTTTTTTAATACCTTACTTCAGAAAAAGAACTGCGAAAGATGCTTTCATATGCAAGAAAATTTGTGGAAGATAGTACTTTCAGTTGACAGTTTTGATGCGGTTCCTGCAGTTTCAAATCCCCGTGTTTCTTCGACCGTAACTTCATGCGTTCAACGGACCAAAATCTTTGAATTTAGTTCCATGAATAGACGTAATGATTCTTGTGCATCGCAGAATTCTGTTTCACAATATTTCTACCGGAATGAATATTTCCTGTACACGAATAACTGAAAACTTAACAAGAACATTTTTTCCTGGATTGACAAACTGCTTTTGTATTTGAAATAAATTAAAAATTTTATAGTATTTTACTCGCTAGGAAACATTGGTACCTTGCTAGGAAACAAGCGGATTTTCAAACCGCCATTTTCTTTTGATCCATGTAAATAGTATAAAAAACTGAGAGGAACTTTCCTTTTTAACGATACTTGCCTTTATGATCCTTTCAATTTAACACGAGCAGAAGAATTCGAGTCCGTCATTTCAGTGATAGAGGGGAGGGGGTATCCATACACTCCTTCTGGATTGCGAAACATATATTTCTATACTAGCTGATGTACTCGGCGTTGTGCCGATTTTAAATGTTGCATGTCAACCCGAACAGAGTACAAAATGATAAAGAACTAAACTAGTCTAATGCTACCTGATTTCTTCTCGGCCCACATACAAATGACAACATTTCACGTGCCTAAAAGCATAATTAAAAATAATAATTAATGAATTTGATATGAAGATTTTGTGTTAATTTAGCTAACGTGTTTACTATTCTGAAACGGCATTTCATTGTATTAAAATTGATTCATTCCTTTCCATTATTACGATTTTGAAAAATTAGTTTTCTCGAGATTCTTATCAGGAGGTTTATTTAATCTTGCATCAGGTTTTTTGGTTGCTTAGTAACATGAGTAAGATTTTTTCATTTTTTTCTGCTATAGTAAGGTGGCTTGGTGGCAAATGTATGTCTGTATTTTCGCGAGTGTTTTCTAAATATAATGTGTTGAATGTACAAAGTGTTGTGTCCCCTTTCCGTCTGGTCTGGAATACAGTAGAAGGTAGGAGGAAATATAAAAACACATTTTCTAATACATTAAAATTATTTTTTGGAATGAATAAATTTTTATTTCAAATGGTGGCTTAAATTTTGTGCAGCCTTGCTCTCTATAGTATGTAGGAAAGTGTTGAATTTTGAATTTTTATAAAACCGGGTGAAGGGATAGCGTTCATAGCTATCTAAATTTGTCAAGCCATTCCAAAAACGGTTAATTTGCAAACATTGACGAAACTCTGCCCAGTTTATTGAAAAATAGTTAAATATTCAACAACATTTTCAATAACTTGAAGTTTGCTTGCACTAGAAATTTTGTTCAACTTTATGTATGTATAAATTCATTATCATTATTTTTATAAGCATAATGTTGTTTCCTCGGAAATTATTGAATTCTTGCTCATTGTACTTTTTTTCAACTAAAATGTACATTTCTATTGTGTATTAAAATGATAAAGGATATTTGACCTTATATCAATATATCCGCTGCCCACCCCCATTTTGCATTATTAATGTTATATTGAACTTTTCCTTGAGTCTGAACAGTCCCCTTGGGCAGCGTCCTTTATCCATGGAGGGAGCTGGGTGATGGTAAAAAGGAGTGATAACAATAATTACGTCGGCTTAGACCGTTAATGGTATGAGTCTAATAATCTTATTGAATAAAATTGATAATACACTTATTCAATTAAGGTAAATAAAATTGAATAAGGTATAATTTTTCAAAACTGAGTAGTGTAATAAAGACATAGACAACACAAAGTTTTTGAACCGCTTGTTTAAAATAAGACATCCATGTAATTATCCACATAGCCAATTAAATATTTGTCACTCACGGAATTATCATTTTTGATTAGTTGCTGAATTATGCATAGAACTGAATAAATTGAGAAAAGTGAGATTTATTTCAATCATGTATCATCAGAGGAATTCTGGAACTTTGTTGCTCTTTTGTCTCATCACGTAAATATTTTATGAGATGCATTACTTCGCACGCGGAAGAAGCATTAAAATTGCATCATTATGAAGGTCAAATTATTAATTCATGCCGCTCTTAGGACCACGCCTTATTATGTAGAATTAAATCTGAAAAATGAAAACTAAGAAAGGCCAAATTATTAAGCTTTCCAGCTAATATTAAATTAAATTTTTGCTTGAAAAGTCAATTGCAAACCATTTTCCCCACAAACCTCGTATTATTTTAAAGCGGTATAAACACATTTTATTGAGTATATTTTTATTCGACTATTCAGTCTTAAAAATCCCCCTTATATAGTATTTTATCGAGAAAAAATATATGCTGCCCTTAGAAGCAAAGGGGTGTAAGTGACAAAATTGAATATTTAGAGATAAATAGTGCAAACGACAGGAAAAACCCTTTTATATATTGTGGCAAGATATGTTAGGGGTAGGCCTGACAGGTGCTGTCCCCGAACGTGATTTAGAAAAAAAAAAAAAAAAATAGCAGTAAAGGTACCATATGATCCAGACTTTGAACGCGTTTTTCTCGGAATCGTGTTTTTGGCACTTACACCCCTTTGCTTCTCACTGCCGTATATGTAACTTTTGTCATTAGGATCTTGATGATACCTAGATTGACTGTGTGTAAAAACATTATATTCTAACTCAGTTTAAGAAAAGATTACAATAGTCTACTACTGCGTTGTGGGCGCAGTTTTTTCCAGGCGTCAAAGTGACAGCATAATCAATGCACATTATCAAGCTTCCAAACAGAATCCTTGTAAATACCACTCTGACCTAATAGGCCATTTTGTCTTATAAAAGAATAAATTTCTCACACTTTGGTATTTCCTGCTATTGTTAAAACCAAAAAATACATTTAGAACAATTTTGAAGTACCTTGCCCCTTTAACTTGCTTTATTTTAAAGCTGAATCCACTTAAAAATTTCTTCCATTTTTCTTCATCATTATTAATGAAATGTTTCTTTGGAAAATACTGCAATAACATTGTCATTCGACTATCAGACACAATTTTTAATGGTTAATAAAATGTACAGAGGTATGGATTAACAATGCTAGTTTCTCGCCAAAATTCTTTGCATTCACAATAAATTATCCTCAAGACAGTGACTAATGTTCATAATAAGTTCTAGGCTTAAATTTCGGAAGAGGTACTACTTACTGTGGTGATTTATTAGTTCGGTTATCGTACTGTTGCTTCAAAATGTCCAAGAATGAAAGATAAGATGCATTTGATTTGAGGTAAAGTGTCATTACATGATGAAAAATTTTAACTGTAATTCTTCTTCTTTATAATGGAACGTTTTCCATGTGTTTCAGTATATTAACGATCCTTATATAAGTTGCCCTTTTTGTTTCATGGACTAAATATTTATTTATTGGAAAAAGTACGCTGTGTTAGTTTTATTGTTTAATCGTTTCTTATGCTCCGCTCAGTATTCATGCCTGGAAAAAAAATTGTTCTGAATTCAAGTGCGTTGTTTAAATTCTAATTGACCCATTAAAATTGAAAGAATTTCTTTGGACATGCTTTAGGAGTCAATAAAAAAGTCCCAAGGTCGAATTTTTTTAAATGACTTTCTTATAAACTTGTGCAATAGGAGGATAATATAACTACAATTTGTTTTTGTTTTTTTATACTATGAATATGTAGAAAATTTTCCCCATTACAAAACTGGTTAAAATAAGGACTCTAAGCTATCGTTTTTAAACAGTAAGACTCCTACAGGGGTCTCATTCAGGTAGAGGGGGGGGGGAGGGTTGCAATACGTCCAAAAAAAGTAAGGTCCGTACACGGAAAATCATTTTATTAAATAAATTGTCTTTGATCATAATCAGATGTTACAGAATTCAATGCTGTATAAAATAAAAATATTGTCGCAAGGGCGTCTCCAGGTTTTTTATTTATATTTTAAGCTTTTGAAGGGGGTCATAAAATTAAAATGGTTGAGAATCGATATTTTAAGCCATGAATGCTTTTCATGTAATTATGGGTCTCAATTTTCCCTCAGTTCATACAATATATTTGTATGCATTGTATGACAAATGAAGTTTGAGCTTAAATTATGAACTTTTTTGACTCTGAGCTCAATTGAATAGTAACTTCCACGACATCACAAAGTGCATAAATTTTTTTATCGATGGTTTTGTAATTTACATACATTGCGTGTAATATAATTCTGGAAACTGATTTAATATCAAATACTTTTAATTGAGCAGAGTGGAGATTTTAACCCTTCAGAACTCGCGTCAAAATGAGTAACCTGAGAACTAGCACGTGAGAAATTTTCTCTCATCACCTATTTCTCTCAAAAAAGAAAAAATATTTATAGTGAATAAAATATTTTGAACGAAAAAGCCGTCTTATTTGTTCGAAATACCAAATGTTACCCCCAAAAATATTATTCAAAATATATCGTACATGTGTACTGTTTTCATGAAATATTAAGTCAAGCAACTTGGGTACTTTTTATTTGTGGGGAGCAAAACGTTTCTTTTGAAAAACTAAGAAAAAAAAATGTTTTTAAAAACTATGTATATGTTTATTTTATAAGACGCATTTTTTGCCAGGGCCATTTGAACCTCGAAAATAAAAACAATTTTTCAGTACAAAGAAATTTAAATAATTCAATAACTATGCTATGCAATTGATTAATTCATTAATTTCAGTCCATTTAGGTACATACCTGCTTTAATATTTGATGAAAAAAAATAGTTTTCGGTAATTCACGCAAGCACTCGCTTGATGAGAAAAACACTCGCATTCAAAACAAAAAACGTTTCACCAGAACTCGCACAATGAAAAGAAAACTCTCACACTTGACTACTCCGACTGGCAAACGACCCCGTTGACAGTGATGACGGCTTAATGATTGCGAAACACATCAGGACCTCAAGAGAAGGTTACAAGGAGAAGTTAGAGATAGCAGAGCTTTCGCCTATGAAGTAGAGTACCAGATTTCTTTTTTTCTTCTTGGTGTGAATATTTTGCTCACGGCGCGAGTTAATATAGTAACTTTCAATCATTTTAGAACATAAGAAAAAGATTTTTACAAAAAAAAAAAAAAAAAAACACTTCAAATTATAAATTGCGCTAAAAAGTGAAAAATAAATTAATTCTTGAAACAACATCGACACGAGTTTTAAACATAATTTTTGAAGTCGGGTAAAATCATGATAGTCTAAGTATCATTACGTGATGTGTTACTTTACATTGAAACTGTTGCAAACGCTGGGCCATATTTGTATTCGATTCATGAATACAATTACAAAAGATTTAATACATAATAATTTTGTACCGATAAAAATTATGTTTAAAAGTCGTCTCGATGTTATTTAGAGAATGTTTTTTTTTTTTTTTTTTACTTTTTAGCGCAATTTTTAATTTAAAGTCGGTTCTATTTTGTTTTTTCATTTTTAATTTTTTAAATGTAAATACATTTTTCATATGAATACTCTATTTAAAAGAAGAAAAACATGTCAAATGGCACACCCACTTTTAGTGATTGTCACGGAGATGTAATCATTTGTATGATAAATTGCGTCTTGAAATTGATTTTAAAAAGTCCTGAACATACTTCACCCTGATTGTTTTCTCAAGGCAATGCACATAAAACATTATATATTTATTGAGAAATAAATAGTCTATATGTAACATGTTAAATTTCCATATAAAAATTTTGTTTAATGGAAAATTGTATAGCATTTTTCCGCGATTTTCATCTGCTGAAATAAGAAATAAAGAATTTTCATTTTAATGAAATAGGAAATGGAAGAAACTTTTTAAAACCGATTTTCCGTGAATAGGGGGAGGAAGATGGGGAGTGGCATGTTGATCTAAAAATTTACAAAGTAACGAACTCTTTTCTACCATTTTTTAGTTTATGCTCGCTTGAAAAGACCTTGGAAAAAAATTTTATCGGCGGTTTTTAATAAAGAAACTCTATTGTACTTGATTTTTGATTAAATCTTAATTTTCCCCTCTTGGGTACTTTACAAGAAAATGCAAAAAATGCAAGTTATTGTGTAATTGGTTTGATATTTTCGCGTCAAAAAATAGCGACAGCTCCGGCGAAATTTCAACTGAAGAAAAATTCCTAAAGAAAGTCATGGAATTCCTGAACGGATGCTCCTTCCTTCCCCAGACAAATGAAAGAAGTGAAAGAAAATCCTCTTTAAGGAAGAGGAAGCAATCTCCGATCCTCCGGAATTAAGCCCGTAAAGATTAAAGAACCGGCCTTTATGTCCGTAGAGTGCTTACGAGCACGTGACCACTCGCATCGCATTGTCAGTTCGCGTTCTTTTTCGCCCTTAATATGGCTTTTAAGGTTGTGCGTGAAAATGACCCGGAATTTTCTCCACCGTCTAACGGCAACAAATGTTTTGAAGTTTTTTTGCGAAATTTCATTAACGAAGAGTGTTGCGGAGTTTCTCTTCAGAAGGTTAGACGAAAGCTGCGTGTGTTGTAAGTTTTTAAGAGGTGTGGTGACTCTTTTTGTCACATTGAATATACTAAAAATATTTTTTATAAAAAACCGACTTCAAATTATAAATTGCGCTAAAAAGTGAAAAATAAATTAATTTTTTAAACAACATCGATGTGACTTTTAAACATAGTTTTAGAAGTCGGTGCAAAATTAGGATAGAAAAAATATTTTGTAATCATGAATAAATTACAAATATATATTTTTTCAGAATTAGCAACAGTTCCAATATGAAGTAGCACATGGTGTAATGGTAATTACTCATGATTTTGCACCGACTTCTAAAACTATTTTTAAAGGCCACATCGTTGTTGTTTAAAAAAATAATTTATTTTTCACTTCTTAGCGCAATTTATAATTTGAAGTCGGTTCTATTTTTTTTATAAAAAATATTCTATTTTATTCTTTTTAGTGTAAATACATTTTCTATATAAGTACTCTATATTTTAAAAAATCCATATCAGACGGCAAACCCTCTTTGAATGAATGGCACTAAAAACTAATCATTTGTATGAAAAACGCCATTTTGAAGTCGATTTTAGCAAACAAACTGATTGTATTTAATTTTTGCCTCAGAGAAGCCTCCAGTCAAACTTTTGCTGTTATTTCTTTTAATATTATAGCACAACGGCAACAAACACTTTATAACCGACTTCACAAAGGAAGGAGGTTATACATTCGTATTGTATGTATGTCGTTTTTTTTTTTTTGTTTTTTTTTTCTTTTTTTTTGTTTGTCCACTCATAACTTCGCACCGGATGAACCGATTTTCATGATTTTTTTTCAATCGATCAGGGGTGGTTTCCCATAGGTCCCGTACTTTCGTTTGACCATATTCGATAATTAGAACAAAAGTAATGGGCAGAAATGTAGTATTTTTTTTGTCTTTTCATCCATAACTTTTGACTAAATGAACCGATTTTGATGATTTTTTCTTTAATCGATAGAGTGTCGTCTACCTCAAATATTGCAAATCAATTTGCCTACATTTGTTTTTTAGAAAAAACGTTACGAGTGAAAAATAAGTATTTTTTATTTTAATTGGAAAGGCTTGGCTTGATTTTTCTTTGTTGGGAAATCTATTAATAAATACAAAAGCATTGTTAAAAACATGTTTGTTGTCATGGGCTATAATATTAAAAGAAAGTACAGCAAGAGTTTGACTGAAGGCTTTTCTGTGGCAAAAATTAATCCAATCAGTTTGTTTGCTAAACTAGACTTCAAAAGGGCATTTATCATGAAAATGATTAGTTTTTAGTGCCATTAATTTAAAGAAGTTTTGCCCTTTGATATGGATTTTTAAAAAAATAGAGTATTTATATACAAAATGTATTTACACTAAAAATAATAAAATAAAATAATTTTTATAAAAAAACAGAACCGACTTCAAATTAAAAATTGCGCTAAAAAGTAAAAAATAAATTCATTCTTTAAACAACATCGATGTGACTTTTAAACATAGTTTTAGAAGTCGGTGCAAAATTATGGGTCTAATTACCACTATACCATTTGCTACTTCATATTGGAACTGTTGCTAATTCTGCGGAAATATATATATTTGTAATTGATTCATGATTACAAAATATTTTATCTATCCTAATTTTGCACCGACTTCTAAAACTGTTTAAAAGTCACATCGATGTTGTTTAAAGAATGAATTTATTTTTTACTTTTTAGCGCAATTTTTAATTTGAAGTCGGTTTTGTTTTTTTATCAAAATTATTTTATTAAACAATGACTTTTATATTTATTAATAGGTTTCCCAACAAAAAAAAAAAATCAAGCCAAGCCTTTCCAATTAAAATAAAAAGTACTTATTTTTCAACCGCAACGTTTTTTCTAAAAAACAAAAGCAGTCAGATTGATGATTGATATTTGAGTTAACGACCCTCTATCGATTGCAGAAAAAATCGTCAAAATCGGTTTATTTAGTCAAAAGTTATGGATGGAAAAAACAAAAAACATAGTACATTTCTGCCCATTACTTTTTTTTCTATTTATCAAAGATGGTCAAACGAAGGTACGGGACCTATGGGAAACCCCCCTTGATCGATTGAAAGAAAAAATCATCAAAATCGGTTCATTCGGTGCGAAGTTATGAGTGGAGAAACAAAAAAAAAAAAAACGACATACATACAATATGAATGTATAACCTCCTTCCTTTGTGAAGTCGGTTAAAAATATGAATGACTTATTTGTTTGCTCAACTATTTCGGTGCAATTATTTCAGTGGTTTAGTAAAGGGAAATCGGAAAAGAGCAGCAAAATTGAGAATAATATGATAGTAATATGATAGTAATTAGCACTATCTACTACACCAGCCATCTAATTGAAGTAGTTTTGACGGTTATTATGTTATGAACATCGTTGTAACAATACGTCTAACACAGACCAGTCATTTAAAAAAAATTTTTTTTTTTGGGGGGGGGGGGGGTAGGAGAGAATTCCCATTGGGGGGAACGAAAAGAAGTGCAGGAGGAAAGCTCGTATGCAAATTAAACGCCCATTAAAGATCATGATATTCTGGGACAAAGCATTAATCGATCTTTTTTAATGGACTAACCAAATACACAAGGTTAAACCCATAATTCATATAAATTGTTACTTTTGGGATCACGTTGATAACGATTTATTAAATTCATAAAGAATCAGACTTTATAACAAAAAAATCCCTTTCGTATTTACTGCTAAGCTCGGAATTCCTTTTTCGCTACTTGAAAGACAGTTTTTTCTGTGGCACAGTTATTCTGGGGAACTTTAAACCACGTTATATCTTTTAGTATATTTGACTAAGAAAAAGAAACTGGAAGATCCAGTGCTGAACTCAGTTAAATAGGTTGCGAAATCAGTTTTCTACTCTTAATTGTTAAATCCAGTCAAATGTACTAAAAAATATGACGTGTTTCAAGGATAACCACCATGGTTCAAAGTTACCCTGAATGACTGTAAAAGTTTTGCAGTCGTGAGTAACATAAGACAAGTCTTCTCTATTTCGAAGTTCCAATGTGCGCAGTGTTCTCGGTTCCCTCGCCCTCCAAAATTCCCGGGTTTATTTTCTCCCTTAGTTTCAATTTCCCGATTTTTTTCGAAACTCTACATATGGTATGCTGATAAAGTTGTGCTTCAGGAAATGGCCGTGAAACTGGAACTGCAACCGAAGACTTCATTTCGTGGTAAGGTGCTGTCAGTGTAATAGAGTTAAAGATATACGGTTATAAAGGTCGAGAAAGGTTATAGAAGCAAAAAGAAATAACCCTGAATCAATCACCTTCTATCTGACATTTATTCCCTTATTCAAATTTTGCCCTATTCTTCGATTCCTCGTTTCAATCGCTTTCATGACAACTTGTCGTGGTCAGACTATGCAATAGTCTCGAGAGGCAATTTCTGTTAACACTAGATTTACCAGACAAGTCATTTTGACTGTTTCGAAGCTTCCATTTTGCATAATTTGTTTCTTATTATAGTGTAATTTTCAATTGCATTGGCTTTTCCTAACACACAGTAAGTATAACAAGTTAATGTGACTGAAAGTTTTATTATAATTAGTAGGAACTTGGTGTAAAATGAAAGTTTAGAAATGGTTGAAAATGGCTTGATAAATCTAATGCTAAGAATCAACAGCCCACTTATCTCGTCGGTTGTTTTCTTAATTTTATAATATTAAGAACTTTCATTGCCGAGAATGATATTTTCAACAGCTCCTTCTTTTGAAAGGGTTCCACTGCAGGATTCTATCTCACATTTTTTTATAGAATAAACTAAAACCATTTTATATTCAAGAAACGACTTACTTTTTCAAAAAACTGGCAGGGAAGAAGTTGTTAAATTTCACAAACGATTATTTTTAACTCTCAGCGTGGCTTATTTTCCAGTAGAATTAACAAGAGCTAAATTTCGTTAGTTAAAAATAGAAGAATGTAACTCAAAATTCCCATAAGTATGATAAATTATTAAAATATAAACTAGGATCTGAATAATCGAAGCATTCCTTATGCAGAGTGGTTTCAACTTTCCGCAGATAGTTTATAAAAAATAAGAAAAAAAGAGGGCTCGTTTCGTTCTTCCATTTCGAAAACTGTCAAGTTTGTCATGGGAAGTACGTCGATATTATTGCCATCAAAAAAATCTATAATGCGATGTACAATTTCGGTGGAAAGACTGGCAGCATGTATTCAAGCTCTAGATGATTCGTTCTTTCCATTTGGTTGAGAAAATCAATGAACCGTGAATGAATGGTGCATTCCAAGAATAAAAATGCACAGTTTACTAACTTGGGTGGCTATTTATAGAACTCGGACGCAAATACGGCGAAGTTTATTTTAAGAAAACATTTCCAAAGAAATTTTTTACTTGGATTAGAAATGGTATTCCTTTTGGGAAAAGAAAATACTTCTTTCAATTCCATAAAAAGGTGACATTGTTTAGTTGCTTTTGTTTTTGAGCTTTTGGTTTGAAATTCTAAACTATAAACTAGCATGCAAGAATGTTTAAACATAGAAATTATACACTTTCTGTTTAAACATTATACAAAACATTAAGGGCATCTTCACTTCTTGATTCAGTATTTATAATATTTTAATTTTTGATGAACATTTGATGCTCTATATTAAATGCTGTTTTACAACTACCCCTTCCGTTCATTTAAAGTTGTGTTAAAGAAATTTCCTTCTAGATAACACAGAAAAAGTTTTAGCGGGTATATGTAGAGCGCGCATGTTTGTGTGTTAGATAATTGTTTTACCCTATCACATATTACGTAATCCTTTCAGACACAATTTTTGAAAAAAGCACATTAAATTTTTCCTTTTTTTAGCCCTACCTTTCCCGCGAAAAGTTTTTTAAAAAAAAAAAAGTTATGACTTGCTGGTTTTGAAGGCTGAACTTGATCCTTGAAACGGATCGTTTAAAACTTCAAAAAAGTCCAAAAATTTTTTAGGACCGTAGTTTAAAAAAAGATTGAAAAAAAAAATTTTTGAAAGTTTTTGGTTAAAAATTGGTTGGGGAAAAAATTATTGTGGTTATTCTGTGTCCGTTTGTACCTCGTCCAAAAGTTGTCTGTCGGTCTGTCTGTCTGTCGGTCTGTCGGTCTGTCCCCCCCTAATAACTTTTGAACGAATTGTCCGATTGGAAAAATTCTTTTTGCATTCGAAAGATCTCGGCGAGGACATCTCATTTCTATATTTTACTTTTTGATTTGAAAAATTTTTTGTTCAATTTTGAACAGTTCAAAAAATTTTAACATTAGCGCCTATGGACAAAATTGAAGCAAATTCTGTAAACTCTGGGCACAAGAGCCAAGCTCCTATTGCAAGCTTATTGAAAGGAGTTCTCGGCGTGAAATATTGATTTGAACAGTTTTTTGTTCATTTTTGAACAGTTCAAAAAATTAACACAGAGCTTACGGGGAAGTTTCAACCCTATATAAATCCTGATCTAACGGACCGATTTGCTTGGAACAAACTTTATCGGAAAGCTCTTATAACGTAGAACATGTAGAAATAGAAAGTTTATCCAGAACTTACGAGCCTATTTTGCTATGAAATTTTTTGATCGGGATTTTCAAGGATATTTCTCAGTGACTCAATGAGTGAAATAATGAATGAATGAATAAATGAAAGAGTGAAAGAATAAATCAATGAATAAATGAATGAGGAAAAGAATGAATGAATAAATTATTGAATAAATGAAAATATAAATAAATGAGTGAAGAAATACATGAATGCGTAAATGAATGAATAAACACTTGAATGAGGTAACGAATGAATGAATAAATGCATGGCTGAATAAATGAAAGAATGAATGAGTGAGTGAATGAATATGTATTATCCGTTGAAAAAGGTATATTTTCAATAATTAGAACTAAAGATAAATAAGAAAGAGAGAGAAAGAGATAGCTAGATTATAAATTTGAATTTGGTGTATACGGGAAAGTAGGCTCGTATAGTTCTAGACGGAACTTCTTGTTAAGATATAGCTTCGTAACATATCCAATTTCAATCACGCGACATTTCAAGCTTTTTCTATCATAAATAAAAAAAGGTTATGACTTGTCTGGTTTTGTCAAGGCTGAACTTGATCCAGTTAGTTAACTGTTACGGATCTGTTTCATTTCTGGAAACTTCAAAAGAGCCGACGTCGCACTTTTCCGCTCTGATATTGTTACATTTTCCCTCTAGGAGCCGCTAGTTCGTGACCCAGAAAAATATTGTTTACATCATTTAAAAGCATCTTAATTTTGCTGATACGATGTCCTTTCCTGGTTTCATCAGCTAAATATGGTTGGAAATGGTTAACTAAATATTATTGAAATGGTTAATTGCTGTGTACCGTATTGTACCTCGTCCAAAAAGAGTAAGAAAAAGGATTAGGAAAGGGATTTCGTACCATGAATTTCCTTTAGAATTAGCTCGGCGTGCTACATTTTCTTCCCCCCAGTGCTCTTCACCTTTCACCCTTTATGAATTTGATTCACCATCAAGACCGCGGTGGTTTAAGATACCCTTCAACTTTGTCTCAATATTAATAGTTCTTTTGGATTTTGTTGAAAATGCTGTACCATTTCTACCAAGAAAACATGTTTCCCGTAATTTGGAAAATATTATAACACCTGAGCTTTTGCAATGCCCTATTTTGAATTGTCAACTCTTAGATCATTCTGAAATTATTGTTTCACATATATGCAAAAAAGTTTTGAATATTGTTTTAAAAAGTATTGCAAATAGTGTCAGTGTTAGTTTGACAGTTATGAATAAACCTCTCTCACGCAAAGTTTTAAAATTGTAATTGCAGTCATTCATTGTTCATTCTGTCTTTATGTCTTTTGTATGCCTTTTTTATTCCTCATTGTGCAAAATACCTAGAATGTTTTAGGCATTGGAATTGTGGAAAGGAAATAATGTTTTATGTCATATCTAATAGTATTAAAACTAAGACTGATAGTTCTTTTGAGTTCTGATGGTGAATATTTTTAGTGTAAAGTCGCCCTGTCTCTTTTTTTTTAAATTGAATTTTAAAGATTTTTGGCAGTCAATTAGATTTTTCTAGTGAAAAATAAGGTACTTTTCCGTTTCGGGGAGGCTGGAGATGGTTATTTTTCTTCGCCAAACTACTGTACCATTTTGGGTTGACGTTGGCGATGTTTAAATATTTTTCGCAAAAACGAACTCCACACACGAAACAAATTGATTGACGAAAAAAAAAAAATTTGCCATCGCCAGCCCCCCTGAAGCGAAAAGTACCGAAAATGATTCTTGTTTCAGTAGTAACAACTTTCGGCAGGTTTATGTAGTTCTTTATCAGTTCATTATGTTCTTTACGCTGAAATAATTGGAATTTAATGACATTCGGCTGTGTGTTTTTTAATGCATTTGTATGCATTTTATCAGTTCTTCTGTGCAGAAATAAATGCTTAAAATAAAATAGTTGTTTTATTCACTATTTTCGGCATATTTCTTTTATATATATAAAAAAAATAGAAAATTACCTAGTCAACTCTTATTTTAAAATTAATTAAATGTAATTTTGAATGTTTCAAAAATATATGTATTGCAAATTTTGCCTGAGCAGCAAAAGTTATGATAATGCTATTTATTCTATATTACACATAGATTAAATTTCCGTACAACATTTATTTAGCATATAGTTTATATGTGTAATGAACTATATATATTTACAGAAATAAGTAATATAGCAAAGAATGGATGAGGTTACTTTTCTTGAACAGGTTTAAAATTAATAATAGACAATATTGAAATTTCTCAAACATTTAATGAAATAATCTGCTTCTTATCTGTTAAAAAGCCTTAAAGTTGAATAGATGGCGCTGAGTGCCGACCCCAATTTTTGTCCCTTCATTTAATGCGAAATGAAACAGCCTGAATAACAGTTAAACAGTTAACGATCAAGTTCAGCCTTGGGTTTTGTAAGCAATGCAAAACATTTAAACTTTATGGCAAAAAAAAAAGGTTCGAATGAAAAGAATTTTGCTTGAATTAAATCCCTATGCTACATCTATTTAAAATATGTACTAAAAAAGACATTTAAGCGACAAGTATTTTTTTTAAACATTAGCGTTTTTACTATTGAGTTTTCTGTTCCGTGGATGTGATTGAAAAAAAGAAAACAAAGAATAATATTTTCTTCTTGAAGTAATTATTAACTTCTTTTTGAAAGATTTGAGCATATATCGTACACAAAGCTCTAAAGAGTAAATTAAAATAAATTTTATGACCATAGCTTGAATACTGTAGATACTGCGCCAGTTAAAGTCAGTGTCCGGTATACCGGACACCACATCTGAAAGAGACGCCAAAAGACTGTCCAAAATAAGTAAAATCGATATCCAAACCACCAAAGTTTTTTTCTGCAAACACATGTTTGTAACACATATTTTTCTTCAAAATCTTTTTTGGTAGGAGTTTACTGTCTTTTATAACATCTTGCACAATCAATTCATTTGATAATGTAAAAAATAAGAAGTTTTACTGTAGATTTGATATTGCGAAATCATATAAAAAGTTCTTTTTACATTGGAGTTTTTATTTCCGCAACTTATTTTTAGTGAATAAATTTTCTTAATGCTTGTAGAAATATCAGTCTTATCATCTATCTCCATTTCCAATGAAAAGGTAAGTAGGAAACAAGGGGCTTAGAAACAGGGGGATTTGTTATTTCTTTGAGAACTTTTGGTCTTTTTACCTTATTTTCATTTGAATTACAATCACAGCACTTTTACTCTATTGCAATTTTGTTTATTAGAAATTATTATTAACCCTTATTCTCATGAAGTAGCATATATGCTACCTGGGGTTTGCCCCTATTTTCTTTTGTTAACCAATAGAAAGTAAGGGAAAACCCCAGGTAGTATATATGCTACTTTATGAGAATAAGGGCTAGAAAATAACAATTCAACATACGCGCTGACGTCACTTAACAAATAGAAAGTAGGGGAAAACCCCAGGTAGCATATATACTACTTTATGAGAATATTTTGTATGCTAAAATAATTACTCGTAACAAATTTAACGCAAGTTTTATTACTAACAATATACTACCCCAGAGCCCCCTATACTAAATGCCTTCCGATATGAGAGAAAAACGGCCGTGAAAAGTTCTCCGCTAGGTGGCGCAAATAACCTGCTGTATCAACTTTAAATTTATTTTAAGAACTAGTTAGGTTTTAATTTCAAAAAATTTCAAATTTGCTTTCTAGAATATTTTGTTTGCTGATATGTTTAAAATTAAATAGTTTATGTAATTTAAACACTTAGTTCATTAATCTTTGCCATATGTATCAATTTATAAAAGCAGTATTATGAGCAGGAAACTAGCGCCCTCTATATACAAAGTTGCGGCCAAAATGTGTATGGATTTAAAGCCCTATCGGATGGCATTTAGTATAGGGGGCTCTGATTACTCCTTCAAAAATATATTTTAACTTAAAATTTGTTACAACCAAACACAACGGTAAAGTCTCCCACAAGGATCTTTGACAGTTACAGTATGAAATTAGATTTAAAAGGTTGAACTGGAATCACTTGTAAGCCTTTTACTCATTTACTGAAGAATGTAAATCCTTTAATTTGATCTAAATATCTCATACGTTGGAGGTTATAGGAAAAGTAAATAGCATAGCGCCGAATTAATGAAGACGAGTATAGGGATCGCGGAACGAGGTTAATCATTTTACGTCGGTTCTCTGATTGAATATTCTCATTTAAGAGACTCGAGAGACTGTTGAGAATTAACAGCAAGAGGTCTGAATCACCTTACTCTGCTTTAGTAATGAACTCAGCTCAGCAAGTGGGGAAGTTGAAGTGAAACAGAAAGCAAGTGAAACTAGCTTTGATAAAAGCAAGTTATTACATAAAAATATATTTGAAAATATTTAAAGCATAAATTTTTTTTAAAGGAAAGGAACTAAAAAAAAAAAAAAAAAAAAAAAACAGCCTTAAAATTTTTGAGCTGTAAAGCATACGCTATTTGAATGCTTACTGAAACGTTAGTCACTGTTTTACTTGATATAAAGTTATTTCGGGTTATTCCATCTTGCGCTGTATATATCTATCGCTTTATATATATGGATAGATGCATAGATGCAATTACGCCATAGTTATGTGTTAAAATAATGTCAGTAGATTTCCGACAGTTAACAAGTTTCTATAGCAATTATAGTTAGTACTCCTAAAATTTCTCACTAGAGTATTTTCAGTAGATTTCTAAGAATTCAGAAGTTTCTAGAGCTACCATAGTTGGTCCTAGGGAAATTGTCTATTACGATATTGTCAGTAGACTGCCAAAAAGTTCACAGGTTTCTAGCATGGTAGGCGTACTGCAATTATTGCGGTGAAACTGTTAAGCAGGTTGAATCTGTGAAATAATTGTTAAAGACAATCGTTTGGCCCGACGAAGGGTATATATTATTATTCATCGTTTCTTGTTTCAATAATCATTCTCTCTCCCTGTTGAGTTGAAAGGTTTCTCTTATTTTTACTTCTTACACTAAAATAAATTTGATACTTGAAGATTAAATATTAAAGAAATGATTGCATTAGCCAATTTTTACTGACAAAGTTAAAAATTTAATGCTTACAAAACTATGAGAAATACTAAGCTTAGTTAAAAATCTTCAATCATATTGAAATAAACGCATGCTTTTCCGCTGAAACAAACCGAAATTTCAGGAGCTGCGACATTTCTACATCGTTAAATCTGCAACGCCTTGGAAGAAACATCAAATAAACCTAAGTTACAAATTATTTAGAGAAGATAAATGTTGGAAAGAATATAAATGAAGAAAAGAGGTACTAATATCGCTGAACCAAAAGAAAAGAAAAGAAAAAAAATCCTCCCTTGTTAGATTATAATGAGCAATGACGAGGAATAATATTGTATTATATTAAGATTACATTAAATGAATAAAATTTTGCTCCTTTTCGTTTCGTGTTGCATACTTTTGTACGTTTAATAACAATATAGTTGCTTATATAGAATTTTGAAAAAATGTGTTTAGTTGAGTTTTCAGAGCCTTTTCAGCACTGGGTTTGGGCCTCGCCGGACAGTTTTCTGCAACACAACTTCTAGGAACCAGTGCACACTACCATAAAGGGTTACCTGTCTTGATTTTGACAAATAACTTACATTACTGTGCTCAAGGCACAGTATTAGAAAATGTAAGTTTTCCAATAACCTTGAAAATATCATATAAATAAAAAAATAATAACAACAATAATAAACCAGGTAAGTATATTATTATTATGACCTTATCCTCATTTTAGTACTGAATCTGGGTATTACATAACAGTTGTCTGCAACATGGCGGTTCTAAGGATCTACCGTCTTGCAAAAGAGTTACCTGTATTGCTTTTCGCACATTTCTTAGATTTTTAATACTGTTTTGAGCGACGTTAAAAAACAACAGTTGAATAAAAAAATAAAAATATGTAAGTGTTCGTGAAATGTATACGTATCTTTATCAAATTATTATTTTACTTTTTAAATCATTTTCATATTAAAAGTCAAACGCGTAGATTTAGGAAGGTTTTTGCTTATTTGTGTTTCCTTTTTCTTGAATTCACGATATTAAGCATAAGTCTAAAAATATTACTATTTCAAAAGCCAAATTACATTCCTATGCTCTATTCCGACGGTGTAATCGCTTGGATAAGAATCAAAGATATCTTTCTTTGAGCCCATCGGAAGGATATAATAAGCAAATGGCGGTCCGAAAATAGTAATCTTCCTTCAGAATAATCAAATACAGAGGGGAATTATTTATGGATGCAAACCCCACACCACATGCATTTATTAAGTAGGTAATTCGTATCAGCAGCAGAACCCTTTCGCGTTAAGTTTGACCTATTTGGATTATGGACACTGAATTAGGATTTCGGATACCTAATTTCGAAAGCGGAGGTGTGCTGTAGGCTCTAAATTTACATATGGTGGAAATGTTGAATAAAATTCTTCTCGAAAACTAATTAGAAGAATTGTCGATATTAAAGTTTGAAGATTGTAACTGAGTATCTAACGATATAAAAAGTAATGTCCTAGTCATCATAATCTGCTTGTCACGTTATTTATTCGAGAACGGCAAGGAGTTCAAACACAAAAATTCGTGGAAATTGACAATTTTTTGTCCACTTTCATCTCTATGGAACTTTAATTGACGAAAGTATCTCTTAGAATCCAAAACAGAATCAACTCTTCGTTTCTTCATTTTAATTTTCGTGAAAAATAAATGACGAAATTGAAGATCTTTATTCTGTTTATTTTTCTTATTGCCCATTTTGCTGCTGTTGCCATCTCCAAGAACGTTGTATTTGAAAATTCATATAGTTAAAGCTGGTGGCAGCAGTAGTTATTCCAATTTTTTCTTTTACTTCTTTCTGTGTATGCTTCCTCACCCCGGATTTGATTGGATACCAAAATCTTATGCATTACTTTTACAACTGAAGCATTTTTGATATTTTAATTTTCATTCAAGGCCATTTTAAAATTTCATATGCCGTCTATCGGCTAGGGTTGAACATTATCAAAAACGTAGATATTGAACCCCAACTCCCATTTAACATTTATTTTTATAGGTAACTTAAAATAGGCATTTATTTTTATAGGTAAAAGCAGTGTGTTCTAATTTTAATACCATATCGGTAAATCTTTTTTTCTGTGAATGTTACCAAGAACAATTATTTTTACTTATTATGCACCATAATAATTTAAATGACTACTTTTGTTTTTCTTTTTAGCCTACTTTCCCGTAATATAATTTTTTTTACTTTCACTTTCCCGTGAAAGTAAAAAAAATTATATATATTAAAGCATGAAAGAAGGCTTAATGTATCGAAAAAATATCGTTAAAAATGAAGAAAAGTCAAAAATAAGTGAAGTAATTATATAAAGATTGAAAAATAAAAAAATTGAAAGTAGGGTTTTGAGATAGGGGAAAATGTCTGTCTGTCTGTCGGTCTGTATTTTTTGATTTGAACAATTTTTCGTTCACTTTTGAACAGTTCAAAATAAAATTAACATTAGCGCCTATAGGCGAAAATGAAGCAAATTATGTAAACTCTGGACACAAGGTCCAAGTTCCTATGAGCAAAAGATTATTGGAAAAAGCCCTCGGCGTCAAATATTGATTTGAACAATTTTTGAACAGTTCAAAAAAAAAAAAAAAAAAAAAAAACATTAGCGCCTACGGGGAAATTTCAATCCCATATAAATCCTGATATAAACAGCGGATTTGCTTAGAACAAACTTTATCGGAAAGATGTTACAATGTAGAACACGTGCAGATACGAATTTCAACAGGAACGAACTAGCCTATTTTCCTATGAAATTTTTTGATCGGGATTTTTAAGGATACTTCTCAATGAATAAATGAATGAGTGAAAGAATGAATGAATGAATAAATGAGTGAATAAATAAAATAAATAAATGAGTGAATGAATGAAAAAATAAATAAATGAGTGAATAAATACATGAATGAGTAAATGAATGAATAAATGCATTAATGAATAAATGAATGACCGAATAAAGGAAAGATTAATGAGTGAGTGAATAAATATGTATTATCCGTTGAAAAAGGTATTTTGAAGTAACTAAGAACTAAAGCTAAATGAGAAAGAGATAGCTAGATTATAAATTTGAATTTGGTGTATACGGGAAAGTAGACTCGTATAGTTCTAGACGGAACTTCTTGTTTCATTAGTAATTTCGATTCACCGACGGAAAACACATTATACTAGTAAGACTCTATAAATTTAAAATATAACCATTTGGATAATCACGCAGTTAAATTTTGATCTGACAGCAAATGTGGACTGCAATGTGATATATACTTTTTCTATAAGTAAATTTTTATACCAAAAACGAAGATTATGAAGAGCCCAATTATATATATACTAAATGTAGCCAATTAGCGGAGAATTAAATTTATGCAGTTGAATTTATTACAAATAATTTCATTCATCTCTACCAAATAAACTGAACTTTTACATTTGCTCTTCCACGAGCTGTGGAAGTTGTAATTAAATTTAATGACTTTACGAAAATTCTTCAAAGTTACTTTGTTACACAGAAGGTTTTTAATTACTTTCCTTATAATTAAAACTAGATTTCTGCACACATGAGATCTTTAAGGGTGAAATAAAAATATTTAATATTTAATTATAATTCAATATTTAACTTGGTATTTGAAGTAGGTTGAAAATAATTTTCATTTTTAGTGGGAACAGATAAGTAAAAGAATCAAATAATTTTTAATGATTTTTTTTCAGTTTATTAGTACAATCTGAAACTATTTCTGGTACATTTCAGAGGTTTTGGATTAGAATTAACTCTTTTGATAGGAATAAAGTCTTGATTCAAGTTAAATTCCTCAGATGTAAACTTTTTTTGACGAATATATTTTTAAATTTCTGCTAGCTCCCCCCCTTGATATTTCACATTAGTAAGGGACCGTTCATAAATGATGTCACTCTTTTTTCAATATATTTGACCCCAACACCCCCTTTGTCACAAAAGGTCACACTTTATCCCACACAACTACCCTCTTTTGCCACATTTTACGCTTGATTACATACGCATATGTACT
Source organism: Octonoba sinensis (assembly GCA_038502835.1). Taxonomy (NCBI): domain Eukaryota; kingdom Metazoa; phylum Arthropoda; class Arachnida; order Araneae; family Uloboridae; genus Octonoba; species Octonoba sinensis. Next base: position 124,352,155 of record CM076599.1, read on the forward strand.
TGCAGCTCAGAAAGAAAGCCGTACGTTATAGATGACGCTTCCAGTTTTATTTTTGAACGTTCAGTTACATTTTTTGAGCATAATAATAATGATTACATGTGTGATTAATTTGTATGAAATGACGTTAATGTTTACAGCACAAAAGATAATTGCGAAATATATTTATTGCTTGAATTCTGAAATAATGCCCCATGCAATTTTTTCGTAAAAGTGTAAATGCTTAAGAAAATTTCCTTTCAAACCCAAGAAACAAATTTAAATCTTAATTAACACCGGTGTTTACGATACAAAATGATCAATGAAGCTTTAATATCAAATTATGAAAAAAAAACTTTTAAAATCAGCAAACTAACTTTATTTTAAATGTTAAAAAAAAAAAATGTATAATATCACACTTCTTGTTACCCCCTCCCCTTGTCATAAACTATCACAATTTCTTGAACCCCCTCCCCCCTCGAAGCGTGACATCATTTATGATTGACCCCTGAGATGTGTTGAGAGTCTACAGGTTTCAATATCCTTACCTGTTAGTTTCCAGACATTATTATTAATAAATTCCATATACAAATATAAATATTCTGGTTGGAACTACTATTGTAATGACACTTTATGAGTCAGACACATTGTGAGAGTAAAAATTTTCTGTAACTTCCATTACGTACTTTAATCTTATTCAGTAAATTCATTTTCTTTGAATAATCTAAAATTATTTGAGGGAAAAGTGATCTTACCTATTTATGTTTGTTATCCACCAGTGCTGTAGTCATAAAAGTTTCAAAAGATATGCCGTGCATATGTTTACAAATGATACAATTTACGTCTAAATAATTGGAGTATTACAGGAAAGATCACGAGCAACTAGATTTAAATATAGTACATAGGTGGCGGAGAGTTTTTATTTTGCTAAAAGTACATACCATGTAATAAAGTGAAACGCAATGATGCATGTGATGGAAGTTTCCATCACCAAACATTTTGTAACAGTGTCTGTGTGCTGTGCGATACTTTCTTACGTAATTATGTTTTGAAACACCGCCAAAATAAAGTACAGAGAAAATTTTATTTTTCTATTTCAAAGCTTCGCAACGAAATTACAAATCATTAAAATGCAGAGTGTATGAGGTTTCGTTTTTTGGAAATAAATTAGAGGTTATACTTCATATGCCCTTCAATTCATACCCTCCGTTGATTTCCACTATATAGTACTGTCATTCAGCATAACTTTGAACAATTTTGGTTAACTTACCAAAACGCAATATGGTTCAGTATATTTCACTTCAAAAGAGAGAGAAAAAGAAACTAGAATATTAGAGGAAAGATGACGAGTAACTAAATTTAAGTGTAGCAAATAGAAGGCCCATGCTGCACTCAGCTGGAGTGATTATAAAATCAGTTTTCTATTAGTATTTAATTGTCCGAAATAAGTTTGTAATATTATATACAGATAATTATAAAACACAGTAATTATGAAGTCGCTGCTTGGAATCTATTTTTCAATGCTGGTTTAAAGCTTTTAAAACGTCTGAAGTTGTTGAAATTTTTGAAATTGTTCTTTGGACTATCATAAGTTATAGAAGTCCTGTTGTGTTGTAAATTTTTTTTTCTTTAACTTTAAAAAAAATATATTTTTCTGGTTCAAACTTACACAACTAACATACTTTTATTGAAATAATTCTTTTTGAAATAACGCTTCTGCCGTGGTTCAAAGTCACTTTAAACTCAAGGCTCACTTTTAAGCAGGTTAATGGCTTTTAAATGTTATTATTATTATTGTATCTTAATTTTTGGTGACTATGCAATACTTTAGGAGTTCGTTTTCAGTTTTGTGACAGTAAATACAATAACCCTTATTAAAGTATGAGTAGCGCAATTAAAAATCGAGAAACTGTGGATCAAAGTTACCCCGATTGACTATACGTATACCCTTGTCTCGCTATCATTAAAACAGAATAAACAGAAACTCCAGATTTTGAAAATTCGAGTTACCAAAAATACAGTGACAATTATTTCGGCAAAAGTAAATAATGTATAAAAAAACGAGTACAACTCTTAACTCATACTTTCTGAAAATTAACTATCAATAAGAATTTGGGGTACATTATACTTTTCTGTTGGCATCAACTATTTTCCATGCGTGAAAAGGCTCCAAGTGCTTTTGTTGTCATGTCTGATCACGATTCTGTAAAAGCCAACACAACGTTCTTAGCAAAGATTATCTACGTTGTTTTAGCAAAGGTCCTTCTGAAGATGAAAATTGTGGCAGCTGACTGTTCAAATTTTAGGTGAGTTGGAACATTATAGCCGTTGTTTTGAGAGATTGGAAATTTGAGTTAAAAATCGAATTATTGAGAATAGGAAAGAAAAGTTTCGAGTTACAGAGTTAAAATAACACTAGAAAGTAATAGGCAAGCAACGTGTTTTCGAGATTTCGAAAAATTATAGTTATCGAAGTTCGAATTATCAAGAGTCTACAATATGTATTGAAAAATATAGATTTTAATTTATTCTTCTTAGCCTTAGGTTGAAAAATTCCGATGTATACCGAGAGAAAATAAATTAGGAAGTAAAAAAGAAGCAGTTTTGCGTAAGGTAGTCATAAATCCTTTGGCTTCTGCATCGCCTGCGAGAAAAAATAACGTTATCTTTTATGTTTGTGAGTTCTATTATTCTCCAAGAAAGAACGAAAATGAAAAATTGTTTAAAGAAAATTCAGGATCAGCCTTTAGAAGTAGGTGCGGAAAGATAAAATGTTCATTTCATGTTTCTTATGGAATGCAATTTGTTGCAATAGTATAATACTTATTTCGTTAGAAAATTAAAATTGAGAATGATCTTGCGCGAGACGACGTAAAATGGCTTTCAAAAAGTCTTTAACATGTAGACTTTCCACAACATTTTAAAATTAGTTTAATTTTTTTAGCTTTGGGTTGCACTGAATTTTTGCATTATGCTGCGCCAACAATTGAATATAAGTAATAAAATGGCTCTAAATAGAATTTGTTTAGGCGTGTAGGTGACAGAATCGCATTTTTTAATGTGGGAAAACAAGTGATTTGAGTGAAGCTGTGCTTAGCAAAGCATGCATTTTTCCCCATCATTGTTAGATGATGAAATACTAAAAAAACGTGCTTTGAAATGATTATTTAAAAAATATTTTTAGATCTATGACGGAATGAAACCTCTCCCCCTCCCTCCAGAATAAAAGCTTTTTTAAGTATATGTATAAAATTCTTTTTTTTCCCGCAGTATTTTATCATTTTCGAACTGGTCAGCAATGACATGCAAAAAAAAAAAAAAATTAATAATAAAAATAAATGCATGTTTTGATGAACATAGCATCATTGTAATGAAATTGTGCTGTTTCACCAACAGATATGTCACATGGAGTTACCAAACTAGAAAATTCTGTTACACCTTCTAAGGACATCAACGAGATAAGGAAACCAATTACGGCTAAATTATTTGGTGTCCAGAAATTTTTTGAATTTTCTTGTTGTTTTGTCTTTTTAAAAAATGAAATGTGCCATATCTTTCTAATTTTAACAACAAAGCGAGATGTTTGACAATTAACAGACGTTTGTATTGAAGTATAATTCAACTTGGTAAAGCCCAAATTTGCAAAGAAGTTTACCTACGAGTATTTCTGAGTTAGAAGGGATTTATCTTTAATCGTTAGAAAAAGGATCCACTTGACGGCGAACTTCCTTGAAGCAAGAACTTCCTTTTTGAGTGCTAGAAATCATCTTTTGAATAACACCTTTTTTTCTCCGTATAAGGAGTTCTTTATAGGAGGAGTTCTTAACCCAGAAACACCGTGCAAGCAACTTTCGTTGTAATCTTGTGACAAAACACGATGGATTCGCTTTATGTTTATATTACCGTCGAGGCAAAAGATAATCCTTCACAATGCATTTGTATTTATTGTATTCTTCTATTGTACGTACAATAGGTTACTTTTGTTGCTGTTTTCATCATAAAATGTTTGAATTTACGGTCTGCAACAGACGCCCAAGAATATCGTAAACTCTAATTTTACTATAATTAAAACATTAATAAAATTTTAATATTGAAACTTTTAAAAATCTGTCATGACAGTTGAAAAATTAGTAAAATTTAAAGAATTTGGGCACTTGTAACGTAAAATTGTTATATATGTACATATGTATACAGTGGAATGTCGTTTATACGACGTTGACATTTACATGACGTTTTAGTGTGGTTCCAATTCTTAGATTTAACCAGAAGGGTTAACACGATAACCGAAGGGGATACGATACCTCTGGGGGTGCCAATCCCAGGTGACGGTCTCTCATCTGGGAGCTGGTTCAAAAAATTAAGAGACCTTTCAAAGGGGCGGAAATTGGACTCGTGCCTACAAGGGCCCGTTAGACTCAGGAGCAGCGTACTCATTCTTCCTCGCCACTCGCGAGGACACGAAAACAACAACAGCAACCAGAAGGGTAAATCGATTATACGACGCTATCGTTTATGCTACGTTTTTCGACATTCCCTTTGGCGTCGTATAAACGATACTCCCCTGTATACAGTGAAACCTGTGTAAGTTGACCACTTGCGGTGCAGCCCTTTAGTGGTCAACTTATAAAGGGTGGAGAATAAATTTTTTTTTTGTCATTTCTTACACCATGCATTTATACTTTTGTAACTATTTAAAATATAGCTTCATCTACCAACATTACTTTAAAATAGTAATTAGCTTTTTTCTCAATTATTTAAAATATCATTAGAGAAATTTAACCTGAATGACTTACAATGTATCCTATGCAACTTTAAAAGTAAAGTACCTAGTTAAAATAAAGATAAATATCTTATTAAATATGTAAGTTACTTATTTGATAGTAAAGATTTCCTAAAAATACATAATTCTTTAAAATGGCCACATCAGATAAAGTTATTTGAAGAATAAAAGAGTGCTCATAGTAGTTTCTCCATATGATTAACTTACAAAGAAGTTTAGGCAAACTTCTCTTTGTAAGTTATGTTTCTTCTATTGATGTTTCATCCATACAGACAAATACTGGTTTAACATTATAGCATACAAAATATCCTGGAAAATTTATTTTAGTTGTTTTTATATTTGTAAAAGCAAATGAACAAATAAATATTGTAATAATTAGGCAGTCAATTTACAAAGGCTTTTTTACAATACTCCCACCCTAATGTGGGGTACAAAAGTGGTCAACATAGACAGGTGGTCAACTTAAGTGGTCAAGTTACAAAGGTTCCCATACATTAAATAATATAGGGCTAGTTCCATTCCTGACGAAAGTGGTCAACTTAGACAGGTGGTCAGCTTACAAAGGTGATCAACTTTACAGGTTTTACTGTATATTTATGATTATATTGAAATGAAAATGTGCTTAAGAATAGAAAAAAATATTGTTTGAACGATGAAAGGAAAGCTATCGATACTTTATTATCATCGTTAGAAAGCTTTTCATATAAATTTCTAGATCCTCTGAAAATATTTTTTTTTTCCAACTAGGTTCTACTTTAACGTAAAGAACGTCTGTAGGGGATATTGCTTGGGCATTTCTTATTGAGGATTCGCTTCAGGATCTGCATGACCCTCAACGAATGGGTGCAAAGATTATCCAGACGTAAGTACAGATTTTTAATGCAGTTTGATATTCCACTTCAAACAGGATATCACATTTTGTTCTTGGCGCCTTAAGTCGATTAGCATGAGATGCTCGGAACTGCCTTGGAAAATTTCTTGAATAAGCAATGTTGAACAGCTGCTAACCGACCAAGTTTGAAAAGAAAATCGATGTTTCAGACACACAATTCTTTAGTTACAGAACTTAGGACTCGTTTCTGTATTCCCATTACTGTTGTATTCCCGTAAGACCCAAGATCAGTGTATTATCTATCAATATATGTAGAAAATAGAGCAGTTTTAATAAGTTGAAAATCCCCAGCACATGTGAAACTAGCAATGGAAAACTACGGTGTTAGAGCTGATTTAGCTCTATATGTGGCTTGTAGCCTGACCTGAAGTCTGTCGCTCCGTTCCCTACAAAATAAATTTAGTAAACCGACTTCGATTCTGAAAATTCAATCAAAATTTCTAGAAGGGGAACTTCCAAATTAAAATATTAAACTTATGCCTAAATGCTGACTATATTTTTTAAAAGTTTTTTTTTTATTATTCCGATAACGGGCAGATTACTAAGACTGAGGACCATTAAAAAAGCACATCCTATATTTATTAGACAGTTAGGTCCCGCAGTGGAGCAGCAATGACCGAGGTCAGTGTTTTGGAGGTTGACAACCTCTCGCTGCTGGTTGCTCTGGGACCGTATACGCTAAAGTTTTTTTTTCTTTTTTTTTTCCCAATGGGGCTGCGGGATATGGTCCTACAACCATTGCAGACCTAGTGCGTTCCCCAGCAATGGTACCATCTCTTTCAGCGGCACCACAATGAGTGTGGTACCTTCGCCTCATGAGAATTTTGGCGTTCAGTTACCACTAGATGGCGGTACCTGAGCACTCATTGATGTAACAAGGAATTTAATTTAGCCGAGAGCATCCAAGCCAAATGTCTACTCAAGGGATCTTTTACATGCCGCATAATCATACGACATGGGCGCAGACGATTTTCTTCATCTTGAAAATCCACCGACTCGGGCCCGGTTTGAACCCGCGATCTTGGGCGTACGAGGCCTGCTGCCTTAGCACTACGCCACCCTGTCGGCGTATACGCTAAAGTAAGCTTGTGTAAGTTAAATTCATCGTGGCTCCAATGTCCTCCAAGTGAAAAGATAACTGTGGGGGTACCAACCCAGGTGACAGTCTCTCATGCTCGTTTAAAAATTAAAAGCCCTCTCAAAGGGGCGGAAGTCGGACTCCTGCGTATAAGGGCCCCGTCGAACTCAGGAGCAGAGCAGCCTCGCTTTCTCGCTTCGCTCGAGGACTCGCCAGCAACAACATTGGATGACTGAACACAAATATTTGCTAATAATAAAATAATTTTTGGAAAAAAAAATAGAACCGACTTCAAACTATTATATAAATTGCGCTAAAAAGTAAAAAAAAAAATATTCTTTAAACCACTTAGATACGACTTTTAAACATAATTTTTGAAGTCGGTGCAAAATTATGACCGTCTAATTATAATTACCATGCGTTATTTTACGTTGAAGCTGTTGCAAACTCTACGCCATTTTTTTGTAATTGGTTTGCACCGACTTCAAAATGCACCTAGTTCAAAAATTATGTTTGAAAGTCGTATCGAAGTTTTTTAAAGAATAATTTTATTTTTTACTTTTCAGCGCAATTTATATGATAGTTTGAAGTCGGTTCTAATTTTTATCCAAAAATTATTTTATTTTATTCTTTTTAGTGTAAATACATTTTTATATAAACACTCTATTTTTAAAACATACATATCAAAGGGGAAATCTTCTTTGAGTGAATGACACTAAAAACTAACCGTTTGTATGATAAATTTCGTTTTGAAATCGACTTTAAAGGGTCACTAGAGCAAGCAAGCGGATTGGATTTAATTTCTTCTTCAGATAAGCCTCCAGTCTATTCCTTGTTATAATTGCTTTTAGTATTACGTCTTAATATCAACAAACTCTTTTTTAACAAAGAGTTTCATTTTTAATAACAATTTTCCCATCAAAGAAAAATCAAGTCCAGCCTTTCCAATTAAAATGAAAAAATAGTTATTTTTCACCCATAACGTTTTTTCTAAAAAGCAGATGTAGTCAAACTGATGTACGATATTTGAGTTAGACGACCCTCTATCGATCAAAGAAAAAATAATCAAAATCGGTTCATTTAGTCAAAAGTTATGGATGAATAAGCAAAAAAATGACTATATTTCAGCCCATAACTTTTTTCTAGTTATCGAATATGGTCAAACCAAGGTATGGGACTCATGGGAAACTACCCTAGATCGATTTGAAAAACATTCATGAAAATCGGTTCATCCGATGAGAAGTTATGAGTGGACAAACAAAAAAAAAAAAAAAAAAGAAAGAAAAAAACGACATACATACAATATGAATGTATAACCTCCTTCCTTTGTGAAGTCGGTTAAAAAGAAAACTAAGTCGTGGTAGAAAATAAAAATTTATTGATATTTGGTTTTCAAGTGTACTAAAATTTATTGATATTTGGTTTTCAAGTGTAACAAAAAAAACAGAAATGCAATTATAAAAAGGTAAATATTGCCACCTTCTTCCCGTAAACAGCTGCCTAGCCTCCTATTTAGAAATCTGACAATGGTTAGGATAACGTACTTATCTGAATTCGCAACCGAAAAATAAATTTTCTATTTATGAGCTCCAAGTACATGACAATAGCGGCTAAGAAACGCATTTTTAAAAAGATTTTTTTTAAACCAAAATGAAACCACTAAATTGATACACACTTTTGCTTAAACTTAATTAAACAACTTGTTCACACCAAAGGGGGGGGGGGGAATGAAAGAAACTTATTTTCTATGAATTTTCGATTTGTAATTTCAATTTATAGATTAAAATTCCTTAAATACGAACTATAAATTTCATCGCAATTTTATGGCAAAACTATTCTATTTATCGTTTTATGGTACGAATAAAAATGGCAATATTTTTTTTAGTCTAACAAAGTATAATTAGAACGCCAGCGTTTGTAACAAGCTCCTGTTGAACACGTCATCATAAATATTTAATCCAATAAATTCTTTCATATTTCATCGTTATGTGAAAAATATCTTGGATATGAAAGTACGACTCGTACGCTATTCAAAGGCATAAATCTTCTCTTTGTCTGTGAAACGATCTTAGGAAGAAGCCGGCTTGCCTTTTTGCATCGGGTAGGTATTCATAAATTTTCTAGTCGCTCTAGTTAAAGATGATGGAAAATGATCTTGAAATTTAAAAAGGAAATATCTGATCGTAGATCTTGGAACTTCATCATGAATGGAATTCACGGGATTTTTTGCAGAAGATTATTTGTTGAAAGTAGTAGTTATTTTTTAGGAATTGCATTCATGGGTTTTTAGATACATTAACCCATCCTTAGTAATGAGGGAGATTGAATTTCTAGAAGAGAAGAACCTCAATTAATAAAATAAGAAAAAAAACCGCAAAACGACAGGAAAATGTCGTGCAAATACATGTTATAATAAAAAGGAACTCAAATAAATAAATAAACCGATGAACTTTAATCATTTTTTACGAGTATTTCTGCTTTTATACGAGCTCGGTTGGCTCCTGTACTGTCCCAGGTTTGAATTTCTGCGTTACAGAGCCTACACCAGAGAAGCAAGTTTCCTGAGTATCCATAAACTGCTCAAAACTGTGCTTGGAAAGAAAAGAGAAGCCTTTTCCATACGTCGATAAAATATGAGCTGTTTACTTTGGAAGTGGGGCAAGTCCAATTTTTGTTATTACGAGATATTTCAAAGTTAGCTTTCAATGTATTTACAATACTTTTTTTTTCTTTCCAATGGGGCTGCGGTATTGGTCCTCAACCATTGCAGACCTAGTGCGTTCCCCAGTAATTGGTACCATCTCTTTCAGCGGCACCACAATGAGTGTGGTACCATCGCCGCATGAGAATTTTGACGTTCAGTTACCACAAGATGGCGACCTCCGTGCGGTGGCCGGAGTAGAATAGCGCCGACGTAGTTATGTGTGTCGTAAGAGGCAACTAAAATAGCACTATCCGATTCGGGTGACGTAACTCTTGCTCTGTAGCATGACTATGGCTCCGAGTCGGTAAAGCAGGTAGGCAACGCTCTGCCAGCCCAGCCCTTTATGGCCGGTGCTGGTTGTCAAGTGTCTAGAAGCTTTGTGGGAAGTTCGAAGAGGACAGCGCTACGGCCGCACCCCCTCGTACTGGGGGTAGTCTGAGAAACCGAAAAGGTATAGTCAGTATGGCCGTAGTTAGCATTGGGTACCACTAGATGGAGGTACCTGAGCTCTCATTGATGCAATATGCACTAGGAATTTAATTTAGCCGAGAGTATCCAAGCCAAACGGATACTCAGGGGATCTTTAACACGCCGCATAATCATACGACATGGACGCAGACGATGTTCTGCATCTTGAAAATCCGCCGACTTTGGCCAGGTTTGAACCTGCGATCTTGGGCATACGAGACCTGCGTCTTACCACTAAGTTACAATACTAATAACACTAGATTTTCCAGACCAGTCATTTTGATTATTTCGAAGCTTTCATTTTGCATAATTTGTTACTAATTATTGTGCAACTTTCAATTGTATTGGCTTTTCCTAATACACGGTAAGTGGAACAAGTTAACGTTACTATAAGTTTTATTATAATTAGTAGCAACTTGGTCTAAAATGAAAGTTTATAAATGGTTGAAAAAGTTTCGTCTCTAAATAAAATGACGTAACAAATTCGACTAAAAATTACTAATTATAAATCACACCAAACAAAAAAATACCTCACGAATTCAAATTTTTAAAAACGACCGTTTTTAACTTGAAAATGTTAAATCTAACAAATGTGTTTTTTTAATGATGGTTCTATATGGTTAAAATGTTTGTACCTTTAACTGCACAATTGGAAATAACTGCAATGATGCGTATTCATATTTTCTAAAATTATCATTACATCGTTACACTTTAATGGCTATGCAAAAGTTGTTTCAATTTTCTAAATATTGCTTTTGGTTGTTATTTCAAAGTAGCTGATTGAGTAATTATTCTTCTCAATACTTATTTTTGTTTTCCGAAGTATTGTAACAAGAACAACAACACTGGAATCCACCGACGTGGTGCTACTTGAAAAAGTGGATGCCGATTACCAGGGTACGCACTAGGTCTGCAAAGGTTAATGACCATACGCAGCGCCATTAGAAAGAGATAAAAAGTATTGTAACAAACCGTTGAAATCAGATTCAGTTATTCAAAATGCAATGAAATACAACTTAGTCGAACATTATTACGATATCAGGGTTATTTCATTTTTATTGAATAAGGAAAAAATATCCTTCTTTTTCAATAACATAGTAATTAATTCGTATCTTTTACTTAAGTTAGAAAGTTTGTAATTACTTATTAATTATACACATTTCAAATTTAATTATATGTTTACAAATTTCTCACAGTATAATTCGTTTTAAAAGTTACTTTTTTACAATTGTTTTGCTGCCAACTGATTAGAAGTTGCTTAGTTTATGAATGCAACTGAATCATATTTTTACAGGTATGATATTTAATTTATAAGTTTGGCCACAATTTTTTTTTAATTTTGTAAACAACAAATGACAATTTTCTTTGACGTGACGTTCTACGTTATTGTACAATACTTCACTGTGGATGGGACAAAGTCCAGTACATTATAACTAATCTAAAATTTGTGTTTTTGTTCATTCATTTATAAAGCCAAATTTTGAGCACATAGGTTACTACTGCTCATTAATTAAGTGTAGACGATGCAACAAATGCCACCATTTGCTGAACGTGAACTTAGTAAAACGCTCCATATTATTAATGAACTGCTCACTGGATGTCGTTTATTCAAGCAGTAAGAATAATGTTTCATGTAGTTCTTCAAGGAAATGCGAGTTGTATTTGGCGAGTTATTTCTCCTCAGCCATTTATCTCGCCATCGTTGTTTTCCTCCTTCGGGAAGACTGAGTGTGTTCAAGTATTAACTGATTTTTTTTATTCATTAATAAAACATATATCAATGCAACAATTCAAAATTTTCATTTTGAATAAAACCGTTTTAATAAATGAAGGATTTTTGACAAACGAACTAAATCCTTATTATACTTAAATATAAAATGTAAATAGTCAGTATTAAATACTTTGAGCAACAAAACTGCTTTCCATTCTACCGATCTTTAAATTAAACGCGTAATCATATTTTTAAAAAATGATTTCCGAATATTAAAAAAATAAAAGTCGTGATTGCATACTAAAAAAATTATTCACGAAAAGTGAATTATAGAAGAAATGAGTAAAAAAAAAAAAAAAAAATCAAAATGCAGTGCAGTAGTGCTAAATCATGCTTACTTCTGCAAACATACTTTTGCTGTTTAGTGCTCATACACGACGTAAAATTTTAATCTTTAAAAAGGTATAAGTTGAAAAGCAATTTTTAAGAATTAATGTTTCATTCAACGTTAAGATTTTAAGCATCCGGCCATCATAAAAATTTCTCTTCGGAATGCTCGCTTGGAAGAAAAATTTAATTAAAGCGTGTTTTAATGAAAATTTTCAAAAGGTTTAATCTACTTACTTTCTTATTCTCTTGTTTCTTTGAAATAAAGAATAATTATTAAAGCATTTATGGAAATATGCTTAAGCATAAAAAATGCGTTTTAGACAACATCCATTTACATATTTAATTCCAAAATTGGGGGAAAAGACTTTGCAGAGTGTTTTTTTACCAAACAGGTTTGTTGTTTCCGTGCTTATACTTTTCAATTACTTTTATTTTGTAAAAAGTTCTCCCAAAACCCGTCCAATTTAAATATTTACGAAATTTCCTTTTCACTCAAATTCCCTTTTAAAGTGTATCAGCCAGTTAAAATCGTTTGGTTCACGCTTTAAGCTTTTAGTTGCATTTGTGTTTAAACTTTAATCGTACAGGAAAATCAAATAATGTAAGTTAATTTTAAAAATTCCAGTTTTTTTTTGCAATAAAATGTTATTTTTTTGCATGGTTTTCTTTAACTTGATTTGTCACGGAAGTTTATTACGTGGTTTTCGTCCACTATTGCTGCATAAATTATCTTCAAACTTTGAACACAAGCTTATCTTCGATGACAATGCAATATTCCATTCATTTTATAATTTATTATAACGTTAATGGAGGCAATTCATACAGCGTCATAGGTCACGTGACAAAGATATAAGCGATGTAAACAAAGGAAGCCGTAGTATCGCTTTACTTCGAGCTCGCTTGTTTAACATTGCGTTTTTGTTTGAATATTTTATTGAGTTGTAAAAGATGTCATACTGTGTTGCATATGGGTCATCTATTTCAACTGAATGTTACAAATGTTAAGAACTTGAGCTTCATAAGCATTGAAATCTATGAAAAAAAATGTCAAAATAAATTACGATAAATAAACAATAAGAAAAACTTACCTTGCATTCGGTTGAAATCCTAACTTTTGCTGTGTAAGCTTCTTTCTTTTCCATTTAAGCTTTGACAGTAGCCGATATGTCAAAAAATACATTGTTTTCTGACGGTTTGAGGAAACAGATTTTAGAAACGAATTTTTCATTAAATAATAATGATCCTTTCTTTACTTTAGTAATTACGCTATTATTTCCAATCATTGCCGGAAACTGCCTGGCATATTCCATTATGGAAAAAATTGTAAAATCCGTTAAATACAACGGTTTATCAACAATAGAATTAGCCATGGAGCCCAATAAATCCTAAATTATTACTAATTAAAACTACTTTTATTAATTTAAACTAATCTAATTAAAAACTAGGACTAAATAAAGTTCTACGTTATTAAAAACTAAGACTAAATAAAATTCTACGTTATTGAAAACTAGGACTAAATAAAGTTCTACGTTATATAAAATTAACACTAAATAAAACACTATAACTACTCTAATAATTAATAAATTTATTTTATAATGATTAAATTAAAGGTAAATCACTTGGTTTATAATCAGAAAAAGCTATGAAACTAGTCTAATTTTAGGATAGCTAATTTTGCTTCGGGAACTCCACGTAGAACTCAATTAAAAATTTGGTAAACAAATCAGCGAGCATCTTTGTCACGTGACGCGGTGAATTGCCTCCATTAGGAAAAAAATTAATAATTTTTTCTCTGAGGAAATTATCAGAATCATTATTTGTCGAATGGCAACGATAACTTTGTTTGGAATTGTTTGGATATTGCAACGATGTTTTGAGTTTTAAAATACTCAAATCATGGCGAAAAAAGAAACTGCGAAATAAAATCGCGCAACTTAAAACATTTTTTATATGTAAGTTATTGTAAAAAATTGTTTGAAGTTTACATTCATAAAACTGAAGCAAATAGAGTCATTGGTGAGAAAATGAATCAATCGTCCATTTATTCCTTTTTGAGATGGTAATATGCATGGTAGGGCTGTTCCCATTAACCCTCCGTTAGGCGCGCGAATCTGTCAGATGCATAAATAAAATAGCGATGAGCACATTTTAGACCTAATATATCGACATAAGGTGCCGCATTTGTTACTGAAACAAGCACATTACCTGCCTATCAAAAATAATGGATTGATACTGAAGTAATGCAAAAATTAGCACCTACCTACCTGTAGCGCTATTTTATTTATGCGTCTAACAGATTCGCGATTAGTGCATTATTTTTGCAAAAAGACCCGTCTTACCTAACCGTGAGATAAAATGGGTAAGAACTTTTTTCACTTACGAATATTTTTCTATCCTACTCCATATTACTGTATTTTCCTTGTCAGTAACATTATTTATACTCAGATATCGTTCTGTCTTTATATATTTATTATTTTATTGGAATGTTTTGTCCTGTATTTTCGTCTATCTGCGCATGTGTTGTTATTGTTATTTAGACACTAAACGATGTTGTGTCTATTTCTCTATTTCTAATACTATTTTATTAGCTTCACCTCTTTGTATATATGAAATAAAATATTTCAATTCAATATTCACCCACTTTTAGTGGCCAAAATTCTTCTAAATTTTGCACACGTATAAAGAGCCGATGACTACAATCTAGTGGGTTTGCATTTTTCAAAACTCATAATCTCTTATTAAACTTTAAAGCTTAATCATTTCAGCCTAAAATAAAGATAAATAAATAAATAAATAAAACATCTGTGTTCAACATGTTTTATCGCATGTGTGAACTTTTAAAATTATGGTTAATAATTGAGATTATAATGCATATACCCTTTATAGTACTTGGTTCTAGGGATCATTCATAAATGATGTCACGCTTAGAGGGGGGAGGGGGGTTCGTGAAATTGTGACAAAGTGTGCCAAGGGGAGGGGGTAACAAGAAGTGTGACATCCCTGCTTATGCAATACAACGTAACATGTGACAAAGGGGGGAGGGGGGTCCGTTGAAGTGTGACATTTTGTGACAAAAGGGGGAGGGGAGTCAAATATGTGGGAAAAAAGCTTGACATCATTGATGAACGGTCCCCTAAATTTCACAGCTTATGATTTTATATCAATTACAAAGAATATGGTCAAAATACATCGTCAACATTTAAAAAAACTAAAATAAAATTTCTGATAAATTATGTAGTCGTTAACCTCTGCTTCTTGAAGAGGAAGTTCTTTTAGTTAATAGCGTTAATTAATGACTATTTACACAAAAGAATGCTTTTGAACTGGATCAGCAACGTATGTCTCTTAAACAAGTGTGTTTTCATAAATATTAGAATTTCTTAGAATGTATTGCTTAACATAGAAGCAAAGTAACGAATGAAGATAGAATAACAAACATATAATTAATCGTAAGCCTGAATAACAAACAGCGAGAAAGTATAAATAAATAATATAAAACAATCCGATTTTTGTAGTTGTCAACGTAATCACTAGTGCTAGATTAATTGATTGTTCTAACGGAAAAAAACTCCCCCATATCTTTCTTTCACCGAGCAAATTTTTTTGAGAATTTCTTGTGTAACTTTACGGAGTGGTAATCAATGAAAAAATATTAGAATTGAGCTTTTAAAATTGCTTTGCTTTTAAAAAAATAAAAGTCAAATTATTTCAATATTGTCGTAACAATCCGAAAGATATATATATATATATATATAAAGCTGGTCCTATATACATACGCTTTATATACATATATATATTTAAATATATAAATTTTTCAAAGTTCTCACATTACGATATTTAACATCTTGATTTAAATATGTTATTTTCCTTCACTTTATCATGCATCTCCAACAGAATAGTTTTAAACTATCATTATTCATCATTATGTGCATAATCAGAAATACGTTAATCTTCGATGCGAATTTCAACGAAATATTTTATCATTATTATCATGGGCCTTCAATACTTCATAGATTCATAGACATTCATATTTTATTTTCAAAAATGTTATACATTTCAACTTTTTATGTCTTTTGCTTTAAAATAGCGAAACATTTTCCATGTAAACTTAATTAAAACGATAATTATTGTTTTCGATGGAATCATTGAGTGCGTATGAAGAAATATTCTAGTGCTTTAAATAAATGTGCTTAGATCAAGGGTTCCCAACATGTGGGTCGCGACCTCAAAAGAGGTCGCGAGGCATTTTCATGGGGTCGGCATATAATTTCTTATTTTAAATTAAAAAAAAAAAACTTTAGAACTTAAACAAAATGGCTCTTTCTTATACTAAATATTATTTTCAATACTTTGTGGCAAACTCAAGGGCATAAATTACAAAGAATTTGTCTCGTTTCATGACAATTTTCGTGAGATCCGATCAGAGTAAAATCCATCAAAAGGGAAATGTAAGAAAAATATTCAAATAGTATAGAGAAATATTCAAATAACATACAAATAATGTACGAAAATTATTCAATTAATATACGAAAAACATTCAAATGATAAACAAAATTTTAATAAATTCAAACAATTCACAGAAATATTTAAATAAATGCAGTGCTTCTTTCATTATATGGCGACTACCAATTTTTGAGTGATTCTTTCTATTATTTCTCCAGAGCCGTTACGCGTAATAAGAAAAGAACGTTCGAGACATTCCACTTAACGGAATTACCACCAACAATAATCAGCACTACTGCCTATCAAAGTCTGTTTATGTACCAAAATTAGTTTCATTTCAAGCATTATTTTTTCAGTTAAGCAGAAAAAGGTGTCAAAGTAAAAATGCAATCTTTTAAGTCCAACTCTACGGTAGATTTGTTTATTTTACTGTGTCACGTACATTATAAAATAAACACATTTACGGTAGGGTTGGATTTAAAACCGCTTGGGATCTAAAGTACCATTTTTGCATCATAATACTTCTGTGAAAGTGTGTGTGTCTACATATATACAGCGTCACGGGGTGCTTATTTGTTAAAAAGGGGATCACGAGGTGAAATACGTTGGAAAACGGCTAAGCTGATTGGCTTCAAATTGACGAACAACAATTCTTGAGAATCAATATCATTTAAGCACAAAGCGATTGGTTATTTTTTCCTAAATCTTTATATCATAAGCATAAGACAAAATTAGTTAAATAGTTTCGCATTAAATACACACTCATTTCTTCCATTACATGTATCTATGTTATGTGTTTTCTTTTCATAATTGGAACGAATTGATTTTTCCTCTCGAACGCTTGGATAAACTTTAGAAGAACAAAGGAAAAGCTTGTGTTCATTATTTTAGTCGTATTTGTTTCACTTTTGTTAGAAGCAACTTTCGAATAGCTGGTCTGGTTGCTGCGTTCGATTTCCGCTTTCAGTATTCCGCGTACAGCAACTGATTGAATCTTTGAGTAGCTTTCTTGTGTTTTGCTCATTGATATGTCAACGCATACTCAACCATTTTATTTGAAAAATGCATGTAATTTTTATTTTAGAACAATGGATGTGTACTTTTTTATGTGTTTTCAAAAAACATTTTTTGAATTATTTTCAAGCAAACAAAAATTAAGATACCTTTTTTTTTCAAATGAACCATCATATTGTTGGCCTAAAAAATTTCATTAAAGGAATATCAGTTTTTCTTAAACTTAAATTTCATTTAAAACACATCTATCGGAAAATTATTCATTGGATTTTTGCGCTGCCATTCTTAGGTAACAGAACTTTTTTGTTTCGTTGAGCTTTGAAATCCTTATTCATTGCAAGCAATCAATGTTCTGAATCTGTAGCATCTGTTGGGAGGAGAATAAATGGCAGTGAGCCAAAAAATTCCATCCTTTTCTGCTTATTCTTCTCTAGACAGAACACCTCCAATTCGTCACTAGCTTAATCGATAAATAGATAACCGTCTTGCGATTTATTTAAGACGGACAGAAATTGAAAAATAAACCTATACATGTATCTGACTAAGAAGTTTTTATTGAAATGAATCAAAGTGTTGCAATTTTTTGCACGAGATGGAAATCTGGATATGCCACCAAAGATCACAAGTGTGGATTCAGTATAAAGAAGTTCTAAAAGACAGAAAGGAAATTGAGCGCTTTTGAAAATTTACGAAGAATATATTTAAAATTAAATAAACAAGTTTCTTGACGACAGCTCAATAAAATTCTTGTTTTTGCTGCTGGAAAATATGTTAAGTTGCATATAGGTTCAGATCTGTGACTACCAGTTTAAACATTGTAGACAAATGCATCATTAAGCATTTGAGATCCGTGACTACCAGTTAAAAAATTCTCAAGTCCTCTGAAGGCGGACTAGCCCTCAGCGGCAAGTCCGCCCAAATCCTGTGGCATCTTTGGCCAATCACCCTAAGACACACGATTTACAACAGCATTGAATCAACTGAACTTACATTTGACTTTGTATACCAGAAATATTAATTCAGCATACTCACAGATGGCACCACCACTAAGACACACTATCTGTTGCTATCAGTTTACAGAATGTTTTCTTGTTTTTTAATTCTCTGTAATTTTCTCTTTTAAAGATTTTCGTGTATTGTGGGGAAATTTCTTTTTACAGTGTGGTTTTGAATTTAGAATGCACCTTTTAGTGGTTGAGTATGTAACTACTACATAATTTAATTTCGTTTATGTACAGCACAAACGAGTCATTTATTCAAGCGAGTCATTTGAACTTCCGCGGAGGAGAGGTGCGACTGATCACTACTCGGGGATCTTTCGGGACAGGCTTTTCTAATTCTTGCCTAACATGCTGCATTGGATCTGGAATTCCACAGGACAGTCGAACCCCGCTAAATAGAATATCCCGCTTAGTGTAATAAATTTTCAATGTACCAAACCAAAATATATCGTTTCTGTGATCCCGGATAACAGAATATCCTGCTTATTAGAATAATTTTT
This sequence comes from Octonoba sinensis, assembly GCA_038502835.1. NCBI lineage: Eukaryota > Metazoa > Arthropoda > Arachnida > Araneae > Uloboridae > Octonoba > Octonoba sinensis. Next base: position 124,371,112 of record CM076599.1, read on the forward strand.
CGTGGCAAATTGGCTATTCCATTAAGCGGGCTCGACTGTATTAGATAATCGCGATTCAGAGTAGATGTTATACGTGAATTCGCGAACCGCTGTCTGTCGCGCAATTCATATGCTCCTTGCATAAAGCCCTGATTTATTTTCCAATGCAATTGACATTATCCTAATTGCTTTTTAGTTTGTTCTTAAAATACTTAACTTGATTTGATCGATTGCAAAACTATGAACATAGGGTTTACCCTAGTCGGTTGATAAATGCACGTAAAGCCACCTTCAGGTTGTTTTATGTTTGAATAAAATTACATAACGTTTTCTCGCACAATTTATAACTATCAGTCATTTTTTTCAATATACTATGAAGTTATGTTTGTAGTTTTGATCTTTAAAGTTTTATGCATTTTAGTTGTTAATTTGCTTTAGCTATAATTATGATTTCTTTTTTAAATTGTTATAACTATCATCTTCTGGTTATTCTTTCGGATTTTATCTGTAGCTTTAAGCTCAACTATAAAATCAAAATTATCTTAGTTTTTTCTTTTTAAATATTTTTAAAAAATTGGGAGAGAGAGAGACGAAAATCTTCTTAAATCGATACGTGACAAAGCTTTTTGTTGCACAAGTAGAATTAGAGAGGCATTTATGGGAAAAAGGTATATTTTGTTCAATTACTATATAACTGCGGTATTCAGAAATAAATTCCAAACACATACCAAAAAGCATATCATCTGCTTCCTAATCTGATGAAATTAAAAATCAATGTGTTTCAGCTTTTCTTAATTTTGTTTCCACTTTACCAAAGAGGTAACATGCGTTTCTTTTGAAAGCATGTAAATTATGAAAAAATAATTAGTTTTGCCAAGTTAGAATTTCCCCTTAATAGTTTATTCTACTTAATACTTTCCGATTTGTTTAAATAAAGGCAATGAACATTCAAAGCATTAAATAGTCTTTAGAACAAAGATTTAATAGCACCCGTAGAATAGTTTTTAGTAAAACACTCAAGATTCTTGCTTTATCGATTAAGGAGTACTTATCCCAGTGCAGAACATATCTAGAAAATTGTTCGAAATTGACCGTACGTTTTTGGCTCTTTGCCTAAGCATGACGTTTTAGTTTTATGTCAGAAACGGATGAATTTCAGAGCTGATAAAAGAAGATACCTTCTTCTTCATCTCATAAAGTTAGTAAATTGAAAATACTGTTGTATGCAAATTTAGTCATGAGTGTTCTATTAGTTAATCCTTAGCTAAATAAAAAATAACAAGTCTCAAAAAATTTTCAAAACGTGATAGTAATTATTGGCAGGGTATTCAGATTTCCCTGACGACTTTTAGCCAGTTGCGAGAAACAAATTAGCCATTTTTAGCCTACTTTCCCGTAAAAGTAAAAAAAAATAATAATTAAGCATGAAAGAAGGCTTAATGTATCGTGAAAATATCGTTAGAAATCAAGAAAAGTCAAAAATAAGTTAAGTAATTAAATAAAGATTGAAAAATAAAAAATTTGAAAGTAGGGTATTGAGATGGGAAAAAAGTGTGTCTGTCGGTCTGTCTGTCTGTCGCTCTGTCGGTCTGTCTGTCGTTCTGTCGGTCTGTCTGTCGGTCTGCCCCCCCCCCCTAATAACTTTTGAACGAATTGTCCGATTCGAAAAATTCTTTTTGCATTCGAAAGATCTCGGCGAGGACATCTCATTTCCATATTTTAATTTTGAACAATTTTTTGTTAAATTTTGAACAGTTCAAAAATTTTTAACATTAGCGCCTATGGGCGAAAATGAAGCAAATAACGTAAACTCTGGGTACAAGATCCAAGTTCCAATGAACAAGCTCACTGGAAGAAGTTCTTGGCGTGAAATATTGATTTGAACATTTTTTGTTCATTTTTGAACAATTCAAAAAAAATTTAACAAGCGCCTACGGGGAAATTTCAATCCTATATAAATCCTGATCTAACGGACCGATTTGCATGGAACAAACTTTATCGGAAAGCTCTGACGTAGAACATGTACAGATAGAAAGATCATCCAGAACTAACGAGCCTATTTTCGATGAAATTTTTTGATCGAGATGTTCAAGAATATTTTTGAATTAATGAGTGTTAAAAACCAATAAGCAAAAGAATGAATTAATAGCTGAGTGAATAAATGAATGATTGAATAAATATGTATTAACCGTTGAAAAAGGTATATCTGAAGCAAGGCTGAACTTGATCGTTAACTGTTTAACTGTTATTCAGGCTGTTTCATTTCGCCATAAATGAACGGACAAAAATTGGGGTCGGCACTCAGCGCCATCTATTCAATTTTAAGGCTTTTTAACAGATAAAAAGCAGATTATTTCATTAAAAGTTTGAAAAATTTCAATATTGTATATTATTAATTTTAAACCTGTTCAAGATAAGTAACCTCATCCATTCTTTGCTATATTGCTTATTTCTGTAAATATATATAGTTCATTACACATATAAACTATATGCTAAATAAATGTTGTACGGAAATTTAATCTATGTGTAATATAGAATAAATAGCATTATCATAACTTTTGCTGCTCAGGTAAAATTTGCAATACATATATTTTTTGAAACATTCAAAATTACATTTAATTAATTTTAAGTTAAGAGTTGACTAGGTAATTTTCTATATATTTTTTTATATATAAAAGAAATATACCGAAAATGGTGAATAAAACAACTATTTTATTCTAAGCATTTATTTCTGCACAGAAGAAATAATAAAATGCATACAAATGCATTAAAAAACACACAGATATTGACTATAAATCAAAAGCCGAATATCATTAAATTCCAATTATTTTAGCGTAAAGAACATAATGAAGTGGTAAAGAACTACATAAACCTGCCGAAAGTTGTTACTACTGAAACAAGAATCATTTTCGGTACTTTTCCGCTTCAGGGGGCTGGCGATGGATAATTTTTTTTCGTCAATCAATTTGTTTCGTGTGTGGTGTTTGTTTTTGCGAAAAATATTTAAACATCGCCAACGTCAACCCAAAATGGTACAGTAATTTGGCGAAGAAAAAAAAACCCCTCTCCAGCCTCCCCGAAACGGAAAAGTACCTTATTTTTCCCTAGAAAAATCTAATTGACTGCAAAAAATCTTTAAAATTACATTAAAAAAAAAAAAGAGACAGGACGACTTTACACTAAAAATATTCACCATCAGAACTTAGAAGAACTACCAGTCTTAGTTTTAATACTATTAGATATGGCATAAAACATTATTTCCTTTCCACAATGCCAATGCCTAAAACATTCTATGTATTTTGCACAATGAGGAATAAAAAATGCATGCAAAAGACATAAAGACAGAATGAACAATGAATGACTGCAATTACAATTTTAGAACTTTGCGTGAGAGAGGTTTATTCACAACTTTCAAACTAACACTGGACACTATTTCCAATATTTTTTAAAACAACATTCAAAAATTTTTTGCATATATGTGAAACAATAATTTGAGAATGATTTAAGAGTTGACACTTCAACGTAGGGCATTGCAAAAGCTCAGGTGTTATAATATTTTCCAAATTACGGGAAAAAATTTTTCTTGGTAGAAATGGTCCTGCTTTTTCAACAAAATCCAAAAGAACTATTAATATTGAGACAAATAAAGTTTAAGGGTATCTTAAACCACCGCGGCCTTGATGGTGAATCAAATTCGTAAGGGGTGAAGAGCACCGGGGGGAAGAAAATGTAGCACTCAGAGCTAATTCTGAAGGAAATTCATGGTACGAAATACCTTCCTTATCCTTTTTCTTATTCTTTTTGGACGAGGTACAATACGGTACACAGCAATTAACCATTTCAATAATATTTAGTTAACCATTTCCAACAATATTTAGCTGATGAAACCAGGAAAGGACATCGTATCAGCAAAATAAAGATGCTTTTAAATGATGTAAACAATCTTTTTCTGGGCCACGAACTAGCGGCACCTAGCGGGAAAATATAAAAATATCAGAGCGGAAAAGTGCGACATCGGCTTCTTTGAAGTTTCCAGAAATGAAACAGCCTGATCCGTAACAGTTAACTAACTTGATCAAGTTCAGCCTTGATCTGAAGCAATTAAGAACTTAAGCTAAACGAGAAAGAGAGAGAAAGAGATAGCTAGAATATAAATTTGAAGCTGGTGTATACGGGAAAGGGCCGTGGTAGCCTAGTGGTTAGCACGTCGGACTTCCACCTGGAAGGTCGCGCGTTCGATACCCATTGAAGACCACCAGTATACTTGGGGATATGTGCATGTAAAATCCGTAGACCACACTACCTCCCCCCCAATCTGCGATCGTGCGTAAGCAATCCTAAGGCCTCGGCTAACAGGTAGGGGTCTGGTGGAGAAAAGTGTATACGGGAAAGTAGGCTCGTATAGTTCTAGACGGAACTTCGTGTTAAAACTCTGTTGTTGTCTGCTTTTGTTGTTATTGTTGCTTTTGTTGTTTTTTATTGCTTTATTTGTTGTTATTGTTGCTTTTGTTGTTGTTATTATTGCTTTTGTTGTTGTTATTGTTGCTTTTGTTGTCGTTTTTATTGCTTTTTAGTTGGTGTTGTTGCTTTTGTTGTCGTGGTTATTGCTTTTGTTGTCATTGTTACTGCCTTAGTTGTTTCTTCATAATGCCAAATAGATACCCAAGCTCAACATTGCATATTTAGTTTGACGGATATCCAGTGTCTCTTGTCTGACGGATTTCTACCAGATGCCCAACTCTGATGTTTGGAACCTGTAAATTCTGAATCTATTTTTAACCATTCCGTAGCTTCAAAATACGTACAAGTTCTTCATAAAAATAAGTTTCAAAACATGCTAATTAATTAAATTTCATAAGTCAAATCTTACTCACCGGCTCCGATGGTGATCCGTTTAGTGATTAGATCAGGTGCCGGAATTTTAAAATAGTTCGGATATCAGCAGATATCCGGTACCGCTCCCCCCCTCCCCCCCCCATCGGTGAGCCTCTGTATATGTGAGAGACCAGAATTTACTACATTTTTTAATGATGCTAGTGCACTTCTTCTATGCAGTTTCGCATCGTCTAATGTACTACCTTTACCATTCTGTGTTATAATATCATTCAAATGATCAACATGACGAATACTACAACGGCCAATGGATGAAATTCATCGCGTCACGTGATAACGATGATAGCTGATATGTATAGAAAATTTTTAATTGAGTTCTACGTGGAGTTCACGAAGCAAAATTAGCTATCTTAAAATTAGACTAGTTTCATAGCTTTTTCTGATTATAAACCAAGTAATTTACCTTTAAGTTAATAATTATAAGAGAAATTTTTTAATTATTACAATATATATTGTGTTATTCAGTGTTAATTTTACGTAATGTAGAAGAACTTTATTTAGGCCTAATTTTTATTAGATTTGTCGAAATCGAAGTAAAGCGATACTATAGCTTCATTTGTTTACATTGCTATCACGTGACCTATGACGCTGTATGAATTGTCTCCATTGATTGAACATAGTAAATGTATATAAATATCAAAGCAACCAAATCTTTTTGGGTGAAATAAAGAAAAAGCAACCTTTAATACGGAAAACTAATTTTAAATTAGCCAATATTAGTCAAAATTGTTTGTAGCTAGTAATTAAAAATATTTTTAGCCAGCAGCATCTTAAACTAGTTTAGCCACATCTGACAACCCTGATTATTAGTTCAAAATCTAAATATATTTCTCTTGCTTGCATAACATTCATAGTATTTAGCCTACTTTCCCGAAGTTGAAAAAGGTATAAAAGAAGGCTTAATGTATCGGGAAAATACCGTTAAAAAGTAAAAAATGCCAAAAATAAATCAAGAAATTAAACAAAGAATGAAATATTAAATTTTTTTTGAAAGTACTGTTTTAAGATAGGGAAAATGTCTGTTTTCCTGTCTGTCCCTCTTCCCCCTTAATTACCTTTGGGGGGAATTGTCCGATTCGCAATATCTCAGGGAGGACATCTGATTTCCATATTTGTTTTTTTAAATTGAAAAATTTTTCGATCAATTTGAAACAGTTAAAAAAAATTTTTAACAGCATGTATGGGGAAATATGAAGCAATTCTATGAACTCTGGACAGAATATCCAATTTCCTTTGCTTTCAAGTTTATTTGATAGAACTCTCGAAGGGATATTTTTTTATTTGAACAATTTTTGTTCAATTTTGAACAGTTCCAAACGAAATTTTATTATTAATGCCAACGGGGAAATTTAAATACATATTTATTTTGATCTAACTGACGGATTTGAGTGCAATGAACTTTATCGGAAGGAGCATATGGCTTAGAACATGTACGAACAGATACGCAGTTCCTCTAGAACTAAATGAGCCTATTTTCTCATGAAACGTTTTGATCAAGATTTTTAAGGACATTTCAGAATAAATGCATGAATAAGGGAAAGAATGAATGAATAAATGAGTAAATTAATATGTATTAATCGGTGTAAAAGGTATATTTGAAGTAATAAAACACTGATGATAAATTAGAAAGAGTGAGAGAGAGAGAGGTACACTGTTAGAAATTTCATCAGGAAATTACGGTTCAATGACCGGCAGCAGTCTGTCTATCTAATTCACCGTTAAATTTACGGTTTGGAACATTTTTCTATCTTTACGGGACCTAACCATTTCCAATCAGCTTGGTTGAAAAGCCGTAAATACAAAAGTTTATGGTTTTATAACCATTTAAAAATGGTTTCAAAACAAAAGTTTTACCGTTTTTGAACCATTTCGAGGCGTAGAATCTTCGAGGCGTAGAAATCGCAAACAAAGCTTGCGGGAATCGAAACCGGGTGTATGGCATACCAACCTTGCTCTCTAACCCTTCGACCATCTCCACCACACAAAGCGGTCGTTTATTTATTAATAAATCTTCCTTTTCAACAGGAAAACTGTATTAAAATTGAGATTTCAGTTTTTGGTTGGATCCAAAGTCATCTTTGGTCTAAATTTACTGTATATTGACGAAAATCATTTTATTTGCTGCACAAATTAAACTACAAACAAGCTTCAGTAGCTCAAATGATGGGTTCGCTCGTTCGCAAACAGTTCGGGAATCCGATGTCTACAATTTTTGATTTACGTGTGTATGTCTTTCTATTTAGTAACTAGGGATGTAACGAATATTCGGCCACTATTCGGTATTCGGCCTATTCGGCCCTTTGGCCGAATATTCGGCTGGCCGAATAATCATTTCATCACCAAGCCGAATATTCGGCTGGCCGAATATTGATAAACTATTCGGCCGAATAGTTCTGCTGCAGTAGAAATGTAAAAAAAATAAAGAAATTAGTAGATTTTAAACATTTAAAATTGTATCATAATTATTGCAAAATAATGCATTAGTTTATAAAATATGCATTAGTTATTGTTTTAAAAAACAAAAATAATTTTAAAAAAAACTACTTTTTTAAACCAAGTTTTAGGCTTGACCTAGTTTTGACTGAGCAAAAACAGATTTTAAAGTTGTATTATTGTATTTTACATTTAGCATTTGCTTCCAAAGCTGGCAAGAGTTAATTATGATGTGTGAAATTAATTTTGTTATTATTAACAAAGTGGAAGTGAGACTTTGTTTGGGTAGACTGATTTATTGTGAATATTGGGTAAGAGAGAAATGTGAAAAGCCTAGAATATATCATGAATATTTATATAGCATACGTTAGTGGGGTTTTTGAAAATAAAAATATATTCCAGTTAAAATCTAATAGATCTATCTATTAAAATTTAATTAAGTGTATTAAATTTTAATAGATCGATTAAAGATAGGTATGTAAAAATCCCATAAAATAAAAATATTAACTTTTATAAGTTCTAAAATATCTTCATAAAACAATTTTGAGCTAGGTAAAAGTTCACTAAGCAATAGTAGTTCCTTCATTTGAATTAATTAATTAGAAAAATAATGCTAATGCTTACTACCATAAAACCTGTCATTTCTATTGCACCTGTGGGTGAAATTCTTAGTTTTATTACATCCAAAACAATAGAGAAAATAGATTAATTTTAAATAGTTTTAAATTCTTAACAAATAGAATTAAATCATTTATCACAGATTGTGTGTAATTGGTGTTTGACTTCGTCAATAATTTTAAATTTGTCAAATAATTTCTATTACAACGATTTTCTAGAAATTTTAATGTTCGGCCACCGAATATTCGATATTCGGCTTAAAACATTGGCCGAATATTCGGCTTCGACCTGGGAGAAGTGGTCGAATATTCGGTATTCGGATATTCGGCCAAAACACTATTCGTTACATCCCTATTAGTAACCACTGCTTAAGCCACTTTTTTTATATACACATGCAGGTTTGAACTGATAAATCTTCATTCATATTTTAACAACAACGTACGACCGGTAAGGTTTCGCAACCAAGATGGACGCCCGATTCTTATTGAGCGCTTGAAAATTACGGTTAGTTAAACGTTCTTTAGGATAAACAGAGACTAAAACGATTTTTTTCGCAATCAGCGGTTTGAGTACCATCTTTTTAATGGTTATTCAACTGTTGTAATTAAATATTGTAAAATAACAATCAAATAAATGGTTATTTTACTATTTTCTTACGGAAATTTTTAACAGTGTATATAGCTAGATTATAAATTTGATGTAGATGCATACGGGAAAGCAGGCTCGTATAGTTCTAGACGGAGCTTCTTGTTTTTCTTTATTAAAAGAAAGTTATGTTGCAATATGAAGTGTTTTAACCTTTGAAAAGCTATATTAGATCTTAAAATGAACTAGAAAATAGAGAAAGACGTACTAATTCGATATCGAAACTCTGGAAAGTGGGCGAGTTTAGGTTTAGGACGCACTGGTTTAAAAACTTCCCTATCAATAGAGATATAAACAATGAAATGACGCCAATTTGACGAAGAAAAATATAAAATTGAAGAATGCAATATTTTAACAGGAGAGTTTCCCCTTTTATCAAAAGATTCCTTTCTTGGAAAGTAAAAACTTTTGCAAAAAATAACAGAGGGATAAAAAATGTTCACATTATTTTATAGTTCCGAGAGAAAAATCTCAATCAATAAAATGTCACATTGCTGTATTTTAAAGTACGTTCTTAAGTCAATGCTGTACTTCGTCTCTCTCCTATCCATGTTGTATTGTGTCTCCGCTTGGAGTTGTTCGAAATTGGACGGCGCCTGAGACGGAAGGGGATTACGAATGTCTAAAAAGAAGTAAAAGGTTTAGTAATCAGAAAATTCTGTGACTAAATTTCAGTAAAGTAAAATAAAGAAATAAGTAAAATTCGAATGAAGGAACATTTTTGAATTCTATTGTTGATTTAAAAAAAAAGAAAAAATTGATGTCTTGAATTAGATAAATTTTTAACCTATTATTTTCTTTAGATTTTGTTCAGTAATGAACAATTTCTTCCGGGACATGCATAGTTTATTTTTCCGTAAGATTCCCAATGCAATTATTAGAGTTATATTTTTTGCTCCCGCAATAAATTTTAATATGCAACGAAAGTGATGGGAGAAATGCACCTGGTATGATTGACCATGAAATAATTTCTATTTATATAGATTTCGAGCTAACAGAAAACTGTTTACTGCTGCTAATTTTTATTTATTTTTTCCCCATGTAAAGGATTGAAATATATTGTAGAAACCATAATAGGTTTTGGATAGAAATAGACTATAGGGTTTTTTAAGTAGTTTTCACTTGACCAGTGGCAGGAAGAAAAATGATTCTTGCTCCGCTGGTAAAACAGCATGACTAATCGATCATGATACGTATAGTTAGGGCATGCAAGAGACCAATAGTTGTATATGAATGATGAGAATTCTTTCAATTATTCTTTTCATTTTCAAATCTCTGCAATAGCATTTTTTCTTGCATTTTTTTTCTTGACCGCAGCTCTGAAATTGCCCCAGCGGCGACTTTTGGTCCTAAAACATTTTTCTTTGGAAATTTAAAACCGCATACTTTGCTGCGCCAAATTTGTTTTAATTTCCCCCAGAACGGTACGCGCTACAGGGCTCCGCACTGCCCACATTATTTTACGTGCACTCTACATTTAGTAATGAAAAAAAGTAGATAAATAGCCTTAGTAATTTACATTTTAAAAAATAAATTGATTTAAAAGGGGAAGATTAATATTTTCCAAAGGATTTAGAAAAATGAATATTTATATATTCATTTTGACATTCAATTTCATTTTTTAATAAATCAAACACCCATTATAATTAAAGATTCTAACAAAAGAATTTTACTTAAATCCAGGAATACGCCAACTATTTTTTCCTTTGTTTCTTAAAAACCAAAACGGCTTAAAATTAATGCAGAATGTTTCTATTCGAAAGTAGCAAGATTGCTTTGCATCGATCGATTCCATACTTCTTGACTCAATTATTCAAAAGACAAATTTTCCCTAATCTCGTAATTTAGAAAAGCAATTATCTTTACAAAGCGGGAAGCGAGATTTTGGCATTTATCTTAAATTACTTCAAAATTTGACCCATATTTGTAATGGCTTGTTGCCATTAATAACAAATGATTTTTTTAGGCTTAAAAATAAATATCAAATCGACATCTAATGCTAAAAGTAAGTGGTTTACGTTTAATGTAGCGGTTTTTTAACAACCGCAAGTTTATGAAATATATTTAAGGAAAGACTGTATTATTTTTTACTAATAGAAAACGGGTCGTTTGTTCATCTGCAGTCGATTGCTCCTTTCAGATTACATTAAATTATTTTGAGAAATGTTTCCAATTTATTCTCATTATTTAGAGTATCTTCTTAATAGTCTTAGTTATTTAGTTAGTTCAAAAATAAGTTTCTCACAATAATAATTCCATAAACTTAAAAAAAATGGTGCTTAAAAATTTGATAAAAAAGGAAAATAAATTGTGTATTTAAAATAAAATAAAAGTATGATGATGATTTTACGCTCAGTTTCGGCTCGAACGCCATATTTGGGTTTTTTTGAATTTACCAATCGAAGGTGGATCATCGTTACCTGAGCATGCGGGTTTGGGCTATTCAAAAACCTTTTTTAATAAACCCCTTGGGTGCAGCGCTACCCACTCATTTGGAGGTGTCTGCGTTCTTAAAAGACTATGTTTACAATTAGATGCTAATTTTCATTGGTCATAAGCTTCTCTTCAAGTGGTCAGTTCAAGAACATTCAGGCGATCCCATAAGTGGTCTAGTAGTTGCTAAACCTTGCACCTAGACGATCAGGGCTCCATTCCTGGAGTGAGAATAACTAGTCCACTCCTTCCCCCTGCATGTCGCAATGGATGGTCTTCAGACTTCACGCTGAAAGGTAGGATATAGAGAAAATTATGTTCAATTTATCACTGAGTGAAAGGGGTGATATACTTTGCAAGTACTTAATTTTAGTTATTACATTTTTTTTTTGTGTTCATTTTTTAAAGAAAATGACCTAAATAAAAATCAAAGAATTACACTAATTACGTGCAAAGTGCTGTTTAACTCATAATAAGATTTTAAAAAGTGAAAGGGCATTCTAGCTTTCAAATTAATCTGCCTAATAAATAATCTGTAAAGTATTAAAAAGCCTAATAAATAGTCTGACAAGTAACTCGTTTGGGCTTAAAAACTAATCTTCAAGCGAAATTGCAAAACGTATTGCAGACATTCGAGCTCTTTTTTGGTGCCTGTTCAATGCGAAAAAGTATTTGAGTTGCGAACGCAAACAGTAATCATAATGAAGATCATCGTTGTGTGTGTCAATAAATCTCCTCTCTAAACTTTCTCACGCTGTACGCCTCTCTCTAAACTTTCTCACGCTGTACGCCTGGTTGCTAACAGTTTAATATTGATTCCAGGGAATTTGTCCACTTAAGATATAAGTTGAACTCGACATGGGAGCAGACAAACTGAATAAAACTTCTGTTCAAACTGAATGCTCCATTCGTCTTTGAAACTCAATTGTTTTTATTTTAAAGCTGACACATTTTCTACTTCATGTGTTTTTAATGTTTTTATAAAACCACGTCCTATTCTTCAAAGTAAGTCAATTCTGTATTATACAAATCAAAAGATTCTCTTTATAATTGAATATACTTTTCGTTAAACTTGATTTGAAGCAACCATGTTGTTCAGTTGTATTTAGTTCTCTATTTCTGCAGTCTAGCATTCTTGTTTTTTATTATTTTTGTTAGTTCCAACATATTTGCGTTAAGAGCAATTCCCGCGTTTATACATGAAATCAATGCGATTAGTTTTAGCTTCGAAAAATTATATTTTTAAAAATCATACTCGGGAATACATATCAGAAATCGATAACATCCAAACTATCGATGAAAGAAAAGCAATTGAAGTAACAGTACCTTATCTAAAATTCGCACCTTCTACTAAAGATTGATGTCCACGGCTCATAAAGAACACCTGTTCTCTTCCTCATAAATCGTTAGATAGCCTCAGACGATATATTTATTCAAGACTTTCAGCAGCGCTTCCATCAGAAGGAACAATATCTAAATCCTATTTTCGGAACATCCCTGTTTCGTAGCATTGTGCCTTAAATTCAGTTCTGATCAAGATTTGATGCTTTCAAAAACGATTGTTAGTGAAATGGTTTTTCTTAAATAATTTGAATACCAAATGAAAATATTTTGTTTTAAACCATGATAAGATACTCCAATAAACCTGTTTAAAAATAAATCAACGGAATTCTTCATTAAAAATATTTTGCAAGAGACAAAAAATACTTTATCGAAATGCTTTCCGAAATATCTTTGTTTCATGGTAATTTTTCGAAGTTCTGGTTTACAAAAATGGCGCTTCGCAAAACGGTTTATGTTCTTAAATGATAAAACAGGATTTATTTCTAGTTGAGAAATTAAATGATGTTATTTTTGTTTTATATGATATAAAAATGTTCCAACGAAAATGTATAGCAAGGAAAACTTTAAAGAAAGTACTTTTGTAAAGAATATACAAAAATTCTTCATGCGTTTTGAAGTATTTTTCCTTTGTATAAAATTTCATCAAAAACTACTACTCGAAACAATTATTTCTGGATGATCAATGGTCTAATGTGAGAATAACAATTTGATTTTTACGGTAAAAATTCAAACGAAAAAATTTTTAAAATAAAGTTGGAGAGAATAATTCACATCATAATTTCGCAATAAATCAAGTAAACTGGATTTCATCAAAAATATATTAGTTTTAGCATAAATACTTCAACATAAATATTTTTATAAGAAATATGAAAAACTACTTAAAAAATTGACAAATATCACTCAAGACATAAATGTTTTCCTCGGATTTTCTCAAATTGTACGCTACATCGCTACCATTGACCAAAAATAAAAGAGCGTTTTCTATCTCTCCTACAAAAGTTTTGCTGTAGGTTTTTTTTTAATTTAACAGTTTGAAGTAGTTGCATGGATCGTTAATAGACATAGAAGTGCAAGACAATATGCATACATGGTGTATGAAACCTAATTATGTCAAGAAATGATTTGCGAGTGTTAAATTTTTTGGATGTCTACCCTCAATGCTAGTACAAGTTTCTTCCGTACAGTCTTTTATTGCTTTTAAATTTTAAAAAGATGTTGTAACTTATAAACAAGGTATATATTTTCAAAAATGAATAATTTTTATTGTGATTATTATTTGTGTCCTTTTTATTTACCGTGCAGTGCCTTGATAGCTTTTAGTTTTAGATTTAAGTTTCGTAAAGTGCAGAGTTGAAGCCGTCAATCCGTTTCGAGAATATTCGTGTTTCCGCAAATTCTCCAGTAGTTTTTAGCCACTACCAACTCCGATCACTTGCGATATCCGCATACTTAAATGTCTAATTTGGGTCACTTATGCAACCTTTTTCGTCAAGTGGTCAAAGAAGTCGGGTACGACCGTTCTCGCTTGTGAATTTGTTGTGACTAACATTAAGGGTGCTTTCACACCAAAGGCGACAAAAACAAAAAACATTGTATTTTCTCATCTGCGCAAGCGCAAGGCATCTTTATGGCTTTCAAAAATATGCTCTTCGTTTGCGCAGATCAGATAAGACAAATTTGTTATCTTGGCCGTTTTTGGTGTGAAAGCACCAAAGAGTTCTTTTGAGAAAGTCTTGGTGAGAAAGCTTTGTGAGAAAGAAGAGCCTTGGTGAAGAGTCAAGAAAGAAGAGTCTTGATGAAGAGTCAAGAAGGAAGAGTATTGGTGAAGAGTCAAGAAAGAAAAGTCTTGGTGAAGAGTCAAGAAAGAAGAGTCTTGGGTGAAGAGTCAAGAAAGAAGAGTCTTGGTGAAGAGTTAAGAAAGAAGAATCTTGGTGAAGAGTCAAGAAAGAAGAGTCTTGATGAAGAGTCAAGAAAGAAGAGTCTTGGTGAAGAGTCAAGAAAGAAGAGTCTTGGTGAGAAAGCACCAAAAAGGGTGCTTTCACACCAGAGGCAACAGAGACATTTGTCTCCATTGTAACAGTGTTGCTATGGGTTATCAAACTAACATTAATGACGTATACCTTCAATAACGCAATGAACCAATCACTGTCGGCTGGGGTGAAGTTCCTCTTATTGACGCAATAAAGAATGCCAATCAGTCAACGCGAGGGCGTAGTTATGAAGTTAGGTGGAACAAAGGACATACTCTGAAAAAATTTGTTTTTGGCGTGTGTTGCTGTTGCGACAGACTAGTAGTGCATTGTCACCTGTAGTAATAATGCAGCATTATGCACTGAAAAAGGAATTTATCTTGCTACATTTTTAAAAGAATTTTATATCAGATGTGGAATAATAAAAACAGACTAATTTACAAGAACTGAAATTGCAAATCTTGAAACATTTATATTTTAGAAGACTTTTTAATGCATTGTGTAATAGACTAGGGAAAAAAGTTCTTGGGTACTTAAATAATATCAAAACTCCTTTACAGCGCATTGAACTTAAATTGCTTCTTTCAAAAGAACCTCTTTTCTTTTATGATTATGCTACGCGGAACTTTAATTGGACTTTCGTCCAAAACGTTAAAGTCATTTAAATGACGGAATCCCCCCCCCCCCCTCAGTTTATAGATTCGGAATTTAACGACCAATCTCATAAAAATGGAAATAAGATAATGGAAACCATAACGATTCGTCTCAGAATTCTTAATTATTCTTCTGGGTCAACTTATTTTAAATTGAAATTATTGCTTCGCAAAAATAATAACTAACAAAAAAAAAAAAAAAATAAAAATAAAGCGTGTTTCTTTTACAGACTGTATTGATCTAATTCTAATTGTAAAATGTGTTACATACTCTAGAAATTTCTATAGAATTAGGAGAATTTACATGTTACTTTTTTTCATTAAAAGACAAAGTAATGTATTCATTTCCTTCATTATTTTCATTTTTTTATGAACTTCAGAAAAAAAGAACCTCAACATAATTTCCAAACTCAAATATGGGAGTTCAGCGATAATTCATCCACAAATTATCAACAAAATTTCTTGACTGTGGAAAGACAATTGGCTCATTTCAACAGTTTGGCACGACAAATACATAAAATCTCTATATTCTCTTATTCCTTATACTGCGCTAACTTTTGCTGAAATCATTAAAACAAATGCTACAAAATAAAACTGAAAATAATAATAATAGTGACAGTAATAATGATAATAGTGACAGTAATAATGATAATAATAATAGCAATAATAGTGACAATAATAATGACAATAATAATAGCAATAATAGTGACAATAATAATGATAATAATTGTAGCAATAATAGTGACAATAATAATAATAAATAGCAATAGCAATAATAGTGACAATAATAATGATATTAATTGTAGCAATAATAGTGACACTAATAATAATGATAATAATAATAGTAATAACTGCAGTTCTGAAAATACTTGTAGAAGGGTTTATTCTAAAATTTTGTGCTTTGTGATAAAAAATGAAGTATAAATGTTTTCCATTTAAATCTGAATAACTTTGTTTTAATGATAGGGGAATTTTGTTAAAATAATAAGTGAAAGTTACCTGACTTCATAGTTAACCGCCACTTCTTTTAAGATTAGGTTTTTCTTTTTTTCAATTCCTTAAGCTTTTTTTTTTTTTCTGAATTATCATATTCAATTGATTTTTCTCTTAAAATTAACCATTAGGTTTTTCTCCTTAATCCTTAGAGTGGTTTATTCACTTGTTAGAATTTTTAGTTAAAGAAATATTTCGCCAAACCTTGAGCTCAGCCATTAGGATTTCATTAGAGCCCTCAGTCATTACGAGTTTTCGCAATGTCATTAGGATTTTTCCCATGGTCATTAAGATTCCTCTTTATTCGAATTAAAATATATTCTTATTAAATGGTCTTCACCTGATTACGATGATTCCTACTTCAGTTAGTTTTAGTTTCCCTCTATCATACAACAACTCGGGTTTATTTGATCTTTTGGATTTCAGATATTAAGAAAAAAAGGAAAACAGATGGATTTCAGGAATTTTAATTTAAAACGAGCTGATGTGTGCACCACATGACTTCCTTGTACTACACTAAATGCATAATATACCGTTTTAAGAACTAAAAAAATGAATGCGTATATCATATACAAAATTAAACGAACTTAATGTTTTTGTTGGTGTGAGAAATCTGAAATTAAGGAAATTAAAACAAGTTACGGAACGGAATGTACAAAAGAGAAAAAAAGAAATGCAACGAAAACATACCTTAGGGTGAGGAGAAGAGCATTTTGAACACTTAACCCACTAGTTTGATCAGAACTGATGGCGAAAGGAAAGTATTACAAGATCCTAATTCTTGCAAATGCTTGTCGCAAATATCTCATAAATAGCCAAAATGACACTGGATTTGGCTTCTCTATATTGGAGCCACATTTGGCGAAATATTTACAAATTTTCCCCAGTATATTTAACTATGGGTTTCGTATCAGGAATGCCTTTATCTTGATGTGAAATCTACTGTAAATTTGAATGAAATTGACACAAAATTACACAAAACACCCCTTTTGGAACATCCGATTCCAACCGAAAAGAGAGGAGCACAACTAGACCTTGTCCAGATCCTTCATACGAAATTTCAACCTTCTACCGCTAACGGTTTTTGAGTTATGTGAGATACATACATACGCACATGCAGACGGATCGCCATAACGCGTCAAAACGGACTCGGGGAACGTCAACATCGATATTTCAGTAGTCCATACGCAATTGCGTAGACGCCGTAGGTATATACTAGGGACGTAACGAATAGTGATTTGGCCGAATACCATTTATTCGGCCACTTCTTCCAGGCCGAAACCGAATATCCTGCCAATGTCTAAGGCCGAATATTAAAATTTCTAGGAAATCGTTGTAATGGAAAGAATTTGTAAAATTTAAAATTATTCACGAAGTAAAACACCAATTACACACAATCTATGATGTATGATTTAATTCTGCTTGTTAAGAATTTAAAACTATTTAAAATTATTCTAGTTTATTGTTTTGAATGTAATAAAACTAAGAATTTCACCCACAAGTGGTATAGAAATGACAGGTTTTATGGTAGTAAGCATTAGCATTATTTTCCTAATTATTTAATTCAAATGAAAGAAATACTATTGCTTAATGACCTTTTACCTTGCTCAAAACTGTTTTATGAAGATATTTTAAAAGTTATAAGAGTTAATATTTCTATTTTATGGGGTTTTTTAATACCTATTTTTAAAAGATCTATTAAAATTTAATGCACTTAACTGAAATATATTTTTGTTTTCAAAAACCCCAATAACTTATACTATCTAGATATTCATATATTTTAGGCTTTTCACATTTCTTTCTTACGCAATATTCACAATAAATCAGTCTACCCAAACAAAGTCTGACTTCCACTTCGTTAAAAATAACAAAATAAATTTCTCATATTCTCCACCATAATTAACTATTGCCAGCTTTTGGGAGCAAATGCTAAATATGAAATACAATATTCTACTTTAAAATCTGTTTTTGCTCAGTCAAGCCTAAAACAAGGTTTAAAAGAGTAGTTTTTTCTAAATCATTTTTATTTATTAAAACTATATACTGATATATTCTTTTGCAATAATTATAATACAATTTTAAATGTTTAAAATCCACTAATTTCTTCATTTTTTTACACTTTTACTGCAGCAGAACTATTCGGCCGAATAGTCCATCAATATTCGGTCAGGCCGAATTTGACCTTACCCAGTCTTCGGCCAGGCTGAATATTCGGCTGGGTGATGAAATGACTATTCGGCCAGGCCGAATACTCGGCCAAAGGGCCGAATAGGCTGAATACCGAATAGTGGCCGAATATTCGTTACTTCACTATTATATAAGCCCATATAAGGACATCGAAAAAAATTACTTTTAATTGATTACTTTGTGATTAAAATGCAAATTTAGGCAGAAATTTGAGGGGGAAATTTTTCGCGATTGCAATACTTGCTGTACTTTGTATAAGGGATTAAAATGATTTTTAAAAAATTGTTTTTATTTTTTTAATCCTCTGCCACTCTTAAACTTGGGTTTATTTGAGTTTTTTAGATTCGAAATATTAACAAAAATAGAAATACGGATTTCAGAATTTTTTAAAATTATTTATTACGAAAATTACAAAAACGACAATCGAACGGTATATTGTTGAAATATGATACAGGGGGTTAAGAGCTTTGGCTGCTTGTTATACTCATAGTTTCTTATATCATGGTGTAATAATTCATGGTGTAATAATTTATAAAGTTGGACTAGAAATTAGTATATTTTATTTCATACATTATTAAAAGAGAAAAAAATTAGTCATATTGCGAAAAATGAAATTTTTTATTGCAGCAAGTGTTTCAGCAAACTGTAAACTGCAGAATTACTTTGTACCCGTAAGAGAAAAATATTTCCAACAACAATTTTTAATACTCTCTCCTTTACTTTCTAAGCTAGGCGATAACGTAGATAATGATCTAAATTACAACATGTTCCCTCAAATTTTGAACATATATAATACATAAGAATAAAACCCCACGGCTCAATTTCTAAAACTTTTCTCCAGATTTATGAGATGAATCCTGTAGCTAAAACGGAGGCAGGAGAGAAAGGACAGGATTTTGGCTGAATGCCAAGTTGCGTTCAGAAATGCACCTGACAACAGGATGGTTGATGGTGAGTAACAGAATAATGGAGAAGTAAAAAAATTTTTGGAGCCTGTTTTTTTCTATATATTGTTTTTAGGTTGGTTATTTGAATGTTTGATTTATATCTTGGCAGAGGACCTAGATGTGCAAAAGGAAGTGTTTTGCGTATTTTAAAAGAAGGAAATGACGCTTATTTTTCAGCTTTCCTTTCCTTGTAAAAAAATAAAAAATAAAATTGGCATTGTTTCAGTTTCATGTTCTTTTTAATATTCTTTTCGAAGGGCTAATTGTATTGAATAGATAATTATCTAGGATGATAACTGATGGCTTTTAGAAAAATAGTCTTATCTAGAATGGATGCAGTAGGAGTAAAGTGATGAATGGGGTAAAGGTGGTCATGCAGCAACTAAGTTTTAGCTTTGAAAAAACGTAAAGGTTTAGCTTTGAAACCGTCCTCTCCGACCCCCGGTAGTGAGCTTTTAGAGGGTATTAATTAAACTCAATTGGGTGCGAAAAAGTTCTTTATCTTCTAAAATAAAACGTTTCTCGAGTATATTGAAACATTATGGTCATCAATAATACGTTTATATATCCTTTTTTCAATTATGACCACTTTAATGCGCCCGTGAGGTAAAGTGGTCGTAAATACATCCCAAAAAGGAGTAGCAAAATTATTTCACTCAATTTCTTTCTGTCCAAAGTTTAATACAATGTGTTCTTCAATGATGTAATGTAAAAAATCAAGCAAAAAATATGAAGGTTTTGAACAAATTCTTTTGTTTATTGCCGACGAAAGTTAGAAAACTTTAACCCCCCCCCCCCCCCGTATATATAGTTTCCAATCGCGAACATCTAATAGTTCCAATCCTTGCTAACTTTTTCCGAAAATAATTGCTTTAAACTAAATACTTTGACAATGAGACTAGCAATTGAAGTTTGATTTTTCTGTTAAATAAATTTTCAACAGTTTTCTTTTTTTATTGAAAGAAACTATAAAATATGATTCCGAATACATTGTTGAAAACTTCCAGCTACTTTGCACCACCTTTTGATTCTTTGTATAGTTCTCCAAAGTTTCGGTTGAGACAGAATGCGGGAAAAACCAATTCTGCACAGTAGAAAGCATATTTTCTTAATTCAATCCTCAGTAGTTTAACGAAATGTTGTCATTTCGATTATTGAGATGACTTAAATGTAATCACGATGAATTCAGGCTAACTCCCCTTATAATGAAGACGTTTCTTCATTCGCTGACGTCACAAAATCTTATGTTTAAATTTTTTAATTGCCCCCTCCCACCTCTTTTCAGCTGTACCTATGCATTTTAGATTTTTCCTGTTGGTTTTTTTTTAAGTTCCCAAAATCCAAATAGTGATAAAACCGATGAAGGAAAGCTGACTGAGCACTAGGATTACAATGAAATATGCGAATTTTCCTTTTCACCCCTCTTTTACCCTTTTATTTCCTCTTTCTCCAAAAAAGAGAAAATGAAAATAGGAATTATTGTAAAAATATAGGTTTTCCTTAATGAGCAGTGCATGTATAGTTCAGGAGAGTTCGAAAGCTATAGCGTAATCCAAAACTCCTGTCGATAAATTTCCTTCCCTCGTGACTGCAGGAAAAGAAAATTCATTGCGTGACTGAACTTGACACTCTTGCAGTTCTTTAAATAAACACATGTATTTTCAATATTTACTGATTTGTATTAATTATCTACAAGCATAATTGTCTAAAAAAATTTCTTTACTTGCTTTGTTTGTTTTTCTTTTTCAAAATTTTGTATTGTGAGCCTTTGTTTGTTATTCAGTTTTGCATGTTATTTCTGTCCTCATTTATAAGATTGACTATTTAAATTCAGTCATGAAAAGAAGAAATAATCCAATTAAATAAAGGAAACATTCATAGCTCCCTAGGATACGTATTCCAGGGGAGAATCAACCCCGAAACCTCCCTCTCCTCTCTGAATGCGCTGCTGCAATGTTTAAATCTATGTACTTCGGTGTTCACAACACTATGTTGGGTATTGCACATATTTCCTTTAATGATTTTGCAATCAATGCTGTTATACTTGTCACGTTTAAGGATTGTCATTTCTGCGCATCCCCTTTTTTTCAGTGCTTATCATACCATATTAACTGCTTGGTATTTTGCGTGTTGATGGTTTTCACCTGCCCCTCCCCCCGCCTATTATCGTTTACAAAGGTTTTTAAAAAGAATATACTCCAGTTTTCTTAAATGACTTTGAAGACAAGCCACAAACAGAAGATCAAAAGCAGTAAAGCTATGAAAATACCTTAAAGGGTGAGTTAATTATGTTAACTGTTCGCATAAGCGTGAGCAGCTATTTAACAATGGGAGTATCACTGTGCCATTGGAGGTCCCAACGTGCAGGGAATTCAGATTACACTCATAAAAAGTACCTATAGGTGCCCCTCCGTGGAAACTTTTGAGTTAAGCCAAAAAAACATATAATACTTCTCCGAGGCATGGCATTCGTGACTATAAAACGCAAAAAATTTGCTAGTTTCATGTAGCGTTCTTGTTTATGTTCTTATTAGGATACCACGGTACACCTCCCCTGTCCCCTTCCTCGCACCTGCCTATGCCCATTCAACTTTTGCTAAACAGCTAAATGTACGTAGCTCCAAGGGCAATGATCAATAATAAATGTTAAAATTATCGGTTCATCTGCGTGTGTACTTAATTTGGTTGAATCCTAGGAGAGCCCACCCCGTTTCAAAATCGCCAATTTGGCGTCCATCTCGCAGAACGGTACAAGCAGGGTTACGATAAAATCAGGGCTACCAAGATTGCGTACTCATCGCCAACCACGCCAACGGGGGGAGCTCTCCTTGGATCCAACCCTACGTGCATATCTCATTTAAGCAATCACAGAGCTGGACAATATTTTTTGGCTGTATGCCAAATTGATGGTCTCAGGTGGTAGAAAACAATTTACATTTAAACGATTTAAATTGATGATTATCAGTCAACATTTACTCTGAGTCTACAAACAATAAGATAATTTTATTGTTAAATTTCCTGCCAAAACAATAATCAAAAATGATTTCCAGTTGACGGTCGTTCAATAATGAATTTTGTGATTGTGCACCCTGTTGGCTCCTAAGTATATTTTATTGCACTAACAATCAACAAAAATATTTCGCGAAAATAAGGAATTTTAATAGATTTATGGTAGATTCATTTTGTTCTTCTATAGTCTTTTTTTAGCTGAAGAAAGACAATTTCAGTAATTTACAAGAAAAATACTTTCTTTTAGCATAAACTTTCGTTTTTTATCTGGAGCACTAACCTAATTATCTCACAAATATTTCAGTAAATCAAACAAGTAAACAATATATACATTAAATATACCAATTCGTGTACTGTTGAGTTACGTAGGGGAGAAATCTCTAGAGCTGATGATCTACTTATGCCATTCGATCCGAGCTGTTTAAACTGGGGCTTTAGTTTCAGCTATCCAACGAATCATTACAAGTGATGGAAGCCACAGAAATATTCAGAAAGGGAGAAGTTGCATGTGAATTAAGTTCATGTGAATAAATTCAGTTTAAATGTTGTTGTCGAGTCCTCGCGTGTGGCGAGGAAGAATGGGTATGCTGCTCCTGAGTCTAACGGGGTCCTTATAGGAAGAAGCCCGATTTCCGCCCCTTTGAAAAGTCTCTTAATTTTTGAACCAGCTCCTGGATGAGAGACTTTCACATGGGATTGGCAGCCCCAGAGGTATCGTTTATTGGAGGACATTGGAACCACGACCTATTTAACGTGCACCAGCTGCCTTTAGCGGACACGGACACCACAGCAACCAGCCGCGAGATGTTGTCACCCTCCCAAACACTGTCCTTAGTCGATGTTGCTTCACTTTCGGTGTGCTGCGGGAACCGAGCTTCTGCCGGCTGGCCCACAGCGGCACATTCAGTTTAAATTTATTCCTTACACTGTTAGAAATTTCATCATGAAATTAAGGTTAAATGACCGGCATCACTCTGTCCATCTAATTCACCGTTAAATTTACGGTTTGGAACATTTTTCCATCTTTACGGGACCGAACCATTTCTAATCAACTTGGTTCAAAAGCCGTAAATACAAAAGTTTACGGTTTTATAACCGTTTAAAAATGGTTTCAAAACAGAATTTTTAATGTTTTTGAACAATTTCGAGGCGTAGAATCTTCGAGGCGTGGAAACCGCAAACGAAGCTTGCAGGAATCGATCCCGGGTCTACAGGAACACCAACCTTGCTCGCTAGCCATTCGGCCATCTAAACCACGGGAAGCGGCCTTTTATTTATCAATAAATCTTCTTTCCCAACAGGCAAACTGCCTTAAAATTGAGATTTCAGTTTTTGATTGGATCCAAAGTCATTTTTAGTCTAAATTTACTGTATATTGACGAAAATCATTTTATTTGCTGCAAAAATTAAAATACAAACACGCTTCAGCAGCTCAAATGATGGGTTCGCTCATTCGCAAACAGTTCGGGAATCCGATGTCTCCAATTTTTGATTTACGTGTGTATGTGCTTCTATTTAGTAACCACTGCTTAAGCCACTTTTTTTTCTTCTTTTTTCATATACACATGCAGATTTTAACTGATAAATTCGTATTTCTATTTTGAAACAACGTACGACCGGTAAGGTTTCGCAATCAAGATGGACGCCCGATTCTTATTGAGCGCTTGAAAATTATGGTTAGTTAAACGTTCTTTAGGATAAACAGAGAATAAACGATTTTTTTTTGCAATCAGCGGTTTGAGTACCATCTTTTTAATGGTTATTCAACTGTTGTACATAAATATGGTACAATAACAATAAAATAAATGGTTATTTTACTATTTTCTTACAGAAATTGTTTACAGTGTATATTAATGATGGGACGTGTGCCTTTAGTTCATGAATGTGGGAAAGTTAAAACGGGATTCTCTTTTGCATTCGCAATATCTCTATAATCCCTTTTGTGGGTCAAGTGTTCCCAAAAATGTGAAGACAGTGATAATGGGGAAAACTTAAAGAATTACATGTAAATTAGATTTAACTTTATGTAAATATTGATGTTGGAATTTAATCTACGTTACTTCTTAATTACGTAACGTTTGAATTACGTTACTTCTCCACACCACCGCATTTTCTTTCTTTTTTTTTTTCGTGCATGCAATAATACAGAATTATGACCAGTCAAAAATCAAGAGAAATTTTGAGTTTCTTTTATTGCATGTTAATTATATTGAAAATGTGTTTATCTTTTGAAAAAAAAGGTCTGCCCCTTAAAGGTTATGAGTACGGCACATTTACAAAGCCTTTTGTTTATTTTTTCCTCCTTTTATTTCTTTATTTATTTTTATTTTCTTTATTTTTCTGAACCGTATACTTTTTGGTTGGTCAAAAATTATGGATAACCATTCTAAGCATCCTCTTTTCTTTTACTTTCTTGCACGAAGTACAGGAAGTATTGTATTTGCGAAAACTTTCCCACTCAAATTTCAGTTAAATCCCTTTTCTAATCACTCATTAATCAATGTTAGCTAGTGTTTTTTTACGACGTCCATACAAATGTTCATACATATTCACTTATGGGTCACGAAAATATACACGAAGAGGGTCAACTCTTCGTGTCCGTTTTGATTATGTATGTCCTGACGTCTGTACGTGAGTATATATGTATCTCTCAAAACTCCAAAAGTAAGTGGTAGAAGGTTGAAATTTTGTAAGTAACTCCTAGTGGTTGTACTTCCCCTTTTGGTTGCACGTAGAATGTTTTTGAGGCGAAACAGTAAAATTATTGATCATTGCATTTCAGAACATATTACAAACATTTGGAATATTTTACCTTTTATTTTAAAAGGTTTCTAATCTTTTTTGGTTGTAACTAGACTGTCTAGAACTCAAGATAAATGTGTTTGTTTCGTTGTAACTCTTCAGTTTGCTGTAACGCAAGCCATTTTACTTCAAAATGTATCTCCAGTTTTTGCATAAAACTATTTAAGCGAATGTAAAGTATGAAACACGCTCGCTATTATCACGTTACAAACCCATCGTTCTTTACTGAAACCTTGTCTTTAATCGGTTTCCGAACTTCAGAAACTGGTACACATGATCTTCGCAGATATGTTTGGATAATAGAAAAAGAAAAAGTTTCGTAAAATTGTTTATTTTGTCATCGGTTATTACATTGAGAAGACAAATGGTGCATGGAAACTAGGCGCCAACCGGGAAAAATGATCTTGAAGATATGGTGCGACATACGAGTATTTAAAATCGTACTCTTTATAAAAGAGACATATGATTACAGGAAATTTAGAAGATGTAAAATTGATTTTTATAGAGATTCAATTTCCATGAAATACATAATAAAAATAATGATCATACTTGGTAGGGTCAGTTGGGGTAATTGTAAACGCTTTTTCAATGTTTTAACTTTTGATCCTTCCCTACCTCTTGAATGAATTCAGAGATAAAATTGTGAGCATTGTAGCCACTACTGTACTTCTTGTGAGTAAATGTGTACAAAAAGTTTGACTTTATGACTCTTAGTTAGCGAATGAGCTCTTGTTTACAATTACCTCAGAGATCTGGGGTAATTGTAAACAGTGATTTATTTTCGAATAAGGGTGATGCAAATGGAACATTGTTTCATACACAGTCTGCTTGGAAGCTTGAAGTTCCGGAGCAATGGTTCCATCTCAAAGTCAATCCCAAGCCAAGATAATGTTAACTACTTTCTTCCATTATTTTGGTTCTCTAGTTTGGTTTCTGTTCGGCAACCGTTTATTTTGTTTAAATATTTCAATTTGCAATAATATATCTTCAGCCCGACTGATTGACCACCGAGTTAGTTATTTCATTTACTACATTTGTAACACACATTATGCATAGATTTTATCTCTCTGCACTAATTGTCCTGTAAAGAAAATAGAATTAAACATTTTCATTCCACCCTATTATTATTAAACAAATTATGAATAAAAACGCTCACTTTCAACATCAAGAGTTCAAAACACTAGTGCAAATCAACAAACTAACGAAACGTTGTTTCGAAGCAGAGTAACGCGCCACCACCCTTATTATCTCCGCCCTTTATATATTAGACATTGTTAGCTTCAAACTAAATGTTATTTTGTTTGCCATTGTTTTGTACCACCAATCTGACTGACTTATCATATATACATAGTTTGGAAATGGGTTAACTGCCATCTTCAGATTGGTGTTATTATGCTTTGACATTCAATTAGTAGATTATATTTGTTCGTTTGTTTTATTCTTCACATTTTTTCTTCTTTTAAATTATAAATGGTAAAAAATGTATTGAGTTTTGTATGAATATTGTAGCTTGTAGATGTAAGAAATAATAGGAAAGTATGACAAATAAAGACTTCTTTAAAAACGGTTTCGAATCTACGTCGAGAAAAAAAAATTAACTATTTCCAAATTTTTACACTGATAACACTAAAAGTTATCAACAGCTACTAAATAAAAAAAAGTCAGAAAAATAAGTTAACAAACAGAGGAGAAAATGGTACCTAACTGTTCTTTTTTTTGCCTATTTAGATGCCGTTAACATTTCATTTATTTATTTTATTCATGTACTTGTTTATTTATTGCAAAAAAAAAATGCTGCTGTAAAAGATCCTTAGTCTCTTAATATGGCCCATTGCAACTTTTCCGTACTGAAGCCGCCTGTTCGGTCACTATCTTCAGTTTATTGATCCTGCAAAGCAACATTCACTTTTAACTCTGTAGAAAGTGTATGATATATATCTATACTAATATTATAAAGCTGAAGAGTTTGTTTGCTTGAACGCGTTAATCTCAGGAACTACTGGTCCGATTTGAAAAATTCTTTCAGAGTTTTTTATAGCCCATTTATCGAGGATGGCTGTAGGCTATATATCATCACGCTAAGACCAATAGGAGCGGAGTTCCGAAAATTGCATAAAATAGTACTTTTCTAACAGAAGAAATGATCGCATCCTTTCGACCTTGATACCATTGAAAAGCGCGTAAAAACTACTTCAGGAAGAGTTTTGTCCCTCGTGCTAAATTTGGAAGCCTCTAAATTAACTAGAAAAGAAGTTATAAGCATTTTTCTCTGTAGTTTGAAATTATTTTTTCACGATAATTAACTTTAATTTTATTCGACACAGATGATGCCCGTTTTGTTTTATTTGCATTGTTGCATCATTGCAAAAATTGTTACAATTGCCGTGTGAACAAACAGATCATTGCAGTTGCCATTGTTAAACAAATCAAATATAATAATAATCAACGTTTCTAGCATGTTGATGAGGCATTACTGTATTTTCAAAATATAATTTAAGATAGACCGTGCAACGCCGGGCTTCGCAGCTAGTATATATATATATATATATATATGAATGACATTGCATAAAAGGGTGGAAGTGATCCTTAAGAAATAAAAGTGGTTAAATTTTTTCAGAAAGAATTTTTTAAGCGTGCTTGCTCAAAAAAAAAAAAAAAAGATGTCAATTCTTGTGGAAAAAAGGGATAAAAAAGAACAAAGAAAACGCAGTAAGTTTTTAAGTTTGGTTATCATTTAATACTTAATGGGTAACAAACAAATTTCCTATTGACCCTCTAAAAAGTCTTTCTTTATCAAGTCCGTTTTTTTTCTAACAAAACGTTTTCTGTGCTTTATTGCAGAAGTGAACAACACCCTCTGTTTAAAATAACATATATTCATTTCTATTAGTTGCTAAATGGTTTTTAAAAGTTTGATGTATATAAATAGAACGAATATTTTTCATAACATTTTTACTACTCTTCTCATCTTGGTTTTTTTTTTTCTCTCTCTCTACTTCATAAACGATAAAACTAATTTAAAATGATCCTGGCAGTTAAAATGATCAGAAATAATTACCGCATCACAACACAGACATAAAAATCTTTCTTAAATAAATGAAATAAATTCAATGAGCTGTAAAAGGTGAAATCCCTTTAGAGGAGATGTTTCTAATTTGTTTTACAGCTGTTTCTAGTTTAATTGGATTTTACTTACTTGTTTGAATTATAAAAGCGCGGAAATAACTGGCATTGCAGATATTTAATTCTTGGGAATTTGAAAAATATGACAAGATTTAGAGAAAATCACTTGTTTTTATAAACGGACGTATTACGTATTATATTCTTTTATTTTTGAAAAAAAAAACCCTTCTTCATTTAGTTTTTAATGCTGATTTTCATTTGATTTTCAGTACGGAATCCTAAAAGGAAATCTTTTTTTTTCCTGTGACGTAAGAGTTTTTCACAAACAATGTGCATATTTCGTTGCAGTTGTTTGAAATATTGGAGTTTTTACTTTGAGTATTGGTTTTAAACGTCAGTGAATATGTACCAAGAAGCATTGTTCGTTAAGCAAGAAATAAACGATTAATAGATATACAAATGTTCTAGTCTCTCTAATGATTTTTCCTTTTTTTCAAACTCATATAACAAAACTTCAAACTCATTTAACATACTAAATTGTGTTTTATAGCATCCCTCATATAATTGGTCTGAAATTGTGTTTTTTGTTGTTTCCAAGTCGTCTCGTAACAACTCCTTTGAAAGGTTTTCCAGCGCACTTTTTGTCTGTGTTCACTTTAGTCTCAAAATGCTCATCCTTCATCAGTTTCTTGCTCCTGAAAATACGCCTTCCTTAATTTTTGCTTCCAACACTGATCACAAAACACTAAATCATTTCCTTCTTTTGGCATTGTCTCGACAAATTATTTATAAGCTCCAATTTTATATGAAGCTGTGGAAGTGAAAGAATTTTCAGATCAACGATACTTTAATAATAAAATTACACGTTAATTTAAAGCACAAATGAGCAATAAAATGCAGACATATGTTTCGGGATTGCTTGGAATCCCTTTTTCAATGCGACAAGGAGCTTCTAGATGCAAAACATCCAAATCCCGATCCTTTTTCTTTTTATTCTGGGATTGAGGGTTTTTTCAAATTGACCATTGCTTCTTAATATTGGTTTTTATTCCTATCGTACCATAAGCAAATAAGACAGTTATTTTCTACATCTACACTCTGCTGACCAAGTAACATGGAAACCGCTTTCAGTTCTCCGCCAATTGGTCTTTTCTGATTTGGAATGCAAAACGTTTTCCAGAATCAAATTAAAATGTCCATGGCATTCTTTAATGTGTCTGGAATGTTCAACAAGTAGAGAAGCATAGGGGTTGATGGGATCAGAGGACCAACTTAACCTTCAGATATTTTCTCTTGGATTAAAAAAGAATTAAATCTTGAAAAGTGAAGAATTCTCAATAAAGGGAGGCTAAATGTCAGGATGTGCAAAAATGAGTAGTTGTAGTATTTGAGAATCTGCAGCGCCATCTATCCTGTTGTCTTTCAAAAGATTTGCCAATTTTGACTGAACAGCATTGAACGATTTTCTTTTCTTCTTCTTTACTTATAATTGCAACATTTTCTTTTCAGATTTTGCCACCACTAGTGTTTTTTGAACAGCTTTGGTTTCATTTTCATCAGTGTGTTTGGCGAAATTTCGTTCAAAAATACTTAACTGTGTCGCAAATTCTTCAAAAGTTTTTTTTTCCATCTTTGGCTAGAAGCATTCAACAGGATTCGGTTGACTTAAAATTATTTGACAAAACATTCAAAACGTTACTCCCCAATAACATTTCTGGAAGCTTGTCTTCCTTTTCGCTGTAAGTCCGATGTTCAGTTCAGACCACAAACGGCTTAGCTTCGCAACATCTGTTGATTTATCGTCGCTTACAGTCCAGTTAAAGGTAAAACATTCACTAAAAATTTCGAAAAGTCAATTTTGTGATGATGATTCGAACAACATTTTCAGTTCTTCTCAAGCTTCAGAAGCTGTTCCTTCGTCCGTGATTTCCTGATGAATGGAGTCTGTTATCGTACTGGCGGTCATACTTTTGGCGTAACTATTAGTTTTACGGGTACAAATTCACCGTGATAATTCTTGACGATTTCTTTAACACTTTAAAGGGCCAATTTTTTGTACTATCGCTATGTTAAAATATTTTTCAGATTTTGTTTTGTTTCAAAAAAGAAATTCATATAGGATAGCAAATAAGATTAGCATGATTTTTTCCACTCCCCCTTTGCGGGGGGAAATTTATAATATTTGAATATTGATGCATGTGGTGGTAAATATATTTCCCAGAGTCCTTGGGGCAAGATCCTGCCAATCAGAAAGGGTAAAATAGCTTACTATAAGCAGCTATAATTTAACGAATTTGGTGAGAAGCATACTTCCAACCGCCTTAGAAAGGGTTAATTGGCCGTTGATTTCGTCCGGTGCTCCTTCAGGGTAATCTAATACATCTCTAATCTTCAGTCTCTACATTGGAAAATCTGCTTCTCCAGATAACGGCTTTAGAGTTCTTGATAAATTTATCTGATTACGTTCAGGATGTTACTAACTTTCTCCTTTTAAACAAAACTAAAACGCAAAATGAGCATGCTGAAGTGATAAGAAAGAAAAATAAGGATAAGTCTAAAATAAGTTAACTAAGATAGCCCCTTACCTATTATAATAAATCATAACTTATTATAATTTCATTGTGCTACTACTTGTATACTAAGCAGCGTGAAGCTGTTCTTACAACAAAAGCTAAAGAAAAGTTTGTATAAACTAACTCAATTTAAAACATTACAATAGAAATAACGAGAAGGCAATGCTGATGCCATTACAAAATAAGTTAACGTAAAGAAAACCTCATTTACCTATTATTAACAAGAAAAAAAACTAACAAAATATTTTTAGACTAATCACAGTAATAATGAATTTAAGAAATGCAACTTTTAGCGTGGGTGTACATGCACCTATTTTGTTAAAATTTTTGTTACATGGTTTTATTAATAAATAGACTTACAAAGAAGTTATTTGGTGCACACATCATCATCTTAATATTGAAAATGACCATTCGTATTTTAAGGAATGTTATTCGATGAATACAATACGCGCATTCCATTTACTGCTGTCTGAAGAAACCATTTTATTTTATATAGTTTCTTAAGAGGGCCGAAAATATAAGTAAAACTAACTGGTGAAATATTTATTCACTAGAGAGAGTGGAGACAGGACTTTCTGTGAAGAAATAGCGTCACCTTCCATGACAACGGCACGCCATGTTTCCTGTCACGTGATGAACAAAGATAACCCATTTCCCCATTCTCATCACGAGAAAGTTCAGCTTTATATGATACATCGTTTATGGGGAAAAAATTTTTGTGCAATATTTTCTTATTTAAACATTTCACACGAGTGTTTTCATTTTTATCTTATTTTATTTTTTAATTTTTCTTCTTTTTAGCCTACTTTCCCGTAAAAGTAAAAAAAAATAATAATAAAGCATGAAAGAAGGATTAATGTATCGTGAAAATATCGTTAAAAATCAAGAAAAGTCAAAAATAAGTGAAGTAATTAAATAAAGATTGAAAAATAAAAAATTTGAAAGTAGGGTATTGAGATGGGGAAAAAGTGTGTCTGTCGGTCTGTCGGTCTGTCTGTCTGTCGGTCTGTCGGTCTGTCTGTCTGTCGGTCTGTCTGTCTGTCTGTCTGTCGGTCTGTCTGTCTGTCCCCCCCTAATAACTTTTGAAGGAATTGTCCGATTGAAAAAATTCTTTTTGCATTCGAAAGATCTAAGCGAGGACATCTCATTTCTATATTTTACTTTTTGATTTGAACAATTTTTTGTTCAATTTTGAAGAGTTCAAAAAATTTTAACATTAGCGCCTATGGACAAAATTGAAGCAAATTCTGTAAACTTTGGGCACAAGAGCCAAGTTCCTATTGCAAGCTTATTGAAAGGAGTTCTCGGCGTGAAATATTGATTTGAACAGTTTTTGTTCATTTTTGAACAGTTCAAAAAATTAACACCGAGCTTACGGGGAAATTTCAACCCTATATAAATCCTGATCTAACGGACCGATTTGCTTGGAACAAACTTTATCGGAAAGCTCTCATAACGTAGAACATGTAGAAATAGAAAGTTTATCCAGAACTTACGAGCCTATTTTGCTATGAAATTTTTTGATCGGGATTTTCAAGGATATTTCTCAGTGACTCAATGAGTGAAATAATGAAAGAATAAATCAATGAATAAATGAATGAATAAATTATTGAATAAATGAAAATATAAATAAATGAGTGAATAAATACATGAATTCGTAAATGAATGAATAAACACTTGAATGAGGTAACGAATGAATGAATAAATGCATGGCTGAATTAATGAAAGAATGAATGAGTGAATGAATGAATATGTATTATCCGTTGAAAAAGGTATATTTGAAAAAATTAAGAACTAAAGCTAAATGAGAAAGAGAGAGAAAGAGATAGCTAGATTATAAATTTGAATTTGGTGTATACGGGAAAGTAGGCTCGTATAGTTCTAGACGGAACTTCTTGTTTTTTTTTTCTTTTTGTAGGTTGGAAAAGTTGAACTTTGAATGTGTGTTTTAAAATTTACAAAAATGAAAAAGTTCAGTAGGAAATTAATGAACTGAATGTAAAATTAATTTGATCAAATATTAATTTATTCAAATGTTGTGTTTTTGTATAAAGATAGGAAAGCGACGCAGTTACCATTAATCAGAA
The DNA here is from genome assembly GCA_038502835.1 of Octonoba sinensis. Classification (NCBI taxonomy): domain Eukaryota; kingdom Metazoa; phylum Arthropoda; class Arachnida; order Araneae; family Uloboridae; genus Octonoba; species Octonoba sinensis. Next base: position 124,403,801 of record CM076599.1, read on the forward strand.
TAAATACGGTACGTCTGTTTTTAATAAATAAGTGATTACATGCAATCTGAAATAAGGCTTAATGTATCGTAAAAATATCGTTAAAAGTAAGAAAAAGTCAAAAGTAAAAGTTAAGTAATTAAATAAATATTGAAGAACAAAAAAAATTTGAATGTTTTGAGATGGAGAAAATGTCTGTCTCTCCCCTTCCAATAACTTTTAAGGGAATTGTCCGATTAAGATTTCTTTTCTTTTCTTTTTTTTTTTTTTTTTTTTTTTTCATTCGAAAAATCTTGGCAAAGACTTTTCATTTTCATATTTTGTTTTTTTAAAGTGAACAATTTTTCGTTCAATTTTGAACAGTTTAAAAAGTCTTAACATTAGCGCCTATGAGGAAATATGAAGTAAAGTATATAAACCTTAGACTTAAGATCCAAGTTCCTTCGGACCAGCTTCCTGGAAGAACATCTTGGCGTGAAATATTTTTGGAATTGAGCAATTTTTGTTCAATTCTGAACAGTTTAAAAAAAATCATATCGCCTAAGGGGAAATTTGAATCCTACATAAATCCTGATCTAACAGACGGATTTGCTCAGAACAAACTTGGCACAAACAGTTCCTTGGAACAAACAAGCAAGGAGTATATGACGACATATGACGGAGAACATGCACAGATACGAAGTTCATTTAGAACTAAACGAGCCTATTTTCTCATAAAACGTTTTGATCTGGATTTTTAAGGATATTTCTGAATGAATGATGAATGAATGAATAAAAATAATTTAACTTTGTGCAAGTAAACAATAATAATAAAATTACACGTTAATTTAAAGCACAAATGAGCAAAAAAATGCAGACATATGTTTCGGGATTGCTTGGAATCCCTTTTTCAATGCGACAGGGAGCTTCTAGATGCAAAACATCCAAATGAAGCAGACAGAACAAGAAAAACAAAGCTTATATAGCCTAAGAATTATCTGTAAACCAATGAGAATAAAGGCGGCGTGAAGTGGAAGTAGAAGTAGCAGGAAGACACCAATAAGAGAGCAACAAACGAATCCAGTTGAAAGTACAGGAAGTAAAAAGGAATAACAATAAAAATAAAGCAAAAAAGACGACAGCATGCATAAAAATTGCAAAAATAATAAAATAAAATACAAAGAATAAAATTGAAATAAAAATAAGTACAGAAACTACCAAAACAAAATGCAAAACAAAGTACACATGTAAAGGAGGGGGAGGGGAGGGAGGGGGGAAGGAGAAAAATAGACACAAAAAAGGAAAACAACAAGAAAACCTAGAAAGAACAACAAATTAAAGAAATTTATGCCAGACCTGTGAAAAATAAGGAGTTGAAGAAGAATCATTAACCAAATTAGAACTATTCCTGTTAATATGATAAGCTTCCCAAAAGTCAAGCTCTAAAGGGGAAGGACATTTTTGAATAATTTTACCAGAATTGAAGTCAAAAGAGTGGTTGGAATTCCAACAATGTTGAGCAATGCTAGACTTATTTAACTCTTGCTTTCGTACATAACCTTTATGCTCATTTAAGCGAATTTTCAGAGCACGTTTTGTCTGCCCAATGTAAGAAAGGCCGCAACGGCAACTAATTTGGTAAATACCCCAAGTGTTAAGTTGATCGACAGGATCCTTAAGAGAAGAGAAGGAAAGTTTGTTACTAGGAGCAAAAACGACTTGAAATTGAAACCTTTTTAGGATTTTAGCAATACGGAAACTGACAGAATGAAAGAATGGTAACACAACCAAATTCTTTCTAGAAACTACATTATTGGGACCAGAAGTTTTCTTAGAAAGTTTGTTATGAATAGAATCAATTAAAGAGTGAGAAAATCCTCTATCAACAGCTACAGCTTTCAGATAGTTGAGTTCAATCTTGAGAAGCTCAGGAGAAGAGCAAATATTAATAGCACGATGGACCAGAGCATTAAAAGCCGAATATTTTTGGTTGGGAGGATGAGACGACAGTCTGTGAGGAGGTAAAGAAACAGCGAAAGGTTTACGATAGACAGAAGTAGTGAAACCAGACTCACTCTTAGAAATAAAGACATCAAGAAACGCGAGGCTACTATTAAGTTCTTTCTCACAAGAAAACTGGATATTAGGATCAATGGAGTTCATAATAGAAAGAGCACCATCAATACCTAACAAGTTACTGTCCGTTAGGACAAAACAATCATCCACATAACGAACATAAAATTGAAATTGCAATTTCTGGAACAGTTTTTCCTCAAAATAATGCATATAGAAATCACTTAAAATAGGACTAAGAGGACTTCCCATAGCCAGGCCATCTACCATAGCATAGAATTTACCATTAAATACAAAAGTGCTCTGTTGCAAGCACACACGAGTAAGGAAAACTAATTCCTCAATTTCCACAGAAGTAAAATGGAATTCAGAAAGCCTTTTCCTGAGGCAAGTCAAAGCGCCATCAACAGGAACATTAGTAAACAAGGAATTAACATCAAAAGAGGCCATAACTGAATTATTCGGAACGAAGTTATGAAGTTTCTTAACAAAATCGGTGGAATTTTTAACAGTGAAAACATTCTGACTCCTAAGTGGAGAAAACACAGAAACTAAATACTTGGAAAGTTTATATGAAGCAGTGCCAATATTGGAAACAATTGGTCTGAAAGGAATACCTGCCTTGTGTACCTTTGGTAAAGCATAAAAACGTGCACAATTAGCAACAGAAGGAATCACAGACCGTTTAGCAATCAAAGGAATAGAATGAACAGACTTAACAGCAGAAGAAATAGCTTTTAACTCTTTGTCACTAGGATCTTTATAAATTTCAGAATAAGGACCAGAAGCAATTAAGTCATCAGTTTTTTCAACATAAGATGATTTATTAAGAACAACAATCTGACCACCCTTGTCTGCTTTGGTAATGACCAAATCAGAATTGGAAACTAAATTATTGACACATCGTTTCACAGAATGGGTAAAACCAGTATTAGGAACTTTTGAATTGAAATCAACATTGGAAGCAATAAGATGCCGAACTTCCACTCAAAAAGAGTCGGTTCGGCATCTTATTGCTTCCAATGTTGATTTCAATTCAAAAGTTCCTAATACTGGTTTTACCCATTCTGTGAAACGATGTGTCAATAATTTAGTTTCCAATTCTGATTTGGTCATTACCAAAGCAGACAAGGGTGGTCAGATTGTTGTTCTTAATAAATCATCTTATGTTGAAAAAACTGATGACTTAATTGCTTCTGGTCCTTATTCTGAAATTTATAAAGATCCTAGTGACAAAGAGTTAAAAGCTATTTCTTCTGCTGTTAAGTCTGTTCATTCTATTCCTTTGATTGCTAAACGGTCTGTGATTCCTTCTGTTGCTAATTGTGCACGTTTTTATGCTTTACCCAAGGTACACAAGGCAGGTATTCCTTTCAGACCAATTGTTTCCAATATTGGCACTGCTTCATATAAACTTTCCAAGTATTTAGTTTCTGTGTTTTCTCCACTTAGGAGTCAGAATGTTTTCACTGTTAAAAATTCCACCGATTTTGTTAAGAAACTTCATAACTTCGTTCCGAATAATTCAGTTATGGCCTCTTTTGATGTTAATTCCTTGTTTACTAATGTTCCTGTTGATGGCGCTTTGACTTGCCTCAGGAAAAGGCTTTCTGAATTCCATTTTACTTCTGTGGAAATTGAGGAATTAGTTTTCCTTACTCGTGTGTGCTTGCAACAGAGCACTTTTGTATTTAATGGTAAATTCTATGCTATGGTAGATGGCCTGGCTATGGGAAGTCCTCTTAGTCCTATTTTAAGTGATTTCTATATGCATTATTTTGAGGAAAAACTGTTCCAGAAATTGCAATTTCAATTTTATGTTCGTTATGTGGATGATTGTTTTGTCCTAACGGACAGTAACTTGTTAGGTATTGATGATGCTCTTTCTATTATGAACTCCATTGATCCTAATATCCAGTTTTCTTGTGAGAAAGAACTTAATAGTAGCCTCGCGTTTCTTGATGTCTTTATTTCTAAGAGTGAGTCTGGTTTCACTACTTCTGTCTATCGTAAACCTTTCGCTGTTTCTTTACCTCCTCACAGACTGTCGTCTCATCCTCCCAACCAAAAATATTCGGCTTTTAATGCTCTGGTCCATCGTGCTATTAATATTTGCTCTTCTCCTGAGCTTCTCAAGATTGAACTCAACTATCTGAAAGCTGTAGCTGTTGATAGAGGATTTTCTCACTCTTTAATTGATTCTATTCATAACAAACTTTCTAAGAAAACTTCTGGTCCCAATAATGTAGTTTCTAGAAAGAATTTGGTTGTGTTACCATTCTTTCATTCTGTCAGTTTCCGTATTGCTAAAATCCTAAAAAGGTTTCAATTTCAAGTCGTTTTTGCTCCTAGTAACAAACTTTCCTTCTCTTCTCTTAAGGATCCTGTCGATCAACTTAACACTTGGGGTATTTACCAAATTAGTTGCCGTTGCGGCCTTTCTTACATTGGGCAGACAAAACGTGCTCTGAAAATTCGCTTAAATGAGCATAAAGGTTATGTACGAAAGCAAGAGTTAAATAAGTCTAGCATTGCTCAACATTGTTGGAATTCCAACCACTCTTTTGACTTCAATTCTGGTAAAATTATTCAAAAATGTTCTTCCCCTTTAGAGCTTGACTTTTGGGAAGCTTATCATATTAACAGGAATAGTTCTAATTTGGTTAATGATTCTTCTTCAACTCCTTATTTTTCACAGGTCTGGCATAAATTTCTTTAATTTGTTGTTCTTTCTAGGTTTTCTTGTTGTTTTCCTTTTTTGTGTCTATTTTTCTCCTTCCCCCCTCCCTCCCCTCCCCCTCCTTTACATGTGTACTTTGTTTTGCATTTTGTTTTGGTAGTTTCTGTACTTATTTTTATTTCAATTTTATTCTTTGTATTTTATTTTATTATTTTTGCAATTTTTATGCATGCTGTCGTCTTTTTTGCTTTATTTTTATTGTTATTCCTTTTTACTTCCTGTACTTTCAACTGGATTCGTTTGTTGCTCTCTTATTGGTGTCTTCCTGCTACTTCTACTTCCACTTCACGCAGCCTTTATTCTCATTGGTTTACAGATAATTCTTAGGCTATATAAGCTTTGTTTTTCTTGTTCTGTCTGCTTCATTTGGATGTTTTGCATCTAGAAGCTCCCTGTCGCATTGAAAAAGGGATTCCAAGCAATCCCGAAACATATGTCTGCATTTTTTTGCTCATTTGTGCTTTAAATTAACGTGTAATTTTATTATTATTGAATGAATGAATATTTATTAACCGTTGAAAAGGTATATTTGAAATAATAAAGACATAATGATGAATGAGAAAGAGAGAGAGAGAGATATATCTTGACTATAAATTTGATGTTAGTGTATGCAGGAAAAGTACGCTCGCATAGTTCTAGACGGAACTTCTTGTTACTTATTGCTGCCATTATGATTTACAACCATTTCCGTCAATTTAAAGTTTTCCATGGGGATAGGTGGCGGGGGCTTAAAAAGTATGTACTCAGGTCTAAAAATAACAAAATCCATACACACACATATACACACTTGTAAGGTTAATTTTGTGTCAAATGGCATATTTCTTATTGATATAATGCTTCTGTAGAAGGAATTTGGTCTCTTACAAATTTAATTTCTTCTTAAACTGCCCACAATTGGTGCCCCTACCCTAATAAGAGTATGAGTAAAATATTGAATTCTGAAAGAATGAGCTTCTGAGAATAACTTCGAAAGATTCTGAACTTCGTTGACAGTTTTGTTGACGGGAAGAAACGAACACATACCCTGAGGGAGCGGTCTCTCTTCTCGGGAAGAATGTTTCTCGTGACTTGGATGTCAATTGATGTATATCGACCGCATTGATAACAAAACTTCGTCAGAAATCTTTGTGGGATTCGGCAGGTGTTCTGAAATTTTATTGGTTCATCGGTGTTTATTTTTTAAATTTTTCTATGAAGTATATGCTCTGATTAGATGGTAGATTGTAATACTATGAAGCACTGAAATATAGCTCTCAGAATTTAATGGCATAATTAATTCACTTGAACTGTAAATTGCATTTTTTAATAGATAGTAATTTTTTAAAACGTAGTGTGCATACGTATGTAGCTATAAGCGCATTACACGTAGATATAAGGGACGTATATTTAAAAAGAGGAATATATATATACGTCATGTTAACCAATCAATATTTCTTAGACTAAACCCTTGGGGTGTCTTTTCATCAAAGGCGACAAAGATAAAATAAAAAAAAACACTTGTGTTTTCTCATCTACGCACGCGCAAGGCATATTTTCGCCTTCAAGAATATCCTCTGCGGTTGCACAGATGAGATTGTGAAAGCGCCCTGTAGAAATACCTGAATATAGAGCAACAGACTTAATTTGCAGAATAGAAGTGTGCATAACATGCAGAGGTAAGATACATAGTATAGATATATATACAATAGAGCCTCGATTATCCGAGGTAATGTGGACCGAAGGTACCCCGATAATCGAAACCTCGGATAAAATGGACTCTGTCTAAATCGAGAGGAAAACATGGATTGAAATGAATGGGAATGTCGTCAAACATGTAAAAAAAAAAGGCATTTACTGTGCATAATATTAAATGAAAAAATGACGTTACATACATACAAATATCGAATTTTATATGTACACATCAGTACAGTACGTGTTCCAGTTGAAGTTGTCTTTTGAAGAAATCTATGTATATAGTATATATATGTCAGGGCGTATGTCCGAAATTTAAGAATGTCGACAATTACTGGTCTGATTGATGGTGAATGTCGTCATTCTCCGATTTTGGAGATTCACCGTAACATATGTTTATATTGTTTGCTGTTTAACGGAACTCGCTCGCTTCTTTGCTGCCGCTTTAAGAAATGGTTGTAATTGGTTGAAAGCCGCAAAAGATCTGTTGAAGTTGTCTCTGACTGTTATTCTAGGTTTTTATATCACCATGAATAAATTGAATGACTGATGTCAGTCAGTGACGCCGCCATCGGCCGCCAAAAAAAAAAAAAAAAAAATTTCAAGGGCAAATGTACCTCGGTTAACCTGGAACTCGGTTAGTCGGGGCTGGGATAACCGAGGCTCTACTGTATGTGTGTGTGTAAGTGAGTGCATATGAAAGAAAATGAATATGCCGGGCCGGTGTAAAGCAGATATTGAATAGAAAAATAGTTAAAGATATATTTTGCTGCGCAATCACGTGCAGACATAAAAATCTGAATGTAAAGATAAAGAGAATTCAAAGAAATAAAAGATAGATAGAGAGAGAGAGAGAGAGAGATGATGATGATGGTGTTGATAAGGAAATATTGTTGTAGCTGCTCAAATGGGCTGCGTGTAATAGTTCTTAACCATAGCAGACCTAGTACGTTCCCAGAAATTGGTACCAATTCTTTCAGCGGCACCACAATATGTGTGGTACCATTACCGTAATTTTTTTGACGCTCAGTTGACCTTCTTGATGGCGGCACCTGAGCTCTCATTGATGCAACCTGTACTCGAAATTTAATTTAGCCGGGAGCATCCAAGCCAAATGTCTACTCAAGAGATCTTTTACATGCCGCATAATCATACGTCATGGGCGCAGATGATTTTCTGCATCTTGAAAATCCAAAGACTTGGGCCAGGTTTGAACCTGCGAACTTGGGCGTACGAGGCGACCTGCGCTTTACCACTACGCCACCCTATCGACTTGATAATTAAATATGCTTCATTTAAAATCCTACATGCATAGAAATCGGGGGGAAAATAGAGATTACGAAATAGACTCAGAAAATATGGAGATGTGTTGATGCAGAAATTTATATTGACAAAAATATATTGAACTCGTAGATTTAGATAAATGAGTGTTTTAGATAAAAAAGACAACAGAAATAACTGGGGGGGGGGAGGAATGTATAGCTCATATATAGAGGAACAGATACACATCGGGCAATAGAGATAAATGAAAAAAAAATGTATAGCACATATATAGAGAAAAATGATCCATATCGATAGACGTACAGAGAACGAAACACAAAGAGTATATAGACAGTAATAGAAATACTCAGATTTAAATAGAGAGATAAGGGAAGAAAAGGCAAATATACATACATAGAACATCAAGATAAGGTCAGAAATATGGAAAAATACGCATAGCCTGAAAATATAGATCGATTAGTGGAGTTAGTGAAAATAGTGAATGATAAATAGAGGTAGAGCGAAACAAATAGATTTTAAGAAACAGAAAGATAAAAAGGAATAAAGATGCAATCGTAAAGAACTAGCCAGGTATAGAAATGTAAAAAGAATTTTTTACTTAGGAAGGTAGAAAAGAGAAACTTTGAAAAGACAAGGTCTTTTCTTACTTTCTTTTCTTTTTTTCTTTTGAATAATTTAAATAGAATTAAACTCAAGTGCATCACTTGGACGCAGCATGTATATAGCACCAGGGTTTTTCTTCTATGATAGAATTATGTCAGAATTCATAATACGAAAATACAAATACGCTTTTTGAAGTACATTTATATTATTTTTTTTTCTTTTACTCTTTTCAAATACTTTTCTACTGTAAATAATATGATTAAAAATAAAATACATTTGGATTTATTTCAAAACTGATTTTTGCGACCAGAACAAAAGAAATAAAAAACGAACAGCTGTGTGTATGTGTATGTGTGCATTTAATAAGCCTTTAACTCTTTATCTACTGCATTATGATCTGCAGTAATTTTTTTTAGAGACATAGTTTGTCTAGGTATTTACACTGAAAATTAAGGGATTTACATAAATAAAATGCTCAGTTTATAAGTATTTATTGCTTTACAGCTAATAAGTGCCACAGAGCATTTACCCTGTGGAATTAATTACATGCTTTTTTTAACCAAAATATTTCGTCAAATAGTTTTCTAAGTTCTTAACTAACACATTAAAAAAATCAGTGACTTGATTCTTGAATTTTACTGCTTTTCCGGAGCGAAACTATAAGGGAGAAATCTGAACAAAATGGAAGTTCAAAACACAGCATCGGTTTCAACTTTATCTATGTTACTTTCCTCGCTAAAATACTCTTTATAGAACCCTTGCTGATATGTATCCTGAAAAGGGATAATTTAAAGACTGTCCCGGCAAAGTACCATCAGAATATTGGTGAAAATGGTTGCTGGGATGGAATTTATAGAGAATGGTACTTATAAGTACCGTCTGTAGATAAAGGGTTAAAGCTATAAATATATTTACCAAGTCAATTGAAATCTATATCTCAATTGAAATATTTGGTATTGTAACGCTTAGGAAATTGTCAAAAATATTTTTTTTTCTTAACTTAAAAAATAACTGACAGTAACTAAAAAAAGAAAAAGGAAACGTGAATTTTATCATTTTTGCAATGCGTTAAAAATTTGCTTGCTATAAACGTTCAAGTGTGGCCCCAGATTATCTGCGCAAAAAGCAATGGGAAATGTGTGTTTAAACATTCAAATGGAACCATTTGGGTTTAATGGCTCCATAAGCACGGTTTCCTGAAGTGATATATTTTCCCATTTAGATTTTCAAGACATTGAGCTAGTAGAATGTGTGTGACAGTTTTTTTACTGCAATTCTGGTGATAATATCTTTGTAAAACCTTATTCTAGTGGAAAGCTTTTTCAATTTAAGATATTTGAAAAGATAGTCAGAAAAAAAGATATAAAGCATCAGTTGATGTTTTTTGGCAAGAATATAAGCTTTCGAATCAAATTTTATTTATTTAAATCGCTCATAATTTTTAATGTAAATACCCACTAAAAATAATATCTGTTGTTTTTTAGCATGTATGGAAGAATGTTTTGAACAATACTGCCGAAATTTTTGCCGGATTCATAACTTTCCACAATACTGCTCTACTTGCATTTCTCTTTTTATTTCGTTAGCTTAATAATTTAATTCAATTTCTCTTTTTTAAAAAAAAATCAGGCCATAACTGTCTGAGGTTTAAAATCATTAAGAACATTGTTTCTTGGCAGAAATAAAGCGATTAAATGATGAAAATTCTGGCAACGAAAATAAATAAATAAATCTGTACAGTTCCAGAGGTTTTTTTAATGGTATTTTTCCTGTACTCCTTTAGACATTGCTTATGATGGCTGAGATTTTGCCAGTGGTTGACTATGGAATAAACATGCGGAAAACGACAATGGAGGTAAGTTCTTTTATGTCTTAGTAAATATTCGACAAAAAAGTTCGAACCCAGATTCAAGACCACAAATTAAGAACAGGCCATAGCGTGTGGTAGATGTTAGTGTTTACCTTTTAACAAAAACATTAAGTCAAAGTTTAAGTTCTAAATTATGAGCTAAACTTTATGCAAATAAATGTTGTATCAAGAAATAATACGATTAGAATAATTAAAAAATGAAAGGTAAATGGATTTACACAACTTTCAAAATTACATTGAGTCAAGTTTTAGAAATGAAAATAGCATAGCAATCTTTATGCAAATAAATGTTGGATTAAAAAAGTAATACAGGGTAATCCATAAAGAAGTATACAGTTTCAATCCTTTGTAAATCAAGAACAATGCGAGATATTGTTTGTTATCTGCTAAAGTATTGTATGGGATTGTTAGTAAAGTTTTGTTAAAGTTGCTTTAGTTTTTTTCTATTTACATTTTCATAAGTCTATATTAGCGAATAGTAAGCAATAAGAAATTTAAAAACAACTGGTAACAGGCACCCGATTTTTTTCAATATTAAAATTAATAGTCTCGGCAGTGCATTTATTCTAATTATTTTAAGCTCTTTCAAACAACTTAGTTGTACTTAGTTGTGAGACATCCCATTGCTATTGAATACACTTTTGTATTTAAAAATAATTTTTAATTTTTCAGTTCGTATTGCTCAAAAAGCATTTTTTTCTAGTTTTTTTAAACTACAATTGCATTAAGAACAATTATTGTTCCGTATTTCATTCGGGGTATACATAAAATACACGAAGAGCAATTCAGATCCAGTGCAGAGCAAAAATGTATATTTACCTGTTATAAATAATAACTTGTAACCTACGGGGGAAAATATATTTCTGTGCTTTTCAAACTGATAAAACCATTTATAATTTCAATTCCTAATGGTCCCACTTCTTAAGAAAGAAGCAGATAGGTGTAAGCGTGTTTAAGACATCAACTAGCAATCACTTTACAATTCAGAGGAAAACCTAGCTTGTTCCAATTAATTAGCACAACATAGTAAAACGACCAACTGTATCTGAATTAGTTCAACTATCCTTATTTTCTAGAATAGTAGTGTTAATACTTTCAGCTATTCTAGAACAGAAGAATCGCAACGTAGTAAAGTAGTCTAAACTGCTCAACTAGCAATTACTTTACAATGCAGATGAAATCTAGCTTGTCCCAATTAATTTGCACAGTATGGTAATTCTACCAACTGCATCAGAATTAGCCTGATTTTCCAGAACAGTAATGTTAATACTTTCAGCTATTCTAGAACAGAAGAATCACCATGTAGTAAAGCCTAAATTGCTCAAATAGAAATTACTTTACAATTCAGAGGAAAATCCAGCTTGTCCCAATTAATTTTCACAGCATGGTAAATCTACCAACTGTATCTGAACTAGCCTGATTTTCCAGAACAGTAATGTTAATACTTTCAGCTATGCTAGAACAGAGTACAAATTACTATGGAAATTGCGTAGATGCTTTGAAGTTATGAACTAAATTGCTAGATGTACTTAATAACTTGGAAACCTAATTCCTTTGCAGATTTATGAGGGAAACACGTTAAAAGAAGCGGATGATAAATATAATTTAATAAAATCTGCTGAGTTAATACCAACTAAAGCCTAGCTATCCTTAGATTCATCTAAAGTCAATTTTGCCTCAGCAACATTTCTTCAGTTTTATAAATTGGAGAATTAGATTATGAAGACTGTTGGTGGACTTAAAAGTGTACAGAATTCCGACCAATGATGTATCGTCATTTGTATCAAAATATCTAAGTTTGCAGATATTTAAGAGTTTCACATCAACATGAATACGGAGTTTTGATTTTGTTTTGCATCTTCCCCTGAAACGCACCATATTTTGGAGAAATTGTACTTTTCTACTCTTGTACTATTTTTTCTCTTTTGTTCTCCATAGTACTAAAAGAGAGGATAGGGATGGAGGGCTAATCATTTCTTGAAATCTATTTATTTATTAATCAAACGAAATCTTTTCTAAATGAGAAAAATTTAAAAAAAAAAAAAAGCGATTAACTAAAGCAAAATTAAAGCTCACTTGGAGAAGCCATCCGACTCGGCTATCACCACCGGAGGAATAAGCATTTCATCTTTTTGACCCCTTCATGTCAATTCCTACCTGAAAAATATTAAAAATGGTAGTTTAAAAAAATAGACAATCCTCTGAGAATAATGTTTATCTATCCATGAATTTCCTGAAAAAGAAATTGAAAAGCAAATGAGTACATTTTATGCAAACTTTGGAACACATGCTGATGTATAAGCATCTGACATTATTTAAGCATTTTTTATTTCATCATTTGTAACTTAGCTTGGATTTATTACTTTACTGAGTTTATATAAACGCATAAGTATATGGAAATATTGTCTTAAGCACCTGAAGCATTGTAGTCGTATACAAGAGGAACAAGATTTTTAGAATCGAATTTAGTAAACTTTCTCTTGAAATTGCTTTTACAGCTAGTTAGTTATTACATAGAAAAAATAATTCAATAAAGATAATTAGTCGTTAATGCTTCATCTCTTTTGCTGCATGGGTAAACTTTAGAACTTTCAGACCAGGCAACTATTTTTTCTTAAATGTCATGCAATAAAAATGAATCCATCCGATTTTTTCCTTAAAAAAATGATGATGGTATATAGCAAGTAACCAGTTTAAAGATTTTAGCGATTCTCATTAAATCCCAAAAATTCGAAAGATAATCTCTGGTTTTGTTAATAATCTTGGTTGGTTATGTATTATGTTAGTGTGCTTTTTTCTTTTTTAAAATTCTTTTCGTGAAATGGCATGTAATTCCTAAAACGAACATTTTTCTTCAGTCCATATGACAAAAACGAAACACTTTGTTTACGTACAAAATATTTTACAACATTTCGTTTCATACCTTTTCTAATTTACGACTGATATTTTCGTTCGAGTACAGAGCTTTGTCCTTATTCTAATGGAAATGTTTAGAGAAACTAACATGCCGATTACTTTAAATTTTTTTTCGCGCTGGAGGTCAAAGGGGTCAGGTTCAGGGGAGATTCCCCCACATTCATAAAAATACATTATATTCACAAAGCCAGGGGAGGGGTGATTGTCCCTTCTTGACCCTATGTCACGTTTGAGTTTGACGTACAAACACGTGTGCCATCGTCAAAGAAAATTTTGTCCTCACGAGTCTGTTATGCTTAACTAGTATAAATGATGCCCAATTTTGTGCTCATTAATGTTTGGTTTAGACCCACATGCAAAAAGAAATGAAAAGAAAAACCTGTTTTCGATTAAGAATTTTAAAGGATTATTTTTTTAGTTTGAAACATAATACTACTATCAAAACAGAAAAAAAGAAATGCCATTTTTTTGACATCTACTTGTATCGCCATCTAGGGAGAAACTATATGACTAAATGTTAAAATGAGATTTATTTTCTTTTCTTTATTGAAATTAATAATAAAAATTAATTAACTCTTTTCTATATATGTGTGTTCTTTATTAAGCAAAAAGAATTACCTGATCGATGAAAATTTTTTTATTCGGAAAAGAATCGTCTGCTTCGGTTTTTTATTAGGATGTCAAATTTATTATGGATAAGGTGTGGGGGTGGGGGCGGAAGATATTTTCAGGGGTCATAAAAAATCAGGCATGTTTTGATAAGGGTCACGAAATAACATGCTATAGAGGAAGGGGTCACGAAATTTTTTTCACGGTCAGTGATACATTTTTTTTTTTTTTTGAAGCCATTAAAAATATTATACTAAACTAGGGGAGCTCCGATCCCTGCTCGCTTTTTAATGTTTGTTTCATTGTTATCGTGATGCTTTCTATTAAATTTTTAATGTTAATAGTTTCTGAAAAAAAGCAATATTCATTTTTTTCTTCTTGTATTTATTTATGTTAGTTTGAAAAAAGAAATGATTTTAATTTAATCAATGCTATGGGTAAGCATACTGAGGTAAAAACAGTTAACAGCTGTTATAGGCTGATTTTCAAAATTTAGAAGTCTTGATATGCACCGTGAGGGGGGAGGGGGTATGAAAATACTTTGAATTTCTGGGAGGGGTCATGTAATGTAAGCTATCTTCCGGGGCCGACCTCTGATAATAATAAATGACCACTCCCTTATTACTTTTATTCATATTTAAGTGTAGTAGAATCTCTATTACACGATGTACGGCAAATGCCAACTTTCGGAAAATCGAAGTATTCAGGTAATCGAGAATGTTTCTAAATTGCGCATGCTGTTTCTTATTACTACAGAGCATCATAATAACAAATCAATATAAAAATAGAAATAATAAGAATACATTATTGCACAATAGTAGTATAGACAATTTCCCGAATCCTATTTTGGAAGGTAGTAACCCTGCACAGTGAAAAATATGAAATTTGGTTAAGTGAGATAATTTCGATTTTCAGGTAATTGACGTATAAATGCATCAATTTTTTAATTATGATAACGTCTGTGGCTAGTCATTGTGTTGTAAAATTCAAAATGTGAACATAGAACTCGAAAAATAAATTTTTGGGTATGTGATCCCATACAGCGATGGAAGTTAAGATAAACAGATTTTGCTGTTGCGTAGGTTGAGTCATAACAGCTCTCGAGGAAATCCCAATGATGGGATATCACAAGAGGACATCCCGCAGAACACCCCCAAAAACTTCCTTATTCGGAAAATTTCATCTGAGCATTTGGCAAATTTGGAGTTTTCAGATTTTTTTTCCGTATTAGTGGAGCATTTGCAAGAGTCTTATAAATTCTTTTCTATTGGTTTTGGTTACACATGAGAATGAGTCATTTTCTCATAGCTGTAGGAAGTGGTGTAGCGAAAAATTTCTCATGGGGGGGGGGGGTGGGGGGGGGCGTACTTTTCAAGGGGAGGAGTTTTCATTTAAAACACATACCAATAGCGTTCATGAGTGTCTCCGGGGCATTAATTTGCGGTGTGACCGCGTCCCCAACACACACATAGTTGTGTAGTATAAACTTTTTTAGCCTATATTAGTTTCTATTGTTTTCAGCAGTAAACAAAATCTTTAGCAATTCCATTATATTTATTTGGTGTAATTATTCAGTGAAGCATATTTATCTTCAGTTACGATGCGTTGAAATAGCATCAGTAAAATTGTATGATTCAAGTATTTGCATTTTTCAAAAGCTCTTTATCTCATTTTGGGAGTCACTTCTAACACCCCCAAAAAGGATGTCACCCGGGTGATCACCCCCACCGTCCCCAGTAGTGACGCTACTAGGTCGTGGAAGCCTAGTGGTTAGAGCTTCGGACTTCCACCTGAAAGGTAGCGCTTTCGATACCCGCTGACGACACACTTGGGGATACGTTGCATGTAAAATCAGTGGACCCCACTACCTCGCCCCGGGCGCCAGCAATCCTAAGGCCTCGGCTAACAGGTAGGGGTCTGGTGGAGAAAAGTAGTGACGCTACTGCACATACATGCATGTACTCATAATTATATGTATATGTATATAAAAGTTTTAGTGTATCTTGGGGTGTTATTGACAGCCTATCCCAATTTCATCATCCCTGATTTATTTTTATTCTGAACTTTTCGAAAGTTAAATTATTAAAGGAGAACGCACAAAAGATTATTCATTTCAATTAAATTTGGTAGCATCAAAGCAAATTAACGAAGTTATTTTTTTTTTTTTTTTTTGCAATGGTGATATTTACTGCTTGGTTTCACAAATAGGCAAATATCCGTACAACATATGTAGAGAACTTTAAAAACTATGTGTCTTCGCAAGATCCCTTCTCCTTTACTTCCGTTTCTCACAGTATAAATATCTAGTTCTTAGCCTGCTGTTCTAGATATGATTAATAGGAACATATTAATATGAACTTATTCTGCCAATAAATATCGGTTTCGTTAATAAATCATCACAATTCATCATTATCATTCATTTTATTCTGGCACTCGCAATTTATAACGGTATTTTAATTATATATGTATCCATATATTATAATCAACATCACTGTAAAGGGATTACATACATATTAATTTATATTCGTTGAGCGAATGCGCATTATATTCCATTAGAAATTGTTGAATGTATTCCTTGAATAGTGTAGTGGTGATTTAACAATGTAAACTCAATTGTTAGGAAATATAATTAGCATTTTTAAGAAGGAAATGAAAAAGCACTAAACATTTCTATTGAAGTTAATCATATAAACTCAAAATGTATGGCCGGAATAAGACCCTTAGATGCCTTAAGCACCAAAAACATTTTGGTGCTTTCATACATTTGCATTTTCAAAATGCAGACTGTAAAATATTTAAAAATTAGTGGAAAAGTTTAACAGACAATTTAAAATCGAACTTAGAGCAAAACTATCATTTATGTCTTCAAAATTAATTACATTTAGACTTGAATAACACTCTTCTACGAATTTTCCGTATAAAGTCATCATGATTTGCAATTTCCCTGTAAAGTCGTCGTGAGTGCACGTGAATCTGATTAAATCATCCTAATCAAGACTGGTTCGATATGTTGAAATAATTATGTACGTTAAAAATATTTTCCTCTCTTGCACTGTTTCAAAAATGCAAATAAAAACGGAATAGTCATGTGCAGTCCGACCACAGAGTTTTGACACTTGGGCCGGCATCTTCTGCGCATTTCTGAAAAGGACGAATACATTCGAATTTTATGGAAGCTCTGTTTGAAGGTGTATTTGCACGCGAATCAGAATATTGCAAAATCAGAACATACAAACAAAAAAGCACAATACACATACAAATATACAGAAACACGCAAACAAACATACACGCAAACAATATCTTTATGTACAGAGAGAGGTAAAATAGTTAAATACCAGACCATGATTACAACCAGGACTCCGAAGTTGATGACTTAAAAAAACACTAAAAATGTACCATAAATAACCCAAAAAATACCATTAAAGCTGAAAAAAAAAAACACTCAACTTTTTGAAAAAGTCACTTAAGATCTGAGGTCAAAACTCCATTGAAGGATTGACGCAATTTAAATATTTGTTTTTGAAAAATTATAACACCATCATCAAATGACTTTCTAAAAAAATTTAAAAAGTAAAAACAAGACAAAAGTAACTATGAAACATGTGTTATGCCAATCTTAAATGAGAGGATCTAAATTCTTCTTAATAACTAAATGTTTATTTTTCTTTCCTCCTTTTTTCAAAGACCGCATCCAAACGTAAGTTGTTGCATCTTGAAATATTTCTTGCAATGCAGACATAGTTGAGGCAAATTTGAAATAAATAGAATGACTCGCGGATCAATTTTCTTTAAACTCGCACACTCTATCTTTAACAATTAAAATACCAAAAACTTTTCACAATATCAAATATTCTTTGTTTTCTTCTATTTTTTTCATTCAATTTAGTAGCAATAGATTTTGCAATTCTATCGTTTACCAACCTTTTTAAGTGTTTCATAAAATTGATAAATCTTAATGTAAAAAAAAAACAAGCTAAAGCATTGAAAAATGCTCTGAAAAATGATAATAATACTTAAAAATGCAAAATATGCTGTAAAAATCTGTTGAAAATATGCTCCAAATATAAAAAAGCCGAAAAATGCGGAAATAATGCATTATCATCAACTTCTGAAGCCTGAGTATAACGTTTCGATTCCATACCTATTGACTACGGAAACAGTTAACTTTGATTAAAAAATTAATAAAAGTAATAAATCTTTACAATTGTTTTAAAAAATATATCTTCTTTCATGAATAAAAATAAGAAAGGAGGAAAAAAGAAAGAAATCCTCGCATTTAGGGTCCTGTAAATGAAATGTTATCGGGAAATTTAAAAAAAAGCAATTTGAAATGTGCAAGAGGAAAATTTCGTGGAAATTTATTTTACAAAATAAAGTTTTATGATGATCATGCGATCATCTATCCCCATTTACTTTAGCAAATTGTACCCACTACCCCACTTTGCCTGAATTTACGATCACGAAGAAGAAAAAAAATATGTCTTTCGCTGTTTAGCATTCCCCCCCCCCCCCTAGATGACCCTCGTAAAGTAGATTCCTAAATGATTTCGGTTGATTTTTATTGCTTAGTCGTCAAAGGAACGTCTAACATCTTATTTTATTCAGTTTAATCACTTACGAAAAGAGAACAACCTGTCAGCGTACTTTCTTTCGGACATACTTCAAGCGCTCGATAAAAGAATGAAATGCAGTTGGGGGGCTTTAAATTTTGGATGACATTGAGAATGTTTATGTTCTGAAATTTTTTATTGTAAACTCAATACAATTGATTTCATTTGTTATATTTCAAATAAATTGAATACCCGATTTTTATTGTAATACAAACGTTACTTGAAATAATCTGCATTATTCTATATTTTCCCTGATGCAGTGAATTCTGTAACAGTGCTCATTTATGTATATACAGTAACCCCTCGTTATATCACTCATTCGGATATATAGCGCTTTTTCTTTGTCTCCAAAAATTTTAAGTTTGAGCTCTCAAAAGTAAAAATATTGCATTTCTGTGTGAAGCCATTTTTCCACCATTCAACAAAGCCATCGAACAGGAATGTTTTCCTTTCTTTTGAATTTGTTTCAGTTAAAAGCTGCAACAATTCTCCTCCCCCACCCCAACTTATTACATGCCTGTAGAATGATTCTGCACCCATTTCTAGATACCTTTTAGTACAGACAGGATTAGCAGTAGGATGAAAAAATCCAAATTATACAATCCCCTTAACCAAAAAAGGGAGAGTGATAGGTAAAGGAATTTTTTGAAGGTTACCTTTATCTTTGACGTTGTTTTCACACCGTGCGCAGGTGGCATGCTTAGGTCCACTCAATTTACTCGAACTTTTTGTGTTATTTCTAACGGCATCGGTCATATCGCGCATTCGGATATTTCGCGCTTTTTTTTCTTTCCCCCGACAAGCACGATATAACGGGGGTTACTGTACTAGATATTTTTTAATTTTATTGCTGTTTTATGGGTGCAAGAGTCAAATTGACGTTATTTTATGTTGTTGCAACAAATGCCACTTGGAAATCCAAGATTCCCTCGGTGAGCGCTCAGCAGGAATTGAGGCACACAAGGGAGCGTCTTCCGTTTTAATGATCACCACAAGGGTGGAAGTACGGCTAGCTCAAACGCAGATTATGTGTTTAGATGACACCAGATGGCACCATCACAAAAACGCCACTTTCCTTTTCAGAGCTAAGGCTGAAAGGAAGGGAAAAGCTCCAACTTCCGGTACTGCCTTTGGGACGGAGAATCCACGGATTTTGCATACGCGTATCCCCAAGTGTACATGGTAGGTTTTCGGCGGGTCAGGTATCGAACACTAAACCTCCGCTTAGAATTCCGACATCCTAACCACTAAGCGACCACGGTCCACTTTATTTTTTAGCTTATACGGGTACTTAAGCTCAAGCAGTTGGCGGTATTTCGTGAAACATAATTCTGCACTCTTTTTCGAAATATAAAGCCTGCAGTCGTAAAAAAACTCCCATGTCACATCTTTGCTGCACAATTCAACAAATCCTCCAACTAGGGTACGAATGTGCAAGAAACATGACGTGCGCCTGTTTTGTAATTGCAAGGATGCATTTTTTTTTTTTTGTAAAGAAGTCAAGTTTGGCTGAGAAAATGCTATTTTTATCACGTAGCTGCACTTTGAAACGGCATGCGTCCACTTTTTATAACTGTTATATTCCTTATTACTTTCTTTTTGTTGAATTCTATCAAATACTATAATTTAAACTGGTATTCTAATGAGGGAAAAAAATATGAAAAAATTGAAAGACAACTAAATGTTTTTAACACTCCATCGGTCGCGCTGTATCTCACAGATACAAAGCTTTGAAATTCCCTTTTTTTTAATCGAAGGAGGAATGTCACGACCTTGACCAGAGCAATATCTGCCCTTCCGGTCACGAGGTCTCCTGGAATGTTGTGGGTGTAGGTGTCGGGGGATCTCCCCCCCCCCCATCCCCCGGTTTTGGGGGTTCTTTTGCGCTTTGTATCTGTGGGATATAGCGCGACCGATGTCGTTTCCCGTTTCTTATACCGATTTTATTATTTATCGCGTTTATTTTGCTTTGGAAAATTAGTAAAAACGCTTTCTGAATTTAAATGATCAGAAAAATCTTGAAACAGTTCATAAAATTTTATTTTTCGATTAAAATGAAGATTTAGATGCAATACTTTTCGATGAAAGTGATAAGAATGAAGATTTCATGGAATGTCATTCTGGTTATGGAATGTTATTCAAAAATAAAAACTAGGTTAACGCAATATAAGTGCCTAAAACGCAGCAAAAGTTTTTGCTTAGAACATGCCGTGATGTTTTGTAAAAAATGTGCAATTAATGAACCAAATGTATCCGAGTCGGATTATTTTTTTCATTTGCTAAAATTATTTGAATAGTTAATGTTTTAATTAAGAATATTTTCACTTAATATAATTATATATAAACACAATTGTACGCATATATTAAATTACATTTTATTTTTTGCTTGTAAGTATTTGTGTTTTAATTTAATATTTTCATTGTATTTTGCATTGAAATAAAGGAAATAAAGAAGAGGTAAGGATCCAAGTGTAGGGGAGGTGGAGCCTGGTACCCAAAACAAAATTATATTTTAAAAAAACTTTCATAATTAAATTTACGCATTGCTATTACGAAATGTATCTGTGAGATACAGCGCGCCCGATAGTGCAAGATTTGGAGCGCGCCCGACGGAGTGTTCATAGTTTAGTATGCGGTTTCGCATCAACTGCGACAGCTATGTCGTAGACTTTCTATATGATTTTACACAATTTAGTTAACAAGATCTCGTGTTTCCATCCGCCTGTTTGTAGCTGTCTCTTCTTGCACCTATTTTTTTACAAGAAATTCCGTCTAGAACTATACGAGCCTATTTTCCAGCATGCATACATATCAAATTCTAGTCTAGATCTATAGTTCTCTCTTAGAAGAGTTCTCTCATTTATTCATTTTATCATGTACTCACTCATTTATTCATTCTTTCACTCTTTCACTTTTTCATTTATTCATTCTTTCACTAATTCATTCTTTCACTTTTTCATTTATTCATTCTTTCACTCATTCATTTATTCATTCTTTCACTCATTCATTCTTTCACTTTTTCATTTATTCATTCTTTCACTCATTCATTCTTTCACTTTTTCATTTATTCATTCTTTCACTTTTTCATTTATTCATTCTTTTACTAATTCATTCATTTATTTATTCATTCATTCGGAAATATCCTTAAAAATCCTGATCAAAAAGTTTCTTGGGAAAACAGGTTACTTTAGTTTTGGATGAACTTCGTTTCTGTACGTGTTCTACGTCATAACATCTTTTCGATAAAATTTGGTCCAAAAAAATATGTCCTTTGCAACAGGTTTTATGTAGGATTGAAATTTCCCCGTATGCGTAATGTATTTTTTTTTTGGTGAGCTGTTCAAAATTGAACAAAAATTGTTCAGATCAAAAATGTTTCCTGTTGGGAGCTTCTTCCACATTTTTCCATGTCAAAGCTCTACTTTAATTTATTTTTATTTTTCAATATTTTTTAAAATTTCTTAACTTATTTTTGACCTTTTCTAATTTTTAAGATTTTTACAATTTATGTCTTCTTTCATCATATTTAATTTTTACGAGAAAGTAGCGTAAAAACGAAAGTAAGCAAAAGACTATGTCGCGCCATCTCCTCATGAACGGCTAGGAGCTAAACGTCGAGTGAGGCATCAAAATATTCGAATTTTCCAAGGAAGACATTTTGCCTATTCTCGTCACTCTGGGACTTTAATTAGCCAAGATATTAATTAAAAGCTAAATAACTTTGAAAGCACCATTCCAATTTTTCGATGCGATGTTTTCTCTGATCTTGATGTTCCCCATTTCGGATTCGAATCTTTAGTAGCTGGGATATTGCACGGGCAGACCTTGCTGGCTTGGAGCTGTTTCTACATGTATTTGATGCCATAAATTCAAATATGAAACTTTACTGACTTATACAGACACTGTTTAATTTAAATCCTTGGTTCAAACAAATAAAAGTAAACATGGAATTTTTCATCACATAATGCAAATGTTAACCAGGCAGAAATAAGTCATTGAAGTGTTAGCTAAAACACGGTTTTGAAATCTTAGCACATAACAAAAAAAAGGAAAATAAAAGAAAAAAGAATTAGTAGAAGAAGAATATCCTGCGTTGGCCGGTGTGTCTTTTTGTTTTTTTTTAATTAACGTTCCCTCCATCTCACGCCTATTCTGATAAAATCGAAGCTGACTTGACGCGTGCGCTAGATCAGGTTCGTCAAACTTCTGAGGGCACTAATATAAGCAACCGTACCATTTTCAAATTCCAACTACAAGTTACCCCCCCCCCCCCCCCCCTTCGCCTCCATCGAAAGAATAAATAAAAACGCAGGAAAAAAATAGTATAACTCAATTCTCAGTTATCAATCAACTCTGAAGTTCTTATATGATACGAGGCACCTGCAAGTTTTTTCACTGCTAAGTTATTCGCATTGTAAAGAAAACATATGTACAGAGTTTAGCTCATAAAATGCTTAGTTCAAAAAAGATTTTTAATAAGTAACGAGTGTGTATGTAAAAAAAATAGTATTAATAAAAGGTTAAAAATAAAATATATTATAAAATATATTTTTTAATGATTTGATATTAAATTAAAATTTTTAAAAAGTGAAAGTAGTCATGCATTGACACAAATACTTTAATATGTTTCATTGCCGCATCCTTCTGAGGTAGCAAATTTTTCCAACTTTTTCAGTGCTAAGGTTGTCGTATTGCAAAGAAAACATGTATACAAAATTCATATTGGTGTAATTTATTAAAAATCTTCATACTGAAATAATGACTTTCCTTAAATTTAATGACTGTTTCTGAGCCACGCGCTATTAAAGGGTCGAAAATTGGCGTAAATTTAAAAATCAACTAATACTCGTCGTATAATACTGCGTAGAACAGTGTTTACCAACGTGGGGCCCACGCCCCACAGGGGGGCAATTTGATTGTTAAGGGGGGGGGGGGAATTCGCAAATGGAATCGACACGAGTTTAACCCTTTCGCTCCGAGTCATTTAAATGTAATGCTAGATTTCGGTGGAAAAATTAAATGAAAAGAACAAATTCTTAAATAATTGCGTTTTATAATTATTAGGTATAATTTTAGATATAATTAGGTGTTTGGCGTCGTCAAGTAAATTTCACTGCGGCAGACGGCAGGCTCCACGGAGAACCTCGGACGTTTTAAAATCTCACTAAAAAACCAGTTGGTGTTAATTTAAAAGTTTTATTTAATTTTAATTTCTGTTTTTCACTATATGTTTTGAAAATTTACTAAAACCTATCATTAAAGTTTCTTAAGTACACAATTCAATTTTTATATATTAAAAATTATGCATGTTACATAGGAGGGGCATAAGAATTTTATCCAGGCTAAGGTGGGGCATGGCACAAAAAAGGTTGGGAACTACTGGTGTAGAATAACCATCTGAACGCGGCCGCGGACTGCCAGAATTACCATACGAACTTCTAGTATCTCGCGATTGATAGTTTGGCGAAATTTCTATTTTATACTTTTAGTTCGAAGTTAATGGAATAAAAGTGTTTTTATTTCAAAGTTTTTCGGTATTTTTCAAGATATTTTTTTTTGTAATCCTGGTATAATAAAACTATTTTTATATTTTTTTATTACACTTTGTTAATTACTATTGTTAAATATTAATAGCAAATCATAAATTCCCTAATAAATGTTTCATTATTTCTTGCATTCGGCTTTATTATATATTTCTAACATTTACAGTTAATATGTTTTCTATTCAAAACATTTTTCTAAAAGAATAGAACTTAACCTGTGAAGCTTTTTTAGATAAACCAAAAATTTTAGTTAAGAAATTTTCTGTAAGAATATTTTGCATATGTTTGTACAATTTTGCTTTAAACCGGGGCCCTGATTGTAGCACAAAGACTCAATACAGAAGCCTTCAAAACTTGTTTCAAAATGCATTATTTGCATTTGTATTTTTACAGTTTTGTCTTTATTATTTGCATTGCTAAAGGCTTCATTTTCTTATCATTAATTAATTAATTTTCTAGGGTTTGGGGTATTATTTTTTTTCACTCATTCCAAAGATAAGGACTGTATTAGCCTTGTTTAAGAAAATATTAAACATTTATCGCACAAAACTTAACATTGTACAAACTTCGTATAAAGTTTTTCTTATGAAGTTTTTTTTACTGATTTTAAAGAAGTGCATAAATGTGTGAAAAGTTCTTCAGTAATGATGTTTAATTTTTTGTACTCAAAAAATATATTGTATGCTTACAAATTCTGTGCTTGAGGAAACAGAATTAACTGTTTTAATGTATAAATAAATAAATTTATATTAATTAAAATATCCCGAATTAAGAAAAACAGAGAGAAAATGTATTTTGAAATCAATGTTACTAAAGTTTTAAAATAAATCACACCTAATTTAATGAAACATTTTTTTACATACGTTAATTAAGTACAAGTTTCAGAATCATTTTGGACAATAATGAAATACATTGTCTTACCTTTTACGCATTCAGAAAGATTTTTTCCTTATTTGTAATCCTAAGGGTTTCATAGAAAGTTTGTGGATGCGGAGATCAAGAATTCAATAACTATTTGATCTTGGGCGTCTTTCCGTTGTCATGGTTGCGGAATGTACGAGTGGGCAGCGCCCTCTCAGAAGAAAATTAAACACTGTTGCTGATGGAAAGTAATTTTGTCATCGGGAAAACTTTTATATGCATTGATGCTATTCCTGCACGTATTGCCTTTATTCACGCGTATTAGCCAGATAATCAGGAGTTTTGTTTCATTAATAGACTTGTTTTGGTAAAATTGTTTAAGAAAAAAAATTCCTTCTTTTCTTTGGGGTTTGATAATGCTCCCACTACCCTGTTGATTAATAATTTAATAGGGCTTAAAATTATTAATAATTTAATAGGGCTTAAAATTTTGACGGGAATTGCAAAATAAATAAACTTTTTTACTTACGCTTAACTATGACTGTATTTTAAATGTGAGTCTCTAGCTCTTACTATGTTAATCATTTCTTCATACAATTAAAACGTGTGATTTATACTTATCCACTGCAACCCGCAAACGGTCATTCATCAACATTTAACCAATCACAATGTTGCGTTTAACGGGGAAATGTTATGAATTTGAAATTGGATTGGCCGTGCTGGTGAATGGTTTACGGATTGCAGCTCTCGTATATGCAAATCACCGTAAACTACGCTCCTGAGCACTAAAGAAACCAATCTGCTCAACCCAGAAGTACACCTTCAATGGAAGTGTGTGCTTGAATAGGATCTTTGTAAGGAAATTCATAGAAGGTGCACAGATAGTTATTATTGCGTTAAATTTAAATACATTTTTGTCATAGTTGAAGATATCTTGCTTTAGTGAAAACTTTCTTTTGCATATTTTTCACCGACTTCAGAAAGGATATTATTATATTCATACGTATGTATGTCGTTTTTTTTTTCTTCTTTTTTTTTTTTTTTTTTTTTGTCCACCCATAACTTTTACCGGATGAACCGATTTTCATGATTCATTTTTTAATCGATAGAGGGTGGTTTCCCATAGGTCCCATAACGTCTTTGGCCATATTCCATAAATAAAGAGTTTTGGCGAGAAATTTAATCATTTTTATCTTTTTCATCCACAAATTTTGCCAATTATCATGATTTTTTCTGTAATCGATAGAGGGTTGTCTAACGCAAATATCGCACATCAATGTGACTACGTTAGACTGTCCTAATTTTGCACCGACTTCAAAAGTTATGTTTAAAAGTCGCGTCGATGTTGTTTAAAGAAATAATTTATCTTTCACATTTTAGCGCAATTTGTAATTTGAAGTCGGTTCTATTTTTTTCCAAAAATTATTTTATTGCATTATTTTTATAGCTGATATTTATTTTTTTGTGTTGATGGAAAAGAAAGTTTGGTTATTATCTACAGTATTGATGAACAATGCCATTGTATAGATTGAATAATTGCACAGTATGAATACTCAACCTTACGCTCCGAAAAAAAAAAAAAAAACGTTCAATAAAACCACATATAGTCGCAATATGTTCAGCTTAACATTTACCTTTTGAATCGAAAGTGTTTCGGTTTCTGACTTTTAAGGTTTGGTTTTTATGCAAATGTCATGCTCTATCTCGACGGCACAGGAGAATATGTAACTTCAAGGTGGCCTGAGACAGGGAGATGTAATCTGACGATTGCTTAAAACTGAAGTCTTTAGTTTTTCGACTAAAGACTTGAGTTTAATATACTACCGTAACCAAATATCCCCACTTATGGCTAAACAGCACCACATTTTTATCGAAACTAAGAACGTCGCAGGTTTGAAACACAGCTTTGCAGTAGTTGCTTTTAGGAGATGTAGTTAGTGATTGCAAAACGTCTTTCGACAGTCATTGAGTTGACTGACGTTTTCTTAGTTTTTCCTAACCAAAAGGCGAGGGGGGGGGGACTGTCACTCAGACAGACACTTCTACTACACTTAGAAATGTGGCAGAAAGGCAGCACTCCCCAAAAAGCTCTAGGCTCCAAAAAATGTCTACGTTGAGTGCAGCACAAATCATTGAGATTCTCGCTCCATTAAAAACAACTGATGCAAAAAATAAAATAAGGAAAGAACAAAATAATAATAACATTTCTTAATGGATGAAAATATTATCGTTTTTTGTAAGACTTTTGTATATCAAATTGCATTTTCAAGCAGAAACTGGAAGGAAATATTTCCTGTTTTTTCAGTTTTTGGAATTCGAAGCAGAAAACCTCATATCCATTGGGTAGGACTTTAGAACTCTTAGCAAATTACATTTTCTTTCAGACCAAATAGTTAAAAAAAAAAGCCAAGTTAAAAAAATCACAAAAATCAAAATTAATTGTGGAAAGAAATTGTGGAACTGTTTTTTTCATAAAAGATCGTCTTTCGAACTAATATAATGTTGATTCATTTTTCGAGGATCTGAAAAACAAAATACTTTTAACATTAAGTATAATTTAATACGTCGAACCTCCATTTAACGAACCTCTATTTTGCGAATTTCTCCATTTTACGAATCTTCTTCTTGGCCGTAAGAATATTTAAGGTTTTCTATGTAAAAAAACCTTCAAATAACGAAGCGCATTCTCTATTTAACGAATTTCTTTCTGGTAATCTTTAAAAAAAATTCCACCCCATTCTTTAAACAATTCTTTTGAAGCTTCTGCACACTATGTGTTAAAATAAATATAAACATTTTTGTTAGAGTAGTGAATAAGTTTAATTCTAGATCATAACGGTTATTCTTTGTTTTATCTATTCTTAAGTGAAAGAATGAAAGTAAACTGCTATAATTATTATTACATAATATGTTGAGCTTCTATTAGTTTAGAATGTGTTCTTATGTTGCCAAAGTACTATAAAAAATGTAAATCTCTATTTAACGAATTTCTCCATTTAACGAGCTTTCAACGCCATTTAACGAACTTTTTCGCTGGATTTTGCGACTTCGTTAAATAGCGGTCCGACAATTAATTGAATGAGTTTAATCGTTTCTCTAACGATTATGCTCTTCGTTTATTGAAATTTGCTTTCTTTCTTCACTTTATTTCTTTTTTTCCTAACTCCTCAGAAGAATTTTGAGTAATTTAATTTCTGTAATGATATAGTGTAGGAAAGCAACTAACGTTTTTTATTTAAGGTCTGAAAATAGAGAAGCAAAGATAGTTTTCCACAAAACGCATACTGACCTGGAAAACTTAATAAAACTCTGAATTGAAGCACTGAATTGGAGTAAAGTATTTTACAATTACTAAAGATAAATTCGGGGCATCATAATTTTCTGATATTCTGCTAGAAATTCTATTATTTGTTGTTGTTGTTGCTAATGCGAGTTGCAAATCCAAGTTCCCCTCCAAGGGTGACCAGAAATTAAGGCAGACAATGGAACGCCTTCGGCTTATTAATGAGAGCCGCTAGGGTGAAAGTACGACTTGGCTCAGAGGGGGGGGGGGGGGTTGTCTCTTCATTTCCATCCAGCTCCCAGATGAGAGACTGTCCCCTAGGTTGGGGCCCCTAGAAGTATTATTTCAAATTTGGGGGACGTTGGAGCCATGACGGATTTCACGTGCACTAGCGGCCATTACACTCTCAGAAATGGAGCTCTAACTTTTGACGATTATTTAATCGTCAAGAAAATTTCGTCATTTATAACGATTCTTTCCTCGCGGGATCATGTGACTTAAAAAAAAAATTCCTACACAAATTTCGGCAATTTGACGAAAGGTTTACTCGGAGCATTTTTCACGAAGCCATTTTGTCAAATACGACGAAAGTTCCGTGAGATTTGAGCATGCGTTTTTGAGAGTGTAGCGTGCAGGTACATGGTCCCTGAGCAAATCAATCGCAAGAGGGGGTCCCTCCCCCCCCAAGCAGCGACCACGGCCAGTAATGCTTCGCTGTAGCTGAATTTCATTGTCTGGATGCATGCACTAATAATCATTTTCTCCCATTTCAGGTAAAGAAATTATTTATCAATAAGCTACTGGACGATTGTTGAACGCATTTCAAATGTCTTGAGGAGGTCTAAAGTTTGTCGAAGTACCCAGCACGGTCAGTATTTTTTATTATTTCCATTAATATAACATGTTACTTAAGAAAATCGCCATTAATATAACATGTTAACTTAAGAAAATCCATGATGTTTAATTCTTTTTTCCCCTCCAACAATAAGAGTGAATAACGTAAAAAAAAAAAAAAAGAAACAGTTCTTACTAGAAACGTTTTTCAGACCCATTTTCTCCACGTGGGTGTGCAAGTTTTTTAGAGAAACTTTTGCAGTTCGATGCAAAAAAAAAAATAAATAAATAAATACATTTCTGCCTGCTCTAATGGCAACAAGTTGTTGCAACAAACGTATATTGTCACCGTCGTCATTGATGTGAATGAACTGTAAGTCTGCTCTCACACCAATATCGACGGAGACATTTTGTCTCCTGTAACAGATTGTTGCTATGGTTATTAAACTATCAGCGATGTTGCATGCCTTCGATAATGCAATAACCAGTCAATCTCGGCTGGGGGGAAAGTCCTTTTTCATGACGCAATAAAATATGCCAATCAGTCAACGCGAGGGGGTGGTTATGAAATTATGTAGAGCCAATGGCATGTTCTGAAAAAGTATATGTCGTACGTCGCTTTTGCGTTTGATATGAAAGCATTTTAATTAGTCAAGGGGTGGTTATGTGGTTAGGGGTGGTTATGAAATTATGTAGAGCCAATGGCATGTTCTGAAAAAGTATCTGTCGTACGTCGCTGTTGCGTTTGATATGAAAGCATTTTAATTAGTCAACATGTCACAACAAATACCTCAACTTCTCGTTGCTCTAAGCCGTGACTGCAATGCCTGAATTACAGTCCAGGGAAAGGGGATTGTCTGATTCTGATAAAGATAAAATATCACAGCGCCACGAGTACAGGCAAAAAAGATCCTGAACTCCGTTAATGCATTTTTGCTGCACTTGTATTGTTAAATTTAACAGTATATCGCAAAATTAAAGTATTGATATTTTTTCGATTTTCCTCAACGTTCCTTATCAAGTTTATTTTGTTAGTTTCCAATGATTTATGAGAGTCGATTTATATGAAATAGTTAGTAAATAAATGACTCACACGAATTATGCATTTTAATCGGAGGGAAACTCGAGAGTAATTAGTAGTGTTCGGCAACAACTCGTCAAAAAGTAGTTAAGTACCAACTACTAACTACTCTAAACAAAACTAGTTGCAATTGATAGTTAACTACTTTTTTCTGAGACTAGTTGTAACTAGTAGTTAACTGTTCTTCAAAAGTAGTTAACTACTTTTAAGTATAATTCATTTGAATTTCCATTTTTAAGCTTGTTCTTAAATATTTGATCCTAATAATTCAACTCAATATTATTTTTAATCAGTAAAACAATTTTAAAGAAATTCCTGTAAAACATTCAAAGACTGAATATTTCCAAGTAACACTGAAACAATTAATTTGTAAAGAGAATATGAATAAAGATAAATCCTTTTTTTTCTAAATTTAAACTTTTATTTTAATATATATTTACTTTAAAAAAGGTAATAATTTATGTTTTTAGGAAATAACAATTTTACAGCAGTTGTTGTAAAATGAAGCTGTTTACCCTTAATATCAATTTAAAATTCCCCCTCTGCTCAACCCCCTTTCATTAACAAAACATCTTTGTAGCGCGCATTAATTCTTTCAAATTGTGTTGAAGGCAGGTTGGGGATTTTTTTTATTTAAAAAAAAAAAATTAAAAAATGGTATTTTTTTATTTAAATCAGATTTTTTGGATTTTTTTAAGCAGTAACAAATTCAGTTAATTATTTATGTCTTCAAAGAATTTTAAGATATTTCAGTTGAAATAATTATTTATTACTAGTTCAAAATTAATTATCAATTAATTATATTATATAAAAAATGTATACTTAATAAACAGAGAACAATAATAAACAGAAGAGAAAGCTTATTATTCTGAACTAAATTGGTTATAATTTCTTGAATACATACATTTAAGTTGACTGGACTATTATAATTTTTTGAGTATATACACATTTTTTGATTATATAAACAGAGATGGCAAATTTCACATAAAATGTTTATAAAAATCAGTATTTTTTTCTAAAAAGAAAAATATAAAAACCAGTATTTTTGTCTGAAAAGAAAATCATAAAAATTACTATTTTCTTCTAAAAAATCCTAAAAATCAGTATTTTTTCTTTTTTTGTGTGTTTATGGTATCCCAAACGCATGCATGGTACTGGAGTACTGGAGTAGAGGTAAAGCTTCCCCATAATGAAGATTTGGTCTTTAAATGAAACTTCATTGTGCATGTGCTGGTGCGGGTGCTATTTATTGATATTAGAAAGCTTTTTCTAATTTGCGTAAATACTGCAATAAACATTATGATTTTTTATGAGTATTTTTTCATTATATAACATAATGTAAAAAATACATTTGTGTGAGTCATATTCATAAGCTAAAAATTTAAATAATTTAATGTTTTAAAAATAGTTATTTTTTTTCAAAAAATAGATGAAAAAAAAAATGTTTTTCGAAAGTAGTTGGAATTTTGAAAGTATTTGTAACTAGTAGTTGGGAAAAAAGTAGTTTAACTAGTAGTTAAATAGTTCAAAACTAAAGTCGTTCCAACTAGTAGCTAACTCGTAGTTGCCACTAGCAGTTAACTATTTCTCGTTAACTACTGCCGAACACTAGTAATTAGTATCGGGGGAATACTTGCTTGCAAACCAAAGTGATTTCAATCTTTAAGGTATCGGAAATATTCATGAAAGCGTTTTATAATGTGTTTTCTGAAGACGCTGACCAATGTTAAAAGTTGCTTCTTCTGCTACCATCGTTTCTTGTCAATTCTGTCGTGCAGTGAATCATCTGAAAGGTTATCGATAAATCGATATTACACCAAAAAAGAGCTCGGTTCACCAGATGGTGTATGGCTTTTCTGAATAATATTGTTTTATTTATTTCTCAGTTTCTTAACAACGAAACCATTTCATGGTGCATTATGAAGGTAATAAACTGTCAATAAAGGTAGATAGACAGTAAAGGTGGAAGGGACTTTATTAAAAAAAGTATAAATGTTTAGATGAATTTGACGATAGATTTTCTACAGGCTGTTACTTTAACTTTTATTATTAGTTATGACCAATATATTTATATATAGTATATATATAACATTAAAATTAAATAACTCTGTCCGACCCCTTTTTAAATTCAGTTTCGATTTTAAAACGCAGCGATTAAAGTGACCTACAGACGATTGTAGGCATTTTATATATTTCTTCTTTCCCTTCAACTTTTTTCATGGCGTGAACAGAAACTTATATAATTCTGGACTCAGGAGGTCCCGGTCAGCGAATAAAAAAAAAAAACGTGCGGTATCACGTGACGGAGAGCTCAAAAAATTATATAAAGCAGGAGAAGTTCATTTTATTGAGATTTTAGGGAATTCGAAAGATGTACGTTGTATAAGAATAACAGGAATGGTTCCTTGAAGACCTCTAGAAAGTAGATAGTGTATTTGTCCAGAAAAACAAAAAGAGCTATACATACTTTTTTCTCTTATTCATTTTGAACAGATCTTTTCTCCCTATATGCAAACTGCTACGTTTTTATGAAGAGTAGTGTAATTGCACTGTATCATTTCCCTACCCCATTTTACTTGCAGTCAAAATACTTACAGTTCTACCGTAAAAGTAAAAGACTTCTGACCAGCAGAGTGCCATGAAGAATCCATTCCTGTTCAAGGGAGAAACTGCTGGTATAACGAATGTAGTGTATTCTGTTTTCGTTTCAGTTCGTTTAGCATACTTGATTTCTTCCTAACCGATGCTATCTGCCAAATTAAAAATTTCGTTGCTTTGAACAAACAGAGACGCAAGCATTCTTATTCACCTGCTAATAAACGCACCCGCAAAACGAACTTCCCTAAAACTCGAATAGGTTCGTCCTTTTCCACCATGCGCAGAAGCGTATAAGTGTCAGAACCTAGTGGTTGAACTGTTAATGTGGTGAACAGTGAGGAGGTGTGCCATTTCACACTTAATTTGTGAAGGTAAAATCAAAACTACATTTTGTGAAATGTTCAAAGATATTACTTGCTTTAAATGTAGCTCTGTGTTTTTTTTTTCTTTCGGAAATGTTAAATGTAATTATGTAAGTATAAAGTGATGCATTGAAACACATTGCTTTCCTCGCCAATATAAATTTTTGGTCAATTACTCCATTTATATATATATATATATATATATATATAGAGAGAGAGAGAGATATGTATGTATGTATTAACACTAAATCGTTTTTATTTCACTGAAATGCTTTCAGAATTCAGAAATGTTCTTGTATTCTTCCTTTCTCTGAATCATCTTTTCAAATCCATTAACATTTCTTAAAACTTTGGGAAATCGATATCAATTTTCATCGATTAAAGGGAGGCAGATGTATGAGATAAATCTTGAGTTAACTCAATTATGTTCTTTGAACTACAAATTATGCAGAATACGCTGGAAAATTATTTTTACGTTAGTGTAAGTGGAATGATAAATTAATAAATGTCACGGAATCTTCTGCGCGTTAGGGTAGCAATTAATATCGCCTGCAGGTGTTTGAGAAAAATAATAGCGTTTTTTTCACTGGTAATGTCTGTGTCATAAAAGACTAACTATTACGGATATTGTTCCAAGTAGTTTTTTTAACTGTATTATGACTGAAAATAAAGGAGAATAAGAGGTGAAGCATGTAAAGGGTTTTCCATTAAAAAAATTCAATTTTAACTAAATTTTACAAGCATAACCTCTCTGATAAAGCCATAAAGGTTCATTTTCAAGAATAGAAAAAAACGTATGTAGAAGAAAGCGTTATTTTGAATTATGTTATATGTGTGTGCTTTCAAAACACAAACTATTTTCTTTAAAAGTTTTACTTTGTCAAGGGTCAGCAAAAACTCCGAAATCTATGCGTGCAAAGAGCTTGGTTTTCCTGTTTCACAAATCAAAGAAAATGGACGTTAGAAGTTACAACCTCAGTCAGCGATTTTTTAAAAATAACCTTTCTCTTGAAGTCTCTCTTTTTCATAAAAATAAGGTTAGAAGATTTTTTTTAAACATCAACGACTAAATTGCAATTTACTTTTCGCAGTAGATTAATCTAAATTATGTACGTGCAAAATTTGGTACGTTTGATTCATTATTTGAAGTAAAATAATTTATAAATTATACAACATAATACATACAAAAGAATAACAATAGAAAGTTTTGCAGCAACAAAAAATTAACTCTAATTTTTATAATCCCTTTATATTTCCTGGAATTAACTCCATGTTTACCCAAGCGAACGAAGCAGCTAACTCATTGTAGTAGATACTTTGAGAACTATCAACGGGAGATAACTCCTTGTTGAACCAAACGAAAGAATGGTTTTTTCCTCAAGGAACGGTTGCTAACTCTGTTTGGCCTAAAAATTTAGTTAACTCTTTTTTGCTGCAACCCTCCACTATTAGTTGCCTATATTTCTTTTCAGGCACTTAGAAGCAAAGGGGTGTAAGTGACCAAAATGAAAATTTTGAGATAGCTATTGCAAATGATAAATTAAACACCCTTCTATTTTGTGGGAAAGAGATTTTAGTGGTATTTTTGATAGGTACTGCAAAAAAGCGTGGTTTAGAAAAAGTACTAAGTAAAAGCTGCATTCCGTTTGGTGGCAAAGGGATGTAAGTACACTTACATCCGTTGCCTCTAAATTAAACTGTTTGATTTTTCAGTTAGTTTGAATACGCAATGCAGACGATCTATTTACGAAACTTAAAGCAAAGAAGAAGAAAAAAAATAGGAAACGGATTTTGAATTGTTGAATAATAATAATAAAAACAAGGGTTAAATCGTCTGCAGATTTAATTTTTGTCATGCTTTGTTTTCGGCAATTTGCCTAATGACAATGATTTTTAGTTTGTTGATAGTATTTATTCTAAATTTATATTATGCAGTTTTTAACAAAGTTTATATCACTAACAAACTATCTTTATTACTGTGTAAATTAGTAAAATGAACAGGACACGTTTTTCATTTAGTGGCAAAGAGGTGTAAGTTAACTAGTTGGGAGCAAATGGGTGTAAGTAAAAATAAGCTATGTTTTAAATAATCCGACGCCCAATCTAATCACCAGAAACACTTCACCACTTCAGACTTAAACTCACACATACATATAGGACTCAAAAATAAAAAAAAATATTTGCACGAAGAACCTCTAGAATTTAGTATAGGAATTAAACTTCAAACGAGTTTTACTCAAAATGATACATTAGTCACTTACATCCCTTTGCTTCTCACCGCCTCTTTTCTAAAACTTAGAAAATTATTTTAAAAAATGAGTTTTTGCTTCTTAACGGTTTATTTACATTTGCAAATTTCTCTTGAAGTATTCCAAATTAAACCGGGAAAAAGTAATACCTCCTCACTTCTCGTAACGATTTCTTTTTTAATGTCACGTTATTATTAGTGTGACTTTTGCTTCCTTTCTTTTGTTTTATTCATTTGAAACACTATGTCAGTACAATTTAATGGACGACAAAGTGTAGTAAATGTTTCCACCAACTTTGTCTGGCTGTAATCATTCGTCATATCTTGAAAAGAAATAGAAATCATCCAGGAGAAGCCATTCGAACGATAAAAAGAACTTTCCCCGACAGTGATTGATGACGTAGAGTTTACCTGTGGAAACTCGGAACTATTTTCTGACTTTCTCTGAAAGAGCTTCCAACTATATGTTGCCATTTTTGTAAAGATGGATGGAAGCTTAGTGATGGAGGGTTTAGGACTTCATAAGAGGTTTTTTGTCCTCAATTCCTATTGAAATTTTCTTTGTTTACATGTTTTGCGCAAGGTTCAGTCGTGCTACAATGATACTCGAAGATATTGCCTATCATGAAGGGTGTCAAGAAATTGTTGGCTCTTTGTACATTTTTTCAGAAGTACATATTTTTCAAAATAGATTATTGCTAATAATATCTGTAATGGCATTATCTGCACGGCGCTCGTTTTTTTTTTTTGGTAACCCGGAAAGATGTTCCTGAACGTATAGTTACATAATCTGCGTGAAATTATTTAAAGTGATGTGCATAATTTTCTTTTTTGATAACGTTAATGGTTTATGATTATATTGACAAGCATTTTATTTTTAAGTTAATCTCAGGAAACCAAAATGTTCAATGGCATTAATTTATGTTATCTATTTATTTCATCGTACCACATTTGTAAAATCCTCACTATTTTATTTTAATTTTTTTTTGCCTAGTTTCCCGTAAAAGTTATTTAAGAAAAAGTATGGAAAAAAATAGATTTATGTATTGTAAAAAAATATTGCTTTAAAAAAGCAAAAATAAAATAAATAAATATTGAAAAAAAATATTTAAAAAAAATTAAATGTAGATTTTGAGATGGGGAAAACGTGTGGCTCTCTGTCCTCCATTAATAACGTTTGATAGAATTAGTCGATTCAAAAAATTCATCTTTTTTTTTTTCAAAAGAGCTTGGCGAGGACACCTCTAATACCTTTTCACATTATTTTTTGTTCAATTTTGAAGAGTTCAAAAAAAAAACTGTATCCTCTTTGGGGAAATTTGAATCTTGACAAAGAACTGATCTAACAGCCGGATTTGCTTGAAGCAAACATTAGCTGAAGGATCTATAACATGTGCGAACAAGAAATAATTTTTGAACAGAATAAATTTTATATCTTTTACATGTCAGGAAATAGTTCACTTTTCATTAAAAGGGATTTATTTTATTTCTGTTTGAAGTGTTTTAATCGTTAAAAATTATACTTGGAGTAATTTAAGTCTTAAACTAAATGAGAGGGAGGAAACTAGCTTTATATACAAACTCGATGTTGGTACACGGGAAAGTAGGTTCGTTTAATTCTAGATGAACTTATTGTTAAGATTAATTTTTAATTTCTGTATAGTATTCGATAGCACAGGTTTATTCTTTCTTTGTTTTTTTTCCTTTCGTACACTCTCTGAAACGCATGCTCAAATCTCATTTGATCGATCGTCGTATTTGACGAAATGGCTTCGTGAAAAATGCTCCGAGTAACCCTTTCGTCAAATTGGCGAAATTTGTGTAGTAATTTTTTCAAGTCACGTGATCCCGCGAGGAAAGAATAGTTGTAAACGACGAAATTTTCTTGACGATTTAAGAATCGTCAAAAGTGAGAGCTCTATTTCTGAGAGTGTAATTTAACCTTAAAGTTTCATAGTTTAATGAGGACAGACTGCAATCTTTACTTCGATTGTTCCACGAAAATAATGGCGGCCAACTCAAAGTCGCAGTTGATATTGGGATGCAATTGCGATAGAAAACATACACAAATGCACGTGAATGCAGAATCGAAATATAACATAATTATAAACAGCTGCCCCAGAATGAAAATCACCGCCTCAAATGAAATGAATTGACGCAAACTGTTCTGCTATAGTACTGAATGCGAATGCTCCAATAAATCGAGTGTATACTTTTTTATATAAATAGATCAATTTCTTCTATGCATAAAAGACTTATTGCAGGGCCCTCGCTATTTTGAACGCGAAGGCTGTTTTGCTATAAATTTGATAACACCCATACCACATTTTACCCTATATCATAGACATATATAATGTATCGCTTTGTCATCTGTAATTATGTGTCTCATAAGTGTAATGTTTGTCTTTGTTGTTGCTGCAGCGTTTCTCAACCTTTCAGTATTCGCGGCCCAATTTTCCATCATAATTTTCATCGCCCCCTTATCATAACATGTATACAACAGTACATACAGAATTAGTACTCAATACTGTATATTGAGTAATGATTCTGTTTTTGAATTATTTTTAACTAACTGCCAAAACAAGAGTAAAAACGAGTTATTTAGTAATAAAATTAATTCAGTAATAAATCACAATTCCTATTTTGGGCAGGAGTAGAGGATGATTTTTCTGCACTAAAAACAAGGGCATTTCGCATTCTATTACCATTTTCAACATCGTACTTTTGTGAAACTGGTTTTTCTGCTGTGGCTTCTTTGAAGAAAACTATATAGATCTCGGCTAAATATAGAAACATCTGAGAGTGGCTATTTCTAATATTAAGCCTTCCTTCCAAAAACTTTGCTTTGAAAGACAGGCGCAAGGAAGTCACTAATAATTATTAAATTTGTTTTTAAGTTAGTATGTTTTGATTGAGAAAGTTTTAATTTAGTAATTTGTTTTACTTTAATAAGTTATTAAATATATCGAAATGTATTTTGTTTTCTATGTGTACGTGTGCTTTCCTTTCAGTCAGTTAATCAATTTTTTAAAGTAATATTTTCTCTTGGATATTCTCGCGCCCCCCTTCTCGTGTGCTCGCGCCCCCCAAGTTGAGAATCGCTGTGCTAATGCCATTAGGAGCTTCGCTCGCAGAGCGACCAGGAGTTAAGGTAGACAAGGAGCGCCTTCCGTTTTTAATGAGCACCACAATAGTGGAAGTACGACTTGGCTCAAGCACAGCTTCTGTGCTCGGATGTCACCAGATGGCGCCATTACAAATACACCACCTTCCTTATTTGACCTGAAAGTGAAGGAAAGGGAAATTCTCCACCTTCCGGTGTCCTCGGAACTGCCTGGAGATTTCAGGGTCCACGGATTTTACATGCACGTATCCTCAAGCATACATGGTGGGTCTTCAGCTTGTCGGGCATCGAGCACCTAACCCTCCGGTTGGTAATACGACACCCTAATACTAGGCCTCCACAGCCCGTGATTAACATGTACAGAATTTTTTGTTCTGTGATCTCATTCTCTGAGAAATATATAAACACTATTTTCTAGATTCATGAAAATACAGTTCGTACTCTATCAGCATACTATAATGTTCGAATTAATTGGGACAAATGGAAAAATTGATGTTTTTCTAAAACCTTAGGTTTTAATCATTACACACATTGACCGATAAATCTCTATATTAGTATGAAGTATGTCCTCCCCTTTAGCAGAAATGACCTTTTCAACACGTCTTGGCATTGACTCTACTAGTATAGATCACATGTTCTTGACATCATCATGGTAGAATCACACTTGTATGGCACTCTGTATCATTTGTTCTGTTGTCGTGCAATTCATCTTAGCGATTCTTGAGAATATGCCATTAAGTTCTCACTGGGATCTGGGTCTGGTGAATTACCAGGCCAATAAGTACTTTTATTTTATTTTCCCGCATAAAAGTCTGGACGAATTTCGAGTTGTGACAAGGAGCCAAGTCATGTTGAAATGTTCCGCCAAATGTTTTCATGAATGGAGCAACCCTACTGCGCAATATTTATGTGTATTTGACAGAACTCATCATGCCTTTAAGAGGAACTAAGCTTCCAGTGTCATTTGTTGTGAAAAACCCCCAAAATCATCTGTTTAGAAGGGTCATCAACTCAGACGAAAAAAACATGTTTGTCTCAATTAATTCGAACAGTAAAGTATGTAAGCAAATCAGAACCAAACGAGAACATATCACTGGCGATATCTTCTATCTACAAATTCTTCGATTTTCAGATTTTCCTTTTTCTTAATTTTATTGAGTTAAATAAAGTTAATAAAGAAGAGAATCGAAAAAATCAGATAGGAGGTATTACCAGATCGCTCGCGATATATTTATGATTTTTAAGCTATTAAAAGATTGAGAGAAGTAGAGACAATAAATCTAGGTCAAGTTCGTTGCGTGACAAAAGATAGATTCACAACTTTGGAACATTTTATCATTAACGGAATGTCATTCTCATGGGGAAGGCTAGGAAAGTGTTCCGTAAGACTATTCATTACCTGATATCGAAGACTTAAAAGTTACTGCCGGACTGCTGATGAAAGTACTGTATTCTTTTAATGTCTATTTATATATTTGGTTTATGAATTTGATTAGTATCGCAAATCTCCAGAAAAGATCTTTGTGCTAATACCAGTATTTTTGAAAAGATGGATATCTGTGTATAAATAGGCAAAGACAAAAGAATTACGAGCCATTTTCTCATCTCTTTTTCAACCGATTTTCTTACTTTTTTTTAGTAGCTGCTGACGAGTTAGTGATATCAATTAAAACATTTTGGAAAGTTTGTTATTAGTTAATTATTTCCCCTTTTCTTTTGTTAGGCAAGCCTCATTTTTGTAATGTTCTGTTGTTATAGATAGAAGATGGCAACATGTCTTGGTTGAGTAAGTTATTAGGTAATACACATAAAGCTCATTTTTAAAAATCGTTTGTTGCTATCAAGCAGCAATATTAAAAGCAATTATAATAAGAGTTTAGTGAAGGCTTCTCTGAAATAATGGAACGAAAAATGAGAATAATGTATGGAAGCCAACATTCAAGTTTTACTCAACTTAGTATGAAATCGGCAGAAGTACAGCCGGATACATTTATGAGACGAACAATAGACCCTGCGACGACAATGATTTACAATACGTTAACTTTAAGTGAGGATGTTCAAAATATTCTCCAAGTGTAGTAAATAACATTTGTATAATTATATAAATTGCATAATGTTTTCAACGCTAAATTTATTTATTACGATCGAATTTCGAGTGTTGAGCGAATTCTAGTTTTCATAAAACATCAATTCATTGAAGATTACTCAACAATTAATTTTTAAGTAAATAGCTAAACATAAAGATGTGAAATGAATGAAGTAAAAACTCTGCAAAAAAATTACCTCGCATTGGCCAAATTGAAACGTAGATATAAATACATATAATCTGAAAAAGTTCTTTGTATTTAGACTATTTTCAGTCTGTTTTAATAATAGTGTTTTGTTAATAATAATGTAGACACCCTTATGTTTAAACGACCTCAAGAATTTAGTTAAGCACGGCTAATTAAAGTAACAGTCCGGATAACGTATTGGTGACCTGATCCTGTTCTGTGCTTTGAACGGGGAGAAAAAAAAACACTCCCTAATCCAAAATGTCCATAATTCCAGAATAAAAAATGTATTTTATATAATAAGATAGATAACATAAAAGAAGAGTACGACGATCAAACATTTTGCGTGCAGCATTTCTAATAAATTTTGTTAAATTATAATTAATAATTTAATTTTTACAGCATTTTTTATACAGGTGTTTTTATTCCGTTCAATTTATTTTATTTATCGCCGAGAAGATATCGCTTTTTTTTTTTTCAAATGAAATTATCTTTGTTTTTCCTCGTCTCTTCTTCATCCAACCATTTCGATAACTACAAATCAGAGACTTCGTGTTTAATGATTTTCATTGCATTTAATTATCGCTGCGTTCCAATTCGACCTACGTAATTAGACAACCACTCCACTTCCTGCTTTAATCATTCATTTAGAAAATACCTCCTTCCTCGTTTTTGTGAATAAAGAAGAGTGTTTAATTATTAATTTTTTTACTGTCAAACAAAAGCTTTTATTTTACTAAGGTAATATTCAGATATACTAATCCAATCATTTATATTAGTTTTTCCCATACTAAATGAAAATTTAAATTAAGTGCATAAAAACTGTTTTTGAAAGTGTTTTTTAAGTCATATACCGTAGTTATCTGTGTATAGCTCGCGGGTTATCCACAAAAAAAACTCCTTTTTTTACTATCTGCGGGCAATACATGAAATTTTTAAAAAAGTATTATTAAAAAGACAACAACCGTTCAAAAATATTGAAATATCTTTTCCTGCAAAAAAAAAAAAAAATGCAGAGAAATAAGTCGTAGCTTTCGAAACGACGGTCCAAAGCAGATTGGGGCTCGGGCGCTACAGGCGAATGTATTGTTTTCTAGAGGTGTATCCCATGTTTTTTTTTTTTTTCTGGGTGCGAATTATACAACGATGCGGGCTAAACACAGAACTTGATTTTTTTAGAATGAATATTTCTTCCTGCGGACTATACAACGTCACTGGCTATTTACCGATAATTACGGTACTCAACAATTTAAAGTAAAAAATTTTTTATGACGATAAAAAAATCTGGATGGTTCTTTTTATTTCAGTTACTGTAGTAAAATTTCAAGTTATCAATGCTTTTCACTTAACATCTTTACTGAGTGAGGTAACTCCTGTAGAGTTGTCGCACAATAGGAAAACATGTTAAAAAAGACTGAAATTAATTCGTTAATTTTTTGCCAAACTTTCGGTGAATATTATAGATTACGTTCCTTTTGGCATGCATTTCCATCACTATTTACTTGTTCCGCTGTAATTTAAAGCGACAGCAGGCATAAAGCCAAGACAGTTACTTTTCGCTCCTCTGCTTATACAGTCCCTGACGAAATTAATTGACACACCAAAGAGTTTTCGTAATTTTATACTTAACTGATGCAAAAGCCGGTTTTTGACTAATTATGTCTTAATATACAATGTTTTGAGAGCTATTTCTTAAGGAAATGGTCACAAATCAGTCGCAAGTGCTTGCAATCTTTCAGTGCATTTATGAAGTGCAAAACCGAGTATTTGTGAAGAATTCCTTACCATCTTTACCAATAACATGGATGGAAAGGTTTGTATACAAAACTTTCACGCGAATGGTTTGCCATATGGGAAATAGCTTTCGACAATAAGTAGATTATATTAACAATAACTGCAAGTAAATTGTCAAGATAGCTGAACAAGCGTTTTCTTTAAAATTATCTTTCAGTACTCCCATCACAACGCCAAGCAGAACATTAATGTAAATTTAAGCCCTTACATTTGGAAAATAAGCAATAAGAACATAATACATAAAAACATGTATTATGTATGATATATGTATGATCGTATATTTTTAGTGGAAAGACTTATGAATTCAAGAATCCACTCTGCTTTCACGGCTCTACAGCTACCTGAAAACGCAGTGCACTCACACCTCCCCTTCCCTTCAAAAATGCGCCATCGCTCCGACCGCACCATCTCACCACTTTTTACCTTAAGTCACCATTTTTTTTCCTTCCTATAAATGACATCATATATCCTGTGCCGAATATGGCTTCGTTGACAACAATGCTACACATCTTCGTGAACCTTTTCCTAGTTGATTTTCGTTTGGTAGTCTGTGAACCTAATGTTTGGGACAACCCCTTTTATACAAAAGTCTTTGTGTTTGTTCTTCTCATGTGATCAATTCCATGTGGGACAGGCATGAAAAACCGCAGCTTTTTTGTTTGTTTCAAGTACTAAATAATAAAACAACTAAATAAATGTTGGTGTGCTTACACATTTTCATTCCTCTACTTTAAAAAGAGTGGAAGAATTTTAGTTTATAAAATGAAATGATGAATTAATGTATAAACAGTGAAAGCCGATGTCCGTTTTTGCCCTGTCAGTCACGGCATGTTTTTACATAGTAATTAAAAATATTTATTTCATAGACTGAAAATTCTCCACTATTTTTAAATAAGCATGAAAATGAGTAAGCACACCAAAGTTTTAAAATAAGCATGAAGATGAGTACGCACACCAATGTTTTAAAACAAGCATAAAAATGAGTAAGCACACCAAAGTTTTAAAATAAGCATGAAGATGAGTAAGAGCACACCAAAGTTTTTTAAATAAGCATGAAGATGAGTAAGCACACCAAAGATTTTTAAATAATCATGAAGGTGAGTCAGCACACCAAAGATTTTTAAATAGGCATGAAGATGAGTAAGTACATCAAAGTTTATTAAGTTATTTTAATAGTATCGGAATTTAGTACCAGAAATGAACCAAAAAATGTATGACAGAACTGAAAAAAAGACATGTGGAATTCACGATGTGATAGCAGCAAAGGGGTGTTCCAACAAAATTGAAAATTTGGAGATAAGAACTGTATGAATTATAAGAATTTTGATGAATTTTTTCAGGGACTGCATTTTTTCCAATGCTGATTGAAGAATTTAATTGTGTGTGATAACTGAAGTGTTAATAACCAATAATTTTTATGTTTCAACGTCGATTATAAGTCTTTTGGAAAATCAGCAATGGTTAGCTCGCCACTTTGTCCGTCCCTTCCTGGCATCAATACAACAAAACAAAGCACTACAACATTAAAAAAATATACACATTTACTAACAACTACCGCGTTGTAGTGAATGACTCATAGAAAAAAGAAAATATGCATAGAAAGAGGATAATCCTATACAATTTGGCATTCTTCAAAAAAGAAGTAAAAGACACGAAATTTGGTTTTCGTTGTGCTAAAAAAGGTGTAGAAAAGTTATTTTAACAAAACCCACAAGCTACTTCAGTTGCCAACGCACGTGATTTCCCAATGGAATAAAATAAATGTTACTTGTGCTTTCCATGATAAGAAATCGTTGATTTTTCGGGAAAACAACTTTTTTTCCCCTTAATTTTTTTTTTTTTTTTTTTTTTCTTCAAAAAATGCCATCTTAGATTCTTGGATGGTGCTGAAGTGAG
Organism: Octonoba sinensis; assembly: GCA_038502835.1. Taxonomy (NCBI): domain Eukaryota; kingdom Metazoa; phylum Arthropoda; class Arachnida; order Araneae; family Uloboridae; genus Octonoba; species Octonoba sinensis. Next base: position 124,448,029 of record CM076599.1, read on the forward strand.
GCTTTCACTTCTTAGAAAATTTCTATTGGTTCACAAAGCACACACAAGTATTGTTAATTTCGTTGCAGACGAACTACAGTTCATCCTCAAATTTAAAAGCAGAAAATTAAAAACGAAAAAGCAGAGAGTAAAAAGTGTTTTTTACAGACCAAGGATGTTCTGAACCTTTTTCGACTAATGTTTTAATTAAATTACTGTTTATGATTTTCAACTGCTCAGTATGTCTGTTGCTTTTTTTTTTAAAGTCATCTTTAAAGACCATTCATTTTCGCCAAAGTGGCAGTCAGTGTTGAAGTGTTTATATTCTTTTCTTTTTTTCGTTTCTCTCTCCCTCTTCTCTTTTTTTTAAAATTTTTTCCTTGAATGTGAGGGAATAAAACTTATTTAAAATAAACCTGTGGGCCTAACACTGAAATGCTTTTGGGGTGCCATAGGTTTGCCATCTCTTCATTAAACCTTATTTATATCTTTCAAAGTGATAGGCGTTTTTACAAACTAATATACACTTTACTTTTACTTTTCCGCGAATCATTTACTTTTCAACACGTGGTCAAATTTTTAAACAAAGCCCACCTATCTTTTCTCTATATATTTCTAGTAGTTTCCAAGATAGAATCACTAAATTCCAATTTTCGTCTCTAGGAGCATTGAACCGTATATTTTTATGGTACCTAAAAAATGCAAGCTAAACTTTGTATATTTGATGCTAAATTCGCTCGTAAGTTCAGTTGCTGTGTATACACTTTGATGCTATATATATAATCATGGCAATATTCGTATTAATATTGAATAACAACGTTTCTTTGGTTATTTCATTTGAGCTTATTGCACATTTATCTACTCCTTTTTGAGTCAACAATATTAGCTGTTGTTTCTTCAATTATGCTTTGGTTCGTCACTCGTTGCCATATTAATTTATTTATTTTTCAATATTTATATTTTGGAACCAAATAGTTTTTAGGAAGACCGCCTGAATTACTGTTTATTTTTCAGTGTGTTGCCGCTCATATCTATTATAATCATAGAAACTCATTTGTGAAATAACATCATGTGATAATGCATTTCATTGTATACATTGTTTTGTAGCAACATTCATTTTCGAGTTTATCCTTTCCATCAACGGAGACACAAATAGTTAGATAGTTTCGATATCTTCTGCTTTATTGCTCTAGGAGCATAAAGTTACAAGTTTGTATGAAACTATTTATAATATTATAAAAATTAAGTCATAAGTTCCAAAATTTTCCTATCCAGTAAATTTTTTATAGGGAATAAATTATAAAATTGCTCATAACAAATCGATTCTAAAGTACATTTTGGAGAATCATAATTTCTTATTTTCCATTATATAATTCAACATTCATGAACCTTTCTATTCAAAATGGCAGCTCTAAATTTATTTGCTCTATATTTTCATTTGCATATTTCTCGCCATTTTCAATGCTCTACAAATGTTTACAACGCCTAAACATCTAACAACTGTCAACAAGAAAATCTAAATTCTTGAAGGGAAACAGCTGTTTGGACTGAAGGTTTTGATCACGTGACCGTTCTGTTTGCATACATGTCGTCATGGTAAAATTAAGCCTTTCTGTTGACAGGCGATATGAAGTTTCAAGGAAAAAGTACTTTATGTCAGTTCTCATGTATTGATTCTACATTTGCGAGGGAAATGTTTTTGAAATTATGTTTCGTTATGCAAATACAAGAGTTTGAAAGAACATTTAGAGATGCTATTTCACGTTTTCCTAGCCGAGCGAAAGAAGATTAAATGTTATTTAGAATTGCTTTTAAATCTAGGAATTCTTTTCTAAATTTTCAATATCAAAATTTTTGAACGGGTTTCTCAAGTATAGTTATCTTTCGAAGGTTAGAACCTCCCCTTATATTGTGGAGGTTCTAAACTTCAAAATTTTAATTCCACATTTTATTTTATTAACTTAGACATTTTATTTTATTTTATATTATTATTCTTTTCTTTTCATTGAAATGTATAGTTTAACCAATAATAACTAATTTTCTTCCTTTGCATGTTTTCTCTTTTACTATGGTTTGGCGGGCGTCAATCTAGCTGTTCGTCTGTAAGGACATCTCCTCCGTACTGCCAGTCAGTCGGTGGTCGAAACATGTGAAGCTGTATTAGGAATAACCTGGGGAAGCTCTTTCACCATATTTTAGAAATATTACTTAAAAAATTACTTTAAAAAGTATCGGTACCTGAGAGCCATAATATCTAAAGTCCATTTTACGAGTTTTTGCAATGAAGTTAAAAGTAAACATTTTTAGTACTACAAGACTAGAATTTTCCTTGCGAACCTTAGAATAAAGATGTCCGATGGGGTGATTTAAAAGTTCGGAACCCTCATGTAGCTAGTGGCTTTGTCGTCTGTACTCTGTTATGTCCATTAAGTGAAAGCTCGCAAAAGTTAGAAAAATGGACTTGAGATACTACGGCTCTTAGGTATAGATATATTTTCAAAATCCAAGCATCCAAATGCGAAGGAAAACCTTTTTGTTTTTTGAAAATATGCTTCAAACCTGTTTTAAAAAACATTACATTTATGAAAAAACTATGAATTCTAACTGCCTCCATTATTTTAATAAATGAAAGTAAATATAAAATTTAGCATAGTCGATAAATTGAACGTCAAGTATTGATTCGAATAATTTATTTATAGAAAATAGAACAGAGTTATAAACTACCAACCCAGATGTAAAAGCAACTTAAAATTCCAATTAATAAAAATAACGTACTAATTATGAATTAGTAGCTTATCAAATTTTACTTTTCCGAGTGCTATTTATTTTTAGACATATTGTAAAATTTTTAAACAAAGCACTCCCCTATCCTTTCTCTATTTATTTCTGGTAGTTTTCAAGATAGGGTCACAAAATTCCAATTTTCGCCTGTAGGACACAGCTTACAAAATGCATGTTAAACCTTGTGTATTTGATGCTAAAGTCGCTCGTAAATTCAGTCGCTGTTATTGTTAAAGTACTTTCCTTCATACATACATACATTTACACACACACACACACACACACACATATGTACATATAGTTATGTAGATAGGATAGATATACATTTCTCATAGGTTGGTCTGTACGATGCTGGTGGATAACAAATTTTAAATCCATCTTAAACAACGAAATAATTCAGACATTTTTGTTTTCGCAAGAATTTCCATGTGGTTCACAGTTTATTAATCCCTTAACGGTAGCATAAATTTCACGAAAATAGAAACAAAGCGCCAATTTTTTTTTCCAGAAAAACATTTAAAAAAATTTTATTCTCTAATTTTGCTTAAAATAGTTTGATACTATCATCTAATATGTAAGACGAACAAATAAATAAGTTTTTCGGATTAAGGAGAGGATTTTTAAAAATGTTTTGGTACGCTAGTTTGGAACATTACAGCCCGTGGTTTTAACGGGGAGCGAGAGGTAAGGAGTTAAAGTTTAAGAGGGATTGAGGGGACTATTTCATTCTATATTTTATGTTGCATCGCACTCATAAAGCTCTTTTAGATCTTGCTATCAACGTATTAGTAACCATGGAATAATAGTTGGTTAAGAAGGGAAAATAAGAGCATTAATTATTGAAATATTAATGTCAGTATCTTATTCATGACGTTTGTAGAAATAATAACTTTATACCCAGCGTCACAAATAATTGGTTAATCAATACACATAACAAAACTCAGTATATAAGTAAAAATTACAGGTTAAGAAATCAATATTATTTATTTCATTTTTGGCGTAGAAGTCTGTACATGGATGCGATATACAAAATAATACAATTTTACAAAATGTCGCTCACGAGTAGCTAAACACAAGTACGCTTTTATCGTAAGTAATACAATACGACAAAATTTTCTAAACGGGAAAGATTACCAAAAAAGCATTTATTTACAATTATCCAAGATAGCCTCTGGAATATCAAATTATTTCAAATACAAAATCTTTCTTTCCTTAAACACTTGTTATTACTTCGTTATTGCTCATTCACATGATTTCCTAAAAACCAGGAAGAATGTTAATAAGTGTTTTGTGTGAGAACACTGGCAGCAATTGAATCATACAAGGCTTATGAAATCCAGTTAAGTTAAAGGAAAGACAATGGTGTTTTGGTGTTGAAATTGACTAGCTCAAAAAATGTGTTGTATGGTGTTTACATTTCAAAGTTTTGTTCAAAAGTTTTTGAATTTTTAAGAATGAACATAATATTCATTTCAAGATAGTTGTAGTGTTTTAACTTAAACTGATAAGATATTTACTTTTATCTTTTGAATATTTTTTTCAGAATTTATTGAAGGTTTCTCAATACTTTTAAAAACGAAAGATTGAAGCAGCCAAAAGTAAAAGTCAAGATTTATTATATCTTTCCTGACATTTCAATTATCATCTGTTGAACTCGTTTAAAACTCAAAAATAAAGTTTTAATTTTATACACTAGTCTATATATATTGAATAATCTTTTCGTAAAATCAACTTTCTACCACCATGCTAGAGACACTAGATAATTCTTGGATATTTTACTCCTAACGTGCTTCAGCAAGGTAAAATGGAAAAGTAACGCCCCAGGTAACCACACCAGGATAAATTTTTCCAAAAATAGTAACGTAACTTGAAAAATTACTTGGTTCTTGTCTAGTATTGTAATAATATTCATCAGATTTTATGTTATAGAGGTATTAAATCGCACATTTTATTAGTATCTAGCTTTAAGTAGACAACAAAAAACTACACGGTTTTAAGTCACTGAACTATGAGCACAAATACAAATGATATAAAGCAGACGTACATCAAATATAAATAACGTAATAGTAAATTATAAATTTTATTTTAATGAAATGTTTAAAATAATTAAATAAATTACATAAAAGATCAACCTAATGCCATATAAAACAATGATAAATATTAACAAACTATAGTAAACTTAAAACGCTTACGTCAACTGCTGATTAATATTTTAGGGCTATCGATGTTAATAAATTTGCCGCATTTACACTTTTGTGTTAGCTGAAAAAAGTCAATAACTTAATGATTTTAAATAAGAATTTTTATTATAATTTGAAGAAAAAAAAGATTACTGGAAAAATCTTCTAAACTATTGTAGTAATAGCTTTGTAAGACGGACTCGATGCAAGTTCGAAGTTTAACAAATGATAGAGAATTGCAAGCACTTAACCGATAGGCCAAAAGACTATTTAGCTACAGAGACATAATTCCATTTCTATTCAATGCCCTTTAATACAAATAAAAAGAAATAGCTTTACTTTCAACCCATATCTTTTTTTCATGTTGAAAATAAATAAAAATGTTTCTATTTCTAAACTATTTGCTTGTGGCAAATCATCATATTTCTAGGACACATTTGTGAGCTAAAGGAAAATATATGCACATCTCTTGCATCAAATCTGATATCTCAATTCACCGAGTGACCTTTAGAACATTGGTTCGAATCCAATAATAGAACACCAACACAATAGCCACTTTTTCTGTTTCGTTTATACTCCTACCACTCTCATTCCAAGGCCGAAATTGATTTCCTTTCAGGTGAATATTTCCCTTTTTTTCAATTTTTTTTGTTATTATCTGCCAGCCTAAACGTTTTATTTTGAATATGTCATTATCAATTTTCTGAATGTTATCAACTTAATACAAGTCGAATGACTAATGGAACAAAATAGCTTGCACATGTTCCCATAGAAGAAAAATTAACAAAAAGCAGTAGAGCTGAAGAAAAATCTTTCATGCTTTAAATTTTCGAGGAGATTTCTAATCCTATTTCTCCAACCTCATTATAACTTTTACATATTTTAAACTTGTTTTCATTGTTTTAGCCTTAGATAAAAATAAAATTGAAGTGTGTGTCCTAAAACTACCTAAGCTGTTTTTAACAAGGTAGTATAAAATAAGGATAAATTTTACGTGTGTGAAAAACAGGTGGTAGGTGGTCTATAAAACTTCCACGTTAAAATTTTAGCTAGGTATCTATTATGTATAAATTATGATTATATTTTCCAGCCTGTTCAATAAAAAAAATAAGAAAAGAAAAAAAGCTTCATGAGCCATAATCAATATTTATATGCTTGTAAATGCATTGTTAAAGAATTCGTATCGAATATTATTTATTATCAGATTTATCTTTTCGAACATAAAGAAGTAGTGCAATTTTAAGAAGTTTTTTTATTGCTTTTGATACTACTTTCTTAAATTATGATCAGCCTTTTCCGATGCCTGCTTAGTACACAGGCATTAAGTTAGGTTATCATAGAAAGTCAGCTAGATTAATGGAAATTGCATTGCGAAAATTTAGGGGTTTTATTTCATTTCTTTATTTACTTTAGCTTTAGAATGGAAAGAAAGTTACATTTCGATAGGGTTAAGACAGCACTAATGGCAAATGAGAAATGTCACACACCTGCTCCTACAACTAATTATTTTTAGCGTAGTTCTTAGCGATGGATAGAACGTGCCCCTGCCCGCAAAAGGAGACCGTATCATTTTCTCTAATTAAAATCAACAATCATTTGTGTTTAGAAATTAATTGCAGTAATATTTGTCTCCGTTTAGATAGAAAATTTAATCTTGTCAAATAAATGAAATTAATTAATCATTTCAAAGTTTTTTTTCTTCCTTTCGTTCTCTTTTTAAACAGGAGATTCCTTTATTTCGATATGTCTTTTACTATACAGGGTGATTTATAAAGAAGTATGCAGTTTCAATGCCCTAAAAATCAAGAACAATGCAAGAGATATGTTACATTCTACAGAATTGTTTGGGGTTGTTTTAAGTTTCGTTAGGGATGGTCACAGATATTCTACGTGTGACCCTTTAGTCACACGTAGATTGGACGAGACACGAACTATAATCAACATAATAATATTTTATACAACTTACCCAAAGGCCACCCAAAAGTTCTGACCTAATTCCTTGTCAAGTTTTCATGTGAGGATACATAAAAGGCAAAGTATTTGTCCTTTCTGTTGATTTAGTGGAGCTGAAACCCCGTATCCCAGTTTTTTTTTTTTTTTGATACACTGATAGACTTGATGGTATCGATACCTTAGCACGTGGTTGGGCGGAAGTTGATTACTGGCTCAACGTGTGTCGTGTGCCAAAGAGGATCACACAGGGAACATCAGTGGTTGCCTCTAACATAACTCAAAATAATCCCATCTATTTCTGTTGCATGTAAAATATAATTTCTTACATTGTTCTTTCTTTATAGTGCATTGAAATTGCATAGTTCTTTACAAATCAGCCGGTATTGCAAAGAATCATAGCTCTTAGAAGACAAGAATGAGGGAAATGAAAATGAAAAGCACAGTCGTGTATTACTTGACTTGCATATTTCAAGTTGTTTGCGTATGTTGCTTCGTCTAAAATGTAGTGCGAGTTGTAATGAAACAAGGCAGGATTTTTTAAACTTGGTAATTTGTTCTCAAAGTTGAGAAATTAAAAAATACTCTTGCCAGTTACTGCCATGACTTCTGCTCCCATTCTTCCTGGTTTATATAGTTACGTTTCGTAAATGACAGTGGACCAAACAAGTAAACTTCCACATTATGTAATTACTTCAGTATTTTTGTATCAGACTTTAAAATTTGCTCTACTCTCGATGTTATACAAAAATGGCCATTCTTTCCCCTCCCCTTTTAAAAATTTTTGTATTCATTTTTCTGAGTAGTAGAGTCAAACAATCAATAAGATAGCTATTTTCAATGTCGATAGTACTTTCAAGCTTGAAACTTGTTTAATCGAATTCAAATTTTGGAGTTTTACGTTCAAAACTCATTTTTTCATCACCAAATTTTGATCATCTACACTTAATTCTGCATTCACATTTCTAATACTTTATTTTTTTCTTCAAAAATGACAAAACAGGAGAAAGTGTAAACTAAATTTAATGTAAATAACTCGAGTACACACCTAACGTATCTACTTTATATTTTATAGCATCATCCTAGCTCCACGAAACGGAACGGAACACATTTCAAAAAGAGAAAAAACTGCAGAATTTTTATTATTTTTATCAAAAATATGTACAAAACTTTTAGATCAAAATATTTTCCCGTTCTACATATTTAGTGCTATTCATTAATATAAACCTTTAATCAAGATAAAAAATCTCAAAATTACGACAGTTATTCTTAAATGAAACTTCTTTAAGCGGAAACTTTTCTATGAACTAGAACGTACAAAATTAAAGGAACTGCCAATTAAAAAAATCAAGTTTCCAAAATTACGGTACTAGTATTGGTAGTTTTTTTTTTTTTTCAAAATTACCAACATTATCGGTTTTTCTAGATATCGATTGTTTGACACCACTATTATTCTGTATTAATTGCCTAGTTCGTGTCTATATGCGTTTTACAATTGGGAAGTTTTTAAACAACGCAAGAACCTTTTTTTTATTTCCTTTAAACTTGCTGTGTTCGAATTGTATGACTTAAATATTTCCCACAAAATAAATAAAAATGCATTTAAACATTCAATGCACCTTGTTGTTGTTTTTCATAAAGCATGTAGAATAACTTTGTGTGCTTTTAGTATTTCTATAAATTGTCAATATTCCGTTGAACCTAACTCATCAAGTCTAACACTTTTGGACAGCAATCAAGAACATATGAGGTGGTTATAGAAACATTTTGGTGCAAGTCAAAGTTTTTGAAAATGCAGTTAAATAAATTTTTCATTGTACGGAATGTCATCTACCTTTATTTACAGCAGCGTTTCCCAACCGGGGGTTCGCGAACCCCCAGGAGTTCGTGTGGTGTGGAAAGGGGGTTCGTGAAAATAATCTAGGAAAGGCGGAATTTTTAATTGCTATTGTAAAAGAAAATTGAAATAATAGATTTACATAGGCATTAGGACGGAGTGCAAAAATGATTTTTTTGATAAGTTGTTTTCGCTATAATTTGTAAAAGTTGTTAACTGTCATATGAAGCATACGTACAAAGTCTGAAATGCACTTATTTCTACTGTTACAAGACTTCGAAAGTTTGAATCTCAAAGTGGGATGGAGAAAAATTCATTCATTTATTTTAAATTTTGAGCATTTGTTCTCCTACTATTTTCCACTTCTTCCTCACCAGACAGAAAAAAAAAAGAGTCAGATGTATAAAAATTTACTAAACTTTAAAATTTCGCTCTATTTTCGGCAAATTTCTCTTATACAGAATTAAAAGTATAACAGAAAGATACTATTCATTAATTTCAAATTTTGTACTCTCATTTATCGCATTTCAGTCCAACTTTTGCGATTTTTGTACATTTCAACCAGAAAGTGGAACCGAACGAAATTTATTATTTTGTACGTATATTTGTTTTCAAGCCGCTCCACATCTTTTTCGCACTATGAGGAAAATAATTTTTAAAAATGTTTTTGCGAATACATATGTTTACTCCCCAATAATAATTCAAAAAGAACAAATATTCAAAAAGTAATTTTCGTTTTTATTTAAACTTGGATTTTTGTAATTATATTTTCATTTCTTGCTATGAACTATTATGCAACATATGGAAAAATTAATGTACTGGCACATTTTGTTGTTTTGTTACTTGTTACTAATGACTAAAGAAAAGGGTTCGCCAGTTTCTTTTGGATCTTAAAAGGGGTTCGAAAGGAAGAAAAGGTTGGGAAACACTGATTTACAGTAAACGGAAGAAAGCTACAAAAATTTATCAACAGATGGCACCATTATTTTTTTCTTATTTACCCCTTAACGCATTTGCCCGTGTCTGACACGGGCGACAGTTAACGGGAAATCTCATGACCGTGTCTCGCACGGGCGATCTTGTACCTCGCGTTATTTTATTTCCAATGCCCGTCTGAAATCCGTTTGCATTTTGTTTGAAAATAATTTTTCATATAACTTTCACCTCACTCCGCCATCTCTCTAGTCACCCTCTGCAACTGAAATTGCCAAAAACAATGTATACTATACCTATATATTCATTTTCTGTCAAAAAAAAAAAAAAATTGAACTTTTTTTTTTTTTTTTTTTGCCAGTTTTTCCGGAAAAAACTCGTGCTCCAAGGGGTTAAATAGCGAAACGTTGAAACTGCAATGAAAAATACCGCTTTTCTCAAAAATATTAATCGCTTGACATACCCCAGTAAGTTCCTCACCACCTCATATTGCAACAACTGTTTCATATGCCATACTTCCAAACACAATTTTAAACGAATGGGGCTTTTAAAAATCTTTTGGCAACAGAATCGTTACTTTTTTCAGTACTCAGTACCTTGTCTTAGACTTTAGAACGAGTTCTGTAATGTTTTTATTCAGAGAACTTGGCGAACCGTCCGACTTCATCTCCTCCAGAAGATCGATCTCGTCTTTGAGGATGTCTTCTTCTTCTTTTCGAATGCTTTTCGGAGATTCCACCTTCACTTCCATGATGCTGGACCTGTCGTTATTGCTGCAGTCAGAGCTCAAAGTCCTCCTCTCTTCGGATTCCATGATCGGTTCCATTCTCGAAGGTATCGAAGACATTTCGATCAATGACTGCGTTCTGTCACTTGGCCTCGAATAGAGTGTGTTGTTGTTTGTCAAGAGATTACTTCCACCGTTAACGTGATGCGCCATATTGGCAGTTTTCCTTTTTTCTTGTGACATATTATAGTTCAAGGGTTTTACGGACAGATGCCCGTTCATAAATGGCTTATGTGCATTCATGTCTTTTACCTGTAAGATTGAAATCCTTAATGAAACCAGATGATAGCAATATAGTTTTAGTTATAACTCTAAATACACTTATTCTGCAATATACAAATTCATCAAGTAGTTAATATTGTCGATCTTACAGTAAGAAAGTTAAATAAGATTAGTTTTATGTAATAAATAATTCTAAGCATTGTGTAAAGAACGTATGAATCAACAGGGCGAATTCTTTGCATGGCAATAATGTTTAGTGTAAACGTTTTAATTTAAAACAATATTAAATTTGAGCTTATTATAATTTACATTGAGCAAACAGTGAGACTGAAAGTAAAGCGATAATCACAAAAAGTCACGTTTTATGAACAAAATAACATTAAAAGAATATAAAAAATGGCTAAATCATACTACTGGTTAATGGAAAGGTTTTTAAATCGGTTTTTTTTCCACAAACATTAATTAATAAATACAAAAGGTTCTTTTTCTATTTTTTTTAATTAGTTCTTTTTAACCGACTTCACAAAGGAAGGAGGTTATACATTCATATTGTATGTATGTCTTTTTTCTTTTTGTTTGTCCATTCATAACTTCTCACCGGATGAACCGGTTTTCATGATTTTTTTTAATCGATCGAGGGTGCTTTCCCATAGGTCCCGTACCTTCGTTTGACCATATTCGATAATTAGAAGAAAAGTTATGGGCAGAAATAGGGTCATTTTTTTCGTTTTTCCTCCATAACTTTTGACTAAATGAACGGATTTTGACGATCGTTTCTTTAATCGATATAGGGTCGTCTAACTCAAATATCGCACATCAATTTGACTACATTTGTTTTTAAAAAAACTTTACGGGTGAAACATAAGTATTTTTTATTTTAATTGGAAAGGCTTAACTTGATTTTTCATTGTTGGGAAAATTATTAAAAAATATAAAACTCACTGTTAAAAAAGGTTTTGAGGCTTCTCTAAAGCAAAAATTAAATCCAATCAGTTTGTTTGCTAAAATCGACTTCAAAACGGAATTTTTCATACAAATGATTAGTTTTTAGTGTCATTCATTCAAAGAAGGTTTTCCCTTTGATATGGATTTTTTAAAAATAGAGTACTTATAAAAACTGCAATTACACTAAAAAGAATAAAATAAAATAATTTTTGAAAAAAAAATAGAACCGACTTCAAATTATAAATTGAGCTGAAAAGTGAAAAATAAATTAATTCTTTAAACAACATCGACGTGACTTTTAAACATAGTTTTAGAAGTCGGTGCAAAACTATGGGTCTAATTACTATTACACAATGTGCTACTTCATATTGGAACTGTTGCTAATTCTGGGCCATTTAGATTTGTAATTGATTCATGATTACAAAGGATTTTATTTATCCTATTTTTGCACCGACTTCTAAAACTATGTTTAAAAGTCACGTCGATGTTGTTTAAAGAATTAATTTATTTTTCACTTTTCAGCTCAATTTATAATTTGAAGTCTGTTCTATTTTTTTCTTCAAAAATTATTTTATTTATTCATTCAAAAAACCTTCATAAGATGACAACGCTTGTCGAAATATATATGTTTTATGCAATTAGGTGATTTCTAAAGAAAATAATTCTCATAGTAACAAAGAAAGTGTTGTGTATGTATAAGGAAGTAAATGCATTAAAATTTTTTTATGCATTTATGTACACTTCTTTTTCCGGCAAAATAAAAAGGAAGAAAGAAGAAAAGAAATTTTCCAAATGACTATTTTAAAAAACCAATTAACACAAGTTCAAACTCGTTCACTTTTCTATGTATTTACTTTCTTCTAAAATTCCTTTTCAAAACTTCTTAATAGTAGTTACTGGTTAGGTATAAAAAAGTCGCGCTCTGCAATGTCCAGATTAGTAAGGGGCATTAGTAAATATGATTTAGTATTTCACTTGGAATTTATTACACATTAACTAATGAGAATGAGTCCCTGCGTTGAATCTTACATTCTTCTTATCACAAAACTCTACTAATAAAATAATAAAAACTTTTAATTAACCAATTAATAAGGAAACTATCTAAATTTTTTGAATATGGATCACGGTACTGTAATACAATTTGCAGATGCTGACAGAATGTACTAAAAACATTTAATTTTTGCAGACGACATTTTTCAGAGCAATTTCTTAAAAAACATGGTTTACCATAAGTATTGAAATCACTTGAATGCATACTATTTTTGAAAGGAGATGTAGGCTCATATTTCTGAAGATAACAGGTTTTCATTAACAATAAGTTTTGAAGATAGTAGAACAATGCTTTTTAAGATTTAATAGGTTTTCTTTAACAATATTTTTGAATATAATTTAGAGTTTTTGAAGATTCTGAAATTACGATTACGTACTGGCACTTTAGCTAACTTTTTTTTTTTTTTTTTTGCATTTTTCCCTTAAACTAACGATGCAAATGTAGTTTACCTGGAGAGGATGTATTTTCTTCTTTGTTTTCCTAAAATACTTGAAACAAGGGCAGCGAATAACCATAAATCGAAGTCCATCAGCGATGCACTCGCAACAGGTCTTGCTTATGCAGAACGTGCAGAAGAACAGCCTCAACACACAGAAGAGCATACCAATGCCTACTAACGACGGGCCTATTCCGGCCATGGTGGCCTGCATGGCCGGATGCTTGAACTGGCAATAAAAGCTGATGAGGGTCAGTATGGCTCCTATGCAGGCCATCACTAGGCCTATGATGACTAGGACGTCTGGTCCAAAGTATTCTTGATGTTCTCTAAAGCTCATGTTTGCTTCGGGGGCATTTGGATCCCCTGAAACAGAAGAAAAATTAATATTCGAAAATTAAAATCATTTGAGTTAGAAAGTGCGTAAATTGATACACAGTGAATTTCCAAATAAGAATTATTTTTAGTGTTTTACAATATCACGCTGCCAGTACAATAACTGCCGTTCTAAGCACTAAAGTCGTATATGAACTTTATGGCGAAATTGAGTTATTGTCAATAGGTGACTCTTCGTCACTTTTTTAAAACTAAATAGAGTCAGTTGGGGTAATTGTAAACATGGGGTAATTGTAACCAAGTTTCATAACTACACTTGTGGCGGTTTTGAAAACTTAACTGCTTGTGAGTGATAAACTGGCAGCATAAGAAAGACATTGATACAGTTTCGTAAGTTTCGAAACAACTGTAGAGGAGTCACTATTGTTTGAAAATGGCACAGTGAAAAATGTTGTTTAACAAAATTTAGTGATGTTACATTTTCCTCTCCAGCTCATCAACAAAAGCAATGTAAGCGGTTTCAACCATTTTTATTTGTCATATGGAATGCTGCTAAAAGCATTTAGTTATGAATTTAATCCTCCCTGTTATTTTTCATGTGCAAGTTAGGTTACAATTACCCCATATATGTCGTACTCTGGCGTAATTGTAAACACTTAAATTTATCCTATTTCCAATATTTTTTGGGACAATGAGCATATTTTTATGTAAATTACACTTTTGTGTCTATTTTACATAACTGTTGTTGTTGTTGCTAATGCCACTTGAAAATTCAAGCCCCCTTGCAGGGCGACCATGAATTAAGAAAGCTCCTACTGATTATTAATGCGCTCCGCTAGAATGAAGTACACTTGTCTCAGACGGGCTTAATGATTTTGAACCAGCTCCCAGATGAGAGATCGTCACCTAGGTTGTTCCCTCAGCGGAAATTATTTCTAACTTGGTGAACAGTTGAAGCGACGATGTATTTTACATGCACAGCTCCCTTTAGCGCACTCGGTCTCAGAGTAACCAGTCACGGGAGGTGGTCACCCTCCTAAGCGTTGACCACGGCCAGTTGTGCTTCACTTCCGCTGTACTGTGGTGTCCAAGCTTAACCCACTGATCCACTGCGGGACAAACTTTACATAAATTTGTCGCATTACTTGATTTTTTTTTTTGCAAGATATTTCTCGTTAAATGATCTCAGCCGACTCATAACATAACTCAGCGGACCACTTGCGGCCTGTTGGCAGCAGATTGAGAACCATTGCTCCGGAACACCTTAAGCCTTCAAGCACACTCTGTATGAAACAATTTTCCATTTGCATCATCCTTATTCAAAAATAAATCAGTTTACAACTACCCCAGATCTCTGGGGTAATTGTAAACACGAGCTCATTCGCTAACAAATAGTCATAAAGTCAAAATTTTTGTACACATTTACTCACAAGAAGTACAGTAGTGCCTACAATGCTCACAATTTTATCTCTGAATTCATTCAAAAGGTAGGGAAGGATCAAAAGTTTAAACATTGAAAAAGCGTTTACAATTACCCCAACTGACCCTACATTGTTTTGTGGTCGTGTGTGAATGGGGAACCTTAAAAAAAATATTCGAAAAAGTGGCATCTGAAGGAAATACATGGAGGTGCAAAACTTAAATCGTCAATATTTAATTTTGAGCACAGCTGCAGATACGATGTTTTTGCTTAGCGTAGCAGCATAGTGCAATACCTCAAAAAGAAGTAACGATTACAGAAAATTCGGAATAAAGTAATGATTACAGACTTTTACTTTTACATTACTTTTTAAGTTACTCGATATAATGCATATAATAGCTTGCATTGTATCATGAGATAATTTCACTATTATTTCACAAAATTGTATACATATTTTAAAATAACACCCTAGAGTTTGACGATCTAAAATGTTATTTATCCTCCGATAAATGTGGACTTCAAAAAAAAAAAAACTAAATTTTAAAATTGTGGTTAGTATAATAAGTATGACTTTGAAATGGAATCGGAATAAAAACAATAAATTTTGTTTAAAAAAATGTTTTTGAAATGGTAACTAAAAATCTTTTTGGGGCATTGCTCCTGGTCACCTTTTTTAATAATTGAAAACCCACTAAGATCGAAATAAGAATTGCGAATTCTCTTGTCTGAGACAAGTAAACAAAGTGTTCCGCATAGCATTTTTTTATTTATTAGGGAGTGTTTTTTCTCGGCTGTAAAATACTAACTTTCATTTCCAGATATTGAGATGTATGGCTTGAGTGACTGTAAGGCTCGAATGGCTGTGATGATCGAACACCTTAGATTTTCTCCTAAAATTAATTACCCTTTAACAGCATTTTATTTAAGTAATTTCATCTCATCTTCTGTATATGGTCGGGTTTTTTCTTTTTTCATAGTTTAATGCCAAACGATTATAAAGTGTTTGATATACATTGGTAGGAAAGATTAAACTTACTCATAACTTTATTTTGGCTCCCGTTAACTTGTTACCAAAAAGTTACCTACGATTTTATTTTTTTTAATTCTCTTTAGTCATAATTTTTGCTGATCTTCCATAACCTAATTTTCTGTCAGTTTTTCTATTTTCCATCATTGCACAAAGTTATTTTCGGCACATCGTTTGAAACAAAATGCTTCACTAAATGTGGTTATTCAACGCTTTTTATGTATTTAATCTATTTGTACAACGTGACTGCAAAATATATTTTGACTCGACGCCATTTGAATTCTTATAAATTCACAAGCGATTTTTTTAATTATACATTTAAAGAGGAGTTGAATTGTAAATATAATAATAAACAATAATGAATAGGATTTGATGGTATCTTCTCAATGGCTTACTGAACTGCAGCAGATTCTGCAGATGCTTGAGTTAAAATGTACGACCCCAATTTTGCAATTAAACGAATAATTTATAAAGCAGATTTTCTTTTACCTCTGCTGCAATGGGAACAAAATATGTTTTTTGAAATAGATGAAGAGATCACAACAATAACAAGTGCTTAGCTATTTAATATTGCGTCACAGTGCAGTCAACAAATCCTTTGGGTGAAATATATTTTTAATAATAGAAGAAATAACGTCCAATGAATAAACAGGAAGTTTTAATTAAGTGGTGTCGAACCAATGATGTTCGCTGAAGTCTGCAACATTTTTCTTTTGTATTCGTGTATCGCCGGCGGATCAAAATCAGCATTATGTGGATTTAGAAATGAAAATAAATCAAAGTATTATTCTTATTGCCATCTTACCTATAGGACAGTCTGAAGTGCTGCTTACAGAATGATTATAAGGTAATCTTCTGCGGCCAGGAGGAATGAGATGTTTACTACTCGAAGTATAATGGTTTCCTAAGCCCGTGGGCAGAATGGACACTTCTGAAGTGTTGAGTCTCGCCAACATCACCACCAGCAACATGTAGACGTGTCCCGGAAAGGACTTTGCTTGTGTTTGCCTACATTAGGGACTTTCTAAAGAGTTCTCCTTGCAGCTTTCGGATCAAATGAAAAACACTTCTGTGGCAGCATACTGATTTGAAAGAGCCAAAGAATTTTCATTTTCTGTTTCCTTGAGGGGAGATTTTGCGGAATTCCTGAAAAATATGCAAACACTTCAGAAAAACTCTTATACAAGCAGAAAGTACATTAAAAGCAAAATGAAATTTAGGCTTTACAAAAACGCATGAAAACCTTCTTACTTCTAACGGAGATAAACATTTTTACATTATATTGTGCGGTTTAGAGCTTCCGTTAGGCTCGTTAACAAACTTGATCCTTACGCTTAAGAGGGGGTTTTCGTTGCGTGGAGATTATCTCTGGTATAAGCCGTCACTCAAATCAGGCATTATAGACACCTAAATATTAACAATAAGTGACTACAGAGTAGAGAGGATTTCTCTAAATATTTTTGATTGCCTTTTATTCATTTGGACTGCGATTTGGGGAAACCTTTTATTTCTTAGAATTATTTTTAAATAAATAAACAATTTCTTATTTAATAATTCACTACAAATTATAATATACTGTCTGAAAATTTTATGCTTTAATAGTAAAATTTTATTTTTCGGATTTAGAATAATAGTATACTTTACTTGGGGGGGGGGGGAGCTGGCGTATTATCTAACACCTATAGCTATTTCATTTTTGTATTAAAGAGTGCTTATTGGAGAATATTATACTTAATTAACATTTTATAACGCACTTTAGAGATCATATATTTTATTTTTGCGCGCAAACATTTTACTGAAAATAACTCATCTGATTTAGATTTAAAAGTTACTGTACAAATAGTTATATCTTTTCCAACACTACTTTAATTTAAATGTTAGTACTTACTTAAGTTATAATACTTTCTCGTTTAAGTATTTATTTATTTATGCATTTATAAACGATCCAGAGAAATATTTGGAACGTTTACTTTTTTTGTTGACTCCAAACAATTGAAAACTAACAGTCTTGAGGCAAGTAATTTGTTTTGAACACCTAATGAATGATCATTTTCTTACAAAACATTAGTTTCTATTTGAATAGCGAATCCGTTAACTTCAATAACTGGGTAGTTTAGTTATTTTTGTGGTTTTAATACCGAAGTCTTTCTCATATTGTGTGAACTTGGTAAGTCTATTCTTCAGTATAAAAAAAAAATGCACTTGAAGAATAAGGTTAAAGAGGAAAAAAGTGCATTATTTCCTGTGCGAAGTTTTAAATCAATGTTTTACCACGGAAAATCAAGACTATGTTTTCTCTCTCAACAGGCAAACAGTTCGGAGGAGATGTTCGTATAGGCCGACAGACAGAAATGCACACATTTAAATAGTACTGATTTTTTTTAACTTTGCAGTACAACATGTCTAATCTGTGGAATCCTGCAAAGGCGGGCTATTTCAACCAGCCCTCGGTAAAAATAAAGAATTCCGCAGGTGTGGTTTTTCTGCTAGTGCAGTGTCAATGCTGGGAAGGCTACGTGTCTCTGCTAAATTAGCTGGTTTGAAATAAGTCGACGGAGGCGAAAAAAATTTCAGGCGTATGTTCATTTGTTTGTCTTCTTTTCTTTTCTTTTTTTTCTTTTCTTTCTTTTTTTTTTTTTTTTTTTTTTGTTGTTTGTTTTTAATTCTTCTGCTCAATTCATTTTAACTTTAAACTGTAGCTTTCAATTTTTATATTTTAGAATGTAATTAACCCGCGAGTATCTTAATACAAAGTGTGAAGTTTCTAAGACAAAATGTTTTATCTAAAAAATATTAATTTGTGAGTGTTGAGGGTATGACATTAATGACACACTCGCAGCATGCGCAAATCATTCTTATTTACTTTTTTTCCAGAAACTTCACACTTTGTGTTAGTATACGCGATGGTTACATTCTTTGATAACGTAATTTTATTCTCACTCCATAAACGCGCATGGGAACAAGCGTACTCAAAATATGATGAAGAAGTGGCTGACTTTTGTTAGGCATTAGGAGAGGGGAACGTAACAGTGGAGCAATGCATTACTTTCAGGGTGTGTATTTTCGGGGGGAGGGGGGGGGGAGAGAGATTTTTAATCACTCAAAAGAGAAAAAAAGGTATGGGGAAACATGTCCGAAATCAGCAGTGAAACACCCTCCAACTAAATATTTGTATGCTACCCCTTTTTTTTGTACAGTATTTCTGCTCTGTTTTTTATAATTTTCTTATACCACCAGAAAACACTATGACTGAAATTCACTATCTTAATTTATTGTTCATGAGAAGTTGAAATTTCATGTGCAAATTCATTTATATTTAATTTGTATGCAATATTGTTACATCATGCAGTTCCTTGTCTTAAGGTGAACCGATTTCAATTTTTAAAAAAATAATAAAGAAAAATAAATAAATAAAAGCGGGAAAGTCGTTAGTTCTACGTAGCTTGTTCGTTTGTCTTATTTCTAATGGGAGTTGGGTATTGGTCCTTAACTTTTGCAGACATAGTGCGCTCCCCAAGAGTTGGCATCCATTCCATAAAATAGCACCAATGTGGGCGGATACCATTGCTACTTAAGAATTGCGATGACCAATTTTTCACCAGATCCGGCACATGTGCAGGCAGTGGTAGCCTAGTGATTAGGATGTCGACCTACAGGGCATCCCTAAGGCCTAGTGCTAACAGGGAAGGAGGTTGGAGGAAGAAAAGATGTGGCACCTGCGCTGTGACGATGCGAAATTGCACTAGGACAGTGTTTCCCAGCCTTTTTTCCCTTACGAACCCCTTCTAAGATTCTAAAGAAAATGGCAAACCCCCTTCTGTAAGGGGTGACAAGACTAAAATTTCTACCACGTTCATTAGTTTAAATGAAACTAAAATACAGCTACAAATATTTTTTCTGTCATTACTTGTTTTTCTTTTTTTTTTTTTTGAATAAGTCATTAGGGCTGTAAACATATGTATTCCTAAAAACTTTTAAAAACTATTTTCCCGATAGGCTCCCCTTTCCTGTTAAAATATACAAAATTCGGTAAAGTTTTGGAAATTTAAAGAAAAATTAAAATTTACATATTTTAAAATTTATAATAGCGATAATGCAGAAAAGTTGGAATCAAGTGTGATAAATTTAAGTCCAAATTTAAAATTTTTGACCTTCTGGTTCCATTTTATGGACTTTATAATGATAAATTTTCCTAGAATAATGCAAAAATTTTACGTTTTTAGTAAATTTTTATATTTCCTGTTCGTCTTTCTTGTTCGAGAGGAAAAAGTGGGAAATGGTAGGAGAAACATGCGTTCTAAAATTTAAAATAAATCAATGAATATCTTCAGTACCAATTTGTAATCCAAATTTTAAAAATCAAGCAAAAGTAGAAATAAGTGCATTTCAAACTTTGTATCTATGCTTCCTTTACCAGTTCACTACTTCTCGGCATTATCTTGAAAACACAATTTTTTTAATCATTTTCGCACTCCTTAATCACGTATGAAAATTTATTATTTCGTGTGTTTTCTTTTACGTTAGCGATAAAAAAAATTCTACCATTGCAATATTATTTTTGCGAACCCCCTTTCGGCACCGCGAGAACCCCTGGGGGTTCGCGAACCACCGGTTGGGAAACGCTGCAATGGGAGTTCAATTTAACCGAGAGTATCCAAGCCAAATGGATACTCAATGGATCTTTAACATACCGCATAATCATACGAAGAAAGCCTGCCACATTTGGGTGCACGGGGCCAGCGCCATACCATTACACCACCCTGCCGGCTTTTGCAGCTTGTTGAAGCAATAGGTCGTCTGGTATTTAGAGATTTCTGAAGGTAATTGTAAATCTCTTATTTATATCATGAAAAAGGACTGTATAGGAGATTAAAAACAATTAACATGCAACGAAAGAGTATTTTTACAGAGTCATACTAAATAATCTTGTAGACTTGTTTTGTAGTTTTTTAATGTGTTATTATTCCAAAATTCCATTAAAACTGATTACAGTCATAAACTGTCCAAAAAGACTATGTCTTTGCGTGGTTGAGAAAAGTTCCAACGAAATATGCTAGGCTTATCTTATTCTTAGAAATAAATACATTGGGATTTTTAAAGTTGGGGAATTTCTTTTCTTAATAAATTTAAAAATTGTTTAATAATACCTGTTATAACATCTATTTAAAATATTGTTCTTATCCTAACGATCAATCTTGTTAATACTGCATTTACACAAAAAGAAAGGCGAAAACTTGCCAAATATGACGTGATCGTATATAATACACATGCTAAATTGCTTAGCAAGTTAATCAATTATTTACCCCATTTTCCAAAGGCGCTTATTATAGTCTTTCAATCATGCAAATGAGGTAGGATAACAAAAGCACTTTTCATGCATTTTATCGGTAACTCCATCGTTACCTAACCGATTTTCTGCAATTCTCAAATCAAGGCCCTGGCGCAAAATGGCTTTAGTAAACTGCGACCGAAACGCTACAGCTAACTTAAATATAGTCATTTGTTTGAATCGAATAATAACATCCCTTTTTTGAAGGTCAGAAGCTGACTAGCAATCATGCAGGTAATGTGTTTCACATGTTTCTGCAAGGAATAATTCCCATTGGTGGAGTTATGAGTGCGTATTGAACACAATACCGTTTGTCGGAAAACAATACGCGGATGCTCCTTACGCACTAAAATTATTCTACCTCATTTGTCAAAGTCGAAATTTTAGCGGATTGTAAGATATTTTATACTGGTGGTGTTTCTAAAGTCTTATTTAAAAGAACATAGTTTTAATGAATTTTGCTGCAAAGTTTTGCTACGGAGTTAAAACCATGTTCTCTTTTTTTTTTTGAGGAGTCATTTAAATGTAAATTCATTTTAATTTATTCGCAATTTTATTGATTAAAAAAAAACAAAAGCCTTTTTAGGGCTTCCTGCTTGTAAATAAACTCTACAGTCAATTCTCACTATCTCGAAAACGAAGGGAAAAAATAACAATTCAAGATATCGAAAGTTCGAGTTACAGAAAAAAAGAAAATTTAGAAAATTTCATCTCTGGAGGAAATTAAATTCCAAGACTGTGGTTAGCAACTTCATGTATTTCCAACAAGAATCCCGTGGTGATGTATGTAGAAGTCAGGAAAGATCACTGCTTAAATGAACAACAACTTTTACCAGTTTCTCGAAACGTATGTTTGTAATATTTACGGGGTAAAAAGGTTGAAGATTAGTCAGGATCTCCCTCCCCTTTTTTATTTATTTTTTTATTAGTTTGTTTGTTTTATTTTTTTTAAATGTTCTAAAGAATAGGTTAAATTACAGGAAATGTATTTATTTTAAAAACTATGAAAAGAAAATGAATGTTTTCTCAATTTTACAGGCTCGAACTGAGGAAAAAAATTCCAAGGAAAATATCACGCAGACTCATATTCATCTGGCAGTTCTAGGGAAACGAGAGATTTACTGTTTAAAAGGTACTGTATTTTATTTAGTTCCTGAATTGCTAATTAATGTCAAGTAAAAATGGTGACTTTACTTAAAATGGTAGCGTAAAATGTTAAGGTTGAAGCTAACAGTTCACAATTAAATATCATCCACACGTAAAGTCCATGGATACATAATTGAACGGAAATCCTCAGAAATGGGGACACTTTTGCCCCATTTCGCAAAGAATGACGAAGGCTAAAGGAAGAAATAAACAAAATAAACAGAATAAAGGGCATAGCGTGATTTTGCCCACCACACCCATGTCCAGTCTTTTGAGAACAGCCCATTAAGTCTTGAAAAGAGTGACATATATTTCTTCACTTCAGTTACTTGTTTAGATCGAATTACTTTTAAATAGGTTGCGAATGGATGGAAAATACATTTTCGATTATTAGGCTCGCTTATTCTATGTACATATTAAACATCATAACGTAATTACGAGAAGGAAAACGTGAAATCCACGAATTTTTTTTTTTTTTTTCAATGAAATTTATAAGTGTTCCTTCTCATCCTTCTGTAAATTGTATGAAAATTTGCATATAGTTTTAGATTTATCTGAAACTAAGGGGGGTAAATTTTTAGCTCTAAATTCTGAAATCAATATAGCAATGGCTAGTAAACTTGGATCTGACAGCAGCAAAAGTGTCGGCGGGCTCCGTAGAAAAAAAATTCGACGTAGGCAGCATGTTAGGAGCCGTTCATAAATGACGTCACGCTTTTTTCCCATATATTTCACCAAACTCCCCCTTTGTCACAATATGTCACATTTCAGCGGACCCCCCTTCCCCCCTTTGTCACGCGTCACGCTATGTTGCATAATGCATGATGTCACACCTCTTGTTACTCCCTCCCCTTGTCACACTTTGTCACAATCTCATGAACCAATCTGCCCCCTTCGAAGCGTGACATCATTTATGAATGATCCCTTATTTGAAACAAGAAGTTCCGTTTAGAACTGTATGAGCCTACTTTCCTGCGCTCTCAGAAACGCATACTCAAATCTCACGAAACTTTCGTCGTGAATGAAGAAATTTTCTTGACGATTGAAGAATCGTCAAAAATGAGAGTTCTATTTCTGAGAGTGTGTGTGCACCAATATCAAATTAATAATCTATATCTGTCGCTCTCTCTCTCTCTCTCTCTCTCTCTCATTTAGCTTTAGTTTTTAATTATTCAAACATGCCCTTTACAACAGTTTATACATATTAATTCACTCATTCATTCATTCATTCACTCATTTATTTATTCACTCCATCGGAAATATCCTTAAAAATCCAGATCATAAAGTTTCGTAGGAAAATAGGCTCGTTTAGTTCTGGATAAACTTGGATGATAGTTCTGGATGAATTTCGTATCTGTACAATTTCTACGCCGTAACATCTTTGCGATAAAGTTTGTTTCAAGCAAATCCGTCTGTTAGAACAAGATTTATATTGAAATTTCCCCGTAGGTGCTAATGTTATTATTTTTTGTAATTGTTCAAACCAAAAAATGCTTCCCGTTGAGAGCTTCTTCCAAGAAGCTTGTTCAAAGAAACTTGGATCTTTGCCCAGAGCTTACATAATTTGGTTAATTTTTGTCCATAGGCGCTAATGTTAGGATTTTTTGAATTATTCAAAATTGAACAAAATTGTTCAAATCAGAAAGGGAAATATGGAAATGAGTTGTCCTCTCACAGATCTTTCGAATGCAAAGAAAATCTTTCAAATCCGACCAATCCTTCAAAACATATTAGGGGGACAGACAGACCGACAGACACATATTTCCCCCTACCAAAAGCCCACTTTACAATTTTTTATTTTTCAATATTGATTTAATTACTTCTTTTATTTGTGACTTTATCGTATTTTTAACGATAGGTCTTACTATAATTCTTTTTTGCTTTTTTTTTTTTTTAATTTAAGGGAAAGTAGGCTTAACAAATGTTGCATGAACCTATGGCTTTTATTTATTTAGTTACTTTAACATTATTTTTTAAATTCATTTCTTATTTATTTTTTGTGCTTGTTGCGAAGAAAATCGTTCACTGATTGATTTATTTATGCTTCATTTCTAGAAAGGTTCAAACCGACCAAAATTCGTCATACAAAATTTTGTGTATGCTTGAGTGGAAATTCCATCGTATCCAACTAACAATCTCAGGTAAGAAAATGGTGGTTCTGCTCAAAAAAAACTTTAAATACTTAAATTGTGGTTATGTGTTGCATATGATATCGGGAGTACATTTGGTTACATTGAGTGACCGAACCATGATGAATCATAAAAAAAAGGTCAGTGTAACAGAGTAACGCAAATTGCCACGGTTTTGACATGCTACTATATTTAGGCCTACTATGTATATAATAACTAATTACTCTCCATGAAAACACTATATTTAATGCAAAAAGGGATTAGAAGTAATTCGCTAAATTTCCTTAATGCCGTTTAGCGAAAAGTGCTCAATCCATTTTTACGAATGTGAATTAGTACGTATATATCTGGTACTACAATTAAAGAATTTTTATCCATCAGCTTTTAATTTTTATATTTTAGAATGTAACTCCCCCTCGGAGAAGTACGAAATCTCTAAGACGGAATGATTTATTTAAAAAACATCAATTTTTGCATATGTACAAAATTATTCTTTTTTATATAAAAGCTTCTTTTATAATCTTGTACTTTCTATTAAGATACATGATGGTTACTTACATTCAAAAATATACAAAATTAAAGGCTGAAATGTAGAATTCTTTACTTTTTGTCCTCATATTTGCATACAAATGTCACATCCGCAGCAATGAATTGAGAAAAATATAAAGAAAGAAAGTTGGTGCCCGCAACAGATTGCCACACTCTTTTTGCAGCATGTTCGTAAAATAAGAACAATTTTACATGTTTCATTGAAAGTGATTTTTTTTCCCATTGAATTAGGTTTTGTTTTAGAAAAGCGGTAAAGCATAATAAGTTTTTTTTACAACTAATTAATACTAAATCTTTGGAATGTAAGCAAATAATTCTAGCTATGTTTCGGAATTAAAAGATACTGACTATTAAAAACAGCTTAAATATTTAAAAATATTTTCCGTTGGAAAACTGAGATATTGTTCTCGAAAAGGATAAAAAGGCAAAATAAAAATCGATTATTTTTGAGTTCTTGAACGTTAAATATTTAATAAAACAAGTAGCGTCACTATACGGGGGTGGAGGGGTCGGTCCGCCTTGGGGTCGTCCTTTTGGGGGTGACACCCAAAATTGATTAAAAAATTTATGAAAAATGTATGTATTGCGAACGGGCATTTTCCCCCATTATATTTGAAATGTATTTGATCTATTGGTAAGAACATTTGTTGTCCAAAAATTACTACCACCTTTTTTTTAATTAATTTATTTTCTATTTTTATTTATTATTCGTTCAGAAAAAAATACTCTTTATTATTCGCTCAGGAAATTTTCTTTTTTTTTGGGGGGGGGGGCTGACACCCATGCTAGGAACGCCCCTGATAAAATGGATCTATGTCTGTCAGTGTATAACAGCTGTCAGTACTTCTATAGCTGCTATGGATATTGTAGAAAAAAAGACAGCATTAAAGCCTTGCAAATTGTTGTTTATGAGATTTGAGGTATTTTGACCTTTAAATACTGACAGCTATAGATAACTGAAATGACATGTTTAGTCCCACTATTATTCACGAGGGCTTACTTAAATACTTTCCATTTTATCGTCGTTTGTCTAATCACCTGTCCGGTGGAAGAGTCACTTTTTTTTTCTCTACCTCCCTACTCTTCGAGAATGTTTCTATGTACTAAAATCAGGAAGAATAATCACTTAATGATCATTGGCTACTAGGTCAAAAATAACATTCACTTGGAACCGGCATTACGGTAATGCCAAGTGACCTTGTGCACGGTCTTTTTTACTGCACTTAAACGGCACGGATGATGATTTTCAACCAAGTTGGTCTCCCATAGGGAATTGAATTGCACAAGATAGAGATTTTGCTGGATTGAAAAAAGTTTTGCTTTTCTTCTGAAAATGTTTTATGAATTAATTCATATCAGCGAATTGGAATTTTCCTTCAGGGACTCACTCAGTTTTTTACTTGCTGTACATAAATATAGATGGTTGTTAATATTTTCTGT
Organism: Octonoba sinensis; assembly: GCA_038502835.1. Lineage (NCBI taxonomy): Eukaryota > Metazoa > Arthropoda > Arachnida > Araneae > Uloboridae > Octonoba > Octonoba sinensis. The sequence goes on from CM076599.1 coordinate 124,474,506, forward strand.
GACAACAGGCTGGAAATATGGCAGATAAATTTTAAAACTAGGATTTAAAAAAAATTAAATATGTTATATGTGATGAGATTTTTTTTTTTTTTCTTTGAACGCATGCCAATGAAAGATTTAAGAAAATACTTTTATTTTGTAAATATGAGATTATATTGTTCATTGCTTAACGCTTGGAATTATTATCGTTAGTTAACCCCCCTTACTATATCAAATATCAAAAACATAATTAAATGCACACAAATCGTTGAAATTTCCGCGTTTACTATAACCAACAACGTTGAGTAATCAAATGAAAGTAATTTAGGGGCCGTGGTAGCCTAGCAGTTAGGTCGAGTTTCGGATCGGAGGATCTCGGATTCGATACCCGAGCAGCTGAACCCTCCATGTACACTTGGGGATACGTGCATGTAAAATCTGTGGACCCTGAACTCTCGAGGCAGTTCCGAAGGCTTAGACCATATAGTCCGAAGTCTAAGTCCGAAGGTACCGGTGGGTGGGAATTTTCCCTTCCCCTCACCCATAGGTCTAAAAAGGAAGGTGGCTTATTTGTGGTGGCGCCATCTGGTGTCATCCAAGTGCATTATGAGCAAAGTCGTACTTCCACCATTGGTGCTCAAATTGAAATGGAAGGCGTTCCCAACTGCCTTAATTCCTAGTCGATTCGACGAAGGGGAGCTTGGATTACCCACGTGGCATAAGCAGCAACAACAGCAAGTAATTCAGCCGATAGGGTCTTTTTATTAGTCACATGTTTAGCAAAATCAATGCATGCTTATTTCACAAATGCAATGTTAACTTGTTGCTACTAATTCATATTATAATGCTCGTTCCTCAATCCGCCCTCGCCTGTTCATAATATTCTATAATCCAATACAAACTGAGCCATCCGAGTTTTTTAGTTTATTTCATTTCACTTTATTTATTTATTTGGTTATCTTATATACAAGCGGCTTATTCTGTCTGTCTGTCTGTCTGTCTGTCCGCTGTAGGATCCCAGGCCGTTTTACCAATCGGGACCACATTCGGCACGGTTAATGTTTACGACTCGAGAAAATCAACACTGCAAAAATGAAAGTTGTGACTCAATTAGTTTTTTTTTTTTTTTTTAATTAATTTTTAAAGATTTTTCAATGATTTTCTTGACCCGTTTTATTTTATTTTTGCATTGTTGCCGTCGTTTCCAACCATATAATTACAGTTGCCGTGTGAACAAACAAATCAACGCAGTTGCGATTGTTATTGTCATAAATGTAACAAATATTCTAATAACAATCGAAACGTTTATCTCCGTTAACGTCATATTGAGTGAGGCTTCGCTGTATTTCAATCTCCGTTAAAAATTAATGTATACGCGAATTTAATTTAATCCTTTCTTTCTTTTTAATTTATGTATTTATTGCCTGCTCTTTTTATATTTTTCTTATTAGAGTGGCAGCGCTCTTTTTTCCCCAGTTTCGTTAAAACTTGTTTTGAAGAGCATAATAAAATTTTCAATAGCATTCTTTCGATGATAAATATATATTTTTCACAAACAATTTGATTATATAGTAAATAAATGTATAGTAGTGTGGGGCTGTAAGCGAAGGGCCGTCCTCGCCTCCTGATCTGGGTAATTCAGTTTGAATTAGCAGACACCTTTGCACAAATCATTTTAATTACAATTTATAATATCTAGAACAGCGATCATTTCGTATGACTGCCGGGCGTGCTAGTCTTATATATAAGCGGCTTATTCTGTCTGTCCGCTATAGGATCCCAGGCCGTTTTACCGATCGGGACCACATTCGGTACGGTTAATGTTTACGACCCGAGAAACTCATCGCCGCAAAAATGAAAGTTGTGACTCAATTAGTTTTTTAAAATAATTTTTAAAATTTTTCAATGATTTTCTTGATTCGTTTTATTTTATTTTTTCATTGTTGCCATCGTTTCCAACCATATAATTATAGTTGCCGTGTGAACAAACAAATCAACGCAGTTGCCATTGTTGTAAAAATGTAACAAATATACTAATAATAATTAAAACGTTTCTCTAGCATATTGAGTGAAGCTTCGCTGTATTTGCAATTTCCGTTAAAAATTAATGTAAGCGCGAATTTAATTTAATCCCTTCTTTCTTTTTAATTGATTTATTTATTGTCTGCGCTTTTTGTATTTTTTTTTATTAGAATGGCAGCGTTCTTTTTCCCAGTTTCGTTAAAACTTTAGTTTTTAAGAGCATCATAAAATTTTCAATAAGTTCTTTCGACGATAAATATATATTTTTCACAAACAATTTGATTATATAGTAAATAAATATATAGTAGTGTGGGGCAGTAAGCGAAGGGGCTTCCTCGCAGCCTGACCTGGGTAATTCAGTTTGAATTAGCAGACACCTTTGCACAAATCATTTTAATCATAATTTATAATACCTAGAGCAGCGGTCATTTCGTATGACCGCCGGGCTTACTAATTAAATATATTCGCGTATTCGTTGGCATTGACCACCCGGGGTGGGGAGATAGACTTATCGTTAATCTGCCTGCATAATGCTAAAAATAATGCTGGCATCTATACTAAATTAAATCACTGGTGGTTTGATTGACATTATTTGTTATTAAATTCAAATGCATAAAACTTGAGAGGTTTTGCACATAAGTTAAATTTTTATTAGTTCTGATTTTTTTTTTAAAATCCAGATTTCCCAGCAATTGACACCCCTTTAAGAAAACGGTGCCAATTGCTGGAGCAGCTATGCCAATTACTGGCACATACAGTAATAATTTTTTTTTCTGATGCAGCTTAACATTTTTTTAGATGCCTTTATAGAATGTATGATAAACAATTTTTAAAATAAAGTATTTTGGGTTTATAAGTTATAGAAGAATCACTTTGCATGTAGTATTTAGCCTATGTTGAGCAAATAGTTTATAAATATTAACCTTAATACAGTGTTTCAAACTCTGGAACGTATGGTGTCAATTACTAGTAAAATGAAAAGTTGGCATTATTAATTACTGGAACATTAAGTGGATATAAAATAAAAATTCATTAAAAAAATTATTGAATTTCCGAACGCATAAATTTTAACATCTATATGGTTCTGAATGTCTATTAAGACATATGTTAATTTAAAAACTATGTAAAGGTATTTCCTGATGATTAAACTGTTAAAAATGTGATAAATCACTCTAAAGGTTTCCATCAGTGGTGCACTTTTTTTTCAGAACCAATACTTAACTGCATATAACACAAATTAATTGTCCTTCATAAGTTTTTATTCAAAAAATAAAGAGCTATTGCATAAATCCCTTAGTATCCATTTAAATAGATCTTCGTTCGCAATATACTACGCCGAGAACCTAATGCTTCGTTTGGTTCTTAAGGGTAATCGCATTTAATCTTGGAGGTTCCCGCTTATTAACTTTAAATTTATTTGTAAAAAAAAGGAGAAGGAAAAGAGAGAAAGAAAGAGAGCGAAAACATACATACTCTATTAGGCTAAGAGGGTTGAAAAACACGTCATTAATGCTCGTTCTTTCCTATTGCTTGTCTTTTTGAGGTACAGTAGTACGCGGACAACTGGTGGGAGACGTTTGTTTGTGACTGTATATATATTGCCGATTCTGGTACATTACCAGATTATCCAAATACATTGTAAAAAATTCGCTGGTATGATGCACCAAAAATTGGTGCCAATTTAATGGCTACGAAGTACGGTGCTTAATTTATTTATATTCTGGTACTTACATGAGTGTGTTGCATCAAAGTATATTAAAATCAAACAACATCTTCAGTAGCCAGCAAATTGGTACTTTTTTTGGCGCAACATGCTGCCAAAGTTTTTATGGTGTATTTTATTGGTTCGGTATTTCAACCAATGGGGGCAATTCACCGCTAGAGAGACTCATGAGCGATCATCATTGTTACGTGATATCCGCTCTTTGTTTACTAAGATTTTCAATTGAGTTCTACGTGGAGTTCGCAAGGCAAAATTAGTTATCTTAAAATTAATTAGACTATTTTCACAGCTTTTTCTGATTATAACCAAGTATTTACATTCTAAAGGAAATTTGTTGATTATTGCAATAGTTATAGTGTTTTATTTACTGTTAATTTTATGTAATGTAGAAGAACTTTATTTAGGCCTAGTGTTTAATTAGATTTGTCGAGCTCGAAGTAAGCGATGTTTACATTGTTTACCTTTGTTTACATTATTTTCATCGCTGCCACGTGACCAATGACGTTGCTTGAATTGCCTCCATTGAACTAGCATTACTATACATTCCGCAGTTAGTGTCATCTGAAGGTTTCGTGCAAAGTCAGGTAAAACCTAATAATCAAGAAATGACCCGCAAAAATAAATGTGTCCAAAAGTCCCCGGAAAGTTGGAAGCGTTCTGCTACTATGGTCACTCTATAAAATAGTGCTGAATGGTAAATTTAATTCAAATTTTATGTAGAATATTAAATAAATTTCCTTAAATCATTCTTTTTTTTATTCTGAATGTTATAAAATACATTTTTTTTCCTTTCTAAAATTCATAAAATGACTCTAGAGCTACATCTGAATAATATCTTTCATGACTGTTTAAAAGTTTTATTAAGTAAATGTTATCCAACGTAATTTTTGTTTTTATTTGGGGCATTTTTCTAGCTTTTTAGAACATTTCGTTTCTTTTCTTTGATCTTCATATGTAACGCTTTTTAAAGAAATCATTTCTATTTCGTTAAATTGACAGAATATGGTCCGAAAGTTAGAAAAGATTTTAGAGAAAAACAATGGGTTCCAAACACAAAGAAAAACTGGTCATATTTCAATTAGAGAAGTGGCGAGCTTTGAAATGGAAGAAGAATTGGCGGTAAGTCAACCTTCTCTAAAAACAAAATGTGCATTTTTATTCTTTTATTTATTTTTCTATTACATATATATATATACAGTATATATAATCTAAAATATGTATATGTGTTTGCGTGTGTGCATACAAGAAGGGGGGATGCATGTGAATTCGGAGCGGGAGCACACAGGAAATAAAAGGTTTAACATATTTCGTTTTGTGATTAGCATTAAGAGTGCTTTTTTAAAAACTTCCATGTATCCCCCCCCCCCTCCTTTTTTTTCTTTTCTTTTCTTCATTTTTGATTTCATTCTTGCTGCAATGGCACCGAAATCTTTGTTTTTTTTTTTTTCAGGTTATGAGTTCTACATAAATAAATTAAGATGCCCTCGTGTATCCGATATAGTTTATTCGTGAGGTGTTACTTATTCCATAGTTAAAGACAGTGATGTAGTCCTGAAAAAAAAGTTGGGGGGACGCTTACGTTAAAATGTAAAAGATTTGGGAGGACGCATGTATTAAAATAAAAAGGTAGGGGGACGCCGTCCCCCTACGTCCCCCCCCCCTCGACTACACCACTGGTTAAATATAACTTTCAGCCGGAAGAGCATTACTTGTTGCATATCCAGCTATCTAGTTTCAATATCATTATCAGCTTTTATGGACTCCATCTCCAGTCAGTGGACTTGAGCACTTTTTTAGGATATCAGCATGAAATAATCTCGAAATCCTCTAACCTCAACCCCCTCCCCCTCCCGTCCTTTCTTTCAAAAATTAAATAAATAAATAAAATTAAAATAACAATAATTACAATAACAATAATAAAGCCATCGCTTCCTCCTACTATAAACAATACATGACACGGAACACAAGTAAATTTTAATCTGGTTTGTTTTTATTCCTTTTTAGCCTACTTTGTTGTTAATGTAAAAAAATAGATAAATAAAGTGTGAAAGACGGGTTAAGCTAAGGTATTGTAAAAATATCGTTAAAAATAAAGAAAAGTCAAAAAAAGGGAAGTAATTAATCAAATACTGAGAAAAAAAAAATTTGAAAGTAGGGTTTTGAGATGGAGAAAATGTGTGTAAGTCGGTAATAACTTTTGTGGGAATTGTCCGATTCAAAAAAGAAAAATTTTTGCATTCGAAAGATCTGGGTGAAGGAATCTCATTTCCACATTTTACTTTTAGATTTGAACAATTTTTCGTTCAATTTTGAACAGTACGAAGAGTATTAACATTAGTGGTATTGGGGAAATATGAAGCAAATTATATTTATGCTGGACATAAAATTCAAGCTACTTTGAACAAGCTTATTGGTAGGAGCTCTCGGAGTGAAATATTTTTTTGATTTGAACAACTTTTGTTCAGTTTGAACTGTTCAATAAAATTAACATAGCACCTACAGGGAAATTTCAATCCTATGTAAATCCTGATCTAGCAGACGGGTTTGCTTGGAACTTGGAACAAACTTTATCGGAAAAATGTTAGGGCGTAGAACATGTACAGATACGAAGTTCAACCAGTACTAAACGAATCTATTTTCCTATGAAATTTTTTGATCGGGATTTTTAAGGATATTTCTGAGTGAATGAATGAATGAATAAAAGAACGGGTGAAAGAATGAATGAATGAATAAATCAGTAAATGAATGAATGAGTGGAAGAATGAATGAATAAATGAGTGAATCAATGAAAAATAATTAAATGAATGCATAAGTACATGAATGAGTAAATAAATGAGTGAATGAGTATGCATAAGCCGTTAAAAATGGTATATTTAAAGTAATTAAGAATTAAAACTAAATGAGAAAGAGAGAGAGAGATAGCTAAATTATAAATTTGAAGTTGGGAGTATGCGGGAAAGTAGGCTCGTATAGTTCTAGACAGAACTTCTTGTTATATTTTTTAATCTTCTTAATAGCTCATTTATCATAAAATCCTTACCAACAAAATTTAATGAGCAAAATGAAATTTATTTTCTTTATTATCGCTGTAATAATCTAATAAATGTTTTTAGCAAGAATTTGTGACACCTTTTCTGACAAAACAACTGAAACGAGGAACACAATATTGAGGGGGGGGGGGAGAAATATTGTCTATACTTTCGCCCATCAGAAATTAGTTTACAGATCCTCCGGTTGGCCATTATAATTGATTGTGTTTATTAACTAAAGAAATGTCTGTACTGCATTCCGAAACCCTTATTACAAACCAGGTCCCACTTTGAATCATAGTTTTGCTTATAGAATACGTCGTCAAATGTACTGAAGGAATCGCAGATTAGGAATTTTTATTAGATTATTTCTCTCAATATCTAACAGAACATTAGGGGACTTGTTACCCCTAAGTGCAAAATGGTAGTAACATTTTTCAATTCTTACAATAATTTACATTGTGTTTGTGTTAGAAGATATAACTTGGCTCTTATCATTTTATGCTGAAATTTGTTTTAGCTAAACTTATTCACGCAATAAAAGAGCTTGCTGTTACCCTCGTTGTGAAAAGAACAAAATCTGCTGCCAAACAAAAACCGATGTTTTCTAACTTTAAAATCCTCTAAAGCAAACAATGCACTGCGTTTGCTTTTTTCGGTTGCTCAGTAAGTACAGAAGCCAGACCTACCTGAAACTTCTCCACTTCTTGGAACTTTTATAAAAGTCGCTTGGATGAGTTACAGCGCAATTTTTCTCGAGATGTTGCAGTTAATCTTCCATGGATCATACAAACATGAAAATCACTGACCGTTATATTTAGCATAGAATATTGGTTGGAAGAAGAAGTAGGAAATGTTTCTGAATTGTTTGGAAAGCTTGATATGCCGATTTGCGCACAAAGAAAACTACACGTTCATCATTTTGCATCATTGCCACTTAACTAGTGTGATCCTGAAATCAGTATGAGAATTCTGTTTGGATCTGCGCTTAGCGATTTTTCCTTCCGTTCCCTGCGTCACGTGTCTTTGTTTGGAGGGTCTGTTACCTTGGTGACGTTGAACTTGTTGATCGAACTAGCTGCCTTGCCTCCCAATTACAGCGGCTGACCACCCCCTCTCTCTTGCCACATTCCTCGCAGTAGCAACAGCTGTCGTTGTAAACTGAAAATTGATGCCGCCGAGTAGTGCAAGCGTTTGTAATTAAAGTTGAGGCTTGTCCACTTTAAAAGGTTCGTGACATTTGACGGTCGGCTGGTTCAATTTAGGTTTGAAATATCGCCCAATGTCTTCCGCTTAACCGTGAACTGAAGATTTCGCTTGTGAGAGTAAGTTTCGGAATGAAAATAATTTAAACGAGATTTCTGTGCGATATTTTACCTTACGAGGCGTTAACACGCATACACGTCCGGTTTGAGACATTTTACTTCTGATGGATCCGATGTATGTGGTTGGCGGGAGGAACTTTGACAAAATTTGAAACACATAATAAATGAAAATCAAATTGAAATTCAAAAAACGGTGCGAAAATTGTAACAATTGTAAAATAAATATAAAATATAACGTCCCTATTTGGGCATAACCCCTGGGGAATATTCATATAATTGTATTATTAACGTTATATTGAAAATGTATATTGGCTCATAAACAATATGTTGTAAGGAAAATCCTGAATTTTCGATGTATTATACATAAGCTTCGTATTCTAGTTAGGGTATGCAGTGGAACTCTGATATTCGTACACAATTCGTTCCAGGAGGCAGTTCGAATGGCGAGTTGTACGAATGGCGAATTATATTCTCACATAAGATACAATGTAAGTTGAATTAATCCGTTCCAGACCCACAGATGGTTGATTATTTAAACCTATAAAAAGCAAATGTACAGTACTGTACATGAGGTTATAGATAAATAAAAATTTAACTGCACTTTGCTTGTACTGAGGTGAGCTGAATGCATAAGTGGAATGTTGAGAGGAGGAAGAGAAATGTTGACGTTACTGTTAGGAGGAGGAGTCACCTTCCATAAAAGCATCAGGTAACATCCCCCTTCAGGGGTTTTCTCCCTTTCTGCTGTTATTTCTTTTTTCTGTCTTTTTGCACAAGATTTTTTTTTTCTTTCTAATGGGGCTGCAGTATTGGTCATCAACCATTGCAGACCTAGTGCGTCCCCAGATATTGGTACCAACTCTTTCAGCGGCACCGCAATGAGTGTGGTACCATTGCCGCAATTTTTTTTGACGCTTAGTTTCCCCTAGATGGGGCACCTGAGCTCTCGTTGATGCAATCTGCACTAGGAATTTAATTTAGCCGAGAGTATCCATGCCAAACGGATACTCAAGGGATCTTTAACATGCCGCACAATCATACGACGTGGAAGCAGACGATTTTCTGCATTTTGAAAATCCACCGACTTGGGCCAGGTTTGAACCTGCGATCTTGGGCATACGAGACCTGCGTCTTACCACTACGCCACCCTGTCGATCTTTTTGCACAAGAAGAATCTTGGGTTTCTCACTCTGAAAACCTGTCCAATGTTGTCTGCCTTTAACGATTGTTCAGAATTTTTCCAAAATAATCAATAACATTGCCGTTGAACCGTTAATGCTGTTGACCACAGCAGTGTTGGGATGCGATTTTCCCGCCACTCTCTGTGTTTTCTCGCAGGGGTAACACAGCTCTTGAATTTCTGCAAAGGAAATGCATTCCTTCTTACTACTTTCCTCCTCTGGAGAAGAAAGTTCTTCAACCACTTCCTCTTGCCGCCCCGTTAAAAAGTTCAAATTGTCAGTAAAACCTCAGAAAGCATTAAGATTTTTAAAAAATCCAAAACGCCAAACAAATTATTTCCAGGCTAGTTCAAAATGAGCATAATTTCTCGATTTTTTTCTTAAAAAATTCAAACTGGCAACCCAGCTGGCCCATGGCGCCGTACGAATCGCGGGACAAGTACGAATGGCGAGTTGAATTTTACTTGAACAAGTTGGGTGAATAGCGAGTTGTACAAATGGCGAGGCGGACGAATGGTGGGGTTCCACTGTATTCAGTTTTCAGTTGATGTGGATCAAAGTCCCTACACTCATAAAATTTGCGAACATTGGCATTTGTAGTATGTTGCTATTGTACGGGTCTGGGTCCGGGTCCACATGTGTTTTTTTCCATTAGGAAATTAGTGTGAGCATTAGAACTGACTGATAAATTGAGGTTAGATAAATTAGAAAAGGCTGAATTCCGTTAGTTAAAATGGAAGACAAAATTCATACTTAATCTTCGTACACTGGAAAGGGCTACCTTGACTTTAAATCGGTTGAATTTATGACAGTTCCCTCTGGTCCATTTTTGTGACTTGGAAAATATAAAATGTGGAGTTCCATTATTTTTTGTGGTAATATGTAAGATTAGACAAGCATTGTTTTGAGCTAATAGACCCCATCCTTTCGCTGTAGTTGAAATTGCACTGTCATTTGAAAGGAAGAAAAGCCGCTGTTTACAAAGATGGATTTAATTAAAATCGATAACTGCTAAGAAATAAATTATGCCCCTCTAATAACAATAAAAAAAAGGATTATAAATTTCTCCCTCGAAAATCAACATTCCAAATTAAAACTGAATCAAAATCAAAACAATTTCAGAGAGAAAATTACAAAAACAAAAGTCAACGTTCAAGACTTAATTTCTGAAATTTGAAATAAAGGGAGGGGGACTAATCTGCAAATAAAATTGAGTGAAAAGTATCAGTGAACTGAGAAATTTGTCGCAATGAAAATGGACGTGGTTTGACATTTGATTTAATTGATAACAAGCGAAAGTTTGGACCATCTGATATTCAGTTTATCCAATATAACGCTTGACCGGAGGAATACTCACTAAATCTAAATGTATGCAGTTATGGACAATCAACAATTTTACGACACTAAAATTCATGTTTCTTGTTGAGTAGAACATGAAGTTTGGATTTTTATTTTAGCAATGTGATTTGCGTATCTTTGAGGCAATCATTTGGGCATTCAAGTAACGTACTGAACTTTGATACTAACCTAATCCATATCTTTCGTACAGGGTGACAGCTTTTTTTTTTTAGCATGAGCATGAACATGAGCTCTCAAACAGTTGATGTTGTTTACTTTTCAGTGAAAATGTCACAGCGTTTCTGTAGCGTATATCGATCTTCTAGGTCTGATATTGTGATATTCGAACAACAACAGCCCGTTTGCGACTTAATGGAAATGTACCAAAAGTAACAGCTGAAATCAACTAATCCAAGTTCACACGCACATTTATACATTAATTTTTTGTAACAAACTGTAAGCATCTGGTAAATACGATGTGCGATTGGAAAGTTTTAAGCATGGGCTTGTAATTTCACAATGGCGGTACTTACATGCTACTGTGATGCCTCTCCTTCAAAATAGTCCAATTCTGACTGAACACACCTACTCCAACGATGTTTCCAGTTTTGGAAACATTCCTGGAATTTATTTTTCTCAAGTGTGTCGACGCTCGCCGTATTCACCTGGATGTCTTCAATCGAGTCAAATCGCCTCCCTTTCAGTGAAAATTTCAGTTTAGGAAACAGGTAGAAGTCTAGGCCTGGTAAAAAAATCCAGGCCTGTTAGAGATTATGCAGAAGAACTAGGTGTACCTCCTACAACCATTTCACGTCATCTAAAATTGATTGGTAAAGTTTTAAAAAATGGATAAATTGGTTCCTCATGAATTGAATGAGAATCATAATCGCAAACGTTTTGAAATCTCGTCTGCATTTCTTCGCTACCAAAACGATCCTTTTCTCAATCGAATTGTAACTTGTGATGAAAAGTGGATTTTGTACGACAATCGTAAACGTTCAATGGATGCTGACAAGGCTCTACAACACTTCCCAAAGCCGGAACTCCATCTAAAGAAGGTTATGGTTGACTGTTTGGTGTTCCTCAGCTGATTTAATTCACCATAGCTTTCTAAAATCCAGGGGAAACCTCTCACAGTGAAATGTTGCAAAGAAATCGATGAAATGCACCAGAAACTTACACGGGTTACAATGGCCCTATTATTCTCCACAATAACGCTAGACCGCATGTTTCAATGATCATTCGTCAGAAGCAGCACACGTTAAACTATGAAGTTTTAGACCATCCACCATATTTACCTGACCTAATTACCTACTGATTTTCACTTTTTCAAACATCTCGATAATTTCCTGCAGAAGAAATGTTTCAGAAATCCAAACGATGCTGAAACGGCATTCAATGAATTTGTTACCTCCAGGACGACTACATTTTTTGATACCGGCATAAAAAAACTTGTTTCTCGTTAGCAAAAGTGTATTGAAGCTAATGGTTCCTATTTAGATTAATAAAGTTTCTTCTGTAAAAATATATTCTTTCTTAAAGTAGACTATGAAAATCGGACATTTCTTATATGTTACAACCTATAATAGCAACAGTCCATCCCAAAGGCGAAATATGTCTGTCAGGTGTGAAGGCCTGAGGTGTGAATGCTCCTTAAGAGTGAATTATCACATCACTATCCGATGGTCATAAAAATTTCCGTATATTACCCAAAAATCCGATACGCACGTTATAACTCGTAAATTTTTTTTTGTATGAACATAACTCCAGAAAGGATTACGATTATATTGTCTTTGATTATTAATTATGCAAATTTTCTTCTTCTCTTCTTTTGGCTTACATAACGATGTTACAACAAGAAATGCATCAAAATGATGGAGCTCTAAAATTGTCAAATTTTGATTATTTGTTGAAGATAGGGCACGTTTTATTTCTTTTCATGTTTAGCTAAGTAAATTTAGAAATAAAATCAGAAATTTAAGATTTCATTAGTTGCAGGGGAAAAAATACAGATATCTAGCTCATCAGGAGCATAGCTGTTTATTTTTTTGTTATTCATGGAGGAATTATTCTGTACAATGGTCTTTTATTATATTATTGAAGAATTTCTGTAACCGTATCTTTGTGCCAAAAAGTGTCCCATTATGGCGGCGACGTTATTGATAGATGTTGTGGGTGGGCGATGAACTTATCCTGGCACCGTAATTAGTCCTTTTTTCTAAGTTCTGGCTAACTTAACATAAAGAAGTTAGTGTCATTGCAAGGATGTGCGAATCAACACACAGGTATGACAGATTGAGTTTTATTTGGTTATTTGTTTGTAGTTTTCCGTATACATTCATTTTTAATTGATGTGTATATTTAATAATTTGAATGTGTATTAAACCACCTGTCACTGTTTCGTTTAAAAACATACTGATTATATTTTTAAATCTTAATCTTTTTGACTTTAATTGTTCTTAAAAACCTTAAAGTAGTGCGAAAAATTAATTTTTATTAGCATTTTTTATCATTCTACTTTTTCTGATTAGATTTTCAAGTTTTACGTTTTGGTCTCAAAAATCTACCTCTTTTCTTTTTCTTTGTTTCTAATGTTCTTTTGTGTTTAATTTATACTGTTCCGGTGCTGGCTTGGAGTTTTTTGTGCATAAATTATGCTAATTCATCATTTTTTTTGTCTAAAATCGCATGTGTTTTTTAAATTGTGTTAGAAACTAGAGACAAGCAGTCGAAATTCGACCATAATTCTTCGATTTTTCAATTTTAGTCTCAAACGTTTAGACATTGACAAAATGTTTTAAACATTTTAGTTTTCCTGTTTGACAAGTTTGTTTTGTTTAAAGATTTCAATGAGTGATCATCTCTCCTCCATGTGACTGATTGACCACTGAGTTAGTTGTTCAAATTTATGCGTTTGTAACACACATAATGTTTTTTTTTTTTTTTTTGTCAGCTCTTCTTCTGTTGTGAAAATTTTCATGCCACCGTAGTACTATTGAATAAATTAGAAATTCAAACACTCACTTTCAATATAATCAAGGGTTCAAAATGCTAATACAAATCAACAAATTTATGAAGTGTTGATTCGAAGCACAATAACGTGTTACTGCATTTAATATCTCTTGTTATATTACATTACTCATAGTTAGCTTCGAATTGTATTTTATATTGTTTGATGTGGTACTTGACAAACAATATTATAATTGGTAGAAAGTCTGTAGAGTGTCGTGATAACGAGGTTCAACCTTATTTGTAAGTGTGTGAAATGTTTAATCAAGGAGGAATTAAAGGGGAGGGCTGTAGGGGTGACCCAGCAAAATTTTATTATTATTATAACTTTTATTATTTTTAAATAATTTTTTCTGCAAAATTGGGCATGGAAGTGGAAGTCCTGTGAATAGTTTGAGTCATTCGCTGTTGTAGAAATGCCATTCGCCTCCCTACAAAATTTCCAAAAATAAATTGTTTTCTGCATTTTTTTTAAATTTATTAATTTTAAGAGAATCTTGACTAATGATATCTGTGCCTTTCTTTCCACAAATTATGTCTCTGAAAAATATCAACTTCTTATATTAATATTGCAGATCTTTCTTTTAAATAATTGATTTTTTTAAGCTAATACACGTACATATGCATTGTGTGTGGGGGGAGAAGTCTAGTCCTCCCCCCTAAAATTATTTGAAATTCGGAAATTTTTACCGAGAATCATCTATGGCACAAACAAGTTTGTGCAAAGCACATAATGAAATGGGAAGTTATCTGCAATATTCCAAATTGGTGTCATATGCTCCCTTCATTCAATAATTCAAAGCGTAGGATGCAGAACAGCTGTTTTTTCAGCAATGTACAACCCACTTTTCAGTACATTTAGAATTCGTGATGTAAAGAATTACAATTTTTAGGGAAGGAGAAAAAAATTGGCGATAATATATTTGACTATTTCAGCTTTTTGTGTTTTCCCACATCACGTTTGATTTCTTACACTTTTTTCTCCATTTTGTTTTTAAATTGAATTTACAAATACTCGAAATTTAATAACGTTTAAAATACTAATCAGATGTAAGTTAAATATTTATGTTTAGCAGAGTCGTATTAAAGGAGGACATTTTAGTGTTTGCATTATTTTTGGCAATTTATTTCTATACATGTATTAAAGTACTGAAAAATTTGAGCTAAAATAATATTTTAAAAAATCATCTATACTTTAGAAATTATTGTTAAAAATATTTTTAAAAAAAAATTATGATTTGTATTAAGAATATGAAGCGAATACACATTCAAGTTTGTAGATGCTATAAGGGAAATGCAAAAATGTTGAAAGAGGAGGAAATTCTTTTATAAAAATTAATATTTTACTGTTTAAGAGATGATTTAATGCCGATATCCATGATGCATTGGATCATCTATACCAATATCTACAACACCTCAAGGCAGATTTCTACACTGTCATGGGAGCTTTTCAAATTTTTCACAAGCAAGAATTTCCTGCTTTGGGATTTTCAAGGGGGCATGTTAAAATTTAGGGAGGCAATTGTGACGTGAATTTATTCCATGACACAGTTTGTATATTCTGAAATAGCATTTTGAGTTTCTTTTTCAAAATGATTTGTTTCTTCAAAGGATGTGCAGATGTTCAGTATGTCATTTTAAGTAAAGGAGGAACAGTTATTCATGAAAAAGTTCACAACTAAATTTCAATTTAAATTTCGCAACTCGAATATATGTGGTGTCCACATTCCTTTTTTCCTCCCTTTTTGCCGATATTGTATTCTTTATTTCATTACCAAGGGTTTTTAAGTTGCTTGATGTCTCACAATGGGGTATTGATATTAATTGAATGCCAAAATGTTTCTCTCCTGCTGTATGTAACATTGTATCAATGAGCAAATTTTTTTTTTTAGAACAGAGAATGTCTGATGTGGACCGCGAACGGCTCGCGGTGCCTGCAGCTCATAGTGTTTTTTCACAACATACAAATACTGGGAGTTACAGTGGTACAAGTGTTGCTGGTACATCGTCGGCGGCTCCACCTTTTGCTCCTCGCCCTCATTATGGCCAGCAAGTTCGCCAACAGCATCAGCAGCGATTGCACAGCACGGCTGCTTCTAGCAGAAGTGGGGGTACCTCTCACACCGATCGCATTCCCCCTTCTGCGGTGTCTGCAACATCATCTTCATCCACAACCGAGTGCAATATACACGAGATCTGCTATTACTTTCAGCAGGCAATATTCATTCTCGCCATCATGACTGGAGTAGCCCTGGTCATTGCTGGTGCTGTCATGCATGTCCAGAATGGTGAGCTTTTGGTTCTTGTGTACATAGGTGTACTCCTAGGAGCTGTGAACACTGTACTTCTTACAATTCAATGCTGTGTTCGGCGAAAGCAAAAAAAGCGTTCTCGGGCTTATCGTTCCACACGTCCACAACAAGGACCACCCTCCTCTGCCCCATCGAGTGCAGTCATCCGCTATGATCCTCTCAGTAATCCTCTGCTTTCTACCACCCAAAATGTTCCAACTGCAGATGTTCAGCAATACCATTATAAACACTATCACATACATTCTCCTAATGTTACTCAACCTGCTTTTCAAGAGTTTCCTGTGCAGCAAGGCATCTTTGCCCAATCTCCTACTGAGTCATCTCAAACACGATTTCATCATGGAGTACCTTATCACAGATCTGGGTCTGTGGCTGGACACCACCGTCATACCAAAGGACTCTACCAAAAGTCTCCACCATTAGGTCAAGCTCATCGACCTCTGCTCAACACTTTGGGGCCACAGCAGCCAAATTTAAGGTAGATGAATTGTGAGCATTGCAGTACATATAGAGAAATTAATAAAGTACCTACTGTTATATTTAAAAAGTTTACTAAAATAACTGCATAAAGCTCCAGGCATAGAAATATTTCTCTTAACTAACTAATCTTTGAATAGAACTAAACTATTGTCTTACAGAGAAATGGAACTGTAAATTATTAGGTACTATATATTATTGCATTTCTCAAACATATTCAGATATATTTTTAAATTTACTTAATTTAAGCCTTATCTACTGGTAGTACTTATAAGTATCACTTCCTTTAAAATTCCATCCAGTAACCATTTTTACAAATATTCTAAAGGTACTTTGCAGGAACACTTTTTAAATTATACTTTTTCAGGGTACATTTCTGCAAGGGTTCTATAAAGAAGGTTTTGGTGAAGAGAAAATATACATTTGAAACCAATGTTGTGTTTTTAACTGCTATTTGATTCAGATTGCTCCAGTTTGCTTATTTTTCTTCCAGATAATTGGAATAATTCAAGAATTGTCTCTGATTTTTTTTCTTAACATGTTAACTAAGAAAAGGATTTAACCTGATATTTTGCATGAAGAGTAAATAATTGATTTCATAATTGGAATACTCTGTGCAGGGATGCACAAACTTTTTGGGGCAAAGGGCCATAAAATTAGAAAGTATCAGGTTGGGGGCCAAAGGTAATATGTACAAATTACATGTATTAATAATTACTGTACTCAGGAACAGATTATTAAATAAAAGTTTTAAAAAATTAATGTAAATGAATTTCAAACAAAATGAGGTATAAGATTTCTAAACAATTCATTGCACAACATTTATATATATCAATGAAGGGATTGGTCAAATATCAAAAATGAGGAATACTAAACTTTTTTACAAAAATGTGTGCAAATTATGAAAATGAAGCAAATGGAAAATAAAAAGGTAATTTAAACTAAGAAAATCACAGCATTATTCTCTAAATTATAACTTTCTTTATAATTTAGATAATTTTTCTCTGCCATTTTATAGTGTAAAATTTAAAATATATATTAAGAGTTCAAATAAGAAATTAATTAAAAGTGCGAATATAAATACAGAAGAAATAAACACACACATATTAAATAGCAAAATCCAAATTCTGTGAGTCTGTACATCACATTAAACCCTTGGGATTCAGAATTACTACTAGTCAATTTGGCTGGTGGAATTGATTTTTTAACTAACCATTTACAAAATCTTATTAGTTAAATTGGCATAGTAATACAGTACAGAACCTCTTATCCGGAAACCAGAAAACCGGCAATTTTTTCGTGAATTTCCCGCCATTTTTGAAAAGTTCGCGTTTTTTTTTTGCCCATTTAGTAAAAATACGAATTTTTGTAAATGCCTTTAAAAATACGCATTTTTCGTTACAAGTAACATATTCAGTGTTTATATGTCGAACAATTTAGTCTAAGAACGATATTTTTTTAGGGGAGGTAAAAAAACGTAGTCAACGTACTTGCAGATGAAAATTTAAAAAACAAATCTCCAACGATACTTGAGAAATATCAGACCTTTTCTCGATTTTACTTCAATAATTAAACATGAAAGAAATAAGTAATTAAATTCTTACACATTTATTTAATTGTCTTGTCAGTATTCGAAGACTAATTGCAACAAAAGTCGGACTATACGAAAGTTCGGAAAATTTCTGATACGGCAGATTTGCGAATTTTCCGCAATAGCTGATAGTGTGAAAATTAAACCTCGTTTATTTTTGTTTTATATATTTTTTTATTTATTTAAGAGTTGAAATAAGGTAATAAGAAGTTAAAATTGATATTAAGGCAACAAAAATTGCAACGGTGAAACTGAATTCTTTATTAAAATAGAGTTCGCAAAGCGAAGTCGTTTAACACAAGTATGAAATTTGCGCGTTTCTGCATTTAAACATGCTTCTTACATTTCGTTTTCCTCCTTTTTGAAATCATTTATTACTGTCAAAATGATTGGTGATCAGATTTTACGAAATTAATAATTTGATAAACAAGATGTCCGATTCGGAAAGCATCCAAATGATTCTACACCCGAACGATGACAAAGAGCAAGATAGCGATGAAGACGAAAATAATGACATTTTGCCTGCTATGTCTAACGATCGCTGCTTTGAATTAAGTAAAGAAATCATAGTAGGAATGGGGCAAAATTCTTTTATAGACGAAATAACGCACATAATGGCGGTTCGAAAAATCCAGCAATCGAATTTTCGACCATTTCCCGATAAGCTATTCTGAAACTTCACATATAGCTCAGAACCAGATGACAATGCAATATTCTACCACTTTCATCATGATTTGATTAGTTTCTGAAGTATTTCCAATAAAATAAAATTAAATATGGCGATTAGTTCCGAAAGTTGCGACCAAAATTCAGTAGCGGCGTTGCGATCGTATTTTTTTACTACGATTTTTCGTATTTTTTTTATTTTAATTATTTTTTTTATCAACTATATTAGCGGGCCAATTCAAAAGGCTCGGCGGGATAATTTTGGCCCGCGGGCCATAGTTTGTGCATCCCTGCTCTGTGGTACTTATTGGCTATACAAATTTAATTTCTATACAGTATTTTACATGTAAGCTCCTTTATTTTTAGTGTCGTTTCCTGAAAAAACTACTATGTGAGAATAATTGTTTAGATCATAATACAGTTGATAAAGGATTAAATAAATTATTTTGATTTTACAAGTACTTTCTGTAGGAAAAATTCTGTATTTACAGTATTTAAAATATTTTATTTCCCTCTTTGTTTGGTATATAATGTTAATATTTAACATTATACCCGCAAAATTATAGTTCATTTTCCTTACATAAACCAACTTTTCATTAGAAAAGCACTTCAAAAAATATGTCTTATAAAATTTTGAATTATAAATTAAGTTATCAATCAAACATGTTCTTTTCTTTTTTACAGTAATGTATCCATTTTCTCAACTTAACTCGAAGCATTTCTTGTTTGTTAATTTTTAATTTACTGTTTCAGATCTGATGTTTGTCCTCAAGAATCATACAAAACTACAGTTGCACCTCCTAGCTATGAAGATATACTTCGTTCTGGGCGACTTCCTCAAGATGGCACAACAGTTCACTTAATTTAAGTGAAATACTACAGGTTCTGTTTGAAAATAACATATCATTATCATTCCTTGATGTTACAAAGTGTCCCGTCTATGAATGAATTTAATATATATGTTCATGGTATATTTAAATGATCACTATCTTGTTTTTGTACATTAGTCATATTTTATATATATATTTTTAATCTTTCATTATATAAATGCTTTCAAGTTACACAATTAACTCTTATTGCTAAGTTATTTAAGTCCTAAACCTGTGTGAGTCAAGTTAAAACCTTATGAATAATTAATGAACTACAAAATTATTATCCAAATGGTTTATTTCGATTATTTCTCTTAAAGCTAACAAAATGTTCATATTTCATAATACTTTCTTCAAAGATATCAAAAACAGACTTTACAAAATCATTTCATCTTCACAGAAAATGCAATACTCTTTTAAGCTGTAAAATTCTAAGAGTTTGTAAGCTATCTTAAAGACTTGAGGTAGAGAAAATACATCTTGAGTGTCTTAAGGTATATTAGTTTATAAATGTGCTAAAAACAATAATTTTTTGAAATAACTTTTTATTTCAAAAAAAAAAAAAAAAAAAAGCTTAGAAATTTTAAGTGTACAGTGTTCCCTCGCCACTTCGCGCTTCATGTTTCATGGCTTCAGTGCTTCGCGGGTTTTTCCAAAATATTCATCAAAAAATACAACCATGTCGGCAGCCACATTGCAGAAAGAAGGGTTGTTTCATGTTGATGTGCGAGAGAAAAGGATCTCTGTATGTCAAACAAAGAGATGAGTTGACTCAGAGTACATACCACGGGCTCTCAAAAGCTCCCACCAACACAAGACTCCTCGCCTCTCTCAGAAATCAATGTTGATTAATGTTTATTACTGTACTATAATGTTTTGTAATTAACCATACACGAAAATTCTTAGGGGCAAATCCTATTTGGCGGTTTTTCAGTTTTCGCGGAAGGTTCTGGTCCCCATTAACCGCGAAAAACGAGGGATCACTGTAGTTAATTTTTTTTCCTCGAAGGTATATTGACAAACTTTGAATTTTCTTGTAATTTTTAAAATTATGTCATACTTTTCTCCACCAGACCCCTACCTGTTAGCCGAGGCCTTAGGATTGCTTACGCACGGGGAGAGGTAGTGGGGTCTACAGATTTTACATGCACATATCCCCAAGTATACATGGTGGTCTTCAGTGGGTATCGAACGCGCGACCTTCCAGGTGGAAGTCCAACGGGCTAACCACTAGGCTATCACGGCCCACAAATTATGTCATACTGACAGTTAGTATCACTTTTTTTCGTGCCCTTAGTTTTTTTAACTAAAAACTATGCTCCATATATTCAACGATTTTATTCTAATTGATGAATACAAGGAAGTTTGATGTTTAACAATGAACCACAGAAATAAAAAGTTTATTAATATTTCATGCAAAATTTATTAACTTTGTCTGCTTGTTATTGAGCACCAGTACTTTGATATTGTTTCTCAAGCAAAAATAGAACAGATGTCATAATAAAAGTCTGATATGAGAAGAAAAGTCTGTCATAAATAGCATCTGAAAAAAGTTGAAGTCTTTGATTTGTGATTAAACAAATCAAAAACTACAACTTTTGAAAAAAAAAAAAAAAAAATCTTAATTTTAAAGAATGCTGAAAAAAATTAATTTAAGATTTTTTTCTGGCACTGAAGTATATCAAACTTTAAAAAATTTAATACTATCACAATGGTAAAATTACATGAGAACCGATATTTTTCAGGTAGACAGACTGAATATACAAATGAACTATATATATTTGTAAGAATGATTTAGTTCACTCTTCATATCTTTAAAAAAAAAAAAAAAAAAAAAAAATTAGAAGATAATTTTAAAGAATGCTGAAAAAAATTAATTTATCTTCTATTTTTTTTTTTTTTTTTAATATGAAGAGTTAACTAAATCAGTCATACAAATATTAATATAGTTCATTCGTATATTCAGTCTGTCTACCTGAAAAATATCGGTTCTCATGTAATTTTACCATTGTGATATTATTAAATTTTTTAAAGTTTGATTACTTCAGTTCCAGTTGATTTTGTTGTTTATAGTAATTTACGTTTAGAGCAGTTTTTACTTAAAGAGTCATTTTCATAAGTGGTTCATAGTAGACATAGCAAGCAATGAGGATTTTTGATTTGACGAAACTGTATTATTTCATATATTTTGAAAGAAAAGTTACAAAGAATATAATATTTTTTTAAATTCACATTTTTGCTTTCTAGATACTTTATGCAACAAGAACAAAATATTTCTTTTTCAAAATTTTCTCTTACTATCCCACTGGAAGGGAAAGTGAAGCACCTTACTTGTTCATTAATTTGCTTTGTATAGGAATGAAAGTCAGTCCCATACAGGTTTCTAGTTTACAGATGTCAACATAAAAGAAGGTATTGCATTTGATTTTTCAGCAGCCCTGAAGCTGTGGAGTTGCTCTAATTGAGGCTTTTTCAAATATCGAATTGTAGTTCCTGTGTACCTTTCTTAGCTTCCCTTAAAAACTTGATAAATTGTATAAAGATACATTGTACTTTATGTGTAGGTTTAGCAAAAAAGTACCATATAGGATATACATAGTGGTGCTATTTGAAGTAAAATTATCTTGAATTCTCATAAGACTTTAAGTTCATTTTATAGCCACATATTGACAAGATATTTTTCTCTGACCCATATTTGATCTTATAAGTTTTGTGTATGCTTTTTTTACATTTCATTGCTGCATTTATTTTAGTCATAATAGACATGCACCTATAAACTAGGTGTGTGCCAACTTCAGTAATTTATAATTTGAATGGATTTTAGATATTTTTTAAACCTTTTTAAATGGATTTTTACACATCTCATGCTCTTTCTGTGATTTGTAAATGTTGTGTAAATATGTATATTTTACAATTATTTTGTTTGTTGTGCAGAGATTAGAAACTGGACACTTATTTGTTATATAGACAAACCTTATTTAAATCCTAGTCAATCCTGATGCCCTATGGCATGATCCTTGAACAATAAGCATTCAATTTGATTCAAACCAGTCACTATTATTATTATTTTGTACCATATCGTTTACAGTCCTTTGCTCTTGTACAATTTTAAAAGGGAAAATTAACCACTGCAAATACCAATCAAAACCTTAATATGTGCCTACATACCAAAAAAAAAAAAACTTAATATAGTCTTTTAAAATATTATAAGAAACTAATTATACATTCAGCCTCAGTCAATAACTTCACATAACATTAAAAGTACTTTTTTCCCTTGTACTATATCAGAATGGGGAACTTACTAGGCATTTACAGTTTGCATCAAAAAAAACTTTTTTTTATTATGCTCATAGCAAAATTTAGCAGAATCTTTAAGATTATTTTTTGATCACTTTGCAATGTCGATGTTATTTGTTTTGGGGGTATGTCGCTAATAGTAAATCACATGAATGTTTCATTTTATTTCACTCAGGGTGTATAGATGTGTTCAATTAGTGTAATTGTAATTATGGTACATTAGTATTATTAAAGTTGAAATATTTGAAGTTATACATATTTTTAATTTATAAATATTTTTGTCTATTATTAAAAAATAGTACAATAAATACATAAGAATAATCGTTAAGATTGTCCATGGATAGCCTTCTGCCTAATTGCCAAATGTAATGTAGCATTTGATTGCCAACGGGTTACGAGCCCTGTACTTCAACACTTAATCTCAAATAAGTTTAATTTTAAATTGAATCAAATGTTCTTTTCTTACCTTTTAAAACATTGTATTAAAGTATTTGGTCAAGTATGAAGGTCATAAATCAAGCAGTGGTAGCATTAGGCAGAAATATTTTAACGTAGTTACAAATAAAATTTCATTGCAATATTTCAGTATATAATCACCAGCCAAATTTAATATCTTTTGCTCAAATGTTGGGAAGCTGTGAAGGCCTTGGCTGTCAGTGATAGGAACAGAGCTCGCTTCTGCGTGGATCACTCGACAACAGAGACCACCTTTTGCAGATTATTCTCGGGCAATTTAGTTTTACTAAGTATAATTTAAAATTCTAATCTGTTGAAGGGCAACGATATAAAATTACCATTGTTCATGCCTTATTTTTGAACTAATGGTGTAACAGGTATAAAAAGTCTGATCTAAAAAATTGAATCTGATGGCAACTTTCTTTGATGTTTTTGAGAAATTGAAAGCAAGTGGAGCTAATGAAAATTCCTTATGCTGTTCTAGCAGCCATTCAAAAATGAGTTTGTTCACCCGTAATACTAAAGTCTACCGCATTTTTAATTTTAACATTGAGAGAAAGTAGGTCAAACACCCCCAGATATTGTTGCCATGTTGCCTCCTACCGTAGATAAGAAGCGTAGCAATGAAATAACGTGTACTATTAATAATGAACGTGATTTTAAAACAGGCACATAAGTGTAAATAAAAACGTAATTAATTTTCTTAAACTAAGTTTCCTTTTGTTTGCTCAATCCATTTTATATTTACTCTTGGTGTTGTAAGCAGGCTTCTGTAGTTTTTGTAAAACAATACATTATTCAGCTTGTTTTTTTAATGCCCAAATAAATGTCGAAAAGGAGGTACAAAATGAGATTTCAACTGCTGTTCTAAAGAATCAAACAATAAAGACCTAAATTTTCTTTTATCCTAAATTAAAGCTTGACCACATTGATCTCTCGGGCTCTATCTGGCCAATAATGAGACTTCCACTTTTTGAGTCAACGCGTTAGGCATTTAGTATTACGGAAGGTAGCGGTTCACCTTGGTTTTATTTAAAATTGTTTATAGAATCTCATAATAAAAATTTAGAGTGTAGCTACTTACAGTTATTTTGCGCACAAGAAAGTTAAGACTGGCATCAGATGTAGCTCAAATCATTTATTAACATTGTTACATTTGTATTCAAATAGTTCATGTTAATTGGATTCAGCTATTGGGAAAGGGGATAGGAAATATTATTTTCACCTTGTAAGTTGTTATTTGTCAATAGTTTGAATACTTTCCTGGCAGAAGCGTTTAAGTGGCTGGTTTACTTTTCCTCTTTAGAATATTTATTAAACTAGGTGCTTGTGTCTAGCATTAGATTAGTGCAACATGGTTTGTCTTTTAAAATGTTTTGCCGATGAATGCCTAGGGTAGAAAATGTGTTCAAATTTTGTATCAACTAGACAAGATTGCATTGATCTTTAGATGCATTTTAAATAGCTTGTAAAATTGAAGAATGTTTTGAGTGTAATGAATGTGAAATTCTGTAAGCATGTTTATATAAAATTTGAAAGGTCCGACTGTAATTGAATACTTTGTCAAAATTGAATTACTATACAGTGAAATTGTTGAGCATGTTTGAGTACCTCTCAAATATGTTTATAATAAATTATAGAAAATTGTTTCAAAGTACTTTATTATTATTTTATTCTTTTTATTCCTTTTTTGGTGGAAATTTTTGCAGTATCAAAGCTCTTACTGGAATATAAAATACAGTGAAACTCTTTCGTAGCGTCATTCAAGGGACCGCAATATTTATGACGCTATAGCCAAGTAACACTATAAGAGATCACCATTACTATTGATGGACGAATGTAGGGACTGGAATTTCTTGACGTTATAACAAAGTTGTCCCTATAAACGATGTCATTACAACTAAGTTCAACTACATATTTATTTCATTTGCAAAAAAAACTCTTTTAGCACAATTTTATGCATCTAAAGGCAGCTCTTGAGGCAGATTCCCAGTTTATACAGAACTTCCTCATTTCTATTCCATTTTGTGCCACATTTTGAAAGAAGTAACAAGATCTGCCAGGATCTATGGAATGGAATTGGTGGTGTCTGTGAAGTATGAAACAAGTGCTTGTTTAGTTATCTAGGTTTTTGGAGGTGAAGGACAAGCAATTTTGTATACCTGTTTTTTTTCTCTTGTACAAGTCACAATGCAGCACACACTGAAACAAAGACGCACAGTCAAGTTTTACATGAAACTTGGTAAGTTTGTAGAGTCATTTCCCACGGTTAAACTGGCCATTACGAATGAATATTTAGGCACAAAGTGTTTTTGGAAAGCCATGCCAAATTATGTACTTTGGCAGTAAAATAAACCTCTGGCCCCCTCATATTATTGTCTTGAATAGCAACTTTTCAAGATACAATTAAGACAAATTTATTTTAAGAAAAAATAAAACAAAATTTTCATGCTTAAAATGTTTTGAAAACCAGGAATTTTCGAAATTAAATACATTAGATTGTAAAATGGCTATTACAACCTTAGTTCAACTACATTATAAAATTTACGTAGAATATAATCAGTCTCGACTCCCTTGTATAGAGCTCTAAGAGGAAAAGAAATTTGAACCCTTATGAGCTCGGGGTTCCTGGTCGCCGCCAAGTCCCCCAACTGTTTCATCCACACCTGATGTTGAGGTAAGCAGTAAAGTCAGTGTTGGACATCAATCAACCTCCTTAAACTACGAAATTAACTTACCAACATGTTCAGCAAACAGATTCACCGAATGATGAATGGCCAACATGTTGAATATTTCAAGTCCACTAAATTACGAGGGTAAAGTGAAAAGTTCTCTGCCTGACATAGAGATGACGCTCTCATCAGCAAAAATGTACCTTTCCCGCCTTGATGCATCTATCGTTAGTGCGTATGACAAATTTCAGCTTGTTCTTTCAGATAGTTTGTTTATACAAATTTTTGCAGTAGACATCTTGCGTGTTGTTCATTAAAATCGAAAAACTTGGAATATCGTGCGGTGATAAAGTTCGTCGTTTTGGATGGATTAACCCCTAAAGAAATTCATCCAAAGTTGACGAAAGTTTACGGGGACTCTGCTCCTTCCATGTCAACTGTTAAAAAGTGGGCAGCTGAATTTAAATGGGATCGCACATCCCTCGAAGATGACCCACATGAAGGAAACCATAGAAAAAGTGCATAATATCGTGTTGGACGATAGACGAGTGAAGGTGAGTGAGCTAGCCGAGACTGTAGGGATATCAGAAGAAAGCTCTGCGCAAGATAGGTGCCGCATTTGCTGAATGCCGAACAAAAGCAAATGCGCAAAAGATTTTCAAACCAGTCTCTGGACCGATTCAAAAGGAATCAGACCGATTTTGTGCGGCGATTTGTTACTATGGATGAGATATGGGTCCACCATTACACACCGGAAACGAAACAGCAGTCCAAGCAGTAGGTGGAAGCCGGTTGTTCAGCGCCAAAGAAAGCGAAGTCTATTGCATCTGCCGGAAAGGTGATGGCCAGTGTGTTTTGGGATGCTAACCGGATCTTGCTAATTGATTACCTTGCAAAGGGGCGAACAATCACGGGTGAATATTACGCCAACCTCCTCGACCAGCGGGATGCCAAAATTCGCAAGAAAAGGCCTAGTTTGAAGAAGAAATATATCATCTTTCACCAGGACAACGCTCCTGCTCACAAGGGTGCATTGGCGATGGGAAAACTGCGTGATTTGGGGTATGATTTGCTCCGCCATCCCCCCCCCCCTATTCTCCTGATTTGGCCCCCTCAGACTTTCATCTGTTTAAACACTTGAAGAAATTTGTTTCCGGGAAGCGTTTTGCATCAAGTGAAGAAGTTGAAAATGCCGTAAATGATTATTTTCACAGCCTTCCAGACTCTCACTTCCGGAAAGGAACAGTTATGTTGGAAAAATGCCGGACCAAGTGTATTGGAGTCGATGGTGATTATGTTGAAAAATAAAATCATTTTTTTACTAAAAATCGCAATCTTTCATTGTCAGGCCGAGAACTTTTCACCTTACCCTCGTATGTGTAGTGAGAAAAATGTCCCAAGAATTTGATCAACAACCAAAAATCTTGTAGAGTAAAAATTTGTCAAGACTTTTTGGAAAAGTGAAATTGGTCACTTTTTGAGACCTTTTGGACAGAAAATTGGACAAGCAGCATCACATCTTACACAAGATACAAAACAAGTCTACAAAATTGATCATTCTTCACCTGTAACAGCTAAGAAACAACTGAGCAAATTCACGCAGTACCATCTCTTACACATATTCCATCAATTGAGTCGGATACAATTTGTTGCAATGTGCAGTTGGCTTCACAGTAATGTGTGTGACGTTACATTCTGTACAGACCCAGTAATGTAATCAGAAAGCCTGCCCATCTTGAATTTACATTTCTACCTTCATTAGGAAATATACTTCACTACTTCCATGTAAACATATGACAAAACTTATTCTCACAAAAAATGTACATTTTAAATTTTATTGATCAGCTATGAAACCTTTTTTACTGATATGAGAAGTGTAAGAAAAATTCCAACAAAGAACAAAGTAATTCTACACTATAAAACCTATAGAAATTTTTTGTGCATCAGTTTTGCAGAAAGTTAAACAAATAAAAACATTGATTTCAAATTGTCCGGAAAAAAAAATCATGCTTTTCCTCTACCTTTTGGTTCATAGAGCTACTGGTGTGTAAAAAACTAATGATTAAGAACAAAAAAAGCCAAGGTAATTACCACGTTATAAATCTGGCGTTGATCAAGACCAATCAAGGGGGGGGGGGGGGTAGTTCTGAAAGAGGGTTACATTTAAAAAATTGACCTTCATGAAAATATGCTGGAAGTTTTTTTTTTTTTTTTTTAAAGGGTAAATACTTGTTCGGGAAAAACTATTATTCTTAGGTAATTTTTTTTTCTACAAAAATAATTAGAAGAAAAATAAATCATGTAAAAAGTAAAAGAAGGTTCTCGTCATGGAAATATAAAGGAGAATCTTACCTTCTTCATAATAATCCAATTTGTTCTTTGAAAAGCGAGAGAAATCATCAATCTGTCAAATATAAATGTATTTTGATTTTTTTGGCTTTACAAATTTTTCAACTTGCATGAAATCTCTGCTCAAACAAAACTTTATATTGCTCCTCTTTGCTTGATGAAGAGAATAATAGATACAGTCACGCTCGTTTATAGTACAGGGTTCCCACGGCCTTAAAAAGGCCTTAAATATGGAAATTGATTTAGAGGCCCCCTAAATGGACTTATTTTCTTCCAAAACCTCTCAAAAGGCCCTAATTTTTATTTTTGAGGCCTTAAATTTATTTCCCCTTTTGCTTTTCCAACTCAGAAGCCATAGTCATGGAACACTGATGATTCATTCATGACATGGATTTTTCAAAACTGGTACATGGGATAAAAATCTACATGTGTTGATATATATATATATATATGTATATTTTTACATCTGCACAGTGGGAATTTTGTATGGATTTTCTATTCTAAGTGAATTTTCATTTGATGTTGCGATCGTTCTGGAATTTTACAAATTATCTCAGAAGCTAAGTGGTCACAGAGAAATCAAGGATACTATGAACTTGCTTGAGAAGTCTTATGTTATGGGGAAAATAAAAAAGAATGTGAAGAAACATACCTACAATCAGCATTTTTTCCCTTATCTTTAACTTAACCCAAACTTTCAACGATCATTTTGATAATTATTAGTATTCATTATTGTAGCCTTATTAAAATGCAATGCTTAAATTACTTTTAAAATAATCTGCCTTCAGAAAGAACATAGATTCAAGACATTGCTATTGCTTGCTTTATAATGGTTTAAAAGCTCGTTTTTATGTGGAAAAAGACATTTATTTTAAGTCATACTTCTGAGCAGATAAAGTGTGATTTAAGGCAATAAATGGATACATCTTCAGTTGGATGCTTTTACCTAGAAGTGCACTTCTGCATTGAAAAAGGGGTTCGTTGCAGGCTCAAAATCTTTTGCAAAATTTGCGTAATATATGTGTTGTTTTTACTCTTTCAAAATTTTTAGTTGCATGGATTTACATGTATAAAAGGCATAATCATAAGACATATCATATTATTTGGATAATACACTGCGGCACTGCAGATTATGTGCTGAGAAATGTTGTTGGAGGCAAAATAAAATCTGGTTGTGGTTTATAGATTGAAAACCTTAGCTTAACGTAATATTTATAACTGAAGGAAATATAACTATTAAAGGAATAAATCTTTAAATTTAAGATAAAATTTGAAAAAGATTTAATTCAGGGAGATGTTCATGTTGCTGCTTCATCATTCTGGGGAAAGCATTTATTCATAACAATGAAGTGATCGTGTATAAAGATGTATTAAATGTACATTAAAATCCATTGGAGGAAAAAAAATAGTTCCTTAGTTGTGATAGCAAAGTTTTAATGTCATTTCCAGAATTCTTATTATTTTTTTATAAGTTAATTTCAGTGTTGAACATTTGACTATATTCACCCGACATACGATATCATTCTTATTTCTTCTAAGAAAAGTCATTCTAAATGTTATATGTAATGTGGGGCCCTAAAAAAGTTACACTTGGCCTTGAAAAGGCCCTAAAAAGGCCTTAAATCTGCCTTAGAGATGAGAGTGGGAACCCTGTAGTAAAGGCGTTCATAGTGAGTTTACAGTTATAACATTACAATTCCCCCTTTTTTTACTAGGTAGGGTCAGGTGGGGTAAAATGGGTCAATTTTAGCTATTCTGATATTTAAAGTTTCATAGCAACAAAACCAGAAACATTTCCCATTTCTTTTCAATTGCATCTTAACATTGAACTCCTTTAGATCAATTTTATGTCATTTTAATATTTATTTTTTATTATGAAATAGTTTAACTAAGCTTATAAAGTTGTGACCTGATTTACTTCATCGTGGGGTAAAATGGGTCATAATGCAAAATAATGCTGAAAACAGTTATTTATTACTTTGAAATTGAAAACAAAGTAAGTAACGTATTTAGCAACATTTCGAATTATAATTACATTGAAATGTTAAAATAATATCGTTCTAGATTTTTATATATTGGTCCACATAACACTTCAACAACATCACTTCTCTCTACCACATCAACGTGATCTTTTTTAGGGAAAACATTCAAAAAAAATTTAATTTAATTTAATTTCAATAAAATAAACAACATACACTGTTTAAATGTAGGAATTTTCTGCAGTGAGGTGCAACAGAGTAAATTTTAAAACAATAATAGAATAGAACTAGCTAAGCCTAACCATGGCCCATTTTACCCCATCCAAGAAAAACTGGTGTAAAAAATTCAATGTTTAATTTTTTTTTTTTTTTTTTACATGCTCGGCTGTAATTGTTCTCCAAAGTTTCTTTGTGCAGAAATGCTTTGAATTTGGGTTGTTATTTGATAAAATATAGAGATTTTCAGAAGTTGGTAAACCATGTGTTTAGCACACTATCATCCAAAAATTGCAAAAATATTTTTTGTGTTGCCATATTTAAGAACCTAACTTTTTTTAGAATGAAAAATGTTGCCAACACATTGAAATATAACATAAAAAATATTGGTTTAAAAATTTCAATTTCAAGTTCTATTATTTTGAGTTTTTTATCAAGTGACCCCATCCTACCCTACTATTCATTATATTTTATAACTAAATTACTGTCCTAATGAAATTTTCCTTGGATCTCTCTGAGCTCATTATAAATGAATTCGACTGTATCAGTGCTCTATTATTGATGAAATAAAGAAAAGAGGAGAACTCTTAATTTTCTTTTTTTTTTTTCTTTTACTTACTTTGATTGTGGGAGTTCTGGGTATTTCCATCATATCTTAAGGAGGCTTCATCAACACAACACCCTCGGAGTTGACACCTCTGTAACTAAGCACAAATTTGCAAGGTACACAAAATCTTTTTTCATTGTAAATGTTTCTGAAAAAATAGAATGCTTCCTAATTTTCATAAAATATGAATGTATGCACAGACAACCAACTCTACTTTTATTAATTTCACAAAATGTATGAAATATAACTTGTAGTCTTATGAAAAATCCAGCTAAAATAATATAAAAATTAAAAGATTACAGTCGATGTTTTTTGCTTTCAAGATAAAGTTAAGAAAAATCTTGTTGAAATTAGAAAAGAAAGCAAAATATTAGCTCAATTGATATGTAATGATTAAAAAATTAGACTGCCTTGCCGTGAGAAAGAAAAGGAATGGTTAGTTTTTAAGTTTATTAAAAAGCTTCAAGCAAAATACATTTTCTTCAAATAATTTATATACAAATAAGACATATCCTAGCTTTAAAGCTTGCAATTACAGATCATTGTCAATTAAAATATTTTACAAATACAACAATCCACCATCAACTAAAACATGATAAACCAAAGAGGAGGAAAAATGTCTATCGTTATATTTTCATGAAAAAAAAAACACCAATATAAAAAAAAATATATTTAAAATAGTTTCAAACTTCAAAAATATTTCCAAGTCAATTCATAGAATTTACATATGATTCCAAATAGGGACGTAATGATTTGGCTGCTATTGGTATTTGGCCCTTTGGCCAAATAGTACTTTTATACGCTCGCCTGGCAAATTAAGAAATATGGATTTTAAACATTTTAATTTCCATTGCAAGTTATTGGAAAAGAAATATTAGTATGGAATGGGAAAATTGTGGAAAAAAAATCTACTCTTTTTATACCTTACTTTTAATTTAACTGTAGCACCTGCATTCAAAACATGTTTGATATCTTACAAATACATTGTTCTAGTCATATGTCTAGAATTAGTATACAAATGTTTAAATTAAGCTTGTTTATTTATTTTTAATGCAGTTATGATAGTACATTAAGTATGTTTTTCCCTAAATATTTATCTTATTGTACATTGTTTTAAAAATAGAAATTAAGATGTAAACTTTTTTTTTTGGAAATGGCCGAATCTTCGGTATTTAGCTATTCGGCCAAATCACTATTCATTACATCCCTATTTCCAACTAACATAAAATAAAGTACTTTTATCTTAAAAATTCATATTTCAAAAAGGAATTCGGTCGGGGACTAAATAATATTTACATAACTTAGTAAAAATCCACTTTTAGCAGGCAAGTTTCAGTGTAAACCGTGAAAAAACACTTTCTAAAAGATTTTTCAATATTTTTAATATTAGGTAATATGCAAGTCCTTTCATTAACCTAAGATATTAGACGTTTCTATAAACCTGCTCCAAAACATATTTTAGCTGCTCCAAATTTGGTATTGTTTTACTCATAAACAAGGCTTCATGAAACATGCAACTGTCAACCTTTAAAGCCACTCAGCATTTATGAGATAAAAAGTATTTTGTCCCCCCCCCCCTAAAAAAGGAAAATAATGGCACAAATTTCAGTCATCCTGTAAACAGAAAAACAGACAAGGTCCCATTGAAAATTTCTTTTAACAATACAGAACAAACGAAAAACTTTCAATACTTTTTAATTTTTTCACTTTATAAGGATGAGAAAAAACTGCATAAGATGAAATTTGTTCGAAGCATTCTGCAATAATTATAGCAGAAGTAGATATGAATTACTTTTTTTTTTTTGTGAAGCAAGAAAACATTTCAAAGTTGTTACTAGGAATAACTTGAGTCTGATAATTTAATAAAGATCTTAAAAAGAATAGATTCAAACAACATATTATTTTAAGCAAGATAAATACATACATAAAACAAACAGCTACATTAGATTTACCATACCATTTCTTATTTAATTGCTCAACATATGTCTATTTTTCTGTCTCAATATTGTTATTGTCCTAAGCAGTGATTGGTAATAGGGCCCTTTGGTGCTACCATGCCACAGGTCCAGGGCTTGATTCCCGGACTGGTCAGGGTCGACTCAGCCCTCCATCAGTGGGGTAGATAAAATGAGGACCGAGCATGCTTGAGAACTAAACACTGGGGGTTTCACATTAGGACGACCACTTGACCGGAACATCTGCTTCTTCACCCCAGGGCCCTTGGTTTTGAAAACTGGGATGGGCCCCAATGGACTGTCTCACCGCTGAGTTTAGTTTTAGTGATTGGTAATTTTACTAGTGCATCATGCATTTAAATAAAACATACACTAGCATTTAACTTCAAGCAAGTTTACACTCGCATCTGAACTGATAGTGGAAGGAATCCTCAAAAGTTACCAGGATCTGGACCTCACTTGCTCTCAACTGGGCCTTGAGTAGAAGGCTCCAATAAAGGGATAAAAATCCTTCAACAAAAGGAGATGAAACATCTCACGGAATAACATTTTTGAAACAAGATTAATGTAGGAAAAGTTTGTGTTACCTGATTTTCTCAAATAAAATGCATGATAATTAAAATATATATTTCGTAGTAATTAAAATAAATATTTGATTATACAAATTTGCTGTAAAATAATTGCATAAAAATATTACCCTATTCTAATGAACCAGTAACGAGTAACATAAATAACACAATCATGCATAAATATATAATAGATATAAATTTGCATTATGTACAAAGCACATGCATGAGCTTTCACAGAAGAAATATATTTTATAACTATATGTGAAAAATCAAATATTATTTGATAAACTACTGAGGACCTGCCTCCAAATTGAAAAAAAAGATGTATTATAAGAGCAATTTCTGAACGATATTTATGACTTTTAACTTGTCAAATGAAAATATGCTGAACAGATGATATAAATAAGTAATTGACTAACTGTTCAACTTTAGCACAACTGTATTAGGATCTGGAGCTTCTTTAACTTCAACATAATGGCTTTCATTATGCATAAATCTGGTATGACCTTCTCTGCGGTATTCTTGGAGATGCAATGGAGTAAATTTGGATTCCTCAGCTTCAAACACTTCTTGTTTAATAGTAGCATCTGGAAGGCTATCAATTACATCAACATATGAGGTTTGGTAGACATCATGTTTCAGCTGCGAGTAATCAGCATGGCTTTTGGAAATATTTTCTTCATTTATTTGTTCACTCACGTGACCAGAATCCACGCCTTCGCGTGCTTCAAGCAAATACCTCGATTGGCCTGAAAAAAGACAAAGAAGGTCATTAGGCATATTAGTTAAATTATAAAATTAAATTGCTGTTAAGGGTAACATAATATCAGGGATTCAAACCAATTCAATTTACAGAAAAAAGTATTTATTTTATCTATTTATGCATATGTGGAAAATTTTATCTGTCAACATAAAATTAGAAGTCTTGCTGATTACATCATTACATAACAATCAACTGAAAACGTGTCAAAATTCGATGTAAGTTTGTATTACATGTGTGGAAATACAGATTTTAATACTATGCAAGTTTAAGAGCCAAAAAAAATTATAAAGAAAATTAGTTTGACAACGTACCAATTTTACCATAGTATACCTGTATTTATTGCAATGTTAAATGTTCGCTGTGCAAAATAATTTTCAGCATTTTTTTACCTTATCATTATTATTTATTTATTTATTTATTGAAAAATTCAAAGGTTAATTTTTATAAAAAATAACACGTGTGGCTTTATTTTCAGCAAAAAAGTAAAAACAATTTTTAATAATGTATGCTAATAATTTACAAAATAAATGCATTTCCACATTTTTAATATTTTGTATCATTAAGTAGATAAAACATGTAAAAAGAGATTTGTCAAGATTACTGCTTATGTAAATATGGATGAAAACTTTTTTTCTTGCATACTTCTAGTAATTAAAAAACAAAAATTTCAATAACATTTTATCAACATATTGTATATTAAAAGAATAACAAGTTATTCTCATGGCTAGATATTAAACACAGACATCTTCCAATCTTTCAAAAAAATTGAAATCATGCATTGTGCATATATTTTTCTTTTTGTTTTTTAAGATACAAAAACGGTATTGTGAGTTCTGAAGGCAACAATTATTCCAAACATTGCTGATGACGTGCTGAAAGGAAAGTCACATTTTGACTTAACTTCATTTTTAAAATACTATTTGTAAACAACACTGTAAAATCATTTTAAAATGTTAATAATAATTCTATTAATAAAATTATTATTTTTTTAATTTGAAGGAAATAAATAAGAGTGTCAGTTCTTTCTTATATTTCGAGAGAATGCTTTGAGGGGATTGACAAAGGTCAGGATATACGGGATATTCATTTTGATGAATTACTAGATATCTGGCTCTGATGTTTTAAACTCGTAAATTCTATACATATCTTTAAACATCCCACTGCTTCTAATTACGTAATAAGTTAGTAATTTACATATATTCAAAAAATTCGAGGCCTTCCTTCGATGCCTTCTGGATCGGTTCATCCTGCAGATGTATATTAATAAAGTAGTGCACCCAGGATTTTGCTTTCGGGGGACCAAGGTCAGGATATGAATGCATCGATATTGATTTTACTGGATATTGGATATCATTTTTGAAGCCTGTGAATTCTATACATATTCTTAAGCATCCCAAATCTTTCAAACACAAAGTAAGTTTTTAACTTACATTCATTTACAAAACATGCTAATAAAATTTTAAAAATCAAATTTGACATGCTGGATAACAGTGGTTGAATCCGATTCCAGATACCTATAAAGTGGTCGGCTACCGGTTATCCGATGCCTTCTGATGAGGGGGACGAATGCCATCCAGAAGGCATCGGATACCTGGTATAATACCTATCTAACATCTGGAATCTGATTCAGAGGCTGCACAAAAGATCTGGTTATCGGACATGTCAAATTTTGTGCATAAAATTTATTTAATTAGCATGTTTTGAGAGTACCTGTAAAAAGCTTATAACTTATTTGAAAACTTTAGAAATGTTTAAAAATATGCATAGAGTTGACAGGCTTCAAGCATCAGAGCTGATACACACTGTAATCCTGGAAAAAAAGGTGAAGGGACGCCTACATGTATGAACATAAAAAAGTGGGGGTACGCTTATGTTAAAATTCAAAACAAGTGGGAGATGATTGTGTTAAAATAAAATAGTAGTGGGATGCTGCCCATGTGCATCCCCCTCGACTACACCACTGCCGGTATAAATCCATCAAACAAAGGACACCAGAGTTGGAGTCTAAAATCCAGGGGACCCAGCAGGGGGATTTAAAACCCACAGCCTGATTCTTGGCATTCATTAAATATTAAATTGCTCTCAATTAAGCAACCATTTCAGTCTCTCTGTGAAAACAATCAAAATTTCTTCAAGTATCATAACTTCTGTCATCACTTGTTAATTACAGAAGCAGTGTGATCTTGCTCATGTTGCAAGTACACTATCTCTAGTGCTGACTAAAGGATGAAAGGGTCGTCAGGGAGGGTACTTCTTTTCAAGGGGCTCTCTAGTCAACTTAAAGGCATAATTTCTGGATTATTTTCTTTTTTTCAATTCTTTACTTAGCTGCTAATATCCAAAATGGTTCAGAGCATGAAAATTTGTACTTCAGATTGGTTGCTTGGTTGAGTTTATAATTTTGACATCTTATGCCAACTTTCATTGAAACTACTATTTTAACCCCTTCCCTCTTGCTCCCGTCAAACTCACAGACTGGAGTGTTCAAAAGTAGCGCACAAAAACATTTTTAAAAATCCACTCCGCAATCCCGAAAATTTATTTCTTTCTTCTCATACATACTGGCTGATAGTAAACTATTTATAGTATAATTAGAGATTAAACATTTTTCTCGAAAAGAATAGGCGCTTCTGTTGTTGTTCTCTTGAAAATTATCCGACCGTTAAGGAGTTGAAGACTGGGCACAGTGGTTTTTAAAGCAGCAACTATAATCCTGGGAATAGAAAGCAAGACCTTCCAGTTCTGAACCAAAAGTATTATCACAGGGCCATGAATTCAGACATATGCCTTGTGCTTGTTTATAGTGAGAAAATGTCAAGAACTCATTTCAACTGATAGTAAGCACGGCATCAAGTTTATAATTAAAAGAGACAGCACATGAAAATTTAAAGGTTTTTGTTTACAATCTGTAATAAAGTGCTTTATCTTAAACAATCTTTGGAAAAAAGTTACCCCCAAACAGAGTTGCAATAATTCTTTAACTACCAACAAAAGGACTGTGACTACTAACAGCAATCTACATTTCTATGCATTGAGAAAAATATTCAAATTAAGTAAACAGATTTTACAAATTATGTTAATCAAATTAAAAAACATGGTAAAATTAAATTTGTGTTACATCAATATTAAAATAATACTTCAAATTTTCCTGCTAGAACATTGTTTTATACATTACAAATAACCTTTGGTAAAAAGTCCTTTGAAAGATGTATGAATCACTCTAATTCACAGAATAAATTTTTGTTTTTTACACATACCTGGAAGTGGCATGTCCTTTTTCAGCATTGGAAACTTGGGAGAACTTGAAGTTTGGAAAAAGCTTGGCAAAAGGAATAGTGCAAAAGACAGGAATAAAAACTAAAAAGGAAATAAACACAAAATATCAAAAGCACTTAGAAAATTAAAATACATAAATGAAAATGATAAAATAATTAAACAATTCATTATTTAAAATACTTTTACGACATTTACCAAGAAACATGTGCTTGTTTGGACAGATTTCATGGATGATGAACTTATTGTTGCTTGAAGTTCTCTAATTTGATCCATCAATGATCTAAAAAATAAAGATAAAATTTTTTAAAAATGCTTTGTACATTTTGAACAAAAAATAATACAATGTCAAGTTATCTGAATTCATATGATATAAAACCTATTGATGGTAGTCACATTTTACAGGGACCCCAACCTCCTTCAGAGAGACAGTGTATTTCTCTAAAAAGCCACCGACCTCCAAAAATTAGCCAAACTCACCTCCAAATAAAATTTCAATAGTTTAATCTGCACCATGATCCCCTCCTGGTGGGTACCCTTACATATTATTCAAAGGTATTTTATGCTTGGATTGGCCAAAATGGAAATCATCCAATTTAAAACATAAAATATGTACTGTTTAAAATTGAATTATTTATTACTTTATGTTTACAAGCAGAACATAACAAGAATGCAAGTTGCTCCATTTTCATATGATCTCTGGTTTTAAATATATATATATATATATATATATATATATATTTACAGGGTTCACACTGGGGAAAAATACAAGGTGGGATTTTCCACCTTGACCAAAATTTTAAGTGGAATTTTTAAAGTTTAAGCACTAACAAAATTTTTTTTGAGTGGGAATTCAAAAAATATTGCGGGAATCGCGCGGCCCCTGATATAGTAGTTACTCTAACAGAAAATGCATCGGCCAGCAACACTTAAATATCGTTAATCCCCTTCCTCCACCTCCCCCTTTTTTAAAATTTATTTATTTTATTTAGTTATTTTCATTTATTTATTTAATTATATATACATACATGTTTTGTTTTTTTTGTCTGACTATTTCACATGTCAAAAAAAAAAAAAAAATAAATAAATAAATAAATAATTGGCACAACATAACACACATAAAAGAGAAAATATTTATGTGTGATGGAGAGCTCATATCATATACAGCTTATCTCAAAAGTTGAATTTTTGAGATTCAACCAATTGTGAGATGGCCAATAATAAGCAACAAAGGGGAAAACTTTTTTTTTTCTTCCCAAGCAAACTTGGGAAGAAAAAAAAATCAACTAGCACAAAAAAGTAAAAGTCTACACAATTTTAGCAAAACAAATAAAAATAAGTGCAGAGCATGTTCAAGAGTTCTTTAAAAAACCCAAAAACTATGAATTGATTTAAATCCAAATTAATTTATGCATAACAAAAAGTATACTGTTTAATAATTTTTCTTTTACTTTTTAAAATAGAAAACAATTACTGCCACATTCTTCTATTACATACACAATCAAATGCACGCCTTATTTAGGATAAAAATAGGAAAATATTACAAACAGACTTTAACATAAGGATCCTAAAATTTTATAGTTTCACAACACTCTAAATATTGTTTTAATAATAAATTTAAATATAAAATAACCTGTCAAATATATTTAATGCAGTGAAAAATGGTTTTATGTACAGAAGTCATTAATTACACAAATGCAAAATAATACTAATATTATTCATATTTTAAATCTTTAAATGAATAGTTTAAAGCAGGCAGAAAATTATATAATACGTCAAAAGAGAAAGAGAGTAATCCAACAGTTTTTCCCCTTTTCCATTTTCTCTCTCTCTTAGAATAATACTTCAGTACTACTTTATAACACCAGGAGAAATTCGACTTCCTTCAAAGGTAAAATTAAAAAGAGATATTCATATAATGTTAGAAATCCTAATAAAAAGTTACTGGTACTTCGGACAAGTCAGAATGAAAATATACTGGTCTGTAGAAAATGAGACTAGTTCACCTAAACTTTAGCATTAAATGTGTTTTTACATAAACTTCAGAGCAAGTTTGTTCACAGATTTATTTCTGACAAAATTTGCACACTGATGCAGTTAATTAACTAATTAATATTTATAAACTAATTTGAACTTTCATTCAAGAAAAAATTTACCTAAATGCAAATTTACAAATTAAATAATTTAAACTGAAAAACAATAAGAAATGGCTTGATTGCTGGTGATGAGCCACTAATACTGTGGGCTACTGAATTTCATTCATGGTGTTGCAACAAAAATTTCTAGTTGTCTTAGAACAACAGACCATCAATGATTTTGAACAATGTGTATATATATATATATATGGCTTGGTTCTTAAAGGGCACATGTCAATTTTTTGATGTTTCGAGCAAAATATATATTAATAGCAAAATATTACAATTTCATTAGTTATAACCAGAAATATATATTTTTTAAACATTAATGTAATTTTTTAAATGTTTAATATCCTTGAATGCTTTTTCTCGCAACTGGTAATTCTGACTTAGGTCCTCTTAACCAAGCCACAGATATTATTTTATTATCATCATCATAAGAGAAGATAGCCAAGCATTAAGTATGCTTAATTTGCAAAGATTCCCCGAACATATATACTAGGAAATTCAAAGGAGAACTTCAGGACAAGGATTATTAAAATAGCATTTTACATTAAATTGTAAAAACTAGCAAAGTAAAATAAACCTACTTTTGTTGTTTTTCGAGAGTATGCACTTTCTTTTGAAGTCTGACATTCTCAGAGGTGCATAACTTTACCCTTAATGAAAACATACCAGAAATTATTCACAATAAAATTATATTGATGAAACAAAAGTAATATAATAGCAATGTTATAGATACAAAAAATAATTAGGATGATTTACAAACCTGGTTTCTAAACCATCAACATATTCCTTCTTACGTTTGCGGCTTTCTTGAGCAGATTGCTACAAAAATAAACAAACATAAATACCTGTTTAAAAATTCAGACGCTATTGAGAGAATTCTAAAGTTATAAACTAAGCAAAATATTTACTTTATTTCGTATTTTTCTACGAATCCTCTTTAATTCCTTCTCTTCAGCCTGCAATGAATAAAGAATTTAAAAAATAGTGTTACAAAATTAATTAAAATCTTTAAATGTTGACAACATATTAATGCACAATTCAGTACATATGAAAAAAAAGAAAAAAACTAAAATGCACTACTAGTTTACATTTAAAAAAAGTCTACCAACTAAAGCCAAAAATTCTTAAACAGTTGTACAAACACCATTTTGACTTTTAAAAAACATTGGAGAATGACTCTGGCAGAGACGAAAAAATAAATAAAAATAATAACTACAAGCAATAATTTATGCGCTTTTAATCATTATAACTCTTTAAAAAAACGATTTTTTAAGACCCTCAAAACCCAGATGATATGGAAAGCCTAGACCCCATTTTGAGTTAATTACTATACGTAAATTCTGAAATAAAGCCCTCTAAATTAGTTGTTTCAAGGTACTTATATTAAAAAGTTTTATGCAAATAACAATGCATCTCTTGTAAAATTCGTACAAAAAAATTGTTTGATCAATATACAGACCTGCCTCAACCTTAAAAAATGAAAACGCAGGAAACACAAAACCAAAAAGCAGAAGAAATTTCTGTGCCTCAGAACCCGAAGAATGGTAGTATAAAGTTGATTTTACAAAATTCTTAGGTATAAATTATGAAAAAAATAATGCACGAGATATAAAAATGCATATTTTATAAGTTATACATTTTAAAAAGATAATTTAAAATTGAAAACAAAATGCTGGTTTGTTGTTTTCATTTTTATATCATTTACTACATTATTTCAAATGTCTTTTGTTAGTCTAACAATTGGCTACAGAGGGATACTTAAAAATATTTTACAACAAAAAACAAATATACTCGTATATAAGTGGTTATAAGTAGAACTCTTACGTAGTCATACAATGCACAAACACTAAACCAAAAATGTATCTTATACAACTGCAAACAGTAAAAACTTTTTCAAACAAAAATTAACATAAATTGGTTAAAAGTCATTATGTTTCTCAATTTTTGCTACAAGGAGATAAATGAAACTCAAGAGAAGTTCAAAGAAGTTTTTTCCCCCTTAAAAAGCAGGAGAAATTTCTGTGCTGGCAGGAGATTGAACAGAAATCAGCAGACTTCCCATGTCTGAATATGTTTAATATAATGCAAAAGTTTACGGTAATTTAACAGATGCCAGGAAACAAAATAACCAGTTAATAACAATATCTTCACCCATACTTAAAAATGAGTTTTTAGGTTCAAATATTTTTTTTGAAATCCACAATTTTTTACATTAAAGCTCTTGTATACAATACCTTGGTTAGAGGAAGGTGTGTGGGAATATCAATACCTTCCTTTTTCATTAATTTCTTCTCATCCTCTGTTAAATGCAAAATCTGAGTACCCTAAAAATAAAATTCCTAAGCTATATTTTTAAAAATAATAACATTATTTTAACCGTAAACGGTCTTAAAATGTGCAAGTGATATTGTCTTCCAGTTCTTTTCAGAGGATCCCAATTTTGTTAATTACAAAAATGTGCAAAATCAAATAATTTTATGGAATTTTAAGATTTAAACATAATACAGTTAAACATCAATACATACAATTTGACATTAGAAGTTACTTACAATTAATAGCAATTTAAAAACAATTGGATTTTGGTTTTGTTTACTGCTTTGTTAATAAATTTTGTGAAGGCCGTTTAATTGGCTTTTTGTGAAGGATTTGTTTTGGTTAATCAGAATTTTGTGAAGGGTCTATAAATGGATGCAAAGTTTTTCTAAACAGACCCTGGTATCATAAAATGAAAACTATAAACTGCTTAATGAGAAGTGATAGCTGAAGCAATCAAACAAAAAAAGTTGTCATTTTATCACCAATATTTGCCATGTTTGAGTATTTTTTGCTAAATGGCTGATTCTGTTCACATAGAACAAAGGTTAATTCACTTTTTTTTTTTTTTTTTTGTAGCTTTAAAAGTAAAAGCTGTCGCACATGAAATTACACAAAAAAGTAAGCTCAGATTTTCTTTCAGTGGATGCCTTTTTTTTCTTTTAATATGAGTTTTTGTATAATTTAAAAAAGAAATTGCAAAAGTTGAATAAGTTTTATGCTGTAAAAAGTGGGAAGCAAAGGGAGTTTCCAATCCACTGAGCACCAACCAGAAAACAGTATTCCCAAGTGTCACATTGCTTTGTTTTGTTTACCTTGGCTATCACTTCCTGTGACACAGACTATCCAACTAAACTTCAACGAGCTATAAACATGCAATATAACGTTTAAAAGAATTTTTACACGAACCAACATGATCTGAATTTTATCATATAAATTTTAGGAAATTTGCAAATAAATTCATATAATTCTTCATATAGTCAAGCATTATTTCTCATTCCCGATACCTTACTATATTCATGGAGTTGTCTACTTCTCTAGGTCAAAGTCTTTTGCATAGCATAAAGTATTTTATGAAACAAGACTGAATAAAAAAAAACTGAAACATACTACTAATTTGTCTTTTGTAATTACCACCTAAATGCTTCATACTTTTCTCAACCCGACCCCTACCTGTTAGCCGAGGCCTTAATATTGCTTGCGCATAGGGAGAGGTAGTGGTGTCCACTGTACATGGGAGGTCTTCAGCAGGTATCGAACATGTGACCTTCCAGGTGGAAGTCCGGCGCTCTAACCGCTAGGCTACCACGGCCCTAAAATGCTTCATACTAGTATAAATAACTATTGTCATCAATAAAATGACAATACTTTTCAATTCAACTGCTAATTTTCCAAGCTACGGTTATATTTTCTATTAATAAACACATATTGTAGTAATAAACATAGTAGGTCAATCTCATTTATCATCTACGCAAAATCATACTACTAAATATTTCATTTGGTTTTAGTAGAATTATATAATATCAAAAGTAGACTCCTAATGAAATTGGCTCAAAACTATAACAGAAAAGTCTCATCTCATGTTTAGTGGAAAATGCTACTTACAGGTAGATAACTAAATGTATCATCTGAATTTTTTCTCCTTTTGGGAGGAAGTTCCTAGAAAAAAACATCAAAATTTAGGAATGCAAATTAGAAAGCACAAAAACAAAAAAAAGTCAAGTAATTTAAATATAGCAAAGAAAATAGCAGTGTCAATTTTAGGAATATTCTTATAGTCGGAAAAGTTTCAAATAAAATATATGACACATTCTGATAGTTGACAGAAATCATATTTTATTTAAATAGATGAATAAATACAACAAATTAAAAATTTGGGATAAGGGAAGAGAAAAAAAGATTTAATGTTTACAGCTGAAAATTTTACAAAAGTAAGTGAAATGCAGTGGGTAAAAGTGAAACACGTAAAATTGCCTTCTCCAACCAAAACAAAAACTTTATATGTATTAGAAAGATTCTTACATAAGATTCAAGCAAAGTATCACTTTTAAGAGATTCAGTTTCTGAATTATTAGAATCTTCACATACAGAGATTTCTGATGTCTCCACTACAATGTCAGCACCTGAATCAACAAAATATAACTTTAAAGACAATAAACATGTATTTGTAGCCCAAGAAATCCAATTGTGAATGAAACGTTCTTAGCAATTTCTTTAAAAGATAGTAAAATTTGTAAAACACATGCACTGCATCTTCATAATATTCCACATAATATAATGAGTCATCAAAGTATGAAACAAAAATATTAACACACAAGCACGTAAGTAACCTGATAATGTTAGTCCAGAATCCAAAACATTTTTCTCTGCTGCATAAATAAAGTATTTTGTAGAGCTTCTGAGTTATGAAATGAAATTAATTCATTATTATAAAAACAGTACCACACTCAATACTTCTTTTGATTTATTATGCATACAAGCATGCACAGGGGGTCATCGATTATACTGAATTATTTATTAACTCATAAAAATGAATGTTAAAACAAAATTGACCAATGTTTTTAGTCTTTAAATGATTCTTTGCACTTAATTATTTGAAATTTTCTGTGGGAGAGCAAAAAGATTTAGATTCTGTTGGGTCATTCCACAGTAACGGACGTTACATTTACA
The DNA here is from genome assembly GCA_038502835.1 of Octonoba sinensis. Lineage (NCBI taxonomy): Eukaryota > Metazoa > Arthropoda > Arachnida > Araneae > Uloboridae > Octonoba > Octonoba sinensis. The sequence goes on from CM076599.1 coordinate 124,519,290, forward strand.
CAGCATTTTTCAACTTCAACGAGAATTCTAACAAACTTGTTGCGTATTTTTTAGGTTTTTTAATTTTGGATAGTAAAAGTACATGTGTTCAAAGTATGCAAAAAAAAAATTTGAAGATATATATGTATTTGCTGTATGTTAAAATTTTTTTTGAAATTTCTTTACGTGTGTTACACGGAGAGTAACACACGTAACGAAATTTCAGCATTTTCTTTAACAGACAGCAAATACATATATATCTTCAAAAAAATTTTTGCATACTTTGAACACATGTACTTTTACTAGCCAAAATTAAAAAACCTAAAAAATACCCAAGAAGTTTGTTAGAAAGCTCGTTGAAGTTGAAAAATACTGTATAAATGGGCATAATCTAATAGGCATCTGGGCATAATCTAAATCTCTAGGCCCCTGGTGCCCCAATTGTAAAGCTTGATGTGTGCCTATGATTAAGAATTTTTTTCAGTACATAGTAACTGCAAAAATATTTAAATGAGAAAATCTAATGTTTTGAAACATTTCAATATGTATGCATGAAAAATAAAACATAAAATAGTGAAGAAATCTAAAGCAAAAGAGTAAGTAAAACTTGCAAATGTAAAAAATGTCAGTACAGTAAAACCCCGCAAATCCGAAAGAGTTTTTTTTAACAACTTTAAATTTGAAAACCACACGCAAAAAAAAAGAAACTTATTTAGTTTGTCACAACAAAACAATTAAAAACTATTACTTATTAAATTTATAAAACAATTACTATAACAATACAAACTCACAAACTACACTGGTGAAATAAATTAAGAGAGTTTGCATATTTTATCGAATTGCATGAAAAGAACTGAATTGAAGGAAAAACCACTGCTCCTAGATGAAAATGTAAATATTGTACGACGTAATAGTAAAGTGGCGTAAGTGTACATATGTGTGTAGGTGCAGACAGCAGAAAAACAGGCTTTATAAGCACGTGGAGGATAAGACGAATTTCGTTCACTAGCACACTTCGGCGAATTTCTTGGTGCTCTTGTGGCAGTGGGTTAAATTCACATCTGAAAAGTAAAAATGAGTAACCACCAAAGTTTAGATGATGGAATGAGGTGAAAAATTGTGTGAAGGCTAGAGGCAGACCAATAGCAAGTCCAGATATGCAGAGAGTTTAATTTAACGCCCAGCCTCATGTGCAATCTATGGAAACAGTTCCAGGATACTGGATCCATCAAGAGAAAGCCTGGGCAAGGTCGTCCAAGAGACACGGCGGCCAGAGAAGATCGCCATTTATCTATTTGAGTGAGGCATAGCAGAGGAGCTACAGCTTCTCTGCTCTCTTGGGACCCGTATGCAGCCACAAAAACCCGTGTAACAAGGGTGACTGTTTTCAAAAGACTGAATGAGAGAGTGGTTTGCCAGAAGACCGGCTGATTGCACCCCGCTCCCATCTACGAACAGGAAAGTTCGATTAGCATGATGCAGGCAGCATAGTGATAGGAGTATGGAGCAATGGGCGACCGTTCAGTTCGCCGACGAGTCCCGTTTTAGCCTAAACACCAATTCTCGCAGTACTTTTATATGGAGAGAGCCAGGGACCCACTACCTACCCTCCAATGTCGCGAAATCGACTAAATGTTAAATCCTATACCGTGACGAGGGTCCGCTTATTGTATTATGAATAGTTTTCGGCTAATTCGAACAGGCTACAGCCCCAATTAGTTTGGATTTGCAAGGTTTTACTGCAGTAAAAAAAATGAAAAAACTATTAAGTAAAATGAAAATAATAATAAAAATTTACATTTTAAAGCGGAATTTTTTACTTGCAACTTGATTTGCACTTACTGCCAGTAATGTAATTCAAAAATAATACATTGGAAAACAGTATTTGTTTAATTAAAATTGTGAAACAAGACTATAGAGATATAATTAAAAAACTTGTGCTTTCTCAGCAGATCTGGAACTTTACAAGCTCTCAGGAGGAAAACCTTGTAAGATGTGGATGGCGAATAAAGCTTTCAAACATCACATGACCAGGAAAATAGTCTCTAAAGAAAGCAATTGTTGTATCACATGCACCCTATTTTGTTAAAACCACGTGTATTTAAGGGATTTTGTGAATTTTTTTCATTGATAATCATTTTTATAAGCCTTTTGTCATCCAGATTAAATACTTCAGGATAACAAATTTAAATATATAATATATGCTGGAAAATTAAAATTGGCATACTGGTGTACTTTTTAATTTTGAAGTATAATATTAACCTGCAGCCTTATAATTCTGAATAGTCCAAAAACATCAATAAAATGACTGAATGAAACTATATTTTAAGGTCGTCGTCTAAACTATATTTAAGTCGTCTCATATTAACTCGGTAAATTTATTTCATACTTATTTTTTTAAAATATATTTCCAACACATCATTAGTGAAGATACTGATTTTTTTTTTTTTTTTAAAGGTTCAAAAGTTGCTTATTTTATGCCAAGCTACAATTTATAATTACAGGGATAGTTGATAGGTCGTTATTCTATAATTATAAAATGATCATTAGTCAGTAGTGTTACTAGGAAGGATAGGGACAGCCTCCCCAGTTAGACCCTTTTAATGAATATTGGGGAGGTTTCACTCAAAATGAGGTAAAGACCTTTTCATAAATACATATACTCGAATTATACAATTCTGTTGAAGTTATTTCTGGGTATAACTGAAAATAAAAGTAGTTTACTGAAAATTACACCAAATAAATTTAATAGAACTTAAGGTTATTATTTTTCTTTTATTGTGGACTAGAGAAAATAATCCAGGCTGACACCCATGCCAGGTACGCCACTGCATTAGTAAAATGAGAAACAAATGATAATTTTAGTACAGAAAGAAAAAAAGTTAAAAATAAATACCAATATCAATGGTAGATGAATCGGGAAAAGCAGCAACACTACAACGTTGTATGAAAGGAGGATTGGAATTCCCATCAGTTTTATCTGGATAAATAGGTGCACAAACTGATTCTACAATTACTGATGCATCTACGTTATCATAGCCTGATGATGCGCTTTGTGGAGACAAGCTTTCACTGTAATAAGACCCAGAGTCTGTTTCTGCATTCTCATTTGTGCTTTTCCCAATGAAGTAAGAGGAATAATCATCTTTTTCAACATCTTTCAAAAATACACTCCAAAAATCTTCTGAAGGAGGACTTGTATTATTCTATGGAGAATAAATAATTGCAAATATTTTTTTAAATAAAACATGAAACAAAACATTTACAAACAACAATATTTTCATATGTATAACATATATATTTCAACAATTTTCAAAAGTAAAGTTTAAAAACTATGTAAATAAATTTTTGAGCTATTTTTTGTAAGAACTGACAATCATTTTATAAATAAATCCCCCTAATGATAAATAAATAGGCCCAGTGGCTGAGTGGTAGCCTTCCGTGCTATCATGCCAGAGGTGTGGGGTTTGATTCCCGGGCTGGGTAGGGTCAACTGAGCCTTTCATCCCTTCAGTGGACACAAGAGAATTTTTCTTCAACTTTCATTCTTTTGCAAGTAATATAATAAATGCACTGCTTTTTATTTTAAGTATTATTCATACATAAAGATTCAAATAACTATTATAAAAAATAGAGTTATTTTGTAACTGAAAAATGCTGATGTTAAGACTCTTAGGCCTGTCCTAAATAAATACTTTAATTCCTCCCTGATCCCATTTGGAAATACTATTTTTCTTTTGTTATTGGATATCAGAAGGGGCATCCTTTATTTAGCTTGGAACAGTTGTCTAAAATTCTGATCTTTGTACAGAATGAATCAGCAGAGGTTTATTTGTCTTTAATCTTTCTTTAAAATAAAAAAATCTAGGGGGGGGGGGGGGAATCAGAAAAACACACAAAATGCAATATTTTAAAATTTGTTCATTTCATACATCTACAATTTATATGCACTAACCTCAAAAGCAAAAAATACAATTATGTATGCACTGGGGTGCAGAAGGCATTGGATATCCAATATCATACCGATTTTTAATGTTTGGAATTTCACCCAACAACTTACTCACAAGTTTTGGTTTCCTGGCATGTCAAATTTTATTTTGTTAAATTTAATTAATAAACAGGTTTTCAAAATAAATGTAAATTACAAACTTAATATGCATTCAGGAGCTGTGGGATGTTAGATAACCTGTATGTATCCGCAGACAAGGGACACTTAATGTCCGATGTCCCGCAAAATCAATATCCAACATCTCCTTAATCTTCATCTTGCTCCCCTCACTCAAAAAAAGCAAAAATCTTGGGTGTGCTACTGAATATGAATTTGCACAAAAACCAGGGCTCTGTTTATAACTAATTATGTGAAAATTTAACTAAGAAAGGTTCTAGACTTTCAAACTCGGCTGTTCCACAAACGTGACAAGGCTTAACAGTTACACTCTTCCCTATCTACCATGGAGACGGTTTAGCCAGTTGTATATAACCCTGAAGATAATGTATGGTGGTGATGTTTATTGGTGCATAAGTAAAGATATAAGGTACATGAAGCAGTTTCGTAAATAATCAGGGTAAGAATATATTTCACAATGAAACTGACATAATTTACAATAATTAATATTGTACAATAATAAGCAAATAAAGAAACAAAAACCAATTATAAACAGAAAAATGAAATAAAATGATTGAAAATTCTAAGCACCAATTCACTGCTTTAGCCCAACCTGATCTCAAATAAATCCTAAGTTAAGACAATGAAAATTACACAAAAAGTTGAGTATAAATAGAGAAAAAAGTTTTTTCCTATTCAACAAAAATGAATAAAATTAAGGAAAATAAGCAATTTCTATTCAAATAATGTAACGTTTTTATGCAAAAACAAACCAAATGAAGTCTAAAAATGAAGTTAAAAAATATGGTCAAAAAAAAAAAAAAAAAAAAACCAAGATTATGTTACATATAATTTTTTATCTCTAATTCTTCAAAAACATTTATATTTTACTGGAAAATTAGAGTTACTGATGTTTTGGAACATAAGAAATTTATATTAATGAAAATAGTTTTCAGTGCAGTTCGGCAAAAAAAAAAAAAAAAAATCAATTTTTAGTCCTTTATAACAGTATTTAGGAAAGGATGTAGTAATTTTGCTAAATTCCTGCAGATATTCTCCATTCATGTATGCTATTTTCTTAAGAAGAAACTTAAAAAATTATGTAATTTAAAAAAATGAAGCAATAAACTACTAATTGTTTATAAATATCTTCAATTTTTAACAGCTTGTGCATAATGCTTCAGTTTTTACTTTACAACATTAGAGAAAACCTACTTGGATACAGTCTTTTAATTGCTCCAAACTTTCACTGACATCTTCTTTCATGCAATAATCAACATCGCAAAGAAGGGGATCATCTTTATCAAAAAGAATGTCCAGAATTTCATTACCAGAGCAAAGATCCATTACTGATAGATATTTTTGCGGCAATCTTCAGTTGATAAATTTATCCTTTGTTAATCACATAGCCTTTATTTTCCTCTCAACTAATAGGTAAAGACCTGAAAGCAGAAAAAAAAGTAACATTAACATATTACGTGTATATTATTTATAACATCATCTACACTTTTTTATCAAAAACATAAGGATCTTAAATTAAGGTGCATGTCTTAAATGAAAGACGTTAATATTTTGATACAATATCACTTTTTTAGAACTATACATTTGACGACAATGCAGACTATGATTTGTGATCAATCGTATGGAACTAAAATGGTAGTGTACAGTTTTCCCTTTCTTTATAAATACTAAATACCTTTCTTTACAAAGCACTTTCACAGTGGTTATAGGACACCTGTCATATTGCAGGTCAGATCTTTATTGGGAGAATAATATAGTTAGAGGAATAATTTGAATAAAGTCCTAAAGGAGAAAAAAATAATCTAATGCAATAAAAAATACATCGGGGATTGTAGGAGAAAAAGCAGCAACAGTTTCTTGGTGCTTGCTCTTGACAAAAAAATTTTGGCTTAACTTCTCAGGGCAAGGTTGTTTTAGGGCCGATATTATTTATTATTTTTATTAATGATATTACTCAGAGTATTTCTGGGAACATCAATATTTTTGCTGATGATGTCAAAATTATGGGAATTGTGGACACAGAGGAACAAGTCAATCAGTTTCAAGAGGATTTAAATCAAATTTCTAGGTGGGCAATTAAGTGGGGTATGCCTTTTAATATTGGGAAATGTCAAGTGCTTCATTTTGGTCATGAGAATAAACATGCAACCTATTATTTACAAGGTTCTGTCATTAGGGAAGCAGAAGCAGTTGTTGATCTAGGAGTATTGATTAGTCACGACTTCAAGTCCAGTCAGCAGTGTAGCATAGTAAGTAACAAAGCTAACAGGATGCTTGGGTTTATCAATAAGGCTATTTCGAACAGGTCTAGGGAAGTGGTATTGCCATTATACAGAAGTTTGGTAAGACCTCATTTGGAGTATGTTGTTCAGTTTTGGTCTCCGTACCTAAAAAAGGATATTACCTTATTAGAAAGGATTCAAAGGAGGGCTACAAGATTGATAAGTGGTCTTTCAGATTTAGATTATGAGGTTAGGCTTAAAAGGCTCAATATGTATAGTCTTGAGCAAAGGAGCGTCAGAGGGGACATGATTCAGTTGTTTAAATTCATTAAAACGGGAAATGTTGATGGACTACAGCTATGTGCTGAAAGTAGAACCAGAGGTCATTGTTTTAAACTTTTCAAATCTCAGGCTAATCTTGAAATTAGGAAAAACTACTACTTCAATAGGGTTGTAGGCAGTTGGAATAGTTTACCGGAAGCGACTGTTAATTGCAGTGGGGTAAAAACTTTTAAGAAAGCTCTTGATGTTCATTGGGGACTGTTAAATTAACTAGGACCAGCCTAGCTGGGCCCTGAGCCTGTTGCTGGTTGTCACTTTTGTATTTGTATTTGTATAATGATTATATCACATGTAGGGTTGCAAATACACCTAAAAGTGAGACAGATGAAATTCATCAGTTTCCAAATAATTATAAAAGGAGAAAACACTTCATGATTAGGCCTTTGAAGATTTCTCTCTCATGTTCATTCAATTTGTTTAATGTATCTCCAGAGGAAAACTTTAACAAACAGTATTCACTGTTAGAACAAATATCAATATTGACATGTGAAATTAAGAACATCATTCTTTAACACCTCAACGAAGTTTCATTGTGATACCTACTTCTATTCCCAAGTTCAAAATATTTTTTTTATTTTTGAAAAAAAAAAAAGGTTCATTTTAGCCCTTAAAACAGATATGCTATGCAAATTGCACTGTGTGCATCACAACGTTGTTTTTTTCATTTTGTGTAAACAGTGTTAAAAATATCTTCTGTCCTGAAATTGGGTGAGGCAGATCAACATTTAAAAAATACAATGCTCAAAATAAGTACGTTTGGTTCTTAACAAAAGGCAAATAAAATTTGAAATAGGAAAACTACTTAAAAAATAATAGAATTAGTGACTAACAAGCAATATTGCATTAAATTTTGAAATTAACAATGATTTTAAGTTTCAACGTGTGGGGTTGGGGTAATAATATTAAGAACCTGCCCCACTACTCTTCTTTACAATATCTGACTTTTGTATAACTATGGAACATTTTAAAATGCACTTTATTCGTTTAATAGTACAGAAAATGAACATAAAATTAAAAAAAAAAAACAGAAAATATTAACTAAGAAGTTAAATATGCGAAAATGTTACGTTGCATGAATTTACATTTTAGGTATTTAAGCTTAACATTTTAATACAAGTGAATCTATCTGAACAAAAATACTTAAAAAGTTTATTTGTAAAAAGTGTTTTTATGGTCATAAAATTTTGTGAAAGGTTCTTAATGCTATCTGAATACACTTTTAAGTACTCTGCAGTTCTCAACGAGGTATCTCTTACATTTAACTTGTAACTCAATGACTGCCAAACCACAGGGTGGTTAAGGCAAGGAATAATGGATGTTGACCCAAAGAAAATTAAAAAAAAAACACACAAACTAAAATATTTAGTCACATACTGCCTTTCAAAATGTTGATCGGTTTCAGCAGAATTGAAAAAAAAAAAAAGATCTTGCTACATTCTTATTGATCCTAACTGGGTTGGTGCCAAATATTAATAAACTATATCACAGTGGGGAAAACATTTTCATGGTGGCATTTAATATTATCTCTCCGACAAGAAGCCTGTAGTGAACAACAGTTGCTGTAGCCAAAACTTTATGGCCATGTTGGATTTGCAATGTATTGTTAACATTTACTAAGTTGTGATTTGCACACTATTTTTGGAATTAACTCCCATGAATATTTTTATATTTAGTACAACTAGTCATTTTGGGACCAAAAATGATAAACTTATAAAGATATAATTTATTCTCCCTTTCCAATACCTGGCTCAGAGATCAACTGCAGAACATTGGATTTCAATAGTGCAATTTCACAGATCATAGGTATTATAGAAATGAATATTGATTAGTATGAAGTTATTCAGAAGTACATTTATGTTATCATACAATTATGTAGCCTTTTCGTACAACCATACTAAAAGCTCTAATTCAAAACTGTCTAATGCAAATGCCAAAAAAAAAAAAAAATCAAAAATTTTTGCACATGTTTAATTGAATGAAATATAAATAAATATTTATAGCTACGAATGATTTAATCAACAATGTCTTTGCAGTAATCAATAGTAAACACTGATAAACAGAGTTGTAAAAGGTTATTTCATCAACATCAAAAACATCTTGCAAGATCGGACATGTAATAAATGCCAGTGTAGTTTCATGTATCCATACGAGTGCTATGAAATAACTGAATATTTTGTACCCAATCAAATTAATCGTCATTAATAAACACTTCACTCACACCGGGAAACAATTTGGAAAGGAAAATTACAATTCGCAATCACAAGAAAATATCGGCGTTGTTGATTTCACGGTTCAAACCTAAGTGAGATACCGGTCTAGATGATGAAAGAAGGAGCTATAGTTTGATGTCATATAACCGCTGTATTGCGCAATCCAAATGTAACAGTATTAACAATTTGTTTAAGCTAATTTTAGCCCAGTAATCCGTATTAATACAACAAATTCCACCTTTCTTCATAGGATAACATTTTTTGTACATATGTACACATACCGTGTTTACTACCTAGAAACGTGGACACTTAACCATATGCACCGGTCACCTGTTTCTAAAGAAAAACAAACAGATTGCTACGCGTTGACTCACCTTCCAACGTTGCACTTTTGACGTCATGAAAGGGAGACGTTGTGAAAAACTATTGGCTAGTGTTAAACCAATAAAAGTATCAACATTTCATTGCCAATTTTCATAAAATTTTGTAGGAATATGAACGAGTGAAGGGAGGTTAAACGCTGTAGGAGTAAAGGCAGTATTTTCCACGAGTTTCTAAGTAAAAGTCACATATTATTAACTTTCACTGCTTAATGTTATGTTCATTGCTTATTTTATTTTAACTTAACATCGTTGATGCTATTCTTTCTCATTTTTTTTCTAATTTACGCATCATCTCTGCCCGGTCTTTTAGCGCTGACATATCATAGAGAAAGATTGATACATTTTAGAGTAAAATGCCACATTTTAAGTTTTCATTATCTCTTGTCAGTGACGTAAGCGACCATCCTGTGGCGTAACTAGCTGTGGTGGCGGTTCACAGTAATGGGCGTTCCGGCAAAAAGTCCGGAACGCCCAGGGCCTGATTAAGGCAGGGGCATACGGGGCAGCTGCCCCGGGCCCCCACATTTGAGGGGGCCCCATATAAAAAAATGTAAATACTTCTATAAAATTTGGTTCTTTATTACTGAAGTAATGAAGCAAAGGGGGCCCCCAAATAAGTTTCTGCCCCGGGCCCCACTTAGGCTAAGTCGTCGGGCCCTGGGAACGCCCATCCCAACAAAACGTGACCGTGTTTTTTTGTTTTTTTTTAATTGCAAAAAAGGCGAAGGTTTTTTTTCCTCGACAAGTTACCGACAGTTGCATACCTGCAAAAGATCACGAGAACATTAAGAAGAGGGGGAGGAGAGGGAGGGCAGTGGCCACAAGGTGACGTCCGATTTCGACTTTTTCTGCACCCCCTAGGAATACTTTCAGTTTTGCTTCCTCGGGAGGGTTGCTTCCTTGCTGTTCTTTTAAACATCCTAAGCAATAAAGTCATTTCCACGTCCGACTGTCATCAGAGTATTTCAGATGATTTTGAATGACATGGCACATGGGGCAAAAAGGACAAGTAACAAAAAGCACTGGCAGGGCCGGCGCTAGCACGAATGGCGCCCTGAGGCAAAAAAAAAAAAAAAAATTCCGTCCCTACTATATATTATGAAGGAATAGGGATTAAAAATGATCGATACAAACTTTAACTATACATATTTTAAACATTAATAATACATAATACATACATTGCACTTTCAAAAACCTGAAGAAAAACAATCGCTGGTCAGAGTGGACTGAATAAGGAAAAATAAAAAACAGAAAAGAGAAAATGCAACAGATTGCGTTTTTCTCGTTATAAAATAGAGAAGATAACTTTCTGGAACTGCAAAAACTTATAAAGCGCCCCCCCCCCCCCCCCCCGAATATATTGAAGCAGCCTGTCGCTGTGGAGTAGAAAAGGATAATGTGCAAAACAAGAAATAATCCAGTAAAGAGTATATCCTTTCAACAAAGGATAGAAAGAAACGGAAACGTTTCAAGACGTTCGTGATGTGTTGCTGTGTTTGATTTTATCAAAATTAAACGTGTAATAGTATATATTAATGCAAAAATGAAATTAGATGAAGTTTTGATGCATCATTTGTAAAACTAAATAGTTTAAATATTATCTGATTTTTTTTTAAGATAAAAACTATTGTTTGCTACTTTAAAAGATGCAGTCAATATTTATGGCCAATGTGCCCACAAGAACGACGCGCCCTGGGGTGGTCGCCTCACCGCCTCAGCCTAGCGCCGGCCCTGAGCACTGAATACGAGTATCTGAAACACTATTGAAGGACCCCCGAGCCTTAAAAAGTAGTTGAAGAAAACGATAATAAAAATATTGCTCAAAAAGCAGCTGCAATCTCTTATTAAAACCCACCCATTGAGACTGATAGTAGCAAAACAATTGCCACTCACTGCACTCTATGTCCAAAGGGTTCACAGGAAGCAACCCCTTGAAAGAACGCCGACGAATTCGCCGAAGTCGGTTCATGAACAACGGTCAAAAGAGCTATTTTCGTGGAAGCTCTTATTAGTCTTATTACTCGATCGGTCGCCTGCCGGGAAAAGCTTGTCTCAAATTGGGTTTGTGGTCATTCTTCATTTGGCCAACTTGTTCTGAAGTGTCATCTCCGCGTTTCTCAGCATTCTTTCTGCTCAAAAATAAAATTTGCATTTTTCCAACTCAGTCAAAAGTTGTTGTTGTTTCTAATGCCACTTGGATATCCAAGCTCCCCTTTGCCGAGCAACTGGGAATTATGGCAGTAAGGAGCGCCTTCCGTTTATGAGCACCACAACGGTGGAAGTACGACTTGGCTCATTATGTATTTGGATGACAAATACACCACCTCCCTTTTTTGACCCAAGAGTGAAGGGAAGGGAAATTCTCCACCCCTGGTACTCTCGGAACTTCAGGGTCCATGGATTTTGCATGCACGTATCCCCAAGTGTACATGGCGGGTCTTCAGCTGCTCGAGTATTGAACCAGAGATTCTCCGATCCGTAACTCGACATCCTGACCACTAGGCTACCACGGCCACAGTCAAATAATTAAAAAAAAATTTTTTTTTGTTTTTGTTTCTTAAAATTGTCTGCAGAATCATCTGAAAGTTCTGAAAACTACAAACAGGAAAAAGTGACTTTAATTCATCCTGTTAGTTTCACAGATTCTGAGACAGCGCCAAAAATGATCAGATAGAGCATTTTTAGACAACCCAAACCCGACCGACATTTAGTGTTTTTGTAAGAAAGAAAAATCTATTATTTTTTTTAATTGCTAAACGAATTAATGGAATTTAGATAGTCTTGAACTTTTGCAACTTTATAAGTAACTTCTGATTGTGAAAATGAGATAGTCATTGTTTTGAAATTTTATGTGCAATAGAAATATTCGGCAACATCGCAACTAGTCAGTAAGTACAATGTATACATTTCTTCTATTTTTGAAAAAATGTTATTTATGTGTTCATAAAAAAGATAATTCATAAAGTAATAATTTTAGCTATCTTATAACTTTTTTAATTGCAGTTCATTTAAAATTATTTTGATCTTGACGACGGACAGTAAATTATGTAATGCATGCAAACAATAAATAATTATAATTATTCAATTTATAAATAAACTAGTGGTACCCGCACGGCGTTGCCCGGGCTGAATGTTAAAAACGTCGCCTGCGGCATAAAGCCTGCAGTGTCTGAAAAACGTCGTATGTCTAATTAAACTACGACTAATAAAAAAAGTCAAATTGTAGCGTGTCATCAATCGCCACGAAATTTGAAATCTAGAATAAACTATACGTCCGTAAACTTTTCCAGGCGATATTTATTTAAATGCTATTGCTAAACCAAGGAAATCGTTAAATCGGGGATACAGAACTTTTATCAAGTTCAAGTTCAATCTCGAATTTAAAACCTATTGTTAATTTAAGAAAAATGTTAAATCGAAAATATGCTTTTTTTTTTTTTTTGCTTTATCTTTATTAAACTGAACTATTTCGAAAAATAAGTTTCATATTGAAATTAAGCTAACACTATTCATCTTGTGCATTCGATCGATATATTACATTAATATATGCAAGGTTTTTTGCCACCCCCATATTGAGGAATTTATGTGGAAATTTGCGTAAAATTGGAATAAAAAAAGAACTACTCGTCGGATTTTTTTTCTAACTAGGATATAAATCTTCCTCTTGAATCACGCTGTCTATTGATTAAAACCTCATTAAAATCCATTGCGTAGTTTAAAAAGATCTCAGCGTACAGACACGGAAAGCGACTTTGTTTTATGCTCTTTTAAGATTAATAAAATCTAAAATTGAACATGCAATTAATGCAAGCTGAGAGACATTGATGTAAAGACAATAAATACAGCACAGTATAACATTTGAAAATTATTTATTATATAACTTAGTGAAAACAGGGTAAACATTTATCTGAGTCGTATTAATTACCCTACTTAACTAAGGGTCGTAGTAGTAAAAAACTAACTTGTGGTAAATTGTTTTTATAAGGTGGCTAATTAATCTGCAAGCTTTAAGATAATTCTGCAGCGCTCGCTGCCGTGCTGCGCAATTTCTGCTACCGGGGTCGAAAGATAAAAAAAAAACATTTCTAAAAATTTTTTTATTGATAACACCAAAACTCATCAATAGCTATTAAATAATAATAATAAGTAAGAAAATCGGTTGACAAACAGAGGAGAAAATGGTACGTAGCTGTTTTGTGTTTGCCTACTTATATATAGATGTACATATTTATTTCCCTTTGTAAATGATGCTTTTATTTCTTCTGAGTTTTTTTTTTTTTTCTTTCTTTTTTTTGTGCTGGCTCAATATTTAGTTTTTTGATTAAAGCACCATTTTATTTGAAGTTTTAGGAAATATCGTTCAGATTCTAATGCAGATTTTCAGAGTCTGTTAACCGAGTTGTAAGAGCGTTTACAGGAACCTTTGTTTTAATTCTGGATCTTGAGATGAACTGTTGACAATATTTAAGAACTGTTCCCTTGTAGGCTAATGGGTTTTGTCAAAGAATATGTAATCAGGATTTTTAAGAACTTTTTTGCTGTTCTATTGCAGATTTTTATAGGATGCTGTCCATCTTCTATTGGGCATTTTTAACAAAATTTCTCCTCATTTATTTACGACTGAATGTTGGATGTGTGCCAGTGTGCCACATGACTTCATTTCGTTTCTCCGCAAGAAAATTATACAATATTCAAGATAGTCCGCGCAACCCCTGTAACGTCAGCTAGTAAATAAATATACCAAAAAAAGTGGTTTTAAAATGTTTCAATGTGATCTGTGATGTCAACCCCCCCCCCCCCCCAAAAAAAAAATTGTAGTTCATATTAATTTCAGTAATACCAAAAAAAAAACTTAAATTCCATTTTATTTATTTGATGTTTTTTAGTTAGTTTCATTTATTGTCTATTATATAATGATTTATAAATCGTTAATAGCATCAGTAAAAGTTTATAACTCAAGCATATGTATTTTTCAAAAGCTTTTTCTCTCATTTTGGGTGTCACCCCAGCACCCCCTAAAAGGGTAGCACCCGGGAAGTCCCCCCCCCCCCCCGGTTGTGACACTACTGGTTTAAACAGACATATTTCCCGAAGACTTGATAAACAAATCTGAACAGAATGACAATGGCTACTTTGTCTACTCCCCCGTTTGTACGTTTCTATAAGTCATCTTTTGATAATTTAGTAATTCTTGTTTACTTATGTTGTCAAAGTTTACAATCTGGTCTGCTACCAAAAAGTCACCCTACATGTAAAGATCTTACATGCCACGTGTTCAAACCCATCCCTGTAACTAGATATTTGCTTATAGAACTGGGGCAAAACAGATACCAGAATCTAACGAAAAATATTTTGCACACCCTGCAAATTTATTGATTGCGACTTCCGCAGATTCTGAGCCGCACGTCCGTGAAATTTGCATCCTGTTGCATTTGAAAAGATCGAAACATCTAAGACTTTCAAATTCTTGCTGTTGAATTTGATGCAATTCTTGTATATGTAATGTAAACCAAATAAAAGTGAAAGAAATAGAAACCAGCATTATAAAAGAGTAATAGCAGTCCATGTACAATACAACTAATTGCGAAAGATATATTTTACTTCGTACTTTTTTTGCAGTAGACATCGTTAAAAGAATTACTAAGAATACTTGCTTTTGTGCGAAACATAAATTCCTGCAACACATACAAAATGTTGCAATGTTGTTTAAATCGGCTACCAATAAAAGTGAATATCGCCACTAAACACACTATTTATTTCTTTAGAAAAATAATTCCTTTTACGTGAAGTTGTTTAATTTGCTTTTGTGCGCTTCAATTTGTCAAATCAGGTAGTAAACGTTTAGCTTAAATAAACAACTCATTTAAATTTTTATTATACGTAAGATATTTATGCATTACGTAAAAATACTTTAAATCAAAAAGGACAACTAATGAAAAATAGGGAAAAAGTTTTATTACTTCAAGTACATAACAAAAAAAAAAAAAAAATGCATTTTACGATTAGTTTTACAAGTATGAGATCATTCAAACTTTAGCGAAAAAGTTTTACTTACTTTCAAAAAGCAGTAGAATGAAAAAATACGTAATTCAGTAATCACATTCTTAAGAAACTTTTACAGAGATACACATCGTAACATTTTTTGTACTGCTGACATAAATGCTTCTTAATACTTTAGATGTAAGGCATCATACTTCGAATAGGCATTAGGATCCGTGAGCATTGCCGAGTCTGAAGAATTCTCAACAAGATCAGCACTGCACTATGCTGCATTCATTCACATCCCACCACCAACCACTTCGAACTCTTTTACACGTTTTGCAGCTTGGCGCTTCTTTCCGGACTTTCGCCCACATTTCCTTGGCTGCCTCTTTAAAGTAAGCATCTGGTTCGTTTTCCTGTAAAAACTTCAGCAAGAACACAGAGCCTCTTGTAGCAGATGTCAATTTGGCAAGGGTTCCTTTGGGGTAGTCCAAGTAAGCCTCTCCAGTTTTTTGCGATGGGAATATTAAGCCGTCAGCTCTGACTCCGAACACCTTCTGCTTCTTTGCAATGGCTGCATAGGACGAAATTGTATATAACGTAATTCCGTTAGCTTCTAAGAAGCTCCTTACTTCATCGGTTTGCTTTTTGTTCTGAACCTGAAACCAAAATAAAACTCCAATAAAATTATAAGTCAAACACACAGAAAAAAATTTCTATAAAAATGCAGAAAGGAAAATCAGTGTTTCGGTAAATATAAGAACTTTTTTAAAATCAAACAATCAAGTTTCTTGATAAAAGTTCTCAATAAGATTCTTGCTTTTCCTCACTTCCTGTACAACTACAGAGAAAGATCCGTTAAGTTACGTAAAACTCTCTTTCTCTTTTTAATGGGGCGGCGTATGGTCATTAACCTTTGCAGACCAAGTGCGTACCCCGGTAATCGGCATCCATTTTTTCAAGTAGCACCACTGTCGGTGGATGCCACTGCCGTTGAGAATTTGGACGCTCAGTTTCCGCTAGATGGCGGCACCTGAGCTCTCATTTGACGCGACTTGCACTAGGTATTTAATTTAGCCGAAAGTGTCCAGGCCAAACGGATACTCAATGGGTCTTTAACATGCCGCACAATCATGCGACATGGGCGCAGACGATTTTCTGCCTCTTGAAAATCCACCGACTTGGGTCAGGTTCGAACCTGCGATCTTGGGCTTACGAGACTTGCGCCTTACCACTACGCCACCCTGTCGACTGTTACGTAAAACTAAACACTTGAGATCTGTTACTTGTTACTACCAGTTTAAAAATTGCCATGAAATACATTTTATATTGCTTGCAAACTGTTTACTTTGAGCTCTAGTGAGCAGCCTAGCCATCAGTGAGAAGACCTCTCAACTTCAGAACTAACTTTGGCAGAGCGGTCGAAGGCACAAGAGCCACAATTGCACGGGCTCAGCTGAACTCATCTTCGACTTCATGCCAGATAAAGTAATCCAGCGTACTCACAGATGGCCCCACTACTTCGGCACATTATATGTTGCTACGAATTTACGGAGCAGTCTCTGTATTTCATTATCTGTAATTTTCTTTTTGAATATTTTGTAGTTTCCTGTTTTTAGTTCTCTGTAATTTTACGTCAGACTCCGGAGGAGTGATTTCCAGAAGATCCTCCTGCATTTTCGGGCAAATGATTTTTACAGTGTAAATAATTTAACTAAATATTGAACAGTTACCAATTTGTACAGTTAATTTTGGTTGGTATGACACATTGCTGTCATATGCACAATGTGCCCGACCGTGCATCAACTATTGCTCGAAAGGTTCGTTACGGTCCTGCAGCATATCAGTTTCCAAGGCAATGCAGTCAGAGTGGGTATATTAGCAGATATGCGATACATAAATGAATCAAGTTTCTTTAATAAAAAGTCAGAAGGAAGTTTTTTTTTAAAAATAGAGCTATTTAATTATTTATAAAGTAAATTTCTAAAATCAAAATTTAAATTTCCCTTATAATGTTTAATAAATATTATTAGAATTTTTAAATATACCTTTCACTAAACATTATATTACATAATTTAAATAGAGGATTCAGTAAAATTGGCAGTATTGTAAACGCAGCAAGTTGTAGTAAAATTGTATTTCAAGTTCGTTATTAAAATTTCTCACACGCGAGTAAATTTACTTTTACTTGAAGTGAATGGAATATAATCATGCTTAAATAATGCATCTTAAAGATTCACACAGACTAAAAAATTACCAATTTTATTAAGATGAAATATTTTCGTACAAAATATCAAACCATTGACGATTTATCACGTGTTTTAGGGAACAAAATTCGTCTTTTTTTCCCCTGTTTGCAATGGATTGTTTTACGGAACAACCTTGTTGCATTTTTAAAACATTGTCGCATTTTTAAAGCATTGTTGCGACATGCAACAATAACAATTTTGTTAGTTTCAAATAAATACGATAGATAGCATTTTTTTCCTAAAAACAATTAAAAACACTTTATAAAATTAACTTATCAAAATTTGGGCTGCGCGGTTCACAACTACGGCAAAAGCTACATCTGTATGACAAATTTTCTTCATTCTAGGGCGTACCGATTTTCGGCATGCGTGCCACACGCACACAAACAAACTCTTTATTTTATTACACCTATAGACTAGACTGTAGATCTATACATTCTATGTATTACTAGTACCGTAATTATCCCGCATCGTTGTATAGACCGCAGGAAGAAAAATTCATTCCAAAAAAATTAAGTTCGGTGTATAACGCGCACCCCAGAAAAAAAAAACAAAAAACATGCGATACAACCCTAGAAAACAATGCCTTCGCCTGTAGCCCCTGAGCCCCGATCTGCTTTGGACCATTGTTTTGAAAGCTACGATTTATTTCTCTGCATTTTGTTTTTCAGGAAAAGAGATTTCGGTATTTTTGAACGGTAGTTGTCTTTTTAATAATACGTTATTTTAAAATTTCATGTATTGCCCGCATCGTTATATATTGCCCGCAGGTAATGAAAAAAGGAGTTTTTGTAGATAACCCGCGGGCTATACACAGATAATTACGTAACTTATCTCTTACTTAAATCACTTACCAGAGTATCATTCAAAGCAACAACAATGAACACCTTTGAATGGAATGCGTCATATCCCAAGACTTCACTCACGAACTTAATTGCTTCAATGCTGTCTGCTTCAGTTTTACCTTTGAATTCCAAGCTTTTTATCATAACATTCACTTCTGGAATTTCGTGCCACATATTTCTAAAATAAATAAATAAATAAATAAACCACGACACGCACAACATTTAACGACACTTCAGACATAAATATATCAGGATAAATAAAGCTTCTTCCCACTTTAAAAATCAAAACTTTTTTTCAGGTCAAAATATAACTCTAATATCGGTTCCTTCTTATTTTAAAAAGAAACGATCTATGTTTTTCAATTACATCAATTACTCGGTATATAAAATTCATATTATTATCACAGTCTCAAAAATGGAATCCTCATTTTCGACGATTCTTCAATCATCAAGAAAATTTCGTCATTTTCCACGATTCTTTCCTCTCGTGATCACGTGACTTAAAAAAAAAGTTACTACACAAATTTCGGCAATTTTACGAAAGGTTAACTCGGAGCATTTTTCACGAAGCCATTTCGCCAAATCCGACGAAAATTTTGTGAGATTTGAGCATGCGCTTCTGAGAGTGCAGTAACGGGAAAAATAGTCGACGAATGAAATGAATATAAAACCGATAAACTACAATGAAACCTTTTCAACGTAAAGAAAATATAATCAGTGAATCACATTGGAATTTCTAGAAAGTAAAAAGATATGAGTCATGAAGACAAAAAGGTAATAGTACGGACTTTTTACATTTTCATCTCTTTTTTTTTTTTTCACATTTAAAAACATCGTCTTATTTTTAGACAGAAACATTCAAATCAAAATGCAATTGTCGAAACAAGTGAAATAACAGAAAATATTATAGAAAGCAATACAAACTTCTTTTAATGAAATAAAAAGCTCAGAAAACTAGCTATTTTGCCTGATATTAGTTGGAAGAAAATTAAAATAAGTAAGGCATTAGTTAGTTAATAAGATGAGAAACCCTATACTAGCAATAACGTACTTTACAAACGTTCTACTTTCCTTCTTGTAGATGTATCTAAAAATACATCGCCAAGTTCTGAGTATATTCTAGTAAGCAAACAATTTTCCAACCTACCCTCCTGTGGAGTGCACAGTAGCTGGATAGTGAGAATCTTGTCCACCGAATCCCACTAAACTGAATGAAATGCTGGAGTAGCCATTGTCTTTAAATTGTTTGTCAATACTTAGACACAGGTTTTCTAAGCCTTTCAAAATTTTGTTCTTGTTGGATGACATCATAGATTTGTGTTCTTGTACCATCAGCATCACCTCTAACTTTTGTCCGATGAGCTGGCTTTCTTGTTCCTTTCCTGAGGAAAAGGAATAGCTATTACTGAAGGATTTACGCCAAGAGAAGGATGCATACTTGGCGTCAAGTCAATTTTACAACACTTGAAAATACATCTAAATAAAGTGATTAGCATGCTAGAAATGTATTCTAGCAAATGGTCCGGTGAACTCAAAATGAATCCTAGGGATTGGAACCTTGGAACCAATTAGGAGCCATTCACAGCAACTACAGGAAAAGGAAGCCACGATACGTACTATACAGATAATATTATTCAACAACTAATAGCAATTAAGAAAATTAGAAAATTAGCAATGAAATTTAACAATTGCGTTTAAATCATGCCTAACCGCTCATATTTCTTGAACATGTGAAGGAGGAAAATGTTCATTATAGGGACCCTATAAAATCAAAGGGCTACGGCAGTGGTTGCAGAGACTTATGCAGTAATCACGCCAGAAGCAAATGATTCGCTTGGTGTTTACTTTTCTGAACATTCTACTCAATTCTTGATACACAAAAAATTAATTTCTTATGGCATTTTAGAAACAAATAGCATTTTTTTAGCATTCTTTTCCGCTATCGTTAAGAATTCCCCTTAAAGAGGCACACCTTAAATATCAACAAGTCGTCTACGTATCGGCAGTTTTCTATAAGTTTTACTGTAATTTGCTTGTGTAAGACGTTTTATACAAAGAGGTAAATTTTCCGAAAATAGTTTAATTTTTTCCTCTTTAAAGTGCACTGGGAGGTAAATACTTTTAAAACAATGAATAACAACTTTATGTAAGCAATCATGTATTTATACTTTATGTTTATTATTTTTCCTTCAAACAAGTTTCTTCGTTTATTCTGATCGAGGAATCATCTTGAAGAATTTCCAGAGTTCAGTTGGGACTTTGCCTAAATAAGCACTTTACAGTTCGACTACGGAATTTTGATTGTTGGACGCTTCTGCGCATGGCAGAAAAGAACGAATCCATTCGAGCTTTAGGGAAGTTTGTTTTGAAGGTGAGTTTATTTACTACGCGAATCAGAATGCTTGCTTCTCTGTTTTTGGTAAGTAACTAAATTTATAAACTGGCATATAGCATGAGTTCGCAAGAAATAAAGTACGCCAAAGGAATAAGAACGAGAAGATAAAGGCACATTCTTTATACCACCAGTTCCACCCTTGAACATGAATGGATTCCTCGGCACTCTGCCAGCTGGCTTGCTTTGGTTGTTGGTAGAACTGTAATTGAATTCCACAAGAAAAAATGAACGTCCTTAAAGGTTGGACTATTTTTTACCTGAGCTGAACTATACGAGTATAACTCGATTTAACGACACTCAGTTCAACGATCTCCTCAAAGTAGCGGTAAATTTTAAAACCCCGGTTTGGTTTTGATCATTGTTATATTTCCCCTTTATAACGATATCCCTGATTTAACGAAGCAGTTAACTTTCCGTTGCCAATCATTAAATCGAATTTTACTTTGTAATTTCCTTACCGTGGCAGTGGGTCGAAGCATCGCTGTTCTTGTAGTAACACAGAGCGGAAAGTCCGGCTGCCGTGTAGCAGGCGTGGGATCCCATGGCTACATCGTCCACACAAGCGTCGTACAGCAATTTTTTAATTCCTTCGTTATCGGGACAGATGTCTTTGAAAAGCTCTGAGCACACTTGTTCATCTTCACTGGAAGGCTTCGGCAGGGAACCTGTAGTAAATTCTTTGCAGATTGGGTTCCCAGTGACATCATAACTGTTTACGAAATCCAGAAGGTTTGCTATCTTGCCATCCGGCAGCTAAATAAAATGAAAGAATAAGCAATAATGAACACAAGTTGCTCTTAACAACATAAGCGAATACTTTTCTGATGCTGCTATAATGCGAAAAACACAATTTATAGATTTCTGATCGTGAAAAAATGAACTTCCACTTGAACCCATTGTCGTCCCATTCTGAAATTCGGCTCAAAAGGTAATGGATGTCAAAAGAACACATATTTTTTTGAAAAAAAAAAGAAATCCATGTTTTTACTATTGCAATCCTGTTGCACATCAGTTGAAGGATCATAAAAAGCAGAAGAGAATGACATAAAGTTTAGCTCTCTATATCTATAAGTTTTTGTTTTACAGTTGTTTAAAGACAGCAAGGTGTTGTCAAATTGCAGTGATTTTTGCTTTTTCAAAAATCGCCAATTAAAAAACTAATTGTCCAAAAATAAAAGAAAATTTTTTTTTTCCACTTCCTTGATGGATGCTAAAATTGAACAAAAAATTAACCATTTCTGAGATGCTAAGGTTCAAAAGTTTTTTTTTTTTGGTTTATTTGACAGGGAATGACCTTGAAATGAATTTTAGAATAGTTAGAAAAACATTAATGAAAAATAAAACTGGGTGGAAAAATCAGTAAAAAATATATAAAACAAAATCAGCAACCACAAATTTGTATTTTAAAAAATAAAAGAAAGTTAAAATGCTTAAAATCTCATGCAAAGTTTTCAAAATTTGTTAGATTGCAAGAAAATTTAGTTTTTTCCTTTATTTCTGTCTGTCGTTCCTTCTGCTTAATCATATTGGAGTTCGTTTAGCAACCCTACAAACATTTTGGAGGCTGCTTAAGCACCTCAACACGACACAGAGTCGATGCTCCTCAGAAAAATTCAAATGCAACGCAAAAGCAAAATGCAATAATTCATTAAATCTAGGAAAACCCTTAAAATAAAAGAAAAAACACAAATGAATAAATAAATACACGAAAGAATTATAAAAAGTAAAACTACATAGAACATTATCTAAAATTACAACAACAAAAAAATTAATATTTTTATAAATTTAAATTTTTTTTTCAATGCCAGAACTTAACTGCAATATAACTTTTTGACGGTTGTGAATATATTACCACGTACTGTAAAACTTATTTCATACATTTGTGAACGTTTATGATCACGTAATATCACGTGCACGATCTTTTAAAATAGACAATGAAAGATTGCATCACGTGTGATGCCATTAAAAACTCAATTTAACGTGATTTCAAATCCATGGGTCATCACAGGGTGAATTAATGATTAAACGAGCTACTTACTTTGTAGTCATTTGTCGAAATTCCATCAGCGTCTCCTAGCAAACCGAAGGTTCCCCCACTGTGCCACATATTCAGTTCAAATATGCACAGGAAATCTTTGCTGCTACAAGTTACTTGGAGAGAAGGCGACCAAATATGTAAGTTGCTTCCTCTTGTGATGATGACTTTTCTGTGAAAAAAAATGGCCAAAAAAGATGGGAAAATAAATTTAAATTTTTAATTATAAACAAATACTCTGGTTTATATATCACATACACACTGTTAAAAATTTCCGTAAGAAAATAGTAAAATAACCATTTATTTCATTGTTATTTTACCATATTTATATACAACAGTTGAATAACCATGGTACGCAAACCGCTGATTGCGAAAAAAATCGTTTATTCTCTGTTTATCCTAAAGAACGTTTAACTAACCATAATTTTCAAGCGCTCAATAACAATGGGACGTCCATCTTGATTGCTAAACCTTACCGGTCGTATGTTGTTTTAAAATAGGAATACGGATTTATCAGTTAAAATCTGCATGTGTATATAAAAAAAAGAAGAAAAAAATAGTGGCTTAAGAAGTGGTTACCAAATAGAAACACATACACACGTAAATCAAAAATTGGAGACATCGGATTCCCGAACTGTTTGCGAATGAGCGAACCCATCATTTGAGCTGCTGAAGCAAGTTTGTATTTTAATTTTTGCAGCAAATTAAATGATTTTCGTCAATATACAGCAAATTTAGACTAAAAATGACTTTGGATCCAATCAAAAACTGAAATCTCAATTTTAAGGCAGTTTGAATGTTGGGAAAGAAGATTTATTGATAAATAAACGGCCGCTTCCCGTGGTTTAGATGGCCGAATGGCTAGCGAGCAAGATTGGTGTTCCTGTAGACCCGGGATCGATTCCTGCAAGCTTCGTTTGCGGTTTCCACGCCTCGAAGATTCCACGCCTCGAAATTGTTCAAAAACATTAAAAATTTTGTTTCGAAATTATTTTTAAACGGTTATAAAACCGTAAACTTTTGTATTTACGGCTTTTGCACCAAGTTGATTGGAAATGGTTCGGTCCCGTAAAGATAGAAAAATGTTCCAAACCGTAAATTTAACGGTGAATTAGATGGAGAGACTGCTGCCGGTCATTTAACCGTAATTTCATGATGAAATTTCTAACAGTGCAGTGAAATCTGTGTAAGTTGACCACTTGCGGTGCAGCACTTTAGCGGTCAACTCAGACAGGTGGTCAACTTATAGAGGTTGAGGGAGATGGTGAAGGGCTAATTCCGTTCCTGAAAAAGTGGTCAACTTACAAAGGTGGTCAACTGTACAGGTTTTACAGTATTTAAATAAGCATGGTTTTTAGATAGTTTTGCATGAAAGCATCTGTAATATATATCATCGAAATACTATATCCGATATTTTGATATTTATATAAATATCATTATATTTTTACGAAGTTGCACAGGACATTTCCAAGCAATTATTTCATTTACGAATCATTCTTTATGTACAATGTATATGACGTAACAACTGTTTGAGTAGCTGAGACAATAAAATTAACAATATTTTTTTTACAAATTTGTAAAATCACTCTGTCCAACTGAAATGATTTTTCTAATTCATCCTTGTTCAGAATGCGTACTTATTAATCGAGTGAACACAAATGGCTGAATGTGAAGGTGGGTAGAAATGAAGTCACTTGAAATCTGACCACAAATGACGTACCTCTTCTTTTTCTATCATGTGCGTAAACGCATTTTATGCATGAGAAGTTCAGGCTGGAATCAATGAATGGACGGCAAAATGGAAAAAGAACAGTTGTGTAGTCTCTAAATTATTTAACATCTATAAACAAGAAATAAAAAATATACGACTTCATTTCCAAACCTCTTGTTTTCACAAATGTATAATGACGAAATTTAGGATATGAGGGGGCGCTTCAAAAATTCAGTCCACTTAAGAAAAGCGGTAACGAAGTTTAACCAATTCGCATCATTTGACGACCTGTGGTCGTCATGCGATCTTTTAACATAAGAATCATATGACGACCGCAGGTCGTCTTATGATTTACAAACCTTTTCAAACCTTTATACCTTTTTCAAACTTTTATAAGAATAACACACTTTAAACATTATAATACCGTTATCGAACTATATGACAATTCTTGGAATATGCATATACTATTTTTTTCACTCTGTACTTCTAGTTATTTTTTCTCTTTTCAAGAATTTCTTTTAAATTTTTTGATTTAATTATTTAATTTTTTAGCCACCGGTCAATTTGACCGAACGCGGTAGAAATAGGTTCACAATTACGTCGGTAGGTCTCGTGTTAAATCTGATTCCTCTGTTAACGGGATAAGTATTTAAGTATGATTTGATTGGGTTAAATCGTGCCGGTAGGGTGGCGTAGTGGTAAGGCACTGGCCTCGTACGCCCAAGTTCACAGGATCAAACCTGGCCCAAATCGGTGGATTTTTAAGATGCAGAAAATCGTCAGCGCCCATATCGTATGATTATGCTACATGTTGAAGATCCCTTGAGTATATGTTTGGCTCACGGTTAAATTAAATTCCTAGTGCAGTTTCGCATCACTTAGAGCTCAGGTGCCGCCCTCTAGGGGGAAACTGAGAGTAAAAATTATCAGGTGGTAATGGCATCTGCCGATAGTGGTGCTGCCTGAAAGAATGGAGGCCGGTTTCCGGGGAAGGCACTAGGTCTGCAAAGGTTAGTGACCATACGGCCCCTTAGAGAGAGAGAGGATAAAAAGGTTCAAGTCCTGATAAGAGGGCAATACAAGTATTTGCTACTAAAGAGAACAAATTCTGTGAGATACTCACCCATTATATGTTTGAATTGGAGTAACGGTCGCTACATCACTTCCGTTTACAAAAACTTCGTTCTTACTGTTGACTGTGACAGACATCTCGGGAAATAAGACATGAATGCTGTCTTGGGCCGACAGGATTGTGAACAGTGAATTGTGAAGATCGTGCGACAACAGCAGAGCGCAATCCGAGTGGGGGTACGGAGGGATCCTGTACAGGTGTCCGTCGAAAGTATAGACGTGTGACGGGCCGAAGATCATTCCAACTTTGCCTGACGGCGATCGTCGATAGTGGGTTTCGGCGTTTTCTTTTCGGGGAGACATTGAAAGATATTTAGTAATGAACTTTGATGACATTGAACGCCACTGTGAATTAAAAAGAAAAGTTAAAATGAAAAAGAAGTAAATATTTTAAAAGAAATATGTTAAAACGAATGCGCAATTACTAAGGGTGCATTCACATTCACACCAAAGGCGACAACGACAGTTTACCGCCGTCGCTATACACTGTTGCTATGATTATCAAACTAATAGCGGACGCATATCATTTCGCTAGTGCAATAAACAAATCACTGTTGACCCAATGAAAGTCTTTTTTGATGACGCAACAAAAAACGGTAATATGACGGTGTGGTTATTAAGTTATGTCGCGCGCGAACCAAAATGAAGCGCCCTGAAATGTTTCGTCGCTGTCGCACTTGATGGGAATGCACATCAAAAGCGGAAACAAGTACTCTACAAAATTTAAAAATCTAGCTAAAGAATCTTACACTTAAAAAACAAATAAGAGAATGGACAAATATAAATAAAGAAATAAGAATTGAAAAATTTAAATCTTTAACTTTGCATCCACATAAATCAATAAAATGAGCATTTGTGGGACAAACTAAAAATGATATTGGGTCACGATAAACAAATCTAACATGAATTGAAATGCATCACTTATAAATCATTGCCTCAAGCTGTGTACAAACCACGATTCGAGGTCCCGTGACGATCATATGAAGAAGGATTGATGCAATTTTAAAAGCGAAAAACAGCCTATTGAAATCTTGAAAGGGGCTAGTAATGAGTAACTTGGTAATTGCATGTATAATGTACTCTTACTTCTTTTAATATATATGTTACGGCCAAAGCCAGAAGTCCGGCCACTTCGCGAATTGGCCGGCCATTTCGCACTTTGGCCGAGAGGTATGGCCAAAGTGCGATGTAATTGAAACGATCAGTGAATATTATACTTTGGCTGGCCATTTCGCGAAGTGGCCACGACGTTCCGGCCAAAACGCGATGTGCTCATTCAAGACTGTCCGGTAGGCGGCGCATCTGCAATTTCGGAGGGATTAAAGAATGAAGTTATGGTTATACAGAGCCAATAATAAGTGCCAATGATATTTTCTTCCAACTTTGACTGATTCTCAAATGCCACTTCGCGATCTGGCCGGTCAATTGCCGAAATCAAGAAAAGATCGGACATTGGCCAGGCAGCCAATTAACAGCGTTCTTAGCCATTTCGCGATTTGGCCGGCCAATTCGCGAAGTGGCCGAATTCGGGCTTTGGCCGTAACATATATTTTATGATATATATATATATATTAATGATTTTTCATACTCTCATACTTTTATCTTCTTTTAGGAGTTTATAACAAAACAAAAAAACAAAAAGATACTTTTTGTCTATAAAAGTTCCTTTTTTATCCATCATAGATTAATCGTCTGGAAATAAAACATCTTGAAATGATTTTTTAGAAGTTGATTTTGTCATTATCTTGATCAAGACAACTGATTTTATCCTACATAGCTGCTAATGAAAAAGTTTCAGAAAATGCATGTTAATGCATTGCCTCATGGGTGTTCCTGAAATGACATATTTTTTTAATGAAAAAGTTGCCACAATTGCATTTTCTGCTAAAAGTTGCCGAAATCACACTTTCGTACTTTTATTGAATGTGAGAAAGCACATTTTCAGCAACGTAATCCTATATTTATTTCATTTTCACAACCAAACGCAATCACACAACTATTCAAAGAAATTACCTCTTCAAATGAAGCTAATTTCAATGCTGTGGTTGTTGCAAGCTGGAACTGAAAGATTCGTTTGTCCTTCACAAACATTTGAGTGAAAAATTTTTTCACTTGCTGAGGTATCATTCCAAAACTCCTTTCGAGATAATAAGGTACTTCGAAATAATCCAAAGCCCACACTGAATAAAAATGAAAGTTTTTTGTTAGAAAAAAACAATAACACTTAATTTTATAAAAATAGATACACAGTAGATTCCGGCTATAAAGTACCTGGGATGCAAGGCCGTATCCAGAGCGGGAGCCCAAGCTCCCCACCCCACCCCGAAATCCCGAAATGTTTCGCAGTGTAGCATATATTCTTCCCTGAAACTTTCCTTAACATAAGAGTGTCGAAGTCGTCACCCCGCCCCCGAAAAAAATTTCTGGCCTTGCTGGGATGTAACGCACTTTTCTCCACCAGACCCCTACCTGTTAGCCGAGGCCTTAGGATTGCTTACGCACGGGGAGAGGTAGTGGGGTCTACGGATTTTACATGCACATATCCCCAAGTATACATGGTGGTCTTCAGTGGGTATCGAACGCGCGACCTTCCAGGTGGAAGACCGACGTGCTAACCACTAGGCTACCACGGCCTGGATGTAATGTACTATCGTTTATAACGTACTGAGATGCTTGGTCCCAAATGAAGTTCTATACTATGTGATAATTTCCAGCTTCGGCTATAACAGACTATGCAAGAGTCTTATTCTGGTTATAACAGTACTTTTTAGACAAAAGACGCCAAATTTGGCTGTCAACCTTGCATTATGGTTTGCAAACTGTTTTAGACGTTTGATTATACATTACCGTGGAAAATAATCTTACGACATCCGAGACATCATCCGATAGTGAGATGTCTCTGGTCTCTGCTCATAAGAGTCTCTGGTTCAATTAATAAAGACACTAGGGTAAGTGATGATGGTGAACATAAAATTGAAGAGGACGTTCCAAATGTATGCGAGGCATTGAGTGCTATAACAACTTGATCGCGGTTCGTTGAAATCACTGTCATGCGTGTGCTGTTATGCATTTTTTTCTTGCACGTTATGAACTGAATGTTAATGATAACTTTTTATAACGTACTTTGTTTATAACGTACCACGTTTTCCGGTCTCTTAACAGTACGTGATTATCTAAGTCAACTGTATATTTATCTGGTTAGTATTTTTATCAAGAATTGTCCTCACTTAAACATCGTAATCCGTTCAAAGGAAATGACTATTTCCTCTAGGTTATCCAAGATTGTTCAAGAGGATTGAGACCTGAACTCTTGAGGTTATAATGATGCTTAACTTCTCTAACGTGACACCCTTTAATTTTCGACATTTTGTGCCTTGGTCATCATATTTCATGGATTCATAAAAATAATTCGTCCGCTGATAGATTCATAACATTTTTAGAGGAGCAGCATATTTACTTCCCCGATGATACAAAAATTAAACGATAAAAACAAAACCACAAATCTTGAAATTTTGTCTACAAAACATAGGAAAATTATGTGCAGTCAAACCTGTCTATCTCGAATCTCACGGGAAGGGAAAAAAATTCGAGATAAAAAGGTTTCGAGTTATACAGGTTCACAAAAAAATGCAAAAAAAAAAAAAATAATAATAATACTTACTTTTATTGTAGATAAATACATACTGCTGAATGATTTTTCAATGAAAATAGTCCTTCAAAGTTTTTTGATGCCTAACTTTCTTCACTTCAATTAACTTTTTAATATTTGCAAGAGCTGCAAAGCTGTCAGAGCCAACATTTTCCTGAGCCTCAAGAAAATTTGTCAAGAGTTCCACGGCCTTCTCAGCTTCTTTCGCTGTCACTTTAGGTGAATCGGCTTCGGTTTCTTCGATTTCGTCTTCTGACATGTTTTTCACATTATCGATGATCTCCGCGTCTGTCAAGGTTCCACATGTTGCTAGTGTATCATCCACTTGCAAAAATTCTTCTAAAGAAATGTCAACATTCAATCCTGATTTCAAGGTTCTCCATTCTTGAGAATTAATTTCCACCGCTTCATCAACAGTTTCTTCAGCTTCTTTTCCGTGCTCATCGCTGATCTCTTTCTCTTCTTCGCATTGATTATCGAACCCCGCTTTCTTGAAACTGTTTTGGATTGTTTTCTCTGTGACACATCTCTATGCATAATCGGTCATTCTTATGGCGTCTAGCACGATCACCTTTGGAAGAACACTTCCCTCATGAATAGCATCGATTAGCTTACGGATTAATTGTCTTCTATAGTTCGCTTTAAAGCTTCTTATTACCCCTTGATCCATAGGTTGTAGTTTGGAAGTCGTGTTAGCAGGGAAGAACTTTACACATACGTTTTTCAAAGAAGGCAAGTTGTTATGTGCGCTGCAGTTATCTACAAAGAGTATAATTTTCCTCTTTTGGGCACACATAGATTTGTCTAAAGATTTCAACCATTCACCAAAGATTTCACTAGTCATCCAAGCTTTTCTGTTTGCTTTGTACTTGAAGGGGAAAGACTTAACTTGAGCAAAACACCTAGGTTTTTCTGAGCGTCCGATCATCAGCGGTGGAAGTATTTCTGAGCCGTCTTCATTTGCAGCTAACAGCAGGGTTAAACGGACTTTGCTTTGTTTCCCCCCCTTACACTCTTCATCCTTGAACATGGCAGTTTTTTCTGGCAAGCACTGATAAAATAGCCCTGTTTCATCAGCGTTGAAAATGTTTTTTGGTTTGTATCCTTTTACGAGATGAGGAATATTTTTTATAAACTCTTCACATACATTTTCTGGGACTGATGCGCTTTCTCCACAAAACTTGCGGAAAACAATGTTGTGCCTCTTTTTGAAACTTTCGAGCCATCCATTGCTGGCTTTGAATTCTTCTGAATCATGTCCAAGTTCTTTAGCGAAATCTTCTGCTTTTTTCTGTATCACATGCCCACTGATAGGGATTCCTTGGTCTCTGCACTGTGTAAACCATTTCAAAACGCATGCGTCTACATCCGGAAAATTACATTTTCTCCTTTTTTTTCCTTTTTTGTTGCTTAGAAACTTTTGCTCTATACTTTCGCGGTTTTTGATAATTGTCGAGAGAGTGCTGGCTGGCACGCCAAACTTTTCTGCGATTTCGCCTTTTTTCATCAACGGGTTCTCATCTAAAAATGTCAGAATTTTCATTTTATCCTCATTTTCTAAAACATTCAATTTTCTTTTTACTCCTGCCATATTCGCATTTGCCAACCACGTACCACGGAAGAAAATCAACAATAGGAATGAATTTCAACTTTCCAGACTTCTTATCTATGTGTGTGGAAGCTGACCCCCTAGTGGTCACATCCTGCTTAACCAAACCCTCCATTGCACTCTCGCTTCTTGGAAACGCTAAACAATGATGACTGGAGGCGTCCCGGGAGAGATGACAGTAGGAGAGAGGTAGAATAGCGATAGTGACCAGAATTCCAGGAAAAGTCCCCTCCAGCTTCCTTTATCTGTGCGGCCACAGAATTTATGTTTTCCTAAACTCTTTTGCAAAAGAGGCTTCATTGTTTTCTGTAACTGACCCTATTTCCCAAAATTCGAGAAACACAGGTTTCGAACAAAATTTTTTCGAGATAAAAATGTAAAATGCACTGAATTTATATAGTATGCGAAGGAAATTTCAGAAATTTCGAGATATAGAAGTTTTCGAGATTTACAGGTTCGAGATAGACAGGTTTGACTGTATTTAAGGAGAGTTAAACATTTGCTTGATCACATATTAAAACTTATGACTACAAATAGGATCTTCTACTCTGATATAAATCATGGTCAGGGAAGGGACAAAATTACTTTTATTTTCCCTACAGATTTTATGCCTTATTTGAGTTACACATAACTTGTCTGAGAGAATTAAGATTACTTTGAATACCTACTTACCAGTAACCGACTTCTCCTTCAGAGTGTTGTAGGCTCTCCAAAGTGATTGTTTGGAAATAGCGATGCTGTTTGATACCACTGTTTGAATAGAGCTGAAAAAAGGCTGGATGCTGTACATAACGGCACCCAGATCTGTCCAAACTTCTTTCTCTAGTTCAGCTCGCTAGAATGAAGCAATACCATCTTTTAATGAGTTTTACAGGGATATAGATCTTATGGGACATATACCGCACCTTGAATGCAGGAGAAAATGGCAGTAAATTCAAAATTAGGTGTATTTTGCTGCGTTCTCCTCTTCGTGTACTAAGGACGTTTTTCTTCTTCTTCTTTTTTCATTATTATTTTTTAAAATTTACTCGAGGTAATTCCAGTAATGACGGGAACTGCAGCCTGTGTTAATTTCAGAATACTTACACTGCGAAAAAAAAAAACAAAAAAAAAAAAAAACCTGAATTTTCAGAGTGTTTTTTGACTTATTTTAACCGAAGATATCCGTAGTGCTTCAATACATGGTTTTTCTTTCCAAAAACGGAAATATCACGTCCTGAAAATACGAGAACGGAACTTTTCCGTTTTACGGTTGCTGTATTTTCACAACCTGATTTAGATTAACGGAGAAAAAAGAAATGGAAGTTCTGTCAAATCTCCGGAAAATATTATCAGAAACGGAATATTTCCGGCCACTCTGCTGCCGTGCTTTTTCCGTTATTTGCAGGATATTTTTTTACAGTGTACGCAAAATTGTACATGCATTTACACCCTTATGTCGTTTACCGATTGGCTCTCCCATTGATTCCAACATTAAAAAGACTTTTATCCAGGGAGAATATTTATTGGTTGTGCTACGATGTAAAATAAAACAGGTAAGTTGTCATTTTTAGCGTAAGGTCAGAGCAACAATCTATAAGAACTAAATAAAAGGAACGTATTTTGTGGTTATTGCAGTCTGTGTGAAACCAGCACGTTTTTGGTTGGACCATCAAAAATTTTCGTTAATATTCTAAATCAGCGGTTCCCAAAATGTGGTACGTGAAGCCTCTCTAGGTGGTACGCGTTCAGACAAAAAAATCGATCTATAATCTATTAATCTGCTATTATATATAATAAAGTTATATTGCAGTGGTACACAAAATGGTTCGAAAGAAAAATGGTGGTACGCGAAAAAAAAAAAAAAAGATTGGGAACCGCTGTTCTAAATAATAATATATTTCTTGCTGCGAAATATAACAAAATTTTCTGTTTTATGTTCAATCGTCCGACGTAATATTAGACGAGATAAATGTCAGATTTGGAGTAGAAAAAAAATAATGCATACCTTTTTATTTAGATCTTGCCAGAAATCGTACAAAGATCTCTTCAGAACAGGCTTCAGCATGATGTTCAGTGGGTGATCAGTTTCTTGGGCAATGCTTTTAATCGCATCTGTCACTTTGCTCCACATTGGAGAAAAGGTATTCTTCAATTTCTGAAATGCCAAAGTGTCGAATATTCCTGTCCAAACAGGATCGTGCACATTAGATGCATCAGCCAGTACTCGTAAAATATCCATTTCGTCCTGCAAAAGATGTTTCTCTTTGCTTATATCGTGCAAATATTAGTTTAAAAAACAATTA
Source organism: Octonoba sinensis (assembly GCA_038502835.1). Taxonomy (NCBI): domain Eukaryota; kingdom Metazoa; phylum Arthropoda; class Arachnida; order Araneae; family Uloboridae; genus Octonoba; species Octonoba sinensis. The sequence continues at coordinate 124,552,443 of CM076599.1, forward strand.
TCATCGTTAAATAATTTGATGCAGTTGAACCTATTTTTAATGCAATGTTTTGAATTTCACAAATCACACTTAATCCAAGATTGGTAGGTGCCCGTGAAGCTCGTAATGACCTAACAGCCGTTTTAATAGTAATGCGAACTTTTTTTAAGCTCAGCTTGTGTCAAAATTTCAAAAAACACTTCCTCACCTCCCGCGCTGTATTGCATACATAAAGAGGCTGCATACAGAACTTTTTCATACATTTGTAACTCTGTTAGTAAAAAAAAAAATGTCTCATATTTTCCCTCTGTTCTGATAGTTATATATTTTAAAAGTTTCTTTTAGGAAAGAATAAATAAAAGTAAAAAGTGATTTTTTTCCACAATTTAACTTTATAGCAAAATATGTGAAAAAATCCGTCGGAAGACTTATTTTTTTGTCTTGTTTGACGGCTCTGAGAATGCTTGATGCGTGTCATTCCGAATGGTTCAGCGTGTCACTTGTGGCACGCTTGTCATTGGTTCATAATCACAGTCTCAAACTGTTATAAAACCATAAAAATCGTTATGGAAAGAGTATTGCTTAGTTGGTATTTCTACTGAGAAAAGTTCGTCTGCCATTTTACTGCTGCTGAAAGGAATGCTTCACTCAATATGCTTTTTTAGGCACACTTATGAAAATATGAAGTATTTATTTCTCAGCCCTCAATATCTTGATGCCACTTAAACCTGTAAATAGGCAACATTTTAAAATCTTTAATACTTACAACTTTGCATCTAATTTTTCATAAACTGGAGACGTTTGAGTACTAAACACTTTACGGAAATTCTTCACTATAAAATTAACAAACAAACTTCTTATCCTTAAATAAGACAATTTTAGGCGTTAATTCAGTCCGAAATGTCTTTACCTCAGAATCTCTGTACTGAACTTGAATATCGATGTGTGGGTAGTCAGCTGACATTTTCTTTTTAAAAGATAATAAAGGTTTTCTTTCTGCTGGTATGGATAGATCCAATGATGAATATCCGTAATACTTTGTCTCTAAATAAAGTTTAGCACATTCTTTGTTCTGAAAAAGAGAAATAAAAACATTATATTATCAAGTCCTCTGTAGCTGTCATCAAATCATTCAACAGTTTTAATTCAGCGTGTTTACTCATGCTCAGAAAAAAAATTAATAGTTTTCATTCTAGATTAATATGAGTAATACGACGTTTGCCCATGATTCTGGGAAACGTTTTAAAATTACATTTATTTTAATCCTCAATCAAATTAAACATGGCTGGCCAATTTGGCAGAACAAAGGAAAAACGTAATTTTTTAATATCTGTTGAATTTTGTACTTTTGTTAACTCTTTGGATTTTTTTCTGTTTGGCAGGACTTGACTTAGTCATCCAAGCCCATGTAAAAATGGAGCTCTGAAAAAAACAGATTGTCATAGAACACGTCTAGATGAAACAAGGATTTCAATTATCTATTTATTGCTTTTTATATCTATTTATTGCTTTGTAATGAATTTATTTGGTGGAATCCCCTATATCCATTTTCTAAAATTGTCTGTTTATTATCATTTTTAAAATGGGTTTTACACTATTGATACATTTTTTCTACTTTTATTTTCGTACGAAGTAAAGGAAGTATTGCATTGACGTAAAATCTCCCACTCAAATTTCAACTTAATTCTCATTTATATTACTCCTGAATTGAAACAATTTTGAGCAGTGTGTTTTGGAACGTCTATGCTTACTTACGTATGAGGAACTGAAACATCTATTTTGACCATCCCGGAAGCGATTTGAAAAGAGGATGTCTAGTTTTACAAAAGTGAAATTTTTTTACATTTTCGGGACCGTTCGGTGATACATTTGATATGTATTCTGCCAGACATCGGCAGTTTAAAAACCCTCCGAATATTCGATGTCTTCTGGGGGACCGGCCTTGTTGGGCCAGAAATTTTCGAGACGTATTCGTAATTTTCGTAACTTTTCAAATTTGTGACTTTTTCAAGAGTTTCGTAACCTGCGGACACCCTGTAGAAATGTTGTATTGAAGTCTGTACGTGAACCTATTTGACGTTTAGTTGTGCATCTCTTTTTGGCTGCGCAGATAGTTTCAAAAATTCATAATAAACGTTTTCCCTAGCCATAAAACTTCATAGCCATGATTCAAGAAATGTGCTAAGAAGGCAAATGATATCAGTCGTTGAAAATCAAAAAAATTTATAAGAAAGAAAATAAACAGTTGATACTTACCTTATTACAAAACATCGCTGTTTTATTATGATCCACATTTTTCTCGCCGAACCACTCGGCTCTGACATCAATAATCGCCAATAGATTTTCATAATGGCATTCTTCGTATGCATAATCCGCTCTTATGTCCTGGACGAATTCTAAAAACGATATTTCAATTATTTTGTTTGCAACTTAATCATAAAAAACAGTGGGAATGAAATATAACTTACGTAATACCATTTTGTTTATTAAGTGACGTTTTGACTTAGAACGGTTGCGAATCCCAATTGTTTTCTGAAGAAAATATTCACAGATTGTGTGCACGGCATGTGCAGATAATTTTTTGTTAAGATTTGCCCTGGACTGTATGTTGTTTTTGTTGTATTTAATTAAATACGAACAAATAATTTTATTCAATATGATGTTCTACTGAAAACGAATGTTGGACGTCTAAAGCAGCGGTTCCCAATCTTTTTTTTTTCGCGTACCACCATTTTGCGTACCACTGCTAATATAACTTTATTACACTGCTAAAAAATTCCATAAGAAAATAGTAAAATAACCATTTATTTGATTGTTATTTTACCATATTTAATTACAACAGTTGAATAACCATTAAAAAGATGGTACTCAAACTTCTGATTGTGAAAAAAATCGTTTATTTCTTTTTTGGGTTTTAAATAACCGTAATTTTCAAGGCTCAATAAGAATCGGGAGTTCATCTTGGTTGCGAAACCTTACCGGTCGTACGTTGTTGTTAAAATATGAATAAAAATTTATCAGTTCAAATCTGTATGTGTATATAAAAAAAGAAGATAAAAAAGTGGCTTAAGCAGTGGTTACTAAATAGAAGCACATACACACGTAAATCAAAAATTGGGGACATCGAATTCCCGAACGAACTGTTTGCGAATGAACGAACCCATCATTTGAGCTGCTTAAGCTTGTCTGTATTTTAATTTTTTGCAGCAAATAAACTGATTTTCGTCAATATACAGTAAATTTAGACCAAAAATGACTTTGGATCCAATCAAAAACTGAAATCTCAATTTTAAGGCAGTTTGCCTGTTGGAAAAAAGAAGATTTATTGATAACTAAACGGCCGCTTTAAGTGGTGTAGATGGCCGAATGACTAGAGCGCAGTTGGTATACTATACAATCGGGTTCGATTCCCGTACGCTTTGTTTAAGGTTTCTACGCCTCGAAATGGCTCAAAAACGGTAAAAAATTTGTTTTGAAACCATTTTAAATGGTTATAAAGCCGTAAACTTTTGTATTTACAGCTTTTTAACCAAGCTGACTGGAAATGGTTTGGGTCCCGTAAAGATAGAAAAATGTTCCAAACCGTAAATTTAACGGTGAATTAGATGGACAGACTGCTGCCGGTTATTTAACCGTAATTTCATGATCAAATTTCCAACAATGTATATACAATAGAGCACTAATAGATTATAGATAGATTTCTTTGCCTGCACGCGTAACCACCTGGAGAGGCTTCGCGTACCACAGTTTGGGAATCGCTCGTCTAAGGGATTTTAATTACTTATAACATTGGATAATGGTAATTTTATCCTTTCTTTAACAACGCCTTTTTCTAGCCTAATTCATCTTATCGTACAATGCTATATGAATGTGCCCAATAATTATCATGTTCTAATTCCGGGAATTATGAAGAAAATCCACGAAAGTATGCTTTACGACTATATTACTATTGTTGAGCATCCTATATCTAAATAGTAATGATCAACCTCATTATTCTTCCTGTTCCATTACCATCTCTACAATTGAGCAATCAGTCTACATTTAATAAATCATCTCCGTTCTGGCAAATTCACTGTCCAAAAATTCTGATTTTGGGATAAATAGCATTTCGTCAAACCGAAATAAATCTTAGCTGGCTAACAAAACTCGCTAAGGTCATTGACTTTTCAGTTTCCAAGAAACAGAAATGTCTTGATTTTACTAAGTTCTGTGAGCGTATCTTTCGTCAGGTGAGAGTCACGAAGTCCACTGGGTGTCTATCAATGCTGATAGTATTAAGAGATAAATACAGAAATCCCTATGTAAATCCTCATGGAAAGAGATGCAGCAAATTGCAGAGTGGACTTTGGGACTTTTTCTGAACGTCGACATGTACCAGGTTAAAGTCCCCAAACAGACCTTTTAACCTACGGTAGCCAATAATTAGAATTTCTACTGTAATTAGTAATTATATTTCTACATAAATCAGTCCTGTAGTTATCTAAACCTACTGTAACAATTTAATGTCTGTAGAATAAATTTTATTACTTTTTAAACCAATCCAAATATTGTTTTTGGCTACATTTCAATATAGTAAATTTTGACTAAGTGACTTCTAATAAAACGCCGAAAGAATAATTCATTATAAAAAATAAAAATAAAAGGAAGATCGTACTTACGATCTGTTTTTGAATTTAGTAGGTCCCAAGACGAAGAATTAGTTGTAATATTCAGAGTAAGTGTATAAAGCTGCGGATCTTCAGAATGGCACCATCGTTTAACTTGGGATGACAGATCGAAAACAGGTGATCTGATGTTGTGCTTCAAATGAGATTCGGTGCATCGTCCTGCAGGATGTAGAGTCTTGTATTCTATCGTATGGAAGGCTTTAGTCTGAGATTCGAGATGGATAAATTCCGAGGAATGATCCAGGGCTTTCATGTCGGAATCTGACTTATAAACAGAATGAGATATCATCTCCAAATCGTTGTAACTGCTTCGTATCACGGAGTTCTCTTGGAATCTTTAAGAGATGGAAAAAAATAGAATGAATTAGGAAGAAAATCCTACACTATTACAAATCAAAAGTATGTTGCTAGATCATTAAGCATTTTATGTCAATGACATTCCACGAATTAATGTGCGTATAACTATATACCTTCCTCCCATCCGCAATAAATTTCAAGACAATTTTAATTAGGATAATTATTTTTTGGTTTCACTTCAGGGATATATTCATCACCTATGCGCCCAGCGTATCCTACATCCCTGAGCGGAGGAGTGTTATCTACCATAATATTATTAAAGTCAGCGACCCGTGAATAAATACATTTTGATCGCTTGTCCCTGTAGTTTTGGGTGCAAGCGAGCATAGCGTAGCGCTACCTGCATGGAGTGCCATCATAAACGGAAGTTTATTATTACCATTTTAAATTGAAACTTATTATGATGAAATCATATGCTGCATATACCGCTCTAACCTTTTCTAATAGCTGTGCAGTTTTTTATCTCATAGACTGCATCAGGAAGTCTTTATACAGAAATTGTTAGTATGATACTAAAATCAATGTGGTGCTGTTTCATTCCATCTCAAAGTACAACACTGGAAGACATGTAATTTGCTGAATATTTTTCTGCTCTATAAACAATAAATAATCTTACAATAAATAAGCATAACCTATATTTATTCTTTTATTTTGATGTGATGCTAACGTGTGAACATGTTTGTTTGTTTATAATAGGGCTGCATATTGGTTTCTCCCATTTGCAGACCGAGTGGACCTAATCCCTGAAAAAGGCCCCAGGGACCGGCAACCATTCTTTCATGTGGCACCACTGCCACTTGAGACTTTTGTCACTCAGTTTCCCACTAGAACGTGTGAACATTACAAGAAGCAAAAAATTCTGGAGAAGTTTCTTGCCCTGACTCCACTCCTTTTCCTTGCCCGACTGCTTGCCGAATTTTTACTCCGGAAAAGATTTCGTGCAAAAATATAAATAATCATACATCATCTATCCTGCGATAGTTACCAAAAACAACAGGTTTGCTTACAATAAAACGTACCTGAAAACGTTGGCTCCACCTGAAAGAATGAAATATCCGTCATATGTAATGGTCTCTTTGTTCTGGTACAAAGGATAATGGAACATTATTTTGGTTAGTATGAGCTGATTCAGTAAGCTTTCGACATCTTTAGCGTCAACAGATGAATATTTGTCTACCAAATCATTACTGCTCATCATTTTAGGCTCAATATCTACAAGGAATGTCAGTTCGGAATCCTCCGAGATGAAATTCTCGCTTGCTTTTTCATTCCACCATCCAACCTGTAAAATAAATTGGTTTTGTCAAATACGTTTCAAAGTAAAATAATTGTGGAATTTAGAATAAAAAATGTGTAGACATCAAAAACATAATAAGCTTGACCTATCCATACATCCTTATCAAAACATGCTCTGTTATGATCTCGAGTCCACCGAGAACCCATTATAAAATTCGCGCATTAAATGTGGTTAAAATATTTAAAAAGATAGCTCTGAAACAAACGCAGCTGAGCGCAAACCTTAACGTTTTCTGTCGTCATTCTTTTGTAGAGCATTTAAAAATTCTCGATCGATTCAGGGTCCACAAGGACCGCAGAGGACAGAAATGTACTGCATAATTTTCAATTAAAAAAAAAAAAAAAACACATAAGATCTCAGTCGTTTATTCAGTCTATTTTCCCCCTGTGTTACAAACATTTTAAGGTTAGGTGTCACTTGCTACGACCACTCAGAGAGTACTGATACATATAACTTTTAACAATTAGTTGAAAGTGCCTAGGGTCCGCATGGACCCTAAGTCATATTGATGAAACTACTACTTCAATAGGGTTGTGGGCAGTTGGAATAGTTTACCGGAAGCGACTGTTAATTGCAGTGGGGTAAAAATTTTTAAAGGGCTCTTGATGTTCATTGGGGACTGCTAAATTAACTAGGACCAGCCTAGCTGGGCCCTGAGCCTGTTGCTGGTCGTCACTTTTGTATTTGTATTTGTATTTGTATTTGTATATGTTTAAAAAGTTGAAACTACTACTTTGAAGGGGGAGAGTTGGGTAAACTTAGCGCACCATTATAACAAAGATTCAACTGGAAGCAGACATATTCAATAATTGCTGATACAATAGTAGTAGAACTAATAAACTACGCCACAAGAGTCGGCTTCTGTTCAAACTTGCTTTGAAGTTCAGTAGCCCAGGATCCTAGTATGCTAATATCCGATAAAACATTGTTATTGGACCTTCTCGGGAAATAAGGTTTGCCTTTAACAATGTCTCTGTTTAATATTATTTTAATTCCAGGTTTCGTATAGATTTAGGAATAAAAAAAAAATCAAGTCAAGAAAATATCCATGGAGGCTACAGAAGTTTTAACGAAGCATAGTAAAACAACTAAATGCAGAGAAAGTGCAGATAAAGAATTTTTCTGAGAAGGGGGCAGTATCTTTGGTTTTAATTATCTAACAGAAATTTGTTTCAAAGGGAAAAAATTTTAACAATTTATATTGTTAGACATAAAATCTTTAATAGTACTTCATTTTCAGTGCGAAGATTTCTGCCCCTGTATCTGCGCTTGGAACAAAGCATGTGTATGTGTTTAATTCATTGGAAATTGATTTTCAATAAATTAGCAACTAATTTCCGCATTTATTCTATTACTGGATGATTAAAAAAAGTTACGAGGAAAGGAAAAATGAAGATATGTGGAGACTTTACAAGTGCGTTCTTCAATCTGCTTCCGAAAAATATAGTTTAAATTATCTTTTAAAGTGCATACTACAGGGTGGGTCAGAAGTAATGACCCGGTTTTGAAGGGTTATTAAAAAAAACTAATACAGTTTGAGGCTTAAAACGTTTTTTACTTTGATCTGTATATAATCCCATTTTTTACATTAAGTTTTAAATGCCATTTCATCAAGATGGTGGCCTTCAGTGGCAATAAACTGAAGCAGTCTATTTCTGAAGTTTTGGGAAACTTTCTACACATTTCAAGGGACACGGCGGATATTTCCCCGATATTTCAGTCCTTCAGCTCTTCTAAAGTCTGGGAGTGATGTTTCCAAACTTTCTTCTTTAAATAATCCTACAGAAAAAACATTACACGGGATATTGAAATGCGCACGAAGACCTCGAGCTCTCTGCGTGGAAAAATAGACCGCATCAGTGAATAGCCGCTGCAGGCCGCCCTCTTGCTGAAGTGGTATTCAAAACTTAATGTTAAAAAAATGGGATTATATACAGATTAAAATTTTAAAAAAATGTTTTAAGTCTCAAACTGTATTAGTTTTTTTTTTATAACCTTTAAAAAACGGATCATTACTTCTGACCCACAAGTATCAAACGTACAGAAAATCCTACAAAATATTTGAAACACTTACGTAATGAATACTTTCTTCAGTTTTTGGTGACATGACACTTTTTCTTAGTGAAACTGCGTACTTCGACTGCTTCGTACTTTGATGCATCTCCAATTCTGCAGCCCAAGATCTTTGAGAAATTGTGAAATTTATTAGCCGTTTCTCCATTAAAGCTTGCTCATCGCTCTTTTTCCAGTAGTCATAAGAGAAATCCATGAATCCCTGTTTAAAAGATTTAGACTTTATAAGCACGATTTCTTTTACAAAAGATGTTGACTTACCTTCTCTTCCATTAACCACATAACGTTTTTGGAATCAAGTTCGAAGAGTGAGCTACCCAGTTATTGTTTTAAAAAAGGATTAATGGTACATACCAATAATTTCCGACTATCTCTTTCTGTTTTCTTCAAATTGATAGTCACTTGTTCTTTATCGCGCATTTCTACACCATTTGCATTCAGTTCCATGTCAGAGCCTGGTATTTTTACGAGGAATACTGTCTGGCGATTGATGGAGTTTTCATTTTTCATTGGACTTTTCCATAACATTCGGACTTGAAGCCACGCTTTTGATTCGTTTTCCCAGAATTCTCTTGGTAATATTGCATTCAGCCATTTTCCCCTAGGACTAAGGCTAAAAGACATCGAAGTTTTACACAAAATGTAAGAAACATCCAATATTTCAATCAAACTAGAAATGATATTTAGTGACAAAATACCTCCATACCCAATTCTTAATAAGAACGCCCAACATGAGAAACAAAAATTTACTACCAAGATTATGAAAATTTTCATTTAATCATTTTCTTCATATGTCTGCAAAATTCTAAAAAGGCAATTCTATAGCATCAGGGAGTTCTGTGCAACTCAAATAATAATCTTGGACCCTTTTGCTAAAGATGATTTGATGAAAATAATACATACGTGCGGAAAATAAGCAAAAACTTGAAAACATAAAGCAACACCTACATTAGAATGCCTGATAAGCAAGAAGTTCCAACAAAAACTGAGCGATTGTACTTTATCATTTTAAACCCTTTAACGCATCACTTAAAAGGCGGCGTTTATTTCCCATTAGTGCAGCAATTAAGAGCGCAGTAGCACTTTAACCTTTTCTTAAAATAGAAACTTGTTCAGATTGGAAGAGTGCTTTTTTTGTGCCAAAAAGGCCTGAAAGATAAATTTTAAAAAATCTTGCAATAACATCAAATAACGTGAGTTACCCACATGTATTTATTCATAATTATCGGTTCTAATCTTTTACGTTGAGGTAATAGCAGTTCGTTTAGTCCATATTAGTGCGTAAACTACATCGCTTGAGTACCTGGTATTGCAAAGAATAACTTACATCATACTAGTTTTTCAGAAAAAAACTCGTGCTTTAAGGGGTTAATATACTGAATGCATATAGACATTTTACTATAGTTGGATATTTTGAATAAGAACAATGTCAACAATTATTGTCACAATTATTATAATCGTCATTGATTAATTCGGAATTTGTTGTTATTTTTTGAATTATTTTTAAACGAATTATCCATTAGGATTTAAACGTTGATAGGGTAAAAAAAAGGTACCTACTTTTCGTAGGATAAATTAAAATCTGTTTGCGTGCTATCCCCTTGAATGAAATGTTCTTTCTTGCACTTATAAACATTGTAAGGACTTTCCAAAAGAAGCGACTGCTCTTGAACTAAAGTTGGTAGTTTGTGATCCTTTCCAAGTTCATTCGGATGATCGGATAAATCTGGTAACAATTCAGTTCTTTCTTCTTGCTGTAGAAATTTTGGAAAATGAAAACCTTTTCAGTTAAATATAAGTATTTTTAGCTCTTAAGTTGAGGCTAGGTTTATAAGAAAACGTAACGCTCGATTTCAACGCGGCAAGGCCTCCCTGACGTCACATACGCAGGCTTTGGGCATCTTTGCGATGCCTGGAGCGGGCGCAATAGAGAACGTGCAATTTCAGGGTGGCTTGAGAGAATGCAATAGAGCGTAACGTTCTCTTAAAAAGCAAAACTTTGACAAAATGTTTATTTCTACCAAAAATACGTAATTCATTTGTCAGTGAAAAATGCTTTTCAAATCCCCAAAGGAAAAATGAAATGAAAAATAATAAAATAATTTTTATGAAAAAATAGAACCGACTTCAAATTATAAATTGCGCTAAAAAGTGAAAAATAAATTAATTCTTTAAACAACATCGATGCGACTTTTAAACATAGTTTTAGAAGTCGGTGCAAAATTAGGATAGATAAAATCTTTTGTAATCATGAATAAATTAAATATATGTATTTTCCCAGATTTAGCAAAAGTTCCAATATGAAGTGCCAAATGGTGTAATGGTAATTAGGTTTATAATTTTGCACCGACTTCTAAAACTATGTTTAAAAGTCACATCAATGTTGTTTAAAGAATTAATTTATTTTTCACTTTTTAGCGCAATTTATAATTTGAAGTCGGTTCTATTTTTTCATAAAAATTATTTTATTTTATTCTTTTTAGTGTAAATACATTTTTTATATAAACACTCTATTTTTTAAAAAATCCATATCAAAAGGCAAACTCTCTTTGAATGAATGGCACTAAAAACTAATCATTTGTATGAAAAACTCCGTTTTGAAGTCGATTTTAGCAAACAAACTGATTGGATTTTATTTTTGCCTTAGAGAACCCTTCAGTCAAACTTTTGCTGTAATTGCTTTTAATATTATAGCACAATGGCAACAAACAGTTTTTAAACAATGACTTTTATATTTATTAATAGCTTTCCCAACAAAGACAAATCAAGCAAAGCCTTTCCAATTAAAATAAAAAATACTTATTTTTTACTCGCAACGTTTTTTCTAAAAAACAAAAGTAGTCAGATTGATGTACAATATTTGAGTTAGACGACCCACTATCGATTAAAGGAAAAATTGTCAAAATCGGTTTATTTAGTCAAAAGTTATGGATGAAAAAGCAAAAAACACACTAAATTTCTGCCCATTACTTTTGTTCTATTTATCGAATATGGTCAAACGAACGTACGGGACCTATGGGAAACCACCCTTGATCGATTGAAAAAAAAATCATGAAAATCGGTGCATCCGGTGTGAAGTTATGAGTGGACAAAAAAAAAAAAAAAAGCGACATACATACAATACGAATGTATAACCTCCTTCCTTTGTGAAGTCGATTAAAAAGGAAGAAGGAAAGAATGAAAAAGAAAGAAATTTTTCAACGTTAGTTTTAAGTTCAGCACCAGAAACTTCTATAATGAATTTCAAGGGCAGCATTTAATTTTCTTTTTTTTTTCACGTGGATAACTTTGTTAAGCCAAAGCTGAATTTGATCCAGTTTTCTGTTTAACTTATTCCTGATGCTACTTATGAGTATGATAGTAACTTCGAAGATAAAGTAATTTTTTAAAGTTTCGGATTTTTTCCCTTATATATGCCAAAATGTCTACCTTGATACCAAGTTTCAAGTTTCTAAGTCCTCTAGAAGTAAGTTAGGTTTTTGATGAGTGTGATAAAAATGACACTTTTCAGACCTTAATAATTCCATAACCATAAGAGGTACCTCAATGAAATTAGATATTCTAAGGGTTAAGGGGATTTCAATTAAACGGACAAAATTTCAAGTATGTATGTCCAATAGTTTTTGCGTAATGATGGGGTCAAAAGTAGCTCGAAATGGTTCGGGTAACTATACACATTGGCCGGTGTCGCTGTTTCTGAATTTGGCTGACTTTCTGAACTTGGCAACTTATTTAACTAAGAACTTCAAACGGCAGCCATATTTTTCTGCCGTTAACATAAGCAATATATTCTCTCGCGCTAGAAGGAAAATAATTGATGCATTAAAATTCACTTTCCGCTTTAATTTTTCGCCTTAAGGCTAAACCCAAGCTGAGTACAAAGAATCCATTGGTAGTAATTAAAAACTTGTTTATTCCCAAGTTTCTAAAACATGAGAAGTTCATTAAAATACTTTTTCGTGCGTAAATACAGGCAAGGCGAGTGATTGAAAAAATATGAAAATAATGAATTTACGGAAATATTTTGCAATGTTATATCAAATCTAAAGCCCTTTTTAGACATTCGAATTTTGTATTAATATTCAATAAGTACAACATTGATTAATAATTTTAAGTTAGTTTATTATTAATGTCGCACTAAACAAAAGCTAAAGATTTTATTAAAAGTTTCTCTGAAATTTGAAAATAAAGTAAACCTTGGGATGTACATTGAAAACAAAATATTACATTAAAAAATCTTTAAAAATTACGTACTGTGAGATCCACTTTATACTGGAAACCTTTATATAATCTTAAAATCGTTGCCATCCCATGACCCGTTTTCTTGCTCTTCTTAAAACTTTTACTTTTAACCGATGCGGTGAAATCCGGCATGGATCCAGATTTGATTTCAAATTTGGAGCCATCATTGGACTGTTCCATGTTAATGTTAAAAGACAGTTTCTTTTCAACTGCATCACCTGCAGAATTGAATGGCACAGTTAGTGTGAGTCAGTGACTACATGATTTTCTACAACAGAAGAAGTAGCTTAAGTTAATAATAAGATAATTGAATAGCTTTCCTATTTATGCTCTCAATGATTCATAACCAATTAGAAGAATCAGCATCAAAAGCCTTGCATTTTTAAAGGACAGACTTTTTGCTTTCAAAAAAGGTAAATTGTCCTTAATCATTTGTTGTATTTTGCTATGGGTATAAATATACATAAAACGATCAATTCTGAAGTTTTTTAATCCATTTATTACCGTTATGCATTTAATATTTATGAAAAGTTACCTTTGGCCCTAAACTCCAGATCGGCAGTTCTCTTCTTCGCTTGCAAAGAATTTTCAAGGTGGACTTCGTAGAACTTAATATCGCTAAAATGGAAACATAAAACTTTGTCACGTCTATGCAATTGATGCAAAGTTATCTTTACCTGCTCAAAATTTTAGTTTCTGAATAGTAATAACAAGAAAAATAATCGAAGCATACTTTTTCAACGGCCGTATCTGACACTGCCATTTGCACCATCCTGCCATAAGAGCCCATGGTTTAACTAGGTGAGTGACTTTCGGGTAAGATTTCTCTATGCACAACTGCATTCCAGTAATGGAACTGATATCGCTTTCAGAGCACCATGAAGAAGACGTCCTGTCGATGTCCCAATCGGGTATGTCAACGTATTTGTCGTGCTTTATCAGCTGATTTACACGACTGCAAAAGAAAGAGATGATATTTAAATGACATCGAAGCAATGTCATAATGTAACATATAGATATATAAATAAAATCCATTGGGGTACTGATGTTTTAATCCTAGTTTTATGGGGAACATTGTCAAGATAATTTTTTGAACAATATTTTTAGTCAAAATATTTTTATTTAAGATGAACGATAATCAGTTAAAGAAGGGGAATTATTTGAGTTCCCCAGACCGTTAAGGATATTGATGCAAATGATACAACAAAATTTATGGAAGCTCTTTATAAAAGGGCTGGATTAAGTGTCCGGGCTTGGACACATGAAGACACTTAAAATTCGGTGAAACTATTCAGAAATTACAATGACAAATATCCACACGAAATTATTTACAAAATTTACACGAAAGCACAGTACTGTTGTTGTGTTAGCAGAGAGTAACACTGAAAAAAAAAAGCAAAAAATCACTCAGAAATAAACAGTCACAGAGTGTTATTACTTCAAAGCCAAACGCCAGCTAATCGCAACTCAACTCATCAACTGCAACTAGATTTTTATACCAGATTGCCGAGCAACATGGAAAACTCTAGAGACCACTTTTCTATTGAACTCATTAACTTTTAGCGTGAATCCCAAGGATTTCCATGTCTTGCTGCGAAGAACAGGAGAAGTGGTCGGGCTATTCCTATTCCGTTCTCGCCCAGGGGAAAGACATCAATCCTGACCATATTGGACTATTCTATAGGACACTGAATATCTCTGGTTCGGAAATTTCTAGGGATTTCTATCTTTTTCCAGTCTAGTTAATGTTTAAGATTTGTTGCTAAATTTGTCATCAACTGTCACGAAGTATCAATTTTGTCAAAAAGCATCTTTGGGTGTAAAATTTCAATATAAAAAAATACAATAACTCTGTAAAGTTTGTTTCTCTACTAGTGTAGTAGCACTGCAGGGAAAAGAACCTGTGCTCTGCATAGTATAGAAAAAATCTTACAATAATTCCAGGACGCTTTGAGTTTTTGGTGGTTTATCCATACGGAGCGAAATTTTTGTGGGTGTCAAGTTCAGATCGGCCATCCAGTGAGTTGAAGTATATCCGGAACTGTTAGCCTGAACTCCAATCTGCGTGATTGTTGGCAAGTCTACTACCATACGATTTAGGAAGGTCAAAGCGGCACTGCAAAAGAAAAAGTTAACTGTTTTTTTGTATGAAAGGATATAACAAAAGAAAGAAACCACAGATTAGCGTAACAATAAGGTTTAACATTTAGAACTCATAAATCATTTTCATTAATATTTAATAAAATTAGCTTATTAACACTAGATTTACCAGACCAGCCATTTTGACTGTTTCAAAACTTCCATTATGCATAATTTGTTATTAATTATAGTTCAACTTTCAATTGCATTGGCTTTTCCTAATACACGGTAAGTAGGACAAGTTAACGTGACTGAAAGTTTTATTATAATTAGTAGCAACTTGTGTGTAAAATGAAAGTTTAAAAATGGTTGAAAACGGCCCGGTAAATTTAGTGTTCAAGTTTAACATTTCACATTAAGCTTTTACGTTTCTGAGGGAAAAAAATCTGTACATAATTTTCTCCCGAACTTAGGTAACATAGAAGCGCACTTGAACTGCAATTTTACGCATATATTGTAAATTTTTTGAATAGAAAAATGCAAGTTCTTAATCAATGGAACTTGACTCCATATTTTTACTAAATTAAATCATAGTTGAGGAAACAAAGTTTTTTAAGTTCAATTATTCCAAATTATAGTAATGACAACACATCAATAATCATGTAATAAATAAATAAAAGAATTTAAAACACCATCGAATTTTACAGCACACTGATAAAGCAGGAACCATCTAAACAAGCTGGATGATAAGATAATGTCATAAAAATACTTCCCAATCATTCAACTAGTTTTAGTTCTTAGTCCAGTAAAAATATGAAATGCATTTATTTCTTTATTTAGAGATTCTGATCTCAGTTCTAGAAAGCTAAATCATGTTTTAAAAAGACACCAACCGACGGCATTGCCAAACTGGATATATTTTTGAAATGATTAATAGTTTTATCTGACTTCTCAAAATAGTTTCAATTCAGTATGATCGAACAAGTAAACAATTTTCATTATCATCAAATTTAAGTTAACACGTTGTGTGAAAAAATAATGAAAGGGCATTTCATATTGTTTTTGTAGTTTCAAGTCTGCGAAGATCAAAGAAAAGGCTGATTAGTTTCGACTTTTGAGTAACAGTCTGATAGATTTAGGAGACTGATTGCTTTGTGATACTACTTTAAAAAATG
The DNA here is from genome assembly GCA_038502835.1 of Octonoba sinensis. Taxonomy (NCBI): domain Eukaryota; kingdom Metazoa; phylum Arthropoda; class Arachnida; order Araneae; family Uloboridae; genus Octonoba; species Octonoba sinensis. The sequence continues at coordinate 124,568,312 of CM076599.1, forward strand.
CGTGGATTGACTGTATTTAAAGAAGCAACTATGAAACTTCTAAAATTCCACTTGTATTGATAGAAACGTACCTTGGTTCAAGACTTCCTGTTGCATGAACCAAAAACTCCTTAGGATTAACCTCCATCTTCAAACCAGATCTCAGAGAGAAGGCAAGAGTGGCATTTGTAGTCCAATTCAACGGCAACCCCATCAATGTTGGTACTTGATGGTAAGCTTCAATAACTCTAAATACCCTCGTGACGTCATATCGCACCCCGTTTTTCATGTCATCCAAAAGTTTATAGAATTCGTTGACATTGGAAAGTAGCTTCGTAAGATCCCCGGAAGTAAGAAAACTTACTGTACTTCCTGATAAAGAAAGTTTAATTGTAAATATGTGCGGAACAAAGTTCATCTGAAAAGTCGTTAAAGAAAGTGGGAAAGAAATGATTGAATGACATTGGGAAGAGATACTTTTTTCCAGAAGGAGTTCTAATTGTCAAATCCAATACATACTTTGTTGCCCAAGATCACATGGTTATCGAGCGATCTCTGGAAACAAATAAAGTAGATAACAAAATGGTGGATACATTAGGCAGATTAGAGAAGCAAAAAATTGTGGCAGGCATAAATAAATTACAGTAGAACAAAAATAATTTCGAATCAATTGCTTAATGAAAATATCTACAACTCAAAGAGAGTAGCACCAGTTGTTCCAGACGTTTTAACTACAGACCACTAACGTTAAATATAGACCACTAACCAGTAATAATTTTTACAGGTTAGTGGTCTGTATTTAAAGTTTTGTTGAAAAGTTTGAAGAGGTGACAGCTCTTTTTGTAGTAATAACTTTTTTAACAGTTTTTAATATAAAATGGGTATTTACATACGATAGCGTAAAGGTTGGTGCGTTTGCGCCGTTAAAAACATTAAGAAAGCACAAGAAATATTTTCTACAAGGAGGCTCTTTTCCCATAATGATTAATTCCACATAAACGATTTGAGAAAGCTCAAGCCTAGAATTTTAAAACAGAAAAAGGGTTTTAAAAAATCCTTGGTACCAAATGATCTCGGAATGTGAGCAGGAAAAAAACTGTGTGATCAATCTTGTTAAATAATTTATTTCACTTTTATGCCGAGAGTGATTATTTGCTTTTACGGATTTTATTAAATAAACCCTAGATGTATGGCATTTTGTTAGCTTTGCACTTTTTTATATTTATTTTTATAATTACAACAACTAAAATTACGTTTCATTCCTTTTAAACAATACTTTAATGAACTAAATAGGAACGCAGTACACATAAAATATACAAACAAATTCCATTCTACTTTTTTTTTTTTTTTTGCAAGATTCTTTTGCCATGTGAAGCGACACATTCCTTTCAGACCTCCTTACAAAAAATAGAATCCTTAATGGTCTACGGAACTAAAATAATTCCACTTCTTTAACTGCTTATTGTTTATCGTAAATAAAAATATTTTGACTAAAAATATTGTTCAAAATATTATTTTGGCAACGTTCCCCGTAAAACTAGGATTAAAACATCAATATATTTTTGCAGCAATATATTCCCGTGAATTCTTAAGAATTGCCAGACCATTCAGCCATTCTTGCATGATTCAATTTGTAAGGTACAATTTTATTAGCTGCAAAGGGGTCAAAGAATAATGAAGATAAATTTAATCCTTTGACATTCTAATAAAATTCCTTACAATTAAAATAACTTTAACTCCTTGACACATAATGACGTCAGGAAGACGTCATTCATTTCCCATACCTTACAGGCTAAGACTTATACTAGACGTCATTGTGTTCAAGGAGTTTAAAAGGGAGAACTGTGCACTGTGCATATCCAGTAAATCTAAAACTAAATTAAAACCACATTTTTTAAAAATTAATTTATTTTATTTTTTATTCCTTAAGTTTCAAATAGATTTATCACTTACTTATTTTAACCAAAGGGAGGGAGTTTAACCCCTGAAACCTACCCTTTGGACAGTCTTGTGTCTGCATCTTTCTATGGAAAATCATTAGAGGCCCTAAGAATTAACTAATTATCTTCAACGCCGAGGGGTACGACAAGTAAGGAGCAGGAGACGTTAACATCGCTTCCTTCAAATTCATAACCAAAGGTGCATTGCAAGATACAAACAATACCGAACATTAAACACGAAATTTTTATGTATATTTGAAACTAATCGTTTTTCTTTCTTTTCCTCCAGAGCTGCAAATTTACGTTTAATTTAAAAGAAAGTTTGAACATCAATGCTTTATGATAAAAACATGACACCTTGGGATTGTTTTTATTTTACATTATATTTATTTTTTGTTTGGAATAACCCTTCTTCCTAGAAAGTTTCTAACTACTGCCTTGGCTTCTTCCTAGAAAAAGTTGCATAAAATGTTTCAAATTTTTACTAATAATTTATTACTAAAATTCATACCAAAAAGATTTATGTAAGAGTTCATGAATGGCTTAAACTTAGGTCTGAACTTTCTGTAGTAACTTTCTAATTTTTTTATGTTCTCAACGATGTTTTGATCAAAATTGTATTCTACATTCTCTGGAGGCAGCCCTGTTTGAAGTAGTTGGAGGACCTTATTCAGACTTTCATAAACGTTCGGAAATGTAGATGGTTCAAATTTCAAGTCAGAAAACATCTTGTGCAAAGAGAGTGCAATCCCTTCAAGCCCTGCAAAAAAAGGAAAAGAAAACTTTTAAAACTACATAGATTGCTCAAAAATGTTTAAAAATATTGCAACTTTCCTTTTTAAAGACGGGGTAAGTGAAATTGCTTTAGTACGATGCAAAAAAAGGGAAAAAAAGAAAATGGCTTGCAAAATGTTTAAATTTTAACTGTATGAAATCGAAAACACGGACATTTCATATCACATCAATTAAGGGTATGGATCATTACTTCTTAAATCATATTTTTGCCCTCAGAACCGTAGAAATATTACAAATTACTGAATTTTGCCCTGTTGCAAGCCCCAACGTATGACTCATGTGAAGTAAATAAAGCATTTCTCCTATTGAGAATCGACTCCGAGTCACCTGGATGAAATGTGGTCCTTCACTGAAATACTATAGATGTGCTTACTACTCGACAAGTCGTCCAAATTCCTACAATAATTTTTTTCTAATTGATCAGATTTACCAATTGTAGGGACTGTGTTGACGTCATTATCCAAAATAATGTTCGGGGGGAGAAAAAGAAAGTGTTTAAAACGCAAAAAAACTTTTATGAAACGCCTGCAAAAAAGATAGTATATAATTTAACACAACAAGGGATTTTTGTGTTATCAAGTTCATTTAAAAAAAAAACACTAAGTTTTGAGAAATTAATTAAATATAAACTCTGTTGCTGTACCTTGAAACTGAGCTTCACTTTGAAACGCTGGTATTAATTTGCTAAACAATTGCAATATGATATCAATCCTGAAAAATGATGGGATTGCTTCGTATCCATCATATATTTTAGTCCTCTCTGCTTTCAGACCGAAACCATTCAGTTCTTCAGGTAGAGGCAACTTAGCAAATGCTCCAAATGATGATCTTGATGAGGATCCCGAATCTTTTATAACAGAATCCAAAGACAAACTGTTCTTCCTCAACAAAGATTGGATTAGATCAACGAGCCTGTAATTACACAATTGATTTACATTGAAGTACAGAAAGTTGCAAGCATCCTCATGAAAAAAAATAACATTGGTAGTAAAAACGAAAAAACTTTCAAAATAATGTGCTACATTTATGTTTATACAATGGCAACTTTAATATCAAATTTTCAAGACATTGAAAATTATTCAACCAAACATAGTCATGATCCATAAGTTAGGATCTACACATACAGGGTAGTCATAATCAAAATTACCCTGTTTAGACATACGTAGAACACTTCTTAATATGCGCATGTCATTAAAGTGTAATATATACGGTGTATGAGCCATGGAGAAAAGAAATCTGCAATACGAAAATAATAGTTCAATTTTTGACTACCAGGTGAGGTGTTTCCTTTTTTTCTCTCTATTAGTTGCAATTCCCATCGTTAAGTCGCTGCAATTGAAAGATTGAAAGAGAAACCCTTCCCAGATACTGTTCAAGACGCGTTGAACATGTGACTGCCCCAAATGAAATGCCCGTTCAACAAAATCTGTTTAAAAGAAAAGTTTTGCTTTTGGTTTCCGATTTGATTTTTGTTCTTCATGAACCCCTTTCACGTGGTGGTAAACATTTGACCTACTCTTTTCTTATTGCTGGTTTCTTTTCATCATTGTCAGTATCGCCTATTCAACGAGGATCAGCTCAGAGGAAGCAAATCAGTTAAATCTTATTGCCACGTCCAAGAAGATTAATATCATTATCCACAAAAAATTAAATATCAAACTTCTCCTTTGAATTCAATTGAGATCTGTTACGTCTGCAAGAAACATTTTGGGTGGACTGAGGGCCATAAGCCAGGAGAATTATTCTAAGCTTCAGATGATGTCTTTTGATTAAGGACAAGAAATAGTAATACACTTTTTACTGAATAGAAATTTCCTGACTCATACTTTATTCTACAGAAAAGTAGGCGCATTTGATAGTCATCAAAATATGATGTATGTTAGAAGTTTACAAGCATCAAATAACTATTTTCATAATAAGTAAATAAATAAATGAGATCAACCCTTAAAGAGTCCATATCTTGGAATATAGTTTTCCTAGATAGTACAGTCGTGCTCGTTTATAGCGAATTTTTATAACGCAATAATTTCAATTCTCCCTTGTTTCGCCGCGTACTATTCGTTATGTTTTATAACGAAATTTTCATTGGGTCCCTTCGATTTTATTACAAACGGGCGTGACTGTAATAATCTTTGGGGTGAAAGATTCCATAGTTTATTATTTTATTACACTTCTATTTTTAGCACATTTTTCATCTAACAGTAATTATATTGAGTCATTAACAAATAAACCAGTAGGTATTAAAAAATCTTTGGCTTACTTTCTGTCATCGTCTGCATTACTCACATCTACGATAAGAGCTTTTAAACTGCTTGCGATGTATCCCTTCAGCTGCAAATTCTCTTCTTTTTGCAAAGCACTTATGGCATATTGTGCAAAACTAATATTAACTGTTGACATTAAAAGGTCATAAGACAACGATCTTATAGTAGTAGACTCAGATGGACTGGTAAATAGTGGCAAAATTTCTTCGAACATCATATTGCAGACTGGAGGCAATTTTCGGCAAGAGTTTACGTTCTGCAGAACCTTTGAAAAAGAAAGAAGAAGTTGTTATATCACGTAGTGAACAAGAATTATATGGTTTTGAGCATGATAATTTATGGATCGAAACAAAAATTACTTCAAAAATGTAATTTAAAATTTCTCAATCCAAACAGATTGTTTTCTGAAACCGAGGCAATATTTTTTTTTTAATATTTCTTTTGACTTATTCCCTCATATTTACCTCATGGGCCACGGAACCTAGTTCCATGGAAACCTTTAGTTTTATGCTTTGAGTGAAATTTCATCAGGCATAGGCTTGATGTAGCATTCTTGTCATACCTCGCAGTTATTATAGCCTTCTTTGTTGAGTTGTATACGCTAAACTGAAAATTTGCTCCAGAATAAAGCGAGAATCATCTTCAGTTTAATGACTTGCATAAAAGGTAAAATTGAACCCAATAGTAAAATTTAAAATCACTATCATTAATTCACGGTAAAAAAAAATCGCCTTTTCCAAACGCGTGCATGAGTTACTTTTATTCGTTATTTTTTTTCGAAAAAAAAGCTTAGACGGGTGTCTAAAGTACAGAAATCACAAAACTTACTTGAAAAACAGCTGCTCTTACGTATGTCGGCAATTTGTCTTCTGTTGCACAGCCAATCAAAACCTTCGCTGCATCAGGAACTAATTCCAGATATATACTTCCCATATTCTGAACTGCCTGTGTTCGTCGAAAACAGTTTTATTATATTTTCGAAATTATCATAGCACAAAATGATTTTTAAGCATGCGTTTAAAAAGATTTATTCCGTATTATGAAATTTATTTAAGAAAATAAACGAAACACATAATATATAATATAACGATACTCTGGATATTAGATGTCTTTAGGCAGTGATTTGGAGAATCTGCTTTAAATCACTAAATACCCTTTGTCACTGAAAAAATATAGTTCAACCTTTTACCAAAACAAATGGTGAAATTCAGCTGCAAGCAACAATGGGTACTAAAGTTGAACCACTATAACGGTTCCCAGTTTCACAAGAGAAAGTACACCATTATAATTAATAGAAATAAAATTTCACGTTAATTTAAAGCACAAATGACCATTATAATTGTTCCACTTAGGGACCGTTCATAAATGATGTCACGCTTTTCCCCATATATTTGATCCCCCTCCCCCCTTTGTCATAAAATGTCACACCTCAACGGACCCCCTACCCCCATTTGTCATATGTCACGCCATCTTGCATAAGCATGATGTCACTTCTTGTCACCCCTCCCCTCCTGTTGTCACAATTTCATTAACCCCCTTCCCCCCTCGAAGCTGACATCATTTATGAATGATCCCTCTTAATACCAAATGTCGGTTGCAGCTAAATTTCCCCATTTTTTTGGTGAAAGGTTGAGCCAGAACTTTTTGCACTGTACTTGTTAAATAAGAAAAATATAGATAAATGTTCGAATTGGGATATCCGTTATAAATGGAATAGGATATATCGTTGTTAGTGAACGGTTATAACTCAAGTTGTTAATTAACAGTTTGAGAGATTCCAGCGAGACACCCTTACACTGACCCAACGAAGATTTAGCGTAAAAAGGTACCTTATGCTATATTTATATTGCGCAAAATATTTAACTGAAAAAAGGAACACGAAGTTCCGTCTAGAACTATACGAGCCTACTATCCCGTCTACACCGAATTCAAATTTATAATCTCGCTATCTCTTTCTCGCTCTTTCACATTTAACTGTGGTTCTTAATCACATCAAATATACACCTTTTTCGACGGATAATACATATTCATTCACTCACTCATTCATTCTTTCATTTATTCAGTCATTCGTTCATTCGTTACCTCATTCATGTATTCATTCATTCATTCATTTATTTATTTTATCATTTATTCACTCATTTATTCATTCATTCATTATTTTACTCTTTCACCTATTCATTCATTCTTTCAATCATTCATTGAGAAATAACCTTAAAAATCCCGATCAAAAGAATTCGTAGGAAAATAGGCTCGTTCAGTTCTTGTTGAACTTCGTATCTGTACATGCTTTACAGCGTAATATCTTTCCGGTAAAGAAAATGAAGTCGAATGCAAAAAGAATTTTTCGAATTGGACAATTCGTTCAAAAGTTATTGGGGGGGGGGGGGGGGGACCTTACAGACCGACAGACAGACAGACGCATAGACCGACCGACACACTTTTTCCCCATCTCAAAACCCTACTTTCAATTTTTTTATTCAATTACTTAACTTATTTTTGACTTTTCTTGATTTCTAACGATATTTTCACGATACATTCAGCCTTCTTTCATGCTTTATTATTATTTTTTTCCTTTTACCGGAAAGTAGGCAAAAAATGAAGGCAGATTCATTGTGCTATGTTTGTTAGAGTAAAATATTTAAAATTCTGTGGCGGACAAAAGGATTAGGGGCCGTTCATAAATGATGTCACACTTTTTTCTATATATCTGACCCCTCCAACCTTTGTCACACATCAGGCTATATTACATAAGTATATGTACTTGCAGTTCAGAAACAAAGCACTCCGCTACAAATCCCGTTTCTAATTTTAATTTTGAACTGTAAATGACACTTGGGAGCATGATAATGATTACATGTGTACTTACATTGTATAAAATGAGGTTAAGGTTTACAACACAAAAGATAATTAGTATAGAACAGTAAAATATATTAATTGCTCGGATTCTAAAAAAAATGACCCACGCAATTTAATATTAAAAGTGCAAATGCTTAAAAGTTTAATTTCTTTTTAAACTGTTAACAAGAAGTACATTTAAACCTTAATCAGCTTCGGTGCTTACGATACAAAATGATCAATGAAACTTTAAATCAAATTATGAAAATCAAAAAAGCGTTAAAAATAAATTTAATTAGCTGATTATAAATATTCCTATAGAAACCAAAATGTGTAGTGTCACACTTCTTGTTACCAGCTATCCCACCCTTGTCACAAACTCACAATTTCTCAAACCCGCGTCCCCCTCGAAGAGTGACATCATTTATGAATGACCCCTGATGCCTTATGTTTTGTTTATCAGTGCAAAAGGTATTTATTTTTGCAAAGAAATAAAAGTGCCTGGCTGAAATGTTTTTCACGTTTAAGATTTATTTATTCGAATCAAAATATAAATAAGAAACTGCAATCTTTTTAATGCAGTGATTATTTCGTTCAGGGCAAAACATTCTTGTCTTCCCAACCAAGGACAACAAAAGAGGGGATATAAGGGAGGAGATCCCCTCCAGTCATGGCAAAGAGGTTCCTTGGGCATTTTATAGCAAACCCCTAATTTCGGCGAACGGATAATTGCAGGGTCTTACACTATATGTAGGTCAGTCCGAAGAAGGTCAGATAATAGTGATTGATTGACTTTAGTGCACTCTCGATTTCTAGTCACAAATTCTTTTTGAGGCTCTCTCCTGTTGCCTTGAAAATAAATCCTCCTTTCTTTTGACATTTTCTTGCCTCCACCAGTGACTAGAAATTCTTTACTATTACCGGACCCTTTCCCTTTACACAAAATGAGATTTTAACTAGGAGAGGGATGGCGATCCTTTTACAGACCTGGGTAAAATTTTCTTCCTATTTTTTTAGTACTATATCGTGGGTCACTAATGCTCATTTGCGCCAAAGTTATAGTTTAAAAATTTTAAAATGAGTATTTTTAAAACTAAATATCTTTAAAATTCAATTGGCTTAACTGGTAAAAATGGACGTGGTTTGACGATTTAAAAACTTTTAGTGGCGTTAAAAATTCTCAAGTGTTCGGTGAAAATGACAATAAGTGTTTGAATGAACAAGGAGTAACGAAAATTTCATACATTTTATTTGAAGAAAGTGCTTTAAAGATGGTTATTTGCTTTGGTTTGTCGATTCTTTTTTAACAAACAAAATGTGAGTAAAATTATACACTTCATTTGATATTTTGTAAACACTTTTGCTGTTTTTCAAATACTACAAACGCATTTGTCGTCGTTTGCGTAACCTTTGAACTGTAATGATCAAACTGAAGGTGACAGAATTTAATTGCCTTTGTGTCAAGGCAGTGCTTGAAAATATACAAATAGAATACAAATTATCCACTGAAATTAGAAAATTTAAATAGACTCGTGTAAACAAACCAGTGGTTGCCTAGAAATCGTGGGTCAGTTAAAAATCTTGCGTGGGTCAGTGTCCGACCCACGGGTCATAGATTCGCCATGACTGAACTAGGAGGTCAACAGTAACCCAATTTTATTTTATTTAGTAATTTAGTAACATGATACGTGTCCTTCGCGAAATTTAATATGTTTTTTAATGCGACAAATACTATCAAATATATATAGAAGCAAAATGAAAATAGTTTTAACTGCACATTCAATATATTTAACCAGAAATTTATTTCCTATAAATATATAAAACATTTTGGGGGGGGGGGATACGTATAAATTTATGTTTTTAACGAATTATTCTGTACGGTTCAAATAAAATAGGATACTTTCTTTATAGTTTATTTATTTATTTATTTATTTTTGTTAGTTTGAAACTAAAAAATGATTTTTAAGAAGGATTGTTTTATTTTTTGTACAATTAACTAAGACTGCTCAAAAGGAACATTTTGGTGAAATAGGCGTGACTTGCTAATGCTTGTGTGTTGACGTGATATTTCAGAGAACCAACGATATAAATGTTGTAATGTTTATTTACCAATGTATAGCATTGTCGAAAGATAAAATCTTGTTTCGTGTTTCGATTTTCCTTCTCTGTATCTTTTATACAAACAACTAGAAAATAAGCTAGAAAATGTTTTTCAAATGAGGCTATTTGCGCTCTTGGACATCCAAAATAATCTGCCAGAATTTTTATCTCATTTTTACTGATGCGTGATTTAAAGCATCGTTTCGCAAACAGTGGGTCGCAAGGTAACATTGAGATACGTATAGGAGAGGTCACAATACGAGCAATAAAAATAAAACCAGTACACAAAAAATCAAAACCAGTACACAAATAAAACATGTACACAAAACATCCTTTCATTAAATGAAGAATTTTAAAGTAGAGTCAAGAGTTATAAAATGCAATATTTCCAAGTAACAGCCACCTTTTAAAATAAACTAATAGCCAGTTGCTGGCAATAGTGCAACACTAATTAATAATGGCAGGCGCGTAGGAAAGGGGGGGCTCAGGGGGCCTTAACCCCCCAATAGAAATCAGGAAGTTTTCATTTTAATGCCAAATGAGATAGGTATAGCTGCTTTTAAAGCGAAAATTTTTAAATGAAAACCAAAATTTTTAATGTAAATCAACGATACTGCAAAAGGATTTCTGTCATTTTGCGAAAACTATGAATTTATTTTAATGATCTATAAAAATATTCATTTATTAGTCATTTTTTGTAATTAATATTAATAATAATGAGTGAATACTAATTACATTTTTAATTGTTAATTGGTTTTTCGTGGAAATAATTTTGAGCATTTGGAAATGAAATTGTTTGATCCCCATGATTTTTAAATTGCTACGCTCCTGATTAATGGTACAGTTTTTTTTTTTTTTCACTCAAGTTTTTCTATGCGGAGAAGCAAGGAGGTCAAACTGCTTTTTACAGATTCTTTGCACTTTTAAGGGCGTTACAACCACTGGCGTAGATAAGGGGGTAGTTTTGGGGATACCCCCCCCCCCTGAAATGGTGAAGATTGTCTGGAATTTAACCAATTTTTCTTGTAAAACCATGAAATTAGCTCACTTCTCCCGAAGAAACCCCCCCCCCCCTGAAATCTGGGTCTAGCTACGCTACTGGTTACAACAATAAAAACGTTGAGAATCGGCGAGTTAGCTCGTGAAAATAGGGGAGCGAAAGAATCAGGGAGGTATATTATTGTTTTTATGTACATATCACAAGATACCACTTTCGTTTGATTTTACAAATGAATAACTGGCTCCTCAATGATGACATGGTCGACGACTGCACGAATGTTCTAAAAAATACAATAAATTTTAGGTATAACGACCTATTATAGATCAGTTCATTTCTTAAGAAATCTTCTGAAAAGAAAGGGTATACCAATAGTAAGTAAACTGGAGAAGAATTCGATAGACGGTGATTCCAGGCAATCTTTTTCACATAAATTTAGAGCAAAATATAACTTGATCACAATAATAAATAGCGAAGTGCAAATGCACTGTTCTTGCAAGCAATAATTCAGAGCTATTAAGTCAAGGAAGAATATTTCATGCCTTAAAAATAAAATTTGTCGTTAATGATTGACATAGAAAGAAGGGAGCATGAATACATAAATACTTTTATTTTCCGGCAATAAGAGTGAAAGATAAAAAAAAAATTCTACAAGTTTCCAATGTTTTGATGCATCGCCATAATGATCATGCAAATTATTTTTTAATTAAAATTTGACTTCTTTCTAACGCGTATTTTTTTAAAGAACTTTAAAGCAAAAAAAGAAAATCTTTATGCTTGAAAAAAATTAAATTCTGCAACAAGAGAACCAAACTAACTCCTCTTTGACTAGAATTTAAATGGATATAACCCCGGTATTTTATCAGTAGATTATGTTAATTTAACTCATAGTCAGATATTTGAGTCTCTTTAGATCGTTTAGGCCTGTTTCTTACTATTTCTTCTAGGGATGTACCGAGTACTAGGTATACACTCGGCAAGAATTTTACTACTCGGCAAAATTCTAGCCGAGTATTCATCATTACCGAATGGTTGTAAACATTTCGTATTTTTTTTTTTTTTTTTTTGAAGATTACTAATAGTAGATAAATTTATAACTGATTAGTAAAATAATATGAAATTATAAAAAATGGTGTAAAACACAAGATTTCTACATTTTTTGGAGACGAGCGATTTCTTTTTTCATTCTAAATGTCTTTTAAAATCTTTTTTTATTCACAACTACTCGGTATTCGGTACTCGGTACATCCCTAATTTCTTCCTCCTCTTTGGATCAACACATTGCATTTAAAACCCGAGTACATCAGCTAGAGTAAATAAATTTCGATATTGCTCACTTTTAAGTATGTTAGTACATCTTCATATTTCTTGCTATCTGACTCTGATACGTCAAAATTGGATGAAGTGCATAAGTCTCGAATATTTTCATGCAATTGTCTTGATATTTTTCTCAATCCGTCCAAAACCTGCAACATAAAGAAAAAAGTTAAGTGATATTTTGGCAAATTTTTAACTACCACAAATAGTTTTGGATTCTAGCAGGAAAACCGCAGCAGGGAGCTAATCTACTTTTGTTTGTGTATATGTGTGTTAAGTCAGGGGTCGATCCAGCATTTTCAATAGGGAGCGGTTTTTGTGAAAAGTCAAAATTTAAACACATAGTGATAAAATATTTTATTATCTTTTTGCCGCCTATTTAATAAATAATTCTGATAAAAGTACTATTTTGTAGCTCGGAATTTTGTGAGGGGTCCGTTTTGATTAACTAGAAGTCTGTGAAGGGTCCGTTTTGGTTGACTAGAATATTGTGATGGGTCCGATTTGATTGACGAGAAGTCTGTGAAGGGTTCGTTTTTATTGACTAGAAGTCTGTGAACGGTCCGTTTTGATTGAATAGAAGTCTGTGAAGGGGTCCGTTCTGATTGACTAGAATCTTGTGAAGTGTCCGATTTGATTTACTAGAATTTTGTGAAGGGTCCGTTTTGATTGACTAGAATTTTGTGAAGGGTCCGAAAACGGACCTGAATTCCCTCCTCTGGTGCTACCCCTGGTTAAGTGATGTTCATATTGTAGCATATCTGCATTGAAGTAAACAAGACATTCTTTTCCACATTGCTTTTTATCAACTGAATCCAGAATTTCAATCTGGATATAACTTGATATTATTTTACAAATAAAGAGCGTCATGATTGCATTAATTTCTAGAGAATATGCAAAGATATCCTGGGCAAGCAAGCACGGGCAACGAAAGTTTCTTCATAAGATATCTCTGCACGAAAAAACCTGCGCATAGCAGGAATACCTACCATGAGCAGATTTTTGCACGAGGGGATACTCTGTATAGCCGAAAGTCATGGGACAATTTCATATTAAACATTTTTTTTTTTTGCCAATTTCTACAGAAACACATGACAAAATGTTTTGGAAATGTGTTCCTATAAAAAGCCTATTTCCTTTCATACTTTCCAATAAAAATTTCCCCGCGCATGTATTTCGGGTACTTACAACAAATTTCAGAAAAGAAAAGGTGTTTTCGATCATTTAGTCTCGTAAAATGCTTGAAAAAAGTTGTAAATTTCGCAGAAGAATTTATTTGCTATGTATTATACAATATTTCTATCGATTTTCATGAAATTAGCACGCATATTCATGAAGTTACAATCATTTCTTTAAAAAATGTAAATTTCCCCAGGGTGTTTTTGGCATTAGCAAGCAAAGTTTTGTACGAAATTTCACCAAACTTACAGAACAGTTGAGAACATGCAAACGAATCGTTGTACTAAAATTAGAGATGAAAAAAAAAGAATATTAGAAAAAATATGAGCACGTAAAATGAATTAACTTTTTACTGCGCATTGCGTGAAAGATAGCAATCTTTAATTTTCATAGCATCATTCCCAAGTTTACAAGTCAACTCAAAAAGAAAGTTCAGTTTAATACCGTGAAAATTAACAAAAATATAGGCAATTTAGGGGGTTGTTTTCCATTCATTCTTGAAAGAGATGAATCAAACGGGGGTTGCTCACAAATCAGCCGTGTGTGTTATCAGTCATTCAGGGCATCAATGCAGTGATTTATGATAAAAATACAGTATTTGTGAAGAATTTCTTACTATCCTTACTAATTACATGTATGGTAATGTTTGTTCCCAAATACGCAGTTTGTATCCCAAATCACAGCACAGATGCACTGGATGACTGCGAACTGATGCGGCTGATTTGTGAACATCCCCTCATTATTTATGCTTGTGCTCACAATCGTTGGAGAACAACTCACTAAATTGCCGATATATTTGAGAATTTCCAAGATAATCACTGAAAAATTTGGCATTTAGAAAAGAAATGATGTGAATAAACGTGCTAGTTTTGTGAAAATCGGTGGAAATTTTGTACAAAGCAATGTAAATTCTTCTGTGAAATTTACAGCTCTTTTCAAGAATTTTACGAGGCAAGAATAATCGAAAAAAAAATTTCTCTTTCTGCAATTTGTTGTAGGTTTCCTAAATGCGCGCGTTATAAATTTTTTACCGGAAAATGTGAAAGGATGCATGTTCTTTCTATGACCAAGGTTAAAGAATATTTTGTCATCTATTCCCTTAGAAATTGGAAAAAATGTCTACAATAAAATTGTCCCATGACTTTTGTTTTTTTAGTGTATTTAGTACTAAGCAAGGAGTAAGATGGATCGCAAAGTTTATATTTAGACTTTGTTGCGCTTTTGGTCAAAACTAAAGATATTTTATAAATAGACAACATGAAAAAAAAAAAAAAGAGGTGGCTTTCGATACCTGTCCATTTTCGGTGATAGTTCCAAAATCATTAACTTTTCTGTGAATTCTTTCGGCTAGAGTTCCAACAGTGAGCCAACATGCTTGAGAACTTTTGACCTTGCATACATCCTGAAAAAAAAAAAAGATGCCTCGATATTTAAGAAGGGTATTAAATAAATAAAACTAATATTATATGGCAAATATTTATCTTTGCACCAGTTGTAGACTTCATTTATTCTAATGTAAATGAGACCTACATTTGCAAAGAAAATTGCACTTCACGTGTTTAGTACTTATTGAGGAACCCATTATTCATAGCAACAAAATGAACAATGGGGCTATTTAAGAAAAATTGCCAAAATTTGAAAGTAAAGAGAGAAAAAAAAGAAAAAATCGTATAAGCTCCATTTGCTAGCACTGTAGTAACTTCAAAATCCAAAATTACGTGTACACTTCTTCTTTTCTTTCTTTTTAAAAGTTTGCAAAGTTATGCTTTATTTACGTTGGGATTAATGAATTCTTGTACGATATGAGTTTCAAAAAAATTGAAGTGTTAAATGTCACGTCAAAAATTATCACGCTATTTGAAAACTTGCTAGCAACAACTATATTTGGAAATAAATTCCCTTAATATCTTTCCTATTATGTGCTACGTTGCAGAAACAAATTGTATGTATTGTAAATTGGTCATTGTACTTTATTTCTTGGATTTATTGTTGTACTGTATTTTGATTGGCACAAGTTGCGCTGTAATCATGCGATCAAATTGCGACTCTTACAAGAAATTTCCCTGCGCCTTTAAGAGTGAAATAGACTCTTGAGCTTCTACAGTTAGCCGACCACAAGACTACATCAAGAAAAATAAATCACAACGTAAAGGTAAAAACTAACAAATATGACTCAAAAAAATATGAAGGGGTAACCTCACTTTAGGTTTGCCATATTATATCGAAAAGTGGCAAATTTATAGCAAAAACCTAAGAACTAAAGGTTCCTCCCCTTACTTTGCAATATCGTGTTCATCAACAGAGAAACAAGCTGTAGTTAAGACTTTTGCACCTTCGCGAGTACAAAAGTTCTACAAATTTTTGCAGCGTGAAAAAGTGTAAGAAATAAAATTAATGTGAAATTTATTCTGCATATTAGGTGCCACTATTTATTGGCTCTTATTATCTTCGCGAAATGTATCTTCATTTTGGCAAAAGTGCTAAGTTTTTTTTTTTTTTTTCGGGCGGGTGGGGGTATTCTTCGTGGCAATTTTCCCAATGTATAACAACTTGAAGTTAAAATCACTTAGTCAGTCGGGCTAAAACATTACTTACTATTTACTATAATGAATACTATTTAATATATTAGTTGTATGAAATACGCAATTAAATAGACATTTACGCAAAAAATACTGATTTCATGGAGATGTATAGGTGAGAAAAATGCTGAAAAATGAACACCATAATCACAATTTTCGTAAAACGTTAGTTATTGTTTTATGAGGTTTAAAGTTTAATGCAAGGAAGGGAATTTTTGTTTTCGAGCAATCTCTCTCTCTCTAATATCATACAAATGTTATCTCGAGAAGTTTCATATGAACAACCTTCCAAAGCAAGAAAAGGAAGGGAAGAAAACATTTTAGTTAATTTTTTCAGCATGAGTAAAAAAAATATTTATAGATTTTCTTTCGAATTGTTTCTATGTTTATGTGCTGAAAATGGAGGAAACGATGAACTATCTTTCCTTGCGTTGAGCAATCCTTGGATAAAAAGGTCAACAGTATAAGTGGGTAAGATGGATAATGATCAGCAAAGATAAAAGTAAGAACATGTGCGACTGTTATCCATAAACGAAGTTCCGACACTTGGACGCTTCTGCGCATGGCAGAGAAGGACGAATCCATTCGAGTTTTAGGGAAGTTCGCTTTGCAGGCGCATTTATTAGCATGCGAATCAGAATGTTTGCTGCTTTGGCTGTTGAGAGCAACTCCTTTCATAAACTGGCAGATAGCATCCGTTCGGAGGAAATCAAGTATGCTAAATGAACAGAAACGGCACATTCCTTATACCAACAGTTCGTCCCTTGAACATGAATCGATTCTTCTTCGCACTTTGCCAGTTAGAGCTCTTTTTTCGATGGAAGAACTTTCTCAGAAACAGAACTCTCATTTCCGACGATTCTTCAATCGTCAAGAAAATTTCTTCATTTACAACGATTCTTTCCTCGCGCGATCACGTGACTTTAAAAAGTTCCTACACAAATTTCGCCAATTTGACGAAAGGTTTACTCGGAGCATTTTTCACGAGCCATTCCATCAAATACGACGAAAGTTTCGTGAGATTTAAGCATGCGTTTCTGAGAGTGAACTGAAACTCAATAATTTCTGTTATTGCTCAACAACTTATATTTGGCTAAACAAGGCCGCGAGTAGTATTACTGGCACCCCATTTTTCTCTGAAACAGTTGTTTATTCAGCCACATTATACAATATGATCCAAAAGCCCGATATGCTAAAGATGTTACTAATATATTTTTAGTGAATGAACTTAAAAACATCTAAACTTGCGCTTATATGGATCAATTCTTGAATAACAGATAATGGGATAGGTTAAACTTCGAAAAACATTTTCCGCCATGTCGCTGTTGTTGCAGAAGTGCTTCATTTTATGTTCCAGAATATAGTGATTTTGTAAAAATGCTCGAAACCAAAAGATAATTTATTGCATGCATGTACTTTCATTTATTAAAGGCTATTAGTAAAATCAGTGGTATATTGACTTTTGGATCACACTGTTATAACTACTAACTAAAACACAATTACTAAATACTAGCAGATAATGAAAGACAAATACAATATCAGCAAGGAAACATCCCAAACGATGCATAATTCAATTTATTCTTAATATTTGTAATTACTGTTCTTCAATATACTTTTAGTAATTTTGTAAATTCCTTGTAATTACTTTGCTCCGGGTCCTTTTTGCAACAGTTTTATAACGATTTTCTTTAGAGAATATTTTCTGAAGTTCCTTATCCACCTACTGAAGAATGCACAAATGAAGTATTTTTACGCTATCTATTTTTCCTTGTATACATTGTAGCTCAGCCAAAGTAACTAAGGTTAGCTTACACGTGATCTGATTTGATAATATCAATTCTCTACGCTGACTTTCTATATAACAGTAACCTTTTTTAATGTATATTTGTTTGGGACACATACTAATGATGACCGAATGAACTGACCTAAGACCATTAATACATTTTTCGTACTTTAATGTATCGAATCGATCTTCATAAACGAAAATTTATCTTTATAGAAGAGTGAAGGGAAATATTTGGAGAGATTTATTGAAATAATCAAGTATATTAAAAATGGTTTTGGGGATGAACAAAAAATAAGAACACTTCTCGTCTCTACCTAAATAAGAAGCAAAATTACTTATAAAAAAAAAGAATATCGCTTACCATAATATAAGCTAAAATTTCTGGCTTTGCAAAGTGCATGTTGCTCCACGAATAATACACAAACTTCGTATAGCTAGGTGATAGATAATCATTTTGAATCATATGAGTCACGGCTTTAATACAAGGCAAGGTGTTGCATTGGACAAGTGCATCGTTCAAAAAGGATATTGCCGGATCCTGAAACGAAATACGGATTTTGAACAAACACATTCATTTGCAAATTACAAATTAAAGTAAAATGCAACAAATTGTTGACCAACTACATAGCAGCCAACAGCAGGGACAGCAACAACATATTTTGTGGCTGCCGTACCCGGGGTGAAATCATCATGGCGTTACTCAGCATTGATCACTTGCCACCTGCGTTCAAAAGTAGCAAATAGATATGTGTTTTTTTTTTTTTTTTTTCAAATTAAGAGTTAATGAGAGCACATTTTATTACACTGCCCGAACAGCTCTGTGCTAACCAAAAAGATTGAATAGAAAGATGGCAGGGATGTCAATAAAGGTGGATACGTATTACATATGCAACTGCAAACTTGGCAAGCATTCAGGACCTTTTTTGTTCCCTGACGCCACACGGTCCAAGCTTGAACTATCTCCAGTTTGCGTTGGACTACATCAATTTCCAACGAGAACGCGCTCGGCTTCGGCTGCTTATTGCTTTATCCAAAATCCTTTGACACATTGTGATAAATGTACTGTAGAAATAATTATATTTATCATATTCTGGGATTGTAAGCTCTAAGGGCTCTAAAATACTAAAAATAAATAAATAAATAAATAGAAAAAAGCTAATTAAAATTTCTCTTCTACAGAATCATTTCCCAATCATAATTTCTAAGCCATTTTTGCTAAAAAGATAAATATTCTTGTAATATTTAAGTATAAGTTATTATGAGAATTGGCTGAACACGAACAAAAAAAAATGTCCTTATTTTGCACAGATCGAGATTTTATTTGGTACCTCTCATTATATCATCGAAAATCAATCCTTGTAGTATAATGTGGACCGCATTCGACACAATCTCCCATCATCTGTTAGCATCATTATTGAATTCCCTCTTAAGTTTTTATGAAAATACATAGCCTTCTATCATCTCTCTATCATCTATCATCTCTTCTATCATCTATCATCTCTCCCCCTAAAGCTTATACTTGCAACCTATCGCATGCTTTTATTTCTCTTCGACAAACTTTCTATTTCATCAAAGAAGTCAAGAGTTCATTTCTTCAACATCTAATTCAGTTTCTAGTAGTTAACATGCTCCCATTATTTTAATTTATCTTCAATACATCTACGATAAAGCATGAAAGTTACATGCATGTTTTTATAAAAGCCATCTATGTACTGAAGGGGCCCTTTTATGTCCAAGGTTTTTAATATTTATACGTTTTTTTTTTTTTTTTTTTTGAGTATAAAAATATCATCATACATTAAACAAGAAGTTCCGTCTAGAACTATACGAGCCTACTTTCCCGTATTCACCAACTTGAAATTTATAATCTAGCTAACTCTCTCTCTCTCTCTCTCTCTCTCTCTCTATTCCTCATTTAACTTTAGTTCTTAATTACTTCAAATATGCCTTTTTCAACGGTTAATACATATTCATTCACTCACTCATTCTTTCATTTATTCAGTCATTCGTTTATTTATTCATTCATTTTTCTCATTTATGTATTTATTCACTCATTTATTTATGTTTCACTTCATACATTCATTTATCTATTTTATTATTTATTCACTCATTTATTCGTTTATTCCATCACTCATTCATTTAATCATTCATTTACTCGAAAATCTCGTTAAAAAATTTCATAAGAAAATAGGTTCGTTCCCTTTTGGTTCAACTTCGTATCTGTACATGTTCTACGGCCAAACATCTTTCCGATAAATTTTGTTCCAAGCAAATCGGTCTGTTAGATCATGATTTATAAAGGATTGAATTTCCCCGTAGGCGCTAATGTTAATCTCTTTTTTTTTTTTTTTTTTTGAACTGTTTCAAAATGAATTCCTTTATCCCGGCGCAAATCTCGCCAAGGCAACAAAACACGCAAAAGGTTACCATCGGAGGTATTCCGTTTGGCGTTCGTTGAATCATTATTGGCGACTTTATCGCCTGAGCCGGGATAAAGGAAAAAGTAGCGTTAATTTTTTTGAACTGTTCAAAGATGAACAAAAATTGATCAACTCAAAAAATATTTTCCTTCGAGAACTTTTTAGTAATCTTGTTCATAAGAACTCGACTCTTATGCCCAGAGTTTACATAATTTGCTTCACTTTTGCCCATAGGAGCTAATGTTAAAATTTTTTGAACTGTTCAAAATTGAACGAAATATTGTTCAAATCAAAAAGTAAAATATGGAAATGAGATGTCCTTGCCGAGGTCTTTCGAATGCAAAAAGAATTTTTCGAATCGGACTATTCGTTCAAAAGTTATTGGGGGGGGGGACAGACCGACAGACTGACAGACCGACAGACCGACAGACCGACAGACAGACAGACCGACAGACAGACAGACCGACCGACACACTTTTTCCCCATCTCAAAACCCTACTTTCAAATTTTTTATTTTTCAATCTTTATTTAATTACTTCACTTATTTTTGACTTCTCTTCATATTTAACGATATTTTTCGGTACATTAAGCCTTCTTTCATGCTTTAATATATATATTTTTTACTTTTACGGGAAAGTAGGCTAAAAAGTAAAAAAAAAAGAAAGGGAGAAAGAAAGAAAAAAAATCAGTGATAAATATACTTATGAGAATAATTGTAATGAATTAATTCGTGTTGGCATTGGAATTGGAAAAAAATTTCCTATATAGGTATTTTAAGTTAGTGGAAAAAAGTAGACTAACTTTTATTTTGCGGCCTCTGAATACAATGTACTATTACTTTAAAAAAATTAATTCAAATTCTTCCGCTTTTAAAAATATAAATTAATTACTTCAATGGATATTGTTTCAATGTATCTTACTTTCATTTGACATCATTGACTGTGGTACATGTCTCATATCGTTGAAATTGTTCCTATTAAATTTTTTAATATGTCTTGAAGATTCAAAAATCATATGCATTAATAAACACAACTATTGTCAAACGAATCCAACATGCCTTGAAAGAACTCGTCAGAGTTACTATGTATGTATTAAAAAGAATCGATTGTTTCTTAAGATTTTAAAGACTCGAGAACTTTTTAATCGACTTATTACTTTTCTCCACCAGACCCCTACCTGTTAGCCGAGGCCTTAGGATTGCTTGCGCACGGGGAGAAGTAGGGGGTCCACGGATATTTTCCATGCACGAATCCCCAAGTGTATATGAGGGGTCTTCACCAGGTATCGAACGCGCGACCTTCCAGGTGGAAGTCCGACGCTCTGACCACTAGTCTACCATTGATGTTTCATCATGGATATCGCATGTCTAGCATGTATACAAGAAAAATAACAGATATATAAAGAACACTTACTCGTATATCATCCGTACAAGCAGTTCCATCCGGCAGAAACTGGCAAGATCGTATGCTTTCAACAAGGGGTTCCAGATCCCTTGCTGTTCGTATCCATGCAACAAGATCTGCAAACTGTGGGATGGTGAAAAGTCTTATTTCCTCCGAAGCATCATTAGCAAGATCGAAGATCATTTTTTTCGCCTTGAAGGAAAAGTCTTCTGCATCCGTGTGGGGTTCGGGAGTTCTCTCATACTCGAATTGTATGCTGCTCCTGCGAGTGAGGTGTGTGTAGCTGGACTGCTTACTTTGCCTCTCTGATTTCAGGTAATTGATTTGATAGCTGAAAACACGATTTGAAATATTGTTGTAAAACATGAAATACAGCTTTGTATAAGAATGCTTTTGGGAAGGAAAAAATTTGTGTGATATTCAATAAAATCGAAATAAATCAATTTTATAAACTGCTGCTAAAAATAAGTTAGAAACTTAAAAAAGATGTAAAAAATAATTTTGATTTTTTTTTCTTTTTTTGAAAATAATAAGATTTCTATAAAAACATACTGGGAGAAATTTGTGATGTAAAGTTTTTCTATAGAAAGGAAAGCAGGAACGTTTTTTTTTTTTTTTTTTTTTTTTTTTTTTTTTTTTTTTTTTTTTGCAAAAACTTTTTTTTCACGAGAATGGGAGGGTGTTCTTTCGATAAAAAGAAGAAAAAAAAAACAGAAAAAACTCTGCAGAAATCATTTTTTTCTGTAAAAATATTTTGTGTTATAAGTACTGTTTGCAGAGAAAAAAAACTTTCTGCAAAATATTTGAACGTTCGTTTCGAATAGTTAAAAAATAAAAATGAAAAACAACATTAGAATTAGCAAGCAGAATTTAAACGTGAAAAACTTTTCATCAATAAGTGAGGACTTGGTTCGAACATATTTTGTCAAAGAACGTTTTACGGGGAGTGTGTGAACATACGAAAAGCGGATACTTTTCGTTGATCGCATCAAGTCTGTTTTTTGAATAGACTAAAAATTTCAATTTGATGGGGAAAATGCATCGCTTTTTAGCTTTTTCTTATTATTACTTTAGTACCAGTAATAGAAGAAAAAAATACAAATAAAGATCAAAAGATTGCCGAGGCTTTTGCACCATCAATCAAGAAAAAAAAAGTTAAAATAAGTATAAAACATACAAAACATTCGCTTGAACAGCTGTTGTAGTATTATGAGTAGATTCTAGCATAATAGCATGTCTTTCTTTGCAGATGACATTCAGAATTTTACTTTCTTCTTTGTCAACTTTGTAATCGCATTCTGTTGTCGAGTTGATCACATACTGTATGAAACTCTGGAAATAAATCAAAACACGAGATCAAAAAGGATATAACTCATCAGTTTAAAAAGGTTTTACAACCCAAAACAATTTTTGTATTTTGCAATTTCAGTAAACAGGACCAAATTTCAGCGTAGGCACCATGCGAGATAATATGTGTACGGCAATGCCGTACCAATCATAAGTACATAAGGTATACATAAGTATAGTATACAAATACTATACATAAGAAAAGTATTGCAGACAGAGCTAAATTCGCTAGGAAGTCAGCTATTTAACTGCCCCTTTTATTAAATTGCCCTTCTCTGGTTTTGAAAATATAATAATGCATTTTGAAGAATATCTATCTATATAATAATAATTTAACTTTGTGCAAGTAAACAGTAATAGAAATATAATTTCATATGTTTGCGTTTAGCTTCATCTTAGCTAAGCTTCTAGATGCTCCCTGTCGCATTGAAAAAGGGATTCCAAGCAAACCCGAAACATATGTCTGCGTTTTAATGCTCATTTGTGTTTTAAATTAACGTGAAATTATATTTCTATTACTATCTATCTATATATTTTGCTGTTTTTTAATATACAATATATAATGCAAATACAAATACAAAAGGGACGACCAGCAACAGACTCAATGCCCAGCTAGGCTGGTCCTAGTCAATTTAGCAGTCCCCAATGAACATACGTACATAAGAGTACGAAGAGAACCAACGAACATAAAGAGTACATATCATTTTAACTGCCCCTGGAAAAATGTGAAATTACGGAATTACTGGCCATATAGAAATTACGGAGAACTGGCCATGTAGAAAGTCTTTTCGGTAAATAGTTTGAGAAAAAAAGACTTTGTTGCGAATTTAAGGAGAGTATTAACATACCTTTTTTAAAAAATCATACCCCCCCCCCCTCACACACACACACATACGCTTCTGCACATTGACCTGCAGTTTTTATTTTTGCTGTATTAGCTATTCATGAAAAACCTGAATTAATCAAAATACATCAATTCAACAAAGTTAGCATGTATAAACGCAGCGTGCAGAAAATCTAGTTATCAAGAATTCGTAACAGATAGGGCGAAACACGAGTAAACTAGTGATCCATCAACAGTTGGTTAATTTTAATGCTTCCAAGTATGATATGATTGCGTTCGGATTTCCCACGAATGCTTCAGATCGATATGTTTTTTCTTACCATGTTCCAGAAAATAGACCACGGACTGAACTGCCAATCCATTCTGCTGGGAAAAGCACAGTGGAGCATGTCTTTGGTGATTCTAACAGATTCCTCCGTTGGTTTAACAGAGATAGGACAGGTGCCGTGGACATCTGTGCGATACTGTTGGAAAATAAAGATGTTTTGAATTATGAATTCCCAAACGCATTGAATAATATTATTCAAAGTACACATTTACTTAAGATGGCAAATAATTTAACGACTGTCTTGTTGTGTGATCTGCACATTTCAGTTTACTAAGTTGTTTGAAAACTATCTACTTAAAATCATAGTATTTATCAAGTGAGTTTATTATAATTCATACTTAAAATTAATAAAGAAGCGTCTAACAATTTTCTCTAATAAGAGGAATTATACTTTGAAGAAATTTATAAATATAACTGTTTGACGAAGATTTACCTCATTGACTTCATCCTGTGCATATGAAAATTTGAAGACAAAAGCAGACAAAATTCCTCTTTTAATATTAACGATATGTAGAGGATCATCCTCATGTGTAGATATTTCGCTAACTTCTCCGTTATACCAAGAAAATAGCAGAGGATATCTAAAAAGAAGAGAATTTCAAATATATTTCTTACAAATTCACGATGCATGAACATCGGAATATTTTGGAAGTACCGAATAAATACGATTTCCAAAGTCTATGGTTACAAAACTCAACAGCCATACAGAACTGAACCATTCAAAACTTTTGTAAATAAGAGCTTACTTAATGCGGATCTCTTGATAATCCGCATAAATTTTGCAAGAACACGGACACAATTACTTAAACAGCTTTTCATGGACGATTCAAATGTCCATAAAAAGTTGATAAATTTAGTGGCTTACAACAGGGTTACAGAAAAAGTGAAACGAAAATTTACTTCATTAATTCTTCGAAAGGTGTTCCTGATATCCAAGCTTCCTCGTTTCCAGGCACACCCCCAGCGGCTGCTAAGGTGCACTGATTCAGATTCAAAGCGTAAAAGCATTCCTGAGCTTTAGACAGAGAGATATTGCAGTCAATAGACAACTTGCTGCGGTCGTTCGTGGTACCTACAGCTTCCGTGTAGACATCAGAATGAAAATGGTATTGATGTTCTATTCCAACTTCTACTAAACTTTCTGTAAGAAACGGAACACTAATAAAGTTTTTTTTTTTTTTTTTTTGCAAGAACACTTGATTGTACATCATTGGTTCCCATGCATCGAAGATAGTTAAAGAAATAGAAATGAATTTTCTCAAGTAAAAAAGATTTTTTTTTTTACTTACCTTCATCATTTGAAGAGCACGTGGGCTCCACAGCACATTCTAGAAAAGAAAATTTATTATCTATGCTGTTTTTTTAATGTTAAAAACAAGCTTTTGGAGAAAGAAAAAAATCTTAGGGATAAAAATTAATGCTGAAGCGAGATTCACACATATATTAGTAGCGTTTTCTTTCACTATATGGCGACAACCAAATTTTGTTTGAATCCTTTCGTTGCTTTTTGAGAGCAGTTACGCGCAACGAGAAAAATGTTCAATTGAGCCATTCCTTTTCATGGGGTTGCAGTCAGAAACCTAATTAGCACTACTTCCCATTACAGTCCGTGTATACCAAATTTAGTTCGGTTCCAAGTACCATATTTACAGTTAGACGCAAAAAAAAAAAAAAAAAAAAAAAAATCAAAGTAAAAATGCAATCTTTCAGTCCAGTTACACTGTAAATTTGTTCATTTTATAGTCCTGAGGCATTCGAAAAACATACGCATTTACAGTGCGGTTGGATTCAGAAACAGCTTAATTCTAACGCATCGTTTTTGCGTCAAAGACATGTGTGAAAGTGTATGTGTGAAAGTGTATGTGCATGTGAAATGGGTTCGCGGGTTGTCTTTTGTAAAACATGGGGTCGTGGTGTGAAAAAGTTGGAAATAACTGTATAGGATGCTTAATTATAGTAACAGGATATTTAACTATTTTTTTTTCTTAACAGGAAAGATAAAATAATTCAGTTCCCAAACTCACAAAAAGAACATTGATGCATTTAAGCTACGAAATACAAGTCCTCAAAATGGGCATTCAGAAAAAAAAAAAAAAAAAGAAGGATGAAGAAAAAAAAAAAAAGAAGGATGAAGAAAAAAAAAACAGAAGGGGGAAAAATTAATATTAATATTCTTTATTTAACGTCATTCGTGAAAGTTACAAAAAACTCCTGATAATATTCACCAAGAAAAAAAGAAAGAAAGAAAAAGAAAACCGTTTCTTTTATCACACTTAGTTTTGTTATTTAGAAACAAAATAGAGGTAATGAATAAAACTTCAAACAGCGAAGGTTTCTAGAAGCAAAAAGGCAGTTTCGAATGTGTTTTACTTTGGCATTTTAGAATCACTGCATGCCATATATCAATAATAATGGTAAAAGAAAAAAAAAAAAGAAATAAAAATTTTTGTACTGACCCGAATTAGTCGATTAATTTTCGCCTCACGTAAGAGATTTGCAATTTGTATCAAACATTTTCTTTCACGATATAAAGTCTGTTATCAAGCAAGTTAAAAGCTTCTTTAACTCATGCCGCAAGAATTCCCATTTTATCACTGATATTTTTTTAGTTCATGGGTATTTTTAATGTTGTGTGCGCAATGCGTATGCTTTTAGCCGGCGTTTTATTTATTTTTTGACTTTCAACAACGAATCCCCTTGGATATGCGTTCGAGCGCGTATCCAGGGACATCGGGATATCTCTCCCTTCCCGCAGAAATTCCGATGCCTAAAAGAAGCCATTTAGAAAAAAAAAAAAAGAATTATAAAGCGACATTCAAGCAATTCCTCTCCCCCTCACCCCGGTGGAAAAAAAATTATGAATCTCCTAAAGCAGGGGTTCCTAAAGTGTGACCCGCGAATCGTTGTCAGGGTCGTCGCGGAGGGCCTCCGATCTGGATATATAAATTGCATTTTATTGTCACAAAACAATTTATGTACGGTGGGCATAATTGTTATATACTACCTACTAGTATATTACTGTGTTAGTTAAAAAACAAATTGGTTAAATAGGTACTTAATCAAAATTTTGTTGTAACCAAAAATAGCCGAATTAGAACAGGGGCACTGTCGAAAAATATTTTTACTTCAAGGGTGTCATAGATTCAAAACGTTACGGAACCTCGGCTCTTTAGGATGTGCTCCTCTTAAAGCACCTGTTCAAGTTTAATCTACTATTTCCTACAAGCATAGTAAGTTGTTGACACTATTACAAATACGAAGCATAAAAATTATTAAGCTAAAATTTGAAAAATATATATAGTACCAGCTAGATCCCCGCAGAACATCTGCGGGTTATAAATTTAACAATAATAAAAAATAATAATAATTAAAAAAAACATTTTAAAGTTCGAAAGGCTTAAGAAAATATCGCCAGATTTAAACATGAGAATGATCACTCGATATAAACAAACCAAGGTGTTGCCACTCCAATGAATCGGAAATTAAAAGTATTTCTATTCGTAACTCAATTTTTAAGAAATAGAAATAAATGCGTTGAGGTCCGTAAGTTACGATATTAAATACAAATATGATGTTATTTTTCCATGCTAATCAGTAAACACATTTTTTAAATATCGTTTTACCATCGTTTGTATTTTTGCAGATGTCTGCATCGTATCTTAGCGCAAAATTTAATCGTAATTGGTCCACGTTAAGTGAAATATATATATGGACATTTAGTTACCGCATTTTTAGTGTATATAAAGCGAAATTTCTTATTTATTTTATTTTATTTTACTTTATTTTTGAAGCAAAACATGTTTTGGAGCGGTGAGGGTGCAGTTTCAGTACGCAACAGATGTGTCGGTAGCACGACCAACTGCAGATAAATGGTTTTGATTAGCTGATTCACAGTATTTAAAAAATTATCATTTAATTGACATGGATTTCGTTGTGGTTGCGATTAGCGAGAGACCAACAAGCGAGAGTTGCCTTATTGCTTCTTGAATCCGTACAATTATTTTTGATTTTTCTAAACTTTAGCATAAGCACTTCTTTTTTCCTTCGATCACAATTTCAAACACAAAGGATAAAACAAATATGAATATG
This sequence comes from Octonoba sinensis, assembly GCA_038502835.1. Classification (NCBI taxonomy): domain Eukaryota; kingdom Metazoa; phylum Arthropoda; class Arachnida; order Araneae; family Uloboridae; genus Octonoba; species Octonoba sinensis. Next base: position 124,596,514 of record CM076599.1, read on the forward strand.
AATTTTTAATGAAAAATAACCAAGGTGAAATTTGATAGTGATTATCCAAAGTTTTCTGAAAAGCTCAGCACCATGTTTAAAATATTAATGTTTTTTTTGTTGAGAAGTAACACTCATTAAAATTTGTTCAAATTGTAAATACTTGTGTCAAATTCAAAAATTAATGGAAAGCAAATATAATGCACTGCTTTCTTTAATAAATTATTTTTAAAAAAGAAAGGAAAAAACAAAAAAAAAATAAAAGAAAGACGGGGAGGGAACATTCGTTAATTGAAAAAGAATTACATAATAATAATTAATAAATAAACTTCAGATTATCTTCATTCTGTCATATTAACTGGATCAAATTAGAACAGAAAGTAAAAAATTAAACAAAAAGAAAAGCATCAAGTGTAGTGTTTTGCACTATTTAAAGTATAGGTGTAAAGAATAATGTTTCTATTTTGAAGGTAAAGCGACAGATAGTCATTGCATGAGCATTTAGGCAAGTAGATTTGTTTACAATGAGAAATATCAGCCGTAGCTCGCATTAATTGAAACACCGATTCAACAAAATATAGTTAAAGGAGAAAACAATGTCTGTTTAGGTAATATGGAGGTCAATTAAATGATGGCGAAAAGGTTCGAGTAATGGAGAGCTCAGCCGCGTATGCAGGATTTTTCTCAGGAGGAGGCAATTCTTTTTTGTTTAATTTATCTCCAGGAAAATGAGTAGCGAAGTGGAAAAACAGTGATGTTTTAGTTCGCTATTCGTACAACATCTTTAATATTACTTGACCTTCGGGGGAGGGGAAATATTCACCTCCACCTGTATCAGCGCTTGAGGGAGCCTGGGGCTCCAAACTGCAAAAAAACCAAACTCGTGGTTATGAACTCGCGGCACATTTTTGAAAGAATGTCTTTTCGTCTGCAAGAACAAAGATAGAAAAAAAAGCAGATTACATCAATTTCCAAAAATCAATTTTGAAATTCTAGAAAAACATATCACCGCTCAACGAATATTTCTATCTACGTTAAACTATTTTTGACTGGAAATAACCTCTCATTGCATTTCAGAGTAAAGAAAATATTTTGATGATAAATTCTATAATACAAAATTACTTATTTCCTTGTTATTTTTTAGCGAGTATTTCAGAGGATAATCAAGCTTCTGTAACCGGTTCGTAATTAGAAGTGCAATAAGAAAATAAATATTAATTTTCTTACCGACAGAGTAGAAGACGAGCCACCCAACCAGCACCCCGCAGACGATCTTCATTGCTCCTCACGTCCGAAGTTTAGAATGAGCCCCAACTGAAAGAGAAGGTGCTTTTTGATCTAATAGATACCCACTGTGCGGGGACCGTTTAAAAATTTAGATATTGATTTAAGGGCCATCGGCTTTTCTCTTTTTATTTGGAGCAAGTAAGAGATATTCTGCTTAATAGTAATAAAAAACTGAATATTTTGAATTAAAATACTTCGATATATTAATCTCACCAGGCCCGTCATTTGGGCGATCGGGGGGTGTGGTACACTTGACCCCCTGACTTTTAGAAATACATTGAATTTATACAAGTTTTAATGTATTTTGTTGTTTTTTAGCCTACTTTCCCGTAAATAATAATAAAGCATGAAAGAAGACTTGATGTATCGTGAATATATCGTTAGAAATCAAGAAAAGTCAAAAATAAGTTATGTAATTAAATAAAGTTTGAAAAATAAAAAATTTGAAAGTAGGGTTTTGAGATGGGGGAAAAAGCGTGTCTGTCCGTCTGTCGGTCCCTTCCCCCCTAATAAGTTTTGAACGAATTGTCCGATTCGAAAAAATCTTTTTGCATTCGAAAGATCACGGCGAGGACATCTCATTTCCATATTTTACTTTTTGATTTGAACAATTTTTTGTTAAATTTTGAACAGTTCAAAGAATTTTAACATTAGCGCCTATGGGCAAAAATCAAGCAAATTATGTAAACTCTGGGCATAATAGTCGAGTTCTTACGAGCAATATTATTGAAAGACGCTCTCCTCGTGAATAAGTTTTTGATTTGAACAATTTTTGTTGATTTTTGAACACAGCAAAAAAAATTAACATAGCGCCTACGGGGAAATTTCAATCCTATATAAATCCTGATCTAACGGACCGATTTTACTTGGAACAAACTTTAAGAGAAAGCTCTTATAACGTAAAACATGTACAGAGATAGAAAGTTCATCTAGAACTAAAGAGCCTATTTTCCTATGAAATTTGTTGATCCGGATTTTCAAGAATATTTTTGAATTAAAGAATGATTAAATGGATAAGTGAAAGAATGAATGAATAAATGATAACAAAAAAAAATGAGTGAATAAATGAGCGAATGAATGAAAAAAATAAGTAAATGAGGGAATAAATACATGAATGAGTGAGTGAATGACTGAATAAATGAATGAATGAGTGAATGCATATGTATTAACCGTTGAAAAAGGTACATTTGAAGCAAATAAGAACTACAGCTAAGCGAGGAAAAAAGAGAAATAACTAAACTCATGTTTGTGAAAATTGCAACACCATGAAGGACTTACGCGAGTGAGCTGAAATTTTCAAGAAATGCAAAGTAGCGCCATGATATGCAAATGATTAGAATTTCAAATCCGTAGCGCATGCGTATGCTGAGCAGCACCCTCTGAACGGCGGATGGATCCGAATAAATAGACGGCTGTAGCGAGGCGTGTATGGTTATCGGTGGTTATCTGCTAGTGGTAAACGTTAGCTCAATCTTTACTTATGCCTCTTTGACGAAAGAGAGCGAGATTTGAACAACTTACAGAGTTTGAACGGGGGAGAATCATCGGCCTTCGTGGAGCTGGATTGTCGGATCGTGCAGTAGCCGCTCGTGTGCAGCGTAACAGCAGCACAGTGATGCGTGTTTGAAAGCAGTGGACAGACGAGGGTCGGACAACTCGGAAATCCGGGAGTGGACCCCGAAATGTGACGTCAACTCGCAATGATAGACACCTGGTCCGCATGGCGCGGACGGACCGTACAGCTTCCTCTAGACGATTGGCAGCACAGTGGTCAATAGCTACAGGTGTTTCATTGTGTGCTTCATCAATTCGTAAACGTCTGCTGCAGCGTGGGCTGCGCGCAAGGACTCCTTTATACAGGATCCCCCTCACGCTAAACCATCGCCGCCTGCGGCTACAATGGGCCAATCAGCATAGAGACTGGCGCGCTGATTGGCAGCATGACGTGTTTTCTGACGAATCCCGCTTTAATTTGTGGTACCATGATGGCCGCATTCGTGTCAGACGCTATGCCGGTGAACGCCATCTTCCGGAGTGCATTACCGAACGCCACAGTGGACGAACACCCGGAGTTATGGTCTGGGGCGCCATAGCCTATCATAGACGATCTCAATTGGTGCGAATTGTGGGCAATCTGAACAGCAACCGGTAGATCAGTGAAGTTCCACAGCCCCAAGCTGTTCCCTTCCTTCAAAGCTTGCCAGGCGCTGTATTTCAACAGGACAATGCCTGCCCTCATGTTGCTAGGACTGTTCAATCCTTCTTTGCAACGCAGCAGGTACAGCTTCTTCTTTGGCCTGCGTATTCCCCGGATAAGTCACCAATTGAAGATGTGTGGGATTACGTTGGTCGGTGTCTCGCTCATGATCCTCGTCCTGTTGCTTCTGTAGACGAACTTTGGGTATGCATACAAACACTATGGAATGCTCTTCCTCAGGCAGACATTCAAAATTTGTTTGACTCCATGCCACGTCGTGTAGCAGCACTTATTGGGGCTCGTGGTGGCTACACAAAATACTGATTCCGATCTCTTGTTATTGTTTGTTTGCTTTGAAAATTTAATCATTTATTTGTACCACTACCACTCAACTGTGTATTAAATTTCATTCAATTATGACAATTCCTTCATGGTGTTTCAATTGTCACAAACATGTGTTTAGATTATAAATTTGAAGTTGGTGTATACGAGAAAATAGAAAATAGGTTCGTATAGTTCTAGTCTAGACGGAACTTCTTGCTACCTATAATATGCATTGAAAATATACCCTTTGCCTGCCCCCCCCCCCCCCCAGAAAATTTTGAAATGATGGGCTTGCCTTTCATGCATGAATCCTTCATTTGCGTTATAAAAGAATATTTCGATATGCTACGAACTAGATTAGTTTCTCAAGAATGATCAAAAAGGTGTCCAAATTTATTTTTCGAAATTGTCTTATATAGTCAAAAACTGGTGCCCTCGTATGAGGACGTTATATGTTTTTAGGTTATACTTAATCAATATAATAATAAGCATGGAAAAACTGAATACATAAAGAAAATACCTATCCAGTTCTGCCGAGCTCACAAATATGTATATAAAAATAAATTTTAATTCCACTTATATCATGCCGGTCCCCTTCTTGATCCATTACTGTGGAATATCCTAGCAATCCCTATGTGGGGGGCCACTTGTCAGGTGAATTATATTTCATGTCAAAATAAACAAATAAATTTTAGTGATACCGATATTTTACAAATGTTTAAGAAATGGATACGTTTTTAATATTGTGTACACCCACTGAACTGGTTTTCACGCTTAGAAACTTGTTTAAATCTAAAGTTGCATTTCCATAACTCAAATTTTGCGCTCAAGGCTTAGGTAAATGCCAATCGTTTGTCTGTGCATAAGTGCACCCCACATTATAAAAGTTCATTTTCTTTCTTTCTCATTTTTAAATTTTAATTAACTACCTAATTTATTATTATTGTTCTTTCACCCGAACAGGCAAACGGGACCGTGGCAGACTTTGAAAACGGTGGTTAGACAAGAAGACGGAACAATCTTTTAGGCTAATCCTTGAAGAAAAAGAAGATGATGATTATTATTGTTGTTGTTATGATTATTATTTATTTGAATTTTTCGTACGGATTGAACAAAACTTCCTCTCCCGAAAGAAATAAGGAAGCTGCATGTAATTGTTTTTCAAAGTATATTTCCCCTCTCAGTTCCAAAACGAAAAATACCATTTTTCTTTCAAAGGATCTTTTGGGAAAAGGGGTCATTTTTTTCAAGGTCATGGTCACCCTCGTCAAAGTACCTTTCCCCTTCCTGACTTTTTTTTTTTTTTTTTTTGCATTTACACTTGTTGGGGTTTGGGAGAGGGAAGAGGGTTTCATTTTACTCTACATAATAAAAGGTTGCGGAACTTTTTTTTTTTTTTTTTTACTCACAAAATCGGCTAGTGAGCATCAATCTGTTGCGGTTGGGGTTGTGCCCCAGAGTTGCCAAACACCTCGGATCTTCCGGGACAGTCCCGTATTTTGTGATCTTGCCGGCGAACGGAACGACAAAAGTTTTAGGATATTGATTTTACCGGATTTCGGGTATTCCAATACCAGTGTGTGACGGATCCGCACCGGATATCCGGCTTTGATGTTTCAAACCTGTAAATTCTATGCATTTTTACTCACAGCTTCCAAATACGTAATAAGTTTTTCATTTACACATATTTTCAAAATATACTGGTTAATTGAAATTTAAAAATCGAAATCGACATTCCGGAAAATAGCATCTCCGTGGCCGAATATTGGATACAATAGATTTAAAAATCGGTCGAATACCGGATATCCGGCCTCAGGTGTCGGATATCCGGTATCCAGACGATTACACCCCCCCTTTGGTGCGCCCCTGCTCTGTTCCGTATTTGCAGTTTTAAAATTTGGCAAACCTGGTTGTTCCACTTGCTGAACCATAAAAGACAATTGGTGTCCGAACCCAGCGAGTCATTCTAGCAAAATATAGTAGTAAGAAAATGTTATACAAAATCCACTTTTAGAATGGAAAAATTTCGATTTTAACAATAACTCTCGCACGAAGTCACCAGCTGTAGTAGCAGGGCTTAATTTGCATTGGAAACTCCCCTCTTGCACTTCGTTTCGCTTTCATTGAATTTTTAGAGAATCGAGGGCACAATTTCAGCCTAGAATGTATACGAAGTAAAGGAAGCATTGCATTTGCGAATATTTCTCACTCCCCCCCCCCCCCATGCTAAAAAATATAAATGACATTCCATACAATGTAGTAACAAAATGTACCACACTTGAAAATGGTGGTACAAGCGCACTACGTGCATTTATACTAAAAAAATAAGAAAAAGGCAGAGTAGAAAATTAAAAATTGGGAAAATAATATCTTACAAGAGTAGGAGGAAGGTATCACACAACTATAAATTTTAACATCGAACAAAAGATATTAAATTTTCCCCATATAAATTAAGTTTTAATTTAGCTTAGTAAGAATACTGCTCTCACATAGCTTTTACAACTTAGCTGGCAAAATTAAAATTCTGTTGAAGGATTGCTTGAATCAAAATATCGAATAAGTCAATTTATTTATTTATTTATTTTTTTGATAGTTTACCTCTGAAATGAATAACTGCTGCAATATATTTGAACAATTACTCATAGGTGATGCATTCTCAGCGGTAAAATTTTATCGGAACTTCACACAAAATTTTCGGAAAGCGTATGCCAGCATGAACTTAAAATGAAAATTATATAATTGGGTGAACTTTCCACCCTCCCTCCAACACATACGTATATTATATATACATATAAGCTCAAAAAAAAAATCCATCAAGTAATTAAATGAAAGATTAGTTATTAATACCAGAAGTATTTTTTTTTCCAGAAATGTAATTGTATTATTATAGTACAGATATTTTTCTTGCCTGAAGGTTGAAAAAAAAAAGCAGATATTATACGTTAAAGAAATCTTAAAATAAATACATTGAAAAAAATTTCGGAACAGGTGCTCGAAAATTTTCGGAAATGTCAGAGAATTTCGGATTAGAATCACCCGTGCAATTAGTTAGATAAAAAAATACATCTTCATTTGAAAAAGAAAAACGTTGTCTCCAGTCCCGGTTATTATCGACTAGAACATACAGCATATTTTGCCTTTTAGTTTACTCTCTGCTGAGACATATTTCATTCAAACTTCAGTTTTATTTTAAACTCATGTTTGTGAAAATTGCAACACCACGAAGGACTTACGCGAGTGAGCTGAAATTTTCAGGAAATGCAAAGTAGCGCAAGATATGCAAATGATTAGAATTTCAAATATGTAGCGCATGCGTATGCTGAGCAGCGCCCTCTGAACGGCGGATGGATCAGAATAAATAGACGGCTGTAGCGAGGCGTGTATGGTTATCGGTGGTTATCTGCTAGTGGTAAACGTTAGCTCAATCTTTACTTATGCCTCTTCGACGAAAGAGAGCGAGATTTGAACAACTTACAGAGTTTGAACGAGGGAGAATCCTCCGCCTTCGTGAAGCTGGAGTGTCGTATCGTGCAGTAGCGGCTCGTATGCAGCGTAACAGCAGCACAGTGATGCGTGTTTGGAAGCAGTAAACGGACGAGGGTCGGACAACTCGGAAATCCGGGAGTGGACCCCGAAATGTGACGTCAACTCGCGATGATAGACACCTGGTCCGCATGGCGCGGACGGACCGTACAGCTTCCTCTAGACAATTGGCAGCACAGTGGTCAATAGCTACAGGTGTTTCATTGTGTGCTTCATCAATTCGTAGACGTCTGCTGCAGCGTGGACTGCGCGAAAGGACTCCATTATACAGGATCCCCCTCACGCTAAACCATCGCCGCCTGCGGCTACAATGAGCCAATCAGCATAGAGACTGGCTTGCTGATTGGCAGCATGTCGTGTTTTCTGACGAATCCCGCTTTAATTTGTGGTACCATGATGGCCGCATTCGTGTCAGACGCTATGCCGGTGAACGCCACCTTCCGGAGTGTATTGTCAAACGCCACAGTGGACGAACACCCGGATTTATGGTCTGGGGCGCCATAGCCTATCATGGACGATCTCAATTGGTACGAATTGTGGTCAATCTGAACAGCAACCGGTACATCAGTGAAGTTCTACAGCCCCAAGCTCTTCCCTTCTTTCAAAGCTTGCCAGGCGCTGTATTTCAACAGGACAATGCTCGCCCTCATATTGCTAGGACTGTTCAATCCTTCTTTGCAACGCACCAGGTACAGCTTCTTCCTTGACCTGCGTATTCCCCGGATAAGTCGCCAATTGAAGATGTGTGGGATTACGTTGGTCGGTGTCTCGCTCATGATCCTCGTCCTGTTGCTTCTGTAGACGAACTTTGGGTATGCATACAAACACTATGGAATGCTCTTCCTCAGGCAGACATTCAAAATTTGTTTGACTCCATGCCACGTCGTGTAGCAGCACTTATTGCGGCGCGTGGTGGCTACACAAAATACTGATTCCGATCTCTTGTTATTGTTTGTTTGCTTTGAAAATTTAATCATTTATTTGTACCACTACCATTCAACTGTGTATTAAATTTCATTCAATTATGACGATTACTACATGGTGTTGCAATTTTCACAAACATGAGTTTATTTTGCATACAATTCCTATATTTCCAGGGTGTGAAAAAAATTCCGAAAGATTTTGTGTCAGTATTAGTAGACACCCTGAACATGAATGCGACAGGATCGTAATTTACAGATTTTAGGAGTAAGAAATATTTACTTTTGTTTTTTGCTCAAGTAGCTAATATCAGTAATGATCTCTGCTTGTGTATTTTGCATAGAACTAACTCTGTTTTTAAGTCGATTATCCATATGGGTGTCAATCAGTTCATTTGAATATTCAATGCTACTTCTTTATTTTAGCTAATGATATAAAAGAAAAAATATTTGGGATTGATGTGACTGTAACAAGTAATTTTATCATCTCTTAAAGAGTACCGTCAACTGAGGTGACTTTGCCCAATTTAAAACTTCAAGTTGATAATTTTCCCATAACCCATTTTCTGATATCTTAGATTAAATTTGTACCTTTGGAAGGTGGTTCGTAGATGTGATTTATAAAGTTATTTTCTTTTTATATCATCCCCCCTCCCTCTCGTTAAGAAAAAAAGAAATATGGGTGGGCAAAGTCACCTAGTGACGTGGGGTCACTTTGCCCACCAGATGTTTTCTTCGTATATCGAAGCTGTAAATAAAAGATGGGCGAAGCCTATTCTTCAGGGTATTAAAAGAGCCACAGTAAACGCAAAAATTGTTCGAAAATCGTTCTTTTTTTCCCAAAGTACAAAAATTAATGCAAATCTTGGACAAATAATGCCAAAAAGTTTTAAAAACGTTAGCAAAAAAGATGAATTCTGAAAATAAAGAGCAGTTCACCAAGAAATAAGTACCAAAAAGAATCTATCTAGAATTACGTGCAAAAAAAAAAATTTCCAAGCCGTCTGTAAAGTGAAAAACGTGTCTGTTTTCGGTGGGCGGAGTAGGCTTGTGAACAATGTCGTTTCGTGAAACGCTGGCTTCATCTGCCACCTGACTAAAAGTGAACGATTTTCCCTTATCCTTGGTTCTCATGTACGAGACGTCACAATCTCAATCACTGCATTCATTAGTAATTTTCGCCATAAAATGCTTTACAGCTTTTTCCCCAGGATTTTCACCACAATGAATTCATCTTTTATGAAAGTAATCGGTTCTTGGTAATTGGTGGAATCTGTCTCTTCTCCCTCCTCCTCTATTTCAGAAAAAAAAATCCTTTTGGCTTTTATTATTGAACTAAAAATATTGATAAATTACCAAAAAAACTCTTATTACGATGTAACACATTAAATAACAGGTGGGCAAAGTGACCCCAATTATCCTGCAAATCGCGGGGCGACATTGCCCAGTCAAATGACAATCAACAGATTAGGTGCAGGAACGAAGTTCCAAGTGGATTATATTCTTCATTACACTTACTAATAATAATAACTGATGAAACTCATTTTGTTTTCGTAGAAACTGTGTGTATCTAATTTTGAAGAGCTGTAATTTTCATGGAAAACACACTTCACAAATGACACAGGAGATTGGTAATAATACTAATCAGTAACCACTAGCAAATCACAGAATAGTTCGTAGACATTGAGGAGGAATGTATCAGTGACTGCAACACCTCAAACAACCTATCAGATATTTACATTGGGGGCGCGAAACTTTTTTTCAAAATTGGGCAAAGTCACCCCAGAAGACAAAGTCACCCCGGTTGATGGTATACCTAAAAGCGCGCTAGGCATAATTTTGAACCATTTGTTATAAAGTGCAATATTTCATGGGTATTAAAACCTATTTCAATAAGGGAAAAATAGAATTCTGGCTCTACATTAACTTCTTCGTAGAAGGAGAAAACCAAGAGCAATTATCAATTTTCAAAATTCTGATAAGTCTCGTGGGGGAGAGGGGAGACACTTGGTAGGGCAGATGATTTTCATATCTTTTCATTCGCAATTAATCAAAAAATATTATACAAGGACAATTCGTGAAATTCGCAATCGCAAAAGCAGAACATTCATAGAAATATCGGCAACAAAAAGATTTCCCAGAAATTGCTTTCAAAAATCAACTTTACAAAATTCTCAATAACGAAAACGGACCTTTCACAAAAATGTCGACAAAAAAAAAGTAAGAAAACAAGAAGTTCCTTCTAGAACTATAGGAGCCTCCTTTCCCGTATACACCAACTTCAAAATCAAATCTATAATCTAGCTATCTCTCTTTTTCTCATTTAGCTTCAGTTCTTAATTACTTCAAATATAACTTTTTCAATGGTTAATACACATTCATTCATTCATTTATTCCCTCATTCATTCATTCAGAAATATGCTTAAAATTCAGATCAAAGAATTTCGTAGAAAATTGACTCGTTTAATTCTGGTTGAACTTCGTATTTGTACATGTTCTACGCCATAAGATCCTTCCGATAAAATTTGTTTCAAGCAAATTCGTCAGTTAGATCAGGATTTATATAGGATTGAAATTTCCTCCTAGGCGTTTTTTTTTTTTTTTTTGAACTGCTCAAAATTGGAAAAAAATTCAAATAAAAATGTATTTCATGTCGAGAGCTCCTACCAATAAGTTTGTTCAAAGGAACTTGGATTTCATGTCCCAGGGTTTATAAAATTTACTTCATATTTCCCCAATACCGCTAATGTTAAGATTTTTTGAACTGTTCAAAATTGAACGAAAAATTGTTAAAATCTAAAAATAAAATATGGAAATGAAATGCTCTTGCCGAGATCTTTTGAATGCAAAAAAAAAAAAAAAAATCTTTGAAATGGACAATTTCCTAAACGTTATTAAGGGGGGGGGGGGGGCAAACAGAAAGACAGACTGCCAGATACGATTCCCCTCCTCTCAAAACCCTACTTTAAATTTTTTTGCTTCTTAATCTTCATTTACTTCACTTATTTTTGCCGTTAATCTATTTTTAACGATATTTTTACAATGCATTAAGCCTTTTTTCATACCTTCTTTTATTTTACTTTTTTACTTGAGAAAGTAAGGTAAAAAAGGGAAAAAACCGTTTTTAAATTGCGATCAAAAAATGGCCAATTTAAAAAATTACAACTATTTTTTTAGCATTAAAAAATTCCACATGATTAATTCAATTTAACACTGAATACTTCATACACAAAAAGTATCATATTTAACACGTTCACGCCGGCGCGTACCACCGGTGGCCCGCACTGTCTCATCGGGCGCCACCAGATGAAGCAAAGCATGAATTCGAGAGCAGCTTCACAGCGAAAAACATGAAAATCGGCCCCGGCGTGAACGTGTTAAAAAAGGAAAACGTACAATACTCATAATATGAGTGATTTTCGTAAACATTTTAAGTTTTAATAATAGCAAATACGAAAAATTCAATTTCATGTTTCACAATTGGTGTTTCATTTTAAATTTACACAAAACATTTAAGTACTGAAATAAATGATCAATAATGAAAAAGGAGAATAGAAATTAATACCAATTTTGGCTGAAATGGGTAGGAAAATTATTTTACACTCGCTTGAAAATGTGTTCTACACTCAAGAAGTAATCTAACTTTTTTCCTATTAATTAATAATGGGAGAGTAAACCTAAGGAAACACTAGAAAAAAATATTGAACAAAAAAGTTGAGCAAATTTTTTTACGAAAATAGATCACATTCAGAATTTTGAAGAAATAATGGGATTAATTACAAAACAACAGTTTAGGCTTAATACATGATTAACTACTTCTTTTCTTTTCTTCAGCTTTTTTTTTTTTTTTTCAATTATGATAGAACAGTTAGAAAAAAATCAAAAATTTCATTAATCTGCAATTTTTTGGAAGATAATTTCTTAATAAAGTCTTACATTGAATTTTAGAATAAATTATTTCCACAGATACCAAAAAAAAAGTGATTGAGCCACTAATCCTTGCTATATTGTGTTAGTACTTGCTGTAGAGATAAATGTTCCTTTCCTTATTAATAACTATCAGCATCATTTTATTGACACTTCTTGTATCTGGGATAGCAGTTTTTTTTTTTTTTTTTTTTAAATTGAGAAATACAAAATGTTATACAGAACAAAATATTTGAAGAAGAATAACTATAATAATTATAGTAGACAGTCATATAATACTTAGGTATATCTCTATTACACCTTCATACTCACTAGTGAGTATGAAGAAAGTAAATATGAGGAAATGTCTCTGATGAACTGGGACAATAATGACATTTCACAAGCATTTTTTTTAAATATAATTTAATTACAATGCATAGTATTTACGTGTTTCTATTACACTTTGTATTTAAGTTTAAAATATTGTTAAATAATCAAATTATGGAATCCTAGTGTGCCCAATTTAATGAAAGATTGGGCACAATAAGACTTAATTAAAAAAAAATAAATTTAATATGATTATGGACATCATAGTTCAGATTTAACAATTAGCAACAGTTATAGATTTCCATTATTCTTTTTTGTATGTATGTATACACAAAACAATTTTGAGCAAATGCAAAGAACCTTCAATTATTTACTCTCCAAATGCGAATATCCAAAGATGTAGGATATATTAGGAAAACATAAAATGAAAAATAAAAGAAAATTATGTAAGATTAATAAATACCTAAATATAATTTAAACATGGTAAATTTTTATAAATGTGATTAATTGAATTTTCAAAGGAATTTTTTAACAAAAATTGAATTTTTAATAAGTCAGTCTCTTTGTCAATCAATTAATAATAAGTTGATTCCAGAAAAAGCAGACATGACACTCAAAAAAGTTTTTCTTATTTATCATTTCATGTTATATATTGTTCTTTCCAGAAATTTGCAAAGTTTAATGTTTTGAAAAAGTTTTCCCTAAAGATGTTGAAATTTTTGAGCTTTAGGATAAAATCTTGAAGCTCACATCTTAGCACTGGACTGATAAAGAAATTCCAAGAAATCTCTAAATGCATTTATGCAATATGTTTTGTAAATTTTTGCTTTAAAAATTTTTTTTTTATTATTTATTTTATTGCTTCTTCACAAAAGTAAATATTTTTGCTTTTTTACAAAATGGTTCCCATACAAGCAGATAAAGTAATTGAAATTTTTTAAAGTTGTTTTTTCAGAAAAATCTCAATTTTTTTTTACGTTTAGACAATTATATAATATATTACTACTCCTTTGATGAAATACATTTATTAATAAATAATTGAAATTACTTTTTATTACTGTAACTTTCTGTACTTTTGTTATTATTCCTCCTTTACTACAATAAATTTAAACCATTTAATACATTGTTTTTTTCTCACATTAAGCATATAGAGCTTATTACACAAATTCTTATGACTTTGAGATACCTCTTGATTGACCCTGGATATTCCAATTTTGCAGAAGATAAAGAATACCATGCTCTAAAAATGTCCTGTTACTCAATTTTGAAATGAAAAATTTTAAAGATACATATCAAATAAAAATTTTGGTATTATACTCTTATGAAAGGTTTTTAGTGAGGATAATGATGCAAACTTGAATTTTTTGATACACTGTTTTACATAAGTTTCAGTTTCCAAACTACCTTACCATTACTGCTGGAACTAACCAATATTTCTTTTTAAATTTCTATTTATTACTTTTCAAAATTTAAATATGAACAAAATGTTTATGTGTGAAATGAGACACTCTAGCAGCTATTGACATAAGGTTGTTTTTTTTTGACAATAATTTAAATGCAAAATAGGAGAATAATGTGCAGAATTCCTATTTCTGCTTCCAGTGCTAACACAGGAACAAAAATTCAAGTTTTCAAGTGGAGGGCAAACTCACCTCCACATTTTATAAAAGGATGGTGAATAAAGGCTGGTGAATAAAGTTGTTGCTAAAAATGCAAAAAGATTACAATTTTTAGAAGGGAAAAAATTGCAATATTATTTGATTGTTTCAGCATTTTGAGTATTATAAAAGTTTTTAAGTTGTAATAAAATATATTCTATCATTAGTACAGTGGCGTAACCAGAATTTTCTCCCGGGGGTGGGAGGAAAGTGTCATAACAGTCCTGACATGCATATATGAAATGTGGTTTAAAACCAGATTTTCAGAGAGGTGAAACCCTACAATTTTTCATAGTTGCACCCTTGTTGGTATAAAAGGAGTACATTAATATTTGCAAGGTTTTGAAGGGTTCGTTTCCATAAGTGCTATTAACTGCTGAAAAAATAGGTTAAAATAATATCAAACAATATTTATCCACAGAGATTAAGGGTAAATTATTTGAAAAAGGAATTTTTGATTCATGTGAAGGATGCAAAAAGATGCACTTTGAAGGTGTTTGTAGGAGCATTTCACTTTGTAGGTGTTGTAAAGGAAATAGAAAAAAGTGGAAGGGGAAAAATTCTGATTTTAACAAAAAACCAAAAAATGCCCTATTTTAAAGATACATACAAGGGATTATTCATAAAGGATATCACCCTTCGAGGGGGGAGGGGTGTTTGTGAAATTGTGACAAGGGGAGGGGTAACAAAAAGTATGACATCATGCTAATGCAGCATAGCATGGCATGTGACAAAAGGGTATGCTGAAGTGTGACAAAGGGGGAGGAGGGACAAATATATGGGAAAAAAGCGCGACATCATTTATAGACGGTCCCTAATAGATAGCAATATCTACATACACCGCACACATAATTTATTCTCAATTTTTTTAATGTTAATATTGGTAAATTGTGTACAAGTGAAGAAATGGGGAATTTCACATTTTCCTCGAAATTTCCTGAATTTTTGACAGGTGGGACTCTCTTGCCCGGTCTGTTTTCAAAGAGGGAATCTGAAAAACTTGGGTGGGAGCCCCACCATCCCACCCTGAATTTTAGTTCCTTTAACATCATTAAATGCATTCCTGTAACTATAAAAATATATTTTTTATGCTCTAGTTAAAATTCATAGGTGCTTTGTGAAGTTGTTCAAAAACTTTTAATACTATTTATGATATGCAACAACCTAATTTGATATTGTCATCTATTTTTTTAAAGATGAAATTTCAGCTCATTTATAGTAGAATATAAAACCATGGGCAAACAATTACTTTTACCTACGAAACAGTCTCTACTACTTGTAATGAAAGAAATAAAATGCATTTAAATAAATATTCTTAAAAGCTTCTATTTATGTAATAGATTTTATTAAATAAAGTGTCCAGTGTAACACTTTCGATCACAAAATATTATTTGAAAATAGCAAGACATAATGACAGATAAAAATATATATATATGTATTCAACATGTCATTCATAATTTCATCACTGCTCTTTTAAAAAGTAGTTATAACAGCAACAAATTTAAACTTTAACAAAACTTTTTTTTTTCAAAATAATGTTTCTATTTTATGATAAAACAAAAATGATGTAACTAAAGCACTTTTAAAAATATTAAAAGAGCCGCAGGCAAAAGACTATTTATATTTACTAATAAATCAACAAAATGTACAAATGTTAAGAAAACTATGGTACATTTAATTTACAAATTTTTTGAACTTTTTTTTCAGAACCTGGGTTGTTGCCGTCCCCAACCTCTTCCCCTGAAAGGAAATCTTTTGTTGTTGTGAGGTGGCCCGGACCTATATGGATGGTGAGGATGAAAACGGTCCGGACGATTCCTCGGCATCCAATTGTTCCGAGGATGGAAATTCGGTGGTGGGAAGTCTCTTTTGTTTTCAAAAAACCGTGGTGGACGATTTTGCACATGACCAGGCATGGAAGGCGGGGGCACTGGTGGGAAATCTGGCTCGTAAAATCTGATGTCTTGATCAGGCTCAGACCAGTCACTTCCAAACCACCTCTCGTTTACATTCTCTCTGTGAGACTGCACAGTTTCAATCTGAGAAAGACGACAGTTCGGAGGGGGCGTATTCATAATCTGTGGCAATGGTTCTAATGCTTTCACACTTTGACCATTTACAGGTCCCTGTTCAATAGGTTTTTGCTCCATGACGGGAGGCAATGGTGGTGGTGGTACTGATGTGTTGTAGAATGCAGGCACAGATACTTCCTTGCCAATGAAAAACTCTTCAGTAGGAGAAGATACAACTGTAGTAGTGTTAACACAACTTTGAGATACACTTAGAATTGCTTCTGTGACTGCAATTGAGTTATCTTTCCACGTTATTGGGTTTTGAACTCTGTGATCTGTGTCACCTGTATACATTGTATCTAAATCGTACGGTGTATCAGAAGGAAGACTATTATCCGGTGAATCTTTGGTCACAACAGTAATTAAAGTACTTAACCTGCGACCTCCTATCGATCGAGGCCTTTCATCGATAACAGTTTCAGGAGGGTCTACTTCTGGGGATGGCACATCTGTGTTATGATCTATATTGTCGGTCGCCATGTCTGTATCAAAATGTTCCATTTCGGGATTGTACTCTTCTGTTGCATAGTTGCCAGGAACAAAATCGAATACATCATGGGCAGTTGAAGGCACTAGAGATGGAATATATGACATATGTTCATTTTCATCCGATTCTGGTTTTGTTGAATATGATGGCATACTGTGGAGTGGTACAGTTTGATATGAATTTAATGCTGAGGTTTGAGCAACTGGCAATGCATTTATGGGTGCAGGAAGTCCAGGTTGAGGTGAGCTAAAATAGCTTGATGGTGATGATGAGATCTGTGATGACTGACAAACTGATGGAATACTTTCTTTAATGAATGAAGACATCCCCCCTGCTTGGTTATAAGGGTTTGAATGATCAAAATATATTTCCTTCTTTGGTGCTCCGTCACTTTTCTCTGCTGCAGCAGACTGGATTAAATTTGTGAGACCTTTTAATATATCTTTTGGACTATGAGTTTTGTTACTAGAAGCTAATTTTGTGAAGAAGGAATGACTTGAATGAGTATCTTCATCTTGAAGTGGAGTGTTCTGTCCACTGTACTCATCTTTGGGAGTGAATTCAACCCCCACAAGAGAATCATTTGTTTTGTCCTTTTTATTTGATACAGGAGAATTCACTGTATCAAGCAAAGGAGTATTGTTACCCGAAGAGACATTGCTGAAGAGTGTAGTTTGAAGACCTGCCGGTAAATTTGGTATATTTTGCAGTAAATTCGACAATCTACTTTCAAGACTGCTAGGGTCATTTCTTGGGGCTTCTGTAGCATCTGGTAATGATTTGCTTTTATTAGAGAAAGCATCCAGCCAAGAAGTCATACCACTTTGCTCTAAAGAAACAGGCATTATAATTAGATTAAAATAGAAGAAAATTCTCCTCAATACAAAATACAGGACGCTAGCAAGTTGCTTTAACTTAAAAGTTTATAAACAAAGACTGTAAATGATCCAATTTTTTAAATAAAAACCTATAATTTCAATCACTAATTTCACAAGAGCTAAAATTTTAACCAGAAAACAGAAGTACAAATAAAAAAAACTTAAATATTATTTCTTCAGAAACATTTAAACATCTACAAGAAATTTATGCACAATTGAAATTAATAGAATTAATTTGAATAATAAATGAACACTAATTTTGATTTATTTGCAACCAAATGCTTAAATATACTCATAAAAACAAGCTTTCGTAATACAGGCCAACTTGAATCTGGGGTTTGCATAGCATCAAATAATTTTCAGTAAAGCAGACTTGCTAATAGCAACAAGAAGTCCCGTCCAAACTAGAACAAGAAGTCTACTTTCCTGTATACATCAAATTGATAATCTAGCTATCTGTCTTGCTCTTGCTCTTTCTCATTTAGCTTTAGTTCATAATTACTTCAAATATACCTTTTTCAACGGTTTATACATATTCATTCATTTATTTAATCCTTCATTCACTCACTTATTTATTCATTCAGAGATATTCTTAAAAATCCAGATCAAAAAAGTTTCATTGGGAAATAGGTTCGTTTAGCTCTGGATAAACTTCGTATATGTCCATGCATTACCTCATAAGAGCTTTCCGATAAAGTTTGTTCAAAGTAAATCCATCTGTTAGATCAAGATTTATATAGGATTGAAATTTAGTTGCAAGTGCTCATGTTAAACTTTTTTGAGCTGTTAAAAATTGAAGAAAAATTCTTTAAATCAAAATATATTTCATATAGAGAGTTTCTTTAATAAGCTTGTCTGAATGAGCTTGGGTGTTATGTACAGGATTTATGTAATTAGTTTTGCATTTCCACAATAGTGATAATGTTAAGATTTATTAAACCATCCAAAATTGAATAAATATTGTTAAAATAAAAAAATTTAAAAAAAGCTACAGAAATTAGATATCCTCGCCTAGACCTTTCGAATGCAAAGTAAATATTTCGAATCGGACAATTCCCTCAAAAGTTATTGGGAAGGGGGGGGGGGGGCAGACACATTTTCCAGATTTCGAATTTTTTATTTTCTTTCTTTTTAACAGTATTTTTTATGATAGATTAAGCCTTTTTTCATGATTTTTTCTCTTTCTTTTTTAACTTTTACAGGAAAGTAGGCTAAAAATGACAACCAGTATTAAAAACAGCAATTCAGCTCAGTGGCGTATCTATACCATTTGAGGCCCATGGCAAATTCCTTGGTTGGGGCCCCCGAAAAATCGTAACGTTGTAATTTAATTTGAAAAAATCACTGAAGTGTTTCCACAACAGTATTACTAATATTGTGCGCATTTCAGTTAAATATCGCAAAAATTTAATTTTCAAAAGCATAGGTATTATTTATTTATAATAAAATAACAACTTAATCTTAACAAAATATTTATTAATAAAATTCTTTTCTCCGAGCTTTCTGCTTCACAAAAGTATCAATAACATCATCAAAATTTAAAGATCGGGCCATAGTGTTTTCAATAGACAGAAGAGCCAAGTTACTTAGCCTGTCTTATCCCATAGAGATAAATAAACAGGTTTTTATTAATTTAAGTTTCGAAAATGATCTTTCAGCACCATCTGTAATCACAGGAATTGTAGCAAATAGCATTAATGCAGTACATACTTCAGGAAAGAGGGACATCATAAAATGACTCTTTATTATTAATAAATCAACAAGTTCTCTAATACACGAAGACTCTTTTATTTTATCTCTGAAGGTGGACCAAAAACTTAATTTCTGTGGCAAATGATTCAGATGTATTTTTATATATATATATTTCAACAATTTTTAGAGCTTTTTTAGCAGATCAGTTCTCTCTTGCTCTCAGTTAACAAATTGTGGGAATTCCCCAAGCATCAGTAGCTCGCCAGCGCCACCGAAGTACCGCTGCAAAAAATGAAGTAACCAATGGATGCAGCCAAAAATTGATCCTGTTCTTATGAATGCATATAAACCTTAATAATTTGTTAAATTTATTTTTGGTCTTTAGTTAAGTCTAACTTTGATAATTTAAAACTTATAAAAAATTTATAATTTTTGCTAAATTTTATTTAAAATGTAAGGTTACTTCTGAGCTCGCAGCCTGTTGGGCTGGGGCCCCCATTGGCTTTGCCAGCTCTGCCACCCTATAGTTACGCCACTGATTCAGTTGAACTTGGTGAAATAATAAAAAAAACTAGAGGGGAATTGTCCTTACACATAAAATTAGGTTTATTAAAAAAAATTGAGAAAGCCTTGGATAAAATGGCGACTGTTTTCGTGTTGTTAGATGATTTAATTCATTTTCTTCTTTCTTTTATTTATGAGATGGTAAAATAAAAAATAATGTGCTCCTGCTCTTTGCTCCAGAAAGAATATGGTTAAGGAAAGAACGAAAATAAGAAAAAAATAAATAAATAGTTCCGAGGAGAAAAATGCATCGGTTAGTTTCAAAGATGTTCTTGAGAAATTTTTAGGAAACAATAAGGATCTCTAGAATGATAATATAATTGTAACATGATCTTAGAAATACATTTTGTACTCCCTTCTGGAGCATTTTCCTGAAAATCTTGGTCTCCAGTGAGGATTTCACTAAGGTACAAAATGTCTGTAAGGAAAAGCAATATTAAGGACACTGGAATGTAGTATGATGGCAGGTTACTGTTGGGGGTTAACAAGAAACATTGAAACAATTTGAAATCCCATAAAACACACAATTATTCCTTCAAACGAAAACAAAAAATAAGATTTTTTTGTCTAGATATTTTTTAATTATCATTATTATTATTTATTCTACTTTTATAAATAAATTTCATCACAACAATGGTTGTTTTATAAGCTGTATTAGAATACTTTAAAAAATGCCTCAAATCAAGGTTTTTCAGTTTTGCAACTGTACTCTAATCCTGATATGACAGAAAAATGATTAAATGAAATTTGCACAATGAATTTAATACAAATATGAATTACAAAAATTCTTTTGAAAGTAGACCAAAAATTTTTGAAGCCAAATAATAAATTATCAATTAAATTTGTTAGAAAAGTAATGATATTAGTAGTACACATGCATTATTACAAGAAAGACTGGTACAAATATAACAGAAATAGCATGGTTCACACTAAAATACCTTTGTAACAACGATTTTATATATAACAGCATAGATAAATTAACTTTGAATTTTATGTCTTTAAGAGAAATGAATAGCGGAAATTGAAATCCATAAAATGAAAAAGTTTGAAGTCCATGCAAGTGTGAAATTTTTTTTGTAATAAAAAAAAAAAACTACAGTTGCAGTTGACAGGAAGAACAAGTCAACGGAAAGAAAGAAAATGAAAAGAAGGAGGAAAAGCAACATCTGGCTGCTTACCATGTGAAAAGAAATTTGAAAGTGTTGGTATTGGATTCCCTACATTATTTGCAGACACAGGTTTTGACTCAGTCTTCACTTCTTTAGTTTCAGGAGAGAGATTTAAACCTTCAGGTGTTCCAACTGGAGATGGAACATTGTCTAGGTTTTCTATCTCATCTGGTTGTACTGGATTAAAAACAACAAACCAGCTTTGAGTTAAGAATAAAAAACATCACTGAAAAAGAAATCACTGAACCTATTACTTTACATATTTCAAAACTGAAACCATTGTTTTGGTATTACATCATAGATTTGGCCCAATTTTCTTCAAAGAGTTTATTAAGCTTCAAGAAAACAACGAGAAACCAGTGGCGTAGCTAGCAAGGGTGACACCCGGAGCGGCAACTGATGGTGTCACCCCATGGGAAAGATTAAACAAAAAAAAAATTATGTAAGAGTGAATTATGCATTGTGATGCAATACATTTAAAAAAAAACATCACAACTTTGAAACAGAAAAAAAGGAGGGAGGGGGGAATGCAATCCTTATCATTGGCGTCATAATATTTAAGGTATTTGTTAACGAAAATGGTGTGTTTAGCAGTTAAAAAACACCTTGAATATATTTTTGAAAGGAAACACTTTTCCAAGTTGAAAATAGAAAGAAATTGTTTGAAAAAATTATCCAATTTGAGATATTTGCTTTGTTTAATGGAGCTTTTAAGGGATTTTTTCTTTTTTCATGGCTGGATGTCCCCCCTGAATGGGTGGCACCTGGGGCGGCCCCCATTTAGCTACGCCACTGCTAGAAACTGTTAAGGTTTTGAATGATTATGCGAGAAATGAAGAAGGTTCACTTGAAACTTGTTGATTTAAATTAAATCCGAGTATACATGTAACAAAAACTCGCTAATCTGGATCTCTGAAAAATTTGGTCTGAATTGGGGTGGGATTTAAGAATGAAATGCAACAGAGTTGCCCCTAATAGTAACAGGTCAACCCACAAACCCTATGTTAAAAACTGATACAAGACATTTTCGACAAATATAGCTTCAGTTCCAGTCCCAATTAATTCAGATTAGCAAGATTCTGCCACAACTACCTTCATTGATGAATTTTAACCAGAAACAATTTTATGTCATACAAAAGCACATTAACATGACTTGATAAGTAATCTTTATTACTTATCAATAAGGCTAAAAATACTAAATATTTATCAATTGATAAGTTAAAAAGTAGTAAAAGTTTCATCACTAAAAAGCGTGGAAGATAATAATTAAGTTCATAACTTCAAACTGAAAAATATTTTGTTATTTTTATTAAAATTAAAAAAAAAAAAAAAATTAATTTTAAACAAAAAAATACTTTACTTATTTCATTTCCCTAAATTTCAAGGATTCTTCAAAAAAAAAAAAAACTGTGGAAACTATATAAATATTTTTTTTTAAATGAGAGAATTACAGAAAGAAGTATAGAAATGAAGTAGAGCAGCTACTAACTGAGCAAATCAACCTTTCCAGAATTCATCGGATGTTATTTCAATTTATCTAGGTCATCTAGCAAGATCATAAGCATTCCGTGCATGTATGAAAATACGAATGAAAATTTTAAAGAAAAAATTGCCATGATAACAAATGACAGATACATTAAACTAAAAAGATAATGCAGAAGTTTGCAGCAATCAAAAGTAAACCCATTTCACAAAATTGCAATAAAATATGATAATTTTGAGCAGATTTAACTATTTCATATCTGCCAACTTTTAGAAAACATTAATGAATAAGCTATGAAGTGATAAATCTAGTAAGGTGTACAAAAAGGGTTGCAAAGTACCGAAATATTATATGAAGAGCATAAAAGATTGAACGATCATAAGAGATGTTTGAAGAAGAGAATAAACTTGATACTGTATAAATAAAGATACAATTATGAGAAACACAAGGTTCTTAATGCAGAACACAATAAGCATACTTGATATTTATGCAAACATGCAATTTAAACCAGGGTTGTCAGATTTGCTGCCCGGGTAACTACCTATTTTCATTTTGCTTCTTTGTATTTTAGTTTGTTGTTTTGCATTTTTCATGCATTTTCGCATTTTTATGCATGCAGTGGTCTTTTTTGCTTTGTTGTAATTGATATTCCTTTTTACTTTGTATACTTTCAACTGGGTTCATTTGGTGTTTTCTAATTGGTGCCTTCCGTGTTACTCGCACTCAAGGTTGTAACCAGAGGGGGGGCCCATGGGCCTGCCCACCCTCCAAAATCCTGAAATTTTTTGCAATGTAGCATATATTCCTCCCTTAAACTTTCCTCAGCATAAGTGCTTCAAAAGTAGGGCCCCCCCCCCCCCCCCCGAAAAAATATTCCCTGCTACTGCTTGCTCGTACTTCCACTTCCATGCTGCCTTTATTTTCATTGGTTTGCTAATCAATCGTAGGCTATATAAGCCGTGTTTTTGTTGTTTTACCCGTTTCCTTTGGATGTTTTTGCATCTAGAAGCTCCACATTTGCATTGAAAAAGGGATTCCAAGCAATTCGGAAACATATGTCTGCGTTTTAATGCTAATTTGTGCTTTCTTAAGGTAAAAATTTTTATTAGTTTACTTGCACTAAGTTAATTTATTATTTTAATACAAAAAGGCTTAGAACGAAAGTTCCAGCTGGTTCTTTCAATATTAGTCCCCATTTCAAAAGTGCCTGAGATAATGATGGCCACTGAGTAGTGGTTTACTTAATACTATTTCTACTGGAAAAGTAATAAATGTTTCAGTAATTATTTAAGGGCTGGTTGAATTGGGGGACTTCCATATATGCACATTTTGCCTAAATACAATGAAACATATAAAAATTAGATTAAATTCATCCTCTCTTAAGACAAAAAAAAAAAACTTAAATGCAGTTTAAGAGAGAGTCGTTCAGTGGCATAGTCAGCAGCAAAGAAGAATCCCACATCGAGCGCACAGCTTCTAAGCTTGGAAAAAGCAAAAATGTTACTGATCTGTAGAGGACTTTTTCCGATCATGTCCTAGTGGTCTGGAACTCCATTACAAGCTACAAGTCCCCTAGCAATCTGTTCTTCCTTTAACAAGCTTGTATGAGAGAAAATAATCAATTAGAAGGTTTTTCAAATCAACGCAAATACAAGAATTCCGAACCTAGTTCTATGACGATATGAAGGGAAATTTTATTTGCCGATAAAGTGTGATCAATTTGATTTAAGTTGATAAGCAAAATGTATTTCTGAAGCATTTTTGGACTAAGCGAAAGAAATTCTGTTTTGAATCAAGCAGTTCAGGGAAATGAGTTCACACCTTATTCAGTGTATCTAACCTCCTCCCCCTTTTTGTCACAAAACATCACACATCAACATATCCCCCACCACCTTTGTCACATGTCACACTATTTTACATAAGCATATATGTAATTGCAGCGTGCAATTCAGACATAAAGCACTATGCTATAGATCACATTGCCAATTTTATTTTTGATCTTTTAATAACATTTTTTGAGCCTAACAATAATAATGATTATACGTGTACCTAATTTGTATAATGTGAGATTAAGATTTACAACAAAAGAGACAATTAGTAGATATAGTAGTAAAAAATATTACTTGTTTGAATTCTGAAAAAATGATTTGCACTATTTCAGCTTAAATGTGCAAATGCCTCATATTTCCTTTTAAACTTATTCTACTAAATTTCTTAATTAGCATCAGTGTCTTTGATACAAAATGAAATTAATAAGAATAAGTAAACAAAAAAACACTAATAACTGTAATTTGATGATTTTAAATGCTTTTATCAAAACCAAACTTTGTGATGTCACACTTCTTGTTACCCCCTCCCCTTGTCACAAACTGTCACAATTCCTCAAACCCCCCTTGAAGCGTGACATCATTTGGGAATAACCCATTTACCTGAAATGTTAAAATATCAATCATCAGCCTTTCATACTCACTTTTTTCGTTAGGAAGTTTCAATTCCAACTCATGGTCTGAAGTAGTAGGTGATGGAGCATCTGGACATGGTGATGGTATAGGACTAGGAAATGTTGCTACTAACTCATCAAGTTTCTTCTGAAGAGATTTTACTCTAGAACCAAAATTCTTATAGGCCTAAAAATTTCAAAATATTACATTGAGCAACATTATAATATTTTAATTAGTTACACGTATCAGGTCCAATCTACAACTAACAGAATGATTAGCGAAGAAGTCGTGAATTCTAGTAACTTGATATTAAAATTCCAATAACTTAACATGAAAATTAAATGGAGCAAACAAAGTGTGTGTGAACACCATGTGCAATCACTCAGTAGTTCCCAAACTGGGTGCGTGACTTCGATGGGGTGCCATATTAAGAGATGAGGGGCTCATTATATCAAACTTTTACTTTTTTTGTTGCTAAACAAACAAATACACCTTGTCAAAGGTTACAATCATTATTTTTATGTATTGCCAATTACTGCTCTGTTTTTTCATGTAATTATACAAACATAGCAAAAAATGAATTTTTCAGATCTCAGCACAATGTAAATTTAAAAATGATATCAAATGTGCAATAATAAAATTAAAAATAAAAAAAAAGATTGCATTTTAAATTCTACGTGAAAAATATTATTAATAAGGATGCAATATTAATAGTTATAACTAACTAAAATGATCTCCAAAAACTTTTTAAAAAAAGGCTAAAATTTTTCACTGAAATTTCGAGTGGGTGTGGCAAAATGTGAAAAGTGCAAATCCTCTGCTACAGAGGCTAAATCGTAAAAATATTTAAAATACTGGTAAATCAAAAGTTATTGATGTCCAAAAACTCAAATTAGATAGTACACAAGAACAAGGGACTTTTACTGAAGCGGATGCAATCGGATTTCAAAAACAATCGGGACTGATCCTTGAAAGCATATGAAATGCATTTGTATGCATTTTACTATTTCTTTTATGTAGAAATAAATGCTTAGTAATAAAATAGTTGTGTTTTATTCACCCTTTTCAGCATATTTGTTTTATACTAAAAAAAATAATATAAATTTGCATATAACATTTATTAAGCATATAGTTTATATGTTTAATGAACTATCGTATAATTCCGAAAACCCCCCACCCATTTTCCCCCAGAAAGTCTTGCCTTTTACCCCATGGGGGGAAAATCGGAATTTCGGCAAAACTTGAAATTTAGCGTCATAGCATGGGGGGATTATCGGAAGTTCTATACCCGATTTTATAGTAGAATTAGCACTCTTTTATTTTATTTTTTCTAAAAAATATATAGTAAAAGAGAGTACATTTAATGCAGGTAATACTAATAATTAAATTCATTCTGACATTCACTTTTTTGACACAGTATAGCTCAACAAGTGCAGCATTTTGATAGAAGAAAATTTGCTCTTAGAATTCACGGCTGAATGCTAACCTAAAATGGCTCACTCAAAACTCAAACACACGTGCATCGATGCAGGGAAACCGCGCTCCGATGCAACTGCTTGCTAATTGGTTGAGTCTTTGGAGTGCAGCCGCTTTCCTCCTCCTACCTTGGCTCCATGGTTGTCATATTGGGCAAAAGTTCACCGACCGGGCTACATTTTCCCGTGGCTATGATTAAAAGCTCACGTATTTGGCTATTTTTTCAGATGTTTTTGACTGCTTGCTGGCGGGAAAATTTGGTAACCATGATCGACTTCTACGTAGTTTCTAAAGAGAGAGGGCAACTGAAATTGGATTTCTTTGTTACTATGGGATGGGGGGAAAGACAGAATTTAGGTTTTCACTGAAAATTTACTTTTTTGCCCCATGGGGAGATAATCGGCGATGGGGGCTTTTTCGGAACTATACGGTATATATTTACAGAAATATTGTAAAAAATGAATTTCAGTTTGTATCTTGAATAGATTTAAAATTAATAATAGACAACATCGGAATTTCTGAAATTTTTAACTGAACTTTCTTAATCATAATTACTACTGAAGCAAGAATCACTTTCGGTACTTTTCCGTTCAGCCTCAAATGCTTAAACAACTTTTAGACATTTTTATTTTTTTGTTTTACAAAAGCTTGTTTTGTTTAAGTAGTTCAATGAGACATAACCTCCTTTCAGTGCAACTGTTTGCCCTCTGAGTTACCTAGTTTAATACAGTTGTAACACATATTATATATATAAATTTTATCTTTCTGCAATCCTTCTTTTCCTGTAAAAAAAATGTAAATTAAATTTTTCATGACACCCTATTATTAGAAATGGAAATATTCCCTTTCAATTCAATCAAGAGTTCAAAATAATAATGCAAATCAACAAATTTACGAAACATTGATTTGAAGTAAAATAATGCTTCACCGCAGTTATGATCCCACTTTGTATTACATTAGTTATTTTTAGCTTCAAATTGCATCTTATTTGTTTGACATTGTACTGGACAAACAATCTGACAGACTTATCATACATATATATATATGTAGGAAGACAGATTTTTAAGAAAGTAAAAACGGAAAAAATAAACACTTATCACCTAAACATGCGCAAAAGCAGCAAAAATTTAAGTAAAGCAATATATAACAGGAATGTAGTAAAATATTTTTGAAAGGTTTCAAATTCAAAAATGTTTTTAAAAAAGGTTTGAGAATGAGACAAGGACTCATCAGTGCTGGTTTATCTCAAAGAATGAGCAATGCAGAGCACCCCACATATTTCAAGGCAAAGCACACTACAGCCGACAGCAACATAGGCTAGAGAAACTTTAAAACAAGCATAAAAAAAACACAAAATTGAAATACAAAATGTGGGGTTTCATCCATACCACAGTCCTAAGACTTAAAATAAGTGACACACCATGTTGGTGTGTCGTTTATTTTACTCTTGATTTAGTCCGCCGTAGCGACTTGAAGGAGATTTTGCAGGCGGTTAGAGAGTTAAAACTACTTGCAAGCTTTTACCAAAATCCCATTTTTTCTTTTTCCTTCCTCTTAATTTATCTTTTTTGGCTAAGACTGATTAGATCCGTTTTACTTGTGCTAGATTTTGATTTAAACTAATCTGTGTAGATACTAAGACTATAATTTTACTTAAAACAAGTGATTTTTTATAAATGCTAATTTTGGTGCACTTACATTTGCAACAATTTTGGCTTCTCCTCTTTGAGTGTCATAATATATTTCACTTTGTTCCAGCAATAATATGAGTTCTTGCCGCTGTTCAACTTCTTTAGCCATAAGCTGTATTATATCTTCAACGTTTTTAAGACTAGCATCGAAATCTTTTTTAAATTGCTGGCCATGGGTGCGATCTACAAAATAATAAGCAAACACAGATAATTTAACATACAACATAGTTTAGATATTTGATTAATTTTCATTTTTCTATAAAATGGTGGGGAGATTGATGAATTTATGATTTTAAATGCAGTAAAAAAATCCTGTAATAACTACCTTTGAAAAATATTTTCTATAAATACAATTTTTAATTGAACTTTCTTCAGATAATCTAATATCAATTCATTAACATCAATTTACATCATAAAATTTTACTATAAATAAAATAATGATTTTTCACTTTCTTTTTGTTATCACCTACTCATAATAAAAATCTTTAATTATGGTAAAAATACAAAGACTCAGAAGAAAGTGCCATGAATTATTATTGAATGGGCAGTTGTTTCAAAGAAATCAAATTACAAATTTTAATTATCAAGCACATTTTTACCTCATGATAAATTTGCAATTTCTATTCTACTACAGCCCTCTTAAGTCGATTTTACGGATTTAAACTAGAGGTTTTCAATCTATGCCTTTCTAATGCTATCACAATGCATTGTAATGTGAAATGAATCACAAATGCACAAAAGGTACAGCAGAGACGTAAAATTTGCAAAGTGGAAGGTTATGTAATTTAAATTAATATTAGTAGAAAGCAGAGATAATTTAGGGTACATCCCACCAACGGCGACAAATGACATACAACGACAGCAAACTTTTAGTGTATCCTTGTTCTTCTTAATCTAATAACCATTTCCTCATGCTGACTGATTGGCACTTTGTTATTGCATCATTGAAAGTGACTTTTTGTGGTTTGTTGGTTGAGTTATGAAATAGCTACATCATCACTGTTAGTTTGATTACTTTTGCAACAAGCTATTACGAGATGCAAAATGCCTTGGTCGCCGTTGGTGTGAATGTACCACGAGAACTCTTTACCTAAAAATTACTTGAACATTTTGCTGAAGTAGCTTACATAATGACAGATTTAATTACTATCTTGATTAAAAGAGAAGAAGAAGGAAAGAAAAAAAGAAAATAAGGAACAAATTAAAAAAAGAGAAAAATAAAAACCTAAATAAATTATTTTACTCAATTGCTACATTTCTTAATGAAAAAATTTTAGCACATCATAATGATCAAAAATTTTTCCAAAATCAATTATATATATTAAAAGCATTACTGGAGCCAAATTGATTAATCTTGTATAAAATATAAAATAGATAACATTGTTTACCTTTAAACTGCTGGACAATCTCAGTTTTTTTCGCATTCAATTTGTTCATATTAATGTTTGACAGCTTTGCAGATATATCTTGCTCTAATTTAGCAACTGATCTAATTTTTTCAATGACATTCTCAGGCTGTTAATACAAAATAAAATTTAGTAACTAAATTTGCATATGACATAAAAAAAGGAAACAGAAGATACTGCAATAATACAGACATACATATATATACTACAGGCAGAGAGAAAATTAAATCATAGTTGTGAAGTTTACATGAAATATGGTTTGACAAACTAAAATTGTAACATTTTATTGTATAATGCAACTATGCAGCATTTTAGGATTTCTTTATTTATATTGATTGGCAATTGAAAAACATTATTAGAACTGTCAAGGTTCCGTATATGAAAATATTAAATTGATGCTTTAAGATTACAATTAACACCAGCATTGTGACATTAGTTAAAGATAGATTCATCCCATCATCATGGGCTTCTGAAAAATAGGTTATTCAAGCCAAGATTTCAGTACTGGCAGAGCAAGCCATTCGCAGAAGACTGGCCTCAAATCTATTAGTGACCAAACAATCTGAAGAGCGGCAATGCGCAAACCAAACATATTTACTTTCATTTACTTGACATAACTGACCAGTTTATTGTGCTATCAAAATTCACAAGAACCAATGACTATGGGTTTAGGTCTGGTGCCGTTTAAAATGGTTGGAGGAAAGCAAACAGTGATAAAAATCCCTTTTCTGTGCTATGAACTACAGCACAAATATGTGGAATAAGCATAAGAGCAAGCCAATGCAGTGCTTTTGTCTAAACCTAAGGTTATAAGGTAAAAGATAGAAGGTAGATTGCTTTAGTCTGAGCACCAGTTAATCTTGGAGCTGACAGCCTAGCACAGATTAGTTGGGGCAGTAAATTATTTTTAGCCATGTCGCAACACACTCTGCCGGTTTACAAGTTTCTCCCCATGTTGAAGTTTCTGGCACTACCAATGCAATCAAGCTCCTAAGGTAATGATTATTAGCCAGACAATGCTCAGAAATATACCGAACAACTCTTACAACATCTTCTATGGTGGTTTAAATCTTTTTTTCACAGTATCAGCTTACCACCTCTCATAGTTCACTAGGACATACTAAGAAGGCAGCTTCGGTTAAGGGAGCAAGAGAATTTTCTGGTGCATTTTTGGACCCTTCATAAAATTTGAACCATTCAAAATGGACTCCTTATAAATTTTAATCAATCAAAATTTAGCAAATGAATCTAATTCTTTCATTTTAAACAATAAAATACAAATTTTTGAAGAAAATAATAATTAATTAACCATACCTTGAACTCAGCAAGTAATTTAGAAGGTGCTGTAGCCGGAACACGCGTATTTGCTAAAATAAAAATTAAAATAATGTAACAATAATAACAAGAATAAATAAATAATGTAAAAATAGGTTTAGTTTTCATTGCCATTGAAAGTAGAAATAAATACAAGAAAACAGCATTAAAATCATACCTAAAATTGCTCTGAGCTCTGCAATAAATTCAGGAGTATATATACTTCTCTCTTCCCAAATGTTAAACACTCTTCCAATATTTGAACGTATTTGATCATCTCTAAAGTAAGAAAGAAAAAAATATTAAACGTGTTTTTTTCTTTGTTAAATCAGATGAAATGTGCTTTCTATAAAATGTTAAATGTTACTTCCTGAAAAGTACTTCACAGATAAAAAAAGACAACAAATTTGACACAACTTAAAATTGTCTTGGGTATTGGGGGATTTTGCAGCTTTCTGACCGACTGCCAACTCTGCCAAATTTAATGCAGCCTTTAAGCACCAAAAGGTTCAATATCCCTAGTATAATTTTGCAAAAATAAAAAGAGAAGTGGTTGCAATTTTTTCTTTAAAGCACTGTATAGACGGTAAACACCTCTTCTTGCTAAATGATTGTATAGAATAGACCATATACCCTTTTATACAATAAGTAGAAGATAAAAAAATCAGTACAATGTAAGTATTGGTTATACAGTCTGACCACAAGCAGACCTAAAATTTTCTCCCCGGAAGAAACCATTGAAGCTTCAAAAAATAGTTGAAACATTAGTGGAGTGTCATATGATTTATCTCTCAGAACCCAGGTCCACTGTATGGAGTTTTATAAAACCTTTTGGAATGTGTTTTTAACACTAAATATTAAAATGTTCACTCATTTACTTTTGCCGATCTCAATTTTTTTAATTGTTAAAATAAATAATTATTAATTTTTTCAAAATTTTCATTCCATTTTCTAATAAAAACTCGAAGTCTCAAGGAACCTCAGGTAAAAAGATAAGAAAGGGGAGAGAACAGACAATAGCTGATGCTTGGTGTCCG
This sequence comes from Octonoba sinensis, assembly GCA_038502835.1. Classification (NCBI taxonomy): domain Eukaryota; kingdom Metazoa; phylum Arthropoda; class Arachnida; order Araneae; family Uloboridae; genus Octonoba; species Octonoba sinensis. Next base: position 124,628,365 of record CM076599.1, read on the forward strand.
TCTGAAACATGTAAACATTGCAAATAGCTAAGCTAAACAAGTAGCTGTTTTTGGACGTTAAGACAAAAAAATTTCAGATTTTTGATTATTGAGAATGTATGTATTTTTATTATTGTGTGTTAGTGTGATAAAAGTTAATTACTAAACATCATTCTGCTGGACAAACTTTGGAACATCCATAGCAAGTATTCGTTTTTTATTTATGTCTCTTGTTCATACAACAATTTAAAAAAATATTTTGAATACTCAAACGTATATTTTGCAATACATTGATGCTTAATAGCATAATTTTACACTTTAATTCAATAATATTAATTATCAATCACGAAATAAACGTTAGTTATTAATATTATTAGTATTTCTTGTTGCAGTCTTGTTTTAAAATGAATGAATCATCAAATAGTGATTTATTATGAACAAAATGATTACCTTATTTGTGACAAAATTGGATCTAATTCCCCATTGGACTCTGCTATAGGAGAACTGATAAAAATAAAGGGAGGAATAGCAACACTAAAGGCTGGTTCTGAAAAAAGTTCCAATGAATTGCTTCAGCATTTAAATGCTCGCAAATTTTTTTCTAAGTCATTCGTCATACAGACAAAAATATATTAAAGCATATTTGAGTAAAGAGAACACTACATCCACTTAAGAAGAAACTTTGAACAACTACTTCAACTGGCTTTGATTGAAAAAGTGATTTTTTTTTTCTGCCAAACAAAACAAAAAAATGACACAAAGGCGAAATTAAAAAAAAAAAAAAAAAAAAAAAAAAAAAAAAAAAAGAGACGAAAAATTAACTGTAACTGGGGCTGCTTTCAAAGAAACCGTCCTAAATTTAATAAGTCCTTGAAAAAGGTGAATATTGTTGTAATATTAATACAAGAATTGTAAGCCTGCTGAATATAGTGGCTCAAGGAGCTAATTACATATCTTTGAGAAATACCATGTTACATATCTTTCAGAAATACCATGCAAATGACCCTAAAGGACAAAAAAAAAAAATCCCCAAACTTTGCAAGTGGACACAGCAATGGAGCAGATTCATACGTCAAAGAAAACAATGACTGCTAGCTTTCAACGAAAGAATTAAATCTTATTTTAATTACTGAAAACATTCCCGACGAGAAAACAATAAAACTGATAAAGCAGTATGAAAATAATACAGTATTTTAAAGTAAATTTGGATTTAATATGATAATATGATTTTAAAAACAATAATCCAAAATATTGTCGGAGAACTGGTACAATTGGAGGTAGGATGACGATGAATCCTCTTGGGGTGCTAAACTCCTCAAGTCTGAAAATGGAAAAATTGCATGCAAAAGATATGGATGAATGAATGTCTTTGCTATCAAAGAATTTTATTTATCATGGAACGGTCATGTTGAAGAACCCAAAAGTGTCATCATGAAAATTAATTTGAATCAATAAAAAGAATAAATCTAAAAAAAAAATTCACATCCCATGTTATAATGTACTTGAACTGATTTGTGGGGAAAATCATGGCTAGTTTTCTTGTTTTTGCTGGTCTTGTGTGTATGTGTGTGTGGGAAGGGGGAGGGGGAACGGCAACTTTCTTAGGCACAAAACACCTTAACTACGAGCCTTAAAATATATGCGTGTAAAGATAAACACACATATACAAATATATTTAAGAGTGCAAAATTTTTAATTAAAAGAAAGGCAACAATTAGAAAAAAAAAGAAAACAAAACAGTACATGCACTCACCTTACAAGTAACGTAGCTTCCCTTAAAACTTCTGCAAATGAATTTCCAAATTGAACAAAGCCTTTTCTTTTTCCATTTTGAACAACATCATTGGCCAGGTAAAACAGAGTTAATCTGTGACTAATTTTTGCTACAAAAACAATAATCATGAATATTTAAGAACTGAGCCAACTTAAAAAAATACACATTACAGTGTTATTGACCTTATCACATACTGTATGACTACACTTGACCTTGTCGTGTGCAGTCATATAGTATGTGGCCGGCTCCGTGCGAAAGCAATCCTAAGGCCTCGGCTAACAGGTAGGGGTCTAGTGGAGAAAAGTCATATAGTATCTGTAACACTCTCACTGATTGGATCTTGAAGTCATCTAGTTTTGAAGTACACCACATACTGATACATAAGAGCAGTATAAGTTTGTGATGCGAAAAATATTCAGCCTATTCGACTTTGGCTAAATATCTAGCCTGTTATACAGCATTGTCGAAATGTTATAATAAGAAATGTAAGGAAAAAGAAGATTGATAGTTATTCTTTGTCATGTGAAAAAAGTCCTAATACAAGAAAAAATACATAAATGACACACTCCACAATAAGTTTTCTTTTTACTAGCAATAAAATATACATATATAAATTAAGTAGTATGATATAAGAGCTTTTTAATTCCATGCTATACATTAAAATCCAAGAGTAAACAAACATATGCTTCTATCTCTCTATGTTGCTCTTCAAGAATGGCCAAGAGCTAAGAGTTGAGTGAGGAATCAAAAAATTCGAAATTTTCCAAGGAAGCCATTATGCCTATGCTCATTGCTGTGGGGCTTTAATGAGAGGAGACATTAATGAAAAATGCAATAGTTTTTAAAGCAACAATTTATTTTATCTGTATTGCTGCCATTTCAACAATACAGTTGTCATTTTGACAAATCATTACAGATGCCATTTAACAAATCAAATTTTAATCAACATTTCTAGCCTTACTGGCATTACTGTATTTAGGCATTACTGTATACCTTACTATTACCTTCTAGGCATTACTGTATTTGCTCTTCATCAAATTAATGTGCATGAACAAATAGGAAAAAAAATAGTCTTTACAGATCGTCTGAGAAAATATAAATGTGTACGTAAAGAAATTACCAAAGAAACCAAGAGAGGCAAAGCCTACCATTTTTGATAAATTTGAAGTGCAGGCTATATTTTTCTACTCAATTTTGCTACTGTTTTTTAAAGGGTTGTGCCTGCATGTTTATAGGCATTATTGTACATGTATATATGTTTGCAAATTGTGTTTTTGTTTTTAGGTTTGATGTTGATGTTAGCTTCACAACTGTCCTAAGAGCTATTCTTCTCATGCTAATTAGGGACTTTTTGAGACTAATCTTGCGATTGTAATGAGAATTTTAATAGAAAATGATCACCTATTTTTTCATAGATATGCATGACATCATTTTTTATCCTCTACCAGGGATTGAGCAGTATTAGAGTTAGCCTGTGCATTGTGCAATGCAGCTAGTTTTTTATAAATTTTCACGGTTGGAAATACAGAATGCTTCCCAATATTTATGATTTAATAACATTTTGAAAACTATTCTTTGTAATATGGTACTGTCAAAAAACTGAGAAGTGCTCTTTAACTTGAGGTACCAAAAAAATTCAACCTATTTATTTTCTTCTCTCAAACGAATTGAATTCATTTCGTTTTCTCCTAGAAAATCACTTTACTTTTCTGACACACGTACTTTCCCCTATTCCAACTAAAAGCATTCAAGAAACTACTACATAGCTAGTTGCAATAGGGAGTGATCTGAAAGATAAATTTCTACTCTCAAATTGCTTGTTATTTTAAAGAATTTGCACACGTGTTTCCCTTTGTGCGCTCCATGACGGGCCTGCTTTCTACACATACCTATAGAAACACTGAAGCTTGAAAATATATTTTGCTTTCTTAATGGAATAAACATCATTAAGAGAGAATTAAGAGAGAAACTTTATGACTACCATAAAATTCCAGTCATAACACTTACCAAAAGGTTAGAGTGGAACAAATAAAAACGAGAATTTAAACTTTTGAAGCATATAGCTCAAAGATATTTCTTTTACCTTTTTGCAAAACTTTCATCCAAGCAGCAACAATTTTTTGATGATGAGCTTTATGATGTAATAGCCACAAAGACAAAGTCTGTATTGAATCCTGTGTGTTTGCTGCACCTTGAAACTTTTTTTCCAAATTTTCCTCAGATACTGAGCTAGACATAGTGGTGTTTCTTTGAAACGCAACTTCAATGCGAGAAAAATAAATTGTTCAATTTAAAATGGACATTCATTTGGATCTGTAAAAGAAAAGTTTAATATTAAAAATTCATATGGTTCTGATTAAAAATGTTTTCAAAGAATTCTTACTCAAGCTTAGCACTAATTTTGAGTTGCAATCAAAAATAATTGTCTTTAGGGCACAAGTACTAACCACTCGGCAAAACAATAAAACATTCCATTTTTTTCTATTTTTTGATATGATGGCTTGGCATTACACACAATTCAGTTAACAACTAAGCTCCAAACATAATTTTATCAATACTTCCTGATTGAAACATTCTGATATTTTTTCAATTTATGGGGGGTGGGGGGGGGGAGACCTTAAAAAGGCTGTAATAAAAAGTTGCAAAAAAAAAAAAAAAAATTCATTTTTAACAAAAATTACTCAATCATATCTGCTTACTACATTTTCAGATAAATATTTGTCATAACAAGAGTGTCTACAGAATTTCAAAAGCAATTTCATGTAAAAAAACAATTGTATTTTAACTTGTAAGTTACATTTATATATCACTTTTGAAATTTGGTTTGTGACATTTAAATGATATATGAGGGGCAATTGTAAAGAACTTAATATTCTAATCAGTGGTCCCCAAACCTTTATGCGAACCCCTTAGTAACACATAAAAAAAACAACAAAATTTGCTAGCACAATTATTTTCCATGTTGCACGCAAAACAAAATATGATTGTAAATCATCAAGATTTAACTGAAATAATAGAGAAGAAATAATAGAGCTGCAAGCAACTCTTTCCGTTTTTTAATTGTTACATTTTGATTAGTTGTTCGATTTGCGTTATTAATAGGTGCAACAAACATACATATTCACAAAACAATTTTTAGAAATTGTTTTCCCAATATTGCAAAAATGTTTTGGACTGGCATAAGAAATGTATGTACAAAATTTTGAGTTAATCAATAAATTTAGTGTTTGAAGTTATACAAAATTCGTTAAAACTAACAGAAATTTACAGAAATATTAAAAATTACATATTTTCAAGTTTCTCAATCAAAATTAATCAATAAATACATTCTGGTTCTATTTTGGGGCTTAACAAAAAGCTAGGCAAAAATAATGTAAAATTTTATTTTGGATAAATTTCAATTTTTTGACTCTTTTGTCATGTTAATGCAAAAAAAATCTGGTAAATGATTAGCCCAAAATTTAAAATCAAACAATGAATGTTTTCTGGTACCAATTTGTAATTTGAATCAGGAAAAGTAGAAGTACATTTCAAATTTCGTATGTGTGTTTTCTATGCCAATCCCCACAAATTTTCTACATTATCTGGGAACCAATTTATTAAAAATAAAATCATTACTACTCTCAGTTCTTATAAATGTTAATTTATTATTTTGTTATTTTTTTAATGTTAGTTATTAAAAAGTCTTATATCACAATATTATTTTCGCAAACCCCCTTCCTACTCTACACAAACTCCTGGTTGGGAATCACTGGTCCTCATAATGCATTCAAAACATAAAAATAATTCTAAAAAGAAAAGGAAAGGTAGATGATATTTAGGATTTCATTTTGATTTACCATACTTAAAGCCATCAATGAGACTTGGAGAAAAATACAACACACCTTCAAAGTGACTGAAATAGCTTTTTAAAAAATTGAACAGCAATCTTTTGTGATCAAATTCAATTTTTGTGATTTTCATGACCTTGAATAACATATACTTATTTTCAGTTTTCAGCCCAAAAATAAATTTTGTTAGTTTAATAAAATTTACATAAAAATATAAACCTTTTTTTAAATTTAAATCACAAAAGTTGCATTATTTTATTTTAAAATGAAGAAAAAAATGCATTTTTCATTTACCTGTTTAAAGTTAAAGGCTGTACTCATTGCAGAAGCACAAGGCATTACTTTTCCCTCTATTTATTACCTCCTTAGATTGATTACCTATTAAAAATGTATAAAAAAACTACTAAAACATAATAGAAAATCATGTTTTTATTATTAGTTCATACAGCGTTTATTGTTTCGTCACGCTATGTGTTACACTTCAACTTTTAAAATACTTGATTTCCCATGACTTTTGCTCCCAAACAGACAAAATCGGATTTTTTAAATTTGAATCGGAATGTTTTAGTTTAAATTCTTTTTTTTAACCAAAACCTAAAGAATATTTATTATGTTACAATTATAAAAATAATGTGACAAGCTAAACATTATGCAAAAGCACATTTTTAGTTATTTTTACAGCAGTAGATAGTTTTGATTAATAATATAGAGAAATAAGTTCTATTAGAAATACCATGATTCAAATGAAATTTAACCCTATCAGGAATTATAGATACAACTATAGTACAGAAAAACATGAACAAATTTAATCCAAATTCTTTCGCTATTTAAAGCTGAAAAGGATCAAACAATTGTGTGCACTTAATTTTACATGGCGTGCACTTTAATCATTTTTCAATTTTATTGACTTGGAGCTTATTTTACTTAGTGAAAATTGACTGAAGGAATTTTAGCTATATTTTGGATCCCAAACTTTTGTAAAACAAAACTATTGTACAAAAATTAAATTGAGATGGTGTAGTAAACATCTTTTTAGGTTAAAGAAATTAATTTAGCATAAATTTAATTACAGAGGGACATAAAAGTGAAAATTGCAAAATTACCGCCTCATAAATAAACTCGCAATAAGCTGCTCAGAATGCTGTAAATAAGGAATTCACACATAGGCAAGTTTTTATGTTCAATACAACAGAAACTTTCAGGTTGTGTCAAACTCAATATGTCGATCATTTGAAAATCCTCCAACTCTGTGTTAATTTCCCATTTGTCAAAATACACCTTCTTATGATGATGAAGGAAACTTTGTTCCATTGCTTTAACGCTTGTTTCAAAATTTAAGACTTATCACTACATGAGATTTAATGGATACTAAGACGAAGGATCATGTGAAAAACTGACTAACAAGAAAAAATTGCTTGATGTTTGCAAAGTTTAAAATACATCTCACAAATAGAAGATGTTTCAATAAGCAGTTAGTACATTTCATTGAAGAAAAAGTTACCAAAGCAAAAGATTTTTTTCCATTTCAGTCCTTTTAAACTTTTGTGCTATTATTTAACATAATTCCTACAGTAGGTTTACTAAAGTAATCGTAGCATTGTTACATGAACTAATAAAACAAAACTTGGTAATTCTAATCGATCGCAATAGTCTGTCAAATGTGTTTGGTGGACCTTTATCATTTATTTGAAGGACAACAATGTGTCCCATGATTTTATCACAGGTCACTATACTTTGCATCTATGTGTATATTTTGCATCTATGCCTTTCAAATGTGTTTGGTGGATCTTCATCATTTACTTGAATGACAACAATGTTTCCCATGATTTTATCATAGTTCACTATACTTTGCATATAAATCAACTATGAAATCACAATCAACGACAGTATATAAGGATTCCGCTTTTTTCTGAAATCGTTAATAAATTATTGAGAGAGAGAGTGAGAGGATAAATGTTAAACTTTTATGAGACTAGGCATATGTTTCTAAAACCGTGCCAACTACGACCATGACAATTTTTAGCCAATCAGGAATTAAAGTCCAAATATTTTCTTCAAAAACACATAAGTAACACAAGAAAAGACGTAATTACAAGTTTAAAAAAGCAAAATTACCTTTAATTACTAAAGAAGTAGACAAATGGAGAATATGAACGCCTCTTTTCCAAAATATTTTACTTTATTAACCGATACAAGACAGCCATATTTGTTTGCCTTGACCTTCCATTAAACATGTTGCCAGCTTAAAGAAACAAATAAATTAAAATAATAATTAGGCTAGTCTAGGTAACTAGTCGACGAAGGGACACAGGAATCGTTAAATGGCGAAATTTCTTTGAAGGAAATCGGAAAAAGAAAAGTTCCCTTTTTTTTAGAAGCGTGGCCATTGAGATATTCTATAGCTCAACGAGTGTGGCGGAGCGAAAATTTCAAACAAACTATAATGAAAAACTAAAAAAACATTTGCTTAACAAATTTGAAATATCATTAGCATGTCTTAAAGAAAGTCAAAGAGGAAAAGTTTTAATAAAGAAAAAGGGCGCTCTAAACATATAAATTAACAGTAAATATACAAAACGCAATTTGTATGCAATAAGGATTTCCAGCCACCTCCAAACTGTGAGGAGGAGGAATCCCGACATACAGCCTATAACTGATCATTTTTGCGCTTTTGCCCTAATGTAATATAATATACTTTTGTTATTCAACGAAATTGTTCATTTTCAATCTCCTCATTAGTTAATGTCTGCCTGCATCTAGATCATTGTGCAAATTTTTACAAACTGAAATATTTTAATTTTTTCTCCTTTTAGTTTTTAGGTTATTCTTGTGGTAAGTAAAGACTCGATGAACTCTATTTCTGCAAAATGTTTATATTGTATACTACACGTGGATTGTAGGGATCATTTCTTAAGTTGTTCAAATTTTGTTCTTATTCTAAGCAATCCAAATGTTTTGTATTTTAAGGGACTTATATTGCAAGCACAATTATATAAATAAAACATTTTTATTTAAGCAGTGAATGAAATATTATTTAAATCAAACACAAGTTAAACAAGAATACTAAAGAAACTGTGTTGTTTTGTAAATTATTTGACTATTGTCACAAGCAACCTAGCAGATTACTTAGTATTAATTTTGATCTAGAGGCTTATGTGGCGTATAATAAACAACAGAATTCACAAAAAGTATTTGTTTTAATAGAATTTTTTGTTAACCCCGCATGATTATTTCAGAACGTAATGTAAATTAAAAAGACTCTCCTTTTCTTTTCCCAATTTTTTTTTTGCCCCTTAATTTTTAGATAGAAATAAATCTAGAGATATACATAACTGTAGTTTGAGAAAATGCACTTGTTACGGCTCCAACCACCAAAATGTAATCCGGATCCAACCTATAAGTTTGTGCATGCACTTTGTTTTGTGAATGGGTCGCAGATGGTCAGTGCTCCATTATATGGGCTGCAGTCTCAAAATTCAACAACTGCATGAAGGAATAAGAATTTTAAGGGAAAAACTCATTCATTTAGTCAATTAAACAGATCCTGTTGCAGTGCCACTGTGTGCATGGGTTGTTGATGGGCTGATGATTTTGAATGTCATGAATAACATACAGGAATAAGTTACTGAATTCTGATTTGAATTACAATCATACAATACATTTCACTGTTATACGAATTTTACTCTGATTTTCTTCTGACGAATGTAGCTCCTAGTGTATTTCAATCTAGTATTCTGCATGTGATCAGCCACATATTATTCATCCAAACTCCTAGAAATTCAGGTGGTCGGGTCTATAACATGTCTTAAGAAAAGATAGCACATAAGCAATGCTAAAAATGCTAAACTTAGTTAACAGTTTCCGATCCTATTTAAACAGATGTCACTAAATGCAGAAAATAATTTTTAAGATGGATTGCATTTTTGTAGACATTCTGCTTTCAAAATCCTTAATCCAAGATAAGGAAAAAACTATTAAAATAGATATAAATAAGCATAGAATTAAATAGAAAAATATTTTCATATAGCCTTTGCTGCCATAAAGACTAGTATGTAATATTACAGTATGATGCTCTTTATCTTTTAAAACAGCAAAGGCATATGCGTTTTAACTTCAAGTTGTATAGTAGGCTCAAAACGCTAAAGATTGAAACCCACTAGATGCAGGGTATTTACAAACATTCCAGAAATGTAATAAATTTGGAAATTGGTCACAAAAATAAATAAAGTTATGAATAGGTCACGAAATTTTTTCACCCAACAGGACCTCAGCATCGGATATCGCATATCCAAAAAAACTTTTGAGTAACTAGGATCTGGTCTGGCCGCTGCACAAAATATCCAGTTATCCAGCATGTCAAGTTATATATTTAAAATTCAACTATTGACATGCTTTGAAAATATATGAGAAATACAAACTTACTCTGTTTGGAAGCATTGGAATGTTTAAAATTATGCATAGAATTTACAGGTTTTACACATCAGAGCTGTGGCGTAGCTATGTGGGGGGGGGGGGAGGCTGCCCATCCAGAGTGTCACCCATTAGCCGCGTTCACATGGCACTTTTGTAACCCGCAAATCCCCTCTCCAATTCCGAAAATACCCGTTTGGAAAAAACCCCGTTCACATGAGAAAAGAGGTTTTGTCTCGGAAAGCGGTTTTACCCATCATCCTTTGCGCACTGTTTACAATTTTTATGCATGCTATTGCCGTTTTCTTGCTTTCGCTTTTCTGAATGTTACAGTTTAAAACAAATTCTAGGGAAAGACTCCGCTGAGGATGTTTTAGACCTGATTTTTTGAAAAAAATAATTGCATTCACGATTTAAAAATTACATATAATTGCTTTTGTTTAACATGTTTACATTGTTTTGTTAATGCTTTTTTGTAAGAGCTGAAATCTAGTATACGAAATGATGTATCTTTTGAAAATTAAGATTTTGCATTATAAAAAATGCATCTTTCTTAAAGAAAAAGGAAAGAGGTGTTCTAAGTAAATTAAGAGCATGAAAGATCGTTGCTTTTTTCTTACGATTCAGGAATATTTACAAACATTTTGCTCATAATATCTTAAAAGCAAACAAGGTTGATAAGGGCAAACTGATTAACCAGAATATTGGCAATTGCATACATATGCTACATCTAGCAATCAATATCAAGACATTTTATTTTATGTACAGGTGGTGGTTATGCATCGTTTATGAGACAATTGAATATTAATTCCAAATATAGAATTAATTATGACACCCAAATGACTTATCAACAAATATAATCAGACAACAAATAAAGTTCATGATGTATTTGAAAAATAGAAATGATCAAGATTCAAGCTACGTGTGTTCTTATTAAAACCAAAAATGCAACGTTATGTATTTGTTTTTTTATTGCAGGGAGTGTAACTGAATTAAATGGAGAATTGTTATCTTAAATAAAGGGGGAAAGACCGTTCAAAGCTCTGCATTTTCATATATATATATATATGTATGTGTGTGTGTGTGTGTGTGTGTTAAAGATGCAACGAATATTCGGCCACTATTCGGTATTCGGCCTGCCCAAATAGACGTTTCTTGATTTAGCCTAATATTCGGTCTTTCCGAATACTGATCATTATTCGGCCGAATAGTTCTGCTACGGTAGAAATGTACAAAAATAAAGAAATTGGTAGATTTTAAGCATTTAAAATTGCATTAATTGTAAAAGAACACATTAGTATATAATTTTAATAAATAAAAATAATTTATAAAAAACTACTTTTTTTAAACATTGCTTTTAGGTTTGATACAGTTACAATATTGTATTTTATACTTAGCATTTGCTCACAAATGCTGGCAATAGTTAATTATGATGAAGAATGTGAGACTTTTATTTTGTTTAGTAGCACAGTGGAAGGCAGACTTTGTGTGAGTAAATTGATTTATTGTGAATATTGGGCAAGATAGCAATGGGAAAAGCCTAGAACATATCATGAATATTAAGGTAGCATAAGTTATTGGGCTTTTTAAATTAAAAAAATATATTCCAGTTAAATGCATTAAATTTTAATAGATCTTGTAAAAATAGGTATGTAAAAAGCCATAAAATAAAAATATACTTTTATAGCTTTTAAAATATCTTCATGAAATTATTTGGAGCAAGGTAAACATTCTAAACAATAGTATTCCTTTAATTTGAATTTAGAAATTAGTAAAATAATGCTAATGCTTACCAATTTTATTGCATTCAAAACAATACAGAAAATACATTAATTTTAGGTAGTTCTGGATTCTTAAACAGAATTAAATCATACATCATAGATTATTGTGTGAAATTGGTGTTTTACTTGGTGAGTACTTTTAAAATTTAGAAAATACTTTCTATTACCACGATTTTCTAGAAATTTTAATATTCGGCTTCGGCCTAGGAGAAATTGCCGAATATTCAGATAATTATTATATTCTATTTTTTTAACCGACTTCACAAAGGAGGAGGTTATATATTCATACCGTATGGATATCGGTTTTTTGTTTGTCCACCCATAACATCTCACAGGATGAGCCGATTTTCAAGATTTTGATTTTTTTTTAATCCATCGAGGGTGGTTGCTCAAACGGAATTTATCATTCAAATGACTAGTTTTCAGTGCCATTCACTCAAAGAAGGTTTGCCTTTTGATATGGATTTTTTTAAAAATAGAATATTTATGTAAACAATGGGTTTACACCAAAAATTATAAAATAAAGTCCCTTTCGGAAAAAAATAGAACCGACTGCAAATTATAAATTGCGTTAAAAGGTGAAAACTAATTTAATTGTTTAAACAACATCGATACGATTTTTAAACATAACTTTTGAAGTCGGTGCAAAATCATGATAGGTTTTGATTCATGATTACTTTTGTAATCATGAATAAATTACAAATATAAATGGCCCAGAGCTTATAACAGTTTCAATGTAAAGTAACACATGACGTAATGGTAATTAGGTAATTGTGCGCAGGCTTCAAAAGTTATATTTAAAAATCGTATCGGTGTTAAAAAATGAATTTATTTTTCACTTTTTAGTGCAATTTATAATTTAAAGTCGGTTCTATTTTTTCCAAAAATTATTTTATTTTGATGTACATTATTTATGTATAAGTAATTTTGAAAATCTCAATTACTTTTTAAAAAAATTCTGAACAGTAATTTCTAACCCGGTTAGTTTTATTTATAAACACCACAGGGTTGTGTAAGAAAAACCTGATATGGCACAGCCAACAAAATTATGCCTACATATTAATCGCATGCATGTGTCGATTCCAAAAATAAAAGATACGTTTTTTAAAAGTTTAAACCTTTATGTATTTCTTACTCCTTAGTTTTAAAGACATTTAAGGACATGAACTAATAAAAATGAACAAACCGATGTCACTATGATGAGTACGACAAATTATTTCTGCGTTTCAAGATAAGAAATTACTTTTTCAATAATGAATGAAACAATAAAAGTAACAATACTCTTCTACCTTAGTACTAACATGTATGGAAACGTACAAGATCATAGGATTTTTCATCTTAATTTTTCTTAAATTTATTACATCTAGAGATGACAAAAGATATACACAAAATTGAAAAATAAACATAGAAAAAATTACAAGTAAGAAATAATTTTTATTGCTGTACTTTTAACCTATTTCATTTAAAATCCTCAAGTTGGGCACACCATACGAAACGCGCGAATTGTCAATCAAAAGTTAACTCGTGGGGAATCGAGAGTGCTGCGCGAATGGCATGCTGGGTAGAAACCCCGCAAAAATCCTGCTCTTGGGCAGGAGGCAACTAGACCCACCATTTACCCGGTAAAAAACCGGAATGCGGTGATAAGCAGGGTACAAGCGGGTTATAAGAATGCCATGTGAACGCGGCTATTTAGGGGTGAAACCCAGCAATGAGAGAGAAAAACAAAAAAATCTTTAAAAGCTCTATGGAATAAAACAAGTACCTTAAATTGGATATTTTTTTCTATCATTTTCTTTTCTATTTTAAACTTAGCCAAGTTTTTCCTTTTATAAATATATTTGCAATGTTTTTTAGCCATTACTCATAATTGTTGCCATCAACAAACACTTTAAATATTATGAGGTTCATGATACGAATAGTGTTCTTCTTTTTAAAAGCTGCCATTCTTTCAAAAAGTTATTTAATATATTTCATTAAAATGCACACTCCCCTGCATCAGAGCCGGATATCCAGTACATATCAGGCATGAGATTCTTCCGACTTTTCTGAAATTTGAAATTTCCGATTTTTATCAGTAAAAAAAAAATTGGACTTATACCTTTTTTTTTTGACAACGAAAAACAATGCGCCAAACGGGACATATCGCGCCAAAAATTTTGCCAAGCTGAAAAGGATCCTTTAAGAACGTTTATTAGTTCATGGAAGGGAATTCTGCCCCAATTGCACCGTAGTGCGCCAAATCTGGTATCCTGTGCCAACCTGCTACAAAGTGGATTTATGTTCGATTCTGCGCAAATTTCGAATTCACGCCAAAATCTTGGCGCGTACTAAACGAAATTATGGCAGCCTCAAAGATGGGTCTCAGAAGAAATGAACCTGCAGGGATCGCAGAGATCCTTTTTTTCACATTTTTCCTCATTTTTTAAGTGCGCTTTTTTTCCACATTTGAATTCCTTTTTCTTCTGATCACACAACTTTTTTCAATTTCCTGAATGTTGTTTTCTCGGCAATTTCAAATAGCAACGTGTGACTTCTTGCTTCAAGATCAACTGGATAACCAATTATAAACGTTTTTAGATGAGCTGCTGTGATTTTGCCAAATATGGCTTCCTGTGTTTGAGATTTCAATCCTTTTCCATCTCTTCAATATTTCAATTTTTTTAATGTTTGGAAATTATTTTAATATGTTCTACCTTAGAGTAGCTTATTTTATTTTTCATTTTAATAATTAATAAATTAATTTAATAACTTTTTATTTATTGAAGTATTTTTGCTAATGTCATTATTAATTTTTATTAAATTTTTACTGAATAAGCTCTCAATTCTTTATTTTAAAATTTGTTTTAATAATATTGTTTTAGTAAGTTGAAAGGTTATTATTTATTTCTTTTTTCTTCTTAGAAATTCGTTTTTTCCATCTATGTTTTGATATCTTCATTTTAAAAAAAAATGTGATCTTCTTGCATCCGTTGTTAGAATTGAAATTTTTTCACAATTGATGTTAGTTAAGAATTGTTAAAAGGCAAATTAAAAAATATTCACTTTTACTTTTAGTAAAATCTTGATTTGAATTTTTTTAAAGGACATTCTGTGCTTGTTAAGGAGTGTGAGCTCTCAGTTGTCTAAAAGTTGAATGTTGAATTGAGGTTCATTTTCATTTGTGTTGATTATTTAAATTTTTGTAATTTATACATATCTCCATTTGTTAAAAAAAATAAATTAATAAATACAAATTTAACGAAATAAATAAAGCATAAAACTGATATTTTTTAAAAAATTCCATTTGAAAAATCCAAATTTGTGACTACAGACGAGTTGCTATTTCATCAAACAATAATCATTTTAATTTGAAGCATATTCATCACAATGCAGGAATAAGTCATTTCAAGTTTTAAAAAAAATTAAATTTAGCAAGTGAAGCAAAGTGAAGCAAAATGATTCATCTAGTACGCATCTTTATTAATAAAAATGTTAAATCTTAGAATCAGTACTCATTGTATTGATTAGGAGATTTGTTAAGTACATCTCATTAAATTATTTTCCATACTAAGCAGCAAATGCAGTCTTTAATGATTTCAAAACACTTAGTCTTTAAGAGTGAAAGTTATTTCTTCAAAATTACTGGAAAAAAATATTGGAATTTAGCGCTCACTATTACAAAAGATCAAATTTTTGGTAATGTACCAGAGTGATATATTTTTTATACATTTTTCTTGTGTGAAATGTGGTTCCTTGCACATTTTTTTGTTTTTTTAGCAAAATTTGAGCATGCATGTATTTTCAGACTTTTTGCTCTTAACCTAATCTCATGCCTGACATATCCATCTATCCGGGGACATTGGATATGCATTATCCAAAAATAAAAGATCCCACACTATCTGGTATTTTTTAAAGTTCAGGGAAAAGTTATAAAATTTCACTTTTGAAATTTTGTAGAGATACCCTGAGAGAAAAAAAAATCTTACAAGGATTTTTTAAAAGTTGTTAGTCTTTACTACTCTACTGTTTCCATGTTGAGCTGATTCTGGCTTATGAAATTTAAAATAACATTTTATATGGTTAAAAGATATTTTTTTTTTACTAATTCCCTTTTTAGGCACAATTTGGATTTAAACCATGTAAAATTAGTGTGTTTTGAAGATAAAGTAGGATTTTCAAACTTAAACTTTGTTAAATATTACTCGAAAGGAAGTTCCCGAACACCTGCCGAGTAGAAAAATACCTGGTGAACAACCTAGCAGCCCGTTCTGGCCCAACTACACCTCTGGTTGTATGGATCTTTTATTTAGTTTACTTTTACTTTTTTGGGACCTAAAAACTGCAATGGTCTCTCTGTGTCCTTCTATTAAATCATTTGTTATGCAAAAAATAATCACATGTACTTGCTTAATTTATGTAATTTACTTGCAATGGCAGTTAACTTAATAATTGAAATTAATTTAATTGTTAAATTTTATTAACTTGTTTAAGTTATAAAATGTGACTGCTTTTATTTACTTTGTAGGGGTTTTTTTTTTTTTTTTTTGACAAAATGTTTTATGTGTGTAATGTAAAATTGGTAAGAAATTTTAATTTTCAATTTGAAAGGATTTATATTTAAAGATTTCTCATTTCTTTACAGATTATGGTTGTATTTACCTGTAATGCTTGTGGTCAAGCTATCAAAAAAAACCAAGTTGAAAAACATTGCCAATTCCAATGCAGAAATTGTGAATCATTGTCATGTATAGATTGTGGGAAAGATTTCTGGTTAGTTTTTGATCTGTTAAAAATTATATTTACCTTTCAATACTAAATTTGCTAAAAATATTTTTGTAATGTTAAAATTGAAAAGCAGTACATTTACAAGAGTAAACTCTGGAATAATAAAATATTCTTAATTTTGTGATCCAGTGACAAAATCTGCTTTCACAATAGTGGTAGAAATCCAAACTACATTAAAGGAACTACTAGAATGTTTATTTTACCCTTAATAGTCAATTGTTACCCGAATTTCAGATTCCTTGGAGATATAAGTATTATACCGATTTCAGATTCTTTGGGGATGTAAGTATTCAACAATAAATTTTAATAAAAGGAATTTAGAAAAATATTAGATCCACGATGCTTACACCAATGATTGCATTGCATCTGAAAGTGTAGTAGGGATGCACCTGTGAGGGGCGTGCAACTAATGGAAGGTTAAAGTGAAGCTTAACATTGAATTAATAAGGAAATAACCATGAAAAGAGCAACATTACTAATACAAACACAATCAATAAGCTTGATATTTATAAATTTGCTAATACAAATGCAACCAGTAAACTTGATATTTATAAATTTGCAATTTATGCATAATATTGAACTACTTTCCTCCACTAGAGCCCTGCCTGTTAGCCGAGGCCTTAGGATTGTTTGCGCACGGGGCGACGTAGTGGGGTCCACTGATTTTACATGCACGTATCCCCAAGTGTACATGGCTGGTCTTCAGCGATGATCGAACGCGCAACTTTCCAGGTGGAAGTCCAACGCTCTGGAACAATTAAATTTTAAAATCAAGAAGAAGTACTATTAGCAACCTGCTTTTTCCCTTTTTTTTTTTTTTTTTTTGTCAAATTTAACCACAAATTATTATTTTATGACACTCACAATATGAAAAGTTTTCCAGATTAACTGGAAGGATAGTACTTTTTTTATTTTAAGTTTAACACAGTAATCTAAAATGCACAAGTTTTTGTCCCAAGATGTGTGTTATAAATATCTTCTATGTAGGTCTGTAGAAGGTGATTTTTTTCTTTTTCTTTTAGGGGTGATGATTACAAACAACATATTAAATGCATAACTGAAGATGAAAAGTATGGAGGCAAAGACTTTAAGGCAAAACCAAGCAGCAATAAAGGTGAAATCAAGCAAGAAAAATGGATAGAAGTAAATGCTTTTTTTGTTTTCATTTCCTTTATTTATTTATATTCTATAACATTCTTTGTTTCCTAACTAGAGCTGACCTGAGAAAAGTGGTGATTTAATTGAAAAAACCCTGTATGTGTATATTAATGTGGGAAGAAAACACTTTGTAGCCCTTTTTATTCAACAGTTTCAGGAAATTTGCACCTTTCATTTAGCAACAATTCTGAGTATATTAGAATAATTTTAAAGAAATGGTTCTATTTTTACAAATCTGAATTAGATGTTATAATTATATTTTTACAGAATATTATTTTACTTAAAAAATGAATATTATCATTAGGGATAAAGTCGTGTTAAAAGATATTTTGTAAAAAGTTGGACTTTTTTGTGTAAAAGTATCATTAACAAATTAATTATTCAAAAGTACTGTCTATTATCACCACCTGCCCCTATGGAATGACTAGTTATTTTAGAAGCAATCTATGAATTGTTCATTTTTCTTTTCCTTTTGCAAATGGAGCTGCTGTTCGCCGATAATAATTATCCGCTTCAATTTTCGGCACCCAATATCCTTGTATCTGGACCATTCTCATGGATTTGAAACATAGTAAATTTGATTATCGAGTCACTTTTTTAATTGACAGGAGTGTTCACTCCATAATGCCTCCAGCTTTGTATCATGAAAAGTTTTTGAGTTATTTCATGTTTCTTATCCTCCATCTCAAACTCACCATTACTGAAGCACTTAAACCAGTATTCACGAGGTAAAATTGATAGAGTATAATCCCCAAAATCTCGTGTAGTAATCTAAGACCTTTCACTGCTCCTTTGTTTTTGAAATGGAAGCAGAAGAAAGCAAAAGTTTCTTGCAGGGTTCATACTCCACCTGAAAATCATGGAAAACCTGGAAAAGTCATGGAAATTGATTTCCTTTGCAAAAGTCATGGAATAGTCAGGGGAAAACGCAAATTTTTGACAAAACCTGGATAATTCGGGGGTTTTTCCCCTATCAAGAACCGCTTGGAGGGAACCTACGCTCGTCGCGATGTCAGATCCTCAATTACCTCACCTTCCTCAATTAACTTCGCTTTTCTTATATAGGTTTTTCTTTATATAATGGTGTTCATTATAGTGTCAAGGCATAAAAGTGCCTGCCTCAGCATTTCTGTAAATATTTGTTTTCATGTGTACATGCGTTATTATAGAATTAAAAAGCTGATTTGTCCCCACTGGGATCATCCTAGTTTTATTTTATTTATTCTCTATATTTTATGTTTTGTAGTTTTAAATTAGCTTTCTAAAGTTTAAATTAAAAAAAGAATAAGAAAGGATGGATGCAAATATAAAAGCTAATATCTTTTGGCAGTATTGTGTCATAAAATTTTGCTTTTGAAATTCTATAGTATAAATTTGTTATCTTAATGATCATCTGTGGAATTTTTTAATATGAGGTTAATATAATTGTATGGGGGAGGGGGTATAAAATGTTATGGCAGGCATATTTAATGTACAAGTAGCGCATTTGCTAATAGATATTTTTACTTGGAACGTTAAATTGGATTCCTGCTTTGAATCTACCTGGAAAAGTCAGGGAAATTTTTTTGGCTATTTGAGTATGAACCCTGTTCCTGCAAATTGTGTCTCATTTGCACAAAAGTTGCGTGGGGGCTATAAAATATAGTATGATATAATAAATTTGTTTACACTTCAGAAAAATAACATACTAAAACCTGATGGTGATGCTTTTAGAAAGCAGGTAACAATATGGTCCAATAGTACATGTTTAATATTAGTTTCACTCTCTCTTGGAAATTCTTTTAAATACATTTATACTTTCTAGTAATACATAATCTTTTTTAGCTTTATTTAAAAAGTATTCTTATTGTTGTTTGTTTTCGTTACAGCATATTACAAATACCATAAAAACAAAAAGTTTGAGTGGCCCTTTGGCTAATCTTCTTGAGCATATCATTCAATTCAACAACATTCCAAGGAAAAAATCCAAATTCGAGGTATACTGAAACATGCTTTTATTTTTCTTTGTCTTTATTGCTTAACACTTTGCAATCTAGATAAATAGTCGCTGAATGCATTATTAATTAGCTATTTTGTAAGAAATGAATATTAAAAGCATCAGCCTTTTTCTCAATATGCTTTAACTGTATGTTCCTACCACTTAATGTTTCTCAGCTTTTACTGAGTACCTAATTTTTCTTTATGTTTTCATCATATAAAGAGACTATTTTTTAAATATATTTTTAAAGAATCATTTTAACGTACCTCTTTACCAAATTTGGAACTTCTCTATACCTGACTTCTTTACAACTGCTTTCTGGTTTTCTTGTGAGGACTACACCAAGGTTACCTAATTTAAGTGAAATAAATGATATTTTCTTCTGTTTAAAAACCAAAAAAAAAAAAAAAAAAAAACAATAAAAAAGGGGGGGGGGGGGTTAATATTTTTTGAAGTACTTTTGAGTCTTACATCTGTAAAATAAATAAGTTTTGTTATCTTTATTATTATATACATATGTGTGTACTTCTCAACTTCATCTATGTAGGGGAACATGGAGCAAAGTGAAATAGTAAAAGATGTACTCGTTTGCAGGCCCCGTAGCAGAACTTTCTGTATCAATCTGTCACACAAGTTTCAGATGTCAAAAAATTTATCTGCGGCACCAAATGATATAAAACTAAATTTTACAATCATGAAAAATAGCAAACTATTCATTTTTAAATAGTTGACTTATAACAATGATACATCCAGACAATAAATAAATATTATAATTATTCAATTTATAAATAAGTTAATGAAATCTAAAATTGAACTTGCAATTAAATCAGTGAATGGAAGAGCAGTACTAGTCCAAATTTTATCATTTTGTTTTTTTGTTTGAATTGGTTTGATAAATGTGGATATAAACATTGAGCGTAAGAGCTGTATTATAATCACCTTCTTTCATATGTTTTATACCTTCTTTAAATTTGAATGAATGGAAAAATTGTACATGTCCAGCTATAGTATTGTTTTTCCGTGCAACCGCTTGGGGGTGCTTCAGATTCTGATAACAACCAAGTTGCTTTTTGTTGTTTATAGTTCATTTTTGTTAATATTTATCAGAAACTGTTCAGAAAGTTTATCAATATTATTTTTGAGTAAATTAGTTTTTTATTAATAATCTACCTTGTGTTTGTGTTGTTGTTGTTGTTCTGTGTCATTTTTGTTTGACGACATGAGTTAGTCAGAATGTGAACCCACTAAAAGAAGTGAAATTCGGCCAAAGGGAAAGAAACGCAAATCTGACCCATCGACATGGAAACGACAGAAAATAAAAATTTCTCGTCGAGAAGGAGCTTCGTACACTAACTCGTCAGGTAAGGTAATTATTCCAAAAACTACTGGACCATCTTGCACTTGTAAACGTCGATGCATGAATGCATTTTTTAATGACGATAAAAAAAATATTATACAGAATCTATATGACGGGAAAACAAAAACAGAAACAGATATTTTTTTACTCTGTCTAATCGATAAAAAGCCTGTGATAAGACGCCATCAAAGATTGGAAGTAGGCGCACCAGACGAAAAACCAAGGGCAAACAATTTTGCTTACTTCGCTATTAAGAATGGCTATCATACCCTTGTTTGCAAACAAGCTTTTATGAGTTTGCATGCCATATCACACATTCAAATTCAGAGGCCCAAATGTAGCAGTGCTTAGTCTTGATTTCATGCAGAATCGCCCTCTTTCACGCATACCCATGCAGGAAGTATTTTATTATCGCCAATCATGGGTAAATGTTTTTGAAATCCACAATATAAAAGAAAATGCTGGCCACTGTTACGTTTACCACGAAGGGCAAGCCAGAAAAGTTCCAAATGAGGTATGCACGTTTCTACAAGACTTCATTTCTACAAAAATTCCTGATTCAGTCAAGGAGCTTCATCTATTCCGTGATGATTGCTCTGGACAAAATAGAAATCCTACCGTAGTTCGATTTTTATTAGCTTTGCAAGCAGAGAAGCGCTTTAAGAAAATTTACCACTATTTTCCTTTAAGGGGACATTCGTTTCTTCCCTGTGATATAAATTTTGGAACAATCATAGAAAGAACATAAGAAAGCATGATCAAATCTATCTTCCGGAAGAATAAATTGACTTAATCATTAGCAGCAGGAAAAGGGCAGGCCCTTAACAGTAAAGCCTATTACTCATGAAGATATAGTAAATTTTAAAGACAGGTGGCCTACTATTTACAAGAAAATTCCAAACCCCATCCGGGACAACAAACAAGATGAGCATTTTCTGTATCGGAATATAAAATGTTTGTTTATGGTTGTGAAATGCCTGGATATGTGACAACGTATGACTACATTGATAGAGTAGCGTATAGAACTTTCAAGCTTGTCAAGAATCGGGTTGAGCAAATATTACCTAATGCAAAAGCGTATGAAGGACCCGTTGCAATAAATGAGAAGAAAATCCAAGATATTAAAAAGCTGAAAAGGTGGCTGAAAGGTATGTGTTAGCTTAAATAAACAAAAATTTATTAATTATAACTGCATTATTATTTAATTCTTAAAGGCAGTATGAAAGCATCTGCCAAGCTAGATTTCATAATAAGTCAACCAGGTGCAGTGTAGAATTTTTTGAAACTTAAACTTTGATTATCTCGAATTAAGACTTTTGGACTAGTACTGTTATTCCACTCACTGATTCAATTGATGCCAGCTAAGAAAAAAGGAAGTAAAGACAATACAACACAGTTTAATATTTAAAAATTATTTACTATATAACTTAGTGAAAACAGGGTAAACATTCATCCGAGTCATTAATAACCCTACCTTTGAAGTAACATGTTTAAGAGCAAACTCTGTGAGCAAGAAATTTTTGTGAGATGGCTAGTTAATCTGCAAGCTTCATGATAAATCTAGTTCTAGGTGCCATGCTGCACAATTTCTACTACCGGTTTGCAGGGCCACCTACTTAATAACATTTTAACTATGTTACAGAACAAGTAGTTGATCCCTGTCGAAAAATGGTTAACTCTAAAGATCAAGCTATGTTAATGCAAGCCATTTTCAAAATTTGGTGTTCATGTTCTAATATCTCGTGTTAAGTCGAAAATATTTTTTTCTATTTTATAATGATAAAATTCTTGTTATTAATATTTTAAATATTATTTAAGACCTACTAATGTCCAGTGCAATGTTAATATATTTTATATTTGGCTTCTTTTGATTACAAATGTTTAGTACAATTTGTCATGGGCATACGGGACAAGGGGAAATACAAATTTAATTTCACTTTGTCCCTTTATCAATCATCAGATAATTAATTTTTCATTCATTTAATTATTAATTCATTTAGTTGTTCATTTATTAAGTAGATTTTCGTTCGTTCATTTAATTAATCATTTGTTTTTTATGTTCATTAATTCCCTTATTCAGTCACTCGTTTCATCAATCATTCATTCATTTAGCTATTCATGGTTAATAAAAAGTATTATAATGCTCTGTACTTGCAAATATAAATAATAACATGTCATTTGAATTATCAAAAAGTGGCATATGAATGCAAAGGTTTAATTATCCCATCAAAAACCCCATTTCGTTAGGAAAATATTTCAATTTTTCACTTTGCCTCATGCATGGTGCAAAATGATAATTTTCCACTTTTCCTGTACGGTACAAATTTACTCCTTCAAATGAAAAATAATATTTCAATGCAGGTTCTATTATAAAATTCATAGGTCTCTCTTTATGTACTTTTATTTTCAAAGCAAATTTTCAATTTTTTCATTTCGAAAAATGTAATTTATCTTATGTACTTCACTTTGCCCCACATTCCCCTACTTCAGTTCTGCTCTAATTTTCATTTTGTTTATTATTCAAGTGATATCATATTTAATTTTGTGTTAAAATTGCAATGCAGAATTTTCTCAAAAACAGTGCTAAAGTCAGAAATCAAGGACTCATCAATAGTGCTTGGGAAATATTTTCAGAAAGTACAAAAGTAAGTTTTTTTATTAATGTCGATGCAATTTCTTAAATGCTTTTTTTTAAAAGTGATTTTGTTACCAAATATGTAACATGTTTCAAACAAAATCATTTTAGAAATGTAGATACCATTTTGTTTAATACTTAATTTAATATATATTTTTTGTGTAGGGTATATAATGCATACAAAAATTAAGCAAACAAGCTAAATAAAGGTTGTTTCTGTGTAGTTACTCCTGAAACCATGTGTAGTCATGAGATACTATGTAGAGTTATACGTGTTTGTTGATGTGTGCGGATATCAATAACTAAATAAGCACTGTTCAAGACTAAACACAACATTTAATTACAACCATTTTAAACTCCACATCAAACAATCTGCAATGCGCATTCTAATATATGACTACAGTTAACATTAATAACAATATAAATACAGTATGGGATTTCGGAATTTCAAAAAAAATCGGCAGCTGAAAAAAAAAATTTTTTGAAAAAAAAATCGGGAAATCTTTTGCACCGTTTTTTTTTTTTTTTTTTGAAAATAGGCGTTTTAAAGAGAAGGAAAATAAAATGTAATGAACATATTTAAGATAGGAAATGTGCTGTTTTCAAAAACAATATTTCGTGATTTTCTGAAAAGGGTTCATTTTTGCGATTAGAGTTTTTATTAATTGTTGCTTTAATTCTGAGCTAATATCATTAAATTTTGCCTTTTTAAATTTCTTGTAGTTCTCTTATATTAATTTTTTTAATGAGCTCTAATTTTCGTGCGATACAGAACATTCGTGAAATTAAAAATCTGTGTTTCTCGCATTTTCCCGATAGTCTGATCTTTTACTATAATTTAGTGGCTAGAGAATATAAAATCATATCAAAATTTGATAGAATTCTTTTCTTTTATTGTTTAGTTAAAGAAGTTAAAATAACATCGAGAAAAGTATAGATGTTTCGATGCTTTGCATCTAATGTAAACCTTCTCCAACTTCGTTTTTTGTGTTAAATTTCGTGACTTATGGGCGAGTATATACAGTAATAAAAATGCTAATAAAAAGTTCCAGAGCAAATTATATGGGCTCTGATGCTACGTACAAAATATTTTGAATGAGGCCCCAAAATCTAGAAACTTCCGAAATCCGGAAAGATTGCGGCCCCGAGCGTTCCGGATTTGAGATCCCATACTGTATAAGCCAAAGGCTTTGCTGTAGCTTTCATTTTTAATAGTTAGCATAGAGAATGCCGCAGTTTTATCAATGGTGGATATGTCTCATAAGATGAGTTTTTTTAACCCCTCTTGAATTTTCAGTATAGATTAAATACAGGTGTGCTATACTGCATCATGATGTGCAGAAATAAGCAAACGAATAACGTGCTCAAATGATGCTCACTTGTTCTTGGAGGTATACTAAAGTTGCACACACAAAAAATCACCTGAAAGCATAAGTCACCTTCTTCAGGCAGCTATTTTTCTTACAAGCTGTATTAAAATATACAGCTCCTAAGCAGTGCTGCAGTCGTCCATGATGTGCAGTTGCACTTCTAATCTTTTGTATACCCTAATGTTGCAATGCTGCAGTTGTCCATGATGTGTAATTGCACTTCTAACCTTTTGGATTAACCTTATATATGCATGCATGGTGTAAATTTCAGACGATTTGGCCTATTCCTACATTGTGTAGCAGCAAGCAGTGTAAATAATTCGTGAAATATATTACACTTTAATATTGTGGAAGCTATTATTATTTTTAGCAAAGAAAATAAATATTGTATATTCATGTATTCAGAATTTTTTTGGCATAAGGTATGATTAGTATTTAGTGTTCTATACATCAGTCCCCCTCAACCTTCCTCTCTGTATTAATTTTATGTATAAAAATGTTGCTTTTTAGAATGGCACAGAGACTCCTGAAAGTCCTACTGTTAATGGTAATTTAAAAAGATCTGCAGAAGAAAACTGCAATGAGAAGCCAGCAAAAAAGCTTCAGCAAGAAACTAATCCTCCTAATGGTAAATTAGATGTTCCACTGACATCCTTTCTCATAAAAACAAACTAAAAGTTTTATAACAAAATAGAATCCTTTCAAGTAAATTAAATTCCGTCTTTTGTTTACATTATTTATTTACTGGAAAAGAGACGATCTTGAAGTGTTGTAAATGTGTTTTGCCCTATTTGTATAAATATAAATCGACTAGTAAGCCCAGCTGTCATACAAAATGACCGCTGTTCTAGATATTATAAATATACATTTCTCCCAGTAAATCGGAAATGAACATCAAATCAAACAGTCATTTATCAGGTAGAACCGTAAAGTTTAATGAATAAATAATAAACATATAATAATTTCATTAAAAAATATTCTTACCGAAAAAAAAACATTTAAGTTACAATAAACTAAAATAAAAATATTATTTACTATATAATCAAATTGTTTCTGAAAAATATTTATTTATATCCAACATAATCATTGTCAAAACAATAGTTTGAACGAAACTGGAAAAAAGAGCGCTGCCACTTTAATATATATATAAAGCGCAGACTATAAATAAATTAAAACAAAGGATTAAATTAAATTGGTGTTTACATTAATTTTTAACAGAGATTGCAAATCTAACGATGCCTCACTCAAAATGCTAGAGAAATGTTTTGATTATTAGTCGTTTTCATTATAGAAACAATTGTGTAGATGGCAGCACGATGCAATATTCTAAGAGTAAGAAACTCGGAATAAGCTATCGGCGACAAACAGACACTTTTTTTTTTTTTTTTTTTTTTTAAGCGGCTTATATATAAGATTATTTAATTAGCATCAGGGAGAATTTAAAAAAATATTACAATAATGAAAGAAAGGAATTTAAAAAAAGAGTCTTTAACACTGACAAAAAAAATCTTAAGCATCTAAAGTTCTAGATTGTTTCTGTTGCTATGTATTAATGTACAGAGTTTAACCATATTCTATTATAAAATGAAAGTTATGCTGTAAGGAACAGTTTAATCATTAAGTTAAAGATTTACAAAATCTTGTTACATAAATGTAAGAAAATATGGGAATACCCAAGATTTCAAATCTTGCTGCAAACATGAGTAGATATTCAATTGTTTGTTATAAATCACTATGAAAAATGCAAATAACTTTTTTCTGAGGTGAATTAAACTTTAGTTTAAAAGAAAGACAGAAATCAAGGACATCAATCACTAATGTTGTGACAATGTTTCTAACATTTTGTTTTTGTGAGAGGGAACACAATGTATTTGAAATCATGCATGCTGTTTTATGCATAAACTTTTTTTTTCTTTTTAAATGGCTAAGAATGAGAACTTCTCCTTTTAATGTAAACAAAAGTATTTTTAAAATAAAGAACTCCTATTTATCTTCGCAGCTGCTATTATTATTTTGGACAAAATGTGGTATTTATAACAAGTTCAATCGCTGCTGTGAAAAATAAATAAATAAATAAACTGTCACTGATTTTTCGTTACCAATGCCAAAGTAATTAAACTTTCATTTTAAATGACCAAAGTTATACTTATATGTTTTTAAATGCTTCAGGCATAGCATCTTTTTTTTTGGGGGGGGGGGGGCATTCTTTCACACAGGTAAGAAGCACTAACATGCACACACAGCAGCTTCTTTTTTAAAATCCTGCTATGTATTATTTGTCATTTGTCTTTACAGGGTTGGCACGGTTTAAACCATTTGGTTTAAACCATGGTTTAAACCAAATGGTTTTTTTTAAAAAACCACATGGTTTTTTTAAAAAAACCACATTTATTTTTAAAATATATTATAATAGTTTTGGTATTTTAAATAAAACCTTTTTGTTTGAATTTCTACTCTCATGAAACATCTCAATTCTACAAGAACATGTAGTATTATTTTCAAACAATTTCCATCCATTCTATGTTCTGAATCAAATAGCCATGGGTAAAGTATTTGGTCTATAGACGGATTTCCGTCTCTTTTTTGTTTTTGTAAATTGTTAGATGGAAAAGGACA
The DNA here is from genome assembly GCA_038502835.1 of Octonoba sinensis. Classification (NCBI taxonomy): domain Eukaryota; kingdom Metazoa; phylum Arthropoda; class Arachnida; order Araneae; family Uloboridae; genus Octonoba; species Octonoba sinensis. Next base: position 124,656,020 of record CM076599.1, read on the forward strand.
GAATACTTAGAACTAAAGTATTTTAATACAGATTTAAATGGGCTGTAAATGTTTTTCCGATTTCTTCATTTAAAAGCTTAATATGTGATGATGTTGCTAATTATAGTAAATTTAGTAATTCGTTAAAATACTTGAGGAATGATTTTTAAAATGTTCGACTTGAGTTCCCACCTTAATTATTAAATATTGTTATTGCTAATATTTATCTATTATCGAGGGTTTGTTGAGATAATTAATTTATACATGCAATGCATAAACAAAATTTCTAGAAAATGCATGTTTTTGGAGTTACGGAAATTTATTTTAACTTCCGTTCTTTGAAATCCTCTTACTTTCACCCATGCAAATAGCTAAATTTACAAAGATTAAATTATAAAAATGTCTGGGTCAGGCAGAAAAAAACATGAAATTTGGATTAATTTTACTGAAATAAAATCAGATAAGAGGAAAGGTACAACAGCAGTTTGCAAAATATTGCAATAAAGAAATTGAAGGCCAAGGTTCTGCGAATGAAGAAACACATGGAGAAATGTTATGTTCCTGATAATTCCAGCTTGAATGAATATTAAAATGCATGTTAAAACTAGGGATGTAACAAATATTCGGCCTGGCCGAATAGTCATTTCATCACCAAGCCGAATATTCGGTAAGATCAAATTCGGCCTGGCCAAATATTGATGGACTTTTCGGCAGAATAGTTCTGCTACGGTAGAAATGTAAAATTTAACGAAAGTAGTAGACTTTAAACATTTAAAATTGTGTTATAGTTATTGCAAAAGCGTGCATTAGTAGTTAGTTTTAATAAATAAAAATATAATAGTTATAAAAATATAATAATATATAGTTATTTAAAAAAACTTCTTTTTTAACCCTTTGTTTTTGGTTTGATTGAACAAAAACAGATTTTAAAGTTATAATATTGTATTTTATACTTAACATTCGCTCCCAAAAGCTAGCATTTTTATTATGACATTTTTAACAAAGTGGAAGTCCGACTTTGTTTGGGTAGACTGATTTATTGTGAATATCGGGTAAGAGAGAAATGTGAAAAGCCTAGAATGTATCTTGAATATTAAGATTGTATAAGTTATTGGTGTTTTTGAAAATAAAAGTACATTCCAGTTCAATGCATTAAATTTTAAAAAGACTTTTAAGAACAGGTATGTAAAAAATCCCCATAAAATAAAAATATTAACTTCTATAATTTTTAACATATTTTCATAAAACTATTTTGAGCAAGATAAATTTTCACTGAGCAATAGTATTTCTTTAATTTGGATTAAATAATTAGTACATAAATGCTAATGCTTACATTAAAACCTGTCATTTCCATTCCACTTGTGGGTGAAATTCTCAGTTTTATTGCATTCAAAATAATACAGAAAATACATTAATTTTAGAGTTTTAGATTATTAACAAACAAGAACAACTTAATGCGTGGAATGGGTGTTTGACTTTGTAAATACTTTTAAATTTGACGAATTTTTTCTATTACAACGATTTTCCAGAAATTTTAATATTCCGTATTCGGCCAAATCACTATTTGTTACATCCCTATAGTTAAAACTGAAGTTTTAATAATGAATAATCATTTATTTATTCCCAATTTTATTAATCAACATGAACTTTTAAAATATTAAAAATTAGCTATCATTGTTACACAGAATTTTTGGCTTGGTATTACATAAAGTTGATTCTTTTTACTATATTGACAAGAAATTAATTAAAATTAATTGATATTTTAAAGAAACATTAACTATTTATTTTAAATAGTGACAAATAGAACATAACACACAACAACTAATCTTTTCAATAATTTCTTTAAGCTTTAAAAGTGCTGCATTAGTTTAAACCAAAAAACCTGGTTTAAACCAAAAAACCCCGGTTTAAACCAAAAAAACCTGGTTTTTGGGTTTTTTTGAAAAAAAAAACCGGTTTTTTTCCAACCCTGTTTGTCTACTATTTTTTACATTTCAAAATGTTTTTATGTGTATTATATCAAAAAATATGGTATTGTTACCAAATTAGGGGTACCGATGTTTATCGCCAAGCTTGGCAATTTTCCGATCACATTAGATAATTCTAGTTTTTGAGAGAATTTTCTGGAATCTTCATAGCATGTTGTGATCCATGATGTTATATAAGAAACTCTGGCGAGAAGTAAAAGAGTTCTGTTAAGTTTTAATCTTTTGATGAGTACCTGTCAGTCTGAGCTGTTGTGCTGTAAGCTTCGTGCTTGTCTCTATTTGTATTTGGGATTTATAAACGAGATTACTGTTGGTTTTATGGTGATGTGTGATTGTTGTGAGATATATTTGTGTGCTTAAATCTGTACATAGTGTAAATATCTTGTAAATAAATTGCTCTGTTTGTTCAAGGCGTTAGTCAGTGGTGTAAAGAATGATGAACACCCGTAACAATAAGTTCAATGCTCATCAGCATGACTTTCTTTGTATTACTATGACAAAGGCATTAAGAAAAAAAACAAATCTCAGACAAAACAGAAACTAATGGTTTTTATCTATAACCACCTGATGTAAAATGAGTAGGTGCTTGATTTATATATATATATATGTATACATATGTTGCACTCCCCCGCTAAAACTTAAATTGTGAGCTGCAATAGGGCAGAATTCAGAAATTCATGTTAAGAATATATGTCTGATTTGTTTGTTGTTTAGGATTCTTCCATTTTCTTTCCCTCTCTCTATTCCCCCCCCCCCCTCCCCCCGGCAAACATATATAAATTAGCGCACATTTAAGGTGTCGGATATTTTAAGTTTAAGTAAAGTTCTTTGCAGAACTCGTTTTAATAAAATACGTTTTTCAAGATGGAATTTTATTTTGTTAAGATTATATCTTTCATATCATTTCAATTATTATTATGATGAATTACATCTTGTTGATTTTCAGATTTCCTATTTAAATCTACTTGCCACATAACTTTAGTACATTAATGATGATATCATTAACTTTGTTTTCAAAACCTTTTGTTGTATGACTTTGTTATGTTATTGGCTTTCAAAATTATATTCTTGTTTGGCAACATTGTGCTTTAAATATTTTCGGCTCGTGAGCTTGTTATGTAAAAATGGTAAGTTTTAAATTAACTATGATGCTATTTTGTAAGTAATGTATGCTTATTCACATACGAATAAAGTGCCTTTTGAAATATATATTAAACTTCTAGATTCCTCAAGTTTTAATTGGGCTTCTGTCATGGAAGAAATACTTTCAAATTCTTCTGAAAATTGTATGCCTGTGAAGGAACTCCGAAAACAGGTAAAGTAATATAAGTAGAAAAGCAAAATGTATATTTTCTTTTCTTTAATTATCAGTTTTAATGATTCATTCAAAATGGAAATTTATTTGGCTACATCAAATTCCTAAAAAAGTTATTGTACTATTTGTATAAAAAAATTATGTTTTCAATATAGCATTTATGCTTTTGAATTAAAGGGTATATAGAAAGGTTAAAATAGAACATGTTTATATGCCTCTTCTGACCCCCCCCCCCCCCTTTTTTTAAATCAGCTTTTAACTATTTGCAAAGTATTTTTGAAATGAGTTCTGTAAGTTTTTAGCAAGAACCTTTCTTCAACCAAAAGTTAAGATGAAGATATATTCAATTATAAAGTGGAATGACCAACATTTCCTAACAGCATTTTCTAATAAATTAGAAAATTGTATGTGCCTGTTGCTTACATAATATCTTTGTAAGAAAAGTAAAAATGTTACATTGCTAAACAAATTTTGCTTCATCAATATGTAGCGGGCGATCTGGCAATACCACCTATCTACTGATTTTCAGATTTTCCTTTTTATCAACTTTTTTTAGTTCACTTGATGTATGTTAGAATTCTCATGAACTTAAAAATTTTATATCTCATGACAAAAGCATGATAAAATCTATTATAATTGCTCACTATTAAGGATTCAAAAAAATTTTGTGTCTCCTGTAAATTTCATTAAAATCACGTAGGTGGCATTGCCAGTTCCTCCGTAATATGTTGCACAACTAAAGATGAGACTTTTGGTTATGTTTTCAATCAAGTAATTCTTGAATGTTGCTTATCCAAATGGTGAATACAGTATGGGACCTCAAATTCGGAACACTCGGGGCCGCGATCTTTCCGGATTTCGGAATTTTCCGGATTTTGGGTCCTCATTCAAAAAATTTTGTAAGTAGCATCAGAGCCCATATAATTTGCTCTGGAACATTTTATTACCATTTTGCTCATTTACAGCATTTTTATTATCGTATATACATGGTTATAAGTTGCAAAATTTAGCACAAAAAAACAAAGTTGGAGTAGGCTTACATTCGACAATCGACACAAAGCATCGAAACATCCAGACTTTTCCCGATTTTATTTTAACCTCTTTAATTAAACAATAAGAAAAAATAATTCTGTCAAATTTTGATATGATTTTAGATTCTCTAGCCACTAAATTGTAGTAAAAGATCAGACTATCGGGAAAATGCGAGAAACGCGGATTTTCAATTTAGCGAATGTTCATATCGCGCCAAAATTAGAGCTCATTAAAAACAAAAAATATATAAGAAAACTACAATAAATAAAAAAAGCAAAATTTCATGATATTAACTCAGAATCAGAGCAACAATGAATAAAAACTCTAATCGCAAAAACGAACCCTTTTCAGAAAATCGCGTTTTTTTTTTTTTTTTTTTTTTGAAAACGGCACGTTTTTTACCTTAAACATGTTCATTACATTTTATTCTCCTTCTCTTTAAAACGCCTTTTTCCCAAAAACCAACCAGGCAAAATATTTCCCAATTCTTTTTTAAAAAAAAAAAAAAAAATTTTTTTTTTTTTGTTTGCGGCCGATTTTTTTCGAAATTCGGAAAAAGTTCCGTATTTTGGGTCTTCCGGATTTCGGGATTCCGAAATTGGGGTCCCATACTGTATATTAAAATCAAGACAAGAGAGGCTGAATTGGTATCAAATGCATTTTCTTAAATAACATTCTAACTTTAAAGTAGGCATTTGTTATTATGTGTGTGTACCAGTGGTGTAGTCGAGGGGAACGCGGGATCCCCATACCTTTTTATTTTAACACAAACGTCCTCCCAGTGGTTTTGAATTTGATGTTGGTCTATGTAAGTCACTTTTTGATGTTGGTATATGTAAGCACCCAACTTTTTTCCCAGGACTACACCACTGGTGTGTACATAGAATAAAAAGGAAATTTGTGCCTGAAATACCTGTAACCATGACGTTACATTATTCATTAAATTTGATTTGCATTATTATTTCTTGTTAGTTTTTTCTTTCTTTTTAATAGGTTACTGCCAAGTACAAATCTGCCATGAAGAATTCTAGTAAAATTTCTGATGCGGAACTCAAAAAAATTTTCAAGAATGTTTTAAGTAATAAGGAATTGTTTCATTTGTTTAAAAATGAAAACAATTCACTAAATTAAGCTGATCCTCTTATTTTGTAATTAAATAATAAATGCATTTTACTGAACCAACAAATTCCTTCAAGTGAATATTTTTCCAAGATAATATTTTGATAGTTATTTTTGTAGAACATCAGTATGCAATCAACCGAAAGCATTTGCTAAAATATTCAGATATAAAATGTTATGTAAAAGACAAATAATAGTGTGTATACATGAATATGAGAATAAATTTTAACCATACATAAATAAATGACTGAAGTAAAATCAAAAACCCTTAATTATTGCTAGATATGAGGTCTTGCTTTCGAAATTATAACAGTAAATAAACATGATGAAAAACGAATTATGATCATAAATGAACAGGCCTGCCATTGCAATCGGGAGAGGGGGAGGAATCGTCCCCCCCCCTCCTGGTTTTAGAAATACATTCCATTTACATATGTGTTTTTGTATTTTTTGTATTTTATTATTTTGTACCTATAATACGCATGTTGAAGATAAAACCTCTGCCCCCCCCCCCCCCCCACTAGAAAATTTTTAAATGACTGGCTTGCATGCAATGGCGAAGTTTAAAAACTAAATCTTTTTTTGCTGCATAAGCAAAGTGCTCAGGAAAATGGGAAAGTGCTAGATTGCATTGCCGAGATATTTACACAAGGAAACAAATAAGCACACAATCTGGGTGATATAGAAGTGTTATTATATATAAAAGTTTTGGCACAACAAATACTGCTCACATTTTCATTAAATGAAAAACTCATCAAAACTTAAAAGCAAATATTGTTTTCAAGACTACAGTTTGGGCCTTTTCAATTATGTAAAATGATAATAGAAGCTTTTGCCTTATATAGAACTTCCTCTAGTGTTTGTACTCAGAAAGGACTAAATTTGCCAGTAAGAAATATATTCTAAACAGACAAAATTTTATGGGATATACTTTATTGAGCAGAAAGAATTTTCAGAAATGGTAATTCTTGAGAAAGTCTACACATTGTTTTCTGTAAAAGAATATTACAGGAAATACAACAAAAAAAAAAAATTGTATATTACTGACATAGTCAATTTAGGTATAACATAATGCAGAATAATAAATACATTAAAATAAATGCACAATAATTAATAAATACATTAAAATAAGAGCAGTAGAAGACTAGATAATAACTTATTTGATGTAAATATAAAAGAGATACATAAATTAAACAAACAAAAAAAAAAGATGAAATGGTTTTATTACTATTATTATTTTTAAAATATTGTTGGCTTTGTTTTGCACACTTAAGATTTTCAATTTACTGTTAAGCAGAGTAAGTTTTTAAAGGGGGGGGGGGGGCATAAAACATACTGAAAGTAACAAAAATACTTAATTTAAAATGGTTTAAAATTTATTTGTCTTCATAATGGGAAAAGTTATCTAAGAAGTTTGTGTCTATTTTCCAATGTTCTAGTAAGTATGCATTTTTAATTACTGGGATGTAACCTAGAAATCACAATAAAATGTCCTCGCTAAAAATTAAACAGTATTTTCAGGGGGAAAAAAATTCATTCTTTTTTACTTGGTTTTAAATGTGTTGAAAAAAATGTTAGTAAAGCTACTTATTTTTGAGAACTTTCAAAACTTTTAACAAATAAATTCTTCATTGTTTAATTTTTCATTTGTTTTTAAAATAAAATATTTTATGAAGTGAAAAGATTTTTGTATTTTAACTTTCTGATGTCTTCTGAAGTTCAAACAAGTGGTTAATCTACATTACTCTTTAAAGAAAATTAGAAAATAAGCAGTAGCGAAAGTAAACGAAACAAATGTAAAAAATGAAACTCTACAAGATGACTTTTCACCTCAAAAGTGTATAGAAAAAACAAGTGAAATCCAAAGATATGAATAACATGAACAATACTCCTATTGCATAAATGTGCAGTAAACTGCATTAAATGATGAAATTCTTAATTTCAGTATTTCTGTAATTTTAAAACCAGCTGCATCCTTACTTTAAATAGGAAAAGAAATTTAAAAATGGTACTTTTGGTCAGAAAAAAAAAATCTCCAGATTTTTTTATTAATATCTTGATTTTTCACTTTGTGAGGTTGGCAACAATGGGGGGGGGGGGGGGGAAGAGTCATAATTCGAAAATATGTATATCTATAAAAAATGATTTTATGAATTCAACAAACTTTCATGAAAAGGTTTTATAAAAGGTTTATGGTATTGGATGATAATAATTTAGTCAAGATTAATATAATTTTGTGACATATTAGATGATTATATTAATTTTCTTATGATTGTGATTAAAAAAAAATAGGTTTTAGACAAGAAAATGAAAATACATTGGCAAAACACAATACATTGCAAAACCTATAAATTCAATATGGTAAAAAGAGATACAAACATTCTATTCAGTTGCTTTTTTTTCTTTTTTATCTGTTTATCTCAAGTTATGTCATAGCACTTATTTAATAGAGGGCATTATAATAGTTGGAAAGAAAAACTTTGAAATGAAAATAATGTAAAATCTCTAAAGTTTAAGTGTTTAAATGTTGTGCGTTGGGACTAACAATAATACATTTAGAATCATACAGTAGCTAAAAAGAAATATCCATTGACACTAAACAAAAATTACCGAGGACAAATTTTGCTTATTCATTTATGCATACTAAAGCAAGGAAAAAATTTATAAACTTAAACTAAACACAGAAGCACCATTTATACAATAAACATCCTTCACAAAAAGTTTTATTATATTTATAGATTAAGTAAATAATTATGCAAATATATGTATATAGCATAAGTATAAGGCATTTAAATAGCACATCAAAACTTTTAGCAGTTATAGTTCAAAAGTTATGTGAAGTATTAAAAACTGTTAAGTATGTTTTTTAAAATAGAAAATCAACATTTTCTTTGCTGAAAAACGTATATTATAAGTACTGCAGCCATTGACTATATTTTATTTACAGAAGACAAGGGTTAATTTCTTTCAATGATTGTTCTATTTTGTTGCCAATTAATAATGTGTTACTTACATCCACTAGCTAAATTCTTTTAAGCATTGTGACATGTAAAATATTGTAGAATTAAACAATTATACTGAAAAAATAGATATCTACTAAGTATTTTTCCTTTTTCAACTTTTAACCAAACTGCTTTTTTTTAAAAAAAAAAAAAAAAAAAAGGTTTAATTTTACTACAAGACAGTTTATAATAGCAAAGATAACTTTAAGATTAGCTGAATATGCATAAAGGAAGTTCAATAACTTATTACTGAGAATATTTAGAAACAAATATTTTAAATGTTTAATGCATTTTCAGTCTTTGAATCCTCTTAATCTTATTTAGTTGCAACTAAACACTTACAATGTTTAGGGTATACTTAAATTTATTTTTTTTTTTAAATTCTTCTAAAAAAAGTTGACAAAAAATATCTTTAACAAATATTCATGAATAATGTTTTACATTAACCCTTTTTAGTATTATTTAACTTTTTTTTTTCACTTTATTTTACTTCTATTCATTTATGAAATTACCCAACATTTTGAAAAATTCCAAACGAAAAGAATCTGCAAAATTTGTAGAAATAAACAGAAGTTCAATTACTTATGAATTCTTCATTCAGAGACAATATGTTGCTCAATATTAAAACTAACAATAAAATGTTTTGTTCTGTAAAGGTTCAAAGGATTCAATTTAAATGACAAACAAATAATCAATAAAGGATAAACTAAAATGAATTAGGTTTATGATAGAACAAAATTATTGTAGTGTATCAAAGAAAATATTCAAGTGACAAAATCAAACAGCATCATAAAATAGTTAAGAATATGTATAGGAAAGCATTTTCACAGGTACAAAATACTATAAATTAATCTCCTATAGTTTTTAACATCAGATAGTATGCTTCACAAATCAACATTTTGTGTATAAATTTTTGAATATCTAAAACACCACTTTGTTTAGGAACAGGTGTTATTGCACAGTAAAATTTCTCCAACAGAAATTAGAATAAATATGTTTTGAAAGAAACACAACTGTTTTACAACAAACAACTTAAATTTGTTGTTTGTGCATACACTAATAATGTTTCATTAAAATGTTTACTTTCTCAACATGGATGATCATCCACATTTGCAGAAACCCGTAGCAGAATTTTGTGGTGTAATAAGATTAAAAATATAACTCGAATGAAAAAGAATTTTAAAAACACTGCTGTAATAGAAAGTATATGGAGGGAAAAGCAATGAACAGAATATGAATATTAATTACATGCCAGAAAACAATGCTGCTCATGAAAACGTATACAACAATTGGAATGTGATACATGACCATCATCCAAAAGTTATAATTCATGTTATAATTACTATTAATTATCAGTAACCAATTTAAGTTTGGCACATTTTTTAAAAACATTATATGCCTGGAATATACTATGAGATATGGGACAGAGCACGATAACTGGTCCTTTTGTCCCCTCCTCAACAAATTTCATTTTATCCTTGGTTCAATTTTCATGTGGGAATGTTTTTAGCATTCCTTATGCACTCATTTTAAAAGATGAACTTAAGGAAAATTATTCGTAATATTTAAGTGAAAAACAAAATATTTGTTTTCATTATCGTAGTTTGGCCCATATATGCGTAAATAATATAAACAAGTTATAATATGACATGAAGCTGTTATATTCAAAACCATGAACAAGAAGTGTATTTTAAAAATATTAGAGTTAAAAATATTCATTTCTCTTATTTTATAAAATTTGCCTTTTTTATTTCATGTTTTGTAGCGGCAAAGACATTAATACACCGATCCTGTAAGTTTCAAAAAATGAGTCAAGTACAGAAAATATCACAATGGCAGAAAAATATTAAAATAGAAATGTTGAAACAAACAGCAATTTTTTCCAACCAATAATTTTACAAGTAGACTATATAATTGAATTCTCATAATTCATCCTTTACACGTTTATCCTAAAAGAATAAAATAGAAATCAGTATAAAAATTTTCAGCTATATTCAATCAATTGATAAAAATGAAACACATTTTTAAAGTCCGATAAATTACTAAAACAGTGCTATAAAAAAACTGCATTACAAGAAGTTTTGAGACATTTTTAGCTAAATATGAAAAAAAGAACTTAAAAGTTTTATAAATTATCTTTTGAAGAGGAAAAAAATGATGAAAGACATTTATGAACTATCTAAGAATTCAAAAAGATATTTATATTTTTAATTAAAATATATTTCAAGCCAAAACATTTATTTACAAATGATATCATAACATATTTTGTAATTTTTGCTAATATAAAACGTGGTAAAATGTTCACATGTTCCATATATCACGCAGGTAACAAGCAATAACATAGTGCATTTACAAACATATCCTGGTGTTGTAGTGACAATTAATGCAAGAACAAGGACAACAAGGGGGGGGGGGGGGGTATTTGAAAAAATAAATAAATAAGCAAATGACATTCTAATCCACAAGGAATTTTCCTGAAAGGAAAATGAGGGAGTCTGAGAAAAAGAACATCCACTCCATTAGTTTCCTATGATAAAATCTTATTGCCACCTGTACGCATAAAGCTTGGATTTATCTCTACTAATAATAAAGCAGTAAGTATGTGTGTGTATCTGTCTGTGTACGGCGTAGGGCCCAGACCGTCCAGCGGATTTTCATGAAATTTGGCACGAAATTAGTTTGGAACATGGGGGTGTGCACCTCGGAGAGTTTTTTCTGAAATTCGAATTTGTTCTTCTTTTATTCCAATTTATAGCCGAAAGTTTCATAAAATAGTCATTTTCTATAGGAAGGAATTATCGCATCGTTTCGAGCTCGATACCGTTGAAAAGCGCGTGAAAAACTACCCCGGAGAGAGTTTCGCTCTACGTGCGAAAATTCGAAGCCTCTAAATTAACTAGAAAAGAACTTATAAGCATTTTTCTCTGCAGTTCGAAATTATTTTTTCACGGTAATTAACTTTAATTTTAATTGTTGCCATGCCGACTGACTATTGATCTTTTTTTCTTTTAACGAATTAAAATTTATTGTTCGCGGTTTTTAGCATTTTGAGAAGCAGCCGATTTTTAATTTATTTATTTCTTTTTTTGGATTTTGATTATTATTTTTTTAAAACGAATTAAAAATTTCCTGCGTCTCACAGGCGATTGATAGCTTTGTTTTGATTTCCTTATTTTGACATGTATTTTACGGGACTATTTTCCATACTGCACAGGGGTTTTTAAAAGAAATGTTATCCTTTATAGCGATTTTTGTTATTCCAGCTTATTATTACTATTTATACTTTCATTTATTTACTTTTTTTTCTCCAGTGAATTAGCACATATGTTATTTTCCTTTTTGAGCTCGGATGAAAGGTTTATTCCGCTTTCAAATCTTTGCTTGCTGCTGTTTGTTTCTGCAGGCTACAAAATTTCGTCTTTCTGTTTTAAGCCGGGTCCAGACGCTACGTTTTGCACAACCTTTTTTCTGCGCAGTTCAACACATTGCAGATAAAACGTTGTGTGTAGATTGGAAAAGTGCGCAGTTTTGAGTCCGGTGCGAAGACTGTACAGTTGCAGCGATAACTGAGCTAGAAAGCATATGTCTTTGAACTGTGCAGACAAATCGGCACATGTAGACGGTAGCACCCCTTTCCGATTCATTTTGTTTCTCAGTTTCAATTCATCAGGCGACAATGGCCGACTTTCGGCAATGTTTTCACAAAATTTATTGCATTATGCGAAAGTTTCCCACGCGTTTGGCTAGTAAAATCCAAGGAGTATAGTGACAAGGATAAAAAGGGGGAGGCTTATGAGAGTTTAGTGGAAAAAATCAAAGACATTGATGCAACCGCAAACAGAGAAACATTTGTAAATAATTAATTCTTTGAGAAGTGTTTACCGGAAATAATTGGCAAAAGTTAATAAATCGATTCGATCTGGGGTTGGAGACGAAATTTACAAGCCATCTCTCTGGTACTTTGATTTGTTACATTTCCTAAATGATCAGGAGACACCAAGGCAGTCTAGGAATACCATGGATGAAAATAAAGAGATTGCAGTTGTCGAACCACCAGAACAGGCAACAAAAAAATATTTATTTTATGTAATCATTTGACCACTTTGAACGCCGGGTTCTTCTGAGACGTTCCAGTCTTTTTTTTTAACATGACACCATGTCATAATGGACCAGAGTAGTATCTCCTTCATGACGATATCGCACAAAACTGAGTGAAATATACAGATATCTCTGCACTATGTAGACGCATAAAAAACTGCAACGTTTTCATTTAGTCTTAAGACTGCGCAGACAAAAGGTTGTACAAAACGTAGCATCTGGACCCGGCTTTGTCAATAAATAATAGATAAAAATTAATTGTACTAAAAATTTATTAATTAAAACTATTCTTATTTATTATAATCTTCCTTTTTGTGTGGGTACTTGAACAAAACAAACAAAAAGAGTTTTTTTTTTTTCAAATATTTTCTTTTTTGTTTTATTTTGTTTCTTTTTCCTTTTTTATTGTGTGTGGGTTTTGTAAAAAAAAATACTTAAATGTGTAGGATCTCCGGCTGATTGCCATGGGCAGCTAATCTTTAATTATATGGAATGCTATACATTTTAATAAAATAACATAATTTGCACCTAAAAAAGTTATCACTATATACACAATGGCAAACCGACTGGTCTTTTCATTTTTTAACACGGGCATAGCCGTGCGGGTACCGCTAGTGAAAAAATAAGTGAAACAGATGGACAGAGAAAGAGAACCTTTCAAGTTTTCAAAGTCAAATTTCCTACATCTCAGTGATGCAAAGATAAAAGAAAGAATCTTCGTAGGACCACAAATTCAAGAGCTGTTGAAGGAAGAAACATTTAATAGGGTCAAAGAAGAAAATATTTTAGAAGCCTTCAAAAATGTTGTTCACAATTTCCTGGGAAATCGAAGAACCCAAAATTACAAATTTAATTAGCTATTAATGAACTCCTGAGGACATAACAACAGCTAGGCTGTAAATATGACGCTCAAAATACTTTTTGGACTTGCATCTCTTTTCAAGCAATTGTGGTACAGTGAGTGATGAGCATGGCAAGCGCTTCAATATATTTCAGCAACGAAAAGGTATCAAGGGAAGTGGAGCCCATCTGTACTTGCAGACTATTGCTGAATGCCATGAAAGATGCTCCAGAAGTAGATTACAAAGGAAAAAAAACAAACGTTCAGAGTGAATAATTACGTAGATAAGGGACCAAAGGGAGATCCATACATACATGTATACATGTATCATGCATAAATCTTGGTTTTAATAATATAACAAGAGCTAACAAAAAAATTCTGGTGTCATATTCCTGTTCTTCAACCTCAAATTAATAGGAATCAATTGTTTTGGTTCATGATAGAAACAACTTTAATTTTTTTGTAAATCAATGTAATCAATCTCACACTGAAAATAAACAAAACTATATAAACATAATAAAATTGACATGTGACTAATTGCATAGAAATGTAAATTGTGTTATATTCCTTCAACACATTACTACTAAGTATATTATATACATACTTCAAAGTAAATTGTGATTTTGATTTGCACAGTTTATCTCACATAGATTTATGGCTAGCAGTATTAAAATATTCACTTGAAATGAAGTAGGTGTTTAAAAAATTGGCAGCTAACACAAATCTCAACCTTTTAAAGATTAAACGAACAAGTAGAAAAGAATGAATTGAAAAGCAGCAAAATACAGGTTTGAATTTGCTCTATCCTACATGACAACATTTTATCTGTTTGAATTCTTTTTTAAAAAATTTCCATTAATATAAACAAAAAAAGCTCTCATGAAATATGTCATAAGTAATAGCATTTTAATAAGCAGAAACATAAAACACAATTTAAAGAATAAAACATACCACAATATTTAGCTGCAAAGTTCTTTCAAGAAATCTAAAAATTGCTTCGGGAGTTATATCGTGAAGTTCTATACCTTCATAGGGATTCTGGAAAACAATCAACACTCTGTAACCCGGTCAACTACGTTTTACAATGTTTATATACAATAAAATGACATTAAAAAAAATGGAAATACTTCTATTTGCATTCAGCAATAAAATATTTTTGTTTCTGACAATTGTTTGAAAACAAAATGCAAAAGCCAGCATAAGTACCTTACATCAGTGGTGAAAACACCTAATCAACAAAATAGAGGAAATTTAAAAATTCTACATTTTTGGCTGATACACCATTTGCTCTTGTCTATACATTCTCCAGATCATTGTGGTCCAATCTGTGAGCCCCAAGCGGCACACCCACTTAATTTTGTTGACCCTAGTCTTTCTTACCAGAAAAATTTTAATTTAACATTTGGGGAAAAATCATTTACCCTTATTACTGTTCTAAGGTTTCAAGTAATAGCAATATTAAAGTTTCAAACATTATAATGTTATAATCCATCACATGCCCTTTCATTCATTTGCACTTCTCAACAACTCCATGGATGTTGAAGGGAGTGAAGTTCCCTGTGCATCTTCAATTAGAAATTTGTAATCTTCATGCAAACTGAAAAATGTGATGTCCCAGAAAACTTCTGGAAACTAATTCCAAAAGTACATTTTCTTAAACTGCTTAAATTCTCTCTGGAAATGTTATTGCTCTTTGGCAGTACATAAGTGTGCAAACGTTCTTTTTTTGCTCTTAAACAAATTAAATCAAAGACAAGAAATTGCATTAAAAGTGCTTCCCTGGAATCGAATCAGAGACCTCTCTGAAATTTCAGTGGACATAGAAACAGTTGCATCAATAACACAGTGCCAATCATCACATTGATTTATCGATTGTGACGCTAAACTTCTTTTAATATAAATTCTAACAAAAGCATTGTCCTACTAATGCTTGATCGGCCCTTGGGTAGATAGTCGATATGTAACTAAAAGTTGGAACCCACTGTTCTAGATATTTATTTGTACATTTGATCAAAACGGCATTAGTAGGAAGGGATGAGCTAAAACCTAATGAGAACCTTTGAGAAATATGTTGTACTATATTTGTCAATAACATTTTCCCCCAGGCCTTTTATACATAGCATATGCTTATGTTTAAAAAAGTTAATATAAACATAAGTATATGTTTATATTAATTTGAATGTTAAAACTTCTCAATCAGAACAGCAGATTTTCACAACCAAATTTGCAAACTTTAAGAATTTATACCACTAGGATGAGCAGACAAGGGCAAATGATTTATGCATAAAAAACTTTGTTTACTCAGTTCTTGATTGCTGCTAGTTGGCAAAGGCTTAAATTCAAATTTTCAAATTAGGGGATAGTCCCTTTCAAGCTTTATATATGGAGGTGATTGCAATTTTTAGGAATACAGAAAAATAAAACACAATACAGTAAAACCCCGTCATACCGCGGTGAAGATCATGTCCCCCGACATTAAACCACCCTTTATCATTGCCATTTAAAGGTGATCCCTTATTTACCATTGTAAATAAAGCCAGCCCGAGCACACAAATATTCTAGCCAAAGAGTGCCCCCCCCCCCACTCTAACAGATAAAGCCCTATTGTGATATGCCTGATGTACACCTTTTTCATGCTTTTTCTGTCTTTCAACCAACCTTTCAATTCCAAATTCTTTAGCATTCCTGAAACGTAAGCATAGTCTCCAGTGTATGAAGGCTTAAAACGTTGTTTCTTTGAGAAGTGCATTCTTCCCCTTTCAAATCTAGTTTTTCTGAGCACCTCCCCCATATAGAGATTTTTAGCTCCCTTTTTCTCGTAACACAGTTGGTTTATAACCTGTCGCTCGATAGACTAAATATGATTGCACAGTGGAAATGTGTTCCTCTTGCGCAGCAATTATAATGAATAAAATGGCAGCAAAGAAAAAAAGAAAAAATCATACTGTGGAAGAAAAGTTTCGGGTAATTGGTAAGAGTAAAAATGATGCAACAAAAGCGAGTAATATTTTGTAATATGGTTCCCGCGATATAGTTTCTCTATACCGCGGTTATGCTATAACGCGAGTGCCAAACATGTCCCCCGACACCCTCGTTTTAAGGGGGGTTTTCTATTATTGAACTATTTCAGCCATTTGTGTATTCTTACATTGTAGAAGTTTTCAAAACCTACTCAAGTATACATTCTATTTTTTGTAGAATGGTATACAGTAGCACAATCAGAATTTTTTCATGGGGGCTTCATGACAGTCCCTGCATATGGCTTAAAACTAAAGATTCATACAAATAAAATATGCACCATTAAAAAAAATTCAAACTTACTTGTGACTTGCGAGTTGTTTTCCCTGTGTACAATAATACTGTAGGATAGGCACGAACAGATGCACGCTTGCACGCATTCTTTTGTTCATCGCAATTTATTTTACCTGTTTTAACTTTGCCTTTTAATACCTGATAAACAAAGGTAACAATTACTTATTGCTCAAAATATACAAAGTACAAATGCACGAGAGCTTGAACAATAACTTAAAAAGTTCACTATGTTTACTGTAAAATACACTGTGTACACTAGAAACAAGTAATAGGATCAGGTGGGATAAAGTGGTCATACAGAAAATAAAAAGATATATAGCTTTTAAATAAATAAAGGAATTGGTGTAAATTTTTTATTTTAGGTTTTAATAATTAAGAATTAAATTTTACATTCAAAATTCTTTTAATGGCAACTCTTTAGGTGAAGAAAACAGTCAATGTGTTTGATTATACAACACTTTAAAATTGAAACAACAATTTTAACTTCTCTTTGAGATTTTGTTTTAAGGAATTTGCAGCAAATTGACAGTACAAAAAGCTTTTTACACAACTCACAAAAATACTTCCTCACTAACTGTGGACCTAAATTTAGTCCATATATTTGTTGCAGTAGTTAAAGTAAGGTGGGGTAAAATGGTCATAGTATTGGGCTAAGCATGCACCGCTGTTCTAAAATTAGTTAGGGTTAATTTATAAGGTAGACTAGGCATAGGAACTTTTTGGATCTCAGCTTTTATAATTTTTTTTCAATTTCATGCAACTTTTTGATTATTGGAAGGAAACACATAGAAGTAAGTTTTGAAGACCATAAGGCTCTGCACTTCTTTTGTTAGAAATTAGGCCACAAAGCAGATGTTAATTAAATATTAATTTTACTAATACTGTATTACTTTTTAATTAAACACAACTGAGCTTAAATGCAATTTGAGATAGAAATTACTATAAGACAGTCTCTTTACTATGGTGTGTTTAGGATGGACGCATTTTTAGAAGCACCTTAAATGAAACAATTTTCAAGTTAGCCCAGTGGAATAAATCATTTCTAAACATATTTTAAATGTTGTTAAACTGTAAATGTTTAAAACAAGGAGTACTTCGAATCAGAACAATACATGAAAAGAGAATTAAAAATAGCTAGTTTAAAGTTTATTTTCCTCACATTTTTATTTTTTAATAAGCTTTAATTATCTTAGAACTCTTATTTACAATGTTTTTTAATAC
Organism: Octonoba sinensis; assembly: GCA_038502835.1. Classification (NCBI taxonomy): domain Eukaryota; kingdom Metazoa; phylum Arthropoda; class Arachnida; order Araneae; family Uloboridae; genus Octonoba; species Octonoba sinensis. The sequence continues at coordinate 124,673,927 of CM076599.1, forward strand.
GTAATTTATGTAAATTACTCTCGTTCATTAACAGCTATTTTTAAAATTTTCAAGGAAACTTTCGAGTTTCAAAGTTATGTTTTATTATATTACATTAAAAGATAGACTTACCACATAATATTTAGGGATTATAAACCTAAGAGAACCTGTTACGTATACAAAAGTTTTTTAGTACATATTTGTGTTTTAAGCCCATCTGTGCAACAGCTGAAAAGATTGGAGTACTTTACGAGATTTTACAAAGATGTTGCCAACTTTTGACCATAGAGGTATTAATAAACTCAATTGGGTCAAAAAAGGGGTTTTCTTTCTAAAATGAACCTTTGTTGAGTATTTTGAAATATTATTGTTATTAATAATACATTTTCAATTATGACCATTTTACCCCCTTTTGGTACTCACTTTGCCCCATGGGGTAAAGTGGTCATAAATACATCCCAAACAGATGGTGTCATAGAACTATGTTACTCAATTATTTTCAATCGAAAATTTAATGCAATGTGTTCTTTAATAATGTAATGCAAAATATCAAGAAAAAAAGGTAGAGGTTTTAAACAAATTTTTACATTTATTGTTCACAAAAGTAGAAAAATGTGGATTTTAAAACCACCAGGGGATGTTGCTAAGGGAGGTTGAGTGGGGTGTTTCCTCCCCTCCCCCACCCCGGTGGCTTTGTCCAGTTGGTAAAAGCAATCGCTTGTTTTTTCAAAACTTAAGATTGCCTTCGAAAAAAATTCAAAAGGTCACATATTTATACAAATGCAGATTTTTTCTTGCTTTAAAATGAAATTCAGCATTACATTTCACAGTCACAATCGGTAATTTCTTTATCTGTGCATAAAAACCGGCATTTTTTACCTTTAGCACTGATTCCAAATTCACAAAATCAGCGAGTAAGAAAGATAATTAAGTGCCTATATACTAAGATATTTTTATTTATGTGTGTGTGTGTATAAAACATTGAAAAGGAGTAAAGAAATTAGGAATACTTCTGTAGCTATGTGTTGCGAGACACCCATTTGTTTTCATTCTGACAACTGTTCATGCGGCTAATGCGATAGCTTCTCTAATGTCTGAAACTCACTTCAACGGCAGCTCATTTTGCCGACACGATGCACTAACTTTGTACCCTGTCTGCAACTTCAATACAGCTAGTTTATTAATAAAAAGCAAGGTTATAAAAAATTTGTAAAATACCTGGGAAACCTCTTCAAATTTTGGAGCAAAAACTGTGCAGTGATTACACCATGGAGCATAAAAATCAATCAACCATGGTCTAGTATCCAGCAGAACTCTATCAAATTCTTTGTCAGTCAATGAAACTACATTAGAAGGCAAATATTGAAAAATCCAACCTTGAAGGGAGACAGCATCTCGATTCCAGCCATTATATGCACTGTTGAATGATATAAAAAGTTTATGTAGCAGATAATTGTTGAACTTAGAAAACATATGCCAAATTAAAATATCACAATGCATGCAATTTCAGTGGCTTTCACTAGAAGAAATGTTTGGTTAAACTTTTACTCTAAAGCAATTTTTTAAAGAATTGTCCAAATATGAACAATGTTTATGAAATGCACTAGATTTATTTTACTGCGAATTTAAACAATAACTTTAGTTTAAAAACAGGTAAGAAATATTTTGATTTTAATTTTCTATAGATTGATATTTAATTTTCATACCTTTCTTAGTTTGAAATTAGAAAACTATGCTGTACATTTCTTTTTTGCTTTCTAATACTTCCTTTATCTTATTTTGTCACAGAACTTAACATTATTTTAAAGATAATAAGTTGAGAAATTTTGAAAATCAATAGAACAAACAAACAAGGTTTAAAATTTTGTAAAGAATAATGGGGCTTAAATTTGATCAGTAATTAATGTAATGAAACATCCTGAAAACATACAAAAATTTATTTTCATTCCCTTTTCCTGCAGGATAAAGTCTTACAGTAGGATAGCTATTTACTCCAACAGATGCACAAAAACTATGATATGTTTGACAATCCATATCTGCAATATGTATAGACGGGCTTTTTGACAGCATCTGTTAAAAGAAAAGACATGCTAGATCATGCAAGAAAATATAAAATGTGGAAGTATAAAAATTATAGTGAAAAGTAAATTCCTTTAAATATCAAGTGTGAAAAATTAAAGCATTTTTTTTTTTAAATAAGAAATTAAGCACAAAGAAATTTAAGCATGAAAAAAATCACAAAGATAAAATTTAAAATTATAAATGCATGTAATAAAGCACAAAATCACTTGAGTATTTATCAAACGGAAACATTTTTAGATTGATGAAATAAAAGATATGTAAATTTCTTTATGCACCCAAATAAACAATATCAAAACTTTAAATATACAAAATCCTAAATGTATCAAAATACAATAAATTAAAATACCTTGGCTACTTTCCGCCATTCAGGAGCAAGTTGTTGGCAAGGGCCACACCAAGGTGCATAGAAATCAATAACCCAGATATCCTGCGTATTTTCCTTCATATTTCTTTCAAAAGATGCAGGCGTCAAAGCTATAACAGATGGGTGTAAAATATCCTGCAGGGATTATTAAAACGTTCTTATAATTAAACTGTTAAAGTATTATGACATTTTTGTCAACTTTTAAAGAACAAGATCTTTGCAATACTTTAAAAGTAATAACATCAGTGACCTCAAGTCATGAAGCTTTAGCTACTATCTCAGCTTCCTTATTACCTATAATGCCAACCTGGCATTGGAAATATGCTAAATCCCATATGCATGGGATTCAGCAACAGAGTACATTTTATGGCATTTATTTCAAGACTATTAAAAATTTACAATCTACAAATAACTAAAATATGATTGGCATTATAGCTTTTGATTATAACATTTAGGAAGCTATTGACTCAAATTATAACTTGTTATAATTCATGGATGGATGCTTAAATGGCTCACACATTAAAGTATTTTTTCTACCATGTTTGTTTCATGAGACACTTGAAATATAAGCAATAATTTAGACGTAGGCATCATTGGATCCATATTATTGAAGGGGACGCTTGCTATAATGCATGGCTGTCACCAAAAAGACCCCACCCACCCACCACCACCACGCCAGTATTTTAGGAAAAAGAGGTCGCAAACTTTGTTTCCGCGATTTGAAAAACATTAAATCTTCAATCGTAAAGGTCACAAAAGAAAAAAACTGAATAAATAAAATAGTATAAAATTTTTCTAGCAATTTAAATTTAAAATAATTTAAATATTATTTCTTAAATACGGAAAAACATCATTTTGGGGCTATTTAGTACAAAAATATGATTTTTTTTTTGTAGCAAGAAGTAACAATCCATAAACTTATTTCTTTTTAATGGAAAGAGGTTCCCTATAAATCCAAAAAGCTTTTCAACCTTTCCTTTTTTTTTTGTAATTTTGCACTTAGAAACACAAAATAACCCAAGAGTTTAAAAGAAATTCTATATTTTGAAGAGCAACAAGTTGTGCCATTTCCTGTTCTTAGTAGCAAGTTTAGTTCCTAGGTTTTGGGTCAAACTTTGATATAATTTCTTTTTAGAGTGAAAGACACATTATATCCAACAACTGCATTCAGTTTTGCACCATATATAGCTAAAACATTGGGAGCTGGGGACCTTTCCCTATTTTAAAATATTGAGCGGGGCCTATGTCCCCACCAGCGCTCGTGAATTCAAAAATGAACCAGTAAACCAGTGTGAAAATATTAGGTCTATAGTATAATGTAGCTTTTAATCTTTATAGTTTATGCTTAAACATGATCATTTGCTGAACATGTAGAAGTTTAAAAAAAGGAACGAAATTAGTTAGAAAGACAAATTTACCTGTATAAACTCCTCTATATTTGAGCGTGAATGAGCCCCTCGAAATTGGTGAGGAATCGATTGATTATACAATACAGTAGTTGGAAAGGAATTGATTTTGTACTATAAAATAAAATTAAAAAACTCACAAACATGGAAAAGGAAAGTTACTTTAATTAAATGATAGCTGTGTAATATTCTGGGTTGAAAATAAATAATAGAATCTGCAAATCACCAAATTCAAGTAAGTATTTGAAAAACATCATTAAAGTAAAAGATAAGTATGACTCTGCAATTCATGTGCAATTCTATGCAATTAAATATCTATCTATGAAAATGTCTTAGCAAATTTTCTGAAAGGTCTGTGAATATCAGAAAAGAGAATCAGTTGCTGGTAACAAATTCAGTGTGCAGAATATCTGATGTCTTTTTACTGTATTTATAAGACAGCTGGTTTAAAATAAAACTAGTGTGCTGGAAAGTAGACAAAATTCTTTTACTAAAATTCACATAAATAGGTAATTTACTTTCAAGCTTCCTTTCAAAATTTTCCAGGGGGGCTAAGGGTATATTTTTAACGCCTGTTATAGGTGAAAAACAACAAAATACAGAAGATATATGAATTCATGGGGCTGGGCGAGGGTCAATTACCCCCCCCCCCCCAATTGGCCAAATGACGGGCCTGCTTTCAAGTAATGTTCAATGCTTTGTAAAATATTTTTGTATATTTTTGTAACTTTAAAAGCCTTTCATAAATAGTCTGCAATTCCCATCCATAAATAAATAAATAAATAAATAAATATCCTTTTTTTAATCAAATCATCATATTAATATCACAGGCATCATTTAAGCTGAAGGGTTAAAAGGTTGCACAGTTGGAAAGTCTTCTTTAGATAAATTAAAAGATCAAAAGCTCTCTCTATACAGAATATTCAAAAATGGTAGGTTCATAAATATTTCTTTTAGATAGAAGTGAAAGACGTATGGAAAACATAGGCAGAAACAAAAGCTTTGTATATAATTAATGATACTTTCTAGTAAACTGTTTGAGACATTAATAACTATATAGTACTCCAAGAATTGTTTACCTCGCGACACAGTACTTCGTGAGTAGTACAATCTACTGTGCCAAATTTTACAAAGTGACCAGAAGAATAGGATGCTTTCCGCCACTCAGGTAGAAGTTGCATGCATGGAGGACACCACTGAAAGAATAAATGATCTTTTATTTAACAATTGAAAAAGAAAGAATGCACTGCAAAATGTGATTGAACCAAAATCAACAAGTGGTTTTGGCTCAATTGAAAAAATAACTGAAATAAGAGGATATCCACAATGGAACTAAAAAATGTCTATTTATACCTTTAAAAATTTTTAAAATAAAATTTACTCACAATATTAAAACATTGTTCATAGCTTTGTTTTCTCCAACAAGCAATAGATATATTGCTCCAGGTATGATTATAAATGTTAAATTACTAGCACTCATATAAATATTTTTTACAATGTTACATTGAATCTGGAGACTGACTAAAATGATCATCAACTTAGCTAATAGTACAATGAGAAATATTTACCTTAGGATGTATATAAGAATAAAGCATATATGAAAAAAGCAACATCTATCAAAAATTGAAAAAACAAAATTAAATTCATAAATTGATTTTTCACTACTTCATTGCACTTTAGATTGAGCTCTAGATTGCCATTTTATATAAAATGCAAATTACAGATCTTGGATCTATTCGTATCTTTAAAATAATAATAATAAGTACATGTGCATTATACATATTATTTAACATGCATTTTGAAATTCAAGAATAAAGTTATATAATTGTTTTATGGAGCTATATAACTATATACTATCTTCCCAAAAACCTATCTCTCTCTACTTTTAAAAAATATCGGAATATAAGAAGAAATGTTTGCATCCACTGCTACTTGCAAAGCAAAATTCATACAAGATTAAGGACTTAACTGTTGGTTATTGTTCTCAAATGAATATATATCACAAAACAGAGTAATAAATAAAATACTCACCAATTATACATGAAATTATATTTTAACAGAATATATATGTAGTAATAAACAAAAATGATTTGAATTTTAATAATGGCATGGAAGGATCACTTACATGTTTTAAAGCATTCATCAGAATTTTACCTTCACGAAATATGAAACAAAATAGAAAGCAGTAAAGATATCTCTGTTTTTTTTCTTACAGTAAAGAGAGGTCAATAATATCAAATGCCAAAAAAGGGAGTAATATTCTATTCTGTAAACCAGTGGTCATCAAACTTATAAAACCAAAAAGCAATCATGCTGCTTTCAAATTGTCCTGCGAGCTACTTGGAATATTAATAACTCATTTCCAACGCTTAAAAAACCTCACAGGTTTTTTTTATTTTTACCATCAATAATTAATTCTCAATTAGTTTAGATTTCAATACTAAATCAAAAAGGCCATTCTTTGTACTTGTAATGAGATATATAAATTATATATGCCCTTAAATATGGAAGCAGCTTTTAAAATGTAATGTAGCATATTCATATATGTTCCTCATTTAAAAAAAATAATCATGAAATTGAACTTACAGGAGCAAAAAAGTCAATAAACCATGTTTCACCAGAATCTACTATGTCAGGGAAATGCTGAGGTGTCAGTGTATGTACTTGGCTAGATAATGTCTCACGAACAAATCTAGCAACATCATAAACTGTCATCCTCCCTAAAATGATATAAGTTAAATTTAAATTTCTACTATACAATTTGACAATTCCTGGCTGCATAATATTAAAATGCGAAACTTTACAAACACAATAAAATGCAAACTAAACAGAAAAATAATTAGTATAATAAACACATTTTTACAGCGTATAGACCGTAACTGCCACCTTTTACTAATTTTTTGGAATTTTTATGAAAATTGGTCAGTTTTAAAGATTTTATGCTTGTAATCCTTTTCTGGGGAAGGGAGGATTTTCTCCTGTTCCCTAATATTTTCAATGTTTAGTGAAATGCTAGTGATTTATCCCAAAACTGAATCAATTTACACCAAACTTGAGCACTTTTTTCCAATTTTTCTTTGATGACTATTTGCTGACTAGATTATGTATACTTTAATGATGATGATTGGCTTATAGACTTTAATGATAATGATTGGACTGTAGATTTTAAGAATAATGACTGGATTACTTAGATTTTAATGGATATGACTGGGTATTTAAACTTTAATGATTGTATGAGCGGAAAGTACAGATTTTTTCCCCATATGTATTCAATAAATAGTGGTCAGAAATAATGGAATTTTTCTGAATTTTCAAGAAAAATGTCCTGAATTTTTACCTCTAACAATATAGACAATATTTTAAAATACCACTTCTATTTTCATTCCATTCAATAAAATTTACACACACAATAATTCTGATTGGTATCATATTTGCTGCAGTTGTCAGTTCTAAAAACTTAATTAATAATAATGCTGCTGTTTATACTCTTTGAAAGACTGAGATGCAAGCGTAAAAAAAAAGTTTGTTAATTTTAAAATTATTACTTTTTATGCCCAGTAATTCTATAATGCAGATGTTGGTAAACCGCCGCTTTTTGGATACTTGCATGTGGTTCTACCGAGCATATTAATATACTATGTATGCCAAAGTAAATGGTGATGCATATTTGGTAAAATTATTCAATAAATTGTTCATTATAACTATGGTTATTATTTGTAAAAAATCATAATGTCTTTAAAGGTGAAATTGGCTCTTTAGTTTCCAAAATTTGTTGACCATTACTGTTCATGATAAAAAAAGGCTTCAAGAAAACTTTTTCATCTTTATATCACAGGGATCTGTTGAGACAGAGTTTCATCCGTTGCTGTTCACTTATGTCTTTTTTTTCTTTTCATTCACTATTTTTGCAAACCAAGTATATTTTTTCCCTACTACATATACAGAACACACAAAACAGACACATAACTGTAGATGAGCATATTTCAACTTTAGATATTTGTTCAATTTAACAACTGGCTAAATTAGAGAGAGAAATACTACCTTGATAAAAAAGAATTCTCAAGAATTGCTGGAAATAAATCTTATCTTAGTTTATTAGAAAAAATATTTATTGAAACGTTATAATGAAGTATTAATATGCTTTTTATACAAATAAAATACAGAAACAAAGAAATCGAGAAAATTAACAATTACACTGCTTTAGGATGACACACAGATAAATATGCTGATAGATGAAGACAAACTTACCATAATGGTATTCATAACTACCATCAGATTTGAATAGAATGTAAGCAGGATATTTCTTAACATACAAAGATGAACAAACTGACTGGAATTTGAAGCAATCGAACTGACCAACATTGACACCAGAAAGAAACGCTTTGACACGTTTCAAGTCCAGGCTGTTTTCAGAAAAGTCTCCCTTACTGTTTGTAAAACATATCAACCATGGAGTGGAGTCTTTATTCTTTAAATTATTTCTCATTTCCTAAGTAAAAGAAATAATCATTTAACGAAACGAAAGTTTAAGATATAGTACAACAATTACAAAAAATATATTCTTCCTTCAATGTACCTCATGCAACTTTGAATTTTTTATTCCATTTACCACTCAATGTAGTAGAATTTTTAACAGGTTTTTGTATTAGTCATTAAAAATTGAAATAAATTTGAACATGATGGAAAATGGTCAGTGTTTTGTTGAATAAAAATTAATCTCTTTTGAAGTATACTAAAATCTAATTATTTGTTTTGCTGAAACCGACATCTTAAACAACATCTTGCTGAAACTCACTCTTAAGAACTCTACAATGAAATTTTATAATGAATGTAATAACCAAAATGATGTAACTCAAAAGGTTTAATAAGTCACCTATAATTTCTAATCAAATTAATTTTTATGTACGATTTTTTAAAACGTCTCATTCATATTCATTATTTGAAACTTCTAACAAAAAAACATATACTTGGGCAATTAAAATACATAAATTTTGAGTCCTTTTAACTTTTAGGCCATAAAGTCAACTTTTAAACTTTATGACAAATTAAAGTGGCACTTTGACATTGGTAAAAATTAGCAGATTTTAGTTTTTGTTAACTTTGCAAAAAATGTACTTCTAAAATAATAAATCAAAGACATAGCACTGAAGTGCTAACACATTTTGCAAATATGTAACAGTCATTAAAACATCTTTCTATAAATTGCAACACAGCACAAACAATTATTGATTATTACAATAAAGGAAAATTCATGAAAAGTATTTACTATCAATTTCAAATGCATGTTGAAGTCATTCAGTGATCTACTAAAATTCAAGACTTTATATATATATATATGTGTGTGTGTATGTATATATGAAGACAGATTTGAAAAAAGTAAAAGCCCATCTTATTATTGTTTATTATAATTATTCAAGAAGTTATAAGAATATAAAAAGTTATAAGAATAATTAATTAATAATAAAGATTTTTCCTTTTTCGCTTTCCAAAACAATCAACATACGTTAGTTCTTAGAAAAACCCCTGGTCAACAATGTGTTAACAGTGAACAAGTTTTCAAAAAGACGTTAAATATTTGACAAGGCTTCTAAATAAGGTATATAAGTTGAACTTACAATTTGTTTTTCCTTTCTCCCTTCGAGAGCCATGCATTCTATAATATGAATGCAAAATTTTTACCAAAGTAACTCATTTTATATTAGTATAAAACAAGGTAGAAAATTTCATTAATGAAGAAATTTTTTTTCATGGTTGCAGAAAAGGTTACAAAATACTGAGTCAACTTGTTTCAAGTATGAGAGTTTTACAAAGTTAAGAATGTATTCAAACAAATGTTTGTGGCTGAAATCCGAAACACTATTCCTTTTCTATCAAAAACGCAAAATATTTTTCGCAATAATTTGTCATATCAAACTTAGCATAGTTTAGTTGAAGCAACCAACAAAGATTTAACGACATGCTATTCCACTTTTGAATGAATATGCAATAAGAAAAAAAAAACATATTTTAGAAACAAACATTAAAAGTAAAAAAAGCCCTCCCAAGAAAATTAACCTTTTATTTTCTACACTAAAGTTACAGATGAATTAGAGCATTAGCAAAAAAAAGAGGAAGATTTAGTAAATTACAGAAAATGTAACAAATGGAAAAGAGCTTTTACGAAAGTTGGAAATACAAGACTGCTTCCATTCCTGTGGATAAAAATATGTTGCTGATTAAACTAAAATGAAAACATTTGCAAACTGTTAGAGGTTGTAGCATTTTATTTAAAATAAATAACTAAATAAATAAAGAAAAAAATTAACACATCATGGATATTACCACCAACGTATTGGATATTTCTTGTGTAGGTGTTAAAATACTGTATTAAATTTTTGCTTTAATCATTTACTTTTAATAACTCCTACACTGTATATTTTATCAATATTTAAATATAAACAGCACCAGGGGCACTCCAACTGGGGGGTTCACAAAAAGCATTGGATATTGTTATCTGACCAAGTTTTTTTTAGATATCTGAAACCTGATCCGGTCAATGCACAAAATTTGAGTTTCATGTATAGCATTTACAGGTTTCAAACAATAAAGCCAGGTATCATGTACCCATAAGCACAAATAAGTCACACAAGAGACACCGGATATCCGGTATTCGAGAAATCGAGATCCAGGTTCTCCCAAATTTTGACCTTGGTCTCCCACTCTAAAACAAATACCTGGGTGCGCCACTGAACAGCAGAATTATTTTTTCAATAAACATTTTGTAAAATTCATTATGAACTATAAAAAACATACAAAGTATAATCAAGCACACATACTTCAAATTCAACATCAGACAAAACTGTTGCTTCTGGAAGTAGTTCTATAACTTTTTTTGAAATTTCCTGAATTTCAGATTCTTCAAGACTTTGTCCATGTTGTTCAGCAAGTGGCAAACTGAGGGTATTATAGTAAGTAACGGAGGATTCACAATTAAGTAGGTTACAAATCTTTTCATCAGCTTTGGGATTTACTTTAGCAACATTGGCCAAGTTTGCCTGAAAAAATGCACAATACATTTGAAATTATTTTGAAAGATAGCAATTATTGGCAAAATTTACCAATTAAAATAAGTACATAAATAAATATATTAATTTAAGATTATTTTCATCTCTACTCTATCCCAAATCAGCTTTGTCAAGTTACTTACAACTCTGACGAACTTTTAGAGGAAAAGAAAAATCGCTTATCTGGAAATTGAGCAAGTTTAAAAATGTAATTTAGCATACTAACCTTTTGAATACACAAGGAGAAATTTAGAAAAATAAATTTTTTGGGCAAGCATGAGTCTTGAAGAAAGCTAACAAGTGAATAAAACTTTGATACTTAAGAAAAGGTAACACTGGCTGTTAGCAGAGTTTTTACGATGTCATTTCAAAATTTTGTACTTGTTCCAAACAATTTAACAATCTGTTGATTATATTGATTATTAATTATGATTTTTTTTTCAAGTAAGCATTGTATTAGGTGACTATTTCATCCAATCAATTAAGATATATATACAAGGGAAGGGGGAAGAAAAATGAGCCACATGTGAAATTTTTTTGAAAAATGAAAACAGCTTGTGAATGTTACACTAAGATGAAAATCTATATCCAGTATCTCCTTATATCATAATCTTGGTAACGTTAGAAAGTGACAGCTTCCAAAAATTATTAAAATAGCTATTATTTTGATTTAGGTTTAAAACTATATTTTTTTCAGTTCTGTACATTGAAATAAAATGATTAAAATGTCGCATAAGTTATTTTAAAATAATGTGTTGCTTTTTCTTTCTTTCTTTTTTTTTCTTTTTTTTTTGACATTATTTTAGAAAGGGTTTCCCACAACATTAGCTCAGACCTAGTTTTCTACAATTAGGATTGTTTTTAACAACAATATACAATCATCTCTCATGACATGAAATCTGCAAACACATCTAAAATGATTTCAAATGTAAACAATAAAGATTACACTAGTGTAGGGTACTAAGGAAAAATTTGTCATGACAATAACACTATAAATATTAAATGTGAATATAAATTGAATTAAGTTTCATTTTAGAGAATTTCTTGTGGGCTTAATTTTTTAATAAATATTAATCATAAAAACTAATAGTCATAAAAAGTACATTGGAATTTGTTATTATACATTGTACACTGTACTGTAGTCACATGCAAGATAGTTTCACTTTTTATATGCATTTTTACTGTACCTTTTATCAATATGAGAGTGTTTCAAATTTAATATTTTGCCTCTATACATGAATGGATATGCCTAGAGCCGAGTATTCATATTGCTCCTTTGCTTAAAACATAACTCGTAAAATTATGATTTTTGAGAGAATAGTATAGGAATAACGTAAGTGGTGATTGTATTTATTCTGTAGTATTAATTCAATCATAATTTTCAAGTTATGATGCTGTTGTAGCAAATAAGTAATGTAATGAAATAAAAAATACATCACAACTTAAAATTTCAAACAAATAACAGAATGCTCTAAAAATGCAAAAAAAATTCAAATGCATATTAAAATGTGCAAAAACACTTCCTTTAAAAAATAAAATAATTTTAACAAAATAATTTACATATATTTATTTATATGCAGTTTTCCTTTCAAAATGTGACAATTTTGCTACAATGTCTCAAATTTCTAAAGTCTACACAACCCTTGGTCCCAAGTTGTGTGTGTATATATACATACATATATATTGTATATATATTGACTGTATTTGTATTGTAAATCAAGAGAAAGTAAGGCAATCCAAAAGCATAAGAACATACCAGCATAATGCCCAACTTTTTCAAATCTCCATCATCCATGCAACCTGAAAAGTTCAAAAATGGAAAGTTACATTTCTAAAATTCATTTTAAAATAACTCAAAGAAAATGAATCAAAAAGAAAATTACCATGCAATTTGTTTTAATATAAGGTGAATTCAGCATTTGGTTTTGATGAGACACTAAATTTTGTAAAATAATATTTTTCTACGGTTAAAAAGTGTACTTTTTGTATGAAATCTTTCACTCAAAAAAAGAAAGGAAAAAAAGAAAAACTATACTTTTGGGTGGGACTTTTACACATTAACGTGCAACTAAGAGATATGCATAAGAGGGGACACACAAATGAGGGATTACTTTAAGAGGACACCTTACCTTAATTGGAATTGGTAACTTGATTAGGACAGCCTAATAAATTTATTGGGATGAATCATCCAAGTTGTTCCCAGATCTTGTTGCTAGTTGGCAGTTTTATATTTTTATGAATTACCAGGACTGATGCGTCAGTGAAAATAGCATCAGACAAATAATTTAATTTTGATTATATTGATGGCAACTTGGTGATCAATTGCCCTGAGACTGTACCAAGTATCTATTACACAGTGGTTCAACTACTTTTCAGGAATTTTCACAGTAAACCATGGTTAACTTACTTTTAATTCAAAATTAAAAAGGCATTCCTTTTGAGATGGAAAATAGTCAAATAAAGATAAAATACTTATTCTTATTATTTTCAATAAACTATTTTTTGATTTTTTACTTAAACCATACAACAAAAAAATAATAAATAAACAAATAGATCACAGACAATTTTAATATACATACCAGAACCTTTGCATACAAATATTAACCATGGCCTGTTTGAACATTTTTCATCAGAAGTTTCTTCTAGAAAATTAGATGATGTTAACTTGATAACATGATTAGGTAGTTTCCCCAAAACATATTCTACCATAGCATCTGCTTCTCTAGAGCCTTGATACTTTTCTCCCTGTATAGTAGAAAAAACATGTCGATCACCTTACTAAACAAGATGTTAAAAAATTATAAGAAAGAAAAAAAACTAAGAATAAAGTCCATAAATAAGTAAGATTTTATACAATTTTCGGATCATGAAATTGCCAGGTTTTTATGTATCTTTGTTTGGCAGGATCTAACCTAGAACTGACAATCCAAATTTCAAAAATTACAATGCACTACAAATTCAAAATATAATGTACTACAATGTATCAAAAAGTTTCTTTCCTTTCTTTTAATGCTTAAAATATTAGAAATTTCCAAATTTTAACATTACAAAAAAGAATGCTTGTCATTATTTAATGTTTTTCTTCCTTCTATTTATTGGGGGAGAATGGGATGTACAAACAAAAATCATCTTTATTTTAGATCAAATCAACTTTAACAGAAGTACATAAATAGAAAAAAAATGCAGAAAGAATAGGCATGTTCTTTATACTATCTTCCTCTTTCAAAATTACTTTCAGCGTTGTTTTAAAAATTCAAAAATGTTCCACAAAGGTTCCTGTTACATTGAGTTTTCATTCTCTTATTTTTGTAACTCGTTTTTAAATAAAACCAGTATTTTTGATATGAACTTAAATTTAATTTATGTTCCGAACAATATTTTATCTCACTTAATTTTTGTATTATTATTATGTCACTTACCATCAGCAAAACCAGTATCAGCTACTTCTTCCCCAAAATTAGATTCTTTAAATGCTCCAACATCTGCACGTGTCAATTTTCAAAGTAGCGGGATGCGCAGATGGGCTTAAACACGGGTCCGTCATTTTTGAAAGATTTCTTGTGGGAAATTTGGGCATTGGGCTTATACACTGTACAGGATTTTCTGATTATTTATATTTAGTTTTTCTTTAAAGCTGTTAGCTGTTTAAGATTTTGAATTATCCGAGTCCCATTAATGACTTTATTGTGAAACTAAAATTCTTATTTTTAAAATATCTTATTTTTGTCATATGTAAACCACATTAATAAGAAATTATAAACATACCTGAGGATAAAATACTAAGGATGGATAAGAATGAATGTTTTGTGAGCGACACAAACCCCAATCTTCTTCACAATTAACAGCACCAATTCGAATTACACCTTTCAGTTCACGAGCCAATTCTCTCCACTAAGAAACGAAAATATTGTATGAGTAAAATAAAATAACAAATGTAAAATATTGCGTTGACAACTGAGAAAAGATTTTCAATGTATTATGAGTTGCTAAAACCTGGTGAAATTATTAGTATTGAAGGCTACTGACAGCAAATGATCAATTTGAAAGCTTTCAAGCTTGCATGAAAAACAACCAGAATATCAAATAAAATACTTTTTGGGGAAAAAATAGAACTGACTTCAAATTAAAAATTGCACTAAAAAGTTTAAAAAAAAATTATCATTTAAACAGACTTTTCGGTAAGACATCCACAAATTGTAAGAGATGTTTAAAAAGTATAGCTAGGCGATTGGCAATACTTTAAATAAAATATATTTTATCATTTTCAAATAAATGTGTACTTTCTATACAAAACCTTCGGTTTCATATTAACATATTTGTAAAATGATCCTTTAATGTTATGAAAAGTTTTTTTCCCTTAAATGTAGATGATGATACTTCTGATGAAGAACATAGTAACTGTAAGGGGGGGGGGGGTATCTAAAAATAATTTCAAACATTTTAAAAATTTTATAAAGCACAAGGATTACACAATGTTGCACGAACAAGACATTTACTAATGCAATTACGGACGAAAAAAAGCAGTCAAATTAGATTGCAAATAAGCAATAAACAGAGTAACTTTGTGGTAAAAATAAAAAGGAAAAGACAACATTAATTAAGCAAAAAATTTATAAAAGAAAAAAGGGGGGGACAGACATGTTTTGAAGTCACGAGAAACCCCTTTTACAATGCAAAGGAAGTAATTTCCGATTGAAAAACATAAATCTAATTCTAATAATTAAAAATTAATAATGTCAAATGTGACCAATAGTGTATGCAATTTTATAATACTTAGTGTTAAAAAGCACGCTGAAATACAGAAATGTAAAATGATATAGCAATAATGCACAAATTATCATGAGATTAATTTTATAAAATAGCTTGCTACTTTAATTTTTGATCAATGAGCTTGACTGAACAGGAACACAAAGATTGTTTAGAAATGAAAATTACTCACTGTAGGAGCTAAATGATGACAGTGTGAGCACTGAGGGGAATAAAAATTGATAAACCAAATATCAGATGAATCAAGAACAGATTGACCTAAAAATGATGAAAACAAAAGTATATTAGCATATAAAATGTAAATATTTCAATTACATAACACACATAATTAATGGCCAACATTTATTAATTTTATGAATGCCTTTTTAATACTGTTGAATACCAAGAAAATGTGTAGAATGTATCCTTTACATTACAAATTAAATTATTGCAAAACACAGGTGGAATATATTTTTTATCATAATAAAATTTTAAATTTAAAAAAAACTATATTTAATGTAGGAAAAGAGAAATTTATTGAATTTTACTATAACTAAAAATATTGAAATTAACATCAGATTTATTGATGTAAAATATAAAAAAAGGAAAAAGTAGTTACATTTAACACTATAAAATATATATTTGTTGAATGCTATCTGTAATAATTAATAGTTCAGTATGCAAAACCTTTAAACACAGCTTAAAACAGAGACTATATGACAGTTTGCAACATGTGCAAAGTCTATTCTTTTGCTTCGAGCAAACTACATTCATTGTTCTAAGTATTTTACCATCTTTTTCAAAGTACAATTGCAGAAAATGACAACGACTAAACCTCACTGATTTGTTTCTAAATACTATTTAATTATTTTTACATATTTTACATCAATATTCTTATCTCCGACTTCATGTGTTTTATGCATTAATTATGCTTCTCAATTGAAACTGAGGAAGAAAAAATGCTTATTAGAACATATTCCATAACATCTCATCAAGAGAGAGAGAGCATAAACTAAGAACAACCACTTAAAACCAAGTTATTTATTGCATATTTCTGATCCAGCAAGAATCAAATGATTTTATGACTCAATACAATACCATAATCCGACCTTGCAGAAAAAAATAGTTATGTACATCACCAATCTGTTGAAAAAAAACATGGATTAGCAACACCATTTTCATCTCATAGTAAGCAATTTGTTGTAAGATAGGGACACATCCATGTGATGATCTTCCTGTAGAGGAAGTTTCACATAGAGGAGATACGTGGAACTTCAGGCATTATACGTGAAACTTCTGAGAGGAAGCATTAGCGCAAATGCACATATGCATCGATTGCCCTGAAAGGGTTAAAATATCTTTCACATTCCCCACACATTTATTTCATAAATATGTGATTATAAATATGATTCTCCTTCAGGGAGTATTCAATGACGAAAACAATCAAATATGTAGCAATGAGAAGCAAAGGGGTGCAAGAGTACTTTCACATCAAAGGCGACAAAGACAATATTCCTGTCTTTTCTCATCTGTCCAAGTGCCCATTTTAGCAGGCAAAAATAAGCTCTGCATTTGGTAGATGTGAAAAGACAGGAATATTGTCTTTGTCGCCTTTGGTGTGAAAGCACCTTTATGGACAAAAGAACAATTCTGAGCAAAATGAGATCAAAGTTTGGATCTTATGGGAGCTTTAATGCTACTTTTTTTTTTCTTAATCACCTGTTAAGGCTACCGTTAACATCTCTTGCCACAATATAGAATGGTGCTTTCCCTAGGGTTTGCACTAGTTATCTCCAATTTTCAATTTTGTCATGTACACCCTTTTGTTTCTAGCTGCTTGATATGGGTTGATTTTATTACTTTAATTTATTTATTGATCATGGACTCAAGAAAAATAAATTGAACACATTCCTCTTACTTACGAAAATCATTTCTGCTAAATGTTACGATTTCTGGATCATCATCATATATTCCTAAAAGCAAAAATATATTATAAGTAAAAGTAATAAATATTCACATTTACAGTGTGTGAACTAAATAAATAAAAATCAGAAAGAACAAGTTGACACAAAATAAATATAATGCAACAAAGTTTGAAGAACAATGCAGATTATCTGAAAACCTAGATTATTTTTTTTTATTAATATTGTTATTATTTTCTCAAACATTAGCAAAGAAAAAATAAAACGACCAAATGATATAATACAATTATAATATACAATTATTGGTTTGTATAATTAATATTAATACAAACCAATTTTAGTATTAATTTTTGAATTTCACAAAATTACAGTACTCAAAATTAATGTTTTCAAAATACTAATCTTTGAGTGATTATAATGATTTTTACCAACAATTGGGAAATACTAACAAACATCTTTGATGTTTTTGCAATAAAAAAACTGACCAAAAAATTCAATGCACTAGAGATGAAGGGACACTATAATTAAGTTTCTAAGTGTGTTACAGTGTTTAAAAATTCAAAACTTTTGCTGTAAACAGAGACAGATTTGCTGTCATGCCACCCCCAAGCAGGATAAAGAATGTTGCCACCTGGTACTTCTTCCTTGTTCCCTCGTCAATTTCACATCTTATATGTCTCTAAAATTAATATCTGTTTCTATCAAATCAACACCATATATCGTAAAAGTAAATATAAATATTTATAAACATTTAAAAGATCAGATGACAAATTTACTAAAAAGTTAAATTACAAAACTGAATTTAAGCTAAACATTTTATTAAGTGTATATTTCAAAAATAACATGGAAAACGACATACCAAAACTTTCATAGTAATAATTCCAGCTTCGATAATTTCCCTTCCAAGACTGACCAAAATCTTCTTTAAGCCCATCTTCTCCATAGAGATCATACTTTTTTCTGGTTTCTTCATCTTTTAAAACTTCATACGCTTTATTAATATTTATAAACTTATCCTGTGTATCCTTATCCTAAAAATTACATCATAAAAAATAAGTGAAATTTTTAAAAAATAACAACTATTGCTACATGAATTGCAAGTATTTGAAAAATGTAAGATATAATGGATATTTAAGGTAATCTGCTGGGGAGTAGAAAAAGGTCAAGATCCACTGCTATAGAGTAACACTTTAGTGAATAAAAAAGCAATTTCAATGCAGTAAAAATAATGAATTCAGAAGACTTGATTCTAATTACACCTATAGGAAATACTAATCATAAATAAAAACTGAAAAATATTCAGCTGAATTTTATAAAAACATCTAGTGCCCAATTACAGCATAGCCATTCAAGGCCCATGCCCAGGGTCCTCAGATAAATGGGGGCCACCAAATTTGGCTTTAGAAGATTATAGGCAAAAACTATGTCAAAGAGATGTGTTTCATGTGACTGTTAAACCAGATAAAATGTCGAAAAGCTGCCAAATCTCATTTCTGCAATTGTCAAGTTCCTCTCAAGACAGCCAGCAGAGGGTCTGCTTTTATTTCCTTGTGAACAGTAGCTCAGGGTTTGTACGCTTTTGGAAAAACCAAAAATAAGGACTTTCTAAGGACTTTTTAAGGACCCACAACAAATTTTAAGGACCTCACAAATTTTTTGTATACAAACTGTTATGTTTATTTCAAAAGGAAGCATTATTGAAAGAGGAAATTGATTTAACATCGTATTTTTATTAGGACCCCAACACAAACTTTTATGGGGCTCCAGTGGTGTAGTCCTGGAAAAAAGGTGGGGGGATGCTTTCGAATGCGAACAATTATCTTTGTCACCCGAAGCAATTTGCTTTCAAAATGTTTCCAGAGAGGGGGAGGGCGACGGGCCCAGCCCTCCCCCTCCCCCCGAAATCCCGAAAATTTTCGCAGTGTAGCATATGTTCCTCCCTGAAACTTTCCTCAACGCTAGTGTTTCAAAGTCAACCCCCCCCCCCCCCTCCCGGAAAAAAATTTCTGGCTGCGGCCTCGGGAATAAGCTACATAGTTTTTTTTTTTTTTTGTCTTGCTTTGTCCAATGGATGCTAATAAGCGCAAATCAAGACTAACAACCAAAAGTTGTAAAATCAGGCCAGCTGGGCCCCTCCCTCACTATTTCAGATGAATTTAATTCAATAGTTTTTTCCCTTCATATCATTAATATATCATTAAAATATGTCTGAAAATAAAGAATAAGTCAGAAAAAAATTATTATTAATGCATAAAATAAGTCAATTTGTTCATTTTTAAATAATTATTGAATTATTTGTAAACAATACTTTAAAATAGGGAGCTATGATATGACAAAAATGTGTATGTATTTATTGCCCCCCTCCCCCCAAATAAATTTTGAACTTGTTAATTTCATGCAGAGACATGTCCATGCTTGTTCACGCATACATAGATGTGTTTAGCAGACTAACTAAATCATCGCCTTTAACCCTCTCATGCATGAAAGCCTCATATGAGGTGACATAGATTTTTGCTACAAATCTTTATGCAGATTCGTTTTTGTGCTGCGATTTGCATGTCGTCCTCATCTAGACACTCCAAACAGTTCTTGGAAACCACAAAATGTTTCAGAGGGTATTCAAGATTGTTAAAAGAATAAGATATCTTTGGGAGTCCATGGAGCATTCAAGAAAGAAGAGAAAATCTCAGTTTCGAATCAAGTTCTGTTTAGTAATTTTGAAGCGTGTTTTACATTGCTGGGAAGTTTGTTGTTATTTTACAACTTATTATTCCTTATAAATGAAGTTTGAACATTCAATTTTGCCATGTTTATTATTATGTTGAATAAATATGGAAAAAAAGCATAAAACATCTTCATACAAGAACATGAATTTTTGACTATACAGGACAAAATTTCTAAAAACAAATTATTACACAAGAATCCTGAGACGCTAAATTAGTTTGCAACATATGAAGTTTTTGTTTATAACACAAATAAATAAATGCGTGCATGAGAGGGTTAAAGAACCATCGTCTTAAAATAGCTTGAATCACAAAAATGTTCATTTTTTTGGTAAATCAAATTACATTTAAAAGGTTGAAAAAATATGATCCCATTGAGATCCGATCCCAAGTTGAAATTTTGCATAATCGATGACAAAATAGACAGAAATATGTGAGCATATTTTGAAAATCTTCCATTATACGTTTTTCGAGTAATTTAAAATTTAAATTTTAAGGTCATTTTTTTAAATTTGAAATTTTTATAAAATTAGCCATGATGCATATCATATGAAACGGCATTCATTATGCTTTTTACTAGAACTTTTTATTTCTATTTGCTGATGGGTCTGTTTTGTGTTGAAGCATACCATTTAAAAATGTGAGTTTTTTACATAATCAAAGTCTGATAACTAAGAAACAAAACAGGATAAAAATCTAAAAATTTGGATTTTTAATTTTCTTGAGAGGTACAGATGATAAGCCAAATTTGAAGAAAATAAAAAAAGGTGAATCAAATTTTTTCTGAGATTTTGGATCACTTGCATGGAATGACCCCTAAGTCACTTCCATTTTTTCCCTGTTATTTCTCCTATGCCGGTATTGCATTGAAGAAATGACGGAAAAAATGGAAGCTACTTATATGAGTTTTGGGAAGGAAAAAGTTAAAAAAAAAAAAATTAGCGTAGTTTCCCTTCATTCAAATGGCGCGGCGTTTGATCAGGAGTGGGGCTCAATCGCCCCCCCCCCCCCCCTGTTGACTCTTAGAAACGCATTGTATTTATACGTGTGATTATGTATTTTGTTGTTTTTTTCCTGTAATATGCATTGAATATATACCCCCGGAAAATTTTGGAATGACTGCCCATTCAGTTTAGGTTTGTCTTTTGGTGGCAAAAAGGGCGACAGTTTTTAGTGAAAACAACAATCCAGGCAGTGCTCCCCCCACTGAGGAATGAATTTTACATGTATCTTGTAAAAATAAAATACTTATATTTACAAAATTTCAATTTTTTTAGTTATTGAAGTGCTTAAAAACAATGTATTGAAACACCATATGTTATGATATTTCTACCTTGATTAATTGAAATAATAATTTTTAAATAATAACAATAATAACTTAAAAACACCTTCACATTTCTATTGTTTCACATATTCATAAATATGTAACTTTTTTTAACCCTTTAATAGGGCGGTGGTTAAAGTATACTTCACACAATATTCACCAACTTAAAAATTTATAGTAAACTATTTTAGCGGGTGGGGAGGTAAAACGCATTGTAATTTTTAATGACCAATATGAATTTTATTTATTGATCTATATTTTAAAAAATATATTGATCTACCATTACTAAAAGGAAACGACAAATTTTGGACCAGCCTTATAAAGAGTTAAGACGTGATTTTTAGGAAGATAGAAGTTACACATTACAACCCGAATAGTTATTAAGTGACTCATAATAAACTATTTTCTAAGTGTAATTATTTCTATTCATTTTATTATACAGGGTAGTAAAAATTACTGAGCACAAATCATGTTTGGAAAAAAAAAAAAGGAGAGAGAGAGAGAGAGAGACACAACGCAATGGGAGGTATCATGGTATCAAATGATTATGTTTCATTCGATTAACTTCCGCAACACAATTCAAACATGAATACTTTTCCTCATATTCTTTATTTTATTCCTTTTTTTACAAACATGTAATGTGCCCAATAATTTTGGACCACCCTTTACCCTGTACGTAAAAATACCGAAGCGCAAAATTACAAATATAATATATAATATGGTGTGAAAAAAAAGCATATAGTACATATTTTGTTTTGAAAACAACAATTAACTTTAATCAAATGCTCACTTTCAGAGGTTAACACTGTTAAACTGAAAAATACGTCAAAAACTTTTATTGTTCAAATTTGAAGAACTATACAGTTCGTCAACAAACAATGTTATTAATTATATTAAAAACATAAAAGAAATCTTATACAAATTCTTCTCAGTGGTTTTTACTATTTTCGGGTAACATAAGGATACCTGATGCATTGATGCATTGGGGAGAAAAAAATTATTTTTGTTTTAAATTAAAATTAGAGATCAATTTGTGTATTTTATTTGCATAACATCATAGATATCAATAGGCACCTAACAAACGAGGGCAACCATATGTAGTGTCTTTGGATATGTTCATTCCTCAGAAATTTGCTAGGAGGCCAATAGGAGCTAACTTTTACCAAGGCCGTAGCCAGAAATTTTTTTCGGGGGGGGGGGGGGGAGGACCCTGACTTTGAAACACTTATGTTGAGGAAAGTTTCAGGGATATGCTACATTGCGAAAATTTTCGGGATTTCGGGGGGTTGGGGCGTGGGCCGTGCCCCCCCCCCCCCCTCTGAATACAGCCTTGACTTTCACCATATTTTTATGTGTGTGTATTTATTTCATGCCGAGGAGAAAGAGTTTGAGAAATTTTAAAAATTTCATTTAATTAAAATACAATATTTCAATGCAAAAACTTTAAAAAAAGTAAATTTATTTTTATTTTAACTAACTTCAAATTAATTTTTTCAGCTTTTCATGTTTCACTTATTTAAAGATTTAGCCAAGAAGAAGGAAAGAAACTTCAAATTGAAAAAACACAAACCAAAATTCCAACTACTTAATCTTATTAAAATTCAGAGCGAGAATAAAATGAATTATATTTCAGTTTAATTTTATAATCGAAAACTAATAAACATGAGTGCATAAATCATAAAAAAGTACTTACAATTCATTTTGATTGGATGTTTCTTCTCTTATTTCAGTTGATAACTCCGTACTAGTATTTCTGGAAGGGGTTAAAAATGTTTCCAACAGATTTTGTTGCCTAAATCTTTTCATTCTTTCTTTTCCCCCCTGCTTTTTGAAAAATTGCTTGTTCGATCTATAACGAGTGTTCAATGGATAGAGTAGCGTACCACTACTAGCTACTAGGGCAGACAGATTATATTTTTGTGCGTTATGTCAGTCACTTTTAGAATTTAGTTTGCATGTGATGTCGTTCAGCAGGTGTAGACAGTATTGGTTTCCGAGAGCAATTTAAACAGACCCATATCTCCAGACTTTTTCTACGAATCTGTTTTCTTTTTTTTGGCTTGGGGGAGGGGGTTCGGACGAAACCAACAATCACGAAGAACGAAAACAATTATCTTGAAGGGACCGTAGGAGGACAGCACGGTTTATTTGTCTCAAATGGGTTTCTGGTTGGGTGAGTGAAGCCTTGTAGCCCTGGGCAAGCAGCAATTTGGAAACATCATAAAATACTCAACTGGGTATCGGCTACCTGATGAACTGTGGCAACATGTGGGGTAACGACAGAGAAAAGCTATTCGGCCGGTTCCCATTCCTCATGTAGATGGTTTCAATTAGCTGGCAATAGCAAAGTTTGTTAACAATAGGAAATAGATGGAAAAGCGTGGGACTGAGAAAAATTAGTTTGCTTTTGCTTCATTCCAGTCTTATTGAATTTTTTTCTGCCCGTGAAAATATAGGCCTTTATGTGGTTATAATTTTTTTTTAGTTTTATATAAAATTGTCTTTGAAAAAAATCAAAATTTAAAAAAAAACCTGAAGTACTTTTTGGATTTTTCGGGCCTGATAATCACCGAAAAAGAAAAAAAAAAAAAAGCTGAATAAATGGAAAGTGATAAAGGCATTTTAAAATGAATTTACACCTCAATTTTGTGCCGTGCCACAACAGGTTTTTGCACAGATAATCATTTGTAATCCAAGCATTTTTTTTACATTAATTTGGTTTTGAAACTGTTTTACAAAAAGTGTAATGCATAAAGTTTGAATATGCAAAAGGCTTGAAGCGATGACAAGAAAACAAATGATTGTGAAAGAAAATGTTTAATATGCTTGTAGGTTTTTCGATATTGCATACCAAAAGGAAATCTACTTTTTTTAAGGTGAAGTCTAGGGGGGACGAAAGAGGATGTCCATTGTCCCCCCAACTTTTTTGAATACATATCAACGTCTCACTGTTTTGTAAAAAAAAAAAAAACAGTACAAGCAGTGTAAATATTTTGATTTCAAAACTTATGATGATATTTGAAGCCTCTCCCCCCCCCCCACCCCGCACACCTATTTCCTAGGCAGGCCAGCACAGCTGAAACTAATTCTCTGAATTTATGTAGTTCCCGTTTACTCATATTTTAACGCGCTTAATTTGACGAGTAATATTAACCTGCGATTGTTAATTGTTGTTTGAGAGAATCGGGGAATCCCTTTTTTTTCATGAATTTAAAGTAGAAGTAGCAATCAGCCTTTATGTATAGTTTTAAACCTTCTGTCTTATTTCATAAAGCTGTTAATTTACTAATGAGTGCCTATTTTGAATATTAAATAAGTTAGGAAGCTCAGCGTCCCCTCGCGTTCTCAGCGTCCTCCCTGGAAATTAAAGGTGAGGGGACGCTTGAGTGAAAATAAAGAGGTGGGGGGACGCCGTCCCCCCTCGACTACACCACTGTGGAACTCTCTTTGACTTGTTGCTTTTCTAATGTCCAATACAGTCAGGGAGTTAAATAATTATTGGAGCTAGTAATAAGAAGCTCACAACACAAGTATTGATGCTTATATATGATATAAGCAAATTATTATGATATTATCAAAAATGGCTAGTGCTATAAAATACAAGTTAAATGAAAAACAATTTAAATTTAAAAAAATGTTACTGAATTTAGGCTTACTTAAATTTTTATCTCTGCCATAAATATATATTTTTTAATTATTTAGAAGAGCTTGCAAAATTTCAGAATTTTTTTTTTAACTTTAGAAAAATATTTCATTTTGGAAACAACATACAAAAAAAAATGTAAAATTGCGATGATGTTTATGTAAATCTGCCATTTTTGGTCCCGTCAATCTGCCGTTTTGGGTCTGTGCGAAAACCGCGATAGTACTGGACCCGAGCAAACCAAATTCGAAGTTCGATTAAGTAGTTGAAATGAAAGAAGTTTGATTCTTGTGAAGAATACAAAAGATAGCAAAACAAATAGAGTGCATGGGCACCTTCTTATTTTAACAAAAAAAAATTAAGCACCTGGAATAAAAAATAAGGACTATTTAAGGCCTTAAAAATGAACATTAAGGACTTTCTAAGGAACGTACGAACCCTGTAGCTACATTAGATTAATGATGTGTTGTTTTACTATTTCACAGTAGACTAGCACATATCCAACAGCAAGTCAGCCATACCTCAAATATATACCAGTGGTGTAGTCCTGGAAAAAAGGTGTGGGGACGCTTACATATACGAACATCAAACAGTGGGGGGAAGCTTGTATTAAAATAAAAAGGTAGAGGGAAGTGTCCTCCCTTGACTACACCACTGATATAAGGGCCATTTCACAGTATTTTCTAAAAATGTAGAGTCCTCAACATGACGCTTTTTTTGTTATAACTACGTAATTTACAGCTTATTAACACAAAATTTTATTTTCAAATAATGTGCGCAACACATTACTTAAAAATAAAATTTGCTGATAATTAAACTGTAAATTACGTAGTTATAACAAAAAAAAAAGTGTCATGTTGCGGACTACGTTTGGACAAAATACTGTGAAATGGCCCATAAATTAAATTTTGCAATACGCTCTCCCTTCTTTTAACGATAAAAAAATGTGAGAATGGGTGGAAGGGACAAGCTGAAGTCTCTGCCTTGGGTCCTGATATCCACATCGGACCCTTGCTATATCAAAGGAACTTTTCTCCACCAGACCCCTACCTCTTAGCTGAAGCCTTTGGATTGTGTGCCACCAGGCTGGTGGCCAGCATCAAAAAAGGTACTCACAACATTGGTGTGCCTTGTTTGCCTCCCCCTCCCGTTTCAAAGGAGATTGGACAAGACAGGATTTTTTTGCAGCTTTTTAGAAGGGTGAACCATCGCTCTTAGTGTCATCATCAATTTTGTCATAAAAAAAGTAATTCACTACAAAATATATGAACACCAGTTAGCCTTTATGCAGCGAAATGCGTTGTGGGTAAGCAAAACACTTTTATACAAAATATTGAAACTTTGAGTGCGATTCAAGAACGGAAAAGTGGTATACGTAACTAAACTTTTGTATAGTTTAATCTAAAAATTTAAAAAAAAGACAAGTTTTTTTATTTCAATATCATGAGGTACATAACACAAAGTGTTTGTGAATGTTTTAGATATGAATGAAATTCTTCAAGTTAGAACAAATACCTTGTTTTTATCGGGATGAAACTTAAGAGCCAACTTCTTGAAAGCTTTTCTAATTTCCCGATTATCGGCATCCTTTGAAATTCCCAATAGTTCGTAGTAGTCTGAAGAACTTCCAGCAGCAGCACATATAAAAATATAAATTAATGTAAGGAATAGCATAGCTGTCAAATGAAACACTTATGAATACAAATCGCCCATAAGCTTGAAAATATGTCAGCTCTAATAAACGTGTCCCAGAACTTTTTCCTGCGGAAAATATCTGTCAGTTCAATTTTATTTGTTCAATTCCTTTCATTAAATGTGCATTATTAAACAAAACCGGCGATCGTGTTCCAGTTGCTCAAATAATTACTTTGTTTTGCTATGTTTCAACTTCTACTTTCGAAATTCCCCTAACTTTTGGTGATCTTCGTCCTGAACTTGTGAATGAGAATAAATAATTCAGAAAATATTAAGCTCTGTGAATATTGTGATAATTACTTATTTGTAAGCTTTTTATGGTTCATGGCACATTCCGTTATTATTGTTATGAGAAATAAAAAAAACTAAAAACCCAAGTTCTTAAACAATACTCCAACTTGCAAACGCAGAACGGAACTTTTGTCACGTGATACAGCGGGAAGGAAGAAAAAAATCACGTGATAAAAGTAGTTCTGACTCCCATTCACCTAAGATATAATGCTATGTTGCAATAATTCAACTTGCTTACAAATACAAATACAAAAAGTACACCAACAACAGGCGCTAGGCCTGTACTTAACTTAATACACTTAAATACTTACACTTAAATAAACTGCTAGGCAGGATCGACAATAGGCAGGTCAGGAGAAGGCAATTGCCCCCCTTGACTTCTTCAGAAATATAATGTATTCATAAGTATATGTATATGTTTTGTTGATACAATATATGTATATGTATATGTTGATATGTATATGTTTTGTTGAATAAAATATGCAATTTTATCCCCCCTTCCTATCGAAAAATGAAGCGTATCTGCTGTAGCGTTGCAATGCTTTCAAAACGCTTGGTTTATTCCCGGAAAAAAACCGACTTTTCCCCCCGGAAATTTGAGGCAAAATCGAGAAATTTCCAACTTCTCGAAACTGGGAACAGTTGATTTTTTTTTCTCGAAATAATAATTTTAATACATCAATAATAAATATTTTTTTATGAAATTTTCGTTATAATATAATTACATTACCGAACATTATTGTTGAAGCATTTTAAAACAGACAACATATTTATTTCGTTGTGTTGGTATCAAGGGCGGATCTAGAAAATCTTCAAGGGGATTTTGGAAATCTCGGGGTTCAATGTAAGGATGGATGGAGGAGATTCTTCATTCCTTTTCAACAGTCCCTCCGCCCCCCCCCCCCTTTTTTTCAAACAGCAGGAACAACAACAAAAAAAATGCTAGTGTAGTGATATTTAAAATTTTACTAGCACATTTTTTGAATGCAACGTTTATTCAAAGCCCTTATAAAAGGAACACAAGCTGACGTTTTTTTGCTTTCGCAAATCTGTCTATAATTTTTTCAACGTCCAATCTTTATGGATATGCAATAACGCTAATTCAGTGAGTCTACCATCACTCATTCTGCTTCTTAGCCAAGTTTTAACCGAGTTAGGATTTCCTTCAAGCTTTCTCAAGAAAAATGTAGGCTTGTAAATACATTTTCTAAATTTGAATTGATATGTCTATAAATTACAAAATAATAGCAATTATTAGTAATATATTTTCGAAAATTTTCGAAATGTAAAACTAAATATGTACTAAAAAAACCATCAACGAGTATGTGCAATTTATATAAACATCTGTAATTATGAATGTTCAATGAAAGTTTCAGGCTCCAGGTTTTAGAGTAAATGCTGCAGGAATTTACACCACGTTAAGGGTTGGCTAGCTGTCACCAGTTTGATGGGTAGAAGAAGGAATCTCTTTCCCATTACTCCGAGGATTAGCAACTCAGCAATACTAAAGGACAAAGGGACAGGGGGAAAGCATAGAACTTGAAGGGCTATTAGGCTGGGATTCCAAGAACATAAAAAAATGGCTGGTTCCGGGGCACAAAGAGTAAAAACTCACTTAGGAGTGTCGTTGTAGTATCCACTTGAATCAGCCCAAGGGGGAGGGGGGCGATCGCGCCATCGCCCCCCCTTAGATCCGCCGTTGGTTGGTATTCGCTTTATAACAAAAGTTTACTGTTGAGAATGGGAAAAGGGAAGCTGTTTATTCTTTTTATTTACATTGTAAAACTTGATATTTGTTTAAGTTATCCATTAAAAACAAAATGACACAAAAGAAAACTTAAAACTGTTAAAACCAACTTTTCCAAAAAATTATTGAATTGTATAATAATGCTTTAAATAGTGTTTCTTATCAGAAATTACCCTCCAAATGTGTTTGTAAAGTTGCAATAAAATGCTATGAATAAAACAGATACGTTATGCATATAATGTATTATTTTTCATAGTAATTTTAAATCTAGGAATAAAGAAGAAAAAAGATTTTGAAGGTTAATCTTATTTTCTGCAAAGCAACCAAATCAAATACATTTTTAAAATGAATATTCTGCAATAAAAAAGCCTATTGAGTTTACAAGTTATTTTTCTCAATTATATAGGTTTAAAATAAAATGTTATGTTTAACGCGAGATCATATATCTAGAATAGAAATAATATAACGTTACAATGTTATATGTTCTGTAACAATATTTGAACACTTAAAACATTTTCATATTGAATAAATAATTCATGATTATTTGAAGAAAGCTTAAGTTCGGTTTTTCCTCTCAAAATTCCCAATGTTCCAAATTTCCCAGTTTCTTCCCGAAAATTTCGTGTTTTTTCCCTCAATTTCCGGGTTTTTTGCATCTCTAATCTGCTGTGTAGCACAAATTTGAAACAAAAACTGCATTCGTTGAAATGAAAATTGCAATTTCGTATACTCTTTATTAACTCTTAATTGCAATTAATTCACTGTTGCTTTTGGTTTTGAGAATGTACTTAAAGAAATCGTTTGAATGAGCCAACCTATTGGCGTCCATGTTTAACTAACTACTAGCATTTTACATCAGTGGCGTACATAGACTTAGGTGCGCCTCTCCGTAAGATTTAGAAGTGCGCCCTATCTTTGGCTTATTGCAAAAGATTGAAACAAAAACACTACGGTGAAGGTATATTCGAGTATTTATAACCATTAATTTTATTTAAGATAATTAAAATCATATTTATCATTAAAAGGCGAATTTTCGAAAAAGTAACGAATTGAAACATTACATGCATACCAGTTTGGAATGAAATTTTTCTTAATAATACGAGAAAATGACACACTATCTTAAAGTATGAATATTTAAAATTTTGTTAAGGGTTCTGTTATTTATTTATAAGGTGAATTAAGTAACAGTAATGATACAAGGGAAACTATTTGTTCTCAAAATTAGACACTAATTGGACAAGAAAATCAATGTTATATTAATCTGTGCTAATTTCCCTCTTCGTTTTTTACAATTAAGAAATTTTTGAACAAGTTCGTCGATGTTTAAATTATGAATCCTGTCGCTTTTTATGCTTAAAACAGCAAGACCGCTCAATCTTTCTTCTGCCATCGTACTTCTGAGATAAAATTCGATTAGCTTCTGTTTGCATAAAGATCTATCTGATGATGCTGATGGTTACTGGTAAAGTAAGAAAGATATAAAAGGCAATGCGAGACTTGGCTTATAAAACATTGTTCTCCATCATTACTAAATGAGTAACTTCAGCTATATTTATTTGTCAAGTTTCTCACTCCTATTTTACTTTCCAAAACGTTTCGCAAAATGATAATTTGTGATGCAATTGAGATTGCTACATCGTTTTGGTTCTCGCAAAATTTAGTCACTGATTCCACAAGTTCTTTATTTGTGCACTGGAAAGCGTTAATAGATCTGTTAATGCCTTGGGAGTCAGTTTTTCACTATGGCTGCATAATGTAATATTAATAAACAGTTACTGTGTACACTGAACTGATGTTTTACTTTTAGCTCCCATTTGAGGTTTTTCCCTTTGCGCGCTTTTCATGTATGCGCGTTTTTCACTTATTATTCGCGTTTTTGGGCACTCTCTTGCGCCCGTGCATAAGTATGAGAGATCCCTATACTATAATATGCAGGTACACAGGAAAGAGGGAGTGCGAGGGGAGAAATTATGCATTATGTGACCGTAATAGCGAAGAATTTTACTCAGAAAGCTTAGGAGTGACATTGCATTAGTGGAAAAGAAATGCTAAAAAAATATGGATAAAAACATTTAGGCATATATATTTGTATCTCGTGGAGTTTTTTTTTTTTTTTTTTCTGGAGCGGGCGCCCTTAAACCTCGTGCGCCCCCCCCCCCCCGCGCCGCGGGGGTTGCGGGGGCGCTATGTACACCACACATGAATCCCGTGTAATAAAATGTAGAAGTAGAAATAATTTCTGCGTCTGTAGAAGGGGAGAAGGCACAAGAAAGGAGGCTCTCGAACGATGATCAAAAAAATATAAATAATAATAAAAGGAGATACATTTTCATCCTTTCAATGGCGGATGGAGGACTAGGTCATTATGGTTCATGACTCCCTTACTCGATGAAGAAAATTTCATTTTAAAAAAATTGGGGAGCCAAGTAATCAATTCGCTGCAGAAAGATTTTATGGTGTATGAGTGTATGAAATAAATCACCTGCTTCAAGAATTACTTGCTCTTGGCCTTCGAAAACCGCAAAGGAAGGAAAGGTATATTAATCAAGAGTATCAAAAGCTGCCGAGAGCTGTAAAAATTTGATTTTTATAAACTTCTTCAGAGTTCATGACAACAAAAATCAGTAAATTTTTATTTTCTTTAATAGTGAATTTTTATTATTTTTTTAATTTTTATTAAACAGGATTTGTTTTTATACATCTCATGAAAATGAGATGCATTTTTAAGGTCAATCACTGCCCCTTTTCACTGCGGGGCAAGGACAACGCAGTAGTCCCAGAGAACATTACCTTTTCACTGTAATATTATTAATATAAATTATGGCATTTAAAAAAGGTTTTCCCCATAATCTAGTATCTATATTAACATGCGTTTGTATTACAGCAAAAACATAGCATTGTTGCTGTTTCTAATGCCACTTGGATATCCAAGCTCCCCTTCGCAGAGCGACTAGGAATTCAGGCAGTAAGGAGCGCCTTCCGTTTATAGATGAGCACCACAACGGTGGAAGTAGGACTTGGCTCATTATGTACTTGGATGACACCAGATGGCGCGACAACAAATACGCCACCTTCCTTTTTTGACCTAAGAGTGAAGGGAAGGGAAATTCTCCTCCCTCCGGTACCCTCGGAACTGCCTCTGGACTTTAGGGTCCACGGACTTTACATGCACGTATCCCCTAGTGTACATGGTGGGACTTCAGCGGCTCGGGTATCGAAACCGAGATCCTCCGATCCGAAACTCGACAAGGCTCCCAGGGCCCCAAAACATAGCATAAATATGTCTATTAACTTATATATAATAGCAGAAATATAGTCTAAGATGGCTTAAGTTCCTTATTGGTCTCCCCTAGTCAAAAGGTTAATAAAACCTTTTTTAGAATAGTATTTCCCTTGTCTCATCAGAGTAAATACTACTAAAAATAAATAAAATAATGTAAAATGTTGGCTTTTCTGCTGGTTGGTTGTGTTTACTGGCGCAAGGGCACCATTAGGCTCTGCTGAGCCAATTTGTTGTACTTACAAGCAATAATAAATTCATTTGTAAGCTAAAACCTATAAATACTTAAAATAATGATTTTAAAACATCAGAAAAAAAAAAACAGCAACGTTCAAATTTATATACTTTAAAAAACGATTTATTCATTTGGAGCTTCAGACATCGTCAGATGTTTAAAATTGTAAAAGCAGATCAAAGTTTAAAACGTTCAAATGAGAATAATAAAACCAATCCGTTGAATGAATGTGAATAGCCTATCCGCAAAGCTTGATTTTTTAGCTTTAGCGTTTGGATTTTTTAACTTTAGGGTTGGATTTTCACATTTAATAGGATAATAGCTGTTTTGTTTAAGAAGAACAGTTCAAGGGTGGATCTAGAAAATCTTCAAGGGGGGGGGGGGCGATTTTTGAAATCTCGGGGTTCAATGTAAGGATGGATGGAGGAGATTCTTCATTCCTTTTCAACAGTCCCTCCGCCCCCCCCCCCTTTTTTTTCAAACAGCAGGAACAACAAAAAAAAAAAATGCTAGTCTAGTGATATTTAAAATTTTACTAGCACATTTTTTCAATGCATATACGTTTATTCAAAGCCCTTATAAAAGGAACACAAGCTGACGTTTTTTTGCTTTCGCAAATCTGTCTATAATTTTTTCAACGTCCAATGTAATATCTTTATGGATATGCAATAACGCTAATTCAGTGAGTCTATCATCACTCATTCTGCTTCTTAGCCAAGTTTTAACCGAGTTAGGATTTCCTTCAAGCTTTCTCAAGAAAAATGTAGGCTTGTAAATACATTTTCTAAATTTGAATTGATATGTCTAAATTACAAAATAATAGCAATTATTAGTAATATATTTTCTAAAAGTTTCAAAATGTAATACTAAATATGTACTAAAAAAACCATCAACGAGTATGTGCAATTTATATAAACATCTGTAATTATGAATGTTTAATGAAATGTTTCAGACTCCAGGTTTTAGCGTAAATGCTGCAGGAATTTACACCACGTGCTAAGGGTTGGCTAGCTGTCACCAGTTTGATGGGTAGAAGAAAAGAGCAGGGAATCTCTTTCCCATTACCCCGAGGATTAGCAACTCAGCAATACTAAAGGGCAAAGGGACAGGGGGAAAGCATAGAACTTGAAGGGCTATTAGGCTGGGATTCCAAGAACATAAAAAAATGGCTGGTCCCGGGGCACAAAGAGTAAAAACTCACTTAGGAGTGTCGTTGTAGTATCCACTTGAATCAGCCCAAGGGGGGGGGGGGGGCGATCGCCCCATCGCCCCGCCCCCCCCCCCTAGATCCGCCGTTGGAACAGTTGCATGTACAACAGATGTGTGTATATAGAGTTCGCCCCTATGAGATCAAAAACGCACAATAGTCCTCAGTACCGTGTGCAGCAGCGCGCACGCGAACATTTTGTTCAAGGTGCAGCAATTTTTGTCTTGTAAAAGGGTCGTTTCTCAACCATAAATAATGTTTTTGAAAATTTGGATATTTAAAATTTTCTTAAAATTCATATTTGAACTGATATATTAATGTTATAGCAGTTTAAACATCACAAAAGTTATGTTTTAATTTAAAATCTCCGAGTCAAAACGGTGTTTTATTTTTTATTTATTATTCATTTTTATCTATAGTTAATCTAGATTGTTTCAAACAATAGGTTTCTATAAGGAAAAAGAAAAAATGAAAAGAAGACGATATAAAAACTGCAGCCTTTTCCTCAAAGAAATAACTTTCTTAAGTTTGATATCATTCATCATCATATTTTGTGATGAAATTCGATATTAAATGACAACTTTGACACAAGAATCTGAATCCATGTATTATGGATGTTATTATTATTAATTTTTTTTTCAAGAAGAGCAATACTACGTGATGTAAGGAAACTAACGGAAACACATTAGGCCTGCGCTTTGCATGCCACAAATTAATATTTACAGATAACCGACCGTTTATGAAGAAGTATCCAAAAGAGTCACAATGCAGAACAAAGCACGGACAATGTAAAACAAAGAAACAATCATATTAACCCAAAACAGAATGTCTTTCTGTTCCACGACTAAGAAATAAATTTTCTGCGACGCCATGAACATTTTTGGAACTTCTTTTCTCCAGGTCCTGACTACCACACGGGCACCCGAGGTCCGTGCCTTGGGCAGGAGCTTTCTAACGGGCAAGAAATTTTTCCAAAATATCATTTAAATTTCTTTAAAAAAAATTGTAATATAAAATAATTACAATAACTTCTGGTAATTTTTCATAATAACAGGTAATTCTTAATAATAATCAATTTCACATTGACTGTAACACACAGACACATACACTTGTAAACATACATTATATAAATACATATGTCTATATATATATATATATAAGATAAGTGAATCATTTAAAGGGGGCATGAAAAATTGAAAGTGCCCTGGGCATGAAATCTTGCTAGTCGGGCAATGCTTACCTCAGTTTTAATTACGTATTTGTTTCTAATTCAGGGTTGATATTCTTACCGATTCAATTAGCAATTTTTAACAGACTTTCTGTTCTGGTTACACATTTGTCAAAGAAGACATTTTGTTATGACATATAATTTCCAAAATTAAAACAAATTAACTGTCCAATAGTCCAGTCAGCTAGTCCCTTATGTTAATTTTCACTAAAAATGAATGAGTTTTGTAAAAGCGGTTTCCCTGTTACAGCTGTGTTATTGTTGGGAAAACAATCCTCGTAACAATACAATATATATACAGTCTTGCTCGTTATACAGCGAATTTACGGTCATAACGTTATATATATATATATATATATTTTGAATTCCCCCTTGTTTGACTGCGTACTATTCATTTTTATAATTAAAATACGGTAGTTTGAATATAATACTTCTGTAAGAAACATTGTAAAAACTATTTGCACTGATGTGTACAATTTCATGTCTTCTTTTGTATTAATACCCGTTTACTTTTTTCTATTCTTCTTCATAATCCCCTTTCTTCCAAATTTTTAAAGAATGGAATGACACACTAAACGATTTGGTGCGCAGTTCGGAATTCCGCACGGGTCGACTACTTTATCATTATTATATTTGTACTATGCAGTTACTAGATGTTTGTGTTTTTGTTTATATACCTTTTTTAATATATTAAATGCATACCCTCCTCCCCCAGGAATTGTGGACCCGGCCTAAGTCGGAGAGTATATTACAATATTCTTGAAGTGCAATTTTCAGTTTATCATCTGGAGCTCATTGTCAAGTTTTGTGCATTTCTGCCGGACTTTTTGTACAGCAAGCCATATCAACAGGGAAGCCCACACCCCCGCTAAAAGCGAAGGCGCATTCTGCGGCATGGCCCCGCCCCTCGTGGACACCCCTGATATCGAGATGTGGCCAATACAGGTGTTGTCATTCAAATTCTTGGAATTCAGCAATGAGCTGTCAAGGATGGGTAAAAATTTTCATTTGAAACATTTGCAGAAACAGTAGATGGATCAGATAAAACTAGATAGAACTAGATGTTGATTTGAAATTACAGTTCGACCACGGACTTTTGATAGTCGGACGCTTCTGCGCATGGCAGAAAAGAACGAATCCATTTGAGTTTTAGGGAAGTTCGTTTTCCTGCGTTCATTTAGTACGCGAATCAGAATGTTTGCATCGCTGTTTGTTGAAAGCAACTAAATGTATAAACTGGCATATAGCATCAGTTCGGAAGAAATCAAGTATTCTAAACGAACTAGAACGAGAACAATAACGGCGCATTTCATATACCAGAAGTTCCTCCCTTGAACATGAATGAATTCTTCTTGGCACTCTGCCAGGCAGCTTGCTTTGGTTGATGGGAGAACTGTATACGATAATGATGTGTCGGACCGACGAGTCGCCGTTATTATTGTTTTTATTGTTATTGTTTAACTCGTAATGTTTTTTTAAAATCAGCTCCTGAAATAGGTTTTGAAACGTTAGCGAGAAAGATGCCCAAAAAGCATTCGAAAATCGAAGTCCATACGTAAAGTAGATATTAAATTGCTTTCTATTTCGTGTTTCATGATATCACGGGTAGCGTCGTGAGTGTTCTGTGAGCCGAAAAGTGGCAGAGCATAAAAAAAAACAAGATCTTCAAATTCTAACCAGAAAGAAGGAGTATTAGCTTTTCCCAGATTCCAATCGGATTGCGTGGAATTCGAGACCGGCAAAGGGGGAGGGCATCTCCCCTTTAAATATCAAATTTCAACATGCCCCCTACCCACCCCTTGTCATACTACATTCTATACTTGCAGTTCAGAAACTAAACACTACGTTATAGATCACATTTGGTTTCCAATTTTATTTTTGAACCTTTAATCACATTTGTGAGCATATCTGTATACTTAATTTGTATAAACTGAGATTTAGGTTTACAGCAAAAAATGTAATTAGTACAAAATAGTACAGAATATTAACTGTTTTATTTCTGTAAAAATGACCCGCTATTTTTTGCCTTAAAAGTGTAAATGCCACGAAGATTTCCTTTTAAATTTAAACTTTTAGCTAGAAAATAATTTAAACCTCAATCAGCATTGATGTTTTTGATACAAAATGAAATCAGTAAGAATACAAAAAAAAAAGTTTAGAAATAAATCACATATATATATATTTTTAACTTCTGTTTTTAAATGTTTTAATTTTAATCAAAATGTGTGATTTCACATTTCTTGCTACCCCCTATCTTCTCTTTGTCACAAACTGTCACAATTTCTCTTACCCCCTCCCCCCTCAAAGCGTGACATCACTTGTGAATGACCCCTAACGTTCTCCCTTTCCTATCAGGCAATATATGTTGTCTTTACAGGCGTCATACATTGTTTCATTATAAATACACATATTAAACAAACATAAAAGATGATACAAAGTCTTACCACTAGTGTGATGCTTAAAAGTAATAAAAACAATCGCAAAATATTTTATAAAGATGAATAAAGCTATTTTAAGACGACAACCAACTTGACAATCGGTTGAAACGAATCCGCTTTTGACACTTCGAGGAACAAGTGTCAAAAATACCCCGCATCTCATGACTCTGCGCTGTTTATTTACTTTTTTCCCCCATGTCCCCGTGTGGCCCGTAGGGCTGTGCAGTTGCCGTACCAATCCAAGCATTCACCTGGCGACTCAAAAAGTATCCGGTTCACCTCATCTTGCCGATTCCTTCAAGGTCAGGCACGAGCCTTTGCATACGACGAAACGTCGTGGCTCTGTTCGTACGTCGATCCCGCGCGGTGCACGAGTTTCAAGTGTGATGTAAACAAAATTTTTGCCAGCAAAAGCAACAGGTAGGTGACTTAGAATTCGCAAAGTCTATTGCATTCTCTGTGTATGTTTTTGAAAAGTAACTATTTTTAAACTTTAATTTTAACCGCCACGTATGAAATAATAACTTACTGAAGTGAAAAGAAAATCTACTACAAGAATATCTTTTTAACCCCTTGAAACACGAGGTTTTTTCGGAAAAACTGGTAAAAAGTGATCGAGGTTTTTTTTTTGACAGAAAGTGAATATATAGGTATATAGTATAAGTTGTTTTTGATAATTTCCGCTGTAGGGATGACTAGAGAGTGCGGGGGTGGGGTAAAAATTATATTTAAAAAATATTATACAAACAAACTGCAAACGGATCTCGGACGGGCATTAGAAATAAAATAACGCTAGATACAAGATCGCCCGTGCGAGACACGGGCAAATGCGATAAAGGGTTAAACTAGTTGTATCAGATATTATGCGGTATATATTTGCTGCTGTCAAGAAGGGGGTTCAGATGAGATCAGAGAACTATGTGTGTGGGTGTGTGTGTGTGTGTGCACGTATGTATATATAATTATACATATGTTACCGTTAAAGTATATAATGCAGTTATTTCATAGAATACCTAGTTATTCCATGAAATAACTGATCGTGTCCGTTAAAGTGTGTAATATGTTATTAATTTGACACTTTAACTAGTTATTCTATGAAATAACTAGGTATTCTATAAATTAACTAACGAGAGACAGTTAAAGGGTAAAATAAACAATTTATCTAAAATGAAATAACTAGATATTCTATAAATAAACTAATGATAGACAATTAAAATGAAAAAGAAGCAATTTACCTAATTTATGCAGCGGATAAATGGTATTTATGGAAACGTACCATAAAATCATTTGTTACAACAAGGATTACTAAAATGACACTTGGAATTATAAAGAACATTATTTCTAAAACAAAAACATTTTTTGTTGACACACTGGGTTTTACACGAAATGCAGTAGGGGTGGAAGGTAAATGTTTTTGTCGTGCGAGATATATGATATAGATTATTTTACACTTTAACGGGCTGCAGATCGTTATTCTATGAAATAACTAGTTAAACCATGAAATACAAGAGAGTTTTACACTTCAACGGACACGATCAGTTATTTCATGGAATAACTAGGTATTCTATAAAATAACGGATTTCATACTTTAACGGTAACATATATATACACTAGTAAGCCCGGCGGTCATACGAAATGACCGCTGTTCTAGATATTATAAATATATAATTCTCCCAGTAACCGGAAATAATGTACATCAAATCAAAGAGATATTTATCAGGTAGAAGAGTAAAGTTTAATGAATAAATAATAAACATATAATAATTTCGGGAAAAAAATATTCTTACCGAAAAAAAAAACATCTAAGTTATAGTAATCTGTAAAATAAACATATTATTTACTATATAATAAAATTGTTCGTGAAAAATATTTATTTATATCCAACATAATCATCGTCAAAACAATAGTTTTAACGAAACTGAAAAAAAAGAGCGCTGACACTTTAATATATATATATATATAGATATAGATAGATAGATAGATATAGATAGGGGGAGAGAGGGAGGTGGGAGAGAAATAAAATTATTGGCAATAATATTTTCAAAAGTGTTTATGAATACTTTCCTAAAATTTAACTACAGTAATGTCACAACATTGCACATTTATTGCATTGAATGAGTGACTAAAAAAGAACACCTTAATTGTTAATTTAAAATGAAACATTTATTAACTTAGATGCATCATGAAAAGAAGTAGAAAAAAAAAGCTACGATTTTCTGTCAGCAAGAGTAGCTAGCTTTTCGAACAATTAAAATTAAACATTTACATACTTTGTTCAAGGCACTCAGAATTGTTCTTAAATAAATTTTAGTCTGCAATCCTGATGCAAATTTAAGTTTTTAAGAAGAACATTTTTAATTTTAACTACTTTTAAATTAAAGCTGCAATCATGTTTTAATTAACATTCGATTTTCACAATAGTATGAAGAGCAGAATTTTTTTAGAAATAATGTCAATAACAATGGGGAAAAAAACTATATTACTGCAAATTTTGTGGAGTGAAATGGGTTGAAAAATTGAAAAATCCATCATCGTAGTCAACAAAAATTCTGTGCCTCAAAATGATATCTACACAGAAAATTGCATAAATCAAAGAAATATTAGTAACAGTATGCACATGGACAAATTCTGAATATTGTACATCTATTAAAAAAATGGTATGATAGTTTTTAAAAAAGAAAGAAAAACCAATAAATAAATAAATAATGTTTGATATTTATTATTTGAGTTAATCGGTTCCATTAAAATGTGCTGTTTCTGTCCAATCTACCTCCGTACAATTTATATTTTTCAATAATTTGTATAATTTTTACTGCTAGATTGCGAAATTTTGAAAATTTCTCTTTGAACGGGTGCAATAAAACATATGCCGTTTTTAGCCACAACTCAGCACGGCATATCAAAATTTTTCGGAAGTGAGGGGGAGGGGTTGTCAAAGGGTGTATATTCAATGCATACTATAGGTAAATAGCAGCAAAGAACATAGTACATACACACATGTATAAACACATTGTGTTTTTAAAAGTCGGGGGAAGGCAGCAGTTGTCCCCATCTGATCCCCCAAATGAAGGGCTTGCCCACAAGTATACTAAACAAACACACCGCCACAAGTTTATTGTTTATTTTGATAACTATATTTAATTTCTACTGATATCAAATGACTTATAAAATTACAATATTTCTTATATTGTCGTCAACCCAAAGTTAACTGAACTTAGACACTTATTACTGCTCATTGGTTCTCATCTTTGAATGTTTTAAGAGGATAAATAAACAAATAAAATCATCTTCGAAAACTTTCAAGATTATGAGGTTTAACTAAGATCTTCCGCTTTTCGTTTGTTACTAATAAATATTATCATTCAAGTTGTATACATTGATGGTAATATTTAATATTTATTAAAAAAAAAACATTATGATTCAAAAGAAATGTATTACATTTTACTGAGAACTTACTACCGAATTTGATGCCATTTTTAAAGACAAGTTATTAATAAAAGTTAAGAGTCCCAAGATCTTCTAAATATTCTTAAAGTTCTGCTCTTGAACTTTAACTGCGATTTTATGAGCTATCAGAAGGACCGATTGTAGTTAAAAATAGGCCTATCCAATTTCATTGAGCTAAGCTGCTTTTAATGCGCAGAATTCAAAGATCATATTTTTAGTCGGCTATCAGATTGTCAAAAATAAATAGCGCAATTTAGCAAAGGTCTTAAGATGGAAGCTTAAAAGCCGTCCTTGAGGGAAGCTAACAGCAGAAATAGATCACAAGGAAACAAATTTGACTAATGTTTCTTGATATGATTTTTTTATCCTTAATGGTGGTTTTATTCGCAATTAAATACGGCCTATAAAAAAAAACGTCTTCCAAGGTTTTTCATACTTATTTTATCGGAACAAGAAGAAAGCATTATAATTACAGTGGGCAGGCAATTCAGACCTACAAATGTTTAGATGAGGGAGGGGGGCAGAAGGTTAAGTTCCAATTATGTCATATTATGCTCTTTAGCGCAAATCTAACTTAGGGACCGTTCATAAATGATGTCACGCTTTTTCCCCATATATTTGACCCCCCCCCCTTTGTCACAATATGTCCCACTTCAGAGGACCCCCTCCCTCCTTTGTCACATGTCACGCTATGTTGCATAATGCGGATGTCACACTTCTTGTTACCCCCTCCCCTCCCCTTGTCACACTTTGTCACAATTTCACGAAACCCCCTCCCCCTCCTCGAAGCGTGACATCATTTATGAATAATCCCTTACGACTGAGGAGCACTGTTAATAATGCTGCGGCGGGCGGGGGGGAGGGGGGCAAACAAGTCAAGTAACGCTACTGGAGGTCAGACAGAGAAGGAGAAAAATGAAACTGCTACTAAGAAAACACCTATCTCTTCATTTGGCACTTTCTTTTCTTTTATTTATTAATCAATATATAAATAGGCAAAGACGAAACAGTTAAGTATCATTTTCTCATCTATTTTTCAACCGGTTTTGTTACCTTTTTTTGTTTGGTAGCTATTAATAAGCTACTGAATGATAGTAAAAAAGAATGAGCCATTAAAATGATGCAAAAGCACAGTATAATGCAAAACGAAAACATGCATTTTATAAGGAGTAAAAAAGAAATGCACTCGGGGAGGCGGAGTCGACACGTTTTTAAGCGACTCCGAGTCCTTTGGGACCGTCCATAAATGATGTCACGCTTTTCCCCCACATAGTTGACGCCCCCCCCCCCCTTTGCCACAAAATGTCACACTTCAACATATCTTCCCCTCTCCCCTTTGTCACATGCCACGCTATGTTGCATAACCATGATGACACACTTATTGGTACCCCCCCCCTTCCTTTGTCACAATTTGTCATAATTTCACGAGCCTCCCTCCCCACGCGAAGCGTGACATAATTTATGAATGATCCCTTTAATTTATGAATGATTGCCCCAAAATTATCCCGACTCCTACTCTTACTCCACAACCCCGACCAATACGATGATAATAAGGGACCGTTCGATAAAGGATGTCACGCTTTTTTTAAATATATTTGACCCCATAAGACCACCTCCTTTGTCACAAAATGTCACACTTCCTCATATCCCCTACCCCCCTTTGTCACATGTCACGCTACATTACATAAGCATTTATACTTAGAGTTCAGAAACAAAGTTCTGCGTTATAGATCACGTTTCTAATTTATTTTTTGAAATATTAGTTGACATTTGTAAGCATAATAATAATAATGGTTACATGTGGGCTTTACACTAAACCTACCGACAGTTCTTGTATACCTATTCCTACCGTGCTCGGTCAAATTGACCGGTAATTAAAAAATTAAATATTAAATTAAAAAGTTAAAATATTAAATGAATTTTTTTTTGGAAAAGAGAAAAAATAACTAGAAGTACAGAGTGGAAGAAAAAATATTATATGCATATTCATAGAATTGTCATATAGGTCGATAACGGTATTATAACGTTTAAAGTGTATAATTCTTATAAAAGTTTGAAAAAGATCAATTTCACCGGTACTTAGGTAGGTTTAGTGTTAATTTGTATGAAAGGAGGTTAAGGTTTACAACACGAAGGATAATTAGTATAGAACAGTAAAATGTGTTAATTGTTCGAATTCAGAAAAAATGACCCTCGCAATTTTATCTTAAAAAGTGTAAATGCCAAAGAAAATTTCCTTTTAAACTTTTAACAAGAAGTAAATTTAAACCTTAATCAGCATCGGTGTTTGCGATACAAAATGGAACTTTGAAATCAAATTATGAAAATCAAAAAACTTTTTAAA
Source organism: Octonoba sinensis (assembly GCA_038502835.1). Lineage (NCBI taxonomy): Eukaryota > Metazoa > Arthropoda > Arachnida > Araneae > Uloboridae > Octonoba > Octonoba sinensis. The sequence continues at coordinate 124,717,071 of CM076599.1, forward strand.
TAGATTAAATTTCCTGATTTTAAATGTTTTTACAGAAACCAAACTACGTAATGGCACACTTTTTGTTACCCCTCCCCTCCCCATGTCCCAAACTGTCACAATTTCTAGGACCCTCTCGGATCGTGACATCATTTATGAATGACCCCTAAGCTGTGGTCATGGATTTCTTTACGGTGGATTTTCTCTCGCCCTGACGTGCTGATGGACTGCTCTTTACGTCTTAACGAATAAATTGTATGGAAAGATAATTAAGAAGATTCCAGAAGAGACATTTAAAAAATGTTTTCAAGTAAATGAAGTGCGTCAATGCTGGTAATCATCAAAAGAGATTATCTGTCTAGAGAATCTTTTGATGAAATGTAAATGTTCGTTTCTCTTAAGAACGATCGAGCGTAACGGAATAACTGCACGTGGACGTACTTTTCTTCTTCACGAATAATTTTTTTTTATCCACATATTTCAGCTTCACGTAGATGAGAAAGCACTTAGGGATCGTTCATAAATGATGTCACACTTTTTAAAAATATATTTTACCCTCTTTCCCCCCTTTGCCACAAAATGTCACACTTCAACATACCCCCTACCCCTTTGTCATGTGTCACGCTACCTTACATAAGCATATGCACTTCAACTGTTGCAGTTCAGAAACAAAGCACTAAGATCTATATCACATTTCTAATTTTATTTTTGAACTTTTAACGACATTTGTGAGCATAATAATAATAATGGTTACATAGGTACTTTACTTAATTTGTATAAAATAAACTTAAGGTTTACAGCAAAAAAGACAATTAGTACATAATTGTAAAACATATTAATTGTTCCCTTTAAAAAAAAAAAAAACACGCTCTATCTTATCTTAAAAAGGCAAATGCTTAAGAAGATTTCCGTTTAATATTTCAACCAGAAGTAAATTTAAACCTTAATCAGCATCGGTGTTTTCAATAAAAAAATTAAATCAATGAAACTTTAAAAGTAAAGAAAAACTAAAAATAAATTTAATTGCTGATTTTAAATGTTTTTATAGACACCAAAACGTGTGATGTCACACTTCTTGTAACCCCTCAGACACTGGCGTAGATAAGGAGGGTGTTTTGGGGATAACCCCCCCCCCCTGAAATGGTGGAGATTGTCTAGAATTTAACAAACTTTTCTTGTAAAACAATGAAATTAGCTCACTTCTTCCGAAGAGCAACCACCCCCCCCCTGAAATCTGGGTCTCTAGATACGCCACTGCCCTCGCCTCTCCTTGTCACAAACTCACAATTTCTCGAACTCCCACCCCCCTTGAAGCGTGACATCATTTATGAATGACCCCGTATGCGAAACCTCACACAATTGAAACAATATATATTTTTTTAGTTTATTTTAATACTTCTTTTTTTTAAATTTCAGTTTTGGTCAATGGTTTATCATTTTGACCATTGCCAAAGGTAACGGTGACCAATGAAGGCGCAAATATTCTGCAGTAGATTCAGTAACTTTCAATTGCCAACCCTCTAACATGAATAGCTGAAAATACAGTTTTTAATTACTTATTTAATTACAATGCAAAGTATATGCCATGACACTTGTACTGGGAAACTAAAATTATTTTTCAAGAAATGTTTTATGTCGAAAAATTGCTATTGCCTGAAATGTTAACTAACCTGTCTTTTTTTTCAAATAATTTCCATTGAGTTCGTTAAAGCAGTGATTCCCACACTTTTAAATATTACAGAGTATTTTTTGGAGACCCAGCTTATAGCTAGCTTATCTAAGGCATATTGAACTCAGAGATATCTGACCAGTTACAAAGAGATGAAAGGGGGAAAAGTTCTTCTTTAATACTCGAAATTAATTTCACATTATTTTAGTTTCACACACTAAACACCGTTTTATTGAACACCATGTGTTGCCGAAGTTTTTGCGTCAAGAAAAAAAAAACTTTTATGAGGAAAAAACATTTTATTAACAAGTATTAATTTCAAAATGTATAAAAACTAAACTAAACTCAGTGGCGCGACAGCCCATTGGGGGCCATGGCCTACTGGGCTTATCCCAGCTTTTGAGAACGAGGGCTCTGTGGTGCAGAAGCAGATGTTCCGGTCAAGTGGCTGGCCTGACGCGGGACTCACAATGTTCAGTTCTCAAGCATGCTTGGTCCTCATTTTATCGACCCCACTAAATGTATGACAGGCTGAGTCGATCCTGCCCAACCGGAGAATCGAACCCCTGACCTGTGGCATGGTAGCAAGGAAGCTACCACTCAACCACTGGACTTCCAAAATTTAAAAACGTCCTGATTTTTTTCCCTTTTTTAAATGGTTTAGTGTTTCATATCCGAACCAAATTTTCTTGTATTAAAAGAACAAAATGTGGAATTTGGCCTAGTTTCATGATGTCTCTCTTTTTGATTTTTAAAAATAAAGACAAGCAATCTATTTGATAAAATCAGTAAAAACATAAGAATTTACCACCTGCTAACAATTTTGAAGAATAAGCTAAAAGTAATTTAAAATAAATTGCTTTTAGTGTTTTTTTTTTGTTTGTTTGTTTTTCTTTTGTAAAGAGAAGAAACAACAACGAAAATAGCTAATTTTCCCTTTTTCGATTAAACACAAAAGTAAATTAATTATGAAAGTTCAAACTTATTGAAATCAATGATAAAGCGAAAATAACTAAAGAATAAGAATTCAAGTTGAAAATAAGCATTGAGTATAGTCTAAAAAATGTAACAATTACAATCTGACCTATAATGCTTCCTCAAAAACATAACGTCCCAGGGCGAAATCTTCAGTCATATTGACGCTCAACTAAGTTTTCCCTCATTCAACTGTTATGATCTGAAAAACAGGATGACCCATAATGCAGCGCTACAACACTATCTTAATATTTCATAAATAGTAGTTATTTTAGAAATATATCTCGAAATTTTATCTTTGCTTCACATTTGTTCAGCAAAGATAAAACTTCATTTGAAAAAAAAAATATATTTATACATTTTTTTAAACATTGAAAATTACAGCTTCGTTTCCATGCATGGGGGAAAATGAAATATAGTATTACACATATATATCTATATAAAAAACAGGTCACCAATGGAATCACTCTTCTCCCCCCCCCCCCCGAAGGCATCGGATACGCGGTATTCAACCAATTATTATGTTAATATCCGGAATCCGATGAACGAAAAATCCAGTTATCTGGTATAGAATTTACAGGTTTAAATGCCAGAGGCGGTTGTCCGGCAGGGAAAAGTCAGGCAACAGACACCGGATGTTTCAGAGAAAATCAATATCCGGATTATACCTAATCCTGGCCATGGTCCTGGATGAGCCACTGTCTATATATATGTTCTTTAAATGAAATTCAGAAATACAGTCGACGTTCGATATAACGACTACTTCCGTCCCACAGAAAAAGGTCTTTATAACGAGTGGTCACTCTAAGGGGCAGAATTTAAAAGTATATACATACATGCATCATGTATGTATATTTTTTTCAATCGAGAAATCAGTTCATCTTCTGACAGATGTTCGACACTTTCTAAGTCATATTCGATTTCAGCATAATCGTCAAAGTTCAACGTCTCATTCCATTTCATTTTCTTAGAAATTTCTTGCAGCATTTCCTCTTCAATTATTGCGAAGAGGTAACTCCTGTTTGCAAGCGTTTGCAGTTGTTAAATTCCAAAAATGTAACTCCTGTTTGCAGTTTGTATTTCACTGAAGAACCTGATTCTTCTTTCGCTAGTTCCCCCAGAGGATAACTAATCCAGTTGGACTGAATACTGAAGACTCCATAAAGCTTGTCCTATCAAGGTCATTTAAAGTTACAAATTTAGAAACATGTCCTATTTGGAAACGTACCGGGAATAGTGTTCGCTGAATGCGGTCACTGTATTGGATTAGATGATAAAGAACGGTCGTTATACCGAAAGCAAATTAACATGGAGTTCACAGGGATAAAGTTGGGGCTTTTACCACTGGTCGTTACAATGGAACGCTCTTTATAATGTGTGGTCGTTATAACAAGCGTCGACTGCATTTGTAAAACATATTAAAAAACAACTAATTACTTCTTAATTCATGAACTTCTTCATTACTATAGAAAAAGATTAAAAGAACCGGTTAATAGAAAGCCCGTATTGGTTCATTTCGGTAAATTTGTCTTTTCTAACAATTAAGTCGAAATTCTTCCTCAGTAACATTATCCTGCAGGGTTTCAAAGTCTTCTTCTGTCTCACTCTCATTATCGTAGAAAGATTTTACATTAATAAACTGCAAGGGTAAAGCGCAATGAAATATTTCACTTTGCCATGGAAAATGTTCCTCTTATGAAAAATGTTTCTAATTGAAATCAAAAATAACTCAAGCATTATTAATTTAAAAAATACAGCACTAAACAGCAGCAGAACTTAATATTTAAATGTGAATAACATGAACCCTACCAATATACACAAAATAATCGTTAGTTTTATTCCTTTAATTATACTCTTCTTTGCGTTTTTTCATAAAATTTATCCTAAAATTGCTTAAAGTGTCAGCATAAGTTACCAATTTTAAAAGCAAAGTAAAACAGTTATAAGCAGATACTGACTATCGCACGGGCCTGTGCACTGGGCATGAAATTTCTAAGGGAATTTTTTCATGAAATTTTCTCATAATATCATTTTAATGTTTTGAAAAAAATGTTACTTAAAATAACCGATTATTATTAAAAATAACCACTGGTAATTATTCTTAATAATAGCCAATTTCACATCGACCATATCACACACATATAGGTATCTATAAAGTAAATCAATCATTCTAAGGGGATAGGAAAAATTGAATTTGCCCTGGGAATAAAAATTTGAGAATCGGGCTCTGGTTATAATGGACCTCAGTGGCTGAGTGTTCTAAAGTGACTGTTTCCGGTACCTGCCGGCGCGCAACGAAGAAGCGATGGGCTCGATTCGGACCCTGGGCGCATTCTCGTAATTTCCTTCTCTGTATTCTAATATGTTGTTGTTTCTAATGCCACTCGGGTACCCAAGCTTCCCTTCACAGAAGCGACCAGGAATTAAGGCAGTAAGGAGCGCCTTCGTTTATAGATGAGCACCACAACGGGCGAAGAACGACTTGGCTCATTATGTTCCTGGGTGACACCATATGGCGCCATCACAAATACGCCACCTTCCGTTTTTGACCTAAGAGTGAAGGAAAGGGAAATTCTCCAACCCTCCGGTAGCCTCGGAACAGCCTCGGGATTTCAGGGTCCACGGATTTTACATGCACGTATCCCCGTGCACATGGTCGGGTATCGAACACCCAATCTTCCATTTCCGACATCCTAACCACTAGGCTACCACGGCCCGCCTTCTACTATTCCATCTTGTATTGTCCTGTACCACCTGTCATTTTGAACGAGAATTTAAGGTTTGCCCTTGAGATAGCAAATAAACTTGAAAATATATGTGACCTGAAATGGTCCGAATGGAAATAAGAAAACACTTAATCTTTTAGCGATAAGTAATGGGTGAAATTTCTGATTTTTCAGTAAATTTAGTCTTCAGTGATTAACCACATGCCGTGAAAGATGTGATAAGTTGAATGAAAGAAAATCTAGAAAATATCTAGGATGTTCTGGAGATTATCTTCAGTACGTACTTTTAAAAACGGAAAAATTCGAGGTCGCGGAAACTGATAAAAAAAGAAAAGGGGTTTTAGCTGCATGTATTTATGTAAGATAATGACTACACGTGTAGGATGGAATGGCTAGCAACAAGTCGGGAATATGAATTTACATATTTTGTTCTAGCAGTAATTTGCCTAATGAAATGAGTTCAGCTGATATCACCTTCCCCTCCCCCCCTTTTTTTTTCAGAAAATTTTGAGTAAAATAAAAATAAACTCATTAAGCCGAACAGCAAATAGCTTAGTACAGGGTGGTTTTAATTAAATAGTACCTGTTAGCCCTATGCAGAGCTCGTTTTGACAGACAAGAGATGGAAAATACTTATATAAATTGAACGAAACATAGGGAACAGAAATCCGCACTATAAAAAGCTAGCTGATTCCCCGCTATTAACCATTTTAAAAAACGCTTTAAAATTTAAAAGCTTAAGAAAAATCGCTAGATATAAACAAACTAAGGTGTTGCCATTCCCAAAAATCGGAAATTAAAAGTTGAGTTATGAATGAAAATACTTTTTAACAAATAGAAATAAATTTGTTAAAGTCAGTCAGTTACGACAATTAAAACAAGTATTATGTTATTTTTCTATACTAATCATTAAACAAATTTTTGAATATCGTTTTACCATAGTTTGTTTTTTACATGATGTCAGTATCGTATCGTACCGCAAAATTTAATCGTAACTGGTCCACGTTAAGTTAAATATATACATGGACTATCTGCGACGCCCGGCACTGCACGGTCTATCTTAGAATATATTTTGCAAATAGAGATGCCTCATCAACATGCTAGAAACGTTGATTATTAATATATTTGATTTGTTTAACTATGGCAACTGCATTGATTTGTTTGTTCACACGGCAACTGTAACAATTGTTGAAACGATGCAACAATGCAAATAAAATAAAACGGTCATCATCTAAGTCAAATGAAATTAAAGTTAATTACTGTGAAAAAATAATTTCAAACTACTTCTTTTCTAGTTAATTTAGAGGCTTCCAATTTTAGCACAAAGGACAAAACTCTTTCTAGAATAGTTTTTTACGGGCTTTTCAATGGTAGCAAGCTCGAAAGGATGCGATAATTTCTTCCGGTAGAAAAGGACTATTTTATGCAATTCCCGGAGCTCCGCTCCTATTAGTCTAAGCGTGATGATATATAGCCTATAGCCTTCCTCGATAAATGGACTATCTAACACTGAAAGAATTTTTCAAATCGGGCCAGTAGTTCTTGAGATTAGCGCGTTCAAGCAAACAAACTCTTCAGCTTAATAATGTTAGTATAGATGATATTTCAAATATTTAACATTCTTTGGGAGACCAATTTCAGGGCTCTGCCAATTCCCACGATTTTTTCAGGAGAATCGATTCTTGCCTCTCTATCAACTGTAACTCTCGTCGCCAATTCGCTGCATTTGATAGAGAAACCCTACGCGCAACTGTTGAACACGCTATAATATGTTTTGAACATGTAATAGACACAGATGGATTACACACTGAGCAAATTCTGTGTTAAAACCAAGTTTTTCCCCTTATGCTTAGTTTTTTATTCTTTATGCTTCCTCTTCTCACCAGGTTGTAAAAACGTGAACATTTATACAGGGTTTCCGCGACACATGTCAATTAGAATTAGTTCTTCCTCAGACGTAAAAGCAGGGTAACTATAATTCTAACTGCTTTATACACTATTCGTTTCATAGTTTTATAGTGGGGATACATTTTTTCAAATTCTATTTCATTTGCTTTCCGATAGCAGTTTAAAATAAATCATAGATCATAGCTCCTTTATTTGTATATTTATTTTTGTTTATCAATTCATTGTTGTTAGTTAATTTTAGACGATATATATTTATATATATATATATATATATATATATATCCTCGCTTTCTGTTTTATGCTAGAAAGCATTAAAAGTTCGAGAACTTCAGGACACGTAAATCAAAAATATTTCTTGAGAATTGAATTTTTATTCGATATTGAGCTTTTCAAATGTTTCTTCAGATTCACAAAAGCATCCAATTAAAATGTTAAGGACTGGGAGAACTAGTACACATAAGACCATTCGCCAGTACTAGTAGACCAGCCATACTAGCTAGACCTTCAGAAGGAACAAAAGTTGATGGTGACATTTTGGTCGCCAAAAAGATAGGAAAGAAAAAAGAAAAGGAAAAATGTGTTAAGGGCACAAAGGAAGGAATCATAACAGTTTCCCCTTACTACTAGATTGAGACAGTTGCACCTTCATAACAAAATTTGTGGTGGCATTTCGATCGCCAAAAAAATAAAAATAAAAATGAGTTAAAGGCACAAAGGGATCATAACATTTTCCCTTTACTACCAGGTTGAGACAGTTGCACCATCATAATTGAGAAGTTCTAGATAACAAGCGTTACATCGCGTTCAGGCCCATGAGATGACTAAAATGTTGAATTGAACTAAAATATAGTAAATAAGAAAGACTGATGTGATGGAAAATATTTTGGTTGTGTCCAAATGCATCTTGTGCATTTATGTTTTACTAAATCGGTCTGGTACGAAATGTCAATATGGATTGCTGAAGAGTCTACAGCTTAAATTGGGATTCAAACCACTGGGATCAGAAGTGCTATACCGATCAGTGACAACCCCATGTCTTGTCAGGGATTCCTACAACGCCCCATGTGCCCTACCAACCATGCGAGTTTGCAAAACTCTGCTTTGGAAAACAAATATATAAATATATATATAAAGCAATTACGTTTGACAAGTATTATTTTTTTTGGTTTATAGTATTTTTCATACATTTCTGTGTATCCAATGTATTCTGCTTGTTATTCATCAATGGATTTTAAATGAGTAATGTTGTACATTTACTTTTGAAATAAACTGTTTGAAGTCTCGAAATTATATTATAAGATTGACCATTTACTTACCTTTTACTATGGTAATTTAAGCGAAAACATAGTAAATTTTGAAGAAGCATTTTAACAGACATAATATTTAAATTGGAATTAAAAGGGAACTTTTTTTCCCAGTGCTCTAGAGTAATTTTATCAATGAATATTAAGTGTAAATGATACGTGCGTCGAAAGGGCTTCAACCTTCCAAGAATTCACTCCTGAGTATTGTTTCTTCTCAGAAAGACAAAATAAGAATTGTATTGTAAGCGGTAATATTTCAAAAGTGTTAGAAAATCAACTCTAATAAGTGCGGTCAAGTATTGTTCAGAATTATCTTCAAGAAGGGGACAGTGTGAAGAATAACAAAAGAGTCATTGTGAACGGCTGTCGCAACTAACAAAAGGTCAAGAATTCAATGAAGAGAAATGTATTGGTAAAGAAGACGATTTTGGTAAAAAGAAAGAACAGAATTAGTAGTAGTGTTTATTTTTTCCACATTTACGTGTCTGAAGATATTAAAATAACAATGTTAAAAATAAATAATAAATAAAAAAAAGTTCAAATTTCTGATCAAAAACTGCTGTATACTGTTCAAGATTTTAAAAAGCTTATAGTTGGAGTTGCAACAAAATATCTGCAACATTAATTGGGAGTTTTTGCGGTATCCCTGGTCTTCTTTTAATCGTTCATTGAGAAAATGCTGTATAAACGTAAAAATTGCAAGTTTGTTCATGGGCTTGTAGTTTCATTTATAAATCTTCATTTTTTGAATTCACATTTGGACTATTTTCTAGCAACTCTGAAAGACATTAGTGACGGGATGAATAAAAGATTTAACCAGAACATCATTAAAACAAAAAGAAATATAAAAGGAACAAAGCTAGGAAAATAGAATTCTACGATGATGGCCCAATTTTTTGATGTTACACTGAGATGAACTTTAAGAAGAGCGTAAAAGGAAAAGCGCGAAGCTGACTGATCCAACGAAATATGAAATAACATTCTAAATATTTTAAATTCTCCGTCATCAGGGATAAATCAGGGATTGTTTCTGCGACGGCATGATAACCTCATAAAACTTTAAAAAATGAATCAATTTAAAAGTGAACTAAAAAGAAATTTAAGCACGTATAGCAGGCATTTTCATCAGAATTTAAGGGATCACTGGATCTCCTTACCCTCCCTTCATTCCTCAACTGCTCAGACATTGTTGCAAATTATTTAAATAACTAATTCGTACTTTAACTCTGCTTAATCCATTAGTCATCTGCTGAAAAGTGTCGAAAAAACATCTGTAAATTGCGCTTCCGTCGTAACGAGAACCGATGCAAGGAAGACAGTTTTACAGAGATTATAGAAATTTCACCAACGAGTTACAGAGGTTTTTAGGTGAACAAGTAGGCGATGATTTTTTGGTGCATAATTTGCCGAAGTGTAGCTAAATTGTTGTTCTTGGCAATTCTATATTCGAACAATATCTGATTCAGGGCTAGTAAATCTATATTAGGATAGCAGCATACCGATAGTGTCAGTAAGATTATTTACATTTTAGAATCAGTTTTGGCACAGATCTTGTGAAAGCTTTTTAGTTGTGCTTTACAAGCATTACATTCAGTCTCTACTGAAAGGGTTTAAGTTTTCATAGCTGCTGTTTTTTGCTTAGTGAATTTAAGTGCACCTTCGCGGATGATTCCCGAATCGTAAATAGCTTTGAAGATGCTTTACTTTTGGAAGCTGCTGTTTCCGAGTGGTTCTTTTAAAGAAGACCCTTGAGAGAGGGTTTCGAGGATAATTCTTGTCTGATCAGAACATTGTAGAAATAAGTTGTTTAATATTTCTTTTTATTGATTCTGCGATTTACGAACTCGTAAAATTTTGTAATAATATAAGTCATGGAATAAGCCATAAAACGCTTTTTAAAAAGACATCTTAAGTCTATTTTCTAGTGGCATTTTTTTTTTTTTTTTGCAAAATTTGAAATTTGCTGTTTTTGGAAAATCTGCTGTGATAGAAAAAAAATCTATAAATAAATAAAATAAAGGTTCTTTTCGGCTTCAGCGATGAAAAATTGAAAAATGCATAGAAATCAGTGGTTAAAAGTTAGAATACATGACCTAACTGTTTTGTTGTTGTTTTTTAAATTTTTGTAATGCTAGGAATCATTAGATTCCTAGCATTAAGATTCTACTCATATGAAATTGACCACCATGCTCATTTTCTGAATAATTACTAAAACGTTTAACAGTGAACATTTTCCCTTAACTACTAGTTTTCACTGCTATTTAGCTTAATTGTGCTTTTCTTTTATAGCTGTTGTTTTCAAGCTAAAGAAACACGCTAATTGCTTATACTTTTTTATCATTCCTTATAAAATTGAAAGCTTTTTCTTTTTTGCTTTTTTTTTACCATTTATACTTGCATTCAAAATGTCACCCAAGGATAAAACTCATAAATTTTTCATTGAGGAACAATTCTTTTTAATCGATGAAGGAGGAAAGAATAATTCTTATTATTCAAGCATGTGCTTTGTCGTTAGAAGGAAATTTGAAAAATTCTGATGACAGACAAATCTACAAATGGATAAGGAAAATTTACTATCAGTTTTATTGACATAGAAATGAAAGGTAACTGCTATATTAAGACAGTTTTCTGCTTCCAACATTTACAAGTAAAGCATAGTATAACACTTTATATTTATATATATAAAAATTTTCTGAAGCATGGTGTTTTCAAATTTGAGAGAATGAATTTGATCTCGTTTTCATAACTAATAATTTTCGTTTTTCACGAAATAGAAGACTGTTAAATTCACAAATCGTAAAGATTTATGTACTCAACATTTTAAAATGTTTAAAGCCGACTTGTCAATCTTTTTTTTCATTAGAATCTAACTTAAATAAAATTTTCATCCATCAAAGTATCTTGAAAAAATACCATTCGATTGCTACATTAATCGTTCAAAAACCTTTTCACTGTTCTTAAAATTTTAAGAGCATCAAATATAAATATGAGAAGGTCAGGGTGTTCATTTTGTGATCGATGAAAAACAAAACCAAGATCGTTACATAATTTAACTAATAAACATGCAAAACGGTTATGAAAATATTTGCATTACAATTTGATAAGCGAAAGTTCATCTCCATAAGACAGCCTTTTAAGGATACTATCTTCACTGCTTGCAAAACTTAGCACTTTGGTTCTTCCCCGAGGGAAGAACAGAAGCTGATGCAAGAGTGGCCCAATCAACAAAATATTTTTATTCGCATATTCAAGATTAAGTTTCTAACGTGCTTTTTATTTGCTCCAAATATCTCTTCTTTCAAACAATTATCTGAATGTTCAGGTGAAATCTCTAAACATAGAACGCCAAAGTCTAAGTTTAGATGAAAGGTCCGAAGTTCAGCTGATAAAGCGACAAATATTCACGTAGACCTCGGGATTGTTAATGGACCATTGACAGAGATATGTGTTTTGGTCCGCACGTGTGCTAAAAATGTTTATATTTAGCTGGTCCTCTTTTTCTTTTCTTTTTTCTGTAGTGTAAATGAAAGTGAGATGGAGTTATTTTTAGATCACGGTTTGTAGGATTTTCACCATCTTCAATAAAACTATCGTTAAACATATTTTAACTTTATATGCTTTTTAGCATATTTTCCCGCAAAAGTACTTAAAAAAAGAAGGAAAGAAAGCTTAATGTATCGTAAAAATATCATTAAAAATAAGAAGTCAAACATAGGTTAAATAATTTTTAAAATATTGGAAAGCAAAAAGGAAAATGAAAATAGGGTTTTGAGATGGGGAAAATGTGTGTCTGTCGGTCTGTACCCCCCCCCCCCCCCCCACGCCTTAATGACTTTTGAAGAAACCGTCCGATTCGAAAGGTTTTTTTTTTTTTTGCAGTACCGAAAGATCTCGGCGAGGACATCTCATTTCCAGATTTTACTTTTTGATTTGAACAATTTTTTGCTTAATTTTGAACAGTTCAAAAAATCTTAACATTAGCGCCTATGGGCAAAGACGAAGCAAATTATGTAAATTCTGGGCATAACATCTAAGTTTTTTTGCACATGCTTATTGGAAGAAGCTCTCAACAGGAAATATTTTCTTATTTGAAAATTTTTTGCTCAATTTTGAGCCGTTCAAAAAAAAAATTCATTATTTTCGCCTACGGAGAAAGTTTAATCCTATATAAATCCTGATCTAACAGACGGATTGGCTTGGGAGAAACTTTATAGGAAAGATGCTATGAGGTAGAGTATGTGCAGATACGAAATTCACCTAGAACTAAACGAGCCTATTTTCCCACCAAACTTCTTGATCTGGATTTTAAAGGATATTTTGAAATGAATGAATGAATAAAATAAATGCGTGATTGAATGAATGAGATTATTATGTTCAGTTCTTCCACCTTTAGTTTCTCCAAAGGGTTAAATCCTAAAAAACTGAGCCAAAACATTTAATGATCTTTCTGAATGCTCTCAGTGACTGAGAGAATTTATTCGAAGGAAAAAGAATAAGAAAGTTATCTTTCAAAATCGACAGAGGTTTGTAATTTGTTGCAGGAGAAATTTAACGCTTATGTATAAAACGATGCCCCCCCCCCTTTTCAAATAAAAATCGAAAACATGTCTCAATAAAAAATAAAATAAGTTTAATCGGTTTTCTAACTGTGCACGATTGATCAAAAATGGCTATACGATTCGTTTTTGGACTACCTCTGTTATATTGCCAGGAACTGATTTATAAATTTGTTGACTAAGGGTATTTATTTTACCGAGGTCCCTTTCATAGAAACTTTTTGTAGTACTAAAGTTTTTCATTTTCATATTAATATTGTTTCGCAAACTATATTCGAAAGATCCAAAATAGAACTGACTGGATCTGTTGTTCAGCTTAATATCAAATGTTCTTCTTTCTGTTTTACTTTAACAAACTGACTCCAAATATCGCACATTACGAAATGATGAATCTTCTATTAAAACAGTTTAGAAGGTTCTGGGCTTTGAAAATTTTCGCTTGAAATGAATTTTATTCTGTGAACAAAGTCCGTCCCAGACCATTAATGTTTATCTAAAAATATGTTTGCATCTCGTTAATGATGAAATTCCAGACAGCAGCTTTCTTTGGAACATTCTTGCCATTGCTTTCTATGCTTTACGTCTTTTGCTCTGATAGCAATTCGAAGGAATGCGATGGCTTTCGTAAATACACAGACTGCTGTGCCTTTTCAAAAATATTATTTCACAACATATAGCGAAAGAGAAAAAATCTAATTTTTAGAAACGTTAAAACATAAGAAGTGCTCGAAATTAATAAACTAAACAATATTTTAGAACAAAGATCGCATATTTTGGAAAAATGAAAACAAAAAATACCCCTTGTTGTTCGTTTTGAAATTTTAACCAGCTTCAAGAACAATAATTTACAATTTAACAGAAAGATTTTCATTCTGTCTATTCCTAATGTTTTTCTTTCCTTCATTCCTTCTTTTTTTTAGCCTGCTTTCCCGTAAAAGTAAAGAAAAAAAGTATGAAGGAAGGCTGTTAAAAATTAGAAAAAAAAATGTCAAAAATAACTGAAGTAGTTAAATAAAGATTGAAAAATAAAATAATTGAAAGTAGGGTTTTGAGATGGGGTGTCTGTCACTCCGTCTGCCTCCCCAACCCCAAATAACTTTTGAGGGAATTGTCCAATTCGATGATTTTTTTTTTTTTTTTTGTATTCGAAAGATCTCGGCAAAAACACCTCTATTCCATATTTACTTTTTGATTTGAACAGTTTTTCGTTTCATTTTGAGCGGCTCAAAAAATTTTAACAGTAACGCCCATGATGAAATGTGAAACGAATTGTAAACCCGGACATAAGATCGAAGTTCTTTTGAACAAGTTTATGGGAAGGACCTCTTGACGTGGTATATTTTTTTATCTGAACAATTCTTGTTCAATTTTTAACAGTTCAAAAAAAAAATTAACATTACCGCCTACAGTGAAATTTCAATCCTGTATAAATCCTGATCTAACTGATGGATTTGGTGGGAACAAACTTTATCGGAAAGATCTTAAGACGTGGAACAGTACAGATAACAAGTTCATCCAGAACTAAACGAGCTTATTTTCGCATGATTTTTTTTTTCTCTGTATTTTTAAGTATATTTCTGAAGGAATAAATGAATAAATGAACGAGTGAAGGAATGAATGAATGAATCAATGAGTGAATGAATGAATAAATAAATGAATGAGTGAACTAATATGTATTAACCATTGAAAAAGGTATATTTGAAGTAATGAAGAACAAAGCTAAATGAGAGAGATCGAGAGAGAGATAGCTAGATTATAAATTTGATGTTGATGTATACGGGAAAGCACACTCTCAGAAATAGAATCGTCACTTTTGAGGACTTTTCAATCGTCAAGAAAATTTCGTCATTTACAACGGTACTTTCCTCGCGAGACCACGTGACTTTAAAAAGTTACTACAGAAATTTCGGCAATTTGACGGAAGGTTTGCTCGGAGCATTTTTCACGAAGCCATTTTGTCCAATACGACGAAAGTGTCGTGAGATTTGAGCATGCGTTTCTGAGAGTGTAGGCTTCTATAGTTTCAAATAGAACTTTTTGTTTGACTGAAATATAATCCAGCAAATTAATTTACAGTGAGAAGAATCAAATAAGATTTTATTCTGCTTATCATTTTCTTTGTTGGATTTTAGACGAAATGATATATGGAAAGGCTGTTGTCAGTGGATATCATTACTTCATTAAAATATATCCTTATTTTCACCGTTACTTCATCAAAATAAATAAAATATTTTTTAAATTAAAATAAAATAGTAAGAACTCGTTTCTAGAAAACAATTTCTCCAAAGCTGTGTTTAAAGATGCGTCATTTTACTTATATCCGGCTGCTACGTTGTTTTGAGTTGTTTTATTCTTATATTCTCAGGTGCTCAACCTATTTACATTTCATTTTTGGCTTAGAAACAACGAAAAAGTATATATTTTTAGTATGAAAAACGATAGTTAAAATTTAAAGTGAATTTTTTTTCCCAATTCTTTGTACTTGACTAATTCCAGTTTGGTTTTTGTATTACTAATCTCTCTCTTTCGTAATATTTTTGTTGTTGCTGCTTGACATTTCTTGTAACAGCTGCTGTTGCTGTTACAAGAAATGTCAACAAGATTTTTAATATAAACTTTCTACAATTGTTATAGGTACAATTATTCCATTAGTGATCCAGTATGAGTTCTGAATTATTCCTTTCGAAAAATCGATAAATGAAAAAAGTATAACTTCCCGCAGAAAATTTGCTATGTCCCATAGTCCGTACTAAACTGCAAATTTGCCCATTTTTCAGTGACTACGGGTAATCCGTATTGTTTCCCGTCTCTGCACTACGTGTATACAAAATGGCAAGAACTTGTTTTCTTTAACAAGTAATTAACTACATCTAGCCCCTTTAACAAGTAATATACGTAGACTAAAGGTCTGAATTTATACTATTTATTAATTTATTTATTATTAATTTAAAAATCATTCTCCGCCGAGCGGTTTTTTTATTTTTTCAAAAGACGAGCTGTGCTGTCGGCAAAAAGAACCTACAATTCCTGTTTTCGCATCAAAGCTGTGTGTTCTTATTTTTTTATCAGAATAATAATAATAATAATAATAATAATCTATGACTAATGGATGACTTCGGTTGAACACAACTACTATAGATAACAAAATCCAGTACATAATAAACAAAGTTATAATCGTACGATTAATACTGAAACGTAACTTTTAACCCTTTGCGGTCGTATGTCTACTCTCAGCCACCAGACTTTTGAAAGATAATACACGATGGAGAGCTATAAAATGTAATTTTTACATAAAATTAAAACATATTATTGTGTTACATATATCTAAAGCTTAAAAAAGAATTAATAAATTTTATTTTTCCTTCATAATCTTGCATATTATGTTATTGCTGTTCGTTCACCGAAAATTAATTCCGACCAGAATGACACCCAAGAATAAAATTTAATATGACTGCAAAAGGTTAAATATGTGCGATATTCTTCGTTCTTTGCAGTCTACAAGTATCTATTTATATGCAGGAAGAAGTCCATACTAAAGGCGCGTTTGCACCAAAGCCTTCCACTAAGTTGCGGCAATTTGTTGCCTTTTTCTACAAAATACAGCAACTTTTTTTGTCTTCCACTTGTGGAAAGAGAAATCTTTCGCTAAATTTTGGTTTCCGCGGAGTGTCGGTAAAGATCAAAGAAAGTTGACAATTAAAGTGGAAGATTTGTTTCTGCGCGCTTTGTGCTAGCAACTTGTAGGAAACTAGTGGAGAACTGATCCCCCTCCACGCGCCCCGGACATGAAGGGGACAGAGCAACCAGTTTTCCACTTGTTGCTCTGAATTTGAGAAGAGCAACTTTTAGTTTTCTACAAAAATCTTCCACTTGTTCCTCTATAATTTGAGGAGAACAACTTTTAGTTTTCTATAAACAATGTATTGTAAACTTTTAGTTTTCTACAGACAATGTTTTGTCAACTTTTTGTTGTCAACTTTGGTGTAAACGCGCCATTATAGTAACTATTACACTCTTTATTACATAATGAGTTTTTAGCTTGAGATACAGTTTTCTTTTCAACTGTGCAGTAAAAAGAATGTATTACAATTGTAATGAAATTTCTTGTAAAAGCTAAAAAGACAAAGAAATTAAGATTGCTTTCTTCAGAACCGTACATATTAATATCGCAAGCAAGAACCAAACAGTATATCCACGAGCACAAATCGAATTGTGCTTGGCTTTTGACGGTTCGTACAAGTACCTCTAATACAGCCGCAGAAAATAAACAAAGTAATAATCAGTTTTTAGATTTCCTAGCTATTTTTAGAATAGATTTATTGCGTCACTAAGCAAAAATAAATGCGAACAATTTTGATAAAGCGGTTATGTCTACGCAGTTCCCAAACCAATAAAGGTTTGAACTTGCAACAAACTATAGCAATCATGTAAATGAGGCTATCTTCTAAAATATCCTGTGCGTTTGAATAGAAATCGGAAAATTAAAATAAAAAGAGATAATAATAAAATCCAGAATTTTGTATTCGGTACTTGAGATATCTGTCTTTTTCTCAATGATTGGGATTTTTTTTTCATATCCGGTTGCTATCAATTCTTCACCTTCGAGATCGTTCTTCAATCCCCGAATCCAAAAATAATCTCATTGTATTCTACTTTATTGCTGATAATATTAATCAGGGAGGGGGGGATAGCATAAAATAATTTAGTGAACTGCTCCTTATATTCTGATCAAGATGAACGGAACGCAATCTTTTTTGTTTTCCTTTCTCCCTGCATACGAATGACTACACTATTTCACACGAGAAGACAAAAATAAATAAACAAATAGTGAAAAATGAATAAACAGCTTACACAAGAATCACTGTCAAGCTCCGGTGATTCTAGAGTAAACTGTCTCTTAGCTGCAGGCTAAACTCTTAGCTGTAGTACTATACCTCTTAGCTGCAGCTAAAGAGTTTACTATAAATATAAATAATATTGTCATCTTGACATGGGTGTCAAGCGCTATGAAATTTTCGGATTTTCTGAAGTACATAAAACTGAAGAAGGTATTACTGAATAAGATCATCAAATTACAAACGCTGTACATTATGAAAACTTCGTACCTTCCATTTTTCCCCTTAAGACACTAGTATCTGGAGCTTATTCTCTTCTTTGCTTTTGGAATCCTTCATTGTTTAATTAATTGTTAGTAATACATGTCTAGGTAAAAATACTTTTGTAAAGTTTGTTTGCTATCTTTGGTGGAAGTGCGCTACAACGTTTTTATATAATGACTTCGTTAACTGATTTCTTTGAGAGATCGCATCGACAAAATTTGATAGACACATCGTGTCCTGTTCAATATAAAAAAGTAAAGGGGCTTTTTAACCAACCGCAACAGCGACGAAACTTTTCAGGCCGTTTCATTCTGTCTTCATAACTTACTAACCGCGTCCTCGTATTGACTGATTGGCGTTTTTTATTGCGTCATTAAAAGTGACTTTCCATCAGACGACCGTGATTTGTTGATCGCAGTATCCAAGAGGAACGTCATCGCTGTTAGTTTGATAGCCATCGCAAGTCTATTACGACAGATACAAAATGTCTTCGTCGCTTCCGGTGTGAAAGCACCCGAAGTTTCGTCTACAGAGAGATACATTAAATCGACAGATTACATTACTACGTGGAATGGATCCTCATTTTTAAAAAATGCAAAAAAAAAAAAAAAAAAAAAACGCATCGAGTTGTTAATTGTAATTGAATTCTTGCTTCTAGGATATCAAACACATATATTTACCAGTTATTGGTTGCATTAATTTTTTTATGAACGTTGTTACTATAATTTTTTAAACAACAAATATTTACACTGCTTTAATTAGGGTGACCATATTTCTGAGCGTCAACTTGGGGACGGCAGAAAAACTTTTCGGGGATTTCTTTGGGGACATAACAAACCAATACATATTACCTTCTATTATGAAAAATTACTCTTATTAATGTATTTCAAAGGGTATCCAAACATATTTCCTACAAAATGTGCGCCTATTTTCTTAGAGCATTGCCTGTGATGAATTGTAATACTAAGGCAACTATTCAAAAATTGCTATAATATTATCTAACATTTTACAAAATACGATCTAAAAGTTTTAAAGAGCAAATTGGGAAGCAATTTGGAGAGAAAAGACAGAAGTTTTTAAATTTGGGGTCATTACTTGTCCCCAAGTAGTTAAAGTGTAGTGGGGACAAGGCATTAAAAATATACAAATTTGGGGAATGTCCCCGAAAGTCGACGATGTTTGGTCACCCTAGCTTTAATAGAACTTTGACCGCAGATCTTCAGTGCATTTTTCAGAAATTTAAACGCACTTTTTCATGCTTAAGGGCATTTTTAGGGATGTTTTAGATTAGCATGATTATAATCATAACGTTAAGCTGAGAACAAATATCAAACATTGCTTTTTCAAGGTGATCCTATTCATTACCGTCAATCAGGGTAACTTTTATCCATAATTTCTCTATTTTTAACTGCCCCATTCATATTTTAATAGTGTTACTGTATTTATTGTCATAAAGCTGAAGAAAAACTCCCAAAGTATTGCATAGTCACCTCCCCAAATATTAGGAAATAATAATTATATAACCCATTTGAAGTGAATTATGAACCTATTTTTAAGGGATCTCCTAATTTAGGGTAACTTTGAACCACGTCAGAAAAGTGATTTTAAAAAGAATGACTTTAATAAAGTATTATAATTATGTCTCTTTGAATCAGAATAATAAAATTTCTAAATATTTTTGAAAAATTATTTCACACCATACAGGGGGATTTCTATAATTTATAATAGTGCACAAAACAACTTGAAGAATTTCAACAACTGTGTTGCCTTTATTACATAAAAGTTTTAAAAGGAAGGGGGGAAATTTAGCTCACCCTATGGTCGTTATGGAGCTGAATGCAGCTCTGGTCGTGTTTCACCAAAATGCGGAATTTGTTCTATAGTTCAAAGTTTGCCATGATGACAAAAATAGAAATATTTGGTGAATTTCGAAAAATTCTATTTTTAGACAACATATAGATAACGGAAGAAATTTTGCTTTTCAAAGCATCTGAGAGAAAAAGTAATGTAAACAAAGAAGTATGATAACTTTTCTACTGTATTTATATTTCTCTTTCAATTTCGAAAACTCATTAGCGTCTAAAGGTGCTTAATACCCGTCGCTTCCCATTGGGTTGCGTCTTAGCATTAGATAATGCCACATGTTCGCGGATTGGCCGATAAGAATTTGTTGTGTTTGCTGATTTTATGCATATAACTTTTTTCCCTTTCAGATTTTTGGAGAAGCCAGCTATAAGGATTTTTTAGATAGGTTAATCTCAAGAAAGCTACGCATCAGGTAATGAAATTTGAAGTATTTTTTAGCAGTGTAATAAGCACTACACATCAAAATTTATTAAATTAGATATGTTTGTAATGAATTATGGGGATTTAAAAAAAATTGTTGAATTTAAAATATTTTCTTTTATTTTGAATAATGCAAATAATGTCAATACTTATTTTCGTCAAATTAAAAGTATTGCATTATGTAATCACTCTATTATAAATGAGTCACTTAATTTCAGTTAAGTTAATTTGTAATCAAGTATATCCAAATCATAAAATTTAAATTGCTTTAATTTGTAATAATTATAATTAAAATAATATATTAGCGTTTACTGAAAAGAAAGTTATTCTGTATCGAAATCTTGTGACAATGAATATGCTTGCATAAGCTGATTTATTATATGTTCATATATTCGTCTAAAGTATTTGACCATCCATTTAACTGACCATTCAAGTAGTGAAATAAACTATTTTTTCAGTATTTGCTTTGGTTTTAACCCTTAATTTCATTATTATCATTTTCAAATTTTGGGCATAATGAATGGTATGCAGTAATCAGCACCTGTTTCTATTGAGTGCCACTTGTGTACCAAATTTTGTTCGAATTCTTAGATTACTTCTTGAGATACAGCACTTACGCTAATCGAGAAAAAGTTCGATTGATCCGCCCCCTTTGAATGGATTCGCGCCAAAAATTAATCAGAACAGTTCCCATCAAAGTACATGTGTGCACCAAATTTCGTTCTTCCATTCCATACATTACTTTCTGAGTTACAGCGGCCAAAGAAAAAAAACCACATACACACACAGACAGACATTTTCTTTAAATGGTCAAATGTGTTCAGCACACCTCAAAATGTGTAAATCCGTCAAAATTCGAAAGCTGAAAATTTTCAACACTAAAGCGTTTTATCGATCGTCTGGGGAAAATAAAATTTCAGACAAAAACCGTTAAGAAATAATTTCGAACTAGTACAGCAAAAAACGTTTATAACTTATTTTCTAGTTAATTAGAGGCTTCGAATTTTGGCACTCTTCCTGGGACGGTTTTTTACAGGCTTTCCAATTATACCAAATTTGAAACGATACGAGAATTTCTTCCAATGAAAAAGCATTTTATGCAATTTTCGGTTTGAAATTGGAATAAAAAGAGCAAATTTGAATTTTAGAAAAAAAAACTCTTCTCGTGGTGCCCACCCACATGTTCCAAACTAATTTCGTGCTAAGTTTCATGAAAAACGGCCGGACACAGACAGCCATAGTTGCTGCTTTATTATTCGTAGAGGTGATGTCCAAGTAATCAAGGTTGTAACTAGTATGGTGTTACGACTCCCCTTCTCTTCCTTGAAATTCGCCATAAAGGTTTCTCTTATGCTAAAAATTAGAAAATGTTTTTCAATTTTTAATAATAAGTGTTGACTGAAGACCACATTATGGGGTTACGCTGGTTGTACCACATGAACACTAACTTAGACTAGCTGAAACTCAGAAAAAAAAATATTATATATATATTCAGGGGTCGATTTGGCATTTTTAACAGGGTTCGTTTTTTGTGAATTTTAAAAACATTTTTGTGAAAAATCAAATGTTCTTGGGAAAATTCAAATATTTCTGTGAAAATTCAAAATTTAAACATAGTGATAATTTTTTTCAACTACTTTTAGCGGCTTATTTGATAAATAATTCTGTAAAAAGTACGATTTTGTAGCGTGGAACTTTGTGAAGGGTCCGCTTTGATTGATTTAAATTTTGTGAAGGGTCCATTTTGATGAATTGGAATTTTGTGAAGTGTCCGAAAACGAACCTGAATTTCCTCTGGCACGATCCCTGATATTTTGAGCAACAACAAAAATTATATTCTATTCTAAACAAAATACAAGCAGCCGTTTAGTTCTTTGTAATTGTAAATATAAATAAATAAATAAAGCTTAAGGATATACTGAAAACATAATTTAAGCTGATAATAAAAAACAACAGTTAAAAAACAGAAAAAATTCGCTTTGGATCAATATGAAATATGAACTAAAAAGTTTAAAATACTCTTTGAATATAAAAATATATTTAGTCGCAAAGATATGTTCCACAACTAAGTATAGCCTGATTTTTTGAATGAGCTTAAAATAATCAGAATAAAATCATTGCTTAAACTACTAATTTTAATTTGAAAAAAAAAATGGTGGGATGCTTGACAACAGTTGTTTTTTCAATTCCTTATTGTTAGCTATTCTTTAATGTGGAATCATTATGAAAATATAAATAGAAAAGCACCCTACCTTTTTTTCAATGTTAAAATTAATAGGTTTCTTCAGTGATTTTATTCTGATTATTTTAAGCTCATTCAAAAATCAGGTTATACTTAGTTGTGGGACAACTCATTGCTACTGAATATATTTCCATACTCAAAGATTATTTTTAACTTTTTAGTTCATATTTCTCCAAAAGCGTATTTTTTCTAGTTTTATTAAACTATAATATATTTTTTTAGTCTAAAAAAACATGTCAGTAATATGAACAAGCGAGTCTTCATGTATGACAATGAACTTGGATGTTCATTTGGCGCAAGTTCAAATTGTCGCTTGGCAAAAATACGGTCTCCAGGAAAAAAAAATATTCACAATTCATTCATGATTGATTAAAATGGAAATGTTGGTTGAAATTTGAGTAGGGAATGTTTCGCGAAAATACTTCCTTACTTCATACAAGAAAGTAAAGAGCAGAAATTAGTGCATTGGAGAGAGGAAATCAAAGAATCTAATTTCATCCTGCATAATCTGACTTAATCAAATAGTTCTCGAGAAACAAAGATACTTCTTATATATAAGCGCCTTATTCTGTCTGTGTCTGTCCGCTATAAGATCCTAGGCCGTTTTACCGATTGGGACCACATTCGGCAGGGTTAATATTTACGACCCGAGAAACGCATCGCCGCAAAAATGAAAGTTGTGACTCAATTAGTTTTTTTTTTTTAATTAATTTTTTTTAAATTTTCAATAATTTTTTCGACCCGTTTTATTTTATTTTTGCATTGTTGCCCTCATTTCCAAACATATAATTACAGTTGCCGTGTGAACAAACAAATCAATGCAGTTGCCATTGTTATTGTCATAAATGTAACAAATATACTAATAACAATCGAAACGTTTATCTCCTTTAACTTCATATTGAGTGAGGCTTCGCTGTATTTCAATCTCCGTTAAAAATTAATGTATACGCGAATTTAATTTAATAATTAATTAAATAATAATTAAAACAATTTGATTATATAGTAAATAAATGTATAGTAGTGTAGGCGAAGGGGCGTCCTCGCCGCCTGACCTGGGTAATTCAGTTTGAATTAGAAGACACCTTTGCACAAATCATTTTAATTACAATTTATAATATCTAGAACAGCGGTCATTTCGTATGACTGCCGGGCGTACTAGTTTATTCATAAAGCAGGCTATTCAAAAAGGGTTCAGAGGAAGTTTGAATAATGATTTAGGTTAAGGGGAGCCATAAAGAATATAATTAAAATGTTTATAGCTCGTGTTCTAATTAACTTACAAATTTTGAACAAATTTCATTGCGTGAGAAAAAACTGGAGCTTTCGATTGATCGATCATGTTAACATATGCAAGAAGTTTTTTGCCCTCTCATTCGACAATTTATGTGGAAATCTCGTATAGAATTGGAATAAAAAATGAACCAAGTCGAATTCTAAAAAATGCACCCTGACAGGTTGAATTGTCATTGGTTCTTGATGTGAGTGCAAAATTTCGAAGAATTTGGACCTTTAGAAGTGGGTAAAACTTAAATTGAAAGGTTTGATTACATCCAAGTGAAACTGATAAAAGCGTATTAAAACGACATGTGTACACACACACACCGATTATATGTGTGTGTGTGTTACTTTTATATCCTTTGCTATGGCTACAACAGCTTTTCTTTTATTAACTAAAAATTTGGAAATAACTTAATCGTACAGCTGACCCTCACCTATCTATGCTTTATTTAACCTATTTTGCTTTTACATTCAAGTGTTAACTCAATTTTTATCGCTATCTTGATATTGAAATCATCCAGGAAGTGAATTTCAAGGAAAAACTGAAGATAATATATATTTTAATCTTTAGAACATTTGAATGGCATTTCTAAACCTTTTGACATCAATCGAAAGTTCACCAATATTTCACTGGTGAATATGTTGTCAACCACTTATTCGGAAGGAAACAAAGCACGAAGCGTGCTAGTACTGTGCTTTTTTGGTTCGTATAGCTTTTAAGCACATTTTTATGAATATCGTAATTCTGAATTATAAAATAAGAAATAAACAGTACTTTGGTGTTGCCACCAAATACTTCGAATGTAAAAACTTCGACTTTATTGAAATAACCATACTTCGTTTAGTGTTGCTTTAAATAGAAAGTAATCATTAGAGTCCGAAATATATGCGATGCATTTATGTGCATATGCAACTGAATATTTTTGCTTCTACAGACTTAAGTGCATATAAATGCATAAAAGCGGCAAACTTTTGAAATAAATGCATATTGATCGTTTTGGGTTTTTAAAAATTGTTTTATAACTTTTATTTTTCACTTTAGAGAAAAATTACAATTTGCTTTGTTTTATTCTTTATAAAGAACGAAAAACCAAACGATCCATGAAAAGTCATTTCATGAAAATCAATACTGCACCTTTCGGTAGCCAAGAAAAAAAAAAGGTATTTCGAAGGGGGTCATCTGACTACCGAAGGAAATGTAATTTATTGTATTATTTGGGAAGAAAGACAGGAAGTTAAAAAAAGAAGAAAGAAAAAAAAAATGGGAGGGAAAAATCTTGAAAGTGAAAAATAGACAACTTTCTAAGCTGTGAAGGGATAAGTTTTCTGTTATTTCAAAGGGAAAAGTTAAATACTTCAAATGCTGCCTTATAAGACACCTGTAGAGTTTGAAAGAAAATTTTATTTTTTAAGAATTATTATTAAATGTCAAAACGCAGTGTCTAACTACAGAAAATCTTGTAAAAAAATAGTGTGATTTATTGCAATAAAGTGACTAATGTACTTGCCATTTTCTGCGTGAATAATTGTTTTAATATACGCCAATCGCCTTAAAACGAAATTTAAAAAATTAAAAAGCTAACCATTGTTTTTAATCAGATGGTAAATTTTTCTCTTGGTATGTAAAAAAGATAGTAGTGCCTATTTTCGGCATTTTTAGTGCATATTTTAATGATTTTTTATTGCATATATTCCGAGCTCTAGTAACTATCCTCACAGCGACTGTAGCCTAAAGAGAAACAACATAATATGACACGGAGAGGATCATACTCGCAGTTTTAGAATTATAGTAAAACACTTCCTTCAGTGTACAGACATCGCGCTTAAGAACAGTAAAAAACGAATGAAGGAAAAAAAAAACCTTAACACTTACTACCTGATTTTATCGATCGAAAAAACCATCTTAATGGAAAAAAACTAACTAAACTAAAACTCATGATAATAATTTTGCAGATCATGCAAATTTAGTTTACAAAACCGGAAAGACTACGAAATCGAGTGACAAATTTAAGCAAAAATTTATTTAAAAAAATTTATCAGAGGATAAAACATTTTTACTTGATATACGTCAGTTACTACTGACGAATATTAGTGCTTTGCTTATGTCAGCACTATGATAATGCTATTACACAAAAGTTTCTGGTAATGAGTTTGACATAGAGTCCCTTGCATGCTACTTTAAATACTTTAAACTGAATTTACTGTACTTCGATGTTGTTCGGACTAGCGGCCATTCGATTTTCAGAGGCTCGGATTTACGACATGGTACTGTCGGGAAATCGAAATGACAGTAACACTCTTGAAATATGTGAATTTTCTGAAAGCAGCGAAATAAGACTGATTTACATCTTTGGGCATGAGAAATTGTAAACAATATTTCTGTAGGTTTCTCGGACACAGAAGTGTGTCTCTAGTTTTAATTTTATTTATTTGATTATTCAAGTGTCGATAGAAATAAGCTGTAGGTGTGGTTAACTACTGTTGGGATTTTCCTGTTAATTTATTACATTTTTAACGCCTTTTTAGAGTTTTCAAATTTAATCTTCATCCGGAAAATTCTAGACTTCTTGCAAAATTTTCCGATGTTAGATACGTGTATGCTTCACGTCATGAGATGACGATGCTTTCCTTTTGATTGGCCGGATTTCTAACAGCGGGAAATGCGAGGATGGAGTGTCATGCAAATGTATCAATCTACAAAATTTTTTAACAAGATGATTTTTCTAGGTTCTTGTTCATGTCATCTTCGTACTAGTTTAGAATCAGTCAGCCGAGGAGGCTGCTAGGTCTTATTGGCCGCTGTGATATTTTTACTGCCATGAGAGCAATTTCAATTTTAGTATAATCTCATTTGAATCATCTAAATATTCACCGAGGAACGTAATTAAAATGAAGATATGTTTCTGTCTTAGTGTCTGCTCGAATTCCGATTTACTCTGCTGCTTTGAACTATTTAAAATGGATTAACCGATTTTCAATACATTTGTTTTATTTGGAGACTGCTGATTGGATAATCGTTTCGGGCTGCGTGACATAAAATGTCATCTTGTGAATTACTACTCTTCTACGTCTCCTTTGACACATGTGTAAATTCAAACGGTTTTGTATAAGTTTATATTCTTTCAATTAGTTTTTTTTTCACAATGTAGTTTTGACAATTATACTTTTAAAAATAATTAACATTTTTCAGTTTAGTTATTCATACAAATTTTTCTAAACTTGAAGCCATTTAAATTGACTTACTCGAAACGTTCTTTTATGTGAATCATTCCACAGAATTTGTCATCTCAACAAAATAAGTACTTTTTTGACGAAAGTAAAATTGGTGTTTCATGTTAAAGGCTGATCGTTTCATTCATATTTTTATTCTGTTTCAACTCTCGTAAGCTTATAAATACTTCAAATTAAGTAATATTTCTATTTAAATAAACGTTAATGTAAATTTTATTTATTTTGTTGATTTACATTATTTTGTGCGTAACGCAAATAATCAGTTTCAATTAAGTTCAAGATTATTTATTAAGTGATTTTTGAAGTACATAAAAAAATGATATTGTTGTATCAAGTAATCAAGTAATAAAATTCCATTATACAAAATTAATACATTCCGAGAAATGTCTAAGTGTACCTAAATATCAAAATAAAAAAATATATCTGATGTCGCATGAGTAGCAAAATTTTAATATATTTATTGAAACATATTGGCCGTATTAAATAGGAATTACCTATTAACCCTAATTACCCTAATTACCTGTTGCTGGAGGGGTAAAAAACGAAATAAAGATTTTGAGTAAACTTTTCGCAATTATTTTTAGTTTAAAAGGCACAAATATTTTCAAAATTTTGCTGTGAACTGAGTAAAATGTGAATTCTATAGAATGACCACACGCTATTTGATACAAAGCACTTCGTTCAAAGAAAACCTTGACAAATGTACAATTTTCGGCATTTTGTTTTTATCTCTTGAGCACAAAAAATACCGCGCAGAGATAATTTCTCTATTCATTTCTCTTTTTCCTTTAAATTCTCTCTCTCTCTCTGCAGACCATTAATATTTATCGCTAAAAAGGCTCCACCACATAAATTGTAAGATACAAAATGCATAAAATTGAGTTAAAATCAACTTATGAATAACTTTGATAAAACAGTTGAAAAGTAAATTTTACTGATTTTGTTTGAGGGGAGGTGGGGGCATTAATCTTTTTCTTGAATAAACTTCATAATCACCGCATTTATTTTTTATAGATTTTTTCTTTTTGCAATTTTTAAAAAAAAAATTTAAAAACAGTAAAAGATACATTTTTTTTTGCTAAGGTTCTTCCTTCATTCGTTTCCATTTAAATGAACTTTATAATCTGTTATCTCATTTTTAATGGTTAACATTGTCACTAATTGTTTTTTCTTGATTTGGATAAAAGTTACGGTTAGCTTATTAATTTTTTATCCAAAAATGCTTTTTATTAATTTTTGTGTCTTAAGCTATATAAACTTCTCAAACATACATATAGAATTTTAATTGGTATGATGGTCAAAAACCCATGGTGGCTTAACCATTACTTATGTTTTTGTATCAAATATTGGTCACCTAGTTGTATAGGAGGCAAAGTCAAGATTTCAGCGTCATACTTATGTTTTCGAGTCCCACAACCGCTGCCCTTTATTTCAATAACTTTTTCTCGTATCTGTAAGAGTCACCCCGCTTTCATTTTTTCTCCCAGGAATACATCGCTGCAGCTGAGTATGGACCAACTGTACTGGTTCAATGGGTTGGGGAGACCAAATTGCATTGCTTCGACTACTATGACTTTGTTTCCATGTCCGAATTGCATTGGAACCTTCCCCCCTCCCGCCATTTTAAAACACTCGAAAATGCCAGTTCGTATTTCTGGCGTGCAGCCATTTTTGGTCTACTTTCCCATGGAAGTAAAAAGACAAGAAAAGAAAGAAAGAATAAAAAAAAGCACCAAGGACATCTTCATGGATTTCCAGCCTAATAATTTCATGTATCTGTCAATCAAAAAATTACTGATTTTTAAAAATATTTTGAATTTTCCAATATATGTCATCTGAAAAGGGAAAGAAAAGAAACGTTTTGCTACCAATTTATAATTAAATATTAAGCATAAAAAATGATAAGTGTGATTTAGGATAGTTCAGAAAATATGTGTTTACATTTTATCAATTACCGTTCAGCATAGATCCTTTTGAACACAGGGTCAAAAAGGAGAAAAAATGACTTTAGCTATAGGTTTAAAGTCGATAAATTGAACTTAAAATATTTCAATTAATATAATAATACGTATTTCAAGAAATTATCAAACTTTGTTCGATCAATGAAAAAACTTTTCTTTGAATCGATACGTTTTGCTCTATTTTTGAATTATCAAGTTAAATTTCCTTTGGGAATTTCCCGTTTTAATCTAATAATGGAAAAAAAAAAAATATATATATACGACTATGGATAAGAGAGCCCTGTGGAAATTTCATATTTATGCAATGATTAATTTCCGATAAAATTCAAAAACATAAAATTATAAATGTTTGTAACCTAAAATATATTTAACTACAATCGTTTTCATACTAAAAAAAAAAAAATAACGAGTTTTGAAAACTATATTAGAACTAGTGCGATTAACTAATGGATACACAGTTGCTTGGTTAATAATTGCTGTCATCTTTACAAGCAACCCATCAAAACATAAATCGCTTATTTGAAATTTTGGGGGGAAAAGAATAAAATAAAATATTTCTCAAAAAATATTTTAAAATATCTTATAAGATGTTAAAATGTTTCAATAACAAAATTACCTTTTAAGCTAGAAGTTAAAGAAAAACTTTCATATTCTATGACAGTTAGACACTTGTAACATTCGAGAATCTAGTAGTATTAATTAATTAAAAGTTCCGAAGAAGCTGCAAGCGTGATGAAGAAAAACTTGATAATTCTTAATAGCAGATATAAAGATAGAGTTGCCGTTTAGCCCCAAGATGGCGAATGACCAATCTTGTTCCAAATAGAGTCAAGGTACGAGTGCTCTCACCCTCAGCCCCCCCCCCCCCTCCATCGGTACAGCAGTGCGATTCGCCCCTTTTTTCGGTTGACATGTATTGTGGTGAGTGCAATTGGCCATCATTCCTGTAGCTAAGCACTAAACGAAATTATCTTCAACAAACTTTACAGCAAATTAAAATAAAAATCACCGACAAGTTTCCATATCATAAAATCATCGTTATTAAAAGTGTTACTTGTCATATGAACCAAAAAAGATAGGCATTCGAATAACTTCATCGTGATTCATCATTCCTCCCACAATAGTTCACTGTCACATTTGTCATAACCTGCTTTTAAACTGATTGGAGAAAACTAATCTGAAAAGAGATAATTTTGGTGGCAAGGAGCTTTAAAAAAGTCTTCCCAAAATAAAAAATTAAAATAGAAAAAAGAAAAAAAAGCAAACAAACTAATACCGAAAATGATCGATTGCTTTTACAAGCCTCCGCTAGTGATACAGCACTGGACTTTGAACATCGAGATAGACATTGAACGCCCGCATATTTATACAGTCTTATTCGCAACAAGATTACATTTAATTAGAGATTGCTACTAGAAAAGGTCGCCTGGGAACTTCAAAGCTCGAGTTACTGAAGAGAGATAATTTTGGGTCTTTTGAAGGTGAGTTTTTGATGGAGTGGTGTCTAAAATCCATTTAAAATATTATTTTTGTAACTTATATAAAATAAAAAATTTTATTTTATTTTAATAAACGCTACATCTGAATGTAAAATACTTTTTAATAAATTTCGCGTCAAGTATTTTTTCTTTCTGAAATTTTAGAGCTAATCTTTATTTTATTCAGTATAATCTAAACAGCATTTACCCCAAAGTTGATGTTTTTAAAGGGGTTTATTCTAATTATTGGTATGTATTTTACTTATAAAATATTTTAGATCAAAAAGCAATTATATCAAAATTTCTGTTTTTTTCTCTCTCTTCTTTTTTAAACCAAAGTTCACAAAAATGATCGTCCGATTTTCTTGCAGATTATTTTATTTTTTCAATTATATTGTGTTTTTACCATTATTTTTTTAAATATTTATATCTATAACTTCTTAATGTTAGCTTTGATTTAAAAACATTTTTTAACAATGTATACCCCCCCCCCCCTTTTTTTTTCTCCTCCAGTTTTTCTTTTCAGTTTTGTCCACTAACTTTGGATTTAAAATTATTGTGTACAGCAAACAGTTCTAGAAAATGTTGAAAAGTAAATTCTGAAAAACACAAGCTAAATGATTCCATTGTGCATTCCTTGATCTAAACTCATTTCCTAGGATTAGCATAAGTACTTTGCCGATCGTGAATCCAATTCAGTGGCTTTTCTTTTAAGCGTGCATATTACATAACAGTCATGATTTAAATAACTAAATTTATTCACTCCTTAAAAATTCTTTTTATTTTAAAAATTCTACTCTTATTAGCACATTCAGTACTTAAACTAATTGCTAGATAAACGGAAAAATATTAACTAAAGTCAATGTGATTGTAACGCCAAATTTGAAACCGAACGAAAACGTCACGGAAAACTTAGATAGATGTGCATTAGAAGCTTAAGATTTGATAACGACAAAATTTAGAAGAAAAAAATATACTATATTATTTTCAACTCATTTCAGGGTGGACTTGATTTAGCCCAACCCGAAAAAAACCGTGTGGGTTTTTCTTCTAAAAAAAAAAACTTGAAAACACCCGACTGGGTTTTTTCAAAACATTCATTTATAAAACTGTATTTTACCTAAAACGTTACTCCACTTATATACAACCACTTTAAATCACTTCAAACTGATAAAAATACTGGCTTGAGCCAAACAATATATATATATATATATATATATATATATATAATATATATATATATTTAACAAGTATTCATTTTCAAAACTATTGGGTGCTTTTAAATCGTTTAGAGATTTTTATATAAATCTCTTTGAAATTCTCTATTCAATATAGAAACAGTGTTCAAAAAAAAATAATAAGAATTTCTCTTGATATAAGAGATAGGTTTCAAAGCCAACTCAAAAATGGCACTGTGAGTTGTCATAAAGGAAAGGTGGAAAGTCAACAGTTCTATGCCTATGCATTATATGCGACTAATTCAAAATGTTATCCAATATGAATCAATTATTTATCTGATTTTAAGAATTAAAATGAAGGAAAAAGAGAAATAGGGATTTCATTGATTGTGGTCTAATATTAGTAAATTTTCTTTACACATTCGATGGAATTCATCAATAATTAATGTGCCATAGCCGTGACTCAAAAGCCGGTTAAGGCATGGGTGTTACTGATAAGTATAACACTTGTTATGATGCACTCTAGTGATTTGGAATCCAATTGTAGTATGTTATAAGTTCACCAACAACCCTTAGTAGAACTTCGTGCTGAACTTACTTAGCCAAATATAAGGGCACAAGATGGTCGGTCATTGAGTTACAACCAAAGTCAAAAACCAAAATAAATTAAAATAATAAACTTTTTTGCTTCATTATACATTTCTTGTTTGCCTGAAATTCTAAGCGGAATAAAGTGATGGAAAGTACGAAAAAAATAAAGAAAACACTTGGTCAGAAACAGTCTGCTGTAAACTTTCTTGCTTAGTAAACATGTCTTATGCAATCACGTTTAGTAAACACGTCTTATACAGCCACGTATAGAACTAAACTCAAATACATTTTAAATTTTATCGTTCTTCAAATTCTTTTGCTTTTCATAATTTCCTACCCCCCCCCCCCTAAAATTTAATAAGAGATTTTGTAAAAATGTCTCAAATAAATGTATTCCTAGTTTTACTGCAATACACAAAACAAAATAAATTTTTACCATGAGGTTAAACTTTTATTACTGATTATATAATATTATTTTCCATAATATTCATTTCCATGAACAAATTTAAATAACTAAAATTATAAAATAATTGAAATTTCCTTTAAAAATGTATAGCCAGTTTTGATAAAGCCCAATAAATTCTTATTAGACCCGAAAAACCCACTGGGCTGGGTTTTTTCGAACCCTGGCTCATTTACTGATAGAACATGTTTAATTAGTTTTATGTATTTAGCAATGCATAATGTTTTGTACTTATTTTTATGCACTTTACAGTGTTTTAAACACTTAAATACTTTTAATTGTAAAAGAATAACAGTAATAGTAAGAAAAGCAGCAAAAAGTTGTATATGTAATACTATTCCCCCCCCCCCCCCCAAAAAAAGCGTCTTATCAAATCTGTCGAAATGTACTTAGTGGAGGGCTTTCGCCTTCGCAAGAGAGTAATATTATTGCAATTTTTCTTTTAGATATATCAAGGTATAACTTCTAAAAATGGCCAGAGGAGAAGGAGAACCTGGTATTAAAAGCCATTTCGTCGAAAGAGTTGTAAAACTACCTGTCGTCCACGTCGCCTGGGGATACGCAACGAATACCTACAGCCACTTGAAGGAGTCAAATAAGCTAGTCAATTTCACGTTGACAAATGCTGAGAAGTCTGTAACATTCGTCGCCGAGCAAGCCAAACCAGTCGTTTTGAAGTTCGGAAGACAAAGTAAGCATATGTTCCAAATTGCTTTTTATGTCGTGAAAATATTGCATACCTTATACCAGGGATTTGCAACTACGGCCCGCGGGGCCAACTTCGGCCCGCTGGAAGGTTCTATACGGCCCGCGGATTGCATTTTAAGTTGACTCGGATCGCACATTTAAAGGAATGTATATATATTATATATCCATCTCCTTTTCTACCTTATTTAATTTTTTCTTTCTTTTTTTCAAAGAACTGATGATCTTTTTACTATCTCTATTTTTGTTCTACAAAGCATAAATCAACGGAAATGCAATCACAGTCAGCTTCCAATCGGTAAAGTGTTAAAAGCAGATGTTCTTTGTTAGTTATAGCTCTAGATTGGCACCAACCACTGGGGCACAATTGTTTCTAAATATGCCGAAGTTAGAATTTTACAAATCATTACCAAAAGCAAGTTTCCCAAATTTAATATTTCATGCCCAGAAAATCAGCGCTACGTTTGCTTTATCTTACATATGTGAACAAGTGTTTTCAACTGTGAACTTTAGAAAGAATAATTTCAGAAGTAGACTGACAGATAAGCATTTAGCCTCGTTCCTTAGAATCAGGACATCTCACTTCGAACCTCAATATAAGGAACTTTTAAAAATGAAATCATAATTTCAGTCATCTCATTAAGATATTTAAATCGTAATACTTGTGAATCATGTGCATTATGCAGCACCAGCATAAAAAAGATTAAATGCAATAAACATACAGAAAGAATTGGAAAATAAATATTATGATCATTTTAGTTATTTAAGCTTCTTTAAAAAAATAAAAAGTACTTTAGATAGATTTAGTTTTGCTGTAACATTATAATTATATGATTTATGATTCTCTTGTGGACATTTTGAACATAAATATGGAATAACTTGAATTACATTCAAAATTCTGAGTAATAGCATTGATTAATAATAGATATTCTCTAACTCGTTTCAAAGCTAAATGCATGTATAAATTTTTAATAAAAATTTCTGTGTGTATTATACTGTGTGTATTTAAATGTACATGATCCATACTTGTGCATAGTTTTTAAATTTTAGAAAAATTTCTCTTGGCCCGTCAAACGTTTTTTTTTTTTTTTTTTTTTTTTTTCGATTTTGGGCCCGCGACCGAAAAAGTTTGCCCATCCCTGCCTTATACCGAAAATTTTTTTGAAAAGTTATACTGGAGGAACAAGAGCAAGATTCACATTATGTATTCCTGCCAATTATGTCGAGCTTATCTTTCCCAAACTAGGAAATCACGCCAAATATGTCTTTGCTCATTCGAGAAAACATAGAGGTCTCATTCAAAATATGCTCATTTTAAATCGTTAGGGAAATGTATTTTACGCATGTTTTTAATTCATTATTTAAAATATTGCTGAGAGAATTTTTTTTTTACTTCTTTACTTATTTGTTTTTCACGAAATACTTATCCAAATATATTTCTCTTTTGCCAGTTCAAGCCGTCGATAATTTAGCTTGTAAAGGACTTGGAACGTTGGAAGAAAAAGTACCTTTCATCAAGAAGCCTGCAGATGAAGTAAGTGTCATTTATTTGTCATATTTATATGTAACATGTCAATTTACCACAAGAAAACATTTATCGTAGGTTGCCCCTTCTTTGTTTATCTGTTTATTTTGGCGGATTTTTTTCCCCCGCTTAGACTCCAAACCTTTTTTGCAAATCCAATTTAATTCATAGAAAATTTATGGCTTCTCCGTGAACCAAATCTCATGCATAGGAAGTTATCATAATGAGCAGTTTACTGCTCGGTTTAGCTACGGCCCCTTGTTCTAAACTGACAATTAACATTCAAGTAATTTCGCTCATGCTTACCTTCCTTATCTATCAACATTAGTACAAAAACTACTTAATTCATCGAATTATATTTATACTGAAAGTCTCAAACAAACAACTATTTGATGTTGACAAAAGTATTTAGCCCAGGGTTTCTACAGGTCAGAAAAGTCACAAAAGTCCCGAATTTGAAAGTAGGTCACGAAAGTAACGAAAACGTCACGAAAATTTTCCATCCAACGAGACCGATCCCCCCAGAAGACATCAGATATCTGGTATCCAACAGTTTTTAAATAACCGGAATCCGATCCGACCACTGCACGAAATATCCGTTTATCCGACATGTCAAATTCGATTTTTAAAATTCAATTGATTAACATGTTTTAAAAATATTACAAACATTACGTATTTGGAAGCTGTGGAATGTTTAAAAATATGCATAAAATTTACAAGTTTTAAACACCAGAGCCGGATATCCAGAACGTATATGTCATACAGGGCACACCGAAATTTCCGACATCCGACAGAATTAATATCCGATGAATGAGCCAACGGTCACGAAATTTCATTTTTGAAAATCTGTAGACACCTAGTAGACGATTATTATCGAAAACTTTTTGGAAGATGCGTTAGACTGATGTTATTGCAACACAAACTACGCCTTGAGTTTTTATTATTATTATTTTACATGCAATAAACTTGTATCATTACATTGAAATAATTAAGATAAAAATCTCGACCGATCCAACGTTGTTGATTCGTGCATATTTGCGTCAAATAACAATAGCAAGATAAATCTATTGTATTATAGTTAGTGAAAACTGGAAGATCGGTATTGCCTTTTCAGACTTTGCATACAACAAATAAAAAACCCGTAATTAATACTTCTTTCATCCTATTAAAAAAATTAAAAAATGGGGCGTGGCAACTATCTCTTTGATCCTTGGTAACGAAATTGAATGTAGTAACGAAACGAGCGTGATTACTTTTGGGAAATTCTAAACAAGTAATGAAGTGGAACATGATAAAGTTTCTCCTAGTTAATCTATTTCAAAATCAGGAATGTTACAATAACTATTAAAAGAAGGTTAAAGAGTATGAATATCGCACTGTAGGCGTATTGTTATGTTGTAGAAATTTTGTAAATCTATCACGGATTAAAACTTAACGACGCTATTTTTCTTCTGCCAAATAATTGCTATCTGAAGAATCCGAATCTTAAAGTGCGACATTTTTGCTTATCTACCAAATGGGAAATCAGGAAACACTGTTCTATTGTTTAGAAGCTCAAAATACGCGTTTGATGCGTATGAATAATAAATATACTATATAGTATATTTTTTAATTCCGATTACAAGGTTTATGTCTTAGTCCTCTTTCAGTAACTTTAAAAAAAAGTTTTTTATGCTTGCTATCTATTTTTCCATTTGTTGCTATCAGTAGTTTATTATAAAAATGATTTGGAAATTAAATACTAGGAGCAGCGCGATACATGCAGCTCGTTAGAGAACGCGCAGCGAGTAGTGAGCGAGCTGTGTAAAGTTTTTTTCCATGCATGGACACCGTTTTAAAAGAGAAACAACTTTTACATAGTTCAGTTCTTTTTTATTACAAATTAGGAACCTTTCATAAATGATGTCACGCTTATTTCCCACATATTTGACCCCTAACCTCCTTTGTCACAAAATGGCACACTTCAACGGACCTCCCCCCATTTGTCACATGTCACGCTATGTTGCATAAGCAGAGATGTCACACTATGTTGCATAAGCAGAGATGTCACACTTCGTTACCCCCTCCCCTCGTCACACTTTGTCACAATTTCACGAACCCCCCCCCTCGAAGCGTGACATCATTTATGAATGATCCCTTACCATACAAAGGGCGACAAAGAATATTATTCTTAGTTTTTTTCCTTCTTTCATTCATTCATTCATTTCTTTTTTTTCTTTCCTAAACTTTTTGGAACTTCTTCAAAAAGAAAATTCTACCGATACAGATTTTGTTATTATGTAGATTAGCTTACTTTGTAGTAAGCAGATGTATTCCTATCCAACTTTTACAGAATTTAGTTTTTTTTATTACAAATTACCGTGCAAGGAACGCCAAAGACAGATTATATTTATATTTGTTTTCCTTTCATTCATTCATTTCTTTTTTTTTCTTTCTTAAACTTTTTTGAAGTTCTTCGAAAAGAAAATTACAGGGTACACATTTTGTTATTATGTGAATTACCTTACTTTGTAGTAAGAAGATGTATTACTATCCATAGAGAGTGCTTGATGTTGATTTAATCGTAATCGCTTTGCCCTACATTTATTTATTTATTTAAGTGCAATAAATATGTTACGCTTTTAGAACGCCGTCGGTTTGAGTATGAATTATCGACCACTTTCATTACAAATATTTGTGAATGTTGGTAAAATTCAAATAGTTCTTGGGAATAGGGTATTATTATTATGAAAAAAGTACGTTTCTATAAGCATAACTCGAGGCTGAAAATTCTGGAGAGGCGTTGAACTCTCCCCGCCCCCGCTCTGTCTGATTACGCTCTTGATGAAGGTTTACGTCCTTATTACGACGTTATTGCGTGACCCAATATTTTTTGTAGGAAGGCTCTACAGAATTATATCATAGTGGTAGGAATAATGTGGCATTAGAAGTGATGAATTTATTTTTTGCTGATGTTTAACTCTTCATTAAATAAACCTTTCATTTCAAGTACCAGTACTTATCGGTTAAGGGGCCTACAGTCAAACGCCAAATTTTCCAATCTAGAGTAAACACTCCTAGCATCACATTAAATTATCTAAAAGGGAATTCAGTATTTTTAACAGAAAGAAATTTCCGAAATTTTAGAATTTGATTGGTTTTTTTAAATATGTAAATGGTTCACATCTTCGATTCGATGCAATTTTTTTCTTTTTCTATTGCAAGTACACATATTTGTTTAGGAAGCACTTTACCAAGCGAGATACATAGGAGTTTATTTCTATTTAAGAAGAAAATTCTAAGTTTTGTGACATTCTTAACCCTTTATGACTTTCTGGGGAAACCCTCCCCCCCCCCCCCGAAATTGTGTAGATTTATCTATAATTTGATCAATTGTTCTTGTAAAACAGTGAAATTAGCTTACTCAATCTGAAGAACCCCCCTCCCCTCCCCAAATTAGGGCCTAGCTACGCTACTGTCCTTAACCAAGTTGCCTCAAGGGAATTTCCTTGATTTTCTCCGTTCAGTGTTCAGCAAATATAGTACAGCCCCTTTTAGAACGCCTCGAAGAAGGCAGCTTTCCTAAGGTGCATAAAAAGTCATGAAATAACTTCGTCTAGCTCTTTTTTAAGTTCAGAGCCCATTGTAGTATAGCCCACTCATGAACCATTGAACACCGAACAAACAATATACCTTTCAAACTAAATTGATCATGGATGACAGAACCGGATGCAATAAGTCGTGAAAAAATTGAGATTCTCAAAGAACAAACCATCCTTCTAAACTTTATGTCACACAACATTGATCTTTTAACACGGGCGTGGTGCATACAAAATAGCGCAGGTAAAATTATTAAAACATCACTCAAGCAGACTTCCTCCACTTGAGGAAGGTCATGAATCGCAAATGAAGGGGGGGGGGGTACATGAATAGTGTTTTGGTGCATTAAATACATCATAATAAAAGGGAAAAATACACTTGTAGTAAAAGTTTGACACTGGAAATATGTGTATGCCTGCTCTTTTTTGAGAGTGTAATTATTTCAGTCATATTGATACAGAAATGGGCATAAAGTTAAGTTTATTTGGATATATTTAAAAAACAAAACAAAGCAAAAAAATTTGAAAGGGCACTTATGTTCTCAAATTACATATCATGCTTTATCGGCAAATCCTTTTGGCTATCCTTTTATAATTAAGCTGTATGTCTGAGCAGTTTCGTAATACTTTAAAACAAAATTTTATTGCTATTCCTAAGACGCACTTAAAGTCTTAGTGCTTTTACCACTTTCATTTCTATACCACTTTTATTTTCCACTTTGCCCTTCACCGAGCTGCCTCATGGGGATTTCCTTGGTTTTCTCAATTCGGCAAATATAGTACGGTCACTTTTAGAACGCCTCAAAGAAGGCAGATTTCCTAAAATGCAGAAAAAGTCACGAAATAGCTTCGTCTGTCTTTTTTTAAATAACGATTAGCGATTATAACGTCGAGTTTATTTTAATTATCCTCACTTGAAGCAAACGTATTGTAACTCATTGTCGCCGCAGGATCAATTGCGCTCATAAGTGTAGCAGCTTGTACTTTTGCCGATTTCGTACTAAGTTGCGTCACAGTTGAATAAAACTTAAATGTTTGTTTCCATACACCTGTTCTCATTTTTCATTCCATTGTTTCAGAGAAGCTTTCACTCAAACGCTTATTATAATTGCGTTTAATATTACTGCTTAATGGCGACAAACTCTTTTTTACAGTAAGTTTTATATTTATTGCATAATAATTTACTCAACGAAGAGATGTTGCCATCTGCTTATCTAAAACAATGTAATATTACAACTATAAATGAGGCTCACCTGACAAAAGAAAAGGGGCAATAATTAAGTAAAAATAGACTGTTTTCAAATTTTTTTATTTGATATCACAAAAACTTGTCAATATATACTAAACAAAGAAAAGTTTGAAAATCGGTAGAAAAACAGAAAAAAATGGTTCTTAACTGTTTTGTCTTTGCCTATTTATGCATAGATAATTTAAGGTTCTGTAAAAATATTACCCTTTCCTTAATTCTTTAACTGAGGCCGTTTAGCCAAAACAACTATGTAAAAAGTAATCAAGAGGTCAAAGTCAAGTTCCTTGCTACAATATTTTATTTGTACAATATTAAATTTTGCAACACTTGATAATAATTTAAAATATTTAGTTTAATAAAAAAATATTTCATATACGGATCTAACTTTTTTTGGATAGACAATGCCCTCCGATAGGGGTCGCGATCAGCAGGTTGAGAAAGATGTCTTAGGACTTGGGGGATGAAGTAGGGAAAAAATTAATAATATTAATCTTGAATTTTATAAGTCATAATTCTTAACAGTTTTCAACCCAGAAAGTCGGCGTACAAACCGAGTCTCCCTCTAATCAAATCTAACTCTATCATATTTTTCTCTTAGCAAGCGAAATTCGATAATTTTTTACCAACTTGCGACTTATTAGTCAGCTGAAACAAATCTTATCTAGAAGTCATCTCTGAATATTTATCCAAAACTACTTATATTTTTGAGTTTTTCGTTTGGTTTATTAATAACCACTACGAGCAATGTACTCAATTATGTGAGTGTTTATCGAGCAGTTCTCAAGAAAGGGGAAGGTTTCGAATTTTTTGAATTCTAAAGTAACAAGAAGTTCCGTCTAGAACTATACGACCCTTCTTTCCCGTATACACCGAATTCAAATTTATAATCCAGCTATCTCTCTCTCTCTGTCTTTCTCGTTTAGCTTTAGTTCTTAATTGCTTCAAATATACCTTTTTCAACGGTTAATACATATTCATTTAATCACTATTTATTAAGTCATTCATGTATTTATTCACTCATTTATTCATTCATTCTTTTGCTTATTCATTTAATCATTCATTAATTAAAAAATATTCTTGAAAATCCCGATCAAAAAATTTCATAGGAAAATAGGCTCGTTAGTTCTGGATGAACTTTCTATTTGTACATGTTCTACGTCATAAGAGCTTTCCGATAAAGTTTGTTCCAAGCAAATCTGTCCGTTAGGTCAGAAATTATATAGGATTGAAAATTCCCCGTAGGCGGTATGTTAATTTTTTTTGAACTGTTCAAAAATGAACAAAAATTGTTCAAATCAATATTTCACGTAAAGAACTTCTTCCAGTGAGCTTGTTCATGGGAACTTATATCTTGTACCCAGAGTTTACATAATTTGCTTCATTTTCACAAATAGGCGCTAATGTTAAAGTTTTTTGAACTGTTCAAAATTGAACAAAAAATTGTTCAAATCAAAAAGTAAAATATGGAAATAAGATGTTCTCGCCGAGATCTTTCGAATGCAAAAATAATTTTTCCAATCGGACAATTCGTTCAAAAGTTATTAGGGGGGGGGGGGGACAGACCGACAGACAGACAGACCGACAGACCGACAGACAGACAGACCGACAGACCGACAGACAGACATACCGACAGACACACTTTTTCCCCATCTCAAAACCCTACTTTCAAATTTTTTATTTTTCAATCTTTATTTAATTACTTAACTTATTTTTGACTTTTCTTGATTTCTAACGATATTTTGCGATACATTACGCCTTCTTTCATGCTTTATTATTATTATTTTTTACTTTTACGGGAAAGTAGGCTAAAAAATAACACCAGTGATGCCAACTAAACACAGATAAAATACAGATAAAACATTCATAAGTGGATATTTAAAAAAACTTAAATGGGCTGAAAAACACATTATCTTCTAGGTAAACATTACTTGACGGAAATAGTTATGTGAGTGCTAGGAAACAAGAATCCCTTCAGTACTGTAGAGTTTTATTTATACTATTAGAAGAGTTCTACTTTTACCAATATACCTTTTCGTATGCAGTCAACGTTAAATGTTGAGCAATGTTATCAAACTATAGATAGCAATCACTTACGATAAATTGACAAATTGACAGCTAAGGACTTTCGAGTTTTACCGATAATGATTTTTTACTATCGATAGTACTATCGAATTTGAAGATATTGTTATGTAATTAAAAATTTGAAGTTTTGCACTCCCCCCCCCCCTTTTTTTTGCAAATACATATGTGTGTTTTAAATTTTACCTGTTATTATTTTTTTAATTTTTACCTGTTAGTTTTTCAAGAAAGAAGCTCTCCATTACAATACGGAACAGTACGGAATCCGTACGATAATAGAAGTCTCAATTTTAGCATGAACAATAAATTTTTAAAGCATTTCAAAATATTAGTCAATATTTGTAAACATAATGAGTAATAAATAATAATAACGTTATTAACCACGGCAAAATTATTGCAATAATTTTGTTGTTTTGTGCTTTTAGAAGTCTTTTTATTATTTATTTTTACCTATTGAAAGTAAACGTTGTATTGGATACAATGAACAGTGTTCTACATTCAGGGCCGGCGGGAGGCGGAGGCAGTGAGGCGGTGCAACGCAGTTAAGGGAGGCAGCTATTGACAGCTAATTAATTTATTGCGTAGTATTACGCTTAGGAAAAATAAAAGTCTATAATATGAGTATTTAATATTATTTAAATACGGAAATACGTGGTAATGACAATATTTTTAATTGCTATTTTCTACAAAATACATGTACGAGTAATAGGCGTGCAGAATATTTTGTTGCCTCACTGCGCCGCTTATACTTTCGCCGCACCAGTCTAAATTGCTTTATTTGGCATATTTTACATTTCTCATTATTATTGTTCATAATCTATATCACTAACGTATATAAATAAGCATGAATTAAGTAATTATTATTAAAAATGCACAATTTAATAATAATTATTGTTAATAGCAGGGATCTGGAGGGGTGTGTGGAGCAAGAACGCGGAGCAACGCGATTTTGCTCGAAAACTGAGCCAGAACAAAGAAATTCCTCATACTCCGATTTTGTTTTATGTTTTTGAATTCGAATTCGAGATCTTAAATAAATGATTTTTTTTTTCATAATTTCTCTCACAACTCTGTATATAAAACATTATATATATATTTATTGATGAAAAAAGGTCTATAAGTAATTTTTTCATCAAATATACGCTTATTAATAAATGAACTAAATAAAAGTGATAATATTATTTCTATTTAAACCATTCGCAGAACGGATTGGAACAACTTATAAAAAAATGGCTAATCCTGATCGATAGTGGACATAACACCAATACCTTAATTATTATTCTTTGCGCAAATTTAACATGGCCGTATTGATAAGAATATCTAACGGGGTCTAATCTCTGACGGGGCCCTTATAGGCAGGAGTTCGATTTCCGCCCCATTGAAAGGTCTCTTAATTTTTGAACCAGCTCACAGATGAAAGACCGTCACCTGGGATTGGCACCTCCAGAGGTATCGTTTCACTTGGAGGACATTGGAGCCACGACCTATTTAATAACGTGCACCACCTCCCCTTAGCGTACACGGGCGAAATTACACTAGAAATATAATTTAGCCGAGCGCATCCAAGACAAATGCCTATTCAAGGGATCTTTTACATGTCGCATAGTTATACGACATGGGAGCAGACGACTTTCTGCATCTTGAAAATCCACCGACACTGTCAGGCTCGATCCTCTGATCTGGGGCGTACCCGTCCTGCCCCTTACCAGGAAGCCACGATGCCGGCTCCGCAGAGATTAGTTTCTAAAATATATCGAAACAATCAGCTTAAAAGTGGCAAACAAAGTAATAAAAGACCGTTTATCATTTGATCCCCTTTCACGTTTACTTTAAATTTTGATAAAACTGCCTTCATATTTGAATCTTTGAAAAGCTTTGGAAGTTGTTGTTTCGCGACGATTGCTGCATTAAAGCTGCTCCTAGAAAATTCTTTAAAAAATTACGTGTATACGTGCCTTTATTTCAAGAGTAACAAATATTAAAGTTTAACTTTTATGTTAATTTAGCTCCTGATGGAACTTTGATTTAATGCTATCAGAAATCTTTCGTTGATCTTTGACCATCACTGTTTTTTGAACTTTTCTCCAAAATTACCAAAACTCGTAAACAGGGATTCATGATAAGGTCAACGTGGGATAAAACCGAAGTTCAAAGACCGAAAAGGAACAGAAAGCAGTGGGGAACGATTTTTATCTTCCGATTTTCAACAATTTCTTACTCTTTATTGACAGATGATCGTTTTTGATAATAAATTAGATTCGGCCCGTTTGCAAACTACTTGTGCTCCTCTAAACTTTTAGTACAATTGCACTTTTCAATTCCTGTTTTAATCAGCATTCTGTCACGTAATATTCAAAAAAAGCTTCGAGTTGTTCAAAAGTTAACAAAAAAAATTATATTGTCAATATTGGAA
Organism: Octonoba sinensis; assembly: GCA_038502835.1. Taxonomy (NCBI): domain Eukaryota; kingdom Metazoa; phylum Arthropoda; class Arachnida; order Araneae; family Uloboridae; genus Octonoba; species Octonoba sinensis. Next base: position 124,761,544 of record CM076599.1, read on the forward strand.
TAAAATGTAAACCTTTGCGTTACAAAGTAAAAATTAAAAATCAAAGTAAACTTAAGCACAAAATTTTCAAAAATTGCAGACAAAATTGCACACTTTCGCATTGTAAAAGGATTTTTTGTAACCTCTAAACCCGTGTCTGCAATTTTGGCAAAATTTTGTCCTTAATTTTGATTTATAATGTTTAAAGTGTCAACATTGGCTTAATTAAAATAATTGAAAGTAAGAAGATCGATAATATACGCTTTTAAATGAATAATTTTGGTATAAAATCTGAATTTCTCTAAGTTTTAAAATGTTGATACTTTTAAAAATACCTTCCTTTATATGCGTAAAGCACGAATCGAGATATTGACTTTATTGATTCACTGCGTGATGCATGTTTGGGTTTGTGCAGCTAAAGCCAGCTAAGATAGTAGCGATGTACAATTTTTTATACCATTTTTTACTCTGCCAGTTCCAAAATGAGCTTAAGTCAACTTTTTCAAACATTTTCTGGGAAATAAAGCTTCATAATATTAAAGAAAAAAGTCGCCCCCCCCCCCTTTTTGCAATAAAAATTGCACTTACTAAATTCTGTATATCAGAAAACTCCCCTAAAGCGTAGAATTGTAAAAAAAAAAAATTAAAATACTGATCTGCGCTATAATTACAAGCAAAATTTCCAAAAATTAAACACAGTCCTGTTTCGAAATTCAAAATAGAGTGTATAAGCCAACGAGATTCCTTGAAGATCAATGTTGGTTCTACTTAATCTATTTAATGTGACCATGTTGCCAATCATAGCGCGGGCTATGATTGGCATATACTCTTGACCCAGAGTATCGTTTGAAACGTCTATTGTAATATAGCTGCGACTGTTTTTTACCTGAAACTTTTTCAACATAAACTTCAATGAAATATTCTGATATTTCATTTCTGACCCCACCGTACCAGTTGATGTTAAAGAGTCTGCCGTTTGAAGTCTCAAGGATTAATGATATCTGTTATAGTGCCACATTCAATAATCAATACAACAAACATCCCATCGGGTAATCGTATAACGGTGATGATCTCGCCAAGGTTGTTATGAACACAACAAGGTTTTGGAAATAGATTTCGCAAATTCAATGAAAGTTTGATATCAAAATTGTAAAGCCGAAAAAATTATTTTAAAGGGGCGTTTTATGTTAAGCTTTTGCTGTGAAATTGCATTAACAAATAAGCAAAATACATTTCCTCGCAATTAAAAAAGCATGTTTTGTAGAAGTTTGAAACTTATTCTTTAATCTTTTGTCAGGTATTATAAACATTCTTTATTGATTACTTTATATATTTATTTTATTTTAATTATTTATTTCTTTTTAAAGATCTTGGGTGACACAAGAAAACTATACAACAATACTGTACATTCAAGCATAGAGAATATTCGAAAATACGGAACAGACAGAGTAAGTACTGATTGTTTCAACTTTGAGTTTTTTTAAAATTTGTCTCCTTTCGTCAAGAACAATTTAAACTTATACCCTGTCTAAAATGACTCTTTTGTTGACCAAAGAACAGAAACAAATTTGAGATTACGAAAGCTCATCCTCCTTCCCCCTGAGTTACGTGGTATATCACTTCCAGTACATATTGTAACGACACCTACAAAACGCCAGGAAGACGTCTCAAAATCAGTCGATGCTTTTTCGAAAACGTAGAAATACAGTGTGCTACTTGGATTAAATTGAAACAATATGAATTAACAAATAGCGTTATTTCGATTATCGATACTGAACTGAATTGCAGTTCGATCACGAACTATTGATAGTCGGACGCTTCTGCGCATGGCAGAAAAGAACGAGTCTATTCGAGTTTTAGTTAACTTTGTTTAGCCGCGTTTATTTAGTAGAAATGTTTGCTTCCCTATTTGTTGAAAGCAACTAAATTTAAAAACAGACATATATAGCATCAGTTCGGAAGAAATAAATTATTCCAAACAAACTAGAGCGAGAACAAAAACGGCACTTTTCATATACCAGCAGCTCCTCCCTTGAACATGAATGGATTCTTCTTGGCACTCTGCCAGGCAGCTTGCTCTGGATGACGGTAGAACTGTACGACCCTATAATTTCTCATCTTTTCATATTCTTACCGATATATATTTTACGGGAAAATACTTATGTTATTATTCACTTTCTTTCTAGGTTAAATCTGTCACAGATTACGGACTTGATAAAGCTAACGTCATTTTCGGAAACAGGCTGGTGCAATCAATGCTCACGACAGTAGATGGCGCGTTGGTTGTTACCGAGAAATTTATTGATCACGTACTTCCACCGTCTGATGGTATGATAACATTACAATACCATGATAGAATAATTAACTTTTTTGTTTTTTTCATTCTTAGCGTAGAAATAAACTTTGCTGACAAATAAGATAATAAATGCTTTCAATTTACAATAATGTTATTTATGTGGTATACGATAAAATAATCTAAAAGTCGTAAACGAAATAAATGTGTTTAACAATATAAAAATAGAAGATCTTGAAAGTTTTGCATTGTCTTCAAGTAGTAAAAAACTATATGTAAATAAACCCATCCAGTATAAAACTGTGGGAAGTTGAAAAAAATATAAGTCGCCGAATATTACGATCGGATTCGAATGTCACCAATGTAAGGATTTTTTTTCCTCCTTAAAATCTATGGTATTCGACAAAAAATACCACTCGCAGTTAATGAAGTACTTGGCCAATAGTTGTCGTTAAAACTGTTTCACAAAATCAATTAAATAGATAAATAGTGTATATCTTATTGTAATAAAATTTCATACTGTGACTGCCGACTTCATCTGTTAATTCGGTTTTGGTTACCTTTTTCCACATTTGGCCTTCTATGTAAGCTTCTGACTTCAAAATATTCAAATGCTTTTGATTCTAATGGCTTTCATCGTCTGTTGAGCTTGTATTTCTTAAGCAGACGATTTGTTAAAAAACTAAATCTTGCTTTTCAAATCGGATCGACTTCCTTTTTAAGACAGATTATTAAATACAGTGAATGAAGACGAACAGGAACTAACTAATAACCGAATGAAATTAATACGCACAAAACATTTGGCCAATAATTAACAGAATAAAATGAATTGTGTCGAAAGTTTTTAACATTTCTTGGTTACTCATTAAACCTAATGCTACATAGCCTTTGATATCACACTACTTACAGGTTTGATGTAGAATACTTCTGTTGAACAGTATTTATTGCATATTCGTCGCTATTTTTAATTAGAAATTCATTGATAGCCATTTCAACAAAAAGTAAGTAGCGATTCTGATCGGGAAGTTGAAGTGAACAGAATAGTTATGTAAAACTTAATTTAATGAAAACTTTCAAACGCCATAGCGATCAGCTTAGAAACAAAGATAAAACAGTTCTTTGACTCTTTGCCTTAACTATTTTCAGCATATGCTCTTAAGATTTCTCGACTAAATAATATATTTTTAGAAAAGCAAATCATAGAAATCATTTCGGAGTTTGTCCTTGCAAAGCAGCCGAACTAAATGGAGATCATGTCAATACTTCCAAGGTTTTCTTCTTTCTCAGCCATCGCCATTTTCGACTTGAAAATTATCGATAGCAATATCATAGACAACTTCAAGTTCAAGGTTATCAATTAGATGAAAAATAACCAATAATCGTTATCATTTAGTTTGACGCTGTAGTTTCACATGAAGTGATAGTAAAAAATAAAAAGTAGAAATGTGTTGAGTCTACTTTGAATGACCTGTATTATAGTTCAAGGATGAAAGATATCAAGTTATTCACCTCGGATTTGTAAGAAACAATGTTGATTAGTGGTATTTGTATGTGATAAACTATTTAGAAGTAACTGGTATGTCACAATCAAAAATAAAATCGGTTTCGTGAAGTGCGCATGTAGAAAGTACTGAACAGCAAAACGAAAAAACGCGAAACAAAATAAAACGATAAAATAATCAACTTTTAAAAATGAAATTTAGTTTGAGCGTGCGAAGTAGAAAAGGGACAAAACTCGTTTGCTACAACAATCCCGATACAATTAGCAAAATTTTTGTGATTTTTCATATTAATATGACGCATAAATACTGAAAAGAAGGTAGAATTTAATTTAAATTTAAATAGAGATCAAACATTGTTTAGTTCCAGTTTTTTCATCTAAAAAAAAGGAAGGCCTTGAAAAGCAGACATTTTTATTATGCTCGGAAACAGATGTAGAACTGGTGCTTTAAGTGATCAAAAATTTTAGTAACCAACAAAACAGCGAAAATATCTTTGACAATTATTTGTTTGTAATAAAAAATAATTTCACGTTAAGAAAGCACAAATAAGCATTAAAATGCATTCGGGATTGCTTGGAATTCCTTTTTCGATGCGACAGGGAGCTTCTAGGTGCAAAACATCCAATGCATCTAGAAGCTTCCTGTCGCATTGAAAACGGGATTCCAAACAATCCCGAAAGATATGTCTGCATTTTAATGCTTATTTGTACTTACTTAACTTGAAATTATCTTTTATTACAGTTTACTTAGCACAAAGTTAATTTATTATTTTAATTATTTGTTTATCTACATTCAAAATCACTTATGGAGAAATTGCAAGTTGTTAATTACCCTTGCGTCGAAAGTACGGAAAAGCAAATCCAAAGTATCAGGTACAAATTTGCGTACACAAGTTTCGGTCTAAAAAAGATATGCCTTTTTCCTTTCAAGGAGTAATAAGCAGGGATCTGTAGCGGGGCACGCGGTGCACTGGAGCAAAGAAATGTGTTGCGCTCCAGTGCTCCGATTTTTTTCCTACTTTTTAAAATTTTATCATTTAAAAAATAAATTAAATAAAAAAGGAAGATAAATAACATAATATATTACAATTTTTCGGAGCAGTGAACGGAGCATCTACAAAAGTGGCTGCTCCAATCTGCAATGAGCTTCTCAGGTCTTTTGCACATTCTCAAAATTTCAACTTATTTTTCAGTTTTCAACTTATTTTTCAACCAGAACGGAAAATAAAATTAATATTTCCCTTTTTACTACAGGTGAGAAAAAGAAAGATGGACAAGAAAATGCAAAGGAAGTTACTCCACTTGTGCGACTCCTCCACATTTCAAATAAACTCAGAATAAGGGCGTACAACACGCTATCCGTTAAATGGGAATCTGCGCAGGAAAGGAGCATAGAAATTTTACTTGTCTACCCCCTTCAAATAGTAAGTATGTTTCTGAATGAAATCTGCGTGATTCTGGTACTATAACGCATCAGTGCAGCTGCACTTAAAATTGGCAAATAATTATTGAATGTTCAAATTTTCCGATTAAAATAGCTTATCTGATACTATTTTTTTAGTGAAGCGTGTAGCCATGAGTTCACGATCAAAATTATCAACACCTACTGTGAACTCCTGAACTCTTTAAAATCCTTACGTCAACATCAAAGTTTGATAATAATGTTCCACTAGTTGAATTTTTTTTATTTTTATGTAAACTTATTTTTATGTGAACTTAATTTATGATATCATTCAGCTCAAAACCCACAAAAGAATTCCTTTTTTCTACTAAAGTATCTGGTAAATCTCTGGATTTTCTTCACGAATCCTAAAAGTTACATAAATTTTCAGCCGTTTTACTGCAGATTTCTATTTGCAAATCAGACAATGAATTGCAAATGCTGATTTTTTTTACAGGCCAAGTTTTGCTAACTTGGCCTGTAAAATGCGGGGGATGGGGGGGGGGGGAGATTTTTTTAAGGGGATGGGAATTCAATTTTTCTCATTGTTGAGTTACAAAATTAAATTAACATGCCCTTTCTTAAAGAAATCACTTCACCCCCTCTCACACCTCCCCTCTTATTTTACAAGCCATTGCGCCGATAAGATTTCCCTTACTTTCAGGATCACAAGTACAGGAAGTACAGGATGTTTCTAAATGAATATCGGGATTTTGACACTTTGTAGTATTTATAGCATAAAACTTAAAATTATAATTAATACATGAAATGAAAGAGCAACTCAAACAGTTACACGTACAAGCTTACAAGTGTTTCTGTGACACAGTACACATCAAGTCGATAGCCCAGTTCTTCCCAAACGTTGTTTAGTGTTTGTGGGTTTCTTAGGTCTTATAGGAGACTGCTGGTAGTATAGGCACATACACATGATCCTTTATGTATCCCCAAGATAGAAATCACATGGTATGAGATCGGGTGAGTGTAGAGACCATGCGAAACAAAGTGTCAGTGGGCCCGTTGCTGCCAATCCAATGTTAGGGTGCAGTGATGTTCAACCAATCGGTATTTTCAAACTGATGATACCATCTATACGGATGTTATTATTACTGAGGGATATATTACCTCTGAACTTAATCCGGAATGCACGTAGCACAGTAACTACAGATTCGGTCTTTGCAAACTGCAGGACGGAAAAAGATTTTCTGCTCACTATTTGCCATTTTTGCTACTAGCAAATAAACTCGAATTTCAATGTGACCTGAAATGGTCGTAAACAAAGTCTTACGTGAAATAAATACTACAAAGCTTTAAAACCCCGATATTCATTTAGAAACACCCTGTATATAAACAGCTTATGTAGTATTGCCCACTTGGTGTGGTCTAAAAGAAACGTGCTGGAACGTCTAGCTATTTCTTCTTTCCTTTCACCATCTACTTCTTATTTCAGATCGAGTTCAGCAAAGGGCACGTGGAACAAGTTGTCCAGTATCTATCACAGCTGTGGGAAAGTTTTAAAGAAGCAGGATCTGATGAAACAGATGGAGAAAAAGTATGCAACATTTCGTTACAGTGTACTTTAAGTACTTTTTACAGTTAATTTCTAAGCAAATATGTGGCTTCATGCATTTACAGGTTTAAAAAAAAGCAAAGATTACTGCAATAAAATCCATGTGATTTACTTTATGTTTATACGCAAATGGGTTGAACTTTAAAGATGTAACTTTTTTATTCGTGGAAATTTCATTTTTATGGAAGAAAAAGGGGGGGGGGATTATTGCACTTAAGATTATTACTGAATACTTTGTTTATATAAGTTATAAAAAGAAGAGTTCCGCAGTGGACCAGTCGGTAGAAGCTCTGTTCCGCGGAACACCGAAAGTGAAGCAATATTGACTGAGGTCAATGTTTGGGAGGGTGACAACCGCTCGCGCCTGGTTGCTTGGGACCATGTACGCTAAAGCGTGCTGGTGCACGTTAAATCCGTCGTGGGTCCAATGTCCTTTCTTTGCAAATAAGTCATGAGCAATTTCTAACTTTCCTTCTTCTTAGAATCATTCCCAAGCAGCGATATTCTTTTTAAGTTGGTGTTTTTTTAATTCCTTGCTGAATCGCACCAATTTGTCTTTCAGTCCCTTGTGGAACAACAGCTTTTGCACCTTGGTAGGATGGTGAGCAGACGCATGGCTTCCGCTTATTCCTCTTTCATTCCGATACCTCCCACCGAATCAGACACCCATGACGACCGGGAACCGGTGAGGAACCTACAGGGTTGGAACACTTTTCGAATATTATTCTCAGTGTCTATAAAGATTTGTTTGGCTTTGTGTACTGAATGCCAGCATAACCTTTTGTTTTAAGATACATAAGGAAAAAAATGCCATAGCTTAAAAAAGAAACTGATCTATCTTTTGAACTGCAGAGAGCATACAACTGTTCCTATCATACGAGGAATTTCAATCTGTGAACAATAGTATTATTAGGTTGAGTAGGGTTTCGATTACCCGAGCTCCACTTCACCGAGTTCCGCTTTAATCGAGCTACAGAAAAAAAATCCCTTTCCGTTCTGACAAGAAAATCGGAGTCCTGTTTGCGAAAGGGCCTACTCCTGCAATTCAGATGAAACTAGCAAAATGGCCATTGCAACAAAACTACCTTCGGCGCATTTGTGAAAGTTACTAAGCTCACAAAATAAATTTGACGGAGTACTGCGGCGAATTAGAATTTGTAGTTGGCTATTTCATGATATGATTTAATAAAATGGTTTAAAAGTTACGTAAGCAAACCTGCTCTTCTTAAGGATCTTGAGGTCCTTGAAATTTAAAGGTCCTATACTCTTTACACTTATGTAAAGAAATCATAAATAGGACATGAATTTTTTGCTTCAGTAAAAATGCCAGTCATATCTTTGTTTTTATTACTAGTAAAAGTTACTAGTAGCAAACTAAGAGCATAATTGAATCCTCAAAAAAAAAAAGTGCAGTGTTTCAATTTCAGAACTTGATTTGAGTGATTTCAATTTGTGTGCAAATAAAACCAGATAAAGTTCTACCATCAACCAAAGCGATCTGCCTGGCAGAGTGCCGAGAAGAATCTATTTATGTTCAAGGGAGGTACTGCTGGTATGAGAAATGTGCCGCTTTTTTTCTCGTTCTAGTTCTTTTAGCATACTTGATTTCTTCCGCACGGATGCTATGTGCCAGTTTGTAAATTTAGTTGCTTTCAACACACAGAGAAGCAAAAATTCTAATTTGCGTACTAAATAAACGCATCTGTAAAGGGAACTTCCCTAAAACTCGAATGGATTCGCCCTTTTCTGCCATGCGCAGAAGCGTCCAAATGTCAAAATTCCGTGGTCGAACTGCAACAGAGACATTCTTAACGTTGGTTTTACTACAACCACGACAGACACAAAATACGTTCTTGTGTTCCCTATTACTGGTCTTTGAGGGGCCTTCACTTTATTAAAGCGAAATAAAAATAAAATTATTGCTGATTATTTAAATTCCAAGTTAAATGTAATATTTTTTTAAATATGAAAAAGTAAAAAATTTAGCAGCAATATTTCACCTCTGTTTGCACTCTTAAGATTTTGGGGGTTCTTCTCTAATAAAAATATCTTTTTTTTATGTGCATGTTTTTTTCAATGCGTAAAAAATTATTATTATTTATTTATTTTAGTTTTTATTTTTTGTATTGTGTTTATTTTATTTTTTATCCATTATTATTTATTTTCTCCCGAGTAATCTAATTATCTTATAACTGAAAAGATACTTCATTTTTGCAACAAAACAGCTGTGTGCTCTCTGAAATTAATTGATTTTTTTTAGACATTCGCGTAAGGGGTCATTCCTAAATGAGGTCACGCTGCGAGGGGTGAGGGGTTCAATAAACTGTGACAAGGGGAGGGGAGGGGGTAACAAGAAGTGTGACATCGTACATTTTTATTTCTATAAAAACATTTAAAATCAGCAAATTAAACTTATTTTATGTTAATGTAATATAGCGTGACAATGTGACAAAGGGGGAAAGCGGGTGTGTTGCAGTGTGACACTTAGGGAAAAAGGGAGGAGGGGGGATGTCAAATATATTGAAAAAAAGTGTGACATCATTTATGAACGATCCCTAAGTTATGTTTAACGTACGGCTAAGTTTCGTGAAATGTACTGTTCATTATCCCTCCCTTTCTGAACAGAAAATTATTTCCTTGTCATATATTTTGCATGTCTCTCATAACCTTCATTTGCACTGCTTTGCATTTACGTTCTGTCTTTGTGTTTATTGTCTTCAGCTGCTCGTATTCTTCCCTGCTGTTCATTTTCTACTTAGACTGTTCCGGCCAATTTTATTGTCTATTGTTTTCCAATGTTCTTTCCATTTCATTTTAAAATCCAGGTAAAACACAATTCGTTGGAGAATTTGTAAACCAATTGTCTTGCAAATATAACTCTTACTGCTTAAAATTTCTCAAACTAAGTTGAAATTTTCATTGAATTTTTCATTCCACTAAAAATCGAGTCGGGTCCCACATTTTGGAAACCACAGATCTAATTAATGGAGCGTGACCTGAAAAGTTTATTCTCTTCCTGAAAGGCTAGCAGCGCTTTCTAGTGTATTAGAAAGTGTAATTCCAAAACAAAGCTGCAAATATCCTTTTATCTGCTTTTATATCCCCAACCCTTGTTCTGCACTGAACTCATCTGTTTGAAAATGCATAAAAGTACGAAAAGTGTTTTTGATGTTCAGAGAACAGTACGCAGCAACTTCAGAGTACAAATATCAAACAGGGTTTGTACTTTTGATTGATTTAAAAATTAAGAACTTAAGCTCTTTTAGGGGGGAGGAGGGGAGGAGTCCATAAAAGTTAGTTTTGAGTAAATTATGAAGAAAAAAAAGATTATATGAATAAATGACTAGTTTTCGGTTGTCATTTTTGTTCAAGTATCAATATTGGAAAGTGGACGCGCAAAAGAATCCTAGTAACAAAACGATTTTTTAAATGAAAATTGTAAGGTTATTTTCTTGAAAAATAATTACAAATATTTTAACGTTAGCACATAAAACTGGAAAAAAATATGCAAGAATGAAATAGTTTTAGAAAGAAACGCATTATTTCTATCCCTCCCCACTTTTTTTTTGTAACTGAATCATTGAAAGGAAAATATCAAACATTGCTTAATCATTAAAAATCTTTTTTCAGTACCGCTAAATATGTTTATATATATATATTATGAATAGTATGACATTATGTTGGTCAAAGTAATAAACTTTGAATCAATCTTGAAAATAAAATTTCAAAAATAACATGATAAAAGTTTAAATCTCACTTAAAAGAAAATTTTAAACGAATGCCAAAACTTTTTTAACTTTTACATATTTATTATTATTTTTTATTATTATTAGCTTGGTCAAAATATAAAATTTAGTTCGATTCTTTTTGTTTTTTTGTCTTTATCTAAAAAAAAAGATGCGTGTATCAAATATGCACGTTAAAAGTTATGTTTCCTTTGTTACATTATTTTTTTAAAAAAAGCAAAGAATTACTGCTGTGGAAGTTATAGTCCAACTTTCAGGAGTTGGCACTTGGCCACGTCTCTTTTTGGAAGAGTCGATTTCCTTAAGGTGCGTTAGGATGAAAACGGGGATGTGCAAACACAAGTTTCCATAAAAAGATAACTAAGTTAATAAATTTTTCACCAAATTCACATTTAACTTGCACATGAAAAACATTTATTCCCAGACGGTTTTAAACCCAGGGATTATGTACTATATTATTTTTGAAATTACATTATTATTATATTTCTTATTTATTTAATTTTCATTTATTTATTTATTTTTTGGTGTGTCTGGTGACCCAATCTGTTCAGTTAAAACTTCTCATCAAACTTTACATAAAATCAAAATTAGACAAATGATTAACGAAGCAAATAAAATTCTTACCCCCCCCCCCCCCCTTTTACGTTCATGCCAGGTGTTTACGCTTAAAATTTTTACAACAAATATAATAAATCTACTGTTTTTTATTCTCTTTTTTGAAAGGTTTTTTTCTCCTGCTGGTTTTTAAAATATCGAATGATTTGCTTTAGGTAACTTTTGTGATGCACAGCTTTCGAAAAATATAGTGCTTGAAAATAAACGTCTTTTTCTCTAGATTTATCTAGTGTTTAAATTGTGTTATGAACCCGTTCTAACTTAAAAAAGACTATAAATGCGCAAGCAGTCATTCCGCTAGCTTACTTGTAACATGTATCTACCATATTTTGCATTATTAATCAGAAACGCTAGTACAGGGGTCGGCAACCTGCGGCTCGCGGGCCACATGCGGCTCTTTGGATGTGAAGGTGCGGCTCTTTTGTTCCATACGCAAATATTATTTATTTTATCAAAAAACGACATTTAAAAATCGTTCTGAATTCGTTTCTATTTGAATAACCAGGCAAAGACATCGCTCCTATTGAATATCTTTGCTCAATTGTTTGTAAGTAAATGTTTAATTGTTTTAATTTTTTACTTAAATAATAAGTAATTACATCAAAAATGCTATATATATATTATCTAATTTGTTGTGAAAAACACTACTTATATCTGAATAAATAGATATTCTTCCTTATGAATAAATAGATTAGTTTTTTTAATTAAAAACTTTATTTATGCAAGTACTATTTATTGGTGGCAAGAAAAATTTTGTGGCTCTTTAAAACTTTGAAATTTTGCAAAATGTAATTTTTGACTCTGCCAACTCAAAAGGTTGCCGACCCCTGCGCTAGTACAATCTCGGAGAGGGCGGAGGGGATCAAAGTTCCCACAACCGCTGGTTCTCCCTTGGTTTTAAGCAGTATTGCTGATCTCAATATAGCAAGCAATACTAGGCGACCCGTGCGAATTCCGCACTGTGCACCAAATCCTTGTTCTGTGGCATTTCATTCTTTACAATGTAGGAGAAAGGACATTATGGAGAATAGAAAAAAGTAAACAGGTGTTGGTACAAAAGAACATGTAATTAAAATATGTAAACGATGATGTTTCAAGTGGATATTCGATTCGATATTTATCGAAAAATCGACGCATCCATCAAAGGACCTCTTCTTAGATGATTTTAGATCTCAAATTTAAGAGAAGCGGTACATTTTTAGACCGTGGCTCTATTTTTCGGCACAACAAGCTTTAAAATGAGGGGTAAATCATGGAATTTGATAAAGGAATAAGGAAGATCTCGCGGACCGACAGAAAAGCAGGCTAAATGTGTGTATATATATATATATATATATATATACTATGTATATATACACACATTTAAGAACCGACCCCTCCCCCTCATTCCAGGGGGAAATTCTGGTTTCGCCACTGATTAGATTCATTATAAACATACATTTTTATATTTTTTTAGCTTTTACTGCAAATTATACAAAGAAGGCTGCTCTTTAAAAGTTTATAGTCCGCTTTTTGTACTTTACATTCTATTTTTACTCTGCGGTGGAACAGTGAAAATCCTTAAAGCTAGTTTTCATGTGTCATCTAAAGTACGTTTTGTATGCTCCTAATTATCATTTCCGTATATTCAAATATCGTTTTAATGGCAATCATTTTATGACTAGAGTACTTTCTTTTCACAATGTGATAACATAATATATGAGAAACATAATATAGTAAGTCGCCTGCGAAGGTAGAATTTCCTCATTTATTAATCTTGTGTTTAAAAAAGACAATACATTCAGTCGCCAAAATGCTTGGAAATTGCTCTTCCTCCTCCCACAAGACCCCCCCCCTACCCCCCTACCCGCTCCCCTACCTCCCACAAGATTTACAGTCAGGTGCCAACTTCTCAAAGGATCACTAACATCCCAGTTGTTCTGAAAAAAAGGAATTTCACATAAGGCACCTAGAAGCAAAGGGGTGTGTGCCAAAATTGAAAATTTGGGGATAAATAGTGCAAATGGAAGGCAAAGCACTATTCTATACTGTGGCAAGAGATGTTAAGGGTATCCCTAACATGTGCTGTTCCCCAAAAGATGATTTAGAAAAAAAGATAGCATTAAAGGCCCCATAAAATCCAAACTTTGAGCGCGTTTCTCTATTAAACGCTTTTCTGAGGTCACTTACATCCCTTTGCTTCTCACTGCCTTATATTTGCTTGGATTCAATTTCCAAAAGAATAAAGCTGGAGTGATCGCGATGCGTTTAAATAAAAATTAATTTAGCTTTAAAATTATGAAAATCTCCAATTCATGTGTTTCAGCGCTTTCTCGAAATTTCACTTCGGATCCAAAGATAATTCCAATTCAATATTCAGATATTTTTTTTTTTACATTAATTTAGGGCTGCAAGACATTGGAGTAATTTTTATTCCTCCCAATTGATGTTCATTATGAGAAACACGAAAAATTTTCAGTTTCAACAATTTCAGAGACGTAAAGGATTGCAGTACATCGAACCATTTTGATGAGTAGACAACTTTTGATACAACTATGAAATATTTGAAGAAGTCTCCACAAAGGTTTTAGTCAAGAGTCAAGAGTTTTAATTATGCAAATTCTGTAGTTGTCATGTTTGATTTATAGAAAATTTCGTTGCCTGGTCGCCTTGAAATCTCATTTTCTTGAGTTTAATTCAGAATAACTAAAATTCATGCCCACTAGCCCACTAGTTACCACGGAGGACTTTTAACACATTTAAATACTCCAAGTGCAGAAAATTTCACGATTTGAAAATATTCCATCGTTTATTGATTCATAAGTACTAAAGGTTATAAGAGGTTAGTAATGATTATAAAATATAATTAAGTTTGTTTTGCTCCTGCAAGACTTTCAATTTTCAGTTAAATATTCTTATTAAATACAGTACCTGATCCCCTGCAGAACATCTGCGGGCTATATGTTCAACAATCAAACTTGAGAATGATCCCTCGATGTAAACAAACTAAGGTGTTGCCACTCCAATGAGATATGAATGGAAATAATTTTCAAGATATAGAAAAAAATTTGTTAAAATCCGTAAGTTAGGATAATAAATACAAATATTATGTTACTTTTCTGTGCTAATCATTAAACAAATTTTTAAATATTGTTTTACCATAGTTAGCTTTTTGCATGACGTCAGTATCGTATCGTAACTGGTCCACGTTAAGTGAAATATATATATGGATTTTTTAAATTTTATTATCCTTGATCTCGGTTGAAGTTGTATGTGTTTTGGTATGATATTACAGGGCTCATTATTATTTTTTTGCTTTCTTGTTTGTGAGTTTTGTTCATAATTCTTCTTTTATGATTTAGTTATGAATGCATATTTTTTTAATCCTTATATTTTTATCAGAAAATAAATCAAATGCAAATTCATGAATTCTATTTCAATTTATGCACATTTTCTGCATATTAGCTTTCATAAAATTTACCTTATTTTTCTTTTCTTTTCGAATAGAAAACTGCCTTGAATGTAGCCAAGGACAAGGCCTTGTGGGTCGTTGGAATGCTAAGAATAGTTCCTACACTCCTGCCTACGTACATATACGCATTTGTATTGTGGCTTGTAAGTAATATACTTTGATTCTCAAAATTTAATATAAAGCAATACAATATTTTCTTCGGGGGGGGGGGGGGGAATCTCTTTAAAAAAAAAACAGCTATTTTTCTTGTTAACACCTTAGCGCATTTGCCCGTGTCTGATACGGGCGAAAGGTACCGGTAAATTTGCACACGCCCGTGTCTGACACGGGCAATCTTGTATCTCCCGTTATTTTATTTCTAATGCCCGTTTGAGATCCATATGCACTTTTTGTTTGTATAATAATTTTTTATATAACTTTTACCCCACTCCCCACTCTCTAGTCCCCCCGTACAACTGAAATTACCAAAAACAATTTATACTATATCTATATATTCATTTTCTGTCAAACTCGATCATTTTTTACCAGTTTTTCCGAAAAAAAAGTCGTGCTTCAAGGGGTTAATAACTATTTCAAAGTGTTAGTTCAATGCAAAAGTTCTTTCAGGTTTTTTTTCCTTTTTTTTCTAACGTAGAAGTAATGTAGAAAAGTAGTGATAAGAAAGAGATTCACAAATAAAACACAGGAAATATATAACCTGAAACTGCACCTTTGTCATAACTATCAATGACCTTTGCCATCATTCTAGTAAAAGATAAATCCCACGACAGTTTTTCAAAAAAGAGAGGAAGCTAAATTTTTGGTGCAAGTATATAAAACTTTCATATTTTTGAAATGAAAGAAAAATCTTTAAAAAGAGAAATATAGTAGCCATACAACAGCGAAAACCCAAAGAATAGGTTTTAGTGTCGTTCGCTCGCTGAATGAATGTATTAATGAAAATAGGACTGTACAAAAAAAGTCTTTTCAAACGATCTTGTTTAAAAATTCATAAAGAGATTCAAGTAGTTGGATTTACAAATTTTTCCCACGCAAGCACTGTAGACTCCCAACTTAACCATCCTACGAGAGACCGGTGATAAGCCAGTTAAAATGTAAAAGTGAAAGGGGAAAAACCGAAAACAAGTAAATAAGTGATAGTACATACATTGGGGCGGAGCAGTAAAAACTTTTTTTGGAAATGGTTTTTGCATGAGGGCTGAAAAGTTGTGGGGTGACATGAGGAACATACACACACAATTTTAACCATAATCAATTAATATTTTCCGGTTCCAGTTTTGGGTCAAAATACGTAAAAATTAAGGTAAAATTCAACAATTTTGTAAACTTTCAAAATTTTAATTTTCTTTTTAGCAGAAATGCATGAGAAACATAAATAAAAAATTTTAAATTAATCCATCAATATCTTCCGGTTTCACTTTCAGGGGTAAATGTGCGAAATTATCCGAAAATGAAGTAAATTTTGACATAACATTTAATTTCAGTTTCCGTTTTAGAGTTTCCCTTAGCAAAAGTGTGGAATAATTGCGTACTGTTATAAAAATAATTATGATTAAATTATAGACTGATCAATACTTACTTTGGGCTAAACGTTTTTTTATAAATTACCCAAATCTGGCAAAAATAGAAAAAAAAAAAAAAAACAATTTAAAAACAAATGATAAATTTGTGCTAGAAGAATAATTTTTGAAATTGTTAAACATATATTTTGGAAAACTTAGATGTTTGAAAATAATAATTATCAACATTGAGCAGTAAATGTTACTAACATAACACCACTTTCGTGTAACTAAATGAATCTTCAGTTCCAGAGTTTCAAAGCTGCGTTATAACTTCATTCTCAAAGATCTGTATTTTTCGCTCTGTACTGGCCTTGATTTCATTCTTGACCTGATGCATCCATCACGTCTGCTCACACCGATGACTGGGACTCCAAAATCCGGGAAAAATGTCTCATGCTCGTTGGTTGTTAACTGCGAATAGAATCTTGCGTCTTTTATATTGGCACCAAGGAGCCTTCCCACGAGCTCTGGCTGGGTTCATAAAGAAAGTATTCTTACCCTAAAAACTCATTTTTGCAAAAATTGCAAATCATCACTTGGGGGTGGAGGGGCTATGGGCTCTCTCTGCCCCTCTTGTTGCGCCACTGCAGTATCATGCACGGGTAACAAACCCCAGTTGTTTCAGCCAAAAATGGCGGATTTACAGAACCAAAAATGGCGGATTCTCGGAAGCATCAACACTGGCACGCGTCATTTTACGCAAAATTACAATTTCTTCTTAATTCATAAACAAAAAAAGTGACTTTTTTTGTTGCTTAATCGGGGAAGGAGCGCTCTCAACCCATGGGAAATCGGCAACCGAAGTGACCAAACGAAACTCCGGAAGCTTGCCGGTTTGCATATTGAAAACGATAATTTTTCCTGAGATTTGGGGAAACTTTCAACTATCCCCTGATATTTTCCAGAACATAAATCTTCCCATATTTCCGGATTGCGTTTCTACCCTGATCAACTTTGGCACCGTAGGAGAGAGAAAAGAGCCCGACCCCGAAACATTTTCAAGCTGAAGCCCCGAAAACGTAGTTTCAGGCTATCTTTAATGACAATAGGGGAGAGGGAGTACGATCTCTCACCAAAGAAATTTTCAAAAATTGACATTCTAAAAAGGTAATTTTAGGCTCCCTTTGATTTCATTAAATATTAGGGGTCTCTCCAAGTTCCGTCTCGATGTTTATGAACAGAAAAACAGACCCCCCACGCTCACAAAATTATAAGTACAATTCCCTTAACTTTATAAAATCATTTACTTTATCATTTTCATAATACGGTAACCCCTCGTTATATCGCTCATTCGGATATGATATATCGCTCTTTTTCTGTGTCTCCCAAAATTTTAAGTTTGAGCTCTCGAAAGTAAAAATATTGCATTTCTAAGTAAAGTCCTTTTCCCCCCATTAAACAAAGCCATCGAACAGGAATGTTTTCTTTCTTCTGAATATGTTACAGTTAAAAGCTGTCACAATTCTCCTCCCACATCCCAACTTACATGCCTTCAAACCAGTTGACATTTTACTTTAGCATTTGTTTTTGCATTGATCCTAACGCCTATAGAATGAAAGAGACATGTCCATTGCCCAAGGATTTATTATTAAGCTATTTTTATTAGGAAAGTTGTTATTATATAAGATTAAATTTTTTACGTTGACACTCAATTTACTTGTACTTTTTGAGTCATTTCTAACGGCATCGTTTCTATCGCGCATTCGGATATATATCGCATTTTTTTACTGTCCCCCGACAAGCGCGATATAACGAGGGGCTACTGTACTTACCTTCATATTGTATGGACCCATTCATTTCTAATTGAATTTTAAATTTATGTACTTACTTTTTCATCACAAAAAAAAGTAAAAATCTCATTTATGCGAAAATAGTTGAAAAATCATACAAGACTGAAAAAAAAAAAAAAGAACCTTAGGTACATAAACCCCTCTTATGTTGTAAAAGATAGTGTAGTAGATCACTCTTTCTACTGATAGTTATAGCAACAGTTGTCTAATGCTTGGTTGTCTTCCAGGAAAACAAGAAGAATGATGAACATGTTGAGCACAGCGAAAAGCAGAATGGTGTGGCACGAAACTGCGCCAACGCCAACAGCTGCAACTCCCACAAGTCGGAGGCCGAGCACAACTCGCATAGGAGGAATAAGAGAGAAAAGAACCACGAACAGTCTTCCTCTTAGGGGAGGAGACACACAACAGCACTTATTCATATCTATATATAGACTTATATCAGCAACATTTCAGCTTTACTATTTTTTTACGAGTGACAAGTTGTTTGTATCATTTATTTTTTGTACTGTAAATGAATAAATGTGATTCTTTTAATTAAACTTTGCACGAGTGATTTATTGCTTCGTCAGCTGATGACATATGCATTATATCATAGACCTTTAAAATCTAGATGGAGCTACCGTGCTCACCTCTTTGCTTTGCGAGTGATCGACAGGGATGAGGAGGAAAAGGACAGACTCCTTTACAAATATATATTATGGATGTAATGAATATCTGGCACATTTTTAAGCGACTACGACTGCACAGCCCTAGTGACCGACTCATAAGAGATCACTTGAAGCTGACCTTCCAGTTTTGTCCAATGTCTTAAATGCTAATTTTCATTCTACAGAGGGAAACCACAGGTCCGTGCGGGAAACACTCGGTAGTACTCCCAACTTGCAAGCCTCATTACCTTTTCTTAACGGAGATCAGGTTCGCCCGATACTTATCTGTGCGACATCGACTCCACCCAGTTGCGATGCCTATTCCTTTCATTTGTAAGATAGCTAGCAAGGCGTCGTTGTTGCACAAGTCGAATAGATCGCTACTTTGGCAGTCCCAACTCCCCATCAGGGCCATAGATGATTTAGTTCAGTGTTCGCGATCTCTGGTCACCAGGTACTTCTCATGGGGTCGCCATATAATTTATAATTTAAAATTTTAAAAACTATACCACATAGAAAAACTGACTTTTTTTCACACTAAATATCATTTTGAATAACATGAGGGCATAAATTACTAAGAAAATGTTTAGTGACAAGACAATTTTCGTCGCATCCGACCCGAATAAAATTCAGCAAAAATATTCACATAATATATGCAGAATACTAAAATTGCAATAATTTACAGAGGTGTTCCTATGAAAGTAACTAGTGTCTCATCATATGGCGACAACTAATTTTTGCTTGAACCCTTTCTTTGAATCAGTTACGCATAACACAAGAAACCAGGGTTCGAACTCATTTTGACACATGAAAATTAAGCACTTTTAAGCACCTTACCTGTTTTTACAAATTAATCAAAGCAGATGTAAATACTTAACTACCAACCTTACAAACTAAGAAATAGATTCCTGTTCAAAACCAGGAAGAATTCACTAAAAAAAAAGGAAGATTTTTGCATGGCATAAATATTTATTCTCAAATACATTGCATTTTAAAGAATTTTGCATTTGTTGTTACAGGTAGAAATTTTAAATAACTCATTCACTTAAATTTTCTTGAATGTATATTACGTACAAAATGAAGCATTTTAAAATCAAAAAGCTCAATAGGGAGAAAATATACCACAGGGAATATTCTAGGAATTGACTATGGGTGGTTCTCAGTTCATTTTTTTCCCTGAAACAGTATTTTTTAAAATGTTAAATATTTTTCTCATCCCCAAGTAGAAGGAACAACACAGATATTATTCGTGAAAGAAACCTAAGATCCCCAAGTTGTAAAAATTCCGGAAAACCAACTTGTTTTCTATCCTCCTCCTTTATCTTTTAATTATTTTTCCTTTTTTTTTTTTTTACATTCAGAACAGTCTCTAAAATTTTTGGAAATTCCGGATCAGAATCACCAATAAAACATTCAATTGAACCATTCTTCTTGATGAGATTTTGTGTATAAATTTATATGGAGTCGCATTTCTCCTTTAAATAACCCCACAAAAAAAGCTTAGGGACCGTAACATTACGCGGGATATTGAAATGAAAGATGCAGTCTACTCTCTCTGCATGAAAAAAGACTGCTTCAGTGTATTGCTGCAGAAGGCCATCCTCTCGCTGAAGTGGCATTCAAAACTTAATGGAAAAAAATGGAATTATATACAGATCAGAATTAGAAAAGTTTTAAGTCTCAAACTGTATTAATTTTTTTTATAACCCTTCAAAACCAGGTCATTACTTTTGCCCCACCCTGTATGACTTATCTTAAACTAAGCAGAATGTTTAGATAAAAAGTACTGAATTATTTCCATTGCCAACAAAGAAAGGATGACCATCACTGCTGTCCCACTTAAAAATAATAATTAAAAATAGAAATAATAAAAACCTGTAAAACTCATTGCTCAGTAACCCCTTGTTGTTTTCTTTTTTAGTTACACATTGCTTTTGAGCTTTGTAGTTATGCATAAAATATTTTGGAGAAGATATAACTAAATTAACTATACAGAACAATAAAAACAAAGTTATTATTGCCCTTGAAAAAAAATTTTTTGCCGATTATTTTCGGGTGATATAAAGACCTAGAACAACTGTTAAACAGAAAACAATTGTACTACATATATAGACTTCTTCAAAAGACAACTTTAACTGGAACATGTACTCTACTGATGTGTACATATAAAATTATATATTTGTATTGTATGTAACGTCATTTTTTCATTTCATAATATGTACAGTGAATGCCTTTTTTTATATCTTTGACAACATTTTCATTCATTTCAACTAGAGTTGTAAAATTCTCAGTAATAATCTTTTGGAGAATATTCTCATCAAGGAGAATATTCTCCTAGACAATATTTCTATTATTAATAAGCACTTTAAACATTTTACATATGAATTAATATTCTAAAATTAAAAAAAATATATTAAGAATAAGCATAAATATAAACAATTAATAACCTTGTTCACATTATTTAAAAATCATTAATAAATTTCATTTGAGATTTTTCTGCAAGAGAAAATTGCTTTTCTGTAATTAAAATGAAACAGAAACATTTTTTGAAAATTGTTCTCAAAACAATTCTAACATTTTGGATCCTAAATTTAAAGGTGAAAATCTCACAACAGAAGAGCAAATAACCAGATCAGAATTCATTCACCAATTATAGAAATTGTAGAAAATATATCAATAGAGCAAATTCTATCAGATTCAGAATTAGCTGAATCTCAAGCTCAAGCGGGATTTTTTTAGACAATCTTATGTTTTGAAGTCGGCTGAAAATATAAATACTATTACATGGTGGAAAGGAACTTGTATTGGAATCAGTTTGGCAAAAATTACATTGATAATATTAACTATGCCTTCCACAACTGCTGCAACTGAATGAAGCTTCAGTACTTATGGACTAATACATACACCAAAAAGAAATCGGCTATCTACAGAAAGAAGTGGGAAAATTGACATTTGTGGCACACAACATTTTAAGCTTTTAAAACCAGGAAGTCAAAGAAGCCATGCTGAGTTTCAAAGAAATATATCTTATACAGAGTCAAATGACACAGACTGTAGAAAATGAAAGTTCATCTTCAGAGCATGAAGATGATTTTTAATTTTCAACTATATAAAATTTTGTTTCAAAAAATTTTAAAAAACTTTGATTTTGTTAAAAATTTTGTCAGCTTTTTTTTAAAACAAAGTTTGAATTTCTTTCATATTGTTTGGTAATTTTTTTTGTAAAATAAAGCTTACATTAAAAGCTTTTAATCTTTATCTGTTTTAAATGTTCGTGTTTCAAAGCAAAAAAAAAAGAAAGAACCAAAAGCATTTATTTGTGCAGTTAAAATAAAATCTGTTAGAATCACATTTCAGGGAATATTCTCGAGACAAAAAAACAACTAATTAGCTATTATATGGTGAGTATACTTAAATGTAATTTTATTATTATCTGTTTTATGTACTAAATAGACTACATTTCATATACAATACAAGTGTGATTTATATGCTTTTTTTCATTTTATCTGCAAGAAAAAAGAATATTCTCGATTATTCTCCTAATTTCAGCTTCAGGAGAATATTCTGAAAATATTCTCGCCTCTCATCTAATTTCAACCCATGTTTCCGTCTCGATTTGGACAGAGTCCGAGTTATCCGAGTTCTCGATTATCCGAAATACCCTCGGCCCACGTTTCCTAGGATAATCGAGGCTCTATTGTACTTCTTTTTCTCAATGAATTCATTTCATTTGTGTGTGTAGGTTTTTTTTTTTTCGTTAAAGCAGCAAATATTTTTTTTCCAGAGCACAAATGCTTAATAACGCAGCTACCATTAAAATTTCTTGTACTTCTAAAAAATGTATCATACTTAGTACTGCTATCTTGTTGATACTAATAGAATTTTTTTTAAATCTTTACTTCCTTTCTTTTAGAACCACAGGCCCTCTTGACCAATGGGCCCTGTTGGTATAGCAGTGGTTGCACTGGCTATGTGGGGCCCTGAATTCAATGGCAGATGGGGCCTCGGTGGCCGAGCGGTCTTAGTACCAGTTTCCGCCTGCTGCTTGCGCGCAGTAACGAGGTCGTGGGTTCGATTCCCACCTTGCCCTGGCAGAGGCGTAGCTAGGTGGGGGCAAGGAGGGACAGCTGTCCCCGGGCGCAGCGTCAAGGGGCGCCAAATTAATGTTAATTTATTTTATTTTTAAATGGGAAAAGAAAAATTTTTGAACTGAAGAGGTGTGAATATGTTCGACAAAAAAGTGGGAGCATCGCAAATCATATCGGGAATGACCAATATAGCACAGGAGTGCGTGGAAAATCAGACAAATAATTTAGCAAAGACAAAATGTCCCATATTTCCTTTAGAAGTGAATGGTCGCTAATAAAAACTAAAGTTAAAAGGGCTGCTTTTTAGAGCTTTTTTCATTTAGGAAGCATAAAAGTTTTTAAATTCCCTTTAGGGGCGCCCCTAGGCCCCCAGGGTCACAGGGGGAGGAAAATCTTCAGTTGTCCCCGGGCGCTGAAAACCCTAGCTACGCCTCTGTGCCCTGGGTGTATTTCTGTTATTTCCTCTCTTTGTGATGTAATAAAATCTTTCATGTATTGTCTTGTGCTATCTGTCATATTGGACGACAGTTCATAAGCGAGTGCAGAGACTAAGCACACGAACTGGAAAATAAATGTACTTCAATTCAATTCAATGGCAGATCCACAGAGGTGGGGACGACTGGGGTGATCACCCCGTCCAACAAATTAAGTCCAAAAAGGAGTAATAAGGAAAAAACCATAAAAATATACATATCTAAAAGCAAAAGTTAATCAAAATATATAAAATAATTATAATGAAACAAAATTCTTTTTGAAAATTCATGCATTCATTTTTTAAAATAATTATTGCATTGTATTTGTATTTTTTTTTTTAAAGTTGGGGGTTATGAGATGAGGATATGCATGTCTGTCATTCCCCTCCGCCCACAAAACTTTTGAGAGAATACTCCAATTCAAACAATTTGGTACTTACGTACTATCGCAACCATATGGCGAGATTGGCGACTTGTATACCTAGTTATGGTTACCATAAACGCCTTAGATAGGTACAAAATCCGAGATGCCAATTTGACGCGTTATCCCTGAATTTTGGCATGGTTGCGATAGTACGTAAGAACCAACAATTTTCTTTAGTTCAGTTTATACATAAGTTTCAAAAAAACATTTTACAATGTACTCTTAAAATCAATACCTTTTTCATTAAACAAAAAAATTATTATTATTAAATATATTTTGATTGTTTAAAATTTATAAGTACAAGCTTTTATTTTCTTTCACGAGAACCGATGTATGATGCTTTTTATTAATTTAATTTTTCTATACCCCGGAAAAGTGGCTTTTAATTTAAAAAAAATGCTAAAATTAAAAGCGTCTACTCGCCGTTGTCTATTATCTAAATGTTTGACCCTTCAGGTCCAATTAAAAGAATGATTTTATCTACAATAAATAAGAAAATTTGTTCACTTGAATAAAACCTGAATATATTAAAATATGAAAATGGGAGGGGGAGAAATAAACTGTTAATCACAAGAGATTAACTCTTAGATAATTTTGTAAAGTTGAAAATTGTAAAGAAAAAGAATAGTAATGGAGAAATGGTAATAAAAATAAATATCATTATAATTAATCGGCTGCCGATTAATCCGTAATCGACCAATTTGCTTATTGGTGCATCCCTAGCTTAAATATTGTAAACTATCACTGTAATTATAAAACCTTATTAGATGTACGACCAAAGTAAATTTTTACTCCAAAAATTCCATTCTGAATTTATTTTGCTCTATTGCTTTATCAGGGTACTTAAAATATTAAAATTACATTTAAGGCAATAGAAACAAGATAAATAACAATTATGTCTTAAAGTTTTGGGAGGAAAAAATAGACATAATATTTATATTATGTACACAATTTTAAAAAATAATAAAGATTGAACTCTCAACATCTAACAAGATACTGATTAATTCACCTACCACTTGCTTGGCAACAACTTTGTTGCCCCCTTTTTCTTGTTTTTCATGTACAATATTTTATGAATCCTACTGAATGCCTCCGATTATGCATCTTATGTTAATAATGTCACTTTTTTTTAATATAATGTTGCTTAAGACAAGTTTTAGAAAAGTTTCTTCTTAAATATTTTGAAATTTTATTAACTTTTATATACTATCTTGACTTTTGCTTTATAATTTTCTCCTTTACTGTAAAATATTTCTACATAATGTTATGATGTTTTTCTGAAGCTCAGTTCATTTTCAACTTTTTCCTCAGCTTGAAAAACTGATAAGCAATACTAATTTTAGTTATGATAAGTCCCTATCACTTTTTTGCTTTCACACTTCTTTGTTTCTTGCATGATGACTTTTTATTCATTTTATTGTAATGTTTAGCATGATATTCATATAGCTGATGCTTCTTTTTTATAAGTTGAAGATTGTTAGCAAACGTATCACATTTTTCCTGAATATTCAACAATGCAGTCAGATTTTTGGCAGTTTGTTCTCTTAATTGTGTCATTAGTAGTCTTCTTTCTAGAAATAGCTTACCCATTGCTTCTGTTTCCTCATCTTCTTCTAAGCCTAATCTAGTTAAATACTTCTTTATATTTCTTTCTAACCTGATGCCTCTTTTAACAGGTTTTTTAAATTTGTTCTTACGTTCTTCTGAAGATGTATCCATCACAGTCAAATGTCGAAACTTAGGTTTGGAACTTTTCAGATTATCCTTCTTATCAAACTGTTCTTCGTGGGATCCTAAAGGATTCACTATTGGAATGTCCGTATTGTTTTTTTCAGAACGCACTCTGCAGGTTTCTGAAGTACTACTTTTCAGAAATTCTGGTTTCTCACTATTTTCAGAATGTTGTCCACAGAATTCTGAAGCATTCCATCTCGAAAATCCTGGTTTACCAATATTTTCATGAAGTTCTTCACAGGATCCTGAAGTATTCATTTTCAGAAATTCTGGATTACCATTATTTTCATGAAGTTCTTTACAGGATTCTGAGGTATTCCTTTTTGGAAATTCTGGATCACCAGTATTTTCAGAACGTTGTCCACAGGATTCTGAAGCACTCGGTTTCGAAAATTTTCGATTACCATTATTTTCATGAAGTTCTTTGCAGGATTCTGAAGTATTCATTATTGAAAATTCTGGTTTATCATTATTTTCAGAATGTTGTCCACAGGATTCTGAAGCATTCAGTTTCCGAAATCCTGTATTACCATTATTTTCACAAAGTTCTTTACAGGATCCTGAAGCACCTATTTTCGAAAGTTCTTCACAGGATTCTGAAGTATCTATTTTTATAAATCCTGTACAGGATTCTGAAGCATTATTTTCCAGAAATTCTGGTTTATCACTATTTTCAGAATGTTGTCCAAAAGATTTTGAAGCATTCAGTTTCGAAAATTTTCGATTATCATTATTTTCATGAAGTTCTTTGAAGGATTCTGAAGTATTCATATTCGGAAATTCTGGATTATGATTATTTTCAGGATGCACTCTGCAGGATTTTGAAGCATTATTTTTCAGAAATTCAGGTTTGTCACTAATTTTAGAATGTTGACCACAGGATTCTGAAGCACTCATTTTCATAAATTCTGAATTATTGTTATTTTTAGGAAGTTCTTCACAGGGCTCTGAAGTATCCATTTTCGAAAATTCTGGATTATGATTCTTTTCAGAATTCTCTTCACAGGATTCCAAAGTATTGATTTTCAGAAATTCCAGATTACCAATATTTTCAGGATGTTCTAGACAGGATTCTGCAGCATTCAGTTTCAAGAATTCTGGATTACTATTATTTTCATGAAGTTCTCTACAGGATTCTGAAGTATCCATTTTTGGAAATTCTGGAGTATGATTATTTTTCCTGAATATTCAACAATGCAGTCAGATTTTTGGCAGTTTGTTCTCTTAATTGTGTCATTAGTAGTCTTCTTTCTAGAAATAGCTTACCCATTGCTTCTGTTTCCTCATCTTCTTCTAAGCCTAATCTAGTTAAATACTTCTTTATATTTCTTTCTAACCTGATGCCTCTTTTAACAGGTTTTTTAAATTTGTTCTTACGTTCTTCTGAAGATGTATCCATCACAGTCAAATGTCGAAACTTAGGTTTGGAACTTTTCAGATTATCCTTCTTATCAAACTGTTCTTCGTGGGATCCTAAAGGATTCACTATTGGAATGTCCGTATTGTTTTTTTCAGAACGCACTCTGCAGGTTTCTGAAGTACTACTTTTCAGAAATTCTGGTTTCTCACTATTTTCAGAATGTTGTCCACAGAATTCTGAAGCATTCCATCTCGAAAATCCTGGTTTACCAATATTTTCATGAAGTTCTTCACAGGATCCTGAAGTATTCATTTTCAGAAATTCTGGATTACCATTATTTTCATGAAGTTCTTTACAGGATTCTGAGGTATTCCTTTTTGGAAATTCTGGATCACCAGTATTTTCAGAACGTTGTCCACAGGATTCTGAAGCACTCGGTTTCGAAAATTTTCGATTACCATTATTTTCATGAAGTTCTTTGCAGGATTCTGAAGTATTCATTATTGAAAATTCTGGTTTATCATTATTTTCAGAATGTTGTCCACAGGATTCTGAAGCATTCAGTTTCCGAAATCCTGTATTACCATTATTTTCACAAAGTTCTTTACAGGATCCTGAAGCACCTATTTTCGAAAGTTCTTCACAGGATTCTGAAGTATCTATTTTTATAAATCCTGTACAGGATTCTGAAGCATTATTTTCCAGAAATTCTGGTTTATCACTATTTTCAGAATGTTGTCCAAAAGATTTTGAAGCATTCAGTTTCGAAAATTTTCGATTATCATTATTTTCATGAAGTTCTTTGAAGGATTCTGAAGTATTCATATTCGGAAATTCTGGATTATGATTATTTTCAGGATGCACTCTGCAGGATTTTGAAGCATTATTTTTCAGAAATTCAGGTTTGTCACTAATTTTAGAATGTTGACCACAGGATTCTGAAGCACTCATTTTCATAAATTCTGAATTATTGTTATTTTTAGGAAGTTCTTCACAGGGCTCTGAAGTATCCATTTTCGAAAATTCTGGATTATGATTCTTTTCAGAATTCTCTTCACAGGATTCCAAAGTATTGATTTTCAGAAATTCCAGATTACCAATATTTTCAGGATGTTCTAGACAGGATTCTGCAGCATTCAGTTTCAAGAATTCTGGATTACTATTATTTTCATGAAGTTCTCTACAGGATTCTGAAGTATCCATTTTTGGAAATTCTGGAGTATGATTATTTTTCCTGAATATTCAACAATGCAGTCAGATTTTTGGCAGTTTGTTCTCTTAATTGTGTCATTAGTAGTCTTCTTTCTAGAAATAGCTTACCCATTGCTTCTGTTTCCTCATCTTCTTCTAAGCCTAATCTAGTTAAATACTTCTTTATATTTCTTTCTAACCTGATGCCTCTTTTAACAGGTTTTTTAAATTTGTTCTTACGTTCTTCTGAAGATGTATCCATCACAGTCAAATGTCGAAACTTAGGTTTGGAACTTTTCAGATTATCCTTCTTATCAAACTGTTCTTCGTGGGATCCTAAAGGATTCACTATTGGAATGTCCGTATTGTTTTTTTCAGAACGCACTCTGCAGGTTTCTGAAGTACTACTTTTCAGAAATTCTGGTTTCTCACTATTTTCAGAATGTTGTCCACAGAATTCTGAAGCATTCCATCTCGAAAATCCTGGTTTACCAATATTTTCATGAAGTTCTTCACAGGATCCTGAAGTATTCATTTTCAGAAATTCTGGATTACCATTATTTTCATGAAGTTCTTTACAGGATTCTGAGGTATTCCTTTTTGGAAATTCTGGATCACCAGTATTTTCAGAACGTTGTCCACAGGATTCTGAAGCACTCGGTTTCGAAAATTTTCTATTACCATTATTTTCATGAAGTTCTTTGCAGGATTCTGAAGTATTCATTATTGAAAATTCTGGTTTATCATTATTTTCAGAATGTTGTCCACAGGATTCTGAAGCATTCAGTTTCCGAAATCCTGTATTACCATTATTTTCACAAAGTTCTTTACAGGATCCTGAAGCACCTATTTTCGAAAGTTCTTCACAGGATTCTGAAGTATCTATTTTTATAAATCCTGTACAGGATTCTGAAGCATTATTTTCCAGAAATTCTGGTTTATCACTATTTTCAGAATGTTTTCCAAAAGATTTTGAAGCATTCAGTTTCGAAAATTTTCGATTATCATTATTTTCATGAAGTTCTTTGAAGGATTCTGAAGTATTCATATTCGGAAATTCTGGATTATGATTATTTTCAGGATGCACTCTGCAGGATTTTGAAGCATTATTTTTCAGAAATTCTGGTTTGTCACTAATTTTAGAATGTTGACCACAGGATTCTGAAGCACTCATTTTCATAAATTCTGAATTATTGTTATTTTTAGGAAGTTCTTCACAGGGCTCTGAAGTATCCATTTTCGAAAATTCTGGATTATGATTCTTTTCAGAATTCTCTTCACAGGATTCCAAAGTATTGATTTTCAGAAATTCCAGATTACCAATATTTTCAGGATGTTCTAGACAGGATTCTGCAGCATTCAGTTTCAAGAATTCTGGATTACCATTATTTTCATGAAGTTCTCTACAGGATTCTGAAGTATCCATTTTTGGAAATTCTGGATTATGATTATTTTCAGAATGTTCTTCACATGATTCTGAAGCATTCACTTTTAGAAATTCCCGGTCATCATCATTTTCAGAATGTTCTAAAGGATTCGTATTTAGAAATTCTAGTTTATTATCTCTCTCTGAATATTCTTCAACACAGGATTCTGAAGAGGAAGAAGAATTGGTTTCTTTTCTTGAACTCAAAATGTTAAAGTAAATTAATTGTTCATGTTAACTAGTTTTGTAATGGCAACAGTATTGCTGTCTCGTTCTTTTCTATTGTAAAGTTTAAATTCAGTTAGTTAATAAATGTCTCTTTAGCGTTTGGTATAAGAAATTCTTCAGTCTTCAATCAACTCTGCTAAGTGTACTAGTAGTAGCACAATGAAGTAAGAATAGCATATGTCTATATAGTTTAATAGGTTATGTCTCAATACTTCAATAGGTTATGGGCGATAGCAGGCTCATTGTGCGTTGTTACAGTTTAATTTAAAGAAGATATACGTAGTTAGCAAAATCCTTAGCGTATATTACGATGGATTTAAGAACTGTAAACCGTTATCTGGAGAAGCAGATTTTCCAATGTGGAGACGGAAGATTAGAGACATATTAGATTACCATGAAGGAGCACTGGACGTAATCGATGGTAAATTAAAGAAGCCGGAAGAGTTACCGAGCACAGCAGACGAAGCAGCCGTCAAGAAATATGAAGTGTGTTCGAATTTGTACCGGAAAGCCAACAGTTACGCCAAAAGTATGATCGCCAGTACGATAACAGATTCCGCTTATCAGAAAATCATGGACAAAGAATCAGCATATGAAGCCTGGGAAGCATTGAAAATGTTGTTCGAAGCATCGTCAAAAGACCAACTCTTCAAAATTTGCAGTGAATTTTTCACCTTCAGTTGGATTTCAAGCGATGACATTTCAACCCATATTGCAAAGCTAAGCAGTTTGTGGACTGAACTGAACAACGGGCTTATAGCGAAAGGGGAAAACAAACTCCCAGAATTGTTATTGGTGTGTAAAGTTTTGAATATTTTGCCAAGTAATTTTAAGTCATTCAAATCAAGTTGGATGCTTCTAGCCAAAGATGAAGAAAAAACTTTTCAAGAATTGGCGACACAATTAAGTATGTTTGAAAGAAATTTCGCCAAACGCACTGATGAAAATGAAGTAGCTGTTCAAGAAGCACTAGCGGTGGCAAAATCAGAAAAGAAAATACAGAATTGCAATAATAAGTCAAGAATAAGAAAATAAGATCGTTGCAATTATTGTAAACGTAAAGGCCACTGGATAAAAGACTGTAGAAAGTGGATTTCTGACGGAAGACCATCAAAAAGTAAATCAAGTACAATACAGTCTACTGAATCAGCAAACGCAGCATTCATGTCTGTTTCTGAAGAGGCTTATGCAACAGAGACTAGTCCAACAACGTTTTGGATAGACAATGGAGCGACTAAGCATGTCACAAACTGTTCCGCATACTTTACAGATTTTGAGAAATTCAAAGATCCTTGTGGAATTAGAGCTGCAGGAAATGAAACATTGGTTGCACTTGGAAAAGGCACTATTCAAGTTAGAGCAACAATTCATGGAAAAGAAAAACACGTTTCTTTAAAAGACGTTTGGTATGTTCCCAAAATCAATAGAAATTTATTTTCAGTACTCGCTGCTCAAGACAGAAAACAAAACAGCAAGTTTGTGTCTACTCCCACGGAGTGTTGGTTAAAAGTCAACGGTGAAGTTCTTTTGCATGGAAATCGAAAAGTTAATGGTACGTCATTCAAGGCAGACATTCAACCAATACCTCCTAAAAAAGGGATAGAAGTGCATACTGCTGTAGAAGACAGCTCCTTGCTACAGTTATATCATGAAAGATATAGTCATCAAGATAAGCGCCACGTTAAGAATATACTAGAAAAAGAACTAGGTATCATCGTAAATTCAGACAAAGAATTGTGTGAGCCATGCGTTTATGGAAAAACACACAGGTTATCGTTCGGCACAAGAAAGAAAGCTTCTGAACCAGGAGAACTTATTTCAGCGGACGTCTGTGGACCATTCGATGAGTCTTTTCAGAAGAAATGGTATCTTGTCGTATTTAAGGACAGTTTTACCAAGTTTCGCTATGGTTATCTCGTTAAAGAAAAGTCAGAAGTTAAAAATGTGCTAGGCCATATGCTTGCACATGCCGAAGCAACGGGTCATTCAATAAAGGAATTTCTCAGTGATAACGGTGGTGAGTTTGATAATGAAAGCGTTCGTGCAATTCTTGACACAAAATTAATTACGCAAAGGCTGACAGCTCCTTACACCCCAGAACAGAATGGAGGCTGTGAACGTGAAATGCGCACTATAGTCGAAATGGCCAGAACTTTTAAATATGCAAATTCTGAAGCCAATTTCCCTGCATCATTATGGGCTGAATTAGTTAACTCTGCCATATACATATTGAACAGAACAGGGAAATCATCAGTAGAAGGTATAAGTCCTTATGAGCTTTGGTTGAAAAAGAAGCCCCGCATCAAACACCTACGTGTGATAGGTTCTACGTGTTATGCTCATATTCCAATTCGAAGACGAAGAAAAATGGACAAGAAAGCAGTCAAAGGCTATCTCGTAGGGTATGATGGCGATGAGCGACACCGAATTTGGATAAAGAATGAGCATCGCATAATTCTGTCAAGAGATGTAATCTTTCAGGAAAGAACAGGAAATTGTGATGATCGCACTGAAATATTATTACAAGATAAATCAGAAAAAGAAACAAATCAGGGAAAGTATCAAGAAGAGCAAATAGAAGAGAAAGAAACTGAACCAGGTTGGGAAAGCCAAGAAGCTCTAGCAAGTGATACTGAGACCGATAGTGAAGAAGACTACACAGAGTCTATATCAAACAGAGAACTAAGAAATCGCTCGCATTTGCAAAAACCCAAACGTTTCGAGGATTATATTATGGAAGCAGAGTCATATATAAATGACAAGGAAAATCCCGATACGTATGAAGAAGCAGTAAGTGCCAAAGATAGCAAAAATTGGATAAAAGCTATGAACACTGAAATGAGTTCATTAAAGGAAAATCAGACATGGGAACTGACTGAACTACCAGTTGGGTCTAGAGCAGGGGTCTCCAAACTACGGCCCGAGGGCCACATCCGGCCCGCGGGCAGATTTTGTCCGGCCCGCGGAGAGCTAGCATACTTGAAAGAAAACTCCTTCTAGAGAACATATTTATTTTTTATAGCAAATTAAATTAAGTTTACTGAAGTAATCTATTTTTATGTTGAATAATTATTAATATGACATCTACATTGATATGGTCATGGGCTAACTACTCATAACATTGTTGTAGGTTATTATTTACTAACTAACAAATTACTTTAAATGAATCCAACTAACATTTTATACATTTTAAATGAAAAGATAACTTATAACAAGCATAACGACATATGAAATACTAATGAGATTTATGTAATTGAGATTTTCCACTGACAATAGTTTGTAGTTGTGGACTAATTTTACTTGTACCAATTATTAAAAGAGATTTAAGATGCTCATCAGTTAATTTAGATCTGTAAACATTTTTTGTGTACTTCATTTTGGAAAAGGTCTTCTCACACAAATAAGTAGTACCGAAAACAGAAAACAGCCCACGAGCAAATTTATGCAAATTATCAAATTGTGTCAGTGGAAGACACTTATAAAATTCCAACAAAGATAAGTTTTGATATTTGTTCTTAATTATATCACTGCACTGTAGATCAATCATTTCCATTTGAAGTTCCGGGGCTAGGGTTTCAATGTCAGTATCAAAAGGATTCTGAAAAACCTTAATTTGATTCGCAATGGCATCAAAGTCCGAGAAACGAGTATCAAAATTTATTTTCAAAGCACTCAAAGTTTCGATTGCAAAATCGATAGGAAACTCGGTCTCAGTGGTGTGGCTAAATATTTCACATGTTTTAAAATGTGAAAAACATTTACTTCGTAGTTGTGATTGAAACAGTATCAATTTCTTCCGGAATGATTTGATATTATTGTATAAATCAGGAAGATGCTGGTTTTCTCCTTGCAATCTCAAATTCAGTTCGTTCACATGTTTTTTCAAATCAACATAGAATGCTAACTTCCACAGCCATGCGTTGTTTTGCAATTCAGTAAGAGGGCGATGCTTTTCATTCAAAAAAAATTCGATCACTGCTCGAAGTTCAAAAAAGCGCTGAAGGACTTTCCCACAACTAAGCCAACGTACGGCAGTATGATAAGGTAAGTCATTTTCTCCAATCTCTTTAATAAATTGTACGAATTGTCGGTGATTCAGCCCAAAAGATCTGATAAAATTAACAGTTGATATGACTGGTTTCAGAACTTCAGACATATCCAAACATTTTCCGCACAAAGACTGTTGATGAATGATACAATGTAAGACTATTGGTTTTGAACCACCGTCATTTTCTACAGCCTTTGACATAAGAGCGACCACTCCTTTATCTTTCCCACTCATGTTTTTGCCTCCATCAGTTGTAATACATTTCAAGTTTTTCCATCGAAGGTTCTTTTGCTTAATGGCCATTTCAACTCCTTTAAAAATATCTGAACCAGTAGTTGTGCCATGAATACTATACATATCAAGAAGTTCTTCATGCACTTCATAGCTTTTATCTACTCCTCGAATATAAATCAACACCTGAGCAGTATCTGACACATCCGTTGACTCATCCAAGGCCAAAGAAAACCACTCAACATGTCCATTTTTGTTGAACAGTTGAGAGGATATATTTTCAGCGATGTCTTCTACCCTTCGAGCCACAGTGTTTGCTGACATACTGACAGTTTTTAATAAATTTACCTTTTCAGGGCACATTTCTTCGGCTACTGCGATTATGCATTCTTTGACCATTTCTCCATCGGTGAATGGTTTTCCACGTTTTGCAATTTTAAGAGCCACACGAAAGCTGGCACGAGTTGCAGCCTCTTGTTCAGTTTTGAGTTTTGTAAATAAAGATTTCTGCGATTTCAATCCGCGCTTCATAGCTTCGAATTTTTCTGTCCGCAAACTTCCTGTATATTTTGAGTAATTTTGAAAATGTTTTGCTTCATAATGACGTTTAATGTTATATTCTTTGAGAACGGCTATGCTTTCATTGCAAATCAAACATAGCGCCTTGTTACTGGACTCAATTACGAAATACTGAATGTTCCACTGATCTTTGAATTTTCTGCATTCACTATCAATTTTTCGCTTCTTTTCCATTCTACTAAATCACACACAAAAGCAACAATTCAAATAAAAATATTGTTACAAAGATGTCTTAAACTTAAACACGCACAAACACGTTTTAAGGAGGTACGCACTATTTTATTTCACAGCAGTGTCATAGGAACTGACTTGTGGTTGCGCCACTAGCCTTCTTATATATTTCACTTACTGCCATCTAGAAGTGAGTGGAAGACACCAGAACTTTATCGAACCAACGAGATTATTCTGTAAGTGCTATTAGCGCCATCTGTTAGGGATAGAAGGTACTACCTATTTCTGCTTGTGTCCACCAGATGTCCTGTCACGTTACTCCTCATGGCTCGCTCGTACTCTACGACTAATCTAGAAATTACAGATAATGACAGGAAAATTAATAATATGCAGTGTTGCCGTTTTGCGGACTTTAGTTCGATTTGCAGCCTTTTTTAAACGTGGCGTACTTTTTCGGACTTTTTTTTTCATGTAAAAAAATACTCATTCGTTACTTGAGTACTCGTTAGGAACCGAAGTAACGATTACTGAAGAAAAAAGTAATCAATGATTACTTGTGTATTTCATTACTTTTGTAATCAATGATTACTATGGCGATACGATGCGGGTACCCCATTATAACGGATACCCATACGATACAGAAAATACATCAGCTTCCCCGTCGCTAATGGCATCTGCCAAAAAAGTAATCATATTTTACACCACTAGTGGACTGATTCAACTTTTTACCACCGGCAACAATTAATGATAATATGGTTTTGGCCCTTGGAATTTACTGGAGTAATCAATATGGCCCTAAGGCTGGAAAGTTTGGAGACCCCTGGTCTAGAGCAATACCCTGTAAGTGGGTCTATAAAATTAAAAGAAATTCAGATGGCAGCATTGACAAATATAAAGCCAGACTTGTTGTAAAGGGATACAGTCAAAGAAAACACATTGATAGTGAAACCTACAGTCCAGTCGCCAAATTAGGCACAATACGAGCAATATTAAGTATAGCGTCTGAAGAGAGAATGCACTTGAAACAGTTTGATGTGTCAACCGCATTCTTATATAGGGGATCTGGAAGAAACTATTTATATGAAACAGCCAGAAGGGTTCCAAGACGGCACAGGAAGAGTATGCAGACTAAAGCGTAGTTTGTATGGCCTAAAACAATCGCCACGCTGTTGGAATAAATTTTTCGGCAAGTTTCTTACAGATCTTGGTTTCAAAGCAAGTGAAGCCGATCCATGCCTTTACATTCGAGAAAGAAATGGAAGGAAGTTGCTAATAGTATTGTATGTTGATGATGGATTAATTGCTGCAAGTGACCAACATGATTCTGAAATGTTCATAAAAGAACTTGAAGCAAAGTTCAAGATCACTGTAGGAGAAGTCAATTGTTTTCTAGGTATTGAAATTGAACGTCATAGTGACAGCTCAATAACAATTAGTCAAAAAGGATATGCTAGAAAAATCCTCAAGCGTTTTGGATTTGAAAAATGCAAATCTGTAACTACTCCTATGTTAAAAGATTCAAGATTGGGAAAATCCGATGTTAAGACAGCCGACTTTCCTTACAGACAAGCAGTTGGCGCCCTTATGTATTTGATGGTAGGAACTAGACCTGATCTTGCCTACAGTGTAGGATATCTATCAAGATCACTCGAAAAACCATCTGCCGAGGATATAGTTAGATTGAAGAGAGCATTCCGCTATTTAGCAGGTACAGCTAATTATGGAATCACTTATCATGTAACCGACATGAAAAGAATACTTCAGTTTTATAGTGACTCAGATTTTGGCGGTTGTACCGAAACTGGTCGATCAACCTCCGGATATGTTATGCTATACGCTGGAGGAGCCATTTCTTGGCGCAGTCAAAGGCAACCCATTGTTGCAACTTCAACGACTGAGGCTGAAATTATAGCAGCATCAGAGGCAGCCAAAGAAGTCATTTGGCTCCGTAGGTTATTTCAGGGTATACTGGATTTAAACGAAATTCCCACACTTCAAGTGGATAACAGGGCAGCAGTTAAGTTGTCACATAACCCTGAATATCATCGAAGAACTAAGCACATAGAAATAAAACATTTCTTTGTACGCGAGAAAGTACTAGAGGGCAAACTGAAAGTTGAACAAGTGTCGACTGAGAAACAAGTCTCCGACATCTTAACGAAACCCCTGATGAAGACAAGACTATTGACATTGTGTAGTCAAATGGGTTTATTTTAAAAAAAATACAAAATTCAGTTAACAAGGGAAAGTGTTAAAGTAAATTAATTGTTCATGTTAACTAGTTTTGTAATGGCAACAGTATTGCTGTCTCGTTCTTTTCTATTGTAAAGTTTAAATTCAGTTAGTTAATAAATGTCTCTTTAGCGTTTGGTATAAGAAATTCTTCTGTCTTCAATCAACTCTGCTTAGTGTACTAGTAGTAGCACAATGAAGTAAGAATAGCATATATCTATATAGTTTAATAGGTTATGTCTCAATACTTCAATACAAAATACATGAAGCAACACGCTGAGCTAAAGGTCCAAGTGAAAATCTTTTCCTTTTCACATATCTTCTATAAAAAAAATCCTCATGTTGACTTTTTCTAGGATCAGCTGAGCCCTGTAAAGAAGATTTAGCGTAATCTAATACATGCTTTTTGAATCTTTCCTTGTCCACGCGTCTCAACATTCTTTCATCAGGGAAATCTTTTGACGCAAAAGGAGGTGATGCCGTAGCAGGTGATGGCCAGTGAGGTTCTTTCTTTTTCAAAAATTCTACCCGCTTTTTTATCTCTGCTTCGAGAAACGCGGGACCATTAGTAGGCATAAAAAAGGACCTGTAAGCATATTCTTGGAACTCATTTGCAGCTATAACTGGTTCTACAGGCATTTTGTATTTGGCGGAATTCTTCCGGCTCATCTTTTTTTAAATGTCAAAAATTTCTTTTAAATTCTTGGCTTCGTCTGTGTACGTCTGGAAAAACATTCAATGCAGGAAAAATCCATGGCGAAAAATGCCAGGCAACCCTATGATTGGCGAATACTTAAATATCGCCAATCATGGATTATTCCTGCTCGTTCGTTATCATTTTACGTTACGTATCTGAGTGGTGGAGGATGTACTTCACATTTACAGATTTTTCCTGTTCGTTTTCATGTTGTGTTGCGATTTATTATGTGGTTAGTATGGATACTTTTCATTTTTCTTGAATTAAAATGTGTATGTGTGTGTGTTTTTCATTGAAAAAATTTTTAGCAGACATTTTTATGGATAATTTCTTTATGTTATGTTTTGTGTATGTGTGTGTGTTTTTCCCATTGAAAAAAAATTTATTCTGCTTTTTTTGGATTGTTCCTTTATGATATGCATGTTTTATCTGTGGGTATGTGTTTTGTTTTTTTTTTTCCTTCATTAAAAAAAGTCTAATTGGAGTTTTCTTGGACAATTTCTTATATGATATGCACGTGTTGTTATTTAATTAAAATCCTTCTTTGGATTATTCCTTTATGACGTGCATGTTTTATCTGTATGTATGTGTTTTTTTTTCTTCTTCATTAAAAAAAGTCTAATTGGAGTTTTCTTGAAAAAATTCTTGTATGATATGCACATGTTGTTATTTAATTAAAATCATTCGGCATGATTATAAAAATTTATCATTGGAGATTTCTGTATGCCAAAGAAGCGTGATGAATTATTTACGTAATTAAAACTTCGTTGTGCTTCGTTTTTAGCTATTTTATGGATTAAAAACTTTCTCCGAAAAGTATTGAGTTAAATTTTGTGTGTGTTGCACTATATTCCTTTTAGGTTTGTGTTACTTGTGAATTTCTTGTGCACGAAGAAAATCTGGATTAATCCTGCTGCCGAAATTTAATGTCTGTCCAAATCATTCATTTGAAATGATTAAATAGTTTTTATATTGATGCTGCTATCAAAAGGATTATTCCTGCAATGTTGTGGAATGTCATTCTTTCCTTTCTTTTCTTTTTTTTTTTTTTTAACTGAAGAGTTTCTTGAAATTTTCGAACAGTTTTATGTTTTTTTCAATGTTATTTATTTTCATGATTTCTTCCTTTGTAGTATTTAAACTAATGTAATTTGAAATGCCCAATAACCAGGATAATTTGAAAATTTAACTATTTAAATTGTAACCAAATATGCATTTATGCATTTTTTTTATTTTTGTTATTTCCAGATGCTTTAACACTTAAGATCTTTAAATATTTTTCCAATTTTAAACTTTATTTGGTCTTATTTATTTTAAGCTTTCTGCTTTCAGAAAATCTTCAAGTACTAGTTGAATTTTAGCCTTTATGCAGAATGTTATAGCTAACTGCATCAAGGTTTTAATTTTACTGGTGATTTTGAAGAAATATTGGATATGAAGAAAAGAAATTGTATAAAGATTCATGTTGTCATATCTATGTATACTGATGAGAAAAAAATTGCATTAAAGTATGTTCAAATAATGCTCACTCTTTCTTTCTTATCTTTTTTTTTTTTTTTTTTTACAGTTTAGCTTACACTCATACATACGTTATTTAAATTAACTGCTACATAATTACCTTTAGAGCTACTGTATTGCCAGCTATAGTTCTTGTTATTAATTTTTAAAATCCATATATTTTTTGTTTCATTTTGATGAAGTTTTGTCCTTGTCTATTAACCTAAGCAAGTGTTTAAATATTAAATTATTATTTTCAGTGTCACAGGACTCCCTGCTTTTAATGCCATTTCATATTTCTGCTTTCAGTAAATCTGCAAATGAAAAGAACTCCTATCTACTAGTTGAATTTCATCCCTGGTGCAGGATGATATAGCTAACTGCATCAGGGTTTTAATTTTACTAGTGATAATTTAATTTTGAAGAAGAAGTACACAAGTGAATTGTGTGCTGTTGATAATATATACTATCCTATCCATGTACACTGTAAAGAAAAATGCAATAAAATGTGTTTCATTTGGTATTCAATCTTTCTGTCTAGTTTAGATTACACTTTTTACTTATTGTACTAGCTGAGGAGGCACCTGGGATGAAAGGGGTAGTAAATTTTAGTCTTATAATGTTTGACAATAATGGAAGTGGACTGTGGCATGATCTGACAAGGGAATCTGTAATAAATGTGGGGTACATGTACATGATTGTAGATGTGTAGATGGGCGAAAAGCAGCAGAATGTATCCTGAAATCTTATGGATTCATTGCAGTACCAGTTTAAAGGCAGTCCCTTGCCAGTAAAAACAGATTTAAGAAATAGTTTAGTTATATTTCTTATTTTAAAATTGATAGGAAAGTTTTTCCCCCACTTCAACAAAGTAAAAAAAAAAAAATGTTTTTGGAGCAAAATTTTGTTTTTATGCATAGATGGAACAATTATTTTGTTGTGTCCAGAAAAATGTATTTTGAAATCATATAAACCAATTATATCACCGGCTTAAGAGATTGCCAGAAAATGTTTTGAAATATAGTCTTATTTCATGCCCCAATGAAAGATACTATTTAGTTTCCATTTCAAAAGAACAAAAAAGTTTTTGAAATATGTCTTTTGAGTATAATTTTACAGTGATTCGCACAAAAGTTAACAATAAGTTTATTTTGTCTTAAATACCCATCCTTATTACTAATTTACAAAAAATGCAATTATATGTAATCATTAATGCTTTCTTTCATATATTAAACAAAATTGAGAAAACGTGCATGATTGTAGTGTAGGATAGTTAATATCTCTTTACCGGGTAAGATGGGGGATGAAGTAAATGATAAACATTTACTCCATCCCCTATGCTGGTGAAGGTTTGAAACATATTTGTTTCCATAGTTTTAAAAGTTTGACAATGCGAAATATTGATAATTATTTCTTCAAGGGAAAACTGATGAGCATATGAAAATAAACCAGTAGGCCTTCATTGTATAACTATAGGCGTTAAAAGGTAATTGAATTACATCTAAACACTAACGAAATACACGCTGAAACATTTATATTTTTTAAAATTTTAATCCATTTTTTTTTTTCTTTTATTAAATCTCTGCTTTTCCTATGAAAACACGTGAAGCAGGAAACGTAGCTTTACTTTGTGGTTATTACGCTTGAAAGTACAATATTTATTTCTTACGAATATTTTAGGGATATAGGTGATCCGCGATGTGGGACTGGGATCCTCAACCGAAGAAAGACCGAAAATTAAGCGACATATTTTAAAGATAGCCCCTTGGGACATTCGACCGGAAGGCCCTCAAGTTGATAGCGCCCTTTATTTTATCCCCACCTGTGTGGGACAACCAGTTCGTCAATTGAATCGGTGACCTTGTCTTGTCAGATTTGTGATGAAGGTCACCCCACAATTTCTTTTCAAAAAGGAAACGGAGAACCCGCTATTCTGATTAAAAAATATATTACTAAATTACTAAAAAGCAATTTTTCTACAAAATGTAATGGGAGTGGTTTAAAAAAAAGCAAGAAGTGCACAGCGCGACAACTGGCCTGGCAGAATGGCAGTGCCCTTGAAAATAAATATATAAGAGATTAATAATTAATAATCAAAGAAAACTGATATGAGTAATTTCTCGTTTATGCATAGGACAACAACCGCCAAAAAGATGCCTACTTTAGACACGTTTCGTTTAGCCAAATTAAATTTACACGTAATTAAACAGTACAAAAAACGCAGAAATAATTACAATTTCATGCGAGGGGTTCATAGTGACTTAAGTGAGTCAAAACAATGATTTTAAAAGCCTTAACAAAATTATAAAATAAAAAAAAAAAATAGAAATTGACTTCAATTTGAAAATTGCACTAAAAAGTTTAAAAAAAATTATTAATTCTTCAAACAAACGATACACTTTAAGCATATTTTTTTAAGCAGGCGCAAAATCAAATCAACAGCACGTATTACTTAACATTGAAAACTGTGCAAACTTGGGTCATTTCCAAATTGTAATTGAAATTCATGATTAAAAAATTTTGTTGAATAATTTTGCACCGATTCAAAAATTATGTTTAAAAGTTACCGATGTTTTTACAGAATTAATTATTTTTCACATTTTAGACAATTTTTCCCCAAAAATGTTTCTTTATTTCTTTTTTTTTAGTGTAAATTACATTTTTCATATGAATACTCCTATTAAAAATAATAATGAACATATCAAATGCACACCCACTTTGAGTGACTGTCCCTGAAAAATTAATCAAATTTTTTTGATAAATTGTTGCTTTGAAACTTGAAATTTTAAAAAGTCCAAAAAGACTTCAGTCTTAAAACAGACTTTTAATGAATTTAATTTTTGTTTCAGAGAAGATTTTTTACACAAACTCTTATTATAATTGCTTTTAATGTTGCTACTTAATGGTAAGAAGCTCGTTTTAACAATGACTTTTATATTTATTACCATACCTAATAATTTTCTCAACAAAGAAATATCAAGGCAAGCCTTTCCAATTAAAAGAAAAATGTTTATTTTTCATTCATAACGTAGTTTCTAAAGAACAATTGTAGTCAAATTGATGTACGATATTTAAATTAGACCAAGCTCTATCGATTTTTAAAGAAAAATCAGTAAAATTAGTTCATTTAATCCAAAGTTATGTATGGAAGAACAAAAACAAAATGACTATTTCCGCCCATAACTTTTTCTATTATAATTATCGAATATGGTCAATCGAAGGTACCGGACCTATGGGAAAGCCCCTTAGGTCGATTTTTAAAAAAATCATGAAAATTAGTTCATCTGGTGAGAAGTTACAGGTGGACAAACAAGCAAACAAAATAAAAGCGACGTGCATTCAGTGGCGGATCCACAAGACTGGCGATTGGGGCGAACGCCCCTCCCAGCAAATGAGAACTAGGAGAGGAGCTGAGGAGCAATAGGAGCATAGCCCCTAAACAAATAAAACGAAAAAATAATAAAAAGTAAAGAAATCCGCAAAAACAAAGAAAATTGAATCCTTACTTGAAAAATTTTACCTATCCACTAAAGGACTAACTAAAGGGAGATGGAAATTTTTGTAACTAGTGTGATTGAAATACCGGTTAGCGGGAATGCACTGATGATTGGTTCTACCTTCTTTTTTGCCAT
This sequence comes from Octonoba sinensis, assembly GCA_038502835.1. NCBI lineage: Eukaryota > Metazoa > Arthropoda > Arachnida > Araneae > Uloboridae > Octonoba > Octonoba sinensis. Next base: position 124,804,150 of record CM076599.1, read on the forward strand.
ATCAAGAATTGTTTACAGAGTTCCCTCTTGAAACGAAAAAAATTTATCAACAGATTATCATTAGATAATAAAGAACATATTCTTAGATTTTTAAAATTTGTGCTCTTTTAGACCCCTGACCTCTGGTTCCCTCATTTGCAATAATTAAGTATCTGTTTTCTAACTTCTTTATCTTGGTATTTCTCATATTAATATGAGTATTTTCACGAAACTTTTATTTTATGAATTGAATCTGAATTGCTCACTTTATCAATCATTTGCCCTGATACGACATGGAAATAGAATATCATACCGGAATAATATTTATTTTCCGTTCCATGAAGGGAATGTGAAAGAAATGTCAAAATAGTAGGGAAAAATATGAAATTTCTTTTCTTTATTTGTAAATCACAATTAAACTGCTGAAAAATGGACTTTGAAACTAACTAACTGTTATACTCGAATATATTCGAGCATGTGTGCCACGTATTTTATAATAAGCACGAATACAATCCCCATTTTTTCAGGGGGAGGGGGGCAATCATAAGGGTATCATAAACGTGATGCATATTGCATTAAAAATAACAAAATATTTTTATGTAGTTATAGAATATTATATTTCTCAAGTAGGATGGGGGGGGGGGGATCACCCCTTCTCACTTCCCTAAAGGACGGGCCTGGAATCGCCCCTCCCAAATCGATTCTCTGGATCCGCCACTGCATACATTCGGCATGAATATACAGCCTTCTCCTTCCGGGAATTCGGTAATAAAATAAAATGCACAATTCTTACGCACTGCTTGATTTAACAAAGTTTATTCCCCTCCTTTCTCACATTGTTTGAGACGGACATCGTTTTAACATCTATGTGTTAAAGTAACAAACAGCACTTTGAATAAGATTATTTCTTGAAAAACCGAAGTTTTGAAAAGAAGAGAGGAAAGGAGGGGGGGGGGGGCGGAGCAGGCGATGTTTAATTTTAGCATCGTATAACTTTGAGAAATACAACTGAATGAGAGATGCACTTTCGTAACTTACATTAATTTCTAATTGATTGCAATACATTATACTGATGTTTCATTTCTGATAAAATGAAAGGTAACTCTCTGATCTCAATGTTCAATGATTTACAAAGACATGTGAAGCGAAAGGGGGGGATGTTAGCACCCCCCCCCCCCCCATCCCGAAATCGGCAGTGTCAATAAATTTTGGTTCTTTTATTCTTCACAATGTAGTTTTTATTACTCAGGCTTAGTTTTTTTATAGATAATAATTTTAATACATAGTTATTACTAATAAACTATTAATCGTTAATTCAGACTTCATTTTATAATGATCTTATACTGGACGTGCAAATTCAATGAAAAATAAAAGCTTCCATTCGGCGGACTACTGCTCTCTTTGTGACTTTTCCTATTTTTGCGAAGGCCGTATCCAGAAAGGGGGGCACGGGCCGGCACCGCCCCCCCGAAAAATCCCGAAATTTTTTTCGCAATGTAGCATATATTCCTCTCTGAAACTTTCCTTAACATAAGTGTGTCGAACTCAGCCTCCCCCCCTCCCCCCCGAAATTCTTTTTTTTTTTTGGATACTGCCCAGAGTTTTGCTACACCTTTATACCTCTGATATTTTGCAGATATTTGATCCTGGCACAGCAACGTGCTGTTTTTTGACTTGATAATTGATTTTATCAATTATCTATCCTGATTTTGACACTTTTTATTTTTTTCTTTATTTTTTCTTTTGTACAGAGATAACATATGACCTTGCTATAAATTGTTAATTAGCGCTTTGTTCTTTTTAAGTAAGCTTTAATATTTTTGATTTATGAGATTAGATAATAGGAGGATAAAGGAACTCACGTTCCAATTAATTCGAAGAAAAAAGAAAAATGAAATAAAAATTACGCAATAATAATGCGGAAAAACACGACACAATGTAAAATATATGGGCATAAGTTTTTGTTATGTAAATAATCTAACAAATAAATCAAGCAAAATAGTGCATCATATCCATAAGTACAGGGGAAGATGTAGATGTCCAGTCTCCGCAACACTCCCTCCTCCTAGGGAATTTGACAATCACCCCCAGAGTTCCAGCTTTTAAGCCCTATTACCAATTCTACTATGGTAATGTATATGTATGTACATGTAAGGACCCCCCACCCCCTCCTCAAGAGAAAATTCCGGTTGCGCCAAAGTCAGCCCCATCCAGGAAAAAAAAATATCCTGCTAAGCAGTTCGTCATTTTTAGTTCGTTTTACTCAGTTCATTATTCATGAATGGCCAAGATTTTACAGGTTTTTACTACACATATTGACAAACATCAAATTACAGATTACTTCTCAGCATTTTATCATTTTTTCTCAATCACATACAATTCTCATTTTTTCCTTTTCTCCCATTTCTTTAATTAGAAAATAAGAAACTGTACTCGGCAATCTGCGTATATATAAAATTCAAAGTTCCACATCATCTACATGATCTCCAAAAATGTTTTTTGAACAATGAAAAAATGGATAAAATTTTCCACTACATACTCATGTAAAATGCGTATGCCGTGTGCTTTCTATTCTATTTCAAAGCAAAGAAAGGTATTCTACTATTAAGTACGTTTTTCAAAGTATTATTTCATTAATTTATGGAATAAAAGGACAGAGGAGGAAGTTCAAAGTGGAACTGAAAGATATTTAATTTCAAATTCTGTAGTCACACATGTTAATGGTAATATATAAAGCAACGGTTCCCAAACTTTTTTGACAACGGAACCCTTAACGGTTCACTTTTACTTTGAGGAACCCTCGTTAGTGTTCAAATTGTAAATCAAATTTAACGATCGGAACAAAGCTTATTCAAGGTGCTCCACTCCCTGCGGGAAATAACTTTTGAAACTACTTATTTTGAATTGAATGAAGGTTTTCGTATTGTAAAATTCTAATTTGGAACGCTTCCTTCATGTTTATCTTGCTCCTCCTTGCCACCCTCCACTCCCCGAAAAAAAAAAAAAAAATCAGTTAAAAATCCCCTGGATTTCGATGTTAACTAAAAAGGTTGAAAAATGGTAACCATTTGTTATCCTTCTGAATTACCTTTGTAACTTATTTTTAAGTCATTAGGCTGTCATGAAAGGCACTTTTGTAATTGAAAATAAGAATAATTGCAAAATTTTTGTAAATTATTAGTCACTGTAGGATTAGTAATGACTGTAAAAGCAGGAGGTTTTATCTCCGATAGTTGAATACATAGACCTGGAGTAGCGTCAAATCTAGATCTGAATTTGTGTTTAAATATGCACAGACCAAAAATTTCGACTTTTTGTTTCGATATGTTATTGGTAACTTGGTAAAATGAAATGCTGTGTTCCACCGATAAAATCATATTTTGAATATCATTTCTGTTGAAAACGGAAAAACTCAACTAATGCACTGTTCGAGCACAGTCATTGAAGCGTTGATTTGAAAGTTGAGCGTTGAGTTGAAGCATTGCCCAGCAGAAAAATTTAATTTTTAAGTGCAAAAATCATAAACAGGAAACAAATGAGACGTGACTGTGCACACAACTTCAAACTTTTGTGAACCATTAATATTCACAAGAGGCATTTGACTATAAAAACAATTTTTTTCCAATGCCATCATCAATACACCAGTTTGTTGTTTGCTAAACGTAGCCGGCACGACTGGCGTCGTGGAAGGTGCGGGCATCGCACGCTTGAGATCGTGGGTTCAAACTAGGGATGTAACGAATATTCGGCCACTATTCGGTATTCGGCCCTTTGGCCGAATAATCGGCCAGGCCGAATAGTCATTTCCTTACCCAGCCGAATAAGGTCAAATTCGGCCTGGCCGAATATTGATGGACTATTCGACTGAATAGTTCTGCTGCAGTAGAAATGAAAAAAAAAATAAATAAATAAAGAAATTAATAGATTTTAAACATTTAAAATTGTATTGTAATTATTGCAAAAGAATACATTAGTATATGGTTTTAAAAAATAAAAATAATTTAGAAAAAATCTACTTTTTTTAAACATTGTTTTAGGCTTGTTGACTGAGCAAAAACAGGTTTTATACTTGTAATATTGTATTTTGTATTTAGCATTTGCTCCCAAAAGGTGGCAATAGTTAATTATGATGGCGAATATGATAAATTAATTTTTTTATTATTAACAAAGTGGAAGTCAGACTTTGTTTGGGTAGACTGATTTATTGTGAATATTGGGTAAGAGAGAAATGTGAAAAGCCTAGAATATATCATGAATATTTAGATAGCATAAGTTATTGGGATTTTTGAAGACAAAAATATATTCCAGTTAAGTCCATTAAGTTTTAATTGATCTTTTAAAAATAGGTATGTAAAAAACCCCATAAAATAAAAAATATTAACTTTTGTAACTTTAAAAGTATCTTCATAAAACAGTTTTAAGCAAGGTAAAAGTTCTCCAAGCAATAGTAGTTCCTTCATTTGAATTAAACAATTAGTAAAATAATGCTAATGCTTACTACCGTAAAAACTGTCATTTCTATTCCGCTTGTGGGCAAAGTTCTTAGTTTTATTATTCAAAACAATAGAGAAAAAAGAATAATTTGAAATAGTTTTAAATTCTTAACAAACAGAATTAAATCATACATCATAGATTGTGTGCAATTGGTGTTTGACTTTGTGAATAATTTTCAATTTGATAAATACTTTCTATTACAACGATTTTCCAGAAGGGGTTAGTTTGTATGGTATTCGAGGAGGTATCCGGACAAAAGGTTCAAAACCGGAGCACGGTAATAATATCAATAATATAAAAATAACAGTAATAACAATTAAAAAAGTATTTTAAAAAATGTAAAAATAATTTTTTTAAGGGTAGGAGAATAAATAAAAGTGATGAAATTCAAACATTAATCGGTGAAGTTTAGATTTTTTGAATTATCCCGTATTTATTTATCTGTTATTTTTGGGAGCTCGCAGAGTTTTTGTATGTCACCATTGACAAAAAAATAAAAATGAAGGAGAAGTGTCGGGAACGCCAGAATATCCTCCTCCCTCCCTCCTCCAAGCAGTAAACTTCTCATGCAAAAAGGAAGTAGACTGCCCTCAAGCCAAATTCCGAAACTTGCCCCTCTCCGCTCCCTACTTCATCACCGCCGACTGATTGAAATGGGGGTCATCTCCACGCTATTTTCCAAAACTTATTTCCGTGGATCAGTCAGTCGTTGGTTATGAAGTTGTATACATGTGTTTCAAGGGGCTAATAAACCCCTATATGGAAAAAGGAATTCCTTGTTACCTTGAAACATCTGTATACTGAATACATTTTTTTGGTTCCTTCTCCTGAGCTGTAAACATTGTTTTTCTATTTTGTATAAAAGCATAGTTCACTTACAAAAGAACTAAGAGCTACGTAATATAAAAAAGATCATTCGAAATTCAGTATATTTAAATTCCATGAATTTATAAACCATGAATTACTACTGCAGCATTTTACTCTAAATTTGCTATAAAACTTCCGCAGAGAAAATGAAGCAAACAAATGTTCTATAGAAAACAAACAATGAGCTGTACACATAATTAATTAATACATAGTTTCAAGCAAGGACATTGCACTTAAGAAGAAAAAAGAAAAAAAAAGCTATCTAGACATCTCCCTCTTGCCCAGGGAGGTAATCTCCCCCCCCCCCCCGATTTATTATGATTAAGCTTCTTAACAGTAGACTGATGATTTATCACTTGTATATACTATAAATGCATATTAAAACTGAAATGTTTCTACATGCATTTATAGAAACATTTGAGCTCAGAAAATTAGCTCAGAAAACTAGTTAATGCTTCTTTTAAAAAGTTAAATTATTTCTTATGTAATTTTGAAAAATTTTAATGTTGGTATATTTCATTCAACATTCAACAGCAAAAAAAAAATTGTTTTCATCAGAAACTTTTCATTACGCGAAATCCAGTGTCCCCCCCCCCCCCCTAAAATCCGATACTGCGGCAGACCTATTACAGACTGCGTAAGTGATTTTTTTGGGGGGGCGATGTGCTTTCTTGGGAGGTGTGTGCCACCGTGCTTGGGGGGGGGGGGGCACTAATGCAAAAGTTGCTTTTCATTTCCCAATTTTGTACAAAAGAATGGTTTACCAATTACGAGTTATTACATAATATAAGAAATTCATTCGATCTCAGTATAAAAAATGTGAAACCATTATTTATTTATTAGCAGATTACTATATTTTATTTCAAATTCGCTGTAGATTCTCTCAGATGAACTAAAATAAACAGATGTGTAAAATAAACAATGTAGCTATAAAACTTTTAATAATATATTAATAGTATAGATAATTACAAGAACATTATGTTAAAAAAAAGGTTCTCTAGCCATTACCCCCTCTCCCCCCTCCCTGCAGCCTGGATTATGATTTAGATTTTAATAATATATATTTAGAAGAAGAACATTATGTTAAAAAGAAAGGCTCTATAGCCATTACCCCCTCCCCCCCTGCAGCCTGGATTATGATTTAGATTTTTAATTATGTATCATAAAAACATATTTAAAATATGATTTGATTTAAAAGCTAAAAGATAAATTAATTCATTTCATGAGTTATCATAAATGATAACATTTCAATGTTGTTCAGTAGTTATATTTTATGTAAAATTAATTGTTTTCGCCACCAACTTTTCATTAAGATTAAGTGAACTCTTCTATTGAAGTACGCATGCATTTAACTTTTAGCTGTCTTCAACTGCAGCAGCGCGAAAAAACGTGAATTGCCATAGCAAAAGGGGGAAGGATAAAAAAAATATACCATATACATGTTTTTTAAAATCGCTTTTAGTTTAACGTTTGTCGATAAAAGAGCCAACATAGTAACCCCCATGCAAAGCTGATCATCCAATCAGATGTGTAGTATCAGTGGATTTTTCCTGCATTGAAAGTCGCATGTACGTCTGTCGTCTGTGCACGGCGTTTGGATTGCCAAAGAAAAAATAAAATTTTTGTAAAAACAGCTAAATTACTAGCGTCTAGGGAGAAACCATGGAGGCACTCTGCTCCTCACCTCGATGACGTATTGAACCCAGATGCGCGCGCTGAATTTTTCCATGCGCGAGCTAACGGAGAAGCGATTCCCTTCTCAGGCCGAAATCGGCACTAAGTTTCCCGTCTCTCCGCAGGCCAAAATCTATTGCATCTGCTGCGCTGGCGATCAACTCACATTATTAATCAGCGTGTTTTTGCAATCAAGCCATCAAATAACGTCCACTGAAGAGTCCACTTATAGAGCACACATTTGAGAACGAATAAATTAAGTTCTATAGTAAAAATTGATAATAAAAAAATATTGCTTTCCTATACTACTTTAAAAAACACTTTTTATTAGTATAGGAAAATATTTTTGTGTTACATGAATTTTTTTTTTTCTATTCTATCCTCTACAGAAGCATAGAGCCTCAAGTAGAAAAAACTGATTGAAATAAATTATTTGAACATTTGTTATATTTTTTTGAATGTGAAGTGACATGGACACTTCCATTGGTAATAACTAAGTAAAAAAATAGTTATTGTTCCAAAATTAAATTAAATTTAATTTTAAAATTTTCTTATATGCCTAAGCAAGGATACAGTGTCGTCGATAAGGTGTTACTACACTTTTCTATTAGGTGGAACTCTGCTCCGGTACTTTATTTTGAGACTTATTTGTTTTTATTTTGTTTCAAGGTCCGGATTTCGCACCGAAACAGACTAATTTGACTCAGTTTATATCTGATTTCAGCTATTTTTATTTCAAGATTGTGTATCTAATTTTAATACAATTTAACTATTGCTTCTATTTTTATTCATTTATATTGATAACCAAAAAGTGACACATAATTTTTTATTGCAACTGTCTTATAAATAAGTTAATGTATATATTTTCATTTCACACAATTAAAATTACAGGGTTTGGTGCTTTAAATCAAGTGTTTTAAATCAGTGATTTATATCATTTAAAAAGTCATGATTTTTATCAAAAATTTAAAATTTGCCTGAAATTTGTTATTATTATTATTTTTTAAATAAATTATGGAAATTTAATGTTTCACAACAATTATTTTACATATGATTCTTTTTTTTTTTTTTTTTTTTTTTGTTGAAGAATTTCTTTGCCAGTATTTATTGATATACAAAGCATAATGAGAACAATGTTAGAGTTTTAAAATTTTGTTTCTTCAGTCTTGCGGTTCGGAAAGAAAAACGTTTTAGCACTACAACACTATGTGATTAGTATAAAATACCCGAATCTGTTTACTTCATAAAAACCCAACAACATATTAGACGGGCGATTGCATTTCGTGCAATTTCTAGTATCACGTTCTTCGAGTTTCTTAGTATTTTACATTTTAAAAATGTATCATGCCAAAATACAAATACAAATACAAATACAAATACAAAAGTGACGACCAGGAACAGGCTCAGGGCCCAGCTAGGCTGGTCCTAGTTAATTAAGCAGTCCCCAATGAACATCAAGAGCTTTCTTAAAAGTTTTTACCCCACTGCAATTAACAGTCGCTTCCGGTAAACTATTCCAACTGCCTACAACCCTATTGAAGTAGTAGTTTTTCCTAATTTCAAGATTAGCCTGAGATTTGAAAAGTTTAAAACAATGACCTCTGGTTCTACTTTCATCACATAGCTGTAGTCCATCAACATTTCCCGTTTTAATGAATTTAAACAACTGAATCATGTCCCCTCTGACTCTCCTTTGCTCAAGACTGTACATATTGAGCCTTTTAAGCCTAACCTCATAATCTAAGTCTGAAAGACCACTTACCAATCTTGTAGCCCTCCTTTGAATCCTTTCCAATAAGGTAATATCCTTTTTTAGGTACGGAGACCAAAACTGAACAGCATACTCCAAATGAGGTTTTACCAAACTTCTGTATAATGGCACTACAACTTCCCTAGACCTGTTCGAAATAGCCTTATTGATAAACCCAAGCATCCTGTTAGCTTTGTTACTTACTATGCTACACTGCTGACTGGACTTGAAGTCATGACTAATCAATACCCCTAGATCAACAACTGCTTCTGCTTCCCTAGTGACAGAACCTTGTAAATAATAGGTTGCATGTTTATTCCCATGACCAAAATGAAGCACTTGACATTTACCAATATTAAAAGACATACCCCACTTAATTGCCCACCTAGAAATTTGATTCAAATCCTCTTGAAACTGATTGACTTGTTCCTCCGTGTCCACAATTCCCATGATTTTGACATCATCAGCAAAAATATTGATGTTCCCAGAAATACTCTGAATAATATCATTAATAAAAATAATAAATAATATTGGCCCTAGAACTGAACCTTGTGGTACCCCACTCAAAACATCAATCCACTGAGAATAATTGCCCTTCACTACTACTCTTTGTTTCCTCCCCGTCAGCCAATTTTTAACCCAAATTAAAGTTTTTCCACCAATACCAATATAAGCAAGTTTGCTAAGAAGAGCTTCATGCGGTACTTTATCAAACGCTTTCTGAAAGTCAATGTAAACAACATCTACGCACTTTTTATTATCTAATGCCATGGTAACCTTGTCATAGAAATGCAACAAATTAGTTGTACAGGACCTACCCTTTCTAAAACCATACTGAAAATCAGTCAACACTCCATTTGCCTCCAGGAAATTCACTATTTTTATTTTTATCAGAGTTTCAAAAATTTTACAAAGAACGGAAGTAAGACTCACAGGCCTATAATTTCCTGCCTTAGTTTTAGACCCTTTCTTGAAGAGCGGCGTTATGTTTGCCAGCTTCCACTGGCACAGTCCCCGAGTTATATGAAGATATGAAAATAGTCAAGACAACATCCACTAATTCCTCTGCACATTCTACTAAAATTTTTGGATAAACATTATCAGGTCCTGGAGCCTTATTTGCTTTAATCTTTTTCAAATGAAACAACACATCATCCCTAGAAAATACAAAATCCTCAAGCTGTGTATTAGCTTGCGTCTCGCTTATGTCAACTGTTGAGATACAGTTTCTGTTAAATACACTGGAAAAAAATTGTTTAGAATATCAGCAATATCTCCCTCATTTTGAATCAAGTTCCCGTTCTCATCCACTAGTGGGCCTACCTGAGCATTACGAGCTTTCCCTGAATTAGCATAAGCAAAAATTTCTTAGGATTCCTTTCGATGTTATCTGCAAGCTTTTGCTCCAATTCCCTTTTCTTACTCCATACCAAATACTTGAAAGTACGTCTAGCTTCACAATACAAAATCCTGTCAGCATGGCACCCAGTCTTTTTAAGTGGCCGAAAAGTGGCTTGCTTATGATTGAGAGATTCTTTCACCTCCCTAGAGAACCACATGGGCCAAATTTTCGTGTAATCCCCTTTCTTTCTAAAAGGAACATAATCCATCACTGTTTTCTCTAATTTCCCCTTAAACTCTTCCCACTGAAGATCAGCTTCACTATTCTCCAACCCAGAAGAAAAAACCTCTTTCAAACCCTGCCTAAGTGCAACATAATCAACATTCCTGAAGTTAGGTACAAATCTGAAATGCTCACCTTTGTGAGCATCGAAGCTGGTCCAAAACCTAATAGTATTGTGATCACTATCTCCAATATGTTCCCCTATACTCAACCCCTGAACAGAACTTTCAACATCACAAAAAACTAGATCCAAAACAGCACCATGCCTAGTCCCCTGGGTAACAACTTGATCCCAAAAACAGTCCCCAATCACTTTCAGAAAATCATCTTCCCTACCATTGCTAGTGTAAAAACTATTCCAGTCTATGCCCGGGAAATTGAAATCTCCCATCATGATGACCGAGCCCTTACCAGACATGTCCCTAATAACACTATACATCTCCTCGTCTTGATCCTGACTAACATTAGGCGGCCTGTAAACATTTCCCAAATGTAACTTCTTCCCCATATTGCTCACCAACTCCACCCAGACCATTTCAATATCATTAGGCTTATTATTAATGACCAATTCATTGCAAATAAAAGTGTCCTTAATATAGAATAAAACCCCTCCACCTTTCTTACCCAGCCTGTCTTGCCTAAACAAATTGTATCCAGCAATGCTCACTAAATCCTTATCGTCAGCAGTAACCCATGTTTCCGTAATTCCAATAATATCCAACTCCTCACCAGCGATAACACTATTTAACTCGTCCATCTTATTCTTGATACTGCGAGCATTAGTATATAGAAACCTGAGCATGCCCATTTTGCTTGTCTTAAACATTTTATGATGCCTCAAATCACTACTATTAATGTTACTATTGCTTAATATTTTACCCTCATTTTTAAAACCTCCAGAACAGAAGTCAACACCATGACATTCTCCAATCCCCCCATCCAAAATTAGTTTTTTGATTCTGAAGCTTCTAAAATCATATCGCTAACCTTAACTACACCCCTAGAACTAAGATGCAGACCATCTCTCGCAACCCAATCGCGCTGACAAGAACTCCAAACATCAATGAACCTGATTGAATGCTTTATGCAAAGTTTCTTAAGAATCAGGTTCATGCTCCTAGCCCGCTGATTTAACCAGCCCCTATGCACCCCATACCTGGGAAGCAAACCAACTACCTGGACATCTGTCGAAAAGTTAGTTGCTTTATCCAACAGGTTCTCCCAATCCTTAACAAACTCCTCGTTTGTGCTGTTACCGACGTCGTTAGTCCCCACCCACAGAGTAACTGAATCTCCCTTCTTAAACATTCCCTTTTTTTCCACAACCTTATTAACATCCTTCACCCGAGCCCCTGGTAAACAGGACCTAGCTACCTTGCGCCTAGTTCTCCCGACCACATTACCTATCCCGCGTACCATAGAATCCCCTATAATGACACCCTCTGTTTTTAGGTCTACAGTTCTACCTTTCCCCATACTAGATCCTTCTCCTGCAACCTCACTCTCCCCAACAAGCCCATCACAAGAAGTTCCCACCTCTTTTATAGAATTTTCACCCAAGTTATTTCTAACTAATTGGGCTTCCAATGCTACCACCTTGACACGTAACTCTAATAATTCAGCACATTTTGTGCAAATATATTCCTGCTCTGTAGCTGTATTAGTGTTTCCCCCCCAACTTACTAAACATCTCACACCTATCACAGCAAATCCACCAACTCCCATTACCATTTTTAATTTCCTTCATTAAACATATAACTCCCATAGCTAAATAAATCTAATGCAAACAATCAAAAAAAGCAAAATAATACACAAATCAGCAAATTTAAGCTATTACTCTGATTAAAAACACAATTTACATAGAAAAATGCAAATAACTTGAATTTAAACAAAAATAACTACAGTAAACAACAAAACCAGGCTGTTCCCCAAGACTTACAAAATGTACACAATCAACACATGGTTAGGCTTAACTGATAAAATTGAATTATACCCCAAAAAAGCAAATAGAATGAGTTTCAGTCTCACAAAATTAAAACATACTAATTACATAATAAATTGCAACAAATATACAAGTAATTAAACAGAAAATATCCAAAAATACATAAAAGATACTTAATTTCAGTAGCAGCAGAAACACTGGCATGCAACACTTGGCCCCCTGGTGGCCAAAACCCGTGTGTTACCGTATGTACTAAATACCGTATGTACTAAAGCACAGAAGAAAGATTCTTTGAATTGCATGCAATAAATAGCATGTTTCAATCAATTAATTGATTAATTAATTTCTTGGACTTCTTACTTCGTTCTTACATAATGAGTTTCTTCATTTTTCTGTTACATGATTATTCATCATAGCATTAAATAGGATCATACTTTAAATGGTATTTATTCACTTCACATTTCAATATGTATCGTTTATGTTGTAAATATAAGTTTTTTCATAAAGGATCATTCATAAATGATGTCACGCTTCGACTGGGGGAGGGGGGGGGGGTTCGTGAAATTCCGACAAAGTGTGACAAGAGGAGGGGAGGGAGTAACAAGAAATGTGACATCGTGCATTATGCAACATAATAGTGTGACATGTGACAAAGGGGGGAGGGGGGTCAGCTGAAGTGTGACATATTGTGACAAAGGGGGAGAGGGGGTCAAATATGTGAGAAAAAAGTTAGTGTGACATCATTTATGAACGTCCCCTAATATAACTTATCAAAATTTAAGTTAATGAATATTTATTTTCTTTCTTTAATTTTTTTTAATTTTTAAATATTTGTAATTCAGATCAAGTAATATGCTAGAATTAACGGTTTCAATCTAATCACCCTTATTAATTAAGTTGCCTTTAAAATAATTTTTTAAAGATTTTATGTTAATATTTCAAAACTATTTAGTAAATACGGGTTAGTTATATTTATTCAGAAAATTATTTCATCTAAATATATTGCTGCATATTGACTGCAATGAATTTCAATTTTCCCAGTGAGGTATTTTTATAAGAAAACTGTTTGACTGACTTTTCTGCAATGAATTTCAATTTTCCCAGTGAGATATTTTTATAAGAAAACTGTTTGACTGACTTTTCTGCAATGAATTTCAATTTTCCCAGTGAGATATTTTTATAAGAAAACCGTTTGACTGACTTTTCTAAATTCAGTATTTGAACCATTCACTGAATATTTTTAATAAATCAATTTTAAATGGTTAATACTTCAATTGTTATATGAAATATAAACAGTGCTGTTAATATATTACTAATCTGTCTCCGTATACTAGTCCCCGCTCTCGTCCTCGTCGTCCTCATAAAAAATATTTTCACAACAAACACAATGGCACAATGTTAACCACATGTTAAATGTTTTTATTATATTGAATTATATTTTTGCATTTTCATTCACGGAACTAAATCTAAACTTTAAAACTAAGACAATGCATCTACTTTTGCTTCTGAATAGGGATTATTTTCTGAACCAAAGATATGCCTACTTGAAACTTTAGAAAAACTTAAATAATAATAATATTAATAACAGGGTAATATGGGATGTGAGATGCTTGAGATTTGTGGATAAATGTCAGAATATCAAACAAGATAACTCACATTATATGGATTGTTTACTTATAAATTAAATGCTGCACTGCAAAAAATGTGTGTGTGTGTGTTTGCCCCAGGATCTTGAAATATTTTTTTGATATTTTTGTTTCTTGAAATATATATGAACCAACTAGTTTGACTGAAATGAAAATTCGGGATTGTTAATTAGTGACCCATAGACGTTGCTGGCTGCTTATTATTAGGGGGGGGGGGTCGCTATTGCTGTAATGCAGGGGGTGTTACAGTCCCTCTCCTTCTCCCCTCACCACCAGTATTTTAGGAAAAGAGGTCAGCAGTTCTGCTTCAGTAATGTAAAAACAATCCTTATATCCTAATAATATTTTTTTTTTGAAAAGGTGATAAAAAGTAAAACGTAGCAAATTAAAGTATTTGTGTTGCTGCTTAAAAAAAACCTACTGTATCTGAGTGAGAATGGCAGGCGATATTATTTTTACATATAAAGCATAAAAAACTTCAAAGCAAAAGTCTGCTTTGCGCATTTAATTAGAATTGTCTCCCCTATTTTCCAGATAAAACAAAATTTCGAATAAGACTGCAGTAAAAGTATTTCGTGCAAAACAAGCTAAGTTATGCCAAGAAGTTTTGTTTCCAAGCCTGAAGTAGTGGTTGTTCTTCTATGATTGATTGACTGATATTAGGACAGGCCTGTAGCCAGACTCTGACTCCAGGGCGGGGGGGGGGGGGGGGACTTTTGGACAAGAGAGGCAAACTAGTTTTTCAATTTTTTTCTAACATGTTAGAGAACTTATGCTCCATTTTGGGCGTTTTCTTAAAGCTTAAATTAATAATTTATTTAATAATTAATGCAATTATTTTATTTATTAATTGATTAATTAAACAATTAATTAATGAAACTAATATTAATTTAATGCAATACTGAAATTATTTGATCTTAAAAGAAATACTTAATTAAAACTTACAAAAGGCAGATTTGAATTTTTAAAGCTTATTCTAAGAATGTCTTTTGTAAATTAATAAAATATATGAAATAACATTAAAAAGTGAACATCTTTTAAAGGTAGTTTTAGTGTGAACGATCATTCAAAGTAAGATATTAAAGCATAAAACCTGTATCGGTATGTTACAGTAAAAAACTGGACTGCCTTATGATCCTTTCATTAGTGCCTGCTTTAGATTTAAAACAGGAAAAAAAATGAGCTAAATAAAGGAAAAAGTTCATGTTTTTTATGTTTTCTAAAATTTGAATTAAGAGATAAAGGAGGCATTAAAACCTCATGTGTCACGCAGATACCATCCTATATATATGAGTGTGTGTGTGTTTGTTGTTTTTAATTTCATTATTACCGCTATTATCATTGTTATAACTTTTTTTAGTAATTTTTTAAGTAAAAGTTGCCGCCCTTTGGTACGCTGTCCACCGCCATTTTAGGGGGCCCAATCCATCCCTGAATGTATAAACTGAAAAGCACCGACAAAGAAATTGTCAAGAAAACAATAGGACCGAATCTCGCTGTCCTACAGCTATTCAGAAGTTGATCCATGCAAAAAGACTTGCTAAAAATCTCTTCTGAGGGCTTTCTTTAAATTAAGAGCATAATCTTATGTTTGCTGCTTCAAATTCTTAAACATTAGATGATCGAAAATCCTTTGTATGGATCTGTAATAAAAATTAAGTTTAAATGAAAAAAGAAATAAAACCACACATTCTCCCTCAGTATATATTTAAACGCAATATGGTTTTTTAATTTTGCATATAAACAAAAAATAATAATAATATTAATACATGAAGTTAAATTGACTTTCTAAGCATTCAAAATGATAGACTTTTTATATAATCTTATAATATCAAAAAGGCATTAAATGTCGCAACATGATTCCTTAAAAATCGTTCGTTTGCTGAATAATGGTTGAAGGCGAAAATTTCATCGGTAATTTGATCTGAAATCTCGCTTCTTTTCAGCCATGCAACAGATTTGCAACATGCATAACAACAACCAACTGTAAGAAAATTATGAGGGATTCTACTGAAATTGTCAAGAAAAAAAACTGTTTATTTTAATCATGATAAAGGTCGGAACGAAACGTCGACTTCATATTTAAAGATCCTTTTTTGAAGCAGACGACGAGATCACGTGATTCGAAGATCATGTGACCTGTGACGTCAGGTGAGGAGCAGAGTGCCTCCATGGTTTCTCCCTAGACGCTAGTCAGCTAAATTATGTTACATTTAGCTATAAGATGCTCAATGTGATGAGAGTATCTTCTCTCCATGCTTTTTGGGTTTCGAACTCATTGGATTATTATAGATATTTTCCTGAATCTTCATTGGAACTGGCAGGTAGGAACTTGGTTGTTTTTTGGTCTTGATATAATAAGGTAGAGTGTTTGGTCGGCTCCGCTTCGTTAATATGGAAGTGTTCAGTAAACCATAAACAATCTTGAAACTTATCAAGACAGATTGTTCAAGACATAACTTAATTTCGTTTAGTATAGAAGTGTTCAGTAGACCATTCAGTCACCGCTGAGACCAGGCCCATTGTAAGTGGGCGTGCAAGGCGTGCATCGCGCGGGCGCCATGCGAATGGGGGCGGCAAATTCAGCCTATCAATCCTAAATTTCATCTCAGATTTTTTGAAAATATTAAAAAACTTTTTCGCCTCACATGGGATCTTAAATTCGGCGATTTTCTCCAGCTGTGACACTGGATAGGCTTTCTTTTGTTTTCTCAAAACGACGCCCTCCCCCTCCCCGCCCCTCCCTTGCTCTACAAATATTTAGACCATCGTCTAAGACAAAAAGAGAACTCGTCTTTTATAACTTATCGGACTGTTGCCGAAATATGAACATAAAGCCTCTGGTTCAAAGAAAGGGACACACTTGGAGATTACCCTAAGGCCCTGCCCTTTACTGATCTCTGGTGGTAGCGATTATTTTGGTCTCCATGGTCTTTCTAATGTTCTCCCTCGGAATGTCCAAATTTATGATTAGGACTAGATGGGATTCTAAATGTTCAGCATGATAAGTTTAACAAGACCAGTCAACTTCGCCAGGGCGGTCTGTCAATTTCCCGCCCCTTCTCTTGGTCGGCAAAGGTAGTAATGTACAAACAGGCGGTGTGCTGTCCTACAGAAAAACTGATGACTTCGTCTTGGCATGACGGTAACTTTATACCGAAATCTGGAAAATGCATTTTTAAGCATTTCTTTTTCTAAAAAAGAAAAAGCGTCGTCACTGAAAATGTACTGCCCGGCGCGGAGCGCAACTTCGCAACTAGTGTAACTAAAGATTCAATTCAACATATTATTGACGTCCTAGGTTCCCATTTGCATTCATTTAAAGAGTATAATCATTATTTTATTCCTCTTCTTCTTCTTTTTTTTTTTTGATAGGGCTAAGCTGTGTTTATTAAAGAAAAGATCAGAAAAAGAAAAGCACAAAATAAAAAAATAAATAAAATAAATCTTAGAATAGGAATTTTTTAAGTGTAATTAAGGTGGAAACTTGCAATTCAAGTGAGCATAAGATTCACTAGCGTTTCGATGTAGTTTGGTTATGTTCCAAAGCTTATAATAGAAGCCATATAGAAAATAAAATACTATTAATGCTATATCGAGTATCTTTGAAAGGAATAGGGATCAAGATTAAAAGCATTATAGAACTATTAAAAAGTACAAACAAATAAATTTCAATTTCCCGCTTTGTGGGAACAGTCCGCAATTAAAACTTTTACCACGTTTAAAAATAGCTTGTCGGGAACACCTTTTTCGAATTTTGTGCTTATTTCTACCCAATTTAAAAAAAAAATCCTCCAAGATATTTTATACGCCATTTGAAATGAGAATAAACAAAATATTTTTGTGTAAAAGAAGTAAACGATAAAATAAAACCACAAAATCTGCACAATTGGTGCATATTAGTGCTTCGAGATTACAAGATCCCGTTTTTACCAAAGAGGAAGAGATTCCTTGTAATTTCGAAGCACATTTACGTATGTTTTTGTAATTTTGTGCGTTAATAACTTTGAGTTTCTCAATTAGTAAACATTTTTTTTTTTTTTTTCATATTTTTCATTAGTGCGTGCAGTGCGTATAGTATATACTTTTCATTTTGAAAATTTGTTCCCATTTTAAAAATAAAAAATTTGGCAGCCTTAGTCATCTATTCTCTTTGTCAGAAACCACTATAAATCTGCATTTTACTTGGATGCGCTTAAAACACTTTTTTAATTTGAAATAATAACCCGTGATCCAATTTTTAAAAAAATTTTATGTTATTCATTCGAGCTTTTACTTTGTCTCCCGTCATATATGCGAAATAAAGCATGATTTATCGAACGTATTTATTTAGATATAACATTTACTAGAGCAATAAAAATGTAGTTCTATAAATTAATTATTTTAAACTTTTAGCGAACTTACTGAAAAATTATGCTCTAAAAGAATGTTCTTTGTTCTTGTTATATTGTTTAAAGAGTAAATAAAACGTTAATTAAGAGTAAATAATACTTAATTTAAAATGAGAAACATAAAGAAACTTTTTAAATCTGCTTTCTTGGCAAAGGCGGGAAAGGCTTCTTTTAAGGGCTTTCACTGAGGCATAGAACACCGAGTATATCAGAATTACATTCACCTGCATCAAAATAACGTTTTCTAATCGCCAATTACAGTCAAACTTTTATTGTCCGTTTTTCAAATCCTTCGTTTTGGAGGCTGCTCATAGAAGAAACGCATTTTTAAATAATATTTTAGATTCCCCTCCCACCTTTTTTCATAATATAACCGGAGGCAAAGCGTTCTGAAGGTGGGGTCGATTCTCTCCTCTCAATTTCGCCCATATTTAAACTTAAGGTCAAAATTTTCTAAATTCTGTTCTGAGAGTGTCAAAATAGTCAATTTGAGCTGCATTGGTAAAAATTTCAGTAAGATAAAGTCGCATCGAAGGGGCGGCACGATAGGTTTTGCACCCGGGCGCTCAGAGGGCTAGAAGCGGGCCTGGCTGAGACCCCAGAACTTTTATTAATAAATAATTTATGATAGGATGTTGAAAATCTAAATATGGGTTTAACGAATAACTTTTAATTTGCATTACGTTATTTATTTTACTGAAGATCATCCACTTTAAAATAATTTTATTTTTTATTTGGACATAAAAAACCTGAAGATGTCTTAATGCCTCAGTCTTTTATTTAATACTAATTATTTACTTTTCATGATGTCCCGTTGTTGGGCTGGTTAAAAATCCAAGGAACGAAACAAAACAGCATCGCAATAGGACTAATGTAGTTTTAAAATACTGTAGAATCTATCAGGGATTCTCAACTGCAGTGCCGCGCTACTTTTGTATGCCGCCAAATTCTTAAAGTGTGCCGCCAAATTTTAGAAATGCATATAGCAAAAATTCAAATGCTTTTTTTTTATTGCGAGTAAAGATGTAGTATATATTATACTATTCCCGCGACTTCGTTCGCGTGGAAATTTTGATGTGTATGTGTGAGAACTGATGGCCTGATCAAAAGGGCGAATATTTTAAAAAGCGTACTTTTGGGCGGCGGAAATCATACACAAAATTAAATGGAGTTGAGGCGACGATGGCTTAAAAACCGGAACATTATGCTTTTAATAAAACTTAAACAACATCCATGTGACTTTTAAACAGTTTTAGAAGTCGGTGCAAAATTATGAGTCTAATTACCATTACACCATTTGCTACTTCCTATTGGAACTGTTTCTTATTCTGTGAAAAATTTATATTTGTAATTGATTCAAGATTACAAAAGATTTCATCTATCCTAATTTTGCAACGACTTCTAAAACTGTGTTTAAAAGTCACATCGATGTTGTTTAAAAAATTAATTTATTTTTCACTTTTTAGCGCAATTTATAGTTGAAAGTCGGTTTTATTTTTATATAAAAATTATTTTATATGACTTAAAGGCGACTTTTAGTGTTTGATAGCTGGGTTTGCTTACATCATCGAGGTGGTTTAGGTTTACAATTGCTTTTACTTTTATCAATCTAAACAATCGTTTTCGCTTTTTCCTTTATTCTGAAGATTGGAAGCATAAAGGTA
The DNA here is from genome assembly GCA_038502835.1 of Octonoba sinensis. Taxonomy (NCBI): domain Eukaryota; kingdom Metazoa; phylum Arthropoda; class Arachnida; order Araneae; family Uloboridae; genus Octonoba; species Octonoba sinensis. The sequence goes on from CM076599.1 coordinate 124,824,181, forward strand.
TTTAAGTCTTTGTTTAAATTATTACTTTCAGATTCAGTAAGTTTATTAGGAAGTTAAATTGGGTTTATTTTAAATTTTTGTGTGCAATTGAAATTAATGTGCCTAGCAGAAAATTCAAATGATATAACTCAGAACTTGAATACAAAACACATAAATATCAACTTTTAAGTTTGAGTGCAAGGGAAAAACTACGTAAATAAATCAAATTGTCAAAGCAGTAAAGCAAGGAGCTATTTTGAAGCTACAATGTTGTCTCTTCATCAGTGCATGAAAGAAAACTACCCAACACACAAAAAGAACGTTGTGAGTGAACGAGCAATAACCAGAGAGAGACAGTTGGTATTCCTACCAAATGGGTCGAATTACAGAATAACTAATAGGAAACAAGGACAAGGAATGAAGAAGACCAATCAGGATCACGGAAAAGGAAGTATAGATGGAAACATCACGTGCAGGGAAAAAAAGAAAAATTATAGAAAACTTTTCCACATATCAGAAAAAACTGCAGTGCTGCAGAAATCCTTTACTAAAGAATGAAAATTTTTTCAAACATACTAAACTTCCCAAAAATCAAGGTAATAGACCGAGGAACCTTTACTGATAATTCTAGCAGAAGAAAATTCAAAACAGTGATCAAAAATGCAACAATTCTTAGCCTTCGAAGTCCGATCAAGTTCTTTATGTTTAACATAATTTTCATATTCTTTCAGACGGTGCTAGAGGAGACGTTTAGTCTGACCTATGTAAGAAAGGCCACATTTGCAAGAAATACTATAATTTGCAAGAAATACCCAGTTGCTATATCAATGGGATGCTTCAATTTTGTAAAATTTATCGTATTTGCAGGAGAAAATGCAGTATCAAAACAAAACTTCTTCAATGTTTTAGCAATTTGCTGACTGATTTTTGAATAAAACGGTAAAATAATAATATAAAAGGTTGAACGATAATATCGTTCAACCATGGATTCTGAAAAATTTTGGTTGAACCATTTTTTGGAGATAGCTTTAGAGTTGAAACAAGTTATGGTTGAATGTTGAACTGAAATTTTTAACAGTGTAAGGAAAACCAGATCCCTTAAAGAGGCTAACTTTTGGTTTGTAGAATGAGAAGAACATTTTTGAGACGGTAGTGTAACAGCAAAGGGCTTACGAAACATTGAAGTCATAAATTGGATATTACTTTTAGTAAAAATAACATAATTTTTGGGGAAAAGAAATAAAACCTACTTCAAACTACAAATTGCCCTACAAAGTGAAAAATTAATGAATTCTTTAAACAGCATTGATCGAAACGACTTTTAAACATAATTTTTGAAGTCGGTGAAAAATTATGATGGTCTAATTAATAATCACCGTGTGTTACTTACATTGAAACTGTTGCAAACTCTGGGTCACTTATATTTGTAATTGATTCATGATTACAAAAGTAATTCTTGAATTAAAATCTATCCGAAATTTGCTCTGACTTCAATAATTATGTTTAAAAGTCGTTTCGACGCTGTTTAAAGAATTCATTTATTTTTCACTTTTTAGCGCAATTTATAGTTTGAAGTGGGTTCTATTTTTTTTTTTTTTTTCAAAAATATTTTATTTTTAACCGACTTCACAAAGGAAGGAGGTTATAAATTCATATACATTCATATTGTATGTATGTCGTTTTTTTTTTGTCCACTCATAAATTCTTATCGGATGAACCGATTTTCATGAATTTTTTTTTAATCGATTGGAGGTTGTTTCTCATAGGTCCCATACCTTCGTTTGACCATATTCGATAATTAGAAAAAAAGTTATGGGCTGAAATGTGGTCAATTTTTTGCTTTTTCATCCATAACTTTTGACTAAATGAACCGATTTTGATTATTTTTTTCTTTGATCGATAGAGGGTCGTCTAACTCAAATATCGCACATCAATTTGACTACATTTGTTTTTTTTTTTAGAAAAAACGTTATGATTGCAAAATAAGTATTTTTTCATTTTAATTGGAAAGGCTAGGCTCGATTTTTCTTTGTTGGGAAAGTTGTTAATGAAAATGAAACTCATTGTTAAAAAAGAGTCTGCTGCCATTAAGATGTAATATTAAAAGCAATAATAACAAGAAATAGACTGAAAGCTTCTCTGAAAATTAAATCCAATCAGTTTGCTTGCTCTAGTGACCATTTAAAATCGATTTTAAAACGAAATTTATTTTACAAACGGTTAGTTTTTAGTCATTCCCTCAAAGGTTTCCCCTCTGATATGTATGTTTTAAAAATAAAGTATTTATATAAAAATGTATTTACACTAAAAAGAATAAAATAAAATAATTTTTGGAAAAAAATAGAACCGACTTCAAATTATAAATTGCGCTAAAAAGTAATAAATAATATTATTCTTTAAACAACTTCGATACGACTTTTAAACATAATTTTTGCAGTCGGTGCAAAATGATGATGGGTTTTGATACATGATTCCTTTTGTAACTATGAACCAATTACAAATATAAATAGCGTAGAGTTTGCAACAGTTTCAGTGTAAAATAACGCATAGTGTAATCATAATTAGACTGTCATAATTTTGCACCGACTTCAAAAATTATGTTTAAAAGTCGTATCGAAGTTGTTTAAAGAATAATATTATTTTTTACTTTTTAGCGCAATTTATAGTTTGAAGTCGGTTCTATTTTTTTCCAAAAATTATTTTATTTATTTGTCTATTTTTCTTTCCAGAAACTTTTACATTTGGCAAAGAATGTTTTCCGATCTTGCTTTAATGACCGATATCTCGACTTCTAATTAGCGTAGAGACAAAAACGAACCAGTTTTGGAAAGGTAAAAAAGTGATTAATCCAATAAAATCATAAAAAAATTGCGAAATTCAGTCAAAAAGACCATTTCAACGTGTACCTTAATAGAAGAAAGTAAAAATTCAAGCGGAAATTATCTGAACTAAACTTTCTGAAATCTAAATCAAATCGTTAGGAAAATGTGTGCTTCAAGTTTTTACCCCTGATGTTTTTATCGACAATGTTATGCATAATATCCCGACTGCCCTTATTCCAAGAAGTAATGATTCCCTTTTAAGCCATTTCAAAACCCTTTAAAATTTTAATTACCCCCTTTACCCCCAAAACCCTTTAAAAGCCATTTCAAAAATGAACAACGGGGTCATTTTCATATATCTAATGGTCATATTATTTATGATTTCGTGTTAGTCTTTTAATGTCTTAAAGCTTTTTTTAGGAAAATACTATTTGCTCGCGAATGATACAGAGAACGAGAAAAAATATTTCAGACGATTAGAATCTAATAAATCAATGTCGATTTACTTATAATCTTATTAATATGGCAACTAATGCGGACATTTAGTTTCATGGAAAAAACAGGAAAAGAATCGGGAATCACATAAAAAATTTACCAAGTTACAGAATTGTAGATAAGTCGCAGTTCCTTCCTTCGAGAGCTGGTTTAATTCGAAAAATATGCTCTTAAGAAACCCCTACATTTTCGATGTATGCTCAATTAGAAATATTAAAGAAAAGTGTATCCTGTTGTTCGTGAAAATACTCGTCTTAGAAGAAGAAGCAAATCAGACTTTTCATTCTCTGAGCAAGATTTTGCTGCGGATCAAGATCGCATTTTGAAGTTGTGCGCTGTACATGACTGAATAGTAATCATTATTAATAAGCCTATATTATAAATACAGTAAGTAAAACTATTTTAACTTAAACTTCATTTTTTTCTTATAATTATTAATGAAAACTCAAAAAAAAATGTTTAAACTTTAGTTTTTACAACAACAACGATATTTTTCAAAATTTTAAACTAATTATTTTAATAATTTGATTTAATAAAAGAACTTTTGTTAATAGTTGATGGAGATAACAATAGCCTATTTAAGTAGGGCAAATAACTGTGCACAGAAACTCTTTATAGTGAGTTTTCCTCATGGCATGATTAATTCAAAAAATGTCTTTAAGTACAAGTGCATTACTGGTAGTTGTGTTGTTAACCGCTTGTTTACAGAAAAAAAGTAAAATACTTGCCGCTATAAAGAGAGAAAAAAAACGCAACTAGAGTACATTATGGAGAGAAATTAAGTCGTATTTACGATAGTAGTATGAAATTAAGTACTAATACGAAAAAGAGCAAAAATACAACTCTGCACTCTTTGTGGAAAATAGTGAAAAATACATCGTTAGTTCTGCTTATTATTTATTCTATGATTATAAATAAGGAGTTATTTATAACCACGTTATTTTTTAAACCATCATATAAATTGCTCTTCCGTTTAAAAATGCTTGGTTGGCAATATTTTAGTCGTTTGTGTGAAAAAAAGGGTTTTGAATTAAAAGAAATAAAATAATTTTTGAGAAAAAAATAGAACCGACTTCAAAGCAGAACAACTATAAATTGAGCTAAAAAGTAAAAAATAAATTAATTCTTTAAAAAACATAGATGTGACTTTTAAACATAGTTTTAGAAGTCGGTGCAAAATTACGATAGATAAAATCTTTTGTAATGATAAATCAATTACAAATATAAATTAGCATAAGGGAATTAGCAACAGTGCCAAGATGAAGTAACACATGGTGTAATGGTAATTAGACCCATAATTTTGCACCGACTTCTAAAACTATGTTTAAAAGTCACATCGATGTTTTTAAAAGAATTAATTTATTTTTTACTTTTTAGCGCAATTTATAGTTGTTCTGCTTTGAAGTCGGTTCTATTTTTTTCTCAAAAATTATTTTATTTTATTCTTTTTAGTGCAAATATTTTTTCAATAAATACTTTATTTTTCAAAAAATCCATATCAAAGGGCAAACCTTCTTCGAATGATTGGCTTGAAAAACTAATCATTTGTATGATAATTCCCGTTTAGAAGTCGATTTTAGCAAACAATCTGATTGGATGTAATTTTTGCTTTAGAGAAGCCTTCCGGCAAACTGTTGCTACAATTGCTTTTAATAATACAGCTCAATGGCAACACACTCTTTTATTTAACAATGACTTTTATATTTATTGATAGTTTTCCCCAACAAAGAAAAATCAAGCCACGCCTTTCCAATTAAAATAAAAAAATACTTAATTTTCACCCGTAACGTTTTTTCTAAAAAAACAAATGTAGTCAAATTGATGTGCGATATTTGAGTTAGACGGCCCTCTATCTATTAAAGAAAAAGTCATCAAAATTGGTTCATTTAGTCAAAAGTTATGGATGAAAAACCACAAAAAGGATCCTATTTCTGCTCATGACATTTTTTCTAATTATCGAATCTGGTCAAATGAAGGTACGGGACCTATGAGAAACCACCCTCGATCGATTGAAAAAAATCATGAAAATCGGTTCATCCGGTGAGAAGTTATGAGTGGACAAACAAGCAAACAAACAAAAAAAAAAAAAAAAAAAAAAAACGACATACATACAATATGAATGTATAACCTCCTTCCTTTATGAAGTCGGTTAAAAAGTAGCACCAGTTATTTTCAATCCTCATTGATTGTGTTGTTTTAAAATTTATCAGTAGGTATAATAATTTTTATAAAAAATAGAACCGACTTCAAATTATAAATTGCGCTAAAAAGTGAAAAATAAATTAATTTTTTAAACGACATCTATGTGACTTTTAAACATAGTTTTAGAAGTCTTTGCAAAATTAGGATAGATAACAGGGTTCACACTGGGGAAAAATACAAGGTGGGATTTTCCACCTTAATTAAAATTTTAAGTGCAATTTTTAAAATTTAAGTGGGAACTTTTCTTTTCTTTTTTTAGAAGTATTACTAAACTTTCCGAACATGATCTAATTCAAACTATGTAATAAAAGATGGTTATCTAAGCTATGCTCAGCAAAGAAATAGTAAACATCAACAGGGTTCACACAAAACGGATCCTTCATAAAATTCGCAATCGTAAAAATGGGTGCTTAAAAGATGTTAAGCATGAAATTGATTCTCTTAAATTATCAAAATTCATTAATGAGTGATTTTTTCAAAAAAACAAATCCTAAGTTTAATATTTCCTCTGTTTTTCCTGATCATATGTCACTTTATCTATTGATGTTTTTCAATGAAAACATTATATTTTAGAAACCAGCATTCTCTTATGACTTGTAAAAGTGAAAGTCTTTCAATGTCTAGCGCTTGTAACGATTTTAATGATTCCCGTCAATTTGTAAATGCATTGTTTCAAATATGGTGTGAAAATTCAAGATGAATTCTTTGAAATAAATGAAATTTCGTATTCCTATGCGAAAATGGTTCGTTTTTAGGATCGCGGTTTTTGCAAAGGATTTGATTTTAAGGTGATTTCGATTTTTTTTTTTTTTTTTTTTTTTTTTAAGGTTCGGTTTTACGTTTGTTAAAAATTATTACTTTTATTCTTAAAGATTCAAATTTTACTGTTTGATTTCTTGAAACCTTATTGCATTCAATATTTTAAAATGAGCTTGAGTTTTCATGCGCTCAATTATATGAAAAATTCATGCATATGAAATTCTGCATTTTACACTTTCCTAATAATCGAGACATTTTAATAGATATTTTGATGGTTGGTTAAACACAGGATGAAATATTAATCCATTATAAAGTGAACTAAATGACACAATAAAACGATGTAGACATAGCGGGTATGCTAATGAGCGTTGATACTTTCATATGCATCTTATTTTCGATCGGTATTTTATGGTAAGATTAATTTTTTGCGATCGTAAATTCTAAAACGAATCCATTCTAGAACATAACTAAAATGCCCTTTTGGAGAAGAAGATTATTTTAAAAAGTGTATGTATTCCATCTTTTTGCTCTAAAGTCAACATTTAAAATAACGTTCTCTAGTGGTTTGAATTTGTTTTACCTCCCCCCCCCCCACCCCTTGGCTTTTCAGTGACCAAAGAAGATTCCCTTTTCCCACTCCCTTTTTTTTTATTTTGTCCTTTGTGAATAGAATAAATGAAACTAAGTCTGCATTCCCAAAAGCCTTAAATTGCTCAATAATCCCAAAAAAATAAAGAAGTTGTCAATCTTTTCCCCCATGTAATTATGTATATAATAAATAGGGTTCCTAGATTCTTCTTTTCATTAATTGAAATAAGATGGCAGTTGAAAACTAACATACTCCATTTAGTTTTTACTGAATCATCGGTTTAGAATAGTAGTTTCGTTTCGCAATGTTTTGAACGCGTGTCCGCTAGTTGCGGGAACAGAGCGCAAAGGAACTTTTTTTGAGTGGAATTTAAAAAAAATATTGCGGGAATCGCGCGATCGCGCGGCCTAGCATGAACCCTGGATAAAATCTTTTGTAATCATGAATAAATTACAAATATATATATATTTCCAGAATTAGCAACAGTTCCAATATGAAGTAGTAAATGGTGTAATGGTAACTAGACTCATAATTTTGCACCGACTTCTAAAACTATCTTTAAAAGTCACATCGATGTTGTTTAAAAAATTAATTTATTTTTCACTTTTTAGAGCAAATCATAGTTTGAAGTCGGTTCTATTTTTTATAAAAAATATTTTATTTTATTCTTTTTAGTGTAAATACATTTTCTATATAAATACTCTATTTTTTAAAAAATCCATATAAAAGGGCAAACCTTCTTTGAATGAATGGCACTAAAAACTAATCATTTGTATGAAAAAGTCCGTTTTTAAGTCGATTTTAACAAACAAACTGATTGGATTAAATTTTTGAATCAGAGAAGCCAAACTCTTGCTTTTTAACCGACTTCACAAAGGAAGGAGGTTATACATTCAAAGTGTATGTATGTCGTTTTTTTTTTTTTTTTGTTTGTCCACTCATAACTTCGCACCGGATGAAGCGATTTTCATGATTTTTTTTTTCAATCGATCGAGGGTGGTTTCCCATAGGTCCCGTACCTTCGTTTGACCATATTCGATAAATAGAACAAAAGTAATTGGCAGAAATGTAGTACTTTTTTTGTTTTTTCATCCATAACTTTTGATTAAATGAACCAAATTTGATGATTTTTTCTTTAATCGATAGAGGGTCGTCTAACTCAAATATTGCAAATCAATTTGACTACATTTGTTTTTTAGAAAAAAACGTTACGGGTGAAAAATAAGTATTTTTCATTTTAATTGGAAAGGCTTGGCTTGATTTTTCTTTGTTGGGAAATCTATTAATAAATATAAAAGTCATTGTTAAAAACATGTTTGTTGTCATGGGCTATAATATTAAAAGAAATTACAGCAAGAGTTTGACTGAAGGCGAAAATTAATGCAGTCAGTTTGTTTGCTAAAATCGACTTCAAAGGGGAATTTATCATACAAATGATTAGTTTTAGTGCCATTAATTCAAAGAAGTTTTGCCCTTTGATATCGATTTTTTTTAAATAGAGTATTTATATAAAAAATGCATTTGCACTAAAAAGAATAAAATAAAATAATTTTTATAAAAAAACAGAACCGACTTCAAATTAAAAATTGCGCTAAAAAGTAAAAAATAAATTCATTCTTTAGACAACATCGATGTGACTTTTAAACATAGTTTTAGAAGTCGGTGCAAAATGATGAGTTTAATTACCATTACACCATTTGCTACTTGATATTGGAACTGTTGCTAATTCTGCGAAAATATATATATTTGTAATTGGGGGGGGGGGGGAGGGCATTCATGATTACAAAAGATTTTATCTATCCTGATTTTGCACCGACTTCTAAAACTATGTTTAAAAGTCACATCGATGTTGTGTAAAGAATGAATTTATTTTTTACTTTTTAGCGCAATTTTTAATTTGAAGTCGGTTCTGTTTTTTTATAAAAAATATTTTATAATATTATAGCACAATGGCACAAACACTTTTTAAACAATGATTTTTATATTTATTAACCGACTTCACAAAGGAAGGAGGTTATACATTCAAAGTGTATGCATGTCGTTTTTTTTTTTGTTTGTTTGTCCACTCATAACTTCTCACCGGATGAACCGATTTTCGTGATTCTTTTTTTTAATCGATCGAGGGTGGTTTCCCATAGGTCCCGTACTTTCGTTTGTCCATATTCGATAATTAGAAAAAAAGTTATGAGCAGAAATGTAGTATTTTTTTTGTTTTTTCATCCATAACTTTTGACTAAATGAACCGATTTTGATGATTTTTTCTTTAATCGATAGAGAGTCGTCTAACTCAAATATTGCAAATCAATTTGACGACATTTGTTTTTCAGAAGAAACGTTACGGGTCAAAAATTAGTATTTTTTATTTTAATTGGAAAGGCTTGGCTTGATTTTTCTTTGTTGGGAAATCTATTAATAAATATAAAAGTCATTGTTGAAAACATGTTTGTTGCCATGAGCTATAATATTAAAAGAAATTACAGCAAGAGTTTGACTGAAGGCTTCTCTGTGGCAAAAATTAATCCAATGAGTTTGTTTGCTAAAATCGACTTCAAAAGGGAATTTTTCATGCAAATGATTAGTTTTTAGTGCCATTCATTCAAAGAAGTTTTGCCCTTTGATATGAATTTTTTAAAAAATAGAGTATTTATTTAAAAAATGTATTTACACTAAAAAGAATAAAAAAATAAAAAAAAATAAAAAAAAAACAGAACCGACTTCAAATTATAATTTGCGCTAAAAAGTGAAAAATAAATTCATTCTTTAAACATTATCGATGTGATTTTTAAACATCGTTTTAGAAGAAAGTGCAAAATTATGAGTCTAATTACCATTATACCATTTGCTACTTCATATTGGAACTGTTGCTAATTCTGCGAAAAAATATATATTGTAATTGATTCATGATTACAAAAGATTTTATCTATCCTAATTTTGCACCAACTTCTAAAACGACGTTTAAGTCAAATCGATGTTGTTTAAAGAATGAATTTATTTTTCACTTTTTAGCGCAAATTATAATTTGAAGTCGGTTCTGTTTTTTTTATAAAAATTATTTTTATTAATAGTTTTCCCAATAGAGAAAAATCAAGCAAAACCTTTCCAAATAAAATAAAAAATACTTATTTTTCACCCGCAACGTTTTTTCTGAAAAACAAATGTAGTCAGATTGATGTACGATATTTGAGTTAGACGACCCTCTATCGATTAAAGAAAAAATCGTCACAATCTGTTCATTTAGTTAAAAGTTATGGATGAAAAAACAAAAAACATACATTTCTGCCCATTACTTTTGTTCTATTTATCGAATATGGTCAAACGATGATACGGGACCTGTGGGAAACCACCGTCGATCGATTGAAAAAAAATCGTGAAAATCGGTTCATCCGGTGCGAATTTATGAGTGGACAAACAAACAAACAAAAAACGATCTGTCTGAATGTATAACCTCCTTCCTTTGTGAAGTCGGTTAAAATTGTTTTTTTTTTTTTTTTGTTTTTTTTTTTCAATTTTGTTAAAAGTAAATTTAGTTGTGTTTATTCCGAAATATTTTAAGCGCAAGAAAGAAGCTTAAAAACAATAATTGGAAAAGAAAAAAATGCAAACGAGGCTATATAAAACCGAAGAGTAATTATAAGTTCTTCTGTTTATCTTTAGGTGAACAACAGTGATGATCAACATTTCTTTGTTGGCGATAGAAATAATTTTGTATTTAATACTCAAACGTCGTGTTTAGTACTAAGTTAGTGTAAATCACTTGTTTAGGCATGCGTGGAGCATAATTTAAAGTTAAACTAAGAGAGAGGATGGAAGAACGATATTGGGGAAGAATCCGTTATTATATCTGGCAGCGGCGCCCATGGAATGATGTGGGTGTCCTGCTTTCAGGCTATGAAATCATGCACAGCTATTCTCATAGACCTTAAAGAACTTGACATCGCAAGTAGGCGGAGAGTCAATGGCACGCAAATAAGTCACGTTAGCAAGACCCGAAGAACATATGCCTATACGAAAAGCTACCAAAACGAGTGTTAAGCACTCTGGTAGACTTTCTTCTCATAGAGAATTAATCGAAACTGAAAAGTCTTTTATCCCGTGATCTAGTGCGAAACCAAAGCTCAATCGCAGCAGCTCCGTATACTTCTTAAAGTCCTATGACTAGTATGAATACCCTTAGCTAATACGTGTTACGTTTTTAAATAAAAGAATAGCACAGGGGTAAATGGAACAAAAATATTTATATGTATGTGAATTTTAGTTTAATGTTTAATTTCTATCTTTTGTCTTTTTTCATTGAAGATGGATTTCAGTATGACAAATACAACGTTGTCTTGTAGGTAACTTAATACACTTATCTGACACATATTAGGTTTTTTGTTTTAATAAAAGTGTAGTATAGGTAGGGTCAATTGGGCTAATTGTAAACGTGGGGTAAATGTAAACAAGCTTCGTAACTACACTTGTTGTGGTTTTGAAAACTTAAATGCTGGTGTGTGATGAATTGGCAACATAGGAAAGACATTAAAAGAGTTTTGTAAGTTCCGAAACGGGGCCTCAGTGGCTGAGCGGTCTAATCGACTGATTCCAATGCCTCCCTGCGCGGAATGACAGAGGCGTGGGTTCGATTCCCACTTTCCCCTGGGTGTATTTCCTTTTTTGTATATTAAAATCTGTTGTGCTGTCTTATTCTATCTGTCATATTAGACGAGGGTTTGAAGCATATCCTTAAGAATAGCAAATAAACTCGAATATTTATATGACCTGAAATGCTCGTAAACAAACAAACAAGTTTCAAAGCAACTGTGGAGGCGTCACCATTGTTTCAAAATGGCACAGTGAAAAAAGTTGTTTAACAAAATTTAGTGATCTTATATTTTCGTCTCCAGCTCATCTACGAAAGCGAAGAGTGCGGTTTCAACCATTTTTATTTGTCATATGGAATATTGCAGAAAACATTTAGTTATGAATTTTATCCTCACTGGTATTTTTCATGTGCAAGTTAGGTGTTTACAATTACTCCAAATAATTGTAAGCACTTAAATTTATCTTATTTAGATTCTTTTAAGAAGACAATAAATATTATATTTTGATGTAAATTACACTTTTGTGTCTATTTTTACATAGCTGTTGTTGTTGCTAATGCCACTTTAAACTCCAAGACCATCAATGAGCTCCGCTAGAATGGAACACTTGGCTCAGAGGGGCCTCATGATTTTGAACCTGTTCCTAGATGAGAGATTGTCACCTAGGTTGGCCCCAGCAGTTATTATTTCTTACTTGGAGGACATTTGAAGCCACAACAGATTTTACGTGCACAGTTCCCATTAACGTAGTAGGTCCCAGAGTAAGCAGTCGCGAGAGATTGTCACCTTCCCAAGCATTGATCAAGGCCAGTTGTGCTTTGTGGGATCCTAGCTTAACCGATTGATTCACTGAGAGACACATTTTAAATAAATTTACCGCATTACTTGATTTATTGCAACATATTTCTCTTTAAATGATTTCAGCGGACTCGAAAATAACTCAGCGGACCACATGCGGCTCGTTGGCCGCTGATTGAGGGCCATTGCTTCGGAACTTCTTAAGCTTCCAAGCAGACTGCCTGTGAAACAGTCTTCGATTTGCATCAACCTCATTCGAAAATAAACGTCTGTTTACATTTACCCCAGAGGCTCTGGGGTAAATGTAAACACGAGTTCATTCGCTAACAATTAGTCATAAAGTTAAAAATTTTGTACTCACAAGAAGTACAGTATTGGCTACAATACTCACAATTTTATCTCTCAATTCATTCAAGAGGTAGGGAAGATTCAAAAGTTAAAACATTGAAAAAGCGTTTACAATTACCCCAACTGACCCTATATAGAGTACAAACGTATTTGTACATATCGGAGTGATGAGAAACATAGTGGTGAAAATTTGGTGATTAAAGTTATTTTGGAAAGTAAGAACCGTAATGGAAAATATTCAATATTTTAGAGCAGAAAGGTACTTTACTTTACGGTTTTTACGTTACGGTATTTAATTAGAAAAAAAACTAATGGTGCCCCTGTTGATAGATTTTTGAAAAAAATTTTCGCAACTTTAGTTTACTGTAAATAAAGGTAGTGACATCCCATATTATGGAAATTTGAATTAACTACATTTACAAAAAAAAAATTGCCTTGCATCAGTATATTTCTCCCCACCGCATGTGTGAATTTCAGCTCAGTAATTCGCTCCGTTTGTTTGATTTTTTCGCAGGAAGATGGATTTCAATATGACAAACGAAACGTTTTTTCTTCACAACTGCAACGAAACCTTTCCAGACATCTACAGACGCCAGTTTTCAATGAGAATGCTCGGTTCCGCTTTCACTCTGTTCTTGGGGTTAGCAGCCGTCGTCGGAAATCTCGCCGTGGTCGCCGCCTCATATTGGGACGAAGAACTTCGAAGCCAAACAAGTACTTTGCTGCTTGTATATTTGTCAATGACTGATGCAACAACAGGTCTTTTCGTTATTATTCCCTCCGCTGTGTCGGTTGCACTCGACTACTGGCCATTTGGCAACACCATCTGCAAGTTGCTGAACGGCTTAGCTTACGCCTGTTCTTGTTCTTCTTCGTTTAATATTTCATTTATCAGTGTGGACAGGTTTGTGGCTGTGACGAGGCCATTGCAGTATAGCATTATAATGCACCCTAAAAGAATAGTTCACTTATGCGTATTTCTTTTTCTTTATGGAATGTCTATACTGCTTCCAGCACTGGTTCTGGACTGGAGTCATTTCAATTATGTTGATGGGGCATGCGGATTTGATTGGAACATTCCGGAAGCACGACTTCTTACGTCATCTTGGTCCATGGTCAGTTGTTACTACATCCCTGCCTTTTGTATGTTCTTCTGCAACGGATGGATCATCGTAGCAGCCAAGAGGAAAAAATCAATAAAGCTATTTGTACGGAGCAAGGGAAATTCAGCACCTGTTTCAGGCGATTCAGGCATGAATAAGATTATTACAAGTGTTGTTGTTCTTGTTGTAATATATTGTGTTAGTCTTGCACCCTATCTTATCTCAACCAATCTGAAATTTAGCATGGAGGACTTTACGGTCCCCCCACAGTTTGATTACTTCACAGTTCTGTTACTTTTTGTATCATCTGCAGTAAATCCCTTTATTTATGGTATTTTCAGGAGAGATTACAGAAGGGCATACAAAAGAATGGTTCAAAAATCTTTAAGCTGGCTTCCTCGATGTACTTGAACTGGCAAGAAACATTTTTATTTTATAGCATGTCGATGTCATTTACACTGATAGTGTACGATCAATTTGCACTTGCATATTTGAAAAGTACTTTTCGTTTCTTACCTTTATTAAAAGAGTAATGAAGTTAAGTCTCTAGAAGCGCCTTCTTGTATTATTCGAAGATGCAAGCTCTAACCTGCAGCTAGACTCTTTATAGTAAAGTTAAAACATTTCGAAACATCTATATATATTTTTTTCGATTTCCCACAAGTTTTGAAAAAAGAAAATAAACTTTCTCAAAGTAGGAGCCTTTTTGTCAGAGATACGCTAATTCAATGCTGCTTCCTATTATCAAGTGCAAATGTGATTTAGTTGAATAAAATACTTCTTTTGATTTGTGTATTGTTTTGTAAAATTGCGTGTATTTTTTTATCTGCAATTCTCTTTTATGAAGGAGCCTAAGATGTAATAACTTTTTTTTCTCTTCACATGAAATGCTTTTTAAAAGCTAACTTCTGAAAACGACAGTAGGAAAAAAGGAAAGTATTTTAATTGCAGAACAGAAAACTGATATGTAGAAAGAAATATATTTTACTACACGGTTTTATTTAACTTTATTTGTCACGGAAGATTGTTAGGCGGTTTTCGACCACTATTACTGCATAAATTATCTTCAAACTTTGCACACAAGCTTATTCCCCCCCCCCCCCGATGACCAATACAATATTCCATCCATTTTATAATTTATTAGTACGTGAATTAGGAAAAATTAATAATTTTGGCTCTGTGGAAATTATTAGAGTTATTATTTATCGAATGGCAACGATTGCTTTGTTTGGAATGTTTGGACAATGCAACGATGTTTTGAATTTTAAAATACTCATATCATGGCTAAAACAGAAACTGCGACGCAGCGGAAGAGGTGCCTGAAGAAAAAGAAATCATACCATGAAAAACGAGTAAAGCCGTGTAACTTAACACATTTTTACACGGTTTTATTTTCTTTTTTTCTTTTGAAGAACTGTAATTTAAAAATCACTCTATTCTATCATGCGTTGATCCACGAATAACTCGTGAATTATTGTCTACCAATAACTCTCGTCTTAATATGGACCTGAAGGGCAAGATTTTGCTTCACCTAAGTTGGAGATTTTTCTTTCCTTGAAGGAGATCCTAACTCATGATTCTAAATAAGAATAAAAACGTACACGTTTCATGGTCATACATGGTCATGAAACAAGCGAATGTTAACAAAACATGCAAGCCGTACTGTAACTAAAATATGCAAAAAATTTAGATTTATGACTGCAAATATTCTTTTGTTTTACAAAATAGAGCCAAAGTAATCATTTCAAAACGTTTTTCAAGAGAAAAGAACGCACCTACGTTGATCTATATACGTGTGTTATTGTAAAAGCCCGAAGTTTGGTAAATCCTCGGTTTTATCGCTAAAACCTAGCTTTTACCAGAGTGGCTTGGTAAAAGTTCAAAAGTCTACTTTAGTTTTACTCCATTTCGGGCTTTTACCAAGCCTTTGTGGCGAAACCTAGGAGTTACAAACGCCTTCCAGTAAAGGCCCGCAAAGAGAAATTACATCAACCAAAGCGATCTGCCTGGCAGAGTGCCAAGAAGAATCCATTCATGTTCAAGGGAGGAACTACTGGTATAAGGAATGTGCCATATTCTGTTCTCGTTCTAGTTCGTTTAGCATTCTTGATTTCTTCCGGACTGATGCAACTTTCCAGTTTATAAATTTAGCTGCTTTCAACAAACAAAGAAGAGAACATTCTGCTTCGCGTACTAAATAAACGCACTTGCAAAATGACCTTCCCTAAAACTTGAATGGATTCGTTCTTTTCTGACATGCGCTGAAGCGTCCAAATGTCAAAATTCCGTAGTGTCGAACAGTAAGTTTTTCCGCACAGACTTGGTAAAAGCCCGAAAATGGAATCAGATTAAGGAATACTTCGGACTTTTCCCAATCCACTTTAAGGGACAAGTTAGGTTTTAACGGTAAAACCTGGGATTTATCAATTTTTGGGCTTTTACATACATATTTATATGCACATGGGTTTTTGAAGATAGGACTGAAAAATCCTCCTCTATAGTTGCGTACCTCTCTCTATCTCTCTTTTTTGAGCGACGTAGCACTTCCTTGAAGAAATATTACTTGCTGCAGTCGAAATATCTTCAGTAGATGGCAGTACTAAAAAAAATTTCAAAAAAATTATTATTATTTCAAACATTTTTGAGATTATTTCAGGAAAAAATATTTGTACAAATTATCATGCATAAAATTTATTCTATAATAAACTCATAACATTTTAAGTGACAGATAAAAAGGTGTTCTTTTTGCTATATAAAAGCAGCTTAGGAAAAAAAATTACACTATTACGGTATGGTACTGAAAAAATGAACATATCGCAACCATGCCAAAATTCGGGGATAACGTGCCAAATTGGCATCTCGTATTTTCTACCTATCTAAGGCGTTTATGGTAACCATAAGTAGGTATACAAGTCGCCAATCTCGCCATATGGTTGCGATAGTACGTAAGTACCAAATGAACTACCCCGTATAAATAAAAATTTACAATTACATATATATTTTAAGGTGGGCCAAAAATTGAATTCTTTTCAAATGGTAATACCTTGGAAAAATAGCGAATTGGGAAAACTAAAAAAAAATGCAACATAAGTAAATAAATAAAATCGGGTTAGCGTTTTCCAGTCGCGCAAGTGCTCCGAAGTTGCTCGAAATTTGGAAAAAACTGATTAAAAAATATAATAATAACACGATAATAATAAATTACGCTTATGAATATTACTAATGGCCTATAATAAAAATTTTTTAAGCGTTTAAACTTGTATTCAATAAAGGAAAAAGAAGCAGAACTTGATACCCTTTTTTCTTCCCTTGAAAAATGATCCACTTTTAGTAGTTTTTTCATAATTTCATTAAATGTGGAATAATGCACTGCGGAAAGATGTTGATGTACTTAAAATATTTAAACGTTATTTTCTGTTATTTTAGTACGTAAGAATTTGAGCTGTTACCTTCGGGAAGAGGCCAATTTAAAAATATCGTAAAAAATGCGGATTTGACGTTATGTTTTTTCACTTTAGAGCACATAGGAGACCGAGGAAAATAAACCGATTTAAATTCTTTTTTTTTTTTTTTTAACCTTTTTTCAGCCTTTTCAATTCAGTCTTTTCCGCGGTATAGGAACTTCCTTTCAATTAATTAATTAATTTTTTATTATTATTATTCTCTCTTTTTTGCCCATTTAATATACATACACCCAGGCGGTTTCATTCATCTACAGACAATTTTCAATCTAAAAATTTCACACTTGATAACTTGTTATTATATATAAGAGCATCAAAGCAATTGCGGCAATGGTACTACACTCATTGTGGTGCCGCTGAAAGAGTTGGTACCAATCTCTGGGGACGCACTAGGTCTGCAATGGTTGATGACCAATACTGCAGACCCATTAGAAAGAATATATATATATATCCCCCATCCAATTAGAGGAAATTTATGTAACGCCACTGTAACCATTTTACTAAAAATAAAATTCATACTTAAGTAGGATTTAAAAACTTTTACAATGTGGGAATACCGAAAAAAAAAAGAAAATAGTCAAATTATATTGATGCTTTTTCTCACTTATAAAGAAGCGCCATCCCTTCCATATACAAATGCAAATACAAAAGTGACGACCAGCAACAGGCACAGAGCTCAGCTAGGCGGGTCCTAGTCAACTTAACACTCCCCAATGAACATCAAGAGCCTTCTTAAAAGTTTTTACCCCACTGCAACTAACAGTTGCCTCCGGTAAACTATTCCAACTGCCTACAATCCTATTGACGTAGTCATTTTTCCTAATTTCAAGATTAGCCCAAGATTTGAAAAGTTTGAAACAATGACATCTGGTTCTAAGGAGAAACGGGGGTTAGTGAGGACACAACGGTGAATAATTCTGGGTTTTTTTTTTTTTTTTTCAGTTTAAGTTTCTGAGTATATTTGTGCAG
Source organism: Octonoba sinensis (assembly GCA_038502835.1). Taxonomy (NCBI): domain Eukaryota; kingdom Metazoa; phylum Arthropoda; class Arachnida; order Araneae; family Uloboridae; genus Octonoba; species Octonoba sinensis. The sequence continues at coordinate 124,842,286 of CM076599.1, forward strand.
TTTTTCAACACTGACACATGTACTTTAATGTGAAGTTTCATTTAGTAGTTCAGTCGGAATTATTAAAATACGATTTTTATGGTGTAAAAGAAAATACATGATTTGTGTTTAAACTTCTAATTTTGACTAAAATTTTTCAAATAAAAGGGGATAGTATGTTAGGGATCATTCATAAATGATTCACGCTTCGGGTTTCGCGAAATTGTGACAAAGTGTGACAAGGGGAGGGGAGGGGGTAACAATAAGTGTGACATCATGCATTATGCAACATAGCGTGAAGCGTGACAAAGGGGGGAGGGGAGACCGCTGAAGTGTGACAAAGGGGGGGAGGGGGGTCAAATATATGGGAAAAAAGAGGACGTCATTTACGAACGGCCCCTTACAAATGAATATAACCACTTGTAGATATAAAAGGCTGGTTCTGCGCCACCTGAGGCTCTGAGGCGCCATTTCCCCTCAACCCCGCCCTCTCATATATATATATATATACACACTTAGCATATAATAACCTAGAATAATTCAACATAAGCAGAAGAGGAGCAAAAAAAAACTCCGCCTTCAACAGAAAAAAATATTAAATTTTAGTACTATAGTATTTTTAAGATCATTTTATCACGTACACACCCGAAATTACATAAATAAATCGTTATATTCAAGCAAAAATCGAAACATACAGCGCGAAATGCTTTAAAACCAATTTTCTTACTAAGGAAAAAAATCGAAAAAATATCAAATTTTATCGCTAAATAAGACTTTAGACACCGTTTTCGACCAATCAGAAGGCATTTTAGACTAAATCTAGGTCACATGATACTTTTCAGCCAATGTCATTAGTAGATAGAAAATGACAGTTCTGGGACAGCAGGCGGATTGCGAATCAGTGCAAGTGCAAGGGGGCGTGGTCGATCCGCCTACCGAGTACGGTTGAGTAGTAGGGTTCCTGCTGCTATCCTCGTAGAAGATTACGAGGGTTTCTGAGTGGAGTTGAGTTGTTTTCTCCGGAATTTAGTTTTTTCAGAATGGCAACACGTGAACTTCTATGAAAGCTTTTTTCGGAATGGCAACGGTTTTGGTTGTTATGGTAACGAACTTGTAATCTTTTACAGACTTTTTGAATCGATTGTGCTACCACCTGGTGAGAGAAATTAGAATTAAATTCGAAATTCGCCGTTTTTACGGTTTTAAATTTACAATTTAGTGTTTCATGAATGGCAACAAATATTCTTAGGAGCGACATCATACTTTTAGGTTTGTTTGATGGTAGAGCGATCATAGCGCCATCTACGAATGGAAATTAGAACTATTACCGACTTAATTCATTGTAACAAGAAAACAAAAATGTTTATGTTAGGATTTAGTAATACAGATTATAATGAAGCAGAATTTCATAGATTAATTTTAAAAAAGAGAATTAATAAGAAAACCGGAGTATAAGAACTTGAAACAATGATACCAACTTTAGATTATTTTAACATGAAATTTTACAAGTAATAATACTACAAATTAAAACGACATTATTAGTAGTAAACTTCAGATTCAGAAATATACTAGCACTAACAACTGTATAATTTATAAACATAGAAAATTTCACACTGAACTTTCAAACTTATAACTAAACTACACTAAATTCAAGCTATTTTGAACTTTATCTACAGTACATTTGGAAACAAGTCTATGTTTAAGTTGATGGTCCCACCACCATCCCGATGCAAATAATCTGCACCCCATCAACCTTCAGCACGTTTGATAAATAAAATAATAAAAGTATATAAATTCAAACACTATAAATCAACGATAGAAGCAGATCACTTAGAGATATAGCAATAATTTTCAAATTTCTTCAAATTTATGTAAATAGTTAATCATGAAATGTATAAGTACTACGTGAAACTTGATATTCATAATCCTTTTAAAACCAAACACAAAATAAATGTAAATAAATTTATCAATGCACTAAAAATTAAAGAAAAATTAAAATAAAATAAAACTAATAAAGATAAAAACTTTTAAAATTGAAAAGTAAAACATAAAATGAAAAACAAATACAAAACCACTAAAACAAAAAAAGAGTTCACTTGAGTATAAAAATTAAAAATAATACAAGTTAATGTGATGAAAAATTAAAAAGTGAAAAAAAAAAAAAAGTAAAAACATAAACCAAGAAAAAAAAAAGCACAAAAATACTAAAATGAATATAAAACTTTTGAACAAAGTACAAAAGTTAAAAAATAAAAAAACACGAAATAAAAAAATATGTATATAAAAGTTCAGAAGTACATGTAAATTGTAAAAATAAAAAGTATTATTAATAAAAAATTTTCAAAACAAATTCAAATTGTAAAATGTAAGAAGAAAAAAAATTAAATTAAAACAAAATAAAATAAAATTTTTAAAAAATTGTAAAAATAAAAAGTATATTACCAAAAAATTTTCAAAACAAATTCAAAATGTAAAACATAAGAAGAAAAAAATACTAAAACACTAAAACAAAATTTAAAAAAAATATATTAAAACGAACTAAAATAAAATTAAATAAAAAAATATGTATATAAAAGTTCAGAAGTGCATGTAAATTGTAAAAATTAAAAGTATATTACCGAAAAATTTTCAAAACAAATTCAAAATGTAAAACATAAGAAGAAAAAAATACTAAAACACTAAAACGAAATTTAAAAAAATTATATTAAAACTGTAATTAAAATAAAATAAAATTTAAAAAATTGTAAAAATAAAAAGTATATTACCAAAAAATTTTCAAAACAAATTCAAAACGTAAAATGTAAGAACAAAGAAATTTAAAAATTAAATTAAAACTGAAACTCAAATAAAATAAAATAATTTTAAAAAATATTGTAAAAATAAAAAGTATATTACCAAAAATTTTTCAAAACAAATTCAAAATGAAAAAACAAATGACATAAGAAGAAAAAACTACTAAAACACTTAAATAAAATTTAAAAAATAATAATAAAAAAATTAATTAAAACTGAAGCTAAAATAAAATTTAAAAAAAAAAAAAAACAGTTCATTTGAACAGAAAAATAAAAAATAATAAAAGTTACTAAAATAATCATATCAATGTTTGTAAAAATAAAGGTTGATGGGGTACGTTCTAAGCGTGCTAGATGGGTCCATTAACCGAAAAACTTATAAAGTTCGTTGATGGTTTTGTTTTATGTGTTCTTTTTGTATGTGAATTTGCAATAAAGACTGAATGGAGTTACAACTTTTGATGTTGTGTATTTGATATCAACACAGATTTTGTAGCTTCTTTCGGTACCTGTATAATTTTAACGTTGTATTTCTTCTGACAGGGGTAAGTTTCTTGTTATATCTATGATTCTGTATTCTTTGTTTCACGTTTGTCTGGTATGTTTATGCTGAATTTTTAGATTTTCTATTTGTATTTACTGTTTTACTTGGATTTATTTTTCCTTAGATCTATGATTCAAGTTTTAATAATATAAATTTAGGATGTCTCACGTTCGAAAAGCAGTTTTTCCATTTTATTATTTTTAATCCTTATATTTACATTTAGTTTCCAAGTTTTAGGATTTTTAATTTGACTTTTGTATTTTTTTGGTTTTACGTTTTATATTTTTTATTAGAGTCTTGTACGTTTTCAACAATTTTATGTTTCATTTTAATATTTTCATGTTCTTTATTTTTATGATTTATGTTTTTACTTTAATTTTTTCAACTTTTTCCTTTTTTATTCTAGTAACTTTTATTATTTTTTATTTTTCTGTTCAAATGAACTGGTTTTTTTTTTTTTTTTAATTTTATTTTAGCTTCAGTTTTAATTAATTTTTTTATTACTATTTTTTAAATTTTTTTTAAGTGTTTTAGTACTTTTTTCTTCTTATGTTTTACATTTTGAATTTGTTTTGAAAAATTTTTGGTAATATACTTTTTATTTTTACAATTTTTTTAAAATTTTATTTTATTTTGTTTTAATTTAATTTTTTTTCTTCTTACATTTTACAATTTGAATTTGTTTTGAAAATTTTTTGGTAATAATACTTTTTATTTTTACAATTTACATGTACTTCTGAACTTTTATATACATATTTTTTTATTTCGTGTTTTTTTATTTTTTAACTTTTGTACTTTGTTCAAAAGTTTTATATTCATTTTAGTATTTTTGTGCTTTTTCTTTTCTTGGTTTATGTTTTTACTTTTTTTTTTTTCACTTTTTAATTTTTCATCACAGTAACTTGTATTATTTTTAATTTTTATACTCAAGTGAACTCTTTTTTTGTTTTAGTGGTTTTGTAATTGTTTTTCATTTTATGTTTTACTTTTAAATTTTAAAAGTTTTTATCTTTATTAGTTTTATTTTATTTTAATTTTTCTTTAATTTTTAGTGCATTGATAAATTTATTTACATTTATTTTGTGTTTGGTTTTAAAAGGATTATGAATATCAAGTTTCACGTAGTACTTATACATTTCATGATTAACTATTTACATAAATTTGAAGAAATTTGAAAATTATTGCTATATCTCTAAGTGATCTGCTTCTATCGTTGATTTATAGTGTTTGAATTTATATACTTTTATTATTTTATTTATCAAACGTGCTGAAGGTTGATGGGGTGCAGATTATTTGCATCGGGATGGTGGTGGGACCATCAACTTAAACATAGACTTGTTTCCAAATGTACTGTAGATAAAGTTCACAATAGCTTGAATTTAGTGTAGTTTAGTTATAAGTTTGAAAGTTCAGTGTGAAATTTTCTATGTTTATAAATTATACAGTTGTTAGTGCTAGTATATTTCTGAATCTGAAGTTTACTACTAATAATGTCGTTTTAATTTGTAGTATTATTACTTGTAAAATTTCATGTTAAAATAATCTAAAGTTGGTATCATTGTTTCAAGTTCTTATACTCCGGTTTTCTTATTAATTCTCTTTTTTAAAATTAATCTATGAAATTCTGCTTCATTATAATCTGTATTACTAAATCCTAACATAAACATTTTTGTTTTCTTGTTACAATGAATTAAGTCGGTAATAGTTCTAATTTCCATTCGTAGATGGCGCTATGATCGCTCTACCATCAAACAAACCTAAAAGTATGATGTCGCTCCTAAGAATACTTGTTGCCATTCATGAAACACTAAATTGTAAATTTAAAACCGTAAAAACGGCGAATTTCGAATTTAATTCTAATTTCTTTCACCAGGTGGTAGCACAATCGATTCAAAAAGTCTGTAAAAGATTACAAGTTCGTTACCATAACAACCAAAACCGTTGCCATTCCGAAAAAAGCTTTCATAGAAGTTCACGTGTTGCCATTCTGAAAAAACTAAATTCCGGAGAAAACAACTCAACTCCACTCAGAAACCCTCGTAATCTTCTACGAGGATAGCAGCAGGAACCCTACTACTCAACCGTACTCGGTAGGCGGATCGACCACGCCCCCTTGCACTTGCACTGATTCGCAATCCGCCTGCTGTCCCAGAACTGTCATTTTCTATCTACTAATGACATTGGCTGAAAAGTATCATGTGACCTAGATTTAGTCTAAAATGCCTTCTGATTGGTCGAAAACGGTGTCTAAAGTCTTATTTAGCGATAAAATTTGATATTTTTTCGATTTTTTTCCTTAGTAAGAAAATTGGTTTTAAAGCATTTCGCGCTGTATGTTTCGATTTTTGCTTGAATATAACGATTTATTTATGTAATTTCGGGTGTGTACGTGATAAAATGATCTTAAAAATACTATAGTACTAAAATTTAATATTTTTTTCTGTTGAAGGCGGAGTTTTTTTTTTGCTCCTCTTCTGCTTATGTTGAATTATTCTAGGTTATTATGTGCTAAGTGTATATATATATATATATATATATGAGAGGGCGGGGTTGAGGGGAAATGGCACCTCAGAGCCTCAAGTGGCGCAGAACCAGCCTTTTGTATCTACTACCACTACTCACTTTTGTTTTGATACTCATTTCTGTTTTGCAAGGATTAAATTTGCCAGTTGTTCTTTTTTTTTTTTTTTTTTTTTCAAAAATATTTCATTTTATTCTTTTTAGTGTAAATACTCTATTTTTAAGAAATCCGTATCAAAGGACAAACCTTCGTTGAGTGAATGGTACTAAAAAGTAATTATTTGTATGATAAATTCCGTTTTGAAATCGATTTTAAAAGGTCACAAGAGCAAACAAACTGATTGGATTTAATTTTATGCTTCAGAAGAAGGCTTCAGTGTAACCTCTTATTATATTTGCTTTTAATATTACTGCTGAATGGCAACAAACTCTTTTAACAATTTGTTAATAATTTTCCTAACAAAGAAAAATCAAGCCAAGCCTTTCCAATTAAAACAAAAAATATATATTTTTTTCCCCTATAACGTTTTCTCTACAAAACAAATGTAGTCAAATGGATGTGCAAAATTTGAGTTAGACGACCCTCTATTGATTAAAGAAAAAATCATCAAAATCGGTTCATTTAGTCAAAAGTTATGGATGAAAAAACAACAAAATGACAACATTTCTGCCCATAATTTTTGTCCTAATTATCGAATATGGTCAAACGAAGGTACGGGACCTACGGGAAACCACCCTCGATCGTTTAAAAAAGAATCATGAAAATCCGTTCATCCGGTGTGAAGTTATGGGTGGACAAACAAACAATAAAAACGACATACATACAACATGAATGTATAACCTCCTCCTTTGTGAAGTCGGCTAAAAACGTCCAAGAATAAAAGAGAATTATTCATTTCCGTTTCAATAGTGACTACAAAGATCAACAAAGTTAAGCGTAGCAAGTAAATGATCAATATCCACCTGGTTTTTGGTCAAGCAATACAAAACAATCATCAACATAACGAACGTAAAAAGTAAACGTTATGGTTTCAAAAAGTTTAGTGTCAAAATAGTGCAGATAAATGTGAGTTGTTCCGCAGTGGACCAGTCGGTAGAAGCTCGGTCCCCGCAGAAAAAGTGAAGCAACATTGACTGAGGTCAGTGATTTGGGAGGGGGACCAACCTCTCGTGGCTGGCTGCTTTGGGACCGTGTACGCTACAGGGAGCTGGTGCACGTTAAACACGTTGTAGCTCCAATGTCCTCCAAGTGAAGCGATACCTCTGGGGCTGCCAACCCCAGGTGATGGTCTCTCATAATGGTCACTGCGTGCCGTGAAATTCGTACTCAAGCATTGGTGACGTGTTCACGTAGTCTTGAGGCGACCAATCACAAGCCGAGGAGCCAGAATATTTATTCACGTCAGGGGGTTATTAAAAACCGTTCAAATCATCTGGCAATTGACATGCATTTTTTAAATTTTTTATTGAATATGCCATAAAAATTTTAGGATGCTCAAAGAAAATTTTTGGGTATATTAATTAAATAAATTCGGGCGGGGGGTCAGGTCATACTTTAAAACTCAAAAACTTGTCTGGGATTGTCATTTATATATTATACAGTTACTAAAACAATAGATAAAAAATTTCAACTTCCCAAAATATTTTTTTTTTTTTTGTTTATTTTTTTAATAAATTTAATGGGTTGCGCAATTTCGAAATAACCGCAAGACCTCTACCATATCCACCATTCCAGATGCACCCATAGTAATAGTATTGTTTTTTTATTATTTTAAAGTGGGCAAAAAAACCTTCTCTAAATTTGTCATCAGCTCTCGGACTAAGAATTATCGCTTCAGGATGACCACAGTAACCATTTCTTTCAATGACAGAGTCTAAAACTAATTTAGAATTGGGACTGTCTGTAAGATAACGTGCATCTTGAATTGTTTTCCAAAGATTTTGTGGATCATCTGTGCAATTGTGATACATTTTTTCTGGATGAATTTAAGTCTTGAAATTTTATAGTTTTATATGCTTTGCTCCACGTATTTCTAAGTTTTCTCAGTTTTAGCATTTTGCTTTTAGCACTTTTATTCTTTCGCATACAGCACTTTGCAATTTTTAATTTTATAACTTTGAAACCTAATTTTAAAAAATTGAAACATTAAGAAGCAGGTGCACTTTTATAAGGCTATTCATTCATATCAAAATTTCCATTCTTCAAACAATATTGTTTAATATGACTAAAGATCTTCAATTCATTAAGATATACATCCTAAACCACGCAGGGGCACATACTTTCGTTATAAACCCTGCCAGGACTTGTAGCTCTTTGGAGGGCTTCTTGGTGACAATATAAAGACGGAAGATTCTATTCGCAGTTGTCAACCAACGAGCATGACACATTTTTCCCCGGTTTCGGAGTCCCAGTTGTTGTTGTTGTTGTCGTATCCTCGCGCGAAGTGAGGAAGAATGGGTGCGCTGCTCCTGCGTCGAACGGGGCCCTTATAGGCAGGAGTCCGACTTCCGCCCCTTCATATGTGGTTTCTTAATTTTTTGAACCAGTCCCAAATGAGAGTCCGTCACCTGGGATTGGCACCCCCAGAGGTATCGTTTCACATGGAGGACATTGGAGTCACGACCTATTTAACGTGCACCAGCTCCCTTTAGCGTACACGGCTCACAGGAACCAGCCGCGAGAGGTTGTCACCCTCCCAAACACTGACCTAAGTCGATGTTGCTTCACTTTCGGTGTTCTACGGGAACCGAGCTTCTGCCGACTGGTCCACTGCGGGACTCAGAGTCCCAGTCCGAAACCAGTGTGAGCAAACGTGATGGATGCATCAGGTCAAGAATGAAATCAAGGCGTGTCATGCCATCGTTTGTAACCAAAAATCAGTACAGAGTGAAAAATATAGATATTGGAAAATGAAGTTGGCTGATAGGAGACATTACGATGACTCCTATCAGCGTAGGGATCATTTATAAATGATGTCACGCTTCAAGGGGGGTGGGGGTTCGTGAAATTGTGACAAAGTGTGACAAGAGAAGGGGAAGGGGCTTCAAGAAGTGTGTCATCATGCTTATGCAACATAGCGTAACATGTGGCAATTATATTTTGTGACAAAGGGGGAAGGGCGTCAAATATATGGGGAAAAAGCGTGACATCATTTATGAACGGTCCCCTATCACCTTTTTTCATTGTCTTTTTTTTTACAGTGGAACCTCGCTATTCGTACACAATTCGTTGCAGGAGGCAGTTCGAATGGCGAATTCTTTTTTCACATAAGATAGAATGTAAATTGGATTAATCGGTTCCAGACTCAAAAATGGCTGCTTATTTAAACCTATTTTTTTAGCGTGTCCATGGACAATTAAATGGCCTCGTGTGTCTTTAAAATTGCAACCGCCAGTTCCAAGACATCTGTGCTGTAGAGGACCTCTCGAAGCCAGTGGCACCATACCTAGTTTCAAAATATGTGGGGTAAGGGCCGGGCACTCGAGAATGTGATCCGGGGTAAGCTGGGCATCGGTGCAGTTCTTGCAGGGAATATAAGTTCTCGTTTTGTCGGGAAGAATTTTCATCCGTTTATAGTGGTTTGTTCTCAGTCTTGTAATTATTGATGTTAGGATTCTGGGGCAGTCAAAGTCAGTGATGAAGGGTTTCTTGAAGGAATGTGGCAGAAGTCTGTGTCTTGCAACTGCATTTGCGTCAGCAAGCGTGATGGTAGTTCAAGGTTCGTCAGCGTTTCTACCTTCTTTTGCTAAGGAATCCGCATACTCATTTCCCTCAATATATTCACGCGTGTCGGTATCCATTGCAGCAAGCAGGATTTCCCATTGCCTTGCAAGCCTTCAAGTATTACATTTATAGCAGAGGTGACGTTGGCTTCTCCGTTTTTGATTGCTTCTAAGGCCGCTTTTGAGTCAGAGAAGATTGCCAAGCCCTCTGTTGGGGCTGAAATCTCCTGATTGGTCATATAAAAAGAGAGTGCGCCCTTAATATTTAAATCAATGAAAAGCAAATGTACATTACTGTACATAAAATTATAGATAAATAAAAATTTAACTGCACTTCGCTTGTACTCAGGTGAGCTGATGACATAAATGGAACGTTGAGTGGAGAAAGAGAAATGGTTGGAAGAGGAGTAACCTTCCATAGAAACATCAGGCAACATCCCTTCAGGTGTTTTCTCCCTTTCTGCTGTTCTTTCTATTTTCTGTCTTTTTGCACTAGAAGAATTTTGGTTTTCGTTCTCTAAAAACCTGTCCAATATTGTCTGCCCTTGACGATTGTTCAGAATTTTTCCAAAATGGTCAATAACATTGTCGTTGAACAAGTTAATGCTGTTGACCACAGCAGTGTTGGGATGCCATTTTTCCACCACTTTAATTTCTGAAAAAGGAAATGCTTTCCTCCTCTGAAGAAGAAAGTTCTTCAACCACTTCCTCTAGCTGCCTCCTTAGAAAGTTAAAATTGTCAGTAAAATCTCAAAAAGTATTAAAACTTTTTAAAAATCCAAAATGCCAAACAAATTATTTCCAGACAAGTTCAAAATGAGCATACTTTCTCGATTTTTTTCCTTAAAAAAGCCAAACTGGCAACCCAGCTGACCCCTAGCGCCGTACGAATCACGGGACAAGTACGAATAGCGAGTTGAATTTTACTTGAACATGTTGGACGAATAGCAAGTTGTACGAATAACCGGGCGGACGAATGGCGGGGCTCCACTGTATATCAAAATTTGAACAATTTACATATTAACTTTACCTAAATTTTTGCTGCTATTTTTGCTTCCATTTTTATTTGTTTAAAATTCTGTCTTCCTATATATATGTATCACACGAAGAGGCAAACTGACAGGTCTGAATGGACAGCACTATTTTTAACATCGATTTCTTTCTTCTAAATTTAAATCCCGCGGATCTAATTTCCCACCATTGCACGCCATTCCATAGTCCAGCATTTCGTGTCACGCCGGGAACAATGCGTCGTAGAAAGGAAAAAAATATGTCAAGAAAGGCTTATGAACATTTTATCAGGTAAACAGATGGTGTGAGCGTGAGTGAATCTTAGAGCCGAGGTGACGATCTTATCTCGAGAAAAGTCTCATGAAAAACTTATTATTTGCACTGTGATAAAGAGGCGATAGCTCTCAGCGCCATGCCATTGCCGTAGAAGTTATGGCAGGAACGATTTGAGTACGCTATTTTTCTTAAGAGGAACAGCTCTCTCGTGGGAGTTCTTGTCTTGTTACGTATTAATGAAATTGATTTTCTGCAAGTTAGGAGTCAAATACGACGGGATTACATTTTTGCCCAGTGACCATTTGCTGCTGCAGTGCTAATACACAGTGACGTAGCTAGCATGGGTGACACCGGGGACGGGTAATAACGGTGTCATCCCGTGTAAAAGATTAAACAAAAAAAATCATGTAAACATGAAATACGCAGTTAAATGCAATATATTTAATTTAAACAATTGAAGTTCTGAAAGAAAAAATAAAACATTCATATCATGGGCGTCACAATATTTAAGGTATTTGTGGACGATAATGGTGTGTTTAGCATTGAAAAGCACTTCGAATATATTTTGGAAAGGAAACACTTTGCTCAATTAAAAACAGAAAAGAAAATTACATACACCTAAAATTGTAATTTTTTTTCATGTTTTATTCTATGGAGCTTTTAAAGGTTTATTTTTTCCCTGTCGTGGCTGGGTGTCACCCCTAAACGGGTGACCACTGCGTCCAGTAGCTACGCCGCTGTATGTACATGAATTTCGATTGAATAACTCAAACTGGTTCAAATTCAGAGCAGAGTAATGCAAAAGACGTAGTCGCCATGTTGAACAATATCACCCTGATAATTTAATGCCAGTTGGAAATTGTGCAATACGATGGAGAATTTTAGATTAGTTATTTTTAGCATTTAATTGCAGATCAATTTTTCTCTTGCAATCCTATTTCAAAAGAGAAAAAGAAAAAGTATATATCGCGTCGTTATATCTAAAGGTCGCTGTACCATGTGAATCGGTTATAGAAGGGAAATGTGTGGCAGGTGAAATGGTAAAATATTTAGCCTGTTTGCAGCCCCACCTTTTAACAACATTTTAACTATGCTATATAACATATGTAGCCGATTGCACTCAAGAAATAGTTAACTCTAAAGATCAAGTTTATATGATAATACGAGCCATTTTCAAACTTTGATTCTCATTTTGCCAAAAAGTCAAAAAAAAAAAAAAAATTGTGGTTAAAAAGGAATAAATTCATGTTATTAATATTTCAAATATTAACTAAGACCTACTGTTGTTTTGATTCCAAATGTTTAGTACAATTTTTCATGTGCATATGGGGGCAGAGTCAAATACATATTTAATTTCACTTTGTCCTTATATATTTGTCAACAGATAACTAAATTTTTCGTTTATTTATTAATTCATTCAACTATTAATTCATTTATTTGTTCATTAAGTAGATTTTATATTCGTTCATTTATTAATCATTTTTGTTCTTTACATTCATTAATTCTTTTATTCACTCGCTTGTTCTACCAATCATTGATTCATTTAGTTATTCATGGTTAATAAAAAATATTATAACTCTCTGTACTCGGAAATAGTAATCTTAACATGTTATTTGGATTATCAAAAGGCGACATACGAATGCAAAGGTTTAATTATCAAATAAAAAACTACTAGCTGATTCCTCGCAGAACATCTGCGGGCTATAAGTTCAACAATCAAACAAAGCATGACAATGATCGATCAATGATACAATCAAACTCAGATGTTGCCATTCCAAAGAATCGAAAATTAACCATTTTAAAATCGTAGAAAACGCCTCAAATTTCTAAACGCTTAAGAAAAGATCGCTAGATGTAAAGATCGCTAGATGAGCGTGATCGTTCGATATAAACAAACTAAGATGTTGCCACTGCAAGAATCGAAATTAAAAATTAAGTTATGAATAAAAATACTGTTGAAGAAATAGAAATAAATTTGTTAAAGTCCGTAAGTTACGATAATTAATACAAATAAAGTCCGTAAGTTACGATAATTAATACAAAAAAGTATGTTACTTTTCTAGGCTAATCATTAAACAAATTTTTAAACATTGTTTTACCATACCTCTTTTTTTGCATGATGGCAGTATCGTATCGTATCGTAAAATTTAATCGTAACTGGTCCACGTTAAGTGAAATACATATATAGATTTAATTGCGAAAGTATATCAACTTTTCTCTTTGCCCCATATATGGTGCAAAGTGATAATTTTCCACTTTTACTTTAACGAAAAAATTTACTTCCTGAAATGAAAAACAATATTTCATTGGAAGTTCTATTATAAAATTCATTTTTCTCTCCTATATACTGTTATGTATTTCCAAAATAAGTTTTCAATTTGTTCATTTCGAAAAATGTAATTTATCTTAACTATTTCACTTTTTCCCGCATTCCCCTACTTAGATAATTCTTTTTCTTTCAATTTTGTTTAAGCATTACTTAAAAATAGCACTTTAAACAGACAGCATGAAATGCTGAAATTATTTACATCAAATACAAGTTTTGAATTCAAACTCATTAAAAATAATGAGATGCAATATGTTTTCCTTTAAATTTGGAGAAAGTCAGAATTTCATGTGACAATTTGAAATCGGAGTATTATTAAATGCGTAGAAAAATGCGGCAAAACTCCTATATAGCAAACAGCAGCGGGACAAAAACATTTGCTCGTAATAAAGAGATTTTGTTTTAGGCTTGATGATTTGGCTGCTTGCTGCCGGGGAAAATATTGTCAGCCTAATAGTAGGAGTGCCCGTTTGGAAGAGTCTTACTGCATAAATTATACGATCAGTAACTTGAATTTTAAAAAAGAATTTAAAAAACTGAACACTTTAGGTAGTATAGTATCTAGTGAACCGTTCATAAATGATGTCACGTTTTCTTCCCACATATTTGACCCCCTCCCCCTCTTTGTCCCAATATGTCACACTTCAGCGGACTCCCTACCCCCTTTGTCACATGTCACCCTATGTTGCATAAAGCATGATGTCGCACTTCTTGTTACCCCCTCCCCTCCCTTTGTCACAATCTCACGAACCCCCCTCTCCCCTCGAAGCGTGACATCATTTATGAATGATCCCTAGGATGCATTTCATGCATAAAGAAAAGAACGTTCGCTACCTGCTCTGTAGGGAGAGAAATTATTTCATATTTAAGAAAAAAAAGTTGTCATTTTTTTATACTTTTTGAACGTTGAACGAAGATTATCATTTTTCTTCTTTGAGTCCAGATAAAAGCAAATTTTGAGAACGGGAAAATCTGTACTCGTCTCGTTGTTGAGACCCGTTACGCGAGTCGTTGTACCAAGAATCGTGTTCCTTCACCTATCAAATGTAAACTAACATTTTAAAAGCCAATCAGTTCAATTTCAGAAGTCGTTATAACGTACTGTGCTGTTGTAATGTTGGGTCACTATAACGCGAGTCGACAGTAGAATACAGGCCCACTCCGTCCTAAGTGCAAGGGGGTCCGGTGTACAACTGCGCCAAGTCAAAGAGGCTCCGAGCCTTATAAAAAACAAGTAGTTCTGACCTCACCTTTAGTTTCTAATTACTTCAAATATACCTTTATACAGTTAATACGTGTTCCTTGATTCATTTATTCATTTATGTATTTTTCACTCATTTATTTTTTCATTTATTCACTCACTCATTCTTTCACTCATTCATTTATTCATTGAGAAATATCCTTAAAAATCCCGATCAAAAAATTTCATAGGAATTCAGTTCTTGTTGAACTACGTATCTGCACATGTTCTACGTCATAACATCTTTCCGATAAAGTTTGTTCCAAGCAAATCCGTCAGTTATATCAGGATTTGTATAGGATTGAAATTTCCCCGTAGGGGTTGTGTTATTTTTTTTTTTTTTTTTATATTGTTCAAAATTTAACGCAAAATTGTTCAAACCAAAAAGTAAAATAGGGAACTGAGATGTCTTCGCCGAGATCTTTCGAATGCAAAACAAAAAATTTTTTCGAACCGGACAATTCCCCTCAATAGTTATTAGGGGGGGGGGGGGGGCAGATAGACCAACAGACTGACAGACCGACTGACACACGCATTTTCCCCATCTCAAAACCGTACTATCAACTTTTTTATTTTTAAATCTTTATTTAATTACTTCACATATTTTTGACTATTCCTTATTTTTAACGATATTTGTACAATATAGTAAGCCTTCTTTCATACTTAATTTATTTACTTTTTTACTTTTACGGAAAAGTAGGCTAAATACCAATAAAACCCGAAAAACCCCAATGAATCCCGAAAAAAACCTGTCTTTTTATCAACTCTAAAAAGGGCAAGCATTACTTACACGACGGTATGACATGGGCCTGTATATATATATATATATATATGCAGTAAAATTCTTCCTCAACGAACACTCCTTAAATGTCCGACAGCAAAGCATTGAGACTAAAAGCACTATTAAAATCCTCTCTCTAACGGACAACCTCAATCGCGGACGCTGCCACTAGTTTCGGAGTAAATTAAATTGATAGAACTCTGATTGCATGTACTAATTACCCGAGAATTAAATAAGAGAAGGTCAAAGTTTGAAGTAATGTTATGAGTAGTCAAGTAAACTGATTTAAGCATTACTTAACAATTTTATTTTCCATCATCTACATAAAATTTTTAGGTTTTACTATATAAATAAATAAATAAATAAATTAGTTAATTATTTAACAAATGATAATAATAATTATTATTATATTAAATTGTTAAGTATTTTTTGTTTCTTTTTCTTTTTACCGACTTTAAAAGAAGGACGGATTTCAAATCATACTATACCGTATGTGTGGTTTTGTTTGTCTATTTGTTCATTGATAACTTTTTACTGAATGAACCGATTTTGATTATTCTTTTTTTTAATCGATTTGTGGGTGATCTCCCATAGGTCCCGTACTTTCGTTTGACCACATTCGATTAGAAAAAAGTGACGGACAGAAATTTTAGTATTTTTTTTTACTTTTTCCTCCACAACTTTTACTAAATGAACCGATTTTAATGCTTTTTTTTTTTTTTTTTCGATAGAGGGTCGTTTAATAAAGGTCGTACATCTATTTGACACCAATTCTTCTTTAGAAAGAACGTTATGGGTTGAAAATTAATACTTTTCTTGTAATTGGAAAGGTTTGGCTTGATATTTCTTAGTTGTGCAAATTTGCTATATAAATAAAATAATTTTTATAAAAAAACAGAACCGACTTCACATTATAAATTGCGCTAAAAAGTGAAAAATACATTCATTCTTTAAACAACATCGATTTGCCGCCATTTTTGGTGTTACAGAACACTATCTTTGGTGCTCAGTTGGTGTAAAGTTGAAAATTATTCATTTTTGATATACTTTAACTTCATTTTTTGTGTCTGTCCAAAAAAATATAAAGAGTATAATGTTTCTTTTGTTAGCACATGAAATTTGTTAACTCCGTTGCGTATCGAAATTTCATTGCGAAATGCTAAAAAAACATTCTGCTGTCTGTAATTTTTTCGACAGCCACTTAAAAGAAATTAAAATACGTCAAAAAAAAAAAAAAAAAGAGAATAATCTTTAACTTTACACCAACTGAACACCAAAACTGGTGCTCCGTAAACACTAAAATTTTTTATCCAGTGTGGTGATTGATTTAGATTTTGATACCTTAATTTGCTTGAATTGATTTGTTTTGTAACTCATATTTAGTTTTTGCATGCACGAATTTTTCTCTAGTACTGGCGCTATTTGGATAAATGTCTTCTCTCATTTCTTTCAAACTATATTTCACTAGTGCAATAATGAATTCAACTGCACATATTTATTTGCCTTTAGAAATGATTTTATTTATTTATTTATTAGTTCAGCTACATGATATTTATTTCTTTCATGAAAGGAACTTATGATGCTGTTTTTTATGTTTCAGTTGGTGCGTTTTTCAATATTATTCGTTACTATCCCTACTTGACTCGGTTTTGTGATGTTCTGCTCTTCATTTTAACAATTAACGTTTCTTCCAATGAGTATTTTGACCATGTTGTTATCGAGTTTCTCGAAATTGTTGTCTATATTCGACGCTGCTTAAATACTATTGCCTAAATGGGGATTTTTAAGAATTGATGTCCTTATAAAAATTTCCTGTGATTGATATTTTTATTCTAATGGGGACCAGGGACCATTAGGGATTTGTATCTTTAATGTAGTGTGGATTTTTAGACAGTGTTTTTCTTATTCAAATAGGGATTTTTAAGGAGCGTTGTTTATATCCGGTTGGGAACTCTTTGGGTTTGTTGATGTCTTTTTTTTTAACTGTTGTACTAAGGAACTGTTTTCTTTATTTTAACGAAGATTGCAGGAGCTGTTTGTTATTATTTAGGAATTGTTGTTCTTATCTCTTAGAGATACTTTTTATGGGGATAGTTTAAATGACTATTTTTATTATTTTAATGCAGCCTTTAGTGACTTGTGTCCTTAATCTAATGGAGACACCTTTATATGGTAGGGATTTCCCCCCCCCCCCTTTCCAGTGTGATTTTTTTAAGGATTGTTGCCCACATTCCAATGATAATTGTTAAATACGTTCATCCCTATTTATTTACGACAGATTATTGGATGTTTGTCATGTCTCACTTTTCTTCTCCGGCAAGGGATGGTGCAATAGTTGAGGTAGCCCGCGCAACGCCGGGCACATCAGCTAGTTAAAAATAAATATAAAATCATTGTTAAAAAGAGTTTGTTGCCATTAAGCACAGTGGGGGGTCGAGGGGGGATGCAGGGTGACGGTGTCCCCCTTCCTTTTTATTTTAACACAAGCGTCCCCCACATTTGTTAAATTTTAACATAAGTGTCCCCCCACTTTAGATTTCAGTTACTTATCTTCGTATGTAAAAGCGTCCCCCCAGTTTTTTTTTCTAGACTACACCACTGATTAAGCAGTAATATTAAAAGCAATTATAACGAGTGAAGGCTTATCGGAAATATAAAATAATTCAGTCTGTTTGCTCCAGTAACTTCTTTAAATTAACTTCAAAATGTAATTTATCATACAAAAATTAGTTTTGAGTGCCAATCACTCAAAGTGGGTGTGCTCTTCGATACTTTTTTTTAAAAAAATAACAGAGTATTCATATAAAAATGTATTCAGACTAGGAAGAATAAAATAAAATATTTTTGAAAAAAAAAAATAATAAATAAATAAGTAAAAACGGCTTCAATTTAAAACTTCATTAAACAGTAAAAAATAAATTCATTGTTTAAACGACATCGATACGACTTTCAAACATAATTTTTGTAATCAGTGCAAAATGGTAATAGATATAAAATAATTTTTATAAAAAAATAGAACCGACTTCAAATTATAAACTGCACTAAAAAGTGATAAATAAATTATTTTTTTGAACAACATCAATGTGACTTTTAAACATAGTTTTAGAAGTCGGTGCAAAATTAGGATAGATACAATCTTTTGTAATCATGAATAAATTACAAATTTATATATTTTCCCAGAATTAGCAACAGTTCCAATATGTAGTAGCAAATGGTATAATAAGACTCATAATTTTACACCGACTTTTAAAATTATGTTTAAAAGTCACATCGATGTTGTTTAAAAAATTAATTTATTTTTCACTTTTTAGCGCAATTTATAATTTGAAGTCGGTTCTATTTTTTTATGAAAATTATTTTATTTTATTCTTTTTAGTGTAAATACATTTTCTATATAAATACTCTATTTTTTAAAAAATCCATATCAAAGGGCAAACCCTCTTTGAATGAATGGCACTAAAAACTAATCATTTGTATGAAAACCTCCGTTTTGAAGTCGATTTTATTAGCAAACAAACTGATTGGATAAAAATAATTTAACTTTGTGCAAGTAAACAATAATAATAAAATTACACGTTAATTTAAAGCACAAATGAGCATTGTAAACTGATTGGATTTAATTTTTGCCTCAGAGAAGCCGTCAGTCAAACTTTTGCTGTAATTGCTTTAATATTATTGCACAATGGCAACAAACACTTTTTAAACAATGACTTTTATATTTATTAATAGTTTTCCCAACAAAGAAAAATCAAGCAAAGCCTTTCCAATTAAAATAAAAAATACTTATTTTTCACCCGCAACGTTTTTTCTAAAAAACAAAAGTAGCCAAATTGATGTACGATATTTGAATTAGACGACCCTCTATCGATTAAAGAAAAAATCGTCAAAATCGGCTTATTTAGGCAAAAGTTATGGATGAAAAAACAAAAAACATACTACATTTCTGCCCATTGCTTTTGTTCTATTTTATTGAATATGGTCAAACGAAGGTACGGGACCTATGGGAAACCACCCTTGATTGATTGAGAAAAAAAATCATGAAAATCGGTTCATCCGGTGCGAAGTTATGAGTGGGTGGACAAAAAAAAAAAGACATACATACAATATGAATGTATAACCTCCTTTGTGAAGTCGCTTAAAAATCATTTATAATCATGAATCAATTACAAGTATAAATTGCCCAGAATTTTCTACAGTTTCAATATAAAGTAACACATGGTGCAATGGTAACTATTGTCATAATTTCGAAAATTATGTTTTAAAAAGTGGGTGGTATTGGATACTAGAGAAGAAAAATAATTTTCCACAAATTGATAATCTTACAGCTCTTATTGGTATTGGGTATTGGCCGATACCTATGGCAGTATTGGCCAAAACCGAAGGCCTGGCCAATACTGGCTGCGCTGCAAAGGTTGCAAAAACTTTTCCCTTTCACGTCGGCCGACCCAACTTGACCCGACACATCGGCCAATGTTCAAGTCATTTCGCTTCCGACATTGGCCTATCCTATACTGATGTGCTGCTGGGGTAAGTGAGAACAGGACGTATATGGAAAAATAAAAGAAAAAGAAAAAAAGATCGAAAAAGGAAAAAAAAGAGGACGTCATTTGATAAACGGTAAAGCAGTGTGAAATACTGAATAGCCAAAAAATCGTAGTAGTTTCTTTCAGATCCGACATTTGGACGATCAGTGGGGCGCAGGGTTCGCGCTAGGCCGCACGACCGCGCGATTCCCGCAGTATTTTTTGAAATCCCACTCAAAAAAAGTTCGTTTGCGTGCTGTTTCCGCAATTAGCGGGCACGCGTTCAAAACATCGCGAATCGAAACTACTATTCTAAACTGATAATTCAATACTAACTAAATGAAGTATGTTAGTTTTCAACTGCCATCTTATCCTCATTAATGAAAAGAAGAATCTAGAAACCCTATTATATAATAACATGGGGGAAATATTGGCAACTTCTTCATTCCTTGGGATTATTGAACAATTTAAGCCCTTTGTGAATGCAGACTTATCTTCATTCATTCTATTCACAGAGGACAAAATCAAAAAAAGGAGTGGAAAAAGGGAATCTTCTTAGTCACAAGGTTACGAAACAGAATGCTGGTTTCTAAAATTTACTGTTTTCATCGAAAAACATCAATAGATAAAATGACATATGAGCAAAAAAAATAGAGGAAATATTAAACTAATTTTTAGGACTTTTTTGCAAAAATCACACAAAGAATTTTGGTTAAATAACCAAAATACCAGAGGATCTTTTTCATGCTTAACATTTTATAAAGCACCCAATTTTGCGATCGCGAATTTTGTGAAGGATCCGTTTTGTGTGAACCTTGTTGATGTTTATTCTTTCTTTGCTGAGCATAGCTTAGATAATCATCTTTTATTACATAGTTTGTATTGGATCATGATCGGACAATTTAGTAATATTTTTAAAGACAAAAAAAAAAAGAGAAAAGTTCCCACTTAAATTTTTAAAATCCCACTTAAAATTTTGGTCAAGGTGGGAAATCCCACCTTGCATTTTTCCCCAGCGTGAACCCTGGGGGAGGGATCAATTGCACTACCCTGACCTTTAGAAATACAATGAATATAAGCCTGTTTTTATCTTTTTTCTATTTTTTACCTATACTATGCATTGAAAATATACCCTTTACCCCGCCCCCTGGAAAATTTTGAAATAACGGGCCTGGAAAAATCATTCGAAAAGCATTCGTTCAGTTATTGTATGTTTCCTTCTAAACTATCAACATATATAACAACACAAACTAAATTTAAATTTTATTGTCGTTTTATTGTTCTCCTTTTATTGTAAAAAGTGTGTGAACTTTGAAAAATATGCAACATACAATATTATAAAAAATTCACTGAAAAAAACTTAGGGGTCCTTTCTGACTTCAAAGGTCTTCTGCGGGGCTGCCAAATTTAAAAATTACAAATACGGGACAGCAGGAGGCGCACCGATGTAGGGGGAGGTCATCGTCCGGACACTGGATATTCACTGTATTCGACCGATTTCTGAAGATCTGGAATCCAATACTCGGCCACTGATGCGGTTTTCCGGAACGTCGTCAATTTTAGTTTTTAAATTTTAATTAATTAGCATAATTCGAAAACTTGTGTGAATTAAAAATGTGTATTTTGGAAGCTGTGGGGAAAAAATACATATAAACTTTACAAGAGCCGATAGGGTCCGTAGTGGTAAAGCGAAGGCCCAAGTTCGCAGGTTCAAACCTCGCCCAAGTCGGTGGATTATCAAACAGAAAATCGTCTGCGCCCATGTCGTACGATTATGCTGCATGTAAACGATCCCTTGAGTATCAGTTTGGCATGGATACTCTCTTGTAAATTAAATTCCTAGTGCCGTTTGCATCGATGAGAGCTCAGGTGGTGCCATCTAGGGGGAAACTGAGCATAAAAAAATTTGCGTTAATGGTACCACACTCATTGTGGTGCCGCCGAAAGAGTTGGTAGCAATCTCTGGGAACGCACTAGATCTGCAATGGTTATGAGGACCAATACGACTGCAGCCCATCAGAAAGAAAAAAAATTACAAGTTTAAAACATGAAAGCCGAATATCCTACATGGACCCGTCACACAACAATAGTCACCGGATACACGATATCCAGCAAAATCAATATTCTGGCAAGAATATGGGACTTTTGCAGTCTGGTATTGAAGTTCTCCGAGACGCGGGGGGGGGGGGGGGGGGTTAGCCTCCATCGCCGGATTTACGGGACTGTCCCGGATTTCATAGAAACGAATCACTTGTTCATGCAAACGCCTGATTTCACCAATTTCACCCTAATTTAAGTTCTTTTTTTAAATGCTCTTTTTCCGTTTACGCTTGATGAAGCACTCATAATAATGCTCTCCTCCTCTGTGGATTCTAGGCTTTGAGGAAAATGGCTGACAACACTCCAGTCACAACTCAGATTGTACTCCGTTTCTTATAAATTCGCTTTTTACAGATGATGTATTATATTATTAAGGAGAAGTGATACATCAGACGCATTTGAATTCAAAAATAACGGGGAAGCAACTGCAAATCAAAGTAAAACACCATATGAAAATATCTGGAAACAGAAATAATATTAATTTTAAGAATTCATACATGATATTTTAAGATACAATGTAAACTTTCTGAACAAGTGATGTGAATTTTTATCAAGAATTGGTACAATAAAAATTCTTTTTCATCAGAATTTCAATGCAGGCATTCCTTTCTGCCTTGTGTGCATATTTTTTGTAATCCATATTAAATGTCCCAATAGTAATACAGCATTAACATAGATTTGTTTTCTGAAAGAATACAAAAAATATGTTTGAGTAACTATTTATATTTTCGTGTGCAAAATTTAGCCCTATCGAGCGATATATGTCAACAGTTTTGTAATTTAATAGCATCAGAATTTATATCGATTAAAAAATTGGCAACTGTGGTTGTCGAGCGATAGAAGCCTTTTGTCAATTGTGTCGATGGTGAGCTGAGGGTATTTAATTTTGTTTGGATATCAGTGGAAATATCTGCCTCAATGTAGTTTCTCTATAAATAACGTATTAGGTTTTCAATTAAACATTTTTATAACTCATGAAGTCAAGAAGTTAACTTTCCGATTCTAACAAATCTATCCGTACACTATGTGGAACTTATGACTAACCTACTGAATCGTGGTGTAGTGCCGCACCGATAGCGGTTTTAAACCTAACTAGGCATTCTAGTTAGGAATCATTCTTTTAAAATTCAGTGTAGATAGTCTGAAAAATGCAAAAGTCAGATTCTAGGGAAGAAGCTAGAAGACAGATTAATAAAAAGTCTGATGGAGCTCTGGGAATGCACGACCCTAAAAGATGGATACCACAGAGTGCAGAAAAGTGGAATACACAAAGCTCCGGAATGTTGATGGTTGGACCAAATTTTAAAGTTGGGAAGAAAATTGGTTGCGGAAATTTCGGTGAACTTAGACTTGGTGAGATTTTTCGCATCTTTAAATTGGTCACAGTATAGTTGTCATAACCCCACCTATGTTTACAATATCGTTAGAAAATGTTTTATGTTGTTTACTAAACATTTCTTGAAATATTTTCGAATTGATCACTTCATTTTCTACATTGATTGACCATTTTAGTTTTCTATTGTATTTATTGATTTGTCTGCCTATATATATAGCTCACTCTTAAACATGTTGATTCTTGTTCAGTACTAACTTCGTTTTGTTTCATCTATATTTAGGATGTTTGTAAGAGATTTTGAATGAAATTGAGAGTTTAGAATGTTCATATTTGAAATTAGAATGTGTGATTTTGAAGTTCAAACTATAAAAAGTTTTATTTTGTGTGTTATAAAAATGAGTAATTTTTTTTCTAGAAAGAATATTCCTATGCAATTTTGTCTTTAGTTTTATATTTCAGCATCTGACTAAGTTTTATTTCAAGTATTGTGCTTGGTTAATAACATCAAGTTGGAAACATAACTAAAGAGTTATTTTTAGTTTCATTAATTATTGATTCTTACATCTAGATGATCAGTGTGTGATTCCTTTAAAACTCGAATGATTGCTTTAAAAATATGTTCTTTTAATGTTTTACATTGTATGAAAAAAATTCGCATAAATAATTGTCTTGCTACTTGTATAGTCTCCCCCTATAATAATTTATATTTGATCTGATATTGAGTAGGGTCAATGTATCTAAATGAAATTTAATTTTCCATAAGTTTATCTCATTTAGGGGTATTTGACCACATCTAAGGCATATTAACATGAAAGAAAAAAAGGATTTAATTCTTTAGATGCTAAACCAAGTATTTTTTTTCTTAGAAATTAAATTTTTAACTGTAAAAAGTCCTTTGTTTTGATTAGGGTAATTTAATCTAAATGATGTTCCTAATTATGACTATAGTCCAAAATGAGACAATGTATTTTATGCATTTCAATGAATCTCCTTTTCATTCATCAACATTTATCGGATTATTAAATATGAATGACCCACATTATTAGGGTCATTCTATAATAAATGACGTAAGGATACTTTCTTGATCATCTTCAATTCTGGTGAAAATTTTATTGGATGTGTTTAGTGATGTGCGTTGGGCAAATGCCCTCTGGGCAGGACATTTTTAAAGGGGTGTTTATGTGGGCATTTTCCCAAAGTATTTATGAAAATATATTTTATTTTGCATTTTGAGATTTGTAATGAGCATTTCAGCTTATAAATAACATAACAGTTATTTTACAGTATATGCATTTCATTGATAAAAGTATAAAGGGGTTATAAATTATTACATTTTTATCAGTATTGATCATCAAACATGGGGTCTTCTTCACACAGGGCCTTCAACTCATTTTCAAAATCTCATAGTCTCATATTTTCTTGAAAATTAACAGAGGGGTACTACTGGGTATAAACTTGGGAAAATGTGTCTCCCTAGTGTTTGGTTGTAATGTTGTGAAGTTTCAACAACAAACAAATGTGAATGGCTGCATAATATAGAACAGCTCTGTTTCTGCACTTCATCAAGATGTTGATCAATATATGCTCAATTCTTAACAAGATTTTCTCCATTCCTTTTAATTGCAAACACCAGGGCTGCCGGATTTTATCCGGGCGAAAAAAAGCCGGCCGGCTTTTTTTGGTTTAAACTGCCTAAAAAAGGCCGGCTTTTTTCAATAAAAGCCAGCTTTTATTTTTAAAACATATTTTAAATATTTTTTTACAAAAAAGTTTAAAATAAAAAAAATTGTATGTATCATTAATACAAATAAATTATTACTCCAGTGGTAAAATACTTAAGAATGAAAATTATTTAATAGATTTGTGCATTAGACAAATAGTAAAAAAAAAAGTGTTCCTTATTGGAAATTTATTTAGATTCAGTAGTACAATTTAAAAGATTTATTTTTGAAGGTTTTTACTGAGAATTCAAAAGTTCATTTGACACTGCTATATATAGACCAAATATTACCAATGATTTGCCTCAGTATTTAAGTAATCTTTTGCTTATTTGAATGCACAAAAAAAAATTAAAAAAAAAGACTTGAGCTTTATTTTACACAAATTAACATAGCAACATAAATTAACATAGTTTTGGTGCAAATTGTAAATAGTATTGTGTGTAATTGAAAAGGGCCAATAAAGACCGGCTTTTATAATAAAAAAAAAAGACTGGTCTTTTTTAATAAAAGCCGACCGGTCTGGTTTTCTTTTAAAAAAGCCGTGGCAAAAACTGCTCTCATTACCCTTTATGAAGAAAAAAATCTAAAATTAAGAAAGTGAATAAGTTGTGTGACTTAAAAGTTGAAGTTAAAAAAATTTTTTTTTACTGCATTCAAGGGATCACATGGCTGATAAGAGAAAACCAGAGCAGTATTTAGTGTAGTCAAAAAAATATTGGACTTATTTATTTTTTTTTACGGTGCAGAAAATAAAGAATATTTTAAAATTATGTTCACTTGAATGCCGAATAAATGAGATTTTATTCTACTTGCTTCCATGAAAAAAATGAAAACTTCCTAGTTTTCAGCATCTGACAAGATGTTTTTTGCAAAATTTGTTTTCTGAAAAATTTAGGATTATACTTTAATGTTTGCTTTAATTTGTGTACAAATAATCATATAATGAGAAGGATTTCTTTTTCTAGGTAAAAACTTATATAATAATGAACATGTAGCCATTAAATTGGTAAGTTTCTTATCTGTATATCTACTATAATTTTTAGCTATGCTTTCTCTTATTATATAGTTTGTGTCTTTATTAAGAGACATGTATACCAGGCCCTAACATTTTATCTTTGATCCCTGGGAGGCAGGGGTCGTGATTTTTTAAATTTAAATCTGATTTTTTTTTTTTTTAAAGACCTTAAATATTTTGGATATTTACATTCATAGAAACAATATGGCATGTTAATCAATATGCAAAAACACCTTTTAAGCTATTTTCACAGCAATAAATATTTAAAAATAATAATGATAAACAAATTTTAATACAAATGCATGACTCAAATGAAGCTTAACCCTACCAGGAATAATAGTACACTCATAAGTAGAGAGAAAATGAACAAATTTAATCTGAATTATTTTGCTGTTGAAAGCTGGAAAAAAGTAACAATTGTGTGTACTTAATTTTTGCATTGAGTGTACTTTAATCATTTTTCTATTTTATAAAGGAAAAAGCCTGAAATATTTTTACCCATTTAGTAAAATCATATGCTCACACCATTACTAAAAACTGAAACTTTTTGTTTTAATCAAATGTCTTTATTGAACTTCTATGATAAAAAATATTTTAGAAGGAAAAAAACCTGAAGCTTATTAGGGAACATGAGTGAAACTTTAAGGATACTTTAAGGTGCAAAGGATTTGTACTCTATTTCTACTGCGTTTATAGACAAAATATATTCTCACACACACATAAAAATACATTGCATTTTTTAAGCCAGGGGGCTGGTGCAATTGTCCTGTCCTGAAATCATAAATGAAGTAAAGAAGATTCGCACCTTTGGTAGAAGTTGCTACTTAGCAAACAAAACATTAGCAAACAAAATATTTTTTTCCTAAAAATTATTGTAAAAATATAAATGTGCAATTCTTTGACTTTCTATAATTTGCATTCATTGTACTTCATCACAATTTTTTGCCTCAAACAATATTTTTTAGTATCTATCCAAAATATATCAATAAAATTTATACAAAAAAAAAAGCTTTATGTTTTGAATTGTGGACCATTCCGAAAATAATTTCAGACATACAGTAAAACCTCCAAAGTTGACCACCTCCCTACGTTGACCGAAATTTTATAATTTGAATGGACACGACGTATTTTCAATGGAGATTTTCCTCTCTATGTTGACCACCTCCATAAGTTGTATGTTGACCACTTTTAGGTTATTTGAAATAAATTGTTATAATTTAATCTCTGTAACTTGACCACTGCCTTTTGTTAAGGAGAAATGATATTCTAGCCCTTTGAATATTTTCATTTCTTAGACTGCATACATAGTCTGTAGTTGCTGAAATCTAGAAAAAAGTCAGAGGAGTGGGGGATGTGTGTAAAATTGAACTACGCCGAAATGTATAACAATGTGTCTGGCTCGCACATTCGGTTCTCTTTTCTGGCTTCTTTTTTCCTTCTTCTGAGCAACTTAAAGATTTTGCTGCCGAAAAATGTCCAAGCATGCTTAATGAACTTGTAAACTGTGAAAGTGCGTTTTACAATTACCTATTGAACACAAAGAGGACTCAAACAAAAACTGAATTATTCCCTAAAAAATTAAAAATTTTCCGTACCTACAGTAAGAATAAAAATGAGTAAGGGCTAAATTTTTCTTTAAAAAATGCTAAAAAAGTTCAACAAATAATCTCCAATATTGTACTAATTTTCCCTAAAAATTCCCTAAGTTGACCACCTCCCTCCGTACATTGACCACTTAGTTACAGTACCTTAGGTGGTCAACTTATGGAGGTTTTACTGTATTGTTAATGAAAGCAAATGCTGAAAAGGTTTACTGCACAGTTAAAGCAAATTATTAATGTTATACATGACATCAAAGAAAGGCATTAAAGTAAGCCCTAGAATAAAAAATTATTTATCAGAATTTTTTTTTTTTTTTGAAATTTTAAATATACTTTATTTGTCACCCAACTTTAAATTCAGCACTATAAAAGAATTATCTTCACTGTGGGTTTTCTTTTTCTTTAAGTATGAAATATATTTCAATATGTGTATATCTTACAAACAAATGTGTTTTCTTTCTATTTCTATCTAAAGCAGTGACTTATGGTATTTAACTGTTATTTCTTTTTCGTTTGTTTTAAGTTTATCCGATTCCACGTCTCTTGTTGAATAAGAATAGGATACTTGTTGAATAATATTAATAATAATATTGTGCTCCAGTACAGAACTATATTTTTTAAACGTTTGTATAATTTTAGGAATCTATGAAGTCGAAAGCTCCCCAGTTACATTTAGAATATAGGTTTTACAAATTACTTGGTAACCAGGGTAAGTTTGTTTATTTGAATATTTTCCTGTATAAGTTTACATATTTTTATAGATTTTTAACTGACTTCACAAAGGAAGAAGGTTATACATTCATATTGTATGTATGTCGTTTTTTTTTTGTTTGTTTGTTTGTCCACTCATTACTTCTCACCGGATGAACCGATTTTCATGAATTTTTTTTTAATTGATCGAGAGTGGTTTCCCATAGGTCCCGTACCTTCGCTTGACCATATTCGATAATTAGAAAAAAGTTATGGGCGGAAATGTAGTATTTTTTTTTTGTGTGTTTTCATTCATAACTTTTGACGAAATGAACCAATTTTGATGATTTTTTTTAATCGATAGAGGGTTGCCTAACTCAAATATCTCAAATCAATTTGACTACATTTGTTTTTTAGAAAAAACGTTACGGGTGAAAAAAAAGCATTTTTTATTTTAATTGGAAAGGCTTGGCTTGATTTTTCTTTGGTGGGAAAACTATTAATAAATATAAAAGTCATTGTTAAAAAAGTTTGTTGCCATTGGGCTATAATATTAAAAGCAATTATAGCAAGAGTTTGATGAAATCTTCCCTGAGGCAAAAATTAATCCAATCAGTTCGTTTTGCTAAAATCGACTTCAAAACGGAATTTATCATACAAATGATTAGTTTTTAGTGACACTCATTCAAAGAAGATTTGCCCTTTGACCTAGATTTTTTTAAAAATAGAGTATTTATGTAAAAAATGTATTTACCCTAAAAAGAATAAAATAAAATAATTTTTTTAAAAAATAGAACCGACTTCAAATTATAAATTGCGCTAAAAAGTGAAAAATAAATTTATTCTTTAAACAACATCGATGTGACTTTTAAACATAGTTTTAGAAGTCGGTGCAAAATTATGAGTCTAAGTACCATTACACCATTTGTTACTTCATATTGGAACTGTTGATAATTCTGGAAAAATATATTATATTTATAATTGATTCATGATTACAAAAGATTTTATCTACCGTAATTTTGCACCGACTTCTAAAACTATGTTTAAAAGACTTCTAAAACTATGTTTAAAAGTCACATCGATGTTGTTTAACCCACTGGCGGTTTGGGCTGTGACGTCTTTTTCAAAATGGTTGAAGCCGTGATATTACGATGGGCTTTTTCACACGTCAAGATGGTCTGGACCGTATATTTGCGATATTCCTTCCCCTTTTCCCAAACAGGTTCCCTGGTGCATCGGAGGCGTTGCTTTTCCGCACATTCCTCAGGCCGTAATATCACGGCCAAAGCCGCCAGTGGGTTAAAGAATTAATTTATTTTTCACTTTTTAGCGCAATTTATAATTTGAAGTCGGTTCTATTTTTTATAAAAATTATTTTATTTAATCTAAAATCTAGTTGTCCCTTGTTGTATGTTATTGTTCTGTCTTGTCTTTGTAATCTGCTATCAGGAAGAGGGGGCATGTTTACCTGTTAGTAAATGTACGCCCAATAAATTTTTTAACATAACATATTCATTCCTGAAGAGTGAATTAAAGAAAAAAGAAAGAAAAGACTTTATATATATTTAAGAAAAGAAGATTGATTCCTGATGTAAAAAAAATAGTAAAAATATAGAACTAGCACCTTGTACTACTGTTAATTGCAATACAATCTAAAATTGGAATTCTAAGTTCCCAAGAAATAGTTTTTTAGAAAGGGGAATTGAACAATTAATTCAGCCAACAACCCAAGCAGATGCTCTCTAAGCCTTAAACGTTCAGCTGTTTTATTGCACATACAGTAGGCATCAGATGAGTGTTGTAAAACAGTTAAGAGTAATGTGAACATCTCAATTAAAGCGAAGACAGTTTTTCTTAACTGAGTAAATTTAAATAACTAACAATACTTTGTGCTCTTTTGTAAGCGCAGTAGTACTGCGTTTATCCGGGGCCCGACCAACCGAGTTCCTGGTTAACCGATGTACATTAGTCCTTGAACAAAGAGCCTTTTTTTTGAGCCAATGCCGCTGTCACCGACTGTCGTCAATTGCTTTTTCATTTTGCTAGTGTTCGTTTATGGTCTGTTTCTTTTGGTTTGTACTGTACTGTATTGGTTGCGTGATGAGTGCTAAACGCATACGAACTGTTGTGTCTTTGGAAACTAAATTACAAGCCATCAACAGACTCAATGAAGGAGAGACAATTAAAAAAGTAATTTCAGATTTAGGCATGAGCGAATCATCATTTCATAATATGTACAGTAAATGCCTTTTTTCACATCTTTGACTAGGTTTTCATTCATTTCACCCGTTTGTACCCATGTTTTCCTCTCAATTTGAACAGAGCGTGTTATCCGGAAAGAGTTTTTGAAAAAACATTGTTAAAAAATTGTGGGAATGTAACAAGACCATTAGTTGTCAAGCACTTCTTTTTTTCCCTTCATTATATAATACTCACTTATGCAGCAATTAGTAAAGATTTCATATAAAAAGGGCTGAGGTTTCTCTTATTTATGATGAGAATTTCCTTCATGTTGCATGGAGAAATGAAAAGCAGAAAATTTTAAAGGCTTCCCGAGTAAATAGGTGGCTAATAACATGAGAAATTTATAAATTTCAATCAGTTGAGTTGTCCATGCTTTTCAGTTGTTGTAAGTTATCAAATTTACATTGGCAAGTACAAATTTGAGAACATAAAGTTACATTTTGTGTTTACTTTTCAGAGGGCATACCAAAGGTGTTTTATTTTGGACCATGTGGTAAATATAATGCACTTGTCATGGAGCTCTTAGGTCCTAGTTTAGAGGATCTATTTGATTTATGTGATCGAAAATTTAGTCTGAAAACTGTCCTCATGATTGCTATACAGTTGGTAAGTAAACAAAATGCTTTTTTTTTTTGTATGTAGAAAACATTTTATGAGTATTTTTCTTTATAACAAATTCAAATTTGTAAAATAAGTTTAAATTGTTTTCTCTTTTGTATTTTGTACAAATTTCGGTCTTAATACAGTGGAAACCCTCTTATTCATATTAATTTGATCTCGGTTATGTTCGGATTAAAGAAATCTAAGATATGAATAAAAAGAAAGAAAGAAGAAATTGAAAGACCTTCAAAAATAAAATTTCTTAGCATTCATTATTGCTCATTTACTATCAAAATTAAACAAAGAAAATTAATTAAGCAATGTCAAATACCTCAACTGATGATGGCAGTAAACAAACAAATTTCAAGTGAGCTTGAAAATTAACTTTCGTAAAATGTGCTAAAATATAAGACACTCCGGTGCAATGGTTCCCAACCTGTGGGCATGTCATTATTTTAGAAGTGCAAACAATATGAAGTTATTAATCTTAGAACAAATTTTTTTTAGAAAAATTGTAACAAACTCTTTTTTATGTTTTCTTTTTATTTGATATATATTTATGTATATGTACAGCTGTATGTATGTTAGATAAAGTTACTTCTTTAACTGTGAGATTTCTAATTCAATTACTATAACAAATTTCCACTTCAACAGATTTTGTCTTTTTAAACCAATTTGTAGCTAATCTTTTGCTGTGAAACCCTAAAATTTGGCACTCAGAAGTAATAATCCTAATGTCCTAATGGTGACTTAATGCATCTTGAAGGCCAAAATATAATGGTTGATTTGATATGGAATGACCCTGCGGATAGAAAACTGAATCTTTTATTTTCTAACCTGTATACTGTGACAAATATGAAAGTGTTTATTTGATATCATTTTTGATACAGCTTTCCCCAAAATTTCGAGTTTTTCATGTTTTCTTTGAGTATCATTGTAATCTCCAATGTTTCAGATGTTTAATATTTTTAAAATTTATTTTTGGTTTAGTTTTAATTATACATTTTTGTTTATCTGTTAAATTTAATGTCTTTTGTTTGCTATTTTTCAATTTTATTTTCATGGATTTATGTGTCTAATCGAGAAAGTTAACTAAGTAGCATGTCATATTCAAAGCTAATGTTGAAATATGTTATTATAGAAAATAAATTTTATGCAGCTAATGTTTTGCCATCATGTACAGAATGTAATCCAAGTTAAAATATTTCTATATCTTTCAAAACAATTTTTGTTTAATCTTTTTATAGCAATTATATATATATATATATATATATATATATTGCAAACATTCTTTTTATTTTCCAGCTTCATCGTATCGAATATGTTCATTCCAAACATTTGATATATAGAGATGTTAAACCAGAAAACTTTCTGATAGGAAGACAGTCAACAAAAAAGCATAATATTATTCATATCATAGACTTTGGTTTAGCAAAAGAATATATAGATCCTGAAACAAATAAACATATACCATATAGGGAGCATAAAAGTCTTACAGGCACAGCAAGGTATATGAGCATCAACACACATTTAGGAAAAGGTAAGTAAATTTTGCTATACTTTTTGAAACAATTTCATGACCGAATAAGTCATTGAGTTTTCTTTTAAGCAGTAAAGATAAATTGCTTTCTAGCAGTTGATTATGAATATTTCATCATTTCTGCTAATAGTTAAAGAACTCTTAAATTTTTGGTGCATATAATTAAAGACCCACTAGATCAATTGTTTCTAATTGATGTTTCTCAAGACATGTGGGGTGGCAGAGGTCAAGACTTAGAAATTTTGGAAGTGGCCACTAAACTCAATAACTCAGTGGCCACCTGTATGTCATAAAGCTAAAGTGCAAAGGGGGGCGGTGCATCAGTGCACTAAAATTCCTTATGTGTCGGTGAAGAAAATATAATATTTTGTCAAAACTATTAACTGGGTTCATACTCCACCTGGAAAACCTAGAAAAGTCATAGAAATTGATATCCTTTGCAAAAGTCGGGAGAAAACTTAAATTTTTGACAAAACCTGGAAACGGGATTTTTCCCCCTCTTGAAGGGAACCTACGCTGGTCCCGATGTCAGTTACCAAGAAAATAAAAAAAATGATCAAACAAGGCGTTTGGAACGACATCATGAACTGAACAAAAGAGAAACTTGAGAAATGCAAAGCTTCGAAACACATTAAAAAATTTAAAAGAAAAGAAAAGAAAATTATAAACTTTCTGTGTAGATAACTGAAAACCTTAATATCAACATCCAAATTTCTGAACTGCCCAAAAATGTATGAGTTCTACTGTCTTTGATTCTATTTGACATGAAGATTGATTTCATTTTTTCATAATATTTTTATTTACATATTGTATGTATGTATATAAAATTTTGCTTTTGAAATTCTATAGTATAGGTTTGTTATCTTAATGAGCATCTGTGTGGAATTTTTTAATATGAGGTTAATATAATTGTATGGTATAAAATGTTATGGCAGGCATATTTAATGTACAAGTAGTGCATTTGCCAATAAATATTTTTACTTAGAACATTAACCTGGAATTCTGCTTTGATCAACTTGGAAAAGTCATGGAAATTTTTTTGGCTATTTGAGTATGAAATCTACAATACAAACTAAATAAATAAATGAGTAACTTTTAAACTGGAAAAGAAAAAAGAATGGGGAAAAACTAGCGTGGTTGGCGATTGTAAATTAAGGAAATATGAATTTTTGCGATATAGTTGTTCATGTTGAATGTTATAGAGCACAAAAAACTTAAATGCAAAATTGTTTTGTTATTGTTCATTAACAGAAGCAACATAACAAAAATCCCAATTGCAGAAACAAATCTTTTACAAAAAATCGCGATCACAAATACGAGTCATTATTTTAGTACAAGTATGAAAAAATGTATATTTCCAATCTTAATTTTGTTTAATACATTCTATTTTCATACTTTTCAAAACTTTTTTTCCTTCACTTTCACACCATTTTCAAAATGGCACGACACTTAAGTCCGATTTTATAGGTTTCAGCAAAAATAGCTGATCAAAATGAATGTGTTATGGCTGCAAAAAAGAGTCAAGATTAAGATTGTTCCCTACATTTAAGAGATTTATATAATAGAGAGAAGGACTTTAAAAAAAAATAGCACAAACGGGAAACATTTTGGCCATTTTTTTTCTTATGAAAGGGGGAAATTTAGTTACTTGAATGACAAATTGATGCGTTTTTATTGTGCTTGTGTGCATGAAAGAGGCATGGGGACATCTATAGATGTATTTGAAAAAGAAGGATTTACTTTGGAATTTTTTTTTTTTTTAAAGAGAAGGTGGTGATACCTTCTGATTTTTTGAATCGCCACTTTTTCAAACAAGGTCGCCACGTGGTGAGTGGCGACTGCGAATCTTGACCTTTATGTGGTGGAAAAAAATTGTACAAATTAATGGCATAATTGCTGTTATCACTTTTTTCTTCATGCAAATGCATTCTAAGAAATATTGATTTTTATGATGTCACCCTCTATAAATTGACCACCCGTCTAAGTTGACTATTAAAGTGCTTCACCGCAAGTGGTCAACTTATACAGGTTTCACTGTAGTTTATAATTTTTACTTACTAAGACTTATTGAACAGCATGATGTGATTAAATTAAGGTATCATCAGGAAATCTAGAAACTGCTGGCAGTCAGTGCTGTTTACGAAGTGCGATCAAAAATAGGAGAAAATGAAAATGGATATATTTCCTTTTTGTATAAAATAGTTTTTAAAAAAAGCAAACTTTCATTTCAAAAAAAATTTCAGAAAAGTAGGAAATTTTGAAATACTTTTCTGAAAACAGTTATCATATACCCCATTTTGTTAGCAGTTTCAAACGCTATTCACAAGTAATTTTTAAATATTTTGCGATAAATAAGAAAAAATTGATGTTCCCATAATGTAAGTGTTGTAACTTGGTATAAAATTAATGATATGAAAATGATATAGGTGGAATAGGTTTTGTGTTCAAGATTTTTGCAATTTGTTAATTGACCATTTTTGTAAGTTGAATAAGGCAGGTATCTAAACTTTTTACTTTTAAAAACTTAAGTTGATTTCATCCCTGTGATTGGAAATAAGCTAGATATGAGGTACGCAACCTCTCACTATGCGAATGAGTATCACAGTGAAAATTATCTTTTTACTGTAATGCTTTTCATGTAAGTACCGTATTCAGAGATTTTTTTTCTTAGTACGATTCCTATATTCCATGTGAAAGCAATCCTAAGGCTTTGGCTAAAAGGTAGGGGTCTGGTGGAGATAAGTATAACTTTTGTGTTACAGCAAAAACATAGCACAAGTATGTCTATTGACTATTATATAATTACAGAAATATAATAAATGTACTTATATCCGTCAGTCTAAAATATAAATGTTCTGCATCTTTTAAAAAAAAATCTTTGGATATGTATGCAGCTTCCAAACACTACTTTTAATTAACTTTTTGTTTTGATTTTCTTGATAAACTACTTTATTTCTAGTTTACAAGCGAACATATTTTTTATTAGGTTACAAAATTTTTCATTTTGAATCTTATAGAGCAAAGTCGCAGAGATGATTTAGAAGCTTTAGGACACATGTTTATGTATTTCCTTAGAGGTAGTTTACCTTGGCAAGGTCTTAAAGCAGACACTTTAAAAGAAAGATATCAAAAGATAGGTGACACCAAAAGAGCAACTCCTATTGAAATTTTATGTGATGGTTATCCTGGTATGTATTTTTCATATTGTCTTGGTTTTAATCAAGATATTTTATTTCTGATTTTTAATTACTATGAAGCACTTGTGTGTGTGTGCATATGTGATAGCAGAATTTTTAGTTAAGAATTGAATTTTCATGTGATATATCTTGAGCATGTCTGTAAAATTGGAAAATGTCAAGAATTTAATTTTTGATTTTAAAATTATTTAATTTTTAAATTTTGAAAAGCTATAAATAAAATATTTTATTTTTTAATCTAAAAAGTGAAAAGTAAGATTTTCAATCTCTCTGCAATATTGAAGTTTAAAAGGCAAGTCTCAAACCCAAGAGGGTTCCATGCAGGGCTCGTTGATTTGAATCAAGGGATTTTTTTTCAAAAAATATCATTGATTTTAGAATGTTAGAAAGTGTTGTAAAAATGAAATATGTTGCAATTACAACCACTGTTTCAAACAAAACTTCCTAGGTTCTTTCTGTCTGTGTGGTGTGTGCATAACATATTTCATAAGTTTGGAACTAATTTTTTTTTTTTAATTTTACAATATTACTCGTATTCTTCAAGCAATTTTGGAAGCTTGATGCTATTTCGGAATTTTACACTAGAATCTCAAAGTGCAGCAAAAAATAAGAAATCACAGTAAGAATTTCAGATTCAGGAACAGGTTTTCTTTCATGAACTAATGCAGCAATTTCCAATAAAACAGATAGCAAGGACTTCTACAGGTGTTCATTTTCCTTCTACCACCCTACCCCCTTCTTACAAGAAACAATTGCTAGATTCCCCTTTCAGTTTCCACGAGAAAACTCCATTGAAGAATAGACCACCACATGCCAAGTTAGTCAACCTGAAGTAGCATATCATGGTTTCATCTCCTAATCTCTGTAGTGGGTCACTAGCCCCTCTTGCGGCCTTACCATTGCCAAGCAGCTTCTTTTGTTATTTCTTACGGAAGATTATTTTCCGTTTGACATTCAAGAAGGTAGAAGGAATGCGAGGTCGCACCTCAATTTCTTGCGGTATCGAAGTTTGAATTTTGAGAAATACAGGTCTTGCTTACAAAATATTTGAGATAAACAGGGAAAACCATAAAAAATTAATCAAGATTGCTGGGAAATTAATAGAATTCAAGATATACAGTTTTTTCAAGATAGACTGATTTGACTGTACATGCACAGCCTATGATAGATGAAGATAGCAAAAGAGCGCCATTAAAACAAAAAAGTATGCAAGATATTGAAGCTTCTTTATTGATGCAGGAAGTAGTAGGCTGAAATGTGCAAAAGGGGTGAATTAAAGGCACACATGTTTAAAATAATGATTCATTTTTTGATGATTATTTAGATGCAGTTGTATTATTTCTTAATAGGCCACACATTTTAATAAATTATAACTTTTTTATATCGTTTTTCTGTTTTTTATTTTGTATGAAAAAATCCTGTATTTTTTATTCTTCCACTGTAGCTGTGTTAGTTTTTAAAAGAAAAAGCAATGTGATTTGTATTGTACATCTTTCCTCAATAATTTAATGCTGTCTCAACTGTTTGCAAGCTCTTTTATTCCTTTTTTACTGAAAATATCAATGTATAATAGTGTTAACTACACTAACTTTTAACAAGTAGTTAAAATATTACATGTATAACCTACAACTTAAAATCAAAATCATTTCCTAAATTAAGATTACTTTAAACTGCCTTGTATTACAGAATAAAAAGCAATCCATTCCAAAGCATAATGTTGATTATTATGCTAATTTGATCAATATTTTAAAATCTCAATCAGAATATGGTCAGTATTTAATCTGCATTTTATCAATTTTGGCCAGTAAAGTTCGTATTTAATTAATAACTCCCTGCTAATGAAGCTCAGCATGGGTTTAAAATCTTTTAAATATGAGAAGGGTGTAAATGTGTACTGTACGTGTCAGTACTTTTCCCTTTTGGGGCCCCGCTCAGCTCCCAGAAACCCTATTGATCTGCATTGTTCATATATTCAGATTCTATGCCCATCAGGAATGATGCATCAGAATTTGGAAGAGAAAGAAAAGAGCTTTCAGTGTAATGTGGCATGACTTGTAAC
The DNA here is from genome assembly GCA_038502835.1 of Octonoba sinensis. Classification (NCBI taxonomy): domain Eukaryota; kingdom Metazoa; phylum Arthropoda; class Arachnida; order Araneae; family Uloboridae; genus Octonoba; species Octonoba sinensis. The sequence goes on from CM076599.1 coordinate 124,880,104, forward strand.
TTGAAAATTTAAGTTGTAACTTTTTGATTAAGGAGTTCTAAAATTAGTTTATACATAACTATATACAGCTGTCCATTAAATTAGTTGAACATTCCAAAAATGATTTATTTTTAACTTGTAATGGAAGAACAAAAAACTTCTGACGGTTTGTATCGTATTGAAAATTTTGTATCGTAATTCAGGTTATCTTAAATTTAAAAATCAAGAAATCAGCAATACATTTTAATTGTAAAAACTTATTGAAATATAAAGGTGGTTTATGTTTACTAACAAAATAATGCTTTTTATTTTATAGATGAAATGTCTACTTACTTACATTATGTAAGGAGACTTGATTTTTTTGAAACACCTGACTACGATTATCTAAGAAAATTATTTCAAGATCTCTTTGATAAGAAGAAGTATGTAGATGATGCAGAGTTCGATTGGACAGGAAAACAGCTGGTAATTGTTATTTGTTTATATACAGTACTGCATATTAAAGAAAGAAAAAACTTAAACTTTTGCTTGTTTCGAAGACTGCAGTATTAAGTTCAGTAATTTTTACGACTGCACTAATCATGTAAGCAGTATGCTCAAAAAGGACACTACTTTTTCTGGCATAATCAAAATTTTGATGAAAAAAAATCTACACCTTTCTCTCTTGATTTTTGTGAGTAACATCAGGGGTCGATCCAGCATTTTTAGCATGGTCCTGTTTTTGTGAATTTGAAAAAGATTTTGGTGAAAAATCAAATAATTTTGTGAAAATTCAAAATTTAAACATATCGTGACAGAAATTTTTTTTTATTATTTTCCACTTATTGAATAAATAATTTTTTGAAAAGTATGATTCCGTAGCTCAGAATTTTGTGAAAGGTTCGAAAACGGACCTGAATTTCCTCTGGCGTCACCCCTGAATATTCTGTCAGAAAAATAAATTTCGGTTGGTTTACTCATGCTTCTTCAAACAAGAAAAATCAATTTTACTCCCCCTCCTCCTCTTTAAATCACTTTTGTGTTAATGTTCTCTGATTTCATAATCTCTTGTGTTTTATGATATGTTTAATTTGTGCATGCTTGTTTGCTTCATTTTCCTTCATCTTTAAAGATCAATTTGTGCTTTCTTCAACTATTTTCTATTTTTTCATAATGTTTTATCTGCAAATGACAGGCTTTCTTAGCTTTAAGCTTTTCCCTATAGCACTGGTATAACTATTGTGCCAAAAAAAATTTTCCTTTTTTACGACTGCACTAATCATGTAAGCAGTATGCTCAAAAAGGACACTACTTTTTCTGGCACAGTAGCTGGATTTGTATGTGTGCTGACATAGATTTTACATTCTGACACAGGGATGGAAAAAGTATATTTATTAACTGTTAAAAATACATGCTGTTGGAGTTTCAACATGCCTGCTTAACATGGCTTACAAGAGAAAAGCTCAACTTGGAAGGTTTTTAATTGATTTTAAGAATTTGTTACCCATTACAGAGCATTACATCTATGATTTATTTTGAAGTACCTTGTGAGACTCAAATCATTTTAATGTACACCTGAAACCAACTGTACATAGAAAAAAAGTTATTCTTGTGCTCCTCATGTTTTTATATTTGCAATTTTATAGTTGCATCAAAATGGTCTCTTTGTTTTCCTTATGATATATTTTAAGATAATATAATTGCTAGATTTTTTTTTACAGTAGGGCTATTGAAATTGTATGTGTTTTTTTATAATGTATATATGCCTATATAACTATAGGTCGCAATTTGATTTATGTATGCCTGACGTGTATATTATAGCAGGGCCACGCGGTGCTATGATGCAAATCGGTGATCACTGCAGGTGGCATTGTAAAGGGGTGACAAAGGGGGCAGCCATCTGAATTGGTAGATAAGGGCTCTAAAGGAATTCCTCAAGAATTTGTTTTAATTTTCTAGCGCATTTTTACAGCTTTTACAGCTAAATTTTTTAAATAAAGTAGTTGAAGCGTAATTTCAGCAGTTTTGAGTTTCAAAACATTTTTTTGTTGTGCACTATGTTTTAAAATTGCCATAATGTTGAATATCCTGCAAAAAAAAACTAGCGTAGTTTTTTGTCTGCTGTGCATTTTTGAAAGCTAAATCTTGTAAAGGGTGCCAAGTGAAGTGTCCCTTGTCCGCTACTTTATACTTTTAGGGATTACAGTCTGTGACAAAGCAGAATAGAATATTTCTAGTATTTCAGTTCTTCCCATAGTATTTTCAGTACTCGTGAACTCACTACTAAGATCAGATTATGATTTAATGGTGCCTGGCAAGAACTATAGCTTTATGCTTTATTTTCTGATTCTAAAAAATGTTGAGAAATGTTAGAAAATGTCACAATTAATTATAAAACTTCTGAATGCTGTTATTAATTACTTTGCTAAAACCTTGGAAGTCAGGCAGCATATGTGCATTAAAGCTTAATTAAATCGGCTTTGTGAAGTGAATGATGCATTGTTTCAAATAATGCTAGAAGATGTAAACAGAGGAAAAGATATTAAAGTTAACAGAACAGGATTAGCAACATGTGCTACAGTTTACAATCCGTATGCAGTGTTGTTGTTTGACAAGATATTTGAAAAAAATTTATGCAACCTTAGCTATGAATTTGGAAGATTATGCAAGAATATTATCATAAACCATAAAACTGAAAAACTAAGGACAATTTGTACATGATCAGATGAAAATTACTGTTAATGAGATGGCAGAGAATATGGAATGGCAGTACAAAATTTGTGGAAAGAAAGGAGAAAAAGCATCAATTTGACTATGGAAGTTAAATTTTTAACAGATGAAAATAAATGTTTTTATTTATATTTTGGACAGTAGTTTTGTTTTTTTTGTAAGTGTTCCATGGTTCCTGGAAACCTACAAGAAAAACTCAGTTTGTATATGACATTTTAATACTCAAACATATATTTGGCAAAGTGCAAAAATATATTGTACTAACCTTCAGTCAATACTTACAGCCAAAAATATACCTAATATAAAGACAAATGATTTTCAAAATTTAGTATTGTATCCCAAATGCTAGTTAGTATTCTGTGAAACCTTTGGATGTTTCAATTGATTTCCTCAAAATATCTTACTTATTTCATATCTTGATACTTTTGAGGTTTTGAGAATTTTGACATTCCTTGATGATTTAGCTAATAAGTTTTTTTGAAATTAAATTAACAAAACAACATTTAAGAAGTTCAATAAGATAAGGAAAACTAAGAAATGCATGTATATCATTAATTTCTGTTGGATCTATGTTGGCTGTTAAGTTAAAAGACTAAAACTGTAGCAAATTATTGTAATCAGTATCATTATTTTTCATTTTCAAAAAAAAAAAAAAAACTCTCCCCCCCCCCCTCCTAATTACAAAATTAAGTATTAGTGGAACTAAAAAAGAAAGAAAAGTCTAAGGGGGCGTTGCAGTATACTAACAAAATCTACCACATGGCTCTGTATTTAAAAAAACTGCTGTAAAATTGAGTTACCTAATTTGATTGTTCACCATAGCTTAATTCTCTTTTTTTATGTGTACAATTCTTTCCTGGCATAATTTTGATAATAAATCTTTTTTCTTTAACAATGGGCACAAAGAGTGATGAATTTATGAAGATATTTAAGTTTTTACATTCACAAGAAGTTAGCATCCGACTAGGACACTTTTTTTTTTCTTCTCCAAATATATTTTCAAAATATTCCATGCTTTTCTTCAAAATGCTGTAGACGACTGTTTTACTCTTTAGAAAGCATTTATTCTCATGAAAAAAAAAAAGAGTTCTTCAAATTAGTTCATTTTACAAAATATAGTGCTTACACTAAGCTTGGTATTGCCCAGTTATTAAATCTTGATGCTTCAAAAACAAAAGCTCAAAAATAATTTAGAAATATTTTTCTTAACTTCTAACCATTGAAAAAAAAATCTTTATTATTACTTTATTTATTTTTACCTATTTTTCTCTCCTTTACGTTTATATTTGTAGTCATTCTCAGTAAGTGGTAAAATTGCTGAGGTGCATATTTTACCACTTTAACATGTATTGAGCCAAAAAACATTTACTTTATTTGGAGCTGAGCTGAATTCGTTCCTGGGGATTATTATATACCATTAATTTTTAGCAAGTATTACTATAATACTACTTGTTTTCTGTTCCAATTAAAAATATTTTTATGCTCAATATGTGTGCTTATGAATTGATGTCTGTCGCTTTTCAATATTCTTTCCTTACATGTGCTATTTGTTGTCTAATTTCTCTTTAGAAGGCTCTCGATTGGTATATGGCTTGTTCCTAAACTTTTGAATTTTGCTACCTGGCATGCCTTAATATTTTTGCCCGACTGCTTTCTCCTACAGCTTTGTGCAAGAACAAATATATGTTGTGTTGTGGACTTGTTTTTTTTTTTTCACTAATTATATTTGTTTAATGTTCTAACACCTCTTTTTTATGCATGTATGGAAAATGGCTTTGAATTTATGGTTGTTCTTTCTATCTCTGTGAAGCCCACAAATTTTCTACAACTGCAACAGTTACGTAATGCCCCTCCATCTGACCAGAGCAGATCGGGGAAGGTTTGTATGTATAATGCATGTTAAAGTAGCTTGTGGGAACATAAATTTGCATTTTTTTATGTTCATCATTGCCTTTTACCCTTTCTCCTTGTTACAAAGTTGATGTAACATAAAGTTGGTTTAAAACTTCCTTGGTTCTTATTAGTGACTTACATGATGCATATAATGGATGTAAAACAGCATAATAAAAGTTTAAAGCCTTAAAATTATATACTATTATAAACTAAAATTTAGTTCACCATTTAATAAATTATACTAACATTTTGAAAATTTGTGTGCATGTCCTCCTTATTTATTTAATAATTCTGAATGTAGATTCACTCAGAAATACTATAAGATTTAATTTCATGAAAATAATATGTGTTTTTTTCTTTCATCATTTGTTACTTAGAATGTTTTACTCGTCACTCCATGCTTAGAACAGAAAAATTTTGAGTGTAATTTTGAATCCAAGCATTTTTTATATGCAAGGCTGCAAAACAGATTCTGAATTCCTTACCTAGTCTTTCTACTCATTCGTTAATGATGTTAAATCATATCACACATAAATAACATGTACTTATTCCTTTTTCTCAACTATAGAAAGTTTAAATTACATAGAACATTAGCAGTTTCAGCTACTTGTATAAAGCTCATAAATTTTGTGGTTAGGAAACTTTGGAATGTTCAAATTATTTGTGCTTCATACCATCCATTCTTGCAACTGAAAGTTTGTTTGAAAGCTTGTAATATTTTACTTTTTAGCGATTAAGTATTTTCCAGGATCTAATTTCGATGCTATATTATTCTAATGTTAGTTTAAATCATGCAAAAGTTGTTTGAAATTTCTTAAAATTAAAATCACTGTTATACATTTTTCCTTTTCAGTCTTACAATTGTAAGAGTTGCAAATTACAGTTCAGTGCGTTGTAAGCAGGATATCTGTTCTTATTTGGGAGGGAAAGGGAGCATGGAACAAAATTTCCTCTTTTTTTTGTGATGTTCTACCAAATTCTCTTTGAAAAAAATTTTTGTGGAGAGCTTCTGCTTTATTTATAGAAGGAGGCTGAATGGTTTGGTATTATTTATTCAGCATATGTGTACCTTCAGACATATTTTGTATCTTTGTTATTTGTACCTGAATAGTATTGTTTTTATAGGTTTCTCTTTTCTTCTTGTGCAAAATACTGTTTCACACATTATTCTTTCTCTTTAACAAAGTTAAATTTTTATTTGTATTTGCTAACTTTTTCCATTTGCCTGTACATTGTTCTGGTACCAAACATAGCTTCAATTGTGGTATGTACCACAATATGTCTAAGCATCTCCATCTCATAATGGATTTTTCCCCAATCCAACCGCTAACCTTTTCGTTACGCCAAGCACTTGAAGAGTAAAACGAACTGTTAGCATATGTTTATGCTATTTTACAATAGCTACTCTGAGGACTAAAATATGTAATATTATAAAACAGAATATAATTTGGTAGCCATAATATTCATGGGGAAAAAATTTCCTTGGGTGATCTACTTATACAGTTAGCCTGCTGGCAAAAAGACCATTTTTACTGGTACAACAGTTGTACCAGTTACATAGAAAAGGTTAATAAAATTCTGGACACTCTCCTTCCCAAACATCCAGCACTGTAACTGAGTGAATCCTTCAATTCACATCAAGCGCAGATGTTTGCTGAGGAGGGGCTTTTTTTTTAACCCGTCTTCCGTTAAATGCAGTGAGGTTTCTCTATTGTTCCAGAATAATGATGCCTTGATTTTTAAACTATCCATCTTTTTTTAAAAAAGAGAAAGCATAATTTAGTTCTAGAAAGAAAATTGTGCTTATTAAAACTTACAAGCATGTATCATTGATCCAAAACAACTTTGTTTATTGCTTTGAGCATAGGCAACAGCCTCGGCCACATTTTAATATAAAGGTTTTAGATCTCTGTTATTCTACTCAAAATGCACTATTGCTCCAATATATTTTCGGTATTTCATTGCTCTAAATTCATGAGAAAAGAAGGGCTATAGTTTCATACTCTTAATTTTAAAAGATAAAAATTACATTCATTTACAATTTGAGCAAAATTCCACAAAATGAGAAATTATTTACAAAAATGAAATAGAGATGTGATATTTCGTTTGAATTGGTGACTGAGGGGTGCTACAGATCAGGAAAATTGCTATTAATTAGTTTCTAATATTTTATGTTATCCAGTTTGTTTTATCTATTAACATTCATTAATAGTATACTTGAAGAAAAACTTATAAATTGAAAATGGAATCTTATTGTTCATTCACATTTTCTTCCAGTTTGAGTATTTAAATTTCCTACTGTTCATACTTTGTATGCTAACATCTAATGTTCTTTTCCACTTCTTAACCTTTTTTCTTGCACATCATTCTTTTGACTTAAATACGTAGTTTCTATATCAATTCATGTATCATTATCACTTACTGTAACAAGTTAGGTTAACATGGGATTTTTTTAATATCAATTGAAGCAAATTCTCAAATTCAGATGCATTTAAGTTCAGATCTTCATGTAGAAATATTTATTGTTACAATTACACTTTTTTAGAAGTTAAGCAGAAGTTTTATTTAGAAGTGGGCAAATTTTTGCTTCAAAAAGCATTGCTCAAAACAACAATTTATACTATAGAAAAATTTTAATACTTATTCTATAGTGGACAACTGAAATGGTTTATAAGTTCTTTCATTGATAAAATTGTCTTTCGAACAACAGACTAGTCGGTAGGCAGAATGTTTAAAAGAATTAATTTGCGAAGTGTTGACTAATGTTTGAATCCTATCATGAAATTAATTTTGACCTTTCTGAAAATGTACTAATAAAAATTTGTATTGATTACTGTTATTTTTATACTTTCTGAAATTTGACGTACGTTTGATTGACACATTTGAATATCATAGGGATTATTAAACATTAAATATATCAACTTGAAAAAATGTTTCAATTCAAAAGTGAACATTACTTTAAAACTTAATGAATTATTAAGTGAGTATTTTAGTAAATATTAGGAAGTTGAAAAAAGGAAAAGAAAGACCTCTGGTTGATCTTTATTTTTACTTGGTCCTGCATTCTGCAGGCAATGAACAAAAATAGTTGACTCTAAGCAATTGCTGTATAGCTAAAAGTGTTGATTAGGCATTTTCATAAATGTTTAAATGTAGTATAAGTTTTTGCTATGGGCTTTTTTAATTGAAATCTTTCAAGAACAAAATAAAATTTTGGACTGATTTGTCCCTTTTCATTAGTCCACACCTGTAGGTTCAATGAAGACAACCACGGAAATGTTAGTGTCACCTAACAGAGAGAGGCATGTAGCTTATGATTCTAGGGTGAGTTGGTTCTTTTGCATGTACTCTTTAAATCAGACTGTCGTCTTTTTCTGTCTTCTTTTATTTACGTTCTTCCCATTAGGATCTTTTTAATGTGCTTACATACACTATTGCAATTCTTTAGAATTCACTTTTCTCTCCTCACTTCTCGACAGTTAATGGAGCTATCTCTCTTGTGGCATGTTGTCAGTTTGTTATGATCCTAGTCCTTCAGGAGTTATTATTTTTTTAGACATTTTTCCTAGCATTATGTTTTACTTCTGAACATCCCTCCCATAAAGTTTTTGTTTTGTGCTGTCAGTTTTTTAAAATAAGATTCCTAATTGAATTATTTTTAACATCTGTAATACTGAAAATGGCTAGTACATGTGTGATATGTGTAAGTTCTCTGAAGTTTCTGTTCTTTTATATTCAACACTGTTTAAAAAGGATCCTTATGGAGCACTTCTGTCATCTATGAATATTGTACAATATTCTTATGTGCGTTTATTTTTCATTAAGTTTACTAGAACAGTACGTTATGGTATTCGATTGATTTATATTTCATTCTTTTTTGAAACTGATAAAGAATATTCTTAATATAATTGTAAATGTTTCTGCAATGTTTGTTATTCAGCTGTGTGAGATTTATTGTGTGGTTTATATTCATTGCAAATGACATATTTTCAATTTGCAAATTTTCTACATCTGTGACCGTAGTATTGTATTTATAATTTGTTTTTTTCTGCAGAAGTGCACATATTATTCTCCACCAACCCCCTTTTTCTTTTTCAAATTTTTAAGAAAAGTAAACAAATTATTAAAAATTATTTTGCCAAGCAGTGTTTCAGCCAGCTCTTTTTTTTTTTTTTAATTTTATGCTGCTTCTAAATTACACATTCAATAGTTCATAACTTAAAAGGACATCAGTATGAATTGGATCAAAATTTATTGTCATATTTGTTTATATAATGTTTTATAGGCTTTCATCTGCTGTTCAAATCTAATTACATTTAAAATTGTAGCTATAGAAATGCCAAGTAAATTCAACTTAAATCAATAACCCCCCCCCCCCCCCCCCCCCCCCGTAATTTGTCAATGTTAGTAAAAGAGGATTTAGATCATAAATTACAAAGGTGATCTAGTCGCTTCATCCAATGAAATTTGTAAGCTCCTGAGAAGGAATCAAATCTTGACACATAGTGCAAATGCCGTTCCACTTCCATACTTCCAAAAAAATATTCTAGACAATGAGCATCATGAGAAAATATCATTTTTGTTTTGTTCACCTACTTTCTGACCTAAAATATTGAACATCTAACACAGGTACCCTATTTTTAGTGAAAAATAAAAAATAATGAATTGAACATTAATCAAAATTTACTAAGTATACATTATTTACTGTACTAAGATTTAAACTACTTTTCTCCACCAGGCCCCTACCTGTTAGCCGAGGCCTTAGGATTGCTTACGCGCGGGGAGAGGTAGTGGGGTCTACGGATTTTACATGCACATATCCCCAAGTATACATGGTGGAGGTGGTCTTCAGTGGGTATCGAACGAGCGACCTTCCAGGTGGAAGTCCGAACTAAGATAAATTTAAAAAATAAAATTAAAAGATGCTGTTTCTACATCAGTCACCAAGTGATATAAATGTTTATTACATAAAGGTTAAAAAGCATTTAGTTAGTTTTTGCTTTTCAAAAATATATTCGTTTATTTACTTCGTTTATTGCCCGTTTATTCTCTTACATTAATTGGATTTATTTTTACATTGTATTCAAATTTGAATGTAAGCAGTGAGAGAAAGTTTTGATTGCTTTATAATGTTTTCAAATGTCTTAAAGTTTTGAAGGAATACTTCAAAACTTACTTTGTAGAAAACCTTCAACAACTATTTCATATTTTAAAGTTTATGCTTTGTTTATGTTTGCAAACAACTATGTAAAAACAAGTATTTTATCACATTGTGTTTTATCTTTTTTTCACTTGTTTTGTTTCAGAACAAAAAACCTCGCCAATTTGGTTCAGTTATTATAGTCGACCATTCGAAGCCACCAGAGATGAACGTCTTGAGCAGCAATTTGGCTCCGAACGATCGCCATGATTCCGTCCAAGTCGTTAGCTCCACATACAGTGAAGCACCAGATAACCCAACTACAGGGCACTCAAACACACCCATTGCAATACCTAACGAAGTGGAAGTCATCTCAGAGACAAAGTATGACTTACTTAATAAACCTTTCATATGCATTATAGTGTTTTTGTAGTGATGGTTGTCTTGCAGCAAAGTTTCAGAGGGCCAGCATTGTATCATGTAAGAAATATGCTTGCACAAAAAAATCTCTTAAAGTTTATCTAATACAGTTCTTTTAATTTCTTTGTTACAGTCAATCAAGGTAACTTTGATCCACTGTTTCTCCATTTTAAGATGCCCTACTCATATTTTAATAGCGTTATTGTAATTACTGGCATAAAACTGAAGAACTCCTTAACTATCTAAAATTAAGAAATAATAATTATAAAAACTATTTAAAGTGAATTATTAACCTGTTTCAAAATGATCCTTTCATTTAGGATAACTTTGAACCATGTCAGAAAAGTGATCATTAAAAAAAATACTTTAAAAAAGGTATTATAGTTGTGCAACTTTGAACCAGAATAATAAAATTTCTAAATATTTAAAGCTTTTTATTTCACAATGTCTCAGGATTTCTATAATTTATCGTAGTTCATAGATCATAGAACAACTTCAAACCAGCATTTAAAAATAGCTTCCAAGCAGTGACTTCAGAATGACTGTATTACACAATTATCTGTGTACAGTGTTGTAAACTTATTATATAAAATTTAGAATAGAAAATTGATTTTATGACCTAGCAGCTGAGTGTGGCACGAGACTTTCTAGTTTTTTTTTTTTAAAGTCAAATGTACTAAAAAATATGACATAGTTCATAGTTACCCTGTATGACTGTACTACTGTTTCAAAAAATATAAAGTCCCTAAGCTTTATGTAATTCATTTCGAAGCTAAAAACCTACATTTCTATGGTTTATATGTAACTATTTGCTTTGCTATTAACTATTTCACTGGTTTCATAAGTGTTGAACTTTTTTAACAGAGTTCTGTTTTTGTGAATTAAAAAAGACTTTGAAATTTCAAAATTTCAACATATAGTGATAATAAAATTTATTATTATTTGCCACTTATCATAAATATTTCTGTGAAAAGTACCATTTTGCAGTTCAGAATTTTGTGAAGGGTCTATTTTGATTGACTGGAATTTTGTGAAGGGTTCGTTTTAATTGACTAGAACTTGGTGAAAGATCTAAAAACGAACCTGAATTTCTTCTGACACGACCCCTGATTTAAGACACGAGATTTGGTTACTCCTACTGTTTGAATAAATGCATTTCATATGTGTTTTTCTTCCTTTGTAAGACTTTTCGAGTTCCCTTGGTGCGGTTTTTGTACGAATTTTCTGATATCTTATCTACATAACCACTCATATATTCTTGCAGTCCCAATTTACAGCATTTTCTGCATTGATCTGTAGCAGCAAATTTTACAGGCCAAAATTTATGTGACTCCCAACAATGTGGGATAGAGAGCCAAGCTTACTACTGTTAAAGAAACATAATTATAACTGGTGTTTTTTTTTTCTGGGACCAATTTTTTATTATGTTTTATTTTCCCTCTGAGATCTTAGTAAGTTGATAGATTTTATCTGCAGTGCTAGCTGTTGTGCTGCATGATTTCTGCTGCTGAAGATGCATTTTCAATACACTTATGTTTTACCTAACCTAAATTCTTAACATTTATTTGATAATAATTAGAAAAATATTTATAAAAGCAATTTGAGCATTTAAGAAGTTTATTATTTTGATGCATTGAAATTATCTGTAATTATATAGCAGATTACATATATTTTGTTATATTTGGCTAATGCATTAATTTTTCCCCCCTTAATGAATATTTTATAAGCTTCTCATCATTAGATCTGCTGAAACTTCATTTTATATGAAGCCACTTTAGCCCTTTATCTACTGATGTTATTTATAAATACCACTCTTTTTAAAATTCCACCCAGTAGCCATTTTTAAACATTCTGACAATACTTTGCAGGAACATTCTTTTAATTCCACATTTTGGGATACATTTCAGCAAGGTTTATGTAAAGAATATTTTAGTGTTAGTGGAGAATTTTGGAAACAGAATTGACTAGATATTTTGAGTGAACAGTGTATGTAATTGATTTCACGGTTGAGTTACTCTATGGTTCTTATTAGCTGTATTGAATTAAATTTCAATAGGCTGTGTAATTTGTATATCCCTTAATTTTTAGTGACCCAGAAAAGCTATTGCGTGAAAAAAAAATTGCTGCTTATCATATCATTAATGCAGTAGATAAAGGGTTAAAACTGTTACTTTTATTGTTTTGACCCCTAAACAGATTATTCATGAAGTCAGTATATTATTAATGTGAATTTTCTTTTTCCCCCCTTCCAGATGTTGTTGCTTCTTCAAACGAAAAAAAAAGAAACCAAGCCGCCAGAAATGACTCGCAGTCACTTGTAGTCCTGAGCAAGAAGTTGTGTTGCTGCACACTTCCCCATCAGATTCCAAGGAGAGTCTGAGCGTACGAACTGCTACGGTTTGAGAAAATAAATCCCCTTTTCATCACACATTCTGATTCATTAAGGGCTTATACATCATTCGTCAGCTATGCGAGCTGTCTGACGCCTCAACTGCAGCATTTCCGTGTTTCGGCTCATACAAAGCTGTGATTAACTTTTCCTCCAGTGGAAATGTGTATGAAAAAAATTCACTTAATGTCACTCTCTCCTTGTTCTCTAGTGGACAAGATTTCATTGCGCAGTACTTGCAACTTGGGTTTAGATTTGATACTAACAGAATTTACCAAAGTGTAGCCTTTTGGGAAAGCTGGAGTTTGCGCAGGCTGGAATTTCCCGAGATGCTGAGTTACCTACTTTTCTTTAAGTCTATTTAATGCTTTTAATTTTAATGTTTTGTTTTCCCATTTAGGCTGCTATAGTCAATTACAATTAGTCATCAGCTTATACTCAACTTGTTGAATTCAAAACAAAAGCTACTCCTGTGTTTTGGAAGTACATGCTATGAAGTTTTCAGGCCTACTTGAGCATAGCCGGTTTTTTTTTTTAAATTCAAATTACATATTTTTACTTTGATTTGCCAAAGCTGATATTTTTAGGTTGCAAGGGTCTCACATTTGCAACTATTTAAAATTCTTTTCAGTGTTGAAAGCATTAACCAGTAAAATCCCCTTGGTAAATTTCTTAGACTTGTACGTGAAGCAGTGGTTTAATTTTATTAACAACCATATTTTAAATTCTCCTTGCACAAAAGCATTAAGTCTTTCCTGTGTTGTAGAGTTTGAATTCTTGGGACAGTTTGAATGAAAAACTTGAATGTTGTTCGGGATATTGTTATATACAGTAAATTATAAATATATATATAAATAAAATTATTCTAATTACCAGTGCTATCTGCTGTCACTGGTGTGATTTTGCTCTCTGTAAATAGTATGTTATTATTGTCTTAACCTTTATCAGTACTTTCAGAATAGGTATGATGACTTATGACATTTTCAAGTAAATCTTATTCTTTCAAGATACACTGCTAGCTAATGTTTAAAAGTTACATTAGAAAACCATACTGAGCTCAGCGTAGTAAAGTTGTGCACTTTAAATTTTAGTGTATATTTTTTTAAGTACATTCGTTTCGAGCTCCTTAATGTGTTCACATATTTCATCCTGTACTTTTCTCCAAATGTTTTGAACGATACTTAACCCAAGACCAAAATTTATTTTTACTATAATGTGCTATGTGTCGATTCTCATTGCTTGATGTTTGTTACATGTGTTAAATCTTTATTATGCTTTTAAATTTTGACAAATTGTGATATTTGACTAAAATCATCAGATACCTTTTTTGTGTAAAGCAACCAAAGCGTTTACTTTATGAAATTTTGGTCTTTGGTGATGAGCAATTTTACCCTTTTATTTTTTTAATTCCAACCCCTATTTTACCAGTAAATAAATTTAATATAAAAATAGGCAATTAGTTGATTTGACAGATGGCAGACATAATTCATTATTCACTCCTAAAACTGTTAGGTTGTCAACTTCTAAACTGCAAGTTAGTTTTGTTTCTGTTAGTTATGCAGTCGAATTTTTGTAATTAGGGTTGTATATTGTGGAATTTTTCCTGAACATGGCATTATGTGCTTTTTATTTAATAATTTTTAGTTTCTTTTAGTTTTAAATTATTTAAATTTACAAACACTGAAAACAAATGCTCACTCTTTTCAGTTTGTGAGGTATTAGTCAAATTTGTGGTGTCTTGATATTTTTTCCAGAAGTGTGTATGAAATAATGCTGCCAGCAGTATTTTACAGAGTCCAGTTGAAAACCTATTTTTATGTATTAATGTATGTTGTTTTTGAACTGAAACATTGTTTATACTTTAATTGTATTATTTTTATAAGATACAGGGGATAGTTTAAATTATCCAGCACATAAAATGCCCATGCCTTTTTTAATCTACTTCTTGAATTGAAATCATTTTCCTAAATGGATTTTTTTGTAGCTGTTTTGTACAATCATTAAAAAATTGAATTATTTGTACTATGTATAGATGGAATAAAGAAAGCTGTCTGAATCAAACTCTTATCGCGTTTCTGTATTCCGAAGACCATTTACCTTAGAGCTTTCAATCCTTATGCCTTATCCAATTTCAGTTTTTATTAAATACCATCAACTAAATTATAGTTTACATTTAGTAAAATGTTAGGGGCGAAAAGGACACCTTGGAGCAAAGATTATTACAACGTAACTAAGTTATGCTAATTTACATTAGCTGTTCATACTGTAATATTATTTATTATCATTGTGCATGCTACTGTGCTTTTAAGTGGTTTTGTGCAGCCTATTTCTTCTGAGCTAGGAAAGTTAGTTCTGTTTCATAGTAATATTTTTTAGCTGACTAATTGTTAATTTACTTGATTGATTTTCTTTTTTTTAAAACAACTAAACGTTTCTTTCAACTATAAATAATAGTTCTTTCTGCTCTTGAATATTAAACCCAATCATATCTTTTAGAAATGAACATATGGGCAGTTTGGGACCCTTATAATATGGGAGCACATTAGGACTACTAGCCCAAAACATAAAAGACATTCTGATATCTATTTTCTTGA
Organism: Octonoba sinensis; assembly: GCA_038502835.1. NCBI lineage: Eukaryota > Metazoa > Arthropoda > Arachnida > Araneae > Uloboridae > Octonoba > Octonoba sinensis. The sequence goes on from CM076599.1 coordinate 124,895,228, forward strand.
GTGATAATGCACCTTTTATATCTTGTTTTCTTTTATTTTATGGAAATACAAGTTGCCGACAATAATTTTTATTGCCTTCCCTTTTTTTAAAGGTTTTGATGCCTTGCTATTCTAAGCAAATAAATAAAATAATTTCCATACACATTCTGCTACTTTCTAACCAGTAATTTCAAGATTTCTGTGAATAGAAGTATATTATTTCTGTATATATGGCTCATTTGCAGACAATTATTTGCTGTTATTAAAACAAAGTTAACCTCCCAGTCTATCCCTGCCTTTCCAACTCCCAAGAAAAGCACTTTCTATTGCCAAGAAAAAGGAATGACAATTTACCGAAGACACAACGAAACATAAGTATTGATATTTGAAGCTGCTTATATTTCTTTCTGGAACTGCTGGACGATATACGGTAGTGCACCTCCTTTTTTAATTGCAATTGGATTTCCCAAAAGTTGTGTTTTTGTGAATTTGTATCAATTGCAGGCAAATTTCCAGTACTTCAACCAACTCCATAGTTAAGTGTATAGCCACTCATTTGACGACAACTTGCTAATATTTCGTTAAATTTGGCAATACCTCGCCAAATTGGTTTGGCAATTTATGCGATATTCAGCGACTTTCTCGTATAACTCCCCTGTTAAAGCATTTGCGAGAATGAAGGCGCATTCTGACGAGACAGTTTTCCCCTGCAATATCTGTCGGGACAGTCACTGTCCATGTCTGAACGAACCCGACAGTATCTCGCCGAACCGGTTTCTGGCTGTGACAGTCACGTCTGACCACAGGCGGACACTTTTCAGAGCTACTGTCGCAAGTTCTCAGAACGAGTTGAAGTCCTTGCAACTTTTTCCCGACTGTCTGACATTGACTCCCACGAAAAATACGCAATTGCTTCGATTGATGTCCTAAAAAAGTTCAATTAATTTTATTATTGTTCTGAAATTTCTGTTTAGTGGCTGATATATTCTTTTTTCCTCGCGAAAAACAGCAATTGCGTCGATTTATGTCCTAGAAAAAGTTCAATTGATTGCATTATTGTTCCGAAATTTCTGTTTAGCGACTTAATCTGATAGAAATGAATGTAACCTCTATTTCTTATTTTAAAATCCACGAAAAAACATGCCAAGAAAATTATGCTTTTAATAAATGCGTAGTTTAGTAGAAACAAATTTATCTATTATATTGTAGGTCAAAGGAAAAAAAAAAGAACAGTACACTGCAGAATGAAAAAGTTAATTTAATGCATGGCTTTAAACGGATTATTTATTTAATTTTATTATTTACTTTACTTTTTAATGCTTAGTACTTTAACCCTCTTCCAATGTCAAAATTACAAATTAATATTAAAAACTGATTATTGTTATCAGTACTTGCAATTATATATGGAACACATTTTTTACTTGTGTGCTCATATTGAAGTATATATTAAATAAGTAATTAATTTTATGTAGCGCTTCAAAACAAATATTTAATGCAAAAATCCTTTTTATTTCTTCATTAAATCGAAATATTGTCAAGTGCAAACATTTATTTTGAGATAAACTTTTAAAGCTGTCAGCAATTTATAGTTTCCTTTTAACTAATATTTTTTAAAACTTTTTATTGTTACCTGTGTTTAATATGTAGGAAATAATATACTATACAGTACAACCTTGATTGGCCATTTCCACGGGACTATTCCAGTGCCTGATTACCGTACAGTCCAACTAGGCCGCGGTCTTGGGCCCCCAAATTATAAGAAAGATTTCTGAAAATATCTCTTAAAAGTTCATTTCTTACAAAATGAAAAGATCTTAACTCATTTAAATGGTGAGCTAAAAGTATTTGCCACAAGATAAACTATGCAAGTCAAAGAAGATATTGATCTGATATATATCTTTGTTGACTATCATGGCTAAATAGTGTCCTTTAATCGCTGAGGCATCTGTTTTTTTCCCCCTTGCCAATTGGGTGTGAACCCAGTATTAATAGAATAATCTCCAAGCTTATTCAACTTTATAAATTATCCCAGTATTTTTACTTTTCGTACCATAGGGGGCCCCAAAATGATGTTGTGCCTTGGGCCCCTGACTGTCTTAATCGGGCCCTGGACTATTCATTTCATATATGGAAAAATGATGAACGTGGGTCAGAATAACGTCCAAAGAAATCGTTAAACCATTAAAACAAGACGATACCTACGTTAAAATGATGGATGCAGGTACAATGCATAAAGATTTTACTGTTTTGTAATCACTTTAAATTAATCCTTTTCATTATGCTATCATGATTTAGCAAAAGGTAGCTAAAAATTATAGAATTGCAATTAATCTTGTACTTATTACCAATGAAAATTCAACATCAAACTTTGATTCATGTAAAACCTTTATATGTAAAAAAGATTAAAACTTCCTTTTAAACATTTAGAAATTAGCTTTATTGGTACGTAGTTAAATTTATTAAACATTTTTGTAGATGAAACCGCTATAAAAGGGTGTATAGTTGTAAAGTGTTTTATTTTCGTTTCATTTTACTTCAGGTAAAAATATTATATATTTTTTAAAACCTACGTTAGTTTCGTGCAAGTAACTTTTAACTGCACACACACACAAAACTTTGTGTTAGGTTGTTAAAACAAAAATCTAATCTATCCTGTCATAATTTTAATCTTTTTACTGTCAAAATTGTGATCATTCAAAAATCCAATTTTAGAACTATACAGCGAAGTTTTCGTAATAAAAATATCCATTTATTAATTTTGTGCACAATTCTAATCTTTATTTTATTATTCATTCAAATTTCCTCTTTCTGACCTTTTTGACTGAAGTATTATCTGCACGTTCCAAAATTAATGTGTCGATAATACTTCAGTATATATACAAATCTAATGTAGCTTAAGAAGATACAAAAACAAAGAAGTAAATTTAAAAAAATTCAGCAGCAAATACAACACATTGCGACTCCTCAATTTTTTCGGAACAGCGTCTCAAGTACTGCACAGAATGAAGAAACCTTTCTTCTACGTGAGAACCAACTCCGACAGTTGAATGCGAGAATTGCATGACTTTTCCCTCCGCCGACTGTCGCTGCGAGTTCTTGCTTGCAATTTTTGCTGTAGTGTGAACTCTAGCAACAATTGTCGGTCGGACATTTTCGCGCGAGTTTTCTCGCTCGTCAGAACGCGCCTTTAGGATCTTGTTTTAACTCTTAGAAGGATACATTATATAATTATTGCAGTACAAGGAAGTCATGTGCTCATCTCGTTTAGAATAGGAAGAATGATGTCATGCATCGCATTGACTAATTTATTAACTTTTATACAACTAGCATCAGGTGTTCAATATCATTTGTCTTGAATTTCTTTACGCTAGGCAAGCCGTTCGTTGACGTAGAACATTTATTTTTCAAACTTGGGGTCGATTTTAGATATAGCAATCTGTCAACAAAAAATAGAAGTAAGACCTGTATATGAAATACTTTATAAAATAAGGTACCTTAAATTATAATCAAGTGTTACAAGATTCAACAATGTAGCAAAGGAGTTGCAGGCTTTTTATTTACTTTTCGGTTTTTAAGTTGCAACACTAAAAAGATTGAGAAACGATGATGACGATAAAATTATGAAAATAGGAGTTGTGCGAAACCCATCGCGTGAGGAAGGGCAGTTGCTGTGAGGCGCTGGCTCTAGAGAAATCCTTTCTTGGGACAGGGTGTCTACCGGTCACGGGAGTCCCCGAAAAGTCACCAAATCGGAAAAGGAGTCACGGAAGTCCCCAAAAAGTAACGAAACTGGATAATCGGTCACGAAAAAAAATTCGACGGCACTGAATGTTTTTTTCTCGGCCATGATCGCCACAATTCGCAGCTATTTTTAGAACTGAAAGTGGGGTTGATTAATGCAGTAGATGGTAGATATAACATTGATTTTAAATCTTTTCACACTTTTGTATTATCAGACGTGTGATTTTTCCGTAATTTCGGTGAAAATGGAAATTAAAAATTTCGTTTTCGCAAAAACTCATAGTTTTGGAATTTTTTCTTTTCTATGAATTTTTTTTAACGTAGCCTACGTACATGCCTGCCAAATGTTACAAATCACGTGTAAAATTTGCACAAGTAGTCCGTTTTTTGCACTTTCAAGGGTCAATACCGATTTTTTACGCATTTCAAAATCCAGTTGCATCGGCTTCGGTTTAACTTCCTAATTCTCGTTTGCTATCAGATTCTTCCGCTGGGACATCAATAACTTCGAGTTAACCATTATTTTTAACCTTTCTCAAGTTTCAACTTATGTAGTAAAGGACTTGCACGGAAGTCATTTTGCTGCGCCCCCTCGAAATTTAATCAAATTAACGAGTTTTTTAAATTCATTTTTAGCCCTAAGGTTTTAATGATCAAATCAGTTGATTATAATTATTAAATATTGCAGCCTTATTAAGAATATAATTTTAAAAATATTTTTGCTAGAAAAAAAATTCTCTTATTTTTTGCATGCAATTAAAAATGTTTTTCAAGGTTAGATTGTTTTTAACATTAGGTTTTTACCCTGCCAAGTGCTCATTATATATTGTTACAAAATAAATAAATAACATTTCTTTCTATTTTCTTTTAATATATATTTTAAAAACATGTAAGAAATTTAGCATTGTTTTTCACATACTATAAAGTGATCATTAAATTCGGCAAAATACTAATCCTAATGTTTTTAATTCTGCCTCTTTTTAATCTTAGAAATTCATCAGTCAAGTATCTCAAATTAGTACACATATATATTAATAAAACATCTACTACGGTGTGCACAAGTATTAAAAGTTGGTGCTCGAAAACATGTTTATTTCTTTTAAAAATGCAACGAGTTTTTACACATTTAATTCAGACTTTTCGTATTAAAATAAGTTCCGAAGAATGTAGGACTGACCACACTTTTTTTTTTGTTAGACATTGAGCTCCAGTAATAAAAAAATGTAAAAACTTAAAATTAAACAATTTATATTAAGAAATTCAGCATTAATTTGTCATTTCAAATCGTTATTAAAAATAAAGTTTTTAAAAACAGGTTTTATGAAAATATACTAGGTCACTAAATAAGTTTACTAAGTCACCAAATTGACTTTGAAACTTAGTAGACACCCTGTGGGACAACTTTGTTTGGTATAAGCATTTTATGCTCGTCCAAATAATACATGTACGAAGTGTAAAAAGTAAGTGTATGTACAGATACATTTTTTGGTGAATTAAGCTAAGTTGATAATTAAAAGTTTGCTTTCTAGATTTTCTTAATATTCTAGGTAAAACTATACAATAATTCATATTTCAAAATGCTGAGGTAAAAAAAACCGTCCTCTTATTTTCTCATTTATAAAATCTGAGAATGTAGTTTGATATTGTAATAAAATCAAAATTTCTTTCATAAAATTTGGGTTAAACCGATCTACCTAAAATCTACGAAGCTGTCCACAAAAAAAAAAAAAAAAAAAAAAAAACGATCACCCTACCTGAAAATCGGCCAAAACCCACTAAAAATTTTAATGCCGCTGATTGCGTGCGGTCTTTCGGAGTCTTCCCCCGTCGCACAGTGGAGTATTTGAGTGAAAATCCTGGCCAAAATTTAAAATTTACCCAATTTTGTTTTAATTTACATTTTCTATAAGCTGTTTAACTGGCGCGTTGGTCGACACCTGTTTCCGGAGTCTCAGTCATATAGAACTGCTCACAGCTTCGATAGAAGTTGTCATTTCGAAGCGAGCTTAGGTTTTTTTTTTTGAGTTATTTCAGTGAACTTACTACGTTTCAATCTAAAGTAATTTGGTTTTACGTGTTAAAGGAAAGTAAGAGCTTAATTTTAAATTATAAGTTAAAGTAAATTGATTTATTTTTAAAATTACAAAAAAAAAAAAAAAAAACTTAGTCGAGAATTTTTTTAAGGCATTTTTAGGACTATTTTTAAGTTATTGGAAGTTTTTTAAATGTGTGTCGCGCTTTGGCGCGCCATTTTGAAAGCTGAAAAAAAAAATCTTGCCCATACTTGCCCCATTTTCTTATATAATTTTTTTTAAAAAGAGTACCTAATCCGGAAATTTCATGACTGTTTTCAATTTTAAAGCTAATTTACTATTATATATACATTTTATATACCTAATAAATTGTAAATTATGTTAAAATACAAGTTACTAAACGCAAAAAATCAACGTAATTAAACGTACAAGTAGAAAGAGACTCGTGTTTCGGGGTTACAAGAAACTCGATTATCAGTACATACGGATGTTCGCTTTAGGTGAAAATCTTTGGAAAAATTCCAAAATTTTCATTCTTTTGCAGTGATAGAGGGTTCACTTGTATCCTAAGAATATGTCTATACAATTTTTTTGTGGAGATATTTGCATAGATTTTCACGCAATTTTGTACTTTTACGTTTTCTCATTTATTACTTTTTCATTCAGATAAAATTTACACTTCTGACATAAAAATATTCTGCTTTTTAAGTGAATAACGACTATGAAGGTAACTTTTACCGAAGTGCCCACCACGGGTGGACGGGGGGGGGGGGGGCGCAATTAGCGCCATTAATATTTTTAGAGGGTTTCGGCGGATTTTCAGGTTGGGTTATCGTTATTTTGTGGACAGTTTCGTAGATTTTAGGCGGGACTGGGGCACATTTCACATTTCTTCAGGTGGCAGGGGGGTTCAATTGGTAGAAAGCCAATGTATACAGATCTTACAAAACAGAAAAATGCACACACATACATATCAATTCGTTATAATTCTCAAGCCGCGGGGTATCGATTGCCCTCTCCTGACCCCCTAAATGGCTGATTTGGCGGAACATATCACGATGCGTAAAATATTTTATGCATACTATAACGAACCTATATACATATTAAGTATCGACTCAAACAATGAGTGTCCCATCATCAAACCTTTTAAACTTGCTTCCGTCACTTCGGACATCACTCGTCTTCTCCAAGATCCCCCCCCCCCCCCTGAAAAATTCTCTCCGGGCTTGATCCCACCCTCGTGAAACCCGATATCTTCATCCGGTCAAAGGAAAAGGGGTGAAGACAATCGCCTTGGGAGACATTTCACCAGTGAAACGACAAAAAAAAAAAAAAAAAATGCATAGTATAAATATTTTTAAGTATGTGAATCTTTGTGCACATAAAATAGAATTAAGTATATTTACTATTCGTTGGGGGGGGGGGGGGTAAGGGTACGGGTGTATTGTCGCAGACTGCGGTATTGAAATTTATACCGGATTATTTTCTAGAAGTTGACCAATTTTTTTCAAGGGGTCGCCGTTTTTTTGGGGGGGAGGGGGCGGGGCATAGCTTTTTAGGTGGTGCATCATCGCTCTGAAGGAGGGGGGGGGGGTCTCCTGTACTATAGTAAAGTAAATGAAAGCTCAACAACAGTTGTTTCAACTTAAAAGCGCGTGAAAATATTTTTGGCCAGGATTTTCACCCAAATACGCGTAGCGTCGTTTCGTGAGAGATTGGACGCCACGCACGTGAGTGCGCTGGTGTTCTCCTCTCCCGCCCCCTCCCCCTCGTTAAACTTAGACTGTTGAAACAAATTTTAAGTCACCCCTTTTTAACCTACTTTTCCGTAAATAATTTTTTGAAAAGCATGAAAGAATGCGTAATGTAGCTTAAAAATATCTTTGAAGGTGCAAAAGATCGAAAATTGTAAAATAAATATTGAAAAATAAAAATGTGTCTGTCGGTCTGTCAAACCCGCACCCCCCCTAATATAATTTTTGAAGGTGTTGTACAATTGGGAGGGAAAAATATTCGCTTGAAACATCTTAGCGAAGACACCTCATTCCCATATTTTACTTTTTGATTTCAACAATAATTGTTTGTTCAATTTTAAACAGCTCAAAAAACTTAATGTTAGCGCCTACGGGGAAATAATAAGAATCCTACAGAAATCCTGATCTAATGGATGGATTTTTCTTGGAACAAACTTTATTAGGAAGAGCTTGATGTAGATCCTGTACAGACAAAAAGTTCATCCAGAACTAAACGAGCCTACCTTCTAATGAAACTTATTGATCTGGGTTTTTCAAGGAAAGTTTTGAAGGAATAAATAAGTGAGTAAATGCATGCAAAAATAAATGCATGAACGAGTTGATGAAAGAAAAAATTTAAAAAATAAAAGACTAGAAGAAACTTTATCGGAAGGAGCATGTGACGTAGAGAATAGGGATGTAACGAATAGTGATTTGACCGAATATCCGGCCATTTCTTCCAGGCCGAAGCCGAATATTCGGTCCTTTCTTCTAGGCCGAAGCCGAATATTGCCTATCGTTGTAATAGAAAGTATTTGTCAATTGCCTAATCGTTGTAATAGAAAGTATTTGTCAAATTAAAAATTATTCACAAAGTCAAACACCAATTGCACACAATCTATGATGCATGATTTAATTCTGTTTGTTAAGAACTTAGAACTATTTAAAATTAATCTATTTTCACTATTGTTTTGAATGTATTGAAACTAAGAATTTCATCCACAAGCAAAATAGAAATGACAGGTTTTACCGTAGCATTATTTTACTAATTATTTAATTGCAATGAAAGAAATACTAATGCTTAGTGAACTTTACCTTGCTCAAAACTGTTTTATGAAGACATTTTAAAAGTTATAAAAGCAAATATTTTTATTTTATGGGGTTTTTTACATACCTATTTTTAAAAGATCTATTAAAACTTAATGCACTTAACTGGAACATGTTTTTATTTTCAAAAACCCTAATAACTTATGCTATCTAAATATTCATGATATATTCTGGGTTTCTCACATTTCTCTCTAACCCAATATTCACAATAAATCAGTCTACATAAACAATGTCTGGCTTCCACTTTGTTAATAATAACAAAATGAATTTACCATATTCTCTATTATAATTAACTATTGGCAGCTTTTGGGGAGCAAATGCTAAATATAAAATACAATATTACAACTTTAATATGTGTTTTTGCTCAGTCAAGCCTAAAACAAGATTAAAAAAAAGTAGTTTATTCTAAATTATTTTTATATCTTAAAACTATAGTGGACTAATGTATTGTTCTGCAATAACTATAATACAATTTTAAATGTTTAAAATCTACTAATTTCTTTATTTTTTACTTTTTTACTGCAACAGAATTATTCGGCCAGGCCGAATTTGACCTTACCCAGTATTCGGCCAAGCCGAATATTCGGCTGGGTGATGAAATGACTATTCGGCCAGGCCGAATACCGAATAGTGGCCGAATATTCGTTACATCCCTAGTAGAGAATTTACAGACTCGTGCATCTAAACGAAACAACTTTATCATATTTACTTTTTGATTTAGATTTTGAGGGCATTTCTAAATAAATGAATTTATGAAGAAATTAGCTAATGAATGAATAAATAAGTAAATGAATGAATGAGTAAATAAGAGAAATGGAAAAAATGAGTAAAAACCGAAATTTATTTTTCCTTAACATTGATGAACGTTGTCAATCTACTGGGTTGAATAAATCAAAATAAAGAGGGCTCAAAGCGCTCTAGTTTCACATAAAAAAAGAATCGGCAAACGATTTTTTGAGAAAATTATTACTAAGATGATATTTTTTATGTTAAGTTTTTGACATTAACATTTAGTTTTTTTTTTTTTTTTTTTTGGGAACGATTGAAATTTTTTTTTTCTTCTTCGTTTTAATAACACTATTACAGGTTGTAAGAGGTAATATTTATCTTTTTTATTAAAACATACTTATTATGTTTCTATTCTTATATGATATTTGTTAAAAAATTATTACCAAGTAAAAGAAATTTCATGAACATTATATTTTACTGACAAGTGTTACATCAAGCGTATTTATTATTTAAAAAGCAGTTTTTAAGATTTTTTTGCAGCCGAAAAATACATTCATTCCAATACAAAATCAAAATACAAAATCAAAATACAAAATCAACAAATACAAAAGTGACGACCAGCAACAGGCACCGGGCCCAGCTATTCTAGTCCTAATCAATTTAGCATTCGATTTAAACTACATATTTGCAGTCTTCTTTTTAAAACATACAGAATTATCTTTAAACGTTTTACAAGTTTTTGGGTACCTGTCCTAAAAAGTGGTATAGATTGCTCTTGGAAACACTGCTTTCTTTTTGTATAGTTCGAATACAATTTTTTTTAAATAAAATATTCTTAAAAATTCATTATATTTAAATTAAAACTAATCATATGTAATTATAATTTATTTTTCTCAATATTTTAAATAGTAGCTTGTTTCTTCTTTTTTTAAAGACTTCTTTCAGCAATACTTTTGCAATTTCCAAGTTATTTTGTCAGCAATGTGTACATGGTTTTAAATTTGTTTAATGTGCCTTTAGTTAATAAATTTAACTACGTCGCATTATGCACTTTCCAGAAGTTTAGACTTGGAAATTATATGGTTTATCAAAAATGGCTGCATGTGAAACTAGTTAATGACATTTTTAAAATTAGTGAATAAATATGGGAATCTGAGATCAGTCTGACGAAATCCTTGACAGCGTACTTACCTACTTCTATACAAGCTCTGAACACTTTCGAATTACCTAAAAAGTAAAAATATTGTACGAAATATCAAAAATCAAAATGGATGTCAAACGAATCAAATATTTTTTATTGTATTACGGTATGGGGGGGGGGGATTGAATTAGCAGTTTCTAAAATCATGTTGCTTATAATTTCACTTATGTCTTAAAATAAAAACTGCACACTATTGACTTCTTTCTCTCCACCAGGCCCCTAACTGTTAGCCGAGGCCTTAGGATCGCTTACGCACGGGGCGAGGTAGTAGGGTCCACGGATTTTACATGCACGCATCCCCAAGTGTACATGGTGGGTCTTCAGCGGGTATCGAACGCGCGACCTTCCTGAGGTGGAAGTCTGACTCTCTGACCACTAGGCTACCACGGCCTACTGCAAACCCTCCGACTTCGAGAGGTCGGAGGGTTTATGTAACCGAGGTCGAATGTATTTATAGTCGAACTATCGAAATGAAGACAAACCGAAAAAAAAATTTTTTTTAAAGGGGCAGGCAATCTTAATTAATGTATTGATTGTACATTTTTCCGGAAAAGGGGTGAGGCGGGAAATAATAAGAACAGGGTTCCTTTTCGTGAACGCGGGAACGGATATCGCGCAAACGGGAACCTAATTTTGCGGAATTGGAAAGCACCCCCACTGACTCGACCTAATTTTAAAGTACTGCGCATTCTTAAGAGCCCACCAGGCTAAAGTTCAAAATAAGAAGCCCCGAAGATGGGGTTGATACGACAATTTCTATACTTCGCACCTTTAGTTTTGTCTTGATCGTCACTGAAATGAGATATCGGTTCGCTTGCGATATCCGCAGGGACGTAACTAAAGGGGAGGCAGACCCCTCTAGTTAAATAATCTGGCGCATGCCCCGGGTGCCAGATTATTTTAGGGGCGCTAAATTGACTAAATGTGTGGTTTTGCCTAAATACATACTTTTTTTGTGGGGGGATTTTTGTATTTAAGGGGGCAGGGGGCGCTAACTTCTGGTCTTGTCCCAGTTAAAAAGTGACCTAGTTTCGTCCCTGGATATCCGTAATTCACACCGTTATGAATAAAAATAAAAATAATGCTTTTTATAAAATGTAATACTCATAAAAATAATAAAGTTTATGTTTTGAAATTGGAAATAATGTCGCGACTCCATAAGAAATGCTTCGCGACCCACAGGTTGAAACCCCTGCACCGGAGGATATGAATGGAAGCAGGGCCGAATTAAGAACCTTGGATGCCATGAGCGCTAAAAAATTTTGGTGGCCCCATACATTTGCATATTCAAAATGTAGACAATAAAACATACAAATCTCATATAGAAATTAAAAATCAACTTAGAACAAAATTCACATTTATTTCCTCTATCTTAATTACATTTGGAGCTGAATACCACTCTTCTGCTTTTTTATTTTGTGAAGTCTGTAATTAAATCCTCCTAATCCATTCTGGCTCGAGATGTTCAAAAGATTGTATACTCTTGTTGGTTGTTGTTGCTTATGCCGCTTCGATATCCAAGCTCTCGTCGCAGAGCAACCTGGAATTAAGGCAGAAGGGTGCACCTTCCGTTTCAATATGAGCACCAACGGTGGACGTACGAATTGGCTCATGATGTACTTGGATGACACCAGATGGCGCCACCACAAATACGCCACCTTCCTTTTTAGACCTATGGGTGAATGGAAGTGAAAATCTCCACCCACCGGTACCTTCGGGACTTCAGGGCCCACGGATTTTACACGCACGTATCCCCAAGTGCACATGGTGGGTCTTCAGCGGCTCGGGTATCGAACCCGAGATCCTCCGATCCGAAGCTCGATATCCTAACCATAGGCTACCACGGCCCTGTATACTCTTGTAACGCCATTCAACAGAAATACTTTTCTCATTTACGCTGTTCCAAACATGTGAATAGAAACGGAATAGGCATGTTACTTTACGTTGCAGGATAAATATGATGAAATAAGTTTTATATAAGCAGAGTTTATTCGTTTTACCCTTTGAAAATTCTGACAAATTTAATTAATTTTGCTATTTAAATAGACAATAAAATTTTCTGAGGTGACCTTCGTTTTCTTCGTGTCTTAAGCACGTGCTTACCTTGCTTACGCGTTAATTCAGCACTGAATGGAAGAATCGCAATATCGGTCGAACCATTGATAATCGATGTATAATAGAGAATCGGACATCCATGTCCTTTGAATGCAGGACACCAAGGCGGATTTCTTATTCCAGCTGGACATGGTCGGAATAGTTTCCTCACAATTATTAAAACTTTCTCAATTATGTGTGACATTTCATGCTTACGTATTGTAGTTGTAATAATTTAACTTAGAGTTGATGCACAGAACAAGTTATAAAAAATTAAAATAAAACGAACTGATAAATTAAAAAAAATTTCTGAAAACAAACTCATCTAGGAAAAATTTCACCTGATAAATAAGGATATATGAAACGTGTGGTAAACGTCTGAGTTCTTTACAAATATCAGAGTGCGAAAGTGACGATAAAGATGTAATGTAATAATAATTGGTAGGGCCTCATCTCAGTAACCGAGCGGTCTTAGCGCCAGTTTCCGCTGCCTGCTTGAGCAGTGAAGAGGTGATGGGTTCGATTCCCGTCCTGCGCCCCGAGTGTATTCTTATAATTTCCTCCTCTGCATTGTAATATTCTATCGTATTGTCTTGTTCTATCTGTCACATTGAACGAGAGTTTGAGACAGATCCATTAAAAAAAGCAAATAAACTCGAAAATGTATAGGTGACCTGAAATGGTCTGTATAGTAAATAGTAATAACTCGAAAAAAAAATTTAGATTTTCTTTTGTATAGTCTTCTCTTTAAATTTATAATAATTTTGCAAAATATTAAAATGAACCGTGAGGAAAGATAATTTTCAAAAGAGAAGAGGCAAGGCACGTTTTAAACGCAATCTTCTTTTTCTATTATCTCAGAACACCAGTTTGGGGCCTGAGTGGCTGAGCGGTCTAACCGACTGTTTCCGGTGCCTCCCTGCGCGGAGTGAAGGAGGCGTGGGTTCGATTCCCACTTTCCCCTGGGTGTATTTCTTTCTTTGTATATTAAAATCTGTTGCGCTGTCTTATTCTATCTGTCATATTAGGCGAGAGTTTGAGGCATATCCTTGAGAATAGCAAATAAACTCGAATATTGATGTGACCTGAAATGGTCGTAAACAAACAAACTTTCAAGTCAATTTAAAGTAGTAAAAATTGGAAAGTTCAGTTTAACTGCAATCGTCAGGTATTCTAATTTTCTTTAGACACGTCAGATTCCGCAAGCTGGAGCATTTCGCTGGGAGTGAACTGTTACTAAAACTTATCTTCCATTTGGCAGTTTGCAAGGTATAATACACGCAGTAGATATTATACAGTGTTAGACTCCATCTGTATCGCTATGCGGGTGACAATTTTCTTCGTTTGTTTACTTTTCGGAACGGTTGTTTCCGCTTATGTCAAAGAAAATAGCGAAGAAGTCAACCAAATCCAGAAAAATCGGCAAGGAAGAATGGCTGGGGGTATGGTAGCTCGCCTTGCTTTACGAACGATGTTCCTGAAGTTGGTCAGAGCCTTCGCCCAGTACTTCGTAGATATATTTCTCGGAGAAATCATAGGAGCCCGAAGCATATCCGATGGCAAGTGGTCTAACAAGTGGCCCCCGTCCTTCCAACAGACTGAAATAAAATCTCAATAGTAAGCCGTTTATGCTCTCCACTGTGATATTTACTTGAACTGCTACTGTACTACAAGCAGTTTTATTCTGATTTGCAACAACTTAAAAATGGTCTCGTTTTTTAACCTGATCTAAACTTCTCGATGGATTTTATTATGCCGAATTGTCCGTATGTATGCAATTTGTCGCAGTTCATGGAAGATACTTGTTAAAACTGGTTGAATTTTTACAAATAAGAACGAACTCTGAAAGCTGAAAAACTTTCTGTAATTGTGAAAAAAACATGCAATCAAAACTGTCGGTCAACCGGTTGTCATTTGCCCTTTTTTTTTCAAAGCTATCAATTAAAATTGTATCATCACTTTTACGTTTTTAAATAGTAGGATTTAATAAAATTTTAAACAAAGTCTTTTTCTGTCCTTGTGCTGTATGTATATTTTTTAATTTTAACTTTGCGAAAAGTTTTTAATTTATTTATATATGCCTCAATAAATGCCCTAAATGTTTTCAGTACAAAATTCAGTTGAAAATGTGTATAATCTTTTATTTTAACTGAATTAATTTTGTTCGGTTCCAGTGCAGCGCAGTTTTGCTTTTATATCGCATTATGCTATCTTGACCTTTTGGTGACCGGAAGGCACGTGCCCCGAAATTCATTCGGGCACTTTTTCAACCTTTCCTAAACAATTATTGCATAATGTTTCCTAGTTTGATAAAGCCTACTGCATTTTTTCGCAAATGAACAAAATAATTTACCCTGATTGTATGCAAATACATATGTGCGCATGCAATAGCACATTTTTGCTTCTTCTGACGCTTGTGCGTATTGATGTAAAAAAAAAAAACTGAAAATTTTCAAAATGCTTATTACTGTCTTTTGCTTGCTCTTATTTTTTTCCCCAAGAGATTAAGAACATATTTTGTGTTCTTTACAAAGGGTGAAATATCGGGCGACTGAAAATAATTACCGTATATATGCGTGTGTAAGCTCCACCCCCTCCAATTTTCCTGCAAAACTCTCAAAAATGACTGCCCACCCCCTTACTTTGAAATTATAATATGCATTTGACGGAAAGAAAATGGAATGTTTCTATCTCTGTGTATAATATTCTTTGCAATCTTTTGCCTTTTAAATACAAAAACCTAATATGTTAGATCTTTATTCTCCGGTTCAAACGTTTTGACCCATGTATACCACCCTCCCTCCCTCTTTCGAGTTGAATTATCATCTGAAAATATTGGGCTTATACACAGGGCCTTATTTACCATTAGGCCCATGAGGCCCGGACCTATGGCCCCACTGTGAGGGGGCCCCCTAATTTTAGTTATTATTTTTTTGTAATTTAAAATTTTTTAGAAAAATATTTTAAAATGGCATCTTTCAAAAACAAACTGTTAGTGTTCTGTTGCTACACAGAAAATTTATATTAAATTATTTTAAAACAACGAGGAATTTTCGCTTTGGGGCCCCCCAAATTTTGTTCTGACAATTTGAAATTTGAAAAACAAAATCGATTTTGCACTTTGGGAACCCCCAGATTTTATTCAAACATTTTGTAATTTAAAAACAAAATCATTTTGCACGTTAGGGGTCCCAAATGTTAGGATGACTCTTTGAAATTTAAAAAACAAATTCGTTTTTACGCTTTGGGGCCCCCAAAATTTTGGTTTAACAAATTCTTGTTGCGTGAAGGGCCCCCAAACATGAGTTGTATCTATAGTGACTCAAAATGTAAATCGGGCCCTGCTTATACACTGTGAATGGAAACCCCGATTTAAAGATTGTCTATGGACTGTTAAATGCTACTGTTGAATCTGAGAAACATAACATTCATCAATCCATTTTAGGATTTTTAAAATCTATCGCTAATTTGGGGAAATCGTTAAATCGAAGTTGTACGTACACTACTATCCGTCTCAATAAGAAAAGAAAAAGGATTGCTGGGACATCAGTTTGTGACCCTGAATTAGTTTTTCTCTTTTGGGGGAGACAGGCTTAGTGTGTATGTGCGACAGAGATTAAAATTGTATCTAACGAAATTTTTATCTAAATTTGGAAATTTTTATCTAAGCGATATCAAAAGTTTTTTTAAATAAAAGGGTGGGGGCTTACGTCTATCTTTTGCTTTGATATTTCCTCATGATTCCTAACAATCGATACAATTTTATCTCACACTATAGTAAAACTCCTCTATATCGGACACCAGCGGCACAAAAATATTTGTCCGTAATAGAGAGATATTAGAAAAAGAAGAGCTATTTTAGGCTCAATGCTATGCTGTTAGTAAATTAAAAACTGTCAGCCTAAGACTGATGTCCGTTAGGTGGAGTTTTACTCTATTTCTTAAATAGTTAGTCTATTTTTAAAGTATAAATAAAATTAAAATGACAAACAGAAAAAAAAAAACGTGAATTAATTTCCGATCGTATAAGAAATTTGACTACGGACAGAAAATTTTAATTTATAGCATTATTTGTGAAAAAAAGGAAGTTTAAGAGACATTACACCATAACTCGGGGGAAAATCAAAAGATCCCTTCTTGAATTGAAAAAGTAAGATTTTTCCAATCGGTGAGGGTGTGAATCTTGAATCCTACTTTCAATTTACGGGGCAAAATCAAATCTGCCCAATAAAAATTTGCATAAATTGAAATGGTATTTTCGTCTTTGGAAATATTGGATGACAACAGACGTCTAACTGCAGAAAACCTTAAAAAACATGGTGATTTTGTGCAATAAAAGAAATTTACATGCACGTATTTCTCACCTTAAAACCGAAATGCAAAAATTAAAAGGCCAATCGGGTTTTTTTTTTTTTTCAGATTCGGCGACATTTTTCTAGGCAAGTATACTATTAGTGCATATTTTAGAATTTTTATTCATATTTTAGGCATTTTATTGCATAATTGCACGCATATTTTGATATTTTATTGCGTATAATTCGGGCTCTATTTGTTAATATTTCTTGCACTGAAACGTTCGATAAATTTGACACATGTTTTCAATTCATAAACACCTCCTACTTTCAAAATGAAAGTTTCAAAGAATGAATAGTTAACTGAACTTGGCTAATCAAAACGCATAAAATAGAATTATTTCTCTATAAAATAACCCGTTAAATTCTTTTTGCAGCACTCAATTTTTGTAGGAAATGTCTTAAATAAGCTAACTTTTCTTTGAAGAAAGTTTCGAACGCTCATCGCTCTTTATTTACAAAATTTACAATTACTTATTACTTTTGAACTCATATTTGAATTATTTAAAGTACATTTTGTTGCCCTTTACTTTAATGATTTTCGTTTTTTCACTCGGTCAAATTACAGCTAATATAGGAATAACAGTTTATAAATATCTGATTTTCATGTCAGTTAAATTTTTGAGGGAGTAGTGAATTTTGTGCTAATGTATTTAAAAGTATTGTACGATGTATTATACAGAATGTTTAAATTTGACGGAATAGGGAATTCGCTAATATTTTTAAAAGTATTGCACAAATATATTTTAAAAAGGTTTCCTCTAATAAGTTTTATCTCATTTGTAATTTATTACCTGTAATGCGTTAAATCCTAAACTTAAAAATGAAAAAGGTCGGTTTTCTGTGACAAAAGTATGCTTTGTATAGAAGTTAAGACATAATTAACACAATATGTCCGGGTACATTTCGCGGCGGAATTGTGCGGGCTCGGGGGTTTTGCGCGCAAATTTAGTTATTCAGTTAAATCTCAACAAATCGAAAATTATTTAATATTTTAACCTAAACTTTTCGCATTTTATATTGAAATATATAATATGATTGTTATAAACAAATAAAATTTTTAGTGGATAAATTTATAATAGTATCGTAAATATGAAAAATCATATACTAGTTCTAATTTTTTCGAATTATATTATTTAATATTTACAATTATTCTTACATTATAAAAAAAATGAAAATAGAAATCATAAAACTAATTAGCGCTATAGGCCGTCTGCTGTGATTTTGTATATCACTGCAAAGGTGCTTTGACATGCTCTGTTCCATTTCCTTTTGTACAAAGAATAGCAAAAAATGTGTTTACCAGCCTACTACTTCTTTCTCTAAAAGCGATGCAAAGAAACCATGCCGTTACACTAACCCGTACTAGTACGGTGTCCCGCGCTCAAGTATCAATCGTCAGAAAACGTACTAGTACGTGTCCCGCACATAATGTGTTAATAGAATGACTTTCAGAGAAAAGTTTAAAGGTTTTTTTTTTTCCTTTTGGTCATAGATGTATCTAATGGTGACTATTTGGCAGGGCGCAGTGCCCTGTTGCTTTTTGATGCGCCCTGTGTCTCTTTCGATGAGCCCTTCAGTCTTTCTTGAACCTACGCCATTTTTAACTTCCAGCAGGCATAAAAATTGATTTTTCTGTTATTAGATTCTATAAGACAATAAATAATTACTTTTTTTTCTTTTTTTTGCATTGAGAAAGGGGCTCCTTGGAACTTTGAAACACGTGCCTGCAGTCAATTTGAGCGTATTTTACGTGCTTCAATTTACTTTTTATTAAGAATGCTGATTTACTTCAGGGGTCTGGAACATCCTACATTTTTCGTTAACGTTTTAAAATTGAATCGTTTATTTCAAAAAGGTAACAGCTCAAAAACAAGTTTTTTTCAGGAGATAGAAAAAAATGGCTTGTGAAAAGTCGAAAGCTTTACGGGTCTGGTCTTTTACTACTTTATTTTAACAGATAATAGCAAATGCAATATTGGTAAATTAAAACCCTTTTTGATTAATTATGCCATAAAAATTAACCAGTTAATACTGAGAACTCTTTCTTTTTCAAAACGGACACGTTACCTTTTCGAAATAAACGATTCAATTAATATGACGTAATATCAAGAATCTGGTTACACGACGTACTTCATCCTTATTGATTTTTACATTTCGTTTCTTCCGCTGTTGAAAAAACGTGGTGGCTCTTTCTAACTTTACGGCTTGAGAAGACTTATCAGTGCGATGGGGTGAGTTGTTGAAAATCCAATTATGTCTCAGCTTTGAGAAAGTAATTTTAGTGACATTCACGTGGAGGTATTGCGTGATGTTCCATGTCGAAAAGTCTAGAAAATTAGGAAGGAAAAGAAAGGTCATTTTGTTTTTAAAAGATGAAGTTTTTTTTTAGAGGGATTAAAACTTGAACTAATAACCTCTAAAAACACCCTCTCTCTCACTGGAATATATATCAGAAAATTCCAGTAAAAAAGTTTTTTTTTTTTCATTTATTTTGAAATATAGATCACGATCATTGTGCAGAATTTCGATGAACAGAGCCCCCCCCCCCCCCTTGTCTTTTTTTTCTTACATGAGAACAAACATAATGTACTGAAAGGGAATCAAGTAGTAGAATAATTCTCATGGTTTTTTTTATTTATTTATTTTCAAATTAAGGAAAACGAAAACTGACTGTCTTTAGACTTTTTTTTTTTTTCAGAAAAACCAAGAGTTTCTAAATCTGCCATATTTTTTAAACTAAAATTAAATAAAAATAAAGTAAATCGATTCAAAAATGCGGCCATTTAATTATGTAAATACCACTTTTAAGAAACAATATTTCATGAGAGCTTAAGTAGCATTGACGAATTTTTTGACACGTGTAATCACTTTCAAATGTGTTACTGATTTAAAAAAATAATAATAAAATTAAAAAATCATGACTTTTTTTCTGTTCTTTAAGCGTTGTTAGCAATTGTTTCTTAATTCAACATGATGAACACGTATTAATGCTATTAATAAGTTACACTAATTTTATTTTAATAAAAGTGCGATACTTTTCTTTAATTCTCCTTACATAAAGTACGAATGACCTCGAATATATTCTAAATATCATTTAAAAATATATATTTTTAAACGGTAAGAAAAACCTTGCAAGTTCTATGAGTTTTGTGAATCGACGCAGTTTGAGGACCACTGGTCTTTGAGATCTAGTGTTGAAAACGGAAACCAAACCTCGCCTCCAATTCAGTACGACCATAATACCAAAAAGAAAAAGAAAAGCGAGAAATGGCAGTAAAGGCAAAATTAAATACTTTTTAACGAGTTTTTCGTGTACTAATGATGTGTGTGTGTGTGTGTGTTTTTTTTTTTTTTTTTTTTGCATCATTTTAAAGTTATTTAGTATATTTCCATTATAGCTGGAACTAAATTAGAAAATAATTCCATAATTATTGAACAAGATTGTATATACGAGTACTCTTATGTTTAAAAAACAATAACGACCGCATAAGATTATAACAACCCAAAGTGTTATTTAGCTTTAGGTAAATGTGAAGCATAAAGAAAAAGTTTCTAAAATACTATTGTTTGTACTTTCAAAAACTCCTCTCCTGAAGAAGTATCCGATTTTTGAGTCAAAGTTCGGAGATGCGAAATTCCTAACATACTTTTTATGAGACACGCTTTCTCATGATGGTGAGAAAAGAGTTTTATTTTGCGTTAATTTTAGTCTACTAAATCAATATATTTTCGGTAAATCGTTTTCGATATCATCTATTTTTTAACCATTTGTTCATTACTTGCTCTTGTACGAATGTGATTAACCCTCTGTCTGCGTATCGCGCGCTATCTACGGGCAGCCCAAACAAAAGCAAACTCGGAAAATTTTCGTTAAATTCGCGTTTCTTTGCGATTTTTTAAGAGCGGTTTGCATAGTTAAATGGACTGAAAAAATCAACCCCCTTGAAAACCCGGGCGTTTCGAAAATTTTGCTACATGTGCGGTTTCCGTATAAATCGCGTTATACGCAGCCAGAGAGTTAAAGCTTTCAAAGCATTTGGCAGTATGTAATTAAGGCGTCTACATACGTCCCAATTATAAAAGCATGCCCTCAGTGTCATCATCAGCATCGTCTAAGAAATCGCTAATTTCGAGGTAGAACGAGGGTGACAATTTTTGAATACTTATGACTTTCTTTTTACTCAAATTCTTCGAATTTTATTTCGGAATTTATTATAAGAACGAAAAGCGCTGGGGAAAAGACGTTGAAAACAGGATGGTTTAATGTCATTTCTAGTGAAAATCTGCCATGACCTGCGATTTAACGTTATAACGGATACGTTGTCAAGAAGAAAAAAAACGGTTGTTAAAAGCGATGTCGCATGCAATGCTTTTAATAGTGTCCGCTAAGAGAGGTCTGGAGTGATTTTTTTTTCGCTTTAAGAATATTTTCTTTCATAGCTTCAGCAAAAATGAGAAGAATTGTCAAATTGCTTGCTTGAATTGAGAAAAGTTGCGAAATTGATTACGTGGGTAACATTGATATTTATTACTATTATTATTTTACGAACAATTATTTCGCTGGTATAGAAAAGCTCAGAACTAGCTTTGAAATCAATCAAAGAGAGATTAAACACAGACAGCCATTAAAGAAACTGTCATTCCAATTTGGCGCCAACATGGTATACTTTATCGACTCTTCCTTTTACTTGTCACTGTGTTAGATCACCTGTTGCTGGTCAAACAATTCTAAACGGTCACAAATCTTTTCTCGCAGAAATATTCGATATGGAACAGATTCTGAGAAGGTGACGTGGAATCCCGTGATTCAGATAGAACGCGTTTTTAGAACTTCTACGTAAACATTACCTGACATTTTCCCGCTTTGAAGAAAATGCATCAACGCGTTTTGTTGCTATGCTGAAAGCAATTTCCGTTTCTTTCTTTCTCAGTTTGTTGTCTTTTTTTTATTTAAATTCAAAACAAAATGCATGATTTCGATCATGGAAGCTTTGCCAGATTTAAAAAAATGCCATACAGACAAAAAAAAAATGTAAGTAACATAAATAAGTAAATGTGTGTGTGTGAATTAAATAAAATTTTCTTTATTGTCAAAGAAAATTTCAATGCTAAACCGAAAAAAAACAGAACTAATTGAATGTCGAGAATTTCAGAAAACTCACACTTCCCAAATTTTGAAAAGAAAAAAAAATTCGTGGTTTTTCTTTCTTTGTTTTTTTTTTCTAGATTTACAGCCAACGTTTGTTTAAATACCACAAATTCTAAAAAACAAAAATTAATATTCAATGTTTAAAATATTCACTGAATGAAAATTGGGGAGCAGACAGAATTTGATGACCGAATTGCCTTTCTGTACACTAATGCCTTTTCTGCTCAATATATGTACATTTTTTAGGGGGTAAGGATATTTCACAGCAGAATAATTCAATTATGTTTAATTTTTCATTTATCCAATCATTTAACCAAATTTAATAACAATGAAAAATGCAGAGTTGGGAGTATCATATTTGCGCTATACATGGGATGTTTAAAAAAATTATAGAAAAAGCAGGCCTGTCATTTAGGCGACCAGGGGGAGGGGTTAATTGCCCCCCCCCCTCCCCCCGACTTTTGGTTCATTAAATTTATGTATTTAGTTGTTTTTTACCTCTAATATGCATTGAAAATATACCCTTTGCCCCCTCCCCCTGTAAAATTTTGAAAAGGCGGGCCTGAGAAAAAAATGTCCATTTCAACAGGAATTGATAATACAGCATTATGGCTGAAAGCTGGTAGTTCATAATCTCCTGAAATCTCCTTATAGCGAATAGTGATATAACGAAACATGCGTTTTCAGGAAATAAGTGTTCAGTCCCATTTAAAATGCCATAAGAATAACGTATATTCGAACATTTTGTTACAACGAAATATTTTCTTGTTCTCTTTAAGTTCGTTCTAGCCTGAATTCATTGTATAGGGTCAGATGGGGTAAAGTGGTCAATGGGGTAAAGTGGACATACGGCAAATAAAAAGCTATAGCTTTGAAATAAATAAAGGAATTGGTTTAATTTTTTAATTTTAGCTTTTAATAATTAAAAATTAAATTTTGCATACAAACTTATATTAAAAACAACTCTTTAGGTGGCGAAAACACTCGATTTGTTTGTTTATACTACACTTTGAAATTGAAACAGCTCTTTTAACTTCTCTCTGACATTTTGTTTTAAAGAATTTGCAGCAAATGGACGGTGCAGGTAGTTTCACACAGATCTCAAAAATACTTCCTCATTAACCTCGCAGCTAGATTTAGTTTATATATTATTTTACAGTAGTTTAAGTAAGATGGGGTAAAGTGGTCATAGTATTAGGCTTAAAATGCGCGGATGTTCTAAAATTACTTTAGGTTAATTTATGTGTTAGACCAGGAATTGACTTGCATAGAAATTCACGGGAGCTCAGTTTCCATATTTATTTTCAATTTAAAAATTGAAAATAAATATGGATTACTATATGGAAACTATTAGAGGGAATTCAAGCTGTTTACGGCAAGAAAATAAATTTTGAAGACTACAGTGCTCGCACTTCTTTTGTTAGAAATTAAGCCATTAGACATGTCAGTTACCCTTTAACTAATTTCCCTAATACTGTATTATTTTTTTAAAGAAAATAACTTTTAAATTTATTTTTTGGAAAACCGGAATTAATACAACTGAGCTCAAATGCATTGAAATTCCTATAATAGTCTTCTTACAATATGGTGTGCTTAGTATTGAAAAATTTCAGAAGCACTTCTTAATACTAGAATTTTCAAGTATCAATGATTAATTTATAAACAGACTTATTATAAGTATTATTAAGCTGTAAATGTTTAGAACTAGCAGTGCTTCGAACAAGAACAATACATGAAAGAGAGAAAATTAAAATAGCTAGGTTAAAATATGTATTTTTCTCCCATTGATTTTTAATAAGCTATAATTATCCAAAACTCTCTTATTAGCAATATTTTCTTAATATGTTATTTAAGAAATTTAGTCATCAATTGAAATCTTAATTTTTTTCACGGAAAATTTTGAATTTCATATTTATGTTTTATTATAGGATGTATTGAGTTAAAGGACAGACTTAAAATCTAATAGTTAGGCATTAAAACCCAAGAACACCTACTATTATGTATCCTAATATATTTTGGTACATAACTTCGTTTTAAGATGCAGCAGCTGAAGAGACTGAAGTTATGAGACGTTACGAAGATGAGGCTAACTTTTGACCATAATAGAGGACGTAAATAAATTCAGTTGAGGGAAATAAAGTTGTTTTCGTTCTAAAATGAACCTTTGTTGAGTATTTTGAAGTATTATGGTTATTAATACTTTTATATAGTTTTTTTTCAACTATGACCATTTTACCCCATGCACTACTCACTTTACCCCACTCCATGGGGTAAAGTGGTCATACATACATCCCAGAAAGAAGGCGTCATAAAATTATTTTACGTAACTTTTTTCTGCTCAAAATTTAATGCAATCTGTTGTTTAATAATGTAATATAAAATAACAAGCAAAAAAATCTGAAGGTTTTGAACAAATTCTTAAATTTATTGGCAAAGAAAGTTGGAAAACGTGGATTTTATGACCACTTTACCCCACCTGACCCTATTTCAGTCAAA
Organism: Octonoba sinensis; assembly: GCA_038502835.1. NCBI lineage: Eukaryota > Metazoa > Arthropoda > Arachnida > Araneae > Uloboridae > Octonoba > Octonoba sinensis. The sequence goes on from CM076599.1 coordinate 124,919,845, forward strand.
AATTTAAATCAGCGTGAAAACGTTAGATTTACTAGCAATACGTTTTTATCTCAAAAGAAATTTTCCCAAACATTAGTTATTGCGATTCTTAAGTGATCTGTCACGAGAAATTGTGCATGTCCAACAACATTACCGGTTTTATTGCATGTGATGAATTAGAGTTGCAACAGTTGTTGTTCTTGTTATCCTTTTTCCCCATCGTGTTTTGGAATGTTTTTTCTACTTAGGATGTGATCTTTATATTTTTATAGTTATATTTTCCTATATTTGTCATGTGTATGTGATTAAACTTCAACGCCTCACGAAGAAAGCTTGTACTTGAGGATTATGTTACAGTTTTACTCGATATGGTTTTCTAATAAATTCACAGCTAAATTGTCGACTATTCCTTTTTTTTTTCATATTTCGCTATTTTATTTTCGTCCTTCCTTTCTCCCCCCCCCCCTTTCTTGTGCTATTCTGATGACACTGAATCTCTTTTGCGTTATAGTAATATTTATAATTTTCAGGCTCATTTTCAGTTTACAACAGTTGTAAAGATTTTTTTCTTCGTGTCGATCCATTTTTACTTAAAGAAATTTTTGTAACCTGAAATGCATTAACGCTGATTTTGTGCCTGATCAGGTAATTGTTTACGAAATCAGTAATTTATATCAGTAAGATAGTGTATACTGATATTCAAATGTACAATTTACCCGAAACTCTTGAGCTTTCGTCAAAACCTTCTCATCGCATAACATGGAAATTTTATCAAAGCAATATCCAAAAATTAATAAATAAATGAAATGGGAGGGGGGCTTACGTCTAAATTTTAGGTAGATATTTGGTTATAAATCCAAAAAGAATAAATACAATGCGTTTTTGTTTTTTTATATCACACAACAGAAAAATTCCTTTAGCCAACACCAGTGACACAAAAGGGCACCAGTCCATAATAGAGAGATATTTGCAAAAGAGGGGCTATTTTAGGCTCAATGCTATGCAGCTAGGGAATTAAAAACTGTCCACCTAAGACGGGTGTCCGTCAGGAGGAGCTTTGCTGTTGATGTAGCGTTCATCTCTGCACGAGTTGTGAATGTAGCATGTCATATTCCGTAGAGAAACAAAATATAAAGAAAAAGACCTTAACCTAATTTGCTCAGGCCACACACATATAAGTATTTCACACAGACCGCAATCTAAAACTTAATCTGTTAATGGCCAACTCTTCGCTCACCTAAACCTGTAATGAAATATTGTTTGAAACATTGACAAACAAAAGGGAAAAAGTAAAAAAATAAAACTAAACTCAAAAAATGTAAAAATGTATTTCAAAAAAATGAACGTCCCAAAAATAGAGCGGTAGACGTGACAGGGTACAGGTTTACAGAATACTGCATTTGATTATGGATTTAAATTTTTGGTATTTTTCCTATTACTGGAAAACATCATGGCGCGAATAAGTGGCAAAAATACCTTTCGAATAATTTTATTTAGATGATAATGTTGAAAGCAGCCACGTTTAAAGTCGAGGGGGGCATTTTTGACCCATTTTCTAGTTTTCCTTTTCTAAAGCGCGTGCAACCCAATTCAATAAGATCAACAGACATTTAGTGAATAATCCAATCATATATGACACCAATTGGAAGTCGGTTGCATAATGCCCCCCGCCCAACCTTCGGTTGACTTGTCACCGATGTTTTTTCGTTTTCAGTTCTAGGCATAATATGAGCATGTATGAGCTATTCTAAGAAATGCATTGACTCAGCCTTGCCCTTTTCCAAAAAATTAATTAAATAAATTAAAATAAGTAAATAAATTAAAAATAGCTATGCAGATATGCCCCACATTTCCCCTATGTAGCTTCTAGACCAGGGGTCCCCCAACCTGTGGGTCACGACCCCAGATGTTGTTGCGATGCATTTCTCTATGGGATCGCCATGTCAATTCTAAAATAAAAAAACTTCGACGAAACGATTCTTTCCTATACTACGTATTATTTTGTCTAAACTTCAGGGCATAAATTACAAAGAAATTGTCTTAAGTCACCTGACAATTTTCGTCATATCCGACCAGGATAAATTCCGTCAAAAATATTTTAAAAAAAGAATTGTACGAAGATTTTCAAATAATATAGAGAAATATTCAAGTAATATGCAAAAAATGTTCAAATTTTGTATTGAATTTGAAATAAAGTTAAATAATTTACAGAAATATTTAAATCAATGTCTCTTCCAAATATGGCGACAACCAATTTTCGTTTGAATCTTTCCATTATGTCTTGAGAGCAGTTTTGCTTTACATTTCTCGAACATTATAAAATAGACACCTTTACAGTACGGTCGGATTCAGAAACAACGTGGAATCTAACGTCTAAAGTATGATTTTTGTGTCTAATACTTGTGTGAGCGACCATAAATATATAGGGTAGCAAGTTGCTTAGTTGTTAAAGATTCTGGCCCGACGTGAAAAGGGTTGGCAACCATTACTAGGGTTGGGAAATGTGTTCTGTATTCATTTTACTGCCTACGTATAGCTCAAACGGCAGGGTGCTCTGAGAAATTCTAGTGGCTAGCCTATCCTGTAAGAAATTTTCATCGATCTGTCAAGCCATGACGATGATTACAAATTCCTTGAAAGGGTGAATGATGTTGTCCAGTAGTTTGTTACTTAAAAATTAAACAAAATATTCAATAAAAATTGAGGATTCAAAAGCATAAAATTCGGCCTTCCTTCAAGCTCTGGGTGACGCTTTCCACTGGCGTCATCAAATCATTTGATTAAAATGGATATTAAATATGCACGCGCCAGAAAACTGACTAGATCTTTACGAAAATCTAAAATGAATGTTTTAAGTTATTCCTAATCTATCGAAAGATGCTGTGAATTTCTGGTGAGAAAAACATGTTTTAAAAATTGAAGTTTAATCTGCCACCAGCACGATTTTTCTTTGTTTCAAAAGAATGCGTAAACATTGTATTCTAATACGTGCTTTCAGTTTTTTAAAACACATTTTTTTCAACTTAGAGAAGAAACTAAGTATGGTGAAGGTCAATGTCGAAAACACTTAATCAGTGATTTATCAGATGGAATTGAGATGAGCCAAAGTGGAGGTCACTTAGGAGAAAAATATGACAGGATTGCTATTGCAAACGCAAGGTGGTTAGATTTCAACTTACGTCATTTGGTTGGAGATAAAAGATATTGCATTTTGTATAATACTCTTCAACCTGAAAAACGTGTGTGTGACCCTCCCATTTTTTATCACCTTGTTTTGTAGAAATGTACAATATTAACGTGACAGGATTGACTGTTACCATGTTCGGATAGAAAAAATTTCGCAGAATTATTTTGCACGAAGTAATGACGTACGAAAAGGGATTTATTGTTCAATTAGGATATCGCTTTTAGTCTTTTTATTATTATTATTATTTTATTGAGTAAATCCACCTTCCAGAATCCAGTCGTTTGGTTTTGAAGTTTGAGCGCAATTAATAAAAAAAAATATTTTCAAGTATTTTTGTATTGTTCCTCTTTTTGTCACAGGTATCAAGAAGGGTTTAATTTCCATTTATTTTTCGATATTAGTTTTTTTTTTCGAGGCAACAAAGTTGCTTCTATTGAAAGTAATACAAAGAAGAAACTTTTTATCTTACTAATGGAAAGTTTCAATTCTTCTAACTCTCTCGTCTTGAACAACTATTTGGTGCGTAAGAATATAATTGTAGCTATGGTTAGTTAGTGTTATTAGAAATACTAAAGAGTATCGTATTTTATGGGCTAAAGACATACTTCAATTTTTAAGCGGTTTTTCTGAAAAAATAGCATTTTAAATATTTATCATGACTACAAAGACAGACTTTAAAATTTTTTCCTTAATTTATAAAATGGAATTGATATTTAAAATTTCAGGAAATTGCCATATAAGCTTACATTTTCACCCTCTTGACAATTTTAAGACTGGCGGAAATTTTAAATTAAACCTGACATTTTAGTATCAGTTTCGAGTGCAAGACACAACTGATTTTTTCAGGTAAGTTTTTCGAGAAAAAAAGTGTGTGTCTTATAGTCCTCAAAATACGATAATATTTTCAGTAATTTTTTTTGTATGTCTATTGAAAAATAGTGTAATAAATACGAAATAATAATTCTTAAATTTTGTTTGTGCGGTCTTTTTTCCAACTGCCAAATTTAATGCAGCCTTTCGGTGCAAAAAGGTTCCACACCCTTGGGGTATTCCGTCTGTACCTTTTACTAATTAATAAACATTGCTTTGCTTGTTCGCTTGTAAAATTTTGGAATATTTAAGTTTGCAATTACAATAACTTAAAAGTTATTGTAAATTACAATAACTTACATGTTTTTCAATATGTACTACATATTATTACAATTATACTTACTTGCATATTATTTTTTTTTACTTATGAATTGTTCTGATTTATTTCTTACATATTATTACAGTAGCTGTTCGTTGTAAATGAGTACTATATTGAAGGCTTGTCATTATGTCCTGAAAAACGGTTTCAAATGAAGAACAAGTCTTGTATAAGATGATCCTTTAAGCTCAAAAATTCCTATCAAATGTCCTTAATTCATTTTCTCATCGAATTCAGTGTAACACATTTCGGTGCTTTTTTCTTTATCATAATTGTTTCCCATATTTTTATTCCTATTTCCTTTTCACTCCTTTCTTTCTCGTATTCCCTCACTTGTTTGTAACATTTCTTTTTGTGTAAAAGTAAACCAATGGTATCTTCTATGTCAGTGAAAAAGAGGTTAAGTCTGAAATGCGAATTTTCAATCTTGAGTTAAATGTTAAATTTTTCTCAGAAATATTGATTAAAAAAAAAAAAAACGATACATATATTTCATGAATATTTGTGAGCAAAATTTAACATTGAAATCCAGTTTGGAGAAATTCGAATTTCGATTTTAACTTCTCTTCCACTGACATGATCTATGTTTGAAAAAAAATCTAAGGTACTTTCGTTAAAAAATTTTAACGATACGTTCATTATTTTGAAAGAGTATAAAACTCTGATTATGATACTCAAAAACTATTCAAACACAACTAGTTATAACTTTTTGAAGTTCGTTGAGAGCTTAATTATGTGTAATTTAAATTTTTAAAATAAAAATATATCGCAAAATAGGTGAATTCGTTTTTTTTTTTTTTTTTTCAGAATGTGAATTGCGCTTTTTGAAAAAACTTGATCCTTTTAAGCTTTGTGTTTCTTATGGAGAACTGACAAAAGTAATAATTAAAACGAAATGATATGTATATGAAGTTGCATGTCTTCTTTGAATTTGAATAAATTTATTACAATATACCTTGCATGAATAAGTTTTAAAATCTTAATTAACTTTTATAATTTTAGCGCGAATTATCCTGTTTTTTAAAAATAATATATGAAAAGTTTAATTTAAAATGACAAATGTTCTATGAGCAGAGTTAATTTTTAAAATCAAGTGATATGTATTTATTAAGTATACTTAAAAAACAATTTGAAACAATTTTCAAAAAGAAAAGCATAATAGTTGTACCAAAATGAACCGATATTAAATTTTCCAGCTTTTTCAACGCTGTTCAACCAAGTGAAAAAATTGCCATACTTAAAAATGACGACTACAAAATTCTCTACTCTGTTTTCACTACAAGAAAAGACGGGGTAAATTCGAAATATCGGTACATCAAAATTTTCGGACAATCTTTACGCATACATAATGAGTAATTGCATTATCATTATTTTGCTCTACAGTTTTCAGAATATTTTTAAATGTAGGGATAAAAAAGTGTGAAAACATAAATGTGAATGTTCAAATACGTCCATATTTTCGTAAATTCACTTCATCCAATTAGTATATATTATTTAAAAACATTTTTCATCGCCGATGCTTTGTTTTTTGTAAGTTCAACTGCAGCTTCCTTTAAATAATTTTTCAACAAAATTAATTTTGCGTATATACGTAAAAATTTTGTCTTTTAAATAATTTATTTAAATATTTACTATTATGAATCAAAGTTGGACTGAATTGTAAAAAAATAAAACATATTTTTGAATAACAAATGTTTTTGAATTAGGAAAAAAAGTCTCTTGAGAAAATGAACTTTAACTTTTCAATAGAGCATTAACTTACCTCACCTTTTATTGATTTCCATATTCCATAAAAAAATTAAGAAAACACGGTTCCGTGTGCAAACTGCATGTAAGCTGTTGCGAGTTTTCATTAAACGCATTTTCTTTTTACATGTAATTATTGAGCAACATACAATATAGTTAATAATACTTTTTTGGATTTTAAAAATGTTCCAATAGAAAATTTACTTACCTTTTACCCAATGAAAAAAAAACTTCGTTAATAATAAACAATGAAATAAAAATATCGTAGAAAATGTTTTTTCATTATTAATAGAAATATTTTTGTGCTTAAGATCATTCCCAAAAATATCAGACGAAACTTAATGTATATGTTGGTGAATTTTTCATTGAAAAACGCGGAAATTGTTGTAACACTGATTGAGAAAAAAAAACTTACGAATGAAGATGACTAAAGATGAGATGTACAAAATTAACATTTGATTTTCCGAGAATTGAACACAGTTGATTCAATAAACAAGATTTTATTCTTCTTTTCATCATACACGCACACATATGAGACTTACGCAAGCAAAAAGGCTTGCAAGTGTTCGTAACAAAAATATCTAGAAACGTAGGAAAAAGAAAATATAAACATTTAAATAATCAACAAACATTTAACGATCGTATTTACAATATGTACAAAACGAAAATACTGATTAACCCTTTTTCGTGATGCATCATTTTGTTATACTTCACAATGAGCAATGAGTGAAACCAGTGATAGGTGGGGGGTACGGTCATGGGAATATCATCAAAGTTTCTACAATCTATGAAATATTTATGCAATATATAAAATTCAGAATATTTGGAGCTTACATCAAACATTCATGCATACTTTATTCGGGCCCTGAATAAAGTATGAAAAATGAGACATGTAAAATAATTTAATTTGACAACACCGATAAAATGAACGCTTGGTAAAGCAGATTATTAAAATAAACAATTTTTCTAGAAGAAATCAAACTTTTTCAAAAATTTTAAAAATAGTTTTAAATATCATAGTAACTCTCCAATATGTAAAGAATGTTTAACATTTATAATGAATACTTTAGGTTTAAATTTTATAAATTAAAAAATTAAGCAGCATTTTTTTTTCCGGATAATACTCATATGATGTAAGTAATGAAGATAATTACGCTTAAGTAATAAAAATAGCAAGCCAAAAAAAAAAAAAAGGCAGTGATACCTAACAAAAATATACTGTACTATGCAGGCTCAGATGTTGAAATAAATGAAACAATATATGATTTGAAGTTCTACTAAATGCAGAAATGAAAATTAACAAAAAAATATTGCTATGAACAGAAAAAAGGGAATGAGTGTATGCTTTCATAAGATTTCTTCGATGAAGAAGGAATTGAAAGTAACTTTTACCTGAATTCTAGAAATTATATTTTCTGACCATTTTTTGAGCTTTCTCTGATATATAATGGCATCTAATACTTCTTTTTTTTTACCTCAAAAAAGTTCAATTTTTGCAACTTATTAGAGTTTTTATCTGAGCTGGGAGAGTTTCTTCTGCTGTCGATGGGAGTCTGGACCTCACCACAGGGCTGAATCCTTTTGTGCCATCTGGACCTTTGGGCGATCGGATAGTTTTGACTGGAAGACTCTGCAGCAGAGCACCTGGAGAAGTTGTCGTGGAAGACAGATTGGTATCGGACTGCATCAGCTGCTCTTTCCTTCTACGCCACGGGCTCAATCCGTTCGAAGTAGCCTCCGCGATCCCGGTTTTCTGCAAACGATCTCTGGATCCGTTGTACCTGCTGCTCAGTGATGCGAAGGGTGAATTCGGATCGTTGTAGATGGAAGGATTGAAGCTGTGTCTACGCGGGTATTTTCCTTCCAAGAAGCTCCCTTGGTTGTTGCCAGGCGATGAAGAAAGATAACCGGAACTTTGAGAACTCATGGATCCACTGCGTCTGTTTCTTTTCAAGTCCTCTATGTTTAAGTTCTTTGCATTTTCGGAGATTTTTTTATCGTCACTAGACGATTTCCTATTCTTCTTCTTCTTCTTTGGACTCTCTTTTGCTGGTGTAGTGACCTCTGATTTTTTCTCATCGCTGTCGGGGCTATTTTTCTGCACCTTTCTGGGACTCTCGGGTTTGTTCTTTTCTTTCATCAACAGAGGAACAACTTTTATTTCAGATGACGGAATAGTGTCCAAAGCTTTCTTCGCGGAAGCATGCTCTTCGAATTCTACCAGAGCGCAAATTTTGGACTGGATGTCGGGATTTTTGGAAAGGAATCGCTTCACATCTGTCGGAATGGATCCTCCGGGCCTCAGGATTCTCACCAGAGCAATGTCGCCGCATTTCGAGAACATCTCGCTCACGGAGTCTACAGACGGCCTGTCCGAGCTGAATCCGTAAACTATTACCGACCTCGAAGTAACGGTTTCGTCATGATCCGGCAGCGGAGACAGTCGTCTCACCTTCGTGCCTTCTGCGTTGAGGGCCAGCAGCTGAGATTTTTGCACGCTTTGGGCCACTGCTTTCCAGTTTCGGCAAAGAGTTCGTACTTTTCGGAAAGACGCCAGAAGCTTCACACTGACGTAACCTTCCTTGTTGCGCCGGACATGCTTCAGCAGGAATGGATCCTTCAGAATGTTAGCGTCTGAAAGATAGAACTCTACAGTTTTCATAATTGTGGTGGCGGTCTCTTCATCGAGAGCTTCAACTGGACAGTGTTCAGAACTGCTGCAATCGATTCCCGAATCTTTCGGATCCGAATCTGACATGTTCGCTCCACCCTCTTCGCTTGGATTTGAAGAATCATCATCCGCATCATCCACCGTTAGAGAGGGCGGCAAAATATCAGCCGGCTTCTCAAACGCAACTTCGCTATTCATTGTTGACATCCCGCTAACCTCCTTGGATAACGTATCAACAGTGGCAACTTCGACCATTGTTTGCTTTGAAAATCACCGTTCGTAGATAAGACAGAGAATACAATCTTTTTGGCACTGCAGGGAAGCTATTGAAGAAGCAAACTTTACAGGATATCTTCCTCCCTTCCCTCAAAAGACGATTGTTTCTGCTGCGAGAACTGATTAACGCGATTCCCGCATCCCGCCGTTCTTTTAAAGACGCGGAATTACGCTGCGAATTCTGATTGGTCGACCTCTACAAACTGCCGATCACCGGCCACGTCGTTCGTTCTGACGTTTACCGCGCCCGCGCGCCTGGAGATGTTTCATTTTTCGAGATTAGTCATAGCGGTGACGTCACGAAATGAGCGATCATTGTTGTTGCCGCATTTGTGATAGAAGGGCTTCTATCTCACGAGGCGGAATCATGTGACGATTGGATTTTTCAAAAATTCTGCTTTGCTGATGAAAGAGAAAGTAATAAAGGTGAGACTACAACAGGTGTATACTCGGAGTCACGGGATTTGAGACAAACAAAGGGCAACGTTTCATTTTACATTTTTCTGAGACACATCTGGATGTTGCTACTTCGAAAAAAATGCGACGCAATCACTCAACATTTTTGTAATCGCAATAAAAGTTAATAAGTGCGTAGTGAGATAATTCTTTGGACATAGTATCTTTTGGAGTAAGAATGTTAGCAAAAGATAATACAACTTCAGAAAATTCGCACATCCAGATGTCATAAGAAAGGGCGCATTTATATTGTAGCAGCAATCGCACAACCGTGCATTGATATTTAATGCAAAAATATATTATTATATTGGTGTGCGTTTTCATTTGTTTGGGTTTTTTCATTATTATTTTATTACTTATTACTATACAGCTTTATTTTTAAAAACGTACATCAAATGAAAAGGTATTTAAAAAATTAAGTATCTTCTTCTTGGAATACTTTTTTGATACTATTTTCTTTTCTTTTCTTCTCTTTTTCCGTCTTCCTTATTTTTTTTTTTTTTTTTTCACACTTTTTTTTTTAGTTTTCTTCATAAACGGTTTAGTCTTGTGACTGCTCATATTTTTAGCGAATTCAACGCACTAAAAATTGATCTACTTTATGCAACTAAAGACATCATTGGAATAAAATCTTAATTAATGTCCAAATACTTGCGAAATTGCATTACAGACGCTTTAACGACAAAACAGCGGGATAATATTTTAAATTATACACTTAAAAAGCTCATGCCCGTGGAAGTTGCGGAATGAGCAATTTTCGCTACGTTTTTTACGATGCACGTGGAAATTGCGGGATAATCAGTCAGAGGGTTACGGGTGACAAGCAATTTGCCCAGAAATAACCGAGCCTACTTTCTTGTATACTAACTATATTAACATCGTCATTGTGACGTGTTCTACATCTCTCTCTCATTTCGCTTAAGCTTCGAATTAATTCAAGTATACAATTCTACCATTTAAAACAATACTTAGCAAATACTTTTCTAAGTAAGCAAAGTAAGCAAATACTTTTCCAAGGCTCTCAGTTTATTGCATAGCATGCTCAGATCCTAACGAGCACACTGCTCTTCTTTGAAACAAGTGGTGAATCAACGCACAAAAATAAGGTGTTCCACCTTTACGGCCAAAAAACTTTAAATCGTTGCTAAAATGAGCGCGAAAATATATTTATTTAGATTATAAGCCTTACCGTAATAGTTTTTAATTGTAATCAGCACAAGAACATGAAAATAAAAATTTAGTGGGGATTTTTTTTTTTTCGTCGGTTTTACTTGTTTTCTGGCTCATCCGCAATTTTTCGCATAATTTTAATAAACCGCCGCCTCTACGCTGCGTAATTTATTAGGGCTTAGCAGGGCTCGAAAATTATTTTGCCCGACATACCCAGGGCATGTAAAAATTCCGATCGGGCATGAATTTTCTACCCTTACTGCCCGGTAGGGCATGAAATTGTTTGATCAAATATTTCTGTTTAAACTTTATTATTTCGTATTTTGTTGAAAAATCACCGCACCTTACCGGAGCTCAAAATTGACATGTCTTATGGACTTAGATTAACGTTAAAGTAATTCTTGATTCAGATACAATGCTGTCCATTTATTTATTTTTTTTCCTTTGTCTGGTTAATGCTATACGACAAATTCAAATGTTTTCATTAATATGCAATAAAACAACTTCTGGGCATGTAAAAACACTCTGTGTGTAAAAATTTTGTTCGGGCATGTATTTTTTAGACAAACATGCCCTGGGGCTTAGTTATAAATACTTTTAAAAAATGCTTTTTTTTCTTTCTCTCTTTCTTTTTTTTTTTAGAATTTTGGTGTAAAAGCAGTTTTTTAAAACGTGTTCAAAAACTCCAGAAATTCGGTATTTTTCTTTTTCAGTAAGAAACCCGGCTTTTATTCGCTATCACTTTGAGGATAAAATTGTTGTAAAAAAATTTTTTTTTAATGCGCCTTGGTATATAGTTTTTTCAACAAATACTTAAAAATCATTCATAAATGATGTCACATTTCGAGAGGGAGGGGGGTTCGCGAAATTGTGACCAGGGGAGGGGGAGGAGGTAACGAGAAGTGTGACATCATGATTATGCAAAATAGCGTGACATGTGGCAAAAGGGGGTTGAACTGTGACATTTTGTGACAAAGGGGGGAGGGGGTCAAATATATGGGAATTAAGCGTGACATCATTCATGGATGGTCCCTTAAATTGAGTAGCTAGAGGGAATTTGTGGTGATGTTTGGCTATTCACGTTGGGTTTAATGTAGAAGAGGGGTGTCAAAAATTTAATGTAAGCTCTTAGAGCTAGAAATAAGGTACTTTTCGTTTTGTGGCATCTTTTTATTGCTCTTGTTGGAAATCGATTAAAAATCGAGCAACGGTGCATAACATCAAACGTTTTGGCGCATTTCAGAAAAAACTCGCCGATTCTTGTTTGTGGAGAGAGTGCATTGAAGCGAGGAACCCTTTCCAAGTGGATCCTGCGTGTTGACCATGAAGGAAGATGCAAGGCCAGGGCGATCGTCGACCTCCTTGTAGTGAAGAAAACATTGAACGTATGCAATCTCTTATATTTTCCTATCACTGGATCTCTGTCGTATGTTTGTTGTCGAAATGAATTTTAGAAAAACACATGCGAAACAGTTTGTGTGTGTTTAATGGCTGCTGGCAACACGATGTTGCGTCTATGGATTCCATAATGATTTTGTCTACGATTAACTGATTATTTGTTCGGCTTGATGGAAGGTTCTCAATCTTTCTGCCTGTGTCCCCCTTATAGGTACCAAATCCTGTCATGCCCCCCCCCCTCGTGTCTATGCATATATGTATATTGTATAATCACTTATTTATTTACATGTTTGTGGGGGGGGGGGTGGGCCCAGGTTCAGTAGGCTTGCGCACATAAAATAGGGTCAAAAATATTTGTCAGTTTCGGAACAAACAACTTTATTGAATGGTATAATTTAAAAATTTACGTTTAAAATATACAAATATGCAAAGAAAATTTGTTTAAAAATAATCCAAAGCTACAAGGAGCCTTTTGTTCAATTCAAAGAAATGAAACGGAGGTCGCTAACAAAAATAAGCTACGAGATGACAGTCTAACTTTTGAACTAATACCGATTGGGGGGAAATGTATAAAAAATTTCCAAAAATTTGTAGACTAGAATTTTCAAGAAAAAAAAAAGGACAAAGCAATGAGGCAGGGGCAAAGAGGGAAGAAGATGGGAGGAAAGGAATCTACAAATTCTTCCAAAAGGTGACAAGCTACCCGAAGTTATGAAGGGGAAAAAATAAGTATTTTCCCATACTTTTATTTGAATAAAAACAAATATGTGCTTGAAATTCTAGTAGTGTCCTCATTGTAATTCTCCGACTTATAAACATTCATTTTTTTTGTTATGAAATTGAGCTTCTTCAAGCGATTTTTGAGAGATCTTTTAGTTTGCCCTACATAAGTTTAAATCAACTATTGATCTAATGAATACCTAACTATTCAACTGATATTTGGCATAATTGAGAACAGTAAACATATTCTTGTTTCTGGAAAAAATGCAACCTGTCATTATATCGACTAGTAGTAATATATTCGGTCAAAATAAGGTGTAACATTTTGCCGTTGTGGGAAATATTTTAATCGGTTCAAAATTATTGTTTCGTGGTCTCTTTTCCGAGACTCATGGCTCCCCTGTTTTACTATTTTACCCTGTGCCTCCGCTCCCTAGATTTGTTCTGTGGCATCCAAAGGGCCATATGGCTCCCGTTGAGAAACCCTGAGTTAGTAAACCTCCTTATTCACAAAGCCGAAGATAGGGTCAGGTGGGGTAAAGTGGTCATAAAATCCACGTTTTTCAACTTTCTTTCCCAATAAATATAAGAATTTGTTCAAAACCTTCAGATTTTTTGCTTGTTATTTTACATTACATTATTAAAGAGCAAATTGTATTAAATTTTGAGCAGAAAAAAAAATTAAGTAAAATAATTTTATGACGTCTTCTTTCTGGGATGCATGTATGACCACTTTACCCCATGGGGTGGAGTAAAGTGGTCATGGTTCATAAAAGAAGTGTATAAAGTATTAATAACCATAATACTTCAAAATACTCAACAAAGGTTCATTTTAGAGCGAAAACAACTTTATTTCCCTCAACTGAATTTATTTATGTCCTCTATTATGGTCAAAACTTAGCCTCATTTTCGTAACGTCTCTTCAGCTGCTGCATATATGGTCTTAAAACGAAGTTATGTACCAAAACATGTTAGGATACATAATAGTAGGTATTCTTGGGCTTTAATCCCTAACTATTGGATTTTAAGTCTGTCCTTTAACTCAATACATATAATAAAACATAAATCTGAAATTCAAAATTTTCCGTGAAAAATAGCTTTTAATTGATGACTAAATTACTTAAATAACATATTTTAAAAATATTGCTAATAAGAGAGTTCTAGATAATTATGGCTTACTAAAAATCAATGGGAGGAAAATTCATATTTTAATCTAGCTATTTTTTTATATTCTCTTTCTTTCATGTATTGTCCTTGTTAGAAGCACTGTTAGTTCTAAACTTTTGAGCTTAATAATACTTATAATAAGTCTGTTTATAAATGAATCATTGATACTAGAAAATTCTTGTATTAAGAAGTGCTTCTAAAAAATTTTCAACACTAAACACACCATTGTAAGAAGACTATTATAGTAATTTCAATCTCTATTGCATTTGAGCTCAGTTGTGTTAGTTCCGGTTTTCTAAAAAGTAAATTTAAAAGTTATTTTTTTAAAAAGTACAGTATTAGTGAAACAGTATTAGTGAAATTAGTTAAAGTGTAACTGACATCTGTCTTGTGGCTTAATTTCTAACAAAAGAAGTGCGAGTCTTTAAAATTTCTTTTCTTTTCCGTCCATTTGCTGCAAATTCTTTAAAATAGCTTGAATTCCCTCTAATAGTTAAAAATTGAAAATAAATATGGAAACTGAGCTCCGGTGAATTCCTATGGAAGTCACTCCCTGGTCTACCACATGAATTAACCTAAAGTAATTTTAGAACATCGGTGCATATTAAGTCTAATACTATAACCACTTTATCCCATCTTACTTAAACTACTGTAAAATAATATATAAACTAAATCTAGCTTCACGGTTAGTGAGGAAGTATTTTTGAGATCTGTGTGAAACTACCTGCACCGTCCATTTGCAGCAAATTCTTTAAAACAAAATGTCAGAGAGAAGTTAAAAGAGCTGTTTCAATTTCAAAGTGTTGGATAAACAAACAAATCGAGTGTTTTCGCCACCTAAAGAGTTGCTATTAATATAATTTTGTATGTAAAATTTAATTTTTACGTATTAAAAGCTAAAATAAAAATTTTAAAACAATTCTTTTATTTATTTCAAAGCTATAGCTTTTTATTTGCCGTATGTCCACTTTACCCCATTGACCACTTTATCCCACCTGACCCTATCTGCGATTTTTTCTAAAATGAAAAATCATGAGCACTTGGATTATGTAGGTACAACAAAACGTGAAAAGACGAAGCAAATAAAGATTTGGCCCCATCCGGGAGTTTTGAACAACGGAAATGGTTGATGTGACCATACGCCAAGGGTATCGATAGAATTGAAGAACATTTTTAAAGGTATAACAATGTACCATAGATTGTACAAACTTAAGTTTTTATGACCTGAATGCACGTATGAATGGAGCATGTTTCTTATGTTTACGTAGTACACTTTTGGAGTAGAAAGTCGCTTGACTTACTGCGCAAGTTATGTAGAAGCGAAAATTTTATATGTGCTCTCGAACATTTCTAAAATTTAACTTTTCAGGTAAATTGTTGAATATTTTAATGCATGTTGTTTTTTACGTAAATAGTTTGTTTCCGTTTAGATCCTTTATATCGACGTTTGTAATTTTCCGGACATTAAACTCAGAATCCGGAATACTTTACAGATTAAACACTAGGTCCGCTTTATAATCCTTACGAGAAAAAAATCCCACCTAACAAGTTCAACGAACTTGATATTGTAAGCTTTAAACTTTTTGATTTTGATTTTTCCATATGTATTTACAGAATTTGATTGATTGATGATGCTAGACATCAATATTGGTCGGATATAAAATTTTTATTACTATCCTTTGAAGTAGGAGACACGTAATAAAGAAGTGGTAATTGCAAATGGAAGAATAAACCAAGTAGTATACTATGCATATAATAGAGCTCGTTTGTGCGCCAGTTTGAACGTAAATAAAGTCACCCCATTGAGGATTGGAATGAAATATAGCTCAAAATTGTATCATCCCCTGAGAGAGGCAACGCACGAAGTCCCATTTATAAACTCAAATAGTTCGTTTTATTATATATTTTTAAATTTATTTTATTTTTAATTTCAACTTCAAGATTTGTTTTAACAATGAAAAATAAAAATAGATATCGCCTAATTTTTTCGAAATTTTATATCATTTTGAAGCTGGTAAAAAACTACGCGATATGGAATTTGTTTGAAATCTTTAGGATAAATAGAACGTGAGTTATTTCCCAGAATCTTATTTCTTCTAACTAGATTTAAGCTAAGCTTTTATTACCAAATGAAGATTTCGGAGAGAATGAATTAAAATAACTTATTGTTGCAAAAATTGTTGCAATTAGTTTTAATTGAAACTTAATTGCTAATTTTCTGCAACTATATTTCACGCTGTTAAACATGTATGAAGCTGTACATTTTCTCAATGTTATTATTTTAGCGGGCAACAGTAGATAGAAAATGAGAGTTCTGGGACAGCAGGCGGAGGTGCAGAGGGTGCAAGTGCAAGGGGGCGTGGTCCCTCCGCCTGCCGAGTGGGGTTGAGTAGTAGGGTTCCTGCTGCCAACCTCGTGATCTTTTACGGGGGTTTCTGAGAGGAATTGAGTTGTTTTACTTGTTACACTGAAAGTTAGTTCTTCGAAGTGCCAACACCGATTTAGTTTTGGTTTTGATTAAATTTATATTTTAGGGAATGGCAATAGTTCTAGCGTATGTTGTGGTTTCCATGACAACGCATTTTTACGAAGAGCCTCCTAGTGAAAGAAATAGGAATAATTATTTTTCGGACTTAGTCGTTTTCCGAAGTTATTTTTAATTTCCAACTTAGGTTTTTCGCGAATGGTAACATTAATTTATTTTTCAGATGTTCGAGAAGAATGATCATGCTGACATCTAGCGAGAGAAAAATTATTATTATTATTATTTTTGAACTTTATCGTTTTCTGATGTTATTTTTAATTTCCAACTTAGGTTTTTCGCGAATGGTAACATTAATTTATTTTTTTAATTTCAAGAGTTGAAACGCTGATGCTGTAATCCAGTGAGAGAAATTATTTTTTGAACTCTATCGTTTTCTGATGTTATTTTTAATTTCCAACTTAGGTTTTTCGCGAGTGGTAACATTAATTTTTGAATTGGTAACATGTTTTTAGTTTTAATTTCAAGAGTTGAAACGCTCATGCTGTCATCCAATGAGAGAAATTATTTTTGGACATAGAGTATTTTATTTAATTACATCTTCTTTTAGATATTCGGATTAATATACCCCAAACCTTAATGTTGTAAAACTCATTCGATCAGGTCATGATTACTATGTTTTTTTTCCACTTGCGTTAGTATCAGACTTAACTGATGTGTTCTAACGGGAATTAATTAATTATTTCCATCACAATTAAATTTCACAATTTTTAATCAACTCATAGCATTATTTTAATCTTAATAATGTATAAGTAGTAACTATCGCTTAAATTTGAACATATTTTATTTTTACACTTGTAATTTTTCCCCCTAAAATATTAAACCCAGGATTAATTGCGATTCAATCAAATAGCTTCTTGAGAAAGTTTATATTTAATGTAAACCAAACAAATCAATCCTCGAAATTTACAAAATTTTAGTCAAAGTTAATGATAGAAATGTTTAAGACTTAGAAAAATTTTTAAAATCTTTTTTCCTAAAGTATGAAAGACAGAAGTAAATGAGAACTTATCAAATAGTTTCTTAAAAAAGTGTGAACTTAATAAAAATCATTCCATTCGATCCACACAATTTACTAAATTTAAGTCAATTAAAAGTTTTATTGAAATGTTTGAGACTTAGAAAATGAGCATCAATAGGTTTATACATGCCAATTTAACAATAATTTTACAAAAAGCGATGATTTCTTCTATACTTAAACAGGGGTTTACATCCATTTTACGGTTTTCTATGAATACAAACCAATGAATTTATATCAACTAAGACTATATTTATATTATAAGTAATCATCCTTTAATCAATATTATACCACTAGATTTTTTTCCAAGTTTAAGAGTTTGCATGAAATAAGAGAAGTTAGAGTATGTTCGGCAACTTCATTTTACATAGAATAATAAGCGAAGGTTTCATGTATTTCAATATTATTATTTTTTTTTTTTTTTCAATTTAGATTTTTTCTTACACATTTTGACGTTTCAAACGAATACAATCTACGAGATTATTGTAGTCATATACATCATGATTAAAGAAACTTTAAAAATAGTCAAGAGCATATTGCTAATTTTGTAACTGCGAAGCAACTTAACAACCCGATTGACGTACAGTACAATACATTTAACGAACATTTCAACTATTCAAAAGAGTTTCAAAACTTTGTCTTTAACAATTAAAGAATTTTTCATTTATTCAATGAATTATTTATTTTTAGGATTAACACAGAACTCATAATTTACAAAGATTTTATGATATACCTACAACCGAGAAAAATATTTAACATAACTATTTACAACACGATTTTCACACACTGAAAAAGTTTATTACTTAAGCACGAAGAAACTTTAAAACTGGTCACACCGCAAATTTCATGCATTGAAAAAGTCTATTACTTACATACAAACTTAGAATCTTTGAAACTAAGATCGCAGGAATACAACTTAATTTAAATACGATAATGCTTAAAATCATAGCTAGATAAACTACAGAAAAATTAAAAAAAGTTTGAAATATTATACTCAAAGACATAAAAAACACACACAAGACATACCATCTGCAGAAACTACTAACATTAAAAATAATTAACATTAATTACTAGAACTTGGAAGAATGAATGCTAAAAAAGCCTCTTAGAAATAAAGGACAATTTTAGCACTTCCTCCACCGAGTTCCTATTAAGCAAAGCAATCGTTGCGAATTTTCAGTTATCCTATACACGAACATAACCTAACTATGCAAAATCTAGCAGTACAGTTAGTGAATGGACACAGAGAGAATGAATGCACTTAAAATAATATCATTCACGCATTGAAAATCAAAGAAGTTTTTTTTTTAATATACAACATAGCACATATTTCACTTATTTAAACTTACAAGAAACTAATTTTAACAGAATGCAATCTAAGAAATACTTTAAAGTTGAAATACAAATTATATAAAACATCAAGTACTTACAGAGAAGAGAGAGCACACATGTTTCTCCATCCAAACCGCAACGTAGAAATGACTCTTCAGGCTCTTATCAGCTGACGAAGATAAGGCAGCAATAACTCATCGGCCACCCCAATCGAGCAGTGATTCATGCCAGGCTTATCTTTCACAAGGACACAGCCAGTAGCTTTCGATCTTGATTTCTCAGATCTTTTAAAAATATTTCATACACACAACTACATGCATATGTTTGAATTTAATAGTTTTACGGAAACCTATGTATTTAACTCACCAAACTCAAAAGGTTTTCATTAAACACGCATTTTTCCTAGATATAACCCTTTAATTCATTACTTCCGAGTGAAGAATTTCATACCTTTAGTATTATAATCAACCCATACAACACATTTAACGAACGTTTCATATATTCAAAATGTTTCAAAACATAGTATTTAACATTTAACGAACGTTTCATCTATTCAAGAAGTTATTTATTTTCAAAACTCAGTCTTTAACATTTAACGAACATTTCATCTATTCAAAGAGTTATTTATTTTCAAAACTCTGTCTTTAACATAATTTTTATGATTTATACAGAAAAATACAACCAAGAAAAATATTTAATAAAACTATTTCCAACACGAGTTTCATACATTGAAAAGGTTTATTACCAAAGTTCGAAGAAAACTTTAAAGCTATTTTCGCTGAAAATTTCATGTTTTGAAAAAGTCTATTATTAATATAGAAACTTGGAATCTTTACTTTATTCGTACCTTTAATATTATAATCAAGCATATAACACATTAAACGAGCATTTCACCTATTCAAAGACCTTTCAAAACTCTATCTTTAACATTAAACGAACATTTCATCTATTCAAAGAGTTATTTATTTTCAAAACTTAGTGTTTAACATAATTTTTAAGATTTTCACAGAGATTTTTAAGATTTAAACATTCGATAAAAATATTTAACAAAACTATTTCCAACGTGAGTTTCATACTTCGAAAAGGTTTATCACCAAAGTTCGAAGAAAACTTTAAAGCTATTTTCGCTGCAAATTTCATGTTTTGAAAAATTCTATTACTAACATACAAACTTGAAATCTTTACTTTAAAACTAAGATCGCATGCAACTTATTGCAGAGTCCAACATAAATACAGAATCGCTTAAAATCATAGCAATATAAAGTATAGAATCTAAAAAAGTTAGAAACGTCAAATACCCAAAGACTTATATTACTAACAGAAATAAAGAAACATGGCTTTCAACTACAACTACCAAGGAAAAACTAACATTCTTTCAATAAAAATAGAAAAATGTTGATAAAAATAGAAAAGTGCTATACAGAAAGTGATAAAACTTAATCTAGTAAAACTTAGTGTAAAAAAGTGTAAAAGTACTTAAACTCGCAAAAATTAAATCTTTTATTTCAACACTAAGATCGGATGTATACAACCCAACTTAAATATAGAAATGCCTAAAATCATGTCAACATAAAATACAGGATACGAGAAAGTTAGAAATGTTATAATCAAAGACTTACATTACTAACTGAAATAAAGAAACACAGCTTTTCTCTACTACTACCACAACAAAACTAAGATTCTTCTAATAAAAATAGAAAAGTGCTATATACAAAATGTACAAAGGATGAAATATTAAAGCAACTCAAAAATATCCACTAAAACTCTGATCGAAATCGTAAAATTACTAAGTACGAAATGTTAAAACATTATAAAAATGCATAAATAACAAGTATAAAGTATCATAACATTGATTTGACCATTGAAATCTTCAGCAAAAACATAAAAGTTCAAAAATGCTAAAACTGTGGAAAATCAAAAAATGCACAGTACAACGCATCAAAGCATGTAAAAGTAGTACAAAATGACAAAACTTTGATTCATCTAGTAAAACTTCACATGGAAAATGTAAGAGTACTTAAACTTACAAAAACAAAATAGTTTTTCACTTGTAAAATGTTAAAAATTAACTCGAAAAGTAAAAATACTGAATAAAAACTGTAAAAACTTAGAATGACAATGTAAAACTGCAAAATAAAAAGTTTAAAAGTTTAAAATTAAATGCACTGAAATACGGAAACAAAAAACTGTAAGACTTAAAACTAATACCATACAAGTGGAAACTAGTCCAAATGTTAATGGTAAATTGTAAAAAGTAGTAAGATCAACACGTTAAGAAACTTAGATTCTTTTAGTAAAATTAAATCAAAGGGGAGAAAAAACCATATAAGCATTAAAAAATTGAAAAAATTGAGGAACCAAATCGAAAAAATTTAGAAATAGAAAAGCTTGTAAACTTGCAACTTTAGAAATGTCTCTCTCTTACTTACACTCATATTTATTTACAAACTTTGAAACTTGGCTTTAAAACATGAAAACCTCGAAACAGGAAGACTTACATCAGATACTCAAATAAATAAATACATAAACAAATGCTTATTTTGTAGAAACTTAAGCGAGACTCTACTTTAATAGTTAAAAACATAACTTAAAACTTACATAAACATGTAATGAACATGAAACTATCAATGACACGAATGTGTTGCAGTAGGTTAGATTTCTGTGTAAAAACGTTTTCGCACTCCCCGCATGAATAGCTTCTGCCATGAATGTTCATGTGTCTCTTCATAATATCCTCCCTCTTAAACTTTTTATGGCATTCAGAACATTCGTACATTGTGGAATTATGCATCTTCAGATGACGATTCATGGTAGAATTCCATTTGAAGGATTTCCCACATTCTTTACAAATAAACGCAGACTTGTGACTCTTGAGACACATTCGTGTCATTCATAGTTCCTCAAAAGCAAAGGCTGTTAATATGAAACCTGTTCCTAAAAGAGAGAGACCTAATCGTCGAACCGCATTAGGAGTTTTTGCTACGGAGTTCGTAACTCCAAACCCTGAAAATTCGAAGGACTTTAAAATGTGCTTTCAAGAATTAAGGCCACAAATTCATCAACTGTTGGTTGATGAAATGGATGAGAAAAGAGCTATTAAGTGGCGTATAGTAATGAAAGCTGAGATGACGCGTCATGTAGGAAATTATGATGATGGTGGTGGTGGTGAAGATCGTATCACATCTTATTTCGGAAGTACAATGCAAATTGAACTTATTAAAGAAAGTATATCCGATCACTTGAATGATGGCATCTCTCAAGTTGAAAATGCCCTGGAAGAGTTTATACAACTTGGTTCTGGTTGGGTACTGGATCGTATTATTAGTGTAGAAGTTCTCACTGCAAAATATGCACCTTTAGCCACCGAATAAAAATTATCTAATATTAATAAATTAATAAATGTTATCATAGATAATAGAATGTTCATAAACATTAAATTGATATTTTCATCATATTAAAAAAAAAGGTCCAAATAGATTAAATTATTTAAAATTATGTAAATGTATACTAATATGCTTTTGAAAAATGATCAATGACTGTAGTTGATCTTTCTAGTTGTTCCTTTATTCGAAAATATCGAAAGTGTAAGCAATTTAAGATCATTATTACATTTTAAATAATTTCTTTCTCATTTAAATGTTTGTGGCTGATGATTTCGGAGTGGAGTTTGGGGAAGGGCTGGCACCTGGATTATTAAAAAAACCCCCAAATGATGAAGCTTTGAATGAGATCTCCAGGTGTCATAGAGATGTTTTTCTCTAGGTAAAAGCCCATATATTGTATGTGTGTATATGCATTTACATGTTTATGTAAGTTTTAAGTTATGTTTTTAACTATTAAAGTAGAGTCTCGCTTAAGTTTCTACAAAATAAGCATTTGTTTATGTATTTATTTATTTGAGTATCTGATGTAAGTCTTCCTGTTTCGAGGTTTTCATGTTTTAAAGCCAAGTTTCAAAGTTTGTAAATAAATATGAGTGTAAGTAAGAGAGAGACATTTCTAAAGTTGCAAGTTTACAAGCTTTTCTATTTCTAAATTTTTTCGATTTGGTTCCTCAAATTTTTCAATTTTTTAATGCTTATATGGTTTTTTCTCCCCTTTGATTTAATTTTACTAAAAGAATCTAAGTTTCTTAACGTGTTGATCTTACTACTTTTTACAATTTACCATTAACATTTGGACTAGTTTCCACTTGTATGGTATTAGTTTTAAGTCTTACAGTTTTTTGTTTCCGTATTTCAGTGCA
The DNA here is from genome assembly GCA_038502835.1 of Octonoba sinensis. Lineage (NCBI taxonomy): Eukaryota > Metazoa > Arthropoda > Arachnida > Araneae > Uloboridae > Octonoba > Octonoba sinensis. The sequence goes on from CM076599.1 coordinate 124,942,942, forward strand.
TTTAATTTTAAACTTTTAAACTTTTTATTTTGCAGTTTTACATTGTCATTCTAAGTTTTTACAGTTTTTATTCAGTATTTTTACTTTTCGAGTTAATTTTTAACATTTTACAAGTGAAAAACTATTTTGTTTTTGTAAGTTTAAGTACTCTTACATTTTCCATGTGAAGTTTTACTAGATGAATCAAAGTTTTGTCATTTTGTACTACTTTTACATGCTTTGATGCGTTGTACTGTGCATTTTTTGATTTTCCACAGTTTTAGCATTTTTGAACTTTTATGTTTTTGCTGAAGATTTCAATGGTCAAATCAATGTTATGATACTTTATACTTGTTATTTATGCATTTTTATAATGTTTTAACATTTCGTACTTAGTAATTTTACGATTTCGATCAGAGTTTTAGTGGATATTTTTGAGTTGCTTTAATATTTCATCCTTTGTACATTTTGTATATAGCACTTTTCTATTTTTATTAGAAGAATCTTAGTTTTGTTGTGGTAGTAGTAGAGAAAAGCTGTGTTTCTTTATTTCAGTTAGTAATGTAAGTCTTTGATTATAACATTTCTAACTTTCTCGTATCCTGTATTTTATGTTGACATGATTTTAGGCATTTCTATATTTAAGTTGGGTTGTATACATCCGATCTTAGTGTTGAAATAAAAGATTTAATTTTTTTGCGAGTTTAAGTACTTTTACACTTTTTTACACTAAGTTTTACTAGATTAAGTTTTATCACTTTCTGTATAGCACTTTTCTATTTTTATCAACATTTTTCTATTTTTATTGAAAGAATGTTAGTTTTTCCTTGGTAGTTGTAGTTGAAAGCCATGTTTCTTTATTTCTGTTAGTAATATAAGTCTTTGGGTATTTGACGTTTCTAACTTTTTTAGATTCTATACTTTATATTGCTATGATTTTAAGCGATTCTGTATTTATGTTGGACTCTGCAATAAGTTGCATGCGATCTTAGTTTTAAAGTAAAGATTTCAAGTTTGTATGTTAGTAATAGAATTTTTCAAAACATGAAATTTGCAGCGAAAATAGCTTTAAAGTTTTCTTCGAACTTTGGTGATAAACCTTTTCGAAGTATGAAACTCACGTTGGAAATAGTTTTGTTAAATATTTTTATCGAATGTTTAAATCTTAAAAATCTCTGTGAAAATCTTAAAAATTATGTTAAACACTAAGTTTTGAAAATAAATAACTCTTTGAATAGATGAAATGTTCGTTAAATGTTAAAGAGGAAGTTTTGAAAGTCTTTGAATGAATGAAATGTTCGTTTAATGTGTTATATGCTTGATTATAATATTAAAGGTATGAATAAAGTAAAGATTCCAAGTTTCTATGTTAGTAATAGACTTTTTCAAAACATGAAATTTGCAGCGAAAATAGCTTTAAAGTTTTCTTCGAACTTTGGGGATAAACCTTTTCAATGTGTGAAACTCACGTTGGAAATAGTTTTGTTAAATATTTTTATCGAATGTTGAAATCTTAAAAATCTCTGTGAAAATCTTAAAAATTATGTTAAACACTAAGTTTTGAAAATAAATAACTCTTTGAATAGATGAAATGTTCGTTTAATGTTAAAGATAGAGTTTTGAAAGGTCTTTGAATAGGTGAAATGCTCGTTTAATGTGTTATATGCTTGATTATAATATTAAAGGTACGAATAAAGTAAAGATTCCAAGTTTCTATATTAGTAATAGACTTTTTCAAAACATGAAATTTTCAGCGAAAATAGCTTTAAAGTTTTCTTCGAACTTTGGTAATAAACCTTTTCAATGTATGAAACTCGTGTTGGAAATAGTTTTATTAAATATTTTTCTTGGTTGTATTTTTCTGTATAAATCATAAAAATTATGTTAAAGACAGAGTTTTGAAAATAAATAACTCTTTGAATAGATGAAATGTTCGTTAAATGTTAAAGACTGAGTTTTGAAAATAAATAACTTCTTGAATAGATGAAACGTTCGTTAAATGTTAAATACTATGTTTTGAAACATTTTGAATATATGAAACGTTCGTTAAATGTGTTGTATGGGTTGATTATAATACTAAAGGTATGAAATTCTTCACTCGGAAGTAATGAATTAAAGGGTTATATCTAGGAAAAATGCGTGTTTAATGAAAACCTTTTGAGTTTGGTGAGTTAAATACATAGGTTTCCGTAAAACTATTAAATTCAAACATATGCATGTAGTTGTGTGTATGAAATATTTTTAAAAGATCTGAGAAATCAAGATCGAAAGCTACTGGCTGTGTCCTTGTGAAAGATAAGCCTGGCATGAATCACTGCTCGATTGGGGTGGCCGATGAGTTATTGCTGCCTTATCTTCGTCAGCTGATAAGAGCCTGAAGAGTCATTTCTACGTTGCGGTTTGGATGGAGAAACATGTGTGCTCTCTCTTCTCTGTAAGTACTTGATGTTTTATATAATTTGTATTTCAACTTTAAAGTATTTCTTAGATTGCATTCTGTTAAAATTAGTTTCTTGTAAGTTTAAATAAGTGAAATATGTGCTATGTTGTATATTAAAAAAAAAACTTCTTTGATTTTCAATGCGTGAATGATATTATTTTAAGTGCATTCATTCTCTCTGTGTCCATTCACTAACTGTACTGCTAGATTTTGCATAGTTAGGTTATGTTCGTGTATAGGATAACTGAAAATTCGCAACGATTGCTTTGCTTAGTAGGAACTCGGTGGAGGAAGTGCTAAAATTGTTCTTTATTTCTAAGAGGCTTTTTTAGCATTCATTCTTCCAAGTTCTAGTAATTAATGTTAATTATTTTTAATGTTAGTAGTTTCTGTAGATGGTATGTCTTGTGTGTGTTTTTTATGTCTTTGAGTATAATATTTCAAACTTTTTTTTATTTTTCTGTAGTTTATCTAGCTATGATTTTAAGCATTACCGTATTTAAATTAAGTTGTATTCCTGCGATCGTAGTTTCAAAGATTCTAAGTTTGTATGTAAGTAATAGACTTTTTCAATGCATGAAATTTGCGGTGTGACCAGTTTTAAAGTTTCTTCGTGCTTAAGTAATAAACTTTTTCAGTGTGTGAAAATCGTGTTGTAAATAGTTATGTTAAATATTTTTCTCGGTTGTAGGTATATCATAAAATCTTTGTAAATTATGAGTTCTGTGTTAATCCTAAAAATAAATAATTCTTTGAATAAATGAAAAATTCGTTAAATGTTAAAGACAAAGTTTTGAAACTCTTTTGAATAGGTGAAATGTTCGTTAAATGTATTGTACTGTACGTCAATCGGGTTGTTAAGTTGCTTCGCAGTTACAAAATTAGCAATATGCTCTTGACTATTTTTAAAGTTTCTTTAATCATGATGTATATGACTACAATAATCTCGTAGATTGTATTTGTTTGAAACGTCAAAATGTGTAAGAAAAAATCTAAATTGAAAACAAAAAAAAAATATATAATAATATTGAAATACATGAAACCTTCGCTTATTATTCTATGTAAAATGAAGTTGCCGAACATACTCTAACTTCTCTTATTTCATGCAAACTCTTAAACTTGGAAAAAAATCTAGTGGTATAATATTGATTAAAGGATGATTACTTATAATATAAATATAGTCTTAGTTGATATAAATTCATTGATTTGTATTCATAGAAAACCGTAAAATGGATGTAAACCCCTGTTTAAGTATAGAAGAAATCATCGCTTTTTGTAAAATTATTGTTAAATTGGCATGTATAAACCTATTGATGCTCATTTTCTAAGTCTCAAACATTTCAATAAAACTTTTAATTGACTTAAATTTAGTAAATTGTGTGGATCGAATGGAATGATTTTTATTAAGTTCACACTTTTTCAAGAAACTATTTGATAAGTTCTCATTTACTTCTGTCTTTCATACTTTAGGAAAAAAGATTTTAAAAATTTTTCTAAGTCTTAAACATTTCTATCATTAACTTTGACTAAAATTTTGTAAATTTCGAGGATTGATTTGTTTGGTTTACATTAAATATAAACTTTCTCAAGAAGCTATTTGATTGAATCGCAATTAATCCTGGGTTTAATATTTTAGGGGGAAAAATTACAAGTGTAAAAATAAAATATGTTCAAATTTAAGCGATAGTTACTACTTATACATTATTAAGATTAAAATAATGCTATGAGTTGATTAAAAATTGTGAAATTTAATTGTGATGGAAATAATTAATTAATTCCCGTTAGAACACATCAGTTAAGTCTGATACTAACGCAAGTGGAAAAAAAACATAGTAATCATGACCTGATCGAATGAGTTTTACAACATTAAGGTTTGGGGTATATTAATCCGAATATCTAAAAGAAGATGTAATTAAATAAAATACTCTATGTCCAAAAATAATTTCTCTCATTGGATGAAAGCATGAGCGTTTCAACTCTTGAAATTAAAACTAAAAACATGTTACCAATTCAAAAATTAATGTTACCACTCGCGAAAAACCTAAGTTGGAAATTAAAAATAACATCAGAAAACGATAGAGTTCAAAAAATAATTTCTCTCACTGGATTACAGCATCAGCGTTTCAACTCTTGAAATTAAAAAAATAAATTAATGTTACCATTCGCGAAAAACCTAAGTTGGAAATTAAAAATAACATCAGAAAACGATAAAGTTCAAAAAAAATAATAATAATAATTTTTCTCTCGCTAGATGTCAGCATGATCATTCTTCTCGAACATCTGAAAAATAAATTAATGTTACCATTCGCGAAAAACCTAAGTTGGAAATTAAAAATAACTTCGGAAAACGACTAAGTCCGAAAAATAATTATTCCTATTTCTATCACTAGGAGGCTCTTCGTAAAAATGCGTTGTCATGGAAACCACAACATACGCTAGAACTATTGCCATTCCCTAAAATATAAATTTAATCAAAACCAAAACTAAATCGGTGTTGGCACTTCGAAGAACTAACTTTCAGTGTAACAAGTAAAACAACTCAACTCCTCTCAGAAACCCCCGTAAAAGATCACGAGGTTGGCAGCAGGAACCCTACTACTCAACCCCACTCGGCAGGCGGAGGGACCACGCCCCCTTGCACTTGCACCATCCGCACCTCCGCCTGCTGTCCCAGAACTCTCATTTTCTGTCTACTGGCAAAGTTGGGTAATTTTGACAGAAGCGTAGCTAGGGTTTTTAGCGCTCGGGAGCAACTGAAGATTTTGCGCCGCCCCCCCCCCCCCCCCCCGGGCCACTGGGGCCCTAAAGGAAATTTTAAAAAAACTTTTATACTTCCTAAATGATACATAGCTTTAAAAAGCAGCCTTTTAACTTTCATTTTTATTAGCGACCATTCATTTTTAAGGGAAAAAAATGGGACATTTTGGCTTTGCAAAATTATTTGTCTGATTTCTCACGCACTCCTGTACTGCATTGCTCATTCCCGATATGATTTGTGGTGCTCCCATTTTTTTGTCGAACATATTCACACCTCTTCAAATCAAATAATTTTCTTTTCGCATTTAAAAATAAAATAAATTTGCATTAATTTGGCGCCCCTTGACGCTGCGCCCGGGGTCAGCTGTCTCTCCTTGCCCCCCTCTAGCTACGCCTCTGAATTTTGATAGTATTAATACAGTATCTGTGTATCGTAAGCATATTTTTTCACAACTTGCACGATAAAGTAAACGTAATAATTACTCTGTTAATAATAATAATTAAAAAAATGAGCATATATAGTTCCTTTAAATAAAAGATATGTTCGTTAAACGCCCCTCCCTTTCACTGGTTGCAAATGTAAAAACAATTTTTACTAGCTGTCTACTTATCGTTTGTTGTGACGGCATATTTTCCTTCATATCATTATGCATTCCCATTGCTACTTTAAGAAAGCTAACAGAAGATTCATCGACAATAACAAGATAATATCTTACACCTGCTGGCGAAGCGATTATCTGTCCTTCAGTGGCGTTAAATAGAGCACATGGTGAAGCAACAGAATGATAAATATGGATTCTATTATTTCTTATTCATTCTCAAAATCACGTTTTGTATCGAGAGTTGGAGGTGAGATAAATGAAAGCTTTTTTTTTTTTTCGTGTGTGTGTAAGAATGAAAGGGTATTATTTTCGACTGGAGAAAAAGTCATCTTTTTTATTCACATGCAATTGGTCCCCTTCTCTTATGTGCAAAAAAAGGAGATAGAATTGTTAAAACACACATAAGATGAAAGGAAAAATATCCTTTTAAAGATAATGGAGAGAAAACGAAAAATGTAAAAAGTTTTGTTTTTATAAAAATGTAAGATCAACCAACAATTCACGAGCGTTAGAAAAAAAGCACATAAAAATTGGCGTTTTTAGTTTTTTTATGCATAAGTATCTACTCAATGGTATCCTCCTTTGAGAAAAACTGTATAAGTCACAGATCCCTTTTGTCAAAAGTGGTTTGTGAGTTATGGTTTATGAGTATGTTCTCCAAGGGGGAAATCATTGAATAGATACTTATGCATAAAAAAAACAAAAATGCCTTTTTGACTTGTGTGCTTTATCCCAAAAGCTAGTGAATTTTCTTAAAGAAGAATCTGATTGGATGAATTGAGCGGAATCTAATGGCAAAATATCATAGTATCATAGACAAGACTAAAACCGCTATCGAAAAGGATTAGTGTGCGCGGGTGGGGGGGGGGGGGGGCAGATGCAAAGGTATACCTTTCCCTGATGTATATTTCTCGAAGAATACACTATTTCCTATTCTACAAAATAGTTCGTAAAATAGAACTTCGATTCTTTAAAAAAACATCCAAATTTCCCTTAAATAAAATCCTTGGTTTACTATGTAAGGAAACATGGTTTTGTACCACATGTGCAGAAAGACTGAATTGGACAATACTGGAAAAATTATGTAAGGGGGGACCAGGTAGTGCTGATAGAGGATTAAGCTGAAGCAGCAAGAATATTGTTTTCAACAAGCAGACGGCAAAAAAGAAGTAGCGTAAAGGCTGATTTGAAAGTAAAAACTATTTTTATTCTATTAAAATTTCACACATTTGTTTTAAGTGTCAACGAAGAACTTAAAAGTTTTTCTAATCAACTCATCATAATGTTATTTAATCAAGGGTTTAAAATTTATTTTAAAAGAAAGATTTTTAACTGTAACCAGCTTTTTGTGACTACATATAATGGCTGAGTTTGGAATTTCATAGGCAATAGAACACAAGGCATACTGTATGGTAGGACAACTGTAGGAATGGTTGTAGCAGTAACTACGAGTGTAGGCTGAAAAGTAATGCACAAATTCATGTAGAACGCGAACGAAATGGTATTTGAAAGCTTCATTTCCCCTCAATGCGTATATAAAATGTAAGTTGTTGCGTTCATCCTGTATATTTGAGTAGTGGAAATGTGGAGGTATGTTCTCTACATTTCGCAAGCTAAACAGAGTGCTGGTATCGATTTTTTTTTTCACTGCTGAAAAAGACACTTCCACTGAGATTCACATGATTTAAAGGCTTTTTATAAAAATATTACTGTTGATAGGTCTACTGAAAATTGATGGGTAACAGAATTTCGTGTTTGCTTGCCTGGAAAAGCCGTAATTGTTGATGAAACACGCAGCGAACGTCCGATCACTGCCATAGACGATAAACATCGTAAGGGTAAATTTTTATCAGTACACAGACTCCGAAGAATATCTAACGAATACTTTATCGAATTTGTACTTTATTACCAACCTTTTTTATATCGCGACCCTAGGTTTGACAACTGAGCAACCCGCGACCTCATATATGTACACTGTAAACACACACACTTTCACACAAGTATTTTAACACAAAAAACAATACGTTACAGGCCAAGCTGTTTGTGAATCCTACCCCACTGTAAATGTTTTTATTTTATACAGACTAAGGACTGTAAAATAAACAAATTTACAGTGGAGTTGGAATGAAAGATTGCATTTCTATTTTAACTGATTAGTTTTTAACGTTAATCCCCTCAAAGGGGCTTAGTTGAACGTTTTCTCGTAACGTGCAACTGCTATTAAGAAATAATGGAAGGCTTTAAACAAGAATTGGTTGTCGTCCTATAATGAAAGAGATACTGCTTTTATTTGAATATTTCTGTGAATTATTTGAATTTATTCACATTCTGGGGGTACATCATTTGAATGTTTTTCGTATACTATTTGAATATTTCTTTATATTATTTGAATATTTTTCGTACATTTCTCTCTTTAAATATTTTTGATGGATTTTATTCTGGTCAGATTTGACAAAAATTGTCACGTCACTAGACATTTTCTTTCTAATTTATGCCCTGAAGTTTAGTACAAAATAATTCAAGATGATATTTAGTGTAAAAAAAGAGTCGCTTTGCCTATGTGGTACAGTTTTTAGCCTACTTTCCCGTAAAAGTAAAAAAAAATAATAATAAAGCATGAAAGAAGGCTTAATGGTATCGTGAAAATATCGTTAAAATCAAGAAAAGTCAAAAATAAGTTAAGTAATTAAATAAAGATTGAAAAATAAAAAATTTGAAAGTAGGGTTTTGAGCTGGGGAAAAAGTGTGTCTGTCGGTCTGTCTGTCGGTCTGTCCCCCCCTAATAACTTTTGAACGAATTGTCCGATTCGAAAAATTCTTTTTGCATTCGAAAGATCTCGGCGAGGACATCTCATTTCCCTATTTTACTTTTTGATTTTAACAATTTTTTGTTCAATTTTGAACAGTTCAAAAAATTTTAACATTATCGCCTATGGGTGAAAATGAAGCAAATTATGTAAACTTTGGGTACAACATCCAAGTTCCCATGAACAAGCTCACTGGAAGAAGTTCTTGGCGTGAAATATTGATTTGAACAATTTTTGTTCATTTTTGAACAGTTCAAAAAAAGTTAACATACCGCCTACGGGGAAATTTCAATCCTATATAATTCCTGATCTAACGGACCGATTTGCTTGGAACAAACTTTATCGGATAGCTCTTATGACGTAGAACATGTACAAATAGAAAGTACATCCAGAACTAAGGAGCCTATTTTCCTATGAAATTTTTTGATCGGGATTTTCAAGAATATTTTTGAATCAATGAATGATTAAATGAATAAGCAAAAGAATGAATGAATAAATGAATGACTAAATACATGAATGACTTAATAAATGAATGATTGAATGAATATTTATTAACCGTTGAAAAAGGTATATTTGAAGCAATTAAGAGCTAAAACTAAACGAGAAAGGCAGAGAGAGAGAGAGATAGCTAGATTATAAATTTGAATACGGTGTATACGGGAAAGTAGGCTCGTATAGTTCTAGACGGAACTTCTTGTTTTTATTTAACATTAGAAATTATATGGCGACCCACAGGATGGGAACCCCTGCTTTAGAGGCCGCCTGCCGCCAAAAATCTTGCAAGATGACAACACGCGACCACACTCCTCGCGCGCAAATGAAGGAACTCGGCAAAAGCTGACGTTTGAATTTTTATTTTTTCCTCTACTCAAGAGAGACTTGAAGCGAAATCATTACACCTCAGACGATAACGCGAAGGCAGGTACCGTGTCCTGGGTTCGAGAAATGTCGAGAGAATTTTTTAGTGACGAAATGAAAACATTTGTTCAACGTTACACGAAATGTGTTCGGCCTAATGGTGATTATGCTGAAAAACAAGTATTTGATTTTGAAGCTGAAGAATTGTACTTGGATGTGCTTCTTGTCCGATCTTGCTATTAGTTGCTGTTCTATAAGCCTATGTGCATTACTTTTCAGCCTACCTACGCACTTACTTTGTTTTTCAACTTTTGTGTAAGTTCAACTTTAATAATTTCCCCCCTGTTGATCAAAGTTAGTCTTCAGTTTCTAACAGGTTAGTTCAGTGCAAAGGTCCATTGGGATTTCTCAATTTATTTCAAAGAAATTTGATACGTAAAATAATTTTAAGCCTTTTTTTGCTTCTCTTACATATAAAATTAAATTATTGAATATATGAAGAGACAAAAAAAGGGCAATTTTTACTCCTGTCCTTTACAGCGCAATGATGTGTTTTTAAAATCTCACCCACTTCAAATCCAATATTGACAAGAAATGATTTCAAAAACTGGCCCACTAACAACAGATTTTGTGAAAAAAACAAACACAAATTCTTCGTCTCCGTGTTAGATAATGAACGCTGGTGCTATTTTCGGAAGTTTGTTTTGCAATGTTACAGTTGACCTTCTTTAGATACGCTATCGTTTGTTCACATCATACGAAAGTAAACCATTACAGATCAGTTCTGATACAATCGAAATCATCAATATGAAGGAGCCCAAAACAAGCCACTTTAACACTGGGCTAAGATCAATAGGTCAAAAAATTATTGGCTTTTAGCATGTTTATAACGAACTCGGATAGTGCGATAGATTAAAGCATGGCTTTTAAAAAAAGAAAACTTCTTCTATATATATATTAGAGTATAGACACACACAGTGGCAAGAAGTGCCAATATCAGATTTTAGCAAAAATGAATTATAGAATATTTTGATATTTTTATAACATCTGAATTTTTAAGTAAATAAGTTGAAAATAACTGTCGATTTCAGTATCTATAGCAGGGGTGGCCAAGCTCCTTGATAGTCCGAGCCATTTTTCAAAATTTGAAATTTTTCGCGAGCCGCAATTAAAGGTATGCAAAAAGGTATTCATTTTTTTAACAGAATTTATACTTTTTGAAAACATATAAATAAAAATACAAAATATGCGTATTGAATTTAAATATTAAAAATTAACCACATTTATTTTACTTCTTTTGATAATTCTTTAAAATTTGCTGAATAATTGGTGACAGCACTTCTCAGTAATTCTTTGAGATGCTGGTTAGTTAATACTGATCGGTGTTTGGGTTTCAGGAATTTTAAAGTGGAATAAAATGATTTACATAAGTACGTTGTTCCGAATATTGAAATAATTCGATAAGCAGTCCAATCGAATTATCCTGAATTTAAAAAATCAGGATACTTCGATTCTGGTACAAATTTCCGAAATTCAGTAATCGACGTCGACTTATATTTTAATTGTAGAGCTTGAACTTCTTGCATCTCTATTAATTATCATTCTCCAGATGCGTTTTGGGTCATAATTATATTGGAAATGGAAAACTTACTTTAAATTATGTTAATTTCAAATGGATTCAGAAAAAAATCCAAGAGACGATTTAAAATAGTTGAAGTCTTGAAATCTAATTTGGAACTCCGTCAATATTCTTTTTAGCTTTTTTATATACTCGTTGAGTTTTTCTTGTTTAATATTGGAACATTTTTTTTAATTCGAGGAAAAGGACAAAATGTTTTATTTTTAATGTCCTTTTGAAAATGTTGTAATTTAGTTTGAAAACTAAATATACACTAAAAATGAAAAGGGAACTCGAGTACATTTATCGACAGCTACAAATAATCCTTCAAAGAGCCGCATGTGGCTCGCGAGCCGCAGGTTGGCCACCCCTGATCTATAGCTTAAAAAATACTAAATGACACCAAAGTACATATGTGAGTTAATTTTCATTTACTATCTTAAACTTTTTGGCAAAAAATACTATCAAAATTCTTCACTCGAAATTGTTTCAGAAGAGGGCATTTAGTATTATCGTTTAAAAATAAAAAATCCCTTTTATGTATAAAGAATTGCCACGGGAATAGAGGGAGAGGGAGAATACTTCACTGCGGGAAAAAGAAAGTCTTTTTCTTTTTTTTCTTTAAAACGAAGGTTAAGATTTTCTGATTTTCTTTGCACTAGATAAATGTTTATAGCGAAGAGTTTTTTTCATCCCAAACTCAAATCATTCCTCGTAGGGACCATTCATAAATGATGTCACGCTTCGAGGGGGGAGGGGAGTTCGTGAAATTGTGACAAAGTGTGACAAGGGGAGTGGAGGGGTAACAAGAAGTGTGACATCATGCATATGCAACTAGCGTGACATGTGACAAAAGGGGGTAGGGGATCCGTTGAAGTGTGACATTTTGTGACAAAGGGGAGAAGGGGGTTAAATATATGGGAATTAAGAGTGACATCATTTATGGATGGTCCCTTAAACTGAGTTGATAGAGGGAATTTGTGATGATGTTTGCCTATTCAGGTTGGTTTTAATGTAGAAGAGGGTCCAATTAGGGGTATCGGAAAATTTAAAAGTTTTTCGAGACATGGGGCTTAGTTATAAATAATAATAAAATGCTTTTTTTTTCTTTGTTTTTTTTTTTTTTTGTTTTTTAGAATTTTGGTGTAAAAACAGGTTTTTAAAACGTGTTCAAAAAATTCCATAAATATGCTATTTTTCTTTTTCAGTAAGAATCAGCTTTTATTCGCTGTCACTTTGAGGATGGAAAAAAAAAAGTTTTTTTCAATGCGCCTTAGTATATAGTTTTTTCAACAAATACTTGGGGATCATTCATAAATGATGTCACACATCGAGGGGGGAGGGGCTTCGCGAAATTGTGACAAGGGACAAGAAGGAGGTAACAAGAAGTGTGACATCATGATTATGCAATATAGCGGGGCATGCGGCAAAAGGGGAGGGGGGTCCCTTGAAGTGTGACGTTTTGTAACAAAGGCGGAGGGGGTCAAATGTATGGGGAAAAAGCGTGACATCATTACGGACGATCCCTTAACTGATATCATCGAAGATTTTTTAAAAAAATTATTATTTTTTATTTTTTACACACGTTAACATTGCTGTGAAAAATAAAATCAAATGCTTTGCTTTGACGGGAAAATAATTCGATTCTGCTGCGCAGAAAAATATCTAGTTACAACGAGTCTCAAATTGTAAACATCAAATGACATTTTCTAGCACTCAGGAATGTAAACATGCAGGTATTTAATACATCGATAAATTTTCGAGTTGTATATTTACGTGTACCCACAATTTATTTTGAAAGAAAGCATGCCGGAACAAGTAGATTTGATTGGAAAGTAGGTGCACTTAATTTTTCATCGATGCTATGCTTTCGTGTTAATTGCTACGCATCACTTCAACTAATATTTATAACGGCCGCGGTGCTCTAGAAAAGTGTTTACAAATGCGTGGGTGTGACTTTGAACAGCTGGGAAAAACTATTTTACAGTAGGTCGTCACATGGTCTGTAGCGCAGTTGTGTCTCCATTTTTAATGGTACATCATTATGTGCGGTTTGCGGAATGCCTGAGAACTTTTTAAATCTCAGTAGTAATTGCTTATCAAGATATGGGCTTGCAATATTTGTATTGCTAATAACATTTATAAAACAAATTATTCATGTTTTGAGCATTTGTTTTTATGATTACATCACAGAAAAATATTTATAAAAATATAATAAATAATTGAAGCGTTAATGACAAGTTCATGACAAGGTGCCTACCTCCCCACATCTCCCACACGCCCCCTCCCCACATATGTGAGTGTGCACAACCGAAGAAAAATTTCTGGAATATTCTGAGGCATAATGTTTATGAAAGTGGCATAACGTATTGCAGCGGTTTCCATTCGGTGGTTCGCGAACCGCCCGGGCTTCTCGCATTGCTTGAAGGGGGCACCCCGCGAAAAATGGCGGAATTTTTAATTGCAATGGCGGAATTTTTAATTGCTATTGTAAATGAAATAACTAAATACATAATTCAACATATATAATACATATATTTTTTTTTCTTTCCAATGGGGCTGTGGTATTGTGTCCTACAATCATTGCAGACCTAGTGCGTTCTCCAGTAATGGTACCATCTCTTTCAGCGGCACCACAATGAGTGTGGTACCTTCGCCGCATGAGAATTTTGATGTTCAGTTACCACTAGCTGGCGGTACCTGAGCTCTCATTGAAGCAATATGCACTAGGAATTTAATTTAGCCGAGAGCATCCAAGCCAAATGTCTACTCAAGGGATCTTTTACATGCCGCATAATCATGCGACATGGGCGCAGACGATTTTCTGCATCTTAAAAATACACCGACTCGGGCCAGGTTTGAACCCGCGAACTTGGGCGTACGAGGCCTGCTGCCTTACCACTACGCCACCCTGTCGGTACATAAATTAATATATTATAGTACATAAATTAATATATACATATTAGGACAAAGCGTAAAAATGATTTGTCACTACATTGGTTTCCCGATTTTGCGGAAAAGTTGTGGACTGGCATGAGAAGCATGCATACAAAATGTCAAAACACATATTTCTACTTCCGCCTGATTTCAAACATGTAAATAACAAAGTGGTACCTGAAGATATTTACTGAAGTGTAAAACTTTTCATTATTTTCGACTCATTCCTCATATGCAGAACCGGGAGATATTTATTGATTCATTTAAAATTTTGTACTGACATTTATCACACTTTATTTCCATTTTTCTGCATTATCGGAAAGGGATATTTGAAAATATGTCAAGTTAATATATCCGTAAATTTTCATTACTTTTGCGACTTCTGTATGTTTCTACCTGAAAGTGGAACAGAAAGATATTGACTGATTGATTCAAAAAATTTTACGTATATTTTTTTGCGCAATTAATTCCACAATTTTTTCCCACTTTTAAAATTATTTAAAAAAATACTCTTTCCGAATACGTGTTTTACTGCACTATTAATATTTCAGAAAGAACCAAATGATAAAAACTAAAAATATGCACTCATTTTCTTGTAGTTATTATATTAGTTTTTGATTTATCATATAAATTTAGATGTTTTACAATTGTATTTTCATTTCTTGTTATAAGCATATCATGTGCAACATGGAAAATAATTAAATTTGCTTCATATTAGCAAATTTTAATAGCTTTTTTACCCGTTACTAACGACTACTGAAGGGGGTTCGCCGTCTTCTTTCGGATTTAAGAAGGAGTTCGCAAGGACAAAAAGGTTGGGAACCACTAACGTACAGTAGCCTCAAAAAACAACTGAAAATGGTTATTGACGTCAGCTAAAAAAGATCTCAAAGAGCACTGTGAGAAAATGTTTATTTTCAGAGTGCCTCCAGAATGATTAAATTAGTTGAAGAAGGTATATTTTTAAATTATCCTCTTCATTCCAAATGTACCCAATTGGGTACATTTTAAAATACTATTTATTAACTGCTGTTTGTGCAGTTTGAAAGCTAAAACACCCAGTTTTTTTATGAAATTAATCAACAGATATTTTACTTCGTTTTAAACATGGAAAACATGGAAATTGGGCATTAATTATTATTTGAACTAATTGTTAATGAAAATTTTAAAAAATAATATTTTTAGTTATTTTGTTTTGTAATCATTTTTTAAATCAGAGAACCAAACAATTGCATCAAAATTGTGCTTAGTTCTGGGGTCTGAAGAGGTTAAGAGCAGATTTTCTTACGTGGCCCATCCATTTCTTTTAGCTTTCTACTTATGTTGTTGTTATCGTGTCCTCGCGCGTAGCGAGGAAGAATGGGTACGCTGCTCCTGAATCTAACGGGGCCCTTGTAGGCAGGAGTCCGTTTTAAGCTCCTTTGAAACGTCTCTTGATTTTTTGAACCAGCTCGCAGATGAGAGTCCGTCAAATGGGATTGGCAACCCCAGAGGTTCGTTTCACTTGGAGGACATTGGAGCCATGCCGTATTTAACGTGCACCAGCTTCCTTTAGCGTACACGGACCGCAGCAACCAGCCGCCGAGAGGTTGTCACCCTCCCAAACACTGACCTCAGTCAATGTTGCTTCACTTTCTGTATTCTGCGATAAATGAATAAAACTTTTGCAATATTTTTATAGGTAAGATGGAAACTGCTATTTGTTGCACTGATTAAAGTTTCATAAAACCTAAATATATAATCTTCAAAATAACGAAGTTTTTCACTTGGTCCTTTCGTTTTTTTCTGGTACTTTTTGTATATGGTACAAGTGTGTCTTCTATGATGATCTGAATTTCTCCTAAAGCGAAACAAATATCTTTACAATAACCTTCTGACTTTTGGCTACATTTTAGACAGGTTTGCAAGTATGCACTTTCTTGGCAGTTTTATTCAATTAATAAAAAAAAGTGTTTAAAAAAAACCACTCTATTGCTTATCTCAGTTGATATAATGAATCCATTAGTGGATAGTCATAAAGTTAAATCCTTTCCTAGTTCCATCTGAAAACATCTTAGTTCCAAGGGCAAGTACGCTGATAAGCAAAAGTACCTGGTAACCTTGTATGAACATTCGCGGACACTTCCCATCGTGAGACTGTGTCACGTTAATGCGTCTGGTCTCCGTTTTTAAGGGATTTTTTTTTTTAGCCAGGCATAATTAAAACCTATGTCTAAGTTATTTTAGACACGGATGTTACATAAGTGAACGAATGATGATGTCACTTTCCTTCGTGGAATACGGGATTACATTGTGAGCGGCCCCTAACATCAAACACGTGACTTTTAGCTTTGCCTTCTGCGATGAGGGTCCTACAAAACATGCACATATCATATATACATATACATACAGAAGGGTCTCCCCCCCCCCCTAAGCGCGGTGGCGCACCCCTCGAAAAGCTAAGAAGTCCCACTCCCAAACAGTGACTTCCCAAAAAATCGACTAAAACCCCCTGAACCCGCAAATTTCAAGGGCTGCGCCGTGACTGACTCCCTGGTGGGCAGCTCTGTTCTGTAGATATATATATAATATACAATGTACATAATGTGTGTGTATGTATTTATTAATTTATTGAGCATATGTCTTCAAAGCTTTCCTGTTTCTAGCGAAAGTTTCGTCAGAGAGGCGGCATAATTTAAGCGTGGGGGCACATCTTAAGCAATAAGGGTACCACTGTACCGGGAATTTAGAAAAGTTGCCCGGAAGTGGGGCTTCCAGTTGCTCTCCCGAGGAAATTTTGTTAAATTTATACACTAAAGAGAGTTTTTAAGGCCACATGAGGCATTGAAGTACTAAATGTAAAACGCAAAAATACTTCCAGTTTTATATTAGGTATCTCTTTTTATGGGTATAATGGGAGTGCCACGGTACCTCTGGTGCCTGCCTCCCGTGTGCTGCCGAAGGCAGTGTAACCTTTCACCTCATAGCTTAAAAACACGGTGTCCAAGCTTGTCATCAGTAAAATTAAACGCAGCAAGAGTTTTTAAAATCTTATGTTATTGAAATAGGATTAAAAACAACGTACGATTAAGCGCAAAATTGCAATACTAAATGCAGAAACGTGTTTCGGAATGACAAGGAATATCTTTTTGAATAAAAGGAGTGAGCAACGGGAAGCGATCATCACACGACAAAAGTCTTGTCTTTGTCTTGTAGTAAAAAAGAAATTCCTTGTCATTCCGAAACACGTAACTGAATTAGGTATTGTAATTTTGTGCTTCTTAACCCTACACTGCGCAATTTTTTATTTCTTTGTAAAATATTTTTTTTTGTGTGTTTGTTTGTGGTAGTTATAAGTGGAAAAAATACTAAAAAATTCTTTTTTATTTCGGAAAAATAGAATTCGGGAAAATTTGACATGTTGTTTAAAAACAACACTGCGCATTTAGAGGTTACAATAATAATTTGTTTATATAATCATTTTAATAAATGAAACAAAATCAATAATAAATAGGTATGCATTTTAATCATAAAATAGCAATAAAATAGTAAAATTTATTAAAATATTTTATTTTAATATTATTTATAAATTTAAAAAAAAATAAGCAAAAATTTGCACATGTAACTAATAATTATTAGTTACATCATGTGCAAATTTTTATTTTAATTACCAATGAAGTTTAATAATTTAAATAAAAGATTTTAAACAAGAAACCTAACATCTGTAGGGGGTCTATGCGATAATGTTCGTTTCTTCTTTGGTTGAGCGCGAATTGATTTTAAACAAAATTCCTAAATAATAATTTAATCGACCACTTTATGCTAATTTGTTATCTTCATAACAGTAATCTTCTAAAAGATACTAAATAAAGTGAAATAAAACAACCAGTGACACCTGTTCTTGTTTATACTGCGAATAATGCAGGAGCATAAAAAGTACTCCCGAATGCGCGAAAACAAGTAAAAAAGGCGCCCAAATATATATTTTCCCCGAAATTTTTCGGACAACTTATATTTATTATATTTTGAAACTATGTAAGCAATTAAGGACTATTTTTTAAAATAAACTTGTTGTTTCAAATTTGTAGGAAAAAAATTAAGAAGTTATTGCTTTTTACAAAATCAACATATCTTACGATTTTGTGAAAAAAAATGAGCCTTGAGCTAAGTTTACAAGATCTAGGGGAAACTATATTAACTAATATGATCATACATACAAAATAAAACGAAAAAATGCGCCACATGAAAAAAATATACGAAACAAGAGCTTAGTGAACGAAAAATAGAGCTCTTTAAAAACAACACGGCGCAGTGTAAAGTTACGTACGTTGCTTTTTATCTTATTCAACCTGTCGCTCAAGCGGTAAACCTCTGGGGCCGTTCATAAATGACGTCACGCTTGTTTCTCATATATTTGACCCCCCCCCCTTTGTCACAATATGTCACAATTCAGCGGACCCCCTCCCCCCTTTGTCGCGCATCACGCTATGTTGCATAATGCATGATGTCACACTTCTTGTTACCCCTCCCCTCCTCTTGTCACACTTTGTCACAATTTCCCGAACCCCCCTCCCCCCTCGAAGCGTGACATCATTTATGAAGGATCCTTTTTGGCTTATGTTTATTGTTCTAAAATGTTTAACCTATAAGTTTGTAGCTTCTGTAGGTCATATTCTCCTATTTATTATTTCTTTCGTGATCGTAATAAGCACATGTTTTAGGAACCTAATATTCTGTAAGGACCTATTATATCAGGCTCTTATTATTATTTTCCCCTTAAATTAAAAGCAACGATCATAAAGAATTACAAAACAGCACATCAAAGTCAGAAAAAAGCTTAAGTTTACTAAAAATTAAGTTTTTAAATGAATACTTTGCATCTACGATTTGTTCGTGCGTCATGAGACGTGTAATACAAACATACTGCCCTTTTGATGCATTCTTCTAAGTTAGTTGTGACTAAATTTTGTTAAAGCCTCGCTTATGCAAAGTAAATGAAACGTTTTCCTCCCCGTGTTACATTAATGAACATTTGAGGAGCAAACAGTCAAACCGTGTTTTCTCCAAAAAAAAATAATAAAATAAAATTGAAGTTACTGGTTTTTCTTTGAACTCCTCATTAACTAGTACAAAAGTATGTTGTTATTTGTAACCAAAACAAGTTTAAAGCTGGCTTTGGTTACAAATAACAGCATACTTTGGGGCCGTTCATAAATGACGTCACGCTTTTTCCCTCATACATTTGACCCCCCTCCCCCCCTTTGTCACGTTATGTCACACTTCAGCGGACCCCCCCCCCTCCCCCCTTTGTCACGCGTCACACTATGTTGCATAAAGCGTGTTGTCACACTTCTTGTTACCCCCTCCCTTCCCCTTGTCACACTTTGTCACAATTTCACGAACCCCCTCCCCCCCCCCTCGAAGCGTGACATCATTTATGAATGATCCCTTTTGTACTAGTTAATGAGGAGTTCAAAGAAAAACCAGTAACTTCAATTTTATTTTTTTATTAATTTATTATTTTTTTATTTATTTCTTTTGGAGAAAACACGGTTTGACTGTTTGCTCCTCATTTTAGCTTTAAAAAATGTTTAAAAATAGGAAATGTTTCGTTATGGTTTTCTATCAAATACGTAATAGTTGATATCTTAGTAAAAACACTGAAATGTCAATTTCATAATAACAATAAATATGCCCACCCATGATTTGTAGCATTTGGAATTTATATGAAACACGTCAGTTGCTTAATTTAAATGAAAATTCCATTAGCTCCTCATTAAAGAAACACAAGTTCCCCCGCCCACGTAGAATTGAAATGACAAGCTTGTACAACAATGCCTCTTTGTTTCCCACTCAAAAAATGTAATAAGTCACCGCTACTGTTTGAAACCAGATTATTTCTATCACTGTACCAATCACTTCTTTAAAAACTACGTATACGTTGAAGAACTTGCCTTCAGTTTCGTCTTCGATAGCAACAGCTACTGTTCGAAACATGTGCTCCCCAACAACATTTTCATATTTTGTAAACAAATTTGATGCAAGCACACTTTGGGAATGTGATGACAAATCGACACGTCAGAAGCGGTGTTATGCAATTTTGCAGTTGTCTTATCGATATCTTGTATTATCGACCGCCTGATCTTGAGTGAATATGGCGAGAGGTATCTAATGACCAATCAGAAAGAGGCATGCATCGTACGCCCATTTTCAGCATTTTTGTTCCTTTTTTTTTTAATTTTTAGCCTACTTTCCCGTAAAAGTAAAAAAAAAAAAAAATAATAATAATAATAAAGCATGAAAGAAGGCTTAGTTATAGTTTATCTTGAAAATAATATCGTTAGAAATCAAGAAAAGTCAAAAAGGAGTGAAGTAATTAAATAAAGATTGAAAGATAACAAAAAGTGAAAGTGCGGTTTTGAGAGGGTGGAAATGTGTGTCTGTCGATCGGTCGATCTGTCTGCTCCCCTAATAACGTTTGAGGAAATTGTTCCGCTTCGAGAGAATTTTGTTTTTATTCAAAAGGTCTCGGCGAGACCACCTCTTTTCCATATTTTACTTTTTTGATTTGAACAATTTTTTGTTCAATTTTGAACAGTTCAAAATATTTTAACATTAGCGAATATGGGCAAAAATGAAGCAAATTATGTAAACTCTGGGCACAACATCCAAATTCCTATGAGCAAGCTCACTGGAAGAAGCTTTCGGCTTAAAATATGATTGGGAGAATTTTTGTTCATATTTGAACACTTCAAAAAAAAAAAAAAAATTAACATTAGCGCCTACGGGGAAATTTCAATCCTATATAAATCCCGATCTAATGGACCGATTTACTTGGAACAAACTTTATTGCAAAGCTCTTCTAGCGTAGAACATTATACAGATAGAAAGTTCATCCAGAACTAATGAGCCTATTTTCCTATAAAATTTTTTTGATCGGGATTTTCAAGAATATTTTTGAATTAATGAATGATTAAATGAATAAGTGACAGAATGAATGAATAAATGATTAAAAAATAAATGAGTGAATGAAGGAAAAAAATAAGTAAATGAGTGAATAAATATGTGTTAACCGTTGAAAAAGGTATAACGAAAGCTAAACGAGAATAATAAGACAGAGAAATAGCTAGATATTAAATTTGAAGTTGGTGTGTATGGAAAAGTAGGCTCGTATAGTTCTAAACAGAACTTCTTGTTAATTTTTCTTTTTGGAAACATAATCTTTTAAATCTCCTTTTGCAAGGGAAAGTTTACGTAGCTACGAGCTATGCTATCGTAGAAGATGAATTCAAAATATTACCTTAAGACGTAAGAAATATCAGTGAAATTATAAGTGAAATTTATTGAAGTGTATTCTACACGTTCAAGTGGTGGTAAACTTAGAAACTAAGGAAAATCTGCTAACGTTGATATTCTATGGGATAAGTGAAGAAATTAGTTAATGTTCCTGTAAAAGAATCTAGTAATGTTCAAGACAAACGTAATATATACCCTACACACATTTCAAGATAAAAGAATAGATTTTTCTCTGCAAAAAAAGTTCTGAGCAGTTCAGAATATTTAAGGCACTAGATATGAAAATCAAAATCTTAATGGAGAAAAAAAAAAAATCCTGTAAAACTAGTTTAACTAGCAATGAAATTTTTTGCCCATTTGCAGGGTATACAAAAGTACCTGCGAGTCTTTTTTGTTAATTTATTTTTTAAAATTATTTCTGCTTATTTATATATAATAAATATATTATGTTAACTTATTTATTTATTTCTTACTTTTAGTTATTTATTCTTTAATTTAATTAATTTATTTATTTGACACATTTATAACTAAAAGTATTGACAACCCTTCAGTTGGAAATTCCGATCTCGAAATCCAAGGTATAAAAATTAACTGGAGAGGTAAACCCTTATGCATTTTCAATGTCTATCATCCTCCCAATCAAAAACACTTGCCTGATTCTTTTCCCGTTTTTATGGACAAAAATACCATCATCCTCGGCGATATTAACGCCAAACATACTTCTTGGGGATGTTCCATTGATAATGACAGAGGCTCTGACCTTCTTCAAATCGCTGATGACAATGGCTTTTTACTACTCAACGATGGAACGCCCACTCACACCTCCTTCAGTTATAACACTTCTGAGGCTTTAGACATTGCCATAACCAGCCCAGACTTATTTCCCCAATGCTCCTGGACTGCCCAGGACAATATAGGAAGCGACCATCTCCCAATTATCATTGAATTCAAGAAAAGACAAAAGACGTCAAACTCTAATGAGAAATTCTGGAATTTCAAGAAGGCTAATTGGGCCTGTTTCAGAGAATCTGTGGATGAAGAACTGGCCTCTTTGCAACTTATGGAAGATGTAGACCAGTGCTGGCAGAGTTTCAGAAGAATTATTCTTAAGTATGCTAAGGCCTTCATCCCTAGAGGGAATGTTAAAGGCTTTATGCCACATTTCACCCAATTTACTACCACCTTAGGTCCCCTTTTTGAAAAAAGAAAACACCTCTTAGAATCTGCCAGTTCGTTGGGAGTCAACTTGAGACCAGAGATCAGCAAAATCAGTGCAGAAATCAAACAAGCTTACACCCAACTTAAAAGATCTAAATGGAACGAAAATTGCAGTAAAATTGACATTAGGACACCGGACTCAAAGCTATGGAAACTGCTTAAGGGTATTGGCAAAGAGCAAATACAATGTGAGGGATGCAACACAATAAAAGACAACAACGGCCAAATGTTTACAGATGACAAATCTGCTGCCAATGGTATTGCTGCTCACTACCAACAAATCAGCAGGCTCAACTTCACAAACGAGGACAAGCCGGTAATGCGCAAGGCAAGAAATATCGTTCATGGTTGCCGAAGTACTGATTGCGGTGATCCTTCTATGGCTACTCAATTTAATATGCAAGAATTTCTACTTGCAATGGCCTTTCTCGACCTTAGCATATCCCCCGGTCCAGATGGAATTCATGGCTACATGCTCGAAAACCTTGGATCCTTTGGAAAACAAAAACGCTCGCATCATCACTGGATTGAAACGTAGCTGTCCTTCAGAGATCGTCCTTTACGAAGCAGATCTGCAACCTCTTTATATTCGAAGGCAAGCTAATTTAGTGAAATTTTTTAATAAACTTTCTAGTTTAGACCAAGGCAACTTAACTGCTACTTACCTAAATAATTGGACCTGCAATCAAAGGCTGAAGAAAAACAGTCCTTTTAGCCATGTTAAATCACAACAGTTAATCGCAGAAAATATAGAACCTCATTATCTTCATTACAATCTCAATTCTTGCTTGGATCTCTCCAATGTTAGTTTCCATAAAAGCCTCCCTACCACGCTTGATAAGAATGATTGCTTACCTGACTTCCTTAAACAATTGTCCCTGGAAATCATCAATAAAATCCCTCCAAATGACATCAAAATATATACTGATGGCAGCAAAATGGATGAACGGACAGGCAGTGGAGTGTATATTGAAACACCTCGAGAGAACTACACTCTTCATCAACGCAACCCCGATTTTTGTTCCGTTTTTCGAAGCGAGCTAATTGCAATCGACAGGGGACTAGAGAAAATCATGAGTGAAAGGAACTTTGGAAATATTTGGATACTGTCTGACAGCCGTAGTTCAATCCAACACCTCAAAAATTGGGCCCTCATTGGAGATAAAACCAGTTTATCGATCTTACAAAAAGTAAAGCTCATTTCCCAGCAGCATGAAGTCCACTTTCAATGGATCCCGTCCCATGTCGATATCCGCGGAAATGAGTTGGCTGACACTCTTGCAAAGAAGGGACTAGACCATCCAGTCCCCTCTACCTCAGAGCTTACATACCTTGAACTTTTCGCAAGGCAAAAGGCCCAGAACAAACAAAAGTGGCTGCTGCCTCCTCCTCACTACTGGTATAGAGCGCAAAGACCAGGACTCTCTCTTTCTCTTCCTGGTGACAGGCTGACAAACACTTGCTTGTCTCGACTTGCCAGTGGACACCTGAAAAGTCTCACTTTTTCTGATAACCATATCTTCCCCCTTTGCCCTAAATGCCAGCAAACCCAGGCTTCACCTGAGCATATCTTGACCTGTTTAGGGCTGGACTGGGACGACATCCATTCCTCTCCCCTTTTGGTTTCGGACTTCCTTTTTGTCAACGGATTTATTGATCTGGTCTGACTCCGTCAGACCAGATGGGAATTAGCAACAACAACAACAACATAACTAAAATCCGATAAAATATGTCTTTCATTTTTTTGAACTCCTACCCCTCCCTTATTTTAACACATAACTTTTTGTCTTGACGTTTTATAAATTTAGCGTACACTTTGACTCTTTTCAAAAGTATCCTATACTTTTAAAAATGAAACGTAGTGACAATTCAAATAAGCAACAACTGATGTTGCTGATTATTTGAATTTTTATCATTAGTCGTATATATAATATATATATTGTATATAGACACGCACACATACACGCATTTATATATGTAGTATATGGAGTAAAAGTTTTATCGATGAATTTTGTTTTTTTTTAAAAAATCCAATCAGTTTTTAGTGGAGGAGTCGTCAGCCTTTTCCCAAAAGTATGCCGACTTAAGCCTCAAGTCACGATACGATAATATTTAAAACGCCAGTAAATACGATAATATTTAAAACGCCATTGATAGAAATAAACTTTATTATTTCTATCAATGTACTTTAAATATTATTATATTTACCTGTGTTTTATTGACAGCCTTGATCTTGCACGGTCTTTACCCAGTTGCTCAATATTGGCAATGAATGTACTTTGTTACTTTAAATTTGATACATTTTCTGAATATTCCAGAGTTAGGAAACTTCCTTGTACACAACTTTGATATGAGAGAAAATTTTCCCACGCGAATAAGTTGCACCAAAAGGTAGAATACGGAGCAAAACATGTTTTCTTTCTCACAGATTTTTGGAAGCAATGTCCAACAGTTGAAAATAAACTTTTCCAAATTTTCTTCTTCCGGAAACTTAGTTCAACAACTTTTGATGCGTAAGAAGACCTAATTTGAAACCTGTTGCATTTCAAAATTATCAATATACATCTAACTAAAAAGTTTGTTTGATTGTTGTGACGTAATAAGATATAATAAAAAATACTTATTTTTCACCCGCAACGTTTTTTCTAAACAACAAATGTAGTCAGATTGATGTACGATATTTGAGTTAGACGACCCTCTATCGATTAGAGAAAAAATCGTCAAAATCGGTTCATTTAGTCAAAAGTTATGGATGAAAAAACAAAAAACATACATTTCTGCCCATTACTTTTATTCTGTGAATCGAATATGGTCAAACGAAGGTACGGGACCTATGGGATACCACCCTCGATCGGTTAAAAAAAAATCATGAAAATCGGTTCATCCGGTGCAAAGTTATGAGTGGACAAACAAACAAAACAAAAAAAGACAAAAAAAAAAAAACGACATACATACAGTATGAATGTATAACCTATTTTCTTTGTGAAGTCGGTTAAAAACAAGGATCGATGAATGTGCAAGTCTTGATTTATGTAGAAGTTGGATAATGAAAGTGGAAGTAATTTCATATATTTACAAATTCTGCTTTGAGTGGTAGCATGTACTATTAAAACTTCAAAATTCATGGATGAGGTCATTCATAAATGATGACCCCTTCTCCCCTTTGTCACATGTCACGCTATTTTACCTAAGCATATATACTTGCAGCTCAGAAACAAAATACTACGTTATAGATTAAATTTTCAATATCATATTTTGAACTTTTAACATCATTGTACTTGATTTGTATAAAGTGAAATTGAATCGTTTATTTCGAAAAGGTAACATCTCAGCTTTGAAAAAGAAAGAACTCTCAGTATTAACTTATTAAACTTTTATGGCACAATTAATCAAAAATTGTTTTAATTTACCAATATTGCATTGCTATTACCTACTAAAATAAAATAGTAAAAGATCAGACCCGTAAAGGTTGTTCAACTTTTCGTAAGCCATTTTTTTCTATCTCCAGAAAAAAAATTTTGTTTTTAAGAGTTAATACCTTTTCGAAATAAACGATTCAATTAATGTTTACAACAAAAATCATAGTATATAATAGTGAAAAATATTAACTGTTCGAATTCTGTAAAAATTATCTGCTCCATTTTGTCTTAAAAGTGGCCCAAGAAAAATTCCTCTTAAAGGTAACTTTTAACTAGAAGTTACTTTAAATTTTAATAACAGTCAATTAGTTAATTTTCGATAAAAATTAAATCAACTAGAATACAAAACAAAAATTTAAAAATAAATTACATAAAAATATCTAATCTTCTGATTTTAAATGTTTCTAAAAAAACAAAAAGTGCGATATCACACTTCTTGCTACCCAGGCCCGTCATTTCCAAATTTTCCAGGGAGTGGGGGGGAAGGGTATATTTTCAATGATAAATGATATTATAGGTAAAAAACAACAATATACAGAAAAACATCTATAAATTCAATGTATTTCTGAAAGTCAAGAGAATCAATTGACCCCCCCCCCCCCCCATCGATCGTTCAAATGACAGATCAGTTTCAATCCCCCCCCCCCTTGTCACAAACTCACAAGTTCTCGACCTCCCACTTCCCCTCAAAGCTTTACGTCAGTTGTGAATGAAATCGGAATTTAGGTGGAAAGAAAGTCAGAACTGCTCTATAATTGTCACTTTGACTGTATTTCGTCATCTTTCGTAAGAATCACCCTAATGCATAAATATGTCTGATAGACATAAAGATCAGTATATAGATCTAATAAATCATTTAATTGGCACCCCGAGGTACTTTAGAAAACGTACTACCAGACAGTTTTGCTTCATCGTGAGGCGTAAGTAACGTTCTGAGTCTTGAAGAAAATGGATTCAGCAAGTGAATTTTTCTAAGTATCTCTTTAAATTTTTATCATATTTTAACCCTTTACCTCGAAAACTAAAGTCATCAACAATCACAATCAGGGGTTTTCCTATAGATTTGGGAAATATTTGTTTCATTTCAGAAAAAAAAATGTCCTTTTGATTGAATGCAAGAAAAAAAGAAAAGGAATCCAGGCTCGGTCATTTCACATTTTTAAGGGGGGGGGGGGGCAAAGGGTATATCGCTTATAGAAATGAACAGCGTCATATCTGCAAAATGGACATTTTTCAGGAGAGGAGCAGAAAATAATTATTGTTCTAGTTTTCTCTCACATGATGGATGTTAATGATGACAAAAAAATTGAGAAATAACTATAAAAAGTAATTGTAGTAGTAGTATTATAACCAAAAAAAGTTCGCCTCTAGCCTTAATTTTTGAACATATACTTACGCAGTATTCCCAATATGAAGAGCTCGAAAATCTGAAAATTTTGATATAAAAACCAAAAAAAAAATCGGTTTTTTGCAAATATGACACTGTTCATTTCTATAAGCGATATATTCAATGCTTATTATAGGTGAAAAGCAGCAAAAAATATAAAACAGGCATAAATACATTGTATTTCGAAAAGTCGGGGGAGCATAATTGACCCCCCACTGATCGTCCAAATGTCGGATCTGAAAGAAACTGTACTACTTTTTTGGCTGTTCAGTATTTCACAATGCTTTTCCTTACATCAAATGAGAATTTGAAACAAAATCGAAGTAGACAGCACTTCTTCTGAACGATAATATTTTTATAATAAATGAAAAACAAATTTGTGTGTAAAGTTTGTCCAGAACTAAGCGAACCTACCTTCCCGTACCGTATACCAACATTTGATTTTGTAACATTAATCATGAGTAAGCTTATGCTGCAATACAAATAATCCTTTCAATTAAATGAAACTAAACATACCCGTTTCAGAAAACGTAAATTTTTACTTATTGTAAAAGTGATATCAAATTCGCTTGGTGTTCTATCAAATATTAGGCGTTATGTTTAAGGAATTCCAATTGTCAAAGGTGTTTAATGGGTAAATTTATGTTTATAGAGTGTTTGTGCAAGTACGAAAACTCAAACTTGGGGGGATGTAAAACTGAATTGAAACGAACTTGCCACAATGTAAACTTTGAAATTAAATGGATAAAAAATAAAAAGAAGACAAACATTCGGAGATAGTACTACATAACACGTCGTTGATGCTTTAAGTTGAAACTCCAACTGCCTATTACGACTTTTACAGATAGTCTGGCAAAATTAGCAATTTTTATATTTTTATAAAATAAATTTAATGCTCAAAGTTTTTCTTCACAAAGTGCTGTTATGCCGTCTTAAATGATATCTGAATCGTAGTTTCCGACTTTTTGCTACACGCTTCCCTCTTTTTTAGGGGGGCAATAAGGGGAAATTTAAAAAAAGACGATCATTAAAAATAGAAATGCATCATAGGAATGATTTCCGTCTGTTACTTTATATGGGTGTTAGAACTTAATATTATTTAAGAATTGCGGAAAGACTGCGAAGGCCATTGAAAAACTAAAACGAAAATCTTAAAATGAATAAATTAGAGTACATTGATTTTAATTGCTAAACATGCTGCCATTAAAAAACTCAAATTTCCATTAATTTCCAGTAATATTTCATTAGATGTCCTTCTGATTATTAGAGGACAACATGAATTTCCATTTCTACTCAATTAGAGGGGGAAAAAAGGGTTAAAAATGTTATCTCTTTTATTGTTTTTTTAAACTCTTTCATTCAGAATGTTCCCAAAAGCCTTGATGCGAAAGATAAGACATGAAAAGAAAAATAACAAAATAAATTGGCTGCTACGTTTTTATGTTTTCAAAATTCTACTATCGTCTACTTTTATTTATTGTTTTTTTTTTTATTTTCACTCGATTACGCAATAGCTGTCGAGTGGCTTCGACAATGAAAGACGTTCAGTTCGGCTTTTGCTTTTAAGTCAGTGACAGCTCGTAGTTGATAAGGGTACGTCGTAATTCCGCCGCAACGCAGGACATTTCCGCCGAAAATTTTACCTCCCTCCTCCATGGATGGGACAATTCCGCCGCATTTTTCCCTCCGTTTTCTCAGGACGGGACTGATCCCGAGGAAGTTGGGAAAGTAATGTTTCGGAACAAAAGTTGGAGAAATTCAAATTGTTTTTGAATCCGTACGACGTTTTAACAACGTATTGCGAACTATTAAAATGAATTCCAATTTAAACGTGTTTAAGAGTACATTTTCTCATGCTCATATTCTTCTGCATTCCTCTAGTTCAATAAACAAAATTTTAAGTTTAATAAACATTATATTGACATGTTTTTAAGTATGAGTAACGGTTAACTTAACTAGAATTAATTTTACTAAGAACGTATGTTTGGGATTTTGATGAGGTTTGTAAGAAAGTACTTCTAAAATTAAACACAGGATATATTACAATGATTTTTCGATTTACTTTAACTTTTAATTTGTGTTAACTTTTAAATAATATTTGACTCTACACTATCTGTAAGTTTAACTTCTGTAAGAGCAATTTTTTCTCTTAAGCATTTGCTAAGAAAGGATGAATTTCATCATTAAAAAGTAACCTGCATCATGTATGAAATCGTATGGAATAGGCTGCAATCAGAGTATTTTATATGTTTTGCTTAAAAAAAAAAACATGGTTACTTCTAGAGCTGGTAGAGCTTTAAAAATCTCATACTCCGAGAAACATTGTTATCAAAACAATTAATTTTAAGCTAAACAGTAACTCATATTACATAAATACGCGGTGTGTCAAAAAATTTTTAAGACTAGATTCATAAAATAAAATAAAAACTAGTAATTATATTTTATAAGTATTTTTATTCAAAGTAAGCTCCTTCGGCTCAATACATTTATTACAGCAGTTTAACAACGATTCGAATGCCTGTTCCAGCTCACATTGGGGGACTGCCTCCAAAGCTAGTGTCGAAGCTGTTTTTATAGTGTCAATGTTATGAAAGTAAAAAAAAAAAAAGTTAACAAAGGGACTGAGGTTTTGTAAGTGGATCAGCTGATAGTTAAGGAGTTTCATGAATGCTCGATAACACAGCGCCACTGCAAGCTTAGTTCCAGCTGTAGTCTTAACCCTCTAATACCCAAGTTTTGTTATCGTCGTCCGCCTTAAGGCGGAGTTGAGAATTAGAGGGTTAAAAATTCATTGACATACTGTGTATAAGCAGCTTCGACCGCAAGCTTTGAAGATTGTCCCACAATGTGAGCTGGAACAGGCATTCGAATCGCTGTAACAAATGTATTGAAGCAGAAAGAGCTTACTTTAAATAAAAACACTTAAAAAAATATAATTACTGGTTTTTATTTAATTTTATAAACCTGGTTTTAAAAATTCTTTGACACATTGTGTATTCAATAATATTTTGAACCTGAAGCTACCCAGATGACGTATTATTAAAATAAAAATTTATAAATCCAGCATGTACATTCAAGCTTATAGGAAGTGCACTTTTTTCCCCCTTTTTAAGTTTTAATTTCATTATGCTACATATAATACTTAGTCACAACGAAATTCCAAGTATCATGTCGATAATTATTAATGTTTATTGTAGTAAACCTGATAAAACACAATTCTAAAATTATTTTACGTTAAGAAATTCCGTCTCGTGCCGTTTCTATATTCGGATACCTTTGTTTTGAAAAAATAAGATACAATTTGAACGAAACGCTTTTCATTTAAAACATCTGGAGAGGACATTTCATTCCCACATTCATTTATTTATTTATTTATTTTTGATTTGATCAATTTTTTTTTCAATTTCGAACAATTAAAAAAAATAATAATAACAATATCGCTTGCGAGGAAATTTAAATCCCATAGAAATTCTAATCTAAGACACGGATTTGCTTGGAACAAGCTTTATCGGATCGGAAGGAATTCATAAAGTAGAATTTTTAATTTTCCTACTCCCCTTACATGTCCTACAAATAACCTAGCAATTTCTATTATAAAATATATTTAAAACGTTATAAGAGTAACATTATAAAGTTAGATACCGTAAAATAATTGTTTCTCATACATTTATTAGTCTTTTTTTAGTAATTGTTTTTTCTCATTATTATTATTATTTTAGTGTATTAAGGTACGTTGTAGATTGTACATTTCAGGTTTATTTTTCGACAATTAACAATTTTTAAAACAGTTGACTGCAACATAAACCAAAACGTATACTTCCATAATATATTGCCTTCTCAGCTGATGCAGAAGTTAATTATTGATTTATTTAAGAGCAAATCAGTTAACGTAGATCTGAAACTACTTTATAAGTTATAGAAAAACATAAAAAAATGATTACATTTTTACTTATGTCTTACATTTTGGCTTCACTTCATGTAAAAAGTATTAAAATAATAATAATAATTTTTGTAGGTATCTGTTGATAAAGCCAGAAATGATCAACATATAATTTAAATATGATCAAACTGGTGCTTAAGATTTCCCCACTGGGGCGAATCCAGGAATGTTTCCTGGAGGGGGCTCGAAAAGTAAGAAATGGTTCTCCCTTCGTCAATATTTTCATAATCAAGTTCCCATCAGAATTTTTATGTTTTTAAGTATCCATTAAAACCAATTAATCTGCATTAAAGCGCAGAAAAAAAGCTAAATTATTTAATTGCATGTTTACAAATTTCTTCCAATCCGTTTGGGGGCCCCTTGTGCCCGCTAAAAACCGCCACTGTTATTACTTACTCTGATTATCTTTATGAAATAAAAATTTCGTAAATCATCGCTCCATCTAGTTATGTAATGTAATTGTCTTCATGAAATAAACTGTTGTCAAAGTTTAAAGTGAGTTTTGAAGCTAATAATTATTGTAAAAATTGTTTTCACAAGCCAGAAAAACTTACATTTTGAAATTTAAAAGTGCGATAAATTGTCAATGTATCATTAATTGTAAAGTTAATTTGATAATAATGTTATCACTTAACCTATCATTTTTTTTAATTTTGTCATTTTATAGTATAGTAATAGATTTTCTGTGCCAAAGACTACATTGTTGTATAGTAACTCTAGTTCGTCCCTCTCCGTCGGTGTGACCCGATAAAAACAGTTTTATACTAGGAAATAGAGTAGTAAGTTTAGTAAAATTACATCCGGTTTCTGTGAAGAATTGCAAGAAAAACCGAGATACGCTTTTTTGCTTATGCAGTATAAACTCGTCGCCAAACAATGCATTTTTAATGTGTGCTTTTTAAAGCTATGATACATTTTAAGTGTTATAAAAATTCAAGGAATACCTTGACTCAAGAATCATTCTAAAGAGATTAGGTCCAAATAAGCCTTCTTTTGGAATAGAAGGACTTAATACATTTATCTTATTTTAATACTTCTCATGGAATGGATGAAACAGTGATGTCGAAATTTGCAGCTAACAGGCATGGTGAGCTAAGTAAAATTGTGTAATAACAATAATAGTGCGATATAATAACAAACTAAAAATAAATAAATATATAAATAAATAAGGGTAACACAAAAAAGAAAAATAATGATATGACACATTTTAAGTGTTATAAAAATTCAAGGAATATCTTGATTCAAGAATCATTCTAAAGAGATTAGGTCCAAAGAAGCCTTCTTTTGGAATAGAAGGGCTTAATTCATTTATCTTATTTTAATACTTCTCATGGAATGGATGAACCAGTGATGTCGAAATTTGCATCTAACAGGCATGGTGAGCTAAGTAAAATTGTGTAATAACAATAACAGTGCGATATAATAACAAACTAAAAATAAATAAATATATAAATAAATAAGGGTAACACAAAAAAAAAAATAATGATATGACACATAAATGTCGTACACAAAGGAAAAATTCAATTATTCGTCATTTCATTTCTTCGCTGCTTGATAATAATATGATCATATCCCCCCTACCACCACTCACGAAAAATCAATCAAAAATATTAACACAAAGGAAAAGCAATTTACTTATATTAATGTAAAAAATCTTAGATGTTTACGTGCTCCGTGCTCTTGATTCCACTGATGGCAAACGTTTGACCAAAACAAAAATCTTTTTCTGTTCTATCTTTTTGTTTCCTTCTTTGATCAGCAATAACTTGACTGATTTGCCATTTTGAAAAACTCCACCTATTTTCATCTTTCGAAAAATGTTCTCATCTGATTGAGTCTTTGTGAAAAGGCGGAATTTAAAAATAAAAAATAAAAAACATTTAAAATGCTGCAAAATTAGTTATTACATTCAAAGTTTTCTTTCTTTCTTTTTTCCCCTTATCTATATATAAATGGGGAAAGAGAAAACAATTAAAAACCATTTTCACCTGTGTTTTTTAACCGATTTTCTTACTTTTTTTTATAGTAGCTATTGGCGAGTTTTAGTGATATAAATTTAAAAAATTTGGAAATAGTTTATTATTAGCTAATTTTTTCCGCTTTTATTTTGTCAGGCAAGCTTCATTTATAATTGTAATGTTATATTGTTATAGATAGCAGTGGAAACATGTCTTCGTTCAGTAAATTATTAGGTAATTGATATAAATCTCATTATTAAAAAGAGTCTGTTGACATTAGGCAGTACTATTAAAAACAATCAGATTATGCGTTTGAGTGAAGGCTTCTCTGAAACAATGGAATGGAAAATGAGAGTAGTGTAAGGAAGCAAACATTTAAGTTTTATTCAACAGCCGCTAAACTTAGTACGAACTCAGGAGAAGTACAAGCGGCAGCATTCATGAGCGCAATTGGTCCTGCGGCAACAATGATTTAAAATACTATTGCTTTAAATAAGGATGATCAAAACAAACCGACGCTATAATCACCAATTTTTTTGAATAATAGTTACATAAGTATGAAATAGCTTAATGTTTTCAATGCTAAATTTATCTATTACGGTCGAATTTGTCCCGCAGTGGACCAGTCGGTAAAAGCTAGGTTCTCGCAGAACACTGAAAGTGCAGCAACATCGACTTAGGTCAGTGTTTGGAAGGGTGACAACCTCTCGCGGCTGGTTCCTGTAGGGCCGTGTACGCTAAAGGGAGCTGGTGCACGTTAAATAGGTTGTGGCTCCAATGTCCTCCAAGTGAAACGATACCTGTGGGGGTGCCAATCCCAGGTGACTGTCTCTCATCTGGGAGCTGGTTCAAAAAATTAAGAGACCTTTCAAAGGGGCGGAAATCGGACTCCTGCCTACAAGGGCCCCGTTAGACTCGGGAGCAGCGTACCCATTTTTCCTCACCACGCGCCAGGACACGGCAACAACAACAGTCGAATTTCGACTGTTAGGCGAACTCTAGTTAGGGGCCGTTCATAAATGACGTCACGCTTTTTTACCATATATCTGACCCCCCTCTCCCCCTTTGTCACAATATGTCACACTTCAGCGGACCCCCTCCCCCCCCCCTTTGTCACGTGTCACGCTATATTGTATAATGCATGATGTCACATTTCTTGTTACCCCATCCCCTCCCCTTGTCACACTTTGTCACAATTTCGCGAAACCCCCTCCCCCCTCGACATCATTTATGAATGATCCCTTATTATTATTTTGCACCAGAAAGGAGAACGGGCTCTAGATGGGAAAACCTCATTCCGTACTAACCATAATTAGAATCACTGAATAAAATAATATTACGTAACTTAAAAATAAATCTTTAG
The DNA here is from genome assembly GCA_038502835.1 of Octonoba sinensis. Classification (NCBI taxonomy): domain Eukaryota; kingdom Metazoa; phylum Arthropoda; class Arachnida; order Araneae; family Uloboridae; genus Octonoba; species Octonoba sinensis. The sequence continues at coordinate 124,977,500 of CM076599.1, forward strand.
GATATGATTTTATGTTAATGCCGAGTTACATGCGATTGCTTTCTCTAGATAACTTTAATCAAATCAGCTACTGGAAGATGGGGGCAAAAATGCTATTTCCGCTGACGCGAGCAGTTACTATATTTAAATATAATAAGCCCTAATCTCATAAAAGGTATTTTATTTGTTGTACATTGACGCGTCTCGATTCTAAATTTAACCGGATTTAGCGGCGTCTTATCTTCTTGACGCTTATTAAAAAATTCTTTCTTTAAATACATATCAACGGTTTAAAGTTCTGTTTGTGATTAAAGGGTACCATAGAGGACCAAGCTTCGTTGAATTCTAATCTCAAATTTTAATCATTCTTTGATTACAAATGGAATTGTTTTTTCTATGTTGTTCGTCAGAAAACACTTAAGTGTGCACGTTTTGCCTCTTTTTTAAAAAAAATTTCTGAATAAACAGATAAACTCTCTTCTAAATATGCTTTGAATTTTAAGTATTCAAAAGATGAAATTGAGGTGAGTGAAACGAAATGCAGTTTCACAAACAAGAACACTTAGTAAATTGAAAATTCAGTATTGCGTGCTTAAAAGAGCAGCTCCTTAGTATGATGTGCCGTTTTCAATGATTTTCCTCCTAAAAACACTTGAGACGTTCGAGTGGAGGTAATAATGTTTATAAATCTTTTTCACTCTTTAAAGTTCTGTTTCTCCCTTTCTCCGACAGCATGATTTATACATTATAATGGGCAATATTACTTAGCAAGATAAGGAAGGTTTCTGAGTTTCTGTTAAAATTTTTATTCGGGAAAAATAGTGGTATAGATTTCAATGTGGAAGTTTTAAGGTTTTTTTTTCTTCAAAATTGTGCAATGATGATCTTTTAGAAAATCTCGGAAGTTTAAACAGATGTGCATATTGCACGATTCAATCGTTTTCTGGGACCTTTTGATTGAATACGTAATCAATGTGTTATGAAATGTTTGCAGATTTTCGCACAATTGAGGTTTTTTCAAGTAATTTTCATGCATTTTAAATACAATGTAAAAATCAAAGCAAGAAAATACTCCAAAAAATAAAAGTATATTTTTGTGCTTTTTGTGAATCATAAAAGGATTTTTTTCAAAAAATATCCTAGAAAGAAAATATTTAAAACTGGATAAAACATTGTTAAAGCCCATGCATGTCGTTTTCTTGAAATGTGACGTGAACAGGGTTCGAAATTAGGATGTAAAAGTTAGGGGTCATTGCCACCTAGCTTTTTTGTTTTAGTTGCCAAAAATGTTCTGCTAGGCGTCATTTAAAAAAAATTCAAATTGTTTGGGGAGAGATAATAACTGGCAACTGAAGAAAGTTGTGCAATTGTTAAAAAATATCTCAAAACATCACAACCTTACTGAGAAAATTATTGATAGATAAGAGAAAAATGTTCAATATTAGTAACTTTTCAGAAAGTTGTTAATTTTACTTAAATGGGTGAATCAATATAAACGTTGATTTTAATCAGTGCCTAATAAAAATAAATGAATTAGTTGGCTAAACTATTTTTTCAAGTGTTACTTACAATCTCGTGTTACTTATTTCATTTGTAAGAAAAATTCAGAATTCAAAATTTGAAGGTCAAAAAGTTATGACGTACAGAAAATTAGATGAAATATGTACATAAAAATATAACTATAAAGTTAGGCTAGTTTAAAATTAAATAAATAAATAAATAAATAAAAGTGACGAGTTGGTGCGAATTGTGGTTGTCAAACTATAAGTTTTATGAATGGTTAGGCGTCAAAAGTGATGACTGGGTGTGAAATCGTGGTCGTCAAACGGGAATTTTTAGTTGCAAAATACGACTAACGACCGCTAATTTCGAACCCTGGACGTGAATATGAGCTTTCTTTTTTTGCTTTCTTCCTCTTTTGTCTTGAAACGAAAAACCTATCCCGACATTCTATTAGCATAGTTCACGTGCCTCAATTATTTTAATTAATTAACTTCTTAAGCATAGGTGGATTTACATTGGTGCCAGGGGCTGCGCTTTACCCCCAACATTTTTAGTTGTATTGAAAAAAAAAATTAAAATTAAATATATTTTCACCTAACTTAGTTAGGAAAATAACATATTTTTTCACAGCTACAATTCAAGCTAATTTACTTTAAAACAAACCTAACAAGAAGTTCCGTCTAGAACTATACGAGCCTACTTTCCCGTATACACCAAATTCAAATTTATAATCTAGCTATATCTTTCTCTCTCTTTCTCATTTAGCTTTAGTTCTTAATTTTTTCAAATATACCTTTTTCAACGGACAATACATATTCGCTCACGCATTCATTTTTTCCTTTATTCAGCCATTCATTTATGCATTCAAATGTTTATTCATTCATTTACTCATTTATGTATTTATTCCCTCATTTATTCATTCTTTCACTCATTCATTTATTCACTGAGAAATATCCTTAAAAATTCCGATAACAAAAATTTCAAAGGAAAATAGGCTCGTTAGTTCTGGAAGAACTTTCTATTTGTACATGTTCTACGTTATAAGAGCTTTCCGATAAAGTTTGTTCCAAGCAAATCGGTCCGTTAGATCAGGATTTATATAGGATTGAAATTTCCCCGTAAGCGCTATGTTAATTTTTTGAACTGTTCAAAAATGAACAAAATCTGTTCAAATTGATATTTCACGCCAAGCACTTCTTCCAGTAAGCTTGTTCATTGGAATATGGATCTTGTACCCAGAGTTTACATCATTTGCTTCATTTTCACCCATAGGCGTTAAAGCTAAATTTTTTTGAACTGTTCAAAATTGAACAAAAAATTGTTCAAATCAAAAAGTAAAATATAGAAATGAGATGTCCTCGCCGAGATCTTTCGAATGCAAAAAGATTTTTTCGAATCGGACTATTCGTTCAAAAGTTATTAGGGGGGGGGGGGGGACAGACCGACAGACCGACCGACATTTTCCCCATCTCAAAACCCTACTTTCAAATTTTTTATTTTTCAATCTTTATTTAATTACTTCACTTTTTTTTTTACTTTTCTTTATTTTTAACGATATTTTTACGATACATTAAGCCTTCTTTCATGCTTTATTATTATTTTTTTTACTTTTACGTGAAAGTAGGCTAAAAATGCAATAATATGCAGTTTGATGTGTGTCCCAAAACATCGGCACCCCCCCCCCCCGGTATTGTTTCATCCCCAGAATGCACAGCCTTAATCTGCCTATGCCCTTAAGTAATTTGAAAAGAAAAAAATCATTTTAATTTACACCTCAAGATAAATAATTGTCAATAATAAGCAGCAATATTCCATTAATAATTTAAGTTTTAATGCTGAGACCCCATTGAATAACCGAGTAATAGACTCAATGGATCAACAGTTGAAGAATAAATTACATAATACGCTTTAACATTATGTTTGATATTTAAAGTGATGAAAAGTTGCCGCCCCTGAAGATGAGCCTCCCGAAATGGACTGCCCCTTCGCCTCTCTCTGGTTACGTTACGGTTTGAAGAACACCATAAACGAAGACGTAAATAGAGCGTCATAAAATGGGTCTTTCAGACCCCAGAACTAAGCATCAGCAATTTTGACGCAATTTTTTGGTTCTCTGATTTAAAAAATGATTACAAAACAAAAGAACTAAAAAAAAAGTTTTTTAATTTTAATTAATAATTAGTTTAAATAATAATTAATGTCCAATTTCCATGTTTTTCGTGTTTAAAACAAAATAAACTATCTGTTGATTGATTGCAAAAACAATTGGGTGTTTTAGCTTTCAAATTGCACAAACAGTAGTTAATAAACAGTATTTTAAAATGTACCCAATTGGGTACACTTGGAATGAAGAGGTTAAATCAAAAAGCTTCACTCTTATGTCGCTTCTCGCACAACTCTTCACTTCATTTTAACTTCGAAAAGAATTATTTGATTACATTTAAATCTTAACTTATTAAATTTATTCCAGACTTTTATAACCAAATTATGAAAGGCAGGGATGCAAACCTTTCCCACGCACAATGACGCATCCGCACCCCAAAAAAAGATAAGGAGCCCCCCAAAACAACAATAACCCCCGAAAAATAATTGGCTATTCCCCCCCCCCCCCCCCGCCAATTTCAGTCTGCGCCCCTGATAAAAGGGACGTTATCTGCAAAATTAATTTAAATTTTATAATTCATTGTTGTTTGCCGAAGTCGTTCCAACTGGTTAGAACCAGTTGAAGTATGACAGTTCAGTGGGATTCAAAACTGTCCAAGATACATTTTCTATATCCTTTATCGATTTTTCCTATCATCTCAGTTTTTTTCCCCCCACTTACATTGAACATCTGAGTACACAAAATTATTCTATGCCCACAAGTCTGGTGAAGATGTAGAACTACGAATAAAACGTTTATTGGCTGTTCCTCCGTCAATGTTTGTAAACGACATGAATCACTGACATTTCTGAGGAATCACCTTGAGCAAATGTTAGCAATTTTGTTGAAAGTTGCGCAACACTTATTTGAACAATTTAAATCATAACCATTTCAGGAAAAACTATATAGAAATACCGAAATACTTCAAAAAGACATTCGTTTTGATTGAAAGTAATCGAAGTCGTGAAGGAGGTAGAAAAATTTAGATCTAGTTAAGAAAACTATAGTATTTAAATAAAACCGGCAATATTGGAGGTGATTTTCCTCATCAATGTGTTTCCACAAAAGTTACTTTAAGATTAATTTTCATGTGTAGAACTGGTAGTGGAAAGACCAAGAACACCATTTTATTATCATCAAAATTTCCCCTCTGAAGTGTAATACAAGGGACAATGTTGAACATGGGAAAAACTTAATTGAATTTGTAGCTGAATCTTAGCCAGGCCCGTCATTTAGGGTATCAAGGGGGGGGGGGGGGGGGCAATTGACCTCCTCCTCCCCCCTCCGACTTTTAAAAATGCATTGAACTTATGTAGTTAAACAATATGCAATTAAACAATTAATTGCATATTTGTTTAAAATACATTGCTTTTTTTATCCAAATACTAAAAACTAATAACAATTAAATAACGAAAATCAAGTTATAAAAACATGTATATGTATTTTGTTGTTTTTTCCCAAAATGAAGCATAGAAAATATACCGTTTGCTCCAACCCCCCCCCCCCCCCCGGAAAACTTTGAAATGACGAGCCTGCTCTAAACTAGGGATTTCCACCTACGCAGTGCAGCAAATATTATCCTTGACGAAACGGTTCTATAATAAATGATAATGATCGGAATATGGCTCACAAGTCATCTTTGAAACGCAACTTTTGGCCTTAAAAGGAATGGAAGTAAAAACAAGCGCGATCAGCATAATTACTCTACATTATTTTGTTTAGAAAGGAATTACAGTAGCCTCTTGTCATAGGCTTGGACTTTAAAATGGGGGGAGGGGGTTGAATTGCTTTTTAAGGGAATGGGAATTCAATTTTGTTGTTGATTGAACAGCAACAAAACCGAATTACAATTCCCTAATACCCCTTATAAAAAAATATTCACTTTTTTAAAAAAAAGATTGAACGTTAAATGTTCTGTGTCAGGCAAAAGCTATCATGGGTCATTCCACGGCAACGGACGTTACATTTATACAGCATTTTTCAACTTCAACGAGCTTTCTAACAAACTTGTTGGGTATTTTTTAGGTTTTTTAATTTTGGCTAGTAAAAGTACATGTGTTCTAAGTCTGCAAAAAATTTTTTGAAGATATATATGTATTTGCTGTCTGTTAAAAAAAATGCTGAAATTTCGTTACGTGTGTTACTCATCGGGTAACACACGTAACGAAATTTCAAAAAAATTTTTATCATACAGCAAATACATATATATCTTCAATTTTCTTTTTGTACACTTAGAACACATGTACTTTTACTAGCCAAAATTAAAAAACCTAAAAAATACCCAACAAGTTTGTTAGAATGCTCGTTGAAGTTGAAAAATGCTGTATAAATGTAACGTCCGTTGCCGTGGAATGACAGTCATGTCGGTTTTTTGCTTCAAAGAAACTGCTGAATCTTTATTCAAATTTGAAAAAAGAAAAAAAAAAAAGTTCCAAATCATTGATAAATACGTTTATAATAATCTTAATAAATCGATTGTAACACTAACATTAAGATTGTTAACTTATTGTTAATTTTCCCCTTCTTCGGCAATTGGTCTGTTTTGTTAGTGAAATAAAATGCCCTCACCCGAGCGCTTCATAATTGCTAGAAAAAGGAAAACGTATAAACATAATTTTCAAGTGTTTGCCGTTTTCAGTAACTCACATATAAAGCAAGTTTTATATTCCCATTTTATTTCTTCAAATCATGAAGAGAAAATACATTTTTGTTGACTTTGAGCCGACTTAATTTTATTACTATAAAATGCACATGAAATTGTTTCAAGAAATTGCCGCTTGGGCACGACAATATCTATAAACAATCAAAGAGGGACGAATTCCAAGCACGTGTGCTCACATTTTATTCCACGTCACCGAGTTTCACGTTAAGATAATCTTCCCGCCGAAAGTATCCAGTGATTAGTCATCGGAAAATCATATTTTCAACGCGAATCGTGAGCCAGGTGTGCTGTTCAAAGCAATTTAGAATTCGGTTGCATCAGACATTTTATCCGCTACCAGTTTAGCGCTCATATTGCATTAACGAGTTTACATGTTCTATTAAAAGCTATTTAAGCCATAAAACACTCAGTATCTTCTACAATTAAGAGTAATGTTAAGAAATATATAGAACCATAATATTCAAACCACTAACGGATAAGAAAAAACAGGGCAAACAATAAATATATTTCATTTGAATGAAATTCACTATAAGGGGAATGATAAAATAACTTTTATTCATTTGAGTTTTATTACATCTAATGTTTTTAACAATCAACATTTTCCATATTTTAAAAAGATTTTTGGTCGAAGGAAGTTTGAGAAACGATACTCACTATCTTTCATGCGAACTTTAACTTTTGTAATAAAAAACACAGTTAAATGGTTCTCTTTTTTTTTTCTTCAAAATAATGTGAAGTTTTTCCGCTGAAAGGAGTAGAATATTACTTCATTTAATTTTTGTTCAAGGGGAATTTTTTAAGTAGAAATTAGTCAAATAATGTTCATTTTGACTTATGTACTAGACCCCAACCTTTTTGTCTTTGCGAACCCCTTCTAAAATCCGAAAGAAAATGGCTTAGTAGTCGTTAGTAACGCGTAACAAAACTATTAAAATTTGCTAGCACATTTATTTTCCATGTTGCACATAACATGTTTATATCAAGAAATGAAAACACAATAGCAAAACACGTGAATTTAAACAAAAACTAATATAATAACTACAAGACAATGGATGTATGTGTTTTTAATAATTATTTTTTATCATTTGTTCTTTCTGAATTAATAATAGGACAGTAAATATATATATTCGAAAAACATATTTTTAAAAAAATTACCGATAGTGCAAAAAGAAAAATTGTGGAATGTCACGAAAAAATATACGTGTAAAATTTTGAATCAATCAATTAATATCTTTTCGTTCCAATTTCGAGTTGAAACATACAGAATTCACAAAAGTAATGGAAATTTACAGCAATATAAAATTTACATATATTCAAATATCTCATTGCGATAATGCAGAAAAATTGAAATAAAATGTTATAAATGTGAGTACAAAATTTGAAATTAATCAATAAATATCTTCCGGTTCTACATATGAGCCGGACATAATGCAAAGTATTAAACTTCAGCAAATTTTCATATTTCCGACTCTCCTTCGCCATGAGCGGAAAAAATAGGAAACAGTAGGAGAAATATTAGTTCAAAATTTAAAATAAATCTATGAATATCTTCTGACAAAAAAGTGGGAGCACCGCAAATCATATCGTTGCTAAGCCAAAGTGTCCCATTTTTCCCTTAGAAGTGAATGGTCGCTAAAAAAAATGAAATTTAAAAGGGCTGCTTTTTAGAGCTTTATCATTTCGGAAGCATAAAAGATTTTTTAATTCCTTTAGGGGCGCCCCTAGGCCCCCAGGGGCACAGGGTGCGCAAAATCTTCAGTTGTCCCCGGGCGCTGAAATCCCTAGCTACGCCTCTGCCCTCGAGTATCCGTTTGGCTTAGATACTCTCGGCTAAATTAAATACCTAGTTCAATCCCCATTAAATGAGATCTCAGGTGCTTCCATCTAGGGAAACTGAGCGTCCAAATTCTCAGTGGCAATGGCATCCACCGACAGTGGTGCTACTTGAAAAAATGGATGCCGATTACCGGGGTACGCACTAGGTCTGCAAAGGTTAATGACCATACGCAGCCTCCCATTAGAAAGAAAAAAAAATCTGAATGAAGAATATTTTAACGTTAATCTAAATCATTAAAAAATTACATTACAAATAAATATTACATAATAAGTCGTCGAAATAATAAAGTTTTAGAAAGAAATATTTGATTAAAATAAAAAATAAAGCAACAATGATTATAATTAATAATAGAACGAGCTAGTCAAACACGATATAGTTTCATAAAAAAAAAAAAAAAGGAAGAAAGAAAGATATTGATAAAACTTAAAGTGTTATACTGTTTATATTGTAACACTAGATGTCGCTTTTTTTCTGCAAGTTTAGGCTCGATTTTCTACTCATATATTTTGAAGTAATTTTAATCTCAATTCATATCCTCATTTTAAACATTGCAGATTTCCTCCTTGTAAAGTTTTGAACTGAAAGGAGACCTTAATATGACAACATTTCAAACTTTATAAAAATTTCTTCCGACAACTCTTCTGCTTATTTCCTAATTTTTTGGAAGTAGCATAGATTTACTCCTGTTTGACCTTTAACAGACATTAAATCAAGTTAAAGTACAAGTTTCAACTTCATAAAAAATATTTTATTTTTAAAACAACAAATCATTAAACAGTGAATTGCAGATTTGTTTGAAATACATTGTTTTTTTATACAAAAATTAGAAACTAATAACAATATTAAATAACAAAAATCAAGTTATAAAATAAATATTAAAATGAAAAATGGAAATAAGCAGATTTAAGGTACCTTATGTTAAATTAACTTTCAACTTTTAAAATAATTGAAACATTTATTGGATGCCGAAAAGGATTGAAATCTCACACAAGGCATGCAATTTTCAGCGAAGCACATGTCCGATCTGCCATTCCCAAAATATAGGTTTTTACTTTATGTTTCAGAATTGCAAATTATTTTAATATTATTAAATTTTTATGTACAGTACCAATTTACATGAAATCCCAACCATTTAGCAAGTTTTTAATGATAGTAAATATACAGTGTACAAGAGGATGGTATCTGGAGATACCTTTAATGACTAGATTTTCAAAAAAAAAAAAGTATTATATTAAATACAATGTCAAAAATTTAGAAGTATAATTCTCTCCATACTTTATAATTCAACTCATTCAAAAGGCAATGTCCCCCCGTTTGTACTGTAAATAAACTTAGAAGGATAAAAAAAAATTTACTTGATCATTAATTTTATTGATTTAAAAACAACAATTAATTAATAAAATAATTTTTATAAAAAACAGAACAGAACGCTAAAAAGTGAAAAATAAATTCATTCTTTAAACAACATCGATGTGACTTTTAAACATAGTTTTAGAAGGTGCAAAATTAGGATAGATAAAATCTTTTGTAATCATGAATCAATTACAAATATATAATTTTTTCGCAGAATTAGCAACAGTTCCAATATGAAGTAGCAAATGGTCTAATGGTAATTAGACTCATAATTTTGCACCGACTTCTAAAACTATGTTTAAAAGTCACATCGATGTTGTTTAAAGAATGAATTTATTTTTCACTTTTTAGCGCAATTTATAAATTGAAGTCGGTTCTGTTTTTTTTTATAAAAATTATTTTATTTTATTCTTTTTAGTGTAAATACATTTTGTATAGAAATACTCTATTTTTTTTAAACATCCATATCAAAGGGCAAAACTTCTTTGAATTAATGACACTAAAAACTAATCATTTGTATGATAAATTCCCTTTTGAAGTATATTTTAGCAAACAAACTGATTGGATTAATTTTTGCCACAGAGAAGCCTTCAGTCAAACTCTTACTGTAATTTCTTTTAATATTATAGCCCATGACAACAAACATGTTTTTAACAATGACTTTTATATTTATTAATAGACTAGCGGTACCCGCACGGCTATGCCCGTGTTAAAAAATGAAAAGACCAGTCGGTTTGCCATTGTGTATATAGTGATAACTTTTTTAGGTGCAAATTATGTTATTTTATTAAAATGTATAGCATTCCATATAATTAAAGATTAGCTGCCCATGGCAATCAGCCGGAGATCCTACACATTTAAGCATTTTTTTTTTTACAAAACACACACAATAAAAAAGGAAAAAGGAAAGAAAGAAACGAAATAAAACAAAAAAGAAAATATTTGAAAAAAAAAACGCATTTTGTTTGTTTTGTTCAAGTACCCACACAAAAAGGAAGATTATAATAAATTAGAATAGTTTTAATTAATAAATTTTTAGTACAATTAATTTTTATCTATTATTTATTGACAAAGCCGGGTCCAGACACTACGTTTTGTACAACCTTTTGTCTGCGCAGTCTTAAGACTAAATGAAAACGTTGCAGTTTTTTATGCGTCTACATAGTGCAGAGATATCTGTATATTTCACTCAGTTTTGTGCGATATCGTCATGAAGGAGATACTACTCTGGTCAATTATGACATGGTGTCATGTTAAAAAAAAAGACTGGAACGTCTCAGAAGAACCCGGCGTTCAAAGTGGTCAAATAATTACATAAAATAAATATTTTTTTGTTGCCTGTTCTGGTGGTTCGACAACTGCAATCTCTTTATTTTCATCCATGGTATTCCTAGACTGCCTTGGTGTCTCCTGATCATTTAGGAAATGTAACAAATCAAAGTACCAGAGAGATGGCTTGTAAATTTCGTCTCCAACCCCAGATCGAATCGATTTATTAACTTTTGCCAATTATTTCCGGTAAACACTTCTCAAAGAATTAATTATTTACAAATGTTTCTCTGTTTGCGGTTACATCAATGTCTTTGATTTTTTCCACTAAACTCTCATAAGCCTCCCCCTTTTTATCCTTGTCACTATACTCCTTGGATTTTACACGCCAAACGCGTGGGAAACTTTCGCATAATGCAATAAATTTTGTGAGAAACTCCCGAGAACATTGCCGAAAGTCGGCCATTGTCGCGTGACGAATTGAAACTGAGAAGCAAAATGAATCGGAAAGGGGTGCTACCGTCTACATGTGCCGATTTGTCTGTACAGTTCAAAGACATATGCTTTCTAGCTCAGTTATCGCTGCAACTGTACAGTCTTCGCACCGGACTCAAAACTGCGCACTTTTCCAATCTACACGCAACGTTTTATCTGCAATGTGTTGAACTGCGCAGAGAAAAGGTTGTGCAAAACGTAGCGTCTGGACCCGGCTTAAAATAGAAAGACGAAATTTTGTAGCCTGCAGAAACAAACAGCAGCAAGCAAAGATTTGAAAGCGGAATAAACCTTCCATCCGAGCTCAAATAGGAAAATAACATATGTGCTAATTCACTGGAGAAAAAAAAAGTAAATAAATGAAAGTATAAATAGTAATAATAAGCTGGAATAACAAAAATCGCTATAAAGGATAACATTTCTTTTAAAAACCCCTGTGCAGTATGGAAAATAGTCCCGTAAAATACATGTCAAAATAAGGAAATCAAAACAAAGCTATCAATCGCCTGTGAGACGCAGGAAATAAATTTTAATTCGTTTTAAAAAAATAATAATCAAAATCCAAAAAAAAGAAATAAATAAATTAAAAATCGGCTGCTTCTCAAAATGCTAAAAACCGCAAGCAATAAATTTTAATTCGTTAAAAGAAACAAGAAGTTCCGTCTAGAACTATACGAGCCTACTTTCCCGTATGCACCAAATTCAAATTTATAATCTAGCTATCGCTTTCTTATTTATCTTTTGTTCCAATTATTGAAAATATACCTTTTTCAACGGATAATACATATTCATTCACTCACTCATTCATTCTTTCATTTATTCAGCCATGCATTTATTCATTCATTCGTTACCTCATTCAAGTGTTTATTCATTCATTTACGCATTCATGTATTTATTCACTCATTTATTTATATTTTCATTTATTCAATAATTTATTCATTCATTCTTTTCCTCATTCATTTATTCATTGATTTATTCTTTCACTCTTTAATTTATTCATTCATTCATTATTTCACTCATTGAGTCACTGAGAAATATCCTTGAAAATCCCGATCAAAAAATTTCATAGCAAAATAGGCTCGTAAGTTCTGGATAAACTTTCTATTTCTACATGTTCTACGTTATAAGAGCTTTCCGATAAAGTTTGTTCCAAGCAAATCGGTCCGTTAGATCAGGATTTATATAGGGTTGAAATTTCCCCGTAAGCTCTGTGTTAATTTTTTGAACTGTTCAAAAATGAACAAAAACTGTTCAAATCAATATTTCACGCCGAGAACTCCTTTCAATAAGCTTGCAATAGGAACTTGGCTCTTGTGCCCAGAGTTTACAGAATTTGCTTCAATTTTGTCCATAGGCGCTAATGTTAAAATTTTTTAAACTGTTCAAAATTGAACAAAAAATTGTTCAAATAAAAAAGTAAAATATAGAAATGAGATGTCCTCGCCGAGATCTTTCGAATGCAAAAAGAATTTTTCCAATCGGACAATTCGTTCAAAAGTTATTAGGGGGGGGGGGGGGGGGGACAGACCGACAGACACACTTTTTCCCCATCTCAATACCCTACTTTCAAATTTTTTATTTTTCAATCTTTATTTAATTACTTCACTTATTTTTGACTTTTCTTGATTTTTAACGATAATTTCACGATACATTAAGCCTTCTTTCATGCTTTATTATTATTTTTTTTTACTTTTACGGGAAAGTAGGCTAAAAAGGATCAATAGTCAGTCGGCATGGCAACAATTAAAATTAAAGTTAATTACCGTGAAAAAATAATTTCGAACTGCAGAGAAAAATGCTTATAACTTCTTTTCTAGTTAATTTAGAGGCTTCGAATTTTCGCACGTAGAGCGAAACTCTTTCCGGGGTAGTTTTTCACGCGCTTTTCAACGGTATCAAGCTCGAAACGATGCGATAATTCCTTCCTATAGAAAATGACTATTTTATGAAACTTTCGGCTATAAATTGGAATAAAAGAAGAACAAATTCGAATTTCAGAAAAACTCTCCGAGGTGCACACCCCCATGTTCCAAACTAATTTCGTGCCAAATTTCATGAAAATCCGCTGGAAGGTCTGGGCCCTACGCCGAACACAGACAGACACACACACACACAAAAACACACACACATACTTACTGCTTTATTATTAGTAGAGATTTCCCAACAAAGAAAAATCAAGCCAAGCCTTTCCAATTAAAATAAAAAAATACTTATTTTTCACCCGTAACGTTTTTTCTAAAAAACAAATGTAGTCAAATTGATTTGCAATACTTGAGTTAGACGACCCTCTATCGATTAAAGAAAAAATCATCAAAACGGTTCATTTAGTCAAAAGTTATGGATGAAAAAACAAAAAAACTACATTTCTGCCGATAACTTTTTTTCTAATTATCGAATATGGTCAAACGAAGGTACGGGACTTCTGGGAAACTACCCTCGATCGATTAAAAAAAGAATCATGAAAATCGGTTCATCCGGTGAGAAGTTATGAGTGGACAAACAAACAAAAAAAAAACGACATACATACAGTATGAATGTATAACCACCTTCCTTTGTGAAGTCGGTTAAAAACTGGCTTAAACTGCCTGAAACCACCCATCCACTAAAAATGTCAATTGTGAAGTTCTTCCAATAATGTTTAATTTCGATTCCCTCAAAAGAAAAAGAAGAAAAAGGCGTGCAATTTTCGGATTGCGACATACGCAACTCAGATTTTTTACTTCCTTCACACGATTTTCTCTTCAAAATGAATAAATAAATAATAAACAATCGCAAGAAACATCTTTTTTTTTACGGTTAAAGCCTGGAAATGTCGGTGGATTTTCAAGGCGCTAAAATCGTCTGCGCCCATGTCGTACGATTATGCGGCATGTAAAAGATCCCTTGAGTAGACATTTAGCTTGGATGCTCTCGGCTAAATTAAATTCCTAGTGCAATTTCGCATCAACGGAGTTCGGGTGCTCGTCCCTTTCAGGAGGAGAAACTGGACTTCAAAATTCTCATGCGGTGATGGTACCACACATAATGTGGTGCCGCTGAAAGAGATGGTGCCAATCTCTCGGGAAAACAGTAAGTCTGCAATTGGTAGAAGCCAACAACAGCCCATTAGAAATTAAAAAAAAAAGGTTGTATTATTTTCTTCAATAATGCTCATGTATCCCCCTCCTTTCCGGTGTAGTTACTAAGTAACAGATATAGAATCCTTAGTTATTTTCCCGAATATTGTTTTCGATTACGTAACTTATCTTGCAGTGGAAGGAAATGTCGCAGCAAAATTACAAGATAATATTTTGAGCTTTGTTTTCCCGCATATTTTGAGGGTTTGAATGTTGAAGGAAGTCGGCAAACAAAAACGGCAGCGGATGTTTGGCTGCTTGATCTAAATTTGAAAACAACTGCGTCTTTAGAGATTGAAATTGGATGTCCGGGAAATTTAAATAAAATACTTAGTTTAGTTTTAATGTGTACTAGCAAAATAACCCGGTGCTGCCGGTTACAATAACAATAGTGAGAAAATAATGTAACATGTTGAACAACCTGAATCCTGTAGCAAAAATTGACAATTAAGTTTAAATTAAAACTCACGAGTTTATTTTTACAATGAACTATTGGAATAAACTTCATACTCCTTAGAAGACATTGGATTCTGGGCGATAATTCGTGTTCTATTTACTTAGAGTTTTCAAACAAATTTGGCTGAAGCAGTTAACTTCAGAATGATGTAAAATTTTAGAAAATGAGAATCTTTTTTCTATTTTTTATTGTCGAAACAAATCTAGAAACTAAAAACAAAATAATAATGATAAGTTTTGGGATGCGACTTCGTTATCTTTCTGAGGATGATTCATTCTAATCCGTTGGTTGGTGTGGCTTTGTATAGCGAACATACAAACATACACACAAACAAGCTCTTTTATACACTCTTTTATATATTCATTGCCATGTATGTCAATTCACAGCAAAATTTTGGGATACTTTTTTTGGTGACATTAGGGTAAGGGCGCTCAGAAGCACCTCCTAGGAAATGTCGAAGGCTCTTTCCAGAAATATATTTCATTTGAGTCGGTAAAAACGCCGTTTAATATGCTACCTTTGGCGACGTTAGGGAATGGAATGAGGGGTAAAAAAAAAAGATTAGTTAGCAATGCTTTGCAAAGTGAAACAACAAAATGTCATCAAGCTTTTAATACTACCTGGATTTCTCGACATCTGAGAGAACAAACTTTGATCTGTTTTCGAATAGAACAAGTGACTTTAAATATTTCAATGAGGGTGGAGATTAAAAAAAAAAAGCGATGAAAAGCATTTTGATGAGGGCAAAGCTGAAGATCTGTCACTTCAAAAGGGGAAAAAACTCAAAATTTGAAATATACATACCGATAATGAATAAGTTAATTCCAGAGCTATCTCATCATTTAAAATCTTCAGGGCTCGGCGCACTTTGGAGTCTTCAAAATAGTGAAAAAAGTGACCACAGCTTTAAAAAAAGTGACCAAAATAGTGACCATTAAAATGTAAACGTGTGTTTTTTTTCATTTAAACTAAATATAACTTGAAAAAAAGCAGTTTCGACATCTTTTGAAAACTAAACCTGAATATATAGAGCTTTTACCCAACTTAAAAAAAAAAAAAAAATCATAGCCTATTCAAAAATACGAATTTTTACATACCTGCAACTATCTTCATAAATACCTTTTTCAAAACCCATAAATGGCTAGGAGTGAGGACAAAAGTTATTACTTTTCATTAATTTCTTTCTCAAATTGTTACTTATTAAAAAATATAAACGAATAAATATTTATTCAAATTGGCAGAAATTTCAAATTTTAATTTATGTTCAGCATTGAATAAAATTTATTTTGCAAATGCTCGTTTTTAAGTATTTTTTATACTTGTTTAAAGATTAGAAAATTCCACTTGAAATAAATCTAAATTTGATATTTTATCAAAATTATTCTGACTGAAATTACTCTGTTAATCTTCTGTACCATTGTAGGAAACAAACCGTTTGATTATTCAATACTGTTTTTGTAATTTCATGGTAGTAACAAAATCCCAAAAAAATTCCCTGATTTAATAATTTTAGTTACACGGTATAACTGTCATACATAATGACAGAATGAGTGGCACACCACAATCTTCTTTAGGGGGGGGGGGGGTGCACTATTTTTTTTCCTACCTGAACTTTGTGCAATTCCTTTGGGGGGGGGGGGTGGAAATAAGAGATCACGTTAAATTTAAATTTTGGTGGTGAAATGGTCCATCTCAAACACTTTATTTAGCAACGTAATGACTTCAATTATACAAAATTAGTTTTGAACACAAACTACACACAGGGTGCTTTCACACCAAAGGCGACAAAGACAAAAAACATGTCTTTTCTCATCTGCGCACCCGCAGAGCATAGTTTTGAAATCAAAAATAGTTTCTGCGCTTGCACAGATGTGGAAAAGACAACTTTTTGGTCTTTGTCGCTTTTGGTGTGAAAAAACCCTTGGAGTTTCCAAATGCAGCGACTTGCTTTTAAAATGTATTGATGCTGATTAAAAATACCAAGAAAAAAAATATTTTTCTAAAATGAAAATAGAAAACTGCCATCGATCATAAATGATCCACGAAAATTTGAACTACCTTCCCATAATAGCAAGTGAATATCACTGTAAAACATTTCTGTAAAAAGATGGAAAGGAAACCTAGTGTTTTTGTAAATTTACTATCTTGTTTTAAATCAGATAATCAAGTTTTTCTTATAACAGTTTCTCAATAAAAGCTGTTACGGTTTTTTATGAAGTATAACCTTAAATGTTTTTGAACAGAATTTTTTATCTTTTGCATTTTCAGTGAAATGTTTAAAAATTTTAATTAAATATTTAACGAATCTCAAGGAATTAAAATTAGATTTTACTGTTTGGTGAAACCCTGTTTAAAAAGGGTCCTTAAGCACATTAAGTGTACCATTATTTGATGTAACATGCGAGAAAACTCAGGTGAATGCATATAATTTCATCTAATTTCTGCCTCATCATTGACAATAATTACATATTTTAATTATTATGATATGCAGATGTGGGGGGGGGGGCTCATTACTTTTAACGCCTATGGGCCTCTACATCCTTAATCCGGCCCCGTCTATACGTAAATTAGTGAACAGATTGAAAAATAAATGAAAATGACTCATATCTGGTGCATAAATCGAATTATCTTATAACTATGAAGTTGTAGACAGAAAATAATAAGGTCTGTTGCTCAACGATTGCTTAAGGATGAAAAAACGATCAATTAACAACCTTTATTTCGCCACTGGTAGGAAGGGCTTAACTTTTCCCAGAGTATTATGCATTTTCCCCAACTTTATTTTTACGGTTAACCCATATCTTCGACTGCCCTCTACCTTGGAACAACATAAATGACAATGATTTGGCTCGAGAGAAGCCTTCAAAAACAGGGTACTGAAGCAAAAACATTTCAAGCTGCTCCACACAGATTTCCAAATACTAACTCCGTTTTGTGCTCCTAATTAGTTTAATATTAATCATATGTAGCATCTTTATTCTTGTTGGTGATAGCCAGTGTCGGGTTTTTTACAGTAGAAACTGATTTTTCCCCAGGATAGGGGAAGAAACTGGAAGGAACCGAATTGGAGATGGAATGAAAAAACTAGAAATAAGATAAGTTAAAAATCAAAATATTTTAACAAAATGGGATAATTAAACTACTAGTAAAATTAATTACATCTACATCCAATGCAAAACAGACAATTTAAGTGGGAAATTTTATTTTGGGAAAAGGGTCATTTTCGGCAAATAAAATTTGAATAAAAATATATTTGTAAAAATTCAAAAAATCTAATGATATATTTCCTTTTTTTTTGCAGTTTATTTAATATATAATTCTGTAAAGAGTAAGAGTTGGTAGCTTGGAATTTTGTGAATGGTCCGAAAATGAACCCGAATTTCCTCTGACGCAACCCCTGTCAGTATCAATTATTATCACTCTGTAAAGTATTAAGTAAATTTTAAAAATGTTTTCTTATTCATTATCCAATATCACTTACATATTTAACGAGTCGCCAGACTAAGCGAAGCAGAATATTTTAGTCGGTAAAAAAATTAAAAATAAGTTGATAGTATTAAATTGTTTTATTACTAATTAAGCATGTGTAATTAAACGTTATAGGTTTAACTATATGAACTTAAGATTTTCTTTAAAAGATATTTTATGCAGCAAAATTTGAACTTGAACTCTCAACGAACGAGTTTCTACCATTTTCTGTACTTGGTAGAAACTCGCCAACCCGGACGATAGCAAATTTAATGCTATTTATAGAGAATTTATTTTGCAGATTTAAAAAAAAAAAAAACCACGTTTTGTTTTTCACGCGAAACTAATTTTAATGCAGAAAAAATCTTAATTTTAAACATTTTTAATGAAATTCTAATAAAAAAAAAAAGTGGAGCAAGACTGATTTCTGTAGTCCCGGTATGAAAAATACTTCATTAAAGACAAAGACATTGCACAGAATTTTAGTACTCTTTAAAAACAATTTATAATAAATACTAGGCACACAAAATTCTGGAAAAAAAAATTCAAATTGATGCTATAGTGTTTCAGCACAGCCTGAAAGTTATTTCTTAATGCTACTTATATCCTTAAAATGCACTAACAGTTATGCAAATATATACATATATTATTTACACATTATTTGAACAATTGGATATACTTATTTCAAAAACAAAATAATTGACAAAAAAAACCCCTGCAATTAACTTTCCGACACTTGAAAGCTCTCGCTAGTTCAAACAAGCTGGCTTTAGTTCACAAATTTTGAAACTAAAATTTTTTTATTTTTGAAATCTAATCGATTTACCCTTTAACAGAGCTTAATAAGCATTAAAAAATTTTAGTTTACTTCCATAGCAGGTGCAAAAAAGATCTTTTAAAAAATTTAAGCATCAAAATATAAAAACTAAAATTAAAAGTAGATTTTCGAATTCCATTTTTACAATCTTACAATAATTATCAACATGATTGTTGGATATTTGGAGTAAGTCAAGAATTCCAGTGTATAACCAGAACAATCACCCTTGAAAACTTATTTTGAAATTCTTCAATTTTAGTTTAAAACTTGGTTGCAATGTATCCCTGTAAAAGAAACTGACAAAAGAAACTAATTAAAAAAATTTTTTTATTAAGAAAAGACATCCACTTTTAGGTCCCACAACATCCGAATTAGTTAACATCAAAACAAAAAACATGGAGAGCAATGAAAGATGATCACAATCTATAGATTCAAGTTATTTTGTTCACTTAGTATAAAAATCTTTAATGAGTGATGTTCAATACAAACTATTTTCAAATATCGCTCCTAAGAATTTGAAAAATTCTACAGTTCCTCTTTTGCTTTAGGTTTTCCGGATCTATCGTAGCCTTTAAGTTCTTCTGTAGCATGTTTTGCGATGTAAGAGATGAAGTCCTTCAGCTCTCGGCCACCCTTTAAGTTAAGAGATTATTCGGAATGAAAAATTTAAGATTATTTTCTAAAAGGTAACACAGTAGCAAAGAGATTTTGCTTAAACCAGAAAAATTTAGCATGTAAACTATGGAAAGAGTTTTACAAATTTAATTATGAACCATATAATTCAGTTATAGAATTGGGAAATTTTATAAGCAGCAGTTTAGCATTGTTGGATTTAGTGGTACAATTTTTATGAAATAATAGCTTTGTTTGAAAGAAAAGAGCTGCCAATCCAGCGAGTTTTGTCTTAAGACAAAGAAATATTTCATAATAGCTAATAAGTTAATAAAAGGAAAAAATTCTGCTATAAAAGTTTAAATCTTATTTCATTTGCAAGATGATTCTATAAACTTTTGTGCTACAAAATAAAAATTCAATGGAAAAGAATAATCCTTTAGATTAAAAACATCCAGCAACCTCAAATCATGTCCATTTTATATTTTAAAATGTATGCCCAATTTTATATTGAATTTTTTCCCCTCATTTTGTAAATCTTGATAAATTATAATAAACTCAACACAACGAAAGTTTTGGATGACTATTGCACTGAACCTTAACAAAAAAGGTGCTTTTCCTACATGAAAAAAAGAGAAGACTTTTGAATGATAATTAGAAATTCTACTGGTGAACTTCACACTCCAATACTGTACTATCAATGAGTTGGTTTGAGGGGGGGGGGGGGAGAGTTATAGCAGCAACAGAATATGGCATACCACAATTGTGGCGACTTGCCAAATTTGCTGCTTTGTAAGATGACGCTATAGCAACAAATTGTGTTGGTTTTTTTTTTGCAGAGAGGGATGTGTGGGCGTCAGGGCTGAAAAAACCAGCATTTTTTTTAAAAAAAAAGGCTGGTCTTTACTGGCTTTTTTCAATTAGACACAATACTATTTACAATTTGCACCTATATTATGTCAATTTATGTTGTTATGTACCGTATCTTAATAAATATGAAAAGCTATTCTATTACAGATTCAAGTGTATACTTCTCAGCTTAAAATTTATTTTAACATTAAAAGAATTCAGAATACTGAAACTTGCAATAGCAAAACTTTAAGAACAATGTTCATTAATTTCTTTCTAGCATACATTTGACACTACAAACATAAGTCTTTTGCTCACGGCAAGATGAGCAAGAAAAAAAAGTCATTTGAAGCATTTCCGTTCCGTTAACAAAATACAACATAATTTTAATTAATTAAACTAGTGTTTACCTACAGCACTACTCATTGCAAACATTAAAAAAAGTCACCAGTGGTGAGAAGTTGGCTCGCTTTATATAAGGGAATTTTTTTTAATACGTAGCATTAAACATTTTTAAAGATCAATATCATTCTAGTACAATTTAACATCGACCAGCAGATCTGCTTTCAGATGGGCATCTTTATTTTATGCAATTTGACAAATTGCTTTTATTTTCATTTGGACTAGAGAACTAGTTATGGTTCTGAAAAGGCATAAAAAAATTAAAGGTGCTTTGAAATATGCAAAAGAGTAATAGTTAAAGACTAAGACAAACGATTGGTAATATTTAGCTCATATAGCAGTGTCAAGTGAACTTTCTAATTCTTAGTGAAAATCTTAAAAGAGTACAAAACAAAGTCTCTTCCCGTGTCTGTAAGCTTAGATCTTTAAAACTACGCAACGGATTTTTACACCGTTTTCCTCAATAGACTTAGTAATTCATGAGGAAGATTTGTAGACCTGTTAGAAAAAAATCCAACCGATAGTTCCCTTTTTTAATTAATTTTTTAATGATTTTTGCTACGCATATATTGCAGTTTTTCCTCCAACGGCGGATTCCACTGACAAATGGGTCCTGTCCGCGGATTGCAAGCAGAGATATGGGAAAATATTTGTGATTTTTGTTTATCTATTCTCGCATCCGCTTCATTTTTAAAAATGAAAAGAAAACCAAATTACTTTCGTAAAGCTCAGGGTATACGAATTCTAAAAATATAAGCTTCAAAACATTTTCAGATTTAATAATTAAAATTCCATAGTTTGTAAGACCCACAAATTTGTTCAAAAACTGCGCTAAAATAGTCGCATTTTGACAAAATTTTAAAATGAATATAACATTTCAATTCTCAGGCTATGACGATTTTAAACATGAACTTTGAAAAAATATTTTAAAAACTTCGTAAGATAGTTAAAAGTTCATTTTTCATTTCAACATGAAATAAATTCCGGCATGGGGTTTACAAACAACTCGCATTTTTAAAATTCAGCGCTGTGCGGGTACCGCTAGTCGGGAAAATAAATTGTTTAAATTGTATTGAATCTAAATAAATTTCTAATAAGGAACACTTTCTCTTTACTAGTTCTGTAATGTATCATTCTATTAAATAATTTTCATTCTTATTTTAAGTATTTTGCTATGCAGTAATAATTTAATTGCATAAAAGCTTAAACAATTTTTCATTTCGTACTTTTTTCGGAAAAATTAAAAAAAAAAAAAAATTCCGGCTTTTTTAAAGCAGTTTAAACCAAAAAAAAACCAGCCAGCCTTTTTTGGCCCCGGTGGGCATGCAATACAAATTTACAGAAAGGGCTAAGTTTTTATTTTGGAGTTGTTAATTTGTTTACTTGTCCAACTTCACACAAGTTATAAACTGGAGGAAAAAACCTCAATTTCAAGATTAATTAGCTATAAATGGTTTTGAGACATTCACGTTTTAAACGTGAATGTACTCTGAGAAAATAGAACTTTTTCTATATCAAAATATTTCACTCCAATTTTTTAATTTCCTGATCTTTTAATTTAAGCTCTTTTACTGAAGCTTCTTTTAATTCACTAAAAATGAGAGTTTAAAAAAATACTGCATCTTAATTTATTTTCATATTCCAAAAATTATTACTTAAATATTGGCCACATTTGGCTAATGAACTAAAAATTCTAATCAAACGAGATTATGAACTTTGTAAGGAGAAATTTTGGCAATAATTGAAATTTTCATGAATAATAAATTTGGTAATGATTATCAATTTATTTCGAATGGCAAAAGCAAAACAATTATTCAGTTAGTAATTTGCATTTATATTTACAGAAATCAACATTGAAGCACATAAATTTAACTCACTTCATATTTCTTTGGGCTGGACTTGTAATCTTTTGGAACCCAGTACAGAGTAGGGAATCTGAAAATAGTATCAGCATAAAGTAGTTTAATTAAAGTTCAACATTTATTCAAAATAAATTAATTTTTCAGAAGTACCAAAAAATTTCATATCTGTACATCCTGCGAACAGGGTATTTACAAATTTTTAGAATGATTTAGGGATAAGCAATGTTTTAAAATTGTAGTCTGGACTTTTAAAAAAAGTTGCTAATCTTTTTAGCAACTTTTTAAATCTAACTGCGTTTTTTTTGTTTTGGGCAGTAAATCTGCATCAAGGCTTTTCACAACCTAAGGGCTTAAATGAAATTTTAAGGTATTGATTTTCTTTCCTCTTCTACTATCTATCAGAATACCAATCAGTTTGTTTGCATTTAGAAAGAGTTCTTTTCAACAGATCAAGAGCACAATAGTCAAAATGAAACATCAAGATACTTTGCATGACTACACTGAAAAGGTATAAAAAATAGGGATGTACCGAGTACTCGGCAAAATTCCAGCCAAGTATTCGGCCATTACAGAGTAGTTTTAAAAATTTCGTCATTTTTTAAAAGTTTACTAATAGATAAATTTGTAACTGATTAGTACAATATGCAAATATAAATACGTAATATGAAATAATTAAAAAAAATATGAAGTATATAAAATGTTTTTACACAGCTTATATATTGGTAAAGTTCATATGCTAATTTGACTATTTTTTCCACTTTCTATACTTTGTTTGCCACTTTTTAAGCTGTACGAGTAGCGTCCAACATGTTTGATTTAACAAATCGGTGAAACATGTCAGAAACTCTTATGTTATGCCCTGGCAATCTTTTTGGATGCCTGATGAAGAAAAAATGGTCTTTTCATCTAAACCTTTTAAATGGATTAATTTGTGGTAACTTATTTGCATTAAATATAATTTATCTTTGGGTAACTGAATATATATATACATACACATTTCTAAATGAAAATCAAAATCTAGCTACATAAAAGCTACAATTGTAAAAGTGAGAAAAAAAAAAAAAGACTTTAAAGTAAAGTAATTATCAGCAAGAAAAAGGTAATACACAAAATTCTATCAACTACAAATATTTTAATAATTAATATCAAATTCAATATGTCGTAAATTATGGTGTAAAAATACACCATAATAATTTTGTATCTTGGGTTTTAAAAATAGAATTACATATAAAAAATCTCACTTTATTATTAACTAGAAAAAATTAAAAAATGAAAAGAAAGTGAATAAAAATATACAGTGTCAATATAGACGTTTTCCCTTGGGTGCGGGGTAGGGAGGAGAAGATTATGAGACATTTTACATTATTGAATGAATTTTTACCGCAACCATTAATCATTTTTGATAAACTGATTTTTATAAAGAGATTTAAAGAATTTTGTTTTTTTCTGTTCTTACATTCAATTTCTTTCATTAGTTTATATACATTATGTAGTTAAAATGTATGTTTTCATTTCAATATATACAAAATTCTTCATGTGCACATCAACACTCTTTTAGCCTACTTTCCCCGTAAAAGTCAAAAAAAAAAAAAAAGCATGAAAGAAGGCTTAATGTATCGCAAAAATATCGTTAAAAATAAAGAAAAGTTAAAAAAAAGTGAAGTAATTAAATAAATGAAAAATAAAAAATTTGAAAGTAGGGTTTTGAGATGGGGAAAATGTGTGTCTGTCGGTCTGTCCCCCCTAATAACTTTTGAACGAATTGTCCGATTGGAAAAATTCTTTTTGCATTCGGAAGATCTCGGCGAGGACATCTCATTCCCATATTTTACTAGCTTTTTGTTCAATTTTGAACAGTTCAAAAATTTTTAACATTTACGCCTAAGGACAAAATTGAAGCAAATTATGTAAACTCTGGGCACAAGACCCAAGTTCCTATTGCAAGCTTATTGAAAGGAGTTCTTAGCGTGAAATATTGATTTGAACAGTTTTTGTTCATTTCTGAACAGTTCAAAAAAAAAAAAAAAAATTGTGGTATTTTTCCGGCGCAGGCGATAAAGTCGCCAATAATGATGCAACTAACGCCAAACGGAATATCGTCGTTGTTATCCTTTTGTGTGTTCCGTCTCCAAAAATTTTGCTCAGTGAGATTTGCGCCTTGATAATGCAAAGGTACCAAATTAACATTAGCGCATATAGGAAATTTCAATCCCATATAAATCCTGATCTAAACGACGGATTGGCTCGCAACAAACTTTATCAGAAAGATATTACGCTGTAGATCATGTACTGATACGAAACTCAACAACTGAACAAGCTTGTTTTCCTATGAAATTTTTGATCGGGATTTTTTAAAGGCATTTCTCAATAAATAAATGAATGAATGAGTGAAAGAATGAATGAATAAATGAATGAGTGAAAGAACGAATGAATGAGTGAATACATGATAAAGTAATTAAATGAATGAGTGAATGAAAAAATAAATAAACAAGTGATAACTACATGAATGACTGAGTGAATGAATGAATATGTATTATCCGTTGAAAAAAGTATATTTGAAGTAATTAAGAACTAAAGCTAAATGTGAAAGAGAGAGAAAGTGATAGCTTATTATAAATTTGAAGTTGGGTGTATACGGGAAAGTAGGCTCTTATAGTTCTAGACGGAACTTCTTGTTTATTCACAACTACTCTGTACTTGGCACTCGGCCGAGTACTCTGTATTCTGCTACTCGGCCAAAGTGCTACTCTGTACATCCCTAATAAAAAACAGCAACACTTGTATCAATCTTTATTATTTTTTTCCGAAGTATGCAAGTACCAAGTTTCAAAAGACAACTTTAATTTTTGTTTTAATGGAAGTCTACTCTTCTTAGGTGATAAAAGCATTTCGTTCAACATCAGATGTCGAACTTTCTTTTAATAGTATATTAAAGTTTGTTTTAATTCTTTTCCACATATTTTTTCATTGCAGGAGAACAGAGACAAACCTTTTAGAATCAGATTCTGTAATGGGCAGAAAGTTTTATTTATTACAGTTTTTTTTTTGTTAGTACACAAGATTGGTGAAATCATTTAAGTGAAGTTGTGATTTATTAAGGGTCATAATGAATTTTGATTCAACCCTTTCTAATTTTTTTTAATTCACAGTTTTCTACAAAACGTTATGTTTTTTAAAAGCATATTCTTGAATTATGCTCATTTACACAAGACATTTTGGAGGAAAAAAATTGAATAGCAAACAATTTCTCATTTCCAATAAGTTGCTGCTAGAAGTTTACTCCAAAACACTCGTTTAAAAAGAACAAAAAATCTTTACTCAAGTAGTTCCGAAAAGGTGCGAACACACTGAATTTACTCAAATTAAAAGTAAAGTGTTAGAAAATTAAACGTTATCATTATATATTTCTAATAAGAAATTTTAGTATTACTCCCTTCTTTTCACACAAGGATTACAGATTTCACTCTTTTCTTACAATTATGAATTTAGAACAGACATAAAGGCTTTGAAAAAATTTGAGAACATTACCCATGAACTTCAAACGAAGGAGGAACGTCATTGGCGGTTGCATCCATTTTCACTATTTCTACATTTTCATTTTCCATCTAAAATGAAAAATTCAATTATAAATATTACTTGAAAGCAAACACTAAAAATAAACCAACATCAAAATTTTCCAAAGTTTACTTTTGTTCCTAGCTCTTCATAAGCTGGTGCCAATTTCTTGCAGTGTCCACACCAAGGTGCATAAAATTCAATTAATATATCTTTATCATTATCAATAACTAATTCTTGGAAATTTTGGGCAACAGCAACCTGAAAGAGAAAGAAAAGTTCAATATGGATTTTAATCAAATCCAACAACTGCAAAAATATGTTTTTTTCAATTGGTAAAAAAAGTTATTGAATGAAAAAGTATATAAAAATTTGTATTTTAATTACATATTTACTGATACATATTTGATAACAAGGGGAAGACATTGAAACAGCTTGGAAAAAGTCATTTGCATTGAATTTTTCATTTGAATCAAACAGATATCTATGTAACTATCTTTATAAAAATAAAAGCAGCAAGTAAAAATTTAGGAATAATTTGAAAAATATATTAAGTTACATTAATTCCTGCTGAAACACATTTTATTAAATTATAGCCAAAGTAATAGAAAGATTAAAGTAAATATGTTACGAAGATTATAATCATGAAGAAAATTTTAAGATTAATACTAGAATTAAAATATATAAAATAAAAAGTTCTTTATAAATTCTTTTTAAAAAAAAATGAACTTTGATGTTTTAAAGTATTAAAATGTGCAATATTATATGTGTAACTTTTCTCAAGTGCTAATTACTCCTACAGAGCCATTATTGAATACCGTGTATCTAATGTGATAATTAGCAAACTTCCAGAAATCTTTCGCGGCAAGCAAACTCAAACTTGGAACTATACACTCAAATTTAACAGACGGAAACTTCAAAGAGATTACAATATTAACAATGGGTGAAACTGGACACTTAGCACAGCGGCTGGCTACGTTTTTTTTGGCCTTCTTTGACCCATAAGCCAAAAAGGTTGCTAGTAGGATTTTTTGGTTAGATAAGCTTTTTTCCCCAGCTAAGATCTTTTTATCAAGTGGCATTTTATTTCCATAGACTACTTTTATAAAATATTGCAATTTTTTGAAAATAAAAATTACATTTTCATTACAACTTTATAATCGAACAAATATTGTATTCATTTTTCAAATATTTGTTTTACTTTTATTTTGAAATTAACTTTCATAGATTATGGGCCATTTCACAGTATTTTCTAAAAAATTATCATTAAATTTTATTTTCAAATAATGTGTTCAGCACATTTATAAATCAAATTTGGTGATAATTAAACTGTAAATTACGTGGTTATAACAAAAAAGTGTCATGTTGCGGACTCGACGTTTGGACAAAATACTGTGAAATAGCCCTTATACTTTAATTCAAACACGTGACCTGTTGGGGGAAAATACTAAGGCATCAAGACATAATGTTGTAAGCTTAATAAAAACCCTGTATTACTGTATTCCAAACATAAATTACCATACCATAAAATTTACAAATACAAAGCAAAGTCAAGTCATTACTTTATTATATAAATGATTAATTGGGGATTAACATCTAACAAAAAAAGTGTAGAACTCTCGACATTCTTCGGAACTTATATTCATAAGTAAAGAGTCGAAATTCTGTACAATTAATAAAAATTCATAGCATTTTTTAAAGTAATAAACAGGTTTTCAAGCAGTAACTTTTCAAACTGAAATTACTATTTCATATCTGCTCTGAAAATATTAATGAATAAAGTATGAAAAATCTAATTAAGGGTAAAAAAAAGAATTGCCAAGTAAGAAAGCATTATATGAAGAACATAAAAGATTGATCCTAAGCATAGCTTAAAAGAGAGAATAAGATAGACTCTGGATACATTAAGAAAGAACTAGGAGAAGAAGATTATTAATACACATAATCATGATTTAAATAGCTAATAGTTTAAAAAGACTGCAACAATTCTCACAAAATAGGACCATCTTTTAATTAAAAAAATTTAAATAAATATCAGAGCACAAATTTGAATCTGAATTCTTGTTACAGTCTAGTTATTCATAAAAGACTGAATCTTACCTTGACAGGTCCATCATTTTTTTCTGGAAGAGGCTCTGATTTCAAGTGTGGTTCAAGAGAGCCATCTAAGAATTTCTTCACAAAAGCATCGAAATTTTCAACACTAAAGATAAACAAATTTGTCTAAATTAATATAACACAGCATTGAAAATTTTAACTCTAGTTTCAAAGAAATTTTATTTTAAAAACATACATTTGTGAATACTTTATTAATTCTTGTTTTTATTAAATTTGAGATAAACCTCAATTCGTGAAAATAATTGATTAAGGCCAATTTTAAAACCATTTGCAACTTCCTCCCCACATAAATAAGATATATTAATAGATTATTTCCTAGTTATTTATAAGTTGCCGTTTCCATAATAAATGAGCAGAAATAGAAATGAGCATTCGTGGTTGCAAATAATTTAGACAAAATTATATAATTTAGTTACAGAAAGCAATATTCCAAAAGTTGCTTTTGTAAAGAATTTGACAAAAAACATTAAAGAAAAAAAAAAAACTGGGGGGGGGGGGGGGGGGGGCTTTCCAAAATTTAAAAATCGAAAGCAATTTAATGGATAAAATGGTATATAGTCCACATCACATACATAGCAAATTTGTGTTTCTTTATTACAAAGTTTGATTAACAATGATGTCACAGATGTTCGTCGACCAATTATGTTTATATATTGACTAACTTGAAACTGAATTAATGAAGAATGTACTGAACATTGTGGGAGAGTTATCCCTGTAAAACAATTTAACAATTATTTTCGTATTAAAATAAATCTACTTGAGTTTGACAAAAACACAAAACTTTATTTCCCTGCTTAACATATCTAACTGGATAAATTTTATTTAAAAAATGTATTTAATTGATAAATATTAAATAGTTTTTAAATGATACATTTGCAGTCATGAAAAAGTTTATATAATAACACTCAAGAGATTTTAAACCTACCTGAATTCTTCTTTCATGTTAAATTTCTGATTAGCTGCATTTCGTGCACCAACAATAGGTTTATCTCCAGTAGCTTTTAATCCAAAATCTTCAACTTCAGCAGAGAATTTGTCCTTATTACTAACAGCAAAAGTTATTTCTCCTTTGTAAGTTTGAGCTACTTTCATAATACGATTACGCCAGTAGTTTGTACCTTTGCGAAAAAGGAGAGATCATTTTACAGTAAATTTTTCAGAATATAGCATTTCAAAATCCTTAATATGCATAGTTCAAATGATTTTAAAAATTTTATTTCATTCTTCGCAAATATAACTTTTTTTAAGTACACCAAAATCTTGGTATACAATTTTATAAAAATTATAAATATTATATATTTTAATAAAAACTGAAAACTTCAATGAAACATTCACAAGAACTTTTAATATAAAATTTATATTGTAACATTGGATTGCTAAGAAACAATATCTATAGGATTGAGTGTTTAAATTTTCGAAATCCTTTGATGGATTAATTGGCACATAATTTCTTTTTCACTAACTCTTGGCTGATGTTTAAATATTTAAATCTCATAATTACATTATGCTTGCATATGAAATAAAACAATCTTTCAAGATATATTTATATTTCCACAGGGTGCGTACACTATTCTCTGAGTAAAAATCAAGCACTTTCCAGTACTCTTCATAGCAAAAATCAAGTGTTTCAAATGAAGTACATTTAACCATTTCAAATACAGGTTATATTACAAGAGAAAAAAATACTGAAAAATCATGACCTAACACTTTGTAAAAGCTTATTAAAAAGTATATTACAAGCATAAATTACTATGCAATAAGAGTTATTAAATACTACAAGTCAACTCATTATTTTAATATAAAAAACAATGGGGGCATTATGTCTAACCAAAATAAGGCGTGGAAGTGGCATGGCATTTTTTAAAGAAATAAACCTGTTTCTGAGCAATAACCTTAAACTGAAATAACTATTTCATACTTGATAACTATAAAAATTTATAAAAATAAAATAACATCAAAATTAGGTGTGAATAATTTTTTACATGCTTTTATATATTGAATTAAAATAGAAAGAATTATTATGTAACAATGTAAAATGAGTACTTGAAAGGGGGGAGGGACCTTAATGCTAAAGAGGATCTAAAATTTCAACACATTTTAAATTACATGCAAAAAAATAACAGAAAAAACAATTTAAATAAAAAACTAAACATTTTTAGCAAAAAAATTTTTAAAACAGATTTTTAATAAGGTTCTAATATTTAATAATTATAATCAACAGATGTATCACTAAAAGTTAAAAAGCTAAAAATTCCTCGATTATTGGCGACATTTAGAGTGGGCGTGGCAAAATAACGTTTCTGTAATTTCTTTACAGAAGCTAAAGAAAGATTAAAAATAATGATAAGCTTAAATTTATTTATGTCTAAGGAGAAGAATCCGATATTAAACGAGAAGTAGGAAGTTTTGCCGAAGCAACCAGATTTCGAAGTGCTTAAAAAATCGGAATCGACACTTAAAAGCGCCAAAAACGAATCGAATGTGTAAATTTTACTCTTAATTTGTGAAACTTCGCAGGAATGTACGGAGGCTACTTTTAAAAATGTTCATACGATAAAAAAAATAGAGAAAAAGAAATCCAAATTACGAATTTTTGCAGAAACGAAAGTTTTAATTTCTAAAATTACCAAAACTACGGAATTCCGTCAAAATACGGAAAAATCAAATGTCTGCAGGTAGGAATTTGAAGAAAGGTGAATTTTCCTGTTGATAAGTTGCAAAGAAATAGTAAAAATGAGAAAATCAAGGGCTTTCCAGATATTTTTTGTACATTATTCCAAATTTCCAAGGCCTTGGAAAAAAATTAATTCAAGGACTTTCAAGGTTTTCCAGGTCGCGTACGCACCCTGTTTCCAGTAACCAAAAACTAAAGCAACTTTTCATTTAGGAAAAATAATGCAAGGTAAAAATGTATTTATTTTATTTGAAATTAAAATATCTTTTACATTTCTAACTAAGGAACTCTAAACATAAAAAAACCTGTCAAATGGCAAATACATTTGCAATTCTATTGCATAAAATGCTACCAGTTATTTTAGAAAAGAAATTCTTTTACTTATGTATCTAGTACTTTGAAAAATAATTTCTCAATAAATTATATTTTTTAAAAGTATACTAAGAAAGGAATTCTAGATATAAATTTTAGCCTGCTTTAAACTTATTTTAAAATGTTATTACACAATTTTTTCAACAAATTATCCAAAAAGCACTATTAGCAACAATCAAAAAATAAGAAAAACCTCTACATCTGCGGACACTAAAGCTCAAAAACAGACACCAAATTGTTTAACAGTGTAAAAGTTACCTACATACATCAGTACACTAATTGCCACCCTATTACGACTTGTACAAAAGATGAAAGTAATAAATTTTGCCGAATAGAAAGCTAGAGATATTATCCAAATGGATCTCTCTACAAGACATTGTTCAAGGTCTGGTTATTTACTTTTCGTAATTCATGTTTTGCTACTAATAATAAAGCAGCAAATATCTCTCTCTGTGTGCGTGTCTGTGCCTGGTGTAGGGCCAAGACTGTTCGAAGAATTTCCAGGAAATTTGGCACGAAATCAGTTTGGAACATGGGGTGAGCCCCCTCGAAGAGTTTCTGAAATTCAAATTAGTCTTTTTATAATTCCAACTTACAGCCAAAAATAGCATAAAATTGTAG
Source organism: Octonoba sinensis (assembly GCA_038502835.1). NCBI lineage: Eukaryota > Metazoa > Arthropoda > Arachnida > Araneae > Uloboridae > Octonoba > Octonoba sinensis. The sequence goes on from CM076599.1 coordinate 125,009,664, forward strand.
TTTTCTATTGGAAGGAATTATCGCATCCTTTCACCATAGAAAAGCCCGTAAAAAATGGTTCTAGATAGAGATTTGCTCTGCATGTTAAAATTCAAAGCTAGACTAGAGTTAGTTTTCTAGAAAAGGAGTTATAAATGTTTTATTTTCTCCAGACGATTGATAAAACACTTGCTTTTTATTTTATTTGAATTGTTACCGATCCGTTTACATGTATATTTGCTGAATAAAATTCTTTTCACGATGTTTTTAGAATTTTGAAGAGCAGCCGATTTTACATAATTTACACATAAAAAGGTTACCACTGAATATATAATGGTAAACAGACTGGTCTTTTTACTTTTTAACATGGGCAAAGCCATGCAGGTACTGCAAATAAATAAATAAAAGTATGATTTTTGAAAAATAGCAAATTTTACAAGTTTAACATTAAAATTTACTGGGTAAAAAATCTCATGCCTTTTAAATACTGGGAAAAAACCAACAGGGACTAAATTAAAATGTTTAGATAATCAAGGCCCTTTTCTTTTATTTATAGAGCTTTATTATATTTACCTGAAAATTTGTTAAAAATCATTGAATTTTAGACGTAAGCATACAGTTTTCTTGCAAATTTTAACTTTATTACATTTAACAATATTACTACATTAACTTTTTTTTTTTTTACCTTTGACATTCTTTACATAATCAACATCATAATAAGCTACTATCAGAGGTGCCTTAAAGTCATCATGATTATCATGAGTTCTATGACCAACCAGACCATGGCTAAAAAAAAAAAAATACAAAATTTAGATATTTTTTAAAAACACAACACATAGCTTTGAGCAATAATTTACCAACTACTGCGAAATTATTATATATTTTTATAATAAGCATTCATTTTAAACATTATTACAGTTGCATTAAAGCTTTCAATAATTAACATGTAAATAAAAGGTAAATTATTACCTATTTAATTTTATTAATTTAAGATTTAAACATTATTTCAAGAAGAAATAATTTTGTAGAGATTTGTATAATGTGCCTAAATTCTACTTAATATGTTAAGAACGACAAAATCTTGAATGGGATAAGTATTTTAAAACCGTTTGAACAGTAAAAATAAATGTACAATTAAGTTGTTCATGAACAACTTAATAAATTAAGAGTACAAATACCTAAACTATCCTGCTCTTCAAAATCCTTCTAAATTGACAGTATAAATACCTAAACTATCCTGTTCTTCAAAATCCTTCTAAATTAACAGTGATTAAAATTCAGTTTTAATTTTTCCAGGTGCTTAATAGTTTAATTAACTAGTTAAGCAGGTGACAATATAAAAGCAAGTTCTTTCTGACAGGAATTTAAAGTGTCATTTAGATAAAGTATTAGTCCAATATATTATTTCATATACTTATGGGGAAAAATAATTTATAAAATCTTTCGCAATACTATGCCAATCTAAAATCAGCAATTTAAAAACCAATAAAATTTAAATAGTCTAATTTTGAAAATAGATTGCTAAACAAATATTAAAACATACTACAAAATATTAAAAACATCCTAGAGTAGATTATTAAACAAATACTAAAAAAAACCAAAGAAACATACTAGTTATCTTTTACAAAAGATTTAATTTCTTCTTTATCAGCAGATCCACTATACTTGACTTCATTAGACTCGAATTTGTTCCAGAATTTCTTTGGACGATATAAAACAATTTCGCTATAAAAGAGAAATTTAGTTTAAAGCAGCTAATAAGTTATAAATTAAATATCAATGTACATTTTTAGTATATATTTTAGAAAAATACACTACAAAGGAAAAATTGCACGTACTCTGAAAGGCCTTTTTTATCTAAAGCTTCTTTGTTGAATGTATGGCCAAACACAACAGATTCTCTAAGTTTATCAGCCGCTTTTAAGAATTCGTCCTTAAGTGAGCTTGATGGATCAGAGAAGTAGCCTAAAAATAAATAACAATTTATCGACACCTACAGCCCAAGAAAAATAAAGGATTCTTGTAAAATAAAGTAGTCTATCCTGTTGGCAAAAATTAAGTAACATTTTTAGCATCTTTTAAATTTTGTAGGGAAAAGAGAAGAGATTTTTTTTAACTATTTTTTTTTTTTGGTAATTTTACAAAAAGGGAGATTTACTCACTAAGCTAAAATAACTTAACAATTATACAGATCAGTTTTTGCATACACCTCCAACATTAAGATACTATGAATAGAATAGTAAAAGTTAACTTTATACAAGTAAATATTTCGATTTTTAAAATTATTTACGCCTTGAACTGCAATTTATTTTCACTTGGCACTGCTCAGGTAGATAATTAAAATTTTTTTAGTTTTAAGAGGAGAGATTGGTATAGAAACTCGTGCATTGATTTATGGATGGCTAGAATTATGGTTACTAGAAGCATGCACACAAGTGTATCAAAGCAATAGATTCTGCAAGACTTTCATAGACGGTACACTAGATTATCTACGCTCATTCCAAGCAAATTTTAAAGAGAAACATTTCCAAGATTATCAAGCATGTGAAATCGATATTGATATACATTATAATCTTGTTCAGTTTAGCTAATAGTGCAGGCACTTAATTTATCTACATCGACTGTGTTATTAAATCAAATAGTACCGATGCAGAAGATTTAATAAATGAGGGAAATACAAACTCATTCTGCTGCTCTACACTGCGAAAATTTTATGAAACTATATGGGACAAAGAGAATTTGATTAGGCGACATTACTGTGGTTCGTAAAAAAAGTGTCAATATACGGCAAGAGATTAACAAACAGAAACAAAGACTCATTTTACATTGGTAACTATTAAAAGGATAATTCCTAGTTCAATGTTATACAGCATGCAAATGTAAGTAAATTATATATTTTGTGTCGATGTTTATTTTTTCTTTAATAAAAAGGACTTTTCAAATTATCCATGTTTTTCTATTGTCTGTGCGACACGTCCCGGTGATTAACCCGATAATCGGGAGTGCACTGTAGTTCTCATAAAAAAACATCAACCCTCAATAATTTCTGGATAGTAGGTCCTCCCACATGACAGTTATTCAATGCATTACATAAACATAAAAAATGATTTATGAAGTATTTCTACAGAAAAAAGAAGACTTGCATTTTGCAGTTCCAAACACAATATAAAGTTGGATAAACACTCGAAATGAAAATTGCAACCTCATTTACGATTATTTATAGTACTAAACACTATTCATAATTTATAAAAGTAGGAAGGAAACAAAATGACTATGTTTACTAAACCCGACACCGACAATAATCTAAATCTGTTCCATTTCAAAACAATGAAAATTTGAAAAATAACAGTGTTCAGCAATAAGTCTTATTGGAAACCATTTATGACAAGCCTAAAAAAATCTAATATCTATAAAAAGAACTGAAAGAAGCCAGAATACCAAAAAATTGGATTACAAAAGAAAGAAATTGATAAACTACAAATTTTAAGTAATTGAATAGACAATTAGAGATTTTCAATCTATCTTTTTCAAAGGAGATTGATACATTTAAATTTAATCTGAATACTGTTTAGATTAAAGAGGTATGCACTAGCCTAAAAATCTATGGGAGCTACAAAAAAATTCTCAATTGCAAAATTTATGCCGCTAACCTGCTTTTGCAGATCTCTGCATAAAATCAGAAATTAAAGCCATAATAGTCTTTATTAAAAAAAAATAATAAATAAATAAAAACATTTTATATCAGATAAATTTATAAAATTCAGATTTTTAAATAAAGTTTCATTACCAATGACAACAACTTCTTCCTTCAAGAACTTTTCCACATCTTCCAAGCTTTGCAATTCTCTTGAACTAGGACCAACCTGTGCTTTCATATATTTCACAATCCCATCTATAAGATTTATTTATAATAGTTTACTATTTATCAATGTTGAATTTTAATATAAATTACATAAGAATTAAGTTATACTTACTCATTTTGAAAATTTTTAATAGCCAAAAAAATAATGCTAAAGAGCTTTATAACATAAAAGTAGGTTTAAACTTAATTGCGAGTTCAAGGTCCAAAAAAGCCGCAACACCTTGGAAATTTTAAATCTATATATTCTTCACTTGATTATAGACTCTAGTTTGGAGCTTATTAAGATCAATAGTAACAAAAGAAGTTAACAGATTATGGAAGGAGTCTCTCCACTCTTAGATTACAATTAAATCCGATATAGATGGTGGCTTTGTGGCATATTCCCAAGCGGTATTTTTAATTTTTTAATAATATTCCCGCCATAAAAATATAAAGCAGATATTTATTTCAGCACAATGCAACAAATACAAACAAAAAGTAAGAGATTATTCCGTTAACCTATAATGAAATAGCAAGCAACTTGTTTGGTTGTCCCTTGATCCTTTTCCCGACTGGTTTAAGGAGAATTGTGACATGGTGCGAAAATATCAAGATTTATTAAACTACCCAATTCTAAAATAATGAAAAATTAGTTCCATTAGTAATGGGCAATCTAAGAAACTATTATGCAACTGTCAATATTTTTATGTACAAGAAAGCCTGGTCGGCTTCATAAGTTGAAGTGTATATGATATTAGGACAAATTCACCAAGATCATAAAAAAGGAAGATTGTTTATAGATCGATGTAAAACATGTATGGCAACATCAAAAAATCATTATACCAAAGTAATCTTTAAGCATTGTTCTAATAAGCAAGTTTTGGAAAATATTTTCATATTGTTGTTTGTTTTAAAGTTACAGTGAATATAAGAATTCACATTTCTACATCTAAGAAACTGGGCCGACAGCTTTGGTTAACATAGTATTGTAGGTTTTTAGCCATTTTCTATGGAGCACGTAATCAACAATATGTTGATTGTTGTGATCTTAGGTCTATGGCAGAAGATGGATAGCAATGACATTAATGAGCTTGTGGTAGTATACAGCCAAGAGCAGACCATCGAAAAGAGAATGGAGTTTCAGTTTGCATCCACTTCAAGAAGCTATGGATGAGATTTTATCCGCAGAGAAAGCAACTTTCTAACGATATAAAGAACATTAAAGCACAGGGAACTTGTATGAAATAATATCATCCTTATAACAAGATTAGCTATAAAGGATACAAATTCAACATAGAATTTTTTTGTTAAAGTGATGCATTATAAATACCTAATTAAATATTGACAATTCTTTGGTAATAGAATAATAGATCAGAACAAATCTACAACTTGATTAAATTAAAAATATGTTACATTTTCGAAGCTGCGATTTTTTAAAGTACGTTAAGTACAAGCATAGAAAACAATATATTTGTGTTTGGGACTGTTCTCAAACAGTACACAATTTTTTTAAAAATCATTGTAGGTCCGGTACTTTACAAAAAAAAAAAATGTCTAGTCAAATTTAAATTTTGGTGAATAAAGATGTTATTGTTTATGATAACAATTTTTGCCACATCTTCAGAATTTAACCACACTAAAGAAAAACTGAAGCATTTTATACTTTTCCTTTGATAACATTGCTTTAGATACAATTTACTTACAAAACAACAGCACCTACTCTATGGTATACCTCATGAAAGCTCTTCAGTTATATAATTCAATTCGAATCATCGAGAGCAATCAAATTTTTAAGTCTAGTTTATCTTGCCCCACAAAAATCAGCTGTAAATTAGAAACTTCTTTTTACATCAACAGCTTTTATTATAACTTTTTTTTTTCAAAACAGAAATTAAACTAGCATTGAATCATTATTTTGAATTTAAAATCCTTACAGGGCTCCAGGAAGAAATTAGGTTTATTTACAGGCCCTACACAAAAATTTTAATCCCTAAAATTTCTAACAAGTTTATCGACTCTCCATAAATATAAAAGTATGCTTAAACTGACCTTGCACAACATAAAGACTTTTCTTTGCTAAATGTTTTTTAAGACAACTTAATAAGCTTTTTGTTTTTTCTCTGTGAAAGTTCATTATTTATATTAATTCTTATGCATTAAAGAGTTAATGCAGTTTTTACAGATGTAGTTCATACAATTATTTTGTAAAGATAGGACGTTAGCTTGTGCCAAAATTTCTTATCACAAAAACGTTATATTTTTCACAAAATTCCCAAAAGATAACTACAGCAAAAACACTTAAATGGCTCCTTGCAAATAAACACAAAAAAAGTACTCTGTAAATTAAATTGTTTTTTTTTTTTTAATTCTCTGAAATTTCAAAATAAAATGAAGAAATTCTATTTATTTTAGTCACTTCTTGTGCAATTCTGTTACCGCTAATTGTGTGATTAATTTAAACATAAGGAATTTTGTATTACTTTACTCATTTAATGCACCATTAAGAAAATACAGAACATCTACTTTATGCTTTATTATACTTTAATAAATACAGCAGAAACATTTTTAAAAATTGTAACTGTAGTACCATTAAGAATATTCTCTTAAGCAATTAGCAGACCAAAAACACAGAAATTGGACCTATTTTGTGCACAATTGACGGTTTTAATGCTTATATCTGAACTGCACTATTCTGGACGCTTGTTTAAACTTCAGATTTATGGTTTTGATTGAATAAATCCAAAAAGAAAATTCTTGTATAGATGAAAAATTCATACTTTTTACTATGAAACACTAAAATTTTATAACATTCTGAATATAATAGATTTTAGACTCATGCATTGTTTTTGAAAGAATGTCCATCTAACAATCTTATAGAAATATTCAAGTCATTGGGATACTTAGAAGAAAGGGGATGACTTTCAATAGAGCTTTAGCGACTTAAATTCTTTAAACCCTAACCAATACTTTTCTGATAACATCAATTTAATCACTGATTAACAATATGTTTGTTTTAAATTATTATAAAATAGAAGCTCCTTACCTGCATCTCTAGGTCCATTATATTCTGAAGCAAATTCTCCATTTTTAAATATTTTTAAAGTAGGATAGCCATTGACTCCATACTTTTGGCATGTATCTTTACCATTATCAGAAGTACAATCAACCTACAATAAAGTATTGAGATTATATACAAAAATATTTGGACGAATTAAATTTAATCTTAATGTTTCATATAAGGTTTGTTAAATTCTTTTATTTTTACCTCCCCTTTTTTTAAGAAGGGGGTGGGAAGCTAAAACAAACTCACTAATTATTTTAGCATTTATTACAATATCCTTGGCTCAGTTTTATTTTTATATTACATAAAAAAATTTAAAAACCTTTATTTTTTATAGTATTCATTTTATGTTTCGATGTTTATTTACCAATCAAGTTTTCTAAATAAATTTCATAAATCCGAAAACAGAAAAAGAGAACACCAGCTTTTGTCTTTATTTGAACATTGATAAAATAAATTTTGTTACTTTTTTACAAATGCTTATTAAGACTCTTTGAATTTCAATGAACATTTGTTTTTAATTCCAATACTCATTAGTTCATTCCTTTTGTATGGAAGTTTACGTGTAAATAGACTATACATCATGAAATTTCATAATAAAGAAAACTTTAGAAGTTTAAACTTTTTACCATTTAAAGTTCAAGTTTACTTAAAGATTAAGAAGAAATCAATTAGTAGATATGAAAGAAAACACCCGTTTTGCTACATGAGAGTAAAACTAATGATTTTACTTACTTTAGCTAAAGGAATAGCTGGATCAGCTTTTTTTAATTCAGTAGCAGCCTTGTCATACTCGGGTGCTAATCTTTTGCAGTGACCGCACCTAGATTTGAATTTTTTTAAAAAGGTATTACACAATTGAAAATTACAAGGTGAGATAGGAGGTACAACAGATAAAAAACACTAACCAAGGTGCGAAAAATTCTATTAATATAGCGTCATGTTCAGTAACCCGGTCTTCAAAATCGGGTCCTGAAAAATCTAATACATCACTACAAAAAACTACAGAACAGAAACTTAAAACAACAATTAAATTTATAAAAGTAGACATCTTCAAGGCTGTTTTCCCGTTGTGAAACACTTCTGACACGCCGGTTTTCTTTAAAGTACAGAAGAACGTGTCATCAGTTACGTCGAACGCAAACTACCTAGCCACATGTGTTGTCAACCTGTGATTGGCTGAAAAGAAATTTAAAGGAAATAAATTTATTTAAATAACTATCTTCTATTTTTAATTCTATATTCAGAAATTCAAAAAAATTTGACCTTTCCTGGTCAATATTTTTAAAAACGGAACTAAATTCAACGCTGTGCTACATCCCTTATTACAGCGAACTCCGAAATGCAGCTAAGAAACTAAAATGTTACAAAAAGCTGCTTAAAAAAAGAGGAAAGAATTCGATTTGTAAAAGCACATTTTAATTTAAAAGCTTTCAAAACTAAATATATGCAAAGACAGTGTTCACTTGTACAAAACATTCCTCTTCAGGAACGAAACCCAATGGAGATATTCGCTATTATGTATTTTCCAATTTAAAGGAAATATTTTGTTTTAATTAAAAATTCTTTTTAGTGGCTGTTTAATTTCTCCTGATACTATCCCTAGTAACAATCACAGTAACCATTGCTTTTTTTTTTAAACTCTACCTTTTAAATATTTTCTATTTAGAATTAATACGATTTCGGTGGCATGGTCTTTAACTTCAAAAGCAAAAGTAATAAACACACCGGTGCTGTTGGATTTTTCCAATAATTATAATGAGACGTTGTTAATTCATCTGATTTAAAGGTGCAGTTATTAATTAAATAAACAAATTTTGTTGAAACACTTTTCCTGTTAGCAATTGCATTTTTATTTTAATTGTCTTTGTGTATTCGATCTATAAGTGTTGTAATTAATGTTGGCTAATGTATTTAGTATTCCAAGATTATCTACTGTAAAAATTTATAAATCTGTGTATAATTAAATATTTTAGAATATGTTTTTGTTACAAAAAATGCTTTTATTTAAAAAAATATCGGTGTAATTGTAATAATCGATTTGCTTTCCCTACTAAATTCACTTTCATGTATAATTGTCTAACTATCAGTCAAATGTAGTTTGTACATAAAATCCTAATCGAGGTATAATAGATTGACACTTTTTTGCTTATTGTTATTTATTTATTTTTAATTATAATTATCCGTATTTTTTTATCTCAATCACGTAAAGGTGTTTTAAGTTATTGGTCTTTCTAAAACTGGGAATCCTTTTGTAGTTGGTTTGATTAGTAAAAAAAAAGATTTCCCCAATTTGTTTGAAACACATCAAAATGTGAGGTACTGAGACACTGATCAGCTGTTGCTATAGTAAAATGCAGGGAAAGAACCTATGACTACAGATTAAATTTCCAAAATTAGAAAAACTCCACTGAAGTGAAAAATAGCTTGATTGACCAATCTTCTGATTATAAATTTTTGCTTTTTTTTTTTCAGGGGTTCTCATACCCCCAAAGGTGATGGTGCAGTCCCCTTTAAAAACTACAGAACGTCCTATCAAAAGAAACTAAAAGACTCTCAAAACACACCCTAAAAATTCCTTCTCCCCCCACCCCTCATGAGCATCCCGATATATGGACAAATAATAGTTATACTAGCAGGCCCTGACTATTGCACGGGCATCCGGGGCCAGTGCCCTGGGCAGGAACTCTCTAAGGGGCAGGAAATTTTTCCATAATATCATTTAAATTCCTTTTTAAAAAATTGTAACATAAAATAATCAGTTTAATTAATAATACCCGCTCGCAATTCTTCATAATAAGTGGTTATTCTTAATAATAACCAATTTCATATTGACCGTAGTACACCCACAGACAAGGGCGGATCTAGAAAATCTTCAAGGGGGGGGGGGCATTTTGGAAATCTCGGGGTTCAATGTAAGGATGGATGGAGAAGATTCTTCATTCCTTTTCAACAGTCCCTCCGCCCCGCCCCCTTTTTTTCAAACAGCAGGAAGAACAAAAAAAATGCTAGTGTAGTGCTATTTAAAATTTTACTAGCACATTTTTTCAATGCATATACGTTTATTCAAAGCCCTTATAAAAGGAACACAAGCTGACGTTTTTTTGCTTTCGCAAATCTGTCTATAATTTTTTCAACGTCCAATGTAATATCTTTATGGATATGCAATAACGCTAATTCAGTGAGTCTATCATCACTCATTCTGCTTCTTAGCCAAGTTTTAACCGAGTTAGGATTTCCTTTAAGCTTTCTCAAGAAAAATGTAGGCTTGTAAATACATTTTCTAAATTTGAGTTGATATGTCTAAATTACAAAATAATAGCAATTATTAGTAATATATTTTCTAAAATTTTCAAAATGTAATACTAAATATGTACTAAAAAAACCATCAACGAGTATGTGCAATTTATATAAACATCTGTAATTATGAATGTTCAATGATTTCAGACTCCAGGTTTTAGCGTAAATGCTGCAGGAATTTACACCACGTGCTAAGGGTTGGCTAGCTGTCACCAGTTTGATGGGTAGAAGAAAAGAGCAGGGAATCTCTTTCCCATTACTCCGAGGATTAGCAACTCAGCAATACTAAAGGACAAAGGAACAGGGGGAAAGCATAGAACTTGAAGGGCGTTTTGGGATTCCAAGAACATAAAATAATGGCTAGTCCCGGGGCACAAAGAGTAAAAACTCACTTAGGAGTGTCCTTGTAGTATCCACTTGAATCAGCCCAAGGGGCGGGGCAATCGCCCCCCCCCCCCCCTTAGATCCGCCGTTGCTGCTGCCCCAAATAACGTGGTGTGCATTTGCATCATATCCAGGGTTGCCACAGAAGAAATGGAACAAAAATAGTTGCTTTAGTAGCATAAAAGCACGAAAATAGTAGCCTAAATAGTAGCCACGGCTCAATGACAAACAAGTCTTAATTAACTTGTTCAGTGATGGGTACTTACTTATTACATTTGGATCTTATATTTCTACATAAAGAGTTGCTGTGAATACAGTGTAATTTATAAAAAAGCAATTGCATTTTTATATGAAATAAACACGTTTCCGACAGGGTTCGCACGGTCCTTACAAGTCCTTATAAACTCCTTACATTCTGGTACTCCTTAATGAGGACCCTTATAGTCCTTATTTTTCATTTACAATCCTTTTTTTTCGTAAAAGTTCATCGTCATTTCAGCAAAAAATACGTAATCCTAATTTCCACGTGCAAGCAATGAAACGAATGCGTTCCTTTCTTTGCGTAATCGTTTTGCATTCTTTACAAGAATCATATTGTTTTCCTTTCAATTATTTTTTAAGATTAATTATGATGTAAACAAATAAAATTTCTTTTTATTTTTACGAAAATCTTACCGTATATACTTGCGTATTATCCATTTGCATGTAAACCGAACCCCTAACGTTCGTTTCCAGGTTCGGGTTCGTTTCCAGGACCCTTCTCAAAATTCCAATTAATCCTTCACGAAATTCAAATTAATTGGACCCTTCACAAAATAACAAGCTTCCAAATCATGTTTTTTACACCACTATTTATTATAAAAGCGGCAATTAATAACACAATTTTTCGTCACTATATGTTTAAATTTTCAATTTTAACAAAATAATTTGATTTTTCACAAAAATCTCTTTAAAATTCACAAAAAAGGACCCTGTTAAAAATGCTGGAGCAACCCCCGCCTTCACTAAGTTCCAGTCGATCAAGATGGACCTTTCACAAAATTACAAACTACCAAATCGTACCTTTTACTGAATTATGTATTAAATAAGCAGCAAAACCTAATATTTTAAAAATCAATATATGCTTAAATTTTGCATTTTCACAAGTTTATTTGGTTTTTCACAAAAATATTTTTAAAATTCACAAAAAAATGGGACCTTTTAAAAATGCTGGATCAATCTCAGAGTCTAATATTTATTTTAAATAGTACGGAGAGCAATTTAAAATTTTCCATTACTTGAAGGCCTATGAGAAATAGTCGAATAGAATCCTGAATCAACATTGATTCAGGTTTAAGGGTTTAGACTAGTAATTGCGCCATTCACAAACCAAATTAACTTCATTTTCTAAAAATAGCAAAAACAAAATTGTGTATTGAAACTTGGTTTTGACAGAAAATGTTTTTACTAAATTCTTAAAAGTCTTGATAATTACATAAGTAGGTAATTTTAGTATTCCAAATAGAGTTCGTGATTTTTTTGATTAAAAAAAAAAAAATCGGATATTTTTTTTAAAATCAGATTTTTTCGATTTTTTTTTTTTTAAAAGACCTTAAATATTTTGGATATTTATTATGATATATATTCATAGAAACAATATGCATATTAATAAATATGCAAAAGCACACTTTAAGCTATTTTCACAGCAATAAATATTTTTTAATAATAATAATGATAAACAAATTTTAATATAAATGCATGAATCAAATGAAACTTAACCCTACCAGGAATAATAGTACTCATATCATAAGTACACTCATAAGTATAATAGAGAAAATGAACAAATTTAACCTGAATTATTTTGCTGTTTAACGCTGAAAAAAGTAACAATTATATGTATGTACTTAATTTTTACATCAAGTGTACTTTAATCATTTTTCTATTTTATAAATGAAAAATCCTGAAGTATTTTAACCCATTTAGTAAAATCATATGCTCACACCATTACTAAGAACTGAAACTTTTTGTTTCAATCAAATATCTTTATTGCAAACTTCTATGATAAAAAAATATTTTAGAAGGAAAAAACCTTATTAGGGGACATGGATAAAACTTTAAGGATACTTATTCTAACTTCTAACAATTGCTGTTTTAAACACTACATTCTGAATTATTTACTGTGTGGCATTTATTAAATTGATCTAAAATATTATTTTTAAGATAAAAAACACAGAATGGGTTTATGATTATTATGAATTCTAATTTAAATGATTGAATGAATTATGCTTCGCTGTTAAGGTGCTTGAAGAATAAGAGTAATATTATAAAATTAAGAAAATAGTAATTAGTTCTAAACTTATGAAATATGTTATGCACACAGACAGATGAACCTAGGAAGTTTTGTTTGAAATAGTGGTATAATTGCAACATATTTCATTTTTACAACACTTTCTAATATTGTAAACTTAATGATTTTTTTGAAAAAAAAAATCACTTGATTTAAATCCATTATTAAAAAAAAAAAAATCACTTTATTTAAATCATGATTTAAATCAAGCTGATTTAAATCAATGAACCCTGATTCTAAAGACTTATTACTCAAAATTACTTTTAAATAAACCCTCTGATGACCTTCAAAATAATGTCACAGCTTAGTGTTATCCTCCCAGAAACGTTTTGCATAAAGGAAACTGCGAGAAAAAAGGGTGCAAAGAAATAGAGTAGCACCACTGAAACTTGTTAATTACGTTAAAGCATTGAATCAATTTCAGGGCACATAGGAATCAACCTACATTGGGCCTACAATCTCAAGTAGACAACTCCATCTGTTTCATTTAATGAGTACTCTGTTCAGTTTTAATTTCTCTTCTAGTGAGAAATTTCCTGTTTGCTTTTGAATTTTATTATGTTGCATTTTCCCTCATTAACTGGGATGCTGGAAAAAAGCAGAGGGGGTTCCCATACTTGATGTCATGTCAAGTCTAGGCCATAGGTCAAGGAAAAGACTAATAGCTAAAATTTCCCAACTTTGCCTTTATTGAATAAATCTTTGAACAGTATAAGATCAGGGCCGGCAGGAGGCTGAGGTGGTGAGGAGCTTGCCTCACAGTGCAAAGCCTTTAGCTATTAAAAGCTAATCCATGTATTACGTACTACAGCAGGGGACCCCGAATTCGGAATACCAGAAGAAGACCCAAAATACGGAACTTTTTCAAAATTAATCGGCAGCTGATGAAAAAACAACTTTTGTTTTTTAAAAAAAAATGGGGAGATTTGCTGCACTGTTCTTTTAGAAATAGGCATTCTAAAAAGGTGGGGGGGGGGGGGGGGGTAGGAAAATAAAATGTAATGAACATATGTCAGATCGGAAATCAGCAGTTTACAAAGTTATTTCGCGATTTTCTGAAAAGGTTTCATTTTTGTGATTAGAGCTTTTATTAGTTGCTGCTTTAATTCTGAGTGAATATCATTAAATTTTGCTTTTTTATTTCTTGCAGTTTTATTATATTTATTTTGTAAAATGAGCCCTAATTTTCGTGCTATGCAGAACATTCGTGAAATTGAAATTTGGCGTTTCTCGCATTTTCCCGATAATCTGATCTTTCGCTGCAATTAAAAGTCTTTGGTGAGTGGCTAGAAGGTATAAAATCATATCAGAATTTTTCAGAATTCTTTTCTTTCATTGTTTAATTAAAGGGTTAAATACATTTAATAGGGGCACAGAATATTTTTTGCTTCAGGGCGCCAATTGCCTGTATAAGATACGTTTTAAGGTGAACTAGAATGTTTCTGATTGACAGGAATGGATTTAACTATTTCTGGGTAAAGCTTGGAGTCGGAGTGAAACGTAGCAATTTTGCTCATCTTCCTACATTCTGGAAATAGTTTTTTAATTATCATTAATATTTGTTGTGCAAAAAATATTTGATCAGTCATACTCTTATACCTAAAAATTGTCACCATTTAGCAGCAGCATAAGTTAACAATAATACATTTTTAGAATGAAAAAAATTTAACATGTTCTGTACATTGTAAGAGAAGTATGTACAATTGCATTTAAATTTGTAATTCTGACATGACTAGAAAGACCAAAACAGATTAGTGCCAGAACTAGGTCTCTCTTGATTTTACCAGCATTGTGACTGATGTGGAGGAATGTGGTTGGTAATCATAGGCATAACCAAATGATCAACAATTGAGTAAGCCTCCCAAGTGATTGCATAATTGAATGATCAACAATTGTTTGAATAACTCAAGTGATTTCAGAACCAAACAAACCTGTTGAGAGCATTTCAGCATTGAATAAACTTCTTGAGTGAGATCATGCAACTATTTTGATTATACCTATTGCTTAGCTTGTAGCTCGTAGATTTATAACTTCTGTATTATTATTATTATTATTTACCTATTTATAGCTCAATGGATATATGCTGTATTGTAGGATATACAGGATTGTAATGAAAAAAGAACTGGAAGACATCGATGCAATCTCGAAAAAACCATGATAAAGCATCTAAAGCTTCAAAGGAGGTACGTTTCAAACTATTTTCTAACTTAAAGGCTTGATAACACTTAAGCATGTTTCAGAAAGTTAAATCTGTCACCACGAAGAGAAAATATGTATATATTTCAAACTAGAATAGGCACTTGACAGTAGTTCACTTGTATTCCTTTTACTTCCTTCAGGTTATTAGGAAAATTCAGTTAAATATCAGTATTATTTATAATACCTCTATAATTTATTTTTGGCCAATCCTAACATTTTGCTTTTTTAACATTTTGGAATTTTTAGGCTTTTTCTCTCTCACTCTTAGCTATATGTATATATATCTTTTTGAGTTCAGCATTGATAAAATTTATTAACAGCAGAGCATGATGGCTAAAATCACTAATAACTAAAATGTTCTTTTTATTTTATATTATTTTTTAAATTTTAAACTCCCACTAGCTGTAAAATGCATGTTTATATTTTGAGCACAAGAACTTATGAGCAAAAAAATTTCAATTTTCCTTATTTCTTGTCAATTTTTTTCTATTTCCATAATCCCCCCCCCCCCCTTCTTGTAATACTATTGTATTTTTAGCTTCAAACACCCATTCCCTTATTTTGTTCGGTTAACATTCAGGGGCCCTGTGTGCTTGCTCCACAAATTTCTGAACATGATTCATGATGATACTATTGTATGGATAATATTTTATATTTGATTATATTGATACAGTTTTAAACTTAATTTGATTTTTATGTGGAAAATACAAATGTACTACAGTCAAACATTGTTAAACCGCCAACCTTAATGTTGGGGCAAAAGTTAAGGGTCGTGATTTAATGAGATTTAACCAATCCTTTCTTAAATGCCTGTTTCTATGAAAAAAATTTCGAAGTATACTTTTTTCTTTTCAAACTAAAACTTTACTATTAATAGAATGAAATTCACCAATGATATTTTCAAATGCTTACATCATAACTTAAGTTATAAAAAATGATGATACCCCTCCCCTCAACCCCACTTTGAAATTGTTCAGTAGAAACTGGATAAAACAAAATGAACAGTTCATTTAATTTTCTACTTGTTTATTTACTGCAAATTCTGTATGTAGTATCATTCTTATTTTGTTCTCAAATCGATACAATACTTTTTCATAAAATACAACTAATATTATAATGCATAATGCATATATTATGCTAGTTTCACTTTGTGCATAAATTGTGTGAATAACATTGATTTTAAACTAAAATTTCTTTTATCTGATGTTTTTGTTTAGCTGACCTTAAAAAGTAAAAGAGAAAAGATTTTAAAAAAGAAAAGGAATAGAAAAGTACACAATGAATTAATTTTCTCATTTTTTGCCACTTGGATGGCGAAATCCTATTTTTCTGGGACAGTTTTTGTCACCTATGGCAAAAACTTGCCAACTCTGATTTGAACAAAATATCAAAAACAGTAGTTTCTCTCAAGTATAAATCTCATCATGAGAAAAAATAATTCCTTATTAGTAATTTGAATTTAAACTTGTAGGCAGATATCCTTGTCTCCGGACTTAGTGTCGTCATAACTCCAGGAAAAATAAATGCCACTGAAAAGCCGAAACAGGTACACAGAGATATTTCAAGCCATTAATATTAAATCAAATTTTTACTTCATGCCTCAATATTGCTAGTGAAGAGTACACTTTCATGCATCTCAAACTTCTTTGTGCACCTTTTAGTCAAATTTGTGCACAGAAATTTTAATCTAATTGCACCTGTTTTCTTTCATGCACAAGATTTTCTATATGTTTCATCCAATTTAATGATAATGTAGAAGTTTGCTTTTCAATTAACCCCTGGTACATTTTAAACTTTAAACATTTTAATATTATTAAAACTAAACGTTCTACTGGTTTTAAATGGTGCTAAGTTTTAAACATTTGCTTTATGTTTTGGAGTTGTAATTTTATTCATCTGTCTGACATCAGTATTATTCTGAAAGATTTTGAATACAAGCATCAGATTTTAATCTTATCAAGACATCCTATAGAACAATTTGAGCACATGTCTAGTAAAAACTCCTGAGAATCAAAATTGCATTTTTAATCAAAAAGCCATTTAAATAAGGGAAAAAAAAATTGAATTTTAATTACTAAATTAAAATTACTTTTTTGCATTCCAAAATATCTGCATGCGGCACTTACTTATCCATGATTGCTATTTTGTTTTGTTTGAAGCTAATAATAATTTATGCATTGAGTTTTATTTCATTTATAGCTCCCTTTTCTTGAACAATTATTTATTGAAATATGCACAAAAAATTTGACTTGTTTTTCATTTAATTTATGAATTAATGATATGTTAATAAATTACAGCACTAGTTCAGCTGCTTTGTCTTAAGTATTCTGAGTTGCACTTCCAATCAAAATTTTTTGTGCAATGTGAAAATAGAAAAAAGAAAAAATGTTGGTTGATATTATTATTGCACTTTTTTCTTTCTTTTGTTATGTACAAGCCTAAGCATCTAGATCAGTGTGGTTCCCAACCAGGGTTCGTGATTTTTTTGATTTAAATCAGATTTTTTTGATTTAAATCGGATTTTTTTAATTTTTTTAAAAATACCTTAAATACTTTGGATATTTATTATGTTACATTCATAAAAACAATATGTCATGTTTAACAATATGCAAGAACACACTTAAAGCAATTTTCACAGCAATAAATATTTTTTAATAATAATAATGATAAACAAATTTTAATACAAATGCAGGACTCAAATGAAACTGAACCCTACCAGGAATAATAGTACACTCATAAGTACAGAAAAAATGAACGAATTTAATTTGAATTCTTTTGCTATTGAAAGCTGCAAAAAATCTAGCAAATCTGTGTAGTTAATTCTTACATTGAAGTGCACCTTAATCATTTTTCTATTTTATAACTGAGAAAGCCTAAAATATTTTTACCCATTTAGTAAAATTATATGCTCACACCATTGCTAAAAACTGAAACTTTTTGTTCTAATCAAATATCTTTATTGAAAGCTTTTATGATAAAAAATATTTTAGAAGGAAAAAAAACCTTAAGTTATTAGGGGATATGAATGAAACTTTAAGGATGCATATTCTAAACTCTAACAGTTGTTGTTTTAAACACTATCATTCTGAATTATTTATTGTGTGGCATTTATTCAATTGATCTAAAATACTAATTTTAAGATTAAAAACACGGAATGGTTCATGATTATTATGAATTCTGTTGAATGATTGAATGAATCATTCTTTGCAGTTAAGATTCTTGAAGAATAAGAGAAATATTGCAAAATTAAAAAAATAGTAATTGGTTCTAAACCCATGAAATATGTTATGCACACAGACAGATGGACGTAGGAAGTTTTGTTTGAAACAGTGGTTGTAATTGCAACAATTTTCATTTTTACAACAATTTCTAACATTGTAAAATCAATGATTTTTTTTGAAAAAAATCACTTGATTTAAATCAGTGATTTTTTTAAAAAAATCACTTGATTTAAATCGCGATTTAAATCATGATTTAAATCAAGCTGATTTAAATCAACGAACCCTGTTCCCAACCTTTTCCCCTTTCAAATCCTTTTCTAAAATCCGAAAGAAAATTGAGAACCCACTTCAGTAGTCGTAAGTAACAGGTAACAAAACTATTAAAATTTGCTAGCACATTTATTTGTTGCACATAGCATGTTCATCATGTCTTATCATGTCGCAAACCCCCTTCAAACACTACGTGAACCCCTGGTTGGGAAGCGCTGATCTAGATAATAAGAAAATATTGTGCTCAATGTGTTCCTTGTAATTTATTCAGCAATATTATGATGATGTTATACTTTTTCTATGCTCTGTTGAATCGACAATTTTTCATTCAAGTTACTTCAGCAGCAATAACATGTTTGCATTTATGATGTGTCATATATTTGAATAATCTCATCTGCCTGAATATTCTTATTGTTTTCTTTGCTTTGGAGGGGGAAAAAACCATGCACTGTTTTTAAAGTACACCTGATCCTTGTAAAGCCGCCCCAATAAGAATTGATAACTTTGTGTTCCACCAAGGGCTTGACAAGTTTGTTTTTAATATTAGAAGTTCCTTTAAAATTTATTCAATAAATCTCTATTTCAATATCCTATTCTCTCTAAACAATCACATTGGTGACCAGGGCTAAAATTCAGGGTGGGATGGCAGAATTCCTACTCAAAATTCTCAGATCCCCTCTTTGAAAACAGACGGTGAGAACCATAAAATCCATTTTTTTCCACTTATATAAAGTTACTGATATTTATTAAAACACACACACATTTCAAGTGTGAAATATAAGTAGATAGTCAAATAATTTTGCTATTTTTTTCCCTCCCAAAAAATTAGAATTAGTATGGGAGAGGAACCTCCCCTCCACTTGAAAATTTGAACTATAAAGAAGAAACCTTAAAGCATTTTCCCTCCCTTATCCTCTTAATATTTTTCAAGAACAGTTTTCTTCCAAAATAACTCTTGTTCTCATATATTATCTGTTGCCAGACTAATCCTAGATTGAAGTGTTGCATTGAAATTATTTTTGAGTTCATCTTTATGCGTGAAATTTCTTTTTTGATTGACTAGAAAAAAGAATAAAATCACTTTTCCATTGACATGTACATTAGATTTGAAAACAACCAACATAAGTAAGGCACTATTTTCAAGAAAGATTTCATAGGTGTATTTTGGGATTACAAGGTTCCTTTTAGTGCCAAAATACATCTATGAAAAAGAAATAAAAGTTATATATGTGATCCAATTCTAACACATAGAACTGTTTTTTAATAGTTCCATTTACTTGCACTGAAGTAGGTATTCCTTGTAACCAGTGGTGTATTCAACAGGGGATGTTATTCCCCCATTTTTTTAATATTCAGATCTGTAAGCATCTTCCCACTTTTTAGCCTACTTTCCCGTAAAAGTAAAAAATAATAATAATAAAGCATGAAAGAAGGCTTAATGTATCGTGAAAATATCGTTAAAAATCAAGAAAAGTCAAAAATAAGTGAAGTAATTAAATAAAGATTGAAAAATAAAATATTTGAAAGTAGGGTATTGAGATGGGGAAAAAGTGTGTCTGTCAGTCTGTCGGTCTGTCTGTCTGTCTGTGGGTCTGTCTGTCGGTCTGTCCCCCCCCTAATAACTTTTGAACAAATTGTCCGATTGGAAAAATTCTTTTTGCATTCGAAAGATCTCGGCGAGGACATCTCATTTCTATATTTTACTTTTTGATTTGAACAATTTTTTGTTCAATTTTGAACAGTTCAAAAAATTTTAACATTAGCGCCTATGGACAAAATTGAAGCAAATTCTGTAAACTCTGGGCACAAGAGCCAAGTTCCTATTGAAAGCTTAATGAAAGGAGATCTCGGCGTGAAATATTGATTTGAACAGTTTTTGTTCATTTTTGAACAGTTCAAAAAATTAACACTGAGCTTACGGGGAAATTTCAACCCTATATAAATCCTGATCTAACGGACCGATTTGCTTGGAACAAACTTTATCGGAAAGCTCTTATAACGTAGAACATGTAGAAATAGAAAGTTTATCCAGAACTTACGAGCCTATTTTGCTATGAAATTTTTTGATCGGGATTTTCAAGGATATTTCTCAGTGACTCAATGAGTGAAATAATGAATGAATGAATCAATGAAAGAGTGAAAGAATAAATCAATGAATAAATGAATGAGGAAAAGAATGAATGAATAAATTATTGAATAAATGAAAATATAAATAAATGAGTGAATAAATACATGACTGCGTAAATGAATGAATAAACACTTGAATGAGGTAACGAATGAATGAATAAATGCATGGCTGAATAAATGAAAGAATGAATGAGTGAGTGAATGAATATGTATTATCCGTTGAAAAAGGTATATTTTCAATAATTAGAACTAAAGATAAATAAGAAAGAGAGAGAAAGAGATAGCTAGATTATAAATTTGAATTTGGTGTATACGGGAAAGTAGGCTCGTATAGTTCTAGACGGAACTTCTTGTTATTTCCAGAATTGAAGTACTGCTTGTGACTCCTCAAAACTAGTGTAGACAAATTGTATTGTGAATCATATTCTCATTTTACATTGTACATACATGGATAAAAAGACTAAACTTTATGCATTTTAGTGAAGTTTTTAAAAAATGTTTAAAAGATACAGAATTAATATAAAGCAATAAAAACCGTGCTTTTAGAAGGAGAGAGTCAAATATTGGAAAATAAGTAAATGATTGAGATTTCAAAAATCTCCATTGTCCGCTTTGTGTTTGCACACAAAACTGAGAGCATTAATGACCCAAAAAGAATTCAGTCTTAATTAGAGAAAGAAAACAACTTTTAAGATTTTTTTTTCTAGAATAAAAATATCCAAAATTTTAACTTATCAAAAATTACATGTATCCTATATTGTTTGTAATTCATTATCTATTAATTATTACTAGAGTTTGCCCAACAGTCAAAATTCAACCTTAACAATTAAATTTAACATGAAAAACATTATGCTATTTATATAATTATATAAGTATTATTCATCAAATTTGGCGATTATAATGTCGAGTTTATACAGATTGATTGAAGTACATTTATTTTCCAGTTCGTGTGCTTAGTCTCGGGACTCGCTTATAAACTGTCGTCCAATATGACACATAGCACAAGACAATACATGAAAGTTTTGTATTACATCACAAAGAAAGGGAATAACAGAAATACACCCAGGGCAAGGTGGGAATCGAACCCACGACCTCGTTACTGCGCGCAAGCAGCAGGCGGAAAGTGGTACTAAGACTGCTCGGCCACCGAGGCCCCATGTCGAGTTTATTTTGATCATCCTCACTTCAAGCAAACATTGTAAATCATTCTCCACAGGGCCGATTGCGCTCATAAATGTAGCCGTTTGTACATCTGCCAGTTTTCATACTCAGTGGCAGTTGAATAAAACTTGCTTCCATACAATGTTCTCATTTTTCATTTCATTGTTTCAAAGAAGCCTCCTCTCACACTCTCAATCAGAATTTTCTCTTGGGGGGAGTGAGGTTCCCACATGTAATATATATTGCGTTTCCCACACTAGATTTGCAATATTGCTTAAAACAAGGGAAAACCAATGGTTTTAGGTAGAAAGGAGGGTTGGCTCCCAAAAGCTATTGTTATGCATTTCATGTTGTTCAAGGTATTTTATCTTTGTTGTATTATATGTAATATTTTACTTAGTTTTGATGATACTATTATTTGAACTGCCTTCTGAACTATTGAATAATTTTTTTCAAAAATATAAAGCTTCGAAAAGAGGACCCTTTTAATTTTAGACCTTTGTCATTTAATATTTTTATGTCTTGAACAAACAGGGTAAGGTTAAAAAGGTCCTTTTGCATATTTAAATATATATTTCAGAGTTGTAACTAAAAATGTTCTCTAAGTTCTGTGTTCTATATTTTAGACACCTCCGAAGATTGCATCAAAGTCACAAGCATCGAAAGCATCTCCTAGAAGAAAATTTCCGACCAGAACAGGTGATGGTGTTTAGTATATGGTTTAATTTATGAAAAAAAATGCTATGTAATGTTATTATTATCTGCAGGGTATCTGCACACCTGGAAAGTCATGTATCTCGATTGTGATCAAAAATTGTCATGGAAAATCATGATTTTCAGTGAAAAATTCTCAAATATCATAAAAAGTGAAAATTTATCATTTAATTTGGGCTCTGGAACCTCTAATATAAATTTTCTAAATTGTGGATTTTCCCTATTTGAAATATTCACTATACAGGGCTGCCACTCTTCCGTCCTGAAGACGGAATTCCGTCTTTTTACGATGAGCCAAACGGAACTTTCCGTCTCGCAAATTATTGGTTTAAAAAAATTAAAATAAAAATTCTGGCTTGAAAAAATACTGAATATTCGCCCCCCGTCAACTTGAATTGTTATTGAAATTAAAAAGAAGGAACGAAAGCTAACAATCAACAAAAATCTCTTTTGAAAAAATGAACCCTTTAAAAAAATCTCGATCGAAAAATTGAATGCGTGTACAAACCCCTAACTTGGATTGTTATTAAAATTATAACACAATGAACCAGAGGCGATTGTATTCCGGTTATACACCAGAACTCCGGTGTTTTTCCGCATTGTAATACCGGAAATTCGGTATTTTCAAAATTTTTAAAATTACCGATATCGGCAATTTTTAAAAAAAATTGTTTAAATTTATTCCATATTTTCGACGATGCCGATTACTATTGATAATTGGAACAGAAGCATTTATTAATTCACATAAAAGGAAGAAAACTTTAAAACAAAAATCGTGTCTTGTGGGAAAAAAAAACCAAGGAAAGTGGACGTAAGCAGCAATGCCGTGGACGCGCTATAGCGCGTCAAATACACAAAAATCGGATACAGGAATACGAAAAATATATATATTACGCGTCCCCCGGGACGCGTGATTTTCATCGCGGGAGAAAAAATAATCGAGTAAAAATATAAAAAATCGATACGCAAAATTATTTTTTGCTCGTCTTTGACCCGCATTTTTCTTGCAGCTTTTTTTTATATGAAGAGAAGGTGGGAAAACTGCGCTAGCTTGCGCTGTCACGGCTTAGGTAAGGGAAACAGGTGAACAATTTGGAAATTCAATGCCCAAAGATTTCTTTAAGGATATAATCAGCCTGACGTTTAATAAGTTCGGAAATATGCGTTTTTTAAAATCAGCTGGTGTGAAAAGTTTTCGTTTCCAGATTGGAGAATTTTCGTAAAGTGTTCGTTTTCGCAATTACGATTTTTGCTGAGATTTTATTTTGAATTAAAATAATAAACAAAATTTTCCTATTTAATTTGTCCCTTATTTCATTCACTATTTAGAGAAATAATGCTGCACAGTTCATGTAATCTACATTGCGGAAAATTCGCAAATCTGGCATTCGTCTAAAAGTCAATGACTTGATTTTTAGCTTTTAAATATGGGATTATTGTTTTAATTCTTGGTCGAATTGTTATTGAATCAATTGCTAATTGCATTGGAAAACAATTTCTTGTCATAAAAGGTTTATTTTTCATTTATATCTCAGGAATGGTAGAGTTCCACAAATACTGGAAATTTTTTTGCTCAATCTCCCTAAATTGTTTACCCTCATTTTATTTTTTTCCCTTTAAATTGCAACCACGTGTATTTCTTGGTTAATCGGAGCAATACTTTAAAAATTACGTAGGCCTAATTTCCATGTGCAAGCAAAGCAACGCATGCATTCCTTTTTGCGTAACCTTTCTGCATCCTTTACGGGAATCGTATTTTTTTCATTTCACTTATTTTGTAGGTTTAATTAAGAAGTAAACAAATAAAAAATGTTCTTATTTTATCAAAATTTTACTGTTTATACTTGCTTATAAGTAAATTCGCATGTAAGCCGAACCTCCAATTTTCAGACAAATAAACAGAAACCATCGTGCAAGTCGACCTCCATACTTTCAGAGAAATATCGGGAACGTTTTTGCTGCGGATTTTTAGACACAAATTAGTTAAGTTAAAATGAAGGGAAATGAAATGCAATGACAATCAGAAATGTATAGTTTTGATTTGTGATTGCGATGTTTGTAAAGGGTTCGTTTTTGCAGTTATGTCTCTTGTTAATTGTTGCTTTTATTCTGAATTAATAAAAATAAGTTTCTGCACTTTAATTTCTTGCAATATTTCATTTAATTTATTTTTGATAAAACAAGCTCCACTCGATCAATTACACAAAATCCGCGAATCCAAATTTTGTCGTTTCTGCACTTTTTGCCTAGAAGATGAAGGACACAAAAGACTGCAAGCAGTATTAAAACAAAAAATTATGCAAGATAATGAAGCAGCAAAAGCCGTGAATGATGCAGGATAATAAACTAAAGTAGGCAAAATAAATGTATTAAATGTATAAATAATTTTAATAACGTTTCTTTAACATTCTGATGATTATTTAGATGTTATTGCATTATTTTGTTTAATAATCCACACATTTTATTAAAATAGTACACGATTTTTTAAAACTATTTTTCTGTTTGTCCTATTGCGACCCCTAGTTAAAATAAGTAGTTTTATCCATTTCTGTTCGATCCCAGTATTTTTTATAACGTACAACCTTAAAAGTACAATCACATTTTGTCTTATATGTCTGACATTACAGTACCTTAGTACCTATTAAAAAGAATCGATGTTCAGGAATTTTTTTTTTTGAAATTTCAGGGGAATGCAAATCTTTACTGCTACCACCCCTGATATCTTTAAAGCCATGATATGCAGTGCCGGATCTAGGGCGGGGCAAGTGGGGGCCAGCTCCCCGGGCGGCACTTTTGGGGGGTGGCAAAATCAGCTGTGATGCACAAAATAAAAAAAAAGGCAAAGAAGAAGAAAGAAAATAAAAATAATTAAGAGAATTTAGCTTTTGGAAGAAAATTAAAATCTTAGTTTGGCACTCCGATTTGATGATTGATCAGCTATTTTGCTAACGATTAAAACCAATGAATATAATTATTTATCTGTATTAACTGTTGGAAACTCTAAAATTTTAAGTAGGGGGCAGAAAATTTCGCATTGTCAAAATTTTAGAATTTAAATTTTAAAAAGTCAAGGTCACTCCCCCCTTGTAATCATGAAATACCGTATGCTATGCTCAAATGGTACCAATAGTTTTTCTTTTACAAATTTTCAAAGCATCCTTTTGGGAAGAGAGAGGCGAGCTTGTAAGTGTCATTCGAGAAGGCAGACACAGGGCTCTTTGATATGAGCGTTAGAAAAAATGTGGGTCCTGCCCCTTAGATAAAAGAAAAATGCCAATTTTGTACTGCATTTTTATGAGTAAAAGCATTTAAATTTTAAAAAAATTTCTATTACGCTTCTTTTCCCCCCTAATACTTCTGCAATCCCAAGTGTGTCTCTAAAGGCCTCAAAATGCACTATTTTGCATATAGTTTTCAAAATTTTCTCGGAGGAGAATCCCCCGGACCCATTTCAACAGTCGGAACTTTATAGCTCCAATTTTCGAAATCTAGCGGCATCACTGCCGAAAGATTAAGATACATTGTGCGCTTCTTTTTTATCTCCCTGCAAAACTGTTTGGTTAAATATATTGAATGATATTTTTACTATAGAAAGCAAGAATTTTCAGCTTTTTTGAAGAAAATATTGGTACATTCAAATATGTGTATATCTTAAAAAAATCCGCATATTTGTAAAAACAATTAAGTGATTTGGCTATTATGTGCATGGTGAAAAGTTCAGTCTAAAAATTTTTGAAGAGTGGCACCCCTGACTATATTCAAGGTGAAATGATGTATATTTCTTATGGGGAAGAAGGTTATATTCCACGATTTTGACCCGAATACAGTGAAGTACCAATTTACTGTAGCAAATAACTTAATAATGTATGTGAATTTAGTCAAAACGTGTTTGCAAAATAGAAATTTTTTACTGTTGGTTGCTAGATTCCATTTTTGAACTTTAGAAAGGGTCCATCTTTAGAGTTCCGAAATTTGTGAAAGGTCCGTTTTTCGTTAATGAAAGGTCCATAAGGGGGGGGGGAGGTCAGTTTTCTTCTAAATGAAAATTACTTGTTTTATGAACATTTAGATATTTTTTGTTCTTCAAAAATTTGATTTTTTTAAAAAATGATTTGAATTATTTTAATTGCATTTTCACAATTTCTATCTCGTGTTAGTAAAATTATTTCTCTCTCTCTCTTCTTTTTATAACCATGGCAAAACTGAACAGATGCTTCATGCAAAATTGCTAACTTTTTTCCAGAGTTTAATCCTTTTGCATCCTGCAAATATTTCTATTATTTTGAGATATGAAAGTTGTTTGAAATATGCTAGCTTAGAATAACTTAGTTTATTTTTTATTTTAATAATTTATTTATTTGAATTTTTGATAACTTTAGTTATTAATGAACGTTTGAAATATTTTTTTCCTTAATAAATAAACTTATTTCAAATTATTAGCTTAGTAATTCCCAATAGCCTAGTAATTATTGAATTTAGGATTATTTCATTGCTGTAAGAGATTTAGCATATGCACCACTTGAAACATATAGTTTTTTAAATTAAAATGTTTACTCAATTATTTTTTTATTGATTAAAATGAATAGTTTTTCATGAGGGGAAGGAGGGAATCAATCTATTTAATTGTAATATCCTTAAAAAATGAAAAATGATGTACTACATATTGGTGTACTAAATTGAGTGCTTTTTATAATAATGAATAACAAGAAAAAAATGCAAAAACTGTATACATTTTGCACTAAATCTTCAAAAAGTTAATGATGTTATATTATACGGACTGAGGAAAATAAGAGAATTACCATGGCTAATTACCATGAAAAAATAATTTCAAACCACAACGAAAAACACTTATAACTTCTCTTCTACTTAAATTAGAGGCTTTGAATTTTGGCACAGAGAGTAAAACTCGAACAGGGACAGTTTTTTTTACAGGTTTTCTAATGGTACCAAATTTGAAACAATGCAGTAATTTCTTCGTACAGAATGCGCTATATTTAGCAATTTTGCATATTAATAGTTTAAAAATTCATTTTACTAAAACCAAAAAGAAAGAAGAAAAAAGAAAAAGTTTCGGCTTTAAACTTGTATTCACTTTAAAACATTTCAATATGAAAATAACTTTATCTGAAATTAATAAGTCTAATGAGCTCCTGTGAAAAGAATTGCCAAAAGTTTTGTCAGGAATTTCTTGGAATATATTAACAGAATTTTTGTATAATAATCAACCTTAACCCATTTTCGGCCAATGGTGCGTACGCGCACCATTTCAAGAAATATTTTTTTATTGACACTGTGACGTATATTTTTCAGTAATTTTATTTTATTGCTATTTTTAAAGGTTCTGAAGACAAATAAAAAACATTAGTGACTTAATTAGAGCAAGCTCTTTATGTTGAGACATTTTCAAAAAACGCTAATTTTTCAACTCGATACGATCATTGACAAATTCTACTTTTTGAAAATGTATAACATATCTATTTGAGTTTAATCATGTGTTTTTATAATGGCCTTAAGTATCAGGTTCTGTAAAAAAAAATTTAAATAAAATAAATATCATTAAAAACTTCAAAATTTTTATTTAAATTTAATGGTGCGTTAACGCACCATTGGCCGAAAGCATGAACAAAAAGCAAAAATTAAAAACCCTTGTTTTTGGCAAATTTTGGCATTTTATGCCATATTTTGGCAGGCAATCATCAGAAATGTTTATAAAGAGGAAGCCGGTAAGGTTTGGGTTCAAACTTTGGTGTTCGTGCTCATCTGACGGATACTTTTACCTATTCATACCCAGGGTTGGAAAAAACCCGGGTTTTTTCAGAAAAAAACCATCCCAGTGGGTTTTTTCGGGTTTTATTGGGTTTTTTCGGGCTTTTTTGGGTTTTTTCAAAAATTTGAGGTTTTCTTTATTTTTATTTGTAAGAGGTTGCCTACACATAATGGTATTAATTAAAGTGAAAAAGAATCAATATTATTATGTATTTCTTTTAAGAACATTTTATGTTTTAATAAAAAAAATTTGTGAAAAATAAAATAATTGCCTTTTAAATATTAATTATTCCATTCTGTCCTTTACAACTATAAATTAACTTTTTAAAAATCAATTACTTTGCCCCTTGTTTGTTGTATTTTTAGTGTTCAATAAAATCCCATCAAAGGGTTTAAGAAACAAGTTATTTTTAAGTTTAGTTAATTGCAATTATTTAAAGGAGTTTAAGTTAATTACTTTCAAAATTACTGCAATCTCTTACATGTGTCAATGCCGCAGACGCGCTATAGCACGTCAAACACTCAAACATTGGAGGTGGAAACGCAAAAAAAATTATTACATGTACCCCAGGACGCATAATTTTTAGCAATTTTCATTGCGGAAAAAAAATAAAGTCAAATATATAAAAAAACGATAGGCAAAAATATTTTTGTGCGTCCTTGACCAGCATTTTGTTAGATGCCATAGATTGTTTTCTTAAAATTAGTTTTTCTTAAAACATATCTATCATATTGAGTGAAATTCTGATATTTTCTTTCTTTTGGGCATTTGTTTCTATACTTTTTTCAATAGAGAATTTTTTGTGGGAAAGAAATTTTATTTTGATTAAGTAGAACAAGTTCAAACCTATCCAATATTTTTGAGTTTTTATGTTTTTGAGTATTTGAGTGATTTGAGTTATGTTTTGAGTATCCAATATTTTTGAGTTTTGTATTTTTTGAGTTGTATGTTATTTTTGAGTTTATTTATTTTGTTTTTGAGTTGAGTTTATAGTTGGGTTTTATTTTTGAGTATTTTTTGAGTTGTTTTGAGACCATGATAAAAATATATTTGGTTTAAGTGGGGGGTTTTTTCTGTTTACATAAGTGGAGTTCAATTTTGAGCATGAAGTTTGAAAAAACCCACCTGTAGGGTTTTTTTAAGTAGGTTCTTATTATTGAGTCAACCCTCAAAATTTTACACCCATGACATATAAGGTATATATGAAAGTATGTTATTATGTTTGGTCAAAATAGGTATTTTTATTGGTTTACATAAGTAAAATTCAATTTTAAACAAGAAATTTTGAAAAAATCCACCAGTGGGTTTTTTCAAGTCTGTTTTTATTTTTTATCCAATTCTCAAAAATTTTTAGACATTACATATAATGTATGTATTCTGAAAGTATGTGTTATGTTTGGTCGAAATCAGTATTTTTATTTGTTTACATAAGTGTAGTTCAATTTTGAACAAGAATTTTGAAAAAACCCACCTGTGGGTTTTTTCAAGTTGGTTTTTGTTTTTGAGCTAACCCTTAAAATTTTATATCCATGACATATAATGTATGTATTATGAAAGTATGTATTATATTTGGTCTAAATCAGTATTTTTATTAGTTTACTTAGGTAAAATATAATTTTTAGCAACAATTTTGAAAAAATCCGTTTGGGTTTTTCAACTGGGTTTTTTTGAAAAAACCCTCCTGGGTTTTTTCGGGTTGGGCAAAATCGAATCAACCCTGTTCATACCTTATAGAGGTGCTGAGACTAACAGTGATTTACAAAATATGTCATTAGGAACAAGTGTTGTTTCGAAATTAGCGTGGTTCCGAAACCTGAAATGCACACAATATATTTTGATAACTTTTTCTCTTCTTACGCTTTATTCGACATTTTAAAATAAAAAGTTCTTTTATTTGGCACAGCTCTCGAAAATCGCATATCTGGTTGTATATTGGATGACTCGAAAAATATGAAAAAAAAAAAACCATCGTGGTTCCTACGATTTTGCCTTCAACAAAGATTCAGAAACATGTGCAATCAAATAAAACGACAATGCCATGGTAACAATTGTTACTGATAATGCGACTATTTTGCCTCTTACAAATACCAAACTATGCAGCCGCAAAGAAAGAATGTTATGATTTCCCAACCGAACGTTATTACGGATTACTATGAACATATGGGAGGTGTTGACTTTCATGACAATGACACAGCATAAACATTCAAGGTGAAAAATGTTGGTGGCCATTATTTACGAATATCATTGATAGCGTTGTAGTCAATTCATGGAATCTGCATAAATTTTCTACTAACACAAAAAGGGCACTCATAGACCAGATCTCATATAGCAATTACCCTATTAAAATCTGAATGCAAGGACAATCTATCTGATGAAAATAAACTACAAATGACTCATCCTAATAAAAGGGTATCCATCATCCGCAATTCCAGCGAAAGAAATACGGACTGATAGTCTGCCATACCTAATGTGACCAGACGTCCCGTTTTGCACGGGACTGTCCCTTTTTTTGATTACGAGTCCCGGTGTCCCTGAAATGAACACTGGGACGCAAAATTGTCCCGTTTTCGGAAACCGTCATGGGAAATCTGTGGATGTATTAATTGAAAAGGAATATTTGCCTGTAATAAAGATACACTAATTTCTAAAAGTATGCTTCATCGCAAAAAGTAATCGAATAATAATCTGAATGTTTCCATGGAAACTCGTTGGGTGGAAGAATTCAAACACTTTTATACCAACAATCTTCAGCATGAAAACTTTTGTATTTTAATTAAATATATTTTATGTTTGCTTGCTACCAATGCTCCAGTAGAAAGAGTTTTCTATGAGGAACAAATTGTGAGCACCTGAGAAAACCCAGCTATAAATTCCAGTTCTAAAGGCGATGTTGATAACCAGGGTGAATAGAAGAAAAACGTGCCAAGAGTTTTATTCTTACTTAAAATCATCGCCATTTGTATTAAAGCAAGATTGTTCCTATGATAAATATAACTATAAATAAATATTTTAAATACATTTTTTAATTTGTAATAAAATAACAGTTAACGTTTCCTAAATAAATAACTTTAAAAATGTGTTATTTTTTTCATTGACTACCTGTTTAATTGACCAAAATAAACCAATGTCCCGTTTTGAGTAAAAAAATAAATGGTCACGTTAGCCATACCATAAGTGAACATGAAGAAAAAGCCCGTAGACGATGTAAGGTGTGTAAAACCACATGATTTATCTGTGCCTCAAATGCCGAGTACATTTGTATCCAAAATGTTTTGAAAGTTTTCATAAAAAATATAATATTTCATTATTATATACAATTAACATGGTCCTCAAAATTCCATTTCCAGTTTCAACTTTTTGTTCATTGATTCGGCCAATGGTGCGTATACGCACCATTTCATTTCGCAAATAAAATATTATTTTTCATGCATGAAACATTTTTTGTTTCTTAATGGATGTAATTTAAGCATATTTTAATAAAAATACCACATTTCATGAAATTTCTATGCTTGGCCGGAAATGGGTTAAAAGGGTCACATTTTATCAATCACATTTAAACAGAGTTGGTTGAAATGAATCAAGGCTTTTTTCCCCCATCAGTGTGTGAATTTATTAATAACATCTGCAAACTTGGGATCCTTTTAACAAAACAAAAAGAGTGTGCCGAAATGGAAAGTATTTGTTTTGAAAAAGAAATTATGAGTAAAGTGAAATGAAGATGATCAGTGACTATTTGGGTTGGGCATTTTATTCAGTTTGCACCAGTTTTATTGTCAGGTGGTCATTATGAGTGTTTATTTTCAAGTTAGTTGGAGGGAACAATACCTCACTGTCTTTTGATTTAATTACACACATATGTGTTTGTATAATGAGTATAATCCTTTTTGTTCTTTTGGGGGAAGTGGGTTGTTAACAGAAGGTAATTGCTTAAGGATAAATTTAATTGCTTTCAAGCGTAACAAATCAAGCAAACTGCTTTTTGGGTTTGCAAATAGTTAAAGATAACAAATATAGATGAAAATTGGCGGTCTCTACTCGCCCTGTGGTGATTAAAGTAATAAAAGTGAAGATCAAAAAATTTATCATCGATTGCCACTCCTGCACGGTCAATTTTTAGCACATTCTACTGTAATTGATTTTTTTTTAAATGAGCAAATTACCTTTTTTCTCCCTTGGAAACATGCCAATATTGAACACTTGCTTTGCTAAAAATTTCATGCTGTATTTCAAGTTTCAATCCTTCAGTATCCTTTATAGACTTAAAATAGAGCGCAAAATTACCGGTCGCCACTGGCCACAGGGCGACCAGATGAAAAGTGGCAACCAAAATATTACCTAACAATCGCCAATCTCGTTGCTACTTAGTTCTCTCCTTAAAAATTTCCAAAAAGTACACTGCTAGGTTCAAAAACACGTGCTTTCACTTTCCCATCTTATTATTTCACAAAAGTATTGACAAAAATCCCTTAATGTTATTAAACAAAGTGTGCTAAGTTTTTAGCAACTGTTTCAGTGTGGTAAGCAGTATTTTGTACAGTGATCTTTTATTTTTGCATAAGTTACTATATGTACAATGGTTTTTAATAATTGGGAGAAAAGGGAAAATATTTTTCCTGAAAATCAAAGTAAGATTGTAACCCCTGTGAGTTCATCTTAAAAAAAATTAATTTCTAAAATTTGATAATTTTATTTTAATAACTTAAAAAATATATTTAATTTATTAATATTAGCACCATTTAATGCGGTTATTTAATTTTCTATCATTTCTAATCAATACAAAAAAGTTTAAAACACCGCTGTGTTTATCATTTTTTCTCGATAAAAGTGGCCACTGCTTCAAAAAAAGTGGCCAGTACAAAATCTGCCTCTACTAGCCATTGGCCACTAGTGAAATTTCCCTGTTTTGTGCTCTAGACTTAAATCCTTTAACATTTTCTAAAACATTTTAGCATGTGCTGAAATGTATCCGTCAAATCTGCATATTTCTTGTTGTTTATTTTCTAAATGACTTTAGAGTTAGTTTTCTATTCTTATTAGCAATTTTTAAAAGTGGCTACAATAAAAAGTGGCCTCTAACAAAACTGAGTCTATTGGCCACTGTCTACTAACCAAATTTTCCGGTTTTCACCTATAATAACAAAATATCGAGATTAATTTTTCTACTTGGTCAGTTTCTCTTTTAGCATCATTCTTTTCCCCCTTACAGATGACATAAAAAATGTGCAAAGCACGTTACATCGAAATCAGTCTCCGTCTCCATCCAGAGGCTCCAGTCGAGCATCATCCAGCCCTGTGTCCTCCACTTCTTATGTTTCCGATGCCTGCACTTCCCTCTCCAAGGTGGAAGATGCAACAACTGCCACATCGACTTCTATGTCGTCTTCTCCCGTCAACGCTGGCCCGTCCTCATACAGAGCTCAGTGGGTCCTTTCAAGAAAACTCTCTGGAAGATCCAGGTTTAGTGAATTACAAGGTAAAATAGTTTTCTGTGTTAGCCATGGGTGGTTCTCCTCTGAAATTCTCTGACATTTCCGAAAAAGTTCGATAACCTGTTCAGAAAATTTAAAAAAAACCGGATTTCTCATTTTTTTTGTATTTGATAATTTTGGGACTTCTTTGACCAATAATATCTGCTTTTCTTTTTTTCTTTCTGCCTTCAGACAAGCAAAATACTTTAAACTACTTTAAAATACTTTCAATGCACTAACGTTGCTAGAGAAAAATGATTTCTGGTATCAATATTAGACTTTTCATTTAATTACTTGAAGGATTTTTTTTTTTTAGCTTATGCATGAATGTACTGTATATATATGAATGTATTGTGTGTTGGGGGGGGGAGGTCGCTTTCATTTTAATTAGGAAATAACTGTTGTTTTCAATTTATAGTGCATACTTCCTCCAAAAATTTTGTATTAAGTCCCGAATTTTTTTTTTTTTTTTTTTGCTTTGAATCACCCATGGTGTTCACCAACACAGAAATCCTTTCATTACATTTGCAAAAATATTTTATGCTATCTTTTGAAAGCGCCTGAAGACAAAAGTAGTAAAAAAATTATTTTTCTCAAGGTAAGTCAATTATATGGTCAGGTATGAGGATTAGCCAAAAATGAGTGAATTTTTCATTCATGCTGATGCTTAACACATTGAGCACCAAACGTTGGGTTTAAGCTGTGTCACATATCAGCCATCGGTGACTGGCAGCGTAAAATAGGACATAAAACTAAAAATTGAAAATTTATTAAGAATTTACTTCATTTTTATTCATTACGGGATTATATCATCAATACATTGAGTATTTCGGTCAATTTTCCATGTGGTTGCAGTGTTACTGGTGGCTGACACTGAGTGGAATTTCCTTATAAATTCTCGTGGCATTGAACGGTGTTAATGACTCAACTAACTGAAAGAATAGAAAAATATGTTCCATTACAGCTAGTGGATGAACTGTCAACAGCTGTTTTAGCAAAATATTTAACTTATACATTGGTTTTGTAAAGTGCATATATTGTCTATAGGATGAAATGTATGCAAAGTAGAGTAGTGGGAAGTAGACAGAGTGCAGATGCAGAAGGTATATATTTGTGTATAGCTGCAATGCTGCTTTTTGTTTTTGTTAACCATATGCAAGTGTGCTGTTATTTCATTTGCAGATCCCAGTGTTAAACAGTTACTTAAAATAAAATATTTTCTAGGTCCTGAACAAGTTTACTTTGCTCTAACTATTAACGTTTTCAATTTATAAGTAAATACTTATTGGAAATTAATTTATCACAATTTGAGTCTGGAACTGATCAACTACATACAAAAAACAAGTGCTGACCAAATGAGGTTTTCGTTGATAAATTGCATATTTTTGTTCCTATATGATGCTTAGAAATATTTTAACTGTTTAAAATTAATTTTTAAATTAAATATTTTATTTTTCCTGTAGGAAAATCTAAGGTAGCTGTTAGAGTTGCTGATGATGGAAAAATTTACATCAAAAGATCATCAGAGGACAGGACGTTGGACCCTGACCGTCTAATGATTGATAGGTTTGTAAAATGGATGTTACTTGTTAGATTATTTTACAGGCAATGAATGCACAATTTTTTAAAGTCCATGACTGCCATAGGCACATATGTATATACAGTACTGAACCCCAAATTCGGAATCCCAAAGTTCGGAAAACCCCAAAATTCAACATTTTTCCCGAAAATTTCAGATTTTTTTTTTTGTAAATTCAGAAAAATATTAATGTAAGAATCTGTTAAATTAATAAATGTCGGTAAATTTTGATTCAAATAGAAGCAATTTTGTAGATATATTTATGCTTTATATGAACTAAACTCAGGAAACCAAGATAAAACCAGAAAACCCTACTATGTTGATAAGTGAAAATTGATTTCTTGGGCTCAGTTAAGCATCTTTTTTCCCTATAAAAAAGTTATTTTTTCCCTTAAATTCTTTTTCAAGTTTTATTCCCTGGAAAAAGAAAGAAAGATAAAGAAACTTGCTCTATTTTTTTTTCTTTGTGGTCATAAATGGAACCCAGTAACCCTTGCAATTTGTACAAATGGCCTGGCATTTTAGTTTGACTTCTCTGCTAATATTTTTTTTTTAGATGTAGCTCTATTTTCTTTTTCATACAATTGCAGGTGATTCAATGAAACGGTTAACTACCATGGTGGGTATGATTTATTTTTGCTGAATTGTATGTTGTAATTTGGAGCGTTTTATTTAAATCCATGAATAAGTTATTTTTTTGTTTGGTAAAAATATTTTAGCACATGGCTTTACTTATATTACCTTTTCCAAAAAAAGTTACTTATTTATATACCAGTTAAGAAAACTGCCATCTGAAGTAAAAATGCACATATTAGCGCTGATGTTTTCGTAAATCCGCCATTTTTGGTCAGGTTCTGAAATTCGGCAAATTCCGAAATCCGGCTTGGCGCCAGTCCCGAGCATGCTGAATTTGGGGTTCGGTACTGTATATATATCAGCCCTGAAATCATCCCATTCAAGAAATAGTTATCTATTTTATGTGAATTTACTATTTTATTTAATGATTAGATTCAAATTAAAATAACATGAGATTTTAATAAACTTTTTATTTAATCTAAAAAATTAAGGCAAAATAAAAACACTAATTGATTTTTTTTTTAAAAATTAGTTCAGGAATAATTTCTTTGTCAAGTTTTTAAATAAAGAAATATTCTGGGGGGGGGGGGGGGATTATACTCATTGAAAAGTATATTGTTTTGTGATTTTCTTGGAATGGAAAGTGATATATATATATATATATATATATATATATATATTCTAAATTGCTTATTTTAACGGAATTTAATGCAGTTTTAGTCCAGCCTAAAAAAAATTAATCTTACTTTATTCTCTTCTTTAAAATGTATATATGTTAGAAATATATTCCAAAAATCTGTGAAAAGTGTTAGAAGTATATATTACTTATTGTCATTGAGCTTAGCAATATAAGTAAATTTGTGTTCTATCTTTCAATGAGAGCTCATAATTTACTGCTATAACTGTGTAATCACCATTTTGTGATTCAACATTTTCAATAGAAGAAGGATGGCATGAGCCTGTATGATGCAATGTGATTATCTTGCTTGTCATTGTGACAGGGTTCATACACCACCTTTAACTCATGGAAAACCTGGAAAAGTCATGGAAATTGATTGCCCATGGAAAAATCAGGGAAAAACACAAATTTTTGTTAAAACCTGTAAAAGTGGTTATTTTTTCCCCTACCAGGGACCCCATGAAGGGAATCTGTGCTCGTTGTGATGTCAGATTACCAAAAAACAAAGAAAATCCATGAAAAAACGCATTCAGTGCGACATCCCCATTCCGATTTTGATACTTTTTCGTTAGACAGAAATGAGCTCAAAATGGCCAACAATTGCAACCCAGCATGATTGTGGCGCTGAAGAAAAACTTACCACAACCCACAGTGTAGCCACGACCCTTGACGATGAAGTAACCCAGGAGGCTTTGAACTAAAGGGTTTCAATGTGAAAAAGTCATCCTCATTTTGAGTAGTTTTGCTAGATTGGCAAAAAATTTGCGAATCATGGTAATTTTTGCCATGTCTCACTTTGAACTTTTTGTAAAATTCCAATACGTTTTTTTCTTCTGCATTTTGGAATGAAATACTGATATTTTCAAGGCTAAATGAAGTTCAGAAGCGAATTGAAGTGTTAAAATAGAGAGAGAGAGCAACTGATGAACCTGACAAAGTTGGATGCTACTTTTCTTTTTCTTTTCTGTCGTATATTCTTTTCTTTCCAACTAAAACATTTTGAGTTGAGAGGCTTGACAATCATGTGGCCCTTCTAACGAGATGTTGAAGAAAACCACAAAGGCTTACAATCCCGAATATTATTTGGGGCCTATTTATGTGCAAGTAGTGCATTTTCCAATAAATATTTTTACTTAGAACTTTAACCTGGAATTCTACTTAGATCTACCTGGAAAAGTCATGGAAAATTTTTCGGCTATTTGAGTATGAACCCTGTTGTGATACCATTTAACCTTCTATACTCAACTGCAAAGTTTCTTGACTATGGAGAAATATGCTGAGAGCAAGCGAAGAAAGTAGTTCTCCGTGCGGTGTCATATTTTGGAGTTAAACTAAACACTTCGCTATAGAAACATGATAAGGTATCTTAACCTACACATGTATAGTGTTTATTTGTCGTAATTTTCATAAAATGTTATTTATTTTCAATTTTACGAGAAGCGTAACACGAACTAATACCTTCATTTAGAACTAACGCTCTAGCCAATAAGAGCTCACGAGCAGTTGGCGATTTTCTGTTAAGCGTTTTGGCGAGATTTGGAATTGTTTATATTTATGTCTGACTCGCTGACTTGTGACTTTGCTTAAAGCTAAACAGTTTTTATTATTCTATTCGTTAATATAGTTATTATTATTATTATTGTTAATATCGTCCTTTTTTTATTATTGTATTCGTTAATATCCTTATTATTATTTTTTTGTTACTATCGTTCTTCTTCTTATTATTATATTCGATAATATCGTTGTTATTATAAGAATGGAATCTACTCCAAAATTTAACTACGTCTTTCAACCCCACAAGAAAGGCAGTGCTTTGAAAACCTCTGAACAGACAATACGCATGAATGTATTTTTACAAATTGCAAGAATGGAATCCACCATTTGGGAAAAACTAGATAAGTCGACTTTTGGCCAAAATGAGATAAATACCCTGAGTAACCCATATTGGTGTCCTACACATCCTGTAAAAGTATGAAAGTCATAATGTCAGTGGTGTTCTTTAAAACCATTGTGCATTATTAGACCATTTTAGAACCATAGTGCATTTCAAAATGTAGCTGTGAAAAAAAAAACGTTTTTTGATGTTTGTACAATACCTATCTGCATAAAAGTATTAAGAGTAATTTCTCTCTTTTTTTCTGTCGAAAGGAATAATTTATGATGAAAATATATTTGATCCAATAAAATAAAGTATGGTTGCGTAAAAAAAATAAGTTTTTAAATTTGTTACATTGACTTTTTTCTGATAAACAGACAAATGATTTTTCAAACATGCAATGTGCCAAATAGAGTGCTTAATCCTATTATCCGCCAAGTAGGTAGCTTGGCGTCTTTTAGACCCTCCTCCTGTAACCCAACAGCTTCGCTGTTTACTCATATCTTCTGCCGCGCGTTGTGACGTCATTGTCAAGAAACGTTGCAGTCTAGTATAGGAAGTTGGGCTGATCCCCACCTTCCATTGGGGCATCCTTGCTCTGAGCTATTAAATATATCTATCCTCTGAGCTATTTATGCTTACAAATGTTATTTTATGAAATGTTTCACGGATGTTTAATTTTATTATCAGGTCATCCATGAATTAATGCTTATTTTTAAAATTTAACTATGTAGTGCATAAATCAAACTAATTTTTATTCTTTACAAACAATTTCCATTTCAGAATTCTTAATTTAAGTAGCTAAGTTATTAATCCCAAAAGTTACTGAACATTGTCAGATATTTAAGTTGAAATAAAGGTTAAGCGCCCTTGCCAAACAAAATAAATTTATGTTTTTAAAATATTAGTTCAGTTTCACTTTACTTTATTGCTCTAAAAAATTGAATTAGAAATTTGATTTTCTTTTATTAATTAGAATTTGTTATTTTAGGTGTAACTTAACTCGTTTTCCAATCATTGAAGGGGAAGAGCAGCTTCATCTACTTAATTTGCAGCAAAATCAAATTTCAAATATTGAGAATTTAGAAATATTCTCAAATTTAAAGTTTCTCGACTTGTCAGACAACTTGTTTGAACAAATTACTGGTCTAGATAATTTATTTTCACTCAGAGTATTGATTCTGTCCAGAAACAGGTAATTATAAAAGTAATTTATATTTGTGTCACTTATTTAAATGTAATAAATACGAAAGTTTTTGATATGCTGCTATTTAATAAGGGAGATGGATTTTAATCTAGGTGGGACCAGTACTAGTTTGCTTAGGATTGAATATTTATTTATATATTTTTTTTCAGATTCCTTTTTTTTAGCATAAAAAAAAAATTTTCAATTATTCTTGGTGATTACATGTAGTGTATGCCAGAAACTTTTGCTAGCACTGTTGAGGAAGCTCAATTGATTGCCTCAGGGAATAAAACTGTTCAGTAGAAGTTGGTATTTTTTGGCCTGGTCAGTATTAATAAATATTTTTGGAATTTAGTCAGTAAAGTTGATATTTTTTGCAAAATTCCCAAACAATTCATTTAAAAAAATCCAAAAAGCAATCTTTTTCTTAACTTTTCCCTGAAAAACTTGAACAAATTCCCCTGCCGCTCCCTCGCCCCCAAATAATAAATATATAAATAAAATAAAAATGAGAAATAATAATAAAAGAATAAATAAATATAATTAAAAATGACAAAGAACAATAAATTTCCAACAATGCAAAATAATGTTCACCAGACAACGATAAACTATCTTGTGCACTTACATTTGGTTAAACAGGCAGACCATGAAATAACTGGTCTTATGGATCATTATGAAATCTAAAGCTTAAAGTGAGATCCAAACAGGGTTCGTTGATTTAAATCAGCTTGATTTAAATCAAGTGATTTTTTTTTTCAAAAAAAAATCATTGATTTTACTATGTTAGAAAGTGTTGTAAAAATGAAATATGTTGCAATTACATTTACTGTTTCAAACAAAACTTCCTGGGTCCATCTGTCTGTGTGCATAACATATTTCATAAGGTTAGAATTAATTACTATTTTTTAAATTTTACAATATTCTTCAAGCATCTTAACAGCAAAGCATCATTCATTAAATCATTCAAATTACAATTCATAATACATAACCATGAATCACTCTGTGATTTTTTTATCTTAAAAATAATATTTTAGACCAATTTAATAAATGCCACACAATAAATAATTCAGAAGGATAGTGTTTAAAACAACAATTGTAAGAATTTAGAATAAGGTCTCGTATGCCCAAGTTGGCAGGTTCAAACCTGGCCCAAGTCTGGATTTTCAAGATGCAGAAAATCGTCTGCGTCCATGTCGTATGATTATGCGGCATGTTAAAGATCCCTTGAGTATCCGTTTGGCATGGATACTCTTGGCTAAATTAAATTCCTAGTGCATATTGCATCAATAAGAGCTCAGGTACCGCCATCTAGTTGTAACTGAACGTCAAAATTCTCATGCGGCGATGATGCCACACTCATTGTGGTGCCGCTGAAAGAGATGGTACCAATTACTGGGGAACGCACTAGGTCTGCAATGGTTGAGGACTAATACTGCAGCCCCATTGGAAAGAGAGAAAAAAAAAAGAGAATTTAGAATATGTATCGTTAAAGTTTCATTCATGCCTCCTAATAGCTTAAGGTTTTTTTTTTCCTTCTGAAATATTTTTTTATCATAAAAGTTTTCAATGAAGATATTTGATAAGAACAAAAAATTTTCAGTTTTAGTAATGGTGTGGAGCATATGATTTTACTAAATGGGCAAAAATATTTTAGGCTTTTTCATTTATAAAATAGAAAAATGATTAAAGTACACCAATATAAAAATTAAGTACACAAAATTGTTACTTCTTTTCAGCTTTCAACAGCAAAGTAATTCAGATTAAATTTGTTCATTTTTTCTGTACTTATGAGTGTACTACTATTCCTGGTAGGGTTAAGTTTCATTTGAGTCATGCATTTGTATTAAAATTTGTTTATCATTATTAATATATAAAAATATTTATTGCTGTGAAAATGGCTTACAGTGTGTTTTTGTGTATTGATTAAGATGCTATATTGTTTTTATTAATGTAATATAATAAATATCCGAAATATTTAAGGTCTTTTTAAAAAATAAAAAAAATCCGATTTAAATAAAAGAAATCACGAACCCTGTATCCAAACCACTAGAACATTATTGGGAGAAGCGCTATACTATACGGAACAGCAACATTCGTGCCTTTGGTGGGCTCTTTTGGCCAAACGTTTGATAAAGTGCTTTACTTTATGAGAATCTTTTGCTATTTTTTAATGTTACTGTGCTTACTGGTTGGGATGCACAGTTTTACATAGATACATAGAACATATTTTACAGATACATATTTTACAGAATACATAGTTTTATAGCAAAACTAGCTTCTTTTCCCTTTGAAATTGGTACTTGAATTGTTAGTTTATTTATTATTTCTCAAACCATTGTGCTGTGCCTACTTTTGTTCTCCCTGCACCTTGTTGATCAACATTTAGTTCACTTTGCAAACTGTATTTTATATTGACAGTTTATGCAAGGTAAGGCTTGCTGAGATTTGTGCTCAATGATAGGAAAAAGTTTCCTTTCAACAAAAAATGTTGTCTCATATGATGTCTCAAATTTTGTCATTCTTTTGGAATTAATCGATACAAATCAGGCTGCTTGTCAATCAAACAAAACTTCAAGGATAAAAAGTTTAAAAACACAAACAATTAAAATTCAAAGGGAAAATTTTAAATGTTTCTTTTATAATTTATAGTCTAGCCCCGGACATGTACGCATGTACTAAATTTTCATTTTTCTAGGAAGAGCAGCCATAACTTGTAAGCATGGCTGTATCTCCAGAGGAGAATATCGGAATATATTTCCCGCTGTCCCCCTAAAATTACGATATTTAGTAGAAGCCGTCGAAAAACCAGGCATTATAAACGGTTCCCAAACATATCCCCCCAAAAGTAATAAGGAATATTCATTGGTGTACTTCAAATTTGTATTCTTTTTTAAAGAAATTTTTTTTTGTTGTTGTTGTTTTATTAAGAATTGATATGCCGGTAACAATCTTCCAAAGGCAGATTGGGGATGGGCCGTTAGGAATGAAAGAACTTTATGGACGAACGCTCTCAGCTTTCAGGCACCTGCATTGTTTTCTAGGGGTGTAATCCATGAAAAAGATGACTTGCAGGAAAACTTTGTGGGAGACCTTTCCTTATCAGCAAAGTTGTATCAATGTCAACTCTTCCTGCCAATGACCGAAGTTATTCTTGACGCTTCACAAGTACAGAATGCTATTCTACTATTATGAGAGTAGTGTATGCGATGATTCCTGAACAAGAAAGCTATTATTCTTGTATTGCTCTTAAATAAAATGTAATGAACAAATGAAAGAAAACCAGGGGAAAGGATAGAGATAAGCAATCAGTCAGGGGAGCCTTCTCCTCCCCACAATAGGAGGGTCCAAGCAGCGGTAGGGCTCAGGGACAGGTTGCCGTCTGTAACGAGATATGCAGATGCGCTTTCCATAGCCATGTATTAACAAAATGTGGGGAAATGTAAACTTTTTTTTGGATTTTATTATTTTAAAAGTTAAAAGTATTTTTTAATTTAAATTGTTTCCTTATGAACAGTATACCTTATAGAGTGATTTGGTTTTGTTCTGGGTGCGGGTTAAACAATGATGTGAGTTATACACCAAACTTGATTTGTTT
Organism: Octonoba sinensis; assembly: GCA_038502835.1. NCBI lineage: Eukaryota > Metazoa > Arthropoda > Arachnida > Araneae > Uloboridae > Octonoba > Octonoba sinensis. The sequence continues at coordinate 125,052,973 of CM076599.1, forward strand.
AGAAGGAATTTTTCTTCATATGGACTATACAATGATGCGGACTATTTACTGATAATTACGGTAGTTCCAAAATAATCAAAACTCTGACTATTATGTGAAAATATATTTTCAGAGTAAACTTAGTTAAAAACATCAAAATATCTCAAGATAAGTTGATGAATTATGTTTTAATGTTTTTGATATGAATAGTTGTCACTGGTTTGTAATTTTTTTCTTCCCATTTTAGAATTCATTATATAGATGGTCTTCAAAATTTACATCATTTGGACGTTCTTGATCTAAGTGGAAATGAGGTATACTTGAGCTTTAATTACAGTTACTTTTAAGTTTTGTTTTTGAGGTTCCAGAAAACATTTGATCTTCATTGGGAATTGATGGGTTGACTAGCATCAGCCTGGATAGTCTCAGAGCATGTTGCTTTTTTGTACCTTTTGTTTTTGTATATAATTTCATAGAATCAACCGTGATTGGAGTAATGATCTCTTATATAGATAAATAAATAACATAAAATGATCAAAATTATGCTGAAGTTTAGTCCAGTACTTTAGAACTAAACTGTAAAACATATAGAAGTTTTAACAAATTTGAATGTTGTTTGACTTTTTGCCCTCATAGAAACTCTTACCATGACTAGTTGTTATACCTGCAAAAAGGTTTCTTTTACTTTTCTTTCATGCATTAAATAAGTAAATTTTAAAAAGATCCTTAAAGACTCTTGAAAATGACTCTTTCAGACATAAAAACATTAAAAGTATCGGTAAAAAAGTCTATGTCTCATCAATAAGTTTAATGAACCTTAATATCTTTTCATTTTGGAGTCCTCACACAAAGCAGAGCATCCTGTTATGTGGTGCCTGTTCTAAAAGTTTAATCTTTAGTACTCTTTTGAAAACTTACTTTGAGAGTAAACGCAGTGAACGTCGTCGACCAGAAAAGTTCAGTATGTAGGAAATCACGTATCAACATGGCTGTGCATGTTGGGAGTGATGTAACTAGTTAGCCGTGATTGGCCGAGGAGGTAGGCGGACATGCCACCTGCCAACCTCTCATTGGTTGCTTTAGAACTCGGTCCACATTATGTTATGCTAATGAAGGCGTGTATTTAAGAGGAAGCTCTGGTCGACAGAAGCAGTTCTGTTTTTCGCAACCATGTTGCAACTGCATCGACTGAGCGCTAAGTTATCGGCTCGTTGCTCGTAAGAGCCTTTGCTAATGTAGCGTTGGCTATAAAAGCCTGATTTTTGCGATTCTAGTCATATTTTAAAGTTACCAGTTTTTTTGGCTTCCGGTTATTTTTAACAATGTTGTAGTTTTTTGAACGTTAAATAAATGTTACAGTTTTTACAAAGTCTTTTGAATCATTTATCTTCAAGTCTGGGCAAGGTATACTTGACTCTTCCACGAACTCTGTAAATGTATTATATTCATTGGATGCTACAAGTTGAAACTTTGCTATCCAATTTGAATGAACATGATATACTATTATCATATGGGTTATGGGGGACCCAGAAAAGTTTAGTCAAAATGTTACCAGGGTGATCATGTGGGGGCGGATCTATTGTTGCAACCCCCTGAATTTTTTTTTTTAATGTTAATGTTTATAATTAAATCTTCCAAGTATTTGAAATGTGTATATTATGTTACGCAACTGAAAGTTGTTGATTTTTTTCTCAATTTTTGCTTAGATTCAAATTAATTTCTTGATAAAAATCTACCCCTGAATAATGACTGTCTAAATATTCATCTGCAGTTATCAGACATATCAGTGGCTATTGTTTGAAGGTTTCCACAGACCTGACTAATTGAATTTCTAAGTTCATAGATAAAGACTCACCATTGTAAAATCTTTCTAGTTTCTGATTATATTTTTACATTACTGTTTTGCCAATTACGATAGCGTTACTTCCTTATATAACTTGCGTTTAGTATTATGACAATTTTTTTATCTGTTAGAAATATAATATATAAATATAGAAAAGAAACTCGAAGTTAAAAATTATTTTTATCATATGTTATTTTTATGTTTTAACAAAATTGCATGATCAGTCAACATAAGTTTCTTTATGTATTTCTTTATGGTATGTGTAAAATTTTTATTTTATGTTAAAAAAAGTATATATTTCTTTTTTTTTTTTTCAGATAAAAGAAATAACAAATGTCAATCATCTCCACGAATTAAGAGTACTAAATTTATCTTCAAACCATATTAATCAAATTAGTGGCTTAAGAGGATTAAAGTCTTTGGTTGAATTGAATTTAAATAAAAATTTTATCTTGGAAGTAGTAAGTAATAATTTTGTCTCTTTGTTTTAATTGGTGTTATTGATTAGATTTTGATTATGTGCTTGCAGTATATAGTAATAGTACTATCATTAATATAATAATGGAATTTTGTTTATCATGAGAAGTTTTTTTGTAAAAGATCTGTTAATTATAAGCAGGTCCTTATGATTATTGGAAACCATTTTAGTTATTTGTAAGTGGAGGGAATACTTCTTACCAAGTTTTTTGTATGGACAATTTTCTGGGAGGAAGAAAACAAAGCAACATTATTTCAATATTTCATCTTTTCTTGCACTGTCACATTACAAAAATCTTCATTTGTTGTGTTGCATTTTTTTCCACCGTTTTGTCTTTATTCTTAAAAAAGGTTGCTTTTATTTTACAATTATTTTTTCAAATGCTCCTAAGTTTAATAAACGTATTAAAGTGTTGTGAAAGATATACATTTTTTAGTAGCATGGTACAAAAAAGAACACTAGTATTTATGTTTCCACCCATGTAAATTCAAAAAAATAAATACAGTGGATAAAAGTTAAATGCTATGGAAGAGAGAGAATTTTAATTCCTGTTTTGTTAATGATGCAAAAGTATTGGATATTTCACTTTATAGATGTTCGAAAAGAAATAGAAAAAAACTGAAGGAGAGATATAATTTTTATGAAAATTAATTTTTCCATTTTATAAATATATCAACTGATCTTCAATGGCAATGTCTACATACACCTTACATTTTTTAATAAAAATAATACCATAATATTACTTTTTTACACAAAGTCGAAAAAACTAATTTCCGTGTTTTGAAGATATTTTTTTTATTCATTTGTGGAAGGAAGTCTCCTGCCCGGTCTGTTTTCAAGGTGGGGATCTGAGAACCTTGTTTGGGAATCCTTGCCTGTTAAGCAACTGTTAGTTTATATATTTGTTAGTTTAGTTATTTATATAGCTTTTAAGTTTAATTTTAATCCCTTAGCTGAAACTTAGTTCTCTTTAGAGAAACGTATTAAATATTAATATAAATAAAAGAAAGTTTTCTCATTGAATTCTGAAATATTCAAAAGTCGTTTTTTTCTTTTTTATACTTTTAGACCGAAGTAGATGTGCTGCCTCGTCTGCAAAGGCTGTTCTTGGCACAAAATTCGATTGAAAGGTTAGTAATATTTCTTTAGTAATTGCTTGCTTATGATCCTTAAATGTAACCATTTTATTAACATATATAATATTAATAATTGTATCTAATTTTGGTATAACATTTTCACATTCTATTGTAGCACATGTAAAAACTTATACAAAACTTGCTGCAAACTAGAGACTTATCCAACTTTTAGACATTATCCATGTTCTTAGTGAAGTCTCAAATTGTGGAAAAGGATTCTAGCATGAAATGTAAAACTTGATATAATTTGTGTTCAAAAATAAATTATTTATTGTTCATTGAGCGGGGCAGTAGTCATTCATAGATAGCATAAGGCTCTTTTTATGAAAGGTAATGCCTCAGCTATTAGTTGCTCTTCTAAAAAAATTAGTAACGACTGCATTGATTTTTGCTGTTATATTGTTTTGTATTGGAGCATAATGAAAACTAAATATTTATGTGAAACCTTTTGAGCACACTGCAACATATTTTTCTTTCTTTGTTTTTAACACTAACTTATTAACTTTCCTGGTGTTAATTTTTAACTAAATTCTGTTCGTTTTCTTAGAATTTGCAAAGGCTGAAGCATTTATACTTTTCAATTGTAGTTAACAAGCTTTACAGGAAATAGATAGCCTTAGTTGTTTTTTTGCCCTACCAATTAGATTGTCTGTGTAACAATACTATATTTATTTCAATCATTAATTTATATAAACTGCTTTACTCATTGTCATTTTATCCATTTAAGATCTAATCAGGGCTTAATTTTCATGGAAAATCATGGGATAGCAGCTGAGGTTTTGCTTATTATAGGAAATTTAGGCTATTTATGCAATAAAATTAGTTTAAAAGATCATAGGAGGGCTCCGTACTTCTTTTGTTAGATTTTAAGCTTTGGCCCGATAATAGAAATCGCGCAGCACGGCAGCGAGTGCTGCAGATTTATCTTGAAGCTTGCAGCTTAATTAGACACCTTACAATTTTTTAAAACTTCTAGTTAGTTTTTTACTACTACTACCTTGCTAACTACTAGTTACTAAGTTTATTAATGAATCAGATATATGTTTACCCTGTTTTCACTAACTTATATAATAAACGATTTTTAAATATTAAACTGTGTTATATTGTATTTACTTCATTTTCCCTTAGCTTGCATTAATTGCACGTTCAATTTTAGGTTTTATTAATTAATTTAGAAATTGAATAATTATAATATTTATTTATTGTCTGCATGTATTATTGTTATATGTCAACTATTTTTAAATGGATAGTTTGCTATGCTTTATGATTGTAAATTTGATTCCGCATCATTTGGTGCCGCAGATAAATTTTGACTTCTGAAACTCTTTCTGCAGATTGATACAGAAAATTCTGCTACTGGGAGCTCTGGATCTAATGCAGGATTTGATTCACACAATGCATGCACAATTTATATTATGTCATACTATTGGAAGAAAATATTTTATTCAATGTGTTTTTTTAAGTATAAATTTTGAATGTTAAAAAGGCTAATATATATTTTCAATGAAAATGTCAACTTAAAGCATTTGTTTCACAATACTTATGTTAGATTAATAACTTTCTGAGGAAAATTTAGAAGTTTGCTGCTGTCCTCGGTCTTTCCCCTTTCTTAATGCTTAGTCTATATCCACTGATTTTAGGTTTGAAGACATGTACTGTGTCGGCAACGTTCCATTACTATGTGATTTATCTTTAGAAGGCTGCCCTATTACTGTATTTCCAAATTATCGCCATCTCATCTTGTATAATATACCACAACTGAAAGTTCTGGACACAAGACGAGCTTTGGTATACTCCTCTAACATTCTTTAAATTCTATTTCTGACTAAATTTAATAACAATAATGCAGTAAAATTCGGAACTATTCTTTAATGAATCATAGCATTATTGACCAGTCATCTTGCTTTTCTTTTGTTGTCTTTTCTAAATTGCAATGTTATTGTTGATACTCCCCTCCCCCCAAAGTATGTTTGATTAATGACAGTAATTCTTAGCTTGCTTGCATGATTAACATATACTTTACTGTTGCATTTAACATTGTTTGTTTTTTAAGTATTAATTGTTTACATTTAATTTTTTCCCTGATATGTTTATTCAATTATGAAGTGTTCTTTTAAAGGTAAGAGAATGTAATTTAAGGAACCCTATAAAATTTTAAAAAATGTTTGTACAAGTAAAAGTTTTTTGTTTTTTTTTGCTGCAAAATGTATAAAATATTAAAAATTCTAGTTACAAAAAAATAAAATGAAATAATACAAAAATAAATAAAGAAATAAATGTTAAAAATTTGCAAATTTTCTATTGAAGAGTTGATTTAATTTTTTCTCTAGTTACTGCATTTTCAGAAATATCAATGCAGGTCAACAAAACTCTAACCTATGATGGAAAAAATATCCTTAAACTACAATTACTGTTGTTGAGCAGTAAAAACGCTAGCTAATGAAATTTTTTAAAGCTTGTAATGAAAAAATAAGATTTTTCAATGCAGCATTCTCATGTTTAACGAGTCTGTTTCATTGCGACTCTAAAGAGTTGTCTGAAATGGTTCTATCGATAAATACTGGTCGGTTATTTCTTTTTCCCCCATTTTAATCTTTGAAGTGGTAGTTTTAATTACATTCACTTTGTGTTATTTCTTATAGTACTGTGAAATTCACTAACTTTAATATTTCCAGCTGGTTTTGCAGAAATTATTTTAAAAATCACTATTTTCACCAAAACCTGCATTTTTATGTTACAAACTTGTTACTCCTTCTACTTGAAAACAAATTTTCCTCTTAAAATGAAATGATGAACTGATTAATAAAAATATTGCATGAATATGATTTTTTATTAATGCTTTAGATCATTTTTTATACACTTTTCCTTTTCACATTGAAAATATGCTTAAGTAATTTTAGCGCTTTGTGTGTAATTAATTGTGCAGCAATCTTTTAACACCTACTTTTTGTCTAACATGATTCTGCTTATTTACATAATAATAAAAAATACAAAGCTCGTTGAGTAAAAATACATTGGTATTTTTTGTTCCCCCTTCTCTTTTCAGTTACTCCCCCCCCCCCCCAGAAAAGGTTGAATTTTATAAAGAACAGTTTCCAATTATAAAGCCCAAACCTTAAAAAAGAATTACATCTTAAAATTAAGGAAAATGCTCCTAAGAAGAGCATCAAAAATCTACATGAATTCCCCCCCCCCCCCTCTACAAACATCACAGAACCAAATTATATTATTACAACTGAACAATTCAATGATAGATGAAGGAGGAAAAATACTGCATGCAGGGGATTAACACCAAAAAGTATGCAAGATTATTCTTTCATTCTGGACATAATAAAGTGAAATGGCAAAAGGAGTAAATTAAACACAAATAGGTTAATAATGTCTTTACTTCTGATTACTATTTAAATGTTATTGTATTATTTCTTTTATTAGTTGAAAAACTCGAATAAAATATATCCTTTTTGTAGCAGTTTTCTGTTCTGTATTTTGCAGTAAAAATTCTTGTATATTTTGGGCATTCTACTGTGTCCCCCGCCCCCAAGAAGTTGTTTACAACTTTAGTTACAGAAATATTAATTTGAAATTTTGTATATACAATGTTCATTGAAAATACATGAAAAGCATTTAAAAAACATAGCATATCTATTCAAATATTTGTTTATGTTTAGTACTTTTATGGTGTGCATGAATTAATTAATAAAAGAGTAAATCCCCGCTGCCATAGGATGAGGAAAGGCGCACAGCACAAGCTTTGATGCGTAAAGAAGAACAGAGAAGGCAAGAAGGTATCCGTCAAGCAAAAGTCAAAGTAAGTTACAAATGCAACCTGCTATCTAAAAAAAAATATTTCAATGAAATAAAAAATGTATCATTTTTCAATATAAATTCTTGATAAAGTATTGTTTCTGCCTGTCTAATAGAATAAAAAAATAATGATTACTTTTAATAAAAAATTAAATTCAAGATTTATCCTGATTCTATATCCTTTGTGGTAAAAAGAAAAAAAAAAGCCATACAGAGCTCTGTCTTTCAAAGTATTCAAAGTTTTTGAACACAAATAGAAAGTTTCCTTTTTACCTTTACAGCACTTGTAGGATTAATTTGAATTTATTTTTAACTTTTTAAATCTGGAATAAAAGTGATAATTGTGCAATTTACATTAGCAAAGTAAAAGTTCTTATGGTAAACAATATCATATTATCCATGATTTTTTTTACAATGCCAATTCATGAACCTTTTTTCTAGTATTCAATTTAGCAAAAAGTTGTGATATTTGCAAAGTAGCTATATAACAATTTTTTAACAGTCAAGTAATAAGTATTTGAATAAATTTAATGAAATCGCATAATAAAAATATATTTGTGTTTATTTATTTCACAGGACACTTACTTACAGCACGGAAACCCAAATTCAGCACGCTCAAAACCAATCTTTCTATATTTCAAAATTTTCTGGCTTCTAGGTCCTTGTCAAAATTTTTTTAATGTAATATCAGAACCCATATAAATTGTTCTTGAATTTTCCATTAGCATTTTGTTCAATCGTGGCATTTTTCACCATTGCATGTACTTGCTTAACTTCAAGAAGGGGTTGATTTACATGCGAGGGAAAACAAAAATACAGTTTGGAAACCCAGTACTATTCTAGAATTTTCTTGATTACTACTAATCGAGAAATTTAGAATTTCCAGGATTTTCTCCGTACCTCTTTAACTGAATAGGAAACGTTGAATTTCCGACAAATTCTGATGCAATTTTACATTTCATAACTATCTGTTAAAGACCTTTAATGTCACTAAAGGATGTGGTTAGGGAAAATTGCGAGAAACATCAAACTTCAATTTCGCAAATTTTCTGAATTGTGTAAAAATTAGAGCTTATTAAAAAAATAATATTAATAAAGGTAATAAAACTATGAGAAAATCTTTTGAAGAGCTGCCTCTCCTTTTTTTTTTTTTTTTTGCTTTTTCCTACCAAAAAGCTTAGCTTTCAGTTTTAATCGTTATATTAAAAAATCATTTGACATTGAAAAAGTGTATTATAAATATTATATACTCTATTAATGCTTTAACATTGCATTTATGTTGTATGAAAATTCTGTTTTGAATCTTTGTGCTACAGGAAGCAAAAATAAAAGCCATTGCTACTGCTCGGCAATTATGGGAAACATCTTGTAAGGAACCTGAAACTCTTATGCAAAGAGAGTCCCCCTCATCGACTTCATCCATAGCTTCAGCTGTTCCATTGCATTTATTAGCTACTAGATCTTGCCATTCTTTCAGTGAAGAAGAAGAGGATTTGTTTTGTTCCTACTGGTAACTTTTCTTGATTTACTTTACAGTAGAAAAAATCATCTGAGACAAGATAAATTTTTTTTCGAAAGAAATTAGATCTTATATTCACACATAAAAAATGGAAATAATTAATTAAAATAACAATTGTTTCTTGGAATATATGGTGATACAAAAGAAAGAAAAATACATCATTTAAAAATAAATATTTTTCATTAAGGAACTATTTATTGAAAATGAATATAGTATATATATCACGGAATTGTTCTGAGCTTTTTCCCCCCCCCCCCAAAACAGACCGTTCTCAAATTAATAAACTTTCTCTAATATAGTGTAATAATGATCTCTTTAAATGCCTAACTTGTAATTTAAATTAAAACTAGAAAAAAAAATCACTTTCACATAACTAATTTTATACTAACATTATATTTCTATATTTTTTTTCATTATTTATCTATCTGTAGGGAGGAGGGAGTTAATTTTATTTTATTTATTTATTTATTTTAATTGTGTCCATGGACAATTAAATGCCCTCGTGTGTCTTTAAAACTGCAACCGCTAGATCCAAGACATCTTTGCTGTAGAGGACCTCTTGAAGTTCAGAAGTCAGTGGCACCATACCTAGTTTCAAAATATGTGGGGTAAGGGCCTTGCACTCAAGAATGTGATCGGGGCTAAGCTGGGCACCAATGCAGTTCTTGCAGGGAATATAAGTCCTCGTTTTGTCGGGAAGAATTTTCATCCCTTTAGAGTGGTTTGTTCTCAGTCTTGTAATTGTTGATGTTAGGATTCTGGGGCAGTCAAAGTCAGCGATGAGGGGTTTCCTGAAGGAATGTGGCAGAAGCCTGTGTCTTGCAACTGCATTTGTGTCAGCAAGCGAGGTGGTGGTGCAAGGTTGGTCAGCGATTCTACCTTCTTTTGCTAAAGAAGCTGCACGCTCATTTCCCTCAATATTCACGTGTGCCGGTATCCATTGCAGCAAGCAGGATTTCCCATTGCCGTGCAAGCCTTCAAGTAGGACATTTATAGCAGAGGTGACGTTGGTTTCTCCGTTTTTGATTGCTTCTAAGGCCTCTTTTGAGTTGGAGAAGATTACTAAGCCCTCTGTTGGGGCTGAAATATCCTTATTGGTCAAATAAAAAGTGAGTGCCTCCTTAATCACAAGAAGTTCACTGGTAAAGTTAGAAGCAATTAGGCCTGTATTGATTTTATGCATAAATTTGTATCCATTTGGAAGAAGGAAGATGATGCCAGCACCTCCTTTGAGGGATTTGTCAAATGAACTGTCTGTATATACAATTACCTTCCCTTACCGTCCTAATATAGCTTTCAAGGCTCTGGCAACCCTCCGTTTCCATGGACAGTTAATTTTATAAAAAGAAATAATAAATATAAAAAAAATTGTACAGCACTATTCTCACTTTCACAAGAAGTAATTAAAGCTATAAAATTACACGCCTTCAACAAATATTTTTGGTCTACCTGCAGCTTTATGTCTTCATCCTTTATTTCTGTAGGGAAATAAACATAAATGTGTTTTTAAGTTCAAAAGTAGCTTAGTGTGTAGATTCCTTTCATCCCGTTTTCCCTCCACCCCCGTCCCACCTGCTGTATCCAACATACATGGAAGTGTCATTAATTAATTACTGAATTAATTTTGATTGCTCAAAATGTATTTATTTATTCTTGCTAATTGTTCCTTTATTAATGGCTTAAGGCCCCTTTTTTTTGTACATTCTGAAAAGTAAAATATTATGCTTATAAATTATATGAAATTAATATGTGTAAAAATTATCCATTTTAGTGGTGGACAAGGAGGTGAATGCAGTGTCTGTGATGGTGGAAGATCAAAAATTATGTCTAATGGTTTAAATCAAAAATCTAGAAAATCAAAACAAAGGTCTCAAAAAAGAGGTCATGATGTTTTAAAAGCCAAGTAAGAATATTTTGAAACTAAATTTTAGGATTTGATCAGGCACATCATTTCTATAAATTTTTCCTGAGGGGGGGTGGGGCAAAGAGTATATTTTCAATGTATATTATAAGTAAAAAACAAAATACATAAAAACATGTATAAATTCAATGTATTTCAAAAAAGACAGTGGGGGGTCAGTTGACCCCCCTTAATTATCCTAATGATGGGCCTGGATTTGTTTATGTTTTACCTTGTCAGAATAATTCAGTATTTAGTGATCACCGTGTGGTTGAAATTCAGCCATAACTCATTGGATTTTTAGGTTAGAATGTTATTGAGAATTTTTTTTTAATCAAAGAGTACACCAATATAATCTGTGCATGTATATTTTCTCTTGAATTTTGTTCAGTTGCATCAGATGCAAGCATGTACAAATGCGTCATTACGCATTAAGTTTCAAGTTATTTGAAAAATATGGACAATTTGGAAAATAGGTATAGCTTGGGCTAAGGCATATTCAAAAAACCATAGCTCATTCTTTGACATTTTCTCCCTTTTTTAATTACTATATTGGCCAGGCTTCACCAAGGCCACATAGTTAATTTTCATATATTTTAAAAATTATATAAACTAAATAAAAGATTAACATAAAAAATGAAATATGAAGTACAAAATAATGTGCTTTGTACTTTTTTCAGCAAATTTTCTGAAATGAAACATATGCCACAATGAGAAAACTAAAAATATAGAATGTATACAAGGGTAAACAATCAAAAATTCAGTTTTGTATCCGGTCAGTGACAATTTTTTTATCAGGACTATCAGTTTTGTATCAGGTTCAATCATGGTTTTTGCAGTAATGCTGCAAGGAGGAAGCATTTTTGGCAGTGTACAATTAATCGTAATGTTTTACAAACTACTACTGTTAATTTCACTAAAAAAAGAAAAAAATATATTGCATCATAGACATGAACATTATTTAAATAAATAAAACTAACAAAAAATGACTTAAGTTACTTTTATGAAACAAATTACTGTAATTGAAAACATAAAAAGAAAATGTATTTTTATTTAAAAGTAGCAAAATGTTGTTTCTCACTATTGTGAATAGAAAATTATGTCATTATGATGTAAAAGGATTTTTCTTTTGTAAAAACATATTTATTTGAAAGTATTTAATTTTTTTTAATTATAAAATTTGTTGAACAAATAAAGTAGGCTCTTTTAGTACTGTACTACTGTCAGAGAGAAGTGATAGAAGTAGAGGGTTGCTGTTTTGTCGCCCACATTTGCCACTTTTATTATTTACCAGTTGAATTGGCTATTCTAGGGGCAGGGTTGGAAAAAAACCTGGTTTTTTTGGAAAAAAAAAAAAAAAAAACCAGTTTTTTTGGTTTAAACCAGGTTTTTTTGGTTTAAACTGGGTTTTTTTGGTTTAAATAGGATTTGTAGGAAAAACACTTTGACTTTTAGAAAATCATGGAGATTTTAGATCCTTAATTGTAAATAAATGCTATTGATAGTTTATTTATTGAAAATTAATTAAGTAGCTATAAGTTAAAACCTTAAATTTTAATTACCTTATATAGGTGCAGGCAGCACTTTAGTCGTCAACTTATAGAGGGTAGAGATTATTTTTTTTTTGGTCATTTCTTACGCTATGCGTTTATTCATTTGTGTCTAATTAAAATATAACATCATGTATTAATGTTACTTTGAAATTAGTAATTAGCTATTTTTAACAATTATCTAAAATACCATTACATAAATTTAACCTGAATGACTTACAATATATCCTATACAACTTTAAAATTGAAGCACTTAGTTAAAGATAAATGTGTTAGTTTACTTATTTGACTGTAAAGATTCCCTAAGAATACATAATTTTTTGAAATGACTAGATCAATTTGAAGAAAAAGAAGAAACTTATTTAAAGAACAAGAGTGAGGCTCATAGTAGTTTTCTAGAATAGTTAACTTACACAGTGGTTTAGGTAAACTTTATATTGATGTTTCATCCACCCAGACAAATACTGGTCTAACATTATAGCATAAAAAATATTATCCTGGAGAACTTATATAAGTTTTTTTTATCTTTGCAAATATAGGTAAATAAATAAATACAGTAATAATTAGGCAGCCTACTTACAAAGAGTTTTTTATTATACTCCTACCCAAATTTCGCGTACATAAGTGATCAATATAGACAGGTGGTCAACTTACAAAGGTTTCCCTGCTTTAAATAATACAAGGCTCATTCCGTTCCTGACCAAAAGTGGTCAACTTAGACAGGTGACCAACTTACAACGGTGGTAAACTTTACAGTTTTTACTGTATTAACACATTATAATACTCTACTTATACAGGCCTTTCAGCAAATTATTAAAGAAATAATTATTATGCGGGTTGAGTTTTAACAAAAGCATATTTTACTAAATCAATAAAAAATAAGCAAAAATGAAAGATACATTAAAAATAATGTGTTGATTTACAGTATCAGAAATATCAACAAATGATTACACCATAACACTTATACAAATCAGCAACATTAGCTTAGAAATTATCACTATTATTTATATTTTTTTTAAATATAATTTTCCTGATTGAAGAATAAATATATTTTTAAAAAGAAAATAATTTAGGAAAAAAAGAAAAATTTGCACTGATTAAAAAAAAAAAAGTTTGTTACTTTACAACTTCAGTAATTCACGATTTATCTAATGCTGTGCTTGCAATTTCTGCACAAATTGGATTTTGCAATTTTTTATAATGCGAAAAATAAATGAAAAAAGATTTGGTTTCTTAAAAATTGTTATCTGTAACATGCATTTGAAAATTGGTTATTATGAAGTTATTTTATTATTTCGAATATATATTCTTTAACTCCAGTAATTACAATTGCAATATCATTTTAATTTTTATAATGACCGAGAAGAGTTTTTCTCAAATTAGCTTTTTCAGAGCTAATTTTAGAAAAACCCAAATAGTCTGACTAGGTAGTATGTATAGGAGACAGGGCTGGCAAGTTTCTGCCGGGGTGGTTAAAACCAGTGGCTATAACCGGTTTAAACCGGCATGGCTGGCACTTACTGGCAGAAACTAGTTTCTGCCAGTAAGTGGCAAAAACTGGCAGAAACTAAGAAATAATACTAATAAGAACTTTAATCCTCGATTCATAATTCACACATGTATTTGATATGTAAACAATTAGGTTAAAAATTTAAACTAAAGATAATGAATGTTATTCAAAGTAGCAAAAAGTTTCAAACTGATCATATAAATATACTTTGTTTATATAATACTAATTTCCTTTCACTTGAAAAAAAAATCAAAATGGTAATCTGATGCTGTACAAGTTTAACTATTAATATCATTGTTTACAGTTGAATTTCTATTTAAAGGTAAAAAAATTACAAAAAATTCTATGATATTTTAACAAATCACTTTTCAGAGTATTTTTAAATAAATATTACAATGCAATGGCAATAACTTAAGGATTATCTATTATGTACAAATAGAAATGGTTCTTGAGAAAAATATATCGATAAATAATTGAAGCACATAAAATATCAGAGAAAGTTTTTCAATGAAATATCTCTTACAATTATTATTATACAAAATTACCACTCGAATTCAAATATACTATCACATTTTACATGGAGCATTTCATAGCATACGACTCATTTTGCTAACCTTTCTGAACCCAGACTGTTTCTTAATTTGTTCTGAATGAAAGTAAAGCTTTAAAATATTCTTTCAAGACCAGCATTTCTTTGCTGGCAATGTCGTTATTGTGGATGCAGAAGTTACTAAATTTAAAAAAGCTTCATTTTTACCAGTATTTGTTTTTAAAGACGACATTACTCACTTTTCTAATACAAATTAATTTTTTAATTAAAACTATACACAATATTTTTTATTTGTTATTTATTCTGAATAAAATGTACTTTGGGAATTTAATATTACTAAAAAATTCTCAGATAATGTCACAAAATGTGTTTGTGCCAGTTATTGCCAGTTTCTGCCGGTTAAAACCGGTTATAACCACTTTCTGCCACTGGCAGGGCAGAAACCCCTTTCTGCCGGCAAAAACCCAGCCCTGATAGGAGATGAGAAAAATTTGTACTGATTAAAAAAAAAAGTTTGTTAATTTTCAAATTCATTAATTATCCAGTGCTGTGCTTGTAATTTCTGCATAAATTGGATTTTGCAATTTTTAATGATGTGCAAAATTAATGAAAAAAGATTTGGTTTAAACCAAGTGGTTTTATTAAAAAAACCATTTGGTTTAAACCTTGGTTTAAACCAAACAACCCTGTCTAGGGGTACCCAAAAAACATGGCATTAACATTTCGCTTGTCTGATTGGCGCTGTTTGGAGTCCTCCTACCACCAAGCAGGCACGGTATTGCCAAGTGTCACGTTGCTTTGTTTACCAATCAGCTATCAATTCTCCCTGATGCATTTTTTCTTTTTTCCCATCTATTACATGTTTATTATTACTATTATTTTATGGGAAGAAAAGTTCTTCTCAAAAGAAAAGTCTCCATCATGAATTGAAGGGGAGAGAGAGAGAGAGAACTACAGGGCTCTATGTCTTAAGGGTATGGTCCAAGAGATTAGAAACTGTACATCAGTACTGATAGAAAAGAGCGAATAAACTAAATCAATTATTCTCAACCTTTTCAATGTTGTCACCCCCTTAAGGGATGCAGAAGTTTTCAACGCCCCCTTTGGGAAAATCGTAATTTTGGAGGGGGCGGGGGAGTAATAACAGACAAAAGGTTTTCGCAATTTTCTTTGCATGAAATATGGCTAATAAGAAAAGATAACTCTTTTAAAATATAGCATTCAGAAAAACAGAGTGCCTATGTCGGTGTGATAGTTGTGCTTATTGGTTCGGGACCAGTTTCGGTTCAATATTTTTAGTAAGGCAGGGTTCACACTGGGGAAAAATACAAGGTGGGATTTCCCACCTTGAAAAAAATTTTAAGTGGGATTTTAAAAATTTAAGTGGGAACTTTTCTTTTTGTTTTTGTCTTTAAAAATATTACTGAATTGTCCTATCATGATCCAATACAAACTATGTAATAAAAGATGATTATCTAAGCTATGCTCAGCAAAGAAATAAACATCAACAAAGTTCACAGAAAATGGATCCTTCAGAAAATTCGTGATCGCAAAAATGGGTGCTTTATAAAACGTTAAGCATGAAAAAGATCCTCTGATATTTTAGTTAACTAACCAAAATTCTTTAATGTGTGATTTTTACAAAAAAATCCTAAAAATTAGTTTAATATTTCCTCTATTTTTTCTGATCATATGTCATTTTATCTATTGATGTTTTTCAATGAAAACAGTATATTTTAAGAAACCAGCATTCTCTGGTAACCTTGTGACTAAGGAAGATTCCCTTTTTTTGATTTTGTCCTCTGTGAATAGAATGAATGAACATCTGCATTCAAAGGAATGAAGAAGTTGTCAATATTTCCCCCATGTTATTATATATGTTAAATAGGGTTCCTAGATTCTTCTTTTCATTAATGAGGATAAGATGTTAGTTGAAAACTAACAATACTCCATTTAGTTTGTATTGAATTATCAGTTTAAAATAGTAGTTTCGTTTTGCGATGTTTTGAACGCGTGTCCGTTAGTTGCGGGAACAGCGCGCAAACGAAAATTTTTTGAGTGGGATTTCAAAAACTAGTGCGGGAATCGCGCGGCCTAGCGCGAACCCTGGTAAGGTGAAGGTTGTAAGTTCCCTCTCTCATGATTTCTATTTCTTTCTTGTCTCAAGATTCGTCATAAAACTGAATCCGTCTCATTCAAAGTCCAAAACATGCTCCTCGCCCCCACCTCCCAAAACATATCCACCGCCCCTACTGCCCAAAATATATTCACCGCCCCTCAGTATCCCCCTTTTAAAGAACATTTTAGAATAAAAAATATGCAATTTTGGGGCAGTTTAGGCTCAGAAACAGAATTTATGCCTTTTTGTATCAGGTGTATCAGGAATTAAAAATTATCGCAGCCTTTACACCCCTGCATATATAATGAGAAGCATGGATGGAAAGTTAAAAAAAGAAAAAATAAGTTAGGAATTATTTTTTGTGGTTTAAGTGATGGCTTTAAATTATCAACAATTTATCATATGATTCTGTAAAGTTCCTATATATATATGCTTGCCATATGTCCCGGTTTGACCTGGACAGTCCTGGTATTTTGCTCTTGTCCCGGTGTCCCGCCCAGTTTTATCAATGTCTCATAAACAGATGTAAGATGTAAAAATTAATGAATTCATGTTTTAAAGAATCTTTTATGAAGACATTAAGAATCTTTTAGATGACAGAGCATTAATGAGGGAGTCCACTGCAAGAGCATTGATTGTATGTAAAATGAACTGCGGCCTTTCTTGCTCCGACTTTTATGGAAAAGTCAAGTTTAACAAAGACATCTTGAAAAAAGTACATTCAAGTCAGAAACATGAGTATTTTGAAAACAAAGAGTAACATTGTTAACTTATTAATTGCTTTTTTAGTTTGACAAAAAATGTTTTTTTGAAATGGTTTTTGTAGTTAGACTAAAAGTTATTGTTAAAAAAAATAAGACTTAGTAATTAATTGTTCAATTAAACAATTTTATGAAGTATTTTAAACTTTATTTTATTAACGTTTCTTTGTAGATGTAAGACCAGAAAAAATTCTCATTAAAAAGGAAAAAAATCTTTAAGTAAATTAAGTAGCAAAAATTCCTTTTTTATTTTTAAAACAACAATTTAGGGTTCCAGATTCCCCACTCCCGTTACTTGCGAAGCTTAAAAAAAGGCTTAAAACTCACCATTTTGCTCTTTTTTTTTTTTACATTTCCCCAGACCCCCCGGTATGCCCATCCCATATTAATGTGTCCCAGTTTCACTAACCAAAAATATGGCAAGCCTATATATATATAAACTTTATGTATTTGAACCCTTGTGTAACATTATCTGATCAAACACCACTACAGAATTTTCAGGGGATGTTAAAGTAGTTATGCTAAAAAAATTTTCCTTTTAAATTCAAAATATTTTATTAACTCTTTGCACTCCATAACATAAATTGCAGTTCAGCTTCACCTTCTGAAAATTCATTTGTTCATAATTTCTATTTCGTGCCATTTTAGGGTAAGGAATATGCTGAGAAAAGCACAATCAAAAGAATTAGAGCAAGCTCAGTCACCCGACTGATTACACTAAACTTGTGGCAAAACATCATAAAGATAGTGTTGCCTCTAGCTGTTTGCCTACCTTGTCGTGGCAGCAGCGACAAGAGTTATTCACTTAAAGGAGGAAATAGGTGTAAAGGTCTGAGAAAATGGAATTTTTTTTCCTTCATAAATCGATTCTACAACTATTCAATAATATACCCTGAAAATTTCAAAGCAAAATTCCAAGTCGTTTAAAAGTTATAAGCATTTGCATGAGCGCCCTTTCGGAGCAATTGAGCAGATAGTCCCTCATTCACGAATGACCTGAAGGGTATTAGAGATACAAAAGAACCTTAGCAGATGTCCTTTTGTTTCTTTTAAGAATTGAGACCTCGAATAGAAATTTCTATGTATAAATAATATATATAAAAATTCTATATATAAAAAAAAAAAAATTCATTCATTACTGCCTTAACTTTACCTTCACTACCACTCTTTTTTTCAAACACCTTTTTCTTAAAACTACTTTTTCGAATTTGCCTACACTGTAGCTCGCGCAGAGTTTTTGATCAATCCTTTTGAAATTTAGCACACATTTTCTTTACATATATATACGCTCTATTTGAACTACAATCATAAACATACCTTTATTTTTACTTTTTTATTGCAAAAAAAGACCCAAAAAAAAAAGTCGAAAATCGTATTTAATTTTCGCATTCGAAAAAAAAAGAGAAATTTTGATTTTTTTGGAGATAATTTTAGTTCAAATAGAAGAGACACTTATAAAAAAAAGTAAATTAAAAACAAAATTGATCTCGGATAAAAACTGACCTCCAGGGTGTACGCAAACTGCCGATCCGAGTGGCGACTTACAGTGTGCAGCAGCTGATTTCTCCAGGATTTTTCAAGAAAAATGTTTGAAAATTTCAGTAAATGTTCTTCAATCTATCTATAAAATAACCTCAAATATATTTATTCTTTATATGTTAAAAAAATTCATGAAAATTGCTCTGAATACGCCATCCTACATCTATTTTCCTCCTTAACTTACCTTGTCGCCACAGCAGCAACAACTGAGTTCTTAACTTAGTAGTGCAAAGGGGGGTTAAACATGTTTTATGTAATGTTAATAATTTAAATATATTCATTTAAAGATATTGTTTTTAAAGAAATTCTTTCATATTTTTCTTTTTTGCCAATAGCAAAAAATCAAGAACATCTGTTGCATTAGATCTAGAAGTTGCTGATTCAAGATTGACATATCTAGCTGAATTAGAATTTGGCAACCTGCAATTATATGGTCCCGGTGCTGTAGCTGCTACAATAAGTAACACTTGGGCTCCACAGACTGTTGCTCTAATACATACTGTGTGCTTCCATTTTATTGTTTTTGATAGTATAGCTCATCTGCTGGGTAAAATGAAAACTCAATTTCCTAATATTGAAGTAAGTAGTTAATGCTATTTGGAATCTTATTTATTTCTTTGCTAATGGGGCCATAATTATTTTTGAGCTTTACTTTTAGTGTAGTTATAGAAAGAAAAAAGTAGAATTAACATTTAGAGTGAGAGCATTGCACCTGGAAATTAAGAATCATGGGAAACAAGGAAAAAATAATAGAAAATAAATAAAAATCTGGAAATTTATTTTATTTGTTCCTTGTGTTGAGTTGATAGGAAAAGATTAATTATTCCTTAAAAAAAAATTTATTTAGAACTTTAAATATTCTAGAGCAGGGATGGCAAACCGAATTTTTTTCAATTAGTGTGTTGGTTAAATTACGATTTATTATTTTCAGGTGTCCAGTGTGTCACTTGTTGTCTTCCTTTTTAAAAATCATCTTTGAAGTTTATGCATTTTGTAAAGTGACCACTAGTTTTGGAAGGTTTTTTCTTTTCTTTCTTTTGAAATATGGTTTCAGTGAACAAAATTAATTTAATATACACCTGTGGGCATGCCACTTACTGGCACAGGTGGCATAGGTTCGCCAGCTCCGTTCTAGAGCATGTTATGAGAGTAATAGTGTTTCAAATACTAAAATAAAATATTTGCAATTGTAACAACTATTCTTGTCAATATGTTTAGTATATTCTTTAGGAATTGAAGGTATTTTTATGCATAGTTAATCACTTTTTTGACGCACTCCAATACGCTATTCTTCAGTGTATGTATATTATACGAGGGTCATTCTAGAAGTAAAGCACGTTTTTCTCGCCAGACGTGTTTTTTCGAGATAATAAAATAAAACTTTTTTGACAACAAAGTTTGATATCTTACCCTCTTTTTATATAAGCATAAGAAAACTGGAAGAGCACTATGATCAATGTTTCAATCATATGGCAATTGCGTAAAAAAATACTTAAGACATGAAAGTATGTTGTAAAAGAAGTTTTATTTCATTATCTTGAATAAACGCATCGTTCTTTACTTTTAGAATGACTCGTATATGTATAGATGGGCCAAACCATTATAATTACTGTCCCTTCCACAACGAATATTTTGGCTTTCCCACTTAAATAGTTCAAATTATTAATTATTTTCAAAGTTCAATTTTAAAAAATGCTCAAGGAATGTTTAAAACATTCCCACAAAAACATTGAACCCAGGATAAAATGAAAGAGTACAAAAAAATAGTGAAAATTGTTGCAGAGGGGACAAAAATTCCAGTTATCATGGTTTAGCCCAAACATATATGTATTATAATGTCTACATATATAAAGCATACATTTATAACTGTTAGTGCCCAGTCCTTTCTCCTAGTAATGTTTAAATGTATTGTAGTTGTAACGTAGAATGAAATTAAAACTTACAGAAAAAAAGAAGTAAAGTGTTTAATTATAAAAAAAGTGCGTTATTTTATGTGTTACGTAAAGTGCGTGGTTTTAAATCCCTAAAATATCATTTTTTTTCGATATTTAATATTATTATTAATTATCATCCTCCCGCCCCCCGCCCCCCCCTACACCAAAAAAAAACTGTGATGGTCATTCTAATACTTTTACTGAAATGAATACCTTTTTTTCAGGCAGCTTCATTTGAATGTACATGTTTGGAATCTTTATCCCAATTGAATGCATTAGGTCAAATTCCAGGGCTTAAAATACTTACAATTGAAAGCGAAGGAAATCCTATATTACAACTATCGCTATGGAGAATGTATGCAGTATACAGATTGGGTCCAACTATTGAACTTATAAATGGTGCAACAGTAAGTTCGTTAGATATCAAATAATCTTATTTATAAAATATACTGTACATGCATATTTAGTAGATAAACGGTACCCCCTTTTTGTACAAAGAACTTTTTGAGCTTGCTTTGGGACTATGCAGCTATCACAATGCAGGGGTGCGGACACCAGTGGTGCCCATGTTACACATGCACTCCCCAAATTGTTAGTGCAAGTGCCGAGCACTAGGGCGTATTGCAAAGCTTTTTTTAGAAATTAAAAATTTCAAGCTGATAAAAAGTTGTCATTATAGACCTACAAGCAGAAAAGAAATTAGCACAACTGAAAATTATTTAGTTCTCCTACATGAGGCCGAAGCATAGGCAAAAGTTACTATTCATCAAAAAGTCATTTTTTTTTAAACATGGATTGGGACAACTTCCCTGTATGACTTTGTGCTGATTCCACTTATCAGCAATACTATTGAAGTATACTTATATTTCTTAATGTACCTTTTTTAACATCATTTAATGCTGATTTTGTTCAAGTTAAGTTATTCTAACCACTAGCAGTGGCGCACCCAAGGGGGGGGGGGTTAAAACTAGGGTTTGGGGTTTGGGACTTAAAATCAGGGGTTGGGGGTTAAAAACTCTCCCCAAAACCGGACTTAAAAAAAATTAATACCCTTTTTTTCCCCTGAAAATAAATTTGTATATATATATATATGTATATGTATATAAACATATACATTTAAATACTGCAACCACCATATATGTATTCACTAAATTTCAATATCAACGGCCCAAACTTTATTTATTCCATCAGTATAACCAAAAGACAATGTTTGGACCGAAAGAATTTCCTCCGTTTTTTCTTCTATTTGAGAGACATGTGGGCTTAACCTAAAAAAAACTAACCCCTCCCAACTAGGTTATCCTCATAGGCTTTAATGTGGTGAGAGGTTGACCCTTGGGATGGTTTCTGGGGATTCAGACGTCAGCTAATAGCTCCTGTGAAAAATAAAAACTTTAGTTTTTTTTCCTTTTCATTCACTTTCATTTAGCTGATAAAGTTAAATGTAGGAGTTGCACTTACTTCTTCCCTATCATTCTTTCCAGGATCCATCTCTGGAACCCCACACCTCTCCAGTTTTCCCATTTATATTTTTGGTCACCCCTTCCACATCCCACACTTTCCCTTTTCTACTCCTTGTCGTACACGTCTTTTTATCTATGCAAAAAAATAGAATCATCTTTCTAACCATTTCCCCCTCCCTATTCCGAGAAAAGAGAGAAAGATAAAAAGAAGTAGAGAGCGATAATTTTATTAATAAAATTTCAGTTTTTCAAGTTTTTCTAGATGGTTAGATATAATAGATTAGATCTTAGATCAATGAAGTTTTGGAAATTTTCTTGATTCTATTTTAGTGGGTGAATGTTTTTAAAATAGGAAAAAAATCTCATTTCCACTCACTGTGTTACAGGGCTGATTGGATCGATTGCTCCCAATAGGAGGCCCCGCGCTTAACGTGTCGTTGCTTAAATTTTTCGAGGAGAAAATAATAATAATTAAACATAAAAAATAAAAACTAAACATAAAAAAAGCTATGTAAGTTTAACAAGGTTAGAAGGCGTGTATGAGGACCTCAAAATATGTTTTCATTTACAAAAATTACATGTCTTTTAAAGCGCGCATTTAGATTTCTTCGTATTTCACTACAAACTCAACAAAGGAAATTTTAGGTCTTGATGGCATTTTGGTTCGACCAAGAAAAGGAGGAGCGTACCAAAAGTACTACAATTTGGGAGGGGGGCCCTGCAACACTTAAAGCTGGGTTTGCTTGAGTAGGTTGCGGATATACCTGTATAAACATGGCAATGGAAATTGCAGCTCCGCTGAATATCCTCATGTGTACATTTGCCATTTGCCTCCAGTAAATTTAAAAATGACTCTTAATTTAATTTGTAAAAAAAAAAAAAGAAAGAAAGAAAAAAAGACTATACACCCCCATGTGAAACAAATTTTGTTTAAAATATATTTTATTCACGTATATGTGGCAATTACTCTAACTAAGAAAGATTAAGAATTCCCACCAAAAAAGTTCAATTTTCTTTCTAAAATATTAGTGAGTATGACTGCTTTCTAGGGGAAGCATACCCTTTTCGATAAGTATTTCATTCTCATCACCTTTCGACATTTGTCAAGGACGAGGGCCAGGCCAAACATACAGAGCCAAAGGTTAAAATAGTTCTCTGTCCTCTGAATTCGGTTGATAGTTTTTTAACTTTGTCCAACATTGGCCTTCTCTTGTCCTCTTTAAAATGAAAGCTCTAGTGTCCTGAAGGGAAATCGGCAAAACCAAAGCTTTAACACATGTCACCGGCAGATGGCTTTGCTTTTGTTGAAGGGGTCTGGTGCTGTTTGGTAACTGAGGAAACTGGAGCTCTGTACCCTTAAGGCAAGCAATAATTTTGAAGTATCAATAAATTACCTGATACACTCTGATGAACTGACGTACTGCCACATGTGTGGTTGAAAATGCTGAATCGTAAATCCTTCTCCTCCTCCGCTGTTCTGTCGTTTTTCTCAGAATTGAACGGATTGTTTTAACTGGGATTCCTAACTACTTGTTGCATTCAACTAGAGAGGCACAAAATTTGATGAATCGTAGAAAACTGGGCTTGATTTTTGTCCAGAAGTGTCAGAGGGTGTGAAGTTCGCTCAAAATTTTTATAGAATTACAGGTTTTTTTTTTCTTTTCTTTCAAAAATACTTGTACCTCTTCTCAGTCTTGTAAATTATGATGTATTAAGGTATGATAGTTGATTTTTGTTTTTTTGCATGACAGCTTGTAAAAGTGAGTTGCTATCTAAAGTAGAGTTTTGCTCTAATTGTTGTTAAGGGTTTTTATTAAACTTTAAAGCTCTTTGATTTTTAAAATTTATGAAATATAGATTTCATGATGCGTCGCATCAAAGCAAAGGTAATTATTACTTACAATTTAGGGGAGGGGTATATTTTTTTTGGCAAATTTTTTAGTGGAAATCTAAATTTTGGACGTGTGAAAAGTTTGAGTCATGAGGAGAAAAAAATCAATCCTTTTTAAGTGAACCCCCCCCCTCCCCCCCCCCACTTGGCCCTCATCTGATGTCAGATAGCACGATAGAGCGTGCAGAGTCAATGTTTCTTTCAGGAATCTCTCCGGGGGGCACTGCCCCTTTGGAGAAAGCCAACTGCCCCCCCCCCCCCCCCGGTGGTAAAATTCAGATCACAATTTAAAAAAATGAAAGAAATGTGATTACTTAAAACTTTAGTTTCAGCAACACCATAAGTAACCTAAAAGGTAAGAATTTATTTTGAAAAACTTGCAGGGAAAGAGTAACTAAACTCCTGCTTCCTCTAACATAAATAAAGAATCTCGAAATTGCATTGTTAGGAAGATTTCACAAAGTTTCTTTAGGAGAGCACTCAAATCCTTGCCTCTAGTACCGTTGAAAAAGATAGACTGAAACTTCATTTTTAAGACTGCAGTTTCGAAAATTTTCTTAGAGAAGAGCTTCTGAAACTCCTTCCTCTAACGTCCTCAAAGAGCCTAAAAGCCCCCTCTCAAGATGCCAAAAAATTCCGGGGTAGGTCCCACAGACCCCCGCTCTAGAGATAGTCTAATTATTATAGTTGTAAGACCAGTTACAAAATTTTAAGATGCCCAAAAAAGCCAAAAAAAAAAACTCCCCTAACTTCATAACAGATAGCCTAAAAATGCACCTACTGTGTATATGTATGTGTATTTATGTAGTGGTATATATGTATCTATCATATGCATAAAAAAGTTCACATTATCATCATTTTTAGTCATTTTGAAACATACACTGCCCCTCCTATTCTTAACATGCCCCCCACCCCCGAGCAAAAGGTCTGAAAGAAACACTGTGCAGAGTTGCATGATTTAGGAAATAAAAAAAAAAATTATGATGTAGATACCCCCCCCCCCCCAAAAAAAAAAAAAAAAAAAAAAAAATATATACCTAGGTGCGCCTTTGCCCACTAGGAGATTAAACTCCCTGAGAATCTTGATTTCAAGCCATATTGTAATTGTAATGTATATGGGTCATTCTGTGTCAAGTGTGCCAGGGGTTCCTACTCGACCCTCTCCAATTCTAATGAAAAATTTATGGAATGTACATGTATGGTCTTAGATGGAGCCATGCCTAATCACAGCTCCATAGTTAGGCTCATTTAGAAACTTAAAGTACAAACAGTTATTTTCCTTGGCGAAACTAATAAATTGAAGCATCAAACCAGGCTCAGAGATGAAAGTTCAGAAAACATTCTGCATCTGGACATTAGTGAGATTGATCTCATCATTAACTCGTTTTTCAAAATCAAAGTAAGCTTCACATTAATTTCTGCTGAATTGAAGTATTTATTTATAGGTCGCCCATACCCGAGTTAAAATTTAAATCATAAAATTGGCCCACACTATGTACTCATTAATCTACTACTAATTTATACGATATTCCTGTGAATAAAAGAGCAAAGCTAGTTACAATAGAGAAGCTACAACTAAAACAATGGTCATTCCTGGTGCAGAAAGCTCCTAAATTAAATGTCTTGAATCAACTTTTTCAGCTATCTATTTTTTACTGTAAATGGAAATTAAGGGATGTCTTAAAATTCCGAATTGTGCTCACTTGCAAAACATTTTATTTTAAATAAAAAATAAATCATGAAAGTCGGGGAGGAACTTTTTGTAGTATGAATGAAATGTTATAGTTTCTTAAAATACGGACATGGTTGCACATTAAAGGTAGAGAAAAGGCACACAGACAGGCATATTTTAAGAAATGCTAAGGAAGAACTTAGCTTACAAAATCAAATTAATTTTCTTAAATTCTGTTTTAGGTTACAGAACTTGAAAGAGTTAAAGCAGAAGATATTTTTGGAGGCCTTGGTTTTGCAGCTTCTTTGTTACTTCCAAAATATAGGTTATCTTCTTTGTTAAACAGTCCTAGGTATGTTTTGATAAATGCAAAGTTGATTTTACTATACTCTTATAATTTATTTACCTTATCTAATACTTTAAATTTTAATATAATTCCAAACATTCTGTAACATTTACAAGTAAATTATATTAGTGCCTTTTCTTTCTTTCTACTAGAGTAAAACAGATGTTTTTAAAAGAGAAAGGATATTCTCCCAATAGCTTACAAAGACAACCAGATTGTCAAGTGGCTGCTGAAGTAATGAAAGCTGCATTTACTTATAATCCTGATTATGAAGTAAGTTTTTTTTACGTAAAAAAAATAAAATTCTATAAGAATTGTTTTTTACTGTCAAAACACTTGTTGATAGTAGCTGAAGCCAAACCTGTTTTTCCTAATGAAGACGAGTCAGGAGGAGCACAAGACCAATTGAAAAGAAAATAGAAAAAATTCTCAAAGTTAAAATTTTAGTACACAATATTAAAATTTACATAGATGTTTTTTGAATGAATGAATGAATTGTTTAGGGGGTGGCTCTAAGGAGCACTAGCACTGCGACCTCAGGTCTATTGTACTAACAACCCCAAGTTAATGAGTCTGAAACAGACCAGTGGCTGAGACGAATTTCAGCAATAATTTAGCAGGGAAATTGGGTAATTCCCAGGGTTCGATATAGTGATAACCAAGATACTCAAACCGATGAGCAGAGAAATAATCACATTCACACAAAATATGTGTAGAGCTTTCCTCTACATCATGACATCCTCCACACATTGGGTCAGCAATCATGCCCATGATGTTAAGATGTCTCTTGAGATTGCAATGACCAGTTAATAGACCAATGATCACCCCAATCTCATTTCTACTGAGTTTCAGCAGTTCCTTAAATCTTAACCAAGGGTAATTTTGGTTAAGTTCTTTCGCCTGTCTTTGATTATTGCTTTTAAGCCAGGCATTGTGAGCCTCTTTTAGGCGGACTTCCTTGATTGTTTTCCTTATTGCACTGTAATGCAGACCAAGGACAGGTTCTGGGCCAATTAAAAGAGTTTCTGTGCCCAATTTAGCCAGTTGGTCAGCCATTTCATTGCCAAAAATGCCACGGTGACCAGGCACCCAATAAAGAGTCACCTTATTCATTGCGGCCAATTCAGCAATAGTGTTATAGCAATCCCAAACAATATTTGAAGAGAAGCAGTGTTTTTGTAGTGCCAAGAGAGCAGCCTGGCTGTCAGAGAAGATTTTGATGGTTTTGCCAGAGATGCATCTATTTAGGCAATTATTTGCGCATGCCAGGATGGCCATCACTTCAGCCTGGTATACCGTTGCTAGTCTTCCCAAAGAAGAGTAGATTCTAATTTTATTATTTGGGCAAAAGGCACAGTAACCTGTGCCATGGGAAGTCTTAGATCCATCAGTGAACCATACTTCATTGGCATGGCCAATAAGCTTAATAGGATTTTCCCAATCAGTTCTGGAAGGGAATACATCATTGTGTTTTGACTCAAAGTCAAAGCGTTTAAGCATCCAGTCCGAGTTCATGGAAAGCAATGGGTGATCCTTGATCAGTGTATCAAATTTATATAAGGATCTCTCAGAAGATAATTTCCATAGTTTTAGAAATTTTATTCTTTGGGAGCAAAGGATTGCTTCCATCTCTACCTGCTTATAAAGTGGTAGAATGCCTAGTAATAACTCTAGGATCTGAGAGGGGGTTGTCCTCATGGCACTAGTCATTGATATAGTTGCCATTCTTTGGAGACTAGTAAGCTCTTTCATTGTTGTCACACGGCAGGCTTTGTTCCACCATGCAATAGATCCATAAGTTATAATGGGGACGATTACTTTAGTATAGATCCAATGGACAATACTAGGTGAAAAGCCCCAATTGGGACCAATTGCACGTCTGCAGGCCCAGAATATTCTCTTTGCCTTGGTGGTGCTGTATTCGACATGACTGTTCCAGTTTAAAGTCTTGTCAAAAATGATACCAAGGTATTTAACCTCGTTAGAGTATCAAGTTTAGTATTAAAAAATTATATACTTTGCACATTTTTTATTCTTTTTCTAGTAAAGAGTACAAGGTTTGTCTTGCCAGGATTAACAGTCAGGCTAACTTCCTTGCACCAGTTTTCAACCTTTTTGAGGGCAGATTTCATGAGGCCAATCACAGTATCCTGGAATTTTCCTCTTACTACTCAGGTTATGTCATCTGCGTAACCAATAGAGGTCACACCTGAGAGATTAATTTTATTTAATATTTCATCAACAACAAGGCTCCATAAAAGAGGTGAAAGTACACCTCCCTGCGGGCAGCCTTTGCAGTTCGTAACGGCAAGTGTGTCTCCTAAAAGAGTTGCTTGTACTGATCTAGTAGATAGTAAGCAACCAATAAAGGTGCACACCAGATGATCGACGTTTTTTCTCATAAGAGCATTTAGAATAACATGAGTGGGCACACGATCAAAGGCCCCTTCAATATCCAGGAAGGCAGCAAGTGCCAATTCCTTTACCGTTTACAGCTCCATCTAGAATTGTGATTAATTCATAGAGAGCAGTGTCAGTTGATCTGCCAGGTTGATAGGCATGTTGTTGCCTGGAGAGTGGGTTGGCTTTCAGCACTTCGTCTCTGATGTGCCTATCAATCAACTTCTCTAGGGTTTTGAGAAGAAAAGACATAAGGCTAATAGGCCTAAAGGCTTTGGCTTCATTGTAGTTAGGTTTACCCGGCTTAGGTATAAAAACAACCCTGCAGGTGCGCCAAGCAGTAGGAACATAACCATATAATAGACAGGACCTAAATATCCTGCTCAAGTATGGTATAATGATGTCACTTCCACTTCCTTTTTGGAGTAAGACAGGTATTATTCCATCTACTCCAGGAGTTTTAAAAGGCAAGAACGAGTTGATCGCCCAAGCAATTTTATCGCATGTTACGATTTTTTAGCTAGGTGCCAGTCTGCCTTTCTGCCACGTGGGGTAATTTGAGGAGTGTCCAACTCCTCATCTGTTACAATAGTTGAGCCTGGGAGGTGAACCCTGAACATTACTTCTAGCGTACCTCGACCATCCTCAGTATAAGTTCCATCTTCTTTTTTGATGGAACCAAGTTGACAGAGCTTATCTCTTGATAAGATTTTTGTGAGCTTTGCAGCACTTGACAGAGTGTCAATTTGGCCACAGAAATCTCTCCAGGAATCCTGTCGACTTTTCTTAATGGCGTTATTATAACTAGTAAGAGCAGCTCTGTAAACTGACCACTATCCTGTTTTTTTGGCTCTATTAAAGAGCTTTCTGCAGTTCTTGCGAAGACCACTAAGATTTTTATTCCACCAAGAGACGCGTCTTGGTAAACTAGTGGTGACTGCTTTGCAGTTATTTTGATATGCTTGAAGTATGGATCATTGCACGAAGTCAACGGCCATTTCAATGTCAATCAAAGAATTAAGATTAAAAAGATTACCTCTGAGGAGAAGTCCCAAGTCTTCTCTGTAGGAATCCCAATTGGTGAATCTGGGATTCCTTTTGTCCTGCTGGGATGTTATTGCAGGACCTGTAAGTGTCATTTTGATTAGTTTGTGGTCAGATAAAATAATCTGATCGGACACGTGCCAATCATTAACGCAAGCAGAGGTCTTGTCATTGCAAAAAGTAATGTCAATGACCTCACTTCTGCTGCTCGTTACAAAAGTTGGCTTATTGCCAGAATTTAAGATAGTTAGGTTATTACAAAGAATAAACCTCTTTTGTTGCAGTTATTGCTGCCTAAGGGCGGATCTAGAAAATCTTCAAGGGGGGGGGGGGGCGATTTTGGAAATCTCCGGGTTCAATGTAAGGATGGATGGAGGAGATTCTTCATTCCTTTTCAACAGTCCCTCCGCCCCCCCCCCCCTTTTTTTCAAACAGCAGGAACAAAAAAAAAAAAAAATGCTAGTGTTGTGCTATTTAAAATTTTACTAGCACATTTTTTCAACGCATATACGTTTATGCAAAGCCTTATAAAAGGAACACAAGCTGACGTTTTTTTGCTTTCGCAAATCTGTCTATAATTTTTTCAACATCCAATGTAATATCTTTATGGTTATGCAATAACGCTAATTCAGTGAGTCTATCATCACTCATTCTGCTTCTTAGCCGAGTTTTAACCGAGTTAGGATTTCCTTCAAGCTTTCTCAAGAAAAATGTAGGCTTGTAAATACATTTTCTAAATTTGAGTTGATATGTCTAAATTACAAAATAATAGCAATTATTAGTAATATATTTTCTAAAATTTTCAAAATGTAATACTAAATATGTACTAAAAAAACCATCAACGAGTATGTGCAATTTATATAAACATCTGTAATTATGAACGTTCAATGAAATGTTTCAGACTCCAGGTTTTAGCGTAAATGCTGCAGGAATTTACACCACGTGCTAAGGGTTGGCTAGCTGTCACCAGTTTGATAGGTAGAAGAAAAGAGCAGGGAATCTCTTTCCCATTACTCCGAGGATTAGCAACTCAGCAATACTAAAGGAGAAAGGAACAGGGGGAAAGCATAGAACTTGAAGGGCGTTTAGGCTGGGATTCCAAGAACATAAAAAAATGGCTGGTCCCGGGGCACAAAGAGTAAAAACTCACTTAGGAGTGTCCTTGTAGTATCCACTTGAATCAGCCCAGAGCGAAAAACAGAAAAAATGCGTAAATTTTACTCGTAGTTTGTAAAAGTTGGCAGGCTAGGCTACTTTCAAAACTTTTCATTGAAAAGAAAGAAGGGATTTTAGTTTAAACGAAATTCTTACTTTCCAAAAATACAGAAAAAACACATGTCTGTCTATGTGATGATTGGGTGTTTCGGACATATCGTTGCAATCCTCCGCCGTGCAACACCGTGGATATTGTGGTCAAGCATCACTGCCATTGGTTGCCAGTGTTCGAGAGAAAAGGCGCATATCGTGTGCACACGGCACAGCTTCTGTATTGACTACCAAATCATCCATGAAAAAAGCAAACCAACCCCTTTCATTGGCAGCAGTGTCAGCTTCATTGCAGGGTTGGAAAAAAACCTGGTTTTTTTGAAAAAAAAAAAAACAAAAACCGGTTTTTTGGTTTAAACCAGGTTTTTTTGGTTTAAATAGGATTTGTAGGCAAAACAATTTGACTTTTGGAAAATCATGGAGATTTTAGATCATTAATTGTGAATAAATGTTATTAGTAATAAATTTGCTGATAATTAATTGAATAACCAAGTTAAAACCTTGAATTTTAATTTATTTTTTCAGAAAGTTACCTAGAGTGAAACATGCCTATGTAAAGTGAAACGCGTACTTACGGTGCAGCACTTTAGAGGTCAACTTATAGAGAGTGGATATTTTTTTTTTTTTTTTTTTGTCATTTCTTACACTATGCTTTTATTCATTTGTGACTAATTAAAGTATAACTTCATGTATTAACTTTACTCTAAAATTAGTAATTGGTTTTTTTTTTTCGAAATTACCGAAAATATCATTAGATAAATTTAATCTGAATGACTTACAATGTATTCTATACAATTTTTAAATTAAAGCACTTAGTTAAAATAACAATAAATATCTTATTAATTATGCAAGTTACTTATTTGATGGAAAATATTCCCTAAAAACACATAATTTTTCGAAATGGCTAAATCAATTAGAAGAACAAGAAGAATCTTATTTAAAGAACAAAAGAGTGCTCATAGTAGTTTTTTCGGATAGTTAACAAAAGAGGTTTAGGCAAACTTTATATTGATGTCTCATTCATCCAGACAAATACTGGTCTAACATTATAGCATAAAAAATATTATTCTGGAGTTTTTTCATCTTTTCAAAAATAGATAAACAAATAAATACAGTAATAATTAGGACAGCCAACTTACAAAGGTTTTTTTTATAATACTCCCACCCAAATTTGGCATACATAAGTGGTCAAGTTACAAAGGTTTCCCTACATTAAATAATATAGGGCTAATTTCGTTCCTGACCAAAAGCGGTCAACTTAGGTGGTCAACTTTACAGGTTTTACTGTATTAACATATTACAATACTTTACTTATACAGACCTTTCAGCAAATTATTAAAGAAATAATTATTTTGCGGGTTGAGTTTTAACAAAAGCATATTTTACTAAATCAATAAAAAATAAGTAAAAATGAAAGATATATTAAAAATAATGTGTGGTTGATTTTCAGTGTCATTAATATCAACAAATGATTACAAGTCTTTAACTATAGATATATTTTACGTTAAAAGTAAAAAAAATCAATCACTTGCGGGATTTAGCAATGATAACCCTTATGCAAATCAGCAACATTAGCTTAGAAATTAACACCATTATTTAAATTTTTTTTTGAATACAAACTTTATTTTTCCTGCTTAAATATATTTATAAAAACAAAAACGATTTTATAAAAGTAATACAATGTACAAACTTTATTTTCCCTGATTAAAGGTTAAATATATTTTTTTTTTAAATAAGAGTAATTTAGAAAAAAAAATTGCACTGATTAAAAAAAAGGGTTGTTAATTTACAAATTTAGTAATTCATTATTTATATAATGCTTTGCTTGTAATTTCTGCATCAATTGAATTTTTTATAATGTGTAAAATAAATGAAAAAAGTTTTTTTTTTTTTTTTTTTTAAGTGTTACCTGTAACATACATTTGCAAATTGGTTATTATGAAGATACTTTATTATGTCTAATATATATTCTTTAACTAAAGGAATTACAATTGCAATATCATTTAATTTTTATAATGATTGAGAAGAGTTTTTCTCAAATTAGCTTTTTCTGAGCTAATTTTAGAAAAACCCAAATAGTCTGACATGTAGACAGATGAGAAAAATTTGCACTGATTAAAAAAAAGTTTGTTAATTCACAAATTCATTAATTATCCAATGTTGTGATTGTAATTTCTGCATAAATTGGATTTTGCAATTTTTAATAATGTGAAAAATAAATGAAACAAGATTTGGTTTAAACCAAGTGGTTTTTTTTAAAAAAACCATTTGGTTTAACCCATGGTTTAAACCAACCAACCCTGCTTCATTGGCAATTGCTTCAAGGTCAATATGAAGTGTAGGCAGTCGCTTGGGCCAAGATGGAAGTTTGAAAAATTATGGCACAATTTTCTGTGAAATAAAAGAAAATTTTTTTCTCAAAAATATTTTTTGGTGCATTTGAATGAAAGAATTTAAAAAGAGGCAGAAAAAAAAAAAGTCGCCTAATAGTTGCCTCTTGGAAAAATTAGTTGCTTTTCACCCTATTTCGAAGAAAATAGTTGCTTTTTAGTCGCCTGTGGCAACCCTGCACATCCCACGATAAACCTCCAGCCATTTTTAGTGCATTTATGCACAAAATTCCTGGCGTGAGGCGCTAGAGGAATTTCATCCTCATAGGGAAGATATGCCGACATTAGGCAAAAAATGTCTTCATTATTGTGAATTAGCCGAACAGCAACGTTATCCCCATCCAGATAATCCACCATACTAAGAGCTTTTAGTTTTTTTGCTAACTAAAATACAAGCTCTAGGTCTGCTACAAGAGCGATCGAAAAACAGGTTGCCGCAGTTACCTAAACCAAGAATTTTACCTCTATTGGTCCAGGGTTCCTTTTTATGTTTTTTAATTAACCTCGATGTTTAGAACGTTAACAATATACTTGAATGAAAAGTCTACATTTATTAAACAACAGACTCTCTGCAAGAGGCATTGCAAGGTTTGGAAATTGAAATGAATCCTCTGCCAAATATGACTTTATAAAGTGTATCACAGGAAGCTCTTCTATTATATTTGCCTTTTTCAAGTACCTACTTGTGCAAAAAAGCATTTTCAACTTTTGTGGCAATAAAAACTAAGTATCGGAACCAACTTATTGTTGCTAGGGAGTTGCGTTGTGTGCCCTTACCAAAGCCCAACTAAGAGTAGGAATACCCGCAGAGCTCGCGCCAGAGGAAATGCGGGACCATTTTCGAACCACTCACAAAATTCCAATTTATCAAAACGGACCCTTCAAATTTCAACTCCTTTCGGAAGAAGTTTTTTTTTCTTGGATATGACAACAGCTTTAACTTGTCACCACTTGCTCGCAAGTGAGGGCAGTCTTTTCATGGGCTTACAGTTTTAGTACCAATTTGATCTACCGTTCTAGGGGGGAGGGATCAGTTGAATGCTAATGGCACTTTCATCATTTAAGATTTGGGACAGCAGAAATATATTTTTTTGCACCCAATCTGTTAGTAAATTCTGGCCTACCATTGTTTTTGGTGCAGACAGAAATCTTTTCCCGGAGCATGAACCAGCAGCACCAACACACGACTTCTTTAAAATCTTCTAGATTCATCTTGCGAGCTATGATTTTCACTTGCAAGCAAATTTTGAACATGGATACAGGTAATTCATTTTCTCATTGTTTCACAATCCCCATTTGTATGAAACATCTTATTTTAAAAGTCTATTATACAGTAAAACCTGTAAAGTTGACCACTTTTATCAGGAACGGAATTATCTCTTCATCCTCTATAAGTTGACCACTAAAGTGCTGCACCGCATGTGGTCAACTTAAACAGGTGTCACTGTACATGCAGCAGTGGCAGAAATGGCATACTTTTGAAAATTTACTTTTTAAACAAATAAACACTGCAGCACTTTTAGAAATTACAGTATTCTGTTAACATGAAAAAAGCTGCAGGATGTAAGGTAAATGACCCGGTAGTGGATAGTTAAGAAAAATTTCGTTCTCTTTTAATTAATTGTCAAACTCCCTAGTATAAGCATTGCTATATTGTAATAATTTTTAGACATGTAACTTTCTTTTCTGTTACAGTACTCTTTACCTGGATACAAAACTACTGCAAGCAAAGTTGTGGGAAAAAAACCTGTTGCGTGTGGAAGAAGCTTTAAAAAAACGTTTAGTCTTTCAACGGCTTTGGCCGTCCATGTTTTTAGGAATAGTCAATGATGCTTTAGAAGATTATATTGATTTAAATCGCCATATGAAACTGTCCATGCTAAGCTTACTTAAAAAGTGCAAATCTTTAGATGAAAATGATAGCAACGATTGATATGAATTTTCAGAAAAAGTTTTAAAAAATTACCAAAATTTCATTAACTCATTTCTTCTTTTGTGGCAACAATTTCATATCTTTTTTTTAAATTGACAATCAATGCTTCATACAAATGAACCACCAATTTCAATATTTCAGGTAACCTTTGAATCTTGTTATATATGAACTTTGCTTTAATAAAGCTTATCTATTTATCCCAAACTTTGTGGTAGTTATATTCTTTATATGCTTAAATGTTTTTTTCATATAGATGTAACAACTAAGAGGGTCTTGTCAGAGATTAATGAATGAATTAGTTGCAATATTTTCTTGCTGTATCTTAATATCAACCAAATGGAAAGAAATCTCACATGCACATAAACTAACTATTATATATAAAAAAAAAACAAGAGACAATTTTAATGAAGAACAGTTTATTTATTACACCCTAGGATTTCCAGCAAATGGCATTGCAACTTGCAACCCTGGAATTTTAACAACATCCTGAAAGAAAAATAAATCAAGTATAAAAATATGAATACACTAAAACAAATTTTTTGAATAGAAAGGTTTCAGAATTATATTTTTAGGTGTTGATAAGGATTATAAATTAGAACATTTATCTTCGAATAAAAAAAATAACTAAAATAGTGTTGCAAAGTAGCCGAATAATTGACCCAAAACTTATTTAAAAAAAAAAAAAAAAAAACTGGAGGCAGGGGGAGATCCTGCTAACATTTTGAATTTTGTTAATATTTATCAAAAAAAAAAATAAATAAAAGGAACCAATGTTGGTTTCTTGTTTGACATTGGTCTTTTCTTTGGTTTTCACAAAAATATTAAAGCAAGTTAATAAAGTAAAATACCTCAAATAACACTAGAATTGATCTTATACTGGCACCATGAACAAAAACGAGTTTCTTAAAAACACCACAAGAATGTCAGCATTCCTGAAGTAGCATTCTTTAAAAGATGTTTTGTACAAATAATTGTATATCATAACCTCTATGGAGGGCAAACATTCAGAGTAGGATTCCTGCTTAAATTCCTCTCATCTCCTCCTTGAAAACGGACCAGGCGGAAACACTCCCGCTCTTTCTAATATCAGGTGTGGTAGTAGTAAGGATTTGCATTTCCTGAACCTTGAATCTTTTTCATAGGCACAGAATGTTCTGGTATATAAGACGAAATGTAATTTATCTAGTCAAAATTTATGAAAACTCGTACTTGATTCAGACAGAAATGGAAAAAAGTATTTTAATGGGTCGCATTGGAAAATGTATAAAATATAGGACAACAGGAAAATGGTCTAAAAATCATCAAAATTATAAATAAAACATTGAAATTATTTATATGCGTTTAATTAACGGCTTTTGCATATATCACTTTATTATTTATTGCATCCATTCTGGCTTCAGGATTTTTTGTTTTAATTTTGTTGCAAGTTCTTTGCCTGGATCTATTATCATTTAACCATGCAAAAAAAAAAAAAAAAACGCCGACTTTCAGATTTGCAAATTTTGTGAAATTGATAGAGTTGAAATTAGAACTTGTTTTAAAAAATACAATTAACATTAGATTGCTAATGGTTTCGTTCATTGAATCAATAAAACAGAGCTTTTGGGTTTTAATTTCTTTCAGTTTTATTTGATTGATTTTAACAAAAAGGAACGAAAATTGCGATCGCAATTAAAATACACATTTCCAATTGTAATTAGATTTCATTCCCCTTCTTTTAAAAACATATATGTCTAAAAACCCGCGGCAAAGTTGTTCTTGATTTTTCTCTAAAAGGTCGTCTTACACGCGGGTTTCCGTTCATTTGTCTAAGTTGGGGGTTCTGCTTAAATGCGAACTTACACGCAAGTACATACGGTAAGATATTAATAAAAATAAATAGGAATTTTATTTGCTTACTTCATAATTAAAATTTAACAAAGGGTTAAAATGGAAAAATAAGATTTTTGTACAGGATGCAAAAAGATTGCGCAAAGAAAAGAACGCATCCGTTTCTTGCTTGCACGTGGAAATTAGGCCTACAATATTTTAAAGAATTGCTAAATTAATTAAGAAAAATGTATTGCTGCAATTTAAAGGGGAAAAAACAAAATGAGGGCAGAAAATTTAGGCTGAAGGAGCAAAATAAAATTTCTGGAGCTTCGTCAAAAAAAAATTTGGAAATCTACCACCCCTATAATATTTTAAAATTTCTGGTTAAAACTCAAAAAACGGCATTCCCCCTCTCTCCTACACATTAAGGTATCCCAAAACAACTTATTGAAAAAATTAACAAAAGTAAAATCAACTTATGTAAATTTAATTTTTTTGAGAAGCAAGCAATTTCACTGAATTTAATGAAATTTAATATGAGTTAATTAGTTTAACTATTTCTTTTAATGCTATACTTCCTTTCTTGTAAATAAAAACTCTCAATTCAAAGATTCGTAGGTCAAGAAGCTATGATTGTCTTCAGATATCATAAAAGCACGAAATATAGAAGGCTAGATGATATATATACACAAAAATATAATTACATAAAGTTCCAGAAAAAAGGGGCAAAAAATTGCAGTTGTCAAATTAAAACATAAAAGGTTATGCATTAAAAATGACAAAGTGGATGTGAAATCGTGATTGTTTTCAAGTCCAAATTTCCAAAAATTTTTGGGAACCAAATCTGAAAATTGAAAATTAATTCGGTTTTCCGAAATTTTTTCAATTAACCTTTAGATTAGTTTAAAAATAGAGAGTTGCCAACTCTCCCAGGAGACTACGGCGCTCAATTAATCTCTCATTTTTTAGTCTATTTCTCCCGATTTTTTAAACTCGTTCTTCGTAATTTCCCAATGTTTTAAAATTAAGCTAAATGTTTTGATTTATGAGCAAAATTCTTGACAACCAACGTTATCACTTTGCAATTGTTCCTCGCATATTTTACTGTGAGAGAAAATGAGACTTTTAGCTGCTCCTCTTTCCATCACCATAGATCATGCATTGATCAAATTGCATTATTGCAAGATTTTCTTTCAATTGCAGCATGAAATCAGCGACCAATTTGCATGAACTTTGAACATTTTCTAATGTTTAAATTGAATTTCTTAATTTCTGCAATATATGAGTGAAAACTTATATTTTAAGCATGCCAACAGCGAACATGTGCTTCGCTGAAAACTAGTGTGCCATATGTTACAATCCCGTTGCACCCATCCTTTAAATATTTCATTGTTCTAAAAATTAAAGGGTTTGTTAACTACCGTAGGCACCTAATAACATTTTTTTTTGCCCATGTCTATGCCTTCCTGGAGCAGGACAAAAGGGCAGAGAGTAGAGTTGGAATTACATTTATCTATGCATTTGCAGAAAGTTCGAGATTTACTTTTTTATTGATCACAAAAAAGGTTTATTGTAAATTAAAATGAGAGGATTTAAGTTAAAAATATTACCATTTGTTTCAACATTTCGTCTGTGTCTGGATCTACTTCAATAACATCCATGTCAATTGCAGATACCTCAGGGACATAATTGTCACGCCTTTCTCTTTCTTCTTCTTGCAATTTAATGGAAATACCACGAACAGGTCCCCTTTGAATTCTTTTCATTAAATGTGTAACAAACCTACAGAAATCAAAGTTGCATTACAAAATAATACAACTAGTGTATTAAAAAAATTACATTTTTAGAATACATAATTTTATATTCCAGTCTAAATATTGTTTAATAATATAGACAGCAGAATAGGTTTTGCGCAAGAAAACCAGGGGTTGGCAAGGTTTCAGGCACCACGGTAAAGACCATGGTGTTTACCACCGTCTTGTGCAAAAACCAGTGTTTAAAACTATATTTTGTGAACATATATAATGCAATACATAAAAATTAAACAGAAGAAAATAGTACAATTATTATTACATCTCAGAAAACCATGAAATAGAAGGAATTAAAATCATTTCAATTTTATAAAAAAGGAATTTATTATACATAAGATTTAAACAAATGAATTTATACCTATCACTAACCATAATAAATTTCATGATTTAAAAACCAGACAAAATTTTCATCATCTGAAGGAATAGCAATATTTTTGAAATAGCAGGAGCAAAATTTAGATAATCAGTTACAGTATAAGTATAAAAGTAATAAAAAATGGATATAAGTTACTGCTGCTAATATGAAGTTCATTTATTTAATTGTTAAAAACAAAGTTTAGAAAGTTCTGATTGATGTCTAAATTTAATCTTAGAACCAAAAGATTGCATTTTTTTTTCTATTATGAAGAAATTTTTGAATCCTTTTGAATTGGGTACCATTGGAAAGCAAGTAAAAAAACTACACCACGTAAGGGCAGGGTTTTGACCCCAAAACCCTTCCTAAATTGTGCCTATCACATGTAATATCCTTCAGAAGTGCACTGAAACTTTTCATCCACAACCAAGACTGAAACATCCTTAATGAAATGTTAAATAATTGTTGGGTGCTTTGATTTTGATAATTGCTCAATCATTTTTATGGGGGAGGTTTCCAGGAGTTATGGAAGACGTCATTATTTTTTTTTTTTTGAATGGAGGAGAGGATGCACTATCACTCTGACAAGGGCTGGGCACCTATTATGAC
The DNA here is from genome assembly GCA_038502835.1 of Octonoba sinensis. Classification (NCBI taxonomy): domain Eukaryota; kingdom Metazoa; phylum Arthropoda; class Arachnida; order Araneae; family Uloboridae; genus Octonoba; species Octonoba sinensis. The sequence goes on from CM076599.1 coordinate 125,092,587, forward strand.
AAAATGAACAGCATGGGAAATGTATGACAGAATGACATAGTCAGGGCTCCCACCGCCTTAACACAATTTGTAGCAGCTTTCGGAGCAGGTAACATGTCCTTTTTGTATCAGTTTGGAGCAGAAGAATTTAACTTTTGTATCAGTTTGGAGCAGAAGAAATCGACTTTTGTATGTCTAGGAGCCAAAAATATCAACTTCGTACCATTTTTGGAGGATTCTTTTCTTTGTTTTTTAAATATTAAATGGCTGTTTTAAAGCAATCTTATTTTCATACATCAAGGGTAAGAGCAGTTTCAAGTCTTCAATATGATAGGAAATGTAAATGTCAGTCATCCTTTAAAAACTGGATTAGATTATTTCAAAAACTGGATTATTTTTATATTTCTTAAGAAATTATTCATAACCTATTCAAAAAGTAAGACTAATTAAACCTAAAACCCTTATAAAGGTGTTTTTCAATAGTTTTCTCAAGAAACGGATAATTTAAAAAATGTTTTGCTGTTTTTTTTTCTTTTCTTTTAATAGTTAAGAATAGCAGGAAGAAAGCTTAAAATTTTCTTCTTTTCAAAAATCATTGCATTCTCTTTTTTTGTTTAATAGGTAAAACACTATTATTTCAGGAAAAGAAGCAAAAACTAACTAATATGAAAGGTTCAACAATTTAAAACTATTTATCATTAATTAAAATTTGTTTTTAAAATAGTACTTCTTTAGGTATAACCATTGTGATTATAGTAACAGTAAAATTTTGAATGAATTAAATATAATTTCATATTTTATCAAAAAATATATTTGAAGTTGATCCTATTTTCTACCTGCAGTAATCTTTATTATTTTTCTGTTTAAGAAATATTCCTTTAAATTTCAATCCTAAATACTCACTTAAATGCTTTGGAAGTAATTATTAAATTAATGGCACTAAAAGTAAATTGATGAGTCTCATAATTTTGCAACAAGAAAATTCAAGAACCAAATTATATTTTTCAGTTCTATAATAGAAAGACAAAATGTATTTTTTATTATATGTTGATAATTTAATGTCTAATGATTAATTTTTTTCCAACAATTTCTCTTTACATCTTGCAAAAATTGTGTAATAGTTACAATTAAATTTTAAGAGTCCTAGGGTTACAGCAATTGGATGCTGAAAGAAACTAAATTGAAGTAAAAGAAAAAGGAAATGCATTAAATTGAATTAAAAGAGAAAGGATAATTTCATAACTTTCAAATCTAGTTAAAAAATTGAAACTTGAAGCAAGAGTACTTTTATGAGGTCGTTAATCCACAACAAAAGTTCTACTTCTTCTAATAATATTGCTTAATATATTTGCTAAAGATAATCAATTCATTAAGATGTACATGCTTTTTATAATGATTTTTCAACTTAACTGTATTTTTTTTTTTTACTTATTTTGTTTTTTTTATTTATGTTTTATCTTTTTAAATTGCTTGTGGTTATATGATATAGATTACAGAGCTTAAAGAGTAATGAGAAAAGAAAAAAAGCTGCAATTCAATGTTTAATTTTACAGCGTTTGAAAGTCTACCTCTAAACACTTTCGGGAACAAATATATATTTTCAAACAATGTTTTTATTGAAAATAAACATACATTTTATTTATGTACTTTGAAAGGAACATTATAAATAGTTGAAATGAAAAAAATCCGCTTTTTGTAGCGGATGCAAAAAGATTGTAGAACGTATGCGCTCCTTGCTTGCTCGTGGAAAGTAGGCTTAAGGAATTTTAAAGAATTGTTATAATGGAGCAGAAATCTTTTTAACATCTGTTCTGTGATTGATTTTTCACATTGATTAGTATTTCCTACCCATTAGAAAACAAAATGTGCACTGAGGAAAAACGCCAAGTTTATTTTTTCCGTGTTCCACGAAATTGTAAACTTTATCTATTTCAATAAAAACTTACTAAATCAAATGTTCAACATAAACAGTGATAAGAGGAATGATTTTTCTCTCTATAATACTAAATAATAATAGAAATCGTCTCACTGTTTCTTCTACAAGCATGGGATACATCACTTAATTCTCCCAATTTTCTCATCCATATTTGATGTTCTTAAGAGAGGGTAGAGCTAATATTCATTAATGAACTGCTTCAAAGGTAAAAAATTAGTTGACTAAAGGAAAAATGTTTTCCGGAAAATTTCGGCAAATTTTCCGAAAAAACGCACTTTGTAGCAGCATGTAGCAGAAAAATCGTTTTGGAGCAGTTTTGCGCAATTGGCGCAGCCGTGGGAGCCCTGGACATAGTTCTTGAAATATACCGCAGAGATATTTTAGTGTCCTCAAATTTCTAAAAGTAAAGTTAATAGATCGGATTTTGATCCTGCCAGATATCCGGCTGATGTCTGACACTAGTAAATTCTATACATATTTTTTTTAAATCTCAAAGCCTTAAAATACGCAGTAAGTTTGTAATGCTCTGCTGGGGGCACAATCTGAACAATCTACTGAGCAAAAACGATTAATTACTGCTATTCTCGGATGTACTATTAGTAGGATGCTAGATTTTTGGCTTAAAATTCTTGAAGGCACATTGAGGACCAAAGAAGTTAAGTAAAGTAAATAAATACACTAGGTCGGTTATACTATATATCTGGTTTGGGTCTGTAACATCTGCCTATATCAATATTTTTTATAAATACAATAAATATGCACTGACTATGCAAGATTTAATTAGTAATTATCTCATTTAGTAATTTCCTGGCTCATGTAATATTACATCTGTGAATTAACAGTTTTGAAACAGCATACATGAAAGCATATAGATCATTTATACAACATTTTGATATTTATATGAAAACTACTTTCAAACCCTGCTTTTGGAGGAGTGGTATGGTGCTGACGGACAGAAAATTTTCGTGACCACATTTCATTCAAATTTTCATATTGTCTCTTTAAAACATTGAAATAACCAAAAGGTTGAATTACTAAAATAAGTTCAAAACCTTTTCTTTCTTCTTTGTAACATTTTGTAAAGAATCCTGTTAACAATATAAAAGAACTATCCAAGGAGTGTGTATCTGGGACATTGCATAGAAGTGCCCTTACAAAAGTGTAACCCAGATAACAATAACAAAAAAGTTGCATTCTGCAATGAAATACATGACAACATAAAAATTCAGAATTTCATATTATTTCAAAAATACTTACCCTGCGATCTTATTTCTCAGCTTTTTACTTGGAATAATTGCAATTTCTTCGGCAATTCTCTTATTTGTGTGAAAGTCAAGGGTGAGGCGTGTGTAATATTTTTCAATAATCACACGAGAGGCTTTTTTGATAGTTTTCGTTCTAACACGCCCCTGAAAAACATAAAAATATTAATTTAAAATAAGAAACATAACTATTTTTACTACTCTTAAATGATTACATGGTTTTACAAACTTCTGGGATGTAAAGGTTATCGTTGCTAGACAAATTAATTAAGAATAACCAGACTTATTAAATGTAAACCATCAAAAAGGGTATTTTAAAATTAATAAGGATTTTAGTCAAAGAAACTTAACACACCATAGCTTTTTACGTGCCAACAACTAGCAAGTTTGACAGAAACTTAGTGATGGGGAGCGTCAATGCTCTAAGATATGCAATAAGATTCAATGTAGCAAAATAATTGTAAAAATACATTAAATAAACTATTATTAAGTTTTTACTGCTAATATAGGTTCAAATAGAGCCTAAAATAAAACGATTAATTAAGATCTTACCATTCTTGCTCGATTTTAACAACACTAAATGCCAAAAACAGTAGATTGTTGCCAAAAACACTGTGAAAACTTGTAAAGTTATTCCAGCAAACATGCAGTTACAGTTTGGCAGCACAAATAATTAAATAACATTTGAATTATTTACTACTGAAGTTGAACAAACGTAAGAAAAAGGACATATCCTAAAATTTAAAAATACTTTTACTTACTAACTAGGAATTTATTAATTATTTTTGAAATAATGAATGACAGTTAAAAGAAGTAACTGTAAACAAAATTGTTGTGGTGCGAACCAAAACAAAGTCGGTGTAAGTTTTGATTGTTAATAATTTCAAAAATATATATTAATACGTAGTTATTTCAGGCTTCTTTTAAGGCTAAAAACAATTTGTTTACAAGATTTTAACTTCGAAAAGAGTTTGCTGTAAATTCCTGTTAACTTACTAAAATTAACCATCTTTGAAACAGTTTTGACAATGTTATTAAGTATCACAATCATTTCAAATATGTAATTATTTCAATTATTCACGCACTTAAAATGATTTTTGCTTAGATTTCTTCCAACTTTTTGGCATTTACAGCTACTGCATTTCATTTCTTAGTTGGGCATCTACGAAATACAGTGAATAGTGTGAATTAAAAAATCCGCTAGTTATGGTTCCACGCTGATTTTGTTTTGATTCAATTTTATTTAAATGATTCCTTGATTAAGAGAGTTTGTTTGTTTGGTTCCGTTTACAGCCATTTGAAATGTTGAACATATGTATTCTCAACTTAACAAATATCTTTACTTTTCCGTTAGGTTGCAATTTACTGGAATTAACTGTTTTTTGTATGTTTTCTGTGCTGGCGAAGAGCATATAGTCATCTAGTTCTTCCCATGGCCTTCTGAGATATGATTAAAAGCCTGATAAGAAAAAGTTTAAAAAAAGCATTAAAATTGACTGGTTTTTGCGCATTACAATAATTGACATCAGTAATAAGTTCAATTGTCAAAAGAAGGTGACAATAAGGTAATTATCAACTAAAGAGCCTAGCATGCTAAGATCGTCAAGAGAATTTTCCATCTTCAAATCGTGTGTAAGCAAAGCAGTTTTATATGAAAAAAAGTTTTAACAGGTGGTACTTTCTTTGTTATACTAAAACTTTAAATTTAGTATGTCTAAGAAAAGTTGGGAAGTAAGGCCCTTTAACCAATAAGTACAGACAATAATGATGAAATAAATTTATTATAAGCCATAGTGGCCAATATGGCACTTATCAATCATTACATTGAGTTCCCGCATTTTGAAAAAAACTGGGAGACTAGAATCCCAGGAAATCTTACATTTCCTGGCCTCCTGAGAAAAAAATTAATACCATGACAACGGCGGATCTAAGGGGGAAGCGATGGGGCAATCGCCCTCCCCTTGGGCTGATTCAAGTGGATACTACAACGGCACTCCTAAGTGAGTTTTTACTCTTTGTGCCCCGGGACCAGCCATTTTTTATGTTCTTGGAATCCCAGCCTAAACGCCCTTCAAGTTCTATGCTTTCCCCCTGTTCCTTTGTCCTTAAGTATTGCTGAGTTGCTAATCCTCGGAGTAATGGGAAAGAGATTCCCTGCTCTTTTCTTCTACCCATCAAACTGGTGACAGCTAGCCAACCCTTAGCACGTGGTGTAAATTCCTGCAGCATTTACGCTAAAACCTGGAGTCTGAAACATTTCATTGAACGTTCATAATTACAGATGTTTATATAAATTGCACATACTCGTTGATGGTTTTTTTAGTACATATTTAGTATTACATTTTGAAAATTTTAGAAAATATATTACTAATAATTGCTATTATTTTGTAATTTAGACATATCAACTCAAATTTAGAAAATGTATTTACAAGCCTACATTTTTCTTGAGAAAGCTTGAAGGAAATCCTAACTCGGTTAAAACTCGGCTAAGAAGCAGAATGAGTGATAATAGACTCACTGAATTAGCGTTATTGCATAACCATAAAGCTATTACATTGGATGTTGAAAAAATTATAGACAGATTTGCGAAAGCAAAAAAACGTCAGCTTGTGTTCCTTTTATAAGGCTTTGCATAAACGTATATGCGTTGAAAAAATGTGCTAGTAAAATTTTAAATAGCACAACACTAGCATTTTTTTTTTTTTTTTGTTCCTGCTGTTTGAAAAAAGGGGGGGGGGGAGGGACTGTTGAAAAGGAATGAAGAATCTCCTCCATCCATCCTTACATTGAACCCTGAGATTTCCAAAATCCCCCCCCCCCCCCTTGAAGATTTTCTAGATCCGCCCTTGTACCATGAGTCATGAAATATTGAAGTTTTTAAGTTATTCTAATACAGAATAGCCCTCTAAGAAAATGAAGAGTATTTGGTGAATAAAGACTTTTTTGACGGAAGGGTGTGGTACAATTCGCTCTGGATATAAAGCTTTATATCATACAGAGAAGTATCACTTGCTTACCTTCCTACCACAGAGAAGTATCACTTGCTTACCTTCCTACGACCTGAAAAGAATTTTATTGCTGCAGGCCATTGTCATGCAAACTAACGGAAGATCGTCCCAATTTAGCAGCATCAACCCATATTTAATTTTTACTACTACTAATGGGAAATCAACATGATACATACACTTCATTGATCCTTCAGATTCAAGATAAATATTAAGTTTAAAAATGTAATTTTTGAAAATTAATTATTAGAGAGTTACTTTTCAAATATTGTTTTTATATCAGTTGTGCTGAAGTTATATTTGAAAACTCATATTGGCATTAAAGTGGTATTCTTTTTATCTACCACTTTTTCAATGTTAATAAATCGTTGCAAATGATTTCCTCAAATTTACTAGTTATTTTGGGAAAGTTATTAAGGTAACTTTAAACCAAGGGACTTTGACTCACCTTATATATTTTAATATATTTAACTAAAAAAGAGAAACTAAAAAATCCGCTGCTGCACTCAGCTAAATAGGTTGTGAAATCAGTTTTCTACTTTTTAAATCAAGTTGAATATACTAAAAAATATGATGTGGTTCTAAGTTAACCCCTATCCGTCAAAGTTACCCTGAAGGACTGTAATTGAATGTGCAAGCTTTTTGCAGTACTTGTTTTAGTAAAATAATCTTGTTTTTTCATTCATTGTTTGCAGTTTAATTTATTTATTTTAAGCAAGTTTTTTTTTTTTTTTTAAATTAATGATTTTTTTAAAGTATGTAATATGACAATTTAATGAGTATCTCACAAATCTCCTTATTTTTTGGCATGCTAGCTTCCATGCTAGCTTTTGGCTTCCTTATACGACAAAACAGCACATAATAAAACTTGATCTCTTGATTTTACAGGCCTGCTGGCTGATGTGAGCAGGGTTGTCCAGTTTTTTCCACCCCGGAAAAAAACCATCTGGTATAAAATATCATATTGGCTTTTTTCTCCACATTTTACTTATTTATTTTGCCACAAAATTGGTAATTCAATATTTAAAGTGCAGATTTTAATAACAATAGTGAAATGTATAATGAATTCTCCAATTCCAGAATCATCTTGTATCATACGCACAATGTTTTAGGTGGAAAGAAAAAAAAAAGATCGGTAGCTCTTGAAGCTTTTTTATGGAAACATTGTTATAAAATAATTTTATCAATATTAATTTATAATAATAACTTAATATTGCTTGCTTGCTTTTTGGATCAAAGAAAAAAAAAAAGTTTATTATCTTTAATAGTGTGAAGTTAAAATTTGACATTAAATGAGTTGGACTTGCATGTTTTAATAAAGGAGACTTGAATTAATATCTTGTGACCTCCCAATCATTTTTCAAAAATTTGAAGTATTAAAGCCAAAGCCACTCTTAACTCGTGTATTATATACACAAGTAAAGTTGACAAGACACCCTTATGCCTCACAATTCGTAAATAGCTACTAATGAAATCTGGATAAAATATTTGATCTTTAGCGAGTACATTATTCATTTTTTAAATATTACTAGATTATTCTTTGATTTAAAGAACTCCCCCCAGTCGTTTAGTTTATTCAGAAGTGATTGCATTTTCGTGCTGTATTGATCTTTTATTGAGTTCTTAACAGACTTTTGATTTATAGGTTTCCATGTTTTTAATTTGACCGACTTGATTTTATGATGTTGTTAGCTAAACGGAAAAAAGAACCTGTCGAGAAGGAGGAACAGGAGCATCCACCCAAAATTCGCACCTCTATGGTAATGCCTATCCGCCAAACAGCTTCAATCTTTAAACAGTCCGTGACTATTGTACGAAATATGGAATCTAAGGCACGTACAGACGTAGCCCAAGGACCTCAAGAAAAGCCTAAACAAGTAAAAACTTAGAACATAGTTTATTTTTTAAAAATAAAAAATTATTTGCAATGTATATCTAATCTTTTTTTTTTCCAATAAATTTTCAGGTATTCTGGGAAAAGAGACTTCAAGGATTAAATGCGTGTAACAAAAAAGGAAAAGTCATTGAAACCTTTGAGTTGCCATCAAAAATTAAAGGTTTTTTTATTCAGAACTTTATTTTCCCCTCTTTATGTAATAAACTAATGAAAGTTTTTCCTACTTTCATTGTGAATTTGAATTATGGTTTTATGATAATTGGATTACTGATTTGTTAAAACCACCTGATTTAATCTTTGGTTCTGTGCAAGGAAATTTGATTTGTGATCTTTGTAGCTTTTTGTTGTCTTTCAGTAGCTGTTATTCAATTCCTGTTTTTCTTATGTGAAGGCCAAAATAGTTGATTTTGCTCTTTTCCTGCTCGTTTTCATTATGCTAGGCAAGGCTTTAGGATATGGTCTGGCAATCTCCGTAGAGATACTGGTTTGAGTAGCTGAGGGTCCAGAAACAGGACAACTTACAGAAAATCCCTGTTTCATTGCAATATTATTATTTTGTTCCCAACAATCTATTGAGTTAAGATCTGAAGATCTTTGGGAAATTTTAACAGTACTATTTAAATGTTCCATGCATGACCTATCAGTGACATATGAACTCAAAAATATTTAATTATTTCAATGTACCATTTTCATGCACAATGTATGATTTTTGCTTAGATTTCTTCCAACATTGTCTGTGAAAATGTTTGCATCCAGTGGTACATGCCGTACATTCCAAATCCTCTACACAGGGTTCATGTGCTACGGAAAACCTGGAAAAGTCATGGAAATTGATATCCTTTGCAATAGTCATGGAGAAGCTGGGGGAAAAAAAATAATTTTTGACAAAACCTGTAAAAGTCGGGGATTTTCCTCCCCTTACCATACTGGAGGAAACTTACGCTGGTCGCAATGTCAGATTAAAAAAAAAAACATACAATCCATTAAAAAATGTCAGTGGTATGTCACAAAATTTTACTTTTGAAATTCTGTAGACTAGATATTCTATAGTATATATACCTCCAAACTCCAATTCTTGATTGGTAGCTAATGGCTACTGAAACCCCACAAAATGGTAGCCAAATTTCAAAAAATGGTAGCCAAACTTCAAAAAAAAAAAATGTGCACATCTGCAAAAAAATTTAACTGTGCATTGTTTTTAAGAACACAAAACTGGTATCAATTGTGATGAGTGTTTGAATTACATTTTTAACTAAACCATGTAGTTCTTCTCAGGCACGCAATCGCAGGTATTTTTAAGGTTAGACATTTTAAGAACATTTAGTCCCTCCGGGACTAATTTTTTAGCTAACGTTTAATCATAATACTTGAAATAAATACATGTAATAATAACATATCTGTCAATGCAATGTATTAGAATCCGAACAGCACAAAATCTAGTACCAAAAATATGGATGGACTTTTTCAATGTAACCTACAAAGCCGTCTTTTGGAACTTAATTTTCTCAGAATTGAAAAAATACTCCCTTTCTTCTTGCTTGTCGATGCCTAAATTCCTACTAAAAGTTGATTGGACAATTATCTACCTTGGCAAAATTATTCTAGCTTTTTTTCTATTTATATACACACATTACTATCAGTACCAGATCAGGAAGATTTCCGAGGTGGGGCAAAACTTAAAAATGCCGCCCCCTCTAACCAATTATTGTTGATGCTTCATATAACTTTCATGCGCTGGCTTTTCTTTTTGAGTATTTTTCCTTTTGGAATTGCTGTTAAACCAATAAAACTTCCGTTAATGTTCCCACAGCATTGCCCTTTCAGTTCAACATTAGGGGGTAGAGTAATGTACCAGATTAGCGGTCGCCACTCACCAACTGGCTACCAAAACGTTTTAAATGGCGACCAAAAATTACATGGCCGATCGCCACGCTGGCGACCAGGTTGCGCCAGATCGCTATATTTGTACCAAATATTGTATTTATTTTTAAAAAATAGCTTTATATTTTTGCTTAATACACTTTAACATGTGTGCTAAGGAGAAAATAATAAGAAATATTTGAAACCGGAAACAGATGCAAAAAGATTGCAGAACAATTGCGGCAAAACGCTAATATCGGGTATAACCACATAACTATCGAAAAAACATAAAACTCAGCTAAAAATACATTGTTTTCAACATATAAAAGGTAAATGCAAATTATATTTAACATTTAAATGTAAAAAAATGCTTTTAGCATTAAAAAATACTGAAATCCGCAAAATGGCGCCCTTAAGAATTTTTCCCGATCCTCATGACCGTAATTGGATCCAAAACAATTATCACACTCTGATGAAAATATTATATTGCAAGTTGTAAGTGATTTTAAGTCATGGTACCCAAAACCCCAAAAAACAGCGATTTCACTTTGTATTCAATTTATTTTAAAAACTTGATACTGATTATTTTATTTTTGGCCTGTAGAATTTTTTTTTTTTTTTGAGAAAGCGTTAAGTTTTTAATGAATTAACACTTAATTGCAAAATAAAACCACATTTTTTTTTCTTTTTTCATATTTTGACTTGATTTAAATATTTACTTAAGTCAAAATAAGGAGTAAATGTAGTATATTGCTTAAAATAATTTTTAAAAAAGAATTGCACAAAGTTGATGTTAGATTGAATTAAATTTAGTGGTCAGAAAATGGTCAGCATTTCATTAATACTATAAACTCATAGTGGCAGTGGCAGCTGTCAATTAAAACTTGATAGCTGGTTGCTCAAGGTGCAAAGATTTTACAGCTAAATCTGAATGTCCGTTTTTTGTTCAATATTGTTCAAATGAACTTAAATTTTTAACTTTTAAGACAAATTCTTGTTTCTTTTATTTTTTCACTAAATTTGAGATTTCTTTGACTTTTTTTGCAATATTAAATGCCCTGTGTTTCCAATAACCTTAGTTTAAAAAATATTTTTCACTTGAAGTTTAACACAGATATTTACCATACAAAAATGCATAATAAGCATTTAATTATTGAAGGTGTAAATAGATATACCTTTTTTTACATTTTGACTTGATTTTGGTATCAACAGAGTAAAGGTCAAGATTCACGGTCGCCACTCGCCACGTGGCGACCTTGTTTGAAAAAGTGGCGATTCAAAAAATTAAGAGAGATCGCCACCTTTCCTTTTTTCAATTTTTAAAGTAAATCCTTCCTTTCCAAATCCATCTATAGAATTTACAACTCTTGCTCCTTTCATGCACACAAGCACAATAAAAACGCATCAATTCGGCATTCAAGTAACCAAATTTTGGCCGATAATCTTCATTTCCCCTTTCACAAGAAAAAAATGGCGAAAACGTTTTCCGATTGCGCGGGTTTTTTTTTTTTTTTTTAAATCCTTCTCTCTGCCATATAAATCTTTTAAATACAGTGGGAAACAATCTAAATCTTGATTTTTTTTTCCTCACAGCCGCAACACCTGCATTTCAGATCGGCCATTTTCGCAAAAACTTATAAAACATAAGTGTCGCGCCATTTTGAAAATGGTAAAAAAGTTTTGAAATGAATGAAAATAAAATGTACTGAACAAATTTAGATCTGGAAATATACATTTTTTTATAATTGTGTTCGAAAATGGTCCGTATTTATGATCGCTGTTTTTTGTAAAAGGTTCGTTTCTGTTATTGGGATTTTTGTTATATGTTGCTTCTATTATTAACAAAAATTTTACATTTAAGTCTTTTGTACTGTATAACATTCAACACAAAAAACTATATTGCAAAAATTCATATTTCCTTAATTTACCATCGCCAACGAATCTAGTTTTTTCTTTTTCCAATTTATACAAGTCATAAGATTTTTTTTTTTTGTAAACTTAATAATTTTGACAAATAATTATGTTTTCTTCACTAAAAATAAGACACATAAGGAATCGCGGGGGAGGGGGCATGTCCCCCCTCCCCGCTTCGCATAGGTGGGCCACCAAGTTAATCAAGTTTAGTGGCCACTGGCCACTTCCAAAATTTCTGAGTCTTGACCTTTACAACAGAGGTACCCTCCTATAAGCGATTGCATATTCCCCACCCCCACATACACAGAAAGCTAGCAAGCCTCAAGAAAAATGACTGCCTAAAAGCTAAGGGAATCCCTGAAAACAATCCCCTAAAAATAATTTTTTAAAAATCTTGAATTAGAAACTAAAAGCAAAATTTAAAATTGAATTTAATGGTTGATCTCATCAACGCTATAAACTCATGGAGACAGGTATCAATTAAAAATTTGCAGCTCAAAGTTGCAGACTAAATCTGACTGTCAGATTTTTGCTAAATGTTATTCAAATTACTCAAATTTTTAATTTGAAAACAAATTCTTTGTTTTATTAAATTGCTTTTTTGACTAAACTTGACTTTCTTTGCATTGTGATGTTGAACAGCCTTCATTTCTAAAAATATTAATATTTCTTGTTTAGTTTTAACAGATGCTTTTACATTACTATAATGCTTTATATAATGATTGATTTTATATATCAGTCGTGTAACTAGCGACTTGCAGACCCCGTAACTGGGGAAGGGGCGCAGGGAATTAAGGGACACTTGGTCAAGTTTCAAGTACATAATTTACGACTGAGGGGGTGCAATATTTCATGCCCAAGGGGAGAGGTGTTGCAAATAAATCAAATTTTGCCACTGCTGCTAATAAACCTAAATTCTGACAATTTAAAAACATTTATTTTTTCAGTCAAATTACTTTAACAAAAAGGGAAGGGGGAAACAAACTTTGATTAAAAGCGATTTCACTACTAAAACTTTGTAATATACACTATAAGTTTTGCATTACTTAAGATTAACATTATCAAATAAACTTTTATATATTGGACAAGAAGCCTCCTACACAGGTGGCAAAATAATTTACGAATTTAATCTTGTGGCTACCAAAGTTTTTAGTTTTAATAGCCACTGGCCAACCAAAGAAAAATCCTGGTCTACACCATTAGTATTTACTGCACTTGATGTGATTAAGGAATATTCCCCGAAAATGAGAATATTCTGCAATTGAAATTTTAAATTTAAGAACATACTTTTTTATCATAAGTACATGAAATCTTTTGTTGATATGATTAATGTCTTAAAATATTATTTATTCATTATTAGCAAAGCATGATAAAAAATATGTTTGAGGCATAAACATTTTTCAATAGTTATTTTTAAGAGACTTTTCTCTTACAAAGTGTTTGTAAGGGAACAAAAAATGAAGACATTAAATTTCAAATTGTGATAAAACATTAAAATTAAATTAAACAAGTTAATTTTACTTATGTTAATGATTGTGATTTGTAAACTAAAATTGCTGATCTTTGTATATCCCGTTATTTTAGATAAAATCCAAAACACCGCATTAAACATGTAAATTAATGTTGTGGCCACCAAAAATTAGAAGTGGCTACCAAAGTTTTTCAAGTCAGTAGCCACTGGCTACCAAAAAAAAAATTCCAGTCTACACCAGTGGGGTAGAGCATATGTAGGGTCCTTCTTAAGTGGAGATATGAAATTCTGACAGTTGAAGATGGTGCGGGGGATTCCCTCTCCCCTCCCCGGGAAAATTTTGAAAACTATATGCAAACTGGTGCATTTTGAGGCCTTAGGAGGCGCTTTGAGACATTTTAGGGCGGGGAGCAAATTTTAGGGGAAAAGAAGCAAGCAAAAACTTTATGAAATTTAAACGCTTTTACTCACAAAAATAATAATAAAAATGCAGGAAAAAATGGGCATTTTTTTTTTAAATCCAGAGGGCTGGTCCCTCCCCTCCCTCTCCTTTCTACTAATGCCCATGTCAAAGAGCCATGTGTTTGCCTTCTCAAACGACACTTACAAGCTCCCACCTCTTCTCAAAAGGTTGCTTTAAAAGTTTCTAAAAGAAAAACCATTGTTTATTGTCTGAGCATAGCATGATTTATGCGTATTTCGCTATCACAAGGGGGAAAACCTTGACTTTTTTTAATTTAAATTTTGACATTGTGAAATTTTCTTCCCCCAAACCTCAATTTTAGAATTTCCAAAAGTTTAAACAAATAAATTATTCTATTAATCGGAGTTAATCGTTAGCAATATAGCTCAGCAATGATAAAATCAGAGCGCCGAACTAAGATTTTAATTCTTTTTCAAAAGTTAAATTTTCATAATTAAATATTTTTTTCTTTCTTTCTCCTTTTTTCCCCATGTACATCATAGTTAAATTTTCCGCCCCCAGATGTGCCGCCCGTGGCATGGGCCCGGCAAGCCTCACCCTAGATCTGGCACTTATTATTATTATTATCATTATTTTGTAAAATGTTTAAACTAAAAAAAAATTCCTTATTTATTTTATGATTTTTGATAATACTTCTTTTCAATAACTGTTTATTTAGCTAACAGTTTTCAATAATTGTTTGTTTTAAGAAGTTGGATCCAGGTAAATTAACAATTTTCTAAAATTTTCTTATTTATCTAAAATTTAGTATCTTTTAAAAAGTAAATAGCTGTCAATACTAAAATCAAATTTGAAGTAAATAAATAAATGAAACAATAATAGTGATAAACGCAATTTTTGACACACACGTCTTCAATATCGGCACTGTTAAAAAACCAGAAACTATTAAAATAAAATGCAAAATAAGCAGATTTAGGGTAGCATGTGTGAAAAATATCTTCTAATTTAGAAAATAATTGAAATTTTTACCCGATGCAAAAGGATTACAATCTCTAACGTAGAATCCAATTTTCGGCGAAGCACGTGACGATTTTGGCTGTTTCTATCTTTGTACTTTTTCTTTTTTATTTGTTAAAATGAACGACAAATAAGCAGATATAAGGTTGTGCATGCAAAAAATATCTTACAATTTTCAAGATAATTGTAATAATTATAGGATGGAAAAAGATTGAAATTTCAAACACGGTAAGCAATTTCCGGTAAAAATCGGAGGAAAAACTAGTTTCCGTGTGGCGCGAAAATTAACTTCTATTTCTTTCTTCTTTATTGGGAAATATCAAAGTAGCCACATTGGCGACTTCAATGAAAACAATGGTAGCCAAAACGTGAAAATTGGTCGCATTTGGCGACTGGCGACCGCAAGTTTTGAGCTCTAATAGTATAAGTTTCGTATCTTTGTAAACTTTGTCTGTGGGTTTGGAATTTTTTAAGTATGAGATTAATGTAATAGAATGTATAAAATGTTGTGGTTGGGGGGGGGGGGGGCTATTTAGTATACAAGTAATGTATTTGCTAATACAATTTTTATTTTGAACAATAACTTTGAATTCTGACTTGATCTACCTGGTAAAGTCATGGAGATTTTTTTATGAGTATGAACCTTGTCTGCAAATATTTTTACTACTTTTACTACTCAATGCCAGAGGGAATGCTTTACTTGTTATTTCAGCTATGTCATAAACAGAAATTGGTCGCCCTGGATGTGACAACAACCATTCATTAGCCACTGTGGTTCAGGTTGTCTAAGATCATATTATGTATTATATATTATGCCCACATATTTCTAAAAATGTTATGTTTTCATACTCTTGAATTCCAACTAAGTTAATTTTTAACTTAATTCATTAATTTTGTAACACATTTGACAAATTTCTAAATTTTACGGTTTGAAAAATTTTGTAAATGTGATTCTAAAAATTTCCTTTATAGACTGACGTGTTTTGATTTAACTTCCTATCAATGTTTGGTGCATTGTAGCCAAGTACAATTATTTCACTAAAATGATTTATGCAATGAACTTTTTTTTTATTTTCAAATTTCATGCATTTATTCTTTTACCAAAAGAGCAATTTATTAACATGTTATTTTTAGGGTGTAAGTGTATTTAAGCGTTCTTTCTTTTTTAATATTAAGTTTTCTTCTTGCAAACCCAGTTGATTGTTTTTTTTTTCTTCATTTCCCAATGGAGATTCACCAAAGAATTTTCAGTTGATCATCTTTTAAACGTATTGGATAAGAGTTTGTAAACTACTCCAAATCATGTTTATTTGCTTCAAAAATATCTTACTTTTTTGGATCTTTAGATTATTTGCTCTGCCTTTTCATTTCAGCTGTTGGATTGCAGCTAGGCGATGAGACCATATTGAGAAGTATTACTACTGCTTTGCACTTAAATGGTCATCCTATTACTGGACAGAATAAACCAAGAGCTTTGCTAGATAAAAGTCCTGGAGCTTTTATCAATCCTGCACAGCCTTTAGTATTGGTAAATATTTTTTTTAGCCTTATTTCTTGTTTTTAATATTTAATTTCCATAATGCAAGTTAATTATTAGTTTATGCCATTTTGTATTTCAATATTCCATGCATTATAGTTACAGTACAAATGTTACTCATATTATTGCAAAATTTTTCTTACTGGAAAACAAATTTTGAATTCAGTGATGTAATTGTTATATTCCATCACCAATGAAACATGGTGACCCACTATCAGTAATGGTAAACCACCACAATCACAGTCATAAGATAAAATCATGTTTCTAAAACTGTGCGAAGAACATGGAAAACAGCATGTGTTGTCCATGAATACATAAGTGAAAAGAATTTTTAGGCTATATAGATTATTTAGCATGAAAGCACAGCCAGCTTCAAATCATTGCTTTAAGATATAGATGTTTCCATAGCTATCCAGATTTATTTTAGTACTAACTTTAGAACATTTGAACTTTACCCATGTAAAATTCAAGTAGTTAAAGATAAGGTTCCCTTATTTACAACTCATTGCTATTAATTCTATTTACTGTACTGTAATCTTCCCCGAGTGACTTTAAAGTGACCGGAACAGGACAATTCTGCCACAAATTTTATCCCTTCTTCCCTAGATGGGACAACTCCGCTACTACTTTTATCCTCCTTTTCCTCGTGCAGGATGATTCCTCCATGCCATTTCCATAGGTAAAAATGGGTGACTTGCTTAAAATTTTAATTTTTGGAGTCACATCATCCTCTTTTGGCAACAATGCAGTAAAGTCCAAACTCTAAATAAACAGAAACAGTTCCTTCTATTTTCTCAGGAAAAAAATAATGTAAATACAGATACATATATATTTACATTATTTTTGCTATTAATTCTATTTACTGTACTGTAATCTTCCGAGTAACTTTAAAGTGACCTTAACAGGACAATTCTGCCACAAATTTTATCCCTTCTTCCCTAGATGGGACAACTCCGCCACTACTTTTATCCTCCTTTTCCTCGTGCAGGACAATTCCACCATGCCATTTCCATAGGTAAGAGAGGGTGACTTGCTTAACATTTTAATTTTTGGAATCACATCATCCTCTTTTGGCAGTAATGCAGTAAAGTCCAAAATCTTAATAAACAGAACCAGTTCCTTTTATTTTCACAGGAAAAAAGAATGTAAATACAAATACATAGGTGTCGTCCAAAATCCAGTAAAGCATTACTTTTCCCAGATCAGTAGCTTGAAGCTATACCGGCCAGCTGCCGATGAAAGTGATCCACTTCAAGTTTAGTATTAAATATGTTTCTAAATGAACTTAAAAGTATTTTATTTACACATTATTTATTTTTTTGTAATTTTTGCATAATTTAGTTAATTAGTTTTTAATAAATGCAAATGCAACGGGGAAGTTCATCATCATTTCTTTATCAAAAGAACAAGAGAAAAAAAAAAACTTTATCAGAAATTAATGAACTAATAAGTGAAATAATAAGTTTTAAGTTCAAAAGTTAAAACAAATCAAAAAAACATTTTAATTCAGCCCCTGTTTAATTTCAGAAGTGTTTGCACTACCAAACTAAAAATACAACACCGGTCTTAATGCTGACATTATAAATTTTCAAAAAAGGAACAGGAATATGTTTGTGTATGCTAACATATATTCCGTGTTTCTCTTTTTCTTACTTGCTATCTGTAAAAACTGAACTTGAATTGATAATGTGATTTTTAATAAAAAAATAATAGAATTTGTAAATATTTTTTAAAAATTTTAATCTGTAAAGTTCCTTATTAAATTTTATTTTTGAAAAACAGGGTCTTCATGTTACTGATGAAGATATTGAATTACAAGAAAGAAAGGTTCTTGAAGCTAGAGAAAGATTAAAAGAAGCACTAAAAGAATACTTTTGACCAAGTTCCTTGCTCATGTGATGCTTGTATGTGTTCATGGTAGGATATTTAAACAACATTATTTATGAATTTTTGAACTGTGCCCACATGATGCAATTGTACATAACTTACTTTTTAGTGCCTATTATATTTTTGTTTGTACATCATTTTGCATTGAATTTCTTAAATTGGTCAGTCAAATGTAAGATGTTAGTCATTCTGATGTGGTGGCAGTTTTTTTTATAAATTTCTATTTTTATTTATTTAAATGTTGCAGTTCTTAAGTGATGCTGACATTGTACTTAAAAATATTTTGTATATTTTAATATCGTTAGTAGTTACCATATCTAAAAAGTTGAAAGCAAAATGCAAAACCTTCTTTACTTTATTGAATTGAAAATTGAAACAAATATTCTTTGTCCTAGATACATAAGTTCAACATTCCATGACCAACCATTTTTAATGCATATGCACAACTATGTAGGCACATACAGACACCCAAGCAAACAGTGAATTGCAATAAAAAAGAGAGATGTGCAACTAAACATTAGAAAGGTCATGAAGAAATGCAGAGTTGTGAACATCAAAAATTTGTCCCTCAGTGGACCAGTTGGTAGAAGCTCGGTTCCTGCATGACACATAAAGTGAAGCAACATCGACGGAGGTCAGTGTTTGGGAAGCTGACAACCTATCGTGGCTGGTTTCTGTAGACCGTGTATGCTAACGGGACCTGATGTGCATTGAATCCGTTGTAGCTCCAATGTCCTGCAAGTAAAGTGTGATAGCTCTGGGAGTGCAAACCCCAGATGACGGTCTCTCATCTGGGAGCTGGTTCCAAAAAACTAAGAGATCATATAAAAAAGGAGCAGAGTCTTGCCTATAATGGCCCCGTTTGACTCGGGAGCAGCGCACCCATTGTTTTTCATTTCGCTCGTGGACGCGACACCAACTAACCTAAAAAATTTCTACATTTTGCCAGTGTCAGATAAGTCACAACAAAGCATAAATATTAAAATAAATTCATGGATGATTAAAATGGGAAGTTACATTCAAATTTAAGTGGGAAGTTTTTCATAAATATAGGACTTCCTACGCTTTGTGCAATGAAGTACAAAGAAAAAATGCAATAACTAAGTTTCTCAAATATTAAGATTTTTCTGTTTAAAAGTGGTATTACCAAAATTTTGTCAAATGCTTCTTATGGACAAAAATGTCATTAGCAACAACAGTTGCAGTACTACTGTGACTGTAAATCAACTGAATTCCATGCCCAAGGGCGTAGCCAGGATTCCCATTAGGGAGGGGCAACGTTACTCAACTGATGCACAACTAACATTAGGCTTAAAAATATTCTTTTTTTTTTAATTTTAAGTGTGGGGGGGGGGGAGGAGTATGTGTAAAAACGTATTTTGTACACAAAATTTAATAAAATTTAAAAAAAAAACTACTCTTTATTCAGTTATACATGCTATAACACTTCTTAAAAGTAAAATACACGATACGGAGTATTTCTAAACGCATGCATTAATCTTTGTTAAAGCTATTTTGCTGCAACAAATACCTAATTATTCAAAATCACAATATAAGGCAGCAATATTTTCCCATAAAAGACTTCTTTTTAAGGTTAAATGGGCGATAGAGAACTTAAGATTGATGAAATAATTGGACAATGTTGGAGAAACCATTCTTGTTTGGCATGTTTTTACATTTACAGGAAGGAGGAAATCTAAAGTCTCTATCCAAAAGTCTAAATTTAAAAATTATCAAACGTCTGAAATGTTCTAAAATGGTTAAGAAAATGGGAAATTTAGACACATTTTTAAAGAGTGTCATCCCTTTAATATAATTGGAACGAAATGTAGCTTCAGTTACTTTAAAATTTTCAAATTCATGCACTTAAAAAAATCAGGCAAATAAATTAGTAACATAAAAAGGAGGAACAAGTTCGCCACCATCCATAATAGCTAGTATCACCATGAAGGGACAAAATTCTATTTTATTTTTCCCAGCACCTCAGTTGTTAAAAAACTCATGATAGAAAACCATGTACAACATTCAAATAAGCATTGAAAAAAATTTACTAGTATTTTCGGCTTAAACATTTCATGCGAAGAATGTATAATTAATAAAAAAACTAATTAGTTGTGAGAATAAAAATAATGAAGTGAAAAAGCACTCTTATTCAATGTTTGTCAAAACAGATCACGGAGGAGGATTTAGCTAACTAGGCAAACATTACCTCTAGTGCTTTTCTCATAATGAATAAAATATTAGATCATTCTAAAATCAAATATCTATGGAATTAGAAATAAACAGCTACTACTAGTTAAAATATTTTTGGAGAAACACAACAATTATGTTTATTATAAGGCTGTAAGAGTGAATTAATAAGTTAAAAATTTCTAATAAGTCATTTGAAGAGATATTTCATTAGACATTATTTCAAGGATACATATATATAATACTTATTTTCAAGAAAACTTTCGTAGAAAAGTGAAATACAGTACCGAAGCCCAAATTCGGAATCCCGAAGTTCGGAAAATCCTAAAATTCGGCATTTTTCCCGAAAATTCCCGATTTTTTTTTCTTTTTTGTAAATTTAGAAAAATTAATGTAAGAAGCTGTTAAATTAATAAATGCCAGTAAATTTTTATTCAAATAGAAGCAATTTTGTAGATATGTTTATGCTTTATATGAACTAAACTTGGGAAACCAAGATAAAACCAGAAAACCCTACTATGTTGAAAAGTGAATGGTCTCAGTTTAGCTTCTTTTTTCCCTATAAAAAAAATTATTTTTTCCCTTAAATTCTTAAAAGTTTGTTTTTCAAGTTTTTTTCTTTGTGGTCATAAATGGCACCCAGTAGCCCTTGCAATTTGTTCAAATGGCCTGGCATTTTACTTTGACTTCTCTGCTTATGTTTTTTTTAGATGTAGCTCTATTTTCTTTTTCATGCAATTCCAGGTGAGTTAAAAAAGTGAAACAGTTAACTACCATGGTGGGTATGATTTATTTTTGCTGAATTGTGTGTTGTAATTTGGAGCGTTTTATTTAAATCCATGAATAAGTTATTTTTTTGTTTGGTAAAAATATTTTAACTCATGGCTTTACTTATATTACCTCTTTTTCCAAAAAATAATACTTATTTATGTACCAGTTAAGAAAACGGTGCGATCTGATGTAAAAATGCGCATATTAGCGTTGATGTTTTCGTACATACGCCATTTTTGGTCCTGTAAATCCGCCTTTTTTGGTCGGGTTCCGAAATTCGGCAAATTCCGAAATCTGGCTTCGTACCGGTCCCGAGCATGCCGAATTCGGGGTTCGGTACTGTACTATTATACTATTAAAGCGTATAAAGATGAAAAATATAGCAATTAAATTGATTAATGCCACATACAAATATCAAAATGCTGACATAGATCTCGAGAATTAAAGTGGGCTGAAAAAACATTTTCTGCTTGAAATTATGCTTTAGCCATTGGTGGCACAAAGTGCACATAAATAAATTGAAGTTCATAGGCAATTTCTTGATTTGCCGCATATGCATTGAATTTTTGGGCAACTACACTTTTTTAAACAAAAATAAAAAATATATATATATATAAACTATTTTTTTTAAAAAGATGGGTGTTTTTTTAAAGTTGCTAACAATTTTTTTTTTCTAAAATGAAACGCCTATCATAATGCGCCGTATATTTTTGATCGAAATTAATGCGCATTAACGACAAATGAAGGAATTAAATTGCACACTTCAATTTCTTTATGAGCATTTAGTAACACCAATGGGGTCTTTTCCTCACTATCCATCATAAAAAAATGTTTTTTTTTACAAATTTCGTTAAAAAATGCACTATACTGAAATTTCAACGTATTTGCGGAAATCGTGGAAATTGTCCTATAAACTTCCAATTTTTATGTGCATTTGGTACCACTAATAGCACCTTTTCCATACTACCCATCAACAAAAATTACAAAAAAGTATTCTCCTTTCCATCCTGTAAGTGTAAGATTCATATTACACATAGAATTTAGACAGTGTAATTGTATACTAAATCGGAAGTAATCAAACTCAACTTTGTCAAACGTGAAATTTTAGCAAGGAGGCATAATTCCCATAACTTTAACGGTTCACAAAGTAGGATATATTTAAAAGCTCTTACCAGTAAAACACTTTCGGAAGACTAATTTTTCAATTTTTTGCAGTAGTGAAACTTACTGGCCAGCTCTGAACAACACTAGTTCCTCAACAACGGCCACAGTTCTTTACTCCCAGCCGAACACCAGAGAAATAACAATAAAACTAAAATCTCTGAACAACATCAAACAGTCGATAAACATTCCTGTCAACTACGAAACGGCCACCTTTTCCGGACTCCGCAAATTATTTTTATCTTTCTGTGGATTTTTTTACAACCGTGGGAGGTGAAAGGCTAGCAAAACGAACATTTTTTTTCCTGAGGATTCTTAACACTCCTCAAGAAAGTAGAAATATCCCCTATTGCTTCAAGGAATATTCATGTCATGGTAAAGGCCTTTTAACAACGTCAGTACCAAACAATGATCATCAGCAGCTAATTTCCCGAATTAGAATTAACGGCCTGAAAAAGCAATCTGCAAACAAGATACAAAAGGGGCGAAAAGGCTTTTTATTACTTGTTATTTTTATCGGCATTTCCTAAAGTAGTTTATATTTCGATTGGTTTCCAATGATTGAAGGAATATAAGAAAGAGGGAGATATGAGGAAAATGGCCACACACATGGGATGAGCCACCACCCTTTGAGAATATATATATTCTTTCATCTTGAAAACAAAGCTTTTCTGTGTTGAAGGATGGTTTTATGACACCTTTTGTCATGGACTGGTCATCCAGGACATCATTTGCTTACTTGTAATAACACATTCATTTTCTTTCTGTTGATGAGATAGTGCAATAGAAATCTTGCATTCTCAAGGAATGCAAGAAAACGAACTAAACTTCACTCATCTGGGGAGGGGCAACTGCCCCTTCCTAGATGTCCCCCTGCCCTGATCTAGGTAGGGGCTTTTGCCCCTCCCTGCCCCCCTCTGGCTACGTCCTTGAGCCAATAACATTTGTTGTGTTTTCATTAAACTCCCTCATACTCTCCCCACCCCCTCAATATGGAAGACAAATTTCCAAAAGAAAATTTTTTGCATCTTTAGGAAATGAATTATCTCAAGGTCAGACTTCTCTCTAGAGTTTTGTGTGTTTCTTTTTTTGTTGGGGGGAGGCAGTAATGATTTCAAATGTAAAGAAAATATTTGGGTACTATTTTGTTTTTATTGGGAAGATAGTAGTTGATTCTTCCTTCGTTGTATGCATGTGAGGAATTTCATGGATCCATGTCATGTAATGAAATGTTATAGTAAAAAAGCTGACCATTTGAAAAGATTTTAGGTTGTTATAGCTTTGCAGAATGAGTAGTATATCATCATAATCCTATATCCTGCTAATATTATAGTCCTGCCTTTTAAAAATTAAAGTAATTATGTACCAAGAAATTTTCTGTATAAATGTTGAATATGACTTCTTGATGACATGGTTTTTATTATTTAGAAAAAAAGTATTATTCCTGGCTGCATCTTGTTACAAACACTGACATAGAAAAGGGGGGTGTTTTGGGATAACCCCCTGAAATGGTGAACGTTGTCTAGAATTTAACCAACTTTTCTTGTAAAACAATGAAATTAGCTCACTTCTCCCGAAGAACCCCCCCCCCCCCCTGAAATCTGGGTCTAGCTATGCCACTGGTTGCAAAAGCAGAGAATTTTCACCCTGTTGAGAAGCAATGGAATTTTGTTTAAAAATTTTAATAAAGAAAACTAAATGAACCATTACCCTAAATTTTAATGTTGCATTTTAAGTTTATGACATTGACTTGATTCTGAAATCTGTGTGTGCGTCTAAAACTGTTGCACTTGGCAACTTTGACATTGTTTTGCTCACCGGTTTCTATACATATACAGTATAGGCGGCGCCATGAGGCAACAAAATATTCTGCGCCTCTATTACACACATTTTTGTAGAGAATAGCAATTGAAAGTAATGTCAATAATACTTATTTCTGTATGTAGTTAATATTAAATTCTCATTGGACAGAGTTTTACTCTTCTCATTAATTTGAAATGTAATACTGCATAATAAATTAATTAGCTGTCAATAACTGCCACCCTTAATTGCATTGCATCATGAGGCAAGCGCTTTGCACCGGCCCTGTTTCTAACAGCAAGCCAAAATCAAAATTGTTATTAAGGAGAGAAAAAAAAGTAGCTGAACATTTTGTTCGTAATAGTTTTAAAACT
The DNA here is from genome assembly GCA_038502835.1 of Octonoba sinensis. Classification (NCBI taxonomy): domain Eukaryota; kingdom Metazoa; phylum Arthropoda; class Arachnida; order Araneae; family Uloboridae; genus Octonoba; species Octonoba sinensis. Next base: position 125,117,072 of record CM076599.1, read on the forward strand.
GAATAATATTGTTTATTAGTAATGAAACGAGGCGGGGAACCCCTGCTTTAGAGTAAGCATATTAAAAAAACCAGAGACACATTTCAGTCAGATAAATTAATTTTATCGATCATTTTACCTGAAAAAACTATTATTTTGTTTATTGTTTAGTGTATTTCCAAGAAGTTTTTTCTCACTTTTCTGCTTCCTAAAATTGACCAAATGGATGGGTTGGCATTCAAAGGGGAGGGGACATTGGAATGACATTGAAAGTATCAAGACCATTTTTTAGACACATTATTTGAACTTGAATGCCTCAATGAGCAATGCATCATTTCATACTAGGGGGAAAATGTTTTTATTAAGTCACTCCAAAACATTTTTGTACGTGACAGCTGTACCTTAGAGAGAAGAATAAATTCATCTTAGTTTCAATTCATTGTGTCTTTTTAAAAAATTTTTTCCTTACTTAATGTTTCTTCTTTTTTCTTTTTTTTTCAGTTGTTCCAAATAGAAGATGATGATAGCACATACTTGTCTAGAACAGCATTTTTCATATTTACTGCCATGAAAAATGGATTGCCAGTCATATCATATAATCATGCAACATAAATCACCTTTAATTTTTGTAAATATTTTCATAAGCTATTTAAAACCCCTGACAAGTACAAATGTTTCATATGTTTTTCACACTTGTAAATCCATTATTTGAAATAAGATGAAAACTATATTCAGCATAGTGAACAGATATTTATGCTTTGTAAATGTGGTTGACTTGTAAATAAAAGTAAATTTCTTCTATTTGTCCTACAAATATTTCATGGAGGAAAAATATTAAAACTCAAATTATGAAAGATTTTTTTTTAGGGAAAAGAGTGTAACACAATAACTTAATAATGAGCTGATACTGACACAATCCATCATTTTGGTAAATACAAAAATTTACCAAATCTTTCAGAGGTGTATAAACGACACAAAATTATATCTTAATTTAGGAGAAAAAACCCCCCTCAACTTAGGGGCATGAAACTTCATAAGTGACGTCTGGTTTTCATAGGGGAAAAGATCAAAATAAGTTTCATGTTTTCCCTGAATGTTTTTCCTAATAATGTATCGTTAGATTTGCTGTAATGCACTTTTTGACAAAAATGTATAGTGTCTTTCACCTTTAGCGTTCTTTCTTGTAAAAGTTGTTTTTACAAGGAAATAATTCTTATTTTTTCCTTGTAAAAACATGAAAGAAGACCTAATATCCTGTAAACTATTCAACAAATAAAATTACTTAAGTCAATAAATATTAATAAAATAATTTTTGAGAAAAAAATAGAACCGACTTCAAAGCAGAGCAACTATAAATTGCGCTAAAAAGTAAAAAATAAATTCATTCTTTAAACAACATCGATGTGACTTTTAAACCTAGTTTTAGAAGTCAGTCCAAAATTATGAGCCTAATTACCATTACACCATGTGTTACTTCATCTTGGCACTGTTGCTAATTCACTGATGCTAATTTATATTTGTAATTGATTAATCCCCCACCATTACAAAATATTTTATCTATCTTAATTTTGCACCGACTTCTAAAACTATGTTTAAAAGTCACATCGATGTCTTTTAAAGAATGAATTTATTTTTTACTTTTTAGCGCAATTTATAGTTGCTCTGCTTTGAAGTCGGTTCTATTTTTTTCTCAAAAATTATTTTATTTTATTCTTTTTAGTGTAAATATTTTTTCTATAAACACTTTTTAAAAAATCCAAATCAAAGGGCAAACTTTCTTTGAATGAATGGCAATGAAAACTAATTATTTGTATGATAAATTTTGTTTTGAAGTCGATTTTAGCAAACAAACTGATTGGATTTAATTTTTGCCTCAGAGAAGCCTTCAGTCAAACTGTTGCTATAATTGCTTTTATAATATTACAGCTCAATGGCAACAAACTCTGTTTTAACAATGACTTTTGCATTTATTAATAGTTTTCCCAACAAAGAAAAATCAAGCCAAGACTTTCCAATTAAAATAAAAAATACTATTTTTTTCACCCGTAACGTTTTTTCTAAAAAACAAATGTAGTCAAATTGATGTGCGATATTTGAGCTGGACGACTCTCTAAAAATTAAAGAAAAAATTAATAAAATCCGTTCATTCAATCAAAAGTTATGGATGAAAAAACCAAAAAATGACTATCTTTCTGCCCAAAACTTTTTTTCTAATTATCGAATATGGGTAAACAAAAGTATGGGACCTATGGGAACCACCCTCGATCGATTAAAAAAGAAATCATGAAAATCGGTTCATCCGTTGAGAAGTTATGAGTGGACAAACAAACAAAAAAAAAAACGACATACGTACAGTACGAATGTATAACCTCCTGTGAAGTCGGTTAAAAAATAAGAATAAAAACATGAGAGCAGGTTTATTAGATGAGGGACCCTCCCATCCTGATAATTTTGTAAGGAACAATCCTAAACAGACTCCAGAGAAGGTCAACAAAACTCATTCTTATGCATTGCTTTAGAGAATTTTTTGTTGAATTTTGAGCAGTAGAGAGAGGAAATAGCATTATGGTTTGACAGGAAATATAATTTCTTTGTTAATCCTGCTTTAATAGGGGGAACTTTTGATGTAAAACGTGTATTGTATCTGAAAGGATTTTTTTGATTTAATTATTTTAAGACTACTTTTGAACAGTTGAAAATCTCTAAAATTAGCTTGTGTGGGAGATCTTAAACTTTTACTTTTAAACCAATAATGCTAAAAATAAAATGCCCGAACCAAAACATTCGAAAAATTGCAGACATTTTGAATGAATTTAAAGTTTTTTTACGTTCGTTTTTTTTTTTTTTAATTATAGGTAAATACAAAAGAAATTATACTAGATTTTGATGGCTAGACTCTCATTCAGTTAGCGAATTCAAGAAATTTAAAGCACATTAAGTCGTAGAAAAGACGAAGTTGCTAATGATTTTATTATTGGTTCAAATGGTAATAGAAATCGTTAATTTTGATTTTCAATTTACTTTACACTCCATATTTTACCTATTCAGTTTTAGAATTTTATATTGAGAAGATATTTTCTAATTTAGTTTTATATTTTCCCCCTACTTTACAAATTGAAAATATCTGCTTAATTTAAAATTTTCCTTTGTAATCATGTATCTTCTATTGATGGTACTTGTTCTCAAAGTAGCAAATATTTCTTTTTTTTCCTTTCATTTTTAGTATTTCTGTATCTTATTTAATGTATGATAACATGATTACTCATAAATAAAATAATGACAATGTACAGGCGCTCTAAAGGGATATCCAGTGTCCGAGCTCTTTTCAAATAACTGGAATGCGATCCCACCACTGTACGAAAAAATTCGGTTGCCGAATTTAATGCTTAAAAATGAATTGATTAGCATGCATTTGGAATTTTTTAATATTTAAAAAGATGTATGGAATTTATAGGTCTTGAAAATTAGAACCGGATATCCGGTGCAGATCCGTCATGCATGGGACATTTGAAAATTTTAAGCATCCCTCATCCTGACCTTGCCCTTCCAAAGAAAATCCCAGGTGCACTACTGACTATGGTACCGAAAGGGAGCCACGGAAGAATTTTGCGCTTCTAAGGGGGCCACAAGACAAAAAAGGTTGAGAAACCCTGATCTATTCTAATCTATGCTCAGCAAGGAACAAGGTTCGCGTTCGCACAGAAGGGGTCCTTCACAAAATTCGCAATCGAAAAAATGGGTGCTTTATAAAATTAAAGCATGAAAAAGATCCTCTTAAATAACCAAAATTCTTTAATGTGTGTTTTTGACTAAAAAATACTAAAAATTATGTTAATATTTCCTCTATTTTTTCTGATCAAATGTCATTTTATCTATTGATGTTTTTCAATGAAAGCCCTATATTTTAGAAATCAGCATTCTCTTGTAACTTGTAAATATTGTTTGAAATGTTGTGCGAAAACACAAAATAAATATTTTGAAATAAATGATATTTCGAACTCCTATACAAGGATGGTTCGTTTTTACGATTGCGATTTTTGCGAAGAATTTTATTTTATTATCGTGTTTTTTTAATAGGGAGATTTGGTTTTGCGTTTTTTGAAAATTATCACTTTTATTCTGTGAAAAACATTCAAATTTTACTGCTTGATTTCTTGAAACCTTATTGCATTCAATATTTTAAAATGAGCTCAAATTTTCACACTCTCAATCATCTGAAAAATTCGAGCATATGGAATTCTGCCTTTAACCGCGGCATTTTAATAGATATTTTGATGACTGGTTAAACACAGGTGGAAACATTAACCCATTACAAAGTGAACTAAATAACACTATAAAAGAATGTAGACTTAAGGGATGTGCTAATGAGCGTTGATACTTTCATATGCATCTTTTTTTCGATCCTGATTCTCTGAAAAGATTAATTTTTTGCGATCGTAAATTTTAAAACGAAATCATTCAAATATATAAATAAAATGCCCTTTTTGAGAAGTAGATTATTTTAAAAAGTGTATGTATTTCACCCTTTTGCTCTAAAGTCAATATTAGAAATAACTGGTTCTCTAGTGGTTTGAATTTGTTTTACCTCTCCATGGCTTTTTAGTGAACAAGGAAGATTCCCTTTTTCCACACTTTTTTCTGATTTTGTACTCTGAATAGAATGAATTAAAATAAATCTGCATTCCCAAAGGCTTTTAATTGTTCCAGAATCCCAAAGAATAAAGAAGTTGTCAATCTTTCCCCCATGTTATTATATATGATAAATAGGGTTCCTAGATCCTTCTTTTCATTAATGGGGGGGGGGGGGGGTAGATGGTTGTTGAAAGCTCATACTCTTTTTAGTTTGTACTGAATATCGGTTTAAAATAATAGTTTCGTTTCGCGATCTTTTGAATGCGAGTCCGCTAGTTGCGGTAGTCGAAACATAATTCTGAAATTAATAATAGATCACTGCTTCCCAACCAGTAGTCCGTGAACCAAAGATATCCCGTAGAAACCTTGGGCGTGGTCCACGGAAGAGTCCCTTGATTACTTATAAAAGAGTAATATTTTCCCATGATTAAAGCAAAACTACTGTTTTCGTTGATCAAGATTGAGTAAACACAATCGTTTTGATGAATCGGATATTTATTGAATGATCATTAACAAATTAATTATTAGATCATACCATAAAATAATTTTTGCGAACGACCCTGGGTCCTAAATTCCTCAGCTTGCTGAAAACGTTAGTGCACAAAGCACAAAAGTTAAATTGAAACAATTGAGGTACATTTTCTATTTTATTTTCCACTAAAATTTTGCATTCTTTATTTCATTAAAAGACAGATTACAATGAAAATATTTTTGCCTTTTTGCGACATAAGGTAATTGCAGGAGAAGTGGGCCATGCCCCAGAAGTAAGTCGCTTGAATTTTTAAGTTGAAAAACAAGAAATTGAAACATTCGGACGAAATATGAAATTTGCCTATGATTGTCTGAAACCCTAATCAGCAAAATACCAAAAGCTCCTACTTTAATTCCTATTTAGTTAGTAGCAAGAAGTTTTATTCTGTTAGCTAATTGTGAACAGTACAACTGCAAAGCGATTCTTAGCAATTTCCTTAAGAGGTTAGTCTTCCTTCAATCATTTTTTTAGCAGGCAGACCATAGGGTTTTAAAACAAATTATTATTGATATTATATACTGGGGGTGTTGTAAACTGTCATTAAAGTGAAACTGTTATTAATTTACGGATAATAAAGGGTTGCCGACTTCTGAATTAATATTCTACCAATTGCACCAGACCATAGGTGAGCACATAGAGCTCACATTTGGAGCACCAGGTTTTCTCCAAACAGACTTGTTTTACGATGCTTTATAAAAAGGCTATGTTTCAAAAAGTAGTTTTATGTAATTATTTCTACTTTATTTTTATCAGAACCAGTAGTGAGCCACCCGGCCCACTAGTGCATTAATGGCTCACTACTGGTGCACAAATACAACATTCTGACAAATTACACAAACCTGAGATGTTTGTGAGTTTTAGATTTTCCTATTTGACTTTTGATTATTTTTTTGCACTGAAAATGGAAATTTAGCGCTGAATGAGAATTTTTTTTCGTCAGGAATTTTTTTTTACGTCAGGAATTTTTAAAAATTGGAAATTTAAAATTTGTAAAGAAAAAAAAAAACGCCCTCTTGAAACAGATTTAAAATGTTTGTTTTTCATTCATTATTAATTTTTTTCCTCATACTAGGCATTATTATATCGCACTAGAAATGCAAGTAGATCGCAACTTAATATTGACTATTTTCTCGAGAGATTTTTCAGCATTTGAATTTTAATAATAAAATTAAAATCACGTTTTCTTTTTAATTCATTCACCTTTTCCGATTGTTGTAGTTTTATGTGGTCGTTATTAATACGCGATGTATGTGTACAGTGGCGCTGGGCACGGTTATTCGTGGTGTCACCCCCTCCTCCCTGGCAAAAATAGTTATGTTGTATAAATTTGTAGTTTATATTATTTTCAGCAGTGAAAAATAAATGAGTTAAATGAAAAGTTCATAAATTCTATTTTCTTTACTTTGTGTAACTTTCAGTGTTAACTGTATTTGTTTTCAGTTATACATTGAAATAGTATTAGTAAAATTGCATAATGCAAGTAATGTACTTTTCAAAAACTTTCTATCTCATTTTGGGTGTCATCCCCCAACACCACCAAAGAGGTGTCACCCGGGAAGGACTGTTCCATCCCCTGCTCCTCCTCCCCCCTCCCCGCCGTAGGGACAATAATGATGCATGTAAATGTGTATGCAATTTTGTATAAAAATTATGGAATTATCTCATGTTCCAGTTCCATCTAGTAGCTGAATTTGATTGAATGATTAGCAAAGAACTCATTAAAGTATACTTAACTGTTGATTTACTGCGATTAGTTCTTTACAGTGGAACCCCGCTATTTGTACACAATTCGTTCCAGGAGGCAGTTCTAATGGCGAGTTGTACGAATGGCGAATTATTTTTTCACATAAGGTACATTGTAAATTGGATTAATCCGTTCCAGACCCACAGATGGTAGCTTATTTAACCCATGAAAAACAAATGTGCAGTAAAAATTTGACTGCACTTTACTGGTACTGAGGTGAGTTGATGGCATAAGTGGAATGTTGAGAGGAGGAAGAGAAAGAGTTGGTAGTTTTCCATAAAAACATCAGGTAACATCCCTTCAGGTGTTTTCTCCCTTTCTGCTGTTTCTATTTTCTGTCTATTTGCACTAGAAGAATCTTGGCTTACTTTCTCTAAAGACATGTCCAATGTTGTCTGCCTTTGAGGATTGTTCAGAATTTTTCTAAAATGGTCAATAAAATTGCCATTGAACAGGTTAATGCTGTTGACCACAGCAGTGTTGGGATGCTATTTTTTAAACCCCTCTCTGTGTTTTCTCGCAGGGGTAACAAAGACCTTTAATTTCTGCAAAGGAAATGCTTTCCTTACTACTTTCCTCCTCTGAAGAAGAAAGTTTTTCAACCTCTTCCTCTTGCTACCCTCTTAAAAGTTAAAGTTGTCAGTAAAATCTCAAGAAGTATTAAAATTTAAAAAAAAATCCAACGCCAAACAAATTATTTCCAGACGAGTTAAAAACAAGCATAATTTCTCGATTTTTTTTCTTAAAAAAAGCCAAACTGGCAACCCAGCTGGCCCCTGGCGCCGTACGAATAGCGGGACAAGTACGGAAGGCGAATTGAACTTTACTTGAACACATTGGACGAATAGCGAGTTGGACAAATAGCGAAGCGGACGAATGGCGGGGTTCCACTGTACTTTTTGAGAGTATGCGATACATTAAAAGGGAAAAAAATTGAAATTTGTTCAGTTTCTGGTAATAAAAATTGGCTCCAAAAGTAATATGTATATTTCTTATATGGAATAACCCGTTCTGTTAAAAACTACATAAATATTGATTTGAGATGTAGTAAAATCTCAAGATATATCATTTCCAGCTGAAATTTAGAAAGTGTTTCAGCTAGTAATAAATGTGTTTTAGGCGGTTTGAAAATGTGTTATAACTCAAGCTACAATAATTAAAAATATTACTGTTAGTAATAATAGTAATAAATGTATTTTAGAAGGTAAGACGTGTGAGAAATTCACATATCACAACAGCTATGTGTTTCCAAAGAACTAAGGTGGAAAACCCCAAAAACCTTCCTCAAACAAAAACTAACAAGTAAATTAAATTGAAGGAGCCTTTATATCCAAGGTGTTTAATGCTTCTTTACTTTTGACATTGGTGACATGGACATTAACCTAGGTCTGCATTTTGAATGGACTTATAATTTTCCCCTTGCATTTAACAATTTCTTGTACGTACGAAATTTCCCAATACGTAAAAACAAAATCAGGAAATTATTATTATTATTATTTTGAAAAAAAAATATTTTCACTATAAACTTAAATTGAATTCCTATTCCTCTCAACGACAAATGACATACAGACGCAAAAAATGTGATCATCACACTCTCCCTGTTTCCAGATAACTAGATTAAAACATCACCACATGAGGGCGCTGGAATAAAACATTCATCGCGTTGCCATTCCAAACGTCAAGGGTTTCAACGTTGGTTCCGCGCCTGCGAACAATATCTTATCGACATCATTTGTTAACTGTCATTCAACTGGCCTTTATCATAATATACTTGGACGATTGATGGCGGCGAAAATTCATCCTCAATTACGGTATTATTTATGTTTTCTGTTTATTTTTCGGTTACTATTATGTTACTAAGACTGATAAATTTTCATTATTTTTTTTCGCAACGTAGCGGCGCTTTTTTTGGGAAGAAATAACTTGTGATAAGAATGACATTGATACATATATGCTTCATGGAGGCGATGAAATGACTAATTATGGAAGCACCCGAAAGAAAATCACATCCATAAAAAAATTAAATAGCGCTAATAAGATATCAGAATTGTTATTTTCCTTCACAAAATGAATTGAAAATGTGCTCTTGTTCCGATTAAAATTTATAACATTACTCATAAATTTATATGTGTATATATGTATAACTTTTTTTTTTTTTTGAGAATAATAATTTATATACGTATTGGCCCAAGGTGCATAAATATCTCTTCAAAAACATTTCAGAATAATATTTTATTCCTTCTTTTCCTTTAGGGGCAAAAAACAGGGCAGCAAGTTGCAATTTTATAGTACTCATTTGAAGAAAATATATTAATTATTTAGCATTAAAAATTTGATGCATTTATTTATTATTGGAATGATATTCCAAGTCAATTGGAATGATATTCCAACTGACACAATTATAGTCAACATGCAGACCATGGGAAGCAAAGGAATATTTTTCAACATTGTCCACGAAGTAAAATTACTGTACAATAAAAGTAATGTTATAGTGTAGTGCTGTGAATGGTTCTCACTAGGTCTTTTTTATGCAATGTAAAAAAAAATCATATTTACTGTAAATTAAAATAGCAGGTCGTCGCGTTCTGTAATTTACCAGTTTTTGGAGATATTTCTTCAAAAATGTTATGTTTTTTCGTGCATTCTTTTTAAACATGTATACAAAAATTACTCATATTTTATTGATTTCACAAGAACAAAAGGCAAACTTTTATAAAGTTCACAAATGAAAGTAAATTTAGATATTTTAGCCAACTGTCAGTGCTTCTTATTGTAACTAATTTTATCCGCGGACGAAATGTCAGTAGTAGTTGAAAATCTTTAACATCAACCACATTTATCTTTCTTTAAAAAAATTGAAAATATCATTATTAGACTGAATTGTTGCCTAATGATTGACTTGAAAATAAATATCCGCTATTTATAACATTTCAAGGCATTTTTTAAACTTTATTTTCTTACTTGAAAAAAAAAAAAAAAAAAAACACATTTTGTTTTTTATGTTTGTTAAAAAAGCTGAAGCTGGTTTAGAAATTAGAAAACAACAGATCATGCATTCATGTTTTGTTTTTAACCATGTGTATATGCAAGTATATGAGTGGTTTTTGCGTGTGTGTCTGTTTAATTTACTTTTCTTCATGCGCCCCTTCGCACCTGATAGCAAAATTTTGTACTATTATTTTTTTTATGAAAATTTCTTTTCCCCACGGTTTATGCAACATAAATGCCAAGGACTTACGTCTTAAGGACCGTTCATAAATGATGTCACGTTTTTTTCCCATATATTTGACCCCCTCCCCTTTGTCACAAAATGTCACTTTGATGGACACTCCTCCCCTACCCCCCTTTGTCACATGTTACGCTATGTTGCACAAGCATGATGTCACACTTCTTGTTGCCTCCTCCCCTCCCTTGTCACACTTTGTCACAACTTCACGATCCCCCCCCCTCCCCTCAAAGCATGACGTCATTAATGAATGATCCCATACCTGCTCTACGTCGGTGTAAACACGGTAACTTTACTTATAACTACTCTATATACCGAAGAAACAATAAATATCACTTGAAAAGTTTTGTTACCAACTGCATAAGTGAATGAAATTAAATTATTGTACATCTAAAGAAATTCTCAAATATTTATTCTACGCACAATCGAGATGATTTATTCCTCCTTTTGTCTTAATTTATTTTATTTTGTTATGGAATAATGCGCACAAGTTCTGTAGTTCACATTATGTTTTAATAATCAAAGGACAGATGGGAAATGCTGATTGCTTTTACAGCTTAATTAAAAGCGTTAGGAATTTTGTCGTGGCAATGGCAGGGACATTTCAGTCTAGATATTGAATAACAACACATGTTAGATTCTGAGATTAAGATGCCCCTTGGAGATAATGGAAAAGTTGTGTTGAATCATTGAGCTCTGACATTTCGTTTTTAATTCTCTGTTAATTAAATATACCACTGCGATTATAAATTCTGTTTCGCGGCATCTACAAATGCTGTAGGTGTGCTACTTACGCGGGATTTAATTTAATCTTCTAATTGTGTTAGTGGCATTGCATATATGTTTTATTCTTTACATATATAGGAAAAGCTTTCTGGAAGAATATGTTAAGGGACATTTTTGAATCAATCTTCAAAATTTTTTGGCCGGATGGATAGGTCCTCTCTTTTAAACACATAAAATTATTTTATTTATTTATTTTGTCGCTCTCAGTCCAAGACATTTTTTTTTCGTAAAGCGATGAAATTAGACTAGAGTTTACCCAAAACGCAATACGTTAAATTTTTCAAGTTCAGCCTCAAACATTAATTAAACTTACAGACATTTTAGTTTTTATATTTGACAACAGTTTGTTTTGTTTAAACATTTGAATGAGCGATAATCTCTCCTCAGTGCGACTGACTGAACACCGAGTTAGTTACTTAATTTAATGCTTTTGTAGAAATAAAAATTTTGTTATGGGAAACCAGTCGTCAAAATTCTCAAATGGTAGCTGATAGTGGTGACACATGGAAAAATGGTTGCCTATCTCAGGGAAGATATAGTCCTACCAGCAAGCGAAGAGACCTGCCTGGCAGAGCGCCAAGAAGAATCCATTCATGTTCAATTGAGAAACTGCTCGTATAAGGAATGTGCCGTATTCTGTTCTCGGTTTAGTTCGTTTAAAAAAAAGCATACTTTATTCCCTCCGAGCTGATCTTATATGCAAGGGTATAAATTTGATTGCTTTTAACAAACAGAGAAAATAGCATTTCGATTCAAGCGATAGTACCTGCAAAACAAACTTCCCTAAAATACGAATGGATTCGTCCTTTTCGGCCATGCGCAGAAGTGTTCAAGTGTCAAACCTCCGTGATCGGACAGTATTTAAGTCTGAAAAGTGCGAGAAGCCAATGCCCAGCCCCATTGAAACAAATAAACAACTGCTGAAAATAAAGGGAAAACTATTGACGATAGAAACCACATTCTGAGTTAGCTCGGTAAACATTTAGTCAACGTAATGGTCGAAAACAGTGTTTAAAAAAATTTCCATTATCATTCTTGTAAAAGCCTATAGTGCACCAAATTGTTATAAGTTAATATAAAAGTCTCACGTGCTGCCTTTCACCCCGCTATTATTGAAAAACGCAATAAATAAAGCATTTCTTAATCGCAAGGAAGTCTTAATATTTACTAAGAGCTTGCGAATCAGTATTGAAACACAGAAATAATAAGGAAGGAACGGTCGTTGCCACTAAGAATGGTAGTAAAAACAGGATTTCGAAGAAATCGATCGCGTTCGTGCTGCACTTAGAGAAGATTTGATGTAATTTCTAGATGGCTTTTGAGAAGCTGTGTGGCTGTACGTCCCACGATGCACGCAGGTCATGGATATCAAAATGAATCGTGAATGATTACAAGGAAGCAAAAGGCTGTTTTGTTGCGATTAGTATTGATTTCATCATCAAAATAGTATGGTCTTTTTCTGTTGAACGAATATCACCCATTTTTCTCTTTGTGTTATTCTTATTATGACTTTTCAATGAAACAGAAATTTTCATTACTCAAAAGGATAAGGTAATTTAAATTTGTTTCATGTAAGCTTCCACCATAGATTTTTCATAAATCTTAACAATGGCTTGAATTGTCATCCTAAAATTTTCAGCCAATGCAAACATTAGAAATTTAGTTCTTGAACTTATAGCATAAAACGTTATAATAAATTAATAAATAAATGCGCAGAGCAAAAGAATGCCTAGGAAAGTTATAGACAAAATTTTCTTCTTGTAGGACAACAATTTAAACATTTTCAGATAATAAAAGTTGTTATCATGACTAATTATTCTAAATAAAAAATCTCTATTAGTGATTTTTTTTGTTAAGTAAAGCACAGTCGGTATGGAGGATACAGTGTTGCAGAAAGAATCAAAAACACCCTAAGGTGGAAACTGGTTAGAATAAAAATGATACTTGTAAATAGGGATGCAACGAATAGTGATTTGGCCGAATTAGCCGAATACCGAATATTCGGCCATTTCTTCCAGGCGAAACTGAATATTCGGCCAATGTCTTAGACCGAATATTAAAATTTCTAGAAAATCATTGTAATAGAAAGTATTCGTCAAATTTAAAATTAGTCACAAAGTCAAACGCCAATTACACACAATCTATGATGCATGAATTTAATTCTGTTTTTCAATTTTTTGAAATTATTTTAAATTAATCTATTTTCTCTACTGTTTTGAATGTAATAAAACTAAGAATTTCACCCACAAGCGGAATAGAAATGACAGGTTTTATGATAGTACGCATTAGCATTATTTTACTAATTACTTAATTCAAATGAAAGAACTACTATTTGCTTAGTGAACTTTTACTTTGCTCAAAACTGCTCTATGAAGATATTTCAAACATTATGAAAGTTAATATTTTTATTTTATGGGGTTTTTACATAGCTATTTTAAAAGATCTATTAAAATTGAAAACACTTAACTGGAATATAATTTTATTTTCAAAAATCCCAATAACTTATACTATCTAAATATTCATGATCTATTCTAGGCTTTTCACATTTCTCTCATACCCAATATTTACAATAAATCAGTCTACCCAAACAAAGTCTGGCTTCCACTTTGTTAATAATAACAAAATTAACTTATATTCTCCCTCATGATTAACTATTGCCAGCTTTTGGGAGCAAATGCTAAATACAAAATACAATATTACAACTTTAAAATCTATTTTTGCTCAGTCAAGCCTAAAACATGGTTTAAAAAATGTACTTTTATTCTAAAATATTTCTATTTATTAAAACTGTATACTAATGTATACTTTTGCAATTATTATAATGCAATTTTAAATGTTTGAAATCTACTAATTTTTAAATTTTTTTTACATTTCTACTGCAGAAGAACTATTCGGCCGAATAGTGCATCAATATTCAATCAGGCCGAATTTGACCTTATCCATTATTCGGCTAAGTGGTGAAATGACTATTCGGCCAAAGGGCCGAATACCGAATAGTGGCCGAATATTCGTCACATCCCTACTTGTAAATAGTAAGTAACCCGCTCTTAATCAACATAATAAAATAGGGAAAAACGATTTTTTTCTTTCATTTTTAGCCTACGTTCCCGTAAAAGTAAAGAAAAAATAACAATAAAGCATGAAAGAAGGCTTAATGTATCGTGAAAATATCGTTAGAAATCAAGAAAAGTAAAAAATAAGTTAAGTAATTAAATAAAGATTGAAAAATAAAAAATTTGAAAGTAGGGTTTTGAGATGGGGAAAAAGTGTGTCGGTCGGTCTGTCTGTCCGTCGGTCTGTCCCCCCTAATAACTTTTGAACAAATTATCCGATTGGAAAAATTCTTTTTGCATTCGAAAGATCTCTGCGAGGACATCTCATTTCCATATTTTACTTTTTTATTTGAACAATTTTTTGTTCAATTTTGAACAGTTCAAAAAATTTTAACATTATCGCCTATGGGTGAAAATGAAGCAAATTATGTAAACTTTGGGTACAAGATCCAAGTTCCCATGAACAAGCTCACTGGAAGAAGTTCTTGGCGGGAAATATTGATTTGAACAATTTTTGTTCATTTTTGAACAGTTCAAAAAAAATTAACATACCCCCTACGGTGAAATTTCAATCCTATATAATTCCTGATCTAACGGACCGATTTGCTTGGAACAAACTTTATCGGAAAGCTCTTATGACGTAGAACATGTACAAATAGAAAGCTCAGCCAGAACTAACGAGCCTATTTTTCTATGCAATTTTTTGATCGGGATTTTCAAGAATATTTTTGAATTAATGAATGATTAAATGAATAAGCAAAAGAATGAATCAATAAATGAGTGAATAAATACATGAATGACTTAATAAATGAATGATTGAATAAATATGTATTAACCATTGAAAAAGGTATATTTGAAGCAATTAAGAACTAAAGCTAAACGAGAAAGACAGAGAGAGAGATAGCTAGATTATAAACTTGAATTCGGTGTATACGGGAAAGTAGGCTCGTATAGTTCTAGACGGAACTTCTTGTTATTTGATGAATTAAAGTCTATAAGCATCATCTCTGGAAAAAAAATTTGTTCTGAGAATAAATATTTATTTTCTAAATAATTTTCAAAAATCGAGGTCAGTAAGCGTTTCAAAATCAATTTTCTGCGCACGTGCGTCACACTTTAGAAAAACGTCATCGATTGCTCTGGTGGTGACACAGCTCTTGGCTACAATAGAAGCAGCAGCTCGCGGTATTATTAGTGATAGTGGGTTTGAGTCTTGAAGATGACCGACAAGAAAACCAGGTAGAGCAAGGAATCAACGGCATCAAGGTTTCTTTTATAAAATGCTTGCAAGCGATAAGACGCCATGTAAGAAGTTCGCTGTATAAAATTGGCTAAAACGATTGATGTCCCTTTTAGTACGCTGCTTGATTGACCTTTTTACAAATCTAGACTCCGCAATGAAATATTAATTTCTATGTAACAGTAAAATAATGATGAGAAGAAAGCAAACTGGTTAAGATCAACATACAATGAAACCTAAAGAGTGACGTCAGGTAGTGACGTGTTAAGCTCCATCCCTTTTATTGCGCGAGTGATTTTCAAAAAATTAAATGGCTCCAATCGCTCGACCACACCAGAGCAACAACATACAACAGTTTTAAATAAAGGGGTTTTGTCGTTCCGCTCATTCTTCGTGATCTCTTCTTTGCCCGAAGGTTGCATTCTTGAAAACGACGTTCGTCAACAAATTACTAATTGGTTTTCTAAGTCTGGCGTTGTTGAATTCTAATTTTTTAAATCGTATTAATCATATTTAACAGTCAAAATAGGAATATTTAATACGTCCAAACTTTCCTATTGCAGATCCGTACTGTTGCGAAAAAACCCTTTCCCCCGTCGCTGTAACAGCCATCTTCAAAAATAAATAAATAAATACAAAATTACAAAATTTTATGTGAGGCACTGTTACAAAAATCTCTTGCCCAGAAAGATATAAATCTGGCTTTAAAAATAAATTAATAAGAGGAAGTAATAAAATGGCCGTAGCTGATAAACTGAAATCTTTTTACAGCGTTAAAAAACATCTCTTATTCATCTAAGTAGCTAAGAAACTGTCGATAATTTTACCTTCATTTTTTTCACACATTTCAGGTGTGAGAGAAGTTAAAAATCTGTCCACCAAAAGAGAAAAATAAGACCTGCACACGAAATACAAAATTCAATGTAGTCATGGTTTTTTTGATGTTTCACACATAAAATATTGTAAAGAGGTCGCAAAGTTTTTACTATTTTTTATCTATTTTTTAACAGTCGAATGTCTTTTAAGGGTTCTAAAACTAAAGAGGCCGAGAACGGTGCTAGATGTATGAAAAAAAAAAAGGAAAGCAAATTCAGACATGGTCCTCATAGAACAATTATTTTAATTCCGTTCATAAAACAGGCATAGTATTAAAGCTTTTCCCGAAAGGGCAAGATAGGACCTTCATACTTCAAAACCGAAAGCATAGAAAAATATATGGGGGGGGGGGGGGGGGATGAATAAATATCTGGTTTTAATTACAAATCCTTATTTTATCGCTTACTGGGTATGTGCATTAAATAAAAACATTTCTTTTATTTTTGCCCCGCCTCCTCCCACTCCATTGAAAAAAAAAAATCCTGCAGTTCATCCTTTTTTAGTTCATACTTCAAATTTCCGTTTCATTATCAAGTTCCTTCTGTGTTCTTAGGCGAATTTGAATGTACTATGTTTTTGTTTTTTTTAATGAAAAATACAAGAATAAGTCTTTTAGCCGCCCCCCCCCCCCCCCATTCCCTGGAAAAATTTGAAATGAGATGTTTGTGTCGTGTTCTCCAACTCTGAGATCCTTCGGCAAAAATTGTTTCCAAAGTTTGCATTATAATGTTCTATATGAGCAATAGATGGCGCCAAGTACACTGCTAATTTTCCTGAAAACCGAGAATCGTTATTATATAACTTCTAAGAGATACATTGTTGCAGAAGCGCAAGGTTGTGATTTTGGAGAAAAGTGAGCTGAAGGCTTCAAGCTTCAATCAATTTGCAGCTCCAAGTGTTCCAGTCAGTTACCGCTGTGTGATAGAGAGAAAAAAAGAAAGAAAATAAAAGTTCTTCAGTTTTCTGACGGAATTTAAAAGTTAATATAAGAGATAAGAAGTGCAATATTTAACCTAGGTACAAGCATAAGCGTAATTCAAATATTACATGATTGTAATATTTCAATTATTACATGTTTGCAAAAAATAGCAAATAAAATCACAAGAAATATCACTGAGAGAAGGAAAAAAGAATGAAAATGCTTATTTTCTTGAAGTCTGCCTATTTACGCATTTTCATTCTTTTTTTTTTCTCAATTATTTAAGATCTGTTTTTGAAAAATGCTTTAGTAATCTTATCAATGCTGGATTTAGAAAGAATAATTTTTAGAGAGTTTGTATTATTTTCTTGAGATGTCTTACATGAATGTATTACTCGTTCTGCTTGTAAATACAGAACGAGTTAAACTACATACTTTTGAGATGGAACAGTACGAAAACGAACCAGTCTTCTATTGAAGGTGGGGGTCAGAAGGGGCAATTGTCCCTCTGGTGGTAACATGTTTTATGGTCAAAAGACAAAATTACGGAAGACGTTATTCGATAAATAATGCTTAATATGATGATTACATTACATTTTGTATTAGACATTTCATTATAACAAACATAAATTTGCCGTATAACAAATTCTTCAAGCAGAGACGATGGAATGACGATGTAACTTTAAATCAGTTAGCTAAGAACGAATTGCAGCTGAAAGCTTATTGTGATCAGAAAATTAAACGTATAATTGAAAGATAGAAAGGAAAAGGAGAATCGTGTGTAACATCAAGAACAAGACGTCTGATGAGGTCTGAGGTCACGTGAAAGGGCGAAAGATGCTGACGTTAGCTGCTTGTAGTATAAACAAGGGAATTAAGAAATAAGTAAATAAAATAGATAGATAAAAATTACAAAAAAAATAAATAAATAAATAAAATAGTAATCATATTTGGGTAAAGGAAAAAAGGACCGACTTCAAATTAAAAACTGCACTAAAAAGCAAAAAATAAAATCACTTTAAACAACATCGATTCGACTTTTAAGTATAGTGTTAGAAGTCGGCGCATGTATGTCGGCATCTTTATTAATACAGTAACCCCTCGTTATATCGCTCGTTCGGATATATCACGCTTTTTCTATGTCTCCCAAAATTTTGCTTGAGTTCTGGAAAGTAAAAATATTGCATTTCTGAGTAAAGCCCTCCCCCCCCCCCCACTGAACAAAACCATCAAACAGGAATGTTTTCCTATCTTTTGAATTGCTGGAGTTAAAATCTGCAGCAATTCTCCTCCCATTCCCCAACTTACATGCCTGCAGAATCTACTCAAACCAGTTGGCGTTATACTCTTTGTATTGATCCTAACGCCCATTAATAAATGAAACAGGCAGATGTTTACTGCTCAAGGCAAAAAATACATCCATTTCTGGATACCCTTTAGTACAGAAAGCACTTGACTGAACAAATAGAAATTATACAATCCCCTTAACCAAGAAAGGAAGAGTGATAGGTAAAGGAATTTTCTGGGAAGAAAATGGCTAAATTTACCTTTGACATAGTTTTCGCATCACGTCCTGGTGGCACAGCATAGGTTCACTCAATTTATTTGTACGTTTTGACTTATTTCTAACGGCATCGGTTAGATCTCGCATTCGGATATATCGCGCTTTTTTGCTGTCCCCCGACAAGCGCGATATAATGAGGGGCTACTGTACTAGCAAAGATGGAGTTTCTTTTCCGTATTCTGTGCTTTGAGTTTCTCGATTGATTTCTTGTAGTGCATATACAAAAAAATAATTAAGGTTTGCATACCAATGACGCTTTATTATTATTATTATTTTGAAGAAATTGGCTCTCACAAAAACTTTTATAGTGAAAAGAAGAAATTTAGAAAAAGGAATTGAAAATAATATGAGCCACACTTTTCTACTTCACTCCTTTACCCTGTTAGGACGTGGCCTTAGGGCTGCCCTCCCCCGGGCACGGGTAAGTGAAAATAAGAGCCACACTTGATGAATACGAAGTGCGAACAAGATATTTCTCGAGTCATGCAAATATAATTAGCATCTAAGCAGCAATGACCAAATGAGGAACGCACTTTAGAAATGAACAGGAAAGGGCATTTAATATCCTGTTAATTGGCAATTAGAACTGTGATGCTGATTTTGATACACTTCATTAAAGAAATATTTTAAGTCATTCTTGACGTCAGTAGGAGTAATTGCAGAAAAACTTACATCACAGACATCGGCAATTTTGATGACTGGATAACTTGGAACTGAACAAAATGGACATTCTGCAAAGCACTTCTCTGCTTAGCAGTGCGGTTGATAACGCTTATAGAAATGAACAGAGTCATATCTGCAAAAAATCGGGGTTTTTTTTGGATTTTATTTTAAAATTTTCAGCTTTTTGCACTCTTTATATTGAGAATACTGCCGTAAGTAAATGTTCAAAAATTAAGGCTAGAGGCCAACTTTATTTTTTTGGTGCAATACTGTAATAACTACTTTTTATAGTTATTTCTCAATTTTTTTGATATCATTAACATCCATCACGTGAGAGAAAACTAGAGCAATAACTATTTTCTGAACAAAATCGATTATGATAGTCATTGAAACAAATAAAGCAATTAAATAAAACAAATTTGTAAAACGTTCAAACTCTTCTCTTGAAACATGCCCATTTTGCAGATATGACGATGTCCATTTCTATCAGCGATAAGTGCTACGGGATCATTCACAAATGATGTCACGTTTCAAGGGGGGTGGGGGGGGGGAGGAATAATGGCATTTTGGGACAAGAGGAGCGGAGGGGGTTGCAAGATTTGTGACGTCACACACTTTAGTAAAAGCAAAAATATTGAAATTCAGCAGCTTTAATATTCTTATTTTATTAAACGACTTCACAAAGGAAGGAGGTTATACATTCGTAGTGTATGTATGTCGTTTTTTTTTTGTTTGTTTGTCCACTCATAACTTCGCACCGGTTGAAGCGATTTTCATGATTTTTTTTTCAATCAATCGAGGGTGGTTTCCCATAGGTCCCGTACCTTCGTTTGACCATATTCGATAAATAGAACAAAAGTAATTGGCAGAAATGTAGTACTTTTTTTGTTTTTTCATCCATAACTTTTGACTAAATGAACCGATTTTGATGATTTTTTCTTTAATCGATAGAGGGTCGTCTAACTCAAATATTGCAAATCAATTTGACTACATTTCTTTTTTAGAAAAAACGTTACGGGTGAAAAATAAGTATTTTTTATTTTAATTGGAAAGGCTTGGCTTGATTTTTCTTTGTTGGGAAATCTATTAATAAATATAAAAGTCATTGTTGAAAACATGTTTGTTGTCATGGTCTATAATATTAAAAGAAATTACAGCAAGAGTTTGACTGAAGGCGAAAATTAATCCCCGTGGTAGCCTAGTGGTTAGCATGTCGGACTTCCACCTGGAAGGTCGCGCGTTCGATACCCACTGAAGACCACCATGTATACTTGGGGATATGTGCATGTAAAATCCGTAGACCCCACTACCTCTCCCCGTGCGTAAGCAATCCTAAGACCTCGGCTAACAGGTAGGGGTCTGGTGGAGAAAAGTCAGTTTGTTTGCTAAAATCGACTTCAAAGGGGAATTTATCATACAAATGATTAGTTTTAGTGGCATTCATTCAAAGAAGTTTTGCCCTTTGATATGGATTTTTTTTAAATAGAGTAGTTATATAAAAAATGTATTTATACTAAAAAGAATAAAATAATTTTTATAAAAAAACAGAACCGACTTCAAATTAAAAATTGCGCTAAAAAGTAAAAAAAAAAATTCATTCTTTAGACAACATCGATGTGACTTTTAAACATAGTTTTAGAAGTTGGTGCAAAATGATGAGTTTATTTACCATTCTACCATTTGCTACTTGATATTGGAACTGTTGCTAATTCTGCGAAAATATATATATTTGTAATTGATTCATGATTACAAAAGATTTTATCTATCCTGATTTTGCACCGACTTCTAAAACTATGTTTAAAAGTCACATCGATGTTGTCTAAAGAATGAATTTATTTTTTACTTTTTAGCGCAATTTTTAATTTGAAGTCGGTTTTGTTTTTTTTATAAAAATTATTTTATTAATTTTTAACCGACTTCACAAAGGAAGGAGGTTATACATTCGTATTGTATGTATGTCGTTTTTTTTTTGTTTGTCCACTCATAACTTCACACCGGATGAACCGATTTTCATGATTTTTTTTCAATCGATCAGGGGTGGTTTCCCATAGGTCCCGTACTTTCGTTTGACCATATTCGATAATTAGAACAAAAGTAATGGGCAGAAATGTAGTATTTTTTTTGTCTTTTCATCCATAACTTTTGACTAAATGAACCGATTTTGATGATTTTTTTTTTAATCGATAGAAGGTCGTCTAATTCAAATATTGAAAATCAATTTGCCTACATTTGTTTTTTAGAAAAAACGTTACGAGTGGAAAATAAGTATTTTTTTATTTTAATTGGAAAGGCTTGGCTTGATTTTTCTTTGTTGGGAAATCTATTAATAAATATAAAAGCATTGTTAAAAACATGTTTGTTGTCATAGGCTATAATATTAAAAGAAATTACAGCAAGAGTTTGACTGAAGGCTTCTCTGTGGCAAAAATTAATCCAATCAGTTTGTTTGCTAAAATGGACTTCAAATGGGAATTTATCATGCAAATGATCAGTTTTTAGTGCCATTAATTTAAGACGTTTTTCCCTTTGGTATGGATTTTTTAAAAAATAGAGTATTTATATACAAAATGTATTTACACTAAAAAGAATAAAATAAAATAATTTTTATAAAAAAAAACAGAACCGACTTCAAATTAAAAATTGCGCTAAAAAGTAAAAAATAAATTCATTCTTTAAACAACATCGATCTGACTTTTAAACATAGTTTTAGAAGTCGGTGCAAAATTATGGGTCTAATTACCATTATACCATTTGCTACTTCATATTGGAACTGTTGCTAATTCTGCGGAAATATATAGATTTGTAATTGATTCATGGTTACAAAATATTTTATCTATCCTAATTTTGCACCGACTTCTAAAGCTATGTTTAAAAGTCACATCGATGTTGTTTAAAGAATGAATTTATTTTTTACTTTTTAGCTCAATTTTTAATTTGAAATCGGTTCTGTTTTTTTTTTTTTTTTTTTTTTTTATATATATATATATATATATATATATATATATAAAATTATTTTATTATTTTTATTCTTTTCTTTCTTTCGTGTTCTTTGACTTCATTCTGTACCGAAAGCATCGATGCAGAGTAAGGTTTAAATTAACTTCTAGCAAAAAGTTTAAATTTAAAGGTTAAAAGTTGTTGGGCCTAGCGCCTGTTGTAGGTGTACTTTTTGTATTGTATTGTATTGTAAATCTTGGTCATTAAACTTTTAAGGCAAAATAACGCGGGCCATTTTAACAGAATTCGCAAAATTAAAAATTTTTACTATTGTATACTATTTATGTTTTTTGTTGTAAACCTTAGTGTCATCATCAAAGTACACAGATAATCAATCTATTATTGTTATGCACACAAAATGTCATTAATGTTCAAAAATAAATGTTGGAAATATGATTTATAACGTTGTTTCTGAAATTCAAGTACATATGCTTACGTAATGTAGCATCACATGTGACAAAGGGAGAAGGGGGTCATATATGTTGAAAAAAAGTGTGACATCATTTATAAATGGTCCCCTTACGGGGGATATCTGCAATAGCACCACGATCCCTTAGAGTCAGCATTAGTACTATGGGGAACAAGTCCAATGCTTGCGTTAAAAAAAAGCTGAAGCCAAGATCTTAAATCACGTGACTCTACTTGCGCCAACACTACCAAACATTTTCAAACAAACCATTTTTTCCCCAATGTTTCACTGGTCAAAAGTCATCACGTGACTTTAGATCCCCGCTTCAAGAATGTAGGACTACCTTCCCTCTAAATGTTATACCTTCTCAATGTTCGATCGTCATCTTTCGTTCTCCGGTACAGTTCGACCCCAGAATTTTGATAGTTGGACGCTTCTGCGCATGGCAGAAAAGAACGAATCCATTCGAGTTTTAGGAAGTTTGTTTTGCAGGTTCGTTTATTTAGAACGCGAATCAGAATGTTTGCTTCTCTATTTGTTAAAAGTAACTAAATTTATAAACTGGTTTTTAGCATCAGTTCGGAAGAAATAAAGTATGCCAAATGAACTAGAACGAGAAGATAGAGGCCCATTCTTAAAAAGAGCAGTTCCTCCCTTGAACATGAATGGATTCTTCTTGGCACTCTGCCAGCCGGCTGGCTTTGGTTGCTGGTAGAACTGTATGTGTCGCCTTGTTGTAACGCCTCGTCACGAATGCTATATGAATAAGGTTAATTTTACTCGCTCAGATCGTTTCGGAATCCAACAGTTGACCGTATCTACCGTTCAAAAGTATTATTGACTTTGGATTATGCATCAGTGCGTCAATGGAGGCAATTCATACAGCGTATAGGTCACGTGATAGCGATGTAAACAAAGGGAGCTATAGTATCGCTTTACTTCGAGTTCGACAAATCCAATAAAAATTAGGACTAAATAAAGTTCTTCTACATAACCTAAAATTAACACAATAACTATTGTAACAATTAATAAATTTCTGTCATAATGATTAAATTAAAGGTAAATTACTTGGTTTATAATCAGAAAAAGCTATGCAACTAGTCTCATTTTAAGGTAGCTAATTTTGCTTCGTGAACTCCACGTAGAAGGTAGAACTCAATTAAAAATTTGGTTAACAAATCAACGATCATCGTTATCACGTGACGCGATGAATTGCCTCCATTGATGAAGTGGTTGCGATCTGTGTTTCGCCATCTGTTCAAGAAATATTCGTACAGAGTATATGAGATGATTATTCCGATGAAGAAGAACAGTTCAGTACATCAAGCTCAACATTTGCAGATACACTTAGCCCCTTCATTCCAAGTGTGCCCAGTTGGCTCCATTTTAAAATACTGTTTATTAACCACTGCTCGTGCAATTTGAAAGCTAAAACATCCAATTGTTTTTGAAATTAATCAACAGAGAGTTTACTTCGTTTTAAACATGGAAAACATGGAAATTGGGCATTAATTATTATTTAAACTAATTATTAATTAAAATTAAAAAAAAAAAAAGTTAAGTTATTTTGTTTTGTAATCATTTTTTAGATCAGAGAACCGAAAAATTGCGTCAAAATTGTTTGTGCTTAGTTTTGGGGTCTGAAGAGGTTAAAGGATTTGGAAATATGAACTTTTTTTGCTTGAATTGGGTGGCGGGGAACATGGAGATGTCACAAATGTTGAGAAGCTATTGTTTCGTCTAGGGAGAGGAGTCCAATAAGGAGGATATTAACTTTTTGGAAAGGGTTCAAAGAAGGGCTAGTAAGTTGGTAAGTGGTCTTTTGGACTAGATTACGAGGTTAGGCTTAAAAGGCTCAATATGTATAGTTTAGAGCAATGGATGGTTAGAGAGGACATAATTCAGTTGTTTAAATTCATTAAAATGGGAAATGCTGATGGGCTACAGTTATGTGCTGAAGGTAGAACCAGAGATCATTGTTTTAAGCTTTTCAAATCTCAGGCTAATCTCGAAATAAGAAAAAGTTACTACTTCAATAAGATTGTAGGGAGTTGGAATCTGTTACCGGAAGCGAGTGTTACCTACAGTGGGATAAAAACTTTTAAGAAAGCTCTTGATGTACATTGGGGACTGTTAAATTGACTAGAACCAGCCTGGCTGGGTCCTATGCCTGTTGCTGGTCGTCACTTTTGTATTTGTATTTTTTTTTTTTTTTTGTATTAGTGTATACAAGCCAGAATTTTTCAATAATTTAAATAAATAAATAATGAAATGATAAAGTTATTTTTTTCCTCGTTCTTTTGCTTGGGATACTTTTGGCAGTAGATATACATAATTGCGCACTACGTGGATGATGCGATGGTATTTTTAAAAAGGCCTAATGAAATGCTGTTAATACAATTTCAACTGAACGAATTCTATATTTAAAAATCTTTTTCCTCAATTCTGCGACTTCAAATCGGTTGCACTTCAAAGTGGATTCTACCCAAAATGAATGCACCACCTATAACTCTACCTGAGAAAGCAATTTGCACTACACACAGAAATTCCAGAAAGTTACTTTCTTGTTAAAAGGAATCCTTAGTCCGTCGTAATTTTCTCTGTCGCTCGCAACGCTCTCTTTTGAGAATTTTATTGTCCCTTATGGACCCGTTCGCTGAAGGGTTGTTTCCACTTTTCTGTAGAAGGCAGGCAACTCTTTTCTAAGTGGATTTATTCAAACCTCGGATGAATATCAGCCTATTCAAAATCCTGTTCCATTTTATTTCGAGAGCATTTTAAATTGGATTCTCCTTTTCGTTGATAGCTCGTGTAAGTATTTGAATGTCATTTAACACGTTCAAAATTTTAATTTAAAAGTTGAAGATGAGCGGTAGTGTTTGGGTTTGAACAAATTCTGTACTTGTAACTTCTCAGTGCAATTTAATCGGATTTTGTATCGTAAGACTTAATTTGAATGATATAAATAGTACGGAATAATAATTGGGTTCCGTTTGGTATTTTCTTTTTTCTTAATGTATCAGATTTTATTTAATGCGCATGTGTGCGAATGTGGAGCATTGAGTGATTACAAGGGACGCAATTTATTTAAAAACACCATCCAACTGAAAAAAATAAATAAAATAATAAAATTTACATATAGAAATCCCCCTCTATCGCAAATATTTTTTCTACAATGTCCGAGTGCCCCTCCCTCCCTTCGAAAAAGTTCACAACAGCAGTCATTCTGTTGTGCTAAGTATATTTTCTTCTAATTTTTCGTCAGAATATTTGCAATAATTATCTATATAAATAAAAATGTAAGTGTTCGTTTGTTCATAACCGTAAATCTCCGAAAGAACTTTACCGATTACTTTGAAATTTTGCCAGTAGACAGAGTGATTCAAGACGATGGTTTAGACTGATACTTCCCTTTTTTATTCCAATTTTACTCAAATTTACACATAAATTCCCTAATATGGGGGTGAAAAAAAACCTTGCACATATTAATATAATATATCGATCGAAAGCGCTGGTTTTTCTGCGCAAGATGGAATTTGTTCGAAGTTTCTAAGTCAATAAAAACTCCAGTTATAAGCTTTTTAGTTCGATTTCATAAGGCTTACCTTGATCCAAAAATAATAATTAGCAGTTTCCTCACCTCCGGACGAATAATGTTAGCTTAATCTGTAGCTGCTTCGACAGCGAGTATCGAATAAAGGTTGCAAATTATGATGACTCCATATAGTTTAACTTAAAGGCTTTATTGCGTTTTATACATATTTAATTAAAGATAGGTTAAAGAACATTGAACAGTTACACATGCACAAGCATCGTTTTCGAACTCTCATCTCGCTACCAGTTGTGGTACTGATCTCTTCAATCCACGCATGCGCTAAATCCGATCTTGCGCAGAGATGTGCTGGATCGTTGCCAGATCCCCACAAATCTATATAAATAAAAATGTAAGAGTTCGTTTGTTCATCACCTCAAATCTCCGAAAGTACTTCACCGATTGCTTTGAAATTTTGCCAGAACATCGCGTTCGAATACGTGCGTGTTTTTATACACCACTTTTAATTAATTTTAATTTTGATTTAATTATTTTATTTTTTAATGTTTTATTAAGGGGAGAGAGCCACTGCAACGTGTGGCAGGGTACAGCTTTTTTCATTTTGAGTTCATAATTTTGTGTCTTTTTCTGTTTGTATTGAAGTATTTTTGAACTTGAAGATTAAATGGAACTTCAAAACAAAGATTACTTATTTTGAATGGTAACAGTTTAATTTAGCTATTTTCATTTTGATTTTAGAATTTTGTGTTTTTTTTGTTTGTATTGAAGTATTTTGTTAGTATTTTTCTCTTAATGATCAAAGGGAACTTAAAACAAAGATTGTTAATTTTGAATGGCAATTTTTTAATTTAGAATTTTTGTTTCTGTTTCTTCTGTTTGGATAACGCTTATGTTGGAATTTTTCAATGTGCCGAGCCAGACAATATCAAAATCTTCACAAACAATGGAACGACAAAAAGAAAAAAAAATTGCCCGCTAGCATTGTGAAAAAAGCATAAAGCTCAAGACCAATCAATCAGATTGAGCAGTTTAGATCTAGACACGGATTGCTTCTCACGTGGACAATTATATATTGCGTGTTCTAGAGGACGAGGGTCAACTGCACTCCCCATAATACCTGTCAATCAAAAAAGGGGTGAACTGCGCTCCCCAATATTTTTATCAATGGTCGATCTGCACTGCTGTGTTCGTAGATATGAGTTGTTTATTGGCTCCAGCTTGAATAAGACGGATCATCCGCCATCTTGGGCCACCTTTACTGAGCTTTGCTTCATCACGATTGTGGCTTCCTTTAATTAATATATGATTAGATTCTCGAAGGTTACGTTTTAGAATAAGCAGTAAGAAGGTTACATTTAAGGGGAAAGTTTAAGAGTAACAAAACATAAGTTTTCTTTTTTAACTTTTACACATAAATGATACTCTTGTTATTAAAACTTGATCGTACAAAGGTATTTTATTCCACTCATTTTTTACCCCAAACATTTCAGATATGCGATTCATATTTAGATGAATGGATTATCAAAATAATATCAGTTACTATACTAACCAATCGCCAACTGATTGCTGTGAGCTGCTAATTTTCATATCTGCCTGCGGAATTCCATCCTATGCTTATAAAAAAAGTTGCCAGTTTATGTATAACGGCAAACCAATTGTTTTTTCTTTTTACCACGGGCATGGACGTGTGGGTGCCACTAGTAATCAATAAACATAAAGTTGCTCTTTTAATCAAATTCAAGACGGATTTATCATAGAAATTATCATTAGTTTTTAGTGCCAGTCACTGAAAATAAGTGTGCTCTTTAATATTCTTCTTCTTCTTTTCTTTTTTAGCCTACTTTCCCGTAAAAGTAAAAAAAATAATAATAAAGCATGAAAGAAGGCTTAATGTATCGTGAAAATATCGTTAAAAATCAAGAAAAGTCAAAAATAAGTGAAGTAATTAAATAAAGATTGAAAAATAAAAAATTTGAAAGTAGGGTATTGAGATGGGGAAAAAGTGTGTCTGTCGGTCTGTCTGTCGGTCTGTCCCCCCCCCCCCCTAATAACTTTTGAACGAATTGTCCGATTGGAAAAATTCTTTTTGCATTCGAAAGATCTCGGCGAGGACATCTCATTTCTATATTTTACTTTTTGATTTGAACAATTTTTTGTTCAATTTTGAACAGTTCAAAAAATTTTAACATTAGCACCTATGGACAAAATTGAAGCAAATTCTGTAAACTCTGGCCACAAGAGCCAAGTTCCTATTGCAAGCTTATTGAAAGGAGTTCTCGGCGTGAAATATTGATTTGAACAGTTTTTGTTCATTTTTGAACAGTTCAAAAAATTAACACAGAGCTTACGGGGAAATTTCAACCCTATATAAATCCTGATCTAACGGACCGATTTGCTTGGAACAAACTTTATCGGAAAGCTTTTATAACGTAGAACATGTAGAAATAGAAAGTTTATCCAGAACTTACGAGCGTATTTTGCTATGAAATTTTTTGATCATGATTTTCAAGGATATTTCTCAGTGACTCAATGAGTGAAATAATGAATGAATAAATGAATAAATGAAAGAGTGAAAGAATAAATCAATGAATAAATGAATGAGGAAAAGAATGAATGAATAAATTATTGAATAAATGAAAATATAAATAAATGAGTGAATAAATACATGAATGCGTAAATGAATGAATAAACACTTGAATGAGGTAACGAATGAATGAATAAATGCATGGCTGAATAAATGAGTGAGTGAATGAATATGTATTATCCGCTGAAAAAGGTATATTTTCAATAATTAGAACTAAAGATAAATAAGAAAGAGAGAGAAAGAGATAGCTAGATTATAAATTTGAATTTGGTGTATACGGGAAAGTAGGCTCGTATAGTTCTAGACGGAACTTCTTGTTTTTTTATAATTTAGTGTGCATTGAGAAAATGTATTTACACTAAAAAAATGAATAAAATAATTGTTCTAGGGTAAAAAGCCGACTTCAAAGCAGAATACCGACAAAGTGCGCACAAAGCTAAATTCATTCTTTAAATTCAACTATAATATTTGAAATTGGTGCAAAATTATGATAAATAGAACCTTTTCTAGTCAATTACAAATATAAATGACGTAGAGCTATTTGCAGCAGTTTCTAAAAAAAAAAGTCTTAAGTATTTAAATATTATGTTTAAAAGTAGTATCCATTGTTGTTCAAAGAAGGAATTTATGCTATACTTTTCAACGCAATTCATAACTGTCCTGCTTAAAGTGGGTTAGCTTTTTTCCTTTCCAAAATTAATTTTAATACTTATTTATTTAACTTATTTCTGATTTTTGAGGAATATTTTTACAATGCATTTAAGATATCCTTCAGGCTTCTTATTTTTTTGACTTTTACGAAAAAGTGGCCAAAAATATGCTGTACATAAGTTATACGGACTGGCGTTTCCGGGTATTTTAAAACATCAAAGGGGGGGGGGGACACTTCCGGTGCAATTCGGACGTTTTTTCGGGAGGCATGCCGGTGCAGCTCGGACATAGAGATAATATCACAGCAGTGGCAGTTGGGACGCCCCGCCCATCTAGCAGTGCAGTTGACCTATACCCGTTCTAGAATGGGTAAACCAGACATTTTCAGACAATGAAACAAAACATTGTGAAATGAAACATATTATAAATATGTGCTTTCTCTTGCTTTTCCATCTAATTAGACTGAGCCACAGCAACGCGTGGCCGGGTACAGCTAGTATTCTATAAAATAAACATTTAAACAATAATGTTTTATAATCTTAGTTTATTTAAGATACAAGATAGATTAAAAAAAAGTTAAATGTATTTAACACCGACATCATATTTGCCGTCATAGAAATGCAAGCTTACGTAACAGAAATTAAAAGAAGTAATACTATCGCAAAGTAAAATCGACCTCTTTTAATTCAGTAAAATTGATTTGTTTACATTGAGAAGGTGATGTAAACCTCTCTCGGTGACCTTAACCAGAGCCCCCTATACTAAATGCCTTCCGATATGAGAGAAAAAACGGCCGTGAAAAGTTCTCCGCTAGGTGGCGCAGATAACCTGTTTTTCAACTTTAAATTTCTTTTAAGAAACTAGTTAGATTTTATCAAAATTATGGTGCATTGCGTTGTGCCGTATTGCTCTTAGTTTTCATGAATTCCCTTCCGACGAAGGGCTACGAACAAAGTGGATAACAGCTTTGTCTAGACAAGGTAATTATTATTTTTTTTTACTCCAATGTGTTTTATGAAACTTTAAATGTTTATTATTTTCAAATCGCCGCCGTTTTATTCGTTTACATGCTTTATTTTCGATATCACAGATCATGTTTCGTTTCCGTATATTAGAAACGTTCATGTTTCTTAATTGTTTATACAAAATTCAAAAATATGGGGTTGTACAGATTCAAATAAACATTTTAACTTTATACCACTCTTTATTTTTTGGCTAATTTAATTGATGGAAACAGTGCTACTATTTCCTATTTTAGAGTGGATATGTCATAAATGCTTTTATTCAAGGATAAAAATACGATAAGAATTTCAATTTTTCAGTAATTAGGATAAAAGCTTGCAATAAGGTGGTACCACTTGATTTTTTTGGCGATTTTTTTTGACGCCAAGATGTGATTAGTAAGATGTCCGCTGCCTAACTAGAAATAAAATATTATCGCCAAAATATAACGCCAAACTAAGGGGTACCCGCTTCTACACCGAAACGGCAATTAGTTCAATTTAATTTAAATTTAGTACACATTCTCAAATGTACCTAAATGGCAGCCATTGATTTTCTGGGTCGTTGATTGTTTGACTAGTCGAGGTTGATCGCCAAGCTTAGCGGTGTTGCAAAACTGCAAACAGGAATGGCGCCAAACAAAAATCGCCAATTTTGCGAAGGGGCCCCCGAAAGTAAATTTTTACCTAAAAGATTATATAGTATGAATTAAAGAACTAATTCCAAGAGAAGATTATTAATTTTTTTGATATAATAACCTGCAAAAGGAAAAAATAAGGATTCCAATATTTTATAATTTGAATCACTAGAAAAATATATTATATGAGAACTTAATAATAACGTATTGTACTGTCTTCAATAAATTCATTAAATAACAAGTCAAAATTGGCTTTTTGGAAGATTTTGTTTGCTGATATGTTTAAAATTAAGTAGTTTATGCAATTTAAACAATCAGGTCATTAATCTTTGCCATATGTATCTACTTATAAAAGCAGTATTATGAGTAGGGAACTAGCGCCCTCTATATAAAAAGTTGCGGCCAAAATTTGTATGGATTTAAAGCGCTATCGGAGTTTATTTAGTATAGGGGGCTTTGCCTTAACACCGTAGGTCCCTTTCAACAGATAAGTACCGACAATGCGAATTGAAACCAGTAACAGTTACTAGATGTCGTAATAAACTTGAGGTTATTTTCGATAGTCCTACGTAAATCACATTTTTTTTCTTCCTAATGGGGCTGCATATGGTCACTAACCTTGCAGGCCTAGTGCATTCCCCGGAAATCGGCATCCATTCTTTAAAGTAACACCACTGTCGCACTCTCAGAAACGCATGCTCAAATCTCACGAAACTTTCGTCGTATTTGACAAAATGGCTTCGTGAAAAATGCTCCGAGTAAACCTTTCGTCAAATTGCCGAAATTTGTGTAGTAACTTTTTTTAAGTCACGTGATCGCGCGAGGAAAGTATCGCTGTAAATGACGACATTTTCTTGACGATTGAAAAGTCCTCAAAAGTGACGATTTCTGAGAGTGTGGTGGCTGCCATGACCGCTTTGAGAATTTTGACGCTCAGTTTCGCCCTAGATGGCGTCACCTGAGCTTTAAATGATGCGGAACTGCACTAGGAATTTAGTCTATCCGAGAGTATCCAAGCCAAACGAATACTCAAGGGATCTGTAACAGGCCGCATCATCATACGACATGGCTGCTGACGATTTTCTGCATCTTGAAAAGCTAGACTTCGGTCTGGTTTGATCCTGCGAACTTGGGCGTAGGAGGACAGTGCCTTACCACTACGCCACTCTACCAGCACAAATCACATTGAGATGCTGTCAAAACTCCGGGGTTTACTATTTTTTCAAAACTCCCTAGACCCTTTAATCTCTCTTTGCGTTACGTACTATGAGCTTTCTTATAATCTTTAATTTAATCGCGAGTATAGTAGAAGTTTACAGTTACATTCAGCAGTTGCAAGTGTGAAGAAAAACCGAATTCTTTAAGAGACGAAGTGATATGTAAAGGACTCACAGGAAGTTTTGTTCTTCCTAAGACTAATTAACTGTCACTGTCATCAAAACATTCCGAAACTTTATCAAGTAAACAATTAATTGCCGCGAGTCTTCCTTCTTGATTATTCTACGAAATTCCATAAGCTTTCTTTTCTCCACCTAAATGTTTTGAATAGTTTGTATCCATTATTGATCACTAAAAGGAATTACCTTAACAGTGTTCTTTAGAGGCCCATAAAAAGGAGGTACACTTCAGTGACATACTTGATTTTAACATTCTTGCTGCTGGCTATTCTTTTAAAGAGTTGTTTAGGTACTAATGCAATTAATAATAACTATTTTGTTTTGCTAAGTAACCGCACTCTAATTTCGTTAATGTCAGATCTAAAAATAGACTGCAATAATGGCGAACTCTGAAGGACATATGCAGTATACACCCCCCTCCCTCAAAGGGATCATTCATAAATTATTTCACGCTTTGAGGGGGGGAAGGGGGTTCATGAATTTGTTACAAAGTGTGACAAGGGGATGGGAGGGGTAACAAGAAGTGTGACATCATGCATTATGTAACATAGCGTGCCATGTGACAAAGGGGGGAGGGGGTCCGCTGAAGTGTGACATATTGTGTCATCAAATATATGGGAAAAAAGCGTGACATCATTTATGAACGGCCCCAAAGATCATTTTTTTTCTTTCGAAATTGAAGTGTTTTAGGATAATACAGTAGCTCCTACAGCAAAAAAGCGCGATATATCCGAATGCGCGATATAACCGATGACGTCAGAAATAACTCAAAAAATACAAGTAAATTGAATGGACCTGCGCAGGCCACCTTAGTATGGTGTGAAAACGATGTCAAATATAAAGGTAACTATTTTCTTTCCCTATCACTCACCCTTTTTTGGTTAAGGGGATTGCATACTTTGGATTTGTTCAGCCAAGTGCGCATCTCTGTACTAAAAGGTATCTAGAAATGGATATAGAATCATTCTGCAGGCATGTAAGTTGGGGAGTGGGAGGAAAATTGTTGCATCTTTTAACTGCAACGGATTCAGAAGGAAGGTAAACATTCTTGTTCGATGGCTTTGTTTAATTGGGGAAAAGGGCTTTACTCAGAGCCAATATTTTTACTTTTGAGAGCTCAAACTTAAAATTTTCGGAGACAGAAAGAGCGCGATGTATCCGAATGAGCGATATAACGAAGGGTTACTATACTTTCATTGTACCACTATAGGCATAGGGATCATTCATAAATGATGTCACGCTTCAAGGGGGGAGGGTGGTTCGGGAAATTGTGACAAAGTGTGACAAGGGGAGGGGAAGGGGTAACAAGAAGTGTGACATCATGCATTATGCAACATAGCGGGATGCGTGACAAAGGGGGGAGGGGGGGTCCGCTGAAGTGTGACATATTGTGACAAAGGGGTCAAATATATGGGAAAAAAGCGTGGCCTCATTTATGAACGGCCCCATCAAACAAACTTTTTTCCTTCTTCAAATTAAAAATAATTTTATCATAAAGAGGAAAAAATGATATCTAAAAAAATGCTGTCTCTGAAAACAAAGGCTATGTCACGTGTACTATATGTCACGTGTTTGTACACTGTAAAAATGTGCGTTTCGTTGCCGCCATTTTTGGTGTTACTGAGCACGATTTCTGGTGTTCAGTTGGTGTGAAGTTAAAAATGATTCATGCTTGATGTTCTTTTTTTTTATGGGGTTGTCTAAAAGGAAATAGACTGCATAACGTTTCTTAGCATATGAAAATTTTTAACTCCGATACGTATCGAAATGTCATTGCGATTGCTCATTTCTATGAAAATAGGATAAATGAGCAACCGTAATGAATTTTTGATGCGCAGATGAGTTAACGAACATCATATGCTGAAAAAAACGTTCTGCTGTTTGTGTTTTTTTAGACAGACACTTAAAGAAATTTTAAATACATCAAAAAATGAATAATTTTGAACTTTACACCGACTGGACACCAAAAATGGTGATCGACAAAAATTTTTAGTGTAGAAGAATAGGGTTGGACGCACCCTTATAGGTACCAAGACATTTTTATATCAGTCCTTGAACAGTTTTAAAATGGGAATAGGAGAAATACAATTTAATATGTTATTAATCTTATTTTATCACGTGATAGTTTGAAACTAAAAAAACAAAAAACCAAAAACCTCCCTTTTTTTTATATTTAATGACGCTATGCACTTTCCGAAATTAATATCTGGGTACCTCAATGAATTGTAATCCCATCATTAATAATTAATACCGATTATAACTTTTAATGGGAATATTGCCTTTTCGTTGGAGTACAACGGTGTTATATAATTTCTATAGTAAAACATGTAAAGTTGACCACTTTTGTCAGGAACGGAATTAGCCCACCACTCTCTACCTCACCCTCTATAAGTTGACCACTAAAGCGCTGCACCGCAAGCGGTCAACTTACACAGGTTTCACTGTACACAGTGGTGTCAAAGAATTTTTAAAACTAGATTTATGAAATAAAATCAAAACTAGTAATTATATCTTTTTGAGTATTTTTTTTCAAAG
This sequence comes from Octonoba sinensis, assembly GCA_038502835.1. Taxonomy (NCBI): domain Eukaryota; kingdom Metazoa; phylum Arthropoda; class Arachnida; order Araneae; family Uloboridae; genus Octonoba; species Octonoba sinensis. The sequence goes on from CM076599.1 coordinate 125,152,051, forward strand.
TAGGCCCCTTCGGCTTCAATACATTTGTTATAGCGGCTTAACAATGATTCGAATGCCTGTTCCAGCTCGCATTGCGGGACTGCCTCCAAAGCTCGCGTCGAAGCTGTTTGTGCAAAGTGTGTCAAAGAATTTTAGGACTACAGTTGGAACTAAGCTCACAGTGGCGCTACCTGTGTTATTGAACATTCGGGAAACTCCTGAACTATCAGCTGATCCACTGCGAAAACCGCAGTTTATTTGTTTACTTTTTTCTTTCTACTTTGATGATACTGACATTAAATAAACAGCTTCGACGCGAGCTTTGGAGGGGGTCCCACAGCGTGAACTGGAACAGACATCCGAATCCTTGTTAAGGGCTCGTTCATAAATGATGTCACGCTTCGAGGGGGGAGGGGGGCTCGTGAAATTGTGACAATGTGTGACAAGGGGGGGGGGGTAACAAGAAGTGTGACATCCCTGCTTATGCAACATAGCGTGACGCGTGACAAAGGGGGGAGGGGGGACAATTATGTGGAAAAAAGGGTGACATAATTTATGAACGGTCCCTAAACCGCTTTAACAAATGTATTGAATCCGAAAGAGCTTATTTTTAATAAAAATACTTAAAAAAATATAATTAGTAGTTTTTATTTTATTTCATGAACCTAGTCTTAAAAATTCTTCGACACGCTGTGTATAATTTCTATATATAGGAACCTAAAAATTTAATATTATTCACAGGAGACAGGATAAACTTATTACGATGGCCCAGCTAAAATGTGCTTACACTTACCCTCCTTTACAATACTTTATGTATGGCGTCTGAGTCATTGATGCAAGTTAAAATATATTTGTCCCACTCCACCTCTTTGCCACATAGCAACCAATCTTGGACAATCAAATTTACTTCCTGAGTCCGTAATTAAACAAAGGACGCTGGAATTGACTCTATCGATTGTTTCCCTTGTATTAGTGCTCCTACGGTACTCCTGTGGGTTCATAGTGGGGCAAATAACGGTTGTGCGGTAATATATTACATAGATAATAGGCTTCATCTTTTGCCTATTCTGAAATATCTGTAAGGGACCGTCCATAAATGGTGTCGCGCCTTTTCCTCATATATTTGACCCTTTCCCCCCTTTGTCACAAAATATCCCGCTTCAACTTTCCCCCTCCCCCCTTTATCTCAGGCCACCGTATATTGCATAAGCATGATGTCACACTTCTTATTAACTCCTCCGCTCCCCTTGTCTCAATTTTACGAGCCCCTCTCGAAGAGTGACATCATTTATGAATGATCCCTAAGTGAATCATGTTCTATGCGAGAAACCGGATGAATTAATGCCTGGAAGAAGGGCATAGGGATCGTTCATAAATGACGTCATTTTTTTCAATACATTTGACCCCCTCCCCTTTTGTCACAAAATGTCACACTTCAACATACCCCTTCCCCCTTTTATCACATGCCACGCTATGTTGCATAAGCATGATGTCACAATGCTTGTTAACACCTCCCTCCCCTTGTCAAAATTTCACGAACACCCTCCCCCTCGAAGAGTGACATCCTTTATGAGTGATCCGTGTAAGTGAATCATGTTCTACGCGAGAAACCGGATGAATAACTGTCGGGAAGAAGTGCATAGGGATCGTTCATAAATGATGTCACACTTTTTTCAATACATTTGACCCCCTCTCCTCTTTATCACAAAATGTCACATTTCATCATACCCCCTACCCCCTTTATTAGTCGCGCTATATTACATAAGCATATGTACTTGCTGTTCAGAAACAAAGCTCTGTGTTATAGATCACGTTTCTAATTTTATTTTATTGAACTTTAATGACATTTGTGAGCATAATAATAATAATAATAATAATGATGATTACAGGTGTACATAATTTGTATAAAATGAGGCTAAGGTTTACAACACAAAAGATAATTAGTATGGAACAGTGAAATATATTAATCGTTCGAATTCTGAAAAATGAACCACTTATCTTAAAAGTGCAAATGCCTAATCAGATTTCCTACTAAACTTTTAACAAGAAGTAAACTCAAACCTTAACCAGCATCGGTGTTTACGATACAAAATGATCAATGAAACGTTTAAATCAACTTATAAAACTCGAAAAAAATTTGAAATAAATTTAATTTGCTGAATTTAAAAGTCTTTATAGAAACCAAACTGCGTAATGTCTCATTTCTTGTGACCCTCTCCCCTCTCCTTGACACAAACTGTCACAATTTCCCGAACCCTCTCACCCCTCGAAGCATGACACCATTTATGTATGACAGTATATGTCATAATTTAAACACTTTAATAATAAAAGCCAAAAACGACAGGTGAATCTCATTCCGAGGTCAATTGAAAATCACATATGGCCTTCCACTGTTCAACTTTCAATCTGCACAGGTACGGTTGCGTTGTGTTGTTGTTTCTAATCCCAAATGATATAGCCTTGCTACACCATCTCCATAAAACCAAAAATTACCAAAAAGCCCAAAAAATAAAATTGGGTCCCTTAAAATTTCGAGATGAGTAAAATTCAAGCCTTCAAGTATATGGTTGGGAGCGCCCTGAACAGCCTTGCACCAATGACCCTCTGAAAATAATCTTTTGCCTTAGCGCAGGTACTATCGTGATATTATTATTATTATGACTAGACAAGACTTTTAAAATTTTATTCAATGAAACAAATACACTAATGTGCAGGTAAAAAGGCAAATCATGGAACATGAACATACAGGCTGGTTATTATGTATATATGACTTTCTTCCACCCCAGCTGATCACTGCCATCCCATTTACTGTACTTAAAATAAACGGTACCTATATGTTACCGGCAAAGTTTAGAATCCGGCATTCTATAGAATGCCCAGGCATTGCGTATAATGCCTAAAACTAGCCGGTAATGTATGAAATGGTTTTTATTTCACACATTTCCTAGGCATTCTATAGAATAACAAATGAGAAAAAAAGTATAAAATACATCCCCGATTCGTTAAGAACTACGTCTGTAAGCGTAAAACGAGTGAACGTTGCAAAAAATAGTGTTTTCTTAACCAAAACTACTTACCAGAAGTTAATAAATGATGTACAAAAGGCCAAAATGACTACTAAGAAGGAACCCAGGGACTATTGTTTGCTGAATGGCTACGATGTGATGATTGTGGGAAACAAAAATAAATTTTTTTAATGGCACTCGCGTTATTTTTTCAGAATAACATTTTTATTTTTGAGAAATGCACATCATTTACATAATAACCTCATCAGGACGTTTTTTTAGACTTTGCCTAAATAGAATTTGGGCCATTTCATAGTATTTTCTGAAAACGTAGAGTCCGCAACATGACACTTTTTTTTGTTATAACTACGTAACTTACAGTTTAATTATCACTTAATTTTATTTTCAAATAATGTGTTCAACACATTATTTGAAAATAAAATTTAGTGATAATTAAACTGTAAATTACGTTCTTATAACAAAAAAAGTGTCATGTTGCGCATAGAAACCTTTCCTGGAAAAGGTATTTTTTCCTAATAACACACACTTTTCAGGAGTATTGCCTTTTTTTTTTTTTTTTGAAAAATATTTCCCTCCCACATGATGTACTAACATATTGTACTAACAAAAAAAAAAAAGAAAAAATGTATTTCGTTTTTATCGGAAAAGAGCAGAATTACTTAAGTAATCAGAAAGTGACTTCGAGAAATATTTTAAAAAGATAAATTAAATAATAGGGTAAGAAAAAATTACTTTAAAGATAGTGATAAACATTTTAGTTCTACCAATATTTGTTCGCGTTGACTTAAATATTATGTATTTATCTTTTTAATTTGCTAAAAATTAAGACAATTTTAGCTTAAGTGAAATTTAATTACATCATATGATGTCTTTATGTCTTTTATCTAGGTTGACACTGCCGTCCTGTCTTCAACTAATGGATAAAAGATATGAAAAATTACTGAGAACATGAGCAGATAATTAATACACAATTCATTTTTGGAAGGATGCAACTGAAATCTAGTGTCAAACATTTTATAAATTTTGGCATCAAATAGCACAAAACTTGCTATCTTAAGTTTTGCTGGCAACATCACAAGCATGCGTCTTGAATTTCGATGGAATGGGGTGGAGGAAGGCGGTTGAGAGGAACGATATTAGCTATCTATCTCTCTCTCTCTCTTTGTCTCTTTCTGTGTGGAACTTTTTTTAAAAAGAGGTTAATGTCCTATTTAAAAAAAAAAAAAAAATCCAGAAATCTGGAGCGGAGCGTGGCGAAATGAAGCAAGAAGGTTTTTCTTGGAGTAAGAGCGGAGTCGGAGCACAGAACTTTGTCGTGTTACAATGCTCCGATTAGTAAAATTAGAATTTCATTAAAAATTAAATGAAAAACGATGTTTTTCGGCACAAAGATTAGTTTTGAGTGAACAACGGCAAAGAGCGGAAGTTGATTTTTCATCTACAAAATAAATCGTCTGAAAATAACTTTTAATCTTCTATCACCAACATATATGAATGTGAACTTTGTTTTGGTACTTTCTGTACTTATTTTTATTTCCATTTTATTCTTTGTATTTTTTATTATTTTTGCAATTTTCATGTATTTTCACATTTTTATGCATGTTGTCGTCTGTTTTGCTTTGATTTTATTGATATTCCTTTTTTACTTCCTGTACTTTCAACTGGATTCGTTTGTTGCTCTCTTATTGGTGCCTTCCCTGCTAATTCTACTTCCGCTCTTCCGCTGCCTTTATTCTCATTGTTTTACAGTTAATTCTTAGGCTATATAAGCTTTGTTTTTGTTGTCTTGTCTGCTTCATTTGGATGTGTTGCATTTAGAAGCTCCCTGTCGCATTGAAAAAGGGATTCCAAGCAATCCCGAAACATATGTCCGCATTTAAATGCTCATTTGGGCTTTAAAATAACGTGAAATTATTTTTATTACTATATATGAAATTATTAAATTTAAAAAATACAGATGAAAAACGTGATTCCTATTAAAACTTGTTGGAACACGGAGCGCAGCTGGAGCATAGTTAGTGTAAGTATTAGTACGTCGGAGCGGAGCAACTAGAAAAGGTTTTTTTTTGCTAAAGTTACCTGTAAAGAAATGTTTGCACAAAGCTAGCTATACTCAGGATAAAATAATATGCATCCCCTCCTCCGCAAAATGGCTCCTAAAAATGGCTTTCAACCAGTGAGTTGTGGCGCTACATCAACGAAGTATCTTCTTTTTTGATGCTTACAGTTATGACTAGCAATATTTTGGCGAACTGCAGCTTTTTTTGATGGTAGTTGGCAAACAGACAACAATTGATGCAGCACATGAGAAACGTTACCCTTTTTGTATTATATAGTGAAACCCCTCACCCTTGACACCCCACAAAAGTTACCTCTCTTCTACTCATTTCTCCACTGCCATAGACTTTTTTAATAAACAAGTGACAAATTGCAAAATAGAAACCTCATAACATAAGAAATAAATATAGTTAAAGCTAACTTTCGCAAATTAAGCTCCCATTAATGAATTAGCAATTTTACTTAAAGCAATATTATTTGCATACATGTATATTTTTAAAAGTTATGTATGATACTAACGTGGGTATCTGCCTGATACCTCATGACAAAATATTTTCAAATTAGCAATGAAACAGTACATTCTTTATGCCTTTAAAATTAAAACCTCATAAGTAATACATTTTTGCGAAGTGAAACGAAAACTTGTTTTCATCTTTAGATTTTAACGAATAGATAATAACGAAAGATAATTTAGATAATAACAAAAATAATGATTCTACATCACGAAACGAAATTGCTAGATCTCAGTTTGAAAACAAATGCACTGACAGAATTTATGTCTTGAAATAAAAAACATTTAGAGATGAGAATATCTATAGAAAACAATAATGTCCTTTGAAATTGGAAAGCGATCGTATTTAAGAATAAACGAATGAATAGGAAGCCCGTAAACAGAATGACATCTAAATCAGAATAATGAAGTTTAAAGATGCCAGCCTCAAGGCCCGACTTGCATCACTCGGGGCCCAAAACACTGAAAGTCTTCGGGGCCCCATAACGTAGGAAGGGACCTGATATATATTGATGGTTGTAAATATTTGATTCTTTCTTAAACATACGGTCTCAAAAAACATCTTAAAAAGAGACGTTGTAGAAATTTTGCGAGCAAATTAGTTCAGAGTTTTTTATACATTTATTATTTTGACTTTTATACATTTATGATTTAGTAAAGGTATCAACTTATGTAACTTATCATAAAGATAAGTTACTTGTTGGAATTATTCTTAAATAATTGGGTAAATTTGGAAATGTTGTCCCCCCCAAGTTGGGGCCCCAAAGTTGGGATTTGTTGACTTAGACGCAATCAGGCCTTGTAGTTAATTTTTATATCTTTACTGCATTTCTTCAATAGCTAAATTTGGTTTCTGGGGCAACGTTTCGATGTTGCTTTAAGTTCGGTGCAAAAGTAAGAAAAGGGGGGGGGGGGAATAAGTCCTCTCTTATGTACTGAACGATCTGAACGTAATTTCATTTCTTTTCGTTCAGTCTTACCCTGGCGTTTTCAAAGCAATGAAATGTTCCTAACCCTACTCCCTTAAGCCAACGAATGAAAGAGCAGTTACTATTGATCTTTCGCAGGAATTAATCTCCCCCTTCCCTGAGAATCGGGGGATACATTTACTGGCTGTGGCTAATAATCTCTGCGGAGAATAGATAATGGAGTAGAGTTTGCGTCCTCTTTCCCATTCGGAATGATCATTTGCTATGAAGTGATTACTGAAGATGACGAGGACACAATGATTCGAGAGCGATCGTTTGGTCGAGATAGAGTACAATTTGACATTTACCAGTTATTAGTTGCAGATATCAATAATAATACATTCGACCAAGGTCAATATATAGCTGCTATAAACAAGATTGATTTAATATGCCATTTTGTTTCCGACAAAAGCTAGACTTAGACTCCAGAATGTATGGTTATACGTAATATGTTTTCAACTTTGGCAGCCTTATCTTATTAGCTGAGTTCTATACTTTTCTATGTGATGCACCTATCTATTCATTCAATTGTTTTCTGCAAAATTACTATGATACATAAGAGCATCCAACTGATCAGGTACAACGTCTCGATTTAAATGCATATATTTCGCTTGTTTAAAACAGAATTTTTGCTGAACACAGTTTAAAAGAAATTAAAATGGATTCACTTCTGGGGAAATATTTATTGTAACCTTTATTGTCTGGGGAAATATCTATTGTAACAGCAGGTGGGAGGAGGCAGGAATTTCAAATGATTCTCTTCTATTTGATTAACACTAGATTTACCAGGCCGTTTTCAACCATTTCTAAATTTCCATTTTACACCACGTTTCTACTAATTATAATAAAACTTACAGTCACATCAACTTGTCCTACTTAACGTGTATTAGGAAAAGCCAATGCAATTGAAAGTTGCACTATAATCAGTAACAAATTATGCAAAATGGAAGCTTTGAAACAGTCAAAAGGACTGGTCTGGTAAATCTAGTGTTAAAGAAGAAAGTTTTTCCCCCTTCATTTAGTTTATAGAAACAAATAAATAAATGGAAGCGAAGTTATAGAGAGGAAAATGGGCTGATGGTCCCTCATTTGGGGGATCAGGAGGGGTAAGAACCACCACCAGATTGACCCTTTTACTCGGATTGACGCCATTACATAAGTTTTCCTTACCATCCTGATGGGACTTTGCATTGTAGGAAATACACAAACTAAACAGTTGCTTTACATCAGGATGTTCAAAAACCACAAAAATGGTAATAACTTTGCGAGACGACACGATTACCGAATAGGCCATTGGTGATTCTCCGTACACAAAAATTTTCTGAACTTCAAACAAAATTTTCGGAAAACGTATGAATCAGGAATTTAAAACATGAACTGCATGATTATACCCCCTCCCCCCACAGCCATACTTGCGTACGTTATGTATATGAGCTCAAAAAAAAAAAATAAATAAATAAATAAATAAGTAAAATAAAATAAATCAAGTGAGAAACATTTTTTTAAGTATTAAATATTTTGCTCATCTCAAGTTAGAAAGAAAAGAATACATGCTATTCGCCCAAGAAATCTTCAGATTAAAAAATAAAAAAAATTTCGGAAAACCGGTTTTATATATTATATATGTTACTGTGCATGTCCGGAATCGGAAAATGTCGACAATCGCCGGTCGGATGAATGGTAAATGTCGACATTCTTATTTAGTGTATGTCACCAGTGATTATCGACATTCACCAGTGATTATCGACGTTCACCGGTGATTGTCGACATTTTCCGATTTCAGACATTCACAGACACGAACGTATATATACAGTGAAACCTGTGCAAGTTAACCACTTGCGGTGCAGCACTTGAGTGGTCAACTTAGAAAGGTGGTCAACTTCCAGACGGGGAGGTAGAGAGTGAAGGGCTAATTCCGTTCCTCACAAAAGTGGTCAACTTTACAGGTTTTACTGTATATACTCTTTTCGGAACAGTTTCTCTAAAATTTTCGGAAATTTGGAAGAACTACGGATTAGAATCAATCATGAAATAGACATTCCCAAATGGACTGGTAGAATTAATTGCTATGTCAGGCGCTCCCGAAGTTGCCTGAAGAAGGCCATGCAAAGTTCGCACGGCCTTCAAAGATCCTGTGGCCACTTTGCTCGTCTCTCCCTAAATAACGTAAAATATAAATCAGTAAGAAGCTATGCTTAACAATTAAATTTTGAACAAAAAGAAAATATCATTTAGCGCATAAACAATAGCGGCATAAATAGAAAATCATGGATGGGAAAATCGATAGTGGTATTAATGATAAAACCCACTGACAGAAAAACGGAATAAATTGATGTTTTAAAAATTCATTGTAATGAAGGTATCCATTAATAATTTAATAGTATCTTCTCAGATAATAATATCTCTGCGTGGAAAATAAGGTTTAAAGATGGATACCGCAAAAGATCTTCTTCGCATTAATTTTGCTTTGACTAAGAGAGATCCTCAAACGCTAAAGGGTAAATTTCTATCGAGTTAATAACTCAAACTATGCATAAATAATGCAAGTAATTCCTAGGCATCATGTTCTCCCAAACGATCGCTTTAAAATAGAAATTATTATTAAAGAGTGCCTAAGGACGGAAAGGTAGTTTTCGAACTCATTTTAAAGCCAGTAGACTGGATTCGGGCATTCGGGGACATTAATGAATTCAGATAAATGATGTTTTCTTAACAGCTTCTGTAACAAGTACATCTTGTTTGAGAAATTGATCGGAATTCGACAAGAAATTTCGTGCATTTAGCTTTAAAAGTATAATAAAAGCGGTCCGTTTAGAGTTTCAAAGTTTCAGGAAATTTTTTAGACACTACATAGGAATAAGTATTTTAGGAATAAATTTTCAAATGATTAGAAACTACTCGAAAATAAGTATAGTAGAACCTATTTAATCCGAACCCCCATAATTCGAACGTCGAGTAATCCGAACGCCGCGTGCGAATGAGATTCTTTTTATCGTTACAGAGGAAAAGGAATTTGGAGTCGGCAGTGATGAAGAACAGACTTTTGATTCGAGACCATCTCATGGTGATGCGCTTACTGCATTAGAGTCAGATATGAACTGGTATGTAAAGCAATCTGAATACTGCTTACTGCAATTGATGATCTTGAAACAAATCTGAGACTTAGCAACCAAATAACGCACTTCATCAATGATTCAGAAGAAAATGAGTGATTATTAAATTTTAAAATTTTGACTAAAAAGCTAACTATTCACAGTAGTGCAGTACTGTACTGTATTGCATGTTTATTGATGTATTTTTTTTCAAACTGTAATACTGTCTATATCCTATGTTTACTAATAATTAAATAAACAATATTTTACATTGCAAAGCAGTTCTCTCTTGTCTGTACAACTCTTGATCCATTTTAGCCACGTTTTACTCTTGTTACGTATGATACATGTGAAAAGCATAATATGTTCTATAATCCGAACGATTGGATAGTCCGAATTCTCTCCAGTCCCAATTAGTTCGAATTAAACAGGTTCTACCGTTTTTTCAACACGTTTACAGAAAACTTAGTCAACATTGTTTGATTGAAAAAAGAGGTGCAAATTAACAAAAGTTGTATCGTTTATTTCGAAAAGGTAACAACTCTGGAAAACAAAAATTTTTCCAGGAGATGGAAAAAAAATGGCCTATGAAAACTAGGAAAACTTTGCGGGTCTGATCTCTTACAATTTTATTTTAGTAGATAATAGCAATGCAATATTGGTAAATTAAAACAAATTTTGATTAATTATGCCACAAAAATTAATAAATTAATACTGAGAGTTCTTTTTTTTCAAAACGGAGATGCTACCTTTGCGAAATAAACGATTCAATTGCAATTTAGACCTTGATAACCACTGTCTTGGTCTTAACGTTAATTCTTTTCCCCCTCTTTTCTTTCTTTTTCTTTTTTCATTTTAACTAAAACTTTGAGAAATTGTTTTCAATGATTTACGTTACTTAAATTCTGAGGGGACTATCTTCAATGTCATCATTCCATTGTTTCTTTTCTTTTAGAGGTTTCCGGAATAAACAACTTTTGAAGTGGACAGGTTTAGGAACTAAACTATCATTCCGAACAAACAAATGTTGAGATAGGCAGGATTCGAGCTAGCCAGTACGATTGCAATTGTTTGTACTTTTGTGTGAGATGAGAAAAACATTCTTTCGTACATGTTTTATAATGGCTTTTTGATGATATCATGCGCTGAATAAGATGCACGCAATCCCCCTATAACATTTATAACATGGCGCGCTTTATGCCATGATTAGGGAATCTGGGAATACTCCAAAAGATGAAGTAACCTCCATTAATAACAGTGTAATAGTATTAATATTAATAATAAATACTATCAAACTATTACGAAACAGTTAAAATTGGTTGCCATTTACAGAGGCAACATTTTTGTTGCCATGTCGCCATTACCAGATTTTGATGGCTTTTGTACTCTTAATTTTTTAAAAAGCATTCGGTACTAATACTAAATGTTCCCAGTTTCAAACTTAGAAGTTTTGCAGCTTTCTTTTCTTATTGAAGGGGTCGGGCCAGAGGAAATTCGGGTCCGTTTTCGGACCCTTCACAAAATTCAAATCAATCAAAACGGAACCTTCACAAAATTCAAATCTATCAAAACGGACCCTTCACAAAAATCAAATCAATCGAAACGGACCCTCACAAAATTCAAATCAATCAAAACGGACCCTTAACAAAATTCAAATCAATCAAAACGGAACCTTCACAAAATTACAAGCTTCCAAATCTTACTTTTCACACCATTATTTATTATGAAGGCGGCAAATAATAATAAATTGTTTCATTTGTCACAAAATTATTCGGCTTTTCACAAAAATCTCTTAAAGTCCAAAAAAAAAAAACGGACCCTGTTTAAAAAATGCTGGATCGACCCCTGTATTGTTACGTTTTTATTTGAGATGGAGAACATTTGACGTCAAGAATTCATTCATGTTGTAATCAAATAAAAAAAAAGATGCCTTTGTTTACAACAACGATGCTTAAATAAAAATAAAGTACATGTTTCAGTGAATGAAAAATACAATTGAAGCATAATTACAAATTACTGGGTGCGAGAAGAAACGGTATAGGCTTTTAATAGGTGATTATGACGAATGGCAAATGATTGCTAACAAACTATGAAAAAGCAAAACATTAAAAGATAAATTCTTTCATTTTTAAACACTTTCTTGAAATTTGACCCTCGTGGGTTCCTCCCATGTTGGCTAAACTAAAGACCCTTGTGCTCATTTTTGACCCCAAACGTTCGATCACTTTATCCAGGTTTCATGTATTTTTAAAAATTTACACACTATTTAGTCCTAAATAGAAAAAAATAAAGACAAAATCAAAATACAATTTAGCTTGTGTATTAAAAATATGATAATTTTAAAGGCAAACATAAAATAACTGGAGATTTATTTGCAATTGTTATCGATCTGAAACGAAGGATTTTTGCCAGAGTATTTGAAACACATATAAAATTTTTCATTAAATTTTCGATACAGTAGTCTCGTGTGCAAAAAACGCAAATTTAAGGAAAATAAAATAAAATAAAAACTAAATCAAAGCAGTATTTTATATAAAAAATCAAAAGAAGAAAACTCACAAAATGAAATTTAAAAAAAAATGGTTATTCAACAAGACATATTAAAATAAAATCGCTTGGGGTCATATATGGTACATACGGAACCCACTCCACGAGGGTTAAAAAAGTAAATGAACTACACCAGCATCAATATTTCTAAAACATTGATATAATAACAAATTAAAAAAAAAACAAAACAATAAGTTACGTCTAGAAATAGAAGATCCAACTTTCCTATATGCATCAATATCAAATTGATTATCTAGTTATCTCTCTCTTTCTCATTTAGCTAAGTTCTCAGTTACTTCAAATATATCTTTTTCAACTGTTTATACATATACATTCATTCCCTCATTCATTCATTCACTCACTCGTTTATTAATTCATTCATAATTACCCTTAAGAATTCAGATAAAAAAAAGCTTCGTGGGGAAAATAGGCTCGTTTCGTTCTGGATGAACTTCGTATCTGTACATATTCTACGTCAAAATACCTTTTCGACAAAGTTTGTTTTAAGCAAATTCCACTGTTAGAACATGATTTATATAGGATAGAAATTTCCCCCTAGGCGCTAATGTTATTATATTTTTGAACTGTTCAAAATGGAAAAAAATTGCTCAAATCAAAGAATGTTTCCAGACGAGAGCTCCTTCGAATAAGCTTGTTCAAAGACACTTGGATCTTATGTCCAGGATTTATCTTATTAGCTTCATTTTTGCCCATTTTTTGGTGCTAATGCTGAAGATTTTTTGAACTGCTCAAAATATAACGAAAAATTGTTCAAATCAAAAATTGAGGTATGGAAATGAGGTGTTCCTATGGAGATTTTATAAGTGAAAAAAGTTTTTTTCGAATCGGATCATTCGTGCAAAAGTTATTAGGGGGGACAGACACACATTTTCCCATCTCAAAATTCTACTCTCAAAATTTTAACTTTTCAATATTTAGTTAATTACTTGACTTATTTTTGGCTCTTCTTATTCTTAAGGACATTTTTATGATACATTACGCCTTCGTCCATTCTTTTTTTTAAACTCTTACAAGAAAGTAGGCTTAGAAGCGAAGAGAGAATTTTGTTTATGAATTGATGACTTTAATTATCTGGCCATCTAAATTAGATCTCTGAAAATTTAATTCCTTGAATTGTCCCGTCAATAGTTCATTCTCATGCTTTCTTACATTTAGCAACTCCTTTGTGAAGGAGATATGGTTTGAAGATAAATGTCTCAAAATCTTTCCTCCGCATTAATTTCGCTTTGACAGAGAGCAATCTCGAGTGCTAAAGGATATTTCGATCAAGTTAATAAATGTTGCGATGCATAAATAATGTAGGTAGTTTCCATGCCATATTTTCCCAAAACGATCCCTTTAAAATTGGAACTATTATTAAAGAGAATCTTGGGCAGAAACGTAGAATTCGAACGCACTTTAGAATGAATGGATCGACGTTTGGGGAATAAATGAATTCAGAGGAGTGATGAATTTCCAAAAGATTTTGCAACGATTATAACTCGTTTGGGAATTCATCAAAATATATGCACTGACTCTTTTATGTAACGGATAATGTGAAGATGAAATTTCTTTATGTTTTATACTAGAAAATAACATTGTTTTCAAAATTGGCGAGCCTTAAAGCGCCTTTGGTCTTTGTTTACTGTACTATTTCATTAGTGATTAACTTGAAGAGTTCCAAAAATTAGTCCAACGCAATGGATGGTTTTGGATGTAGTAAGGCCATAAAAAAGACTCGAAACTAAAACTAAGTTGCATGTATATGTGAATGCCCGATCCATGGCGTAGTGGTAGCTCATATGACCAGATCATCCAGTGCTCTACAATTTTCCAGGTTTAAATTTCGGTGTGTCGACAGGGTGGCGTAGTGGTAAGACGCAGGTCTCGTATGCCCAAGATCGCAGGTTCAAACCTGGCCCAAGTCGGTGGATTTTTAAGATGCAGAAAATCGTCTGCGTCCATGTCGTATGATTATGCGGCATGTTAAAGATCCCTTGAGTATCCGTTTGGCATGGATACTCTCCGCTAAATTAAATTCCTAGTGCAGATTGCATCAACGAGAGCTCAGGTGCCCCATCTAGGGGAAACAAAGGTTCAAAAATGCGGCAATGGTACACACTCATTGCGGTGCCACTGAACGAGTTGGTACCAATATCTGGCGACGCACTAGGTCTGCAATGGTTGATGACCAATACTGCAGCACTATTAGAAAAAAAAAAAATTCGGTGTTGCACTCGTTGCTGTGAGAAACGAGGAGGGGTTGTGACACGTTGTCTAACCCAGGGTTTCTCAACGGGAGCCCTATGGCCCCCTTGGGAGCCACAGAAAAAATCTGGGGGGGGGGGGGACACAGGGAAAAAACGTAAATTAGGGGAGCCATAAACCTCCGAAAGGAGACCACGGACCAATCATTTCGAATTGATAAAATATTTCACATTCCAACCAATGGTAAAATATTACACATTATTCTGATCAAATATATTACAATTCTATAATATACGATAGATTGTATTCTTCTCTGAAAGCATGAATGTGCTTACTGTACGCAATGATATATCAGTTGAATGCTGTGGTATGTATTAGATCAACAGTCTATTTTTATTTCTTATATACGGCAAATTAAACCAGCTTTCAAAATTGAAAGAAGCAATTTCATAACGAAAAATAAAAGTTTACACGAGGGGGGACACGAGAAAATTTGGTACTCATAGGAGGGCTTCAAGACGAAAAAGGTTGAGAACCCCTGGTCTAACCTAAGGCTCTAGTCTAACCTACATTGAGTAGCTAGATTGGAGTTTTGGTGTTTTCCCCCATTCAGTAAGATTTCCAATAGGCTTATTAAGATGCAACGCGGCAAATAATATCATACAAAATAACCTCGCTGTGCGAAACGGGCGCAAAGACCTGGTTTCCAAAGAACCCACCTTGATAAAACAGTGTCCTTGAAATGTATCAACATACATCTATATCGCTGTAGTCGACTTTTATGCTGGAACGAAAAATTCATTTTGCTTTGCCAGTGTCTGGAAACTAATTGGGGGAAAGAACAATGAAGACAGCAAAGAAAAGTTAAATTTTTAATTTTTCGGAAGCTACATTTTTCTCACTTAGTTCAACTCATTCTTGTTTAAATAAAATATAAATTTGGTTGATGCATCATGCTTTAAAATTTTAAGGGAAAGACGAAAAATACTACTACGAAAAGTTAAATTTTTAATTTTTCGAGGCTAAAATTTTCTTACTTAGTTCAAGTAATTCTTATTTACACAATGCATAGACTTGTTCTTTTATTGTTTATTTATTTATTATATTCGTATGCAGATTGCCAACTCAGACTGAAATCTATTGACAATTTTGGGAGTAGCTCATCAAAACTTGGCAGTAAGGAATTTTAGAGGAAAGGAAATGTGTTTTTTTTTTTTTCAAAGAATGTTCTTCAATGTTTGCAGAGAAAATCATGACTTTGTCAAACCAAGCTCATAATTTGTAAAGGAAAAGTGAGGGAATTGAAGTTATTGCATGAGAAGGGAAAGGAATTCTGCGACGACATTACACATGTAAAACTGCAGGTTCTCCATACCCATCCTACCACCTATCCAGGAAATGAGTTAATCTCTACCCTATCTACCCCGCATTATTCTTGAGCAATCCAGCATTATCTCCCCGCGGGAAAAAGCAAAGAATCAATGGAAAAGTTGTTCTTGTTATTGATCTGCATTAAGTTCTCTCCTGTGCGGAAGTTTCCAGGGGTTTGATGCTCAGGGACGTATTTGCCGTCGGCTAATAACCCCTGCAGTGCATAGATAATCGGGGTCGATCTCCCCCTTCCTTTGTTCCGAATTGACCATTCTGGGGGGTTATTAAAGCATGCAATAGGAGGAATGGAACCTGGACACGCCAAATAGGAGAATCATCCGACGCGAGCGGATTTTGATAGACTTATGAATTTAGGTATTGGGATGAGTAAGCGATCAGGAATGATGAGTTCCCACTACATTGTGGTGTTTCGGATCAATGTTATCCAGCTGATTGTGAAGCGTATATAGGATAAATACGCTCCCAACCATACTAATACTACGGAATCGGATATAACACCCGTTGTTGTGACACTCTGAAGTGTCTATAAACATAATAACGTGTTGTTTGTGGGGTTTTCTTTGGTATGTTTAAAAAGATATTCATTACATGCATTATTTTAGAAAAACAAGGATTATAGTTCTTTTCTTTTTTCAACTTTTATAAATAAACCCTTTGTAGAAATCAGATGTATTTTTGAGATTTTAAAAGTATTATTTAAAACATTGATTTTTAAGGTATTATTTTTCTCGCTTAAAATATTCATGCATAAATCTGCAAATTTTTTTGTATCACTTTAAAGCTTTGATCTATTTAAAGAGGGTCAGGGAGGTTCTGCACCCTTGTCGAAATAAATCCAAAACAACCTCTTTTGTATATAAATTTTAACATTCGGGAACTTTAATTTAGAAAGTTCTCATCATGTTTGGTTTGCCGAGATCGTGACGTCGTGGTAAGGCGCGGGACTCGTACTCCCCAGGTCATAGGATCAAGCCTGGCACCATCGGATGATTTCAATGCTACGGAAAATTGTCTGCGTATGATTATGCGGCTTGTAAAAGATCCCTTGAGTGGACATTTGGCTTGGATACTCTCTGCTAAATTAAATTCCTAGTGCAATTTGCGTCAATGAGAGCTCAGGGGCCGCCATCTAGCGCCATCTAGGGGAACCTGAGAGTCAAAATTCTCAAAGTGGTCATGGCATCCGCCGACAGTGGTGTTACTTAAAAGAATGGATGCCGATTTCCGGGGAATGCCCAGGTCTGCAAAGGTTAGTGATGATACGCAACCCCATTAGAAAAAAAAGTCTTTCGTTGGAGCACCTCCCGAAACGGGCTTCTAAATACGCTTCTGCTTCAGAGTGTGTACGCACACATTTTTTCGAAGCCTCTGTGTTTATCCCAAAGCAGCGAACGCATTTCATCTGTTTAAACAACGGGGTTAACGAATTTTTAGTCCAAGTGGTTTTCTGGGTTTACATTTCTGTATATCTGTCCACAGATAGTAAACTGACTCAGTACCCCGACCCTCCAAATCACTGGCTTACGGAAATTCGGACTTGAGTATACGCTGCATATACTCATATGCTGCAGGGTAAATATGCTCCATATGCTATATATACTCATATGCTAATATACTCATATGCTTCATATACTAGTATGTTGTTTTTTTTTTCATATTATTAGCGGCGTTTCTTTTTTCCAGTCCTCCACCTGTTGGAAATTACGTGGGCCAAGCACTGCCTATGGGAGAAAAATTCGGAAATGTTGCCATTCAGGAGTAAAAATAACGCCGGTAAATCCCCAGGCCGAGAAATAAAGAAGGGGAGTGCAGAAAAGATAGCGAAAAACGACTTCTAGATGGCAGCCCACCAGGCGAAAGATAAGTTCAGTATGGCTCGAGCTATTAAACCCTTATCTCCGACAGTGGATCCGACTCCTCCAAGCATCATCGAAAGCAGTTAGCGATGACGTTACAGCAAAGCAAAGGGGATTTATTGAAGAGGGTGCAGACTTTTTTTAAGGATCAGCGTGATGAAGCGGCGGCCGAAGTTGAGAGCGGTGGAAAAAGTGGAGAGAAGTGATTTGCCGCCCACTTTAGCTCTTCATTTCCCCCAGAAACTTGGACTATTATGATTACCTTGGACTCCTATGTTTTATTTTCACATCGCAGGGTGTTTGTTGATATTTTCATATCTAAGATTAAGATGAGTGTTATATATTGGAAATGTAAAACAGTAATGCATTGATTTCATTAAAAAAACCATTACCTTAAAAAAAAAAAAAAAAAAAAACCTCGAGTGGTTTCCCTGATTATAGAAAACGTCTTGCATTTTTGAAAGGGTATAACGCACTATAAATAATATAATCACCTGCTTTAAGTGTTTTTGTTAAAAAAAGAGATTTGTGGTTGGATTGAGGCACAAAACTTCGTGAAACATCCACAGTACATACATTCAGGACATAAAATACAGAAAAACAAATCAAACTAAAGGTTCTAAACTGTTAACATCAATATCAGCAAACGTTTTGCAATTGTCATTAATATATTTTTCATGAAAAAAATTTTTTTTTTGTTCTTTAGATCATATGATCTTGTTATATAAATATGAAACAGAACTAATTAAGCATTGAAAAATATCAAGAATTTGAAATAGCAATTAAACTTTCAACCACTTAGTAGTAAAAAATATGTTCGTTTTAAGCACAAAATTCAATAAAAACTGCAATTTAGTCGGTGCCTACGACCGCTAAGTTTTAAGGCGCCAGACTCTTCCTGGCAGCAATCATGTAATTTATTTTTGGTTTGTAATAAAGTAACAAGTAATTGTTCTCGTTCAGACTTTCAAATGTAACATTATCTTATACTTAGACCGTTCGACTGATTGAAATTTAAAAAAAATATTAGCTGCACTACATTTAGTTAGATAAAACTAAATAAAAACAAATAAACAAATAGTCAAAAGAGTTAGAAAAATTAAAATTAAAATGAAACTAAAACTGGATTTTTATAAAATGAAAAAGCTCCTAAGTTTCACTTCAGTTTTAAAATTTATTTCATAATTTTAGAATTCGCTTTAGATTGCAATAAAATTCAGATATAAATGAATTGAAAAACAAAATTAGCTGAGCTACGAAAACGTTTTTATCAAATGTTATTCCCATTATTATTATTTATTCATTTTTTAAAATCATTCTTCTTCATTTTAAAAAGATATTTCAAAGGGCGGAAAATATTCATTAATATATCCATTAAAATATAATTAAAATTTCAGTAATGAATGAAGTTTCAGGAAATGAATGTTTTTCATTGAATGGTTCAATTTAATGTTCTCAAACATTAGCAAAATAATAAGTTTCTAAAACGAAGGAATCTTATTTATTAACGTATTTGCTATGTTTCAGAGAAAATAAAATGTCAGCTCGTTAAGATAAAAAAGAAATGGACAAGTACAAGAAAATTAAAGCATTTCATTCGAACAATAATCAGTTAAAACTTGTTCAATGTTTCCGGCTAATCATGAAAGTTAATAGTAAGGAATAAAAAGAGAAATACTTTTGATTAGAATGTAAGAAATTGTTGCGCTTATTATAGTTTTACTTGGTAATTACTTGGATGATATACTTTTGTTTTATTTTACTATTATTGTTTTTTTTTGATAAGGATTTCTTATAACTAAAAAGCATTTAGTAAAGGAAACGGATGAGGTGCTATATCGCTAAAAGAATTTATTAATTTATTTACGAATTTTGAAAATATGCTTAACTGATTTTGTAGTTTTAAAAATTTGTGTAGTAAAAATAAAGCTGCAATTTCAGCTAATCTATGTTACTAGTTTCCCTGTAATGCTTGAGACTAAAAAAAATTTAATGGAGGCCAGAGTGGCGAGTAAACCCAAAAAAGTTAGTCACCACTTTAACACTGTTGGTCGCCACTCAGAATGAAAATAACAATTAATCAAGGAGTTTAAAGCGGAAATTCGCAATTTTCGTACTCATACTTGAGAAAATCCATTGAGATTGCGATCGCGATTTGTATAAAAGGTTCGTTTTGGCGTTAGCGGGCTTTAATTGATGGCCATTATTAATGGCCAAGTGATAATAAAAAAACCAATAGTCGCCAGTTTTGGCGACCGACATGACATTTTGTGGCCCAATAAAAATTTGTAGTCGCCAATGGCGAGTGGCGACCGCTAGTCTCGACCTTTATTTCACTGTAAAAAACCCTAGTTCAACCTTTTACCAAAAAAAAAAAAAAAAAATGGCGAAATTTAGCTGCAACAAACATTTGGTACTTAGTTGAACCATTATAATGGTGTAGCTTCATCTAGTTTCGCCATGAATGTGAAACAAGGAACCGTTATAATGGTTCAGCTTTAGTACCAAATATTGGTTGTAGTTAAATTTCACCTTTTCTTTTTTTTTTCTTTTTTAGTGAAATGTCAAACTTGAATTTTTAAGTGTTCTGGTAAAAGCATTTTCACGTCACGCTACAACAGGCTAAGGTTTAAAGTAATGAAATCGTATTTTTGACGCTCTCAATTTCAGCTGATTAGCTTGAAATAAACAAAAAATTGCTTTAAAAAGAACGAGGAAAAAAAGACTGGAAAAGGAGCAATATTTTTGAAGTAAAATCTTTTTATTCCAATGCTTTGCTCATCCTAAAAAATAAGAAAATATTTTAATGACTGTTCGAATAGTTATAATGACTGAAGAATATAACTAGGAAGAATAAAAATAACTTTTGTAGCTTAAATATATGTGATGTGATATTACAACGGCATTTTGAGTACAGCGTGGTCCTGCGAGGATGTAAATTACTGTCGCTGTTGGGAGCTATTCTTATTCTTCCTAGTTATATTCTTCAGTCATTATAACTATTCAAACAGTCATTAAAATATTTTCTTTTTTTATGATGGGCAAAGCATTGGAATAAAAAGATTTTACTTCTGAAATATTATTAATTTTTTGCTCTCTTTTATTTAAGCAATTTTTGTTGAAACTATTGAAACAAACATACTCCTACATGTCAGGCTAAATTTTTTGTATAAATTAACTTTTTTTTTCTGTAATTGGTATTCGTAATCTTTCGAAGTTAGCCTAGCTAGATCAACGTCAATCGATTAATTTCAAACTAAATTATTATCTTTTTGAAATAGAATTCATACACAATTGCTATATGTAAACGTGGTATTATATTTAAATTGTTCGTATTTCGTTATTGAACAATAAAATCTAAAATTTATTTTTAAAAAGAAAAATTCAATTCTCTTTTTAATAGAAAAAGATTTAGAATTAATAAGAAACAATAGTTTTTTTAAAACAATTTTTTGTTGAACCGATTGAAATGAATATAATCCTGTGTGTGAGGCTACTGCATTTGTTTTTTTTTTTTTTTTTAAATTTACTACTTTTCTATTATTGGTATTCACCATGCTTTGCAGTCAGTCTAGCTAGACCAAAATCAATCGATAAATTTCAAACTAAATAAATCTCTTTTTTAAATAGAATTTATACATAATAGCTATATGTAAACGTGGAATATCGAAACATATCGTATTTCGTTGTTGTGCAATAAAAGCTAAAATTAATTTTTTAAAAGGAAAAATCAACCTTTTTTTACTTGAAAGATTTAGAATAAATAAGAGCAGCACAATACCATTAAAATTAACCGCGATATTTTCAGTAACATGACGCTCATGGGAGTTCTTGACTCCAAATAAATTTAATTAATATTTAAAGAATCTAAGTCCTCCTGATACTGCTACTACTATCATAAGAGGACAATTTAAAATGTAGTTAAGTTCTAAAACGATGCTCCTGTGAACGATAAAAAGGAAATGACTATCGCTTTAACCATTTTTATAAAATTACTCTGAAGTACAGTAGATGCTGAAATTGATAGTTCTCGGATTCACTAAAGTGTAATGAAAAGAAAACGTTGAGATTTTTTTTAAATTCTAAAGCGTCTAATTAACTTGTGAAAAATGTTTAAAGCGTTTCCCTTTTTTTATTATGAATGAAAAGCGTCAAATAGATTTGTGAAAAATGTTTAAAACGTTTATTTTATTTTATTGCGAATAAAAAAAGTTAACTTTGGAAAAGTTACAGCATTGATGTACAGTTATATCATAAAAAAAGAGCTCTGACTGACAGAGTACCACGAAGAATCCATTCATGTTCAAGGGAGGAACTTCTGGTATCAGGAATGTGCAGTTTCTGTTTTCGTTTTAGTTCGTTTGCATACGTGATTTCTTCCAAACGGATGCTAGTTTATGAATTTAGTTGCTTTTAACAAAGAGAAAAGCAAACATTCTGATTCGAATGCTAATAAACGCACCTGCAAAACGAACTTCACTAAAACTCGGATGGATTCGCCTTTTTCGGCCATGCGCAGAAGCGAGTTGAAGAATACAACACAGTGGCTTGACTCCTTAGGCTCCGTCCTTCAATTCATTCAGGGACCAACCAATTCAGACTCAATTTTGGGAAATTATGAGTATTCCCGTTTTTTTAAAAAGTTTTTTCCTAGTGCGTAGAAATTTAAATGTGGGGAAAATCTTCTGATACTGTTGATCAAGTTCTTTGGGCTCATTCTAAAGTGCTGAATTTTTTGTAGAACTAGCTCTTCCAAAAATGGTATACCTATCTATCTTTATGACAGAAGAAAATCGTGTGCGCCCATGTCGTGTAATTATGCGGCATGATAAAGATCCCTTGAGTATCCGTTTGGCATGGATACTCTCGGCTAAATTAAATTCCTAGTGCAGATTGCATCAACGAGAGCTCAGGTGCCCCATCTAGGGGAAACTAAGGGTCAAAAAATTGCGGCAATGGTACACACTCATTGCGGTGCCACTGAACGAGTTGGTACCAATCACTGGGGACGCACCAGGTCTGCAATGGTTGAGGACCAATACTGCAGTCAACCAATACTGCAGGGTTGTTATTTTCAACAACCCTGTGGCTTATATCGTAAACCAAAATTCGACTACATAATCTGAATATATGAAAACTACTTGATCCCATGCAGAACATCTGCGGATCGGAAATTAACCATTTTAAAATTGTAAAAAACGCTTTATATTTCGAAAGGCTTCAGTAAAGATCTCTAGATATAAACATGCGCGATATAAATTAATTGTGGTTACAATAATTAAAGGTATTGCCATTAATTACAATTAAGTTAAGGTGTTGCCTTAACTAAATTAAAGTGTTGCCATTCCAAGGAATCGTAAATTAAAAACTTAGTTATGAATGGAAAGACTTTTTAAGATATAGAAATCAATTTGTTAAATCCCTGTAAGTTAAAATAATAAGTACAAATATCATTTTCTTTCCTTATGGTAATCATTAAACAATTTTTTTAATATCTTTATGCAATAGCTTGGTTTTTGCATGATGTCAGTATCGTATCGTACCGCAAAATTTAATCGTAACTGGTCCACGCTAAGTGAAATATATATCTATGGAATATAATCCAAAGTTCCAAAAACTGAGATCTGAAAGCATAATTTAAAGGTTGCTTTCATACTAAACGCAACATGAGCAAAGACAAAATTTTTCTGAGCATGTCATTGGTTCTACCTAATTTCAGAACTACTTCCTCGCGTTGATTGACATTTTTTATTGCGTCAGTACGAAGAAGCCGACAGCGATTGGTTCACTGCCTTATCGAAGACATACGACATCATTGTTAGTTTGGTTACCATAGCAACAGTCTGTTAGGACGGATACAAAATGTCTTCGTTGCTTTTGGTGTGATAGCACCCTAATATTCCAGATATTTCAGATTTTTATTATTAATCGTATTATGACGACTACCTCACTCAAAAGTTTAAAACAGCCAAATTATATAATTCTTTATATGCTGCATTGTTCCCCAATGGTCATTTTGCTCATTGCATACACCCATAGAGTGTAGAGAAAATCAATAAATCCTTCTTATCCACTCATTTCCATTTGATCTCAACTTCGAATTTCAACGGAATCCAGCTACTGAACCCAATGGTGCTGACGCTTATTCGCTGTGAGCACTGTGTGCTTGTATAATTCATGTTCGTGGCTCTAATTACCCTCTTGGCAACTGCATGTGTAATCTGGAAGATTCGAATCCCCGGGGAATCTTATATTCTGAATGCAGTAATGCGGACTGAACAGCACTAATGCCCAATGTTGTATTTATAAACACTGTTAATCATTGGCTTTAGGGGGTGAAACTTGAAGTTTAATAAGACAAGCGAATTAATGCATGCCTGATAGGTATTTGAAAGGTTTGCTTACTAAATTTGGCTCAAAATAACAGTAGTTCAAGATGGTAATAATTGGCATGGGCCAAAAAGTGCCCCTCTTTGTATGACTGAAACTGAGTCTAATCAAATATAGTACAACTACAATAAAGTAACACCAACGGGACAAAAATTTTGTTCGTAACAGAGAGTTGTTCACAAAAGATTTTTTTTTTTTCAGGCTAAATGATTTGCTGCCAGGCAATTAAAAACTGTCCCGCCTAAGAGGGGTGTTCATATTTCAGGTTAGGAGTGTCTGTTAAGAGGGATTTCATTGTACATATAGCTGCCATGTCATTAAAAACTGTCCATCTAAAAGAGGGGTGGCAATTAGAAGGGATTTTATTGCATATGTAACTGCCGGGTGATTAAAAGCTGTTCGTCTAAGAGGGGTGTCCGTTAGGAGGGATTTAATTGTATATACAGCTGCCGGGTAATTAAAAACTGTCCGCCTAAGCGGGGTGTCTGTTAGGAAAAGTTTAATGCATCCATGTCCATGTATGCAATGGAATTCCTCATAACAAACACCCCTCTTAGGCGGACGGTTTTAAATTACCCGGCAGTAAAGCACTGAACCTAAAAAAAACCCTGTTTTGCGGACACCTTTCTTTTACGAACACATATTTTTGTCCTGCAAGTGTCCCCTATAGCGGGGTTTTACTGAATATATTTCTGCGTATGTTTATGCGGCATGCAAAGTTTGTCGCCATCTTTGTTCCATGCCTTCGTATTTTAAATAGTGTTCTTGTATTGGTTCTGCTTGAATTTTTATCATACCTTTAGGGAGCGGGTACCATGAGACCATTTTTTTCCTCTATGGTGTTTTTAGTTACCATTTTTGCCTCATGTCATGTTATATCACTTCGTAAGAAATTTAATATTAAAAAAAAACTGGATTTCTTAAATATAATTTGAAAATTTTAATTTTTAAAACGAAATGTAGCAATTTTTAAAATTGCATCTTCTTTTTCAAAAATTGGCGTAAAGTCTCACTTTTTTTTTTTTTTTTGATTCATTACTCATAAAGCAAAACTTTTATGCTTTGAATTTTTTATAAGTCAAATACTTTTTGGAAAAAAAAAAAAAAACCTGAAGTAACGCAGAAAAAACCTTCATTTAAAAAACCTACCTTAGGAATTTTTTTTAAAAAAAGTACTTAAGTTATCTTAAAAGTAGAGCATAAATTTGTTATGTATATTTTTAACTTTTTGTTGTTATGTATAGTTCCAGGAACATGTGGGGAAAAAATCCACATAATATATCTAAATTTAAAAAAGCCTTTGCATTTTAATTGAGAGGAACTGCGCAAAAAACAAAGTGAGAAATCAGCATTTTAAGTTTTCGGCTTGCAAAAACTTAAATCCTTTCTTTATCAAAATTTCAAGTAAGGAACTTTTTTTTTTTTCAGTTAGTCAGATGAAAGTGCTTTTTCTTGCTTATTTTATTTAAAAAAATAAATATGTGGCTTATATTCAGCACAGTTACTGTTTCGGAATGAAAAGGTGATACCTCACACCGTAATAAAATCAATGATAAATCAATAAATATTGCTTCAATTTTTCTGAAACTTTCATGGAGCATTTTTAGCCTACTTTCCCGTAAAAGTAAAAAAAAATAATAATAAAGCATGAAAGAAGGCTTAATGTATCGTGAAAATATCGTTAAAAATCAAGAAAAGTCAAAAATAAGTGAAGTAATTAAATAAAGATTGAAAAATAAAACATTTGAAAGTAGGGTATTGAGATGGGGAAAAAGTGTGTCTGTCGGTCTGTCGGTCTGTCTGTCTGTCTGTCGGTCTGTCTGTCTGTCGGTCTGTCGGTCTGTCCCCCCCTAATAACTTTTGAACGAATTGTCCGATTGGAAAAATTCTTTTTGCTTTCGAAAGATCTCGGCGAGGACATCTCATTTCCATATTTTACTTTTTGATTTGAACAATTTTTTGTTCAATTTTGAACAGTTCAAAAATTTTTAACATTAGCGCCTATGGACAAAATTGAAGCAAATTCTGTAAACTCTGGGCACAAGAGCCAAGTTCCTATTGCAAGCTTATTGAAAGGAGTTCTCGGCGTGAAATATTGATTTGAACAGTTTTGGTTCATTTTTGAACAGTTCAAAAAATTAACACAGAGCTTACGGGGAAATTTCAACCCTATATAAATCCTGATCTAACGGACCGATTTGCTTGGAACAAACTTTATCGGAAAGCTCTTATAACGTAGAACATGTAGAAATAGAAAGTTTATCCAGAACTTACGAGCCTATTTTGCTATGAAATTTTTTGATCGGGATTTTCAAGGATATTTCTCAGTGACTCAATGAGTGAAATAATGAATGAATGAATAAATGAAAGAGTGAAAGAATAAATCAATGAATAAATGAATGAGGAAAAGAATGAATGAATAAATTATTGAATAAATGAAAATATAAATAAATGAGTGAATAAATACATGAATGCGTAAATGAATGAATAAACACTTGAATGAGGTAACTAATGAATGAATAAATGCATGGCTGAATAAATGAAAGAATGAATGAGTGAGTGAATGAATATGTATTATCCGTTGAAAAAGGTATATTTTCAATAATTAGAACTAAAGATAAATAAGAAAGAGAGAGAAAGAGATAGCTAGATTTTGAATTTGGTGTATACGGGAAAGTAGGCTCGTATAGTTCTAGACGGAACTTCTTGTTAAAGATTTATTTTACTACTTAAGCCAATAAAAATTTTTTTGGTGTTTTTCAACATTTTTGGGTGTTGGCTCCCCCTAAAATTCAAGCGATGTCTGCTCTACTTTAATGAATGCTTAGAATTTTTGTACACATGTCAGAATTCTATTTCGAGCCGAGAGAGAGTTTATCCACATGCCGACAACTGCTGATGGATTGTACTTCTGATTTTTAAAAAAATGTTAAAAATATGTTCTCGTTTGTGAAAGTTTTTGCTCATGAATCGCGATAAAAACAATACGTAAAATGTTTTACGTAAAACTTTCCAAGGGAAAAAACCACTTAGCATTTTTCTATTTTAAATAAATTACTTTCTGATATAAAGCTTTCATGTGGGAAATACATCTATCTCCACTGTAATGTATAAGATAAGATGCATCGGCATAGATCGCATACGAACCCTTATAATCTTATATATAAGCGGCTTATTCTGTCTGCCCGCTGTAGAATCCCATGCCGTTTTACCGATTGGGATCACATTCGGTACGGTTAATGTTTACGACCCGAGAAACTCATCGCTGCAAAAATGAAAGTTGTGACTCGATTAGTTTCTTTTTTTTAATTATTTTTAAAAAAATTTTCAATGATTGTTTTCACCCGTTTTATTTTATTTTTGCACTGTTGCCGTCGTTTCCAACCATATAATTACAGTTGCCGTTAACAAATCAATGCAGTTGCCATTGTTGTAACAAATATACTAATAATAATCAAAACATTTCTCTAGCATATTGAGTGAGGCTTCGCTGTATTTTCAATCTCCGTTAAAAATTAATGTGTACGCAAATTTAATTTAATCCTTTCTTTCTTTTGAATTTATTTCTTTTTCGTCTGCGCTTTTTATATTTTTCTCAGAGTGGCAGCGCTCTTTTTGCCCAGTTTCGTTAAAACTTTTGTTTTGAAAAGCATAATAAAATTTTCAATAAGTTATTTCGATGATAAATATATATTATTCACAAACAAATTTGATTATAGAGTAAATAAATATATAGTAGTGTACGGCAGTAAGAGAAGGGGCGTCCTCGCCGCCTGACAGGGGTAATTCAGTTTGAATTAGCAGACACTTTTGCACAAATCATTTTAATTACAATTTATTATATCTTGAACAGCGGTCATTTCGTATGACCGCCGGGCTTACTAGTGTACTTATAAACAAAGTGAATACAGTACAGAACTTTTCGTACTCTGCCTAAGAGTGCACTGTAAAAAATTTCTCCCGTAAAGACATAAGATTCTCCTGGTAATTATTTATTCGGAGTCTAATGCAAAATTACAGAGAACTAAAAACACGAAACTACAAAGTCTTTAAAAAAAATGAAAATTACAGAGAATAAAAAACATTGAACATTCTGTGAATTCCAAGCAAGAGATAATATGCCGAAGTAGTGGTGCCATCTGTGAGTACTCTGAATTACTTTTTCTGGTACTCAAAGTCGAAGATGAGTTCATCTGAGCGCAGTTGTGCCTTAGACCGCTCTGCCAAAGTTACTTCCGGATTTGAGAGGTGTGGCCGCCGATGGCTAGGCTGCTCACTATAGCTCGAAGTAAACCGTTCACCAACAACATGAAATGTATTTCTTGAGAATTTTTGAAGTGGGAGTCACAAATCACAAGCGTTTATTTTTATTTAACTTATCAGATCTTTCACCGAAACTGTACAGAGTGCAGAAAAAGAAGAACTTTATTGAGAAATGGTTATCAAGAAACTTGATTATTTGATTTAAAGCAAGTTCTTCGTAAATTCAAAAAAACACTCCGTTTCCTTTCTGTCGTTTTGGAGAAAGTTTTTACAGTGTAGAGCAAGTTGAGTTAAGGTTTAGTATTATCTCTCCTTTATATAATTTTACAAGTGACAAGATAATTGACTCATCTTCAACGCATTTTGATTTCCCTATTATTTGAACCATTCATATTGTTACATACACGATTTATACTAAAAAGTTAGTTCGTTATTTTAAGTCTTCGCTTTTCAATTACTCTTGTTATTCTTCTGCTTTCCACGAATATCAAAAATTAAAGAATTTTATACTACCAAAACTTAAAATGGAACTCACCTCTTTTAAGTGCTAAACTGAGGACAAGAAAATGGCCTTTTTTTTCCCCCGGTAATTCTAGTCAGATAGTAGAATTTAAAATTCATCATCTGGAATGGAAAGAATCGGTTCCTTAAACTGAAAATAAAAGTGAACATAAAAGTTAAATAGAAAAGATAGTAAAAAAGAAATTCACGCAGTATTTTCGTCACGCAAAGATTTCAATGATACAACATATACAGTTAAATACAGCATTGAGCAATATTTAACAAACCTAATATTCATAAAATCTTTTTTAAAGAATAAAAAGTCTAAAAAATTCCATGCATATTTCGGCGCTTTATCACAACGTTATCCATATTCCTTTAGATATTTCTACAGCTAATTCTTCTATTTAACTATTCAATTCTTAAAAAAATTAAATGTTTTATTGCTATAGGATACATTTTTGTAACCAATTATAACCTATGAAGATTGTGCATGCAGATTTAATGTAAAATTATAAACATAAAATTACGAAGTAAAAAAAATGTAGCTATGACTTTGAAACAAAGATACTGAGAAAGAGTTTATCAATATTCTATCAGGGTATAATAACAATAATAACTATAATAGTGGGTTATAGTGATGATGATGATAATAATAATAACTATAATAGTGTTTAACAGTGATGATGATGATAATAATAATAATAACTATAATAGTGGGTAATAGTGATGATGATGCTAATAATAACTAACAATAACTATAATAGTGGATAACAGTGATGATGATGATAATAATAATAATAATAATAATAAATAATAAATAAATAACTAATAATTATAATAATAATAAATAATAAATAAATAACAAATAATTATAATAATAATAAATAATAATGAATAATAACAATGAATAAATAATAATAAATAAATAAATAAATAAATAAATAATAATAATAATAAAGGTTACTTTTATGTTAACTAATTATTTTTGTTGTAAAATAATCAAAACATAAAAGCGAAAAATTATTTCATGAAAAATCACATGAACTGAGATTTGTACTTAGGTCCAGCTTATCAAATGAGTACCAATTTAATACAAATAGAACAAATATAATACGAAATGACAAACCTAATTGAGCTCTACTTGATGTCCGTAATTAGCTATTAGCTCATTCCTTTGTTCAAAATAATGATCTACTTAGCCAATCGTTAGTTCTAATAGAAATCTATTACGATATTACACGTTTCATTAAGTTAATTAACAGAGATCGGAAGAAAATTAGTTTTTCTCTCGAAATCGAAAGTTTTGGATCTATCTTGCCTTTTAGCACTTGCATTGCTAATGCTAAGTTGAACTTTGATCTTGTTAATTTTTGCTGTAAATCCTTATCGAAGTGGATGCGTTCCTATTGAATTAAATTTCTTTGCATTAGAATCGGAACAAAAGCTAGATTGTTTAGGTGGTTGAAAATGTAGAATGAACTTTTCTTAAATGAAGCGGAATCTAAGTAAAAGCTATTTGCTACTGCATTAAAAATCTTTTCAATTTTTGTTCTGTTTAAGTAACATTTACTTTTTATATTTTTGCATATTTATCTTCGTGACTTCCAAAAAAATAAAAATATTTAATAAAACTGATCAATCAAAGAAAAAAAAAAAAAATTCCTGCACTGCACATTGCACTATGGTGGTACTAGAGATCGCCTTTTCTTTTTCTGAAAGAATAATGATATCGGTTTTTTTTAGTCTTGAGTGAGTTAAATCAATCAAGACACAACCCTATAGCTCATAAACGACTGATAAGTCAGTTTCTAATTTTTAACATTTTAACAGTAATGAAACCAAGGAAAAGTTATTTAATAATTTTATGCATCTCTGCCCTAGCTCAATACTAAGACATGTTAAAACTGGATTTGTAAAGAAAAATGCATTTAAAAATTTATTTTCTGGGCTGTAATTCAGGAAATATACCAAGCAATATGAAATTGGAGCATAATGTTAGTCTCTTTCAATTCGACCATGAAGTTCTGACACTTGGACCCTTCTGCGCATGACAGAAAAGGACGAATCCATTCGAGTTTTAGGGAGGTTCGCTTTGCAGGTGTGTTTATCAGCATGCGAATCAGAATGTTTGCTTCTTTGTTTTGTTGAAAGCAAGTAAACTTACAAACTCGCATGTAGTATCAAGTTCGGAAGAAATCAAAGATTCTCAACGAACTAAAACGAGAACAGAGACGGCACATTCCTTATACCAGCAATTCGTGCCTTGAACACGAATAGATTCTTCTTGGCACTATGCCAGTCAGAACTCTTTTTTTTTTTTTTAATGGTAGAACTATACTTGTTTTAAGCTATGTAAGTAGAATTTAGATACAAAAGGAGGCACTTAGAGATGTTTTTCTTAAGATGTCTCAATATTGAACTAGAGCAGTGATATGTACGCAATATACAAACATATACATACGCAAACAACCGCTTCTGGTTATAAAAAAATTGCATACAGAGAAGTTAAGCTTGCAACAGAGTAAATCTGTCTTGTACTTAAGACAAAAGTTCATTACAAACTTAATACAGAATGAAGTGGAAATAAATTTTTCCTGGTGTAAGTGTGGACATATTCGGAAGAGGGAGAAGAGAAAGAAGATAGATAGAATAAAAATTCTTGGAAAATAGAGCAAAAATGCAATCATTGCTGGAACATACATCATCTCACTTAGGGAAACCAATTAACTGTTATATACTGTGTCTAAGTGCATGTTTAACATAACCGCAGTTTTTATTTTAGTGTTGACCAAAGTTGAATGTGTCAACTCAGTCAACACTAAAAATAGAGAGAGAAATCTGACTTCTCCAAATAACCTTAAATGAATACCAATCTTCCCTAAAAAGAATAGTACCTGAGGTCATGAACTATTTAATAAATCTAAGGTTTTTAAGTAAAACAAAATCTGAAGTAATGAAAAATTTAATAAATCTATGGTTTTTATGTATAACAAAATCTGAGGTTATGAGAAATTTAATAAATCTAAGTTTTTTATGTAGAACAAAATCTGAGGTTTTGAAACATTTAATAAATCTAAGGTTTTTATGTAGAACAAAATCTGAGGTTATGAAGCATTTAATAAATCTAAGGTTTTTATGTAGAGCAAAATCTGAGGTTATGAAACATTTAATAAATCTAAGATTTTTAAGTAGCACAAAATCTGAAATTATTAACAAGAAAAAAAAAATCTTAAGTGGTCAAACCAAATAAAGCATTAACTCATGAAAAGATTACAATATGTGATTATTCAACAGAACAAAATCTAAGGTCGTGAAACAAAAAAAAATCTAAAAGTCAGGGAAAGAACAGGATCAAGATTCAAGAAAAAAATCAATATTTTATCGCTTAGTTGGCGTTAAGCTCGAGTTCTCTTCATTTAATTTCCTTGTGTTCTATGGATGATATATTTTGGCAATTATTTTAGCTAATGTAAAATCTATAAATAATTAAGTATTTTATTGGGCTGGTTAACTGAACTTATACACAGATTGACCCTAATTGATATGCACTAAAAGAGAAAAAAATCAATAAAATTATAGCTTCCATTAATACTCATTAAAAATGCATTTTATTTTATATTACATCATCTAGTAAAGAAATGTCGTCAAGTTAAAATTTATTTCTGTACTAGTCTCGAAAATTTATGCGTTCATTTTCCCTTTTACTCTTTGAAAATTAATAAGTTTTAAAGCTTTAGGTATCGATGCAAAATAATAACTGCCTTTTATAATGAATTTTCTTTTTTATTAGCTATGAAGCAAAGAACTCAGTTTCTTCTAGTGTACACTCATTTCAAATTAGTAAATGTATTATCCTACACACATTATATAATTTTTGATTTCATAAACATCAGTGCCTTTTATTTTTAACTAGCGTTTTGATTTCATAATTAAAGGAATTAATAAAAGATACCCTTTTGAAAGAAATAAATGAATTTGAAAAAATTGCATTTAAAGATTTTGGTCTGCTCTATTTTGTTGTCTCTCTATTCACTACTGCAGTCATTTTTTGTTATAGTGTTACTGAGAAGGCGTGTTTTTCTTTTTTTTTAATGTGAAAAAAACACCATGTGACAACTCATGATAAAAGGTAGAGAGTAGAGGAGAAAATAAGTTTGACTGCTAACTTTGTCTAGTAGTCAAACTAAATCAAAAATCTAATTTTGTATAATCATCAATTTAACAATGAAAATGAAAATTGCACTGAATGTCATGTGGAGAATGGTTCAGTTATTTTGGTTCGCAATCATTTGAAACTACTGTTTTTTTCTTCTTTTGGAAGGGATGATTTCATCCCCACTCTCAAAGCTATCTCTGTTACCTCCTTCTCACGTCTTTCGTCTGTTTCAGTCTCACCCTCACAACGATCAATACTTCATTACTTGAAATGTCTCGAAAATTGTCAGCAAATATATTCACAATTCTTTCATGTTCTATATCATTCTCCACGGTTATTGAACAATAGAAAATATCCAATTGATTTAAAAATCAATTCCCCCCCCCCAGAACAAGACACTAATCCCTTTTATTTTCATTTGGAACTTCAATGGATGCGTTTTCCGTTTTTACCAGAACTCTTTTAATGACTATTCACAAGTTTTAGAACGGAAAACATGAAGAATATAGTGATCCATTCGGTGAAGCGTTAAGTTGCATAAACACACAAAAGTCTCTACACGTGCAAAATCTTATTCTGATTCAATAACGGCGGCAACAGCCACAAGATACGTTGTCATCATGACTGAGTTCTATAACAATTAACCAGGCAGTGTAAGGTTTCATGCAATACAAAGATCAAATTACATAACACCAGAGGCGTAGCTAGGTGGGGGCAAGGAGGGACAGCTGTCCCCGGGCGCAGCGTCAAGGGGCGCCAAAAGAATGTTAATTTATTTTATTTTTAAATGCGAAAAGAAAATTATTTGAACTGAAGAGGTGTAAATGTGAATATGCTCGACAAAAAAGTGGAAGTACCGCAAATCATCGGGAATGACCAATGTAGAACAGGAGTGCGTGGGAGATCAGGCAAAAAATTTTGCGAAGCCAAAGTGTCCCCATTTTCCCCTTAGAAGTGAATGGTCGCTAATAAAAATAAAAGTTAAAAGGGCTGCTTTTTAGAGCTATTTATCATTTAGGAAGCATAAAAGTTTTTTTGATTCCCTTTAGGTGGAGCCCCTAGGCAAGCATAAAAGTTTTTTAATTTCCTTTAGGGGTTCCCGTAGGCACCCAGATGCACAGGAGCGCTCAAAATCTTCAGTTGTCCCCGGGCGTGGAAAACCCTAGCTACGCCTCTGCATAACACCAAGATGCAACTTGAAAAATATATTAGCTATACTGTATGTATTGAAAACAGGGTTGCCTCCACCCCTTTTTGAAGCGATGGTGCATCCCCACAAAAACGCTAAGGATCCCCCCAAGGATAATGGCCCACCAAAATATCGGCTAAAACCCATAAAAACAACTCCAACTTCAATAGCGCCATAACTACCCTCCTTCCTCCTCTTGGGATCCTGAATACGAGACTCACATACAGGTATATAGTTAGTTTATTTGTAGGATGTCTCAAAAGTAATAAAAATTGATGGCAATTGAAATATTGAAGGTATTAAAAAATTATTTATCAGTTATTAATCATATTATTCAGTTAAGGGGAGCCAGCACCCAAAAATATCGAAAAAAAAACAAAACATTTTTTACTGGCTTAAGTAGTAAAAAAACATCTTTAAAAATGCCCCCTGAAAGTTTCAGAAAAATTGCAATATTTATTGCAATTTATCATTGGTTTTATTACGGTGTGATTTGTCACTTTTTCATTCCGAAACCGAAACTGCGCTGAATATAAGTCGCATATTTATTTATTTAAATAAAATAAACTAGAAGAAACAATTTTATCGTGACTGTAACTAAAAAAATACAATTTCTTACTTGAAATTTTGATAAAGAAAGCATTTAAGTTTTTGAAAGCCGAAAACTTAAAATGCTGTTTTCTCTCGCTTTTCTTTTTGCGCATTCCATCTCAATTAAAATGCAAAGGCTTTTTTAAATTTGTACCTGTAATGGGGTTTTCCCCCCCCCCCCCCACATGTTTCAGAAACCATACATGACAATTTTACGCTTTACTTTTATGATAACTTAAGTACTTTTTTAAAAATTCTTTTTGTAGGTTTTTTGAATTTTTCGTTGTTTTTCCTGCGTAATTTCAGTTTATATTTTTTTTCTCAAAAAGTATTTGACTTATAAAATATTCAAAGCATAAAAGTTTTGCTTTATGAGCAATGAATCAATAAAAAAAATTGAGACTTTACGTCAATTTTGAGAAAGATGCATTTTAAAAAATTGCTAAATTTCGGTTTAAAAATTAAAGTTTTCAAATTATATCTAAGAAATCCAGTTTTTTTAATATTAACTTTCTTATGATGTGATATAACATGACATGAGACAAAAATTACAAATAAAAACACCATAGAGAAAAAAATGGTCTCATGGTGCCGACCACTTAAATCAGATTTCAGAAAACGTGGTGCTCCATCTCAGGCTGTGCACTTAAAAAAGAAAAGC
The DNA here is from genome assembly GCA_038502835.1 of Octonoba sinensis. NCBI lineage: Eukaryota > Metazoa > Arthropoda > Arachnida > Araneae > Uloboridae > Octonoba > Octonoba sinensis. Next base: position 125,187,442 of record CM076599.1, read on the forward strand.
TTACCAAAATAAGGGCTGAAGATAAAAACAATTTACAAGAAATTTGATCGAAAAACTCTATAATCTTAAACATGTAATTTATATCTACAATGAACGTAAGAACTAAAGCTCCTCAAATCCATTACAATGACAAATGATGCTTTGAATTTAAAAATTTTCTCATTCAGGGAGAAAAACCTAGGATTCACAATCAATTAAATAAATCAAAAATAGGCATATAACAGGAATTTTACTTTCTGTTCTATGCGCGTGGAATTAAGAGAAATGGAAAGAAAACATCCCATTCCTTGGATGCTTCACTTTACTTCAAAAAATGTTGCCAAAGCATAAATATTTTATTAAATAAATATTGTTTGATAAATTCTGCCCTATTTGAAAGATAATGCCAGATTTTCACGCATATTTATCCATTTTTCAATTTCCTGCTGCAACGGCTCTTACCAAGTTATCAGATGGAAATCGCCGGATATTCTGACAGGAATCTTAGGGATGATTGACGGCAACTCGGGGTGCTTCAGCATGCCTCACTTGATTCTAAACGGAAGCTTATGAGAAGTTTGCTTCGTTCTGAGGAGCAAAACTTCTGTTTTGTCATGGTGAGAAGCTTAAGAAAGACCGCCGTGAAGAAATGGGAGCAGTATATTTTGCAAACTATTACAGTGCTTTAAAAGATATCAATTTTAGAGCTGTTTACTTGAAACTTGAAAAGAAACGTGAATTTGTTTTTTGTGTTAAAATTTATCTGCATCATAAAAGAAATCTCACTATGAAAACATCATCATCTTTCTTTTATGCGAACCAGTCCAGTACATTGTTATTTCCTTGCGCAAAGAAAATAAGCTGACTGAAATTCGTCTGGTTTTTCAGACTAAGAAGAGAAAACACATACACATGTATGGATATATATGTATACATACATACATATATATATATATATATGTATGTATACATATTATATATATATATATATGTATATATATATACATATTATATATATTATGGATGCTTCGAAACAGTAAAAATGACTGGTCTGGTAAATCCAGTGATAAATGATTAGACAATGATAATTAAATATTATTTTATATTATAAATAATGTTTATGAAATTTTAGTTAACTTTAAGAAAAGGGATCATTCATAAATAAATGATGTCACGCTTCGAGGGATTTCGTTTATGAATGAATTCGTGAAATTGCGACAAAAGTAGGGGAGAGAGATAACAAGAAGTGTGACATAATGCTTTTGCAACGTAGCGTGGCATGTAAAAAAGGGGAGTAGGGGAATGCCTGAAAGTGTGATATTTTGTAACAAAGGGGGAAGGGGGTCAATTATATGGGAAAAAAGCATGACATCATTTATGGACGATCCCAAAAAGAATATTCTAGATTATTCTCCAAATTTCAGCTTTAGGGACCATTCATAAATGATGTCGCACTTTTTTTCAATATATTTAACAGCCCTTCCCCCCTTATCACTAAGTGTCACACTTCAACATACCCCCTATCCCGCTTTGTCACATGTCACGCTATATTATATTAGCATAAAATAAGTTTAATTTGCTGATTTTAAATGTTTTTATGGGATCGAAATGTACGATGTCACACTCCTTGTTACCCCTCCCCTCTCCTTGTCACAAACTGTCACACTTTCTTGAACATCCCTCCATCTAAGAGTGACATCATTTATGAATGCCCCCTTAGGAGAATATTTTCGTTCTCCGAGAACACACTCGACTCACGTCTCTAGTTTATCTGTTTTTAGTTTTCGTCATTTGGTTAAGCTTAGTAAGTACCGATTCTCTAATGACAGTCAGAAACTGTAGAGGAAAGAAAATCTTTAAGGTTTACCTACATAAAGTTAAGCAATTCACTTTTTAAGAAAATTATGAAACATGAGAGATTTTTCATCAGGAGGAAATTATTTTTTTTCTTCCTAAAAATTATTTCTGACGCACAGGTAATTTCACAGGGATTTCTATATAAGCTAAAACTATTCATCAAATTACTTTTGATACACGCATATATTTTTGCTGCACTGAAAAAAAAATCATATAAAAAAAAAATAAACAAGTGTGTAAACATGATAGCTCAAATGCTCCAAAGGCAGTTCAATGAATACGTTCTGAGGATTTCCAAATAAACTGCTAATATTATCAGCTGAGGAAAAGTAGTGTACTCTTCTCTTTGTAAGAAGATTACATTTTCCCTCTGTTATAATAACATCATTACTAAGCTAAAGATATCTGCTTATAATGCTACTCAAAGACTTACAAAAACAAAACGGGAGCTAGAAAAATCAATTAAATAGCTGGACCTATTTTTCTTTTTATGAATTATTTTTATACGTTCTCTTCTTTCTCTCTTCCCAACTTTATTAGAGGAAGAAGGATCCGAACTCCTCATCCCAGCACTTGAAACGACGTTTCACGGTCCAGATGACGCGATCGCTGATTGGTCGGTTCCGCCCGGAAGAGAGTATACTTGGGTAGAGAAGAAGCAGTCGCACATGCTGAGCTGTTTTCTTGCTGCTCTCATTCACGGGGATGGAAGGGGAAGCGAAGGTGCTCCATTCTTTTCTGCAAAGGTGGTGGGAAAACCTTTTGCAGTGCCATCTGGGGTAACTAATAACCAAGCATAATGCCCGCTGATCGCGGGATGAGTCATGATTTTAAGTTATGAAAATAGAAGAGTACGCGTGTCACGGTTCCTGTTCATTAAAATAATGAGAGAGTGAATTTCAATTTAGTTAATGTTCTTCAGCTGAAACTCGTCCTCTTCGATTTATTCAAAGATTTACAACACTAAATAAAGTACTAGAGAATGTAGTGGGTTTCCATTCATTATAAAACGAATGAAAACGCTTTTTTTTTTCTTTTTCAGACGCATTTTTAACGAAATGGGAAATACGCCAATAAATACGGCTTCTGCAAACTTTTGGGGAAAAGTTTTCGTTGAATGATTTTCCTTATTTACTGTTGCCTTATACAGTAAAACCTGTAAAGTTGACTACCCGCCTAAATTGACCACATTTGTTAGGAACGGAATTAGCTCTTCACCCTCTATAAGTTGACCACCTGTCTAAATTGACCACTAAAGTGCTGCACCGCAAGTGGTCAACTTACACAAGTTTCACTGTATATGATATCGAGATGCAAAATTTTCAAGAGTACTTGGAGAATATGCTCGGAGAAAAATTCTCCTAAAATTTCATTACAATAATATCACAACATTTACAACTTAAATGCGAATGAGAAACAGCATATTTAAAAAATAATTAATTTTGAAATTTTACGTAATAAGCATTAACTTAAACTTATTATTTTAAAAGTGAGCTTGATTTTAAAGATATTTCTCCAAGCAAGTAGCTATTCAAACAATTAAAACTAACACTTACTTTTTTTGTTCAAGAACATTTAGAATTGTTATTGTTTTAAAACAAATTTGAATACTGAAAACTCTTCTCAAAAATAATATGCATTGTTCTTGGAAACAATTCGGGGACTGCGAAACCAAAGGTTTGAACCATTTCCACACCCAACTTTATCTCTCGTTGCGCTAGGCATTGTAATTTTTATTTCTTCTCCTCTGCTCAAGGCAGATTTCAAGGGAAATCATTACCCTTCGGACGATAATGTATAGGCACATTTGCGTATTGGACTCGAAAAATGTCGGTATAATTTTTTAGTGACGAAATGAAAAAAGTTGTTTTTGCACGTGACATGCAATTTCGGCATATAGTAATGATTATGTTAAAAAAGCAATACATGATTTTGAAGTTTAAGAAAATAATTTAATGTGCTTTTTTGTCTGATCTCGTTATTTGTTTTTGTTTTCTATAAGCATGCGTGCATTACTTTTCAGCCTACCTACGTACTAAATTTTAGCTGTCTGCTGCAACAAGAAAACCAATGATTATGAAGACTATAATAGCAACTCCTCCACTTGAAGATGGATAGTGTCGGTGGTATAGTAGCAGTAAGATTAGAAGAAAAAACAACCAAAAAATGCCATGCTGTATGCTTCTCCACAGAAGGCTTGATGATGCGAGAAATTAATTTCTCCTTTATCCCCGGATTTCGCATTGAAGGAAAACTGACTGCAAAGTGATCTTTCTAAAATAAGGACCGTCAATGGTGCGATAACTAGAGGTAACTGAAGAACTAATGTAAGGACTTTTAAACGTTAAAATGGTTTTGGGACGCTCGAAATTTTTACCACTGAAAATTAAGAGATTTACATAAATAAAAAACTCTACCTGTAGTAATTTAACACGTTACAGCTAATCCGTAACCACAAAATAATTGAACAGTGAAATCAATTACACACACTGTGAACTTAAAATATCTGTTCAAGTCGTGTTCTAAGTTCTGAACTAACACGTTAAAAAATCAGAGAATTAATTCTTGAATTTTACCACTTATCCGGAGCAAAAATCAGAAAAGTAAAGCAATCAGAGCAAAATGGCAGTTCAAAACACATTCAAAGCTATCCTCATTCTTCGTTAAAATACTCCTTATAGAACTTTCTGAAATGTATCCCGAAAAAGTGGAATTAAAAGAATATTCCTTCAAAGTATTATTAGAATATTCGTAAAAATGGCTTCTAGATGAAATGTAAAGGAAGTGGTACTTTTAAGTACCGTCAGTAGGTGAAAGGTTAATAACTTCTCAAAGCAATTTATAAAACTCTTAAAACAAGCATGGTTAAAATATATTTATCAACACAAAATTTTATGTATTTATTAATAAAACTATGTCAAAACAAGTTGCCTAGTCAGTTTTTTCTTCTTTTACGAAAATGTTTCATGGAAACAATTCTAAAAAAGATATTCCTTCAAAAGATAAGCTTTATTCTTTGCTACATACAATGGTCCTTTTCAAATTTTACTGAAATTATACTGATGCCAAAACCCCCGAAAAAAGATCGCACTAAAAGAAATCCACATATTTCATTTCATCGAAAATTCGCTGTTGAGGAAATGTTTTTAGACAGTTTGGAACAAAGGATAAGTATTTTAAATGTACAAATTCTTTGCCATATCGAAGTATATAAAAGCACCTCTTTTTTTACTTTTGTTTTCATTTTTTTTTTTTTTTGTTTCTGCGGAACAAAGAACGTCGAGCAAATCTTTCTGAAAAAAAACTAAAACAGTTTCGAAAATATCCTCAACCAGCACTTCAAGGCACTTAAGCTACCATAAAAAAAGAAGCCAAACCAATAGTCGACCATAACAAAAAGATGTCTTGTGTGAAAGAAAGATTCCCTAAGTTTCACCATTCACAGCAATATATATTGCAATGGAAACAATTCAAGAAGAACACAGAGAACTTTTCTATAAATATCAAATCTCTCCACCCCCTAACCTCCTTCGGAGAGCCATTCCTCCCCCGCCGCATCTGTAGTCACGTGACTAAAAGGGGTCATTCCAGAAATCCCCGCCATTCGAAAAATGTAAAAAAGAACGAATCGAAAAAAAGAAACTCAGTCTCGAAATTCGGTTCCAGACCGGGCTTTGTGCCAAAAATTGGCATTAAAGGCCAGGTCGTCGAACCCCGGAGAGGAGGAAGAATCAATGCTTGTGTCATTGCCATAGCAACGGGAGGAACACCGGGAGCAATGGCTACCTTTATAGTTGCTGCATATACCTAGCTGCTGATGTAGCACTTAGAGTCGGAAAGAGACTTTTACTGCTGATGGGGATTCTCTCCCTCCCTTCTTCACCTGGGGGACGTGCCCAAATTACTAAAAGACAGAAACAAAACCACGCATTCTTTCTTTCTTTGCCATAGTTTCCTTTTTAAATTCTTCCCTTCATGGTAAAAGAACATTAACTTAAAATGTGTATTTTGTAGAGGCAAACTGTTTAAGAATGAAGTCGCAATCAAAATGCAAAGGTATTTTTTACCGATTATTGTACGTTTTTGCATTAGGAACAAATTAAAAACACATTAAAATTCTATTGAAGGGAATGCAATTTCTCTGGCCAAAATAAAGTTTTTTTTTTTTTTTTTTTTTTTTTTTTAAAGCAGTTGCTTGTAATAGATATTTATCAGCAAAAGCACTTTTCCCCACTTGAGCATGTTAAGTTATTATTAAGTAAGTTTTAAGGTTGTAATGAAAAAATACGATGATAAATTTATTGCAATCCTAATTTCAATAACATTGCTGCGACAAATAAACAGGGAACAAAGCCATAATTCTTTTGAAATCTCTTCTCATGTCAAGATAAATATGATCATTTTCCCCTATTTTTAAAGGCTGGCAGAGAGTTAAAGTTCGATTTTTTTTATTTCAAGGTTTGAACAATGCATACCTGTAAATCTTAATAATGCTTTAGTAAAACTTAAAAAAAAAAAATACTACAAACATTTAAATCAGAAAATATGATCAAAAGATATTTAAAACCATATAAGAAAAAAGAAAAAAACTTTAGAAAAATAAATGCAGTGTAAAAATACAGAATGATAAATGTGCGCATCAAATATTCCAAGTACGATTCATAATATTAACGTCTGTGGATAGGATTTTAATCTTTTCTTTTTAAGAAAAAAAATTAGTTCCTGTAGCCACAAAAGAGGAATCCCAAGCGTCATATGAAATATATGTAAGAGGATGGATATGAATGAGTGGTGTCTTGGCTCAGTTCCAAAACATTCAATGATTAATTTATCAAATGAAAAATTATTTCCTTTTGAATACTTTCTTCTTTTAAAAATTATCACATAAATATTAATTTTTGTAGAATAAAATACCATATATCTGTATTTCGGATACTTCTATTCTTTTACCTTTATACAGAAGTTTGGTAAGACCTCAGTTGGAGTACACTCATCAGTTCTGATCTCCTTCAGAAAGATGTTACCTTATTAGAAAGGGTTCAAAAGAGGTCTGCACTAAGTTAGTAATGGGACTTTCTAACTGAATTTATGGTTCTAGAATTAAAAGGCGCAATATGTATAATCTCGAGCATGGAAAAGTTAGAGGGTACATGACTCCATTGTTAAAGTTTATTTAAATGCAAGATGTTGGATGGGCTATACAGGACCGACATCCATACGTGCAAGGTCTAACAAGAAGTTCCGTCTAGAACTATACGAGCCTACTTGGGATCATTCATAAATGATGTCACGCTTCGAGGGGGGGGGGAGGGGAGTTTGTGAAATTGTGACAAAGTGTGACAAGGGGAGGGGAGGGGGTAACAAGAAGTTTGACATCATGCATTATGCAACATAGCGTGACGCGTGACAAAGTGGAGGAGGGGGGTTCCACTGAAGTGTGACATATTGTGACAAAGGGGGGAGGGGGTAAAATATATGGGAAAAAAGCGTGACGGCATTTATGAGCGGCCCCCCCTTTCCCGTATACCCTAACACAGGGATTCCCAAAGTTGACTGGGCTCCAACCCATCTAGCAAAAATTTCTAATCTTGGGGACCCACCTATTAACTGTCTTAGAGGAAAGAAGACATAAATATTGGTAATGCTCAGATCCCCTAGTGTCGAGTTTCGGAACAACTTAATGCTGTCTTAGGGATCATTCATAAATGATGTCACGCTTCGAGGGGGGGAGGGGGGTGCGTGAAATTGTGACAAAGTGTGACAAGGGGAGGGGAGGGGGGTAACAAGAAGTGTGACATCATGCATTATCCAACATAGCGTGACGCGTGACGTCATTTATGAACGGCCCCTTATTAGTTGTTCTAATTGAAATTTAAAAAAACATAATTTAATGTTACCGATATGAATGAAAGACATGAAATAAGAAACGCAACTTAAATATTTTTTTTATTACTTATATACCTACACCTGTAAGGTTTTTATACAAAGTTATTTCAATGATAAGGATGTATTTGTTTCTTATTTCTCTTCATTAACGTTTATCTTCAACTTTAGCTTTCAATTCGCAGATTTCCTATTTTTTAAAATTCATGTGTACAGTAGCGAGGGCCCACTCAATATTCGCTCGCGACCTACCAGCGGGTCGCGACCCATAGTTTGGGAAATACTGCCCTAACATCAAATTTACAACCTAGCTATATATATCTCTCTCTCATTTAACATAGTACTTAATTACTCCAAATATACCTTTTTCAACTGTTAATCAATCAATATTTATTCACTCATTTATTCATTTCCTTCACTCATTCATTTATTGATTAATTCACTCATTTATTGATGCATTCATTCGGAAATATCCCTAAAAATTCAGATGAAAACGTTTTGTGGGAAAACAGGCTCGTTTATAGTTATGGATGAACCCCAAATCTGTACATGTTCTAAGTCATAAGCTGCTTCCGATAAAGTTTGTTTCAAACAAATCCGTCTGTTAGATCAAACTTTATGTAGGATTCAAATTTCCCCGAAGGCGGTAATGATGAATTCTGTTGAAATGTTCAAAATTGAGCGAAAGTTGCTCACATCAAGAAATATTTCTGTCGAGAGCTTCTTCCAATAAGCTTGTTCAAAAGAACTTCGATCTTATATCCAGACTTTATATACTTCGCTTCTTTTTTCCCCATAGGCGATAATCTTAAAACTTTTTGAACTGTTCAAAATTGGTCAAAACAAAAAATAAAGTATGGAAACGTGATGTCTCCGCCAAGATCTTTCCATCGAAAAAAAAATCTTTTAAATCGGACATTTCACTCAAAAGTTATTGGGGAGTGGACAGATAGACAGAGAGGCACACATTTTCCTCATCTCAAAACCCTAACCTACTTTCAAAGTTTTTATTTTCCAATCGTTATTTAATTAATTAATTTATTTTTGACTTTTTTTACGATATTTTCACGATACATAGAGCATTCTTTCATACTTTTTTTCCTTTCTTTTTTTACATTTGCGGGAAAGTAGGCTGAAAAAGGCGATGAGCAGTAAACTCGTTGAAGAAAACTTCTCCATAAAACCCTCCCAAAAAACCCCATAAAACACGAAAGAAAACCAATAAAACTAAAAAGCACCATTTTGTTGGGTTGCCCAAAAAAGAAAAACCCTGGGTTTTTTCAACTCTGAAAAGGTGTTCATTAGGCATTCGCATGACGGTGCTGGTCAGGCTTGGCGCGGGCCAGAGGCTACATTTTTTTTTCAGAGGCAGAACTAGAGTTCATTGTTTTAAGTTTATCAAATCCCAGGCTAATCATAAAATTTGGGAAAATCACTACTTCAATAGGATTATACGCATTTGGAGTAGTTTAACGGAAGCAACTGTATTGGGGTGAGTAGTTTTAAGGGAGCTCTTGATCTTCATTGGGGATTGATAAATTGACTAAGACCAGCGTAGGTGAGCTCAGAACCCGTAACCAGTCGTCACTCTTTGTATTACATTTGTACTGCAACTGACCTTTTACACAATGTTCTTTGCAGATGATTTTGTTTGCTAGTTTCAGAACATCTCTTTTCCTCGAGTGGAAGCGTTGGAAGCACATATGTGTTTCTGAATATTTTATTTGGATCTTGAAGCGAAATTTTATTATTAATGGGAAGTGGAATGTGGGTTTATAAAGTTTTAAAACAACTTTTTAAATTCCAATAAACTTAAGAGGGTTGCACATCATCTCTCCTAGAATAAACTAAGCTACAAACTATACTAAAACTAATCACTGAGGAAAAAAAAGAAAGCATTCTACCATATTCTAAGTAAGAATTCAATCATCTTTTTGAAGAAATAGTGTTCATTTCCTTAACTGGGACAGAACGGAGAAACTATTTCAAATCCGAAGCAGCCTAACATGCCTAAAAGAGTAACAATAGGAACATATTTTTCTCTTTCCTCTTTTTCTTCTCTCCCACTTTAATTTTTTAAAACATTAATTGTCACGACTGAAAGAAAACGGTTAGACTGAAAATAAATTGTCATGTTTTTTACAAAATAGGTTAACCGTCTATTAATTAAATAGCATAAGCAGTCATTGCTTTTCTAGCGTTTGATCGAGCGATATTGCAAATTTCAAGCGAGTACATTACCATTTGGATATCGCTGACCCGATGACTGTCTGAAATTACCACAATATTAGAATTAATCTCAAGCTTAAATGATACTATATTAGGGCAGAAGTGAACGCGGATGACGAAGAACGAAAGACAAATTCATCTCGTTGACAACATTTCAGATAATCATCACTGTTCTGCTGTTATTGTGTGTAATACCTCCATCTGTATCATGGACTTTGTTTAATTTTGAGGTAAAGTTCACTTTTCTTGCTTTTCTATGTACTTTTTTATTACATAACATAAGTTTTTGTAAGTTAGTGAAGTGGGCTCAATATTTTCGACGCATTCAGAATAATGCTCATTTCATAAACCGAAAACTGATTTTGATCAAGTTTGCTTTTTTTCAAAAAAATTTCCTGCGCCGTAGCTAGATCATAAAAAATGAAGTTGGTTTTTAATTTCCTTTTTGAACTTTGAAAAAGTGGGCGGACCTTACAGAGCAACATAAAAAGTTTTTTTGCCGGTAATGAAATTTAAAAAGTAATACGGATTCTCAACCTTCGCCCCCCTTAATTAGCAAAAAAAGGGGGTGAAAATTGAGAAATTTTTTAAAATTTGAAAGTGGGAAAAAAAAGTGGGCGGACGCTTACAGATGCGACCATAAAAAGCTGTGGGGGACGTGTGAATTAAATTCAAAATCAAGCGGATTCTCCTGCGTCCTACCTCGACTACATCACTGCAAAAATGATGAGATTGAGTCTTTCTAATAATCTCATATTGAACTTTGAAGGATTCAACGATGGGAGTTCAAGTATCCATGAAATCCCACTACAGCAACTACTCGATGAAGAAGTATTTTTTGCCGGTAATGAAATTTATATAACAGTAATACAGCGATTCTCAACCTGTGGGGCGCGCCCCCTTAGGGGGCGAGAGCAAACGAGAAGGGGGGCGTGAGAATATCCAAGAGAAAATATTACTTAAAATTGATTAACTGACTGAAAGGAAAGCACACATACACATAGAAAACAAAATACATTTCGACATATTTAATAACTTATTAAAGTAAAACAAATTACTAAATTAAAACTTTCTCAATCAAAACATACTAACTTAAAAACAAATTTAATAATTTTCAGGGACTTCCTTGGGCCTGTCTTTCAAAGCAAAGTTTTTCGAAGAAAGGCTTAATATTAGAAATAACCACTCTCAGTTATTTCTATATTAGCCGATATCTATAGTTTGTCTTCAAAGAAGCCACAGCAGAAAATCCAGTTTCACAAAAGTAGGATGTTGAAAATGGTAATAGAATGCAAAATGCCCTTGTTTTTAGTGCAGAAAAATCATGATCTACTCATGCCCAAAATTGAAATAGTGATTTATTACTAAATTAATTTTATTACTAAGTTGCGCATTTTTACTCTTGTTTTAGCTGTTAGTTAAAAATCATTCAAAAACAGAATCAGTACTCAATATACAGTATTGTTGTATACATTTTATGGTAAGTGGTGGGGGGGGGGCGGTGAAAATAATGATAGAAAATTGGGCCGTGAATACTGAAAGGTTGAGAAACGCTGCAGTAATATATAGAAGAATAAAATTATTATCTACTAAAAGGTTCACTTTAGTGAAAACAGCATTTTGACTCTTATGCCAACATAGATGTGAATCACAAATCTTCAATGGGAAGAAATGCAGTGTCATCTACAAAATATTTAGTTCTCTAAGTAAGGAAATAAACATTAATTCCACCCTGTTTAGTTCTTCTTCGGCATAGGTGGCGGGTCATCTAAAAGATTAAATATTTAACGTGTGTGGAATAGAATGAAGTTAGAGAAATCATTAGTTTTCATTACGTTCATAAGCAATGATAATGAGAAAATCGATGAAAGTTTAGATCCGTTAGTAGTAGAAAGAGTATATGATGCTACGGAAAGTTTTGAGGACGATAAAAGCATGTAATATGTATGAAAAATAAAAATAACGCAGCTTATACACGCAAGGTTGAATACTTATGCTGTTTCGTTTTTTTTTCTTCAAGTATTTCAATTCAAAATAGAAGTCAATTTGTGAAAAATAAGCATAAATAAATAAAAATATATAAAAACAAAATAATTAAAAATAAATAAAGATATAGAAATAAAAAATATATAAAATAATTTTAAAATATGTATAATTAATAAGAAATAAAACAGAAAATTAAAAAATAAATAAATTAAAAATTAAGATGCATGATTTTGTGTTTGTTTTGATTTTATTATTTTTATTTTTTAATTTTATTTACCTATATTTATTGTTATAATTTTTCTTTTGTTTTATTCCTATTTATTATTTGTTTTTTCCCCATGATAAATTTTCACGAAAATGCTGCAGTGTGCAGTCAAGAGCGTACGATCTAACAATGCAGTATTGCACTCAGAAATCAGACACAATTCTCATGCCCATGTCTTCCAGATGATCATATTTAAAAATTATAACAAGAAGTTCCGTCTAGAACTATACGAGCCTACTTTCCCGTATACACCGAATTCAAATTTATAATCTAGCTATATCTCTCTCTGTCTTTCTCGTTTAGCTTTAGCTCTTAATTGCTTCAAATATACCTTTTTCAACTGTTAATACATATTTTATTCAATCATTATTTATTAAGTCATTCATGTATTTATTCACTCATTTATTCATTCATTCTTTTGCTTATTCATTTAATCATTCATTAATTAAAAAATATTCTTGAAAATTCCGATCAAAAAATTTCATAGGAAAATAGGCTCGCTATTTCTGGATTAACTTTCTATTTTTACATGTTCTACGTCATAAGAGCTTTCCGATAAAGTTTGTTCCAAGCAAATCGGTCCGTTAGATCAGGAATTATATAGGATTGAAATTTCTCCGTAGGCGGTATGTTAATTTTTTTTGAACTGTTCAAAAATGAACAAAAAGTGCTCAAATCATTATTTCACGCCAAGAACTTCTTCCAGTGAGATTGTTCATGGGAACTTATATCTTGTACCCAGAGTTTACATACTTTGCTTCATTTTCACCCATAGGCGCTAATGTTAAAATTTTTTGAACTGTTCAAAATTGAACAAAAAATTGTTCAAATCAAAAAGTAAAATATGGAAATGAGATGTCCTCGCCGAGATCTTTCGAATTCAAAAAGAATTTTTCCAATCGGACAATTCGTTCAAAAGTTATTAGGGGGGGGGGACAGACCGACAGACAGACAGACCGACAGACCGACAGACAGACCGACAGACACACTTTTTCCCCATCTCAAAACCCTACTTTCAAATTTTTTATTTTTCAATCTTTATTTAATTACTTCACTTATTTTTGACTTTTCTTGATTTCTAACGATATTTTCACGATACATTAAGCCTTCTTTCATGCTTTATTATTATTATTTTTTTACTTTTACGGGAAAGTAGGCTAAAAACGAAAGACAATATTAAACATCAATGGTCACCTTTACAATGTGCCAATAAAGAAAATGAAGGCAATTTATATCGTCAACTTTGTGCAGAACACAAAATTTTGCTGAGTGAAACAATATTTCTCTTATTAGGCAACTTTTGAAAAAGATTTAATGATGCAATTAAGTCTGTGGTCGAAGTCATATTCTGAGACTAATTACTGAAACTAAATTAGGCCGTCGTAATTTTGGAACGAACAACGTGAGCGGGTGTAAGCAAAACAAAAAAGTATCAGTCTGAAGCAGTTGTTCCCAACTCGCAGGTCTCTGCGGATCACTCAGGCTGCAAGTAAATTACCACGAACCACCCATTGTATTACTACGTACCGCCTTATCAGTTGTAACCAAATTCAAAGGTGATTAAATACCACAAAACACTATCATTATTAATTAATATGCTTATAACTAACAATATTTCAAAAACAGATAAATGATAACTAGGGACTAGTAGCCTAACAGGACGTAGGCTACTCTGTATGGCACAGAAAGCAAAAAAATATTTTACTTGTAAGTTGTCTGTTAATTAAATAAAGATATTTTATAATTCCACAAACCAGGTGGTCCTCATTGTCAGTGGACATGATATAATGCCTTTTCCCTGCATTGTTGGATGAAGAAATATCTTGCATTTTCTTAGAAGCTTGTGATTGTGTTATGGTCTACCTATTTTTAACCGACTTCACAAAGGAAGGAGGTTATACATTCATATTGTATGTATGTCATTTCTTTTTGTTTGTTTGTCCACTCATAACTTCGCACCGGATGAACCGATTTTCATAATTTTTTTTTTCAATCGATCAAGGGTGGTTTCCCATAGGTCCCGTACCTTCGTTTGACCATATTCGATTGATAGAACAAAGGTAATGAGCAGAAATGTAGTATGTTTTTTGTTTTTTCATCCATAACTTTTGACCAAATAAACCGATTTTGATGATTTTTTCTTTAATCGATAGAGGGTCGTCTAACTCAAATATCATACATCAATCTGACTACTTTTGTTTTTTAGAAAAACGTTGCGGGTGAAAAATAAGTATTTTTTATTTTAATTGGAAAGGCTTTGCTTGATTTTTCTTTGTTGGGAAAACGATTAATAAATATAAAAGTCATTGTTTAAAAAGTGTTTGTTGCCATTGTGCTATAATATTAAAAGCAATTACAGGCAAAAGTTTGACTGAAGGCCTCTCTGAGGCAAAAATTAAATCCAATCAGTTTGTTTGCTAAAGTCAATTTCCAAACGGAGTTTTCCATACAAATGATTAGTTTTTAGTGCCATTCATTCAAAGAGGGTTCGCCCTTTGATATGGATTTAAAAAAAAATAGAGTATTTATGTAGAAAATGTATTTACACTAAAAAGAATAAAATAAAATAATTTTTATAAAAAATAGAACCGACTTCAAATTATAAATTGCGCTAAAAAGTGAAAAATAAATTAATTTTTTAAACAACATCGATGTGACTTTTAAACATAGTTTTAAAAATTGGTGCAAAATTATGAGTCTAATTACCATTACACAATTTGCTACTTCGTATTGGAGCTGTTGCTAATTCTGGGAAAATATATATATATTTGTAATTTATTCATGACTAGCTGACATGCCCGGCTTTGCGCGGGATAATATTGCATCATTCGCAGGCTAAGTTACGCATGTCCAAAATTCTGTTGTAAATATGTAAGGAAAAAGTTTCCTACAAAATCCAAGTAGGAGATGGGCAACAGGCCTTAAAAACCTTATTTAAACCGTAAAAATCATTGAAAAACACGATTGCATTTAAACGAACAGCCTAGAAAAATTCCTTTTAGACCAAAAATAACAGTCCATAAATATCCACATTAACATGCCAACAACAGTTCATAAAATTGCCATTAGAGTAATTGCAACTGCGCACATGCAGCGAGATAATTGTGCCAAAATGATATCAAGAGTCCCCATAAAAATCGTAATTACAATATCTACCACAATACGTCTAAAAATTCCCATCAGAATAAGAGCTGTATTCTGTTTAAAAATGTCCATCAGATGAAGAACAACTGTCATTGAATCCATTTCAATAAAGACAACTATTCATAAACATCCCTAATAGAATAAGGGCATTAGTCTCAAAAAATCTCCATTAGAATAAAGACGTCAGTGACTAAAAACACTCATTAGAATACTGACATTCAAGAGCTACTGTTCCTAAAATTACCAACAGTCCATCTTAAACTCCCCATTAAAATAAGGACAGTTCCTATAAATCCCGCTTGCAAAATCGTCGAAGGATTTCCTGAAAATTCAAATAAATAGCACTTTTATAAAATTCGGATAAAAACGAAAGAAAGGAAAGCATTATGTCCAAAGGCAAATGCACATCTAAGTTAGAAAATTTTCAGTACTGAACCAATCCTGACGTGTGAAAGTTTTGATAGAAAGAAATAACTAAATTCTTTCAGTAGTGCCAAGTAGACAGTAAAAAAATTAAGTAAATGTTTTATAAATGAATCACTTAAGTAAATATGGAAAGAAAAATCAACCTCAAGATAAAGTAATTGAAAATCGTTTGCAGTTTATAATCCACAAAATATGCATGAAAATGAAATGAATTTTTAGAATTTGTTTCGTTGATAAAACGGCATGAATAACGATAAAACAGCATTTTTTCAATCTTACGTTAACAAAAATCATCTAGTTGGCGACAAAAATAATATTTATTTTGGCGAAAACACGCAAATTTAGCAGATAAATTCAGAGGTAAGCCTTGCTTTAAAGTTCGAAAACTACTTTAAATGAATATTGCGCGTGTTCTATTCGTTCTACGAACTTCTGAAAGAGATCATCTTGTGCCGTTTTTTACGGGCATCAGTATGCTGCAAAAATCGAAAAGGTGTGACGTTTCTTCGATGAGATATTCCTAAAATTAACAGTTTTGCTTAAATTGGAATAAAAAAAGAACAAATTCGAATTTTAGGAAAAACGCTTCGAGGTGCACGAGGACCTGACCCAAGGTACCTGTAGTCGAAATTTCGTATTTCTGGACCGTTCCATCTCGCCAGGAGGCGATCGACAGACAGATACACACACACACACACGCACACACACACACACACATACACACAATTTTTCGGTTTTATTTATATAGATTACAAAACATTTTATCTATCCTAATTTTGCAGACTTCTAAAACTATGTTTAAAAGTCACATCGATGTTGTTTAAAAAATGAATTTATTTTTCACTTTTTAGCGCAATTTATAATTTGAAGTCGGTTCTATTTTTTTATAAAAAATTATTTTATAATAATTATTATGTTCAAGATAATTCAATAAATATCTGGTATTCATCAGGACGAATGCATTTAAGAAATTAATTATAAGTTACATTCAGGACGAATGTATCTTATAATTTAAAACATTACAAAAATATATAAATGATAATTTTCAAGGCGTAGGCTACTCTGTATGGCACAGAAAGTTTTAAAAAAATTTACCTGTAAATTGTCTTTTAATGAAAGAAAGATTTTATAATTCCAGAAACCAGCTGGCCCTCAATATCAGTGGACATGGTATTGATCCGCGCCTTTTCACTGCATTGTTGGATAAAGGAATATCTTGTATTTTCTTAGAAGTTTGTGATTGGGGTATAGTATATCCTAATAAATTATTATGTTCAAGATAATTCAATAAATATCTGATATTTTTCAGAACGAATCTATTTACTTAATCCTGTTCAACGAAAATCATTATTTTGATTTAATCACTGGAAAATATTACTGTTTCTATAAATAGTCACTGGACTCTCCCGCGGACCAACCCCCAGGCTAACACGGACCACCTTTGGTCCCCGGACCACTAGTTGGGAAACAGTGGTCTAAAGATATAGAAAGTAATGGAACTAAAAAACAGAGTTGCAATTTTTCTATTTAACCAATCATAGAAATTCATCCGGCGCTTCATCGTAAAAATTGCAGAGAATTCAATTTCTTGTTCACAATCCATATAAAATTCTTTACATGTGCGATTTTTTTTTCGCAGCATTGGAACTGAATCCCTCGCATTAGAAACGCAGGTCACGGCTGCAGTGAAAAAATATGGAGACCATTTCCCGATATTGTAAAAAACACGGAGTAAGCTTCTTTCGTAAGAGGTTGGGAGATTTTGTATAGCTGGAGGCAGCTATCGACAAAGAGGCGAAGAGATGAATTTTATTTTAGTATTGATTTTTATATTATCTTGTCGGCAAAGAGAGCTGCATTTTTTTAAAAAGAATTTTTATGTTTATTTGAGCAAAAAGTTTTTATTCAACAGGGACGACGTTATTTTCGCAAAACATAGCAGAAAAACTTCTGAAAAACAGCAAGATAAGAGAGGAGCTTTATTTTTATGGCATAGAAACTGCAAAAAACGTGTTGAAAATGTGAGGGAATAGAAGATTGTTAAAATAAGAAATCATGTTGAATCAGTTCTTGAAGGTTTGTGAACTGCATGCAAATGACGTGTATTAAAGTTTCGAGCCTTTCATTTTTTATTTTCAGGCTGAAGATGCATAGGGTATGTTTACCGAGCGGGTGCGAAATGGCGAAAGGTTTCACATTTTTATGAAATATTGATATTTTATGCGACATGTTTTCCTGTACGTACAACAGAACGGATTTGCAATTTGCTAAAAAGAAGTGTTTTCTTCACAAATGAAAAGAGAAGAATATATATATATTGCATCCTAGCAATACAAGTGTCACACCTCAAAAATTAATTTGAGTTTTTTATCTTGAGTTGTCTGAATCTTGTAGAACCATTAAATTTTAAAATTGGAATTTTTGAATGCTCTATTCTTTTTCTGAGTTGGTATAAAAAATCAACACTGTTTCAGATAGTTAATTCTATGCTAACTTTTATTTTGGACTGCTTGAGAAGTATTACTTAGAAAAATCTTTTTTAAAAAGATATAATAAAGAAAGTTGTGTAAAATTTAAAAATCAGAAAAAAGTTATTATTTTTTAAAATTTTAAATTAATGGTTGATTAGTATTATTTTGCGGAAGTTGTACGATAAGTGAATAAAAAGTTATTTTTAGCACTTGCCTACTAATTGAGTAATTTCATTTTTAACTACTTTAGCATGAATATCAATTTGCTTATTAAATAAATGCTTCCTCCAAATTTAGTGAGGCCCGAGATGTCGGTGACTAAGAGGCTGACTTTTTTTCATTAAAAAAAAAAATGATTATGTAGTTTTTCGTTTCTTTTTTTTTTTTTTGGGGGGGGGGGGGATAGCTTAAATATAGGGGCACATTGGTGTTTTTTTTGGGGGGGGGGGTTGGCTACAATAGATGTCGCCAAAACAGTAATACGTCCAGAACTCAGCAAATGTATAAAAAAACACAGTTCCAAATTTCATCATTAAAAAAAAAAAAAACCTAATTCTAACCAATAGTCTGAGTCGCCAACCGAAAAAAAAAAAATCGCCAACGGTCCTCTATACTAAGCTGTATCTTTTTTGGTACAATTTCATAGACTAGAGTGTTCTCAGCTGTCGAAATTCGAACATAATTCATTAAATTTTTGTTCAGCCTCGAAAGTTTAAGAAACTTTTAGACTTTTTAGGTTTTCTAAGCAAAATGACGCGTAATCGCAATTAATATCTCATTTCATATTATATTAGACATTGTTTGCTTCAAATTGCATTTTATTTTGTTTGACTTTGTATTGGACAGACAAGCTGACTGACTTATCATATGTATATTTTTCAAAAATGGATTAACTAACACCTTAAAATTGGAATTATTTTGGTTTGACATTTATTTAATAGATAACATTTTCTTTTTTGTTTTGTTCTTCTTTGACTTATTGATGGTAAAAATGTACTGAGCACTAAAAATACTACAGATTGTAGATGTAAGGAGTAGAATAAGGCGAATAAGGATTTCTGCAAAAAGGCTTCGAAGCAGGAGGAAAAAAAAAAATTTAACAATTTCCAAAACAGTTTTATTCATAACACTAAAACTCATAGCTACTAAATAATTGAAAAAAGGTATTAAAAACGGTTGAGAAACAGAGGAGAAAATCTCTTTGTCTATTTATATATGGATCTCAAGCAAGTATTATATAAAGTTTTATTTAAATACATGTAAAACAGTGAGTGCTTAATACAGTAACGCCACCAGTAGTGTCGGTCTGAACCGGCTGACATCCTATTTATGGTTATTGAGGAATGACACCCAAAATGAGATTAGTTTTTGAAAGTTTTGGAAGGATACATATACTTGAATTATACAATTTTACTGATGTGATTTTAACGTATCATATTTGAAAATAAATCTACGAAAAGTTTCACCAAATAAATAAAATAAAATTTCTAGAGTTTTTTTTTTTTTGCACTACTGAAAATAATATTAACTACAAAATTACAAATTTGTGCAACACAACAACGTTTTTTTTTTGGGGGGGGGGAGTGGATGTCACCACAGGTTACCGCCCCGGGTGACACCCATGCTAAAAACGCCACTGTTTAATGTTAAAACATCGAAATTAGGACAAAAATTAAATTACAACAAGTTTTATACGAAAGAAAAATGTTTTCCAAGAATAGTAATACTGTAATGGTGTTGCGGCACCAGTGCATCTCTAGGGTACCTTTCGTGAATATTTTTACATAAAATAACTTGCACGTTTAAGTTTTCATGCACAAGTGGTGAACATTTTTTCATTCTTATGAAGTGGTTCTATTTCTATCTCAATTATTTCTGCGAAAAAGCATAAGAATTGTCAAGGGAGTGGCCGAACTGATAACTTTTTTGGATTGCTTTCTCTCGAACTTTAGGATCACCGAACATCACGTTTCGCAGTTCAACGACTTCGAATATATTGATCGCAGGACGCGGCAGATCTCTAGAGCTGATTAAATCAACATAATTTCCTTTGTTCACTTTTTTTAAAAAATGCATTAATGCATGTTTTGTTATAAATAAAAAAGTAACTGAATAAAAATAAATAAAAGAGCATTTATACAGAAAATGAATAATTTTAATGATCGAAAATTGAAGAATTTCGGGTACTTATCCGTTATACGCTCTACCTTGGCGACGGTTTTAGAAATATCCCCAACATGCTATTAAAATATAACAAAATCTCGTGCTTTTTAAATCTGATAAAATTGCATTGTTTGTATTTGATTTGGCGAGCAGACAAAGGTAGGGCGTATAACCGGTAAGTATGGAATTTCTTCATCTCTTTCCTTAAGAAGTGGAACATAAATGTAGATGTTTAGTCTCAGACTGTCGACAGGGTGGCGTACTTTTAAGACGCTGGTCTCGTACGCCCAAGATCGCAGGTTCAAATCTGGCCCAAGTCGGTGGATTTTCAAGATGCAGAAAATCGTCTGCGTCCATGTCGCATGATTGTACGGCATGTTAAAGCTCCTTTAAGTATCCGTTTGTCTTGGATACTCTCGGCTAAATTAAATACCTAGTGCAAGTCACACTAGGTGCCGCAGAGCTCAGGTGCCAGAGGTAACTGAGCGTCCAAATTCTCAATGGCAATGGCATCCACAGACAGTGGTGCTACTTGAAAAAATGGATGCCGATTACCGAGGTAGGCACTAAGTCTGCAAAGGTTAGTGACCATACGCAGCAACGCAGCCCCATATAAACTACCGAAACGCTGTTGAATATCCCAACAGCATGAATAGAGGTCTCTCACCCGTCACTGTATTTAACTTGGGATACTCTACAATGTTTCGAAAGATTACAAATTTGTTTCTGAGGCGGTATCAGAACTTGATAAGAATCAAAAATCAATCTGTCTCATAATCTTCTGAAACATTGCAGAACATCCTTCTTTGAGTACTAGCAACGGTATCATGCAGCCGTGAAGGTGAAATCTGCAATTTCATTCGTTTTTTTTTTTTTTGAAGTTTTTTTGATAGACTATGTGTTGTCCTCTTATTGGGGGAAATTCCTTCCTGAAAGACATTTACATAAATCGCTTCACATGCGTGTTTTGAGTGGATTAGAAAATCCACTAAAATCGAGTTTTCAACAGCATGTAAGTGCCAACACTTAAATAGGAGATAATTTTTATGTATAACAATTATTTGACAATTTTGAAACGAAACTTATTCTTAGTTTAACTCACTAAATAAAGTTCCCCTGAATTATCAAAACAAATTTCTTTGAATGATAATACCACTGTTAAATATATTTGATTGGTTTTAAGCAGAGCTGCTGGAATCTTCTTTGCTTTATTGATCTCATTTCATTAGTAACAATTTAGCTGCAGCATTCGGACAATTCGTTTGACAAAGACATTTTATTCTAGTGAGCAAGCCTTTTCTATTTTCTAGTTCAGTGACTTCGAACTATTGATCGTCTGCAGCAAAAAAAAAGTTCCCTTTTTATTTCGAATCGATGAAGCTCATATTGAAGGCTTTTCTCTCAAACTGAGTGAGGAAGGAAACTGAATTTCCATTCCTTCCGAAGGATAGATGCTCTCTGTACCCGTACCTGAAAATTCGACGTTGATGTATTTTTGAGATATTTTCATGGGATTTCGTTTTCTTACTTACACAGTTTATCATTTATTTATTCAGCAGGGATTGCTAATGCGAAAACTTTTTCCATCCAATGCTTTGAAATGCATAAATTTGGCAAGATCCATATTCTTCATATCTTTTAACGAGCATTGACGCAGTGTGAGAAATATAAGTGTCATATTTCATGCTAATTGCAAAAAGTATTGCAGCTCGTAAAATAACACCACAATAAAATGTCCTCTACGAAAGTTCACAACTTGTAAGCACCTCCGCCTGACCTTCTAAGAATATTACATGCACCCTAAATTATTGAAAAACAAGAACGAAGACAAAACTTATCGTTGCTTTTTGTTTAATTCTTGCCACTATACCATGACAGCTTTCGAAGGAAATTACTTTTGCATTTAAGATTTGAATCAAAATTAAGATTTGAATCAATATTTCACCTTATCAATGATAAATATTTGTACATATTTTTTTTTACGCATCGGGAGAGCACGGGGTTATAATTTTCAAATATTTTTGTCCAGCAAAAAATATTTTCAATTTTAAACGTGTCCTTCCGCAGAGCACTGGGAATTGTGCTGCGAAGCACAGTTTGAAACTCTGATGTAGAATGTTAAATAGGCCATTTCTCTACTGGCGTTTCCTGTTACCAGTAATTCTTGCTTTTCTGTCGGTGTTAGTTAATGTGAATTACTCGAAACTCTCCAAAAAGCTCAAAAGACTTACATGATTCACTCGAAAAGCCAACAATTTAATATGATTGTAAATTTTAATGGAATTAATAATATCTTTCTTAATTACTAAAGGAGTTACCCGTTGCTTCTTTGTGTTATAAGTCAGACAACATTTTATTTCATAGCTTTTGAATTTATTGTATAATGTCCACGTCTTTAAAAACCATTGATTTTCTCAATTTTGGTCTTCTAGACTTGACCAATCTGAGTATTGAACTACACATATCTAATTCAAGGTTAACATGACAGTGTTGGAACTAGATGTTTAAATTAATGAAACTTGAAGCCATTTCGAAGCTCTGCGCATTAACGTTTGCCCATAATTCAATGTATTTGTCTCGATCTTTTAGAATGTAAAGCGCCGGCTTAGCAGTCGCTACATATTAATATGCCACTATCTCCCATGATGCTTTTCGAGCATCATGGGAGATAGAGGCATATATATGGTGGCATACATATGAAAACTTCTGTGCTTAATCAGAGCCCCCTATGGGATCATTTATAAATGATGTCACGCTTCGAGGGGGAAGGGGGTTCGCGAAATTGTGACAAAGTGTGACAAGGGGAGGGGAGGGGGTAACAAGAAGTGTGATATCATGCATTATACAATATAGCGTGACACGTGACAAAGGGGGGGAGGGGGTCCACTTAACTGTGACATAGTGTGACAAAAGGGGGGAGGGGGGTCAAATATATGGTAAAAAGCGTGACATCATTTATGAACGGCCCCTATACTAAATGCCCTCCGATAACGCTTTAAATTCATACACATTTTGGCTGCAACTTTTTATATTGAGGGCGCTAGTTCTCTGCTCATAATACTGCTTTTATAAGTAGATACATATGGCAAAGATTAATGAACTGAGTGTTTAAATTACATAAACTATTTAATTTTAAACATATCAGCAAACAAAATCTTCCAAAAAGCAAATTTTGACTTGTCATTTAATGAATTTATTGAAGATAGCACAATACGTTATTCTTAAGTTCTCATATAAAATATTTTTCTAGTGATTCAAATTATAAAATATTGGAATCTTTATTTTTTCACTTTACAGGTTATTATATCAAAAAAATTAATAATCTTTCTCTTGGAATTAGCTCTTTAATTCGTACTATATAATCTTTTGGGTAAAAATTTACTTTCGGGGCCCCCTTCGCAAAATTGGCGATTTTTGTTTGGCACCATTCCTGTTTGTAGTTTTGCAACACCGCTAAGCTTGGCTATCAACCGCTGCCAGATCTCGGCGAAAATCAATGGGCACCCAAAAGTAAACTCTAACCAATCTTTTGTGTTGTACATACATACAAAAAATATAATTGCTTTTATTATTTATCTCGTATTTATATATATGTTAAAATGAAAATTAAAGATTTTATTATTTTTGAATTTTGGCTAAAACAATTAAGAAACATGAACGTTTCTAATATACGGAAACGAAACATGATCTGTGATATAGAAAATCAAGCATGTTATAAGAATAAAACGGCAGCGATTTAAAAATAATAAACATATAAAGTTTCATAAAAAACATTGGAGTAAGAAAAATAATAATTACCTTGTCTAGACAAAACTGTTATCCACTTTGTTCGTAATCCTTCGTCGGAAGAGAATTCATGAAAACTGATTTTTTTTCAGTTTTTGAATCTGAAGAGCAGTACGGCACAACGCAATGCACCATAATTTTGATCAAAATCTAACTAGTTGTTAAAAGAAATTTAAAGTTGATACAGCAGGTCATCTGCGCCACCTAGCGGAGAACTTTTCATGGCCGTTTTTTCTCTCACATCGGAAGGCATTTAGTATAGGGGGCTCTGGCTTAATGAAGGATATTCTCCTTATTTCATGTTTTGTAAAGGCTGGGAAATATTTTTTTTAAATTGGCTGACAATAAGTTTTTCTGAAAATTGGCAACACAAGAGGATTTCATTTAAAAACGGGAAACGAATTGTTTAACGGTAATTGATATAATGTGAAATTAACAAGTTGAGTGCACGCAAATATATGAGGGAATTCCAGTCAACCAGTCAGGCTACGCTTTTAGTATCATCCACCGGTAACCGATGCGACTTAAACGAAAAATTCAGTGTTCAGTAAAATCCTGTAACAAATAAAAATTAATTACATTTTAAATATAATTTCAAAAATTGCTTAAAACAATGTAATTTTTTTAGTTTTGCATTGTATTTGCACTGTTAGCTACCGGTGGCTGACGCAGCCTAAACGGAAAGTTCAGTGTCAGCCACCGATGGCTGACCTGGCGCTCAACGGATCAAGTTCACTGTTGTTTCCACTATCATTCCATAGTTTGTAAAAATGCAAATATAAATCGAACATTTTTGTTCAGAAATTTGAATTATTAGTTATTAAGCTCAAAAGGAATTCTTTCTCAATTAGTGGATGTAAATAAAAAAAAACTCATTCTACATAAAACATTTCACAAAAAATTACCTTGTAACATAAAATTCAATTAATTTCAACTGTTTTCTGCTGAAATAAATTGTACCAAAAGTTATAAAAGAAATAATATATTTCAACAACAAAAGCGAGAGAAACACGCAAACAGAATTTACGTTTATTATACGACATTTTCATTTGAATAATGCAATTTCATTGCGAAGCACCTCGTATGCAAATTCATTTGTCATTGTTCTAGCATAATGTATTCCGTAATTGACAAAATAATGAAATTTCATCCTAATTATCATGTTAATCGAAGCTTCTATTGATCTTAAAGCACTTCTATTAGCATAGTGTGTATGACCCTAATTTAGCATGACAAAATGCTCCCAGTTGAATATGAAAATCAAATGAGACTAAATGCGCTTTATTTATTTACTAAGCAAAAAACAAAAGAATTTTTTTGAAATATCAAAACAAGCTTAAAAGCAAACTGAAAAACATTTAAAAACATTTTGCATTTTTTGTGCAACACTTGAATATTTCAAACATTAATCCAGTTTATGAAGTATAAGTTCTGTAAAAACAAGCCTTTTTTTTCCCTCGGAGAAAAAATGCTACTGAATGTATAAAAGTTTTCATACCGTTTTAAGCGCTAGATAAAAACCTTTTGCTGTCGAGAATTCTTTGGGGAAACAAAAATTAAAATTTTCACAAACGGTTGATGTTCTTAATTATTGTTTTCTCAATTTTTCCAATATTTCACGCACAGACTATATACAATTATATATAGATACATATAATTAAGTACAACCCCGATCTGTGGTTCCTACATACTGCGTTCTCCTGTACGCATTGTTTAATTTTGACGGATCACGAATCCCGGCACTTAATGCGATTTAAATAGTATTCATTTCACCTGCTTAGATCTTTCTGAAACTAGTAGATTCCCGTATGTATCTTTCAAAAACTTTATCGATATTGGGTTCAAAAAAATATATAAATAAATGAATGAAAAATCAGTCCCTTGCCATTGTTCAACGATTTTGCATCACTTGAGTAACTGGTTGTGACATATGGCTAGATTTATGCTCAAGAAATGATCGCAGAGAAAGAAGAAATAAATGATGATGTCGATGATAAATAAAATACATAACCAGTTCCAACAATTTCACGAAGCACTTGAACGGTGGGGAACTTTCTTTGTTCTTATGTAAAGCGAGAAAGAACGAGAAAACGTATCAAATGTCGAAAATTTACTCTTTGGTTTAAAAATGATAGAAGACATACAAGCTAAAATTTTTCTGTAGTTGTAGCAAATTATAGGATCTGTTCACCTTCTCCGTTTTTTTTTTTTTTTTTTTCAGTAAATAGCTAATGTTTTCTTTTCAAATTTTAAACATTTTAATGGTACAGTTATTATTGCTGCCATTTATTTTTCTAATTCGCAAATATTTTATACCTTAGTCGTTTGCATGCGTAAGTCATTAGAAATAAATGGTAGAGTTGAATATTCGAGATTATATCGTATATATGCGAGATCTATCCAGAAAGTCGGTTATGTTTTGCTCTGTAGACGCTAGAGGCGGGGCTATGGCGACCATCTTGGTATCAGAGCGTTTGTCTGTTCAGTGGCTATCAAGCCGTGCTAGTCAGAGATTACCGTTGGTGCTCATTCTAGTACAATACTAGTTTGAAATGTGCACCGCTATTGAAAATCCCGCGACCTGTGAAGTGCGGTCGGTGGTACGGTTTTTGTTGGCTAAGAACAATAAACCAATTGAGATCTATCGCTAACTCTGTGAAGTTTATGGGAACGATGTGATCACTGAAGGCGGAGTGTGTCAATGGTGCATTAGGTTTAAAAATGGCCAAACGAATGTGTACGACGAAGAACGAAGTTGTCGAACGAACGACGATGATATTGTCTCTAAAGTTTATGAGACAATTAAAGAAGACCGCCGGTTCACAATAAGAGAGCTATCACTCGGTTTTCCACAAATTTCAAGTTGCATGAAATTGGAACACAAAAGTTAGTCATTTTACGTCTAAGGCGGCAGAATTCTACAACACTGGAATTTCAGAACTAGTTCACCGCTATGAAAAGTGTCAAAATTTAAATGGCGACTATGTAGAAAAATAGTATTTTAGTGCCACTTTCAAATGCATATAATAAAAAATGTTTCTTGTACTTAGTTTTTTTTATATACCAAAACGTACAGCCGTCGTATATATATGTGTGTGATTTTTATTATCCGGAATTGCAAACCTTCTTTCTGAAAATTTTGGCGTTTATTGCTCTCAGGGGCGGATACAGGAAAAATTTCTGGGAGGGGCACTCTGAGTAAAGAGTAGTTGCTCATTGTGAACTTTTGCATAATAAAAACTCATAAGCTTGTTTCACGTTTTTTAGGATCACTTAACACAAGTTAATACTTTTAAAAGTACGAAACACATACTTAATTACATCAAATGAAAACGTACAATGCATTTTTACATATTAAGACAAAAAAACGCCAAGCCCTTCAGATAGTTTTGTAAAATGCCATTATAATTCATTCGTACTAAAAAGAAAATGTTTTGAAGATTATAGTAATGACGCCAGAGAATGAATAGTTGGTCAAGCAGCTTTTTAAACATTACCGACTGTTCTCATCAAAATTCAGTCTTTCAAATAATACAATGTCAATGCAGTGATTTCAATACTTTTCTACAGCTCTAAATTAGCAATTTTGGGCGTCTATTGATGATGTTAGAAACATGAAAAGTTTCGAGACTTTCTCTGAATTTCTTTTATCTTTCAAGTTATAAAATGCATATTCGGCTATCATTGGTAAATGACGGGATTGGTATAACAGTAAAGGACAGCTAAAATGTTCCAAAGATGAACTTCAAAAAATACAACTTTCATGATTTTCGAGGATGAGAGGGGATCGGGGCTGACCCCTATAAATTTTTTGAAATTGACGTCTTAAAAACCCATATTAGGCTACCTTTGGTGACGATAAAAGACAGATGGATTCAACAGCTCGACCGTGGAAATTTCTTGAAGTTGAAGTTCGAAATTCGTAATTTT
Source organism: Octonoba sinensis (assembly GCA_038502835.1). Taxonomy (NCBI): domain Eukaryota; kingdom Metazoa; phylum Arthropoda; class Arachnida; order Araneae; family Uloboridae; genus Octonoba; species Octonoba sinensis. Next base: position 125,215,561 of record CM076599.1, read on the forward strand.
TAGAGTATATTGATAATGTTAGAGAAAAGGGGAGGGGGGATTCTTATTTTTTGTGAAATTCAAGCTTTAAAACCCATACTAGGCTATATGTGGTGACATTATAAGACAGTTGAAATTTTTCCAAGATGAAGTTCTAAAAATACAATTTTGCGGATGTGAGAAGACGAAATGGAGGTTCGTGGGCTAACCCCCGGAATTTTTTCTGAAATTGAGGTCTTAAAATTGCATATTAAGCTATCTTTGGTGACGTTAAACGGCAAGTGGATTCAGAATCTCTCCACAAAAAATTTTCGAAATTGAAGTTCTAACTTCGCAATTTTGGAATTCATCGATGACGTAAGAAAAAAGGGCGGCCCATGCATTTTTATACTTCTAGGCTCCTTTTCTAACTTTTTTTTTGAAATTCAAGCCTCACAAACACATAGCATCTTAATCACGACTCTGAACAAGAAAAAAGATTGTGTCAGTGTTTTTGGATTGGGGGGAGTTCTGACTCTTCTTCAAATCACCTTGGCTACCCTTCTCCCTGCCTTGTTTCATTTATTTTTAAAAAAAATGCAGTAATAGTCCCTTCCTCTTTTTTTTTTCTTTTCTTCAAAAAACATGTTATTGCAATGATACTGTAATTTTAAATATCAATCCTCCTGAATCTTACTTTTGAAATTTTATTTTTGGATTGAATTTTCCTTACAGTGTTTTGAATCTCTTTCTCTTTGTTCATCCAACAGTTTGTAACGTATTTCGGCGGCCCATGCATTTTTATACTCTTTGCTGTGATTTTCGTAATGGTATTTTAATTTTAAAAATTATATATATTTATATAGAAATATTAAAATTTCGACTGCACGACTATGAAATTTTTATGGTTATTTATCGATTTGATTTTTTTTTCATACTTAGACTTGCACTGTGTTTCTATAACGCTATGAATACTATTTTTTCTTTCCACTAAGAAAGGTTTGAAACGAAACGCGGATTTCGGTGAACCTTAATTAAGTAATAATATTAGTTTTGTCAATGATCTTAAATAATGCTTTAAGATTGCAATTTTTTTTTCTTTAAATTTACCGGAGGAAGAAAATTGTAATTTTTCATTATCCATTCCATTCTTTTTTTATAAACTTTTTACTGCAAAATATTTAGCATCCCCCCCCCCCTTTGGTGACGGCCCTGATTACCCTTTATTTAAGTTAAATTGCTGATAAGAAAGCGACAGTCATCTGTTTGCCGAGGACGAGAAAACATTTGTTTTTCAACACGGTTTTTCAGTAGCTGAGGGAGCTTTGAAAAGTTATATTATGATGGGAAGCACTGCCAGGAAGCACTTGATAGCGCAGTGACTTTGATTGCCGAACAAAATGTATTTTAATCAAATACTTTTTTTCGTTGCATATTATTTTAAAACTTGGTTTGTTTCTGTAAGAAAATTTTAAAAAATAGTTTACAGGGAAAAAACTTTTTTTTTTTTGGGGGGGGGGGGTCGTGCCCTTCTGCCCCCCCCCCCATAAATCCGCTACTGATTGCTTTATTTTTAAATTCTCAGAAAAGAATAATGTTAATGGCCGGAAATCTACGATTTTGACTATTTTGCGTACAGAAAAACTGTCTTTTCGAACAGAATAAAACATGTCAACAATACTGACTACAACTTATCTCATGTATTACCTCTTTTCCATAGTAAAATGAAAGAAAAAATACTTTTGCAAGACCATGTTTTCATGTTCTTGTGATGGCAACTATTCCGCCTTCTTCAGCGTTTTACATTGTGTGTCCTTTTTTATGTGTCACACGATTTTTGCAGGCCACCGCGACGAATTGAAGCATCAGCATTGGAAAAAGAAAAATCTAAGGACATTTTGACATCAACACTTCACTTCAATTCGGCTACGTCGCGGTTTGATTGATATCCTGTAGATGTCGTCTGCGCGTCAGGCTGCAATGCCAAGCAAAGAATACAAACAAATAAAAGTAAAATCTCGGTTGATCGCTGGAGTAAAAAAATATTGGGAGGAGCTGCATTCGTTTCGTAATAGAGTGGGATTCTCTTTGCGCCGCGTGCAGATTACAAGAGATGGATTGCGGATTACAACTTGCGCTCAAAAGCTCCATCAGAGTAAATAGCGGGAGGGGTGTGCATGTAAACAGTGATCTAAGAAGAAAGGGGACGGTGTGGGGAGTTCTTTTCAATCAGAAATGTTCCCAAGCTACATAATTATGCAGGGGAAAATATTTACACATCAAAAGAAAAGTATCCCACTTACTGGGAGAAAATATGCTCTATTTTGTATTGAGCTTTTGCTGTTCATAGCAAGTTTTCAATTTCTTTTTAATTCTATAATCCATTTCACGTGAATCCTGTTTCAAACGCTACTAGCGAGATGGCTGAATTTATTATTTGCCCCATTTCGTTTTAGAAGATTTCAATATATTTAGTTTTGAATGTAAGCAGTAGCAGCAATTTTAATTAATAATTTACGAAGTGAGAATATTTTCTAAAAATAGCTTTAAGCGGAATATGCTTCAGTACAACATCTTAAATGCATGTAAAATCTAACATTTATTGTGTACACACTTAAATATTTTAAAATGGCTACAAAAAAAAAAAAAAATGGATAACGAAAAAAGTTTATTACAGTGGCGATTATAATTTTGAAAATGCTGATAGCAGACATTTTATTATCTTAGTGTATACACAGTGTGTCAAAGAATTTTTAAGAGTAGTTTTATAAAATAAAATAAAAACTAGTAATTTTTTAAAAGTAGTTTTATTCAAAAAAGGCTCCTTCGGCTTCAATACATTTGTTACAGCGGTTTAACGACGATTCAAATGCTTGTTCCAGCTCATCATTGTGGGACTGCCTCCAAAGCTCGCGTCGAGTCAGTGAATATGCTGATAGGAGCATTTAAACTTAATTGTAAATAGTCTGAAACAATTTTTATTTATTTGATGCGTTTTAATATCCTTAGAATGGGATTCAGTAAATATTATCAATACTATCACATCAGTATCAAATAAACAGTTTCGGTTGTAAGGACAAGTACGTTAAAAGATTGAAATGAGAACATCTATACTAAAAGAAGATTACGCGCAGTTACTGATTACAGTAAAACCCCGTTGAAACGCGGGTGTCGGGGGACATGTTTGGCACCCGCGTTATAACATAACTATACCGCCGAATTATATTCACGAAATAATACTCGCTTTTGTTGCATCCTTTTTAACTTTATCAATTACTCGTAACTTTTCTTCTATAGCATAATGTTTTCTTTACTTCTTTGCTGACATTTTATTCACTGAAATTGCTGTGCAGGAAGCACACATCTCAACTGCGCAATCAGTCTATCGAGTGGTAGGTTATCAACCAAAAGGTGTACATCAGGACTATTACAATAGGGCTTTAAATGTTAGTGTGTGTGGCGGGGTGATGGGACCTCTTTGGCTAGAATATTTGTGTGCTCGGGCTGGCTTTATTTACAATGTTAAATAAGGAATCACCTTTAAATGGCAATGATAAAGGGTGGTTTAAACGTCGGGGGACATGATAGTCACCGCGGTATATCCGATTCCGCGGCGGTATACTGACGCACGGTATAACGAGGTTTTACTGTATTTGAAAATATTATGACTAGTTTACTTACTCACCACACAAGCCATATATTTTACGTTTAATGTGAAAACAATTTTAAAGTTACTTATTTCTTTTTTTAAACGGCTATGAAAAGTACAGTAAATTCTAATGAGTTCGAAAACTCCTATTAACAATTTTCTCCTCAAATCATTAAAAAACGACGTAAAAGATTGAAATAAAGCTTTCAAAAAGACTTTTATTTTAGTTCTCCGTCTTTCACTTTAAAGAAGATTTTATGAAACACGTAATACACTCTTGTAAGTACCTACTTTTCATGCTTGCTTTCATTTAGGCAATTTCTATTTTATGCGTAAGAGCTTAAGGAGCAACTTTTGAAATTGTGAACAAAACTAAAAAGAGCTGTTGAAGTTTATGCACATTTTCAAACTGTTTCTTCTTTAGTTTGGCAACAAACGAGCAGATATTAATGACACTGTTAGACTACTGTCAAACGTTGCTCAAGCTTTGCCGAAGAACGCATTCTGTGAAAAATCTAATGATCCTAAAAGCTCTAAAATAATGTCTGAACAAGCTAAAATGCACAAATTACTTTCATCGTAATAACATTTTGAGTCTTAGGAGTGAGTATATTCATAAATCTTTCTGCCATCGAGCTTTTAAAAAGAACAAAATTCCACAACATTGCCTCGACGTATTTTAACTCGCTGATTTTGTGGTATTCAAGCCACTGCGCACATTGTTTATGCCACGTTATTAATCTGCTCTATTTTTGGCTTTCTCGTTCGTTAAAAATTGCCATTAAGTTAATGAAACCTTTTTCGCTAATATGTGATAGCGGAATCAAAAAAAAATTACAATTTACACTAATGTAACTTCTGATGATGGCTTATAATTGAAAGAACATACATGTACTAGAGCCTGAGTTAAAATCGATTAAGCGTATTTTACGTACAAAAAGATCATTTGCATTTTTTAAATTTGCCATTTTTATACGACGGGGATTATTTTTTTTCTCTCTCCCTCCTAATAATATTTCTCCCTTCTAGGATTTGATATTGTAAAGGGAGCTTTCGAAATCGATTTGAAGTTGAAGTTGTGATGTTCTCTTTTGGAAAGGGGGTGAAGACTGCAGTATATCTGACATGAAGATGTTTCAAGTTTTTGGGAAGTTCAAAATACGTTTGTATGCTCCTAAGTTTTAATCTTCATTAAGTGTTAGAAATGAAGTTACAATCAATAAAAATATCTTTTGGTGGTACCAAACTATTTGGAAGTTTCCCTTTAGCACCTAAAATAAGATTAAATTAATTTGATTTCGTAGATCAATTATGACAAGCTGAACAGCTGATAAGGGCAAATAAATGATATTTATGATCATGTTATTAGAAAAAAATACAGGTATGTGATTAATAAGGAAACAAATAAATAAAAACCTTCAAAATATTTTCTTTTTTTTTTTTTTTTTGGATATGGAAGAGGTTTTGTTTGACAAGTATAGCATACATTAGGAACCCTTTACAGTGATGATAATATTTCTTCTGGAGAAATCTGTTCGTAGTAATTAAAATTCGAAATTTTATTTGGATTAAGCGAAGTCATTCTTAAAATAAACATAAATAAAATAAATATTATTACGTGTGTTTACATTGTATTTTATAAGATCTGTTTAAACACCATTGATAATAAGCATCATAAGTTGATTTTGAACAGTGGTCCTCATTTTCCTGAACTTGAAAGGTGTAATTTGTCACTCTTCAATAAGGCAAAAAAAAAAAAAGAGCTAACAATTTTTTTCAAACACATTTAGTTTAGTAATAAATAGTTTAGCATATTGCCTAACTGAATTTCCTTGTAATTTTCAAAGCTATACTTTATCCTAAATCACTGTGTGTGTGTGTGTGTGTAGCGTTAGTTCTTTTTTGCTCCAAAAAATATGCGCCAGTTGTATAACAAAGAATATGCTTTATTTCGGTTTCAGATTAAGCGGGACCTTTGGATTACCAAAGATACGGATTATTGGGAGTCCACTGCAGTTTCAAATTTCTCTTCATGATACTCGAATTTATATAGATAGAGGAAACCTCTGAGTCAGTCAGGAACAAAAATAACGAAAGTCCAATGGAAATGGCTTTTTTTTTCGTTCTAGTTTTCAGTTGAGCAACCAGCTCCTTTTTTTGGGAAGGGGGAATTTTGATTCGTTCCCAATTTAACGGTTATCTAAGGAATGTTTGTTAAATGCTATCATTTGGGGAAATATAACAATCATCGAATGCAAACCGGGACTTTTTAAATCTATCGCTAATTTGAGGAAATCGTTAAATAGAAGCTTATATAATATGTATAAACATGGTTAAAGAACAAAGTTCTTAAATTAATTATTCTAATTATTTCATTTATTTATTTATTAAAAAGTTCTTGTACAATACAGTTTTTCCTCTACTTTAATAAAAAAGTATTTGCAAGAACTGCCTGAGACCATTCTGGGGGAAAGAAGTTTTGACCCTAAAAATCGCCCTCTTACCGACCCTTGCTCGTTTCATAGGAGAACGAAACGTTCTAATTATACTTCGTAAAAAAAAAAAAAAAAAAAAAATCTTGGTTTTAGCAAACTTAATTTTCACTCTTAAAGTTTTCAATTGTTGAAGTTTTAATATTATTTGTGATTTTGGGCGTTAACGAATTACAGCCAGCTAAGAAGCATTCGGCATATTGCTCTAAAGATCCTGGAAATATGAAAGCGAGGTGTGCTGTGAAAAATGCAATCATTTAATAATAGTTGTAATTCAGCAATTCTGATTTAGTGGAATCGACCTAAGCCAAAAACCAAAGCGAAAATTTAAAAAATAAAATAAAATAAATACATTTAAAAAAAAAAAAAAAGTCCACCAAAGCATTAACGCCACATCTATTTTATATAGCGTCAATAATAGAAGATTCGCCATTTTCATCATTGAATGGGACACTTTTTTTCACGAATTTATCACAAAGCTGCAAACTAATTATTTATCACAAGCATCAAATAAATCTTTTTAATATAAGTGTTTGGCAAAAAATAGTCCAATCGAATGCAACAAACCGAAAACATGAGGCATTCGAAGTAAATAATCTTTTCAAAAAAAAAAAAAAAAAGAAAACTAAAATTTCATCAGATTACAGCGCTGAAAAAGATTACCGTTCAGACAGATAAATATATGAGTTAAAAGTTTCTGCAATTTCTTGTTACTTAGATAAAACTTTTATCCAATATAAGTGCATCTCAGTACAATAAATCTTTATATCCTTTCCGCTCTATGCGTCTTGCAACATGTATTTCGATATTAAAAGAAAACTCTGAAAAAAGTAGACGGAATTTTTTTTTTTTTTTTTTTTTAAAAGTTTCCTTTCTGATTTCGCAGACATATTATAATCTACGTCTGCTGTTTCAGACATAAAATAGAAATCTCGATATTAAATTTCGATTCGTAAATGGTCGTACATATTTCATGAAAATGTTTTAATACTTTAGCTTGTATGCTTTTATCTCACAAGAAAATCAATTTCACTAGCAAAATTGGATTTTTTTTCATAATGGATATTTTTTTATTAGCATTGAATAAATAGTTAAGAATGAATATTTTTGACTCGTCTTTTGAAATAAGAAACGTGGATTCAAACAGGATTTCCTATATCAAATAAAGTTTGTAAAGTAATTGTTTTTGAATGAATTAGAGAACATTTTACCCTCTTACAGCTATGATTAAAGGATTTGCTATGGAGGCACCCGATAGATATCAATCCTTTTATCGGTGACACCCACTACTCTATAACATGGCGTTTTTTTTTTCACATTTATGTTTCGTTGGGATATTAATATTAAACAAACTACGTAGTTTATTGAGATTTTTTGATACGTACCGTAAGACTCTTCTATGGGAGGCACCATTGGGACAACAAGTGTCCGCAAAGGATTGTTTTTCTAAGCTCAGTGATTTGCTGCTGGGGAATTAAAAACTGCCCACTTAACAAGGGTGTCCACATCTCTGCATATTTGCAATGCTTCCTCTTTTCCACAAAAAATACTTTTTTATTTTTTTTCGACAACTTTAACGCGCATGAAAATTTTCTGCACACGTATTTTCATATTAATGTTTTGATGAAACAGCAGAGATGGCAGAACAAGTTTAAGTGCATATTATTCCGCGCTTTCCTTTTCGCCTGAATATTTCTCCCGAAATATATTGACTACTATCTCTAATTGCTTCTACTGATATGTCATTGTGTCTCGTAAAACAAAGAAATATGATTGATAATGATGTATTTCCGACTTTGGGTACCATTGACACCTAAGAATAAAACGAATAGTTTCTGTATAAAAGCTCATATGTTCTTTTGTGTTCTGGATATGGATGCAGGTTTTGTTTCGATAAGTTTAGTGAATGTAAATGTTTCAATAAAACATTGTTTTCTCGAATTTATATCTTTATTTATCTCATTCTTTTATCATTCAGCTAATTTGTGGAAATGTATCGATTTCAGTGGGAATTAAGAGGCATCTGTGCAAAAATAAAGCCATTGCAATGTCCGTGAAAAAGCGAAAATCATTTTAAAAAATCTACTTTAGTTCTACTTTTAACAAGAAGTTCCGTCTAGAACTATACGAGCCTACTTTCCCGTATACACCAAATTCAAATTTATAATCTAGCTATCTCTTTCTCTCTCTTTCTTATTTATCTTTAGTTCTTAATTATTTCAAATATACCTTTGTCAACGGATAATACATATTCATTCACTCACTCATTCATTCTTTCATTTATTCAGCCATTCATTTTTTCATTTATTCGTTACCTCATTCAAGTGTTTATTCATTCATTTACGCATTCATGTATTTATTCACTCATTTATTTATATTTTCATTTATTCACTAATTTATTCATTCATTCATTCTTTTCCTCATTCATTTATTCATTGATTTATTCTTTCACTCTTTCATTTATTCATTCATTCATTCATTATTTCACTCATTGAGTCATTGAGACATATCCTTGAAAATCCCGATCACAAAATTTCATAGCAAAATAGGCTCGTAAGTTCTGGATGAACTTTCTATTTCTACATGTTCTACGTTATAAGAGCTTTCCGGTAAAGTTTGTTCCAAGCAAATCGGTCCGTTAGATCAGGATTTATATAGGGTTGAAATTTCCCCATAAGCTCTGTGTTAATTTTTTGAACTGTTCAAAAATGAACAAAAACTTTAAAATTATATTTCACGCCAAGAGCTTCCTCCAGCAAGCTTGTTCATTGGAACTTGGATCTTGTACCTAGAGTTTGAATCATTTTCTTCATTTTCGCCCGTAGGCGCTAATGTTAAATTTTTTGAACTGTTCAAAATTGAACGCAAAATTGTTCAGATCAAAAAGTAAAATATGAAAATGAGATGTCCTCGCCGAGATCTTTCGAATGCAAAAAGAATTTTTCGAATCGCACAATTCGTTCAAACGTTATTAAGGGGGGACAGACAGACAGACCGACAGACCGACAGACAGACAGACCGACAGACAGACCGACAGACACACATTTTCCCCACCTCAAAACCCTACTTTCAATTTTTTTATTTTTCAATATTTATTTAATTACTTCACTTTTTCTTGACTTTTCTTTATTTTTAACGATATTTTCACGACACATTAAGCCTTCTTTCATGCTTTATTTTTATTATTTTTACTTTTACGGGAAAGTAGGCTAAAAATGAGGGGAAAATAGAATGTATACCCGAGAGACATCGGTAAATATTAGTGCAATCAGTAGATGATAGTTGAAATGTTTCACCAAATATGCCACCTATATTTCTTTTCGAGTATTATATGAACATATTTTTTAATAAATAAAATCCTTTTTTTAGCCTACTTTCCAGTAAAAGTTAAAAAAAAGAAGAAAAATAATGAAAGAAATCTTAATGTATCGTAAACGTTAAAAATAAGAAAAAGTCAAAAATAAGTTAAGTAAAGAAATAAAGATTGAAAAACAAATTCAAAGTAGGGTTTTGAGATGGAGAAAACGTGTGTCTGTCGGTCTTTCTGTCTGTCAGTCCCCTCTTAAAAACTTTTGAGGGAATTGTCTGATTGTAAGCAAAAATTTAACATCACCACTTACGGGTAAATTTGCTTGGAATATGTACAGATACCAGGCCTATCAGAACTAAACAAGCATATTTTCCCACGAAAGCTTTTGCTCAGGATTTTTAAGTATATTTCTGAATGAATGAATGAATAAATGAGTGAATGAATGAACAAATAATTAAACGAATGAATGAATACATGACTAAGGAAATTAATGAATTAATTAATGATTGAATTAATGAATGAGTAAATGAATATGTATTAACAGTTGAAAAATGTTCATGGGAAGTAATTAAGAGCTAAAGCTAAATGAGAAAGAGAGAGAGAGATAGGTACATAATAAACTTGACGGTGTGTAGGCTAGTATAGTTCTAGACGGAACTTCTTGTTTAAATTTTTATTGTGGCTGTACATGACAAGGTGATTGGTGTAAGAGCGTACAGTATTTTCATTTACTTTTTTTTTAGAATTCAGAATAATCTAAGGACGTAATTAGTTTTCGTAAACAGGTTCGAAGTCAATTTGGCGATCAAAATTAATCAATACTTCTAATCACACATGTTACCAATCAAAATTCCAATATTTCACATTTTATTTCATTTTTCTAGAAATTGATTTTCTTACAACTGACAAGACGGAAGCTCTATTATGGCTGGATTGGTAAATGCATGAAAAGAATTATTTTTATCGATGGCTTTCATAAAACTTGATGTCTAAAGAATAATGGAAAAAAATTAAATTTTATTACCTTACTAATTTCACGTTTTTAAGAATGTTCAATCTACAAGTATTTGTTCGTTGTCTGATGCGGTTGTTTCGCGAATGCTTTTTTTTTTTTCTTGGCCAATTTAATTTCGCATATTCAACTGCGTACGTTGCAAAAATCTCTTGTAGATAGACCATAGATAACTGGATATAGTAAACTATTTAAGCCTCATTTGCAAAGTTATAGAACTTTGTCGCAAGACTTCCATTTTCTCGCTAATAACGGTTTAAACCCAAAATAGTGTGAAAACTACCAGTTATTCTCATTTATCGGATCTGGTTTGATTATTTGAAAAGATTTTTTTAACTGAACATTCTTTAAAATGCTTCTCAAAGAAATATGTCGAATGTTGAGAAAACATCAATTTATTTGTAATCATTTTCAGAGCCCTAAAAGAAGCTAATAGGAAAAGAAAAGCATAAACATGAACAATATGTAATTTTTAGTGAAATTTCTTGTGGGGTTCCTGAAGATATTTTTATTTAGTGTGTTTGAGGTGGAGGGGATTGTTCTATGATGGTTGCTGGTGTATGGAAAAAACATCTCAGAATATTCCTAGAACGACTTGGCACGCATTTTTCGAATTTACTAAGAGCCATTCATTTGAACTATTAAGGAGATTGAGAGAAATCAAGCGCACAATGATTAAAATTAAAATATTGAAGTTAAAAGAAATTTCAAGAAAACATCAAGTAATGATAAATTGTATCCGTAATTTATAATAGGAAGGTAACACATTCAAAAATATGCTAAAATAGGTCGTTCGAATTATAAACTCTCTGCGAAATTCCTCTATTACTCATTTCATAATGATTTAGAGTTTCAAACTCCTAGTTAATTCGAACCATAGCTCAAAGTCCAACCCAAGAGACAGGACTAAAATGATAAAAGATTCGCAATCGCGTTGTCATTAGAGATTGCAGGGGGTGAAGAAGTTGTCGTCTGCGAGAGATGAACGATGGCTTGACCACCCTCTGGCATAAAGGGGTGGGGGGAGGTCAGCAGCAGCTGATGCTTATTACACTGATAAATTGTCATTTCCTCCCCAGGCACTGTTTACGACGACATCATATTAAAGGGAGCAAAATCGGTGGACGTTTTATTGTTGATATATTCGATGATGGCCTTTGCGAATGGAGTTAAATGGTGTTTTGAGCCATCTGAATGGAATGTGAAGTTTTGAATGAATCGAAGTAAAGTCATAAAAGCATTTATGAGTTTTGTGAGTTTATATTACTTGTAAAACTACGTTAATATTTATTGATTGCTGACTACACTACATCGTAAAGAAATTTTATTTGCAAAAGCGGCGACAATTCCAGAATACGAAATACGTTCAAGAGATCTACTCAAACATGAGTAAAAGAGATTCAAAGTGTTTGGCTGATTGTATTTGAATTCATTGGCATATAAAGTGGACTTTTAAACGGGTTTGTGTTCTTTTATAGCAACTTCATTCAATGAATAACATAGGGAAAAAATATCACCGAAAAATAATGCTTAAATCATGTGAATAAATACAAATGAAATTTATATTTCGATTTGAAGAATTAACATAATTGTTCAAGTTATTGTGTATGTTTATATTTCTTTTCCTGCCATAGTATCTTAAGTCATTTTTAGAGTTTTTACGATGAAGTTAAAAAAATTAACATTTTTAGTATTAAAGCTTTCGGGGTCGTTCATAAATGATGTCACGCTTCGAGGGGGGAGGGGGGTTCTAGAAATTGTGAGTTTGTGACAAGGGGGAGGGAGGGGGTATTAGGAAATGTGACATCACCCATTTTGGTTAAAGTATTTAACATCAGCAAATTAATTTTTTTTTTCATTTTAAAATTTGCTTTGTATTCTTATTGGTTTCATATCGATAACATCGATGCTGATTAAGGTTTAAATTATCTTCTAGAGGTTAAAAGGAAATCTTGGGTGTTTAGATTTTTAAGACAAAGTAGCGCGTTTCATTTTTACTAACTTCGAACAGTCCTAAGAGAAAAAAATATCAAAATAAAGCAGCTGAACCCAAAATAAGCATCATCTCAACTTTGGTTTACTTTTATAACTATTTTGATAAAATCCACACGTATGAGCAAAAGTATCGAGACAGTACGATACCACCTAATACTGTTTTTGCACGAACATTTTTATACGAATTGACACAATACCAATTTAAAGTAAATAGTATTATTTCATTTATTTTTTAAGCAAGTCGTTTTGATATAACACAAGCTGTCGAATTCAATTTCAAACTTTTCTGTTGCATAAATTCTAAGATTTAAAAAAAAAAAATATTTATGGCGTAGTAGACATTCTTGCTTTTTTTCCTTGTGCATTACAACTACCACACTCGATGAGGTTGCGTAACAGTTAAAAGCAAATGTTATATGCCAATTGTTTTTATTTTAAACCTTAATTTTATTTTACACAAATTAAATAGACAAATACTTATTATTCTTAGGCTCATAAATGTCATAAAAGTTCAAAAATAAAATTGTAAATGTGATCTATAACGTAGTGCTTTGTTTCTAAACTGCAAGGGTATATGCTTACGTGATATAGCGTGACATGTGACAAAAGGGGGGAGGGGGTATGTTGAAGTGTGACACTTTGTGACAAAGGGGGGAGGGGGCGTCAAATATATTGAAAAAAAGTGTGACATCATTTATGAACGACCCCTTCCGTGCAAACCTTAGAATAAAGATTGTTTCTCATAACATTAAGTAATTACAAATGTTATTGAAAATCTATTAATAATTCTTTCAAATACTATGGGGAAAAGGCGTTTACATGGAATAAAGAAAATCCACTTTATTTAACGAGGTGCTTAGGGGCCGTTCATAAATGACGTCACGCTTTTTTCTCATATATTTGACCCCTTAACCCCCTTTGTCACGCGTCACGCTATGTTGCATAATGCATGATGTCACACTTCTTGTTACCCCCTCCCCTCCCTTTGTCACACTTTGTCACAATTTCCCGAACCCCCCTCCCCCCTCGATGCGTGACATCATTTATGAATGATCCCTTATCTTATATATTAATATTTAACTAAAATACGTTCTACGCTTTTTAGCCTACTTTCCCGTAAAAGTAAAAAAAATATATATTAAAGCATGAAAGAAGGCTTAATGTACCGAAAAATATCGTTAAATATGAAGAGGTCAAAAATAAGTGAAGTAATTAAATAAAGATAGAAAAATAAAAAAATTGAAAGTAGGGTTTTGAGATGGGGGGAAAAAGTGTGTCGGTCGGTCTGTCTGTCCCCTCCTAATAACTTTTGAACGAATAGTCCGATTCGAAAAATTCTTTTTGCATTCGAAATATCTCGGCAAGGACATCTCATTTCCATATTATACTATTTGATTTGAACAATATTTCGTTCAATTTTGAACAGTTCAAAATTTTTTAACATTAGCGCCTACGGGTAAAAGTGAAGCAAATTATGTAAACTCTGGTCATAAGAGTAGAGTTCTTATAAACAAAATTATTAAAAAGTTCTCGAAGGAAAATATTTTTTGAGTTGAGCAATTTTTGTTCATTTTTGAACAGTTCAAAAAAATTAACGGTACTTTTTCCTTTATCCCGGCGCAGGCGATGAAGTCGCCAATAATGATGCAACCAACGCCAAACGGAATACCTCCGCTGGTAACCTTTTGCCTGTTTTGTTGTCTTGGCGAGATTTGCGCCGGGACAAAGGAATTCATTTTGAAACAGTTCAAAAAAAAAAAAAAAAAAAGATTAACATTAGCGCCTACGGGGAAATTTCAATCCTTTATAAATCATGATCTAACAGACCGATTTGCTTGGAACAAAATTTATCGGAAAGATGTTTGGCTGTAGAACATGTACAGATACGAAGTTCAACCAGGACGGAACGAGCCGATTTTCTTATGAAATTTTTTGATCGGGATTTTTAACGATATTTTCGAATGAATAAATGATTAAATGAATGAGTGATGGAATAAACGAATAAATGAGTGAATAAATCAGTGAATAAATAAATAAAATAGATAAATGAATGTATGAAGTGAAAAATAAATAAATGAGTGAATAAATACATAAATGAGAAAAATGAATGAATAAATGAAAGAATGAGTGAGTGAATGAATATGTATTAACCGTTGAAAAAGGTATATTTGAAGTAATTAAGAACTAAAGTTAAATGAGGAAGAGAGAGAGAGAGTTAGCTAGATTATAAATTTAAAGTTGCTGAATACGGGAAAGTAGGCTCGTATAGTTCTAGACGGAACTTCTTGTTTACTTATGAAATAGAATTAGAATCAAGGTTAACCTAACAACAGTCATGACGCTAAAAGCTCATACATTTCCAATGAAGAATGTCGCATGATTTGACGAATAATCATGTTTCCCCTGTCTACAAAACTATTTCATAAGATGATAAGAGGTGATGAGAAGCAAAGGGATGTAAGTGACTAAAGTATCATTTTGAGTAAAATTCGTTTGAAGTTTAATTCCTATACTAAATTCTAGAGGTTCTTCATGCAAATATTTTTTTTTATTTTCGAGTCCTATATGTATGTGTTAGTTTAAGTATGAAGTGGGAACTGTTTCTGATATTAGTGTAGGATTTTTTAAAAAAGAGCTTGTTTTTACTTACACCCCTTTGCCACTAAATGAAAAACGTGTCTTGTTCATTTGGCTAATTTACACAGAAATAAAGATAACTTGTTAGTGATATAAACTTAATTAAAAACTGCATAATATAAATTTCGAATAATTATATTTACCAACAAACTAAAAATCATTGCCATTAGACAAATTGCCGCGTCAAAATATGACAAAAATAAAATTTGCAGACGATTTAAGCCTTGTTTTTATTATTATTATTTAACAATTCGGAATTCTTTTCCCATTTTTTTTTCTTCTTCTCCGCTTTAAGTTTCGCAAATAGATCGTCTGCACTGCGTACTTAAACAAACTGAAAAATCAAATAATTTTATTTATAGGCAAACGGATGTAAGTGCACTTGCATCCCTTTGCCAGCAAACGGAATGCAGCTTTTATTTAGTAATTTTTTTAAACCACACGTTTTTGCAGTATCTGCCAAAGCTGCCATTAAAATCTCTTTCCCACAAAACAGAAGGATGTTTAATTTATCATTTGCACTAGCTATCTCAAAATTTTGATTTTGGTCACTTACATCCCTTTGCTTCTCAGTGCCTGATTAAGATTTTTACTAAACATTTGAGGCGCAATTTATTGTCATAGCTGTAAGTTATTTATTTGCTTTTGATGGATTTTTTCTCGTGTTCGTAATCTGATATTCATTGTAATATGACTGATAGTATTTTTATTAGCTGCCTAGATTTACGTCGACATGGGGAAAAAATATATAACTTGGAAATTAGAACTCTTACTTTAGAGAGCAGACATTTAATAATAATAAAAAAAAACCAAATAAATATAAATTAGAAAAGAAATAATAATGAATGAATAAATTTAAAAATATATAAAATAATAATAATAAAGCGATTCGAAAGATGAAATGCAATATAACACTAAGGTAAGTTATTTTTACTGCGTATGCATTTGATATCCCGCACAATTCCTGTAATCGCATATCTTCATCTCCTTTTCGGCAACGAAAGCGCTTCCTCTGTTGTTGTGTTATAGTCTTGCTCTTAAATAAATATTTTAAGAGATTTTATTGTACTTTTTATCATTTCAGCTTGATGCCATACCCTAACATAACTGTACTCATCAATTATTAATGTGGTTTACACTACGATGTTCCACCCAACATTCATTTTTCATCTCGATGACTTCTGTATCCCTTTCCGAGTTCACCGCAGCTTGGGAGACGTGTCACAACTTGTGTGTTGTGTTTATGAATTAAAGAAATTTAAATGTCTCCCAAAATAATTAACAACTGGAAGAATATCGAATTACAAAGCATTCGAGGCTTCTAAGCCGAAAAAATATGAGAGAATTAACATTTATCACAGAATAATAATAATAATAATAATTTAAAAAAAAAAAAAAAAGAAAAGAAAAAGAGGAAGCCGAAAATCAATGTATTTACAATTTTAAAAGAGAAAAGCAAACGTTAAGACGACAAGACGGTTCTACTGGGGGAGGGGGGGGGGGACTTATTTCTGATGACATGTCAAAGCAGATAACGTGTCTATTTTATGTAAAAAAAAATGAAACAATATTTTTCTGAAATTTTTTAGAAACAAGTACGTATGTTGTTTCAAAGACATCAAAATTCCCAATTTAGCTGAAAGCAGAGGCGAATATTTACCTTGCTTCAAATTTTCTGCTTTGAAGTCGAGAAAATACAGAAGTTTGAAACATCAGCAAAAATATTTTGTTCGTGTTTACACAGTTTCTAGTTTCAATACGTACTTCATTTCTTTTTTCAACTTCCACTTCGTTCAACGAAAAATATTAGCTGGTGAAGGTCGAAATGAATATGTTTTTGTAGAATTTATAATTATTACATTTTATGACTGCAGTGCTTTAAATTTTAATCACATTTGCTTTTAGCTTATTAATTTTAAACTGAAGAGAGGAGGACCTGCTGTTAGTATGTTCCAAGAACTTATTTTGGACAATAATGTCGAAGATATTGAAATGATTAATTAAGAATGCCATTGCCAACCACTGAACTATCTACCATTTCCTGATGCTTGCTGGAAACATCTTATTTAGAGAATAGCTATTAGGATCCCATTAGAGTACACAAGATTTCTGTTTCCGTTTAACGTTGTGTCTGTTTCCGTTCAATTTAAAATTTGTAAGAGTGCAATAGTAATATTGTATTTAAATTTTAACCGAAAATATGTTTAAAATAAAGAATTTAAAAAATTCATCGTTTTTCACACAATCTTAGACATAATTTCAAGGATTAACTAAGAATTTAGATTGTTAAAATTATCCCATCGTAAAATTGTCCAATAATAGCGTGTAATAATAATTCCGGAACATAAAATTCGATATTTGAATGAAAATTCTGAACATAAGTCAATGATTATCGCATTTTTGCAATAATTGTACAATTATAAGAATGAGATGGATCAAACTTACATGTGTTGCAGAGACTGGTGTCCCAACCAACTGGTGATGAGTATCCTGTAATAGTAATGATAATGTTATTATTGTTCACAATAGCATAAATAATGACAACAATAATAACAAAGATAAGTATCCATCAAGAAAGTAAAAATATTTCCTATAGAGTTACTAATAAATTTAAGTAAAAAAGGAAATTTTCCATTGTACATAGAAATAGTAATAAGCGCATTCAATAGGTGGGTTAATAATAGCGAAAAAATCGAATAATCCATTATATAATAACTTTAAGTAATGCATTACTTGTAAATCATAATAAACATTGCCGTAACTCGACCAGTAATTTTTTAACAAGTTATGACAATGATTGAGTTTAAAAAAATTCTTTAGGGGACTATCAACTATTGAATGTTACCCTGTAAGATAGTTCCCACCGAAGAATGATGAATTAAGACATTTCGAAACGATTTGGTATAGCGATAGATTGATTCATCTATATAAATAAAACTCACTTTTGCTTTCGCGTATGTTTGAAATAAGTATACGCGCGAACTATAGAACGTACAGAAAAAATAAAAAATACACCTGTTGGATTCAGAATTTCAACAGAATTAACTTTAGCTATTTTTATTATTTTTTTATTGTAAAAAAATTATATTTAATTAATATTTAATGATTATTAATTGTAATTAATTTAATAATAATTAACTGTAATTAATTTTCCAAATTTACTCACGTTCTGTGCTGAGTACAACTCAACCTCCCTCTAATGCATTAATTTTACGTAGTTTTAATAATTAAATTTGCTTAACTTAATTTATGTACTTTTTGCATGTTAAAAATGGCTTTTGTTCAGCAAGTGATCTAAACAGCGATCAGTTGGTAGAATAAATACGATCTCCTTTATCGATGCTCTGTGAAAGCCCTAACGTCTGTAAAGAAATGACCAAAGAAATCTCGAGCGAGGCAAGCCTACCATTCCTTATTAAATTTTAGCGCAAACGGTATTTTTCGAAGGGAACTGTCTGGGGAAATCCTCAATGCATGAAATAGCCCGAGGAACGCCGGGCGCCGCAGTTGGTTGTGTATATTGTGTCCTGATCACATTCAAGTCATTGGCAGGGCAGGGGCATACGGAGCAGCTGCCCTGGGCCTCCACATCTGAGGGAGCCCCAAATCGAATAGAAAATTTGTGTTGCGTTTCTTTCTTTAATGAACTTTTTTTAAAACAAAATATCACTACAATGTAAAATCCGCCAGTTTTATGTTAGCTTCTTCATTAATCTACCGTAGGAGCTCAAAAATTCCATATTTCGTATATCCACGGCTTTCTCGGGCGGATTTTAACTATATTTTCGCAATCATGGTGGACAAATTTGGCCAATATTCATTGCTGAAGTAGTGAAGCAGAGGAGCCCTCCAAGAAAGTTTTTGACCCGGGACCCAATTAGCCTTGATCATTGGGAGAGTCATACGTAGAATGAGTAATAAGAAATAAAACTTTGAGATCTTTTTGACTTTGGAGGGACAATTTGAATGCATGGTAAGTGAGGATAAACTAACCCTGATATCTGCATTTTAGCAGTTTTGCACGTCCCAAAGTGATTCATGTCCTGGCCATAGGCGTAACCAGGGGGGGTTTTGGGGGTTCCAACCGCCAAAACCCCCCGAAATTGGTATGTTCTTATTTAGGCACATTTAGGCGCACAGAAAAATTTCTGGCTACGGCCTTGCAAAGCACATTTTTTTTTTCCTAAGAAAATTAAACACATATGCATATGATTTTATGTCATCTTTCTCTGAAGGGTTGTGATCATGGCCAAAGTATGCAGCTCATAATAAAGAGGACTTTTCATCTGGTTATAATCAACCCCCTTATCACCTTGGGGGGGGGGGGTTACGGCGAAAGGTGGCTTCAATCACCGTACCACACACAGACAAACAGAGATCCTTTCAATCACTCCAGAGGGTTTTCTTTTCTTCTTGATGTCTTTTTTACCCAAAGGCAGCAATCTGGGAAAACAATCGCACAAGTAATAAGTTTCCTGGAAAATATTCTCTGTTGTGATGGAGTCCTAAAGTCCAATTGTCCTAATGGGTTAAACCCTCAAGCCAGGCAGGGATACTCATTAAGAAACTTAAAGAGCAGTTTGTATTTATTTATGACTTCCTGTCCAAAGACCCATTTTGGTAAAATATTTTTTGTAGATGAGCCGATTGGAAAACTGATGAACTGTAGTTGCATTGCATTCTCATTTACAGATGTTCTCTCATCTCTTATATTTTAAATGTTTTTTTTTTCTTATTATGGTCCATCACCGATTGCATTACGACTCTGGAAATCATCCGTTCATCGTTTCCAATCTCACTGCTACGGTTTAATGCTGCATTTTAATTTACAATCAAGTATTATTTATATTTTAGCTAAATTTTTAATTATTTTCGATACATAATAATGTTTGCACTCCAGCGATGGACACGTTCGTCATCCAAAAAGAAAAGAAAATTTGATTCAGACGCTTCCACTTCTGAGGTATGTTTTGATACAAATTTAACAAATTTTTTAGAAATTTATTGTGGGGATGAGCATTTTTGTAGGGGAATTTGGATTTTTTTCTCTAAAATTCGACTATTTCCCGGTTTTAATATTATGAATGCCTGGACATAGAAGATTGCTTAGCGCTAAATATTGAATTTTCTATTGCGTTTGAATTAAAAAATAAACTAATAGATCTAGTAAGGAATGTTTAATGTTTTTGTGAATCAAGGCCGTATCCAGAGGGGAAGGGGGCCCACGGGCAGCCCCCCAGAAATCTTTTGCAATGTATCATATATTCCTCCCTGAAACTTTGCTTTACATAAGTGCTCCGGAGCAGGGGGAGCATGTTAAGAATTAGGAAGGGCAGTGTATGCTTCAAAATCATACCATTTATATATACATATATATATAGATATATATGATTAGAAATGATGTTAATATGAATTTTTTTACATATATGATAGCTTTTTGATGTATATATAGTAGATGTATGTTTAGAACTTTGGTGAAGTTAGAGGAGTGGGTGTTTGGGGCTTCTGCAACTTAAATTTTTGTAACTGGTCTTATATCTATAATGCTTAGGATAACTCTGGAGGCAAGGGTTCGAGGGCTCTCCCCAGGAAACTTTTTGAAATCTTCCTAGCAATGCAATTTCGGGATACTTTGGTGATGATAGAGGAAACAGAAAGAAGTTTGGTTACTCTCCCCCCCGAAATTTTTTTCAAAATAAAGTCTTATGTCTTTTAAGTTACTTTTGGTGTCGCTCGTGATAGTGTTCAATGTCCTTTCGCTGAAAGTGTTTCTGAAAGTAAAGTGTCTTAAAAGCGTAATTTCTCTTTTCTTTCTTTTTTTAAAACTTGTGATATGAATTTTTTTTGCCGGGGGGGGGGGAGGAGTTGACTTGCTCCAAGGGGGTAGTTCACCCCCCCCCCCCGGGAGATGCCTGAAATAAACACGGAGTATATCTTTAGAGACAAGTATTTATGACTTGTAAATTTTCAACTCTTTTACACTTCTTATTGGTGTTTAGTCTGTATATTTTTAGGGTGACCCCCCCCTTTCACCAACTCTAGTTACGCCTATGGTCCTGGCAACAGCTTACAATGACAATTCATCAAAACGGTTCAATTCCGGGCGAAGTAATCACCCCCTTCTGCTGCAATCTGTGCAGACGAGGACACCAGCAAATAGGCAAACGCCATTCGGACTCTTGTTATTGACAGCGGGGGGGTGTGGAAGACGTTGCCATCTTCGCAAGATAAACGATGCCTCGAACACCCCTAGCATAGAAGGGGAAGGGTGACAGTAGCTGATGCGTATTACGTAGATGGATAGTCCTTTCTGCCTTCGAGCCGTGTTTGATGTAACTTGCAAGCTAAAAAGGGAGGGACGCGTTATTGAAGAGGAATGTTTTTGGAAGATTCGCAGTTATACTGCTGCACATGATGGCCAGAAGCCCATTTTGGACTGAGGACATCTGTCAAGTGTGGACGGGGGAAGATGTCGGAAAATTGTGATTTATTTTCTGTGCATGAGCAACGTATGTCCGTTTTTAAATCGCCATAAATGAAGATGTTTGTGGGTTTATTTTTTAGGGTTACAAATGTGTCGCAGAGTGACATAGGAGAAAATTACATTTATCCGGTAAAGATGAATTCCTTTTTAAAAACCGACGCTTTTTATTCCAAAAATCATTCTCAAAAGGGAAAAGGTTTATAGGCATTCGGAGAAAATAGAATGAGGGATGATGTTTGCAAATATAAAAGGTCTTTGGAAGTATTCCCCATTGTTGATTTTCCTCGTATTTGAGTTCAATTTCATTTTTGTCACCGGTATGTCAATTTGTTTAACAGCTGTGCTATAAAAATTTCATTCACGAAAATGTAATTTTTCATAGTTGAAGCAAATTTTTGCAGTAATATTTCAAGATCTTAACACGCAATTTACAATGTCCATTTGCTAGATCCTTGCATCATTTCAAAGAAAAAAACATGTTTTCGCTATTAGCAGAGTCATAATAAATAAATATTTCGCAAGTGAAAAACAATATCGCGTTAAGCAAAAAAAAAAAAAACATCGATTGTAATTGAAAACACACATTTTAAATATTTAATTATGTTTTGAAATTTATTTAGATTAGCATCAATGAAAAACAATATTTTCCTATGTTATATTGCAGTAAGCAGGTTAAAAGGACGGCTACTTTCTTTGAAACTAAAATTTATCTCCAGTAAGTAACTGTTTCTTTTTCCCGTATTCCAATAAAATATTTTACTTCTGAATGAAAGAAATTTTCAACACTAAAAGGCGAATAAGAAGTTTTAATGGAAGTTAGTTAAATATTGCTGCGTTTCAGAACTTGAATTTTCACTATTACTACGTGTGAATTTTCTAAGACGACCTTCAACTGCCTGTCATAAATTTTTGTTTTGTAATTTTAAGTTATAGCTTTCCAATAACTTGTTGCAATTCATATTTTGTGAAGTCCGAACGATTAAATAATTATACTTTGATTTTGCAATCCTCATATATATAATGTGGTAAAAATGCGTAAGAAAATTTTTTTACCGTTTCAGTAATGGGAATAAAAATATAAAATTATCTTTTCTAGTTTCTCAACAGATTTTAATATTTGATAATTGAATAATGAAAACAGCATGGGAAAATGGCAAAATTACAATTACAGACAGGAAACAATATCCTTGCAGCTTTTTGAACGATGTGTGCAGTCTGTCGGAAATTTCAACCATTAACTAATTTCTTTCTCAAGAAACATTCAAATTTAGTATATATTCGGCTAAAATCCGTCCAAAACGCTTTCCGAAGTCTTCTAATCGCGTCATGTTCTGCCCTTTCCTTTGCATATTCCATCCATTAATATTTGCAGAGTATTCTACAGAAAGCAAGTCGTTTACGGTAAGTGGTACTCCATTTAAGTACCTCGCCTATTTACACAACGAAGCCTTACGCATCAAGTCTGCTCTCAACACTTTGCAGAATGAAGCGTTACACTCATCAAGTGCGTGCGACACTGCGATTCAAGGGGTTAATGCTGCTAATGAAGTATGTATCGATCTTGATTTCTAAAGTGTAAGAACCATTCCAATAAATTTATGGCACTGTAAGCGAAATTATGGACATGGTAAGAGACATTGTTGAATCAAGTTAGTGAGTGACAAAGTATTTGTGTAATGAAGTCAAGATAATGCTTATAAATTAAAATTAATGCTTTATGCAAAAAAAACTTTGATGTGGGTTCCGAATCCAGGTTTAAAATGTTTCTGATAATGTGTTTCATTTCTTTTGTAAAGCTTGGAATGACTTCAATGTAATTAATTCAAGTTATTTAAAATAAAAGAAATATTTCTCTCTCTTTTTTTAAACAATTCAACTCCCAGTGAATGTTCGCCTATATATTTTCAATCAATTTCCTTCAACTTAGTGAAAAGAATTTTCACCAATTTATTGTCCGTGTCAGCTTACTGTATTTTCTTCAATTAAGTAAACTGTTGCGATTTAGATCAATGATTTTTCAGAAAGTTACAGTCAATGGATTTCCCTAAACTTACGCTCAATGAATTTTTTTTGCAATTATTATGAATGAATTTTAGTTATATAATTCTAAATGAACTTTTATCAAATAATTCTCAATGATTTTTCGTCAAATTATTCTAATAAATTTGGCTTAAATTACCAATGACATATTTTAGGAAAGTTAATATCAATGAATTTACTTTAACTTACAAGAATTTTTGGTAACTTAATATCAATGAATTTTGTTCAACTTACAAGAATGTTTGTCCTTTTTCTACAATTATATTGTTAAGCAATTTTTATGAACTTACGATTATGCTGTTTCGACTAACTGGCTGTCGACAATTGTCAACTCACTGTTAATGAACTTTCCTCATTTACTGTGAGTGAATTATTACATGTTTACCTTTCGTCAAACATCATTATTTATTTAAAGTCATATAAAATCCTAATTAGATAAGTTATTACACACTTATTCTTTTCGTTTGCCCCATTTCCCTTAGTATATCTTAGTTCTCTTAGTATATCTTAGTTCTCTCAGTATATCTTAGTTCTCTTAGTATATCTTAGTTCTCTTAGTATATCTTAGTTCTCTTAGTATATCTTAGTTCTCTTAGTATATCTTCTCTCTTCGTATATCTTAGTTCTCTTAGTATATCTTAGTTCTCTTAGTATATCTTTTTCTTAGTATATCTTCTCTCTTCGTATATCTTAGTTCTCTTAGTATATCTTCTCTCTTCATATATCTTAGATCTCTTAGTATATCTTCTCTCTTCGTATATCTTAGTATCATATTCTTATACAATAGAACTCGTTTATAACGACACCGCTTTTAATGACACATCGATTATAAGGTCAATGAGTTGCCGATCCAGCAGATCATGTTTGAAAATAACGTCGTTAAACCACTACGCTTTTAATGTTATTCTTTAAAAGACGACATCCGTTTTAATATGGTTTCCCCATGGTTTCGTTTTTTATTTTATCGCTTTTCAAGTAAAATTCTAAGAACTTAAGATTACAATTAGACTTCTATAACTCGTACTGCCTATGCTCATAGTCCGTTTTCCAGATCTCAACAAATTAAACCCTAAAAATTTAACGGTTCACCAATATATAGGGTGCACGAGTATTGGCGAATGTTCTCCTTATTCTATTGAGGATTTTAAAGCACTGCTGTCTTTACTCTAATGTTGGGTACTTTTAAGATAATTTTAGAAATGTGATACACAATTACCAACCTAAAGGGGATTTATTGTTTCGTTTTCTTTGTATGACCTGTAGAAACCTGTCACCTAAAATTCACTTATGATTCTGAAAGTAAATTTAGTGCAGATTGAGATTGTAAAAAAATTGTCGAAAAGAATCTTTATAATAAATCATACATGAATGGCTATTTGTTTTTAATGGATTTTCACAAAACATTTTGCTATGCTGAAAATTTATTAAACGTTTGACAGTACTTATGGCAAAAGGGGCGGGGGGCTTAGAGCCGCCTCTCCACCCTCTTATGGAAGCCCATGGTATAGTCTGCTATGTTTAATATGTTAATGTATTTTTTACTTCAATACCTTTTGAAGAAAAAAGTACAAATTATCGATAAAAAAGTATGAGCTTCAGCTAAATAATTATTTTAAGATAAAATTCTATACTCATTAATCTTCTTGAATCTATGTACAAATATCTCGTAGTAATTACTTTTCAGTAAACATAAAATTCTAATATCGCTTTGAGAAATAATCGAAAAAGGCTGTTTTTATTTTTTCAATTTTACTCCAAAACTTGTCGTTATGATGATTTATGAACTCGGTATTCAAACATTTTCTGAATAAAATGCATTAAGGCTCAAGTTTTCTTTGATAAAAATTAAGCGCTCTCAGTTCTCCTCGACATGAGTAATGGAGGTTATGCGAAAAAGTGAGATTCGGTTTGAGGCTAATGACTAATGGATTGAATCTCTTATTTGAGATAGTGAATAAAGTTGGAATTGAATTCAATTTTATTTGAAGAAAGAGACTTATTTTTATTTATTTGTACTTTTATTGATTTTTATACTAATAAGGAAATGACGATAATAAATTTGATAACCCACGTAAATATTCTGTGCTTTTATCCGAAAGAGAAAAAAAAACTGAATTGGATAAATGCAACTGAAGCAAGATAAATTAGATGCGCAAAATAAAAGGTAGTAGTATTTATTAATGTGTAGGTAGCACATTTTGGTATTTTTCACTAGAGAAAACTGTTAGGTTTTCGTTTTAAGAAGTTTTCAAATACTGGTAGATTTTTATTGAAAATTTAAGATTATTTTAAGACGTTGAATGATAATTCGGAATTTCTCAGAGCGGTTTCAGACGTGAGGATGATAGTTTGAAAATTCAAAGGCTTTTCAGACGAAGTAGAACAGTTTGGAATTTCAGAGATTATTTTCGACTGAAGCATGATTATGTAGAGCTACAGACCTTTCCAGGCTAAGGAAAAATTTTTGAAATTTCAGAGATTGTTTCGAGTGGTGAGATAATGTTTCGGACTTTCAGAGACTATTATTACACAAGGCACAATCTGCTCTAATTATAAAAACTGTTTTCAGACAAGTCACAATGGTTTGCAATCTCAGAGACTATTAAAAACTCGTGCTAGCGAAGGGCATCGGTTTGAAATTTTAGAAGCCATTTTCAGACCTTTGGCAATGATTTGAAATATCAGAGATTATTTTCCAAATTTGATAATGGCAGTGGTGCAGTCCTGTAAAAATTTAGGGGGGCAGGGGGACATTTGAGTTAAAGCATAAAAGAAAGGTGGCGGGACGCTCACAGTTGAAATTAAACAGAAGGAGGACGTTGTCTCCCAGCATTCCTTCTCGAGTATACTAAACTAGAGGATAGTTTGGACTCTCAGACTGCATTCTGATGTGGGGCGATGGTCTGGACTTTCAGAGACTGCTTTTAGCTGTGGGACGATAGTCTGGATTTTCAGATATTGTTATCAGCTCTGGGACGATGATCTGGAGCTTCAAAAACAGTCTCTTTCTTTCGTTAATATGGACTGGAACTTCAGAAATCGTTTTCTTCAGTTGTGTGACTGTAGTCTGGAACGTTCGGAGTTCTTTTCTTCACTCATTTGACGATGGCTTGAAATATTAGACGAGATACAATGATTTGGAATTTCAGGAGTTTTCAGATTTGGGAAGATGTTTTAGTATATTAGAGACTATTTTTAGGTCAAGTACGATGAATAAAGCCTCAACGACTATTTTCACTTGAAGCATAATAGTTTGAAAATTCAGAGATTATTTTCAAACGAGCACAATAGTTTGAAATTTCTGAGACTATAGCATAGACGAGGTACCATGGTTCTAATGAAATTTCAAAGACGAAGGTTTTAAAATTTGTAGCTTATTTTCAGACGTAGAGCTATCGATGGCTTAAAAGTTCAGAGACTGCGTTTAAGAGTGGGAGAATTATTTGGAATTTCATAGTCTACTGTTAGGCGTGGGACTCCAGTTTGGATTGAAATTTCAACATTATTTCCAGATGTGGGTAAATGGTTTGGAAGTGTGAAAGGCTATTTTTTCACATATGTTAACGATTTTATTAATTAATGTGCTAATTTTTTTTCTTTGAGAAATAGCAGTAACATTTTAAGAATTTTGCATAGCGTAATAAATAATGACGTAAAATAAAATAAATCAAACGAAGAAAAACGTAGGGAATCATTAGGAGAAAGTCAATCTTCTGACAGAAAAGGAATAAATTACGATGAAAAACGACCTCAATAAGTTCTTCTGAAATGTTTGAACTTGATTAAAGAATTCGGAACAAAAGAAATATATATTGAAACATTGTTGCAGAGTAATGAACTGGAAGGTTTAAAATCTGAAAAATTAGGCGTTTATTTGATGTCGCATACGGCAGTCCTTAACCGTACAGTAAAAAGTTGAAAGAAAAAAAAAAGAATAGTGGAGGGATATTTAAAAATAGTGATCGAAAAGAGTAATAAATAAAGCTTTTGGGCGGAAAAATACAGAAAAATAAGAACGGGAGAAAATAATTAGAATGCATTCAAAAAAGAATAGCTTGCGAGATTTTAAAAAATGAATAAAATAAAAAGAAATAAAGAAACTTTTCGTTAAATTTCCGTTCTTTTCGCTGCTTTTAATGATGCGGTTATTAACTGCTAGGAAACTAAAATAGTCAGCAAGAGTAGAAAATAGCAAATTATGCTTTGAAAAAAATTGAATATATGAATGTAAAATAATCAGAACGAATTCTGAAAAAAAAAAGGGGGGGGGGGCTTTATTCAGTTTCCAATCCATCTGATATTTTAAAGACAATGACCATGAAGCCTGCCTCCTTTAAATGAATAGTTTTTACTCTACTATATTATGTTTCATTGCTTTAGGTAGTTTGAAAAACTCAGTTATCAAGATAATAATTTTTCGTTATTTCCTTTTTTTAATGCCAGAACAGACATATTTTTATTTTAAATACTCTGAATACCTAATATAGAATAACGAATGCGTAAAATGAGCAAATATGTTTAACAAGACCAATATGTATCTTTTTTACCTTCCGCGTATTAAATATTTCAATCTAAAAAGCAGGAAGAACCTTTAGAATTTCCAACCTTTTCTTCTTTCTTCGCCAGAAATTTCGAAGAAAATTTATCTTGGAGAATAATGTTTAACTTAGGTTACTCATAAAGAGTATAAAACTAAAAAATCGATAGTTTCTACTACGACAGATTAGATTCGATTTTTGCCGAAGGGCATGTTTTTGTTCGATATTAGCCAACTAACGAAGCAGTTAATTAAAATTTTTGTTCTTCATAATTTAAAAAGTTAATTAGTGTCTTTAAGTAACGAACGTTGTATTCATGAGCTTATTTGAATTACGGATAATGAATTACGCTTTGTTGCTTACGTTGGAAATTTTCTTAAGCGTGAAGTTATTTTTAAGACTAAAATATAAGCATAATATTGTGGTTAATTTTTACTTGAATAGATATTGATCTCATTTTTTATGTACTTTGTTGCATTAAATTAAGAATACATTTTATGCTTTTAGCTCTTTTAAAACAAAATAAAATATAATTTAATAAGTACTACAGGAACTTTTGTATTAAACTATTTTTTGTGGAACATTGAAATTTTGTGGCAATATTTTTTGTGGAATTTTTCTGAAATTGTTTCAATAATTGACCATTGGAGCAAGATAATAATTTAACAATTATTTCAAAGAATTCTATTTAGAGAAAATTGAAAAATATTTTCCCCCTGTTGTTTAAATTAGTAGTAGTATCGATCAAGACCTTCAATAGGATATAAGATCAAAAACCAGTAACAGAGATTGTAGATGCTAATCCAGTTTATGTTGTGTACTTTATCAATGTTTCATGAGAGAAGTTATTTTTTGGTTTCTGATTGTGCTATTGTTTCGGTTTACCTGAGCTTGCGCAACATATTGGCAAACTTAACTTTTTTTCTTTCTCGAAATTCAATTCCATCAATTTTTCCTTTAGGAGAAGCAAATTAAAACTGCCATAAGGTTTAACTCAATTTAAAATTTTCAATAGTACCGATTAAAACAGAGAGTTTTATCATTAAGAATCACTTCTGCTGCGAATTATTTATTTCTTGAGCACAGAAAGATGTTATCCCATAGGCAGAAAAATAATTCTGTACAGTTCTGTTTTATTTTAGCATGTAAAATTTCTGGAAGGGGACAAGGCGTTTTACATTAAAGGTCAAAAAGCTTAAAGGAATGCTGATAGAAAAGATGCAAGAACTGCCATAGAATCGAATATCCTACACGGCGTTTTACCGGTGAATGTAGCAGAAGTACTTTTTTTTTTCTTTCTAATTGGGCTTCGTATGGTCATTAACCTTTGCAGACCTAGTGCGTACCCCGGTAATCGGCATCCATTTTTTTTAAGTAGCACCACTTTCGGTGGATGCCATTGCCACTGAGAATTTGAACGCTCAGTTTCCCCTAGATGGCGGCACCTGAGCTCTCATTTGATGTGGATTGCACTGGGTATTTAATTTAGCGGAGAGTATCCAAGCGAAACGGATACTCAAGGGATCTTTAACATGCCGCATAATCATACAACATGGGCGCAGACGATTTTCTGCATCTTGAAAATCCACCGCCAGTTTCGAACCTGCGATCTTGGGCGTACGAGACCTGCGCCTTACCAATACGCCACCCTGTCGATGTAGCAGAAGTACTTATGCAGGGTGTATTGGCAAAGTATGCAACAGAAATAAAAAGCAATTATTTTACTGCATAACTATAATAGAGTCTGTCGCTCAGAGTTCTCCAAAACAATACCGAGGAGAATGATTTCAGCGGTTCGAGAGTGTACTTGACGAAATGTGACAAATTTGGTGCACAAAAATGTACAGCAGAGTACACTCTCAGAAACAGAGCTCTCATTTTTGACGATTCTTTAACCTTCAAGAAAATTTTGACATTTACAACGACTCTTTCCTTGCGCGATCACGTGACTTAAAGTAGTTACCACACAAATTTCGCCGATCTGAGCAAAGGATTACTCGGAGTATTTTTCACGAAGCCATTTCGTCAAGTACGACGAAAGTTTCGTGAGATTTGAGCATGAGTTTCTGAGAGTGTATGCGGTTTTGATTTACAAAGATCAAGTTTTGATACCTAAAGTTACCGTTATGGAAGGCTTGGAGTCTCGTTGAGATTTTTATCCTTCATAGACAGTTATTTGATTATTGTACCCTAGAACCCAACTTGTTTATTTATCATGCTGCTGTGTTAGAGCAGGTAAAAAAAAAATGCTAGTGTTGCCCTTCGTTATTTTTCACGATTGAAAAAAGGTAGGAGGACTGGCAAGCATAACCGACTTATGGAAAATTTTTCGACGATTTGAATCTACTGATAGATTTTTTCAGATATCTATCGTAAACTAGCGACTAATTTGCCCATTTCTACCGGGCATGCCGATATGCTACAGAACATTGCGATTTCAAAAAAAAAAAATCAATGTCTGAATCCAACTTTTAGTTGTAAATAAAAATAAAAGTCCTTTTTTAGTAAAAAGTTTTTATTTACTGTTTAATGGATGGTAAAATATTCATTTATCACACATTATACGATTACAACTCCAAACTTTCCCCCAGTGGCACCCTTTGACATTTTTTCGTTAGAACTTTAAATCACAGGTACGGAAATTTGGTAACCTTAGCCTAGTACTGTGCTCGCTACAGTGCCCTGGACAATGTCACAATGTAAACGATTTATTTTCACTGTATATTAATCATGTAGTATATACATACATAGATATTTTTCCTTCTAAACATCGTAAAATTGAAGCTTGAATTAATTACATACCTCGTTTAGACAAACTCAATGCGAATGGCAAAGAAATATACAATATTTGTCATTATGAGAATACTGTACAGAGACAAATATACAATATTGACATTGAGCGGAATGCTTATGTCTCCTTTTCAACGCTTCAGTATTCTTGAACATCCAGAAAAGTTTTACTTGACCAAATAGTATTCAAAAACACTTTGATAAGTTTAATAATATAGAGCGTAAAAATATTTCCTTCGTATTCAATATTAAAGCACAAACTATGAGTGCTTAATCAACATAGCAATACTTGAGATGAAAAATTAATTTAGCAATAAATATTACTGTTGTATACTTCCAACGATGAAAGTTTCACATCTCGCTTTTTGTTTCTGTTTTAGTTTGACGTTCTTTGACATGAAAAGGACATTAGAAATCGATGCGAAAAGTATCTTACTCAATCAACCATTGGAGAGGAAGGAATTGTGTTTTTTCAATCACGAAATGCCCTCGTCGCACTTGACTTAGTCGCAATGTCGTGTAATGAAACATTGATTAAAACCTTTTAATGGCTTTAAAAGTTGAACTTAATTTGGATTGGAGGGGAGGGATTTCATTTAAACTGTTATGCCTTAAGTGACTGCTTAAGAGATTATTATTCAGGGGTTTTTGCTTCGAGCTTTGTACTTTAAATTATGGCACTCAATTATTCGTCTCTTATGAGTGACGTTTTAAAGGGCTAAAATAGTCGCTTTTATCCCTTGCTAGCTATAGGCTTAAGATTCTGAACAATGAAATTCGTTCAATTGGTGCAAAAAGTGGCAGGCTGGACTGCTGGACTTTTTAGTCACTTTTTCCTATGATCTGAAGAATATATTATCTGAATTATGTATTAAAAATTTATATTTTGTTACTTTAGTTTTATTCCTTGATCTTGCACGCTTACAAGTCGAGGAGCTATAAAAAAAAGGTTACAAGTCGAATAAAGAAATATTTAATAACAATAGACAGAAAATACCAAAGAGAACTAAGAGGCATACGTGCCTATCACTTTTTGACATAATCACCAAGTCTATTCAGGCATTTATCACAACGTAGAACCAACTTGTCAAACCCATCTTAGTAGAAATCAGGTCCCTGTCCAATCACTCTCAGAAACGCATGCTCAAATCTCACGAAACTTTCGTCGTATTTGACAAAATGGCTTCGTGAAAAATGTTCCGAGTAAATTTTTCGTCAAATTGCCGAAATTTGCGCAGTAACTTTTTTACTACACGTGATCGCGCGAGTAAAGAATCGATGTAAATGACGAAATTTTCTTGACGGTTAAAGAATCGTCGAAAATGAGGATTCCATTTTTGAGAGTGTTGAGGTAGGTCTCGGCGGATGTTTTCGCATCACTGTTTGAAGAGAACCGTGTGCTGGATAAGTGTTCCTTGAACCGCAGGAAATATTCACTGGGTGCCAAATCTGGGATGTTTAGGAGGTGACTCCAGATTCCCCACTTGATCGGTCGCAACAATTTCTGTTTTGCTTTAGCAGTATGGGGCCATCCATTGTCATGCAGAAGGATGACACTTTCACTCAACATGCACAGCCAGATGAGGATACATTCTATGCCCATAAAAATCGAATCAGGGAACTTTAACTACCTACCCGCACACCAGCTGTATGGTAAGTAGCGCCATCTGACTCGGCCCTGGTGAAACAAAATTTCTCGACAATATGAAGTTCTTAAGTCCTGCGGTTTGTAACCTTTTTTTTCTGATCATTCCTCGGATATTTGACAAAACAAGTAGAGCCTAAAAGACTACCATGTATCACGGGGGAACCTACTGCTTACAGCAGATTTCAAACCACTAGAACAAAATTGGAAGAATTTCTATACTGATCAATAACATTCATGGCCAGGATTCGAACCTAGGCCCATGACAAATAATTTAGCTCCGAGCCAAACTTCCACTGTTTTTCTCGTAAATAAAAGACACCTTGTAATGAAATCTGCATGCACGTGCTTTGGAGATTCCACGTAGGAATTGGGGATACCTTGAGCTTATATCTGTGCAACGGTTTTACTAGTTTTCTAACAAAATTCAATTTCCTTGCCCTGAAGATTAGAAGAGAGCCCCAGCCCCTGCCCCAGTAACTCCGATACACGTCTCGGCAGTTTCCTTGTTTTGATTACGTTGAATTAATGAAGTCTCTGAAACATATGCTTGGAATGTTTCTTTAAGGAATCGGAGCAACACAAAAGATATTTTTTCTTTTTCGTATCTATAAAATCGCTCATTAATATTACTAGCCGCTCCGGCTAGATGTAAGCAATTCATTTTTTATGCCATTTCCCTTTCATGTCAAGTGGCACGTTCGGCGCGTGCTCGTATTTTTCTCATAAACTATTAGAAACAACTTTTTTTTCATTCAATTGCGCATCGCTTTTGGAAATAGATTCTCTTCGCAATTTAAAAAAACGAAAAAAAGAAAAGAAGAAGTTAAAACTTAAAATATGTGAGAAGGAAATCGTCACAATTCCGTTTTTTAGGCTAAAAAGACAAAATGATTGTTGCCAACGGCAGGAAAGGAATTCAGCACAATTTTGTGCCGCATACAGGCCCATCATTTCGAAGTTTTCCAGGGGGGGGGGGTATATTCTCCTTATATATTACATTAAAGAAAACAGAAAAATGCATGCACATTCGAGAAAATACATCATGCTCAAAGCCAGGGGAGTGTCAATTGCACCCTCCTAAATGATGGGTCAGGCAGCACAAGTCAACGTTTTATTTACATAGATTGTCGTCGTTCTCCATTGATACTTTATTGAAACTGGAGATAAACTTCAACATTTACAGGTACACTACTAATTACGTCTTTATTCCCCGTTTTTAGCTTTTCATACAAAAAATTTCAATTGTTATGTTTCGTTAGTCATCTTCCAATAAAAAATTGGAAAAACTGAAATTGAAATAAATGATTAAAAAAAAAGAATTACTTGATGCTTTTCATTGAATTGAACGGGAATCCACGGTTAAAATCATTAGTCTTTTAAACGGAATTTTGAAAACAATTACATATTTTAATTTCAAAACAATCCTTTAAACCTTAAAAGAATATAATTAAAAGAACTCTATTAAAACCGATAACGTAAATTAAGCTTTGCCATTATTGTTTCAAATTGTTCTTGTTTCGAAAGAATTTTATTTCGTCGTTGTCGAAAACATCACATTTTTACTTTACTTTCCACCCACTAATGTTTCTAAAAATAGTTTTACTTCAGCGATTATAAAACAGAAAATTTAGCATGAAGCTTTCTTTTCCGACAACTTCACAAACACTGTTTTATTGAAAGTACTACACTATCCATTCTTAAGCGGTGTTTATAGGATATTATTTTGTTAAACTTTAATTTATTGTACGGCCTTTTCAAAAAAGCTATTTTGTTTTTCTGAAACAGTTTCGTTGCCGTAAATTTATACTAGTAGTTTCAAGCTGGAAAAGTTATGTTACGATCAGTTTCTATCGTCATAAAATACAAAGGGAACTTTGTGTACTATTTTCCAAGGCTTAAAAGTCAAGTTTAGTGATTTTCAATATTTATGTCGTTTCGAATAGCGAGCATTCCCCTTTATACAAACATTTGCAGCCTATTTGAAAATCATATCGTACTTTCGTTGAGTAAGATTAGCTCGCTTTATGTCATTCAATACTTTTATTTTACTTATTAACCCTTAAATTCCCAAGTTTTGTTATCGTCGTCCGCCTTGAGGCGGAGTTGGGAATTAACGGGTCAATCCCCTACGCCCTTCCCTTCCATTTACGGTGACGGATATAGGCGAGACCACGGATTTGCGAAACCTATGGTTAACCTGATTGGCTCTTAAGAACTCAGTAACTCCGCCTTCGGATTGACGGATTGGCGGTTTCTACTGCGTCAGTAAAAGTACCAATCAGTCAACACGAATATGGGTTAACCCTGTAATACCCAATTTTTTAAACGTCGTCCGCCTTGAGGCGAAGTTGGGAATTAGAGGGTTAAACATGTTTTCATACAATGTTATTGCGAAACTAAAATGAACACGTACGTATGCTTTCAGTTACTTCTAATAATTGGAAGGAGGAAAATCTTAATAACGAGATTTAGGAAACTTAATGCTCACCGTAAAACTCCATCTATTGGTAGAGCGTAAGAACGAAATTCTTACTACTTAACCACTCGGGAAGCGTACATTTTTCCGGGATAAAAAATAGCCTATGTGCTATTCCAAACTATAATCCATCTCTGTGCCAAATTTCATCTAGATTCGTCCAGCCGTTCTGGTGTGATTGAGTAACAAACATACATCCAAACTTCCGCATTCATAATATTAGTTGTTGTTGTTGTCGTGTCCTCGCGCAGGGCGAGGAAGAATGGGTACGCTGCTCCTGAGTATAACGGGGCCCTTGTGGGCAGGAGTCCGATTTCCGCCCCTTTGAAAAGTCTCTTAATTTTTTGAACCAACACCCAGATGAGAGACCGTCACCTGGGGTTGGCACCCCCAGAGGTTTCGTTTCACTTGGAGGACATTGGAGCCACGACCTATTTAACGTGCACCAGCTCCCTTTAGCGTACACGGCCTGACCGGAACAAGCCGAGAGAGGTTGTCACCCTCCAAAACACTGACTTAAGTCGATGTTGCTTCACTTTCGGTGTTCTGCGGGAACCGAGCTTCTACCGACTGGTCCACTGCGGGACCATAATGTTCGTAAGATTCGCAGCTTTTTTGAAAATCATATCGTACTTTCGTAGAGTAAGATTAGATTGTTGCGATTTATGGCATGTATTACTTTTATTTTACTTATTAACACGTTGAGGAGGGCGCAGATTTTTTCTACTTGTAAAAATAAGGTTTAAAATTTTTCAGTGAAAATGTTATTTTTAACCACATGAAGTTTTTTTCATGTAACAAAACAGTGTTATAAGACTATAGCTGATATAAGCGACCAATGGTACACGTCGCCAGCTGAGCCATTCGTGTGTGAGCCACCAGTGGTACAGGCCGCCAGATGAACTATTCGTGTGTGAGCCACTGGTGGTACCCGCCGCTAGATATACTATTCGCATGTGAGCCACTGGTGGTACACGTCGTCCTCAACGTGTTAAACACCTTTTCATACTTTTCATACAATGTTACTGTGAAATTAAAATGAATACGTTCGTATGAAAATCTGTGTACTACAAAATAAAAATTAAAAGAAACGTAAATAGCAGAAATTTTTTGTAAAAATTGCAGACACGTGTTTCGAGGTTACAAGAAACCCCTTTTTCAATGCAAAAGAGTGAGGTTCTAGATATTTTTAAAAATTACAGACACGTGTTTCGAGGATACAAGGAACCCCTTTTCTCAATGCAAAAGAGTGAGCTTCTGGATGTTGATGTTTTCAAAAATTACAGACGCGTGTTTCGAGGTTACAAGGAACCCCTTTTCAACGCAAAAGAGTAAGCTTGTAGTTGAAAAATATACAAGCTTCAGTTAGATGTTTTTTTATTTATAAGCTCACTCTTTCGCATTGAAAAAAAGAAGTTCCTTGTAACCTCGAAGCCCGCGTCTGCAACTTTTGTGCTCAATTTTACGTTTATTTTTATTTTTAACTTTACGTACGTTTGCTTTCAATCACCTCTAATAATTGTAACTACTTTTCTTTTCAATCTTTACATTTACAACTACGGGTATAAATAAACGAAAAGACGAAGATAAATAAATTTTGATAAAAATTGCAACTTGAAAAATTGCAATTTCGATAGAACCTTCGCGCACTCAGTTTAAATTATATTTTTCAAAAAGTACTTACATCTGACATAAACATCTGATTTTCTTACTATTTCACTAAAACAGTGAAACACATCCTTCATTGCATACTTACTTCAAGTAAAAGTCAAATTTGTACTGATTTTAACAAAGAAATTTATTTTAACCCCCAAAAAAGTATAATATTTACGGTTTTGTCAATATTATAAGTTATCTTTCAATGTGACCTTTTTGTTTTATTACTTATATTTTTGAGTAAACCAAATAACAAAATACGCGATTTTCCACATCAGTGTAAATCCAAAATTAATATCCAAGAATAATGCAACTAGATAGGGGACTTCAGCAACAAAAAACAGAATTCCACACGACAGGTATCATTGAACTAATATATTGATATTGAACTACAAATGAGCAGTTTGCAAACTGTCAGTGGCGTATGTAAGATTTTATCGGGGGGCAAGCCAAATATTAAGAGAACTTTTCTAAATCAAAATTTAAAAATATTAAAATCTGTATTTAAAATAAGTACTTCCGAATTTACTTCGGAGGGTTTCCTGACCCCTAGGTTCCTCCTTAAATAAGTCTTTATAAACTGTAAATACTCTTAAAAGTGTGAATAAGCTGTTTCTTTTTTGCTTACTTAAACATCTGTAGCTAATCAAAAGCGAAAAGGTTTAGGAAAAGAGTATTTCAATTTTATAAATACGACTCTCACAATAAGCTCTTCAGCATTTGGTTCCCTGAATTCTGTAAATAATTCTTGGATTTCTATGATAAGGAGCCTTAGTGTCACAATTTTTCATCTTCAAGTATCTTCCGAAATCTCTTTATTAAAATCAATAGAATATGAATTTCTTTTACTGATATTATGTAAATATTTGATTTAAAATTTTAAATCCGCTAAAAACATTTTTTTGGTGCAGATCCAATTTTATCTTCGGTATTCACATTTATAACCCAAGAAATTCCAGACTTAATGATAAAAAAAAGTTGTTTTTCATTTTAAAATGGCTCAAACATAAAAAACTGGATTTACTTAAAAGAAAAACATAGTTATTAA
This sequence comes from Octonoba sinensis, assembly GCA_038502835.1. Taxonomy (NCBI): domain Eukaryota; kingdom Metazoa; phylum Arthropoda; class Arachnida; order Araneae; family Uloboridae; genus Octonoba; species Octonoba sinensis. The sequence goes on from CM076599.1 coordinate 125,253,294, forward strand.
CTTTAAATTAGCATGATTCTTTTAATTAAAACTGACAGATTTACTTTAACACCGCAAAGAATATTTTGTATCTTGATCATGTGACGGTTGAGAAATTTTTTTAAGTTACTCGTTTTAATTAAGCAATTTATTTTGGTTTTCTAGACTGTAATCGTATTTGAAATATTTCCACTCCCTGAATTTTGAAATGAATTTTAAAAGAAAAATATTTTTCCCTCCTAATGATGAAATTAATGCGTAATTTTTCCAAAGCGATAAGCAAATGTTCGTGATAATTTATGTTATTAATGAGAAGTATTTTATGCATGAACAAATTTAGAAGTTTAAGCGATACATTAGTAGCTTAAAATTTTAGTTGGAAACAAATTATTTTCAGTAGTTTTAAAAAATACTTTTAATGAGTAGGGAAAAGAAATTAAAGAAAAAAATTTAATGCGTCAGATCCACATAGTTATTTCTGTTTTATCAACAAGCTGTTCTGTACCTACACAAGAAATTGTTAATATTTTCTCAAGAGCGGAAAAATATTTTTTCTATTAACAATAATAACTTTAATTTTAACGTACATGCATCTAGTGATGTTATGATATTGTTTAAAAAAAATGTTGAGAAAATAGATTTTCGATAGTTGTGTGCTATTGGATATGTAATGTGTTTTTTAAATGTTTATTCTTTATTAATTGTTTTTGGATTTTTGATAACATGATTTGCCACTATTCGGTTCACGCATATCAGAAATTAAATTCGAATACATAACTCTTTTCACGTGACTTATTTAATGATGCTAAAATAGAATTTTCCATGCTCTACATAATAATTTTGTAACAATTTTATTATCTTCATAATATTATTTGACAATTCTGTTTTAACTTTTGAAGTACACAGTTGACTTTTCAAAGATATTTTTATTTTAAAGTCATTTTTATAATTTAAGAAGCAGAACACGGAAAGGCACAAATATGCATTGAGTAGCCTCATCCCCCCCCCCCTCATTTCTTCCTTTCTAATCAAATGTCCTTTTGTAACTGCGAAACACGTTTTAAAGCAATTTTTCTTACAATTTGCACTCTGGTTCATTTTAATTTCGTAGTCAGAACATAGGCAATCATTTTCAATTACGTCGGTATTTTCCCTTTGTTTTCTAATGAAAAATCACATTTTGCTCCTTTCCCGGCACTCGTGTGATTTCGGAAGATTTTAACAATTTTCCCTCTGGAGTTCCATTGATTCGTAACAAGTGAATGTCTTTCTTCTTTTTGTACCTCATTCATATAACTAACAATAAAATCTAAAATATTTTATCCACTGTAAATAAATAGCTCATTTTTTGTTAATAAGCAAATCATTGAAGCATTTATTTATGTTCCAAAATCTAGTCCACCACTTTTTCATTTTATTTCATTTTACTTAGTTATTTTTTCTGTAACCACAGTATCAGGGATGGATGTTCAATAATCACTATGTCTCTTAACCCCGTTTTATGCAGAAGAATTGAATTTAGGGGTTTCCCCTTCACGTAAAACACTCCTTGCTGGAATATTTTAAAAAGTTATTTCTTGGCATTTTCGTGTTGATTTAATGAAAATAAGAAATTTTTTTAGTAAACCTCCGAGTTCTATTCCTCGTCTTCTCTTGCCAAGAGATCACGAGTTCAAAGTATTACCGGGAAAACATTTATAACCTTCCTTACGAGCTCTTCCAAGGTACAAATCTTAATCACCTGAGAACTGGATCTTGTATCAAAATGCATAAACTACTTGTTCAGTAAATTCATTGTCACTCATTCGATGCATTTCTATGCGTTATTTTTTTTTTCGTTTCGAGATTATCTCCCATCCGTACGTTAGTGGTTTCATCACCGTAGAACACGTTTTTCAGCAAGGAGAGTGCTCTTGCAGTGTTGCCAACTATACGCTTTCGCGTGAAACTTTTCACGCTACTAGTCAAGTAGCAATTATTTTTAACTAAAAAAATTAAAGCAAAAACAAAAACAAAAGTTATGAATAAAGAAAAACAACAGAATTTTTTTTTCAAGTACATAACCTTATAAGAATTGTTAATCAGGCGGGTTTATTTTGGTTTTGATTCATAACTAATGACATTCATATCATGGTAAATTTTAAAAAAAAAAATAACTAGTAATCAGTAAGAAAAACTGCATTCTTCAAACTTTAAAACGAGAATGAAGATTTATAAACTTTCGTCGACATTTTACAACTTTGAGATTTCTCTTCCACCAAGCAGTGTCTCCCGGCTCATTTCACAAACGTTTTTTTCCTCATTCTTTTCTGAAACTTAATAGTTCTTTAGATATCGCCTGTCCAATTTACTGTCTTCAACGTAGATCAAAACTACTACATATCTATACTTTTACCAATACTATATTCAATTGATGTGAAATAATTAAGAAAATATAAATATGATATAATATATATATATTTGTTAATTTATCAGCATAAGTTACCTACCGCCGAAAAGAAAAAATCGCAAAAAAAAAAAAAAAAAATGGTGAAGTAGCAATTTAAGATTAATCGAACTAACACTTATCTCTTTGGGTATTGGCAATTAAAGAAATACCATTAATCATTAGCCTTTTTAAGTGCGGAAAAGTTGTTCTTCCGTATCTTATTTGAAAGATATCTCGGAATTTTTCCGCTTCAAGAGCTAATCTCATCTGTGCACAGTGAATAGGCCGATAATCAGTGGAAGAGTTTTCTTGGTTGAAACGTCCCGGAGAGACTGGGTGATAGATAAGCATTTTCGCGCCTAACTTGTTTTGGAAGCACGAAAATGTTTGCTTCTTAACAGTTGGGTAATTCGGCATTCATGATTCGATTTGGAAGAATTGTTGCAAGGCTTGTTGCCACAAAGAGACGAAGTAATCTCATTAGTTAGATTAAATTAGATGGTAGCCACCGAAAAAGAAAGCTTTTGGAGTTGCAGATAGATATTCTTTGGAAAATCGGCCCAAAAATCGGAAGCATGTACAGTTAGAACCTCTGTTAACCGGCTTAATTGGGACCGATGGTAAGCCGGTTAAGCAAAAATACGGTTAAAGCGGGGGATACCAAAAAATGGGAGATATATTATGCAATTTAAAAGAGAGTGGAGGTGTGATGACTTATTGCGTTTTAGAACAGTTACTTTGAGAGTTACATACCAGTTATCAAGCGCTTGGCAAGGCTGAATTGACGGACCCACTGAACCTAAGATTAGCCAATAACCACGCTTGGATTCATAGGATTTGTACACGAATTCCCAGACCCCCCCCCCCTCTCTTCAACATCGGAATGTCGCTTTTGTCCGGGGAGATAAGGATTCCACGAAAAAATTCACTCGAGTGCCGCAGCACCTGTTTCTTCCATATAACTAGCGCTCCAAAAGCTTTTGAAAATATGGGCCGGATAAAGCGAAGGTCAGTTAATCCGCAGCCGGTTAAAAGAGGTTCCACTTTCCTTTCAATTGTTGTCATAAACAGCTACGCCGTAAAGATTTTGTATTATACAATATCACTCATAGTTCGCGGGACTAAACCGGGTCCAAGTCGGTGGAATTTCAAGACGCAGAAAATCGACAGCGCCCATGTCGTATGATTATGCGGAAAGTTAAAGATCCCTTGAGTATCTGTTTGGCTGGGATACACTCTCGGCTAAATTAAATTCTTAGTGCAGTTTCGCATCATTAGAGCAAAGCTGCCGCCATCTAGGGAGAAACTGAGAGTCGAAATTCCTAAAGTGGTGATGGCATCCGCGGATAGTGCTGCCTCCTGATAGAATGGATGCCAGTTCCTGGGGGATGCACTAGGTCTGCAAATGGTAAGGAACTAATATGCAGCCCCATTAAAAAAATTTAAATTATTTATATTCTATGATACGATATAATCCAAAATCTTGGAAAAGGGATTACCTATGTAAACGTCGTACTTGCCTAGTCTAAATTGACCACTTCTGAAAAACAAATTCTCTGTCTTTGCATATATTGATTGGAGAAAATTTCCTGTATAGCAACTACTAGCTTAAGGTGACCAGCTTAAGGGGGTTATATTGAGAAGGTTCAACTGTGTGTATGGGTATATATATATAACGGTCGTCTTAAAACTAATGGGTCAAAAATGTACAGAAATGACAGAACTTGCTAAAATAAACATGTTCAACTCCCCATGTAGGCTCAGGAATCAAAATTTGCGCCCTCTCGAAGGCACCTACCGATAATGTGAATTACTGCACATAACTCACTTCGCTTCGTTGGTTCAGGCACTCTTTTAGAAGTTAAAAGCGTGCGCTAATTCATCTCGTCGCCAATGCGAAGCCTATATTGCACCATAGTTGTATGCTATGAATACTTTTAAAGGATAAATGAGTGTACATTCAATGTATTCTCTATAACTGCAATGTTTCCCTTGTCTTTTTTGTTTCAAAAATGTAATTTTTTAAATTATTGACGCAAGTGTCCCCCTATTGTAAAGAACGTGTTTACCAGATTGGTGCACTTAAAATTTCTCTCTCCCCCCTTTTTCTTCCAAATGAAAGTACGCATGTTAAAATATCTTTTTCATAATCTTCGATATTTAACAGCAGCAATACCGACTCTGCGAAATAATTTGAAAAAAGGGTTGGTTTGCCCAAGCTTCTTTAGCACCAAACTACATTTATGCAACATTTTGTTTTCCATAGAAGTTTTCTGATTGCAAGTTTAGCCCCTTAATCGACTTAGCTGGAGTCGTTAATCGTTAATAGTTAAGTTAATAAGTAAAGGTTAAAAAGATCCCATGGAGTCCTAAAACACACTAGTTACGAAAAGTCATCATTGTACCAATATCAGAGAAAAGAAAGATTCAATCGTTGAAGGTTATCAAAAGAGTTTGATAATGATTTTGAGTTCGTAAGGGAATAAAATTCTTAATTCTGTGTTCTGCAAGCATCAATACAGTCAAAAATGGACACATTTTTCTGTTGAACAGAATGATTACCAAATAAATAAATTATATTTGATGAAATGGATAATAAAAGATATATTTAGGAGAAAGTATCTGGAAAAAAAGAAAGATTGTTTAAAAGCTTTTTGATTTTGCTATGTTGGCTGTATCATGCATAGATTATTATTGTGAATTCTAGGAGAAGTTGATGTTGGAATCGTACTAACATGCACGCAAAAAGGTTTTCCTAACCTTCTACTTAATTTTTTGCTTATTTTCATTTGAACTAAATATTGTTTTCCAATTTCATAATAAGATAACTATTGTCTTTAATTTTTTCCACTATACGACCATTCTATTCATCTTATTAGAATAACTAATTACATTCCTAAATATACTCTAAAATACAAATTAACTATTTAAAACCATTCACAAAAAATAAAAGGAAAACTGCTTAAGCCTATTTTTCAGAACAATTTAATGCCTCCTTTTTACATTACGGTGTATCAATGAAAATAAAATAATAAAAAAATTAATGAATAAAATAAAACAATACGTAACTGCTTCCGTAATGCTTCTCTAATCTCTTTTCAGTAAAAAGTAAAAGAAATACGGGAATTGTATTCATCATCTTCCTTTTCAGCTGCCGTAAACTTACTCATCCGAGTCCGAGATGTAGAAAAAAAAGAAAAGAAAAACCCTCTTGGTGCTTACGCTTCAAGAGTTTATCTCATCTGTATAGAACTAAAAGACCGATAATCAGCAAGAGAACTCCTTTAATTAAAGTATTCATGGAGAAATAAGAGATAGATAAGAAACATTTGCAGGTATTTTCGTTTACATGTGAGAGTCATTTGTTTTCTTAGCGCCGAATGAAAGTTGGCGAACACTATTATACGAGAAAATTTATTGATTTATGCTCCTTTTAGGGCAATAAAAATCTTTACATAAGCTGATATACATCACAATATGTTAGTCATTTTTATACTGAAAGCATTTAATTATCTGTTACCGACTTGTTTTACGTTAACCGCTTAGTAAGGACTTTTCTTTTTTAAACATAAAAAGGCAATGCTGTTAAACGAAACCTCGAGAAACAAAAACATATTGACAGTTTCTGATGAGTTAGTCAAACGCATGTATTTATAATCATATTCAAATAAGGAAAACCTTACAAACAACATCTCCTCTCTTACAATTACTGATGAGCATGTCTTTTACATTGGATAAATAGAAAAAACCAACCGTATTTTAATTCCTATTTTTTATGCAACCGTCCCAGTTCATTGAATTGAGAAATGGTTCGCTGTTGCAATTTGTCTTGCAAATTTGCTCCTTATTACATCGCATTGGCTCAATTACACAAGAGCAAAGATAATCATTTACAATTTAATCGTTATATGCTTCAATTTATTTCTAACATTAACTAAGTGAAATATATTATTAGCTAAAGACCTTGCCAACGACAGAATCTATTAATATTATCACGTCGTGTGGATGAAATGTAAATTGAGTTAGTAAATTGTTGTTTCTAAATTCTTTGGTCAGATTACGACCCTCTAGCGGTCGCGACCCTTAGATTTAGGAGTGATGGTTTATAAAACAGAGACTTGGCTCTAGCATGTGTGCATAAGTTTTTAGTGCGACAAATAGGGTTTTTGTTCAGTATTCAATTTCATTATGAATGTGACCAAAATTTATAAACTAATAATAATAAATGAAGTATACATTATGTCACCCCATTTCTTATTTAAAAAAAAGTTCATGAAACCAGACTTTTTTGTGACTAAAATATAGAAAAAAAGTTTTTGCTTTAAAAAAAAAAAAAAACTTGAAATGTACTCAAAAAAAATCAGTTTCTTGTGAGTTTAGTTTATTTTTTAAAAGACGAAGTTTTCCTTGGGTTTAAATTAGAATCACGAATTATTCTTTCAAAAACTGATTCTTTTAAATTTTGAACTAAAATTTTCTGAGAATTTAAATTTAGTCATTCATGGTATAACAATCATAACACAGCATAACGATCGGTTTCCGTGTGCCTGCAAATTTTCCAGCAGATCCCCCACTACATGCGATTTCTCCAAAATTGAATTTTTAAGAAAAATCGAACCACATCAATAATATATTTTCCAAAGGGACAGAGCAACCACTTTCACCCAAGAAGAACCACTAGGGCAGAAACACAGGGCTCCTCGGTAAGCAATAATCGAAAACTGCATGAATACATTTACATTGACAATTCGGCTGATTTGTATTCAGGCGCACTATTACTATTGACTCAAGAGTAGAACCCATCTGCTAGGAATCTTAAGAGCAGCCCTGGCTTAAATATTCGTAGTTTAAGTTCGATCTAATTTAGGAGGGATATCATTTTGTCCCAGTAAGGATATTTTCCACCGCCAAGCGTGACTCGATTGATAATACAGGACTACTACCCTGGAAGCAGAAATGTGAATGGAAATATTTTCAGTGTTTCGTTCCTTACATGAGATAGCGTTGCTTGCAACTGAAGTAAGTCAAATAAATAGTTTTGAAAAGAAGAAGAAAATATACTTTTCAATCAATTAATGCAATATTACACTATGATTTTGTTAATACTGCTATTCAAGAAATAAGTAAGAAATTTAGTCCATATTAAATAAAAAAACTAAAATAATCAATAAAAAAGTTTGCGAGTTTTAAATAAAATAATTATAACTGACAAAGAAATTGCAAAGTTCAAATAATAATTGGTACTCGTGTAATCAGAATAAACTGGAAATAAATTTTAAAAAAAAAAAAAAAAACAATGACCTCAAGTATTTAATTTTCTCAAAAGGAGAAAAAAAATATTTATGGTTTATGATAAAATGTTGAACTCTTATTATGTATTAATTGAGATGGCGCGTATTATATATGTTACGGTGAAGCTTCGAAATCGGAGAATGTCTTCAATCACCGGTGGATGTCGACACATTCTCCAATTTCGAACATACGCCGTAACACACACATACATATATATATATATAATATATGCCTATATGTGTGTGTTATAAAATCTACGATAACAGGAAAGCAAACTCCAGAAACACGGGTATTCTATTATGAAAAGCTGGTACCGTACTACTTCAAAAAAAAAATAATAATAATAATAATAATAATAAAAGGGACGAAAATGTCCAATTGAGGGAATAAAATGTTTTTATATTTTGATTTGATGAGGACATTTGAGCCTTTTTAAACTTTTGCGTATGGGCTATAATTATACATGTAACTAACTATATCGGTCATCAAAAGAGTACATAATCCATGCTAGGTCTGGTTTCAATTGTGTGCAGAAAGGGGGGGGGGATGCCGTTAGCTAAATGATGGCTTCGTTTGCGTAGAATGCCGAATTCATATAATTAACATTCGCTTGGAGACTCGGATGGGTCTAACACTGATTTATCTTGGCATGTGGTAAAAAAAATAGCAAAGAGAAATGACTCTTCTATGTAAAAAAATATCAAATGTTTTTTTTTCCGTCAGGAAGGTAAAGTATAAAGGGTTCAAATACAAATTATCTCTCTCTCTCCTTCCTAAGCAGCCAAAAAGTCCCTTTACACCTTAAGTAAATGCTTGTCCACAAAGTCTCATCATACTGAATTAAATCCATGAATCTCTGAAACATGGTAAGGTATTTAAGATTTGAACATCCCATCCTATTTATTGATATGGCATTACAGCTGTTCGCGTAAATTGCAACGTGATTTGCCTCGTGAATTTCTGAATGGACTGTTTCCTAGCCGGTAGAGAGGAGGTATGTCTCCGAATTCGCCAGCCTCTTATCCTTGGGCGTCTTGGACCTTACAACACCAGACATCATGGGAGATCCTCAAATCGTGCGCCAAGAAGAAGCGGTACTTGGACAGGGATGGCCAAATAGCTGGTTGATGTGCTTGAAGCTTTACGACAGCATGCAACATTACAGTTGCTAAGGAGGCTGAGCTGGAGACCATGGAGGCGTATAAAGCGTTGCATGTACGATGCGGCTGTGTTAAACAAATAGCTATGTTATTAAAGTTGCAATGCCTGATATTGTAAGATGCAAGGCGGCCAAGGATATGAGGCTGGGGAATTTGGAGAACTACCTCCTATCCACCAGCTAAGAAACAGTTCAGTCAGGAATTCACGAGGCAAATCACGTTGGAATTTAAGCGAATAGCTATGTTGCCTAACCAATAAATAGGACATAACATGCACCTGTAAATGGAAGTTCTGACCATCACGTGTTCATTATATATTATATACATATATACATAAGGCGGAAGGCCGAGATGAGCCGGGCCCTCTCGAAATAAATTCGAAACTACCTATTTTGGTGAAAAGTCTAATATTTTAAATATTCAATTTAGAAAATTCTCTTCATTTTTAGCTTTGGTCCCTCACGAAATTAATTTTAAGGCTATACACCCCTATATATATATATATGATTATATGTTGCACACTACATCGAAAAAATAAAATGAAATAAACAAGTATTCTTCAACTTGTGTACTATTCATGCACCGTAAAGAAAGAAAATAATAAATACAAAAGATTGCTCTTTTGTTTATGAAAACTATCCCAAAAGCAACCTTCACCTCCCACTCATATCACCCTAAAAATAACTCCTTACGCGAACGCTAGTGTCAAACTTTCCTCGCTCAAGATGATCAACGAAAAACGTGCGAACGATAAATTAGTAGTAAATATCTCCCGAAGAATATGCTGTATTTATACACACACTGTGGCCTTTGGCGATCCATTTCGAACCCTAAACATTACGGCTGCAGACACACCCTTAGAACCTTTTGCCACCAATATGCTCACACACACTCCTCTCGGTTTAGACGTGATCTAATTTAGCACAGACACCATGGATAGAACAATCATTGGCTTTTGGGCGTGACCGGGTTGGCAATTCTTGGAATGCATGATGAGTGACTTGGTCATGAGAATAATTTCTGAAAAGGTTTTGATATATTTCTGGCATGTCCTTTGGGATATGCTTTTAGTTTTCAGTTTCTCGAGGAATTGATAGATAGGTATTAAATTTATATCTTAAGCGAAATCGTTTTGATTGGAATGTCGGCAGGTTTATTCTAAGGTAACGATTATTTTTATTTTTTAGCTAATTGAACGTTAGTAAAAACCTTAGGATTTTAAGTAAAGTTAGCTAATTAATTTAAGAAATAACAGTTGAGTTCATAACATTCTTTTACTGATTCTTTTCTTAATATTTAAGGAGCATTTCTTTCTATTTTATTCTTTTCTTTGAAACCGTTTGAGAGCTTTCATAGGGTGGCAACCGTTCCTCCTTGCATTAGCATTAAACGAAGATATTTTCCCAATAATTATTGTAACTGTGCTTCAACTTTGAGAAATAAAAATAAACTGCAAACTTCACAGCTTTTCTGTTTGAAAATCATGCTTGAGAAATTCTTGACGCATTTTCTTTTATCAGTACTCCGAAAATCCAACCAACTTACAAGAGTTAAAAAAAAAAAAAAAACTCATTAAATCTCTGAATATCTCTTTCCTCGAATAAATAAATGTATCCATTGACAAATAAATTATTTTCCGTTGCTTGGGAACGGAGCAGATTACTTTCCCTTTCATCCGACAAAATGTCAGAGGATCATGTTATAGAGAATTTTCGACGAACGCTGATATAAACGTAGAATACGATAAAAATAAGCAGGCACTTTTTTCATCCGGCCAGCACTATAAGTATAACTATCACACATAAATGTTTGAAGTACAAAGTATGTGTACCGGAAAAAAATTGTCTGTATAAAACTCAATTTATGCACCTTTAAGTATTTTAGCTTAAAATAATACGTGGTAGTTATTCAACGTTATTTACAGACTAGAAGTTTGGTCTGAACCAAGATTGTCGTTGGTGATTAATTCATTAATTCTTAGTTCTGTCATTTCGCTCTTGTTCTGTATTCATATAATGATAATACAAGCGCTCCTTTTTCGCTACTGCGAATAAATAATGACATGTCATGGTATTTGACGAAGAGAACATACGTAAAACTATTTGTAGAATAAAGAAATATACGTATAAATGCAGTAGATGTACGAGAGATTTTTTTTTCTCAACCTCCGATTGCACAGTCTGAAGCCTGGGCATGTGGCAAGCGCCTGGTGTGCGTAGTATATGAATGCGCACTTCCCTTTAACAAACTCTGTCACTGCCGCGTCCAACACGCCATTTCTTATTGAGTTGCAATTAAGTAAACATGGCTGTCTACATTGACTCTCCCGTCAAGTGTGCATTGCGAACTGTTATTCGTTTCTTTCAGGCAGAACTACGAAGAGCTATTCTAAACGAAACAAGTGTCATGCTGACTTCAGAAATTGTTCCGATACATGACGCTGCTCGTGTAATCCCCCCGCTCGAACACCGACCATATAGCCCCGACCTAGCACCCAGTGACTTCCACCTTTTCCCCGAACGTAAGATGTGACTTGGGGACAGCGCTTCTAAACTGCCCAGGAGCTCAAAGAAACCGACGCAACTCACTTCAAATCATTGGCGGTAACATTTTATGAAGAGGATATTGGAAAGCTTGTTCTCGGATATGACAAATGCCTCAAACCTCAAGGTGATTATGTAGAAAAGTAACCTTGATTATAATTTTTTGGTGATAAAATCAATTTTTTACATTCACTCATTTTTTGTATAGCCTATCGGAGGTTGAAAACAAAAACAGCCCTCGTACGTTTACGTTTGACTTATTTCCTTACCACCTTGTTCAATTTTCATTGTTCTGTAATGTTCTGTTTGAAACCTAACAAATAGCAGAAACAACTGTTAAATTTAGACAAGAGCATCAATGGGCGATGAAAATTTATCCATGTGGTAAGAAAACAAACAGAAACTGCGACAACTGTGTAGACAGGGCGAGACAAAATTGCGCATCTTTAGCTGCCCTGCCATCTCCGCTGGATAACATCGTAGTGTCTTTCGACACGGAAATGACCTTTATGAAAACGACGCAGAATATCTAGGAAGAACTGTCATTTATGTCCATTGCACAAATTAACCATTATAGACACGACCTCGTCAACACTTCGTTTTGTTTTCAGAGATGTTTTTTACGAATTGTTAAGCCTTCTTCCATGTCCTTTATTTTTATATTCTTTTAAACGTTTAATAGAAAAGTCAAACACCCCTCCTAAGTCATACTTTTACTTTGAATTAATACATTATACATCCAGGTCGCTTTTTTCTTCCTTTCGTTTTTTTTTTTTTTTTTTTTTCAAGATTATATAGAACTGTATTCATTTTAAAGATAAAATGCATCATTTTTCTTTAACTGATAATTTTACCCTTTTTTCTTCTTTTTATTTTCTTTGTTTTTTTCCTTTCTTTTTTTCCTATTCTTTTGTCTTTTTATACAGACGATACTACTATAGAACACAGAGAAAGCTTGTAGCTTCCTTTAATGATTTAAATCTAATTAAACTTTGACTCTTCTGCGCAGAAATTCATCTTGAATACTACAGTGTAACCATAGTAACATCACGTTTTCTCGTTGCCAGCCAACGGAAGAAAAGAGCAAAAAATATCTTTTCCCGTATTTATTCCCTAGCCACATTAATGTGGCCACTATTATGTTCGAGGTTAGAAATGGCCCTAAGATCTCTTATCCATTTTCGGAGGATGGGGAACATCAAGGTAAAGGTTTTCAAAATGGCGCATCAGATTTTCGTTTATTCTATGAGAAGTAAACCTGACATTACATGCTGCTATTTCAGACGCCATTAAAATTAAGCTTTGTAGACTTCATTTATAACGGCGTGACATTAATTCTATTAATTCTAGTCAAGTAAGATCTATAATTTTGTATAACGTTAATGCGTCTTTTATCATAGTAGAAAATTTAAATTAAATAAGGATTCAAATGGTAAAATGTTCTTTAAGTAAAACAAGAAACTAAATTTAATATAGGCTACTATTTTTATTTGCTTTTACATTAGTTTTAAGAAAGAAAATTTGAAATTTAATTATATATAGGAGAATTCTAAATCTTTTTTGCCTTTTTTTATGATTGATGATCTGGATTAGCTGGAGTATTTTGTGATGAAAATATTATGAGTAGATAATTTTTGGAATACCTTGGGAACCATAAAAATATTATTTGAGTTTAATAAATAATTTTGGGTACAGATACTAGATATGGTGGAATGAAATCCAATTACTTGATTTTAAGCCTGTAGGGAAAAATCCATTATGCATATTTGTTTATCATTACTGTCGTCTCAATCTATGCGTCGCAAAACTGTAATGAGCTGTTTACTTCTTTAACTTCATTCATTGGAAAAATTCTGTTTGAAGTCATAAGCTTCAAGGAACAAGGTAGGGCTGTAAGATTTTTTTTAATTGCAGAATATGCCGATTTAGGTATAAAATGAACAAAAAAAATATATAATGATGAATTTTTAAGTTTTACCAGTAAATTTTTCTTTTTTCATGTACTCGTAGAAGTCCTTTTTAATGCGTAAAACCTTCTTTGGAGGGAAGTTTGTTGTTTGTTGGGATGGTGTGAAGTGAATGGAGTTTAAATAACCGTGTAAAAATTACAAAAAAAAAAAAAGAAATAGTTTTTTTTTTTAAGACTCATATTTTTTTGATTAAGTTAAGTAACTGAAAAACTACGCGTCCAGTATGTATTTAATTGGTAAGGACCGATTGATTAGCTAAAAACTAATTCGTAATGTTCAGTTTAGAAACCCTAATCAAAGGTATTTTGTGTTCTCAAAAATCAAAAGAACTAGCAAAATATATATTTTTGCAGGAACATAATTAGGGGTTTTTTCATGTATATCCCTCAGAATTTGACTTCGTGCAGTGTTCTTATGTATTCTTTTTTTTTTTTTTTTTTAAAAGTAGAAAAAAAAACTCACTGCCTTTAACATTACGTTATCAACGTAACGAAATATTTAATTAGATCACGCTTTTTTCTCTTTCATTGTTATTATTTTCTTATGTTCTTTATTTTTTCCTTTTTTCCTTTTGTTATTATTACTATTACTATTAAACTCTAAAACTAACTTGGATTTTGTTCTTTTATCACCAAACATATCCTTCCATAATATTTTCTTATTTTATTCGTGCCTACCTCTGATTATCTAAATTTACTTCGATAGATACTTCATTAATTGTGTTTTAGACAGAGACGCTTTCTCCTTCGATTTGCTATTTTGCATGTATTTCTATTCATGAGCTATTTTTGGAAACCACAAATATTTTTCCAAACTAGATTTTATTTTGGGAGAAATTTTTCTTGTGCCAAAATATTTCACGGCGTATTTTACTTTAGCTGCAAACAAAAATAATTTATCTTCAAGTTGTTGGAATTTGATAAAACTCTTTAATGAAAATTAAGAGAGCTGCTGTGCATTTTCTTCAATGTTACCCCCCGAGTATTATCCCTCTCAGTTGCAACAAATTTATCGCCCATGACAATTCCCCCAGCCCCCAAACCGCTATTTTTGCATTGCAACATTGAGGATACATAAGATCAAAGAATAAATGTATTCCTTTTCTTAGTAATTGTATAAGTATTGTTTTAAAAAATTAGCAACCCATTGAAGGACGAGGTAGGAAACTGATTCGAACAGTTACCACGAGCCCTGAATTAGCAAAATTATTTTTAAATAATTTAACTGATGGAAGAAACTCTTCTCTATTTCTTCTTAAAAAAAAGCTACCTAGCGATAAAATAATAAAACACAGTGGGAACACAAAACTCGTTTAAAAATATAGCGCCATGTTTTTTTTTTTTTTTTCCAATTCTCTTTTATCGTTGGAATGCTAAATTCAGTTTCTTATATAATTACAAGTTACGAAAACATTGGTAGATTCCAAAATGATAAGATTATTTTTTCATTTTGAGCTACCTATATTAATTTGTATTTTATTAACTTTACTATACTGAGCTAGTTGTACCTGAAAATATATAAGTCAAAGATTTAAGTAGAAGACAAATAAAACAGAAGCTTTTTTTTTTAACATTTACATGCAGTACAAAATTTGAAAAAAGAAAAAAAGAAAAGAAAGAAGAAAAAACGCACGTTTTTCATTTCAAAATGCGTAAAAGTTTACCTAGAACTTCTATAATGAAATGCGAATTTAATCTCCTTAAGCAAATATAAATAAAAAGAAATTATTTTACCAAAATAGGTATTATACATTACTTTTCTAAGTTTAAAATACCATAGGACACAAGCTAAAATAATTTTAAAAGTTCAATTACTTAGCATGAACCCTTTTGCAAAAATTGTGAAATTTGCTTCCAGTTAAAACTTTCGGAGAGAAATAATAAATAATGGAAATATAAGATAATGATGCAGTACATTTCACCTCTTAAAGCAAAGAAAATGTTGATTAATAATTCAACCGAAAACTAATTTGATGAGAAAGATAATATTTGCTGAGACACTATTTAAATATAGGACCGACACGAAGGCGGAACAATTGAGTAAGAATCATTCTGCGACAAAATAGCCCGGAGACTTATTTCAGATCGGATATGAATGGAGTAAGAAAACACGGGGAGATTATATTTACTTAAGTGCCTGAAGAGTGGATAGAAAACTTTGAAGAACCTAGAAAATTATTGTAAAGACAGTAGTGGAACATGGGGGGACATAATAAAGAATTATGCAGTTCCATCGGGAAAAAAAGTAGGCGTATTACAGATAAAAGCGGAAAATCATGCGCATTGCGTGTGTCAGTTTAAATTTCAGAGGATAAGTGATATAGGATAGGATAAGTGATGCGGTGCCAAATTAATATCTAAGTACAATAAAACCCCGTTAAAACGCGGGTGCCGTTGGACATGTTTGGCACCATGGATGTTTGGCACCAGCGTTATAACATAACCGCAGTATATTATTATGTTCTCCATGTATCGCAGAACCATATTCACGAATTTATACTCGCTTTCGTTGCTTCATTTTTAACTTTATCAATTACTCGTAACTTTTCTTCTATAGTATTTTTTTCTTCTTTGATGCCATTTTGTTCACTGTAATTGCTGTGCAAGAAGCAAAAATTTCTTTATGTTATCAACATGGGATTGTGAATGGTTAGAGGTCTTAGAACAAGAAGTTCCGTCTAGAACTATACGAGCCTACTTTCCCGTATACACCAAATTCAAATTTATAGTCTAGCTATATCTTTCTCTCTCTTTCTCATTTAGCTTTAGTTCTTAATTTTTTCAAATATACCTTTTTCAACGGACAAAACATATTCGTTCACGCATTCATTTTTTCCTTTATTTAGCCATTCATTTATGCATTCATTCGTTTACTGATTCAAATGTTTATTCATTCATTTACTCATTCATGTATTTATTCCCTCATTTATTCATTCTTTTCCTCATTCATTCATTCATACTCTTACTCATTCATTTATTCATTGAAAAATATCCTTAAAAATCCTGATAAAAAAATTTCATAGGAAAATAGGCTCGTTATTTCTGGATGAACTTTCTATTTGTACATGTTCTACAATATAAGAGCTTTCCGATAAAGTTTGTTCCAAGCAAATCGGTATGTTAGATCAGGATTTATATAGGATTGAAATTTCCCCGTAAGAACTATGTTATTTTTTTGAACTGTTCAAAAATGAACAAAAACTGTTCAAATTGATATTTCACGCCAAGAGCTTCTTCCAGTAAGCTTGTTCATTGGAACATGGATCTTGTACTAAGAGTTTACATAATTTGCTTCATTTTCGTCCATAGGCGCTAATGTTAAATTTTTTGCACTGTTCAAAATTGAGCAAAAAATTGTTCAAATCAAAAAGTAAAATATGGAAATGAGATGTCATCGCCGAGCTCTTTCGAATGCAAAAAGAATTTTTCGAATCGGACTATTCGTTCAAAAGTTATTAGGGGGGGACAGACCGACAGACACACATTTTTCCCATCTCAAAACCCTACTTTCAAATTTTTTATTTTTCAATCTTTATTTAGTTACTTCACTTTTTTTTTACTTTTCTTTATTTTTAACGATATTTTTACGATACATTAAGCCTTCTTTCATGCTTTATTATTATTTTTTTTTACTTTTACGTGAAAGTAGGCTAAAAAAGTAGATTTGGAAGAGGAGGAAAGCATTTTTGGGCGTGGGGGGGGGGGGGGGTGGCAGCTCTTTGGCTAAAATATTTGTGTGCTCGGGATGGCTTTATTTGCAATGGTAAATAAGGAATCACCTTTAAGTGGCAATGATAAAGGGTGGTTTAAACGTCGGGGGACATGATGGTCACTTCGGTTTTCACTGTATACCTAATCTATATGTAAATAGACAACGACAAAACAGTTCAGAACCATTTTATCCTCTGTTTTTACACCGATTTTCTTACTTTTTTTTACGTTTAGTAGCTATTGACGAGTTTTAGTGATATCAATTTAAAAATTTGGAAACAGTTTATTATTAGTTATTTTTTCCCCTTCTATTTTGTCAGGAAATCCTCATTTGACGTTTGTAATGTTATGTTGTTATAAATAGCAGATGGCAACGTGTCTTGGTTGAGTAAATTATTAGGTAATAAATTTAAAACTCATTGTTGAAAAGAGTTTGTTGCCATGAAGCAGTAATATTAAAAGCAATTATGCTAAGAGTTTGAGGGAAGGCGAAACGGACAACGGAATGAAAATAGTGTTTGGAATCAAACATTTTTCTTCCTCTGCCACTCAATTTAGTACGAAATCGGCAGAAGTACAAGCGGCGACATTAATGAGAGCAGTTGGCGCTGCGGCGGCAACGATTTACAATGCTTCTGCTTTAAATGAGGGTGATCAAAATAAACTCGACGTCATAATCGCTAAATTTGATGAATAATATTTATATAATTATATAAACAGCATAATAATTTCAATGCTAAATTTAATTATGAAGGTCGAATTTCGATTGCTCCTCTAGTTATGTAAAAGCACGTCTTGAAAATCATGTCCAACTTTTGTCTTGTTTGCCACGGGTATGTTTTAACATTATAACACAAAACATTCCTTTCACGGACTAAAATTCGTCCACTATTTTTGAATTGGGCGTAACACTAACGGAGGAGGCGAAAGTTTTTTTCTCTATTTTCAGAGTGGGCATGAGGATATGCAATCACATCAAAATTTACTTAGTTATTTTAATACAAATGAACAATAAAAACGGAGATGTGTATGCACACCAACATGTATTTAGCTATTTTAATGTTTATTACCTGAAACAAAATAAAAAAGGTGCGTCAGACAAATATCAAAGGTGACGAAAGAAACGTAGAATTAACCTCCTTGGGCATCTTATATTACATTTAAAATTTAACGGACCGTCGACAGTGGCGTAGTGGTAAGGCGCAAGCCTCGTACGCCCAAGTTCGCAGGTTCAAACCTGGCCTGAGTCGGTGGATTTTGAAGATGCAAAAATCGTCTGCGCCCATGTCTTATGATTATGCGGCATGTGAAAGAACCCTTGAGTAGACGTTTGAAGTTTAACGGACTAAATAAGAAGAAAAGCAGTGTTAATTGTTTAAGGGGAGTCAGCACCCAAAAATGTCGAAAAACCCCAAAAAACGTTATTGGTTTAAGTAGTAAAATAAATCTTTAAAAATGTTTCCTGAAAGTTTCAGAAAAATCGGAGCAATATTTATTAATTTATCATTGATTTTATTACCGGTGTGATCGGGCACCTTTTCATTCCGAAACCGAAACTGTGCTGAATATTAGCCACATTTTTATATATCTTAAAATAAAATAAGCGAGAAGAAGCAATTTCATCGTGACTGTAACTGAAAGAAAAAGTTCCTTACTTGAAATTTTGATAAAGGAAGGATTTAAGGTTTTGCAGGCCGAAAACTTAAAATGCTGTTTTCTCTCGCTTTGTTTTTTGCGCATTTCATCTCAATTAAAAAGCAAAAACTTTTTTAAATATGTACACGAAATGTGGATTTCTTCCCCACATGTTCCTGAAACTATACATAAGTTATCATAAAAGTAGAGCATAAATTTGTTAAGTATTTTTTTTTTAAAAATTCTTTTTGTAGGTTTTTTGAATTTTTCGTTGTTTTTTCTGCGTTACTTCAGTTTATATTTTTTTTCTCAAAAAGTATCTGACTTATGACTGAAAAGTTTTGCTTTGTGAGTAAGGAATCAATAAGAAAAATTTGAGATTTTACGCCAATTTTTGAAAAAAAAAGATGAATTTTTAAAAATTGCTAAATTTCGTTTTAAAAATTAAAATTTTCAAATTATATTTAAGAAATCCAGGTTTTTTTAACATTAAATTTCTTAGGAAGTGATATAACATGGACATGAGACAAAATCGTAAATAAAAACACCATAGAGAAAAAAACGGCCTCATGGTGCCGGCTCCACTTAGCCCAATGTTTCAGATACCTTTAGAAATGAAACAGTATAGAAATATTGAGATTTTTCGCAATTAATTTAACATTGTGATATCCACAAGTAACTACAAATTAATCAAAACTGGCGTGTAATTAATAACAGAAACTTACGTGACGAAACTATCGTTCTAAATAATGTGTCGATACACACAAGTAATGACTTCATCGTCATTCTGTCAATAAATTGATTAATGAACAATATTTTGAACCGAACATTAATAAAAGCAAAACGATAGGGTCTATTTTCTGCCTAATTAAACTCTCAATGCAAATTATATCATCAGAATTGATCCATTGACGAAGTTTTAAAACGCTACAGCATAAAAGATTTTCAAGCAGAAACTAGGGTTTGGTTAATAAGGAAATTGTCATAAAGTTTTATAAGGATAACGTTATAGATGTATTTATATATATATATATATATATATATACTAAAAGTAGCACGCAAGAAAATTACAATTTATTATTATTACTAATATTACTTCTCGTCTTGTAAAAAAGTGTTGAAATCTAACCTGTTTAGGCACGTACATGCAATGAAAACTGTAAACACGTGTTTCCAAGTTACGAGGAATCCCTTCTTCAGTACAAGAAACCGGAGCTATACGGCACAAACAGGTACTGTTTGCAGAACGTAATTTTCTTGTTTTGAAGAAGCGAATTCTTTGTATATCAGAAACAGTGTAAACAACTTTCTTTTCCCAGTTTGTGTATAATCATGTTGAAATTCATTATTTTTGGGAGAGATTCACGGGGAGGAGATGGCAGGTGGCCCAAATGGACATTTCGGTGCCTCACACGTACGTACAGACATTGCGAAAAAACTAGACAAAATTGATTAATGAGTGATCAATATGGATATTGAGGTTGAAATTCGAGTGGGAATTTTTTTGCGAAACTTTTACTTTGTACAAGAAGGTAAAAAAGAGATTATTTTAATAAATTTCAATAGTTTTCTTAAAAATTACTGTTGTCTTTATTTGTAGAGCTGCTACTGAGAAAGGATAAAATTTCTCTTTCGATGAATGCAACTTACATTTCTTCTTTATTTTTACTCTTTCTAGATTTTACTCTATCCGTTGTATCAAAAAGCTATTCCCATTCTTCATTAATCGTCGATTCTCCGGTGACCAAAATAATATTTCCATTCTTTCCTCATAGAACAAAAGGATTAGAGCCAAAAATATGTCGACACTTTTATCAAAATATTTTAATTCACAAATACGTCACGAGTGGTAATAATGACAAAAATGTCACTTATATCTCGAGGAAATTTCTTTTCTTTTCAAACCAGATTCGAGCATTAATGAACCTTTTTTGATGTTTTAAAATTCTTCCGAGTTATTTAGAGAACGGCGAAATAAATTGAATGGAATATCTGCGTTTCTGAAAGACGAAGGGGTACTCAAGTCATCTTGTTTCCATTGTAAATGAGTGAACTTGAAGCCTTTGAGTTTTAGAGTTAAAATTTATTCTGAAGTACTTTGAGGAGTTGTAAAATTCCTTTTTTTCTTCTAAAGTTGCGCATAATGAAACAATAATTGCAAAGATAATGAGCAGTATTTCCAAGAAGTTATGCTCAAGAATTGAATTTTCAAATACAGACGGAGAGTATACAACGTATAGTTAAACAATGTATTGATTGTTTACAGGAATCAAGTGAGAGAAAATTGTGGAGTAAGGAGGAGGTTTCTTACGTAAATAAATTTATTTGCTGTTATTGGTGTTGTTGCTAATTCGACATCATATAAACAAGCTCTATTGGGATTACAATAAGGAATTAGAGGAGGAGAGTGGATCCTGAGGCAACGTAAAGACAGGATTTCGATTTTAGCCAGCATCGCTAGTTGGCAGCACCAATCTATCTTCACCTTCCTAATTTAAGCATAGTCCAGAAAGGGAGGGAACATCTCTAGTACCTTCAAAGTAGGTTCTAGAGGTTCACACAAGGTAACTGAAAGTGACCGACCAAAGGACTTCCAGACCCGTGGATTTAACCTTCCTGCGGTAAGGCAGTACCAACGTTGCATGTTAAATGGACGAGATATGTCGTAGCGAGCTCGTATTTCGTAAGTATTCTGTAATAGATTTTTAAAACAGATAATCAACGCTTTACACATTGTAAGAGTTGTCTTTTTCTCGTGAGGCTTTGCGATGGATGCTTGTCTCGCTGTTTAGTTAGTTACGTAAGATGATTTTAATACGTGTATCAAAAACGAAGAAACAAAGACGAAATCAGTTAACGATTACAGTGAAGTCTCGATTATCCGCTTTTCCTTCCATTTTTTTTAGCGTTGATTTACTGAATGCTGAAAAATATACTTTAATTAACAGGTGCAAATCTATTTATAGATATTTCTCATTCCTCCTGCCCGCGCCTACGTCAGTGGAAATGTTGGACAATGAAAATACACAATTGTCGACAGTAACAGAAATAACACACCTGGCATGGAAAGAAAATAAAAATAAATTATTTAATATTTTATCAGCTCACCAAAATACTGTATAGTATTTTGGTGTAACAACAGTAGCAACGGAAGGTGCAAGGTTAAACTTTACATAAGACCGAAATCTTTCTAGTGCGAGAGAATATTATGTTCATCAACGACACAGTTTAGTTTGTGAAAATGGCCTACTTGTGAAAAATGTATAATTTTAAAAGCACTAAGATAAATTTAATGACGAAATGATGAAATGGTGAATTGTGGTACCCAACATTTCAAGACATACAGAGTGGGGCAAAAGTAATGACCTGGTTTTGAAGGGTTATGAAGTAAAAAACTATTACAATTTGAGACTTAAAACTTTTTATATTATTATATATTTTATATTATCATATAAAACCATTTTTTTTACATTAAGTTCTGAATAATACTTCAGCAAGATGGTGACCTTCTGAAGCAATTCACTGATACAGTACATTTTTTCACACAGAGAGAATAGACTGCATCTTCATGTGTATTACAATATCCCGCGTAATGTTAATGTTACGGTCCCTAAGCTTTTTTTTTTGGTGTAGGGTTTTGGTGTAGGGTGCAGAAAAGTTTCCCAAAACTTCAGAAATGGACTGCATCAGTCTATTGGTGCTAAAAATCGCTATCTTGCTGAAGTGGTATTCAAAACTTAATGTAAAAAATGGTATTAAATACATATCAAAATAAAAAAGTTTAAAGTCTCATACTGTATTAGTTTTTTTTTTTATAGCCCTTCAAAACCGGGTCGTTACTTTGCCCACACCTGTAACAAATTCAACTTTGATGAAAAATAGAAGTAGAATTTTTATTCACAATTTACTTCTACAATATCAAGTTTTTGGGTTAAGTTGCTAACATTTTTGGTGTTGCTGAACACGATTTTTGGTGTTCAGTTAGTGTAAAGATGAAAATTATTCATTTTTGATAGATTTTAAATTTTTTTATGCGTATGTCTAAAAATATATAGACAATATAATGTTTCTTAGCACATGAAATTTGTTGACTCCGCTACGTATCCAAATTTAATTACGATCGCTCATTTCTATGAAAGTAGGATAAATGAGCAATCGTAATGAATTTTTGATACGTAGATAAGTTATCGAACATCAGATTAAAAAAAACCATTCTGCTGTGTGTATTTTTATAGACAGACACTTAAAAGAATTTAAAATGCAGGAAAAAATGAATAATTTTCAACTTTACACCAAAAATGGTGGCAACGAAACGCAAAATTTTTACTGTGTAGACTCTGAAGAAGGTTTTCCCTACAACTCCAAAGCACTCTATACAAGTTTTCTATGTAAAACTGTGCGATGGTTCGTTCGAAATCCATCTAAAAGTTACTTTGCGTAACTATAAAAACTCCCCTCCCTTAGAATGTAGAGCTTCCGTTAAAACCCAATTACAAGACCTGCATCCGAAGCTGCTTTTCTCCGTGCTACCGTCTAAGCCTCGAATTAAAACCGAAATAAAGATAAAGAGTAAGAAAAAAAAAGAAAAGAGAGAGAAAAGCAAATCGAAAAAGAACGAAAATAGGGGAGCAGCGGGAAAGGTATAGGTGCTGCAGCAACTTCCCATCATGCAGCACTGCGAGGAAGGGTAAGGACAAAGCTCAGGGTCAGGCTCTGGTGTGACTGGCCTGGATTTCATCGATTTTCCTCCTTTCTGCACCACCCCTCTCGCAGACGATCGCTAGACGGAGCGGAGCAGAAGGGTCTGGAAGGCGCGAAAGACTTCCCGGGGCTGGAGTAGTAGTAATGGCGGCGGATTTTCCGAAAGGGAAGATTTGAAAAGAGCTCGGTAGGGGGTGGCTGGAAATGTTCATTCACACCTGAATGAAAGCTGGGAGCTTTCCGCCACTTCAAGTGGTTCAAACGATTGAAAATTTGGCGTATTGATTAATTTCTAAATTTTCGTTCTATTTTGCATTTTCACTCTTTCGAGGCTCCTTTTATTTATTTTTTAACTGTTGTTATTATTTTACTTTTTTGAACTTAAAATGCTGTTCACAAATTTCTCGGAAAATGTCCTACGTTTGTCACTATTCTATGAAACACCTTGAAAATAAATTTGAACTAACTTCGGTATTTTTAGATTGCTGACTTTCTTCACCAGTTTTCTGAGATTGACGTAAAGAGGATCGTAGTATTTTTTGCCCGGCAAAATCAATTTTTTCGTTGGTAAGGGGCGTACGACCTATTATGAAGAAAATTCTGATATCACATTATGAACAATTTTCAAATTTCGATCTACGCTACGTTGCAGTTGTTGCTTTCAAGAGCGAGAAATTGAAGAGGTTGGTATGACACGTTGTCTAATGGATGACATTTTCCCTAGTTTTCTCCTATTCAATGCTGACATGCAGAAAAGTCCTCCTTAGAAGTCCTAAAGAAATTCAACTGTTACTCAATATGCTCTCCATTAAAAGCTTTCACAAAATAAACTGTACTGGAAGGTATCGCGAAATAAATAAGTTTAGTACAGTGTAGCCCGTTCAGGCTCTTGACAATTCAAATCCAGTAAAAACCACCTAGATAAGAAACTAATTTTGAGATATTTACCGCAATTTATTTCTTAAATAATACACTAAAATTAAGACAAAATCATCCATATAGAGTAAAACCCTGTAATACCGCGCCTCAGTATACAGCAGAATCGGATATAACGCGGTTACTATCATGTTCCCCGACGTTTAAATCAGCCTTTATCATTACAAACCACACTTTATACTTCAGATTCTTTGCAATTTTTGAAAAGTAAACATATTCTCTAGTCCGTAAGATTTAATCTGAATAACCTATCACTCGATAGACAGACCGCTCAGTTGAGAAGTGTGCTCCTTGCACAGCAATTACAGCAAATAAAATGACAGTAAACAAGAAAAGAAACAATTATACAATAGAATTAAAGTTAAGAGTAATTGATAAAGTTAAAAGTGGTGCAATAGGAGGGAGTATATTTTGTGAATATGGTTCCGCGGTACAGTTTCATTATATCACGGTTATGTTATAACGCGGGTGCAAACATGTCCCCTGACACCCGCGTTTTAACGGGGTTTTACGGCATATATTTCACTTAACGTGGACCAGTTACGATTAAATTTTGCAGTATGATACGATATTGACTATAAGCATACTATGGTAAAACGGTATTTTAAAATTTGTTTGATGATTAACATAGAAAAGAAACATAATATTTGTATTTATTATCGTAACTTAAGGGACTTAAATTTATTTCTACTACTAAGTATTCCCATTCATAACCATATTTCTATTGAAAAGTACTACTTCAATTTTTAATTTTTGATTCCTTGAAGTGGCAACACCTTAGTTTGTTTACATCGCGTAGTCATTCTTAAGTTTGATTGCTGAACCCGCAGATGTTCTGAAGGGCTAGTTTATTACAAGTTCCTTTGTAAATATATATATATGTGTGTGTGTGTGTGTGTGTGTACCAATGTCACCCATGTCGGTATCTTAAATTGAGAAAAATGAACTAGAAGACAGGAATTAGAACTTATTTCAATATAACTGTCAGCACAATATAATAACTCTAATAATAACTCCAAATTAATAAGCTTCTGAAATTATTTCGATTGTGCAATTTTGGTAGTATTTTTGCTGGAAAATGCCGCAAAAAAAGAAAAATCCCCGGCATAGGTACTTTTTCTTCAAAAAAAAAACATCGGTAATGAAAGTAACGCAGTTTGTTTAAAAATTCAGATGCTAAAAATCAGTCACAATTCAGTACCTGAGCGCCATAGTATTACAGACTACAACAGAGACTAGTTTAACTTTACTTTTCGAGTTTTTGCGAGTTTACACTTAATGGACACACAGAGTACCGACGATACTGCCACTAGCTACATGAGGGTTCTGAACATTTAAAAGCTCCCATCGCATCAGACATCTTCATTTTAAGGTTCGCAAAAGGAAATGTCTAGTCTTATAGCACTGAAAGTGTTTATTTTTTAACTTCATCGCAATACTCGAAAAATGGACATAAGATCCGATGACTCTCAGGTACAGAATTAATTTTCCTTAAAATTTGACTACATATATATATATGTATAGACGAAGAGATAGGAGCTGAGCAATATTTTTGGAAAGTAAAGACAAACAAATGAGTCATATTTAATTGTTACTTAAGGAGAAAAACGGTGGGAGGGGGGGGGGGGAGAAAAAGATAGAAACGAATCAATTTTAATATCTCTAAAATATGCTTATTCGATTCTGCATTCATTCTTCATCAACAAAATCCGTTTAATTGAGCTCAGTATGGAAAAAGAATGATAATAAAACATTTGAGAGCGATTCTTAATTTGCTTACACTAAACCAATTATTCTAACAGTATTTTCTTATTACTGCGCATGAAGGAACATGTCTCTATAAGGAGAAATACGATATAACGAGCCATCTTATGTTCATAGTTAAACCCGTTTATATTAAGATTTTATCAATAAAAACAATTTTATCATCGAAAAAAAGTTAATTAAAAAAATTCAGTGGGTTTTTAATAATTATAATTTGGTCAGATGAAAATTAATTTAAAAAGATCAACTGTGCATCAGTATAAAGTACCGAAAACGAAATCTTAATGACAATTTCACTGAATATAAAAATATCACCGAGTAAAAATTAAATATTCATACCTTAAAAAACAAAAACGTTTAGTTGTCGAATAATATTCTTCATAAATAAACAAAAACGTTAAAATCAACTTAATTTACTCAGTCTTGACTAAAACAAAAAAGTACCACGTTAAGATAAAAGCCGTCTGTTCCAAACAGAGGATAAAGTTGCTAGTTAAAGGAAAATCATACCCAAAGAGAATCGATTAACAATTGTTTGGTGAGCTACTTGTTTCCGAAATGAACTACTATGTCTCTTTCTGTTTCTGTTTTAGGCAGAAAGTCAATATATTTCACGTCTGAAACGATGCTCTGAAAATAATCGATTTCTTTTATATTACCTTTTTCAACCGAATTATTTTTATCTGAAGAACATGTAAAAATATAATCTATAAGGCGTGCGTGCTTTAGTACAAATTACACAAATAAATCTTTTCCCCACAAAAATTTCTGTATTTTATAACAGGGATCTAGAGTGGAGCGTAGAATAGGAGAGCGGAGCAGGCAGCAATGAGGTTTAGCTCCAAACTGGAGCAAGGAAGTTGGTTGTGTGCTCCACTGCTCGGTCTTATTGTTTTTTTAAAATTACACTCATAACTTAAAGTGAGTGATTTTTCTCCTTCTTCTCGATAATCTTTTATTTTCTTTCTTTTTTTCGTTGTGCCTAATTTATTACTTATTATTTACTTTTTAGCAATACGGTGCATATAAAACAGTGTACATTTATTGATAAATAAGCTATAGGTATTTTTTTCAATATTTTTACCAAATAAAAATATAAAAAGGAATAAATAATAAAATTCTTATTGTAAAAAATAGAAAGACTGTAACAAATCCATCCCTCATTGCTGCCTGCTCCGCTCTCCTATTCTACGCTCCACTCTAGATCCCTGTTATAAAATACAGAAATTTTTGTGGAGAATTCAAAACCATCCCCTTGTCAGGAGATGGCGCCTATGGTAAATGATAGGTGGCGCCATGTAATCTTGGCGAGAACTCTCTCAGTTATTAGAAAGTGTAGAAGTAGTGTTGTTTTGTGTGTGTCCTGGTTCTGTTGTAAAAATGTGTTCTCGTAGTGTATGGTTGTGTGTGTTTTTTAAAAATGTGTTCTTTGTAATTGAAGTGAGTGGATATCAATTGCATTATTAAAATTTTTCGGAGCACAGAGCTGGCGCAAGTATATAGAATTCGGAGCGGAACTGAAAAAAATGGCTGTTCCAGATGTCTGTTTTTAAAGATATGTTATTCAAGTTGAAACTTTTAAAGTAATTCACGATTTGTAAATGGTTCTCGTTTTGATATAATATTTATTTTTCTTTATTCACACATAACGAGAAAGATAAACACTTAAAATATATAAACAAAAGAAAATCTGCGTTTAAAACTAAATAAATTACAAACGATATTTAAATATCATCTTTTTTAAAAACTTCAACCTATTTTAAACGTTTTAAACTTTCCTTTAAAATAAAATTCGCAGCAAAAGAGGAACATCATCACAAATATTGTTCCAGTATTAACGAATATTATCAAGTTCGAGCATTTTTCGTGGTGTCCATCACTTTGGTTGATTTCCGTTCAAAGAAATGTTTTAAATATCTATTTCGAAAATATCACAAGTGCTAAAAATTATGTTTGCAGAATAGAATGAATTTATATGTGTAACCAATTTCTATCCCTACTCTGGGAAAGTTATCTGTTGATTTATTAACTGTGGATTGTGACATAAATTGTAGCTTGTCTTATGTTGATGATAGTCATGCTCGTAATGGTAATTTGTATTCTAGGTAAGGAAATCTATAATGATGTGAACAGTTCTTTTGTTTAATAAATTAAACATTAAATAAGTGCTCACAGAGTGAATTTAATGCGGGCGATATAACAAAAGGAATATTCTACATTTAGAGAAAGAACTTGCAGTTTTACCTTTTTTTCAGCTTAGAGACATGAAATAAAATGTCACTGTTCGAGACAGCTGTCAATCATCACTTCTAACGCCTTTCATGTTGAGAAGTAATTCAGTGAAAATTATTTTATGGAATCTCTCTTTTTTTTTTTTT
The DNA here is from genome assembly GCA_038502835.1 of Octonoba sinensis. Taxonomy (NCBI): domain Eukaryota; kingdom Metazoa; phylum Arthropoda; class Arachnida; order Araneae; family Uloboridae; genus Octonoba; species Octonoba sinensis. The sequence continues at coordinate 125,281,790 of CM076599.1, forward strand.
CTTTTTGATTTTGTTTTGACATGAGCAATCTTTATCCATTCTCCTTGCTTCAGACAGGATCTTAATATAAAAATGAAACTTGTGATCTTGAAATTATTATTATATTTTTTAGGTTATATTTTTGTAACTTTACTTTTCAAATTAAAGTTTAAAATCGATTATATTTAATTTTCATACAAAAGAATCGGGAGGCTTGAAATATTGTATTTCAACAAGTTACACTACAGAAGGAAAAAAATACCGCAACGTGTGACTTCGGTTTTTCAGGAAGTACTAGTAGTATAAGTTATCAAAAAGTAAAAACAATTCTCTTAAAGTATGTTTGTTTTGTATTCTCAAAATTGGGTTTTAAACCTTTGCATTTAATAAACCATTACAAATGCAAAGTTTCTCAACAGTACTTGGAAACCATTATTTATTTTATTTTATATTTAAAGCATTACAAATGCAAGGTTTTTTAACAGTACTTGGAAACCATTATTTATTTTATATTTAAAACATCGAATTTGAAACAAAGGCCTTTCATAAAGTATTACGAATTATAAATAAGCAATGCTTGGAAAGTATTGCGTATTTTGTACTTATTAACTGAAACGGACCATAACATTTGCGTTCATAAAGTATCATAAAAATCACAATGCACCAAAAATAATTACTTATTTTCTGTTGTTAGTGATGCACTCAAAAATAGTGCAATTTTGTAAGCATACAGAGTATTAAAATAAGAAAATTCGGAACAGTACGGCACACTTTAATATTTGTAGAATTTGACTTATAAGGATTGTATTACAAAATATAATACAGGAGTGCTCAAATCGTTCAAAACAATGTTTACTTTTTATTTTACGAGAAAACTTAAAACAGATCTATTTCAGGAAGTACAAAAGTGGCTAAAAAACCGCATTCCCACTTATTCTTTTTCTTTCTTCTCTTTCTTTCTTTCTTTTTTTTTTTGCCTCTCTTGCATAAAATGTGTTTTGCCATACCTCAAAGAAAAAAATCGCGAGATATAAGATTCAGAGATTGCAATGAAAAAATAAATAAATAAAACCTGCAAAAAAAGTGGCTTTTAGTGGAGCATCGTTTATACGACGCCGAAGAGACTACCGAAACGTCGTATAAACGATAACATCGTACAATCGATTTATGCCTCTGGCTATATCCAGGAATTGTGGCCACACTAAAACGTCGTGTAAATGTAAACGTCGTATAAACGATTCGTTACGCACTGCGCTGCATTCTATTAACTCCCTTGGGAGCTGCTTCTATAGCAAAAAGTGACGTTATAGGGGAAAATAGGAAAGGAAGCCCAAAAGGGATAATTAGGCCATCGATTCCTTAATGGTAACAATATCTTTATTTTACTTTTCTAAATTTGTGTCCTATACATTGTAACACTTGTGTAAGGTAGACATACGTGTACTAATTATATAATCATGCTAATTATTCTGTACTCAGTTACAAATAAAAATGATAATATGTAATTAAAATGCATAAAAAATACTACTATTCCCTTCTCTATTAACTATCAGAATTATAGATAAGGACAACAAAAAATGCATTAAACCTACATACTAACTATTATATTAACTATCTTTGTTTTGAAAACGCATCTTAAGAATCCCATGATCCACAATGGATTGTCCCATCTCCGACGAAAATGAAGATAAAACCACAACTTAAAGAAAATGAAGATAAAACCTTTTAACCACAACTTAATGTTCGTTTTCCGCCCTCCAACTTGCAAATTACTGTCTCAATTTTAGAGCAGTTACTGATATGCATCTCTTCAAAATTAGTTAATAGAGAGCTAAAAGCTTTTAACTAGTTACAAACGAGATTTGAAAGAAAAATGGTTGAATTTGTTAAGCTTAATTAGGAGGTTTAAACGTGCGCAAATGTATGTACATCTTAATCGATCTTCTAATTGAAGGTTCGGCAGCATTTTAAGGCTTTAAAAAGTTTATTTCACCGAAGTTTTAAAATATTTAATAATAGAGTGTAGTAATAATTAATGTTTTGCTGGACCTAATGAGTGGTTCTCTTATGATAAAGACGCTCAAACTGAAAATTTTAAGTGAAAAAAAAAAGATCCTCATCTGCTTCTGTTTGATAATTACAGTAATGAAAGAAAATTACTTAAAGCAATGAGAAAGTGTTTAAATGAAAAATGCCTCTAATAATAATATCTCTATTTCATTTAAACGTCACACTATCAAAGCTCATAAACTGATTTTAAAAATTATCACGTACCTTTAATTTATTATTAACATTAAGCCTATTTTCAGATGGTTATCAACATAATAGCTGCGTTATTTCCCGCTCAACTTAGAAAATCTGTAAAACAGTTTCTACTGCATGAGTAGTGTAGAAGAGGAAAAACAGATCTGTCCTATTTAGTTAAAAGTGGGATTATTTTTATTTTCTATTCAAAAATTTAAAGGCACGGTCAAAACTTGGTCTAAATTAGCAATTAAGATATTTTTGGGAAAAAACAAACTAAATTATTTGAAAAATGTTTCGGAGAAGGTTGGGTGTATTTCTGCATTAGCAAAAGTTTTTTTTTTTTTAAATATTTATAAAATGTTTAAAATAAACCAATGTAAATCTAAAAGGCCTTGAGAATGCTATAAAATTTCAACGGTAGTATTTAGACCTAATTACAATTTGAACTTAGGCAGAATTTTAGAGAAATATATATAATGTTCCAGAACTATTAGCTAATAAATTTACCAAAATGAAATAATGACTCAATAATTCTTACAGAAGAAAAACACCTTGTTCTGCATATTTTTACTAATACCGTTGACTTTTTTAAAATATAGTTACCATTTTTACTGGCAGTTTTAATTAATGTTTGTCTTTATTTGACAAGTCTCACTATTAATGAAAATTGTTTTGGTTTAATGATTATTTAATACTGAGCTCCATTTGTGGAGCCCTATTTTTGTAGTACTATTTCAAGGGGACATTATCTTTCTTATAGTTTTTGATAAAAGGTGTAAAAAAATTAGTAAATTACAATCTTTTAGTTAATTGCAAAATAAGGTTTACTTTCAAAGCTGCATTGCAACATTTGAGCTATACTTCAAAGCTGATTCTTGCAGTACACTTCGGAGCTTCATACTTTATTTTCTTGCATTTTCATCAATCATTCAGCAATTTGGAATGCTGAACCTTTCATTATTTATTTTTATTTAGATAATGAAATCTGTTTATTTGTTTTTAAGCTGTGTCTTTAAAAATTACGATATAGATCATTTAATTGCAGTCTTATCGGTAGTAGTTGGTGAAATTCTACGCGAGGTAAAAAAATATATTTTCCCCCAAGTAAAACCTTATTTAAGCTACCAAAAACATTAGATTCTCATCTTACTCATCAAATTTGGCTTAATACAAAATTATCCGTTTTGGGAATTAGTTAATTTACTAATTAAGCTTTGATAAACTAATTACTCCAGAACAATTTTCGTCGGTAGATGTTCCTGCAGATGTTTAATCATGGTGGCGAGAAATTGCTACAGTACTATCAATCAAGACACAGCTTTAAATGAATAATTAAGTTTATAAAGCCCAGTTTCAAATTAAATTTTCCATTTTATTGAGCTTAAAACGCAATTACCTAATCAATCTTTTGTCGAATAAAAAATAATTATTCTTTAACAGAATGCAATGGATTTCTTATTTATTTTATCAAATGGATGGACATACATATTAGTGTATATGTTGCTGATAAAACTGAATTATACGATTGATAAAAGTCAAGGAATTATACAATGGAACTTCCTGTGATTGTTATACCATATAAGAAAAGAATATATATAAATGATAAGTAAAAAGTATAAAATATTTAACACAGTAATAATGGGGGAAATAGAAAAATCTACCTTGGTAGATATTTTGAAACATAGAAGAATGTGCCATTGTAATTAAAATGGAAAATCGAAAAATCGATTACAGTACGCATATTAATGGTAAAGGGCAGGAAGACATCATAAACTAATCGAAATATTTTCAATTATAAAAGTTGCTCACATAATCTAATAACTGTTGTCATTAAAATTTTCATTATTGGCTCAAGTTTCACTCGTTATGTAAGATATAAGATGTGTTTGTTTTGTCTTTTTACAATTATTCCCATTTGTTTTTGACCCATCAATCCTTTTCCCTTTAGATCTCAATAAATGCGATTTGTTATGCAATTAATAACGTTTTTTGCGAAAGTAAAACGAAATACGAACTCATTCAAAGTGTTCTTTTTTTCCTTCATCCCCGTCTTCCTGATTCGAACAACTGGAATACCATTGGGAATAACAAGTTCAGAAAATACGGAACGTGACCTGTTTCTCAGTGTAAGCTATTTCGGAGTTGAAATAATTCGAAATCTTTTGCAGCCTTGTTTCTATGTCAAGGGACTATTTTTAATTCTTTTATTGAGTTATGCAGGGACATTTAACAAAAATAGTTCCTTGAATTTTTCTTGGTGAACAATTTAGAGTTTAATGGGTGGAAAGTTAATTTTTTTGTCAAGTAAGAAATGCAAATTTTATATTTATAATTCAGAAGTAGATGCCGGATATAAAAAAAAAAAACCCAAAACAGTATTAGGTTGAATTTTCGGGAAAAAATTCGGGTATTTTCAATCCTAAAAAAGGCGTTGAGTAGGAATTTGCACGACGGGGCCGAGCAGGCTTGGCGCGGGGTTGATCTGATTTTGGGTTTTTTGGCTGGGCTGGATGAAGACCCTATAAAAAAAGGAATGTATTGTGTCAGAGCTCCACTATATTCGACAGAGATGCTGTTCCACCCAAAAATACATACAGATCAAAATTCGATGAGATAAAATTATAAATTATTTAAGGAATTAACAGGACCTTTTTGAGGTTTCAAAATAGAGAGAGAGAAAGGCAGACAAAAGCCCCGAGGGTTAAAATTAAATAAATGCATAATGTTTTGGATGAATAACGCACGCAAGAATATATATTCATTGATCAGAATACTTCGTGAAGAGCAGTTATGTACGGCACTCACTTCTCTAGAGAGGTAATGAAAATAATCTTTGGGAAGTACAGTTATAGAAAAAACACTAATTCAAAATGTAGCGGCTATGTTAAATAAATGTCTGTGCTGTGTTTTTTTTCTGTTCATTTAATATAAAGATGGTATTTTTCTTTCGTGCTTTGTGGTAAAAATAGCCACATGGATGTATTCTCATGGGCAATATACTCTTGCGCAAACCTTAAAAAAACTGGCTTTGTAAAAAAAAATATTTCTTATAGCGAAATATTTTCATGCATTCAACAGGGAAAGAAGTCTGTCTGATGTGTTTAAAATATTTTTTGGGATAAAAATTATGTATGCCAGGGACCGGCGTATACTCCTTCGAAAATAACTAAATAAACAAACAAACGAATGAATTATTGAAACTTCTGTTTCAAAGCTGTCAACTGTCTTGAAACAAAACGAAACACAAATATAAGTTGCATCATTATGCAGACAGAAGTGTCACCGTTTTGTATTCTTTGTCGGGAAACAAAGCATTTTCATCAAATGTCACATAATAATATCCATTCTCCTTCACATCACCTTTTTCATTTCCGTGGAAGATTCCCCCGTGCTTAAACTTGAAGAAACAAGAAAGCAGAGAACTACAAGATCTCATTTTTCTTGTTACACTCGTACCTAAGAATACAAGATGAACCATAAACTTTCCTCCGAAACAAATATGTAATTTGACAGCTGCTCCTTCGAATATCTTCAGAATGTGGAAATGCAATATGTTGCCATATATTAGTATTCAAATCCTTTGTTTAATATTCTCGTGTAAACACAAAGAAGAGAATATTTATTCTAAATCTGAGAAACATCTTGAAGCAAACCGGAGTGAACAGATCTACCGGAATCTCTTAAGACCGCAACACTAATTGAATCCGAACTCAGTTCGAGTCACTTTATTTTCGAGTTGGAGAAAAATCGGAGACTTGAGAAAGAAAAAGAACGTCTTAGAACACATTTTCGTGTCATATTCCTTCCTCCCTATTTCGTTTCTTTCTGTTTTATTTTCGGAAATTCCCAGATGAAATCCTCTGCAAGATTCTTGTCAAGCATTCGAAATGGTTCCGGGAAATCTTTTCTAGGGAATTTTGTCGCTAAAAAGTTCTATTTTGGATCCGAAAGCAGGGGAATTTCTGTGTTTGAGGTATCCAGAATATAATGCGGGGTAAAAATTCCACTATATTTGGATGAAATCGAAAGCTGTTAAGAATGAGACTCTACTGCTTCTTTTTTTTTTTTTTTCATATTGTACACATATACATGTAGAGGAAGACAATAAATAAAAAGCATTTTAATGCATGTCCAGTGACGTAACTAGGTCCTTTTGCAACAGGGACAAGACTCGGCTTTAACCCGCCCTCCCCCCCCCCCCGATATACACAAAAAATGTATATATATATGTATGCGCCCACACACTTAGTCAATTTAACGCCCCTAAAATCTGGCTGCCGGAGCGAAACCCTTAACTTCTGCTCCACCACCCATTACGCTCTTGCGCCCCCCCCCCCCCCCCCGCCAACCTATCACATAAGATATACGTTTAAAAATGATGCGAAAAAAAAGAGTCGATTTCCAACAGTTAAAGGTTACAGTTGTGTGATACGCGCAGTTACATTCTATATAACCTCTTATATATATATTACTTTATTATAGAATAACATACATAGCATTATTATGGAACTCAATGTCGAAGAGTTAAAATTGAGTTGCAACTGTATTATGAAATTGTAACTGGATTAGTCTAACATGAAAAATATTTTCATTAGGGGGCGACGAGGAAGAAAGGGGGAAAACCCAATAAAATGTAAAGATGTAATATTTTTAAAAAATATATGGTTCTCAAATAGTCCACTTGACCACGCGCTCACGCGATCCAAGTTCACTTTTTCAAGATATGCAAAAAAAGAGAGAGAGAGATATCTTTATGTATATATACGATGACCCCCCCCCCCCCCCACAAGTATTTATTATACTCCAGCATCTTTCCAACGGCTTTTATTATTTTTTACATTTTTTTTATAAAACAGCTGGTCGATATATAACAGTGTAACTGAACATTTACAATGTTGAACACAATATATTACACTTTTATACCTATTCACACTTATGATGATAAGTAACAGACAGGAAATTCCAGAAAATTGTATAACAGAAATGAAATGATATATTTTGGTTTAATGATATGATTAATGATATTTGATTGTAGGAAACCGTAAGCAATTATAATTTACAACAGACTTTTGAATTACATTAAGAGAACTAGTAAAATTTTGGTCACATGGTGTTAGGAAATTCAGTAAGACTAAAAGTTTGTGGACTTTCTTTTTCTGTACTTAAAATCAATTTTTGAACTTTCGTGGATTAACATTTTAGTTTGCAAGAAAAAAGATCAGGCGGAACAAGAATTAAATGTAATGAGAGCATCTCTAAATTCAATTGAAGAAACATTACAGCTTTATGATAAGTAACAGAAAATAAGTTTTAGGTTTAATCTATTTCGCTCGTCACAATAAAGAATTTCTTTGTATTCGAAAAAATATTCCCAGAAATTGCTTCTGTGGATTTTTTTTCTTTCTTGCATTCTTTTCGTAACTTCGCCATTTACCTGAAAATTTTCTCAAAAGACTGAAAAATCTTTCCCGAAAGCGGAAAGGGCTTTTCTCCCCGCTCCCCGATTCTCGAAGGTGTTTTCGCCACCTTTCGGAATTTCAAATTAAAATTGCTCTTTCCAAAACTTTTGAGAATTCTTTGCGCTACGATTCGAATAGAATCTAATTTGGTTAAAAGTATTTTTAAAGGATACTTTTTTCTAAGAGCTTCTATTACTGAACAGGTAGTGTAACTTTCCCGCTTTTTTTAGGTACAAAAAGCTTTTTTTTTTAATCTATCAAAAAATAGCAGAGACGAGATGCATTTTTGGAATAATTTTAAAATAAATTATTACTAAGTTTTGCCTCCCGTTGAGCAAAAGATTAAAGGAAAAAATAGTAACCTGCATGTGATGGTCCAAATGCTTTTAGTTCTTCGAAAAGATTTTGCAATTCCACTCATTGCAGTGTGCAAATCGAGAAACAAATCTTGTAGTGATACGTTTACATAGGATTGCTATAAAACTTTTTAAATCCATCACTTATACATCCGTTTAGTTTTAAGGTGTTACTGAGACTTTTTATGTCATACTAAGAAGAGTTTTCAGTTTGTGCATTATGATGTCTTATGATTTTGGGCATAACTATGGTTGCTTCACATTTTCCGACCTAGGAATAAGCCTAAGATATTTTCGACAACACAATATGTGCAACAAAAAAATTAAAACATATAATGTGAATTACTTATATATTTATTTTTTTTTCCTTTTATGTTTTGCGGTGTTGTCAAAAAAAAAACAAAAAACACATGACTTCCTATTTAGGCAAGTCTGTCATTTATACAGATAGATAAGGTCACCATAATATATTCGAATAAATGAACAGGAGCCAATGCGTATTTAAAAATGGCTTTTTTAAAATTTCAACTATAAAAAGAAAAATCACTTTTTGTAGATTGGTGCTACATTTTAGTGACTTCTTATTTAATTAAGATTTAACGGTTTAATAAGTGAATTTTTTTGACAGCTCAAAACCCAATTTACTCTGAAATGTTCGCGACTATTATAAAATTCTTAATGATAAGAGGATAGGATAAAGATAAATAAATCCTGAGATAGATGCGTAAGTTAAATGATACTAAAAAGATGGCACAAAAAACTAGTAACGTGTTTCTTTTAAAGTTTTTAAAAGTGTTCGACAAGAAATTGGCATGACCTTACCTTCGGTTTGGACAACTATTTTTAAAAATCCAAAAAATAGTTAATAAATCAAAGAATGCCTTGATCATGTTATTTAAATGATTCGAATAACATTAATGACCGTCAGTTCTTTAAAAATGATTGATGCTGAACTGAAATTCAATGAATAATTCTAAAATTGTCGTTAACGGTCTGATTCATTATTTTTCCTAGTTTTGTACGTCATCATTTAAGTGCAGACCACAAAGAAGATCAAATTGCTACACTTCATAGTTTGATCCATTCTTCTGTAGATAAGGCAGTATGAATGAAAATTGTTAGTTTTGTACACTTCATAATTTGATTCGCTCTTTTGTAGATACGCCAGTACTAGCTGGTTCTTTCTTGTTCCCTAACGCAGTCTCACCATCTCAAAGGTCATTATTTTGATAGCTTTCAAAGGGCCCAGAAAAGCAACCAGTTTTCAGTAGTACTCTAAAAGATGAATTCGACGAAGATATCAAGAAGAGCTGGCAACGTGTTAAGGGACGTTAGTTTTTAAAAAAATGCATTTGGAAGATCAAGAAATGAGAAAACTTCCTCCTTTTTAATTTTATCTTATTTAAATTAGTCAGTTCTAAAACTTTGACGAGACACGGTATTTACTGAAATACAAAATAATTAATCGTAATCATAATACGTAAAACATACAAATTCAAAAATAGGTATAAAGAAAACGTTACAAAATCGAGTGTCTCTCTTCTATATGTTTACGTAATTTTCATGTACAAACAGATAGATGTACAGTGTACAAATGTATGACACACATACATTTAAATGATCAATAAGTGATACATAATTTAAATATTATTTTTATTGTGGGAATTTATGGAATCCCTGTGTTGTTATCTTCAAGTATATCCTACGATATATTTTGTTTCTTTAGTTTAACTCTTTATCTACTGACGGTACTTATAAGTACCATTCTCTATAAATTTCATCCCAGCAACCATCTTTACGAATATTCTGATGGTACTTTGACGGGACAGTCTTTAAATTCCTCTTTTTCAGGACACATATCAGCAAGGGTTCTATAAAGAGTATTTTAGCGAGGAAAGGAGTATAGATAATTTTGAAACCGATGCTGTGCTTTGAACTTCCATTTTGTTGATTGCTCATTTAGAGTTTCGCTAAAATCAGTGTCTTGATTCTTGAATTTTACTACTTTTCTGAGTAGTAAAATTCAAGAATCAAGGCACTGATTTTTTTAATGTGTTATAATAGTTAAGAACTTAGAAAACTATTTGACGAAATATTTTGATTAAAAAGGGTATGTAATTAATTTTGCAGGGTAAATATTCTGTGGGACTTATTAGCTGTAAAGAAATAAATACTTATATATTGATCATTTTATTTATGTAAATGCCTTAATTTTCAGTGTAAATACCTAGACAAACTATTTCTGTAAAAAAAACTACTGCAGAGCATAATGCAGGAGATAAAGGGTTAACCTCAACTAGTGCCAAGCTAATAATTGTGGATCAAATTCACTTTTTTTCTTTTACGGGAAAAAAACACACGACAATGAATTTGCTGTAAAAGTATGTTATTCTGAAAATAAGTCATGAAGTTGTAAATAAGTTGCATGTAAAAGTTAGTTAACTTTAATACGCATATGAATGTATATATTTTTATACTTTTGCCCATACTGTTTAATCTACGTAAAAGTGAAACAATTGTGAAGGCTGAAATAATACTTGACTTTTAGTTGAGTAAAAAAATGCTACATTAACAAATATTGAAATGGATATACGGTACTGAAAAAATCTGATAAACTTTTATGAAATAATCCTGATTCATGGTTTCAGTTCATTGAATTTATTAATAAATGCAAGTTTGGTTTTACATTTTAGTAATCTGTGTCCCCTGTGTATGTCTTTCTGTGGAGAAATGAACATTTAAAAATCTTTTTATGGAAAATCCATTACGTCACAAAAGTTGATGGCACCCCATGAAAGAGTTCGACACTAAAATCTACTCACGTGAATTTTATGCCTCAAAGTGCGAACCCATCAAAACATTTTCAGAAGAATATGTCTCTTTTGTTCTTTTTTTCCATCATATCCGAATTCTTTTCACTTCTTTTCATATAACCCAAAGTGAACATCAGCTGACAGATCCTATAAATTCTTTCCTAGACGCGAAAGAGCTTTTTCGCTGTTGATGTTTTTGAAAGCCTGCTGGTTGATTTGAAAAAGTCAAAACTTCGAACAGCTTCGATAAAAAGATATTTGAGTGCTGTAAATTTATGCTTCGTAAGAAAAAAGAATACAGTTCCTCTAAAATTCATTTTCGATACAAATTCCGGACTCATGCTATGGATAAAAATAATTTATATGAGATGTGGAGCTTGAAGTATTATAGAAGCACAAATATTTCTATAGAAGCACAAATATTTCTTTTGTAGCAATCAAACTCGAAAGTTTTTTTTTTTTTTTTTTTTTTTTTTTTTTTTTTTTTTAGGTTTTAAATTGGAAATGGTGTAGATACCGACTATAAGACCAAAAACCGTATATGCCCATTTGGACTCTTGTTACGAAATGTACCTACAATCGGAGGTATTTTCTTTTCTGAGACTAATTCAAGATATTTTTTCTGCATTCTTTATTTTAAGTAATTGAGGGGTGCCCATGAGGGGGGAAGGTGTCATGGATCAGACTGTGCTATTGCATTTTTATGGTGGAAGCTGTTTTTATAGGAGATCTCAGAATTTTTTGGGAGCACTCCTTTGGGGGTTCTCCATAGCTTTTGAGGTATGAGCTATCATAGCTTATGGGGGGGGGGGGGGCTTCCCACACTAAACAACACTTTTTTCCGTCCTTTTTTTCCGATTTCAATACATATTAACAATTTTGATGAATTTTTTGCTAGTAAAGATGGCACTGGCACGGGAATTAAAAAATATTTTTTAATTTGTAAGTGAAGGATGATACACTTGCATTAAATGATATCGTACATTTCTACTACTGATAGTAAGACGAAGAAAAATAAGTAAGTATAATAATACTGTTCTACTGCTACGCTACTACTAATACGATTACTAATAAAAGTGACGAAGACTTTTGCCATGTTTTCTATGTTTCTGAAATATTATTAAATGCATGTATGTAACTAGAACTATAACTTATTTCTTCAAAAAAATCGAAGGATATTTGTGTGTGTAGAGCACAGTAAACAAAGCTCTATCTTTTTTTCTTTTTTTCTTTTTCTGAATAAAATTTCAGCAAAATATCTACATTTATATTACTGATCATTATGCTAATTAATTTGAATTGAATAATATGTATTCATAAAGCGCTAATTAATAAAAAAAATACATCAGTAAATCAAATTTCTCTATGTAAATAATTGCATGTACAATGAACTTAAAGATATTGCCAGCGAGAAAATAGCCTTTATGAAATACGTCCTAACCTGGCTCTTTTTACAATATCAATCTGTTGACTTCCATTTTTGTATATTTTTACTTTGCCGCTTATTCAAAAAACTCAAACAGGATATCGTCATCCATTTTCTTCAATCAAGATATACTTTTCAAAAATATCAGCACACGGAGCACAGATTTCGAAGAATGACAAGTCAACCCCTATTCGTCGTGACTTTTGGACCACACCCATTTGATAAAGAGAGCTATCATTTCCATATCAGTCTCCCCTGCTCAAAACTGACACCACCTCCTGTCTTCTGCAGAACCCCTTGTAATTTGACCTTGAAGTCCCCACCCCACTTTAGGGTATCCACGCATATTATTTCTTTCCGCCGAGGAAGATAAAGATAGTTTTTTCAGAACCTATATCTGTGGGGGTGGGCCATAAAACAAGATTTTCAGCCTCTCTGGGAACATGATTTTCCTCAAATGGTGTTTCCTCAAATTTAGTACTGCCTTCTTAATAACATAGCTCTATGAATCTAAATTCATAATGATTTATTATTGCTATTATTATTATATCCAATTTCTCCCCTTGACAAATTCGAGCCAAAATTTTCAAATAAAAACAAAGCACCGTTTAGGAAATTAGGCTTCTTCAAGGTTAATTCAGGTTTTATGCATCAATGTTTTTTTTCTGATTTCTTTAACCTCTAATTATATAATACTATGACGGCAAAGAAGGTAAAATAATTACAAAATTATTATAGCTCATAAAGCAAAAAGCATCGTTGGATACCAGATAAGAAATAAAAAAGAAAACTAGACTTTACTATCGGTTCCGTAGTTGAGAAAATTCATAACATTGAACCACAGAAGACTACTTTAATTCAGCTGATAATTCAAATAGTCAGATGAATGACTATTCTAGTAAAATTATATGAAGAATAATTTAATCCTTCAATTAAACTGAAGTAATAGAAATTAATTAACTAAGTGTGAGAATATGAAGATTATACTTAGTAGACCAAGTACAATCTGCCGTTTTGTACTTGCCACATAATGCTAATAAATGAAAGTACTAGTTAAAAGTTTTTTTTCTGTATTATGATTTAAAGTAGTGTTGTTTTTTTCAAGAATGGATTAAGTTTTTAAAAAGTGCCGAAATGTAAATCATGCAAATTTTCTGCAATGCACATTTTTTAATACTAAAAATTGAACAAAAGGTTTGCGCTTTTCTTACATAGCAGCAGAAATTTCGTGAAAGGCTATTGATGTTTTAAATTTTTCTAAATTTCTTAAATGAAATTAATATTGGTTATGATGGGGGATATTTTCCCTTTGCATTTACTATTTCTAGTTGTCTTCGTGTTTTTCTTTAATTCTATTAGATATAAAAAGTTTCCTTTCATGTAATTCTGAGCGCGCTCTCGGACTCCTGCCTACAAGGGCCCCGTTCGACTCAGGAGCAGCGTATCCATTCTTCCTCGCCACGCGCGAGGACACCACAACAACAACAATTGTAACAAACACACACACACACACACATATATATATATATATATAGATAGATAGATAGATGTAATGTATTATTTATTTATCCTTTTGCCGAGAGGTACTCAGTAGGCTTTCATAATGAACATATGATGAAAGTTTTGGAAACACTGACGTAATTAAATATATATAATATACAAATCACCGTTTAATAATGAGTGAAAAAAAATATCTGACCGTGTGTAATTGCTGCTTTCAAAAAGCGACGAAATGACGTTATTTGTTCAGTTGCAGTTTTTCCTAACGTTCAGTGCATTAAATTTATCCTTATTTTTAAACCAAGGAATTACAGTTTCAAGAGCTTAAATTTTAGCTTAAGATCTTGAAAGGAATCTTGAGACTTCTTAAAGATAAAATAAATGCTTTGAAAGGTATTGCAATAAATAAGGTATTAATGTACTGAAAAATTGCTCCTAAAATTTCTTTTTTCTACAATCAATGAGGGATTAGAAGCTTTATTTGAAGTGCTTGGAAGCTAAAATCCTTCCTTTTTATTTTTCTAATCCAAATACTTTTGCGAAGGATTATTAAGAACTATTTAGTCTGGAGTGTTCTTTCAAAAAAGGTTTAGAAAAGCTTTATGCGTAGAATATTAAGGAGAAAAGATTTTTCTTTTAAATATTATTATGATTATTTCATTAAGAAAAAGAGTTTTTTTAAATTAGTGTTTCAATAGATGGAATTTTAAAAGAACAAAAGTTAAGATTATCAGAAAAACATGATGTTCTGAGGAAAATCTATTTTGTTGCTTCCCCAATAAACTCCTGCTTTGGTACGATTGTTAAGAAGTTCAGAAGTAAATTAAAATAAAAAATCTACAACGGTTTTAGTATTGTAACAATCGCAGTTTTTATCGATCACGTACCAATATATAAAACACTTTAACAATTACACCTACAAATGACAACGTTGAGAACACTTGATTATATTACTCATGAGATTAAAGACAAAACTATTTTGGTTTTATTGTAATTCTGTATTGGAATTGTTAAAATGTTTAAACCATTAAAGATGATCGGCCATTCAGATTACAACCTAGAGTATCAAAATCGCGTCACTTTCTATTTCTAAATAGGCACACGGGGAGACGAGTTGAGCGATCCATTTAAAATAAGCCGTCATCGAATTATAGGACTCCGCCACAGTGGCTAATTGCAGCTATTACTTCAAAGGACAGAGCTAATTAACGAGAAGTCTGATGTCTTTAATCCGGGTACTCCACACCATGGCTCAAGCCGATTGGTTCTCATGAATATTTGTCTCGAGTTCTAAGCCGCGACTAGAATCGTGATGAGATGACTCTCCTACATACGATCTCTGCAATTTACAATGAGTATGGGACTGGCTGGAATGACCTAATGGATATCTCGGGGTATATGAGGATTGAGGTTCACCTAATACCCGAGAGAATGACGATATGAAATTTTGAAATAAGACAAATGTGGCCATGTGACCTTATACTTCTCTGAAGTCATTGGAATTGCCTGAGGTTTGATTACGTCACTGAGCTTTCATCGCTTACTAAGACACGGAGTAAGAATACTACGCATCCGATGTGTTCCGCGTGTCTGTACATGATGTACATATTGTATATATATATCTGAGGCATTGAGGATGCGAAGGGCGTATTCACTGAAAAAATAATTCAAGAAAGTTGCCGATACCTTTGCCATTGATTACCTTTTTCGACGAGTTCGCTCTTATTGAAAGCTTTACAAATGCGTTTTTCCAAAAAACAATCACATTACATATTATATATAATGTATGAAGTATTATTCATCAAAATTGGCGGTTATAATGACATTGTCGCCGCAGGACCAATTGCGCTCATAAATGTAGCCGCTTGCACTTCTGCCGATTTCGTACTAAGTTGAGTGGCAGTTGAATAAAACTTAAATGTTTGTTTCCATACACCTATTCTCATTTTTCATTCCATTGTTTCAGAGAAGCCTTCACTCAAACTCTTGTTATAAATGCTTTTGATATTATGCTTAATAGCAACAAACTCTTTTTAACAATGAGTTTTATATTTATTACCTAATAATTTGCGCAACCAAGATATATTGTCATCACCTATAACAATATAACATTAGTTTTTTAAAATGTTAGTGCCTTTCGATAATCAACAATTCAATAGAATGATAAAATATTAAATGCAGTGACATTCGTAGCACGGATGTCACCCGGGACGTTAAGTTGTAGTGTTCCCCCCCCCCCCCTCCCCAGAAAAAAAACATTGTTGTGTTGTACAAACTTGTAGTTTTGTGGTTTATATTATTTTTAGTACTCCAAAAAATCCATTTTATTTATTTGACAAAACTTTCAGTAAATCACATTTATTTTCCGTAACGAGACTTTGAAATAGCATCTGTAAAATTGTATAATTCAAGTAATATGTATTTTTCAAAAAGTCATTATCTCCATTTCGTGCCGCCCTCCCCATCCCCCTCCCCAGTAATGATGCTGCTTCAATAGATAATTACCATATTTAGTGGAGTATCACTTATCAAGTTATCTTTCAGATGCTATCCTTGGAAATGCTTTATTGCTTTCTTCATTTTAAATTAAAACGGACTGTATTTTCGTAATGCGTTAAGTGCGTAAGAAACCTGCTACTTTTTGCGCCGATCAAACAACTAATGTGTGAAAAAACTGTCTAACCTTTATTAACTACAAATATCATTTTATAGATGATAAATGTTCTCTCTATCAGATCAAGTGTTTGTCTTTCGGCTACAACTAACAGAATTGAGGAGCAAACATCACTAGAATAGTTAACGCAAACTTTACTAAGTAAACAAATAGTCTGGAGAAATGGTTTAAGGTAGGCCCTATAGAAAACTTAAAGAGAGACTAGTTAAAATAGCAATATAGAGAATACTTTGCCGATCTATTTATAAGTCCTTCAGTGGTTGTATTAAATATGAAGCATTCTGTTATTTTTAATTGTAAGAAATTTTTGAAATGTTTCTTTTTTTAAATTAATTATTTAAGATTGAAAAACTATGCAAAGGAATATTTTATTGAAGTTTTGAAAACTTTTGTTCATAAAATTGATCGTTTGTTTTCTTTTTGCGATTAAAGCATGTACTTTATTTTTCTCTCTTTTTTAATTAATGCTTATTTAATAATTTATTAATAATTAATTCAAATTTGCAGTTTATAGTGATAAATTACAAATCAACCTAACAAATTATGTACGTTAAAAAAACCTGAACAAATTATGAAATATTTTCATAATTTTACGGCGGATAAAACATCTTACATATCTTGCTAATTAAAGTTTTATTCGGATTTAAAAACAGTTAATTTGATTTTGAACAATTAAAGCAAGTGAGCTATTTGAACTTCTTCGTAGAGTTACCCGGTATAATAAAACTATTAAGAAAGTATATCAGCTCCTTACATGTTAAAAAATATGAAACCTGGTCGCAGAAAACTTAAAGGTTACATTAATACTCACGGGAATATTTTTACAACAATGGAATTCATTCAAAACCTTCAAAACAATAAGGCCAGAATCTTCATTTAACAATAAGACTTAGCTTAATCCTCGTTATAACAAATAATACTCTGGTCAATGACTCACGTTCTATTCGAAGAGAGTATTCGAAAAATTTTTTATCTGAAGCTGGTTTTTATCAACTTTATAATGGCATAACATTTTAGAAAATGAGCGGATTCTTTCCTCTTTTTATTGTCTACACAAATCTTAAAACTAAAAAAGAATGATAAACACTAATTCGAATTTCCGAATAAGATCTCAAGCGTTACCTTTGTCAAGTCCCTTTTATATGCACATAGACGGATAAATTTTGCATTGCTAATCTTTTGAAACATAAAAATATCCAAACTTTATTGCATAATTTTGAAATTTATAAATTTCAAATACCATAGTTATTCCCTAATTATATTACAATACCCATAACACCATAATTATATTAATTTAAATACAAGCTTGCATTTAACATGCATTTTAAACAAACAAGTTGTTATATCTGACAAACTATTGCCACAGTTTACTTACGCAACGATTTATAATGTACATATTTGCGACACACTTTATGTTGTACTTTCAAATGAAATATTTGTTTAATTTAACAATTCATCACAAGAAGTACCGTCTCTGAAACGGTGCATTGATTGATATTCTAATTCTATTTCAATAACGAGCATCCAATGCAGACGATAATTATTTCCAGAGCTTATTTAATAAGCTACCTAATCACCTGCAGGGGATTCAGCAAGTAGAATCGAACGACAATTGTGACGTGGAACATGAAACCGTTAAAATCTCAGGGGTCGGAGAAGTCTTGTTGATAATTAAAGTTGGTTCGATATCGTCCATATTTAATGACCAAATTGCGCTAGTTAATAATAAGGATTTAATAAGCGATAGAGAGTTTTATTGTAATCGATAGTTGATTGCACTGGAGCAAAACCTGCGAAAGTAAGGCTTCTTTTAGTTTAGTTTGTTATTTTTGATAAAGCCAAAACTAACATAAAAAATTGTGTATACTAGGGGGTCATTCATAAATGATGTCACGCTTCGAGGGGGGGAGGGGGGTTCTATAAATTGTGAGAGTTTGTGACAAGGGGGAGGGAGGGGGTATTAAGAAGTGTGACATCACCCATTTTGGTTAAAGTAAAAGTATTTAACATAAGCAGATTTTTTTTTTTTTTTTCATTTTAAAATTTGTTTTGTCTTCTTATTGATTTTATATCGATAACATCGATGCTGATTAAGGTTTAATTATCTTGTAGATAGAGGTTAAAAGGAAATCTTGGGTGTTTAGATTTTTAAGACAAAGTAGCGCGTTTCATTTTTACTGACTTCGAACAATCTTAAGAGAAAAAATATCAAAATAAAGCAGCTGAACCCAAAATAAGGGTCATCTCAACTTTGGTTTCCTTTCATAACTATTTTGATAAAATCCACCCTTATGAACAAAAGTATCGAGACAGTACGATACCACCTAATTCTGTTTTTGCACGAACATTTTTACACGAATTGGCTCAACACCAATTTAAAGTAAATAGTATTATTTCATTCATTTTTTAAGCAAGTCGTTTTGATATAACACAAGCTGTCGAATTCAATTTCAAACTTTTCTTTTGACCTAAATTCTAAGATTTAAAAAAATATATTTATGGCGTAGTAGACATCCTTGCTTTTTTTTCCTTCTGCATTACAACTACCACACTCGACGAGGTTGCGTAACAGTTATAAGCAGGGCTCGATAAACACTGAGCCCCGACTAGATATTCAGTGCTGGCGCCAAAAAACACAAGGATTATTCTGCAATTCTTTTAAATGAGCTGTCATCACTTGGATGATCTACTTGGTTAGTTGGAGGTATCACTTGGAAGCTGTTTACTGATGCCTGTTTTCTAAATGAATTTATTTAGATATCAAAATGTGCGAAGGGGGAGGGGTATATTCCGCTATCACCCCTCCCCCTCCCCCCTCAATACTCACTTGGGAGCTGGCTCTTTACTCTTTTGCCTGTCGCCTAGATTTTTAGAGAATTTTTCAACTTTTGAGCTCGTGTGGATTTCGAGAAGCTTGCTTTTTGTTTAGTCTAGAAAAAATTTTATTGTTGGATTTGATTCCCCAAGATAGTCTGGTGCTGTTTGTCTAATGACTTTTGAAATACATGAAGGGGCGGGCCTGTATGTGAGTTGGCGCTTGCACAAGCATAGACTACTCTTTCGAGAGCTAATTGCTAGTCTAAAATTTTGTACCTATGTTATATACAATACATAACATTATATATATTATAAATTCATGTGAAGAATGAAATGAGAAGGCAGTTCAGTTATGAAAAGTCATTTCGAGGCGGGGTTTTCTTATTTTGAAATTTAATCTCATAAGAGTACTTTGTGTACATAAAATAAGGATAACATTTTTAGAGCAAACTAGATCAAGCTCTAAAATTCCATTGTTTTCAATTGTTCTTTTGCATTAATATTTTTTTTACTATTATATTATATGCTAATTGTTTTTATTGTAAACCTTAATTTTATTTTACACAAATTAAATAGACAAATAATTATTATGCTTATGCTCATGTCATAAAAGTTCAAAAATAAAATTGTAAATGTGATCTGTAACGTAGTGCTTTGTTTCTAAACTGCAAGGGTATATGCTTACGTAATATAGCGTGACATGAGACAAAGGGGGGGAGGGGGTATGCTGAAGTGTGACACTTTATGACAAAGGGGGGGAGGGGGTCAAATATATTGAAAAAAAGTGTGACATCATTTATGAACGACCCCTAGACTGCAACGTTTCTTGACAATGACGTCACAGCGCGCGGCAGAAGATATGAGTAAACAGCGATGGCTGTTGGGTTGCAGGAGAAGGGTCGAAAAGACGCCAAGCTACCAACTTGGCAAATAATCCGATTAAGCACTCTATTTGGCACATTGCATGTTTGAAAAATTATTTGTCTGTTTATCAGAAAAATACAATGTAACAAATTTAAAAACTTATTATTTTTTTTACACAATCATAATTTATTTTATTGGATCAAATATATTGTCATCATAAATTATTCCTTTCGACAAAAAAAAATATATATATATATACTCTAAATACTTTTATGTAGATAGATATTGTAAAAAACCAGAAAACTTTTTTATCACAGTTACGTTTTGAAATGTACCATGGTTTTAAAATGGTCTAATAATGCACAATGGTTTTAAAGAACACCACTGACACATTATGACTCTCATACTTTTACAGGATGTGTAGGAAACCAATATGGGTTGCTCAGGGTATTTATCTCATTTTGGTCAAAAATCGACTTATCTAGTTTTTCCTAAATGGTGCACTCCATTCTTGCAACTTGTGAAATACATTCATGACTATTGTCTTTTCAGAGGTTTTCAAAGCACTGTCTTTCTTGTGGGGTTGAAAGACGTAGTTCAATTTCGGAGTAGATTCCATTCTTATTATAACAACGATAGTAAAGAATATAATAATTTTTAGAACAATATTAACGAATAAAATAATAACAATAAGAACGATATTAACAAAAAAATAATAATAATAACGATATTAACGAATATAATAATAATAAAAAGAACGATATTAACAATAATAATAATAATAATAACTATATCAACGAATAGAATAATAAAAACTGTTTAGCTTTAAGCAAAGTCACAAGTCATCGAGTCAGACATAAATATAAATAATTCCAAATCTCGCCAAAACGCTTATCGGAAGATCGCCAACTGCTCGTGAGCTCTTATTGGCTAGAGCGTTAGTTCTAAATGTAGGTATTAGTTCGCGTTACGCTTCTCGTAAAATTGAAAATATATAACATTTTATGAAAATTATGACAAATAAACGCTATACATTTGTAGGTTAAACTACCTTATCATATTTCTATAGCGGAGTGCTTAGTTTAACTCGAAAATCGGACACCGCGCTACTTTCTTCGCTTGCTCTTAGCATATTTCTCAATAGTCAAGAAACTTTGCATTTGAGTATAAGTGCATACTGGAGGATGTAAACAAGCTTGTATTTTAACAAACTCCACATGAACCAAGGGTTTTCAGCCTAGGTCTGAAACTACACCACATGGAGTGTAAATGTATATGTGTCTCATAGTGATTGACTCTTGGCTTACAGAGTAATCGACTTGACTTTTTTTTTTTTTTTTGAAAATGGTCAACTGAATCAGTTATTTGAGAAACCCCTAAGTCACATTATTGGCGAAAATGAGTTTTTGTAAAAAAATCGATTGCAATGAAGAAGATTCTTCGTTTGATAGAGCAACCACATCAGTCCTGGCTGTACGACGCAGTCTGGAGGAAGAAGAATATTACATGTATTTGAGAAACCCTATAAGCCAGTGAGTTACACTGCTTGCACGCTAGGAACGCTAGTGTACTGTACATGGATCGTGATGTAAACAAACATAGCTTAATGCATTATGGGATATCTCAGAAGCTGACCATTCTTTTCAACAGACTCACACCTCTCTTTCCTGATGAACTCAACTTCCCGCATGCGCAGTTAAGATTTTCGTAGACTGTTGAGTTGGTTTTGAGACGCTAGGAATTTGTTGGTTTCCCCAATTACTTTTATATAATTTATTTTAAGATAATTCATGCACTTATCAAATTATACGATATTTTGCAAAAAAAAAAAGTTTTTATCACACCTTTTAATGTTAATTTGAGAAACCCTATAAGTTATCGAAATTTAAAATTCAATATAAATTCATGTATATGTAATCCAGGTTAATGAAGAATAAGGACAGTGTATTTGCCCTAGTACTAACGATTAAGACAGGAAAAATGTCCATCACATGTCATTATCAACTTTTATTCAATTTTTCTCAATTATCCAAAAGTTGCTGTGGTGTGACTTATGTGGT
The DNA here is from genome assembly GCA_038502835.1 of Octonoba sinensis. NCBI lineage: Eukaryota > Metazoa > Arthropoda > Arachnida > Araneae > Uloboridae > Octonoba > Octonoba sinensis. The sequence goes on from CM076599.1 coordinate 125,303,985, forward strand.
TTCTCAAATAACTGATTCAACTTTGAAACCACGTAACTGCAAAAACAAAGTGTGAGCCATGCTGTTTTATATTTTTCTAAGTTCTGTATTATGGTGTGTAATTAATCCAATAGTTATTTTCGTGGGGAACTATACGCTTTAGTAGATATTCAGGTAGAAAAACGAGACAAAAAGTACCGAAAGCGACATTTTCGAATGATCTTTGGCCTTCAAGCCGTGAGTGTCCCACCAAATTATTTATATCAATATGTACAAAGTATAAAGAAGTATCCAAATTTTTTAAAATGTCATGGGTCACTCACGGTTTGAGAAGTAATAGGACCGTATAGTTTGCACCATATATTCGAGACCTTGAACTTTGACCCATCTTCAATCAAACTACAATCAAATTTCAAAGGAGAAAGAGTTCATTTTTGATTAAAACAGTACCACTGAAATATCCTGAAAGTTTTAGGAAAATTGAAGGTATCAACTATCACACCCCTTTTCACTTAAAAAAAAGAAATAAAAACTCTGAAGTACTTGCGTTCTACTGACATATAGAGATATTATGAAGTACCTTTTATTGGCGAGAAATGAATTAAAAAATATTACCGAATCGGAGCCACCTATGGGTTGTAGGGGGTGGAGCTCGTATAGTCCAAATTCCTGGACTTAATTTTAAAGCAAAGTCTTACGTAGATTTGGTAAGATCCAGTCGGATTCGACCCTAGTTCGGATAAGCAGAAGTTCGAATAATTGGATAAGCATTTTAACACGTTGAGGACGGCGCAGATTTTTGCTACCTGTTAAAGTAAGCTTTTCAATTTTTCAGTAAAAAAGTTATTTTTAACCACGTTAAGTTTTTTTTACAGCTAACAGTGTTATAAGATTATGGCTGATATAAGCCACCAGTGGTACACTTCGCAAGGTGAACCATTCGTGTGTGATCCACCAGTGGTACACGTCGCAAGGTGAACCATTCGTGTGTGAGCCACCAGTGGTACACGTCGCAAGGTGAACCATTCGTGTGTGAGCCACCAGTGGTACATGCCACCAGATAAACTATTCACATGTGAGCCACCGGTGGTACACGGCGTCCTCAACGTGTTAAGGAATGTTCCTAATTTTCTAAAACGGTTTTAAAAAATTATACGTAACGGTTATTAAATGCAACAAATGCAAGTTTTTATTAAATTTAGTAGTGAGCACAGATAGATTTAAAAAAAAAAAAAAAAGACGACGGGCCATAGAGTGCAAGAGTCAACGGAGAATGGAGGAGTGGAGGGGGTGTTAAACAGGAGTTCTGCTGTCTTGGTCTAGTTTTTCCAATATTTTATTGCTCCCAACAAAGACTCTGACCAAATAAATGAGGTTCCGCTTGCTAGATTAAAAAAGAAAAAAAATAGAAAAGAATAAGATGGTGTTTGGATAATTGGACAGTTCGGTACATTAGAGTTCGGATAATCGGAGCTATACTGCATATGAAATTCTGTACAATTTTTTGAATTTTTATCGCAACTTGAAGCATTTTATTCTTTTATGAAAAATCTGTTTTCTAAGAAGTCTCCACCGGCAATCAGGCTAAGGACAAAGTATCAGAATTGATGTCGAATTTCTCCAGATATTTAAAAACATTTCATTATTTTTCGGAAAACAGCTTCAGGAAACTTTTGATTGCCATAATTATTTGTGCTGAGTAGACTGTTACTATGATGCCAATTACAGAAAATGACATCTTCGAATATTGTGAGGCAGTTAATTTCGAATGTCGTGAAAACAACGTCAAAGTTTAATAACTGTCGAAGTAAGCTACCTCACCGTGATGTTGCTATAGAAACGGTTGTTTTCAACTAAGTAGGAAAATTTTAGAAACATATTCTTATTCCGAATTTGAATTTCCTTAACAATGAAACACAAGTAATAGGTAATTACAGCGGAGAAAAACTTTTTTTTCGCAAAAAAACTAATTAGATGAGTATTAAAATCTTATGTCTGAGGAATATTTTTTATTTCTTATGATCATTAGCATTTTAGTTCGACTTTATTTGCTTTTCTCAGAGACGGCAAATTGTTTGCTTTGTTGGTATTTATTAAAATAAGAATTGGTGTTTACATTAAAGTGGGTAATTTCAATTGTTAATTCCAAAATGCTGTGACGAACTTGATGCATACGAAAATGCTTCTACTTTTTTATTGAAGGTGAAAATTAAAAAATAGCTGTTTATACATGGTTTGTAGAAAACAAATATGAATTGCATCTATCATTCCCAGTTCCGGCTTGTGCTCGCACAAATAACAAAACAAATATATAAATAACTTTTGAAAAATTGAAACAAGGAAATAATAATAAGAAAAGAAAATAACAAAAAGCAAATAAAGAAAGAATGAAAAAAATGAACCGGATTCCTTGCACTTTTGCTCGATGGTTATCTCACAATGCAGTTTTAAAGTCAGATGTCCCTAATGGTCTTATTCACCAGCCAATTTTGAACCTATGAACTGCAGATCAAAGGCTTCCTCAACCAATCAGAACGCTCAAATCGGCGCTCCAGTTACAGAGTTCGCAGTGTTTGACAGAGGTTCGCCTCGGTTGGTAAAGTCTCAGTAACGCAATCCAACTTATTCTAATTACTTAATAACTTATTCAAGGTCATATAAGTCATTCTTTACCTGCCAATATAATTTATATAAAAGTAGACAAATGCTAGAAAATTGTTTTAAAAAAGAGGATATTTTTTTAATTTGAGTGTGCTTAATTTAACCGGATCGTATTAATAATTTTGCTTAAACCCAAAAACTTTACATCGTAATCCAAGTTTTGTGGCCCTGTCCAATGCATAGGTGCATAAATCGGTTCCAGGCTGTGAACGGATGAGCTTTTTGTCGTTATTTTTCCGAACAATATTTTCTGTATATTCTCATCCTTTTTCGGTTCAAATAGGAAATTTGAGGTATGATGTCTTGTCATTGGATACTTTCTGAAATAAGTAACAGACGTTGAAATTTGAATTTCCTAAAGACTCTAAACTAACCATAGTTATTTGTCTTTCTAGAAAGCTGAAATAAAGTCCGTAGACAAGGAGGGGTTTTGGTAACTCAGGAGCTCCAAAATTTAGCACGATGTTTTCAGTTATACTTAATACTGTTTAGTTCTTTTTTTTTTCATTTCGTAATTAAAAGTATTCACATTTAAAACGGATATCGGCCTAGGATGTTCTGCCATCAAGTAGGGAATCGTCATGTTTTGGGAAATTGTGACGTCATGTTTTAGGAATAGTTTGCAGAAATTTTGGGGGAGAAAAATATAATAGTAATGCATTCAATCTTATCATTTAAAACACTTTTAAGAAAATACTTTTTTTACGAAGGGCTAGTGCACTTCTGCAATCTCAAAATGTCTTCTGAGAATAAAATTCAAAAAGCACTTCCGTCGGACTGATACCAAGAATAGGTACCCACTCCCCTACATCAAAGCATCTCATATTCTAAGGTTCTTTTATATTATAAACGACATTTTTCAGATTTCATTTAAAATGCTACTGCATTTTTCTGACTTAGAAAGAACTCGGCAATAGTCTATGTTGGAGCTTTATCAGCTTCCGATGCAGTCTGGGTTTCTTCGGAAACAGTTTTGAGAATCCTTCGAAAACTTCTGCAGGTATGAAAAGAATAAGTTACCTCTCGACAGCGGTAAAATGCGTATACCCAGAACCTAGGAAGAATCCCTTCCCATAAACGCACTCCAAAGCAGTTTCATATTGAGAGTTTCCGCCACCGCTAGAGCGCCCAAGATGGAACTTTTAGAATTTTCGATATGGAATATATTCATGAAGCTGCAATCTGAGGGTTTCAAAATACACAACGTGTATTGAATCATAAGTGAGATGAACATTTTCTGAAAATTTTGGCCATCCGTGTTATATTTATGTTGTTTGTCATGCTGATATGGAGACCCCGTAGATGTTTCAAGTGCAATAAAGGAAGCCCAGATACTTCAAAGACAATTTTGCTACCTTTTGTTTCTGTACATATAATTGAAAATGCGCTAATGTGCAATTGTTAGGGATATATTTGATTCTGAAATCAAATTTGCAATCCAAATTTTTAATACTTGAATTGAGGACAGAAAAAATCCTTCTAAAGGTAAATTACCAAAAAAAAAAAAAAGCAGTTTTGTCCTATTGCACCATTTTTAAGCCTTTAAAAAGTTTGTCCAGAGCTAAACGAAACTATTGTTACAGATACCAGCACAAGTTATGTAGCATTTTCTACCACTCATCAGTTCCAGATTATTATATATATTCGTTTAAAAGTTTAAAACAATTATTTACAGGGAAAATAATACTTTTCCATTAAAAAGGGGGAGGGAATCCATAGTCATTGAGAATAACATACCAAAAAAATAAATAAATGAAATGAAAACGTCATTTGAGTTGCATAATTCACGTTGTTATAGAAGAGCAGATGGGCAGACAGACAAATCAATCACTCCATCTCATTTGTACTCAAGCCCTTTCAATTTTATAAAAGAGTTATTCATTAAAATAATAATTATTCTCTTTTTCTAGGGATTTTTTTCTGTCACCAAAATTACTCTCGCGTCATTTTCATAAGTGTTTTTGGTTTTAAAAATGTTTTTTTCTCCTTTCTAATGGGGCTGCAGTATTGGTCCTCAACCATTGCAGACGTAGTGCGTCCCCAGAGATTGGTACCAACTGTTTCAGTGGCACCACAATGAGTGTGGTACCATTGCCTCAATTTTTTTGACGCTTAGTTTCCCCTAGATGGGGCCCCTGAGCTCTCGTTGATGCAATCTGCACTAGGAATTTAATTTAGCCGAGAGTATTCATGCCAAACGGACACTCAAGGGATCTTTAACATGCTGCATAATCATACAACATGGACGCAGACGATTTTTTGCATCTCGAAAATCCACCGACTTGGACCAGGTTTGAACCTGCGATCTTGGGCGTACGAGACCTGCGTCTTACCACTGCGCCACCCTGTCGACAGGTTTTAAAAATGTTCTTTCCTTTAATTTTTATGGGAAAATAACTTGGGAATTAAATCTTTGCATCTCTGATACAAATGGCCCTATGTTTCGTTGCAAATTTGTAATATAAAATATTGGTTTTTCTGTTTTATACATATATATTTAATTAATTAATTTATTTTTTAACAGTGGACTTAATGTTAATCATTTACAACTTGTTTACTGTTATTTGATGCTTTTTTTTTACAATGCAGGTATATTGAGCAGCCACTTTTTTTGACTCCGAATAGTTCAAAAAGGAATTATGATATTTATCATTTTTACTTATTTAACTTATTGACAGATACAGTTGAAAAAAGAATCCAAAGGTAGGAACTGCCGCTAAAAGGAATGTGTAGTAATTTGTTCTCGCTTTAGTTCCTTTAGCATATTTGATTTCTTCCAAACTGGTGTTGTCTGCCAGTTTATAAATTTAGTTGTTTTCGACAAACAGCGAAGCAAATATTCTGATGCTAATAAACGCACCTGATAAGCGAACTTCCCTAACACTCGAATGGATTCCTCCTTTTCTGACATGCGCAGAAGCGTCCAAATGTCAAAACTCCGTGGTCGACTGTATACATGTGATGAAGAATTTTAAATGTTACTTACCCCCAGATTATTTATCTATCAATAAACATATAATGTTTTACACTGTATTTCGAAAAGAATTTAAACACCGGAAAAAAAAATTGGTAAATAATAACTCTTTAATTTAGTTTAAATTTTTTAAATGTAAAACCTAAATGGAAAGAAAAAAATCGGAGCAGTAAGGGGCCCGATTTGCAATTTGAATCACTATAGGCACAACTCATGTTTGGGGGCCCCTAACGCAACAAAATTTTTTTAAACATAACATTCAGTATGTGTTTGTAAAACTTGCCAGTCACACCAAACTTTGGGGGGCCCTAAAACGCAAAAATTACCTTGTTTTTCAAATGTCAAAGAGGCAAACTAACACTTGGGAGGCACCAACGTGCAAAATGATTTTGATTTTAAATTACAAAATGTTTGAGTAAAATCTGGGGGCCAACAAAGTGCAAAATCTATTTTGTTTCTCAAATTTCTAATTGTCAGACCAAAAATTGAGAGCCCCCAAAGTGAAAATTCCTTGTGGTTTTAAAATTATTTAATAATACAAATTTTCTGTGAAGCAACAGAACACTAACAATTTGTTTTTGAAAGACGCAATTTTTAAATATTTTTCTAAAAAATTTTAAATTACAAAAAATGATAATAATAACCAAAATTAAGGGCCCCCTCAAAGGGGGAGGGCCTAGGCCCGGGCGTCACGGGCCTGATGGTAAATAAGGCCCTGGTAGGAGCATCGCAAATTTTGTTGCTCCATTACTCCGACCTCCTGGTCCACGCTCCGCATCCCTGATACAATGCAGAAAATTTTGCTTCCTTATTTTAACTAATTTTGATCAATGATCGGTTTTTGTTTATTTTTAAATGTTTGCATTTAAAAAAAAAAAAAAAAAAAGATCAGACGTCTCTCATTCACTTCCTCCAAAATCATAAACGTTTTTAATGCACACACAAAAAAATGTCGTTGGCGCTAAACTTTTCCAATACTAAGCAAACAATTTACTTCTTCGCATTCAAAGTAATGATTTGTACCAGTCCAAGTACCGAGATATTTCTTCCAGCGTTTTTCAATAAAGGACATTCACAAGAGCTGAAGTGTTTCCGCACGAGACACAATTTGGGGGGGGGGGGGGCAGACTGCAGCAAAAATTCCGATTTCCTCAAATCATGAGAGACTGCAGCACAAGTACGAAGGGGAAAAAAAGAGAAAAGAAAACTTCGATATTTCGGAGAGAATGTTCTAAGACTTGTTCTGAGTGTTTGCAGGGGGTTTTCTCCAGGGAGCATGATTGGAACGGAAAAGAAATCCAAGTTAAACAGAAATGGCAAGAAAATTCCATCATGAACAGCCGTTTCTTCTCTGCTTCTTTTCAGGTTAGTCGAAATAGTTTGTACTTTAGCTATATTCACTGCAGTTTGAAGCTTCAGGCAATTTCAATTTACACTGTGGTGCGTGTAAGAGATTCCTAAACAATGTTTTGTTGTCTTCTTAAAGACGACCTTGTTGAATTGCGAAAGAAATATTTGCTATGGAACGAGTATTTAAATACTTTTAGTATTTAAGTTGAAGTTCGATATTTGTTTTAAATGCTGCTGTAAAATTTTTCAATATACGTTTCAAATTTCAAGAGTAACATCTTTTTGTTTTCTCATATAACTCAAATTCTGTTTCCTCATGGACTTATTAGTATGTAGTGCATTGGTTTTTTTTCTTTTTTTTTTTAAATTTTGTGCTGATTTTGCTATAAGCATTTACCATTTTAAAATTAAAAGTCTCAAAAGTTATTTATGATTCGTCAAGCGAAAGTTCTTGAAATGTTTTTAGATATTATTTATTGACGATACGCAATAAATTATAAATAATTAACTTAAAAGGGTAATTTACACTGGGACAAACGCAGACTACAAGAACAAGATTAATGTGAATTGCACTAAAAAAACGCGGCATTTGTTATTTTCAACCCTAAACTTCTGAAGTTTTGGGGATTTTCCTCAGAGTGATACAAATGTGGGGGAAATTCTTTTAAAAAGCATATATTAGAATACATTATAGTTATTAATAATGCCGTATGAAAATTTATAGTTTCTGCTAGCAAGATACTGATATTTTTCAGCGGGTCAAAACTGTTATAATTTTTGTTGTTTTTGACCTTTGGAAAATATCTACATACGTTAACGTGTATTATTAGTTCGTACGTAACCTTAGCATTTTAACTTTTAAAATTAAAAAATGTTTAAATCAACGGAAAAATATATTCAAGCGCATGTAGACCCATATTGAATTATATATTGAATCAGACCTTTCTTTTTTTCAGCGCAGGTTTTTTTTTTTTTTTTTTCGGATCGGGTTTTTTTCCCCTGCTTTCTTTCAGAGTGGCTTTGAGTATTTTTCTGCCCTAATGGATATAGGAACTGAATTCAGAAATAACGAAAACTATCGAAAAAGTAAATTTGTGTGAAGGATTGCATAGAACTTCTTTAAGACGACTAAACGGAGTTTAAGATCCGATGTAGACACATCTTTATAAGTGTAAAATATGTATTATATTTAAGCAACATTAAGTAAGATTTTTCGTAAAACCAAAGAATTTATGAATACAAACAATGCTTATGGAAGTAGAAAATATATCTGTTAAATCAAAGAAACATGTAAAAATTTGGGTAAAAGATATAATCGATGATTCTGATAAATCAAAACTTTCGAGAAAAGTAATTTGGTCACTTTACAAATCAATTCAAGGGCGTAACTTGGTATGTAAAAGGGGGCGGGGATTGAATTTTGTTGATAGTTGAATACATAACTTAAAATTGATGACTGAGCAGCAACAAAATTGAATTCAATTTTGTTGGTGATTTAATACATGATTGAGAAGAAATGTATGAATAGCAACAAAATTGAATACCCTTTTCTTTTAAAAAAATCCCTTTTCCACCCTCCCCCCTTTTACAAGGTCAAGTTAAGCCTATGAATCAATTTCAAAAATTTTGAGTTACATGTATGAATGATTCCTAATAAATACGAACCTATGTTAAATGTATCTACAAGAACTGAAGTAATACTGTATAAAACATATCAATAAATCTGTCAGTTTGAAATAAACTCAAAATATATACTAAATCGAGGAAAAAGAACAAAATTTACAGCAACACCGCAATAATCCTGTACGTTTTGATATGATTGATTGCCTAATTAAGAGAATTGTGTTATTAAAATCAAGAAATTTAACAAAATTCAGAATTCTTATTCAGAATATATTTTTAAATAATGTATTCATCAATCAATTCCACTTTGGATATCTGAGTAAAAGAAAAAAAATATAAAAGGGGCTTTCTTTTCTTTGGAAAACAGTGAAGAATTCTTCTAAGATAAAAGTTTCATCTAGAAATTTATTTTCCTCCTGTGTGTTGCATGTGACGTGTTAAAATATGAAACTCATTGTTCGTGAGATATTTTCTATAAGGTTGAAAAAATTTATGCAAACTGTTTCCACCAGTCATAACAGCTCCCCCAAGTAAACTATTTCAAAATATTCCTCGCTACTCAGAAAGCCCCTATAATACCGTGGGCCATAAAATTCCTCACCTGATCGTCAAGATGAAAATTGGAAAATCGATAATCGTTTATCGGAGTTGAAATACAGAGGAGGAATATATATATCTAGAGGGGCTCTTTCCCCAACTTTAGAATCTGCTTTCGAACAATAGGCAAAACGGTAAATTCGTTTGCGTGCACAAATCTTTTCCTTTTTAGATTCCGTATCTTTATCAAACTATTGATTTGAGATTGGTCCTTATTTTAAGGTTATAGTAAAGTAGGAACTATTTATTGCAGCTAATGCGCAGTTAACATTTTTGAGGCCGTATAAAGTTTGAGCACGTGCAGGAAATTGGCACTGTAGTAAAAGTTTTACTTCTTTAGCAAATATAGTACTGAAAGAAAAAAGAAAATAAAAAGAAAAACATGAATCACAAAACGATCAAATACTGAAAAAAAAGAAAAAGAAAGAAAGAAAGAAGGGGGAGAAGAAAAAAGGCGTATACGCCATGAAAATATTATAGGTGCTAAAAACTATTGTGAATCTAGCTCCAGCAAACAGAACTGCGTTTCGGGAAACCTTAGCAGAATTATTTCAAATTCACTTCTGCTTTTTTACATAAAAAATTTTATTTTCTTTTTTTTTAAATATAAAACGCGTGTATTACTTTCAAAATATAACGTGTTTCTTCAAATGTCAAGAAAATATTTTGAACGCAGTTATTTAACGTTTTCAGTCCAAAAATAATCCATTCTATAACGCCGAATAAAATGTTTTGACATGAATGTTTGAAAATTTTAACTCGCACTCGAAAATTACGTTATTATTAGAAATAAATGTATTTAGAAGAAAATGAACCACTACCACGAAATTCGGCACATTCTTAATTTGCGTATATGAACAATGGGTGCAACCGACTCTCACTCAAAGCAAGACAGAATACACTGAATCAAATCATGCATTTTTATTTGTTTATTTTTTAATATAAGCCTTTTTTTAAAATGAATTTGAAATTTCTGAATTATATACAGAAATAATTACAATTTTTTAATTTTGAATCTTCTAATTTCCTTGCGTTTGTAACCCTTTTCGGCAAAAACTATTACGAACGTGATTTTGTCTCCCAGAATCACTTCTTTCATCCTCAAATGACTGAATTTCACGAATTCATGAGCAGCAAACATACTACGAGAGCCGATTTTAGTTAACTTGAAGCACTAAGATTGCATATACTACAAGTAATTCCCGATGTACAATTATTGACTGAACTCCAACTACATCAAAGACACTACCCCCCCCCCCCTACCTATATTTTCAAAAAAATTCCCAGTCACATTTAATTAAATTTAAGAAAGTTTTTTTTATTATTGTAAATATTATTTATTATGTTTTTGATTTATTTATTATTTATTTTATTTATTATTATTTTTAATTTTATTATTTATTTATTTATTTTATTTTATAATTTATTCGTTTCATTTTATTATTATTTTTTTTATTTCTTTGATAAGAAAAAGAGCTTGCCTTTCTATAGAATGAATCTTCTAATGAAAATTGGGGAAACAATGTTATAACGCACAAACATTCAAAATATTTTTTTTTTTTTTTTTTTTTTCACGCTTGTACCGTTGTTTCTTCGACATTCATTAACTTCCAAGGCAAATTTTAATCTTGTTTCTTTGCATCTGTCTCTTGTCCATGACGTACATAAATACATTCATACAGTTTCTGTACCGACGTTTCTTTCGAAAATATTCACAAAAATTCTTTCTACTTCCATAAAAGCTTAACCCCATCATGATCTCTGCATCGTCAATACCTTTTTTTTTTCCGAAATAGCAGGCGAAACGGGATGGTACAAACTACCGGCGCAACAGCGATATTATTGCTCCTCTTCTTATAAACATTTCATCCTATTAGTAAATACGTAATTAGACTAATTGTTTCAGGAATCCAATTCCATTAAACATTCCGGAAACACATTTCGGATTATTAAATTTCGTTCAAAAGAATCCTACGGGCTTGAATTCATCATTAATTAAGGTGGTTGCGTTCCTTCGACGAGGACAAAACATTTTTTACATTAAAATGTAATTCTTAGATCCCCACTTTGCCTTATACATGTTTAAAATTTAAAATGTTCCCGTTATAAGCTTAGTAGGGAGCTTTAATTTTTAATTTCAGTGATCATTTTTATTGCTCAGTATTTCTTTAATTTACTGAAGCATTAATAGTTAATGGGTTAAGTAAACACTGGAAAGCATTTATTATTCAAGCACATTTCTAGGATTCTGGATTTCTTTCTTTCTGTCTTCATTTTATTAAATTTTATATCATGGAGCCTGAATCTCGCTGCTCTGCTAGGATCGTCTTGAAGTTCCCCTTAATTCCCATATATATGAAAAGTTAAGCACGGAGGAACAATTTTTAATGTGGTTTTTTTTTTCACATGGATTTGCTGTGCTATATTATGATTACCTAAATTTTTTTAAGGGCATGAACTTTATAATTCAAAATGATATAATTAAAGCAATATCGTTTACGCTGTTTTCAGTTTATAATACGTATAGTTATTATTATTTTAACGAAAAGTAATACTCTTATTAGTTTTGTTTAGATTTATTTATGTGGGAATATTTAAAAACCCTTGAAAATTTAGTTATTATTACTATTACTATTATTATTTGACTATTTCTTCTAAAACTTCATTTAATAAATCTTTATATTCGATTTTCATTGTGCTCAACTGAACTATGTAAACACAATGATAATAAAATTAATATTTATTAAGGAAATCAGGGTGACTTTCCCTTCGAAATCTCATTGATTACAAAAATATAGCAAAATAAATAAATTAATTAAACATAATTTTTGAAAAAATATTTAGTGCCAGTAGGCTGGCAACATGTGGTAATCTAACTTGTTCAAAACTACCTGCCGCGCAATCTGTTTCAAGGAGTGAACAAATTCTACAGCCTAATTGTGCGACTTGTCATATTTTTCGCACTGAAAAAAAGGTTCCTGATGAGTCCGAAACGTTTATGTGTTTTGTTTCGCAATTTATTTCTTATTACGTAGGATCCTTCATAGCTAAAGCCGTCACGAAAATAATCTATTTTTCAACTCATAACATTTGTATCAATTTTTATCTCCATGCAAAAAGAGAAATTTTTCATCAAACAGTCGCTCTGTTACGAATGAAAAAGCTTAATTACTTCCAAAAATATATTTTCCAGTGACTTTTTTTAAGGCACTTGTATTTAGGGAGTTACTTATAGAGAGTAAAAATTGGTTTGTTTTGGCTGACTTACAAATGAAAAACGTGTGAACAACGAATTATCATTAGTTAAACGTGACCTAATTATGAGAGCTGAAGAAATTATGTTTTTATGAAAAATTTGTTGTAAAGAGTTTTCTTGGGTCAAACATTTTACTAACTTGAATCTTCTAACTTATCAACCCTTTTATAAATTAACATACAGATCACCACTCTTGTGACTGGTAATTTTTGTCAGTCAGGCAAGATGTAGCATGCAGCACCGAATGAAAACTTTTAACTTCCGTAGTTTAGGACACAATGACGTGACAGTATTTCTCCTTTTTTTTTTTTTTTTTTTTGAATAAAAGAAAATTATGAATTTAGACTTAAATCTTGGAATAAATGGTTCCAATTTTGCGGCCATTTACTGTAAGAAATGTGCCTATAAAAGACAGGAAAAGCATTAGGAGCTGTTCCAAATGTAAGATCGTAGAACATATGAGTTCAAATAGATTTTTTCAAATAAAAATTTTCTAAATCACCTCAGAAGAACATAAAATTTTACAAATTACGCCTCAAAATGTCTGCTGATACGCACAACAGCACTATCAGATCTCCTCCCCCTCCCCCTTTACGTATGCATATCCCATAAAACGACTCAATCCCTCTTTTACGACAACGTCCTCCATTCCGATTACTGATGCGTCGTCATAGCAACACCCTGAAGAACGATGAGGTACGAGCCGTTGCCAAATCATTGCCGGTAATACTGGATAGGAAAATGGAGCGGTGCTTGCAGGAAGCCACACCTTTATGAGTTGAGGTATGCAGCACCGCTGTTGCTAAAGGTGATGCCAAAGAATTTCCATCGAGTAAGTAATGAGACCATAGGTGGGCGGAGAAAGACTAAATGAAATGCTTTTCTTTATTTTCCTTTTTTATGAGGGATGCTTTTGCGTAAATAAAGTAACTGTTGCCATAGTATCATCTAGCGCATTCTCCGCAAAAGCTCCACAGCATTGTTCATAGAACTATGTGCTCTCTGAGCTTATTCTTAAAGTGGCAACCCCCCAGAATGACTTGACTAACTTTCAAGCTTGCAATTTAGAAATTCTACAACAGTGTGCAAAAGTACTCCAACTTTGATTAATACGCTTAAAATTGAATGCGGGTATTTTTGCCAATAGCAATTCAAAATAGTTTTTGCCGCACATGAAATATAAAAATCACAGCACATTTTGAAAGGCATGTTTTTTCCCTTTTCAAATTTTACCATGTGTGTGGAATTTAACGCAAATAAATATAAAACACGACCTTTAGGATTAACTGTATAAAAACAACTGTATAAATTGCTGTGTCGAGTGGGTTCAAAATAAAATCATTTATTTTTATAATACCAAAAAAAAAAGGTGCCACTTGAAACTCATTCAAAACCAATACTACGCATTAAGACTTCTTATTTACATCCACAAGATAAATTTTTCGTTTCTAGTACGTAAATCCATATTTCAATGGTAGAATTTAAGGCTGCGACAAACTTATTGCTTAGAAAGAACTAAAAACAATGCCCAAAAGAAATAAGAAATGCTGTAATCAGTACAAATTTTTAGAGAGTTAAATTTTGAGAAAGATTTTTGTTCCTTGAATGCGAATATTACATGAAGGAATGGAACAAATTGTGACCTTTTGAGATTATTTTAATTTCAAGGTTAAGAATTTTCCGATTAAGATTTGGATATCTGTGATACGTAGATAATAAACATTCATTACATCATGATAGCTGTGTTGAGAGAAATAGGTGGTGAGGTAGACCAAAACAGATCAGAAAATATGATGTAAGAACTAAAGTAAAAAAGGAAAATATAATCTAAAAAATTACCTCAAGCGTGTATTCTCAAATAGATCAAACTTTTAATGAGCAAAATAAAGAGAAATAAATTTTTTGAAAGAGTTTTCTTAAACCAAGTACGTTTGTGATGCTTTGAACACAAAAGAAAAAAAAAGAACTATAAATAATAGGCATCTTGTATGTGGAAGGTATCCCGACATAACTTTTGATAACTGTGAGATGACGAGTTATCTATTGTTTAGAAAATAAATAAGTTTCAACACATTTATCCCTTTAAAACTACCGACAAAAAAAAAATTAAAAAGAAAAGGAAAAATTTACGATAACGTAACATAGAGGGGAACACCAATTGCTATATTTATTGATTGCTTCAAGTAAGAAGAATCATAAGTGGTAAAATATATTCCAATACTTATTTTATTTTAACTGCAACTTTTTTTCTCCCCTGAAAATAGCTAACCAATTATACACATTACAGCACATTAACTTAATGAAATTATATACTTTTTAAAATGTTTTAAAATGAAAAAGTTTCGCAAACGATTTTTTTTTAAACTGTTATCTTTCTTTTTTTCTTTCTTTTAAAGTATGATTTGTCTATTTGTACCGTCGCGTTGTAATATTTGAAAAAAAATCGAAACTGTCTTAACTACAGTGTACCTAATAATTAATACTATAAACATCCAACTGCAAATGATTAAAATAAGCTAAGTTGTAATGAAAAATGTGTGTCTGAAAATCATAGCTCTTGTTTAGCACAGAAATAATCACTATCATTTTCGACTCACAATCTAATACTGATTAAAATTATTCCAAAAAAATCTAAAAATTCTCAATTACAAAAAGCTCTGTTTTAATGCATAAAAGCTAATCGGAATTAAATATTAGTTGAATTGACAAAAGAAAATGTAACCACACCACAATATATATAAGGAGCGGGGTTAGGAACTACAGTTTAGCTAAGTAAAGTATTTATATTACAAACACAACCTTTCAGAATAAAATTGTTCTAATATAACAAAAAATAAACCTAGGAAAAAAAATAAATCTGTGTTTCACAGATTCAACTTTTGAACTTTACGTGGTACTAAAGTTATTTTTCATTTTACATTAAATTTATTCGAGGGATGTAGAAAACGTGTAATTAATAATTACTTTTCGACAAGTAGTCATCTCGAGTGTCATTGAGATAAGAAATATTAGTTTCCTTTTATGGAAGCTATTTTATGACGTGAGTAAAAGAACAGTTTTACACACTAAAAGTGTCGGGGAATGGGTGCTCTACACATATATTTTTTTATAAATCGAATGAAAGTAAAAAACTTAAAGGAAATAAATACATAAAAGCGCGGGTGACAAAAAAAAAAAAATCAGCATAAACATCAGGTAATGGAAAGTTTAATGAAAAAGAACGATATATTTATTTAAGCGTTCTTATTATTTCATTAACTTTTGAATAAGAACAAAATTCAGCACAAATTATACCGCATAATTAATGGTGGATTACAACTCAATCCCTACGGTTGTTGTTTCTAGAAGAACGATGCATAGAATTAGCAATTATTATCGCACAAACCATCACCATGGACACAGAACATTAACTTATCACACCAATGTATCAATCCGCTAATCCACTCTAATCAATAACTCATTATAGCTTTCATCCTCGTCAACATGGAAGAGGGATTTATACCTTCCGTTGTACATTGACAACGAGTACGGCCATTATAATGCTCTATACGGAAGCCCAATTCATTTAGCTCCGATTTAGAAGGTTAAGTCGAACGTGGAATGATATTATTAAGTTGTTCTGTTGCTACTAGGAAGGATTTCTTCGGTGAAATAGGATTAGAGGAGTAATGCTTGGAAGGTTGATGGTATGATTTTCTAAAAATAGAAAGATGAAAGCCGCTCTTTTCGTACAAAGATTTGAAATGAGTTCTTGAAAATCATTAGGAATCATTATTGTCGTATTAAATTAATTTTGAATATAAAATAATTTGTAAACTCGTACACGATAATTATTCTTATTATATATTTTCAATAAGTTACAAAAACATAAGTACTAAATGTTTACTTTTGTGAAAAATTTGAATACATTGTAAACAGCATTGTGACGCACGAAATTGCAAAATATAATGCATGCACATGTTTCGGGATTACAAGGAATCACCTAGAGAGGCTACGCAGACCACAGTTTGGGAACCGCAGTTAAAAATGATATGATTAATCTAACATTTAGATAGTTTTGTGAATGCTTTTCCACGTATCTGAAGACTTTCTTTAATTTAAAAGCCTGGATTTAAAAATGATATAGAACAATTATGTATCTCAAAGAATTGCAAAATATATTGCACGCACATGTCACAAAATCGAACTCGATTTTGCCAAGTGATTGATAAAAAACGATAGCGGGGCTAATCATGAACGAGGATCAGGCTTAAATGAATAAAGCTGTGCTATGACATTATCCGATTTGTCTCATTCTAAATGATTCAAGTTTAAAAGACACCAATTCTAAAATTATAACAGCAGCTTTCTAATTGGTTCATTCTATCCTACTGCAGATAATGATAAAGGGAATTTAATTTTCCTATCTTAAACCAGCAAAAATTGAAGCTATTGTCAGGGCAAAAAAAGTTTTAGTTGGAATTATTGTTTGTCAGACTATTATAATTATAACAATAATACTAAATGTTGTGTAACAAATTTGCTGTTCCATTTAAACAATTTTATTTTCATTGAGAATATAGCCTCATTTTAATAATTTATACGAGATGAGTTTGATTGCGTAAGAAGCCTAATGGTCAATATTGAGACAATCTTCGTTAATTTCTTGATATTTTTCATTACAACACTTTTGAGGACAGTTGACTTCTAAAAGGTAGTTGCCGTGCATTTGCAAATTGACAAAGAGAAAACCAGGTAAACTCCAAAACACCTCTTCTTCTGCGTTTCTAAAGTAGCAACTGCAACACCGGGATTAGAAACCGGGACATTTTGATTCCAAGTCATACGTTAGCACTGGAATGAGTCACATGTTTTACAGGAATGTAATGAAAGGATCAATCTAAACCATAGCTTGTGGATGCTATTGTTGAATGTAGTAGATGGAAACCTCTCCATGATTTAAGGTCTGTAATTTTTGGATCTCATTGCAATGATTTTTGGGAGTGATTTGGGCATAGTTTTTCGCCATTTAGCTATAATCTGTTTTTTTTTTTTCACACTTCGGAACATTTCAATAAACAAGAATTTAACTTTCAGATCTTTTGACTTTCGTACATAGTGGTTTATTTGCACTCAGGGTTTTTTGATTGAGTTATGGATACAACCACATAAAATTTGTTCTATATCCTTCTTCATAAACTTTTTTTTTTTGGGGGGGGGGATAAAATATATTATAGACCAACTTCCCCACCCCTATCCCTCAATTTTCACAACGATTGTTCCGTTTTGGCTAACATACACTTGATGAATCACCCCATATTCTTTTTTAGAAAGTAAACTACGCTTTTTAAAATAAGGAATATCCACGACTGATTTTGTCTCTTTTTTTTTTTTTTTTTTTGCTGCAATATGTTTTTCTTAAATTTTACATCATTTGTCAGAAATTATCATATAAAATATACATATTACATATGCTAAGCAATTATAGTCCATGATATAGAGCCAAATTTAAAATTCATACACATTGGAATTTGACAAACAAATCTAGGAGCCCAAAAAAAGTGTATGCTGCAAAAGATTCCCTCCCCGCATCTTACATTTTGATGAGAATGGCGGCATGCAATTCCCAATGTCAAACACAAGCAAAGACTTATACATCCATAGTTAATCTGTCAGCTTTGGGATAATAGACACATACGCAATTTGAGTTTATACCGTCTTATATAAATCTATGCTTATGCAGCAGAGCGAAATGCGTGCATTAAGGCAAGCTGACTGAATCCGTACCGAATCAATAATTCATTATAAATTTCCGGGAACACTGGATACAAATTTACTGGAAGCCTTCGACAGGAGATCCGTTGTTTAATTAAACATTTGAAACCAATTCAGCTCTGATGAATAATCTGTGTTTGAAGAGCAAAAGGGTTCGTAGGATATCACAGAAATTCGTCTTTCAGCTGGAGGGTGTGTTTTAATTTAGTCAGCAGGAAATCGGCAATTTTAGGAGAGTTCAGGTTTTTGACAGATAAAATGTTGGTGAAACATTACCGAATTATGTTTGGCATCATCAGATATTTTCGTTTCGGTTGGAAGTTTAAAAATAGTAAATGAAATAATACCTCACAGAAATAGCGAAAATCTAAAAAAAAATTATCAACATCTCCGAAGAAAATTAAAGTTTAGTCGCAAAAAAGGTAACAAGATTTAATTTCCTGATAATAGAAATATCAAATATGTTGTCTTTCTATTGTGGATATACAGTGGCGTAGCTAGCAAGGGTGTACCCGGGGCGGTTATTGATGGTGTCACCCCATGGAAAAGATTAAAATATGTGTGAAAGAAAAAAATATGTGTGCGCGAATTATGCATTGTGATGCAATACATTTAAAAAAATCATCACATTTTTGAAGCAGGAAAAAGGGGGGACGGGAGGGGAGGCCATTCTTATCAGCGTCATAATATTTAAGGTATTTCCTGACGGCAATAGTCTGTCTAGCAGTTAAAAAACACGTTGAATATATTTTTGAAAGGAAACACTTTTCCAAATTGAAAATAGAAAGAAATTGAGCTATATTTTTTTTCCATTTTTAGGTATTTCTTTTGTTTAATGGAGCTTTTAAGGGTTCTTTTTTTTCGTCGTGGCTGGGTGTCACCCCTGAACGGGTGGCACCTGGGCCCCCACGGCCCCCACTTAGCTACGCCACTGTGAATATGAAATAGCCTGTTGCGTTCAATTAACATACTTGTTTTGCGAAATGAGCTTTCTTTGAACGATAGCAAATTATAATAAAAATAAAAACTAGTAAAACACAATTAAGTCAGGAAAAGAAACACTGAATAGAAATTTTCTTTCATCAAAAAACTAAAGAAGAACATTTAGATACTATGTTTAACGCATATAAGTAAGCTGATTGGCATGAAATCAGATACGGAGCTAGGGGTAATAGCAGAATAAGAAACTGAAAGTCTGATTGGGGGGATACACAGGCATTCGAATGAATTTCGTTTCTGACAGGCATACGGACACCCCTTTTCTAACTGAAGTTCTGTCAAGTTATTCCCTCCCCTAAGAACCCCCCGTTTCAACCAAAAGAACGACGTATCGATCGTTCCAGCAGCCATTTGACCTCATCCTTCTTCAAGGTCAGCGAGGCCCGAGGAATTTCGATCACGGACCTACCCTTCGTCCCCCGTCCTTCCTTTAAGACATAAATAATGACCGACTGGACGGACTTGAAGGGAAAGGGAGACAAGAAAGATGAACGGTTTTTCTAGACTTTTTTTTTTACCTTCGTTGGAAATGTTTATGGGAAATACGTCATTCCTTTTAATATGATGCATTGACATTGGAGGGAGGCACTATGGGAGCAACAAGAACCATACTTCTTTCGGGAAAAAGAATTAAATTATGAATTAGACACGCCATTTAATCTTTTATCAGTTCTCGTTATTTTTCATCTGTTGCTTATGACTATGTCCCGAACGAAATAGCATGTGATGTTATTAATGACTTCCCACAGGATGCACAATAGGGAATACTTCACACACCATTACTATATATATATGCGTTAAGAAATACCTTCTAATTCCGAAACAAGTGTCTGCATGTACACATATATTCAATTTTCTACTTAAAATTTTATTTATCTCGCTTTTTATTTTTCAGTCTAAAGGATTACCTATCCTTTCATATGTATATATGTGTGTATGTAGAGTGCGAGGAGACCTCGACGGCACTGCCATCAGGCAGAAAGGAGCGAAAGCTAGCAATTCTGAGTAAGACTCCGTTCTGTGTGGACGTGTAAGCGCTGCGGTGCTTGAATGGTGTTGATGTTCTTAATTGAAGTTTGTTCTGTAAATAGTTTTTGTAAATATTAAGCGTTAATATAATAATTTTTTATATCTTTATGGTGAGTCATTATTGAAGCAACCCCTAGACGCCAACAAGAGATGTGTATATATATATATATATACACACAGGGTGTTTCCAAATGAATATCGGGGATTTAACGCTCTGTAGTTTTTATAACGTAAAACGTAAAATTATAATTTATGCATAAAATGAAAGAGCAACTCAAGCAGTTTTACGTACAAGCTTAGAAGTGTTTAATGTGAGAAATTTTTGTCACAGGGCACATATGAAGTCCATTGTCCAGTTCTTCCCGAACGTTGTTCCGTGTTTGTGGTGTAATTGCCACAACAGCTGCCTCAATCTTGTTTCTTAGGTCTGGGTGGTCAGCTGGTAGTAGATGCTCATACCCACGATCCTTTATGAACCCCCACAGGTAGAAATCACATGGCATGAGATCGGGAGGGCGTGGAGACCATGCAAAAGAAGCTGGGCCCTTTGTGGCCAATCCAGCGTTCGAATACAGTGATGTTCAACCAATCGGTATTTGCAAACTGATGATACCATCTACAGATATTATTATGACATGGGGGATCACATCTGAACCTAATCCGTAATGCACGTTCCACGGTAACTTCAGATTCGGTCTTTGCAAACTGCAGAACACAGAGAAGAATTTTCTGTTCAGTAATTGCCATTTTTTCCTACTTGCGCTTTCTAGCGCATCCGCAGAGGCTTTCTGGCGCATCCGCGTACCAACAAACAAAACTGTTTGAGTTACAATTATAATTATAGCATGAAATGAAAGAGTAAGTTTTACGTAATAAGTACTACAAAGCGTTAAAACCTCGATATTCTTTTAGAAACACCCTGTATATATATATATATTCAAACGAAGTAGATCGGGAAATATGCGTTTCATTTATTATGTTCAATCCCCATATTATTTAACAAACAAAATAACTGTCAGAAATCCATTGAGAAATCACGTAAAAATTATTTCAATCTTAAATGGATTATAAAATCGTTTTTTTTTTTTTTTTCTTTCAAATCTATTGTAAAATTGTATGATTGTCAAAAAAACAAAAAAAAAAAAAATTGCTTACAGTTGTATCCAAATAAGTTTTTTTAACTGTTTCTATGTGAACTAAGGTAATTCGTGTATATTATCTATCGATTTAACGAAACCCAATATAACACATTTTTATTTCCTTTTGCTTTCCCATTTTCCAACCATTACAATTTTTTTAATTTTTTTTGTTTCATTTTGCTTTGAATTAGGTTGGGTGCAGCAGATGTGGCCTTTCATATTTAAACTAGATATACAAAGAATATTGATCATACTGAATAATCCCAAAGTATGTTTTACAAACTGGCAGGTATGTTTTTTGATCTGCTCTCTTATTGAGACGAAATTTTGCTTTGTGTAGATGCAGGAAGCATTTGTCTGAGTAGGGGAAAATGTTTGTCTGACAGTCTGGCTGTCCCCCCCCCCCTTCTAATAACTTTTAAAGAACTGAAGACTATTCGAAAGTTTATTATTATTATTATTATTTGCATTTGACAGATCTCAGTGAGGACATCTCATTTCTATATTTTACTTTTGATTTGAGAATTTTTTGTGCATCTTTGAACAGTTCAAAAAAATTAACATTTGCGCCCTACGGAGAAATTTCAATCTTATATAAATCCTGGTCTAAAAGACGGATTTTCTTGGAACAAACTTTATCGGAAATATGTTGTACATATACGAGCATGCAGATTGTCCAGTACAGATTCTGCAAAGTTCATCAAGAACTAAACGAGCCTATTTTCCCTTGAAACTTTTTCAGTTGAATTGATTTATTCTCATTCTATTCATTTAATTGCTTATAGCTTGTGCGTAAATTTTGTGCAGAATGACATAAATCTTATTGCTATAATGCTTCTGTAAGAGGAATTGGGTCTCTTACAACTTTTGTTTCTCTTTAAATTGGCCACATTTGGTGCACCTACCCTGCCCTAATATTTTAATTCAATTTTTGATTGTTTAAAAAAGAATATTAATCACATTAAGGATAAAAAAATAATTTGAATTGTAGAAAACCAAGAAAAAACGAACTGCCGATTATCGTATTTCCTTTCTAATACTTTTTTATTCACATTCATATTTTATTTAAGCACTCGCAATCAAATATATTCAAGGATTAAAGACACTATTAAATATTATTCTCACAAAGTTTTATGTCTGGAACAACTTTATTTCTTATTTATTATTTTATATTTAGCGCTTGAAAATATCTTTCTCTCATTAATAAATAGATATTTCAACGAGTTTGTTTCTAATCGTATTACTGCTCCAATTATTGCAGACTTTTTAGAGGTTATGCTTCTTTTGGTGCAATGAGAGTTAACTTTCACCTTACAATGGAAGAGACGGAGTAATGCAAAGGAAATACTTTTGAGATACTGGGATGAGGTGAGTTTTAAGTTAAATTTTGCTACAAATGAGTTGCTGCTACGTTACTTTTACGGAAATGATAAGAAAGGTTTTCATTTTTCTCTCGTGGTAACTAGGGTGATGAAATCAAATCTTTGTGTGTATGGATTATTTGGTAATTTATCATGATGTTAGAGAAAATCTTGCACGATTCTGTATTGTGAGTATGTGTTATAAAAACGTTACTTTTATTAAGAATATTATCGGGACAACTTTCACTTTCTTAATAATCTTTCTTAATTGAAAGTTTATTAAGAAATTTAAAAATTAATTAATAACTTTCTTAATTGGAAGTTTATTAAGAAATTCAAAAATTGATAACTTTCTTAACTAAAGTTTCAAAATATTAAAACACAATTACTTCAAGCAATTAACTGATGGAATAAGTATTTATAATATGTATAGTATGCATATACATACATTTTGCAAAATAATAGTCAGAATGTTTTTATATTATGGGTATATATATATATATATATATATGTTTTGATATGTCTCCAAATACGTCTCCGAAAATACTTTCAAGGGTTCCCAAATCATCCCTGGATTTGGGGACATGTCCCCAAATTGATCTTCACAAATATGGTCACCCTAGTTTACCTTTAAAAAATATGTTATATGTTTCAGAGTCGCAACTGATAAGTATAATTATCGTGCTTAGCTGCTAAGTAGATTGAGTAAAAACAATATTCAGTACACATTACATTATTGTTACTCTGGAATGTATTTCACTTAAACTGTTAGAGTGATCAATGTTATCACTTGCCACGTAAGAAATTTAGCTATTTCAACAAATAGTTAATAAAAAAAATTACCAAATTCAAGAAAAGCTATAATATTCTAAATATTCAGTGTTATTTTGGGATTAATTAAGCCACGTCAAAACACTTTGTTACATAAATAATCTTATCTAACTTTCAAGGGGGAAAATATTAAACTGGGAAATTAATTTTTCCTTATACATTCTCACTTAGATCATTTATAATAGATTCAAAATTGAGTTTATTCATGTTAATCAATATTGATTCATTGTGTTCAATTTATGTCGCTTCAGATCATGCAAGTAATTATTTGATATATATATATTAACGTACATATTTCAATACTCATAAGACTAAGAAAACTAAAAAGCAGTAATTAATATATTTATGTGAATCATGTCTTTGACAGAAATTTTTGGCATAATTACACATAATAAAGTGCAGCTCAAATTTTTATATTACCGAAAACTAAAGAATAGAGCCATTTTGCGTATTTTATAAAACTTCTTTTATCCCTTTAAACACACGAAGGAGTCTATTTTACCCCCGCGGTTAACTAATAAACCAATTCCTTTCCTTTTTGACTCCAAGAAATGCGTTCTTGTAAAACAAACTATTTTGCAGCGACACTCACTCGGCAGTAAAACGTAATTTACGGGCAACATGTTTTCGCCCGTTGGAAAAATCTTCCTTTTTAATGCTTCCGGTGAGTTGATCAGAATGGCATAAATATAGAAAGTGAATGCGTATACGTAGGATTTTTATTTTCTTAATACAAATATTATATTAGTTGAATGAGTTACGCAGGTAGGTGTTTATCGCTTTTATCGGTCATTGTATGGGTGAGTCAACGCTATCATTTTAAATTTAGACATTGAAAAGAGGGGACTGAATAGTTGTAGTGGTTATCTAGGGTGACCATACGTACTCAAATTTCGGGGACAGTCCCAAAATTTTATTTATTTATTTACTTATTTATTTATTTTTTGCTCTATGTCCCCAAATTTTACATTTGCAAAAATCTGTTGAAGTTTTGCACTTTATTTTATTATAGGTCATTGTATATGTTTTTGACTGAATTAGCATTTAGAAGCGTCATCTTATAGATCTTGTAGCGAAAAAAATATAAATAAGTTATTATAAGTGAAATTTCTGCTTGTTTAGTTGCTACCATAAAGCAATGAGGGTGCGGGCGAGGGATTTTTTTGGAAAGGGTCGAAGCTAAATATTAGGATAATTCTTAATTGAAGTTTCAAAATATTAAAACACAATTAATTTCAAGCAATTAATTAAATTCAGTGCTTTTTTTTAGTATTGTAATTTAAAACAAGCAATTAACTGATGAAATAAGTATTTATAATATATATAATATGCATATAGTACATACATTTTGCAAAAACCTTGACCTTGTTGATTTGATACAGCAATGAAAAAAAGTGTACATTTAGAGAAACAATTATGTAAGTTACTATATTTCCCTGTGTGGGTTACAATTCAGGTACGACGCAATTCGCTAGAATTAAGAAAGGAAACTGTAGTTGGAAAATTTGAGCTCGAACATCTCGAGTTCAAATGGAGATCATAGGACAAATCAGATAAATTGAAACATTCTCTCCCCCTCCCTATTCTTAGCTTTTACTTTTATCACATTATCAAAAAGAAAATGCAAATTCTTCGCACTACTCTTTTACATATTTAAAGCAGGAGTTCATGCTTTTTATGAAAAACTGCGTTCAAAGAATTTGAAAAAAAAAAGAAACATTTATACTAGCAGCATACCAATCGTGACCATATATGGCAATCAACAAATGAAAAGTCCTGCCTATAAGGGTCCCCTTACTCAGGAGCAGCGTACCCATTCTTCCTCGCCAAGCGACGATACGACCCCAACACCAACAAAGGAAAAGAATTTTTTGGTTCTATCTCGTTGCTACATACTTGTCATCCAATTTGTTAATCAATTAGCGAAAATATCCATATATGCTTGGAGAACACTCAAAGTGTCTCCCTGCATTGTGAAATAATATTTCCAAATGTGAAAACTTGAATTACAAAACGAAAATGACTTAGTATCATCATTGTGAAATTTATAGACAACAGCATGCAAAAGAGCTTTAATTCTATTCGCATGGTACTTTACGAAGGCGGAATTGCAAATTCTAATAATTTTAAAAATATTACAATTACCAATTTTGCTCATTTTTATTGCGAAACGACAACATTCGGTATTCAAGGATTAAATCAAACGGTTTTTCAAGTTGTGACTATCACTTCTTTTTGATAGCAATGTTAAGATATTTCTTTCAGTGCTATTTCTTATAAAGAAATATTCTTACAAAACCATATTATTTGCATGAAGTAATAGATATTTACTCACTTAATTTCAACCTTGACACACTTAAAGTAATTAAGTTAAAAAACAATAATGCCGTACTTTCAATCTACATTTTTTTTTCATACATAGTGAATTAAACAACTATAAAAATCACATCACAAAAACATGGTATGCCTATTTTTAAATTAATTACTTTCCGTTTTTCTTACAGGAACTTATGTGTATGTAAAAGACTTGATTAAAAAACACATTACGCGTGGCACCTAGGAAAAACTGAGCAGTAACTACGAAGCTTGACACACAACTATGGTAAATGATTCACATTTAAATTCCCACAATTGGGGACTCATGAAAGGAACATTTGAATGACACAACGGGTGGTAGTTAAGAAAAACCAGCGCTTGAATTCACGGGCAATTAGACTACTACTCTGCGAGCTTTGTGCATAAAGTTTCAATAAAAGAAGGCTTTAAGGCATCGGTGTGGATCGAATGCGGAAGAGTCGTATCATATGACTCGTTCAGAAGCCAATTCAACTAAATTCGGTTTTTTTTTTTGGTGTTTGTATCAATTTTAATGGAGGCAATTCACCGCTAGAGGGACTCATTACGATGACCGTTTTTACGTGATATCCGCTCTTTGTTTACTAAGATTTTCAATTGAGTTCTACGTGGAGTTCACTAGGCAAAATTAGTTATCTTAAAATTAGACTATTTTCACAGCTTTTTCTGATTATAAACCAGTATTTACATTTAATTTAATCATTATTCAAGAAGTGTATTAATTATTACATAGTTATAGTGTTTTATTTAGCGTTAATTTTATGTAATGTAGAAAAACTTTATTTAGGCCTAGTTTTTAATTACATTTGTCGAACTCGAAGTAAAGCGATGCTACGGCTTCCTTTGTTTACATTGCTTTCATGTCTGCCACGTGACCAATGATGTTGCTTGAATTGCCTCCATTAACTGTTTTTAGTTATTAAAAGAACTATCCGTTGCTTTGTTTTTCAACATAAATTGCCGTTTTTATAGCTTCTGAATGTGTTATATAATAAATATGTATGAAAAAATGTTTATTAATTTTTGGATTCGGAGGCGGCTTAGCAACATTGTAGTCTGGTACGCCCTCAACATAGGTTAAGTTCGACTAGATTAGTATAGAGACTTTATGGTTGCGTACTGGATGAGTCGGTTAAAGCTCGGTTCCCACACAAGACCGAAAGTGAAGCAGCATCGGCCATGGCCAGCGCTTGGTAGGGTAACAACCTCTCGCGGCTGGTTGCTTTGGGACCGTGTACGCTAAAGGGAATTGGTGCACGTTAAATCCGTCGTGGCTCCAATGTCCTCCAAGTTTGAAATGATACCTTTGGAGGTTAGGAGGTGCCACCCCAGGTGACGGCCTCTCATCTGGGAGCTGGTTCAAAATTAGGATCCCACCTGAGGCAAGTCGTTTTTCGTTCCCAGCGGAGCTCATTAATAAACGGCAGGTGCTCCCTTAACTTCCTTATTTCCTGGTCACCCTGCGATGGGAGCTTGGATGTCCAAGTGGCAACTGGACTGTTGCCACAACTGTGTCTGTTGTTAGTAACAACAACAACAGACACTTCATCATAGGGCAACTTTAATTCTCTGGGAAAAGAGAATACAATGGTTAGATTAAGAAATACGAGGGCAAAGAGTCCCCCCAAGATTTTTAATAACAGTAGCGCTGCTGTCTTTTTTTTTTTTTTTTTTTTTTTTTCAATTTTCATACATAGCAGCGTTTTGCGCATAGCCAAACTAACCGGCTTATTTTAAAAACACCTAATGCCCAATATATGTATTTTTAGATGCCTAATGAGGGAAGCTGTTGTGACTAGAAATAAATGTTTTAACATTTATTGCATCGGGACACTCGCACGTAATAATGAATGTTATCATCAAATTATGTGTGTTATAAACACATTCGGCGATTTATATTTTAAATGAGAAGCTATTTCTGTATCATACTTAATTGTATGTATTTTTAACCCATTCCCTGCTAATGGTTTGTTTTCGCACCCCTTTAAAAAGTTTTTTAAACATATGCTAAAAAACTTTTAGCATATGTTTTATGAAACTTTTTTTTCAATTGAACGTTTTTACGTAAATGAAGAAGCTTTATTTCACTTTCCTTTTTAACTATTACACATGTGATTTTTTTGTTAAATTTCAGCGATAGATTATTTGAGTTTTTAAATTTTGGTTAGATAGTGAAACTCATAGCAGGTAGTGAGAGAAATGTTTTGAAAAATGAGTATCAAACTATGCTCTTTTAATAACAAAATGGTATCTTTCGTCAAGATAATGGTTTTCTTTTTCTTTGTTTTTAATTTAAAATCATGAACCAATAATAAGTTTTAAAATACATAATAATCTTGAAAAAAAATAAATAATATTGAAACATTTTATTACTTCCTCAAAAATAACAATTATTTATTTTTCTTTGCATTTACATGTTATTTAGAACACATGTGACGTAGCAAAACCGTATTTCGTTAAAACCTGCATTGCAAACATCTGCGGCAGTGAATGGTTAAAAAAGTTTCAACATGAGATTTTCGCTAAAGTAATTTCTTTCACAAAATTAGATGAAAAATGATAATATTTTTTTAGGAACGAATGAGATCATTTTATAAGTGCAATAAAGACAAAACTAATTATATTTGCATATAGTGTTTCTCAATGATAGCATGAGTTATTTATTGCAGCATTAAAGATTAAAGTTCTTTATTTTTTGAATGCTGAATATGTAACTCGCATATAGCGTCACCATACCTCCCCATCATTAATTTATCTTTCGTTTTGCTCTCTTACAAATGTTATTTTCCAATCAAGTGTTTTGTCTGCTAGGAAAAAATATCCTCCGCTAATAGCAATAGGCTGTTGTTCTATCCAGAATGTTATGTTGTTCTTACATCATTTGTTGACCCAACCTTTTAGTATTAACATTTCAAAAATTACATTTATTCGTACAAAAATTTTATAACGTTTATTTTGCAGTAGTAAACACAATATATTTTTTTTTTTTTTTAATTTGTACTTGAAGTGTCTAAAATTGCATTAAAATTTTAAATCTTATATTTAATGTCAAATTTAATTAATTTGACATTACAAAAATAAGAATAGCCTTTTTTCAGATGTCGTATTTTGCGCTCAAGTGGCCATAATAAAGACATGCTATCTCGCTTAAATAAACATCAGAAAAATCAAGAAATGCTTGAACTTGTGTAATTTAAAAATATACCTTAGGTCACTTTATTATTCTAAAGGCATTATTCCAGAGATTGTATTCTGTAAAAGAAGCAAATTTCTTTTCTATTTCCTCGATGCAAACGAATTTCAGTAAAACTTGCTTCATCGCAGTAAGACTAACTTAGCAGTAGAACAAACATTTCTTCCATCGCGTTTCCGCCGCGGGTTCCGTTTTTACAGCGATTTTCGCTTTTATTGAATTTTACTGATGTTATACAAATAATGTAAAACGTCGTTTCTCAAACCGTGGGTCGCTTCTCATTGCTGAGTCACGACACTAAGGTATTTTTTAAATTTTTTACCCTTCAAAGGTTTGTTTCTCTGTTTATAGTAAGTTCTAAAAATACTTTTGAAAAGAAAACTGCCATAAAATAGGTGAAGTTCATTTTTTTTTTTAAATTTCAGAGTAAAATAAAACATGTTAACATGCTTCTGCGTGTCAAATGTAGAAAATTTGAAAAAAATCATGAACTTTATTTATTTATTTATTTTTATTTATTCATTTTTTGTGTGCCTTTTCTGACTATTCAAGCACCTCTGAACATTTTTAATAACAGGCTAGGAAGTTGATCGCTGTAAATAGAGCTTTTAAAAAATGGGTCCGTGCTGTTTTAAATCTAAGAGCCTCTAATAATTTAAGTAAACAAAAAAAGGATCAGAAAAGAGCAGTATAAACGGAACGAGTATGAATTGTAGGTTCAAATGAAAGGTTAAGAGTTTACCTAATTGCAAAGACTTTCTCAACTTATTATGCATGCCAAATAAGATCTTTTTGATGGCTATGAAATATATGAATGCATCATTTGAGCAGCTTCAAGATTTTATAATTTTACAATTTCTATTTATTATCGTTTAGATGTGTGCATGACATGATACAATAAAGGATTACCTGCACTAGGCATGATTAATTATAATTTCACTACAATTTTTGAAAGTGCAAAGCGCATTTTAAAAAGTAGCATGGTATTGCTTTAATTACGTACTGATTCTCGGAAAAACATTTTGCACTTGCGTTCGACAGAAGTAAAATAAGTAACTTACTTGAAATTCAAACTTAAATTTTCATTTTTAAAAATCTCACATTATAGCTTATAATATTACAAGAAATATGTTCACCCAAAAACTTTCACAAACACTAGTTCTAAATTGCGAAATTACGCTTCTCTAACTTACCGTTAATACCTCCTCACTTTCCCAACAAAGTCTTTCTTTTTCGTGCATTTAGTTTTCCTTATTATTTAGCTCTTTTTAACTTGCATTTCCGTAAAAGTAAAAAAAAAAAGAAAAGAATGAAAGAAGGCTGAATGAATCGTAAAAATATCGTTAAAAATGAAAAAAAAAGTCAAAAATAAGTTAAAGAATGAAGTAAATATTGGGGAAAAAAATGAAAGTAGGGTTTTGAGAAGGGTAAAATGTGTGACGGTCGGCCCCCTCCCCTTCTAATAACTTTTAAAGGACAAAAAAACAGTTCGAAATTCGACAGATCTCAGTGCGGACATCTCATTACTATATTTTACTTTTTGATTTGAACTAATTTTCGTTCAACTTTGAACAGTTCAAAAAAAAAAAAATTAACATTAGTGCCTATGGGGAAATTTGAATCCTATATAAATCCTGATCTAATAAACGAATTTGCTCGGAACGAACTTTAGCGGAAAGTTAAGACGTAGAACATGTACAGATATTAAGTTCATCCAAAACGAAACGAGCCTATTTTTCTGCGAAACTTTTTGATCTGGATATTTATGGATAATTCCGAATGAATGAATGAAGGAATGAGTCAATGAATAAGTGAATGAATATGTATAAACCGTTGAAAAGGGTATATTTGAAGTAATTAAGAACTAAAATTAAATGAGAAAGAGAGAGGGATAGCTAGATTAATCAATTTTATATTGGTTTATACGGGAAAGTAGGCTTATATAGTTCTAGACAAACTTCTTGTTTAATTTTCCATATTGGTGTTTTAGTTCAAAAACGTCACCAGACTTTGGACTATTTGGTCCGATTAACTAGTTTTAATGAACTATGTTTTTCATTTTGGATTAGGCAATTGTTTTCTTTTTAATCATAAGTTCACATGAGTTCTTGTATTCTAAACGTATTATAAATCTCATGACTGAATGTTTATTTTTAATGAATTTGATGAATATTTATGTCAAGCTAGCCATTCTCTTTAAATACATGACTATTATTTCATTCTAAACTTATTACTACGGAAATAAATATCGAACAGAAGGAACGCTAATTATTATACCAAAATTATGTAAAAAAATGTTTTTAAAAAAAAATGTTCATTAAAATGCAAACGTTTAAATCTAAAAGGTATTTTTTAATCATCTTTGCTACTCAATGCTTAGGTACAATTTTAATGGTATAAAGAAGGGTAGGATTTCAATCATCCTGATTATAATGATTCAATAAATCTATTTTAGCAAAATGTCTTCTTCTGTTCTAATGAAAACATTGTTTTAATTGCTGTTAAAATTAAATGAGAAAAATATTTGCATTTAACATACCTTTTTAACATAAATTTATAAAAGTACAAGTGAATTTTCAAAATTGCTTACTTCCTCGTCCCCTGAAATTAAAAAAAAGTAATTACAAAAACAGGAAACAAATTAAAAAATATATATTTTTTAAATTTATTTCTTTGAGGTACACATATTATACGAGAATCCTTTTTTCTTAAAATATTTTAAAAGAAAAAAATAAAGATGATTATAATCCAATTTCAGTAGCTATCGCTCAGCGAACTCAATTGAGACTCCAGTGGCTCAGTAATATTTTTCCCTACTGTAGGGGGAAAAAAAATGAGTTGTTCTCATTTCCGTTCTCCCGTTGTTGACGGGAACAGAGCTCTCAGTTTGCACGTGTCGCGTCCCACGTGAGTGATTCACAATTGAACGATTTCCAAGGACATTTATTTTGAGATTACGCGAAATGAGGCGCGCACAAGGGTCCAGTAGATGTCGCTACTTCATCACGGACGGCCTGTCATTTTTACGCCATTTTTATTAAAGTTTTGAGTCAAAATTTCGTGTGCAGTGGATATTCTGGGGAAAAAAATTCTAATGTCAAGTTCTAGTTAGAATGCGATGTTGTATGTCGGCTGTTGTCAGGGACGGATTAAGACGTTTAGAGGCCTCTTTATCTTGTTGACCTGAATAGTTGAAGTTGAAGTTAAGACTAAAATTCAATTTGTTTAAAAAAAAACACTTAAAACGTTTCGAAAACATCAGAAATGTTCCAAGATTAAATGCACTGGCTTGAAAAATGGCATATCCGCTCTTACTTTAACTGTTATAAAATTTGCATGGAATATAATCTGTCGCGAGGCCCTTCAAAACAGCTCTACAGTAAAACAATGGGAACGGGGAAAAAAAGGAAATTCGGGGCCCCTTATGAGCTAGGGTTCCTGGCGGCCGCCAAGTCCGCCAACCGTTTAATCCGCCTTGACTGTTGTACAAAAATGGCTGATTATTAATTCGTGTCAACTATAAAAGGAATGAAATAAGAATGACATAAAAGCGTTAATATCTTTTTACCCCCCGCCAATTGTCCTGTTAATCCCGTTAAAAAAAGAGCGTTTTTACAGAAGTTATTTTTAAAAATCGTTTCATAAGCCCCATTAGACGGCAACTTAATGTCTAAATATTTAGAACGCGCTGGGTAAATTAGCATTTTTGAAAGAAGTAATTATAACTTCGTGAATATGCGCGATAGCTTTACGAAAATAAGTAGAAATATCATACATAGCAAGTGAAGTCCTTTGTGGAATTTAAAGTTTTTTTCCGGCATTATGCACGACTGATGAGCCAAAACATCTTCTTTTTTTCTTCAATTTGCTGTTGGTCCCCTAAATGCACGCGTGATGAAATTTTTTCTGGAAAGTGGTGAAGTGAGAGAGAGAGAGAGAGAGAGAGAGAAGCATGCTTTTTATATGATCGAAGTTCCAGAACATTTTGTCGTGTATTTCTCTAGAAATTTGAGAAAACGTCTAAAATTAAATTCTCCCATGACTTTTGGCTGTATAGTGTGTATCCTGAAGTATTTTAGAATGCGTGTCAGAAAAAAAATTTCAGGGGCCGGGACATATAAGTAAAACATCAATATCATTTTAAGTTCACTAGATCTCTGCAAGAGTTTGCCATCTAAATAACGTTTAGAGTTTACAAGAAACTCATTTTCCCAGTTCCTGGAAATTACTTTTTTTATTTGTGAAGAAATAGTCAATTAAGAATACTACAAGCAACATTCCCTCCATATAATTTTTTTCCACAAAAGTGTACGCAGGAAGAAAGTGTGACTGCTTGTGATCACGAAACCCGTGTATTATACAACTGAGATAACTGATTTATAAATAAACTTTTAACCACTTCTGCTACGAAATTTTCTAACATATTCTTTTAGTCAATTTTAATTTCTGAATGAATTATTTTAATAATGAATAACTTGCATTATCAAAATGTCGTAGTTTAATTACTTGCTAACAATCGCTAATGCTTCTTTTTCCAATCAAATTTCTTATACCCAAATAAGTTTTTAAAAAATAAAGCAACATTTATCCAAAAGCTCAAAACATTAAGTTAATATTTATTTAACTCGTATTGAACACAACGAAAAAATAAAAGTTTTTTTTTCAATATATTTTTTCCATTCTTTAATCAATAAAAAATACAAAAAACATTCATTTTCCGTAGTTATCTTAAAGGGCTACTACGATTTACTACACTATAATTTATCATTTGCAACATAAATTTTAAGCACGTTTAAAGTCATCCTTAATTTTTTATTTATTTATTTACCTACTTTTCGAGTATACCTATAAACCAAAACACGCCTTCATATTTCAAAAAATGAAAAAAAAAGAAAAAAAGAAAACGAAATAGAAAACTGACCTAAATTATAGAGTGATGCTTTAGTAATTTTATTTCTTCCTTCTTAGCTGGTATCCAACCAAGGTTGTTTTTTTGTTTTGCAATTTGTCAATTTATCTTCGAAAGATCGCAAAGACATTCTGCAGAACTTATGTGGAGAAAAACATACAAAAATATGAGCTTTCTCTTCTTTCTAACGGTTGGAGGTTACGTTTGTAGAAGGAAAAGAGTGAAATTAAATGGCATTGATTAAACCAGAATTCCTTTTATTTTTCATTAATTTTAAACTTTCGTAGTCACCCGTAATAATAATTAAAATATTTACTGAATTAATAATCATTAGAATAATAATTTTAATATTACAAAACAGTTCACAAAATCCTCGTTTGTGAAAAAAAAACTCAACTTACACTTATTTTAAACAAAAACGATTTTTTTTCTTTTTAAATTTGCAACACTTTCTTAATTTCAATATATATCTAAAAATTAATGTTCTAAAATTCTACTAGGAAAAATGGGATGTGATATTAGTGAAATGACAGATTTAATGGTTATCATTAGGATAATATTATAATTATAAATAGGATTACATTTTTAAAAGTTGGTCGAAGTTCGTCAATCCCTCAAGACACTAATTCGTTTTGAAATATGCAAACAGAACATCGACATTTATTTTTTTTTAAATATATATGTCAAGTAAACCATGGACAAATACTACATGGTTAGATAACGCATAAAAATATTAATAAAAATAACTTCCTATACGGCTAGTTTTACGAGAAGTAGGAAATCCAAAAAAAAAACCGGTCAAAAAAAGTGGGGAAGGAGAGAATTAAAAACGATTTTTTCAATAGCTTAAGTTATTTTACACAAAATTCCTACATTTTTGGTAATATTAACAAAAAACTGGTACTGCTCCGTCTTAAATTAGAATGTGCTAAAAGGCCGCAGTACAGCACTGTTCCAGAGCAATTGCAGAAATGTTACTGAATGAGTTAGAATGGAAAACGGAGTTGACTTCTTGGGTGGGAGTTATCTCGAGACATTTTTGAGGAGAAAAATCACTCCTTCTTTCTTCAGAACGTTATGAGAGATGAGTATATATGCCACTGTCCTGGGAATAATTTAATAACTACACCGGAAATAATTTTACATTTTACTATGTGTTTGTCAAACTCCCATTATATGTGTTATATATCCTGCAAAAGCATGTACAAGGGAAGCGTAAAACATTACAGCAAAAGGAATAATAATAGTTATATGGAAAATCCCAGAAAATACAATAAAAACATGATAATATTGCAAACGCATGTGTAAGTATTAGAAAAATATGTAAGAGATTACATGAAAACTAGAAAAATATCCTAGAATTTTAGACTTTTACAGTAATTATGAAAAGTTATTTTGAGTATAGAACTTTTGTAAAAAGCACATATTATTTTAATTTAGTATAAACTAGATAAGCGAGCTCGAGAATAACAAATCTACAAACTTTATTTTGAGAAATAAAAAGTAATTGAAGATATTTTTGTGGAGAAATAAGCTTTAGATAATCATCTCAAGCTTTGTTGATCCAAAGTAATTACAGTTGCTACCGAAAAACTTTTCGTTTTCTTTGAAAAATCTTCGCTTCGCAAAAAACGGGAAGAAATTCTAACCAATTTGCTTTTGGCAACTAAATAATCTTATCAGTACATTAAGTACTGATATTCATATGCTATTGCATTTCATGCATCACGACTTTAAAATTAATTTTAATCGCTTTATCAGATGGCAAAGCTTTATGATTTCGACTAATAAAAGCTATCTTTCATCGAAAACAATATTCAAATTATTTAATAAAAGTTTTCTTGAATTTGAATTTTTCTTGTAATATAAGATAAGTTTAAAAGGAAAACACTTTTAAAAGATTAATGAATCAATTGTTTGAAAAGGAATCGTGTTCCTTCATCGTTGTTACATATCTCAGAAAACACCAGTAGACACAACGTCTGATGAAAAAATTCTTTTATTAAAAGTAACTACACAAAGCCAATTCGCATATGAAAAAAAAAACCATAATGGGAAGTGTCTGATAGCAGATGTGTAAGTAAAAGCTCCTAAAATATATATCAAGTTCACATGTCCGAATGAAAAATTATTCATTGTTCTCATAAATAACTCTCAGTGTGGAAAAATGTTCAGGGCAAATACTTCAAGGACCTGTACTGCTTATTTATTTGCTAACTTATTTATTTAATTTCATTATTTATTTACTAGTACGCCCGGCAGTCATACGAAAGGACCGCTGTTCTAGATATTATAAATTGTAATTAAAATGATTTGTGCAAAGGTGTCTGCTAATTCAAACTGAATTACCCAGATCAAGTGGCGAGGACGCCCCTTCGCTTACAGCCCCACACTACTATACATTTATTTACAATATAATCAAATTGTTTGTGAAAAATATATATTTATCATCGAAAGAACTTATTGAAAATTTTATTATGCTTTTCAAAACAACAGTTTTAACGAAACTGGGAAAAAAGAGCGCTGCCACTCTAATAAGAAAAATATGAAAAGGGCAGACAATAAATAAATAAATTAAAAAGAAAGAAAGGATTAAATTAAATTCGCGTATACATTAATTTTTAACGGAGATTGAAATACAGCGAAGCCTCACTCAATATGACGTTAAAGGAGATAAACGTTTCGATTGTTATTAGTATATTTGTTACATTTATGACAATAACAATGGTAACTGCATTGATTTGTTTCTTCACACGGCAACTGTAATTATATGTTTGGAAATGAGGGCAACAATGCAAAAGTAAAATAAAACAAGTCAAAAAAATCATTGAAAAATTTTAAAAAATTAATTTAAAAAAAACTAATTGCGTCACAACTTTCATTTTTGCGGCGATGCGTTTCTCGGGTCGTAAACATTAACCGTGCCGAATGTGGTCCCGATCGGTAAAAGGGCCTGGGATCCTATCGCGGACCCCTACACAGACAGAATAAGGCGCTTATATATAAGATTTATTTATTTGTGTGTGTGTGTGTGTGTTTTAAATGTATATATAGATAGGTATTTTGAAATTTTACAGTTTTTTTACGGCCTTTTTCAGTCAGCTCGCTCTCCCCTCCCCCCAGGCGCTCAAAAAAAAAAAAAAAAGATAAGAAAAGAAATTATAATTTTATGATAAAAAAAATTATTACTCTCCTAGGATGAGATAGGGAGTAGGACCAATACACGGCTTTTCATAACACACTGAAAACAAATTTTGTATCTACGCATTGATTTTTCGTTGCACGCAGAGCAAGTCGATAGCGTTTCTCCCCAAGCGCAGTGGGAATAAAGCCCTCCGCAGCCAGGGTGCCTCGAACCCCAAACGGGGCCCCATGCTTCCCCAAGGGCAGAAACAGTCGCTTTCCGTGCGAGCGAACGCCGGCTGGAAGGTAATGAAAAAAGCAGTATAAATAAATAAAATAAAATTCGTTTGCGGCCTTCACCCAGTGAATCGCGCAGACGATGACCCAAATGCGTGGATGACCGAAGACAGTGAAGTCGCTTCTTTGTGCGCGAGCGGCTCCAAGCAACAGTGGTCTATGCACAAAATAGAATTATCTAAGCATGTATAAACACTTGAAAGACTTCTTTGTTTGCTTTCCCTTGCTCTCAGTTTCGTCAGCAAACTCGTAATGACTCGCAAGAAAGTTTCCTGCCACCTCTGTCTTTTACATAATGCAGAAGAACGTTCAGTTTGTTACTATTGAATGTTTCCATTTTTGAATTAAGCTACCACTTTTAGTGGAAATGCCACTATGGAATGGCATGAGGCATTTTTTGAACCGAAAATGTAACGGATTTTTAATTTTCAATAAATTAAATTCTCATGGTCTTCACTCTTCATTGACTCGACAATTGTTATTGTTAGTGAGTCTTGGCCACCAGACTCGTCATTTGGGACATCAGACGGTACAGTTCCTTCCTCCTGCTCCCGGGTTTTTAAAAGCGAAATGAAATAAAAACGTGTGTGCGTGAAGGGGTACGTCGTTTTTTTTTATAATACCAGCCGGATTTGCGGAGTGCAGAACAGGAAATTTTTTTGTCTACTTTCTTGTAAAGCAGGTTTTTTTATAGAAACATGAACAAGAGCTTTAAAAAATGTTTAATACACTGAAAAAATTGATAAAGGCAAAAATAACTTAAATAAATAAAGTAATAAATATATTTTTTCTGCATTGCAAGTATGTTCATACGATGGCAGAAATATGCATCTGTTTGTCTGTCTATCGACCTGTGTTGGATCAACGATATTGTTGAACCATCGCAGATCGACCACCCACAGGCTACCGAATCGAGGAGGCTGATCCAACATGGGTCGACGAGAATAGCAATCCAAAATAGTCAACATTCAACTCTGTCTGGACAGAACCTCCTGTTCTAATCTTTCGCATAGATGCTACAATTAACGGCAATCAGACAGTTAGTTACCGTGGGCTAAAAGTAATCAATAGACAGATTATTATCAGAGGGAAGTCTAATAAGACTTTCTACACCTGTATCCTCTATGCTGGAAGAAGTTTCGTGGGCACCATGTGCAAAGAGACATGGCAACAAAAGGCTGCACCACGAGAAAACTCGGATTGGTGATGACGGATAAGGAAATTACACTAAGTTGATTCGTTTACTTTCCAGCAAGTGACCCCGAAGAGCCATCCATACACATACTAATACTAAATAATGAGCATATGTCAGCCATGGTCAGTGCAGGTTGCAAATTAGCAGTTGAGCGTAAATTGACCAACTGCTCGTAAGAGGAGCCCATCTGCTCTATTGTTGATCTGTTGAATATATATATCTACGGTAAAACCCCTTATAACGGACATCCCTCTTACGCAGACAGTTTTTAATTCCTCAGCAGCAGAGAACCTAATGTATATATTCTATATTAAATGATGTATATTATATAAAAATTATTTTTTTAAAATAAGCTGTGCACAGTTTTTTTCCAACACACAAACTTTCAAAAATGAAAGATGTATCTCATTTTACTTCATTCTGTGTCACGGAAAAATGACTGTTTTAGCTCCGTAATTTGTTACGCTTTAAAGAGTCATAACAACTATTGTTTTTAATGATGCATAATTTGTCTTTAAGGCTACTACAATGGCAACGTAGTTTTCGTCGCAACATTGATTTTACATTAGGCTGAAAATTGATAAATGAAAAATTTTTGGTCAGTGGAAAGTAAGAAAAAATGATTGAGTTATGATGTCAAAAATAAGAAGATTTATTGTAGGATTTGAATGTATAGGCTCTCTGAGTAGGCTGAGAATTATTAAATACGTTGCAATGAGTGTCCACTTCATTTTAATGTAGTTTATTGTTATTTAAA
Organism: Octonoba sinensis; assembly: GCA_038502835.1. Lineage (NCBI taxonomy): Eukaryota > Metazoa > Arthropoda > Arachnida > Araneae > Uloboridae > Octonoba > Octonoba sinensis. Next base: position 125,343,367 of record CM076599.1, read on the forward strand.
AGCAAAAGACTCAAATTCATTTTCAAGTTCAAATTATTACAGACCTGAACCATGTAATATTTGATAAATAAATAAAAGTATGTAAATCGTGTTAACAATGCACTAGTTCACGGAAAATATCATTACCAAATTTGTCCTCGTTAATGTCAAATTAGCGCAATTTTAAAACGAATAACTTTTGAATAATAAGATTTCTACGATAAGCTTCCAGATTGCAATGTAATCAGTTACGACAGTATATAAATGAACCTTCTCCTCATCTACAAAAATTAAATAAAACTTTTAAATGAGCTTAGTTTTTGAAGAAATTTTCTTAACTTATCAAATTATATAACTTTTCAAACAAGTAGCGTTTGAGAAGTATTTTTATGGAATACATTCGTTAACTATGTTAAGTTATTTTTATTATGCAGGCACTCACGAGAATAAAACATAGATATGTATGGAATTTAAAACAAATAACTCTTGACAGGTAAACTCCCAATGGTAAATGGCCAAGTTCCCCCCCCCCCCTTTTTTTTGAGTAACATCTGACGAAAATATGCAGTAAATAAAGAGAAGTTATGTAAATTGAATTAATATAAGTTCAAACGAATAGCATTTATAAGTTATGTTTATCTTTATAAACGTATAAGCTCCAGAATTACTTTTTTCGCATTGACAAAAACATAAAGATGCGTAAATAATACCGAACAAACGCATATGTATTCCTAAGAACAGAGTACAACAGCTCAACAAACAGCAGCAACAACAAATAAGCAATGAATTTTTCAGCACAAATATAGGAACAATTGCACAATGTGGCATTGCAGTAGCTACACACAGCTCTTGCTTTTCGCTACTTCATTAATAAAGGAGAATCTAAATCAGTTTTCAAAGTTTCAAGTTAACCACTTCAGACAGAATTTTGAAAAAATAGCGTTATTTATTTATTTTATTTTTTCCTCAATGTCAATGGCGCCAAATTATAAGATTTTTCAATCATAAATTGAGAAAGTAACACGATGAAAAAACATTTCAATTTAACGAGAAAGAAAAGGTTCAAACCAAAAGATTTTTGCTGGTATTAAATCTTTAAACTATATCTGTTTAAAATATATACTAAAAACGACATTTAAGCCACAATTTTTAAAAATATAAGTATTTTTACTACTCAGTTTTTTCATTCGGCCGATATGATTGAAAAATGAAAGCTACTGTTACTAGCTTCTTTACTACAGTGCGTATCGAAATGATAGGTCCACCCGCATTTTTCAATGTTTCGACTGTTAATTGATAATAATTCCTTTTTTTTTTTGGTACAGATAATTCAGCAATAATAGTTAGAATTATCTAGAAAGCATTTTGTTAAAAATAAATAATTCTTTTTTATTTTATGAAATTTTTTATTTTGAAGCCGTTTCAAAAAGATAGGTCCGCCTTTATAAATCCTTGTACCAAAACGTTTTTTTCCATTAAATTTTCATAATCATCATAGTTAAGTCTTACTGCGGGACTACGCGGGCTGCCGTGGAAGTATTTAAATGGAGTTGAACCCCACATTGCAATCAAACGAAATGGGTCGTCGTTGCAGTCTTTCGCTGGTTGAACAGGGGAAAATTGCCGCATTTAAGAAGTGTGGAAAATCGAATAGAGAAATAGCTAAACTTTTAAACAGATCTCATAATGTCATAAACAATTTTTTGAGACTTAGAAGTGCTTATGGTAAGAAAAAATCATCTGGCTGGCTGTCAAAAGTGACACCCCGACAAAGAAAGACTATTGTAAAGGAGTTAAAATCAGGAACTACGAGCTTATCCCCTTTGGCCAGAAAACAAATTTCTCAAAATCAAAATCAACGGTCCATAGAATGATAAAGAAGTTCGGCAGTTTAGTTTACAGGAAGAGGAAAGCGGCTCCGTAATTGTCTAAAAATCACAAAGAAAAGCGATTGAAATTCGCACAGGAAGTGATGTGCTGGAAAGAAAACTGGCATCGAGTGATATTCAGTGATGAAAAAAAATTCAATCTGGAAGGTCAAGGTGGCTGGCAATATTACTGGCATGATCTGCGTAACGATAGAGAGATATTCTCGAAGAGGCAAGCTGGTAGTGGTTCCGTTAGGGTGTGGGCCGGCTTCGGACGAGCAGGAAAAACTGATATAACATTTGTATACAATCGCTTGAATGCTGCAGGCTATCAACAGCTGCTCGAACAAAATTTTCTTCCACAAGCAGAGCACATTGGAGGGCCGTTCTACACGTTCCAACAGGACAATGCTCCTGTGCATACTGCAAAGTCCACTTTTGAGTGGTTCCTGGATAATGGTGTGCATATTATCGATTGGCCACCTTGCAATCCGGACCTGAATCCGGTAGAAAACATGTGGGCATACTCGCAAGAGCAGTATATGCAGGTGGAAAGCAGTACAACTGTACTACAGACTTAAAAAGATCTATTTCCTCCGAATGGGCAAAAATCGAGACCAGCTGTTTGCAAAAACTGGTAGAAACCATGCCGAATAGGATTTATGAGCTCATTTTGAAAAAAGGTGGAAAAATTTCTTATTAATTGATTATTAATTTAATAGAAATAAAATTTCACGTTAAATTAAAGCACAAATGAGCATTAAAACGCAGACATATGTTTCGGGATCGCTTGGAATCCCTTTTTCAATGCGACAGGGAGCTTCTAGATGCAAAACATCCAAATGAAGCAGCTTCATTTGGATGTTTTGCATCTAGAAGCTCCCTGTCGCATTGAAAAAGGGATTCCAAGCGATCCCGAAACATATGTCTGCGTTTTAATGCTCATTTGTGCTTTAATTTAACGTGAAATTTTATTTCTATTACTTTGCACAAAGTTTAATCATTACTATTAATTTAATGTTTGGTTCAGTGGACCTATCTTTTTGAAACAGCAATTTCACAAATTTTTTGTTTCGTTTATCATTCCTATGATTTGTATATCATTTAAGCATTATTTTTTCATTGGTTGAACTAGAGTATATTATAAAATAGTACTTAATGCATAATAAAAAAAATTTTCCTAACATGAATTTCGTTTTTACTGATGGACCTATCATTTCGATACGCACTGTATATTATACTATCGCCTACTTCTTTCTCAAAAATTTGAGCAGAACAAAAAGCTACCAAGAGGAAATTAAAATAAATTTGATAACCCAAAGATTTTTTTAAAATACTTCAGTACAACGTTTTAGTATACCACTACAGACTTTTGAAACTTAAAGAAATGCTAACACTGTTGTGATTCCATTATACTTTACAAGAAGTGAAGATATTTAGGTTCATCTATTGATGTAACATTCAGTGGAGAAATAACATGCCTGTGTGTCGTATACCGTAACATCCAGTAACGTCTGTTACACATCCAGTAACGTCTGACTCCAGTAACGTCTGTTGTAACGTCTGTTTAACTTTTATAACCGCTAAATAGGACTGAAATCTTATTTGAAGATTCTGGCAAACTGTATGCATGTCTTGCAATGTTATTTCTTAATTACTTAAACAAATGCACTTACTAGATTCACAGATTTTTACAACTAATGACACTGTAGTAGAAGGGATGTTCCATTTTATGTAACACCGTTACAGTCAAAGAATTTCAATTTGTGCAATCTCAAAAAAAAAAAGTATTATATAAATTTTCAAATATGTAGTTTATCTTTAGCATTAGTTTTATTAGGAAAAAACTAATTTGGTTTCTGAGACATTAGTATGCATATCATGACTAGTTATACATTTATTTTTGTGTACATATGAAATGTCTGTTACTATGGAATTCACCTTATGTAATATAGTAATACACTTCTATGTTTAACACTTGCTCCACGTACAACATAAAAAATATACCTTTGACTAATATATTTTTTATCAAATACATATATTGACATACTAAACAATAATGGCTATAAATGATAGGACTAAAGAGGCTAAAAATATTTTTATGCACCAAAAAGTTCCAACACATTAAAAAAAAACAAAAAACAGTTCCTTAAATAACGTTTTTAGCTTTTTTTAATATCAATAAAACATCTCTCAAAAAATTTGCTTTTCAATTAATGTTAAATATTATTCCCAATTAACAAAAAATTATATGTTAAATATTTCATAATTTTGAATTTCATATTTTCATAATAGTTGCCCATTCAATCCAACATTATCAAAACTGCTCTAAATATCTCGTCGAATGTTTCACTCAAAGCATTCTCGAGAGAATATTTATCCAGTAACTAGCAGGTACGGTGCTTTGTATGAAAATGTTTTCACAAATAAAAATATATGTTTCTACATTTTAAATCTATAACAGCGAACTGCTTGAGCAACGAAGACTCAGTTTCAGAACAATCCTTCTAAATAAACCCTGTGCAGTGACAGTTACAGTTAAAACATGGTTCAGCTGTCAGAATAGCATCGAGTAAGCGATGTGTGATTTGATTTCGGCTTAGTGCTATCGGACTGCTTTCAACGCGTAGAGAGAGAGAGCATAATCAAGAGCGGCAAAGCCGAGCTTATCAGAGGAACTCGAATTTCAATTGCAGATTAAAGTAAAGCTGTTTTGCATTTTAACCAGCTTTTCTGCCCATGCGACGGTTGAAGCAGAGAAAATGCATAATTGTGGAATGTACGAGTATTTTTGCACTCGAATTAAACTGACTACTACAATTGTCGTAGAACTAAGGGCCTCGTTTAATGAAACGGAAGTTGAAAATAAATTTATCCCTTAATTAGTGCTGAAATTTCGAGTAAATAGGAGATAAATATTTTATTTGTTATTTTTAATATAGTATAGGATTGTAAAAATAAAAACAGTTGTCTTTTGAAAAAAGTTGGCTACGGTTTATTTATTTATATATTAATTTATTTTTTTTTATTCGTTATTATTTTTTAAGAAGGAAGAAATGGCCCTTCCCTCTGTCTTTAACATAGCATTCACCATTTATTTTGCATTCAAAAATTAATTAAATGAAGTTTCACAATGCAAATCGAATTTTTACTTACATATGTTGTGTTTTGCCACGAAATTCTTTCCTTGATTCATTTCAATTGCTTTGCATTGCAGTTTTCATTATTTCTTTTCGTAATCATAAAAGTAACTTGAGTGAGAAAGAATAATTTGAACCAAGACCCACATTTAAGAAATCTTATTAGTGCTATTGATCTTTAGAAAAAAAAAAAATATTATTTTATTTTTACAAAGTTGTGAAACAATGCTAATAATTTTATTCTACAATATAGTTTTCGCAGCAAATATATTTGAAAGTCGTTAAAATTATATTATGCCTAAGGTAAGCAGTAAAAAAGCAATAAGTTACGAGAGAAAAAAAAAATCCAATTAACTGTCCTTATTTCTATAAGAAATATTTTTGAACTTGAGATGCAGTTTATGAATGCACCATCTATAATTTATTCAAAAAGAATTTAAGTGCTGAGCTGTGTTTTATAGAATACTCATCTTAGAACTTACCTAATCCTTTTTTCTTATGGATCATAAAAAATTTAAATCATTGAAAGAACTTAAACGTTTACTCTAATTCTACAATTGCTTTATAAATTTAGCGCAATTCTAGTGATAAAATGGTTTTATTATTCTCTTAATTACATAAATGAAAGTTTGATGTAGTTTAAATTTTGTGATGTTAAAGAAAGAAGTAATTTTTCTAAAAATACACAATGAACTGCATTTTCTGGAAAACAAAGTTCACTAAACTGTACGAATAAATTTCTATTGCAATTACTTATAGAGTAGGATTTAACACAAAGAAAAGGAAATCTTTTTACATATTTTTTTTTAAAAAAAAGAGAAAGAAATAAGATCATTCCATGTCAATTAAGGAAGGAGTAAAAATCTCACCATTTTAGATTTTGGTTGAACTTGGCACAATTAGACTATTGGTGCAAATGGGTCATTCCACGGCAACGGACGTTACATTTATACAGCATTTTTCAACTTCAACGAGCTTTATAACAAACTTCTTGGGTATTTTTTAGGTTTTTTAATTTTGGCTAGTAAAAGTACATGTGTTCTAAGTATGCAAAATTTTTTTTGAAGATATATATGTATTTGCTGTCTGTTAAAAAATTTTTTTGAAATTTCGTTACGTGTGTTACCCAATGAGTAACACACGTAACGAAATTTCAGCATTTTTTTTAAGACAGCAAATACATATATATCTTCAAAAAAAATTTTGCATACTTAGAACACATGTACTTTTACTAGCCAAAATTAAAAAACCTAAAAAAATACCCAAGAAATTTGTTATAAAGCTCGTTGAAGTTGAAAAATGCTGTATAAATGTAACGTCCGTTGCCGTGGAATGACCCATATAGACTTAGAAAAACATGAAAATTTGCACTGCTCGTTTTCGTTTTACAGAGCTGTAAAATTCCAAATCTTCGACTGAAAACAGAAAATGTCAAATGCTGAATTTCTGTAGAATATTTTTTAATTGAACTAGAGACTTGGTAAAGTCATTTACAGCGTTTTATAGTCATTTAAAGTTGTTATTTTACAGCATTCTTTTTTCTTTCCGATGAGATGCAACACTATGTAAGTTTGGATAAAAGAATCTCAAAAGCTAAATCACAAATTTAAGTTAAAATATTTCTCAAAGTACATATTTACAATTTTTCAAATTAATTCAGTGAACACTATAGTAGTGACTCAAATCCCAGGAGAAAATATAAAAATGGGGATAATGGCTTCAAAGTTACAAAAAAATCGAAAATATTATTGTAAGCAAAGATGCCAGTATATGGCTTCAATCCTTTCAGTGGGTTCGATAAAATGAGGACCAAGCATGCTTGAGAACTAAACACTGGGTTCCGCGTCAGGCCGACCACTGGACCGGAACATTTGCTTCTGCAGACCAGAGCCCTCGGTCTCGAAAACTGGGTTGGAAACAGTAGGCCATGGCTCCAAAAGGGCTGGCGCGCCACTAAGTTTAGTTTTTTTTTTCTAGTTTCAAAAAGAAATTTTAATGTTGTTTTAAGCATCGACGCCAGTATATAATACTTCATAAACATTGGCAAGGATAAGAAAAATGCTATGAAAGGAGTCCTAACCTGGATCTGTAGAGGTATCACAAAAGCTTCTAAATCAATTAAAGATCCGACATCTCCTCTTTTTAGTCCAGTTTGTGGAAACTTTACAGTTCTTTAAAAGAAAAACAATTGCATATATTTTGTAAAATGCAATATTGTTTCAACAAAATCTAAGATCGGCGAAACTTTGCTCCTGCATTGAGTTGCCATTGAATGACCTTTCAGATTTAATTAATTTTATCGACAAGGAACCTCAAAGGAAACCTGGCTGAGAAGAAGTTGTCAGCGGATTCTATACTAGCAAATCTGTATATAAAAAATACTTTTAAACGTAAAACAATTAATAATCTTAATTGTCTTCAATTTTTATTACTGAGCCAATCATTTTTCTGATGAGCAAAATAAATTATATGAATCGTTAAATTAAAGATTTAATAAATATGTTCTATCAGTGGACCATTCACTGATTAATTTACTTCCTTGGATTTTTTTTTTTTTTTTCAAATTGCATTAGAGATGTCACATTTCATAAAATAAAATGAAATAAACATTTAGTAACGCAGAAGAAAACGAAAATTGTTTCTGACTGCGTCAGAAAAATTAATTAATGAAGCTTGTTTGCTCAATAGATTATTTATTTTTTATTCTTTTTACGAATACTTTCAATAAAATGCAAGATGAAAAAATTTTAAATTATCTAAAGCGTAAGGAGCAGTAATTTTGCTCCCCACCCAAAAAAAACCCCTTATTTTTATTGAGAATGATTAAAGTTATAAACAATGTCGCTTTTAATGGAAATTAGTTTCCAAGATTTAAATGAAATGGGACGCAGTACAAATCAATAATAGCAAAAAACGTTCATTTTAAAACAAACAAGAAACAAAATGAGGAACTTAAAAAAAAATCAATGCAGTTTCCCTTTCTTTCCTGGGTCGCTTCATTGTTATTAAGTAAATTAACATCATTCGACTGCTTCGGATAGAAAACCTTTCTAAAATTTCATTGGGAAGTTTCCCCCCCCCCCCTCGAAGCACTTTCTTTTATTAGAATAATGCTAGAAAATTAACAAAATTCCGTCGCTTTGTCAAAAATTCCCACCTCCCCCCACCCTCGCCCCTCGTGGCAGCATTCCGTCCGTCTAGTTTTTGAAATTCATAATTGCAACGACAAGAAATGACAGAATAAAAAATTTAATTTTCATGTGTGCTTTTGCTATTGTTATAAGAGCTCACAAAACGAAAACAGAAATGATACTTTAAATTAGAAAATCAACGTCGTGAACGAACATACAGAAGCAAAACTCACGGACACGTGTTTCGCGATTAATGAACCCTTTTGTCAATGAAAAAAGCTGTGTACTTAAGTGCAAGAAAACCGACATCATTGTTAATTTGTGAGCTTTACGCTTATTGTCGCAAGAATTACTTCTTAGGAAAAGTCAAATTTTCAGTTCTTAAAACGGTCATTTATTTTAGAATTTGAGTACAGTATATCTAATATTTTGTTGGACTTGGCCATGCGAGAAAAAAAGATGAGCGTACGAAAACTGGGGTGCATCTTGGAATTCTAAGTCATTTTTAGCTTGGAGTTCTATGTTTGGTTTATTATTATTATATCAGAGTTAAATAAGTTTTTAATAAATTCTCAGTAGCAATAGTATTTTAGGTCATTACACTCTCAGAAACGCATGCTCAAATCTCGGGAAACTTTCGTCGTATTTGACGAACTGGCTTCGAGGAAAAGGCTCGGAATAAACCTTTCGTCAAATTGACAAAATTACTGTAGTAACTTTTTTAAATCACTTGATCGCGAGGGGAAAGAATCGTTGAAAATGACGAAATTTTCTTGAAGATTGAAGAATCGTCAAAAGTGAGAGTTCCATTTCTGCGAGTGCAGCGAACAAGACGCTTGCTTAACTTTTATTTTTGTTGATTCACATGATTTCTCATATTACAGAGTAAAAATCGTTTAAAAGAGCTCGCTGAAAAAAAGTCGCAGTGTTACACAATTAATATATGTTTTATTAAATGCTCAAATGAAAAGTTGACAAATTTATTATTTATGGCATCAGACTTTATTAGGGGAAAAAATCATAAAATTTTAACTTTGTCTTTTTATACTGAATTAATTAACTACAGAAAATTACTAATTCCAGAAAAAAGTGTTATTTGTTCAAAAACAACTATGCAAAAATATCTTAACGAATTCAAAAGCAACCTATGAAATATTAGATTCATAGAGGCGCCGTTCATAAATGACGTCACGCTTTTTTCTCAGATTTTTTACCCAACCCCCTCCCCCTTTGTCACAATATGTCACACACCAGCGGACCCCCCCCCCTCCCCCCCTTTGTCACGCGTCACGCTATGTTGCATAATGCATGATGTCACACTTTTTGTTACCCCCTCCCCTCCCCTTGTCACACTTTGTCACAATTTCACGACCCCCCCCTCCCCCCTCGAAGCGTGACATCATTTATGAATGATCCCAGATCTTATACACTCACAAAACCAATATGTTGTTTACAGGAAAGTAGGCTCATTTAGTTTTAACGAACCTTCTTGCTCTTCATAACTGCAGCAACGGGAAATATACCACTTTGCCACAAAAGACGATGTCACTTTGAAGGTCACTCGATCATACACACCTCAAACTAACCTTCACTTTTTATGCGATTTTTATTGCTTTTAATTGTAAATCTTGTCATACGTCGACATCGTTATTTCTTTTTTCTTTCATTTAGATAGCTTTCTTTCTTGCGAATATTTCATCTTCACATAATTGTGGCCAGATGGAATGTTACATTTAAAATTATAAGTGCGCGAGCAGGAGAAAAAATAGCTTTTAAAAAATGGCGTTTCGTCCGTTTCCAAGGTTGAATTTAACGTCACGCACAATGGTGCATCGCCTTATGTTGGCCTTGAATTTCTAATCGAGAAATTAATCAAGAACTATGGTTTTGAGGGGGTGGCAGCACGAGTCGAGTCTTAATGTGGAAGAATTGTGGCCTTCAAATATAGGATATTCCTGTCATTAGTTGCCTTTTTTATTTCCAAGGTTGAAAGTTCAAAATATTTATCTTTGCAACATTTGGCTCTTACCTTTCATAAAATGTAATGCCCCCCCCCCCCCCCAACATGTCGTTTATTTTTTTAACAAGACATATTTAATTGAAAAAATTTCAAATTTCCAAGAAATTGTCAAAAATTGTTTGAATTAAATACATTCAAAATTTTCACATTTAAATGAGCTAAATAATTTTTAAGCACAGAACAGCTCTGAGGCAGATTGTAAAAGGGGGAGTGTTGTTAGATATACATTATTTTTTACTTTGCTGAAAATTATATCATGGCTTCCAATGATGGTTTTAGAACATACTTTTTTCCCTTCCTCCAAAAACTGTTTTATGACCCAAAAAAATTCAAAAAGCGGGTCCCAATCCAATATTGTTCTCAAATCATCTTTTTTATTTGATTCTCTTTGTAACTAGAAAAATCAGCCATAAGTAATTCTTATGCTTATAGCGTGATAATAGATAAACTGAATTATTTCAAAAATTTAGGGTTCACTTTCAGTGCAACCTGACAGGGTTGGGCGAAAAACGTGCCATGTTTAAGGCCTCTTGGGCCCCTGCACTGAAGGACAGCCATAGTTTTCGGGCTTAAGTTCTGTGATACTATCTGTTGGGAATTCGATTAGATACTTTATTGCATGGTTCATTTTCCGAAGTGGACAAAAAATGGCTTCTTTTGTTCCTAAAAAGCGAAAAAGAGAACTTTTGGTGGTCCTTTAAATTTGATAATTGTATTACATAATATGAGACCTGTCTTTTTTCAATTGACGAAACTTTGACTGATCTTTAAAAAAGCAGATTGAGTTTGCTTTAGGACGGGGAAATAAAAATGTAATAGATATAGTAACTAAGCATACAATTGTCTATACAAAAGTATAAGATACATTACGTATCTTATACTTTTAGTATGTAACAGCCTAGTCACTTTAATGTCTTTTTTTATCGTCTGTGAGTAGTCAAGCGACTTTATTATGTGTGTGACTAGACTGGTAACCATATCCTTTTTTACACGTCATAATTTCACTTGTAGCAAAATTAATAATATACAGTAATTGCTTGCACTCATAGCATTAGTAACCTAGTTCGAAGAAAATAATTATCCTTGCGGTGTTGGGCAGCCTAAACTTGAAAAAAAATATATCAAAAACTATATTTATCATTTTTGTAAAATATTTCCATTGAATTTTCCATTTAGCTTTATTTTTCACCTTTGAAGAAAGTATCGAACTAAGTGTTTGCTAGAATATCTTTCTTAGAAGGAAAATAAATATCGTACAGTACAATCAACATGAGATCTGAACGTTCTTGTTTCAAAATAAAAGCACACCACTTCCTAGATTAACTTTCAACAAAATTCTCGAAATTCGCGGCATTTCTGATATTAAATTAGAAGTTAATCAACATTTTCTTGATAATAATGCTCAAAATTCAACATAAAATACACATAAACTCATTGGATATTAACAGCTGAAAAATGTGAGCATCAAAAACTCTTTAGTCGTTTTCTATGGCAGCATTCACAGTTGGCCGTAAGTGTTAACCTCGTGTAATTCCAAAGGCAGCTACCACTCTTTAAACGGCGAGAGATAATTTAGCAGCATCGCTTTTAGCATTCCAGTCAGAAAGCTTAATTTCATTTTAGAAACCTAATTTCGCATACTTTCGCCCCGGAATAATGAGATTTCCCGCGTCAATGTCTTCTATCCCAACGAACTCTCTTAGTGTCATTGCGCACACCTATTGTGCGCCTTTGTTTGAAGCACGCGTCCGTGTATGCATCCCATCTAAATTCCCCTTCCCGTAAAGCTGCATACGAGGCATGTTACGTGAATGGGATGGATTATCTGCGAGTGCACAGCAGTTCGAATACTGCCTCTTCCAACTTCCCCCCAAACTTTTTTTCTTCATTGCGGAAGCTATTGTTACCTAAATGCCATTCAGTTCTTACCTCCTGGCACCTAGAAACGACAATAAATGCTTTCCTTCCCTATACTACCTCGGGGATCCTGCACGCTCCCGTGTCCATGGCAACGCATCAGTAATGTGGGATGGGGAGGGACTGAAGGGGGATAGGCATGTCATCTTTGTCATGGGGGATTCCTGGTCTACATGAAGAGAAGTTCAGATTACAGTTTTTCTCTGGCTTTGGAACTGGGATGATATTTGTTCTGTTACTTGAATCTCGATGAATGTTGCCATGAAGTAGATAGAATTTTACCCTCACATAGCCGAAACCAAACAAAGAATCTTTGGCTAAGAGAAAATTGTGATTCTCGTTGATGTCCAACAACAAGATTGCTGAAGGTTTTATGTAATAAAGTTGACCGAATATTGTGTCAGTTGGAAACGTAAACATCAATTTTACCGTAATATGTATAGAAAATGATCCTCCCTCGCTTAAATTCATTAAAGCAAAAGCCATTCCCTCCTCAGTAAACTACTACGCTAGATAGCTAATTATATCCATCCAATTCTTGTTTCGTTAGGTCAATTCACGGGAACGTCTCTTCGACGATCGGGGGGAGGGTCAATTACCCCTATCCCCCATCTTTGAGAAATACAATGTATTTATACATGAGTTTGTGTATTTTGGTGTTTTTACCTATAATATGCATTGCATATATAGGTAAAATGTTCTCAGGAAAATTTCGAAATGACGAGCCTGCCAATTCATTACGTGCTCCTGTGAAGAAGATGAAAATTTCCCCTCACATATCACATAGCAAACAAAGAAACTTATACAAATAGAAAATTGCGTCTTCGTGAGGTTAAACACCAATATTGTTGAATAAATAGGACTCACTCTCTCGTTCGTTAAAATGTGTACCTCAATTTTTCCCGCATTTTTTTTTTTTTTTTTTTTTGTCTTCGTTGAAGCAAGGGATCAAAGAGATGTAAAACTCTCAAGAGTATTGAAGAATATTCTCATGACAAACAGTTTTTTAACTAGGCACTTTTTTAAAAATTTCTTTAAACAACATTTTCATTACCAAACATCCACTCAACTGAAATTATTCTCGAATATCCTCATGACAGAGAATTCGAATCGATTGGAGGATTTTCTCCAAAAGATTAGTTGCAGTAATTACATTACCTTTTTCGCATTTCAGATGTGAATGAATAATTCAAAAATTAACTGAAATACTTGTGTTTTAACTAATAAGTAAAAATTAATAAATAAAAACAAGCTTTAATTAATTTAAAAAAACAAATGCATTACATTGGTATAAGGTCTGTTTTTAAGACTTTTCTGGAAATGAGAGTGTGTCGAAAAATTCAAACTAAAGCATTTCTAGCCTTAGTTAATCGGCATTAAAAGATATCTAAATTTTTCACAAAAAAAATTTTTTTTTCCCTCGAGCTTGATGTTTGATAGTACTTTTTAAGTCGAAATAGTGAACTAACAATTTGTAAGGGAAATAGACACACACTTGGTTAAAATCCATGCTGAGGGCACAGTTTAAAATCAAAATGGAATAGGTACTTTACAAATAGAAATTAGAATTTGTAGCATGTAAATTATTCAATAGGGAAAGTTTTTCTGAAGGTATACATATTTTATTAAATGCAATGTGAAAAAAAGGCAGTTTAATTAGTCACCTTTTCTTTTTAATTTTTCATAACGAAACATCTACTCAGCTGAAAAAAAATTCTTTTACAAGTGCAGTTCAATGAACATTTTCTAAAATAAAAACTACCACGATAAAACGTGTAAAGTAAAAAATAATTTTACAATCGCATTTTGATCAAATTGGATTAACTTTGTTTTAGAATAATGATGGTATTATTTTTCGCTTAATTAAAACAATATATTCTCGATTATTCTCCGAATTTCAGCTGCAAGAAAATATTCACACACTGTTAAAAATTTCCGTAAGAAAATAGTAAAATAACCATTTATTTGATTGTTATTTTACCATATTTAATTACAACAATTAAATAACCATTAAAAAGATGGTACTTAAACCGCTGATTGCGAAAAAAATCGTTTATTCTGTTTCTACTAAAGAACGTTTAACTAACCGTAATTTACAAGCGCTCAATAAGAATCGGGTGTTCATCTTGGTTGCGAAACCTTACCGGTCGTACGTTGTTTTAAAATAGGAATACGGATTTATCAGTTAAAATCTGCATGTGTATATAAAAAAAGAAGAAGAAAAAAGTGGCTTAAGCAGTGGTTACTAAATAGAAACAGATGCACACGTAAATTAAAGATTGGAGACATCGGATTCACGAACTGTTTGCGAATGAGCGAACCCATCATTTGAGCTGCTGAAGCTTGTTTGTATTTTAATTTTTGCAGCAAATAAAATGATTTTCGTCAATATACAGTAAATTAAGACCAAAAATGACTTTGGATCCAATAAAAAACTGAAATCTCAATTTTAAGGCACTTTGCCTGTTGGAAAGGATGATTTATTGAAAAATAAACGGCCGCTTTACGTGGTGTAGATGGCCGAATGACTAGAGCGCAAGGTTGGCGTACCATACACCCGGGTTCGATTCCCGTACGCTTCGTTTACGGTTTCTACGCCTCGAAGATTCTACGACTCGAAATGATTCAAAAGCGGTAAAAATTGTGTCTTGAAACCATTTTTAAATGGTTATAAAACCGTAAACGTTTGTATTTATGGCTTTTTAACCAAGCTAGTGGATATGGTCTAGGTCCCGTAAAGATAGAAAAATGTTCCAAACCGTGAATTTAACGGTGAATTAGATGGACAGACTGCTGCCGGTCATTTAACCGTAATTTCATGATGAAATTTCTAACAGTGCACGCTCGGAAAATATTCTCTACTCACCCTCTATCAAATATTAATTTAGATGGAAAAGATGGATTTTTGAATTTTAATTCTTTATTAGAATACGTTAAAGTACGAGTACAATCGCTTGCCACAAAAAAAGGGGGAAACACAATGCGCACTTGAATGCATACGATGTGATTAATGACGATACACACATTTTGAAAGCATAATTCATTCGTTGAAATTGAATGATCAATTTGTAAAACAGAAGCATTCATTAAATTTCCTGAATGATAGGGTGGAACTCTTGATTGTTCTCCAACAATAGGGACTTCAGATTAGCGTTTGAAGCATGAAGCGCGGAGTTCTATTTTTTTAAAGTACATATTCATTCTATTTAATTACGAAACAATTCAAATTATTCTCATCTATATCCGATAAACAAAGATTTAACAAAAAATTAAAAAAAAGGTTAACTAGTAACAAAAACATTTTTTTTTTTTCATTTTAATTGTGTTCATAAGCTTCATGATGAATCAAAATAGGTGTTTATGTGTTTTATCAAACAAGTACAACATTTTTCATTCAGTTTTCTTTGGCAAATTTGTCTTTATATTTTCTTTTCTTTCTCTCCTCTCTTTCTTTCTTGTGGCTACCAACAAAAGACTTTATTTTTCCTCATGAAAACATCCGATAATTATTTTTCCATTAAATATGAGATGAAACTTTCTGATGATGTATCAATGTTATCGAACGAAGCCAATACCAAATGTGTAGTTAGCAATAAAAGAAAAAGATTTACTATATCTTAAGTAATAATTTGTTAGAAATGGTAACATCACAAAATATTTAAAAAGAAAAGAAAAAGGATGCAAAATGGGGGATGTGATTATTATTTTTTTCCTTTGCGTGTTTCCGAAGTGCCACTGTTTCAATAAAACGTCTGCTAATCAAGAAAAATAGCGTTTACTATCAGTAGAACAATATTTATTTATTTCTGAGAAAAAGGTTTTGTTCTCGGAGAGTGGCCAGGGAAGGGGCTAAATCCAAGGCGGGTAGCGCATAAATAATTTTTTTTTTTTTATTAGAGCTTCGAAGAGAGATAGAAAAACTAAATTTAACTATTTAAAGAAATATTCGCATTGGTGTCCTTGAGTTTTCAAAAGCATGTGAAGCACAGAGTCTATGAATTCTCTTTTAATCCGCCATGATTTGTGGGTAAACAGCGGCTGAAGTTAAAGCCGTACTTTAAATCAATTGCAATTTTAATCTTTGCTAAACGGAAGCCTCAAAATAATTGACAAAGAGTTTCTGTGCAAATATTAGGTTGGATTTCATAAATTGTGGATTAAAAAGTGAAACAATAATAGATGTGTCAAACTCAATCAGTAATATATTACTAAATTCATGATAATTTTGTTTAAAAATAAAATTTAGTTCCAATCTTTGAAAATTAAGTTTTATTTATTAAATGTGTTCCTTTTTACCATTTTTTAAAAATTTAAATTAAAATTCCATAGAAATCTTCATTGGAAAGCATTATCTGTAATCTTCAAAATATTTGGTCTGAAGCATATGTGCTTGAGACATAGGATTAGTATTAGGAATAATGAAATAACATCCATCGGCAATACACAAGGCTAAATACAAATCTACCTACTAGATGAACCCTCACAGAACATCTGTGGGCTATAATAAACAATCAACCTTGAGAATGATCGCTCGATATAAACAAACTAAGGTGTTGCAATCTAAAGTATCGGAAATCAAAAATTGAGTTATGAATGGAAATACTTTTTAAGCAAAATAAATGAATTTGTTAAAGTCAAAGTTACGATAATAAATACAAATATTATGTTACTTTTCTATGTTAATCATTAAACAAATTTTTAAACACCGCTTGACCATAGTTTGTTTTTTGCATGACGTCAGTATCGCATCGTACCACATATTTAATGGTAACTAGTCCACGTTAAGTGGAAAATATACATAGATTCGGAAAAGTGAATATTAAAAATTGTTCAAGCATAAAGGATAAATAAAATTACTTTTAAAAACGAGATAAAATACGCTTATGTAGCAGTATGAACTAAAAAGTTAAAAATATTCTTTGAATGTAAGAATATACTGAGTGGTTATGGGATGTCACGCAATTATCTATATCATAATTGTTCGAATGAACTTAAAATATTTGAATAAAATCATTGACAAAACTTAATTTTAATATTAAAATAATGGAAAATATTAGAATAAAATCATTGATGAAATATTCTTTGAATGTAAAAATATACAGGGTAGCAATTGGATGTCGCTCAATTATCTATAACATAATTTTTCGAATGAACTTAATATATTAGCATAAAATGATTGACGAAACTTAATTTTAATATTAAAATAATGGGTGGGGTGCTCGATAACAATTGTTTTTTTTTTTTTCTAGCTATTCGTTAATGTAGCATCATTATTAAAATGCGAAAGGAGAAGCACCCCAAGCTTTCCTCTTTTTTGATATTGAAATGAATATGTAGTCAATAATTTTATTCTGAAATGTTAAGTTCATTCAAAAAAGTTAATTATATATAATTGATACTCAATTATATATAATTACCCCCATTGCTACTCAATATATCTTTGCATTCAAAGACTATTTTTAGCTTTTTAGTTCATATTGATACAAAAGCGTATTTTTAAAAAAAAATTTTTTTTTAATTATAGTTTTGTTTTCCTTCTGTAGTACATTCGTCACGAAAACAAACTACTCAAAATTAATTCATGGGCAATTAAAATAGAAATTTGGGTTCAAATTGGAGTGGGAAATTTTTCACTAATACCATACTTCGTTTACTTCGTACAAGAAAGCAAAATGTGCAACTTATTGTATTTAAAAATGCTTTGCGAAAAACAAAATCTAACTAAAAAGACTATAGCTCGTGTTCTAATTAACTTACAAACATTTAACTAATTCCAAAGCATTAAGAAAAATCGGAGCTTTCGAATGATATATAATCTTGCTAGAATGTGCAAGGGGTTTTTCGCCTCCATATTAGGGAATTTGTGTAAAAATTTAGCCTAACATTAGGATTAAAAAAAGAACAAAACTGAATTCTAAATAATGCGACCCGCCAGGTTGTATTGGCATCGGCTATTGATATGGCTGTAAAATTTCATCAACCTTGGAAATCTGAACGTGGGTGAAAATTAAATTACAAGATTTCATTACCCCATACAAATGAAACTGATAAAAGGCACCGAGTTGAATCCGCAACCTATTCAAAGACAAAGTACTACACCCATACACTGTTTTTAAAATGAAAGGATGGAATAGAACTCGGTACGTTTGCAAAGAAAAGCATCAGACTCCATTCCATAAGGAGAAGTCTGTAGTAGAATTGGGGAAAGGCGCATAAACACACGTGTGTTTCTCTGGAAGCCGTATATAGAGATGCAATATGAAACACATATAAAAGTACCTTGGGCCATTAATATATTAAACTGCAAAGCAAACATACTTCTTGTAAAATATCTTAGCCTTTTAGCAGGGATGCTCTCGGGTTGACTGAAGGCTTTTACGTATGCATTAAACCTGGAAATAGAGCCACGGTCTGGAGGAATATACCTAAATTTTCATCCAGAACGAAACAGTAAGAAGAAATAATCTTAGGAAACAAAATATATGTATGTATTTATATACCATATTTATATACATTCCCAATACACACCCCCAATTATATATTCCCAATTTTATATATACGATTGTATATATATATTATATATATATATATATATGTGTGTGTATGGGTGTAATTGGGAAAAGGGATTATAAAAAGCAAAAAGTAATACGAAAATTATGAAAACAAAGCAGTTGTTTATAGTGAGTTGCGGCGAAAACCAATCAACACTCTAAACAAAAACGATAGGATTTAATAAAATCCAGTAACTAAATTTATGTCTATAAACGCATGGTTCTTTTTTTTAAACTCGTTTCAACGAACTTGTTTCAAATCGGATTTAAAATGCATGACTTTTTTAAGTATGAAAAGATTTTTTCCTCATGAATTTTAAGAGGAGTGAGAGTAAATACGATGCTTCATTTAGTAACTGTTAAATTGAAACATTATGGTTAGAAATGATACCAAAAGGAAACACGGCAGTTTCGTATGCTTCAAATTATTTAAAGCATAAGTTAAAGCATAATTTAAAGCGTATTAAATATTAATTTTTTAAGTTTTTTGACAAGAAGTAATTTATCTGAATGAATAGTATGATACAATTATTTTAATACTATTAGTGCATCTGGGGGTAGTTGAGAGTCATGGGGGGGGGGTTGCTCCATAATTTTGATCGTTATCCATAATGCACCTGAAGCCCTGTTCCCGTACTAGTCTATACTTCCCAACCCGGAACTATAAGCGTGCTTTGTGTCTCCTCCGCCCGTTGACAGCTATAAAAGTATAAAAAGAAAAAAGCGTAGCCCAGAGGGATCGCAGATCTGAACATCTTTGCGATGGAAAATGTCCGTTACAGAGCGATAATCGAGTCGATTGATTAGGTGGGCCGCAGCTGTAGGTCGCACGAGGCCAGATGCTCGATACATTAGCTGATTTTTTTGCCCACTGCACTATTATTTATACTAGCTTGTGCCCAATTTCACAATTTAGAGTGAAGTTGGGAAAATGATGCGAGAAAAGGAAAACCGTTTTAAGCCATACACAATGTTCGAAATTCGTAAATGTTCGTTAAGATTTTCTTACAGAAATAGAGGGGTTCTAGCTATTTTTTTACCAAATGTAAAATTTTGTGGAAAAAGTAGCTAACAATATTCATTAACTTATTGATTTACTGCCCTCTGACATTGAACAGTAATTTTTTAAGCATTAACAAACAATGTGAAAACGCATCTACAACTTCGTAGCTTATTCATTTTGAATTCAAACAAAAACTGTAAAATTTCCAGTTCAGCTATTTGTGACAACAATTTGATGTGTTGCTGCAGGAAATCATTTATTCGATGCTTCAATTTAAAAGCAAATTTAAAACCTTTATGAAGACAACTTTCATGGACATAGTATATCCATTAAAGATGGCTTTAGTTCGTTTCACTTACTTAGCAATGAAAAAAAGGTCAGTTTGTTTTCCATTTAGTACATCAGAAGGCTATGGGATCATTTATAAATGATGTCATGCTTCGAGGGGGGAGGGGTTCATGAAATTGTGACAAAATGTGACAAGGGGAGGGGAGAGGGCAACAAGAAGTGTGACATCCCTGCTTATGCAACATATCGTGACATGTGACAAAGGGGGGAGGGGGGTCCGCTGAAGCGTGACATATTGTGACAAAGGGGGGAGGGGTAATAAGAAGTGTGACATCCCTGCTTATGCAACACAGCGTGACATGTGACAAAGGGAACTCGTCACGCTACTAAAGAAAACTCGTCGAAAGGGCTCCTTTGAAGTGTGACATTTTGTGACGAAAGGGAAGGTCGTCAAATATGTGGGGAAAAAACGTGACTTCATTATGAACCTATGTGATTAAGACATTTTTGTGAGGCTGTTCATTGTACTATAATTCATTTCTATCCATTTTATGGTATCCTGATGTCTATATTATATAGGCGTTCTGATACTGAAAAATATATAGGCGATATAGACCTATACAGAAGTGAGGACTTTTACAGGAAAATGCAGAAAGAATAAATTGTTCATTTGTATAAAGAAATAGAGCAGAAGACCTTTGGCAATTTGTCATTTAAACGTTTTCTAATTCCAATATTTTAAAATTATAATAGAGCTTTCTTTCCCATCCCCATTGTTTCTTAAACTCTCCCCGTCTCATGAAATTTGGAAAATTCATAGGTTAGCCTTAAAGTTTCATATTTTTACAATAAATAAAGTTGTATAATATAATAAGTAGTTTCTCTCAGCTTTCAATATTTTGAAACAATTTGCTTCAAAAAAAAAAAACATTCCTTGTGCTCTCTAGGATGGGTATCACTAATAAACCTAAGATTCTGACATGATCACTTTGTTCTCTTTTTATTTTTGAAAGATTTCAGGCCATTCGAATGAAATAATCGTTGAACAGTTTTTTTCTTCCTTCGTACATGATTGGCTACATAAATGACTAATCTATCAATGAAATTTCGAAAGAAATATAAACAGAAACATTCCTTTAAAATTCGTAAAAATTGTCAAACTCTTACACTTGCCATATTTACTAATTATTTTTGATTCGTGTATTTTTTTACATGAATGAACTATTGTTATTGTAGACATATGTTGCAAGATATTTAAAATTCATGAAACAACTTTAATTAGAACATCACTTTTCTTTTGTACAAGGGAATAAAAAAAGACATTTGATGTCATGAGCGCTTCGCGGTACCCAGTTTGGGAACTACTGGATTATTTTACACCGAGATAGGTTATCAAATTTTATATTTCTTCAAAAATACATCCCCCCCCCCCCTTCTCAAACATAGTTGATGATGAAAAAAGTCACTCAAAGAATATTGACAAAAGTTCAGGCGTGTGAAACAAAAAACAGATCTATAGATGAGTCATCTCCCTCTCTCCACATATCCTGTTTCCGTCTGCCGAGTACGTGACGTCACAAAGGAACGATAGGCGCTGGGAGAGCAATTATCCAATCAAATTGGCAACATAATTATTGTCTACGAGTATTGGCCCTAGAAGAGATCATGCATTTCGGCTACTGTAGAGAGTTCATTGAGGTTCGGCAGTGCTTCAAAACATAACCCCCATCATCTGAGGTTAAGTGAGATTTGTCACTCGTTTTACTGAATTTATCGCGGTGAATTCTTTGACTTTCCAGCAATTATAGCCTGATTCAATCAAATTTGAAATAACAGGTTTTAATTAAAGCCAAGACCTTACGCACTGTATTAATAAGTGCAAATGGAAGGAAGCTTCGGCCTGGCCGAATAATGCGCTGTGATTCAGCCAATAATGATTTATGTTGCAAATATTCCTTTTACAATTTGTATTGTACAATGTATTGTCTATTACGTTATGCACAGTCGCACCTTTAATAAAACGCAGTAGAAACCCATACTTAATTTAAAACTTTGGTTTGTGTTCCCTTGTAACCACAAACAACCATTCAATAATTAATAATACATTCCATTTAATTTGAAAGTTGCAAGGAAATAAATAAGTTACATTTGATTATATTTAGTTAATATTAATATGAATATCAGAACACGTTTTTCCGCCCTCCTTCTTGAAGCAAATTAAAGAATGAATTCTTTAAGAAAGAATGAATGAACTCCACATCAGGGTAACACGGTGCGAAATGTTTTTCACAATGTTAAAAAGTTATATTCAGAGCCACAGAACAATTCTTCCCTACCTCTATTTTTAAGAAAACAACAAAGTACAATAGTAAAACAAGCAACTACAACAGTAAACACTCCTAAATGAAATGTTGGGGGCTTTTTTCCTTCACTATATTAAGATTTAAAAGAAAGGTTAACTGAAACTGATATTACAAAAATGAATGGAATTATTAAATAATAACTTTAAGTAGTAAGTACTTTAATTAATAAAATATAGTGTTGTCTTTTTTAGTACGTATTCACAACAGGTACTAAATGGAAAAGGCCTATGTTATAACTCTTATTATGAAAAATGAACATTGATATAAGAATATGAAGGAAACGTGAAAGATATAAAGTTTTCATTTCATTTGTTACTTTAAAGGAAAAGCCAAATTTTTAATTAGCATTTTTATTTTATTTTTTTCAAATAAAAAATATTCTGAAATTAAACATGCTAAGGGTTTTATTAAATATAAATACTAAGTTTTGCTAAAATTGATAGTAAAAAAGAAACATGCATATTACTTTTACAAATTAACCCTAAATTCAGAAATTTTACATTAAAAATGTGTACATACCTGCTGTAATACTACGGATATAATATAAATAGTAGATAATTTCTAATTAGATTATGTCGTGATTTACTATTTGATCATATCAACTTATTTGCAGAGCATGATTTTAATATTATAAATAACGCATCATATTTGCAATAAAAAATGAAAAATATCTGCTTTTCTGGTACTACCAATGCAAAGCAAAAAAAAAAAGCCTTAACAGGCGGAATTAATTAAGAAAATACACAGTAAGCTGAAAGTGTTTGAAACTGAGAATATTGGAGAAGAATATGATATTATAGTATAACTTTACAGTGCGTTCAATCTTAGAGCCGAAGCTTCGGTATTCGGCGCTTCGGTCAAACTGCGCTTCGTGCCACATTATTAGTAAGTAAAGATGAATGTCCCTAGATGGTATTTTCAATTAGGTAACAGGTTGAATTCTCAAATGTTTTTCCATAAGTATCACAATTTTTTTACATATATTGAATTATAAAAAGAAGAAAAATGAAGAAAAAATATATAACATGTCATCATACTTGCATGATGAATTGATTTTTCCCCCTTCATACTTCACGTCACACAACGCAGATAATGTACAGAAAAACGGGTTAAAATGATTGATTAGTTTCTCCTTTAAGCCACACTAGATTTCGTCCAACGCTCGAAATTCGACCATAATTCATTAATTTTAATTACAGCCTCAATTGTTTGAGCAACTTTTAGGCATTTTGGTTTTTCTGTTTGACAACAGCTTGTTTTGTTTAAATTTTTCTATTTGTGATAATCTTTCCTCAGCAGGGCCCGATTTACATTTTCAATCACGACAAGCACAACTCTTGTTTGAGGGCCCCTCACACAATAAAAATTTTTAAACATAAAATTTTGGGTTCTCCAAAGCGCAAAAACTAATTTGTTTCTCAAATTTCAGAGAGTCACACCAAAATTTGGGGGTCCCCAAAGTGAAAATTCCTTGTGGTTTTAAAGTAATTTTATAATACAAATTTTCCGTGAAGCAACAGAACACTAACAGTTTGTTTTTGGAAAATGTTATTTTTAAATATTTTTCTAAAAAATTTTAAGTTACAAAAAATAATAATAATAATAATAACAAAAATTAGGGACCCCCTCCAAGTGGGGGCCCTAGGCCCGGGCCTAATGTTAAATAAGGCCCTGCTCCTCAGTGCGACTGATTGACCACTGAGTTATTTAATTTAATGCATTTGTAATATATATTGTAATATATATTATGTATTATACAAATATATATTTGTATCATAAATTTTATCTTTCTGCATTCATTCTCTAGTAAACAAAATAGAATAAATATTATCACGCCACCCTATTATTATTGAATAAACTGGAAATACAAACTCACTTCCAATTTAACCAAAAGTTCAAAACGATAGTGCAAATCACCAATCTTGCAAAACGTTGATTGGAAGCAAAATTACGCGTCACCCCAATTATTATCTCATGGTTAGCCTTTTTTTCTTTTTTTTTTTTTTTTTTGACATTATACTGCACAAACGATCTTATCATATATGTATATAAACCGACTTATATACACATACGACTCAATGTACTATACTACATACGGCTCAAGGATTACATATGACTATGCATACGACTCAAGGGTCGATGCAGCCTTTTTCAACAGGGTCCTTTTTTTTCTGAATTTTAAAGAACCTTTTATGAAAAATCAAATAATTTAGTAAAAATTGCAAATTTAAACATATAGTGGTGAAAAATTTTATATTTGCGATTTTATAACAAATAATGGTATGAAAAGTACGATTTGGAAGCTTGGAATTTAGCAAAGGGTCCGTTTTAATTGATTTGAATTTTGTGAAGGGTCCAAACTTAACATTAGTAATTTTCTTTCTTTCTTTTTTTTTTTTTTGACATTCATTGATGAAAAATGTTTATTGATTTTGTTTGAAGTACTTCCAACAGCTCTAGTGAGTTTTTTTTTTTTTTTTTATTTATTCCAGCCAGATTTTTTTTAAAATCTGTGTTTTATAACTTAAGCACGCTTTCGAGTACCCCCATAAAAAAATAATTGCATGACGCAACAATAAGTGATTTTAGCTTCCTTTGAAAGGACAGAATATCTTGTTTAAGCCCAAAAAGACGGTTTAATGTGATAATAAAAATTTCTAGTAAACAAAGTCCCTTTTCTGAAAAATATCAACATTCTTGTTTCTTAAAGGGTGTTGATATTACAAAATAGCGCTTTAAAAGCAAAAAAACTCTTCCTCTTCTTGTATTTATTAATAAAAGAAGGGAAAATGAAAGAAAAGGGTTTTGATAAATTAGTATCGTGTAATAAAAAGAGAGAAAAAAAAAGAGTATAACTGTAGCTACAAGCTATGTAAAGTAAGTAGCTACAAAAGAAACATATAAAACGCTTTCACATGAATTAGATGAGATTTAGTTAATTTCAGAAACACTAGAACTTAAACATACTTTTTTTTTGTATTGTTTTTTTTTTTTTCCTAATCAATACTAGTTGGGGTTTCTTTACTTAAACCCCATACCTTTACGTAAAGCACATACATGTAAAGATAACTTTGTTTCCTGCTTTCGTAATTTTGAAATTTCTTATAAAGATCGTCTGCAAATAAGATTTTTTTTTTTTTGTAAGACTATCATGCAAGACTTTTTTCAAAGGAAGTCAGAAGCTAAAATAGTTCCTATGGTTTCCCTAACCTTTCTGAATTCAAAGGAAAGAAGTTAATTAGCTGTGTAAAACAAATAAATTGAAAATAATTAAAATAATTTTCATTTTTACTTTCCTTTAAACTCTATTCCCAAACTTTTCTGTTTGGTGAAGCAAATCAAAAAAATTCCGTAAAAGCTCAAATGCTTCCCCTTCTCCGTCTATGCTAGCTCTTATTAGAAAATATCACTACCTAAAAGTAAAATATCGTATTGACACATAAACATTTTTTCCCCCTCTCCTTTCTTAGAAAGTTTATAAGTAGAAAATAAACATACAAAAAGTTAATCGCATATTTACAAATTTATCAATTCAAAGACGTATTAACTGCTGTCTTGTATTTATAAGGTATAACATTATGAAATACTAGACAAACAACACCAAAAGATAACGTACATTGTTCTTTGGAACTCTATACCAAACATTTTT
Source organism: Octonoba sinensis (assembly GCA_038502835.1). Lineage (NCBI taxonomy): Eukaryota > Metazoa > Arthropoda > Arachnida > Araneae > Uloboridae > Octonoba > Octonoba sinensis. The sequence continues at coordinate 125,369,276 of CM076599.1, forward strand.
AATTTTCGGGGGTACGATTAATTCCGATACGCGTGTGTGTAAAACTTATTGGTATTTGTGCCTTTTTTTCACGTTGTTTATATTCTTTATCTACAAGGTTGAGAAATTTTCGAATTTGCCTTACATGTCTGAAACGTTTAGATATTTCAAAACATTCGTTAGCTATAACACAAAGTACTGTCACTCATTGTTTACTACATTTTGATGTCACATGTTTTGCTTTCACAAAATCTCTGAAAAATAAAAAAAACTTAAAATAGGGGTTAGACATTTCATTCACATAAAATAATTTAATATCTCTTGCGAAAAAAAAATCTTTCGGTGTTTACAACTATCTAAAACTCTTAGATTAGCTCTTTACTTTTCAAGTATTATGTTTCGTCTTTGCTTTTTTATATCCTCTATGCTCACTTCATCTTTCTAGTCCCATCCAACTACAACTTCCACTCACAAAACAAAACCGTTTGCCATCACCATTCATCACATGGAATAAAGATCCACTCTCTCGTTCTTGTCACTACGTCAATGCTCTATCATATTTCACCCATCCGTCTTTTAACTGTAACCATTCTGTAATCATCTTGTCCTTTATGTGCCTCATGTACCGTGATGGGTTTGGTCCATTGGGAGTCATTAGCCGTTTGTAAGAGCTCAACACACTTGTGCTGCCATGAAAAAAATTTAATAAAAAATGCATACCTTTTTTGCCTGAGTGCTACGAATTCCCATAAATTAATTTTAAAACGCAAAACAAATATTTCAAACTAATTCGTTCGTCAAATTAAAGAACAATACTTTGTTTCGTAGCTATACTATCTGAAAGTCATAAAAACATATTAATAAAAGAAAAATAATACCTCGGAGTACCTCAATTTGTTTTCTTGCAAAAGTAGTACATTTAATTTATTGACACACTTGAGGAGAACAGAGCCATTAAAATTGTTACTTTAAAGATACCACGTTATCGAATTTATACTTTTAGGCAAGCGTTTCCCAACCGGTGGTTCGCGAACCCCCAGGGGTTCTTCTGGGGTGGACTGAGGGTTCACGAAAATCTTCCTGTAGTGACGGAATTTTTAATTATTAACGCAAAAGAAAAAACGAAGCTATAAATTTTCAATTGATACTATTACGGAGCTTAACCCTTTGGGTACATTTGACGAGCGAGACTCGTCATCTGCTCACTTAGGTGAAACGGTGGACGTGTCTGACTCATCATCTGAATTTAATAAGAAGCAGGCGTTGACGTTTGCGGCACCCCCGATAGCTCCACGCTTCGGCAGGCCTAAGGCTTCGGCTAACAGGTTTGGGGTCTGGTGGAGAAAAGGGGGGATCCGTGGTAGCCTAGTGGTTACGATGTCGGACTTACAATCGGAAGGTCGGGTTTCGATACTCGACCCGCTGAAGACCGACCATATACACTTGGGGATACGTGCATGTAAAATCCGTAGACCCCAACACCCCCACAACCTCGCGCCCTGGGGAGGGTATCCTTAAGGCCTAGTGCTAACAGGGAAGGAGGTTGGAGGAGAAAACTGGGGATCCTCATATAGGCCGTGGTAGCCTAGTGGTTAGGATGTCGGACTTCTAACAGGAAGGTCATGGGTTCGATACCTGACGCGCTAAAGACCCACCATGTACACTAGGGGATGCGTGCATGTAAAATCCGTGGACCCCACAGGCTCCACTACCTTGCACCCGGGGGAACGACATCTATAAGGCCCAATGCTAACAGGAAAGGCGGTTGGAGGTGAAAAGTGGGGATATACAGACCACAAATCTATCCTAGCCGTATAGGTTACCAAAAATCTACCAGCTTTTTCATTGAATTTAGTTTTGGAACTATTAAAAATGAAAAGCTAAATTTTCCCTCTTTAACCAATGCCTGAAAAGCATTGTACGAAAAATGAAACTTAGAGTGATCTATCATATAACGTACTAATTGCAGTTTTGCAGGGTTGAGATTACGCACAAATCTAGTCGTTCATATCCTCCAATGCACTGAACAGTTTGAAGGCCCTCAGAGTTACCTTTAGCTTGCTCTAATTGGGTCATTTATCACGGAGATGTGGCAGTATTGTATGAATTGAACTGGTATTCATTCTCTATTCACGAGGCATCAAGACTCTCAGAAATGTAAAATTTTGAAAGTTTACACAGAATTAAAAGAGCTTTTTGAAATAAGAAGGAAGGAAAATAATGTAAATAGTTCATCTTCGCAGCGTAAAGTCAATCGACTAGTCAGCATGTTTACATGGCGACGCCAGGCGAAGAACAATTGCGTGATGGTATAAAAATGGGCGTCTACTGCTTGTCGTAGCGTGACAACGGGAATTATTACTCTCCTTGTTGGCAACACAGTCTCCTCTGTGAGTTATATTCACTTAGCCATCGCTTCCATTATTTTTTCTCCGCACTTCCATGTCCAGATTTTTTACGCTATTCCCTCGGTGGTTGGCATCTTCCCCCTTGATCATGCATTGGCGTGTGGGAGGTGAAATTGTCTGTTCCTGACGTAAACATCGTATTCGCTGAAAGTGACTTCAAAATAACAAAAGAAAAAGAAAAAGCTCTTAAATGACAACGTCAAGAAAAATGTTGGTCTTATAATACTTTTAGAAATTTTTGCAGAAATGTCCATAGCATTCGGAATTTATTTGAACAATTCTAATAGCCGTTACTGAGAGAGTATGAGCATTCAGCAAGATGTGTCGTAAAAATGCTTCCTTCCTGGAAACCGTGGGAAATTTTAAACAGTCGCGCTTTGATTTCAATTGAACAAGAAATGTATTTTTTCAATGTAATAATGTACTTTGCTAGAATCAAGCCACGAAGAATAGTGTAATCATTCCGTTCTGGAACTTAAAGAGTTTTTTTCTTCAAAACAAGCATCACAAAAAGTCGAACGTTGTTCTTGATGCAAAATCATTTAAGAGTGCTCTGTTTCCTGGGCGTGTAATTATTTTTGTTGGAAAATGTTTTCAATAATAAACTTTGACTTGTGTGTGTGCTTCGATTAGTCTAATCACCCTTCTTACTACGTGTGTAATATTTGAAGAGCATTGTGAAGATGGCGATAGGTTTTTATAGTAGCCATGTTTGGACGTCGGTCCAACAAGAGGTGACCATTGGGCTCATCTGTACTGAACACAACGATTTTTGTTGCCACTCAGTGTGCAGATTTTTTTTCCTTTTAATATGGGCAAACAAGTTGAAGAAATTGAAATCTAAATCATTGAACGATCACAACACACATTCGGTTCCTTTACAAGGAGCCTCGCTGCGTTTGCATCAGCCAATGCAAATCGTCCCACGTCAATCAGTTTTCGAAGCATGATTTATTTAATGCTGAATTAAATAGTGTTACTCATGCATCTACCATCAATAGTTTTCATCACTAACTCGGTGGTGCGACAGCCGCAATGGGGGCCATGGCCTACTGTGCCCATCCCAGCTTTCGAGACCGAGGGCCCTGGGATGCAGAAGCAGAGGTTCCAATCAAGTTGTCGGCCCGACGCGGAATCCCCAGTGTTAGTTACCAAGTGTGCTTGGTCCTCATTTTATCGACCCCACTAAAGGGATGAAAGGCTGAGGCTCTGTTTCAGCACGGGAATCGAATCCCGGACGTGTAGCGTAGTAGCACGGAAGCCTACCACTCAGCCACTGGGCCTCATAGTTTCATGCCATAGTTTCTGGGCCTCATAGCTTCTAATAGTTTTCATGCCATTAAATTTTTCTTAACACAATACGTGACACTTACAAATTTACTGTCACACTTCCAAGTTTTGAAACATAAAATGAGGTGTAAAAAATTAAATAAATAAACAAATAAAATCAAGTATATATCTTAAAGGAATACAGACAGCAAAATGCATTCGACATTATTTGCTTTCCCACTTCCCTCCATACAGACTCATAAAATGCATCATCAGTAGTAATTAAACATTAGATATGAAGAGAAAATACACTCCTAAAAAAATTACAAAACACAATAACTCGAAAAGGAACAAAAACATTTTCTTCTAATGGAACAGCTTACGAGATGAAAGCTGTTGCGATTTCAAATTAAGTATTCTACAAGGACATAAAATATTCTACATGGAGACAATTCTTGGAGATTTAAATTAAGTATTCATGTCCGCTGTTTCCATTGGCTGCTAACATAATCCTAAGGGATTCCATTCCCCAAGATTCATTCTTGTCGCTGAGATTTTTCGTGTCTTCCCTTAATTACATCACTTCTTTCCTACTAATCACTGATTTCCGTTGTGATTTATTTTTATGTCCATGATTTATCTACTGATCATGGAATGAGATCCTGAATTTTGATTTTTGGTTCAAATAGCAATGAAGATACTTGTTTTTGTTTCACCGACAATTATCAAGTGTTAAAAGTTTTGCCTTTCAAGCAAATCCCCATCTTGTTCTACAGATAGCAAACGATTTTTAAAATAAAGTTCTGCCAATTCTAATTGCATCATCCTTCAAATTTGAAATTGCACTAACTATATGTTAAATCAAAATAAACGGCAATGTTTGGTGACAGCATTGAGAACTTTGATAAGAAGTTTTAGAATGTGTCCGAACTTAGCGCTCTACCAGGGGCCCCAGGTGAAAATTGTTCTATTTCTATCAATTATAGAAAAACAAAATCGCTCCCACCGTGGTGATGTTTTTCCTGCGGTACTTCGTGATCGTGAGCGGGTTCTAGGAGCAAGCTTTCGGAAATATTTTACAAAAATTAATATTTTTGGTCAAAAACATGACATTTTTGTTTTTTATTTTAAAGAAAAAATTGTTTGCTAGAAAATCGCCTTAACTTTCCAAAACATTCCTTGTTCTGGACTACAATTTGTGACTGCGAAGATCTTGTTTACAATTTCTCAAAAATTCTACCGCGGAGGAACAAACACACAGAGGGGAGAATGTAGAAAAATAGGGGGCATTGTTAGTGAACATTGAAAAGCAAAAGTTTTGGGGTTGTTTACTGGCGTATGAAATCATACAGAACCAAACTGCAGCCGCCAGATGGGTTGGCAGTGGGCCAAATCGCGTCGGTATTTTTCCCAGTTATGTTTCTTTATTTTCCCACATTTGGTGAGTTATCGCTCTACAGGCGGTATTGTTCCCTTTGTTTGTTTGGCGGTATTTTGTTGAAATTCACAAATTCATTTACCAAAAAAGGGAAAGAGAGAGAGAGAACGGTTAATTTATTTTCTTTTGTAGCAATAAGTTTTGCTTGGATCGTAGAAGCAGAGCAAAACAAAATAACTTGGTGGAATTAAGTAGCTACTTTGATTATTTTGCATGAACAAAAAGAATTGGTATTAGTTTAGTGGTGCGGGACGATTCATTCTGCTGGGAAAACAGCTTCATTTTAAGTAATTCATTAGAATAGCTTCCCAATATTTATTTCAAGAAGCTGTAAGATTTAACCGCTTCCCTCTCGCTCCCGTGAAACTGACGGGCTGAGGTTTCGCCTTCTATTTCTCGCTCCCGTGATATTTCCGGGCTGAAGTGTTTAAAATTTCAAAATAAAAACAAATCAAAAATTAAAAATTAATATATATATACAGTGTCTCAAAAAAGTGATGGGACACTTGTGCTTTACAAAAGGAAACTGTAATAAAATAAATAAATAAACATGTACAAATTTTTTGTGGGTGTATTTCATACTTAAATTTTGTAACATTTATTACATAACATACATTTTGTCAAAATATTAAAATATTAATTTAATAAATATACAGTTGTTTAGAAAGGAGCAAAAAATGGCTCACAAAAGTGATGGGACACTTACTTTTCCATCAAATATTTATCCAAAAATTTTACTTTTTAAAAGATTTTAATATTTTGTTGGATTTCCTTTTACTTTTAAAACATGATTTAATCTTCTTGGGATGGATTTGACTAATTTTCCTGTGAATTCTGGAGTAATTTTACCCCATTCTTCTTGAAGCACCGATTTTAATTGTTGTTTTGAAGAAATGGTGTGTTTGCGAATTCTTGATTCCAATTCTTGCCAAATATGCTCTATGGGATTTAAGTCTGGAGATTGTGGTGGTGTTTTTATTATTTCAGGACAGTTATACAGCATCCAGAGTCTAACGTTCAAAGCAGTGTGCTTGGGGTCATTTTCCTGGTAGAATTTAAAATCGTTATGAAGGTTCAATTTTCGTGCTGAAGATTTCAAATTTTGCTTTAAAATGTCTATATACTTGTACTGATCCATTATACTGTCAATAAAAACAAGATTGCCGACTCCAGCGGACGACATACACCCCCATACCATAACTCCTCCTCCACCATGTTTTACTGTTGGCACCAAGTTCTCTTTACGAAATTCTTCCCTGGGTTTTCTCCACACCAACATTCTACCGTCAGAACCAAATATATTAAATTTACTCTCATCAGCAAATATAACTTTATTCCAGAAATCAGAATTCTTATTTATGTTGGATTTTGCGAATGCCAGTCTGAGTTTTCTATTCTTTTCACTTACGAAGAATTTTTTCCTGGCTACTCTACCGTGATATCCAGCAGATCGAATTACTCTTCTAATAGTCTCAGGATTAACAATTACTCCATATAATGCTTGTAAATCAGCAGCAACTTTAAGAGCACTCACTCTTGGATTTTTTTTAATAATTCGAACGATAATTCGCTTTATTCCATTAGATAGCTTTGATGGCCGGCCAGGTCTTCTTTTATCCTGAACCATATGATTCTTTTTATATCGTTTAATTATGTTGAAAACTGTTGAATGACTCAAGTTAACTGTTTCAGCAGTTTCTCTAATAGATTCTCCACGTTCAATATGTAAATTAATAATTAATTTTCGAATTTCAAGCGAAGTTTCTTTTCATTTAGCATTCATGGCTGCACAGAGCTACAAAACACAAAAATTCCAAAGCAATCTGGAGAGAAATACTGCAGACGATTTTATAAATTATTGCCAATTGCTTTTGAGTAAAAATAAAACCCGCAAAAAATATTTTTATTGCTCATTTCAGACGATTTTTGTTACATATCTAATGGTGTCCCATCACTTATGTGAGCTAATTTTTGCTCCGTTCTAAACAACTATATTTTTATTAAATTAATATTTTGACAAAATGTATGTTATGTAATAAATGTTACAAAATTTAAGTATGAAATACACCCACAAAAAATTTGTACATGTTTATTTATTTATTTTATTACAGTTTCCTTTTGTAAAGCACAGGTATCCCATCACTTTTGTGAGACACTGTATATATTATATATTGTTCATGCACGTATTTTTATATAATTTTTAGGGATAAAAAATAGGCACTTTTATAACCGTTTTCTTGAAAATTACCCGACCATTAATTTCTAAAAGTCGATCGGCAAAAATGAGATGCTACCTCATTTTTCAATATTTGAACAGCATAAATAATTTTTCATATAAATTTCATTTGTCTGAATGTGCAAAATGTTTACTAACAATATTATATTCATGCGCTATTTGTTCTAGAAATTTATAGCCACTTTTCTGAATGACTAGTTGGTTGGAATTTATGTATCTATGCCTACCGCTACGTAACGTCCTATTGTTCATAATTTGTTAAATAATATGAAAGAAAAAAATCTCTTTTGAAAAAACCATTGCTAAGTTTAGTGCGTTCTGAACCTTTTCTGCCTATACATTTATTCTGCAGTAAAGATTTCATCCTATCAATATTACTTAAGTAATGAATTATCTTTACTGGATGTAAAATATATCCGAAGAAAATTCAGTGGTATTTCTTGAATTTATAGTTTATAGTGGAACACAAAAATTAAAATACAGAATGGCAATGTTTTTCAGGGCTATCAAGAACAAATTATCGCGAAACAAAATTTTTAAACAATTGATACAAGAACATGTTTCTGTTTTAAATTATAAATTTCATTATAATATAAAATTCTGCTGTATTGCATAATAGCAACAAATAATTGTTACTTCTGGTGAAAAATTGTTATTTCTCTCTAATCATAATTAAAAATAAAATTACATCTTCATTTTAAGTTTTTACCCCAATTTGAAAACAGTAAAATGAGCGGCTTATTTAAAATTCCTTATTTATAAGAAGGAAAAACCAACAAAAAAAATCTTGAAGAATTTTTTACAAAGTACAAAATAAATCCAACTGAACATCGAACAAATTAAAAATTTGAAGACTCAAACAGCTGTCACAAAGCTTCGGTAGCTCTTTGTTTGAGAGTTTAAAAAAATCTTAAAGAGCCACCTAAAATTTCGAAAGCTTTCATTTTAAAAAGGGAAAATATATTCTTGCGGAAAAAAAAATTCCAAGTTATCCAATAGGAAAAAGATGAAAATATCATTCACAATTGCCATAGGCTTGCGCCTCGGTGGTCACCAAGGTTCAATGAACTCCTCAACCTCTTAAAAAAGGAACGCTAATGTGAAATTGACCACACTGTACCCCTATTTGATCATAAAAACAAACGTTAATGCAAAATTTAAAAAAAATTTGTGTTTTAGATTCAATAATTTCGTACCTCAGATGAATTAAATGAATCATTTTGTTTGGCCCACATAAAAAAGATTACAAGGGCTACTGAATGCAGGGATGACATGTGCAAACAGTTTCTAATAGCGCAGAAAATGGCATGGCAATCGAACCCTTTTAAAACTTTTGGAATATGCTAACTACCTTAAAAAGAAAAAACTCTTTTGGCCCCCGCCCACGCAAAGTAAATGCGTTAGTTATGCACACCGAGAGATACATATGTAAGTGTAGCTTAGGAAAAACTTCATAATTAATTTTTTCTAAAAATGTGTTTATATTTCTTTCAATCAGGAAGCTATTCTTAAATTCCCTGCTACCGAGAAGGGTTTTGGAGGTTGAGACACCCTTATATTTTAAGCCATTATGCCAATTCTAGTATATTAATATCTGCATCTGAGGGCTGTTAAGAACCAATCCTAACCTTCCACTCCCCCAGGAGAAAGTTATGTTCGAACCACTGCATCCAGTCCTAAAATTTTTTAATTCATGTCCGAGGAAAAAAAATCCAACAAAATCTCTTGCATACTTGTTTTTAGGAGAAATTGTATCACAACTTTTAAATGGGTACAAGATATCATTCTTAGTTTACTAGATTAATCCGAATACACTAAAGTAAAGGAGAAAAAAAAGACCTGATAAACAGCTGTTTAAATGAACTGTACTGGAAAGGGAAAATAACACTGTGCAACAAATTTGAACTTTTTTTTTTGGTCCTTTAGATAAAACTATGTGGTTCTATATAAACAAAAGGTGCTTAATTCAAATATTTAAACCAAAATGGTCCATCACGTACCGTTTTTGCTGGAGACCCACTTCTCATATTTATACAATTTGGTTATAGAAGAATGTAACTGCGGCTTACTTATTGAAAACACAAACACAAAAAAGATTTTTTTTGGCCGTTTCATCTTGTGGGCATCTGTAAGTGTGCCCTGATAACAGATTAGAAATATTCAATTCGTATACTTCCATTCTATCGACAGCTGAAACGCTTTCAAAACACAGATATCCTGATAACTTTCCCCATTCTCATTATTAATTACGCCAAGGTTTTGAGGAAAGAAATCCATATGGGAGTCCAAAAAGTGTAGTTTTAATGAAATATAGCAACCTAATTATACAAAAGCATTTTATCATGTCACCAACAAGATTTTCGTAATTTTCAGTTTTCTCATTTCTAAGGAAACGTGAGCACACTGATTTAAAGGCCAGCCAGGCAGATTTTTCGGCTTCTCACTGTTTGTTTTCATACTCTTCATCATTAAAGGACTTCCTTAAGTTGTGGGTACAATAAAAATCCTTTCTTTTAGTTTTGCCTCACTTATTTTTTTAAATTTTTTCCTGAAACGTAAGAAAGCCACTCCTTATATATTATATAAATATTTCGATAAACCAAGTTTAATATACAATTGGGGAAAAAAGGCACATTGTAAATTTACAAGTGGTTCATTTGATATGCTTTTGCCACTCAAAATTTTGAAATTTCCTTTGTGTTTGCAGAATATGCCACAGGAATGAATAGGAAAACAATACTTAGATGAAAGAGCACTGATAAACAAGCGCCACGCTGCTGAATTGTGTTCATGTCCTAATGCTTGAAACACTACAGTCACATCACAGCAGCATACAATTTTTCTTTCTATGCAAAATAGTCTACAAAATGTTTTTGTCTTGTAAAAGACTCGAAACTTCGAGAAGTAGATAAAGCTTGTGTTGCCAAAAAATGTCGCTAAAGTAACCCAATTTCATTAAAAAGGTCTCTAGAATGGCAACGATTTCACTGTCAATGAGAAAGATATAATTTATAATAAATTAAGTCGATAAATTACGAAAATATGCACATTTATCCTGAAAATACGTAAAAAGTAAAAATGTGGAATTTTGGGAAAATGGTACGTGATAGGCAAAAAATAATTGCAGATTCGTAATTCTCAGCCAAAAATACATAAGAAACAGACATTTTCATCCGAAGGACATTTTTCGTGTTGCACAGTGTAATCAATAGAAGCCCAGGGGAACTCAACCATTTTAACATTTATTTTTGAAAATGTGTTGGCAGTCAATGTAACTTTATTTCAAGAATTCAGTAAAATAATTTCTTTGTAAAGAATTTAATAATGTATGCCTTCTTATTCGAACGATAAAACATAATAGAACAAATAGAACTAAACCATTAAAGCCCCAAAAAAATGAATGCGTACTATTTCACTTCAGCTCAATGTTTGAGTTGAGCGATAAACATAAATCGTCGACATATTTTATGACGCACTTTGCATAACAGTCTCAATGGGATTAGAGAACAAAAGCAGCAGAGAAACCAAACAGAGCTCCTGTTCTGTTCATCATCATGAGAAAGCACACACTTTCACAGAAGATTTTCGAAGGTTGTCAAGATTTGCTTATGCATAATTAACTAATGAAAGTTCTTGAAAATGGGGAAAATAGCATTCTGTAAAATAACATTAATATTTCGGAAAAACTTTGTGGAATTTTTCGTGGAGTGTTTTTTGTTTCGCAATTTGAACAAATTTTACCGACAATAAAAAATGTTTATTTGTGAATGTTTAAGTTTGTAAATATATTATTCCAGTCACTCGCTAATCTTTTATTAAAACCAATTAGTTTTTCTATTTGTGGTGAAAATTAATGTTTTGCGACAAAATACCCTATGATTATGATATCTTTTTACACTTTTTTCCATTATTAACAAAATTTCAATATGGATATTTTAATTTTCGCAGCCTGTAAAAAACCGTAACCTTTTTTACGTTTGGAGAGATCGTCTCAAATTCTCTTACTTTGGAAAAGAACATTCGGTACAACTTGTTGAAAATGCAACTGTAAGCAGCACTCTCCCCTGAACCCCCAATTGTTTTCGCATTATTGAAAAATAAAAAAAAAGAAGTACGTATCAGTTTATGCCTGAAAAAAAGAGCAAGTTCTTCTAATTCCCTCTCCTCTCTCCATTTTACGTACCTTTGTCTTTACGTACACTTAGCAGATGTAGATGCAAGAATGAAAGAAAGAAAAAAGTTTAAGGCAGTTTTGCACAAAACTCTTTTTAAGAAAAACGAGACAAACTATTTTTGGGATAAAAGTGAGTGATAAACAGATATAGCGTCCTTTATGGAGAGAGAAAAATAATTCTGAAACTTAACAAATAAAACATGTTCCCTCTTTTCTCCTTAAATCTGATGCTCACTGCCATTCTTTACTTTCAATTTTGTATTATTATTTTTTAAAGGCCGACAACCTTTAAGATTTGAATAATCAATGAAGATCATTTTTCAAGACACAGCCCTAGAGAAGCGCAATTGTTGGAGGAGATTTAATCTTCCTTTCATTTTATATATGAGTGTTCACTGTTCAAGTTTTCAAACAACAAGTAAAATTGAATTTCTTAAGGCGTTATTCAAAATAACACCGCTGGTTGAATATATAATCTCGTCTTTAGACTTTCTCACTTCTACTGCGGAGTAAATACAGTTTAAATGCTTTTCAAGTAGTATTTTTTCCTACTGCTTCATGTATTTATTCAAAACACTATTTATAGCAGATTTTCTTGTATAACTCAAGTCTTAGATTTATCATGTCGTAATTTTCTCTAGAATTTATATTCAAATCTTACGAATTTAAAAAAAAAACGTTTTTTGATTTTTAAGATATTTTAAGTAGACTTATTTTGCCATTTTCATGAAGATGAATTTAATAATACATGTTGCCATCCTAGCCATCTCAATACGGATATTTGAGTGAAAGGAGTTAAGTATAAACGTCAGCAAACGGAAGCAAGCAGCGTATTATTCATAAATTTTGCACGATTTTGTTCTCTAGATCACAGAAACTCTCTGACAATTTATTTAACTAGAAATATATAATAATTCAAATGCATTTTAAAGGTGTTATCGGCGTTGATATAGAAAATCTCTTCTAAGACAATTTATGTTGAATATAGTACTACAGAAAAACATGCAGGCATTAGAAATTTTTGTAACCTTACAATGGTGATTTGAATTAAATTGCAGTGTGTTACGCCACATTTTCCCACCTTTTGTTTATAATTTCAGTTATTTATTTATTTATATTTTTTATGATGCATAGTTTTGGGTAGATTTTTTCTCTCCATCTCTCTAGATTCTTGATTTTAATTACAATTCCTCATATTTTTGAAATGCCTTACACTCTCTCGCCTCGTTATCGAAATTTTACCTGTTTTGTTTATTGTTTCTTTAAAAGCTTTACTTGCATAATAACCTCCACCCCCCTCCCCCGTGCCACTACTGACGCCAAATTATTTTGTAAATTCGATATTTCAAAATCCGTCATAGTTTTGGCCATGCGAACCATGTCTCTCATTTTCTTTTTCCTAGCAATACTTCTGCTGGTTATCGGGGTTTCATTTTCTGCCAGCGTTCAACATAAACTATTATTATTATTATTATTTTATTTTTTTTTTTTGGCTATGAGCGTTATTGTCTTTGAACTTTTAATTGCGTCTACAGGAAGAAGTAAGTCCGAAGAAGTAGAGAATTTCGAAATTGGTCACGAACGTAACGAAAAAGTCCCGGAAATTTTACGTCCAACGAGACCGGTCCCCTCCAAAAAGCACCGAATATCCGGTATCCGATAAGCTTTAAATATCCAGTAACCATCCTAACAACTGCAAGAAATACCCGGTTATCCGGCATGTCAAATTTTATTTTTAAAATTTAATTAATTAAATATTTTGAAAATATATGTGAATTACTAACTTTCTTCGTAGTTGGAAGCTGTGGGGTGTTAAAAAATATGTACAGAATTTACATGTTTCGAAATGGTATGGCCGGATATCCGGTAAGTATACGTCACACAGGGAACACCGGATATCCAATATCCGCCAGAAGCAATATCCGATGTAACACCTAACGGTCTAGAAAGAAAAAAAAAAATCACGAAATTTCGCTTTTGAAAATCTGCAGACAATTATCTGAATGAATCTGACTACAATGTAGTAAATAATATGCAAATTAGAAAGCAACAATGTTTCGCAAAATATAAGAAGCATCGAAACAATTCAAACTTCTCAATATTGTTTCTCGATAAAATATATAACATTGCGTAATGTAATGACGCTATTCTCTAATAAAATATAGATCAAATGGATGAAAATAAATGCTGCAGCACGAATTTGTTCTTTTGTATCGTTGATTTAGTGCCGCAATTGATCATTTGGATCTCCATGGCAACTGGAATCACAATGTTACAAGTGTGTAAGGGTAATTTATATACGTGTCTGATTCACTACCTAAAATGTATATTACTTCTCATCTGTTGGGAAAAGCTTCATTGTGTAAACGAAGGTCACTTTTCCAAAACTGCATCGAAGATTGTCAACTGAAAATTCAGTTGTATCCCAAAATAGTTCGTATGGAGTTGAGGTAATTTAAAATCAGGAAAAACAAGAAGTTCCGTCTAGAACTATACGAGCCTACTTTCCCGTATACCCCAGCTTCAAATTTATAATCTAACTATATATCTCTCTCTGTCTTTCTCGTTTAGCTTTAGTTCTTAATTGCTTCAAATATACCTTTTTCAACGGTTAATACATATTCATTCACTCAATCTTTCATTTATTCAGTGATTCATGTATTTATTCACTCATTTATTCATTCAATCATTCATTAATTGAAAACTACTCTTGAAAATCCCGATCAAAAAATTTCATAGGAAAATAGGCTCGTTAGTTCTGTATGAACTTTCTATTTGTTTATGTTCTACGTCATAAGAGCTTTCCGATAAAGTTTGTTCCAAGCAACTAGCTACCTTATATAGGATTGAGATTTCCCCGTAGGCGGTAGGTTAATTTTTTTTTTTTTTTTTGAATTGTTCAAAAATGAACAAAAATTGTTCCAATAAATATTTTACGCCAAGAACTTCTTCCAGTGAGATTGTTCATTGGAACTTGAATCTTGTACCCAGAGTTTACATAATTTGCTTCATTTTCGCCCATAAGCGCTAATGTTAAAAATTTTTTAACTGTTCAAAATTGAACAAAAAATTGTTTAAATCAAAAAGTAAAATATGGAAATGAGATGTCCTCGCCGAGATCTTTCGAATGCAAAAATAATTTTTCGGATCGGACAATTCGTTCAAAAGTTATTGGGGGGGGGGGGGGGGACAGACCGACAGACAGACCGACAGACACACCCCCCCCCCCCCCCCCCATCTCAAAACCCTACTTTCAAATTTTTTATTTTTTAATTTTTATTTAATTACTTAACTTATTTTTAACTTTTCTTGATTTCTAACGATATTTTCACGATACATTAAGCCTTCATTTATGCTTTATTATTATTTCTTTTTACTTTTACGGGAAAGTAGGCTAATAAATGAATAGTATTTAAAAGGAAAATAATTTTACAATATTATGAAAGAGTTTGATCAATTCAGGATATGATTTGTAATAAAGTAGTTTAGTGAATGCTTATGAGTTAAAGGTACAGTAAAATGATTTTAAATACATATTACAGAACAAAGAAAAACGGTTTATTGAAAGATTAATGCGAAAAAAAAAGCCTTTTTAGCCTACTTTCCAGTAAAAGTAAAAAAAATAATAATAAAGCATGAAAGAAGGCTTAATGTATCGTAAAAATATCGTTAAAAATAAAGAAAAGTCAAAAAAAAGTGAAGTAATTAAATAAAGATTGAAAAATAAAAAATTTGAAAGTAGGGTTTTGAGATGGGGAAAATGTGTGTCTGTCGGTCTGTCTGTCTGTCGGTCTGTCGGTCTGTGCCCCCTAATAACTTTTGAACGAATAGTCCGACTCGAAAAATTCTTTTTGCATTCGAAAGATCTCGGCGAGGACATCTCATTTCCATATTTTACTTTTAGATTTGAACAATTTTTCGTTCAATTTTGAACAGTTCAAAAAATTTTAACATTACCGCCTATGGGCGAAAATGAAGCAAATGATGTAACCTCTGGGTACAAGATCCATGTTCCAATGAACAAGCTTACTGGAAGAAGCTCTTGGCGTGAAATATCAATTTGAACAGTTTTTGTTCATTTTTGAACAGTTCAAAAAATTAACATAGCGCTTACGGGGAAATTTCAATCCTATATAAATCCTGATCTAATGGACCGATTTGCTTGGAACAAACTTTATCGGAAAGCTCTTATAACGTAGAACATGCACAAATAGAAAGTTCCTCCAGAACTAACGAGCCTATTTTCCTGTAAAATTTTTTTTCTTGATTTTTAAGGATATTTCTCAATGAATAAACGAATGAGTGAAAGTATGAATGAATGAATAAATGAAAGAGTGAAAGAATGAATCAATGAATAAATGAATGATTAAAAGAATGAATAAATGAGGGAATAAATACATAAATGAGTAAATGAATGAATAAACACATGAATGAGTAAAAGAATGAATGAATAAATGAATGGCTGAATAAAGGAAAGAATGAATGACTGAGTGAATGAATATGTATTATCCGTTGAAAAAGGTATATTTGAAAAAATTAAGAACTAAATCTAAAGGAGAAAGAGAGAGAAAGAGATAGCTAGATTATAAATTTGAATTTGTTGTATACGGGAAAGTAGGCTCGTATAGTTCTAGACGGAACTTCTTGTTTCAACGCTACAATTCAAATTTTTAGAAAAAATTATAAATAAAGATTGAAATATGGTTCGTTTTCATATAAATATTAGTTTTTAAGAATATTCTTCACAAAATATAAAAGCTCCCAGCCGTGTTTCTAAGAACAATTCATGTTATTTTTAAAAACGGTTTCGGACACATTTGTTAAAAAACAACCCTCAGTGTCCTTGAACAAATGATTTAAATGTTTCACTTTAACTATTGGGTATAGCTACCTTTAGTCTCTTTGAGCCGTCAATATATATATGTAACCATGTTTCAAGAGGGAAGCGATTGTAGATGGTCTCCATCCCCGCGCCGAACAATGCTGCAGTACAATCCTGGGATTTTGAGACTGGACTTAAAAGGTCGAGCATTTTAAAAGTAACCTTTTAAAAAACTATATATTTCATTTAATGATTATTCTATAAAATTTATTACGTCCTTTTGATTTTGAAGTCATTCATTCACATGTAAAATGTGTTATGTTACGATGTTGTTGCAATTAAATGTTAGGATAATATCCACCAAAACAAAAAACCGAGAATTTTACGTTTCTAGTCTGAATGCGTACAACTCACAAAAGATTTATTTATTTATTTATTTATTCATGTTTATTCGCCTTCTCAATTTTCTAACCTTCCAAAATGTGTTTAAAAATATTTATTCACCAAAGTCTTAGTATTTTGTTAAAATAAAAAAAAAACGAATGAGTAAAAATATTACTATGCAAATTACATTTTTCAAACATTAAAGATGAATAATATATTTTAGAGCTTATGTTTCTTTAAAAATAGAAAAGATTCAGGCGTATTTTCTGTCTGCATAACAAATAGAAAAGCTAAAATTTTTAATTAAAGAAAACAAGTAGACATGTTAAAGAAAACTAAGTCTAAGCTTTCTCTGGCGCTCTTCTAGTAAACATAGCATCTTTCGAAACACCACATTTTTAAATCAGAGAATATTAAACAATGAGAGCAACATGATAAAAAAAGAAGAAAGAAATACATTCTTTCTGTTTATCCTCCGAAATTAGTTTTACGAGTTACCTTTAATATTCATTTTATTCATGAAAAGGTTTATAAGTACGCAGTAAAAAGAAAATTCATTTTCGCTTTATATTTAAAATCTTGAACAAAAAGATCTTTTTGTTCATCCTAATTAAAGCGGATTATTTTTTCTTAATCATACTATCTTTCGTAATGAGTATGAAGTTTATTTTGACGACCAAGTGCTTATAAAAAGTCCTGGGCCTTAGAATTTTTTTTCATTTGAATGAGCTTATTGATTGATTGCTTTAAAAGAATTAAATAGTTTTTTTTATAGTTTTCGCTGTGAGGATGATTTTTCTCAAACGTTTCTTTTTCTTTAATACATTGAAAGTTCTACGTATAAAAGTGTATATTTTCTCCAGAGTAAATACAAGCAGCAAAATATTTTATTGTCAATAGAATATTATAATGAATAGTTGCGCAACAAGTATTCTCGAATTTCGGTACGACGTTAAGATAAGTTTCTAATGGTTTTCAATATTTCATGAGCATGTATTTATTAGAAAGATTACAGAACAAGACCTTGACCGCTCATTTTCTACAAGCAATTTCTTCAACCCCCTTTTATACTAAAATATTGAGCAACCTGGACAGGTATAAGATGCAACATAAACGCGGAAAAATACGCAATTGATCCTCCTGGAAAAATTTGTCTTCTTCAATAGTTTACCACCAAAAAATGAATTTTTTAAAAAATTTGATTAAAATTTCAAATTGCAGCTCCTGAAACACGAATCGGTTTTCTACTACGGAACCATTACATTAAAAGTGCCATTTGACTGGTGTGCGTCTTGCGGTTTAGTTGTTTTCTTACGGTATGTTTGAATTAGTATTGAAATGTTGTGTTCCGCCTATAAACACATCAATTTTCAGCTTTAGGTAGTGCTATTCATATCGCCCGAACATTTGACCTTCACAGGTTATAATAAACGAATAGGGCATAATAAGCTTGTCAAAATGGCCAACTTCTGTCAACCGAAAAATATTTGAAAGGCAACTGTTAGATACAATTTCGATTCGCAGACAATGACTCCCTTCCAAATTCTTCATAATCGTGAGCATTATGTTATAAAGCAGTAGATATGTTTACACTACTTTAATTCTAATGCAAAATTTCGGGATACTTGTAAACGGTTTTTTATCAGATGCAATTTCCGAAAATCATCAAAAATAAATTTATAAATATGTTAATTTACTGTCTAATACCTTTTTCACGTCATTTCAGGGGACACAGTACCTCCTTCCGAATTTTTTCTTTCGTTCGGCCCTGAGATGAAAAATAATGCATTAATTTACTTCCAATTATGATTAAAAATAAAATTTGAAACTAGAACCTTATTGTGATACACCATTAATTTAAAAATGTAAAAAAAATTAACTGTTTTTTAAAAAAAAATAATTTTTATATAACTTTCTCAATTGTATCTTTTTTTATAAGATTTTTTTCTGCTTAATACTTCCCAAACATTTTAGAATAAAAGTTAGCATGGAATTAACTATCTGAAACATAGTTGAATTTTAAAACTCCTTGAAATGCACATAAAAAGTTTCAAAGCTATATCCTCAACTGGAAAAACACATAATTGGTGAAAAATACAAAGCAGAGAAATATGCGTTTAAAGATTTTAAATGCAGAATGAAAACAGCTAAACTCATTCACAAAAACTAGAATAACTTTTGAAGTATTGTTCACATAAGCTTGAAATTTTGCATGAGGCTTTAAAACAGTTTCAATAATCGAAATATGTAATAAAAAATTAATATTTTGAACAATATTGAGGAACTGTGCAATCAATCTGTTAACGTTTTTTGATTGATTTATTCCTGATCGAAACCAAATTGTAAAATACCTTATATTTCCTAAATAAAAATCTAAAAAACATGAGATTCCTTAAGCTAATGTAGAGTTAGAACCGTGCGACCAGAAAATAGTTCGAAGACGATTGTGAATTCCAACTGAGATAGTAAAATACGTAACCTTGTCCCATTTTATGCTCAATGCGTTTTAAGAAAGAAACTTTTGGAATCAAATTTCAAAATGCTGATCTAAATCTCATGAGAGATATGTTTCTTTTGAATGTATGAAATACTAGAGAGAAAGAAGAAGAACAATAGAACCATCTGTTATTTTTGTAAACATTGAAAACTATATTCCTTACAAAATTAATAACAACTGCAAATTTAAATTTTCAATTATAAAGAGAAAGAACACTGTTGAATCATTTTTTATAATCTGTTGATCTTCGCTCGTTAAACAAAATAAATATAGTTCCACAATTCCTTCCGATTTTTCGATTTTAACAAATTAAACATTCACACATCTCCAACATATAAGAAAATGCGTATCTATATGTGAGAAAAATGATCAAAATGCGTTGTTCTAAAATAGGAGTACAAAGATAAAACAACGTAAGAAAGCACAAATTGTTCGAAAAAGGACACAAATAGCTATTTCGCGGCCCCATTGTAGCCTCTTCATCAGTGCAGAAGAGTCCTCATTGTAGCTTCGAACTAGCTATTTGAGTTATTTTTCTAACAATTTGTGCTTTCTCACGTTGTTTTATCTTTGTATTCATGCATGTCTATAATTACATCCGTCCATAAATGATGTCACGCTTTTTTCCCATATATTTGACCCCCCCTCCCCCCTTTGTCACAATATGTCACACTTCAGCGGACCCCCTCCCCTCCTTTGTCACATGTCACGCTATGTTGTATATTGCCTGATGTCACACTTCTTGTTACCCCCTCCCCTTGTCACACTTTGTCACAATCTCACGAACCCCTCCCCCTCGAAGCGTGACATCATTTATGAATGATCCCCTACGGTATTTATTTAGCAACAGAAAACAAAAGAGATATCTAGATTAGGGACCGTTCATAACTGTAACGCTTTTTTTTCATATATTTGACCCCTCCCCCCCTTTGTCACAATATGTCACACTTCAGCGGACCCCTCCCCCTTTGTCACATGCCACGCTATGGTGCATAATGCATGATGTCACACTTCTTGTTACACCTTCCCCACCTCTTGTCACACTTTGTCACAATTTCGCAAAACCCCTCCCCCCTTGAAGCCTTACATCATTTATGAATGATCCCTTAGCCGAAATACGCCAAAGCCTTTAGATACTCTATTTTTTTTATACATTATGCATAATAAGAATTTTTTTTAACATTTTCTTCAATGTATTTTACTTCACGGAATAGTATCCCTTATAACACGGAAGACAGTCTATACTGAATATTTTAGATATTCATTTGGAACTAAAAATACCTATTCCAAATGATCGAAATATGCTTCCATTCCAATCTTCAAATTCAGTAAATTAAATTTTGTGATTTTCTTTCGTTGCACTTTATTTTTAATGAACTGAATCATGCTAATATATATACCTGCTAAAATCTTTAAATTATCACTTTTAGCAGGCGTTGTGTGAAGACAAAAAAAAAAAAAAAAAAAAAGCTGAAAAGAAAAACATGCATAAAGATTTAAAGTAACGTTTTAATCCTCATTTACTATACACAATAAAAAATGGCTCTCGTGGCTTCTTTTCTTCTTCACAACTTTTCTTTTAATGAATTCTATCACCACATATCTTCTAACATTTTGTTGATTTTTTTTCTTTTGCACGAAGGAGTAAAGAAGAAACGCAATTTAAAACAATTTCCTACGTTTCTTAATGGTATGCAGAGGACAAAGATGGTTTAATTTACACTCTTCTTCAACAAAGAATGCTGTAATATTGTTCTTCATTCCACGTATTGTTTCCGTTCTTATGCTCGACATATTTCTTCCGCTTTTTTCCGCCCCTTCTTCTTTCTCCGCATTATTTTTCATTCCAACGCCAGATTAAAAGCAGTAAAGGGAAAAAAACTTCTAGAACAAGAATCAAAGGAGAAAATTGTGATAATATGGAAGCATTCAGCTTTTCCTTGAATAGCACAATGGTTGCATTTCTCGTCTTCTGCTTTTATTTATTATATTTTTTATTTTATATTATTTTTCATGGTGTTTGGAATTTTACGTTTTTCTAGACTTTTTCCTTTCTTTTTCTTTCTTTCTGGTTTCATTATTTTTCTTTCACCCAGCAGCATTTTTTACCTCGCACGTGGATTTACTTCTGGAATTCCTTTCTAGTAAATGTAATCGAATTTGTGGCAACACTTCAGACGCGAACGACAGAAAAAGCCTGCGAAAGAAATTGGATCGAAGGCTTGGCAATGTCTTACGAATATGTAGGAAATACGTTATGAGGAACAAAATAAAAGCAAAGAACAGTCGTTTCGTTTGGATAAAGAATGTGTTGTCAAACCTGACAATCTGGATTTGGAAAGATTTACTCCCAGGGTCTAGGTCTTTTTTGCTACTTTCTTTTCCCTATTGGTTGCTTGTGTTTCGTTTCTGAGCGTTTTCAATAAAATATTTCTCCCCAACAAATAAATCAATTTTTTCTTCCTTTCTGCGGAATGAAGAAAATAATAGATTCTTTTATCTCAGAAATGTAATTGCTTCCTATAACAGTACCCATTTTTTTTTTCAACACGATTGCATTATTTCATCTTTCTTTGTCACTTATATAGAGCTCTCATGGATAGAAATTCGTTTATCATTTTCCCTTATGCTGATTAAGCAATATAGGAATTAATGTTATATTGAATTTCTGAAATTTTGCGAAACACAATATAATAATGGAAAATCACATTTTTATTCGCAATTTTTTAATAATTTTAAAACAAAATACTATGTATCGTACAGTTTTATTACCTTAATTGATGTCGTTATTTGATATTTCATTAATTTTGTCAGATAACTGAAGAATTTGATAAAATATTAAATTAAGCAACGTATGAGGGGAAAATGTACTAATTTTCCAATTTGGTGAATATTGCCCATCCCCCCCTAAAAAAGGGGGAAGGAAAGAAAGATCTGTGATTTAAAAAAAAAACATGTCAACAAGGTTTTTTTTTCTCAACTATGTTATAAACATTATTGAATCAATTTGCCGTGCAAATGCACTTTTCTTTCTTTAACTACTCTTATAAATTAATACTTTACAGGCAAAAGCAAATTTTCACCACAGTCT
The DNA here is from genome assembly GCA_038502835.1 of Octonoba sinensis. NCBI lineage: Eukaryota > Metazoa > Arthropoda > Arachnida > Araneae > Uloboridae > Octonoba > Octonoba sinensis. The sequence goes on from CM076599.1 coordinate 125,391,574, forward strand.
TTTTATTCATAAATTTATACAAATAAATAACACCCCTGCGCATAATATACATGTTATTCTAACATTACAATTTAAAACTTATCATTATTTTCTAGTTAACTGAAGAAATTGACAAAATATTTATTAGACAATTTGTTATTAAATATTATGATGAATTTCTCTATTCGCTGTCTATAAATGCGGACCTATTTTCTAAAACATTTTGAACAATATTTTAATTCAGAGAGTTAGGCTCAAATATAAAACATATTGCAGATGAGAAATAATCCCCACGTTTTAAAAATTCTAATGTACCCTTTTAATTTCATCACTACCAAAAAAGAGTTATTTACATCCCCCCGCCCCCAACAAGAATAAAATAAACCTAATAATAAAATAACAAAAGTTCTTTTTTCCTGTTCCAGATGTCATTTTTAGAAGTATTGTACATGTCACAACGTTCATTTTTTTCCCCTAAAAACATAAATAAAATACTTAAACGTAATCTGAAAATTCTGAAAATAAAATATATTGCGTGTACACATTTTGGGGTTATAAAAAATTATATTTTTCTATGCCGTAAACTTCTCAGCTTCCTCATAAACGCGAAGCAGAAGTAAAAAAAGCTGATCTTTGGTCAACAATCCTTATTTTTCTTGCTGCTAGTTTCAGAACAAAATATAAAACAGTATCTTCTTATCACTTTAAGGATAGAACAGAGGTTCCCAAAGTAGTCCAGGTGGACCCTCAGGGGTCCATAGGAGACCACACGGGGGTCCACATAGAGGTGAAAAGAAAACAGGGGTTCACAAGTTGCAAGTGGGGGTCCACGAAAAATTTGCTGGTTTTCATAACAAAGAACAAAAATTTTGGCTCGGATTTATTTACCTATCAACGTAAGCAGGTAGCAACACTCACTAGGTAGGTACTCAAAAATATTCGAGACTAAGTTCAAATACAGAATTGAATAGAACAATAGATAATAGTACAAGTGTACACCACATGTTGAGTCTTAACAGATTTGTTCATAAAATTCAATGAGTTTAACTTGCAGTTACAAAGGGACAGCCTGAATTTAATAAAAACAAAGGCTGTAATTTCGGCTTTTCTTGGTAAATTGAAATTAATGAAGCAAAATATTAGTCGGCGCGAATTCTCCCACTTGTCACAGATAGAATGTCTTGATGAGGATATTCAGGCATACGCTCAACATTTCAATACCCTGCATGATGACTTCAAAAATAGATTTGAAGATATTCTGAAGATGGAAATACCACCATGGATCATAACCCCATTTGATGAAACGGAAGAGGCGAATGTGCTATTACAAGAGGAGCTACTTGAGCTCAGCACCAACGAGGAACTGAAGGTGAAATTTTAAAAAGGCAATCAAACATTTTGTCTGCAGTCAGAAATCTGCGAAAAATATCCTGGGCTGTGGGAAATTGCGAGAAAAGTTTTAATAGCGTTTCCTTCGTCATATCTTGTCGAAAGAAGTTTTAGTGCCATTACCAACCTATTAACAAAAAAAAAAAAAAAAAGGAGCAGATTGAACATCACAGAACGGGGAGATTTGAGATTACTTCTTACAAAACTGAAGCCAAATATTGATAATTTGATGTCAATTCATCAAGTGCGCCCGTCTCATTAAAAGTATGACTATTTACATTTCAGAGTTCATTGTTGATTTTTTGTCAATTGTTGATTGTTTGTTATAATAAATGTTTATAATTTTGTATAATCACAAGTATTATTTTAATAAATAGGACACAAGAAAATGTGCTACTTTGTTTTTCTTCTTAACACCCCCAATTTAGGGTGATATTTTTTAGGAGTTTTGGGAATACAGTAGAAATGTAGCAGCAGGGGGTCTACCGAAAATAGCTAAACTTTGAAAGTGGTCCACGAAAAAAAATGTTTGGGAACCTCTGGGATAGAATGTAAAACTTATTTGCCCCCCCCCCCTCCCCCGCCCCTCCCCTATATTTTTTTCCCCTCTGTTTAAAAAGCGATACTTCTTTTTTTTTTTTCATTCAGTCATGGCCAGGATTCAGTGAATACAGTTTAACGTTTTTAACTTATGCTCTTTCGTTTCAGAACAAAGACCATAACCATTTAAATATATCTTAAAAACAAAGCGCAGAATACTACTTTTCCGCCCTTTTTCAATTGTTCATTAATAATTCAATTATTGAATCTGAAGAGCAGAAGGCAAGATACTATTTATGCTTTCCCTCGTCGTTTTCACAATAAGGTATATTATTCGTATACTAACTGAAATGATATTTTCAATCAAAAATGTTTAATAATTTTAGAAAGAAAAAAAAAGAAAAGAAAAAAAAATTTTTTTGTTCACCAAATTGTTAGTAAATATGAAACACAGTGATTGCATTAATTATTTCAAATGTACATTTCATAATCCTTTACTACGTCCTATTTTATTAGATGTTCATTTTTGGAATGTATCTATTGTCTGCAAACGACAGATGGTCATCTTCGATTTCTAATGGAGGAAGTTGCAGCACTGAAACTTTACCATCTGCCTAGTTATCTTCCCTTTTTTTCAGTTGAGTTGTATATCAAACTATCAGCAATATAATCCCCTTCGGAGGAATACGCCTGAAGCCTAGATAATCTACATTAATTTTGAAATTCAAAAGGGGAAGAATAGAGACCCTGGTTTTGACCGCTTTTCCATCCTGGACTATCGGTCCCCATGCTCTAGAGGTGAATGCTCTGAATACTACAGTTTCCCGCACAACAATGCTCGACCCCCTCCTCTTTGACAATCGTCTGCGCTCTGCACCCCATCCAAACAAAGGCCCGAATCAGGAGCGCGGATAAATTGGATATCCCCTACCAATCTCATCTGCTCCTGCCGTACAGCATAATTAGATATGACGAGGGATGACGTCATTGTGGCACGTGTCACGGAGCAGGCCCGTTATGTCCAAGGGGAAAAAATGTACCGAACGCGACAGATTTGTGCATTACATATATTTTCAATTAATGAATAATGACTTACTTAATTGTGAAACCCGTCAACATATTCCGGGACTTGGATGTCGAAAGATTTTCATGGCGCAACATTAGGGAATTACTGACTGGGATATAAGACTTCTAGTTTAATGTAAGCGAATTTTCTAGCAATGTATGTTAATAAAATCAGAGCTGAATTTTATTTATTGTTTATGTTATTTCTATTCCCCTTGGACCAGCCTGAAATTGCAACGAGTTCTCGCTGGCTACAAGGGTAATTTCGATTTTATAGGTACCGTTAAGGTTTCAGTCCGATTCCACCCTTCTAATAAGAGGCAAAATTCCTTCCTGGAGGATTTTTGTGGTAGACATCAACCAATAGGCACAATTATTAACTGAAGATAAACTCATAGCAATTTCTATGGGTTCTATGGGTGTTTTGAAAACTGGTTTTGTCAAAAACTTACAGTGTTTTGATAAATAAAGTGCCCAGAAGCAAAGGAGTGTAAGTGACAAAATTGAACATTGAGATAACTAGTGCAAATGGTAGGAAAAGCACCATTCTATATTATGGCAAGAGATGTTAGTAATAGCTCTAGCAGCTGCTTCACCGCATTGTGATTTAGATAAAAAAATAACATTAAAAGTCCCAGAAGATCCAAACTTTTAACGCGTTTTACTCAGAATCGTTTATTGGTCATTTACATCCCTTTGCTTCTCACATCTTCAAACAGTTGCCAACAATCTTGTACTCTCTCATTAATTCTGGTTTATCGGTTAGTTACTAGATTACAAAATTAGTAACTTTTGCTTTTGTACTTTAAATAATTAAAACTGCTTGAATTGAATACTACGATTAACTAAAGCCAACCTTTCTTTTCTTTGAAGTTGATTAAAACAAAAAATGTTTCTGAATTCGATGCACCAGTTAAGTGCAACGCTATTAAATTAAATTTCTTTTCTTTTATTATAAATCTCACTTAATGAGCTGTTAATTTTGCTAACGTTCAATTAAATAATTAAGTCCTATTTCAATTCCTTCCCTTCCCTTCTTTTAGGGCTTGTTGGACAATCAGCGTAATACATTTAAATAAATTTTTAAATTGCCCAAAACTTACCAAATTATTTTGTTTTCACAATTTTATACACATGTATTTTAAATTCATCTGGTCACCAAAAAATAAGTTTGCCTTCATTTAAAGCTCTCATCTAATTGCACACATCCATACTTTTCTCCACCAGACCCCTACCTGTTAGCCGAGGCCTTAGGATTGCTTGCGCACAGGGCGAGGTAGTGGGGTCCACTGATTTTACATGCACGTATCCCCAAGTGTACATGGGTGGTCTTCAACGGGTATCGAACTCGCGACAATCCAGGTGGAAGTCCAATGCTCTAACCGCTATGCAGCCATATAAATTTATGTCCATTCCTCCCTCATGTGAGGCCCATTCCTCCCTCATGTGAGTGCCATTCCTCCCTCGTGTGACTCGTGTGAGTGCCATTCCTCCCTCGTGTGACTCGTGTGAGTGCCATTCCTCCCCCGTGTGACTCGTGTGAGTGCCATTCCTCCCTCGTGTGAGTCCCATTCCGCCCTCGTGTGAGTGCCATTCCTCCCTCGTGTGGGTCCCATTCCTCCCTCGCTTGGGTCCATTCCTCCCTCGTGTGGGTCCCATTCCTCCCTCGTGTGGGCCCCATTCCTCCCTCGTGTGAGTGCCATTCCTCCCTCGTGTGAGTGTCATTCCTCCCTCGTGTGAGTGCCATTCCTCCCTCGTGTGAGTCCCATTCCTCCCTCGTGTGAGTGCCATTCCTCCTTCGTGTGAGTGCCATTCCTCCCTCGTGTGGGTCCCATTCCTCCCTCGTGTGAGTCCCATTCCTCCCTCGTGTGGGTCCCATTCCTCCCTCGTGTGAGTCCCATTCCTCCCTCGTGTGGGTCCCATTCCTCCCTCGTGTGGGTCCCATTCCTCCCTCATGTGAGTCCCATTCCTCCCTCATGTGAGTTTCCTTCCCCCATTCCTCCCTCACGTGAGTCCCATTCCTCCCTCACGTGAGTCCCATTCCTCCATCACGTGAGGGAGGTGTATGACAAAAATGTTGCAATGTTTAAATGGGTGCATAAAAGTAAATTCTCTATTTTGCTATCTTTCTACTTTTTTAAATAGCTTAGAGAACATATTAGGTCCTCATAAGCTGCACTCCTTAATAAGTTTAAAACAGTGACATTTTTAAAAAATGCTGTCCCACTCCTCCCGACTCTCCTCTACCTTTTAAATTAAAAAAATATATAGAACTTAAAAGTAGACTTTAAAAAAAAGTGGGAAAAAAGTAGTAAATATTTTTATAATCATCCACCTCAAATTTTCCCCCAAATATTTAAACAAAATACTCTGTTGATGAATTTTGCACGTTCACAAGTCTTATTCTTTCGTACATTCTCGTTTGCAGAGTACTTAGAACATACGTGCAGATCTTTAACACCGATTGCACATTTGTTTCATCTGTCCTTTAACATAACGTTTCTCAAACCTCTCCTCTTCCTTTCTACTTTAATAGTACGTATTTTTGCAGACGACAACGGTAGACAGTGTTTCCCTTGTTCGCGTGGTCACGCATCCCCGCCTTTTCTATCGTTTGCGCGCATGTGCTCCACAGCTGGAATACAATTTTTGACACCCAACGCTGGGTTTGTGCTGTTATTAGTAGTTTTCTCTCTCTCTTTGGGGTTCTTTTTGTCACTTTTCAGCGTTGCAACTTACCTTAAAAGATACTTTACGCGAGGTGTGTTTCAACTGCAATAATGAACATATTGAAGTTTTTATATACATTTTTTTCGAGATTGTTTTGATGTGCATTAACTATTATTTAAAAATAACAAGTTCTATTGTACGAAAAGTAGAAAAATAGTTTTAATACACAGTAAAATTTTATGCAAGAAAAACTGTTTTCGTAAAATTACCTTAAAGTTAAGTAGGTTGAAACAAATATTTCCAAATTTTTTCCTCTAAACGTTTTGTTTTTCCAACTGTGTTGTCAAATTTAACAAAATGTTTGTGTAAAGTTGAGTAAAGACAGTTTCAAAGTAGATTACAGAATAACATCTCTAATTTAAATGAATTAGTTCTAGTATAGGTGAACAAAAATCCGTATCGATTAGGATATTTATGAAGTTGAATGCACAAAAAAACAAATTTATTGGGATTTTCATCGCCCAGGATATATGAATATTAAAGGGATATTTCAAAAGCCTATCTGTATTAAGCAAAACCGCATCATATTGAACCAGTAATAGGGCTTTTAAACAAAAATGAGGAATCACTGCAATTGGAACCTGCGAAATACAGAATTATGAGAATCAGAAACCAATGCAGTTTAATAAAACTACAGATTCAGTTTTGAAAAATCGGCATTAAATGGGACTTGCGCTCATAGTTCCAGATCAAAGAAAACCTCGGTTATTTGAAACAGGTACCCATTTAAAGGAAAACGTGCAGTAATAGTGAAATTTGGACAGGTGCGTATAGACGAAAACCTGGATGGGTTGAGAGCGGCACTCATAGAGATTAGCAAAAACACGAATTTGGTGAGCCCAAGATTAAAACGGATTTTAGTGAAACTCCCAATATGTCGTCACTGGCCCACCAGCAAAACTCCAGAACTCAAGCAAAATGAAAGATAAAAAGTTCTTCCTTACTAAACGAGCCTACCTTCCTCTAACTAAAGAATTAGAGAAAAGTAAATTTTCACTAATGTATTATAAAAAACTCCCACGTAGCCATGCAATATAATATTCTTCTTTAAAACGTTTAAAAATTTGTCTCATTAATGTAAAATCTAAAGCTACAGTAACTTACACGGCTATTTTTAATGAGGTATTACGCTAAAATAAGTAAAAATCGTTCGATTTTTTTTCGAAATGAAATATTGCACAACATTTCAATTGGAATAATGTTGCGTTTTCATCTGCTACTCATTTTAAGAAAGGAAAATATTTCAATTACATTTTGAATATTGATTTTTTTTACCACTTGTGAACCTCGTTATTTCTGTAAATTTTGATTCACCAAGTAACATTTTTTTTTTTAATTCAACAATGCTCTTCCAGTGTTTTCTGTCATTTCGATGCCTTTTTTCTATGATATTTTATTAATTTTTTCACTTACTTTTCCTCACCCTTTGTTTCACACTATTTTAAATTTTCGTTCTTTAGCCGCATGCTATATACTCCAAACTTGTTAAGCGAATGGGGAAATATACTACTACAAATTTAGTTTTCTAAGGAACAGACAGCGTTAAAATCCTTGAGGGGAAAAAATGATGTAAAGCATTTCAGACAAATCAATATCATTTGCGAGGTGAATATTTGTGAATCAAATTTAAGTCTCTGGAAAGCATATCGAACAAAGAAACTCGTTTCTTACCTTAGCTGTGTTTCTTCCTCAAGAGGATGTGGACAATCAATCCTGGATGTCAGACTTTGGGAATGCAATCAATCTCGGAAGCAATCCCTCAAGGAGGACTCCTTAAGATAACGAAGTCTTTGCTTCTCCCAACACTTATTTGGATAATTGGGTGGTACTTACACGAGGGACCCAATTAATCAGTTTCTCCCTGCGTGAAAAGTGAAATCTCAGAAGACTTAAGAGGATTAAGTCTCAATCATCCTAACTTTCGAATTTCCAACGTTTTATGAAAACAGAGGCAGAAGTAAAACATTAAGACTTGTTCCTGTTTATTCATTTATTTATGCGGTGGAGAGACATGGCGGTTTTGTGATGCTTCAAAGGATGATGTTACAATAATCCAGTTCATTAAAATTGAAAGTAATTAATTTACAGTTCGGAGACTAGCAAATGCCATGTAGACACAGTAAGAATATTGGCAACGGTTTTCTTGTTCATTGCAAAGAGGATTTCACATGAGAAATAAAACAAGAAAGTACCTATATTATCTTGATTATTTTTGTGCTTATTAAGGTGACAACTCGAAAGAGTTTTTTTTAAATATGTTATTTAGTTTTTATTTTAAAAAAATCAGAAGAGGATTAATCTTTAGTCACCTAAAATTAAAATTTTGAAGGCAGAAAGGAAGTTTCGTAAAAACATAAAGTGGAATAAGAGCAACGAAAAAACGAAACACGAACGCTGAAGTAAAATGGTAAAGCGAATAGAATGATGTTATAATAATTTAGTTTCTTAAACTTTTGAGTTAGTAATGTGCATTCAAAGAATTGAAGGTGGAAAAATTATTTACGGAGTTTCTACCATTGAGTATATAAACTATATTCTATAAACAATGAGGAGAAATGCAGATACTTTTCCAATTCTTCACTACCTACTTTCTCATAAGTTTTTAAATAATATTCAAAAAATAAATAAATAAATGCGTAAACGAGAGGACATGTAAAGAATAATCGTTAAAAATGTCAACAATTAAAAAATAATAATAATAACTAAATGCATGGTGTAGGAGGGAGGGGATTTAAAATAGTGCGTGAGATAGATGAAATGTATGCCGGTGTATATTTCCAACTGTAGCTTATTCCCCTGTGTATGTGTGTGTACGATTAGTGAATTAAATAACTGAAATAATTAATCTCAATAAAACTATTTTAATTACTATGATAAAAAATCCTTTGAACTGGTTGAGTTTTTTTCCCTCTAATTTTAAAAAAGTACATGCGAGCATTACTTTATGCCATTTGTTTCGGGGGGAGGAGGGAGCACTAAACCCTTGTACTTTGGATTGCGCCTACAGCGTAGAAATTGAAATCGGACTATTAGCCAAAATAAAGAAAGAAAAGCAGAATTTTTTTTAAAGTTGAACATTAGCCATTTTCAAGCTTTGAGATAAGTATTGTAAATTAAAAACACTGACATAAAACACAAAGATTTATTCTTGTTAGCATATGCACTGAAGTCACTACAACAATAAGACTGTGATGTTATTTTTATCATATTTGTCTCATTTTTATCACGCGATAAAAGGACGATTATACATGCTTCCCTCCATAACCAGTTATCACTATAAAAATAAAATTTTGACAGAATCAAAAGATTTAAAACACTCGATCAGCTTGATTTCGTAACTTAGAAATTTAAAATGGGAATTTTTAGTTCGAAAGTTGCTGCAAAAGCAATGAAATAAAATTCTTAAACCCTATTTTTCCCTTTTTACGACTTTGTTAATTTTGCTTCACCCCCAAACTTTTAAATTAGTTATCGTGAAGAAAAAAGCGAACATCAGATAAGCTTAAGAAAAGAAATAACAGGCATTCCTATCTTCAAATTTACATTTAAAGTAGATGCAGATTTGGTTCATAGATAAAAGATTATGCAAAAGGGAAATTTAGTTCCTTCCATTTCATTTAGATGGAATTTCTGCTAAAGATATAATATTAGTGAAACTTTGTTACCAGTTAAAGAGATGAAGAAATTTTTGAAACAGTTGTGCTGATTAGGTGAGCACCATTCTCTTTCTCAAACTACTTGTAACAAACTGATATCGAAGAAATAGGATGAAGCACAAAGATTTTCTCTTGCTTACATTTAGTTGCAAAGACCGGGCATCGTTAGTTAATTACTTAAAAAGAAACGCAACACTTCTTGAGTCTTAATACGTCTTAGTCGTAATGATTTACCAATTTTCATAAAATAAAAATGCTAAGTGAACAGATAATGGGAGCCATTAAATTAAATACAGTAGTCTCTCGTTAAACCGAGTTTATCAATAGACAACAAAAAACGATATTTCCGAAAACGCGATATAAGCGAGGTCATTAGAAATAAGGGATCATTCATAAATGATGTCACCCTTCGAGGGGGGGAGGGGGTTCGTGAAATTGCGACAAAGTGTGACAAAGGGGGAGGGGGATCCGCTGAAGTGTGACATATTGTGACGAAGGGAGGGAAGGGGATCAAATATATGGCAAAAAAGCGTGACATCATTAATGAACGGTCCCTAACGATTTGTAACATGTATAAATACATAACGTTCTATATATATATGTGTCAACCTGCTCAGCCTTGTGTTATTCTGCATCGTTAGCGAACTTTTTAAAGTTTTGTGGCATCAGTGCTTGGCTGTGAGAAGAACAGTATAAATGCCAAGTGAAATCTTTTTTCACTCTCTCTCCTTTTGCTATACAGCAATCGTGTGCCCGCGTAGGTTGTTACCCGCGGCGCACGTTTTAAAGTTTGTTTTGATTTTGCCTAATTTTATTATGTCTTTGTTATTTATTAAAGTTGTTGAGTTTTAAATTGTTTAATGTTTTTTCTTTTTCTTTTTGCAGTTTAAGTATCTTGACAGTTAACGCTCAATTTTACTAGATACTAAGCTAAATTTTGAGTAATGAACTTGTACCTTGCTTTACGTAGACGTTTTCAAACCTCTACACAATCGTGTTACTATGCATCATTGAAACGTTTCAAGATTGTCTTGAACGCACTAGCAATAAATGTGAACTATGTGGATCCGAATTTGAGCGCAATATGAATTAAGAGCAAATAAAAGTTAGTCATAAACGTCCAGTCAGAGAATTAGTGTTGTGCTGGTTTAAATTAGTGTAACGCTAAATATATATAGTAGAACCTGGATCTGTCGCTTCCTCATCTTTCGTTTTCCTCTATGTATATAGACTTTTTAATGTATAGTTTTTTTAATAGTCCAGTTTTAACGATTCTAGCACGAATGCTATCTAAATAATGTTAATTTTACCCGCTTGGTTCGTTCCTAAAAGTAGCAGGTTCCCGTATTTATCTTTCAAAAATTTTTCCGAGATTGGAGAAAATGATACGTTCAACCCTTTGCCATCATTTTTCACGTTTGAGGATTAATTGTGAAGTGGGTGGCGACATGTGACTTTATTTCTGCTCAAGAAATGACCGCATAGAACAAGGAAATGGCCAATGATGCCAACGAAGACCGAACAGGTATATACATTAATTCCAACATTTGCTTCCACTTAAGGTATTTGAAACGAAGAGGAACTTCCTATATTCACATAAAGAGAAACAGAACAGAAAGAAGTTACAAATGATAAAATTTCAGTGGTTCGTTTAAGAAGAAAAGTGTGTGAAAGCCAAAAGTTCTAAATGTGTTAAATATATGTATGGATTTGTTCATATTTGTTTCGTAATTTTTTTACGGTAGGTGTGTATTTTTACATTGAAATGTTCTATACTTTGATATTAAATTTATTACTGCCACACAGCAGCGGCGATGTTTTTATGTTGACTCGCATGCACAGTCTTCACATTCTTATCGTTCAAAATGAATAGTCCAGGGAAAACAATCTATCCGAGGATCGACTCTACATACAAATCAGAACATAAAAAATGTCACTTTTGTGCTGAAAAATAAATCATTAAATCTACATTATAACACTACATATGAAAAAGTATGGATACACGTGTTTTGGGATCACGAAAAACCCTTTGTTCAATGCTTTTGATGATGAGCTTTAGCCAGTAAAGAAACCGGTTTTTTTCTTCAATTTTGCATTCAATATCCAATCGTACTCTTTAATATTTTCATTCTATCATTTTTACACAGAAATACATCATTTAACTTTTGTACCTGTAGCATAGCTTCGACTAGTAGCTTTGCTTGGAGAGTAAATGATACATTCTTAGCATTCTTGACTCTTTATTTTTTATTATATCTCAAAAAGTCTACCTCTCTTAAAAATTTTAAATGCAAATATTTTATAGACTGATACACATTTAGGAAAAATAATCACATTACTTTCTAGGAAGAACCTTTTTCTGAAGAACATGCTTTCATATAATGGATTCGATTCAAAAAAAAAAAATCTTTTAAAGTTTCAAGGAAATCCCATTAACTTTCCTCAGCAGTCTAAAAACGAATTACAAAAAGTTTAATAAAAAAAAAAGATTCTTAAAAGCAAAGTGTCGCTACGCGTAGTTCCAGGTCACTCTTAATTTTATTAGATTTGCGCAAATGAATTGTGGGATGGCATTGCCTTCCATTTGTTTCCATGGATACTAAATGTCCGCTATAATCCTATTTAGCGGTAGAAGCTTTCAGAAACTTCGCCGTTGAGCATTTGAGATTGACTAAGGGAAATAAATAAATTGACAGGGGATTACAGTGTTGTGAAGGAATAGAGTTTACCAAAGTTTAGAAGAAAAGCTCATGAAGAATGTGATGTACATAGAAATAAATAACAAAAACATTGTTTAATCCTAAAATTTAATATGTGCGCCGAAGCAGTATGTGCATTACATAATTATTTGATCTTTACAAATGGATTTCATTTACTGAAGCAAAAGTGATGTAGTGGGATGAAAAGGGATGTGATTTTGAAGAAGATATGGAATAAAGCGCTTGCAAAGTTAGAATCACATGGAAGATTTAATTTATTTTTAACGATTTTTTATTTACTTATTTACTTACTTTTAAATCCTACTGTACAGCAGCACCAATTAGAACTACCCAACTTTTTTCCCCAAAGCAGATAGGCGAGTCTAATTATTTGAACTAGTTATTTATTGTCCAAATTTTCAATTTTTTTACTTACGCACCTTAACTCATAAGAGCATTCATTAATAAGAAGTTTTCAAAATGATTGTTTAAAATCATTCTGTTACGATCACAATGTCTGGCATATTTCAAAGAAATTTACCTCGCATTTTTGTTTTAATTTTCTAATTACAGAAAATGTGAGAATTATTAATTTGCTCAACCACTCTATTTGATAGCTACATCTTTGTTTGAGATTTAATTAATCTGTGTTTGTACAATACCAAATTTATCAACAATTCTCCGAACCCTAATTTTATCTATTAATTTTTCAAAAATTTATGTATATATACATATCTTTTTCCAACAGAAAAGTATCACGCGGATGCTTGTAATTGACAGCTATTCTAAGAACAATTAAAATTTTAATGCAGAAGCATTCGCGAATTCAGAATTCATAAGTAACGGGGAATGAAAACTTTCTACATAAATCATGAAAGTTTACATACTTTGTATTGTAAAAAAAAACCGAGAAAAAAAAATTGCTTTGTTTTTACGTCGAACAATGTTAGGTATTTGGAACAAAATGAATTTTCTAACTATTACGTATTTAAATTGGTTTATTTCTTTATTTCTAGTATAATTGGCATCGAATTATAATGTCCCGATATTTAATTCTCGACTTTTAATTTCTTGCTCTCGAAACAATGAGTATAATCCAGATTTCTATCAATGCCTGAGCAGTACTATAGTCCGTATAATTAGAATCGGCGTGTCAAGGTAACGCAACTCCACCTTTTCCCCTCCTGGTCGCCATGGTTTCCGGGCTAGAAACTTTTCCCCCGCTTGGTTTGGCGAACATGATAAGTAAGCTTGTTGTTTTAGTTATAATAATAATAGACGGATTAAAATCAGATTTGTTTCTCACTGGTAAAAATAGATTGCGTAAGCTAAGTATTCTAACATTTGAACCAATCTAAATCATATTCTGATATTTTGATGTGTTTCAGAAAGCTATTGTATAGCTCATTTATCTTATTTTATATTTTGTAAATGTTAAAATCTTATCTAAACATTCCAGATTTAATTTATGAGAAATTTTAATTGCATTTACTTAGTATCAAAAATAAATAAATGGAAAATAAATTTTATTTCTTATTACTTTTTCTCAATTATTCTAATATTTTGAATCAGAGGTCTAGTAATGCAATTGCCTTAACTACAGTGCAAAAAAAATCTGACTCTTATCTTTCTCGCAGTTGCCATGATGACAAAGCTGGAAACGCGACCTTGATGCGCCTATTCTAATTACACAGACTATAAGAGGGGTGTGTACATTTGATGGGTGTCCGTTATGAGAGGTTTTACCGTACTATGAAGTAATATAGCTCAATGAGGCAGTGAACACCGAAAATATTCAAGAGCAAGCATTACGAGCATATAGCAACTTAGTGCATTGTCGCTTTCGTTGTGTTCATTTGACGGGTGTCCGTTAAGATGGGTTTTACTGTTCTATAGCAGCGATATAACTCATTGAGGCAGGGGGAAGTCACATTGGAGCAACATTAAGTGAACACCGAAAATATTCAAGAACAAATTGCAGCATTGCGAGCACTTAGCAACTTGGTCCATTGTCGCTCTTTGAAAGCTTGTATCGATAGCATTGCGTAAGTGATCAAAGCTTCCGCTCTTAAATTGCTGAAAAATACGGCAATTAGAGGAAGCGGTAGGTGGTAAGCAAGGGAATAACGGCGTCGCCTTTGATTGATGTGTTATATTTAATCTGTCTTTTACTTCACCAATTAAGCTTGGTGCCTTGAAGTGTGAAGCATCTTACGGTTAAATCCGCCGAAAGAAGCTCTTTTCCCCTTACAGAGACATTAATTATCCCGTCTTCGATTGAGTTGAGTTATTTGTTTCGGAATTTTATTTTTAAAATAAATTCATGACTTCACTTTCTCTTACTTCTGTTTGAAAGGATGGTTGACGTTTTTTACACCGAAAATCGATGAACAAATCTGCTTTTTGTTTTTATCCCTTTAAAGCCTTTTATTTTTTTTACTTATTAATTTTGTTTTATTTTATTTTACTTATTTATTATTTTATTTATGTATGTATTTATTTATTTATAAATAGTTTAAGGTAGCTTTTTATTCAAAAATTTATTCATTTCATTGCATCATATTTATATCGTGGAATAGTTAAAATTTAAAAGTGTCATTTTTCTCCAAAATAAAAATGTGGTCGATTTTGGGACCAAAGTGGGTTGATTTTTTTATTTCTTTTCCGAAGACTTACAAAGAACTGGCAATTCGGGGTATAAAGTACACTGAACAAAATATTTTAAATATATTTTAAATATTTTGAAATGAAAACTTTTATTCTGCTCTAATATCTTATGAATTGCTTTTTAATACTACAGAGAAATAACTTATCACTAAGCCTAAAAAGAAAGAAAACGCATTCCTGTTCGTTTTCATTTCGTAGAAAGCATGGAACACTTTCTTCTAATATCAACCCATCCATCACACATCAGATAATATGAATGTTTTAGAATGCGAAATTTGCCGGCTGCCATGCCGGGTCAGATAATTTCATTCCTTTTTACTGGCTGTTAAATCTATTTGTTGCGTGCAGGAGACTTCTTCAAACTAACACATTTAACAACTGCAAAAAAAATTCAAGTATGCTCAGACGAAAGCAAGATGGAAGCACGTGTTTGACTTTGTACTTATATAAAAATATATATAAAGTAAGTTTAACCATATGAAAATTACAACTCCTTGCATTGCAATGCTATAATTTAGAAAATATCTTAGAATCTTGTGTCAGTATCTCGAGATAGATTCAAGATATCTTGAGATATATTATCATCGAGTGATTGATTGCAATCTTCTAGTTTGCATCCAACCACTTATTTCGTTCAGAGTAAGATTTTTCGAGTTGGCACTTACTGATGGATTAGTGTTTAAGTAGATACTGTGAGTGAAGAAGATGGTGTGTTTCACTCACTCACTTTCTATTTCATTTCAGAAAAATTGTGAAATTAATTTATGCACATCTTTAGACGATCGCTCGTTTAGAGATTAGTTGAGAAAAAGTGTTTTCCTTTCTTTGGAATTAGCATTCAAGCTGGAAGCTGGAATGTGTAACAAAAAGTAGTGTGTGGAATCTGGCAGCAGAGAAAAAAAAAAGATTGACACGACATTCTTATTTCTTATTTCTCTTGAATATTTCAGTTGCCTTGCCTTCTAATCATTATGTCGCTTAATAAAGATGAATCTGATTTTCATGATAGGGAAAGTTAGAGTCATTCTGATAACTCACGAAAGTCAAAACACCTTCATGGAATGATTATACGGATGAACATTGCCCTAATATTGTTCTAAAAAAAATTGCGCATTATCTCATACCGATTTTGACACTAAATTAAACGTACTTATGCCCTATTCTCATAAAGTAGCATATATGCTACTTTATGAGAATAAGGGCTAGCAAATAACAATGAAACATACGCGCTGACGTCGCTTAACAAATAGAAAGTAGGAGAAAACCCCAGGTAGCATATATGAAACTTTATGAGAATAAGGGTTATAGATGTTGCATTTTGCTTTGCAGAACATTTCTTTTATTTGCGATTTTTCTTGTTGAAATTGACAGTTTAGATAAATAAGCGACAACTGGGAATTTTAATTTTTGGTCATCGGTATTTTAAGGTTAAGTACTTTTAATAAAAATGATTCAATTGACTTTTTGTAGGAATGTGTTTATTTTATTCTGGGTGCATATGAAAGGATATTTTTAGTAAGATTTTTCTGTGAATGTGTCTTGCTATTGAAAAATACTTAGGAGTCTATCACACACAAACACTTTGTCACATGTCTTTTACAAAGTTAGAAAAGTTTGCTAAAATACATTGTATACTGCCCAAAGCAAAGAAGTTGCATTAATTTGTTCAAAACAATACACGTTGTTAAGTAAATATGTTTGGACACACACTACAAAAAGAAGGGAGGCGGAGAGAGATTCACACGCTCTTGAAGAAAAACAATGAAAAATAATAACAATTAACTGCTGAATTCAAAGTAAAAAAATGATGATTAGATGAAAATCTAAGGAAGGAAGTATCAGTTGATAAAATTTTACATAGGTACTAAAATAAGTGGAGATAATCAAGTAAATAATGCACAGCGAGATTTTCATAACATACACTGTTAAAAATTTCCGTAAGAAAATAGTAAAATAGCCATTTATTTGATTGCTATTTTACCATATTTAATTACAACAGTTGAATAACCATTAAAAAGATGGTACTCAAACCGCTCATTGTGAAAAAATCGTTTATTCTGTTTCTCCTAGAAGGTTTAACTAACCGTAATTTTCAAGCGCTCAATAAGAATCGGGCGTCCATCTCGGTTGCGAAACCTTACCGGTCGTACGTTGTTGTTAAAATATGAATAAAGATTTATCAGTTCAAATCTGCATGTGTATATAAAACAAGAAGAAAAAAAAAGTGGCTTAAGCATTGGTTACTAAATAGAAAGACCATACACAAGTAAATCAAAAATTGGAGACATCAGATTCCCGAACTGTTTGCGTATGCGCGAACCCATCATTTGAGCTGCTGAAGCTTGTTTGCGTTTTAATTTTTGCAGCAAATAAAATGTACAGTAAATTTAGACCAAAGATAGCTTTGGATCCAATAAAAAACTGAAATTTTAATTTTAATGCAGTTTGCTGTTGGAAAAGAAGATTTATTGATAAATAAACGGCTGCTTTGAGTCGTGTAGATAGATGGCTGAATGGTTAGAGCGCAAGGTTGGTACACCATACACCCGGGGTTCGATTCCTGCACGCTTTTTTTACGGTTTCTACGCCTCGAAATGGTTCAAAAACGGTAAAAATTTTGTTTTGAAACCATTTTTAAATAGTTATAAAACCGTAAACGTTTGTATTTACGGCTTTTTAACCAAGCTGATTGGATATGGCTCAGGTCTCGTAAAGATAGAATAATGTTCCAAACCGTATATTTAACGGTGAATTAGATGGATAGACTGCTGCCGGTTATTTAACCGTAATTTCAGGAGGAAATTTCTAACAGTGTATTGAATACCACAGTTACATTAACTGCAAATATTGTAGCAATTCTCTTCATTTGTATATACTGTTTCGCAGAAGTAACTCCATTTATCATTATTGATAGAGAATGACAGAGTAAAATGTAAAATTTTGTAAAAGAGCAATAGAACTGAATTGTTTCCCAAAACTACAGATCTACCCCCTGAGGGGAAAAAATGCTTTTAGCACGTTTACGTTACAATAATGTTTACTTCAGAACAAAGGAATATAACAATAATAAGTTTTAGAAATGAACTGTTGTAATTACACTCTTCAGAAGCCTGTTATACGCAGGAATTCAAAAAAAAAATTCTCTATTTCTAAACTTTTCCAACTCCAACGCTTTTCGAGCGCCCGCCAACAACCATAAGCATAATAAGGCTCGAGAATTGTTACTTAAATTCTCCATTTCCGCGCCTTGAATTTTTTGGCGGCGCTAAACTACTTCCCATTCATCCATCTGGTCAAACAAGTGCTATTCCCAGCACTTCTGCAAAAACGTGCCGCTCCATCAAAGTCATTTGAATAACAAAGAGGCACGTGACCAAGCTTTTGTTTTCGCGGCCAGATCGGTTTTAAAGGTTTCGCGAAACACATTTGGAAGTTCAAAGCTCTCGGAAAGGATGGTTTAACCTCTGAATTGGCAATAATTGGGCGTGTGAGGCCCTTTCTTTTTTCTTTTTTTGAGAGAGCAAAAACAGCCTCAGAAAGGTATCTGGGGCTTTTCAGTTCTTCTTGAAGTTAAAGCTTTTCCCTATTCGAGTGATCAATTCAATAATAAGCTCCTCTATCTAACAATCTATAGTGTTGAAGATAAGCCATTGCGTCAGATATAAATTTTATTTCTGTTTACAGTTTATGTTGTGGAAACGATGCCGAAAACCCGATACCGAAGGTCTCGAGGAAAAATCTATATACAGTGGAACCTCGCTATTCGTACACAATTCGTTCAAAGTAGTCAGTTCGAATGGCGATTTGTACGAATAGCGAATTATTTTTTCACATAAGATACAATGTAAATTGGATTAATCTGTTCCAGGTCCACTGATGGTTGCTTATTTAAACCTATGAAAAGCAAATGTACAGTACAGTACTGTACATGAAATCATACAATAATAAACATTTAACTGCATTTTACTGGTACTGAGGTGAGCTGATGGCATAAGTGGAATGTTGAAAAGAGGAAGAGAAATGTTGATGGTACTGTTTTTGGAAGTTGATGGTACTGTTTGGAGTAACCTTCCATAAAAAACATCAGGTTACATCCCTTCAGGTGTTTTCTCCCTTTCTGCTGATCTTTCTTTTTTCTGTCTTTTTACACTAGAAAAGGATCTTAGGTTTCTTTCTCTAAAAACCTGTTCAATGTTGTCCGCCTTTGACGATTTTTCAGAAATTTTCTAAAATGGTCAATTCATTGTCGTTGAGCAAGAGGATGCTCCTGTTGACCACAGCAGTGTTAGGGTGCCATTTTTCCACCAATCTCCGGGTTTTCTCCTAGTGGTAACACAGCTCTTTAATTTGTTCGAAGGAAATGCTTTCCTTACTACTTCTTTTCTCATCTGAATAAAAAAGTTCTTCAACCACTTCCTCTTACTGCTTCCCTTAGAAAGTTAAAATTGTCAGTAAAATCTCAAAAAGGATTAAAATTTTTAAAAAATCCAAAATGCCAAGCAAATTATTTCCAGACGAGTTCAAAAAGCGCACAATTTCTTGATTTTTTATTAAAGAAAAGGTAAACTGTCAACCCTGGCCCCTAGCGCTGTCCAAATCGCGGGGCAAGCGTACGAATGACGAGTTGAATTTTACTTAAACAAGTTGGACGAATAACGAGTTGTACGAGTAGAGAGGCTTACGAATGGCGGGGTTCCACTGTATATATACTTCATTTACCGTGGATCAGTTACGATTAAATTTTGCGGTACGATACGATACTGACATTATGCAAAAGCAAACTATGGGAAAACAATATTTAAAAATTTGTTTAATTATTATCATAGAAAAGTAACACAATGTTTGTAATTTTTATCTTATTTACGGGGGGTGGCATTAGAAATTAATTTCTATTTCTTAAAAAGTATTTCCGTTCAAAACTCGACTTTTAATTTCCGATTCTTTGGAGTGGCAACGCCTTAGTTTGTTTATATCGAGCGATCATTATCATGTTTATATCTAGCGATCTTTTCTTCAGCGTTTCGGATTTCAAAGTTTTTTATGATTTTAAAATGGTTACAGCCCGCAGATGCTTTGCGGGGAATCAGTTAGTAGATTTAGATTTTGAATTAATGGCGAAAGAAATAGTTATGTTAAGTAAAGTGCTCTTATAATAGTCTTATAATATATGCAAATAGAGTATCAATGTAAATAAATGCTCCTTTTATATATTAACAAAGATTTCATCATTGACTACAGATCTGGATAGGCTGTCGCAATATTAGAAGAAAAGTTTAAAATGAATTGCATGGAATATGGAATACATGATATGTTTGAAATCATCTCGATAAAGTTCATTCCGGTCTCTAAACATATACTTAAGAACATAATTAAATTTAAATTCTTATACGTTTGAGCATAGTTAACTCTTCTGATAAACTACAACCACAATTTGTAATGAGCAGTGCTTTTAATCAATAAAGTTTCGAGTTGATTGTTGTGATTCTGCGACAATTACCGAGCACTGTAAAAAAAATGGTGGTAAGTATATGGCATCAAAAAATGGTGCCAGTTTCCTCGCTACAAATAATAATGATTAATTTTACTATATTTTGAGTCTTACTTGCGCATAACGTTGTATTAACTATAATTAAAAGGAAGCATCATCCTTTGCAGCTAGCTAATTGGCGCCATTTTTTCGTGCATCATACCATGACAATTTTTAGTGAAGTTCTATTATTAATCGATTGAAACATCAGATTATTGTCGTCTGTCGGAGAAGTTTGGACTACATTTTACAATTTATGATAGAGGTCATTCAAGACTGATGAAATTATATTCGCAACTGTGGCATACTAAAAGGCACCCGATCATAGTCTGCGACATTTCTCTTAAAGTTCAGTTATGACTAGAGATCCGCTGATGACATTTCTCTTAATCATTGTGAATTGTCATTACAGCTGAAGCATTTAACAAACATTCGTTCCACTCAAACTACAGAATAGCCAAACGTACAAACAACGCTAGTATATACACTATTCAATTCACTGTACAATGGATAAAAATCTGTATATGTTCAAATACATGTACATAAAGTTGTTATTTTTCTTATCTAAATTGATATGAAGTTGGCTCTACTTTTTGGACATTTAAATGTTTTTTTCATCCTGCAATTTTCATTTTTTTTTTTTTTTTGATAAGAAATTTCAAGTTTATAAAACTCCTAAGAATTTTAGATATTAAAGCCTTTGTATTAACTGAATGTTCGTGTTGAAGTATCAATAAAGTCTTATTGTTCTAAACTAAAACGTTATGAAATGTAAATGCATGCAGATAGAAAAAAAAAGTTCATTTAAATAATTTTCACTCTATGTTTTTTTTTAAATGGAACATTTGAAGCACCCAACTTATTTCTTAGATAACTTTCACAATTAGCTTTTTTTATAATAAAAAAAACAACTTGCTGGGGTAAAAAATGTTTACATCGTTTTCAATAGCAATCTGTTTTTTTTTTTTTTTTTTTTTTTTTTTTTTTGTAGTAGAAATGGATGAAAAAACTCAGTAATTATCGATCATTTATATGGAATATTTAATTAGATTATTGTTGTCTTCCCTCTAATATCGAAAAAAATACTTTGAACAAATACAGAAGAAAGGATCATCTATACGTATACATTTTTTTTAATTACAGATATATCTTGATTAAATTAAAACATCCTAAAATGCAAATGAGTTGGGGAAAAAGTTCATTTCTGTCCATTAACTTTCTCCGTGAATTGTAAACTTTCCCTCTTTTGTTCTCTTTTTTTTTCTGTCATGCATAAGACTAATTGATATAAAATTATTGTTCTTTATTTAGCATCTATTTTTTCCTAAATAAAACAGACACTGTTTTAAGAGCTAGTTTTTAGGAAGCCATATATTTGGAAATAAAGGATTTGATAAAACAGAAATTTGCAGCGGTTTTTTTTTTTTTTTTCTCTCTCTCTCGCTCTCTTTTCTTGCTCCACTATTATATAATTCGGTTATCTACTAAAAAAAACGACTCCTGAGAAAGTGCAATCTATGTATCTATCTTCTATCTCTACACACATGATAAAATAAAGAGTGTGTGTGTGGCCCGCGTCCCGAAAAAACGGTAGGGCGTAGAAAGAAGAAATTTGATGTACAGGTGCAGTTTTTGTCGCAGTTGTGCACCTCGAATCCCAAATTTTAATTGGGTAATTTAAAAAAAGTTATTGATTACTTTATATTTTAGGGGGTAAATGCTGCCATCTAGTGGATCTATTTGTAACTAAGAAACATGTAATTGTTGGACGTTGCAACAATGCTTTAAAATTCAACAATGCTTTCAGGTACTGTGTAAGCAGAAATCGTATTTTGTGCACCGAACTGTGCCACTAGCCTCTGGCCTGCCTTAGTATCCGCCGAAATCGTGTTGTGCCGCCAAGCCAAAATTGAGAACGCTGAAGGCGGCATTAGCCACACACACTCTCTGGCAGTTTTTACAATCATTGAATAATTGCTATTGTTTTGTTTTCTAGTACAATAAATCCTGAAACAAATAAGTTATTAACAACATTTTCAGTTAATTTTAGCACTTATTTACCTCAGAAAAAAAATTTCATCTGTTTTGTTCATCCCTAGTAAGGTGTAAGAACCCTATGGGATCATTCATAAATGATGTCACGCTTCGAGGGGGAGGGGGGTTCGGGAAATTGTGAGAAAGTGTGACAAGGGGAGGGGAGGGGGTAACAAGAAGTGTGACATCATGCATTATGCAACATAGCGTGATGCGTGACAAAGGGGGGGAGGGGGGTCCGCTGAAGTGTGACATATTGTGACAAAGGGGGGAGGGGGTTCAAAGATGTGGGAAAAAAGCGTGACATCATTTATGAACGGCCCCTATGCTAAGAGGCGTGGTAGCTTTGTCAAATGCCAGATACATTTACCTACTAACTTCCTCTTCTAAGCCCGTGAAATGAAACTTTTATTTCAGCATTTGAAAATTTTAACAATAAAACTGAACTCGCGTTTAATTTTTAATTCACATAACCTTTCACATAAACCTTTTATGATTGCTGTGGTTTATGAAGACGTTATTAATATATAATTTATGAATGAAGTGGCGTTCCTACCATGAGTGTCATCATATTTCAGGTGATTGTTATTCTACATAAGAGTACGGACAACCACAAAAAAATATGGAATAGCAAAAGTTCCATGAAGTATAGATAATATTCGAGGAAATACGAGAGATACGAAAAAAGTACCTTAAGTTGTACCACTATTGGTGTATTTTAGAGATGAGCCGGGCTCAACCCGAGCCCGACAGCTCAAGCCCGGGCCCGACAGAGCTCGGGCTCTACATTTTCAAGTTACTCTCGGGCTCATGGTAAAATATTCATACATCAACCAACAGGCAAAGTAAACGACTATTGGAGAAAACCCCGTTTAAGTTAGAGTAGTTGATACTTAAAGAACGTGAGAAAATAACTTTTTTTTTTTTTAAATATATGTAATGCTTTATTTGAAATTAAAAGAAAAATCATTTGAAATAATTGCGATGGCAACAAAAAGCCTACATTTAATCTATGTAGCACCACATCTATTAACAACACTTAATAAAATAATTTCGGGCTCGGTCTTTGACACAGAATGGTATCACTCGGGCTCGGACCAGCAAAAGTGAGCCCGAACTAATCTCTGGTGTATTTACCCTGCTGTCGCTCCTTCTCGCTGCTTCCTTACTTCTTACTATTTATAAGAGTAAATTATTTTCTAACTTTGCTATTTAGCTTCCTAATATTTATCAAAAGTAAGGACTTTTGTTTCAGTTATTTAAATAAACATTCATCGATTACATCATACCTCTTAACAAAAGATAAATTCCCATTGTTGATTTCACTTTACTTTTTCTTGCCACCAGCTCCTAAGCACAAAGGGTGGCAATATTATGGTTTGCTTTAATTACTTCCAGAAACGCTTCGCCATTGTTCCCTACTTCTTAACCATGCCTCTATGTCTTTCATATCAGTTAACTTCTAGTACTTTTCTATTGTCTAATGCGACTTAGCAAGAAAAATGGCACCCGTGAATTTTATTTCTGCTAACTAGAGACGTTTCTCTTCATTGTTCCCTCCTTAATTTAAAGAGTTGGAAGTTCATTTTGATTTTATACAACATCAGGAACAAACATCTAATGTCTCCTAGATCTAACACGAGGAATAACATTATCTTTTAATTTCAAAATTTCGGCACACTTTCAGTCGTTCGTACTGTTTTCCGCTTAGAGTGGAACTGTTATCTTTCATTTAATTGCTAGCACATGTCCTTTTGGAAAAGGTACCTTCATTTTTCATTTAATTTCAAGCACATGTGTCCGGACACAAGAGCTCGGATGGCACCTTTGTCTTTCACTTCCGGTCACTGCAAAGGACAATTTTCTACTGCTTCTAACTTCTTAGAAGAGAAACAGTATCACATGGTTTTGCCAAGGATCTATCTTTGGTTTTGAATCCAGTCAGCTATACAAGTTTTCTTCTACGGCTTCCGACCACTAAACTCGCTCAAGATATCTATTGCGTCACAAAAGTAAAGTGCCCATCGGCGCCATTCGCTATGCTTAAGCCACCTCTCTGAAGGAAATATTTTAAGCAATAAATAAAACAAAGAGGAATATAAGTACAAAACTAAACAAGCTAAACACTAATAATGTCCAATTTCACGCCCTTTTGAAATCGACTGTAAATTTGTTAATTATTGTTATTTTTCACATCTTATGAACAACTTACGTTTATTTGCCTGATCATCATGATTAATATGAATGGAACAAGAGTAGAACCGTTGTTTTAGAGGGATTTTCCATATTGCAAACAAAAATAGGCTAATATAAGCTATTAAAAGACTTAAAAATTTTGAATAAGCGTTTCAACGAGATTTGTATATATGACTTAATTATCCTTTCTGCCTGCAAATAGGTGCTGTCGTTTTCACTTTTGTTTTTTGTCCACATGCTCTCTGATTGTGCCGTAATTTAGGGTTTCTCTCGCTGAAGTTATGTTTAGGATAGCCGGAACGACTTGTTTTATGACGTTTAAGTTTTCTTGCTAGAAACCAAAATTTTAAGGGGCATGCTTAACTATTCAATGCGAAAAATGGCATTCACTGAAGAATTTATAATTTTTTTTATGGGGGGGGGGGAGGTATCCACCACAGCAGGAATCTCTCAATGAGAAATTTAAGAACCGAAGGGGAATTATACCTCATCCAGGGATAACTGCAGGTACAATCCGCCCTTTACGTATAGAGAATGTTATCTAGCGGTGATTCACTAGAAAATACTCGCTACTATGTTTCCCAGAAGAGATGCGATATAGTAGTGAAGAATCTCCGAAGATTACACAGTGGTATTTGAATCGGTTTCGAATGTGTACATGTACATAAATGTTAACTAAAATAAACAATTTATAACATATTCAGCGATCTTCACTAAAAAGAATGGAAGTGAAAAAATATCTTTCGCTCTATTTTCACTATCATTTAACTATCTCAAGTTATCTTAAGGCAGAAAACGAAAGTTGTCGAACACCTAGAATAAAATCTTATCTTAACATCGATAGCATTTATTGAAGGACTGTACATCACCTGTAGCATGATGAGATTTAATGTAAAAGCGCAAAAATTTCTTTTTAACCCATTAATGCCTGACTTTTTTTTTTTTTTTTTAGGGACAGTCTGAAAAGTACGTCTGAAGCACCCAAAAATAAACATTTCAACAAAAAAATTGTTTTAATGTAATTCCTAACTAGTTATTTTAAGGTTAGGAATACATTAAAACAATTTTTTGTTGAACTGTTTATTTTTGGGTGCTTCAGACGTACTTTTCAGATTGTCCCTAAAAAGGGACGGTATTCATTAATGGGTTAAATTTGCATTCATGTGTTTGGAAAACACAAGGAATATAGTCAACAGTCACAAAAATTTGACATTTCCAACTGTTAACTATTTTAAAACTATCTTCCATAAGTAATTGAATTTTCATTTGATTCAGTTCATTACTAATCGATCGGTTTAACAAATTTTTCTTAAATATAATTGAATACACCTCTATTTCAAAAACATAAATACCCCCTCCTCCCATTCTTATGCCTCTGTCATTGTTAACTCAAGATTTAACGTAAAATTCTCCCAAAATTTTCTTTTGAGATCATTCATTATTTTCAAAAGAGATCTAAACGGAATTCCACATATCATAGACAAGCTAGTAATTATCTTGTCTTGCATCTGAAAGCTCCCTAAGGCTAAAGAACATCTCACCAAAACGAAAATTATCTCAATGCTTTAGCATAAACGCCCGGTCTCGAATCGCTCGCCGTTTCACGATCTCTGAAATACTAAAACGAAATTCGATTATTATCGTTGGCTTCGGGGGAAAATAATGTTCGTTCAAATGACCTTCGTAGACCTCAATCAAGGTCATTATAGAAATATTTTCGAGGCTCGTGTCTCATGTGGAAGTCATAAAACAGAGCGGCGTAGGGGGAATTTCGAAAATGGGGGGAAATTTTCCATGTTTAGGTATTTTTCGGTGCAAAATTAAGAGCAGGTGCATAAATTTTGGGTCGGAAACCTTCAAAAGTCTAGGAACTTAAATGATGAATTGTTATTGGTTGTGGCTGATGGATACAGCATGTATCAAAGCGTAAGCTAATGGAGGGAGCTACTAATTGCATTTTTGGGCTTCATTAACGGTGATGCATTAGGGCAAATTAAGTCAAGAAACATGAGGAGAGTTTAATTTAGCAATAACTTTCGGCTATCGTATAAACTTATAGCATACGGACCTCGAAATCTTCATTTATTAGATCAAAATGTTCAGTTGTTATCTAGTAGCATCGGTTATTAAATCCTTTATAGTGTCAATTTTTAATTAGGATGGTCAAAATGCGACTAGGTCAAAAAGTAAGAGAAATTTGGCTTAATCAGTTGCTGATAATTATTGTCAGTTAAAAGTATCAGTAGATATTTCATAATATTTAAACTAAATGGCAAAAGAAATAATTAAGTTCTTACATTTTGCTTTAAATTCAACTAATGATTGAATATCTGACGCACATAACAAAAGGAAAAAAAAACTATCCTTGCGTTTTCTCAGTACAATGTAAAAATACTCAGTAAAAATTGAGTGATAAGCATGAGTGTTGATAATTTTGGAAGAGGAAATTATGTTCTTTTACAGGCTGATGTTGCTATAGAAATGTTAACAAATATGTATCCCACGCATACAGTTGTAAAAAAAATGCAATATGGAATAAGTAAACCATTTTCAGATAAATAGGCATTCGTGACTCAAATTGAGCTGTCCAAAAATATACAAAAATATATTTTCTCGAGAAATAATTTTGTAGATTGAAATTTTGTAGATAAAAATTTGTACATTGATAAAACCGCTATCTGATCTTTAACCAACAATTAATGCGACATTTGAGTATTGTATGGCAACTCAAACGGCACTGTTGTAAGATTACTGTACCCATCCGTTGCATTAAAATGCAGTAAATAAATATTTTGCAATTTACTCTAGAGCTTCTATAACGGCAAACTGAAATCATATGGCACTGGATTTCTCACAGAGAGTAACTGCTTCGTGGGGTATAACATTGGTATGATTAAAGCTTTGACATGTTTATCGCCTTACTAACGCCAAATTATTTTGATAATCTAGCAATAAAATAATTGAAGTTTAATATTCTTCAAAGGCCTTAATTACCCAACAGTATTTTTCCTAAATGATTTGAATAATATTTCAGAGCGTCCGTCCATTTTTACGATTAACTTTAATTTTTTCAGAAGACACAATTACGATCAGTTCACACTTACCTACTAGCGTTAACATACAAAAGGATACGCGTAAATTACCACCACAACTGGTGAAATATTTGAAGTAAAGAAAGCTCCAATTCTCAGAGCCTTAATTTATTAATTTCACTGGGAACGCATTCGGCATTGTCGTAAGCTAGTCCATTCCATAAATGGAAGTATAGTAATAATATCATTCAATGTCATATTAATAAATAATTAACAAAACTATTATTTAAATATTACTTTCAATCAGTTAACCAACTGATATGAATATATATAGTACCAACAAATCACAAAGAACGATATTTTCGTATTTAATCGTAAGAAAGCATTTAACTTTCATACCTGCAAACTAATCTGAGATTTCTATCTGATGACGGACGAGGTGTGGTTATCGTAACATCTTGGTGGCGTCTCTTTATTCCATTCAGTTTTTCGCGCTTTTTCGGAGGTCATGTCAGCAGGAATAGAATGAATGCATCAAGATGGTTCGGGAGAATGCCAACTGCATCTTAATCAGCTAGAAAAGCAAAAAGTGACTTGGTATTATTTCTGAGTGTTTGTATAAATGCCGATGCATAGCTTTTTGATTTAAAAAGAAAAATTTTAAACCTCTTATACGGACTTAGTTATCAGAATCCCCCCCCCCCCATAATCCGATGGAATGGGAGTAAATGAACTGCTACGGAGCAAATGAATGGAGTAAGTAATTGAAAAGGAACTGCTAGACCGCTATTCTACTGCAATAAAATCATTCATCTCACAGATGTATCAGATGTGTAGGTTAAGATTTTCTGGACTAAAAAAGCCTTTTGTTATTTAATGATTTTCCATAAAAACAAAAAAAGTACTTAATAAAGCGTAAGGGATCATTCATAAATGATGTCACGCTTGGAGGGGGGAGGGGGTTCGTGAAATTGTGACAAAGTGTGACAAGGGGAGAGGAAGGGGGTAACAAGTGTGACATCCTGCATTATGCAACATAGCGTGACAAGTGACGGAGAGGGGGGGGTCCGCTGAAGTGTGACATATTGTGACAAAGGGGGGCAAATATATGGAAAAAAGCTTGACATCATTTATGAACGGCCCCTAATGACAGATGTCCCGAATCTGTTGAATTTTCTCCACTATAACAGAAAGTGATTCCGTAACAAACATTTATAGTAATAATAATTATTATTATTACTATTATAATTATTATTTGAGAAGCTACTTTCGAAGATATCTTTTTTAACAATAATATCTTTGAAAATTTCGAGTTAAGCAAAAGATATAGTTATGTTCCTCTTTAAAATCTATTTTCAGAAACTGAATAGCAAACTTTTAATTACATGCGTACAATATTATGTGTTTTTTATAGTTATATATATGTATATATATATGTATAACAGTAAAACTTCAATCGTTTTTGGTGGAAAATTTCGAGTTAAGCAAAAGATATAGTTATGTTCCTCTTTAAAATCTATTTTCAGAGACTGAATAGCAAACTTTTAATTACATGCGTACAAGATTATGTGTTTATTATAGTTATATATATGTATATATATATGTATAACAGTAAAACTTCAATCGTTTTTGGTGGGATCACGATAAACACGGGAAAACAAAGCATGCCGGTCAGTATACGATATAATCGTCATGACGAGACCATTAAATCAACACATTTCGTGTGGGGAAAACGACAGATACGGGAACGATGGATCGAGGTTATACAGTATGTATATATATATGTGTGTGAATTATGTAAAAATATATCATTTGTGGAACATTCAAATACCTTATTTATTAAAACTATATACTAATAATGTATTCTTTTGCAATAATTATAATACAATTTTAAACGTTTAAAATCCTCCATCTCATTAATACCCGTACCCCTAAGCCTAAGCCGTATCTCAAATTTCTCAAGCGTTTCATTTTCAATAAGAAAAAATAGTTCTACAAAGTTTATCTAACGAAATTAAAAAATAATAATAAATAAATGAGAATTATTAAGAAATGAATATTAATTTTACCAGTATTAAAAACTTTTAAACACATACCCAATGGATTTTCTCCATTCAACAAATTTTTCCGCCTTCAATTCTAAGCCGCACCTGATTTCTAGAAGCATTAACATTGAAAAAAAATTGCGGTATATATTCGAAAAACTACGGTATATGAATGCGTGTGTGTATGAATTATTATTTAAAAATGTATATTATTTCTGGAATATTTAAGCTTTTTTTCTTCTTCTTTCCAGCGAAAATTGCCGGAAACTCTATAAGTTGGTCAGTAATTCCTAGACCGTCAAACGGTATCTATCACTCGGAATTAAGTTGCTGTGATTGCACAGTTTCGTCGTTGAGATAAGATCTACCGCCGGAATCATGGCTGATGGACATACAAATAGGTCAACGGATTAAGCGACGTCTCTATCATACAAATAGGGATATGGATGCTTCGATGCGTTTTGTGCCCCTACGATGGTGATTTAAATCAAAGAAAAATTTTAGCTTTTTTCTTTTTTTGAAAAGCAGTCGTTGCAAAGAAAAATGAATAGTCATTTTTATAAAATGTTTACCATTTTCGTTTTAACGGGAAAAATGTTTAATGAAGGCAATTCATACAGCGTCATAGATCACGTGATAGCTATTTAAGCGATGTAAACAAAGGAAGCTGTAGTATCGCTTTACTTCGAGTTCGACCAATCTAATTAAAACTAGGCCTAAATAAAATTCTACGTTATTAAAAACTAGCACTAAATAAAGTTCGACGTTATATAAAATTAACACTAAATAAAGCACTATAACTATTGTAATAATTAATAAATTTCTTTTATAATGGTTAAATTAAAGGTAAATTACTTGACTTATAATCAGAAAAAGCTATGAAAATAGTCTAATTTTAAGATAGCTAATTTTGCTTCGTGAACTCAACGTAGAACTCAATTAAAAATTTGGTAAACAAATCAGCGATCATCGTTATCACGTGACGCGATGAATTGCCTCCATTGACATAGTAATCTTTGTTATCTCTTCACAATGTTTAACAGACATTCGTGGAAACGCGGAAGACATTTTCAATGCCTTTGCGACACGAGCGAAATAAAATAAATGGAAAATAACTCTTTTTCTTTCTTTTTCCTTCCCAATTTTAAATGTATTTAAAATTGTGAAGAAAAATGTTCTCAGACAAATAAAAAATTTGATGAACTCGTATCTTTTCAAAAGCACTACTGTTTTATTTTTGTGATGTTCAGTAAAACAAAAATTAAACGAACAATGGAGTATCAGAAAATCAACGCTTTTAAAATTGATTTGTCGGGAAAATGCAGTGAATTATAAATTCTAGTTCACTACAACCGAGTGGTAATCCGTGGTATTTAAATTATTTTGTCTTTAACTACAGTTAAGGACTCCAAGGTAATTTTTCGCGATCTCACACACAATGGGGTTGCAAAAAATTTTATCGGAACCTGCATTTGTCAGGTGAATGAAAAAATATTATAAGTAAATTTAGTTAAATACAAATTAGACATCATTGACAAACTCTTTTAAGAAATATATACGATTTATCTCAAAAGTTATAAGGGGGAAAGGCGGACAAACCAAATACCGAACACACCTTTCCACTTTCACGGTTTTAATTTTTTTTTTTAATTTAAATTTAGTTTTGCCTTTTTTATTTTTTAAATATATTGTTAAGAAAGATAAAGCCTATCGTCATGCTTTTGCTTTTACTAGCCTTTTTTCTACTTTTTTTATTTTTCCTGGGCAATGGGCTTGGGAACAACCAGTCATAAGATCCTCGTGATACACGTGATACATCTGAGCAGAACATTATTTATGTTGCAAATATGAAACTATACTAAATCTTTTCTTCGTTCAAAATGTGCGCAAGAATAAATAAGTAAGTTTCGCATCAGTCTAATCCGTCAGAATATTTATACAGCCGACTCCCGAAAACTTGTCAAATGTAGCCCGTAGGGTGGCTAAATTTGAAAATGACGGGCTATCGCGGATGAGGTTAAGAAAAATTACGAGCGTATCCTCTGAAAATACAGTACGATACTTGTATCTCTTGTTTGTTTGAGAATACAGCAAAAAATAGATTGCCCAAATGCCCTTAATCAAAGAAAAAGTACGTACTGTTGTTGCTGTCGTGAAGAATGGGTACGCTGCTCCTGAGTCTAACGGGGCCCTTGTAGGCAGGAGTCCGATTTCCGCCCCTTTGAAAGGTCTCTTATTTTTTTTTTTTTTTTTTTTTGAACCATCTCCCAGATGAGAGACCGTTACCTGGGATTGGCACCCCAGAGGTGCGAAACGCTAACCACAGCCGTACCGTGTATAGCATCTCGGCCTTCACGGATTGCCCCCCAGTATGAGGGGGCACGAATGTGGCGCTGTCCTCCTTGTCTTCCCACAAACTCTCTGACTAACTGACAACCAGCACCAGCCATAGGGGCTGGGCTGGCAGAGCTTTGCCGACCTGCTTTACCGACCCGGGGCCATAGTCATGCTACAAAGCAAGCCTTACGTCACCCGGATCGGGTGTTGCTATTTTAGTCGCCTCTTACGACATGCATATCGTTTAGCTTGGAAGACATTGGAGCCCCGACCTTTTTAACGTGCACCAGCTCCCTTTAGCGTACACAGACCGCAGCAACCAGCCGCGAGAGGTTGTCACCCTCCCTGACACTGACCGCAGTCAATGTTGCTTCACTTTCGGTGTTCTGTGGGAACCGAGCTTCTACCAACTGGTTCACTGCGGGACGAGCCTTTACTTCATAAAAAGGAAACTTAATCAATACGGTAGTACAGTATACCGTAATTTAAGTGATAATAAAGACCTTAGAAAAATACGAAGGCATAAAATAAAGCTGTCTATAAATGAAAATTAACTAGCCGACTTTTCAAAAATTGGATACTTTTTTTTAAGGTCTGAGCACAGGATTTTGTAGCTCTGACAGGGCATGACCACCAAGAGCTAGGGTATGGCCAAGTTATTCGGTCTTCCGGATTATAGAGTGCCGAGTTTTCGGACTCAACTGCGTTGATTTGGCTTTCCCTCATGAATTGCTAAATTGACTGAATGAGCAAAATGAGAAATTGATTCAACATAAGTTAAGAAAATAGAAATTTTCTTCATAAACGCCTGAAAAACTCTCAAATGCCTAAGGTGCTATACATGAATTGAGACGGGCTTAGCGGACGGAGCAATGCTTCTTATTTGAGATAATGATATTAATGGCAATCATATGCCAAACAACGCTACGTGAAAATATCCTAAGCCACTTTCATTAAGTATTTCATGCATGAGAAAATATAAACCAATATCGTATTTTGAAATTATGCAGTTTTTAATGACCACAACAGCAAACACTTGGAAGTTAATACTGAGAACAAAAAACAGTTAACCCTTGCAACATCGATGGAAATAGTACAGTCATAATTTACTTTCTTCTTTTTTATAATAGATGTAGCAGGTTATTCTCATTACAGCTCTTGCCAAGAGTATTTTAAAATACATTTATTATTTCTTTCATTTTAATTACTTACTACAACAAATGATGTTTCAGAACTAAAATTTCATCAATTTCAAAAAGTGGAATCCATCAATTGTGTAATCAAGTTCCATATTTGCTTCAAAAAACATTGCAATCAGTAATTAATCTCAACGGAAAACGCTAATTAAATCTAAAAGTAACACAAGAAAGCAAATCTTTCGAATTAAACGCGTTATCAAGATCTTTCATCTGACATCTAATCCATCAGCTATGGCAAGCAGTCCGCAGTGAACTGCCTTGAACTTCTTCATCGGCTACAAGGTTAATTTCAGCGGAGGTGTCATTTCGATGAAAATGCCTATAAAAAATTGAGGCACCCTAGAGGCCAAAGCTGCAACATCCTCTTCGCAGAGCATCCACGAAGACAAGAAAACCAACCACTGAAACCCCATTAGCCACAGCTAACTGATTTCATTGTCCTTGAGGTTCAGGAAATACTTAACCCCACGTCACAGGACGTAACGGAACGGCAGTTGAAATTTTGCCACAGACAAAGAAAGTTCAGTTTCACAAAAAGTGCGCTAACACGAGAGGCGAAATGTGTTTTCACACATATGTTTTTCTTTTTCTTTGTGACAACAGGAAGATCGGTAAATCCTTAGAACTGCGTTTTTTGGGCGTGGTTCTCAAGATGCACCAAAGGAAAACAGAATGTAAATCGGTAATATTAGAGAGAAAGACGGGCTATTCTGAAGAATTATGCTCATCCGGGATTTTCCGTTATGGCATGAGTAGAGAATTTAGGAATTTTTCACTGTGAGTCTGAAGATTCGAAAATTGATAAAAGCGTGGCGTTTTAAAGGTGTTCGCAGTCTTGTTTAATTCTGACGGATGACAAAAAGACGGTATATCTTAAGTTGTTCAGCTGTTCGGAGAAGGGCAATCGTGTTTTTTTAATTTTTCATCGTTTCATGCGTTAATCATTAAAACTTGGAAGGAATATTCTCTTGACCACTGAACACTTCAGTTGAAAGGAGAAAATCTTCTTGCTGGTATTGAGTGAAACACGGTTTTAAGAAATGTGTTTGAAATTTCCGAAACAGTACGTAGCTTGGTTTCACTTCTTTGATAATGTTTTCAAAGAACTGTACATTGTTACTTCAAATACATTTTTTGGTGAGCAATTAGTTTAAAAGTTAGCGCTAAATATCCTTAAAACCACTAAAAATGGCGACTAGAAGTTACTTCAAGTGAATATTTTAGAGAGATAATAATTCAAAATTTCTGGGCAATGAAATAACATTAAAATTCGCAAAGCTAAATAAGTAACGAAAGTTACACTTGATTCTTTTACTATCCTTACACTGAAAGTTTCTCTCCTTAACTTTAACGGCTATCTTTAACAGCCTCTCCTAATTTCTTTTAATATACAGTAACTCTGTCAAGATAGTATAAAAATATTAAAAAATCTACAAAAGATACGAAACGTCATGAATTTTTATTCTAATTTATTAACATGATTAATTGAAATCATGTTAATCAATTGAAAATATATATTTCATACTTGAAAATAATCGAAAACTATTGAAGAAAGGAAAAAAAATAACTAACAAAGAAGACATGAAATAAAAAGGACGGAAACTTTTAACGTGAAGAAACGGAACTTTTAACGTGAAGTTTTAACATAAAATGGTTTTATCATTACTTCGTCTTTCATCTTTTTTATACGGTAATCTCGATTTTAATCTTTGTGTTTAAAAGGAGATTTTAATGAGACTTTCTTCCGATTTATTCTTTATTCAAGAATCAGTAGACGGGGAAAAAAGGGGAAGAAAAGAACAGTAATCCCTCACGAACATAGATCTCGCACGCAAGGTGCGAACGAAAAGGGGGAGAAATATCGTATTTTCGTTCCATTTTCTCTCGCGACATTTTCTTTATCCTCCCCCCACCCTCTTTTTTAGACTTAAACACGAGGTGACAGGTGCATTGCGTCAACTGTGTGAACATTTTTTCGGGAGTTCTTTTCGAACGGAAGTTTCAGCGTTCTAAAAAAAAAATGCAGTCGAATTGCAGGGAAAAGTGAAAAAGCGCGGACGTAATTCTTTTTTCGGGTTCGTTCAATATTTATGCTTAGGTGCCGTTGACTTTCTTTTCTTGAATGTTACTCTCTAGCTGTATGTTATCACAAATCAAATTTTCTCGTAGAAAGTTTCGTTGTAGGATTACAAAAAAACTTCGTATATATTTGGACAAAGTTACGAAATAAAAGCAGCTTAAAAATTAATAGCGGTACAATGATTTATATGGAAAAATTTCGGTATATATGTGCTAAAAAGATTCTGATACAGAGATGAAATTACCTAAATCGCAAAAATGAACAAATTCAAGTGAAGTAATAATAATAATCGTCTGGACATTTTTTTTTTTTTTTCACGACAATGAAAATATTATCGATTTCGTACTTTGTTAAATCACACTGCCTATGCAACAGGGCCATAACTCAAAAATGTTTTGATATAAATAAAAAATAAATTAAAATAACTGTAAAGTAAGAATTGAGTATTTTTTTTCCGAGTTCTTCGAGCACAAACGTCGTGTTTTTGTTTGCATTACTTTGTAAGTTATCGGGATAATTCAAGTGATAGCTAGAACTGAATTATGAGATAGAATCATAATTATTGATCAAAATGTTATACACACTTTTATAAACAACGATGCCCGCATAAGATTCTAACAATCCAAAACGTTATTTAAGCCCAGATAAAAGTGAATTAAAATGAAAACGAGATTTTTGGCCTTCATTCACTGGAAGTCAGAAAATTAGCATACTTCTTTTTCCCTCTTTGACTGGAGGAGAAAAATTGAGCATACTATTTTGGCCCTCTTTGACTGGAGGTGAGAAATTAAGCATACTATTATCGCCTTCTTCGGCTGGAGGTGAGAAATTGAACATACTATTTTGGCCCTCTTTGACTGGAGTTGAGAAATTAAGCATACTATTATCGCCTTCTTCGGCTGGAGGTGAGAAATTGAACATACTATTTTGGCCCTCTTTGACTGGAGTTGAGAAATTAAGCATACTATTATCGCCTTCTTTGGCTGGAGGTGAGAAATTGAACATACTATTTTGGCCCTCTTTGACTGGAGGTGAAAAAACTGAGGCAAAAAACTAATTTTTTGGCCCTCTTTCACTGGAGGTGAGAAATTGAGCATAATATAATGTTAATACAGCCAAAAAATTATTATCTTAGAGTACTGTATGTATTGCTTCTTTCTGTTTGTTTTCAAATATTTTATCAGTGTATTCCTTTCGTACATTGTTACTTACAGGCATTTCTACTTTTGTTTCTAATGCCACTTTATCCAAGCTCTGCGCAGAGCGACCAGAAATTAAGCCAGTAAGGGATACCTTCCGTTTATAGATGAGCACCACAACGGTGGAAGCACGACTTGGCTCAATATGTATTTGGATGACACCAGATGGCGCCCCCACAAACACCTTCCTTTTTTGACCTAAGAGTGAAGGCAAGGGAAATTCTACACCCTCCGGTACTCCCTCGGGACTTCGGGGTCCACGGATTTTACATGCACGTGTTCCCAAAAAGTGCATGGTGGGTAGATACAGGGTCGGTTATCGATCATCCAATCTTCCGGTTCGAACATTTCCACTTCAAACTCATAACTGACGTTTCACTTGCATTTACCAACACATTTATGATAAAAGAATTCTTTTGTAAAGGGCAATGGCGCCAGTAAAAGTTTTTAGAAAAGCCACTAAAAGCTGCAAGGCACGTATGTGCCGAGCCTTGCAGCCTGCTTTTTTTCCGACGCGCTTTTTATCAAAACTTATGTATTAAACCATTCAAAAAAAATTCTTTTGGCCCATTCCAATTCTTGTTCCAATTAAAACACCGCTCATAATACGGAACTCCTTCAAAGCAAAAATTAGACAGATGCTCTTTATCTCGGTTAATGTTTCCCAGATTAGGTGGATACAACATCGGGCATGTTTCTTAATAAAAAAAAGAAAACTTCAAATCCATTACAACCGCTTCCTTCCCCCAATAAGGTGCATTACGTATGATAATTTCCCTCTCTGTGTATGTGATGTCATCCGTTACACCCGAAACTACCAGATGCGTCACGAAATGTTTCCAAGCTGAAGCCAGGAAGCGGGTAATGGCACTTTATTCGGATTTACAAGGTTGACGGAGTACACCGTTAGATTTGGGCCTTTAAATATCTCATTGTTTTTCCGGCCCTGTTGCTTGTTTTAGCATCGACGGGAAAAAGCGGTCGGAAATATAGCAGACGATTATCGATTTTACCTCATTATGGTCTGTTCCTTATTGATTCCGGAACATTTATATTTCTTTAATAGCTCGATATTAAATGAGATTTTCCTTTCGATGCAGAATGGGGGAGTAGCGGCAATCTTTATGGGCTCGGACACGACGCCGTTCGTCGAAGATTAACAGATTTGCGCAATAATGCCTCAAGTAAATTACACAGAATTCAGGAAACATCGATTACGGTGATTGAAGTAAATCAACAAGATAAGACACAAATTTACAACGAAAGTTGCGTACACGTGTTTTGGAACTATAAAAACTCCTTTAGCGTGAAGATTCAAGTTCAATTACTTTGGGATGAAGTAGGTATTGAATATTGAGAGCAAAATACAGGAAGCGCATTAATGATCATTCATGCTCAGCTACATAGATAATATTGTGATAGATGTCATCGTTTGTATAGCGAATTACCATATCTTATTGTATAGTAGGGACCGTCCATAAATGATGTCACGCTTTTCTCCCATATTTTTTACCCCCTCTCCCCCTTTGTCACAAAATGTCACACTTCAACATACCGTCTCCCCCTTTGTCACATGCCACGATATGTTCACAAGCATGATGTCACACTTCTTGTTACCACTCCCCTCCCCGTGTCACAATTTCCCGAACACCCCCTCCCCCTCGAAGCGTGACATCATTTATGAATGATCCCGTATGCATATATCCTCATGTGCGAATAACAGTTGTGCGTGTTGACATAGGTAAAATCACGTAAGGAAAACAATTTTTACAGTTGGAAGACATGTGTATTGCACTCTTTACCAAATACATAAAAAAAAGTCGAACATATTGTAGCTTACAAATTTGTCGCCCACGTACGTGACTTTGGCAGCATTTGTTGATGAATTGGCGACAATCGTCACATGTTGGCGCGAACCCTAGTAGTTTTCATGTTGTGTAGTTTTTACATTTTTAAACATGGCTTCTGTAGTTTTCTGTTTGGAGAAGCACATTGTAAGATATTCAAGGGCGGAGGGGAACACCCTCCGTATTTCCCTTGTTGCCACTATCCTTTGAAGGAATAAGATGTTCTTTCCCTTTGGGAACTTATGAAAGTGTGCGGCAATATGTTGCAGAATCCCTTAATTTT
Source organism: Octonoba sinensis (assembly GCA_038502835.1). NCBI lineage: Eukaryota > Metazoa > Arthropoda > Arachnida > Araneae > Uloboridae > Octonoba > Octonoba sinensis. The sequence goes on from CM076599.1 coordinate 125,430,078, forward strand.
TCTTTCTGGTGAGGATCCTTCTTACTCTGCATAGTTCCAAAATCATTTAAGGGAAGGAGTTTAATGCCATATTTTAATTCTTACATTAGTGCACTGTATATGACATATATACCACAATTAAGGTAAATAATAGCAGATGAGTTGGCCAGCAAGTCCTTTAATAGATGAAAGAATAGAATGACCACCTAGTTTGACCCTTTCGAACTATAGAACACATTTAACGAATAGTTTCATTCGCCGGGTAATTAGACCTTATTGGAAGACGGTCTCTTGGGAAGCAATGATGTTGCGGGTAATTGTAAAAGCAATTAGTTAGACTCGCATTTCAGATGCAGTCACATCAACCAATAAATACCACGCGGGGAACATACGGCGTTCATTTAACTGTAGCCGTAACGACAGACCGTAAATTGAAGTGAAAATATTTTAATTGCTCTTTCGAGTTCCGTCTGCGACCGATTGAGGAATGATTTTGAGTGTAATGCGATTTGGGAGGGAGGGGGTTTCATCTTATCTCGTGGGAACATCCACTTCTATATTTCACATAGCTATTGGAATGCGAGAATTAGGTTCTAAAAGTGAGTATTACATTATCAATAAAATACAAAGATTTCTATAGCAACCATCAATGACTTTTGACAAAAGATGGCTGAGGAAAAGCAAAGAATCAGTCAAAAAAAAAAAAAACGTATTTCTCTTCGCACATAATTTTCAACTATAATTTAGATAAATCTAATCAAAAAATCACAAAACAGAAGCCCAAAATAAAAAATCTACGAGGCCGAATCAATTTTGTAGGCGAGTTACGTCTCCGGTTTTGATGTTTTTTTGTTGAGGTGCAACGAGATTACAGTCTAGATTTCGTTAAAATGAGACTCGCTAAGAACATTCCCTCTTTTGGCTTTTACCGAATTGTAAAGAAAGGAGATTCACTCAAAACACTCAATTTTCTGGATGTTATCAAAATGCTAAAAAAAATGAGATTCACTCAAAACACTCCAATTTTCCGGATATTTTCGTAATTCTAAAAAAAAAAGAGATTCACTCCGAACACTCACTCTTCTTAATGCTTCCATATTGTTAAGAAATGCGATTCCCTCTTTTGGATTTCACTAAAATTCAAGAAACCTAGACTCGCTCAGGACACTCACTCTTCTGGATGTTACAGTACAATGAAAGTCTATCCAGCCAGCGAGATTCATACAAAACATTTTTAATTTGTTGCCGACAGCTATCCAAAAATTGTTCAACTGTATAACATTAAAATGCCCAAACACAAAAGTAGAACATAAATACGATGTAAATTGCATCATTTTCAAGAGCGAAAATCGTTAGCATCCAAATTTTTTGAAGATATTTTATCCACTTTGATACCAAAACTCGTATTTTGAGAGTATCGCTTAACTTCTCATGCAAATAATAGAGTTATAAAATGCTTATGCAATACAACTTCGCTGAAAATTTATTAATATACAGTAAATTATACCAAGCAAACGATTTCATTTTGTGTCAGATATTCAATAAATGTTTCTCAAAAGGTTATAACAAACAGAATTGTTAGCCTAAATCAAAGACAAAATATAAACTTTGTTCTATTATCTATTAGTGGTTTCCGGGAAATTAGAAAATTTATTTTAAGTGCGTTAGAAAATTTAAAAACATATTTGAAGGGGTGCATGCATTTTTGTAAAAGAATCTGTGACCATGAAACTTATTTTCTTTCAGTTTCTTTATTTGTACTGAGAAAAATGTCCCGTTTTAAGGAGAAGTTGGAAAATAGAAGTTGCTGGAGGAAAAATATTCACAAAAGAAGTTGGAAAAATGCTCCTATGTTGGAGCTTGATACTGTTTGAAAATGAAACATTGTTAGAATATTTGGGGCCAAAAAACGTTTGCAAAAGGAATTTTATTGATAATGTTTCCATTAAGTCACTAATGTCTGCTAACACAACATTTTTTCTTTTTTGAAATATCATACTGAACACTCCAGCGAAGGAAAAAAATCTTTTTCAATGCACTGCACATTTTTTTAAGTTAAAAGAGTGTCTGTTAATTGAAAGATTTATGCCAAACAACATGACATGGGATTTGTGAATATGCCCTTTTTTTAGCGTATTTACAAATTGAAATTCACAATTGCATATTCACAACTCAAAATATGAACGTTTCGGAAAGCAATTGTATTTCGGAAAGTTCTGTGAAAATATTTGAATGACCATTTTAACTGCTGCTAGTTTTTATTGGCGAAAGCGTTAAGAGTAACTGAAATTGGTGATTTAAATAACGAACAATAATTAAGTGACATTGTAAATAATTTGCGATTTGCCTTACTTTAACAGAACTACTCATTATGTCTAACTGATTGACTGAAAGTATTGATTGTAAGATTCATTACTTTTCAACTAAGAAAACTGGTAATAATCACGTGATGGAATTATATTTTGATAGCTCGATCAACTAGAAAAATTTGAATAATTGTTTTATTTTATTTTCACAGACAGCACATTATCTATATATAAATAGGCAAAAACAAAACAATTAAATACCATTTTCTCCTCTGTTTGTCAACTCATTTTCTTAGGTTTTTTTTTTAATACTAGTTTTGCTTCGAATCTACGTTTCGTAAGTTTGTTGATTTGGATTAGCGTTTTGGACTCTTGATTAAAGTAAAAGTGAGTGTTTGTATTTCTTATTTATTCATTGATAATATGGTGGCATGAAAATTCTTATTTTTATTTTCTTTACAGGAGAAAGAGAGCAGAAGGATGAAATTTATGTATTAAAAATGCTGTATATTAAATAATTCAGCAATCAATCAGTCGCACTGAAGATAGATTATCGCTAATTGAAATATTTAAAAAACAAACTGTTGCCAAAAAGAAAAACTTAAAAGTCTAAAAGTTGTTTGAACGGACGCGGCTGAGCTTGGAAAAGTTTAATGAATTACAGTAGAATTTCAACCGCTAGGCGAACTCTAGTTCATGTAAAGTAATATAGCTCCACAGAACCTAAAATATGTATGCATTGTGAAACAAAGGTTTAATGAGCCATAACAATCTTCAGGTAGAGGAAGATCAGAAAACTTATAGTCTATGATTGAGTCGTTAAACCATACACACAGGTTTTGAAAAACATGGTAAATAATACACGAAAAAGATAATCCTTACTAATTACGTTTAAGAACACAGAGTTTCCAAAACTCATAAATGGCTTCCTCCAAGATGAAAAAAAAAAACAGTTTCAGTTTTTTATATCCTTTATAATAATTAATGGCACTGCCACAAAGAGTAAAGAATAAATATAAGGAATGACGGAACGTGCTTTCGAAGAAAATGTAAATGAAGTCTTTAAAAAAAATGAAAAAACTCCCCCGCAAATCGATATCCCGAGCGCTTTATCCATTAACGGCATCAAGAATTTTAATGCAATATCAATACTGGCGAATCTGGCAACAAAGTCTAACAGATCCTGAAACTGATTATTAAGAGGCCTCGCCATTAAAATTGCTCTCAGAACTCACAAAATCGAAACCCTGCCTTCATTAGGGCGAAGGGAATGTGAAAGGAGTTCCTTTGCTTGAATATTCACAGCCCCCTCGTACCACCATTAATAACAAGAAAGCTGTGGAAAGGCTTGGCTTCAAAAGTAATTTTATGCATTTTGGAATAGCTTGCTAATGGAGTCAAAAGTTGGAGAAATATGGCGTTCTTGTGTGATACGAGAGCAACATTTCGGTTAGAATTCAAGTGGAATTAGCATACGCTCCGATAAAAATACATCGCGGTTATAAATGAGAAACGACATTTCAAGAATGAGAAGTGATGTGTATTATTTTAATGGAACGTTCATACAGCAAAAGTGATGATTCAGAGCAACGAAGAGCAGTACATCAACCTACCAGACAACTAAGCTATTTATATGTCAATAGATTATCTTAGAAATTTAGATGATATAAATTTACTTATACAAACAGCAAATGTCATTATGTCATTTTCTCAAGTTCTTAGAGAGTTGGAAAACACTATAAAGGCGTGAATTGTCCCAGTTTAAGTGACACACTTAAATATAAAATTGTTCAAATTTGCTTGAAGACAAAGTTCTAGAAATTATTGAAGTATACTGAAGGTAGCAATTGAAGTAAATGCTTTTAAAAAAAGATTTTTTAAAAAAAGTGATTATCTGAATTACATCAGAATAAATGCCTAAGAATAGGGTAAAATGAAGATTTAAAAGTAAATTAAATGCTTAATGTTAAAATTTGATTGAGTGGTATTAAAAAAATGCCTTAGATGGTGTGACTGGAGGAGGAACAATAATTGTTTTTAACGGAATAATCTTTAATTGCAAAATAAGGAAAAAAATATGTCGCTCGGTACTGTATTGAACTAGTTCAGAAACTAATTCTAAGGAAGAAATCTTTGAAAATGTCGAGCTTGATTTCCAGCAAAATATTAAATGCTTAAACGATTCCAAAAATAAGGTAAAAGAAGATTAAGGTAGCTTTGAGAATAAAACGTGTTCCATACTTATTACACACTTTAGTATCTGAAGCAAATAGTTTAGTCTTTGGAAACTTGGAATATGGTAGTTTCCAAAGACTAAATAACTTGCTTCAGATTTATCCAATGTTTAAGCTACGCCTAAAGTATAGTCCCAACAAATTTAATCAATTTTACTAAAACGTTTAAAATTTTTAAGACCAATTGCGCAAATCACTTTTAATAAGGAAAAATATTTTCAATTTGTTGCCAAGTTTTAAACTTAAAAAAGAACACATGGCAACAGTCACCACCTTCTCACTTCAACTTTTACTTTCCTTGATGCGCAATTATATTAATCGTGTGATTCAGTGGGGCGCCTTCAAAGTTCACTCTTGGGTTCCCATAAAAATAATAACGCAAGGTATAGGGTGGGACGCTTTGACTAAAGATATAATAGAAGGTGCCCTTACATGCCCCTCTAAAAAAGGAACACCTGTTTGCTTAAGAGATCAACTTGAGGCCAATATTCGGGGATTCATGGCATCATAAGTCATGGCTGCTCCTGATATTATGGGAATTTATCAGGTTGTTGTACTTTATCTAGGGAAATATTTACCAATGTTACCTTTGTGTAAAAGGTGCTGGTGTATCCCCAATATAAAAGATTGACATTCACCTTTCCTTTCTCAAAGCAATCTCATATAATTCTTTTTCCGGCTTACTTTTATTATGTTAGTCAAGTTTATTTTGTGTACGTTTATGAAGATTCTTTTTGCGAGTATTAATTTGCGAAGAATACAATGTTTTTAAAATACTCCCCCTCCCCTTTTTTTTCTATTATTTTCAGTTATCTCCATTTGTTTTGTCTTGTATTGCATGAAAAAACTATTTGTATAACGGTTTTATGCTAAATCAGTTTACCATCTGATAAGTTTCATACTAAAAATTTGCAAATTATGTTTCGCCTTTATAGCAGTGCAAAAAAAATTGCTTTTTAACCCTTTCTAAGGTCGTGGTAAGTATACTTACCACCAAATTCATCAACTTATAAACGTTTACAGTAAGCTATTATCCCCCCCCCCCCCTTTTGGCTGGCAGAAATTCGTAAAGACTGTAGGAAGTATATTTGAAATCAAATGCATGAAATTTTAAATGTGTGAGGCATACCCCCCAAAGAGAAGGGGACAGGGGGTAAAAAAAAAATCGTGGTAATTTTATTGAATGAACTATGTGAATTTCTGCTTTGAAACAAATCTTTATCCTAAAATTCTTTTAATATTCCACTACTAGAAAAAAATGGCTCGTTAAAGGACTAACAAACGTGAAAAAGCTAGGAAGAAACAGGTATTACTTCTCATTGCAGGAAAGTGCATGTAAAACATAGGTCAGCTTATCTATTTTACTTTCTATTGGTGGTTTCCAATAAACAGTAGCATTATCCGTTACTCAATATATTTTTTTAAAATTCGTAACGTATTGGTGTCTGTTTCTTGGCGATACCAGCTTTGAAACTGCGAGCTACAAATGTCAAATTAGAAAATCCTATCTAATTAAGGGCACGAAGAGAAAAATTTGAGAAAATATTAGACACATTATTTCGGGGGATTTCTCAAAAATACGTTTTACTAGATAAATACAACTCCACTACGGAATTTTGGTAGTTGAGCGCTTCTGCGCATGGCAGAAAAGAACGAATCCATTCGAATTTTAGGGGAGTTTTTTTTTTTTTTTTTTTTTTTTTTAAGGTGCGTTTATTTAGTACGCAAATCAGAATGTTTGCTTCTCTGTTTGCTGAAAGTGACTAAATTTATAAATTGGCATATAGCGTCAGTTTGTAAGGAATAAAGTATAAGAACTAGAACGAGAAGATGGAGGCACATTATTTATACCAGCAGTTTCTCCCTTAAACATGAAAGGATTTGCCTTGGCACTCTGCCTGCCGACTTGCTTTGGTTGATGGTAGAACTAATAACTCTTTATCTATATATAGAATGTTCATTAATTACTGTCAGGGTTTCCGTACCTCATAACTTTCGAATAAAATATATTACGCAAAACCGATTATGTATTCGTTAATTACAACTCAAAGAATTTTAGACGAGAACTTTCCCGACAGGTAATGCGCCATCCCATAACCTCCAAGATCACCAGATATAACACCGCTGGACTTCTTTCTATGGGGGGTCCTCAAGAGCATTGTGTACAAGACCCCTGTGCCTTCCTTTGATGAGCTGAAGTGCAGAATTGTTACTGCGTTCCAAAATGTTACCCCACAAATGCTGGAGAACACTTGGAGGGAAATCGAATGTCGTCTCGATGTGTTACGAGCCACGAAGGGCAGCCATGTGCAAATTCATTCATCTTTTAAACATCATTAATAAAATTCTTTGAGTTGTAATTTATGAATACTTAATCGGTTTTTGCGTAATATTTTTTATTCGAAAGTTATGAGGTACGGAAACCCCGACAATAATTAATGAACACTCTGTATATAAAAACGAACGTATGTCTGTCTGTCCTTTATGCATTACTACACCATTCGTCCGATCGCCATGAAACTTTGGGAAGTTGTTGAGTACACTCCTGCGAAGGTTTCTGAAAAAAAGTCTTACAGGTAGTTCTTTTTTTATTCCAATTTTACGCAGTTGTCCACATAAATTCCACAATATGGGGGTGAAAAAACCTTGCACATATTGATGTAATATATCGATCGATTGCGCTAATTTTTCTGCACAAGTTGATATTTGTTCTAAGTTTCTAAGTCAATAAGAACGCCAGTTATAAGCTTTTTAGTCCGATTTCTTAAGGCTTACCTTGATCCAAAAATAATAATTAGCAGTTTCCTCAACTCCGGGTGCATAGCGTTAGCTTAATTTCAATATAAAACTTATTTTTCAAAATAGAGTGACATCAGTTTATTTATCTACGGAAAAACAATAATAAAGCATACCTTCGATTTAACGTTTTTCTCAAATTAGCAATAGGTTTTTAATTCGAGATTGAACTTGATAAAAGTATTGTCTCCCCGATTTAACGATTTCCTTGATTTAGCAATAGCATTGAAATAAATATCTCCAGAAAAGGAATACGTATGGTTTATACTAGATTCAAATAACGTGGCGAATATGATATGCTGCAATTTGACATTTTTAATTAGTGATTGGCGATAAATCGGAACACACTAATGAACTTAGTGTGCGCTTACGTTTTTTAGGTACTGTTAAAATTCAGCACGAGCAGCGCCGTGCGAGTACCGCTAGTAATTATTTTATTATTTGTTTACTGCTCTTAATTATGCACATTTGTTGATTTATATTTATTTATTAGTTCACATATTTTCCAAATTTAGATCAATATTTGTGGCATTTTTAAAAATATTCTACGGCTTGAAGTGCAGCACATATTGATACCAGAGTCTTTCGTTTAAAGAATAAGAACTTCCTAGTCAAAACGATTAAAAGATTTATTTAAACATATTTACTTGAAAATGCCGTTCAACAATTACTACAGGGGCTCCCCACTGAGAGTGATGGATCCCCCTCCCCCCCAAATGGTCAAAACTTCTTGAAAACACCCCCTTAAGAATTTCAATGCACGGTCGGTGCCATGGTCACCCCTGAGCAATAATTAAAATAAAACATTTACACTAATTAAAAAGCAAAGTGACCATATCGACCTCCTATTACGATCATAGAATAAATGAGATTGATTACATTGAAGTGACATAATATATGAGGAGGTGAGAAGCAAAGGGATGTAAGTGACCAAAAAACGATTCTGAGAAAAACGCGTTCAAAGTTTGGATCTCATGGGACCTTTAATGTTATTTTTTTTCTAAATCGCGTTGAAAAGGAGCACCTGTTAAAGACTAACATTTGTTGTCACAATATAGAATGGTGCTTTCCTTATCATTTGCACTCCAAATTTTCAATTTTGTCACTTTCATCCCTTTGCTTCTGGCCTCATATTATACGTGCTTACATTTCCAAAGTAAATAGTAAATGTCATAAAATAGACAGTCAAACCCAGCTATTACGAACCCTCAATGGACCGACTTCGGAGATCGCTATAACCGAGGGTTCGCTACACCCGATTTTTCAAAAAAAGTGTTAACTGACTAAGATACTTCTATATAATAAACATATTTCTGTCAAAAATCAGGGTAGAGGAGCAAAATATTAACTTTAAATATGGTTTTTAATAATAAACAAACAATTAAAAAATTTACCTTGTTATTTTTCTATAGTATGAAAAAAAATATTATTGGCTGTAAACTTTTGGCTTTTGTGTACACCATTGTAAAAAATAGGGTGACTAGAGTAGGACACAAATGGCAGGGAATGTTGCTGAGACAAATCGTATGAAAGACTTAAAATTTTTGATCGCTACAGCCGATTTTCTAACGTTTGGTGATCGTTATAAACGTTTGAAAATGCATTAAAGACATAGGGTTTCAGTTAGGACCATTTGGAAGGTTCGTTACAGCCGGGAGATCTTTATAGCCCGGGTTCGCTGTAGCAAGGTTCGACTGTGTATATATATATTGCCGAAGTGAGAGATAAATTAAAAATTTATGAAAGTGGTTCGCATTTGCATGTTCAAAAATGTTAAATGCAAAAACAAAAATCAAAAATTTTAATGAAAACTTACTTTTCAAACTACTAATAATTGCGCATTTCAGTTGCCAAAGGTTTTGAATGCCCAAAATAATTTCAAATGTACCAAATACAAAAAAAAAATGGATAGAGGATCTATTCAAGTAAATGCTTTTCGAGAAACTAATTTTAAGAATAATGTAAAGACGAATTTTTAAGACCATAATGAAGCACATTTATCGTATTCATCACACATTGAGAAGAAAGGAATAACGGTAAAACGTGCAATTCCGACAGGACAAAAGGAAACAAACACAAAAGACCAAACGATTTCCATTCACTTAACCAGTTGAATAATTTATTTGTAGTAATTCTGAGGAAATGATTTTCTTCCTTCATTTCCAAACGATTTAAATTCAGTTACACAGCCTCAAAAGGAAATTCGGGAATTCCTTTTCTGCTATTTTTTTTTTACTTTTCCCTGTAACTGTAGCCGAATCTGATGCTTCAACAAAAATGTCTCGCTTCAGTAGATAATGTGCAATAAGGAACGAAAATTGCGTTTGAAAATAGTTCCAGAGCTATTTTACAGAAGAAAAAAAAAGTCTTTCTTAAGCATAAAATTTTTGTTTTAATTTGATTAAAATACGAAACTGTATATCGTACTTAAAATACTCTTGAAGACGAATGAAAGTAATTAAACTGTAAATGGTATTTGAAACTGTTGGAGAATTTAAAACGTAGAAAAGTATGCAAATTTGAAACCAGATCACATTTAAATTATTTGGTGAGGTGCGTGTGTGGGGGTGCGATTCATAATAAATTAATCGTTATAATTTATTCAACAATTGAATCCTGTTAATAAAATCTAATGACTTTCTAATCATTCTAACCTCAAGTACAGTCAAAATAGAAAATGTCGACTTCAAAAGTTGCTTGCAATCTAAAATTGGGTTCAACTCAATTCGGGGCTTCCTTAAAAATTTCAGCTTTGTAGAATGTTATACAAACATTTTACATCACTTTATTTGTCACAGGCACTAGGAATATACATCCAACTGAAGATTGATTAAAATTGTGTAGAACAGAAGTATTGTATTGCATTCCATAGTGATTGCATGAAGTTTATCAAATGCAACCGCGGTCCAATTTTAGGAAACAATTTTAACAGAGTAGAATATAGTTCCTCGAAATGTTGAAGTAAACGTAGATTTTTCTCATTCTACAATCTTATAACTTAACTTTCCTGCTCTGTAATAAGAACAAAAAAATACGTGGTTAGTCGTAAATAGTGTATAATAGTTACATTATACATTTTGGAATGACCAAATTTGAAATTTGATAGGGATTAAACAATAATTTGTTGGAAGTTAAACATTTGTAGCACTGTGCAAATTTACGTAATTTCGATCAAACATAGTTTTAGCGGGGCCTCGGTGGCCGAGCGGTCTTAGTACCAGTTTCCGCCCGCTGCTTGCGCGCAGTAACGAGGTCCTGGGTTCGATTCCCACCTTGCCCTGGGTGTCTTTCTGTTATTTCCTCTCTTTGTGATGTAATAAAATCTTTCATGTATTGTCTTGTGCTATCTGTCATATTGGACGACAGTTCATAAGCGAGTCCAGAGACTAAGCACACGAACTGGAAAATAAATGTAATTCAATTCAATTCAATTCAACAAAATAGTTTTAGTTACACTTCATTCCAAATGTCAAGCAAACTAGGATAGTTGTACCAATCGATTCCAATAAATCAGAGTTCATTTTTTTTTTTGTTACAGAATCTCAGAACAATACCATTAGTTAAGGATGAGAGTAACACTTTTTTTTCTCTTTTGGTCATGTTTTTCAAGGGGGTAAGAACCGGAAGTGCATTTTTAATTCTGGTTCCACATCAAGTTGGCATTTGTCGTGATTCTTACTTTCGCAACAACGGAAGGAAAGATACTTTTATTTATTTGATCCGAAGCGTTCCACTTGAAAAGAGGCCAAAGGTCGAGGGGGGCCCTCGGACAGGTTGTGTTTTCTGCAGACGATTTTATTGCACTTGGCCCCTTTTTTTATGTCAGTCTTAAGGAAGTATTTTTCTTGTTCTCACAGAGAGGGAGGAGGAGAGAATGCGTTCTTTTTCGGCTCGAGGCGATGAGGGATGTAATCTGCTCTTTTGTTCGAACTGGATGGATGATAATCGCCTGGTCCAATGGCGGCACCGAAAAAAAAATCACTCCAATTAAACTGATGCTTTGTATTTAACAGATACAGATCCGGCTCACGTTTTTGTATCCTTTTTGTAATAAAAGTTGCGTGGAATGAAAATGAATTTTCATTGTTTTTATAATCAGAAAATCTTATTTTTAGGAAAAAAATCTTTCTGTCAAGTTTAAAAGCGAGCTATATGTATACATATGCAGGGTGTACACCGTAAAACTTAGCAACAAGGAGTAAAGAGAAAGATGGCTGCATGTACAGCTATACAACATGAAAAAGTGGTTTTTAGAAGTGCGTATTTTCATCTTGTCAAATTATGCATGTCTTTCAAATAAAGTAGCGATTTTTGTTTAGGGTCAGGTGGGGGAAAGTGGTCAATGGGGTAAAGTGGTCATACGGCAAAGAAAAGGCTATAGCTTTGAAATAAATAAAGGAATTGGAGTAAATTTTTTATTTTAGATTTTAATAATTGGGAATTAAATTTTACATTCAAAATTTTCTTGATACCAGCTTTTTAGATGAAGAAAACAGTCAATTTGCTTGTTTATACAACACTTTGAAATTGAAACAGCTCTTTTAACTTCTCTCTGACATTTTGTTTGAAAGAATTTGCCTCTAATTGACGGTTCAGGAAGCTTTGCACAGATCCCAAAAATACTTCCTCACTAACCATGAAGCTAGATTTAGTTTTTATATTAATTAACAGTAGTTTAAGTAAGATGGGGTAAAGTGGTCATAGTATTAGGCTTAACATGCATCGATGCTCTAAAATTACTTTTGGTTAATTTATGAAGTAGACTAGGACTTAACTTACATAAAACTCACGGAAACTCAGCTTCCATATTTATTTTCAATTTTATGCGAACTTTTAACTCTCAGAGGGAATTCAGGCTTAATACGTATGAAGGTAAATTTTGAAGACTACAGGGCTCCGCACTTATTTTGTTTGAAACTAAGCCGAGAGGAAGATGTTAGTTAAACATTAATGTCACTAATACTGTATTATTTCTTAAAAAATAACTTTCAAATTTACTTTTAGTAAAAAGGATTAAACACAACTGAGCTCAAATGCAATAGGGATTATTCATAAATGATGTCCTTCGAGGGGGAAGGAGGTGGGGTTCGTGAAATTGTCACAAAGTGTGACAAGGGGAAGGGGTAACAAGAAGTGTGATATCCTGCTTATGCGAAATAGCGTGACATGTGACAAAGGTGGGGGGGGGGGGGGTCAAATATGTGGGGAAAGAAGCGTGACATTTATGAACGGTCCTTTAGAGATAGAGATTGAAAGTACTATACGATAGTCTTCTTACAATGATGTGTCTAGTATTGACAAATTTTTAGAAGCACCTAAAACAATTTTCAAGTTATCCCAATAGATATATTCATTTCTAAATGGACTTATTATAAATATCATTAAGCTGCAAATGTTTAGAACTAGTTGTACTTTGAACAAGAATAATGCAGTAAAGAGAGAGAGAATTAAAAATAGCTAGGTATTTTTCTCCCATTGTGATTTTTAATAAGCTGTAACTATCTCAGAACTCTCTTACTAGCATTGTTTCCTTAATATGTAATTTCAATAATTTAGTCATTCATTAAAAGCTATTTTAAATTTTTTCACGGAAAATTTTGAATTTCAAATTTGTTTTATTATATGCATTAAATTAAAAGGCAGACATACACTCTATAATATTTAGGGATTAAAACCTAATAATACCTGTTATTATGTATCCTAAAATAATTTGGTACATAACTTTGCTTTAAGACCATCTATGCAGCTGCTGAAGAGACTGAAATACCTTACCAGACGTTATAAAGATGAGACCAACTTTTGACCATAATTGAGGGCCTTAATAAATTCAGTTGGGTGAACTATAGTTGTTTCCTTACGAAAATGAATATTGAGTATTTTGTAATATTATAATTATTATTACTTTTATAAGGTCTTTTTTACAATTATGACCACTTTACCCCATGCACTACTCCCTTTACCCCGCCCCATGGGGTAAAGTGGTCATAAATACATCCCAGAAAGGAGATGTAAAATTATTTTACTTCATTTTTTCTGCTCAAAATTTAATGCAATCTGTTCTTCAATAACGTAATGTAAAATATCAAGCAAAAAATCTGAAGGTTTTGAACAAATTCTTATATTTATTGGCGACGAAAGTTGAAAAACGTGGATTTTATGACCACTTTACCCCACCTGACCCTATATGTTAGATTTTTGTTAGTTTGCAGAAAAGATGCCTTTTTACAATATGCTTTTTAAATTATACTTCTTTTGTTAGAAAGGACATAAGAATTTGAAAGGGCAATTCAACATTCAATGAAAATAATCTATTTTTATGTGTTTAATGTATCATTACCTACATTATGCAGTAGCGTCATATAGGGGGAGGAGATAATCTCCAGGTAACACCGTTTTGGGGGATATTCAGACGTGACACACAAAACGAGTTGAAGAGTTTTTGAAGAGTACATACGCTTGAACTATACAATTTTGCTAGTGCTATTCAGTGTATCATAACCGAAAATAAATGTAGTTTACCGAAGACACCAAAATAAATGATTTTGTTTTTCTTTTTTACAAAACTACTAGTTTATGCAACACGGCAAAGGGTTTTTCTCACCACCCCCTTCCTTGTGGGGGAGGGGTTGACACCACAAATTTCCGTCCCAATGATATAGAAGGCCACTACATTATGATATTTTATCAGTCTTTTTGAATTTCTGATTATGGAAAGGGAATAGCATTTTAAAAAACATTGCAAAAGAAAAAGCGCGAGAGACGTTCAGTTCTTTAAGTGTCTCAATTTTTCATTTCAACCAATGTAAGGCTCCATAAATAATACTTTGAGGAAGTTATTTCTTTAAGAAAATCCTAGTTTTAAACTGTTAGGAAAAATTCTTCGTTTTATCAGATTCAGAGTATCTTCAACAGGGCCGAGAGGGGTCTGTGATTATTTATATATGATAAACTCTTTCTTTGATCTCAATGTCTATTCTAATAAATTCTATTATCCTCAATGTTCTTAATTTATTTCTGAGATTGCTCTCGCGTAAATCGGAGGGTTTGTTCATGTAGATGAACTATTAAAATCAAGAAGCAAAGTGACGTGCTATATATGTCCGACTAACAGTCACTCGACTTCGAATTTAAAAATACATTTATCATTAACAGCAAGGACGGCATATAAATACTTAAACCTTTTTTACGGAATGAATGGAACGATTAATAGATTCTTCAACCGAGCCTGTACCAAATCCGAATATTGTCCGAAACAAGACTGAGCATTACTTTAACAACTTCAAGCGCAATATCATAATTTTCTACTGCCGTGCAGTTGCATTTGTTGAAGAACCAACCACCCAGCAAAGATTTTAGGTATAATAAATTCTCACGTCTTTTAATTGATGCAGGGTACCGATCGAAAAAGGAGCAGAAGTGAAAAAGACGCAGAACTGAAATTCAACTTTATTTCACATCAAATTATAAGTTTAAAGGGTACGTAATGCAACATACATCCTATTGGCATCAAGGGCCTTCACAGACTACCCCGAAGTGCATGGAACGCAACGCTAAATGCATAACAGAAAGAATAACAGTATTACTCTAAAGAATTCATCTGCTGATCAGAAATGAAATTTAACAAAAAATAAAGTTAAAACGAAGCAAAACTCATATGCTTCATAAAGTTTAAAGTACTACTATTTCAAAAGTGATTTTTTAAACCCTATTTTAAAGAACCACATGAATCAAATTGAAATGTTTATGCGTTAAAGCAGGTATATATATATATATATTAGCATTTTGAGCGAGATTGTAAAAAACAGGAATTATGGAACGAAAGGGGGGAGCACAGTAAACATTTTACCGACATATAACTGCGAAATATCTTGGATCAGTGACGTATAAATGAATGTTAAGTTACATTAATTTTTACATAACACTTTTGAAAATTGACGAAGAACAATTGACGGTCTTCAGACGAAGAAAACACCAACAAGAAACATTTCGCATATGATTGAAAACAATAATTTAAAAAAATTAATAACACACGCTATTTCTGAAATACAAGATTCGATATATTCAAATAGTAGCGCCGCCAAATGGAGAGAAAGTCTTATCAGGGGCGCGAGCGAGTTAAAAGGGACAGCCATACCCCTCCCCCTCCGGGATAAGGCGCGGAAAAGGGGAACAGTACAAATCATGTTAATTTTCTAATGATCTATACGAGTTTCATTTTTTAAACCAATCTAAATTCAAAAAACACTTCAATATACCGTTACAAGAAAAACCGGTTCTATAAAGGGTTAAGATCATCTTCCCTCCAGACATATTACAGGTGACCTTCTAATTGAAAGGATCAAATTTCTCATTCATTGATCTCTTTGCACGCGCATGCACAATGATTTTTGCGTAATTTAATAAATATTCTGCTTAACTATATTTTTTTCAAGCAGTCAATCCCTAGTTCTCCCATCACCAACAAACGAAAAATTTCTATCTCGTTGTTAACAACTAAAGTCGATCTTAACAAACGAAAGTTGGCGAGGCCTACCAAAAAGTAGTATCAAATATCTGAAAAACAGGAATTGTTTACTTACCCCTTCATTCCAAGATCTTGAAGTGAAAGTACCAAAAATGCTCAGAATAGTGTCATAGTACTGTACTTTCAAAGAGCAATTTTCTGTCGGAGAACGAAGTAAAAGTACCACATTCTTGAACAGCTTAATAAGACTTAATTTACCACACACCATACCTATAAAAATAATTCAATGTTCAGCAACACACAAAACCACTTTGAATATTACAGCTTCATGGCCAAAACGGCCATAGAAATCATCAAATGGACAAATTCTTCTACCCAGTTGCCAATGAAGGCTTCAAAATACAATGAGTGTTCGCAACAGTAAGTATTGAAACCCTTTTGAAAGGAGACACGTCAAATTATTGAATTGGATTCTTTTAAAATCAGGGATTAATTTATCTAATTCCGCTCTTTTAAACAGTTTTCTAATTTTGAATGTTAACAAACAGCACAATGCTAAAAAAAAGACAACGCTAGTTCATAGTCCTCTTATTTTTTTTATTGGCCCGGACGGCTGACTCATAAGATAGAAAATTTTTGTAAAAAATGAGATCCCAAAACTTGAAGAAGTTTTGTCCATTATACTCGTAATTGTGGATTGAATGCTATAGTGTTTGTTTGTTTGACCTTGAAAGTATGAGTTCTGTTGTTTGTTTGAAATATATCATTGCGGGAGTCAAATGTATTCATCCAGTGGGACGCGTGAACTTCGACTTTTGTGTCTACTTCTCAATTTCTGAGTAGTTGGCACACTATAATGTGTGCGATAACTGCAAACCCTGAAGATTTCATGCACAGTAAATGACATGATGACGAACGAAATTTTAGCCTGAAACGAAATTTTAGCCTGATTATTTTTTTTCTTTGTAATTTACTTACGTCAACTTTTACTGGCAAATAAATTGCCTAAAAAACGTATTTTAAATTCCTAATCGGAGCCTCAATGGCTGAGCAGTCTAAGTGAGTGATCCGGTAACTGCCTGCTTAACTAAAGATGTGATGGGTTCGATTTCCGTTCAGTGCCCTGTGTGTATTCTTGTAATTTTCCTCCTTCTGTTGTAATAGTGTATCTTATATTGTCTTGTTCTATCTTAAACGAGAGTTTTAGGCACGTCCACACAGATAGCAAATAAAATCGAAATTGTATGCCACCGGAAATGATTTGTATAAACGAAAACAATAAGTCCTATTCCTAAGTGATGGTGAATTTTGGTGCCGAAAAAGAAGGTGAACTTAGAAAACTTACAAAACTAGCGCAGAGAACCGATAATTTGGTTTGGATTTCTTTTTCAGGTATGCTACTCTGTGAGTGCCTGAAATCATGATAGAACGTAAAATTATAAAGTGCCCTCGTGCCAACCCCGAGGATCCGCCATTGCAAATGAGTGTATGTACCCTGTGTGAAAGGATGACTTGCTCTTCAAAACAAAGTTTAAATAAGAAAATTAACTTTCTTCTCACATGTCTCATTGTTTTAAAGCTCGTTTGTCACCGATTTTTTACGCAGCTTTCCGAAGAACAAGTCGTCCTTTTTCTCCTAACGACACTCCTGATGGTGTTTTTCACGACACAGAGACCGGTGAGATTGAAAATAGGTCGCAAATAATAAAAAACGATTAAACGATAAGATGTCGGGAAGATTTGCAGCGAGTTCTGTATCTCCTTTCCTCCCAGCTTTCACTTTTCGTTTGTTTACACTTAATTTAGAAGCCCGAAAAGTGGCATCGATGGCAAATTTTAAGATATTGAGGTCAGGTGACACGTGTATGGCATGCTTTAATAGAAATCTCTCGAGTATTTAGGCGACGAGGGAAAAACTGCGCGCTTAGCAGAAAAGATAAAATATATATCTTCGGTTAAAAAAGGAAGTATTTCTCTTTTTGTTTAACGTGTTGGAATTTTTTTTCAAGTCTACAAAAGGGCTGAAGTGGGCGTTTATATTTCGTGTGTATTGCTTCGCTTTCTTAGCCATTCCTAGAGAGACATTTTGTCATTTTTATACTTCCTGGATTGGAAATTTGTTAAATGTATTTATAGATACTGTCAGCCCCGCTTAATCGGGTAACGGATAAAGGAATACCCCGCTTATAAGAATAAAACCTTCCGGAACCGAATATTTCCCCATAGACGCAATGTTAAAGACCCCAGTTAATCGAATAATTTCCCGGATAATCCAATAATACTGGTCTGCTTTTGAAATATTTTTGATAAAAAATTGATTACATTTCAAAAATAAGTGTAAATAAGAACAATTTTTGAATTTTTAAGCTGATCTTTCGCACCACCTTACTTTTCATCATTTTAATTTGTACTTAAAAATATATAATAATGCATTTAATTACGTAACTATTTTGTTTTTATTTATTTTATTTAAAAAACTTTTAAACACTAACATTAATAACTTCTTTTAATTAGATATACTGATTTATTATTACGTTTCTAGGCAATATTATCAGTTCTGTAAGGTAAAGAAAATTTCCCCTCATATTCGAATACCCCGCTTAATCGAATAAAATATGCTGGAACCGACGATATTCCTTTAAGCGGGTCCGACAGTATCACACGAGTTTTGTTAATTGACATTTCGCTGCCATTAAAAGTATGTATGCTGAAATCAGACAAGATTTTATCAAAAACTTTCTGCGGCGCCAGAAAGTTTTTGATAAAATTCTGGTTGATAAAATTCTGGTTTTGATAAAATTCTGGATAAAGTTTTTAAAAGCATATAGCTTTTAAAAACTACCGTCAGTTAGAGAAGAATTTTTTGTGGTCGAACGTGTAACTTGTCAGTATCAATCTAGATTTAGACTAACTGCACACACAAGTAAAATTACTACTCTAATTTTTTCCCACAGAAGAAACCACAAGGTTGAAAAACCTACACAAATTGGCAAAACCATACGAGTTACCGGAAAGGTGTTTCTGTTGTTTCTAATGCCACTTGGGTATCCAAGCTCCCCTTCGCAGAGCGACCAGGGATTAAGGCGGTAAGGAGCGCCTTCCTTTTATACATGAGCACCACAACGGTGGAAGTACAATTTGGCTCGTTATGTATTTGGATGACACCCGATGGCGCCACCACAAATACGCCACCCTTCTTTTTTTTTAAACCCAAGAGTGAAGGGAAGCGAAACTCTCCACCCTCCGGTACCCTTAGAACTGCCTCGGGACTTCAGGGTCCACGGATTTTACATGCACGCCCCAAGCGTACATTGTGGGTACCCACCGGGTCGGGTATCGAATACCCAATCTTCCGGTTAGCAGTTCGACATCCTAACCACTAGGCTACCATGACCCTACCGGAAATGTTTAATACATTGATGCACAGTTACGTCATTAAGACGAAAATTTAGCTTAAGCTTAGCAAGAAAATGGGTGGCTTGTATTTTCTCAAAAGAATGCTTTGATAAATATTTTTTCTCTATAGCTTAAATGTCAATCAAATAGTGTTGCTTTAAGTTATCAAATGTTTTTATCTCTTAAAAAAAGTCTATGTTCTTAAAACTGAAATGTAATACGCTCTGTAACGCTCTAGAAAAGGACTGTCCATAAACGATGTCACGCTTTCTCCCATATATTTGACCCCCACCCCCTTTGTCACATGCCGCGCTATGTTGCATAAGCATGATGTCACACTTCTTGTTACTCCCTCTCCTCCCCTTGTCACAATTTCACGAACACCCCTCCTCCTCGCGCGTGACATCATTTATGAATGATCCCAAACTGTAGAAAAAGCCCTTGATCGCTGAATAAAGATTCGCACTTATGAATTTAAGCGAAATGTTGCAATTTAGCCAATTATATAATAAGTTAGAAATCACATATGGGGATTTCTTATTCTGAATTCAATCTTCTTTCTTTCTTTTTTTTTTGCATTGGGCCCCAATATCTAATTCTATCCTATAAATTCTCTTTTTTTTTTTTTTTTTGCCCACAAGCAAAATTCTTAAAAATCGTAATGTCTTCAAGTAGAACCGCCCCTAATCCTTGTCCTAGATAGAATTAAAGTTGAACAGAACAAAAAAATATTAAAAAATCAGGAAATTTATTTTGTACCTTTAGGCCCCTAAACGCCTCCTCCTTTTACCAACAATTTATTTCACTTATATTAAACAAAAAATAACATCAAAAAGAAGAGACAGCAGTGTCCGCGTTGCGATAAAGATCAATTTATTTCTCAGTAACGGTACGATTTACCACCTGCGGTATCAATTTTATCCATCAATTTGATATCTACTCAACGTGATGTGAAATTAACTTTGAAAATTACTGCTGAAAAACCAGACCAAGGTCTCTCTTTGTTCTCAGTGCCAGACCATCCCCAACGAGCGAAGAATCAACTCTCTTCCAAATAATTTCATCTCTGCAATTGATTGGGGAAAGGGGGGAAAGGCTTGAACCTCTCTGTCAGCGCCATTTCGTCACACTTCATCGAGATCTGTAGCAAGAGATACAGAGGTTAGAGCAAGAAAAAAAAACGATAAAATGACTTCTTTTTTCTTTTTTTGCTCGTTTTCGACGGTACCACCCTTTTTTTCACTTGAGTAAGCATCTTTCGCAAAGTTCAGCAGATCACAGCGGTACGCGATGACCTCAATATTTTGAAACTTTCCATCTGCCGCCATCAACAAGGATTCCAGTAGTGACCATGGCAACCGGGAGACAAAGAAAAAGAAAGTGCGATGAAGGAAGTTCTGCTTTCTTTGTTGTCCGAAGAGAGAAGGCGGAGGTTTTCCCGCCATTTTATTTTCCTTGTAATTTATCTTTATTTCAAAGATCAACTACCAGTATTTGCGTTTCTTATTGAGATTGATTCTAGTGAATTTATCAGTTGCAAGACGTGACCCTCAACGTTTTTTTCCCCTCAGATTCTGAGAAAATATCTTTCCTTGGAAGCATTTCTGGGGATGAATCCTTCATTTGAAATTAAGTAAAAAGCTCTCTAATAATCAAGTAGTAACTGATACTTCAATAAATATACTTAAGAATTTCAATTTTTTGCTGTAGCTTCCTTGTTTTCTCCCTCTGAAAACCTTATGCACAATCACTAGATGGTGCAAGTCGCTTGTTAAACATAATTCTTTTTGTTCGGCATTATTCGTTTTTCGTTCATAGGTGAGATGTTTGTTGCATTAGGAATGCAGAGAATATTTTAACAAACGCCTCCCACTTTTTCTGAAGAAATCACGCATCATTTCTAATTAATAAAACACATTTCAGTTTTTTGCAAGAAACTGAAGACAATGCTCTTGTGCAAGAAAATTATCTTTGATTAGGTCTTTTAATTTTAATAACAATCACAAAGATGACAGAAATGGACAGCAAGTGGCAAAAAATGAAACGTAATAACAAGATTTTTAAAAAATGTAAGCACATTATAGCAAAAATAACAAAAGCCATTAACTGATTGCAAAATGTTGATTATGTATTTATTTTTAATTTTCTTTTAAGGATGGTTCGCCTATGAATAGGATTTCAAAAATAGTTTTTACGTACGTATTCTTCGAAGGATTTTTCAATTCAGTGGATATTAATTAACAAAAAAAGTAAGGGTTTAAGTATCAAAAATATCGGGTTTTCGAGAAAAAATTAAACTTAATTTATGTATTTTGCACTTTCAAAGCTTTAATAAGGTTATCGAGGCATTTGATTAAGCAAAAAATTCATCAGTTTCTGACAGTATTAAGGACCTTCCAACAGCCAATTTTTGGTTGATTCCTTCCATTATTTCTTAAGAACAGTTACACGTAACGAGAAAAACGTTCAATTGAGTCCTCCCTCTTGACTGGATTACCACCAAAAACCAATCAGCACAATTTCCCATTATGGTCCATATGTATACCAAATTTAGTTCAATTCCAAGTATTAGAGTATTATATTTTGAGTTAGAGTGAGCACAACAAAATGTTAAACTAAAAAGGAAATCTTTCAGTTCAACTCCACTGTGAATTTGTTTATTTTACAATCCTTGGACATTATAATAAAGTAAACACATTTACAGGATGTAAATGGATTTGATTCCAATAAAGCCATGTGAAACGAAACATTTACAGTCGGGTCGGATTCAAAAACGTCTTGGAATACAATGATTGTTTTTGTGTCAAAATACTTGTGTGACAGTGTGTGCGTGCACATATATGGGATGTATTTTGTTCTTTTTCATACAATATGTATTAAATGTATACCCTTTAATCCCCACTCCTCTCCCCTGAAAAATTTTGAAATGACTCTCCTGCCTCCGTGCGTTTGTTTCGTTATGACATAGCCATAAATCGTTGCACATAGCTTCGATGTTTTACAGCACAAAGTCGTGCAGTTATGTAAAATGACAAAAACAAATATTAGTTTATATATATATATATATATATATACCAGGTATATGTATACCAGGACCTGAACATGTACTTCTGCACCCAGGGCCCTCGGTCCCGAAAGTTGGGATGGGCACAGTAGGCCATGGCCCCCAATGGGCTGTCGCGCCACTGAATTAGCTAATTTTATGTATAGGCCAAATACCAGGAATGTCATTTGGCCAATCAGAGGGTATCAATTGACACCCCCCTGACTTTTATAAATATATTGAATTCATACATGTTTTTATGTAATGTGTTTTTTTACCTGTAATATGCATTGAAACCCTTTGCCCCCCCCCCCTCACCCTGGAAAATTTTGAAATGACTGGCCTGATATATACACATATAAGATTTTTTCTCCCTGAATCCCTTAATTTGTATATCAATGAAGATATTTTTAATGGCGACTTATAAAAAAAGTGCCTAATACAGGATCAGCTTTAATATCATGGAGAAATTCGTGGCATCGTGGCAGAAAAAAAGATTTGGCTTTTTAAAAGTTTTTGATGATTTTAAGTTTCGTCGGCAGAACAAAGGAAAAGTATAAAATTAAATGGGCAAAGCCCGAGGGTGAAAAAAGAACATCGCTTTCCCGCCATCTGTTTTCCTTGACCTTCTTTGTTGTTACTTTCACGTCGTCTTTTGTTTTTTTGTCTGTGTGTGTTCCGCTTTAAAGAGACAAGAGTTAATGAAAGTATTGATTACAGTTTTGTGAAAGAGATCAGAGCTGTGATTTCCTCTCTCTGGAGTTGCGAGAACTTTATAAATGCTAAAGTTGACCCAGAATTTACTTTTTAGAACCAGCGAAAGATTTCCAATGAAGGGACAAAGAAAATGTTGAAGCTGCGTTTTTTATTGAACAAGGAAAGATTCGTGATTTTTATGTTATTTCTTTGTTTTTTTTTTTTTTTTTAATTTTTCCCCTCAATATACAGCTATAGTCCGTGGGCCGAAATCTCAAAAAGAGCTTAAAATTAATTTTCGTTCCGACACTTGAGGGGCAATTTTATTCTGCCAAAATAAAGCATAATATTTGCTGGTAAATGTAAATTCATAAAGTTCTCCAAAATATGATTGTCCATTAATTCACAGTAACCAAAGTTATGAGGAACTATTTCATTTTCACGTTAGCGCATGGATATCCGAAAAAGATAGCACTGTGACGTCACTAAAAAAGAAATTGACCAATCAGAGCAACAGGAGCAGCCCGCTGTTTACGTTTTAGTAGCGCGTTCACTGTCTGATTCTTTGGAGTTATACAATTCTTTTTGCTTTCACGCTGTTTTTTTTTTTTTTTTCTTTTTTTTTTTAATGTTAACGCTTTTAAAAAATTGTCACTTGCAGTTTTAATGTAAGGGGGTATGTTATTAGTTCATTGACAGTAATTTTTGAGTTGTTCATGCAACTTCAATGATTTATTTAAATAATTTTTATTTAAACTTTTAATTCTGTAGGAGAAAAATAATAAAATCCCCTTCATAAAAAATGTCAATCGATTATTTAACAATTACTACGTCACTGAAAATATTCTCCCTTTTAAAAAAATCTGGGGATATTCTATACCATTCCAGACAAATATGCATCAAGGACGTAGCCAGATTTTTTTTTTTTTTTTTTGGGGGGGGGGGGTTGACTTTGAAACACTTATGTTGAGGAAAGTTTTAGGGAGGAACATATGCTACATTGCGAAAAATTTCCGGATTTCGGGGGGAGGCCCGAAATCCGGACAACACAATCCCGGCCCGTGGGCCTCCCCCCCTCCCCTCTGGATACGGCCTTGATATGCATTAAAGGGGGACACAATCTCAGGGCACAAATCGGCTTTTTAACTTTTTATCTCTTCAGAAACCGCTATGACCCGTTTATAAAAATTTTGGGTTTTAAGAGTTAATATAAGCAGTAGTCATACGGAGTAATTCCTGGTCACGCCTTTTTTAGTTTTATAAACTGGTATAACAAAGTAACTGCTAACTGAAATATGACAAACGCTCCTTAACCCTACACCGTGCAATTTTTCGTTTCTTTGTAAAGAAAAAAGAAAGAAAAATTGTGTTTGTATGTGCTAGTTATAAGTAGAAAAAATAGTAAAAAATTTTTTTATTAAATTCGGAAGAATAGAATCCGAGGAAATTTGACATGTTTTTTAAAAACAACACCGAACATTTAGGGGTAACATTAATAATTTTTTATATAATCATTTTAATAAATGAAACAAAATTAATAACAAATAGGTATGCATTATAATCATAAAATAGCATTAAAATAGTAAAATTTATTAAAATAATTTATTTTATTATTATTTATAAATTGAAAAAATATATCAAAGTAAAAATTTGCCCATGTAACTATTAATTATTAGTTCCATGTGCAAATTTTTTACTTTAATTACCAATAAAGTTTAATAATTTCACTAAAAGGTTTTAAACAAGTAACCTAACATCTGTAGGGGGTTTGATGCAATAATGTTTGTTTCTTCTTTGGTTGAGAGTCAATTGATTTTAAAACAAAATTCCTAAAAAATAATTTAGTCAACCACTTTACACTAATTTGTTACATAGTTACAAGAATAATCTTCCAAAAGATACCAAATAAAGTGAAATAGAACAACCAGAGACACCTGTTCTTGTTTACACTGCAAATAATGCAGGAGCATAAAAAGTACCCCCGAATGCGCGGTGTTGTTTTAAAAGTAAAAAAGGCGCCTTAACATGTATTTTTCACGAAAATTTTCGTACAACTTATATTTATTTTATTTTAACACTATGTAAGCAATTAAAGACTATTTTTCAAAAAAATGTTGCTTAAAATTTGTAAAAAAAATTAAGAATTAGTTGTTTTTTGTACAAAATCAACATGTGTTACGATTTGTGAAAAAAGATGAAGCTTGAGCCCAGTTTACAAGATCTAGGGGAAACTGTATTAACTAATACGATCTTACATACAAAACGAAAGAATACCCCACTTGTTAGAAATAATACAAAACAAGAGCTTAATGAGCGAAAATTAGAGATGTTGTTTAAAAAAAACACAGTGCTGTGTAGGGGTAACTATTCTATTTCATGTTGGAAGAAAAGATTTCTTCCTCGCCTCGATAAGTGAATTAGTGGTATCAGAAATAAAGTTCAAGGACATGAACAATAATAAACTTTGCTTTGATACCACATGTGTCAAACGTAAAGCTGTAAATAGTGCCTTAAATAAGATGGGAAAACCATTACCCATTTCAATGCCAAATGCGTGTATATTTATGTGTCTAAAAAAAAACTCTCTCTTGCTAACATATTTCCGTTTAACAATGTAGAGTAAAATTTAGCTCGCAATGTAAAAGATGCAATATTTTATTCAATAACGGAATGGATACTTAAATGGAAGACAACAAGAACTGAGGCAACTGTGAGGTAAGTCCTCTGATGCGTACCCACTATTTAAATTACTGCTGAATTAGAAATGTACAATACAAATATAACACATAAAGCAAGCGCTCCATACGCACGTAGAATACCAATATAACACATGTGCTAATAATATATAATATATCTTTCTATTATTTTATTGTGCACGATGTAAAAAAAAAATATAGATTTTCAGAAATTTTGGAGGGAAAAATATGTTACTACTACAAAAACATTTTGAAAACAGATCGTCTCCAAAAATTATACCTTTTTTAAAGATCCATACCAGTGCTATATTTAAAACAAAATAATTCTCGTTGATGCTGTTTTATGTTACAAATAGCCTATGCTTTTGAATCCAGTGCATATATTTTCTCTATATTTAAATACATTGGTCGCAAGAATTAATTACAAGAGCCTTTTTTAAAATGAAGTTTAAAATAGAATGATAGCAAGGGTCGAAACCTTGTTTACAAACAATGATGTCAGCGACTGATGTTACAGTCGGCGTGATTGGTTAACTTCGCGGAGCAAAAAATAATTCGATGATTTCATTGGAGCAGAGTACGAATACATCGAAAAAAGAGTGCAAAAGGAAATCTCTTGTTATTAAGTAATGGCCAAGTATTTTTTGGAGAACTTAATAAAATTAGAATTACTAGAACATTTTAAATAGTTTCCTTCAAAGAAAAAATTGCCCCAGAGCATCGGAACGAACTTGAACGATAAATGCATTGGGCCCACGGTCTACTAGTTTTGCAATACTTTCTCAAAGATTAGTAAATAATAGATCTCATCTGTAGAAAAATTCCCTCTTTTGGCATTTTTTCAAGTTTTTAATAAAAAAGTTAATTTTTGTGGAATATGATATCAGAAAGGGGGATCAATCGCGCATGCGTAATCATGCTTTGCTCTTTAAGTGCTGCAATTATAGTATCATTTGTCGATGAAATGTGATATTCTATGTAATTTATTACCAATGATGCAATCGACTGGGGACGCTGGGGGACGGAGAACTTCCACTTTTTATTTTAATGTCCCTTTCCTGACTTTCTCTCCTTTTTCCCCCCAAATTTTTTTACAGCGTAATTTATTTCATTTCAAATTAGATTTTTCATTAATTTAACAAACCACCTTGCTTCACGAATAATGTATCTTTATTTCAAAGAATCAGTAAGAAATATACAATTAATTTTCC
The DNA here is from genome assembly GCA_038502835.1 of Octonoba sinensis. NCBI lineage: Eukaryota > Metazoa > Arthropoda > Arachnida > Araneae > Uloboridae > Octonoba > Octonoba sinensis. The sequence continues at coordinate 125,456,899 of CM076599.1, forward strand.
AATAGTCAAACAGACACCGTAAATTGTGTTATAAAATTATAAGTGCGCTGAGATTTTTCAAATGATAAATAACAGCCTAAAAAATTAAATTAAGCTGTGCCCCACCTCCTTTTAAATATAACTGTTGAAAATTAATTGACAATAAATTATTTCCTTTTTGCAGAAGAAGTTTGAAACAGTGTCCCTGTTAAGTGCTACCAAAGAGTAAAATTGAAATGATTTAATTGATGTTCCGAAAGAAATGGTTGTAGATTTTTCTAATTCATTTAAGTTTATTAAGTAGGTATATTAAATGGTTTATAGGAGATCTTATAATATAATATGGATTTTTTAGTACTATTAAGTGAATTTCGAAAACTCAGAGAGATTTTTTCTTTTTTGAGGCTTACATAAAGGTTTTAATGAATCATTTCAATTTTACTCTTAGATAAGTCAAATAGCAAAGATTTGTTAGAAACTTTATATCCTTGTGAAGGTTCCAAAAGAACAAAAGAATATTAATTGTTTTGGGTTTTATAAGTTGATTGAAATGCTAACTAAATAATGAAATTAAGTGCGATATTATACGTTTGAGAAACTTATGATAAACCATTGCATTGATCATTTGATCATTTATAAAAACAAAATTGATGACTAAATTAAAGATTTTGTGGCCATTTAAAAATTTACCAAAGGGTCGAAAATTACAACTGAAATGATTTATTTGAAGCTTTATAACCCTGCAAAGGTTATAAAAGAAACAGAAAAAGAAAAAAATGTATTTATAATTTAGTTCTAAATTCGCTTAAAGCAACTAAAAAGACAAATGAAATACATTATACGCAGTTATGTTTCTATAATCTATAAATACCTAATGACTACAATGACTATAAAGATTAGTTGTGTGTTGTATTGCATGGATTATGATTTCTTTTTAAATTTGCTTTTAAGGTATGGCATTTATCATAAAATTTTGTTATTTTGTATAATTTCATTTTTTACGGTTGGTCTCTAATCTAAGAATTAAGTTTATACATTAACTAATTTCAAGCACATTTCCTTAACTAATCAAAATGTTACATGACTGTTGTATTAGTTTAACATTTAAAACTGAATTTTTTTATTTATCATCGTACAAAATTACTTTATCCGAGATTCATTGCTTTCTTCTTCTACAGTGCAAGAAAATTAAAATCTGAAAAAAGTTTGGAAAAATTCCCGGCACAGTAAGTAGCTCCTCCATTGCTTTTGCTTTTTCTTCTTCTCTTTTCTTGTCTTTTTTTTCCCCCGCACTTTTTTGTCCTCTTTATCCTCATGACAGCTTGTTCTCCTCTGTTAAGACAAGCCTTAATGAAACGCAGTGATTCTACACTTGGTAAAGAGAGCATCGGAACAAAGAATTCACCCAGGGCCTTCGAAAATTGTTCACTACAAGACTTTGAAATGGCCTCCGGAGAGCCGAACTGTTTTCGAAGCTCTCTGGAAATTAATGACAAGAATCGTGATTGTATTTTAGATAAAGTTTCGCCTTTTAACGTTTAAAAGATCTGTCTTCGCTTTATTATTTAAGGACCTTTGTTGCAGGCTGTGCCCCAGTCGCATTTCGCGGAGGAAATCCTCTAAAATTGCCAATAAGTAGTGCTTGATGTATTTCAGATTTCATGTCAAGTGGGAATAGTTGCAGTTACAGGAAAATGAATTTTGCTTCGTTATTAATGTTTTGCGTTGTTTTGAATAAAAAAGTATTAAAGAATATTTTAAACAAAGTAAGTCGATGACTACAGACGGTTTGTTTTTTATGTCGTAGAAAATTCCCCTATTCTGCACACAATAAAAAAAATAGCATATGTGCCACATTGTACACATAGACTGATGATAATTTCCACATGAATTATTCCACTTTCTAATAACATTCCAAGAAACGTAGAATGACAAATTCTCGTTGCATTAAAAGAGAGAGAGAGAGTGAGAAATCATTTTATTCTAAAAGCTCCTCAATTTAAATGTCTGAGTACTCTTACCACCCTCTTTTCCGAATATTATTTTTAAAGTTCAGAATAACTTTCAATTAGTGTCTCAGTTTGTCAGAGTTTTAGCAGAAATATAATCTTCAGGAATACACAAAAGCAAGTAACATTTGTGTTTTGTGTATCTTCCTGCTGTCACATTATCACCGTGATATAGCAACTTTATATTTGGTTTTATTAGAATTTAATGAAAGTTATTATCAAAATATTACTACTTCACGGAAAACTTTTCTATATTCTTGAAGAAAAAAACAATTTATCGAGTTTTTTGATACAAAGAGAAGGTGTTTCATCACATCTGGATTTTAGCGGACTTGACAATAGAAGTTTTAGTACACGGTTTTTATAATTTCTAAAAAGTTTTATTACTATTATAAGTTATCAATATTAAAAGTTTTAGTTCAGGGTGATTATAAGTGACCCTACTCAGGCCTACGTAAAGCTCGTTCTGCTAGATGTATGTCATTAAAACTTGATATATACGTTATATGAACCGTAGGGAAAATAGAAATCAAGAATATATTGGTTAAAATTTTTTATCAACAAATGAGAAGAGGGAGCATGAAGAACAAAAACAAGTTTGAAAGGGGAAGAAACTATACTTTGTCACCGAATTTGTTGAATATGCATTTCATCGCATGTTCAAAGCGTGTTATGGCGTGTTGAACATTAACGCAAAGGGTTTCTGTTTGAATTGCAGAAACTTGGCGACGAGAATTGTAATTGATAAAGAAACAAAAATACCCTCAAAAAATTTTAACTCTCATTTCTTATTGCAAACTTCTTTTCTCATGGGTCCATACATCATTGGGTGCCCACCAGGGAGGATCACGGCGCAGACTGCGCCAATGAGATTTTTTGGGGGGTTCGTTTCAGGGGAGTTTAGGGGGTTGCTTCACAGATTTCAGATACTTTTGGGGGGTTCCGTAGTTTCTAGGGGGATGCGCCATCGCTCTGAGGGGGCGGGTATCCCTGCATACATCGTATATGCCAAATTTCAATAACATGCGTCTATCAGAACGAGCTTTACGTAAGACTCAACAAGGTAACTTTAATTATAAACACCTTTTAGATAAATGTTAATTATTTACAAGCTGTTTATACACGTGTACGACATACGCTTGAATCACTGTAAGTAATGTTTTGTGTCAAACTGACACAAATCTCGATGGTGACTAAATATATTTAGTACATTTGTTGCGTCAAATCTAACCTGAAGAATTATAAATTTATTTTTATTTTTTTACGGCTTCTATTTACACTTGTGCGGGTTGGCGCATGCTGAAGGAGACCAATAAACTTTCCACGTTACCAAGAAATTCCCCAGGGATTAGAATTAGCAAAAAAAAAAAACTCTCATACTGATTTTAATGTGTTTCCTGTTGCTATGTACATGAAGTACTACAATAGGTTCAAAATTTAAAACGAAATCCCTGCTGCCATAAAATTTTCAAAACCCCTGACATTTATGTAACCTCATACATTACCCAAACCCAGGGTAACACTAAAAACCCAGAATTGTTCGGGACATCCCAGGCATATGGTAAGCCTATTTATATACATTTACAGCTGTATTCTTCAGAGATCTTTAACCATATTTAAAAGCCATAATGTCATCTGGTGCCTGATGTTCTCAAAAGAATTTCACACAATTTCACATTCAAAACCAAAGCATGGAAAAGCAAAACCTCACGAAATTTTTGGACACTGGTCTTGTGATTTTATAGCTCTGACACATTCATGCGTACATGGAGTACGTAGTCTCCGTATCACCAACACGTCCGTCGTACGTACCTTGAATACATTCGTAAAACTTTGAAGCATATCTATTGAAAAATACAAAGCTACCTCCCTGAAACTTAATTTCTCTTTTTGACGCAATTTCCTCCCTTTCTTCGATATGTTTCTCTTTCCAGGAAGAGATGAGCCTGTTCATTTCGCAAATTCCGATAGCCGTTGAAACAAGGCCATGACCTACATGCCCGCCCAGGCCAGAGATACTGTGCCTTAGAAAAAAATATTGGCGCCTAAAAAATATTCCACACATTCTCTTATTGGCGGTTTTTCTGGGCGCCGGTTTCGTTTTCATTTGACGCCGAAAGGCAAGTTTACAGGAAGTGACCAATATTGGAAAATAGAGCAACTATTTACTTTCTTACGAAATTTATATACGTATATTTATATTAAATTACACATGGGAGCGTTTCAAAGTATCCCCAACACTCTTTCTTGCACAGTTAATTTTAGCAGTACGCTTCACCAGACGCTATGCGCTTCCGAACTTCCATAACGGGCTTGTAATTCATTTAAATCCACTTCATAATTCAAACTTAAATGTATTTTGGTACTTAACATTATAATAAACAAAATGTTGTACTGGATCTCCGCATGACTTTAAATTTCATACACATTAATATTGAAACTACTTAACTGAAAAAAAATACGATAACATATTCACTTAAACTAACATTGAAAAAAGACAAAAAATTTTAAAGGGTTTAATAAATTCAAGTTTTCCTCATAGAACATGAAAACATGAAAAGAAATATCTTGTCAAAATGGCTAGTCAAAAGACGAACTTAGCATTTTGTTCCCCACCGCTTTTGTATACCGTCAACTGGGGTGACTTCGCCCAATTTAAAAATTCAAGTTGATAATTTTCCCGTAACCCATTTCCTGATATCTTAGATAAAATTTGTACCTTTGGAAGGTGGTTCGTAGATGTGATTTATGTAGTTATTTTCTTTCTATATCATTCTTCCTCATTAAAAAAAAGAGTAATATGGGTGGGCAAAGTCATCTAGTGACGTGGGGTCACTTTGCCCACCAGATGTTTTCTTCGTATATCGAAGCTGTAAATAAAAGATGGGCGAAGCCACGTCTTCAGGGTGTTAAAAGAGCCACAGTAAACACAAAAATTGTTCAAAATTCGTTTTTTTTCTCCCAAACTACAAAAATTAATGCAAATCTTGGACAAATAATGCTAAAAAGTTTTGCAAAACGTGAGCAAAAAAGATGAATTTTGCCAATAAAGAACAGTTCAAGAAAATAAGTGCCAAAAAGAATCTATCAAGAACTACATGAAAACAGTTTCCTTCAAATCGTCTGTAAAGTGAAAACCTGTCTCTTTTCTGTGGGCGGAGTAGACTTGAGAACAATGTCGTCTCGTGAAACGCTGGCTTCATCTGCCACCTGAGGAAAAGTGAACGATATTCCCTTATCCGTGGTTCTCATGTATGAGACCTCAAAATCTCCATCACTACATTCATTAGTAATTTTTTCCATAAAATACTTTACAGCTTTTTTCCCCAAGATTTTCACCACAACGAATTAATTTTTTTCTGAAAGTAATCGGTTCTTAGTAGTTGGTGAAATCAGTCCCTTCTCTCTCCTCCTGAATTTCAGAAAAATTTCCCTTTGGTTATTATTATTAATCTAAACATCTTGATAAATTACCAAAAAAAACTCCTATTACGATGTAACACTTCAAATAACAGGTGGGCAAAGTGACCCCAATTTTCCTGCAAATCGTGGGACGACATTGCCTAGTCAAATGACAATCAACACGTTGGGTGCAGGAACGAAGTTCCAAGGGGATTATCTTCTTCATTACATTTACTACTAATAATAATAACTGATGAAACTCACCTTGTTTTCGTAGAAGCTGTGTGTATCTAATTTTGAAGAGCTGTAATTTTTATGGAAAACACACTTCATAAATGAAACAGACGATTGGTGATAATATTTATCAAGAACCACTTGCAAACCACAGAACGGGCTAGCAGACATTGAGGAGGAATGTATCAGTGACTGCAACGCTTCAGACGGCCTATCAGATATTTACTATGGTGGCGCGAAACTTTTTTTCAAAATTGGGCAAAGTCACCCCAGTTGACGGTATTACATAATACAAGGTATATGCAAATATTAAATGAAGGGGGATTTTTCTGTAGGCGAATTTTTGGAAATTGGGTAACTCAACCATTTTCTTACAATTGCTATTTTTCTATTTTTTATGTCATTATTATGTTAAGCAAAAAATGAAAGAGGAACAAGAAATGCATAAATTTGTACTGAGAACTGCAAACATGTTGAAAAACTGAGTTGAAAAAAAGATATGCCCCTGAGCGTGGAGAAACGAAACTATATGACAAAAATGGCTATTTTTGTGATGCATGCACGAACTTACGAGACTCAGAAAATCATATAATTAGAAAACACCCCAAAACTCCCGAAAATCATATAATTTTGTATTGCACCAACATCAAGATAAAAGTTTGAGACTTTTTGCGTGTTAGTATATCATTGGCAAAGTTCCCAGCAGTTTTCTATACTAGAAAAGGTTACAAATATTTATCACTCTTAGGCATCATAAGAAATCTGAAAGAACGCATTTTCTTGTTGTTAATTATGAAATGTTACCTATTGTGTTATGGAAAAGAAGAACTATACCATTTCATTTTTTACACACCATATTCAGATATATAAAAAAAAATTGAAAAAACCCTCCTACTTAAATCTGGAAGTTTAACTTGAAAAAGCCAGGGCTTTCAATTTAGAAAGATTAATCATAAAATCTTTCATTACTGTAGGAGTTTTAATTTGCTGCTGCTTAGAAAAAATAAATATAATAAATTAAAAGGGTTGTGTAAACAAGGAAAAAGCGGCTTCTCCTTTTTCACCTCTTTTTTTATCTGCTCGAAATAGATTGTCCGAGATTCTTCAGATAATCTTCATTTAGAAACTAATCAACCTCTTTCATCCTGAGAGAATTTATCCTCGTTTTCTGCCCGGAACGCGTTTCTTTTGGAGTACAATATTCATTTATCAGAATGTAACATTACAAATGAATGCAGGTTTTTTTATGTAAAATAATTGAAAATATCAAGAGCAATTAAGTACCCTTTATAATGCTATTTTACGTTTCGTGCATTTTGATGTGTATTTATTTGATCTTCATTTATTATTAGTATTATTACTTCGCATTTATTTTCGTAAAAATGTAGAAACAAAGTAAAGAACTTAGCTGTTACAAAGGAAAATAATAAAAGTTATATTAAATATTTAAATTATATAAAACATTTAAAAAACCGTTAGTAAAATCAAAATTTAAATTTAAAAGCAGTTGCTTAGCATTGAAATTAATGTTTCGGCTGGTGACTTTTTCGGGGTTTAACTCCAACTGCTTCCTGGCAACAATTTCATTTCGGGAATCATTAAATACTTTCTTTTTTTGTGGCAACATTCCCGGTTTAAATGCTCTTTCTCTCTCTCTCTCTCTATCTGCGATAGCTTTTATACAGATAGAGGGGCTTGCTTGAACAACTAATTTGAAATAATTCAGCATGTAGTAGGAATAAAGAATAATTCTTTTTCAAGCAGGTGTATGTAATTCCTTTCCTTGAAGTCCGGCAAGAGTTACTGCTATCTGAGCTTGAAGTTAGAATTCATGGAAAATAACTTACAATTATTGTTATCATAACCTTTTCATTTCAAGTGGTAAAATTTATTGTTACAAACATTTCACCAATACGTTGATCTTACAGTCAATTTCTAAAGTTGACAGGTTGCTGCTAGTATTTCAAATAGCATATATGTAAATAAAATAAAATAAATGAGACCATTTAGTTATTGAATGCAACCTTAAGAAATTGCTTTAAAATATTACCTATAAGAATACTGTTTTCCCCGACTGTGATTGAACTGATCGGATTATATTTCATAGAAAATTAATTACATTTTTAAAAAATCAGCGAAACCTAGTACAACATACAATGGATGGTATAAATCCAAACCTTTACAATTCGAACTGGTTGGGGAAATAAAATTACCTATTACGTTACGCTTAAAATAACTATATTCCAAATTTCGTTTTAGATTTTTCTTTCTGCTGATAAACCTCCCTATTACTGAAAAACCTCCCTATTTTTCCCAGTGCTCTGGTTTAGCATGAAAATAGCTAAAATAAATTAGCAGCACAAGTAATAAAACAAATAGTAATATATATAATTTCAAAGTAAAGACCACATATTTTAATGAAATTTTTTTATGGCAATTGACTATGTCTATTTTTCAAAAATCTTCGCATTGATGCAAGAGCTGGTGATTAATTTTAAAGAGTTCGCTTTAACACAACGCAAAAGAGATAATATTTCTTGATTACGAAAATAATTTAGAGAAAGTACATTTCTTCAACATTATTTTTACTGTTCATGCCTATTCTCTAAAACATTAGATCGCCTGCAAAAATTTGATTTATATGTGCTATAAAAACATAGAAATTCACAGTAGGTATGCAAAATTTTAAAAATATATTCAAGATTAAATTTTAAATGAGAGACATAAGATATTGAAGCTAAATTAACTAAACATAATAATAAAATCACATTTCCCGTTTCAGTTAATGTAAAAGTTAAATTTTAAAGTCAATTTAGCTGAAAGTCTTAACGCTTCAGAATAAAAATTAAATTTTCAGTACCACTCTTTAAAATCAGTTACTTTTAAATTAAAACGTAAAAAAAAAAATATTTTCTCCTGATGCCCGAAACTCGGAGGAAGTTATCACAATTTAAAGGAAACTTTTAAAGAACAGCATTAAACATTGATGCCTAGAATTCAATGCATTTACATTGTTTAATTAAACTTTCTGTGTCTTTTCTGCTTCGTTAAAGCTGTTTTCCTTCCAAAGTCCTCTTCTAAAGTCGAAACGAGAGCTCTTCCCTAATTACGAGCCATTTGAGTATGTGTTTGAATCTTCTTTCTGCGAATGCAATTTTATAATTAAAAGGAGGATGGAATCATTAATCTAATAACTTTCCGAGCTGTTAATTGCTTAGGGCAACTCGGTCTTAGGAGTGCGTAATTTGTTTAAAGATAACGAACGCTAATTAAATGGCAGAATGGCACCATTTTCGTCTGAATCACTAATTCAACAACATCTCGAAAAACAAGCTTGCGGCGGGTTGGAAGAATTGAAACGATATATATACATTGTCTGCCAACGGAACTCTCATTGTTATCATGTTCCTAATTTTGATAACACATGCAGCACCACTTCAAATCTGGAAATCTGTCCCGACCTGACATACAGAGATTAATTTCGTTCTTTTATTGTAATCGCAGTCTGAGAAACACATTAATAGTCAACGAAACATAAGTTTCATTCAAGAAAATGAATAAATAAAGAGAGTAATGAAAGTTAAAGGAGACTGTAGATAACTTGAAGTAGTTTCTGGCATATATCGCGAAAGTTCAGTCATTTATTGGGATAACAAGTCAAATTTGACAACCATTATTTTGCTGCACACCAATCACAAAGTTCTGACACTTGGGGCGCTTCTGCGCATTGGCAGAATAGAAAACGACCAATCCATTCGCGTTCTAAGGAAGTAGTTCGCTTTTTAGGTGCGTTTATTAGCACGCGATTCAGAATGTTTGCTGCTCTGTTTGTTGAGAGCAACTTAATTTATAAACTGGCCTATGGCATCAGTTGAGAAGAAATCAAGTTTGATAAACAAACTGAAACAAGAACAGAGTACAGCACCATGCCTTACACCAGCAGTTTCTCCCTTGAACATAAAGGGATTCTTCTTGACCCTCTGCCAGTCAGAGCTCTTTTTTTTTTTTTTATGGTAGACTGTTATCTTAGGGTTACCTTTTCATAACTGTGTATAGTTCGACCACAAAGTTCTGACACTTGGACGCTTCTGCGCATGGCAGAAAAGGACGAATCCATTCGAGTTTTAGGGAAGTTCGTTTTGCAGGTTCGTTTATTGGCCCGCGAATCAAAATGTTTGCTTCTCTGTTTGTTGAAAGCAACAAAATTTATTAACGGGCATATAACATCCGCTCGCTAGAAATAAGGTATGGTGAACAAACTAAAACGAGAACAGAGCACAGCACATTCCTTATACCAGCGGTTTCTCCTTTGAACCATGAATGGACTCTTCTCGGCACTCTTCCAAGCAGAGGTCTTTTGTCGGTAGAACTGCATGTCATAAATTAATGCTCTCTTTACCAGAGATGTCAGATTTTTCCCAACCCGAAAAAACTTTAGTAACTTTTTCAAAAAGAACTTGAAAAAAACTAAGAAGGTTTTGTAAAGCCTTACTTAAAACAAAATATTGATTTAAACCAAATATAATATATATGTCCATGATATATATATATATATATATATATATATATATATATATATATATATATATACATTGTATTGAAGGAGTGAATTTTGAAAAAATCTTAAATCGCCCTTAATTGCTTTACAGAATAAAATAAAAGTGCAAATTCTTTAGCAAAAAACAAGGAAATAAATAAATAAACGAAAGCAAGATCAGAACGGTCTGAAGTAAACACATTCTTACTTTCTAACTGACATAAATTAGGCTAAATTCATGAAATTCAAACCAGATCAAAAAAATAGTAACCCAAAGATAACAAATTGAAACTGATGAAAGATAATAATATTATTTAGTGTCAATAATAAGTAATTTACAAAGAAAGTTTCTTTAAGTAATTATTTCAATTCAATAATTATTTTAAATACAGTGAAACCTCCCTAAAGCGACCACCTCCTGTTCCTACGAAATGCGGTCGTTCAGAGAGGTGGTCGCTTAATGGAGGTTGCTCGGAAATATTAAGTAACAATGTTAAACATGTGACGAAGTATCCAAAATTAATTAATTAATTCATTATTTAACCAAATAAACATATTTCAGATCAATAAAAATAATAACATTTATTTTGATTAAAAAAAAGAGCGGATCGATGTTTGCTTTAAATTTGCAAGCTTTTCTTTAACAACTTTTTTTTCCAAAGCACTTTTTAATTCATTGAACAAGAGTGAGATATTTTCATCTTCAATTACTACACTGGAAGTTTCAATCAATTTGTTGAGTTCTTTTAGAGTTTCTGGTGCGGGTAGTTTTGGCTGGGTCTGCTCTAAATCATTGAGCTCATCATCAGAAGAGTCAGAAATATTTTCTGTGAAATAAAAATTAAATCTTTAATTTTTAACGATGACTTCGATTTAATAAAAAAAAAAAAAAGAAAATGGAAAAAAAAAACATTACCTGTTTCGACGTTTTGCTTGATCAGCCGTTCTTCCCAATTCTCCGACAAATCATCATAGCATTCCAAGAGTTGTTCAGATTTGCAGGCTTCTGCATCATATTCTACTTGAATTGATTTTGAAAGTTCAAGTAGATCTTCTTCAACAATTTCAACCCTTTCTGCACTATCTGTATCCCTGATGTCCGACTCCACTCTAGCAATCGTGAGGCCACAAGCTGCAAAACATTTTGAAATAGTTTGCGCTTTCACATTTCTCCAGGCAGAAGTTGTCCAGGAAACAGCATTTCCCACAGTTATTTTTTTCAGTAGATCAGCCAAGCTTTCAGCACACTCAATCTGGGAAACAAGTGAGCGCAAGACAAGTCTACGATATTCCAACTTAAAGCTTTGGATAATCCCATGATCTAGTGGCTGCAGCTTTGAAGTAGTGTTTGCAGGTAAAAATTGCAGTTTGACACTTTTTAAATTCGCGTTATGATTGTGACAAGCTGCGTTGTCCAAAAAGAGAATAACGTTCCTTTTTTGCCGAGTCATTTTTTTATCAAACTCTTTCAGCCATTCTTCAAAAATAGCAGACGTCATCCAAGCTTTGGAATTTGCCCGCCATTCTACACCTATTTTTGACATGTCTGTATTTTTAAAACAACGTGGTTTTAAAGATTTTGCGATAATGAGTGGTTTTTCTTTTTCACCTAAAGCATTCACACAGAAAACTAATGTCAAACGTTCTTTGGATTTTTTACCCCCTTTTGCATCTTCCGATTTTTCTATCAAACTTTTCGTTGGCAATGCACGAAAAAATAACCCAGTTTCATCCAGATTAAAAATGTCTTTGTCTTTGTATCCTGACAAAAGAAACGGGATGCGCATATTCCAGTCCTGACATAAACTTTCATCTACGTCAGCTCCTTCTCCACAAAGTGTTTTAAAAACAATACTGTTTCTTTTGCAGAACTTTTCTAGCCAGCCATTGCTTGCTGCAAAATCTGCGATTCCAATGGCTTCCGCAATCTGAGGGCCTTTCTCTTTAATTAACGTTCCGCTAATCGGAATTTTCTTCGACCTCGCAGCTCTGAACCAATCCATCAGAGCTTCATTCACATCAGAAAATTTTTCTGATCTCTTCCTTTTTACTCCTTTTGACTTGTGATCTTCCCACTCTTTGATGAGCATTTCTCTTTTCTTTAAAATGTCGTGGATTTGAGTTTTTCCGCATTTAAACTTCTCTGCTAATTTTCTTTCGGATTTCCCATTTTCGTGCTCCTTTATGACATTTATCCGATCCTCTAAAGTCAGAATCGCTCTTTTATTAGACGCCATTGAGAAAAATTGACCAAATGATCTTTCAGTATCGGCTGTTTAAGCAAAATAAATTCTCTACTGACAAAAAAGACTCGTGTTCTCCGGCTCTATCAACATCAATTGCTCAGTTTCTTAATTGCTTACAAAAGTGAAAAACATCTAAAGGCTATGAGAGGGAAGGAGGTTTTCTCAGAAATGGGGTAAAAACCATTTTAAGGGGTCCCCGCATTGTCCCCTGTCTCATCAAGGGGACAATGCGGGAGGGCTGCTTATCGGCCTAATGTGTTTATGCCCAGAAGGAGTTATTCTACGGACATGTGTTGGAAAAGCTTCTATTCAAACTTCCACGAAGAAATCCCTCCCGGTAAAAAAGCCAATTCACATCTGGATTGCAGCGGCACTATGCCCCCCCCCCCCCCCCGCCGGGGAGTAGACAGATTTACACAAACAAATAACGCATCGTTTTACTGATAGTAATTGATTGATTCAGTAGTAAAAATGACAGAAGTAGTTTTTTTTTCTGGGTAAAAAAGTGGTCGTTTCGAGAGGTGGACTATTTGAGGGTGGTCGTTTAATGGAGGGCAAGTTAGCATTAAATTAATGCGGAGAAATTCTGTTCCATGAAATTTTGGTCGTTTAGAGAGGTGGTCGTTTAATAGAGGTGGTCGGTTAGAGAGGGTTCACTGTACAAGAAAAAAGCAACGTAAATAAAGCACAAATTGTGAAAAATAATAAAGCAATTGTTTATTGTTTTGACAATTTGCATTAGTTACGTTGTTTTTTCCTTGCACGCATATTTTAGTACAAAGCCTTTTTGATAATTTTTTCTTATAATTTAAATACTCTAGTAAAATTAGTTCATAAAGTCCCAAATAAAATACGATTTCCATCGATTTTAAATTTTAATAGTGTTCAAATTTTGTCACCCTTAATAATGACCTAAAATTTAATGTCGCAAACTTTATCGAATTATTTCAAGTAAATGTTATTCCTACTTTTAATGACATAAAAAAGAATAAATTTATGTTCAACCAAAAAGGTAACCTTTGTTACTAGTTATTTTTAATAGACCATCCATGTTCATTTCCTTACACAGAATTAAAACACTTTACATGCGTTATTCTCTTTAAATAAAGCAATAATAAAGGCTGATGGTTATTAAATTATGAAACTGAAAAGACAAAATAAATAAATGAAAATACAAAAACAAAGCAATTTTATTTCAATTTAGACTTGCTTAAAGTATGTTGCTAATATGTTTTCAAACCGAAGAAAACATTTATATAAATAACTATAAATAAGTAAACATAAAAATAAGTCCTATTTTAAAGCATTCAATTATATTTTATTGCTTTTGTTTTTTTTTTATGACAAAGCAAAGGCCTGTTGAATTGTTTAAGACTTTCAACTTCAAACACGATTTGCATGCAATCAAATTGTTTAACATTCTACTCCAAAACTTTTAATATTTAAATTTTTTCCCTCTGATAAGAGGAAGCCGAACGTTTTCGCGGTCTTACCTTTGCTGGAGAAATTTTTTGCAGTACTTTGAATAATTCCTTCTGTCAATGGCATGAATTTGCACCTCTATCTTCATCAAATCTTTATCTTGTCAGTAGTAATTTATTATGCAGAAATATGTTTGCCACTAGATAGAGAGCAACTCTGATAAAATTTGAAGCTTTGGCGAAATAATATAAAGTTTTAAATAAATATGTGGTTTTTAGCACCCTATAGATTAAAACACTAAAGATAGTTCTTAGCACCGTTACACAAATGCCTTCAAACGGATTGAAGTAGTAGTAATTTTCGCGATAAAAACTCGTCTGAAATCAATTAACTAAAACCGATAGTGCATGTTTATTTTACAGGATTTATGCCGACATAAGCGATGGCTTAATCTGCTAGTATACTATAGATCAACTGGGGCATCATTTGAACAATCAACTTAAATTGGGTATGACGTGCTATTGTAGTGCCACTATAACGCCCTGGCGGTAATTGCAGCCTCAAACTTAAAAAAGCATTTCTTATACAGTTTCCATTGCAAATACATGTCCGAACATGTTGAATCTCTTGAGCTTTAAGATTTATGACTTCAAAACTGTATTCCAATGCAATTTTCTTAATTTGACAACTAATAAGCATGTGTGCAGAATTTTTCTTAGGGACCGTTCATAAATAATGTCACACATTTTTCAATATATACGGTCCCCTCCCCTCCCCTCCTTTATCAAAGTGTCACATTTCAACATCCCCCCCCCCCTTTGTCATATGTCGCGCTATTTTGCATAAAACAGGTTTAATTTGCTGATTTTAAATGTTTTTATAGAAATCAAAATGTACGATGTCACACTTCTTGTTACCCCCTCCCCTCCCCTTGTCACAAACTGTCACACTTTCGTGAATCCCCCTCCCACCCTTGAAGCGTGACATCGTTTATGAATGATCACTTAATGATGCTTATTTTATCATTTGAAATTTTATTTCTATGCAAAAATTAAATATTTTTTAATAAATCATACGTCCTCGAAAAACTTATATTCTCTGTCTAATGTAAGCAACTTTTATTAAACTGCATTACCATTTAAATTATCTTTTTCTTCGCTACTTAGCGACAATGACTATACGTTAAGAGATAAATGGGATAACTTATAAAATAAAAGATGCTATTAAGGAACAAATCATGCTTGGGAATCAGCTTATCAGCAATGAGAATTAAAAACTACATCAACACAGATAAATCTCCATTTTTATTCGTTAACCACTGTTTTTAAATTCAGTTAGGTCATTTTTCATTCTCCGCTGCTGCTTTTGCGAAAGCCTGAGTTGCGCACAAAGATGCCCGTAATTAAGGGATTCATTTCGTATAATGCATTTTATTTTGGTTAACGCTTTTGTTGTTAAGGGCGCAGTGAGTGCTTATTTAAATCAGTATTAATTGATGTGGGTTTTCAGATTTATTCCAAGAAAGTCGTTCGTTTAAAAAAAAAATAATAAACACAAAAGTAGCTTTTTGTTTTAATGGAAGCATTTTATTAAAAATAATATTGCAGAAAATAAAAAGAAATTTATGAAGAAGTAATTGAAGAAAATCAGAGTGGTGTTATTATCAATTAAAAGAGCACACAGAAAAATAAGAATGAAATTTAATGATCTTTGCTAATTTAAGAAAAATTCTTTATCAGACATCTGTCAATTGATACAATAAAAACTACTTAAAGCGAATAACAGAGTGTTAGGAGTGATTTTTTTAAACTTATTTTGAGTTAAAATTACATAACGTTTGAAAATATGGCAAATGTTAAATTTAAAAATGTGGGGTGTGGCTGTGTCATGGACACGGCCGTCTGTTGTACGTGAATACGTTTATGTAACAAGTTATATTTTTTAATAAAATATTTTTATTTATGTATTTAGAACAAAAGCAAGGAAACAAATAATTATTGTGTTACAATATAACTTTATTAATTAATCACTTTATAGTTTTGGCTTTTCGACGCGTACAGGCCGACATTATCTATATATTTTTGATATTTTTTTATTCTAACACCTTATTCTATTCACTGTTACTACTTTAAACTAATGTTTTATATACAATAGATAGATTTTGACGATAGCTGATGATTCAAACTTTAACGAACATCGTAGCTCCTCCGAGTCAATAGCTATACTAATTGCAAATATCGATACGCAACAAAATAACCTCAAAATGGCGGCGCTTCACCTCCACCCCCCGCGATGTGTCACTGTTCTTGCTTATCGTAATGTATTTCTTCGATCCTTTAGTTATCCAGTGGTATAATTTAATTTTGGATGTATAGGATAGATTCGAAACTACAACGCGAAACTGTATCTCCCGATTTTGTTATCATTAGATTTTTTGAATTGCCCCCGTATGGTAGCAAATTTAAAAACGTATTCACGTCAAAACTTGGGAGAAATTAGTAGACCTGCGAACTTAAAAACATTTGAGAAGGAACAGAAAAACTAAATTTAATGAGTATCAGGGAGATTATCATCCTTCAGACAAATAAAAAACTAAATAGATGAGTCAATATCACAGCTAGGGGTCTGCTCCCAAAAGAGAAAAAAGCTCACTTTCTCACATCAATAAAAGATGCCATTTTCAACGAGGGATGGAAACACTAAGGTAAAAGTAACGAATGCCTTTATTTCAGACATAGCAGAAAACTAAATTACGTAGCTATCAACGAAGTCTTCCACAACATTCACAAGGAAAAAGAAATTAACATTAATTTTTTCCGTCTAAAATAGTTCAAAATTTTTATTCAAAAAAGCCAATTAATGTGAGTATTAAGCACGAAACTTGGATCCTTCAAGATAGTGAAACCTTTTTCTACTCTTTTATTATTACTTACGAATTCGCCAAAAACAGTACGAAACGGATTCTCAACAAACCAATATTTTTGTTCTAATTAACTTCAAGCTCATTAATAAGAACTAGCCAAACCATAAATATTAATCCTTAAAAGATAATGATGACTTCATTAGGAACTATTGCTTCTAATGAGCAGATGCTTTTTACTCTTAGTCAGTGTGTTAAAAAAAAACTCAGTGCCGCGTATTTTTCAAGCTGTTTTTCTTAGAACTGAGAAAGAAAAGTTTGACATCAGTGATAAGAAAGGAAAAGTTGATCTAATAGATAATTAGTAAATGATTTCGGGGAGAATTTTAGGCGTTGAAGTCCAATAATATATTAAGTGTAAACAGAGAGGGAGATTTAGATAACCTTTACTATGCTTCACCATTTGATCTATTTTCAGGATTTCTCTTGATTTTAAGATGATTTATTTTCCGGAAATAAAAAGTAAGGCCCCTACTTTTTGGATACTCGTTCAAAATTAGCTACTGAAACTTCAAAATTAAAAAATGCTTCCTCAATTTAGATATTGTGAGTTGTTCGACAGACTCAAAAACCGCCATTTGTTTTAAGCATAGCATTTTTTTTTTCATATTAAAAACGTAATAATTTTAAAGCATTCATATTAGCTAGGCAAGGTATAAAAAAAACGCTAATTTGATTAGTTATCAGTAATGTGATTTTCAAAAAGAAGCAAGAATTAAGTATTAAATATCAGGAGCATCTTAACTGCTAACTGAACCTTTTTCATATATACTTTTGTAGTGGCTTTTGTAGTCCTTGCTGTTCCACGTTTGTTGTTGCTTGACGATGATTCTTTCTTTTTAATAAACTACTCTTTATTTTTATTTCTAAACATGGACTCCGTTGTTTTTTCTAATAATCACAAGTGGTTATGCTCCCAGCGACCTTCTACATGCGCTTTAGAGTAGTTTGAAGTTGATGTTTTTATCGTAAGATGCGCTTTGCTGGAGTTCGAATTTGCACTGTTAGGCCTAGTTAGTTCCGAGTCATCTTAATAGAGATAGACAGCTTCCAAGATGGATAAAGGTCATTTTATCGAAAGATTGGAAGGAGAAAGGAACTGGAAAAGTTGGAAATTCGACGTGGAACTTCAACTGACTGTACAAAAGGCAATGCCAGTCGTGCTAAGAACAGTTACAAAGCCAGAACCAATTGCGGCAACCGCTGATGAAGCGACAAAGAAAGCTTACGATACGGCATTAAAACATTTTGAAGAATTGGATGCCATTTCAAGGTATGTCATTGGTTCCATTGTGAGGCCAGATGCCAAGAATCACATTTTAACCTGCAAAACAAGCAAAGACATGTGGGATGCTCTTCATAGTGTCTACGAGCAAGGAAATGAGCAGAGATTAGATCTGCTGTATTCTCAGCTGTTCAATTATAAGAAGGACATTGTAGATGATATTGCTACTCATGTGTCAAAATTGCAACGAATTTGGCAAGACCTTCATGATGAACTTAAAAGTGAAAATGTTCAGCTTCCTAAATCAATGCTGCTAAATCGGATTCTGAATACTTTACCCACTGAATATTTAGAGTTCAAGAATGCTTGGGAATCGGTTCCTGTCAGTAAAAGGACTGTGATTAGTCTTACTGAAAGACTGCGCTTGCATGAGCAAAGGCTGGAAGTCATGAAGCTTCCTCATGAAAGCAAGAGTGTGGCATTTGTGGCCAAGCCAAATAAGAACTTTGTAAAGAATCCCACTGATTCAGTTCTAAAAGAAAAGTTCAAGAAGATTAAGTGCTATTATTGTGGCCGCGCTGGTCACATGAAAAAGAACTGCTACAAATTTTAAAATGAAGGTTCTGAGAAAGGGAAAGATGAGTCGCGCAAACCAGGACAAGCTTTTATGACTGTTGCTGAAATGAGGCAAGATTATTGGCTCGGGTGCTTCACATCATGTTTCTTCAAGATTTGACTGGTTTGTCACCTACAAAATGTTTGATGCTCCGCAACCCTTACGCTTAGGTGATGGTCGATGCATGTATGCTGAAGGCATTGGACACATACAGGTTGAGATGCTCGTAAACAAAAGGTGGCTTCCCAGCTCTCTCACCAATGTATGGTATGTACCGGAAAGTGGACAAATTCTTTTTTCCTCTGGTGCTGCATTAGATAAAGGTCTGAGTGAATATGCGGACAGTCAGCAAAGAGGTTTTAAAAACAAGGAAGGTGATACTGTTGCTGTTGGAATAAGATATAATGGTGTATATAAATTGTTAATGCGCGTAACAGTGCCTGAATCAGCATGTGCAGCAGTGAAAATTGATATCCTTCAGTTGTGGCATGAGAGAATGGGCCACCAAAACAAAAGACATGTTCAAAAGTTTTTGAAATCCAAAGGAATTGAAGTCACTGGACTGTGAATTTTGTGATGCCTGTATGTATGGTAAGATGCATAGGCTTAGCTTTGGAAATCGGCAACATAGGCCGAATTCTCCTGGTCAGCTCGTTCACGCTGATGTCTGTGGCCCAATGCCGGAAAAATCTCTAGGAGGCAACAGGTATTTTGTTGCTTTTAAAGATGATTATTCTAAATACAGGACTGTGTATTTAATTAAGGAAAAATCTGAAGTTAAAAATATGTTGTCAAGATTTTTATCAGAGATTAAGAATGCTCGATATATATTAAAAGAACTTTTAACAGATGGTGGTGGTGAATTCAACAATTCGGAAGTTCACAATATAACTCAAAAAGAAGGTTTAAATCACCGCAAATCGATGCCCTATACCCCAGAGCAAAATGGGGCTATCGAAAGAGAAAACCGAATTCTAGTGGAAGCAGCTCGGTCTATGCTCCATGCCAAAGAGCTGCCACAGAAATTATGGGCTGAAGCTGTGAGCACAGCAGCATACGTTTTGAATAGGACAGGGCCACTCCTGAAGCAGGAAAATCTCCCTATGAAATTTGGTTCAAAAGAAAACCTTCAGTAGACCATCTAAAAATCTTTGGAACTGAATGCTTTATTCACGTTCCAAAACAGAAAAGAAAGAAATTCGATAAGAAGGCCATCAAAGGTTACTTAGTGGGCTATTGTGGAGAAAAGGATGGTTTTCGCATTTGGATACCGGAAAACAATGATGTTGTGCTCTCAAGAGATGTTGTTTTCAAAGATGAGATAACATCTGAGAAAATATGTGTAAATATTATTCAAACGTCAGCAGAAAAAGTCTGCGATCAAGAAGTCGTTTTGTCAAGCATTGTTGATGCAGAGGAAGAAACTCAAATGCAGAACATGGATGATAACATATCACTTGAAACAGAAGAAGTGCATAATTTGCGAAAAAGATCTCATTTGAAAAAGCCTTCAAAATATGACAATTACGTGATGGTAGCAGAATCGGTGGAACCGATTACGTTTACGGAAGCATTACAATCCCCAGAAGCAGAACACTGGCAAGCTGCCATGGAAGAAGAGATGCAGTCTTTAATAGACAACCAAACATGGGAATTAGTCGACTTGCCACCAGGTCGAAAAGCAATTGGAAGCAAATGGGTTTATCGAATGAAGAGAAATGCTGATGGGAAGATAGAGCGTTACAAGGCAAGATTGGTAGCGAAAGGCTATGCACAAAAATTTGGAGTGGACTTTATTGAAACCTTCAGTCCTGTTGTCTGTTGGGACACTGTTCGAGTCCTGTTAAGCCTTGCAGCTGAGCAGAAGTTAAAAACAGCTCAATTTGATGTGAAAACTGCCTTCCTCAATGGGGATTTGGATGAAGAAATCTTCATGGTTCAGCCTGAGGGATTTCAAAACAACACTAAACAGGTATGTAAACTCTCCAAAAGCATTTATGGCTTGAAACAAGCCCCAAGATGTTGGAATGAAAATAGCAAGTTTCTTGAGGACTGTGGACTGAAGCAATCAAATTATGATCCTTGTTTATTTTACAATGTTGAAAAATCTTTCTTCTTAATTTTGTATGTTGATGATGCTCTAGTCTTTACCAAAGATGACAACATGTTGAACTGTTTTTTGAAACAACTTGAAGCAAAATTTTCCTACTATGAGCAATGCTGCCTATTTTCTTGGAATGCAGATAGAATATTTGAATGATCATTCCATTTTTATTCATCAAGAATCTTACTGCAAAAGAATACTAAATCGATTTAATATGAATGATGCCAATCCAGTTGATACCCCAATTGAAAAATGTTCGTTATCACTGGAAGGTAGTGATGTGTTGAAAAACATTCCATATAGAGAGGCTGTAGGCAGTTTGATGTTTCTCGCTATAATAAGTAGACCAGATATTGCCTACACGGTTAGTTTTCTGTCTCAAGTTTTAGATAACCCTTCCAGTGTTCATTGGAACATAGTAAAAAGAACTCTCAAGTATCTGAAAGGTACATCAAAGTGTGGAATCATGTAAGAATGCAGTGACAAATGTAACTCCTTAAAAGCATTCTGTGATTCTGATTATGCAGGGGATCCTGTAACGAGGAGGTCTACCAGTGGTATGGTGTTCAAGTATGGTGGGGGAGCCGTAACATGGAAAAGCCGAAAGCAAAAATGCGTCTCCCTCTCCACTACTGAAGCAGAGTTTGTAGCAGCAAGCCAAGCTGCAAAAGAAGTTGTTTGGCTTCAAAATTTGCTGAATGAGCTCAGTTTTTCTAAAGATATACCCATTCTACAAATCGACAATCAGAGTGCGAATAAATTGATAAAAAATCCAGAATTTCATTGTAGAACAAAGCACATCGATGTACGCTCTAAATTTGTGCGAGAACTTTACAATCAAAATCTGTTTGATGTCAAAAATTGTTCCACACATGAACAAGCTGCGGATATCTTTACCAAGGCACTTCCCGCGGCTAGATTCAATATCCTTAGGAAAATGATTGGGATGCACAATTTTACATAATGTTTAATTATACTGTAGTTATTATTACTCAATATGTTTGATATTTTTTTTTAATATGTTTATATTCATTATGTCCTTTTTGTTTTTATTAAAAACTTGCATTCCATTTGTATGTTTTAAGTATTGAATATTTTTGTATGTTAAGTATGAATTAAGTATTAAGTATTCAATACTTGAATTAAGTATTAAAGTTTTCTTTTTTCAGTTAGCGTTTAGTTTTAGGGAGGATATTAAAAATTAAAAAATCTTGACTGCTAACTGAACCATTTTCATATATACTTTTGTAGTGGCAACAGCAGTTGTTGTCCTTGCTGTTCCACGTTTGTTGTTGCTTGACAATGATTCTTTCTTTTTAATAAATTACTCTTTATTTTTATTTCTAAACATGTGCTCTGTTGTTTTTTCTAATAATCACAAGTCATTTGCCATTTGCCGAATCTTACTTGTGTTACATTCTTTATTGTTTTACACTTTATCAATTGTATTTTTCGCAGTGACGTACATAAAATGGGGGCTTAAAATCATTGTTTTATAAATTATTACAATGTTGGTAGTTAATTTACCAATAATCTTTTGGTTCGTTTCAAAAACTCTTTTTCTGAACAGAGTTCTTTTCCCCCTGTATTAACTGGTAAGAAGGTTTCAAAGAATTTTAATATTTTAAGCAGGAACGCAAAATACAGCAATAGAAAAACATTTAGTTACTCTTTGGTTTCTAACTACATATTTTATTCTTTAAATTTTTTTATTATTATTCTGATTAATTTTGTTTTTCAATATTAATAAAAAATGTTTTAAGCGTATATTTTTGTAGTTTACGGTGCTATTTATAAGTATTTAGTAGTCTCTCATTGTCTGCAAAGTCTTTTTTTTTTTTTTGCTAATCCTTATTTTTGTTTGTAAATTGTCTTTCGCAAAATAAAAGTTCAAAGGGAGAAATAGTAAATGAAACACTAAAATACATATGAAAAATGAAAAAAAAAAAAACTAAGATTAAAATTTCTTATAAGTTTTACAAGAACAATGTTTTTATTTATTGATTTATTTATTGAAAGAAGTAGTACCGCTATCTGATGAAATCCCGGAAAAATTTTCGATGTGTTTCTCCAAACCTACTTACCGCCCACTCCTTCTCCATTTACTTCGTCTATCAAAACCTTATCACCATTGCAATGTGTACATTATGTACGTTCGAAGCAATGCATAAATGACCAAAGCAATTTTTCAAACTAAGACCAATCGCTCTATGAAGCTTTTGTTTTTTTTTTCAACATCTGTAGATTCTTATGATCCTTCGATTCAGTCCCATCATGTCAAAGTTTTTTCCTTGCTAAGGGACTGAATACATATTATAGGCAAAACAAATCATACCCCATACATGTATTAATACATTATGTTCTAAAAACCGAGTGTGGGGGCAATCGCCCCTTCCTCTGACCCATCTAAATGTCGACCTGCTTCGACTGTTCAAAAAGCATGATTCTTCCGAATTTTCATTCCGTCATCTTTCTGCTAATGTTTTGCTCATTTTTAAAGTGTTTAGTTACATTCAAAAATATGGACAATATACATTTTCAAAGTCTCATATGGTTGTACTATACATACACCTCAAATGGGGAAGTACAAACTGATTATCAAAAACATTTAAACTTCGATGAATCATAGATATGTTTTATTTTGCAGCACTCTTAACAAAAGAAAAGAAAAAACACGTTTCTCTCTGGCACATCCAAAAATAATCTGACATTTAAACAATGTTCCTCAAGTTCAAACGAACTTTCTCTTTCCAGTTCATCTTCCCCTAAAATGAAGGCATTTTTATAAACAATGCCAAAACTTAACTAAACTAAAAAAATAAATAAGAATTAGAGCTCTTGGAAGTGTTTCTCGAGTTTACTCAACTCTACTCAACACATTGTGCGGCAAACATATTTCACGATAATAAAGTGTAGACTGGAATAGCTTGGGGATTAAATTGGCAACGCCAGATTTCAATTTCAGAGTCGCATGAGAGCTGCTTGGATTTTCCATGGAGAGTATATAAATGGAGTGGGGCAATTATGTAACCTCCATCGTCGAATGCAATGTTTTTTGTGTTCACGCGACAGAAAATCACATGACCTGAGTAACCTTCGTAAACTATTATTACGTTCCCTATTAATTATTGGCTTATGTAATTTATTTAATGTTATTGTTATCATGATTTAAATATCAGTATATTTTTCTTCTTATTATTATTATTATTGCTATTTTAAATTTCTCCTACAACATTATCGTTTCGTTTATTAATGACTAATATTCATTTTACTTTTTAATTCCTTGATCTGGCGTTTTTTACTTTTCATAAAGCTATTCCTTAAAGATAAATCAAACATTTAATTTGATGAAATCTGTATATTTTTGGATGGCTGGGTCATCTACGGAAGACATCATTTAAACAAGTAAGCCGTCACCAGTTTAAGAATGCAGAATGAACTTGAAACGAACTTCCAACTATTTAAACTTTGGTGCAAATAAGAAAATATGTGCGATTATGGTTAAAGATGACTCAAATTTTTATTATGTACAAGTCAGTTAACAAAGGCATCATTTAAACAAGTTAGCGGTCACCAATGAAGCTGGTATTGATCTAAATATTGGATCAAATAGTTGAACCTCAGCTAGCATTTTTGAGCTTGCACACCAATTTAGGTGAAAGCAGCATGAACCTAACTTCCCAATTATCTAAACTTTGGCACAATTAGAAAATGTACACCATTTATTCATTTAAAGTTTCCTTAGTTTTTGACAGTGCACTGTTTTCCAAAGTCTTGCCCCTAACAAATGTTGGTCCTGTTTTCTTAAGATATGATACCTGTGCTCCTTTGATGGATGCATTTTGTATCAGTTATTTAGAAGAGCAGTTATTTAGAATTCAAGCCAAGACGAAAACAGCCGTCAACAAGGCAAAAGGTGGTTCTATGATGTACCATACAAGTATTGCAAATTCAATTAATTGCTCTTCCGCGCACTATGTACGTTAGGGATCATTCATAAATGATGTCACGCTTCGAGGGGGGGGGGGTTCGTGAAATTGCGACAAAGTGTGACAAGGGGAAGGGGTAACAAGAGGTGTGACATCATGCATTATACAACATAGCGTGACATGTGACGAAAGGGGGAGGGGGGGTCCAGTAAAGTGTGACATATTGTGACAAAGGTGGGAGGGGGGTCAAATATATGGGAAAAAAGCGTGACATCATTTATGAACGGACCCTTAATTAATAATGTTTTTTTATTTTTACTTTTGCATTATAATTATGCAAAGATGTATCTCATGTATTCTTTATCATCATCATTTCTTCATCGACATTCGTTTATTCACTACATTTGCATTGTCTATATACCTGTGTCTTCCGCTCCCTCTCTATCTACTTCTTCCTCTATGTGTATTTTCATCTATCTATACGTCTACCGAACTCCAGCTATGTCTGGTCGGTCAGTGATAAGGATTGACCAACATATTTCTAACAGTTAAGTAATTCAAAACAACAGTATGATTTCATAGTTTGAATCAGAATTGAATTTCAAAAAAATATCTCCATCTCATACTTGGCGATGTCAATTGACATTCCTGTCTTGTTTTTGATTGCCTAATTTTGGTTAAGAGTTTCCGCTGCCTTGCATTTACTGTCACAACATGGGTAAACATAAAAAAAAGCACTAATGAAGAAAAATGAGAAATTGCTGAAAAAACGGTAGTCCCGGGGGATTCATTATTATATTTATCTGTCCCTGACATAGAAACACTGCACACACGCATAAACAGAAATAGAAAAAGAGGGAAAAAATAGAAAACCAAAATAATGAAGAACAGAAGAAATAAATAAATCAACCCTCCGTTAGGGCCCCAATTTTTTCTGCGTTATTCTTCCAAAAAAAAAAAAGGCAAGCACGCCAATGAAGGCGTTCATAGATGAGAGTAAAAGAAAGAAAAAAGTCCTCCCCATCAAAGAGACGGTGAAGAAAAAAGAGGTTGAACAAGACAGAAGGTTAGCAATGTAGCCATTACCGAGGGCGTACACCCTCCCCTAGTTAGTACAGAGGCAAAGTCGCTTAAAGAAGCAGAAATTGAGTTATTTATAGATGTCTCGGTTCGTTTTGGACGCGGAGGTTAGAACGCGCGAGCACGTGCAGCGTTGTTTTTTGGGATTGTTTTGTTTTCCGCGGGAGGCTTTCTTGGTTTTTTGGTTTCCTTATCCTCTCGTTAAGAAGGTTTCGGTGAATGACTCGGATGCGGTTCGGAGGAACGTGATGGTGATGCGGGAGATGACAGAATCGAATTTCATCTTCGAAGAAAAGAGAGATGCCGGGAGGGATGCTTTGCTGTCTCGGCTCACTTGGATCCAAATTCCTTTGGAATCTTCTTCGGTTCAATTTCGTGCGTGGAAAACAGTCATTTTGAAATGGTTTCCTAATTTTCTTCTAATCCATGGCCTTGTTGGAGGAGCTGAGCTTCGTTAGTGCAGTTTCGAGAAAAAAAATTACATTGTTTTCTTTTCTTCCTTTTTTTTTTCAGAGCACAACTTTGTAATCTTCCCATTTTGGACTTGAAATTTCTTCAGTGCCTTTGTAAACAACTGGACTCCGCTAACTTCGTCAGTTTAGAAGTAGGCTTCGTTATATCCAGGGCTGAGGAGTCGGCTGGGGAAAAATCCGACACCGAATCTTGGATTTTTTAAACTCCGACTCCTTTATAAATATATATTGGTAGTCAGCACATTTTTAAGTGACTCCGACTCCTCTACCCCAAAATGAGCCCGACTCCATAGCGTTGGTTATATCACTTCCTATGGAGAACTAAAATACGTTACTGTCTCTCTTATAAACATGGGTCAATAGCAAGCAGATAAATAATAATAATGATAATAACCTTGTTTACGCTTATTTCTAAACGCGCATTTTAACGCCAAGTAATTTTGAAAAAAAAAAAAGAAAAAATAAAACGGAAGAATACAGTTTACGTATTACTACTCAATGGAGATAAAATTAAACAAGATTTATTTTTACTTTTTTAAATTTTTTATTTTACAGCGCGTGACACGTCTTGCTATTTCGTGAATTCACCTCCGGTAATGTGAATTTTATCTGTATTTAACCCTTTAAGGAAGATGATATTTTTTAATGAAAGAATAGCACTCGATTTAAAACAGTGTTCAGCAATACACTATGACTATAATATCGTTAATTGAGGGAGGACAAAGTAACTGCTTTAAGCTGCGACATTTGGAGGATTCACTCACTTGTTAAAAAAGGGGGCGAAGTTCACACTGACTGGTCTGCCTGTTTCCAAGTAGAGACCTTAGAATTTCCCGTATGGTCTAAGGCTGTGTGAGAATTACCTTCAGACCCCAGCAACAATTATTTAGAATAGTTATTAGAATCTTTTATAAGGAGATTAATTTTTGTTTTCCTGATTTAACAAATCAAACTTCATCATCACCTCTCTTTGAGGAGTTGAATTTCATTAATTCCTGGATTATGAATCAAATTTCATCATCGCTTTGTGAATTAAACAGCTATATTTAAGCGTTTTATTATTCGAGCTTTATTATCACATTTGAGAAACTGAAACTTTACACTTGTAAGTTTTAGGAGTAAAATTTCGTAAGTAATTTCGTAGGAGTAAGTACTAATTTACAAAATAACAGCAGCAAAACATTAATTATTATTTTGCAAAATATGCATTGTTTGTTCTATTTAAAAAAAACTTTTTTCTTTAAATGCCCTATCTTAATAAAGCGTCGAAGTACACTTACCTTACTGATAAAGAAGAGTTGAAACTCCATTAAAGCCTTATCAGCGGTTGGGAAGGAACCCATCCGAGCCTTAATTATAATGCCTTAACCTGGAGAGACATTTCTGCTCAGACTGGCAGTTTCACTACGGAAGTCATTAAGAATAAAAGTCTTAAAAAGTCCTATCTACCTTAGCGTAATGCCATTATAAAAGTAATTAATTTTAGAAAAGGTGGGGAAGTCAATGCCATCAGCTCACATGACTGTTTTTGCGCTTAACCTGACGAAATCTTTGGATCGGCTTCAATTTATTTGTCATAAAGAAATTGGAGTCAATTTATAGCATGTGATATTTAAATGATTAATTGAACTGCATTTATAAATGTAGATAACTAATCATTGCTACACTTTAACTTTGCTGAATACCTAAATTTAATAGCGAAACATTGCTGATATGAATGTTGGGTTTATCCTAAATACAGTAGACTCGTGAGTACACGGCCTAATGTGGCTGGCCGGATAACAAAAAAAGTCGGATCGGCCGCAGTTCTATGAACTCATATGTTTCCTCCATCAATACCAGAAGATAAAATTTGTATACCAAAACCGACTGTTATAAGGTAAAGTTCCCTAAAGTTGACACAAAGAAAAAACGTTTCCTAAAGCTGACACCCTCAATCAAAATACATTCAAAGTATTACCAATTCTCTAGAATAATTTAAAATGAGATTTTCTTTCTTTTTGAATGGTATCACTTCTTAAATCTGTTGTTTAATACTTTAAATGTTTTTTTATTTGAGGGTGTCAGCATTAGAAACCGTTTTTTTTTTGGGGGGGGGGGGTGTCAGCTTCAATGTACTTTACCTTAATATGTATTTTCTCACTTCTTATTAGTACAAAGCCCTTCATTCATCTCAAACTAAATAGAAGGCGAATGTGATCCAGAAAATCATAGAAGCAGTTGCCGGTAGCGTGCCTCAGTTAAAATAGAAGACTTTGTACCGGTAGTTTATAAATGTTTATGTACGGGGTCATTCATAAATGATGACACGCTTCGAGGGTGGAGGGGGTTCGTGAAATTGTGACAAAGTGTGACAAGGGGAGGGAAGGCGGTAATCAGAAGTGTGACATCATGCATTATGCAACATAGCGGGACATGTGACAAAGGGGGGAGGGGTCCACTGAAGTGTGACAGATTGTGACAAAGGGGGGGAGGGGGTTCAAATATATGGAAAAAAGCGCGACATCATGTATGAACGACCCCTACAGTACCGTACGTTTTAAGAATCTATTAGAGAAAAAGTAAGTTCAAGAACATATACTTCACATATTAATATAATTCCATGGCTAACTTAAACGCAGGAAACATGAACAAAATATTGATATAAATCGTAGGCCTAAGAAAAATTGGTTCATTGATAAATGAAAAGGTAACCCTACGATAACAGTGACAATGTGTAGGAGAATCGTAGCAGACGTCCGCTTCCAAAGCCTTGGGGCAATGTAATTTGTTCCTCAATTAATTACGATAAACAGGCCGGATAGTACAGAGGCAGGATAGCCGCGAGCCGGATGCTCAGGAATGTAATTGTTGCTCTGGTCATTTGTTTTATAAACATCAAAGAATTTTAAATTTTACAGTATAAATTTAAATGATGTTTTGCAACAAAACAGAAAAAAAAAAAGTCTGGAAAAATTTAATTCGAGTTATAGAATTGTATGATGTTAAATACACTCGCAAAGTGATCCTGTGATGATATAAGGAAAATTTTATTGTAACTTACTGATCATATTGCTGCTTCTGCTTTTCTTTTCACGGACGTCGGAAATTCGCAGTGTCGAATACCACCTGGATGTCTGCTACTAAATTAATCGATAATAGCAAAAAGGAACTTTATTCTTGAAACAACATTTTAACACCCAATATAGTCTGCAAGTAAATGTATAGAATTAAGTAGGGAAAGGGCGGGGCAAAGATTTTCAGCTTCGAGGTTTGGTTTTCTCCCGGACCCCCAAATCGTGCTGTCGGTGCAAAAATGTCTTGTGTTGTAGTAGAATATCCCGTCTACTTTCAGTAAAAAATTAATCATTTTTTATAATATTTTTATTTATTTATTATTTTTATGGTTTTAAATTCCAATGGCAGATTTACTACTCCTGGACAAGAATTTGCTTCAGAAATTATTTCAGTTTTTCGAATTTAACTACTTAATTTTAGACAATGCTTTTCAGTTTCTGAAAAATAGTCTCAATCATAGTGGTAGAAACCGACTCGAACACATGTCTAATAAATGCTTTTTAGATACTATGCACAAGTAGCAAGCTGTATCCAATGCAAAGGAAACGTTGAAGTCTTATAGGTAATTAAGCATAGACTAATGATAAAACTGAACTGAGCGTCATTGTTATATTTAGGCGGTCAATATGAAAAGTTACTGCCTTCAACCATATGATCATTTGTCGAGCTGAACTGATTAATTTTAGGCAAAGTGGCTTTTTTAACAATAGTGTTTTTCGTAACTTTAGTTCACAAAAATTATTTGATTTCACAGTCATGGCGATAAAGGCGCCAAGGGCAGAGCTCCCTCCTTCACTTCAGGATTCTCTATTAAGCTAAC
Source organism: Octonoba sinensis (assembly GCA_038502835.1). Taxonomy (NCBI): domain Eukaryota; kingdom Metazoa; phylum Arthropoda; class Arachnida; order Araneae; family Uloboridae; genus Octonoba; species Octonoba sinensis. The sequence goes on from CM076599.1 coordinate 125,486,952, forward strand.
GGCAGATTTCTACCTCTCTTAGAAGGAACACGCAGTCCCGCTTTATTATTAGTCTATGATAAAAATCTACTTAAAAATATTTTTGTATCAGGAAAATTTTTACTGAAAAAGAAAAAGATTTCGATCGACATCACGTGTTGTGAACCTAAAAATGGCTTTCGAAGTTGTGACTAAACTGAAATTCCAGATAATGCTGCTTGTCATTGCATGCATCAAAGAAAAATTAGCATGTGTGTAAAATTGAACCACGCAAAAATATTCTTTCCTGGGGGAACTCTTAATCACAGAAGAATTATCTCACTCCTTGGGATGAAAAAGTGCTGAATCAATAGAGAGCAGCTAACTGTCCTGTCGAACGCAGAATGCTTCCCCATTTCATCCAAATTCTCATTAGAATAACAGAAGCCGAAAAGCAGGCTCCGATTTAGCATAGTTATTGAATTTCGACTGAGGAGCAGGTGCTAAAAAATCGGCTGAGATTTCCCGCTCCTCATTAATATTTATGAACTATTCCTCCCCCCATTGCTTACCTTTCCAGCAGCTGATATGTGTTTGCTTCTGACCAAAGTTGGGATTCAATTACAAAACGGTGTAATAGATTACGATTACCTGCTAAAAAGATTATGCACTATCGATTTTCGTGCCGTATGATAAGCAGAAATTAGCGATTCCAGAGAACATGCTGCAAGCGAAATTCTAAAAAATGTTCATCGATTTTAATTGTGAGGGGAAATAATTAAGTATATGGTAGAAAATTTAATGGGAAGTAAATTGCAATATTTTCTGTCAACACTGTGCTGCTCTTTGCATATTGGAAATTAATTACTTTAATTTTTTTTGTGAGACATCATTTGATAAAAATAGCACATTTGCAATCATTATGTCATACCAAGGAATTAATTAACATGAATAGAACATTTTAGTCTCTCACTCCCTTTTATTTGCAGTAGGTAATATTAACAGATTCGGCTATGAAGCATTTTTATGGACTTCGGGAAATACTATTGTGTAAAACATTTCGGGCAGCGCCAAAGTACTTAGGTACTTTTCTTCAACAGAACTCCTTCCTTTTGGCCGAAACCTTAAGCAGCCTCTACACACACGTTCTTAACCGCGGTCCGGACAGCGAGCCATTCAGATCCGCGGTCAAGAGCGTGCGTGTAAATGCAATTTTAAGACGCTCAAGAACGCGGTTAAGAATGACACTCAGATGCGAGCTCATGATCGCGCTCCAAGAAATGATGCATTTTACATACACGTTCTTAGCCGCGCATCAAAGTGGGAGGATTGGACAATTCTGCTGGCTGTGCCTTCTGTAATAAAAAATGCCTTTTGCTCGGTTTTGTGTCTGTAATGAAGTGATGCATGTAGTATTATGTATATATTGTTGTGATACATTTGATAATTATTTTCTTTTGTGTATTACATTTTATTGTGTTTAGAATGTTACTATACAAAGAATTAAAATTATCAAACCATTGAAAAGAAAATGTGCATACGTTACTTTTAAAAACATATAAATGGAAAAAGAAAAAGATGATGAAAGCATTCTTTGTTTCCTAGCATTTTCGTTTCAAATGTTTGATTTTTTCTACTATGAAGAATTGTAGATTAATACAGTCAATGCAAAATTCGTTTCTTTGAAAATTCGAAGCAACATATGTTATATGCATTTCTAGTGCAGCAGACGACAAACTTAGGTATGAAATTATCGTTGCAAGACTCTTTTTAGATTAAAATTATCTTTCCTTTCCAGAAGCAGACGATAAACTTATATATGAAATAATCATTGCTAGATTTTTTAGACGAAAATTGTCTTGTTCTTTCAAAAGCAGACGATTCAACTAGATAAAAACAATTATTCTTTTTGGTTAACTTTATTTTATAGCATTTCGAGTTAAATTGATCAACGAATAAATTAGGTATGGCGTATTTTTGATAATCAGAGAATTTTTACGCGAGTTCTTAGCTCTATATAAGGAATTGTCTTACCTTTGGAAGATAAAAAGCAAGGAATATAGCAACAAATAAAAAATGTGGCTTACTACAAACTAGTATCTTTATGCAAAACGGCTTTCTCGGAAGCGAATCGCGAGTTCGTAGTTAAAAAAAATTCAAAGTATGCTTAGTGCTTTTAGGAAAGAATTAAGAAAAATATCTGAGAGTAAACGCAGTGTGCTCTTTACAAAAGACCAAGAGACTCCATGTGAAAGCATCAGTAATTTAACAACTGATGATCTGCCGAAGTGGAAGTCGGTATGAATGAAAATTAAATGCAAAGAAAGTACGAGTACTAAAGAGGAACATCAAGAACATGTAAGAAAACTTTATTTGATGCATTATTTACAATATTTACTTTACGCGTTTATGCAGCAAAGATATGCGATTATATTTTTCTCTACTTTTTTTCACCCAAATACGTCGTTTCGGTTTCTTTTCACCACTTAAAGTAATTGCTGTAATACATAATGCCGCAGTGATAGTATGATTTGAAAAAATGACTTTTTTTTGAGAACATTGATTTTTTTTTTTTTTTTTTTTCATAAATCATAGCTTGAAACGAGGAACGTTGTTAGTTCAGAAATTCCGCACGCCACTCTGTAGGGAACTTCAATGAACGCCGCCCCGCATCTGAACGCGATCTTGGGCGCGGTTAAGAATGTGGTGCATTTTTTGAAACGTTCTTGAACGCCACGGTTTTACTCGCGTTCTTGAGCGTGGTTGGATGCGCCGCGATCAGTCGCGCGGTTAAGAACGTATGTGTAAAGGGCGCTTTAGGATTGCTTCCACGTGGAGCTGGTGGCCATCGAACGTACTGATCCATGAACTATTATTCAGATAATTAATATTCATACTAGTTACGAAATTTTCTTTTTATGCTTTTCTTTTAAAAACCTTCAAGTAAAAAATAATAATAATAATAATAAATAAATAAAATTAACGCAAAGATATTGCGGTCATCACGAATGATGTCGTGCTTCGAGGGGTTGAGGGGGTTCGCGAAATTGTGACAGTTTGTGACAAGGGGAGCAAGAAGTGTGACACCACATGTTTTCGTTTAAATAAAAATACTGAAAATCAGCAGATTACATTGTAATATATACGTTTCTAGTTTGTTTTAATTATTATTATTCCTTTTTTTCTCATTGATTCAAAAACATCAATGCTGAATGAGATTTAAATTTACTTCTAGTTAAAAAAATTTTGATTTAAAAAGAATTTTCTTGGGAATTTGCATTGTAAGACAATTCAACGCGGGTAATCGTTACAAGATTCGAACAATTAATATTTTTAACTGTAATATAGTAATTATGTTTGTTGTTTGTAAACCTTAACTTCTTTTTAGTCAAATGTTGTACATATATAATCGGCATTATTATTATACTCACAAGTGTCATTGAAAATTCAAAAATAAAATTTGAAATGTGACCGACCTATAGCGTAGTGCTTTGTTTCTCAACTGCAAGTACATATGCTTCTGTAATACAGTATTGCATGTGATAAGGGGAGTAGGAAGGTATGCCGAAGTGTGACACTTTGTAACAAAGGTGGGAGAAGGGGTTTTTTTGGTAAATATAGGAAAGGAGAGCCAATGCATTGAAAAGTGTGACGTCATTTATGAACAGCCCCTAAAAAACACTACATTATTTAGTTAAATAGTCATTTTTTGCAGAAAAAAAGGCTTGAACTAGTTACGTCTCTAGAGCTTTTTTGCCAAATATATTCATTAGTGATCAAATGTCCTTAATTATATCCGCAATTTCCGTCAAAATAAACCTCAAATACCTTTCTTCCCCCAAATTACCGACACGATTTTCACAATTAATTTTCCTCAAATGCACCAGTTGCAAAATATCGGCAATCAATCATGTGCTCGGGTGTGGGTAAGGTTACTCCGAAGAACCCTCGTTTACACCCTTACGTAACTGTTACAGGAATGTAAGAACAAAACAAAAGAACTTCAAAAGAAGCGCGGTAAATATTAACAGCATCGAATGCCACAAAAAAAAAAATATATAACTGAACCAAAAAACGAAGGTGCCATAAAGGCGCCATTTGAACCTTAGTCCGCTTTTGCAATGCCCAAAATTGAAGAGGCTTGCAAAGGTTTAAGGAAGTAAGTAACACAAGCGGGAAGAAGTCATGTTTATTTTTTATAAGTATTCTTTGCCGAAGCTATACGAATGCGAAGCTTTTTTTATGTCTCCTGTTCTGCGGATTGAGGCAGGTCAGGTAGGCATTTTCCCCTTTTGCATCATTATCGGGCGAAGTTATCTCGCTTATTTCACAACGCATGCTCCAAATGACGTAATGCCAATATAGTGTTAAATATATTAGATTGAGGGGGTACTTTATGGGGATGCGAAAAATCTGATGTAACCCGTTTTCTCTTCTTTTTATGATTGGCTCTCGGAGGACTTCGTTATATATTTTTTTTCCTCCCGATGTTGTGGTTGTAGATTACGGTGGTAGAGGAGTGACATTCGAAAGTTCTTTTGCGAAATGTACTTATGGTTGACTTTCGCTAAACTTCCTTTTGCTGTTACTCGTCTACGCTGCTTTTTCATCAGCAATTCTAATGTAGTTTCGAGAAATAAATATAGATCTAGCGTCGGTTAAGCTGCTGTTTTCCAGCTTACATCCAATTTCGAGTACACACAAATTCTTAATTGATAATTATGTTGTTGCATCAGAGATTGAAAAGTATTTCTCAGTAAAACTGAAAAACAATAATACACGTTCAGAAGGCACAAATGAGCATTAAAATGCAGACATATGTTTCGGGATTGCTTGGAATCCCTTTTTCAATGCAGTAGTGGAGCTTCTAGATGCAAAAACATCCAAATAAAGCCAATTTTGGATGTTTTTGCATTTAGAAGCTCCACTACTGCATTGAAAAAGGGATTCCAAGCAATCCCGAAACTTATGTCTGTATTTTAATACTCATTTATGCTTTCTTAACGTGTATTATTGTTTTTCAGTTTTACTACTGCACAAAGTTCGTTTATTTTATATTTCTCAGTGCTTTTATTATTTCTTTTCCCACTCAGTTTTAATAGTTCAAAAATCGTAGTCATAAATTAGTAAGCACAGCCACAGTCAAATTAACTACTCTCTCCAAACGTACGCGCCTTTCATACCTTACTGGTTCTTGAAATGAAATGTGCTCGAAAATTAAAAAGTTTGTAAGTGGAAGGACATAAAAGCAAAAGCATTTTTAACAATGCATTTGTTTTAGCAAGTACATCATACAAAATACTTAAATGCTTACTTAGTTAGATGTGAAGCTTTCTGTAAGTATTAAGCAGAAGTTTAAAACTTACAGCATCTTCTCTACCTCATGATACCTGCAATCTTCTGCATACAACATTATACCCGCATCTTCTCTACCACTTCTTCTTCATCTTCATTTTATTTTAATTTATTTAATTATTTTTCACTTCCGGTGAACAAGAGCTCTGAAACAGCTCTCTTTTTACGTTTCACCCTTATAATATTTTTCACGCCAGATATTTCGTGTGTAAAGTTGGCGTATTAGTTTACTTGGCGCATTAAAATCATTCCTATTGTTCAAGGTCTAAGAAAACTTTGCTTACATTCTTGATCATCAAAACTTTTGAATCCTAATCACGAAAGCAATGAAAGTAGTGATGCTGCTAAGGTAAAAATTAATCATTCTATGCCAAGTTCAACAATGAGATAGATGACTGTAGGAAAAAATATCATAAATACGTGTACTGTTCATTGGGAAAAGCAGAATTCTAGCAAAGCAAAGGTATGGAATTAATCGTCATTTAATTTTTAAATGAACCCTTAAATATATTTTCTTTAATAAAATGCTTTCTTGTGGGAATTAATATTTTTTCCGATTTTAGTGGGGGAAAAACAATTTTAAAAAGTCTGAATATAAAATCATCTTTTCCCAAACATTGGAAAATAAAAAGGTCTATACAGAGACTTAATTTTTTGTTTACCTTTTGATAAATCAAACATCAGATAAAATCGACTATTTTTCTTGTAAAAACCTGTCTGAAATTTATCCACTACAATATAACCGAATGTATTGCAAAGTAATCATCCATTATAATAAGCGAAAATGTTTTCATAATCTTATATCGTTTACCTTTTTCTATCTTAAATAGAAAGAAAAATGTTCGAGTACACGTCAGAGACCAGGAAAAAACTCATTAAGAAAAATCTAAAAGAAACGAAATTTTGTTCCCATTTGTCAACATTTTCAGTAAATGCAAATTTTAGAGAAAAATATAAAAAGTGTCTGCTTCTTTCGCTATTGTGACATTGTCTAATTATTTCTTAATCCCTAAGAGACAGCCTTTGACAGTATTTTTAATTAAAAGTTCTGAAATAAAGTTTCCGATAGCCGTGCTAGACAATAAACTTCTCTTCTGAAAATTTTTAAAATCAGTTCTTTCTTAGATAATTGTATTCGGAAATCGTGAGAGAATTCTCAGAAAAAATGGCGGAAGATATCCAATGAGGAAAAAATACAAGAGGGAGACAATTTTTATAGAGGTAATTATGAGAAAATTTTGCATGCGACGTTTTCATCGCAGAATTAGCATTTTCTTAGATATAGCTTTTGAAAAAAAAAACCTGCGACAATGTATGCTTCAAATTTTTTATACTCATCTTTCTCATAATTAATATGCAAGCTCCAATACTGTACTACTCATAAGTATTTTAAAATGTATTGTGAGCATAAAATGCAGATATTAATCAGTTAAACTATTAAACTTCGTTTAAATATAATCTGCATTTCAAAAATAAGCGTTTGCTTAGTCCTGATTTAAAAAAAAAATATTTCGTCCTTTAAGAAATTTTTACTCTAAAAATTATAGTTTTTCGGCCATTACTCAAAAAAAGTGATAGTAAAAAAAAGCATTAATTAAAATATAGAGGTGAATATTCTCATGAGAATATTCTTCCCGAGAACGGGAGTAGTCCGAAAATAGGCTCCCGCGCTTGAACTTTCGAGAACAATCGAGAATATTCTTTTTCGTTAAAACTAAATGAAAAAGGTTATAAATATTACTATTGTTATTATTAAATAACAATCATTCATTAAGAAGCCAAAACATGGGTATAAAATTATTTTTGGCCACACACACTTTAATAATAGTAACTGTCATCCAAAAGAATTTTCTCTCAATTGTGTTTGCTAGAGAATTTTTTCAGCTGAATAGATGCTTTCTAATAAAAATGTTCTAAAAAATCTTTTTAAAAATTCCCAAAACAATATTTATACTGTCAGTGGACATAATGTTTCCATCTGTTTATACATTCTATGTTTTTATATTTCTGTGATTTTTAGACTTTCAGTATTTAAGTAGGGTTGTATATATGCAATCTGTGTTTTAAGTTTAAACTTCTAAGTTTTGTTCTAAGTTAGCCACTAGGCTATTAGTTTATACTACGTAACATAAATGCTAGAAGCGATCCATTAAAACGTTTTTACACGGTTTTATTTAACTTGATTTGTCACAGAAGTGTGTTACGCAGTTTTCGACCACTATTACACTAAATTATCTTCAAACTTTGCCCACAAGCTTATCTTCCGATGACAATACAACATTCCATCCCTTTTATAATTTATTATAACGTTAATTAGGAAAAAAAATAATAATTTTGGCTCTGAGGAAATTATCAGAATTATTATTTGTCAAATGGCAACAATAACTTTGTTTGAAATGTTTGGATAATGCAACGATGTTTTTTGAATTTTAAATACAACCGTGCACTTAAAACATTTTAAACTTTTTATGTGTTATTAAAGCATCAGATTGTGCAAAAACTCGAGAATGTTCGAAACACACTGAATTAAATCAAAGTGCATTCCACACTTCGCAATAATTTTCTCAAGCACTTCATCCGATGCGACTAATTTCGGACACAATGGATCCACTTACCTAAATGACGAAATCTGGGTCGCGCCCCTGTCCAAACTTTAACCTTTATTACAAAAGTAGGAAGAATCACAACAGCTTGTTATAAAAACGAGATCATGATTTAGAAGAACAGCATTGCGATAGTTCTTGGTGGCATGTGCAAGCTTTTTTTTTGACAAGGAAATACGTTTTATAGCTCCGGGCCCTCACCTGGCATTACAACTTTCTTTTCGGTGAACAATTTTATCCTGTCCCAGAATCTAAAAATGCCAACGAAAGTGAGGCCCTCGAAACAGCGTCAAAGTTTTGCATATTGTGTGAGTTTTTTCGTTTAAAATTTGATTCGAAAACTTCTGTTGTAACATTCCCAAACTGAGACTTGGGATCTCTTGCGTATTTGTTGACATGTTAAGACTTTTTCATGGTTTTTTTATTTATATAAGACTTTTTTGTAGTTACATCTGATTTCATAGGCTTCATTGGTTTTATCGATCTACCAACGAGCTTGCGTGAATCCTTCTAAGGAGTTTACTTTCTTATCATTTACAATGTCCCTGTCGGATGATTATGTGGCATGTGCGTATCCATTCAGCTTGTATATTCTCAGCTAAATTAAATTTCTAGTGCAGTTTCGCATCGTCACAGCTCAGGTGCTTCACCTTCCAGGGAAGAAACTAGGCGTCAAAACTCTTACGTGGCAATGAAAATACTTGAAAGAATGAATGTCGGTCCTTGCGGAATGCAAGGTTAATGAGCAGCAGCCCCATTAGAAAGGAAAAAAAAAAATACGCCAACAATAATATATTCAACTTTCAATGTCTTACTTCACATAAAAACTTTTAGCCTTTAAACTGGTCTGTCGCCAGATTTAAATTTTTAGTATATTTCAGTTCGACATGTACTAAAAGTTTGGAAATGTTGAATTAAGCTAAGAGGAAATGAAATGGTACTTCGAGAAGCAAGCAGATTTCTTCAACGAAAAAATTGATGAAATACGAAGCATTTCAAGAAATGCTAGTTCTTCAACCTTCAATACTTTGTTATGAAGCATTATTGGTTTTCCATCAGAACAATTTTTCAAATTTAAAATTTTCTACCTTGAATGTATTGTTGAAAAAATTCGAGCGAGCTGTAGTGCTCTTTTGGGGATTATATGCTGCCTTTAAATGCAGTGAAAGATTTAACCAGTTTTGATGGAAAATGCAAAGAAATTCTGCCATGAACATGAAGTATTTTGATTGACACAGTTTTCCAAATTTAGATGGTTTAACATAATCAATAAATTTTAATGACATATTTACATCTAAACAAATAGGAGAAACAGGATAGAGTTAGGTCAGATGCCATAAGTGTAAAAAAAAGCAGTTTTTTTTTTTAATTAATGACAAATCATTCAAATGTGATCATCAGCAAGCAAAATATAATATGATTGACTTTTTAAACTTAAATAATGCTTCGTGAGAAGTGATTATGTCAATAAAAAAAGAACTGTGTCTGGCAACATTAACTTGGGTGTACATCAGGGCTTGAAAAAATTTAAAAGTTGTACATGCCCTGTGGGGCATGTTTGTCTAAATTATTATATGCCCGACCTAAAATTTTACGTGCCCAGAAGTTGTTTTATCGCATATTAATAAAAACGTTTGAATTTGTCGTACAGAATTAATAATACAAGAAATTAAATTAACAGTCAATTAATAACAAGATCTGAATCAAGAATTGTTTTAATGTTATTCTAAGTCATTAAAAATTACATTACAAATAAATGTTACATAATAAGTCGTCGAAGTAAAGTTTTGGAAAGAAGTATTTGATGAAAAATTTACATGCCCTGCTGGGCATGTAAGGGTAGAAAATTCATGCCCGATCGGAATTTTTACATGCTCCAGGCATGTTGGGCAATAGAATTGTCGAGTCCTTACATATGCAATACGCCCCCAAAAGGGGGTAGAATTTACGAAGCTGCAATTGAGCTATTTTGCAAATAAAGGATATGGGGGTATTATTTTATGTATGGTTCTTACCAAGTAGGCAATGCGCCGAGACCCCTCATAACTTCCCATAACTACTGTTTGGGGGAAAGGCTGCTGTTTCAAAGTTTGTTTTTAACCCCTTCCACAACGTGGAGTGGGGTGAAAAGGGTAGAAAAATTTGAAATTAAATTTTAGACTGAAAACATGAATGAATTTAATTAATTTATTTTGCTCAGGCGAAAACAATGAGCGATCGGGAAAGGTTTATCAAGTGAAGGTGAAGTCGTCGATCGAGCCCTTTTGAATAAAAAAAAAAAAGCTTCAACCACAATGCATCTTAAAAGGTTAACAGCAGTGTCCCTCCTTTTGATTTCAATAACCTATTGTAGCGGTTCGCCGTGCGACACCTTCAAGAGCCAACTTGTGCCCTGGCCATCAGGTACCTTTCGGCAAAGTGTGGTAGTACTGGCCTTCCACCGTGGAGGTCCGGGGTTCTATCCCCGTCTCCGGCAGACTTGCTCCCCAGCCCCTCCTCGCATGTCGTGCGCTGCGCCTATGTGCATACTTATGAGCCCCCCCCCCCCTCCCACCCCAACTTTTTTTCCAGGACTTTTTTACATCACTACCAACAAAGGCTGTGAAGTCAATGCAGAAGAAGATATAAATATGTATAAAACCGTGTGTGTGAGAATCACATTGTTTGTACTCAACTCTTATGAGACTTACATAGATACGCATTTCCTCACAAGAGGAACTTTAAGGAAAAACCTTCCTCGTCTTCCACCTGCTGTCTACCTATCTGGAAACACAACTTGTAATGTGTCCGAACTGCCTCGTTTCTGGAGGGCCTCTTCGGTGACGTGGGGCCCTCACAGACCACTTGGTGGAAGTTTAACACCTGCCGTAAATGATAACCTGGCGGCCGATTTAGGGTTAGGACCCTACCCACAATAAGATGGATCGGCCCGTTGCCTCAATTGGAAGCGTGCTACTCACGTGGCAGTTGATGGGCTTATTGTGGGGAACTAACTGGCTGGACGAAGTTATGCAACAAGTGGGGGAATTTCACACGAATTGAAGGAAGAACGCTCTAATGCGTCTCAGCATCGTGACTTCAGCAATGGATTCATTTATTGATTGCTCGTGAAAGTTAAGAGCGATAAAAGCACCATTTTGCCAGAAAAAGACCTATTTATTATAAACCAATTTCTTACTCATAGTATTTGATATGCACGTAAAATTAGTTCATACGTATTTTTGTTGCGTAATTTTTAAATGAAAAATAATAGTGGTAAAAAAAGAAGAAAAACAAACAACATATTGTTGAAAATTTACAATTGTGTTTTTAAAAAAATCGTTTTTAAAAAGAAACGAAGAAAAAATCTCTTTTTCTTTTTTTTTTTTGGAGAGATGAAGATGTTGGAAGGGATTTTTAACCAATCTCAGTAAAGCTACAAGAACCTAGGAACCGTTCAAAAATGATGTCACACTTTTTGTCAAGATATTTGACCATCTTTGTCACTAAGTGTCACACATCAACATACCCCTTACCAGGGTTGTTTGGTTTAAACCACGTTGGTTTAAACCATGGTTTAAACCAAATCTTTTTTCAATTGTTTTGCACATCATTAAAAATTGCAAAATCCAATTTATGAAGAAATTGCAAGCACAACAATGGATAATTAATGAATATGTAAATTAAAAAACTTTTTTTTTAATCAGTACAAATATTTCTCATCTCCTATCTACATGTCAGACTATTTGGGTTTTTCTAAACTTAGCTCTGAAAAAGCTAATTTGAGAAAAGCTCTTCTCAGTCATTATAAAAATTAAATGATATTGCAATTGTAATTCCTGGAGTTAAAAAATATATATTAGGAATAATAAAATATCTTCATAATAACCTATTTGCAAATGTATGTTACAGATTAAACTTTTAAAAAAAATTTTTTTTTTTTTTTTCATTTATTTTACACATTGCAAAAAATTGCGAAATCCAATTTATGCAGAAATTACAAGCACAGCATTAGATAAATAATGAATTACTAAATTTGTAAATTAACAACCTTTTTTTTATAATCAGTGCATTTTTTTTCCTAAATTATTCTCTTATTTTTTTAAAAAATGTATTTAATCTTTAATCAGGAAAAATAAAGTTTGTCCATTGTATTACTTTTATAAAATTGCTTTTGTTTTTATAATTATATTTAATCAAGAAAAATAAAGTTTGTATTTAAAAAAAATAAAAATAATGCTGTTAATTTCTAAGCCAATGTTGCTGATTTATATAAGTGTTATCATTGCTAAATCCGGTAAGTGTAAAATATATCTATAGTAAAAGACTTGTAATCGTTTATTGATATTAATGATACTGTAAATCAACACACATTATTTTTAATATATCTTTCATTTTTGCTTATTTTTTATTGATTTAGTAAAATATGCGTTTGTTAAAACTCAACCTGCAAAAAAATTATTTCTTTAATAATTTGCTGAAAGGTCTGTATAAATAGAGTATTGTAATATGTTAATACAGTAAAACCTGTAAAGATGATCACTTAAGTTGACAGCTTTTGGTCAGGAACGAAATTAGCCCTATATTATTTAATGTAGGGAAACCTTTGTAACATGACGACGTGTGTACGCCAAATTTGGGTGGGAGCGTTATAAAAAAAAAAAAACCTTTGTAAGTTGGCTGTCCTAATTATTACGCTATTTATTTATCTATCTATTTTTGCAAAGATGAAAAAAAACTTAAATAAATTCTCCAGGACAATATTTTTTATGCTATAATGTTAGACCAGTATTTGTCTGGATGGATGAAACATCAATATAAAGTTTGCCTAAACCCTGTGTAAGTTAAGCATCCGAGAGAAACTACTAAGAGCACTCTTTTGCTTTCTAAATAAGTTTCTTATTTTTCTTCTAATTGATCTAGCCATTTCAAAAAATTATATATTTTTAGGGAATATTTTCCATTAAATAAGTGACTCACATAATTAATAAGATATTTGTCATTATGTTAACTAAGTGCTTTAATTTTAAAGTTGTATAGGATACATTGTAAGTCATTCAGATTAAATGATATTTTAGGTAATTTCGAAAAAAAAGCCAATTACGAATTTTAAAGAAAAGTTTTTACATGAAGTTATATTTTAATTAGTCTCAAATGAATAAACGCATTGTGTAAGAAATGACAAAAAAAAATCTCCACTCTATAAGTTGACCACTTAAGTGCTGCACCGTAAATACGCATTTCACTGTAGGTAACTAACTTTCTGAAAAAATAAAAGCTACATTTAGACAGTAATTAAAATTCAAGGTTTTAACTTAGTTATTTAATTAATTATCAACAAATTTATTACTAATAACATTTATTCACAGTTAATGATCTAAAATGTCCATGATTTTCCAAAAGTCAAATTATTTTCTCTACAAATACTATTTAAACCAAAAAAACCCGGTTTAAACAAAAAAAACCTGGTTTAAACCAAAAAAACCGGTTTTTTTTGGTTTATTTTCCCGGTTTTTTTTTTTTTTTTTTTGAAAAAAATTAGGTTTTTTTCCAACCCTGCCCCTTACCCCCCTTTGTTACATACGCTATATTACATTAGCATAAAATAAGTTTAATGTACTGATTTTAAATGTTTTTATAGAAATCAAAATGTACGATGTCACACTTCTTGTTACACCCTCCCCCCCTTGTCACAAACAGTCACATTTTTTTGAACCCCCCTTCCCCCGTAAAGCGTGACATCACTTACGAATGACCCCCTTCTTTATAATATTTTGCTATTGCAAGTTCCGAGCAGTTCTTCTTCAGAAAGCATTTTGTTTCCCAATTAATTTTCCCTTGAACACGGGAGCTTCTCACCGAGATTGGAAACAATGCTGTTCGGGTTCTTTGTAGGATCTCTAAGTATTGTATTATGGTGGGTTGTTGAACGCTAAGAATATTTGTTCCATGTTCATGGCAAAATCATGCCAATTAAAGTAGACGAATCAATCCAAAGTTACATTTCAAAGTTTCTTTTCCATTTTTTACAAATTCTGACTGAAAACTAAACTCTTTACTCAATGAGATCTGGAGCGGAGACTGAAGCAGGAGCGTGAATCAGTGGAGAAGCGAGGTTTTGTTGGAGACTGGTGAGGAGCGAGAGCAAGAAAATTTAATGAGATACTCTTTTTTTTTTTTTTTTCAACTTCATTTATTCAAAACTTAAAAATAACTGAATGATTTTAGTGTATGTAATATCTATACATAAATAGGCAAAGACATTAATACCTTGTGTAATTCGCATCAAATGAAAGCTCAGGTGCTGGATCTAGGGGAAACTGAGCGTCCAATTTCTAAGTGGCAATCGCATCCACCGACAGTAGTGCTACTTGAAAAAATGGATGCCGATTATCGGGGTACGCACTAGGTCTGCAAAGGTTAATGACCATACGCAGCCACATTAGAAAGAAAAAAAAATAGGCGAATACAAAACGGTTAAGAACCATTTTCTCTTAACCGTTTTGTATTCGTGGATTATTGTTTTTCAACAGATTTTCCTTTTTTAGCCTACTTTTCCATAAAAGTAAAAAAAATAATAATAAAGCATGAAAGAAGGCTTAATGTATCGTGAAAATATCGTTAAATATCAAGAAAAGTCAAAAATAAGTTAAGTAATTAAATAAAGATTGAAAAATACAAAATTGGAAAGTAGGGTTTTGAGATGGGGGAAAAGTGTGTCTGTCTGTCTGTCGGTCTGTCTGCCGGTCTGTCGGTCTGTCTGTCTGTCTGTCTGTCCCCCGGTAATAACTTTTGAACGAATTGTCCGATTCGAAAAATTCTTTTTGCATTCGAAAGATCTCGGCGAGGATATCCCATTTCTATATTTTACTTTTTGATTTGAACAATTTTTTGTTCAAGTTTGAACAGTTCAAAAAATTTTAACATTATCGCCTATGGATGAAAATGAAGCAAATTATGTAAACTTTGGGTACAAGATCCAAGTTCCCATGAACAAGCTCACTGGAAGAAGTTCTTGGCGTGAAGTATTGATTTGATCAATTTTTGTTCATTTTTGAACAGTTCAAAAAAAATTAACATACCGCCTACGGGGAAATTTCAATCCTATATAATTCCTGATCTAACGGGCCGATTTGCTTGGAACAAACTTGATCGGAAAGCTCTTATGACGTAGAACATGTACAAATAGAAAGTACATCCAGAACCTAAGGAGCCTATTTTCCTATGAAATTTTTTGATCGGGATTTTCAAGAATATTTTTGAATCAATGAATGATTAAATGAATAAGCAAAATAATGAATGAATAAATGAGTGACTAAATACATGAATGACTTAATAAATGAATGATTAAATGAATATCTATTAACCATTGAAAAAGCTATATTTGAAGCAATTAAGAACTAAAACTAAACGAGAAAGACAGAGAGAGAGAGATAGTTAGATTATAAATTTGAATTCGGTGTATACGGGAAAGTAGGCTCGTATAGTTCTAGATGGAACTTCTTGTTTTATTTAGTAGTTATTTATTTTAGTTAGTTATATTTATTTTAGTTAGTTATATTTATTTTAGTTAGTCATTTATTTTAGTTAGTTTATTTATTTTAGTTAGTTTTATTTAGTTACTTATTTTATTTACTAGTTTTAGTGATATCAATTAAAAAATTTTGGAAACAGATCATTATGAGTTGATTATTTCCCGTTTTCTTTTGTCAGGCAAGCCCCATTTATAATTGTAATCTAGCATTGTTATAAATAGCAGATGGCAACATGTCTTCGTTGAGTAAATTATTAGGTAATAAATATAAACCTCATTGTTAAAATGAGTTTGGTACCATTAAGCAGTAATGTTAAAAGCGATTATAATAAGAGTTTGAGGGAAGCTTCTCTGAAACAATGGAATGAAAAATAAAAATAGTATATGGAAGCAAACATTCAAGTTTTATTCAATTGCCATTCAACTTAATACGAAATCGGCAGAAATACAAGCGGCTACATTTGTAAGTGCAATTGGCCTTGTGAATACAATGATTTATGCAATAAGTTTGCTTTAATTGATGGTGATCAAAATAAACTCGTCGTTATAATCGCCAAATTTCAAGAATAATACTAATATAATTCTATAAATAGCATAATGTTTTCAGTGCTAAATTTAATTATTACGGTCAAATTTTGACTGTTGGGCAAACTCTAATAAACATTAATTCATAACTAAATTGTCCATAAATCACTTTCAAAGTTTATTTATCACATATAAACTTATTAATTATTTAAGCAAATAAAAACGATAGAATATATCATATTCATCTGCGGAATCCTATTAAGCAGAAGCGGAGGCGGGGCTTAGAAATTGAAGCTGAGCAACTGAAAGAAGTAATTGCACCAGTTTCCTGTTTACTCACACTAACGAAAGGCTATACTTCCACTCACCCACTTCTTAATAATCTTAGAAATTCTTTTCTCTGTTGTATTAGTCCTAACCGATGTATGTTTCCAACGATACCTCCCTTAAACCCATATATTAAAGATTTATAGTCGTCAGGTACTTTCTTCTGAAGCACAGCTAAAATATGTATTTAAGATCTTCAAGCTTAAAATAATACAAATTTCTAAATACAGAATTAATAGAAGAATTTTTTCAATCGCTGCCGTTCGTTAAATATACTAAAATTAAGTATTTTGCACAAAATCTGCAACTAACAGCAATAATGTTTTTTTTTTTTTAATTTATAAAAAATCTATCAAGTTTAAAATCATCAATTTAAAATGCATTTAAAATATTTTTCTATTTTTAATAAAAAAAATTCTACATACATATGTCACTAATTTTCCAAAAATAAAGAAATAAATAAAACAGAAAAAAATTCTGTCATACCGAACAGCTGAATCGAGGTAAAAATATTTACTCTTAAAGGGAGCGAAAAAATAAATTGAAGCAATTTTTTAAATATTTTTCGCACAGTTTATTACTAAAAAAATTTCCCGGCCTTGAGGAAATCTCCAAAAGCTATTTAGGGAGTTCTTGGTAGCACCGGATGTCTAAGTATTAGAGGGGAAATGAGGAATGACAATCTGAGAGGACTCTAAAATAAAGATAGAACGATATGAGGATTGAGACTTGATACTTTCCGAAGTCTGCGACGGGAAATTAAAATTAAAAGAGAAACTTCTTTCCTCTAAAACAGGATGCAGCACAGCTTTTTATCCCTGAAAAATAAAGATTGAGAAAAAAAGGATATTTTTCCGCTCTTTAAAGTTGAAAAGTAAAATTATTTTGGACATTTTTATGTCTTTTCAGAAAGCCGGTTATTGCATTGAAACTTTATCAGTGCCAAACTTAAAAATTAAATTGGTTTGAAATACATCTTAAAGATATAGCACTGATACATAAAATATCAGTAAAACTGTTTAATTTCTTTATGTTTTTCGTTTAGTGTGCCAGTATCTTATGGCAAAAAAAAAACTAACTAAATTTTATATTATAATTTAAATTGAACTTACTTTTAAACTACATTTGTTCTCATATAGTCCCAGCAGAAGTACTTTATCAGTTAGGTTTGATTTTTTTTTCTTACTACATTTTGTTCATATGCAATATGAACAAATTCAATAATATGGCATATAATTAATTCAATAATAATTCAATAATATATAGTTCAATAATATATAATTCAATAATATATAATTCAATAATATATAATTCAATAATTCAGCAATATGAACAAATTCAGCATTGAATATATAAGCAATATTCAATGCTGAATATTGCTTCTGAGTGTAACAAATTTCTCTTCAAAGATTATTCATATTTTGAATGTACTGAAAGATGACGCTCTTCAAGTAGATGGAATAAATCGGTTGTCAATAAATTTTAAAATAACCAAAATAAATTATTTACGTACATAAAAAAAATTAAATGTTTATATTTTTTTCTTAATTAAATAATTGAGTATTTCCTTTTGAAAGTGGAGCAAGTCCATTTTTGAAAGAAAAAAAAAAGATGTACATCATGGTTGTTGTAGATAAAAATCAGAACGATCTTTTTGTCTGTAAACAGTTTATAGCATTGAACAATTCAAAATCCTGATATTTTATTGGAAGTTTTTAGCCCTTAACAGTATTGTAAGTATGTTTATTTGCAAAGAAGCCCATACTGGATCATTTTTACAAAGCGATCGCGATTTCGTGACAGTTGGGAAGATCAATTCTTTGTATATCTCCAAGGCTTACTGTAACATAATTCGACATTGTTGAAAACCTGATAAATTTTTTGTACATGAAATGAAACTCGAAAAATGATTTTGACCCATCCTTTGCAGTGAATGGTCTTAAAAAAGAAAGAAAAATACCGATGGAGAAACTATAAATTAGATAAGTATATACTGGATCACCATACAAAACGTTACACAAAACATTCGATGGGGACGAGATGCTGAACTTAGAATTACCACCAGAACGACGAAGACCAAGTAGTTTCAGAAAGATAAAATTACCTTTTATTTATGACGAAAGGAGATATATTACATATGACAAATATAAGAAAATGATGGATTTATAACTTTCCGTTCATCATAAATGTTTTAAAACTAGGTGTCGGGGGTGACACCCAAGATGAGATAATGGATGTTTGAAAAATATGTTACTTTAATTATGCAATTTTACTGGTGCTATTTGATCACATCATAACTGAAAATAAATGTAGTTTACTGAATGATACAAGGGAAAAAATGAAATTCCTTTCTTTTTCACTACTAAAAATGCTACAAATACAACAAAGTTTTTTGATGGGGGGCAGGGGAGACCCCACAAACTACCACCCTGAAGGACCTCCATGCTTGCAACTCCACTTTATGTCTATATATATATATAGTTTAATAAAAGGAAAAAATTAAATTAAACCAAAATTCAACTAGTGGGTATGTAAAAAAACGAATAACAATTTTACCTACCCACTTGTTTAATTTTGGTTTAATTTAATTTTTTCCTTTTATTAAACTATTTTTCAACTGTTTAAGTGAGTTGCCTTGGGCGCGTTTTTGCAGAGTGAGTCTACTTTAGTATTACTTTCAGATTATATATATATATATATATATATAAAAAGCTCCAGTCAGAAGTAAGTGCCATTGCAACTACTTCTTAGCATCCTGAAGCTCGAACATTTCCTCACAAAAAAAAAAAAAAAAAAAGGAGGAACACGCGTTTCCAATCCTTTTTTCAACTTAATCCCTAACAACTGCTATGCCTTAGCAGCAAGGAAGAACAGTCTGAACTTCAAGAAATTAAGAGACTTTAAAACTGCTTACAAAAACGTTTCAAAAACAAATATTTACACTTAATTATTGACAAAATTCAGTTAGAAGAAGAGCACTACTTTGGTACTACCAATAACACCGAGTAAAATCACTCAGAACGATTTATCAGACTTTCAATGCTTCATTCAAACGCCATGCTGATCGGAAAGCAATCTCAAGTAATGTGTCAGAATTCTTTTGCACCTCTCTTTTATATCTCTCATCGAAAACTCTCGAGTTACGAAAGTTCCATAGACTTCCCTTCCTACTGCAGGTATTAAGGTTCTGTTGCCAAATGTCGCCAAGGCGCGAAATTGGCTATCAATTTTGTGTCCAATTCAACTTATTCTCGATAATGAACGAACTCTGTAGAAGTTGTTTCTCTGCGTGCACAGTGTCGATGCAGAGAAAACAACCTGCCCTCGCTACACCGCCTGTATCTCGCTGATAATTTTCGCATAAAATTTTACGTTTTACTTCTTAGACTCATTTAATTCTGGATGAACTCTGCTTTTACAAATTGGATTGTAATTATAGATTTTAGAGGTTTATCAATGTAGGCAATTCACCGCTAGAGGGACTCATGAGCAATCATCGTTGTCACGTGATATCCGCTCCTTGTTTACTAAGATTTTCAATTGAGTTCTACGTGGAGTTCACTAGGCAAAATTAGTTATTTAAAATTAATTAGACTATTTTCACAGCTTTTCCTGATTATAACCCAGTATTTACATTTAATTTAATCATTATAAAAGACATTTATTAATTATTACAATAGTTATAGTGTTGTATTTAGTGTTAATTTTATGTAATGTAGAAGAACTTTATTTAGTCCTAGTTCTTAATTAGATTTGTCGAACTCTATGTAAAGTGATGCTACGGCTTCCTTTGTTTACATTTCTTTCATCGGTGCCACGTGACCAATGACATTGCTTGATTTGCCTCCATTGGATTGTAATCATAGTTTATAGAGGTTTATCAATTAGAATGCTATATTAATCCTTTATGCTGCCATTTACTATATCTATTACTTACCATTTAATATATCTGCATTAAAAAATATTTGAATGAAGACTGATTTAGGAAGATTATATTTATAGATTCATACAGTTCTTGTCCCCGTTTGATGAATCTGGTAGAAAACTACTTCTCACTGCTTTAAAAAGAATTGAATTGCATGAATGTCAAGCTCTCATACGAACCCTATTATGCCATTGTAATTGATACGAAATTACATACTTGTGTTCATACAATTTGAATAAACTTCGGATGACTTAATTTTTTAAACAAAAAACGTATTTATAAAGAAATTCTTTCTTATTTTCTTTGTTTGAAATCGTTTAGGAAAGTACATTACACCAAGTGCCGATACATCTTTTTAAAACTTTGGCAGAATAAATATATATGTTATCAACACGGTTATAGCATTGCATATATATTTTTAAAAAAATAATAATATAAATAATATGACAACGCTTTATTATTATAGCATCAGCAAGCAGACCGGTATCTGGAAGGGTCAAAGAGGGGAAATTGCACCCACTGACTTTGAGAAGTACCTGTATTTACTGTTTGCTCTCGAAAGCCGCGATTACTCGTCGGGAACGATTTCATTTGTCGAAGGGGTGATACGCTAAGGCACCACAGTTTTGGAAATTTTATTTTAGCCAAGTATTTTTTCATTTTTCACGACGTTGAATTATTCCGATTTCTCATTTGAATATTTAGCACTAAAAGCAAAGAAAAAGAACGCCGCTAGTTTGTTAATCTCCGCAAAAAAGTAAACATATCCTCATCTTTATTCTCTCCCATTTCGATAAAATTGAAGCATTCCTGACGCATGCGTAAAACGGAGGAAGGTTTCGGCTTGGAAAAACAGATAGTACAAATATTTGTAGATATTTTTTGTTTTTTATGTATGACAAACATTGAGGAGTACACACGCTGTCCCCCCCCCCCCCCCACTTTAAAAATTTTGAGATGATGGGTCTGTCAGCAGCAGGGTATATGCATTATTGCGAGAATTCCAACATTTGTTTGCAAGTTTAAGACGTATCTTAAAAGCAATCATTACGTGCAAATCAGCTTCAATATAGCTTGTTCTTTGTGACCCCTCTACTTTTGTACGACCTCTCTTTTAGTATTCATGTCTGGTAGTTATTACTGTATTTTCGGTCAAGTTTCGGGAAAGTTATGGTCTATTTTCTTGCCTGATCGATAAAAGCAAGGGGAAAAAGATGAGACGAAATCATTTTATTATTAATGTGGGTTATAAAAATTGCATTAGACGAAGGCTCCTTCTATTTTTCTCTTGAACCACCAGGGGAGCAATCCTACCGGAAGTCTTACTCTATTGTGGGGAGTTTTATCTGTTTCATACGACCAGGGGAATGGTCTCTAAGATACCAAAAGCTTTTATGGTTATGTTCAACAGCAGAAATGATACCACACTAAAAAATGTTGGGCTTAGCCTTGCATGGACGATGCATTAAGCGCATTTTCTGAAGAATTTGCTTTTAAAAGTGTAGATTTAAGTTTCATTTTTTCATATTTTGGACCAGGGCTATAAAAATGACAGCTAGCACGTATATCTTGGATTTGGTGAACAGTACGCGCACCTTTAGATTATTGGGTTATTTTCGGAAGAAGGAATTTTTTTCCCTTTGTGTCTCAAACAACTTACAGATAAACAAATACTGACAGGTAAAGAAACAACACAAAAACAGCACTTTCCAGGAAATGCGTTTAAAGGAGTTTTTTTTTTTTTTTTTTTCGTGATTGTTTATTTACTGGATTGTCTTTTATAGGGTGTTTAAAATGAAAAAAATTTTATTATAATCGTTGGACTTTTTACTTTCAACATTTTAAGATAGTAGTTTTTAAAATTACTAATAAAAAGGTATTATATATATTTTTTTTTCGTTAGTGTTTATTTACTGGATTGTCTTTTATAGGGTTTTTAAAATGAAAAAAATTTTACTATAATCGTTGGACTTTTTACTTTCAACATTTTAAGATAATAGTTTTTAAAATTACTAATAAAAAGGTATTATATATATATTTTTCCCCCCAAAATGAGCATTGTGCCCTTTACCTTTAAGATACAGAAATATAACAGGCAAACAAACGTAAATTATTCTTAGTAAAAAAAATTCCTCGCATGCACGTTAATTTTCGAATACGGAAAAGTAAGTAAAACCATTATAACCATCAATAAATATAACCATTGTATTTCCTAATTTCACTATTTCATCTCTTCAACAACTTTTAAATGGTGACTTAGTTAACATTTTATGGAATACTTTGAACTTCGGTTAGGTGAACTTCGATAAGCCGAAAAGTTTGTTAAGCCGAAGTGATTACTTCTTCCAGTCTAACTGAATAGAAAATTTATGTTATTTATTTTCGACAAGTCGAACTTCGTCGAGTCGAAATGTTCGATAAGTCGAATTTTATTTTATGTTGGTCATCAAATTTTTCGTGCTTAACTCCATAAGTGGAAATGGCTTCTTTCTTTTGTAAATAGTAAAAACTTTTTCTCCAAAGTGAATTCAATTTTTATTTTACCATTAATTTATTTTCCTTTCTTAAGAATGAAGCTATTTTAGAAGCAGACAAAGGATGGTATGCAACCGATAACCAATGCAACCCCTTATTCTGATACGCGTCTCGACTCAAGGAAATAAAAAAAAATGGGGGAAATTTCTCGAGAATTCTTTTTTTCTCTTTAAAAAAAGAACGGTAAAAAGGTTCTCTTTAAACGGTCGTAAAACGATGCTTGCCGGACTTGACGCAAGGTAATTTATGTAATTATATTATGCTTTAATTGTGCCAAGTTTCTATTATATGTTTGGTATATTATTCAATCAATATTTTGCATCCATTATAAATTTCAAAAATTTTGAGTGTATAACTACTTTTTTTTTTCTATAGTTTTAGTTTCGTTTTCGATAAATTGAATTTTTCAAAAAGTCAAGTTTTCGATAATTCGGGTTTTTTTTTTTTTTTGTTTTTTTTTCGCTTTCCCTGCAGTTTTCAACTTGTTCAAATTTCACTGTAGAGTAAAAACAAAAGGGATAATGTTTGGTTTTGGACAGCAAAAGAGATTTAATGAACACTCCAAGAAGCAATAATTCCACATCAACCCGGTATTCGAAACTGATTCATTATCTAACCAAGCTGCAGTACAAAATTCTATTTCCACCTGATAATAGATCAGTAAGTCCAAAAATCAAAGCTCTGATATGATGTCTTTGATTACGTGAACACGGAACACATGAATAAAAACGTGAGAACACAAGACGTCAAAATATTAGCGCAGGCCCACAAAGAATTTAATGGAGCAGAAATATCATTTTCCAAAGGTTTTAGCCCTCTCAATGTCTCTGTAGATATCTCGAATTATCCGTGGTTGTGGATTTGGTGGAGCTTTTGGTGGAGTGTATGGGATTCTCGACCATGATGTGATCAAGCTTTTCTGTGATCTCATTTTCTGCATTAATACTTATCTTTGGAATATTAATAATGTTCCAAAGATAAGAGTTAATCCTAGAAAAGAGATTTTATCTTCTGAAGCAATATATTACACCTTTGCATTTCGGAGAATATATTTTATTAACGGCGAACCAACTTTTCTTTTTTTTTTTTTTTTTTTTTTGAAGATACTAAAGTGCTTTTAAAATGTACCCATTATGCCCATCTTGAACGTAGAACCTATTGAAATTCAAAAGCACTGTGATTTTGAAATTTCATAAAATGTGAACTCTTGTCCTTTAGAATGCATCTTTCAATTGTCCCCAGAAGACCATAAGAATATGAAACAGAAAATCGCCAACAATAGGCGTAGAGTTAAAACCAGTGCTCTATCCAATCAAGAAAAAGAACAATTACAGGATTCATACAAACTCTTGGCGAAGCCAGACATGTGCTTCACCACATATCTACTCTACAGAAGTTAGCAATATGCCAGGTGAAACGTCAAAAAGCAAAGACATAATTGTACCACTGTCAACTTTCAAAGTTTGATAACATTTGGAACTTTAATGCCGTTTTAAAATGGAACACTAATTATTAAATCTCGTATTTTGGGGCCGAATTTTCTTCGCAACTCTTATTTTAACTTATGATTTTTTGTTGTAAAAATTTATTTTGGTAATGGATATTCCATCCAATGTATTGCCTGTAGTAGCATTCATTTCCGGATACGGTCACGCCATAAATCTATGGAGAGCATCTGTTGTAAGAGACAGTGGAATTCCGACAAATTACAAATAAAAATAGTTCCATTTTATGCTTTTAAAATGCCTTTATTTTGTAGAAAGTCCTGTGGAATTAATATAAGAGAACAAGACGCTGACACACACAGAACACTTCTTTTGAAAACCCCTAATTCTATAAACGTTCTTACCAGCAAAATCGTCGGTTTTTTCCCTCTTTTGCACTTTATTACTTCCTTCAATAATGGCGGGGAATTCTTTTTATAGAACCACCCCTAAAAAGAATGGAATCTTCAATTTCTCGGCCCTTGCTCTCTCTGTATAGAGGTTTTACTCGATTTTTCGTCTGGACGCGTGCGCAGTGATTGTGACAGACGGCTTTTCATCCCCTCCTCTCCTCGTATAAGCAATCGCTTCCTAACGAAATGAAGAATTCATACCGAGGACGACCAATAAGATCGCCTGCCAAAGAACAGAAGAAAGAAAGCACTAAGCTAGAAAAATTTAGCGGCACTCCACTTTGTTTTGGGCTATGAAAATTTTATTGCTTTTATAGATCGAAGTCCGGAATTCGAAGTACAGCCTCCCCTTTTGCTTCCTGTAAAAGGTGCTTTTCTTATATAGAAAGATGGAACGGTGGCTTTAACAGTTGTTGCATTAGGGGAAAGCATATTTTCGATAGTTCCGCCTTTTCTTTATAGTAACTCGGTGCTCTACCAGACATTCTTAATGAAATAGATTTCCTGGACAAAGTTCTAGAACAAAAGTTTGAGAGCCAAAATTGGATTTATAAGAAATGGGCATCGATTCTTTTAGCAAAGTGGATAGAGCCGGGGGAAAATTGAGGGAGATTTTATTTTTAAATATTTTTGCTCGATTCTTACTGAAATCCTGTTTTAGTGAATATAATGTTCTGGCTGCTAGATTTAAAGGAAAATATTTGAGCCATTTTTAGCGGGGATTTATGGGGCTGCCTTTAATATTAATATCTTTTTTCAAGTAAAAGCCATTTTTTTGGAATAGCACTCGTTTCATGTGCCTATTTCAAAGAAATATGGATTTTAAAGTAGAGTGAAATCCAACAACTCTATGCTGAAATTTTCTCATCAATTCAGTTTCCATAAATTATTGAAACAAACCATGCAATTTTAGCCTTGCCGTTCTCGTCAATTTTTATAGGAAGAAGTTAATTTGCTATTTATGCCCGATGAGCTACAGTTACCTTATTTTTGCCTACAATGCACAGACGCGCTTACAAGAATTTTCTTTGGCAATATCTCAGCTATTTTACCAGCCCACCGGGAAATTTGTTTCAAAAGCTGAAAATGATAAAATGTTACTTCGTTATTCGTATTCTTGAACAATACTTGATTCTCAAGAGGGAGCAATTTCCCCCATTACCTCCTCACCTGTATCAGGGCCGTCTTCGAAGTCAGCAATTTCTCTCTTTCTCCCGGGCCTGCTTCAAGATTTGATTGCGCAATCCCAGTGATCCCACTTTCTGCAGCGCTTCATCGTTTCACATCGCATTTTTTTGTTTCATACCGACCAAAAGTTCTCAAATTTTCTCTGCCTGTACTTCATTTTGGTACATTTACAACAGAAAATTAAACACATATATTTTGTTTTTAAAGCAGAAAAATATACTAAGATGTTTTAATCTTATTAGATTGCTGATAGGACTTCAGTTAAAACTTACAGTACTTGGTAGCTTTTATTTTTGGAAGTCATTTTTAACAGTAATTATTCAGTAAAGCATCAATAATTTAAAAGTTAAAAGGCAATACTTTTAAGTGAAGTCATCTTTTTAAAAATTATTCTTAGGAAAACAATAAATAAATAGCTATGAAAATAATTATCAACTTTCATTTCAATTTTCTTCATATGTAATTGATGTTTTCATTGTAAGTATTCCTTTAAACTATAAATAAATATGTTAAAAGATCAAAATTTATATGAAATAAGTATAAATTTATTTTCAAAATATAAAATTCATTTTATTCTTAAATTTTGTAGTAGTAATTTTAAAAATAATTCTTTAGAGATTTAAAGTGTTCTACATGACAAAATTTAGAATTTTTCAGAACTTTTATATATTTTTAACATTTTTAAAAATATATGATTTTAAAATTTACATTATAAGGTAGTAATTCAAACAATCCGAAAAATTCAAACATAACTTCAATGAGAGCAAATTGAAATAGAAAATATTGTTTCTAGTTTCAACTAAATTGTAAAATGTCGAGTATTACCGTAATTATCTGTGTTATGGCCCGCGGGTTATCTACGAAAAAACTCCTTTTTTTACTATCTGCGGGCAATATAACGATGCGGGCAATACACGGAATTAAAAAAATAATAATTATTATTAAAAAAGAAAATTAAATTGATTGTTAAATTGAAAGAAATAAATGATAGGTTTCCATATGCAAGCCTTTGCTTCCACACCAATTAAATCACAATAGGATAGTAGGACCAGAGCACATGTCCCTGTATAAACAAAATGTGTAAACAAAATAACCATCTATAAACAAAATATGGTAAAATGTGAAATTTTTACAATATAATTTAAAATGTTAAGTCTTAAGTGTTCTGTAATTAAAAATTGTTTCCTTATAAACAGTGTACCTTAATGAGTGATTTGTTCATGTAATTGTTTTTGTTTTGGGTGCGGGTTATACTACGATGCGGGTTATACACCGAACTTGATTTTTTTAGGATGAATTTTTCTTCCTGCGGACCATACAACGATGCGGGCTATTTACCGATAATTACGGTAATTGAATTTACTCAAATTAAAAATTCGGACGACTAACAGGGACCACGAGGGCCCTACTCTTAAGACCAATAGTTAGACAAGCACCCGTCATTGTCAGCTAAAAGGAATACATCATTGGGACAGTTTTATGGTTTTATTGCAGAAAAGGGGCATTGTGACGTATTTGCCTTGTTTTGTATCGCTACATCCAAGGGGCCTTCGGTCGCAGAATCCTTCTCCGAGTAGGGTGATTCTTAGATAAGATGTAAACATTTAACATTGGTTTCTGAAATACAAATACATTTGCACTACTTACTGAAACCTCCTACCCCCTCTTTCTTCCTTCGTCCATCCCATTTATTCTTTATTCGCGTTAAACCAATACTAAATTTAACTCAGCATTTCACTTTTTTTTCCTTAATTATTTTCAGCAATTTGAAACTAGAATTTTTTTTTCGGTTTTAGTCTGAAAAAAAACAAAAACAAAAATACATACGCACACACACTTAGTCAAATTAGCTGCCCATAAAATCTGGCGCCCGGGGCACAGGGCCCATCTGATTCCCCCCCCCCCCCCCCCCAGTTACGTCCCTGGCCACACACCATACCCGCTAGCTCGTATACCATCCTCGCGGAGTAGGAACTTGGAAGGAACATGGGATCACTTGAATGACTTATGCTAGCGATTCGCATGCTTGAAGCAGGCCTGGAAGAAAAGGAGAAATTGTTGACTTCGAAGACGGCCCTGCCTGTATCCGCACCTAAGAATGCACGAATCATGAATCTCCTGTTTTGTCTTATCGGGGCAGCCGCGATTATCTTCCAATTTCACTGGGCCTGGAACAAGGAAGAACTGAAAATCACCAAGTCATGAGGCAGCCGCGATTATCTCTCTCTTTGACTGGGTCTGGAACAAGGAAGTAGCGAAAGAGAGAGATGACAGCGGTGGCCCCTCCCCGAACCATCGTTTACTGATTTTTACTTCTCCCTTTATTCCAGGCCCAGTCAAAGTAATCGCAGCGGCCCCGGTCTTATACATATCTCCCACACTTATTACAGGGCAGGCCATCCTTTCCAAATCATGCCATGGGCTCTCTTCCATATTTCGTCAAGCTTAGAAATAGGCAATTAAAATTGTTACTCGCCCCCCCCCCCCCCCCATCACGGGCACTCTTTGACCAGGCCTTATTGCTGTCGCACTCTCAGCCCACCTCTTCCCCTTCTGTGCGGGCCGTATTCAACAGCCCTATACTTCGTTACAGCTAGTGTCACTGCTTAATATTTTCAACATTCGCCGGATCGAAACGTTCTTAACGTCAACAGATATACATCCCCTTTTAAAATCCCAGTCCTCTTTCGCAGAAATGAATGGATCTCGAAAAATCAAAAAGGCCATTTAATGTGTCCAGTGTTATGGCCCATAGAGCATTGGCCCTGAAGAGATGTCACATTTTCCTCCTAAGATGAATGCATTCCGAGTCATTTAATCCGACGCCGCTTCCTTCTTTGTGTGTGATTGGGCTATCTCGCACATTTCCCATTACAATCAACTAACTGCATGTGCAACTCATCACTTTCGCTATTCAATGGATCCCTTCGCTTTAAGGGAAAATTATAAGAATTACATCTCTCAAAGACTTCTTCCCGAAACAATATCCATTATCGTTAAGTTTTAAGAACGCGCCATGGCAGCATTTCCATGGCAAATCATGATTTGGGACTTTGAATTTATGAAATTAATTCATTAAATTTGAATTTATTTTTTGACCATGAAAAATAAATTAAGTAAAATAATAAAAGCATTGATTGGGTTTTTAATCAATAAAATCTTTCGCACTCAACGGCAGATTTTCCCTTCGTGTTCTCTTCGACCCTTATATGACTATTTTACTAAATTTTCTGATGCTTCTCGAATTTTTATAATTTTCGGGTTTAAAAAAAAGCATTTTCAGACGTCATATGATAGTTGTGAATTTCAGTTGACATGTTCAGACGATAGCAGTTTTTTTTTTTTTTTTTCAGTCCAATTTATATAAATGCCAGATGTTTATGAATCTTAGATAGTTTATGAAGAATTAGGCGTTTCTCGATGTATTTGAACATTGTATTATAATTTATTGTGTATTATTAATTATGTGTTATTGTGTATTACTAGATATCATACCATGTTTTAAATAGCAGATCATATTTCTAGACATCGATTGCAGGTTTCTGAATTTCAGATCATAGTTCGTGCATTTGGGAGATGAATTTAAAATTTAGAATTTTCCGATTCCCAGTCTGACCATTATCCCGCTTATCACTATAAATCAATTTCCATTATGCTTCCTCTTATATATTTATATTTTATAATTATTTCATTAAGTTGGAAGGGAATCACTAGGATAATAAGCTGATGAATTTAAATTGTTCAACTTTAAATAGTATTAAATTTGATGGTTGGATACATATCATGATATATATCAGCATATCAATATCATGATATATATCAATTGATATGTATCCCTCAACGTTGCTACCTGTATCAAAAAAGGAAAAAAATGTTTAAAAAGCACTTGGTTGAAATTTCTACGCATTTGCGACACAGTAAGAAATTAAGTAATAAGAAATAAAGAAATCAAGTAATAAGAGAAAATAAGTACGTAATAAGAAATAAAGTAAGAAATTGTCCTACAAACTTTAAAATTTTCATTTGCACTTTATGCCACCAAAGGCACTTTTTCCAAGCTACCCATCATCGAAAATAAGCATAAAAGAATTTTTCGGTGTCCAACTCAACTTAAAATGTCCTACGTGAGCAATTGTTACTCGATGACCTTTGTGCAGCAGTTTAACCCATCTTTTCTCAAACTAAGAAACACCTCTTTATTAATCTTAAATCATAATCAAATGTTACAAAATTCAGTAATGCACAAATGAAGTTTTACAAGGGGGTCACAAGGCATCTTAACTATATTTCAGCTTTTAAGGGGGTCGCAACACTAAAAGTGTTGAGAAACGGTGGTTTAAGCAACCATATGTAGCAAATGATTTCAACACAATTTAGTTTTAACAAAAAAGAATTGAAATTTAATTTCACCTTACCATTGCGCTCTATGGTCGACGCTCGCTGCTTTTCCTGTATAAGAAGGTCTTCTGTGGAAATATGTCCTTTTACCGATCCGCACATTCTAATGTGAATTGAACGGCAGACAGGACTTCTGGTTCAGATAATTGCCTTTAAATAAACTTTGTACTCTATTTCTGAAAAAAAAAAAAAACACAATGCATTTTATTTTTCTTATTGCTTCCACTATTTTTGTTAAAATATTTTTTTTCAATTTATCTAAAGCAATTCAGATTAATAGTTTGAAATTATAAAAACAAAGTTTGGGTTGTTTTTTTAAGAGAGATTTTCATTTGCATATTTTAGATAATCTTCCAAATTAAGGAAGTTCTTATCTTAAAGGTAGAAGTATTAAATTTTGGCTCAGGGAAACGGCAATTTAAGGTTGAGGAGAAAAAGCATTTCATGAAATAAGTTCTCAGAATTAATGGCCGTATCATTTAAAAATCAATTGAGTCTCATGGTTGAAATTAAAAATAACAGTTAAAAAAAAAAACCTTTGCTACACATACACTTTCCTCTCCGCCGAAAAAAAGAAATGAAGGCAGCGAAGGGGGGACTCCTTAAAGGTAAGCCGCTCACATTTTTTGCAATTAAAACTTCAGTCTTATAGCAAATGAATGAGATAAATAGAATGTTCCATTTTTCCTACAGTTCTATAGTTGCTTTTTACGATAAGTAAAAAGTTTCATGTAGTCCTTTTTTTCCCAGTGAATGAGGCATTTCTCATGTAATGATTCTTGGATTGTCGAATCCTCATTAAATGTTTATTGACAAATTTAAAGCAGGCCTGATATTACTTTGGCAACTGCGCTAAAATGAAGTAGCTCCAAAGCCTTGGTTGTACAGTCATGAACCAAAGAAATATTTCTTTTAATGCATTTATTGCACTCATAAAAGATTTATCAACTAAAATTGGAATAAAGAATTCTTCCTTAATAAGATAGTTTTAAAAATTGTACCGAAAACACATTAAAAAAATTTTTTTTAGATGTTTGCTGAGGATTCAAAACCCGAGGCACCTTGAGACACATTGTTAGGATAACAATATATCATAAATTGTAATGTCTTTATAGGTATTTATTGCACAATTAATGGTGGACAATGATGTACTTGAGCATTATTCTGTTGTTCATTTCTTCTCTTAAGGCAAAATGTTAGTGCCTTGTAATAAAAAATCCATGTATGGACTTAAACAGGTGTTTTTCATATCCTCAAGAAGTGTCACGAGACATTTTCCTTTGATTGTCTCAGATAAAAGAATTTGTTCTCAACACTTTTCTTCCACACGCAGACGCAATATTAGCGAATAAAATATTCATTCACTTTATTAAAGACTTCAATTCCATCTCGTTTAAAAGCTTTATTAATGGCAAATTTTATGTTGATCATGAGCTTTATTAATGACCTAAATTTCTTCACCAACATTCACTTCATCAATTAATTGAATTTTCTCTCAATCACTTACATTATTAATGACGGGAATGTCCTACCAATCATCCATTTCTATTTGATTTTGCCAATCTTCCCTTCCTTAATTCATCATTTTGATTGTCGATCATCCACTTCACAGAATTTTCTTAACGTTCACGCACTGCATTTATGACTTGATTTTGTTCTGAAATTTACTTCATTAGTGAGGTTTTCAAAATTTGATTTCCGTCAGTGACTAAGCCTATTTACACGTTGAATGCGACTTCATTTTTCTACTAATTTATACAGACGGTCTCAATGATAGATGAAAAAATCAAATCAATTTTACCATTTGACATCCAGAGACCGATAAAGAATTTAATGCACCTTTATCCCGTCTTACTGCTATTATATATCAGTTAATAGACATATTACTGCTATACTTTTAATTTTTTTTATTTGCAAAACAAAATTTATACTTCTTTCCACCAGACTCCTACCTGTTAGCCGAGGTCTTAGAGGCCGTTCATAAATGATGTCACGCTTTTTTCCCATATATTTGACCCCCCTCCCCCCTTTGTCACAATCTGTCACACTTTAGTGGACCCCCACCCCCTTTGTCACATGTCACGCTATGTTGCATAATGCATGATGTCACACTTCTGGTTACCCCCTCCCCTCCCCTTGTCACACTTTGTCACAATTTCCCGAAACCCCCTCCCCCCTCGAAGCGTGACATAATTTATAAATGATCCCTTAGGATTGCTTGCGCACGAAGCTGGTGGCAGAAAATTTACACTAGTGTAAGTACTATAAAGGGCCTTGGTAGCCTAGTGGTTAGAGCGTCGGATTTCCACTTGGAAGGTCGCGCGTTCGATACCCGCTGAAGACCACCTATGTACACTTGGGGATACGTGCAAATCAGTGGACCCCACTACCTCACCCCTTGCGCAAGCAATCCTAAGACCTTGGGTAACAGGTAGTGGTCTGGTGGAGAAAAGTATTAGTACTATAGGTTTATTCTTGTCAGAATACCATATTTATACTAATAATATTCGAGTAAGATGTGACTTCTCCCTAGGGCTACTGTTGTCCCAGTCCCGTAGTGAAAAGGTTAAAGTAGAAGATAGGGTTATGAGGATTAAATGCTATTAAAGTGTTTGTTTCAGTACAGTGTGTGTCAAGACTCTAATACCACTCATCAGGAACATCAGGTGTAATCAAATTCCCTATGAAATGAAAGATCAACGGCAAGATTCCGTCACTAATGAAGTGGATGGCTAACATAAAAACCATGAGTCTCTAACGAAGTGGCGACCCACATAATAACATTAAGTTGCTGGCTGATATAGAGAATATTGAGGATCAAGTGGCAAATAACGTGGAGAATCGTATAAAACCAATTCTTTACTGAAGCGGAGAGATCAGTTCATAAGTCATTAACGAAATGGAGAGTCCACGCGCAGACCAAACAAACAAGTCATCAATCAAGAGGCGAGTCCACTTGAATATCAAGTCACGATTGAATTGGTGCAGATTCGGCATGAAGATCAAGCCCTTGAAGATGTGAAAAGTAGTCCTTAAAAAGCTTACGCTAGAAATGTGAAGTCATTAAGGAAGAGGAAAGAAGTTTTGAATAAAATTAGAAAGCTTATTTGAATGTGAAGTCACTAACGAAGAGTCAAAATTAATAACAAGTCGTTAATGTAACGAGAATTGCATCAACGTCACAACTGAAGGGGATAGTTCACTTAATAAAGAGATCAGGTCACTAACGCGGTAGCGGAAAAATAGGAAACTTATATCGCAGATGATGTAGAGAGTAAATGAGAAAATTTAAATTAGATTTTTCCTGCAACCGAGCCAAAGAAATAATTTTATTAAAATGTTTCAGACTGTTCTGTATATTTGAAAACAATTTTAATTTTTTTGCGGTAGAACTTTTTATTATAAACATTGATATAATGGAAACTTACTTCTTGATTTAAGAAAAAATAGATGTTCCATTACGTATAAACTCTACAGGAATATTTTTCCAACACCAGAAAAGTTTGGATACGGTTTTACAAACTCGTTGTGGACTTGAATCATTATTGTGAAGATAGTTGCAAAATGTTCCTATGCGAACATTTTGATAATTATATACCATAAACAGTGATTAATAAAGTTTGATTCTAATAAATTACCATCAGGCATCATAGACCGAAAGTTTACAAACTATTAATGAAATATTTATAGCATGCGATTTATCACAGATGGCCGATTCATATCCATGGAAGAAAATATCCGGCGATATTATTCATGAAAATTACCCTCAGTCATTCAGAAAATTTTTGCTGAAGACAAAACTAAAACTTTGATCTTTAAAGGGAGGACACGTCCTCCAATTGAACACCATGTTGTAACCCTATAAGAAGTATGATTAAGAAGAGAGGAAAGAGTATATTGTTTCTCGTGTTACATTTTGCTGATGATGTTCGTGCCAATTATGACAATATCTTTGTAATGAGCTAGCTGAAACAAAATGCGCTTATAGTCAAGTGTGACTAAAGATTCATCATGATTAAATTAAACATGATTATCCGCGATTGTGTTTCTAATTTTTAGGAATTTATTACTGTAATAATGCAGGGTTCGTACGGTCCTTAAAGGTCCTTAGAAAGTCCTTAATGTTCATTTTCATTTTTAAGGCCTTAAAAAGTCCTATAATAGTGCTTATTTTTTTTTTTTTTTTTTTTGTTAAACTAAGAAGGTACCCATACGCTCTATTTGTTTTGCTATGTTTTGTATTCTTCTCAAGAATCAAACTTCTTTCATTTCAAATACTTAATCGAATCTCAAATTTGATTTGCTCGGGTCCGGTACTATCCCGGCTTTCGGACAGACCCAAAACAGCGGATTGACAGGACCAAAAATGGCGGACTTATATAAACATCATCGCATTTTTACTACAAATTTCAGTGCTTTCTCAACTGGTAAATAAATAAGTAACTCTTGTTTTTTTTTAATTTTTTTGAAAAGTTATAAGTAAATTGATGTGTTAAATATTTTGACAAAAAGAAAAGTTTCATGGATTTTGATAAAATGCTTCAAACTACAACACCTAATTCAGTTAAAATTAACTTGTACCCACCCACATGGCAGTTCGCAATTTGCTATTTCCTGCAATTGTATGAAAAAGAAAATCGAGCTACATCTAAAAAATTTTTTAAATATTAGTAAGAGAAATCGAATCAAAACACAAGCATTTGTACAAAATGCAATGGTGCCCACTAACTGGGTACCATTTAAGACCACAGAAAAATAAATCACACAATTTCCCTCATTTTGCTTTTAAAAAAGAAAAGAAAAAGGAATGAAATTTGAAAAACGGACTTTAAAGGACTCAAGGGGAACATTTTTTATGAATTAAACAAAAATCGGGAATTTTCGAAAAAGAGCCGAATTTCGGGATTTCAAATTTGGGATTCGATACTATTTATTAAATTTAGTTTCAAAGTAAATAAATATTTTTTTGCATGAAAATTGTTACTAAATCATCTACATTCTAAACAATTATCAATAAAGCAAGTGGGAGCAGCTCTTAACAAGTAATCAGTAAATAAATATTGCTTTTGAAACTTTTTTTTTTTTAATTTAAGGGGCGCGGGGGGGGGGGGGTAATACTTCAAAGATGCATATTGTTTATTTCTAGCTCAATAAAAGATATACATTTACTAATATGTAAGCAAAAAAAAAAAACTTTCAGCTTTTTTTTCGTTTTGCCAATCGCATGAATGATTATCGCTTCTTTATATTGTTAAAGGTAAAAGAATGATTTATTTTTATTATCATTTTTATTACACCTTACACTAAGCGGCGAGTTGCCAACTCTCCCGATCGCTTTTTAGCTGATCTTTCGCTAAACAGTTTGTTCTCCCATTGTTTTTTTAAAATCAATCCAAAAAATTAATTTGTTTTAAAGTAATGTTTTAATATTTAGTAAATTTTTATCAAGCAATTTGGCTTCGCGATCGTTCGCTGTGGGGTTTTGTTGTGTGGGAGATGATGGATATTTGCTGTGTTAATCAAAATTTGTATCTCGTGAAATTTCTTAATTTGCAGCAAATTGAAGGAATCGACCTCTTCTTAAACAGGGTTCGTGCTAGGCCGCGCGATCGTGCGATTCCCGCAATATTTTTTGAAATTCCACTCAAAAAAAAAATTTTTTTTGGGCTTAAACTTTAAAAATCCCACTTAAAATTTTGGTCAAAGAGGAAAATCCCACCTTGTATTTTTCCCCAGTGATGGGGACCTATACCCTGTTAAACCTATACACCGTAGTTGCCAAATGCTCCGTTTCCCCCTAGTTTTTCTGTTTTTTTTTTTTTTTTTTTTTGTGAACTTCGAAAATTAGATTTTTTGCAAAAAGATCCAATTTTCAAGCTGATGTACAAGTATTTTTATCTAAAGGGATTGTACTACAAAACAAGAAAATTTTTGGAACTTTTTAAAAATATATATATTAATTTACAGGAATTTTCATAACTTATAACGCGAAAGTGTAAGAACCTATTTTCTGGAAACTTGCTAACATCTAGCACGTGCTTCGTTGAAAATTGCAAGCAAATTTTGAGATTTCTATCTTTTTGCATCTTGTAAATATATCAATTATTTAAAAAGTTGACAGTTGTTTTAGTATTTGCAGCCTGTAGTCTGCTTGCTTTATTTTTTATTAAAAAATATTGTTCAATTTTTTGAAACTTTATTTTAGTTAAATTTTGGTAGTTACTATTTGAGGGTAATGTACAAAGTTTTAAGCGAATAAGCTTCATTTTTTATTTGTATGTCGTTCCCAAAATGAAATATTTTTCTCAAGTTGAAAAAGTTTTTTCAGAATTTTTCTAAGCTCTTCAAAATAATTTTAAAAAATTATTTATGTCAGAGATAAAAATTTAAGTAAGCCTAAATTGAGATGCTGGCAACATAAGTTAAGTAAAATGAAAAAAAATCTAAATTAAACACAAATTCTCAATACAAAGTGCAGTGTTTTCTTCAACAATTTTTTATTTAAAATGTTTTTCATTTAACTTGTATTTTATAGCATTAACCATTTTTGATAATTGTTCACTTGCTTATATATGTTTAATACTTGTGCTGTGTGCTTCTTATTACTAGCTTCAATAATTATTTAATTCCCTCACTGTAATGGACATTAGAAAAGCAACAAGACAAAGAGAGCTCCATAAAAGTGTTTGTGTTGTGTTCCTAATAAAAATGCGATGTTAAATCAATTTCCTTTTTCAATAATGCTTCCTTTTGAAATAAACATAACAGTTTGTATATTGCGAAAAATTTGTGAGGTCCTTAAAATTTTTTTTAGGTCCTTAAAAAGTCCTTAGAAAGTCCTTATTTTTGGTTTTGCCAAAAGCGTACGAACCCTGTAATGGCAACTGCTCTTCAAAAACGATGTGAGTTTACTAAATGCGTTTTAGGAATTCATGTGTGGAAGTCTTTCCTGTTAAATCTTTCATCGAGGATAACTGTGGGAAAATAGTTAATTCAAAGTATCAGTTCTGAACTTTTTCTACTTCAAAGAAAACGTTAAAATAAATAAATACACAAGAAAGGAAGAAGGGGAAATTAAAGTACATTATGAGAGAAAATGAAAAAGAGCTAGTCCCTGTTTTCTAAAAATATGATTTCCGCTGCGCATTCCAAGAACATTTTCGTGTGTTTTTTTTTCTCCGCACATTCATGTACCAACAAGAAGAAAAAAAGGGAAAAGAAAAATTAAAAAAAAAGAATAAATAAAAAACACTGCCCCAGTGTTGTAGGTGCTCGCTCAAACCAAAAGGAAAAAAAAGAAAAACCACACGCGCACAAGAGCGTGCGAAAACGCGAAACCTTCAGGCACTGGGTCACGTGTTCCGTCTACGTCCGGTTTGCGAGGTGGGAGACGGCGGGGTAATTTTTTCCTTCGTTGGATGAATTCGAAAATTCCGTTCGCTCTCTGTGTGAGCTGCTGCTTTTGGTTTGTCTGTCGCTCTCTGCTTGTGTTCTCGTGTGCTGTGATGCCAGGGTCAAGGTGACAAACAAAGCGCGGTGTAACTAATTTGGCTGTTTATCGCGCTTAGACTCGTTTTTTCTTTGTCTTCATTCATGCAGCTCTTTGTTTAGCAGTGGACGTCGTAATTGGATGTGGTTAGGGTTGCCGCAATAAGTAAAGGAACACAAGGACAATTTTTTGTGAAAAAAAATCGATTAAATCAGAGGGAGTATTACAAAAAAAAAGAACTAGTTTGATAGCGAGGGAAAAAACATTCACATAATTATAAACGTTATCTCATTTATCTCTTATTAACGTGAAATGCTAATGGCTATGAACGTGTGATAAAAAAATAAGCTCTTAAGCAGGAGTGAGCAATAGCCGGCCAGCGGGCCACAACCAGCCTGCTACATTATCAAATCTGGCTCGCTCTATCTTTAAAATATATTGTATACCAAACGATTATAGAGAAACTAGAAAACTTTCAAAATTTTTAGCTGACGGTGGCAGCAATTTTACCAATTTATAAGGGAACAGTGACTAAGCGACTGTTTCCTTCACCATTAATCTTTTACATTAAAATTAATTAATTTTTTTTTTGGTTTAAATCCAAGAGGGTGTACTGTGAGAAAACCTCTGTTAAAGTTATTCCTTTTACTAATGAAAAATGAGAAACAAACACTTTTAGGAAAAAATGTAAAAACGTTAAACAAATAATAAAATGTTATTTGAAGTGAAGTTCTCATCATTCTTGACAACTTAAAGATATTGAAAGCTTGAGGACGAATGTGTAGGGAGTTGTGTAAATGTAAGCTCTTTATATCCTGATATCCATCATTCAAAATGGCAGCAAATGAGCCATCTTCGCAGATATTGAATGTCCCATAACTCATCAGCTCCTTCACAAATCACAATATAATTTATATTTTAGTAATCAGCATCAAAAAATCTACAAGTAAAGGAAATTTAATTAAATTCGGAGGTGGTGGGAGTCAGTTTTGGAAAATCCTAGATAATTTGACATGGGAATGAACCAAAGTTAATATTCTCATTCTAATGGCAGCTTTTTGGCACTAATGCCGTGATTGTAATGGGGATTTTTAATGTAATGTGATGTCATCACTTTTTGTCCTCCGCCAGAAAAAGTGCAATACTTGAGATTGCCCGTGCAACGCCGCGACGCAGCTAGTTGAAGAATAAATGATGAAACTTGTGCACCTTGTGAAATCTAGGAATTTTTTTTAAAATATTAAGGACGTTCCAGAGAAATGTCTGGCACAGTTTGAGCCGACATGTCTATGCCAAAAGAGCAAATAGCGAACAAGTATTTAAAAGCAGTTGCACGAACAAAACCTACTGTTAATTAAATCCCCAGATTTATGACGTCATCAAAGCTGGAAGAGGGTGTTTCAAATTTAATGCACCATTTTTTTCTGCATTTAATTTCTTATTATAACCTTTTTTAATATAATAAAAGTGCTTGTAACAAATTGGAGTTCTAATCTGTGTCTATTAATAACCATATAACCCTACTGAAAATATCGTTATTACGTTTTTGATAAGTCATAAAATATTGCTCTGACACTCCCCCCCCCCCCCCACACACACACACACAAATGGTTTTGTATTATATAATATTTTTAAAGCTCTTACTCCCCCCCCCCCCTAATTTAAATCCTTCACTCTTCTCCGGGCTGAGTCATTATACGGAAATTTCATTGGCATTCTGACAAAACAGAACAGGAAAAAAAAACACATCCGTATTTTAAACTTTGAGTGTTAATATAACTAAATGTTGAAACGTTTAAAAATTCACGCGAGGTTCACTGAAGACCTTTTTAGAACATCGCGCACTATCAGCACATGCAAAACAGAAATTGCTCAAAATCCTGAGTTTTACTTTGCTTTAATCTTTCCCGAATATCAGAAAATGTACGGGACTGTACTGGGATGTTGGGCAAATATGTTATTAAATTTTTCAAGAAACAATTCTAGAACTCGGGCTTTCAGACTTCCAGCTTCCAATTGTCCCACTCACCTCCCTGTGTCGCCAGCCTTATTATACAATTTCTACCTATAATATAAAAATCATAAAACGCGGAAAATATACCCAAATTCTGTCCAAATCAGAAGTGATTAATTATGTATAAGATGGCCCCATCATTAGAAGAAGAATATGGCGCAGCAGGAATTCTCTCCCGGATATTTCTCCAAAATCGTCTGGGCCCCTTCGTGACCTCAAGTAGTACGTAATTTATGGCTCTTCAAAAACTAACATTGTTATTTAAAAGTCATATCTTCTCTTTGAAGGTTCATGTAGTGCATACCAGCTGAACTGAAGCGAAATGAGTAATGGCGATTTCTTGAACGAGCATCAATTTTGTTGGTACAAGATTTTTTTTTTTTTTTTTTGAAATCGAATGGATAGATATATATTTCGTAAACATTGCCACTCTTTTTATTAACTAATAAGACTGAATTATGATATTAACGTATTATCAATACAATTGCATTTAATGATTTACAATTAAGTTCTAACTTCCCCTCCAGAAGGCAACGGATATCCTTCATTCGGCTGATTCTTGAAAAACCGAAATACCCCATCCGGCCGTTGCACGAAAGATCCGGTTATCCGAATTATTAAATTTGATTTTTAAAATTTAATTAGCATGCTTTGAAAATAGATGTAAATTAAAAAGCTTGGTACGTATTTCGAACATGAGGGATGTTTAAAAATATGATAGAATTTACAGGTTTCAAACAAAGCCGGCTATCCGGTACGGGTCCGTCAGAAAAAGAGCACCGGATTTCTAATATCCGGCAAAATTAATACCCGGGGAATTCCTAAACTTGACCCCCCCCCCCCCCCCCCCCAAAAAAAAAAAAAAAAAAAATCTTGGGTGCGCTACTGCCGTGCCTCAAATATTTAGTTTCCAATACTTTTCAGATTAGTTTCCGATGTTCTGTATTATGTACTGTCAAATTTGCTTTGTTACTTGCGCCCAATTTATTAATGAACTGTTTATTGAATCCCTAAGATAGTAAAATTTAGAAAAGAAATGATTTTTTCTAAAATAGTGTTATTATAATTGTGTTTTTATTCATATATCGATGCAGTTGTACTCAGATTTACTGCACTTACTGTTTTTAGCATTTCTTCTCTAGCACCAAAATGGTGAAGTTCTGATTCAAAAAAAAAAAAAAACAATAATAATAATAGCTCACAGAGACTCTAGGAAGGATATTCGCCTTCCTTGGGAACTGCATCACAGACACATTTCCCAGACAGAAAATGTGCAATAAAATTACTTTTGCTACAAAAAATAATATTAATACTATAATTTGTTGATTAGTAAGTAATAAATTGATCCTCTGAATTTATCTTAACCCTTTATCTTGAAAATTAGTTTCTAAATGAGTTACGTACTACCAGGAGTCGATCCAGAGGAAATTCGGGTCCAATTCCGGACCTTCGCGAAATTCCAAATAGTAAAACTTTACTTTTTGCAGAATTATTTAAAGCATCAAAAAATAATAATTTTTTTACAATTGTATGCTTGAATTTTGAATTTTCAAAAAAATTTTGTGTTTTTACAAAAGTGTTTTTAAAATTCACAAAAAACGGACCCTGTTAAAAAATACTGGATCAACCCCTGATTACATACATATTTATCCAGCTGAAAGCGATCCTTCTTTGCCCATGATTAAGCCAGTTAGGTTGCCTTTCAAACATAATTCAGGTGAAATTGGCCAAGTGCAGTTCTGAATAAACAGATTTCCTGAAATTAATGAGTGTAATT
Organism: Octonoba sinensis; assembly: GCA_038502835.1. Classification (NCBI taxonomy): domain Eukaryota; kingdom Metazoa; phylum Arthropoda; class Arachnida; order Araneae; family Uloboridae; genus Octonoba; species Octonoba sinensis. The sequence continues at coordinate 125,528,456 of CM076599.1, forward strand.
TAAAAATCCAAACGAAAATCACGAGGCCGAATCGTTTATCCGCAGTGGTAAGTTCATGCAGTTCCTCCTTCCAAGAGAACGCGAAATCTTCAGAAGTCAAAATAATGTTCATCCTTTCAAATCCAACATTTTTTTTTTTCTTTTCTTTTTTTTTTTTTTTTTTTTGCAAGAAGCGCCGTCTATCTGATGGGTATTATTTGTTGAATTCCCGCCAGACGTCCCAAAAAAGTGTTTTGCATTCCATTTACCTTGGAAGCGGTTTAATTTCGTCTGCTCAAATGCATACCTCTGCCTCCTCATAGTGCGTTAACAACACCCCTAATTACTAGGAACAGCTTTCTGAGCATTAACAATAAGTTCCCATCGGAAAGGCAAGCTCATACGTAGGACGGGCCATTTCAGACGGTTCCTTTGCTTTAAAAAATTCTCTGCCAATTTAAGGCATCCGTGTGGTCGTGCTAAGCACAAATGTGGTATCTGCATCTGAGCCAAAAATTAGATTATTGACGTTTAAAGTTTTGCGCCTTCATGTACTGTTAAGATTCAGTCGGGTCAATTCAAAGCGTTTAACATAGATTAGAATATACGAAGGGAAAATTGGAAGACATCACAGAATAGATGTAGACAAAATGGCAACGATTTAAACAAAATAATAGTAAAGCGCTTTGTCGATTGTCGGAGGGAAATTAAATTAAAGTTAACTACGGAGAGAAAATAATTTCGAACTACAGAGAAAAACTCTTGTAACTTCTTTTCTATTTAAATTTAGAGACTTTGAACTTTAGCACGAAAAGCAAAACTCCATCTGAGAGTTTTTACGGGCTTTCAAATGGTACCAAGCTCGAAACGATGCGTTAATTTCTTCCTATAGAAAAGAATCATGTTATGCAATTTTCGGTCATAAATTGGAATTAAAAAAGAACAAATTAGAATTTCATAAAAATTCATCGACGTGCACAACGCCATGTTCCAACTAATTTCGTGCCAAATTTCATGAAAATTGGCCGAACGGTCTTGGCCCCACGCAAGACGCAGACAGATAGATACGCATACTCACTGCTTTATTATTGGTAAAGATAGAGAAGATTTAATTCTTACTTTCCAATTCATATTGCTGTGGAGTATTTTTTCTAGCTTTTCACTTTATTTTATTTATTTATTTTTTACTTTTTCCAACATCTTTACAATATCAATTGCGGAGTTTTTTTGCTTTCACATGTCCTCTAGCAATAATTCTTAAGTAGTGGCCAGGCCTATCATTTGGGCGATCAGTGGTGGGATCTATTGACCTCCCCCCCCCCCCCCCCCGCCCTGACTTTTCGGAATACACTGAAACTGAATTTATACGCGATTTTATGTATTTTGTTGTTTTTTACCTATATTATGCATTTAAAATATGCCCTTTCCCCCCTCATGAAACTTTTGTAATGACGGGCTTTGTAGTGGCATAAGAAGTTTTGGTTCGAAAGAAGTTTTGATCGAAGTTTTGATTTGCACTTTAGAAATTAGTTATTTTGAAAGCAATTTTAAGAAATGCTTTTTTGTTCTTTTGGTAAAAAAAGAAATTTTGAAAAAAATTTAACTCGTTGAATTTAACTTAGAGAAGTTTCTTTCATACCGATAATTAAAAGAATTTCTGTAGTTTGTTAAAAAAAAGTAAATAATATAAATTAAAAGGTAGTCATGTGAGATGGAAAAAAAAGCCCTTGTCCTATATTCCCCAATGCACGCCCATTAGATATTCCAATGAATAAAATATATCTAATGCACTATGCAGATGAACAAAATCTCTAAAGGCAGTAAAAAGGAAATTACGTTACATTTACATAACGATTATATCCGAGAATAGAAGAAAGAGAAAAGCGCGCGGCGATCTTTTTGGCGATGGTTTGTTTGGTCGTTTGGCTATTTTGTTTTGTTTCATCCTCCACCCGCCCGCCAATAACCTTGTTCGAGGCATTGGCGTCGGTGTCATTAACCAACTTCAGGGTTGTTCTCGCTTTCATTGACGCAAGAACGCCCTCTAGCCAAGCAATGTCTGAGAGCGACAAATAGTGTTTGGTTGGTCTTGAGGAGAAAACAAAAACTCGCTTGGCGAGCCTACTCACAATGTTTTATATTAAAATTGAGAAAGATTTATTTGCTTTTTTGCAAACAATGAGTTCAATTCATTAGCCTTTGCTTTTTAGAGCTCGAAATTCTGGTGGTTGGCTGGCTGATAAGAATTCCTAGCCCCTGCGTTTGCAATAATCTTGAAAGCTTCTCTTCGAATTACTTTCATATTTAAAAAACTGGTTTTATTAAATAAAATTGAAGGATTTTTAGTATAATTATTGTTATTATTATAGTCGTTTATTTATTTACTTATTATTAATTGCAGATTTCTTCAATTTCTTGCTTCTAAATGTAAAGAATAATATATATGTGTGTGTGTGTATGATATAATAATAAAAAGAAAATGTCGATCAGTGAAGCACATTTTGCTCCAACTACGCTCCAGTTTCGAACAAATCCGGTGCTTCACTGATCGGCACCGCACCCTTACTCTGTATCTCTGATGGAACTTTACATATTAAATAAAGGTTTTCTGTTTAAAATCATTAAAAATTATTTAATGAGGTGCGATATACTCTTCATTAAATTAGAAGAAAGTATTAATTTTGTGTGACAATTCGGAAAGAATTGTACTATTGAATGCATTTTGCAAACGAATTATACAGTAAGAGTTAATAAAATAGAATTTTAAGTAAACTGAATTTTAAAAGAAAATACGGATAATTTACTTAAGCATCGTACAAAAATCTGGAACGCATTTTATGACTGAAGAAAAGTGCGATCGTCACACGTGGACAATGGTTGGAGAGAAATTCCATTTTTGAAAGAGGATTTTTTTTTTTTTTTTCAGTTTTTTATATATAACCGAGATTTTATTCTATTCTCAATAATAAGGGTGAGGATCATTTTCTGGGGTTTACGGTAAGTTAATTATCATGACCTCGTGGCTGATTGGCTGTCATTTTATCCGCATTAAAAAGTGACTTTCACCCAGAGAACTATAATTTTTGGATTGCCCTATGGGCAAAGATGGCAAGCCCATGGCACGCATACCAGTAGGTAAACGCTTGGAACCCAACAAACATTTCAGTGGCACGCCCACCGCTCACAGGTATACTATATTGAATTGCTTTTATACAGTCACATTCACTGAAAATAACATTTTAAAAAGAGAGAGAGAAAGAAAGAGCAGAAAAGAAACACTTTCCAAGACTAGTAGCAACTTCGTAAAAATGAACTATTTTAAAGATGATTTTTAAAACAGAAAAATAACAAATAATGGGGCTGCGGACACTTGAAAACAATAAACCGTAATTTCACTGACATAATAATAGAAAAAGTTTCTCAATCCCAGCCCGATCAGGTAAAATGAAACGGGAAAGCTGTGTGTACTGATGTACACAGCTTTCAGTGTGAACGGATGTACACAGCTTTCATGTACCTTAGAAAGTTCAAAGAGGGTGTATTCGGAAAAGTTCTAATGGAGAAGAAAGAGGAGGGGATGATATGGTATTTAAAAGCATCATTAAGAAGAAAAAAATCAATATTAATGGTAAACAACAAATCAGTTTGAGAAATATTTTATTGCGTAAAACATTTTGCTATCACTATTTCCTCCAAAGAATAAGAAGCATTAGGCAACTACTTCATATAAGTCGGCTAGCATATAAGTCGGTGCTAAAAATGACGAAATAAAAATATATTTAAACTAGCTGATTCCCCGCAGAACATCTGCGGGCGACAAGTTCAAAAATGAAACTTGAGAAGGATTGCTCGATATAAACAAACTAAGGTGTTATCCCTCCAAAGAATCGGAAATTAAAAATTGATTTATGAATGGAAACACATTTTAATAGAAATAAATTTGTTGAAGTCCGTAAGTTGCGACAATAAACACAAATCTTATAAAACTTTTCTATGCTATTTATTCATTTAACAATTTTTTAAATATCGTTTAACCATTGTTTTTTGCATGATATCAGTATCGTACCGTACCGCAGAATTTAATCGTAACTGGTCCACGTTAAGTGATATATATATATATATATATATATATATAATAGATTGTACATTATAAAAATAATTTCAAAATCCATTTTTTAAAATGCCGACGATTGTTTATAAGCAGAAATCATTTTAGAAAATATGTATTACAGTAATAGAAGAAAAAAACTAAATAAATAAATAATAAGACGTATTAACAATTGAAGAAAAAGTTGAACTATTTGAAATCCTTTTTCGAAGAGAGGGGAATTCTGGACGCAGTAAATACAACAGACTGAATGTAGTAATTGTCTTTTTTTCGCGAATTTAGAATGAAAGACCTTTTTACAGATTTTTTACGCAAATGGTATGCCAGCATTTTTATACATTAAATTTATAATCTTTAAACTCGTTTTATTCCTTTCACTCAAAAGCTATTAAATGAAAAATTAGTTAAAAATCAAAGAGCAAGGTTCTTCAAAATTGAATTTAAATGGTAAACAAATTGTATTTGCTTAAATGTTTGAAAACATGCCTTTGATGCTAAATGCAATAAGACGTGACTGAAGCATAGGATAAAAGCTTATCAAAAATATTTCGTTCAGAAGGTTGAAGCTTTTTAAAACTAATCTGCTTTGTAGAATTATTTTAAATTTGATTTTCTGCTCCAATAGAAGTTTTAGGAGTTTTTCTTTTCCCCCCTCTTTGGCAGCAGATGGCAATTATATTTTTTCGTGCTTCGAACCGTGAATGCTTAATTTAATATTTTCACTCCCTAATGTTTTCTGTGCATTAGTTTCCTTTTTCATTATAGAATATGAGTAAAATATTTCCCCGAAAGTACACATTCCTTTTTTTATTATTTTTTGTATTCTCCTTTCGGCTATAACTTTCGCTTTCAATAACCTTTTTAAAAACTTATTTTGTTCCGAAGCCGCTCTGTAATTTATTCCAGACGTTAAAAAATTAAATAAATAAATCTTTCATTATTATTATTATTTCCTTCAGTCAACATGCCGTAAGAAAGTGCAATCCATTTTAACTTAGAAAATACAAAACGTCATCTAAAAAAATAATCATTAAAAGTCACTACTTCTTTTAGTTTTTTGCCATTTTAGTTTTTTCCATTCAAGGAAAAACTATGTGTCATCAATTTAAGTGATTTTAAACACAATTGAAGATCTAATATGTGACTGGGCAAAGTAGGGGAGAGTCGGGAGGAGTAGAACGAATTTCACATTTTGTTTTTATTCCACTAGTATAAACTTATCAAGAGTGCAAATTATAAAAATCTAATAGTATGTTCCTTAAGCTATTCTAAAAAGTAGAAAGACAGCAAAATAATGATAACTAACATTTATGTAACCATTTAAAATATTGTAACATTTTTGTCCCACACTTCCCTTACGTGAGGGAGGTGTGGGTCATACTACTTTCATCTACAATCTACAGATATTGTAGAGGAAAGAAGTACTAGTATGAAAGTATGACGAATAAAGACTTCTAGAAAAAGGCTTCGAATCTACGTCCAAATTAGGAAAAGAAAAGAAATTAACAATTTCCAAAAAAATTTCCTTGATAACACTAAAACTCATTAATAGCTACCAAATAAAAAAAAGTAAGAAACTCGGTTGACAAACAAAGGAGAAAATGGTACTTAACCGTTTTGTCTTTGCCCATTTATATCTAGATCTGTTTGTCTTTGTGTATCTCCTAATGTAGGTATTTTTTATTTATTTATTTTTTTACCTGTCAAAAATGTGTTACGTATTAACCGATGCTCTACACTTTTCTAACATTCCTTATCTATTTTTTAATCTAATTTTGCTCAATATTCCTTTTATCTGTCGGTAGATATTTGAGCCAGCTTTCCATTTTTTTCTAATTTTCTCAAAAAATAGCAATTATTAACGTCGTTTTTCTCTCTCAAAGTACTCATATATCTTTCCTTTCATCTAAATTCCCTTAAGGGTTCCTGTCTTTCTTACTTTCCGTGATTTTCTTACTTTTTTTTATTTGGTAGTTAATACGTGTAAAGGGCTCGAAAAATTAAATTTTTTTTTCTTCATAAATCGATTCTACAACTATGCAATAATATACCCTGAAAATTTCAAAGCAAAATTCCAAGTCGTTTAAAAGTTATAAGCATTTGAGCGAGCGCTTCTTTTGGAGCAGTTGAGCAGGTAGTCCCTCATGAATGACCTGAAGGGTATTAGAGAACGTTAGCAGATGTCCTTTGATTTTTTTTAACAATTGAGGCCTCAGATAGAAATTTCTATAAGTATTAGTACCAATAAGTATAAAAAAAATGATTCATTACTGCCTTGAATTTACCTTCAATACCACTCTTTTTTTACAAACGCGTTTTTCTCGAAACTACTTTTTTCGAATTTGCGTACACTCTAGCTCGCAGAGGTTTTGATCAATCCTTATCAAATTTAGCACACATTTTCTTTATATATACACGCTTTAATTGAACTGGAATCATAAACATATCTTTATTTTTACTTTTTTTTATCGTAAAGAAAAAAACAAAAAACAAAAACGGTTAAAAATCGTACTTAATTTTCCCATTCTAAAAAAAAAAGAAATTTTAAATTTTTTGTGATGATTTTAGTTCAACTAGAAGAGACACTTATAAAAATGTAGATTTAAAAAAAAAAGGATTTCAGATAAAAATTGTGACCTCCAGGATGTACGCAAACTGCCGACCCATGTGGCGACTTACAGTGTGCAGCAGCCGATATCTCCGGGATTTTTCAAGAAAAATGGTTGAAAATTTCAGTAAAAAAAAAAAAAAAAAAAAAAAAAAAAAAAAAAAAAAAAAAAAAAAAAAAAAAAAAAAAAAAAAAAAAAAAAAAAAAAAAAAAAAAAAAAAAAAAAAAAAAAAAAAAAAAAAAAAAAAAAAAAAAAAAAAAAAAAAAAAAAAAAAAAAAAAAAAAAAAAAAAAAAAAAAAAAAAAAAAAAAAAAAAAAAAAAAAAAAAAAAAAAAAAAAAAAAAAAAAAAAAAAAAAAAAAAAAAAAAAAAAAAAAAAAAAAAAAAAAAAAAAAAAAAAAAAAAAAAAAAAAAAAAAAAAAAAAAAAAAAAAAAAAAAAAAAAAAAAAAAAAAAAAAAAAAAAAAAAAAAAAAAAAAAAAAAAAAAAAAAAAAAAAAAAAAAAAAAAAAAAAAAAAAAAAAAAAAAAAAAAAAAAAAAAAAAAAAAAAAAAAAAAAAAAAATTTAGACAAATTGTATTAATAGAATTTCTTAAATTGTTAACAGTTTAGGGATCTATCCCAATAATGGTTTTCTTATTATTTCGTTCATGTCAAACCAATGTATCATTGACGTTGTGGGTAAAAGTTACTAAGTCTAAAATATATATATATATATATATATATACTACTATTGTGAATATAACGAGCAGGCATACCTTTTAAAACTTTAACCCTGCCATGAAGATAAGGCTTTCAAGAACGCGTGAAACGCAGAGCAATTCACCTGTAATATTAAGAAAAGAAAAGAAAAAAAAAACTACTTAAATGGGTTCCACTTTTTTTCCCTTTCAGAACCAAAAGTCACACAAGAATAAGTAGTTGAAAATTGTAAAAAAATCTCTGGAATTATTATTTTTATTTATATTTTTTTGCCTTTCTTTTGAAACGACTTCCGTTTGGGTAAAAGAGGACGGGAAAAGTATGAGGATTAAAAAATAAAAATACAAAAACCACCTGATATCAGATACACGAAAAGCGAAAAATTCTCATCGAAGAAAGTAGAACAAATATCCTAAGGGGTCGCAAAAATGTCGTTTTTTTTTTCTCTTGATATTTTCTAGCTCCGTGGCGGATGTGGCGAAAAATCCCTTGAATGAACTTTATTTTGCAGCTGTTTCACTTGTTCCGCTGGGGTTGCCAGAAGGTTCAAAGAGAACAGACAAAAGGAAAAGACGCCAAGTTGGGCCAAATTTTGTTTTCTGCCTCTCTCATTACAAAGGACTAGGCTGACCTTGAAATACATTTACTAGGAAAAAGCATTTATTTACTGAAAGTTTAAAAAAGAAAAATGCTTTCACTGTATCCAAAATCTTTTTGTTTTAAAATTCCTAATTATTTTTTTGCTCATTTGTGTTATAATTCATTAAAGTGACATATTGCATTCTGACATAAATTTTAAAATAAGGCAATCCACTGAGAAAAGGTTCAATTTTTCGGACAAGCAGGTCATACAATATCAGTCTGGACAGACAAGACACAAGACCTCCCCCCCCCCCCGGAGCGATAACGTACCCCCCCCCCCCTAAAAAGCAACGGAGCACACCGCACCCGAAATGATGACCGCCTTCCAAGCCAGCCAAGCCCCCCCCCCCCCCCCAACCCAACCCAACCCCCTGAACCTCTCTACAAATTTAATGGGCACCCCTGCATAAGTTCCGGATTTTGTAAGGTCGAGAAAACAGGAGTTAGATTAATATTGAATCCATCTTCGGATTATATGATTGTCTTTGACGATTCATCAGAATTTAAAATTAAAAAAAATCTTTGAAGAAATGTGGTTAAACTTTTATGCGTGAAAATTTTATTTTTTCTAAAATTTTACGAGAAGTTAAAGGTCGACCAGAGCTTAATTTCTAACAAAAGAAGTGCATTAAAAACTCTTATCACTATTTTATTCCTTTTCTTTTTATGTATTTATTTATGTTTCTATTTTATTATTAATAGTGCTATTATTATTACAATTATTATTTATTTATTTTTTATAAATTGAAAAGGAAGTCTGGCTCTGTTGAAATCTGAACGTATATAAAAGAAAATTTGTTGGAAATGTGAAACAATTCTTCCTATACTTGCTGCAACTAGGCAATACTATTCGAAATCTCCACTCCCACCCCATGCATCAACCATGAAGTGAAAGAAAATGTTAACAACTACGTGCAACCACGCAGAATTCTTTTTTCCAGTCATTCAAACTTTTGCAAATCACAGACCGGTAAAAATTCCTACTGTTTAACTATCTTTTAGGTTTACAAGTTTAAACACGTCGATCCATTGAGAAGTAGACAGTTCCTTGAAACTGAAGGACCTCCCAACGGCCATAATCCCTCTTTTCTTAAAACTGAAGACAAGATCTTTTGTCCAAGCACGTGTGTTTGAGCAGTGAATAGCAACAGAAAGAAAAGGGTTGGATCTCAATGACAGAACAGGGAGAGTTGCTTATCACTCCAGCTCACAGAGCTTGGAATGGACAAGCTCTTCTGGCAGTTAAAAATCAATGAAATTACTAACATAGCCAGCATAAAATCTGTCGTATTATATTTTGATGTAAATTACACTTTTGTGTCTCTCTCTTGTCATAACTCTTGTTGTTCTTGCTAATGCCAGTTGGAAATCCAAGCCCCCTTGCATTGCGACCATGAATTAAGGAAACTCCTACTGCCAATGGCGTATATAGACTTACTTATAAGGTGCGCCTTCCCGCAAGATTTAGAAGTGCGCCCCATCTTTAGCTTATTGCAAAAGATTGAAACAAACACACTACGGTAAAGGTATATTCGAGTATATTTAAGATAATTAAAATCATATTTATCATTAAAAGGCGGATTTTCGAAAAAGTAACGAATTGAAACATTGCATGCACTTACCCGTTTGGAATGAAATTTATCTTAATAATACGAGAAAATAACACACTATCGTAAAGTACTAATATTTAAAATTTCGTTAAGGGTTCTGTTATTTATTTATAAAGTGAATTAAATAACAGTAATGATACAAGGGAAACTATTTGTTCTCAAATTAGACACTAATTGGACAAGAAAATTAATGTTATATTAATCCGTGCTAATAGATTTCCCTCATTGTTTTTTACAATTGAGAAATTTTTGAACAAGTTCGTCGATGTTTAAGTTATGAATCCTGGTGCTTTTTATGCTTAAAACAGCAAGACCGCTCAATCTTTCTTCTGTCATCGTACTTCTGAGGTAAAATTCGATTAGCTTCTGTTTGGATAATGATCTATCTGATGATGCTCATGGTTACTGGTAAAGTAAGGAAGATATAAAAGGCAATGCGAGATTTGTCTGGGAGACTTAGATGATAAAATATTGTTCTCGATCATTATTAAATGAGCAACTTCAGCTATATTTATTTGTCAAGTTTCTCTCTCCTATTTCACTTGCCAAAATGTTTCGCAAAATGATAATTTGTGATGCAATTGAGATTGCTACATCGTTTTGGTTCTTCTCGCAAAATTTAGTCACTGATACCACAAGTTCTTTATCTGTGCACTCGAAAGCGTTAATAGATCTGTTGAGGCTTTGGGAGTTAAAAAATTGAACATATTGTTAATTGAGGACATGCTCTCAAACCTTTGATGAATTTGGTTTACCATTATGACCAATAGCAGCATAGAAAACTTTTACTTTGAAGCAGTAATTTGGGACCCTAAACTGAGAAAACATTAAAAACAAACTTTTTCTCTAAAAGATCAATTAATGCTTTTTCGTAGCAAATAATGCTATCGCGGCATTATAATTTTAAATCGGAGCTTATTTCATGCGGAATTATTCCCTTTAAAAACCAACTAACGCTGTTAAGCAAAATTTCAACAATACAATGCGTTTTTTCGAGAGTTATTTGCATGGAGGAAATTCAACTCCTGCACTCCCCCCCCCCCCCCCCTGTGATGTTTTTTTTTCTTCTTTGACGGATTTCAGATTGTTCTAAAGACAATGAGATGCAATGAAAAAGGATTCAAAACATCATTCATTAAAAGGTAGTACATATCGCAATCGCATTTATTTGAATCCCTCTTCAGTACAAAGTTGTAAGTATACCAAGCATTTGTGAACCATCAATTTAAAAAAAACTTACAAGTATTTTGTATCAAAGTGAATACATTCATCACAAGAAACAAGGTATACGGCATGTAAAGAGTTTAAAGTTAAACTGGCGAATCTTAAAAACATATTAAAACATCAGTGACAGAAAAAATGAGTATTTTCAAAGCTATGAACTTTAATTTAAATTCCTCTGGAAAAAAATTGAAATTTTCATTTTATGTCTCTATTTTCCCTTTTCTATTGCATTTCGGCTAACAAGCGCTCTCGCAAAGGGGGAGTGGGGGCGCAAAATCTTCAGTAGTCCCTATACGCTGAAAACCCTAGCTACGCCTCTGAACGAACATCCAGCAGGTCAATTCTGAAAACGATCGAACTTTTCCCGCCTTGATGAACTCGAATAACTCTTCTTAAAAATTCACGAAAACAAAAACAATCGTCGACTGTAATTTATTTTGTGAGGGAGTAATATTAAGTACAAAATGATATCTGGGTACGATTTCATATTCTTATAGTTCAAACAAATGTACAGTACTTAGTAACTTGCATTATACGTACTTGCATTTTGATACTATGTAATCTCTTTTCCTATTTTTCACTATGACTGTATGCATAATGTAATATTAATTAACAGTTACTGTGTACACTGAACTGATGTTTTACTTTTAGCTCCCTTTTGAGGTTTTTCCCTTTTCGCGCTTTTCATTTATGCGCGTTTTTTGGGCGCTCCCTTGCGCCCGCGCATAAGTATGAGAGATCCCTATACTATAATATGCAGGTACACAGGAAAGAGGAAGTGAGAGGGCATTAATTATGCATTATGTGGCCGTAATAGCAAAGAATTTCACTTAGAAAGCTTAGAAGTGACATTGCATTAGTGGAAAAGAAATGCTAAAAAATATGTATAAAAACATTTAGTCATATATACTGTATCTCGTGGAGTTTTTTTTTTTTTTTTTTTTTTGGAGCGGGCGCCCTAAAACCTTGTGCGCCCCCCCGCGCCGCGGGGGTTGCGGGGGCGTTATGTACGCCACTGCCTACTGATTATTAATGAGCTCCGCTAGAATGAAATACAATTGGTTGGTGTAAAGTTGAAAAATATTCATTTTTGATATACTTTATTTTTTTGTGTGTCTGTCTTAAAAAATATAGAAAGTGTAACATTTCTTAGCACATGAAATTTGTTAACTCCATTACGTATAAAAATTTCGTAGCGATTGCTCATTTCTATGAAAATAGGATAAATGAGCAAATCGTAATGAATTTTTGATGCGTAGATGAGTTATCGAACATCGTATGCTAAAAAAGAACCATTGCTCCGGAACTTCTCAAGCCTTCAAGCAGACTGTGTATGAAACAATTTTCCATTTGCATCAACCTTATTCGAAAATAAGTCCCTGTTTACAATTACCCCAGATCTCTGGGGTAATTGTAAACACGAGCTCATTCGCTATCAACTAGTCATAAAACCAAAATTTTTGTACACATTTACTCACAAGAACTACAGTAGTGGCTACAATGCTCACAATTTTATCTCTGAATTCATTCAAGAGGTAGGGAAGGATCAAAAGTTAAAACATTGAAAAAGCGTTTACAATTACCCCCAACTGACCCTATTAATATTAGTTTGAATATTGGATTTTTATTTAAAATAATATATAAAAATATTGTATGAATCGGGACTTGAACTAGTAAACCATTTGAATAATAACCAGTGCACTTCAATCAGTGCTTTATTTCGGTGGGCATGCCATCCCTGCTATAAATGCTCGGCTTGTTATGGCAATAAATTTATATGCTGAATTCATGAATTTATTATTACAATTATAAAATACATAATGTGTTTTCACCGACGGGAGGGGAGGGGGAGACCAACGGAACCGCCTCTCGAAAGCATCGGATATCCAATATCGGACCGATTTTTTTAAATATCCGGAATGTAAAATTTGATCTTCGCGTATAGAATTTACAGGTTTCAAACACCAGAGCCGGAAATCCGGTACGGATAAATCACAGGAGCAACATCGGATACCAGGTATCCGGGAAAGCAATATCCGGTTTATCCCTATTTTTGACTTTGGTTGCCCTCACTTCCCACGCCAAGTAAAATCCTGGTAAAGTAACTACTAGCATCATTTGCATAAAATTTTTGACTTCCCGACAGGGGGGGAAGCGGAACCTGTGCGCTGAGAGCCAGGGGCGCTAAATTGACGAAGTGTGTGTGCGTATATAATTGTGGGCGTTTTTTTTTTTTTTTTTTTTTTCTGCACTAAAATCTGGTTTTGCCCCTGTTGGAAAATGACCTAGTTATGTCGAATGTCCTATGTTATGTCGTCTTTTGGCCCCCCTGCCTACAAAACGGGACCACTACCCTGCACAGAAAAGTGGACGTTATGTCCGCCGGACATTCTGTCCACTGTCTGTTGGACCTTTTGGACGTGGACCTTATGTCCGTGGACGTTTTGGTTATGGATCTTATATCCGGATACCAGTTATGTCTCTGAGTTCGATATTTAATTATACGGGGATCCGAACAGAAGGTCCAACGGACAAAACGTCCGACGACAGAAGGCCCATGACGAAAAGGTCCGACGGACCAGGGCCTGATTTCACACAGGGCACGTGCCCAGGGCCCCCAAATAGTTTAAATTCAAAGAAGTTTTTTTTAATTCAATAAAACATTTATTATATTTTTTAATTTTTTTGGGGGGGGGGGAGGAGAAAGGAAAAATTCATTTTAGGGACCGTTCAGAAACCACGTGACGTATTTAAGTGCGTCACGTGGTTTTTAAACAATCCCTTACTTACCCTGACTTCAGTTCGAGCAACTTAGGGGGTTCCATTTTTTTCTGTACCCCGGGCCCCCAAATTTGTAAGTCGGGCGTAAATTATACGTACCTGTTGAACTGATGAATTTTCTAATATACTTTTAGTAACTTTCAGAGAGCCATTCTCTAAAAATTAAAATTTACATTGTTTTTTTGTTTCAAAAGAAACGATATTAGTTTTATTTCAACAGTTCAGATAAGATAATTGAGTAGTTTTGCTTTCTCCCTGTTCAACAAACGAACTGAAAGAAAAAACATGAAGTGCCAAATCGCTTGAACTCTCAGGAATTCCGAAGAACAAAGGGACAAAGAGGTGGGAAACACATGTCGCTTCCACACAAAGAAACTGCACAGTGTATGCCGGACTGATACCGTCGCCAAAATAGTAACCCTGCCTCACTTCCGCCATCTTTCCCGCCACCTGAATTCCGTGACCCTGTGGGGGGACGGTAATTCTCCCACAGAGGGGACCGAGGAAACCCCTAACAACATAGAGTATTCCCCTAGTGGGCCATAGTTGAAAGAAGGGCGGGCAGGTTGAATTGAAGGTCACGGCGGTTAACTTTTTCTTACTTTTTTGGAAAAGTTCTTGGAATAATTATTTTCCAAGGGATTTCGGAAGAAAAAACTGCTGGATAAACAAGTTTGAGTGGTGTTGGGATTTTTACACTACACCCCTAGGTACCTTTGTCATCAACAGCACCAAGGTGTCATCAATGACCACTGATTGACAATGCATGCAATCATAATGTTCTCAAGTTTCTGGAACTTTGAACTTCTTCAATATTTTAATAAGCAGTGGCGAAGAATGTTTTGATGAGGAGGGATGGGTAGAGGGAGCTCACTTATTCTCTTATTACACATCCATAAATATAATTCTAATTCTTCATGGGTGCCGTTCGGCACGCCGCTGCTAATAGAAGTGCAGAAAAATATTTGGAATACATGAACCGTTAAGTGGGGCGATTTCATGTACATGTTTTATTGGGACATTTAAAGGTTTGCATTTCAATTGATTTAAAAATATTGGTAAGCATTACAAGGCTGTATTCAGACATTTTTTCGGGGGGGGGGGGGGACTGACTTTGACACAAGTATTAATAGATATATCTTTTTTACTTTATAATACTATATAATAAAATAGTGTTTACAGTGCTGGGCCAAATAAGATAAAGGTTTTATTAATAACTAAATGGATTTGGCTCACTTTCAAAATTAAAGAATTTTTGCAACAGTTAATTTAAATGCATAATATATTTCAGTTTTTTTTTTTTTCTTTTCGTTAATAAAAAAACGAAATTCTGTTCAAATTTATACAAATTCGATTAAAAGTGAAATTTAAAAAAATATTTTTAAATATTTAAGTAGAAAATATAACGTAACAAGAAACAATTTTTATTAAAAATTGCAATGAAATTATATTACTTTCATTAATCATTTACTTTAAGTAGGATTTAAAATATTCATTATGAACGAGCGGTGTTGTATGACATTACATTTATCATGCTGTTATATTTGTCAGACGTAGTACTGTTTTTTTTTATTCATACATAAAGAGCAATTTTATGTTTCCGAAATTACTTAGTTTTCCTCGTTTTAGCGATAAATCTTAATTTTAAATTCAGCATCTCGTTCTATCGAAGTTTTGTATTACATTTTGTGTAGCGCATCTCTTGTAAATCTAATCTAGCAGATACTCAACCACTTCAGTTTCTACATAGGTATTTTTCTTTCGTTTTAATAACCTTCAAAGGTTGGGTTGAAAACGAAATTCGAGTTTCATTTCATGTACTAAAACTTTTTTAGGTTTTTAAGAATGTCGCATTGCTTTATAGTACTGTAATTATCTGTGTATAGCCCGCGGGTTATCTACGAAAAAACTCCTTTTTTTACTATCTGCGGGCAATACACGGAATTTAAAAAATAATAATTATTATTAAAAAGAAAATTAAATTGATTGTTAAATTGAAAGAAATAAATGATAGGTTTCGAAACGATGATCCAATTTCACCCATCCCTCTTAACTTCCCCATACAAGCCTTTGCTTCCACACCAATTAAATCACAATAGGAGGGTAGGACCAGAGCAGAGGTCCCTGTATAAACAAAATGTATAAACAAAATAACCACATACAATAAACAAAATATGGTAAAATGTAAACATTTTACAATATAATTTTAAATGTTAAGTGTTCTGTAATTTAAAATTGTTTCCTTATGTGATTTGTTCATATTGTTTTTTTTCGGGTGCGGGTTGATTTTTTAGGATGAATTTTTCTTCCTGCGGACTATACAACGATGCGGACTAATTACCGATAATTACAGTAATATTGGGTTGGGGGACATACAAAGAATTAGTTTTCACCGGATTGCCATTTCTACCACTCCAAACTCACGATGGTTTGGTAAAAATGATCTAAGACGAACCTGCACTACTTTCTAAGTAAGCTTAAGTATACGGGTATCGAGGAGGGCCAGGTCCACACAGCAAGAGTTAGGTAGGCTAGGCCCAGCAAACCTATCTCGGAGAGGTAATGAGCATTTGTCGGACTTCCCTTCCCCGTGCCCGTGGGAGGGTAATCCTAAGGCCTCGTGCTAACAGGGGAGAGGGATTATGGAGTAGAGAACTTTCTAAGTAAGCATTAAAATCTCGCTAAGGGCTAAAACTTACATTTGAAAAGTATTAGAATTGATTTTGATCATAAATTGTTTACAGATTAAAAGATCATAATAAATTCTATCTACACATGTTACCTCATAGTCATAGTTGATAGTCATAATTAAATACTTTTGAACTTATTGCACCAACGAAAAATTTGTAACATTTGCTTAAATAACTGCAAAAATATGTCTTTAGAGTAACGGATTTTTTTTGCATAGCGAATGTAACCCAGCGATTTCGTTACAGGAAAAGCTCTGTAGTTCTAAACTGTCACTGGTGAATAGTTACTGAGCTTTTTGTAGGGATTCTTTCGTTTATTTTCTTTTTTACTAAACAGACATGATATATTACAATGAAATTCATAACAGATTTGAAAAAAAAAAAAAAAAAACTAAATAGTTTTCTTCCTACAGTAAAATGGCATAGTGTCGGAAGACGAATAACGTTTACGAAGTATTTTTCTTATCCCTTTCGCCGACTCCGACTTGTGCTTCAATGATGAATAACCTTGGAAATATTCTTCCCCTTCCTATCGATCCGCTGTTGGAAGAAGTCCAAACTGAAATGGAAAATACCATCCTTTTCCATCCCTGCTATTACAGATTAAATCGGAAAAATTGGAGCGTACTTAAATACTAGAGAAAATTATTCTCTTTCCTGGGCATTACAATCGTAAAATTCTATTAATTAAAAGGAAAAATGATACAATGTTTTGCAATGCTTAAAAAGTATACAAAATAATGCTGAAAGATTATATGTAATACGCGGAACTAATGCTGACTTGTACACTAAATATAGATCTTCTATCCGCCGGATGTTTTTTTTTTTGTCCGTTTGACCTTCTATCCGTTGAACCTTATGACTGTCGTGGATCTTATGTCCATAGACCTTATGTCCGTATAGACCTTATGTGCGTGAACCTTTTGGTTTTGGACCTTGTGTTCGAATCGAAAAAATTTTGGAGTTTGGTTGCCACCATTTTTGGTATTTTAAGGATGTTCAGCAACACCAAAGGTGAAAACTTCATTTTTGATGTACATTTTAAACTTTTTTACGTGTTTATCTAAAAAAAATATAGACAGTATAATATTACAATATGAAGTTCGCTAATTCATTTTCGCATTAAAAGTTTACTGCGATTGCTCATTTATCTTGTTTTCTTAGAAATGAGCCATTGTGATGGTTTTTTGATTGTGTAACTTCATTTGCCAAAAAATAAGAGATTGTCGATATATGGTAAATGACCCGGTAGTGGACACATTTAAGTAAATGTTCGTACACTTTTATGTAGCAAAATTTTTTCAAGGGACTTACATCAATATTTGCATATTTAGCTTAATCGCCCAACTATTTCTTTAAAAATGAATTACCTATAAAATGTCATTTGATGAAAAATTAGGATTTTTACGTCAAATTTACTAAACGCTTCATTTGTATCTATAGTGGACATTTATAAGACACGTATTTGCATTAGTAGTGGACAGAAAGTTATATCATCTATTTTATGCTGTTAACTTGGAGAAACAATTTTAAAAATGACTAAGGGACCATTCATAAATGATGTCACGCTTTTTTCCCATATATTTTCCCCAAATCCCTAACCTTCTTATTGATCGCCTTTAGTAAAGAGCAACAAATGTGACCGTTGTGGAGACAGCTATTAAATATTATGATCCATGTACCTGCATAGATGCTCCACGCCAGCTTTAGTTCTATTAACCAGCACTAGGAATAGTTCGCTATAGGTTCTGATAATTCCATTCAAGTTTAATGAATATTTTAGGAGCTTAAAGATCTGAGTGTCCACTACTAGAGCAGTGTCCACTACCGGGTCATTTACCTTATTTTTAGACAGACAGATAATTTTTTTTAAATATATCAAAAATGAATAATTTTGAACTTTAGTGTTACTGAACACCGAAAATAGTGGCAACTAAATGCGAACAGTTTTAGTGTAAATAAGATGTGTAGATACAGTTGACTTGAGTTGCTGACTTAGTTATACGTTATAGGTTATACACGTATCGTGACCTATGTAGTGGTGGGTACTGGTGGATATATCATCTGATAGGTAGGATAAATATCGTGATATACATCATGATATCTAAGGGCACGTTCATAAATGACGTCACGCTTTTTTCCCATATATTTGACCCCCATCCCCCTCTTTGTCACAATATGTCACACTTCAGCGTACCCCCTCCCCCCTTTGTCACATGTCACACTATGTTGCATAATGCATGATGTCACACTTCTTGTTATCCCCCCCCCTCCCCTTGTCACACTCTGTCACAATTTCAAGAACCCCCCCCCCCCCTCGAAGCGTGATATCATTTATGAATGATCCCTAATCACCATGTCTTTCCTTATTTACAGTTTAAACCACTTTTAATTCCCCTTAGAATGTCTATTGACCCACTCCTATCTAAGTAAGTAAAGAATTTACAAAGTATAATGCAAGGAAAATTATAACGGATCGGGATTTGGGGAGATGAGCAGGGGTGATGATGAGACAGAATCGAAAAAAATCCACAGTAATGGTAATTATTTCTTGTTGTAACTGTATACATCAACGTTTCTCAATCTCTCAGTATTCGCGGCCCAATTTTCTATCATAATTTTCATCGCCCCCCCCCCCTTACCATAAAATGTATACAACAATAATGTATGGGAGTACTGATTCTGTTTTTGAATTATTTTAACTAACTGCCAAAACAAAAGTAAAAACAAGTAATTTTAGTAGGAAAATTAATTTAGTAATAAATCACTTTTTGAATTTTGGGCAGGAATAGAGGATGACTTTTCTGCACTAATAACAAGGGCATTACGCATTCTATTACCACTTTCAACATTCTCAACAACTTTTGTGAAACTGGATTTTCTGATGTGGCTTCTTTGAAGACAAACTATAGATCTCGGCTAAATATAGAAACAAAAGAGGGTGGCAATTTCTAATATTAAGCCTTCCTTCGAAAAACTTTGCTTTGAAAGACAGGCCCAAGGAAGTTAGTAATAATTATTAAATTTGTTTTTAATTTGGTATGTTTTGATTAAGAAAGTTTTAATTTAGTAATTTGTTTTACCTCAATAAGTTATTAAATATGTCGAATGTATTTTTTTTTCTATGTGTATGTGTGCTTTCCTATCAGTCAGTTAATCAGTTTTTTAAAGTAATGTTTTCTCTTGGATATTCTCGCGCCCCCCTTCTCGTGTGCTCGCGCCCCACAGGTTGAGAATCGCTGGTATGCATACACATATTATAGCTAGCTGATTTAATTTATAGGAATTTTTCAATGAGTCTTTCGATTAACTTAAACTGAGTCTTCTCTTAGAACTGAATTAAGTTGTAGCTCTTTAGATCCTGTTTACAAGATTTCACGGCCTATAGGGCAGGAAAATTGATCTAAAGAAATCAAGTCGCCACTAAATAATATTCTTTCACGTTCTGCTCTCTCCCGCTGGAATCGATCTGCCGGCTCCTCCGAAATAAAACGGAAAGGCTCATCTATCCAAATGACACTATTAGAGATTGGATCAGACAGATGACTTTTCTGGCGCTGTTAAATCCTCGCGGGCGATAATCACTTTTCGTTCAGGCAAGAAAAATGACTCGCCTTGATGTCAGGAAGTCATTTTCATCACGTAACAAAATGTAAGGTCTTTAAGCACTTTTTCTCTCTGAAATTCTTGTGGAACTTAATATTGGGCTCGAAAACTGTAGAAGATTGGAAGTTAATTGAGTTCGAATTAAGAATTACGAATTTTTCTTGTTGATAGAAATTTTCCTCCGCTGTAACAACATTTTTCCTTTTTATATTTTTTCAACTATACTATTGTCGTCAAAGTTTTATTTCTTCTATTACGGTAATCTGCGGGTTATCTACGAAAAAACTCCTTTTTTTTACTATATGCGGGCAATATAACGGTGCGGGCAATACACGGAATTTAAAAAATATTAATTAATTTAAAAAAGAAAATTAATTTGAAGAAATAAATGATAGATTTCGAAACGATGATCCAATAACTTCCCCATGCAAGCCTTTGCTTCCACACCAATTAAATCACAATAGGAGAGTAGGACCAGAGCAGAGGTCCCTGTTTTGTCTTTGTTTATAACCATGTATAAACAAAATATGGTAAAATGGAAACTTTTTACAATATAATTTTAAATGTTAAGTGTTCTGTAATTTAAAATTGTTTCCTTATGAACAGTGTACCTTACAGAGTGATTTGTTGATGTAATTGTTTTTGTTTTGGGTGCGGGTTATACACCGAACTTAATTTTTTTAGGATGAATTTTTCTTCCTGCTGACTACAACGATGCGGGCTTTTTACCGATAATTACGGTAACTCGATTCTTCAATTTTGCATAAATATCGACACTTACGTCTTATTCTTTCACTCTTGTCTCGCAATTACTCGTTCCTTTTATATTTTTAAATCTTCATTCTTATAACATCCGATTTATCATCAATGATTTATATAAGTGCGCATTAAGAAGGTATTTGTTTGTTATTGACGAAAATAGCCATCGGTGCTTTATCTTGTTGATGTAGATTATCAACCACACCAACATAACTAACTCTGTTAAATTTTGAGTAGGAGTGAATTACTTCAGTTCACCATGCTTGGATCAGACACAGAACTTCTCCAGGAGAAAGCCGAATGTCCATCAATAGCCGTCGCTATCTGTCTTGTTTATGTAGTTTGTAAAGGGAAACGTGATTCTGTTATTTCGCGATGAGGAGTGAATTAAACCGGTCGTTCTGATGAAGTGATGCAAGATTACATTCAGGTATTTTGAATTTTCTCTACTCGACTGGGTCATTTTCAACAGGGGCAAGACCAGGATCTGGCGCCCATCACTTTCACACACACACACAAAAAAAATATATATATATTTATCTATATATATATATTTACCTATATACGCGCACACGCTTAGTCAATGTAGCGTAAAATCTGGTGTACGGGGTATAAACCCCGCCTGTGTCCCCCCCCTCCCCCCAGTTACGTTCCTTCTCGAAATAAAAAAATCAGGTACACATGTACTAAATTTTTTCAACGTATCCAAAAGTTGGTCAAAATTTGCCGAAAATGGTACTGGCTCTAACTTTTTTTTGGAAGAGTTTTCAAATTTTGATGTTCTATGTTGGGAAACTTTCATCACATGATATGCGAACAGCGATAGGACAAACAAATTTATCCCAGCAACATTAGTGAAAACAACAGGAATAAAATTTCTGCCTCCAGCAGCGGCGATTCCAGATTGGACCTTGTGACCATATGTCGCTTGAACTTTGCTCCGGGAACGAAAATCTATTTCCGTCCACTGTCTCTTTTGCATCCCTCCCCCCTTCTCCAATCTCCAAACTGTAATCGGACTCCTTGGATGGTGGGTCGCCAATTACTTTGTAGTCCCTCGTTATCCAGAGCCATTTCCTGGAAAAACGACGGGGCACAGGAGGAAAAGCCTCGATCTCTTGCGGGTTTCTCATTTCTCATGAATGGCTTTTTCACTTTCTGAGCTTGTCACCTTCTAAACGAGGAGGACGACTCATCAGAAATATGGCAGTTACAACATTACCACTGGATACCCCCCTCATAAAACTCTCATATAAATCAAGTTTTTTAAATAATTTTATCACCCTGGTGAACGTATACCATTTCTACGCATCAATAGAAATGGAAATCTTTCCTAAATATTATCTACATAAATTCTGGGAGAGGGTTTGAGTTGTATCCTGGTATCCGGATATAAAGGTCCATAACTAAAACGCCTACGGACATAAGGTCCACGTCCAAAAGTTTTAGTAAGGGGCATGATGAACATGACATCTGTTATTGCAATGTTGCCAAAGACAAATATCATAATTTTCAATTGAAGATGCCGGAAGATAAATAAGTGTTTGATGCTTTCGCTTATTGAAAAAGTGTTCAATAATTCGTGTATGAAATGTTTTCTTTCAATTCTTCGCACCTTTATTTTAGTTAGTACAAAAATAATTTTATTTTTGAGCAGTAGTGTTATACTTTGAGCGACTTCAATTACTATTCGTTAGACTCTTAATTTTATTTATTTATCAAAGTACGATATAACATAACATAATAAAAGTGCTGTTGAAAAGTTTGAATTTTTTAATTGTTCATTTCGTGACAATGGTCCTTTACCATTTGACGTTTTCAATTTGGACAGATTTGGGCTCATCTCAAAAAAAAAAAAAAAGCTTTAATTGGCCATTAAGCTTCATCAGGAAAATATTAAATGTTGAACGAAGATTTGTTCATCCACTTAACTCTTCTATTGTTTTAATGAATTTGAAGAAATGAAACATGTTTAATTTATCCTTCTCAAAATACAGTAATGATGTTTTTTTTTCAGGACTAGAAGCTTTTCAGCCGCTAGTGATTCACTGCATTCAAAAATAACAATGATATCATTAATAAAATTAGTACTAACACATGGCATATTTATACCTTTATTTTGGATACAAATTTGAAAGTTGTAGTTGCACTTACTTAATCATTCTAAAATACCAGTTTTAAATTGCCTTATAACTGTAGCATTTAAAATTAAAATTCCTTCTGATAGATAAGAAGGCTGTAAATGCAATTTTTGTAATCTTTTTTTTTTTTTTATAATTTTAGTTATGACTGAAATTCGAACAAAATAAGTACAGGAGGGTCATATTCTCTTTATAACTTATGTTCGTACGTAAATAGACCCAATTCGGTAAACATTATTAAAATTCTTTGTGGGGGGGGGGACGCAGAAAGCAGGAACTGAGCTCCTAAACATTGCAATCAAGCCCTGATCTTAGTTTCACGCTTTCATTCTTTTCTGAATTAAGTTCCAATTTATGCGAAGTCTAGCAATTCACATATACTGAATATTTTGAAAGTGTGACAGACGTATTTGAAATGTCGACCAAATCTGGTTTCGATTT
This sequence comes from Octonoba sinensis, assembly GCA_038502835.1. NCBI lineage: Eukaryota > Metazoa > Arthropoda > Arachnida > Araneae > Uloboridae > Octonoba > Octonoba sinensis. The sequence continues at coordinate 125,551,744 of CM076599.1, forward strand.
GGAAGACGTAGGCGTCTTTTGGTCATGGTCCTTCTGTCCGCCGAACCATTTGGACGTGGACCTTATGTCCGTAGAGCTTTTGGTTTTGGACCTTCTGTCCGGAACCCGGATGTCGAATATCGGATCGTACATCGCGCTTTTGACGGAGCTGTCTTGTTTTCAGAGATAACAACAATATTTTCATTTCCTTTTATTTCTAAAATCTGAATTGGCGTGCAGATTAGTGGTTTCATGCCGTTATTGGAACCAAAATATTGGCAGTCGGTCCGATAATACAGTAGCCTTACTGAAAACTACGTCGCCCCCATTTCACATGGTAGGTTATTTGGTATGGCATTTTTCGCAGTGGCGTAGTCCTGTAAAAAATGTTGGGGGGACGCTTACCTATGCGAAGTAAGTTATTGAAATCCAAAAGTGGGGGACGCTTCTGTTAAAATTGTAAAACAGTGGGGGACGCTTGTGTTAAAATTGTAAAGAAGTGGGGGTCGCTTTTGTTAAAATTACAAAAGTCCGGGACTCAGTCCCCCTGCGCCCTCCCTGGATTACGACACTGATTTTTCGGAAAGAATAACTTTTTCGGAAAGAATTTCGTTATGATGGCTTCCGAAGATGTCCACTATTTTCCTACTTGTATTATCCATGAAACTGAAGGCTCCCCCCCCCCCCCATAGTTTACATTCGGGCAATTTGTTTATCAGTCGCTTGAAATATAAACCTCTTTCGAAGGCCACTTCTCTTCTCTATCCCGAACGAGGAATCCTTGGAAACAGAGATAGGTGAATGACGACTAATCTCTCGACTTGGAGAAAAATTTCTTCAAGCTGCCGAACAACCCCTGCAACTGTGCTTTTATCAACAGATTTTGCCGAGGTTTGGGGGGAGAGATTCGCGGGGAATAACTCACAACCCCGAAAAACAACAGCTTCGAGTTGAACGACCCGTCAGAAAAACAAGCAAGTACTCAGACCAAGAGGGGAGGGATGGCAATGGAAATATTCCCTTCTCCTTCATTTCATTTTTATTTTTTTTCAGTTGAAAAGAAAAATCAAAGCATGCCTGCACTTTTGAACGAGAAATATCGCTTGGCGAGCGTATTTTTTTGCCATCCCCGTTTAACCTTGACCCTTTCTGTAGCAGGTCCCACTGTGGGTTTCGAATCGTCTTATCCCCTACTGTTAAGAATAACCCCCTTCTTTTGCTTTTGCACTGCACCAGCAGGAAGTAGAAAAAAGTAATGGGGGAGATTCTTGGCCAAAAAGAAAATTCGAATGTCCTCGAGTTCCCCTCCCTATCTCATTGAACGCTTCCAGAAAATTCGTACCGTTCTAGGAATCGAAGGGACAAAGAGTTGAAGCCTTCCCTTGAGAACGAACCCCGGAGCAAGTGGGGAGGGCTTTAAACCGGGGGTTACTTGGAGGAATTCGAATGGGAGGGGTCGAGTTCTGAAGGACGGAGGACGGAGAGGTGTTCCATTATCGAAGTTGTAGAAAGAGAGGACAGTTGTTAGTTGTATTCCTACTTTGTGCCTGAAGATATGGCAACTAGCTTATCTTCAGTAATGGATAGAACTGCAAATGGAGGCTTAACAATGTTTTCTTCGGGGCGGCTTGTGTCTTTGTTCCATCACACCATTCATTCGTAGTTGTCCTTGAAAAGTTTTATATTCCATTATAGAAATATCTCGCAGCGTATTTTTCCCCCCTAAAATTGTTTTTTAGTGAGAGATAAATTAACTGCATTCATTGGATAGCGATAACGGAAAATAAAATGAGGTCTGTAAATCGAAATCTGTAGTTTTTGAAACGATGTTTCTATGAAATCTTGAAATGGAACTGTTTGCTGTTTTTCGTGATAAACTTTACAGAAATGCCTTGAACTTGAGCAAATTGCATTAGAAATTGATGTAGATGATATATTTTAGCTTTTCTAGTTAGATAAATTCAATCATATTGAAATGTAAATCAGCATATCGATTTAAAAAAAAAAAAAAACAGTTGTAATTATGATTTTCAAATATTTCATCTCGTACATTTGCTGTCAAAATTAACGAGACATGACCGTCCTCACCCATAGTAAAACCGGAGGGAAGACAGGGGCGCAGCGACATGGGGTTATTGTCAATCCCCAGACCATTTTGAGATGACAATTTTGAAACAAGAAGTTTATTTTTCATTGCAACCTAATGTGCAAGTTCTGACGATTTATTGGAACGAAATATACATGTATAAAAACTTATTGTTTTATAATATGAAGTTCATCTTGAATTAAACAAGCCTAATGCACGCTAATAGACCAACACTGATTTTGTGCCATTAGTCATTAGTTAACCTCTTAATTCCAAGTGTACCCAATTGGGTACATTTTAAAATACTGTTTATTAACCACTGTTTGTGCAATTTGAAAGCTAAAACACCCAATTATTTTTGAAATTAATCAACAGATAGTTTCTTTCGTTTTAAACATGGAAAGCATGAAAATTGGGCATTAATTATTATTTAAACTAATTATTAATTAAAATTTAAAAAAACGTTTTTTTTAGATATTTTGTGCTGTAATAATTTTTTAAATCAGAGAACCAAAAAATTGCGTCAAAATTGTTTGTGCTTAGTTCTGAGGTCTGAAGAGGTTATAAGAGGTGTTATTGTGAAAGAACACTTAATTATTGTGAAAAAGCACCCAACTAGACCAATACTGACTTTGTGCGATTTGTTAAAAAAGGTGTTACTGTGAAAGAACACTTAATTATCGCGAGAATAATATTATTTCTATAATAATTATTGTGATAAAAGTACTAATAAACTCAATTCGTCAATTTTTTAGCTGTTGCGGAACTTTAATTATTTTAACGATCAATATTCTTCTAAGTTACTGCAGCTATAATATTCAACTAGAGCATAGCGAGACTTGTAAAAAAAGGTGGGGGGGGGGGGGGGACACAAAGTCAAGAAGCATTTTGAATGTTCTCATAAGATGAATGTAGCCATAATCAATGACTGAAAATTAAGCTTTCATTAATTGAAGCTGTGAAATAATAAAAGGGATCCTTTTACCCCCATTTTGATTGTTTAATGATATTTTTGCGAGAAATTCAGTCTACTTTCATGCTTTCTTTTATTTTCTAAATTACGTATAAAATTTTCTTTGTCTTTAGTTGCTCGGAAGCGTAGACAGGGGATTTTATAAATGACATCGCATATTTTTCAATATATTTCACCCCCCCCCCCTTTGTCACAAAGTGTCACACTTTATCGTACCCCCTTGGGGGTACGACAAAGTGTGACATCTCGATGAAGTGATTCAAAGTACTGCGCTGTAGATCGCGTTTCTAAATTTATTTTTGAACTTTTAATGACATTTATGAGCATAATAATAATAACAATGACTACATGTGTACTTAATTTGTATAACATGAGGTTAAGGTTTACAACACAAATGATAATTAGAATAGAACAGTAAAATATATCAGCTGTTCGAATTCTGAAAAAAAAAAAAGAAAAGAAAACCACACGCAATTTTATCTTAAAAGTAAATATCTAAGAAACTTTCTTTTTAAACTTTTAACAGGAAGTAAATTTAAACCTTAATAAGCATCAGTATTTACGATACAAAATAATCAATGAAACTGTAACATCAAATTATGAAACTCAAAAAAACTTTAAAAATAAATTTAATTTGCTGATTTTAAAGGTTTTTATGGATTACTTAAATGTGTAATGTCACACTTCTCGTTATCGCCTCCCCCTTTATCATAACTTCTTGACCCCCTCCCCCTCCCCCGAAGCGTGACATCATTTATGAATGACCCCCTAAAAGTAAGAAATTGGAAATATTTTTAGACACGATTCTTGTTTTCCCTTTGAAGTATTTCAAAATTTCCAAGGAAACATTACTTGCCCTGTCTGTTCGTTTCGAGTTGGCTGCTACACCACCCCATCCTTTTTCCAAGAAAAATAGAGAGAGAAAGATAGAAAAGAAATAAATTTGAAAGAAAAGTCAGTTTGAAGAAAGTTTTAATGAAATTATTTGATCTGTTATTCTCTGGTCTTTTTGCCTCAGCTTTGTAATCCTGCAGGTTTTAAAATCTTTTTTTTCTTTTTATAATTTTTGTGGTGTTAATTTTTTTACGTGTTGCTTTTATAGTTATATGATGTTTTTTCTTAAAGCCGGAACGCAAATTTGTTGCCTTGATTCCTTGATAGATAGAAGAACTCCTTGGAGTTCCAAAACGCGTATATCGTGCATGCAATTTACAGTTGCAAGTTTGTGTGTCACAACGTTTTTTTTTTTCCAAAGTATTTCCTTTGAAAAGTTAATACTTTTATAACTTCATGTAAAAAAGCGCAATCAGTTACATTTAAAAATTATAATCATTGCATAATTGAAAAGTCAAATGAAGGATATTTTCTTTTTTGAGGTTCCTTACTTCAACCTGAAGTAGTGTAAATTTTTGCAATAATATTTACTTTTCAACAGAGGCGTATCTAGGGTTTTCAGCGCCCGGGGACAACTGAACATTTTGCTCCCCCCCACCCAGTGCCCTCGGGGCCTAGGGGCACCCCTAAACGGAATTTAAAAACTTTTATGGTTCCTAAATGATAAATAGCTCTAAAATCAGCCATTTTAACTTTCATTTTTATTAGCGACCATTCACTTATAGGGGAAAAATGGGACACTGGCTTTGCAAAATTATTTGTCTGATTTCCCAAGCACTCCTGTGCTACATGGTCATTCTCGACATGATTTGCGGTGCTCCCACTTTTTTGTCGAATATATTCACACCTCTTCAGTTCAAATAATTTTCTTTTCGCATTTAAATATAAAATAAATTAACATTAAATTGGCGCCCCTTGACGCGGCGCCCGGGGACAGCTGTCCCTTCTTGCCCCCCCCCCCCCCCCCTAGCTACGCCTCTGCTTTTCAAGGAACGTAATAACTGTTTCAAACGGAAAATCTTGCAATTGCGATCAAGAATATTAGATGTTTAAAGTCAACAAAAGATGGCGCTACGCTAGCCTTTTGTGCAGGAGAATTTCTTTTTGATCCACAAGGGAGGGAGTAATAAGAGCAAGCGGTGTCGAGTATTATTAAATATTATGCGGATAAGGAACCAAAATTCAGTTTTTTCCTTTTTTAACACAGATTTTCTGTGCTCCTTCCTCAACGAAATTCTGCATCCGAGTCTGCTCAATGTCGAGGTTAAATAATAATCAGGGCTTAATTTGATTGGATGCTCATCGGAGCTTTGTCAGTGTTTTTTTTTTTTTTTTTTGCAGTGCATTTTTACATTTGAAAAAAAGTTATTACTCATGAATATGAGTTTTAGTTTTGAAGAAATTGGGCATGTTCCTGTATCTTGTTTTTTTTTTAGAATTTATTCAATGCACATACTCGTGAATTATTTTACTTTAGGTAAGCGCACGGAGGTCATCATCATCAGGAGTACTAAGGTACCCCCATTAATTGCTAAAAACAAACGTATAATACAGAACTAGCAATTTTGTTTCCTTTTCAGATTGATTAATTTCATAGGACTTAAAAAATTGTTTCCTAACGCATCAGTTTTCGAAAATTTTCGCGCAGGAGCACAACTTCTGGGTATAATCTAAACATTAAACCCCTGGTACTGTCTACACTGGTACCTGGTGACGTATGCTAAAGGTTTGCAAACGCCTATGCTTATTTTTAATTTCAAAAGTCACTTCTGTATCATTAGCGCCTACGGGGAAATTTGAATCCTATATAAATCCTGATCCAAGAGACGGATTTGCTTGGAACAAACTTTATCGGAGGTAGCATATGAGGCAGAACATGTACGTATGCGAAGTTCATCCAGAACTGAACGAGAATTATTTTCTAAACGAGAAACTTTCTGATCTGGATTTTTGAAGATATTTCCGAATGAATAAATGAATAAGTGAATGAAGGAATGAAAAAATGAATGAGTAAGCTCGTATAGTTCTAGACGGAGTTTCTTGTCATTCTCATATTCAAAAGCAAAATTTTTTCCTGTAACGAAAACCCAAAATTTAGCATCACAGAGTAAAGAAAGCCCCCCCCCCCCTCTCCGGCCGTTCTTTTTCGATGAAAATGATTAATAAGGTGTAAATGTCTTTATTTTTATTTAATTTCTACAGCTACTTTTTAAATGTTATTTGTGCTTTAATGTTGTAAATAATTAAAGAAAAAACAATTATTTTCTGATTAAAAAACAAATCCTGTTTTATTATTTATTCCTTTTTCTGATCATAGTTGCTGTCTTTAAGTGCTTGTAAAAAAGTCCTGTTGTGAAATTATTTTTCATTCACTTTCTTTTACATCAATTGAAAATTTTGTAATAAAGACATTTTTCTTATTCCGTTTTTTATTTATTTTTCACTTTTATGCTCATAATTATCACTTATGCTTATAATTATTATTTATGTATTCTTGAGTGATGCCTAATTAAAACATTTCTACAGTTGGAATTTTCTGAAATTACACGCCAAACAAATTTAGAGAATGTTTGACATCAATAATTTAACTTTGTGCAAGTAAACAGTAATAGAAATATAATTTCACGTTAATTTAAAGCACAAATGAGCAATTAAAACGCAGACATATGTTTCGGGATTGCTTAGACTTCCTTTTTCAATGCGACAGGGAGCTTCTCTGCGTTTTAATTGCTCATTTGTGCTTTAAATTAACGTGAAATTATATTTCTATTAATGTTTGATATCGTTACAGGACTAATTGCTTGTGACTAAAATTACAAAAATCGAGGATAATAGACTCGTTTATTTCTGGACGAACAAGCCGCTTTTAGAAACCTTGTTATATATATATGCATACTTAAATTGCTATATAAAAAAAACTTTATATCTATCCTATACAAAAGCAACTTTATTGATTCACTTTGTCTGTGATACCTGATTAATAAAAATCTTTCCAAATATTTATAAAAATGTGGTGGTTTTAAAACAGAAGTAAAAATGGCAATGTAAAATTAAGAACGATCAAAATCCCATTCTTCGTAGGAAAGAAAGAAAAAACAGAAAAGTAGTCAATTTTTTAACGTGAAATGATTCGTATAATAAATTTTACTTAATGCAATATATTCGATAGTTGTAAAATCACTATATTTTATTAAATATCAAAAATAGAAAAAAGAGTGATAATTCAAAAGGGCGAAAGAAAGAATTTAGAAAATTGGCTACAGGCCGCCTCTGTAGATAGGGGAGGGGGAACACCGGAAATGAGGATTCCAGGAAGAAATTTAAAGGGATTCATTCTTCTTTTGACCGCACGCGGTTTCCGCGCGCCGAAACTTCCCGCCAATTTGTAAGCTACTGTTGACAACATTTGTGGTGAGTAAAATTCCTACTCCGTAAGTGTGTAGGAGGACTAGTTGAGAATCTATGTCAATGGAAAGATTAAAACAAAGCTTGCATAATAATTGATTACTCATTCATACACCTCTCGTCAGCGGCGAGCTCGATTTGTATCTTTCTCTCCCAGCAATAATGTCTCCTCTTCATTCTCACGCAACCAGAGCTGTTAAACGCTGTCAATCAACGGACGCCATTTGCTTTCCTGCCATACAGCCGCGCCCCCCTGCTGGAAGCTCCACCAATCACCGCTTTCCTTCAAAATATCACGTGACTGACGTAGCCGGCTGACGCACAGGTTTTGTATGGCCCGGGCTGTGATGGTTATTTTCGACTCCGAACATTTTGGCGCTGTGCTTCTTGTGCGGCGCAGGGCTTGATGGTGCGAGTAGTTAGCCGTGCGTTTTAAGTACCAAACAAAGGAACAGATCTTAGTATTTTATTTTTATACCGCTTTTCTGTTTTATACTTGTCCTGTGATGCCCGCTAGTCTGTTCAGCGAAATGGAGCGCAATGGCAGGTCTCTGGAAGACCACAGAGTGCTAGAATTAGCACTGGAAATGACAATGTTCGGTTTGAACAACGAAAATGACACTTTAGGTAATTCCTACGATGGTGAACCAAGGAGCAAAAAAAGCCAAAATACGACGGAATGTGTACCCGTCCCAAGCTCCGAGCATGTTGCGGAAATCGTGGGAAGGCAAGGTAGGAAACCAGTCTATATTCCTATTCGAAATCTTTTCCTTTGTTTCACTGTGTAGTCCGAATTTCCTTTGTTAGGAGGACATCCGGTCCGGCGTTTTCTATTTTGCTGTGTATTGTTTAATTCACTATATTACTTTCATGTAAATATTCTTCCGATATCTATTTCGAATTATAGCCGTAGCTACTATTTAATATAATAAAACATAACAAATCAAAATTCTTATTTTTCGAACGTTGTATTTTTTTTACAATGTTTAAACTCTTCAGTTAATTTAGTAAACTGAATAAGATTTTTTCATAAGTTGAACCAAAGTTCTAAAACAAAATGGCGCTTAGAATTACGATAGTTGCAAAGAAATTTTAAATTGTTAAAGCCTTCAACACGAATAAGATTCAGTTAAAGCATTAAACGTTCAGTTTACTTAAAAATTTAGAAACATTTTACATGCATATTTACAATTTAAGTGTTCAAGCAACATGGAATGAATAGAAGCTAAAATGTTAAGTTCGTTTCTGTAATGAAACTTGACTTTGTAATTAGCTTCTTAAGATATTTAAATAATTAACCTTTGAAAATCTTATACGTACAAATCACTGATTCGTCACTATTATAGTAGTATTTTATCATTGCAGCTACAAAGAATTCACTCGTTTAACTGTAAAATGAAAATAGTAAAACAATACTAATGTTGTAATTGGAAAAAATATTTCATAGTTTGATAGAAGACTGATTTGTTATATAAATTAGTTACACGTTGATTTGACGTTATTTTTTTATTAGTTTTCTGTCATATTAAAAGCTTCGAATGATGTGATGAAAATAAAGAAAATGAAAATGCTTTGCCTAGAATTCAAGTAACATTCTGGTTAATTATAATTCCTTTGAACTCCATATTAAAAAAAAAAAAAAAAAAAAAAAAAAAAAAAAAAAAAAAAAAAAAAAAAAAAAAAAAAAAAAAAAAAAAAAAAAAAAAAAAAAAAAAAAAAAAAAAAAAAAAAAAAAAAAAAAAAAAAAAAAAAAAAAAAAAAAAAAAAAAAAAAAAAAAAAAAAAAAAAAAAAAAAAAAAAAAAAAAAAAAAAAAAAAAAAAAAAAAAAAAAAAAAAAAAAAAAAAAAAAAAAAAAAAAAAAAAAAAAAAAAAAAAAAAAAAAAAAAAAAAAAAAAAAAAAAAAAAAAAAAAAAAAAAAAAAAAAAAAAAAAAAAAAAAAAAAAAAAAAAAAAAAAAAAAAAAAAAAAAAAAAAAAAAAAAAAAAAAAAAAAAAAAAAAAAAAAAAAAAAAAAAAAAAAAAAAAAAAAAAAAAAAAAAAAAAAAAAAAAAAAAAAAAAAAAAAAAAAAAAAAAAAAAAATTTTTGTTCATTTTTGAACAGTTCAAAAAATTAACACAGAGCTTACGGGGAAATTTCAACCCTATATAAATCCTAATCTAACGGACCGATTTGCTTGGAACAAACTTTATCGGAAAGCTCTTATAACGTAGAACATGTAGAAATAGAAAGTTTATCCAGAACTTACGAGCCTATTTTGCTATGAAATTTTTTGATCGGGATTTTCAAGGATATTTCTCAGTGACTCAATGAGTGAAATAATGAATGAATGAATAAATGAAAGAGTGAAAGAATAAATCAATGAATAAATGAATGAGGAAAAGAATGAATGAATAAATTATTGAATAAATGAAAATATAAATAAATGAGTGAATAAATACATGAATGCGTAAATGAATGAATAAACACTTGAATGAGGTAACGAATGAATGAATAAATGCATGGCTGAATAAATGAAAGAATGAATGAGTGAGTGAATGAATATGTATTATCCGTTGAAAAAGGTATATTTTCAATAACTAGAACTAAAGATAAACAAGAAGTTCCGTCTAGAACTATACGAGCCTACTTTCCCATACACCAAATTCAAATTTATAATCTAGCTATCTCTTTCTCTCTCTTTATTATTTATCTTTAGTTCTAATTATTGAAAATATACCTTTTTCAACGGATAATACATATTCATTCACTCACTCATTCATTCTTTCATTTATTCAGCCATGCATTTATTCATTCATTCGTTACCTCATTCAAGTGTTTATTCATTCATTTACGCATTCATGTATTTATTCACTCATTTATTTATATTTTCATTTATTCAATAATTTATTCATTCATTCTTTTCCTCATTCATTTATTCATTGATTTATTCTTTCACTCTTTCATTTATTCATTCATTCATTATTTCACTCATTGAGTCACTGAGAAATATCCTTGAAAATCCCGATCAAAAAATTTCATAGCAAAATAGGCTCGTACGTTCTGGATAAACTTTCTATTTCTACATGTTCTACGTTATAAGAGCTTTCCGATAAAGTTTGTTCCAAGCAAATCGGTCCGTTAGATCAGGATTTATATAGGGTTGAAATTTCCCCGTAAGCTCTGTGTTAATTTTTTGAACTGTTCAAAAATGAACAAAAACTGTTCAAATCAATATTTCACGCCGAGAACTCCTTTCAATAAGCTTTCAATAGGAACTTGGCTCTTGTACCCAGAGTTTACAGAATTTGCTTCAATTTTGTCCATAGGCGCTAATGTTAAAATTTTTTGAACTGTTCAAAATTGAACAAAAAATTGTTCAAATCAAAAAGTGAAATATAGAAATGAGATGTCCTCGCCGAGATCTTTCGAATGCAAAAAGAATTTTTCCAATCGGACAATTCGTTCAAAAGTTATTAGGGGGGGACAGACCGACAGACCGACAGACAGACCGACAGACAGACAGACCGACAGACCGACAGACACACTTTTTCCCCATCTCAATACCCTACTTTCAATTTTTTTATTTTTCAATCTTTATTTAATTACTTCACTTATTTTTGACTTTTCTTGATTTTTAACGATATTTTCACGATACATTAAGCCTTCTTTCATGCTTTATTATTATTTTTTTTTACTTTTACGGGAAAGTAGGCTAATAAGAAAGAGAGAGAAAGAGATAGCTAGATTATAAATTTGAATTTGGTGTATACGGGAAAGTAGGCTCGTATAGTTCTAGACGGAACTTCTTGTTTCCCATTGATTTCTGTAATGTATTAGATACAAATTTTGGAATATCAATGAAGGAATAGGGAATTACCCCCATTCCTCTGAGCTAATATTTTACGGCATATATCTTGCTCCGGCATGGACAGCTTCAGCTGAGATAGTTCCCATTTCATCAAAAACAGATTAGTAACTTTTAATCATCTTACAAATTGTAAAATTACCGTTTTAGAACGATTAACTTCATGAAGAAAATAGTACATCATGCAGGAGAAATAGAAAGAACTGAACGTAGGGTTTCGTACAAAATCAGCTCTTCGAACAATATCCAAAAAGCACCGAAATAGAATTCTCGTAATGGGTATCGAATGAAGCAGAATGGCTCCAAAAATTGCATCCTTCCAAAATTGCTTTCGGAAGCAATAGAATATTCGTCACTGGGGAATGCCGTCTTGCCGAGAAACCCCCGCTGATTATGAAAGAAGTATTGATTCATGTATCGACTCATATCTGCACATTCTGCGTTGTGCTTACAGCAGAGGAATAAAAAGAAGCATTGGTCCGAAATGATTACGTCAAAATGAAACAATTGGGGAAATGATATCGTTAGAGGAAAACTAAAGAACGAACAGATTAAGCATCTTTTGAAACGGGCTAATAAAACTAAAGTAATATTCATGGTTAAGTGCCATTATTGAGGATGCATCTGAACACTATAATTGTGAATGAACTTTCATTCTTCAAAAGCTCCATTGTTAAAGCAGCTGCGTAATGGGCTTTAAATGTTCAACATTTATTGACGAGTTAATAAACATTCTGTGCTTGAAACATCGGAATAAAACAAAACATTGGCCTCAAATGATTGCGTCTAAACAACAAACGCGAGAATGATCTTAGAACAGGAAACAGAGGTTCCCAGAATTTCTAATCCTTCCAAGACGTACACTCTCGGAAGGATTAAAAATTTCTTACACCCTAGACACACCTACCCTATATGGCTCGCGAGCCGTATGGGTCTCTTTGGAATGCGACACTTCACAATTATACGACTGAAATTCAGAATTAGAAAAGGAAAAATTCACTTTGCCTTCAAAAAATACATTCTAAATATTATCAAATATTTATAAAATAAGGATCAACTTATCTTCGTTAGCAAATTTAACTGTGAAAAACTTGTATTCATGTTTAAAATTAACAGCAATTAGTTACTCGTGTAACATTATAAAACTTTGTAAGTAGCTTCAAATCCCTGCTCTCATTAATTATCAGGCTTACTGCTGACAGGAGAGAGTTGTTTATGAAGATATTCGTTATGTATGCGTGGTAATGTATTCGTTATTCATTGAATTATGTTGAAGTATTTATTAAATTGTAATTATGGCTCTTTCAAAAAATTTCTGACTCCTCAAACTGAAATTGGCTCTTTAGTTTCTAAAGTTTGCCGACCACCGCCCTAGATGTATGATATAAATCTATGATATATATATATCATACTTGGAAAAAATCTGAGAAGTAAGAAAGAATAGCATGAAAATAATGACTATAACTCGTATTTATTTAGCCTTCAAAAAATTTCTTTAATTGTAACCATCACACTTTCTTTGTTTTATCTCATGAAGATTTCGTGCCACTTCTGGTGGAACCTGAGGGTGTGTGGCACCTACTCTATCTCGGAAGGAAAAAAGCGAAATGCTAAAGATATAATTTAAAGCATCTTGAGAAACTATGCTACCTAATTTCTTCTATATTTCTGCTAAAACCAATCGCGTGTCATTTGCCTCGTTTAAATTTAAACTCATTTGGATTAAATATTTCACAGTACGCTAAAAAAAATTAAGTTGTTCGAAGTGCTGAAGGTGGAAATGCATTGTGGAAATACAGCACTCAAGACTCAAAGCTAAATGCTAGTCGTAGTCTATAATAGCAGGGGATCATCAGATTACACACCGCCGCTTTATTTCCGGCGGACTTTACCATTCACCAAGCTGTAAAATTCCGATTTTATTGTCATGAATTATAAATTGAATTATGTTATAATTAAAATTATATGCATCATTTATAGGTCATACTTTGAATTCAAATACTTGCACGCTCTTTACGCTGAAGAAAACGATTTAAAGCTGCAGTAAAGGGTGCTTTTCCACCAAAAGCGACAAAGACAAAAATCATGTCTTTTCTGATCTGCTCCACCCACAGAGCATATTTGTGAAGGCAAAAATTTGCCTTGAACTAGAGTTGATGTGAAAAGTCAGTAATATTGTCTTTGTCACCTTTGGTGTGAAAGTCTCCTAAATATTTATACTGTTTTACACTAATAACCAAACAGTCACAATCTTAATTTTAAGAATGAACTTCCAACAAAACTAATCGATGATTTCTGGTGTGTACAACGTTTTCAACTAGAAGCTTCAAGTGCCGATTTTTTTAAGATGCCAGACATTCACATTTCAAGAGTTGGTAGAGTTAAATAGAGAGATATAGCATGGCGCATGCGTGTGTGAAAATTGAAATATTAACTATCATAAATTTGAAAAACTATTAGTGCCATTTGAAATGCATTAATATTTGTAATAAAAGCTTTTTGAGTACATTTGTTTATATTTTTCTATTTTATTTATCTATTTATTTTTTATTATTATTAAAAGCAATGATTTTGTGAAGGATCTGATTTAGCAACAGTAGTTGCGTTGCGAAGAGGGCGTGATACACCTTAAAATTTTGATATTAAGTCTTTCTCATACGACGGCTTAATTAGTGAAGTATTATTGAATAAATTAATTGTGATAACCATTTATATTTTCATTCCTTAATTCTCTTACATTAATTGATGCGTCCGAACTGTTATAAAAAGACGGAATGCAGTTTCAAAACAAAGGAATTTCGAGTGCGTAGGTCCGGTTCGCATCACAACCTTCGAACAGTAATAAGCTCGGGACAATATCCGCTGTTCCCCAACCCCAGAGAAATCTCAAACACGTTCTTGGCCCGTGGACATGCCCTTGATCCACCGAAACCAATTGACTGCATTCCCGGACCAGCTTCAAGAAGAAGAGAAGAGAGGGGAAAAAAAGAAAAACAAATGGACGTCCTACTGAACCAAACCGCTCGCAGACTGGCAGAGACCTTGAAAAGTACAAGACCACCAAAACCGACCCCAGAGGAAGGCACAACTCGCTTTTATATAGGGGTTAATAATTTTTAAGAGAAAGGCGACTACAAAGAAACTGGTTCTCACCAACAAAGAATCAGGTATCGGGCATAAAAATCTCCATCTTGAAGGTTAAGAAGGATCTATTTTAATTGCGATTGCTCTCAAGGTGCTAACGGCCAGCGGGGATGGCTCCGAAGAAAAGAAGAGGGGGGGGGGGGAGTTATGGAGTGTGCTCAGGCGGGGGTGTTACGTTAAACTATCGGTAGGTGGATTTATGGGTGGTTTCTGCAAAGAATGGGAGAGCTTCGGGAAAAGGGAAGGCATTGTTGGATCTGATGTCTACTGTAATTCTTTGGAGTGCCCTGGGGTGTAATACCTGGTGAGGGAGAGAAGATTGGAACACCTGCTGGTACTTCATAGACCGATCGATTCTCTAGAAACTACCACGGGGAATCTGCCATAAAAGTAAATGTGAAGGCATGCCTTATAATGGCCGCTCTTTCAAACAATTCTCCTGCATTTCTATAGATAGGTAAGCTTTTGCTCTGCTGCACAAACTCACCTCTCCATTAAAAATTCAGCAAACTCTCATTGCAACAAACCCCTGTTTAACGATCCTATGCGACATATGATTGTTGAAGACTTCTCAATAACATCTAGAGAGCCTTTCTTCTCTACATTCCATGATATGCGATATTATCAGTTATGCCCACACAAAATGATTTCAAAATACAAACCCCAGTTTAAATGATGATAAATAAAGATTTTTGGGAACCAACAATTATTATATTCAATAACTAGATGAAGTACTCGCCGTTGCCCCGGGTGAGGAAGGTTCAGTAGGTTGAGGAAGATAAAAATATATACAGTGAAATCTGTGTAAGTTGACCACTTTCGGTTCAGCACTTTAGTGGTCAACTTAGACAGGTGGTCAACTTTACAGGTTCTACTGTATACTGGGTGTCCAGTGCTAACGTGGTCCAATGGCTTTTTCTTTAACTGTTATTCAGAGAGATGTACTTCCAATGGCAAGAATGCTTAAAATGAGGTAATGCGTCATCCTAAAAGTCGTTTTAGTCGATGCACGAATTTGTGTAAAAGTTAATTTATTAGTAAAAATTTTTAATATAATTTTAAATTTATTTAGTAAAAATACAGTGATGCAAAATCATGCTTCCTACATAACCCCTTTAAGCAACACATTATCTATTTATATTTTAAAAAATGTATATATATATATATATGTAGTAACGGGAGATTCAAACATTAATAGTTCACTCCTCGTAAATAAAAACTAAATAGTTAACAAAATACTTTTAATCTGTAATCTAACAAAAAGTCCGTTTGGCTATTTAGAAATGAAACAATTACTCTAGTTAAAATATTACATCAGCGAGTTCTTATGCTGCTTACATTCACCAAAACCTATTTTGGCGTAATAACATTAAAATTAGCTTCCCTTTTCATTTTTAGCCTACTTTCCCGTAAAAGTAAAAAAAAATAATAATAAAGCATGAAAGAAGGCTTAATGTATCGTGAAAATATCGTTAAAAATCAAGAAAAGTCAAAAATAAGTGAAGTAATTAAATAAAGATTGAAAAATAAAAAATTTGAAAGTAGGGTATTGAGATGGGGAAAAAGTGTGTCTGTCGGTCTGTCGGTCTGTCTGTCTGTCGGTCTGTCTTTGTCGGTCTGTCTGTCTTGTCGGTCTTGTCGGTCTGTCCCCCCCTAATAACTTTTGAACGAATTGTCCGATTGGAAAAATTCTTTTTGCATTCGAAAGATCTCGGCGAGGACATCTCATTTCTATATTTTACTTTTTGATTTGAACAATTTTTTGTTCAATTTTGAACAGTTCAAAAAATTTTAACATTAGCGCCTATGGGTGAAAATGAAGCAAATGGTGTAAACTCTGGGTACAAGATATAAGTTCCCATGAACAAGCTCACTGGAAGAAGTTCTTGGCGTAAAATATTGATTTGAACAATTTTTGTTCATTTTTGAACAGTTCAAAAAATTAACACAGAGCTTACGGGGAAATTTCAACCCTATATAAATCCTGATCTAACGGACCGATTTGCTTGGAACAAACTTTATCGGAAAGCTCTTATAACGTAGAACATGTAGAAATAGAAAGTTTATCCAGAACGTACGAGCCTATTTTGCTATGAAATTTTTTGATTGGGATTTTCAAGGATATTACTCAGTGACTCAATGAGTGAAATAATGAATGAATGAATAAATGAAAGAGTGAAAGAATAAATCAATGAATAAATGAATGAGGAAAAGAATGAATGAATAAATTATTGAATAAATGAAAATATAAATAAATGAGTGAATAAATACATGAATGCGTAAATGAATGAATAAACACTTGAATGAGGTAACGAATGAATGAATAAATGCATGGCTGAATAAATGAAAGAATGAATGAGTGAGTGAATGAATATGTATTATCCGTTGAAAAAGGTATATTTTCAATAATTAGAACTAAAGATAAATAAGAAAGAGAGAGAAAGAGATAGCTAGATTATAAATTTGAATTTGGTGTATACGGGAAAGTAGGCTCGTATAGTTCTAGACGGAACTTCTTGTTTATCAAGACAAAATAAAATCCCTACTCACATAATCATCTTCAATTCACTGTCAATCCCATTAATGACTAAGTTAAAATATTACATCACATCAGCCAACCTTTATGCTGCTTACTTTCACCAAACTCTATAGAACAACATATTTAAATATTTTAACATCGTATGATCATTTTTGAGCATGCAGGTGTGCACGTTCGCCTTTCATTAATTTATATATCAAAGTCATGTTATAAATAAATTCAAGAGTTTATGCTTGAGCAAGGCTGAACTTGATCCAGTTTACCCTTGCTGATCAGTACAGTGACGGTTACGATCAAGTTCAGCCTTGGCTTCAGTCAGCAATCAGTTAACAACAATGGAAAATCACAAATTTCTTTCATAAATTTGGGCCAAAGTAATCCAAAATGGCAATAAGCCAAAAAGAAATAAACAATGAAAATGGTTTGAAATATGAGTTTTTTTTATTATATCTCCGTTACATTTCAACCAATTTACACAAATTATATACCTGAACCTTCCTCATGTATCACTCTATCTATTGGTGCAAATAGCTCTAAAATCACTTTAGTGGAACGAAAGTCTTTATAATATTTAGAAACATACAGTCGTATCATACACATAAAGATATTGAATAATGTTGAAAACGCAATACTAGATTCCTCACTATCGAATTTCAGGATATTGTTTATCAATTATGCCCCAATCAACAGTTCAATAATTGAAGCACCAGACTTAGTTATCACCCTCAGTTGGGATGAAATTTTGACAATGTTCTTCTACTTTTTCTCCACTTTTGCCTTTCTTTAATGTGTTCGACAATTATTTATTTAGTTCTTTTTAAGCAATCAACTTCGTTTTATGAAGTAATTTTTTTTTCCTTTTTTCAAATATTTATTTTATCGATCAGAAACTTTTTTTACCAACTAAATGTCCTCATAAGTATTCTATAATGTTCATAATTTGTTACTTGCTTCAAGTTTAATTCTAGTTTGTTATTTTTTTATACAAATCAATTATTTAATTTAAAAGTTTCGTCAGTAACCTCATTACTGTAGGAGAAGAGTTCGGTTAAGTAATTTTTAACACTTTTCATAAGGATTCCTAAGTTTACATTGACACGATCTCAAAACTAAAGCTTTGGACTTTCACTTGAATGCCGACAACATATTAAAATTTATATCTTTTCACACAAGTTATTGCATAAAAATCGATTAGCAGAAACGTTTTTATAATACAAAAACATTGGCAACGGAAGTTGCAACGAATTTTAAAAAAAAAAAAAAAAAAAATTGTTAAATGTTCGTGCTGTCCTCTACCCGAAATCAGTCCGACTCCGACTTCTCCGCCCCCCATATCCCTTCAACTCTGATTCCACAGCTCCACACCCCTGGTAAAATTAACATTTTTTTAGCTACCCTTGTGACGGGACCTTTGAAATAAGACGATACATACATTTAAACGTAAGATACAGGAACGGTGGATCGAGTTTCAACTGTATTTGTTTTGCATTTTATTTTTCGAGGAAGTGCTCAGTGATTTTTCTTTTATTTTAATTGGGAAAGCTTTTTACGTCAAATCATTAGTTGAAGTAGTATGTTTGATATAATAGTGCGTGTAGTTGGGTTTTCCCCATAATAAACTGCAATAATCTTTAATGCACACGATGCAAAATATCTGTATAGTCCCGTACCCCCAATATAACTCCCCATATTATCCGCTCCTTCCTTCTGAAATTTTGAGAGGCTTGTAGACTTAATTTGTTATAGAACGAAACTCTAACTCATTCGCAAAAATTATTTAATCTCCTCACAACTTTTCTTTTTCAGATTCCCTTCGAATGCCAAAAGAGTGCCTGTTAGATCGAGAGCAAAGCGAACTGAAAGACCTTGAAGACGAACATTGCTTTTCCTTTTACAAACGGAAGAAAGTACAAGAACAAGATAACGAAAAGCATGCCCCTTTCTTTTTTTTTTAATCATCTTCAGAGGAACTCGCAACGCGCTTTCCAACAAAGAACTAGTTTATATTCCTTAACAGAGACTTCGTATTTCTGAAAAGAATAAAATCGACAGTTTTTCTTTTGTTCGAGAAATTTGGCTCTCAAGAAATGTTATTGTTAAAATGATGGAGGAATCGCAGAAGCAGATTTGACAGAAAATTGCTAGGGAAACCGATCGTTTGCAATTATAACGACAATGAGAAATTGAACTCAGTCAGAGTCATTTAGAACTGAAGTGAAGAAGCTTTCATTTTCTGTTATTTGCAGCTTGATGGGAAACGGTGCTGAAAATCTTTACACTGTTCTATTTTTATTATTTACTTACTTTATTTATTTATTTTTAATTTTAATGGTAGGGTTTCTTGAATGATAAATCATTCTCTTTTCCTTTTTGGTTGAAATCAACATTATCTTTTTTTAACAATACACTGCGCCGTGTTGTTTTTAAACAACACCTCTATTTTCGTTCACTAAGCTCTTCTTTTGCATTACTTTTTGCAAATGGCACATCTTTCGTTTCATTTTGTATGTAAGATCATATTAGTTAATAAAATGTTCTGCTAGATCTTGTAAACTAGGCTCAAAGTTCATCTTTTTTCACAAAATCGACAAAAACCGCAAAAAAAAAAAAAAAAAATGCGCATTGTAGCGTTAAGATAATGTAACTTATAATTTGTGAAAGAAAACAGCCTTTTTTTGCAGAATACTTTCTTTTTAAAGCAAGTTTTGTTTTTCGATATCTTAAGAATACAGAAACAAAACGAAAATAAAACAAAAAGTTTTTCGTGCTTCGTATGCGATTTGAACTTAAATTGATGCTCGTGAAATTTCTTTATATTTTTGGTGAAAAACATTTTTTTTTTTTTTTTCAGTTGTGATAGGAGATAAATATATTTAACATAATTGGGCTAAAATAGTATTCCGGTTTACATCTTCCTCTCTGTGCTGAGGAAGTTCCCATTTTTTTCTTATTATTTTATATATTTATTTCACTTTGTAGACAAATTTTCCCCATAATGTTTTTTTTTCCCAGTTAACCGTCTGATTTTTAAAAGGTAAAGAATTTTTTCCTTCATATGCAGAACAAAATTGTAGTGCAGTTTCGGGTATGGGATCGTTCATAAATGTCACGCTTTTTTCCCACATATTTGACCCCCTCCCCCCTTTTTCACATGCCACGCAATGTTGCATAAGCAGGATGTCACACTTCCTGTTACCGCCTCCCCTCTCCTTCACTTGTCACAGTTCGTCCCAATTTTACGAACCCCCCTCCCCCCTCATAGCGTGACATCATTTATGAACGATTCCTATGTAATGTTATTTTTGATTAGTCTGGAGCATTGTTAAACGCACAATTTTGTGCGTATTTTACGTAGTCAATGTTAATTTCGCAAATATTGTAAATATTCTCAATAGACTAATGGCTACAACCTCTTCATTAAAATGACTTATCCCGAAAATCTCAAGAGGCAAACAAAATTGTTTTACGGGGATTCAATTTTCAATTAAGTCTTCATTCTGAGACTTGTTAAATTAATGTAAAGAAAAGACGATATTTTGAAAGGAACTCTAAACAACCAAATAACATAAGAAATTTTGTGTAAGGTCAAAAAAAATCATGATTTGATGAAAACTAAACAAAAAAATTATGTATCTTGCATACTTGGAACCACCTTAAGGGGTCATTCATAAAATGACATCATGCATCGAGGGGGAGAAGGTTCGAGAAATTGTGACAGTTTGTGACAAGGGAAGGGGACGGAGTAACAAGAAGTGTGACATCAAACATTTTGGTTTCTATTAAAACATTTAAAATCAGGATATTGAATTTACTTCTAAGTTATTTTGATTTTCGTAATTTGATTTAAAAGTTTCATTGATTTCACTTTGTATCGGAAATACAGATGCTGATTAAGCTTTAAATTTTCTCCTCATTAAAAATTCAAAAAGAAATCTTTTGGGCATTTACTTTTAAGACGAAAATGCTTGGGTCATTTTTTCAGACAACAATACAAATATATTGAACAATTAATGTATTTTAAAAATTAAATACTAATAATCTTTTTTGTTGGACATCTTAATCTCATTTATACAAATAAAGTCCACACGTAATCATTATTATTGATAAGCTTACAAATGTCATTAAAAGTTCAAAAATGAAATTAGAAATGTTACGTAAGTGTTTCGTTTCTGAACTGCAGCACTGCAAGTACATAAGCTTATGTAATATAGCGTGACATGTGACAAAGGGGGTAGGGTTTGTTGAAGTGTGACACTTTGTGACAAAGGGGGAAGGGGTCAACTATATTGAAAAAAGTGTGACATCATTTATGAAGTCCCCAAGTTTCGACAAATGAATACTACGAGTATTTTAGCAACTTTCGATTGCAATTTTGAACGCGGTTTAATTATGTCGCAAAAAATACCTTGGAAATAGGTAATAATTCTGTTATTTTTAGTGCATACGCTAGTATGAGGTTCGTTATTCATATCAGATGCAGAAAATCCTGAATTATAAACTTTCCCTAGAATCAAATTCCGTAGCATCATGAATCACCCAGTAAATATTCCATGTCCAAACAAAATATTCTTTCTTCTTACTTTTGATGAATGGCATCACTGTAGTAGAATTGATATTGCTTGTTTCTCCTCCGATTTTGCATTCCGCAATCTTTCGAATTTGGACTGTTTTTTTTTTTTTTTTTTTTTTCTTCTTTTCTTTTCGTTTTCCCCTTCTTCCTTAAAACTTTCTCTCGGACAGAAAAAGGAAAAAGTTTAATATTCTAACTGATTCCGAATGCGTGAGTGGAACTTTTAGTTTGTCCGACAAATGACTCAGAAATTCAGATTTGTCTAACCCAGGGGTTCTCAACCTTTTTCGACTTGTGGCCCCCCCCTTATGGGTACCAAGTTTTGTCGTGGCTCCCCTCCTGTAAATTTTAATTTTTCATTATGAAATTGCTTCTTCCAATTTTGATAGCTGATTTAATTTGCCGCATATAAGAAATTCAAATCAACTTTTGATCTAATAGATTCCGCAGCATTCAACTGATATATCATTGAGTACAGTAAGCACATTCATGCTTTCAGAGATACAATCTGTCGCATATTATAGACTTGTAATATATTTGATCAGAATAATGTGTAATATTTTACCATTTGTTCGAATGTGGAATATTTTATCAGTTTTAAATAATTGGGCTGGTGGTCTCCTTTCGGAGATTTATGGCTCCCGTATTTTATTATTTCCCCTTGTGCCCCCCCCCCCCCAGATTTTTTCTGTGGCCCATAGGGCTCCCGTTAAAAAACACTGGCTCTAACCGAAGAAATTTATTTAAACATACTTTATAGTCCCATCATAGAAATATTATTTGATCAGTGATACTATTTGTAAATGATATGAAACATTGAAATTGGTTTTTAAAAATAACGTTTGAAAGAATTTCTTTTGCTTCGATTGAAGTTACTGACAAATTGTTTAGGGCAAACTTAGCAACAAATGTTGCATACAGGGGTTACAAGGAGCAAGGCTTCTTCAGGGCAAGAAACAGAAGTGTACGAAAGAACTAACCAAACGATTCTGTCTGATGGTCATAAGCTGTATACAGTCACAATGTTTTGGGCGATTGTAATTACAGTTACACTGTCTAGGCCAACGTAAGCAACTGTACAGCTCAAGAATTGGGAAATCGGACACGAATGTGACGAAAATTACGAATAGGTCACGAAAATTTTCCGTCCAACGAGACCGGTCCCCTTGAAGACATATCGGATACCCCGTATCCGACAGATTCTCAAATATCCAGAATCCGATCCAGCCACTCCACGAAATTCGCGTAATCCGGCATGTGAAATTTGATTTTTTTAAATTTAATTAATTAAAATGTTTTGAAAATATATTTGAATTTCAAACTTACTACATATTTAGAAGCTATGAGATGTTTATACACATGTATAGAATTTACAAGTTTCAAACATCAGGGAGTCGGATATCCGGTACATATACGTCATGCAGGACAAACAAGAATGCAGAATATCCTCTAATAAAAAATAAAGGGGGGGGGCTTAACAGTAAGATATTCCTGCTTAAAATTGTCGATAACTGTTCGGTAAGGGTTACTGTTATGCCCGTTGTCTCATTTGTTTACATCAGTACCTATTTTCAAGCAAACATGTATGCATTCAGACCTAGTGTGAAGGTTACAATTAATTTCAATCGTATATAGGCTGGCTACTTCTTATAAAAAAAGTTGCTTCAGGTAGAATTGGTTTGAGCATTCTGGAAGGAATAGAACGTGAGTTATTACCTCAGAATTCTATTTCTTCTAATAAGGAGTGAGCTTCCCTAAATTCGCTAAGATTCAGCAAGAACATTGCCTATTTGTTAACAATGCTATTTTCTGAAAGGAATTGAAATACACGCCGCTTATTTTTATGCACCAGTAATTTATCAGCAGCGACATATAGAATCTCGCCAAGCTTCTGATGATATGTAAAATAAAATCAATGTACCTTATGTTAAAAGTTAAACTAAAAACTAACTCAGTGGCGCGCCAGTCCTTTTGGGGGTCATGGCCTACTCTGCCCATCCCAGTTTTCGAGACCGAGGGCCCTGGGGTGCAGAAGCAGGAGTTCTGGTCAAGTGGTCGGCCTGACGCGGAACCCCCAGTGTTTATTTCCCAAGCATGCTTGGTCCTCATTTTATCGATCCCACTGCAGAGATAAAAGGCTGGGTCGACCCTGCCCATCCCGGGAATGTACATTATGTTACAAGCTATACATTTTTTACTCTCAACAGATACGTGTAATATAGAGAGCTTTATTTCTGATAAAGAACCAATTCTTTCCCCGAAGCTACTCTAAAATAGTTTAGTTTGTAATGAGCGAGCGGAGCGAGCTCGAACTCACGAAGCCTCCCGAAAAAATTGCGTAAGCAGTTCTGCGGTTGGGAGCGCTTGCGAGCAGCGGTCGGAAGCCCCTAAGTACAATAAAATATTTCAATACATTATTGTAAAAATCAGCACATGAGTTTTAATTTAAATATAATTTTTTGCAACCACGTTTCTTGTTGTTTAATATGTACAAGGCTGATATAATTTCCTAAATATTACTATTGTAACGAACAGTTTTGTAACGAGGCTAATTTTGCTTGTAGTATTTAATGAGCTTTAGGAAAAGTTAAATTTAAAATATTTGAGCAAATATTATAAAATACAGAAAAAAAATAATAAAAGGATGTTATTTTAAATATGGCAAAATGTTGAAACATGATTCCGAAAATTTTACTGCGAACTAAGAAACGTTACTCAAAAGTCGAATTCCCCTCCAGCATATTAGAGATGTAAATATTTCTGATCTTTATAAAAAATATTCTTTCTTCCGAAGCATGGCTGCCTGCGATCATATAGCGGCTGTCCAAACGGGCAAAAAAATGCGTGCAAGCAGAACTTACGTTTTCTGTTAGCATGTACTTAAAAGCGAGGATTTAAAGGCTAACCATTGCAATATCATCGCGTTAAAGGCTTGAATTTCAACAAAGATAAACATTTAAGTGTTGAGGGCAAAAGTAACTATCAAAATACGTTGCAGGGTTATGTATTTGCCATTAAAACGTTTTTAATACAAAGGGAAAAAAAAAAGATCGTTTTTTTGGTAGTAACACATACAGACTTTGAAGCTGCTCGTTAAGATACAACTTTTCCTTCATACGTATACTTTTATATATGATGAACACAGAGAAAATTTTCTTCGCAATTGGCTGATCTTATTATGCTTTCAGATTTATTTTTATTTTCAACGACAATAATTGCGCATAATTTTCCGAAATACATTTATCCTTTCACATTGTGAAGCACAAATAAATTGGCTAGCAGGTTTTTGGAAGCCGTACTGAACAGTCTTTAAATGGTTATTAGCTACTTTATTATTAAGCAATTTTCAATACATTCATGTTAATACTATTAAATAACAGCAGTTAAAAGAAAAATGGCATAGATTATGATTAATAAAGGTATTTTAAATATACTATGTGTTAATTGAATTATTTCAATTCCGTTTATTGTAAATTTAATTATTACAGGAAAGTGAAACAGTTAGGTTGTGAAGTGACTTAACAAATAAAGATTAGTTGAACAATTATGTAATTAAGTAAATGATTAATGCAACAATTTTTTATTGTTATTGACAGACTAATAGCATAATACTAATAACTAATATTGCACTGTATAGTATAGTTCAGTTAACTTCAACAGATGGATTATCAAATAAGAGTAGCGACTTTTTTTTTTTTTTGCTGGTCTCATCTAAAGCAATTAGTTAAATATTTAGAATAAAATCCTAAAATATTAAGTAAGAAAGGTCAAAGATTAGGCCTTTGTAAAAGAAAACGATTCAATAAAATAAACAATCAAGGGGAAATATAATAAAGTTATTTTAAATATATGTGTTAATTGAATTATTTCAATTCCATTTATTGTAAATTGAATTATTTCAGGAAAGTGGAACAGTTAGGTTGTGAAGTGACTTAACAAATAAAGATTAGTTGATGTACTAAGGTAAATGATTAATGCAACAGTTTTTTATTGTTATTGACAGACTAATAGCATAATACTAATAACTAATATTGCATTGTATAGTATATCTGACTTCAGTTAACTTCAACAGATGGATTATCATATAAAAATGGCGACTTTTTTTTGCTGGTCTCATCTAAAGCAATTACACTAGTTAAATTTTTAGAATAAAATCCTAAAATATTAAGTAAGAAAGGTCAAAGATTAGGCTTTTGTAAAAGAAAACGATTCAATAAAATAAACAATCAAGGGGAAATATTTTCAGATATTACAATTAAGTACAATAAATGAGAAATTAAAAATAATTACTTAAAACGCTTCATTATATGCTGTTCAGAGTTATCAAGATTATTTTTTAAACTTGTAACTGACAATACATGGGTGCCAACCCCCTAAGCAAGATGGTGCATACTAATAGGTACGAAGTCCCCTAAAAAAGACAACCACCCAAAAATGCTAAAACTCGATGAAATCATGCCCCCCTGTCCAGGGGGTGTCAAAAATTTCATCAAAAAATGTAATGGCGCAATCTACGCCATGAACTTCCCTCGTGGACTTCCCTGGGTAAGAGCAATTTTTCTTTAAACATCCCTTTTAACATGTTTATTTAGATGACACACACCTTGACAACAAAAAGCAATGAGTATTCTCAGTCGGGGGGGGGGGGGGGGCAGGACCGTCCGAAAACTTTTTTATTTTACGCGATCGACCCTCCACTTTTCAAAAGCCCCCTCCCCCACCACTATTTCATTACAATAACTTATGCTCTTATCTGCAAGCCTCCCCCCTCTCACCTCTTTTTCCTTTTTTTTTTTTTTTTGACTACACTGAATATTCTCAATTTTTAATACCAAGACTTTGCAACCGGCATTTCTTCGATGAAATCTACCAAAAGCTTTCGGATTCTCTGATTTTCTGTAACCTGATTTTCCTTAAATCCTTTCTTAAATTAATGTTTCCCCACTTTTAAATTAGAAATCAGAAATACGCTTTAAGGGTCATTCATAAATGATGTCACGCTTCGAGGGGGGAGGGGAGGTTCGTGAAATTGTGACAAAGTGTGATAAGAAGAGGGGGGGGGTAACAAGAAGTGTGACATCAGGCGTATACAACATAGCGTGACATGTGCCAAAGGGGGAAGGGGGTCCGTTGAATTGTGACATTTTGTGACAAAGGGGGAGGGGGTCAAATATATCGGAAAAGAGCTTGACATCATTTATGAACCGTCCCTCAGATAGTTTATTTACTTTTCTATGTTTTAAGACGCTATGGTGTATAAAATGGGTGTACTCATGAACGCGTGGAGAATCAACAACAAATCTTAGAGGGAAGTTTCCATTCCTTTTACGTATTTCAATTGTAACTCTTGTTCATGTGGCGCCTGTTTAATTTAAAAAAGGTACATTACTAGCTTTATAATTTAGATTCTCTCTCACTCATTCCACTTTTAACTTTATCATTCTATACAAGCATAAAAAATTTAAACGTCTCAGAACAAAAAAAAATATATATTTAAAAGCATAATCTAAACATAATATGAAGTTCAAAATTTACTTTTGAGTGGTAAAAAATTAATGAGCGGACCAACGTTCTTATAGCGGAAGTTGCAAAAATTACTCCATACACATGTTTTGGAATTAAAAGGAACCCCTTTATCAATGCGTAAAGAGTTGACCTAAAAAATGTAAGTAATCCAAGTGAGTGTAAATCACTCGAATTACTTGCATCCAGATGCGTACAACTCTATTCATTGATAAAAGGATTCCTCTTGCCCCGAAATATGTTTTCTGAAATTTGGGCTAATGACGTTTGTTTTCTTATAAATAACCTGAAGTACAAATAAATAAAACCAATGCATAAATAAATAAAACCAGTAAAGTTCGAGACAAAAGGGGGAAATGCAAATGTCAGCCCTCACTGCTTAAAAATATCATCTAAAGCATCAAAATCACGATTTCTATTTGCAGAATAATTGAATAGGTGACATGGAGTGAAAAAACAAATAAAATATATGCATACAAACCAATAGTGAATTTAGTAAATCCCTAAATTTATAAAATGTATGCATTCACTAATTTAATGCTTAGAAAAAACTCTCTTCTGCTTTCTGTCGTTTTATTTCATTTACGATGAAAAATTTCTTTAAAATAAATATATATAGGTTAGACACAATTAAACATCGGGAGACATATTTCCGATCAGTAATGCATGAACTAAAAATTTACCAAAAAGAAATCTTCATGATGCATGCTGCAAACCCGGCAAAAACAATGCTTTCGTAATGTATTTCCATACAAAACTAGTACATGCTTGCAGCGCACCAGTGAGGAAAAAAATAACTATCGTTTGAACGCTTATTCCTTTGTTCTGGCGCCGCGTCTGGACAGCCGCTATATGATTGCAGGCAGCCATGTCCGAAGAAACGAAACAGTGTCTGCCAAATCTTTAAAAAAAAAAAAACAGAGAGAAAAATTTTTAATTTAAATAAAACCTTCGACTTTGTTTTCCCTTTTTCTACAAACACAGCTAAAAGAAATATTTTTCCGCTAAAATTTTTTGCTTCGCTTATTTTAGTGAAGAGTTAGTGGTCCAAAACAGAAACTCATTAACAAATTGCGCGAAAGAACAGCGTTCTGTCAAGATAGTTTATCTTACAACCCACAACGTTTAAAGATATTTCATAAAAAATGGAAAACAAGACTTCTTGTGCAGAAAAAAAATTCTTTGTATTCAAAAAGAATAAAATGGATTATTATACAGAAAATTAATAACGCGTGCAGATTTCTGAAGAATCTCTTTAAAACAGCGGTTCCCAACTGTGGTACGCAGTGCGTACCACTAGTGGTGCGCGAAGCCTGTCCAGGTGGTACGCGTGTAGGTCAAAAAATGGAGAGATGATAGACTGGACTGGGAAGCATTGCGTTGCGTTCTTATAGTGCTCGGACAAATGGGGAAACACGAAGAAGTTTTCCCCAAATGAAATATATTTTGTATAATTTCATACTCGTATATTTTATTTTATGTACAGCATTATTTTAATAAACGCTTTTCTCTACCCTCTGCCTTAACTATCAAAACAATGTAGAATTTTCTTTCTTTGCCTTAACTGGCAAATATTGTATAATTTATTTTACGTAGTTGCCCTAGCATTTTTCTATAATCTATTAGTATTCTGTTGTATATAATAAGGCTATATTCGCAGTGGTACGCAGATGGTTTGCAAGAAAAATGGTGGTACGCGAAAAGAAAAAAGATTGGGAACCGCTGCTTTAAAAGATGCATATCGCTCAGACGTAAAAAAAACTTATTGATAGAAAATTTTTAAAACATGCTTTTGCAGTTCAACCGCACGTATGAATTAGGATAACGCGCACACGCACATACTCAAGCTAGAGACCAAATATATATTACAGAAAACACAACAATGTCAAAATGAAGCAATTCATTAAGCTAAGTAAATATTTAATAGATGTATGACAAATGATTTTTGCCCTGCAACCACTTAAAAAAATATTTTCATTCAGATAGAATTCGCCCAAACCATGAAACTCGGCATATGAAAATGTTGGAATCTCGACAACTAAATGTTTATAGATTCTGGGGGGGGGGGGGGACATCCTACACTCAGCATCACCAGAAAAAAAAACAGGATGTTAATTTCAGTAGGATGCAAGACGATACATGGTGGCATACGGAGTCTGTTACCAGTATCATTCAGTGGTAGATTTTGCAACTGATCGACTGATTTGGCGGTACCCTCATGAGGCTAAAGCTGCCTTCCTAACACGACCAAAACGGTGGATTTTACGTCCATTCCACCTTCTGTCCGTTGGACTTTATGTCCGGATCCCCCAAAACCTGCTCCTCGCAAGAAATCTAGTAATGTCAGGTGGTGGAAGGACATTGTAGACAATTTTGGAGGGCCCAGTAGTATGCTCCCAAGCGTTGTCTTGCTAATAAGCAGCAAGTGGGAGAGTTTTTAAGGTGTACAGTGTTATCGTTTCAAAAATGTCGTCAATGTAAGTGCAAGCCGGGAGAGAACCTTGCAACACAATAAAGATCGGATATCACAGCTGATCGCTCTCCAGACTGCACCAGTACGCGGTGGTCATCAACACCGTTTCGTCAGTAAAAGTTAACATTCTTCCATTCATGCACTGTCCAACTTACGAAAGACAACATCGACACCAATCCATACGATACTGATTCGTGATTATGTTAAAGGGCTTGTGGCAACTGCTTCATGGTACTGAAGAGATATGGGCCCAGCAGAATCGGAAAGTCGACTACGAATGATATACCTTGATGAAAGTAAGTACACTCCCAGAAACGCACGCTCAAATCTCACGAAACTTTCATCGTATTTGACGAAACGGCTTCGTGAAAAATGCTCCGAGTAAATCTTTCGTCAAATTGCCGAAATTTGTGTAGTAACTTTTTTAAGTCACGTGATCGGACGAAGAAAGAATCCTTCTAAATGACGAAATTTTCTTGACGATTGAAGAATTGTCGAAATTGAGGATTCTATTTTTGAGAGTGTACATGCTAAAAATTGGGAAATGACTTCGAATAGATGATAACACAACTATTGTGTAGAACAGACATGGCTCTAAATACAGCTTTCTTGAATCAGCATAGGTGCAGCGTGAAGACGTTTCCAGAGAGAAGTTAACGAAAGGAAACAAGATCTCGTCTGGTTCACTCGCAGAAAATGCGGCAAAATTTCATTCCTTTACATAAAATGTAGGGAAGATCATTTTCACCTGAGCGAGCTATGGGGTTAGTCTGTGGACCTTTCGGTCTTGGACCTTTGGTCCGGATCCCTGTCGGACAGAAGGTCCAAAACCAAAAGGTCCACGGACAGAAAGTCCAAAACCAAAAGGTCCACGTTTAAAAGGTTCAACGGACAGAAGGACATAAGGTCCTCGGGCATAACGTCCACTTTCCTGTGCAGGGAGGACATAAAAGGTCCCGTTTTCTTGGCAGAGGGGACAAAAGGTCCGGATTTTGAAGGGCGCGTTGACGGAAAGTAGAGTGTAGATGAGCCCCCATTTCTATCAGTTTTTGGGTTTCCAACGTGAAAGTTTTTTGCTTTCCTGTCCCTGTATGGATGCGCAGAGTTAAATTCCTCTATGGATGTACAAGATTAAATTCCTGTGTGTATGTTGATGATGAGTGAAACACGTGGTGTGTCAAATTTCGTTACTCAAGATCTTAATTTCATAATACTTTAAATTTGCAAAAGGGGGAGTGTTGTCGTTTCGTAACCACCATCCGCTTTTGCACACGTCTCAGGGAGGTGAAGAAATTTAACGCGCTCTAAAACGCGTGACTCAACCCATCCTTTCTTTCGCTTTGGACGATTAACGAGTGCGATAAATGCAAAGCCATAAAAAAGCGATTCCAATTTCTCTCCGCCATCTTAACTTTCACCGTGACCTAATCGTCCTTGGCAGTGGGAGAGAGGCTTGACCATTCAGATGCTGACCTTCAGACTGGTATTCTGACCTGTTTTCGCTTTGTTGTTTCTCCGCGCCTTTTCTGCATCTACCGACGGAACAATGGACCACGTGCGGCCACAGAGAGCAATGTCTTGTTGGTGGATGGCTGGTTGATTGCGCAACAGTTTTATGTTCTTCTTGCCCGGAACGTTTTGTTTGGTTCGGACCCATAGATTTTTGAGAATATTTTTTGCTTTGTCTTTCGCTGCTCTTTAAAAGCAATACGTTTATCATCTAGTAGTGAAACAGGATTTGTGTTCAGTGCTGCGTCGTAGAGCGAAGATAATCTCTTCAAATTTTTAAGCTGAATGCAAACTAGCATAAGATTTTTAAAAATTAATTCCACTTTCGGCCAAAGTTGGCAGCAAAAAAAGATGCGCCATTCACGCTAGAACAACGGCGCATAAAAAATGCCTTAGTCGCATGACATGAGCACCACAAAAATTGGGACGTCAGCTAGGAATTATACAGACTAGTAGTAAGCAACTTATGTCCTAAGTCTTGTTCTGCTGAGCCATCCGAGCTATTATAGAATCTTAACTTTTAGATAGCGCATAGTGATGTTCCTTGTGCATTCGCACATTTTCTATTGCGCGTGCGCAAGACACCTGGACACCTAAACGATGTTCAGAGCATGCGCACATTACGTCGTTGAGATCAAGCTGGATGGCCATTAAAAAAACCAAGCCCTTTCGTTTTACGGGCAGAAACCAACTGCTGTTAAAACATACTTGCATAAATTTACGGATAAGGCTGTATGCAGCTTTAGTGTATTTACAGACAAATTGCCGAATTATTTATATTTTATCCATTTGCTTTAATAAATACTTTGGCTCTGAATATAGCAAAATTTCTACCTGCTTAGATTGATGATAAAAGTCGATTTGAATACTTATGTTAATACAAGGAAACGGAAATGTTTGTGCCTTAGTATTGTCAATGCTAAGGTCCGCCGTGGTGGCAGTCAATAAGTTTGTTTTGCTTTCGCAATGCCATGTGTGTCTTGGAGTCTTCAGACAAAAATACGGGGACAAAGTACGATAGAGTAATTTGACTTTTCAACATTCGGAAAGTATTTTCCTCAACTGCTTGTGCTATTAACGCCAAAACCTAGTTCCAAAAGCTCTATGTTAGTATAGTTCGACCACAGAATTCTACTAGAACTGAAGTCAGAATGCTATATAAAATATTATTACAAGATTTTTCTGCTTTTCAGAGTAAATACTTAAAGTAAATACTTCTCTGCTGTAAAATCACACAGCTCCACAGCTGCTAATTCTATGCTTAAATTATTCCAAACAGTCTTTTAATCCTATCTTAAGAACAGATAATTAAACTAGAGAGCCGACATCGCAGAGAAATCACATCCAGATGTTTAATCCGATAAGCTGAAAGATAGCTCCTGTATATGCATATTTACAAAACGGACCCGAAAATTTAATTTTGGTCACACTTCTTCAAATTGAAGACTGGCTTTAATGGAAGGAAAGCAGCTGTATTTGATTAGCTCTTTAAACGGAAACTGCCGCAGTGCTGTTTCTACTTGGCTGGAGGTATAATTACAACGCGCACGAATGAATCGTGTGCCTATATATTATTACTTGAGTGTACTGGCAGCACTTAATTCTCCGTATTAGTTGCTCCCTTAAGGTGATTGAAAGGAAGTGAAATGAGAATCCTTAGAAGTGATCCTTAAATTTGGACTTCCTTATTATTATTGTTATTATTCGTAGGGTAATACCACTCTTTCCATGATTGGGCTTATAATATATCATAAGAATTTCGATATGGAAGATTAAATAAATACTTAAAAAATAAAATTAATTGAATTAAGGTTATGAGATCGGGAAGTGAATGGGTCCCATCTCATAATCCAATTTTCTCCTCCAACCTTCGTGTCTGTTAGCACTGGGCCTTGAGGATGCCCTCGCCCGGGCAAAGAAGTAGTGGGGTCCACGGATTTTACATGCATGTATCCCAAGTGTACATGGTGGATCTTCAGCGAGTCGGGTATCGAACACACGAAGTCCGACTTCTTAACCACTAGGCTCAATGACGTTTGATTAAGCAGCCTTTCTTTCTTTCTCTTTTCTCCGGCTTTTAACTTTAAAATCCTGTCCATAAATAAATTAGCTATCTTATTTTTGTTTCCATCATACCTTTCTTGTTGTGCTTTTATGCAATCATCATAATTTTCAATATCAAAAGAAAATCGCGACACACGGGGACGGAACGCCTTTGGTGACCCCCTTTTGAGGGGTATCGGGGGTGACACCCAAAATGAGACAGAGTTTTAAATAAATATACTTGAATTAGGCAATTTTCCTGATGCTATTTCAACGTACCCTAACTGAAAATAAATGTAGTTTACTAAAGGTTACACCAAATAGGTAAAATAAAATTTCTTAACATTTTTTTCTTTTTCTACTACCGAAAAGAATAGAAAATAATATAAACCACAAAACTACAAGTTTATACAACACCAAGAACGTTTTTTTATTTCTTTTTTTTTGGGGGGGGGGGGGTGATACCACAAATTATCACCCCGGATGACACCACAACCATGCCAGGAACGCCATTGCATAAAAGTTTCACATTCCCGTCCGTTCTTGCGGGTTATGCGAAAACAATTTAGCATTTCTGTACCTGAGAGTATCGTGTCTCCAGTCCATTTTTCGAGTTTTTGCGATGAAGTTAAAAAAATAATCATTTTTAGCCAGAGAATTAAACATGTCTGATGGGAGCTTTAAAAGTTCGGAACCCCCATTGCTTTCCGCATTTATTTTACTTTCACATTCATTAACATCAGCAACTGGCTTAGTAATGAATACGCTTACAAAATTCTTTTTTATTTTTTTGTATCTTATAATATTTTCATCACATTTAAAGTTTTTTCCTCACTTTCAATCTATTTCTGTCACAAGGAGTTTCAGTACTGAAATTCTGTGCTTTTAAATTCGATTCATATGCATTTAACCCTCTGACTGATGATCACAATTTCCACGTCCAACGTGGAAAAAAAAAAAAAAAAAAAAAAAAATGGAGCGAAAATTACTCATTCCGCGATTTCCACGGGTATGAGTTTTTTGCGTGTATTCAAAATCTTATCCCACTATTTCATCGTTTAGCGTTAGTAATGCAATTTCTGAAGTATTTAGATTTCATGCCTACAATTGATGTCGCAGAACATCTGTTCCTATGATCCAAAATAATAATCTAAAAAATCTTTAAAATGTAAACTGATTTGAATTCCAAATTATATGTAGATTTCAAATATGTATTTAAAAAGAATACGCGTATTTCGAAGTGAATTCGCTAAAAAATAATTTATCAGTCAGAGTATTAAAAAATCGAAAAGTTTAACTTTAAGTAAATTCAATCCGAACCATTTAATGCAGTTTATTAATTGCCAATTAATCTAGCCGCAAAACCTCTGATGGCAATTATTTTTCTTTTGTAAATATTTACTATCCATAATTAAAAGCCACAGGATAATAAAAAAAAAAAAAAAAAAAAAAAAAAAAAAAAAAAAAAAAAAAAAAAAAAAAAAAAAAAAAAAAAAAAAAAAAAAAAAAAAAAAAAAAAAAAAAAAAAAAAAAAAAAAAAAAAAAAAAAAAAAAAAAAAAAAAAAAAAAAAAAAAAAAAAAAAAAAAAAAAAAAAAAAAAAAAAAAAAAAAAAAAAAAAAAAAAAAAAAAAAAAAAAAAAAAAAAAAAAAAAAAAAAAAAAAAAAAAAAAAAAAAAAAAAAAAAAAAAAAAAAAAAAAAAAAAAAAAAAAAAAAAAAAAAAAAAAAAAAAAAAAAAAAAAAAAAAAAAAAAAAAAAAAAAAAAAAAAAAAAAAAAAAAAAAAAAAAAAAAAAAAAAAAAAAAAAAAAAAAAAAAAAAAAAAAAAAAAAAAAAAAAAAAAAAAAAAAAAAAAAAAAAAAAAAAAAAAAAAAAAAAAAAAAAAAAACTCAGAGCTTTTTAGAATCGCGAAATAATTTATAAAGTTCATGTAGAGTATAACAATTGTACTTCAAACCCCAGGCCCCATTAAAGGTCCAAGTAGTGAGATCGTGAATACTGAAAATACTTTGTTAAGTTCAGAAATACCAAAAATATCCCTATCTGTTCAGTCGCAGACTGCAAATCCCTAAAAGTAAAATGTACCCCGCTAGCATATATTTACTTCAACTTAAGCAAGAATTTTCTGAAGCGAAAATTTATTTCGTTAACAACTTTGCTTCAAATTAAACAATTGTATCAGTTACATTATTTCAATTAAAAAAAAAGTAAATAAAAATATTCCCCAGATGAGATTAATGAGAATATAAAAGAATGTTATGCAAGACAGAGAAACGGAGATTCTTTGCATTTTTATCGAGATTGTCCGAAACATTATTTTGTCGATATTTTACAGATAGCGTACGATTTTCCGACTGAAAATAATGACCAATTACTTTTTGTGTCATTAAATACCAAAAATTTTAATCATTCAAATTATTTGTGTTTCTCAACATACAAACCACTTCAAAAGCTTTAACATTTCTTTTACCTTCAAGTGAAGAAACTGGCTTGTTTTTCTTACATTGGGAAAGGAACAAAATGAGATAAGGCTTTCTGTACACATGGGCATAGCATCCTTCCTGATTTGTTTTATTCTTCTTTCGAGGAAGCAAACAGAAAACTCTTCTCCGTGTTTTAAGTTTTACTTAAACACAAAAATACCGAACGAAATTTCTCAATATTATTTGCGAAGCAAACATCCATGATCTGGGAAGCTACGAAGATTTAAAAAAAAAAGAGAGAAAGAGAAATCAATTCCAAAAACTTGGAGCCTTATTGAATTTCCCCCCTCCCCAATCACGATCTTCAGCTTGAGTGGAACGAGCGGAAGTGAAAAAAAAAGTACCCAATCCTCTTCGGAGGTTGTTCAACCGACAGAAGTGGAGATCTGCTTTCCAAATATTGATAAAATCCACTCTTTCCCATTTCGTATCAAAGAAGTAATACGATATTTTGGAGCTTCTATCCACGCCAAGTAATAAAATTCTTTCGGTATTATATTTCATGATCTTTGAATGCTGAGTGGCGTACGCCACGATAGGCTCTCTAATTCCCTTTAAAGATTTTTGATTCTGAAAAGAAACTATAAGGTCTGACATAGTGTTATCATTTTCAAAGTAATTATCTGCGAATTTTTTACTCTATAATTTCGAATTATACGAACGGCTTTATAGAAGAACAAATAAATAAATAAATACACAAATAAATAAATAAATAAGTGGACAAAATAAATAAACAAAAAAATAAATAAATAAATAAATTTGAGCTGAAATTGCAGATGCATTTTCAGTTTTCATTCCTTTCTTTTTTTTAATGGATCAAAAGCCTCAACGAGCTATAATGCGGCAAACTGTTTCAGGATTCGTACGCTTTTGGCAAAACCAAAAATAAGGACTTTCTAAGGACTTTTTAAGGACCTACAAAAAATTTAAGGACCTCACAAATTTTTCGAAATATCCAAATTTATGTTTATTTCAAAAGGAAGCATTATTGAAAGAGGAAATTGATTTACCATCGTATTTTTATTAGAAACAAACCACATACACTTTTATGGAGCTCTCTTTGACTTGTTGCTCTTCTAATGTCCAATACAGTCAGGGAGTTAAATAATTATTGGAGATAGTAATAAGAAGCACACAACACAAGTATTAATCATATATAAGCAAATTATAATGATATGAAAAATTATCAAAAATGGTTAGTGCTATAAAATACAAGTTAGATGAAAAACAATTTAAATAACAAAAATTGTTAAAGAAAACGCTGCACTTTGTCTTGAGAATTTGTGTTTAATTTATATATATATATTTTCATTTTACTTAACTTATCTTGCCAGCATCTCAATTTAGGCTTACTAATCTTTATCTCTACCATAAATAACTTTTAAAAATTATTTAGAAGAGCTCGCAAAAATTCAGAAAAAACTTTTTCAACTTGAGAAAAATATTTTATTTTGGAAACAACATACAAATAAAAAATGGAGCTTCCTCGCTTAAAACTTTGTACATTACCCTCAAATAGTAACTACCAAAATTTAACTAAAATAAAGTTTCAAAAAATTAAACAATTTTTTGAAATAAAAAATAAAACTGTCAACTTTCTAAATAATTGATATATTTACAGGATGCAAAAAGATAGAAGTCTCAAAAGCTGCGTGCAATTTTCGGCAAAGCACATGCTAGATGTTAGCAAGTTTCAGAAAAATAGGATTTTACATTTTCGCGTTATAAAATATGAAAATTCATGTAAATTAATACATGTCTTTTTAAAAAGTTTCTTGAAAAATTTTCTTGTTTTGTAGTATAATCCCTTTAGATAAAAATACTTGTACATCAGCTTGAAAAACCGGATCTTTTTGCAAACAATTGAATTTTCTAAGTTCTCAAGTAAAAACAGAAAAACTAGGGGAAAACGGGGCGTTTGGCAACTACGGTGTATAGGTTTAAGAAGAGGTCGATTCCTTCAATTTACTGCAAATTAAGAAATTTCGCGAGATACAAATTTTGATTAACGCAGCAAATATCCATCATCTCCCACACAACAAAACCCCACAGCGAACGATCGCGAAGCCAAATTGGTCGATAAAAAATAACTAAATATTAAAACATTGCCTTTAAAACAAATTTTCGAGACGGGAATTTATTTGATCTAAAGAAAAACAATGGGAGAACAAACTGTTTATCGAAAGATCAGCTGAAAAGCGATCGAGAGAGTTGGAAACTCGGCGCTTATTATAGTGTAAGACGTAAAGGAATGATAATAAAAATAAATCATTCTTTTACCTTTAACAGTATAAATAAGCGATAATCATACATGCGATTGGATAAATGCAAAAAAACATGAAAGTTTTTTTTGCCTACATATTAGTTAAATGTATCTTTTATTGAGCTAGATGTCAACAATATGCTTCTTTGAAGTATTCCCCCCCCCCTTAAATTAAAATAAAAAGTTTCAAAAGCAATATTTATTTACTGATTACTTGTTAAGAGCTGCTCCTACTTGCTTTATTGATAATTGTCTAGAATGTAGATGATTTAGTAACACTTTTTATGCAAAAAAATAAAAAAAAAAAAAAAAATTTCTTTGTTACTAAACTTATAAATAGTATCGAATCCCAAATTTGAAAGCCCGAAATTTGACCCTTTTTCGAAAATTACCGATTTTTGTTTATTTATTAAATTTTTCCCCTCGAGTCCTTAAAAGTCCGTTTTTCAAATTTTATTCCATTTTCTTTCTCTTTTAAAAGCAAAATGAGGGAACTTGTGTGATTTGTTTTTCTGTGGTCTTAAATGGTGCCCAGTTACTGGGCAACATTGCATTTTGTACAAATACTTGGTGTTTTGATTCAACTTCTCTACTAATATATTTTTTTTTCTAGATGTATCTCGATTTGATTTTCTTTTTCATACAATTGCAGGAAATAGCAAATTGGGAGCTGCCATGTGGGTGGGTACAAGTTCATTTTACTGAATTGGGTGTTGTAGTTTGAAGCATTTTATCAAAATCCATGAACATTTTTCTTTTTTTTTGTAAAAATATATAACACATCAGTTTACTTATACCTTTTCAAAAAAAAAAAAAAAAATTAAAAAAACAAGAGTTAATTATTTATCTACCAGTTGAAAAAGCACAACAATTTGTTGTGAAAATGCGATGATGTTTACGTAAATCCGCCATTTTTCCAAACGGCTGTCAATTCGCCGTTTTGGGTCTGTCTGAAAGTCGCGATAGTACCGGTCCCGAGCAAACCAAATTTGAGGTTCGATTAAGTAGTTGAAATGAAAGAAGTTTGATTCTTGTGAAGAATATAAAAGATAGCAAAACAAATAGAGCGCATTCTTATTTTAACAAAAAAAAAAAAAAAAAAATTAAGCACCAGGAATAAAAAATAAAGGACTTTTTAAGGCCTTAAAAATGAAAATGAACATTAAGGACTTTCTAAGGACCTTTAAGGACCGTACGAACCCTGTGTTTTATTTCATTACCTTTTCGGAGAAGAGTACCTTGTTGGGAAAATGCCTAAACGGGAGCTTTTAAGGGTGGTTACCTCGCATTTACGTATTTAATAACATAAAACGAGTATCTATCAGGGAGCTCGATGAGGGTTCAGATAAAGTATCACAACTTCTGCTCTTCGTTTCATAATAATGACTACAAAACATAGGATCTAGAAACTCCAAGTCGAATGCATTACCACTAACCTACGAGTTGGGTTCATTTTGTTTGCATGGGCGATTTAAAAAAAAAAAGAACTTTATCGAAAAGTATGCATTACGAATTTAAAATAAAAATTATGTACTTAGGTGACTCCCCCCCCCCCACCACATACACATATTCATTTTACATTATATATATACATTACAAAAGCATATATGCTTATACATATACATACAAAAACTTTAATACTAAATAATAAAAATAATAATAATAATGATAAATAAAATAAACTAAAACCTTCAAGTAATTGAATGAAAATTCTGTAATATTAATACCATAACATAATTTATTCCAAAAACGTTATTGTACTAAGTTTTTCGAAGAACAAAGTATTTTGCTTGTCTCAAGGTAGAAAGCCTTAGTAAACATTTTTAGCGTCAACGAATTCTTAAAAATAATAAATTAAAACATTTTCGGGAAACTTTTTTTTTCTTAGCGGAAATATCGGAGAATTTCGAATTAGAATCACCCATGGAAACTTTAACTAGTACTAGTACATTTTGTATCGAACATGTTATGGTCTCACTCAGCCGTTTGTGATCAATATTATATTCTATTATTATTTTTGAATTTTAAGATTACGATGGTGACAAGTTCATAGGAGCAGATGACATTAAGCAAGCGACAGTCGCCTTAACTCGAAATGAGCTAAACGCAGAAGATATAGGAATAGTAGTGGAGAAAGTTCTAGAAGAAGGGGACAATGATGATGACGGTAAACTTTCCTTCATGGAATTCCAAAGCATCATATCAAAAGCTCCAGATTTCTTAAGGTAAGAAAGTGTACAGATAGAAAATTTATTTTTGAAGAGATTGAATTTTGGCAAGTACACAGTGTGTCAAAGAATTTTTAAGACTAGGTTTATAAAATAAAATAAAAACTAGTAATTATATTTTTAAAAGTATTTTTTATTCAAAACAAGCTCTTTCGGCTTCAATACATTTGTTACAGCAATTAACAATGATTCGGATGCCTGTTCCAGCTCACATTGTGGGACTGCCTCCAAAGCTCGCGTCGAAGCTGTTTGTATAGTGTCAATGTCATCAAAGTAAAAAAAAAAAAAAGTAAACAAATGAACTCAGGTTTTGGAAGTAGATCAGCCGATAGTTAAGGAGTTTCCCAAATGCTCGATAACACACATAGCGTAACAATGTAAGCTTATTTCCAGCTGTAGTCTTAAACATTCTTTGACATATTGTGTACAAAAAGCTTCGACGAGAGCTTTGGAGGCAGTCCCATAATGTGAGGCGGAACAGGCATTCGAATCGTTATTAAACCGCTGTAATAAATGTATTGAAGCCGAAAAAGCTTATTTTGTAAAAAAAAAAAAATACTTAAAAAAATATAATTACAAGATATTGTATTTATATTATAAAATATAATTTTATTTTATTTTATAAACTTAGTCTTAAAAATTCTTTGACACACTGTGTAGGTATATTTTCACTATACTTTCGTGACTGGTTAGTTAAGATGAGAGAATTACTTTAATATTTTTGTCTTAACCCTTTGCACTCCGAACGATTCTGGATGTTGGCTATCAGCTACTCAGAACCACTTTACGGCAGAAACG
This sequence comes from Octonoba sinensis, assembly GCA_038502835.1. Taxonomy (NCBI): domain Eukaryota; kingdom Metazoa; phylum Arthropoda; class Arachnida; order Araneae; family Uloboridae; genus Octonoba; species Octonoba sinensis. Next base: position 125,592,493 of record CM076599.1, read on the forward strand.
GACATTTACAGACCCTCGTATTATTTATTATAATTTTGGAAATAAGTAACGTATTATAATGATATTGGACTTATATATGAATTGGTTGAAATCGAGGAAAGTATATTTGCAACAAAATCAATATTTTATTGTTTATAATTTTGTACAGTATGATACGTTTTGAAACACTCCTCAATATGCATTGCAGGCTGATTAGTGCTTGTTTGACAATAATAAGTTGTTTGACCCCTGCCACCAAACAATAGCTTTCACCAAACCAATTTATTCAATAAGAAAAGAACCACTTTTCTGATTTTCTCACACATTAGTTCTGTGTACTGCTCGAAGCTTCAAACCAGACTAAGCTCAGATTTGAAAATCTTTTCCTCCAGATGTAGACTTTACATACCGACCTTTCTTCTACAAACTCCCCTTATCGCTCTTCTCAAGTTACATAATAGAAGTGCTTGGAACGTCGTGAAAGCACTTCATTGTTTTCTTTTGGCGTAAAACAAAACGAGGTAGCAAGAAATTTTTTCGCTCGGGGGGGGGGGGGGGGGGGCGCCTGACTTTGAAACACTTATGTTGAGGGAAGTTTCAGGGAGGAATATATGCTACATTGCGAAAAATTTCGAGGGGGGAGGGGTAAGCCCGTCGGCCCCCCTCTGGATACGGCCTTGGTAAAACCGCAGGGGCGGCCCGACGGTATTCGGCGCCCTTGGACTTTATAAAAATAGTCGCCCCTAGCCCTCTTTCATCATACAAACTAAAGTAATATCAATTCAAATTGTGTATAATTTTATTGCGTTTTCAATTGCTTTAAAAACTTTAATAATTACATACATGAAACAAATAACTTACTTTTTTCTTTCTAATGGGCTGCTGTTGGCTTCTCGTAATTGTAGACCTAGTGCGTTTCACAGGGATTGGTACCATCTAACCATCTCTGTCAAGCGCCACAGTGGGTATAATACCATCGCTACAAGTGAATTTTGACGCTAAGTTCTTTCACTTGAAAGATGGAGTATCTGGGAGGAGTCACTATCATTGGGTCTGCTTACGTTAAGGCAACTAGAATTGTTGAACTAATTTTATGAAACACGGATTCTTTTTTTTTTTTTTTCTCTTAAGCTGAGGCGCCCCAAAGATGCTGGCGCCTTTGTACTTTGCACACTTTGCACATGGATAGGGCCGGCCCTGTAAAACCGATTGATATTTTTTTTATATATACTTAGTAATAAGGCTCAACCAATGCATCGGCCTCGCCGATGCATCGGCGCCGATTGTTCAACAAAGTTGCCATCGGCATCGGCGGCAGATGTTAACTTTAGAAAAACATCGGCCCATCGGCCGTAAAAAACATCTTAGTGCATTAGATGTCATCTGCTTTTAGTTTGTCATGTTTCTTATTATTCCGAAATTGTAAACAATAAAAAGTCAACTCAATCAAAGTACGATAATAATTTTAATTTTTACCAGCGTAAACGTTTTCTCTTTGCGGTTTTTTTTTTTTTTTTTGCTTCTTCGATCCCACGTGTTACAGTTTTTCTGCAATTGTGCAGCAATCTTGTTGCATCTGCTTTTAGTGTGCGGTTGTTCTCATTATTTCATTTTTAGTTTACAACATAGAAAAGATTGGTCAAAAATAAGAAACACTTTCCAGTATAAATATTTATTGATCGAAATTTTATGTGTCCAAGTTCGACTTGCAATTTTTAAAAATTGAATTCTCAAAATTCGAGTTCGCGCGACAGGATTTAATAACATCTTAATAAAAATGCTAAAATTTTTTTATTTTCAAAAATTGATCAATGCATATATATTTTTTTTCAAAATACATCTTAACATTTTTTATACGATAATTATTTAAATTTTTCTCCGTTTATACTTCGTTTCTTTAGCGCATTTTTCTGGCTTCTTTAATGCCACATGTTAGACAGTTGACAGTTTTTCTGCTATTGCACAACAATCTCGTTGCATCTGCTTTCAGTTTAGAATATTTCTTGTACAACATAGAGGATATTGATAAAAATATGAATCAATTTTTTAGTATAAATGTTTATTGACCGAAATTTTATGTGTCCAAGTTCGACTTGCAATTTTCAAAAATTTAATTCTTTAAAAACGAGTTTGGGATACAGGGTGGAACAATACCTTAATAAAAATGCTACAATTTCATTAATTTCAAAAATTGCCAACGTATATAAATATATATATATATATATTTTAAATACATCTTAATTTTTATAAAAGATCACGTGTTTTCAGAAGATTATTTGTCAACAGAAAACTGCTGGTGTTCAAAATATTGGTTTATTTCGATGACCTTACATTGTGCTCATGAAAATATAAAGAACATGTCAAGTATCTCAGTGTAATTTTCAACTCATAAGAAAAAAAATCTAATAAGATTAGTTCTTAAGACCCAGCATTCATTTGTAATGATAAAGAAATCTCACGTTTATGTTTTTAAAGCAATATTCAGTATCTCTTGGTTATGAACAAGGGATATACTATACAAGGGATAATACTGCAAGCGAAATTTTTTAATATTTTATTTTTATTTCAGAAAAAGAGCTTAAAATCCCTTTTTTAATAAAAAATAAACATGTAATCGTTCCCGCTTTTCTTTTAAAAACGGGGGGGGGGGGGGGGAGAGATCATGAAAAAAATGTGAGAGGAGGGGGTTGACAGTTTCGTTAAAAATACAAACCCACATTATTTGTTAGTCTGTGTCATAACATCTGCATTCCTCTCCATGAAAAAATATGAAAATAAAATCAGCTGCACTTGGCATTTGCAGTTCAGGTGTTATAAAGAGAAAATGTTGAAGGATAAGGAATTAGACCCAAGCCGATCCAATAGTTGTTGAGTATTTTTTTTTTTTTTTTTTGCAAAGATAATAAAAAAGAATTGAAAATTCTCTGATATAGCATTTTTTTGATTTTTTTAACCTCCAAATAGCTTAATTACTTTACTAGAATAGCGAGTGATTCTTTCAGTTTTAATTATTATGTAAACTTCCCCCAAACAATTTTACGGTGCTTGAATAATGTATTTATGCTTTTATAAACATAAAAATAAATAGTAAATGATTTAAATGACATTTTTGACAAGAATTCTACACGTTTTAATGGTTTAAAGCGACTTTTTTTTCCATCGGTTATCGGCATCGGCCGATGGAAGAGGAGAATAATCGGCAATCGGCCATCGGGCGATCTCGGAACAATCGGCTTCGGCCCATCGGCCAAAAAATGCCATCGGTCGAGCCCTACATAGTAATTGTACCATATTTTGATTTGATTTCTATTGCCATTTCAAGATAAAACTTCAGGGAAACATGCATATCTCAAAAAGTTGCGCTGAAATAACTCAATTCCCCGTAATCACTAATAAACTTGAAAGTCCCCTGAGAGGGGACATCGCTTTTTTTTGTGGGGTTATTTGAAGGAGAAAGTTCCCCATACGTTAGATGAGCTGAAGGACCGAATTATCGAGGAAATATCCGTCATACTCCCTTTTGAAATGTGCAGAAAAGTTTCCCAAAACTTCAGAAATGGACTGCACCAGTGTATTGGTGCTGAAGGCCGCTATCTTGCTGAAGTGGTATTCAAAACTTAATGCAAAAAATGGGATTATAAGCAGATAAAAATATAAAAAGTTTTTGTCTCAAATTGCATTAGTTTTTTTTATACCCTTCAAAACCAGGTGATTACTTTTTCTTTGTGTGCATTTCAATATCCCGTGTAATGTTACGGTCCCTAAGCTTTTTTTCGTGGGGTTATTTGAAAGAGACAGTTTGGAAACATCACCCGCATACTTCAGAAGAGCTGAAGGACCGAATTATCGAGGAAATATCCGCCATACCCCTTGAAATGTGCAGAAAAGTTTCCCCGAACTTCAGAAATGGACTGCATCAGTGTATTGGTGCTGAAGGCAGCTATTTTGCTGAAGTGGTATTCAAAATTTAATGTAAAAAAATGGCATTAAATGCAGATCAAAATGAAAAAAAGTTTTAAATCTCAAACTGTATTAGCTTTTTTTTATAACCCTTCAAAACCGGGTTATTACTTTTGCTCCAACCTGTATTTTGCAATAGTGTATGTGACTCCTCCATACGTTTTGCTCGCTCCCGACTCGACTGTTTCGGAATGGCTTGCGTGAAGTTTTACCCTCAGTTTCCTTCTGTTTGGAAACTTTCAAACATAAGTATTGCACTAATTGACTCCCTTTAGAATGACCTCTATGGAAAAGGTCAATGAAAATCCGAAGGAAAAAAATGGCCAGGGATCCACGGGAATAAAAAGTTTGGGAACCTATGGTTTAGAATTACTCGGTAAATTTCATAAACTTTCTCCACATGAGAAAAATAATTTTAGCATATGTTGATTTTATATGTATTTATATATGTGTATTTGAGAAGTAACTGATTATGGCATTTACAATTTTAATGGAATGCTTTGAAATATTTTGTAAATTTAAACTCATGTGAATAGTGAGCATAGTACGAAAACTGTTAAAATAGTATCTAGTCTAGCTAATTCATTGTTTTCATTAAGTAGTAATTCGGAAGAGAATTCAGCAATTAAAAAGAGATTTACTGCCACACACACATATTTTTAAGGTCTTCTAAATTGTATTTCACATGCCCATAAAAATGGCTGCTTCTAAAGATGATCTCTTTTGCACCAAAATCAGTGGTGACTCCTTAGAAATGAAAGCTTACAGAAAAAACTTCGACGGCGAAAGTTCTAAAAGCAATTAATTCGGATAGTGTTTCCGATGTTATCTCTAAGTACTGAATATGTAAGTATTGCGTGCATTTGCATAGCCGCAAAGCGTAGGTCGTAAATTGATGTAAAAAGTAAAAATGTTTATTTGGTGTTCTGTGTTAGCCTTTCAATAGGAACCAGATATTTTGACTGAGGATCTCTATCTATTTATCCAATCTAACCGAGCAATAGACATTTTATTAGGCTGAGAGCTTAAATCAATTACACTACAGAGCTGACATTAAATGAAGAGCCGAATTTTGGGAAAACGACTTTACTTCTTTCTGAAGACATTGATTGGTTAGGTTGATTGGCTTGAATTTTTATGGCGGAAGAGCTAGAATTGGGTTTATCGCGCCAATCATTAGTTGGAAAGTCGAGGACTAATATTTCTTCCCTTTATTAAAAGAAAATTTTATTATAAAGTTAACATACAGTAATGATGCTTCGAAACTTTAAGAGTAAAAATTATCAAACACTTTGTTAATCAAAATAAAAATTTTGCTTGGGGCCCTTGGGGAAGAAAAAAGTTGAGCAATACAATTCAGCAATTGGATTTCTACTTATGCTATAAACCCTGATAAAGGCTGAAATTTTATCAGTGCACGCTTAAAAAAATTTGGAAAATATTACAGAAGAAACGAACGAGAAATGAAAGCATAAACACAGAATACTAAAAATTACACTGTATAACTCAATATTGAAAAAAAAAAAAAAAAAAAAAAAAACAGCGGAATAAATTCGGAGAAGAAAGGGAGCGGGAGGCTGGGTGGCATATATCGCAAAGAATTGATTTTAGAGATGATGGATTGATTTAAATAATTGGATTTGAGATCAATTAAAAATTCGGGAGTTGGTTGGCAAGAGAGTAAAGATTCTTCCTGTGACTTGGAGCCATACAGAAAACTTGTGTCCATTTTGTTCCTCTGGTTTTTCTTAGAGACAAAATAAGTTTGAAATGCCACTTCAAAAACAAATCTTTTTCAATTTCAATAGTCTGGCTTTTTACAGAAGCCTTGCTTTTCAGACTATTGAAATTGTCGTCTAAGAAAAGCAATGTATTCCACTGCTTAACCATTTTTACAACTGAAAACGAATTAAGATAGTGATCCTCTCGGTTTTCCATTGCAGCGAATCGATTCACCGATTCTTCTCCTTCTCTTTTTCATGGCATTATTGCATGACATATCTAGGGCTCAACAAAGTAGCATATGCAAGAATTTTTTTTTTTCGAGAGGGCGGAGATGGATATTGCTTTGGGAGTTGTTTATTAATACATTTTTAAAATCAGATATCGGAATTTTGGGGAGAGACACGTCCCAAATCCTCCCCTGGATACCCACATGACTCATTAAACTATTTGATAGGAGCTCTCCTATTATTAAACAAGTCCTCCAGGCAACATCCTAGGTTAGGTTGCCACAGGAGGCCAGTCTAACCTAGGATGCTTTGCAAAAGGACTCTTGGCAAAAGTACTATACTGAGCACCATTACCATGTAATATTGTAATATAGAGTCAAAAGACATGCACAATATCCATACCCCCTGCGCTGCTACAACAGGTGCCAGGAATGAATGAATACGTATCTAAGAACTCCATGTTTCGCTAATTTGAATGGGGTTAAAGATGTACAAAATTAAATGTTGCTATCCTTTGGCAAGTTTCCACATTCAGACTTTAGCAAACCAGCAAGTCCTGCATTAAAAAAAAAAAGTCTACCAATGGTGCAGGGTTAAAATTTTTTTAGATAGTTTAATATTTTATACACTTTCAAGCAGACCTATTATATGGGGGGTAAGAAAGGGGAAATTTTCGGTCTCCTGGCTTTTGAAATATAAAGCATTTATATATTTGGATATATATTTTGTTTTCTTCTCAATGTGATATATAAACCTTTGCCTCTCCCTTCCCTTGACGAATCTGAAATGACGGGCCTGCTTTTAAAAGCATTACTGCTTAAAAACAATAGTACTTTGTGGTACTTGCTTGACACTTTTTGGAAATAAGATGTTAATGAGACCATTTTCATATTTTTTTTCCTTATAAGTATTGATGTTATTATTTTTACACCATAATTTAAAAATTTTTCTCTTTGTTTTAGTACATTTCATATCCGCATCTGATATTTTACGAAAATTTGTGAAACAAGTATTGAATTAAAGAACAAAAACGGATTGTTTGTTCAAGCAGTGGCAGTCAGAAGCAGAATACAGAGTTAATATAAAAAGAAAAAAAATACAATTAACATATCAGTAAATGTCAAAAACATATTTTCCCAAAAATAATATTGATAGCTATCTTTGTGTAATTTTATGACTGCTTTAAAAAAATGTCTTATAATGTAAACATTATGAATTTCGGAAATAAAATTTGTTAAATTCAATATCTGGAGTCTCAGTAAGCCCCTCACCTCCCCAGTCAAATTTCCTTAATGTTAAAATGTTCTTTATCACATCAGTGTCACATCCACATACAGACAAATAAAGATAGAATAGTACAGTAAATTAGAATTTGTAATTAGTTATTTTGTGATACAAACCAATTACACAATTAGAAAGGTTGGATAAGTTTACCTACTGTTGAACTTAGGGGACTATAAAATGATTTTTACAATTTCTTATAACAATTTGAAAGATGACAAAGGATAACTAAAGGGTTATGGACTCGGTGATTTTTCCCAGAATGCTGACAATATTTAAAAAAAAAATATTCAATCAAGATGCAGAAAGAGAGAGGTTATTGTCCTTATATTTACTATTTAAAAGAGACATGGATAAGAAAAATTATAAAGCATAACTCACTAACACTGCGGTTATAGATAGAAATGGGTAGTGAAAGAATAATTATTGTAACACAGCATGCAAAATGAACAGAAGTTCTTCAGATGAGTTAACCAATAAGGACTTGGACTAATGCAGAAAAAAGGGATAGAGTGATCTTAATTTTTCACTAATGATCAATATTTTGAATCATGCATTCCGAGGCATTTTTTAACCTTAAACATGACTTTTCAGCCGGAAACAGAAGCACTGCATCTAAGCGTGGTGAGATGAATAAACTGTTTCTCTTATTCTGGTGTGTGAGAGATGTTTTTATACAAGAAAACTTAAAAAGGACAAATAAAGGAATCTCAATATGGGTGGGCACTTCCCACCTCACCCACTTCTGGCTTTGGCCCCGATATTTTCAGCACCAACTGGTAGTTTCCTTCAACTTGAAACACTTTGTATGTTATTCCAGAGTATATGTATCAATCCAATCAGAAATCCTAGCTCTACTCAGTTGCGGATACAGAATTTCGCTGAGGATTTTTAACAATATACTCGGCTCTCAGGGAGGGGCGATCGCCCCCTTGCCTCCTCCCTGTTCCAGAACTGGCTCTACTATTTTCTTTTTCTGATTTATAAATATCTTTAACTCAGGAAAATGCTATCACGGCAGACAGTTTGTCCGTTCCCAACACTTCAATATTTTTTTTGGCACAGAATTTGAATCTCGAACTAACTGCCAAGCACATTAATGATGAACTAAAAAATACTGATTTGAAGTTATTTTGATAAAAATATACGTAGAGCATACATAAAATGCACGCAATATGAAAAGTTGTAAGCATTACTATTTTTTGCTATCATTGCTATCTTATGGTCAAAATCTTACATTTATAATTTACACAAACAGTTGACATTGTAGGAAAAAAAAATGCGCTCGACATTGCAGTTCTTAAAGGTTTAGTAGACAATTTCATAGAACAATTTATTACAAAAGAGACAGAAAAATCAATCATCCCTTTGCAACAAAATCCCATAAATCCTTATGCACGTACTTTTTACTCATTTCAAGGAATATTTACAAAGTAGAAGAAAATTCAAAATGGATTTGGTGGAAAACTAAAACAAGCTAATTTACAGGCACTCCAATAAAACACTTAACAGTTGAGTTAACAGCACCTTGCTTTATTCCACCGACGATACTAATAAATTTTGTAGATCATGATCAAGTCGACTATTTTGGTTACACAGAGATATGGTTGAGCTTGACTGCAAGATGAAATGTTGGCTCGTGTAATCGATACACCAAACTTTCACTTCGTGCAAAGAAAAATCCGATTCTATTGTTTAAACTGAGTTTAGCACATGTGAATAAGTAACTGAATAAAATATTAATAAGAAATGGTGTTATATTAACCATTTTTAAACAATTTTTTTTTCGTATTAACATTGTTATCATAGCATGATCTAAAGTTGTACTATTATTCATTTTTCTAATTTGTTTGATCTTCAAAGTTGCAATGTACCATTAAAAATAGTAAAGACATTGAAAACTTTCTTAAAAAAAAAAGAAAAATAGCATTGGCTTAGATCAGCTATACTCAAATTGTGATTCACGGGCCACATGCGGCCAGCAGAGCTCTTTTTACTGTGTGAGTAGAAGTAGTTCAAAAACTTGAGGAGCTGTGATACAAACTTATTATTATACAAGTAAACCCTAAAAAGAAGTTTTCCCCCTTTTCGAAAGAAATTGTAATGTGATTTGATGGTGAAAAACATCATTTTTTGGAATTTAGCAACACTATAAAAATAAAAAAAACACATTAAATTTTATGTTGCAGCCAGCATTACATAATCATTACGCGTATGTGGCTCAAGCATGAAAAATGTTGAGTACCACTTGCCTGGATTATCTTTTCTTAAACCTTTTTAGCATTGCAGCCGTCTTAAAAGCTGGAAAAAAAAAAAAAATATATATATATATAAAAACCTTACGACCTGCTTATGACAACATGATATTTACACAATACTGAATTTTGCAATATTTTGCTATAGTTAAGAAACTTTTTATTTAATAAAATGATATTTCTCAGTTTTTGATCAGGTCACAATCCCTCTAGGAGTTGCGACCCACAGGTTGAGAAAAGATGACCCAAATAAGAATTTAGAAAAATTGAACACCAAAAAGTTCTGCTGATATTTAGAATGGGCTAAACTTTGTGATAATGATTAAAAATATTAATTTCAAAATCCAAGATACACAACGTTCATAATTGTGATTTCATAATCAGGGCCAGATTACCAAATAGGCAAAGTAGGCAACTGCTTAGGGGCCCCGAGGCTCTGAAGGGGCTCCCAAGAAATTCTAAAGTTAAAATGAGAAAAATAAAAGAAAAAAATTCAGCAATATTTTTAAACCAAACAATTTTAGGCAGTCCAACCCTCGAAAGTAAAATCTCCAGAATCTCCCCCCCCCCCCCTGTCTTGTTTCTTCCGTTTGTAACTTCGCAAAAACTTGTTTTCACTTAAGCCGAAGAAGGCGCTGAATTTGTTGTTTTACAACCTCAAGCGTTTAAATTAAGCCTCCATGCAAAAGCAGGGCCTTAGGGCTCCTTTGGCCCTGATTGTGTTGGTGACACAAAAAAACATGTGGGCTCCTTTCCCACGCTTTGCTATTTGTTCCCTCTGCTTTCTTAAAATGATGGATGGCTCCTTATGGTGACAGTCAATATAATAAGAGAAATTATTAGCGGTGCCATTTAAGACCAACTAACTGACCACACAGATGGTCATGCTGTTTAAATTAGAAGTCTCCGTATTCGCGTGTACACTACCATTGTCTGTCCAGATGTTCACTGGATCCCCAAGGTAGGATATTTTTCTTTATTAGGGTAGATCGTATATGAATGAGCAGAGCCCAGATGAAAGACTAGAGTCTAAGATGAAAGACATTGCGTCTGCTTTCAATAAGAAATCTCCTTCAAGTGCGGAATTTATAACAGAATAACATTTTATACACAGAACTGATAAAAGGTACGCTCCTTTTGTTTCCCACTTTTAACTGTTACAATAATGTTTAAATAAGTTCATTTTTAGAAATTAAATTGATCGTTTTTAATTATAATCAAGGGGAAATGTATATTTTCAATATATGAAGTCTAAAACAGTGACATATTTTAAGGATGGGGGGGGGGGGGGGGGGGGAGACAGATAGCACGTGCTTCTCCCAAAGGGAGGAAAGAAATTTAATTGTTCCATTAAGTATTTTCTAACAATTTTCTTGTCATCAGAGGGGAATTTTTAAAACTATTATGTAAAAAAAAAAAGCAAAACGAAATATATTTGAATAAAATTACTTTTGTCACACAATCAAGCTACTAAGAAAACAATGACCTCGGGTTCAGCTTTCGGGTAAAATTTTCACGAAATAGTTCGTCAAGATTTGAGCAAAGTTAAACAACTGAATCATGTCCCCTCAGACTCCCTGTAGGGTCGCTTTGGTCATATTGATTTGTTTCATAATTATTATATTTTAAATTAAGTTAAGTTTAAAATAGATGGCAACAGCGAGTTGTTTTAACTGAAAAAGAGCAACGACCGATTGCCGAAATGGTTAATCGTACGAAACCATATAAAAGAAAATATTATGAATCTGTGTTAATAGCGTGCTGTGTATAATAAAATATTTACATTGGAGTCAAAGAAGTGTTTGTATTACCTACCAGTACATAAACACTTTACTCTCCTTTCCTCGAGACTATAGATGACTAACTACATATACTACTAAGCCTTTTAAGACTGGAAAAATAATCTAAATCTGAAAGTTCATTTGCTAAAGTAGGTCTGGAATTATAATCCTAATGAAAATATTTCAAATTAAAATGGTCATTTTTAGGGCATTTAGTGAAATTATTTGTACGGTTTAATATTTTATAAGCTTAAAACATTTTTAAATTAGCTACGTTTTCATTTAAATAAATTAGTAGCACATAATGTTTCTATACTTGCGGATTAATTCGGTTTTAAGGAACTCTAAAAAGCAAAAACACTCTTGTGACAACTTTATCATGAAGAATTTTATGAGGAAGAAGCACTTTTTACTCCACTGTGTTATTTTAATTTTTTATTAGCTACAAATATAATTATAAAAAATTCAATAAGTTAGCTATAATGACTATAAAAATGTTATTATACACATTATTCAATTACTCTGTAATATTTTTATACATAAAATAACATATCATTAAAATATTAATCAGTTTTTTTCATTATTCAACTTATAAAGCGAAGAAGCTAGTACACTATGAAATTTTCAGTCAATAAATAAATAAATAAATAAATCTTCGTACAATTATTGTTTAAATTTGATTTCTGAATTTTTTCAAGTTCTTATCTAAACATTTATGCTTAGTTAAAACAGTAAAAAATAATATTTTGAAATTATTTTAAAGTTAATTTGCTTTTCTGATGAGTTAAGGGCTCGAACATTATTACCAAGAAAATTAATTATTTTTTTAAACTTTATTTATATAGGGTGGGCAAAAGTAATGACCCAGGTTTGAAGGGTTTATAAAAAAAAAACTAATACAATTTGAGACTTAAAACTTCTTTTATTTTGATCTGTATTTAATACCATTTTTTTACATTAAGTTTTGAATGCCACTTCAGGCGTATGGCGGCCATCAGCAGGAATACACTGATGCAATCTATTTCTGAAGTTTTGAGAAACGTTTCTGCACATTTCAAGGGGTATGGAGGATATCGCCTCGATAATTCGGTCCTTTAGCTCTTCTGAAGTATGCGGGTGATGTTTCCAAACTGTCTCTTTCAAATAACCCCACGAAAAAAAGCTTAGGGACCGTAACATTACACGGGTTATTGAAATGCACACAAAGAAAAAGTAATCACCTGGTTTTGAAGGGTATAAAAAAAACTAATGCAATTTGAGACAAAAACTTTTTATATTTTTATCTGCTTATAATCCCATTTTTTTGCATTAAGTTTTGAATACCACTTCAGCAAGATAGCGGCCTTCAGCACCAATACACTGGTGCAGTCCATTTCTGAACTTTGAAACTTTCTCTTTCAAATAACCCCACAAAAAAAAAAAAAAAAAAAAGCTTAGGGACCGTAACATTACGCATGATATTGAAATGCGCACAAATAAGAAGTAATGACCTGGTTTTAACGGGGTATAAAAAAGAAGCTAATGCAATTTAAAACTTAAAAATTTTTTTTTTTTTTGCAAATTATCCCTTTTTTTTACATTACCTTTTGAATACCACTTCAGCAAGAGGGCGGCCTTGAGCAGCAATACACTGATGTAGCCCATTTCTGAAGTTTCGGGAAACTTTTCAGCACATTTTAAGGGGGGTATGGCGGATATTTCCTCGATAATTCGGTCCTTCAGCTTCTCTAAAGTATGGGGAACTTTCTCCATCAAATAACACCACAAAAAAAAAAAAAAAAAAGGCTAAGGGAGCGTAACATTAGGCAGGATATGGAAATGCACACAAAAAAGATGCAGTCTATTCTCTCTACGTGAAAAAATAGACTGCATCAGTTTATTGCTGCTGATGGCCGCCATATTGCTGAAGTGGTATTCAAAACTTAATGTAAAAAAATGGTATTAAATACAGATCAAAATAAAACAAGTTTTAAGTCTCAAACTGTATTAGTTTTTTTTTTTTATAAGCCTTCAAAACCGGGTCATTACTTTTGCTCCAACCTGTACATAGTCTCATTAGTGATTTTTTTCTAAGGTTTTCCAGTTCTGTAGAAATTTTGATATTGAAAGCAAAGTACAATGTGTGATATTTTTTACTTTATTTTTATATAACTTTATTTTAATTTTTATATTTATTTATTTGAATATTTGAATGTTTCTTACTTAGTGTAAATTTCTTTACATTTTCTTTATAAAAAAAGTTTGCATAAAAGTAAAGGGAAAAAAAGGGGGGGGGGGGAGAGCTCTTCAAAATGAACTTTTTGTTACTACTATTGCCCAAACTGATTTTGCTGAATGATCGAAAATGGTTTAAGAGATGGGGGTTCAGGATTTCTCTCCCGGAAATTTCTCGAGATAAAAGTCATGAAAATTCAGCGCCGAATTTGGGGGAGTGAGAGCCGAGCCCATGCCTGTGCGGCACTTCTGGGAAGCGGCAAATACAACTGTGAAGCACAAAAAAGAAGAAAGAAGAAAGAAAATGAAATAAAAAAAAAAAGAAAAAGAAATATTTAATTAAGAAAATTTAACTTTTGGAAAGAAAGAACGGAAATCCCTATATCAATTCGGCGCTCCGATTTGATCGTTGATCTTCTATTTTGCTAACGATTAAAACCGATTAATGTATTAATATTTATTTGTATAAACTGTCGGAAACATTAAAATTGAGTTGTACTGAATATTTTGCGTCATTGATCAGTCGGCAGGCTCCAATGGCTGGGAAGGACTCCTAGGAAGGCAGTTTTAGAGAACAGCAAATTTTGCAACATTTAAAAATTTAAACTTAAAAAAATCAAGGTCTTTTCCCCTGGTAAAAGTGAAAGATAAATCATGCTATTCTCAAGCAATACAATAGTTTTTCTTTTACAAAATTTCAAAGCATGCTTTTGGGAAGGGGCGGGGAAGGAAGCGCTTGTGATTGTGAAACATAAATCATGCCATGTTCAAACAATACAATAGTTTTTCTTTTACAAATTTTCAAAGCATCCTTTTGGTAAGAGACGGGGGGGGGGGGGGGGGGTACTACTGCTCCCTGGATTAAAGAAAAAATATTATTTTGCTCTGCATTTTTATGATTTAAAACGTTTAAATTTTCAAAACTTTTTTCTTTTCTTGTTTATCCTAATATCTTCGCAGTCCCAAATGCGTCTTCTAAGGCCTCAAAATGCACCAGTTTGCATATAGTTTTCAAAATTTTTTTCAAAATTTCCCGGACCCCCTTCAACTGCCAGAATTTCGTATCTGAAGTTAAGAGGACCTTTCACATGGCTCTATCCCCTAATGTTGAGCTAGAAGGGCTAGAGCAGCCACTAACGGTAGTTTTGTGAATTCATTTGTCGCCCCCAAGTGAAAGAACCTCAAAAACATAAAATGCCCACGCATAATAGTTTAAGAAATTTGAACAATAATTGGATTGGGGGGGGGGGGGGGGGACTAAGACACAAGAATCACAACAGCGTGAGTTCAACTGAACTCACCTTCAACAACACAGATGGTGACTGCTGCACATTATTTGTTACTATCAATTTACAGCATGTTCCTTGCTTTTTATTCACTGTAACTACCTTTTTTAAGGACTTCGTAGTTTCCTGTTTTTAGTTCTCTGTAATTTTACGCAAAAATCAAATTAGCTATCGCTCTTATAGCAATTAGCTAATTAGCTGTAAATGCTCTTATGGCATTTTATTAAATATAACTTCGTATTCATTTGAACAGAATTTTTTATGTTCAATTTTAGTGAAATGTTTCACAATTTTAATTTAAATTAAATATTTTATCTGTGTTAATGATAGCGAGTTTCAATGAATTAAAATTATTTTAATAACTATTTAAAAAGGGTTCCCAAGTAGATTAAGTATAACATCATTTGATGTAACACGTACTCAAACTTAAATGCGTGTACTTTCATCTAATTTCTGCCTTGTCATTGAAAAGAACATTGTATATGATTAGTTATTTATAGTTATGAAATAATTACAGATCATATTTCAATTATTATAATTATTATAAAATTTAAATGTGAGGGGGCCTTATCACTTCTAATGCCTATGGGCCCCTAAATCCTTAATCCGGCCCTGTTCATAATAAATAAATCTTATCAGTTTTTATTCAAAAAATTTGCAATCCATTTCATCATACAAATTTAAAAGATATTTTATAGCTCATTAAAAAATAAACAGTCAAATTTTGTAAGCACGTCATCGAAGACAATTTTTATCACAGAAATATTCTTACAATGACTAGAATCAGAATCATCAAGAGGTTTCTAGAATAAAAAAGAAAGATATTAGTAAAAATATATATTTTGCTTTAAACATTAAATAAATAGCAGTTACATACAGCCTCTAGAAGTTCTACAGAAATTTTTAGCATAAAACTTAATTTTATAATAACATTTTCCTTTTCAGTATGACTTTTTACCACATAATTTTATTTATTTGTTTGTACTTTTTTTTAAATTGAGAAATGACAATTTTGGCAATAAAAAGTTAGTTTGAATAATGAAAATTGAAAATTCTTTTTGATATGTTTCTCATGCATATTGAAATTTTATAATACCTGTGTAGGTGAGGAAGGAAAAAGCAAACAAATTCTTGAAAATTTAAAGAGATTAACGGGGAGAAGATAACATATCCGAACTTTAGTTTTACAATTAAACCATTACAGCTGAGCATATATGCACAAGGTACTAACAATAGCAGTTAGATGTTATAGCATTACAAAAAGTAGCAAGTGATTGTAAATAGCCATAGTTTTTTTTCATTCAGAAGAGCTGATAAGAATGATGCAAAAACTTACTGCAGCCAAAAAAAAAAAAAAAATCATACACATTAATTTTCTTATTTAACTTAAGAATTCTTGAACATGTTCATCTTAATATATATAACATAAATATAATGGTATGACACAAATGCTATGCCTTATCTCGAAAATTTTGAAAAATATATTTTAAAATGAGTAGTAACTATAAAAACTGCTGTTAAAAGCATTTATAGGTTGAATTTGTTTTAGAATTAGGCTGTTAAACAAAAGGGATTTAAATACAGAATAATGCATGAAAAATTATAAAATACAAAAAAAAAAAAAAAAAAAAAAGGCATCTACATTACTTTTAGAGTATATTTCCTAATATATAACTTGGTTATTTCTCTTTCAGCCACAAAGTTCCTAAAACCAGCCTCAATGGCTTCAGTAGATTTTTTTGTGGACTAATGTAATTATTGTTTAGAAACTACTCTGCATTTTCCCATGCTTATAAAATAGAAGGTTTATATCCATTGTATAATATACTCTTTACAAGCTCTCTAGACATTCTCAAAAAAATAATGAAACTAAGCCAATAATGTAAAAAATCATGCATCCACAAAATACAATACACTAGCTCTTAAAACAATGGTACAAGGTAAAAGGATTGAACTGCATGGTTCAATAAATTGGATTTTAAATAGGTAAAAAAGATTTTCAAATGAATGTTCTATTCCTCAAACAAAGTATTTTGAGTTTTTATTTCACAATTTATCTTGCAAAATAAATTTTAAATAATCAGAGATAACTCAAAACTACCTTGATCTATGTCACCTTTTCTTTTCAAATTTTTCATTTCTATTATACATTTTGCAGCTCTCTCCATCCATTTTGGCTCTTTGATAACTGGATCAGAAACTACTTTTTCAAAGCTCCTTCTAGCCAAGCTGAAATTTAAGTGGTATTTAATGACTACTACTAAATAAATTACTACTAGGAATATTCCTGTAAAATAAAAACTTTTTAATAAGTAAAGTAAACATAATTTAAAAATGAAACTACATTTAAAAGTTTTGGATTTGTAGTTGAAAATATTGCACATAGATGAGTAAAAGCAAAGTTAAAGGGCACAAATAAAAGGTTAAAATTAGTAGAACGGCTTCAAGGGCAATCAGCCCCCTTCATCAGTAAGGAGAGTAGAAATGAGGTGCTAGTGTGAACAAGAAGTTTAAATACATAAGACTTGAATCCCGAACCAATCAGGTCTCAGCATTTGCTAAAGCATGGTTGGCTGGGGAGATATTGTAAAATGCAAATTTGAAACCATTTAACAAAATAGAAGAAATATGAAGGATAGCAAAAAACTCATTACAAATATTATTTAAGTTTTTATGAACATGGTAGGTTTCCAGAAAATCCAACTCCCCTGAATTAAACCAATTATCATAAAAACCAATTACTTGTTAATTCATTTTCAATGAATTTGAAGTATATTAATGAGAAAAAGTTTCATGACAAATAAAGATTACTTCTTATTTCCAGATTCCAAAGCGAATAATCCTTGCATAAACCGTGCAGCCTGACTTGATGGAGACATATGCACTGCTTTACCACTCATTTCTTCTCCCAGCTTTAACCATTTTTCTCTTTCATCAACATTTACCTAGTTGGAGACAAATTAATATGGTATCATAGTAAAACTAATAAGCACATTAAAACTATCCTAACAGAGAAATTTATTCATAATAAAACAAGAATCAGCATAAGAAGTAAAAGAGTTTATCTATGAAAATAAAAATAATAAATGATAAAAGCAACATTATTGAAACACAAAATTGCAAAAATATTGCACACCTATATTTCATTGCCACAAGGAGCCACTTTTTTGCAAAGAAAAAAAGATAACTGTGATTTAATTATTTAAAAACTCTGGATTAAGATAAAACAGTACTTTGTGATTGCTTCTTAATTGTCACATATATTCTTATTTCTCAGATCTAAATGCTCTGATCACTGGATAATAAAAGTTTTAAATATAATATTTACATTCATAAATTAATATAACTTCCAAATTTTCCTCCATATTTCATATGACGTTATAAAAAAAAGAGGAGGGCGAGGGAGCATGAGTGAATTAAAATAAGCAAATTTAAACTGAAGAAGTGCACTGTGCTTTATATGATTTGCATCTATTTTGTATAAAATTTTTATAAGATGCTTAAAATATAAGGTAGAGTAACACAGTAGAAAATTTTTGTTTTAGTGGAACAGTAAAAAAAAAAAAAAAAAAAAATTCAATGGTAATAAAAAGAGAAACAGAATTATAAGAGAAATTTATCTGCTCTTCCTAAAAACAGATTTGCCATAATGTTATCTTTCCAAACTATTTGATTTCACATTCTTTTTGCCCCCAATCGATAGTCAGTCTTGTTTCCTTTATATGTTAGTAAATTATATTTTGTGCAAAAATAAATAAATAGTAATGATTAAAATGTGTATAAATCTATTCTACTAAAAAAAATTTTTTGTGATAATGTGTCAACCGCTTCCATGAATCAATCAATCAATTGTGAAACAATCTGAGCCTTTTCATCTTCCTTAATCACAATTGAATGACTAAACTATAACTAACTAAAAGTTATATTGACGAATAACTAACTAAAGTTACATCGTAAAATTAATCAGGAATTTAGCCCTATTTTTCGACATAAGAAGTTCAAATTTCTGCTAAGAAGTTTTGAAAATTTTAGTATCTTTGCAACCTTTACACATGAAGATCGCCATATTTACACCGCTATTCTAACAAAGGTAAATTTTCACCAATAATTTCTTTCTACCACTTACCCAGCAAAGAAAATACACTAGCACAAACAATATTGTAAAATTTTGGTCTATCATTACATCCTAGTTTTCAGAAAATATCTTCATTTGTAAGTGGATACTTTGTGTACTACAGAGTTAACTATTTTAAAGAATTTTGATGTTTTATAAATAAGCCATAATATTCTGCCGCTGCCAAAAATAATACTCACTCACGCTATAAGGTAAACAACTGATAAGAGGAAATTTAAACTTTTCACTTTCATTTTTTTGGCTGAGCTAAAATCGAGCAAGATTCAATTTGTACTAAAAATGTAAGGTTTTGTCCCCCCCCCCCCCCCGATTTAGTTCGATGAATATGTACAAGATTTCATCGATGAAGACAATAGCTTAATATGCTAGTAATTAAAAGGAAAAAGGAAATACTTTTTATACACATTTGTGCATGTGCTTAATGGAGGTGGCTTTATACTAATAAATTTGTTATACAGTTGAATCTGTTTATCTGAAACCTGTCTGTCTCAAAAACCTCCTTCTCTCGAAATTTTATATTTTCCCTGCATTTATACCGTAAATTCAATGTATTTTCCATGTTTATCTCGATTTTTTCCCCAAGACCTCTATATCTCGAATTCTGGTTTTGCTGTCAATTTCGAATTTGAAGTCGAGTGACCTTTCAGCTGCAAACAAAAATGATGCGGAAATCGTAGAGAACGTAAAAGGTGATTCGGAAGAAGAGGAGGGTGAGGAAAATCAAGATGTCGCGAAAGTCACTGTAAAAAGAAGCAGAGAAGGCTATTGAAACATTAACAACTTTCCTCGAATTTCAGGAAAATCTCGGTCAAGGTGGATTTACAGCGATCGCTACCCTCAAAAGCCCAGTAGCAGAAACGTGCAGCATGGCAGCGAGCGCTGCAGATTCATCTTGAAACTTCCAGACTAATTAGTCACCTTGCAAAAACATTTTTTCAAAATGCGACAGGGAGAATATTAACAATAGCACAGTTTAATATTTTCAAATATTAAACTGTCTTTACTTCATTTTCTCTTAGCTTGCATTAATTGCATGTTCAATTTTAGATTTTATTAATTTATTTATAAATTGAATAATTATAATATTTATTTATGATCAGCATGTATTATTGTTATATGTCAACTATTTTAAAATGCATAGTTTGCTATTTTGTATGGTTGTAAATTTGGCTCCACATCATTTGGTGCCGTAGATAAATTTTGACTACTGAAATTTGTGCTGCAGATTGATACAGACAATTCTGCTACTGGGCTCAAAAGTATAATCCAGTCCAAAGCAACCAGAAAACAAAAAAACACTGAAAGACTTTTTCTTGTACTTGCTAAGGAAAGTAGTAGTACTTGACTTGGTTTTTGAAAGACTTGCAAAATGGTATGCTGAATACTATTTCTTTATTGTTGATGTTATTTATACGAGTATAAAACTCGTAAAAAAAAAAAAGTTAGTATAATGTTATAGTAAAATGCTTAATAAAACTAATACAGAAGATTTTTTACCTACAACATATAGTCTTTGTTTCAATTGCAAATTTTAACAGTTTTATCAAAACCTCTGTATCTCGAATTTTTTTCCCCTCCTGTGAAATTTGAGACAGACAGGTCCAACTGTATATATATATCTATACAATTTCTCAGATAAAATATTCCTATTCTGGCAAGTGCCTTGTCTGATTGCCCATATAAATAGGGTTTCGCCTCCCCTCTTAAAATTTCACTTGCACAAGAAATAGCAACGTACTATAAGCAATAAGACAAAAAGTAACCATTTTATTGGCATGCATGTGTCTAATATAGCATCAGTTTGAAGAGAAGAAAAGTAAATGGTGACTGGTGAAAGGTAGAAATACTGTAAGAATCTACTTCAAAATGTTTTTTAAAAAATGATTCCATTGTTGTTGTTTGAACATTTGTTGTTTTGGCACTGCCTCATACAGAAAACACTTCATATGATAAAAATAACACAACTCTAATTTAAACATAAAGAAATAATGCTTGGGATTTGTAGCAAACATTTACAAGTACTTGGTTTACCATTAAAAGCTTTAAAAGCCTATGCAAAATATAATCTAAGGCTACTTACATTCATAGCTTTATAAGACAAAACAGCCAACTGCAACAAAGGGAAAGTGGTCCACTTGGGGAAGCTATAAAAGATGTTCAGAAACATAAATATCAAAAGTAATAGAAACACTACATGATTGTAACAATACAATTGCAGATTAAGAACTGTCGTCTGAGAAATCATAGCACTTTTTTAAAAACAAAATATCGTATGACCAAACTATAGTCTGTGTAATTAGAATAGACGCATCAAGGTCGCGTTTGCTGCTTTGTCTCCATAGCAACTGCGAGAATGATAACAGAGCCAGACTTTTTTTTTGCACTGCAGTTAAGGCAATGGCGTTACGACACCTCCGATTCAAAATATTAGCATAGTTGAGAAAAAGTAATAAGAAAGAATTTATTTTCCATTTATTTATTTTTGATATTAAGTAAATACAATTAAATTTCACCTGGAATGTTTAGATAATATTTTAACATTTACAAACTATAAAATACGATAAATTAGCTATACAATAGCTTTCTGAAAGACATCAAAATGTCAGAATAATATTTAGATTGGTTGAAAATATTTAAAAACTTTGCCTGACGCAATCTATTTTTGCCATTGAGAAATAAATCTGATTTGAATCCGTCTATTATTATTATAACTAAAACAACAACCTGACTTATGTTCCCAAACCAAGTGGGGAAAAAGTTTCTAGCACGGAAACCATGGCGACCAGAAGGAGAAAAGGTAGAGTTGTATGACCTTGACACGCCGATTGTAATTACACAGACTATAAGCAGGTAGGCACTTATAAATTAAGTAGGGATCAATCAAACATTGTGTAAAGTGGATTAATGCTCAGGAATATACTGCAATCATTTTTCTTAATATTTCTCTACAATTTACAATGTACATAAAATATGTCTATGTGAAAGGCAAGTGAAAATAAAGATGCTCCCCTTACATCTTTTCAGCAGTGACGGCAAACTTTGAAATTGTCTTTTCTGCTTCAAAAAATCTTCCTGATGACATCAAGAGTTGACACAGTATCTAAAAGTTTAAATGTAAATTAAAGCCAGAATAAGCTTAGAAACTTCAGAATCAGTCTAGAAAATGAAAAGATATAATCTTACATGCCACCCTAAGAAAGAGTTTTGATTATTTTTCATAGCAATAACTAGAGCATCCAGGCTTCCTTTGTTCAAGAAAACTTTCACAGTTGCATCCAAGATCTGTAGAGCTGATTGTATCTCTGCATTAAAGGAACTGACAGAAACAGCCTGCCAAGAAGGATGGTGAAGTTGAACAAATTATTAACAACAACAACAATAGAACTCCTGCATGCACATTAATATTTATGCTTCTTAAACTCAATTGAATTTTCCGGAAATATTTTGACAATGTTGCAATTGGGAACTGGTGTCATTATTCAGACAGGAATTTTAAGATGGATTTTTGGTAATTTTAAGAACAGAAGCTCTTAAATGTCTGTAGTCTAACGGGCATTTCTAATTACTGGCATCCTTATTTTAATGGAGATTTTTTGGACTAATACCCTTATTCTAATCGGGATGAGTAGTGATTGCTGTCTTTATGGGGCTTTAAGAAATGTTTTCTTTATTCTAGCAGATATATTAAGGGAATGTTGTTCTTCATTCAATAGGGATTTTAAACGAGAATACAGCTCTTATTCTGATCTAAATTTTTAAATGTACTGTTGACTACACTGTAATAAGATTTTTATGGACTCTTAATGTTACTTTGGAGCTATTGTCCTGATGCATATGTGTATTTTAGTTACTGTTGTCCTTACTCTAATGGCAATTTTTACAAACTGTTGTTGGTATTTTAATGTAAATTGTTATGGGCTGTTATTTCTAAAAGGAATTTTTAGAGGCAGCTGTTTTAATGTAATGGGGATTTTTAAGGGCTGTAGTCCATCTTCTATCGGGATTTTGTAACTAAATTTTTCCTTATCTATTTTCAACAGAATTTTGGACATGTATCACTTGGCTTGGGAGTGATATAATGTTAGCCCCCTGCAATGCTGGACATGTCAGCTAGTATAAAAATAATTTTTAAATATTTTGTTTCACACACTGAATGTAAAGGATTTCTCTAATATATTGACAAACAAATCAAAGGCTATGGCTGCCCGCATTATGTGTTTAAAGTATTTTTTGATTTGCTAATTGAGTTAATCACAAAAATATTAAAATGTATAGACAAATTAGAAATGCATAAAATGCCAGATAATTTTCAAACTTTTTAATACATTTTTTGACAACTCCATAAATTTTCAATTTTTGGAGCAAAAAATTGAAATGTCTGTATTTTTCTTGTTCCTTATTTAACAGCTTTGAGATATTCACTGCATTTCCCCACATTTCTTAAACTGTTGATTATCATAATAATTATTCATTTCTCAAAGCGTATTACTGTGCATAGAAACTGTAATAAAAACTTTCATCAAAACCTGAAGAAAAAATAGTTTATATAAAGCTTAAAACATCTTACTTTAGTCAGTAATCCATTAGCCTCAGTAAATTTATTTTCACAAATATAGTGAAATGCTTCCAAAATAATGAGGGCACCTAACATATCAGATTCTATTCCTTGCTCCTTAGCTGGAAAAAAATGAATTAAAACAGAATAAAAAAATAAAGCATACAAAATGAATAAAATAAGCATTAAGAAAGACAATAATGCTTAAATTGTAATTTAAATTGATTAAATACAAAGAGTTTCAGATATGTACTTAAATTAGTAAAGCAGTTAAAGCAAAATTTAAAGGGTGGAAAAAAATAAAGATAGTTAAAATTTATAACCTGAAAATAAAAGTGGGAGAAAGAATATAATGACTAAGTATTTTTACAAAAAGTAATGAATGAGGACAAATAATGTTGTAATATACAAAAGAAATTTAATAGCGTATCCCAACTTACACTTACTTAACATAAATGTAATGAAAGTTAATAGCTAATCAACTCTGTTGCATATATGTTTAAATACTCAATATAATTGCAGAGAAATAGGATGAAGTTATCCAGTTGACAAGTGTGGTACCAGCTAATAAGTGATAAGTGTGGCTCAGTGTTAAAGAAATTCAGTACTAATGCAATATAAGACCATGATGCAATTGCTTCAATAGTTTAGTTTATTAAAAGTTTCTTTGCTTAAATTTAATTTTTGTTACAGTGGAAAAAAAGGAACTTTTATGATTAAAAAAATTACTCATCCATTTTGTATGGAATCAGTCTCCGACAATTAATTTCTATTTGGAGAGGGTAAAGTATTTAAATATTTTAGTTAAAAAATATTCAAAATATATAAAGAAATAAAATACCCAGAAAATGATTTAAAATTAAAAAAAACAATAGTGTTACTATTTTGTTTTTTTCAAAAAGGCAATTTTTCTGAAGAAAAATAACATTATTCAAATGCCCAGGTTATAGAAACAGGACCAAAAAATTTACTTTTTGGGATTATAAAACTACCACTATACAAATTTAATCACACGAAATTTCACAAAAGTTCCTTTTATGATGCACTTTTGAGAAGCAGAGGTACAGAGACAAATTTCTGGAGAGCCTGCTGATTTTAAAAGAACTATCTCTAAAGGTCCGATGCAAAACAATGAAGGGCTTTTGAGTTCAAATTTTGTTGGTAGGGACAAATAAACAACAGGATTTTTACAAAGAAAAATAACAAAGCACAATTCAAAGCCTAAGTTTGATATTTAAAATTGAAAAAATATTTTGCATACCTAATTTTTTAACAAAACTAAACATCCATCCTGTACTTTTCCTATCTTTTTCAGCAACATGGCATGCGGCGGCTAATGTCACCCAATTGGACAATTGTGCTACAAAATAAATCAAGTATTTGCACCAAAAAGAAGAATAAGACACAAAATAATGCAGCATTAAAATGCACATAAAGATATCAGGATTGCCTATTATTATTTTCAATTTTACAAAAGCATCTGAGAAAAATAAGTATTTTTTACAAAGTTCACTTAATTTATTGGTAACAAATTAGTAAAGACAAAAGTGAATTTCAAAGAACTAGTATTAAATCTTTTCTAGTGTTCAGTTGTGAAAATTGATTTTATCAAAGCTTTCAGCCACATTTTCCTGGAACAACTGTTCCATGCAATAAATAATAGTGACAAAAATAAATAAAATAAATAAATATATAAATGAAAATGAAATTTGAATAACAGTTGTAATTAATGCAATGTATTTAAAAAGCAAAAGATTACAAAGAATACTATATGCGAAGAAGGTACAAACATTATTCCATTATTCCAACATCATTCATCCTTCATCAAATGCATAACTAGAATTATTTGAATATAAACTATATATTCAAAGAAAGATGTGGGCTTATACATATATATGGTATTCTTGTAGTTGCAATCTGCACTCTATCCAGAACAGCCAATATAATTCTCTATGTTTTAATAAAGTATACAACATTAGGCTCTTTTATACTACGCAATTCAATTACATCTGCACATGCTTGAACTCCAGCAAAAATACTTCATAATATTTTTCGATGTTTTTCAAAATGTTCATTAACACTATCTGTTTACATACATTTTTGATAATATATAGATACTAGAATGTAATCAAATTGGCATTTTATGAGACCATAGGAAGACGGATAAAGATTTTTAATAAATTACAACCAATATAAATTCTGTACATGTGTTTTCTTTACAGTAGGAGAAACTTAGCAGTGAAAAACTTGCTTGCTTCAGTAGGATGAGGCAATGAAATAATTTAAGTTGTTGGTGTGAATGCATGATTTTCCCACTTTTTAAAAATCTTAATAAAGTCATTAAAAAACTTAATATAAAGTACTGTCAGCCCCACTTAATCGGGTAACGGATAAAGGAATACCCCGCTTATAAGAATAAAACCTTCTGGAACCGAATATTTTCCTATAGACGCAATGTTAAAGATCCCCTTTTAATCGAATAATTTCCCCGGATAATCCAATAATACCGATCAGCTTTTCAAATATTTTTGATAAAAAAATTGATTAAATTTCAAAAATAAATAAGTAAATAACAATTTTTGATCTTTCTAGTTGATCTTTCGTCAACACCTTCCCATTCCCACTAAATTTGAGAATCACTCGTTCCCTTTCATGATTCCCTCCTCCTCCCATCCGGAAGTAAACAGAGGTCATTTTCTAAAGGGTTTCTGGAATCTTCTATTTAGCAATACAAAAAAATTGTAGCAATGGTGAAGACAACCAGGTTCCTTCTTTCTAGAAGAAAGGGTGAAACTGGTTTTTCTCACAATGGTCCCTGGTCCCTGTGGGGGCGAGGACTGATTAGCAGGCGTTTAGAGGCAATATTATCAGATCTGTAAGATAAAGAAAATTTCCCCGAATAATCGAATAAAATATGCCAGAACCGACGGTATTCCTTTAAGCGAGGTCTACAGCATGTCTTAATTTCAGAAACATCGATTATTATAGTAGTATACAAAACACAAACAAATATAAATATAAAACAAAAATAATCTATTGCGTTAGAATCACATTGAAAAAAAAATTTAAATGATCAAGTCATGGGAAGAGAAATAACTACATCTAAAATATAAAAATTGTTAATTAAAGCTACATATGACAAACCAAAGCTATGATTGTTAATTAAAGCTGTAAAACAATTTATGAAAAACATGAAAATAACAATAAATTAATTTTTACCAGGGTTTAAGTGAACGGCTTTCTGTGCGGCAGAGAGTGCATCTTTCCGGTAACCTTCCGACATTCGACTTAAGGCAAAAATTTGAGATAACTTTTCTTTGTTTCCATTGTGAAAACTGCTCACTTTTGTGCAGTAAGCAGCAGAATTTGCATATTCAGGGTTCCACTCAAGGAAACAGGAGGCCATTTGAAGCCACATCTCTCCACTATTTGGCACACAGCGGATGAAACTGAGCATTTCGTTACGTCCAGCTTTTGCTCCCTTCTGCAAACAAATTTTGAAAAATATTACCATTTATTTCAAAATCTTGTATTTATTTCAAAATCTTGTTTCTGAACCCGGGTGTTGTGTTCCGGTACAAGGGCAACCAGAAAAGTAAGAAATATCGTTTTACTAACAAAGTATCTTAAATTATAATGAAATGTTATAAAATGCAATTTTGTGCAACAAAAATACTGTAGCAAGGGGGTTGAAAGGTTTTTTTTGAAGACTACCTTCACTAAAGGAACTTGTTTGTTTAAGGATTTGATTTTATAGTAGAAAATGCAAAATTGCAATGCTTGTAGTTCTACTAGATAATATATATATATATACATTTTTTAAATTTACATATACAAGATTTTATTTAATTTAGATTTCTGACAAGTTTCATACTTCCTTCATTTCTTGTCACTGTAATTTTCTTCACTTAGCCACATGATTATCAGCGAGAAATGTTGTAACTTATATGAACAAACCATGATATGTAAAGTATAGTTTTATGATTGTAACTGTAAACTACATTTCTATTGTACTTTCAATTAGAACGAGCAGAACAATTAATTTAGAAAATACCGTAGAACCTCTTTAATCCAAACTAATTGGGACCTGGGGGAGTTCAGACTACTAAAATGTTTGGATTACAGAACATACTATGCTTTTCACATGTACTGTACATAACAACAGCTAGCACATGGCTTAAATGGATCATAGGTGTTACAGAAAAGAGAAAAATGCTTTGCAGTGTAACAAGTTTCAAAAGAGAATAAATACTAAAAGTGAAACAAAAAATACCAATAAATAGGCTTGAGAAGACCAAAGTAGAGCAATAGATGGGCAGTAATCCTTATGATATTTATATGGTTGAAGTTCTTTTTGAGCAGCCAATGATAAGTCTCTTTCATTTTTTAGAATACCAACAGCACATAATGCTAATAGTCCTGGTACAGATGCTGGACTTAGTTGAGAGCTAAAATTCAAAATATTAACGTCAAAACAGCTGATAAATTTAATAGTCTAATTACATGTAAAGTGCATGCAAAATTTAAAAGAAAAATAGACAGTAAGAAAATTAGATATTTTAAAATCTCATCACACAAAAATATGAGATTTTATTCGACAAACAAAGGATTTATAAATGAAATGAGAAAAGCATTCAAGTTTATACAATAATAAATTATTTTTTTAATTATTAAAAATTTTCTTTTTCTAACATTTTAAATTGAAGTATGGATTTTTTGTCTTTTTAATAAACAGAATAAAAAAACTTTAATAAACTTCAAAAAAAAAAAAAAAAAGCCAAGCAAAAAGGAAAAAAAGAAGCACAATTGAGAATAACATTTAAAAGGAATTTAAAGACTGAAGCATAAAAATGATCAATTATGTAAAATAAAAATATAGTATGAATAACATAAATAAATGTACTCAATAAAAAAAGCGTTGAAAGTAAAATAATTATCATTATATCAAATTTAAATTAGAATTAAAAGAAAAAAATATATATTTCAAAACTTTAACTATGCATGTACATAATTATGTAAGATAAATATGAAAATAATAAGCTTTTATTTTACATAAATGCTGGGAAAATAGGAAAGGAAATAATCATTTTTCAAACAAAATAATCATCAAACAATTACCTTTCAAACAGCAAAGTTAATGGATTTGGAAAATTAGGTCCTTGAAGATTTCTTGCAACTATGGCCATAGCAACTTTTATGTGGGATTTATCTGTATTGTTTTTAGCTTTTTCAAAGGCTTGCTTAAATACTGTAACATAAACAATGAACTTTAAAGCCATTTTATACAGAAGAACACAAAACAACTATGCAAATAGAGTGAAATCTTTACATATTTTATACTATAAAAAAATTTTAAAACCTATTTCAGTGATGCATGGAGGGAAAAAGTCCGTACATCATCTAAATCAGAGGTCGCCAAACTGTTGATTGAGCAACTAGTAGCTCATAGATTAATTTTTGGTAACTTGTGGCCATGTTTAGGTGGTTTTCTGCACATTATCCCACATTGATTTTTAGTTGACTTATAAAATTATGTTAATATTCACATTGAATAGGGTATAGGTCAGAAATAGTCATTAAATTTTAAGGAAAGACATTATTTCAGTATGAAGTATTTAATAAATTACAACCAATATAAATTCTGCACCTATGTTTTCTTTACAGTACAACAACATTAGCAGTGAAAAACTCGCTTGCTTCAGAAGGATGCGGCAATGAGATATTTTAAGTTATTGGTGATAATGCATGATTTTCCCACTTTTTAAAAGTCTTAACAAATAAAAAGTCATTAAAAAAGTTAATACACAACCTGTCTTAATTTCAGAAATCTAGATTATTTTTTGAAATCCAAGCTAAAAAATTAATTAATTTAACCTTTCCCAGAGTGTTCTAATGAACTTCATTGTAATTCAATACTTCTGTACAAAAAATTTAAAAAAAACCTCTTAACACTTAAGGCTTAATTTTTCACTACAATTGTGTCACCACATTTTGTAATTACAACCATTCACTAAACACTGTACATATGTTTTCATTAGTATATGGCTACCTTAACAGGGAAAAACTTGCTGGTGCCTCGTATCATGTAACTGAAAGTTCATTAATAACTGAAAAGGGTTTCTTACTATTTTTGTCCTGCAGGGTTTTTTCCTCAAGGGAGATAAGGAAGTGGGAGTAACCTGCAGGAGATTTTGAAAAGGGTATGGTTGCTCAGTGTCCTCAAAAGTTTGGTTTGGTGAACACTGATTGAAAGATTAAATCCAAACACGTTTTATTTAGTGAGATTTTCACTCACTAGTATTTTTATTGTACTTCCTGAGAAGAAATTACAATTGGAAATGGCAGATTGTTAACTAAAGAGTTCAGATAAATCCTTTTTTCTTTACCAAATACCTTATAAAAAACTTTAAAAATTTTTTAGAGGCATAAATTCTTGAAAAAATAATGGAAAAAAAAAAAAAAGACCCCCCCCCCCCACATTAGTTTAGTCTTTTTAATTAAGGAATGAGATGGCGGGGGGAAAAGGGTTCAAATGGTAAAAATCAATGAAAATATTTTTTTTTTTTTTTTTGCTTAAAATGTAGTTTGACACTTTTAATATAACAGAGTAAAGTTTGGAAATGAGCTCATCAATTTAAATGCGGTAAAAAGGCACTTCAACTACACTTTTCTTCTGTACAGTTTTGTGTTCTTTAAACTATATTTTATCATTTTGAATTTTTTCACAGAACCATAACATTTAAAATGATAAAACTTGAAGATTTGTAGGTCTTATTTGAGTAGTGGGCCTACAACTTTCAAAAATAATTTGGAAAAAA
Source organism: Octonoba sinensis (assembly GCA_038502835.1). Taxonomy (NCBI): domain Eukaryota; kingdom Metazoa; phylum Arthropoda; class Arachnida; order Araneae; family Uloboridae; genus Octonoba; species Octonoba sinensis. The sequence continues at coordinate 125,622,709 of CM076599.1, forward strand.
AAAAAAAAAAAAGACTCCGTTTCATTTCCATACAAATCATTTCTATCATATATTAAAATTGCTGGCCATCCAGTTTATTTCAGAATCATAATATTTAAAATGATACTCTCTCATTCCAAGAGAGGGAGCATCTCAAAAACAGAATTTTCAGGTGACTTTAAAGCTCTTTATCTCAAAATGGACAAGCAAAGATTTGGTTAATTATTCAAACAAGGCCTTCACACATTATGTTTAATAATGTCTTTACATAATACTTTAATAATTAACACCTTCATGTACTAACATTTAAATGACTGTTCATATTGCTTCGCTTTAAGAAATGCCAGGGCAAAACTGCAAAGGAGACTAGTATCCACTTTTTTCAGTTGAAGAAATTCTTTAATGGCTTCATTTACATGCCCATTAACACTAAAATATATTAAAAAATTTTACAACAATGAATATTTTATACATTCAAACAAGATATTGATATAAGAAAACAAAAGTTCTTAATGGCAAATTACTCATACAGTAAAACAAGTAAAAACAATTTTTTTTTTTTTAATTATAATATTAACTTGAATTAAATATCATCTTACTTTTCTTGCACAGGGTTTTCCTGCCCAATTCATGACTAAAGGAACCTTATACTTAAGATTTTTGCACAATTAGCCGACATATGGATTTGTAAAAGCAGTGCATTAAAACTATTTGAAACATTAACATTAAAAAGACCCCAACTGTTAGATCCAATTTTGGGAACCAAATGACAAAAAACTGGTAAAATATTGAAAACAACATAATTGCTGAAAATTTTTGTTGCCTAAAATCTTGGCAAAATTGAATATTCATAGCACCGTTTTCTGCAACGGTTAAAACAAAAATAACTTACATTCATTACAATTTACAGTGCTAAAACACTATCAATTTCCTACATTAATTGTTTTTCAATGAAGAAGTGTAAAACGTATTAAATACCAATATTATCAGAATACTTGGACATGGTAAACAAATGCAAAATGTATTGTGCTCAAGCTTAATATTTATCACCAAATGCTATGCCAAGATCTCAAATTCTGTCAGAAACCTTGTTTTAAAAACTCCTCCCTGATACATAACAAAAAATTAAAATCCTTTTGTTATAAGTCTGTCATTTTCAATGACTTCAAAGAACATTTATGATAAATCTGAAGAATTGGACAACACTTTAATTGGTAACAGTAGCAAACAAATTCCCTCAAAAGCTGACAAAATGCATAGTGTCTGAGTCAAAGACTTCATTTTCTGTCAGTCAATTAATTAAAAATAACAAAATCAAAAACTTTAAATACTGATAAATCTATTTTAAGCTCAGTTTATTGAATTATAAACAGCTAAATTTTTGTCAAAATATACTTGACCATGCTTCTAATTAATAGGGGGGGGGAGGGATCAAAAATTCAACTTGAGGTCTTGCAACATTATGTATTTTAATAATTGCAAAGGTAAACAAAAATTGCCGATTGTTTTCAATTTTCACAATTTATCTACGAATTGTTCATACTTTTATGGATAAGAGACTTGTAAGAGCAATGATGTAATATGAGTCTTAAAGCTTGTAATACACTGCCCATCTTGTACAAGCCTTTTCCCATTTCTTTCGCCAGTATAAGATTTCTGATTCTCTTGCAATCTGGTATGTAGATTTGAGGCTCTCTTATCGATATAACAGAAAATATTATAAATAATTAATAATTAACTTCTAAACTTATTTAGTTATATCTACATGAAAATAATAATGATATGCTTATTCATCTTCCTTTTCACAAAATGCATTTCACGAAAAATTATTTTAAAATATGAACAATTTGGTTTGGAAAAAAAACAGCAACAACCATAGCGCTGGTCACAAAAGTGACAATTTTGATATTAAAATAAACCAAGGAGAACGGAAATGGATGATTTTTGATTATGTTATTGATAGCACCAATTGTGATCACAATAAACTGTGGTTAATGTTTTATGTGATAATACACAAAACATTATATTTTAAATTCCTAAATGATTTGCTGGGGAGACAATGCTATGGAACTTAAATTATATTCTCGTAATGATAACAGATGATTTTTTTAATAGGTCAATAAAAATGTTTTCAACAGTTTAAATTTTAATGTTTCTTATAAAATGCAAAATTTGATTAACGTCCAGAGAACTGTAGAACATTCCATTTGCAATGAGTGAAAAAAAGTAAATTTCGCATTTCTGTAAAATTTGTAAATTACATGCATTAAGAAACTTCTGACTACTACATGTCATAAAAAACAACTCAGACATGATGGTAAATGTTTATCACAATGAAAATAAAATAAAATACACTTTATAAAAATAGAATACAATTTATTAGAAAACTTACCATAATAATCTTGCATAATTAGCTCTCACTATTTCAACATTTTCTACTTCTCCATTTTCTTGAAACAGATCTAAAGCTCTGTATGAAATGAAAAAGAAAATTTTAGGAATAATTTAATAATTGAAGAAATAAAAACATGACTAAGAGAGGAAAAATATTCTGCAAGTAAAATTGACAAAATTTATGCAATTATGATGCATTTTATGTAGAATAATTATCTCAAGGCATTCTCATTAAGTTAAAATACAATCAAAAGTATACCAAAGTATTGTATGTACAAGTTTTTCCTAAAAATTACATTAAACGCAAAATACATACAATTTTTACTAAATACATCCTGAAATTTTATACAGTCAACGCTCTTTATAACGACCACACATTATAAAGACCATTCCATTATAACGACCAGTGGTAAAAGTCCCAACTTTATCCCTATGAGCTCAATGTTAATATGCTTTCGGTATAGCGACCTTTCTGAATCGTCTAATCCAATACAGCGACCGTACAAGTTGTCATGTCAGCTCAGAAGCTCTGCTTTCAGGGATGTGTGAACGTAATTTTTCCCCCCATATTTTCTACTTTAAAATCTGTTAATATTTTGCACTGCTAATTTTTTGAAATGCCAATGATTAAAAATAATTTCAGCATTTAGTTGGAATTTTTTTAAATTACCAATTTTAATGGAAATACAGAATATGCATGATGTAGGTATATTTTTTAAAGAAAATTCTGCCTCTTATAGCGACCACTCGTTATAAAGACCTTTTTCTGTGGGACGCAGATGGTCGTTATATCGAGCGTCGACTGTACTATCTTCAGTTACCATGGGTATTGTAAACCATCTTAGTTCTGTAAACATCATATTGAGTGATTGTTTCAAAATGTAAACATTTACTCCTACCAGACCATTAAGTCCCCATACAGATAACTTCTTATTTGCTGAAAAAAACTTACTTTCCTTAAATAACATTTTATAATAACAATTTATTAAAAAAAGGAATAATTAAACTCTAAGGAATTTAAAACATACCTCTTGTATGAATTTAATGAAGCATTATAAATACAGCATCGTTCTAGAAGCATTCCTAAAATATTAAACGCCTCGGGAACATTATTTTTATTTCCTGAAAAATAAAATGCATGCATCTGTTATGAAAAATGAGTTCAAAATGTGTCAAACAACAACACAAGAAATGAAAAAGAAAAGAAAGGCAGGCATAATATTTACCGATAAATTTTTCAGCACAATCTGCAGCCACAACAATAGCATTCATCTGTTCTATATTGTATTTGTAAGCATCAGTATTTTTGTTGGTAGAGTCAAGAAGAGTTTTGCACACAATTCTTGAGTAACCCAGAAGTGCTTCCGTCTAAAAAAAAAAAAAAAAAAAAGCTGTATACATATCCAATACCATGAAAAGGTGGTTAAAATAAGTAAAAATTTCGCATATTGTGCAAATAATTTTAAAAAAAGATCTTATGCAGAAGAAAATAATTCTTAACAGCATGTTTTCCAAAACAGAAAAGAGCACAACACCAACAATAGGGAAAAAACAAAGAAATAGATGATCTACTTTTCATGTTTGTCAAGCCAAAAAAAAAAAAAGATAAATCTAAACTCATCCCCCCCCCCCCCCGAGTTAAAATATTCACATCAAAATAACCACATCTGCATGCTCACTACAGTTATGTCTAACTGGAAACTAAAAGTTTTCTTTCATAAAAAGACCTATTTTTGCAAACAGAAAAAAATTAAGCACCTTTTTGGCCGCCACATACCTTAGGGTTGCACATAAACACACACATATGCTTTTTTTTTTGTTGATATTTTGGAGTTTATCAACAAACCGCTCATACATCAGGGGGGGTGGGAGGGGAGTCATGGCATAGACTGCGCCATTGAAATTTTAGGTATATTTAAGGGATGAAACTTTTAGAGGGATTATATACACATAGATATGTTGTTCTTTATAAGATTAAGTTTGAATTATACTTACATGAGATCCTAATGTAGTTGCATGTCGATACAGATCCATGGTTTCAGCATGTTTGATTTTGTCCGCAATAAATGCTTGGCCAATCCAACTCAAAGGATATGTTGGTTCGGTTGATTGTGCCTTGACAAAAGCAGCATTAGCTAACTATTGAAAGAGGGGCCTAATTAATTTTAAGTAAGCAATTTATGTCAAAAGTTGTACACATATTTCAAACAAAAATACCTCTATGTTTCCTTTTTCAAGATATAAAATCCCCAAATTGGTCCATGATTCAGCACTCTAGTATCAACATAAAAAAGCAAAAATATTTTTAAAAGTTTTAAATAAAGTCAACTTAAAGAGTAACTTAAGAAGAAGAAGAAAGAAATGAAATTTCTCACATTTGGATTAATTTCAAGAGATTGAATCAAGGCATGCTGTCCAAAAGCATCGTCATTCAAACCTAAATAACAATGTAAAATATTAAATGAAATTATGTAACCAAATGAAAATATTTAAGGAGCAAAAGATGTCTCTTAAAAATTAGAATGTGGTTGAAGAACATAAAGATAAAACTTTATTTTAAAGCAATGACTTGAGCTGATGGCTAAAGAAATGTTTTGAAATAAGTTTGAAATAACCTGTACAGTTCCTGTGACAAAATGATGATAGACTCCAGGAGGAAAGCTTTACAACACAAAATAAATAGGTAAAAATAAATAAAAGTCTAATAATAAATACCATAAACATTTTTGATGGGGATTTTTCTCTTTGTAATAAAAAGCGAGAGAGAAAGAGGATTCTTGGATTCTTTATCCCATGACATATTTTTGAGAAAACAAAATAAATCCTGTCAATCTAAGCACTGCATGTAGGAAAATCACCGAGGTTTTAAGAAAAATGAATTATGAATGCCATTATGAACGACTTTCAAAGAAAAAGAAGAAAGAAAATCTTGCACAGTGCTTTTGTTTCAGCAAAATACTGTCCATTGGACTTCCATACAAAAATTATAATTAAAAAGTAGATAAATTGTTTTTATGGCTAGTAATAAATATATTCATCTGCATAATATTCAAGATTAAGGAAATGTAACTATGAAACCATTTCACTTATTGCTTTTCCGCTTGGATATTATCCTTTTTAGGCGAATAAGAAATTGTTTTCTTTTTTCACATTAGTTGAAATCTATCGCACACATTGCTTCGACCGTATTGAGATTTTGCAACAAATCTCATGATTTTCTTTCCTTTAGAAAATTTTACATCTTATGCACTCTAAATAAGAACTTATTATACATTAGAATAACTTTTTTTTTTAAATAACTAATTAAGAAAAGATAACCAGATTAAATATGCCTAAAAAAATTCCAAACTCAAAATATTTACCTTTACCAACTGCTACAACACCAAGGGCAATCCAATGAGCTTGATAATGAGCAGAAATGGAGACAGCTTTTTGAAAGCAAAGAAAAGCTTTTTTTGCAAACTCTACTTTTGTATTTGAATCAAACTGTAGAAGAGATTGGTAATAATAACTAACACCTAAGTCATGCCACAGGGTGCTCACATTATCTTTAATTACGATGGCACGACCAAAAAACCTGCAAATAATACAAACAGATGACAATTATCAGAAAACTGGGGAGAATACTTCATACAGAATTACATATAAATAAAAATTAAACATGTTTCCAAAACATGTAACAAATGACATTTTAAATTAAAATGATGAAAGTTTTTGACGATATATAAAAATATATCCTAAATGATTGGAACCATCATTATTCAGATTAATTATCCGACTACTAAAGTGAAGCAATGATTATTCTTCTCAAATTCCAAAAGAACCAAAAGGTTCAAAGCAATCATAATGCAATGGTATTGATAAACACATTATTTAAAATTTAAATAGTAAAGAACCTTAAGCATCTTCCTACCGAAATATTGAACTCAAAACATAATGTTTAAACTGAGAACTGGAAAAAAAATTAATGTAACTTTCTTTGTATAGTAGGACAATACAAATAATATATATATATATATATATACTTTAATTTAAATTGTTTAAAAATTTGCATAAATATATATTCATTTACATAAAGGGTAACAGTCTCACTTCACACATACACATGCACAAATATGTACCATGTCGAAACTTACTTAGAACCATACATCAGAATTTCTGACTTGTTACATATAACAGCTTCTGTTTCTATCTTCTGGTGCAACTCATGAGGGACTGTTACAGGGAACCACTTATCATCAAAATGAAAAAGTAAAGTACATGCATCTCCAGCCAGCTTCCATAAGGAAGACAATCCTGTGTTTGAGGATGCAACCCTGAAAATGCAATAATAGTAAAACTATGTCATCAGCATTCTGATAAAAAGGCACTATGTTCAAAATTACAGTTTTCAAATATAGCCAAAAACAATAATTGGATCAATTAAAAAATTAGTTTATGGACTTTCAACAGTTGAAGTAGGCTGACAGATAACTACATGACTGGTTTATGCTGAAAAATAATTAATCAGAAATTCAAATTAGTGGCAATAGTCTATTGAAAAACTTTTTTGTGGACTCAAATGAGTTTTAAGATGCCCAAAAGTATTTTTGGCATTCAAGTAAAAGACATTAAGTCCTCTAAGTTATTTGCTACATGCACTTTCTATGTGGAATTAATTCATCAGGGATTTCTGTAATTATCTCTTAAGTCAATCAGAATTTATGGATGCTGAATGGACTTGGGGACTTTTATCTGGACGGAAGATATGCTTATATGGACGGAAGATATGCTTTTAATTATAATTTTAGTGAAATCTGGACTCCTCTGTTTCTTAGAAACAAAAAGTCAATGAGCTTAGTGAGTTGTGTCAGACAATTAAGCTATTTATTTCTATATGATGAAATAATTATGATGGCGTTCCGTATTACCATGCCACAGGCTCGGGGTTTGACCCTGGGCAGGGTAGGGTTAACTGAGCCTGTCATCCCTTTTATGGGTGGATAAAATAAGCATCAAGCATGCTTGGTAACTAAGCACTGGGGGTTCCACGTCAGGCCGAACACTTGACCAGAACATCTGCTTTTGCAGTTCAGGGCCCTTAGTCTTGAAAGCTGATATGGGCACAGCTATTTGCGCTCCCCACCATGGAATGTCATGCCGACGAGTTTAATTAGTAGTCATATAAAAAACCCATTTTTTGGACTTAGTGATTTTACCAGAATGTCAATAATATATGTTTCCTTTCTATTCACATTTATGCAATAGGAAAATTTTATAGAAAAGTTTTTTCTTCTCGAGAATTTAAAAGCATAAACAAGAAAATTAATGTACCGAAAAAAATAAGAGAAACTGAGAGTGATATACACACAGACACAAAAAAGCAAATTGATTCTATATAACTAATGTGCATAATGATTTCAGGATTAATTTTAAATTATTTTTGCCTGAATAAAGAGTAGAAATAAAGTAAAAAATGTGTTGGAAAGAAAGCAAATATACATGTTTTAGACCAAACATTAAAAAGTGCAAATTGACGGATTATAAATTAAAGCAGAAATTAATGCAATGTTACAATTTTTAATTACATTTTTAACACAAGATAACTCAATTAATCTTCTTTCTTTCCACCCCACTTTTTGAGCAATGTAACACTGTCAATGACAAATAATTCTAGAACAACAATATTAAACAAGAAGTTCCGTCTATATCGAGCCTACTTTCCTGTATACACCAACTTCAAATTTATAATCTAGCTATCTCTTTCTCTCTCTTTTTCATTTAGCTTTAGTTCTTAATTACTTCAAATATAACTTTTTCAACGGATAATACATATTCATTCATTCACTCATTCATTCTTTCATTTATTCACTCATTCATTTATTTTTTCATTCATTCACCCATTTATTTATTTATCATTCATTCATTCATTCATTCATTCTTTCACTCATTTATTCATTCATTCATTCATTCATTGAGAAATATCCTTAAAAATTCCGATCAAAAAATTTCGTAGGAAAATAGGCTCGGTCAGTTCTTGTTGAACTTCGTATCTGTACATCTTCTACAGTGTAATATCTTTCCGGTAAAGTTTGTTGCAAGTAAATCTGTCAGTTAGATCAGGATTTATACGGGATTGAAATTTCCCCGTAGGCGCTAATGTTAATTTTTTTGAACTGTTCAAAAATGAACAAAAATTGTTCAAATCAATACTTTACGCCAAGAGCTTCTTCCAATAAGCTTGCTCATAGGAAATTGGATCTTGTGCCCATAGTGTACATAATTTGCTTCACTTTTGCCCATAGGTGCTAATGTTAAAAATTTTTGAACTGTTCAAAATTGAAAGAAAAATTGTTCAAATCAAAAAGTAAAATATGGAAATGAGATGTCCTCGCTGAAATCTTTTGAATGCAAAAAGTATTTTTCGAATCCGACAATTCGTTCAAAAGTCATTGGGGGGGGGGGGGGGGGGGGGACAGACAGACCAACACACTTTTGCCCCATCTCAAAACCCTACTTTGAAATTTTTTATTTTTCAATCTTTATTTAATTACTTCGCTTCTTTTTAAACTTTGCTTTATTTTTAACAACATTTTTACATTACATTAAGCCTTCCTTCATCATTATTTTTTTACTTTTATGAGAAACTAGGCTAAAAAATGTAACTCATTAACTATCATTTTGTCACTGAAAACTTGCAGCTAAATTATATATCGTAACATGAGTTAAAGATACCTAGATAGAACATTGAGAGCTTCTTGGCAATAATCCCGAGATAATCCATACAAGCAATCAGAAAATGATTTCTTGGCATACAGCACATATGTTTCAGCTAAGCCTTGAGTGGAAAAAATAGAGTATCATTATATATATATTTGCAAATAGCTCTCACACAGCAATTTTTCTACATCATGAAAATTAACGTGTGACTAGTTCTTTAATATGAATAACAAAAAACAACATTATTAAAGCACAAATATTGCAAAATAATTGCATCCACATGTTCTGGGGGATACAAAGAACCTCTTTCTTAATACAGAAATTTTGATGCTAAGCAGTAGTTATCAAACTCTTCTTTGATAACTGCTGCTTAGTGTTGGAAGGACAAACCATTTCCTGCATTGAAAAAAGGGGATCCTTGGAACCCAAAACATATGTATGAAGCCTTTTTGCAACATGTTTGCTTTAATGATGTTGATTTTGTCATTTTATTTTTTTCCACGAAAATAACAATTTTTATTTCTTAGTTCAACAATGATTTTTTTTCTTTTTTTTTTAAGGGACAAACATAAAAACTAAAATGTTTATCCTTTTGTAGAACAACGAAAGAAAAAATCAATGTTATAGAAGCATGAATTTGCAAAAGTTTCTGACACAACTATCATTGATTATGTCTCTCTACATTTCTTTACAATTACTGCTTAGAACCAAAAGATTAAAACATTTCCTGCATTGAAAAAGGGGCTCCCTTGAGCAGTATTTTAGATTAAAAAAATGTTTACAGGAATGCCACCTTAATTAAAACTTGTGTATATCTGCATATCTTGTAGTCAAGTAATGTATGATCAAATGAAATTGATTTAAGCAGGTTTGACATATTAGTGGCTTAGTAATATAAAGTTGCACAGACACATATAAAAATAAAATTAAAACAAATGCCTAGCTTAAAAAGTTTTATTTGTTTACTAAAAAAACAAAAAAATCATAAGAACATTATTTATTTTAAAGAAGGGACTACAATGGAAATTGTTCAAAAGAATCCTGGAAAAAATAAAAGAAAAAGATAACAACAAGAGTCAACCAGTAGTAGGCTCTTGTCCCAACAAGGCTAACCCATACTTGTCTGTCAATCATCAATGAAGATCATGTCGTTTTATTCACCTCGATCAGTAACAACCTCTTCTAGCAAACTATTCCACACATTTACAAATTAAAACAATAATTTATCCTAATTACAAGAATGGCCTGGTATTTATGTAGCTTCAAACAATGAACAGACTCTATCATCAATACTTATCATTCTAATAAATTTCAACCACTGAAGCAGACTGAATCATAATCTTAATCTAAAAGTATTTTATTTAATAATTTGCATCTATTTAAAAATTTTGTAACCATTGTTTGCACATTTTCTAATAACCTAATATTTTTCTTAAGATAAACAAAAATAAACAACATTCTCCAAATTAAACCAAACTTCTGTACAGCGACACAATAATTTCCCAAAGCATTTGTAATAATCCTTTTAATAAATCGAAAAATTTTAATTTGGTTCAAGCTATAACATGCTTTTGACTAGATTTAAAATAATAACATAAACTAATAGACCTCCTCAAGCAGTAACTTGTATGCTCACACACATTATGTGACCCACAGTATTTGACATTTTCAATACTGAAAGATATAACCATTTTGCTGCCTATTTACCAATCTGACGTAAACATACTTGAAGATTTATTAGTCTTCATTGACAACTAATACCTGAAATAACAGTAATTTCACCAGCAAAACTATGGATGTTCTCACAAAGTCTTTCATTATCAGCATTAATAAAAAAAATAGACAAGTCGTTAAATAAAACATTGTAGAACAAATCTTATGATAGGAAGCCCACAGATCATATATATGACCTCATACTAGTAACAAACAGTTATAAATAAAATAACTATTATTTCATAAACAAGGTTTAACTTTTTATTTCTGATTTTATTGTTTTAGATTTTAATTGTCAGAAAAACCTCCAAAACTTAAATGCAAGGAAATGTGATATAATTTGAAATTCTTTAAGCATTACAACTACTTAGCTGTTAAGAAAATAAAAACGCATACCTATTAATGCAGGGACATAATTAGGAGCCACTTCTAAGAGAACCTTATGTTTTTCAACTGCTTCAGAATAAAAGCCTCTTAATTTTTGAATAGTTGCTATTCTAAAAATGATTGTTGGTGATATTACTTGATAAGTATTTCATGCACTTTACAATAAAATATAAGAAGAAATATATTTTTATAAAGCTGAACAATATGAACCAAATTTATGCTCCTGATGCCTTTACTTACTGATACAAGGGATATGTGGCTTTGGCATTAATTTCGGCAGCTCTTTCAAAAGCCTTCAAAGCTGATTCATAACTGCCACGCTTCAGATAGGCATCGGCTAAGCACTCCCATGCATGGCTAAAAGATGCATAGTATTTATATTGCAATTCAAGAAGTGTTCAAAAATGTCACACAAAATGAACTTGATAAGGAACAAACCAACATTACATTTTTACATATGGAACTAGATTATGGGATTTGAAAGTAAACATATAAGTGGAAATTTTGGGAAAGTTAGCACAATAAATTCAAATATGCAAAGAATCTGCCTTCAAAAATTTCATTCTATGAAAATTGTCATTCTATAAAAATAAACCTTTGAATAATAGTTTTGTTTATTCGCAAACAGCAAAGCATAAGTTAATTTTGATTATTCATAAATATCTGTATTGTTGACAAATAATTACATTTTATTTCTATTAAATAATTAATTGTATGATTATTTACAGTAAATTTTAAATTATTAGCATTTGAAACATATATATGCAATGAACTATTTTTTGGATAACAGAAATTATTTTGTTTAACAGAAATGCTAAACAGAACATACTTTATTACATAAAAAAATAAGTAGCTAAAATAAACAAAATTAACACATAATGATATTTTGACAGATTTTTAACTTGTTTATAAATGTAAAAATAATTTCAGTTTGTAATTTTAATAAAATAGTTTGTATTTCTCCATACTCAAAGTGATAAATGACATCATAAAGACAAATATAAAATAAAGTTTTACGTTAAAATCATGAGATAAAAACCAGTGAAAGCATAGGCGTAACTAGGGTTGGTGAAAGGGGGGGGGGGGTCACCCTAAAAATGTACAGACTAAACAGCAATGAGAAGTTTACTAGTCATAAATACTTGTCTCTAAAGATATACTCCGTGTTTATTTCTGCCATATCCGGGGAGTGGGGGGGGAGGGGTTGGAGCTACCCCTCGGAGCAAGTCAACTCCAACCCGCCCCCCCCCCCCCCACGGCAAAAAATTCAGATCACAAGTTTAAAAAAAAGAAAGAAAAGATAAATTACGCTTTTAACACACTTTGTTTTCAGAAACACTTTCCTGGAAAGGGCATCCAACACTATCACGAGCGACACCAAAAGTAACTTAAAAGATATAAGACTTTATTTTGGAAAAAATTGCCGGTGGAGAGTAACCAAACTCCTTTCTGTTTCCTCTAACATCACCAAAGTGTCCTGAAATTGCATTGCTAGGAAGATTTCAAAAAGTTTCCTGGGGAGAGCCCTCGAACCCCTGCCTCCAGAGTTAGCCTAAGCATTATAGATGTAAGACCAGTTACAAAAATTTAAGTTGCAGAAGCCCCAAATACCCACTCTAACTTCACCAAAGATCTAAACATACATCTACTATATATACATCAAAAAGCTATCATATATATAAAAACATTCATATTAACATCATTTCTAGTCATATATATTTATATATATGTATATATAAAGGGTATGATTTTGAAGCATACATTGCCCTTCCTAATTTTTAACATGCTCCCCCTGCTCTGGAGCCAAGGCAGTATCCAGAATATTTTTTCGGGGGGTGGGGGGGCAGACTTTGACACACTTATGTTAAGCAAAGTTTCAGGGAGGAATATATGACACATTGCAAAAGAATTCTGGGGGGGGGGGGGGGCGTGGGTCCCTCTTCCCCTGCGGAGACAGCCTAGATTCACAAAAACATTAAACATTCCTTACTAGGTCTATTAGTTTATTTTTTAAATCAAACGCAATAGAAAATTCAATATTTAGTGCTAAGCAATCTTCTATGTCCAAGCATTCATAATATTAAAACTAGGAAATAGTGGAATTTTAGAGAAAAAAATCCAAAGTCCCCTACAAAAATGCTCATCCCGACAATAAATTCCTAAAAATTTTGTTACATTTGTAGCAAAACGTACCTCAGAAGTGGAAGCGTCTGAATCAAATTTTCTTTTCTTTTTGGATGACGAACCTGTCCATCGCTGGAGTGCAAACATTATTATGTATCGAAAATAATTAAAAATTTAGCTAAAAATTAAATAATACTTGATTGTAAATTAAAATGCAGCATTAAACCGTAGCAGTGAGTTTGGAAACGTTGAACGGATGATTTCCAGAGTTGTAATGCAATCAGTGATGGACCATAATAAGAAAAAAAAAAAACATTTAAAATATAAGAGATGAGAGAACATCTGTAAATGAGAATGCAATGCAAATACAGTTCATCAGTTTTCCAATCGGCTAATCTACAAAAAACATTTTACCAAAACGGGTGTTTGGACAGGAAGTCATAAATAAATAAACTGCTCTTTAAGTTTCTTAATGAGCCTCATTTCCTGGCTTGAGGGTTTAACCCATTAGGACAATTGTTGGCTAGGGGTCCTTCATTTTCAGACCCCAACACCGGTTTATCAGAAAACAAAACTCTATCACAGTAGAGAATATTTTCCATGAAACTTATTACTTATGCGATTGTATTCCCAAATTGCTGCCTTTGGGTATAAAAGACATCAAGAAGGAAAGAAAGCCCTCTGGAGTGCTTGAAAGGATCTCTGTTTGTCTGTGTGTGGTACGGTGATTGAAGCCACCTTTCGTTGTAACCCCCCCCCCCCCAAGGTGATAAGGGGATTGATTATTACCAGATGAAAAGTCCTCTTTATTATGAGCTGCATACTTTGGTCATGATCACAACCCTTCAGAGAAAGAGGAAATAAAATCATATGCAGATGTGTTTAATTTTCTTAGGGGAAAAAAAAATGTGCTTTGCAAGGCCGTAGCCAGAAATTTTTTTGTGTGCCTAAATAAGTAAATACCAAATTAGGGGGGGGGGGGTTGAGCCCCCCCCCCCTGGTTACGCCTATCAGTGAAAGCACTTAATTGATAAAATATATCCTCGACATTATAAATGCATCTTATAGACCAGGGGTGGCGAACCTTTTTGAGGCGTGGGTCAATTTTTTTTTAATTACTAGCTCGTGGGTCACTAATGCCCATTTGCACCAAAGTTAAGTTTAGAATTTTTTCACTGAGTATTTTAAAAACTAAATATCTTTAAAATTCAATTGGTTTAAGTAGTAAAAATGACCGTGGTTTGACGATTAAAAAATTTTTGGGGGGGTTTAAAAATTCTTACGTGTTTAGTGCAAATGGCAATAGGTGTTTGAATGAATAAGGAGTATCGTAAAGTACATACATTTTATTTGAAGAAAGGGCTTTAACTATAGTTATTTGCTTTAGTTTGTCGATTTTTTATTCAAGCAAAATGTGAGTAAAATAATACATTTTATTTGATATTTTGTAAATACTTTTGCTTTATTACAAATACTGCAAATGCATTTGTCATCATCTGCGTAACTTTAGAACTAATAATTAAACTGAAGGTTACAGACAGCATTTAAAGTGCTTTTGTGTCAATGCAGTGCTTGAAAAAATTCAAATAGAATATAAATTATCCACACAAATGAGAAAATATTAATAAACACGTGTAAACAAACAAATGGTTGCCTAGCAATCATAGGTCAGTTTAAAATCTTGTGAGGATCAGTGTCTGACCCACAAGTCATAGATTCACCAAAAACTTGTCCTAAAATTTTTAAATACCATGATTTACAGACCACACAATGCATTTTCTTTGAGAAATTACCTCAAAAATTCTGGTGCATCTTATATTCAAAATTGATATTAAAATGTCCAATATTTGATTTAAAATTGCTGGCAGCCTCAAAGATATCAGGGAGAAGAAGAAGAAAGCTCATTTGATGATTTTATGGATTTTTAAAGTCAATTCACTTTTATAAGCTAATAAATAAAGTTATTGTCTTAAGTTTGTCTTTACAATCTAATGATAAATGTTAGAAATATTATTTTTCAGAAAAGTTACTTGAAAAAAAAATCCAATAATCAGTAAAATACAGTAATATTAATGTAATACCATTTTCACAAAAATAGAGAATATTATTAATATTTGAAAGAATACCTGTTGTTGGGATCCGCTCTTACAGCATTTTGAAAAGAAAAGATAGCATCTGAAGGATTTGTTTTCAACTGATAAAGACCAAGTTGAGTCCAAGCCCATTTACAACTGTATAAGAAATAAAAACAGACATTTAGCAAAACACAAAATCTTCTCAGAATATAGTTTCATCGATTATATAAATTTTTAAATCTATATGAGTTGAATGAAATCATGTATAAAAAGTCAGACACCTTCACACTAAAAACTTAAAACAAGAATTTCTAAAAATATTTAGGATTCTTGAATTTTCAACAACAAAAGCCATTTAAAGGTAAAATCAATTGCCTTGCATGACTACAAGATTACATCTATCTATTAGTTTAATTTAGGTAAAACCACCTTACCTTCCTAAACTTGCATTTTCAGTAATGATCTTCAAAACCTTCACATTTTCTTCCTATATTTAAAATAAATTCAATGTTACTAGAAATTCCACACAAACTATTTTTACTCATTCAAATGTCATCTATTTAAACCAAAGTCACCAATGGACAAGTACAAAAGTTATACTCTATAACAGATAAATAAATAAATAAATAATAGAAGGAAGTATAATGCAATTTGATAGTTAAAATTATTACACTATACATATAACAATTGATACAAATAACAATTTACAGTAAGTCCTCGATTATCCGAGCTAATTGGGACTGCTAGTCCCTCGGATATCGGAAATCTCGTCCCTCGGATATCGGAAATCTCAGTTAATAGAAACCATGTATAAAAACCTTCCATGCTTGCAAATTTAACTACTTTTAAAGTAAAAAACAATAGAACGTCTTTTAAATGATAACATATTGCACCTGGTATTCAATGGGGTCACATGACCACTATTAACAAAGCATTCATGGATGTCGTCTTCTCAGGGTGTAATATTTCTTCTAAGTTGAGTGCTTTCGTGTGGAAAAAGTGCCTATAACACGGACAACGAACACAATGTACAATCTTTTCCAAGCTCATTTTGGAAAGGAGAAAAAAAAAGGTAAAAAAAAAAAGACTTCGTTATTGCCTCGGTTAACAGAGACCTTGGATAATCGAAGCTCGGTTAATCGAGGTTCTACTGTATATTTTTTCTTAAATATATTGTCTTGTGTTTGTTTATTTTAGTAATAAGTCACATTTCAAATTTTAATGAATTTCAAAGCTTTAAATGTGATTATTAAAGGTTGGTGAATCCAATACTGAATTACAAACACATCTATATCAAAAATATTCAATTTAAAGAGAAAAGGCTTTGGATTCAAAGCATTGCATTCATTACAAGTTGCATGCATTTGAAGAACATGGAGAACCTACCAAGGGATATGCTGCTCTTTGAACAACAAATAATTTTCATTTTATAGTTTAATAAAATTTACTTTGGATACTGCCTTTCTTCAACAGTTTTCACATCAACGCCGTCACAATTTGACAAATTCTGAGAATATGATTTTTTTAAAGATCAGGTTGATAACACGCAATGAATACCAAGGTATAATAGTGTAGAAAAAAGTTATAAATCAACATCACCTCTTTCCCCATGTCTTTTAAAGTCTGGCTATAAGTTAGTCCAATTTCAAAGTCAGCCTTATCTAAATTAAAAGCTTTTTGATAGCACAAACAAGCTTTGCTAAAATAAAAACCAATAATTAATGAATTCATAATTTCTACTATACAAATTAGTAATAAAAATAAATTTTTAATGTGTTAATTAAAACTGAAAATATCGGCACCACATGACTTTCTTTTATACTTATTTTTAACAACTGGAAAATTAGTATGATTGTAACAATAAAAATACCAAATGTAAAAAATAATAATAGCACTAAGAAATCTTTTAGCATACCAAACTTCCTTAACTCTGTAAAAATAAGTACTGACAGGGTAATCGGGGGATTGTGACACCAACACTCACCAAGTGGCACGAAATATTCACTTGACAGCTGGAGATAAACTGAGCGCTTGTTTTTAAACTTGATTAAAAAAAAAGATTTGATTTGATCTCGGACTTGATACAAGAAGCGATTAAAAAGCTCTTTTTGAGTATCCAAATGCAGTGAAAATGAGCAACTAATGAGAAAAAATAGATTCAAGAATCATTAAAATACAAATTTAGATTGAAATCTCAGCAGGAATTTTTTTAATATTAATTTCTGTGAAAACAATTATTGCTATTACTTCTTTACTTCCTTTATTTCATACAAGAAAGTAATAATAATTAAAATAATGGGATAAATACCATCAAATTCAGTTACACTTAGTATTATATTCACCTTTTGAATGATTAACGTTTCAAAGCAATACTGATGCTGTTTAGAGAATGGAATATTTTTTAGCAGTGTAATTTACAATTATATGAATGGTAGTTAGATTAATTAATTAGTTAGTTAGATTATGGTGGTTAGAATGGTACAGAAGAGCCTTGGTTATCCGAGCCCCAATGAACCGAGTTCTGGGTTAACCGAGGTACATTTGCCCTTGATTTTTTTTTTTTTCTGCGGCCGATGGCGGCGTTACAACTGACGTCAGTCATCCAATTCTTTTCTGGTGATATAAAGACCTAGAACAACCGTTAAACAGAAAACAATATAGATACACTATATATATAGACTTCTTCAAGAGACAACTTTAATTGGAACATGTACTCTACTGATGTGTACATATAAAATTAGATATTTCTATGTATGTAACGTCATTTTTTCATTTCATAATATGTACAGTAAATGCCTTTTTTCACATCTTTGATGACATTTTCATTCATTTCTCCATGTTTCCCTCTCGATTTCGACAGAGCCCGTGTTATCCGAGTTTATGATTGTCCGAGGTACCCTCGGTACACATTACCTCAGATAATCGAGGCTCTACTGTAGTTAGACTATGGTGGTTAGAATGGTAGTTAGATTAAGAGAATGGTAGTTAACCCCTGAAATTAATCATTCCTTATATCATTGTTTTACAAAATTATGCTACAAGGAAAAATTAATAAAAAATAGCCCTGTAGCAAGTAATGACCTTAGTGTAATAGTTTATTTTGAAATAAGTAAACAACAAAATTTCCATATGAATGGAAATGAACTGAAAACATTAGTACAAAATACCAAAGACTTAAAAATGTTTAACATTTCTTACATCTCAAAGAAAACTTTATTACCATTTTACTTTTTCGTTACATTTCAACAAAATCTATTTGAATATATTGCAAGCATTTTTAACAGAAATACATGAAATTACCTTTTATCATGCAAATGATTTCTGTAATAATGGCCAAGATACAAAAAGTTCTTTGCAAAATAAGGATCTAATTCAATAGCCTAAAAAAAAAAAAAAAAAATACATTAAGAGTTAGCTGTATTCACGATAAATTTAAAAAGTAAGGACTATCAACAGAATTTAAATTTCCTACTTTACTAAAAACTTTAAAAGACTTTTCATGTTGCTCAGAGTTCCACAAAGATAAGGCAATTAAGTGTAGAGCAAAAGCACTCTCCTTAAACTTAACAGACTCTTTCAACCTAAAATGAAAACAAAATTTTTAAACACAAACAAAATCCATATCAATGACATAAAAATAAAGCATCTATAATATCAGGATTGATCAGAATTATTACTTAGCTAAGGCAGCAGAATATTCTTTTTTCAAGAGCAGGATGTGGCCTCCAATCAGCATAACTTCAGCATCGTCACTATACTTTGCTTTCAGTTCTTTGCAAATCTAAATTTTCAGAAGCATATTAAAATTATGATAAAGAGTATTAGGGATGAAAATGATTTAATTTCATTTTATCTCCATTAATCTAAAATCAGTGGCGGATCCAGAGATTTGATTTGGGAGGGTCAATTCCAGATCCACCCCCCATCCCTGGAATTGAGAAATATGATATATTAGATATGTATGTATATATATATATATAAATTGACCTCCCCCCAGGGAAAATGAAATGGCAATCCTAGATGATCTATCTGCCCTCACTCGACACACAGGCTTGAATGTGTTCAAGCGCAGAAGTTATTTAGTTTCAAAACCATTTTTTAGAGGTTTAATTGTGATTTACAAATAAAGATAATAAATTACATAATTTTCCCTTATATTTTAATATTTTTTCCCATTCCGTTAATGGAATGAAAAATAAATATTATTCCCATTTGATGTTCTATTTCCATCTCCTATCAAATTACTGATAAAGTAAGTGATTCACATTCAATTCATAAAATAAAAGTTCAATGAAAGTACTCATATTACTATGAGAAACAGATCAAAATAAAGAAATTAGAAGAAAAAAACTTAATTACTACAAATCAGGGAAGGAGAGCTTAAAAATCTATGAATATGATTATATTAATGTGATGATAATCTGTAAATTTCTTTTTTTTTTGCATCAAAATGGAACTCTGTAAACAATTCTTGATATGGCAAAACAAAATGAAGAATCAATCACCTACGCCTTCTAACTTTGCGCTATTTCAATCACTTAGTAAAAAATTACCATCTCCTTTTTGTGGAATGATAAAATTTGTGTTTATGGGTAGATTTCATGTAAGTATTCAGTTTTTGTAGATTTTTTATGCTTTATTACTCTTTTATGCTGTTTGTTTAGGGGCTGTTGCTCCTATTTCTCCTCCCTTAGATCTCATTTGTTGGGAGGGAGAATCGCCCTACCCCTAGTGGATCTGCTGCTGTCTAAAATATAGTTTAAATACACAAGTCTCCAAAAGTTAAGATACAATATTTATGACAATTGTGTAATTGCTAAATAACATGAAATTCATGAAGAACCTAAAGATATTACAGTACTGAACCTCAAATTCGGAATCCCGAAGTTCGGAAAATCCTAAAATTCGGCACTTTTCCCGAAAATTTCCGATTTTTTTTTTTTGGAAATTCAGAAAAATATTAATGTAAGAATCTGTTAAATTAATAAATGTCAGTAAATTTTGATGCAAATAGAAGCAATTTTGTAGATATATTTATGCTTTATATGAACTAAACTCAGGAAACCAAGATAAAACCAGAAAACCCTACTATGTTGAAAAGTAAAAATTGATTTCTTGGGCTCAGTTAAGCAACTTTTTTCCCTATAAAAAAAAATATTTTTCCCCTTAAATTCTTAAAAATTTGTGTTTCAAGTTTTATTCCCTGGAAAAAGAAAGAAAGATAAAGAAACTTGCTCTATTTTTTTTCTTTGTGGTCATAAATGGCGCCCAGTAACCCTTGCAATTTGTATAAATGGCCTGGCATTTTAGTTTGACTTCTCTGCTAATATTTTTTTAAGATGTAGCTCTATTTTCTTTTTCATGCAATTGCAGGTGATTCAGTGAAATGGTTAACTACCATGGTGGGTATGATTTATTTTTGCTGAATTATGTGTTGTAATTTGAAGCATTTTATTTAAATCCATGAATAAGTTATTTTTTTGTTTGGTAAAAATATCTTAACACATATCTTTACTTATATTACCTTTTCCAAAAAAAGTTACTTATTTATGTACCAGTTAAGAAAACGATGCGATCTGAAGTAAAAATGCGCATATTAGCTTTGATGTTTTCGTAAATCCGCCATTTTTTGTCGGGTTCCGAAATACGGCAAATTCCGAAATCTGGCTTGGCGCCGGTCCCGAGCATGCCGAATTTGGGGCTTGGTACTACTAACATTCATCAACTTTTCAAAACTAGCACAATTAAACAAAAATTTGTCTTAATTAAGCAAAAATTAAACGGTGCCCGAATCAAATGGAGTGCACCCCCGTTTGAGATCAGTTTACAGTTTAAAAACTAATGAAACAAACAATACAATAATAATAATAATATAATTACACGTTAATTTAAAGCACAAATGAGCAATAAAATGCAGACATATATTTCGGGATTGCTTGGAATCTTTTTTTCAATGCGACAGGGAGCTTCTAGATGCAAAACATCCAAATGAAGCGATCCAAATTAGCTTCATTTGGATGTTTTGCATCTAGAAGCTCCCTGTCGCATTGAAAAAGGGATTCCAAGCAATCCCGAAATATATGTCTGCATTTTATTGCTCATTTGTGCTTTAAATTAATGTGTAATTATATTATTATTATTGTTTACTTGCACAAAGTTAAATTATTTTTAAACAATACAATGCCTTACAAAACAATACAAATTTTATGTACCTTCTCAGCTTTTTCAACTTCTTCAATTTTTAAAAGAGTTAGACAGAATGCAATCATAACTTCTTTTGACTGTCCTAAGTGCTGTATACACTGCAAGAAGTCAAAATTACAAGATGAAAAAAAAAGTTAGGCTAAATGAACTACATTTAAACCATCATATGATGTTAACACTTTAAAAATGGATAAGGAAGAAAATTCAACTGTTTAATTGTGTACAATAGCTTATATTTAAATATTGTATTGCCATCCATTTCATAATTATCTTTTGCGAGGAATAAAACAAAAATCCTTTGCAGAACATCAAAGCATTTTTATAAATTATTTTACTAAGTTTCTATTGCAGACTAACGGACATTTTAACTCCTGCACTCTTGGGGGGGCAAGGCCGTAGCCAGAACCTGACTTTGAAGCACTAGTGTAGAGGAAAGTTTCAGGGAGAAATATATGCTACATTGCAAAAAATTTTCGGATTTCAGGGGGGGGGGGGCGGGCCCGTCGCCCCCCCCCCTCTGTATACGGCCTTGGGGGGAAGACAGAAAGGAGTATATGAATTCTTGATGTAAAAAAAAGGATATAGTAAGCTACAACTACAGTGAACATTTTAATTGGTTTCAACTGAACACTTTTAGTGAAGTGAAATATCTCTTCCATAGACTCATTGTACAGTTTTAAGCCCACTTTATCATAAACAAAAATATAAGCAAACAAAAACATGAAAGGATATTTGTAAAAATATTCAGGGAGAGGAGTAAAGGGACCCTAAAAAAAAATAGTTCGAGAAAAATTCAAAAAATTGAAATTCCGCTTATGATATGGGGAAATGTGTCTGTCAATCTGTCAAACACTCTGTCTGATCCGCCCACCATCAAGTAAATTTTAAGGAAATTTAATAACTTTTAAAGATATATTTATTTTACAGCAGAGAAAAATCATAATAAATAATCAATTATAAATAAAAATGAAAATGTTTATAAAATTAACTGAAATTTAAAAATATATTTCTAAAACAAAAATTTATTTCAATTATTTTTGATATAATTATAATTTGAGATATTCTCAAATTTAAGATAATTTAAAACAAATCAAAATTAAAAAATAACATAAAATTACAATTTTTGCATTACACCAGCATTTAAATACATGAAAATTAAAGAGAATATTTTACAATTTTTTTGGATTATAGTCAACATATTCTTTAAAATTAAAAAAAATAAAAGTGAATATTTTAGCCAGAAACTGAACCAATGCAGTTATCATTTTTGCTTTTTCATATTTCCATCCAAGCTAGTATTTTGTTTGTTTGTTAAATAAAAACATTTAAAAATTAATTTGGAAAAAACTTTCTTCACATCTTTTGTAACAATAGATATGAAAACTCAGATCCATACGTAGAGTTATGCAAATACTGAACCTTTTCGAGAGATTTAATAGCAGCATTGTAATTCTGCTTTCCACACAATGCTTGGCCAAGAAGTAAATAAAATTTTCCAATCATTCTTGATGCAGTTTTACGCTTAATTGAGATGTCTAAGCCTGAAAAAAAAAAGTTAAAATTAAAGTTCAAGTACTTCATAAAATGCATAGCTAAAATAAAATTACATTATACAAAATTATTTTCGGCAAAGAAAGCATGGAAAAAAGCTACTGCTGTAAAATTTCAATACAGCCAGTTTATAACAGAAAAAAATATATAACAATAAGGGAATGGATTTATTAAATACGTAGAAAGGAACAAATCAGCATGAAAGAAAACTTCAATGATAAAAATGCACATGGACGTATAAGAACCCCCCCCCCCCCCCCCCCGTAAACTTCAGAATTATTCAAAACCAGTTTTCATCTAGAAAGTAACCTTTTGAACTGACAGCTCATTTTTAATAAAGGAAGAAAATAATCTTTCATGCCAGATTTAGATTATTAAACAATTTAAAATAATCAGCTTACATTTGAATGATGATAGAAATTCATAAATATTTCAGAATGTTCATAATATGTTTGAAGCCTTCATTTTAGCGGAGAGAAATTTTTTTAAAATACGATTTTAGATTTTAGACCTTTACTGGGAAAATTAAAATATATTCAAGTATGTAAGATATGAATTCTTTACTAACAGTATTAAAAAGGCACAACAGTTATCAAGAATATAAAAGGTTCCAAGTGGGAATTTTCTCTAAACTGCTTCAAAGATAATACATATTCAAGTTTTAAGATACTGATTAATCTAAACTTTCAACAGAAAATTGCAATGAAAGGAAATTTATTTACACTAATTCAAATAAGAATAATTAAAAACATTTCATAATATTTAAAGCATCTAAAAAGTAATATTTTTCAGTAGAGTATGCTTCTAAACATTACCTATTTTAGAGCATTTTTCAGCTTCTGTGTATTGATGCAGCTGCAAATATATTTCTGTCAAGAAATACCAACCCTCTAAGCAGGATTCAACAGATTTAAGGCCTTAAAACATAAAAGAACAATAAATATATAAATAAACATACTTGAAATGATGATGTTAATTTCCACAAACCATAAGTAATAGGAAAATTGAAATTGAACTGAAAAGGAGATTTACATTCATAAGAATTCACACAGGTAAAATGGTCACCTATTGCTGAGTCACAAAACAAAATATTATTATTAATTTTAAACATACATCATTCTATTTTTTTTCAAGTTATAAAACCATTTGTAACTTCAAAACATTAATACACAAATTACTTTCAGTTCTTGTCCTTCAAATTCAAATAAAAGCTAAATTGAAATAAAAGATGGGTGTTTTTCAGTATTGAAGTAGATTTTGTATAAGAGATTACAGTGATAAACAAGCTACCCTCGTATGTCCATTACTTTCTTCAAGCTGAAGTAAGGGTGATGCTCTCTCAAAAATGTTAATTGCCAAAGGACAACAGAAGCTCTCAAATTAAAAGGGAATTCGAAAGTTTTGAGCATGCAAAGGTTTGAAAACAGTTGATGGCTTCATTCTGCCCCCCCCCCCCCAAAATAACCAAATAAATAAATAGAAAAAATAATTAAAAAATGCCATCAGACAAAGTAAAAATATACATTTAATTGCTTTAGAACTAGTTAAACAATAAACTAAATAAGATTTTTTACCTTCCTTTATGCTTTGAATGGCATCCATGTATTTTTTGGACACCAAGTACGTAAAACCTTGGAAAATCAAAGCAATTCCTTTAACTGCATCACATTTCAACAACTTTTCTGACAACTCATCGATACCACCAATTATGGTGTTGTTGTCTGGAAAGAAAATAAAATTGGATCATAAATGTGATTATTGTACATAAGTTTATAAATCTATTTTCAATTAATTTTTAAAGTACTCAGCTTTACTGTAGACATTTTTTAAACAGGATGCAGGGAGTTTTTTGATCCTGCATTACAAGATTTCAAAAGGTAGTTAAATACAAATGGAACTGAAAGTTTATTGACATGTCTAAAAAAATCAAAATTATTGCTCTTGTACCATGAAAATGTTTCCTAGGCATTGAAGTAGAAGTCACTATGTAAATCCACAAAACACATTGACAAACAGTTAATTTACATTTCCAGTTAGATATTTCATGATATAAACTAATAAAGCAATTAAAAGTTACATCAATACACCTAAACTAGGAATTAGAAACCAGAAAAATAATTTAAAACTATTTTTCATGATGATTCAAAAGATTAAATTAGCAGTACTTCAAAACTAGCATTTTGAAGGTAGTGACATCTGCTTGAATGCTGACAATTTTCTATTGAGCACTTAGATAACATTCTTCAACAAGAATTAAAGGATGACACTATTACATTTTGCTAGGATAATAAATGTTCAATCACTATCAAAACATTTTTAAAACAAAAACAAAGCATACCTATGTATAATTTCATTCCTACTCGGCATAAAAATTCTAGACAGGCTGGACTATCAGGAAACTTCTTGTAAATCATCAACGCTAAACTCAATGAATACTGTTCATTGGAACACTAAAAGGAAGACAAAGAAGAAAAAAGTAATTAAAAGCATACTATTTACATTTTAAGAAAAGAGCAGTCTTTATTAGGCTTACTTACTTTGAGCAGATTTTCGATGCACATTGAAAATATTCTTTTAATATCACCCTCACAACATTTTTCATTATTAATTATACCTTCTAAAGCTTCTATTTGCTAAAAAAGAAAGAAAGGAAAAACAAAAGTATAAACGTACTAAATAACAACATTTTAGTTTAATTCCTATTCACTCACTTCATTTTAAGAATGAAAGAAATTCAGGAAAGGAAACAAATGAATTTGAGTTCAAAGCAAAAAGAATCATATCAGAAAAAGTCTACCAATTTGTCTTTTTGAAACTGAGCACAACCTTTTTCTTTTTCTTTTTTTGAAAGCCAACACATGGGAAACCAAGTTTAAATCTATCTTTTGATAATTGACCACAACAAAGAAACCAAAGTTGAAAAATGATTTTCATTAAAGCATCATGTTTCATTCATAGAACATAATGGCAGGGGTGACGACCAGGAGGGGCAGGGTCATAACACAAACTGCACCATTGAAATTTTTAGGCGGTTTAGACTTATTGGTGGAGGTGTCATCGTCTTCGGGGGGCTCTGTTGCTGTTTTGGTGAGGGAGGAGAGCTGTTGCGCCGAGGTGGGGTGGGCACTAATGCTTGACACTAAAAAAATTTGATGGCGGCCAGTGGCCCGTAAACCGAAAAAAGTGAGTCGCCACTTTGGAACTGTTAATCGCCACTTTGAACCATGTTTCAAACTGATCCCTCCTTTATAAATCAAAATCAATGGAATCTTAATTGTCCAAAACTTTTACCAATAATACAAGAGAAAGTACATATGCTGGTCTGTACTTTGTGTACAGTTAAGACCATCCACTAATTTTTGAAAAACTTGGCACAAAATTAGTTAGGAGCACAGGGGGGGGGGGGGGAAGCGCACCTCGTGAAACATTTTTCTAAAATTAGATTTTGGTTTTTTATAGTCCAATTTTAAGAACACTTTTCACAAAAATAAGCTAGACAAATAGAAATTCAATTTTTTATAACGTTTGAAAACCCATATTTTTCTCAATAAGATGAAATTTGTTTGAAGCTTCCAGATTAATTATAACATAAATAATAATTACATTTAGCATAAATTCAAAGCTCTGGAGTGGTGCAATCAATTTTTAATCATATTTCTTCTCTGTGACCTGCATCATTTATTAAAATTCTTTACTTGAGAGGAAAGATAAATTCCAAATATGAATGGTGAGGCTGGAATCTGGACAGATTGCGGATTTTTAAACTTAAAGATCCATAACTGCAAAAAATGCAGAAATCCAGATTTTTTTCTAAACACACTCGCTCCTTTACAAGTGCAAAACAATAGTATTATTAGCATATTATATAGAAAACACACATACAAACATGGAATCACATTTGAAAACTGAACATATTTCTTACTATCTTTTTTTCATCTTCTCCTAATTTAACTTGTCCACACAATTCTTCAAAAATCAATTTATTCACTGAATATTTCTCCCCATGATCATCTTTTATAACATCTAGCTTTGATCTAAGCACTTCAAGAAGCTAAACAGAAAGTAATAATAATGAATAACAAATATTTTAAGTATAAATCAATATATTGTTTGTTACTGTTACAAAGTCTTTTAATTTCCCAAACAATAATATTAAACTGAATATTACCAAAACACAAACAATTGATACATTGCAGTAATGTGATTTTTGACGAGACTTCGGGACATAATTTGAAGCTTATTCGTAGTAGCCTTATTCTATAAAAGCACCCTGAGACCATGACCTTATTGAGTTTATTTGATAACTAATATTAAAACGTCTTTAGGGAAAAAAATGAAAAGTAAATATGTCGCTGATCTTAGTTACAACTTCACATTTCTACCTACAAATAATTTCTACATCTACTGCACAGCTCTATGAGATTTTACATAGAATGACTGAACAATTTTGATAATAAACTCATTTTTAATTTATCATTTCTAAAATTACCAGAAAAATTATTCGATTTATACCAGGGCTCGAAAATTACCCTGGGCATGTCAATGCCCGACATGCCCGGGGCATGTAAAAATTCCGATCGGGCACGAAACTATCTTCTACCCTTACATGCCTTGCAGGGCATGTAATTATTAATCAAATATTTTTTTATCAAAACTTTATTATTTCGTATTTTATTGAAAAATCACCGCATCCTTACTGGAGATCAAAATTGACATGTTGATGCACATGCAAGTCAACAATAGTTTTTTTATTCAAAGAATGATCTTTTTTTTTTTTTTTTTTTTAATTTTAATGTACTTTGCAAATTTTGACTTGTAATGACATAATATGTAATATTTTCTTTGTAATGTAATCTTTTAATGATTTAGATAAACGTTAAAAAAATTCTTGATTCAGAAATGAAGCTGTTAATTTAATTTTTTGTCTGATTAATGTTATACGACAAACTCAAATGTTTTTAATAATTTGCAATAAAACAACTTCTGGGCATGTAAAATTTTTAAAAAATTTCGAGCCCTTATTTATACACCACACAGTGAGGCAACTACAAAAGATGTGAGCTTTTGTAGATAAAAAGATATTTTTTTGCACTGAAAGAGCAGTTCCTTGTACCCACAAAACATGCATATGCAATTTTGTATTGCTATTTTCTGTTTTTTTTTTTTTTTGTTGTTGTTGTTTTTAATTTAAAGTATAAATTGTTTTGAAAGAACTTTTAAACCCACAATAAGGATTACATGAAATAATTTACAGTCAACAACTAGTGATAACTATCGTAATAAAATCAATGTTGATATGCAAGAAGATTAATTCAATCAATTCAAATGTCTTATTTTATTCCAAAATTGACTATTTTTGCTGATCAAAAAAAAAAAAAAAATCCATCATGCAAGAATGATATTGCAATATTGCATCAAAATCATTTTGATGATTCAGCTACCAAACACCCTTTTCTTAAATAAAAATTAGGAACATTTTATAAATTTAAAAAAGAAATAAAAATGAAAGGAAAAAGCAAGAAAAGAAAAAACCTCTTCTGCATGTGACTTTTATTTAAAAAAAAGAGTTCCACTTCTAATTTTAGCATAAAAATCAATTATCACATTGGGCAAAGCTTTTTATCATAAATACTCACTTTTTCTTTCTTGTTCATTTTTCTCAGAACAGAGATTAATTTTTCATACACCTCCAGCATTTTCCCTTTATCACTATAAATACATAGAAATTATTTAAATATAATACAATTAAACTAAGACAAAAAATAAATAAATAAATTAATTAATTAATTAATAAATAAAACAGCATATTATGAACATCTAATTTTCAGTTAATGCCAATATGCCTTTACAAAAAGTTAAAAATCTGCAGTTTCATTGCTCGTACTTAATTTTTAAAATTAATGCACAACAAATTATATAGTCTAGTGCTGATACCCATCAGAACAAAACTACCCATGTAACTATAACAGCTATAGAACCAGGATAGCTTTATAAAACATTTTTTCCTGAGTGATATCTCATTAATGTTAAAATTACATTGTGTAAACATAAGTAAAATAAACTTAATAATATAACATATTTTTATTTTACTTTTGTTATATTATCAATTTAAAACTTAAAAGACACCAAATAACATAGACAACAATGAACCACAAAAGAAAGTCCTAATTATCTGAAATTGAATTAAGTTAAGCAGAAAGGGAATAAGATCTGATTAGGGATCATTCACAAATGATGTCACGCTCCGAGGGGGGGGGAGGGGTTCGGGAAATTGTGACAAAGTGTGACAAGGGGAGGGGTAACAAGTGTGACATCATGCATTATGCAACATATCGTGACGCGTGACAAAAGGGGGGAGGGTGATTAGCTGAAGTGTGACATATTGTGACAAAGGGGGGAGGGGGGGTCAAATATACGGCAAAAAAGCGTGACCTCATTTATGAACCGCCCCTTATAGTAAGTTAATAGCATTCAGTAATTTAGAAGCCTCATACTTATTGGCTTCTAAACCATTAGAAGCCAATAAGTATCAGGTGAGCAATTAGTTGTGACTTGCCTTACATGTTTTCATAAAAACTCAAATACAAAAATAAAACTTACGAATGCAGTAGATCAATGAGTTTTTCATATGTTGGAAGAAGGTCTTCATTGTGTTCTTCCTTTCCTTGTTTTTCATAAAAACTACATAGACCCTATTAAAAAATAATACTTAAAACTGAATGCATTTTTAAAAAGATCATTCTTCCTTTTTTTTATTCAGACATAAAAAACATTATAAACAGTTGAAAATATGAAATGAAATCAAATTACAACAAGCCAATAGCACAAGAACTGAAGCTTCTAATGATCAGTGCAGATTAAAAAAAAATGATTTGTATGAAAAAGTTGCATAAAAACATTTCTTCAAAGATAAAAAAGATGATGAAAATTCAAAATCTGAGTCAAAAACATACAATCAACAGAACACGTTATTAGGGCCCGACTTAGCCTAATTGTGGCCCAGGGCAAAACCTTATTTGGGGGTCCCCTCTGCTTTACTATTTCAGTAATGAAGAACTCTGTCAGAAACGCAATATGAACTTTCTATTCGATTTGGGGGCAGCTGTCCCATACTGCAGCTGCAGTACTGCTTTAATCAGGTCCTGCATGTTATTAATTATATGCTCATTCGTGTTCATACATTCAAGCTACTTACATAAATACTTACTTACAGGAGGCAGAAGCACATAATCTAGTTTTTCAATATGAGCAAGTTAACAAAATACCACACTCCCTGTGAAAGAGGGACACAACTCGAAACCGATCATTTTTCAGTAGTAAGCTGAGATCTAGTCCGTTCACTATTTCTCACTAACTTATTAGGCAAGAAGTCAGTGAATAGTACTTTCTTTAAAACTTTCAAATTTATAAATACTTACTCTCCCCTCTTCCAGGGTCTAAGAATGACAATGTATATTATTAAGGTGTCTTTTCCACATTTTCCTTATGCAGAGAGCTTTTTTTTGCTTGCTCTTGCCTTAAAAATAAGTGAGTCAGAATGACTCACGATAAAAAAAAGAAGAGTCAATTGTTGAAAATGCAAGTTAATTTAGAAAGTTAAAAAGAGAGAGAGAGAGAGCATATTTTTTTTAATGATGAAAAACTTTCAAAATTTAATATAGTAGAGAACGTTGTTCTGCAGTGCAAGAATAGAGGGATTTTTAACTATACATACAACTTACTGATTACTTCAGAAAAATTGTGCATTTTAATAGAGAATTGCATTTCATAGATTGACCTTTTCTATTTTTCTACTTCATCCCACTACCCTGTTACACAAAGCCTTCGGACTAAGAGATGTACCTGCCAGGGCTCAAACCTGGGACTGGCCCTTTCTACTGTATTAAGCACACTTATCCTTCTTTTTTAAGTTAAATTTTCAACACTATAATAAAATTATAATTCTACCAAAATATAAATTGTGAAACATCAACATTTTAAACCCTAAACAAGTAGATTAGGTTTCATTCCCAATATTTTATTTCCGTGAGAATGCAAATTTATTTATTGTTCATCTTTTACTATATATCATATTATAACTTTACTTACAAATAAAAGATGAGAACAATAATGATATTTGCTTAATCAGAGCTGGGTACTTTACATACTATCGCAACCATGTGGCGAGATAGGCAACTTATATACCCAAGGCCGTAGCAAGATTTTTTTTTTTTTGGTGGGGGGGGGGGGGGGGCGCCCTGACTTTGAGACACTAGTGTTGAGGAAAGTTTCAGGAAGGAATATATGCTACATTGGGAGAATTTTTGGAATTTCGGGGAGGGGGGGGGGGAAGCGTCGCCCCCCCTCTGAATACGGCCTTGTATATACCTACTTCTGGTTTCCATAAGCACTTTCGATAGGTACAAAATCAAAGTTGCCAATTTCATGCGTTATCCTTGAATTTTGGCATGGTTGCAATAGTACGTAAGTACCCAGAGCTATTTGCTTAATCAGAACTGCGGAGAAACACAACATTTTTAATTGGTTAAGAAAAGTGGACATGAACTTTACCTGCCATGCTAGGAGTTGGTCTGGTGATATCTCAATAGCCTTTTTGAAAGCTGCTTCTGCTTGCCCAGGTTCATCCATTTCTTGAGCTGCAGCTCCAACAAATACCCAAGCATTGTAGTTATTTTTATCAGATTTGAGAACACTCTGTAACAATGAAGGAATCAAAATAAACGGTACAATAGGTTATGAATACATGTTTCAGGGATGTTCACCGGGGTTAGAAGGGGGGAGTCATGGGACAGTTACAAAATTGAAACATTTAGGGCTGATTGCTTTCAGGGGGTTTTAAACAATTTTTTGGGTTTAGTGGGGGTTTTTTTGGGGAGGGGGGGGGGGCACTATCTCCCTGAGTGGCGATGGACACTCCTGCATCTTTGACTTATTTAAAATAAAAACAGTTTTAACTTTCTGCAAGTGTATTTTACTTGCTGAAATGTGAAACTTCTGTAGGTCGAGATCTACTGCTCAAATTGACATACGTTCTATTCCCTTTGTGATGTTGAGTTAACAAGGTTACAAGGTATCCGGCACATTTCTTAGATACGGATATCAAAACTGAACACTCCACGTGGGATCTTCTGTATAATGTAGAACTTCTTTAGAGGTATTAAAAATATATCCATTGATAAATGCAAGTGTTCTGGTCAGCAGTATAGTACTGGGAAAATAGTACAGGGAGGTGGGAGGGAAGCTTACAGATACAAGCATAAGTTATTGAAATAAAAAAGTTGGGGGTCTACTATCCCCCATTATACTGCTAATTCAGTTACTTGCTATGCTGCATCATTGGATAAGACTTAAAGTTTTGATCTGTTAAGACATCCAGATCAAAAACTTTCTGCTTAGCTGGTGATAGGATCTTGTCCATAGAGCTACCATGATCATTTCCATGCCCTAAATGCAGCCATTGGCAAATTGGCTACATAAACTGGCCCTCACAGGAAGGCGATGACACAGCCTTCATGTACTTCTTATAGAACCACTACCATTATATTAAGGAACTTCGAAGAAATATTCATCTTTTATTGATACAAAATTTAACACATATGAGCAATCTATTACAAAAAAAGAGCCTAGGTTGTAATACATTAATGGTGAATTATTTTGTATACAAAAACAGGGCTTTGGAAAGGGCTTTGACAATCACTTCTGGGATCCAGATTATAACTCGGCAACCTTGATTATAATAACTTTTATCTAGTTAGAATCTCCTTTTTACTTGTACAAGTACAGAAATTATTGTATTCAAGAAGAATTTCTCACTCAAATTCTACCCCAAATTTCTTATTAAAGAACACATTAATCAACTTTTATGTTTATGTTCATTAACCAAAACTCTTGGTATGAACTGCTTTGAGATCAAGTTCGTTGTTCAAAGATTGCGGCTGGGTTCGCAGCTACATTTGGTAGAATTGCTTTGTCACAAAGCATGCAATCTGTCCCAAATGCATGAGCATTTGCTGTTTATAGTATCCTGGACACATCACTTGTGATCCAACTTTTTGGCTGAAAACACGACAGTCCCAAAGGGTAAATGCCCAGTTGCTGTATCTATCACTGAATGCAACAATTGACAAGTTCTACTTGCTACCCACTTAAAAACCTCTCCCAAATCCTTTTGAAGCTGTTTCTCTTGTTCTTCATTGTCAACAATCCCCATAGCTTTGAAAACATCAGTAAAAATATTGATGTTCTCAGAAAGACGTTCACTAACATCATAAATAAAAATAATAAGGGATAAAAAGACAAGTTCCTAAAATTGAACTTTGAGGATACTGGCATTGGTGGATACTGCAAGCCAGTCAACAGACCATTAGCGTCCAGAAAATTCATGATCTTGATTTTTTTTAAAAGATATATTTGACTGATCATTGTTCAATCTACAGACAGCACTACAAGACTGTCATTTCAAAATTTTTATAGGGAAGGAGGGGGGTCCAAGAGTATATATTAAATACTATTAAATACATATTATAGGTTAAAAAAACAAGAAAATACACAAACAATGTATTTCTAGTCAGGGGCAATTGATCCCCCTGATCGCCCAAATGACAAGTCAGCAACACTGACAAGCCAGCAGCACGAAATCTCACCTTTTTTCAATATACTTAATGTTCAATAATAGGATAAAGGTAAATTACATGAAGACACAAAATACCTTGCAATGTTTTAGAGCTGCTTTATAATCTTTTTCTTTCAAACATTCTCTAGCTTGTTTAAGCAATGATTTGATTTCTTTTGCGTCCATGATAATGTGCTCTGAAATGTTGAGAAAAAAATACACAAAAATTTTTAACTAGTATACAATTATGCTATATTTTTCTAAATATTTTTTCCCAAAATTAATTTTATAAAAGCAAATGACATTATTCAAAAGGAGATCACTATACAATTAAAGCTCAAAAGTCTCAAGGAAAAAGAATCTTACAATATCAGTATTTTTCCAACTATGCAAGGTTGAAATTCATCACCTTTAGTTATGTTCAATATTTTTTCAACAGACATACATCAAATTATCAAATTCAAAATCCACATCGAAAAAGTAAACAGATGTTTAACAAGTTCCGGTATTGCTAATGCCAATTTCAAGAAAATAATAACCTTTGTAAATAATTATCGGTTAATATTTCCTTTAAATTATGTTCAAAGGAAATTAATCATCAAAAGTAAGAAATAAGACTAAAAATATTTTCTTACCTTTTCTATCTTTTTGTTTTTTATGTACTTTTTGCTTGTAAACAGAAAAACTATTACTATCATCAATGTGTTTATGTCTCCCTGGGTTTATGTTTATTTACTTTTGAACACGTGTTTTTTTATTTAAGAGTATAAATATGGCAGAGTAAAAAAAATCAATGACAAGTTTTTAAAAGTTTACAAACTCGAATTCGGTCCCACCCTTTTTAATTTTGTGACGTAACTACTGATATCTTTCCGTGATGTCTGTCAGCTGCAGCTGAATAGATTACTGTCATTTTTGGCAAATAATTTAAAACAGTTGACATATTGTAACCAACATCATGTGACGAACAAAAAAGGGCAATATACAAATCCATACGCAGAATTTTTATCTTTACATTCCGAAACTATTTTATTCGTTTGGTTGCTTTTGAATTTCGATCAAACTTTCGTAACCTCTGCTAATAGTTCATTTTTCAAGAAACAATGATTCTATGAGGAAAATTTTATCACTAAACTTGGATAAGATCCAAGAAAAAGACAATGGTTGCGAAATTATAATTGATTTTTAAAGGAAAACATTTCCTGTTGTTTTCCTTTTGTCTATGCAATATTTTGTCTTACCTCAACAGTTGTTGTACTTTTATTTATGTAACTATTTTCGACAAATTTGATGTATCGAAGACATCTAAAAATGGTTCTTCATAGGGATGTAGAATCTAATCGTTTCTCCAAGAGTGAATTTATGCATCGTATTGCTAGTATTCCGATGGTTTATTTAGCTTGGAATATTGCAGCAGAAACATACCAAAATGTAAAAGCCTGTCATATTTTTTTTAAAGTTTCCTTGGACACTACTGAACGCGCAGCTTATTTGGTATCAAAACCTGTATTCCGAAAGTTTCAAAAACAACGTAAGTATGCAAAAAAAATATTACAGTGAATAAAATATATGTATCAAAATACTCATTTGCATCTTATTAGGATTTTCAAACTCATCTGAATGTACACATTGGCTGTTAAATTTTTGCATTGCGAATTAGTAATATGCACTGAATGTAAAATCTGATGTCTTATTTACTTTGTGTTCAAATGTTTCTTATTGTGAATAAGTACTCAAGCATTGTCTATTCCTCTTGATAGAAAGAAAGGAGGGAGAATTTGTCAGATGAACTAGTTCTGTCCTAAAAATGCATTTTAGAAATGAAGCATAAGTCAAAATGTTGAGCATTTATGTATTTTTATCAAAGAGATCATCCTGCACCGACTATGTACTATTGTTTAATATAAAACTATTTCAAGAATATTTTTTTTTCTATTTTAACAACAGACTATTGAGTCCTGTTGTTGAAATAAAAAAGTATCTATCAGAAATTTGATCACAAACATATTAATACTTTTGAATGTAAATTAAAAAGTCTAGAATTCTGGCTTTAAAATAATTCATGCTTCAGTTTTTTTAATAATTAACAGTTTCAGAAAATCGATTGTATTTTCACCAAAATAAAGTTTACCAAAAATATCCTTGTAAAAATTTGCATTTATCAGCAAACCCTGATAGTATAAATAATAAAATCAAATTTCAGAAAATAGTTATGCTTTAAAGTTATCATTGTGCTGCTTAGTATTAATTAACATGGGTTCCAAGGATGCAGGCAACCTTGTAAACTCAGGCTCAGAAAAAACTGGGGGGGTTCCTAAAATGAAAATAGTGGTAAAAAGTTTTGAATATTATAGCTGAATTGAATACCATATATAATCTGTTGTTTGTTGAAATATGAGGGGGGGGGGGGGCACTTTGATCTTTTGTATCCTTCTTTTCAGTTTCAGAGTTTTGAGGGTATGTAACATCTATGGCAACTCTGATTGTTAAGAAATAAATTATTAAACACAATTTAATAAATATATGGCAAAGTTTTAAATATCTCTTCTGTTTCATATATCCTTTATATTTTTTTAAAGTTGAATTCTTATTGTTAGAGCTACTTTCTTCCTTTTCTCTTTCTCTCTTGGAATGATTATATTATATTATTTTTGAAACTCCAACATGCATATGAAAATCTATGCGGTATATAAATAATATGTTTGTTTATAGATCTCATATTTTAGTAAGTTATTGCTTATGTTTATTTTTCTTCTTTTAAAGTAAAAGCTGCTGATCATATTGCATGTAAAGGTTTAGAAACTTTACAAGGAATAGGGCCAAGCTTTAGTAATCAACGGAGAAAGGTATAAGTTTTTAGTCATATCTTTTCTTTTTTTTTTCTTACAATGTATTTTCTTTTATGATGTATATACAGTTAGTTTCCCAAGTAGTAATTCGGATGCGTTAAGTAGCTCTTGATAAATATATGCTAGAGTGCACATAAGCAAATTCAACATCATTTGGCTTTACTTTACAAAGGAAAGTGTGTAAAATGTCTCAAATTTGTAAGAAAAATAACTTGGTTTCTCACAAAGCTCCATTCCTGTGTACTTGTCATTGGGGATTAATAAATTGACCTGGACCAGCCTAGCTGGGCTCAGAGGCTGTGGCACTTTTGTATTTGCATTTCTACTGTAAGAGGCTTAAAAGTTGAAACATTTCTTCATGAATTATTAAAAATCATAATTTTCTGACTTGCTCTAGTGTTAAAAAGGGGTGTTTACTTTTTAAAAAAATTGTGGGATGATGCTTTTTAATTAGAAAAAAAATCTAGAAAACTCTTTACAGATTGATGAGCATATGCAATAACTGCTGTACATCCTCAGTTTTCAAACTATTATTTTACTTTGTACTTCAGAGATTAATACTCTATGGGCACTTTTTTTTTGGTAATTTCAGATAAATAGATGGCCAGGACCTTATTACTGCGTGGGAAAGCAAGCATTGTCCTGAGGCCCCCAAGAACTTTTTTAAACAGATATTTTGAAAAACAAAAATTGCAAAAGAGAAAGTTAAAATCCAACAAATCTGAACTTGTTTCAAATTTAGTTTACAATAATGTATTTACAGTATTATTTAGATTAATTTTGTTTTATTTACAAGTTCTCATGAACCTGTATGCTGATTTTTCAGGTATTTAATTGATTTAAAAGCATTCTTAGGGAAAATGTTAAAACTAATATTATTATGGAGTGTTATTATTTTTGATTTTCTATACGTTAACGGCACAATATATAATGGTTGTGTGTTGTGTTCTTTTGTTATGCATTGCTTTATGCGTTGTGCAGTATTTTCAGATGCGGCAGAAGACTCTTAAATTATGAATCTATAACACGGAATTATAAGCCGCACACCTTTTCAGAACTAAACAGTAAGTTGTGCAGCTTTTTTAAAAAAACTGCACTACAAAAATAACATCAAACTCTAGGAAATTAAATTTTGAAAGTTTTTTGTCTTTTCACCTTAATTTAAATCTTTTATATGAAGAATATTCACTGCATAAAGTAATACCAGCTTGTCTTAGTAAATGTGGTTATACAAACAATGAAGAAGCAAGCAAAGGTGCAAGATAATGAACTTTTGGTTGTAAAGCATGGTTATTTCTGAATGACAATTAAATTGCATAATTTTGTACTCATTGTATTTTAATCATATTCTAATGTGCAAATATATTAATTGATACTGAATAATATTTTATAAATTTATTGAATGATCTATGTATTGCCAAAATCCATGACGTAAAACCTCAAATCCTAAGGTGTGTGAGCTATCAAGGTCTTCTACTGTATTAAAAATGAAATTTAAGGGACCAAATAAGATAAGCAGAAATATACTTGTTATGGGATCAATGTAAAAGTTTAATGTAAGATTAATTAATGTAAAAGACTAAATAAAAAACATGTAACTTGAGTACTTATTCACAATAATAACAAATTGTTACAAGAAAGACTATAAAATCTTTCTGTAAGATAACTAATGTACTGCACTACAATTACTAATGTAAGCTTCATAATGTACGATGATTTACTTAGAAGACTGATGTAAGTTTCACGATGTAAAGTGATTTACTTACTCTAAGTTTTAATATTTGAATTTTGTAGCTGAGCATTAATGTAACATGATAGAGGGAGGGTTCGTCCCAAAGTCTTATATCCCCAGGACCCCATGTCAATGTCGCAGTTTAGGTCTGCAGATGCCCCTTCTTGTACGATTAAAATTATGTCAATGTTTGATTTACTGAATCGTTTTAGAGCTTAATTTTAAATTCTATATTTTTGCAGCTATATAGAAACACACGAACTATTTATGATGATACTATCGAAAGTGGTCTTAAAAAATATGAAGTTGTGAAACACATTGGAACATCCAAGGCAAGTTTAGTTTTATTTATTTTGTTTGTTTATATTTTTTTGGCATTTATGCAGTATGCATAATAAATAACTAGCAAAATTACGCAGCACTGCTTGCTACAATGATAAAATTGCAAAAATATATCAGCCTCTAATATAATATGAAACCTAAAATGCAGAAAATGAACAATTAAGTTAAATTAAAATTGGAAGCTTATTTTTACAACAATGAATCGTTGGAATTCATCTCGCCGAAAATTTCATTTAAATATAAGGCCTAGCTTGATAATCCATTGAAGAAATAAGATTCTGAGCTCGTGTTGTATTTATTCTAGAGTTCTCAGACATTGTATCTGGCATACTTTTTAGCAGTTTCAGAATAATATAAAATTTTATAAAATGAGATATAATCTAATATATAAAATTTCCATGTCACAATGTTAGTTACCGTACTCCTCCGAAACGGCTTTACCGATTTTTACCAAATTTTATATGCGTATTCAGTAGGTCTGAGAATCGGCTACTATCTATTTTCCATACCCCTAAGTGATAAGGGTTGTTCACCTTTAAAATTTTTTTTTTAATTTTTGGACAAAATTTTTTGTTTTTATTTTTTTATAATGTGGCATTAAAAAATACATACAGCCCTAAATTTTTACTTTTTTATCACCAACCCCTATTTTTTTATAGCCATTTTAGTAATTTAATCATTTTTCATCCCGCTCGATAACTGATCAATTATAGTTGTAACGTCGACAACTCGGCTGGATAAAATACACTCACACTTTCTTTAAATATAAACATCTTAATTTTATTCTCATCACATAAATTTCTCATGCTACCTCATGTAGCAGCGAACTCTACAACCGCCATTGTCCACACACTTTTTCACACAGCTTCGAAAAGATTCTTTTATACCAAGTCACATGATATATAGAGGGCGCTACGCCAACACAGAACATACCGGCCCCCATTGACATGTTTACTTAAACATTCAATAAACAAAAAATAATAATAATAATAACATATAAGCAATAGCAATACAAAAAAAAATACTACTCAATTTATTCATATTTACATAAGTAGATCACTCAGGTGATGGTAAAACACAAATTTTAGAAATTGCTCGTTTAAGAGTTCCATTTTGAGGTTTTAATTTTACTACTCTTATTTTTCCATCTGTACCATAGTACACCTCAATAATTTTACCTAGAGGTCATTTATTAGTAGGCAAATTTTCCTCGATCAATAAGACCATATCCCCAATTTTAATATCACCGTGTTCAAATCTCCATTTTCCGTGTTGTTGTACCTCGCTTAAATAATTAAGGCGCCATTTTTGCCAAAATAATTGAACCAATTTCGAAATTTTTTGCCACTTCTTAAGTCTATTTTCCTTTATATTTGTTAAGTTAGGTTCAATGATTGAATTTAATGATTGATTGATCATGAAGTGAGCGGGAGTTAAAACTTCAAAATCTTCTTCATTCGCTGTCAGTGGACATAAGGGTCTCGAGTTTAACACTGCCTCAATTTGCGTAATTACTGTTAACATTTCCTCATAAGTCAAATTTGAGTTTCCCACAACTCTCTTAAAGTGATACTTGAAAGCCTTTACCGCAGCCTCCCAGAGACCTCCAAAATTGGGTGACCTGGGAGGTATAAACTTCCACTCTACTTCCTCATTTGCCAAATTTTCATCCGGATTTCTAAGTAATTGATAAAATCCTTTGAGTAAGTTATTGTCACCAGTGAAGTTAGTTGCATTGTCGGAGTAAAGCCGAGAGCATTTACCTCTACGAGCTATGAATCTCTTTAAGGCGGCAATAAATGACTCGGATGTCAAATCCGATATTATTTCGATGTGCACAGCTTTAAATGTAAAACAAACAAAAATACAAACATAGATTTTTTGCAAGATAGTTCGACGTGCATACCCAACTTTAATCAAGAAAAGACCACATAAGTCCACGCCAGACACATTGAAGCAGTAGTTCAATTGGACTCTGTCCTTAGGCAAATTGCCCATAAAAGTTGGTTTGCAATAATAGGTTTTGCTTTAAAGCAAGGGATGCACTGGTGAACTACCTTTCGACACATAGACCGACCATTTATTGGCCAAAATTTTTCTCTTACCAAACTAAGTAGTGTCGAAGCACCAACATGTAAGTATTTCAGATGATAATATGTAATTATACTTACAGTAAGTTTATTGTTTTGGGGCAAAATTGCCGGGTGCTTTTATAATAAGTTACACTAGCATTGCCTAGTCGTCCTCCAACTCGTAGGATGCCTTTATCGTCCAAAAAAGGATTTAAACTCTTCAACTTACTCTTTGGAGGCACTGATTCCTTCAGCTGCAAACCTTTAATCTCTGCACTGGAAGCTTTGCTTTGGACCAATATTAGAAGACGATTCTCGGCTGCTCGTAGCTCCCCCGTGCTAAGGGGTCCTCTATTTCTATAGAGGGGATTTCTACAATTCTCAACAAACCTAAGAATAAAACTAAAAATTTGTAACGTTAATATATACTTATTACTATGAGAAAGAAGGTTGTGAATTAGTTCATTAATAGTAACAGAAAAGTTCAGTTGTTCGTAGTTTGATTGTCCATGATTTTTAAGTTCAATAATGAAGTCACAGCTGGCTTCTGGATTATTGACTTGAGGATTGGGATAGTCATTGTTCATCAAAACACGAGGTCCATTCCACCACAAAGAACAATTCATGAGCTTATCAGGATCTATTCCCCGTGACAAGACATCCGCGGGATTTTGCTTGGACGAGATGTGATGCCACTGATCGGGATTAGAAATTTCCTGGATCGTAGATACTCTGCTTCTAACAAATTGTTTTAAATCTATTGGATCCTTCTTGATCCACGCTAGGACGATTGTGGAATCAGACCACCAATGGACGTTATCCACTGTCACTTTCATCGCTGCTAAGACCTTTTTCACAAGTTGTGATAGTAAAACAGCAGCACATAATTCCAACCTAGGAATTGTCAAGCTCTTGATGGGTGCTACGCGTGATTTGCTAGTTACTAATCTCACCATGACGTTTTCCTTTTCATCTCTTGATTTGCAGAAAACAGCTGCACCGTAGCCATGCTCTGACGCATCACCAAAACCATATTTCTATAACGGACGGGCGTTCAATCACGATACGTCTTTTAACTCTGATGTCCTTTATGCACTTTAACGATAATAAGAATTGATGCCATTCCTCATTTTCTTTGCGCATCATTCCAGTCTAAATTCAACCTCCACAATTTTTGCATAAACATTTTTGCCTTAGTTATAGAAGGACCCAAAAGACCTAATGGGTCAAAAATTCTAGCGATTGCAGATAACACTTGTCTCTTATTGTAGGAATAACTTAATTCCACTGCCACTCGAAAAATAAAACTATCTTAATTCGGATTCCAAAATACGCCTAACGTTTTAGTTTCTACCTCCTTTCTATCAAACATATCCAGCATCAGAAATCACTGGTGAAGTAGTAAAGTTTGTAAACCATTTATGCAAAGTCATACCTGCTTCGTGCAAAATGGCTATGAGTTGCCGTTGCAACTCTTCGGCCTCTTCCTTTGTGGGTGCACCAGTTAAAACATCATCCATGTAAAAGTGTTCACGAAGAACTGGTGCTGCTTTAGGGAACTTTTTCTCTTCATCGTTTGCGAGTTGAAGCAGCGTTCTCATTGCCAGATATGGGACGCTGACTGTCCCATATGTTACTGTCAGTAGCTCATAAGTTTTGGGTTTCTCATCCGGACTATCGCTCCACACAATTCGTTGCAGTGGGTACTGAGTTGAATCTATTTTTACCATTCGGTACATCATTTTAACATCTGCCGTAAAGGCATATGAGTGTTCTCTGAAACCAATCATAATAGAGAATAAGTCCCTTTGTATTACACCTCCGTTTAATTGTATGGAATTTAAGGATGTACCATTTGAGGTTTTAGAAGAACAGTTGAATACTACACGTAATTTGGTGGTACTCTTTTCAGGTCTGTATACTCCGTGATGCGGAGCATAATATGTAATATTTGGTTCCTCTGTTTCTTGAACCAATCTCATGTGTCCCATTTCTTCATACTCCTTTAGAAATTTCTTATACAGTTCACAATAATTTGTATCTTTCAGTAAACACGGCCACAGCGATTGGAGTCTTTTAAGAGCAATATCTCTACTCTGCCCTAAACATGTGTTTTCTTTAAATGGCATTTTCACGACATATTTACCAGAATCATCCCTGAAATGTGTATTCGCAAAATGCTCCTCGCACAGAGCAGGCTTTTTGTTCTTTTTTAACTCTACCTCTACACTTTCAATTTCCCAGAACCTCCTTAATGTCTTATTTAAATCATTTTCTCTAATTAATCCGCAATGTTGAACTTCATCCTCATTTTTTATTAATCCGCAGTGCTTCTTCACCTCATTGTCCTGTTCTATACAACCACTTGCTACGTATCCAAAAACCGTATTTTGTAGCAGTAATTTAGAATTCGGGCAAACTATCTGACCTGGTCTTAGTAACTCGTAAAATATTTCCGCACCCAGTAACATATCAATTTTGTCAGGAACATTAAATCCGTTGTCAGCTAACTCAATTAAATTAGAAATTTTCTCATCTACTCTCACCTCTATCATTCTTTGTGGAATCAAATCTGTAATTTTCTTTACGACTAGCATATTTAGTTCTCTCTTAAAACTCCCATCCCTATTTGCAATTGTTGTCTCTACAGAACCTTTAACTGTCATGACTGTATCATCCAAACACGAAATTAAACTATTTGTTTTATTAATTTTTAACTGAAGATTATAAGCACACTGTGATGTTAAAAGGCACGTTTGAGAACCTACATCTAATAAGCATCTAATCTCCTTATACTCTGAAAATCTATTCTTTATAAGAATGTGAGCCGTACTTAACAAAACACTTTTTGTTTTAGTTTTAATGAATCCACTGGCTATAATTGAATGGTTTGTTTCCGACAAGGAATTAGAATTGTTTGTTACATCATACGATGATGACTCACTAGATTTTTTTTCTCCCTTAATTCCACCTCGATTATTTTGCTTTTCCTCTTTAGAATAGTGAATTAAAGAGTTATGTGGTAAACCACAGAAACAATTCTTTGATTGACATGTTTGTGCTGTACAATTATAATTTAAACATTTGAAACAGGCTTTGTTCCTCTTTACGACTTCAACTCTCTCCTTTACAGAGAGTCTTTTGAACTGGGGGCAAATATATAACCCATGTTTCTCATTTGAATTACACAAACTACATTTACCAATTTTAACCTCAGACAAAAATACCTTTGTATTTCTATTATACCTGCGATTAACACTACTGATCTCAGTAATATTTCTTCCGCGAGAAGTGAAGAATAAATCTATTTCCTTTCCCAACTCACTCGGAGAAAACCACTTATCTCCTTGCCTAACGCTTATAAACGAGGCTGTTTCTTTATCTAGTGTTTGGTATATTTTATCCGAAACGATAAGTTCTTTAAGAGCTTCAAAATCGGAAACCTTCCTCAATTTTAAATAATATTCCCAACTAGTTATTAGACGCGATGCGAACTGAACATGAGTTTCATGCGGTTGTTTAGAAGCTTTTCTAAAATTCTCTAGGCAAGAATATGCCGTTGGTTCAAACTCTCTCAAAACTAAAGTTTTCATTTTTTCATAATTTGTTATATCTTTATCTTGCAAATACGTTATAATATTGGACGCTTTATCACCAATTAGATTGAGCAGAATCTCTGCCTTTAATCCCTCTAATACATTTTTTGTTTCAAATGCCCTTTCTAAGGAGCTAAAAAACAAGCCCCATCCTTCTGGACCAGTTGGCACCTTTACCGTTAAGATTCTTATACTCTTTATAATTTGATCTAAAGACTCAGTTTTTATT
This sequence comes from Octonoba sinensis, assembly GCA_038502835.1. Taxonomy (NCBI): domain Eukaryota; kingdom Metazoa; phylum Arthropoda; class Arachnida; order Araneae; family Uloboridae; genus Octonoba; species Octonoba sinensis. The sequence goes on from CM076599.1 coordinate 125,667,267, forward strand.
TCATTTTCACTAACATCCTTTTTGCTCTCATTTCTAATTTTAGCTAGTTCCAACTCGTTTTGCGATCTTTGTAATTTTATTTTTTTCAGTTTCAACAGCTCGTTGTTTCTCGATCTTCCTATTCTCTATTATAGTATTTGCTAACTCCTTGACAAAATCCGATTTTGTCTTATAGATATCACTCGCTTCAATAAGCTCATTTAATGACACAACTGTCATTTTCTCATCGACCGTCAAATTTAATTCGGTCGCAATTTGCCTTAAATCGTTTTTTAAAGCACCCTTGAACATTTTTTTTTTTACTGATTATCCAATTACATATAATATTTCTCACAAATAATTAAACAAATAGTAAAACACTTTAAACTCTTAGATACCTCAAATAGAAAGAAAAAGAACACTTCTCAAATATTTATTGAACGAAACTCATGTTCATATACTTTCTCATAAATAGAACAAATCGAAACTAAAAGAACACTAACTCAATTTCTCATGAAAAAACATCATTCGAAACAAATAATAACAACATTGCTCTTACTTAGACTCCAGACACTGTGCCGAACGAAGATTTTTATCATTATTATTAAAAAGGCAGCTGTTCACGACAGCTGTTCTCTTTCGCAGGATGACCTTCAAAAACTTTTTTAACGAAGAACGCTTCTCAGAACAATCCTATTTTAATACTTTAAACTGATACTTTTAAATTTCCTGCGGCTCCCAACGGACCAATGTAACGTCGACAACTCAGCTGGATAAAATACACTCACTCTTTCTTTAAATATAAACATCTTAATTTTATTCTCATCACATAAATTTCTCATGCTACCTCATGTAGCAGCGAACTCTACAACCGCCATTGTCCACACACTTTTTCACACAGCTTCGAAGAGATTCTTTTATACCAAGTCACATGATATATAGAGGGCGCTACGCCAACACACAACAATAGTGTTTTTAACTGTACTTCGATTAAAAATCTAAAATTTTTTTAAAGAAAATAAACATTTATTTTTATTATTAAAGTTTAATCCTGATACATGCTTAGTGTTACCAATCTTAGATTCTTAAAATTTGCCACGCCTTTACTGGTGAGTGAAATGCCACACTATACCATAGACTGAAGCCGGTCTCCTGTTTCACTCACACAATAAGACTTCTCTCACTCCCTACACAGTTTTCGGCCATCATTATTGTTTATGTATCAAGTGTAGTAGTAACGTTTACAATTATCATATTAATTCTATTTATATGTGTTTTGTACAGTGAGCAATGCCAAGAAAACGCAAAGGGGCTGATTTGAGCCGTAATACAAGTAGGTCCAGAAGTATGAGAGCTAAAAGATCCCAAAGAACCGAAGAACAAATCCAGCAACAAAATGCTGATGCACGTGTGAGCATGCAGCAATTGCGTCAAGAACAATCAGAAGATACACGAGCTGAGTGCAATGAAGTTATACGTTTAGAACAACGACAATCACGCCGTTTCACGGTTAATAGACGCAGAACAAATGACCAACAACGCCAACAGGTACATCGTGCATTTACATCTGATTCATTTTTGCGTCTAGCATTCCAGTATGAGCCCGATATTGAATATTATGCTCATTCAAAAGTGGAAATTGGTGCTATGGATAAGGAATGTCCGCATTGTCATGCTCTCAAATTCAAAAATGAGCCACCTGGGATGTGTTGCACGTCAGGAAAAGTGGAACTACCTGAAATTGAAACACCACCTGAACCATTGAACGGTTTACTTATCGGCACAGATCCAGATTCTAACGTATTCCTAAAGTCAATTCGAACATTCAATTCATGTTTTCAAATGACATTGTTTGGAGCAACAGAAATAGTTCGAAATACTAATGCTAATGGTCAACAATACAATTCTACATTCAAAATCAGAGGCCAAGGGCCAAGTTTATCATAAAATGGGCTCATTGCTGCCAATGCCAAACAAACCACATAAATTTTTACAAATCTACTTCATGGGCGGCGAGGGTTCCGGAAGTGCACTTGCCAATCGCGTGAATGCATGTTGTGACTATAATAACCTTGATTCATTTTTTGCCAGGCGCATCGTCAGCGACTTGGACGCTCTATTGAACGAGCACAATGAATTGATGAAAATATTCAAATCACACATGCACAAATTACAAAGCGATAATCAAGCTATTGTCATTAATCCTGATAAAACACCAGCTGGAGAACATATTCGTAGATTCAATGCACCTGTTGTTGAAGACGTTGCTGGAATCATGGTTGGCAATCGTACAGGTACACGAGAAATTGTGATTTGTAGAAGAAATAATAATCTGCAGTTCATTGCTGATACACATCGTTCATATGACGCTCTCCAATATCCGCTAATATTCTGGACGGGGCAAGACGGATATTGCATAAACATAAAACAACGAGATCCCGTATCAGGTACTTCATTTATTATGAACTTGATCATTAACCATTTAACAAAACAACTAAATTATTGAACGTAATTAATTTAAATTAATATTCATAAAAATATTATTACAGGAGCTGAAACAAACAAGAACGTTAGCTCGAAAGATTATTATGCATACTGATTAATTATTCGGCGCGGCCTGGACAACGTCATTCTACGATGTCGTGAGCTTTGTCAACAATTCATGGTCGACATGTACGCGAAGATAGAGGGGGAACGACTACGATACTTACGATATAATCAACTCAAGCTGCGTGCGGAAGAGTACATTCACTTACGAAACGCTATTAACAACAACGCCGACGTCGCCGAAATTGGTAACTCTCATTTTACCATCATCGTACGTAGGCAGTCTACGTCATATGCAAGAATATATACAGGATGCTATGGCTTACGTGCACGAATATGGACGACCGTGTTTATTTATCACGTTCACATGTAATCCAAAATGGCCAGAGATTACATCTTTGCTATTGCCTGGCCAAAATGCAATACATCGTCATGATATTACAGCACAAAGTATTCAGACAAAAGTTGAAGTCTCTAATAAGTTTCATTACTAAATTACATGTATTCGGTCCCACACGTTGCTGGCTGTATTCAGTTGAGTGGCAAAAGCGAGGATTACCTCATGCGCACATTTTGGTTTGGTTAATCGACAAAATCCGTCCTGAAGAAATCGTTAGTATCATTTCTGCGGAAATTCCAGATCCGTCTACTGCCCAAGTGCTGTTTGATATTGTTACAGCAAACATGATCCATGGTCCATGCGGTACTCTTCATCGTTCATCGCCTTGCATGGCAGATGGAAAATGTACTAAAAATTTCCCTAAAGATTTCACTAATGATACGATAACAAATACCGACAGATATCCAATATATCGTCGAAGAAATCCCGATAATGGCGGACAATCATTTATTAGAAATATCAGCAACACAGACATTGACATTGATAATCGTTGGGTGGTGCCGTATTTGCCTCTGCTAAGCAAGCCATACAATGCTCATATTAATGTTGAGTTTTGCAGTTCTGTGAAGAGCATCAAATATATTTGCAAGTATGTCCATAAAGGCAGTGATATGGCTGTGTTTAGAGTAGAAAATACTAATGTAAATGCACCTCCAATGAATAAAAACGATGAAATTACGCTCTACCAAATTGGTCGGTACATCAGCTCCAATGAAGCTGCTTGGCGTATCTTCGGTTTTCCAATTCATGAACGGGATCCAGCAGTTGTTCAGTTAGCCATCCATCTTGAAAACGGTCAGCGTGTATTTTTCAGGAACAAGACAGTGATTGATTGTGTTACAAATCCACCTAAAACTACTCACTGCATTTTTTGAATTGTGTAATAGTACGGATGAGTTTGGTGCCTTTGCAAGAACATTACTCTATTCACAAGTACCACGCTATTTCACATGGGCTCAAACAAAAAAATGGATGCCCCGCAAGCGAGGCTCACCAGTTAATGCATGTCCCAATTTATTTAAATCGAACGCTTTGGGGCGATTATTTACAGTCAATCCAAGACACACTGAGAGCTTTTATCTTCGACTGTTGTTGGTTAATGATACTGGCCCATTATCATTTCAAGATATACGTAAAGTGAATGGACAACAGTATCTAACATATAAAGACGCATGCCTTGCACTTGGCTTGCTGGAAGACGACAACCAGTGGGAGTGTATGCTTGCTGAAGCTGCATTGAACTGTACAGCAATACAAATTTGTCTACTGTTCGCTATAGTGTTGACTACATGTTTCCCAGCTCGAGCAGATATTGTGGGATAATCACAAAGATTCCATGACTGATGATATATTGCATCAACATCATACACGGTGCAATGATCTAACGATAACATTCAGCAACGCTATGTACAATGAAGCATTGATTGCTATTGAGGATCTTTGCATTGTCATTACCAACTTATCACTCACTCATTTCGGTATGAATTCGCCAAATCGAACTGCATCTGATTTAATTAACACTGAAATGAATCGTGAACTGCAGTACAGCAGTGTAGAAATGGCAGCGATTGTTACTTGCAATGTCCCACTGATGAATGACGAACAAAGAACCATTTATGACCGCAGTTTCAGCAGGACAAGGTGGGTTCTTCTTTTTGGATGCACCGGGTGGAACTGGCAAAACATTCCTTATTTCACTAATTCTTGCTCAAATACGATCAAATAATGGAATTGCATTGGCCGTTGCATCATCCGGCATTGCGGCAACTTTATTGGATGGATGCAGAACAGATCATTCAGTATTTAAGCTGCCACTAAATATTCAAAATAACCCTGACGCAGTGTGTAACATTAAAAAACAATCGTCCATGGCCACCGTGCTGAAACAGTGTAAAATTATCATCTGGGATGAATGTACTATGGCACACAAACATTCAATTGAGGCGTTGAACAGGACATTGAAAGATATTAAAAACAACAACAAACCATTTTGCGGCACTCTGTTGGTGCTTTCAGGTGATTTCAGACAAACACTTCCCGTCATTCCACGTTCAACATACGCTGATGAGATCGTTTGCTTAAAATCATCTCCATTCAGGGTTCGCACGGTCCTTACAAGTCCTTATAAACACCTTACATTCTGGTACTCCTTAATAAGGACCCTTATAGTCCTTATTTTTCATTTACAGTCCTTTTTTTTTCGTAAAAGTTCATCGTCATTGCAGCAAAAAATACGTAATCCTAATTTCCACGTCCAAGCAAAGAAACGAATGCGTTCCTTTCTTTGCGTAATCGTTTTGCATCCTTTACAAGAATCATATTGTTTTCCTTTCAATTATTTTTTAAGTTTAATTATGAAGTAAACAAATAAAATTTCTTTTTATTTTTACGAAAATCTTACCGTATATACTTGCGTATTATCCATTCGCATGTAAACCGAACCCCTAACTTTCAGACAAACAAACGGAAACCCGCGTGTAAGTAGACTTCCCTACTTTCAAAGAAAAATAGGGAACGTTTTTGCAGCAGATTTTTAGATATTACAAATGTTTTAAAAAGAAGAGAAATGAAATGTAATTACAATCGAAAACATATAGTTTGATTTTTGCCATCGCGATTTTTGTAAAGGGTCCGTTTTTCAGTTATGTTTTTTGTTAATGGTTGCTTTTATTCTGAAATAATAAAAATAAGTTTTTGCGCTTTAACTTCTTCAGACATGTTATTTTTTCGTATTTTGACTGAATTCCGTATTTTTGATAATGTTGGAGATTAAGAATTTAGTTTCCGCGAAAAATCCATAATTTTGGAAAACTATCTTCCTTTTTTTGCTATGCAAATCTTTGAAAGTAACGCGCTAACATACATACCTAACAACTTTTACAAATTAGGAGTAAAATTTACGCATTTTGTCAGTTTTTTGCACTTTCAAGTTTCGGTCCCGATTTTTTATGCATTTCGAAATCCGATATCATCAGCTTCGGTGAAACGTCCTAGTTCTCATTTACTGTCCGATTCTGCCTCGTGGGTATCAATAACTTTGCGCTGACCATTATTTTTAATCTTTATTAAGTTCTAGTTTCTGTAGTAAAGAGCTTGCACCGATGTTTTTTGCCACGCCTACTTAAAAATTTGCCCGAAAATATAAGAGTTTTTTCGAAAGTTATTTTACGTATTAGTGATTATATCTGTTAATTGTAATTATTATATATTACAACCTTATTAATAATCTAGTTAACAAAATGTTTTTGTCTAAAATGTCCCCCCCCCCCCCTTGTATGTAATTTTATAAGTTTTTTCGGTGTTTAGCATTAGAGGTTTTTCCTTTCAAGTACTCATTATAATATTGTTGCAAAATAAATTGGCAGTTCTTTCTGTTTTCATTCATAATTAAAAAGCATGAAATAAAATCAGCAATCTTCTGTTTGGGGATTTTTTCAATATTATAAAATAATTGTTAAGTTTGAGAAAAAATAAGACTAAGGTTTTTGATAGTGCTTCTTCTTGATCTTAGAAGTTCATTAATCAAGTTACAATTTTCTGCGCGTTTTGCATAGTTAGGTGATAATAGGTGAAGGAAGGAAGACTACAAGCAGGATTAAAACAAAAAATTATTCTATTTATTGAAGTAACAAAACCCATAACTGATGCAGAAAATAACTACTTTTATCCATTTCTGTCTTATTCAAATATTTTCGTAAATTCCAACCTAGTAAATCATATTTCAAAGTTGGAAGAAAATTGATCTCCTACATGAAATGGTTATAACTGAGGAAAGGAGAAGGTCAGTGGCGTCCTCCAGAATAAAATATGAGCAGCATCTAACAGAACAAAGGCAGTAGTAACAGTCTGCCTCTTTCAAAATGAAACCAAAAAGAATAATTGATGACATACATTTTTTAAAGCAAAAGAAAAAGCGTATTCAAAAGGAGAAATCCGAGTTGGAAAATATGGCGGAGGATTTGGTCGAGAAAGCAGAAGCAGCAAAAGATGTTCAATTGTTTATAAAATCTAATAGTTACAGAAAAAGATCAGAGGAAAAAAGCCAGGAAATTAATTTATGTAGGAAAATAGATGAAAAGAAGAAAAAGATTGACTCTTAATTGAAAAGTTTTTGTTCAATTCTTATGCTTTCATTAATTTTCATTTTTAGTTTTTCAATTTGTAAACGCCTTAAAGTTAGTGATATTTCATATGGGATAGAAATAATTAGCTATTGATTTCTCTTCCTTTAACACTAGATTTACCGGGCCATTTTCAACCATTTCTAAACTTTCATTTTACATCAAGTTGCTACTCATTATAATAAAACTTTCAGTCACTTTAACTTGTCCTACATTAGGAAAGGCCAATGCAATTGAAAGTTGCACTATAATTAATGACAAATTATGTTAAATCGAAGCTTCGAAACAGTCAAAATGACTGGTTTGGTAAATCTAGTAACAAAATTATTTTGAAATTATAGCAACTATGTCTTGTAATTAATGTTGGGAAATGTGATGTTTTTATGAATATTTGCTTTTTATGATAAATATCACTAAAACATTTACATAAACTTTATTTTGCTAGTGCAAATTTACTTCTGCTAAAATTATAACAGCAATGGTATCAATATCTTTTCACAAATAACAAAGTTTTCTTTTCACTCAAGCTAAAACGTTTTCATAGTATAATGAGAATCAAATATTATATTTCTTCGTAATTTTGATTTGTTCATGATCATGAGAAAATGGCAATCTTAACATCCCACAAATTAAAAAATGTAATGGAAAAATAATGTATTGTTTATAAGTATCATACTTAATTTTACAAAATTATAAATTACTCTTAATTCTGTGATTTTCATTACTTGCCTGTCAGCTCAAAAGAAAGGATATCGCTATCATTTACAACACAATTAAAACCTACACACTTGTATTTTTTTAATAGTTTTCAAGTAACATTAATGTAAGTATTTTTAATAGTACTACTGTAAATTTTATGTAATATTGTTTCCATTTGTATGTAAAGAAGAAATATATGATTGTAAGGAGAAGGAAGATTTTCTCATTATTTTTATTTTTAAATTCTTTATAGTCATAATTCTTTTTTACATTTGTTTAACTGGTTTATGTATATATTTTTTTGTAGAATAATCAGTTTTAAATTTTTCAATATTTTGCATTTACCACAAGCTTTTTAGAAGTGAGTCAAGGGAGTGTCTAAGATGCATTTAATAAGAATTCTATGCGGAGTTCATAGCTTGGTAAAAATACATCATGATAAGTTTATAAATGTCACGATATATGTTCGCTAACACTGCTTATTTTCTGCCTTGACAAAGTCCTTATAAAGTCCTTATTTTTTATTAAGCAAATCTTGTATGAACCCTGCCATTGTGACGTAATGTTGAAAAAGTACAGCTGAAAGTAAATATGCCCGTTCAAATGCTTCAAGATCCATCCGCTGAAACATTCTCAAAACAACTCTTAGATATCGGTGATGGAAAAGTTGCTACAGATGAAACTGGATACATAAAATTACCAACCGATTTCTGCACAATCGCTGATTCACAAGATACTCTCATTGAACAAATATTTCCCGATGTATACACACGGTACATAAATCATGAGTGGCTTGCAGAAAGAGCTATTTTTGCAGCAAAAAATGCAGACGTTGACAATTTAAATTTGAAGATACAACAGTTGTTGCCAGGGAACTTGGTATCATACAAATCTATTGATACAGTTTGCGATGCCAGCGAAGCTGTCAATTTTCCCACAGAATTTTTGAACTCACTGGATTTGCCAGGCATGCCACCGCATAATTTACAATTGAAGGTTGGATCTCCAATTATCTTGCTTCGTAATTTAAACCCGCCACGGCTGTGCAACGGTACACGATTAGTCATTCGAAAATTGATGAGAAACGTTATCGAAGCTTGCATTTTAAATGGCAAGTTCAAAGGTGAAAATATATTAATACCACGGATTCCTATCATACCTACAGATGTGCCAATTCAATTCAAACGAATTCAGTTTCCGATTAGATTGGCATTTGCAATGACAATCAACAAATCCCAAGGCCAAACGATGTCTATTTGTGGCTTAGATTTGAGTACAACATGTTTTTCACACGAGCAATTGTACGTAGCATGCTCTCGAGTGGGTAAACCATCCAGTTTGTTTGTGCTCGCTAAAGATGGGCTAACAAAAAATATTGTTCACGCTATAGCATTAAAAGATTGATGTTGTTTGTTAGTGTTACTGTCGTAATTAATATGTGATATGTAATTTTAAGAAATAAACTATAATAATTAAAAAATAATATTGTTTGGCGTTTGTTATTTTTATATTCCCTTATCGTTCATAGTGCTCCATGCCTATTTCACGCATATACCATACTTACACACTTATAATAAGTAAGTTACTTTTTGTCTACACTAGAATTTATCTAGAAACTAGAAATAATTTATAAGGCAAAACAACATTTGCCGGGTCAGCTAGTATGTTTATATTTTTATTGTCAAGACAAATCCTTAAATTGGAATGAAGATACACCAATTCAAACTTTCGAACAGAACTTTGTACCTTACTTTTCTCTGGGAATGATTGAGTTTTGTGCCAAATTTCACTTTAGTCCAACAGTTGGTGTGACTTTGTATAGTGAACATAGAAACATGTTCACATGGTGAGGCTTCATAAAAAGGCAATTGCCCCTAGGAAAATAAAAAAAAATTTCTACAGCATAATGTTTATACATATGTGTGTGTATTTGTTATCTTTCTTTTAATTTTCAATAAAGAATATTCTAAACTCACAAAATGCTCCATCATTTCAAGCATTTAAAAAAGAATCTTATTTCTTCCCCTGCAAGCATTTTTGAACATTTAAACTTTAGATGCAAAAGTGTGGCATTTTAATCTTCTTCGTTAGTCATTTCTTTAACTTTCAATTCGTCGTTTAAGGGGTCCTGAACTTCTTCAGATGATTATTTGTAGTGAAACTTGACACAAAGTAAGATGCAAGTCATTTTCATGTTGCAAGCTGGCATCAAAAAAATCAAAAAGCATTTCTAGAACTTTTGGGTTAATGTCTTGAAAATGATGATTTTTGCAATTAAACTTTTGTCTGCAAATTGTCCTAAAATAGATCAAAGCATGTGAAAAAGAGTGTTCCATCTAGTATCAAGTTCCTGAGGGCAGTTTCTGGTAATTCCAGAACTGCATCCAACTTCTTCAAACATCTGGAAAAAGATTTTAATTTTTCCACTGAAGATTTCAAAATAACCCTATTTTCTTCACTCGGGCTACTTCTTTTGCTATAATTTTGTTTCAATCAAAAGTAATGCTACAATTGTTTATTCTAAAATGTAATACAAAATGTAGTGCCATGGTTTTGTTATTAGCAGTCATACAGTTGTAATTTTAGATCATTCTATAAATTGATGTTTTATTATTCATTAGATGGAAATTATTTATTTTTTTCCTTCAATAGGTAGTTCAACTAACAGATCAAGGTACCGAAAAGTTTGTTGAATTTTTAGCATCACCCTATGGTGAAGTTTGTGAGCTTACATTAGATCTGCTTTTTGATGCTGTGGCTTTATATATAGATTGCTACTTGCCTCCTCTTGGTGATGAAAGTAAGTATTATGTTTATTTTTGTTATACATACAATTCAAAAACATAATGAGATCTAAAAATTATATACTATTTCATCCCCCCCCCCCCCATATTTGAAACAGTATATTAAGTTTTTTTGGGAAGGGAGGGGATTTACAAGGAAGGTACTGAAATTGCAGCATTAAGGATACATATTTTCCTTATATGATTATTAATTTCTGCAACTTGTCTTATTAGTTTTATATAATAAAATATGTAAAGATATTGAACTAAAAACTATACACACTTTATGAACCCTATGTAAAGAATTTGATGCATAAGTTCAGTTATTTAAAGCAGTGAAATAGTGGAAGGCTTGAAGTAGAGAATGCCGAAATGTTTTAAAAGTTTAGAATCCTTTAATTTTTTTTTTTTTTAAGTTCAGAGGTATGTATACAGAAATCACTTCAGTTTAATATGCATTAAGAAAATATTTGACTTATTTTTCTTTTAAAATAATAGTTAAGTAAAAATGTATTTCCTTTTTTTTTTTGCATAATTTTTATAAACTTTGTTTACATTAATTTCAAAGAAGATATAATGAAAAATGGTTGCATGTATTCACATTGTAAATTTTGAGGTTGAAGTGCATTGAAAATGCTTCTCTTTTTTTATTATTTTTAATTGATTAAACTGTGTAATGTTTGAGCACCAAAATGAGAAATATTTATTTTTTTTAGCTCTGCAAGTCAAAAATTCCTTCTATTTCATATAAATTCATCATAATGTGTTATGTAGCTTTAAATACAGTATAATGCGAAATACTCCCTGCATCCCCTTATCATTAGAAGAATGATTTTTTTTATGTTAAAAAGCTCTATTAAAAAAATTACATCATTTCTGTATGACTGATACATAAAACATTTCCAAAATAACTCAGTAAATAAATAAATAAATAAATTGATTGCCTACAGCAATGTAGCAGACATTTTTCGGAACGTGCAAATACGATGTGAACTGGGAAAATAGCGAAAATGTAGTAAACAGTGCTATGATCTTCTCAATATGTATTCAGAACAATAATATGGTTGCACATAATGAAATCTTAGATGAAGACCCACACCAGTAGTATATCCAGGGCCGTGGTAGCCTAGTGGTTAGCACGTCGGACTTCCACCTGGAAGGTCGCGCGTTCAATACCCACTGAACAGCACCATGTATACTTGGGGATATGTGCATGTAAAATCCGTAGACCCCACTACCTCTCCCCGTGCGTAAGCAATCCTAAGGCCTCGGCTAACAGGTAGGGATCTGGTGGAGAAAAGTAGTATATTCAGAAATTTTTTACTGGGGGAAGGGGGATACTGTTTAAAAGTGGTTTATTAATGCCTGTTTTTTAAATGGCTATATTAGATATCAGAATTTTGGGGGAAGAAGGTTTTCCCCCCTGGATATGCCCATGACCCACACCCCAGTAGTGTACTCCTGGGGGAAAGGTGGGGGGAAGCTTAAAGATGCAAATGAAAAAGGGGAAGGACACTTCGGTTAAAATTAGGAAACGGTGAAAAGGGGTGCTTGAATAAAATTAAAAAGTGAGAGAATGCTGTGTTCCCTCGACTATACCTGCTACAACATACCAATTAATAATTTATTTTTTTGAGGGGGAGAGGGGGCAGAGTGCCCGTGGCATTCAGAATTTCACAGTAAGCAATGCAATTTATAGGCCAAGCTTATCAAACAATTTAACTATTTGTTATTATATTTAAAATAATTAAAGAAAACACGGACCCCATGTTCGTATTGATTATGGTGTATCTTTTTAAGCAATATCCAATTAGGAAAACGTTGCTTCAGTTGAATTTGATCTTATCTTTGGAAAGTATTTCCTTAATGTTCATTCAAGCAAAAAAAAAAAAAATCAGTTGTTATAGAATATTTAAATACAAATTATTTCTTCAACCATAATGATTAAAAAATAAAAGCATAAAAATTGCTAATGTTGATTATATATTTATGGTAGTGCAAGAAAAAAAAAAAAAAATATGAATAATAACTGTTTATGAAGCATAAAGTAATTTCTTGTTTTGAAACTTATTTAAGGACCAGAGAAGCTGTTTGGAGACAGAGATAAACAACTGCCTTGGAAACGAGCAGAACTGTTGAAAAAAAGGTTTAAAGAAAGACTTTATAAGCATTCTTTGTTGAAAGTTCAAATGATTCGTTTAAGAACAAAGACTTTTGTTGCAAAAATATATCGTTTTAGTATGGTAAGTTGTTGATATTTATGAAAATTTAGTTTATTAAAACATTTTTATTTATTTATTTATTTTTGAGATGTGCTTAGCTGTTTAAGCTTGTATAACTTTGAACAAGTTATGAAAACATTTTCAGTTTTTTTGTGAATTTGCTAACCATAGAAATTTTAACTATAGAACTTTCAGTAAAAGATTATTTTTCCTAATGTAAAAATAATTATAATAACAAAGCAATATTAGATACTATATTTACTTAATAGCCTGTAAAGTTACATAAAAAATAAACGCTATATCTGTTTTCATTATGTATAACTCAACATAGAAATTGTAATTTAAAAGCATATTCAACACGTGGTCAGAACCATAATAAGCTATGCAATTTCATAAATGCTGCTGTTAATTTGTAAGTTTTACAGGTTGGGATAAACCCTAGGCAAATCTACTAAATTGTTTAGTTTTTCTTTTCATATAGAAAATAACTTGTATAAAATAGTATCTAAATTTTTTATCATGAACATTACTTAATGTAAATAAATATATATGACTTCAAGAAGGTCTCAATTATACACATCGTTTCTTAAGTGGGTACTTATCTATTACATTTGTATGACTATTTTGATCAATAGTATTTATTGAAACATTTTTTAGAGGTTCTCTCTGTTTTGACTGCTGTATTTTATCAAGATGTCTAAGCACCTAAAAATTAATAATTAGAAATTTGAAATTACTCGTGAAGAGGAATACTGATATTTGTTTCCCTTTCTCTTTTTAGCATGAATTTCTTGTTGAAGTGTACAACACAGTTCCTGTTTTGTTGTTTGCCACAGTATTTCGGTTTTTGTCCAACGTTGAAGAGTTGTTCAATTACTTAATTTCTTTATTTTCTTCTCATCAAAAAGATGATAATTTGGTATAACTATTCAAAGTAACATTACAAAAATCATGCTGAAAATTGACTCGTTATGTAAAAGTGTTGTAATATATATTTATAAGCATTAATGAGAAAACTTTTCTCATGTGCATTTAATGCAAATATAAAACTAACTTAATTTAAATTCCTACAAATGAAGTACTTTAAATATATAATTAGCTGTTAATTTTCAATTAATACAAATTAACTGAAAATTAATTTTCTAAATCTGATTTTAATCTATTTTGGTTTCATCGGAGGAGAACGTACCTATAAGTTTGAAAATAATTCTTCTAAAAACCCGGGTTACTCTTTGTATTTTTAATATAAAAAATATAAACTTGCGATTGCTGTTAAATACAACTAAGTTAAAGTATGTATAATATTTTATAGCATTAAATATAAAAGAATGTCATTGCTTTTAATGATACTATTTTACGACTTATTCTCATGAGCTTTCTGTAACTAATAATAGTTATTATTTTGTAACATATTGTATACTAGTTGCTGATTGATATGTGATAAATTTAAAACTCAATATGTATATTTGAAAAACAAATCTGTGTGCTTTAGAAAATAAAGTACATTTTGATTTAAAGATATTAACAATATGTTTTAAAGCACTTATTAATACTGATATGAGAAAATAAAAAAAATATTAATTTAAAAGTGCTTTAGAAATCATTTGTCAGTTTACATTATCACTACCTAACAATTTCATAGACAAAAAAAAAAGCCTTTGAACTAACTAATAGTCTAAAGATCCAACTTAGATCGACCTTCCCTCAACAAGTTTCCTAAAAAATGAACGTGTTATACAGTCTAATGTGGTAATGAAACAAAACATGCTAGGGTTGCCGTCCCATATGCCTGCATAGCTATTTTTAATTAAATATTATTAAATTACATTTTACTTATGTAGTTCCAAAAAGAATGTATCAAGAGCAAAAGATGTAAGTAAGACACTTAAGTGTGGTAGCATACTTTTTTCCAGACAGTAAGAAAGGTTGTCAGGTGTAAACAGGTAGGCATGAATAAGTAGGCATCGAGTTTCTCTTATAATTACATATAAAAAATGTAGATAATGATATTACAAACATGATGGTATAGGGTTGACGTTATTTTAATTGTCGATAATTGAATAAGAGAGTGGGGTCCGAAGAATAGAAAAAGACGCGGAATAGCAGCTGCGCGTGAGACCGTCGTTGAATAAAAGAGTGCATATTAAAATGGTTGCAAAAAAAAATTGATTTTCAAATTATGGCCAGGCACTTTGCCAAAATGAGCCAATACGCTAGAAAATGTGATTGGTGAAGTTTCAACTCAATTTTGTCCTGCGCCTCATTTAGCCAAAAAAAAAAAAAAAGGCCATAATTTATATGACAAATGATCAAATTTAAATATTTCTGTTTGATAAAAATGATTAAAGTAATAAAAATAATAAAATATATTAAAGTTGCGAACCATAACTTCAAAAAAAAGGGGGGGGGGAGGGGAATGCACCAAAAAAACTCTTACTAAGTACACAGCGCAAATAATCAAGGCTCAACTATACTATTTATAAAAAGACTTTAATCAAGAAAAAGGTTAAAACAGCTTATGTTTTAACTTCTTATTCAAGAACCTCTTCTATGGTGTTTTTTACTAAGTTAATTTCTGAGTGTTTCTTGGGATTCCTTGAAAAAATTCTTTGAAGCGCTGTTTCAGTTTTTAGGTAAAATTATGTATTTCATATAATTCGCTACAACTAGAAATCCAGCAGGGTCACATCATACATACTTTTTTGGAAACACATTGCAGTTTATAAACACAATAGAATTACAATTATGTAAACTCTCCTTAAAATTCTCTATTATACAACTCAAATTAGTAAGGATTATGTATTAGTATTGAACTACATTTATTTACAAGTATTTCATACACTTTTCAACCCTAAAGTAATTTTTTGTGACCCAATTTAGATTTTGGATCATGACTCGTAGTTTGATTACCACTAGCTAGATGTAACAAATTTTATGTTTAAGATTATAAAGTACAAAAATAAATGTCTATTATGAAAACATAACAGCTGTACACCTTTATGACACTGGACTATATTATGATGTATATGAATACATATTTAATACCATGAATGAATTTTAACTACATACTTTCTAACTAATTAACAAAGTCATAAAAAAAGTTAGTGATGATAACTTTTAAGTCAAACTGGAATGAGAGACAGGAGCGTAGCAATTTGAAAATCATGGGGATGCTCAAACAATTTAATTTCCAAATGCTCAATGTTATTTCCAAGAAAAACCAGTTAACAATTAAAAAGTAATTAGCATTCACTCATTATTATTATTAATATTAATTACAGAAAATCACTAATAAATGAATATTTTTATAGATCATTAAAATAAATTCATAGTTTTCACAAAATTTCTGTAGTTTGAAGAAGGAAAAGGAAAGTGCATTTTCAAACACATTGCTTATGTATTTCAGAGTAATTTTTTTTTTTTTGGAAAAATTTAAGTGCAAGAAGTTTTTAATTTTGGTTTTTATTTTAAAATTTTTCCTTTAAAAGCAGCTTTATCTCATTTGGCATTAAAATGAAAATTTCCTGACTTCTAATGGAACTACAGTTTTTGCCGACAATATATCCCATGAGATGTCTCAATATTGTTTGAGAAGGATGCAAACAACGGCAGTAGTCCATAGTAACATTGACCCTCAAACTGAAATCCCCTCCTTTTTTCTGATTTTAATGTCTCAGCAGTGATAGATCACAGAGTTCTTAATCACGATATATATACTTAACTAAAAAGGAAGTGATTAATCATTACTACACAATCAAGTATTTGTAAAACCACATTTTCAGACAAAGTGCTGAAAAACAATTTTATGAAAATTGATTGAGCAAATTTAAAGTCTTAAGCATTAATTAGTGTAGTAAAATTATAAAAGTATACTAAATTAATAACTTCAGCATTAAATATTTATTTGATTGGAAAGATTTTATTATGTACTGATATGATCAGTTTTTAAATTTTGTCACCCCACTTTTTTTTTTTACTGACCCTGTTTTACAAGGATGCCTATGTTCTTGGAACCTAGCTTGAATAAGACTCGGAAATAATTGCACTTCTGAATATTTTTCTTAACAGAATATTTTGAAGTTATCCAAAACAAAGTATTTTGATTTGATTCCCTCCAAAATGCCAATACAAAATATTAAGAACACTTATAACAAAATAAATAAAAGATAATATTTACACAAGTTATTTTGAAGTCAATTACAAGATATTTACAACCATTATTCTAGAATCATTTAAAACAATATTTACAATTCTTGTTAAAGGATCTTTTAAATGAAAAAGTTCATCAGAAAATAGGATGAATTTTGGCTAAAGTTTCTGGGACAATCTAAAAACTGCTCATATGAATTGTCTATATTTCTTTTATTAACAAGGACATCAATCAGGTTGAGAGGCATTAGGGTTTCCCAGAAACAGGGGACTCCAGAAAACTGACAGAGTAATAATCAAAAATGAACGTACTATCAATCGTAAAATAATAGAGTCAAATTAACCGAAGGGAGAAACTTAACAACCAAATTTTTTTCAGCTTGTAAAATTTGTATTTTTGGCATTAATCTAAGTCCTCAAAGAAAAAAAAAATTCTTTACTGAAATTTTAAGAATAATTCTTTACAAATTACAATCTAATCTTTCATAGATGATATTATTAGCTGAATTTTTATACAGTACATTTTTACACAATGGAATAGCAATTGAATTGTCCATTCGAATCAACTAGAAGTCTTTAAATAGTAATCATGTGGTCGAGTTTGGAAGGCAAACCATGGGCTACTTGTAGCGGATGAGTGGGATAGACAGAAATCGGTAGATCCCAGACCATTGTTTGAACATCTAAAGATGATGGGCCCTGCCATGAAACTGGTTTAGCTGTATCACTTGGTTCTGGCATCGGAGAAGAAGTATTTGTTGTTACAAATTCAAAATGGAGCTTCCATTTCAAAGAAACTAAAAAAAAATATTATCATACATATAGATTTTTAACACAAAAAATATAATCTAATACAAAAATTAAAAAAAAAATCTGTGGACAAAACTTGCCTCAGCAATAAATTAAGTATTTTAAATATATATACAGTGGAGCATCGTTTATACGATGCCGAAGGGTTCACCAAGAAATGTAAAAACGGTGACGTCATATAATCGCTTTACCCTTGTGTCTAGATCCAAGAATTAGGACCACACTAAAATGTATAAATATAAACCTTGTGTAAAAGACTGTCATATAAATGATTCTCCACTGTACATATATATATATATATATATAACCATAAAATTATTTCTGCTAAAATAAATACACACACACTGTCCCTGATAACCTCAAGAGAAAATATGGTAGTTGACCCACTTTGAGAGGACTGCAAAAAAAATTCGGAACAGGTAGAAAATTATTAGAAAGAGTATATTTTGTACCTTTATAAAAATACATTATTTACATATGTATGTAATCATATGTGCACATGCCTACTAGTTCCTACAAAGATACTCTTTGCCTATACAATGATGCAAATGGCTCAAACAATCCTGACATTTTTATCATTAAAAAATGATTTTCTTTCTTAGTTTTTTCTAATGCACTTCAAAGTGCATGTTTCCTTTTATACTAATTCATACTAAAAATTACATGTTTATTCATTGGGCCTTACTTGATTACCTAAGTGGAGAAAAAACATCTTGTTTAGCACACATCAAGGCCGTATCCAGAGGAGGGGAGTGACGCCACCACCACCCCCGAAATTTTTTGCAATGTAGCATATATTCCTCCTTGAAACTTTCCTCAACATAAGAGTTTCAACGTCAGGCGCCCCCCCCCCCCAAAAAAAAAAAATAAAAAAAATTCTGGCTACAGCCTTGGCACACATGCATTCAAGTGTAACTAATAACAGGAGTAAATGTCAGTAGATCAGACCTTTTGAATATTCAGTTGATTATTCAAAAATTTGATTTTTAAACAAAAAAAAGCTAAATTCCCAACTGTAGAGAAAACATTAACTTCAGTAGGAAATTTTATTTTAAGTTCAGTATCTCACATAAGGTTGCTTTCAGTAGTATACAACTACGTACATCAGCAACTTACATATATAACTCAAGAGTTTAACCTTTTCACTACGGGGCTAGGACAACAGTAGTACCAAAGAAAATTCACTTTTTGCTCTATTAGAAATATGGTATCCTGAAGAAAAGTTTTCCTAATAGTACGATACCTATAACAGTATAAATTATGTTTAGGGCCATGGTAGCCCAGTGGTTAGAGTGTCGGAGTTCCACGTGGAAGGTCACATGTTTGATACCCGCTGAAGACCACCCATGTTCACTTGGGGATAAGTGCCTTTTACAAAAGACCGCGATCACAAATATTCGAACACGAGTATTAAAAAAATACTTTCCAGTTCTAATTTTGTTCAGTACATTTTATTTTAATTCTTTTCAAAACATTTTTTAAAAACTTTCACACCATTTTCAAAATGGCGCAACACTTCATGCCGATTTTATAAGTTTAAGCGAAAATGGCCGATCTGAAACGAAAGTGTTGCGGCTATGAAAAAAAATAAATCAAAATTAAGATTGTTTCCTAATATATTTAAAAGATTTATATGGCAGAGAGAAGGAATTAAAAAAAAAATAAAATAAAACAGCGCAATCGGGAAAAATTTTCGCCATTTTTTTTTTTGTGAAAGGGGAAATGAAGTTGATCGGCCGAAATTCGGTTGTTTGAATGCCAAATTGATGCGTTTGTATTGTCTGTGTGCATGAAAGAAGCAAGAGTTGTAAATTCAATAAATGTATTTGAAAAGGAAGGATTTACTTGAGAAATTAAGAAGAAAAAACGAAAGGTGGCGATCGCTCCTAATTTTTTTAACTGCCACTTTTTCAAACAAGGTCGCCACTTGGCGAGTACCGACCGTGAATCTAGAACTTTAGAGGACCATATGCTCTTATACCACCAAAGAATACAAACATGGATGAAAAATAAGCACTTTTAAAAGCTTTTAAAAACCAAAGCAAAAACAAGCACTACTAAGCACATTTAAAAGCCGCTACGCACCCTGTAGTAGCAGAAAGATGTGATAAAGGTGCTTTAACTTTCCATAGTCAAAACGTTAAGCTGAGTAGCCAATTCTAAACATCAATGCTTTTATCTCAACAATTTATCCATATATAGGGAAGGAAGAAAATATAGCACAATGGTGATAGCAATGCCTTATTGATTTGATGGAGCTATAAACTCTTTAGGAGGTTGTATTTAGATGGTTTTGTGAAACATTGTATCATGAATCCCTCAAGTAAAAGCACAGCTTCCATTTTCTTTCTTTTTTGAAATTTAAGTAACAAGTAATGATATCCGAACATAAAGTTTGAAATGCAGAAATTTAAACATTTAAAATAACAATATTTATTACAATAATAAATTTACAAAATTGTTACAACATACATAAACTACCTAACAAAAGTACTGCAATGAATCATATGAACATTACTCACATTTCATAACTCATCTGCAAAGTTTAGATGGAAAACACACAATGCTTACCTATATTTGTACTAAATGCAGGTGTGACTGTTAATGGAATTGGTAAAATCACTTGAGTTAGGCTCAGATGTAAAGAAAACTCATGATGTTTATTATAAGCAACAGTAGTTGTACTTTGTTTTGGTCTACCTTTACAACCATCTTGCAACTCCTCTTCACTTACTAGTGTAACTGAAAACTTTAAAAAATATTTTAATAAGAATTTTATCAACAATTAAGACAGAACAACATTACAAAATTTAAGACAGAAATATACTTAATCACCAGTGATTCATACATCATTCATGTGAAGATCAAAAATAATAGAATGCATGAACTCTTTAGCTGCATTCACATATTAGTGATTGGCAGTTCTGGACTTCTGGACGACAGACAAATATAAAGATTCTCCGATTGAAATGGGTACAATGCAAATTGGCTTGCTGTCATGGCATCAACCAGAGGAAACTAATTTTGGGTGAAAAAATATGGGCATACCTGGATGGGTGACTGATATGTGAAACTTTACTTGTGTTTAACGAGCCGCAAAAGTTAACTAACAACAAGGCCACTTTTATGAGTGAACATAGGGGAGCTACCTTGAGGCACCAGACACTAATAGTGCTATATAAATTCAATTATTATCAATTTGATAAAAAATTCATTTAAAAATAAAAAATCATAAGTAGTGATTTTCATAATATTGTAGGCCTACTACGTTGGGAGCAGAGTCTTAGTTGTCATACTTAATGTTCATTGTGAGTGAAAGTTAGTATTACTTAAAATTCAGGTACTAGACAATAGTAATACACCTTTTTTTTGGTCAAAAAGAAAAACTGAATCTTTAAGCACAATTAGAGCATTTTGCAAACAGAAAAAGTGAGCAAGAGTGCGCTTATTGCCAAAGTTCTCAGCTTTCTTTTTTGAAAATAAGTACTTAATATTTTATTATTTTAGGACATTTGAATTTAATCTTTTCGAAAGTTCTAAGCTAAGTATACGAAGGCTAGCGTTTTCATGTGATGTAATTAATTAACTTTGCTACTTTTTGTAAGTCATAAAAACACAAAACAGTGAATAATTAATGATTTTTGGACTTAAGATATGGCAGATTTTAAGATAGTGGATAATGTATAGTTGAGAATAGACTACCCCGCCCCCCGACCAAAACTGGCTAGAAGTTTTTTTTTTTTTTGAGAAGGATGAGTGATTACATATCTAGTGCACAGGACATCATTGACATAAAACATGAGCCTGAGCACCATACACTAGTCATCAATGCCTATACACTTGAGACCACTTAGGAACTTACGTCCTTGAGAACCTATGCAAGAGCATTTTTCTCACTCCACCTATTTCAGGTTAAATTATTATTTTGAACTATAAGTAAATTTTTAACAAAAAAATATGATAAAAGTAAAAATTTATTAGAAATCAATTCAGAAATTCAGTAACAAAGCACAACAATAATTAACACTAAAAAACCAGACACATAAAATTCTTTAAGAACAAGGAAGTTTCTAACCTGGACACATTTGACAGTTGCTTTAGAAAAGTCAAAGACTCCAATGATGTCCTCTCCAAGACGAAAGGACGATTTAAGCAAACAAAATCTAACCACTTTTCCACTTTGATTTGTAATATTGTAATAACCTAAAAAGTACAAAGAATGTAAAAGTAATGTAAGGTTTAGGAGAAATATGTAACGCATATTTTTTTTTTCACTTTAACAAAGTAAGAAAGAAACGGGGGGGACGGAACACAAACAGCACTTTAATATAAGATTAATTTTACAGGAGTATTTTTAATTAATTTTATATTATCTTGTGATACATAATAAACTATTTAAAACGAACAAAACTTAAAAGAATAAGTTCAAAGAATTTTGTTGATTATTTACTGAATAAATGTAAAATCAAAAAAAAAAAAACATAAAAACCAAAGAAATCACAAAAAATAGCTTTTGAAAACATGAAAATAAACCCGCCACAAGAAAGATAACAGAACAAATCGTATGTATGACCAAAAAAAAAAAAAATTAATAAATAATCAATGATAAAACAAAGAACTAAAATGTTATATATTTCCTAAAAAATTAATAATGAATTACATATGGTTTAACACTTGCAGAAATAAAGTTAAAATACAAAGCACTCTCTTATGCATACAGTAAAAATGTTTTTACAATGAAGAAATTTTTTTAGAATGGGAAAAAACAGCAAAACACAGCCAACAATTTATCTGTGAAGTGCATGTTCAATTCCACAATGTTCAACACCTTTCTAAAATAATTCAACAAACAATATAAAGTGTCTAAGTACATCAAACTCTACAAGTATATAAGTGCATGCCATATATTAAAATTAAAATTTTGATTTTTTTTTTTGGTGTAAAATGGGACAAATACTTTTTTAACAGCTAACTCATTGCAAGTTTTATAATCTAAGTACATTTATGGAAGTAAAAAGGAGAGGGGGGGGGGGGAGTAATAAAATAAATAAATGAAATAAAATACTGTTTCTAGTATTCTTGTGTTACACAACAACCAATATTTGAAAACTTTTCAAAAGTAGAAAGCTAAAATGAAAATTATTTACTTGGATTACGTCTAGCAGTAATTGCTTCTAGTAACTGCAAAGTTGTAGAAATTGTGGGTTGTTTTTGCTGACTTTGTAGAAAAGGATTTGCAGGAGCTACTTGAAGTTCTTCACTTTCAGTAACAAAATGAGTAGCAGGAATGCCTGAAGTAAAAAATGTTTCAAAAAAAAAAAAAAAAACTCATGTTTACAAGCTGAGCAATAAATTTCTTTGCAAATAAAAAATATCAGTTTCTCACAAGCAAGCAAACTATTAAGTTAGAATATTCAGTAGTTGATTTTAATGGCTTGCTTGCTCATAAATAATTAAGTCCTTACAACAATATCATGACTTGGCTATCAGTAAATAATATGTATGATTTCATATTCAATCAGCTAACAAGCAAATTAACAATAATATGAATAAAAACAATTAGTCTTTCATACAATAGTATCCGTCGTCAATTGATACGTAACTATATTCTGCCAAAAATTTTGCTGTAAAATTGTTAAAATAATATGCATAAATTTCTGTTTCATCATCAAGCTTTTTCAAAACTTTTTCCCCCCATATATTTTTTTATAATTAACATTCACAAAAAAAAAAAAAAAAAACCCAAAACCACTTTGGATATTCATTAACTGATCCCAATAATGATCAACTTGTTATGCTGTTGAAAATATGACAGTAAACATGATTTTGACAACAAAACAAATTATTATAATGTCAAGTTTTTTGAAAATTGGCACACCCAAGAACATTTTAATTACAAATACAAAGGTCACGGACCAGCAGTACACTCTGGCCCACCTAGGTTGGTTAGGGCCATATTTAGAATAGAACAGGCTCTAAGCTACTTGATAAGGCCCTTTATGAGTCTGACAGTCTGTGCTAGAGGCAAATATGATTTTTGGATGCTAGAGACAGAGCATTTTTTTGAGGATTTTTCAGTTTGAAAAAATTCCAAAATTAACTAAGATTTTGCATTTTGAAGAGTCAGTTATCAAATTTTTAAAAATCAAAGTTCTAAAAACACATTTTTTAGACTATCTCTGACGACGTTACGCGAAAGATATTTGGGAGCTTTCTCCCACAAATCTTTCCAAATGAAGTCTCAAAAAAAAAAAAAAAAAAACAATATAGACTATCTCTGGTGACGTTAAAGGCTTCCGCTGTAAAACAAATAGTTAATAGCATAGGCCTTTTAATAACTGTCTGTGTCCCAAAGACCACTTTTTATATTTGAAGTTAATGTTAATTTTAAAATGTTTCTAATAAACAAAAATACATATATTTGCATGCATACAAATAATATTTTATCAACACACGTGGTTCCAATAGTTAGAACCACACTGCACCTGCACAATTTAAAATTGATTCCTGACAAGGAAAAAAGAATCACTTGTCTTATCATACAGCAATGCATGGCAATACTAAGGCTTTATGCTGAAAGATTGATTAGTTAGGGAGAGAGGAACATACATACCATACAAAACTAGAACTCGAATAGGAATTTTTAGTAGTTTGATGACAGCATTTACACGTTGTGTTCCAATGGTTATTTTGTAAGCATATTTGACACAATGACCTCTGTATGATGGAGGTGCATTGTTGGGTATAGTTTCACGATAAATATCTGGAATAAGAAAAAGGGAACAAATAAGTAATAATTCAAAACATGAACTTATCTGCTTTATCTTATTAGATAAATTATTACACACAAAAAGAAAGTCTATTAACAAAAAATTTTGTATCATTTTAATAATCCAATTAATAAAACACTTATTAAAGCATTTTGATCAGTGGTGTAGTCAAGAGGGGACGCAGGGGACGGTGTACCCTACCTTTTTATTTTAATACAAGCGTCCCCTCAAACTTTTTACATTTTAACATAAGCGTCTCCCCAATTTTGATTTCCATTGCTTATCTTCTTATCTATAAGCGTCCCCCCTTGACTTTTTTTTCAGGACTACACCACTGATTTTGATGATACATGACTATATGATACAGAATAATTAAAACCATTAATACTTTATTGTATAATAACTATTCAAACTGAAAGAAATGCACACTTGAGGGATTCACGTGAATGAGCTGCAATGCAAGTTTGCAACATGATTACTAATTAGCTGGTAAAAGCGAAGGAAACGCCAGATGAAACCGCACTTATTACTTTCTGTCACTGAGAGAAAATCTATTTTTATTTCACTAGATACGTGAAATTAATAAGAAGCCTGGCCTCTGATGTTAAAGTCAATATCAGTAAGACGTCATTGTAAAAGATTTTATTGTGACCTATAATCAGGGTTTGAAATTAGATTGTGAAAGTTAAGCGTCATTAGCTCCTAACTGTTTTGTTTTAGTAACCAAAAATGCTCTGCTAGGCGTATTTTTAAAATAATTCAAATTGCTTGAGCAGATATAACAATTGATAATTATGAAGACAGTTGTACAATTGTTAAAAAATATCGCAAAACATGACAACCTTACTGAGAAAATTATTGACAGGTAAGAGAAAAAGTTCAAAAATCAATTTCCACTAGTAACTTTTGAGAAGTTGGTAATTTTACTTAAGTTTATGATAAACGTTTATTTTAATCAGTCCCTAATGAAATAAAATATGGCTTAATTGGTTTAATTATTTTTTTCAAGTGTTATTTACAAGTTAGTGTTACTTACAAAACTTCATTTGTAAGTAAAAATTCACAATTCAAAAATTTGAAGGTTAAGAAGTTTTGTACAAAGTTATACTAGATTAAAATAAATAAATATAAAATGACTCGGTGAAAAAATGTAGTTGTCAAACAGAGTTCATGAAAGGTTAGGCGTCAAACGTGACGACTGGATGTGAAATCGTGGTCATCAAATGGGAAATTTCAGTTGCAAAATACGACTAACGACTGCTAATTTCAAATCTTGCCTATAATGCCCAGGTTAGTCCTTCTGCTATTCTGCAGCTACAGAGGCCTACTGCATGTCTCTGTTCCACAAAAGATGTGGAAAAGATGAAGTTAGGAAAAGAATGTGAGCCATATCAACTATATATATATATATATATATATATATATATATATATATATACACCTAAGCATCAACATACTGAAAAACAATTATTCAAGTAAAGAAAGCACAAATGAGCATTAAGTTGCATGATCATTTGTGCTTTCTTTACATGAATAATTGTTGTTCAGCTTTACTGTGCACAAAGTTCATTTATTTTATTAAGCATCAACATACTTAAATTAATATACAGCAATACACTCAGTATCAGCTTCACAACTACAATGGAATCTGGAACCTTAGAAATCCAAAATTCCAGATCATACGAACAGCTTGCTGTTCTGAAATTTCGAATCAGAATCACCAACGACCTTATCATACTGAGATAGACAGTGGAACACTACATTTTAAGTTGAGGGACATTTAGAATATTGATCTTACATGTTTTACTTTGGCCTGGAGATAGCTTTAAATCACAAAACAATATTTTGGGCTTAGTTGAAAGAACTACATGACCACTTTCACCTGGAAAAAAAAAGTCATCATAAGATTCAGAAAGAAACACATTTTAATAAAATATCTGCTATGTACTTTACAATTTAAAATTATCAGAAATCTCTTAATCTTGAGAAACACCACCAAATACTAAAAAGAATATTTTGCTATACGTACATGTACATAGCATTATTTTCCGAAAAAGTAAAATTTCATTAGGTTTAATTGAAAAATGATTTTGAAAGCCTTTCCCCCTTGAATCTTAAGATAAATAGTATTGGTTACACAGTCACCTTGCTGATATAGTCTGTTTTGCATGGTTCTGGAAAACTTCATGATAAATTACACCAACTGAAATTTCCCTTTTCAATGGTCTCTTAAAATTTTGAATACTTAACACTTGCGACTGATAAGATTTTAATCAATTAACACAATTGTAAATATCAGTTAATACTTACCACATGGCTAATTAAGGATTTTCAAAATGTTTTCTTAAAAGGACCAAAAAAAAAGACGCTAGCATAGAAAAAAAATAATTGAAAGCTATAAAGGTTCTAAACTTTTAAAACCATTTCAATAGTGAATTGAATGCAAGAATCAATGGAATTAAGATTATCAAGTAAATGATCAATATCCACATGCTTCTGATCAAGCAATACAAAACAATCATCAACATAACGGACAGAAAAAGGAAACTTTATGGTTTCGAAAAGTTTAGTCTCAAAATAGTGCATATAAATGTCACTTAAGATAAGGCTTAAAGGATTACCCATAGCTAAACCTTCAGTCATACGAAAGTACACACCATCAAATATAAACGTATTTTGCTCAAGACAAACGCAAGTAAGAGAAATAAGTTCTTCAATCTCAAAACTAGAGAAATGATATTTCTGAAGTCTCAACTTAAGACAATCCAATGTGTCATTAACCAGTACATTAGTGAAAAGAGAGTTTACATCAACAGAAGCCATAGTTAAATCAAAAGGTTTCAAATCACGAAGCTTGTGAACGAAGTCAACGGAATTTTTAACAGCAAAAGAATTGCCGCTCAAAAGAGGAGAAAAGATAGAGACCAAGTGTTAGCAAGCTTATAAGAAGCAGTACCAATATTGGAGACAATAGGACGGAGAGGTATACCAATTTTATGGACCTTAGGAAGAGCGTAAAATCTGGCACAGTGTGCGACTGAGGGAATCAAAGACCTTTTTGAAGAATCGCAAATGACAGGAGAAGACTTTACAGCCTTATTAATCAAATTTATCTCACTAGTGCTGGGGTCTTTGCGAAGTGTCACATAAAAACCAACCTTAAGTAAATCATTACATTTATCAAAGTAAGAGCTTTCATCAAGAACAACAATTTGACCTCCCTTATCGCCCTTAGTAATAACCATATCAGGATCAGAGTATAATTTTTGACAGAATTATTAGCTTGCTTGCTGAAAGTATTTAAAGATAATTTTGAGTTAAAATCCACCGTATTCGCAATGAGATGCCTAATCGAATCCTTTTGAGAAGCAGTGAGAGCACTAAATCTAAAGGCTTTCTCAATTGAAGCAACCAACTTAGGAAATGAAGGTTTTGAAGAACAAGCAAAATTGTTATTCAGTTTGAGAGCATTGAGCTGATCCGAATTTAGAGGTTTAGAAGAAAGATTAACTACAGAGTTCAGATTCACCTTTGGCAAACCGTCAAGAGTATCAACCGCATTATTAATGCAAAGAGATTCAACCTTATTCTGAAGAGTAGATCTATGTTTAAAAGTGGACTGAAGAACCCTATTCCAACTTTTTCTATCGATTGAGTCGAAGTCAAAGAACAAATTCGAAAGTTTGATATGCAAAGCAAACAATTCTTTTCAATAGCAGCAACTTTTCTACGAGTTTCCTGAATCAGAGCTCTTAAAAGAGCCAGCTTGGAACGAAAAAGCATATTGTTGACTTTAGGAGAAAACACAAGATTACAATTTAAAGAAATAAACTTAGGAATAATTCTCATACGTTTGCATCTGCCGAGAAAGGACAAACGATAAAAAAACCTATACTTCTTAAGTCTAAGACTGCAAAACCCATTAATTTCAGACATAATAAAATGAACACAGGAAAAAATGATAGATGATCAAAAGGCCCGTTTAAGCCGGAAGTATAAGACAAATGATCAAAAGGCTTTGTGCTAAAATGCCTCACTGGTTCTTGGCTGTTCACTCACAGCTTTCTAGTTGCGTGTTGAGCGTTTCTTTTCTGCACTGATGAAGAGGCTCCATTGCAGCTTCGAAATAGCTATTTGCGATA
This sequence comes from Octonoba sinensis, assembly GCA_038502835.1. Lineage (NCBI taxonomy): Eukaryota > Metazoa > Arthropoda > Arachnida > Araneae > Uloboridae > Octonoba > Octonoba sinensis. Next base: position 125,695,889 of record CM076599.1, read on the forward strand.
CTTTTGATTCTGAATTTGTGCTTTTTTACGTTGTTTTATCCGTGTACTTACAACATTTGCTAAATCTCACTTTATCCTCAGAACAACTTTGATGAACAATATTTTACGACCAAAATCATCTGATTTGGACATCCATCAGTAAATCCCCCCCCCCCTTCTCCACACACAAAGAATGAAGAAAAGGCTGTTTTTCCTTGGATGAATATAGAAATTCTCAAAATATTCCTATACTTTGAATATTTTAAAGGAAAAGTCTTTGGAAATTGCCCCAGAACTTGGTGTTTTTATGTTTTTTTCTAGCAATGGCTGGTTACAGAGAATTAATACACAGAAGCAAACTTTAAAAAATGTTTGGGGAAAATGCTGATTTTGAACACAGCATTTAAAAAGAGTAATCAGTACTGCATGACATCTGTTCACATCTGGTAAAACATTAATGAGTGAGTAGGGGAGAGTGTTGTACCTTGGGACACTTTTCACATTTTAATTTTTAACTTCAAAAATTAAAATTAGATTTAAAGTCTGAAGACACTATTTAAATACACCAACATTCTCCTCTATAATATATTTTTTTAAATTCAAACAGTTTAAAAATAAAAAAATGCTAGCCATTTTAAGTAGTAACTGAAAACTGTCCTAAGGTACAACACCCTGTTGTACCTTGGGACATACTTTGTGATTCATGCAAAAGTAATATACATAACCAATTTTATACGAAAAATCATGCGCCAAATGTGGCCAAGTCAGGATTTTTATTATAGCAACCTTCTAGCTTGGTTTCACAGTAAAATGATGTAGTCTGAAAGTGTTGATGGATACTACAACATTGACAAATTCGTAACATTATTGAACTAAAATACAGCATCATATTCTAACAATTCTTGTATTTGAAAGACTGCATTTGATTAGAATATCTCTCTTTATACTAAAATATATCCAAATTATTAAGAACCATGTGTATGTTGTACCTTGAGACATGTCCCAAGGTACAACATGGTTTACTGTCCCAAGGTACAATCATCACAAAATTGTTTAAATAAAATCAAAATGGTGGTCAATCAAAAGGCAGTATCATCACTTTCTCATAACCAAAACATTTAAAAATCTTCTGTTCAATATCCAATTAAAATTCAGTAGAATAGTTTTACAAATGCTATTTCAGTAAATGAAATTAGAATGAGAAAGATATTTAGTTTTGAGTGATGAAATTTTCTTTCTCTCACCAAGTCATCAATTCAGTTCTTCTAATGCTGCCTTTTACTGTGATGCTATCTGCTGGTTAAGGTCACAATTAGAAATAAAAAATATGTTAATGTTGCCAATAGGTTTTTAGAAATTGCCAATGTTCCAAGGTACAAGCGTCCCAAGGTACAACACCCTCCTCTATTGTTTACCATGTATTATCAGATAAAACCCTCTATTTCAAGAATGAGAACTGCGCAGGAGGAAATAGTGCCATACCAAGTACTTGTTATTGAATGGTCAACTAGGCCAAATTTTGACCATGTATGTGGTTAATGCCAAGTAAGTGTAAAAATTAAACATGCATAAGTATCATCAAAGTCAAAAGAATTTTCAATTGATAAAAAAAATTCTCAAACTTTTTAACAATTTCATTTTACTAATTTTTAAATATTTCAACTATATTCTAAATGCTAAAAAAAGGAAATAAAGTTTACTTGGTAATCATTATATATTTTTTGTTGTAAATTCAAAAGGCATAATAATAGTACAAAGAAAAACTAATTGAATATAGAATATAAACACCATTTGGTGATATTATTTAAAAATTGTTAAATTTTACAAAAAATTTTTATAAGCAAAAGTCCTCCTCATTGGCTGCCATCACAATGAACATTAACAAAATTGAAATGGATTTGACCCATGAGATTCCCTTGAAACATAAGAACCCTTTACTGTTAAGGGATTACTGTATATATATATATACAGGACATAGTAAATATATTTTTTATGCCATTTTGTTAATATGCCAACTTGAACTGATAATCTTCAAAAGTGTCTGTTTTCACGCTCTCAAATTCCACAAGGATCCAAATTTGGAGCATAAACTTCACTAAACAAATCCTTAAAATGGAAAAAATAATTCTATCCTTGAAAAGACACATGCATGAATTATTTTAATAAAGGTACAAGGAAAGAAGGAGGAGGAAACAAACAGATTGCTTTTACAGTAAACTCCCGATTATCCGCAGAATAGGGTGGAAAGGTAACCGCGGATAATCCGCAAAATGGGTAAAAAACGATACTAGCGTATACAATAGATGGAAAAATCCATAACACTCACGCATGCATTTAAACTATATCTAAAAACGATAACAATGTATGCAAAAATTGTATTTTAAAGCTAAAAAAATAAAATAATACACACTCTCTCTTTCATATATTTAAACTTTTTAAATAACCACAATATAGTACTAGTACATGCATTAAACTCTTACAAAAAAGTCTGTTAGTTGTTTTTGCTTATTCATTTTAAAACTCTTTATCTTGATTTGTGACTGAAGTTTTTTCAATAACCTTTTTGTCTCAAAGGGATGCATCATCCTTTTCCTCTAAGTATTTTATTAATAGTTATAATTAACTTCAACTAATAGTCAGGTTTCGGTGACCTTGGAAGGCTTGATGTCACAGGAAGGGTGGGGGAAGAAAGAAGTTGGAATTTCTAAAATTAGATTTTGCACCTGTTAATTTAAAATGGGTATATTTTTGTACATTCAGTACATCATTGCTGAAGAAGAAATAATTAAGTGAAAAAGCTTGCGCAGATAATCCGCAAAGCGGATAACCAGCCTGCGGATAATCGAGAGTTTACTGTATTAATCGGACAACTGCACTGCCTCTGTGAGCCATACAAGATATATTACCTCTACAAGGAATGAATGATGTTTCTTGAGATGCTGTTGCTAATTCTTCTTGAGATGCTGAGCTGGGAAACTTAACCAAAGCATCATCAACAGTGCACTGACAATGAATTTGAGCACTGGCCCAAGCAAGGACTTCTTCCAGGTCACTGCCAATGCATTAAAAAAAATTAAGAATCATAATTAAAATATATACAAATAAAATCACGTAAAATAGTGCTACAATTCTCAAGTTTTTAAGAATAAGTTCAAATGAGAAACAGAACATTTTAACTTCGTACAGAAAAAACAAATGATAAAACTTTATGTATCATGATATATGTATGTATACATGCATATACAATAATAACAAAGTATTCCATGTACTTCAAATCAGATATAATTGATGGGTTACTGCCCAACCATGAAAATCAGCTCTTGGTGGACGGCAAAGAAGAATCCATTCATGTTCATTGGAAAAAAGAAATGGAATCAGTTGTTCAATAAATATTAAAGGAACACTTGCAAGAAAGTAATGCCTAATGTATGTCCCCATCAAGAAGCTTCAGAAAGAAAAAAAAATGTCCCTGTTTCCCAAACTGTAAAATACGAGAGTGAAATTGCTTTAAAAAAAAAAGGAAGCATTCTAACTTGCGTACTAACAAAAAAAACACGTTTCCATTACAAAGTATCCTAAATCTCAAATGGGTTATGGTTTTTTCCTTTTCTTCAGTGCACAGAAGTGTCCAGGTGTTTCTAATTCAGTCAGACAGTACCTTTTAAAAATAGTCCTGAAATTACTTACAGATTCAAAAGAAAAAATTAGTAATATTTTCAATGATGTACGTACCACTACGTAAAAGCATACTTTAACATATCAGAAGTAAAGTTAATATGAGAGACTAATATTTTTTCACAAAATGTGATAATAAACAGAGAGCATATAAAACTAATGACAGTAATTCTATTTATAAAAATGTGGGATAAAATTTAAAACTTTTTTTTTTTGAAGATATCAAGAAGAAAGAACAAAAGAAAATTACTTGTTGGATTGACTTTGTTTCTGAGAATATGTAAAAGGATTACGAAATGTCACAAGACATTCAACAACTTCACCAGCCAGGAAAACAGAGCCATATGGCAACCGTGCATGGACTTCTATCATCTAAGTTAATAAAATAAAACACACATGAAAATTTATTTAGGATGTTTTTAAAATAAGAAATAAATTGTTAGTGTTGAAAGTGTACCAGAAACATGAAATATGAGAGATATTTGACCATGCACAATGCTTCTGACAATAAAATATTTGATTTAACAATGTAAAGAATAATATAGATAAGTCACTCAACAATTTTACTTTAATTTGCTATCATAAGATAAATTTCATTTTTTATTTTATGCATTATTTCACTGACAGAAAATAAATTTACAACTTCAGGAGCGTACATTCAGTTGATACAATGAACAACAATAAAAATATTTAGTAAATTTTAAAATAACTATAGTAACATTTTTATGTTTATTATTTGATGATTTTATATCAAAACTATGACTATGAGTTAATAATAATTTAACTTTGTGCAAGTAAACTGTAATAGAAATATAATTTCGCGTTAATTTAAAGCACAAATGAGCATTAAACATATGTCTGCGTTTTAATGCTCATTTGTGCTTTAAATTAACGTGAAATTATATTTCTAATACAGATAACTATGAGTTTCAATCATTCTACCATGTAATCCACATCACTTCTCTCTATGAGCTCATCTAAATTTTCAGTAAATATCCATATTTTGTTCTTTTCATTGTATTTCTATACTGCACCCAATGGCTGAGTAACATGCATTACACATGCCGCGCATACAGAAAGGAAATTTTACCAGGCACGTAACTAGGTCATTTTCCAACAGGGTCAAGACAGGGCTTTAGTGCACCTCCCCTCCTGCCCGACATACACAATAAAAAAGCACATACACACTTATATAAGCACACACACTCAGTCACTTTAGCGCCCCTAAACTCTGACGCCTGGGGCACAAACCCTGTCTGCCCTCCTTAGTTACATCCCTGTTTCCTACCAGGAGGAGGGAGGTCATGGTACAGACTGCGGCATTGAAATCTTTCAATGGGGTGTTTTCAGGGGGGTTGGCTGATTATTTGGGGGTCATTGTTTTCTGGGGGGATTCTTTTTAGTGAGTACCCCATCGTTCTAAGGGGGGGTAGGCACCCCTTGTTTTACAAAGCTTGCCTCTCTTTTCTGGGGAGAAAAATCACCAAAAAAAAATTTTTTTTTTAAATGTAAATATGAAATCAATTACACTTGAACCGAGTTACAGGACTTCGGTTACAGAGTCAACTCCATAGTAGCACCAAATTTTTCAGCCCCGGTCAAAGTCACAGACATTAACGTTCAAGTAACTCCGAAATAATTACATGATTTAAAAGGTAACCCGGGCCATTAGTTAAGAATAAGTATTTTTGACGGCTTTTTCTATTTTGCCCTGGTTTCTTCCAGTTTTTGCCACTGTTCTGGCAAAAACACCAACCCTGTGTTCAAGTGAAAGATTTATCAATTATAAAAGTAAGAAAATGACGGGGAAACATGCTCATGGGGCACTAAAACGAGAATGGAGAAATTGAAGGTAGGTACATGAGTTCCTGTAAGAAAAAAAAAAGAGACCCAGTAAAGTACCTCACCTGGAGTTTGTAACCCATGTGCAAAATTAAATATGTGGCCAAGACCATAAGACCATAGCCCGCACGATGAGAGGGGAAAAGTTCTGCATACTGCATGTTGTATAAATGGGATATACATACACTTCCATAAAGTGGCAGATAAGTACACTTCACTTAATCAGATTCAATCAGGGCATTGAAAATTTGTGGATTTATGCAACTCCTTGACGAAAGTGGACTTAAACTTTAAAGATGCAACAAAAAATGATGGAAATTAAACCAATTCCTAAAAAACACCAAGGAAAAAAAAATGCTATGAAGATAGTACTAAATATAGCAAACGTACAGATCAAATCAAGTAATAAAGAGCTATTAATAGCTAAATTTTCAAATTCTTTTAAAGAAAAAATTTAATTGCTACGATTTGCAACACCAATTTCCTTTGCTTTTTCTTAATATTTCATTTATGAATTCCTCCAGAGTTTAAAGAAAGAAAACTTCTTAAACTGTTGAAGTGAAACTTACTTTTTTTTCGAACTGTGACTGTTTATTTCAACTAGTTCCTAAAGAAAACGTAAGTGATCCATAACTTTCGTGAGTAATTTATTTTTATGGAAGTGAGCAACATTATTATACCGAAAAATTTCTCGATCTTTAACTCTCAAAAACAATAACCAATATGTTAGAAATCAATGTTACACTTCTTTTTTTTCATATGAATACATATCACAAGCAAAATCAATATTTTAATTTAAAAATTGAAGTTAATCTTTATGTTATTAAAAGCTGCCTTAAAATATTATTGTTTACAGTTGAATCACGTTTGACGTTTCCGTTCTACTTCGAAGTGTTTATCTATAGAGCGGTATGACATAGGGTTTCAAGCTGAAAAACAATATTTGAAGCCAAAACAATATTTGAAGCATCTCGATGTTTGCAGCAGCATGTTTTGTTTTGAGATTAGTAGAACAAGCCAATTCTTCAACTCTTTCGAACTTCATACTAAAAGATATCAGATTTTGTTTCTTTTTCAAATACTTGCCCTTGTTCTTTTTTGTACCGCTTCGCTTGTGCTTTTAAATCTTATTAAGCATGGGGAGCTTGTAGTAAGCCAAACTAGCTAATTGTAGCCAAACTTGACAACCCTGATCGAGTGCGAGCATGTGCGAGTGACTTTCAGAGAGGAGACAGCCGGTTGAATAGACGAATAGAGAAAGTTTTTTTTTTTTATGCAGTTACAGTTATAAGCACAATTAAACAAGCACTTTTAACATTTGATTCCGTGTCCTTTAATAACAAGAAAAGATTAGAGAAATTAGTCGCGTCTGCTGGAAAGTATGTGCTGAATTTTTTTTCTTAATGTGTTCAAATTGCTCAAATTTAAAGGAAAATAAAATAGGGACTTCTTCTAAACCGATGAGAGAGGGAGAATGTTCTGGTTCTGGAGTAAACAGTAAACAAAAAAGTTTCGACTGTGTTACGTTACGAGTTCAGTTCTCAGAAAAGAGAACAAAGTAAAAATTAAATAACTGTACTTTTTTTCTTAATACTGGCAAATCTTTTCGTAAGTCTTTCTTGTTCTCTTTTGTATGCTGTTCTATTCGTGGTCTTTCACATTTTATAATTTTAATGCAACACATTCATCTGTGTATAAAAGAACGTATAGGAATTTTTTTAGAGGAGCGAACTTTCATGTAGACTAGCCTGAATCAAATCGATCTCTACTATTCAAACTTTAATGAAAAGAAACAATTACTCATGTGTTTATGAATCTCAAGTAAACCTAGTACTAAACAGGCTTTCCTATTAAGCAAAATTTGCTGCATTGTCAGCTGGTAGTATTTCTAAGAATTTGAAAATTTAAATGCATGTATTTGAATTGGTTTGTTTATAGACTTTCCTTTAAGCTGTAAGTAACAGTTTAAATATGTTTGTTGAAAATGAGTGGGAGGATAAAACAAGTTTCCCTCCAGCAATTTTTGTTAAAATTATTTTTTTTTTAAATATGGTATTAGAGAAATGATTAATTTTTTTGCAGCTGTACTATTAACTCTGTATCCCGACCCATTTAACCACATATAAGGCAGCTAATGGTATTAAAATCTAACTTTAAAAATTAACTTTTTAGAAAAGTGGTTACTTTTCTCTAATCAAATTCAGTATTTTTTAATTAAATGAATTTTTTTTGTAAAAAAAAGAAAAAAGTTTTTAGTCCATACCATTTTTACAGCAAAGGAGAATAAATTAAAAATTGTTCTATTAGCTTTTGGTGATCCGTATCTTAACAATAATGTTGGCTAATCAGGCTTGAGAGATAGATTAGGTGCGGATGAAATTAAAATTATAATGGAAGGCGGAAATGGAAGATTGAATTTTTATCGCAACTCTTCACTACTTATCTATAATGTACGTGTAAGGATAAATGATTTATTTATTTATTTTGTGCTTCTGGAATATGGCTTCTAAAGGGATTTCTGAAGCATTGTGTAAGATGTATGGGGGGGGGGGGGGGAACAAGCTCCATTACAAATTTTCTTAAGTGTAGTGCAGTTTCATAAAATGTTTAAGTGATATTGGTGGATTTAAGATAAGAAGGGACTAACTTACCTTTAAATAAAATTTTATATAATTGCAACAATTGTATTAATTAATGGCAAAAAATAAAAAAATGATAAAAATCTTTGAACTTGAATAAGAACAAATATTTCAGTTTAAAGGAAATTGTAAACTAGTCATTCAGTGTAACTTTCAATCATGAGGGTTAACTTTGAACCATGTCATATTTTTTAGTATGTTTGACATAATTAAAAAAAATTAGAGAGCTGATTTTATAACCTATCCAGCTGAGTGCAACACTGAACCTTCTACTTTCTTTTTTCAAGTCAAATATACTAAAAAATATAATGTGGTTCAAAGTTGCCCTGAATGAGTGCAGTTAAACTCCTTAGATGTATTTGAGGGATTACTTGTCGCACATACAGTGTTTAATCATTGTGCTGCTCGGAAATTTACCCTTGATATTGCTCCGAGTAGGCAACAAATAAGAGCTTTGATTGGTTTGATATTGATTAAATTGTAGGAGAAAAACAATAAACAAACAAGACACATTTAAAAAAAATAAAATGAAGCAGAATGATTAAATTAAATCTAAAAAAATAAATTAAATAGAAAGAATAAAGAAAAATATTTAAACTCCATGTTTTCTAATCTAGCAATAGCAAGTTCGGGCTTTAGTGCAACTGCCTTGCAGAAATATTCCTTGGAACAAGCGCTGTTGTCCACGTAGCCTGTCAAAGTCAAGGGCACCCTAAGGTCAGCCGCACACTGAGAATGCAGGAGGACTTTTTATCGTAGCTTTCCTCATAAGAACCAATCCTTCCCGGAACCAATTTTCTGACTGCAGAGAGTCTGCCTTAGCATGTGGAAAGCTACGAAAAAAATTCCTCCTGCTTTTGATTTCCCCCAGCGCACCTTTGAGTGTGAGGCCAACCTAATGAAGCAGAAATCCCCCAAGTTACACCCCTCCAGAATTAAGAGGGGGTAAAATTCCTTTTGAGAAAAGGGCGACTATTTTGTGTGGATATTGGAATTTTTGCAGTTACAATTTTGGGAAAATTTTGAAAACAAAGGGCAGGAGGGTTAATAAATAATTTTGTGAAAGGTCCAGTTTGGTAAATCAGAATTTTCTGAATTGTCCATTTTCACTAATTGCAATTTTGTGAAGCAAACCTCTCATTTAGGGGGGTCAATTGCTTCCTGCGTTTGTCTTGGGAAATATAATGTATTTATATGTATGTACATGTATTGTGTTATTTTTTAATGTAATATACATTAAGTTACCCTTTTCCCAACACCCCTCCCCCCAGAAAATTTTTTAAATGACGGCCTGATGTAGAGTGTCTTAAAGAGGAACCTAAATTTATTCTGACGGGACCACTGATTTATACTTATTTTTTAACTTACAATACTCCTAAAATATTTCATCTATTTTAGAATTTTTCATTCATTAAAATTTTATGTGATATGATTACTGTAACTAATTTTTAGGAGAATAAATCCTTTTATAAGCATATTCTCACGAATATTCCCTAAAAGATTAATATTGAGAATTTTACATCTCTAAGCTAAGGTATGGGAAATAGAAATTTCCCTTATTCCTTTTTTTTAAATTCATCATTCCTGATGTAGTTGTTTTATTTTTTTTTAAGTTATTTTCTACAGACTTTTTCATCCTGGATGCATTAGCCTGATGCTTGACTACTCACAAAAATATTTGTTGCTTTTTGTTAGTCTTTTAAATTTATTTTATTTATTTATTAATTTATTTATTTTACTTCATTATTAATACAGTTACTTGTTTTGTTTGTTTCATATTTTCTTTAATGGTCTCCCTCTTAACAAACCTAATACCAGTCAAAATAACTGCGCATTTTTGCCAAATAAGGTTTTACCTTAGAAAACAAAATTTTAAGGAAAAAATGTTTAATATTGAATTATTCTAAGTATCTAAGTGTTAAAAACTTGATATTAACTTCATTTTATTTCCAAATCGAAATTTTCCGAAATTAATAAGCAAAATTTTGAATTTCATGTTGTGTAATATTTTCATTCAATAAAATAGTACTTTTAGAAGTCGGGTGCAAAGCCATCAACATTGTTCAGATCAACATGGAATAGATTGTAGGCAGAAAGAAGTTGGAAATTAGCATGTTTAGCATGTAATTCCATAGGTAAAAAAAGGTATCTAAAAGTAGAGAAATATTCTGGTGTATAGTAAACTCCTGACTATCTCATCAGCATACCAGGTAAAAGCTTCTTGATAAAGGTCAAGACTTAGAATTTTGGAAGTGGCCAGTGGCCACCTGTGCCCCCCCCCCCCCCCCCGCCTTTTGCCCTTTTTTAGGGCAAAAGGCGGGGGGGGGGGGGCAGTGCATCAGTGCATTAAAGTTCCTTCTGTGTCAGCGAAGAAAATATAATATTTTGTCAAAACTATTAAGTCTACAACACAAAATAAATAAATAAATGAGTAACTTTTAAACTGGAAAAGAAAAAAGGGGATAAAATGAATGAGGAAAAACTAGCGTTGTTGGCGATCGTAAATTAAGGAAATATGAATTTTTGCGTTATAGTTTTTCATGTTGAATGTTATAGAGCACAAAAAATTTAAATGCAAATTTTTAATGTTATTGTAATAATTGAAGCAACAGATAACAAAAATCCCAATTGCAGGAACTAACCTTTTACAAAAAATCACGTTCACAAATACCAGTCATTTTCGAATACGAGCATGAAAAAATGTATATTTCCAATCATAATTTTGTTTAGTACATTGTTTGTTTGTTTGTTTTACGACCATTTCAGGTCACATAAATATTCAAGTTTATTTGCTATTCTCAAGGATATGCTTCAAACTCTCGTCTAATATGACAGATAGAACAAGACAGCACAACAGATTTTAGTATACAAAGAAGAAAATACACCCAGGGCAAAGGTGGGAATCGAACCCACGCCTCTTTCTCTCCGCGCAGAGAGGCACCGGCGCCAGTCGATTTGATGTTTAGTACATTCTATTTTCATTCTTTTCACAACTTTTTTTTCTTCACTTTCACACCATTTACAAAATGGCGGACACTTAAGTCCGATTTTATTTCAGCGGAAATGGTTGATCGAAATGAATGTTATAGCTGCAAAAAAGAGTCAAGATTAAGATTGTTCCCTACATTTAAGAGATTTATATAATGGAGAGAAGGAATTTTAAAAAAAACCAATAGCTCGAACATGGAAAATTTTTGCCATTTTTTTCTTATGAAAGTGGGAAATAATCCGCCGAAATTCGGTTACTTGAATGCCAAATTGATGTGTTTTTAAGTTTTTATTGTGATTGTATGCATGAAAGAGGCATGGGTTGTAAGTTCTATAGATGTATTTGAAAAAGAAGGATTTACTTAGGAAATTTTTTTAAAAAAGGGGAAGGTGGCGATCGCTCCTAATTTTTTGAATTGCCACTTTTTCAAACAAGGTCGCCACGTGGTGAGTGGCGACTGCGAATCTTGACCTTTAATTCTTGAGTAGATAATCCAAAAAAATATTTCAAGAATGGTTTGGAAAGATTCAAAATGTCACATTACTTATAAAAATTATTGTGAACAATTATAGTTTGTATTAAAAGAAATTAAACTTTTGTGTGAAAAATAAAATGATAAATATTTTAAGAAAAAAAGATGCATGTTTCAGAATTACAAGAAATTCCTTTTCAATCTGAAAAAAATTTTGAGCTTATGGATACAAACACATTCAACAATATTCTGTTTGAAATCCATTTTTGCAATTTTGTGCTTAAAACATTGTTCATCTTATTTTTTAGTAATAGTTTTTTCCCCTGCTATTGACTCTTCTGTATAACCATGAATTTGGATTACATCATTTCTATTAATATTTTTATATGCATGTATTTTTAAATTTCAGTTTTGTCTTATATTTTATAGATAAGTCAAGATGTCCTACATGTTGGAACATCTTCATAATGGTTGGCAAGTTGACCGAGCCATTTTATCGGAAGAAGATAGATTGGTTGTGATTCGGTTTGGGCATGATTGGGACCCAACTTGCATGAAAATGGATGAAACTCTTTATAAGATTGCTCAGAGGATCAAAAACTTTGCTGTCATTTATTTAGTTGACACCACAGAAGTACCAGACTTTAACAAAATGTACGAACTTTATGATCCTTGCACACTGATGTTCTTTTTTCGTAATAAGCACATTCAAATTGATTTAGGAACTGGCAATAATAATAAAATAAACTGGGCAATTGAGGATAAGAATGAAATGATAGATATCTTGGAAGTTTTGTACAGAGGAGCCAGAAAAGGGAGAGGTTTAGTGATATCACCTAAAGATTATTCAACAAAATATCGTTACTGATTAAGTTATGATGTTTGTTTTCTTATGCTGATCATGATGTATAAATTGTTTTCATATCACACATGTATGTACTTGTCCAACTGAAATTAATTACTCACGTTTTTTAAAAAAAAAAACCTTTTAAACCATTCTTTGCCATGTTTGATAAACTGGTGAGTGACTTCAGGTAGCACTTAATTGTGAACTATCTTAATTTTTACTTGGGTTCATCTGAAATATCAATGGCTTTGTTTTGTGTACATGAAATTTGCATCTTGTTATGTATATGTTAATCATTTACTAGGAGGAAAATCATTTAAAATAAATATAATCAAGCAGTTTTAAAGTGTAGATAATTAATAATAAATTCATTATTTATAATTTATACATAATTTTGTGTTTTATTTTTAGTTTTTCTATCCCAATAAGTTCATTCCAAAAGCATACAATTTTTTTCTTAAAATTCGAAATAAGTATTGGAGAAATATTTAATTTTCAGAAAGAAAAATGCATTACAGTATGGTCATATTCATAATAAACATTTGATAACAAATTAGAAATGTTAATTTGACACTGCAAAACAATCTATTCTAAGTATCATTTATGCTACAATGCAAAATAGTATATATATATATAGATATATATATATTGGTATATTTAAAAAAAAAAAATCATGAAAAAAGAAGGAATATAACTATTTAATGTTTTATTGTTATGTTGCTTACAGATAAAAATCACAAAAACTCTTTATCTTGTTTTCTGTTACAAAAACAGCATCACACCATTTACGTAGTCTTACTGCAGAGCTTTCCAAACTTTTCCTGATGGCAACACCCTTCCAGTACGTACAATTTTACGAGACACCCTTTCACTATTACTAATAAAACAGATTTGATTTTATCCTAACAAATGGTATTTTAAAGAAATATTTTTTTCATATGTTAATTGGAAGTACATTATAATTAATACATTAAACCCTTTTTTCACAGGTACAAAATTTTAAAATACTATCAAGAATTCAATAGTTCACATGGGCTTGATGACCATTACAAATCTGTCTTATATTAGGTCGGATGTAAGACAAATTCACACGCATTTCATCATCTAACTTTCTCAAACTACTACGTTTAACTGTTTTTGTATTAGTCATAACAGAAAATGCACTTTCAGACGAAGAGTAGGAAACTGCAGCAAAATGAAGAGTGCCCTCCTACCTAGGTGAGGTTAATCATGCCGAATAGAAATCAAGAAGTTGCACAAATATGATTCCTAGAACGTAAGTTTAAAAGTGCGGGTGTTCTTCAGGTCTGCCAGTTCATCCTCTTCAGCAAATTGAAATTCATAAGTGCTGGAAAGCGCAAAAGGATTTCTTATCCAGTCATCTAATGTTGGAAAATATCTATCCAACCTATATTTCAGTTGCAGTAAATGGTCATGAATCAATGGTTGTATTTCATTACTAACTACAAATTTGGACATTATGGAAACATGCAAAAACTGTTTTGTTTTGTTTTTCTCAACCATACCTCGACTTTATCTCTTAAGGTTGCTATTTTGCCTGTAGCGGTAAGGATATTTGCATCCTTACTATTGTGGACTAGCATGTTGTTGACTAGCTTGTGTTTCGTTGAAATATGGCGTAGCAACTTATTTGGTGCCATGCTTGTATTGGCAAGTTTCTCCCCACAAATCACACACTCCGGCGTTGGACATTATTCAACTCCACACCACGTAAATCCCATTTTTTTTGTATTCTTCCTTATACATTCTCACTTTCGTGTTCTTGCTACTGCATAATGGCGAGGAATAAACAGAGGTTTGAGACACACTATTTAATTGTTGTTCAGTAACTACTGAAGTTTCAGACACACCACTTTACTGTTGCTTCATAAACTGCCAAATGTTATCTAGTTAAAACAAGAAACCTATAGAGAGCGCCAATGCACAGCAGCAGTACAGAGACATCTGGCGCCCTAACTGGAAGTTACATGCACAAATTGTAGAAATCAACATATTGATCACGGGATTACTATGTGATCTATGATTACACTGAACCAAGAAAAGGATGTTTGATATTATTTTATCATAAGCTTTTGATTCGTTTTACAAATCGCGACACTCTTGATGCTAATATGCGACACCCAGTTTGGAAAACACTGTCTTACTGTTTAAGTGGTATTGACATTCCAGCAATAATTTGTCATTTGAAATCTAAGTGTGCTTTCACACCAAAGCAACAAACTTTTCTTTTCTTATCTGCACAACCGCAGAGCATATTTTTGAGGGCAAAAAAATATGCCTCGTGCTTGCATAGATGAGATAAAGCCAAACTTTTTGTCGTCACCTTTGTTGTGGAAGCACCCTAACATTCAATGCCTTGTTAAGAAATACGCAAGCTCAAATTTCAACATTTTATTCTTTTTCATAGTCTACAGCCTGGGAAGATTATTCATCTTCAATATTGAGGTGCTTTCTTGATGATAATCTTTATTTTTCTTCATTTTTTTACCAAAGTTGCCTACCTTGAGGTTGTGAGTTCTGCACTTGCAATGAACTTCTTATTTCCAATAGTAATAAAAAGATAAAATTACTTTTTTAAAAAAAATCATACACACATACATAGACGATAGACCAGACCCTGAATCGATGACCTGGATAGCCCATATTCTGTAGGCACTGTCAGGGATGAGATTTTTCTGCTTTTTCGAAAAAAGTTCCACTTTTCCATTTATCCCCACCCCCTCAAAAAATGGATCTTTCTAAGAATAATATTTTTCTTATAATTGCTTTGTTTAAAAGCTATTCTAAATCTAAGATAGTTTTAAAGCTAGCTTTATTTGCGCAGAAACCATCAAGTGGCTTTCGCTTATAATAATGGCTGAGCATTAAATTCTATAACATCTGGAGTGAGAAAGAAATGCTACGAAGGCAAGGAACAGGGTTGAGTTGAGAACTAGGGTCCCATAATTGGAATAATGTTGCTTTTTCGTGAACATTATAATTTCACTGTCGCCAGTGCCTGCTCATCCCTGAGTTTGGTCTTCAAGCCCGTGATTTTTGTGTCAACTTGTGAGTTTGAATGAATATATCACCATGCGGGGTAAACCAGCACCCGGGTACCGGAACATGTCCCAATACGCTCTTTCATCTAGAAGCCCTTGGGGGAAAAAAGCCTTTGAACGCACCCGCTCCAATAATTGTAAGAGAGATAAAATCAAATAATGTGCCTTTACTGAGAGCCTAAAGAATGTTGCTTTAAAGAAACTACGTGGCTTTCCCAGGCAAGAACATATGAGAAAAAATTTTCCATGGAGTGCGGGGGAGGGGGTATATGTGGGATCCAATGCAATGAGTATTACTAGATCGACTGTAGCACTATCTGGCAATAAAACGAAGCTATTAAGGAGATAGGAGATATGGTCCTGAGTGGACGCCAAGGCCGTAGCCAGAATTTTTTTTCGAGAGGGGGGGGGGGGGGGGGCCTGACTTTGAAACACTTGTTGAGGAAAGTTTCAGGGAGGAATATATGTTACATTGTGAAAAATTTTGGGGGGAGGGTCCGTGGGCCCTCCCTCTGGATACAGCCTTGGTGGACGTGAACTGCACCTAAGTTGTCATAACTCTCAGAACAGATGGGTTCAACCGAGGTAGTGTAAATTATTGAAACAAGGCTATATCCATAAGGTTGCCCACGGGCCCGGCTCCCCCCTGAAATGTTTCGCATTGTACCATATATTCCTCCATGAAACTTTCCTCAACATAAGTATTTCAAGTTAAGCCCCCTCCCCCCCCCCCTGAAAAAATTTCTGGCTACGGCCTTGTATTGAAAGTTACCTATACCCTATTGAAGTAGTAATGTTTGCATTTCTTGGTTTGCTAATACTAAAAAAATGAAGCTAAGGTAATTACTTTCCTGTTTTTTTTGCAACGTAACAAGTTGAAAATATAGCCTTAAATTTTAGGGAAGAAAGGCAGTGGGAATCGCGTGAAAAGGGCATTCGCAAATGACGTCACGCTGGAGGACAAGCAATCGCTGATGATGATGATGACAGCTAAACTTCTACCTTCGTTCGGCTTCGATGCGATCTTTCACCACGTTGCGTTACAATTATTTTGCTCTTTCCGTTACAATATTTATGTTTAATTAACTTGTTTTGCATTTTTTGTTGTTTTTATGTAGTCTGTTTTGTTTGCTTTACTTTTCTCTTTTATTAATTTTGTTGTTTGATTTGTTTTTAAATTGTTTCATTGTTTTTAGTTGACATTGTTTATTCATTATTGTTAATTGTTTTTGTTTTTTTCATTGATTTTGTTTCTTTATTTTTCTTTTTTGGTTAAAAGTAATGCCCGATATCCAATATGTATACGTCTTACAAGAAACAAATCCGATGTATCAGTGAAAGATCGCGAAATTTCACTTCGAAAATCTGTAAACATCCTGTATGTACTTTATTTCCCGTACTTTACGTTTCCCCGTATGTTACGTTTTTTTATTCAGTCCATTGGGAAAGTTAAATCGGCTTTTCATGTGTACATTTTCAATCTTTCTACCGCCTAAATGTTCCTACTAATTAAATAGATTTTAATATTTTGTTTCTTCAACTCAGCATCCACAAATTTATCCATACTTTGTTTATCTGTTTCCCTTTTTGAAGTTAGTTTCTCTAATTTATTACTATTACAAAATTCAGAAATGTATGTTAGCAAAATTTAAAGCTAAGATACAGGATATTAGCGATTTCCTGAATATTCTCTACATGCACTGAAACAACATCATACTAAACATAATAGAAACATTCACCAGATTTCAAACTATGTTATGCATTACCTTTCTAGAAGTCTGCAGAAGAATAAAAAACTTTTTTTATTATCTCATTCTTATGTACTGGGCTAATATTTGTTTCAGTTTTCAGATTGCTTGTTAAGTTAGATTAACTTTTTTTCCTCACTAAAGTTAATTTGAACCCACCCGCTCCAATAATTGTAAGAGAGATAAAATCAAATAATGTGCCTTTACTGAGAGCCTAAAGAATGTTGCTTTAAAGAAACTACGTGGCTTTCCCAGGCAAGAACATATGAGAAAAAATTTTCCATGGAGTGCGGGGGAGGGGGTATATGTGGGATCCAATGCAATGAGTATTACTAGATCGACTGTAGCACTATCTGGCAATAAAACGAAGCTATTAAGGAGATAGGAGATATGGTCCTGAGTGGACGCCAAGGCCGTAGCCAGAATTTTTTTTCGAGAGGGGGGGGGAGGGGCCTGACTTTGAAACACTTGTTGAGGAAAGTTTCAGGGAGGAATATATGTTACATTGCGAAAAATTTTGGGGGGAGGGTCCGTGGGCCCTCCCTCTGGATACGGCCTTGGTGGACGTGAACTGCACCTAAGTTGTCATAACTCTCAGAACAGATTGGTTCAACCGAGGTAGTGTAAATTATTGAAACAAGGCTATATCCATAAGGTTGCCCACGGGCCCGGCTCCCCCCTGAAATGTTTCGCATTGTACCATATATTCCTCCATGAAACTTTCCTCAACATAAGTATTTCAAGTTAAGCCCCCTTCCCCCCCCCCCTGAAAAAATTTCTGGCTACGGCCTTGTATTGAAAGTTACCTATACCCTATTGAAGTAGTAATGTTTGCGTTTCTTGGTTTGCTAATACTGAAAAAATGAAGCTAAGGTAATTACTTTCCTGTTTTTTTTGTTTTTTTTTTGCAACGTAACAAGTTGAAAATATAGCCTTAAATTTTAGGGAAGAAAGGCAGTGGGAATCGCGTGAAAGAAATAATTTTGATGACTAAAAAAAATAGGTTATTTAATTAATAAATCCTCTATAAAATAATTCTGAGTCGCCTGAACTCTGGCTCGGATGCTCAGATTGAACTCCAGTCATAGCTCAGTGCACGACAATTTGTGTGTTTTTCAGTGGCAATATTTGATACAACCGTAAATCATATGATATTTATTAACTGCAACTTACGAAAACATTGTGTTTTTTGTTTTGTTTACAGATTGTGTCTGCTTTTATATAGATCGTAAAAAAAGCAAATTTGCAGGAATATATTGAAGTTTCTTTTGAATAATGAGATATTAACATAATAAATATTGTTCTAGTTTAGTTTGGACCTTTTTCCTGCCATACTATTATAAATGGGGAGCACAGTGTATTTTTGTGTTTTGATATTATTCCATATTTTATACCTTTGTAAAAGCACAGACTATGCCTTTGCAAGTAATTTCTTTAGTGAATTGGAACCTTCAAAAAATGTAAATAGACATTTGACGGATCTTAAAATAACAGTTCCTGTTAAAAGTGTTTATGATACTACTGAGTTAAGCGATTTTATGCAGATATCTGATGTACCTGAAGATTGCAACAATGCACTTGAAGCATTCATAGAAAACGCAATGAACTTTACCCGTTGTGCCGCTTTAAATGCTAGACCAATAAGGCTATGTCGTACGTGCAATAAAGAATTAAATTCTGCTCAAAATGCTTACGAAAAGTTTAAGTCGGTATGTGTTTTAATTATTTGGTATGAAACTAAATGATTTGTTTGAAATGTATATTTTTTTAATCCTTATAGTTTTTTTCTTTATTATTATTTCTTTTCAAGCAGCAGCACTAAATTCTTATTCTTAGTTTGGTAAAGTGCTACAAATAATTCATACAAATTAGCTGCACATATTTTGTTTGGTGAATATAATATGTCTTTTGTTACATATTATTTTCAATTTTTAATGTCTGAGTACTTTCCACACACATCAAAGGTGATAACTTCTCAAAAGTTTTTAATACATATGATTTTCAATGATTTTGTTAGTTATCTATAATTTTTTCGGTAAAGCTGTAATAGTTTTGCGGTTACAAATGGAAATATATTTTTTCTATATGCAAAAACTTTTAACAATAACATGACCGTGATAACAATTAGCAGTTGGCAACTTTGTTTAAGCTATTTGAACTTAAGCTATAAGTTCATATAAGAACTTGCTAAATTGATTAGAGTCTAAGCCAATAGGGGGGTCCACTCTGGGTGACACCCTTTTGGGGGTGTTAGGGGTGACACCCAATATGAGTTAAAGATTTTTTGAATAAATACAGATATACAGATGCTTTAATTGTACAATTTTACTGGTGCTATTTCAATGTATCATATTTGGAAATTAATGTAGTGTATTGAAAGTTGCACCTAATAATTAAAATGAAATTTCTTAAGATTTTTTTTTCTTCAGTTTTGAAAATAATATGAACATCTAAACTACAAAACTACTAGTTTATACAACACAATTAATTTTTTTGTTGGGGGTGGGGGTGACATGACAAATTACCGCCCCAAACGACACCCATGCTGGAAACGCCACTGTCTGAGGTTTTGTGTATCTGGCTATTGAGTATATTTAAAGCATATTTGTGGTTGGAAGCAAAAGCAGATGAATTGAATTTGTTGTAAGTGGTATCCAAACTTTTAAATCAAATCGATTCTGAAGATAATAAAAGCACTGATGAAGATTGTGAAGTTAATTAGTCAATACTGATAAAGTTCAGGAAGTACTGAGATTACCAAAATATCTTGATGATGTTGCATACTTTCCTGCTGAAAGAAATTTAATTCAGCATTGCAAATTGTCTATCTGCATACTATTGCTACAATGACCTTGTAGCAATAAACTGGTAAAATCCTAGGAGAGCCCACCCTGTTTTGAAGTCGCCAATTTGGCGTGAATCTCGCAGAACGATAGAAGCTGGATTTTTAATCAAATCAGGGTTACCAAGATTGTGTACTCATCGCCAACCACACCATTGGGGTGGGCTCTCCCAAATTTTTCAGAAAGTTAAGGTCTCTTCAACCAAAAAAGGAAGAAACTTTCATTTGATTATAATGAGCAATGATAAGATGAACAGTAACAAGGCTCAATCTAGCATTCCTTATAGGGTCCACTATTTTTGTGAATTTTTTAAAAACTTTTGTGAAAATTCGAAATTTAAGCATATAGGTATGAGAAAATTTATTATTATTTGCCCTTTATTTAATAAACAATTCTATGAAAAGCAGTGGTGTAGTCCTGGATAAAAAGGTGGGGGGAAGCTTATATATACGAACATCAAAAAAGGGGGGGCGTTTATGTTAAAATTCAAAACAAGTGGGGGACTCTTGTGTTAAAATAAAAAGACTAGGCAAGGTTAGCACCATGGGTGCAAGACTTCCGTCCACGGGACGGATTTCCGTCTTTTGAAAATACTCGAGGACGGAAAAAAATTACGAAAAGATCGCGAGGAAGGAAGGGATTTTTTTTCCATCTGCAAACGAATTTTCCACTCTCTCTCATCAATTAAAAGTCACAAACGCAAAAACGAACCCTTTTACATAAATCGCGATTGCAATCTCAATGGAGCATTTACAAGTACAAAAATTGCAAATTTCCGCTATTAAATTCCATCATTAGCTTTTATTTTCATTCTTTTCAACATCTTTGCTTGAATTATCGGACTATTTTTAAAACAAGGTGTTTTCAAAATGGCGCGCATCGTTTTACTTTACATATGACGACTTTGTGGGTTTATCACCATCTCGCCATCGTTCCTCAATTTGACTAGCTGATATGGTAAGTATCCTATTTGAAATGCATGAGTTGTACCATACTAAGTTTCTTTGAACAAATTAGGGATGACTCATTAAGTATAAGATTAAAGACCAATTGGTTGATGAATCATTAGAAGAATGTTTACACGTATTTAGATTGCGTAACGGAAGTTTCTCTTCGTGGTGACTCTTGATGTTATTTTTGTTTTAATTTGCACTTATTATTTTTACTTCATTTTAAAGAGAAAAGCGAATGAAAAGAAAATCAGAACTGTATTTAGCTCGATAAAAAAGCTATCGGACTTCTTTTTTTTTTTCTTCCGTTTTTGAAAAAGTGAAAAAAAACCTTTTTGTCGGAATTCCTGTTTTATGAATGGAAAAATTAGTAATTTTTTACCACATTAAAGCCTTCAACTAGTCATACAGAGTACATTCAATATGTTCTTTTTCTCAGTTTTACTTTTTTAAGCCTTCCAAAATTTTCCGATTTCTGCAAGAATTAAGGGGGTTTATATCGGTATTTTTCGGACATTTTCGCTATTATATTAAGGAAAAATGTTTTTTCTTTTTTTTTTTCAGTAGATATTTTGGACAGATACCCTTTTTTTTTTAATGAAGTAAGCTTAATGTTTTCTCCGAAAACGGCAAAAACTGCCGGGAAATTAGGCGAGCGGAAATTTTCCCGGTTTTCCTGGATCGGCCATTAAGTTTTGGTGGGAAAATACGCATCAGGCAAAGATATTTCCTTTAATTTCTTAATCGACCATAATAAGCTGGTCACAACTGATCTTTTGCCTAAAAGTCCCCCCCCCGTTTTTTTGTCAAATCTGAATCCTTTTTTTATAATCAAGCCTCAGTTTTTCCTTTACTTTCGTTTAAAAAGTACTTCTCATTATTTTTTATTTTAAATTCTCTTGATTGATTCATATTCATGTGTTCATTTATTAATTATAATAATTGTATTTTTAGTACATGAAAATGATACATGTACGGTACCGGAGCCCAAATACGGAATCCCGAAATCCGGAACTTTTTCAAAAAAATCGGCAGCTGGAAGAAAAATAGCTTCTGTTTTTCAAAGAAAAATCTGGAAAGATTTTGCAACTTTTTTTTTTGGAAATAGGCATTTTAAACAGAAGGAAAACAAAATGTAATAAACATTTTTAAGATCGGAAATGTGCAGTTTTCAAAAAAGTTATTTCACGATTTTTTGAAAGTGGTTCGTTTTTGCGGTTAGAGTTTTTATTAATTGTTGCTTTAATTTTAAGTTAATATCATTAAATTTTGCTTTTTTTTTCCTTTCTTGTAGTTTTATTATATTTATTTTTTAAAAATGAGCTCTACTTTTCGCACGATACAGAATATTCCCGAAATTGAAAATCGGAGCTTCTCACATTTTCCCGCTAGTCTGATCTTTTACTGCAATTTAGTGGCTAGAAAATTAGAGTATACAATCATGTCAGGATTTGACGGAATTCTTTTCTGTTATCGGTTAGTTAAAGGATTAAAATAATATCGGGGGAAGTCCAGATGGTTTCGATGTTTTGCCTCGAATGGAAGCAGATTCCAACTTCGTTTTTTGTGCTAAGCTTCGCGACTTATAGACGAGTATATACGATAATAAAAAATATTATAAATGAGCAAAATGCAAATAAAATATTCTAGAGCAAATTAAATCGCACTGATGCTACTTACAAAGTTCTTTGAATTAGTAGGATCCAAAATATGTAAAGATCGCGGCGCCGAGCTTTCCAGATTTGAGGCCCACTGTGTATTTCAAATTTTAACTCACTCACAAAGTATACTTGAAAGGAAAAGGATAGTGGCATATCAATGAGGTTATATCAATAAAAAAAGTAGTAAAACTTACCATGTGTAGGTATGTATATAATTTTATTGCTTATATCAGGTCGATTCAGCATTTTTAACGGTCATTTTTTGTGAATTTTAAAGAGATTTTTGTGAAAATTAAAAATTTAAACATATACTGATGAATTTTTTAATTATTATTTGCCACATTTATAATAAATAATGGTATAAAAAGTAAAATTTGGAATTTTGTGAAGTTGTGTGTTTTGATTGATTTGAATCTTGCTAAGGATCCTAAAGCGGACCCGAATTTCCTCTGGCGTTACGCCTGTATATATATAATAAATACTCCCCCCCCCCCTGAAAAATTTCCCGTGAGTCAGCGCAAATTTTTTTCAGTCCTGGCAACTTCCAGGACTTGCACCCATGGTTAGCACAGTAGGTCCTTTAACTGATAAGTAATTAGTACTGTTCATTCTGCAATAGTATTTAGTTTACTATATATTTCTATATTATACTATTTTGGGTTATTTTTTTTTCCTTTCAGCTTCCTAATCCGTGTCATTCTACATTTTTTGGCAGTGATCAAATTTGTTTAATAGATGCTATTTATAACCAGGCTCATGAACTGTGGAATAAGAGTAATTGTGCAAGTAAGTTTTAAAAGGGAAAAATAAAATAGTGCTTTAAAAAAAACCCTCATTTTTAAAGGTTTATTTTGTTTAAATTTATTTGATTAACAGTGTCTTTTCAGAACTTTAAATGGCATTCCAAAGTTGTGCATTAAATGTTTGCTTAGCTTGTGTTTTATATGACTATTATTTGTCTTCAATTATAGGTTGCTTTAATGTCAATAGCATACATCTAAAGGATGTCACTGATGACTTTTTTAAGGCCTCCAATGAATTGAATATATGCTTGGAAAATTCAAATAATGTGAGAGAAAAATATTCACTTTATTTAATGATAGAATCTAAATTATTTCCGTTGATAATGTGATACTGTTTTTACTATATCATTTCAATGACTTTTAAAAATATTTTGATTTAATGTATTTTTGAACTGGTTTCACATATCTGTTCTCTATGTACTTCTCATAAATAAAATCCCAAACCTGCAATATTTGTTAGATAACCAAAGTTAAAAAGACCTGAAAACTGTTTAGGAGATTTGAAAAAACTGCTATCTGTTTAAATTTTGTACAAGAGAGTAAGAGTATAAAAAAATTAATTAACTTTGACAAGTTACAAGACTAGAGACAAGTAAGAGTATTTAATAATAAATTAACTTTATGCTAATTAAACTGTAATAAAAATTTATTTCACATTAAGAAAGCACAATCTAGAAGCACCCTGCCGCAAAATCGAAATTCCAAGCAATCCTGAAACAAATGTCTGAATTTTAATGCTAATTTGTGCTTTCTTAACGTGAAATAATTTTTTATTACAGAGTAAGTATGGTTGGAACGATTTCGAGATAGGATCTTTGTAGCAGCAAAATTCTACTGTCAGTCACTCTTATATCAATACTCATGCATTGTAGCTCGCACTTGCAGAGGCAATTAGTAATATACAATCTTTGTCTTGTACTTGGAGTGCAATTAAACAATTAAAGTTCTTTCATATGAAAATAATTTAATTTGTATGGACCTGTATAATAATTCCAATTTTGTTTTTCTATAACTTTAGCTTAAAGTTTCCTTATTTTTAGTAGTATGTACCAAACTTAAATTACTTGGTATTGAAACTGATAGTTGTGAAATTCAATTTTTCAGTTTGCTGGAGGGAGTGCAAATGACACTTGTAATATGTGTAAAGATTTATATGGCAATGTGACTGATAGATATAAAAAATATTTGAGCAGCAGTAATAATTATAATGTTGGAATTTGCATGGATATTGTAGATAAAGTAAGTATATTTGAATGTAATTTCATTCATTTTTTCTTTAGTAATATTTATCTTTATTATTTTTTACATCAGTTTCTTAGTTATCTTTATTTTTCTTAGTATAAATTGTTTGTCATTTTAAAATATTTCTGATGATGCATATAACCTCTTCAGACCACAGAATTAAGCACAAACAATTTTGGCGCAATTTTTTGGTTCTTTGATTTAAAACATGATTACAAAACACAGGGGTCGGCGCGAGTCACTTTTTTCACTAAAAGTCACTTTTTTTTGCATTGGTCACTTTTAGTCACTTTTTCAAAAATTGGTCACTATTTTCACTTTTTTTAAAAAATGGGTCAATATTTTCATTTTTTTGCCCTTTCTCTGGCAGAGCCAACTAAAAAAGTTAATTTGTCTGTCTATGAATTAAGAAAACATTGCAATTTTGCATAAAAATACGTGCGCCAGGATTGAAGCTTCCGCGTATCCGCCATTTTTGGTCCTGTAAGTCCGCAATTTTTGGTCGTTTTTTGAAATTCGGCGTGGGTGGGCCCGAGTGTGCCGAAGTTAAGGTTTGATATTGCAGTGTGATGCAACCAGAAGGGGAGGCTTAGAGGGCCCGTGACCTCTCCCCCCATCTAGAATGATGATTTTAATTGTTCTTAATTTTTTTTTACTCGAGAAGAGCAAATCCTAAGAAAATAAAATAAAGCGATATTTAAGTTAGAAAAGAAAAAAAATCAGACTAAAAATTTTTAGCAGTGGCAGATTATATCACTCAGAAAATTACCGTAATTTCTCTTTTCTTTCATCCCCCCCCCCCCCCCCCCACTCCCGAACTAACTCACAATCACAAAAGAACATTTTCGGTGAGGATTTCTCAACGAAAAGACAATACGCATCTCGAGAAAATAAAGTTGCAGTATGGGACCTCAAATCCGGAACGCTCGGGGCCGCGATCTTTCCGGATTTTGGGTCCTCATTCAAAAAATTTTGTAAGTAGCATCAGAGCCCATGTAATTTGCTCTGGAACTTTTTATTAGCATTTTGCCCATTTATAGTATTTTTATTAAGGTATATACTCGCCTATAACTCGCGAAATTTAGCACAAAAAACGAAGTTTGAGTAGGCTTACATACGAGGCAAAACATCGAAAAATCTAGACTTTTCTCAATGTCATTTTAACCTATTTAATTAAACAATTAAAGAAAAGATTTCTGTTAAATTTTGATATGGTTTTATATTCTCTAGCCACTAAATTATTGTAATAAAAAGATCAGACCATCGGAAAAATGCGAGAAACGCGAATTTTCAATTTCGCGAATGTTCTGTATCGAGCGAAAATTAGAGTTCATTTCAAAAAATAAATATAAGAAAACAACAATAGAAATAAGCAAAATTTAATGATATTAACTCGGAATTATAGCAACAATAAAGGAAAGCTCATCGCAAAAATGGACCCTTTTCGAAAAATCGCGAAATAATTTTTTTTGAAAAAAAAAAAAAAAAAAAAGGGACATTTCCGATCTTAAGCATCTTTATTACATTTTATTTTCCTTCTCTTTAAAACACCTATTTCCGAAAAAAAAAAAAAAACGGTGTAAAACATTTCCCGATTGTTTTTAAAACAACAATTAATAAACTCTAATTGCAAAAGCAAACCCTTTTCAGAAAATCGCGAAATATATTTTTTTTGAAAACAGCACATATCCGATCTTAAACATGTTCATTACAGTTTATTTTCCTTCTCTTTAAAACTCCTATTTCCAAAAGAAAAACGGTGCAAAACATTTCTCGTTTTGTTTTTTTTTTTTTTTTTTTTTAAAAAACAAAAGCTGTCTTTTTTTTTTTTTTTCAGCTGCCGATTTTTTTCGAAAAAGTTCCATATTTTGGGTTTACTGGATTTCGGGATTCCAAAATTGAGGTCCCATACTGTATATTCATGTCAAGAAATCATTAAATGATGATTCAGGGGAGGGGGGAATCTAAATTCTTAAAAAACTTTGGATCTGAAAAATTTTTAGCAGTTGCTGATTATATATATCGCTCTGAAAATTACATTATGACCTCTTTTTATTTCCATCCCTCCCCCCCCCCCCCCAATAAAAAGGAATTTCAAAGTTCAGATAGGAAAAAAAATAGTGCACCCCCCCCCCCCCCCCCGTAAAGAATTTTTCTGATTGTGCCACTCATACTGTCATTATGTATAACAGTGATACCGTGTAACTATCACAACTAAAATTATAAAATCAAGGAAGTTTTTGGAGCTCAATCAGGGAATTTTTCTTGGATTTTGTTACTACCACGAAATTACAAAAACAGTATCGAATAATCAAACGGTGTGTTTCCTACAATGATACAGAAGATTAGCACAGTATTTTCAGTCTGAATAATTTTGATGAAATATCAAATTTAGATTTATTTTAAGTGAAATTTTCTAATCCTTAAACAAGTAAAAAAAAATATTTAAAGGTATCATTTGCAAAATAAATTTTATTCAATGTTGAACATAAATTAAAATTTGAAATTTCTGCTGATTTGAATAAATATTTATTCATTTATATTTTTAAATAAATAACAATTTGAGAAAGAAATTAATTAAAAAAAATAACTTTTGTCTCTCTCACTCTTAGCCATTTATGGGTTTTGAAAAAGGTATTTATGAACATAGTTACAGGTATAAAAATTCTTATTTTTGAATAGGCTATGAATTTTATATTTAAGTTGGGTAAAAACTCTATTTATTCAAGTTTAGTTTTCAAAAGATGTCGAAACTGCTCTTTTTCAAGTTACATTTAGTTTAAATAAAAAAAAAAATAACACACAAATTTATATTTTATTGGTCACTATTTTTAAAGCTGTGGTCACTTTTTTCACTATTTTGAAGATTCCAAAGTGCGCCGAGCCCTGCAAAACAAAATAACTAAAAAAATCTTTTCTTTAATATTAATTAGTTTAAATAATAATTAATGCCCAATTTCCATGTTTAAAACGAAGTTTACTATCTGTTAATTTATTTCAAAAACAATTGAGTGTTTTAGCTTTCAAATTGCACAAACAGTAGTTAATGAACAGTATTTTAAAATGTACACTTGGAATGAAGAGGTTATAGGGCAAATCATAATTATAATAACAGTAATAATAATAATTACTATTATTATTATTATTAAAGCTCTTCTGAAGGATTTGTGAATGTTTTTCAAATTCATTACTTTGTACTAAAAATGTTCTCTATTTGTTTTTGTACATTCTGTTTCTTTTACGTGTCACGTGTTTCAGAATTATCACATTCTATTTCCCAATAGCAAAAATCATGCAGCAGGGGGGCAAGATTTGCATTTTTAAGTTGAAGCTTGCAGATAAAATTTATCAACTCTTAGTTTGCATAAAGATCTTAATGTCTTGGAACTTCAATTCAGATAATTCTCTTCATGTTCGACATAGACCCCTCCCAAACCAAATGCCTATTTTCACCCTTGATGTATGTACATGTGTATATTAACGAATTTTTAATTATAAGATCGTAAGTTTTAAGAGAATTTCGGCTTAGTTTTACTTTTTATCCAGGCTTTATTTATGTTTTTAATTGTGCAACCACTTTAAGGGGTTTAGTTTATAATTTTTTGTGTTGATTTATAATGTTATTTTATAATGTTTTTTGAGTTTTAGTTTATAATGAATTTGTTTTAAATTAAATACTGTTAGTATGTTAAATATTTTTAACAAGTACTTTTATGCTTAAATTTTAATAAAAATTATACTTTGATTTGAAAATATATTCAGCAAGTTTTTCTAAAATTAGTAATAAAATTTTAAGCTGCATATTGCATAACTTAAAACATAACTGCATAATTATGAAATTTATAACTTTTGTATTTTTATAGTTTAAATTTTTAGTGAAAATAAGCTGCTAATAATGTACTTAAATACTTATGTACTACCTTGATATTTTGAATAGATGAATATTACACGACAAATTTGGCATAAGGAATATAATTGCACCATCTTCTTTGATTATGCAATTGGATATGCAAATGTACTGACAGCTGTGCTGGTAGGCACAATGCCAGTGTTTTTCTACCTTCTTGCTAAGAATATTTCCATCATAGAGGATGTGAAAATTGTGCGACGTAAGTTTGTTTCAGTTTATTAAGATCATTCAGTTAAACAAAAAATGTTAGCTTTTTCATAGATTTGCTGTTCTCATATATTACCAAGGTATGATTTAGCTTGTTTTTTTTATGAGTAAGGGGGAGATGCAAATATCACACACAGACAATAACTACATTTATATACAATTATTTTCTGAATTCATTTGTTGCGAAAAAGAACCTAACGAGACCACAAACTTATTTTCTGCTCAATTGTGGAAAATTTATGACCAAATGAAACACAGATTGGTTACACCTTTTCAGATATGTGATTCCAACTTCTTTACTATATATTTACAGACTTTAGTAATACGATTGCACAAATAATTCTGTGGAGTAGTGAAGCAAATTTTACTTTCACTAAAAAAATAGCTGATTTTGTAGTTGAAAGAAAGTTTTGAATTTCTAAACTGATGTGTAAGGCATTTCTCCCAACAAATTTTATTCATTTTTTCCTTACATTTAAGCAAATTGTCACCATTAGTTACTTTATCTAATGCTGACAATTTTCTTTTTGTGATCTTTCTGATAATAGTAAAGTTATAATTCCAGAAATAACATACAATAAAAGTTTAAAAAGTGACAAAACAGCTATTGCGTTATTTAAAAGACAATTTGTCGAGGATCAAATTCATAACATTTTAAAAAGTATTCTTAAAGAATTCGTTCTAGAGAGGGGGAGCAGCTATTTTTTGAATTTTATTATAAAATAGTACCAGTGGTGGTGTTCCCTAAAAAGCCTTCGTGCGTTGCAGGGCAGGCAGTTTCATTGAGTACTAGTGGTGGTGGTGTTGAACATTAAAATCATTTTATTATGCCTCTTTAAGATATGTTTGTTATTAATATTCAACAAAATATTTTCTATTTCAGCTAAAAGAAAAAATTATATTCCCATACCCTCATCCTAATGAATTGTCTGCTCATCATTTTCAATTTTCTCAAGCAGTATGTGATGAAGATATGAATCGGTGTCGAAAAGAGGTTAATTCTTTGTCCTAAAATGCTTGCCTAAACTTCATCATTTCGATCACTAACAAGCAGGCCTGTCATTTCGAGTTTTCGGAGAGTGGCAAAGGGAATACTCTCAATATATATTAAATTTTTAACAAATAAAGAAAAAAATGTATGCAAATTCATACAACTGCATTATATTCTAGGGGAGGGGGTACAATCATCCCTTCCTGACCTCTCTAAAAGGAGGGCCTGCTAACAAGCTGACCATTTCTTGAAAAACAAGAAAATTGTGTTTAAATGATATATTCTACAAAAAAAAAAAAAATGTTAAGTTAAAATGCCAAATTATGAAGAGGGTTATTTTTGAATAAGGCAGTAAATATGTGATTATTTTTGCTTAGATGCTGTATTTGTGATGATTTTATTTATTTTTATGATTTTTCATTTATCTTAATTGGTGTTAATTAGTTGTTTTACTTGTATTTTAATTAATAGCTTAATATTAGGGATCATTCATAAATGATGTCGCGCTTCAAGGGGGGAGGGGGGTTCGTGAAATTGTGACAAAGTGTGACAAGGGGAGAGGAGGGGGTAACAAGAAGTGTGACATCATGCATTATGCAACATAGCGTAACGCGTGACCAAGGGGGGGGGGGTCCGCTGAAATGTGACATATTGTCACAAAGGGGGGAGGGGGTCAAATATATGGGAAAAAAGCATGACGTCATTTATGAACGGCCCCTTAGTGCTATTAAGTAATTTATCTGATTATATGTCATTTCAATTATCCTACAATATAGTTATTCAAAATTCAGCAGCATTCTCCCATCCCTATGTTAATTGGAAAAGTATCTGATTTGCAAAAATGTAGGCTTCAATTATTAAGAGCTTACAAGCCAAAAATAGCCTTTGTGTACATTACCATGTTAGCATTAATAAAAAATCTGGAAAGCTTATGCGTTGGAATGTACTTGTATATATAATAATAATGTTGCAAAGTTTTTAAAAGTTTTCTTTAGTTATTTATTGTAAAGCTGTTGCTTTTTTGATTTAGAAAATTATACAAAACAAATCAGGGGTCTTCAACCTATGGACCACGGGCCACAACCGGCCTGCAAACACATTTTGTCCAGCCCTCTGGAAATTTACAAACTGAAAAAAAAACCCTTTTTTTAAAAATTTGGTAGTATATTTTCTTTTAAGCATTTTTACCATTAACTACGAGTACAGTACCCTTCTCTCTTTTTGCCCCTTCCTTTCTCAATAAGTGTAAAAGTGAAAAGAAAAAAGTTGTGGGTGTATGAGGAGGAAGGGCTAACGCTAACTGGACCATCTGTACTGAAATATTGTCGGATTGTTGGCCTGCCCCGCCTCCAGAAATTTACAATGTGGTACTTGAGTAAAGAAGGTTGTTGAGCCCTGAAATAAGTTAATGTTTTTAAAAAAAGTTTCAAAAACAAGGGTTTTGTACTATTCAAATAATTTTAGAGTGTTTCAATACTTAATTGTAATTATTATTTTCGTTTTTAATCATTTTTATTGATAATGATATTGCCACTTAATCATAAGCTTTGTTAAAATATAACAAATTTTATCTGCTATTTTTTTTTTTTTTTTTGAACACTTTATCAAACTTTTTCATGAAAATAATCAACTCCACATATTATGCATGATGCTGTAGGGGGGACGGCATTGCGCTATTCTCCCCTCCTTCTCAAAGCTTCTTTGAAATGATGGTCCTGAATGCTGCTTTAAATTTTGTCTTATTTCAGTGTAACATTTATAAGTAATAAAGTGAATGAAGAAATGTTATGTTCAGAAAACTACAGTATGTGGGGAAATTTGAGAAATTACCAAGGTATCTTGTAAAATTTTAATTGTCAGATCTTTAAAATCATTAAAATCAAATCCTTAACTTTCGAAAAAGGAGCTGGGGGAAAATCTCTTTTGTGTTTTCAGATTTTTTATTCCTCTATTATTTCTTTAAGTAAAAGTTCACATTTTAGTTTAAGTATTGAAAAAGTACCTGCAATAAATATACTAACCTATTGAATAATGAAGTAGCATGCAATCTACCACTATTTCAATTCTGATAAAAGTTCTATTCTTCTGTACCATTAAGAGGATATTTTATGTAAATTTATTCAGTGTATAAATCTTTTATTTCAGAATTTCTTTTTTATCTAAATATTTTTATTCATCTAAATATTTTTATTCAGAATTTTTTTTAAAATTCATCTAAATAAACTGACAGAGGATGCACACTTCAAATATAATTGAAGCTTTTTAAAGATACTGAAGTTGTAAGATACTTCAAATTTGAAAAACATACAAAA
Source organism: Octonoba sinensis (assembly GCA_038502835.1). NCBI lineage: Eukaryota > Metazoa > Arthropoda > Arachnida > Araneae > Uloboridae > Octonoba > Octonoba sinensis. The sequence continues at coordinate 125,728,061 of CM076599.1, forward strand.
TTGAGCTTATTTTTTTGTACAAGATATCTGTGTACTGTATATATGTATGTGTTATATTTGTATCTAAAGAGCCTATTATTGCCTTACATTTAGAAGAGCATAAGTTCTATTATGAAAGACGATAAACTGCAGTAAATTCTAACAAAAAATCTACCTGAGCCAAAAGGTTTTTTAAAGTTTCGTTTAGTTTATAAAGAAGTCGGAATAAATTTAAGGTATTGTTTCTCAACCTGCTGCTTCAAGAGAAGTCTCAATTTGCCCAAAAATTAAGAAAGATTTTTATTAAATGAAGTATTCTAAATTACAATCAAATGTTTTAAAATACACTATTGTACAAATAAACTTTTGTAGTAAAGAGGTTGCAAAAATTTTTAAGTATATTTTCAGCTTTTATGGAAATTGCTACACTAAAAGGTTCAAAAATATTTATCACAAAAATAACTTTAACCCTTTTCTTTTTATTTCAACTGAATTTATAGTATAATTGCATTTTACTTTGGATGTTTATTTTAAATTGAAATATTGTACTTTATTAAATTTGAAATTTTAAGATCAATTCTAGAGAAATTGATTTAATGTAGTAACTCTTTATTACATTTTTTGAAGGGCTATATTGAAAGTGAGTTTTAATCTTTTGTTTTGATTGACAAATTATATAGCTAAGACGCAAAGTTACTTCACAAAAGTTTTTATCTGTTCTATCTTTCTGAAATGTAATAATGCTTAAAATGTAACTTTGCAATAAAAACTATTTTGGCAAATGTAAATATCTGTTTATTTGTTTAAGAAACTTATGCTACACATATTACTTTTTTTTCAAAATTTAAAGATATATTTAATTATATATATTAAAATATACATAAAATGTAAATGAAATTCAAAACAAGATACCAGACAATTCATAAGTTTTATAAATTTACTCCACGTTATAATTTAGAAAGTTGGGTTTTTATAAATACCCACTGGTAAATAGAATTAACACATGGTTTTATACAAAATTTGATTTAAAAATTTTGAATAACTATTTAATATTCGCAAACATAAACACCACATATGGTTATTACCAGGACTCCGAAGTTGAAAACCTAAAAAATCCCTAAAAATGCTCTAAAAACACGCGAAAAATGCCACTGATGTTGAAAAAATTCACTTAACATTTTGAAAAATGCACGTAATATCTGAGGTTCAAATTCCATTAAAGCATTTAATTTAAAATATTTGTTTTTCAAGGAATTATAATTGCATCATCAAATGAGTTTCCAAAAAAGGCCTGGTAAACATGTATTTTGATAACTTTACTATCTTAAATGACAATCTCAATTGCCCCGAGTAAATTAAATGTTTTTCTTTACATTATCAAAGATTGCACACAAAATTAAGGTTTTTTGTATCTAGAGAACCTTTTTTTTATTCAGAAATATTTTTATTCGGGTATATTGTTTTTTTTAGGGGGGGCGAGTTATATTTGTTTTTTTTTTGGGGGGGGGGGGTCAGGCTTTTTTCAAATATTTGAGGTTTTCTTTATTTTTAATTGTAAGAGTTGCCTACACATAATGATGTTAATTAAAAGGAAAAACAATAAATATTATGTATTTCTTTTAAGAACGTTTTATGTTTTAATTTTTAAAAAATTTTGAAAAAAATAAAATAATCGTCTTTTAAATATTAATTATTCTATTCTGTCCTTTACAACTATAAATTAACTTTTTAAAAGTCAATTACTTAGACCCTTGTTTATTCTACTTTTAGTGTTCAATAAAATCTCATCAAAGGGTTTAAGAAACCAGTTATTCTTTAAGTTAAGAAGAAACAAGTTATTCTTAAGTAGATTAGATGGGCTGGTGCCCAGCTAATCTACTTCCGGGTGGGAGCGAGCTGTCGATAAACTTCACTTACCCGTGCCCGGGGAAGGGCAGCCCTGAGGCTATGTGCTAACAGGGGGGGGGGGGGGGGAGTGGAAAAGAAAAGTTTATTAGGTAAAATATTATTTTAAGTGACAATTTTGAAAAAACCCACTTGGGTTTTTTCAACTGGCTTGACCTGGGTTTTTTCGGGTTAGGCAAAATTGAACCAACCCTGAGATTCATCCCCAATTAAAACACCAGCAACTTGAATATCTTTTATAATGTCATCTCAGTTTTAACTTCATATACCACTTACCCTTCAATGCCATTATAACCAAGGTCAACAGTATTTGTAATGGGTTTTATATCTGTGTATGTAAATTTCAGATTTTCTTTTATAATACCTACCCTTACATAAGAACAGGTTAGAGTATTTTGTTTTTAGATTCAAGTCATTGTTATTATTTTTAAAAAAATTGAAATTAACAACAGTGGGAAAAAAATAGTGGAATGCAAAGCTCAATTATTTTATTCCTATTTTAAGCATAGCATAAAATACAACAATTTACCACAACCAAATATTAAGCACCTTCGCCAACAGTTAAAAATATCGTTTATCATAGTTTATATCTGTTATCAAAATCTATTTTCAAAACGTTGCGTAGAAAAAACATTTTTTAAAAATTCTTTTGGCCAAATCAAAACAAAAATATCTTGTTCATCTTCAAAGTCAGATCTAAAATCTATCACAATTTTTATGCACAGACATGATTTTACAGATTTGATTTTACAAATCTGTAAAATCAAAAATAGTTATAGATCCTTTAGGCTAAGCTAAAGGCTTTTTCCCTAGTGCATAAATTAAATTACATGAATGGCAAATGGCAAACTACAAAAATGTGACATTTTCATACAAAAAAATAATTAAAAGTGAATAGTAGTATACATTTGAAAAAGTAAGCAATAAATATATAAATCACAAAAGTAAAAAGCATATTATTCTGTATTTCCTTACCAACTACAAAACTTTTTTTATCACAAATTAACCAGTTAACTGTGTAGCCCGAACTGAGCTCGGGTGGAGGTTTATGTGCGTTAACTGTGTAGCCCGAGCCCCTGGAAAAGGGGCAATGGGCTTTCTTACAGTACTTCTTGCCCCCTGCTCCCCTTGCGGGGCGGGTGTTCCGAGATTAGCTTCGCACAAAGGAATGGTCAAGAAAGGGCAGGCGTCAAATTGTCAGTCAGATTTACTTACACTTCACCGGATTTTCTATGCCCACGTGCTCGTAGGGACAGCGCTAAATTTTGCCACGTGTGACTAATAAGACAGTAAGGAATATTTTTTATTGGAAAGTATTATTTCTGTAAAAGGTGATGGAAAACTTAACTCGAAATTATATATTGTCGCAAAATATTATGTATCTGAAAATGAAATTTGTGATCAAATGAAAGAAATTCTTATTTAACATTGTTTTTCCTTCGATTAAAAATTCGAACAAGCTTCTCCAATAAATAAGAAAACATATAAAAATAAAGAAATATATTCTTTTTTCTTTTTTTTTAAATTTAATTTGATCATTTTGAACCCCTTCATGCAAAAAAAGGGGGGGGGGGGGGGGCGCTTTACACTGAAACTTGGGTTGATGGGTATTACGGAAAGGAATGCATATTACATGCCATGAAAAAACACCAGCTCAGATAAATTGAGAAATTTCCTACATTTTAATGGGCAGAATTTCCTTTTAAAGAAATCTTGAAAAGCACATGACTTATAGTTATCGATTCGCAAAGTTTCTTTGCGTTTCTTTCCTTCTACCTATAACTTTCAGATGAATGAACTGATATTGATAAGAAACGATTAGAAAGACGGCACCATTTAAGTCTCATACCAGCGTTTAACCACTTTTCTTTTAACAAAAAAAGTTGCAATAAAAATTCACTGATTTTTATGCAAATTAATTACGTTTGCATTGATTTTTTCCTGTTAAATAAATGATTAAATATGGAATCGCATTGTTTAAAGCAATCCGTTGTTTTGCATCAGTGATATTAACAATAATTATCATAAAAGTTTTGAATGAACCTTTGTTAAAACAAACTTGAAATACATTGACTCCAGTCCAGATAGTCCAGTGCTGAATCTAGGGAGGGGGGTGGGGAATCCGGGGCCCTTGCCGCGGGTGACACTTTTGGGAGCGGCAAATTCAACTGTGATGCACACACACACACAAATAAAACAGAAGAGAAAGAAAGGAAAGAAAGAGTAGTTAATTAAGAAAATTTAACTTTTGGTAAGAGAATTAAACTCCTAGTTCGGCGCTTTAATCATTGATCGGCTATTTGGCTAACGATTAAAACCGGTTGATGTAATTATTTATTTGTATAAACCGTCGGAAACTCTGAAATTGAGATATAATGAATATGTTGCGTCGTTGATCAGTTGGCGGGCTCCTGTGGCAGGCAACTGCTCCTAGGAAGGCAGTTTTAGAGAACGGCAAATTTCGCATTGCCAAAAATTTAAAAAACAAAAGTTTTTTCCCCTTGTAAAAGAGAAATATAAATCATGCTATGCTCAAACAATACAATAGTTTTTCTTTTACAAATTTTCAAAGCATCCTTTTGAAAAGGGGCGAGGAGGAGGGAGAGTCATTTGAGAAAGCTGACACGTGGGTCTTCAATATGGGCGTTAGTAAGAAAGGTAGGGGGGGGGGGGCGATCTTGCCACCTGGATTTTTTTAAAAATGCCAATTTTGTTCTGCATTTTCATGAGTAAACTTTTACGTTTGAAAAAGTTTTTGTTTGCTTTTCCTTTTTTACTAATATTTTTGCAGTCTCAAATGCACCTCTTAAGGTCTCGAATTGCACCAGTTTGCAGATAGTTTTCAACATTTCCAGGGAGAGAATCCCTCAGACCCCCATCAACTGTCAGAATTTTTTATCTCCAGTTAAGGGGGGACTCTTCATATTGCTCTATCCCCTAATGTTGAGTTGAATAAAATTTATATTAAATATGAAGAATAATTGTATGGAGGGAGGGAGGAAGCGACATTCTTAAGGTTGGCCCCGCCACGGAAAACTCCAAGATCCGGTATTGTTGTAGTCTGTGCATTTGCGTTTATCGATGAACACTTTTTTTTTTTGTGCCGGAATTCACAATGCAGTGTGAGGAATTATACGAAATCGAACAAAGAGTTTATGTAATAATGTCATATATTTTCTTTACCAGACCCCTACCCTGTTAGCCGAGGCCTTAGGTTTGCTTGCGCATGGGGCGAGGTAGTAGGGTCCACTGATTTTACATGCACGTATCCTCAAGTGTACATGGTGGGTCTTCAACAGGTATCGAACACGCGATCTTCCGATTGGAAGTCCGACACTAACCACTAGGCTACCACGGCCTTTGCTAAAATATGCTGGATCAACCCCTGCATACATTAATCGCACCCTAGCATTTATTGCAGGAGTTTCATTTAAACAGGAGGAATTGCAAACTATTTTTTGGATAGCTTCCTATAAGAGCTCATGCCCTAATACATTATTAATTAAGTGTTATTATGCTAAATAATAACACTTAATTTGGTTTCGAACGCGCGACCTTCTAGTTGGAAAACCGACGCTCTAACCACTAGGCTACCACGGCCTTATAATGTCATATACTAGAGTAGCGAGACCCTCATTTCGGAAGAGGGGAAGGTCTTTGGGGGGGGGGGGGGCTAGATAGCTCGCAACTAATTTTATTGTTTTACGAAACCAAATACCGAATTCTAAGCAATCCCGTATCTACGTTAGCTTCAGGCGGTATCCTCATACTAAGCCAGCGATGTAATATATTTCGGTTTGTAATTTTGCACTTGTTTCATAACATATGTTTAGATGTAGCCTTAATATTCCTTGGAAAATGAATTTATTTTAAATTTTTTTAGAGCAGCTTACAATTATATGAACGATAGTCATTGAAATTATGCATGAACTAAAAATATACAAATAATTGTTAGAAACAGCACGATTTTACTTTTCTAGAGGAACTACTTAGTACTTAGAGGACCCTTGTTCACTTCTGATAAAAATTACTCATCTCAAAAACTTCTCAATAACTCTCAAAAACTTCAAGATAAAACAATTAATTTTAGCAGCTCAAAGCATAAAATCTACACAAAACGGATACCTGAGCATTTCCCATATGATATTTTTGGCTGCAAATAACTAAACCTTTGCTACCGGCATTGAGACTTCCTATGAACGAAAGGAATTTAATATTAATAGATTTAAGTTGGGGTGGTACGCTGCTGAATTTTTCGCCCCCCCCCCCCCCTAAGGGGGTAGAGGGACCAAAAAAAAAGCCGGCTACACCTTTTTTTGGCCCGGCTAAAATTTGGCAACCCTGCTTTTAGTATAGTCTGCGGTTGCTTCATTTGGAGCGAATACTTGTAGATGCTTTCATAAGGTCAGACATTAAGTCAAAGTAATGACAGTTCTGATTTCAGTGTTTTTTCTGACATTTAACAATTTTCTGAAGGAAAACAAAATAGCAATGAAAACTATGTACGCAACGTTCGCGGATGGTGTAAAGTCGATGGGTGATCCGCTACTCCACAAGACACAATCATGGCTTCCTTTCCTACGAAAACCAGGATTGAAATTCTACGTTACTGACGAACTTTTTTGATGAATAATTTTAAACTTAATTGTCAGAAACGCTAACAAAATGCTTGTATTTAAAAAAAAGAATTTAATACGATATGCTTTGTTTGCAAAAAAAGTAATTCACATCAAATAAGCAAATAATTTAGCAAAGTAAGTACGATGAAAATTTGCGCGAATGCAATCAAATTCTGATTGGAATCTCCGTTCAGAAAGAGCATTTCTACTACAGAAACATTCGTAGATTAGAGAAACATTTTCTCTCATGAAATTTTCTGTACTTCAAAAATACTTCAAAAAAATCCTCGCTATCACTTACACACCCAGTTAAAGTTTCCTATGAATCTAGATTCTAGAGCGTGCATTGGTTTCTACAAACATGCTCTTTCCCCGAAGGAATGCATACTGCTAATTTCATATTTCACTAAATCAAACTTCCCCATCTGTGACCTAATTCTTTCCATGTACTATTCTAAACGTGATTCTAAATAGAAATTTTCAACTACCGAATTCCATTTCTCAGTTTTCTTTTACTATGGGTAGATCAGAGGCTCCCTGAAGCAGCAAAAGTTGCCCTATACGCCCCGTACGGGACGGCCACCCGAGCCCCACATAAAATGGGGACCTTTTAAAGCAGTATTCGCAATATCAGTAAGTTAATAACTTAGAGAAATCTAAACTGTTTTACACCAATTTTAGTAATTTATTGCGTGTTTATAGCTGTAAAAAATATTCCTCTAACACTCTTTGTTATCGGATTTATTTATTTGCCAGATGAGCAAATCGTGCCATCGGATTACTATACTCAGCCTCAGATTGACAAGAAATAATTATTCAATAATTTTATTAAATAATGTAAAATTTGTATACTTAATGTAAGATATAGCTAAAAAAAATTTCCCTTGAAGTGGATTGAACCTCTCTTTCAAGTTAACGACCTCCACATATGCATGTTCCCTCTAGTTCATATGACTTTGATTTAAGAAACAAGTTAGAATTTGCAGATAACCACTTCTCGAAACATGAGTTCAGTGACATAATGTCACGAATAATTTTGAGACGACTTTATAATGTAAAACTTGCAAAGTTTGTTTTTTTTTCTAGTGTTATAAATGCTTATAATTATGAACATATTGCGCATATAAAGTTATTAATATAAGCATGGATAAATAATAAACATACTTTGTACTTTTCTCCACCAGACCCCTACTTGTTAGCCGAGGCCTTAGGATTGCTTACGCACGGGGAGAGGTAGTGGGGCCTACGGATTTTACATGCACATATCCCCAAGTATACATGGTGGTCTTCAGTGGGTACCGAACGCGCGACCTTCCAGGTGGAAGTTCGACGTGCTAACCACTAGGCTACCACTGCCCACAACATACTTTGTACCAGTTTGAATTTCGTTATTCGAAAACCTGGATTTCATTTTGGTTAAATTACGGGTTACACTTCAGATTGGTTTGCCCCGATTCACATGTATATGACGGAGCCTGCTTTTAGTTACAAATTTTTAAGGCAAAACTATAAAACAGTTCATCGATAAGATTTTGCGTAATTTACAACATTTGAGGCATTATATATGTTTTTATTCATAATGTGTTCTCATATTCTTGTAGAAAATGGATTAACATTTCATAGGCATTTATCAGATTCTCATGATGCTAAAAAGCAATCAGGTAACCATGAGACACTTTATTGCTTAGGAAATACATATGGAAAAAATGTCAGACATAAGGTCAGAAACCAAAAAAATTACGGAAATAAGTTCCATGACCAAAAGACCGACAGTATATTTCGATCCTTATGAGGTTCACTTACCGTTTTTTTTCCCAGTACGTTTCTAAACATAATTTGAATTTTATGAATGAGTTTTTAATGCTTTTCAGCTTTGAAAGAAACAAAGAAAAGGATTTGACTATTCATAATGTCGTTTTTTTGTTTTTTTTTCCTTATTACCTAAATGCTATGAAATATTAAAGTAAACGATCAAGGCACTATTTAAAGCTAGAGAAGTTAATTTGCAATTGCCGAATATAAAATAACATTTAAATTTAGTTAACTTGCTATGAAACATAATGAAGCAAAAAAAGCGTGGAAAGTCTTCTGAGGATTGACGCTGCGTCTCTCTCTCTAAATTTCGACGAAAAAAACATATACAAAAGGAATTCAGTGCGTGCAAAGACAATGCATTCCATCCGCGCTCCCCATTCCCCCTAGGAAAACGATTAGAACCCTTTAGCATGCTTTACTGAATCGGGGCTTCAATACAATAGATCAATCAACGATCTTCCACTCTCTTTGGTTCTATGGACCTCCTTTGTAAAGTAAAGGGGGTCAAAGCGTGCATTGCTGGGAAGTAAAGATATGCTTGCCGAAATGATTACACATGTAATGACCATTTTTGGTGAAGAGGTTTACACAGTAGACAGGTTAATAAATAACAAATGAGGGAAAAGAAATAAAAACTGTACCATATGAAAATCACGAAATTTTCCCTCTGCAGGGTTCCCACTCTTTTTTTATAACTAAAAATAAGCACTTTCTATGACTTTAAAGTCACTTTCTAAACTTTAAATAAAATATTGTGGTAAGATAAGAGAAAAAAAGCTAGTGATTCAGCTTTATCTTCCTATAGGTATATTATGTTGCAAAGGTTGCCATTCAAGCAAGCCAGTTCTCCAAGTTTCGGTAATTCGGACTCGCAAGAAGTTTTATCGCCGATCTAGCATTAAAAACCGATCAGAATTTGCCTTAAAAAATATGGTAATTTAAGAATTGACTTTCGTATTCAAAGCAAAAAAGCACTTCTAAGCACCTTTGATTAAAAATAAGTACTTCTAATGGCTTTTAGAAACAAAAAGTCAAATTAAGCACTTATAAGTACCCGTGGTTGTAAAAAAATAAAAAAATTCTATTATTTCTCAGAAAATGCTTTTAACATAATTCAAAATGTCATAATTTGTTATTGAACACAGAAATATTTTATAAAAAAATTTTCTTATATTATCATATATTAATAAATTAAGGTGCTTACCTATGTTAATTTTTACTACATTTTAATATGAAATTTAATAACCTGAAGTCTATCAAGTGGTTCTCATTAACCTTTTCCAAATAAGATAGATATTACCAAAATGGCTTCTTGAATGAGTGATCACAATCTGTTCCTTTATGTGAAACTAATGTTTCCTGATGTAACCCCTTTCAGTGTAAAAGTCTACTAGAAATCAGCGACAGCTTGCTGTTTACAGCAACAGCTTGCTACCAACTACGCTGATCGTTTGCATTTATCAATGCCCCCCTTTATTGGGGGGGGGGGGGGGTAATATAGAAACTATCCTCTTCAAACCCCAGTAGCAAAATTTTCTGTATAAATCTGCAGCACACGTTTCGGAAGTCAAAATTTATCAGCGGCACTAAATGATATGGAACAAAAAATTTACAATCATAAAAAGTAGCAAACTATGCATTTTAAAATAGTTGACATACAACAATAATACATGTAGACAATAAAAAAATCTTTTTTTCCCAGTTGTGTTAAAAAAAATTTGTAAGGTAGCTAATTAATCTGCAAGCTTTAAGATAAATCTGCAGCGTTCGTTCGCTGTCGTGCTGCGCAGTTTCTGCTATCAGCCTTCAATCTATTCATCCCATTGCAAGTAACAACTAGTGCTTCCTTATACAACTATAACCTTATTAAAGTAGTAATTTTTCATAATTTCAAGATGATCCAGCGTTTTAAACAGTTTACAATAATGATCTATTGACAACTCCGACTTCTGGGTAAAAATAAGCCCAGCAAAATCATCCAAGCTCAACAATTGTATCTGTTTTGATAAGGTCAGACCTGTAAATGAAGCCCTTATTTTTCAACTATATATGAATAAATAATAGCATTTTATAGTGTTCACTCAAAACTCTTATCTACATGATGAACCCAACTCACTTCGCAATCCCTATTATTTTGACAACATCAGCAAAAATATTGATATTCCCAAAAGTTTGTCACCAAGTAATATCACTAATAAATATAATCAACAATAGCTCTAAAACTGAACCTTGTGGGACACAACTTTAAAATATAAATTCTCTGTTAGGTTAATATTTATTATTACAAATAATGAAAGACGGTATATTTGTACTTTTAAACTTTTTGGAATGGCACTTAAAAATTGTTGTTATAAGAGAATGTTACTAATGCTCTTTTTTTCCTCGCTAGCCAATTCTAAAAGGGAAAGTCTTTTAGATGTCCAATTTAAGCATACAGAAGTTGTTACATTTCATAAGAGTCAAAGAGAATATGAGTTTAATATTTGTTTGCCGCAGTGTTGAAGCTTCAGGTCCCTCAAAAGTTCCCAGTGCATCGTTTTATTTCTTTTTTTTTTAAATGTATAATACACACATATATACTTTTTACTGCAATTGTTGTTTCTTTCCAGTTTCAAATGGATGTAATGACATGAATTTGCAATAATATAATTTTTAAAAAATTATGATTGAAAATAGTTTGTAAAAAAATTTTTAAAAGGGAAAAATAGGTAATAAAAGTATTCGGAAATTGTTTATGATATCCTCTTTGCTACTACTACATATTCAAAGTTTCCTTACAAAAACATTAGGTTTCACTTGCTATTTCTCAAGATCATATACAATAATAGTTTAAAATTTGTTTTCAGTGAGAAATTTATAAAATATGCAATAAAACAAAAAAAGGGTTTATTTTTATGAATAAATTTTAACCTGAATCATACACAATTTTTTCTGAAATATATATTTAAACTCTAAGAGTAGGCAGAATATGTTTATCTTATGTTGATCGAGTTTGATCATTTTAAAGCAAGGTGTGAAACGAATGTGCAAGGATGTGTTATAAGGTTCTCTATTTTCAAAGTACATGCTCAAATTCTTTTTGCATATGTATTTGCTTTAAAATATTGAATTCCAACATAATCTTAAGTTAATCAATTCATATCGGGTTTTCCAAAACTTCCTTACAAATGACAATGAGTGTAACGTTGTGCTTTGCTCTGTACATTTACAGATTTGAAAATTTAACAAAAGATGGCACCGCCTTTATATTATGTTCATTTGTTTTTGTTTTTTTAATAGCATAATTTGAGAGTTCAGAGGCAAAAATTCAAATTTTTAAGAGGCGAGACTTTTCTCAAACCCAGTACAGTAAAACCTGTTTTTGTGCGGTCCTTTTTTATGCAATTTTGTTTTTGTGCGATTTTATTTTTGTACGATTTATTTTTATGCGGTATATGAATCTTAGCGGCATTAGCATCAGTTTAAAGTTTCCTATCAATGTACATATACATATTTAAAAATTATAGGAGAAGGCTTTGATAATTTCGGCAAAAATGACCTTGCCATCGATAGTTGAGGACCAAACTATCGATGATAGTGACATTATCAATAGTTTGATAGATTATGAAAATGGACAAGAAGAACTGGAATCTATTACAGCAGATAAAATATATGTAGGGATCCAGATTTCTAAAAAATTGGAAACGCATTTTCTTAAAATAGATACCAATGCGGAAAGACGCTTAAAATTCCAAAAAGAACTGAGATCATGCATGTCTCACTATCGCGACGTTTACAAGCAATTGACCAGTCGACCATCGTCCCAAAAACTGATCACTGACTTCATGGTACCAAAAAAGAAATCAATTGAAATCCTATCTTCAAGCAACGAAAGCGATTTGCAACCGATTCGTCACAAGAAGATGCGCGTTTTGGATTACGACGAGTAGGAGCAAACTATTTAATGTACCTATGATTTGAAAACTTCTCCATGTATATGTACAATGAAGAATTAAATATTTTTACAATTTCTTTAGGTCTAATTTAATTATTTAATTTGATTGAAAGCATTATCTCATCTATTTCATAAATCATTGATGTATTTTCTAAGTCCGACTTTTTTTATGCGGTCCCAATCCACCGCATAAAAAAATTTTTAGGTAGTATATCATACAAAGTTGTTTATTATATGTAAGAATTTATAAAATTTCCGAATATTTTTTTGTACGATTTTTTTTATGCAGTCCCTATCCACCGCACAAAAACAGGTTTTACTGTAGTGCAGCCAGAGAATTTTTCTAGAAGGGGATTTCAAAATTGAAAATTTATTTTTGGTGTAAATGGCTTAAATTAATTCAATCTAAAATATATTATGCTCCATGCAACAATACATTCATCTGGTTTCATAAAAATTATGAAATCATCTAAATTCATATTTAAGAACAAACATGGTGAAATTTTAAAAATATCCATCAAGTTAATGAAATTCTAGATAAAAATTTATAAAATAAAATAAGTCCTTTAGTAGTTATGTTCTTAGAGACTTTTTCTGTGGCAGGAAATTATTTGAATAAATAATTAATAAAATTTCAGTTTATAAACATTACTTAGTTAACTTCATGTAAAATTACAAAGTAAGAAATTTTGAATTTCTTTCTATTTTTTAATCTTGGTTCGAGGCACTCGTATTACAAGTTTAAAAGGCATTTTTTAAACGTAATATAGAAATTTAAAAATATAACAATGAAATATATATATCTAAGCAAAATGTAACAGATAAAGGTATCATCAAATTACTACAATTTGAAATCTAGGTAAGATAAAGTTGACATACTATAGGAATTTCAGCCTGGTAATTGAAAAAATCATTCAATTTGGCTCTTCAATATTGTTTCACCGAGACTTAAACAAGATGCAAATTTAGCAGCTTCTGGATCTTTGTTAGCTGTGCAGACTGCAACAACCTTAGATTCCTTGAAATAGTATGCAATAAACTGAAGATTCTCTAAATCCCCTTTAATAATAATCTCATCAAAACCTTCCCCGTATCCGGCATAACGAAAGCTTTTCCCGCACATTGTGCTCCAAAAGAAAGGTACAGTGTGGAGAACTGCATTCTTGTCGATCATATTCAGAGCCGCATAACGTCCATGAACTAATGCCATTTGCCAATGGCAAATATTTACCCTTTTGTTTTCATAGGAAGTTAAAGGAAACTCAACAATATCTCCCCCTGCATACACTCCTTTTAAATTAGTTTCTAGCATTTCATTTACTAATAAATGTCCTTTGCTGTTCATAGTAATCCCAGAATCTTTAAGAAACTCTGTAGCTGGTTTGACGCCAATACCAACAATACATATATCAGCAGGGATTTTTGTGCCAGATGACAATTCCACGGACTCCAGCATGCCATTTACACCATTAAGTTTTGAAACATTATCACCACTATGAAATATCACACCTTTTTCAATGAACAGATCTTTTATTCTTTGACCAATCTCGTTCCCGAATACGGCAGAAAAAGGAACCGAATTGCGACCAATGACATTTATTGAACTGGCTTTATTAAACATATAAGAAGCAACTTCCATGCCAATAAATGAAGAGCCAATTATGACAACAGCCTTTCCTGCTGCTTCTTTTGCAATTAATTGGCCGTCATTTGGAGTTCGTAAGTAAAATATATTTTTCAAATCTGATCCAGGGACAGTTAACGCGACGGGTTCACCACCAGTCGCTATCATCAGCTTATCGTATTTTATCTTGAGTTTACCATTATTGCAAGCCACCCATTTTTCCGCAGTATCCACAGAAGTGACTTCTGTATTTAGCATCATTGATATATCCGTCTTTTTATAAAAATCTTCATTTCGTAAGTAAAGATCCGAGGCTTTTGCATCAAGAACTTTGCTGAGTTTGGGTCTGTCATAAGGAAGGAAATTTTCTCTGCTAATGAGGATTATTTTCCCAGAAAATCCTTCTTGTCGCAGGGTTTCTGCACATAAGTGACCAGCAGCACCACCTCCAATCACTACAAAAGTTGCTGGGTTTGCATGCGAATATTTTATCAGAGGCTTTACTCGTTTATTATTTTTCAAAGCTTCTACAGATGCTTTCACTTTTACTTCACCATTAGTAACACTCACTTGGTAACATGGTAAACTGTCAAGCCCGGGGAAATCTTCAATATCGCCGGTTTTACTATTAAAACAAGCTCCATGCCATTGACATCTTATTTTACCGCCAATCAAAACTCCATTTTTTAAGGGAGCTCCATAGTGAGTGCATTTGGTACCTAATGCAGAGTAGATTCCATTTTCTTTGATGAGAAGAATTTTACCTTCTTGTCCCATTTCGAATTCTGCCATGCAACCATCTTGTAATTCATCATCCTTACAAACAACTTTTTCAATAAATTGATTGCCCTCATCTTGACGCTGCTCAGTGTTACCAATTTTGTACTCTCTTTTAGAGCCACGAGCACCCATATTTGCAAGTGTTTCCGATTACGTTTATTTGAACCGCCTGTATTTCATAACAAAACAGTTCAACAAGTGGGCGGAGTTAAATGACCCGAAATAGTGTAGTTAACAGTTACAGTGAAAGAGTATGGAAAAATTACCAGCCCAGGCACATCTGAAATAAAAGTATGGACGCCTTCACGTGACGTCAGAAAAATGTCCGTTTCTTTTGTGCTAGTGGTGCTAGGAATGATGAGGTATTTCACTCATGCACACTCTACATACTCGTTCGCATTAAATAGGCACGAACCAACTTAACCAGCACTTAATGCACAGGGTAATATGAAAAAATGTGTTTCGTTTGTTTTATTTGACTATGACTGAACCCATTTACATTTTCTAAAGTGATTCGCAAACAGCGAAAGGTTGCTTAATATTTTTCGTTTTTTAACTTTCTGTCAAGAGCGTTTATATTTTTTAGATCCTATTTAAGAAGATTTTGATCATGGAAACAAGTCATGCTATTTAAATAACACCTCACTTTCTTGTGCCTTTAAAGGATATCATAAATATATAGTAGGTATATAGGTAATATAGTAGATGTCATAAATATATAGTAGGTAATGTTGCTATTTTGCATTTGAAATTTTCATTTTTTTTTTAACCTGGTGATTCATTTTGTCTTTCATGTTTTGTATTAATTACCGCTCTTTGTCATATATACTTAACAAAAGAACTCTATATATTTTGCTCTTCACGCAAAGCGGAAAATCAGTACTTAAAATAAAATTATAATTCTTAGGAATGACTAAAGTTGGAAATTTTGCGTGTAGAAGTTATTTCAGATATCATGAGCTCATGAGCACCATTCAATAGATTAATCAGTGCTGAACACTGTTACCAAACGTCCCGGATTTTCCGGGATAGTCCCGTATTTTGATAAATCATTCCGCGATCCGGGGAACTTCAATACTTGACAGTAAAAGTCCCGTATTTTTGCAGGGTATTAATTTTGCCGGATATCGGGTATCCGGTGAATGTGACGGGTCCTTACCGGATATCCGGATCTAATGTTTCAAACCTGTAAATTCTATCATTTTTCACCCACAGCTTCCAAATGCGTATTAAGTTTTTGCTTTTCGTATGTTTTCCTTCAAAATATGTTAATTAATTTAAAAAAATTGAAATCAAAATTGACACTTCGCGGAATACCATCCGGATATTGGATGCCGGATATAACGCATCCGATGGATATCCAGTACCTGGACGCCCCCCCCCCCCCGCCCCCATCGGTGCTCCTGCTGTCCCGTATTTGCAGCTTTTAAATTTGGCAACTCTGGGGCTGAATCAAGAATGCGTTTCTCAAAGGCGGGAATAATTGAAAGAGAGACGCAAGAAAAAAAAAACCTTAAAATTACTGTCATTTAATTGAGAATCATTCAAAACAAAAAAAGTCTTTCGATGAACTATTCAGTATATTTAATTATTAACTTGAAAGAATTAAATCGCAAAAAAAAAAAAAAAAAAATCTTGGAAGATTGTAAGGTTTTTTCTCGCCTCTTCTAATTTTTCATTTCAAACTTTAAGCAAATTGCTGTTAAAATAAGGAGAGTTTGGCTATTTCGAGGTAATAATAGCATATTAATAATTACTCGACAAATAAATTTTATCAAGATGCTTCCAGCATCACGTTTTTCTTCAGAGGACTGCTAACATTGCGCCTCACTCACCTAAAAAAATAAATATAATTTAAAATTAAAAAAAAAAGATGAAGAAAGGGGGGGGGGCGAGAAAGGAAGAAAACGAGCAGAAAATGCCTTTTATAACCAAAAACTTACTATTGATCATAAGACATTTTTCGAATATGTAATAAGCATGGAACAGGACCCACTTTTTTGAGTTGCTCCGCTCCAGCTATTTTGACTTTTAGGTATTTGCCCGGCTCCGTTTCGGTTCCGCTGCGCGCTCCAATAATTTTAATAGGAATAATATTATTTTTCATTTTAACTGGACTTTTATTTACTCTTATTATTTAACTTATTTACAGTACATGTGATAAAAAGTAAAAAAACTGCTTTATAGACAGTTTATTTATAAATAAATATTTGATGTCTTATATACACTTTTCTGAGACAAAAAAAAAAAAAAAAAAGAAGAAGAAGAAGAAAACGCTCAGAATAATTGAGCCAGAGTTCAAAACTAGGCATGTTGATGCGATCTGATGACTTAAGTAAATTAGCAGCATCGACCAATGAGAGCTTTTTATGGAGCATAAGAAACATTTAAAAGAGCCAATTCATATTCACAGGTAATTAAAATTGCTCTACAGCTATAAAACGAAAGATGAGGGCGGAGGGGGGAGACTTTCAAAATTTTGAATGAAAATTGAAAAAAAATATCGGAGCAATGGGCACAACAAAGTTTCTTTCTCTGGTTTCAATCCCGAGTAAAGTCGTGTTGCTCCGCTCCTGATCTCGCCAGAAAGACTGCAATAACCGAAATAATAGGTGTAATCTCAAGAGAGACATCAAATATTCGATATGCAACAACAACAAAAAAAAAGAGAGAGAGAGAAAGAGGGTGTGGGGGACGACTTTTAAAACATTGAATTAAGATTTTTATAAAAAATTGGAGGATTGGAGACAACAAATTTTCTTGCTCCGGTTCCAATTCCGATCAGAATCGCGTTGCTTCACTGCTCCACGCTCCTGCTCCATGCTCCACTCCAGCCTCGTCAGAAAGACTGCAATAACAGAAAAAATAAGGAAGGAAATAATAATAAGTGTGAACTGAAGAGAGCCATCAAAAATTCAATATGCAATAAACAAAACAAAAAAAAGAGAAAAGACTTTTAAAACATTGAATAAAAATGAAAAAAAAAATCGGAGGAGTGGAGACAACAAATCTTCTTGCTCCCGTTCCAATCGCATAATCACTTTGCTTCACTGCTCCACGCTCCTGCTCCATACTCCACTCCAGACTCTTCAGACAGACTACAATAACAGAAATACCGAGGAAGGAAATAATAAGTGTGATCTGAACAGAGCCTTCAAAAACTCAACACGCAATAAACAAAAAACAAAAAAAAAGAGAGAAAGAAAGAAAAAAAGAAGGGTGGAGACCTTTAAAACATTGAATAAAAATTTAAAAAGAAAATCGGAGGAGTGGAAAACAACAAATTTTCTTGCTCCGGTTCCGATTCCGAACAGAATCGCGTTGCTTTACTGCTCCACGCTCCTGCTCCATGCTCCGGTCCAGATCCGTCAGACAGACTACAATTAGAAATACTGAGAAAGGAAATAATAATAAGTGTGATTTGAAGAGAGCCTTCAAAAATTCAATATGCAATGAACAAAAAAAAAAAAAAGAAAGAAAGAAAGAAAGAAAAGAAAAATAGAAAGAAAAGAAAAATAGAAAGAAAAAAATAATGGTGCTTTAAAACTTTGAAGGAAAATTGAAAAAAAAAAATCGGAACAGTAGATCACAACAAATTTTCTTGCTGCGGTTCCAATCCTGTTTCGAGCAAAATCGCGTTGCTCCATTCCGGGCTCCTAGTAATAAGCATTTTTACATTTTCCTTGAACTGAAGTAAAAATAATCAGTTTCCAAACAAAGGGTTAGTTGAAATAAACAGAACTGACCGAATACCAATATTTAACACCCAGCTGAGATAAAGGAGGAAATGGCAAGCAAATCTGTTAGCACCAACCTTTAAAAACAGTTTCTCTGGTAGCTCGTAAGCACAGTATTTCGGGAAACAGGGGTTGGGAAGACGAAAAAAGTCTATTTTTATGCTTCACGTATACACACTTAACTTGATATTCAGCGTGTTTAAGAGACGCGACATTTTCATTCGCGAACGTCTGTCGTGATGACATAAAAATTTTCGCATTTATGAAAATAAAAGCTGTTTGAGCTTTTTCATTTCTCCATCTTTGGATCTCAATATTATTTGCTCAATGGATTATTCAATGCTGCTTATTTTATGTGGAATGTCTCTCATATGTAAGTACTTTTCTTAACGTTTTGATATAAATCATATTATTTTATTTAAATCTTGCTGTTAATATATTTTATTATTTGAACTAATAACATTGTTCTCTTTTATGGGTTTAATATTTATTGGCGTATCTACTCTTTGGATTAGGTTATTTTATTGGGATGGGACTCATTGACTTCTACGTAGCAACTTTTTAAACAGTTTCGTCAATTACCTGAACGGGTTTTAAAGAAGTGCTCAACTTGTGTAATAAAACGTGGTTTGCGATTAAAACTATCTAGACGTCAAACTTTTTGACAACTTAATAATTTGGTTGTTTTTATAAAAATATAATATTTGTTGTCATTATCCGTAAAAACTATGAATCATATATAAAAGGACTTCAGAAAGCTGTTTATTTGTTTAGATGTTTAGAGAATTTAACGTTACTGATGCTTTATTAGTTAAACACAAAAATGAAAAAAAAAAAGTGAAATAGAATTAATGTGTAAGTTTTATCGTACTATTCATTCTTTCAAACTTTGAACGTCAAATTTTGGAGTCTAAAATGTTGCTGCGTTTTACAATTTTTATTTTTTTTCCCTTTTTCTAACGTTTGGATCATGAAAGTAAAATTTGCATTGATGAAATAAAGTGATAAGCTTAGATCTTAAGTTAAAATGAAACATTTCACGCATGTCAGACCTTCCAATATACTTGTTTTAAAAATAGCTTTTTATTCAAATTAAAAATTTACAAAAGATTGTTTTAAAATGTTCATTTTGAAAATGACACACGAGTGTTAATAAAAAAAAAAGAAAAAAAAAGCTGTATTTTAAAATATAATACTAGTTATTCGTTTAATATATAACACATGTCAAACATACTAGTCATTTATTTCATCACAGCTAAAACTGAAGGGAGGGGGGAGGGGCGGGGGAATTATTATTAGTATTATTGTTATTGTTTCTTTTTTTCAATGAAATTTAAAGTGATGGTAGTTGCATCTCCCCCTTAAAATCAGTTTTTTAAAAATATTTTTTTTTTTTAATTCCTTTAGCGTGCACGTATTTAAAAATAAAACATGGGCGGACTATATAGTAGAGTATTGTTTGTACGACGATCATTTATACGACGTTTACCTTTATATGACGCTCTAGTGTGGTTCTAGTGTGGTCCCAATTCTTGGATTTAGATAGCAGTGTGTTTCGATTATACGACGTTATCGTTTATACGACCTCTTACGATAGTTCCTTCGGCACTTCGGCGTCGTATAAACGATACTTCGCAAGATATTCAAAAAGATGCATAACTGCATTTTTTTAAAGCATTGAGTTTTATGGTTAATCATTCAGTTATCACACAGGTAATTTAATTGGTAAAAATATAGATAAGCTTTGCATTTTTTGGTAAAAATTGCTAATTTTCTGCTGATAACTTTCTGTAGAATGGATCAATACGGTTATTGGGCAATGTCATGTGTCCTTCTTGGGATAATTTTTCATCGAAAAAAGCATCGGCCGAATCAGTTTATCCAGCGGGAAGTTATGGACGGACAAAGAAGGAGAAGAATGAAAGCAATAAATAAATAAATATATAAATAAATAAAAATAAATGTAAATAAAACGATAAATAAATGATATATATATATATATATATATATATATATATATAAACATACGGTACGAATTGACATTTGACATTCTCCTCCGCTTTGAAGTTGGTAAATTTTTTTACCACTGCTGTTTTACTCCCATTCTTTCCAAAATTCCTACTTTTCAAGATTAATGTCATACATCATGCTGATGTACTTGCTTTAACGTATCAATATGTAAATGAAATCGAGAAGGTTCCTTTAAATATAGCATTTCAAAAAAAAAAAAAAATTAATAAATAAATAAATAAAATAATAAATAAATAAAAACCATCTTTGCGTTTAAAATTGAAAATTTTTTTAAAGCATCTGAATTATGAAAACATTATTTTGTTGTAACTTTATTTGTGCTCTCATCGTTTTTGTCTAGAAAAATTAGTTCATTAAAATGAAGTTATTATAAATTTTTACATTTTCTGTTATGATTTACCTCTTTTAACTTAATTTGATCCAAAACAAAATTAAATCTCATTTATATGCAAGTCGAAGTTTTTTAATCTTAAAATAACTCACGTGTAATATTTCTTTATTTTATTTATTGTTCTTTTTTTTTTTCATATTTCGTCAGAGATATAAAAAAAAAAAACTGAGAATAGATTAGGGTAGGATGGGGTAAAATGAGTCACTTGAGAAAAAACTCAAAATAATAGAACTTGAAATTGAAAATTTTAAACCAATATTTTTTATGTTATACTTCAATATGTTGGCAACATTTTTCATTCTAAAAAAAAATAAGATTCTTAAATATGACAACGCAAAAAAAAAAAAAAAAAATATTTTTGTAATTTTTGGATGATAGTGTGCTAAACACATGGTTTACCAATTTCTGAAAATCTCTATATTTTATCAAATAACAACCCAAATTTAAAGGTTTTCGGCACAAAGAAACTTTGGAGAACAATTACAGAGGAGGATGTTTAAAAATTAATTAAATATTGAATTTTTTACACCAGTTTTTCTTGGATGGGGTAAAATGGGTCATGGTTAGGCTTAGCTAGTTCTATTCTATTATTGTTAAAATTTACTCTGCTGCACCTCACCGAAGAAAATTCCTAAATTTAAACAGTGTACATTGTTTATTTTATTGAAATGAAATTTAAAAAAAAATTTGAATGTTTTCCCTAAAAAAGATCATGTTGATGTGGTAGAGAGAAGTGATGTTCTTGAAGTGTTACGTGAACCAATCTAGAACAATATTATTTTTAAATTTCAATGTAATTATAATTCAAAATGTTGCTAAATATATTACTTACTTTTTTTTTTCAATTTCAATGTAATAAATAACTAATTAGCATTATTTTGCATTATGACCCATTTTGCTCCACGATGGAGTAAATCAGCAGGTGACAACTTTATGAGCTCAATTAAACTATTTCTTAATTAAAAAATAAATATTAAAATGGCATAAAATTGATCCAAAGGAGTTCAATGTTAAGAAGCAATTGAAAAGAAATGGGAAATGTTTCTGGTTTTGTTGCTATGAAACTTTAAATATAATAAAATAATTTTTGGAAAAAAATAGAACCTACTTCAAATTATAAATTGCGCTAAAAAGTGAAAAATAAATTAATTCTTAAAACAACATCGATGTGAC
This sequence comes from Octonoba sinensis, assembly GCA_038502835.1. Taxonomy (NCBI): domain Eukaryota; kingdom Metazoa; phylum Arthropoda; class Arachnida; order Araneae; family Uloboridae; genus Octonoba; species Octonoba sinensis. The sequence goes on from CM076599.1 coordinate 125,750,049, forward strand.
TTTAAACATAGTTTTAGAAGTCGGTGCAAAATTATGAGTCCAATTACCATTACACCATGTGCTACTTACTACACAACTGTTGCTAATTCTGGGCCATTTATGTTTGTAATTGATTAATGATTGCAAAAGATTTTATCTATCTTAATTTTGCACCGACTTCTAAAACTATGTTTAAAAAGTCACATCGATGTTGTTTAAAGAATTAATTTATTTTTCACTTTTTAGCGCAATTTATAATTTGAAGTCGGTTCTAAAAAAAAAAATTTTTTCCAAAAATTATTTTATTTTATTATTTTTAGTGTAAATAGATTTTTTATATAAATACTATATTTTTAAAAAATCCACATCAAAGGGAAAACCTTCTTTGAATGAATGACACTAAGAACTAATCATTTGTATGAAAAATTCCGTTTTAAAGTCGATTTTAGCAAACAAACTGATTGGATTTAATTTTTTTCTCAGAGAAGCCTTCAGTCAAAATCTTGCTGCAATTGCATTTATTATTATAGCACAATGGCAGCAAAAACTTTTTTAACAATGCGTTTTATATTTAATAATAGTTTTCCCAACAAAGAAAAATCAAGTGAAGCCTTCCCAATTAAAATAAAAAATAATTATTTTTTACCCGTAACGTTTTTTCTAAAAAAACAAATGTAGTCAAATTGATGTACGATATTTGAGTTAGACGGCCCTCTATCTATTAAAGAAAAAGTCATCAAAATCGGTTCATTAAGTCAAAAGTTATGGATGAGAAACCAAGAAAATGACCCTATTTCTGCCCATAACTTTTTTTCTAATTATCGAATATGGTCAAACGAAGGTACGGGACCTATGAAAAACCACCTTTGATCGATTAAAAAAAAAATCATGAAAATCGGTTCATCCGATGAGAAGTTATGAGTAGACAAAAAAAAAAAAAAAAAACGACATACATACAATATGAATGTATAACCTTCTTCCTTTGTGAAGTCGGTTAAAAATAGCTAAAATTGACCCATTTTACCCCACCTGACCCTACCTAGTGACGATTTAACAAAGGTAAATTGTGTCATAAGATTTTTTTCCCCCTTTTTATTGGTATTTAAAATCTTACTCACAACTATAAAAAGATAGCTTAAAAAAATTTTAATTGAAAGGGATGTCAATTGAAATTTATTGTTTTATTCATATGTTTGTTTATTTCTTTTTAATCTTTTTCTCAAGTTGTTGAAATTCACTTTTAGTTTTGCTTACATTACAATTTTATAACCTTACTTTCTTGCTACGTCTTTTTTCTTTTTTTCTTTTCTTTTTCTTTTTTTGATTGAAAGAGTCATTCAACATTTCTTGGTGTCTGAGTAAAAACAGTGCGGGTGGGAAATCCTCAAAAAAGCACAAATAGTCCAACAGCTGCCAAAACTACCGACTGTTTCGATAAATTATGTTACTTGAAAGGTTGCATTCAAGAAAGAGATAAATTTAATGCAATCCTTCCACTGAATTGCAGGAGTTTTGTAATTTCATGAAAGTTTGAAATCTTCACTTTCGAAACACGACTAATAAATGTTTTTAATATTTCAATGTGTGGTTATGCTATACCACCGATGAATATATCAATGCATAAGAAGCTAGTTTTTTTAAAAATTATTATATGTATTTATATTTATTTATGGTGGGCTGAAAAAAAACTTTTTTCTATTTTGAATGATGGGTATTGGGTAGTCAATGGCTTTGTGCCATTGAAGGCACAAAGTGTACGTAAAAAATTTGAAGTTGGGATAATTTCTTGATGGAAATGCGTAGAAATGTCGGCAAATGCTTTATTTAAGCAAAATTTGCATTTTTTTCTTTTTTACTTTCGATGGTGGGTAGTGAGGAAAAAGTGTTATTGTAGCACAAAGTTTACATTAAAAAATCTGAAGTTTCGGCCAAAAGTATTCGGCGAAATACAGCATGTCTTCATTTTGACATAATTTGTTAAAAACGTTAAGAAGCAGAGTTTTTACGTCATTTGCTGCAAATCAAAAATATTTTACACGAGCGTCACATTTTTATGCGCACTTTGTGCTACCAATGGCACTTTTTTCTCTTTACCTACGATTCAAAATATTTGTTTTTCTTTTAGTCCCACCATAATATATATATATACAGTAAAACCACATTATACAGTAAAACCCCATTATACCGCGCCTCAGTATACCCCGGAATCGGATATTCCGCGGCGACTATCATGTCCCCTGGGTTTAAACCACCCTTTATCATTGCCATTTAAAGGGGATTCCTTATTTATCATTGTAACTAAAGTCAGCCCGAGCACACAAATGTTCTAGCCAAAGAGCACCCATCCCTCCACCAGACACACTAACAGATAAAGCCCTATTGTGATAGGCGTGATGTGTACACCTTTTCAAGATTAATCTGTCTTTCAACCTAGAGCATATAGCTTGATTTCAAAATCGGGTGCAATAGTCCTGACTTGTTTCTCTTGACATGGGCGGAGCTCAATCTGTCAAAGACTATTCAGTTCAATACTTAAGTATTCCATTTTCAGAAGTCTAGTTATGCGTGTGTAACTTCTTTTATAGCGCTATCAGCCTTTGTATTCCTGATTCTTTAGCATTCCTGAAAAGTAAACATATTCCCCAGTGAGAAGTGCGTTAATCCCTTCCAAATCTAATTTTTTCTTAAGACCTCTCTTCTTCACAATCCCATGCTGATAACTTAAAGAGATTTTTAAGCATTTACACACACAACATACAATTACATTTACATTTTTGGGAAAATACATGGTAACCTAGGGAACTTGCATGTTTGCTCCCAGGGCAGAAAAAGTGTTTTTTTTTTTCACATTTAATAAATGTGTTTTTTAAATTTATTTCCAAGTTGATTAACCATCAAATAAAGCATATTGCTTTAAATTGAGATAATTATTCATCTTTATTTCATTGTTTTTTAGTTATTTTCCGAATTTTCGTAATTTTTCTGTTTCAGAACATATAAGCAATTTCCATAGAAAGGCCGAGGAAATATCCGTCTTCTCTGATTGTGGGCAGCATTATGAGACACTTATACAGTGTCACATGACACTGCCTACAGGCAGAGAAGTATATGGTGCTGATATATGTGCACTTATGTATGTGACAATACATGTACATATATCATTAGAATTGAACAGGTTTTAATATCCCACGTCCCTTTCTCACTCATAAAATTAACGTCAAAACAATCTGCAGAGGTAAAAATCATCATCATATTTTGAGTTTTGAAGATTCGTGACACATGATGAACCAACACCCTTCTTAAAACAGCATGCCTCTGGAGCTACGAAATAAGGGCAGTCGCTAAATTGCTTTCAAAAGTTGAAATCCTTGACCAAACTGGAATTCAGAACTGAGAAAATTCTGCTTATTTCGTTGTGTAAGGAAGAGGAGGGATCACTTTTATTTTAGAGTGAAACTAGAATCTCGTAGGACATGATCTTAAACTTTTCATTATTTCTTCTGTTAGTAAGAAAAGTAATTAACATCTAAACGAAACCATGATTCACATTATCTGCTTTACGCTTATTTTTAAGGGAGTTATTAATTCGGTATGAAAATAGAGTTAATAACCTCCTTCATTTGTGAAGTCGGTTAAAAAGGAAAGGGACAATAACTTAAATCTAATAAAATCTCGTGCTATTTATGTCTAATAGCATTGCTTTGTTTATATTTCATTTGGCGATGTTTGTCGAGCAAAAAATGCAGGGCGTCTAATAAAGGTCGAGACTAGCGGTAGCCACTCGCCATTGGCGACTATAAATTTTTATTTGGCGACCACAAAATATTATGTCAGTCACCATGGTGACTAGAAAAAGTTTGTAATTTATTATTATTTCTTTAAAAATAGGGCTTTGTGTAATTTTGTGACAAAGTGTAGTTCGGGGTATATGTATGCGAATGTTTGCATGCAAAATGAAGCCGCGGTTGGGGAAGAGGGGATCAGTTTGAAACATGGTTCAAAGTGGCGACTAACAGTTTCAAAGTGGCGACTAACTTTTTTCGGTTTACCGGCCACTGCGCGCCATCAAATTTTTTTAGTCTCAAGCATTAGCGTACAACCGATAAGTACCAAAATGTGTGTTGAGAATTTGATAACCTATTTTCAATTAATATTTGTAACTGGTGTTTTTGAGGAACCAGCAATGATGCAATATTTTATGAAAGGAAGACATGCACTCATAAATTTTGTGTTATAGAAGACTGCGAAAATATGGCTCAGTTCTGCAGGCGAACGTATACGTGACAATACAATGAAAAGGTAGAAATGAAAAAATGATGAATGCTTTATGTTAAGATGAGAAATGCGGCAGAAATTATAAATTAAAATTAATTTTATGTGAAAAGAAAAGATGATTTTAGAAAAGCAGAGTACCGGAACTCCGCTCTGAAGGTCTCGGTTTTTGCTTACGTCATTCGGTATAAAACCAAATAAAACATCATACGTTTACTTACGTTTTTCCAAGTTATCAGTACAAATGCGCAAAGTTATTATTCGTAATGTCGCCAAAAAACCAGAGAGAGAGAGAGAGAGAGGGGGAAAAAAAAGGAAATTTAAACGTGAATGCGTAGTAGTTAAAAGCAAGGCTGAACTTGATGGTATCCGCTGTAAACTGGATCATGTTCAGCCTTGATTAAAAGTAACTGAAATCATAACCATAACGACTAAAATTCTGATAAAAACGTAAATGGCTACATGTACGCTCAGAAATAAAGGTGTAAAACATAGTTAAGCGCATTTAAACGCATCCTTACCATTTTAATTACTAAAAAGTACCAATAATTATTTTTTCAATATTGTGATTTATTTTTTTCTCAGAATATTAAACATGAAAACGAACTTGTCAGAAGTGACAGTTATTATTTCTTTTCTAGATCCAAATGACTTTTAACCTTTTTTTCATGTGAGTCATATTTTCGTCTCTGCTGAATGCATGAAAAAGACAACAGTAAATTTTTCGTACAGGAAATTATTTTCCAACCAAAAATATTAAAGTCAATAACAAACACTTTTACATATCTAAAACGTTTATTATTTCATTTCAGGGAGGACTTCAGCAACCTGCTTAAGTGAAATGGGTAGCCATTACGTTCGCTACAGTGGCCAGAGAGAGGTTTCAGAAGGAGATTCTTTTACAATCGTCTGCATCGTAAGCAAATTCGACAAGTCCCTGTGGACGATCAACAGCACACTTTCGATCCAAGAAGAGAATGACATGGGATATATTTTATCTGAAGGAAGTGCCCATTCTTTCCACAAAAAGATGATTCTGGAGGTACACTCCGCTCAAGTGTATCATCAAGGGGAATATCGGTGCAGCAGAGACAGTAGGGATTATCATTTCATTAGAGTGTTGCCAGTGTTATCTGAAGGTAAGAATTCAAATTTAATTAGGGTGTAAGTGGGGTTAAAAATGATCTCACCTTTTTCTAGCTTTTTATGAACTGTGGGACAGATACTTTTTAACCCACCACTGTTTAGAGTTAGGAAAGTTAAAAAAGGTTTTATTAGTGTTTTTCCTTTTGTATCCTTTCATGCTAGGTGACACACATTTTAACCCTAGGTAAGACATTTTAACCCTAGGTAAGACACTTTTAACCCTAGGTGAGAGACGTTTTAACCCTAGTTGAGACACATTTTAACCCTTCACTACATGCTTTGTAAAGTGAGGAATAATAATTATTTTCGTATGCAGGATTGGTTAAGGAATACAAGAAGAATACAGGGCAGCTGGTGGTCAATTTTTTAACCTTACTAAGATAAGCACCTTTGCAGATGCGCAAAACAATGATAAATTATATAGGATAGCAAGGAAAATCCAATTTAAACTTGACTTTGCGGACATGCAAAGCGGGAAGCGGCGTAGTGAAGTGGTAAGCTGCTTCTGTAGTTACTCATAGTAATATTTCTCCCTTTAAAAAAAATTCGAATGGGGCTGCTTTTATCTTCTGCCAATTGCAAACCTAGTGCATTCGTTCCCCAGAGAATGGCACCATCTCTTTCAAAGGCACCACAATGAGTGTGGTACCATTGCCGCATGAGAATTTTGATGTTCCAGTGTTTCCTCTGTTGACGCGAAATTACACTAGGAATTTTATTTAGCCGAGAGTATCCAAGCCTTATGTCTACTCAAGAGATCTTTCACATGCCGCATAATCATACGGCTTAAGCGCAGACGATTTTCTGCACCTTGAAAATCCATTGACACTGCCAGGACAACCATACCATTATCATGAAATTCTCATTCAGTTGCCAGTGCTCTGAACCTGCTGTAAATTGCATCTTTCGATTTTATTTTCTTCAAAAACAGGTTCCTTAAAGAGTTGCCATTTAGCCAAAATATGAATCAATTGAAATAATGTATCCCATGAGCGTGTTCGAATCAATGATGGTGGTTAGTTGTAAACTCTCCGTGAGCAGTCGTTACACATGAAGATGCGTAAGCACCCCAAAATTTATTTAGATACTGGATAATATTTAGTACTGGAAACAAAACAGAACAAAGGTGTGTTTTGTCATGTATGTTGTGCATGGAACTAATCTTAATATTTCAAATCTAACACTCTATTCATACGGAAGTAAGAAAAAGGGTGTTAGCATACAGTCAATCAGGATAACTTTGAGCCACAATTTCTCTATTTTTAATTGCTCCACTCATATTTTAATAGTATTATTGTATTTACTGGTATAAAACTGAAGAACTCCTAAAGTATTGCAAGAAATAATATTTATAAAAACCATTCAAAATTGATTTGTTAACCCGTTCCAAAGTGATCCTTCCATTTAGGATCACTTTTAACCACGTCAGAAAAGTGATTTTAAAGAGAATTATTTTAATAAAGGGATTATAGTTGTGTGAATTTGAATCAGAAAAATGAAATTTCTAAATATTTTTAAAAATTTATTTCCCAACCTCAAAGGATTTCTGTAAGAACTTCAAGAATTTCAACAACTTCAAGGGTTTAAACAACTTCAAACCAGCATTGAAAAATAGCTTCTAAGCAGTGTTACAAAATAAGTGTTGCAAACTTATTTTGTAACACATTATGAGTAAGAAAACTAATTTTATAACCTAGCCTTCTGAGTAAGGCACCTTTTAGATTATTTTTTGCATGCAAATTACTAAAAAATATGATGTGCCTCACAGTTAACCTTTATGGTTTAAAGTTACTTTGAATGACTGTAAATATTCTAATTTCGTCCATGATCTTTTTCCAAATCACTTCAGGGCATCTTTGCAAGTTCATCCATTATAGTGAAATAAAATGATGCCCGCATCAATTTATCTGGAAATAGAACACGCGCGCATCAAGGGCGGAATCATCAATTACAGGTATTCAATTACGTTTCGCAAATCACGGATAGTGCTTTTGATGACACAGGTTAAATGATTGTCGAGAAAGGAAAAGGAAGTGAACTTCCGGCGAAATGAAAACATAATTAGCTGTCAGTTTCATTTCCGAGTGTGTTTGTGTTTCGTGAAACATGTATTTATAGCCCAAAGGACACTGGAATTGAGTAGAAAAGAAAACAGCTGAAAGATCTGATAGTGGGAAAATTTAACATGAAGATTCCAAGAATTTTTGCACATTGGGGTGCGCATTAAGTTGTATATCAAATATGAAAATCCAAGTAGTGGTGTAGTCGAGAGGGGACGCAGGGGGAAGGCGTCCCCCTACCTTTTAATTTTAATACAAGCGTACCCCGAAACTTTTTACATTTTAACATAAGCGTCCCCCCACTTTTGATTTCAATTGCTTATCTTCTTATGTATAAGCGTCTCCCCTACTTTTTTTTTCTGGACTACACCACTGAATCCAAGCATGTATGACTAATGTATTAACGGCATACCATTATCATACTATTTATTCCTAAGTGCAAAGAACTCAACTTTAAGTGTTATGTCACGATCATCATTAAAAATTTTTCCTAGAGAAGGACGGAAGGGGGTAAAGTGCACATATACATACATACACACACCTCTACACTACAGTATACACACATTGATACATATACACTTGTACAGTGGCACACCCAGGTTTTTGGGTTTGGGGGACCAAGGTCAGAATTAGCGATAAACCGGATATCCGGCTCTGGTATTTAAAACCTGGGAATTCTACACCATAAATACCAAATTTTACATGCCGAATAACGGGATTTGAAGTGACCGGATCGGGTTCCGGATATTTGAAAAAAATCGGTCGTTTACAAGATATCCGATACCTTCTGGGGGGACCGGTCCCGTTGGTCCCCCCTTCCACCGTCGGTGCGCCCCTACACACTCACATAGGTAGTTTTGATTCGTGATTCGTTTACAATTCGCCTAACGCAGTCACCTACTTCTTGAAGATTTCCTAGATATCAGCTAGCTTACTCATTAGCAATTGCCTTTTAGTTTTTTTAAGCAAAACTGAAGTGTTATTTACGCATACGCAGGTTAGGGACTTAACTCACTTATATTACGTTCTTCAAAGAACGTTTTTGAAAAAATATGTGTAATGTAATGCAAGCGTAAGAATATGTATTACTATGTGCATAGTCATTTGGAATAAATACTGAAAAATGTGATAGCAATTTTTTTTAATGATGTTAATATCAGTTTTAACAGCCATTTGAGTTTGGTAATGAAAAATATGATGCTAAAATTTCAATGAACATAATTATACGTTCAGAGACGTTGAAAATTAGCTATGGGAGCCATGATTTTCATTTGCGTGCCGTGAAAAGAAAAGAAAAGAGAGAAAAGAAACATCTGTCAGTTCGAAAAAATCCCTTAAACCGTTAAAATCCCTTTAGCTCAAAATCAGCAATAAAGGAATCCACCAAGGGTTAACTCCTTGATATACATGTACACAGTTAATGACCAAGAAAGCAATAAATGAATCAAGTTCTTGGAGAAAGTCGAATAGGGCGTTATCTAAACTACTTCAAGTTATTTAGAACGATCCCAAGAAATATTTTTATTTGATTGTTCCAATTTTTATGGAAAGCATTTGATTTTTAATTAATTTTATTATCTCAATACATATTCGAGTTATTAAAACAAGTGTTAACACACGTGTATTAAACGTGCAATAACGATAAAGTAATTAGTGCTCAAGCAATGAAGAGCAGGATAATTTTTTTTACTACCGAAAATAAGCTTTTTGGTGTATGGTATGTTATGAAATTATTATTTAAAAAATAGTGTGCGTAGAAATCTTATTTCAATGCAGAATTCATGCAATTTTTTTTTTTCAAGTATTTTTTAGATTAGAAAATGAAAAATCCATATACATATTTCACTTAAAGTGGACCAGTTACAATTAAATTTTGCGAAACGATACGATACTGACATCATGCAAAAAATAAACTATTTTAAAACGATATTTAAAAATTTGTTTATTGATTAGCATAGAAAAAGTACCATTATATTTTTTGTATTTATAATCATAACTTACGAACTTTAACAAATTTATTTCTATTTCTTAAAAAATATTTCCATTCATAACTCAATTTTGAATTTAAAATTCTTTGGAGTGGCAACACCTCAGTTTGTTTATATCGCGTGATAATCCGCATGTTTTTATCTTAGCGATCTTTTCGAATTTTAAAACGGTTTTATTTTTATTTATTTCATTTTTTTTATTGTTGGGCCAAGCAGATATTCTGCGAGAAATCAGCCAGTAGCTTGCAAATGCACAAATTCAATAAGACTTGCATACTCGTGATGATCGTATTGATTCAGACAATTGGGTGCCGGAACGCAAACAAGTAACTTCTACCGAACATATATCGAAATATTTAAAACAAAATTAGAATTCTTCTGCTAGCCATTTTTAAAGCCTGCCGAGCCATTTCCTTTTTTTAAGTACTAGAACACTTAGTTCTTTTTACAGATCGTTATTTGTTAGTTTACAATTAATTATGTATTATACGTTTTTGATCAACAGAAAGTGCCTGTTTTGAAAAATCTAAGCACTAATAAAGAAAAGATTATTAAAACCACAAAAATAAAAGTAGTAACTGAAACACGAAAATTTAAGATAGTATCTTTAGCAATTTACGATTATGAACTCCAAATGTACAAAATTATGCATATATATATATATATATATCTTATATATAAGCGGTTTATTCTGTCTGTCTGTCTGCCCGCTATAGGGGCCGTTTTACCAATCGGGACCACTTTCGGCACGGTTAATGTTTACGACCCGAGAAACTCATCGTTACAAAAAGGAAAGTTGTGACTCAATTAGTTTTTATTTAATTAATATTTTTAAAATTTTTCAAAATTTTTTTTGACCCGTTTTATTTTATTTTGCATTGTTGCCCTCATTTCCAAACATATAATTACTGTTGCCGTGTGAACAAACAAAACAATGCAGTTGCCATTGTTATTGTAACAAATATACTAATATTAAGCGAAACGTTTTTTTAGCATATTGAGTGAGGCTTCGCTGTATTTCCAATTTTCGTTAAAAATTAATGTATATGCGAATTCAATTTAATCCTTTCTTTCTTTTTAATTTATTTATTTATCGTCTGCGCTTTGGTAAAATCCTCGGAGAACACACCTCGTTTCAAAACCGCCAATTTGACGTCCACCTCGCAGAACGATAAAACAGGGTTACGATCAAATCAGGATAACCAAGATAGTATAGGGTCATTTGGGGTAATTGTAAACATGGGGTAATTGTAAACAAGCTTCATAACTACACTTGTGGTGGCTTTGAAAACTTAACTGCTTGTGAGTGATAAAATGGCAGCATAGGGAAGACATTGAAACAGTTTCGTAAGTTTCGAAACAACTGTGGAAGTAATAATAATTTAACTTTGTGCAAGTAAACAGTAATAGAAATATAATTTCACGTTAATTTAAAGCACAAATGAGCATTAAAACGCAGACATATGTTTCGGGATTGCTTGGAATCCCTTTTTCAATGCGACAGGGAGCTTCTAGATGCAATGAGAGATCGTCACCCAGATTGGTCCCTCAACGGAAATTATTTCTAACTTGATGGACATTTGAAGCGACGATGTATTTTACGTGCACCGCTCCCTTTAGCACACTCGGTCTTAGAGTAATCAGTCGCGGGAGGTGGTCACCCTCCCAAGCGTTGACCTCGGCCAGTTGTGGTTCACTTTCGGTGCTTTGTGGGATCCAAGCTTAACCGACTGACCCGCTACGGGACAAACTTTACATAAATTTGTCGCATTATTTGATTTTTTCCGAGATATTTCTCGTTAAATGATCTCACCCGATTTAACTCAGCGGACCACATGCGACCTGTTGGCCGCATATTGAGAACCATTGCTCCGGAACTTCTTAAGCCTTCAAGCACACAGTGTATGAAACAATTTTCATTTGCATCAATTTTATTCGAAAATAAATCACTGTTTACAATTACCCCAGATGTCTGGGGTAATTGTAAACACACTGGGGTAATTGTAAACACGAACTCATTCGCTAACAAATAGTCATAAAGTCAAAACACATTTACTCACAAGAAGTACAGTAGTGGCTACAATGTTCACAATTTTATCTCTGAATTTATTCAAGAGGTAGGGAAGGATCAAAAGTTAAAACATTGAAAAAGCGTTTACAATTACCCCAACGGACCCTACTTACTCATCGCCAACCGCGTCAACGGTTGGATCTAACCATACTCTCGTAATAAGATCTAACCATAAATCTATAGTAGTGGGAGGCAGTAAGCAAAGGAGCGTCCTCGCCGCCTGACCTGGGTAATTCAGTTTGAATGAGCAGACACCTTTACACAAATCATTTTAATTACAATTTATAATATCTAGACCAGCGTTCGTTTCGTATGACCGCCGGGCTTACTAGTATATATATATATATATATAGTTAATTACGACTTTAGATATGCGGGGCCCTCTTGGGGGGGGGGGGATACGTGTAAAACGGCGTATTAAGAGCAATTTTCATGAATTTTTTTAACGTATAACGAAAAAATATATTTTAATGAGATTTTGAGGTTATTTTATAGATATATTGAAGAACATTTACTGAAATTTTCAAACATTTTTCTTGAAAAATCCCGGAGATATCGGCTGCTGCACACTGTAAGTCGATACCCGGGTCGGCAGTTTGCGTACATGCTGGAGGTCACACATTTTAGCTGAAATCATTTTTTTTTTTAATTTATTTTTTTTATAAGTGTCTATTTTAGTTGAACTAAAATCATCACAAAAAATTGAAAATTTCTATTCTTTTTTAGAATGGGAAAATTAAGTACGGTTTTTAACCGTTTGTTTAATCTTTTATAACCAAAAAAAAGTAAAAATAAAGATATGTTTCTGATTTAGTTCAACTAAAGCGTGTATATATAACAAAAACGTGTGCTAAATTTGATAAGGATTGATAAAAAACTCTGCGAGCTACAGTGCATGCAAATTCGAAAAAAGTAGTATCGAGAAAAACGCTTTTGAAAAAAAGAGTGGTATTGAAGGTAAATTTAAGGCAGTAATGAATCAATTTTTTTTTAATACTTATAGATACTAATACTTATAGTAATTTCTATACGAGCTCTCAATTGTTAAAAGAAATAAAAGGACATCTGCTAACGTTCTCTAATACCCTTCAGGTCATTCATGAGAGACTACCTGCTAAACCGCTCCAAAAGAGGTGCTCGCTCAAATGCTATTAACTTTTAAACGATTTGGAATTTGCTTTGAAATTTTCAGGGTACATTATTGAATAGTTATAGAATCGATTTATAAAGAAAAAAAAAATCTTAATTTATTCAGACCACGTATTTCCCCACTTAAAGTGGTAGTCAGTGCACTGTTACAGGATGTACTTACGTACTTACGGAAAATAGTCTTGTCAACAGGTTTTTCAGAGTGGTTTTCCGTATCTTCTATCAAATTCATTCAACTCAATCAATTACGTGGCTATGGAAAGAATAAAAATGCGAACAGAAAGAAGCAAGAATAGAAGAATAGAAAACGAGAGAATAATCATGCACTCTGCTTGGAATACCGTATTCTATACAGTTACGATTACGTAACGTAACCGTATTCCAAGCAGAGTGCATGATTATTCTTTCGTTCTATTTCCTTTTTTCTTTCCTGAAAAGGAATTTATTTATCACAACCGCCTTCGGTGTTTAACTATTTATTTCTTCAGTTTTGCACAGAATTTTCAACAACATTCGTTTTCTCGTTCAACTAGCGGTGATTCTGATCCAAAATTTCCGAAAATTTTTGAGAACCTGATCCGAAAATTAAAAATTAATTCGGTTTGCCGAAAATGTTTCAATTAATTAATTTTAATGCTTATCTGGCAGTACAAATTTCTCAGCTATCCCAATTATTAATGGAGACTATTGCTTGTCACCCAATCTCCCATTTTTTAGTTTATTTCTCCCGATGTTTTAAAATCGTTCTTAATAATTACCCAATGTTTTAAAATTCAACTAACGTTTTCATTTATGAGCGAAATTCTTGGCAACCATTACTATCGCTTTGCAACCGTTCATTGCATATTTTACTATGTGAGAAAATGAGTATTTTAGCTCTCCCCGCCCTCCACCATCGATCACACATTAATCAAAATTCGTTATTGCGAGATTTTCTTTCAATTCCACCGTGAAATCGGTGACAAATTTGCATGAACTTTTAAAGATTTCTAATATTTTTATTGAATTTTCTTAATTTCTATAGAGTATAAGTAAAAATGTATTTTTTGGAAACATGCCAACATCGAACACGTGCTTCGCTGAAAATTAGCGAACTGTTCGCTACAATCCTTCTGCATATTTGAGTTACTTTCAAAGTTAGAAGGTATTTTAGCATATACTACCTTAAATAGTCACTTAATTGCATAGTTTTTATTTCAAATTCGTAACTCACACTTCTTCCGAAAATTTCAGGTTAAGTTTAGAATTTTTTTTTTTTTTTTGTTCAGAATCACCCATGCATTCAAGTTCTAATTTTAAAGAATTTCCTTAAAAATCTAATAAGAGTTAATAATACTCATTGACGTTGCTGCTTTATAATTCTGTTTATATTTAAAAATGTTTTTATACAAAAGGGCAATTTTTATCGTTTTCAATTTTTAATATTCCTTTTCAACTTCATATTTTTGGTTTTATTATTTTTAACGGAAATGCTCTCTATTAAATATAATACAACCAAAAAAAAAAAAAAAAATGTTTCGAATCGATGTTTGCATGTCTTGCTATCATTTGCTATAAGTGGATCTAATTACGAGTCATTTACGGAGAGCAATTTGGGTAATTATTTCGCGAAAAGCTGCAGCACGGTGTAGTACTACTTCTCAAAAAAGCGACCGAAGTTCGAAAATACTTTAACCGATTAATTTTGTGACTCAAGGACTAAGCAACTAATTTCGAATCTAATGAGTAATAACAGTTCGAAGCTATCGGAAAAGCAGACTGTAATGTAGATGTAGATGATGAAAATATGTAGTACACGACCCTACATCTAGTTGTTCTTTTGAAGTGGAAGAATTTTGCAAAGAAATGAAGAAGAAAATGAGTCTGTGAAAGAAAACTGAAGTTTGAAAATTGTCATGGGAAATTTCCGTGGCAGAGTTGGGAAGCTTGAAAACTTTAACAAACTTAATTATTTGCATTTTGTTTTAATTTTTGGAATATGAACATCTTTTTCCCTTTTTTCCCCCCTAAGAAAGAAGAAAATTTTAAAAAATGAGAGGAGGGGGTTCAGGGGTAAAAAGCCATGGGAAGTGGGAACAATCAATGAAATAGACAACATTTTGCTGAAGAGAAAACCTGCCATTAAAATTACGGTTTTCTTGGAAGAGATTTATAATCCTTGAAACGCTTTCTGATAAACACCTGTTTGTGAAGACTAGCAACAAAAATTCAAAAAACTGATACATAGATTTTGGTTTCAATTACTTTTTTTTATTTTTAGTGAAGGCAACCAGGCAGGTCCTTTAGGGGGGTCAAGAGGGGGCAATTGACCCCCCTCCCTGACTTGATAGAATTTATACATATGTGTGTGTATGTTGCTCATCTTAATACAATATACAACGAGTTTGTTGTCTTTGACATCCCCTCCCCCCGAAAAATGTAAAATGACGGGCCTGAAGGCAACGAATAAAAATCAAGAATAAATAGCAACAGTTTATGTTTAGTGTGTTCTGACAAGAAAAAGCCTGACCGTGCTAGAACACATTTCTTCTTGAGGAGAACTTTCTTACATTGGCACAGAGCCACTAATTACTGTTCTATGTCATTGGCTAGGCAAACATGTTTCCCTCACTTTTATTTTAA
Source organism: Octonoba sinensis (assembly GCA_038502835.1). Classification (NCBI taxonomy): domain Eukaryota; kingdom Metazoa; phylum Arthropoda; class Arachnida; order Araneae; family Uloboridae; genus Octonoba; species Octonoba sinensis. The sequence continues at coordinate 125,765,336 of CM076599.1, forward strand.
CAAATGAGTTATTAAACCTATCTCTCATCAGAAACCTTATTGTCAAAGCCTTAATTAACCTTTGACATCAAACAGTTGGAATATGGGAGCAAAGAAAGTGTTCTTAAATTAATTTCTTCAGAAGATGGCAAAAGAATTTAGGATTTGATTGAGATTCAATAAAGCTTTGTTCATCAGGCTGTAAATTATTTATTGAACAGTAATTAATATTTTCATAATAATCGCACATAAATACATAGCTTGGAAATTTTGAAAAAAATTTTTTTTAAAGACTACTTGAATATTGTTCAATTTACAAAAGTAGAATACAATGTAGAGTTGTTCTCTGTTCCACCAATTCTTTCCACTATTAGTAACTCCGCCTTGTTGTCATGTAAAATTTGAGAAATTGGTGTTCATGAGTACAGAACGAATGGCTACTCAATTTACATATTCTAAAGTTTCAAAGTTGAGATTAAAATGTCACAAACAAATGAACGAATTTTAAATGTTATTTTCAATAAAACAGTAGTATCCCCCTCACACACGCACAAATTATGGCCTGTCAGAGAATGATTATGTTAGAAATTTATTCTTATTTTCTTTTTTAGGTCACGAGAAAGTAAATTTTGAAGACGATGACGTCAGTCGAAGTTCGAATGAGCATGTGCTGCAAGTCAACGAAACAGTCGAATTCTTTTGTTCTTCAGCTAAAGATGATGATACACCTGTGACGTGGTAAGATTTTACTTTTTTATTATTTTATTTTATTTGTATTTATTTACTCATTCTGTGTACAGACAATCGTGAGGAACATTTGCCGTGATTCGCAGTGTTTATTTGAATTGCTTTTCGCAAATTGAATTAATTAAATGGCTCATTGTGAAAACTCAGCATTGCGAAACATTCTGATGTTATTCCTTTTCTTGTTTTCTGATTTCCTTGAGCGCTCTTTCACGTCATACAGGCTAACTTATTGAAGCAAGGATTCAGAAGATTTTTCTCAAAAAAAAAAAGCAGATAAAAGCGTAAAGCGTAGAATGATGGATGTTATTTTCTGACCCGAAAAAAAAATCACCATTCCACTAAAATAGTTGCCGCCATTTTTGGTGTTCTTTTGGTGTTTAGTAACGTGAAAGTTGAAAATTATTCATTTTTTGAGACAATATAATTTTTCTTTGTGTGTGTGTCTGTCTACAAAATATATGGACAGTATAATATTTTTTTAGCGTATAAAGTCTGTTAACTCATTTCAACATACAAAAAAATTTTAAATATATCAAAAATTAATAATTTTTAACTTTGGTGTTACTGAATACCAAAAGACTCCAAAGATGGTGGCCTAAACACCACAATTTTTGCACGAAAAACAAAAGCATGTATTTATTTCTAATTCGGTATTAAAATTGAAATAATCCGAACATGATCATTGAAGTCAAAATAAACAAATCATTACCATTAAAAATTGGCAAAACAATGTTAAAATTCAGTAAAGTCGATCCAGTATTTTAAAAATTGACAAAATCTAAAATTCATTGTAAAAAATAAAAAAATCGTAAAAAATGGATTGTGAGTGTAAAATCGTGAAATATGATAACAAAAATTATCTAAAAGATCCATATAAAGAAAGCCGGAGAGACAAAATAAGCTAAATAGGAATTATAAAGTCGGTTTTTTTCGACAGAGAAAAAATACCGTAGTGTTATACTCCTTTAAATTCCATAATTACGCAGTAACTAATTTGATAAATGAGCAAAAAAATTTAATCACAACCACATAGCAATTAAAAGCAATTGAGCTGATAAGCACATTCAAAGAAATGCTTAATAAATTGTGCAACCTCCCCTTCATAATAACAACCTGACGGACGCTTGATGATTTATATTATAGTGAATTTTAATGCTTTTAAATTACTCCATATTCTGACAATTAACGTTTGTAGCTCAATTCGCACTGATATATATATATATATATATATATATATATATATAGGCTCTTGTTCTGGTCTAGGGGCTAATTAAATAAGGAATCACCATGAAAGATATAAAAAATGACTCTATTTACACTTATCTATGTACAAATACTATTTACAGAAAAGACTTCAACTGAGAACATCACCACACTCAAGCATACACAGCGCTTGCACGTCCAACTCAGAACGGAATCTCACTCTAAACTACTCGCTTCCCTTACTTTTCGCCTGATGGCGCTGCCGTCGATGTCTCCTCGCATCCTAATATATGTATATATATATATATATATCCAAAATGAAGTAGAGCCACTAGTGCAGCAAAATTACCAATCAGTTTTCAGAAACTTATCTGCTATTACTATAACTAGAATTTTGTCATCGTGTACAGTCCGACCACGAAGTTCTGACACTTGGGAGCTTCTGCGCATGGCAGAAAAGAACGAATCCATTCGAGTTTTAGGGACGTGTTCATTACGCAGGTGTGTTTATTAGATCGCGAATCAGAATGTTCAATTCTTAGTTTGTTAAAAGCAACCAAATAAAAAAAAACTGGCGTATAACATCACCTCGGAAGAAATAAAGCATGCTCACGAGCTAAAACAAGAACAGAATGCTGCGCATTCCTTACACCAGCAGTTTCTCCCTTGAGCATGGAAGGATTCTTCTTGGCTCTCTGCAGTCAGAGGTTTTTTGGAGGAAGAACTGTAGCCCTTAATCTGTACTGGGGGAGGGGTGGGGGTTACGTGAAAAAGCAGTCTTTACAATTAAGTGACTCAAAAGGAATCTTGCATTATTTTTCAGGTACAAAAACAGTCGGCGAATTGTTGAAAATTACGAATCTAATGTCCAGATCTCTGGCTTGAACCTCATCATTGAAGATGCCCAAGAAGACGACGCAGGAGAATATATGTGCACAGTTGATATCCCCCTCGTTACTGGTTATACTGACATTGGTCGTATTTTTCGTCTTAACAGTAAGTACTAATTCACTTACGAACAATAATACGTTTCCAATGCATCGTCTATGCTTGGCTCAACCTTAGCCCTTTCAGTCCCAAATATTATTTTTCAATAAAAAAATCTAAAAAATGTAAAACAGACTCATTTTGCATTCAATACAACAAAGCAAACATATTTTTTTAATTTTTTAAATTCCTTTAATAAAATTTTAAATGATTCCAAATGGCATCATTGGGAATAAAGTAGTGAAGGACGAAAATCTTTAAATGATTCCAAATGGCATCATTGGGAATAAGTAGTGAAGGACGAAAATCACTACTCATGCTATTTGGAATCATTTCAATGGGAGGGAAAGAAAAATTTTTTAATATATATTATGCATTATTTAAAGATTTATAACTGTACATATTGAGTATTTTTTAATAATTAAGTAAATGATAACTATTCTACAAGAAATAATTGGCACTATTATATTTATTACACATTGAAAAAAAATTGAACCAGTTTTCATCATTATTGATATGGTTTGATGAGAACCTTATTATTTCTCAGTAATACTTTATTATTTTACATGAAATGTTTTAAAACAGTTCTTAGTATTGTGAAGACAGAGATGGACATTGCATTTTTCGCACAGTATCCTTGAATAGGACTTGATACACTATCAACTAATTCACATTCAGCAGAATCTACCAAATTTTCATCTTCGATTTCAATTTCAATTAGTTTATTTCCAACAGGTATGCATTGGCTTGCATCAATTGAGTTGTAATTAACTTTAGATTCCATTGATATATCACCTAGAACATTATCACTAGTTTCTTCATCTGAATCCAAGTCTTCTATTTCGATATCAGACAAGTCTTCATTCATAAGCAAATGAATTGCTTTATCAATAGATAAAGCCTCTGCTTTTCTCTTTGGCATCAGGAAAAGTAATGACAAAAAGAAATAAGTCTTTTATGTCCCAAAATCTTAGTAAAACTTGAAAAAGTAATAAGAAAGAGCAAAGAAAAACGATATAAAATCCAAATAAACAACGCATTAGAAAGTGATGTTGAGTTGCACTCAACTCCCACTGATTCCATTTGGAATCATAACTTTTCAATAAATAAAAGCGATAAATTTTCAAAATGAAAATTGTTAAAAATTGTTGGAATACTATTTATGAACATTTAAATAAATAAAAATGAAATATTTAAAAATATTCTTTAATTTAAAATGCCTCAAAAAGATATTTTATTTCAATAACTTTTATGGAGTTGAACAAAACTGAAACAAGTATAATTTCAATCACAAACAGATGTAGTGCCGCTATCTATTGGTGAAAAATAAAAATATATTTCATTACAGAAATGTTTGTAGATTGAAATACCGCCTATTTCAAATCAAATGGAGTTTTAGGTAAGCAGATAAAAAATCTTAAACGTAATGATTCCAATTGGAATCACTGGGACTGAAAGGGTTAACCTGAGCTGTCAGCTTAAGTTTGCTGACCAAGTATGCAAGCTCAAAAGCATGGGATTGTGCTGTTGTTGGCAGGAGCTCGATTTCTGTCCCAGCTAGTGGATGGCAGCATCTACCGTCCACCTCCACAATTTTTGTATAATACTAAAGGGGAGGGAGACTTTCTCCAGTACCCTGCCCTCATAGTAACTACTAGCGGCCGAACACATGACTTTGGGATCCATGGATTTTGCGAGTACGTCTTTCAGGCATGGATGCTTTCAGGTGTACGCTGTGGGTGTTTAGTGGCGTTGAAGGTCTTGTCTTTTCCACCCTGTCCTGAGCTCGATACTCAAACCACTAGGCTACCCACGGCCCAGCATGAGGGACTGTTGAACACAGCAAGCGTTGAGAGTTCTAAAACTTGTTAAAAGTTCTAGTAATGGGGAACAGCCTTTGTGTAAAACAGCCGAATTAGAAATAACAATACGAATTGTAAATAGCAAATACACTTATCGACCTCTAAAAAATGTTTTGTTTCTGAATGGAGCTTTGGGAAGGTGATCGACTAATGGAAGAAGCTAGCATTAGCAAAAGTTTCTTTCCATTAAATTTAACTCCTTTTTTAGGGTGATCGCTTGGAGAGGATTCACTATGCTTAATATGGTTTAAAACACCATTGGAAAAGATCAGTGTCACAGCGAAACGGAGGGGGATAGGGAGTCATAAGCCTTCAATAAGCATTAACCCTTTATCTACTGCATTATGATCTACAGCAATTTTTCGCACGCAAATAGTTTTTTTGGGTAACTACATCGAAAATTAAGGGATTTTCGTAAATGAAATACTCATACGATATAAATTTATTTTGTAACAGCTTATAAGCACCACAGAGTAATTCAATTGTGAAATAAATTACATTCACTGTTCACTAAAAGCATCTAATCAAATCGTTTTCTAAGTTGTTAACTAACACGCTTAGCAAAAATCAGAGAGTTAATTCTTGAAATTTACCTTTCCTTTGGAGCAAATAACAGAAAAGTGGAGCAATCTGAACAAAATGGCAGATCAAAAAATCCCATCGGTTTCGAAACTATCTTCTTTCCTCACTAAAACACTCTTAATAGAAACCTTGCTGAAGTGTATCCTGAAAAAATGGAATTAAAAGTATGTTCCGGCGAAGAACAGTCAGGATGTTCGTAAAAATGTTTACCGGACGGAATTGTAAAGGGAGTGGTACTTATAAGTACCGTCGTAAATAAAGGGTTAAAACTATATGCGCGTGTATACATATATGTATGTAATGTCTCTATTTGTTATAAATGAAAAACCTTCCTTTTGAAAAGTGAACTCAATTGAGAATTTCACGCCATCCCAATGGAAAGAATATCGCAAGATTTGTAGAATAAAATTAATGCGTCAGTAATATCAGCATGGCACTGCACCAAAACCTTGACCATGAGCCTTTTCCCACGCATGTTAACGAAAATACTCTGAACTAACTCGCTTGTTTTGAAACATAAGTCACGCTATCCCTGACCGATATGAAACCCTATCATTTCCTGGTCGTGTGTTTATGGACTGCACTGTTATTTCACACCACAAATTACTTGTTTCACCGACAGATCATCCACTTTCTTCACGCAATATCACTCAACCATGCCAATGAGTGATGACTTGTATTTACTTTCTTCACGCAGAATTTTTCTTATTTTTCTCCGTAAGGTGGGAGAGAAAAAATCAATATTGACGTAACGTTTTGTGTTTTGATAACACCGCGGTGGGCAGTGAATATCATTTAACACGTTGAGCGCCATGTCAGCCATCGGTGGCTGACGGGGTAAATATGATGTAAAACTTAAAACATTACGCTTTATTAAGCAATTTCTAAAATTCTTTTAGAAATTTACTTAATTTTTATTTGTTACAGGATTTTGCTGAACACTAAACTTTCCGTTCTTTCAGCATCGGTTACTGGTGACTGATACTAAAAGCGTGGCCTGGCTGGAACTTCCTTCTAAATTCGCGTGGCGCTCAACGTGTTAATGATGGATTTGTTGAATTCCTTGTTTCCATATACCTAAAGCCCTAAAGCGATTCAGGGTTCTACATAAAGGCAGTGAGAAGCAAAGGGATGTAAGTGACCAAAAAGCGATTCCGAGAAAAACGCGATCAAAGTTTGGATCTTGTGAGACCTTTAACGTTAATTGTTTTCTAAATCAGGTTGTTGCGGAGCACCTGTTAGAGATACCACTAACATTTCTTGCCGCAGTACAGAACAGTTCTTTCCCTATCATTTACACTTGTTATCTCGAATTTTTCGATTTTGTCACTTACACCCCTTTGCTTCTAAGTGCATCCTATACCATATGTCAGGGTCGTTATAGTTCTCGGTGGAGGCCCGTAGCTTTTTGGGGGATGGGCACTCTTGCATTTTTTAATGGTGTTTTTTTCATTTATCAAGGAGGAAATAAATGAATGACTCAGCGCTGGCGTTCTTTTCGTTTCTAACTTTCTATGAAGGTAAAACCTGGTGAGATTGCGTGCGGCCGTCGGAGAGATGGCGCACTTGAATTTTTTGGGGGAAGGGGAGGTGTGAGTGGAACGTGATTTCAAGTAGTTGTACAGACACAGCAGCACAGTGTCTATTGAAATTATAAGTTTTATTTTCTCTGAAAATGTACTCCACAACGTCGTTTTTATTGTTTGCTTTCGAAATGTAAGGGCTCGAATTTTCATTATTGTTCCTCTGATTTTCCTTGTGATATGAGTACTGCAAGATACTTTTTAAGCAAACTCTTTTTCAACTATTTTGACAATTTTCTTGCAGTTATTATTAATATAGTCTTCTTATTATCAAAAGTCATTTCCCATGTGCGCAATCTCACTCACTCTATAAGGAGAGAAGCGAAAAATAGTTGTCTTAGTTTCATTCCAGCGGTCGTTTTAATCTATAGCGTAACGACAAAATAATGATGGAAATGGATACGAAAGAAACGAGGTCTATAATACTCGCAAAAAGTTTGGCAAAAATTAACGTTTTCATTCTCTCTTTTTCATGCTTTCCAATTGTGCGCCAACTTTACCTTATCATTTGAAGTCACCAAAAAGCAAGTAAGGCGTCATTCATAATGATGTCATCCTTCGAGGGCGGTTTGAGAAATTGTGACAATTTGTGACAAGGGGAGGGAAGGGGAAATATGAAATGTGACATCATACATTTTAGTTTCTATAAAAAGATTTAAAATAAGCAAATTAAATTCCTTTAAAAGTTTTTCTTATTCTCACAACTTGATTTTAAAGTATCTGATTTCATTTTGTATCGAAAACACCCGTGCTGATTAAAGTCTGAATTTACTTCTATTTAAAAGTTTAAATGGAAATCTTATTCGGCATTCTATAGCGCTTTTAAGATGATGGGTTTAACTTTTTTCAGAATTCGAATAATTAATATTTTTATTACTATATACAAATTATCTTTTTTGTTGTAAACCTTAATTTCATTTTATACAAATTAAGTACACATCATATAATCATTATTATTATAATACTCTCAAATGTCATTAAAATTTCAAAAATAAATTAGGATTGTGACCTTAGCTTAGTGCTTTTTCCGAACTGCAAGTACATATACCTATGTATATAGCATGACATGTGATAAAGAGGGATAGGGAGGTCCATTGAAGTGTGACATTTTGTGACAAAGGGGGGGGGGAGGGGATTCAAATATATGGAAAAAAAAGCGTGACATCATTTATGAACGGTCCCTAATGTTTCAATTTATTTTGGTTTCTCTGGAATCTGGGCCAAGCTATTAAGACGAAATCCCATTACTTCAAACCGCAATTCACCGACAATGAAACATTAGAAGTAACTAGCACGTATTTTTCAGAACATTGAAACTGCTGTACAGATGATTCGCGTGAAATTGGATATAATCCCTTTCTCCCTCAGAAAATTCATCTTCATATACATTGGCAAATGTCCAAGTGTACTGACCGATCATTATTTTTGCAAAACTTTTGTTAGCTGTCATCTCTATGGAAATACATGGCCTCGAAAACTACAGCCCTGTAACTACTAGTTTAGCCTTTAGTTTGAATGTGATATTTTTGAGAAATAAATTCTCAATAGCTGATGTTATTTCTTAAAAGTTATGAAGATTTGCTTTGTTGTGTTAAAATCGAAAGAAACAAAGCACCACACAACCTATACATGGAAAAAGATTGTATGTATATATATTGGTGAAATTTTCACCGGGAAAATGAATTGCATTCACTTCGTTGCAGGACTTTTCTTTTACAAACAATATGCTCCGTTTATTTGTTAATCTGACCATTACTACAATTAATAGTTGCTATTTGTATTGTTATAATTAATATTGTCGTCTTATTTGAATTTTTAAAGAAGTTTTTCTGAGTTGCAGCAAGACTAATCCAAATTCAATATTGCCAGGATTTAACATACATTTTAAACACTAGAATATTAAGTAAAAATATTCGAAACAGCTCGAAAAACACATAAATATAAATAAAATTCGAAAGTCCGCCATTTCGAGAAAAATATCTACGTGTTTCATTATTTTCCCCTCAAAAGGCGTAAATTTTCCGACATCTCTACATACTGTATGTTTAAACTAACTTGAGAAAAAAGCACCGTAATTACTAAGAGTCTCGCTGATGAGTTTTTTTTATTTAATTTTATGCTTTATGTATTTTTGCTATAAAATCATAATTATATTTACAAAAGTTAAACATTTGAATTAATAAAAATATGATGCTACTGCCATTTTTTTTTTTTTTTTTTTTTTTTGGAATCTGCTTCCGAATTTAATGCTTCCGGCTAGAAAAAGTGTAGAACCCAAGTCATTTGGGGTCCACTTTATGGACAATTTTCGAAGCCATCAGTAAAAAAATATCAAATAGCAGAAAAATTTACAGAAAGCTGAAATAAAACTATAAATTATTCGATTCCAGAAATTAATAGAATTTTACAAAAATGATTATTCCGTAGTAGTAGATATATTTTACAATTCTACCGCAAAAAAAAAAAAAAAAAAAAAAAAAAAAAAAAAAAAAAAAAAACAAGGCGTCTGGCGGGTGGAGTGCCAAGAAAAATCTCTCCGTGTTCAAGGGAGAGGCTGCTGGTATAAGGAATGTGCCGTTTCAGTTCGTTCAGCATACTTGATTTTTTCCGCACTGATACAAGTTTATAAATTTGGTTGCCTTCAACAAACACAGAAGCAAACATTCTGATTCGCGTGCTAAAAAGCGCACCTGCAACAATAAGTTCCCTAAAACTCGAATGGATTCTCCGTTTTCTGCCATGCGCAGAAGCGTCTAAGTGTCAGAACTTCGTGATCTAACTGTAAGTGTTACGTTTCTTCGATCGTATTATTTAAAAAAAAATCTTTCTGAGGAATTTAACGGAAGCACGATGGATGTTCAAATCATATTTTATTTCATATGATTTGTTTTTCATTATTATAGTTACATGAAACAGAGTTTCTATTCATTAAATTTTCCAGCGAATGCGGTTTTAAACTTAAAAAAACAACACCACCTTGGAATTTTTGTCAAGGATTTCGTAATAAAATTTTGCGTTACAATGAAAACCATTGCGCGTAAAATTAAGTTAAGAAAAAGTAATTTTTAGTTTAACAGTGCGTCATGTTATATTTACATTAACAAGTCCTGCGTTATTAGACACAAATTTGTGATTTATGATTCAGAAGTATGTGAATGCTTTTCGGTATTAAAAGGAACCGCAAGCCAATCTTCAATATACAGAGAATGGAACAATGCAAGATAAAGAGAGTTAAATCTTGCTATTTCCTTTTTTAGCCTACTTTCCCGTAAAAGTAAAAAAAAATAATAATAAAGCATGAAAGAAGGCTTAATGTATCGTGAAAATATCGTTAAAAATAAAGAAAAGTCAAAAATAAGTGAAGTAATTAAATAAAGATTGTAAAATAAAAAATTTGAAAGTAGGGTATTGAGATGGGGAAAAAGTGTGTCTGTCGGTCTGTCGGTCTGTCTGTCGTCGGTCTGTCTGTCGGTCTGTCTGTCGGTCTGTCTGTCTGTCGGTCTGTCGGTCTGTCCCCCCCTAATAACTTTTGAACGAATTGTCCGATTGGAAAAATTCTTTTTGCATTCGAAAGATCTCGGCGAGGACATCTCATTTCCATATTTTACTTTTTGATTTGAACAATTTTTTGTTCAATTTTGAACAGTTGAAAAAATTTTAACATTAGCGCCTATGGGTGAAAATGAAGCAAATGGTGTAAACTCTGGGTACAAGATATAAGTTCCCATGAACAAGCTCACTGGAAGAAGTTCTTGGCGTAAAATATTCATTTGAACAATTTTTGTTCATTTTTGAACAGTTCAAAAAATTAACACAGAGCTTACGGGGAAATTTCAACCCTATATAAATCCTGATCTAACGGACCGATTTGCTTGGAACAAACTTTATCGGAAAGCTCTTATAACGTAGAACATGTAGAAATAGAAAGTTTATCCAGAACGTACGAGCCTATTTTGCTATGAAATTTTTTGATCGGGATTTTCAAGGATATTACTCAGTGACTCAATGAGTGAAATAATGAATGAATGAATAAATGAAAGAGTGAAAGAATAAATCAATGAATAAATGAATGAGGAAAAGAATGAATGAATAAATTATTGAATAAATGAAAATATAAATAAATGAGTGAATAAATACATGAATGCGTAAATGAATGAATAAACACTTGAATGAGGTAACGAATGAATGAATAAATGCATGGCTGAATAAATGAAAGAATGAATGAGTGAGTGAATGAATATGTATTATCCGTTGAAAAAGGTATATTTTCAATAATTAGAACTAAAGATAAATAAGAAAGAGAGAGAAAGAGATAGCTAGATTATAAATTTGAATTTGGTGTATACGGGAAAGTAGGCTCGTATAGTTCTAGACGGAACTTCTTGTTCTTTTCTTTTTTTTTTTCATTGAGAACTTGTAACTCCGCAATTACTGTATTGTATGCAATTTTGATATTCTTGTATTATTGTCAAAAAATGTAAACAGGGTTGCTCAAAATATTTTCTTTGAAAAAAAAAACAAAAAAACTTTTGGTGTATGCAGGGAAAATGTTACTTTAAAATAACGTAACACCTTTTGTTTAATGTAATACTAATATGGTAAAGGGGGCAACATTTTCAGTGTTTTTTTTTTCCACAGAAAAAAAGTTCACCTAAATTGCTGAAATCAATAATTCTTCTCCCATCTTAAGACCTTGAACTTTCAGAACAGCTCGCTTTTGAGTAAATTATCGGATCGATCACGACCGGACTAGCATAAAAATATTTAATTTAGGATTATTTCCCCTTTTTCGTAAAGTTCTGATATCTGAGAATGTGGTACTATGCGTCAGAAATATAGGAATTTTTATGAGCTTCGAAAGCGGAGAGTTTATTAAATGTATGGGTATATGAAAGTATTTATCATCATCTTCTAGCAGAGTTCGTGTTTGCTTCTGCCCGCCAAACTGTCACGTTTTGAGAAGATGCCATATTTATACATAAATATATGCATATATAATGCATATGTCTCTTCTTTTTAATAGTTTGTCGATGTGATAGGTATATTTGCAAAAGGATCTTTCTAAAACTTAATAATGCCAATTAACTTTAGGTGAAAAATTTGCAGATGGGAAGTAATCAAGCTACCTCTAGGCTGTCCTAATTTTGCTCGCAGTCAATGGGGAAGACATACAGACAGCTAATCCCGACAGTAGAATGGAATGAAAAATGGAACATACGTCGCTGAACAAATAGCTCTACAGCGTAATAATTTTAGAAAAGTCAGTGATCAACTTAAAAGCGATGATTAGCTGTAGGCAGCCTTGGAAGAATATTTACTTATTTTTCATTATTTATTTATTTATTTATTTTTAATTTTTATTTATTCATTTAATAGAACGCTGTGAAAGAGGAGTATTAGCCTCTGATTTGGTGATTTACACCAAAAGGAAAAAAAGCACACACACATCGCATTTTAAAATAAGCTTGTCACGAACACGCGCTATGTTCATATGTACAAAATAATATATTCACTCAGTTCTAGATTCGTTACAAAACGCTGTATAGTACTATGGTGCGAGACAACTAACGAACATTATCTGCCTGAAGGAAAATAAAATGGCTGTTAGTAAAATTACAAGGAGCTTCATGAAATTTAAGGCACATAAATAAGGAAGTGATAATGTTTATAGTATAACATTATAACTTCCTTAGTCAAATTGGTAACTGAAAATCTGTAAGGAAATGACAAGATTTTAAAGTATTCATAATTTTTTCTAGGAACTGTACAAGAAAAATACAAAAAGATGAACAATCAAAGTACACGTGAGATTTTTGTGGAAGTACTCAATTGATGAAATAGCGTTGCAAAGAAAAATAATAACTAATCAATTCCAATAAATAATGATTGTTTTTTAATTTAAATTATGAGTTTCTGCTTTCTTACTTAATGATAGCCATTGTCCCAGAAAACGTCCGTGGTCAAAATACCTGATAAATTAAGAATTATTTTTCTGGAGCTAAATGGAAATCAAAAGCAAGAGATGTGGACGAGATGAGAGAAGATCTACATCCCCTTTTATTCGATAGAAATTGTATGATGTGAGAATACTTTTCGAAGACCACTAACGAGAAGATCGCAACATCTTTAACAACGACAAAAGACGCAGATACAAGATTTTGCTGAGGAGGTTTTGTTGTGGTTTTACCTTTCTCTTGGAAAATTTGCTGTAATGGAAAAAAAATGATAAACTTTGAGTTCATTATTCCTGCAATTTTTTATAATATTGAGTCGCTGGGAGGGGCAACTACCATCATTACCTCCTCCTATGTATTCACCTAATGACAACAATTTGATTGACGATTTTGTTTAGCTTGATTTCAAAACACTAGGTTTCCAATCTCAGGTATCTAGAAATGGTATTTCAACAAGAATATTATCTTACTTACTCGCTTAACACAATTGTCCTTACTCTGTACAGTATTACCCTTAGTTATGCGTAAAATTTAAGTTTGATATGCTGAATAACCGAATCTTCTGCGCAGTGGCTGGATCGAATTCCACATATTTAAAAATCGGTCAGATACTAGATATCCGATATCTCCTGGAGGGTATCGGGGTTACCAAAAGGACCGATTTCGTTGGTTTCCGACGGTCGGTGCACGCCTATATATATATATATATATATATACAACTTGCAATGACAATATTTCGTTATATATGCTTCCTGCTCCCTCCCACTGATGAAGAGGCAGGCTCTTTTTCATTTTTGAATGTTTATATTTGTGATTTCCCACGTTCAGCCTTTTATATTTAGTTGTTGTTTTTTCATATACCCACTAATTTTTTTATATATATATTCTCTATTTCATACATATATTTTGCAACTGTTTAAGTGTGCTGCCTCGTGCGCCTTTTCACAGTTAGATTCACTTTATTAACTTTTGATTATATATATATATATATATATATATATATATACCTGTGAATTAAATTTTAAACGTAAATATTTTGTAATTTAATTCATGTTTGACATTTTTGTCTGTTAAAGGGGGTTGAAGGGTGTAGAAATGACAGCTATCAAAAGTGAAATAGCCCTTGAGTACGATTCATAACATTAGTGAATTGTGAAATAGCTCTTATAGTACGATTCCTGCTATGCCGCGAAGGGAGGCGGGAAAAACAGTTTTACAGAGACCATCAGTACAAAACACGCCAAATGTAGCGTTTACCGCCAAAGCTGTCACTGAAAATGGTATACATCATTTTTTATGATGAATTTCACGTGATACAGCCGATCTTCGCAAACTCGGGAAAATTTTTTGGTCACTCAAGAGCAATTTTTGGAAATATTTGATCGTCATTTTCGCGAAAGGAAAAATATATTAAGATGATTAAGAGACAAGGAAGGATATATATATATATATATCTTTTTTTTTTCTTTTCGCCTTTTTAAACAAGATAAATTTAATACAAATTCTAAATCACAAGTAATTGAAGAAATCGTCCATGCAGCTACTTTGCGACTACTTGCGACTACTATTCTTCTGTTCAAAAGCACAAGAATCTTTTTATGAAGCTTAACTTTCGAACTACAGAACAGCTTCGAAATGAAATGACAGTATGCATGATTTCTTGTTTAAAAAATTTTACCTTTGTGCTGAAAAGTAAACTGTAAAATCGACGCTACTAAAGCACAAATTTCCAAAACTACTGCATAGACGTGTTACGGTGTTTTTTTAGCTGGACTGAAGAAAGGAGTTCCTTGCAATCCCGAAACAAGTGCATACTATCTCTTTGAAAACTTATGCTTAAACAATATTGATTCTATTATTATTTGTGCTTTGCTGATGTTTCAACCTTCTGCATAATGTATCAGTGTGAAGGTTTTTGACTTCATATTATGTGCAACCAATTTTGCATGTTCCGACATTTTTAGTATTTCTCATTTTCAGGTCCAGCTAAAATAATCGACTTTCCAGATGCGGTCGACGTCATTAAGGGCCGTTCTTTGACTCTACACTGCCCAGCTCAAGGGTTCCCCCAACCGAAAATAACGTGGCTTATTGGTAAGAAAAAATGTGTTCACGATCTCCCTCTGGCCGTGCGAGCCACTAATAATGGCCCAATTTCGAACAGAATTGAGTCTTGTTTACCAACATTATTGCCCATTTAGTATGTGCTCGGAAACGGCTCCCGACTTACGTGAGGTAAAGACAACTGGTGAAGCAGAAACATGAAATATTCACACAATTTCTTCCGCTCAGAGCCTTTTCTCTTCCCATACTGTTTCAAGAGCAGAAAGATTGATTTGTCCTTGCGTTGTGAAACGAAATGGCTGTTTTCATCCAACGAGCAAAGCAAGATGAATTATGCATACAGTATTGGATAAAGCTAAGTCGAGCTCAAAATAGAAGTGTTATTCGGACTCTCAAAGATCGAAAACAGAGAAATGTCCTTTTTGTTTTGGTGAATTTTATGCTCTATATCTTGGATAATTGCAGCAAATTCCTGCTTTGGTTATTATAAAAAAGGAACAGTTTCTTTGCCCATAAAGTTGTTGCTCACCTTTGTTACATTAGTAACGTACGATTTAATAGGATTGCTGAAGTGAAAATCTCCAGCAGTCACTTACTTGACCGTGCTCTTGAATATTATGTGGCCTAGAAAATTACCTATTTATGGTAAAATGCTTCTCTAGTTTGCATACATGATCATTGCTTGTACTAGTGTTTCAAATTGAGGAACAAAATCAAGTTTATTCCTGGGAAGGAACCCGGTGTTTTAAAAAGGCAATTTTGAAATTTTCCGGAATTTTTTATTTTAAATTTTTCCCTTTACAAACGAAAAGTTCGTCATTTGGGGCTCAGGAATGGGAATTGCCCCTCCTCCCCCAAAACTTCCAAATACTGTAGACTCCCTCGTATCCCTCCTAATGTGGCGAAAGGCCAGACCAAACAGGCTCTGGAGCTCTATAAAGTCTTTTTTTTGCTCTGCGCATACCGCCCACAGTTTCTTTACCAAAACCCACTATTATAATACGTACTTCCTCCCCTCTTAGTTAGAACAAAGCCTCCATTTATCTCACGCCACGAAAGAATGTGAAAGCGGCAACGGCACTAAGCCGCATAGTGCGGAGAAATAAAACCAGGCCGGATAGTCACGAACCGGATTTTTGGGAGTCATCTTATCCTAAGCATGCTGATTTATTTAATCTCAAAAATCAAATTTGATGTGCCGGACAACCGGATCTTTCGTGTAGTGGCTGAATCGGATTCCGAATATTTAAAAATCAGTCAGATATCGGATATCCATTGCGAACTGGGGGACCGTAACCCCTCCCCTGCCCCCGTCGATGCGTCTTGTGTATATATAATGTATCGTTGTGAGTGATATTTTAAACGTAAATATTTCGTAATTTAATTCACGTTTAACTCATTATTATCAATTAAATTGACCTATCTTTTATTATTATTACTCATTATTATCTATTAACTCATTATTATCTAGTAACTCATTATTATCTAAGCCTTTTAGTCCATACTAAAGCGGACAATCTATTAAAAGGCGAGAAAAAAGAGCAGCAGAGCGTCCTAAAGCAGGGTCGTCCCTAGTGCTGAGTGTCCTAGTGCGACACGTCCCTATGCGGAGCGTCCTAGTGTTGACATGTCCCTATGCAGAGCGTCCTAGTGCTGACACGTTCCTATGCAGAGCGTCCTAGTGCTGACACGTCCCTATGCAGAGCGTCCTAGTGCTGACACGTCCCTGTGCAGAGCGTCCGAATCCTAGAGGGCGATTCCTCCTAAGACACGAAGGGAGGCGGGGAAAACAGTTTTACAGAGAGCATCAGTACGAAAAATGCCAGATCGCGTTTTATCGCCAAGCTGTCACTGAGATGGGTAACATCCTTTTTGACACTAAATTTCGCGAGATATAGCCGAGTTTCGCAAATTATGGGAGATTTTCGTTCATTTTCGTTCATTTGTGACCATAAAAGAACACCGTTGTTTTCGCAAGAGGAAACTGTAAAGAAAACTCCCGATGGTGTGCAGAAGTTATTATAATTTAGATACAGTGATACAGTTTTGGTGCTGATACTGTGAAAGCTATTTGGTATTCCTCTTCCTCGGTATTGTTTATTCTGAAGCGGTTTGATTAATAAATAAATAATATTTGATAAATAAATAAGTAAATAAAATAAAAAACACATGCATTGATTCTTAAATTGTTGCAGTTTTGATGGTTAATTTTTTCTTAGTTCATTTAAGCAGACTTATACGAGAGAACTCATGGTATAACTCCGGGTTCGTGAAGAGTGTTCCAGAAATAAACTTCCAGATTTGTTTGACTTAGTTGGATTTGAGCTTGCTTCGCATATCATTAGCTTTAAAAATTTATTTCTAATTCTAATTTGTGAAGAGAAAAGCCTCAAAGCATGATAAGTACGCTCTCGAGAGTTGAAACAGGTGCGTTTTGTGACATGTCCCAGGAATATACTTTGCATTTTTCTTCATTATATCATTTAGAGGTTTTGATATACCGACAAAGATTTTTTCCTATGGGACCGTTCATAAATGATGTCACGCTGTTTTCCGATATATTTGACCCCCTCCCCCCCCCCTTTGTCACATGTCACGCTATGTTGTATAAGCCTGATGTCACACTTCTTGTTACCCCCTCCCCTACACTTGTCCTACTTTGTCACAATTTCACAAATCCCCTCTCCCCTCGAAGCGTGGCATCATTTATGAGTGATCCCTATGTGTTTAGAGTTTCAGTAGTACAAGCATAGTGCAAGAAAGCTGCGAACATCTGCAGTAGTTTCCAGGATAGGAAATTTTCAACAGTAGTTCCCAAGGGCGTATTCAGGGGGGACGGGCCCATACCCCCACCCCCGAAACCCCGAAAATTTTCGTAATGTAGCACATATTCCTCCTTGAAACTTTCCTTAACATAAGTGTGTCGAAGTCCAATTGGAAAAACTTCTGGATACTGCCTTGGCAATTACTTTTGCTAGCTAAGACAAGTATTCCACTTGAGACCCTGTAGCCCATTCCTCATCCTTTAAAGTATAGTTGTTGTTTCGGTCCAAACAGTCTTGATGTCATAATATTAAATTCATAATGAAGGTCTGATTTTTTTAAAAGCTGTCTTTTCTTTGTCACTTTCTCCGACCTCTAACTGCTAATTGGATCTTGAAGATCGGATCCAAGCCTGATTTTAAAACCATCATAGAAAATATTCTTGATCCACCTGGGCAATCTAAAACATCATTTGGGTCAAATTTTTTAATAGTATAGTTTACTGTATTAATTAGAGTTTTCATCAGATAACCGATGACGCATTATTTAAAACTTCTATCTTTATGTAATATAATTTTAAATTATTTAAATTTTTATTCTATTATTATTGTTATTATTATTTTAATAGGAAATTTAATGGCAGCAGACTTGAAAGAATCGGATGTCCGCATTACAATCTATTCAACGGATGGTGGAATGGTCAACTCGTACTTGTTGATCAGAGATGTTACAATGATGGATAGAGGTCTTTATACATGCAGAGCAGAAAACTCTATCAACTCTGGATCAACCATGGAATACGACGAGGAATCTGTCTTCGTTTATATCAGGGGTGAGTTTTAAAAAAAAAAAGAATAAAAAAACGGAATCATATACATAATGGTTTTACATATATCTCCACCTCTGCGCTGCGTCCGGCTTTCTTTATGATCCGTTTCTTTTAGCGTGCCTCAAGTAGTAAGAGTGATGACAACGGCTACTGCGCATGCTCCCCGCCGCCATATTTTTACCACAGCGCCTGTGCATCGCCAAGAGACGCTGTAAAAGCGTCGATGCGCAGGCGCGAAGGTAAAAAGTTAAAATTGGTAAAGTCCGTTGTCGTCACTCTTATTACTAGAGGCATGCTAGTTTCTTTCAGGAGTGGCTGACAGGTTGATCTGCGAAAGGTTTCTAGTTGTTTTGTCTAAATTATCGGAAACCTATCTTACTGCATAGTGTCTTCTTTGCAGTTTTCTTATCTAAAGGCAACATACATCGAATAAACACCGTTCCTACTTAAGAAATTCGCACAAACAGTGATACCTCGAGATACGAGTTTAATTCGTTCCGTAACCTTGCTCGTATGTCAGTTTACTCGTATCGCAAAGCAAGTTCCCCCATTGAAATTAATTTAAATGCCATTATGTTAATCCGTGTTTTTGAATGAGAAAAATATATTTATAAATGAAAATATTGTATAAAAACATAATAAAAGAGAATGTAAAGGAAAAAGGCGCAGTAAACTGGGTGGGCCGTGTGCAGCGTCGCAGCTGGCTGTTCCTCGTATCTCAAATATCGCCCGTATTTCGAAACAAAACTTCGCTGCTCGACAGCGCTTGTATCTCAAATAACTCGTATGTCAGGGCACTCGTATCTCGAGGTACCACTGTAATAGGTTTTTGAGAATTGAGATTCTCTTTGTCGACATACTCGTAGGTATAGGAGTGTCTGCCAGAAGAAAATTTCTCGCCAAAATGTCTGAGCCTGTCTGTCACTATGGCAATGAGGTGTGTCTTATTTTTCTAAAGGAAGTTCAAAAGACAATGTTCATTTTTTAAAATTTCCTCAGGAAAAATGAGACCCATCTCATTGTCAGACAGGCACGACAATACGATATTCTAATAGAAAGAGCTTAAAGTCCTCACCGATTGATCTCTTCATATGCATATGGATAATATTTAATAGTGGACTAAGCCACACGTTTTTCTCGCACAAAGACTTAATCGCATTTTTACGTTATAAAAGTAAAAGCGACAAGCAAGTCAAGCGCGGTATAAACTCTAAACCACCCAGTGGCGCATCCAAGATTTTCTCCTGCCGCCGAGAAATCCATAAAAATATGAAAATATAACACCAAATAAGAAGAATTGCAACTACACTATCGTTGATCTCAGGTTGCATACAAAAAAAAAAAAAAAAAATATGGGGCATGGCTGTGTTATGGACACGGCCGTGTGTTGTACGTGAATACGTTTATGTAACGGGTTATATATTTTAAATAAAATATTTTTATTTATGTATTTAGAATAAAAGCAAGGAAACAAATAATTATTGTGTTACATTATAACTTTATTAATTAATAACTTTATAGTTTTGTCTTTTCTACGGGTATAAGCCGACATTATCTATATATTTTTGATATTTTTCTTATTCTAACACCTTATTATATTCACTGTCACTACTTGAATCTAATGCTTTATATACAATCGATAGATTTTGACGGCAGCTGATGATTAAAACTTCAACGAACATCGTAGCTTTTACGAGTCAAAAGGTATACTAATTGCAAATTTCGTTCCGCAGCAAAATAACCTAAAAATGGTGACGCTTCTTTCTTTACCCCAGCGATGCTTCACTGTTCTCGCTTATCGTAATGAATTCTTTGAGCCTTTAGCTATCCAGTGGTATTATTTAATTTTAGATGTAGATGATGGATTCGAAACTACAACGCCAAACTGTATCCCCCGATTTTGTTATCATTAGATTTTTTGGATTGCTGCCGTATGGTAGCAAATTTAAAGACGTATTCACGTCTAAACAAAACGAAACTAATAAAATTTTGAAAATTTTTCAGTATCGTAGAGTCAAAGTCTTTTAAGCTTAACATAGAAATACTAAAAGAGTTTAATAATTTTACTAAGTAATGCAGTATGTCTTTTTACATGTTTTAAGGAATGCAGTGGAAAGCAAAGGGATGTTAGTGTCAAAAGAAAGATTTTGATTTAAATGAATCAAAGCTTGAACCAAATAGAAGTTTTTATTTAATAATCTTTTTAATCCCCACTAGGAGTTCGCCTGTCACGTCAGGGTTACCAATAGCATTTTTTTTTTGCACAAAACTGCTTGGTGTAACTTCCTATCATTTGCTCTAGTTATCTCAAAATTTTCATCTTTGTCACTTGCATGCCTTTGCTTCTAAATTATTACACTACTTTATAAACCGCAAAAAAAAAAAAAAAAAGTGTAAGTATTGCATATTGACGCTAGGTTTGATTTAAATTATGGTACGTCTTCTCGAAATCTAGACGCTGAAAAGTGTGCAGAGCAAAAAGAGGAAAAAACGAATAAACGTAATAACATTAATCAACTTATTGGAAAGGAAATTAAAGAGCGAAATAATGTTATTCTTATGTAATTTAACTGTTACAGAAGGTTATGATAAATAAAATAAAAATTACTCTACTACGAAACAAATATCACGTATCTTATTATTAAAATTGTTAAAGTAAAAAAAAATTAATAACAATAGCTAGTTAGAATGAAACTAAAAAGTTTATATTTTACACTGTTAAATCAAAATGGCTTATTTTCAAGCACATTGTGTTCTTGTGATAGCTCCGAGTTAAAATGAGTGAGATTTGAAAATAGTTGCTAACTTTCCTTTAATAACTTTCCTTTCCTTTTAGTAGTAATATTAAACTTTTTCTCAAAAATGATTTGGTACGATCTCATTTTTGAGACACCACAATGCTCAAAAACGTACTCTCAAAAAAAAAAAAAAAAAAAAGAAAAGAAGGAAATCCTCGTTTTTGAAGCAACACTATCAGAAATAACAAATTCCCCTCAAACATTATTGGAGGGGGGGGGGGGACAGACCGATCGACAGACACACATTTTCTCCATCTCAAAACCCTACTTTCAATTTTTTTTTTTTTTTTTTTCAATCTTTTTTTAATTACTTCATTCATTTTTGACTTTTCTTCATTTTTAACGATATTTTAACGATACATATTAGCCTTCTTTCATACTTTTTTTAACGGTAAAGTAGGTAAAAAAGCGGTTGCAATAGGCCTGTCATTTGGGGGACCAGGAGGGGGCAATTGCCTCCCCTCTGACTTTTGGAAACGCAACGTATTCATGGATGTGTGTACATATTTTGGTGTTTTTTACCTATAGAATGGATTGAATATATATCCTTTGCATCACCCTCCGGAAAATTTTGAACCTGACCTGCAAAAATCAATTACAAAAAACATTGTTACCAAGAACATTACATTATGAAAGGTGGTTATTTAATACAATTATTAGCTTTATTTTTGAAGGAGAACGGGTATTTATTCGAAGCACAGGATGGTTCTCCCATGCGCTAATCGTAGGAGGAGTATATCGCAATGTACACAGTGTATCGGAATTTTTTTAAGACTAGGTATATAAAATAAAATAAAAAGTAGTAATTATATATTTGTTAAGTATTTTTATTAAAAATAGGCTCTTTCGGCTTCAATACACTTGTTACAGCGGCTTAACAACGATTCGAATGCCTGTTCCAGCTCCCATTGTGGGACTGCCTCCAAAGCTCGCGTCGGAGCGGTTCGTATAGTGTCAATGTTATCAAAGCAAAAAAAAAAAAAAATGAACTGAGGTTTTGGCATTGGATCAGCTGATAGTTAAGGAGTTTCACGAATGCTCGACAAGCACAGATAGCGCCACTATAAGCTTAGTTCCAGCTCAGTCTTAAAAATCTTTTGACACACTGTGTACAAACACAAGCTTTGGAGTTTTTACTAGTCTTTTTTTTTAAACCTAATGTTAAAAATTCTTTGACACACTGTGTATATTCCTTCCCGATTCGAAAGCTAAAAGAAGTCATTAAAAAAAGTCACAAACGAACTGTGCCCAATTAATGCCTCCCTCCCCAACAACAAATCTGGATATGCTCTGGCGCGGATAAGGGGGCAATAGAGCAATCGCCTCCCCTGAGAGTCCAGTATTATTAATGATTGTTTGAATAATGAACTACATTATAATTTTTCCTTTTGGGAGGAATTTTTGGGGTAGTTTGGTCTTTGGTGAAATCAACGGCGGATCTAAAGGGGGGGCGATGGGGCGATCGCCCCCCCCCCCCCTGGGCTGATTCAAGTGGATACTACAACGACACTCCTAAGTGAGTTTTTACTCTTTGTGCCCCGGGACCAGCCATTTTTTTATGTTCTTGGAATCCCAGCCTAATAGCCCTTCAAGTTCTATGCTTTCCCCTTGTCCCTTTGTCCTTTAGTGTTGTTGAGTTGCTAATCCTCGGAGTAATGGGAAAGAGATTCCCTGCTCTTTTCTTCTACCCATCAAACTGGTGACAGCTAGCCAACCCTTAGCACGTGGTGTAAATTCCTGCAGCATTTACGCTAAAATCTGGAGTCTGAGACATTTCATTGAACATTCATAATTACAGATGTTTATATAAATTGCACATACTCGTTGATGGTTTTTTTAGCACATATTTAGTATTACATTTTGAAAATTTTAGAAAATATATTACTAATAATTGCTATTATTTTGTAATTTAGACATATCAATTCAAATTTAGAAAATGTATTTACAAGCCTACATTTTTCTTGAGAAAGCTTGAAGGAAATCCTAACTCGGTTAAAACTTGGCTAAGAAGCAGAATGAGTGATGATAGACTCACTGAATGAGCGTTATTGCATATCCATAAAGATATTACATTGGACGTTGAAAAAATTATAGACAGATTTGCGAAAGCAAAAAAACGTCAGCTTGTGTTCCTTTTATAAGGGCTTTGAATAAACGTATATGCATTGAAAAAATGTGCTAGTAAAATTTTAAATATCACTACACTAGCATTTTTTTTTTTGTTGTTCCTGCTGTTTGAAAAAAAGGGGGGGGGGGGCGGAGGGACTGTTGAAAAGGAATGAAGAATCTCCTCCATCCATCCTTACATTGAACCCCGAGATTTCCAAAATCGCCCCCCCCCCCCTTGAAGATTTCCTAGATCCGCCCTTGGGTGAAATTACAAAGATAGTGCCTATCCACCTCTCCCCCTTACCAAAATCCTGTATTTGCGCCTAGATGCTTCTGGTTCTCGCCCTAATTTTTACCGTCTTCTTAAATTTCAGAGGATTAAATAAGTGAATGCATCAAGAAATGATTTTATTTACTGCTTCATGAAATTTTTGAACTTTATAGAAGACATAAAAGAGAGAAGAATATTAACACTTTACGCCTCTTTTGTTTTTTTATTTTTTACTGAAACGCAATCAAAACTCAAAACCAAGAATTTTAAAACTATTTTTTGTTGCAGATTACAGCTTCAATGAAAGATGAGTTTCCTTGGGATGAATCCAAAATTTTCGTGTCACTGTTTCCGAAGTTAACATTGGTAAAAATCGCGTCGGAAATATTCTAAAAATAATCATCCGTTCAAAGCCGTTCAGTAAAACCACTTTTCCAGCAGAGGTTTATCTGGCAATGCGCACACCCAGTTGAAATGTAGATCGTGTGCGCAGCAGGGTGCTTTCCGTGCGCAGTGTTGTAGGTAAATCCTCTTTATGTTTGTTGTTTGTGTTTGTGTTATTGCTGTTTTTGTTGTAATGGTTATGAACGCTGAACTTGAAACAATGTTTCCGTGAAGCTCTCTCTCTCCCCATTGATGCTGTTGCAAACGTTTTCGTTACATCTACTATGGAGGAATTATTATTTATAAAACAGCTCGTACCTTCAATCATCTGTGGCCTTCTATGTTTTATATCAGGTATGTATTTTATATTATTTTCAACTTATAATTTTATATAACTTTAGAAACCATGTTTTTATTGCTCAAAAAAGCTCATTTATCTGTTTTGAGTTCCAATTTATATCGTAATTATATTTCAGTGCTTTTATTCCAAGTAAATAAACGTGCTGCTTATTATGGTGTTTCAAAATATATTCCTAAAATTCGGCATTTCCCCCTTTTATTTTGTTTTTTCTTTAGTCATTTTTGTATGATAGGAGCCATGTATTTGAAAAATATCGTGATAGTTGCAAATACTACAAGTAAAATGTAAATATTCATTGCGGTTTTCTCGAATTTTTTATATTCACTATTATTAAATTGCTTGTTAATATTTCAGGGGTTGATAAATTAATTGTTCGTCACAAGAAACAAGCAATTTAATTTTGGAATATACTTTATTTTAAAGTTTAACATTGTGGTAATCAGGTAATCTTAAATGCATTTTTATGAATGAGCGGTTTGTTTCTCATCTTTGTTGTTAAATCGAATGTTTTTCTAAATATATTATATCTGAATTAAATTAGACTACAATTATTACAAATTCGGTTATAACAAGCTGTGGTATTGTTAAATTTTCCTATGAGCTTATAAAAACTAATAATATTTATCATTTTTTATATTTTATTAATGTGGTTCTAATAAGCAAATCGAGTTGTCTTTCGTTTTTGTATATCACGTTTTAAAGTTTAACATTATTATTCTTTTCTTGATGTTTATTTCAAAACTTTATGTAGCTTGACTTCTAATTGGTAGACAGGAAAATATTAATAATAATAATAATTTCATGTTGTTGAAATTATATGAAATAAAGATTCTGTAGAAAATGTGTAAGATATTTTCCAGTTAATAGAACAGAAAGCTTTCTGGGAAAGGAGGGTGAAGGCTTTTTTGCTGCTTTAATAATAAATTTAGGTTATCTAGTGCCACTGACATTATCTTTGCATTAAAATAATTTTTGGCATTATTCATTTGTGCACAAAACATATCTGCCCCAAACTTTTTCAAAGTAACTTAAACCCCTCTCTTAATATTAAGAAGGTAGTAATGAGCAACAGTTAACAACTAATTATAATCAATAATTTCATTAGATAATTATTAATTTGCCTTTTCTTCATGCACTTAACATTTTTCTAATATCTTAACATGTTATGCAATATTAAATTTAACAGATTCTTTCAATCATCTATTTTCAGTTCATAAAGAAAGGACAACTTGCAGTTGTCCTCCCCCCCCCCCCCCCCCCCCCGAAAAAAAAAACAGCTTCAATTTGGAATTGCTATTGGTATATCTTGAGTACCTGTTAGGTATTACGGAAAGGTACGGTTCAAAATAGTTGCCTGTCAGACTTTTGAAGCATATTTTATGCGTACTTAAATTAAAAATTTTAAAACATTTAATTTTTTGTACTATCATTTCTCTAAAAAGCAAAAAATGACATAACATTTTGGCTAGTTTATTATGAATATTTTTCTTGCAATTTTGTCGTTTCATAGTTAGAATGCATTCATGTTTTATTTTATTTTTTCAAATTCTTTAATATTTTGCATTTATTTTTCAGCTGTTTCTAGTCTCAATTCCACATCTAATAGTACAACGTATGTTCAAAAAGGTGGGAAGTTCATTCTTGCATGTGAAGTTGCAGGATTGGGTGTGCACCTATGGTACAAAGATGGAAAACCTGTTGTGCCAAATAATATCAATAAATTTCATTTGGAAACAGACTCTCCTACTTACTCCCCGTCAGAATCTAAATACTACACAACCATGCGACTTATAGTGGGTAGCGCAGATTCTGTTCATACGGGTAAATATAAGTGTAACAGCGATGGTTTACATCCTCAAAATGTGATCGTTGTGACCGGTAAGACATTTCTCTCTGTTTACCTACATATGTACAAGTGTTAAAAATAAGAACCTAAATCTGGGCATCATAATGATGCCTAGGATAAGTTACTAGGTGTAAAAATGAACACTCTAGATGCTATTTTTAATAACTCAAAAAAAAAAATCATAATTAAAAAGACTTTATTAAATAGAAATGCTGGACAAGCACAAGATAATATATAATGTTACCAGCAATGACTGGAATTTGGCATCCTATAGAATGTTTAAAACGTATTCTATAGAATGCCAATGCTGCAGACATTGCCCGTAGTATATTTTTTAAAAAACCCTAAAATATGCAGAATTTTTTTTTTTTTTTTTTTACAAATACAAAATTGGTTGAATTTAAGATCACTCTTACAAATTTATTCATTGTGCAATATCTGACCTCTACGATTTAATTGCATTGTATGGATTGAAATTTTAAATATCTATAATATTTTTTCTCCACTGAATGATATTTCACCACTCTAAAAGTCATTGATTTTTTAAGATTTGTAGAAAATGGATATTTGTTGAACCATATTTGAAGACAAAATTCTAGTTACTTTATTCTTAAACTCACAAAACGTATCCAAGGGAAAGAATCAAAATCTTAAAAACTTTTTGAAGATTTGCGACTTGTAATATTTTAAGTTACTGATTATGTGTTTTATATTTTAGCTTTGTTGTCAAATTGTTGAGTGCAATTTACTCTCTCTCTCTCTCTCTCATGTATTAATTACTATGAATTATCTGTTTAATAAAAACTTTTAGTTTTTGAATTTTCTTTCTTCTTTTTTATCTTTCTATATTTATAATCCATCTTTTATTAAAACTTATGATTTGTAATTGAATAATATGATGTAAATCAAATGAAATTGCTCTAGTTATACATTTTCAATGAATAATCAGGCAGGGTTGCTACAATGTTGAACTATTTGAGATTTGTGTCAAAATTTCACATTACTAGAAAATTGCAACTGCAAAAGTACTAAAGTTATAAAGTTCATAGGTAATTATGGGTCATTCCACGGCAACGGACGTTACATTTATACAGCATTTTTCAACTTCAACGAGCTTTCTAAGAAACTTCTTGGGTATTTTTTAGGTTTTTTAATTTTGGCTAGTAAAAGTACATGTGTTCTAAGTATGCAAAAATTTTTTTGAAGATATATATGTATTTGCTGTCTGTTAAAAAAAATGCTGAAATTTCGTTACGTGTGTTACTCATCGGGTAACACACGTAACGAAATTTCAACATTTTTTTTATCATACAGCAAATACATATATATCTTTAATTTTTTTTTTGCATACTTAGAACACATGTACTTTTACTAGCCAAAATTAAAAAACCTAAAAAATACCCAACAAGTTTGTTAGAATGCTTGTTGAAGTTGAAAAATGCTGTGTAAATGTAATGTCCGTTACTGTGGAATGACCCTTATTTAATCCTATTGAGATATTTATGTCTATGTACCAGTAGGGAACTTGGAACAAAACTCAACTATTTTTGATCTAGACTTTATAAAATAACATCAAACAGTGTCATATTGTTTTCTATAGCTGTAATTCAATAAAACATGTTTTGTGTGCTGGTTTTATCATGAAAATCGAAATTTCTGATTGAATTTTGAAACAAAAATCTTCCAAGCTTTTCAACATTTTCTACAGATAAGACAAGCTCAGCTTAGTATGCATTTAATACAGGTAGGGTTAAAGTTTAAGACAAGATGATTCTAAAAAGTAAGTCAGTAGAATCTAGTCCAGATTCTTGGAACAACTACATCATGTTGTATACTACTTGTTGTATATACAACTTGTTGTATATTACATCATGTGGTGGTGGGGCATCCACTGAACGCAAAAATAATCTGCTTTACTGTTTAAAATAATTATCTAGTATTCAGAAAAAGTTTTCTTTATAGGCTTCACTCTTGGCTTCTTTTTATTTCAATATTTTTTTTCTTCTAGAAAATATGATAAAAACAAATGAAGAGGAGCCTGGTATGGGCATTATATTTGTCCCTGGACAGCCATTAGTTTTACAGTGCAATACTTCTGAGTGCCCTCAATGTACAGTGCAATGGTAAGTTGACTTCTCATTTCATTCAGTATATTATTTTTATGTTATTTCTTTTCTCAATGTGATTGATTAAGTACTAAATGTACAAAAATTTAAAAAATACTTTTTTTTTCTTTTTGATCATTTTAAAAGTTGATTAATTTCATAAAATTACTTGGCAAAGAAACATTTGTGCCTAAAGGGATTTTTCATGCAAAAACATTGAACAAGTCCTTTGTAGTTCACTAAATTTTTGTTCTGGAAATTCAGCGGAAACTTAATTACTATCAAGTTATAAAATAATTAAATCAAAATTTTGCTCCGTTTTTTTCTTTTTCTTTATTCTTAGATGTTTTGTCAAGTTCAAAATTTCCTGAGCAACCTCACCCCAACTCAAAATTGAGTGGTATTACATTGACAGGTATAGATTGAGGGGCAGTTCTTTATTGTATACCAGTCATAAGCTTTCATAGAAATCTAAGAAGACATAATTAACTAAATCTTTCTTCATTTCAAACTTAATTCTCCCATTTTATTTCCTCATTTTTGGGGGAAAAAAATTCTGATCTGTAAATTGCCATAATAGCATTCATTAAAAATATTTTTTTAATGAGGATTATAATTCATAAATGATACATTATTGACCCAAGTCAATAAGTAAAATAATTATGTACATATTAATAGAGTAACCACAAAATTAATTTAAGGGAATGTATATAATCATTGGCATAAAGAAGCTTTTTTTTTTGTTTAAGTTTAGAATTACCATGACTCAATAACTAAAGCTTATGCTATCAATCTTTTTTCCCTAACCTAAGGTTCTTCTAAAATTGATATACATTTTAATCAACTTATAAATACAGGGTTGGGAACATCTTTTGTTGGGATGCACCTCCTCCTTCTTGGTCTACAAACACAACCAAACATATGACATACACAGACTTTTCTGTCTTATTTCAGAGACTGCAAAGAGTTTTCTAATATTTACTCAGTAATTAGCTCAGATGGATTTTTTTGTTCTTTCTGTGATAATAATAATAATAATAAAATAAGCATGAGGAGGGGGGGGGGTGCTTATTTTACACAAAAAGCACATATTTTGTGCAATCCTTTGTCACAAAATGTCACTCAACAAACCCCCCTTCACATGTCATGCTTACAGTTCAGAAACAAAGCCCTACGTTATAGACCACATTTCCAATTTAATTGTTTAACTTTTATATGACATTTGTGAGCATAACAATAATAGAAATAATATGTGGAGTGTGTACGTTTGTCTAAAGTGAAATTAAGGTTTACAAGAAAAAGTTAAATTAATTAAAAATAATAAAAAATTTTTAATTTTTCTGTAAAATTCTGTGAGAATTACCTACACTATATTATCTTTAATGTGTAAATGCCCAAGAAGATTTCTTTTTCAATTTAAACTTTTAACTAGAAGCTAATTTAAACTTTAATCAGCATTGATGTTTTCGATACAAATGAAATTAATGAAAATACGAAGCAAAATAAATTATATAAAATATTTAATCTTCTGATTTTAAATGTTTTTAATGTGTGATATCACACTTCCTGCTAAACTCTGTCCAACTGTGTCCCAAATTGTCACAATTTCTCAAGCCCCCTCCCCCCTCGAAGGATGACATGATTTGTGAGTGATCGCTAAGTTATAAAATTGTCAATTGACTAATTTTGCTACAGGAAAGGATTCATATGTTTAGTTCTGGGTGTATAAAAAGAAAAATCTGACTGCATGACTTTCTGATGGTGTTTTTCATAAGAAATGAATACATATTCTTCTTTCTTCCTAGGTTTAAGGAGGATGCTCCTTTAAATTTTACAGATCGTGTTACAAGACATGTTAAAAATAATTCTATTATTATTTATGATACAACATATGATGATGGAGGTGTGTACATGTGTGCAATTGACAGGAAGCAGCTGGATATTGCCTTAAATGCTACTATTGTTGTACAATGTGAGTTTTAAAAATATGCATTTAGCGCCTCATATTCTTATATATTTATTTATTTGCAACTATTGCTATTACCATGCATTAATTCCTTTTTTTTTATTTTCCCCAAAAGTTTTTCCCTTATTTTTTGTGTGATGATTATGAAATGGTTTTTATTGAAAACATATCCATTCATGTCTACAGGTTTCATTACATCCTTTCATAAATTTCATTCCCTTACTTAGCCATGTTTTATCAAATTTTGAAATCAATAATGCAATGGGATTTCATTTCATTGAGAATTCTGATAACCAATAAGTAATTTTATAATCACATTCATAAACTCATGATCCTTCAATCCTAATAAATGATACAGTAGTGTCTCTAAAACCCGGCCTATTCTGGACCCAAGGGTAGCTGAGTTTGAAAGTTCTGTGTTACCGGTAATGGGGAATAAAAAAGAATTATTGCAAATGTTTCCTCAGAAAAGACAGTGCTATACTTATATCTGTTGTTTGCTTGAGAATAAATATAACAGAGATTAAATTGCCCAAATACCCTCAAACAAAGGAAAAGTACATCCTTTATGGAGGCATAGAATAGAGCCTTTACTGCATGAAAATGAGAATTAATGAATAGAGGAGGCCGGGGAGAGTCCAGACAGGGGGAGACTACGGACAGGCATGTTTTACATCTAACCTATTGGTTTTCCCGTGAAAAATAATTCTGTTATGTTGGTAGTATTCTGCTGTTATTATTCTCATATGCAAATGGCTGCTCATTGATTAAAATTAGGTATAAAAAGTGCTATACGTAGTCTCCCCCTGTCTGGTCTCTCCCCGGTCTCCCCTACACAGTGTACAGTAATTATCTGATAAGAGAGACCCCAGAAAAGTGTATACTTTATGAAGGCATAAAATTGTTCCGATTTCATTTCAAGTTTCGAAAATTCCCTGGAAAAGAATTTTGGAAAGGCGTTATGCCTCTTAGAAAAAAAAATGAATAAAAATAGAAAAAGAGTATATTCACAGACTCTTGCATTTAGTTGTTTAGACAGTCAATGGAAATGCAATTGTTTCACGTCGCAATTTTATTGATTAGAATAGGGAATCTTGTTGTGTCAGAGTACCATTTGTTAACTACACAAGAGTCCGAGACAACGTTCTCAGCTTATGTGCCTACAAAAAATAAATGTCCAAGTTGTGGCAAGCAATAGACCCCTGATTCTGATATGAGAGTTCTTATTTGATACATAAAGCCTAATATTTATACATAAGCCTAATTAAGTATATCTGCTATAATAAAATTTTTCCTTCTAGAATCCTGTTTGAATATGTTATTTCAAGTTACTCTCGAAAAATTTTTTTTTAACCATTAATTTACAAATTACTATTTCAAGCTATTTGAACCAAACTCCCTTATCTATAACAAATTACCTATTTTCAGTATGTTGGATTAATAACATACTATTGCTGAAAGCACGGGTTCCACGGAACAGTCAGCCTTAAAAACAGTTCCATGTATCCAAAAAGGAAATGCTGGTCCATCTGAATGATTCCATAACAAAATTTTATTTTGCGATTGGTCTGTGCATTATTTCCTTAGAGTTTGCTATAAATTTACGCAGTTGAACATAACCAATATTTTGCTGAACCACTAAATTTCCAGGTAAAATTTGTTAAAATGTATGAAACAGACAATGTACAGTACTGAATCAGGGCTACAGTGCTACTACCACAGAAAATAAAAGACCTCTGACTGGCAGAGGGCCAAGAATAATCCATTTATGTTCAAGGGAGAGGAACTGCTAGTATAAGAAATGGTGCTGTACCAGGGCTGCCGGATTTTAGCCGGGCCAAAAAAAGCCGGCCGGCTTTTTTTGGTTTAAACCGCTTAAAAAAGGCCGGCTTTTTTCAATAAAAGCCGGTTTTATTAAAAAAAAATTTTTACATTTTTTCTCCAAATAATTATTAAATAAAAAATTATATTTCTATCATTTATGCAATTATATTATTACTGAATTAGCAAAATACTTGAAATAAGAATGAAAATTATTTAATAGAATGATACATTACAGAAATAGCAAAGATAAAGTGCTCCTTATTAGAAATTTATTTAGATTGAATACAATTTAAATGATTTATTTAAAAATTTTTTTACTAAGGATTCAAAATTCATTTGACACTACTATATGAACTAAATACTACCAATCCTTTGCATTAGTCTTTAACTAATAATCTTTTGTATTTTTTAAAGCACCTTGATTTTTTGTATTTTTTTCAGAACCTGAACTAGTTCTCTGATCCAAATAAAAATGAAAGCTATTTGCCAAATAAATTGCATAAAATAAAAGATGCCCATCTTGAAGCAGACCAGCTGGCCAACGTTAAATTGTACTAAAATGATATTCATCTTTAAAAAATTTTAATGTTATGTATATAAAAAATATTCCTTACATAAAAGCGAGCCAACTACTCACCACAGGCGACTTCTTTTAAATTTTTGTCATGAGTAGTGCTGTAGGTAAACACTAGTTTAGCCAATTCGGATTGTGTAAGTAGTATTTTGTTAAAGGAAAGGAGATGCTTCAAATCACCGTTTTTCCTACTCTTCTCGCCTTGAGCAAAAGGCTTTTTTGTTTTAAAGTGTAAAATATATGACAGAAGAAAATTAATGAAAATAGTTCTTTATTGCAAGTTTCAGTATTTTGAATTATTTTAAAGTAATTAAATTCTTAACATTAAAATATCAATTTTGAGTGAGAAGTATGTACTTGAATCTGTAATAGGATAACTTCTCATATGTATTAAGATAAGGTATTGTGCTTGACTATAGAAGAAGCTGAATTTGATTCCTCTCCCAACCTGGATCTAATTTCCTTCTTTTGTATTGAAAGAAAAAAAAAACGATTCTAGCTATAATATTAGGCAAGGGTTTAATGAAAGAGTCTCACGAAACTAAGCACACAAACACGAAAATGGTAATCAATACTGTAAAATGCATTCAAGTTGTGTAACAAAATAATTCTGAATTTAATTTTAAATAAACTCCATTAAAAGAAAGATTTAAGCTTCATTTTACACAAATTAACAGTAGCAACATAAATTGACATAGTATAGGTGCAAATAGTAAATAGTATTATGTCTAATTGAAAAAGGCCAATAAAAACCGGTCTTTTTTTAAAAAAGACCGGCCTTTTTTAATAAAAGCCGGCCGGTCTGGCCTTTTTTAAAAAAAGCCGGCTTTTTTGCAGCCCTGTACTCTGTTCTTGTTTTAGTTTGTTTAGCAAACTTGATTTCTTCTGAACTGATGTAATCTGACAGTTTAAAAATTTTGCTTTCAACGAACAAAAAGCAAGAATTCTGATTTGTGTGCTCATAAACGCATCTGCAAAGCAAACTTCCCTAGAACTCGAATGGATTCTTCCTTTTCTGCAATATGCCAGAAGCATCCAAGTGTCAGAACTCTGGAAGTACAATTAGAATGAAACTTCTAGTGCTAGAATTATGACTTTCTTTCATCTCAATTTTGCATTAAAAGCTATGAAAATCAAAAATGTAATCATGGGGAAATGGACATGAGACAATGGTTGCCATTTAACCAACGACACTGAACCCAAAGCAAGTATTTAGCAATACTTTCTATGTGAGTCTGCCAAAACCATTCTTTTATTGACATCATAACCAATGTGTCGTTATAAATGAGTTTGACTGTATTTGAAAAACTAACAGTTTTATGACTAAATACTTGGAATTTTCATAGAGAATATTAATTGTGCTGTAAATTTATTTTAACAGCTAAAATAAAACTAGATAGATTTGATCAATCTGCTGTTGTGGTCCAAGGTAGTCCATTAGAACTTTATTGTGTAGCTAAAGGAGCTCCTACACCACACATCAAATGGTTTATAGGTAATTCTTTTTGCATATTTTTTGTATCTGTTACTTTTTTATTTGCTTAAAATTGTGAAGCCCAGTCCATATATATAAAAGTTGAATGTTCAATCTCTTATGTCGAAATCCTACTGAGTCTATTACCTCTTAACAAAGGTTGTAAAACCTTTGCATAAGAATTAAATGTAAAGTAAAACTTATGTGGGTAATTCGATAAAAAAAATTTACCTGAAAGCAAACAATTGTTCCAGACCTCCAGAAGCCCCTTTTCTGCTGTAGGCTTAAATAACCAGAATGAGATTAGACCTTTTTTATAGCAAGTTGAGTCTATCACGGAAGAAGGGGCTTCTAAAGCATTAAAACAGTTGTTTGTTATCATGAACAAAATATATTTTTGCATTACTTACATTATTTTGCTATGTGTTTAATAAGAGAATTTCAAAATAATATTTACTTGTTATATTAGTGAAATTTTGTGACTTGTGTTTGACCAGCTTCAAGAGGAAAAAAGTCATGGGCGAAAAGTTAATAATTTTTTCGTTTTTTTCATCCGTAACTTTTAACTCAATGCACCAATTTTATTGATTATTTTTACAACCGATAGAGGGTCGTCTAACTTAAATATTGTACATCGATTTGACTACAATTGTTCTTTAGAAAGAACATTATGAATGAAAAAAAAAGTGTTTTCCTTTTAATGGGAAAAGCTTGGCTTGATATTTCTTTGTTGAGTAAATTATTAGTAAACATAAAACTCATTGTTAAAAATAGAATGTATATTTTAACTTCTTTAAAAATAGAGAATTTTATGCAAAATGTTTTTACACTGAAGAGAATAAAATAATTTTTAGAAAAAGAAAAAAAAGGAATGCAATTTACTTCGAATTAAAAATTGCGTTAAAAAGTAAAATGAAATTCATTCTCTAAACAACATTGATATGACTTTTCCACATAATTATGACACTCCAAATACTTTGCATCAGGTGTTACTTTATATAAGAACAGCTGCAAACTCTGGCCCATTCACAGTTGTAATTGATTCATGATTGCTAAAATTTTTATCTATCATAACTTTGCAATGTATAAAAGTCATCATATCAAAAGCACAGTTTTTGATTTGAAGTCATTTATTTTGTTTTTCCAAAAATTATTAATATGTTGTTTTTGATATTTAATTGTTATATTAATATGTATCATAAGAAACATAATTATATAAAATAAAATCACATTGTTATAATTTGTACAATAGTACTTAATATATTTTTTAATGTGATTATGCTTCTCTGTTTTATGTATCGAAATGCTTTATTTAAAATTGATGTTGCTTCAAAACTTAAAATGCCGGGCTGATCTGTCTACCAGTTTACCCACTCCTTTTGGAAATATATTTGTTTGGTGAAATTATGGTATGTGTGGTATGCTTAAAATATGCTAAATTGAAAAATGTAACACATAATGAAATATATTACACGTAATTCTTTATTTTATAACATCATATATTATTTATCTTTTATTTGTCCATTAATACTGAATTCTCCTTAGAAGGACTATCTCCTGTAAAATCTAGTTTATATCAGATTATTCTATAGAAGTTGTATTTTAACGCCGCCAAAATTCCAGGAATTTATTATATATTTCACGGATCCCCAACCTTTTTGTACCTAAGAGCACATACCAGAATATCAGTCGAATGGCAGGCACCATTTATTTTTTCAAGATAAATTTATAGTTAGTGGACATAGTTAATAATACACACTACATATAATGCACAATCCACATTTAATTTCAAAAATTAATTTAACATATAAATATAATCAGTATTAATATTTGATTTATTGTGTAAAATAAATGATTATTAAATTGCTTGCAAAACATTTGAAATATAAAAAATATTTATAAAGGATGAAGTTAATGTGATCTTTGGCATTGCATTTCACTGGCCAGTGCTTCATAATTGATAGAATATGATGAAATTCCTGCTTGTCAATGTGTTCATCTGTAAGTCATAATCTGTATTTTGATTTTATGATATTCATTGTCATTTATTGTTATAGAGTTATTCATAGTTACATGGCCCTTTATTCATATACTCTAGTTTAAAATGAAATATTTTATCGTTGTGCACAAGCAGCGGCCGCACCTAGACCGATCGACGGGCGCCATGGTGCCCACGGGCATAGGGTTGGGGACCCCTGATATATTGTTTTAGCATAAGCCACAAGCAAGCAAGCGTTAGTAGAAATGTTAATAATCTATATTTGCAGGTGAAGAAGAAATTAAAGAAGATGATGAACGTGTTAAATTGTTAGAATTTGAAGGTATAAACAATGCCAAATTAGTTATTGAAGAAGCAGATTTTTCTGATAGAAATCATTATACCTGTGAAGCTTTCAATCAGTTTGATTCGTGCAACACTACAGTTTTTATAAGAATAAAAGGTATACTAGTGATTTAATAATATTGATTGGCTGGTTATATTCATTTCGTACCTGATGACTAATAAAATTTTGTTGTATAAAAATCAGAGCGTTAGTTAATTATTAATTTGTGCATGCAAAATAATTTATGACAGGTTTTCAAATTTTGTTTTCTGTTAGATTTTCGTCTTTAACTCAATGATTAACTGGCAAACGTGCCATATCTGCAAAATAGCTGTTTTGAGTTGGGGTTGAAATGTGATTTATAAAATTACATAATATTTACAGATGGTGTCGTAAAATGGCCCGAGTTATAAATTAACAACTTAATTCAATTATGTTTTTCAAAAATAATGTTGGTGAGGGAGCTAGTTTTGATTTCTGAAAAACAAACCTTTGTTGATAAGGTTTTTTGACATTTTATCCATGAAATGTACTTAAAGTTGTTTATTGCTTGTGGCAAGATATTAGTGCAAACCCTGAAACAGCAGTGGATAAAAAATTAAACAGATTTTAGAACATTTTTTTGCTTTTATTTGTAGACATTTGCATTTAGTTGGTTCTGTTTAAAATTATGTAATTAATGTGTTTCACATAATCTTTTAGATAAGCTTGCTGCTCTGTGGCCTTTCCTTGGAATATGTGCTGAAGTAGCAATATTATGTACCATAATTTTTGTATATGAAAGAAAGAAAAGTAGGACGCAGTTAGATGAACCTGAAACTGATCTTCCGACTGAAAAGTATGTTGTACTTTGTGTTTGTTCATTCATGTTGATGTGTCTATTCAAAAATTTATGTGTGGTAGTAGATGTGACAAGGATTTTTCATATATTTGTTCATTCATGTTAATGTGTCACTTAAAAATTTACGTGTGGTAGTAGATAGTTGTGCAAGAGTTAAAGAGATATGGCAAGCAAACTGCTTGTTTTTAAATTATCCGGAAAGAGCAATTTATAAAAAAGTACTAAATACAAATTTTTAAAACTGTACAAAAATCCTCAGGATCTGCATTAATTTTGAAACTTGGAGAAACTTGTGCAAATGTGATTGGTAAGAGAAAGTCTGAAAAATTAACTCTGTCTGTCTATTATCAGTTTTACAAAATTTCCCAATAGGCTACTGCATTTTAATGATTTCTCTTGATATCAGTTGTTGTTGCACAATATCTACTGGCTTTGGTTCTATTTCAAAGTTTTCTCTAATAGGATCCCTGACTGATAACCAGGGATAAAATTATGGAGTTATGCATTATTTATGTGAATTTGTACTGAATGCTGATTATTGAAAGTGATGAATATTAATGTAATATGCAATGTTTGAATTTTTTTTTCCTTTTCTAAAGTGGTTGCATTTGAAGCTGAATTGCTTAACTTCAGTGTAGAATGCCTGCATATTTTTAAATTGTATGCAAAACATCAGTGATTCAGTTATTAATGTTCATATTCCTTTATTCATCATTGTGATGATACAGATATGTTGATTGTTATAAAATCGTGCTTCTTATTTTCATGTGACTTTATTACAGTGAAGTGTGTGTTCTAATTAGTAATCTAACAGAAAATCTACTGAGAAAATGCATGCACAGTTTAAAACAGCTCAACTGCACTCGAAGAGGAAAGTTTCTTGTTGAACATGTGAAAAAATTTCACTAACAGAAATATCATAGTTTTCGCTCCAAAATTGCATGCATAGGATATGCAATAAAAACAAGTAATTCCAGAGAAAAAAAATATTCTGAGTGATTAGTAATTATTCTTCCATTGTTTGTGCCTAACCAGCAATGCATTTTTGTAATGAAATGAGCATACAGTTATTCAATATAATATGGTACCCAGTTGTACTTAATATGAAAAAACTTAATATCATGGCATGCAGCTGCCATTGAGTTCTATATGTAAGGTCTGGAGTGACATGAGTATTTTGAAGTGAAGTCTTTCATCTGGTTTAGTATAGACGAAAATAATTAAAAGTTTATTTTCTTCCTTCCATTGCACACTACAGAAAATTGCTGACTCTTTTCCACTCTCTTTGCATTGAGTTTCGTATTGAGAGGGTAATGCATTATTCAGCTAGGACCACTCACTCTATGTTAACTTTACAGCAGGTGTCATTCCAGCAGCTCAATAGCAGCTGCTTCCTGTGTTGGTTTTTAAAGAACTTGAATCTTCCAAGTATCTGAAACAATTTTTGTTATTGATGAGCCATTGTGTTACATTATTTTTCCTTTCATGCACTAAAATACATATGATGCACATATGTCTAAAGATTTCTGTGAAAATTAGGTTTACAGTATTAATTACTGAATTTCCAAATTTTCCAAAAACTTGGTTTTCATTTTCTTGGGTTTTGAGCCATGCTATGATATTTGCTTTAATAAATGCATTTGTTTCTCATTAAGATGCTAATCCAAGTTTGAGGCTCATCATTCTTCAATTTATTCAAACAATAAAAGAATGTCTTGGAATTTCTTATTTACACATTTTTGTTTTACGTTTATAATCTTAAATTCTAATAGTTTATTAGATAAAATGATTTTGTAAAATTTAATTCAATGCCACAAAGTAAAAAGTGTATTATAACAATGTGTGTTTTTTATTGATTTATTTACAATTGTTGATTATTTTTTTTTTTTTTTTTGCAAACATCCTCGTGACCAAAAGACAAAGGGGCAGGACATAAGACAAAGAAAGTAGCCTTTCTTTGAGTTACCTATTCAGCCGTGATACAAATAATTGTTTTGTGTTTTCATTGTAAAGTTTGTGTTTAATTTATTTGCTTTCTTCATACCTAGATTCATGTAAAACTATGTTGATAATGAATTTGATCGATTACATTTACTTAAAAGTCATTTAAAAGTGATAAAGCATTTATATTTATCGTTTCTTATCGTGTCTGTTTTATCGATTTTCATGTGAGACGTCATATATGCATCCAAGAATGCATAGCTACAACGAGAACATTAGCAATGTCAGATAAATGTTGTACAAGTTTTAGTAGATGTTTGTGTGTAGAGCGCCAGGACCTATGGAACTCCTAATAGTACTCTTGTTCATGTGTGTTGATGTCTACTGCAATAAATAATTCCTCTAATGTGCTCACTTCTGAAAAAAATATTTTCATAAGGCAAGACGTTCTTGTGTTTGTGACTTATCCTGCATATGATAGCCTTATGTGATGTTGCACTATTCCTTTCTCTTTTTTTAGATCTGAGGCTGGTAATTTTTATACTCAAGATGATAATCATAGAAAGTATTTCATTTTTCCTCAATGAAAGGAACATATTTTGATGTGTGTGTTAACCTTTGTGAATGTCTTAAGTTGTTTTTGTACTGTATTCTTAAATAATCAGAGCATCAAAATAGTTAGTAATATTTTTGAAAATTCATATTGCATTCTTAAAAGTATTTTATTCTATTTAAAAAGCAAGGAATTTATTCATACAAACCATAATTACACTTCATTTTGCTTTTGTAGCTTTACAATTAGCAAAGGAGCTAATTTTTCTCCTGTAAAAGCAGTCTTTTTAGAGAATTTTCCTTTGCTTTATAAGTATTTTCACTCATAAAAAGTTATCTAAAGTGAAAAAAAAACAAACACAATATTAAAATTAATTCTATTATATTTTTTTGACACCGGTAAATGGTTTGTACTAAAAACAATTTACATAAAATGACTAATTGTTTCTTTTAATCTTTCTCAACAAAAATGTTTTGTACTGGAATCGCTTCCTGATATTACAAACTGTGTTGAGTTTAAAACTTATATTGAAGTGTACAGAGCATCAAAACTGATTTTTAAGAACTAACGTGAATTATACATCTAGACATTTTTGTAAATATTTCTCAAAGATAGTCCCAATTTTCTGGTAATTATTTTTCGAAACACGATCCTTATCTTGTTGTCACTTTTATTGTAAAATGTTAACAAATATAATGAACAATTGAGCTTTAATATCTGATACTGAAAAAAAAAGCACCTCTAAAAAAATATTATGCATTCTTTTTTGAAAAAACTGAACTTTTAAGTAGCCATATTTCATTAATTAAATTTTAACCATACACTTTATTTTGTCAATAAAAAAAAATTCATTTAACAAAAACCTTTTGATGCTCTGATCTGAACATAGATGAGAATTCAAACTCATTTATAGATATTTTAATTTTGATTCTTTTTTAGGTGTTAAATTGTTCTACGTAGATCAATATATGTCTTTTGAACATTCTCTCTTAAGCTTTCTTGATTCTTGTACTTCAGTTAGTGTAAATGCATTAAAAAAACCTAGTCAATATTTTAAACTTAGTCGGGAAAAATAACTATTACATTCAATGGCATTTTTTCTGTACATAATTAGTTTTTATTCTTTACAACCATACATTTTATTTTAAAGGAAAAAAATGATCTCATTACATACAGTTGGACCTTCCAAATAAGAAAACTGCATTATGCAAATGCAATTCATAAATTGTTGTTTTAATATTATACATCTCATAACATATCCTGGATTATTCCAGGTTATTTTTCCATTCGTATATGCAAATAAGTTACATTTGAAGAAACTTTTTGCACAAAAAATTGTAAGCTGAGCATTAAGTGATTTGAGGAGAAATATTTCTATAAACAATCAAGTAACTGGAGGTCTCACTGTATCTCAAAAATTTCCTGTGGCATGTACTTATAAATTATGCATTTCTTGATTTAAAGTTAGGTTATTATCATAATCTAAGTAAAGTTAATTAACTTATGCTAAAATTAAATTTTTGAAGCAGTAGACATTGCTCAATATGTTGTAAAAATAAAAGAGTTTGAACTTGTCAATGAAGTACTTTTTCAAATGGGGTCAAGTGATTTAGCACAAAAGTGAGAATAAAAGACTTGAAAACACTGCATGGGGAGAGGGGGGGGGGGATTAGAACAGTGATGAATAAAATGTGTTTATGTTGCATACTCAAGTCATTAAAGCTTTTGTCTAAACCTGAAAAATCTACTATTTAGTTTCACCAATTCATATGAAAAGTTTTCCCATGTTTGTTGATTTAAAATTTTAAAATCAGTTAGATTTTTCTGTTATTTGAGAAACCTTCCTTCTTTGCTTTCTTTATCATCACCAAAAAAAAGAACAAAAAACATTTGCTTTTAGCATCAATAAGCAATGTCTACTGCATATATTTTTTTTCCCAATTGAGATTAGGAAAATTCTGTATGAGAAATTTACAACAATTTTTGAATTCTTATTAAATAAATTTTTTAAGATCATAAAAATGGCCACATTACATATTGTGAGAATAAATCCTGTTCTACTGGTATTTTACTGTGAGTCTTTTTTTGAAAATTCATTAAAAATGATGTGCATCTTATTTTTGTAGATTTCTCACAATAAATTTAAGATGATTAGTTTCTGCAAAATACTTCTAGAAGTGAATAATATAATTATTTATCAGCAACAAATATTTTTTTCAATAATTCATGATGTTTGCTGCTTATTGTATTGTTCTAATGCTAAGTGATTAAACATAATTATTCCAGATAATGGTTACTTATTAATAATAGAATTTATTACTGGTGACCAGTTTAATTTTGAAACACATATTATCTTTAAAAGATAGTAATTAGTTTAATGCTGAAAATTTTTATTTGGTTCAAATGTATTCAATTTAGAGATTTTTAATTGTATGGAAAGTCATATAGAAAAGCTTACTAATTAAAATGGTTTTGTTATGTGTTTAAACAAGTATTTTATTTATTAAATTAATTTTGAATTACTTTGAAACTCTACTATAATTTTCTATTTCAAAAATATACTGAGTATATTATCATTCTCATCTATTACTGGATAAAGAATCATTCTGTGAAAATCTTGTGTAGCTTTTTTTTATGATGTTGAAAAATTACTAGCTGTACATGATTAGTTGACTGAGCTTAACTAGCTAAAACTTGTAAAAAAATAATTTTTCTTTCTAATTGTTGATATATATTCTATCTTTACTGTTGTTTAAAATTTCATTTAAGGAGTATTTAATGTTTATTCTTAAGTTAGGCATATGATATCCTTTATTTTGTTGTTATTGTTAAAATTTACATTAGATATTTTTTTTTTCCTCCAGTGAAATGATATTTATAGAAGTAAACATGCAAATGCTGACTATTAAAAAGAAATTGAGCTTACAGCATTTTCTTCAACTTGTCTTTAAAAATATATATTATACATAATATATATGGATATTGTTTCAAAGTAAATTTTCTAATGTTGTGCATTCAGCTGTAAAAATTAGAATGTTGAACTGTTTATGCTTTAAAAAAATTT
This sequence comes from Octonoba sinensis, assembly GCA_038502835.1. Taxonomy (NCBI): domain Eukaryota; kingdom Metazoa; phylum Arthropoda; class Arachnida; order Araneae; family Uloboridae; genus Octonoba; species Octonoba sinensis. The sequence continues at coordinate 125,808,324 of CM076599.1, forward strand.
TGAACAAAAAGTATTTTCTCTGAATAGAGCCTTATTTTTTCCATTGAAGATGTTTGAAGTTTTAAGCTTAAATAATTGGTTTTATCTTCAGCAGTTGTTTTTATTTTCCCATTTATATAGATAACAAAAATGAAATATTTTGTCTTCAACTTGTTAACTTCCCTATGAAACCTTACTCAGATTTAACTTATAATCTGAACTCAAATACAGTCATATCACGTGTCCATTAATTCAGCAATAATGAGATGTATGCATGAATAATCATCCTTGATATTTTCGTCATATTGTTTTTGACATGACTGAAAAAAAGGTCTGCTATCAAAAAGTAGACATTTATTGGCCATAAAGTTTAAAATACAATTAACAGCATGTAATGTTTCAATTGTTCTAAACAATTGTAATTGTGTATAATATTGTCAAAAACTGCTAGTTTTTGCATTTTGGTAGCTTGATAATAAATTGTATGTTTTCAGTTATAATATTAAATTATTTAACCTTGATAACTTCAACTTTTTTCGATGACTTTTGTATTCTGTAAAAAATAATTTTATTGTTTATAAATCATAATAATAATGAATTTTTATGTTGCAGAAATATAATGTGAATTTAGATACTTTGTAAATATGACTGAGAAATTATTTTATGCAGATTATTTATATATATATATATATATCTATATCTATATATACATATGTATATGTACAGTACTTCGTCGGTATGTCGCATAGTTTTAAAGTGTTTTGTACAAAAACAGTCTACAAGTGTTATTAACAGTTTTGTTATGTGTTTTTATATATTTATGGTAATTTATTGTTTTTAAATAGCATGTATATTTAAAACTATTTTATTTGTTAACACACTATTTTGATTTTGTTGTTAATTCATTGGAAGAATAATGAACTACGTCGATAAATTTGAACCTCATGAAATTTCTAGTCTAAAATATTTGTTCTTATACTACTAAAAAATGGCAGTTTTGATGTGTTAGTGAAAAATCATTCTCTACTGTGTTCGCGTGAAATATTTTGTGCTGTTAAGTTTCTGTTTAGAGTTATTTACAACTTTTGTGTTTTCTTTATGTTTTTTTTTTATTTTTTTTTTTTTTTTTTAGCAATTTGAAAGATTTGATTGCTGCATCTTTTATTTCTTAAACTAATAGTAGTTCTTTCAGTAGTTTGAAATTCATCTATGAATCAGGTTTTAATTGTAAAGAATATAAGCTTTTTTAAGAATAAATCAGTTGTGTAATTCAAGATAGGAAACTAGAAAAGAATATGGTATTAATTTTATTTGTAAATATATATTAAAGTTATAGAAAAAATAACAGGATTTGTGCAACTAAAAGGAAATTTATTAATGATTTAAATATCTCTCTTTCTTTTATTTTACTTTTTATTTTGTTAGAAAATCTAAATCAAAGTTTAAACTAATTTTGTCTTATGTAATTTCTGTTTGTATGCTTATTTATAATTAAATCAGCAGCTATGTTCAAAAAGGATTTAAATTCATTAAAAAAAATATTTTTCTGATTAAGAATGATAGTTTGCCATAGCAAATAATCCTTTATTTAATACAATTAAAAACAGCTTTAAACTTGGGTTACATAAAGCATCCTCAAACTCAACTTATATTAAGTGCAGATACTTGCACAGGTTGTCAATATTAATTTATATATCATTGGTCATGATTATAATGAAAAAGTAAATATTTTGGAATTTTTCTTTTCAAGTACCTAAGAAATCATAATTATTTCTTAATATTATTCTTGATATTTTCTTAACTATCAAGTGTATTTAAGAAAAATTAGCTTTTCCAATTCCATAATAGTTAATACTTATATTTTAAATATCACAAAAGCTGTTACATCAAATAAATTTTGCACGTCATTTATTTTTAAAAATATGATTCATTCATTGGGTTATAGTATTCTTTTGTGAATGATGGGTTTCTGAATATTTTCCCCCCTGAAAATAAAATTTTATGAGTTTCTGTAATCTGTTGCTAGTTTGATAGCATTTGGTTCAGTGTTTTTTTTTTTTTTTTTTTGTGGCTAGTTAAAAAGGGAATTTATTCATGAAGACCATTTATCTGTTTAACTTACTGGGACCTATGAGTAAGTGTCATTCAGTATTTGTTGTTGATTCCTTTTGATTTTATTAGTTAAGCCATTATTCTTTTGAGGAACTGTATGGGACATGAAGCAAGTGCCACTTGTAGACAAGCTTTATAGCAATCTTTTCTTGTTATAATTTTTTATGTTGTGTCTCTGAAAATGTGTGTTGGAAGCTGAATTGTAATGACAGATGTTCATTTCTGTAACTGAATTTTGTCTTTTAAATGTACGTGAAAGGTGTATGTAATTGCTATTTATGTCATATAAATGTAATGGAGTGGACAGCGGTAGATTCTTACACTTGCAATATTTTTTGAATTGAAGGGTGAAAAAAGTGCATGATTTTTTGAATAGTTCAGCCTATGTAATATGACAAAATTTATTTCATGTAATTTTTTATTACTTAAAAAACAGGAAATATGCCTTTTAGCATAAAGATATTTTGTAACTTCTTTGATAACAAAAAATTAAGTGTCAGTTCTTAGCATGTTATTCAGAGCTATTTAAACAAAAAAGTTTTATTCTAGAAGGTGTGCAAATATGTATCAATCCTTTGTTTGTTTCCAAAAAAAGGGGGGGGGGAGGAGGGATATAATTTCTCAAGAGTAATTGTTTTGTGTGTATAATATTCTAATTCAGCAACGCAAACAGTTATAATAATTTGATGAAACTAAAACTTTGTCTCATCATTTTTTTTTTTTTAATTTGTGCACAAGTAAAAGTTAAGTGGCTGATACGAGAAGTAAATATTTTGGATTACTGCTTAATTTTTTCTCTGAGTAGTTAATGACTGCTTAATTAACTTTTCTCTGAGCAATTAATGCCTGCTTAATTTATTTTTTCCTCTGAGCAGTTAATGCCTGCTTAATTTATTTTGCTCTGAACATTTAATGACCGCTTAATTAATTTTTTTCTGAGCAGTTAATGACTGCTCAATTAATTCATTGTCGCTATATTTTGTAATGTTGAGATTACTTTTCAGGACCTTCCAAGCAATCAAAGTTTACTGCTTTTTTAATTCGGAATATCACGTTCGAAGTAAACGGAAGAGGGGTGTAGTTTTTACCTTCTATAGTAGAAAACAATAGCTAATCTAGTAAATCTGATCTTGTGCAATGCAACTGCGATTTATTTTAATACCACTCGTATCTGCTATGAATAATTTTAGTTTGCATGTCTTATATGAGATTAAAGCAAAATTTAAAGGTACACATTTTTTTTGCATTATTTTCATGTTATGCAGCTGAAAAGTTATTGTTGCCTGTTTGCCGTGAACTGGAGGGAGAAAGTTTCCAGCCTTTGAAGCAACCACATTGATCCTCTTTCTCCTCTTTTTTAGTTTTCTTTCATGTCCTTTCCTTCCACTTCAAAACTTTAATTCTGTTTATGGGTAGTTGATTTTGAAAATTCAGATACGTAACTTGCTTCTTGCAGAGTTGTCGAAGGGACGTTTGGAGAAAAAATAATTCGAAAGCATTTACTTTTAATGTATGTTCATTTAAACTTTTCAGTTGCAACTATTAAATATTCAGTTATTGATAAGCTGTCTTATTTCGAATGCTTTTCTTCATCACGTGGGAAAAGTTCAAACAAAAAATATATCTCTACTGATTATTCTGAAATGTTTTTAAATATTGATTTTTTAAAAATTATCGGCTTGTGTTGGTTTTATAACTTTGTGCATCAGTTTATAATGTATGGTATCTGTACTTCAGTTTTGACACTAATACTAATATCTTGCACAATAACTTATTTCTATTAGTTTAAAAATGATTATGCTTTCATTGTGCAGATTGCTGTGATGAGAAATATTATAGATAATATTTTTTACAATGTAAAATGTAATAGTGAATGAGCAAATATATGTTGCTTTAATTTCAATTAAATAATTTTTCTATATATGCTTTTGCTCTGGATCATAAATTTCAAGTAATTTGAATAGCGTAAGGGAAAAGACCCATGTTTACAAAAATAGCAATAATATTAATTCACTGATAAGTTGCATTGAATTTTTGAGTAATTATGCCTTATTTTAATTTGTTTATCATATGATACTTTTATATACCCATGCCGTGTATTTTTGATGTCAGATTTACATGATTGCACACTTCCCCCTCCCACTTTTTTGAATCAGTCAGAATGGAGTCTCTCTCCTCCTTCACCGTACTTGTGACGATGGTGATAGAAGACAATCATCACCAAGAATGAAATCAAACCAATATGCTTGCGCTTGGCAAAGAGCAGGACCACTTTTATTAAGAATCATACAAAACTCACAGGCTAAGGGCAGAATTAAAAGAACGAGGAAAAAAAATCTAATGGATGAAGGGAAAATGCTCTAAGGCTAAAAACACAACTCTCAAGTATATATTTAAAAAAAACACTGACTATAGGGAAAATCCTAACCAAAAGGGAAGATTTAATGCTTAAGAAAGGATAAAAATTAAAAATCGTAGGTCTAAGGAAAGAAAAAAAAATGAAGCGACTGAGAAAGTTCTAATGACAAAATAGTAAAATCTTATTATGTGTAAGGAGAAAAATATTTTTCTCGGTATCCAAAGTTTATTAAACTTATTAGGGTAGTGTTGTTCTCTGACGGCAGTTGCCATAAAACGCGCGCCTGTTGTAGAACAAAATTCACCAGGGGGACAAAACAACCCACGCCAAACAGCAGCATACTCTAACAGACAAGTTATACAAATACAAAAGTGACGACTAGCAACAGACATAGGGCCCAGCTTTCAAGATCAAGAGCTTTCTTAAAAAGCTTTCACCCCATTGCAAGTACTAACAGTCACTTTCGGTAAACTATTCCAACTGCCTACAACCCTATTGAAGTATTCATTTTTCCTAATTTCAAGATTAATTTTTCTAATCTTAATTAATCAAGATTAATTAAGATTAATTTTTATTTATATTTCAAGTTCTGAATGGCTATGTTTTTAAAGGCAGCTATATTGCCTGTTCGAACCAGTTTCTTTTCAGTGCACAGTTTTTCATTTATTACTTCATTATTTGCTCCCGAATCATTGCTCATAGTTTAATAATTAAGTTTGAACGAATCAAACAAAAGTATATTTACCCATATTTTTAACTGAAATTTTGGAAATATTTCGTATTTGAAAAAGCTCAAATTTTAATGCCTTCGACAAGTATCGCTTTGTTATTTACCTAAAATGTGATATTCAAAACCAGTGAACTGCTACTTTGAAATGTTTTAAAATTAAGGAGTTAGTAACTGTTAAAGCTTTTAAACATTGGCAAAGTCGTGCGAAGTGTTAACATAGTTTGTGCTGCTAAAATATATTTTTGTGTTTTTGCAGTACATAAAACATCAAAAGTTCTACTTAGCAATATTTTACAATGCAAATGTAACTCAAAAGTTGAAATTCTTGAATGTTTTACCCTGTTCTGAATCTCATGATAAATATTGTTTTTTGTTTATGATGTTAAGTATTGAAAACTGTTTGCTATTTCCTTTTTATGAATTGCATAAATTGTTAATGTATAAAATAGTGTCAGCTGTTTAGTTATCCATCTCTATTTTTTAATCTAAGAAACTATGATACAAAATAAAGAAGTTTGCGTTACGTCTCTCTGATTATTTTTTCTCTGAGCAGTTAATGACTGCTTAATTTTTTCTCTGAGTAGTTAATGACTGCTTAATTTATTTTTTCTCTGAGCAGTTGATGCCTGCTTAATTTATTTTTCTCTGAACATTTAATGACCGCTTAATTAATTTTTCTGTGAGCAGTTAATGACTGCTCAATTCATTGTCGATATATTTTGTAATGTTGAAATTACTTTTCAGGACCTTCTAAGCAATCATAGTTTACTGCTTTTTTAATTCGGCAAATCACGTTCGAAGTAAACGGAAGAGGGGTGTAGTTTTACCTTCCATAGTAGAAAACAATAGCTAATCTAGTAAATCTGATCTTGTGCAATGCGACTGCGATTTATTTTAATATAGTGTTAGTAATTAGTAATTTAACAACGGTCATACCGCGGTTATTTGATAAACTTTATTGGAGATCAGAAATTAAAATTCGTGGTAACCCAGTTATATTTTATGACCAAATAATATTTGGAAACAGTTTTAAAATTCCGAGTGCCTAGCTTATTGTTTCATTAAAATTTAACAGAAAGAGTTGGGATGTTAGTTGTTACAAATTTGAAATCATACAAGTAACGCAAGCAAGAAAATAGAAAAAAAAAATGAAGTGCATAATTTTTATCCGCCTATTATACTTCAAAAAAAAAAAAAAAATAATAATAATAATAATAATAACAATAACAAATAATCAAATAAATTGAGAAATCGCCAATAAACAGTACAACCCAAAAAAGCACAGTTAGTGAATTAGCTGATGAATTTACATCTCATTCTCGAATACTGTAGCGAGTACGAGTTGTTTTCCCTGCGCTGACACAGCTCTGACAGAGAAACAACATTCACAGAGATTAATTAATTTTTTTAAGAATTAACATACACAAAGGTTATGCAGACAAAAATGTTTGCTATTGGCGACATTTTACGGGAACCCCTTAATACTTTTAGCTGAAAACCGAAATATTTAAGAGTATTTCGGGCTCCATATACAGTTTTCTCCAGAACCTTCCAGGCTGCAACAGGTACAAAAGCGAAGTTCGAGAAGAAACGAAATCATATGCGGTTAGATTGAGTTTAATTGTTTAAGTGCTACGACAATCTGCGACTTCATGCTGAGTGATTTTAGTGTGATATCAGAGTAGTACTTTAGTATGAATTTTGTTAATATTTTCGTTAGTTTGGTGTTAAGTTTTAAATAATTATTTTTAAATACGAAATGTGAGGAAATCACTCTTAGAAGTCCTCTAGGAAGGCAGCTTTCTATCAGGTGATCTGTACCAAAATGAACGTCTGGAGCAGTATATTCTATGAGACTTATAGGTGATAGGAAAAAAAAGGTGATAACCCAACCAATACCGTCGCTCGATCTTGTCTATGTTTTTTCTTTGCGTGTAAATTGAGTGATGCATTCAGACAGTAGCATTTTGCTTTTTTTTGGGGGGGGGGGCGGATACTGATTTTGCAGGATAGCGGATATCCGGTGTCCCCTTTCTAACTCATCCGTATCTGATTTCCGACTCTAATGTTTGAAACCTATACATTCCATCCATCTTTTTAAACATTCCGACGTTTCTACATCCGTAGTAAATTTTTAATTTACATATTGTTTTCAAAACATGCTAATTTAGTTAAATTTTAAAAAACAAATTTGACATGCCGGCTAACCAGATGTTTCGCGAAACCACACCGCGTTTCATATATTTAAAAAATCGGTCTGATACAGGATGTCTGATGCCTTCGGGGGGGGGGGGGGAATGTTTGACTGATTTTGATTGCTACTCTTTGATTGATATATGCTAGTCAAAATTTGTATGCAAAAGTGCAATCCGTACCACACAGTTGTTCCAAAAAGCGGCTGAACTAATTAACGAGTTTTTCAAATAAAGAGGATCACTTGACATTAATTTTATATTTTCATTGACGTTTCATTTCTCAAAAGTCAACTATTTTTGAAAGAATACATTTTTTAATTTTTCAGTTCTCAGAGTAGCATGATTAAATTTCTAAACGAAGTCAGTGGTGTAGTCGAGGGGGGACGGCGCCCCCTACCTTTTTACTTTTACGCAAGCGCCCCCTCCCCCTTCTTGATGTTCGTATATAAAAGCGTTTCCCGACCATTTTTTCCAGGACTACACTGAACGAAGTGTACTATTAACCATAAAAAATTATAACTTCTGATCACTCTTTGTAAAATCATGAATTTATGTTACGAAACAACAGGGGGGGGGGGGATATAAAAGGAAATGATATTCGCAGCAAATCGAATAAGAAATAGAAAAAGGAAAATTTGGGGAAAGAAAAATTTCTGCGATGCTTAATTAATTTTCAGTTTTCCTCTTCGTCTCTCAACGTAGTAGCTAACTTAAAAAGTGAATACTTTGTTCAAACTGCGATGACAAAAAATCAACCTCTGTTTTGAACATCAATATATAATTAAATTCCGGTTTTAAACGTTTGATTTAACAATAACAACATTAATAGTTTCTCATTATTTATAATGATATCAAAATTCATTGCATTTGTGCCTAAAACAACTTTTCGAGTGACAATGTGTCTATGCATTATGAGAGTTTCCCCCTCCCTCCCCTTTGTTTTCAAATTAGTATTAATTTGTTGTACCCCGGTTTATTCAAAATTACCCCTCATTTTTATACTAATTAGAAAACTTAATTTATTGTGAAGATAATATAAAACTTTTTTTCTTTTCGAACAAATTTTGTCGTGTTACTTTTAATTTTACTTAATTTTATTTTACTTTTTACTTCATATACGCCCACATAGCTAAAACAATAGCTAATCTAGTAAATCTGATCTTGTGCAATGCGACTGCGATTTATTTTAATATAGTGTTAGTAATTAGTAATTTAACAACGGTCATACCGCCGTTATTTGATAAACTTTATTGGAGATCAGAAATTAAAATTCGTGGTAACCCAGTTATATTTTATGACCAAATAATATTTGGAAACAGTTTTAAAATTCCGAGTGCCTAGCTTATTGTTTCATTAAAATTTAACAGAAAGAGTTGGGATGTTAGTTGTTACAAATTTGAAATCATACAAGTAACGCAAGCAAGAAAATAGAAAAAAAAAATGAAGTGCATAATTTTTATCCGCCTTTTATACTTCAAAAAAAAAAAAAAAATAATAATAATAATAATAATAACAATAACAAATAATCAAATAAATTGAGAAATCGCCAATAAACAGTACAACCCAAAAAAGCACAGTTAGTGAATTAGCTGATGAATTTACATCTCATTCTCGAATACTGTAGCGAGTACGAGTTGTTTTCCCTGCGCTGACACAGCTCTGACAGAGAAACAACATTCACAGAGATTAATTAATTTTTTTAAGAATTAACATACACAAAGGTTATGCAGACAAAAATGTTTGCTATTGGCGACATTTTACGGGAACCCCTTAATACTTTTAGCTGAAAACCGAAATATTTAAGAGTATTTCGGGCTCCATATACAGTTTTCTCCAGAACCTTCCAGGCTGCAACAGGTACAAAAGCGAAGTTCGAGAAGAAACGAAATCATATGCGGTTAGATTGAGTTTAATTGTTTAAGTGCTACGACAATCTGCGACTTCATGCTGAGTGATTTTAGTGTGATATCAGAGTAGTACTTTAGTATGAATTTTGTTAATATTTTCGTTAGTTTGGTGTTAAGTTTTAAATAATTATTTTTAAATACGAAATGTGAGGAAATCACTCTTAGAAGTCCTCTAGGAAGGCAGCTTTCTATCAGGTGATCTGTACCAAAATGAACGTCTGGAGCAGTATATTCTATGAGACTTATAGGTGATAGGAAAAAAAAGGTGATAACCCAACCAATACCGTCGCTCGATCTTGTCTATGTTTTTTCTTTGCGTGTAAATTGAGTGATGCATTCAGACAGTAGCATTTTGCTTTTTTTTTGGGGGGGGGGGGGGCGGATACTGATTTTGCAGGATAGCGGATATCCGGTGTCCCCTTTCTAACTCATCCGTATCTGATTTCCGACTCTAATGTTTGAAACCTATACATTCCATCCATCTTTTTAAACATTCCGACGTTTCTACATCCGTAGTAAATTTTTAATTTACATATTGTTTTCAAAACATGCTAATTTAGTTAAATTTTAAAAAACAAATTTGACATGCCGGCTAACCAGATGTTTCGCGAAACCACACCGCGTTTCATATATTTAAAAAATCGGTCTGATACAGGATGTCTGATGCCTTCGGGGGGGGGGGGGGGAATGTTTGACTGATTTTGATTGCTACTCTTTGATTGATATATGCTAGTCAAAATTTGTATGCAAAAGTGCAATCCGTACCACACAGTTGTTCCAAAAAGCGGCTGAACTAATTAACGAGTTTTTCAAATAAAGAGGATCACTTGACATTAATTTTATATTTTCATTGACGTTTCATTTCTCAAAAGTCAACTATTTTTGAAAGAATACATTTTTTAATTTTTCAGTTCTCAGAGTAGCATGATTAAATTTCTAAACGAAGTCAGTGGTGTAGTCGAGGGGGGACGGCGCCCCCTACCTTTTTACTTTTACGCAAGCGCCCCCTCCCCCTTCTTGATGTTCGTATATAAAAGCGTTTCCCGACCATTTTTTCCAGGACTACACTGAACGAAGTGTACTATTAACCATAAAAAATTATAACTTCTGATCACTCTTTGTAAAATCATGAATTTATGTTACGAAACAACAGGGGGGGGGGGATATAAAAGGAAATGATATTCGCAGCAAATCGAATAAGAAATAGAAAAAGGAAAATTTGGGGAAAGAAAAATTTCTGCGATGCTTAATTAATTTTCAGTTTTCCTCTTCGTCTCTCAACGTAGTAGCTAACTTAAAAAGTGAATACTTTGTTCAAACTGCGATGACAAAAAATCAACCTCTGTTTTGAACATCAATATATAATTAAATTCCGGTTTTAAACGTTTGATTTAACAATAACAACATTAATAGTTTCTCATTATTTATAATGATATCAAAATTCATTGCATTTGTGCCTAAAACAACTTTTCGAGTGACAATGTGTCTATGCATTATGAGAGTTTCCCCCTCCCTCCCCTTTGTTTTCAAATTAGTATTAATTTGTTGTACCCCGGTTTATTCAAAATTACCCCTCATTTTTATACTAATTAGAAAACTTAATTTATTGTGAAGATAATATAAAACTTTTTTTCTTTTCGAACAAATTTTGTCGTGTTACTTTTAATTTTACTTAATTTTATTTTACTTTTTACTTCATATACGCCCACATTCCTTCACAACTATGGCAGCAGCAAAAAAAAAAAAAAAAAAAAAAAACGATATTTTTTCCGAATGTGAAATATTTTTGGCATTTGCCTAATAGCATCAACATAACATTTGAACACCAATTTTACTATTTAACCATCTGCACGATGCTTGATGATTAAATTTCTGGAATCGGATGAATACGAATTCATTTTGAAATCTTGTACCGGAGAAAAAAAAAAAAAAAATTGGTGACGAAATTAGAATTTTAAAATTACGTGAGAAATTTTTTTTTGAATAGTGTAAAACAAAAACTTGCCTTTTTCAAAATTCTGTTTTGACTTTCCAAACTCAAAGCAGTGTAAAATAAATGTAAATTCACAGGGAAAATTTAGGAATTTCTGATAATTCTTTATAAGTTAAGTAAGCAGGAACTTCACATTTTCTTTATCCCCTAATATGTCTAGTCCCATCATCCATCACCTCACATTTTTCCATTGAGGGGGATGGGGGTCAAAGACTATAAACTCAATGCAAATTGTATTTAAAAAACTACAAAATGCGTACAATCGTACAAATGCATTATATTTCTCAAGTCAAGAAGGAACATATGCGCTTCCCCCCTGACATTTCCCCCCTCCCCTCCAATGACAGGTGTGTCTAAACTCCTTTTTCGATGCAGAACTTTAGACGCTCTGTGATGAATAAGGTGTTTCTTGCAAGCCAAAGACACCTTAGTTTCAATATTTTTTGCAAATTGGCGCTTCACTTTTTTTTTTTTTTTACTTTATTTTGTAAGCGATTTACTACTTACTTTCAGAGTCTTAAAAGACTCTGAAAGTAAGTAGTCCCAATAGATGGCGCCATATGCTTGAGCGCTGCGCTACAAATATGAGTAGTTTATAATGTGTCCGATAGATGGCGGGATGGGTTCTCCTCCCGTGATCCGAGCAAGATCTCTTTCCCCATCTGTTCTCAGCTGTATTGTGCGTACGTGCAGGTGAGAGGAAGGGCAAGAGGAACGGGATGAATGCGGTTCCGGTGGCCTCATCCCGACGTCACACCTGGCCCCGCCACCCCTCGTAAATGCACACAAGGGCCGTGGCCCCGACGTTCAGGTAGAATTGGGGGCGGCAGTACGTCAGGTACGGCACACTCGCGTAATAGTTCTTCATATCCATTTTGTGCAAAAAAATATTTTTTTTTTTGTTCCCCAGCAGGATAAAAATGACAGATGCTGTTGCATATTTTTTTTCCTGAATTTCCTTCTGATGTATTCGATTTTGAAGAAGCACACTATTATTTTTAAAAATTCTTGACATTTTAAAAGGAACAGACACACCTGATTCAAAAAGTCTTGGGTTTTTCTTCCAAACAAAAATTAAGCTCAAAAAACGTGATTAGATTCGAGTACGACACAGTATGAGAGCATTATTCCTAACAATAAAAAGAAAAAAAAAGGGAAGAACGAAAGGGAAAAAATGGAAAAGAAAAATAGTTTAAGCTTTTAGCCATTTTTGTGTTGCAAATGTTTGTAAAATGGTGCCAATAGGATTTTCTTCACCGAAGCAGCTGTTTTGTACGAAAAATTTACACAAAACAATATTTTTTATCCCCCCCCCCCCCCCCGTTCTTTGTAAATCTTATGATTATTCATTCATAAAGGTGCCTACGTACTGGGTGAAACGGAAATCTCTCTTGGGCTTGAAATGTTTGTTAAAGTAAAAAAGCAGCGTTGAGAATAGTACAGCATTCGAGGTTATATCACCATATAAAGAATGATCACAAGTTGTGTAAGTTTGCTTAACAAGTGTTTACCTTTAGCGATGCATCAGACATCAACTCTAAAATCAAATTCTTGTCAGACTTGCCTCAACATATCACAGTTTTGGGCCGTGGTAGCCTAGTGGTTAGCACGTCGGACTTCCACCTGGAAGGTCGCGCGTTCGATACCCACTGAAGACCACCATGTATACTTGGGGATATGTGCATGTAAAATCCGTAGACCCCACTACCTCTCCCCGTGCGTAAGCAATCCTAAGGCCTCGGCTAACAGGTAGGGGTCTGGTGGAGAAAAGTAAAAGCAAATTGAAAATCTCCACCGAACTTGAGCTAAATCACGGGTATAGGGGAAAACATGTGATCCTTGAGGTTATCCAACGAAAAACAATCACATGGGCTTAAAGCAGGAGAGCATGGCGGCCATCAAAACAAACAATTCTTATTGTCCAAAGCTCGGGCAATCCAAGGAAGAATCAGCTACTCTTACTGCGATGATCTGGAGCGGAGCATCGAGCTTTTGCTCGAAACTGAAGCGGAGCCGGAGCACAGAAATTTGCTGCGCTCCACTGCTCTGATTTTTTAAAACTTCTTTAAAAAATTTTATCATAAAAATATAATTAATTAAAAAATAGATAAGTGCTACAATCTGTTAAAATTATTCGAAGCATGGAGTGGAGCCGGAACAAGGGATTAGAAGTCGAAGTGGAGCAACGCAAAAAGCTGGGTAATCCAGATGCGTGGAAATAAATCTGTCATTTACTACGACATTGCGCATTTAAAATGTGCAATAATTATTTATCAGCAAGTATTAACTTTGCTGCCATACTCACAATAGCATTTAAAAAAATTATTATTTATTTCCTTTTTTATTTAATTATATATTTTTATAACCCTGTCAAACCTAAGAGTGAATTCTGTTATCCCTGTTGTTAAATATAACGTGTATCGATGTTATCTATTGAATTTTCAAGACTGTAGAAGTTACACTGCCTTTAAAAAATAAATAAATGAAAAGAAACCATTACCAGCGCCCCCCCCCCCCCCCCCCGCCCATCGATAAGGGTTTCCCAATTCATTTGTTCCTAGCAGAGAGTACCGTATTTTACGGACTATAAGAGAGACGAAACTGACGTTTAGGCTCTAAAATGTTTCATTTAAATTCCCACAAGTCTGTAAAATGACCGAAGACAATGACGACACGAAGAGGGAGAAGAAGAAAGGTCTAGTGACGATTATCTGAGATTTTAAAAGTCTGCTCAGTTTTATAGAGTATAATAAAAAAATTTTATTGTTATTATATTTATTATTTCTCTCATTGTAATCTAATGATAAATGTTAAAAATTTTATTTTCAGAAAAAATGTTCACAAACTAAGTTGCGATTCTCAGTCCTTAACCCTACACTGCGCCGTGTTGTTTTTAAACAACACCTCCATTTTTCGTTCACTGAGCTTTTATTTTGTATTATTTTTAACCATGTGGCGCATTCTTTCGTTTCATTTTGTATATGTGATCATATTAGTTTCCCCTAGATCTTGTAAACTGAGCTCAAGGCTCATTTTTTTTCACAAGATCGTAAGACATGTTGATTTTGTAAAAAACAGTAAGTTCTTATTTTTTTTTCTACAAATTTTAAGCAACAATTTTATTTTAAAAAATAGTCTCTAATTGCTTACATAGTTTAAAAATAAAATAAATATAAGCTGTCCGAAAAATTTCGGGAAAATATATATTAAGGCGCTTTTTTTACTTGTTGTTTTAAAACAACACCGCGCATTCGGGAGCAATTTTTATGCTCCTGCATTATCCGCAGTATAAACAAGAACAGGTGTCACAGGTTGTTCTATTTCACTTTATTTAGTATCTTTTAGAAGATTATTGTTAAATATTTCACAAATTAGCTTAAAGTGGTTGATTAAATTATTATTTAGGAATTTTGTTTAAAATCAATTCACGCTCAACCAAAGAAGAAACGAACATTATCGCTAGACCCCCTACAGATGTTAGGTTTCTTGTTTAAAATCTTTTGGTGAAATTATTATTAAACTTTATTGGTAATCAAAGTAAAAAATTGCACATGTAACTAATAATTATTGCTTACATCTGCAAATTTTTACTTTAATAAATTTTATAAATTTATAAATAATAATAAAATGAATTATTTTAATAAATTTTCATATTTTAGTACTATTTTATGTTTATAATTCATGCCTATTTATTATTTGATTTGGTTTCATTTGTTAAAATGATTTTTCAAAAAAAATATTATTGTTATCTCTAAATGCGCAGTGTTATTTTTTAACAACATGTCAATTTTTCTCGAATTCTACTTTTCCGAATTAACTAAGAATTTTTTTAGTATTTTTCCCACTTATAACTAGCACAAACGAACACACACAAAAAAAAAAATCACAAAGAAAAACAAAAATTGCGCAGTGTAGGGTTAATATACGGTAAAGAAGTTTTAGTTATACGAATAGATTATTGTTGTTACGGCACCGGTAGCTAACAGGGTGAAGAGAAATCGAATCTGAACCAATGTTCGAAAGGTCAACCACTGGCCCTATTTGTCGGAATGCGGCTTGTCTGCTCACCCAGTTGCTCGATCGGCCAAATCTGAGGGAGGCATAACCAATTACCAAATCGGAAAAAAGAACCGCGAGATTCCCTTGACATGAAAAAATCGTCTGACGGGGAACTCGAACTCTCGGATGGCAGTCGAACCACCTTACTAAGTCCAATGTGCTCTAATAATAGTAATAATATTTTTAATAGTGCAAACAAAAGGAAATCCCCCTCTTTCTTTTGCACATAAGTTTCGTTATGTAAACTTCGTGTTTTCCATACCTAAACTTTTTTTTCTTTCTAATGGGGCTGCAGTATTGGTCCTCAACCATTGCAGACCTAGTGCGTTCCCAGTGATTGGTACCAACTTTTTCAGCAGCACCACATCAAGTGTGGTACCATTGGCCAATTTTTTTGACACTCAGTTTCCCCTAGATGGCGACACCTGAGCTCTCGTTGATGCAAACTGCACTAGGAATTTTAATTTAGCCGAGAGTATCCATTCCAAACGGATACTCAAGGGAT
This sequence comes from Octonoba sinensis, assembly GCA_038502835.1. Lineage (NCBI taxonomy): Eukaryota > Metazoa > Arthropoda > Arachnida > Araneae > Uloboridae > Octonoba > Octonoba sinensis. The sequence goes on from CM076599.1 coordinate 125,824,163, forward strand.
CTTTAACATGCCGCATAATCATACGACATGGGCGCAGACGATTTTCTGCATCTTGAAAATCCACCGACTTGGGCCAGGTTTAAACCTGCGATCTTGAACGTACGAGGACTGCGCCTTACCACTAGGCCACCCTGCCGACTTCATACCAAAACTAAAATTAAATAAATCAACAATAGTTTAAAAAATGTTTGATTGATTAAACAGCACGAAATCCTTTTATTACTTTTTCGTCACAATACAGCTCGTTCTGACTTTCGTACTTAATGCTTTGATTCCTGAAAAATATACGGAAGTTATATATTTGAAGTATTTCGAGTAAAGTAATGCTCATAAAGATCTTTAATTACTACACGAAAAAGTACTTTAAAACACAATTCTGAATTTACTATCATTTTCACTTTTTTAAAGTTTTAAGACGCTTCGTGTGTGCATATATATGTATATACAATACCAATATATATGTCCATGCGGGTGTTCATATCACTAATGCCCCAATGTCCCACAGTGCAGCAGTGACGTATGATGTATCCCACAAATCCTGCCAGATACGACGACGGAGGGAAGGCAATCGAAGGTGTCTAAAGCGAAACGTGCATTTGGAAATGTGTCCCACTTATACATTTTTTTCCTATTCATATCTGTAGCACTGCTTAGGTAAATACTGTTTGTAAGCATCCCTTAAGTCCTAATTAAATATCTCTAATCGTTAAAGATGCGTTATACCTTGAGTATATATATATATATACCTTATATATCCTTGAGTAAGTCCAATGCTTTCCGTCAAATATGTATATAAGGGGGGGGGGAGGCCCGCGCATATACTCTCTCCCTTTCTCTTTTTCAGCAGACTTTTTCCCAGATAGAAGATTTATATTAACACTGGTATGAATCGCCATCTATGTAACTTTCCCAGTAGAATTCAATCACCAGCTGACGGCCTTGCTCACCAGCCGATTTGAACCTTCGAACTGCAGATCAAAGGCATCGTCAACCAATCAGAACGCTCATATCTGCGGTCCGAGTGTCTGACAGAGATTCAAATCGTTTGGCGATAAAGACCGTAAGTCCAGTTTTCGAAGTCGTCCGATCTGACTTCCCAGTTCCAGTGAGTTACGAAACAGAACACAAGAAAAATATGTCAAAAGTAACGTGACGAGTTTTCCTTCTCTACGAGTTCATTGTTGAAGAAATAGCTCGCGAAGAGGAAGCTGTGAACGAAAAACTCGAAAAAGGAAAGAAAAATAAAACTTCCATACAATCGCAACCCAAAGCGTGTCACGCCAAACGCAACAATAGAAATTCATTTTCCCATCATTTCAGTCGCCAAATCCAGTTATAGTTAGAAAAAATGAGAGAATAAATAAATCGGTATTAATATATTTAATACCGTTTCAGAAATTTTGCACCACTTTGACGAATTAGCCCTTTAGAAAAAGTATAAGTAGTAGTAGTAGTAATTAACTATATATCTGAGGGGGACGATATAAATAATTATAAGTATGTATGTGGTCAATGTAGAAATTCTTTAAACTTCTACACTGACCACATTTCTAACATGTATGCTTGACTGAATATATGCCTTTGAGCAGCAATATCAAATATTAGATAGTGGAATCCCACAAAACCTCTCAGACAAGAGACTTTGATGCGGAACAATTTTGCAGGAACATATTTTCTTTCTTCTTTTTCTGATATACTCATAAGGAAGTCATGCTATTAACGTTAGTTTTTAAGTATTAAGTTAACATTCATTTCTCATGGATTTTCTTTCCTTTTCCTTTTCTTTTCTCCCTCTTTCTTCTTCTATTTTGCTTTTTTGTTTGATAGAGCCCTTCTCTCTCCACATCTATTTCACGTGCTTATTATCACGAAATTAAAAATAAGTTTGCAATGCAGATGTATCGAAGTAAATTTCCCGCACTATTACTAGTTTAATTTCGAAAAACGCGAAATTCGGAACAAAAATGTTATTAAAAAAATAATATATTTGGACTCCGGTAGAAAGCAGGCGAGAAAAAAAGAAGAATTAAAAATAAATAAATAAATAAGGAGGAGGTGAATTATAGAGGAATAAACGTAACTTCTCCACATTATTTATTACAAATTAAATTTCAATTTTTTTTTTTTTGGTAGTTAATCCTTTGATATGCAATTTAAATGGAATTTAATGCGACCAAAATACCATTTAATTTATCCCAACTGAAGTTACGTGAAAACTGAGAAAGTATTTTATTTTGAATTTGTATTATACAAAATTATATTATTTTGAAATTTGTATTTTTATTAATTAGATTGATGGCTACAAAGAACATCTAAATAACACTAAAAAGTAACAATTTCTCGTCAAAGTCTACAGTGGCGCATGAAATGAATGACGAGTCAGACTCGTCATTTCATCTCAAGGGGTTAATAAAAGTATAAGTTGTAGTTCTCATCTTGATTGTGATGCAAAACAGCTGAGTGATAGGAGCAAATTTTTACAACTTCAGATTTTTAATACCCTAAATATAACCACCTCACGAACTGCGGTTTTTATTATTTATACTTTTCGAAATATATATTCGGTACGAAGCTTGGCAACTGTTCAGGAAGAACAGCAGGCGTTAAATGAGAATTTCCATGTTGGCAAATGAAACGAATCGTTTTGCGTGAGGAAAATAAAAATTCTCGAGGGTTGCATGATGTAAGAGAGCGACGTTGTGACTCATTGGATTTATGGGTACTTTTTCGGTTAAAGCCTTGCGACTTGACTTGGCGATGATGCTCAACTATGTTTTGAAAGCTCATATATATTTACCTGGCCGTTAGTCATGTGACGTATTCCCTCGGTGAGAGTGGTTGCAAGTTTACTTTCTGATCTGGTGATAATCAGGGACATGTTTGGAGCAGAAAAATAAAATAACTTAAAAAAATAATACTTTAAAAAATACCTCATTTATTTATTCATTAAAATTTGAACGTAATTTTAAAAAATCTGGAACAATGGAGCACAAAAATTTTCTTGCCGCTGCCCCACTGTCTTGACTGGAACTCAAATCATCAAGTTGTGCTAACGAGTATTATCTAACTCGTTCTTTAAAACATTAAGTTCTTATGGAAGTTAGTAGTTTGATAAATAATAACTTCTGGTATGGAAGTTATACTTTAGTTATGTTACCTAAAAATTTAATAGGTAACACACCTATTAAATTTGCTCTTCTCACTCAGCTGTTTTACATGACAATCGCGATGAGTATTGCAACTTCTACTTTATTAACTACCAAAAATATTAATCAATTGAAATTTAACATAAGGTAAATGACCCAGTAGTGGACACAGTTAAGAAAATTTTCGTACTCTTTTACGTGGCAAAATTTTTTCAATGGACGTACATCAATATTTCCATATTTAGCGAAATCGCCAACTATTTCTCTAAAAATGAATGACCTATAAAATGTCATTTGATGAAAAATTAGGATTTTTATTTACTAAACGCTTAATTTGTATCTAAAGTGGACATTTATAAGACACGCATTTGCATTAGTAGTGGACAGAAATTAATATCATCTGTTTTATGCTGTCAACTTGGAGAAATAATTTTAAAAATGACTAAGTAATGATGTCACGCTTTTTCCCCATACATTTTCCCCAAATTCCTAACCTTCTTATTGATCGGCTTTATAAAGAGCAGCAAATGTGACCGTTGTGGAGGCAGCTATTAACCCTCCGCGTACGGCTCAGTTTTTATACTTTCCGGTCCTGAAATACGGGGCGATTTTTTTATATTTTCTTTATCTACATATGTTACAATTCACATCTTTATCAGCTGTTTTAAAATATTACAAGAATTTTAATAGCTTTTCCGTTTCCAAAAAATATATAATACTGCACTCGGACCGCACACGGGGAAATGGCGGGATCCGTATTGAAATCAGGGGAAAAAATTCTTCGCCCGCGATTTTCACGTGACCCGTAGTGGGAGACGAAACAGATACCCCGCTCAAATCGCGGGAGCCGTACGCGGAGGGTTAAATATTATGATCCATGTACTTGCATAGATGCTCCACGCCTATTTTAGTTCTATTAACCAGGACTGGGAATCGTTCGCTATAGGTTCTGATAATTTCATTCAAGTTTAATGCTACATTCGCTTATTTTAGGAGCTTAAAGATCTAAATTTCCACTACTAGAGCACCTCGGCTAACAGAGGGGTCTGGTGGAGAAAAGTGTCCCCTACCGGGCCGTGGTGGCCTAGTGGTTAGCACGTCGGACTTCCACCTGGAAGGTCGTGCGTTCGATACCCACTGAAGACCACCGTGTATACTTGGGGATATGTGCATGTAAAATCCGTAGACCCCACTACCTCTCCCCGTGCGTAAGCAATCCTAAGGCCTCGGCTAACAGGTAGGGGTCTGGTGGAGAAAAGAAAAGTGTCCCCTACCGGGTCATTTACCTTACTCGTTAAATTCTAGTGTAGTTTTGCAACGAGAACAATCTCGTTGCAAAAGCAAAGAGATTTTTCTCGAGACTTTAGTGGAGCCGGGGTAAGAAAATTGTTGTGCTACACTGTTCCGTTTTTTTTTTAATTTTTTTTTAATCATTATTGCGTTCATAACTTTTAAAGAATAAATAAATGATGTGTTTTTAAATTATTATTTTCAATATATTTTTGTTTATTTATTTATATATTTTTGGGAGGGAGGGGGTGTCTTATTTTTTTCGGAACACAATACATACCCAACATTACATATTTAATTTATAAATAAATTATCCCTAAATAACTTTTTAAATTTTTCTCTCATACATACCCAATAAATTAACTTTAAAAAAAAGCGATTAATAATATGATTCTTAATAAAACTGTTCACAGCACGGAGTGGAGTCGGAATATAGGCTGGGCTGGCGCCCAGCAAACCTAGATCGACGGACTCCACTACCTCGCGCCCGAGGGAGGGCATCCCCAAGGCCTAGTGCTAATAGAGAAGGAGATTGAAGGAGAAAAGTACTTAGAAGTCTGAGTGCATACAAAACGTAAAAAGTGATGAAAAAGTACGTAAAAAGAGATCAATAACATGATCCCTAATGAAACTTTTGGGAGTACGGAGTGGAGTCGGAGCAAGTACTTAGAAGTCGGAGCGGAGCAACTCAGAAAAGGGACTGCTCCAGATCCTTGGTGATAATTTTCTTTATAGCACAAGCGAAGAACAGAGAAAACGCTCTTGTATAAAAAGAGATTGCTCTTTTTCTCTATTATATCTCTTTTTATTTGAGACAGAGGGGAAGGACATTGCGAAAATATTAAAATGAACATGAAGTGTATTTACCGAGAGAAAACGAGCGCTCACTCCAGCATTTTGTATTTGTACATGAATTAAGTTAGATGCGTTGTTCGATTTTGGCGTAAATATTGCGTTACAAACTGTTGTGAAATGATGAGTAAAGAGACAAATGCGATCCAGATTAATGCAGGTAAAAAAATTAGTATTTACATTACGATAATATATAACCTAGCGCTTGCAAGAGCGTAAAACAACACAACAGACTGTTAACAAAACTACATAGAAAAATTTCTACCATCTTCAAGTTAAGACTACAGTTAATAATTACAGAACATTTGAATACTGTTGTTGGTATGTATTCTAACACAAACGACACATATTTTGGAAAGTTAATTTCTTGACATACCATCACTCTTCTACAATCCATTTACCATAAAATCCTTAGCTACGCTACATTTGTAAATTTTTGTATCGCCTCGAGGTTATTTTATAATGTATCATTTACTGCGCATCAGTGGAAAGCTCTTTCTGTAGTTTCGTCAACTTATTAAAAATCCTGGCGAAGTAGCTCAATCAACCAAGAAAAGCTGAACAACAACCTTGCGGTTTTAGCTGTTCAAGACAAATTGCGTACACGTGTTGATTTATCTGAGATCATTAATCAATCTGCTAAACCGAAAGCTAGGGGAAAAGAAAAGAAAAGTATTTGTAAATTCATTGACCAAATATATATCATAATCTTTTATTTGGCAAATATTCATATAAAATTAATTAATTATATTTTGAATTTCGTTCTTTATTGATTCTTATTTAAACAATGCATGTAAATGTGCGTTGAGATCAAGGATATTTAGGGATTCTGACGCTAACCCCTCCCCGGCTTAGCCTATTGTGTGCTTTTTTTAGTACTCAAGTTTAGTATTTAAATAAGTGCACTTAATTTAAATACTGAAGTAAAAGTACTTAATTTAAATGCTGAAACTAGTGTACTTAATTTAAAAACTTAAGTAAGTGCACTTAAATTTTGTAATCAGTAAGTGCCTAAAATAAGTACGTACTTTAGTTCTGTTTCAAAAAAATGTTAAACTATCATTTCGGTTTCTATCACTGGTTGGAGGGAATGTTATAAAAGGGGGGAAGGAAAGAAAAAAAAGAAAATATATTCCGTTTAGTAAAACGTAAATTTTCACTGTGAAGTTTTGAATTTCCCGCCCCCCTCCCCCCGGTGATAGAAAAATTGAATGGACAGCATAAAGCAAATCAAAGAGCAATTTCCAACTCATTTTATGACGTAAGTAATCCCACCAAAATGGCGGATTCGTTTGCAGGCTCGCTTGGCGAAATAATAAGTTAATAAATAAATCGTCAAATTATTTTCGACACGCAACACTTGCAGCAGGTTCACTTTGAAAGCCTTATCATACTTTACACCGTTCACGCTCTGCAAGCAATGACTCGTCCGGCGCCTGACCTGTTGCCCGGTTAATCGCATCTAATCGTGGTTCACCGGATATCGGATTGGTTGCGCTTTCTGCCGATGACAATTACCATAGTTTTCATTTTTCTCTGTAGGTGTATCGAAAGATGTTTGTCCCGGGCGCGTGATGATATCTAAGGTCGGCACTTATATGCGTGTGGTCCGTTTCAGCATTTTTTTAAAAAGTCATTTGTAAATAAACCAGTTTCTAATGGTTGGTGGTATATCATCAGAAGCAACTTTTAATATTTTCTTCGCATAAAATGAAATGCCATTTTCTTAGATCGTTTTGATCCACGACAAAAGAAAAAAGTCAACTCTATATTAACGCTAGTTTTCTCGTTTTTCATAAGCCATTTTTTTTTTCGGGATGCGCCTACATGCTGCTTTTCTATGCCGAACGTAACATGAAGTACTCAAAGATGAATATTCTAAGTAGAAGATGAGATGTCCATTCGTTTAAGGTTGACTGAAAAAAAAAAGGAGGCTGGGTGTAATGTACACGCGTTCGAAGGTATCCTCCTTAAATGCGTAACAGTTGAGCTAAAAATTTCAACATGCTATTGAATTTGTGCTTTGCCAGAGGATTAAAAAGCTTTTCCGACAGCTCCAATTAAGATGATAGTTTCATTGCATGGTGAAGTTATGGTTCTTTCACACAAAAGACGACAAAGACAAAAAAAAAAAAAAAAAAAAACCATGTCTTTTCTGACCTGCGCACATGTTTTGTCCACCATTTTCTTTTGTCTTTGTCGCCTTTTGTGTAAAAGCACCCTTTTTACTACTTGGCCACTGGAGTAGTAATTGATGGAAGAAAGCAGATCCAATCTTATAATGCGTTGCACTTTTTTTTTTTTTTTTTTTAAGAAGAGGAGGATCAGGGCCACAAAGTAGAAGCTCCGCATAATTTTGCATAAAGAATTAAACTAAAAAATGGGCCATAATTGATATATTTCAATGGGAAATGCAAAAACAATAATGGTATTTGCTAAATTCAGCTCACAGAGTGGCAATTTCAAACAAAAAGAGATATTTAGTGAAAAAAAAGGAGTTAGTAGTGTGCAAAGATTTGTAGAGTGAGTTAAACTGTTAGGATTTTGTCATTCTTATAATAAATCCTTACTAATAATTTTATTATTCTGGCTGCAGTTTCCCCCGCAATGTCCTTGTAAACAGACAGACACACCCTTGTTGAAACTTTCTCGGGATGATTCGACATGTAAGAAAAATTGCACACTCCTTGTCCTCTTTAGAGGATATAGCCCGGGCCGATTCTACAACAGCCTGTTGTTGCCATCAAACAATCATTAAAAAAAAATCAAAAATCATCCCCGTTACAATGTCAACCACGTGCAGAAGGAAAGCGAAAAGCACTTCCAGATTGTTATGCGGCCCCAATCATTCCGTGGGCAGTAGCTATTTCCGCGGAGACAGAAATAACCTGAAATCGAGGTTACGGAAAATTTTCCCTCTTCTCTTGACTTCCTTTTTGCTTTTCCACCTCATCTCCCGCAGCTTGAACTTCCCCAGTTTCTATTCCTCCCTCCCCTCCTTTTTTTTTGAAAATTATTTTACCGCTTCACTTTTTACTTCCTTTTTTAAAATTATTTCTTTTTTCAGCTCGACTTCTTGGAATGAAGATGCAGTTGCAGTTATTGGAACGCTTCATCATCCTCCTTTTATGAAATCAGTTTCCGGAAAGGGAAAGCAAGTACTACAGACATACAGACACATAATAGTGGATTTTAAAATTAGCGAGTCCATTACCTGCAGTCTTCTTTTCTTTTCTTTCACTTGAGCTACATCTATAGTTTGTTGAAACGGAATTGATTAAAAAAAGTTCAATTATATATTTTTTTAAATTCATTTTATAAACATTTGGAATAGAATGGAGACTTGAAACGATATAGACGTAATACTTTCTACCAAGAATTTATGTATGGGAGAAAGAAATGGAGCTTTTTGGGATCTTTCATAAATGATGTCACGCTTTTTTTCCATATATTTGACCCCCTCCCCCCTTTGTCACAAAATGTCACACTTCGACGTACCACTCCCCTCCTCTTGTCACACTTTGTCACAATTTCACGAACCCCCCCCCCCCCCCTCCTCCTTCGAAGCGTGACCTCATTTATGAATGATCCCTTTTTCCGTAGAAGATTCTTGCAATTTTGTCGCGGCTCTGCTAAACTGAGTTTAGAACAAGTTGTGATAAAATCCAGGTACTTTAAGTTTTGAAGTTATATTTCTTTCAGTGCAACGAGTGTAATTTCAATGTGTAAGTTATGCCAAAAATTTCTTTTAAAGTGCTCACATAAGTACACCAACGCTTATTCTCTTTTTTTTTCGGGAAGGGGGAGAGGAGATTGGTTATTACCCTAGATGACGTCTGACGTATGGTCAACAACTAGGGATCAGACATCATCTAGAACATGAATACACTGACAACCCTTGCCAATTTTGTTCGCCGCCTAAAAATTGGTTATCACGTAGTTCATCAACCCTCCGTTAGGCGCGCGAATCTGTCAGATGCATAAATTAAATAGCGATACAGGTAGATAGGTGCTAATTTTTGTATTGCTACAGTAACAATCCATTATTTTTGATAAACAGGTAATATGCTAGTTTCAGTAACGGAATGTTAAATCCGCGAAGAAAACATAGTTCATTTAATCCGTAAAAAGAGGGCCGAAATTTTTTTAAAGTGGATAAACAAGCATTTTATTTTGACGTAAATTTATTTTGCCTAAAGTATTAACATGTTTTAAACGCATTTCAGGGACGATACGCTTCCAGTACAAAACATTAAACGCATAAAAGCATCCTCTATGAGGATAAATAAATAAGTAGCGAATCGTTTTGCACACGAAACATCTCACAGGCTAAGCTTTATCTCAATCACTTAATCTAAGGTAAGCAAGAGAAAAACTGTTAGCGCTGGCTGTACACTCGGTAGAGCGATGTGAAATTTATTAATTATGTGAAATACGGTGATGAGACAATATCCTTCATCCAGTACTGCTAAAAACAGTCACCAGAAGAAGTAATGTTAGTACATTTATTATAAAATATCCACTGAAGAAGAATCAACTTTCTAAACAAATCCTACATAAATACATATTTTTCTTAGATTGCTCTATTTTGTAAATTTCATCAATTTTGAACTAAGTGTGGAAACGTCTTTTTTTTTTTTTTTCACTTGCACAGAAAAAAAAATTAAAGTTGTTTCCCACGTTCGGGAGAAAAATTAAACTTCCCCAAGAAAATCCAACCAAGCATTGAATGGCGATATTTTACTTTCCTTAACAGAAGAACCCGTTCCCATGGTAACTAGCAGCACGAAACATCAATCGGCACCAGAAGTTGTCGTACAACTATAGAACAGGGAAGTTGGTCGCCGGCAATGATAAATAGAATAATATCAAAAAATGTTTAGGGGAAAAGAAAGTAAACCTAACTCGATTCTAAAACAAGGTTGGTGTGCAGAGAAAGACAAAATTGGGGGCATGCAGGCTGTCAAGTGCCTTTCTTCATTGCGTTCTTCGCTCTATTTTGAACGGTGTTCTGAGCCACTTGAATCGTGCTTGTCACGCTTGCGTGTGGAAGGAAAAGTGTAAATTTCACGGAAATGTCCATTTTTCATGATTTGTAATCAGTGCCGCATCTGCGTAATATTCAGGGTGGAGAGGAAGAAGAAAAATAAGCCCTTATGCAATATTTGATGTATTCCTAGATAGTGAGACGGATAATAATAATACAAATAAGTTGTTAGGCAGGGAGAAAAACCGATAAAAATGTAATTATGTAGAAAAACGACACATAAAAATATTTTTAAATTTATAGAAGGATGGTTAGACTAGCAGATGTAAGAAATATAAGGTTTTCTCGGTAACAAGTAATGGGATAATAAATAAAAATTATATAAAAAGTGTAACGATGGGTGGTAAAGTAGAAGAATCAGGGGCGAAGTCGCCTGCTACTGAATAGTCTCCAACTCCGCCACCAAATTCCAAGCAACCACCAGCGGCAACTCCTCAGGAGGAACTCTTGAACTTAGCGAGTGCAACGAGCACGAGGTTTGGTGAGAAACATGAGCAGGGGGCAAAACTCCCTAGTATATATTTATCTATCTATCTTTCTACACACACACACAGACACATATATATATTCTATGTATGTATATGCATTATGTTCAATATATAACAAATGCACAGAAATGTAAGCTGATACACAATATTGGAAAAAAAATAGTATTGTAAGAGAGACGTTTGAAATAAATAGATAGTCCTATAGAAAATTAAAAAAATCGTTTATTTTAAGTTACAAAGGGATCGAGTCGAATATACATCAGCTGCTACCTTCCCGCGCTGCAACCACAATACTCGAGATCATTTAAATTCGAAATACGTGCAGAACTGTTTATTAAGAGTAAGGGTAAATTCAACAATGTGTTTCAAAATGCTTAGATTTTCTAACAATTTAGAAATAAAATTTATATAAAGTGAAATTTACTACAACAGCTAATTTGTTTCGTCTTCATCTTTTTTTCTTCTCCATATCTTGTGTAGTTGTTCCCCAGCAGTGTGGGAATATGTTGATAATAGATAAAGTAAAACTTTTAAAATGCTGTTTGCGATTCATATCACAATCGACCACATTTCAGAAAATTCCTGATGTCAGTTGATGGCAGAAAAAAAAATGCTCTTAGAATTAACCAGAAAGAAAAAAAGAAAAGTTTTCAGTAAATTGTTCTAAGCCGCCATCTTGGCCAGTGAAGCGTTTGCTAATGTTCACTGTAACCACCAACGCCATTCGAACTGCGTGATAGTGTTTTCTGAATGTAAATGGCCAACAAGCAGCGAACCTGAACCAGTATGTCAGGTGCCTCGCTCTTATTAATAAGGACAAAAAAGAGGACAATCACAAAAGAGACCAAGCTCAGTTGTTGTAGAACTTCAGCAAAATAAGAAGTTTAATGCAGACAATTATATAAAATAAACAGCTCACTGAAATGCTCTCGCATAAGTTCTTGAGGCTCTCAAAAAAATTTTAGATCCACTATCTCCAATGAATATAAAGCGCTGTTTTAGGATTTTTAATATGTATTAACGTCTCAAAACATACATATATGATGTATGTTGTGTGTGTTATTTAGTGGAGCACTCTTCTGTCTTGTCGTATTTTGATTCTTCCGTTTCTTATGTTTTCTTAAAATTTTCTTTTTATTCAATATTTTTAAAACTTCCAATCAAAAATAAAATAATAGTGATAATAACAATAATAAAAGAAAAAAAGAGAGCTGAAAAAAAACAAAAAAAAAAAAAAACAGACAAAAGTTTTTTTAAAAAAGTCTGATTAGGCTCAATTTTACTAAAGTAACTATCTTTTACCCAGCTTTTAGGTTTTTTATATTTACTTCCCATAATTCGTCTTATTCATTTCTTCAAAAGAATATTTTGCAGTTTTACGGTTTTTTAATGCTCTTGCGCTCAGGCTTTGCTGAATCCCGATTTCGTTTCGGGAGGGGGGGGGGGGGAGACGCCAGTGCTTGAGCCAATAAATTCAATCAAATTAACTATCATCAATCCACTATTTTTCTCTCATGGAGGTGGAGATGTTGTAAGATTCATGAGCGACCCCGGATAGCCTGCGTGAAGGGTCCTAACTTCTAGTAGACCACTAGGGCATCAATCCAGTATTGAATAAAAGCCTTCTCTAGCTGTTTCCCATTGGTACTACAGTTGCCACTTTCACTAGTGTAACCAGAATTTTCTCCTTATAAGGAGTGGGAGGCGAGGAGAAGGTATTGTCCCAAAAGATATCCTTATGCATCTATGGGAATAGGCCATTGGCGTATGCAAGGGGGTTTTAGGGGTTTAACCCCTTCCCCCCCTTGAGCTCAGACAAAATGGCAAAAATGAAAATTTTAGTGCTTAATAACATACTCGAATTTCTTTTAGTAGTTTCAGAAAATTCGGAACCTTCCCTTGAAAAAATTCTGCGTACGCCACTGGAATAGGCCATATGCATATATGGGAATAGGCCATGGGAAATGGCCATAGTACGATATGCAATTCTTCGCCTACCTTTCACTGCAAATGAGTTCCAGAGACCCTTGATCTGCAATCTATCTTTATTGCGAATTTCGATTACCCGAATTTTCGATGCTATGTGAGTGCTGTGCTAATGTAGTAAAAACCCGAATGTGCTACCGGTTCTTCCTACTACATTCTATAGCGAGATCAGCCTGTTTACCCTGCATTGACACTGTGTTGACAGAAAAACAACTTTTACAGCATTTATTAATTTTTGTTGACATTTATGTTTAAGTTGGCTTTGATACAAACGAGAAACGACTTGGCGGCAAAACTTTAACGTCTTCAATAAAAGACCAGAGAGGCTCCAGAATTTTCTCTACATTCTGTCTCTAACTTTTAATTTTTCTTCTCGGGTGACACTTTTACTTATTTTCCTATTTCTCTATTGCCTTCGGCTCATTTGAGCGTAGATTAACGAAACTCAATAGCTGTTATGCTGGTATAACATCGAATGTGGCGACGACGAAATCTTTGTTGTCAACTTTCTTCGCACTTCATTGTTCCACATGATTTAATTTTTGCACTCTGCTGCTTACTCATTAGCTATCGTTTATTTCTTCATTAAAAATTACCTTTATCTGGAGGACGATGATTAGGTTGATTTTCCTATCACGTAAACGACAATAAAAAGCTGTTGTTGTTGATGGTACAAAGTCATGACAGCAGCTTCTGGAAACAGTGACGACAACAACCACTTTGTGACTAAAATTGTCCCTTTAATGCCAATGACGATATGCACCCTCAAAATTTAATCTGGTCAAAAGCATATACTTATATTGTTATATATTTATTTTATCTTTAGTATTTTTGATATTTATTTAATATTCTGATTATTAGTTATCGTCTGCAGTCCTTAATATTTAAAACAATTACTTTAACTTCCAATATTTTATTTACTACGATACTTATATATACAGTAAAACCCGCTTAAGAAGTTTTCCAAGGGACCAAGAGAAAAAAACTTCTTATGCGGGAAAACTTCTTAAACGGGTAGGCTCTATTTTTGAAAATGAATTTACTTAATGATATTTAGGGATGATATCATTTGTCAATATTTAAATTAGACATGGAATACATTTCCATAATTTTAAGTTTTGCTTTAAAATTCATGCATTTATTAATTAATTTTACATAATTAAAACAACATCAATAAGGAAAAAATTCTTTACCGAAACATCAGCCATTTGAAGATATTACATTTACTCACTGCTTTTCTGAAAAAAATCCAGCATAGTTTTTTGTTTTCTCTTTCGCTCAGAAATCTGTAACTGGAAACAGTCCAATTGCCGCAAGCTTTTAAAGACCTCTTCAGGCACATTTTCAATTGTTTCGACAAACCGGCGAAATGTTTCCAGTCCTTTTATGGCTTCTGTAAAGCTGGGAATTTCCATGCCATCTTCTTCATCTTCACTTATTTCTTCACTTATTTCTTCACTGCCTTCTGTTGCCTCACAAATATCATTCACGGTAAGCACTTCACATGGTAGTACTTCGTCATCGATCGCAACATACTCCTCAAAGGATGTACTTAATTTCATTTTTCGTTGCAACGTCATCCAATCATCATCATCATCACTGTTGTCAATGTCAAAATCGTACTCTTCTGTTGATTCTCCATCCAGGAATCCAGCTTTTTGGAAACAATTTGAAATTACAGATGGTGTAACTAAGTCCCAAGAAGATACGAGAAAATGGATTGCTTCCAAGATGTTCACTTTTTTAAATTCATCACTGCTCTCAAGCTTTTCCAGTATCCATTTCACGAGCCTTTTTCTGTAGTGTTGCTTAAACACTTTGATGACCCCTTGATCCATCGGCTGCAAAACGGAGGTAGAGTTCGGGGGTAGAAAATGCACTTTTATGTTTGAATATTGAGCGTTTTTCGAGTGTGCGGCGCAATTGTCCACAAAGATGAGAATGTTTCTTTTAGCTTTCCTCATTTTGTTGTTTAAGTTCTTTAAATATGATTCATAGATTGGAATCGTCATCCACGCCGATTTATTGCTTTCATACTCACAAGGAAGTGACTTAACGTTTTGGAAACATCTTGGTTTTTTAGATTTGCCAACTACCAAAATTGGTAATTTTTCGGTTCCGTCCATATTAGCACCTACTAATACTGTTAATCTTTCTTTGCTTTTTTTCCCTCCATGACAGTTTTCACCTTTAAAGGCATAAGTTTTGTCCGGAAAAAGGTTATAAAAAAGTCCACACTCGTCCATATTAAATATGTCTTTTGGTTGATAGCCAGATATCAATTCAGGTAAGGTGCTCTTCCATGCATCCGTTTCATGAAGGTCGACGCTCTTGCTCTCGCCTTTTACCGATTTGTACACTAACCCAGCTCTTCTTTTCATGCGGTCAATCCATCCATTTGAAGAAACAAAATCAACGTCCATCTTTTTAGCAATTTCTTCGGCTTTTTCTTTTAAAATAGTTCCGCTTACGGGAATGTTCGCCGATCTTGCTTGCTTGAACCAAATTAACAACTTCTCTTCTATGTGTTCATACTTTCCCCTCTTAACTTTCTTTATTTTCCGAGATTGGTTACAAGAATTCAAAATGACCTCTCGTTTGGCAACAATTCCATTCAATGTCGTCACTGGAAGATTTAATTTTTTAGAAATTTCAACCCTAGATAAATGTGAGTTGTTATCCACATCTTTCAATATTTTGACTTTTTCCTCAATCGACAATGCTTTTCTTTTAATTCCTTTTCCAGACATTTTGAAAAAGAAGCGGAGTTTGTTCACAAATTTTTTCACTGACGTAGGAAGCTAAGAATCACGTAGAAAAATAATTTCAGTGGAAAGAGCTGAGCACCAACCACAATTGTAGTCTGTGGTTCATTCCATTTTAAAACAAGGTGAGAGAATGCATTGCGAGTTAACAGCAACTCATGGTTCAGTTAACGTATTGATACAATACCTACTCACCCCTGCTCCCTGCTTTATTACTGTTGAAGAGCAACACCCATATAGGAGAAGCTACAAACATTTCTTTCTCCACTTATCAGTCATTATTGTTCTCCTGACAACTGACCTCTCTGCCACCTGTTTTCCTGGAACTTTGGTGTTGAGAAAAGGGTGCCCTTGAGAAAAAGCTGACCAAAGCAGCTTTTCTGAACCTACTTCTGTCTTTTTTCCATTCGAAAGAAAAAGAACTACGTAGTTTGAAAAAAACTTTTAAAAAAAAGAAACTTTAGAAGACTAAAGTGTCACTTGAAAGAAAAAAAAGACCGATATGAAAACTTATTAAGCGGGAAAAAAATAAAATCAAAACTTTTTAAAAGGGTTATTTTAACATTGGGGAGATGGGAATGAAACTGGTATTGAAATTAAAAACTTCTTAAACGGGAAAACTTCTTAAGCGGGAACTTCTTAAACGGGTTTTACTGTATATAAAACAAAATATATAAAGACATATCCATAAAAACATTATATTTCTCGAAGCCTGTAGGGGAGGGGGTAAGCAACAACTGAAAGACTATTTTTAAAATTTGTCAAGAAATTCACTGAAATTTTGAGATTGAGGGGCATTAGATGAATATTATTTTACCCCCCAATGCATGTGTGTATAGGATCCCTCCTCTCAAATTTGTTTTATTTTGTTGGATGTTCTTTTCTGAGTATTCAAAGTTTAAACCAACTCTTTATAATTTACCAAAACTTCAAGCACATTATATTTTGTTTTCACGAAACGAACGCAGGAAAAACCGCGGAATACTTTTGCCCCCGCTATTGGCACACTTCCAATGCCACTACTACTCGCAGTACGTCCTTGGAATCTTACGAGAGAACCGTGCGGTTCGTTCCGCAATGCATTTTCTGTAGCTAACGATTTGAGGACGGCTCGATTTCTGAGGAAATCACAGAACGATAAGATCATCAAACGAAAGAAGGAAATAAACTTTTGTTTCCAAGATATTATTTATGCCCGCTTGCACAGAAATGAATTCTGGGTTTCTTTTCATTAAAAGACGAAAACATTCATTTGCTTTTCTTTTCTATGGCATCAATCGTGAAAAGATCGTCCTTTTCAATTGCAACTGTCCGTTAATTTAAGTAATTAGAGAGAGCGATTTTATGTAAACAGAAAACAAAAGAGAGAGAGAGAAAGGTTTCTAGGTATTCACAGCTTGAGGAATAACAGGAAGTTCATTCAAGCGAGCCTTCTTTCTCATATACCAACATGTATTTTCTAGCATCAAATATATATTTCTCTCTCAATTGGCTTACGCATTAAATTATTCCAAATATGCATTCTCAAAGTTTAAACAGTTTTATGAGAACAAAATATGTCGCTTTTTGTAAAAATAAAAAGTAAATTAATTCAAAACAATGTTAAAATCAACTTCATTCTCTCCAAACGGTTAGGGGTTATCGTTCTGTAAATTCCAACTCTTAATATTTATTTGTGGGGGGGGGGGGGGGATAGTTAAAGTTTATACACACTACTCTATCAGTCAATCACATACCATCGTCCATGTTGAATCGACAGAGAAATTTACTTCGATAAAGTTTTTTCTCTTCTAGAAATAAAAAAATAAACCTATGTCCAGAATACCCGCAATTTCTCACAATTTTTTTGGTTCTAAAATAATTAGTAGAGCAGTGAAGTTCCTAGCATAGGTGTCACCCCTCCCCCCACAAAAAGAAACTCCATAAATTCTATTTTATTTATTTGGTGTAAGTTTCAGTAAACTGCATTTGTTTTCAGTTAAACGCTGAAATAGCATCAATAAAATTGTATAATTCAAGTAATATGTATTTTTCAAAAACTTTTTATCTTATTTTGGGTGTTACCCCCCCCCCCCCCCCAGTAACGACGCCACTGAATGTTATTGGCTTCCTATACTCAAAATGGATCAAATTTCTCACATTGGCACTAATGATTAAAATTTTGAATTTTTCAAAAATGCCTTTGTTGTTGTTTTTAATTTTATTTTATTTGTGCTTTTCTTTTCTTCTTCTTTTTGTGTTTGTGTGTATTTTCTGCATCAAAGGTTTCTTCCGGCGAAGTATATTCGATACAAATCTACAAGGATTTATATCGGACCCATATTTTTGCTCAGAATATAAAATGCTAAGCATTTTTGAAGTGCTTAAAATTTAATGAATAGTTATTCGAATAAAAAATGGACATGGTGTGCTCTTCTTTTTTGAATCGGACTACTCCCTCCAATATTATTCGAGGGGCGGGGGAAGTAGACAGACTGAGGGTTCCCCTCTCCTAACGCTTCTTTCGAATTTTTAATGTTTAAATATTTATTGCTTTATTTTATGTGACTTATATTTTGTTGGTAGAGATACTTTTCGAGAGGTTTAATCTTCTCTCGTGCTTTCCTGTTTTTTTTGTTTTTTTTTTTTCTTTTACTGGAAAGTAGGCTAGAAACGAAGCAGCGTGGCATGATATTAAACATCATCTTTAATGCTTCTATTTGATGACAAAGCATAAAATATTCATCAGTCGTAAGAAAACGACCTAATTATTACATTCAAGGCAAAACCGCTTTATTTTTCATAAAAATCACCTGAAGAAAAGACCGGTAGCTCTGGCTTCTCACAGCTTCCTGTGTGTACTAAAGGGAGGCCTCGCAAGGTAAACCGGTAGTTTCGCCAGCAAAACGATCAACCTCAACGAAGATCACGTTTCACTGTAACCTTGTTTACAAAGTTGCGTTTTATTGTGTGTTAATGCAGTTAAATTACCAGCTATCGATTGCTGTCAGGTTCTGAGAAGGGTCTTTAAAAGCTCGTGCTTTGTTATAATTGGTATGTTGCAGAGCATTTTACCTTCCATTGTTTTGAAACCGAAGACACCCTCTTTAGAGGTTGTTGAGGCGTAAGCAAGCGGGACTGCTTTAAATTAATAACAGGAAATAATACAAATGTTATCAAAATGTAGTTAGCCAGTATGTAGTTAATTGAATTAGTTTTCCATGCGAGGAAAACAGCACACACACAAGCGTGATTACTGCCCTTTCTGGGGGTTATTTCACGCCTGTTGTTGTTGTTGCTTATGCCACTTGGATATCCAATCTCCCGTCGCAGAGCGACCTGGAATTAAGGCAGAAGGGTGCGCCTTCCGTTTCAATATGAGCACCAACGGTGGAAGTACGACTTGGCTCATAAGGTTCTTGGATGACACCAGATGGCGCCACCACAAATGCTCCGCCTTCCCTTTTAGACCTATGGGTGAAGGGAAGGGAAAATCTCCACCCACCGGTACCCTCTGGACTTCAGGGTCCACAGATTTTACATGCACGTATCCCCAAGTGTACATGGTGGGTCTTCAGTGGCTCGGGTATCGAATCCGAGATCCTCCGATTCGAAGTTCGATATCCTAACCACTAGGCTACCACGGCCCCCATTTCACGTCTTATGATAAGGAACGATTAAGTTGCAAACTGAAGGGTAAAAAGATATGGAAGAGTTGACATATCAGTGCCCCCCCCCCCTCCCCACCCTGTCTATCGTCATCTAAGCAAATTTACTTCGGACTCTAGTTGATTAGAAGTCTATTTTAAGTACTGAACTATATATTCCGTGCCTGGATAGCATTCAGTTAGCGGCCGTTAGGATTAACGCATTTCCATTGTGTAGCGATGAAAAGCTTTTATTTAACAATTTATGTTTATTATTTCTCAATGCATTAGTTGTATTGCTCTGTTTGAGTCTTTTTTTTTTTTTTTCCAACTTCTAAAGAAGAGAAAGAAAAGAAAGGAAAAAAATCCATTCGATATTTCATTGCCGTTTTGTTATTTTGCAATGTTTCTAACATTAGAAATTGAATTTAAAACGTCTAAGAACGTTTCAAAATTTTTCCTTGGGGGATGTCATATGATTTTTACCACAATTTCCTTTTCTGTCTGTCAATTTTAATTTCTTGCAACTAAAAAAAAATTTCCTAACAAAAATCGTGTTATAAAACGTGATGAAATATTTTAAGTGCTAAGATTGCACTTAATTAATTCATATCATTATCTTGATACGCATTAAATCTTTTAATTTTGAGTTTCAAGTTTTGTTTTAAATAAATTCAAGGGTTGCTTGTTGAACTCTACATACTATACATATATTTTTCCTCTTCTTTTCCATTTCATTAATAACATACTATGACGGCTACTTTAGCGTTGCATAATTTCTAAGGTTTTTAAACATTTGTATTATTTTTTCGTATGTATAAATATGGTTTTTTTTTCTCTTTTACGAATATGATTGAATCAATTTTTAATACTTGAACTTTGAAATAATTTTTTTCAACTGTAAACAAAATAATTGTTTTCCTTTATTTGTCTACAGAAATAAGTCATTTTTATCGAAAATTATATCATACTAGGCGTGCCGCCCGGCGTTGCACGGGCTAAAATAATAGATTGAGGGCGCCGGGCTAAAATACAACACAGCATTGAAATTCTTTATTATATATCCATACACAGACATACAGACCCGGACCGAAATTAATGAGCAATGGTCTTCGCGCGAGGCTAAATAAGAGCAACAGTCCCTAAAAACCATAGATTAATTAAGTACAATGCTGGTAAAAAGTAGTTTTTTTTTTTTTTTTTTTGGCGTTCGATTTTTGTTAAAAAACCGTTGTACGCCCGGCGCTGCGCGAGCTTAAATACAACACGGCATTGAAAAACGTTATTATCTATCCATGCACAAACATACAGACCCGGACTGGTATTAATAATAGAGAAATTGAAAAAATTCGCATTAGAATAAGGACAATTAATTGTCCCTTTCAATCCTTTTTCGATTTTACACCATTTTCGTTTCATGCATTCAGAATAATTAGCCCAATCTTTAAAAGCGCCCGTTAAAATACGAAAAATAGTTTTTATTAGATAGAAGACGACAAATAAATTTAAAAAAAAGGATTAAATTTATTATTGCTAATACAGCGAAGCCTCACTCAAAAGGCTAGAGAAACATTGATTATTAGTGTATTTGATTTGTTTAACAATGGCAACTGCATTGATTTTAACTCAAACGGCATTATATATAGTTAGAACGATGCAACAATGAAAAAGTAAAGTAAAACTTGCAAAAATTTGCGTTTTAAATTAATATCTCCGCTAATTAAAGCCGTACACGGATGAGACCGGGCGATATGGCTTCCCCGGAAAATTCCGGATCCAACGGTACCCGCCGCGACGTCGTACCGCCGCCCGTTCTCGAGGAGATGAGGTGACAGACACACAGACAGACAGACGCGGGCAGGTTTTAATAGTATAGACTAGGTGCCTGGCGACAAAATTGGTAGCGAAGTTGGTGATGACAGCATTTTAGACTATTAATCTTAATATCTTAAAAAAAAAAAAAAAAAAAAACCCGTGAAGACTATAGAACATGTATGCCAAATAGTATTTTATCAAAACGCCAAAATGAAAGAAAATTGAAACAAATTTTTTTTTCAGGTGCAAATGCCTTTTTTAAAAAATAAGTAGTACCAATGTAACTTTCTTTGTTTAAAATAAATAATAATAATTAATAAATGAAGACAGTGTACAATATGTTATTCAATATTTTTAAAAAATGTTTTAAAAAATTGGAAAAATTTTGAACAATAACTGTAACGGAACGAAGTTTTTTTTCCGTCATGTTTCATGCAAGATCTTAACATCGACATGCTACGTTGTGGATTACAAAGTCATACAGGCTGTTGAAGGGCGTTGAAAAATTGCTCCTTTTATTACCTCAATATTTTTTGACAATTTTTGCGTGGTAAATTTTAAAATGCTGTGTGGGGGGGGGGGGGGGGGTTAGATGACGCTTGACATTCAATATTTTCAGAGATCACGCACCAACCAATGCTATTCCCATGCTTTAAATAAACCGTAATCAACAGTCCAAGTATCTAAAAATTTAATAAATCCTTCAATTTATGTTTTATTTATTTATTTATTTGCATTAATATTTATGGCGTCATTTTAAAGAAACGAACAACAGTATTATAAATAAATCAATAAAATAATATAAAACTCTAATTTTATAGTAATTAATGGATTGCATTGTTCATGGGATGTTATTTTAGAACACACACGTATTTCCCTAAAGAAGCAAAACATAAAGTTGCTATAACTGCGTGAACACAAATAGCGCGTGTTGCCAGATCTACTAACGCAGTACAGATTCTATAAAGTTGTGAAAAGCCAAGACAAGTTAATACGCTACTCGATATTATTTATGCTGCCAAAGCCAATATAAAACCATTTCATGACGCGTAAAAGTGGTTGTGCCCTTAGTTATTTTTTATTTCATTCATATTGAAATTTCAATTTTCGGTGTACCAGAAAAATCAAAATTTAGAGTGGATTCGCACACCCAATGTGTGAGAGGCTGAATTTCATCCTGAGGACCGTGATTTGTTGGTTTTGCTGTGACGTCAATTTGAACTCTCTGTTAATTTGGTGATTATATCAAGTGCATCACGACAGACGCATATTGTCGTTGTTGCATTAATGGGTGTGAATCCACCATAACAATCAGCAAGAGTGCATAAAGGGGAGGTGGGGCAAACGGGTCCATTTCTCTAGGTATTGGATATTCTGCGGTATGCGACTGATTTTTAAATATCCGGAATTCGATCCAGCCACGGCAAAATCCGGTTATCCAGCATATCAAATTCGATTTTTTAAATTTAATTAATTAGCATGTTTTGAAAATATATATGTAAATTAAGAACTTACTGTATATTTGAAAGCTGTGGGGTGCTTACAAATATGTATTGAATTCACAGGTTTCAAACATCAAATCCAATATGAATGCGTCAGACACGAGACATCGGAAATCCGATATCCGGCGAAATCAATATCCGATGCTTCCCCAATCCTGAATCACCCCCCCCCCCCCTAAATGGTGCGTTGCTGACAACCAGTACAACAGGTTTTTCTCCATTTTTTTTCCGATGCCGTTTTATAAAATTTTAATAGCCGTATGATTGACCAATGCTTTACAAAAACAACCATGTAACCTCCAAATAAGACATGTATTCTTTTATCATCTTCTTTGTCGACGAAAAATAACATTTATGAGAGAAATTATACATGGTTTGCTAAAATAAATTCATACTCCCGACAAATAGATAAGGACATGGTATCTAATCGTATATTCAAGAAAGTAAATGAACCGTCTATAATGTCATTTCATCTGACACCTGTTATTTCATGGACTTTTGGGTAATAAAGATAATAAAGACTGAAATCCATCAGATTAAGTGTTAGAAAATGACTCTCAGTACGGAAATGTCCAACCGCTAAGCACAATGTATCTTGGCGTCTCCAGAGTGCTGCTTTCTTTTTCCAGTGATATTTCGCCTGAAATATCGGGTGAGAGCTGTTTATTAATTCTTCTAAGCGTAAAGTTTAGTTGTTCTGCTAAGAACTTTCGATAGCCATTATTTTAAAAAGAATTGTAAGGCATTCTTTTAAAATCAGGAGCAATTTTAACATTTTTATTCTAACAAATACTGAGATGTCAAATTTATTAAGGAATAAGATTTTATTATTAAAGCCATAAGCATAGCTATAATGTGTAATGCTGATAACTAAGAATACGATTTTAAACTTTTCAATGATTCTGTTTTATCAAAATTCGAACATTATTTGGGTTTTTTCTCTTCCAAAAAATTCGTAAGCAAAAACAGGATTTTGTGAAAAATCACGCACTAATTACAAACATACTTAATCAGAAAAATCATCAGTAACCTGTACTGTCGACAGAAAAATCATCTGTAATATTTAGTCGCATTTGGGGAAGTGCAGATCAGGATCTTTCTTTATTTAAGATAATACGGAAAAGTTAAAGAAAAAAATCATATTACATGAAATATGTTTAAATGAAGTTGTTGACAAAAAACAGCATTTAGTAATAAAAAGAAGAAAAAAAAGATGATAAACGAAGAAGTTGAATGTCTTTTCATCCGGAAGTTCACTTCCTATTGCATAAAAAAGGGATTTCTTGTGTTCCGAAACACTGGTCTACCATTTTACTGTTTAAGTGTACGGGATTAAAATGTTGCTGATTTTTTTACTTTTTGTACAAAAGAAAACTTTTTATTACCGCATTTGTTAGTTACAACAATTGTGAATAAGAGTTTATTTTACAATTGTTGTAACTAACTATTGTTGTAAAATCAATAAAATTAAGGCGATGTTCATTGAAAAAGAAATTATTTTCCGCAATGTGATTTTTTTTTTTTTCATTTTTTAAAAATGAAATACATTATGAAATAAATGATGAGCATTAAATTAAAACGATATTATATTATTATTGCTGAATGTTGACGCAAAGTAGATCATAAATTAAAAATAATAATAGTAATAAATGAATAAATCGACATCAATGCTACTTTTAAGCATGTATTTGAAAGCGCTAAATATAAAATCGAAGTCTAATTACCGTTACTACACTATCCGCTTTCAGCAATATAATGAATGTGAGCGTTACTTAAATGAAGAAGGGATTTTGCAAGCTCTAAGTCCATTTAAACTTAAATTTGTAATTACATATGATTTCCTGTATAATTTCAAAAGTTATGTTTGAAAGTAGTATCGATATTAAATGTTAACATGGGAAAATTTTTTTTTTCTTTTTCAGCACAATTTATAATTATATGGCTCGCAGTTTGATTTTTCTTAATTCCGCTTTAAAGTAGGTTCCACCATTTTGTTTTTGAAATTTTTAAATTTATTCCTTTTAGCCTAAATATATTTTTAAAAAAAACTTGAGTTGGCGATACGGCAGGAAGCCCTTACTGATCACATTCTAGAGATTCAAAATTAAAAACGAAAGAAAATAAGAAAGAAGGAAAAGAAAATAATCCGTCATATCAGACTGTTAGTAGATGGACAAACAAAATCATACGCTAATAACTTCTTCTTTTTGAAATCGTTAAAAACGCTAGTAACAGACGGAATAAATTGTGTGCACATTTTATAGAATACTACAGTCAAAACTCTTATTATAATTGATACTTCTTCGTTATGGCAACCAATTCTTTTAAACAATGAGTTTTCAAACAATCACCAATTAAGTAAAAATTATCAATTCGCCAATATGCATGAAAATTACGATTTTTCCCCATAATTTTCTTTCTGAAGAACAAATATTATCAAACAAAAACATCAGGTCAGAACAACCTCCATATATTAAAAAACATCGATTATGTATTCGGATACTCCTAAATGATACTCCTAATCGGTTCATCCAGCGGGAAGTTATGAATTACACAAATATATCAAATTAACAAAAAAAAAAAAAAGGGTAAGAACTGATAACCCATAGAGCAGTGATGGCGAACCTATGACTCGTGGGTCAGACACTGCCCCACACCAGATTTTTAACTGACCCACGATTGCTGGGCAACCATTTGTTTGTTTACGCGGGTATATTTAGACTTTCTAATTTGTGTGGATAATTTATAATTTCTTTGTATATTTCAGGAACTGCATTGACACAAACGCAATTTAAATGCTGTCTATAACCTTCAGTTTGAGCATTACAGTTCTAAAGTTACTCAAATGACGACAAATGAGTTCGTAGTATTTTAAATAGAGCAAAAGTGTTTACAAAATATCAAATAAAGTGTATAATTTTACTCACATTTTGTTTGCTGAAAAAAAACACCCCACAGACCAAAGCAAATAACCATCTTTAAAGCACTTTCTTCAAATAAAATGAATGGGGTAATTTTCGTTATTCCTTTGTTCATTCAAACGCTTATTGCAATTTGCACCAAATACTTTTGAATTTTTAACCTCACTAAAAGTTTTAAAACGTCAAACCACACCCATTCTTATTAGTTAAGCCAATTGAATTTTTAAAATATTTAGTTTTATAAATAGTCAGTTAAAACTTTTTTAACTTCACTTTGGTGAAGATGGGCATTAGTGACCCACGAGTCAGTTACTAAAAAAAATATGAACAAAATTTGACCTACGTCTCAAAAAAGTGCATCATCCCTGCTGTAGAGCGTTTACAAACCAGGATATTACAGCCTGTGCATACTTTCTACTGGAAAACTTTATAGTAGCTTTAATTACCTTCTCTTCTTTGTAGTCTGCTAAAATTACACGAAAAGTGAAGAACTGATACATGCACACAATTAATATCAAAGAAACACGTATTGACCTAAAAGCCTTTAGATTTTCCATAAATAAAATTCAGTTTTATATTCCGCTGTAAGGTTGGAGAAAAAAAAAACGATTATAAATCAAAGTTTTTTTGTTTTTTCACTGCATAGAATTTTTAAAAACTAGTTGTGTTGTGCAAATTTTAAATTCAGGAATTCAGCAAGTAATGCATTCCTACCAACTCCGAAAGTATTGCCTGTTATATTTTCTGTCGATATAAATTTAGATGTGCTTCAAACCCATATCCGCTCAAATGTATGTGCAACCAACTATTAGTACTCCTTCAGTGAAACAAAGCGTCCAATCAGCGAAGAACATGCAGCTATATCCGCGTCGGTTGAATCGTTTGGTACTCGGCATTTCCGGCATGGAAGCAAATATTGCATTACGACTGTCGGAACTGAAAGGTATTTCACCACCTAAATGAAATCCCCATTTAAAGAAAAAAAAAAAACTTTTATCGCTTTTCCAGGGATTTGCATGGAAGAATGTTGCTTTAGAGAAATGGCCCACCCTAATAACTACCTACAGCTAATGTTATACTAATCGGGTTTCGTGCTGACCCTTTTTTTTCACTTCTGTTTTTTTCAGTTTAAGTAATGATTGTGCATCACACAATCATTACTGTCGTTCTTTGGAGATTCTTCAACTTTCTGTTGAATTCCTCAACCGAAGAGCTATAGTTCAGTTTCATAGCGAACAAATGGAGGGGGGGAACCTCTTTTGAATGACTAAAACTTTATTACATAGTAGAGTGCAAATGAAGAATATTCTTCTATTTTAGTTCATGAAGGAAGAAAAAATCACCATCATTTTCAACCTTCAGCAATCTGCCATTGCATATTCTTCTCTAGCTTTATCCAAGACTTAGATCTGCTGCTTTTGATTTCAAATTACCTCCTGCAAAATTCCTTAGTTCGATCAGACACCTTGCTTTTGTATTATGTCTGGGGTGTTTGCCGGGATATCATTCTAATGTAGTAAAATGGGTGAGGGAAGTTCCTCGTAATAGGACCTGGCTCATTCTAAATTCCCTACAGTCCAGTTTGGTTAAAGTTGCTGAACGTCGCAGATGATTAGAATTAAAAGTGTGTTTGATTAATCCTTCAGTTTCATGAAACTTTCGAGGGTGTGCATAGACAGAATCGTTACAGGGCACCTGTAAACATTCTATATATTCATTTAGGGTCGTTTCAGCGAGCTCAGAGTTTTTCTCGATGCTTACCAGCGCACTCTCTGAGTCCGTCAACTTCATTTTGAAGTGTAAAGCACTTTAGAGAAAAAACTCCGTCTTAGGAGGATTATCAAAGTTGACTATGTTGAGTGGAAGGAAAGCAGGGATTTTCGGTTAGGCAACACGATCAAAGATATCATGCGTCAACGTCCATTTCTGCCACCGTTTTAAAAAAAGAATTTTACAACGCCAGAATTTAATTGAGAGTCAACCTTATTTCCAGCTGACTTGAGAAACAGTGGCCTGCAAGTCGGGAAGAACAGCGTATTAATGATGTACAGATTTTCAAAAGTAACAAGAACCTCATTTATAATCACTCAATAGCGTGTAAAAGCCTGCTTGATATTCCGCAACATAATGTCTGCAATATTCACGCAGCTGATGAGAATTTGTGTACCCACGTCTTTATGCCATACGCTTCACAAACCCGATCTCTTTTGCAGATTACCGCCTGCTAGCTGGACATCTACCACCCCCGGATCATATAACCCCAATTCCATCGTACGCCTACAAACCGCCAGATAGCTTCGCAGCTTGGTTGGCCCTCATTTCTGTCGCCGTTTGTGTCATTGTCGTCATCTGCTTTTGCTACTTGTGCTGGAGATACTATCCGTCAACACATTTCCCTTCTCAAGCACTTTCCAGAAGACAGTCTTCTCAAGCAGCTTTAGTTCCACCTCTGTCCACGATCGCCACATTCCATGCTTTCGCCACAAACGATTCCAGATCCAGGAGCACTTACGAAGACACCGGCGTGGTCAACTTTGCTTTTGAAGGCCGGTTTCAAACTTCCCTGGACAGAAATCGACCGGCATTGGACAGACCACCTTCTTATACAACGGTTATGGACCAGCATCTTCCATCAACTGAGTCTGTGCCACATTTGCAGTGTGTATGTGCAAACAAAGTTGTGGAAACTCCTCCTCCTGCTTATACAACCGTGGCTCCTTTTCAGTTGGAGACGTCCTCTAACGGATGATAGAAAACTATCAAAACTAAGATCACTGTTTCTTACAAATTCTGTTCCTGTTCTAACAAATTTGTTCACCCCTGAAGCAAATAGTTAAAGGAACGTGAAGCTCAACCTTTTTTTTGAGTGATAATATTTTTCAGGAGCTGGTGCTCCAGCTGAAACCAGTACTGCTCACAAATCCGAAAGTAAAATGTTTTTAGTATTGCTTTTTTTTAATACCTTTGGTACTGACTTAAGCCGGAAGGATAGAATGATCTTTGGTAACTAGTTTTCAGAAAAGGGAATGTTAGAAAATTTATCAAGTGAAAATCGAATAAATTAAAACATGAGCTTTAAAATTTTTAAATACCTTTTCATTGTGGGGTGAGATCTAATAAAGTTTACATTTTACTGGCGTTTTAAGGACACTTTCAATAACCTTAACATTATTGTAAAGCATCAGATTTCATTTGTGTTATTGCTTTTGAAAAAAAAAAAAACTTTATCGTTATCATGAATGTCATTATCATATTTTGTATCATGGTAATGACACCACAAAATATTTCTTGTGAATAAACACTAATTACGATTAAAATGTTCGCGATTGTTTTTTTTTTCCCTTCAAATAATTAAATATTTTGTATTTTTTACTCATATTAGAATAAAAATGTTCAGACGTGTAAATTATTTGTTTGCTCTAAAAATAAATCAAAATTCATTTACATAGCCATATTTATTATTAGTACTATTATTTTAACTCACAAAATTTGAATTCAGAAATCTCAAAAACACCCTTTTGAGAAAAAAATAAATGTTCTAAAGACGTTTAATCGATTGTTTTCTATCAATTTTCATGATAAGATGTCAATGAATTTCTATGTAAAGTATTTTTTTGCATTATCAGGGATATGAAAGACTGTATTAAGTCTTTTCCATGTTAAAAGAACAGCAGTAAATTCACAAGTTAGCATTAGAAAATTACTAATAATTTCGTAGATGTTTTTACTGAAAGAAATATGAAATGGTAATCAGATGAGTTTAATATCTGGAAGTGTTTACTTATATATTAGCAATCGAGCACATCCACTCTGAAATTCAACAAAAAATATATTTCCGAAACAAAATTGAGCTACAGGCTCTGAGTATAAGATTAACTTACTAAAAAGGATTTTCAAATTATCCTCAATACAGAATTTAGTTGATAATATCTCACTATAAGTCTGACACATAATATCACACTATGTATGTCTGACACATATATAGGCATAACTAATATTATTTGAGAATCATCACCACTTTTATTTGTTGACAGTGCTTATCATGGCAGCAGAATTATCTCCTTTCGAGCAAGAGCAAATTCGTTAAGACAGTAGATTTTTCGTCCATTTTTAACCAGGTATTTAATCCACCCCTTTTCAAAATGAGCAAACCCTCTTTCTCTCTTTCCATCACAGTCACCATCATAAAACAGAATTTATGTTCTTCTATCCTCCATCAGGCAGTATTTATTATTATTATTATTATTATTATTATTATTATTATTATTATTATTATTAGTAGTAGTAGTAGTAGTAGTAGTAGTAGTAGTAGTAGTAGTAGTAGTAGTAGTAGTAGTAATAGTAGTAGTAGTATTAATCAATTCAATTATTCAATTGTTTACATTTACTACAACTTACATCTCGTTAAAAATTGAAAAAATATTTGAACTAAAAGTTCTCCACATTCGAATTACTTTAACGTCTTTATTATGTTGCAGTGCTTTCGAGTGCCTTTTCCGTTTCTTCTCTTTTCAAAGAGAAAATATTCATTTGGTTATAATTATACAGAATGGCTAGCTCATATTCACGAATGTAAATAATGCTTTTGACTAAAAATAAATAAATAAATAAATAAATAAATGAAAGAGAGAGAGAAAAAAGAAGTTCTAATTGCTTCAGAAGATCGTGAGTGCTGCCAGGAAAGTTCCTGATGCAATCTGCTGTCAGATTTTGCTTTAGGTTTTTCATCCGCGGAAAACCACCTTACGTAATTCATTGTCACAGCTGCCTAGCGATACCATAAATAAACCAGGTATGTCGGAGAAATCCACTTATCTATTGTAATGCTGTTAAATAGGTTTTTTTTTCTTTTTCAATGAAAAAGATTTAAAATACTCCGTCGTTGGAATTCATACCTCAGAACAAATTAGAAAATGGTCGCTTAGTGAAATAAAAACCGATTTTGTTGCACGAGTATATATTTAAATAAATTTGTGCAGCAAACCATCGACTTTTACGATTAACAATATTGTTAACAGAGTTTGTTATTTCTCAACTGAGAAGCGATTTATATGTTATCTCTATTGCTTGCTGTACACGGTACGTCAGCATCATATTTTTGGGACCATGTATTCTGACTTTCCTATTCGTCGAGTTTTAATTTACATATTATGAAGTATATTAAGCAATTCATAATTTATTTAGTGATTATATTATTTATTTTATTAGATTTTACGTTAAGGAGCAACAAAATAAGTTGTGCAACAAATTAATTTTTATCTTATTTGAGTTAGAGAAGTTACACAAATATGCTCATGTATATTTTCTTACAGCGCTAGTAGTATACACGAACATTAAGTGACTGAATACTCAATCAGTTAATGGAATTAATTTGAACCAACGGAAACGGAAAAAGTTTCCTTGTTGTCCAAACTTGGTACTCCTGGTACATTATGTCATAATCTTGGGAAACAATAATCTAATTATTACAATAGTAATCCTTTAAATTGTATGAATTGTACTGGAATGTATTTTGTTGGTAGGTGAAGATATCAATTGCACACGTTGACAAAAACTGAATTGCGTATCCACTCCTGAATCGCGCAGGTGGTTCATTAAAGCAGATGGTTTAGGTTAGCGACCTTATTCCAAGACTGGTACGATTTACATCACACATACGATACCCTGTAGAATCTTTTTATTTTTCCTTTATAACAAGTTGACTGTTGCACGTCTTGTGTGCTACCTTTCCATATTCTTAAGAAACATATTTATTATCGCAAATAGGGTTTTAGTTTACATTGTTAATTATTATTTTTTTCTACATTTCGACTGCTATACTTGTGAATTTTTAAGTCATGAATTTCATCAATAAAGTATATAATGATTAGATAATTATTTTTATGTTATGCTTTAACACATTATTATTCCATTAAAGTTTACAAAAATTAGAAAATGTTAAAAAATTGAATCTAATCACATTGGGCTTCCGGCCGACTCTTGTGATAAACACCAGAGAATCAGGCCAATAGTGTAATAATAAAGTTAGTATAATATAATGTTCATTCAAAAATGCTTACTCTATGCGGTTCCCCCCCCCCCCCCACATAAATCATTTGCCCGTTTTAGAGACATTTAATTTTGAATTTGAGTAAAAATCAAGAGACGAAAAGGTATTAGTGGGAAAGAACACGATAAAACTTTGAGAAAATGCATTAAAAATACTCTGCACTGGTACCGTGTTTATTAGTACAGTCAAACCAGGAAATTGAAAGTTTTGGACGCTTCTGCGCATGTCAGAAAATGACGAATCCATTCTAGTTTTAGGGAGGTCTGTTTCACACATGCGTTTAGTTAACACTAATAAAAAATTTTGCTTTTTTGTTAGAGCAATCCGTGACGTTTTCCAGACGCCAATGCAGATTCAAGCTAATGATTTAAAAGGATGCCCTTTAAATTTTAAAAAATATACATAAACGGAGCATAAAATTATTTACCCAAGTACAAGTTTCCATGGATTTATTATACGTTAGTCAGGTACATTCTACCATTTCTTCGCAGAACCAAAAAAAAAAAAAAAAATTCACATCATCCAGAAAGTAGAACCTCTTTTTTTAGCTTTTATTTAGTCGCAGAAGATCGGCTAAAAATTAAAAAAAAAAAAGACTTTCAATTTTATTCAGATATCGTCTGCTAAAAAAGGAAAGGTAAATCATTTAAAGCAAAAATGCTAAATTGAAAAATATATATGCATGGAATTGTAACATCACGTGTGACGTAGTGATCTTAAAAATCCGCTCGGAAGAAATAATTTACATTACTTTAAACAGAGCAAACACGAGAGCAGAATGCGGCTCCTTCCTTATACCCGTTTCTCCCTTAAGCCTGAATGGATTCTTCTTAACACTTTGCCAAGCAATATCAACAGACTAACAATTTGTTCCTTTCTTGGCAGAGTTTTTTCATTTTTATACTTGTATTATATCTAAATAAGTTTTGTGTTTTACCTTAATCTGAATATTAAAATGTCTCAATCAAAACTAGGACTTTTATCAATTTTTTACCTCTGAATTAGTGAACTTGAAGAAAAAGAGTAGAAAATAAATGATTTATTCACGTTTCATTCAGCTTTTTCGATTGCTGCTTACACTTTCATTTATTATTATTATTACTATTGTTTTTTTATATTTGACACTAAAGCGCGGAGTTTTTGATTGTTGTGATTTCATTTTTCTTTAAAAAATTTAATCATTACACATAAAACAAAAATAACTGTTACACTTGTTGTATAATTATTAATTTTATTTTCAATGACTATTACTATTGCGTCTTTATTTTCTCTTACTAGTTTTACACTCATAAATTTAGTGCCTGTTAGGCGTCTTTGTTCCTTTTCAATACAAAAGAATCATAATCACATTTCCCGTATTGTGAGATTATAATTAGTTCTACCTGAAGATCATTGTTTCACTTTTTCTTCGAGGTTTTTTATATGAGAGAAGAGAGAGAGATTTTGCTTCCCTTCTTTCTCTCCCTCTTTTTCTTTGCAATACTCCAAGTTGATTGTTGCATATTTTACTTGTTCCCTTCTCCCCACAAAACATTTGCCACAAATTTATACGGCATTATGTCATGGTTTCTTATTTTTCTTTCACACAAAACCGTGTCAGCATTTATTTTTTACTTTGTTACGTCTTCAATCAATATTTTCGC
This sequence comes from Octonoba sinensis, assembly GCA_038502835.1. Lineage (NCBI taxonomy): Eukaryota > Metazoa > Arthropoda > Arachnida > Araneae > Uloboridae > Octonoba > Octonoba sinensis. The sequence goes on from CM076599.1 coordinate 125,857,293, forward strand.
CCAACTCATTTATAATTAATTCTTCAAAAATAACTTATAGTTATTTTAACATGCAAAATACATGTAGCTCCCTATTCGATCCTTGTTGTACTAAGTGACGCGATAGAGTGTGTAACTAGGGAACACATACTATGATTCGGAATGATGGCAGATAGGGTTCATTATAAAAGTTGGACAAGTTTATAGGTTGATTAAAGATGCTATTGCTATCTAAAATGTCCTACAGCAACTTTTATAAGCGTCCAACCATTAGATTTAAATTCATAGGATTCATATCAAAATGTATAAAATGGACACAAACAAAGGAAAAAAATAAACAATCTTTTTCTTCCATTTGCATTTATTATATAGATATTGCAGCTCAAATGTACAGCATATCAAAGACTGCAGAGTAATTATTTGGCATCAAGTACAAACTACGCTTGTTCGCGGTACAGATCTCATAGCACCGCTTTTCGAAACTGCAGTCAACGTGATATATATTTTATATATATAATTATATATATGTATATGAAATAGGCAAAAAAGAACTTCGAAGGAAAAAAAAAACAAATAAAAGAACCTCATTCCAAAACACAAGGTCACAGTAATTGGAAATGGTAAGGAAATGAATTCACTTCACTTTACTGGAACCAAACATCGATGAATTTTATTTTCATTTATTCAGGTATATAAAAATTCTCTCTCTCTTTTTTTTTTTTTTTTTTTGAAACATTATTTGGAAATTTCATTCTGCCAGATATGGTCTGATAATGGCGTTGACTCAATTAAAATAGTAGAGTAAAAATTTTGTTTTAAATCGGGAAGTACAGATAAAAAAAAGTTATTTCCTTCTAAATTTCGGCTTTTGTCATTTAAATGGCATCAATTTTATTGTCAAGTTGTAATTAACAATACATATAATATCTATATGCAAATTTAATTTACATATACCTCAAAAATTGAAAGTTTTCTTAGCGGCTGTTTGAGGCAACAATACAAAAAGTAAACTATCTAAAAAAACTAAAAGCATCTCTATTTTGAGAGACGTATAGTTTTTATAAATTAAAGAGCTTATTTTTATTTGTTTTTTGTATGTTCCACCTCAAGCCGCGAACATGATAGTTAATCAAATCCTAAAAATCATTGAAGGTGATTTAACTAATAATTTTTCTAGCCAATTTCCTTACCATTTTTCAATTACGTACAAAAAAAAGAACACGACAGACATATAATTTATACTACTCATCGAATAAGGCAGACATCACTGGCTTTAGCAGGTGAACCATCAATCACTGCTTGGCAACAAATATCACAGTATTTCTCGTAAAAAATACAGCTTCTTAAAATGTATTATTACTTTCAAATAATATAAGTAATTGCATATCAATGAAATAAATAATTCTTATGCTCCTTTCTTGTTCTAATACATATGGTAAAATATATAAACAAAAAAAAATTGTCTTTTTGTAGTGAAAAGTAAACATTTTTAATGTAATCATATCTGACAACGACAATGAAGTATAGTAGATATTCCAGTCGATAATATCTGCTTTATTAGTAATAACTTTGACAACAATTTAGGAAATAGTATCACTAGACCATCGCTACCATAGAGGGCGCTTTTCCCATATTTTTTGCACTGAAAAGAAAAAGCTATGGCGAAGTCATTGCAAACTCACAGCTTTTAGACGTCGATGTTGCTTGATAAATTCAAAAGTATTATAGCGTACTTAGAACTTATCGAAAAAGAGAGAGAATTCAACTTATTCCGATGAACAACTTACATAAAAGTCGATTTTACTGGTTTCGATGCATTTCTTCAGAAATACTTTTTTTACAGATATTAATATAAAAGATACTATACAATATCAATAAATAAATAAAACGCATAGATTTGGAAATTCTAGTTATTATTCTTTTTCTCCTTCGTTAATAGATAATACAAGTGTTAATGCGTACAAATAAAGCATTCAATAACAGCGCCATAAGCGGTGGAATTGGATACCATATTGATTGTCAAAGCTGATGCTATATCAAGCAGAAATAATGATGAAAGTATTAAAGTAAATAAGGAAATTTTGATGAGACAAGAAGGTTCTTTTTAAAATGCAAATTCATTTTCTACGAGTGGTCAATAAAATCAAAAGACCGATTCAGAGAATCAAGTTACTTAGCTAAAGTCATTTGTATATGTATATTTTTAAAAAAAATCCTTAAAGAATGATAGTTTTTTAAAAATAAATGCCTGATTCGATAGTGCTAATATTAAATAAAAATCAAAAACTGCACTATGAGAGTCCTTCGATAGATTTTTGAAATTTTAATTCTGAAATTATACGACTAGATGTGCTGCACAACTATATAATTTGTTAATTTATTCAGCTGTTTACAAATGACTTAGAAAATTTAAGTAAAAGCATTGCACAACTAAAATCTTCTAGCCCTCATTAAAAAATGTAATAAAAAATACATAAATATTCAAAATATAGAAATGCTTTATGCTGTACAATTATGCAATACATAATATTTTTAACAATAAATATTTATTTAATATTTTCAAAATAGTGCAGTCTGTTTTCAAAATCATGAAAATAAACTGATTAAGACGTAAAATTTAGCAAACCATTATTTTGAACCTTCAAACTAGGAAATGCTTCCAATATTGATTCTATTTTCATTGAAAACTGCAAGGCAGTTTTTGTAACAAATTTGCACATTTTTTCACCACAGATGCATAGTTTGAAATAACTACTAATTCCTTCTACATGGAAATACACAATTAAATTGACTTACACAACTGAACATATTGTTACATTTAAAAATGATGATTTCGTTAATACTTAGGTTCCAAAAAATATATAAAATGTTTACTTCATTCATAAAATGGTTACTCATGATAAAATTAAAAGTATAATTTAAGAAAATACATAAAATTTGATTTTTCTTTAAGAATTCATACCAAATTGAGATCTATCTATATTCTACTACGTACACAGGTAAGGATCCGCATTACATTAAAAAAAAAAAAAAAAAAAAAAAAAAAACATGCGATATTCCACACAAGCATCAAATCAGAGCTCAGAAACCAGAAAATTCAAAGCAGAATGTACAGGTGAAAAATAGATTTGTATTCTGCGTGCTTTTACAAACGTACAAAATCAGAAATTTCCAACTCTATATATTTTGGTCCTATGTAATATTTATAAATATACATATTTAAAATGTCAAGGACATAACAGCTCAAGTTGTAAAGATGCATGTAGGGAAAACTAGATTGCTATATCATTTACAAAAGAAACAACAAAATAAATTTCATTAATTATACAAAAAAATTTCAGACTCGTTCAAAAGTTGAAAGGCAAAATTGGCAAGATCAAAAATTAAAAACTGAAACTGTTATGACAACATAAAATATATCTCAATATTATTATTCTCATAACTCTGATTATTTTTGATTGTCGCCCAATAACGGGACTACTCCATGATTTTCTCTCAGAAAAAAAAAAAATTGACATTGTATTTGAAACACATTTTTTTTGTTCGACTGTAGAAAGTAAAGTTTGATCATAAAAAAAAAAACAAATCAATAAAGATTAATATTTTTTCTAATTCGATGTAGATACAGTTTAGTTTTAAAAAATGCAAGTTGATTTCAAAACTAAAAATTATCGAATTAATATCGCAATTGTATTGTTACAGAGGCAGCCATTTGTAAGTAAAACATTTATGCTAATTTCAAACCAACCACAAAATATGTTGTAGCATTTATTCCTTGTTGCCATGACTCTTTGTGTACGAGTTTCTCGCTCCACTTTACCTCGTCCTTTAACAAATCATGACGCTCTTTGGGTAAAATTTTACCCAAAGAAATGAATGTTCAATGAGGGAATGAAGGACATCCAATCAGTAAGCGTTTCGCAACAAGAGGGCGAGTTGCTCACCTTACGTCCAACCAATGACGTGTTCAGAACGTTATCGCTGTTGCAATTGGCATCAAACCAACAGTATCCCAACCTTTCAACGACGCTAGGGCTTATATGTGTGAAAATCAAAGCATTGAAATGCTAATCAAAGAAGCACACACACACACACGCGTATATCACTCAGCATCTATTGCACGGTTACTTGCTTAGATAGTATAACTTTTCTTCCAATCCCACTAAACTTATTCGCTTTAGTTAAGGCACTTTCTCTTTTGTCTCTACTTAAAGCAATGTATTTTTAAATTAATATGCAAATGAAGATAATTAGAGCACAAATTGCAGCCTAATCCTATGGTCATCAAACTATCAGCGTGGAAGTATCTTCTTCTCTTCCGTAGCGCACCATAACCCTAGTGAAAGTCTGTCCTTGTTTCTAGAGATCAAGTGAAGTCTTTCTGTTCAGCTTATTCAATTGCTATTTTTAATGCACGTTATCTACTCCTTTTGAAAAATATTCGTGAAAATTAAATTGTATATTTAAGCGTATTGTATTTCGCAGTAAGTGAATATAATTTTGATAGTTAAAAATACTTTAAATTGTGAGATTTTTTTTCCTTTGCATGTACGGAGATTGCGTAGGGCTGATCATAAAAATGGTACTGACTTTATGTATAAAATAACTAAGTATTATATTTATTTATTTCATAATTTTTCTTCTTAAATATATATCCCAGCTAGTATTTTTAAAATTAAAAAAATATTAAAAAACAGTCGATGTTAATATAATTTTATCATTATGCGATTTACAGACGATAAGTTATACGCGACAAGAGTATCAAATGCATATATTTGTTAGAACATGCTTTTTTCTTTTCCAAACATAGTAAACTATTTTGAAACCTATGCAGAGTGTAGTCACAAAATTTAGAAATAAATGCTTCACAGAATGGCTGCTAAGTAACAAAATGGCAATACACTACAATAGCAAAAAAATCAAATATAACAGTAAACTATAATGATAATGAACAAAGAAAAATAAAGAAATTGACCTAAGCAGAATACTTTTAATCAAAACTTGCACACTAAGTACACTCTCGTAAACAGTACCAAAAAACTCTTTCTAGTTACATTTCACTGCTTAAAACCAGCGAGTCAAACTATATATAGAAAATATGACTAACGGATTTAAGCAAATAACAGTTACAAATAAGACTATATACAAGTGAAACCGTAGTCCGTATTTCTTTAACCTTTGTCGAACAATTATTTTCTCCCTTCAATTAAATTAATACACACAGAATGTAGAAATGTTCCGTTTTGATTTACGACAGTTGAAAATTTTGTCTCTAGTTTTGTCCCAATTGGAACTGTTTATAATTGAGACCAATTTGGTGGAATTTAGAATAAGTCAGTATTGCACTTGGAAAATATAGGCAAGTACATAGAAATTTTACAGTTCACAATCGCCCGCTTTTGTTTGCACATTTTTGGAGTTCAGTATTAAAAAACTTAAGTTAATATCACGTGTAAAAATTTCCAAGCAACTTTTCACTCAATCAACTTTTGCATTATTCAATTGTTCCTAGAATAGTTTTTCAAATGCGAACCACTTTTTCTAAGAGGTTGCTGAAATTGATTTTCTCCTCCAACTAATTAGAATAACGCCAATGGCGTCATTACCCGGAATAAATTACAGCCAAACGATCAAAAGATGAATGAAATAACTTAATAAATGTTGAGACAAACGATCGACAAAGCATTGATGCAAGATAAACTTTCGATGCGATAACCATAACAAAAAGATGATTAAAAAGTTGGCTGAGAGCGAAAAGTTGATCAGAAAGGTTTTGCAAATGATAGAACTTCAAGAAGAGTTGATATTTTAAAAGAGAATATAATAAGCATTACCTAATATAGTTTTTCTAAAGAATGTCTAATAGTACAGTTTAATATTTAAGAATTACTCACATACTTTTTATACTAACTTCATAATAATTTACAAAAATTAAATTTATGCATGATAGAATAAAATAACATTCCAAATGCGAAAAATTAAAATTTGATTTGATATTCTTTTTGAGCTATAATTTGCATAATAACTTAGAGATAGCAGCTTCTTTTATTTCTAAAGCCCTGCTGCTGGTTACTGCATTGGTACGATTGCTCATGCTTCCTGATGACATGTTTTCGAGTTTCCAGCATTCGTATATTGGTCAAAACATCAAGCTATGAGTTAGATTCTTTAAACATGGCCATGTTGGTAGGTTGAGAACCAAGCCCTTACATGGCCACGTTTAAAGACACAGAATCATTTTGTTCCGGCCAATAACAAGACAATATGCACCAGGAATAAGATATATGCCAAAACGCTGATTCTTAGAAAAGTCTCTGAACTATCGATTGCAAACTAATCCATAATTGATTCCATAATGTAAAAATAAATGTCTCTGAAAATGTATAAAATCTATTTTTTGTATTCGAATTCTGAACATTTCCTACTTCGGTGCACAAGAAATCTAAGGAAGGGGAAAGTATGGGAGGAGGGTGATTGATACTCAGGAGGATTCTAGAGAAGCCAAGAGGCTATGATAAACAACGGAGTCTAGGATGGGCACTCTTGGCGGGAAGATATTGTCTCCGCTACCGCCCACCCCGAGATCGCGATTAGTTCTGAACTGTGTCGCACACTGACTGCCCCCACTCACTGGCCCGACCAGACGGCGAAACGAGGATGACACTGAATAAGACGAAACCCCAGAGCTGGAATTGTCAGAAGAGAGGGTGCTGCTGGAGGTAGTGTTTTCTGGATAGAAACGAGATGAGGCACAGTCGATGGCATTATCACAGGATGATGAGAGCTGTGGCGTTGAGCTGCTGCTGGGGTAGCAAGTGGTTTGAGTGTTCGATGTCGCCACCACAGATTGCTGATTCTCGCTGCTGGCACTGTCACTAGTGTCCATGTCGGAACTGTCCCGCTGCGAGGTTGGAATAGGACTGGACACTCGTCGGTCTGGAATGGCCACTCGCAGAAAGTCCTCACTGATACCAAAGATCTCGTCACATGATGTTTCGTCGTAGAGATCAGAGCTGCTCGAACAGGACTTGGTGGGCTCTGCGTCCAGCCGAGCATGGTTGTCCAACTCGGAAACGAAAGGATCGGTGGACGTTGGAGTGTCGTCACCTAAGACGTCTAATGGCTGGAATTTCTCAGAGTAATAGTCCATCCGTTGCTGTCGTTGACGGATCTTGGCTTGACGCTCATTCTTGATATCGTAATGCAACTTTTTGATGGTGTTGTTGATAAGCACTGACCTCAGTAGGCAAAGCTCGGGATCTTCTATCTCCGTCAGTTTGTTTACCGACATTTTTAGTACTTTCTTCCGCTCGTCTTTCCATCTTTGTCTAGAGTTCCACATTTGTGGGCCACGACGTCGCGGCAGGTAATCTTCGTCCTCGGCTGGGGAAGATGTCTCTTGTTCTTCAGAAGAAGATACGGGTGACGAGGATGTGCTGTCTAACGAAGAGTGAGAAAGATATGATGATGATGATGATGTGGAAGATGATGCGCTGGGATCGGAGAAATCAATGGACAATGAAGATGAAGTGGATGATGACACAATATCAGATTGCATATTTTCCACCGAATCCTCATCGTAGTCTGTACGTAGCTTCTTGGGTTGAGAAGGCTGCGCCTCGTTATCAGAGATGGATGATTTCCTCTTTAGATCATTTGAATCTGAAAAAAGAGGATTTAGAATTAGTAACTAAGACATATAATCACACGATATTTAGGGTACTGATAAAAAAATTAAACAACGAATCCGGAAGCGAGGTTTCAAGGACAAATAGCAAGCATCAAATTCAAGTTTAACACAAAGGCGTTCTGAGATATAAAACGCAGATTGGGATGAAATGTGAATATACGTGGAAAAATATATTCTACGGGGTCCAAAGAAAATAAACAAAGATTTTATTTTTATTGAAAATTAAATACATGTTATTCATCTTAAGTTTCATAAGCTGCATAAGTTGGAGTAAAACTACTTGCTTTACTTTGACGCTCAAAGTAAATATATCAGAAAAGCAATCACGATGTTTATCAATTTCATCACTCTACTAACACCTCTACATATTATGACAATATATTCTTAAGTATTCAACGGTTTTAGCTGGCAGGGGGGATAAGGGATGATGCATCCCCGGAAACCATACTTAAATTAAAATGTTGTTAAGACCCCCTCCCACCACAAATTCCATAATATCAACTGGATAAGGTCCACGGTTGTTTCCATCATGGAGATTTGAGAATCTGGACTTGAAATACTTTGTAGATTTTTATTTATTTATTCTCGAGAGGGAGGAGGGGGGGGGGGGGAATTCTTCCTCTGAAGAAATATCTGGAAGAAGATTATTCTTCATTAACAGAAAAATGCTAATTTTTTTTATATATAAATTTTAAATTTCAACAAATAAATCGTTTTTGTCATGAGATGCGATTTTGACAAAAAGGAACTAATAATTTTCATAAACATCTTTTGACGGGGGGATTCTTAAGGTAATGAGCGAATTCCCGCTTGTAGAAAGTAATTACAGAATTCTTCCGCCTTCCTTAGTGTGCGTTATGACAGTGTAAAATAGAAAGGTATATCCTTGAACCAGAAAGCATAATTCGCGAAAAGAAGGGCACGTGAAAGATCGACAGCGTCACCCGTGAAATTACTGACGGGATGAGCCCTTGGGGCTGAACCGCGAACGGGGACAATGTCAAACAGTTGAATACGTGGGAATCGGAATCAGGGCATTGTGTCAAGCAGTTTGCGAACGAGGTCACGCAAGGGAAGGTGAACCATCACACAGGTTACTCTACTCCCTTATACCGGGCGGCGCTTTTAACCGGTCTTCCACGCGAAACCAGAGGTAGAAGGTCAGGGCGCAATTGCACTTTCAGTCAGATCCCGCTGCGGTGTTAAAGCGTAATGTATATCAACACAGAATGTTTACATAATACCGTTCAATATGAGTCTATGTTTCGAAAGCTTTTTAGTGTGTTCGCACAAATACCGGCTTTTGACCCTGTTTTGCACATACCAATCATGATAACAGACAAACCGTTCGCTACACGCTTTCCCCATCAACAGTAAAATTTGAAATTTGCTCAAATAAATACACATTTACTTTAAAAAATACTAATATATATATATATATTTCTAATGGGGCTGTGTCTGGTCAGGTCCCTTTTTCAGACCTAGTGCATTCTCCGGAAACCGGCGTCCATTATTTCAAGTAGCAACACAATTTATAATAGAATTATTACTAATTATTTATATTGTTTAAAATTCGAAATAAAGTCTTAAAACCAAAAAGTCAAACATGCCAAATCCCATTTTTCATCAACAAATTCATCAACAAATCGAAGAGTCAGCGCCGATTTTTAAAGCTCGCATGTATATTTTTTAGATCTGAGAATTTAGTAAAATTAATTTTTGTCATCCTGTTGCAACCGTTGTTTAATCTGCCACTTCCTTAAATTTATTTTTGCTAGCTGCATAGAAACAATAAAATAAAAAAACGCAATATTTCCAACAGATCGAAAATCTTTGTAATGATTACCCGTTGTTCAATCTGCTGCTTTCTTTAAATTACGACATCTTGGACGAAAGTACAAAAAAGTAGTGATAGGAAATGCGTAAAGGGTAATGGGCATTTACTTTTATTTCATTGATTTATCATCACATTATGGGGTAAGTATAAAAAAGAAATTCAATGTTGTGAAGGATAATATAAACATTATTGTTCGTCACAACATAGTTTTTTTTTAAATGTATCATTAAAGTGTGAAATGGGAGCTTTTTAGGAAACTTCGATAAAATTATTGAGACTTTGAATTGTAGCATAAAAATATAAAATACTCATAGAAATATACTCATGCATTAAAAAAAAAGTAGCATGAGTTTTCTTTTTTTTTTTTTTTTTTTTCGAAAGAGGAATTAAAAAGTACAGGCAGCCATGGAAAAATATAACACCGAAAGGAATTTTCATTACGTCAAACAATATCATAAAAGTATTTTCGTAAACCACGCTCCGCCTGCGTCATAGCTCAGTCCTAATGTTCGAAGCGGAAATGACGTTGGGATACGTGACAACAGGAATAATATTTTCATTGCAATCAGCTTGCCTTACGTCACGGAGATTTCCCTTGCGCAATAGCGATGCGATAAGAAGTGAAAGTGACGGAATGAATCGGAACATTGTCAAAGGCTGCAACAACGCGTTGGATAAACTGTTGGAGCCGTTTTAAAGACTGCAGGGGTGCTCACCAGGGGGGGGGGGGGTTATGGGGCACGCCTGAAAATGGCTTACTTCTTTTTCAGCTAGCATTCCAAATAACTTTTCTAATTACAGTACAACCTGTAAAGTTCACCACTTTTGTAAGTTGACCACTTTTGTCAGGAACGGAATTAGACCTTCACCCTCTATAAGGTTGACCACCTGTCTAAGTTGACCACTAAAGTGCTGCACCGTAAGTGATCAACTTACAGGTTTCACTGTATATCAAACACATTTTCATACGTGCTCTTATAAGCAACGTTCCTATTTTCTATAATCGCACGATTTCTATTTAACATTTTTAAAAATTCGATCATAAATGACAAATTGAAAGTGATTGTTTATTATAGAGCAATAGGAAAAATCTGAACGAGATTAATATTTTAAACTAAACATGTAGAAATTACTACAGATTACGAATATATATATAAAGTAGATACATACAGAGGTGAAAATATGTTAAAAATTATTTTAACGATCTTCTAGACACCGAGGAAAAAAAAATTCTAATTTGGGAAATAATTACATAATTATTTCTGTGCAAAAAATTTAAAAGATTTTAAAATTAAAAAAAAAGAGAGAGAAAGAAAAGAAAATTAAAAACGGTCTTTTTAAAAATAGATTTTGCTTAAAACAGATCCCAGATTATCTTTGTAAAGAAATACAGAATAGATAAATAAATAGATAAGTAAATAAAAACTTAGCTCAAATTAGCAATATTAATATGTGCATGTAAAAACTGAAACAAGAAAATGGTGCAGGTTTATCAACAAGTGTAGAAGTAAGTCCTCAGAAAAGTAAACCGACAATAGGAATTAGAATATTGTTAGTTATCACTATTTTCATTCATTACTACCGTTTTTTTTTTTTTTTTTTCATTTTTCCTAGTTTAAAAACATAAATAGTATTTTTGGATTTATACGAACTTTTTGCAAAGCAGTGGACAGCATAAATCGAAGTTACTATACATTCCCGAAAATCTTTTATGTCCCCAGTGTTCAGTGTTTTGCGTCTTGTATATGCGCTAGATTTTTTTTTCTTTTTTATGCGTGTATAATTCCTTTGAATTTCGGCAATAAGGATTTTAATGCCTCATAACAATGAAAATAATAATAAGCCCAAATCTTAGAAATAAACAAAGATCTAGTAAATACAGAATATGAAATTTATAAAGTCACCAACGAGATTAGACGTAAATATACAAAAGAAAGGAAATAAAATTTTGCGAATGAAACGTAGAGGGATAACAAGGAGTAAAAAATATATATATTCACTCATAAATAAATGAGTAAGCGAAGTTGAAAAACAACATTAGCTGGGTGATTTTTATGCAAGCACTTTTTTAAACATATTGGATAAAATGTTCAAGCGTAGGAAAGTGATGACAGTTCTGGAGAAGAAAAAAAGTTCCTTTCTCTTCAAAACACATGTAAACATTAATGTGCATACAATCATGTTTTTTATAAATAAATGACACTTACGACATTAATTTGTGTTATTATATTCTACTGGCCGTATTTTCACTATTATCATGCAATATTATGCTGAAAAAACCTACGTATGAAAGGGCTTAAATGCGCATGAAAGTTGCACAAGGAAAAAACAGCAACAAAAGACCACGTTTCGCTAACAGCTTTGACAGCTTTCCCGTTGTTAAAATAAACATCACGCCAAAAAATAAACCCACCAAGCACTAAGAAGTTGTGTACCCAGAAGGCCACTCGGCTTTTACGTCAGCGTGATCACACGGTTGGATTAGAGCGCCCGAATTGTTAGAGCAATTTGCTCCTGTCAGTTTTGACAGTAGCATGCGGTTAGATACAAATGTCGAAAACATGCCGCTGGGTCACGTGAGTGTTTTTTTTTTTTTTTTTTTTTCCCCTTTAGACAGCAGAGCTTTTATTTCTTTCTCAAGGTTTATTATTTTTTGAACGTCGAAAAGAAACATGGGACACGTTAACAAGCATTAGGAGTTGCTTTCGAACGTCGTAAAAATCCAAGATAAATCAATAAAAATGCCTAATCGAGAATATTTTTAAGCTTTTTTTTTTTCTTTTTCATTCTTCTCCTTTGGCTTAGCAAAATTCAGTGAAATAAAAACGAATCTATGTTTTGTATTTATGCGATACAATGGAGTGAAGCACCCATTGATTCACAAATTAAAACAGTAAAATCGTCCGTTCGTGTAAATGGTAACAAAAATTGTGTTAATTCTGTGCTAGAAAACCATTCGGTCAAGGAGAAAGTATTTCACGAGGAGAACAACGCATTGTTTAATAATTTATGAATACAGTTTATTACTATTTATTATCAAAAAACATTATGGCAATCAATTCGTCTTAGTTAAATGTACAAGTAACCTACTGCATTTTCAACCTCAAAGGTTCTATGAATGAATACTTTGATTCAGTTTATGTTAGGAATTTTAAAGCTTGCAAAAAGTATTAAATAATTGAATATATTTATATAGCAGTCTCTCAATATACAAGCTTCCTCATCAATACCTTACTGAGGTGTAACTGGAGGTGGAGCAGGGCAAAAATTATGTACTTAATTAATTACTGAAAAATTAAGACCTTCGAAGATTGTAAACATCAGTTAAAAAACTGATGTTTACAATCTTTACATTTATTGAATTAGGTCTCTTTATGAAAGTTTGTTCTACAGTTATGCTAAAACTAATGAACTTTCTGTCTGACTAAACCATCACATACAAAAAACTAATTTTGAAAGAATAAGTTTTTAGAAATTATTTTTTAGAATATTAGAGGTCCAATAACAACTAACACGGGAGCTACAATTAAAAACGTAAAATACTGTAGGCAAAAATTAAAGCCCCTCCAAGAAACGTATGAAAGAAAAAATAGCCAGAACTTAAATTTACATCAAGAAAATAATAGGAGAAAGCAACCGATCAGATAAACCCTGAAAGCTGTATCGTGAGTAATGTTTTTCAAGGATGTAGTAGTAGTTACAGAAACGCAGATAGAGGTAGAGAAAGAGGATGAAAAAAAGAAGCGATCATAAAATTAATCTGTTAAAAAAAAAGAAAGAAAACGAAAGGATTCAGCAAAAAAAGTCCCGCTTGCCGGCTGCCATATTAGGGGGATTCTTCCCGATTTAGGGGATCAGTGACCTTGGTGCAACCCAGATTTGAAAAACTTGTTGCGCACACGACCTTTTCTTTTCTCCCTAGTGCCGCTACGCGTGTCAAGCCGCACTTCGTCCCCTTTTCCCCCTCGCCAAAGGGAATCTTCTTTCCTTTCTCTGCAGCCTTTTTCCTCCTCCCATTTTTACTTTCAAAATTCTGAAAGTGCACACAATGCCGCGAACAGTGACACTGCCATGCACCTGGTTCAATGGACGATAAGTTTATTTATCTTAATATAATCAAGCAAAACTTTCTGGTAGGATGTTTTTTTCTTGTAACTATTGGAACATTATAAGCAGTACTGAATGAATTGCATTTAAAAGCAAATATGACTTTCTCGAAGGTCGGGGGGGGGGGGGGGGGGGCAGCTTCAAAACATAAACTTACATTTTTTTAATTTAAATAAAAATTCAAAGTTGATAAATAATTCTTTGCTTTGTCTAGAAATTTTGTTATTCAGTCTACAAAATGTTCAATTAGGAAACATCTTAGCACAATAACACATCCCAAACAAACTATAAAAGAATCATTATGACTCGTACAATATTTCATAGTACTTTAGAATTGTATAAAAATAAGAAAAGAGAAAGATGTGGAGCTCGATACAAAAAGTATCAGTGTATAGTTATTAGTTTTCTAATAGATATAGCATCACAAAAATCGAGTGCGCTAACTAGCGTGAAAATAACAGCAATCGAAAACCACCGAAGCGCTGAGGAATAAACAAAGAAACTACACCCGACCTCCACATGACAAGCCATTACTGTTATCAATCTTTTTAGAGAAATGAAACTAGTTAAAACTAGCTGATGTATTTCCGACCCAATCCTCGCGCGCAGCGGATCTCATTGTTCAAGGTCGAGATCTCTTGGCAAATCGGCTTTTCCATTCGACTGTCACTTTTCGCGCACGTTGCCACTGATTATTTATAAATCTTCCGTTGACAGATGGGTATCATTTTCGCTATCAGTGACCGCTTTTCAAATGAAACCACAACTTCGGTTCTTTAATTGGCATAAAGAACATTGTGCATAGTATTAGCACTGCTAAAGATTTTTTTTTTCCAGAGAAAGAGAGAGCGAGCAATAAAATAAAATTCTAAAGGTCAAGCTCACATAAATTTATTCTTATCGTGGGAGGGGGAGAAATAATCTTAGTTCTTCGTTTTATTGGTGAAAACAGACTTCCAATTTCATACAATTAAAATCCGTCAATAATAATAATAACAATAAATAAAAACAATAAATAAATACATAAAATAAAATTAGGGTTTCAAAAAACCATAAAAATTACAGCATGCCAACGAACAAGTAACAGTGTAGTCGGGAAATAATTATCAGATTCTGCAACTTTCACTACTTTTAAAAATTAAATCAAATATTATAAATGGTTAAAAGATTTTTAGGATTTATCTCTGAAAATACTTTTCCGTTAAAGATTCTCAACATACTATAAAAAGTAAAACAGCAAATTCTTAATTTTAAATGAACTTTTAAATATTTTTGCATAACAATAAATTAAACAAACAATAAATAAAATTTTACAATAAAATTTAAACAAACAACATTTTTGCTCGAAAAATGTAGCAGTACTGTTCAACAGCTAACTTTTAGAAATACAATGCATTTTTACATTTGTTTATATATTTTGTTGATTTTTTCACCTATAATATACATTTAATATATACCCCTCCTCCCCTCCCCCGGAAAATTTTGAAATGACGGGTCTCAAAATTTTGAAAAGCTGTTCAAAATGTTAAGAAGCACTCCAAACAGTCATCTTTCAGAAAGTAGAAGAAAAAAAAAAGCGTTTAAACATAAATAATTTCATAAACAATGATTATATAAAGTATTAAAACTCCCTACAAGTTTTGCGGGAAGTAATTAAAACATGACATTTAAAATTTCTACCTTCCATAGCACAAAACATACGTGCCATTATTGCCAACCCAAAATAAATTATTGGGATTAGAATTCACGCCTACGCATCGCAAAAGGACACTTCCCCGAAACCTTAATTTGGGAAAAGTGTGTGGGGCACAATTGTTTGGTATTTGCACGATTGAACGTGTGGCGAAATCGAAGCGGACAGCGAGGGGGCGTATGCGAATCAACACCCACGCAAATAATAGGGCGCTGCCCTTAAGAACAAATGTTCAAACTGAAAGACGTGGGCAGATGTCACAAATGGAGTCGTATATTCTAATTCCTAATAAAAGAATACATTTAATGAGAATCTCAACTCAACATTTCATGAATAAAAAAAATTGTCAAAATGACCGTTTTAAATGAAGGAAGCTTTTTCAATCAAAGATTCTCTCTTACTTGCACCAAAATCTATAAACGCAACTATTTAAAACATGCCTAAATCCAAATATATATCTAAACAACAACACGAAAAAATATTCTATTGCTGACATTGTATATAAAATTAACAAAGAATATAATTTACCGAATAGTTCTAAAACTTTGGAAAGCGGTTCGCAACAAGTACAGTGGTAATTACAATTAATTGGATTATTGGCCGAGCGAAAGCGAGTTTCAATTTACGCATTTTGCATTGTTTATGAATTTGTTTATTACGCAGCTTAACAAGGGACGGGTACCCTAAAAAAGTTGTTCTGCGACCTTGATGAGCATATCTCGTGTATTATCCAGACAATATTGCTGCTTTTTGCACTTTATTCTGGTTTGTTTACAAATATTAATAGAAACTTGATGATATCATTACACTGTGGATCGCAATGGGTATTAACTTTTTCAGTTCTACTGCAAAAATTATTTTCAGACGAAAATTCGAAGATAAATAATTGAAAGAGAAAGCGATAGATTAAAAATTAACTTTGATGAATTGAAACTAATAATTTCAGTTTTTAAATTTATGCAAGCAAATTACTGTTGAAATAAAAAGGAAAAATCGAAAAGCATTAAAGCTAAAATTAACAAATTGCAATTCTCCAATTAATAAGGTTTTATACAATTGTAAAACTTTAATTCTAATTTGGGAAATTTTATCTTTATTATATCAGCTGCAACGGCATTTTGGAATGAAGCGAAAATGCAATAACGAGATAAAAATTGACAAAAAAAATCAATTATCTTGGCATAATATATGCTTAAAATGTCAATGTCAGGAAATATTGAGTTACTCTTCAACATGCTCTGTGATGAAGACTCGTTTCTCCCCCCTCTCCCCCGAGTATTATAAATAACAAATATCGCGGATCGGGAAGACGGCGAAACTATTATTCAGAGATCCATTCCAGCGCGTGTAGAACTAGGTCTTGAATGTGAACTATTTCCGCTTGCCTGACGCTGCCCCTTTGGCACTTCCTACTTCCTAAAACCTGTTAAGTAGCGACATCTACCGGCAGTTCACATCAGCGGATACACGCGCCAACAACTTTCCTTTCCCCCTCGACTATTTAAAAACAATTAAATAGAGTTCAGGATTGCCTCTAGGGTCGACAAACAATGACTCGCACAAAAACGTGTGGTTGATTATTCTCCCCTCCTCATGATTATTAATATTAGTAATAAACTCAAAATAACTGGAACGTAATCACATTGCAAAAATAAATTCATATCATATCAATTGCAGATAAGAAAGTTTATTATCGCTTCGAAAAAAAAACTCATCAGAGCAAGATATAAATGGATTATGAAATTAACATGCCCTACAGATAGGAGCTAACAAACACAACTTCGTCTCACGCCCCCCCCCCCCCCCCAATGAACAATATTATTGTAGACTGAAAGGAGGTTTTGGTCAGAGCAATTTTACATACATTTACGTTTATTGTTATTCTCAATTTATTGCACAAAAAATTACATGACAAAATTTCCCTTATGATCTTCAATAGAATCGGACAACAAGTACAAAATACGCTTTAAGAAAAATAAATAGAGATAAATCTAAATAGAGAAAATGGTCTGGATAGAAAAAATTAAAAGCTCTCATCGGTCACTTCATAAAAATGAACTATAACATTATTTAATGTATGAAAGTCAGTATAAAAACAATGAAAAATGGGCTCATGCTTCAAATAACTTTTGCATAAGAGAGGCACCAATATTCAACAAAGATCTGATAGTGGAATTTCTTGACTTAATGTACAAAACCAACTTCAAAGATTAACTTCTTAAAATGAAACTGAATATTTAAGGTGGAGGTTAACTCTACCCTAATTGCGACGCACAAAGAACAGTTATTTCAACTGAACTCGGTGATAAGAACTGAAAGGAAGTTACAACGAAGAAAGAATGATGAATTATAAATCAGTCAATACTTAATATATTCTATAAATGCAAATGTGCACTTTTACTTTGGTGTTAAGCAACCCCCCCCCCCCCCCCCGCTACGACACTGAAATGCAAATAGAATCTGAATTGCCCTATGGGAGCAGCTACTTAAAATTTCAAGGCTGTAAATTTAGTGCAATATCATTCGCCATTTTTAGAGCTGAGCAGGTTTTGAGGCAAAAAATACGATTGAGTTTAAATGCAACAGTGAAATTTTAATTTTTATTTGGGAAATCTTTCATTATGAGGCGCATGTATGCAATGTAGCAATACAACTTAAAATGTCAATTGAATTTATATTGAAATAGTACTTAAGGCGTTTTCAGTGTTACTCACCAGATGGCGCTGCCGTCGTGAAATCATCAGCTGGAGTACTGTAATCGCTTATGTCGGATGTCCAATCCGTCATCAAAGCGGATTCAAAGTCTAAAGCTTCTCCGTCAAACACGCAAGGCATGCTGGAATTGCGACTGTTTCCGGAGCCAGAAAACAACGAATTATTTATTTGATCACCGCCGAAAGGCAACACGAGAGTCATTTTGGAGCAACAATGGGCTCATCGATGTTTCCAAAACGCAAGAACCAATCAAAAAACAAATTGTTGTTTTATGCAAAATAAAATGATAAATTCAAAAAAAAAGAGAAAGTAAAAAAGTAATCCAATGCGCACTATATTGCACTGACACTCTTGGGAAGTTTGCAAAAGTAATCCAGAGAACAGAAACAGGAAACTGAACTGCACTTTTTTTTTTGTTTTCTTTTCCTCTTTCCTACCTTCCGATGGAGGAGCGGCGCGAAAACACAACCGATCGGGTCTACGTCACTGACTCAACTGACGACTGCCCTGCAGTCGCATCAGCAGCTGGCCGAGTACAATTACTTGCGTGGGCGCGTGCGCGAGCTACTGAAAGTAGCGCCCTCTCTCGGTCGGTTTACCAGCACTACAGGTTGTCTATGCAAGATAAACAAGCTCTTACACGGCTCATGCGTTGAAAGTTTCTTTTTTATCTTTTCGATTTCACAATTCTATCGCTTGCGTCTTGTTCGGGTAAATAAGATGGTTGGGATAAATAACGTTGTTTTCCAGAATTTCTTTATTTGATACTTATATTTTTTGGCCAAGGAAGAAGATGTAAATTAATGTTCACTGAAGATTAAAATTTAATAACAATAATAATAATAATCAGAGGGGAATTAATATAAACCATTAATTTACTTCTTTTGAACTTCAGCAACATAAAGTGGACACTTTTCCTTTTTTTATTTTATATTGCTATATGTGACAATGATTTCATAAAATTATTGATCATGAATAAGTTCGAAAATCCAGTTCGCAACCATTCTAGAGTAAAAGAAACGTATCCTGTGAAAGGGGTACAGGATAAATTTCTACAGTTAGGAGTAATTTCAGGGTAGTTCTTTGACTATTTTTATTTATGTCATTAAAAAATATTTTTCTTTCAAAATGCATTTGATGAACCTGTGAAATGGAAAAACTGTATGCTGATTATTAAAAAGAAAAAGGTGTATATTTTTGTATTCTTTGTACTTCTCCTTGTATTTTATTTAATCTCTTTTTATTTTTTATTTTCTTTAATTTTTTACTGATTTATTTTTTGAAGTTATACAGTTGTCGCGATGAGAATGAAATTTCAACATGCCAAGGAAGTAGTGAAGCGGAGATGTTTTTAGAGTAACGTCACAAATTAGTCTGATTGTGAAGGGGGGAGGGGGGGCTTTGCTAATGCTCCTCTCCCAGGCACTTTCGGAGAGAGTACACACGAATAAATTCTTTAATTAAATATTTATGTTTTAAAAAATAAGTATTTTATAGGATATTTCATTAAAATCAAGTCAAAATAACATATATTGTATTTTAGAAGGTCATTTGAAAAAAAAGTTTCATGGATATATTTTTAAAAGTAATTAATTATTGAGAAAAAAAATTGAACGACGCATATAGGAATACAGCATAGTCTTTCCCAGTTCTCTTCATTTGTGATTCACCCATTAAAGATTTCATAATCCCATACTGTTGAAACCATACACCCTCATATACATCTACGGTTTTTGTGAGACAATAAAAAAATGAAGGACACAAAAATAAAATCATCTCAAAATCAACACACAGCTCTGAAACTTCATGACTCATGATCTCTATTTACAGTTTCGCCCTTTTTCAGGAATCACTCATAATTAATTGTCATAAATCCCATCTATTCTTATGAATTCCTCGAAAAGTCTCACTGAAAAGGCACGAAAATGTAAAACAGGAGCGGATCATTTTGCCAGTGGCGAGTCTTCTCCCAGCCGCCGTCTGCTAACCTTGGTCGGATTTTGGTCTGTCTCGAAAAACATCTGCGATCAGGTTGATGAAACTCCGATCTGCCCTCTCCCCGCCCAACCTTCCTCCCATGATCGACCCCGACATATCCTCTCATTCCAAGGAAATTGAGGCAGTGCTCATTTGAATCGAGTTTCATTTCCCCCCTTTTTATTTCTTTTTCTGAGCGATAGAAAGATCAACGTTTTTCAGTTGTTTAGTCGTTCCAATGTATGAAATAGATTTCAGTTCTGATTGTTTTACCCTGGAATAATTTAGATATAAATGCAGTTATAAATATATCGGAAAACCAGGAAAATTTAGAGCGGAGCAGTGTGGCAGCGACATTTTGCTCAAAACTGGAGCAGAGCTGCAACAAAAAAATATTTGTTGTACTCCTCTGCTCCACATTTTTCAATTAAAAAAAATTATTGCATAAAAAACGGAGCTGTGTGGCAACGACATTTTGCTCAAAACTGGAGCAGAGCTGCAGCCAAAAAATGTTTGTTGTGTTCCGTTGCTCCACTTTTGTCAATTAAAAAAAAATTTTATTGCATGAAAAAGAAAAAATTAATTAAAAAGAAAAGAACACTATAATATGTGAAAATTATTCCTATCGCGGAGCGGAATAACTCAAAAAAATGCCTGCGCCAGATACAAGTAAAAAACAAAAGAAATATGCAGTAAACTTTTGATTATCTATGAATAGTTAAACCGGAAAGCGAATTGTACGGGAGCAGGGGCGGAGCAAGGATTAACTTCGGGAGCGAGTACCAGTGCGTAAAAAAAGATTTTCAATCTAATTAAATTGTCATATGAGTGTTTATGCATATTTTTAGGGTCCCTTAACACTAATAAATCCAGCAGTGCAGAGAAATTATTCCAGTTTACTTCGATTGAAAACGTACTATGTTTTCCCAAACGTTTTAAGACAGTTTACTGTACAAAACTGTACAAAAAATTTCACCACATGCTATACTAATGGGCCGTCATAGCATTTTCAACAAAATAAATGCACATTCGTAAAAATACATTTTATTATCAAAGCCAAGAAAGACTGGGGGGAGGGTAATTAATTGCCCCTTCCCTTCCAGAATCCCTTAAATGACGAGCCTGGGTCAATCCTGTAAAAATGTTGAATTAGCTACTTCAATCTGTTAAAATAGAAGGTAGAAAGAAGAGAATAAATCTCAGTAAAGAATGATATAGACTTGATTCTAAATTCTGTGATAAACAATCGAACTTTCTTGACTCATTGTCGAATTTTGACCGGTCGTGTTATTGACTCCTGTTATAACTGTTTACATGTTTCTCGAGTATGAAGAAGTGCCCCATTTTCGTCAAGGCAAACAGTTCGTTGATACCTTGAGAGCAGAAAGGGTTTCTTCTCGATGGGTTGCATGCACTTCAGATGATAAATATTTTCTTGAGTTGAAATGAGAAGCATCTAATGCAGGCACTGGCGTAGCTAGGAGGGAGGGGTGGATACCCCTCCCCCCCTGAAATGGGGAAGATTCTCTAGAATTTGACCAATTTTTCCTGTAAAACAATGTAATTAGCTTACTTTTCCTGAAGAAATCCCCCTGAAATGGTGAAGATTGTCTAGAATTTGGCCAATGTTTCCTGTAAAACAATGAAATTCGCTTACTTTTCCGGAAGAGAGCCCCCCCCCCCCCCTTAAATGATGAAGATTGTCAAGAATTTGGTAAATTTTCCCTGTAAAACAATGAAATTAACTTACTTTTCTCGAAGAAACCCCCTCCCCAAATCCGGGTCTACGTACGCCACTGAGAATGCAGGAGTTGGTAACACGCAGTTCTCAGTATCATTCTAAATCGTGTCCTAAAATAAATTGCATATTCGTAAATTATTAAGAAGGTAAAAACAAATCACAGAACAAAGCAATTTTTTTATTGATTTGCTTTGGAGAATATTCATGAATTGCAACTACAATAGACTCCCGAAAAGAAACTGTCCAAACTATGGGTATGCTATCGTCGCACACTAGTTGTTGAAAGGGCAATTAAAACTGACAGAAGCTTCAACCACGTTATAAGGAAACAAATGAAAGAGAGGGCTCATAAAAAACAAAATAATCTCCAAAAGTCATTTGATTATAAAGAGGAATAAGTCAATCCGGAGGTAGAAAATACTACCCTATTCTAATGAAAATTTATATTCAACCTTAAAACATCATTTGACACCATTTCTTTGCTGTGCCCGGTAGAAATCATGAACTATTTTTTTCACCATAGGACAGCGACCCACTCTAATGAATATTGTCTTACATGACGTCTCTCAGGAAGACAGAAATCATTTTAAAGGGTACATAGAACCCGTCCCGAAAATAACTTCATATGCGCCCTTGGGTATGAGTCTCTTAGTTTGGAAATCCCACTCCTTTCGAAACTCGAACCTTTTGACATTGATAAGAAATTTCATATGTAATCTACTCTGTGAAACGTCAAAATCAAAATTTTATTTCATTTACCCATCCGTTGCACCACCTTCTATTAAATAAAAGTATTTAAAATCCAAATGGTGGCAATTTCTTGTGAAACAGAAATACGTTGTCACGCCGGCATGCTTTTGCTTACTAAATTCGTTTGAAATTCGGCATCGAACTGATCGTTTCGAAAACTCATTTTTACATTCTTCCTATTAAAGGTTAAAGGTGTCTTGCTGTTCCTTTTGCTTCGCGGCGAAAGTGCGCAATCCGGCCACACGAGTCAAGTGTCTGTGACGTTTCGAAATATGTTTCTGGTTTGGTCTTGATTCTTGGACGTGAAATCAAACGTTCTTTATGATTGTAATGGGACGGAATAAAAACGTTTGTATTCCTGTTACGAGTAATAATAAGGGTTTAATAAACTAAGAAAACAGTTTGTACATGTTTCTAATTAATTATTCTACTGTTTGCAGTTTGGAGAAGAAATTATGTACATAATTATCCCACCCCTTCGTTATTAATTTATTAATTAATGTTATTGAGTATAATTATTATAATTCATTTTTGAACCATTTCTTAATTTCCAAACTTATATTCTGCTTTACGTTTGGAGACATTAAACGGGAAAATTGCAATTTTATTCTTCTTAAGACTAGTTAAAATTTGGAAGCACACTGAAAAGAAAAAAAGAAATAGAAATAAAAAAAGGTTCTAATTGTAATGAAAAACCCTTAGTATGAAATGATGATGAAATAAAATTAAGGTTTTTTTCTGCACCGCATTTAATTTTTGTTCCTCTTGGAAGAAAAGAAAATGTTTAGAATTGTATTCGCCCCTTTCCCCTTCCCCGTCCCTTGTAAGAATTAACAAGGAAAGAAAGGAATATTGAAAAAGAGACTTTTTTTGAAATGTTTTCACATTCAAATACAATTTTTACCATAAAAGAAATAAACAATAACTAAAGTGCATATTTTTAGGTCTTTCAAAGCACATTCCCACGCATTTTTCCACCTTCACAACACATAAAATTTGAGGCGCAGCTCACCTGTAGCTATTTCTGCAGCTAAACGTGCAGCAAGAAATAAAATAGGTGCGCATTTACGATGAGAGATATTCTGCAGCTCTTTGTAGCTATTTAGAAGAACAGCTGTTTAACGAATTCCTGGATGACAGGTGTTTCTACGATATCGGCGCACAGGCGATCGGCGTATTGACTTTATTAAAGACCCACGTTTTCCTTTATCGTCCCCGACCTATCTGTCTATTTTTAATGCGACCTTCCTCCTCTGATAGCTTACACGACACGGCCGATCAGTAAAAGTGTTCGATATGAAAGAGTATCGGAAAACGATTTTGTAAAGTTGGCCATCGTTGCCAATTAAATAGAAGATTTAGTATTGCGTTTTTAGAAAAGATTAAAATGTTTGTGGAGTGATGAAATTGCTACCATTACTTCTCAGAAGTACTGTTTTTTACATTTTCCCAATTGGGAAATTTTTAATTTTTGTTTCCGTTCTTTTTCCTCTAGAGTAAATAAAGATGATCTCTATAAACACTTTAGAGCATTGCATTGTTTTTAATTTAAAAGAAATTATACGTTAGGCTCTCCGAAAAAAAAAGTAATATTTCTCATTTGAAGTGATTGACAAAGATAAAGAGAAGAAATTTATAATGCAAAGAACTATGATGGTGTAATTAAAATAAGTTTAATGATAGTGATTTGGGATCTGCAGATTTATGTTGTTTTACTTTAAAACTATCCTAACATTTTACCCTTTTTTAACCTGCTTGTTTCGAGATAAAGTATATTATCCTTTGAAAAGGCATATTTGAAATAATTTACAACGTAAGCTAAACGACCGAGATAAACGGATAGAGATAGCTATCTTTACAAATTCGATGTCGGTACACGGTAAAGTGGGCTCATTTAGTTCTGTACAAACTTCTTCAAGCCCGTTATTTGGGCAATCAGGGGGCGGACCCTCCGACTTTTAGAAAGACATTGAATTTATACATGTTTTTATGTATTTAGTTGTTTTTTACCTATAATATGTATTGTAAATATATACCCTTTGCAACCTCCCCCCCCCCCCCCGTAAAATTTTGAAATGACGGGCCTAAAATAATCTTTATTTTAATTTTTTTTTTTTTTAATTCCTAGTTCAAAGTTAGTTTTCTTAGCAGCTGTACCATTGTCAAAATTTCCTAGTGAAATCATGTAGGCGACAGCGATACTTCTGTTGTTGGATGTGTGCTGAAATTTCTATCTGACTTTCAGCAGCTCCACTTTGACCTCTACACGAATGCTCCCTAGATAGCACAATGATCGGGGAGCGTGCAAGTCCCTCTCGTCCTCCCCGCGTAGACTCCGGGGGAGTGGTGAGTGCCGGGATAATAATAAATGAGGTATGTGCTACTCGATAGGGCCTCGGGTGGTAAGCAGCAGGTTCAGGCCGGAATATGCAGTTATGGACACGCTTTTTTGTACTTGTGGGGATACAGTGAGCATCCGATTTTGAAGAGATGCTGATTTTGGATAATAGGATTGGATATTATGTACCCTTGAGCCTTGAGCATCTGATTTGACGCGAGGTGCTGATTTTGGATAATAGTATAGGAGGAGGACAGCGTTTCCCAACTGGTGGTTCGCGGGCCTCCAAGGGTTCGTGTGGTGTCAAAAGGGGGTTCACGAAAGTAATATTGCAATAGCGGAATTTTTTAATTGCTAACGTTAAAAAAAAAAAAAAAAAAAAAAAACGAAATAATAAACTTACATACGTATTAGGGCGGAGTGTGAAAATGATTTTTTTAAATAAATTGTTTCCCCGTTAATGCGTAAAAGTTGGGAACTCATAGGAAGTATACTAACAAAATTTGAAATGCACTTATTTCTACTGTTACCTGATTTCAAAAATTTGAATCTCAAAGTAGTATCGAAACATATTCATTGATTAAATTTAAATTTTAAACTAATGTTTCTCCTACCATTTCCCACATGTGTCACGCTAGCACGAAGAAGGAGTTGGATATGCGAAAATGTTCTAAAAAGTAAAATTTTGCAATATTTTCGACTAATTTCTCATATGCAGGACCCATATTCTAACCGGAAGATTATTTATTCATTAATTTAAAATTTTGTACTCTTAATTATCTCCAACTTTTACGAATTTTGTGTATTTCAACCCGATAGTCAAACTGAACGATATTTATTGATTGATTCAAAATTTTGGACAAATATTTCTCATGTCATTTCACAACTTTTTCACTCTATCAGCAAAATACTTTTTACAGATATTTTTGCGAATACATATTTTTGCTACGCTATTAATAATTAAAATAATAATAATAAAAGTATTTTTCTATATTTACTCTTTAATGTTTTGCAATTATATTTTCATTTCTTGTTATGAACTATTTGCAACAAGAAAAATAAATGTGCTACCAAATTTTATAGTTTTGTTACCCGTTACTCACGGCTGCAGAAGGAGGGTTCCTCATCAAGGACAAAAAGGTTGGGAGCCACTGGTATAGGACACAAGCAGGGTAGAGAGGCTGGGCCTCAAGGCGGGATGGTTCCATGCCCTCATTTTCTTTTCTTTTTATAATATTTATAGGTTTGGTTTAAATTAATTTTATATGGAAATAAGTTGTAGAATATTGAACAATTAATTATAAGAAAATTTTAAAAGGAAAATTCTTTTTTTCCGCAACATTTAATAAACAGCAGCACACTGGTCTTCTATAACCATGACGAAATGTTTTTAAAACGAATTTCTCCTCCGTTTCAAAATATTAAATAAAATGCGCCGTATTGTGTTCCTATAAACACTATGAGATAACGAATCTATATTTTAAAAATTCAGATGATTCGTGTTGCTTTTGAGTGGGGAAATGCTGACTCTAACGGTTGACACTTTTTGTTTTGTTTATTTAGAACGGTTTGTTTATTTCCTTCCCGAGGGGGGGGGGGGGAGAATCAGTGGAGGATCTATTTTAAGAGCATTAACGAGTCATTCCTGAGCGCGTCATGATCATGACTCACGAGTCTGCTGTTTCTTTCGAAACACACGTTTCGAAAGCAATTAGGCAGCAACATTGACATTTTTCCTGAAAAAAAATATATTCCGTAACTTCCTTTTCCACGTTCAGAGAAAATTTTGATAATAAAGCCAATGCAAGTTTTCCAAATGCCAGAATAAGCGTCTATGTCTTCTAATTAAATCAGATCTTCAAGTCAGGGTTGCGAAACGTCCTGGATTTTACGCGAAATTCCCGTACTTAGAGAAATTGACCAAAATCCCGTACTTGCCAGGATATTGATTAGGCCGGATATCGGCTATCTGGCGACCCTTGTGCGATAGTTCATTACCGGATACCTGACTTTGATGGTTGAAACCAGTAAATTCTATGCATATTTTAAACATTCCTCAGCTTCCAAATACGTAATAAGTTTTTAATTTACAAATATTTTCAAAATATACTTATTAATTCGATTTTGAAAAATAAAATTGACATACCGGATAAGCGGATGTTTCTTGTTATGGCCGGATCTGGTTCCGGATATTTAAAAATTGGAGGAGTACAGTATACCCCCCCCCCCCCCCCCCCGCCGCTGATCCCCTGTTGTCCCGTATTTGCAGTTTTTTAATTTGGCAACCCTTTTTCAAGCCTTGAAGATGAAAGGAAGAAAAGGCATTGCATCAGTGCTCTTTTATTGATACAGTAGGGCAAATTATGATTGAAAATTATTTACCTAAACGGTTGCACTAAATGTACGCTTTTTTCTTAAATAATATATCTACAGTGTAATAAGCTTTAAAAAAGCCAAAAAGCGAAAATTATTGGGGAAAGGGGGAGAGTTCTGGAGCTTTTGGTGCGCCATCGCTCTTAGGGGCCGTTCATAAATGATATCACGTTTTTCCCCCATATATTTGACCCCCTCCCCCCTCTTTGTCACATGTCACGCTATGTTGCATAATGCATGATGTCACACTTCTTGTTACCCCCACCCCTCCCCTTGTCACACTTTGTCCCAATTTCACAAACTCTACTCCCCCCTCGAAGCGTGACATCATTTATGAATGATCCCTTAGTGCATGTGGGCACTAAGGGTTCCTGCAGAAGCTATTAATATCATTGGCAAACGAGGTGAGCTTCCATATATACTAATCATCTTGGTTTTTAATATTTTCATTGCTTTTAAGTAGTATTTATTTTCGTACTGGGCTCAGATTTGTTACTTACACGCTCATCCACAGACATTGAAAGCAATAACTGTGATAAACTGATAACAAGCAGTTGTTGATAAAAATAAGTTTATCATTATCTGAAGAAGGGAGATAAGTGCTGATATTTGAGAAGCGTGGTTGTGCCTGTGCTTGTTATCATTCGTGGAAACGTTGAACGCGGCTTGATGATCCGAAGAGTTTCTGTTGCTATATGAAAGCGACCTGTAAAGTCGGGAAGTCGAATTCAAGGAGCTTTATTTTATCAAAAATTAAAAAAGCAATATCTTTGCGAATCATTTTCCGTAAAAGCATTCATCATTCTAACTGCCCCGCTTTTAAAGCACAGCATGAAATAAGCAAAAACTATTTATAAAATTCTTTAATGGATTTTCGGAGATAATTTCTCTATTTTATTCAACTGTGCAAAAACAATATATGTACTTAAAAAAAAAAAAAAAAAAAAAAAACAAGTGTGGGGGAGACCATTTTTCTAATGATATATTTTTTTATTAATTTATTTATTTCCAATTTTAATTATTTGTATATTTCATATTTTAAAGAATGAATGTTTTTAGATTCAAAAACGAAAAACATCAAAACAAGCTGATTCTCAAAGAAATCTATCCTAGTAGAAGAAAGTTTTCCACGGTGCGAGTGATGGGTAGATTGATTTTTTTAAATCAATCTCCGCATTTGAATTCATAAAAAAAATTTAAAAATGGTTCGAGAAAGCAAGGGAAGAGAGGATTTAAATGTTACTCATGAAAAAAATGTCTCCTAGAAACATTTTTGTAATTTGTTAAAATGCTTTTGCGTTTAATTTTCTACCAAACTATCGAATTATACAATAATGAGGATATGAATGTTAGGAATGAAAGTGTTTTTTTTTTTTTTTTTCGTTTTGAAACATTTTTCAACCTTAAATTGAAAAGTAAATCTAAAGATGAAATATTTTCTCTTAGTGACGAATTAACGGATTTTGGATGACATACCCTATTGCTTCAATATTTATTCTAAAAACATTTTTTCTTCCTCTTGTTTTCCCTCTTTTTCCTTTCCCCTTCTTCTTTTTCGGAAGAACAAGATTTCCTTTGACATTTAGATATATTTTTCCTTCCATTTTCTAGTTAATGGAATGTGCCTATTGATGTCTCTCAAATGGTTGTCATGAAAGTACGCATGTCACAAATTTTTTAAACAATTATTCATAAGATTTTTTTTTTTTTCTTGAAAAATATCGTTGTTCACAGTTTAAAATAACATGAAAAACAAATATGATACATAACGGATACAGATGTGGGGGAAGAACAGCTGACACATTATTACATGTTATCAGCGGGGGGAAACATAAAATAGCACTAGCGTCACATCACCACTCGATATTATCGCGATAGTTACGTCAACCTGTTCTTGTTCCAGACGATTTTGAGTAGTTTTTGATAGATAGCAGTAGTGGGGGAGGGGGGGGGATGGTGCACTCATGAATGCCCTTCTGTAGAACAAAGTGTGCACCTGTAAGGGAGAATTTTGCTCCCTTTTGAAATTCTCCAATCTGTTTCTGAATAAAATAAATAAATAAATGAATGAATGAATAAAAATTAGTGGGCCAATCAGGTAAAAATAAGTAAGGTATGATTAATTAAGGTAATTTTAGCTAAAAATAAATAATTCTCTTCATTAATTCTTCAATATTCGATAATTTATTAGCTTATGGTATCAATATTACATTGTAGCAAGTGCACTTTTTTCCCTCTTTCCCCCATCTTAGACCAGAATAGGGGAAAAGAAGTAGACGTGGAGTAGCGTGCCTTGGGTGCGGTGGTGTGTTATATGTGTTGTGTGTTTTGTTCGTTGTAATATAAGTCCCCGTGTCAAATAAAGCAATGTCTTCACTTTTGAGGATCGCTTGTAAAAAAAAAAAAAAAAAAAAAGATAGTGAATTTTTAAAGAAAGAAAGAACAAGAAGAAAAGAAGCCCTTTGATTGCAAACACAAAATATTTCTAAGATATTTGACTAAACTTATACTTCCAAGTTTTCAAACAAAACTTCAAAATATTTTTTGGCCCGAACTGACTCTTGAATTCTTTGCAATAGTTCTTAAGAGTTTCAAATATAAAATGCCTTGAAAGATTAACAATGCAATTCTAATACAGCATTTCGGTATAAAGTTGTCATTTTGAAATAACTTTCAATTCCTTCGAAGACTTTGCTGTATAACTTTCTGCAATTCTGAAAAGAAAAGTAGCTCAAACCGCAAATGTCTTGCAAGATCAGCAAAATTGTTTCGTTTCGCAAAGCTAGGACAGCTTAGGAATTCTTCATAATCGCTTGATAAAGACCGTTTATCAGAAGTAAACACTCGTGCACAATCCGTCGAAGCCACCAACCAACACAAGGTGCGCGGAGCTATGCAGCTGACACTGCACAAGATGTTTTTAAATCTCGGCATCAGGCACTTTCTTTTTCCATATTCCCCCCACAAATATGGGGAGGGGTGGATCGCCGCCACTTTCCCTCCTTCCCCGCAATCTGGGTCTTCCCCCGCGCCCCCGCGTGCGGAGGGGTCCCCCCTCCCCTAATACTGCTCCGACTGCTCCCCATCCAAACCAATTCGCAGGTCGATAACAAAGTCGTCTCGACATCAACAATACCTCCATAGGGTTGCCTCGCTTGGCTCATTATCGCCAAGAGGGGAAATTGCTCGTGATCTGATAGTCGCGAAATCGATATTTTGTGTTCCGTGGCTTTTGGGATGAAATGGGAGCCTGAATAAAATTTCGTGCAATCGAAGAGGACAATAGGAAATTTTAGGCATATGTTTTGATCTTTTTCCTTTTCTTCGATCGGGAACAGTTTGCTTAAGAATGACTTATAAACAAAGCAAACTTTATAATTTGCAATAATTTAAATTTTAACATGAGAGCCAATTGTATGACAATAATTTAACTTAGAGACGAATAAAATAATAATAAAAAAAGCCGCTAAGGCACCGCTCATAAATGATGTCACACTTTTTTCCGATATATTTGACCCCCCTCCCCCTTTGTCACAAAATGTCACACTTCAACGGACCTCCCAAGCCCCCTTTGTCACACGTCACGCTATGTTGTATAAGCCTGAAGTCACACTTATTGTTACCCCCTCCCCTCCCCTTGTCACACTTTGTCACAATTTCATGAACACCCCTCCCTCCTCGAAGCGTGACATCATTTATGGATGACTCCTAAGGGACATTTTTTTTTGAGTTTATGGTTTGCTGCTCTGAGTGATCATTGGAAATAACGGGACTAACATCAGAACTACTGCCTCTGCGAGCATCATTTGGTTGGGAGCGACATTATCTTGGAGTGTGCAATATTCAGTATACATGGAATAGTAAAGTTAATTTTACTACGTAACTATTTATTATTCTATTATTTTACCATTTCGTTTTTGCTACATTAAAAAGAATCATTTTACTCTTTAAAAACATTAAAAACTAAAACTTTATTTAACTGTTTCCAAATACCGAAACAGAAAAAGGAAGAAAACCTGTAATTATTTTGAAAATTTAGCAAATCATTAAATGATGTTTAACACGCATTCCTCCCCAGAATAAAATACCGATTTCTAACAAACTCTTAATTAATAAGCTACAAAATACAATTCATTCTGACAAACTCTACCTAAAAACATATGGCTCACTTCCCAATTGATATTTTTTTAAGGCAGAACTGTTGGTGTAGTTAAAAGGCTTTATTTATAAATCATTCCATAACAGTTGTGCGATTCGCTCAATTGTGTTGTTTAGATAAACAGTCGGTGTTTGTTTTGACAACCTGCGTGGAATAAAATTGCATCAACTCCTCATCATCTCGGATTTATCACTGCCATTATTTTCTCTACACTTCCTACATTGAGACACACAAAAAGATCACTTAATATACACCAAATCCCTAGATGAGTCGCCACTGCATTAAGCTTAATCCACACTTCGCCATCCTAATTCAATCCCCCCATCACTGACATAAATGCAAAGACTGCCTAATAAAACCATGCAATTCCTCCCCCACACCTCCTCCCAACTTTCGAAAACGGAACGGGGGGATGGAAGCTGATCACTTCCACCCCATTTTATTCCCCCTCATAACTTTATGGCCGGACGAGAGGGTACGCGAAGGGAGAGCGAGAAAAATTAAAAATCACACTCCGTGAGTCATTGGGGGTGGAGGAAAGGATTTCTTTGTCTTTCCGAGCTGGAGGAGTCGTTTTGATGGGATTTATCATTCGGAAGAGGGTCGGGGACATAACAGGCGACTGTTAGTTTTTATTTACTGTCACGGCTCCTAATGGATTTATAGGTAATTTATAGCTTTCCCCTCAGCCGCGAAGAGCGGAGGGAAAGCCGAATTATGCGTATTTATGTCGGGACAAGGAGAAAGCACGTGCAATTACTGCTCTCAAAATAGTCGTTTTTGTTCTTGGGTGCTTGCTAGACGTCGTATAATGGCATCACCATTGGATAAGTAAAATGTTGTTTTGGGGAAGGATAAAAGGGTTAACAGAGCACAAAAGATGATTGACTATAATACTATTTATTGGCGCGATGACATTTATGGGACAAACTTTTCTGAACTTTCCACGAGTTGCAGAGGGCAGTTTGTTAATACTGCGGCATACTAAAGATATAAAGTCGTAAGGCTAAAAAAGAGAGAAAAAAAGTGAAACAAGGGAAAACCGATAGCTAAATCCTGAGTCTTTTCATCATCAGTCTTTTCATGCATTTCGCCAATATGTCGAGTTGTTAGAAATATGGCTGAAACTAACTTTTACTACTTTTGTTACGACGGTTTGTTTTGCATAAAGTTGAGAAACATTTATATATTTTTTTCTTCTAGAGACTAAATTATATGCAATTACTGAACAATTATTTACTAAATTATTTTCATTTTAAAATATGATTGTATATATATTTATATGTATTACCTATTACAGGAAGATTATTGGAATTTATTTTAGAATCTGCTTTCAGTTGCCTTATGGATACATAGAAAGTATTTTAAGCAGGTACCTGGAGCAGCAACGTTTTTGACCCTTGCTCCGGCTTTGTTCCAGCTCCGATCCGTGCTCCCAATAATTTTGACAAATTATATTTTTTATCTCCCCTTTTTATTATTTGATTAATTTTTTGGATGATAAATTTAAAAAAAATCGGACCAGTAGAGCACAGCAGCTTGCTCCGGCTCTGCTCCAGTTTGGAGCAAAATCTCTTTACTCCACTGCTCCGCGCTTCGCTCCAGACCCCTGATTTTAAGAGTCTAAATGAAATTAGACTGAACATTTTGCTTTCAAAGCTTAACTTTTGTTAATTTGCTGCTTACTTTGATAACTTTTGTTAATTTGGTTGTATGTATTTTTATCGATTTAGGACGGATAATTGCATGGGGGCGGATGTGCGGAAGATCAAATTAAAAATTTTAAGATCTTATCTTACTTTGTAACTTTAAAAATTCATTATTTTTTAAAGATCCTGCTCATATATAGCTTCAAGCATGTGAAGTTTCGCAGGGCAGCATCCAGTGTTTTTGGGGGGCATGGGGTGGGGGGGGGGGGCTAACTTTGACACACTTATATTAAGGAAATATTCACGGAGGAACATAGGCTACACTGGAAAAAATTCGGGACTTCCGAGATACGACCTTGAAAGTTGGTAATCTAAATTGGCATATCGTTTAGGCGCTAATACAGGATTTTGCGAAGCAGATCACAATATTTTGTCATTTTACATATCTCTCGGGAAATTTGTCAAAGGCAAAAAATTATGAAGTTTCCTTTCACTATTCTCGCAATTTTGAATAATACATAAATCTCGGAGGAGGGGGGGGGGGTCATCCCCCTGTACTCGAACCTGATATGGTTGAAAAGAACAACCTGATATTTAGTGAGTAAGTATTAGTTATTATTATTATTATTTTAAATCATAATTCTACGACGTATCAATTAAGTGAAAATAATTGAAACTGTAACGGCGTCCTGTCATTTATTATCACTTATACTTAATTGTCTACCCTCCCTGGTCATAATCGAATGAGTATGGAATATCAATAGAACAGTCAAGTCTCTTCAAGAAGTCAGTAGAACGGTAATAAACCGATGAAGCGAAACTTCCCTCCACCAGCCAACCATAGATGCAAGTGGAATACTCTGCTATCGTTTCATCCATTATCATGACCCACAAACATTTTCGGAAACTTTCGAGAGTCTATTTTTCCCACCACCCTCTCTTCCTCTAATTGCATCACCGAGTTCGCGCAGTCGCACTTCCTGCAGAGGCACGCTAAATTCCGTTTTGCTTTTATGGGTTTTTCTGCAAACGACTTCCTTCAAAGATGAAAAATCGTTTGCACTTCGCAAAACGGGCTTTAAAACGGTTTCGCTGTTCTTCTTCTTCTTATTATTATTCAAAATATATACACCAATAAAAATTATACAATAAAAACTAACTCTATAATTTTGGGGAAGTTTCTTCGTAATAAGAAATTTTCCATGTTTTATCTCTGGTAATATTGACGTGTTCATAAATCATTTTTCTGACGACAGTCGGTTGATATTAAAGAATTAATTTTTAAAAGTTGTGCTTATGTGAAATGAGCATGGCATATAACTTTGTGCTCGTTCTCACGTGATGTTTGGAAATTTTAAAACCAATAATATTTCCAAAGACTATCACCATGTGTCACAAGAGTACAGGGACCAAGCACAAAATGTGTTCATCATGCAATTTTCTTTTTCTTTTCGTTTCCTTCGTTCTTTCTTCTCAACTTGAATACAATTTGATTAAAATATAACATAATTAATTGTGTATGACAAGCTGTAAAAAAAAAAAAAAAATACACGCAGAGAGAGTTCGTCGCTATAACTCTTTAAAAAATACGTCACAAATATCAACAACAACAATAAAATCTTAAATAAAAATAAATAAATAAATAAATGACTTGTAGCCGTGAGTATGGAGAAAAATAAATGATTTTCAACAACTGAAGATAAATTTTCATTAAATGTGAATTTTGCAAAAGAAAGTGAACTTTTATTGAAAATGTAATTTTTATATAGGAATTTTTACAAATGGAGTGCATCAATCTTTACACTCAATTCAACTCCTGCTTTCTTTTCAGTAAAGAATGAGTTATATTAGGTAATGAGTAAAGAAGAACGTAAGTTACAAAATGCATTGCTGCATTTTAAAATCATAGCACAAAGGATTACTGATTCGGAATGTCATTTAAAAAGTTTGCTTTCTCTTCGCTTCCATGCACAAACGTGTCCGACAGCTCACGAACTTTCTAAATTCAACCTAGAATCCGGAAGACAACAAAAGACGTCTTTATTCTTCTAAATTGAACAGTTTGGAAAAGCAACTTTTCCTGTCTGCATTTCCTCCTCGCCATTAAAAAAATAATAACATTGCAAAAAAAAAAAAAAAGAAAACTTTCAAACGTGGAAAAGTAAGCACTTGAAAAAAAAACTTTCTTTCTGAGTTGTTCATTTATTCGTTGAGCTTAGCAGGCGATTCTACAAGATTCATGTCTATATGGACCAGATACCTTTTCACGCGATTTGGGTTATTCCTTCTAGTAGAGGAAAAATTTTGTGTCGTTGTCCTGACAATGCGTTTCCTTTAGAGAATTTTTTTTTCTGTTTGGACAAAGGACGAAAGTGCTCGTTCTGTGAAAAGTGTGTTATCAAACATTTGAGTGCTTGTTTATGGGTGACATAAAGTAACTTAGAATCTTTGGTTTATATTTATGTGGCCCTAATATATTTATGGAGTATAAAAATGCTATTTCCATACTGAAATCTGCGTGTGTTTTATTTTTCCCGTGAAAGTTCATTCTTGGGTGCCCTAGCATTGTGGTTCTTAAGGAGTTTAATTGTTAAAAATTAAACAAATTGCGAACTTGACCTCCCCCCCCCCCCCCGTGTTATAACCAGTGATCTGGAGCAGCCACTTTTTTGAGTTGCTCCGCTTCGGTTGCTTACTAGTTGCTGCTCCGACTCTACTCTGTGTTCCGAATAGTTTTAATAGAAGTTTATAATTTATTTCGTTTTTGTAGTTAACTAATTTTTTATATGATAAAAAATTATAAACGTTACTTATGGATTATTTATTTATCAGTAAATATATAATATTTTATATGCAATATTATTTATTTCTTCTTTGTAGTTAACTATTTTTATATGACAAAAAAATAAATACGTCACTTATAGATTATTTATTGATCAATAAGTATATAATATATAACATTATTTATTTCCTTTTTGTAGTTAACGGTTTTTTATGTAATAAAAAACTGAAAACGGTATTTATAGATTATTTATTTATCAATAATATACATTGTTTTATATACAATATTATTTGTTTCGTTTTTGTAGTTAACTAATTTTTATATGACAAAGAATTAAAAACGTTATTTATAAATTATTTATTTATCAATAAAAATACAATGCTTTACATGCAATATTATTATTATTATTTATTATTTTTTTTTGTAGTTAACTAATTTTTATATGATAAAGAATTAAAAACGTTATTTATAAATTATTTATTTATCAACAAATATATAATGTTTTACATGCAATATTACCTATTTTTTCTTTGTAGTTAACTAATTTTTTATATGATAAAAAATTACAAATTTACTTATAGATTATTTATTTATCAATAAATACATAATGTTTTATTTGAAATATTATGTATTTCTCTTTTGAAGTTAAAAACGTTATTTATAAATTATTTATTTATCAATAAATATACAATGTTTTACATGCAATATTATTATTATTATTATTATTATTTTTTTTTTTGCAGTTAACTAATTTTTATATGATAAAGAATTAAAAACGTTATTTATAAATTATTTATTTATCAACAAATATATAATGTTTTACATGCAATATTACCTATTTTTTCTTTGTAGTTAACTAATTTTTTATATGATAAAAAATTAAAAATTTACTTATAGATTATTTATTTATCAATAAATACATAATGTTTTATTTGAAATATTATGTATTTCTCTTTTGAAGTTACCGAATTTTTTGTATGATAAAAAATTAAAAACATTACTTATAGATTCTTTATTTATGAATAAATACATAATGTCTTATTTTCAATATTATTTATTCCGTTTTTGTAGTTAACTAATTTTTTATATGATAAAAATAAAAACGTTACTTATAGATTATTTATTTATCAATAAATACACAATGTTTTATAGATGCAATATTATGTATTTCTCTTTTGAAGCTACCTAATTTTATGTATGATAAAAAATTAAAAACATTATCCATAAATTATTTATTTATGAATAAATATGTAATGTCTTATATGCAATGTTATTTATTTCGTTTTTGTAGTTAACTAATTTTTTATATGATAAAAATAAAAACGTTACTTATACATTGTTTATTTATGAATAAATATATAATAATTTACATGCACTATTTTGCAAAAAAAAAAAAAAAAAAAAAGAAAAAGAAAGAAAGAAAGAAAAGAAAAGAAAAATATATTTAAGAGAGAAAGAAAGAAACAGCAAAGAAAAGTAAAGAAAAATCCTTTATTTATTTAATTTCGAGCAAACTCTCTTTGCTCCACTACTCCGCGCTCCTGCTCCACTCTAGATCCCAGTTCCTCTTCCTTCGGAAAATCCTAACATTTGCAGACATAAAAAAAAAAATGATCCCATCTTTTTTCTTTCCATTTGAAAGCTGAAAACCGTGCACGTAAGAAGTTGAAACGTTTTTGTGATACATGTCTAGAGAAATCAAGCAGAATAAATTAAAATTTTATTTTTAAAAATTTAAAATAATAAAAAAAATAATTTCTAATGAGTTGGAAAAGAATTTTCACAACGTGTACATTTTTGGGGTGGCCTATCTGTTAACTGGATTTCTCGTTTTTTTTTACGTACTCAAGTTGTCTACTTTGATGCTTGACATCGGACATGGAGGTCATTTTTATTAAAATGGATCGTTATGCAAAAGACGCATTGTTGCTCCTAGCACAGTTATTGCGCATTTGGTTAACTTAAATCCGGTGTACCGAAGTGCGTCCGATACGTGTGGAGCTTTACAGAAACATTCCATTTTTGTTCATGACAGAAAAATTCTTGAACCAACGTGCAATAATAGTATCATAACTAACCTCTGCATAAACTTTTCGCCACCACTGTGCCCAATTTAACCACAGAAAGTAAAGAATGGTAATTTGATGAATTACAGATCTTATTTTCTCCTTAAATATTTGCATGTTATACTGCTCATTACACATTGTTTGTTGTTTAGATTCTTTACTAATAACTCCTACTTCCTCCTTTAAAGACAAAGCTCATGTACGGGCTGAACTGAATACAGCGTAAACTTTCTTTTATTCGTATTTCTGTTATTCGGATCTTCTCATAACCGGATACAGTGAGTGAGGTGGTTTGCAATGAACCGTTCAGTGTTTTTATTTTTAAACCGGTCTTCTCTGCTCAATCAATCAATGTATTAATCTGTTCCTACGTAGCTTGTTTTAATTTTTCTGTTAACTGATTGGCTAATCTGCTTCGATTTTTATCTGTTTGTTTTTATGTGTTATCTTCCTATTTATATTTGTATGAAGCTTTATGTTCACCCTTGATACCTTTTTTGCGTTTTTTCTGCATACCAGTATTTTCGTTTATGCTTCTATTCTTTTCCACTGTTCTATAAGTTATGGGAATCGTTTAACTCTTTCTACCCTTTACGCCTCCATATTTACGTCTCTTCATATCTATACCTATAGGTTTCTATTTATTTGTAGCTAATATGTCTAGGAATCTCTTTATCAGTATTTGTATTTATCTACGCACGAGTGCATCATGTTATCAGTTATTTATCCGTACATGAGTACATCATGTTATCAGTTTTTCTATTTTCACATTAACCTTTTATTTGTTAGTTAATTCTTCAACCATTATTTTTACTTATCTAAATTCCTAGGTACATAGTCATCTTCAATTCGTAAGGACTTGCAAACGATCGGATATCAAAGATTGAAGTTCCAGTATTGTGTATTTATGTTACTCTTTATCTTCTTCCTTCTTCACTCCATCTGCATCTTCTTTCGTGCTTTTGATTTTCTTTTTTTTTTTTAAATCTGCAATTTGCTTTTCAAAGTGTCATTAAATTTGGAGGCAATGCGCTACCGGAAGACATTAACAAATTTAAGTTATATTTAAATGTTGTTTTCTGTGGTTCTAATGCACAAGAGTTTGAGCTTCTACATTCAAAATCCGGCAAATTTAAAAATACCGATAATTGTCAATGATGAAAGATGTGGTTTTTCTCTAAGTGTTGGAAAATGTTAGAGCTCATGTGTTCTTTTTCTCTTGTTTCATAAATGTTGATATTATTATTTTTTCCCCCGTTTTGGTCATTTTCCATGTTATAATTCCTTCATAAGGCAGCGCCCCTAGCGGCCATTTTTAGATTTTTTTTCTACGATACCTTGAGTGCTTTTTTTTTTTTTTTTTTTTTTTTGTTCTACCAATTTTGGTGTCAATTCGTACAACGATTTACCCTGTAAGTTGCTCTAAATAGGCAAAAACTAATTACAACCACCTTGTATCGAGCAATCTGAGAGCTTTTTCCCTTTCTTTTTTTGGAGGCAGGCGGCATTGCTTTCTGCTGTCTCAAAAATCGAAAAATCCGGTTTTTCGATGACCGGATCATTATGGCCATGAT
Source organism: Octonoba sinensis (assembly GCA_038502835.1). Lineage (NCBI taxonomy): Eukaryota > Metazoa > Arthropoda > Arachnida > Araneae > Uloboridae > Octonoba > Octonoba sinensis. The sequence continues at coordinate 125,896,723 of CM076599.1, forward strand.
TTTAATAACGTCCATTAATTATCCAGAAGGAAGCCGAAGCTGCCGCAAAACTAGTTCAAAACGCTCTCAGCAGCGCAAATCGTCCATGCATCGCTCATTCTCTCTTCATCCCAAAATCCTTTGTTCCGTGCCCTTCCGTAGCACGTCGCACCCTAGGCCGACCCCAGGCCGATAACCCTACCGACAAGAAAACTCGTCCAGACATCCCGCTCCTCCCCCTGCTCGACCCTCCCTCGTTTCGCAGCCGATGGTATTATTATTCTTATTCGTTTTCCGTTTTATGATTCTGAGTAAATTCGGTCTTCTAAGATCGTTGGCCGTTCGTTAGATTCTCGAAACACCGGGAGAATTTGGGAGCGGAATTTGCTAATATTTTTAAGTTTTTGAGCCCTTGCTTGGAGATTTTGGAGAAGGGTATTCAACTTTTTCTGAATTTTTAATTTGAAATACTTTTAGTGTTTGAGGCCAGTGAAAGCAAAAGATGGAGATTAGGCTGTTAGACTATAAAAATATTTTAACAATATTTTTAAAATGTTTATCTTTTTCATTCCAAAAGGCAAACTTTACAAGATTTTTGAAAAAATAAATATAATTTATTATAAGTAGAACTTATTAGGGATCATTCATAAATGATCGAGCTTCGAGGGGGTGGGGGTTCCTGAAGTTGTGACAAGGGAAGGCGAGGGGGGTAACAAGAAGTGGGACATCATGCTTAAGCAACATAGCATGGCATGTGACAAAGGGTAGGGGGTATGTTGAAGTGTGACACTTTGCCACAAAGGGGGCAGGGGGATGGGAAAAAATCGTGACATCATTTATGGAATGTCCCTCACTACAGCAACTAGAATGTGCTCCTGGGGTACAGAGGGTTAGAACGGCTTTGATTTCTGTAAACTTTACATAGCATCTGTATAATCTATCGAAAATATGTTTTATGGTGAAAATTATTGGATTTCGAAAAAAAAAAGAACATATATGGTGTATTGTTATGAATCACTGACGCAGCCAAACGGGGATGAAAGATGCAGGTTGTAGGGTGTAGGGTATAATCAGTCCTACCTCGGCCTCCAGCAATACTCTCACATACTTTGTTTATAACAATAATTGAATAACTAAATTTAAAAATTAATTCGCTTTTCTTCATAGAATATTTACTTGTGTTCATATACGTATATGCGCGCCCCTGTATGAAATATGAATGCATGTAGTACTTAGCAATAGCAAGGAATGCATCGTATCATGTCGTACCGCCTACTCAACCAGTTCAATCAATCAAACCAGTCAATAAATATTGAATTCCTTTCCCTTTTCCGTCAGCAACATTTACAAAACTATCTCTCAAATCTGAAGCCATCGAATCATTTGTCCGTGCTACACAATGCTATACATCTCTAACCCAAATATGCATTCAGATGCTATTGTGCGGATAATTTCTTTATTTAAAGCTGTTACTTGATTGAATCGATGAGTTTCTAGGAACGATAAGCAATAAAAGGGAGAGTGTTTTTAAGCCATCGTTTATTTTTATATTGGCTACTTCGTAGTTTATTAGCATCAAGCATTTGATTTTGACAGACCCCTCCCCCTCCTCTTCTGGGGCTTATCATTTCCGGACAGAGAGGCCTGCGAACTATTTGGGGAAGTTGTCGTTTAGTATCAGAACAGTTGACTTTTTAAAATTATTTGTCTATGTGAGAAGACAGCATTTGTAACAAGCAAAAATTACAAAATACATTTCATACACGTGTTTTGGCTTTACAAGGAACTCCCTTATTTGTGTTATTAGCATTGCAAAAAATTGTGAGTTTCGGGTTATAGGTTATCCATGAGAAGCTTCCCAATACGTATACACAATTTATTTTGAAATTTGTGTATGTTACAACATAATTCCCTCTAATTCAATCATTCATTCTTACAAACATAAGCGTGCACGATAAATAGTTTTATTTTTTTTAGCTATTCATTGATAATTTTTTACAGAATCCTCCAGGATATAGGAGGAAGAGAATGAAGGCAATTAAAAATTATGCATATGAGTAATGAACTAAACCATTTTATTTTTTTCTCTTAGAACCGAACTTTCCGGGAGACAAGTAAAATGACAAAAAATGTCCCCCTTCTCAGAAAATACTGTATCCTTCCTAAAAGCATTTAACCCCTTAATGTTTGGGTAATTTTCAAGAAAACGGACATAAAAGTGCCTATTTTTTTATTCCTGAAAATTATGTAAAAATATGTGTATGAACAATATATATATTCATTTTTAATTTTTGATTTGTTTTTATTTTGAAATTTTAAACACTGCAGCCCGGAAATATCGCGTGAGCGAAAAATAGAAGGCGAAACCTCAGCCCGTCAGTTTCACGGGAGCGAGAGGGAAGGGGTTAATTGTTTTTTCCCGGAAATATCACGGGAGTGAGAAACAGAAGGCGAAACCTCAGCCCGTCAGTTTCACGGGAGCGAGAGGAAAGGGGTTAATTGTTTTTGCCCGGAAATATCACGGGAGCAAGAAATCGAAGGCGAAACCTCAGCCCGTCAGTTTCACGGGAGCGAGAGGGAAGGGGTTAATCGTTTTTGCCCGGAAATATCACGGGAGCAAGAAATCGAAACCTCAGCCCGTCAGTTTCACGGGAGCGAGAGGAAAGGGGTTAATTGTTTTTCCCTTCTTTTATAAAAAGAAGGTGCCTGAAACAGATCGTATCTACGTAAGGCAAGGCAGTGAAAATAATTCAGATCTGTATCCTTCACTTCACGGATCTTTGAGTTTTTCATTTGTTAAAAAAGAGAGAGTAAAAATATGATAATTAATATTTTTAAATAAATGCCGAGTGAAAAATCCCATTTAATAATATTGATGACTCTTTGATGTAATAACCCTTTAATTGTTTTAAGGTGTTGTGCGCCCTAGTGATCTAATCAAATTGCTCCCCACCCACACCCACAACATTAGCAAAAACAAGAAAACAAGTACATACTCAAGTAATGGTTTAACTGTATTTTAAGTACTCTTACTCTTTTTGCTAAAAATCTCTTAAATAAATCTGAAAGGTAAGAAATTGCCGCCAGCTAAAGTTCAGTCATCCTGTGCTTCAAGCTTCTAGCACATTCGCGATTACGGCCCTGGATATAGGAATTACTTCGTTGGCTTTAAGAAATCATTGCGCTGATGTATAATTCCAATACCCAATACATCGACAATGCAATGACTACGATGCATAATTCCATTTACATACTTGTAATTGGAATTACTATACATCGTATAATTATGGTCATAACCATAACAGACTGTACCTTATCATTTTTTCAAAATATAGTAATTCCATGCGTAAAAAAAGAACCGTTTTCAAAATAGAACTAAGGGGGGAAATCAAAAGATATCTATTCTATAAAGAGCAAACAGCATCAATGCAAAATTTAAATACAATTTTTGTTGTAGTCGGTGGAAAATTATGCATAAAGTTACATGTAACCATAAATTAAGTGCAGATATAAAGTGCTCAGAATGTCGAATGTGCAACATTCTCTCTTTTGTTTCAAATAGTAGTGTCCGCCATACGCATACTTTGCGGTCAACATGCCCCCCCCCCCCTTTAATGCAACAGTAATATTATACTCTTCGTAAATAATTTTGTGTCGAATTCATTGTAGTTTGGTGAACAACCCCTCTGCCCCCTCGCCCAGCTTTAAAGAGATTTTCGATTGTATGAAAGGTAGTTTGACCCCCACCCCACCCTTTCAATTCTATTTCTTCTTTCTTATTTTTCTACATTTTTTTATTCGAAGATAAAATTTAATATATATATATATATATAACTATGTTTTTTTTTCACACTTTTCATTAAAACTAACTTTTAATCTCTGTGTGTCTTTTTTTTTAAATTTGTTTTGTTTGTGTAACTCTGAATTCATCAAAATTCTAATCTAAAGGTATACAAGATAAACATGGAAAATACTATCTTTATAACTCAATAAAACGGAGAATTTTCCTTAAATATGACGTTGTCAAAAAAAAAATGTAAGGCGCATGACGCATTTTAATTTAGAACACTCATATTCTCTAATTTTGTTACTTCCAGCATCGTTTAGACAGTTGGCGCGACAGTTTAGACAGTTATGTGCGAAAATACACCAGATCTGAGTTCTGAATTACTTTTTATCTCTCGTAAATGCGTACCCATGGTGTAGTGGTTATCACATCCGCCTAACACGCGGAAGGTCCCAGGTTCGAGACCTGGTGGGTACATGAATGGCTAATTTTTTTGTCTTCTATCTATACTTGATCATTAATTACTTCTGTTGATTTTTTATTTCACAAACTTCTTGCAACATGTTGATGCTAAATTATGCATTATATGAAAAAATATTTCTTAAATACTAGATGAAAATTTCAAGTCATACGTCATTTGAAAATTTACTATTCTGCCTAAATATGAGCAGAAAAGGTATATTTTAAAGGTCCCCCCCTCCCCGCCCCAACGTCATAAGGAAAAAAAACTTATATCCTAAGGTAACATATTCAGAAATAACAAAGATTTATTCTATTTTATTCTGCTTTATTTATTTGTTTCTATTTCATTTATTCAATTATTTTAGAAAAAAATCCACTTTTTTTTTTTTTTTTTTTTAAATGTGTAAAATATATTTTTTGAAGTAAAATGTTCTCCCTTTTGTATTGATTTCAGAATTCTATTTTAGGCCATTTATTAATTTACTCATGCTTAATGCATAGTTATTTGTACTTTATTACATTTTACCTATTAAAAATGAGCGGGATTTCCATAATGATCCTTTCAGTTTGTACATAAATAATTCATTTAATGCCATTGTGATACCTTGTATTTCTTAATAATAATTATTATTAATTATTGCAGCATAAATATTACTGTAATTCAATTTTTAATTGTTGGATGGATGCTGATGAAATAGCTGTCAGAAATGTCTAGCGTTTAGGCTTAAAATGACATGCAGTTTTGGAAAGAACAGAATTCTACATGTAATTTGAAGGAAAGGAATTAAATTTATATATTCCGCAGAATAATATTTATAAGACATGATATATCATTTATTATCTAAGGCTAAGCATTCTGTTTATAAATTAATTATTCAATTAAAACTGTAATGAACATGTAAATGTTAATAATGAAACATCATAAACGGGAGAGCTTTGTAGTTTTTCATTATTTGATAGAATATTGTACGAAAGCCAATTTGTTGATATCATTTTTCATTGTATGATTTTCTTGATGCAACATTTTATGCATAGAGAAGAGTATTACTAAAATTGGCGCGTGCCAGACGCGAGCCAGCATAGCTCAGTGGCTAGAGCACTGGTCTTGTAAACCAGGGGTCGTGAGTTCGATCCTCACTGTTGGCTGTGTACTTTTTCGCTGTAGTAAATTTCGACGTGGAATAAAATAGCAGCGTCTATCTAAGGTTGAAATTAACTAAATCTATAGATTTTTTTTAGCTCGATTTAAGCCTTTTATTTTTCGGTCGAAATTGTTTGAACAATTCGAATAAAATATAACAGCTTTTAGAAAAAGAAAAACTTCCCACCTAAGTATTTTTACGTAGTTTTAATCTAATCTGATAACACGTTTTATCACGTGCAAATTCCAAGGAGCCGCGGAACATTATTTATTTATTCATTCATTTTTTTCTCTTCTTTCTCTTCTTCTTATCGCAAAACAATTTTAACTGGACAAAATAAAAATGAAAAAAAAAAAAATAAAAAAATAAAAAAAAAGAACGAAAGAAAGAAAGAAACGCGAAAGTAAAAATACCCTTTTTAATTAAGAGTGCATTCATTCTCACTCGAAAAATTAATTTTTTTATGATAAAATTTGTTATTTAAGAACTAGAAATGTAATTTCCCTAAATTTGCCTATTTAATTTTTCGCTCTTTTTATTTTTTATCTATTTTTTAATCTTCCGCGAATAAAAATTAAGTCTCAATTTACGTTAGTAATTATTTCAGCTCTCTCATTTTTCATCCATTTGTATTTAACCACCTACAAATAATTGAATTCAATTGATGTTTACTCGCATTTTAATTATGGAATTTGTTTTATGAACATAGCGGCAAATGAAAACAATTTAATTTAAATTTCATGAATAAAATTTGAATTACAATATTATTATTTAATGTTAATTTTTTGGTAATTTTTATAAATTTAAATGTTTTTAGAAGTCAAATTAGAAGGGAAATGACTTCCGGAAAGCTTTGGTATTTATTTTATCTTTCATTTTTATTTCATTTTGACTTAGATACAAATGAAAATAGATTGAGAAAAATTGCATGTTTGCCAAAGTGTTTTTCATAATTTCAAATGATAATTTTGGTATGAATAACAAAATTTATTGGGCGTTTGAATACAACAACAGAAAAATAAATTTGCGATAGTACCAAATAATAATAATAATAATATTTAAAATTTTGAAGGAGTTGAATGTATGTTTCATAAAAAGTTCTATGACAGTAAACTGGTACATACAAATACAAATACAGCCAGAATTGCACCCAGTATTTTGCGTTTGGTGCTGGAAGGAGCAAGGTTTGGAATCGGGATATACCTAACACTGATTTTGGCAAATATCGAGTTTCCGGTATCCCTAGTCTGGATCCGTACCGGATATCCGGCTATGATTTTAAAATCTGTAAATTGTACTATACATATTTTTGAACACCAGCATCCAAATACGTAGTAAGTTTGCATATATTTTCAAAGCATGCTAATTAATTGAATTTTAAAAGTCATCGACATACTGGCTATCCGGATCCTTCTACCAGTGGCCGTATCGGATTCCGGATATTCAAAAACGAGTATGACGTCATATTGAATTCAACTATCCTCAGATTTTACTATTGAATAAAGTAACATATTGAAAAACATATAACACCAAATAAATGGGAAAGAAATAGTAATCGAACAGAAATGCAAGTAATTATTATATTCATATTTTAAAAAAATAGATTGATAAGACTGAAAAATTGTTATCACATTTCATCATAACAATTGAAATGGATGCGTTACTGTCAGGTTGTTCCACATTTTGCGAGTAAAATAAACGAGATTTATGAAAACCTCTTACGGAGATGGTTTCTTCCAAATTTAATTCCCACTGGAAGACACACCGATAAAAAGAAATATTTGTCCAAAACCGAGCTGTGACGCAAACTAATGATAGCGTTTCAGCAGATGAAAAAATAATATCCATTTGTTATTTTTCTCAGTGTGAGAGTCAACGATCTCTCCAAGTATGACCTAAATAAATAAGCAGCTCATGCGCATATGAGGCGATATTCATAATTTACAGTTACTCAAACTTTCTCATGCTTTTTCGAGAAACGATGCTCTACGAGTCCATTTCAAGTCCTCAGCTGAGACTGTCATTTCGAATTTTGCTGAAAACGGAGGGGGGAGGGGACATTCTTTCTCTTTCTCCCGCTCTGTCTCTTAAGTATGTGATTTAAACGTAAATTATTTATTGAAAGTAAGAGATGTTTGCTCAGGCCTAACCCTGACTGAAAGGTGTACAGTTACTATTTTCTAAAATAATTCATTACATTTAAACAATTAAATAGCAAATAATAATAATAATAATAATAATAGCACATTTTCGATCGGAAAGATTAAGAAGAAAACTTGAACAAATATTGGACATCTTTGTATGAGGGATCAAAGATCTAAAGCGCAGAAAAGCGTAGCAGTAGAGCAACGAGATTTTGCCCGAAACTCGAGCGGAGCCAGAGCAAAGAAGTGTTGCTCCACTGCTCCGATTTTATTTTAAACTTTTTAAATTTTTGTTATACAAAAAATAAATTAACTAAAAATAGAGATGAAAAAAAAAAAAAGATCTATTAAAACTATTCGGAAGACGGAGCGGAGCCCGTGCAAGTATTTAGAAGTCGATGCAAAGCTGGAGCGGAGCAACTCAAAAAGTGATGGTTTTAAATCCCTGTAAAGGATGAAGCAGATTTTGAAATAAAATAATAACCTTTGTTTTTTTTTATTATTTTGTTTTACTTTTTATACTTAATTTGTTGAAAAAAATTTGATTTTACGAAATTTAAGTGTGCTATCGTATGTGTAAAAAACATTCAAGCCAGCCTGTCATGTCTGGAGGGGTAATTACCCACCTCCCGCGGCTTTTAGGATATAATGCCTCCTACATGTGGTGTATGCTTTTTTTTTTTTCATATAATATTCATTCCCCCCTCTTACCATTGAATGCTATCAATTCTGAACTGACGGGACTGATGCAAGTACAGAAATCCAGTAGCCACTTTGAAACAATATCCAACTACTGTTCGTAATTTTTTGGTAGAGCCATGAAAGAATTTGCGCATGCGTCAGGTCTGCTTCGATTTTATCGAAATAGGGGTGATAGGTTGATATGAGACATTACGATGAGTGTGTTTTGTTTTTTCCTTCTCTTTTATTCTCCTATATTAATTCAGCCTAACGTGCGTGGGTTTGTGCGAATGTTTTTTTTTTTTTTTCATTGGTTTATTTTTTTATTTCCCTTTCTAAGCGGATCTTGGAAAATTATAAAAAACTTTTCAGCAATGCTGCCGCGATGCATTTTCTTAATAAATAATTTCAACTTGAACTTCAAATATTTATTATCTTTTTAATGGTGCGAACTGAAACCCCGGAAATTTTACTGACCTGTTTTGGATGGGGGCGTACGCAGAATATTTTTTCAAGGGGGGTTCATAATGTTCTGAAACTACTAAAAGAAATTCGAGTATATAATAAAGCACTATTATTTAGGGCTCAAGGGGGGGGGGGGTTTAAACCCCTAAACCCTCCCCTTGCGTACACCACTGTACCGGAGTATCAGTGGCTCAATCAGAAGGAGGCATAATGGGGGCCCGTGCCCCTCGCTCTGACAATGATGATTTGAAATCTTTTCAAAACTGTTCTTATTTACTCAAGAGCATAGATCTTTAGCGGATCAGTGGATCAACGAGATTTTGCTTGGAAACTGAAATGGAGCAGAAGCAAAGAAGTTTATTGTGCTCCACTGATCGATTAAAAAAAAATATTTAAATTTTTTATTAGACAATAAAATTAATTAACTTAAAAAAAGGAGATTAATAATACAATCTGTTTAATTTGTTTGGCGCAGCGCGGACCTGGCGTGGTGCCGGATCAAATATTTATAAGTTGGAGCGGAGTGACTCAAAAATGTGGGCTGCTCCAGATCCCTGATCAGCGGTCCCCCGCCTCCTAAGGTTGTATCCAGAGGGAGTCGTATCCATTCGGGGGGGCACCCGCCCCCCCTCCCCGAAATCTAACATTTTTTCGCAATTTACCATATATTCCTCCCTGAAACTTTCCTCAACAAAAGTGTTTCAAAGTCTGGCTACGGCCTTGCGCTCCTCCTATCGAGTTCAATGACTTTCCATGTACTGTATTCTCAATATCCCCTTGCCTAACGAACATATACCGAATAACCGGCTCTAATTTTTGAAGCCAGTAAATTCTGTACATATTTTTAATACCAAAACCGCACAGCCCACAGCTTGCAAATGCGTAGTAAGTTCGTAATTTAGATACGTTTTCAAATCATGCTAGTTAACTAAATTTTAATAATCAAATTTCGCATGCCGGATTGACGGAGATTTCGTGCAACGACAGAATCAGAATCCAGTTATTTAAACATTTGTCGGATATCAGGAATCCGGTTCACACAGCAAATAATTATCTTCCGAAAAAAAAAAAATTCCGAAAAAATTCTGATGGCGCAACTTGCACCATGATCCTCCCCCCCCCTCCCCCCGCGGGCACTACTGTCTCTGCTCAAGAGAATTTATGGAAGCGTGTTGGTAAAAACAAAGTTATTTTATTCAATAAAGCATTAACTTGTAGGCAAGGGAAGGGGGAGAATTTTAAAAGGGTTGCAGATTATTACTCTCAGAAATTTACGTTATTTTTTCCCCCTTCTTTTTCGTCTTTCCCCAACTACAATAAAAACTTCCATATGGGGAAAAATAGATAAATCCCCCCCCCCCCCGAAAAAAAACAGGGATCTGGAGCGGAGCGCAGAGCAGGAGCACGGAGCAGTGAAGTAACTAAATTTTGCTCCAACTTGAAACGTAGTCGGAGCAAAGAAATTTGTTGCGCTCCAGTACTCCATTTTTTTTCCACTTTTTACTTTTTTATCACATTAAAAAAATAATAACTTTAAAAAAAATTATAAAAAATATTATCTATTAAAATTACTCGGAGCATGAAGCAAAGAAACTCAAAATCCCTGCTAAAACTTATTTTTTGGTAGAACCAGGCATTTGAACATCAAACCAAACAGACTAAACAGAAAAAAAAAAAAAAAAGGAAATTAAAGTAACATTGAGGAAGAAAAAGAAAAAAAAAACTATGAGATAAGAAGTAGGGATGTAACGAATAGTGATTTGGCCGAATAGCCGAATACCGAATATTCGGCCATTTCTTCCAGGCCGAAGCCGAATATTCGGTCCTTTCTTCTAGGCCGAATAGGCCGAAGCCGAATATTCAGCTAGGCCGAATACCGAATATTCGGCGGCCGAATATTAAAATTTCTAGAAAATCGTTGTAATAGCAAATATTTGTCAAATTTAAAATTATGCACAAAATCAAACACCAATTACACACAATCTATGATGTATGATTTAATTCTGTTTGTTAAGAATTTAGAACTATTTAGAATTAATCTATTTTCATTATTGTTTTGAATGCAATAAAACTAAGAATTTCACCCGCAACCAAAATGGAAATGACAGGTTTTATGGTAATAAGCATTAGCATTATTTTACTAATTATTTAATTGCAATGAAAGAAATACTAGTGCTTAGTGAACTTTTACCTTGCTCAAAACTGTTTTATGAAGACATTTTAAAAGTTATAAAAGTTAATGTTTTTATTTTATGGGGTTTTTTACATACCTATTTTTAACAGATCTATTAAAACGTAATGCACTAATAAAATATGTTTTTATTTTCAAAAACCACAATAACTTATGCTATCTAAATATTCATGATATATGCTGGGCTTTTTACATTTCTCTCTAACCCAATAATCACAATAAATCAGTCTACCCAAACGAAGTCTGGCTTCCACTTTGTCAATAATAACAAAATGAATTTATCATATTCTCCATTATAATTAATTATTGGCAGCTTTTGGGAGCAAATGCTAAATATAAAATACAATATTACTATATTACAACTTTAAAATGTGTTTTTGCTCAGTCAAGCCTAAAACAAGATTTAAAAAAAGTAGTTAATTCTAAATTATTTTTATTTATTAAAACTATAGTGGACTAATGTATTCTGTTGGAATAATTATAATACAATTTTAAATGTTTAAAATCTACTAATTTCCTTATTTTTTTACTGCAGCAGAACTATTCGGCGGAATAGTTCATCAATATTCGGCCAGGCCGAATTTGACTTTACCCAGTATTCGGCCAGGCCGAATATTCGGCTGGGTGATGAAATGACTATTCGGCCAGGCCGAATATTCGGCCAAAGGGCCGAATACCGAATAGTGACCGAATATTCGTTACATCCCTAATAAGCAGTGCACTCTTGTGCCCATCCACGTACCTATCACCCCTTTCTGAAGTGGAACCGCGCGACCTTGCTAGGTCTGCGAAACGAAAATGAACAGTAGTATATAGCTAAAGAGTATACATTCTAAACAGTAAACGTTTTCGCCCAGCAATGGGTGATCTCAACATGGGATGTATGGTCTGAAACTACACCACTTGAATAATGTGGAATTCTGGAGGCAGACATCAAATGGTAAAGAAGTGATGAGAGTTTTTAGGGAAAATAGGCATTTTCCCTACATGATCAATTCATTCATTTTCAAACAATTCTACTTACGTTGTTACGCACTAGAAGAAATTATCAAGTATGGATGAAAGAGTTTCACACAAAGAACATTCGAAATTCAATTTATTTCAACCTGGAACTGAAACGTAGGTGGAATTTAGTTCACACTTTAAAGCGGAAGAAATGTGGCAAAATCCATGTTCCAGGCTCATCATTCCGTTATTATTCAGTTTTATCATTGCAAATCTGATCTTGTTCTTGAATCGTGGGGCCGATTATTCGAGTATGGCGAATGATTGAACCTTCAAATGTTGCTGCTATGCCAGATTTGCTCCGGGCTTTGAAATCATTGTCAGTAGGGGAGACTACGGACAGCTCGTTTTAATGGGCAGCCATTTGCATATGGGGATAATAATAACAAAATACTACCAACATAACAGAATTATTTTTGCGCGGGAAAACCAATAGGTTAGGTGTAAAACGTGCTGTCCATAGTCTCCCCATAGAGCTATCCGGATGTACCTACTACCTGACGAATGCCTTATATGGCGAAAGAAGTGAGCATCGCTATTCAGTACGTTTTTGGCCATCAGTTGCTCCTTCAAAACAATCCCTCGCATTGATCTGAAATAAAAATTTTCGTTTTCTGATTTTGAACACTCTTAATGGTCAACTCTTTCTATGTCTTTTGGTGTCTAGTCACTTAAATAAGCTTCCTTGAAAAGATTAAATGCTTGAAAAGATTAGACATAGCTGATATGAGGCAAATACATTTACCTGCAATATGCACTATAGACTATTTTTACATAAAATCCCTCATAACTTCTATACCATCTGACGTTTGCTGCTAGAATTCCACATTTATACTATTAGGTGGTGTGGTTTCAGATCATATATACCATGTTCCGATCCCCCATTGTTGGCAGAAAATGTTTACTTGAACGACAGAGGTATGGCATTAGTGAATGCAAAACGCAAAAATTGCTCATCCTTTTTAGTAGTCGAAGTGCGTTTTAAATGTAAACAACTTATCTCAACTGGATTCTGGATTATCCAAATTTTATTTCTTTTCAGTTTCTGAGGTTAGTAAAAATAAGAATTCTGCCATATGCAGACTATGTCAAAAGCAACGTAATTAACAGAATTTTTTTCTCAGTCTCGTGCAATAATCCAAATGATCAGAATGCATCATTATTTATAATTTACGATTACTTGAGGGAATTAGACTGTTTTCAACCCCCCCCCCCCTAATGTTTTTACCAGTTTCTTATCCGTAAATTTCCTGGCTCTTCGTGATCGTTGCCGAAATTCGGTTTTACTGCGTTTTACATGTTTTCTTTTTTTATGCAATTAAGAGTGTTTTCTTTACGCTCAAATTGTAGCATTTTCAAAATAAATAAATAAATAATATTTTACTTTGTTTTTTACCCAATCTGCAGTCAGACCGTGACTTAGGGGGGAGAGTTATGATCCCCCTCCCCCGGCTTTTAGAATGTCATGTGTTTTGCACCACTGCCAGTTATAGTTTTTTTTCCTTTCTTCTTTTTTGCGATTAGAGCTTAGCCACGAGATAAATAATTCTGTACACCAGAGGTGAAGTGTCATAACTAGTAAATATTGCATTGATCAAAATGTCAATTGAAGTACGGTGAAACCTGTCTATGTTTTATAATGTAGGGAAACCTATGTAACTTGACCGCCTAAGTTGACTACCTGTCTATTTACCACTTTTATACGCCAAATTTGGGTGGGAGTATTATAAAAATCCCTTTTTAAGTTGACCGCCTAATTATTTCTATATTTATCTATTTTTTGCAAGGATAAAAAAAACTAAAATAACTTTTCCAGGATATTTTTTATACTATAATGTTAGAATAGTATTTGTCTTTATGGATGAAACGTCAATGTAAAGTTAGCCTAAACTTCATTGTAAGTTTAAGATTTAACTATATCGTAAAACTACTATGAACATTCTGTTATTCTTTAAATAAGTTTCTTCATTTTCCTTCTATCTGATGTAGCCATTATGAAAATTATGTACTTTTAGGAAATCTTTACTATCATATGAGTAACTTACATGACTAATAGGATATTTATCTTTATTTTAATTAAGTACTTCGCTTTTAAAGTTGTTGTCCCAATATAAGTTGACCACTAAAGTGCTGCACCGCAAGTAGTCAACTCACACAGGTTTCACTGTAATTGTTTGCAAGCGATTAATTCACACATCGCGGTTGAGATCATTTCTTACAACAGCTTCTTTCTCCGCGCTGCCTTTAGTCTCATTGATTTATTGGTAAATCTTAGGCTATATAAGCTGTGTTTCTGTTGTTTTGTTTGCTTCATTTGCATGTTTTTGCATCTAGAAGCTCCACTACTGCATTGAAAAATTGGGGTCTACTGCATTGAAAGATTGGGATTCCCTAGCGGCTCCAGTGTTTTTTAACAGGGGGAACTTCAGAATAGCTTGACTCCAACCCTTCCGTATCCCCCCACCAATCACTGCAATTTTTTTATGAGTAAGAAAGAAGTTTATTTACAATATTTACAGGAGGAGCCTACGAGGCCCATAAGATTTAAATTTATCAATACACTTGTCAATATTGATATTTTTGCAGCGTTTCTGCTCAATACACATATGGATCAATGTTTCGAGTCTTTCTTGAGACATGGGGCTCCTTATCTTTGTGTTAACGAGGGCCAGTTTGGAGAAAGTTCTTTCCACACTGGTAGTAGATACAGGAATTTCCAGGAATATGTTAGTGCTACCATCACAGAAAAAGATAAGTTTTAACATTAATTAAAAAGTAGATTTGACAACTTTTTTAAATGTTTAGTAGACTTTTTAAAATTTCAATTTTTAGCATTTTGTTTCGAAAACTTCAGTAGATTTGACAATTTTCAATTTTGGGAAGAAATTCAAATTTCGGGGAAATCCCACATAATAATGTACGATTTGGAGCCCCCTTTTTCAAGTTAGAACAAGGGCTGCACCGCAAGTAGTCAACTCACACAGGTTTCACTGTAATTGTTTGCAAGCGATTAATTCACACATCGCGGTTGAGATCATTTCTTACAACAGCTTCTTTCTCCGCGCTGCCTTTAGTCTCATTGATTTATTGGTAAATCTTAGGCCGTACCGTCGTACCCCCCCCCCCCCCTGGAGCCGCCAGTGTTGGGATTCCAAGCAATCCCAAAAGATATGTCTGCATCTTAATGCTCATTTGTGCTTTCTTAACGTGTATAATTGTTTTTCTGTTTTTCAGATTTATGCGTTATTTAACATCAATGTTTGCCAGTTAGGACACCAGCTCTGAGATACGGAATTTAACTTTTGCCACGCATATTTTAACCATGAAAGGTTAATGATTGTCTTCAAACACGCCAACATATCAAACAAGGAAAAATCGACTGTCTTACGTCAAAACTGTTTGCATTTGTATACAGCTACGCCCATTGATTTGTCAAGAAATGGTCAAGGTCGTATTTTCATTTGATGCATCGATTTTAAACATCTCATGTTCAACAAGTCATTGAGAAAAATGAGATCAGTCTTCTACGCTCAAGGAGAAAAGAAAGAGTTGTTTGGCCTTTGGGAAATAAGGACGAAAAACCAGAAATCCCATTTATTTTTTCTTCAATAATGCGATACCAAAAATCAAGTTGTGAACGAGAAGCTGAAGAAAGATTTCAAAAGCGATTCAACGCCAAATGTGATAGCATCTTTATTTTTGACAGCTGCTTTTCGGCAATAGAATCGTTTATGCATGAGGGATTTTTTTTCCTATTACATTTATGTATTTTCTTTCTTCTCTTTGATAGTCTGTGGTTTGCAAATGATCACAGCTAGTGAAAGTGATCTGAGTTTAATTCTGGGAAATTCTAGGATCAAATGATGAGGATGCGACGGGCTGTTACTTGATTCGGTGTAATTACTGAAAATGAATGCTTATGCCATAAAACATATTTTCATTTGTCGAGATAAGAGATTTACTAACTTTTGTTAATCAGCTCCTATTTTACGAGATGAATTTTTTTTTCCGGAGATATTCTGCATTTTTTTTTTAGAAATAATATAACTTTGTTTTTAGAATTTGTATTTAATTAATTAGAGCTGTTCACTAATTTATAGTTAATGAACGATTACCGGAAGTTGATTTTGAAAGATTTTGTTAAAATAGTTTAATTGTGTGTGTATGTGGGAAAAAATCCTACCTTTTCAAAACTGGTATTGCTTTAAACCTACAACATATGTACGATGAAAATTTTGTCATTACGGTCACGAGTGGCAAAAGTTGGCACTCTATAGGAAAACAAATTGTGATTTAATGGGGCTGGTATAAAAACATTTTTTTTTTTTTTTTTTTTGTTACAGCCAGCAATGGCATGCTCCATTTTAGCAGGTTTATTTTAAATTCGTCCGGTTCCCCGTTTCCTTATAAATCATGAATGTGGTACTTGGTTATGTTCGAAGCAATCAATAATAATTATTTTTAGGTGTTAGATTGAACGCTATTTGGCAACACAGCATTACTTGGCACACATTTTCCTTTTTCATTTCTAATTTGTGCCAAATAATGTTGGATTTGCGTTGTGTAAATCGTTCGCAAAGTCTTTTGGTTGTGGATGATTTTTGTCGGTGCAATTTTCGATACGAATTTGGATTAAACAACGCAGGATTTATTTACGCTTTCAAAAATGTTCATTGTATGCTTGAACTTGAGGTAAATACTTTATTTATTTATTTTTCCCGCGAGTGAAATGTTTCATTTCTTTTAAACTTCTAACCATGTTGCTATCCATGTTCAAGAAAAACCAATTAATTGAATAAGTTACCGGTTTATCTTGAACTGTCGCTTTCAATTATAATTTTGTTACATTTTCAATATTACACTTATGTTACTTTGTAATGGCTTGTATATACATTTTCAATTTTATTTGCTAACGAAAGCCAAATCATTAATTCTTTTTTAAATGGCATTAAACGTTTCCCCTGCTATTTGTCGTAGTGAAATAGATCGTATGTCGTATTAAAATAGATTTAATTTCAGAAACAAGTTTCACTAAAAGTTATTTTCATTTTTAACTAGCTGTACCCAGGCACGCGTTGCTGTGGCTCAGTATGGTTCGATGGAAAAGCAAGAAAAAGCACATATATGTTTCATTTGACAATGCTTGTTGTTTCATTGTCTGAAAATATAGATGGTCTGGTTAACCCATTCTAGAACACGCAATTTATAACTGTACACACGAGAAAATCTAAACTGCTCAATTTGATTGATTGGTCTTGAGCTTTATTTTTTTTCACAATGCTTGCGGGCAATTTTTTTTTTTTTTTTGTTCCATTGTCGGTGAAGATTTTGATATTGTCTGGCTCAGCACATTGAAAAATTCCAACATAAGCCTTATCCAAACAGAAGAAACACAAACACAAAAATTCTAAATTAAAAAATTGCCGTTCAAAATAAATAATCTGTGTTTTAAAGTTCCCTTAATCGTCAAGTTCAAAAATAATTAAAAAATGCTTCAAAATTCATTCTGATGTTAACACATCAGAATGAAAATAGCTAAATGAAACTGTTAACATTCAAAATAAGTAATCTTTTTTTAAAGTTCCATTTAATCTTTGAGTGCAAAAATACTAACAAATACTTCAATACAAACGGAAAAAACAATAAAATAATTTTTGGAGAAAATAGAACCGACTATAAACTATAAATTGCGCTGAAAAGTAAAAAATAACATTATTCTTTAAACAACTTGGATACGACTTTTAAATATAATTTTTGAAGTCGGTACAAAATTATGAGAGTCTAATTATAATTACATCATGCGTTATTTTACACTGCAACTGTTGCAAACTCTACGCTATTTATATTTGTAATTGGTTCGTAGTTAAAGGAATCATGCATCAAAATCCATTATAATTTTACACCGACTTCAAAAATTATATTTAAAAGTCGTATCGAAGTTGTTTAAAGAATAATGTTATTTTTTACTTTTCAGCGTAATCGCAATTTATAGTTTGAAGTCGGTTCTATTTTTTCCAAAAATTATTTTATTTTATTATTTTTAGTGTAAATACATTTTTATATAAATACTCTATTTTTAAGACATACATATCAAAGGGGAAACATTTGAGGGAATGACACTAAAAACTAACCGTTTGTAAGATAAATTTCGTTTTAAAACCGATTTTAAAGGGTCACTGGAGCAAGCAAACTGATTGGCTTTAATTTCTTCTTCAGAGAAGCCTTCAGTCTATTTCTTGTTATAATTGCTTTTAATGTAAGAATGAGTTTCATTTTTACTAACAACTTTCCCAACAAAGACAAATCGAGCCTAGCCTTTCCAATTAAAATGAAAAAATACATATTTTTCACCCACAACGTTTTTTCTAAAAAAAAAAAACAGATGCAGTCAAACTGATGCGCGATATTTGAGTTAGACGACCCTCTATCGATCAAAGAAAAAATAATCAAAATCGGTTCATTTAGTCAAAAGTTATGGATGAAAAAGCAAAAAAAAAAAAATTACCACATTTCAGTCCCTTACTTTTTTTTCTAATTATCGAATATGGTCAAACCAAGGTATGGGACCTATGGGAAACCACTCTCGATCGATTTAAAAAAAAAACAGGAAAATCAGTTCATCCGGTAAGAAATCATGAGTGGACAGACAAAAAAAAAAAAACGACATACATACAATATGAGTGTATAATCTCCTTCTTTTGTGAAGTCGGTTAAAAAAAATTTAAATCAAAATGAAAATAGCTGAATTAAACTGTTGCTATTCAAAATAAGTAGTCTTTGTTTTAAAGTTCCCCTTAATCTTCGAGTGCAAAAATACTAACAAATTCTTCAATACAAACAAAAAAATTATTAAATCAAAATGAAAATAGCTGTACCCTACCAATAGTTGCAGTGGCTCATTCTCCTTAATAAAACATTAAAAACCGAAATATTTAAAACAAAGTTGAAATAAATTAAAAGCGATATATTAAAACACATGTTCTGATAAAATTTCAAAACAATCGAAGTATTTACGGAGATTTGAGGTTAGGAACCAAGGCTGAACTTGATCGTAACCGTAAACTGGATGACGTTCAGCTTTGTATGAACAAACAAACACTTACAATTTTATTTACATAACTTATGTTACCCGGTGTTGAGGAAACTGCTAATTATTATTTTTGGACCGTCCATCTTGCTTTTCGGCGCTAATGCTATCTCTACGGGAAAATCTGCAAAAAGTCCTACTCATAACTCGAGAAGTTATTTGAATATTTTCATGCGGTTTCTTTTAAACAATAGAGTGGACCTAGTTAACGTTTGCTATTTTTCATTTTTTCTGTGGTGAACTTCAAAAATTTTTTATAACATTTTTTAATTTCAACTCATAATTTTTAAAACTTTGAAAAAAGATACGGAGAAACGGAAAAGTAGCAAACCAAGCTTGAATATTTCTCTTTACAACCATATTTTAAGTTTATATTTGAGACAATTTGTTCACGAGTTATTAGTAGGAGTAAAAGTGTCGTTTTTGAAAAAGTTTGAAAAACTACGAAAATTCACGCCCCGTAACGAACCACACCTTGGCCCGCCCATTCGAGGGACCTTTTCCCCTCTCCCTTTAAAGTGACAAGCAATCAGTCTCCTTTGTTCAGAAGTTGCCAAGAGGTCCATCCATTCTTTACCGATCGCTTTGTATGTTTTGTAATACCCGTTTGGTTTTCGGCTCTGAGTTCAAGCGGAAAAGAAGTTTTTGCATTACATTCTATTTCCTTGATGCTTGATGAAGAAAATCGTTCTATGATAAAGCGAATACTGCGTCTTTAACATAGCAGAAACCGTACTGTAGTAAAAAGTAAACCTAAAATGCAGTATGATCAATAAAGCTGTTCCACTTTTATATTACACTACTATAAATCAAAATTTTATGCTCGTTAATATTTTATTTTCAACTTGAAAATTAAATGCTGAAGAGTATATTAAAGAAATATCGATATATTTTAAGTGCAGATGAAAAAATATTTTTATTTATGTATTTATTTGTGTTCAAAAAGTAATTTGGGGTGTTAAAGTAATATAATTACTTACAAAAATCAAAAAGGTTAAAAAATTCATTTCATTTAGTGATTATAAAATTGTAATTTAACAGCATAATGGCTATTAAGTATTAAATAAGAGAAAAAATATTTTCTTCTATGAATGAACATATTAAAAAAAAAAAGAACCAGCGAAATATCTATAGAACAATATATAATACTAGCGGTACCCGCACGGCCCTGCCCGCGTTTAAGAAGTGAAAAGACCAGTTGGTTCACCATTATATATATACACTGGTATTTTTTGAAATGTGTATATATTATGTTATTCTATTAAGATGTATAGCATTCCACAGAATTAAAAATTAGCCTCCCACGACAATCAACCGGCGATTCTACATATTTAAGCAACTTTATTTTCTTGTGACAAAGACGCAAACATAAAAAAAGCAAAAAGAAACTTTAAAAAAACGCGTAATGTTTTGTGATTCAAGGTACCCACACAAAGAGCACGATTAAAAGGCAATGGAATCAACACACACACATACATACTTGCTGTTTTATTATTAGTAGAGATGTATGGCATTACATGCAAGTACCCCCTAATCCATACGCTATACATCAAACCGAGACCGAGAGAATAATTTACAGATTTTGGTCTTTGTATATTACCAAAGAGAGGGTTGCCGGATGCCCACCCCCCTCTGAGCAATGTCGAGTGCTGTAGTAACCCGTAAGCAAAATTATCACGTTCTTAGGGCACCAAGAAAATGAGGGGAACCTCAGAAAAATTTTATTGTGAATTAAATAATTCATAAATTAATTTAATTCGTAGGAATTTTCAAATTTTAGGGTAAAATGAATAAGCTCTTTATATAAAACATTCCATCTTTCTGTCTTATCTCAATCCTGAAAAATAAAGTTATAAAGTAGTACATGTCTATTTCGTTTTTATTTGCATGTTTGAAACAGCGAAAATGAGAGAAATATTTCTTAAATAACATTACAAGCGTACACAAATTCTTGAATATCTCCAGCCAGAATTGATTAGGGAGATTTAATCACAGACCTTTGCAGGTAAAATTAGCACAAGGGTCGAATTAGTACAGTCGATAAATGATGTCTTGCGTTTTTCCCATATATTTGACCTCCCTCCCCCTTTATCACATGTCACGCTATGTTGCATAAGCATGATGTCACACTTCTTGCTACCCCCTCCCCTTGTCATAATTTGTCCCAATTTCACGAACCCCCCCCCCCCCCCTCCCTCCCTCGAAGCGTGACATCTTTTATGAATGATCCCAAGAGTTATTCAACCAAGTAACAATTAAGCTAAAAAAATAAATGTTTGTTTGTTCAAACTTTGATCAATTTATTATAATATTTTTCTACCAGTTTGAAAACGTTTTATGTATTTATTTACCTGCATTTTGAATCTGCAATTTTTGTGGGCAAATCATTTTTAGTGTTTAGGGCCTCTAAAGGTCTTAATCCAGCCTTGGTAACGCCCCCCTAAAAATGTCAATGGCGCAGTCTACACCATGATCCCCCCCCCCCCCTGGTGGGCACCCCTGCCAAAAAAAGAAAGAATATCCAGTGTCCAAAGAATATGTCCAAAATATAACTGAAAAATAAAATATTTAACATTTTTCTCATCTGTTAAAGTTTTTTGTTTTATAGTTTATGATAATGTTCTTACATAATCTGAAAAATTGTTAGGATTGCATTAACTTTGTCTAAATTTCTTTTGTAAATTTGTTTTTGCTAATCTTATTGCTTGAACTTTAGTTTAACTGCGTTTACATTTTCTGTTATTTGGAATAACAGATCATATCTTTCACTACGCAATCGTAGAAGTTTTAACGAATTAACTCTGTATGACTTCAAGATTTTAATTATAGCAATACTAACTGGATTTAGAATTAAGTGTGAAACTTAACAGTTTCTAGTGGTTTGTAGAACCACGAACCAAAAAAATAAAGGAGAAAGGTCTTGTATAATAGAAGGAAAAATACTTGTTTTTGCATTAAAAGACGCTGCATCATTTACTACTAAGTTAAGTTTATAAAATGACATGCCCGGTCGCGGGTTACTGAAATGCCTTTCAACTATATTTTATTTTGCACAAGCTTTATTACTTTTTTCGTGCTGGCTCCATTGTCACAAAGTTGTAAACTAGAGAACTAAGCTACTTCAACTCAAACTCTAACTTTTCCAAATGTGTAAGAATATGTTTTGTCAAACTTTGAAAATTGGATTATTGGAACAAGTAAGTAAAAATTAAAGTACAGTAAAAATTAGGCGATCAACTTACAGAGGGTTTTTTACAATACTCCTTCCTAAATTTGGCGCACACAAGTGGTCAATATAAACAGGTGGTCAAATTAACTTCTCAAGTTACCAAGGTTTCTCTACATTATATATAATTGGGCTAATTCCGTTCCTGACAAAAGTGGTGAACTTAGACAAGTGCGCCCAGAAACCCCCCGCACCTGCCAGTTTCTTTCGGTGAACTTAGACAGGTGGTCAGCTTACAAAGGTGGTGAACTTTACAGGTTTTACTGTAATTAGTTTTAAAGGATACTAAAGGAACATAAAAACCTCTGATGGCAACTTTTATATGAAATATTTACGAGGGAGAACCAATGAAAACTTGAATGAACCTTGAAAATGAAGTTAAAATTTTTACAAATCAAAAATGCTTGAAAAATTGAAACCTGCAACTTCAGTCTGAATGAGCAAACGAAAATGCATCTTTGCCTGCTTTGTTGCCGTTTTTGGAAACTTATTTTATGAGACAAAAAGAAGTATTTAGTTTTCGGCCATTTGAATGACTGGAAAGGGGGTCTTGGGCCAACGTTTACATTTAGTTTTTGAGATTAATTTTCACACTGTTTTGGGTTTTTCACGATTAATTTTCGTAACATACATATATTTAATTATAGAAAAAAAAAATGCAGCTGCAATCACTAACCATTTCATATCCAGAGTTTTTAGAATAGAAAAAATATAGCTGCGGGATAGGGCACGTGGATGATATTTCACTGAAAAGAATTATTTTTAGCGGAGTAAAAAGTTTAATTTTGGCATAGTTAAATATGATAATTACTGTAATAAACAAGTTTAAAATTATGCAATATATATATATATATATGAACAAAAACATAAATGTGAAAAGGGTTCGGTAGAACAAACAATCTTCGGAATAGTCGGTGTCACCGATAAAAGAGTTGAAATATGAGAGGTGCCAAGTTCCATAGCAGATGTTTTAATCATAGCTGTAAGAGTGTTGTGTTCTTCAATTCTTTCCAAAACAAGTTGTTACTTTCTCTGTTATAGGATTTATAACGGCACGTTTTAAATGTCAATACGTTATATTCAAAAAACTCGCCCAAATAGAAATATTTCTAACAGGTAGTTAGTAAAATCATGTGGCAAGCTTATAATAGTTCATTTTTAATTGTCTTCTTATCCTGTCCTTGCACGTAACTTAATGAGCTACTTATTTTTTGTATTATTAGCCAGGGTAGTAAAATTGAAAGTGCTCTTCGTTTGGAGTCAAATTTTGAACTTATTTTGTTTTGCTATAAGAGAAACAAAGAGGGACAAAAGAAAACAATTTTATGCCATCTTTGGACGTACATGATTCCAATTT
Organism: Octonoba sinensis; assembly: GCA_038502835.1. Lineage (NCBI taxonomy): Eukaryota > Metazoa > Arthropoda > Arachnida > Araneae > Uloboridae > Octonoba > Octonoba sinensis. Next base: position 125,920,249 of record CM076599.1, read on the forward strand.
AGCACACTGTTGTTCCGTTAAAAGAAATACAAGATAATGTATCTTTTTCAAGTCTTGGATTTCTCCCTTTATATAAGCTTAATTGTCTACCATGATGCCAAGTTTCAAGTTTCTAAGTCACTTAGAAGCAGAAGTTTTTGATGAATGAGTCAGTCAGTCAGTGATAAAAATTACTCTTTTCAGACCTTAATAATTTTCTAACTACCGTAACTATCTCTGTATTGCCCGCGGGCTATCTACGAAAAAACTTCTTTTTTTACTACCTGCGGGCAATATAACGATGCGGGCAATACATGAAATTTAAAAAAAAAGTATTATTAAAAAGGACACCTACCGTTCAAATAATCGAAATCTGTTTTCCTGCAAAACAAAATGCAGAGAAATAAATCGTAGCTTTCGAAACAATGGTCCAAAGCAGATTGGGGCTCGGGCGCTACAGGCGAATGCATTGTTTTCTAGGGTTGTATCCCATGTTTTTTTCTGGGGTGCGGGTTATACACCGAACTTAATTTTTTTAGAATGAATTTTTCTTCATGCGGACTATACAACGATGCGGGCTATTTACCGATAATTACGGTATAAGAGTTACATAAATGAAATTTAATACTCTGGGGGTTGAAGGGGCTCCTATTGGTCGTGCAAAATTTCAAGTATGTAGACCTAATAGTTTTTGAGTAATGATGGGGTGGAAATGGTTCGGGTAAAAATACATATTGGCTAGTGTCGCCGTCTTTGAACTTGGCGGACGCACTGCCGTGTTTAGATATTTTTTTAAAAATGAAACGCAACTAAAACATCTATATGGAACAGACTTTCCCTCTTTTGTAGAATTACCCATATATCCTCTTGCATTTTCTATTAATTTTAATCAAATTTAAAAAATAATTGTTTTCATTTCTGAATGCCTGTTTTTTTTTTTTTTTTGTTTAAAATATATAAAATATTCAAAGGTATATAAGCGTCATTAAGCTTCCTATGTATTACAAGATAAAATCATATTCTAAAACCGCTAACAGTTACTAATTCTAGCAGTAGATTGAAAGAAATAAAAAGTACGTCGGAAAAATAATAAACGTTGTATTTTACGATAAGTCATGTGATCATGTGAACTGAATTTAAAAAAGGAAGAAAGAAAGAAGTCGGCTTCAACAGTGCAAGCTTCAAGAAAGAATTTGTTCGCCCCAAAGGAGAGTCCAGATTTTTCCGAGATTGAAAAAAAAAAAAGAGAACGTAGAATGAATCCCCACTTCCAGATGTTAGTACGTATGCATCAGCGGAGCCCTGAGGGTCATCCACTGAGGGGGTCATCAGGAACAGTCTCTTTTTCGAGGAAAAGGGTAGGTGTTTTGGACTCCTCTCTTGTGCCAAAAGGTCCGACCGCAGACAGCAAGTACCAGCAGGGGGTGTCGCGAGATTCCCCTTCAAAAGATTTATAGCTGCCCATTGAGAGGCATAGTGATTGACGCTGTCCATCAAAATAGACCAATTACCAGTGCAAAGAGCCTGAAGAAGACACTCCCACAGTGTTGCCACTATTTCAGAGATTTTGTCAGCTCCGAGTTTCCGATTTGGTAGCGAAGAGCCTTAAGAAATCGAACTAAAAAGCTTATAACTGGTGTTCTTTTTGACTTAGAAACTTCAAACAAATTCCATTTTATGCAGAAAAATCAGCGCTTTCGATCGATATATTATATTAATATGTGCAAGGTTTTCTTCACCCCCATAATGGGAAATTAATGTAGAAATTTTGCCTTAAATTGGAATAAAAAAGGAACTACCTGTCGGATTTTTTTTCTAACGGGTCTATAAACCATCCGCTTGAATCACTCTGTTAACTGGCAAAATTTCAAACCAATCGGTCAAGTACTTTCGGAGATTTGCGGCTTACACAAACGAACACTTACATTTTTATTTATATAGATAATCATTTTTGTTCAAGATGTACTTTTATTTTCTGTTCATGGGTCATCTTAAAAAAAAAAACCTTTTTGTTGCCTACTTTAAAATCTTACCTTGCGAAATTGATGCACTTATTTTGAACTATCAAAGTCGAAATTTAATTCATGTTTTTTATTTCGAAAGATTCTTGAAATATCATTGATACTCATACTAATGCATAATGTGCAATGTCTATTGTTTATATTCAAATCACAACCAGGTTGGTAATATGCTTACCAATGTGCCAATATGCTAAAACTTTGAGTAACTCAGGTTATTTTGTACTTCTTTTTCTTTCTTTCTTTCTTTTTTTTTTTTTAAATTTTAATACGCAGAAATCCTTTATACGACGTTTTTCGGTAGTCCCTTCGACGTCGTATAAACGATGTACACATAACAATTTACTACTTGCATTTATTCAGGTCCATCAAGTGAGCAATCAAATGCCCCCCTCCCCCTGACTTTTATAAATACAGTAAATTTATACATGTTTTCATTATTATGGTTTTTAATGAATATAATGTGCTTTAAAAATATACCCTTTGCCCCCACTCTACCCTGGAAAATTTTGAAATGACGGGCCTGCATTTATCTGCAATTTCCATTCTTCAGTGGCGTAGCGAAGGGGTATTGGGGGTCATGACACCCCATGAAAACGTAAAACTATATGTATACTCTTATTTATTTGCGTATGTATGAAGAAATGTGTACAAAATGAATCAGCAACCCCTCCTTCAAAAAAATTCTCGTTACGCTACTGCGTTTCATGCGCATTGATTTAAATTGCTTCCCCAGAGATCCGCTGCATTAGCCTGTGACCACGGAGCTTTTTTTTGTCAACAAACTTCACAAGCCGTGATATAAACTGATTTTCGTAAGCAGGTTTCAGTTTGCTTCAATCCTGGAAATGGTCCGTGTACCATTGTATGTTAAGGATTAAGACGTATTTTAATTTTTAAGTATTTTTTCTGAAAAATAAAATTTTTTAAATTTATTATTACTTTGCAAAGTCAGACTAAAAAATTCCTTTTTTTTTTTTTTGCTTGTTTATAAAATCGATTTCACTTTACTTGAATCGATTTTTCTTTATGTACTTGAAATTTAAGGAATTTCAAATCAAACATGGAAACACGATACGTTTTAATTCGGTTTTGAGCATATGAATTCTTGATTCCATTTCTCGAAAAAAAAAGTATTTCTTAGAGTCTTTGTAATATGGTATTTTAGGTAATGAAAATGATTTAACTAAATTATTAAAGAACAGGAGCAATTTGAAGCACCTTTCTTCTTTTTTTTTTTTTTTTTGAGTTGCTGGGCTCCGCTCCAGCACCGTTTCTTGCTCTGAATAGTTTCAATGGGAGCTCTATTTTGTATATCCTTTTATTACACGGTTTTATTTAACTTGATTTGTAACGGAAGTGTGTTACGCGGTTTTCGAGCACTATTACTGCATAAAATATCTTCAAACTTTGATTCAAACTTTTCGATGACAATACAATATTCCACCCATTTTATAATTTATTTTAACTTTAATTGGGAAAAAAATAGTTCTGGCTCTAAGGAAATTATCAGAATTATTATTTGTCGAATGGCAACGTTATTTGTTTTGAATGTTTAGAAAATGTAACGATGTTTTGAATTTTAAAATACTCAAATCATGGCGAAAAAAGAAACGGCGACTCAAAGGAAAAACCGTGTAACTTAAAGCATTTTAATGCATTTTTTAGTTTTTTTCCCCGGAAAAAAAGGGGAGAAAAAAATTGCATCCATTTATTTTTCAGTATAGGCCGTAATTAAAAAAAAAAGAGCAGTTGAGTGCAACAAAGTTTTTTGCTCCGGCTCTGCTCAGTTTCGAGTAAAATCTCGTCACTCTTATGCTCCGCTACAGTTGAAGTATTTCTTATTTATTTATTTTTATGTTGCGGCCAGTATGAAATAATGGTTATAGTTCTAATGTTTTAAAAAAAAGAGAGAGCTCTTACTGGCAAAGTGCCAAGAAGAATCTATTCGTGTTTGGACACGAATAGATTGTTACGGAATTGCTGGTATAAGGAATGTGCCGTTTCTGTCCCCGTTTTAGTGTGTTTAGCCAGAGCCCCCTATATTAAACGCCATCCGATAGGGCCCGTAATCCATATACATTTTGGCCGCAACTTTTTATATAGAGGGCGCTAGTTCACTGCTTTTGTAAGTAGATACATATGGCAAAGATTAATGAACTGAGTGCTTAAATTACATAAACTATTTAATTTTAAACATATCAGCTAAAAAAATATTCTAGAAAGCAAATGTTGACTAAAATTAAAACCTAACTGTAGTTCTTAAAAGAAATTTAAAGTTGATACAGCAGATTATTTGCGCCACCTTGCGGAGAACTTTTCACGGCCGTTTTTCTCTCATATCGGAAGGCATTTAGTATCTGGGCTCTGATTTAGCATGCTTCATTTCTTCCGAGCTGATGTCATATGCCAGCTTATAAACTTGGTTGCTTTCAACAAACAAAGAAGCAAACATCCTCATTCGTGCTAATAAACGCACCTGCAAAACGAACTTCCCTGAAACTTTAATGGATTCGTCCTTTTCTGCCATGCGCAGAAGCGTCCAAGTGTCAGAACTTCGCGGTCGAACTATACGTACGTGTGGCCTGCTTGAAAAGAAATTGAGTATAGTTGCCCTAACTAATGTAATACGAAAGGTTTTTTCCCTCCTTTTAATCTTTTTTTAACCGACTTCACAAAGGAAGGAGGTTATACATTCATATTGTATGTATGTCGTTTTTAATTTTAATAATGCTTTCAAAGTGCGCCATTTTAAAATGAGTTTTCCAATATTTATTAAATAAACTTGTCATTTCAGTTTTTCCTATAGAGGAGGGGCGAAGACTATGTGTACACTAGCTGTGCATATATGTGTGCATACAATTGGGGTGGGATCATCTTTCAAAAAAAAAATATTCGCCTACAACAATCATAAATCTGACTTTACTTGGAAAGATATTCCAAACGGTTTCCTTTGAAGCATTTCCGTATGTTTATGAATAAAAAGAATAGAATCGATCTTAAAATAAAAACCAGTGATAAATATCGAAGGTTATTCACTCTTACAAGAATGCGCTTCCCGTTAAATATTCTGATCTTCGAAAGTTCTTTCGAAATGCTTTTCAGCAGATATTAAAGAGCGCAACAAAAGCTTTTCAAGTCAAGAGGCTAAATGTCGAAATTATACAGTTATTTTGATTGCGAGTTAAACCTCCTTAGAAAACAACAATTGGAGTGCGTCATTTGTTTTCTTGATATCACGAGGCTAACATAAACTCGCTCGATGACATGAAGAGATTGATTGACTGGTAAGAGATAAATGCATTACTTGAGCCAAGCTGACAACAAAGATTCATTTCGTGAACCCCTGAGTGATAAATGAAAGTCGTTAGTTTTGAAAAGTATCGGATTATATGATGTAAGCAAAGTAAAATTCAATAAATTTACGATCTGGAAACTTGAAGATAAATGAGCATTCAAAAGAGTTCGAGTTTTCCTCAAAATTGGGAGGAATAAAAATGCTGTGTGAAAACTATTGTGCGTCAAAGGATCTTTTAAACTAATATTTAATCTCGAATTTCTTTCTTTGCTTTTCTCTGAATGAAAAATACCTTTCAATGTAGTGTGAAGCGCAAATATTTCGTCATTCAAAATAAAAACTGTTTCGTGTCGCAATTTTAAGTTTTTTCTTTGAGATCATTTTGCAATGTAGAAAGGGATTGATTGATCATGAAATCGGTACTCATACATGTACATTAGAGTATTTACAAAATGCACCTTCCCCCCATTCGTAATGCCATAGAAAAGTTGTGAACTAGGTAGACTAAAGACTAAAAAGTGTTTAAAAAAAGGGAAATAAATAGAAACGGTTTATATCTTCCGGTGGTGTATGTGCTCTTAAGTTTGTCAAAACTGGTATTTGTCTCATTTGAAATAGTTTACCAGAAGCAACTGTTACATTGGGGATAGACAAATTGACTAGGACCAGCTCAGTTAGGCCCAGAAATTGTTGCTAGTCGTCACTTTTGTATTTGTATTTATTAAGAATACAAAGAAAAAAATGAATATCGTGTACTATTTGAAAAATGCAGTTTCATTAATAAAGTGAACTAGGAAAAAAAATAAGTGACGAGTGTTATCCCTAATCCACGAAAAGTGCCATTCACTAATTTCCTAAACTCGGGAAAGTTCCCCCAGAGGAAACACCACCTCAGTTAATTGATGATTTTAATCAGTTTAATAGAGCCAGTGCCAACAGCAATAGCATCGCCAAGATGGTCACCTCAGCGACAGGAAGACGACTCGATCTAAAATCCGAAGCAGCGGGTTTTGGAACAATGCTTCTGAACCGGTCGCCAGGACTTGCATTTTTTCTTTCTCTTTATTTTTTCGTGATTCTTTTCTTATGTGTTGTTGTTCCCTCCCCGCGTTCTCTACATCTGCCGTCTAGAGGAGGTCAGCGAGGCTGCCTGACTACTCCACTCCGCTGCGCGTTGCGTCATCACAGGGAGAAGGGATGGATAGATAGATCGGATCGAGCGAAACCAAAATACCAACCTCCGAACGCGGGGGGGGGGGGGGGGGGGGGGCAGCAGGATAGGGAGGCACGTGCCTCCATTTCTCCTGCTTCGTGCAGCACGTGGTTCATTATGCGCCTTTTTTCGCGATCTTCACTTCTTCGGTTCCACTCACGGCTTAATGATCTTAACTGCAAGAGAGACAAAACCGCAACTCTCAATTGATTCCATATTATCTGGTTACACAAAACTGAACTGTGAAAGATAAAAAATACATAATATTTTTTGTTTCGTGTTTGGTAGTGACTAGTGCAATGAATAAAATATTAAACTTTGTTTCCATTTGATATGATTTGCTCATTTGGGAATATCTTTATAAATTTTACTGTTTTGTAACAAGGAGGTGGCAATCACTTTTTTGTTTAGTTCATAACAATTTGTATCTACCTATTTTTCCCTCCCTATCTATCTATATGTTATGCGTATAAGCAACGGCGGATCCAAGGGGGGGGGGGGCGATCGTCCCCCCCCCCCCCTTGGGCTGATTTAAGTGGATACTACAACGACGCTCCTAAGTGAGTTTTTACTCTTTGTGCCCCGGGACCAGCCATTTTTTTATGTTCTTGGAATCCCAAAACGCCCTTCAAGTTCTATGCTTTCCCCCTGTTCCTTTGTCCTTTAGTATTGCTGAGTTGCTAATCCTCGGAGTAATGGGAAAGAGATTCCCTGCTCTTTTCTTCTACCCATCAAACTGGTGACAACTAGCCAACCCTTAGCACGTGGTGTAAATTCCTGCAGCATTTACGCTAAAACCTGGAGTCTGAAATCATTGAACATTCATAATTACAGATGTTTATATAAATTGCACATACTCCTTGATGGTTTTTTTAGTACATATTTAGTATTACATTTTGAAAATTTTAGAAAATATATTACTAATAATTGCTATTATTTTGTAATTTAGATATATCAACTCAAATTTAGAAAATGTATTTACAAGCCTACATTTTTCTTGAGAAAGCTTGAAGGAAATCCTAACTCGGTTAAAACTTGGCTAAGAAGCAGAATGAGTGATGATAGACTCACTGAATTAGCGTTATTGCATATCCATAAAGATATTACATTGGACGTTGAAAAAATTATAGACAGATTTGCGAAAGCAAAAAAAAAGTCAGCTTGTGTTCCTTTTATAAGGGCTTTGAATAAACGTATATGCATTGAAAAAATGTGCTAGTAAAATTTTAAATAGCACTACACTAGCATTTTTTTTTTGTTGTTCCTGCTGTTTGAAAAAAAGGGGGGGCGGGGCGGAGGGACTGTTGAAAAGGAATGAAGAATCTCCTCCATCCATCCTTACATTGAACCCTGAGATTTCCAAAATCGCCCCCCCCCCCTTGAAGATTTTCTAGATCCGCCCTTGCGTATAAGTAATATACATATGTATGTACTTATACAACAGAGAATGATAGAGAGACTTCTCAGGTAATGTGGGATACTATTTTTATTGGAATTTTGTTCACCATGTGATTGATTTTAAAAAGCATTCGAAACTGATACAAACTTTAGCTAGCGAAGATTGTCTATGTTCGCTCATAAAAACGATTTTCTTTATCGTTCCTGAAATTCAGTCTTCACTGTATACACTGTATAGTTGCAAAAAGTAAACATTTTGAGGCATTTGTGTATCAAACTTATTAAATAAATAAAAATTTAAAAAAGATGATAAAAATTTTTTAAAAAGCTAAGTTTATTATTTATGGAAATATAAAAACAAATTTTTCATTTTTGTTTCTCACTTCAATTGCATGCAACAAAAAAAATGCTTTCTCTATGAACATTTCTGCTCTACTTCAGTCCTGCCTCGTGGCACATTAGTGCTCCACTTGCACTTACAATGAGTATCAGTACTCTCCACCTCTGAGATGGCTGTGTTTTATTTTAAAAGGTCTTGCTGCAGATAAAAGAATTTTATTCAGCTTTCTCTCTTTCAAACTTAAAATTATTCGTAATATTTATAATTTATCACTTGTCCTGGCTGCACTGCTACGAACAAAAGGTTTCACGCAACACCAAGGTCATTTTAGAAATTTCTACCCACACTGATTACTCCGAACGATCGTTCAGTTTTTGACCTTGGTAAATGATCTCCGCTAAATTGACTAACTCATGCAAAATTTAGATTTTTTTTTTTTGAATAAATTTTTTTCATATTATTTATCGCTAGAAGTTTAGATATTAATCATCTCAATCTCGCCTGTGTCTTTCTCTATCTCGCATTTGTTTTAATTTTTAGAAACAATATCTATATGTTATGGCGTATGTCCGAAATTGGAGAATGTCGACACCCACCGTTGATTGTCGACATTCTCCGATTTTGGAGATTCACCGTAACATATATATATTATTTCTCTAGCCTGTTTTTCTGTCCCTCCGCGATATCTTCCTCATTCTTTAATCAAATCCCATGATTTACCTCTCATTTTAAAGCTTATCGTACCGGCTAATAACTCAAAATAGACCCAGGGTCTAAAAATGTACCGCTTCTCTTAAATTTGAGATTCAAAATAAAATCTTTAGGAAGAGGTCTTTTAATGGACGCCAAATTGGTGTTGTGTATGCTGACGCAATCTGTTACCATGTAAACAAACAAGAAACTCTTCTGTTTTTATTGTGTAGCAAATCAGATAGTGTTTGCTGCGTCTGTGTGTAAAACTTATTCAATCGTTAGGCTCTACACATTCATTTATATTATGAAATAACCAATCAAAAGTAACTAAATTTTTAGTAATGGAACTGTTTCGTTATTGCATTTTAATTGTATGCATGCAAATAATAAAAATAATTATCATTATTATTGTGATTGTTTTATTTTTTTGAATATCTAAATAATAGTGGAAAAATATTTGTAAATGTTTTCAATTACATGCCTTTGTTTGTAAAAACCCCCGTTTACATTTCTTTATTATTCTTCTTAATGTCCTTTTTCCAAAATTAGTGTGGAATCCCGCACGGGTTGCTTAGTAATTCAGAAAAGGAACCAAGGAATAAGCCATTGCGCAATGCATCATGAAAGAAAATTTCCTCTTAAAAATCGGAGAAAAATGTAAGAAGTTGCCTAATATTTTGTTTGATTTTTGGTATAGTTTTGTGCGCTAATTGGATTTTAAAACTACGTTTTAAAATGTAGGGAATTCCATTGTTTCATAACCTAGAGTAATATGGAATTTCTATTCTGAATGCAGAGGAATAAGTGAATTTCGAGGTAGTAAATAGCTTTGAATATAATGAAAGTGCAGTTGTTGTGAGACATTTTTTCAGGCTTTTTTTTTTTTTGTGATTGTAATTATTTTTCTAAAATTTTCTCTTGAAAAAAAGTGAATTTAAGAAAGTAAATTTGTTAAACTGACATTATTATTATTAATTATTATTATTGTGGAAAAGGATATAGTTAGGGAAAAATTACCCTCGAAGGAAATTAATGGCATGCAAATGGTGTAGTTTCGCAATATATAGATATCTGAAAGCAAAAATGATTATTTCTAGCATTTTTTTACTAGTATTGTGAAGGGATTTTTTTCTATTATAGTTGCCACTTCTGTGTGAGAATCCTTATCTTTAATTTTTTGTGCAAATTCAATTTACTGCAATGGAAATTTCTGGAAAGGATGCAATTTTGTTTTCTTCAGAAATTTACATTTCAGTCAAAAGTCTTTTGTGTGTGTACTTTGACTGAAAATTTTTGTAAAAGATGCAATTTTTTTCCCGTCAGAAATTTACATTTCAGTCAAAAGTGTGTTGTGTGTTTAGTGGGACTGAAATTTCTGTAAAAGGTGCATTTTTTTTTTTTCTTTAGAAATTTACGTTTCATTCAAAAGTCTTTTGTGTGTTTAGTGGGACTGAAATTTCTGTAAAAAGCGCGTCTTGTAATAGCAGACTTTACGTGGAGTATTTTCTCAGCGCAATAATTGTGAAGTACTTCCTTAACAGGACACCTGATGCATCATCATCATCAGTTAAGATCTTTTCTTACTAGAAGCTCTTATGATTGGTGAAAGTTGAAGTAGCCCGAAGTTAGTTTCTCGTTTAGTGATTCATAATCGTTTATGATAAACAGCTCCTAACAACAATCAAAATCATTATTTCGCCTACTGGAGGAAGCGGCATTCGGTCACGTGGTTCCAATAGCTTCCCTATAAGGAAACGAGAATCCGCTGTGTGGGAGCTAACTGGGATGTTTTGGAAGAGCAACGATATCTTTAAACTTGGGGCATTATGAGAGTCATATCTGCCCATCAGAGAGGATTTAAATTCTCCATTAGTGTCATATCGCTTATTATGGGTAGGGTTACCATACATCCGCATTGTGATGGTGACCTTTCTTAAGAACTTGGGTTTGGCTGCCATTTTGGATGCATTTTTCATCAGAGTTAGGTTATTTGTTTGTACTTTGAGCAAAATTTCAAAATCGTTGAGGCACGATCTTTCATTTACAGTGTGCATGTAACGTATTTGCATTTTGTTGCGTTGTGCTTTATGTTTCGAAGTTGTGTATTTTTCATGTTGCACATTATGATCGTCAATGCAAGATAGGGGGGGGGGGGATTTATACAGCAAGTATGAGTATACTTACTTTTTATGCAAAAAATAATACACTTCTAAATGTCCTCTGTAGCAGCAAAACATTCTTAATTACTACAAAACTGTACCAGCTTCCTTTGTTATTCACGAAAAGGTTAATCATGTACGAATTAGAATGGCGTGCCTCGAAGAACAGGACCGATGGAACTAGAGAATAGGCATTGAATCTCTCTTCTCTCGCATGCTCCCTGAGCAGTGCAAAAGGAAACATAAAAAAGATGACATAACGGACAATTCTCATGCTCAGCGAACCGGTGAGTTATTCGCCGCACGAGAGAGAGAGAGAGAGAAAGAGAGTGGGAAACGAGTGATTGAATCGTATTAGTCACTCCTTCCCTCCCTTGCGTGGTCATGGGGGGGAACCCCCCGTTCTAGGGTCCATTGATTGTGGCTGCGATCAGCCGTCGGAATACTTGTGGCTCCAGCAGTAATGGGAGTGGTGAACATTCCTACCACTCATACGCTATAGTCGGGGTAAATCGAGGTGGCGCGAACCTCGATTCATCCTCTCAAATTTTTATGCAAACAAGCAAGTGCTGCATCAAACTGGAGGAGATTCGACGATGAAAGCATTAATCATCTCACCTTTATTGCTGATTTCACTGCGGCCGAGCAATTGCAAAATAAGTTGTTGCTCGTCCCTGTTTTACAGGACTCCCATTGGGAACAGTTTTCTTAGTGCATTTTTATGTCATAGTGTTGTCAACTAAACATGGTGATTTGGGTGAAAAGAACTGTTAAGAATAGAATAAGTAACAGCCAATCAAGAAGAAATTGGTGGAAACATAGCTGTAAACTATGAACAGCTTTTGGCGAATGCGATTCATATGCATTGCATTAAAATTGCAATTTTCACCAGAGATACGTGATGAGATTGCATTAAATGCATTGTTTTATTGACCAGTTGGGGTCGATTCTGTTGTCTTCCTGTCTGCATCTTAACTTTAAACTTAGACGACCGGCATTTTAAGTTTTTGAGGTTAAATTTGTGTGTTCACGTTTGACATTAAGTGCATATAACTTTTGAAGAATATAAACAAGAAGTTTCTCTCATGATTGACATAATTCTACCGAAAGAAAATGCTTTAAATTTGAGGTTTTGGGGAAAATACCAACATAATCATAGAAAAACTGCAGTTTTGTAGAAATGAAAAATAGGCGGAAAATAAAAGATTTGAGATTTTGCGGGATTCAGCGTCTTTGCATAATTTATATGACCGTAGTTCTAATGTCTTTACAAAACTTTTGGTTTTTGATTCGCATTATGGTCTTTTAGCCTACTTTCCCGTAAAAGTAAGAGAAAGAATGAAAGAAAGCTTAATATATGGTAAAAATGCCGTTAAAATAAGAAAAAGTAAAAAATAAGTGAATTAATGAAATAACTATTGAAAAATAAAAAATTTGAAAGTAGGGTTTTGAGATGGGGGGTAAATTTGTGTCTGTCGGTATACCTCCCCCCCCCCCCCCAATAACTTTTAAAGGAATTGTCCGCTTCAAAAGATATTTTTTTTTTTTTTTTTGCTTTCGAAAGATTTCGGCGAGTTCATCTCACTTCCATATTTAATCTTTCGATTTGAACAATTTTTCTTTCAATTTTGAACAGTTCAAAAAATCTTAATATTAGCACCTACGGGCAATTATGTACACTCTGGGAGTAGGATTCAACTTCCTATGTACAAGCGTATTGGAAAAAGCTCTCGGAGTGAAATATTTTTTGATTTAAACATTTCAAAAAAAAAAAAAAACATTAGTGCCTACGGGGAAATAATTTCAATCCTATATAAAGCCTGATCTAACAGACGGGTTTGTTTGGAACAATCTTGATCGGAAAGATGCTATGACGTAGTACATGGACAGATGCGAAGTTCATTCAGAACTAAACAAGCCTATTTTCCCACGAAACTTTTTGCTATGAATTTTTAAGGATATTTTTGAAGGTATAAATGAATGAGTGAATGAATCTGTATAAACCGTTGAATAAGGTGTAGTTGAAGTGATTAAGAACTAAAGCTAAATGAGAAAGAGGGTGAGAGATAAATGCACTATCAACTTGATATTGGTGCATCTATGAAAGCAGGCTCGTATAGCTCTGGACGGCACTCCTTGTTTACTGTGATGCCTTCTATCTCGAGCCACCTCCATGCTGAAAGGCATGGAAAAGGGGCCGCAAGCATCTGTCGCTGCAAGCGAAAGTGACAGATGTAGGTGCAGCCGCCATTGCGGAACGCTATACAAAATGCCAGGCGATTTCCCTACCCCTTTCACTTCCCTTTTTTAATATTTTCTTTCCTTTTCCGTTTATCTCTCTTCTTCCTCTTTTTTTCCTCTACTAAACTGACTCGGTTCGACTGAAATTTTCCACGAAGTGCAACCTTGCTTGCGTTTATTTCTCAAGAAAATGTTTCTTAACAGGTGTTTAAGTACTGATGTGAATTATACGGTAAATATTGTAGTTGTTACTGAATTGTGCTCACGAAAGAGAAAAGTAATCAAATGTGCTCAGAGATATCTTCCCGCATTTGAAATGCACTCATAGGTTAGGGAAGTAGATACACCACACTCATTTTTCAACGTAGCATCAGGTGGCCAATGAAACATTTTGCTAGATGAAAATCTGAAATAAACTGAAGGCGGCTTACGTTTCAGGGACGGTTCATAAATGATGTTACGCTTTTTCCCATATATTTACCCTCCCCCCCCCCTTCGTTACAAAGTGTCACACTTCAGCATACTCCCTCCCCTTCTCTTGTCACAATGGCAAGGATGAATGTAGACTTTTGGTCCCAATTTGTCACAATTTTACGAACCCCCCTCAAAGCGTAACATCATTTACGGATGATCCCTGAGAAAGTTAAAAGTAACTTTAAAGCGGTAAAAGAAATAAGTGTATTCAATCGGGCAACTAGAGCAACAATATTTTTGAGTTGCTCCTATCCAACTGCTAAATATTTGCTTCAACTCTGCGCATGCTCTGTTCCTTGTAGTTTTAATAAGAATCACGTTCTTTCTTTATTTAATTTATTAATTTTATTTATGTAATTTTTGTTAGACAGTAAAATTTCGTTTGCATTTATTCATCCTCGTCTTTGGTTCTTTTGAATGAAGTTACAGGTGAAAAATCACCCTTTTTTTTTTTTTTTTTGTCGTTATTCACTCAAAATTAATTTTAATGCAGAATATGTCATTTTAAAAATTTTCATGAAATTCTAATGAAATTAATATGTCGGAGCCATGGAGGACGACACATTTTCGTGCTCTGGCTCTCCGCGCCTGTTCAAGTAAAAACTCTCTGCTCCAAATCTGCTTGTTCTTTCATGAGTTCCACTTATAAACTTTGTCTTCCTTTAAAAACAATTAAAATTGCCAAAAGTTTTAAATTACGGAAATAGCTGCAAAAATTACTTAAGCAATTATGATTATAATTCCATTCCTATGTACTAATGTTACACATTGCGACAGCTACAAAATAAATCTCTGTTGAAAACGACTGTTGTTATGGATATCAAACTCAGAGTGAATATTTGTGCGTTCCAAATGCCGTCAAAGAGCAACCAACAAATCGTGGTTCTATGAATGAAAGTAATTTTAATAGATGGAATTAAAAAAATGCCAATGAAAAAGTGATTGGCAACACGATTGCATGCTAATTAAATGAAGTAGAACAATTCATGTGTACAGAGAGTCTGCCACATACTTTTTATCGCTGTCGCAATTGATACTGATAAACTATAAATATCACAGGAAAAGCAAAAAACGAAATCGGCTTATTTCTCGTTCAGTTTTTTTTCTTTCAGCGTTCAGCAGTATAGAAAGTGTCAGACTATCGATGTTTGAAAAAAGTTAAAAGTGATAGCTTCGAATAAAATTATCGATCTATGGGTTGCGACCCCGTTTAGGGTCATGAGAAACCTCCCATGGGGTCGCCATGCGTAATTTCTGAATTTAAATAATAAATACTTTACCACATGACTTCTTCTTATGCTAAATATTATTTTCAATTATTTTGTGCTAAACTTAAAACTATAAATTACAAAAAATTGTCTAGTGATGTGACAATTTTCGTGATATCGGACCAGAATAAAATCCATCCAAAATATTTAAAAGAATGGTATGCACGAAAACTATTCGGCTAATATAGTGAAATATTTAAATAATATACGAAAAATATTGAAATAATGTACAGAATTTAAATAAATTCAAATAATTTACAAAAATATTCAAATAAAAGCAGGGTCTCATTCATTATATGGCAACAACCAATTTTGTTTGAATCCTTCTATTACTTTTTGAGAGCTGTTAATAGTAACAAGAAAAAACGTTCAATTGAACTATCCCTCTTGACGGGATTACGGTCAAAATTAATCAGCACTACTTCCCATTATGGTCCATGCGTGTACCAAATTTAGTCTTGTTCTCAGTATTATATTTCCAGTTAGAGCGGACATTAAAAAGTGTTAAAAGTAAAAAATGCAATCTTTCGGTCCAACTCCACTGTAAATTTGTTTATTTTGCAGTCCTTGCACCTTATAATAAAGTAAACACATATTTCAGTGCGGTTACGGGTTGCTTTGTTGTGAAAAATGGGGTCGAGACTTGTAAAAAGTTGGGATCCACTGCCATAGATTAATTCATAGTAATACCGACATTTTGAAACTTGAATTTATCAATGGGCAATTAATTGTTTTATACGTTGTATTTAATAGCTGTGATTACATTGAAAAATGATAGTTTAAAAATTCACAGCGAGTATGAAAATTATAGACTGTGAAGTTACACTTCAACATAATTTAGCTTCATGCAACGGTTTGTTTTATTTTGTAGTCCTTAGGACCAGGTCTTTGCGAAAAAGCAGAAAATAAATGAATGAGATGCCTCTCCAACTTATTTCTACGGAATTTAATTTCTACTAAAATATCAGATACGTGTCTTTTTCTTTTCTTTTCTTTTTTTTCGTAATTTTAGAAGGGAATAAAACTGAAAACTTTTTGCCTAAAACGTTAATTTGCAGAGCATAGATGTGGAGGATGTAAGAAGTGGAATTTCAAAACTGAAACTGCAAGTTTCAAAAACAATCAATCGTGATTTCACACTCGAAAGTTTTGTTGTTAGCAAAAAAAAAATCATCGATAAAATTCTATAGATGAAACCATCAATACTGCAAGACATCGATGCAAACCGATTGCTTTTCATTTCGATTGAGTTTTCAAAATACGTTTTTTTTTCTTTTCCAAACGATATTTAAAGTCCAGTTTTCATAAAATTGCTTTATGAAGAAGCAATCTACAAGAAAAGTCCGAAATTGCATCTGTAATTTGAAGGAATAAAACCTAAGAGAAAAATAAAATAAAGCACCCAAAGGCAAGAAATAAGAAAAAGACGATAATGAAATACCTTGAAAAGTTTTTTTTTTTTTTTTGAAACGCGCTATATTGCTTCTACAGTTACGAAATGATATGGAAGATTGATCTGACGAACCAAGTTCACGAATAACGCAAACGCTTTCTCAATGCTTCTGACGTCACGCAAAGTAGTCAAGGTTTTTTCATTCTGATGCATTCATATTTCACCACCACTATTGTTCGAGTCTTAAACGGGGAAAAAAGGCCGGAGAGTTGCAATTTGTATGTAAATAGTGGAAATGATGGAGTTTCAAGTTGAATATTTCGTCGGAGTGTTTTCGATGCTCTTTTCTTTCTCCGTTAAGCTTGTTTTAAATTGAAGTTGTAGTCTTATAGTTAGTTAATAAAAAAGCAAATTTTAACGAAAATCATTCGAGTGAAACATTTTATTTTGATGAATTGACAAGAAGTTCCACATGACCCTGAAACACTTGCCAGCAATTGTATTCCTAATTTATACGTTTAACTAAGTTGATTTTTTAATTTTATTATTTCCGTGCATCTATTTTTCACTTCTTGATGTTGAATTCTTTAATCTTCAGTGAATAAAACACAATTATTATTATTTTAATAAAGTAAATTCAGAATTGATTTTCAAAAAGAAAATTTATAAAGAACCTAGTTTTAGTAAACATATGAGACACAATGAGAACTTGGAATAATGAATTCTTTAATTAGGTGGGCTGAACTTCTATTCCACTAACGTCTCCTGCTCTATTTTTAACGCTTAGAACGAACTATAACATTCAATACTTCGAATATAATGAGAAAAATAATCTCGTTTTTATTTTTATGTTCTTTTTCTTTGCGGGGGTGTTCTTTTTTATTTAAGTGTCATAATTATCTTTTGTACCTTTAGTCTTAAAAGTATATCGCTTTTTGTTCTCTTTTCCCTCTACACAGTCAACCAATTTGCTTCTATATAAGAAAACATTATTTCTCACTATTTTTGTTAAGTAAAATCGAAAAGTTTCGTAAATTTATTAACATTTTAACGCAGCTTTTCATTTTTTAAGTATATATTTTCTTAAATTAATTATTTTACTAATTATTTTCACGTTTTCAAAATGATTTTAGTAATAGAAAAGGTTTATTATTTAGTCGCACATTTGGTAGTGGAAATTTTTATTAAAGATTCCACTACAATGGGGTTTAATATATTTACCGGTAAATTATAATGTGATTGTTCTAACTGCAGTTTAAATGTTTATAAAATGGAAAGGTAATTTTCTTTGTTTTGCAAAAATGAATATGCCGTAATATTAATCCTGACAGCTTCGCAGAAGGAGAGGGGGGGAGCAATTTGTGTAATGTTTAAAAATTACTTGAAAATAGAAAATTTCTGTAAGAAAAAAAAACTTTTCAAATTTTAAACATACTTCCTACATCGTAGCTTAATCGTCCTGTTGTTAATTAATATCGGTAGCTGTGAGTCAGAATAATCTTAAGCCCATTTTTCGAGTTTTTGTGTTTACACTTAATGTGCATACACAGTCCCAAAGACAAAGTCACTAGTTACATGAGGGTTCCGTACTTTAAAGCTCCCATTGGACATCTTTATTCTAAGGTTCTCACGGAAGAGTCTCGTCTTATAGAACTAACTTTTTTTATTTTTTAACTTTATCGCAATACTCGAAAAATGGAATTAAGATACTATTGCTGTTAATAACAGAAATGATAACTTCGTTTACATGATTAAAACTTATTCATTTCAAGTTTTACTTTCATTTGCTTAAACTATGTCAGATTACTTGATTTTCGATTGATTTACTCCACTGATATTAATCCTTTACCTTTCTCTTCATGCACGTCGAAAAAGCAAAAAAAAAGCTACCAGAAAAAGAAAATGTAAAACCCTTCATTTGCACAATCTGGTTTGGCCCTTTTGGGTTATCGAATCATGGAAACGGTGCCAAGAATCAAGAGTGGATTAAAATAACGTTCCTCTCCAGTGATTTAGAAGGACTTTTACCTTCCATTCTCGCCAAGCATTTCCTCGCCAAGGCAAACCTGGATGTCACATCGGTTAGCTGATTTCGAAAGATCAAAAGAACGCAGCGTGAATAGAGCAACACTGCTCAGGTTGCCAAATCTTGTCAAAAGATTTGATAATTTAATTGTAGCCTTTGATGCGCAGAGTCTTACGCGATTTGCATTTGAATATGTTTAAGTACTTGAATTATCTTATTAAATTGAGCATTACTATTGAATTTATCAACATTAAAAATGAATTATCCTTTAAAATTAAAAGTTCTGTTGATTAATCACACGAAACACCAGTTATTATATGTGAAGACAGCGTATTTAATTATTTATTTTTCGAATTGTGGGTAAATTAATGGATGGATTCGATTGAATTTTGATGAATAAAATTAATAATTTTAAAGATTCCCAATTATACATATGAGTTATCGTGTGATTGCTTATTTGAATAATTAGATGTAAATGTCTTTTTGCATACCATTGCATTTGATTCATGTTAAAAATTAATCACTTACACTTTTTACTTTTTTCACAAAATACTGCAGTTTAAAGAATAACTACTACCCATTTTATAGTAAATAGTTATCGCATTCGGTTAGAAAAAGATTTCAAAAAATAATATTGTCGTGTCTGATTAAGTTAAAAAGAGGGGGAGAAGGGGGTGGGGGACAACTTTAAATATATTAGGATAAGACAATATTTCTCCTCTAGAAGATAGTTACTTCGTTTGTTAACATTGTTTATTGAAATTACCTGCATTTAGTTCTTTTCCCAGTCGTTGTATTGTTTTTTTCCCTTCCAGTTTTTGGTAAACTTTGCTTTACCATTCTTTATAATTTTTTTTGGTCTAGCATAGCTAAAGAAAAACATTGGCAAATCAATGAAATCTTGCTCAGAAAAAAAATAGGATTTATTAATCAAGAAAATGATTGAAATTAGAATGCAAAACAATGATAAATTTAATGATTACAATACATTTTGTTTGGGAAAACAATGAGTACCTGAAATGTTGCTTTGATTTTGTAGAGATGCTCATTTTAAATTGAGATAAACAAGCTTCTGCTATTCAAATCTCCAACTAAAATAATTTTATTCTATATTTATACTTCCTGCAGCTAGCTCACTGGCTGGATTTGTTTGGAAACTTTATACTATTAAAATTTATTACCCCTTCGTTTGGCGTTCTAAACATAGATTTTGGGTAGTTCGCCATTTCTTTCATTTATGATTGCATTCTTTACCTTTCTTTTTCATTATGATTGCATCTGTTACCGATTCTCCTGCGATCAGAAATTAAAAAGTGATGCTATTAATAGAATGCTAGTGTTTCTGAACTTTCTTCTTCTTTTGCTTGGTAAAACTTCTGGATTCTCATTCACTGACTTCGCCACGTAACGATTTATTTATAGTTTGAACTTAAAAATACCTTTTTCAATTTACGGAGAAGCTTTTCTTTTGCTAAGCTCTAATTTTCTCCGTTGCCCAAACCGACTCTAAAAATACCGCAACCCCCACCTCCCAAGTAAAGAATCCCACTGACTGTTTAACTGAAACCGTACCGCTGCTGAGACAAAAGTGCATCTGTCAACAACATCTAAGTTGAGAGTGTCTGTTAGAGGAGATAAAGTGTACGAAGTTACGAGTTAAAAGAAAACATTCCAAGTGCAGAGAAATGCTCGTGTATATAAACAAACCCCCGGGCCGATGAATTTTCAGCTTCTTTTATGTATTTGCTTGCATTCTCATCACCCCCTTAAACATGGTGCTATGGCTTATGTGAAGTGGCGACGAAGTTTGTTTCTTTCAATAAACAAAGAATCACAGATTGTTTGTGATTCTTTGTTAAATAAAATGTCATTTTTTAGATAGTTTTTTTTTTGTTGTTGTTGTTGAAAACATGCATTTAAGCTATTTGAGTATTTTTCTGGGCAAGCAATTGAAAACTGCAGGACATAAATCGAAGCTTTCAAATAAATAGATGTTATAAAATGGTGAAAATTATATGATGTTATAGAAACAAGTGAAAAGGAAAGGGGGAGGGAGAGAAAGAATTGTTGCTCAGTTATTATTTTTTTTAATTTAACATTGGCGAGTTTTTCTCTCATAGTATTATGAATGCAAGTGAGTTGATTTAAACCTAATTTTAAAACCCGAAAATAATTATAATGTTACTTAAAATTATAGGTGAATAATACCTAAAGAAACGAGTATACTGTTTCGTAAACCACAAGAAGTCAATTCTTCTCTAGCAGTCTTTCTCTTTATGGAGTAGTCTGACCAGAGCATGAACACTTAACCCGTAAGTGGTAATAATCATCTGTGAGGGGGACGGATAAGGTTTAGTTTTTAACGTTAGGTGGCTTAATTGTAGGTTTGAAGGCTTCTCCTTCGAGTTATGCTTCAGTTGGTTCATAACCTTAAATGTGTTTGTAGTCTCATACTCAGAGGCATAGCTAGGTGGGGGCAAGAAGGGACAGCTGTCCCCGGGCGCAGCCAGCGTCAAGGGGCGCCAAAGTGTTAATTTATTTAATTTTATTTTTAAATGCGGAAAGAAAATTATTTGAACTGAAGAGGTGTGAATATGTTCGACAAAAAAGTGGGAGCACCAAATCATATCGGGAATGACCAATGTAGCACAGGAGTGGGTAGGAAATCAGACAAATAATTTTGCGAAGCAAAAGCGTCCCACTTTTCCCTTAGAAGTGAATGGTCGCTACTAAAAATGAAAGTTAAAAGGGCTGCTTTTTAGAGTTATCATTTAGGAAGCATAAAAGTTTTTTTAAATTCTCATTAGGGAGCTCCTAGGCCCCCAGGGGCACAGAGAGGCGCAAAATCTTCAGTTGTCCTCAGGCGCTGAAAACCCCAGCTACGCCTCTGCTCATACTACTCTCAAAAATTATTGGGAGTGTGAGTTGGAGAGATACTACTACTTACAGGTATTACCATTTACGGGTTAAGCACAATTTTATTTTTTGAAAATCATAATATTTGTTTAATATGCAGCATTTGACACACGACACCGTATGCCCCAGGTCGTAGGATCGCGCCTGGCAGTGCCGGTGTATTTTCAAGATGCAGAAAATCGTCTGCGCCTATGCCGTATGATTATGCGGCATCTAATAGATCCCTTGAGTAGACATTTGGCTTGGATGATCTCGGCTTCATTAAACTCCTAGTGCACTTTCGCATCAACTGAGTCCGCGTGCTTATTTTTTCAGGTGAAGAAATTGGACTTCAAAATATTCAGGCGGTGATGGTACCACACTCGTTATGGTGCCTCTGTAGTTGGTACCAATCTCTGGGGAACGCAATTGGCAGAAGCTAATTCAGCAGCCCCATAAGAAAAAAAAAATAATATAAAGATTGTTTTTTTTAAGAATGTTTTCAAGACGTTAATTCATGTGCAGCTATCCATCTATTTATATTTCTAATTCTCCATGTTCTCCATAAATTACTCAAATTCTCACTTCAATATTTTTAATAGACAAACCTTTTGCCTTATTAAAAATATAGCAAATAGAGAGGCAAACCTTTTGCGTTATTAAAAATGTGGAAAATTGAGTGGCAAACCTTTCGCCTTATTAAAAATATGGCAAATAGAGAGGCAAACCCTCTCTTGGAGCCTTTTTAAAATATTTGTATTTCCATTTGCGACACAGCAGATCTCTCCTGCCTCTATTCCTAAAATATAGAACTAGGTTGTGTCGCACTCCAATTTAAGAATCGATCTATTCATTTCTATAATGGCTTCTTTGCAGAAAAACTTTGTTTTCCAAGATGCCTGCTTCGTAGCGTGTGAGAAAAGAACAACAGCGTTTGAAAAGTCTGACGCGCATACACAAGCGATTGCTCTAACAATCGATTAAAACGAGACGCTTCATCGATACGAGAGAAAATCCTTTTCCAGAAATTTCCATTTGCGTAATTGAGTTTTTTACTTCGCTTCATTTCCAGGATCTCGACTTCATTTCTGGAGAGGATTGATTGCGCTAATTGATCGGGAGAGAACGTTCTGAAATGAGTATGACTGGCTCGAAAGAGAATTTCCTGAAAATCCAGTACACGTTTAACTTTTTATGCAGAATAATATCGTGTACATTTTTATGCTGCTTTATTTTAACATGATATTTTCCATCGCCAAAATAAAGAGTTCAAAAATTCTTCAAGAATTTCGTAGAAAATGGTGAACTGTTTGATGTTGAAGTTCTAATTCGAAAATAATTTCGCCAAAAATGATCTTATTTATTTGAACGACACGTTTACCCATTAATTAAAATTTAAGCACCTACTGTTTATCACACTTAATTATCAATTAACTTATAAGTTTTGTTCAGGTTAATTGTTTAGTGTAATTTTTCATTTAAAACGACATCTGTTTTCATGCTCTATCAAATATCCCTCTAGTGGCCCATTCTGAAAGTTAGAAAAATTCCATGAATTAAATAAGTAGACAAAATTTACTAACTTGAAAAGAAAAAGAAAAGATCACTTTTGCATTTTGTGATACATTTCTTAAAGATTAATGTGGTTAATGCATAATTTTTTCAAAATCCACTACGTTATGCAGAAGGGATGGTAAATTAAAGCAAGTTGAAATGCAATTTAGTTTTCCTACTGCCAATAAAGTATATTTTTATACATTGTACTTATGTAATTTTGTATTTGTACGAAATAATAATAATAATGAAAACATTGAGAGGGAAAACAAAAATTTATTCATTGTACCAAATGTTTCAAAATACTATGAAATTTTAATATAAACTTTTCAAACACGATGTGTTAGGAATTTTTTACTTCGTACTACTTGCAACGTTTTTCGTACTGGACTGCTAGGTATGCCGTGAATTTCATACATCTGTTGAGTCAACCTCCGCCATCTGCCAATCTATTTTTATCCTTTGAAAACACCGTAAACAACTGTAATAATTCGTGATGTTTGGAAGAAACGTTCTCCAAATTATTTTATATATTTATTATTTATTTTGTTAAAAAAAATCCGAATGCAACGGAAATTTTCTGATTAATTTCTCTCTCATCGGTTTAGCATAAAATTGAATTATTTAACAATTCAACTTTTATTGTTATTACTACTGCTGTTACCGTTTTTATAGTGCCCTTCATAATTGCTCCTTAAATTTCCATCGCTCACTCCTGCTTTGATTTCTAATGTTCCCACATGGGGCAATATTACCCTTTTTTTTACTGTAGGCATTCGTTACTTGATGCAAAAATGCACATTACAAGAAATCCTTCCTACAGAATTAAATAAAACTTTTTTTCGTGGAAATACGTGATGCCATAAGGCTGGGTGATCGTCTGCCATGTCAACGTCCCCTATGTGTTCCACCGAGAGGCCCTTTCTACCACCCCACCGAAGAGGAAACGCAGTTGGAAGTTGGGAAAAAAAGGAGCAACGAGAGCAAGGTCAGTAACGCTTCATCCCGGCATTGCCCCGAACTATGTTTTATTTCTCTTATTATTTGTTCTCTCTCGCACTTTCTCCTCCCTCTTGGTCTACCCCGGATTCATAAACAAGTTTCCTATTTCCTTCTTTTCGTGATCGAGGCGAAGCACATTTGGCGAGAAATCGCCTCATGTAATATTGGGCTATGTTTACGACTGCTTGTGTTTTCTTCACAGGTTCACTCAGCGGCTTAGGGATCATTCATAAATGATGTTACGCTTCTAGGGGGAGGGGGTAAAAAGAAGTGTGACATCATGCTTATGCAAGATAGCGTGGCATGTGACAAAAGGGGTAGGGGGTCCATTGAGGTGTGACATTTTGTGACAAAGGGAGGGGTCAAATATATAGAAAAAAAGCATGACATCATTTATAAACGGTCCCTTAGCTACAATTTGAACCTGGCCGCTTTCAACTGTCAATTTGGTTGTCAATTTACCACGCACTGTGTATGTTGAGACTTCAAGCTATTTTCAGAAAAGTAAAACAGGTGTCTTTAGCTAGGGTTGAAAGAGAAAACATTCCTGTCTTTTCTTATCTGCGCAAATGCAGTGCATATTTTTGAACGCAAAAATATGCTCTATTGTCTTTGTCGTCTTTGTAGTAAAAGCACCCTGAAAGAAATTTTAATGGTTCTTGTAAAGATATTAAGTCTCATACTCTGACTGCACCCCTCCCCTCTCAATTCACTTCCGTAATGTATCATGAACGGGCGCGGATACATGATTTTGCTGACGAGGGGGTGTTCATTGCTTTTCTGATTTTACTTGTTATCAGGAAAATTTTGTTCCAAAGGAATAAATTTTAAGTTTTAGCACGTTATTCAAATAATCTTTAGCAAGTAATTCCCTTTCTAGGGGGAAAATCACCCCCTCTATCCCCGCCTTACGATAATTAATTTTTTTAGTGTTAAAATGCGCTTAAAAATATCTTTAGTTAAAGTTACAACTGGGGCGATCCCCCCCCCCCCCTTTACTAAGCCACTAGGTGCACTTCATAAGCAATTGTTTTTCTGATGCTATTGGCCCTTTTCAATTTGTCAAACAAATAGCAAAACAATTCTCTATCTCGATTTTTGTAAGGATATGAACCACTGACCGAAGATATGCATAGACAGTGCCTTTTAGTGTACCTGAAGTAAAAACAGAGTGTATGTGTGGAAGAGCAAAATATCGTTGAGAAATTCACTAAATGACGCTTTTGGCGCCTTCACACTTAGCTAAAATGTAGACCTCTCAGCGGGCCGAATTATCACGTGGTTGTGGTCAGGAAACACTTTCCTGTTGACAGCCTAACAGTAATTCTAATGCGCAGACTAGTGAATCTGTGATACGTACTAACTCCTGCTAGATAACAAGAGTACATACGGTAGTTGGAAATTTCTTTCTCGATGTGGTATTAAATACATTTTCCCAGCAAAAAAAAAGTCTTCTCCATACATCCATTATATTCACAGTTGATCAAATATTTGATTGAATTACAAACTTTCAGGTTTTCTAGATTCGCAACGTTGCTTTCGGGAGAACTATACCTATAAAATATTTTTTAAAAATACTTTGAGAAGGTTTTTTCACTTTCTTTCTTTGCGTTAAATTTTTATTTTATTATAATAAACTTTTTTGAATATTTGGGCACAGTTTCATATATTCATACATTACTAGATAATTTTCTGCAGGACAGAAAATCAAAATACAGTTGCTGCGATTATTCTGCAGAGCAATCAATGCACAGGTATAAAAGGCTGTTCCGAATGGAAGACCGGATGCGAATCCCAGGTGTAGTACACCCCCCAGAAAAGAGGGAAAAGAAGGGTCTCAGACCATTATTCTTTTTTACACTGGAACACCGCTGTTGGTCTTGGGTTGTAAAAAAAATCCGTATTTGTAACAGGAAGCTAAAATTGAAAATTATATAACTACATGCTTCTGTATTTTGGATAGTATGTCAACTTGCAATTTTTACACACACAAACACAAGTCTACAACATTGCAGAAGTAAAAAAAAAATATATATATATATTTGTTTACAGAGTGTTTGTAAATTTCATAGTAAAGTTTTGAATTAATACAGAGCTTTATATTTATACACAGACAACGGGGATAACGTACCATAAATTTTCTGCCTCATGTTACGCTCACATTGATCAAAGTATCAAAAATAGTTTTACTAAATCATCAAAAAATAGAAATAGTTGATTGTTCCTTTATTATTTATCAGCGGTGTAACTTATACTGACTCTAATCTTGCTAAAAATGAGTTTATTGAACTGTGTTCCGCAGAAGAATTCTTAGTCTTCACCAAAAAACATGTTAAACACTAAAATGTTTTTGAAGTTAAAAATTCGAATGTTTGCCTTCACTGAACAATTCTTAATTTACACTTTTGCATATACAATGAAATCCCGTTATAGCAATTACCAATGCAACAAAGCGTCCGTCATAACGAAGTTAATATTCATTCTTGTTTTAAACGCGGTTAACATAATGTATATTCCGTTACCACGCACATTTCGTTGTCACGAAATCTTTTCCTAGTCCCTTGCAGTTCGTTGCAATGCGATGTCTCCGTATATTACAAATATTCTTTCATGGCTTTTACACTCCTATAGCGTCATCTTAGACAGCAGGAAAAGCCTTTAGTAAAAATTAATCTTTTAGGAGACTAATAATTTAAGGTCCAAGTGAGTGGACCCCAAATCCCCATAAATCAGTACACGTCTCTTAAATATCCTGAAACCTGTAAATTCCATACATATTTTTTAAAACGTGTTAATTAATTAAATTTAAAAAATCAATTTTGACTTGCTGGATAACCGGATATTTCTTGTATTGGCCAGATTAGATTCCGAATTTTTAAAAATTTGTTGGATACCGGATATCCGATGCCTTATGAGATGAACCGGTACCGTGGGATGGAAAATTTTCGTGACCGATTCGTAATTTTGGGAACTTTTTCGTTACTTTCGTGACTGATTTCCAAATTCGTGACTTTCGTGGCCGATTTACCAAATCGTGACTTTTTCGGGATTTTCGAGGCCGATTTCCAGAATTGCGACTTTTTCGGGACTTTCGTGACCTGTCGACACTCTCTGTTACCTTACGTAAGTTTTCGTCGTTCGGGTTGGATATTTATCTTTATCCTTACCTGATCCCCTAAACTGTTCAAACCTTGTTCAAAATCAAACAGGTACCGACTCCATGAGGATTTCCACTTCCCAGTTGTATTAAGACCTGCTTTGCAATCTCAGTTTGGACAACCTGCTTGACATCTATGTTGAAGCAGGATACGGCATAGAACCCCACAGGATATCCGAAAGACGCGTTGCGATGACGCATCTAGACGAAAAGGAGGCTGCAATGGGGGACAGGAGGAGGAGGGCTAGGTTAAGAATAGCTCGAATTCACCTGGAGATGAGGAATTCGGAAATGTATTTTATTTCTTTTTGCCTTTGAAGATTGAAATTACAATTACAGTTGACCTTGCTGAGACAAATTGAAGATAAGTTGACTTGTTTTGTTGGGTTCAGTGGGCGCAAGGACATCAACAACATTGTGGGTGCACCATTAAGTTTATCTGTTGACTCATTTTTTAGTTATTTCACTATGCAAAAGCTGATTTCCTGGATGACCTGAGGACAGTTAGCCCGCATTTGGGTACTGAATCAGAGAAAACCGGAAAACTCGTCTCTGGTAATTCGACATTGTGTCACAGCAACAGCTTTTACCTCCTCGTTTCCCAAAGCAACGATTGCAAAGCCGAGATGCAAACTCTGTCTGAACTTGCAGATTTCAGTAACTGCCATTCTCCGTTCCAGAGCAAAATCCGGTTGCTCCACAATCCTGCTCCATTCTCGGCTCCAGATGTCTGGTTACCAGCCTGTGTGGAATACAGTGGTTGGTGATGAGCCAATATGCAACCCCATTAGAAAGAGAATTCCCAACCAAAATAATCGATACAATGCAGGTTCAGAATCAACCATTCCTTGGCTTTATTTAGAAATGTAAGATCTACAAAGATAAGTGTAGGTCCGTTGATAGGATTTTTAGGCTTCTTGATAACAGCTAGATTCCGATTCCCTTATCTCCTTCTTTTCCATTTGTACCACTATTTTTACTTTTTTTCAAATTTTCCCTTGAACTGACCCAATAACTTTAAGAGCATTGTTTCTGCTGTCATCATGAATTTAATTTCAAGTCCTACGTTTGTTTGATGAATGGCAACACAAATTTTAGTTTATTGCCACAGAAACGCCACTAAATTTCCATGTTCGAATATTTGGAAGGAAAAGTTTTTTTTCCGTTGTTGCAAACGACTCTTTACTCTTTACATTATTTTTTAGCTTGTAATGTGGTATGCAATGAAATGTTTTTATTTAAAATTATAAAAATTCGGTGTTTAATTTGGCAGGCTATGGCCACTTATGATTTGAAGCGTGGAAGAAAAAAGATAAAAACAAGCATGCTACCCCCCCCCCCCCCCCAAGAGTAGCAGTGATGCTGTTCTTCAATTCTTGCAGTGTTGGTGGCGGTTTCATATTGCATGGGCCTAAGACTTTTTGAGTGGTTACATTTTTTCGTGTACTATCACAAACACTTTCAGACTTCTATGTACTTCTAAAGAGAGAGGGTTTTGAAAACTAATTTTTGTTATTTAGCTTAATTTTCTAGGGAGTGGGGATCGGAAGAAAGGATTCATTGTAAATCCGAAACACCACCTGTAAGCAGGTTTCCTTGAAACACTGTGCCTTCCCACATTGGGTTTGTTATGTTGTAAAGTAGCCGTAAAGAGAACCTCTTATAAATATAAAAGGATAGTTGCAAACTTGTATTCCAATTTATAACAAAGGAAATGGCTGCTGCATGAGTACGTCTAACATATTATCAAGTGTTTGCTGCGAAGGAAATATTTTAAAGGGAAATTTTAACCAGCATCATTAATCACTTCTATTCCTTTTAAGCTGTTGTAAGTACAACTGTAGAGAATAAAACCTAAAACATTTCATTAACACGAGTTAAAACAGTAGAGAAAAAAACTGTTACATATAAATTTTTAACGTTTATTCTACACTGTTACTTTAAGTTTTCTGTTTTTACTTTGTATAATACAAATCGTCAGCATTATCAGTCCATGAAAAGATAGTAGGCCCGGGCGAAAGAGCATATCACGTTCAAATCATAGAATAAATAAACTTGCTTTTCAGTTCGCTGTTACGAAACAAATCACGTGTTACAATCTGATCAATCAGCATTGTACTTACTCTGAAGGAAATCGCAAAATACCTTCCTCCAGTGGATATATATGTGAACGGAAATTTGCATATCTTTTATTTTCTTTGTGCTAACCGAAAAGTATCACAATCATTCCGCCGAGAGGTTTTTTATCATGGAGGTCAATGCTGACGCTGTAATTTATCTAAAAGAGAAACACCAGACAAATAGAATCAAGCAAACAGGCCAGCAGTGATCATTTTCTTGGCTCTGCATTGAGGTCAACGGTGAAGTTGCAACTCTTTTTTTTTTTTTTCTTTTCCGCTATCCGTCTGGAATGTATCCTCAGATAAGAAAATGAATAGCGATAAGGGATTGTTTCGTTTTAGTTAGTGGAAGATTTTTCAGTCTGAAGCAGTAGTTGTCACTTTAATCAGCGTTTCCAAGCTTTTTACTCTTACGGAACCCTTTTGGCAATGTCCCAGTTGCAGGGAACCCTAGCGACCGTGAACCACTATTTCTTCAAAATATTTTGCTCTTCTTTTTAGTCAATAGTTATATAAAATAACAGTTTCAATGATTTCTTTTAATGAAGCAGTGTAAAGGCAGCATTGATATGACACAGTTTAAAATTCATGTGGTGTGTGTGTGTGTGGTTCCCCCCACACAACATCAACAAAATAACTTATTGCTAAAGTTATACCTGCAAAAAAGATCTCTGCCTATCAGAATGCCAAGAAGAATCCATTCATGTTAAAGGGAGAAACTTTGCTGGTTTAAGGAATGTGCCGTATTCTGTCCTCGTTTTAGTTCATTCAGCGTACTTTATTTCGTCCAAGCTGATTTTATATGCCAGTGCAAATATGGTTGCTTTTAACAAACAGGGAAGCAAGCATTCTGATTCGCGTACTAATGCAAAGCGTACTTCCCAAAAATTCGAATGGGTTCGTCTTTTTCTGCCATGCGCAGAAGCCGCCAAGTGTCAAAACTTCGTGGTTGGATTAGCCTCTCATGTCTCGTGCTAAGCCCAAGGGACATGTACCTGTCAGGGCTCGGAAAATTTTAGAAGTTTTACATGCCCTACCTGGCATGTTTGTATAAAATATTACATGCCCAGAAGTTGTAATATTTTATATTAATAAAAATCATTCGAGTTTATCGCATAGCATTAATCCGACAAAAATTCAATTAACAGCTTTATATCTGAATCAAGAGTTATTTTAATGTTAATCTAAATCATTAAAAAATTACATTACAAATAAAAATTTCATAATAACTCTTCGAAATAATAAAGTTTTGGAAAGAAATATTTGATTAGAAAATTAGATGCCCTGCCGGGCATGTAAGGGTGGAAGCTTCATGCCCGATCGAAATGCTTACTTTCACCGGGCATGTCGGGAAATATAATTTTCGAGTCCTGGAATCTGTAGTCTCTCATTTTTAGCAAAATTGAGTTACTGTCGTCAAGTGGCTCCGCCATCAATTTATTTTACTTAAGTACATTATTTTATGATTATATGCAAATGAAAAACTTTTAAAAAAGTGACATCTGAATTATGTAAAGTAAATGAAAGTATAAAAACACCAGCTTCTCATTTCGAGCCCAACTTCTTTCTAGTTTTTTCATGGTAAATTTCTTTCGAGTTTACTACGAAGAATTCGCACTCAAATACGTTTGTGCCCCAAGCTAAAAGCTTTAGCAATAAATGATAGAGGAACGCCAGTCCAACCCTTACATATAAAATTATACGATACATATTTTGAGCATTAAAGAAGACAGAGTAAAATTCTAAGATTGATTGATTGGGGAGATTTAAAAATTAATGTGGAGTTGCCCTTCGAACTCAAGTATACTCAACAACATCGGAGTGACAACAAGGAACAGAGGCAGTAAAACGACGACCAGATTTTTGTTTCAGCCTGCCTGCTATCGGGGTCATAACTGGTGAGAGAAGCTCAACTCTTTCGCAACTTTGCTTTCGGGTATGGGGTGGGCTTGGGTGGCGGCACGGAACATTGAGCAGATGCCAGGAAAGAAAAGAAAATGGTTGCCGCAAATTAACGTGCTTTTGCGAGCAATTCATTCAGCAATGTTTAAAAACTGGGAAGTGACAATGTCATAAGTAAATTTTTCTCGACCCTTTAATAACGTTTGAAAGGCCATTTAATAACATCTAGTTCCATTTTTGCCTGCATCAAGAGCTTTTACCTGATTTTTAATCACTTTCAACAACCCTTCTGATAATCCGGGCATATTGTTTCATGCTTGATGTCTTCAAGTCGAAAGTAAGGAGCCATTTAGAGAAATGATAAATCAATAGCATTTCTTCGAGCTTACAAGAAATACTTATTTAATGTGCTCATTATAACATCATCAACATTCACGATTTCTCTACTACGATCTGTTGCTTTTCAATTTCATAAAAATTCCTTAACTAGCTAGTTCATCTTGACTTCGAGGCTTTCTACGACTTTTGGTATCATCAGAGATTTCGTGATATCGATCTAAGATTTATCCGTTCATCTGATCGTCTAGCTAAATAAACTGTTCAGTGGCATTCAAAACGGTTGTCTCACCCACCTTTTGCTACTCCCTCCCTTTGCATATATTATGTATTTCATCAAAATGTTTTAATTTTATGATGCATCTTTAAATCAGAAGTTCGCAACATTTTTTTCTTTTTAAATCATACCCTTTTATGTTACTGTGTGTTTTTGTTAGTCTGGTAACAAAATATAATTAGCTCGCTACAAATAAATTTTATCCCAATGTATCTCATCGTCTTGATGTGTTTAACTATTTTAAGCCTCTATCTCACGCAAAACCTCCCCCAAAATGACCAGACATTTGCGCAAACTACGTTCCTTCGAAATAGGGTTACCATATTTGGGAAATCAGCTTATAATGTGAACGCAAAAAGTTCTCTTTCATGATTCCTTGCCGTCTTCCTTTTAGCGGAACTTCATGAAAATTTCCAGCTTCTTCATTCTGAATACATGGTCTTTTGTCATGACGAATGTGAAAGGTACAATGCTTATGACGACAAATCGGGTAATGGGCATTGACGGTTATTCTGATTGGCTGACACTGACAGATAAAATCAAAATAACTTTCTAAAGAACCATATTCGAATTATGACGATTCATCGCCAATGTGAACCAATACGGAAAAGTTAAGTCATAGAAAAGCTTTCCCGAAAGATTTTCCATGTGGTAGGCACCAGACAAGCATTGGATGTACATTTGCAAATCACATTTATCATTTTTCTTCATAAGTTAAGTTGTTTTTCCCATTTCCTCTCTGACTGCTGCACGGAGAGTTTTTTCTCGTATCAAATATGTTAAATTCATGTCGCCAATAAATATTACATTTTTCCCAAAATCATAGTCCTTGTAGTTCCTTTTTTGTGAAAGAAAGTTTTCACTTTTAGTTTTGAACTATTAGAAATTTTTTCGTATTTCCCGATAAGTACTCTTGACGATACCATAAGACCGGTTTTGAAGATTAGTTTCACTTTTTAATTTTTTGTATTTCATAAAATGTTTTACCACGTTAAATCAATACAGTGGAATGACTCATATTTGACATATTTTCGCGCGTAATTTACCTTCTGCGGTCTTCTATTCGACTATTATTCCCGAGTTTCTTTGATGATTAACTTTTCTGTAACGAATAATTATTACAATATTTTAAATTATATTGGAATCTACAACATAATCTTAACTTTTGACTGTAGCAAGCGATTTTTTAAAGGCTAGTACTCGCTGTGCTAAAGTTACGAATTTCATCAAGTTTTACTTTATTCTAATTAAAAAGGGTTACCGAAACCGAATATAAGACTTTCAAAACTAAAAAAAATTGAGATTTTTGTGATTTTTCTTTTTTTTCATTTCCGAAAATAAAATTTCTCATTTTATTCACAATTCAATTTTGAATAAAGTTCCAATTAAAAGAAGGCCACGCATTTGCAGTTTCCAAGAGAGGTTTATAATTGGCTACATGTTTTAGCTTTTAAAAGCATTCAGGGTGTTCCATTATTTTTGTGAATAAGTTTTGCTGTTTAATGAAACCTTTCATACACAAAATCCTTCTTAATGTCAATGTTACCGATATCCCTTTACCTTCACATTCCGAAAAGAACAATATCTGAAAAATAAATAACAAACATAATATCAGAAAATGATCAAAAATACAAAACAAAGAAAGATAAAAGAAATTTCAATTCTGGCAAAAGAGAAAAAGCATTCATAGTATTACGCGATTACGGAGCAAGTCTTTTTTTTTTCTTCTCTCTGCAATTTTATTTTTTAATGGTGTCGTTTTCTGGGACTTCTGAGTTCAAAGGAAACGTCCTTGGCTTTTCCCTTTTCCTGTACGACATGCATGGATAATCACAGGTTAATGTAACTGTAGAGGTCCATGCGAAGTTTCTTTTTTACATCATTATTAAATCATTTGTCATACCTCTTCGTGAAGGATACGCATTTCGCAATTGTTGCAGAGAAATTGTTTACTTCATTTTGTTGGATTTCACGGCAAAATATAATCGTTGTTTGAATAAATAGGAATACTCATTTGCTTTTGGTGAAATAATAAGCGTGCGGAGTTTTAAGCAGAAGAGTCTCTTCACGGAACAGTTCCAGAGTGATAAAAAATGTTTTGTTTCTAAGATATTGTTTAAATTAAGAAAAAAATCATTTTAACCTCTTTTTTTAAAGTGAAATTTAAAAAAAGGGGGGGGGGGAGCCATTTTGTAAGATGACAAATATGTGTGTATGTGTGTGTACGTCGTTGTTTTTATTTATTTGTGTGTTTATTATCGTTATTGGCATGCTATAAAATTGAATTTCTCAACTTCACACAGGAGAAGCAAGAGGGGCTTTTCCTCTTAGAAAAATATTCTACATAGCAGTCGTGGATACGGGATTTCGTTGAAGAGGAGCAAAAATCTTTGCAATTTTACCTATCTCCTCTGAAAATTTGTTCTAAATGAGAAATACTATAATCATGTTTCCGTTCGATATTCATGTAATCTTTAATAATATTCGATTATGTGCGTGTGTGGGGGGGGGGAGGGGGGGGGGGGTTGATCGCATTGTCTCTCCCATTATCCGCACCTTCTACATAGTTCCAAGACGAAAACTAACGCCCTAAATGAATGGTAAACAAGACGTTTCGTCTAGAACTATACGAACCTACTTCCCGAATGCATCAACATCAACTTGATAATCTATTATAGTTAAATCTGTCTCTTTCTCATTTAGCATAGTTCTTAATTGCTTCAAATATGCCTTTCCAATGGTTACTGCATATTTATGCCCTCATTCGTTCATTAATTCACTTATACATATCTTTATTAATTAATTCATCTATTTATTCATTCATTCACTCATTTATTCGTTCATTCTTTCACTCACTCATTTATTTATTCAAAAATATACTTAAAAATCCAGATCAGAAAATTTCATGGGAAAATTGGTACGTTTAGCTCTAGATGAACTTGGTATCTGTGCACGCTCTACGTCATCAGATCTTTCCAATTAACTTTGTTACAAGCAGATCGGTCAGTTAGATCAGGATTTATTAGGATTAAAAATTCCCCGTAATGTTAAAATTTTTTGAACTGTTCAAAATTCAACGAAAAATTGTTCAAATCAAAAAATAAAGTATTGAAATGAGGTGTTACAGAATCTTTCGAATGCAAAAGAAAGCCTCTTCGAAAGCAGAAAGGGAGAGGGGCGGCAAACAGACCGACAGTCACACTTTTTCCCTATCTCAAAACTCTGTTTTCCAATTTCCTACTTTTTCAATCTTTATTTAATTATACTTTTATTTTTGAATTTTCTTTATTTTTACGATACCTTAAGCCTCATTTCAATTTTCTTTTTTCTTTTGCTTTCCCGGGAATCAGGCTAAAAATGAATTTGGAGCAAATTTCATGTTTAATTTTTGCTTAAAATAATTCTTCACAAACAATCGTGAGGACCAAGAAAATATCAACTCTCCTCAGACCGGTAATTTGGGAGAGCAATTGCCTTTCTCCTTGATCTTTTGGAATATAATGTATTTAAGGGGCCTGTGTGCAGGCATTTTGTTGTTGTTTTTTCCCCTAAAATTCCCTTTGCCTCCCCCCTCCCTTCCGGAAAACATAGAAAGCACGAGTCGGGGTCTCCTTCAAAAAATCCTTAAACATTTGCAAAACGAGGCTGCTTTAAAGCAGCGTTAACCCTATTTTATTTCCCGTATTAAAAGTTCCTTACATCTGTAGAACATTAAAGTCAATATACTTCACTAAAACCGAAGCGAAACTAAAGTGAATTAGACGTAACAGATTTATCAGCTAACTTACGCCTACTTTTTAAATGGAAAACCATTGCAGTGTGTCTCAGGAGAGGTTTTCTTTTTTAATGCTGTTTCGATTTTGAGCGCGGGCAACCCTGGAAACGTCCTTGTCTTTTTGCTTTTCCTTCACCTCACGCTTGGCTGCGCAGGTGAACTAACCCTTCTCACAGATGCGCCATGTTAATTTGCGTGTAGAGATAAACGCATTCATATAGTTTTTAATGGGAGAAAAGTAAGAAACGAATACCTTTTAATTAAATGCATAGTTTGTTTTTTGAATTTTTAAAAGTTTTCCTTGCCATTCTGCTAAACTCTCTCCCTATTTTGCAATTAAGAACAGAGTGAAACTGCATGTTTTTTATTTACATTTTGTTGCTGTGTCATGCTTTAGTTCAGTTCAGTTATTAATTTATAGCGTTAAATGTTATTTCAATCACAGGTTTTATCAAAATATATATCTATTGCTTTTCCAAAACAGATTTTTTTAAAATCGTACTCTCGATTTTTGAATTTTAACTATGAAAGTTCATTTTTTACTGCATACAATATTTACAAAATACAAACATTGTTTTTATGATTGTATAAATTAGATTTTAAAGGATGCTTTAATTGTGATCAGGGGTGAACTCATGATGGAAAGGGTGCTTACAGATGTGAGCATAAAAAAGGGGTGTGGGGAATCAGTAAAGTAATAAAAGGGAAAAGGGGCAAGGGGGACGCTTGAATAAATATTAAAAATAAGAGGACAGCGACCCCCGACGCCCTTCTAGTCTGGAGCAACCACTGGTTTATAAAGCGGGAAAAACGTAACTTTAAAAAATCAAGGACAAGATTAACAATGAGAACGAAATTGCCTTGAAATTTTGAACACAAATCAGATGACACTGTCAACAATTATTGAAGTAGCAGTTTTTAAAATATGGGACACAGTCAAGGACGAAAAAAATGTTTCACACAAGAGTGACGACGTTGGAATTCAAAAAAAAAAAACACTAGGAAATAAACAGCTAGGGCGTTCATTTGTTTAATTAATATTTATGTATTTATTTTTTTCAATTGATTGTCCTATTTTTTGATTGCATTAACCATGCTATTGTAGAAATAAATGCTAAATCAACGTCATCGAAGAACAACATTGCGAAATTATTATTGTATATCGATACCTTCTAATACCACGTATGAGAATTTTTGGTTGAAATTTAGGTGTTGAGGGATTATTATTAAGCTTACAGCGCTCTAATTATTCATTCCAATACCTTGTTACAGAAAATACTATTCACAGAGTTATTTTAATTTAAGTAAAAACTCGTATCAATACACATCTTGGCAAAACAGGTGGTTTTTCCCCTCTCCTGTAAATCTTTATATTTTCAAATACGTGGTATTAGAATGAAGGTATCGATATGAGTGTTTTGGGATGCAGAAGAATCCTTTTTTCATAGTGAAACGTTTTGAGCTTGCACAAATTAACGGCGCCATTTTGTCTTAAACGTGTACATGCCGAAGATTTCCTTTTGAATTTAAACTCTTAATTGGAAATGTTAAGCCTTAATCAGCATCAACGCTTTCGATACAGAATGAAATCAATGAGAGCACAAAAAGGGGGTGGGGGTGGAAAGAAATAGAACATACTTCATATTTAAAATGCGGTGATTGGTTCATTACGTTAACGAAGGCATACGTCATCGCTGTTAGTTTGATAACCATTAACCATAAAAACAGTCTGTTACGACGGAGGCAAACTGTCCCCGTCGCTTTTGGTGTGAAAGCGCCTTTAGGGCATTCCGTTATCATTTTTAAGATAAAAAGTGGAATATGCTGCTTTCTCCCCGATGCAGATTACCAAATTTATTTTGAAGTACTCTGTTTCTAATGCTTGATGAAAACGGGAAATGGACTTGTCTGTTTGTCTTCTTTTCTTATTATTTCTCTTTCTCTCTTGTTCTCGTTCTTTTCCATTCGTGCTTACCCATTCTTTCAATGCTCTAATTCACTCTCAAAATACCACATTCTACCAATGGCATTGGAATAGAAAATCAGGTTTCGAAAAGGAGATTTTCTTAACTCGAGAGGCTTAGCCAGTGAAGGTAAAAGTATTCGTGAAACTGATCTGAATTAAAGTGGCAAATGATGAGCATATGTAATTTGTGCTGCCAGCTTCCTGAAACGAAATAATTGATATATACAGCAATGAGATTTAAGATCTTCGGAGAGTGCCTGTTGACATTGATTTTTATTTGACAGCTGATGATCTTTTAAATTATTTTCGTTCATTTACTCTTATTTCTTTATTTTTTATTCCTTCTGTTTTTTAAATACATTTAAGTAATGTATGTCAAAAATGCCTCAAACAATACAAAATGCCATCTTTTAAAGGCCTAGATAATACGTTAATACATACATTGAAATTAAACGCTCGTCAATTACAAATGAGTTCTCCATTTCTCACATATCACTAACATTGATTTAATACTTAGCTAATTACATTTTGTAAGGTTTAGTTTCAAAAAGGTTTATCTATAAATCTACTATCGGTTTCGTACAAATCAGGGATAAGGGGAAAATTTCGCCCATAAAGAAGCATACAATTTTTAAGGGAAGAAATACACTTTTTGCGCAGGGTGTCATTGATAGCATCCATACATGTGCCTGTACGGATGGTAAAGTACTGGGTGGTTATTGATGTAAAAGATGTGCCTGTAGGCGGCAGGGTCTGTATAGATGGGACAGTACTAGATGTAATGCTTGCTTGTATAGATGGGAAAAAACTGGATTTAATATCTGTATAGATGGGGAAGTACTAGATGTAATGCTTGCTTGTATAGATGGGAAAGAACTGGATTTAATATCTGTATAGATGGGGAAGTACTAGATGTAATGCTTGCTTGTATAGATGGGAAAGAGCTGGATTTAATGTCTGTATAGATGGGGAAGTACTAGATGTAATGCTTGCTTGTATAGATGGGAAAGAACTGGATTTAATGTCTGTATAGATGGGGAAGTACTAGATGTAATGCTTGCTTGTATAGATGGGAAAGAACTGGATAGAATATCTGTATATATGGGGAAGTACTAGATCTAATGCTTGCTTGTATAGATGGCAAAGAACTGGATGGAATGCCTGTACTGATGCAGAAGTACCAGATGAAATGCCTGTATTGGTAGGGAAGTATTGGAGGGAATGGCCTGATTAGAAGGGTATGTACTATATGGAATGGTGTATAGTTGGGGGTACTATATGGAATGCCTGTATGAACGGGTAGGTACTAAATGAAATGCTTCTACAGATGGGAAAGTGCTGGGTGGGCATGCATATAAAGATGGGGAATTATTAGATATAATGCTTGCTTGTATAGATGGGAAAGTAATAGATTTAAAACCTATATAGATTGGGTAGTACTAGATGGAAGGCCTGAAAAGGTGGCAATTGAGCGTAAGAATTTACTTAAATAAGAATTTTTCAAGTCTAAAAACTTCTTTTAGCCGAATTTCGTATAGTAGCTTAGTTTGCAAAACCAAATGGAAAAGAAATATATCTAATAAATAGCACTAACTGTGGCTATATTTAATAACTCCCTAACTCCCTTCCCTTAACCAAATGGAAAAGAAATATATCTAATAAATAGCACTAACTGTGGCTATATTTAATAACTCCCTAACTCCCTTCCCTTAACCAAATGGAAAAGAAATATATCTAATAAATAGCACTAACTGTGGCTATATTTAATAACTCCCTAACTCCCTTCCCTTAACCAAATGGAAAAGAAATATATCTAATAAATAGCACTAACTGTGGCTATATTTAATAACTCCCTAACTCCCTTCCCTTAACCAAATGGAAAAGAAATATATCTAATAAATAGCACTAACTGTGGCTATATTTAATAACTCCCTAACTCCCTTCCCTTAACCAAATGGAAAAGAAATATATCTAATAAATAGCACTAACTGTGGCTATATTTAATAACTCCCTAACTCCCTTCCCTTAACCAAATGGAAAAGAAATATATCTAATAAATAGCACTAACTGTGGCTATATTTAATAACTCCCTAACTCCCTTCCCTTAACCAAATGGAAAAGAAATATATCTAATAAATAGCACTAACTGTGGCTATATTTAATAACTCCCTAACTCCCTTCCCTTAACCAAATGGAAAAGAAATATATCTAATAAATAGCACTAACTGTGGCTATATTTAATAACTCCCTAACTCCCTTCCCTTAACCAAATGGAAAAGAAATATATCTAATAAATAGCACTAACTGTGGCTATATTTAATAACTCCCTAACTCCCTTCCCTTAACCAAATGGAAAAGAAATATATCTAATAAATAGCACTAACTGTGGCTATATTTAATAACTCCCTAACATAGAGACAGGCGTATGTCGTTGTGTTGCCGCATTATTCTATAACCATTGTGAATAACCATTTCATTATTAGGTATTTCATTATAGAAAGTGTTTCGAATTCGAGCAACACTGTAATAATTTAAATTATACATAATGCCGAAATCTAAGAAAAATCTGCAACTTTTCAACGTTGTAAACACCCAACACATTTTTGTCTAAAAAGTAAACAAATCGATTGCGAAATGGAAGTTGTAGTATCTTGCATCATTTACGGCAGCATCCCTCAGAAACACTGCAAAGAAATCATCCTGATGCGTTTGCCATTTTTCACAGCTGTCTATTTATTGCTTTGAACGGAAGGGAAACTTACACAATCTTTCCCTGTCGTTAGCGTAAACACGAACCGCGACTACGTTATCAAAAAATCACAGCAACCTGATTCCTTCCTGAATCTTTTCTTCCCTTAAAAAACCAGTCCGTCTGGTTGTGAAATGCTCTGTTTCACTTGTAAACAGTAGGTTAGAATTGCAAATCAACCTTTATGGACGGAATCTGTATGATTTCGCCGGTGAGAAAAAAAAAGTTCTGATCAGAAAAAGTTTTTAAAAAAGTTAACTTTATTTCCATTGTAAATTATTGTATTTATAACTGAACAGATGAAGTGATCTTCCGCTATGAATTGGGTGGAATTTTTTTTAGAAAAATTATCTTTCTATTCCCATGCAAAAGATGTATAATACAGTCGAACTCTGCTATAACGATGAAGTTAAGCCATGTAATTGTTTAAAATTTTCACAATTTTTGCACCATTGTTCGATTTTTTTTGGATTACAATTTTTATTCGTCAAATTTTAACGAACTTTTGAAAAATTTGTTTCCAACGAGAAAATTTTGGAGATGTTATCAAGAAAAGAAAAAGTGACAATACATCAATTGTTTTAATCATAGTTTTTTTCGTCTAATTTTAATGAACGTTTGCAAAATTTGCTTCTGACAAAAAAATGTTGGAGATGTTATCAAGAAAATAAAAAAGAAAAAGTCAAACTAAATCATTTTTTTTTTCAATCACAATTTTTTTTCATCAAATTTTAGCGAACTTTTGCAAAAATTTGCTTCCAACGAGAAAATTATGGCGATGTTATCAAGAAAAGAAAAGAAAAAAATCACACTTCATCAATTTGTTTTTCAATCACACATTTTAACGAACTTTTGCAAAATTTGCTTCCAACGAGAAAGTTTTGGAGATGATATTAAGAAAAGAAAAAAAAAACAAGCAAAATACTAAATCCGTGTCTTGCTTGTTATATCTTAGTTTTATAAAGGGCATTTAACATTGAACCAACCATTTTTAATTTTCCTCATTAAAACCGAGTTCTCGTAAAATCCGAATTCGCATTAACCGAGCTCGACAATAATTGTTAGTAAAAAAAAAATTAATACTTGGGAAATATTTCGATTATTTTCGCTTTATTCTTTTGAAGCTGCGACCTACTCTTCTAATCGATATTACTAAATATGGAACCAATCGTTAATCACGTGCGGCAGGAGAAATAACAAGCACGAGCCGAACAGTGTCACATGATGTCACGTGGAGAGAACTGGACTCCAACTTAAGCGTCTATTTTGACGTTCAGTTTACTTCTTTCCACTTCCTTTGTTTTAAAATCCCGTTGTATCATATGTCATTTACTTCTAATTGCTTCCTTTTTTCTCAGAAAAGTGAATGAATTAATGTATAGTGTTGTAGCACTAGGTAACTACTATACTTAAAAACAAAGAAGGTTTTGTTATAAAAAAACATGAATATTATCAAATTAAAGGTTTTTTTTAGTACATTTATATATTTTGGCTATTTATGTGTACAAAGGACAGCACTTTTTTTATTGTGGAAACTTTTCACAAGATGCTTACAAAAATTTCCCCAGCATTTTTTTGAGAGGATTTATTATTATTTTATTTTACTTTATTTTTTACTTTTATTTAATTAATTTATTTTTTATTTTATTATTTTTTTACTTATTTTATTGATTATTATTATTTTCCATATATAAATAGGCAAAGATGAAAGAGTTGCGAGCCATTTTCTCCTCTGTTTTTCAACCGATTTTCTTACTTTTTTTTGTTTAGTAACTATTGACGAGTTTTTACATGGTTTTATTTAACTTGACTTGTGGCGGAATTTTGTAAGGCGGTTTTCGACAACTATTACTGCATAAATTATCTTCAAATTTTGCACACAAGCTTATCTTCGATGACAATACAATAATCCATCCATTTTATAATTTATTATAACGTTAATTAGGAAAGAAATAATAATAATTTTGGCTCTGAGGAAATTATCAGGTTTA
Organism: Octonoba sinensis; assembly: GCA_038502835.1. Taxonomy (NCBI): domain Eukaryota; kingdom Metazoa; phylum Arthropoda; class Arachnida; order Araneae; family Uloboridae; genus Octonoba; species Octonoba sinensis. The sequence goes on from CM076599.1 coordinate 125,962,473, forward strand.
TCATTTGCCGTTTGGCAACAATAGTTTTGTTTGGATAATGCAACGATGTTTTGAATTTAAATAAAACCATGTAACTTAAAACATTTTTGGCGATTTAATAATTATTTGTTTAGTAACTATTGACGAGTTTTAGTGATATCAATTAAAAACTTTTGGAAAGAGTTCATTAATTAATTATTTCCCCTTTTCTTTTGCCAGGCAAGGCTCATTTATAATTGTAATGTTACATTGTTATAGGTAGCAGATGGCAACCTGTCTTGGTTGAGTAAATTAGTTGGTAATAAATATAAAACTCTTTGTTAAAAAGAGTTTGTTGCCACTAAGCAGTAATATTAAAATCAACTTGGGATTCCATCACTTTGCATTTTCCTTCCTTTTATTTCATAAGGAAGTTAACAAAAACAAAGTATATGCACGAAACATCACTATTTGTTTTATCTATAACTTGAGTCGTCTAGTTTCAAAACCGGATACACATTCAGTTTTTCCCTCCAAATATCTTCCAAGTAAAAATTATGTTTGTGTTAAAATTTCAGCAAGTTAAAAGCCTATCCCAATGCTCTTAGCTAGAAAAACCTTGATTCTCTAACATTTCGAACTTCTTAAATATATTTAATATTTTATATTAAGAGTTTTTTGTCTGCTGCCGTGAAAATTTTCATTTTTTGGATGTAGCTGGTTTTGAAACTAGACAACTCACTTGTAACATAATTTTGGTAAATGTTTTGGTGCATATATTGTAAGCTTTAATATGTTTTTGATTGTAATATGTTAGTGTCTTTCCATATTTTTCTTTCTCTTTTTTCTTTTTTGAAGATATGTTTCTAATATTTATCAGGCTGTACATAATTTAAATCAGATGACTTTTTCAAAAAATCATTGATTTAACTCAATAATTCTAATAAAAATCAAATCAAACAAGAATGCTGAAGAATATATAATTAATTTGAGTTAGCATTATGAGTTGTCTAATTTTTATGCAGGTAGGTAAAGAAGGAAGTAGAAATTTAATAGAGAAATAAGTTTCAAAATATTTTCAATAGAACAGAATGTAGAGGATCTGCCTAATCAATTAAAACCAATCAAACTATGAAGCAATGGGTTGAAGTTCATAAGTTCACTTCGATTTTGTAGAACTTAATTTGAAAAAGAAATTTGTTTTAAATAATTTGAAGAAGATAATTAAAATAGCCGAAGCTGTTACAAATATTCAGTAAAAGTTAGAAAATAACTTAAATCAGCAAGATAAAGTAACATTACGATACCTTTTTAAAATATTATGAGCAGGCATTGACACCGTTCTTTTTTTCTTTTTTTTAGCCATCTCTAACCCCAAAATTCAAAATAAGAGGTTTAAGAGCCAATTAAATTTGGTTAAAGAAAACACCGAACTATGAAACAATGAGTTGAAGTTCATAATTTGTGCACTTCCTTTTTGTGGAATTTAATTTGAAAAAGAAATTGCAGTCTATGTCAACATTTGAGTGTGGGAAACTGTAATTGCTATAAAAGAATTCATGGGTAATAAACAGCTAAGAATTATTCCGACGCTCATTTCAGCAGCAATTGAACTAAAGTTTTCTCATTTGGATTTGTTTACATCAAGCTTAAAAATTAATTAGGAGTAGAAAAGACAGCCAAACTTGTTTACTTTTTCAAATTACTTAATGGCAAATAGTATCATGAAAATACTTAAGTTTATGTGAAAATTTAAAAGTAAACTCAATTATTAATCTATTTGTGATTATGAATAACTGATATACAGAAATTATTTTAATGACTGGCATACATGTATTTATATTACTTGCTAACTGCCTGGCTACTGTGCAGCAATTAATTTTTCCAAATTTGAGTATTGGGTTGAAAGTACAGTGTATTACATATATTTTTCTAAATTTTTAGCATAAATATAGACTTTTCAATGTAAAATTCTTAGTTTCTTTATATTTTATTCATTAAATTTTTCACAGAATATCAATCGTAAGTTATGTTTATTGGTATGATAAGCAATCTGGCTTAAAATTTAAAAAAAAAAAACTGTATTTTTTTAATTAAAAAAAAAAATCATGATTTTTTTCATGCGCTAATATTTATTAAGAATTAAATGCCAAGTTGAAGAAAATTAAATTTGGATAATTTTGGCTTAATGAGACTAATATATGACTATGTTATAAAGAAAACTGATAAAATATATGGCAAAATCTTAACTTGTTTCTAAAAACCGTTGAACACAAAAATGGAAACTCTCCTTTTCAGGGAATGTAGTACTCAATGGTATTAACCAACTGTAAGAAAATTAATTTTTTTGAGATTGGCTTTTTTGAGAAAAAAAAAATAAAAAAGATTTTCAGATAGTTGCAGCGAAAAACGTTGAACAGATATTTTAAAATATAGCCTTTCATCTTAAACATAATCTATCACCTTGTTCTAAATTTTAACATATGTGAAATTCAAAATCTTCTGAGACTATGAAGGTACCCCCTTATTACGGATTATACCAGCCGATACAATTTAACTTTTTTCCTGCGTTATTTTTAGCGGTTTCTAAATAACCGACTGCAATATGGAGTATTTTCAAAAAAGATCCGAATTTTGTTTCAAAGAAAAAATAAATAAAAAGTTTGGTAGAGATAATAATTTTGAGCAAATATTTGTAAGCAGAGATATGGTGTAATATTTTCTCTTCCCAAAAATAGTTATTGCAGACGATTTTTTTCAGCTGGCAATCCTTCAAATGTAAGAAGCTACTTTGTAACAATCAACTAGTAATTTGTTCTGAAGAGCCGTCAACATATTTATTTGTTTTTTAATTCGCGAGTGATAAATGAACACATTGTCTGAGCTAAAAGACGCATTTAATGAGGGATTTTTACCGTAACAGTAATTAAATATCACTTCATTCTTTTGAAAATGAAGGATGAGGCACGGTAATGTTACCTTTTTGAAAAAGAAGCTGTTGTATTTTTTCATACGTGGAACAATCTATTAACATTAAAAGTGCCATGGAAGAAGGCGAAGGAAAGTTTTGATGTTGTAAAATCAATGATAGCTTCCCTTATGGATAAAAGATGGTTGGTAAGCTAATTTGCCAAAACTGTTGTGTGATTTTATTTGGGGGGATTTCATGTAGTTCTTATCTTAAAAATCATTCCCGATATAAAACTTACTTCAAACATTAAGAAAATGTACGTTTTCTTGTAGCCGTTGTGATGTTTAGCCTCATTTTTTATGCGTTTTAACATTTACGGAATTGGAAATACGCAAATAAATTAAAGTGTCGTTCATATAGATGCAGCTAATAAATTAAAGTGTCGTTCATATAGATGCAAAATGTTCATTTTTGCACTTCTAAAAAACCGCTTATAGCTATTTTTAAATAAATTTTTTTGCGTATCAATCATTGATGGACATATTCGATAGATATGTGTAGTAGGGTGCAGCGAAAAAACTTTGTAAATGTAATACCGACAAAAAGCTGTTTTATACTGAATGAGAGAAATTCCTAATTTCAGAAACAAACCTTTTTTTTTCCTTTTTGAATACTGTATTTTGCATTTGCACTAAATGTCATGTGTTGCACTTAATGTCATGTAAAGTGCAATACTCCACATTTGCACTAAAATGTCATAACACACAAAGCAATGAGCAATTTAATATAATTTCTAGCGCATAATTGTCTCTCCCTAATACCCAATATAACCAAAAGTTCAGCTTCGTATCTAAAGAGAATGCAAAATTTTAATATTATAAGAAAATATCTTTGTCTTTTTTTATGCGATCCTGCGAAAATCGTACGCGGCTCGAAAATTGGCCTTATGTTGTATAGAAAGCAAGTAAAACAGCAGCAACTTTTTTTTGGCACTGCAGTGGATCTTAAGATATTTTCTGACAATATTAAAATTTTGCACACAGCACTCAAAGAACTTAACTCATCTTTTGTCTACTGTTGGATAGTTGGATATCGTGAAATATATGGGGCGGATATAGAGACACATAGTTATGTAATATAATTAATATTAAAATGCTCTTTGTGTTGCGGAGGTTGTGACAGTGCCAAAAAGAAACCTCAAAATAATTTTAAAAAATTCAGAAATTGAATATTTCTTTTACTCATTGTAATACAGCTTCTGTCGCTGTTAGGGAAGCTTTCTGAGGTCTTTGATGACACGAGAAAGTTTTATCTTTGGAAAAAGTTCATTTATTTATTTTCAAAATAAATTAATGTTAAACTCTATAATTCTTTACGTTCCCCACTTTTTTTAGATTTATATTAACAGGTTCAATGTCGTAATGTGATCTTGAGACACAGTTTACATTTTCTGGCCATTGTTTTACTCTTCAAGCTTTTTATTGATTTTGGATTCTTTTTCATTAAACATATTATTCTTCTGATTTTTCATCTCTCCATACGAAGATTTCGCCAAACAACCATGGCATGATGCTTTATATTTCAAAAAAAAAAAAGTACTACAACTTTGATTGAAACGTATGCAACAAAAATGCAGCATTTTTCATGGCCTTTTAAAGGATGACAAAAAGTTTTTCTTCTTTTTCTGAATGTTTCATTAAAAGATCAATATGTAATCAGAGACTTTTCAAAAATTTTACTATGGTGACAAAAATGATCAACAAGAATTTGTGCCTAGTCAAAACCAGTTATCTTATTTTAAATAAAAAAGATAAAGTGTTTTAGTAAATTTGTTTTATTCCTGTAGTATTTTTCTCAGATCAATTTTTATTTTAGTTTTCCGCTCGGACTATCACAGAAAGTTATCGCTGAACGCAAGTGCTGCAAAATCCTTTCACCATATGAAATGGGAACAGTCATTTTCGAACCGTTACCATGACAACGGAGCCGCCATTTTTCTTCCCATGCTGCCGTTCACCCGCTGAGAAAAAGCTAGTTTATTATTTTCCCCCGTTTCTATTTTCTTCCTTCTTTTTTGATATAAAAGACTACTCTTTTCAGTTATGCTTCTGCGCATAAGAGATTCTTTTTTAAAGTTACTTTTATCATAAGGCGATGAAATTTGAAAAAGTGTATCGCCGTCACGGTCGGTTATCAACGAGAAAATAAACAGCGGTGTCTTCTTTAACACACAGCTTGTAGCCATACTAAATGTTTTATGAGTTTTCGACTCACGAGATTAAATGGGCTGGCTTACGAACGCAATTAACAGTTCCATGCGAGCTTTAGATATGATTGATTACATGGTCGTAGGTAAAGCAATTACGGAAATGCATGTTTTGATAATCAAATTTAAGAAATCCATTTGTTGAAAGTAATTTACTCTAACAGTTATTTAGTCTCTTCTTCCATTATCATCTTATGCTTTCGGACTTCTAACTAATTTATGCATGACCATATGCATAAGTTTGTAAAGAGGTTACAGTATTATAATGTATTCCAAAAAATTAAATGAGGGTGAGGGGGAGGGCTACACATTTAAATGTTCTGTAATTTGTGCACTAATGTACCTGAATTTTTTACGAAATTTGCGAAATTCAATTTTTTCCCCCTTGAAAAATATTTTAAAAAATCGTACTTTGGTATTTTAAAATGTAATAGTAGCTGCACATCAAGCTTGCGCTCCTTCGCAGAAAGAAACATGAAAAAAATATATTAATGCAACTGTTTTTTCCCTTTTTCTTAACCAAACAAAATAAATTAAAAACCTATTCTTAAAGCAATATCTCTTTAAATACAAAGAGTTCGAAAAATGGATGATTTTTACTTATCAATCGCAGAAAAATTGCTTCATAAGCTCATAGAAATCGTCTATTTTAATATGATTGGTGCTCGATGTCGTTCAGAATTATCGGAAGTGTTGGGAGGAGGAAGAGAGAACTTTTCATATAATAATACTTTAAAAAGCAAGTGCAGTAAGTACAAAATGTTTATGACACATCAGCACCTGTTATTTGTGTTTCCTCCGTTTTTATTTCATGTTTCGAAATACTAACATGAATTTATGAATGAGGTTCATTCATAACATTTTGACGAAAAAGAAAGATAGCGATAAAAAATGGTTCATAAAAGAAGAAATGAATGCATTCCTCTAACTCAGGGATACCTTAACTTCTAAACATAGTGATTTATTTTTGGCAACTCATTCTATAGCGACCCACTTTACCTTCGCTGCGGGTCGGATATATCTTTCGGGTATTAGAAGGGGTCGCAAGGGAAAAAAGGTTGTTAAATTGATCCAGCCGATGAAGATTTTCAGCTGTTTTAAAAAAGGATTTTATGAAGATAAGGAATTTTTTTATCGTCAAAGCATTTACTTTTAAAACTCAAAAACCGTTTGATGTTATTTCGAGTTATCTTCATTTTCTACGCAACGCCAGATTTTTCAAATTCAAGAACAAATTTTTGAATTCTACTTTGCTTCATAATATTTTATTAAACAATTTCGGAAATCAGCCTCCAAATTATATAACGGAATAGATTCCTAGAGCGACGCGTTCAAAAATGAACTCTGGGCCAAACCAGTGGATCACGACCCACAAGTTGGGAAACGCTGTCTAAAATATTTGAAGGACCAAGCAAACCTCCGCTCACAAAATTCGGCGTCACATTCGACCAGCGGCGCACGGACCAACGGCACCGCCCTCCCCCCAGAAGTCATCAGATATCCGATTTTTTGAAGTATCCGGAACCCGATTCGGTCACTGCACGATAAATCCGGTTATCCGTCATGTCAAATTTGATTTTTATGTGTAGAATTTACAAGTTTTAAGCACCAGTCGGTATCCGGTACGGGTATCCGGTATCCCACGAGAGACACTTGATATCCGGTACCCAGAAAATCAATATCCGGTTTATTCCAAATTTTGAGCTTGGTTCCCTTCCCCCCGGGTGCGCCCCCTGCATTCGACAATCCCTTGCAGAGATTAAAGATAAGATGATAGTAATTCCGTGTTGACAGGTGTGCATCCTGGAGTGGGTAATTGTCAGGAGCAAACCGTTTTGCACCTGTAGTAGAATGCCACCTTATGAGGAGTAAGTTTTGCATATTCGCCTAAGCCCGGCATTTCGGCGATCCGGGGGGGGGGGAGGGTCAATCGACCCCCCGGGCTTTTAGAAATGCACTGAGTTTATGCATGTTTTTATGTACTATTTTGTTGTTTTTTACCAATATAATGCATTGAAAATGTACCCTTTGCATCCCCCTGGAAAATTTTGAAATGACGACCCTGCATCCGCCCCTACATTGCTACAGAATTTCGATTCGTGTTCATTAATCTACCTCCCCCAAGGCCATAGCCAGAAATTATTTTCGGGGAGGCTGGCCCTGACTTTGAAACTCTTATATTGAGGGAAGTTTCAGGGAGGAATATATGCTACATTGCGAAAAATTTCGGGATTTCGGTGGGGGGGGGGGGGGGGGGCTGGCCCATGGGCCCCCTCTGGATGCGGCCTTGACCTCCCCCATAAGTTGATTGACCAGATAAAAGTAACGAATTCGACGGCTACTGAGGTACAGCAGTTACTATTTTGATCCTCATCATATTTGTCTTCCCCCCCAACATTGAATATCTCTTGTTAGAGGGTAACGTTAATGGGTAGCCCAATCGTAGAATGTTTGAGCTTAAAATTCCTGGGTGTCTCCCATAAAGAAAGATGTCGTCGTCAGATGAAGCCTTTCCCTGTCGCGAGGGTCAATGTCCCACGGAAAGGAGGACATGGGCCGGATTACGCCACACGAGCATCCACCAAATTATGTAGCATCGACGACTTTTGGTCGACCGGCCAAGCGGATCGAGCAACACCTGTTGCTGCATACCGATTCTTCCTCCCCGGATGAAATATGTAACATAAACTGTTCACCTCTCCCTCTCTCTTTCCTATTTCTTTTTCGAGTCTCATTAGAATCTGAATAAAACGCCAGCGAATGGACTTGGAGAGAGGTGTTTCGAAAACCTGTAAAGTGCTGGCGTATTTACTGTTATTGAAGGAACTTGCAAATTTCATCAGTATGTCGAAATGTAATTTTGTTAGGTCAGCATCGTAGGAATAGCGAAGGAGAAGTACGATTTCAGGGGGGATGCCAGACAGGGAGAAGGGTCAGGCCTGTCATTTAAAGGGTCAAATGGAATAATTGCCCCGTTGCTTTTTAAATACACAAGCAGATATGTGTGTATATGTATGTATGTATGACTCTGTACGTAGAGTGTGTAATCTTTGCCCTCTTCTGGGAATGGTAGAAATGACGGGTTTGGGCGGTGGAAAGTGGTTGACTTTACTAGTGCCTAAAAAAAATTTTATTTCAACAATGCTGCGAGAGACTGACGTCAAATGCGTAATATCCCGAAGTATTTTATTTTGCCCCAAAATCAGGGATCTGGAGCAGCCCCTTTTTTGAGTCACTCCTCTCCGACTTCTAAGTACTTGCTCTAACTCCACTCCATGCTCCGAGTAATTTTAATAGATTTTTTTATTTGTCTCTTTTTTTAGTTAATTTATTCTTCTTTTATATGATAAAAAATTAAAGTTTTTTTTTGACAATCGAAGTAGTGGAGCACAAAAATTCCTTTGCTCCGGCTCCGCTCTAATTTCGAGCAAAATATCTTTGCTTCGCAGTGGAGTCACGAAATTGGAATCCTGCTCCACCCTCTGCTCCAGATCCCTGCCAAAAGTGATGATAAAAGTTGCAGGACAAGTTTTTGGTTTTGATGACAGATGTATCATCATCATCATCATCACTCACTTATAGCCCCCAAAGCTTGTTGATGCTGTGAGCAATCTAAAAACTTTGTATGATTATACTAACGATTATTGTCTCTTTTTCCTCATCCCTCGAAATATTTTCTTACGAGTAAAGGTATTTTCTCTGAAGCAGGTCCTTCCTTTTTTGGGGGGGGGGGGGGGTTAGGAGGATCAGTTCGCCCCCTTCTGGCTTTAAAAATTTAACGGATTTTTATGAATTTGCATGTTTTTTTTACTGAAAAGTACAAGGTGAATATACCCTTCGCCCCGGGCTGTAATGGTGAAGGCCTCCTCATGGTGCGGTAACGCTAAATCCCCACTGATCTGCTTCCGGCGGATGTTAGGCTTTCTTTGTAGAGAGGCTGCGGCACCGGGACAGTAAAGCTGGTAGGCAAAGCTCGCCAGTCCAGTCCCTATGGCCGGTTCATTTTGTTAAGCTATCTAAAAGTTTCGGAGGTTCGAAGGAGGAGCGCTGTGTTCCGTGCCCGTAGGGGTAACCTGAGAAGTTCCTTGATGCTATGTACAGTATAGATGCAGTTAGCATTTTATACCCTTTGCTTCCTTCCCCTTGAAAAAATTCCAAATTTCACTCTGAGAGTTGGTGACAGTTGTTCTTGACCACACAAGGTGTATGAATAATCTACTAATTGAAGATGCTTAAAAGTTATAATTAATCAGCATTAAGTTAAAATAAAAATTAATACTTCGCGCAGAATAAGGGTACTTTTCAAGGAGTAAAGTACAGAGCGTAGTATTTACTTATAATGAGTAAAAAACCGCCAAAAAATGCAGGCAACCTTTATGTGGGCGACTTTCGATTATACGAGTTTTTGGAGCGATTTCGATGGCGGTGCATTACATTAATAAGGAGGGGAAAAAAGCAAACACAATTCAACTGCTCTTAAAATTATATCTGTTGTTTAAATAAGGTGTAATTGCTATGATGGCAACATAATTGAATGATGAAACAAAAGAAATTATAACTGAAAAATTGCCAAACCAAGGAAGAAGGAAAAGAAGGAATATCATCGATTCATAACCAATACAAATTACTGAAAGTCATTTTCCAATGTGTGAAACACCTGAGCTGAAGTCCACTACCCTCACATTAAAATCCTTTGTTTTTAATAAGGATAGATTTCTTCTGTACTAGACTTCACTGTTCAAATTTCGTGGGAATCAAATCATCGTGGTTAAATTCATCCCTCTTCTGGTTTAACAGTACAAATGCAGAACATTATATAAGCTCTTGAATATTTTTTTTCCTTTTACAATCGACTTCCGATTATCCGGTGTGCGACTATCCCGCCTAATTTTGTTTCTCTGTACTATCCGGGCCTAGTGCCATGGCCGTGCTCACATTCAACGCGGTTTGAGGTGCATGGAGATAAATGAAGGCTGGGAACTCCGGCCTGTCCGGCTTTTTTTTATCCGGCTTGCCCTTCCGCCGCATTAGGCCGGATACTCGGGGAGTCTACTGTATGCACATATTACGCAGGAGCAGGGGCATAGTTTTGGATAAACCCATCAGAGCAATTGTTTTAAGTAACATTGCCAATCCCTAGTACAGCCGTTCCCAAACGGTAGTACGTCCCTAAAGGTGGTACGTGTGCAGGCAGAAAACAAGAGGTTAAAACTCAAAAATGCAGGATTGAAGATCGAATTTGCCCGATTAGGGTTGGGAGAATGTTGGCTCGAAGTTAAAAATGAATTCCCGTTACTGTCAAGACAAGCATTGCTGTTTTTAATTCAGTTCACAACCACTTATTTTATGAAACTGCTTTTTCTAATATGGACGTTTATTGAAAGTAAATATTGAAGCAAAGCAAATGTCGACCCAAATTTGAGGTTAAAACTAACTTCTACGGGACGAGATATGACCTAGCTTGTATCTGCTATACAGCAGCAACCTTCTCATTAATTTTGATTTTTGTACATGATAGGTATTTTGTACTTAAAGACGTGTTTCTAGTACTGTTTTGGAAGTATGTATTAAAAATATATTTTATATAATTCATATATTTTATTTTATAAATATAGCTTTATTTTAATAAACGCTTTTTTAAAAACTCTTTTGCGCCCCAGAGCGCAAACTTAATTTTTGTCCTTTCGGGGGAAGGGATGTTCAACAAGTTCGGCATGTATGTGTGCGTATAAAGTAAAAAACAAGGTGGTGGAGGGGGAAGAAATACACATGAATGTATAGATACATACATGATTATCTTTATTAACTGTGTACAATCCACTTCATGTATCGTAAAACTTAACAGGTTTATGTTATTGCATGAAAACATAGTAACAGATTACTGATCCACAGCCACAAGATTAAAGAAAGAAAAAAGAAAACATCTGTAATCACCATCGATGTCTTAACTAAATCATCTCTCTTTTATCGGAGAAAGCAAGCGCTTCTTTTCTTAAATTGCTGGGTTAGCTCAAACAGCTCCCAGAGAGAGGCTCAAGGGTCAGTGTCCCGCGGAAATGGGAGCACGGGCGTGATGTGTCGCGCCGATAACATCGACCACTTTTCGTCAGTCGACCAAGCGCATCGGCAGACGCATCTGTTGCTGGACGGCGATTTATATTGAGAGGAAAGAAAGAGAGAGAACGGATTAATAATGTCCGACACCGTGACGCTTCCTTCCATTTTTTTTAAACCAATTTTCCTTTGGGATTGCGAATGCTTTTTCGTAATTGGTGTTATTTTCTTTTCACTCATTGAAATTAAAAGCATAGGAGCATGAAACCAAATGTAGGAACACATGTAAAACCTCGAGATAACAACACTTGAGGGGTATAATTGTCGCTACAGAGAGATATATCGTTATATCGAGAGCAATATACTTTTAATTCAAAGTCGAATTATGGATGATACATTTATGATGCAGTGATAAGCTTTTTTTAAATTAGATTGTATGAAAATTGAAGGGAAACTTCTAATATAGTTGTAGAGGGGCTTATCGTTATATCGGACATTGTTGCAGCAAGGTTTTACTGCATATCTGTGTGAGGGAGGTTGTTATGATCAAACTTCCCTTATTTAAATTCAACATAAAGCTCGTTCTATCAGACGTATGTTATTGAAACTTAATATATACGTTTTTGAACCACAGATTAAAAAATATATGTCAAAAAATAAAACAAACGAAGTTCATCTTTTTACCACCAGGTTAGAAGAGGGCGCGTAAAGAACAAAAAAACAGAGACAAAAACCTTAATTTTATCACAGAATGTGTTATTGACGCAGCTTTGAACGTGTGATTGACGCAAATGTGATTTCCATTTGCGTCAATCACGTGTTCAAAGCGTGTTATGGCGTGCTCAACACTAGAACGAAGGGCTTGCTGCTTCTCAACCAATGACAATCCTCATCTACAAGTCGTTGCAGTTGATAGAAAAGCCCTTTGCGCTACTTTATTAAACAGTCTATAACACGCCATTTTTAGCACCCAGATGTGACTCTGGCTAAATCTCGCCGTATTCGGAGCCAAAAATTTAATATTGGCGATAGTTGGCGAGGTTCCCCTCTCAGTCTCTGTAAAACTGTCTTTTTTGCATTTCTTCGTGGCTTAGCAGAAACCACACCCCAGTGATATTTGACTTTCTACACCGTTTAACATGTGGATTAAGAATTAAGCATATTTAAACTATGAAATATTACTATGTTGTTAAACTAGCATTTACCTGTTGATTTAACAACAATGTACTCACTAACAGACATGCAACGCAGTTTTACATGTTATATACTTTACTTGAATTAATCAGTTGTTTCTGCTTTCAGTTACAACTTTCATCGCCATCTTTAGTGTTGAAAAGAACCTTGTTCTTTTTTTAATAAAAGACCCAAGAAATGGGATTTTTTCCGGGTCTTGTAATAAATATTTTGTGAACACAGACAGTTCAGGGGTTGACAGCAGGCCAGAGGTGAACCTGCGACCATTTCTAAAATTCGGAAAACTTCTCACTAGATAAGAAAAAAAGTCATCCACCAATCATTGTCAATTTTTCATTCGCAAAGTTTCTGCAACCGCTCGGCTATAGAACGTTGACTATGGTCGAGCTCTTAAATATAACCAAGTGGGGATTTTTACCCCATCCTTCCTTCTAATCTCATCCTTCCAAACTCCTGTGCATAGTCGCTGAATCGAGCTACATCCATGGCAAACCGTCACATGACATTTTTATAATCAAAATGTCATTTTTTAAAAAGGCGAGGAAAAAACTGGTTGCTTTAAAATTCAAATTTTCTGCTCATGTACTTTTATGGGTACTTTTTTTGTTTCGGGGGTTCTGGCGATAGAATTTTTTTTTTTTTTCGCTAAATCAAACTACTGTACCATTTTGTGTTGCCGTTGGCGGTGTTGAAATATTTTTCGCAAAAAAAAAAAAAAAAAATACACACACAAAACAAATTGATTTGGCGTGATTGCTTTGACGAAAAAAATTTAACTATTGCCATGCCCCCGAAACGGAAAAGTATCTTTTTTTGAGCCAGTATTTGCAACCTCTCAAAAGAGTTGAATTGAAACAATTTTCGCCAAGCGTTTAATCTTTAGAAATAATCTTCTTCAACTGACCCCACTTATTGAGACATAATGAGTGTGTCTCCATCTTTTCATCGAGATTAATGTAATCGAATTAGCGCCAAAGCGAATCATAAATACATAAAGCCTCAGAAATAAACCAAGCTAACAATATCCTTTCCGAAAAGCAATATGCGGATCTCTCCCCCTTTCTTCCATAGCTGGGGAGGGTGGGGAACGGGGAGGATGGAACGTCCCGCAGTCATTAATTCTTCATTCCCTCCCCCAAGAAGACAGCGAGGAGTCCGATACCAAACTGTTGCCACCGCACAATTGCTTCAGATCGTTAGCAGCTGCAGGATAATTGTGGGCTGGTTGTACCTGATGTTTGTGTGTGTTTGGAAGCTCACTTGGCGTGGAGATGGATATTTGCCGCTCTGGGATTGAAGCCATTTGTTGTCTGTATTCAAATGAAAAGGAGCTTGCAGTTTGAAAAAAAAAAAAAAAAAAGACGCGAAATTATTGAATTGCATTTTGAATAAGATGCCATGTTTTCAATATTAGATGTCAACAATAGATCAACAATAGATGTCTCACGAATTTTTATTTTATCTTTATTCGACTTTTACTTCAAAATTCATCAAAGCCTTTAATAGTTTTAAAATTATTTTTTAAACCAATTTAAAAGTAAGGAATTCCCCTTTTTAAATTTCGAAAGCGTGACAATATGTTTTTTCATGTATTCCAATTTCATATTTAATATGGTTGCTTTGGTACTAATTTATTCTCAGCTTTTCACAGATGAGTTTGATATATATTTTCGAACTTGGTTGATCGCTTGGAATACCTTTTTCAATGCGATAGAGAGATTCTAGATGCAAAAACATCCAAGTGAAGCCTTCATTTTGATGTTTTAGCATCTAGAAGCTCCCTATCGCACTGAAAAAAGGATTCCAAGCAATTCCGAAACATATGTCTGCATTTTAATACTCATTTTTGCTTTCTTAACGTGATTTTTTTTTTTTTTACATTTAAATAATGGTTGCTCAGGTATTGATTTATTCTCAGTTTTTCACACATGAGTTAGATGTATATTTTCTTAAATCTTCCCTGAATTTCAGTGATTGAAATATTATTAATCTTGTTGCAACTAATAAGAAATATAACATGACCTAACCCAGAATACTTTTTATTTACAGTAAAAAAAAATCAATTAAGTGTTGCCTGGTTCCCAGTGCATGCGTCTCCAAAAGCATGCTAAAGGTACGTATTTTTTAACACAATTTTAAAACCTATCAAAAGAAAGCATATAAGTTTAAGATATCCAAAAAAATGTTTAAAAAATGCTGTTTAATTGTAAATTACTTTTTAAAAACTTTTTTTCAATGTTTTTTTTAATGTACGTTTGATCGTTATGTGCAGGCTTTCCCCCCCCCCCCCCCCAGTCATGACATTTAAACCTAAAGAGACAGAAAATGTATAAACTATATAACAAATGCATATTAATGTAATATGTTTCGATAACGTGACATTTTTACGTGTACTATTTGAAATGACTGTATTTTATTTTGTTTCAACAATCCAAGGACAAGTCCTTCAAAACATGACATTTTTTAAAACTTTTATTATTTATTTATTCATTTTTAGAAATTTCAAATGCAATACTATTTTAATATTTTATGAGATTCTCGGAATATTCATTCACTATGATTTTTAAAAGTATTCGTTAAGAAATATAAAGTCAACAATTGAAACATACAAATGATAAAGTTCTGACGCTTGTTTCTTCCAAAATATTAAACAATTGATTTCCCTCCTACAATTCGAAGGAAAAATTTTCAGGGTGTATCACATGCAAGTCACACACACTTTCTATATTCATTTTGATCTTTTAGTACCTGCCACCACACACCTCCAAAGATAATAAATGAGAGAAGTTACCCATACCATCCATCATTTAGAGCCCACCAGGTGCCTGCCTGTGCGATAGCTCAAAAATGCATTGAAAGAAAACAATGATTATTGCGCCATTTTGAGTCATAGTTCATGAAAAGAAATGTTTCATACTATTTAACTTTTGTCTTTTTTTTAACGTTTGTGTCAGAAAAGGTAGTCTTCTTAATTAACTAGTATGGATCATTTAATTGAATTTTATTTACTTTGAAGGAAAGATTAAAATTAATATTCCTAGTAAATACAATAAAACGTTTTTGGTTTAAATGAGAGTCATAATGAAGCAGATCCTCTGTAATCTTTCCTTTGTTCGAGAAGTTAAACGATTTATATTAACAATTTAAGCGTTTAAATTACAGTTTAAAAATTAGTTCAAGCTTCAATTAAGTCAACTAGCTGCGAAGTAATTATTACTTCGCTTGTGTGTGTGTGACCGATTATCTGAGTGCTGCAGAAAAATATTTCATCAACTGCAGTGACTTTAACTCATCATTTCCGGTCCATTAAATTAAAGTCTCTCTTGTGTGACACACTTTAATTTAATACATTTTTTAGAGCAAAAAAAAAAAAAAAAAAAAAAAAAGAACTTTGAAGTACGATTTAAGAAAAAATAAAAAAGGATAAACTGCTGATAGCAGACAGACCTTTTAGAAACTTGCAAAATTTCATGTCCTCACGCCTCGCCTGATTCTTCGCTATCATTGTCAATTTCTTCTCTTTATCTGTCATTATCGTGAATGCAAAAAAAAAAAAAAAATCTTTCGAATCGAACAATTCCTTTAGGAGTTATTTGGGGGGGGGGGGGGTGAAACCGACCGACAGACACACATTTTCTCTATCTCAAAATCCTACTTTCAATTTTTTAATATTTATTTAATTATTTTCCTTATTTTTGACTTTTTCTTAATTATAACGATATTTTTACGATACATTATTTAATTATCTCCTTTTATTCTTTCTTTTTACTTTTTCGGAAAATAGGCTAAAAACGCATGACTGAAAAGAGTGCGTGCGACTGTGAAAAGAGATCGGAATTTTTTAAATCTTCTTCAATAAATAAGGACGCAGCCCAATTTCAAAATGAACGTTTAAAGTTAAAAACTAAAGCTATGTAAAAATACGATAAATACGGCACTTTTATAGCGAAAACTGCACACATGTGTTTCAGAACTACAAAGTTATTGTTCTATTTAGAGCCTTCAAAGGTAAATGTTGCACACTAATCGAGTTCTTTCAGTCCTCTAAAGCGGGCGGGGGGCAGGAAAAACAGAAAGGAATGACATTGCGTCGGTGGAATAATAAGGTTGGGAATTTGTGATTTAGTTCAAGTGTACAATCGGCGCAATTTGCGAGAAATTTTTTTTTTGTAAAAGATTTTCTTTGAACTAACAAGCCTTATTTTTATTCCTGACAATCCGTCACTCAAAAAAAAAGGACAAAACAAGGAAAAATAAAGAAAGCCGTTGAAATAAAAGGCTTGTTTGACGAGTTTAATGTAACGCAATGTTGATGGATCATTCGGAAGTGAAAAGGACAGAGTATCGATTTGTCTGGTGACCGAAAATGGCGGAATGATTGATGCGTTTATCTCTGCATGAAGAGAACAACTATCAAGAGAGAGAGAGAGAGAGCGCGCGGGGAATTTTCTAACCCAGCCATTAACGATACTGGGTCAATCACGTCGTGCTTGAGGGTCACTTTTTTCGTTCTTTTTTCTTTTATCTGTCCCCTTTCGGCATTTCCTTTTCGGCGCAAATGGAATTTGTTTTCACCGCGTGTAAGGTCATCATCTTTCTGTCATAGTCCAACAATTATCTCACTCATGCAGAAAATCCTGCTTCCATTGTGTGTGCAGGGCTCCGAGCCTGCTTTGTTTTATCTGTTCAGGACGTAACTTAGCCTTTTCAATAATTTATAAAATCTTTAAAAAACAGCTTTGAATTAATTTTTTCACAGGTTAGGAAAAGGTTTCAGAATCAAAATTCCAAAAGCACACTTTCATTCTCACCGAAATTGTTTCAGTATTCCCGACTTATGAAAAACCATATGAAGTACAGATCTTAACCCTCTGACTGCTCATTATTTTTAGCGAATCAATTCGCTAAAAATGGGTCTACTTTATGCAACTACAAGCCATCTCTGGGTTGAAATCCTAATTAATGTCCAAACACTTGAGAAATTGCATTACTGACTTTTTAACGATGAAACAGCGGGATAAGATTTTGAATACACATATAAAGCTCATGCCTGTGGAAATCGCGGGATGAGCAATTTTCGCTACATTTTTTACGTTGCACGTGGAAATCGCGGGGTAATCAGTCGGAGGGTTAAATGCGTGTATTTTGTCAATTACTGATCTTATCAATTTTTTTCATATGAATTTATGTCGCACTTTACTTTTATTCATGGGTATTTTAGTAACGGTGAGAAGAAATAAGGTATTTCGCACAGATGCTTGTGTCACCTTTGCACCCTCTGTTCCATAAAAAGAAAAATTTTTCATTATTTGAAAAATGAGTTATGTTTTGTACTAAAATCAAGAAATTAGTACTATTAGCCAAATTCGATAGAAAACTCTTTTTTTTTTTCCCGTTCGAAAAGTTTGCCAACCAACTTTATTGAAAAACTGGAATTTGCTTGGGGAAAACTTATATATCCATGTGGTTTGTTTAAACAAAAATGTCATGGTGAATACTATTAGTTTCATTAGAAAGACTATAGAAACGAAACATGAAATTCGAGTTAATGCCTATTAAAATATTTGAGTTAGTGACATATTCTGAATTTAAAAGTATTTCATTATTTCTTTGTAAAAGCAGGAGCAATTTGAAAATACATTGAGCAAACTAACTCGGTTGTGGAAATTATGCAATTATGCCAGAAAATACGACAAAGTAATCCTATAGTTAATTATATTTGTTATTAAAGAATGAAGTGACTGAATGATAAAACTAGTTTAGTTTATTGTGCCCGATCTTTAGTCTTTTAAGTCTTTAAAAATGTCTTAATATGAAAAGTAATTTACTAAGAAAATTTCAGTAGTTATTATTTTGAACCGAGTAAAAAAAACACATAAATGAACAACGAAATGCTTTTTACTAATTACCTATCAGACTTCAATTCCATATGAAGGGGGAATAGAGTAAATAAGCATCTTCTCTAAGAGGCAACCTAGTTTGTTAGGCTGTAGTTGTATTTCGATGATCATTCCATATATAACCTTTAATGAAAGTTGTAGTTCCTATATTATCCTGCCTTTTTTTCTCTTTTCAATTTTATTGAGCCAAAACTCGAGATCATTTCTATTTTAATACAAACAATTTTCAAAGTTGGTTTTTGGATAGATAATGTTTATTATTCATATGCTTATTTGAAACAGAATTTTTTCATTTATTAGATATGTAGAGTTTGGGTTTGCGTAAATAAACTCGTCGAGGGGGTTGCAAAATCGGGGTCGGTTTTTTTTTTTTCTTTTGTTTGTTTGGGGGAGGGGGACACATTTTCTAGTCCTGACATTTATTTCGAAAATCGCCTTTTTTTTTAATGTAGTAAGATTTTAAAACGAAAAATCTTGACATTTTGTGTTACACATTTTGAAAACCTCAATAGAAGTAAACAATAGCGTGTAATCTCTTTACTCAGATGTATTGTAAAATAGTACTATAATCTGCGCCTACGCATTTATTTTTCCTCAATTCACGTCAAGACCTTCAAAACGACCTTGTTGCAGGTCAATTTTACCGATATTGAAAACCATAAAACTTGCTCTTTGTGAATGTCGGTGTAAAATAATTTCAAAATGGAACAGCTGCTCAAAAAACATCAACGGTCATGTCGTTCCGCAGACAGTAGGTGGAAAGTGGAAGAAGAAAACGCGCAGCTTTAACAACGGATGAATATTATTGGTTCTTGACGCATGACATCACACCATATGCAGGAAGTTGCCAGATACTCGAAGTGCACAGGTGCTTTTTTGCGAATGTCGTTCCGATTACGAAAATAAATACAAACTCAAAACTGAGTATTTCGAAAAAGATTCCCAACATGCTTGTTTTTATTATTAAAGTTCTGTTAATTCCGTTCTTGATAGAATGTATGCAAGTATACTGTAAAAATAATTTTGTTATTGTTCTCAACAATTATGTCAAATTAAAAAAATAATTGATTGCATTTCTAAGTGTCGAAAAATGGGCAAAAACAAAGCAGGCCGACATTTGACGTTTTTTTTTTTGGCAAAAAGTGTTTTTAAACGTGCAGTTCATAGCTCCACTGCCATAGTATAAACCAAACCGTGTCGCTTGCAATTTGATTGGGTGTAGCATTAAGACCTATGGTGTTTTTAATGCGATTTCAACTACTTTTGATTGATTCGCTGATTTTATATAGAAATAGTAGATGTGGAGATTAATATGCATTTGTGTTAGTCTACATTTTCGTTACTCTCTGTGGAAATTATCCATCCCACAAACTCGCTGCAAGCTTCACGGAATGATCTAGTTTGAAAATTTCTTTCTTTTCTTTTTCGTTTTTTCCTTTACCTTCTTCTTCTTATTATTATTATTTATTTACTTATTATTATTTTCTAACAGCATTTTATTAGTTCTGAAATTTTGCTTTATTTTCGGTACAATCTTCCTTCCTTTCTTCCTTCCTTCCCCCCCCCCCCCCAAAAAAAAGAATTATGCTTTAAAATTTGTTTGTTTGATTAAAACCAATGCGAGCCTCAACAATCTATTCTGCCCAAATTATATTGTTAAATAGTTAATTTCGTAATAGTTTTCGATTCTGAGTACGCTAGGAGGAACCGTCTTCTTGCTGGATTTCTGAAGGGGGGGGGGGGTTGCATAATGAATAGTCACACCTTTAGAGAAAGTATTGTTACGAATTTCGAGCTCATAAGTGATGCGATGCTCAATATAACAAATAAAAAACAAAGAACAATTTATTTTTTATACAATCGACACGAATCAAGAATTATCTGCGGAAGCACTCTTATACAGGTCTACTTAAAATGAACCAAGAAAAAACAACCGCTTCCAAATGGTTGTTTTCAATGGTTTGTCAAAAACAACCGCTTCCCATGTATCTAAAGCACTGCAAATGTTTCTAGAACGTTCTTTACAAATCGGAAATTTTCCTTAAAAGCACTTTCACAGTACCCTTAAAAATACTAACGGAAAAACCAGCAGCTCATAAACCCGTGACACTTTCAAAACAGATCGAATATGAGAATATCTCTAAAGCACAACTAAATAATCAGGGATGACCACCGAGGGGGGGGGGGGGGGGGAGGTGCAGAATGCACCATTGAGATTTGGGGGAGGGATCGACTGTTTGGTCGATTTGGGGTACCCGTAATTTTTAGAGTGGTGCGCCGCACTCCAAGGGGCATCCCTGAAATTAACAATCACAGAGCCAGCGCTGAAACGAAGACTAAACTGAAAGAAAAATCTCCCTCTCTGTCGGGCGCTCTCTTTATATAGTTCCAGCCCCGAATGAGATGGTGCTCTAATAAATAGACGTATAAAATGCTGGATAAACTGCCATTCAACGGCATATTTGATCTCAAAAAATGATATTCAAAATCCAGTGTCAGGCCAGATTGTCAGTGGTGGTGATATTTGGCAAGGTTCCCGCAGAGCGTGTTTCCTATTGACAATCTCCGTAAAACTGTCTTCCCTGCCTACGTTCTAACTGCCGCAGGAATCCCACTTTAGAGCTCCTCGCGTATGTTACTTCTGCAACTTTTTGCAGGTAATTATTAATGGATTACAAATAATTAAATATCAGTATGTGAATTATAATTCGCAACAATATTTGTCAAAGAGGGAATGTTGAGAATGGCACTGGAGGATTGGATGGCAAAGCCGTCGGTTTATTCTCTGCTTTCTTTTCTTGACAATAATGTACATTTCAGTAAAATTAGCTTCGGAACCGACAGTTATGCCGGGATACGTAATTTTTTGTGCATTTGATTTTGGAATGCAAAATGGTGATATAGGAGGATTATTCGGGGATGGAATACGAACATGCTTGTGTTAACGACACTGCAACATTTGTTCAGCCACATCACAAATTAGCGCATCTGTAGTAATTTAAATTTCATCGAAAGCATTATAAATTTCGAGCATAAAATGTTGCTTGCAATAGTTGTGATGCAGAATTATATGAATGTTACTTTTCTCCACCAGACACCCGTACACCTCTTAGCCGAGGCCTCAGGTTCGCCGAAAAAACGCTTTAAAATTTAAAGGCTTAAGAAAAATTGCTAGATATAAACAAACCAAGGTGTTGCCATTCCAAAGAATCGGAAATTAAAAGTTGAGTTATGAATGAAAATACTTTTCAACAAATAGAAATAAATTTGTAAAGTCCGTCAGTTATGACAATAAAAACAAATATGATATTTTTCTATACTAATCATTAAAAAAATTTTAAAATATCGTTTTACCATAGTTTGTTTTTTACATGATGTCAGTATCGTATCGTACCGAAAAATTTAATCGTAACTGGTCCACGTTAAGTAAACTAGATATATGGATATGTAATTATTGATTTCAATTTTTCCCCTTCAATGCAAAACTGTTACATCGCCAAGTATGCCTTGAATTTCATGACTTAAATTTAATGTCCGGTATTGTTTGAATCGAGCGAGATTTCACTAATTCCAAAGTTTATGAATCAATGACAAAACTATTAAGTGAGCAGCGATTTTTTCAAAATGGGGGTGGATAAAATCATTTAAGTAGAGAAATTAATGACCTTTATTGCATTTCGATTACAAACACTTTCTTTAACCGTGGCGTAAAATAAAGTCATTTCGTTTAAATTCTGAACAAAGCTATTCGCATGCTTCAAATCTTCTCCAAAACATCCACGGGCGATTGCCATAACATTTTCTTCACTTTTAATGACCCATTAATCAAACGCTTGAGCGACGATTCTTACGTAACTGTAACTGTACATGTCGATTGTTTTAGTTCCCTCTTCGCTATCTATTTCAAAAAAGAACGGCGCGGCTTTTATCGGCGCATGCGATCTCTCGGTCACTGTAACCGCTATCCATGCTACAGAGTTTTGCTACACTCGTCACGTCTTTTCGCTGAGCCGAAGTGAAGAGAGGACGGGTGAGTGATTTATGGGATGAGGTCTGACTTTTGCTATTGTTTTGAAAGAGGTTTCGCAAGCGGTCACCGTAAAGGTATCTTTGTCATGTCCGGATGTACAAATGTAACCTGTTGTTTATTTCTCATCCAAATGAACGTGTTGTTCATTCCTTTATTTTTCTTCCCGTTTCAATGTTATTTGAATGATTAAAGATACCGCGAATTAATCCTTCAAATATAAGAAAAGATTGCAAGTCCGTAAAGGCATTTAAAAAATTCACTTTAATTTACTGGATAGTTTGCTTGCTACTCGATTTTTTTTTTATCTGACGCGTAGTCAGCTTTATAACGTAGATCGTAGACCATTCAAAATCGTTTGTTTATTTTATAGTTTATTTCATTTATTTGTATATGTTTACAAGCAAGGAATAATGCAGCCATCACAAATTCAGGCAGAAATCTTTTAGGCTCGACATTTAAAACTTTTACAGGATGGGGGCCGTCTACAGTACGCTTGCATTATATTCCTAAAAGCCAGGGTCGATAATACGAGTAGTTTAGAATTTGGGACTGACTGACACTGTTTCTGTTAATTCTACAGAAAATATTGCTAAAAATGGGTACAGATTTTGATTATTTTATATAAAAATGGACCACCATTAAAATGAAATGTTAGAGCGATTGAAAACTGGAGCAAATGATATAGAATCAAGTACATTTGTTCCTTTTATTCAACTGGTTTCCAAACAAATACTTAAACTTTTTCATGCCAGTGATTCCAAGCTTCAATTGATTTTGCTTATCTTACCAAATTTTACTCGTTTAAACTGCACAAAGGAGCTTGCTTCAGAGCATTTTGAATCTAAGATTAATGCTTTTGTGAGGGTTTATAATCGCATTCAGCAAAGCTGTTAATTTGATAGTTAGAACGGAGTTAATTCGTACGAAAAGTAAAATTCCTGCTTGAAATTATAAAATTCCTCACTTATTCATGTGCAGAAAGTCAAACTCAAGCAGATACCTAATCCTGACCTTGATCCCCCAAAGAAAAATCTAGGGTGCGCCATTGTATAATGTATACGTACATGTATGGTATAAAGGACGACCAGAAAAAAAAAGCAAAAACCCACTGTTAAAACATCCACAATAAAACATAAATCCCAACTAAGACTCAAAATTACAGATCATGAATTTAGTAAATGTCTAAACGTGAGAAACCACAAGCATTACCAAAATGTAATTCGCATAAACCATCCCCAAAAAATCCGAAAAGGTCTTTTTAAAGTAAAAATGGCAACCGACTAAACTCTAACTCATCGAACGCCCAGGAGTTAATTAAAGTTGCGAAAATACAGTTTTTCACAATTATAACCATAAAGCTTAAAGACCAGGTGTGTTGATTCGGGCGTGAAACCGTGTCCAAAAAAGCAGTAATTGGCATAGGAAAGATTAGTACATATATTACGGGGAGTAGCACTAATATATCATATACAGTGGTACCTCGTTTAAGGGACACCTCTAATTAAGGAACACTTTGTCTGGTCTTAGGGCCTTTGAATACGGACTGCAATGCATTTACCTCACTCTATTTAAGGGACATTCTTAGAGAAAATTTTCCAAAATTCAAGTTATATAGGTACCAAAATTTGCTGGAAGCTGAAGCTCTTTTTTTTTCCCCCAAAAAATTAACTTTTGAAAGTTGGTATGAGTCCCAGAAGCATGAAGAAAGAAACAAATGCATTTTAAAGTACTTGACAAAACCTACTTGTAAAATCTTTTCCCTCTTTTGTACTATGCGTAATACATGTGCGTTGCGCAAGGACATACAGTAACCGGCTACAGACAAGTATTTTAGGGGCCGTTCATAAATGATGTCACGCTTTTTTCCCATATATTTGACCCCCCTTCCCCCTTTGTCATATGCCACAGCAACAAGTGTAACAAGAAGTGTGACATCATGCATAATGCATGATGTCACACTTCTTGTTACCCCATCCCCTACCCTTGTCACACTTTGTCACAATTTCACAAAGCCCCCTCCCCCCCTCAAAGCGGGACTCATTTGTGAATGATCCCTTATGCAAGGATTGGAAAAAGTACACTAAACGTAATTTATATTGTATTGCCCGAATTACGTACGTTGAAGCAAACCCATTTGATATATTACTTCAAATAAATGTCTGTGAGTTGCGAAACTTAGGCCAACGCGACATTTATGCTAAAATTTTAGATTTTAAATGAAAAAAATTTAAATTTCTACTTATATTTTGTATGCATGAGACATTTTCAGTATTTCAGCTTAAATGGTAACACATGTTTATTATTAAAATATTAAACTTAGTTAATGCACTATATGTGTATGCATCAATTAATGAACTTCCGAGGAAGGGACACCTCTATTTAAAGGACAAAATTTCCAGTCCCTCATTGAGAGGTTTTACTGCATATAGAAAAGTTTGGAAAGATGTGCAAATTATTCTTCCACACACAAGGGGTCTCCCTCCTGCAAGTACCCCCACACGAGAATGCAACTAAGTTGCACCATGATGCTCAAGCATGAAAAGCTTTTAACAGATTGCTTTGTTTACAAACCATCCGTCATGCTCGTTCTCCCTTTATGAGGCTGATAATTATTCATGAATGGTGTCATATAAAAATGCCGCTATCTTCTGCGACGAAAGTCATTTCTCTCTTTGCTGGCTAATGTCTAAAAATTCATGGCTGTAGACGGCGAGAATGGTGTCACTCTTTCAGGTAAACATCCCCAAGGAGTAGATCAAGGTTCGATTCGTTTTTTATAAACAAAAAGCGTAATTGTTGTTTACTTCCCCTCTGAAAGTGAACGTTGCAACTAAGAAATGTTTCCACTACGTTGTGGAAGTAGAAATTATTATATACTTGAACAAGTCTGTAACGCGTCGGGGCTCATAAACTTGTTATATTGTAACAGTACCACAATTGAAACAAATTTGTAATATTATTATTATTATGTGTTATATCCTCCTGAGCCCTGGCATCCAATAAAATGGATGTTTTGCTTTTTCTCCCTGTTTGTGACAGCTTTTATTTTAGCAAGCAAGACCTGGACTGGAATTATAAAGGAGGAATAGGAAATGACTTTTTAACTTTGAGAATTCGGAAACGGTAGTTTATTTGTTTACAATATGGCAAAGAACACGAGTCAAGTTGGAATTCGGCGCGCTCGCGGTTGTTTAGATTTTCACATTATTTTTTTCTCTTATAATATTGTTCCAGGATTTTTATACAAGTCAGATCTCTTTTCTTATGTTATAAGTAATGAATAAATTTTTTTCTTTATCTATTTTTGTGTAAGTATCGCATAGTTCTACTGTAGTTATGACCGCAACATACATTCAAATGGATGTGCCCCCCAGAAAAATTTAAAAATTCAAGTTTATTAATTTTTTTGAAAAACATCACTTTTAATGCCCAATCGTTCAGAAAAACTTATAGTTGAGAGAATATGAGTATTTTACTTTGCTCGGATCTCAGGAGGATAATGTTGCAATTTTACTCTGTTTTGGAATTTTCAAATATAAATATTGCCCCAATTGACTTTTTCGGAATGATTCCCGAGGAAAGGGGTCCACGAAAAACGGAAAGGAATGACAAGTGATCCACGGCATGAAAAAATTTGCAAATCTGTGATTTCGACTTTTAAGGAAAATGTTTAGGCGATGGTCTCTCGGATAATGCGCTTTCCGAATAATTCACTGCCGGATAGCCGAGAACCTATTGTATTTCGATTAGGGAAATTATAAATGTATGATGTACTTTCCACAATAACATAAAGCAGTGATTTACAACTTTTTTTTTTGTTGTTGTTTGTCGCGGCACACTTTTAACGATTTCAAAATTCGACGACACACAAAGAAAAAGAAAAGTTTAAAAGTTGTTTACTTAACTTAAATACACTGTGTAAAATAGTTTATGATAATAATTTTGAATGTAAAATAAAATCACATAATATGGGCTACAAAACCAACAGTACGTTTAGTAAGGGATTAATTACAAAGTATTAGCAAAAATATTTTTAAATGCGATAGTTGACCTTGGACGTTTTTGGATAATTTCATTTATATTTGGTCGTAAAAATGAGAATGCTACTCTCATATCATCTTCTTTATTTAACAGTCTCTATCATTTTTTAAAAAAAAATTGTGTTTGTTAGTACTGAAAATCCGAATCCACACCAATAAGATGTAGAAAATTCTTTTTATATTTTAAAGCTTTTTTGGCTATCATGGCATCTAATCTATACAAATATTATATAGCTGAAGAGTTTGTTTGCTTGAACGCGCTAATCTCAGGAACTACTGGTCCGATTTGAAAATTTCTTTCAGTGTTAGATAGCCCATCTATCGAGGAAGGCTATAGGCTATATATCATCACGCTAAGAGGGGAGCACCGAAAATTACATAAAATAGTCCCTTCTATCGGAAGAAATTATCGCATCCTTTCAAGCTTGATATCATTGAAAAGCGCGTAAAAAACTACTTCAGGAAGAATTTTTTTGCTTCGTGCTAAAATCGGAAGCCTCTAAATTAACTAGAAAAGAAGTTAT
Organism: Octonoba sinensis; assembly: GCA_038502835.1. Classification (NCBI taxonomy): domain Eukaryota; kingdom Metazoa; phylum Arthropoda; class Arachnida; order Araneae; family Uloboridae; genus Octonoba; species Octonoba sinensis. The sequence goes on from CM076599.1 coordinate 125,989,350, forward strand.
AAGCGTTTTTCTCTGTAGTTTGAAGTTATTTTTTCATGATAATTAACTTTAATTTTATTTGACCCAGATGATGACCGTTTTATTTTATTTGCATTGTTGCATCGTTTCAACAATTGTTATAGTTGCCGTGTGAACAAACAAATCAATGCAGTTGCCATTGTTAAACAAATCAAATATAATAATAATCAATGCTTCTAGCATTTCGGTGAGGCATCGCTGTATTTGCAATCTCCGTTAATGTACGCGAATTTAATCCTTCTTTATTATTTTTAAACAATTGATTATATACAACCAATTTGATTATATGTTGATCTTATTTCAAATGTTATCTTCATACTGTTAAGGATTCTTAGGGATTGTTCTTATTAATCTTATTCCTATGGGGATTTGAACATGCGCTACGTGACATCACTTTGTTTCAATGCTCGAGATTAGCCCGTACAACGCCGGGCGACTGATCTAGTTTTAATCTAAAATGAATTAATCGATTCTTCCTTTAATTTTTACTACATATGTACATTTCTAAAATTTGGCGGCACGCTTTGAAAATTTGGTGGCACACAAAAGTGCGGCGGCACACTGTCAGAGAATCACTGCCACAAAGGCATAAACTAAACGCTCCGTGGAAGATGGACTAATGGGAGTGAAAAATGATGCTTTAATTCATTATGCTACAACAATTCGTTTATCTTCAGCGTACTAACTATTAAATCAGCATGTATCTCTCATAAACCTGTCACTGGAGCTGGAAGAGAAACCTTCTGAGTCAATCCCGTGAAGCCTTGCGCGAGAACGTCATAAATCAGCAGGGGGTCATTCAGCCGGGCCCTCGATGAAAGTTTTGGAGCCATTTCCTGGTTACTTTGCAGCCCGATGGAATTTCGGAAAGATAAATCAGGTAGAAAAATCGATCTTTTCTGTTGGATCGCTGGGAATAAGAAGCGATAGAGATAGAGCTAGGTGATTATTTCAAGCAACGAAAATGTAGGCACAGGCATCACGGTGTTTTGGACATTTTGGGGAGAGAAAGAGATGGTGGCTGGGAGTGGGGAGAAAATCCTTGAGCTGATATAGAAAGAAAAGTAATAATAAATAAATACAAATATCTCGGAGAAAACCGCTCTTGTTTTAAGCCTAGTGGGTTCCTCGCCTTTTGGTTATACTGAAGATCCTTAGCAAGCTCGTCACTTCAAAATTTTCCGGGAGGGGGGGGGGGGGTAAAGGGTATAAACTCAATGTATATTGCATTAAAAAACGAACAAAATAAATGTCGATATATATAAATAAATTATATTTTCCCAAGCCAGGGGGAGGCATTTTCCCCCTTCCCCAAACGACGGACCTGATAATTGTGGTTATTTTTGGCCCTAAGCGTTCCTTGAATTACTTTATCAAGATTGCATGTTGCATATATTTTTGAAATATACACACTGTTTAATGATAAATAGAACTCAATCAAAGTAAAATTTAGTTCTGTGTATTAAAAATATGTCAGTTTTAAAGAAGGGAAAACATAAAATAACTGGCGGTTTATTTACAATTGTTATAGATATGAAACGAATGATTTTTACAAGTGTATTTGAAACACATAACATTTTTCTTTAAATTTTCTATCCAGTTGTCTCGTGTGCAAAAAACGCAAAACTTAATAATATAAAATAAAACAAATACAAAATCATAGCATTAGTTTACATAAAAAACCAAAAGAATAAAAGTCTCAACATGAAATTAAAAACAAATGCATAGTCAACCACTGGAATCGTGTGATACACGTGGTGTCATATACGACCCGAAGAACCCCACGAGGAGAAAATGAGGACCGAATTACTACCTGGAAATTTCCAGAAACATTAAAAAATTGGATTCTTGTATTTAGGAACTTGTTTTATTATTATTTATTCATAATTATTATTATTTATATTTACTTATTTTTGAGCAATGCACGTAAAATTTCAATGTAACACGTTGGCATAAAAAAACTACTAAATCCAGTGTCTTCTTGGCGATATTTGGCGAGGTTCTCGAGAAGCGCATGTTAACCCTTGAAGCCCCATGGTAATTATTGGGGAGATGCCCTATCGACAATCTCTGTAAAACTGTCTTTCTTGCATCGGTTCGCGGCTCCGCGGGGAATCTCCATAATTCCTTTCACTCGTCATCAACTGACTTCACCGCCGATTGAAAAGTGTCGACGTCAACTCGACAAAAGAAAAAGTCATTATTTCTGATCAATCCAGAGAAATAAAGAGTTACCTTAGGTTCACGATCGTGAAACAGTTGAATGGTGGCAAATCCATGACAACCTCCAACTTTGGTCAAAAATTATTAAAAGGAAGTATTTTCTGTATAGGACTGTTATAACGCACACTTTGGGCCCATATAGGATTTCCGTTATAAAGATTTTGTTATAAAGATTCCGTTATAAAGGTATATTCACGCCGAGAGTTTCTCCTAATAAGCTTGTCCATTGGAACTTGGATCTTAAGCAACTGAACGAAAAATTGTTCAAATCAAAAAATAATTTGGTTTTATTTAGATCATTTCACAAATTTATAAAATAATGTTCAGAATATATTAATATATTTGCGCATTAGAATAATTTTAAATTTAAATGAGAATTAAGGTATAAATTATTCAACTTAATTAGCCTTCAGAAATAAATATGCTTTACAATCAAAATAAGTCATTATCCTATTTTGCTTGCTTCGTGGTTTGCACAGTTGCATTAACAAAGACAATCTGTTACTACTTTTGTACTATTACGCCTATTTAAAGCGTTTGAATAAAGAAGGAAACTCTGTTTTAAATTTTAATTTGCTGCAGTTTTCTGTTATTTTTTCCGTGTAGAGTATAGACTTTTTTGACTGCACAAATTACTGCTGTCTTCTAAAACAATGTGCGGTTAATAGAAAATTGCGTTTTGTACATCGGCGGTTTAAAGTTTTTCTACTGCATAAATTCTTTTATGACCTTGAAGGGAAAAAAACATTAAAGCAGTAATATCACCCAACAATCAAATATTTAGAAGATTTTTCCAATAACGATATAGTATGCCAGCGGTTTCCAATCTTTTTTTTTTTTTTTTTTCGCGTACCACCACTTTTCTTGCAAACTATTTGCGTACCACTGCGAATATAACTTTATTACATTGAAAAATGTCCGTTGAGTAGGTAAAGGGTGATGTCCAAAGCTCGTCATTCAAGTATTCACGCAATTCAACACTGGTTCCCATCAGGAACAGCCTGCTCCTCAGAAAGTAATCGAAACGGGGTTTCGATCTATTTAAGCCTTTCTAACAATCTATTTAAACCTTTTTCACGAGAAAGCCATTTTACCTCAGTGTGTAGTAGCAACTGAATATGATCACTGCCCATTTAGAATACCAGCTTTGGAAATAATCGAGAGTTTAGCGCCCGTGATTTAATAAAGTTGACCATGAGATTCCTTCCGGTTCCCACAATTAAATGGCCCGGGCATACCCTTCGCTGCCAACTGCTGTTTATGAATGCTGCAATGAAGAGAAGTGCAGTGTTTGAAGAAAATTTTATTTTGGCAAAAACTCCTCCGTGTTTTCCTGTCATTGCCCGAGCGTCATCAGAATAGAAAGCAAACGCAATGCTTCCAGTCCAGTTTATCTCTTCTTTTTTTTTTTTTGGCCTGCACGATTACTACCTGGAGATGCTTCGCGTAAAACATTTTGAGAACTGCTATAGTATGCGATTGAAAGGATTCTTGAATCCTCTAACAGTTTTGCTGGGCATAAAACTGCAATTTGCACACGTGTTTTGGAACTAGAAGAACTCTCCCCCACCACCTTCGTTTTCTGTTTGGCAAGAATTAACCCTTTACCTACTGCATTATGATCTGCAGTATCTTTTTTTACATAAATAGTTTGTCTGTGCATTTACACTGAAAACTAAGGGATTTACACAAATAAAATGCTCAATCTATAAGAATTTATTTTTTTACCGCTAATAAGCGCCACAGAGCATTTTAACTGTGAAATTAATTACATACACTTTCTAATCAAAACATTTCGTCAAATAGTGTTCTAAGTTTTTAAATAACACATTAAAAAGAATCAGTGAGTTAATTCTTGAATTTTACTACTTTTCTGGAACGAAACTCTAAAAAGGGGAGCAATCTGAACAAAATGGCAGTGCAAAACACCGCATCGGTTTCAAAACTAGTTTTCTTTCTTCACTAAAATGCTCTTTATAGAACCCTTGCTGATATGTATCCCGAAAAAGTGGAATTCAAAGATTGTTCCTGCAAAGTACCATCAGAATATTGGTAAAAAATGGTTTCTGGATGAACTTTATGGAGAATGGTACTTATAAGTACCGTCAGTAGATAAGGGGTTAAGTTGCATGCAAAATTATTTTTTACGGTACTTATTATCTTTATTTTATCAGTATCTAATGATTCAGTGATTTAGTACTGTAGTAAGGTATAACGAGAAAATATACTAATCTCTGCGAAATTTTCCGAACAAATTTAAGGAACTGGACTTTATCTTGCGTTGCTCAGTTCAGAGTGATCCAATCTCAACAGAATTGCAATCAGCGCGAAGCACTTGCGAGGTAACAAAATCGAAAGAGACTGTCTACTCCGGAGGCTGGCTTCAGTCCGGTACGGAGAGAAGGCAATTAGGGGGGCCAGCAATGGTTTCCGAACCTCAGCCACCCTGTCGTCCCCGGCAGATCGATTTCTTCGAGCATCTGATTGGTGGATCACGGGGAGTGGCACCGAGAACCTTCTTCATTTTCCCTGTTCGAATTGGGTTTTTGTCTGGATTAGCTTTTAGCAGACGATTGTAGTAGCTGGTTGGGAACACTTAATATCTGTTATAATGGAGGACTTTATGTAAGTTATTATGTAGCATCAAGTGTTTTTGGGATCTCGAGGAGTTGTGGAAGAATAATTGACTTTATAATTTTATCGCTGGGAAAAATAAACGAGGCGGAGGATTTAACATTTTTATTTCCGTGTGCATGAGGGGATTTGCTAAACGTAATGGGACGCTGGAAGGGCGGGGGGATATATTTTGTCACACTGTAGCAACTAAGTAGTTTATTATCAGCACTCATTAAAATGTTTTTCTTTGTACGTTTAGTAAGAAATACTCTTTTTAATTGGAATGCTGCAATAAACAAACTATTTTTAGAGGCTTGTGTGAAAACAAATAGTTGATAGAACAAAATTAAATTGAAGAAATGTCATCGCCGGTTGGAGTTGATAAAAGGAAAAGCAGTGTAAGATTCGCTTTGTAGCGAAAATGGAACATAGGAAAATGACGAATTTTTAAAATTACGTAATTCATAACGCTTGAATGAAGCCAATCCAATTTGCAATTAAATTAATCCAATTTGTAGTGAATTAGCCAAGCTAATTTGCAATGAAACACTTCGGACTTACAAATTAACTGCTTCTTCAATGCATCTAAATGCAATTACAGTGCCTAATAAATTCCATTCATTCTAAGACAAAATGATTTTATTAACCGGATGACTTTTAACCCGACGGGTATTTTTGGATATATTTTGACTTATAATGAGAAAATTATTAAGAACACACCATATGTCTGCAATGTCCTTGTTAGTATGAAGAGCTTTTTGCAGTAATATACAACATCAAAGAATTTTTCCAGTATACTTCTTTCTCTAGGAATATACACAATAGAACTAGAAAATGGAGGCCTACTAATAATCTTTACTGACTAGCTTTGATTTAAATGTAATTAGTTTTCGTAAATATTTTTCTGAAGGATCTCTCGTTGCTTGCACCTGAATTGTACCGATAAAAAGGAGAATTTTTTCCTAGAACGAGCATTATTTTTGAGAACGTTTTGCAAGCTCAAACTTGTTTAAGAACAATACGAATATTCTTGCACAAAGAATGGAAGTAAATCGTTTTTAACATTGAACGTAACTATTTGAATAGCTACTTTTGCTTTCCGAAGAATCTTAAAAAAAGGTTTTTGTAAAATTAATACATTTAAGTTATGTAATGCTATTGTGTAAATTATAACATTTATTAGTATTTTCTTCATTTTGTTAGCTCAAAACTTTTTGATTTATGTATTGTTCGTTAGGTTATATAGGCGATTTTTATCCCGCTGTGATATTTGCACTCCAACATAGCGTTATAGTAGTCAGCCGTTAACTGGAGCAAGGCGGAACAAGAAAACGTGCCTCCTTTTGAACCGTGAACCATATACTCGATGCTAGAGTTTCGTTTGTTAAACTTTAAATGAGTTTGTTTTACACGCATGCGTATAATAATTTTTATTTGCAATTCCTTTTTTTTTTTTATGACTAACAAGTGAAAAACGATTCCTTTAGACTGGCTGCAATTGTTAAAGCCTTGTATCCAGTATGGTGAAGCATTATGTTAAATAAAAATAACTATTTTCAGTACCTAAAAATTCAAATTTAAAGTTGGGGGGGGGGGGATGCTGTTGGCACAAAGTAGCTGATGGGAAAAGTGTATGAATGATGCTGATGAAAAAAAAGGAAACAACAGCTCGCTCTATAACGAAGTCCTTATGCCACGTTGAAGTGAAGTGAATTGAGGTCATCAAGGAAACGACTGAGCATAGTGAAAAAAGGCTGAGAATAAAATCGATGAAGTTCGAAATGAAATAATTTTTATATATCATTATCTTAATAGTTATAATAATAATAATATTTCAATGATTATTTCTTATATAAATATTATTATCTTTATATTCAGAGTGTTAACGTAAATAATATCTCACTTTTTTATGACAATAGAAGAAAAATTACAAAAACCAGAAACCGAAAAACACATCAAATGAATGACATAAATGAAATAACAAGAACAATACACTTCAATTCACATTTATTATGTGTTCTAAAGTAATTGATGGAACTGTATTTTTTTCCCTTTTATTTTTTAGAAAAGTTTATCAATATAAAATGCAACAGATTTCTATGAACTCTAAAATTTTAGCACATTCAGCTTCCGCATTTCCTAGTAACATTTACAGCAGAAACTTATATCAATTTATTGTTACCTTTTTATTTTCACTATTTGAAAAAAAAAAAAAAATATTTGATATAAAATGCAGCGCACTTTTATGTGTGACGCAAGTTTATTATTTTTATTAATTTTAGTCTTATTATTAATAAAATTATTACAGAAATTCGTGATTGATTTTTGTCTTGAACTACCCTTTATAATTTAAACTCTTCGAAAGGTGCATTAATATTGAAAATTTTATTTTTATTGTCGACTTTTTTAGTCATGTAAACATGTTTATTACCTTTGTTTCAGAAGCGTTAAAATTATGTATAGTATATATAAAAATAAAAAATAATAATAAAAAGAATTTTAAACATAAAAATAAAAGAGCAAAAAGTCACCGAATGTACCCACCAGGTCTCGAACCTGGGACCTTCCGCGTGTTAGGCGGATGTGATAACCACTACACCATGGGTACACATGTTCGACCAAGCACGCAGAAGATAAAGAACTGTAGCTGGGGAGAATTTTCAGCAGTGCAAGGCGGCATCCAAAGTAACGCCCAACGCCTCCCGCCCTCCCCCCGAAAAAGATTCTGAATACGGGTTTCAGCAGTAGAGACATATAAAAGTAGAAAATTTTAATTTTGAATTAAGTTGTGATAAATGATACCACAAAGAGAAGTGTTTCTTACTTCTTTTTTTTTTTTTGAAGAGTATATTGCAGGGGTGGCCAAGCTGCTTGATAGTCGGAGCCATTTTTCAAAATTTGAAATTTTTCGCGAGTCGCAATTAAATACGTATTTAAAAGGTATTAAAAGTATTTTTTTACAGAAATTATATTTATTGAAAGCATATAAATAAAAGTACAAAATATGTGTATTGAATTTAAATATTAAAAATTAAACACATTTATTTTACTTCTCTTGATGATTCTTTAAAATTTGGTGAATAATTGGTGACATCACTCCTCAGTAATTTTTTGAGATGCTGGTTAGTTAATACTGATCGGTGTTTGGATTTCACGAATTTTGAAGAAGTGGAATAAAATGACTCGCATAAGTACGTTGTTTCGAATTTTGAAATAATTCGACAAGCAGCCTTTTTAAATTCAGGACAGGATATTGCGGTTCTGGTATAAATTTCCAAAATTCAGTATTCGACGTCGACTTATATTTTAATTGTCCAACTTGATCTTCTTGCATCTCTATTAATTCTAATTCCCCAGATCTTTTTGGGTCATAATTATATTGGAAATGGAAAACTCACCTTGAATTATATTAATTTCAAATGGACTCGGGAAAAAAAATCAAGAGACGATTTAAAATATTTCAAGTCTTGAAATCTATTTTGAAACCGTCAATATTCCTTCTAGCTTTTTTATATACTCGTTGAGTCGAGAATCACAAATAACCCTTGAAAGAGCAGCAGGTTGGCCACCCCTGGTGTATTGTATAAAAAATACTTATGTGTTTGCTTGCGAGACAAGGATCGAAAAAAAAATTGCGTTTTTGTTTGAACAATTATTTAGGGGTCATTCATAAATGTCACGCTTCGAGGGGTTCTGAAATTATGACAAGGGGAGGGAGAACAGGAAGTGTGACATTACACATTTAGGTTTCTGTAAAAAAGATTTAAAATCAGCAAATTGAACTGATTTTAAGTTTTTGATTTTCTTAATTTGATTTTAAAGTTCTATTCGTCATTTTGTATCGTAAACACCGATGCTGATTAAGGTTAAATTTAATTATTGTTTAAAGTTTAAAAGGAAATGTTCTTAGTCATTTACATTTTTAAGACAAAATTGAGTGGGTCATTTTTTCAGAATTCGAACAATTAATATATTTTATTGTCCCATGCTAATTATCTTTTGTGTTGTAAACTTTACCTCATTTTATACAAATTAAGTACACGTAATCATCTATTATGCTCAACAAATGCCATTCTAAGTTCAAAAATAAAATTAGAAACATGATCTATAACGTAGTGCATTATTTCTGAACTGCAAATACATATGCTTATGTAATATAGCGTGACATGTGACAAAGGGGGTAGGGGGTATGATGAAGTGTGACATTTTGTGACAAAGGGGGGAGGGCTGTCAAATATATTGAAAAAAAAAGGTGTGACATCATTTATGAACGGTCCCTTAGTTTGTTGATAAGGGAAATATCTCTCTCTAAAACCCGTACAGAAGTTTCGATGCAAAATATATTTCTGTATCAAATTTATCATTCGCATTTTTAAAAACTGTTAGTGTTCTCTCTCTCGCTCTCTTTTCTGCTTTGACAACTGAAGCAACTAGCATTGCCCGAAGCCATGGGCTCTGAGCGGGGGAACCTCCCCCTGCCGCGTAAGTGTGTGTTGTTCTTTTTTGAACTAACTTTTTGTAGACCACTGCTTGGTATTTTCAACGGATGATTTAGGGCAATTAACAATTTTCCATTCGAAACAATAGCCGATTTTGATTCTCTTGTAGCCGGTAACCATGACAAATGGTTATGCCATATAAAGTGGAATTACACTGGTAATTGAAAGGCGGCGTGTTCCAGTTTTATTCCAAACCCTTCCCCTGCTCATTTCTTCGAATGGCAAGAAAAGGGGGGAGGACAAGAGCTTGCTCTTTTCTTTTGGAAAGCTTTTTTGCTCTTTTTTTTTTTGAGGTTATCGACCCAAAGCACGCAACTCAAAGAGCTGTCAAATATTTGTTGCTTATTTTGTTCTGCAAGTCAGCGAAGTTCGTCAACGCATTCACCATTTTTCATAATGACTATTAAAATATTTTAATGAAGTAGTAATTTCTATGTATTTATTTATTTATTTCGCTACTATGTCAATACTGAAATATTTGCATTCAAAGTAATATTTATATGCGTCTTTTTAGAAATGGGAGTTAATTTTTTAATTATATATTTACTCCATTTTACTAAATAATCAATTTTCCTCATGCTTATTTATTTTTATTGTAGAGGGAAAAAAGAGAGGGAGGAAAAAGGAATGAGAAGGGGGTGGGGGTATAGCGAAAGTTTTAGATTTTTTGGGTCTATTTCTGCTTGATGGCATAACGTCTATAATCTCTGGAAAACAATTTTGTTCTGCGATAAGTATTTATTCTTTAAATAAGTTTTAAAGTTCAAGCACAGTAAGTGACGCCAAAGGTATTTTCTGCGCACGTGCATAACACCTCAGGGAAAAACGTCACCACTCTGTTGTGACACAAGAACTTGGCTACGGTAGGAGCGACACCCCCCGCGATAAAAGTCGCAAGTAAGAAATTTCGTTGTAAACTATTGGACAAAATGAAACTGCATCATTGATGTTCCCTTTGGCACGTTGCTTGATTGACCCTTTACAAATCTGGACTCCATAAGGAAGTAATAATTTCAATGTAACAATAAATTAATGACAAGAAAGCAAACTAATTAAAAGCAAAGTGAAGTCTACAGTGAAACATAGAGTGCTCGATTAGGGACACACGCGTTAAGCTCCACCCCGGAATATTCAATAAAAATTTAATTAAAAACACTAATTGGTTTTCTGAGGCTGGCTTTTTCCATCTTTAAGATACTTTTAGTCATTCTCTATCGTTTGATTGTTTGGATTAGTCATTCTCAAGTTGCGAACCGAGAACCGTATGGGGGCCCATCGAATTTTCGAGGGTGACCCGGTTATGATCGGTAAAAGCAGTTAAAAAATTTAGGAAGATATTTTTTGAGCAAAGTATTGAGCTAAACAAAGTATTTTTTTTTTTTTTTTCGCAAACATCTGCAAATTTGATTGGTACAGAAAATAATCATTTGTTAGACGAAATGAGCAATATTGTCGAAGATCGATTTGTTTCTATCGCAGATTAATTACTATTTAGTTTTACTTTGCAGCCCGTGGATTTGTCATGCGCTTTTTTGTTTGTTTGTTTGCCACAAAAGAAAAGCGAAGGGGGTGCGGTCTTTTCTTTAACTTTTTTTTTCTTCAGCTTGACATACGATATTTTTTTATCCCCACCTTTGGACTGGTAAAGCATCGCCCCACCCCGTACAGCGCTGAACATTCAGTGATCAACAAAGATGCCTTTCGTATTAAAGCTAAAATATTTTTCTGAAGCTTAATAAATACGCAAACTCATTAAAGGCTCAGGAATGCCACCGAAACGAAACATTTCCGACTTTAATCATGCAAATTCAGAACCTACAGTGACTATATTACTAAAGACATAAAATTTGAAGCCGAAAGAACTCATCTATTTTCAACAGACATATTTACATTATCTTGATAGAAAATGCACTATTAGAAGGCAAATGAAGCTTTTCCAAGGAATCCAGTTAGCGATTAAGGAAAAACCAGGGAAAATTGTGCGCAGTAAATTGTGTTTGGGAAATGACTTTACTTCCTCATGCAGTGCAAAGTGCTATAAATAAATCCTTTGAAACGCACTGAGCGCCATCTACTGCTTTCTTTTCTGTTACCTCAATAAAACTGGAATCTCATCTTTTTATTATTTTTTCTTTCTTTTTATTTAGCGCAAAAAAATCTATAATTAAGTATGCAAAATCAGTCATAGAATATTTTTTCGCGGCTTAAAACAGCGGCATAAGTCTTCCTGTTTAATTCCACAACGCAAAAACATTGACGAGTAAATTGCATTTTTTTCTAAGTTTTGTAAATAAAAGCAATACAATTTAAAATAAATTAAAACGAAAATGTTCAACAATGCATTACAAAAAACAAATTCACTTTTTCCTGTGTAAAATAAAACAAAAATAAAAAAGAAAGAAAGAAATATGGAGGGGGATAACAAATCACAAGACAGCTGTCTAGCCTGCATGTTAAATCAAAAGCTGTCAAGCGTTGTTCTAAATTACCCATCAAGCAATCTACTCATATTGAAAATATTTTTCTTAGTATGTTGGTTTTATTCCTATTCTAAATTGTTTATCTTACTTAATACTTTATAATGAATTTTATAATGCTTTCTGCGGAGCTTTTGGAGCGAATAATATTTAGGCGCATATTAATTAGTCTGTTTACAATATGGTAGTAGTAATTTCATGTTAATTCTTTCAGTAATTATTAATTCAAATATTAATTAAACTTATTAATATCCATTGATTACTGCCATTTGAAGGGTCCGCTGGAAAAACGACCTAAGTCACATACTACTTGATGAACTTTGCTTTATGCTTTGTTATAATTTATGTATTATAAATGTAGGCTCTTTGTTTGGGGCTGGGGGTTACTTCAATAATGACTCACAATGAAAGATGCAAAAATTACTCTATTTACACTTTCCTATGTACAAATCACTATTTACAGAAAAAAAACTTCTATTGCGAACATCACCACACTCAAGCACACACAGCGCTTGTACGTCCACTCAGAACGGACGCTCACACCAAACTACTCGCTTTCATTGTTTTCGCCTGATGGCGCTGCTGTCAATGTCTCCTCGCATCCTATGCAAATATATGTATTACAAATTTGAATTTGGGTGTTACGGAAAAGTAGGCTCGTATAGTTAAAATAAGCATTTATGTTATCACATAATTGAATAAAACATAAAGCAAAGTAGCATGTGTTTTAGGTCGTTTTTCCAGTGGATTCTTCATTTTTCTTTGATCCTTTTTGCTATAAAATCATTTAACAGACCAATAAAGGATTTTTTTTTTACAAGCTGTAGCTGTGTTAGGCTTTTGCGTTCTGAAATTTTTCAAAATTTCCCTAACTGTTCATTGTTGTAGGTATCGTTCTCTGTTTGCTTATGCAGTTAAACAAACTCACTATATTAAAAAATTCGCGTTTTCTAATTGTGTGTGTGCGTGATCCCGTTTCATACACAAAGACTGGTTTGTTTTCTAAGAGGGAACACTGGGGCAATTGTCCTCCCTTCGAGGCTTTGAGAAATACACACACTGACATTACGTGTGTGTATTATGCGTTGTTTTTATATAATACCCAAGGAGTAGCGTATATGCCTGTTGCCGTACCCCCTACCCTTAGGAAATTTTGGAATGAAAAGCCTGATTTAAAAGGGATTAATTTCTAATGCGTTCGTTATTTTTGCGTTAGTTCATTTATTTTTTTTTAAAAATCGTACCTCCATCTTTTGTGCAGCTCTGCTAACACGTTAAATTGGACTGTGTTTCACTTTCACAGACAGAAAAAAACTCAACTCTACAGAATGTTAATATTAATGTAAGTATTGTTTCATTGGACTGACGACTAATAACAATCATATAGTTATGTACAAGATGCGCACATTTGATACTTGATTTTTTTAAAAAGCGAGAGAGAAAAAAATAGCGCAAAGGAACTAAAGTTTTTTCTCTTCTCTTTTTTGTTTGTTTTTGTTTTTTGATGAGACGAGAGAATGTTAAACTCTGTTCTTCTAAAACCTTTTTCGAAATTTTATACAAAACAAATATAATAACAAGAAATAAAAACTTTTTTCTGGAGTTAAACAAGATTTTTGGGATGAATGGTTCTTTAGGGATGCATGGTTCTTTAGCGCGATGCATACATGGTTCTGAATTTTGCTTATCAAAACAAAAACTATTGAAGTTAACATAATGATCAGATAAACAATCCGAAAGGAAAAAGAATATGGCCACTGTACAGCTGAAACGCACAAGTGCTTTGATAAAAACACGTGAATGCCGCTTCACACGAGGGGAGTGGGGGAATCACAGTATTTTTAGCATTGCAAGGACGTCACGGAAAACGCGGACACGTGCGTCAAACAGCCCCGCCTACTTTCCAAGCACGTGTAGTTGACGTCACGCACCCTGCGTCTGAGCAGTCTGAGCTGATTAGCTGACAGTTGGATGCTGAATGACGTATGGGTGACGTAGGTGGAAGGAGAGGGGATTGTCGCAATTTTCCGTTCTTTGCTGCGATGAGTTTAAATATTTTGATGTTGCTGTGAAATATTGGCAACCGTTCGGAAATTGCATGCATTCTTATAAATACGGATTACAATGGCATAAGAAAAAGCAAATTTGTTCCATAATTTAGCCACAGAGTGTTCAGTGTTCGTTGCCACAGTTGTCAACTAGGCCGTGATTTTGATTCGGTGAATTTAAGAAGGAGAGGTGCAATGGGCACAGGAGGGAGTTTTAGGGTATACCCCCCCCCCCCCCCCAATTAGGACATTTTCCACCCCTTTGCATAAAATGGAGAAAAACGAATTGATGTTTTCACATCAAAAGTGAATAAGGAAGAAAGTATGAATTTTCGATTTTAAACCCAAGAAAAATTTTCTCGCTGCTCCACTGGGAAGGTGGGTTTTAACTCCTTAAATATACATGTTTTCTTCAAATTTGTTCAAAAAAAGTAATAATAAAGCCTCTAAAAGGATTGTTCCTAAAGTTAAAATGTGAAGTTTAGACACAAAGGGGAATTTTTACATCGCCTATTAACTCTACAAACCATTTCAGTTCGCATAAATTATCGAGCTTGTTTGGTATGATCTCAAAGACCTATGCCAAAACTCTTGTCCAATATGACAGATAGTGCATGATAATACAAGACAATATATTATAATACAGAGATGGAAACTATAGAATGCGACCAAAAGGGCAAGGGACGGGAATTGCATCAACCTCATAACTGTGCGCAGGCATGTGCCTGAGCAAGGCGCTTAGACCTCTCAGCCATCGAGGTCCTTTTTTATCCTTTATTCCATTTATTTTTTGGTATTTCGTTATTTATTGTGATGAGAAGGGTAAATTACTAGTAGACGTTAAGTTAGTTATTTAATGATTGACCTTTAAAATTATAACGCATTTTCCGGATAAAAATAAATACTGTTTAATAGATTGAAAAAGGTGCTGTTAAACAAAATAAAGTTTCTGATATTTTTTGGGTACAGTATAAAAAGTAAAACATGCAGCCCCATTCTGCTTACTTAGAAAATCGTTTCCGTCTGTGATTGTCTGCAAGATTTTAGAACAAGTTACTGAAATTTAAAATATATGCAATTTTGAGAATCCTACTGCATTATTTTGAGAATTAAGGAGAATAACTAAATAAAATATCACAGTTTAAATATGTTTTAAAAGTGTATATAGGAGGGAAAATACTCAAAACTTTCTTTAACGTTTAATTTCTGTTCTTTACTGCTTTAAACACAGAATAGAAAATAAATGATTTCCCGAAGTATTTTAATTGTTAGAAAAATACCGGACTCTAAAAGTAAAGAAGCTTCAACCAAATGAGTACCAGCACTTCATTTCTTCTCTCATGACCTTCAAAATTTAGCGAAAGTTGTGTGGCAACGGAAGCAATTTCGCTTCAATTATTGCACACACAATGGGATCATTTGAAACTTGGGTAATCGAGTGTTATTTCAAATGAAAATGCAAACAGGAATTGACGATTTTCCAGCGTTATGAAACTTTTATGGGTTTATTCTGAAAAAACAATACACAGGTAATTGTTATATACCATTAAACCAAAATTTTCAAAATCTTTAAGTGCCTTTTTCGTTTGAATTTATGCGACTTCGGTCATTTTTCGTTGAAACTGTAATGAGGCTTTTCGGTTGTATTTGCTATTTAGAGACGATAGAATTTTTTTAATCTTACTTTTTTCTTATTTCAAATGTATGGGTATGTTAAATAACACAACAGTTTAAAATTATTTTCCATGAAATCTCATCTGATCAGCAAACTTATCTTTTAATTGCGTAAGAAATAGTACTTTTGCAAAAATTTACTTTAGTTTGAAGTCATTGCCTATGTTCATAGATTTGGATTGCTTTCAGTTCATACTATTTTAAGTCGTGAAATATCGATTTAATATTTGTGGGGAAATGACGAAAGTCATACAGTGAAACCTGTGTAAGTTGACCACTTGTGGTGCAGCACTTTGGTGGTCAGCTTCTAGAGGGTGGAGGTTCTTTTTTCGTTATTTCTTACACTATGCATATATTCATTTGTAACTAATTAAAATATAGCTTCATGTATCAACATTACTTTAAAATAGTAATTAGCGTTTTTTTCCCCACAACTATCTAAAATATCATTTGAGAAATTTAACCTGAATGACTTACACTGCATCCTGTACAACTTTAAGAGTAAAGTACTTGGTTAAAATTAGGATACATATTTCATTAATTATTTCAGTTATTATGTAATGATAAATATTTCCTGAAAAAACATAATTTTTCAAAATGGCTATATCAAATCAAATAGAAGCAAGAAGAAGAAACTTATTTAAAGAATTAGAGTGCTCATCGTAGTATTCCCAGTTGGTTAACTTACAAAAAGTTTTAGGAAAACTTTATATCGATGTTTCATTACCAGACAAATACTGGTCTAACATAAATAACTTCTCCAGGATATACTTTATGTTAAGTTTTTTTTTTTTATCTTTGCAAAAATAGATAAAAAAAACAAATAAATAGTAGAGTAATAATTAGGTAGTTCACTTACAAAGGTTTTTTTTTATAATACTCCCACCCAAATTTGACATACATAAGTGGTCGATATAGACAGGTCGTCAACTTAGGTGGTCAAGTTGCAAAGATTTCCTTACATTAAATAATATAGGGCTAATTTCGTTCCTGACAAATGTGGTCAAGTTTACATTATTTACTGTAAATTTTTGCAGCATTTAGATTTTGCAGTCAAAAATTACATCAGTTTAAAGCGCGCTAGCTTGAGCGTTAAAATTTCAGGGGACGGAAACAAATGTAAAAATTCGTGTAAATTGATTTCGTTACTGTATAATTATTCACTTTATTTTTGAGCTATAAATTTGCTCAAAGAAAATAGCGTACATTTTAAAACACGTCTTTCTGAAGTAGCACCTTAGATTTATATATTAAAAAAAAAGGGGGGGGGAGGTAAATCCCCCATCCAATTCAGGTTAAGGTTTAGATATTTGAATTCTTTTTCAGCGAAAAATTGGATTTTTTTTCAACATTCTCTCTCTTAAATTAAATACAAGCGTATTTTATAATCATCTGCACTGAAAACAATGTTTGAACCTAAAAATACCTAAGTTTACCTTTAGATTATAACTTAAATTTGTATTTTAAAAATATGTTCTAATAAGGCAAAAAGAATTCTATAGTTAATATTTTCACTGAAATGAGACAGTATCAAATTTTTAAAATGAAAAGATGTGCAATATAAATTTGTATACAATATTTCTCAGAGACACTTAATTCCAGCTGTATCATGTATTTAAATTGCAATTGTTTATAATAAGATAAATAAATTACTTTTGAACACATTGGAACTAATGTCTTAGGGATCTTTCATAAATGATGTCACGCTTCGAGGGGGGAGGGGGGGGGTTCGTGAAATTGCGACAAGGGGAGGAGGTCTCAAGAAGTGTGACATCAAGCTTACGCAACATAGCGTTACATGTGGCAAAGGTTGTAGGGGTTCGTTGAAGTGTGACATTTTGTGACAAAGAGGGGAGGGGGTCAAATATATGGAAAAAAACGTTCTGAATCAAGACCAGTCGTTGTAGTTAAAGATCCCACTGAGAAACAGCGGTGCAGTGATAGGAGAGATATCGGGAGAGGGGGGGGGGGGGCACGAACATAAGCTACAGAAATTAAAATTAAAACCTAGGGAACCCCATCCCCCAGTGTCTCCTTCGATTAAACCACTACTGATAAACATAGAGATCCCCATAACAAATTATATACAAATGTTAATGTAGATTTTTCTTTTACAAAGAGAGGGCCGTTCTGCATGCGTTAATACTGTTAATAAAGAAATGAATATTTACATCCAGCAAACAGTTATTAATTGCTAAACATTTGATTTGTTAAAAAGGATTATTATTTTATATTTTTACGGGAAAGTAATAAAAAAAAGATTAACTGATTGTTATACATGCTGCACACTTAAATGTATAACAATTTCTGGAAAATGTTACCGGTGTAATGCGTAGTCACTGAAGTATTCATCACGAAATTTCATCATTATTGAAACTTCGTGTCCTCAAATTACGGAGAAAGGATTCGCAATTGCCGAGTGGGAATCTTCGTGACTGCGTGAGATACCATTTCTGCAGAAGCGGAGAGAGTGAGTGCGGAGAGGAATCTCGCGAGGTTTCGAAATAAAGGGTTACGATTCCAGAGGGTGGGGTCAACGTCCCGCGAGGCGAGTTAGTGGCCAAGGTCATTGTGCCACAACGGAGAAGCCCGCTTTGGGTCAATTTCGTAATAAGGGAGAAAGAGAGATAAAAAAGGAATTTTATGCGGGAGGAGGCGATGCCGTTGACCATCTGCAGTGAGGAATGCAAAGAAGAAAGACTGGAAATTGAGAGCTCCACTGCATGTGTTTCTGTCGCAACATTACTGTACAGTCCCAAATACCACCCGCGCTTTTTTTTCTTTAAGAAAAAATCAGGTTTTTAAAATTTTAGGTGTGAGGCGGAATATTAACTCTTTAATATTTCGCCACTATATGTACCATATTATTACAGGGGTGCGCACCCCATTAGATGGCGTACCCCTCTATAACGCTACGGAACCCCCTCCAAAACGTGATCCCCCAAATTGGGGAAAGAGTCAACCGACCCCAAGCCCCTGCAAAGAACCTCCCTAAAAGTGTCAATGGCTCAGTCTGTGCCATGACCTCCCCCTGGTTGGAACCCTTGATTATTGGGGGCATGGGATTTAATATTTCGATACTATATCACTATATTATGCTTAGCGGGGGGGTGCGGGGTGGAGTCAAGTGTTAAATTGGGGTTCAGGGCTAATATGTATTTGAAATTACTTTTTATTCATACAAGAATAAGCATACATTACTTGCAAGATTTAGAATGTGCTTCCATTATTAAGAAGTATGTTTTTCCTCCATATTTTGCAAAGTCTAGATGAATTCTTTCCCATATCTTTGAAGGTTATTCCCAATAATGAGTACTACAATTTGGAGGGGAGCCTTTGTACTGAGCACAATCCTGGCAGTTCCGACACATATGTTCTAAGGGCGGGTCATAAATATGGATTTAATACTTCGCCAGTATATTATTCTTTCGACTACGTATCGAGTAAGCCAGGGGGCGGCAACCTGCGGCTCGCGGGCCACATGCGGCTCTTTGGATGTGCAGCTGCGGCTCTTTAGTTTCATACGCAAATATTATTTATTTTATCAAAAAAGGACATTTAAAAATCGTTCTGAATTCGTTTCTACTTGAATAACCATGCAAAGCCATCGCTCCCATTGAATTTGTTTGCTCAATTTTTTGTTATTAAAGTACAAGTTAAAGTAAATATTTAACTGTTTTAATTTTTTACTTAAATAATAAGTAATTATCTAATAATGCCATATATATATATAATCTAATTTGTTGTGAAAAACACTACTTATATAAGAATAAAGATACTTTTTCTTATGACTAAATAGATTAGTTTTTTTAATCAAAAAACTTTATTTATGCAAGTACTACTATTTATTGTTGACGAGAAAAAATATGTGGCTCTTTAAAAACTTAGAAGTTTCGTAAATTATAATTTTCGACTCAAAAGGTTGCCACAACTGGAGTAAGCCTTTTCTGAATTTTCACCTCATCTCGAGCTCACACTGCCTCTGCATGTTCAAAAAGCTGTTGTTCTTTCTTTCGGAGGAAGGTATGCCCACAAGGGTCACCAGCGGCAGCGTGGTACCCTTATTATCTCATAAAAACGAATGTGCTAATACGAAATCGATCAAATTTTTGGCGTTTTAAAATCACTAATTCTACATCTTAGAGCAAAAGGCTTCTCTATGCTTTATTCTTCAAAAATTTTCACAGTGAGATGTTTTATATATAAATCACGGAGAAATTGAATAAAATAAAAAAAAAAACCTTTTTTCACAATCGTACCTACTCCCAATAATATAATCCCGTGGAGGTCATATTCGGGGGTGGTGGTATTGACGTGGTATTCGGGATTATGCATTAATTCCAACTGACACAGATTCGTCGCATGCAAGTTCAATCCTGAACCAAATCTTCGCGGTGTAAATTCCTTGCAATCTTTATAATTAATGATTTTTTCCTTTCCCCAATTCATTTTTAGGAGGTTCGACTTGATTACATTTTACCTACAACATGAAATAAAAGTTAACAAAGTCTGGCATTCAAATACTTATTATTGTTGTTATTATTATTTTAATTTGCGTTTTTTCAATAAAATATTCATAATTTTTCGAGTTATGTCACTGTGGCAACAAATGAACGATATGTTCAAGCAGTGGCAGATTTTAGGGGAGGTCGGGGTATGCCGAAGGGATATAAGAAATTAGTATAATTATCCCATTAGGTAATTTTTTCTTATATTTATGTTCTTTAAAAGCAGCCAAATCGGTTTAAAGGGATAATAAAAAGCATAAAGACGTTTATGAGAACTCTATTACGAAACATTTTTACAAGGGACAGCCACTGGATACACCCTTGTGCCCCTCCAGGAAGTATTCCTTCATCCACCCTTCTGTCCAAACCTGTTATGCAGATTTATGATGACAGTCGAAATTAAATGTCGAAGATGAGTTTAGCATCGTTTAAAAATGTGAGCACAGCGTGCAAAACTAATATTTCACGAGCTCTAAAGAGTTATGATATAACTCTGTGTGTTACAAAATGCTCAGAACGCTTTTCCACGGTTTGTGTGAGAAATCCCGCGAAGTAGTTTGACAATCATCTGTGCTCTACTGCGCGGCCTCAGTCGCGAACGAGGCCATCCTGTGTTCAGATGACCCTGTCCTCGTTCCAGCAAGTCTAGGAGAATACGAGCGCCCCGCCCCAGTTTTCCATCTACACCGTTCACTTGTGGGCAAACTTGAAATGTAGTCTTCATTTTTGGAACAAATGGAAGAATGCAGCGGTTCCCAACCTTTTCACTTATTCGCGAAACCCTTCTGGAATGTTCCAAGTTCCAGGGAACCCTTCTGCGAGTTTTTTTAGTGGCGCGGTTAGGGTTGTTCAGAAACTTGACAAGCTCTGGTATAAGCTTATTCTTGTGAAGTGACACAATAAAAAAAAAACACTTTTTTCCTTTTTCGGGAGCAATTTCAGCTTGATTCGGCTGCGAAAAAGATGCTGTCTTAGAAAAATTTAGCAAAATTATGAAAAAGATGCGCATTAGTTATGTGTATGGGGTGGTCCGAGAGGTAAAAACGGTTGTGTACCACTGTGCTAGAATCATTTATTGTAGCAGCCTGGGGTGTTTTATTCATTTATTTCATCGGTGCTGCATATGGTTAATAACCATTTTGCAGGCCAAGTGCATTCCCCGGAAATCAGCATCTATTCTTTCAAGTAGCACCACTGCCGGCGGATGCCACAACTACTCTGAGAATTTGGACGCGCAGTTTAGCCTAGAGGGAGGCACCTGAGCTCTCATTGATGCAGCTTGCCCTAGGAATTTAATTAGCCGAGAGCATCCAAGCCAAATGTCTACTCAAGGGATCTTTTACCTGCCGCATAATCATACGACATGGGCGAAGAAGATTTTCTGCATCTTGAAAATGCACCGACTTGGGCCAGGTTTGATCCTGCGAACTTGGGCGTACGAGGCCAGTGCCTTACCACCACGCCACCCTGTCGGCAGCAGCCTGTGGTGTGGTTAGGTTCTCAACAAAAAAAATTTCGTCCTCCGTGTTCTACTTCATTTCAAAGCTGACATGTGGAGGGCCAAAACGTTTCATATCTATCACTCTATCTTTTATGAAGCAAAACGAGCCCTAAGATTTTTTAAAAATTGACTGCAAAACGGTTGGATTTTAGAACCTTTCTCTTTCACAAACATGAATTTTGCTTTTTTATATTTTTCGTTAGTGTGGCTAACGATTTGCCAACATGCTTATAGCACATTGCGGACAGGGTTTCCAAATTTAAAAACTGGAAATATGGTACAGCAGGGTGCTGTACCATATACACCGAGGGAGGGGAGGTCTTTGTCCGGATACTGGCTAATCGATACCGGATATACGGAAACCGACCGATTTTTAAACATCAAGAATCCAATATCCGGCTACTGCACAAAAATTGCGGTTTTCTGGAAACTTTGATTTTTTAAATTTAATAAAGAAGCATATTTTGAAAACAAATGTAAATTAAAAATTTATTAGGTATTTGAAAACTGTGGGTCAAAAATGAATAGAATTTACAGGTTTGATACTTCAGAGCCGTATATCCGGTACGGACCCGTCACACAAAGTTCACCGGGTACCCGTTATCCAGCAAAATGAATATTTTGGTAAGCATACCGAACTTTTGTCGCCCCCTACTGTAATTCCGCGGAACGCGGGACAATTTCTCAAAATCCGGGACTGTGCCTGAAAATCCAGGACCGTTCGGCAACTCAGACTGCTGTTGAAGAGTTTCTGGATTTAGTCATTTATCAGATTCTTTTAGTTATTTGTGAATTATTTGGTTCGGTCAATGTTTGGCCATTTTCGTAAAGTTGAAAATCAACGAAATTAAATGATCAAATAAGGCAAGAAAGCTTGCCATACGTGTTTCGGGGTTACACGGAAGCCCTTCATCAACGAATAAAATTGCAATGCATTGGTAAAGGTTTCCATCTACAATTCTTTTATTGCTTTTTTGCGTTTAATTACGGTAATGTTTCATTTGTTTCTTCTACTCGATGGTACTTTTTTTACTTCGTATAATTTTTGGTTTCCGTTTTTCGATATATTTCTTAATCCATTCAACCTTACCCCACATAAGTTGTTAGAAATTTCTTTAGTCGTATGGACATTACATTAGAAATAATACATTAGAAATTAAAGAAAAAATAAACGGAAAAGAAAGTGAGATTTCGGATGAACACAAGGTTAGAGAACAGTTTTTCATTGTATTGTAAAAGAAGCGTGACGGCGACCTCTTTTAATCGTGACGTCATCTCGTGACATATTTCCACTAGATGGCGCTCCAGAACAGGCGTGTTTTTACCGGAAATAACGAGTGCTTTATTTTTCACACTTTTTATAGCTTTGCCGGTGCACGTGACTCGCTATTAAATTGAAGATCCATTTTTACAAATGAATCATTTTTCGGCAAAAATGTCGCTCACAACTTAACTGCCGGTCTGAGGCATTTTTCGCTTTTGAAAGGAAAAATATTAAATATGTTAAATAAAATAATGTTCTGTATGAAATTTGTTCGAAAACTATTAGCGACCAATTGTAAACGATGAATTTTTAACCAAGTAATGAAACACTAAGTGTCAATCAATAAACAACTGAATATAAAAGAATTGAATGTCTTTGTTTACCATTAGGGTGAAGGCAGCTATTTATTATGGTGCCAATTATTAACACTTTTATTATAAATTTGATAAGATAAGCGCTTGGTGTGACCTAGGATTTCAAACTTCATACCGTTTCAAAGCTCCATGATTGAGATTTGAAATGTCACGAAGTTTGAAACCCTAGATCTCCCAAACGATTATTTTATCAAATTTTAAGTTTCACGACTATCATTGGCATATCAATAAATAGGTGCCTTTAGCGTAAATCTTTTTTATTGATTAAATTAAATTTGCTGATTTGGAATGTATCTTGGTTTTGTTACGGCGGGGGGGGGGGGGGGAAGCAATCGTAACAAAATAAGAAGCTATAGCTAACCGATGGCTATAAACCGATGGCTACAACCTCATTTCAAAAAAGGGTGTGGTTTCAGAACTTTTTCCATGCTTGGTCACATTGTTGAATAGGAATAAAAATAAAAAAAAACTGACCAAGCGTGATAAACAATTCACTTCGGCTTTGTGAAGAGTTTCATTTTAGATTTCTTTCTTTTTTTTATATTAAATAAAATTCTTTAATCTATGCACATTCAGCATTTTGTGAAAGTGGAGAAAAAAAGTGCACCAATACTTACTAAATAATATATAGTCTATGAAATAGAACGTAGTACTCAAAACGGGAGTTTTTTGAAGCTAAAAATTATACAGAACAAAACATATTATATTTTATAGTTGTAACTTTTAAGTATGGTGAACCGATAAATTCAACTTTCTGTCTGGAAGACGTAATGCATTATGCTTAGCACTGCCAGCCTATTCAGCAGATGTTGAATTTTTCGAATGTACTTTTACTTAGCTGAAAATGGAGAGGAGGAGTCATAAATTAGATGATAAATGTTATGCGAGAAATATTAAGAAGGAAAAATAGTGAAATACATACTGAATCAAAAATTAACTTTAATTGAAAGAGAAATATTTAAATTTATTTGTTTGCTTATTCATTTTTCCAATAACAAGCTACAGTTTACCGGTTAATTTGCGGATTTTAACCTCTGAAACACGCCCTTGGTTTGTAGATTCGTTAAGTATCGACCAGCTAATTTAAGTGCAAGAAGAAGCGCTTCGGTCAAAAGCCTTATGCAGAAAAATAAGACACGTTCGTACAGGTAACTTTTTCTCGTAACTTTCGACTGCAAGCTTTCGTTTAAAAGCAGTTGCTAAGCGATGATATTATTTCGTGCGTTCCAAAATATCAAGTGAAGTTTATCGATTTTTCTGAGAAATGAAATCGCACAAGTGTAGGGTTCGAAAGAGGATCATCACAAACATTTTGATCTCTTCATTGTTAAATGCTTCTTAAATACAATATATAAAAAAAAAAAGATCTAAGCAAGGAGCTATGGAGACGGGGAAAGAAAGAATATTTGTATCCATCAAATAAACGCTAAGTAGCCACATTGATTTTTTAAGCAACTCGATTCAAACATTGATAGACGTAATTTAACTTTCGCAAGCCTAAACTAAAAATGCTATTATGTGTAAGCCATGTTTTAATTGCTTACATATTGCTTTTACAGGTTCAGGCCGGCAAAAGTAAAAAAATGAGTCGTTTATTTTAATAGTGGGGCAAGTTCTTTTTTGTTTTTGCGAGATATTAAAATTTTGTGTTTCGATGTACAGGTATTTACAGTACTGTTTAAGGGTTATAAGTTCCGTCTCCCAAATATTAAGATTCTGATTTTTTTACTATAATATTTTTACAGATAAAAGTTTTATCTATAAATATCATTATCTTTTTTTGCAAAATTGAACTTTTCCCATTTTCAAATTAGGGGGGGGGGGGGGGGCAAATTTAACTTTCCTTCACTGTTGCGTTTTGCCCCCTAGTATTCGAAAACAAGCAGTCTAGTGGGCAAAAGGATATCTTCTGCCTCACCGCATTTAAGTTACGGGGTCATTTATACTTTTTTTTTCAGTGTTAGTAATAATTTTTTCACTTCCTCTTTGTCACAAAATGTAACACTTCAATATACCCCTTCCCTCCCCCTTGTCACATGTCAAGCTATTTTACGCATAAATTATATTTTACGCTTATGTACTTGTAGTTGAGAAACAAAGCACTACGTTATTGGTTACAATTCCGATTTTATTTTCGAACTTTTAATATCATTTTGCGAGCAAATAATTTGTATAAAATTAAATTAAGGTTTACAGCAAAAAATATAATTAATATATAATAGTAAAAAATATTTATTTTCCACTTTTTGTAAAAACGACCCGCGCTATTTTGTCTTAAAAGTGAAAATTCCCAAGATTTCTTTTTTACATTTAAACATTTGAACCTGATTCAACATCGATGCTTTCGATGTGAAATTAAATCAATATAAATTAAAAACAATAAATAAATAAATGAAGTACATTAAATATTTAATCTTCTGAGTGCTTTTATTTTAACTAAAGTATGTGATGTCACACTTGTTATCCCTTGTCACAAACTGTCACAATTTCTCGCTCTCCCTCATCAGTCAATGCGTGACATCATACGTGAATGACCGTGGCGAAACTGTGGTTCGACTGCAGCAGCAAAAAACACAAGATTCGAAATGAAATGTAAATGTTGGCGAGTATTTAGTATCTTTACACTTCGAGTCAGTGCAACCGAACATAAAAAAATATAAAAAGAAAGAAAGAAAACAATAACCATGGTAACATTGAATAATGTGCTTTTTTTTTAAACATGGTGACATTTTCTTTTGTAATCATAAAATCAAAGAGCTTGAGTATATAAAAATTTATTCAACTGGAACTTTGGACATCAACTTGTTTCATGAATACAAAAATAAGGTATTAAGTACAAGAAGAGGAGAAATTTCCTCATACCTAATATTCGGTGCATTAAACCTGAGAAGGGGGGGGGGGAGGAAAAGTCTGTAGTTTACCTTCCCAAAATACATCAAAACAATGCCAAACAAGCATCCTTCTCGGATCTCGAAATTTCAGAAAGCTCAGATATGAAAACACATTGTATTGAAATGAATGCTATTTAAACGAGATATCACGCCAAAGTGTCTTGTTTTATTTGCATACCCAGCAGAACGAGGTTTTTCTTTCGCAATGCGCCTTTTTTTGAGACGGGATTACACAGGTGCTTGACTAGATGGTGTGTTTACGACAACTGGTTTCCACACGCTTTTGGATAGCTGTCAGTTCTATTAGTTGCTGTTTTTTTTTTTTTTTTATAAAGGTGAATGATTCCTGTTTCTTGATTGTTGATTTACACTATTATTCCTTTGAAAAATTGTTTTAGTTGGAGTAATTTTATGCAAGACGTGTATTTTGAAGCAAAGGAGGGCAAAATTTTAAAATGTGGAAACAATAAGTGCAAAAGAAATGGGAAATACCCATGGATCAGTTTTGTAGCAGGGGCTGTCAGTGGCATAGATGTGGGGAGGTAGGTGTATACCTCATTAGGACATGAAATCGATTTCTAATAGGAAACTGGAAAACTTCTTGCGTTTTAGATTCTCCAATTCCATATCTTAGAGATGCATTAGAAATAGCCCGCATCTTATGGGTGTAATCTGAACTTCCGGCACATTATTACCCCCATTGGCACAGTGGTTCCCCCCTTTTGAAAGCTTTGCGCACGCTTATTGCTTGTGATAACCTTATAACGAAGCAAAGCGTATAAACCAGGCCCGCCATTTCGCATTTTTCCAGAGGCTAGCAAAAGGGGCAATTTCCCCTCTGATCCCTTTAAATGACGGGCCTGCCAAAATTTGTTTTACCTCCCTTTGCATCCCACTGCATCATGTATTCTTCTTATTCCCGTGTGTGGATGAATAATAAGCAAGTCATAATGGAAGCGCTCTGTCATAGAGTAAAATCCTTCTAGAACAGTGTTCTTCCATCCTGGAACCTTAGTACCTCACGGGCTGGTAATCGTTGCTATTAGTGTTCGACACATTTCTCCTCCCGCTTAAAAAAGGAGGGAAAATGAATCATAACAACGATAAATGAATTCTTTGAACTCAAATAAGCTTGTAGAGAAACGGAAACAGCGCGTCAGTATCTCTGCGAATTAAACAGAAGAAAAAGCACATGTTTAAAAGCAATAAAACGCGGAGATACAGTAATGACACCAAAAACCTCGACTTCATCGAGGCGTTACCAAACGAGGAAAACCTAAAACAAAAGGGCGAAACTGGAATTACTGGAACGAAATGGAGGAAGAAAAAAAAGCCACTTGTTCAGCGTCGAATGACCTTGCCAAAATGCTGCTGGAAGGACTGTTAGGTAAAGGTCGAACGCGAAAATTGAATGCTTTCTATGGCATCCCACACTGCGTGGGGCGACGTAATTCTGTAAATGTGCTTGTACCGTGCCGATTTTTAAATTTTTTCAAAAAAAAAAAAAATCATATATTTTTATGTATTTATTTGTGTGTGCGTTAGTTTTACGTTTTTGACGGATGTGACAACAATAATAAAAACATTATTTCACTTTACGGTTACACAGCAGCTGTGTAGTCGTAATTTGAAAGATACAGCCTAGTCAGGAGTTTTGCAATCAACGTGTTAAATGGATTTAAGCAGAGACGCACCTTCCGGGGGGGGGGGGGGCAACAAGACCGGGCCCCCAGAAGGCATCGGATATCCTGTATATCCGACCTTTTTTTTAAATATCCGGAACCCAATCCGGTCACTGTAAGCTGGTTACCCGGCTTGTGATTCAAGCACCAGAGCCGGATAACCGGTACGGAAATGTCACAAGAGACATACCGGATATCTGGTATCTGGGAAACCAATATCCAGTTGATTCCTGAACTCGCCCTTAACCAGCCCCCCCCCCCCCCCAATTAAATGAGTAAATAAATAGATGTACAGTGTAATGCTAATAAATTTGATGTTGGACAAACATACATTCATTCCATCTTAAAACAAAAGATTTTTCATGTAGAATGGTTGGCAAATGGAAGCTAAAACATTGGTGTACTTGCGGTAGCATTGCGTTGATCACAACCACCATCATGTTTGATTGGCTTATGTTGGACAAGGATTTTGTGAGGTAAATTATTTTGTCTTTTTGAAAAAATCTAGTTGATTCAAAAGTTTGATTGATAAGTCTAGTTGATTTATGTAGAAGCAAAAGTGCATAATATAATTATAAGATGAGTTCTATTGAGAGAGATAATTAAAACCATCAAAAACGGAAAACCTTTGCTTTGAGTACACCCCTCTTTTATGAACTTTTTTTTTGTCCCGATAATGTCCGCTGAAGATGGGTTTTACAGTACAAAGTTTTCTACTGCTTTTACAAAACAGATTAAATAAAACCATTTTTCAATTGAGTGGTTGTTTAACGCAGGAAATGTGAACATGATTTTTTTTTTTGGTTAATAGATTATTTTCAGTGCAACTTTGTTTTTGAATTTGCAAACATGGTTACCTTTAAAATATTATTTATTTGATAATTTATTTTGTAAACTTTCTATGTTCTTTCAGAAACTTTCATCTTTATCATCAAACTCGATTTTGAATTTATTGATATCGGGCAAGTGAAAAATTAAAAAGTGAAAAAGAAATATAAGCACCATAAAAGAAAAGATTTGGCAAAAAAAAACTTGACTACATTTCATAATTATCAATTTAATAATTAGGTGTCACTGAAAAAAATTAACTTAGATAAATGACTGTTAATCAAAACCAATTTATTTCAAGTCGCGACACATGTCGACACTACCGAACGAATTTAATCATGATTAATTGCGGCAACTCGAATTCATGCGGAGAAAAAAAGAATATTGGCTGTTTAAAAGCGCAACCCGCGAAGAAAATCAAAGCTCTAATTATGATGCCAATCGAACAAAAGTGTCCATCGATAAAGGCACAGTGAAGATCCGTTATGAGTGGCGCCTCCTAGTGGCGCTGTCAGGTGGCTGACCTCAAATGTCAGTGACCTTGAATAAAAGAATGATCTCCTCTCTATCAACGAGGAGAAAATCTATCTGCCTTGCTTTTCTAACCCGTTTTTGATCTCTGTGAGAGCGAAGCTGCGTTTCAAACGTGCATTTTAAATGGTAAATACAATTGTTTTTAACGCCAATGTTTCAGTTATTCTTGTTTAGAAAATATTCTCTAATAGCGTTTATTCCCAACGTGGTAATATTATTAATTTTCGGGGGCAGTCCAAGAATGGATGAATGAGTTAACATTTTGATTTTACACTCTCAGCCAGTTTTTTTTTTATTATTATTGTTCATTTCTTAGATGATGTTTAAAGGATTTAAAAGTGATTTGAGGTTCAACGCTCAGCAACTAAGAAAAAAAAGATTGAGGATATATCTAGTGAAAATATATATATATTTTTGCTTTAATTTCGTGGACAACGCCTCCCCTCCTCCCAGCTTATCCACTTTTTTAAATAGAAAAATACCTCGCATACCTGAGTACGTAATTACCACTTTAATTCAAGAAAGTTTCCCTTTAATTGAATATTAATCAAAAATTAAAGCAGCCTTGTAAACTTATTCATGTTCTTTTGAAACAAATAACTATTTATCCAACCGTAAATTGTTTCTCTACTTATAAATGTTTTTGACCCATCTGTTTTTGAGCTTTTGCTTCTATAACTGAAAAAAAATCTTATCAAAATTAAATAAATATCAAAATAGTGAAATAAACATGAATGTAAGTAAGAGCATTAATGTCAAAACTTAGTTGGAAATCTATTACGTAATATTCTCCCAAACAAACCGCTAAAAGTCTTTTAGTTTTAACTTAATAATGTTTATCTATTCATTTAAATTTTAGACTGAGAGGGGAAAATGGCATTACGTTTCTCTTTTCATTTGTAACATTTTTCAATGTGGCAAAAAGGCATGAAATATTAATGGATCAACATACGCCGAAAGAAATTCAAGCATAACTAAAAAATGAGAAACGTTTCAATAACCGTATGTATATAAAAAAAATTTTTAAAAATCTTTTTAGAATTAATTTTATAAAATTAATGTATGTTTATAACAAATAAATATCAAAATTACCGACTACGAAAAAATCATAGCTCATACAGTAGAAGTATGGATTTATTTCGACTCTTTCTTCTGGCAGTAAATCGTCGCCAAATTTATGGAAAACCTTTATTAGCATACCCCTTCGTTCTTTTCGTCGCCGCGTTTTAAATGGGGTTGAGTTATTCAACAGCTGCTTGTCAAAACGCTTGGTATCTCAAACATTCGACGGGTAAAGGTTTTGCAATGGATAATACATTTAAATAATAGAACTTTTGTTTTAAAGAAAGGAAGCTTAGGAAAACGAATTGTGTGCTTAAAATCCTTTTTATGATGACTATGCTTGTCGAAAAAAGTTAATTTTAGAAATTAAATTGAAAAATAAATATATAAATAAAAAAATCAAGTAAAATTGAAAATCTTGATACAATGTGCATTTCATTTGTTAATAAAATATTCAAAGCGTATCATAGCGTGTTCAACAGCACCACGAAGTATTTCTCTATCAAGTATATCAACTCGGCGATGTGAATAGCAAATTGAAACAACCTAGCAGGAAGCCCTCGCCAAGTAGCAAAAATTTAAGGCCGTGGTAGCCTACCGGTTAGAGCATCGGACTTCTACCTGGAAGGTCACGTGAAGACCCACCCATACCCTTGGGGAAGGGTGCATGCAAAATCCGTGGACCCCACTACCTCGCCCCGTGCGCAAGCAATCCTAAGGCCTCGGCTAATAGGTAGGGGTCTGGTGGAGAAAAGTAAGCAGAAATTTGAGCTGTTGTCTTATTTCAGACTTCTGTTCTCCATGATCCACACATAACTAATATACTAAGTTTAGTTGACATAGGTGTATTAGAACAAGGGTTGTGGAGCCGGCCCTTTTCCCTGATTAACACGTTCACTCCGGGGCAGATATCTACGTTTTTCCGCGTGAGGCGGGACTGTCTTGTATCCTTACGCTTCTTGAAGGCCTTCGAATTTTCATATATAATGTTGAGAAAAAATAAATTAAACTTATTCTTTAACGACTTCTTTTCTGAAAACAAGTGACTCACCTGCGATGCACGCCGCCCCACGGAATAGTTAAGCGGGACGCACTTGTGGCTCACGCCGCCCCACAGAACAGTCAAGTGTGACCCACCGGTGGGTCACACCGACGTGAACGTGCTAAAACGAACTCTACACAGGTCTAAACAGGGTAACTTTAATTATAACCACCTTGTAAATATACGGAGGCTTTTCTTGCATTAGTAGTTGAAACAGGGGACAGAGTAACGATGTGTGCTCACATTTTAGTAATGACTCCCTCTTAACCCTTTCGAAGGCGGTGAGACCCCTCAGAAAACGTTAAGAGGGCTTCCCACCAAATTCATCAAGTTATAGTAAGCTATTTTACCCTTTCTGAATGGCAGAATCTTGCAGAGATTCCACCATATGCATCAATATTCAAATATTAGAACTATACCCCCCTTCAAAGGGGTGGTGAGAAAAAATCATGTTAATCTTATTTAATGTCCTGTATGAATTTATTTTTTGAAACCAGTAAAAATATGTTAAAATACTATAAAAATGGCCCTTTAAAGGGTTAACCCAGAAACTGGATTTGTCCTCGCCAAGGAGGAGAGGTTTTTACATAGGGGATGTGTGGGGGGGGGGGGGGCGGTAGTATTTTTCCCGGAGGCCGTTAAACTCTCGGCGGCCCTGGTTATGCCACGCAAGTCGCAGTTTTAGTCACTTTCTGCTCCTGGGCCTATATCGTTTAATTACTCTTGAAATTTATTTGCAGAAAAAATGAAAAAAAGTCCCCCCCCCCCGCCTGCAAAAAGAGAGAGAGAGAAAGAAAGAATTACCATCATATTTCATTCCCTCTATCACAAATGCTTTTTGCAATGTTTAAGTCAACCCGTCTCCATAGAACATGAAAAAAGTTACCTTTTTTTTTTTTTTTTGGTCTCATCAGTTTATCTCAGATTCCAAAGTCGATGTTGTAAATTAGGTGGTAAGATTAATTATGCTAAATATGTAATTTACTTATTTGCAGTTTATACTGAACATTCATGAGGAATCAATAAATTCTAAGAAAAAGATTTCGTCTTCTTTCCTTAGAACAACAATATCCAGTGGCGTTACGATGCTGGAAAGAACGATATGCGCAAAACCAGAGTAAGATCTTTGGCACCCATCCTTCCGCAATTCATCGCCAAGCTAATGGCCGAAGCGACCTCAATCTTCGATGGAGTTCAGCCACGCAGATGACTTTTTTTTCCTTTTGCTCTTTCTCTCAAAACGAAGGGGTGATCGCTCTACGCGAGGGAGGTATGAGAGAATTCGAGGAGGGTTGGATGACCTAGGGAGTTTATTGGATTCAGTTAAAAAGGATTCAGCCAGTGAAATTATTCGTTCCGGCATTTTGGTAAACACGATGAGCGTTTTCTTTTATGGATGTGGCGCCAAGACCTCGGCTAATGCTTTGCTTGTATTTTGGGGAGATATTGTTTTAGATTTTGTTTACATTGCAGTGTCATTAATGTGTGGTAAGCAGTTGTCTTTGCCATTAATGAACATCAAAGGAATCGAAGTTACAGAGAGGGGGCGAAAGTATATATTAAAGCACTCTTTTTCGCTTGTAGTAAACATGGAGTAAAAATGATTTTTATGTCGAATGGTACGCATTATATAAAGTTGGACTGTCACAGTCGCGTACTGATTTGATACTGGCTTCTTATACAAATACAAAAATGACGACCAGCAATAGGCTCAGGGCCCAGCTAGGCAGGTCCTAGTCAATTTAACAGTCCCCAATGGACATCAAGAGCTTTCTTGTAAAGCTTAAAACAATGACCTCAGGTTCTACTTTCAGCAAATAACTGTAGCCCATCAACATTTCCCATTTTTATGAATGCAAGCAACTGAATCATGTCCCCTCTAACTTTTCTTTACTCAAGACTATACATATTGAGCCTTTTAAGCCTAACCTAATAATCTAAGTCTGAAAGACCACTTACCAACCTAGTAGCCGTACTTTGAACCCTTTCCAATAAAGTAATAAATATCCTTCTTTAGGCAAGGGGACCAAAACTAAACAGCATACTCCAAGCGAAGTCTTACCAAACTTTTGTATAATGGCAATACAAATTCCTTAGACATGTTCGAAATATCCTTATTAATAAACCCAAGCATCCTGTTATCTTACGCCCAAGATCGTGGGTTCAAACCCCAGCCGATGGTGGTTGGTTTTCGAGATGCAGAGAATTGACAATGTCCAAGTCGTATTTTTATGCGGTAAGAGATCCTTTGAGTATCCATTTGGTTTGGATACCTGACGGCTAAATAAAATTCCTAGTGCACTTTCGCATCATCAGAGATTAGGTTCCGCCATCTAGAGAAAAACGGGACGTGGCATTCTCATGTGGTAATACCATCCGCTGATAGTGGGACTACTAAAAAGAATGGAGGCCAGTCCGGGGAACGCTCTAGGTCTGTTAAGGTTAATGACCAGTATGCAGCCTCATTAGAAAAAAAAAGTTGGCTTAACAGTTTTAAATGCGTCAATTTGCTTTCGAATTGCTTTAATTTATAAAATTCCTATTTATTAAAAATTAAGCTAGAAATGAAAGAAATGTGAGGAAAGAAAATTCATGGAGATTGAAATGGCCGCTTAATTTTATTTGTATTGTTTGAATTTACCGGAGATCAAGTTAAATTGATAAAATTTTTGCAATGGTGAAAGTGACCTTGCATTTTGTGAAAACTTCTCACTCATCAATTTAGATCATGTTGGGGGTTTATATCGGGTCTCGAACAAAGGCAGAAGCGAAAATCACTAAGCGATGGTTCGGGGCGAGGCAGCCGCGATTATCTCTTTCTTTGACTCATTTTTGCTTCTCTCTTGTTCCAGGCCCAGTGATCGCCCGGAACCAGTCAAAGAGAGAGCTAATCGCGGCGGCCCCGCCTCGAACCATCGCTTAGGGGCCGTTCATAAATGATGTCACGCTTTTTTCTCGTATATTTGACACCCCTCCCCCCTTGTCACAAAATGTCACACTTAAACGGATCCCTACCCCCCTTTGTCACATGTCACACTTCTTGTTACCCCTCCCCTTGTCCCAATTTCACGACCCCCCCCCCCTCCTCTCCCCTCGAAGCGTGACACCATTTATGAATGATCCCTTACGGCCTTATTCACCAGCCGATTTGAACCTTCGAACTGCAGATCAAAGGCTTCCCCAACCAATCAGAACGCTCAACTCGACGATTCGAGTGTTTGACAGAGGTTCAAATCGGTTGGTGAATAAGGTCGTTAGTGATTTTAGCTTCTCCCTTGTTCTTGGCCCAGTCAAAGAGAGAGACAATTACAGCGGCCCCGTTTTATGTTGTGGTCTCTCAATTCTATTTTGAATGCTCACGGACGCAAATGAAATGCTATTTATGCCGATTTTGATGCAAAAGAAGGAAAAATAGGACAAGTTGCATAGCCAGTATATACTGAAGGGAATTTAAAGTGGATCGTTTTCAGATGATGACATATGAACAAATTGCTTACTCCGTCTGTGCTACAGTTACGGAAGACAATACGTAGCTTTATTCGCCTTAAAATACCATCAAATTTTTAATCGGTACGCATATTTTTGGCAACAGTATTTATCAGAAAAGTACATCCATGAATTCACGTTAAATACTAACATCATTACACTTACCGGTGCAATTGAATTGTCATGTTAGCAGAACTACTCAATCAAAAGTTGAACTACGCAAAAAAGAAAAAGAAAATCATTGAAAGCATGTTTTGGCCGAGGGAATGAAAAATTAGGCTATTTCCATATCAGGATATGCTATTCAAAAAAAGAATGTTTTTATTCGTTCGAAAATAATTCGGGACAAAATTTTAAAGTAACAGAAACATTAAGGAAAAAAAAAATACAAATAATCTGATTTCATGGCAACCATCAAATATTCTATTTCGAATAAATTAAAAGAAAAAAAAGTTTAATCCTTAATTTAAATTTTTGTTCTTTTATTTTTAATGCTCTACGTTTTTCAAAGTTTTCTGTAATTAGACATAGCCTTCTCTCATTTGATATCATTTCTGAACTCCCCTGCAACAGATGTTATTGGATAGCATTTGAAGGATTTAACTTTGTTCCATGAGATTCCAGTAAAGAAGTTAGGATAAGTTGTACATTCGAATAAGTGTTCTTAATGCTATGTGAAATGTTTAATGTTAGTCGAAAATGTCGGTTGCTGGGTTCTATCTGAAAACAAAAGTACTACACCAAAAGACAAATACTCTAGTTCAGGGTCACCCGATGACCTCTTTGGAAATTCTTTTTATTATTTTTTTCCTTGGTTATGAGACAGGGCAGTAGTATTTATTTCTACAAATGGGTTTTCCATGAGTTGTCCGATTTTCCGCTCTGTCTAAAGAAAAAAAAAATTTTTCCGTACTTCATTAAAAAAACAAGGAAAGGAAAAATACACAATTATAAACATTTACTTTAATAGGTTTCCGGTTTCCTGCACTATTTGCATTTTTTTATGCTCTAACCAAAAGCAAATACATGCAATTTCATTTAAATGCATTTGCAAATTTCATCTGCAAATGCATTTTTCGCAATGCATTTGCAGCAATGGCTCTAGTTATGAATAAATAAAAAAAAAGTCTTACCGATTCTGTTTACAGAAAAGTGCCTTTCTGTATTTAAAAAAAATATATACGCAATTTTTTTTATAGAAATGTACATATGTACGCCAACATTGATGCTTTACCATTTTTAAATGAATTAAAATTTAATTTTGCATTCACTGTCTTATCGAATTCTTCTTTCTCTTTCTTCTTTTTAATGTCAGATTATTCCGACGCGTATAGTCTTTAGCTAAAAAAAACCAACTGTGTAACCATGTAATTAACCACCGCAACTCAATAATGCGCCGCAATTAGCTATCTTTATTAGGATTTTTCATTATTAACTCTTATCGACCTTGAGGGTGAGCTGCGCCATCTGTTGAGCAACTGGAGATTTAT
The DNA here is from genome assembly GCA_038502835.1 of Octonoba sinensis. NCBI lineage: Eukaryota > Metazoa > Arthropoda > Arachnida > Araneae > Uloboridae > Octonoba > Octonoba sinensis. Next base: position 126,025,567 of record CM076599.1, read on the forward strand.
TCGACAATGATTCTCATTCCTTTTGTCCCCTTTTCCCTTTCGAACAATCCTTGCGTAACTTTCTCATCTCTCCTACATTCCGAGGAGCTTTTGTGTGGTTTTATTGGCGTTGGCGTTGGTCAACTCAATGGTCCAGGTGGAACAACTGATAACTTAACTGTAAACAGGAGATGTTTTAATGAGGAAGATTTTAGCTATTGGTTGTAATTGTAAGATGATATATCTATAAAAATAAGACAGAAAGTGCAAATGAAAGAAACTTTTAAAGTTAAAACACTTCAAATAAAACCTTTTTGAAAATATTTAAGTATTTTTTCGCACTTAATTTCGCTTATCGAGGCTGAGGAAAGCTTAATTAGTTTTAATTGTTATGGATGTGAAAATTGCAAAATTTTTGTGTTATGTTTTTTTTTTAAATTCTTTAATAACATTGTATAAAAAAATCTACATTAAATTTGGTGCGCAATAAAGTATTTTATTTTCAGTAATGGAAATGACTTTTGCTGTCATGTCAACACTGAAAATAATTTTTAAAAAAATCAGTGTTTAAATAGGTTTATATAACAAAGTATTTTGTCGATAAAGTGGGAGAGGACTTAACTTTGTTGATCAATATTATAATTTATTGAAAATTCTGAGCTTGGTTTGGTATAATAACAAAATATTTTTTTTTTACAAAACCGTAGAAACCTTTTTTGTATGGCACAAAATTATAACTTCATGAATTGCCTATATATTATTAGATTTGAAATGACGAAGTATTTTTTTAAAGAGTTAAGCATTCTTTGTTATGAATATTAAATTAAAGCTTTATGCTTTTCTCCCTTTGTAATATATTTTCCTGGAGAGAGCTGAAATTACAAAGGAGTCGCCCTCTTTTCAGCAAAATCCTACATCCGCACCTGGATTATGGCCCTGGACCCTCGCTTTTTTTATGGGCAATAAACTATTGGGCCCTAAAGCTATTTCATATCGGTTCGAACATAGTTCATCATTTCTTCATTTTTTTCCACGCTACATATTATGGTAATTAATAATAATTCACTTTTTGCCACATGTCGAAACAAAAAATAAATTTTTACTGAAATTCACAATATTTACAACTGAGATGGCAACGGCAGGGATCCTCTTTCGTACCAGGACCTGGGTCTCATTTGTTTATGACCTTGGGGACCGTCCATAAATGATGTCGCACTTTTTTCCCATATATTTGAACAACCCCCTCCTGTCACAAAATGTCACACTTCAACATATCCCCCTTGTAACATGCCACGCATGTTGCATAAGCATGACGTCACATTTCTTGTTACCCCTCCCCTGGTCACAATTTGTCGCAATTTCACGAACCCCCTCCCCTTCGGGACCGTTCATAAATGATGTCACGTTTTTCCCCATATATTTGACCCTTCCCCCCCTTTGTCACAAAATGTTACACTTCCTCATACTCCCTCCCCACTTTGTCACATGTCACGCTATGTTGCATAAGCATAATGTCACACTTTTTGTTACACCCTCCCTCCCCTTCTCCCCATTTGTCCCAATTTCACGTACCCCCCCCCCTCCCCCCTCGAAGCGTCACATCGTTTATGAATGCTTTCTTGGCTTGCTTGTACCATGCATGCATTTGTGCTAATTGTGAACTTGTCTGCAAATTGATCAGCGCAGAAAACTGACGAAAGTAATTTCCTAATATATTCAGAGGAACTCGAGCGTTTTACATCCGATAGGTCATTTTGTAGCAAGTCTTTTAGTACGTGTAGTGTAGGTGCTCATAGCAGCTCAGCGACCTTGGGAAACATGAAGAAATCATCGAAGGACAAGTCTGGGAGACATTGACCTCTATTCAACATCTGTTGGGGGAGAAAAAAAAAGCTAGGTTTATTTATTCGCATTAAGAGTGTAATACTAGTTAGATGTAGTAAAATGTTTTTGTTTTTCTGAATTTAATACGTGCTCCTTCTCTGTATAATTTTAATAGAATATGCTTATTTCTTTTGTTTTTTAGTTAATTTATTTTTTATACAATACAAAATCGAAAAAGTTAAGAAAAAGAAAAAAAAAACCGGAGCAGTGAACACAACAATTTTTTTTTTTTTTTGCTCCGGCTTGTTTCCTGTGTCGAGCAAAATATCGCTCTCGCTTCTGATTTCAGTTTGTAACAATTCTTTTGTCCGGTATTGTAGGATTTTCCTCGTATTGCGCTGATGTATTTTTGTAAGAACTCGAAACGTAGATACAGTCGGAATTCGATATAAGGTCACCTCCCGGGGACGTCGCGAAAGTGACCTAAAAGCGATGTGAGCTTATAACTGATTCATACGTGTTTTTCAATAAATAAGTAAAAAATGTATTTGAATTATATAAATTCTTAGTAACATTTGATATGTTCAAAAATATCAGTTTATTAGTTTAGTTTTTCGATTCAGTTGAACCAATTAAAATTAAACGAATTAATGAGAAATTATGAAATTATTTATAAAAAAAATAATAATTCAGAATAAAGTTGTTTGCAAATATGCTCAACTTAACGTTGCTTAAAATAATCCATAATGCAGGATTATCTCGATTTTGGTTTCATTTTCGATCGATCAATGTTTTTAATTTTATTAAAATGCCCTTCAGCTCCCTCATGGATTGTAAAAACATACCTTACGACATTTGATGCTCAGATCATTTCTGACTATCACCTCCCCTTCACTTTCCATATCACTGTCATTATCCCCACTTCCTACTGCTTTGGAATTTAAAACTTGCTAAACAATTTCTGAAATCGAAGCTTGAGAAGAGATAGTAGTACCGCGGAAACTTCTTGGAATTGAATCAGTATGGCACTGAGATCTCTCAAATAATAATAAAAAAAACGACCTTTTTTAGCGATTATGGTATTTAAGACATGACTATACATCCGTTAATGCATAACATAGAATTCCTATTCAATGAGCTGGCACTTCAGAAAAGTGAACTTATATGAAGGGTGTCCTTATACAGTGAAACCTGTGTAAGTTGACCACTTGCGGTGCTGCACTTTAGTGGACAACTTAGACAGGTGGTCAACTTATAGAGGGTGGAGATTTTTTTAAATTTTATTTCTTACACTATGCGTTTATTCATTTGTAACTAATTAAAATATGGCTTCATGTATTAACGTTACTTTAAAATAGTGATTATCTTTTTTTTCACAATTATCTAAAATATCGTTAGATAAATTTTACCCGGATGAATTACAATTTATCACATACAACTTTAAAAGTAAAGTTAACATTAAGATAAATATCTTATTAATTATGTCAGTTACTTATGTGATTGTAAAGATTTCCCAAAAATGCATAATTTTTCAAAATGGCTGCATTTGGCAGAAGCAAAAAGAAGACACTTATTTAAAGAATAAAAGAGTGCTCATAGTAGTTTTTCATTTGGTTAACTTGCAAAGAGGTTTAGGCAAACTTTATATTAATGTTTCATCCATCCAGACAAATGCTGGTCTAACATAATAGCATAAAAAATATCCTCGAGAAATTTTAGTTTTTTTTTATCTTTGCAAAAATAGATAAACAAATAAATATAGTAAATATTGGGCAGTCAACATACAAAGGGTTTTTATAATACTCCCACCCAAATTTTGCGTACATAAGTGGTCAATATAGACAGGTGGTTAACTTAGGTGGTCAAGTTACAAAAGTTTCTCTACATTATTTAATATAGGTCTAATTCCGTTCCTCACAAAAGTGGGCAACATAGACAGGTGGTCAACTTAGGTGGTCAAGTTACAAAGGTTTCTCAACCTTATTTAATATAGGACTAATTCCGTTCCTGACAAAAGTGGTCAACTTAGATAGGTGGTCAACTTTACAGGTTTTACTGTATCAAGGTCTGACTGCACATCTAATACACACACACGCACAAAATAACAACAGAATTGATTTTTACAACAACGTGCTTCCGATCCAGGAATGTGACCTGCTTTCGCTTTCCGCCCCAGTTTTCTTTCCTTTTTCTTTTTCGTTTTTTTGCAAATTAAGAACATTTGTTTCGTAGCTCTTATCTAAAAAGTAGAGCCTCATTAATTCAGACAAGCCAGAATAAATAACAAGAAAAAATCGTGTGGTGAAGAATAAAATTTCATTTACTTATGAAAAATGCACAAAATAATATATTTTGTGAAAAGATAATAACACTAATTGAAACTTAAAAATATCAAGTAGAATCTCATTATCTAAAATTAACCAAAAAAAATAGTAAAAAAAGTACTTATATGCTAAAATTAGCTTTCAGTTGATTACGAAACAATGGTTTGTTTTAACTAATGTTTGGAAGACCAAAATAGTTTTCTTGCAACCAATTTTGTTGGAAATTTCAGCATGTACTTTGAAAAACTGAAGAACGCTTATTGAAACTACATTTGTACGAAGTTTTAGCAACCATTAAAAAAATCGAGACAGTTGTAAGAAAACGTTAATCGTAGGAAGTTTTGGCAATTACATGTAAAAGCTGTAAAGTTGACCACCTTTGCAAGCTGACCGCCTGTCTAAGTTGATCACTTTTGTCAGGAACGGAATTAGCCCTATACTATATAATGTAGAGAAACCGTTGCAGCTTGACCACCTAATTTGATCACTTGTCTATATTGACCACTTATGTACGTCAAATTTGGATGGAAGTATTATAAAAAACCCTTTGTAAGTGGACCGCCTATATTACTATATTTATTTGTTTATCTATTTTTTTCAAGGATAAAAAAAAAAAAAAAACTAAAATAACTTCTCCAGGGTAATTTTTATACTATAATATTAGACCAACATTTGTCTGGATGGATGAAACATCAATAAAAAGTTTGCCTAAAACCTCCTGTACGTTAACCATATGGGAAAACTAGTCTGAGCACTCTTTTATTCTTCCTTCTTTTTCTTCTATCTGTTGTAGCCATTTTGAAAAATTATGTATTTTTAGGAAATCTTTACCATCATATGAGTAACTTACATAATTAATAAGATGTATATTTTTTAACCTTTAATTTTAACCTTTTATTTAGACTTTTAATTTTGTCATATTTCTTAACAGTGTAAAGAAAAATTTTCAAATGTCGAAAGGTAAGTGGAATTACCTAAGAAAGAGAATAAGTTCTACTTTCTCTTCAATAAATGGAAAGAAAAACTTATTTTTCAGGTAAACGCCCGATACCTTTAAATGCAAATGCTGATGAGAATTCCTGCTTTTTAATTCAGACAAGAGGGTGAAAGATAAACTGGGAGGAACTGAAACGAAAAATACTTCCCCTTCCTCGAGCGAAAAGAAAGCATTTGATAGAACAGAAATTAAAAACTAGTCCTGAGAGAAAATAAATTCGAAAAAGAAATAACAAATAAAAATCAGACTGTGAAGTGTATCGCCCATTTGTGTAGCATATTGTTTAGTAGGAGAGTCCAAACTACTTCCGCATACGGTTGAAGTTAGTTGTTTGCTTTTCTAGTTTCCATAGCAACCAGTGCTTCGCAGAACGTGACCTAAACACTGTAAAATCATCTGCTCTTTCAGGATCTGCTGGGGAGCATTTTAATTTATTTTATTTATATCTCTTCTTTTATCATTTTTTCTTTTTCTTTAGTCTTTTCTTTCCTAATTGGCCTTACAACCTTACGTTGCTAAAATCGGAGGGGGGGGGGGGAGGTGTTACAAGTTTTACCTTTATATTACTTCTGAATCATTATTTTTATACATCGCCTGCTTTTAATTAACATTCAAAGGCAAAGCACAATGATTGAGAAAGCAAACTTTTTTTTTCGTTTTACTAGAAATTCTGTTTTTTCTTCTCAGAAAAGGAATTTAATTTATTCTTTCATTGAAAGAGTTCTAAATTAATTCATTTATTGTCAACGTAAAACATTTTCGTCACTAATTTTAGCAGTATTTTTTTTTTAACGAGAGTCAAATACACCTGAGGGGGTGGGGGCCTGGGGTTCGAACCAGTTATTAGGATAACCCTTGTGAGCAACATTTTGCCAATTGAGTTACCCAGGCTTCCATCATGCGTTTAACATGTCATTTAATGTTTTGTAAATCTGCCTGCTACTGTGAAAATATTGTTCTTCGAAAGCAGCGCCATCTTGTATAAAAACTAATTTCGCATTTCAGTCAAGGACGTAAAAGAATTTGGATACCTTTATCTAACAGAATCAAACTCGATTAGTCAGGCCCGTCATTTCATAATTTTCTAGGGGGACAAAGGGTATATATTCAATGTATATATAAAAAAACTACAAAAACATAAACACATGCATAAATACATTGTATTACCAGCATGTAAAATGAGATTTTTATGTATAGAATTTACAGGCTCCAAACACGACAGCCCGATATGCGGTATGGATAAGTCGCATGAGAGACATCGGATATCCGGTATCCCTTAAATCAATATCCGGCTTATCCCTAATTTCGACCTTGGTCCTCCACCCAAAGCAAAATCCTGTGTGCGCACAAAATACATATAAACAGGGATTGTTTATGATCCGCACCCCCCTCCAGAAAAAATAATTGGATGCTACCTTGCAGCCACCTCGAACCTCTTTAGAACCCCTGCAAAATTGTGAAATTCTCACTTTTGAGCGTGTATCCCGAGCGGGGAAAGACGCAGTTGAAGTCCGGATTCCTTTAGTATGCGTCCGAGAATGCGCGCACCTTTACCTGATTGGAGAGGGAATCCGGGTTCCTTTCTCGGTTGGCACGTGGATCTTCACTCACTTCCTCGCGCGGAGAGAAGGAAAAAAAAAAGAGGAGCACTTCTTTTTTGTGTTTCGTCCTCGAGGGAAGGAAGGGAGCGAAGGTTATTCGTAGCGTCAGCTGTCTGTTGCTCTCGCAGGTCAACATCGTGGGGCCGATGCGTTGGTGCGTTTATTTCTCTGGGAAGCTCAAATCCTTTGGGGCACTGAGAATATCACTGTATAATACAGTAGGGTCCCGCTATTCCGAACCCCGTTACTCCGAAAAAGCGCCCATTCCGAGCAGAGTTCAGAAAACAACGATTTTTTTGTTGAACAGGAGAAATTAAAAAGTCGTTCGTGATAGAACGTATAGTTGAACTTCCTTAATACGAACATAATTAATAATAGATCACGGCTAAAACGAACATTTTGTTCTTTAAGTTTGGTTTACTATTTATTTACACAAAATACCTCGCGCATATTACGAAGGCTAAAATACAAATTTCGGCTAACACGAACAATATTTCTGACCTATTCACGAAAAATTGTCCTGGCATATAATTATTGTTATTTTTTTTTTTTTTTTTTACAAATTGTTCGTTATTTTGAGCCATTGTAAACCACCAAAGACGTATTTCGAATCATAGTTTTTAATTAGGCTTGTCGAACTCGAAGTAAAGAGATGCTACGGCTTCCTTTGTTTACATTGCTTTCATCGCTGCCACGTGACCAATGACGTTGCTTGAATTGCCTCCATTGCATTGGCTTTTCCTAATGCACGGTAAGTAGGACAAGTTAATGTGAATGAAAGTTTCGTTGTAATTATTAGCAACTTAGTGTAAAATGAAAGTTTAGTTCAAAGTCAAAGCGGCCCCGTTAATCTAGTGTTAATGCAATTCATTTGATCAAATTATTTTTGAGAGTTAACATTTTACAGCGTGGCTTTACAAAATCTTTTAATTTTAGTACAGTAGTCTCTCGGTAATCCGGCGCTTCACTGGTCCGGCCCTGCCAGTAATCCGGCGTTTCATAAGAAGCTAGTAAATGCGTGGTAGTCGAGTTGAAAACCTATTTCTGGCGTCTCTGCTCGTGACATTTTAGTGTTAAAACGTCTTCAAGAAAACGCATTGAAAATGTCATTTAAAATGAAAAAACAATCAAAAATAGACAACTATTTTATGATTTCAACTTCAAAGGAATAATGTAAACAACACTATGTACATTAAAATAAATAATTTGTCCACGTATTTATAGGCGTATTTTTAGTACATTCCAGTAATCCGGCAGTACCCTGGTCCGATATCTGCCGGATTACCGAGAGACTACTGTACTTCACTGACTTCACCATTATTTAAAAAAAAAGAAATTTCTTTAAAGCCTTTTTTCTTGCCTTACTGATAGCGTGATGTTCACTTTTAACGTCCACGAATAAATGACACACAACTCTCCACGGCAGGCATTAAAACCGTATCATTAATAATAACAGCGCTCCGCTTTTTGTTCTAATGAGTTTGTTCTCAACGTCTGGTTAATAATCAATTTTCCCTTTCCTTCCTGGCGTTCGAATGCGCCGTAATTGGACGAGAAATGAATTCTTGTTTGCTTTTCGGAATAAATCTTGTTCTTGAGGCGAATAACAATGCCAATGATAAATTTTAAATGCCAAAATGAGAAAAGTTAAGCCAGCGATAGAATTTATGAGCCCAGGAATTAATGGTTGGAAAGCTTTGTTGTAATGTGACGGCTTTGAACTTGAAGTGAATTAAAATTAGCTTTACTCGAATTGGATGTTTTGTTTTTGGAATTATTTTATCGCTTGTGTTCCTTCATTATGCACTGAACTGAAGCAAATAAAAAGAAACAAAGACATTGAGCGGTAGTTGAATTATTTTAATTTACAGCCGCGTTATAATGTATGCAGTGTGTTCATTTATAGCTGGATCGCTGTTAATTAAAGCTTCTTTCAGATCGGTACGAGTCGAGTAAGTAAGGTGGGGTTACTTTCTTTGTCACAGTTGAAAAAAATTTACTAACAAGTTGATGAAAAAAGAAACACACATTATTCGTGTATTTTTTCAACGAAGTTGACAAAAAATATCATTGAAAAATGGTAATAGCAATAATTAAATAATTTAAACATTTAAGCTCAAAAGTTCATTACGGCATAACTACCAACATCAGCATAAGTACCAAATACGTGCCTAAAATGTAGTTTCGAAAATGTTCATCAGAGCGGAATACTAATTTAAGGAACAGAATAGTCAGTGGGTAAGGGACCGTTCATAAATGATGTCAGGCTTTTTTCCCATATATTTGACCCCCCTCCCCGCTTTGTCACAATATGTCCCACTTCAGCAGACCCCCTACCCCCCTTTGTCACATGTCACGCTATGTTGCATAAAGCATGATGTCACACTTCTTGTTACCCCTCCCCTTGTCACACTTTGTCAAAATTTCACGAACACCCCCCCCCCCCGAAGCGTGACATCATTTATCCCTAATATGCACGGCTGTCGTAAACGAAATGGTAACGCTTTAAGGAACATAACATCTAGGGGATCATTCATAAATGATGTAACACTTCGAGGGGGGAGGGTGGTTCGTGAAATTGTGACAAAGTGTGACAAGGGGAGGGGAGGGGGTAACAAGAAATGTGACATCATGCATTATGCAACATAGCGTGACAAAGGGGGGAGGGGGTTCGTGAAATTGTGACAAAGTGTGACAAGGGGAATGGAGGGGGTAACAAGAAATGTGACATCATGCATTATGCAACATAGCGTGACGCGTGACAGAGGGGGGAGGGGGGTCCGCTGAAGTGTGACATATTGTGACAAAGGGGGGGGTCAAATATATGGGAAAAAAGCGTGACGTCATTTATGAACGGCCCCTAGGGACCGTTCATAAATGATGTATATATTTCACCCCATATATTTCACTCCATGTCACATGTCACGCTATGTAGCATATAGCATGATGTCACATTTCTTGTTACCCCTCCACTCCCCTTGTCACACTTTGTCACAATTTCACGAACCCCTCTTCCCCCTTGAAGCGTGACATAATTTATGAATGATCCCGTAGTTAGTAGGGATGTAACGAATAGTGATTTGGCCGAATAGCCGAATACCGAATATTCGGCCATTTCTTCCAGGCCGAAGCCGAATACCGAATATTCGGCTACCGAATATTAAAATTTCTAGAAAATCGTTGTAATAGAAAGTATTTGTCAAATTAAAAATTATACACAAAGTCAAACACCAATTACACACAATCTATGATGTATGATTTATTTCTGTTTATTAAGAATTTAAAGCTATTTAAAATTAATTATATTTTTTCTATCGTTTTGAATGTAATAAAACTAAGAGTTTCACCCACAAGCGGAATAGAAATGACAGGTTGTATGGTAGTAAGCATTAGCATTATTTTACTAATTATTTAATTCAAATGAAAGAACTACTATTGCTTTGGGAACTTTTAACTTGCTCAAAACTGTTTTATGTAGATATTTTAAAAGTTATAAAAGTTCATGGGGGTTTTACATACCTTTTTTTAAAAGATCTAAAATTTAATACACTTTAACTGGGAATATATTTTTATTTTCAAAAACCCCAATAACTTATGCTATCTAAATATTCATGCTATATGCTATATTATAGGCTTTTCACATTTCTCTCTCACCCAATATTCACAATAAATCAGTCTACCCAAACAAAGTCCGACTTCCACTTTGTTAATAATAACTAAATTTCTCATATTCTCCATCATAATTAACTATTTCCAGCTTTTGGAAGCAAATGCTAAATATAAAATACAATTTTACAACTTTAAAATACAATATTACAACTTATGTTTTTGATCAGTCAAACCTAGAACAAGGTTTAAAAAGAGTAGTTTTTTTCTAAATTATTTTTATTTATTAAAACTATATACTAATGTATTCTTTTGCAATAATTATAATACACTTTAAATGTTTAAAATCTACTAATTTCTTAATTTTTTATTTTTCTTTTCTACCGCAACAGAACTATTCGGCCGAATAGTCCATCAATATTCGGCCAGGCCGAATTTGACCTTATACCCAGTATTCAGCCCATCCGAATATTCGGCTAGGTGATGAAGTGACTATTCGGCCAAAGGGCCGAATACCGAATAGTGGCCGGAAATTCGTTACATCCCTAGTAGTTAATTAAAAGTGCTCGGAAGTGAAACATTTACTTTAATATTGAAAAATAGGCAATCATCATTACCGTAAAAAAGAGAAGAAAAGTAAAAAGAAAAACTTTGCCAGTTGCAGTTTTAGTGAAAGTAAAATTTCCTAAAATTATATGAAGTGTGGAAGAAAAACATTTTTCTTTTATTCAAGCACGGAACAGATAAAAATATTTCTTGTTTATTTTAGTAACAGCACCAACAAAAAAATAATTTTTGTTAATAAATTAAATTTTTTCCTCAAATGAGCTGTTGAGATTGTTGTAATAGTTTACCGTTCTTTTATTCTACAAATAAAGATAGAAATTATGACAACTCTACAGTTCTGCGATCAACTAAAGCGATCTTCCCGGAAAAGTGCCAAGAAGAAAACATTCATCTTCAAAGGAGGAACTGCAGCTTTAAAGAGTGTGCCGTTTTTGTTCTCGTTCTAGTTCATTTAGCATACTTGATTTTTTCCAAACTGATGCAATATGCCAGTTTATAAATTTAATTGCTTTCAACAAAGCGAAGCAAACATTCTGATTCGCGTGCTAAATAAACACACTTGCAAAACGAACTTCCCTAAAACTCGAATGGGTTCGCCCTTTTCTGCCATGCGCAGAAACGTCTAAATGTCAAAATTCCGTGCTCGAACTGTAGTCAAAATGGCGATCCCGGAGTGGTCACAAGTAAGAATGCGGTCAGTTTTAGGTTCTAAGCCTAATTGTCGTACTATTGCATCAGCGAAGATATTTTTCCGAACGTTGACCCTTAACCCCTTAACGGTCTCATAAATTTCACGAAAACAAAAACAACGCATCTATTAGTTTTCTAGAAAAACATTTTAAAAAAGTTTATTCTCTAATTATACTATAAAGTTTGATACTATCATCTAGTGTGCAAGACAATAAATGAATAAGTTTTTCGGATTAAGGAGAGGATCTTTTTAAATGTTTTGGTACGCTATTTTGGAACATTACAGCCCGTGATTTTGACGGGAGTGAAAGGGGTTAAAGGCATTGGGGAAAGGGAATGACCCTTCAAACTACTAACCTTCCTCTCTCTTTTGCGTCTGTTCGCCTAGTTACGTCCACTATTTCGAGAATTGTAGAATTTTCAAGTGTTAACTGACTTTTGGATCACCATGAGTAATAAAAGTAAACTGAAATTGAGGGAAGTGAAAAATAAGTTATCAAGGATCGCACTTCGCATTGCACAATCCGGCAGCCACCTCATTGACGCGCATACGTGCAAACAATGAGATCACGTGATCATATCCCCCTTCAGACTAATAAATTTTGTCAAGACGTGTTAGCTCGCCGAAGAAAATTACGCAGCAGGCACCTAATGCAATTCCATTGTAAAGAAACTCATTTTGCTAAAATGGAAAACATGGAAGAGGCATGTCTTTCGATTTATGGTTGAGGGGGGGGGGGGGAAACAAAAATTGCTCTTTCTTGATCCTTTTTTCTTTATAGGAGCTTTCTGTTCATGAAAAGAACTCCACTGTTTTATGCAGAGTTCACTTTTTCTTTATACATCAAGAACATGCAACAATTCAATTTTCTATTTTTTTAAGAAATTCTCTTCACGCATTGTATTTAAAAGAAAAGAAATGATGATTTATGTTCTCTTCTAAAGTAACTAGTAAGCTTTTGTGAGCGAACTGAATGAGTGAGAACAATGCTGTGACGCTGAAAAAAGGGTTCTTTGTAACCCCGAAACTCGTGTACAGGCCAGTCATTTCGAAATTTTCCGGAGGGGGGGGGGGGAGGGGAAAGAGTGTAAACTCGATGTATATTGCATTAAAAATGGAACCATAAAATATATCGCTCATGGGCTTGCAACAGCGGCACAACTCAAAAAATCATGTTTTGAGATAAGAGGGTTTAAAGTTTTCATTGCTAAGGAAAATTTACAAGAAATGCTTTAGTTTGCTGCCATCTTACGGCTCAGTATTGAATGATGAATTGTGCTAGTATTGCTGCTGAAAAGGATGTGTATTTTTATATTTACATCTGTTCTTAGTACGAAACACGTGTTTTTTGAGTTGTGCCACAATTGTAACCCATGAGCTATATGTACAAACTGATCATTCATAAATGATGTCATGCTTCGAGGGGAGGGAGGGGAGTTCGTAAAATTGTGACAAGGGGAGGGAGGGGGTAACAAGAAGTGTGACATCATGCATGATGCAACATAGCGTGACATGTGACAAAAAGGGGAGGGGGGTCCGCTGAAGTGTGACATTGTGACAAAGGGGGGAGGAGAGTCCGCTGAAGTGTGACATACTGTGACAAAGGGGGAGGGGGTCAAAAATATGGAAAAAAAGTGACATCATTTATGAACGGTCCCTAAATGATGTCACGCTTCGAGGGGGAGGGGGCTGTGAAATTGTGACAACTGGAGGGAGTAACAAGAAGTGTAACATCATGCTTATGCAACATAGCGTGGCATGTGACAAAGGGGAGAGGGGGGGCATGTTGAAGAGTGGCATTTTGTGACAAAGGGGGGAAGGGGTCAAGTATATGGGAAAAAAGCGTGACATCATTTATAGACGGTCCCATACATATAAATGCATTATACTTTCCTAGTCAGGAGAGGCACAATTGACCCCACTCCCCCCCCCCCTAAATAACGGGCCTGCTCGTGTATGCAATATACTTTGCAATTTGTATGTCACAACGTTGCTTTTAAGCAATTATATTTTTAAAAGCTAACGCGTTTGTCCCTTCCGTCCCAAAAATGGGACTGTCCTTAAAATTGCCATGATTTACAGCCTTATTCTCCAGCCGATGTAAACCTTCGAACTGCAGATCAAAGGCTTCCCCAACCAATTAGAACGCTCAAATCGGCGGTTCGAGTGTTTGACAGAGGTTCACATCGGTTGGTGAATAAGGCTCTTAAGTAACTGCGGGATTAAATGCTTTTTTGGGGGTAGTGAACTGTTTCTGATGAACTTTCCTTTGAATCTGAAATGACGAGGGGACGCACATTAGTAATATTGTGAAATTGAGAGCCGGGTATAATTTGTTGCTTTAATTTTCTGCTATTTCGCGATGTCTGGGAAGAAATGGTGAGACAAAAATGTTGTTTCTTGCAACTTCTGAGTGATGTTTCTTTTGTCTTTGAGCTTGGGCACAATTTTCCCAAACGTTATTGGTTTTAGTACCATTTTCCTCATATTTCGAATATGAATTTTTGGAACGTTTAGTTTTTTTTTTTTTTTTTTTTTTGTCATATTTAAAAAACTTTTGAATTTATTTATTACTATTTTTCCCTTTCATTTAGTGGTACTGTTACAAACAATTTTTCATAGCAGATTTAAATGAACGAAGAATTGAGCATTAATGGGTTAATAAAATTCTCTCCTGGGTGCAACTTTGCATTAATATTTTACTTTGTAAAGCTTTTACATGAATAGTGTAAAGCGTTGTTTAAAATATAAGAATCGTAATAAGAAAATATGAATTAAATATACAAACAAAGAGATAAACATAACAAAGAGAATAGTTAAAAAACCATAAAAGCCGTTGGGCCTTAAAAGAAAAAAAAAAGGTGCAAGAAGTTAATAAAGTATACGATAATTCAAATTTTCCTAACACATTTCACGATAACTCTTTTATTTGCAATTATTTGACAATATGTAACCACATAATAAGTAACAAAACTTAAAAATGTTTAATCCTACTTTATGTGTTTTCTCCCTCGAAAATATCTATTTATTTGAACTTAATAGGATTCCAAATGTTTCGCAAATCAAATCGAGTTAATTTAATTTCATTTTCTCGTCATCTGACGAAGCATTATATTCATTAATTTCCTCCGTCGTCATTTCCACCGAGTGCTCCAACATTTTCGCCTTCGAAATGAATCATTCGCTTTGCACTGTCCCAGATAATACGGTTTATTTGCACAAAGAAAACAAATTAGCTTTCTCTTCCAATTCTGGAGCATTCGAGAGAAAGTTATTATAAGGAAGAAGCTGTTTATGAAACATTTGTTCGAATAGAAAATAGGTTAGAATAATATTAATGATTTCACTTTTAAGTTGGCGGAAAATGGTTTCATTCGCTTCGGATTTTCAGCGAACTTGTACTTATGGTTTGATACTCATTCTCAAAAGCATAGGTTCCCGAACTTTTTTATCCGGTGGACCCATTGTCATTTCCTTCTGTTTTTTCGTAGGCCCCCTGCCTAGGGGATCATTCTAAAAAAAGTCAATTAGCGGAACGATTATATTATAAAGTTTTAAAATAGAGTAAAATTGAGAGGGTAGTTTTTTTCTAGAAGTTCTAAGATAGTAGGGAGGTAGCGAAAAACGTCCTGAATTGTCACGTGATCGTTACGAAATGTAGTTCAGTGGTGAGCTTTTTTTTTTTTTTTTTTTTTTTTTTTTTTTTTTTTTTTTAATCATTTAAAATTTTGTTTTTATAAATCACCATTTAATGGCGAGGTCCCCTGCTACGGTCTTTCTACTAACATTAAAAATTCAAGATTTTACTAATCACAAGAACAAAGTGAATGCACCATTAATTGGGTGCAAATTTTTTAAATGTCAGAGAGAAGTTAAAAGAGCTTTTTCAATTTCAAAGTGTTGTATAAACAAACAGAGTTTTTTTTTTTTTTTCTTTTTCATCTAAAGAGTTGCCATTAAAATAATTTGGAATGTTAAATTTAATTCTTAATCATTAAAAGCTAAGATAAAAAATGTACACCAATTCCTTTATTTATTTCAAAGCTATAGCACTTCATTTGCCGTATGACCACTTTGTCCCACTGACCACATTACCCCACCTGATCCTATCTTCCAAACAATTGAATAGCCGGAATTCAAAAACATATTTTGACGCTTGAAAATATAATCTGAAATTCAAAATCATCTACCGACGCATGAAAAATAAGCTAAAAATCAAATTTCATCTGCAGAAGTATGTAAAAGTTATTATGAAATTTAAAAACATCTTCAGACTTATGAAACGCTCTGAAACTCAAAAGCACTAATCATTCTTTGAAAATGCAGCTAAACGGGTTTGAAATTGTTTCAAAGAGTGATTTCATAATTTATGGAGAATTTTTCCTCAACTGCTAAAGTTTAAAATTGTGAAAAATAAATTTCAAATTTTCCAAATTTAAATTTTAGTTTTAAATTGGTGTAAATATTTGCAATATGTGACGTTACAAGGACAACGGGGGAGGGGGGGGGGGTTCATTTGCCTTACAACAGGAGTCTCAAAATATGCGCGGCTTTAGAAATTAAGAATGAAGCATTAAAGTGAATATCGTTATAAAACACTTTTCGAAATTCAATTTAAAGGAATTCTTCAAATGAATGCATATCTAATTCCTCATCAAAAGCTACTGTTCTAAGATGTTGCAGCAATACATGAATTGTGCAAAACGACTTTGTAAACAATTTAATGGATTCTTCAAATTACGATCTAAATAAGTACCTTCTAAAAATAGTCTCTTCTGAAGTTGTCGGGAAACGGTGTAATGTGTCTTTAACTTTTCTCTTCTTCATTTCTGCGTAATCAATTCGCTTTTAACAATTTGCGATATTTAGAGTTCTCGAAAAGAATTTGCTTTCAAGGAAGGTTTGTTATCGATTTAGAAGATTCATCACATCTTCTAAAGAGCCATAAATAGACACAGGTTTGTCAAGAAATGGAGTGGCGATATTTGAATTTGTAATTGTATTTTATAAAAATGTGTTTTTTCGAAATTATTTAATAAGCGAAATAATTAATAATTATTTAATAATTATTATTGAATAATTTATAACTAATAATTATTTAATAATTTAGAAGATGCATCGCATCTTCTAAAGAGCCATGAATAGACAGGTTTGTCAAGAAATGTTGTGGCGATAGTTGAATTTGTAATTGTATTTTATAAAAATGTGTTTATTTCGCAATTACTTTTTTTTTTTTGAGAAAATAATGGTAGACAAACACAATGTCAGAAATATTGAATGAGCTCAGTATTATTAATATGAATACAATGTAATTGATGAATTTAGGCATTTAAGATGGCTTTATGCCAAAAATTTCAATTTTTCTAAAGGGCAGCGTATTCTTAGTTTTTACACCTCCCTTTTTTTTTCGTTTAGGCGTGTATGTGTGTGTGAAGTGTTCGCTCTTGATATCAGTAATTGTGTGAGGGTAGTGTTGCAATACCGGACCAGAAATACAATATCGGTATTCGGTATTTTTTAAACGTGATACCGGGATTAGAAATTTATCAAGAAACGAAGAGAAACATATTTGTTTCAATACATATTTCGTAATTTAATACAAAAAATAGAAAAACTGAAGTTATGCAAACAATTTCGTTATGAACAAATATAAAATAAAGGACCAAGTGTTATAATCAAGTATTTATAATACGAGCAGTATTATTAAATTGGCAACAAAAAGTAAAGTTTAAAATGAACCATTACAGAACATGGAGTAAGTACATGTATTTTGAACTGTTAAAGATAACAAGATATACTATCTGGGAAAAAGGAACTCACATCAATTTAAAAAATATCTCAATGTTAAACATTTAAAACAACAATGCACAATTTCTCTACGGCTTCACTCTTGACTTTAACTCTGCACAAAGAGAGAAAAGCGTTTAAGTAAACGCACACGGCCGGCGCGAGATAATTTTGCGCCCTAGGTAAAGTTGATTAGCGCGCCCCTTCCTTACAAACTTATATTATTTTAATTAAGAAAACAGTAATAAACAAATAATTAGTATTTTATATATTAATTAAACATTCTTCAAAATTCACACATTCCCAAAAATAAAATTTAAATTTCCTTGCAAATAAATTAAGAAACAATAGCAATCAACAAATAATATCTTTTCTGCTTTCTCTTTCGAGCTTGTTTAGTGTCTAATTTTGGCTCTATCTCTAGTTCTTTTGCTATGTCAGAGGCATCCACTAAAACTTGCTCGAAGCTTTCAACATTTCGGCATTTCAACAAATATTTTTTTTTGTCGTTTGCATTTTAGCTTTCGAAAGCCTTGTGGTTGAACTCAAATCAGCATCAATTCCTTGAAGTATTTTGCTGGCAATATTTACTACACATCTACTAAACATACCGAATCATATCTGTATGTTTTTTAAAATTATATAATTAACAACCGAGTTGCTTTAAATAGGTGGTTGGATTTTTGCGCCTCCTCATGGTTTGCGCCCTAGGCAGCTGCCTAGTTTGCATTAATGGGTAGCTCCGGCCCTGTAAAGGCATGAATACATGATACACAATGAAGGCTATATGCGAAATATTTGCAACTGATAATGCTCTTGATGGTTTCCGTTGTTTAGCAAAAGCTCACTTGGCGGGAGATTTGAAGGCGAATTACAGTTGTAAGCCAAAAGTGCAGAAAGAAATGAGATATTAATTACTAGTCAAGTATAAAGGCTAAATAACGAGACAGGAGTACAAAACAATACCGGTAACAAATTACAATTTATTACACTAAAAGGAAACACAACATAGTTGGGAAAACGATTAAAATATGTATAAGTAATGCTGCAGTTAACGGTAAGAATAAATTATTCATGAAAAATGTACGTTCGTGACAGATACTTGAACTGAATTTTTACAAAGCGGAAAGTAGGATAGCCACAGGCCGAACAAACCCCTGATTCAATACACTCAGAGGTTTTGATTTGTAATGGAAACTTGGAGGACTTAGTGACCACAACAGATTTATCATGCACCAGTCACCATTAGCATACACGGATGGCCAACCAGTATGGAACCCGTCACCCTTCGGCCTCACGAGCTAGGTGCCTAACCGATCGGGCTAGTGTGTTAAATATTAGCTGTTAAATTTTTAGTGTAAGTGCACTTTTTCAGGAAACGTACGTTCATATTCATTGCAGTTTTAACATTATGGAAATTGATATTCTATCAGAGTTTTACTTCTGCGCGAAAATGTTTTTTCAAAATCCGTGACGAGTTGTTTGTTTTCGTGCTGTTAGGCATTTCTTATTTCGACATTCTTTTTCCTTGTATTAAAAGAACAATAATATAAAAAAAACTTCGCTTTTTTTCCTTTTTAATGCCCTTGACTTTTCTGAGTTCGGCCACTGAATGCGTCTCATTGTCAATTTCCCGGCATCACTGATTCCTTTGTTTTGGATCATTTTGGTTTCTTAGAGCATTTTCCGATCGGTTGTGTGGAATATACTTTCTTCTTTTGCGTAGGAGAAAAACGGGGCACACTGGGACAATACTTACCTTTTTAAAATCAAATTTACTGATGTTTTTTATGATTTAAAGTGCATCATTACTTTGAATGGGGTAATATTGGTTATCCCTATTCCACAAATCTGGGATATCACGGAGCCACGTTTTTGAGTTGATTCGCTCCGGCTTACTCCGGTTGCTTTCCTCCTGCTCCGAACAATTTTATAATATTTATCGCTTTTTTAAAAGTTCATTTATTAAGACGTATATCTGTGATAAAAAATAAGAAATAATTTATAGATTGTTTATGTGTCAATATATATATAATGTTTTATCCACTGTACTAAAAAAAAAAAAAAACCATTAATAATAAATAAATAAATAAAAGTAAAACGAAAAATAAAAATATAAGTAAATTTATTAATCATTCATTTATTTTTGTGAATGTAAATCCGAAAAAAAAAAATCGAATTAGTGGAGCACAATAATTTTCTTCTCTCCGGCTCCGCTCCAGTTTCGATCAAAACCTCGTTGCTTCCCTGCTCCGTGATCCTGCCGCATGTTTCTCCTCCAAATCCCTGACACAAATATTTAACCAATGTTCTAATATAAAGTTAAAATTAAAAAAAAAAGTTGCAATGCGACATTGGGACATCATTCGTTTGTCTATGAGGCTCATTGGGACAACTGACCTTTTTTTAAATCACCGCAAATATTTTTTTGTGAAACAGCCATATATGTATAAATAATATACCTGTGTTCAGATAAATCATTTAATTACTTCTTAAAAAGTAATTCCAAGCTGTAAAGGTGGATTTTCTATATGCAGAAAATCTAGTGTCCATATCGTATGATTGTGGGCATGTAAATGATTCCTTGCGTATCCACTTGGCCTGGATGCTTTCGTCTAAATTAGAGTCTTACTGCACTTTTGCGGTATTAGAGCCCAGATGCCTCCATCTCGTGGGTAACTGAGCCTCGGAATTCTCATGTGGTAATGGCAGCCGCCAACGACTGTCCGAGGCTTGAAATTGTGGCCAGAAAATGTGGATCTCAGGTGCTGTCTTATGGTAACATTTGAAGAAGTAAGTGTTAACAGGTTGACTGCCAACCAACGAGATAACTCGTAGTAGGTGAATTTGTTGAGAGACCAAATTGCAAGTTGTCTCGTTGTTGTTGACTTTTTTCATTTTTCAATACATTTATAGAAAGTTAGTAATTTTTCACTTAATAAAATGTTTTGTATAATATGCTGTAATTAAATTAAAATATCGTCTGGAGATCCGTAAACTACAAACAACGCTGGCAGTCAACGTGTTAAGGAGAATTTTTAATGCATCCGAAAAATGGAACTACTGATTCTAAAACATTAAAATTTTGCCTTTTCCGCATTAGTGTTCGTTTTTATGAGTTAATCGGGGTTATATGGTACCGACGGAGCCACACGTGGGCACGCTTATGAGAACGAAATTGTTTATAGTATATGGATATGGGATGGTCTCAAGAAGTTAGTCTCTTTGCCCACATTTTAATCTACTGAAAAGGCCAATAGAATTAAAAGACGCGCTGCTCGTTGCAATTGCACTCGAATGTGCTGGTCATGAAAATGGCAAGCTAGGTTGCTGGGTTTTACTATACGATTCTTTTTCCAAATGATGCGAAGCAGGGGAAAATCCAAAGCAGGGGAAGAGCGAACAGCTTCCAGAGATGAGGAGCTATTGCTAAAGACCTCTTCTCCGTTAGTGCATCGGCGCCACATCTGTCACGGGGGCGAAAAGGGGTGGTTCTGCTCTCTTCCTCGTTCGAATGACGCCGATCTTCCAGCCCAAATGACTAGTTCTTCCAACGGAGGATTCATTTATTACTTTTGCTTTTTGCAGAAGCTTCGGAACGCAGCTTCAGATAGGAGTTTTGCGGCTCTAACTTTCATTGAAATAGTTCGAATTTTAGCATTTTTTTACAGTTTTGTCTTATTTACGAGGTGTATTTAGAAACAGTGACAAGACCAACAATGTTTATGGAGCGTGGAAGCTTGGTGCATAACACATTTTGTGCGTATATATTTTGCTGTATAAGATTGGTAACACAGCGCAAATATAGGAATTCTGGCTGGTGGGTCGACCTTAACCCCTCGTTGCGCATAGACGACGCAATATCTGTATAATATATATTACGGTTTCGATTAAAAAAGAAAAAAAGTTCTTTTTCTACCTAGAATAAAAAAATAGGGTATCCGAACTTCAAGCTTACATGGGCCACGAACCAAATTGAAAAAAAGGCGAATAATTGTGTGTCGATCCACAACAATATATAGTTATCACAACACAGATGAAAAAAGCCTAATCTGTGTGATTTGGAATCTGTGCTAGCACAATACTGACACTTTACTATACTTTGTATTAAGCCAGTTTTATACTTGCTTAAGGTATTGTAACATGTGCACGTACTTCTTATTGCAAAACACTGCTTTTATTACAGTCGTCTCAAACCACTTTTTCCCGGGCCACATTTGCATAATAACTATTTCATGCGGACGGCAAAGCATAAAAATTAGTGAAAAGAGTTAAACCAATCGAAAATTTCTTGCGAGAAGGAACTCAGCAAAAAAATTAACTTTCTGTCGTTTCTAGTTAAATTTTTGCCTTCCTTTACCGGGGTTTAGGACGTGTTGCCTGAACACACACGAAAGCTTGGCAAGCCGCAGGTGGAATTTGGCTGCGATAGCGTTGTTTTTCACAAAATTTGCATTATATAAGGATTTGGATTCAGTAAATTTAAACACTTTTTTTACATTAAGTCATAAAACTAAGCTGTACCATTCTTAACCCACTTCACCAAGGACAAAGGAGAAGGTTATACATTCATACTGTACGTTTCTTTTTCTTTGTTTGTCCACCCATAACTTCTCTCCGGATGGACTGATTTTCATGAATCTTTTTTTTTTAATCAATCGAGAGTGCTTTCCCATAGGTCCCGTACTTTCGTTTGACCATATTCGATAATTAGAAAAATAGTTATAGGCAGAAATGTTGCCATTTTTTGTGTTTTCATCCATAACTTTTGACTAAATAAACCGATTTTGATGATTTTTTTTCTTTAATCGATAGAGGGTCGTCTAACTCAAATATCGCACATCAATTTGATTACTTTTTTTAAAAGGAAAACCGTTACGGGTGAAAAAGAAGCATTTTTTATTTTAATTTTAAAGGCTTGGCTTGATTTTTCTTTGTTGGGTAAACTATTGATGAATATAAAAGTCATTGTTACAAAATAGTTTGTGACCATTAAGCAGTAATATTAAAAGCAAGTGTAGCAAGAGTTTGACTGAAGGCTTCTCTGGTTCAAAAATTAACTCAGTTTGTTTGCTAAAATCGAGTTCAAAACGGAGTTTATCATAAAAATGATTACTTTTTAGTGCTAATAACTCAACGAATGTTTGTTCTTTGATACGGATTCTTTGAAAATAGAGTATTTCCATTAAAAAGAATGATATAAAATAATTTTTGAAGAAAAAAAAATAGAAACGACTTCAAACTATAAATTGCGCTAAAAAGGGAAAAATAAATGAATTCTTTAAACAGCATCGAAACTACTTTTAAACATAATTTTTGAAGTCGGTGCAAAATTATGATAGGTTTTGAATCATGATTACTTTTGTAATCATGAATCAATTACAAATATAAGTAGCCTAGAGTTTGCAACAGTCAATGTAAACTAACACATGGTGTAATGATAATTAGACCGTCATAATTTTGCACAGACTTCAAAAATAAGGCTTAGAAGTCGTTTCGATGTTGTTTAAAAAATTAATTTATTTTTTACTTTTTTGCGCAGTTTATAATTTGAAGTTTATTCTATTTTTTCCAAAAAATATTTTGTCCAGTCGTATTGTGTTGATGACTCATTTTCATGGTTTTGTATTCGGAAGATTCATTAGTTTTACCTGAGTCACCAGAGAAACCTTTTTCCACATTGCTTAAATATTATTTATTCCACTACAGAAAAATCTTAGTTTCCCCCTTATCTGTGTTTAAAAGTTATCTTTTATTTTTGCGTTCAAAAGGTCTTTACATGCTTTAGCACTGATAAAGGAAAACAGATAAAAATAAATTCCTTTAATTATAGATTCAGATCCCAAAAGTCCCAAAGTTGGCGTGATAAAGTTGGAAAATATTTTCCTAATCAGTGGGGGTTCTTTGTTATGAAAATACAAATTACGGGGTTTTCAGTTAGGGGTTTTCTATAGCTTTTTCTGTCATATAAAATGGCTTTGCTTCACAGCAGTCAAAACTTATCATTTTTCGTCTTTGAGAAACAATCTCTACATTTCTACAATGATGTTGATGGCCACTTTGTTTTTTATGGTGGTTGCTTCTGGCAGTGGTTATCCTGTTGATGTCGCCCAAGAAAACATCCAGAATATAAACTCTGAAAGGAATCCCTCGGAGAGTTCGTATGCTAATTCCGTGTGGTACGTAGTTGACGATTATTTGTCAACCGGAAAAGATTCGAACGAGACTGTGGAAAGCACCTGCGGAATGGGATTCATCGCCGAAGAACGGGCAGAAGATTTTCGAGGTAGTGACTGTCTCTCTCGACTACAGTATGATTACCAAGAGGATAGAATACCTCAGTGGCTTCAAAAAGTTACTTGCAGCAACAAGTCAAGGAATGTGCTGTCACGTATGCATTCGAGGTTCAACAGGATTATTTGCGAAGAGGTGAATTATGAAATTCCAGTACTAAAAAAAAGTTTTCGTGATGGTATCAGCGTCTTTTCACCAGTTTTGGACACAATTTCAGTAGCCTGCTTACGTACTGTCGCACCGCATCGCATTCGCAGCAAACCAGCACACAGTATTATTTTAGATCCAGTTTCGTAACTATGGTGTGAATTTTCAAGCATTCCCATTTTCTTCAAAGGCAATCGTCAGAACTACGTATATATATTAAAGGGCTACATTTATTTCTCACTTTAATTGCCTTGATGATGCTTACGTACTGTCACACTGCATCGCATTCGTAGCAAACCAGCACACAGTGTTATTTTAGAAATAGTTTTATAACAGTGGGAATGTTTAAGCATTCAATTTCCTCTAAACGTAATTCATCAGAACTATTTATATTATTAAGTTACCTTAATGGAGGCAATTCACCGCTAGAGGGACTCATGAACGATCATCATGGTCACGTGATATCCGCTCTTTGTTTACTAAGATTTTCAACTGAATTCTACGTGGAGTTCGGACTACGTAGGCAAAATTAGTAATCTTAAAATTAATTCGACTTTTTTCACAGCTTTTTCTGATTATAATCCAGTATTTACATTTAATTTAATCATTATAAAAATAATTTATTAATCATTACAATAGTTATAGTGTTGCATTTAGTGTTAATTTTATGTAATGTAGAATAACTTTATTTTGGCCTAGTTTTTAATTAGATTTGTCGAACTCGAAGCAAAACGATGCTACTACGGCTTCCTTTGTTTACATTGCTTTCATCGATGCCACGTGACCAATGACGTTGCTTGAATTACCTCCATTGTTCATTTGAATTATCACGGGGATAAAACTATATGACTACTGTGTTTGAACAATTTCTAGGAGCAGCCAATCGTCAGCTTCCACCTGCCATTTGTCCATCCTTTACATTATTCGTACCATTATATCATGTTGAAGTTCAACAGTATTTTTAGACGGAATTGAAACATGATTCTTGTCCTTATTGCAGAGATTCTCTACGAGACTTTAGTAATTAGTCTCTGGCTTATTGCATTATATATTTTAGCTTGTGGACTATGTTACGATTGTCTTTGGTTTTTTGTATTTTATAGTTAAGCAGCTTATCTGTAG
Source organism: Octonoba sinensis (assembly GCA_038502835.1). NCBI lineage: Eukaryota > Metazoa > Arthropoda > Arachnida > Araneae > Uloboridae > Octonoba > Octonoba sinensis. The sequence continues at coordinate 126,050,506 of CM076599.1, forward strand.
ACTCTAGAACGAATGTATTAGGCTTATTATTTTTTATGTATATACTTGGCAGCAAAACCTGTTTGCATGAATTACAACCTCTTAATCTTGCTATACACCAATGTGTCTCTGTTTTAAACAATAAAAATTAATAATTTATTTTCTTTAATTATGTGAAATTTATTAACTTTGCAATATTTTGCATATCTCAGCGCACACATTTTTCACTTTCCTTTACATAATAACTAAAATAAGTTACAATTAAAAAATGAATAATAATAAGAAGAAACTGTCTTTCAAAAGTCTAATTTTATAAACTACCAATGTATTCTCACTCCCTTTCATTTCTTCCCAGTTTCATAGTTATGGTATATTGTGGAATTAAAGGACGGACTTACAAACTGGTACGAAGGAATCAAAACTTAATAACATCGATTATGCATTCTAAAATATTCGTTCACTTGATTTAAGGCCATCATTTATGCAACAGTTGAATAGACGGAAATACCTTAAGAGACGCTACAAGGATAGGGGTCACATTTTGAATACAGATGGCAATAATAAATTCGATTTGATTAAATAAAGTTTTCTTTCGAAGATAAATATTTTGAGTATTTTTGAACATTGTGGATTTTTATAATACGTTTTTATGTTGTTTTTTTTCCAACTATAACCACTTTACCTCATGTACTACTCACTTTACCCCACCCCACGGGGTAAAAATGATTACAAATACATCTCCAAAAGAAGGCATCATAAAAATGCTTCACTCAATTTTTTTCTGCCCAAAACTTTAATGCATTGCGCTCTTTAATAACGAATGTAAAATATCAACATAAAAAAATTTTAAACAAATTCTTATATTTATTATCTACCTAAGTTGAAAACGGTGATTTTATGACCACCTTACCTCACCTGACCCTACCCTCTGATTAAGAAATTTTACAGCTGATATCTGGTGGGCAACTGAGAACCTCTATAATTAAACATGGTATCAACTTTGCCGTGGTCTAAGTGTGAACCCAGATTTAGTTTTGTGAACTATATTCGCCTTTTAATGTTGACAGTCCATCAATTCATTAATTCCAACCAGTAAAGTGTACAAATCTGCTTCATAAACGTCCGTACAGCAACTGAGGCGCTTAAAAAACAGCGAGGGCTTGAAGAATCTGCAACACACCCTCTGAGAGGGGATTCATTTACAGAAAAATAAAAATCCTTTGTACCTAATTTTCTACCTCCCATCATCGTCCCCCTAAAATTTTTGTTAATTAATTGTCCAACCTCTCACGCTTAAATTTATGTGCAGTATACTTTCTGCTGCTTTTGCGACTACAGTACTGGCTAAAAGAGTTTAAAATTCGTCTAAACCAAATATTCCGGAAGATAAGCAAAATTCCAAAGAAATTGTGACATGCAAGGAAAAAATCCTGCATACATGCTTTCGTACAAGCTTTATGTCGTTCAATATCAGAAAAATATAGTAGTTTGTGCTGATGTAGTGTTAAGAAATTAAAATGATCATTTTATCATCAAAGGTTGAAAGGCTTTCACGCGTTGAGGATGGCATTTACCACCGGTGGCTCACTTGCGAATAGTTTATCTGGCGTCTTGTACCACTGGTGACTCACTCTCGAATGGTTCATCTGGCGGCGTGTACCACTGGTGACTCACACATGAATTCATCTGGCGACCTGTACCACTGGTGACTCACACTCGAATGGTTCATCTGGCGGCGTGTACCACTGGTGACTCACACATGAATTCATCTGGCGACCTGTACCACTGGTGACTCACACTCGAATGGTTCATCTGGCGGCGTGTACCACTGGTGACTCACACATGAATTCATCTGGCGACCTGTACCACTGGTGACTCACACGCGAATGGTTCATCTGGCGGCGTGTACCACTGGTGGCTTCTTTCAGCTATAGTCTTATAACACAGTTTTGTTAGATGAAAAAAAAACTTCATGTGGTTAAAAATAACTTTTTTACTGAAAAATTGAAAAGCTTATTTTTACAGGCAGCAAAAATCTGCGCCGTCCTCCGCGTGTTAAATAATGGCCTTGCTAGTTCCACCCTTAAAAAGCTTGGTTCTGTGCTATGCGCCGAATTTTTCTAATGTAGAATCGCCCCTGTGTGTGCACAATGTCTACCTTTTCAAAGATGAACTTCTTTCAACTCTTTTTTTTTTTTTAATAGAACTCTTGAGAAAATATCTGTTTAATTACATTTTAAAATAATCGGAATTGACCTTTTTATTTTCTTTCTCTCCTTGAAATTGTAAATCGGACCAAACAAGACAGGCTTCTAACTTTCGTCAATCGTTTAAGTCCCGCAAATATGTTTTCGAAAAGAATCTTTGTGAGAGTCTACTTTTGCTGATGTTGAATGATTAACTATAGCTTCCAGCACAATTATGTATTTTAACAAATATTTCGTATTTTGTGTCGCTTATCCAATTTTTGAGAAGTACTTCCTTGTGTATACCTGAAGAAATTATTTGTCCGTTTCTTCCTCTCATCTGACCTCTCGCTATTTTTACAAAGTATTTATATATTCTAAATTCTAATATATTAACTTCAAATAATGTTTTATCTTCGTTTGATTCGCGTTCTGACGATTTTCAAATGAGCATGTAATTCTCATATCAATAGGTGCGTAGGTGCATTTAATACGCCGTGTTTTATAAGATTTGCGGTGAAATTCAGAAAGTTATTTTTTTCTTTATTTTTTATTTATTTTATTACTTATTTACTTTATGTATTGTCCTATATAAATAAGAAAGTTAGATATTTTCCATTTTGCAACAATATTGTGTTAATGATCTATCTTTACGGATTTGGATTTAAATAAAATTCAAAGTTTTCACTTGAGTCACGGTATTAAACCTGTTCCACATTACTATAATATTTCGTTGATAACTCATTTCACTTCGGAACAGTTTTAATTTTCCCGCTTATCTGCTTTTAACAGTGATATGGGATTTCTGAATTCGAAAGCTGATTGCTTATGCTTGGTACTGATAAAGAAATGAAACAAAACTAATTCTTTTATTAGATTTCCATTTAAAATCCCAAAGATAACGAGACAAAGTTGGAAAATATTTTCCTAATCAGTGGGGTTTTTTATTGTGAAAATACAAATTACGGGGTTTTCAGTGTGGGGTTTCCTATAGCATTTCTGCCTTATATAAAATGGCTTTGCTTCACAGCAATCGAAATATATCATTTTTCTTTGAGAAACAACCTGCACATTTCTACAATGATGCTGGCGGACACTTTGCTTTTTACGTTGATTTCTTCTGCTTGTGGTTATCCTGTGGATGTTAAAGAAAACCATCAGAATATAGACCCTGAAAGGAATCTCTTGGAGAGTTCCTCTCATAATTCCGTGTGGTACGTACTTGACGATTATTTGTCCTCCGAAAACGAATTGAACTCCACTGTAGAGAACAACTGCAAAATGGAATTTCCCACCAAAGATGAGGCAGACGATTTTCGAGGTAGTGACTGTCTTTCTCGAGGATAGAATACCTCAGTGGCTTCAAAAAGTTACTTGCAGCAGCAAGCCGAGGAATGTGCTGTCACGTATGCATTCGAAGTTCAACAAGATTATTTGCGAAGAGGTGAGTTATGAAATTCCAGTTCTAAAGAGAAATTTTCGTGATGGTGTCGGCATCTTTTCGCCAGTTTTGGACACAATTTCAGTTGCCTGCTTACGTACTGTCGCACCGCATCGCATTCGCAGCAAACCAGCTCACAGTGTTGTTTTAGGTACAGTTTAGTAATTGTAGGGGTGAACTTTCACGCATTCCATTTCCTTTAAATGTAATCGTCAGAACTATGAACGTGAATATTCTATATTTATTTCTCATTTTAATTACCTTGATGGTAGACTTCATCATGACTGCTAAATCAAAATTATTTAAGAAGATCAATTTTTCATCTGCCATTGTATTTAACTGTCATCTTCCACATCGTTTGTATTGTACTATGTTGAACCATGTCATTTAACTGTCATCTTCCACATCATTCGTATTGCACCATGTTGAAGACTCAGCAATACATTTGAGGGACTTTGAACGTGATTCTTGTTTTAGTAGACTGATTTTCCACGAAATTTCGACCAACTATCTGAAGACTCTGAAACGAATGTCTATGTATCTTTTTGAATTTTATAATGACTATATCCTTAGTGAAAAAAGTTTTGTATGGACCGCAAATGTTACTCTCGTGTTTGATGTAACACGACACATGAGAGCAAGATTTGTAATACAGGAGTAACATTTGTGGAAAATTGAAAATTTGGAGATAACTAGTCCAAGATGCAAGTGATTTGAGACTACTTGTTTTGTGACCAGATGTGTAAAATATTTTTAATGCATATGTTATATTCTGTACGAATTGAATATGAAAATGACTTTCTGTAAAGTTTATTAGAGTTCAGCAACACTCTTGTTAGAATTTAGATTGGAAGTAGTGCAGCCGATGAATAGTTGCTGAGGGCTCTAAGTTGAAGAGAGGTGTTCTGTCACCACTCCACCATCTTGTAAATAGAATGTCCATTAAACGGGTTTATTTGATTTAAATTTTGGCTTGGATTTTATATTCTCCCAGGTTATTAGTTTCCTTCAGATAAAGCTATAATAGGCGGTACTACTCAGCGTGATTTAGACAGAAATTTACATCAAGGCTTTATGCTGAGTACGTTTTGGTGTGTGCTTACATTTTTTCATGTGTACTTTTGAAATAATGGAAGAATTTTTGTCCAAAAAATAAAATTTCGAATTGTTATGTAAAAAAAAATCTTGAAAACCATTTCCATCTTTTTTCATGTCTGCCTCGGCATGAATTTACGCAATATAATTCAAAATAGTTACTGCATGGGCTAAAATTCTTCCACTATTTTAAAAGTAGTCATGTGGATGTGTAAGTACACCAAAATGTATTTCGATTTTTAATATTTGGTACCTGAAGCAAAGCAAAAGAGTTTTGACAGTTATTACATGGCATTAACCACTTGGAATTCGTTAGTGAGAACGTAATTTCTCCTCACACTCTTAGACGGTTGAAGAAGGCAGCTAAAAGTTCAGTCTAGAACAGGGGTTCTCAACCTTTTTTCACTTGTGGCCCCCTATAAGCACAAAATTTCTTCATGCCCCCCCTTGTGTTTGTACATATATACACACACATTCTAGCAGTTAAACATACAACTCTTGAATTCAAGAAATTATTTCTGACTGCAAGATTTGAATTTTTCTCATAGGCGCTAATGTTACACGTTTTTTCTCGGTACAAAAGTAATCCGAAAATAATTAATAATAATTATATACCATTATTTTGTTAAAGTTCTGCATTAAACGTTTTTCTGATAAAATTTGCCCTATGTTTACATATTTTATATCTATTTGATTTGAATTTATACAGGATCGAAATTTACCTACGAAGCTTACGATGCTTTCTCTTGTTCAAAATTAAACAAACAATTCTTAACATCAAAAAGGAAGTAATAGTTAAGGAGCCGTAATTAAGATACACAGTTAAGGGGTCACTAAAATGCATAGAAATGAGATGTCATAGTTTAAATGCTCTCTGGAGAGTGACTATTCTTTCAGAATCATATAGATTAGTTCCCTAATGGAAAGACTTAACCAGTTTGACATATTTGAGCATAGCCTTCTTCCCGATTCTCTTAGTTTCAAATTTCTTTACCGTGGCCCCCAAGGGGTCCATATGGCCCTTGTTGAGAAACCCTGGTCTAGAACTATACGAGACGAGCCTACGTTCTCGTGTACACTTTCTATATATTTCCCCGTTGAGAACTTCTTCCAATAACCTTGTTCATAGGAACTTGGATCTTATGCCCAGAGTTTACATAATTTGCTTCATTTTGCCCATAGGCGCTTATGTTAAAAACTTCTAAATTGTTCGAAATTGAATGAAAAATTGTTCAAAAAAAGATATTATAATAGATCTCATATACAATGAGATGTTTTCGACAAGATCTTTCGAATGAAAAAAAAAAAAAAATTGAATCGGACAGTACCTTCAAATATTATTAGGGTATTGAGAGAGGGGGGGGGGGGCAGACAGGCCGACAGACACATTTTTCCCTCCTCAAAACCCTACTTTCAATTTTTTTATTTTTCAGTATTAATAGAATTACTTTATTTTTGACTTTTTCTTATTTTTAATGATATTTTTACGATTAAAGCCTTCTTTCATTCTTTTTTTCTTTTCTTTACTTTTACGGGAAGGTAGGCTAAAAACGGGTCGTTGAGATTTTTCAGCTCCAGTAATATTACTTTAGCTCATTGTGCATGAGTAACTGTTGAGCAGTGATTCTTTTTGCTCTTCAAACAATACAATTCAACAATTTACTTTATTTTGTAATACATAAGTTTTATGAGCGAATACGTAATACAAATCCAGATAAACAAACAACTTTAGTCCGTTATAAATAGGAATGCTGGACAAAGATTTTATTAAAAATTTCATTTCAGTAACTGTTGTGACCGGTTGCTTTCTCACACAATTTATGAATAAAAAAAAAATAAACTAAATCCGGACATTCACAAACTAAGCTCTATTGTTAGTCAAGAAGAATCTATTGCATACTTTTATGAAGTAAAAAAAAAAAAAAAATGCATTATTAAGTACAAAATTCAAGAAGCACAAATCTATTCAAAAGAATGAGACTCGTTAGGTATCGTCTGCGGCCGAAAGATAAGCGGACAAGTTTACCTCGGGGTACCACATCAGTCAAGTCACGCAATTTAATGACAAAAGTGGGGGGACAAAAGAAGGAAAGTTAAGCCACTAATTTACTTTAGTTAATGTTTAATCATAATTAGGAATACTTTTTTTTATGGTGACAAAACAAATCAAATGACTTAGAGAACAAACATAAGGGATCATTCATAAATTATGTCACGCTTCGAAGGGGGAGGAGTAACAAGAAATGTGACATGCTTATGGGGGAGGTGGTATGTTGAAGCTGACATTTTGTGACAAAGGGGGGAGGGGTAGAAATACATGGGGGGAAAACGTGACATCATTTATGGGGGGTCCCTAAAGCGTAATTATATTCTTTTCTTCGTAAAATATTCTGGAACTTCTCTTCATTTGAATTGGGGGAAGGGGTAGAATCTGTGGGGGGGGGGGGGGGGGCGTGGTAGCCCAGCGGTTAGGATGTCGATCTTCGGATCGGAGGATCTCGGGTTCGTTCCCTGAGCCGCTGAAGACCCACTTGGGGATACGTGCATGTAACATCCGTGGACCCTGAAGTCCCGAGGCAGTTCCGAGGGTACCGGTGGGTGGAGATTTTCCCTTCCCTTCACCCATAGGTCTAAAAAGGAAGGTGGCGTATTTGTGGTGGCGCCACCTGGTGTCATCCAGTACATTATGAGCCAAGGCGTACTTCCACCATTCGTGCTCAGTTTGAAACGGAAGGCGCTCCTTACTGCCTTAATTCCTAGTCGCTCTGTGAAAAGGAGCTTGGATATCCAAGTGGCATTAGACACAACAACAACAAAATTACACAAGCAAACCACTGCTTGCGGAAACCTTCATAAATTTATCTGAAGGTGTAAATATACATATTGCTTTTAAGAAATGTAACCTTGTCCCTAATGTTTATGTATAGTCTCTAGAGCAAAAGAGAGTTATAGGGGACACAATGATTCAGGTATTTAAATTCGTTAAAATTGAAAATGTTGATGGGCTGCATTTATGCACAGAAGGTAGAACCAGAGGTCATTGTTTTACGCTTTTCAAACCTCAGGCTAATCTTGAAGTTAGGGAAAATGACTACTTCAGTAGGGTTTTAGGCAGTTGGAATGGTTTACGGGAAGCGACTGTTACTTGCAGTGAGGTAAAAACTTTTAAGAAGGCTCGGCTCTTGATGGTTCATTGGGGATTGTTAATGGACTTGGACCAGCCTAGCTGGGCTCTGTGCTGGTTGTCACTTTTGTCTTTGTATTTAATTGTGTTAAAGTAATATAAAAGCCGGTATATTTGAAGATCACTTGTTTTCATTTTCCCCCAATCTCTATATACTATAGAACTAATACATCAATTGATCGAATTCAGCCAATGGTTAAAACTTGCAAATGTTCATTATCTCAAAAAAAGTTTTAAAAGTTAAGTGTCAGTTCAACAAAACTATGTGTGTCAATATCTCTTGAATGAATTCTGCAATTTTAATGCAGATTTTATTCTGTTCAAATCATGGCGTATATAGGGGAGGATATCGGGATGTATTCCCCTCGGAAATTTCAATCCCTTAAAGAAGAAAAAAAAGATTAAAAAATACCCATTAATAAACGGCTCTCAAGCAAAAATATCTCCCCCCTGCCTTGATAAAATTCCTGGATGTGCTAATGGGCCACATAATGTACGTAAATAGATAAAATTGAAAAAACAATGCTTTTCCAAATTTATTATTTTATTTATTTATTATTATTTTTAGTTTTTAAAATGATTTTCGAATTAACTTACGCAATTAATAAGCGTTTGAGTAGTTTTCCAGTTCCGAAAATATTATTAAAAAAAAACAATATACAACATAATACAAGTCAGGAGGAAAAATTTTGTGAATGAAATAAAGAAGGAAAGGGGAAAGAAATAAGAATGAAACCAAATTTAGACGACTAAGTAATCGATTTTCCCCTTCATCTTTGTGTTCTGTATACGCATTGCGCCATCTAGTAACGTTCATTATTAACAACACTTTAAAACTTTTGAAGCTGTTTGGCATATTTTTACATCAGTTTTGTTCTAGATACACTGGCCCGTCATTGCAAATTTTCCCCATGAATAAGGGTCCTTTCTCAACAGATTTTACTGTATAAAATAATAATTTTAAAAAATGCCTGCATCTTACGCTGGAAATCCAAGTCCGTTTTCGGACCCTTTACAAAATTGGAATTCATCAAAACGGACACGGACCCTTCTAAAAATTCCAAGTTAGAAAAACGTACATTTTACAGAACTATTTAGTAAATAAGCGGAATAATGTGAGGAAATTTTTTATCCCTGTATGTTTCAATTTTTAACTTTCATAAAATTATTTGATTTTTCACAAAAACCTTTTTAAAAATCAAAAACAAAAAAAAAAAAAAAACGGATCCTGTTAAAAATGCTGGACAAAAATCTGATATATGCATTTCTCAAAGCCGGTATGGGGGCAACTGCCTCTCCCCCCTGTATATATATACATACACACACACACACATTTTCCCCCTTCGCGATTCGAGAAGTATGTGTTACATAAATGGCTACATCTGTTCTGTAAAGTTCATTTTCTGCTTTGAGCTTGAATAATTTTATATGAAGCAGATTGTAATTATAATAGCCTTACCGGGTTTCAATTTTTTTTACCGAAAAATCATCCATATATATTTTCAAATAATAGTTATAGTTCGCATTGACTTCCTCACGGTGGTGTACGGAAACGTTGGGGGACAGGGAGAATTAAAAAAAAAAATTATTACATTCTTATTTTACAAGTATTTTCAAAACAATTGGATAATAATTCAAATTAAATTAAATACTTTTTTTATTTTCAGCATGAAGAGGAACATCATAAAGAAGCGCAAAAGTTTCAAACACATATTTCGAAATTACGACGAACCCCCTTGACAGCATAAGGGTAATTCTACTTACATCTCTTTGTTATTACATTAATTCTCTTCTTTTTAACTTTTTTTTTTTATTCTGATACAAGCAAATGTATCAGTTGAGGGAAATGCTCAATATCATAGGCATGAATATGTATGTATATTATATGTGTATTATTATATAATCAGTAGAAAAGTCTTTGTGTAATATAATATTGTAAGTTTGTTAGTAATATAGAGAAGGTGAAAGAAATGACTGCTCGGTTTATTTATTCATATTTCTATATTTTATGACTTCATTGTTCTATCCGAACCTTCAAAGAACAATCTTTTGAAAAAGCTATTTCTGAGTCCCTCTAAGCGTTTTTTCAAGTCCACCAGCATTAAAATAGTCAAAGCGTTTTTAAGCATTAATTTATTTTACAATAAAGGGAAAAAAACACTTCATTAGCAATACTGTGGCACCTTTGGCAAAATACTGTTGAGCAATAACTATAATGTGATTGAGGAGGTATAAAAATTACGTCAAAAAAGGAAAAGAAAAAGGAAAAAAAAGCGATTTTTATTGAGGTTGATAATAGTTGAATTTATTTTTTAATTTTTCACGTAAGTATTTTACTTAAGATTGATCAAATATGTATTCCCTGCTTTGCTTACAGAAGATTGCTTTGCTTACAGTATAGTCCTTAGTTTTTCCTGTTTTATTTTTAACATTTCTTAGACCATTATACATGCCGTATATATTCCTCGTGGAAATTAGTTCGAAGTATTATCTTGCTTGTATTTCCCCTCTCTTCAGAGAGAAAAACAAAAAGCAAGTAGGAGTTGATATACTGTTCTTTTTGCACCTTTTAAACCTGGAAAACATCTGGTATTGGAACATTAATTAAGAACTCGATAATTAATATTAGGAATCATACATAAATGATGTCACGCTTCGAGGGGGGAGTGGGGGTTCGTGAAACTGTGACAGAGTGTGACAAGGGGAGGGGGTAGCAAAAAGTGTGACATCATGCATAGGCAACACACAGAGTAATCATAAAACAGAGACGCATCTTAATGTTAATTCCTTTGTAGTCAAAAGCTGCGTTCAGCGCCCCCACGGAGAAAAACAGGAACTTCTTTTGACGGTTTTGCTGTTACTTTAATTGTTGTCACTCCCCATTCTTGGCTATTACGGTTATTGACGTCACCCCTATAACCATTACTTATTTCTTTTATTTGAATAATTGTCAGTAATTTTTTTCGGTTTTGGAAAACTGCTTCTATTACTTTGAAATTTTGCTTCATATAAATAAAAAGCCATTTCTACCAACGACTTTAATTTTCTAACCGACATATTTTTAAAAATTGATTTCAAAATACTCTGTCCTTTTCTCCCTCCCCCTTTTATAGAATTAAACTATAAAATTAATCATTTCTTTTTTTAGCCAAATCAATCCACTATGTCATTTTTGGGTTGCCGTTGGCGATGTTTAAATATTTTTCGCAAAAACAAACTCCAGAAACTAAACAAATTGATTTAGCAAAAAAAAAAAAACTATCGCCAGCCCCCTGAATCGGAAAAACCAAACGTTGGAGCAGAAGTTTAATCATAAAACAATATACATAAAAAAATCTTTATTTAAACTCTCTATGTAGTAAGACAAGGTGTACAATTATAAAAATCAATAAAATATATCCTGTTAAATAAAGTCCAATATAAAAAAGATAAATAAATTTAGCATTAATTTTCAACAGATAAAAATGAAAATGCAGAACATGTTCTAAATAAGTTCAGTTAAATATATTTGGTATCAAGAAATTCTTAAGTTAGATATTATTTTTAAAAGTAATCCTTTCTAAATACCGTCAATAAACTTTAGCGTTGAAAAATAGTCCAGCAAATGACGAACAAAAATAATGAAAGTGCAAAACTGATTCAATCTGAAAGAACTACGCAAAGCTGCAAGTGAGCGAACCGATTCTGAAGAAATATGCAGTTTCCTTTCAAAACAAAGATAATATCGTCGTAGAGGAGACAGGAGTTAAACTTCAATGCGAACTCTTGTAATTTAGTTCATGTTTTCCCCCGTGGTGCGCTAGTGAAATCGACACTACAAAACGGCTTGAGAGTTGACCCTCTGGTTTATGATTACTCTGTGAGGCAACATAGCGCGACGCGTGACAAAGGGGGAAGGGGGGTCCGCTGAAGTGTGACATATTGTGACAAAAGTGGGAGGGGATCAAATATATGGGAAAAAAGCGTGACATCATTTATGAACGGCCCCTTGTCTTATTTCTAACATCCATTTATGCTATATTCCCAATTTCTCATAAGTTCAAAATTTCCTTATCTTTATTGTACTCTGCAAATATTCTCCTATGTAATAACATTCGCTGTTTCAAACTATGAAAAAATTTCCATTGTCAAAAAAATGCATAGGCAGTTACTGGAATACATCAAACTTTTAATTCCTGAAAGTCTTAATCAACATATAAATATAGCAAAGACAAAATAAAAACCATTTTCTCCTCTTTTTTTCAACCGATTTTCTTACTCTTTTTTCTATTTAGCAGCTATTCACGAGTTTTAGTGATATGAAGTAAAAATTTTTGGAAACAGTTTACTATTAGTTAATTATTTCCCATTTTATTTTGTCAGGCAAAGCCTCATTCATAATTGTAATGTTATACTGTTATAGATAGCAGATGGCAACATGCCTTCATTGAGTAAGTTATTAGGTAAGGGGTGTTCATAAATGACGTCACGCTTTTTCCCCATATATTTGACCCCCCTCCCCCCTTTGTCACAATATGTCACACTTCAGCGGACCCCCCTCCCCCCTTTGTCACGCGTCACGCTATGTTGCATAATGCATGATGTCACACTTCTTGTTACCCCTTCCCCTCCCCTTGTCCCACTTTGTCACAATTTCACGAACCCCTAACTCCCCCTCGAAGCGTGACATCATTTATGAATGATCCCTAATAAATACAAAACTCATCGTTAAAAAGAGTTGGTTGCTACTAAACAGTAATATTAAAAGCAATTATAATAAGAGTGTGCGTGAAGGTCTCTCTGAAACAATGGAATAAAAAATAAGAATAAGTGTATGGAAGCAAACATTTAAGTTTTATTCAACTGCTACTCAACTTAGTACGAAATCGGCAGAAGTACGAGCGGCTACATTTATGAGCGTGACGATGATTTACAATACTTTTGCTTTAAGTGAGGGTGATCAAAATAAACTCGACGATACAATATAATATAATTACACAAATAGCTTACTGTTTTCAATGCTAAATTTAATCATTACGGTCGAACTCTAGTTAAGTTATAATTTCCATCAGAAATTATGAATTAGAAACATTTGAGTCATGAATTAGAAACCTTTTGACAGCTCCCAAGATACTTTCGCCTCCTTAGCACTCAACAAGAGCTGTGCACGTGTCTTTTTAATCTGATGTCCTGAACCTCTCAGTAATAAAGGTTTTGTGAATGATTTAACAGCTGAAGGGGGAGGCGAAGAAAGCAGGCGTGCCCCCGCCGCGCTGATTTAATATCATCCTTTTGTTTGCGTAGGGGTAAAGCAATTAAAAGATCACTGGCAGTCACTCTCGAGCTGAATGGCTGTCGGCGAGAATTTGGCGGAAAAGTTTGTCTTGCAGCAAATGTGGCGTAATTGGTTACTGAGGCTGATTAATTTGTGCTGAAAGTATTTCAAGCATGGATCCGTATCCTTACCGATAAAGAAAGGAAATGAATAAGAATGGAGGCAATTCAAGCAACGTCATTGGTCACGTGGTACCGATGAAAGCAATGTAAACAAATCTAATTAAAAACTAGGCCTAAATAAAGTTCTTCTACATTCCATAAAAATAACACAAAGTAAAACAATATAACTATTGTAATAATTAATAAATTTCTTTAATAATGATTAAATTAAATGTAAATATTGGGTTATAATAAAAATATGGGGAGAATAGTCTAATTAAGTTTAAGATAACTAATTTTGCCTAGCGAACTTCACGTAGAACTCAATTGAAAATCTTAGTAAACAAAGAGCGGATATCACGTGACAACGATGATCGCTCATGAGCCCTCTCTAGCGGTGAATTGCCTCCATTGGCTCAAGGCGGGAAAGAATGGCACTGGGCGCACATTTCAGTGAAAATTGCAAGCACGCAGTTTCGAAGCTGCAAGGAACCATTTCTTCAGTGCGTGAAATAGAGGTATTTGAAGGAAATAACAAACAAGTTTTTAAGCTAAAGGTCTTTGACGTCATTATTTGTCGATTGGTAAAAACTGCCCCATAAAAATTTCCGTCAAATTTCTGACAAAAAAAAAGTGATGCTATAAAGATTTAAAAACTGATAACAGGGGAAAAAGTAGCTAAACTTGACAGGAAAACAAATGAGAAAGAGCTGCACCATTTAAAAATTTAGTTTTGAAACAATCAGTACGTTTTACGCAGTCATTGCGAAGTAAACTTACATAATTGGAAATAACTGTTGCTACGGTTTGTGTCAGACACATGCGCAAGTTATTAAAATTACATCTTAATTGTTCGTTACGTTAGACCAGTAGAGGGCATTGATGAAATATGCTTTAATTCTAAATTTTAAGCCATAAATAGTCGCAAGCTTAAAATAGTCGCAAGCTGTAAATAGGCGTAAGCCGTAAATAGTCGTTTCTATATGCAATTTATCCACAACAAAGTCGAGGTCCATCAATGAAGATGTCTTTAAATCCTGGTTCGGATGCAGGATTTTGCTGAGAAAGGGACACTTTCTTTGTGCTTGAACCAGTGTTCCGCAGAATTTATTCTACAGAGGAAAGATTACAGAATTTTACTTCGTTGTTCATACAGTCAAACCCCACTGCAACGAACCCTCAATGGACCGACTTATAGCGGAGGGCTCGCTACATCCGATTACGCAAAAAAAGTGTTAGCTGCCGAAGATACTTCTAATATAATAAACATATTTCTAACAATAATCATGGTAGAGGAGTAAAATATTAACTCTAAATATGGTTTTTAATAATAAATACTAATTAAAAAAATTACCTTATTATTCATCCGTAATATGAAAAAAAAAGATGTTGTTATTGGCTGTAAACCTTTGAATTTTATATACACCATTGTAAAAGATAGTGTTTGACTAGACTAGAACACAAACGGCAAGGAATGTTGCTGAGACAAGTCGTATAAAAGACACAATTTCGGATCGCTACAGCCGATTTTCTAACGTTTGGTGATCGTTATAAACGTTTGAAAATGCATTAATGACATAGGGTTTCATTTGGGACCATTCGAAAGGTTCGTATTTACCGGGATATAGTTATATCCCGGGTTCGCTATAGCAAGGTTCTACTGTATTATATTTGAGAACACTTAATTCTTGTGGAGGGGAAAGAAAATTGTTTCTATTTCGGAAATGCTTGACCCCTTTTTGGTCAATTTGTTTTTTATTTTTCAAATTTCTGACCCCAAAAAAGATTTATTTGTATGTATACGTGTTGTATTTGTCTTCACGGTGGCGTCGTGGCAAGGCACGGGACTCGTACGCCCAGGTCATAGGAACGAGCCTGGTAGTGTCGGTGGATTTTCAAGATGCAGAAAATCGTCTGCGTATGATTATGCAGCATGCAAAAGATCCCTTGAGTAGACGTTTGGCTGGAATACTCTTGGCTAAATTAAAATTCTAGTGCAATTTCGCATCAACAGAGTCCGGGTGCTCTCCGTTTCAGGTGAAGAAACTGGACTTCGAAATTGTCATGCGACGATGGTACCACACTCATTGCGGTGTCGCTGAAAGAGATGGCACTAATCTCTGGGGAACGCATTAGGTCTTAAATTGGCAGAAGCCACCGGCAGCCCAGTAGAAATATAAAAAAATCGTGGTGTATTCTAAATTTGAAAATACAAAATCTTTTTGACAGTAAGCAATTTCTTGCTGGACCAACGAGTGGTTGCATGCACACTTTCAGAAACGCATGCTCAAATCTCACGAAACTTTCGTCGTATTTGACGAAATGGCTTCGTGAAAAATGCTCCGAGTTAACCTTTCGTCAAATTGGCGAAATTTGTGTCGTTACTTTTTTAAGTCACGTGAATGCGCGAGGAAAGAATCGTTACAAATGACGAAATTTTCATAGTGAGCATATGGGATATCCCGTGCGCATATGAGTGCATATGTGATATCCCGTCCACTGATCACCAGTTTTTACCGAGAAGTGCCGAAGTTTTAAATAGAAAATTCTTACTCCATTTCTCTGAGGTGTTGGTGATAAATGTCTAAATAGAAATAATTATTAAAATTACATAAAATTTTCTTTAGTCCAGTCTTACCATTAAACCGCTTTACAACCTCCCTTGTACATCAGAACGTAAAAATCACTTTTATCACAAAACCAAAATCATTTATTGTAGGGTTTTTTTTTTTGTCTTACTTTGTCCCCGTCACACTACACTCTCTGAATCTATTATAAAATCCATTTTGGCATGTAAAAAAATAACACTAATGAAAGCAAAATTACACCAAAGCACAAAATGATTCGATTTTAATTCATGAGAACTCGAAATCTCTTCGAAAATTGTGAAAAAAAAGGAGGACTAGTTAAACATTTTTTAAATAATTGCAGAATTTAAAGAGCCGTGTAAATAATCAACGAATGCAATTTCAACCATGAAATTTTTCTTTTCGTCACATGGTATGCGCCGCCGACATAAACGCCAAACGTGTCAGATGTAACGCCAACCAAAAAAAGGGGTTAATGTGTCAAAAACACATGAAAAACTTTCATTTCGTTCTTTTTTTTAATCGGCATAAAGGGGTGTAATTGGAGTCTTAAATATCTTTGTGTCGATATTTTCTAATCGACACTTTTCGAAAATAAAGATAAATCTTGTTATTAAAACAAAAAAGGACACTTTAAATCGCCGATATTGTAATGAAGTTTAATCTGTCCTTTAGAATCTGCATGTGTTTTCTTCACACCTGGGGGCAACGCAGCCTTATGGATTTTCTTCAATCTCCATCACACACTGCTATAACTATAGCAACGGCTGCTGCCTCTGTTGCCGTGACAACGGAAGAATGGCATGGTTTTGTTGGGTCACCGTGAGGAAGTTGAGGATGAACTGGTGGGAGGAATAGAGGGCATCAACTCAGAAAAAGTGGGAAAAGACTTCAGTGATGGGAATTTAAATTTCATCAACCAACACTCATCTTTTGAAGAAAAAATAGAGCATTTTTTCAAAAGGTAACTAAAGGGCGGTGTTGGGAGGGGGTTTGTAAATTTTAAAGAGGAAAGTGAGACACATGTAAAGACACTATGATCATTAAAAAATGATGTCACGCTTCGAGGGGGGAGGGGGTTCGTGAAATTGTGACAAAGGGAGTGGAGGGAGTAACAAGAAGTGTGACATCAGGCTTTATGCAACACAGCGTGACATGTGGCAAAGGGGGGTAGGGGTCCGTTGAAGTGTGACATATTGTGACAAAAGAGGAAGGGGGTCAAATATATGGGAAAAAGAGTGACATCATTTATGAACAGTCCCCTACATGTATGTAAAACTCGATACAGATTAAGTACTCTAGAATAGTTGTCACAAAATAATACAAACCATAAATAAAATTGTTGCCACAAAACAGTATCTAAAATAAAAGTAAAATGTATGTGTTCGTGAAAAGAAAACAATTTTTGCAGTTAGCAGGCAAATGATTTCAATTAATCAATTTAAAATGTTTTTTTTTTTTTTTTACATAAACGTTTTTCTGTACGAAATTGCATTGTTCTGTACGAAATGCTGTATTTTAATGAATTCTGTCAGGCGGAGTTCACTCCAAAGTATACTTTAAATTCACATCGTCTTGACGAAAGCTGATTTGTTTGCTCTTGCCTTTTAAGCTAACGAATAAAATAATGCATGACGGTTACCATTACTTTTAAATCATGTAAAATTAATTATTTAATTAAAAATAAATCTACACGATGTTTATTTTTCCTAAAGCGGCACAAAAAAGAAAAAGGACCAATAAAAATGAATACTTAGATAATGCATTTGTTTTTTGTTTTTAAGTTATGTTGCTTTATGAAGGAGATAGTTTATAACGAAAAAAAATTTAAATTATTTAAAGCTGTTTTCAAATGATAGTTTAAACTAATTAGAAGTCAAATAGTGCAACACGTTACTAAAAACTTTTTTTCTGTTATGAAGTTTCAAAATGTCTTTTCACTAATTCCAATGATACATTAATTGATATTATTTAAGAACACCATTTAATTAGGCTTTTGGCTTTATTTCAAATCTTAAATAATACTGTGATTTCTTTACAAAGTTTATACAAAGAGAATAAAACTATCAACAAAATGTATATTAATTTAATTATCTTTTCGAAATATTCGTTCTTTTCAATCAGAGAACCATCAGTTGCATAGTTAAGATATTCAAAAGTTCTTTAAAAAAAAATTAACAATAAATAGCGAAAGTAAAATGAGAAACTGTATCTGCCAGGGATCGAACCTGGGACCTTCCGCGTGTTAGGCGGATGTGATAACCACTACACCACAGATACACGCTCTCTCTGAAGGAGAAAGAATTCTGCTGGTGAACTGAATAGGATAGCGATAACGCTAGTTTGTTTTCTTTATTTCTTTTTAAAGGGATGGGCGGCGGTTGACCGCATTTTATTTTAAGATGCACTGTGCAATGCAATTCAGTGTGTAGGGTGTTACAAATTTCATCCTTTAAAAAATATGTAAATTTTAGTTATGTTTCTTCACGATGTCGGTTTTTCTTTTTTGAATTCAAACCTTCATGAAATACGAAATAAATTTATTTTATAAAGAGCATATTAAAATAATTTTAGAAGTCGGTGCAAAATTGCGATAGATAAAAACTTTTGTAATCATGAATCAATTACAAATGTAAATATTCTAGAGTTTGCAGCAGTTCCAATATGAAGTAGCACACACTCTCACACTCTCAGAAATAGAACTCTCACTTTTGACGATTCTTCAATCGTCAAACAAATTTCGCCATTTACAACGATTCTTTCCTCGCGCGATCGCTTGACTTTAAAAAGTTACTACACAAATTTCGCCAATTTGACGAAAGGTTTACTCGGAGCATTCTTCACGAAGCCATTTCGTCAAATACGACGAAAGTTTCGCGAGATTGGAGCATGCGTTTCTTAGACTCTGAGAGTGTATAGTGTAATGGTAATTAGACTCATAATTTTGCGCCGCCTTCTACAACTATGTTTAAAAATTGTATCGATCTTGTTTAAGGAATGCATTTATTCGTTACGTTCCAGCACAATTTTTCATTTTTTTAAAAACAAAAAGTCTATTTTTTGTCTACAAAAATTATTTTTAGGCAAACTAGAAATATTAGAGATTAGACTGAAATTAATTTTTAGAAACATCAGTGTACCAGATTTCCATTTTGTCCTTAATAAGTGCATCGTACGTAAAGCATAAATACTAGAAGGTGAAGGTTGTCTCAAATCGTTAAAGTTGTATGCAATATTTTGTTTCATAAATAGTACATATCAGCCCTTGCTTCTAATTTCATTTTAAAAAAAATAATAATAACCTCGTGATTAGCTGTTGACCATATCATCTCTTTCTGCGCCTCAGGGCCCTTGGTCTCGTAAGCTGAGATGGGCACAGCAGCCTTGGCCCGGGTTGCCGGGAAGCTGAGTTTATTTATAGTTTAGTTCGTTGATTTTTGATCATTATAAAGCCAAAACTTACCCTAGAAATCGGTGAAACGTGCATAATGCAGCACTATGTCAAGCGCATGCTGTAGGATGTAAACAAGCCTGTATTTTAAAAAAATCTACATGCACCTTAGATTTTTAACCTATGTTTAAAAATACGCCACATGGAGTATAAGTACATAAGTGCCTCATTAGTGATTGACTCTTGGCTTACAGAGAAATTGACCTTCAAATTTGACCTTTTTTGGAAAATAATCAACTTTGAGACCGTTTAATTGATATGCATAATTAATCCAATCGTTATTTGTGTAGGTAACTTGACGCTTCAGCAGATATTCCGGTAGAAAATAGAACAAAAAGCAACAAAAATGACATTTTCGAATGACCTTTGCCCTCGAAGCCATGAGTGACTCACCAACTTATTCATGCGATTATATACCTAGTATAAAGTACTATCCATATTTAAAAAGTTGTCATGGGTCACCCCCGGTTTTTGAAGGAACAGGATCATATATTTAGCACCATATACTCGAGACCTTGATCTTTGACCCCTCTGCAAGGACAAACTAGTCAGATGTCAAAGGGGACAGACTTCCCTTTCTCTTATCACACCACTAACATATGCTAAAAACGTTTTAGGAAAATTGAACAAGTTGAAGACAAGTTGAAGAACATTGTTGAAGATAACAATTATCACAAGTTGTCCAACTTTAAAAAAGAAGGTGTTGCCACTCCAAAGAGTCGGTAATTAAAAATTGAGTTATGAATGGAAATAATTTTTAAAACATAGAAATAAATTTATTAAAGTCTGTAAATTACGATAATAAATAAGAAGATTGTGTTACGTTTCTTGGCTAATCATTGGACAAAGTTTTAAATATCGTATTATCATAGTTTTTTTTTTTTTTTTTTTTTTTTTTTTTTTTTGCATCATAGCAGTATCGTATCGTATCGTATCGCAAAGTTATATGTTTGCAATTCGTTTTACAAATTATATTCGCAATTGATGCATGATTACAAAGCATTTATGTATCATAATTTTGCACCGACTTTAAAAATTACGTTTAAAAGTCGTATCGATGCTGAAGGATTTATTTTTTTCCCCAAAATATATTTTATATTTTAAACGCTCATGTTATAAAATCTTTTGTTTCATCCCCAGCTCAAAAATAAGTGTACGAAAGTCTTTTGTTTTCATTACGCATCCTTACTTGATGGACTCACGAAACTTTCGGAATCTTGGGGAAAAACTCAGAAGCATTCCTAAGCATTTTTTCTTCCCTTAACTTTATTTTTGCCTTTCCTTTCCCTACAAGAAGCTGGAATATTTTATCTAGATATATTTGGCTTCTCGCAGAATGTTTTCTCGCGTAAAATTGGATGACTTCAGAAGAAAAACATTTTACGATCTCCGGTACCTTTTATTTTTCTTTTTCCTATTTTATTTCTTACTTATGGGTATTACATTTTGGTTTCGAAGTCATCAAAGACTGTCTAGAATGCGAATGGCTGAGATGAAATATACTTTCGGGGTTTCTTGGTTATGCATGAGAATTGTGGGCACTGGAGGCTAAGGAAATGTATTTCCTTTTCATATTAAATTCATTAACACCCCAAAACCTTTGTTATGAAGCACCTTTCGTGTTGAAAATGTATTTCGCGTTTTCTAAATCTATTTGAGGGCCATAGTGCCTTAAGTCTATATTTCGAGTTTTTGCGATGAAGTTAAAAAATAAACATTTTTAGTACTATTGGACTACACCAGTGGTTCCCAACCTTCTTTTCCTTTCGAACCCCTTTCAAGACCCGAAAGAAAATAGCGAACCCCTTTTTGTAGTCGTTAGTAAAGTGCAACAAGAATTTAAAATTTGCTAGCACATTTATTTTCCATATTGCATAATAGTTCATGACAAGAAATAAAAATATAATTGCAAAACATCTAAGCTTAAATAAATACTAAAATTACTTTTTCTTATTTCTTCTTTTTGAGTTATTAATAGGGAAGTAAACATATGTATTTGCAAAAAATATCGTTAAAAATTATTTTACCGAACGTGCGAAAAAATTATGGAACGGTATGAAAAATTTACGTACAAATGTTTGGTTCAATCAATGAATATCGCTCGGTTGCACTTTCGGGATGAAATATACAAAATTATCGAAAGTTGAAAATAAAGTGTCATAAATGTGAGCCCAAAATTTAAAATTAACGAATAAATATTTTTTGGTTCCACTTTGAGACATGAGAAATTAGCTGAAATATTGCAAATTTTTCATTTTAGTGAACTTTTATATTTCCAATTCTTTCTTCGCGCTAGCGAGGATAAAGAAAGAGAAAGATACGTTCAAAATTTAAAATAAATAAATGATACCACCTTGAGATTCAAATTTTCGATATTATGTAGCAGTAGAAATAAGTAAATTTCAAATTTTGTACTTATGCTTCCTAGTCAGTCCACAACTTTTACGCATTATCGAGAAAACAACTTATTTTTAAAAAATCTTTTTTACACTCCGTCCTAATACGTATGTAAATTTATTGTTTCCTTTTTTTTATGTCAGTAATTAAAAATTGCGCCATTGCAATATTATTTTCGCGAACCCCTGGGGGTTCGCGAACCACCGATTGGGAAACGCTAGACTAGACTATTATTTGCGAACCTTAGAATAAAAATGTCCGATGGGAGCTTTAACAGTTCGGTGTGTTTAAGGATAAAGGAAACATAGTTAGAATATGGTATAGTGTTATTTTGTTATTAGCTAACTTGATTATCGCCAAACTTTTGAGTGCTAGTGGGCACATCAGTCATTTCAAAAATTTCTTGGGGTGGGAGAGGGGGAAAAGGGTATAAACTCAATGTATACTGCATTTAAAAAACAACACATTACATGTTCATACATATAAATGCAATGTTTTCCAAACCAGAGGAAGACAAACGACCACCCCTAACCCCCTAAATGACGGGCCTGCTAGTCACATGTATCTTGTTTCTTATTTCAATCCTATGAATACTTTTATGTATCCAAAACCTTTATGACAATTACTATAAGGAAACTTAAGCAGCTAATTATTTATAAAAAAACAAAGTAACATTGCATTTTTATCACTGAGCGCTACACTTGCAATCCAAAACACCAGCCTGTGCTTACTGTTTACATCCCTTTACTGTCAAATTTTCTCATCCGAAATCTTCCTTCATTTTGCACAAGCGTCAGGTCGACTTCAATTTTTATCGAACTTGAGGTGAAAGAAATAAAGATGACGAAATGCTTACTTTTTATGAGGAATAATTGATATATACTTGCACTAATGACATAAACTAATAACTGAATAGCGTCTAACAATAGAATAGCCTTCGCTAACATTTTCAACCGAATCACGTGACTAATTTGCTATCTGATTGGAGAATCGAATGCGATTTCTTTACACTATTGATCGAAAACGATAGCGAAGCTTATCCGATATGGACGAGAATCAAGCTAAGCTGTGTAGCGTTAGTATCGATATCGAATACTCACTTGGCATCGGGTTCTTCTACTTCTGTACATATGCACCATCAGCTTTAAAAAGAAGTAAAAAAACAGAAGAAAAAACGTTCCAGAGATACTGATGACACTTTTATAGCACTCTGAATTTTAAAATTATTAATGGATGTCATTTCCCTTTGTGATTGGTGCCTAAAAATATTCAGCACCGGTTACGGTACTGGTCGTTTACTCAAATTTTGTCAATCCAAGACAAAATTTGGGGGGGGGGGGGAGAGAAATCTATTCAAGTTATCGTTTTTCATTTTCCTAAAAATCCAAGACAAAAATTAAAATAATAATAACAATAATCCGAAATCTATGGAAGTTATCGCTTTTCATTTTCCTAAAGAATTATTAAGTTTTAAAAATACTTTTACGCCAAATTCGGCGATAATGTTTGCTACCAGAGAACCTCAAGCAGATCGATTCCTGCTTCACCGTTTTGTCACCTGAAGCCGGAAGCTTTATTTTGGAATCAAGTGGCTTTATCCACCGATTAAAGTGTCACCGTAGGGCATTGCCTACTTCATCCCTCTCCACCCGAATTAACTCCCAGAGCTTATTCGATAATGTAGTAGTAGGGGAAATTAATGCTACATGTGTTCTTCAGATCAGACTAATTATAAAGTTTCTTCTTAAAAAAAATAAATAAATAAGTAAAAGAAGGAAAAGAAAAAGTATGTTGTCTTTTAGATTTTGATTTCTTCTTTTGCTCGGTTGCGGGTTATACGTGCAATCCATGCCTAATGAGGATTACAGTGTTTTTTTAGGATATCACTTAAAAACCTTAACTAAAAATTGAATCGACAAGACTGAGAGAGAGAGAGAGAGAGAATGTGTGCATGGGGGAGAGAGGGGACCTGCTTTCAGTTTGAGTAAAATTAGTTTTACAAACCATAGTGTAAAATTACTTTTTATGCAGTAAATTATTGCAACGGACTATTCCTTTCTTTTTTGTAATATATATATATAAGGTAAAGAGCCCTAAAGCTGACACCCTAAAATAAAAATACATTTAAAGTATTACTAATTACCTAAAATAATTTAAAATGAGATTTTATTTCTTTTTGAATGGTTTCACTTCTTAAATCTCTTTAAATTGGTGATACTTTAAGTGTTTTTTTTATTTGAGGGTGTCAGCTTTAGGGCACTTTACCTTCTATATTTATTTATTTTTACTAAAATGAACTGAGTTTCCATAAATTGAATTAGAATTTGGCTTTCTATATTTCTTGAAAGTTGAATAAATTAATTCTTGGTTTCTCCATCCTCAGTCGTTAGCAGTAGCGCACCCAAGATTTTATACTCGGGGGAAGTCAGGATTAGGGATGAATCGGATATTGATTTTTGTCGGATAAATGGTTATCCGGTGTCCCTTGTCTGAAGGCTCCGTACCGGATGTATCTGATGTTTGAAACCTAAATTCTATCCATATTTTTAAAAACATCCCAGAGTTTACCAATTCATTGTAAATTTTAATTTAGATGTAGTATTTACAAAACGTGCTTATTAATCAGATTTTAACCGTCAAATTAGAGGGAACTTCAAGTCTGCGTCTCCTCTCCGGATATGCGTCTTGTTGACATGCCGGATAACTGAATTTTTAGTGCAGGGGATCGAATTATGGATATTTAAAAACCTATTGGATACCGGATATGCAATACCTCTGGGGGAGGGGGCAGAACTATTTATCCTTTCGCATCAGTGTGACTCTGTTCATTTGTATTTTTACGTTTCTTAAGAATTTTAAATTGATCATTAGTATAATTCACTGAAGCTCATTATTCATTAGGGTTGTTTACTTAGTCATTAATTTTATTACCAGAGTCATCACGTTTGCCCCTAGTCATTAGGATTATTCTTGAATGATTTAGTTAAATCTCGCTTGGTCTTATACGCCACTATTTTAAAATTTAACTCAGCTTGTCTTTTGATAAAAAAAGATTTCAAAATAAATATCTAAAATTCTGTGACTTCAGTTTTGCTTCCTTCTACTCAAAATCTATCATTCTAACAAGGTACGCATTGCTTATAAAATGAATGCACCAGAAACCAGATTTTCCATACAGATTTATTATTGGGGTATTATTATTTACAAAATGACGAGTTGCTCTTTTAAATACCATCGGATTTTTGTTTTTTCTGATTTTGTTAAGGTAAACACCTTTTGCAAATACCTCAGCAATGCTGTTTCGGTTTCATCGAATGGGGTAAGAGAAGAAATGAGGAAATGTTTATTTTTTTTATGAGGGACTAAAATGACTGCTGTATTCTTTTTACGTTAAACATTTGAATCGGAGATGGAATCTATCAAAATCGGAAAAAGCAACAAATGCGTGCCTGAAATATAATTTCGGACCTTTTGCTGCATTGAATCGTCTGCGTCTAATAGGCAAGGCTTTCGTAACCGAACTGTGCTAATAATTTAAGGCATTTTAAGCTATTTTCCTGTCATGCAATAATTATGAATGCGAGTTAATTGTCAATTTGTTTCAATAATGGTCGATTGTAGTTTCTACATTGCTTTTTTCTCCCCTTTCAATCATACATGCTATTTTTATTTCTCAAACTTATTTGCTTTTTTCTCTTCTCCATGCCCCAATTCATTGATTCTTGTTTAAATTTTCTTTTCCTTTAAATGCCAAAACATCTTTTAAATATATTTGT
Source organism: Octonoba sinensis (assembly GCA_038502835.1). Lineage (NCBI taxonomy): Eukaryota > Metazoa > Arthropoda > Arachnida > Araneae > Uloboridae > Octonoba > Octonoba sinensis. The sequence continues at coordinate 126,076,018 of CM076599.1, forward strand.
ATGAAACACACGCAAACAATAATCGTAATAAAATTATTACATTCTTTTGAAATATAAAAGTTAGCACGTGGTAAGAAATCTTTGTTGGTTGCATTCAGCAATTTAAAGTTATTTTAAGCTAAACATTAGTAAATGGAATGAGCTTGTGGTCCATGCTTTAAAAGCAGGAATCAAATAGTTGAAGGTTGCAGTTCTATTGTATATCTTCTAATAGTACATAATATAACCGACAATTTTAAATTAAGGAATAGTCTTATTCAAGGCTGTACCCCAAAATTTTTTTCCGGGGCAGGGGGAGCTGACTTCGACTCTCTTATGTTAAGGAACGTTTCTGGGAGGTTTATATGTAACATTGCGAAGAATGTCGGGGGGGGGGGGTATTCCCCCTCTGGATACGGCCTTGGTCTTATTCTCATGAAACAAACACAACACACAAGAAGCTGAATCCTACTACTGTTAACTTTTCTCCAGCCTTCCTGCGATACCACAGCGCTGCCTACCGGCATAAAAGAGAAGCACTCATCGATTTCCGTGGGAATACCTTTTCCCGATAATTGAGAACCCATTTTCTCGATTTAAGAGGGAAATGCTTTTCGAGGAAAAGACGAAGAGAATGGGAGTGGCTTTTTTCCCGAAATTTCTCTGCTCCCGGGAAAAATCTCTTAGATTCCGTTTCATCCGAACTACACGCCGGGGATTTCTGCGGAAAGGTGGGATTTCTCGAGAAACGATAAATACCCCGATTATTGCAGGAAAAAAAAAAAGATTTCACCCCTTCTTTGATGCCCTCGGAATTATTTCCGATGACAAAGGAAAAATGTTTAAATGCGCGAATAGAAACGAGAGAGTTAGAACAAATAAGTGGTCTATTATTTCGAACGATTTTATCGAATTGAATTTTTAGAGAATTCCGAGAGATCTGTGAATCTTTGCGTTAATAATCTCACTAATATGGATGACACTGAAAAATAAAATTCGCAGATCTTATCTATTAACAACTTAAATATAAGGGATTAAAAAAAAAAGTGCATTTTCACTTGAACTACAGTTCTTCAGGATAATTTTGAGCCACGAGGGTTAACTTTGAACCCCGCCATATATTTTAATACACTTAACTTTTTAAAAAATTAAAAGATCCAGTGCTGCACTCTGCTGACTAGGTTATAAAATCAGTTTTCTACTCTTAATTTTACGAAAAAAGTTTGCACCACTGTTCACAGATAATTGTACAATACAGTCAGTCTGAAGTCACTGCTTGAAAGCTATTTTTCAATATTGGTTTAAAGTTCTTGACGTTCTTCGATGCATTTTTATGAATTATACAAATCCAGTGTTGTTGTGAAATAATTTTTTTTAAATACTTAGAAATTTTATTTTTTCTGGTTTATAGTTGCACAATTATAATACTTTTATTAAAGAAATTCTTTTTAAAGAAACATTTGTGACATGGTTCAAAGTGACTCTAAATGGAAGGGTCACTTTGAAACATATTAATAACTCCTTTCAAATGCTTTTTAGAATTATGTCTTAATTTTGGGTGACCATCCAATACTTTACGAGTTCTTCTTCAGTTTTGTGTCAGTAAAATACAATAAGAGGCTGTAGTAGCCTAATGGTTAGGACGTCGGACTTCTTCCTGGAAGGTCGCGCGTTCGATACCCGTTGAAGACCACCATGTACACTTGGGGATTCGCGCATGTAAAATCCGTGGACCCCACTACCTCGCCCCCTGCGCAAGTAATCCTAAGGCCTCGGCTAACAGGTAGCGGTCTGGTGGCGAAAAGTAAAATGCAATAATACTATTAAATATGAATGGAGCAATTAAAAATAAAGACTGAATCAAAGTTACCCTGATTGACTATACTATTGTTCTCACTTAGGGTGCTGTGCTTTCCACCAAAAACAACAAAGGCAAAAAAAAAAAAAAAAAACATGTCTTTTCCACATCTGCGCAAGCGCAGAGCGTATCTTCGCCTTCAAGGATAAGTTCTGCGGCTGCGCAGTTGAGAAAAGACACGTTTTTTGTCTTTGTCGCCTTTGGTGGGAAAGCACCCTTTACTCATAGGCATATAAACATGGTTTATTTTTTCACCCAAAAGCGACGAAGACAATATTCTTGTCTTTTCTCATCTGCGCAAGCACAGAGCATACTTTTGAAGGCAAAACTATGCTCTGCTCTTGCGTAGCTCAGAAACCACAGGAACATTGTCTTTGTCGCCTTTGGCGGTGAAACTAGCCTGAGATCTGTTGGCTGACATAATCCCACCCCGAACAAATTGCAGATTATCTACCCCTATATGTTAAAGAAAGAAAAAAGTTTTTTCATGAGAATGCGAATTTTTTTGAGGGGAGGGGGGGGGGGGACATAATTAACACATTTGTGTACACAGCACTGTAGGCTGTTACGGGAGAGGGGGAGGAGTTTTTCTTTGTCTATATTTAAGCGAACACAAAAACACGTTTTACAGGAAAATCATATTATTGCAGTATAATTTTTGCTACCGCACTCCGTCAACACTACTCAAATATCATCAACTCCCTTCAAACCGACAAATAAAAAATCTCATAAATTTGTTTTGCGAATTGTAATTGATTTATAAGTATTATTCCTATCATTTTACCTCCGTTCCATCCGTTACTGTATTCAGGACGATAATACATTCTTTTCTAAGCAAAATAAAATGCAATAAACTCAAAATTTTTGAGCTGTGTTGCTTCTGTTCCCGGGGTGCGATATATGATGCAGCAAGATGTAAAGGGGGGGGGGGGGAGGTAAGAAATATTTTCAATAAAACGCATAGTAAGCATAGATGATTCTAAGTGAAAAAATTTCGGAACTTCACACTAAGTTTTCCGAAACAGTATGCGCCATCAATCTATATAAATAAAACCAAAAGTTTGTGTGTGTGTGTGTGTGTGTGTGTCTGTCTGTCGATCGCCTCCTGGCGAGATGGAACGGGCCAGAAGTACGAAATTTTGGTTACAGGTACCTTGGGTCAGGTCCTCGTGCACCTCGAAGCGTTTTTCCTAAAATTCGAATTTGTTCTTCTTTTATTCCAATTTAAGCAAAACTGATAATTTTAGGAATATCTCATCGAAGAAACGTCACACCTTTTCGATTTTAGCAGCATATTGATGCCCGTAAAAAACTGCACAAAATGATTTCTTTCTGAAGTTCGTAGAACAAATAGAACACGCGCAATATTCATTTAAAGTAGTTTTCGAACTTTAAAGCAAGGCTTACCTCTCAATTTATCTGCTCAATTTGCGTGTTTTCGCCAAAATAAATAGTACTTTTGTCGCCAACTAGATGATTTTTGCTAACGTAAGATTGAAAAAATGCTGTTTTATCGTTATTCATGCCGTTGTATGAGCGAAACAAATTCTAAAAATTCATTTCATTTTTTAGCGTACTGCAGACGATTTATAATTACTCCTTGAGGTTGATCCTTCTTTGTTTTTTCGTGATTTAGTATTATGGTACCAGTTCAACAATTTCATGAAATCTTATGGTAGAGTCTCCGTTTTATCAGCGAAACAAATTCTGAAAATTCATTTTATTTTTATGGAAATTTTGTGGATTATTAACTGCATGCGATTTTTAATGTTGATTTTTTTTTCTTTCTTTTTTGACGATTTAATATTTATTTCTTCGATGAAAACTAGGTTGGAAGGTCTTCGATATCGCTTATCTTTGATGAAATTTAAAATTTCGCCAAGTGGTGATAACTTTTTACTCGCCTCCTTCCACTTAATTGTTCTCAATATATTATTTTGTGCTTCATAACTTTTCCAAACCGCGCCCAATAATCCTTATCAGTAATATTGTTCTCATTTAATTCAATACGTGATTTACACTGTAGGATCATGGCGTATTTCCAAATGCTTCCATTACTACAGTGCAATTTGGCGATCTTCTGCTTCATTTTAACTTTTTTACGTAGCGAAAATTGATTCCATATTTTACACAAGTGATTTAGTTTCTAACATTTATTTAATTTTTGTACTGTCTATTTGGCGCCATTTGGGACGAATTTAGTTATTTCTTTCTATCAACTTAAATTTCACACGCCAGAATTTGTTCAGTACTAAACATTTGGTAATTTAAATGAGCACTTGACTTTTGAAATAATGCTTTCCTTTCTTTCGTTTTTATCCGAATTTTATGAAAGTGCTATTCAATTGTATTTTCAGGAAATGTTTTGACGATTTTGCAAGTGGGATTTTTAGGAACGGGTGTCCTTATTTTTATGAGGAATTTAAGATGGACTGTTGGGTAATTTTAGGAACAGTGTAGCTCTTGATGGTCAGTATTACACTTTTAGTCACTGAGGTCTTTATTCTAATGGATATTTTTTTGGGACTAATGTCATTATTATATTAGGAATGTTTAGGAATAGTTGTCTTTATTGAAATGAGGGGCTTTAAAGAATGTTTTCCTTATTGTAGCAGAAATATTCAGTGAGAGTTGTTCTTGATCTGATGGACATTTTTACAGAGAATACTGCTCTTTTTCTGATGGGAAATTTTAGATGTATTGTGGTCGATATTTTAATTGTGATTTTTACGGGCTCTTGATATCATTTTGGCACAATTATCTTTCTGCATATGTGCATTTGAGTTACTGTTTCCCTTACTCTAATTTCAATTTCTATGAACTTTTTTTGGCAATTTAATGTGGATTTTTATGGACTAATTTTTGGTCTAAAAGGAATATTTCAAGGCTGTTCGTTTTAATGCAATCGGGGTTTTTAATGAATTTTACTCTCTAAATAGGATTTTTATGGACTGTTGCCCCTCTCCTACTTGGATTTTTTAAGAAATTTCTTCCCTATACATTTACAATAGAATTTTGGACACGCGTCATTTGACCTGCGAGTGATGCAATTTTATCCCGCGCAACGCCGGGCATGTCGGCTAGTTTAAAATAAAATCAATTTAAATTAAAACTTAGCTCAATACGCTCCCCCCCCCCCACTCAACCCACAATACATACGCATATATATATAAGCTCAAAAATAATCCTTCAAGTAATTAAATGAAAGTCTAAAATTAAAAAAAAAGTCTTCTTTTTTCCGGAAAAAGTTATTGTATTGAAAGTTTTTTAAAATTAGTACAAAATATTTTGCTTGTCTTGAAGGTAGAAAAAAACCACAGATATTAATTTCTCAAGAAATCTTAAAATTAATAAATTAAAAATTTTTCGGAAAACCGACTTCTTTTTTTTTTAATTTCCGGAACAGGTGCTCGAAAATGTTCGAATCAGAATCACCCATGATAGTAAGTTCGAATCATATGGGAGATTAATTTCAAAATCACTCTCTTAAGGGTAACTCTAACATCTCTTGCCACAAAAAATAAAAAACAGCGTTTTTCTTATCATTTGCGCAAGTCATCTCCAAATTTTTATTTTTGTCACATCATTGCTTTAAAGTGACTATATCTTTTGCATTCCAGCAGTGGACGAATTCGTCAGCAAAGAGGAAATTAGAGTGGAACACTAAGGTTTCTGAGGTATGTCTTAAGATAAAATTTCACTTTCAATGGTAAAACATGTCAAAAAGTCAGAATGAGAGAGAAGTTATTAAATTATGTAGAACCCATGACGCGCGCTGAAATCTTCAGTTGTTGAGTGGTTGTTTTCTCCGCAGTGACACTGCGTAGGCCGAGGAACAAGTTTTACAGCAATATTCGACATACTTTCCAAGTTAAATTTTTGGTGCTTGAATTTACTCATTTATATATGAATTGAAAAAAAAAAAAAAAAAAAATGCCGACGTTGTAATTGTGAGTTTTTCATTTTTTTTTTTTTTTTTCTTTAAACAGAAATATGATTGGCGAGAAAATCGCATGAAATAATTTGAATTGTACATTGAGAAATAGAAGCTTTAAAATTTTCACAAAACTATTTAATGAATCCATTATTTCATTTAAAATTATCGATACTATCGTTTCGTTCAACTGTTGATTTCGGTTAAATGCATTTGTTGACGTCACGTGTAACCATAAACAATCTTTTGGTTTTTCAATATTAATTATTATTGAGGCAGCACCGATTATAAATAGGGATCACATTCGGTTTTTTTTTTTTTTTTTGGCTGCCCCCCAATTGTTTTTTCAGGAATAAATAATTCATTTTTTACAAAACGATTTTAAATAAAGGAAAACAAATTTTTTTTTATAAAACACACTTTATTTTTTACATAAGAACAAACAAAAACACTAAATATTGTTCATAGCAAGCAAAGTTCAAAATTGGTTTTAAATTAATAATAATAATAAAAAAAAACACATTTCAGTTCAGGCGTCTGAATCATTAACTACAAAAAAAGAAAAAAAGAAGTGACGTAGTACAAGACGAAACGGTAAAACAAAAACTCTATGACATAAACAAATCATCAGGCGATAAAAAAGACTCTTTCTCGCCACATTTCGGAATAATAATGATAAAAAATATCTATGCTAACAGCACTCAAATCACCGGCTGTTAGATTTTTAAAAAGACTTCATAAAAACAAACAAACGATCTGAAAAGTGTACGCGATTTGATTTCTCCCCCGGAATACAAATTAACTCTCAGTTTATTAACTTTTAAGTCTGTTCCAATTTAAAGTTTTTGCGCTTAAACTCCAATATGAATTATTACTTTAAAAAAAAGTAAGATGTTACGATAATTAAAACTTGAGTGCAGTTTGCGTTGTTATATTTGCTTTTAAAAAATGAATCTTTTATTTAATCATGCTTTCAAATTGTTGCTTCAATTTACTAAATCATCATCATTCAAAAGAAAAAAGTAGGGGGTAGGGCAGGGTGAAGGTATCTCATAATTCAACGCCCATTTATTTATTGAAAAGTAAATTCAAAACTTCATCTTCAGCAACAAGAAATCATCAATAGACTAATGCGATCATAACGCCAAATTGTCCCCCACCCCCAATCATACTAATGTTATAGAACGTTAACTTAAAGAACGCCAGCTTAGAGAGAGATCGTAAAATGCACTCTTGAATTCCTTGATAATAAAACAAGATAATAAATAATTGCATCTATATAAAAAATACACATGTATAATATGTTAAAACCAATAGTTGCCAAAACTAAAAACAAAATAGCAGCAAGTAAGTTCGTTCAATGGTTGTTGCACCAATGATGAAGTAAATAATTCAAATGTATATACATTGCACTAAATTACAAGAAAACGCGTCACAATTTTTTCACCTTATAAAAATAATTCAATAAGTATATGAGACAAATAAACAAAGACGAAGATGCTCAATAATTAAATTGACACTGGCTTTGAGGGCTCACGAATTTTAATCGAAATAAAATGTTTTACTGACACCTTGGTAGTAGTTTTAACTTACGCATATAAATATTGCAACAGTTGCAGTTTCAGTCTTTAAATGATTGTTAGTCAAGAGATAGTCTACGCAGTTGCCATTTAAAAATGATTCATTTTAAAACTGTTAAATTTGTTTGGATGTAAAATTTAAAAAAAAGCTGCTTTTATGTGATTTTTAAATGTATATACATGGATATTTTTAATGATTATTTTCAAAATAAAGGGGGGGGGGGCAATAATTGCTTTTATAAGATTCGCGATGCTTGATTTTAAGACTTGCCGAGTGTAGACGACCAAGGCTCACGATGCCATGTCACACCACAAAATGTTCTAAATTGGAAAGAGAAAAAAAAGTACTGATAAATCATGAGGATTTATAATGGTGGTTTTCTCTTCCACAGTTGGTTTCTGTCCTTAGGTCCATGCTCTTTCCAAGCGTTACAATTTAAAAGCTTGCCACCATCGATATATAATAGTACTGGATTGCGCAATGGTAACCCTAGGGTGTCAATCGTTAGTCAAGTGGGTAGTGGATGTCTTTTCCCTCCTACCAGAGAATAAAAACCAATTAAGTGAGCCGACGCATATCATTGGTTCCTCATAATTAATTTCCATGCTATTGTGCTGCCAAACGCGCACTGATAGGCTGTTATTTATTCAACGATTAAATATTATTTTCGTTCAAAGAACCGAGTCTTCCACTCACGTGATACACAATAAACACTCCGTTTTTCGAAACGGCCCGATCAATGCGCACTCCACCTTATTATATCTCCATGCTTGCCGCACGAAGTACAGATTCCACACTGTCACACAACTTCCGTAAAACAAAGTGGGAATGTGAAATTGTTACTCGTTTCTTGAAGTACAGTAAAATATTTTTAGCTTAATTTCAGTGATAATACTACTTTTCAACAAAGACGAATAAAATTCACGTTGGCATTTCTACTGCACGTACAAAATCCTAACTATTATTATTATTATTATTTTTTTTTTGAAAATAAATGCAGGCAGTAATAACAATTGTAGAATGAAAAAAAATTTCTTTGTGGCTTACATTTCAATCTAATCCACAATGAATGGAGAATTATTTTTACAAGAAAACAACTTGACACTGGAATAAAGTACATCTCATATAAACTGAATATTTCAGCTATAAACTGCACGTTGTATACACACAATTGATCATATTTTGGTTTATAAATTAAACGTTTGCAAGGGTATTTCATATTTCAATAGCATCTACATTTTTGTGCAAAATATGAAGAAATACTACCAATATTGCATGAGTCAGGAAAATGTTAGTATGACTTTTATTGCAATCAATCGCACAAGTTTATAAAATCAAAAATGAACATATGAGGTTACATCATGTCTATATTTAAAAAAAATAGTTATAAATCAAAGTACAAACAAAATGTTTTTATGAAAAGAAATATATGGCAGTTGAATTGTAATATCATAGCAGAACATCAATACAGTGGCAGTGCTCAGTTTGGAAGCGAAAGCTAGAGTAAACCAAAAGCAAGAACCAAAAAAAAAAAAAAAATTAACTTCTTGTATTTTATAACTATGTTCAAAAACAATTTTGTTTTCATGTCCGACGTTACAACAATTAAAAATAATTTGGATAAAGCAGCAATGTTTTCTGGTTTTACCATCATTTTTCTTACTCGAACGCACGTCAAAATGTAAGCATGTCTTATCTTCCTACTTATTTATTGAAAGAAATTTCAAGTCTAATACTTCTGCCATAAAATGTACCAAGTTCCGAGGGGGGGGGGGGGGTGAGTTTAATATCGCCTATTACACTAAAATTAGTAAATTTAAAATAATTCAACTAATGTTCCTTCCTTTTAGAGTTTTAAAACTAAAGATGAAAAAAAGAAAACTTTTACAGTGGGATTTTTGTTTGTGTTATGTACAGGACACGTTTGGACGCTTCACATTAAAAACTCTTATGAAAAATTGCGCGATTTTAGTGCATTCAGTTATTTACCACCAATCAGCAAAGTCGGTTCCACTGAAACCAGCCTCTGTCTGCAGATACTACATACAAAACTCAAATACGCGATTCTGCAAAAATCAACCGTGCTCCGTCTAGTCTTCTAGTCGCTTGAAAAAGAATAAAATATCAAGGTTTTGTACATGGATTGTTACTAGAACTTGGATGTACACTTGGGTTTCACTCCAATTCGAGCACTGCCACTGCGAAAATATGAAACCCCCACGTTCCGGTCCTTTCCTTTAAAAAAGAATCCCCTTCAATCACGTGCAGTCGCTGCCAGCCCTCTTCTTTCCGAAGGCTCCTCTCCTGTTGTCGAGTTCTGCGGAGGTGGACATCGCTTTGGTAGGGTCGTAGGGCACCTCGTAGATAGGAGGCCCCCCACTCCGCGGGAAAGTGTCCGGCGCGGCCGAAGCCCGGAACTTTGAAGTGGACGACCGGATCTTGTCCAGACGAGCGAGCGTCGAGGAGGTGCTTCCAGTCCGGCCCAGGGCGTTCATATAGTCGGCCACTAACAAAGTGATTTCTAAAATCTATTTAAAAAAAGAGAAAAAATGAAAGAAAACAAGTTATTCCCTCATACCGCAAGTCACAAATCAGAATAACATCAACATAAATTTGGCGTAATTATAAAAAATTGGTATTTACTTTTGCATTCTTGTTTGCACAACTGTTTTGTTTGTTTGTTTATTTATTCATTTGTTTTGCAAAATTAAAAGGCCTCGATCTGTTTCTTACCTAATTTCTGTCCCTTAATACTAGATCTACCAGCCCGTTTTCAACCATTTCTAAACTTTCATTTTACCCCACGTAGCTACTAATTATAATAAAACGTCCAGTCACATTACCTTTTCCTACTTACCGTGTATTAGGAAAAGCCATTGCAATTGAAAGTTGCACTATAATTAGCAACAAATTACGCAAAACGGAAGCTTCGAAACAGTCAAAATGACTGGTCTGGTAAATCTAGAGTTAAAAACGAGTCTTCTGCGGGATTTTCATGTCACTCTTTTGAATTTTTTAACTCAATTTTTGAGGCATCGTAAATATTTCGAAACTGAGTGTCCCTTCTTTTCATCTCCTGAAATATTAGGCCTTCCGACAGAGTACTTCACACAGTTGACAAAACACTGGTCATAAAAACAGCCACTGCATGAATAAAATTTGCTGTAACTAAAAACAGTAACGCAATAATGTAACTCGCAGCCCGCCTCCAAGAAAATTAATATCGCTTAGAAGAATCAAAATTTCAACAGTTGTGTAACATTTTCTGAAGCATGGGACATTTGAATCCCCATTCTCTGTGAATTAAGGTCCTTAATGTTCTTTTAATCTTTGAGAAAAGTTTGCGTCCAACTCCCCCCCCCCCCCTTTTTAACTTTGCCCTTCACATCCACCAAATAAGTAGGCAACAGTCGAAGATAAGGTAACTGTTAGACAGATTCCCTCTACGTCAGTACAGATATTTAGCAGTTATTTTTAAAAATAAGGGCTCCGAAACTGCATTTTCTCTTCTACTTAATATATTTCAAATTTCGTACTCAGTTCAAGAACCAATAACATTGCGAAAGCCGTTATCTGCAATGTGCATGTAATTCTTCATTTTCGTAATCGTAACACGCAAGCAGGGCCCGATTTACATTTGAATCGCTATAGGCACCACTCACGTTTGAGGGCCCCTCACGCAACAAAATTCTTTTAAAAATAACATTCAGTATGTGTTTATAAAACTTGCCAGTCACACCAAAATTTCGGGGCCCCCAAAGCGCAAAAGCTTCTTTGTTTTTCAAATGTCAAAGAGTCAGACTAAAATTTGGGAGTCCCCAAAGTGAAAAATGATTTTGTTTTTAAATTACAAAATGTTTGAATAAAATCTGGGGTCTCCAAAGTCCAAAATCGATTTTGTTTAAATTTCAAATTGCCAGATCAAAATTCCTTGTGGTTTTAAAATAATTTAATAATACAAATTTTCTGTGAAGCAACAAAACACTAACAGTTTGCTTTTGGAAGATGCTATTTTTAAATATTTTTCTAAAAAATTTTAAATTACAAAAAAAAAATTAGGGGGCCCCTCAAAGTGGGGGCCTTTGGCCCGGGGTAAATAAGGCCCTGCACCCAAGTTTGAGTTAAAATGTTGATTTCACATCAAATTAAAACTTTAATTTCAGAAAAGATTTCTCTTCCTCTATTTCCAAAAAAAAAAAAAAAAAAGAAATAACATTTCTAAAGTTTTTTTTTTTTTTTTTTTAAAGAAAATAAAAGTTTTTTTTTTCTTTTCTTTTTGGAGAATCAACGCAGAAAACGGTAGCAAGAGAGGCTTCATTGACTATTCAGAACCGCAGCGCCCCCTTGCGATCACGCAGTCCTTAATGGCCGCATTAACAAAACGGCAACCTCGTAAAAATTCACTCCCACCTCCGGCGCAAGGGGCGGCAGAGATAAACCCTTCGCGTGGGCGGTCACGCGACCGAGATTATTTATGGTGTACTTCTCTTTTTATTTATTTTGTCGGGCGCTTCTTTTGTCATATGCTACTTTTGTGCTCCGAGCCTGCTCCTAAATGGGTATTCGAAGTAAATTGCAGAAGGAATATAACAGTGGCAATTTTTTAACATTATCATACTCCATCGGGTTGAGTTACTTGCTAGGTTGTCAAATAATTGAATTTGAACAACAATAGACAATAGAAATATGAGTAAAGATGGTTTTAAAAAAGGGTGGCTCACATTCCTGGGGTTGAAATAAAGAAATATAGATTGTATGGTAGCGACTATATGAGAATATCACCTTAATTCTAGAAATTGAGTACAACGCAAAACATAATTTTATCGAAAACAGGTTAAATGCAAATTATAAATGTAAATGCTATTGACTTCTGCAGTGCATGATTATGGTGGAACAAAATCTTGAAAATTGTGGGCAGAAAGATAAGCCTACTTACTTTGAACAAAAGAATTAAGTAAGATTTTATATTTTTTTGAAAATCTTGTCCCATCGGGAAAGAATCCTACGGGTGTCCACAGAACACATTAGGAGTGAAAATGGCGGTAGTGAAATTTTGAAGAAATATATACATTTTTAGAAAACTTTGATATATGCGTTCGCAGGTGCTTAGGTGGGAGGGATCATTAGCCCACACTGCGCCATTGAAATTTTAAAGTGTATTCAGAGTTTTAGCTAGAATTTTTTTTTTTATTATCGTCTCGTTGGCTCGTTTTTGTCGGGTTGGGCTCGTTGTGCTCGTTTTTTTTATTATCGTCTGGTTGGCTCGTTTTTGTCGGGTTGGGCTCGTTGTGGGCAGAAAGATAAGCCTACTTACTTTGAACAAAAGAATTAAGTAATTCTTTTGGAATACAAAATATGTTTTTGTTCACAAATACAAAATATGTACCTATCATGATATTTACATACTTAACTATTTTAACACTAAGTTATGAATACTTTACAAAAGTGAAACAACTGTCTGACAGGAACTTCCACACATACTACCACTATTTGCCAAATTAAAGTTAACAACAGGATCAATAATAAGTGTGTTCTTACCGGCACTGCAGAAGCCTCGTACATTTTCGTTACGAGGAACGGTAATCTACTTTTCAAGCAAGCAAAAGATTTTTATTTTTTGTTTGTAAAGTACCAGTGAGGTCCGCCCCCATTACCCCAAAACAGATATCCTTTTATTTATGCCGCTGGCTACCTTGTACTGTACCTGCCATGCAATGACTTCCCCAGCATAGGGTAGTCAAAGGACGGCAGAGGGATTTACATCCCTAAGAAAAGGGGCTTAACCTGTTGGGCGAAGCGGTACTATATTGCATATGAGTGCACAAGAGGAGATTACAAACAAGTGAATATAAGGATAAGGGGTAAGTTTACTTTAATTAAATTTATCGATTTTGGCTTTCTAACTGCTCAACAGCAACAGTTAAATCATCTTGCGATGGAACATAGCAGCTCTAAGCAGATCTAAGAGAAATCAACTCTCATATTTCTGCATTTGAAAGCAACAGCCTAAAATGTTGCGGATATTCGCTCAATCAAGTCCGCCGATTCACTTTTGATTTGGTCAATAAACATATGGGCTCCCATTTCGCGATGAAACACCAACCCATTCCAGAAGAAATCAATTCTCGTGCTTCTGCATTAGGATGCAACAGACAAGGAACCGTGACTCATTGGCAAGAATGATTCAAACCGCCCTCCAGAGCGGGCTCGATCAAGCGAGAGAAAGTTTGCCATCCCTCTCCCCCAACAAGAAGCGGGCGAGGAAGAAAAAAAATGAAAAACAAAAACGCGGCGAGGATGCACCGCACCCCGGACAAATGATTTGTCAGCAGCAGTGCTTCACGACAAGCATTAAAGAGAATGAAATCAATGACCATGCACCTGGGATCCCGGAGTTTACATGAAAGAACCTCAATGATGCTGCGCAAGCTCGTGAACGACTGAATCACTTTCAACAAGTCGCTTAATTATACAGCGACAACAATAACAGCAGTTACAGCTATTGAATCATTCATAACTGTTTTTTGGAAGATCACAAATTTTGAAGCAGGGCAACCATAAAAATTTTGCCGAGGGGGAATGGCTTTAGAAAATAAATTTAGATTTGGCAAATACTTCTTAAAATGTAATACGCAGTTTAGTTGTTAAATTGATTCAATGAATATTTGTATTATTATTTTATTATCCCTCCTCACAAGAAAAAAAAAAAGAGCTTTGTTAAAATACCCTGAGATCTCCTTCCTTATAATGTACTACTGTATGTTGTATGTACTCAATTGTATGTGCTTAGACTGACTGCAAGTAATGAAAAAAGGTTTTGGGTAAACATCTAAGTTCAACAATAAACAAAAGAGAAAACATACCAACCAATGGATGATAGTAATTACTTATACTTTAATTTCAATACTCTAACTTTTAAAAAAATCTATCAAAAGGGCCTGTTTCTGGTTTCCCTAATGAGCGCGTCTGTTATCCGATGTCATAATTATGTTACTATTCTCTGTACAAGTTCACATGCTAGAAGATGATGTCAATATCTATCCGTATCGACGACTTGTTGAGGGAACCAGAAACGGGCCTTCAATGGTTGTGATCATTTTACTGGTCCAAAATTAAACAAAAAGCGGACGAAAAGAAGTCTGCGTTATTAAATAAACAGAAGACGAAAAGAAGTCTAACGTTATTAAATAATTAAATAAACAGCAGACGAAAAGAAGTCTGACGTTATTAAATAAACAGCAGAAGAAAGGAAGTGTTATGCTAAATAAAAAGCAGCAGAAAAGAAGTCTGACCTTGGGCTTGGGCATGGAGAATAGGAGTTTCTCCGTCACTTCGCCGGCACACTTCTGATCGGACGTGGTCTGACACACCACCAGCATGAAGTCGTCTCTACAGCCACCAAAAGTTACCACCACGCCGTAAGGGTACCGGTACAGGGTTTGCTACAACACAAGAGGATAAAAGGTAAATGAGGAAGAAATCGCGAAAATAAGCGTTCCACGTCAGTTCATCTCGGAATTAATTACAAATCACAAGAAATTCGTGGCGCGTTATGGTTTCAGATTTATAACTATAATTAAAGTATTTTTTCACACATGCACAAAAAGTAGCAGATTTTTTGGCAACATTAAGTCGAGGGGGAGGTGACTTTTTGATTAAACAACTGTTTTGGTTCTTCCTTCGCGTACGGTTACATAATTTTAAGATCGGCATTATGGTGACTCTAGCAGATTCCTCTTATCCATCTTAAGCATGGGCGGATTTATGGGATGCATAGGAGGGCAGTACCCCCAGTGCCTTCGCAGTCATTTTGAGATTCACCCCCCCCCCCCCCCGGATCTGAGTCCTAAATCCGCCCACGATCTTTGAAGTGCTACTTGGAAGGTTACTTTATCCATTTTTGACGAAGTTTCGTAAAAATTTCCCAGGTCTTGCGAACGCTCTCTCTTCGCTATGGAAAACGCAAAAATCAATATGGGTAATAACGTTAGTACGGATTTGCTAACACAAAATCTGAGCAAACTTTGAGAAAAAAAAAGATGGTCGAATTGGCACGATGCCCGAAAGAATTTGCCTGCAATAGAAGTTTGCATTCTCGGTGGTGATCTCATCAATTCGGTGCGACAAACGCGAAAGTTATAGCAAGTCATTACGTTCCTCTGGTCATTTCGATTTGCCGACACAAGCCGAGCAAACATTGAGAAAGAAAGGTGACCACGGCAGAATTTGCACGACTTCTAGAGCGTGCCAAGGGCAATAGGGTGAAATTTGAGCTAAAAGGTCCCCGAAAGAATTTGGAAGTTTTAAAACACGGTGGCTCTCTCGTCATCCCTTTGCTGTGGCAAAAGCGAAAGTTATTATGGGTAATGACATTCCTATGGTCATTCCGATTGGCTGACAGACAAAATCCGAGCAACTTTTGGAGCATGCAGAGCACAACAGGAAGAAAGTTTGTTGCGCGAAAAGATGGCCAAGAATTTTTTGCGTGCTGCTTGCACTCCCGCTGATGATCTGGATTGCCTCCAATTACAGCCCGAGTAGGGAAGTCTGACAGCTCGCACAGACGATTAATCAAAGTTAGCAACGAAGGGATTCCCCCCTGCTATTCAATTCGATTGATCACGTACACAGAGAGGCGAACCAATATTCATGAGAGGGGCAAAATGCTATCAATTACGGGCACGCTAAGCGAGAAATTACAGTGGAAAGTGTGTGTTCTGATCCTATTTTATATGTTAGCACGTTATGTGGATATTACTGTAGTTAAAATCATCGCAGCCACTGTTTTAGCTATTTAATATATAAGTGATATTCATCATTGGGTGGAAAATCAAATACGCAGTTTTGTATCAACTTTGTGTCGGTAAAAAAGCCCGTTTTGTAACAGGATTATCGGTTTTGTATCAGGGCAACTTACAGTTTTGGTGTTTCATTTGTATTTTTTGACAAATGCTTATAATACACTATGTGAGAATTTGAGGGAAAAAAATCTAGCTAAGTCCTCACAGAGTAGCTGAGCTATTGATGATCGTAGGCACACATAAATGTATTCATTCTATATTTTTACTCCTGTTCATTTTTTTTTTTTTTAACAATTGGCAAAATTTGCACGGCTTATTCATATGTATGATGTTCACTTCGATTTTTAAATTAACACGATTTGCCCATCACAGACAAGTTTATTTTGATTTATTTCCAATAAAGTTCAGTTGAATCATGTAATCCTGTTTCATTCTCTAGAATATTAAGTTTTACTTTTATTTTTTTTTTTTTGCGAAAAATTAATAACAGCATCAAAGACAAGATCATCATTGTTTATCGAACAGGAAATTTGTCGTCGTCATCAAAACCGAGAAATGTTTTTTTTTTTTTTTTGCCGCCACACACCTTATAAGCCCAACACTTATATAGCTATGAGCTGGAAGGCTAATTAGAATGGGCTTAGTGGGCAAGAATTTCACAAGATTAATAAAATATTGAGCTTGTGAAGCGTTACAAAAAATTTCGCTTTGGAAAAGAATAAATTTTAAATTTAAGAGTGGTGCAGCCATTTCAATTAGGAAGAAAAGCAAAGTCAAATTAAGCCTACTAAGGGAATAAACCCTTCTGCCCTCGTTATTTTTACGAATATTCAATGTGACAGTAAAAAGCGTGTTTTGTGGAACAAAAATACGCAAAAATTAATCTATTAGACCGTAAAATAACAAATCGTTCTATTCATTCCTTCCCTTCCGAGACGAACTGTCGCATCAGCGAGCAGTACGACTTCCCTAACTCCAGAAAACAATTCTCGTTTCGTTTTATATAACACTGGAGGAAGCAAAGAAGGGAAAAAATCGCTTAAACAATGACAGTTCCTTATCGACGACACGGCTACGCGTATAAACAATGCCGAGAACGACAAGGCTAGCCGACAATCCAAAACTCCTATTTCAGCTGAAATGACTTGGCGCGCAGCCCTCCGCTTGACATTTACGCTCCGGCATCGTGACTTTACGGCAGAAATTTACGGAAATTACTATCGAGCTCGAGACGGCGTTCGGGCCATCCAATTTCGGAAATGGCTTCTGCGATCGTTTGTCTATTAGTGCACATGCCGCCATCTAGCGACGATGCAGATAATTGACAAGACAAATTATGGGTTTATAGTTCTACCTGTTCTCTCAAATATTGCATTTGAGAGAATAATTGAAAATAGTAATCAAGGTATGAAAAAGAGACCCTTTTTCCATATAAAGCCAAACATTGGGCCGCTTCTTGCTTTACACTAATTGCAATGCATTGCAAAAAAAAAAAAAAAAGACTTAGCATTTTTAAAAATGCGTAGCACGCCCATTTGAACAATTTTTGGGATAATATTGTTACTTTTTAATACCTTTACTTAATAATCTTAAAGCCGAAGCGGAATGATAAAGGAAGGCATGTCCAGACACGTTCTTATAACAGAGCTAAGGATCAGCCATATCTCTAAATAAACTTTCCTGACAATTACGCTCTTTTCGTAGTGTAAACAAATGTAAGGAAATTCAATACGTGAAGGATATCAATTGACATCCATCAAAACGTAAAAAGTTAGATCATAAAAGGGGGGGGGGTGGCAGGACGCCTTCCATTTAGCAGTCGATTGACTTCGGGCAAAGAAGACGATCGTTGGTCGATTGTTGGTACACCTTGATTTTTATTTTATTTTTTGAGGATACTGGATGTATGGAAATATTTTACTTTTAATCCTACACGAAGAATAATAAAAATTTGATACACATTTCGGAAACATGATTTTAGGGGAAATTATGCTAGTTAATACTAGAATATTTTAATTTTAAAGAATTGACACGAACAGTTAAAAATTGAGATTCATTTTTTAAACTTACCATTGTCGTGAAATCTAACAAAGTAATGGAATCTTCTGATACAGCTAGCCAGACAGACAAAGGTTCACCTTGTTTTAGCTGCGTCTAGGGAGAGAGAAAAGTAAATAAAGTACCTACATCTAATTTTCTAAAACAATAAGCAAAATAAATTATAAAACAAAAGTTCAAGCTACGTGCTTAAAAAAGAGAGTACGACTAAACTATCAGTCCTTATGGTGTCGCATCGATTGCCATTTTAGAAGTTTCCAAAACAATATTTCCAAGCTTCTTTTTCATTTTTTGCCAAAATAAATACTTACGTAATTGTAATTACTTTTCAGGACGGTTAAACTAACCTCTTCATTCCAAGTGTACCCAAGTGTGTACATTTTAAAATACTGTTTATAAACTACTGTTTGTGCAATTTGCAAGCTAAAACACCCAATTGTTTTTGAAATTAATCGACAGATAGTTTACTTCGTTTTAAACTTGGACATTGGGCATTAATGATTATTTAAACTAATTATTAATTAAAATTAGAAAAACAATAAAATTTTAGTTATTTTGTTTTGTAATCATTTTTAAATCAGAGAACCAAAAAATTGCGTCGAAATTGTTTGTGCTTAGTTCTGGGGTCTTAAGAGGTTAAAAATATTTAACCCCCTAAAAAATATGATTCGCGTTTTTTTAAAAATTAGAGCTACTTTATGGAAATTATCAAATAGTTACATTAGGTGCCTTTTTTTCTACAATAAAGGATGAGGGCTAAAAAAAATACTATGTTTCAATCGTAAAATATAAGAGAAATGTACACCGACAAACAATTGGGGGGAAGGATTGTGCTTGATCACCGCAGTACATCTGGAATTACTCTCCAACTTGCTGAACTTGCTGTAGAGCGTTTTCGCGCTGATGAAGAGATACCACTTGACGTAGATATTTGGTGAGGCAATTTGGTTTGTGTTTTTTATGCATTTAATTATTCCTTTTATTCACTCCCATCTCCTCCACATGGAGAGAAGACATCACTAGCCACTTTGTCTTAATTCGTTCTAGATTTGTGTCCCTCAGTAACAAACAAGATGAATTTTCTTTTGCACAATTTTTTTAAATAATTATATCCTTAATCCCTTGAAGCACGAGTTTTTTCGGAAAAACTGGCAAAAAATAATAGAGTTTTTTTTTTTCTTTTTGACAGAAAAAATATATATATAGGTATAGTATAAATTGTTTTTGGCAATTTCAGTTGTAGGGGCTGACTAGAGAGCGGAGGGGGGGGGGGGGGGTAAAAGTTACATAAAAATTATTATACAAACAAAGTGCGAACAGATCTCAGAAGGGCAATAGAAATAAAATAATGCGAGATACAAGATCGCCCGTGTGAGACACGGGCATGTGCAAGTTTGCCGGTAATTTTCGCCCGTGTTAGACACGGGCGAATGCGTAAGGGGTTAATACATTTGAAAGTTTAAATTTTTATAGAATAAAAGGGAAAAAAATCCCCTCCCCCTTTCTTTTTTTATTTTTGCCGTTACCTATACTCGTAATATTCCGGTAAAAAAATACCGGATGTCCTGAAGTTGGCGAAATAAGCTCAAACTACCAATGTGAAAATAATTGTTAAAGAACAACTTAATCTTAACAAATTTAGACGGTTCAACTAACAATTTTAATAACTTTAAAGGACGAATGTGAAAAAACGAAAGATTTAAGTATGATGAATTGGTGTTGTGCCACATATCTAAAAATACAATTTATAATTCACATTGCATGAACCAGCACAATCTTCCTGCAAAACTCAGACTTTAAGCTCCCTTTCCAATCTCGATTAACATTTTAATTAGCCCTAACTAATTATCTCTTTCAGCACGGATAGAAGTTTCTTAATTATAAGGGCAAAATAATGAGATGTTGTCTTATTAAGTTAACACAATGCACAAGAGCTTTGAAATGATCAATTTTCCTCATCAAATGTTTAATCACTTCGATGAAAAGCAATACAGCGGTGGGGGGGTGGACTGAAATGTAAAGACGGAAAATCGAAGTTTGATCCTCCCGGGGTAACGTTGTACAGCTTAAGAATATCGATTTGCCCACGCACTTCTATCGGAAGTAAGAAGAGTGTAAAATTCTTTCTTTCAGTCTGACATTTTTGTCCACGAGGATGGCATTTGAAAAGGTCAGTATCGATCTGACGCCAGTGAGAAAGTTTCAGTGTGGGAGGACTTCTTTTTTCAATCAACCGTCAACTATAATAAATCATCCAAGCAGAAATCAGATAGTTTTAATGAGGAAAAAAATACAGTCGTTAATAATAGGAATTAATACGTAGGAGAGTTCTTCAAAAAAAATGTAGAAATGCCTGGCAGGAACGAAGTTCTAAAGTCTCTACTTAGAGTTTCTTAATTTGTTTGTTATTCGTAAAAGCATTTTTTTCAGGTAACATAAAAGAGTGGGATAAAAAAAAAGTTAAAGTAGATAATAAAAATATTTATGATATTAACCAATAAAGGGTCTTTGCACAAGTGCACTCAAAAAATTGCACGTTATTTATAGCCCAAATGAGCATTAAAATGCAGACATATATTTCGGGATTGCTTGGAATCCTTTTTTCAATGCAGTAGTGGAGCTTCTAGATGCAAAAACATCGAATGAAGCAGACAAAACAACAAAAACACAGCTTATATAGCCTAAAATGTTTTTGTTGTTTTGTCTGCTTCACCTACATGTTTTTGCGTCTAGAAGCTCCACTATTGCATTGAAAAAGGGATCCAAAGCAATCCCGAAACATATGTCTGCATTTTAACGCTCATTTCTACTATAAATAATGTGCAATTTTTAAAAATTTATGTATGATATTGTCGAGTCAAAAAATAGTTATGCTATTTTTTTACATGAAAAACTTCAGCTAAGGTATTTTATATAAATATACTATTTGTTTAGTTTACACGAACTTCGTTGCCAACAGATAGAGGTGAAAATTATTAAACTCTTTGATAAGACGCACCCCACCCCTCCACACACACTCTTTGGCAATACGATTTTTGCGTCATCGCAGCAATGAAGAGTAGAAGCCGAAGTTGGATGACTGAAATACTTTAATAAAATAAAAACCAAGACCTAAACAATTTGAAATGACGAATAGTTAAATTAAGTTGCTGATAAAATGTCCTCCACAAGTGCGCGGCACTACTCCGCCACGGCAATAATATCATAGAAGAACTCGGAGGTTTACCATTTTGTACGCTACTTTTTGTACATGAGCGCCAATCAGCCAGGAAAATCCCAGAGAATATAATACATCTCGGGCCAACAAGTTTTCCAACTTAGTCTTCGAATCTTATCGCTGAGACAGTTTTATAGCGCCATTGCGGTAACGACGCGACTAATATAGATTAAAATACGCCAAACGTAATATTGATTAAATTACACGAAATTCATTATTTACTACCTGATCTCTCTCACTCGTTAACCCACCCGGAACTGCAAGCAGTTCCATTCGAATTATAATTTTAAAAGGCTGTATGATTATTAATTGGAAATACGCTTGCAGGGGTCGATGCAGCATTTTTTAACAGGGTCTGTTTTTTGTGAATTTTAACGACATTTTTGTAAAAAATCAAATACTTTTGAGAAAATTGAAAATTTAATCATATAGTGATGAAAATTTTTATTATATTTTGCTGCTATTATAATAAATAGTGGTGTAAAAAACATGATTTTTTAATTATTTTTTGACTCTTATTTCATAAATAATCTTGTAAAAAGTACGATTTGGTAGCTTGGAATTTTGTGAAGGGTCCGTTTTGATTGAATTGAATTTTGTGAAGGGTCCGTTTTGATTAAGTGGAATTTGAGGGAGGGTCCCGAAAACGGAGCGCAACCCTTGACTTGTCTGCCTTAATGGAGAAACAATAACAACCCAACAAGAAATAATGCCCAACACGCTATTAAACGGGCCTCATAGACTTTGTATCAGATTTTGGAGGATATATAAATCTTTTTTTGTATCGGTTTGGAGGCGAAAAAATGAGCATTTCTATCAGTTTGGAGCAGAAGAAATTAACTTTTGTATCAGTCCAGCACCGGAAAGTATCAACTTTGTACTATTTTTGGCGATTTTTTTTTTAAATATTAAAGGCTGTTTTAAAACGAGGTGTTTTCAGAGGTAAAGGCTAAAAACAGTTTGAAGTCTTCAAAATGATGGGAAATGTATGTGATTAATATCTTTAAAGGGCAGTAGTAATCTTTCGACAGCTGGATTAGATGATTATCTTGATTCTTCTAAAGAAATGATTCATAACCTATTCAAAAACTGAGACTAACTAAACTTATAGCTATTAACATGTGTTTTCAAAAACTTCTCAAGAAACGGATTATTATTTATGTTTTTCTTCTTCTTCTAACAGTTAAAATTCTTCTTCTTAAAAAAAAATTATGCATGTCACTAGAAAAGTTTTTCCTTTACTTTACTAAAACGCTTTTCTTTTAAGAAAACAAACTAATGAGGAAAGGTTCAATTATTTCAAACTATTTATCATTAATTAAAATTTGTTTTTCAAATGGCACTTATTTCTCAGAGTATAATTTCCGGTTGAACCACTCTGATCATGATAACAGTAAAATTTTGATTGAATATTAATTTAATAATTTATGAAAAAAATTCGAAGTCTATCCAATTTGCTACCAGTAGTAATATTTATCATTTTTTCTGATTAAGAAATATTCATTTAAATATTAATCCTAAATATTCACTTAGAAGTTTTGGGCGTAATTAATGATACCAAAAGTAAATTGCTGATTTTCATAATTTTGCAGTAAGAAAATTAAAATTTAGAAAGGCAAAATTTATTTCGTATTATATGTTAATAATTTAATGTCTAATAATTTATTTTTTTTTGCAAACAATTTATTATTACATTTTTCAAAAATTGTGTAATAGTTACAATTAAATTTTAGAAGCTCTATGATTACAGGAATTGCTTTCCG
Organism: Octonoba sinensis; assembly: GCA_038502835.1. Taxonomy (NCBI): domain Eukaryota; kingdom Metazoa; phylum Arthropoda; class Arachnida; order Araneae; family Uloboridae; genus Octonoba; species Octonoba sinensis. The sequence continues at coordinate 126,099,209 of CM076599.1, forward strand.
AAAAAGAAACTGACTTGAATTAAAAGGAGAAGGGAAATGCATGATGATTTCATAACTTTTCAAAGCTAATTTTTAAAAAGTAAACTTTAAGAAGCAGGTACTTTTATGAGGTCATTCACCCACACCAGTATTTCTATTTTTTTAAAAATAATATTGCTTAACATGTTTATTAAAGATCCTGAAATTGAGTTTTAGGTTATACGTTTCCCCCTCCCGCCTTTCATAATGATTATCGCTGTCATGGAGCAAAAGGTGCAAATTTAAACTTTCGGTTTTATTTGGATTTTTCTAGCTTAACCGATTTTTTTACTTATTTCGTTCTTTACATTTACGTTTAATGTTTTTTAATTGGTAATGGCTTATATGTTTTGGGTTATAGAACTTAAAAAAGTAAGGAGAACAGAAATTCAATGTTTAATTTTATAGCATTTGAAAGCCCAACTCTATTTTCAAACTAAGTTTTTAACAAAATGAAAGTAAATTGCATTATTTATTTTCTTTGAAAAGAAACAAACTAAATGGTTGAAATGAAAAAACCCGAACTTTGTGGCTGATGCAAAATGATTGCAGAACGTATACGTTCCTTCCCTTGCACGTGGAAGAAATTTTAAAGAATTGTTGTTATGGAGCAGCAATCTTTTTAACATCTGTTATTGTTTTTTTATATTGATTATTATTTCCGAAATATTTCAAAAAAATACATAAGTACACTGAGGAAAAAAAGCTTGAGATTTATTTTTGTAAACTTTTTAATCTATTTCAAGAAAAATTTACTGAATAAAATATTTATAAAATAAATAATGGTAATAGACACGATTTTCTTTCCATAATATTAGAAAATATTAGAAATAGTCTCATTCTTTCTGCTACAAGTGTGCGCATCATTCATTCTGCTCAATTTTCTCATCTATATGTAATGTTCTTAACACCCCCCCCCCCCCAAATCATGATTTGGAGCAAATTTTTAATAAATAACACATTTTGAACAGCATGTAGCCGAAAAATCGGAGCAGTTTTGCCCAACTGGCGCGCCGTGAAAGTCTTATGAATCCAAAGGAATCTTAGGAAGCTATGAATCCAAAGTCTTTATTTTTCCTGACATTTCATTTTTAACACAAAAGTACTCCTGCAAGAATAATTTTAAAAACTAAAATTTTTCACACAAATTTTATATCAAATTCATTCACACATCAAATAACGAGATGACATCTTGAAATACCTAAAAAGTCATTTTAATCACAATCGCGTCGAATCTTCTTTATAAAAACAAAATATATCACTTGAAAAATTACGACAATATTCCTCGTTTTTTTTTCCTAATCAATTATAAGTAGTTAGATATTACAGTTCAAGATTTTGTCAAAAATAAAATCATTCACTTTCATTCTTTGCTATGAAAAGTGAAGCTCTTTATCTTCAGAATTTTTTAAGTTGAATAAGACAATCTATTCACCGCCTTCACCAAGCTTAAGTTACGAAGACATTTATTTTGATTTTTGATCAGTGCTCAATTCCTAACATGCTGTCACTAGGGGCAGTCCTTTGTGATTTAACCCCCCACCCCACAAACAAAAACCATTGTGTTTCATATAAAAACTTGTAGTTTTTAAGTTTATATTATTTTTAGCAATACAAAAGAAAAGAAAAAAATTCTTAAGAAATCATATTTTATTTATTCTATTCTGTAAATTACATTAAATTTCAGATGATATGTTGAAATAGCATCAATATTATATAATTCAAGTATATGCATTTTTCAAAACCTCTATTTCAATTTGAGTGCCAACCCCCGCACCTCAAAAGGGTGCCACCCAGCCCCCCCCCCCCCCCCCCCCGTAGTGACGCTGCTGCTTTTGATCATAATACACTAGTGAAAGGTTGTTTTCTCTGTACTAAGGCTACACTAGCACAAAAACAACATTTACAGAATTCAGTTGTACTTTATTGAGAATAAATAGGAAAATTCCGACCATGAAGTCAATGGCATTTATGCTTTGTAAAGATTCTACAATTCACTAACACCAAACTCTGGAAATCAAATTTTAAATTAAGCTTTGGAAATCCTGTTTGCGAAAACTTATTTTCACAGTCAGTGATGTCAACAGGTAGATGCCGCTTTTGCCTCCCGTTATTCACAATGCTTTACTCATCTTTTTTTTGCTTCTATTTTAAATTTACCTTAGTATTATTTTTATTTTACTGGCTAAATTATAGCAAATGGTTCTGTAAATGTTAAATTCTTTTTATTGTGCTTAAAATAAAGCTAGTAACTAAATACGTTTTTACTATCGTTTAAATGTGCATAATACTCAATCCACTTTTGTGTTATAATGTTTATACAGAAATATTTGCACTATAATTAAAGAATTTTAAAAGTCGGCTTTTAACTTTTATATTTTAGAATGTAAGTAAACCTCTTGTATCTTAATAAAAAGTGTGAAGTTTTCAAGACAAAATGTTTTATTTAAACAACATTGATTTGAGCATGTTGCTGGTGTGACATTAATGTCAAGCCTGCAACATGCACAAATTGTTCTTTTATACATATAGCTTTATAAAAATTCTCATGGAAATTTTTCATCCAGATTTTTAAAGATAATTCTGATTTAATGAAAGAATGAATGAATGAATGAATGAACGCATGAATGAATGATTATGATTTAATTATGAAAAAATATGTATTTGAAGCAATTAAGAACTAAAGCTAAATAAGAAAGAGAGAGAAAGAGGTAGCTATTTTATAAATTTGATGTTTTTGTATACAGGAAAGTAGGCTCATACAGTTCTAGACAGAACTTCTTGTTAAATTTTAATTTTTAAGAGCAATTGAGCTATCTCTACGTTTTAGCATGCTATTTTTAGACTTATTTATAATGTGTCACAAACTATAAAATTATACTAATTCTCTCAGGAATGAATTTTTCATGTAAGTTTTTGATATGCTACAAGCCCAATTAATATCTCAGGATTGTGGTAAAATATTTTTTTTTTAGGAATTTATCTCCTGCACAGTCGAAAATTGGTGTCCTTGTATGAGGACATTATATATACTTTTGTAGTATATTCAATCAAAAAACACAAGAATAAACCATGGCAAAACTGAATAGACAAACTTCATACATAAGGTAAGATATAAAGAATACAACATTTCCAATCATGTAATATACCCTCCAAAATAAATAAACAGAATTTGAATTGAAAATGAGATTTTCACTTCTTTCTCGAAACCTCCACGGACTTTTAAAGAGATCATATTATTTTAACTATCGGGAATGGTCTGTGAATCCTTATCTAGTTTCCAAAAACTGTTTGGAGTCTCCAACTGAGGACTACATGCAAGTTACTGACAAATGCCAATCTGAATAACATTTTGAAGCCAAAATTTGTGTCTCCTCATTTGAGGCCCATATGCATGAGAAGGTTAAATTAAATTAATGTTCAGTAAGAAAAATGTGCAAGAGACACTTTATTGCATATAGTAATCCCAAAACTGTATTTTATTTAAGTAATACTATTGTTAAATCCCTATAAAATGTTCAATCAAGCAGTCATCTATTTTTATATGCAATTATGCCAGCACAAAATATGCATAAGTTTATGATGTTATACAAAGGTTTTCAATATTTGGGGAGCTGACACCCAAAATGAAAGAGTTTTTGAAAATGCATACACTTGTATCATACATTTCTACAGCTGCTAGGCATAACTGAAAACGAATATAGTTTACTGAAAGTTACACCAAACAGAATAAAGTTTTTTAAGGTTTTTTTTTTGCACTATATTGAAGCTACTGAAAATAATAGAAACTACAAAATTACAAGTTTATGCAACATCTAATAACGTTTATTTATTTACTTAATTCATTTTGTTTTGTTTATTTATTTATTATTTTTGGGGGGACACCAAATTACCGCCCTGGGTGACACCTACACCTGTGCTACGAATGACTGATTTTTATAAATAAGGGTAAGGGTCATTCCATGTCAAATGGGCCAAATATCGGAAAGTTCCCCACTCGACCCCCTCCAATTTCGATGAAATTTTTAGGGCATTTGCATCTATGTCTTACTGGAGCCATGCCAAATCACAGCTCCATAAGTTAACCATGGTTTTGCAAAGACGCCTTTTTTCATGTCGCAACCAAAATGCCTAAATCGTCTATGTGTTTTTATTGATCATGACCTACGCGGACTAACACTGTGAAACTTGGTGATCCTGCTAAACATTTGGGATATAACAGCCTACTAGTACAACGAAAGGTTCATGTATTTTAGTTTTTCACATTTTGCTGCCAAAGTAGCTCATTTGTACTGATGTGGCGGTTTTTGACCACACTTTGCCAGCTTGCATCTGTCGATAGAAATATTTTCTGAACTGGATTCTGTCTTCATTTGCACCCTGCTGGCATGTCATAAACATGTGCAAGTGGCATCTTGATTGCTCAATTAACTGCCGAGTTATGATGGTTCAAAATTCAGTTAAAAATTTCACGCATCAATTTTGGCTCATTTTTCAAAGAGCTATACCTCAAAAGGGATAACTCGGATTCGGTTTTTCTTTATATCATTAAAAAGAACTCACTTTCCTCTTTAAGGAAATGTCTTCTGAATTTTTGAGACAAAGCAGTTTTATACAGATGTGGAGGTTCAAAACGATATACAAAATATCGCCAATTACAGAAAATAGAGTTTTTTTCATTTATTTATACATGATCTAAGAGGGCTACCGGGCTGAAATTTGGTGATAGTGCTAAACATTTGGAATATAAAAGCCTGCTGGTGCAACGAAAGCTAAATATATTTTAGATTTTTCACACTTTGCTGCCAAAGTAGCTCATTTGTGCCGATGCGGGAGATTTTGACTACACTTTGCCAGCTTCTATCTTTTGATAGAAATATTTTCTGAACTGGATCCTTTCCTCATTTGCACCCTGCTAGCATGTTATAAAGGTGTGCAAGTGACCTTTTGATTGCTCAATTAACTCCCGAGCTATGCCGGTTCAAAATTCATTTAAAAATTTCATGCCTCAATTTTGATTTGTTCAATCATGAAGTTTGTGAATGAATTTTGAACCGGCATAGCTCGGGAGTTAATTAATTGAGCAATCAAAATGCCACTTGCACTCCTTTATGACATGCCAGCTGGGTGCAAATAAAGAAAGAATCCTGTTCAGAAAATATTTCTATCAACAGATACGAGCTGGCAAAGTGTTGTCAAAATCTGCCACATCGCCACAAATGAGCTACTTTGGCAGCAAAATGTGAAAAATCTAAAATTCATGAATCTTTCGTTGTACTAGTACGCTGTTATATCCTAATTGCTTAGTAGGATCACCAAGTTTCAGCCCGGTAGCCCTCTTAGATCATGTATAAATAAATGAAATAAACTCTATTTTCTGTAATTGGCGAAATTTTGCATATCGTTTTGAACCTCCATATCTGTATAAAACTGCTTTGTCTCAAAAATTCAGAAGACATTTCCTTAAAGAGGAAAGTGAGCTCTTTTTACTGATGTAAAAAAAAACAAAATCCGAATTATCCCTTTTGAGGTATGGCTCTTTGAAAATGAGCCAAAATTAAGGCGTGAAATTTTTAACTGAAATTTGAACCAGCATAACTCGGCAGTTAATTGTGCAATCAAGATGCCACTTGCACACCTTTCTGACATGCCAGCAGGGTGCAAATGATGAAAGAATCCAGTTCAGAAAATATTTCTATCGACAGATACAAGCTGGCAAAGTGTGGTCAAAATCCCCCACATCTGCACAAATGAGCTACTTTGACAGCAAAATGTGAAAAATCTAAAATACATGAGCCTTTTGTTGTACTAGTAGGCTGTTATATCCCAAATGTTTAGCAGGATCACCAAGTTTCACAGTGTTAGTCTGCTTAGGTCATGATCAATAAGAACACAAAGTAGACGATTTAGTCATTTTGCTTGCAACATGAAAAAAATCTTCTTTGCAAAACCATGGCTAGTGGCCCAACTAATACAACTTATGGAACTGCAATTTGGAATGGATCCATCTAAGATATATATGTACATGCTATAAAAATTTCATCAAAATTGGAGAGGGTCGAGTGGGGACCCCTGGCACACTTGACGTGGAATGACCCATAAGTAAATTATGAAGAAAAAAATTTCTTTCATATATTGACAAGATGTGAACATGTAATAAAAATAATTTCACGTTAAGAAAGCACAAATAAGCATTAAAATGCAGACATATGTTTCGGATTGATTGGAATCCTTTTCCAATGCGATAGGGAGCTTCTAGATGCAAAACATCCAAATGAAGCAGACAAAACAACAAAAACCTGGCTTATTATAGCCTAAGAATTATCTGTAAACCAATAAGAATAAAGGCAGTATGAAGTGGAAGTAGAAGTAGCAGGGAAGGCCCCAATAAGAGAGCAACAAACAAACCCAGTTGAAAGTACATGAAATAAAAAGAATATCAATTAAAACAAAGCAAAAAAGTAGTCTTTTATTCATATATGACTTGATTAATGGAGAAATTATATTTCTGAAGGTGTGAAAATAAATTTTAAGCTCTTATTGAATTTCTATAGTAAGATTAACATATAGTGTATAGATAAATAAACTAACATTGTTAAAACACCAATTGAGAAAAATATTACATGCATTAGTTTCACAACAGCGGGAAAACCCTTTACCAATGAATGCACTTATCTGCGAGTTTCAGGACGTAAGTATTCTAGATGAAAATGTGGATAAGCAATAAGCATCCAGGTACAAAAAGTAGCTCTAACTACTATTCAAAATATCAAACTCATACATAAAGTTGGCTCATGGGCAAGGCAGTAAAAGTCGACAAAGGAAACTCACTTGTCTCTGGCACTGCTGGCAGAAAAATACTATATTATTTGGCCTATAACCAGGGCCGGCCCCATAAGTGTGCAAAGTGTGCGAAGTACAAGGGCTCCAGCGCCTTGGGGGGCGCCTTTGCGAAAAAATGTATAAATAAGTAGTTAAAAAAAAGTAAATAAATAAAATCATTTTTCTAGCAAAAATTGTAAAAACCGTTCCCTTTTTTTTTTTGGAGGGCACTTTCAAAAAGGATAAAAAATTGAGACATTTCCGTAACGTTCCTACCTCTGTTATTTCCTGTATTGTGGATAATTTCTCGATACTTGTCCTTGGCGGCAGATTGGCGGATTTTATATAATATTTTTTTATGTTGAGCATTTGAAACAGTCTTAAAATACCTTAGGTCAGTTTTACCGCAAGCATTCAGTGGGGGTGACTATTTCGTAAAATTGCTAGTTTCGATTTTTTATGTTTTTTTCAGTTTTTCATGTCTATTTTTAAAATGCATTACGTACTGCAGCTGGAACCTAGTTGTATAATATTCTTCGAATTTCATATATTTTTATATCAAAAAAAAAGTTTTAAAATTATTTTTGGATTGTTTATTGAAAGTCTTTATAGAGGCAAACCTTAACATTACAGTGTAAAACATCTGAGTTGTTAATATCTTTTGACATAAAAGAATTTCTCAATTTTTTGAATATTTCAATTCTGTTTATTTTTTGAATTTTTCCGATTATAATTTAGTAATATGCTAGTAGAGGTGATTGTGTTCTAGTTATATAGCAGAATTTCGGTCTTTATTCGTTTTGTACTGGAATCTTGGCATCGTTGGTTTATCTTCCCATCTTCGTAAAAAAATCGTTAATTTTCACTTATTCCAAATTTTTTGGCGATCATGTAGTTAAATGTTAATATTGGTGTTTTAATGTAAAAATCGGTGCCTGCAATTTTTATCAAAGTTTTAAGGACACAGTCACCCCTGCGCTGCATTTTACGGTTTCAGTCACCCTAATTATGTAATTAAAATTATTTAAATGGTGTATGTATTCGCAAATTTGGGGGCATCTAGTGAATGTGATTTAATTATTTTTATTTGAATATGTCGGTGCACAGCATATGTGTCGATCGGTTAATTTTTTTAGAGATTAAGGGGACACAACCTTTGAAATAAGAATATTCTTTTTTAATTTTTCACTGTAGTTGGACTTATTTTAACATTTATTATGCACATCTTGGTTAAATTTTAAATATTAACATGAGTAAAAATATTTTTGACGGAGAAATTTTCAAAATAATAGAAACATTATGAAAAATATCAAAAACACAAAAAAATGACCCTTGCGTCTGAATTTTTGAGCAATTTACTTACAATTTTTTATGCAGTTTCGTATGGGTGTTAAATTTTTTTGTTATTACTTTTTATGAAGCAATTATTTAAAAACGTTTTGTACTGTTTTAATTGTAGAGAAAAGAAACAATTTTTGAAAAACTATGCTGAAAGTTAAAAAAAAGAAAAAAATCAAAAACTTATACAATGAAATAGCAACTGTTCGCCAGAAAAAAAAAATTATTTTTACGTATCTGTTTATGCAGTTTGGATGAAATTTCTGACGCAAGACTCATACTTTGTGTTTTTCATATTTTCTCCTATTTTTTAAGAGTTAAAATTTTTTCTTTTAGTCGATAAAATTTTTTGTTGGTATAATATTTCAATTTTAGCCAAAATATTTATAACTAATGCTAAAATAAGTCCAACTGCAGTGGAATTTTTTTTTTTTTTTAATTTTAAAAGAACAAAGAAAAATCAAAGGGAAAAGGATCTTTTATCTCTAAGGTACTGTGTCCCCTTAAACGCTATACTAACAAAGAAACTCCCTATTATTTATTCATTGCTATGTGTCAGGCCGCAGAAAGCTTGCGATTCGAGGGACTATGGGGTTGAAAGAAGAAATAAATTTGCTTTTTATCCTTCAAATTAGGAACCGTAATATTGCGACTCTTAAATAAAAACTTTGAATTTTTTGGCCCACCCTTATGTTTGTATTTTGTGTTAAAATCTTTAAAAAAAAAAAAAAGTAATATTTATATCTATCACCCCCACCTTGATTTAGGAAAAATCTGTCACGTACATTTAGTAATCTAGAATTAGCCAAAACTACTCACGAAATAAACACAATCGTACTTCGATGAAAACGTTTATGATAATAGTTTTGCTTTAAGCTATTTTAAAACCACAACTCCCTTCTTAACTTCGTAGGCGCCTACAAATGCCTCAGAAGATCAAATTAATGGCAGTTTCCTAAGTTATTTTTTCTGCATAGTTAATAATGGTAAAATGTCGTTAAATAATTCAAATTCCATAAATTAAGTAAAATTAAAGCACATAATGAAATTCTTTAATATTTTAAAATACATGTTTCGAAAGCGAAAGGAAATTAAATTGTAATTTGAGTTTCGGGTTTTTGTTTTCAAGGTAATTTTTATTATTGATACGTGTTTTAATGTTTTTACATGTAAATGCTTCTATAATTAATGATTATGCAATAATTAATAATAATATTATATTAATAATAATATAATAATATATATATTAATATAGTTGGAGCAATAATCTCTAACTTTGCGGGTGGTGAAGAGGAGGTTTGGGGCGCTAATTTTTTTTCCAAGGGCACCGTATACCATCGGGCCGGCCCTGCCTATAACACATGCCGGCATGTCACGTGTGCCCATTCCCCCCCCCCTCCCTTTTTTGTCATTTTTTAAAGGTATATTCATTGTAATGTGCCACCCCATTTTTTTTACAAAATAACCTAAATCCTCCATGTGTGATGGATGTGATTATTTGAAGTTCTTTATTAGAAGGCTTTTCACAGGCTTTCAAAACACCGCTCTTTTCACAATGAATGGAATCAGGGGCGCCCCAATGGGAGGTCTTGGGAGGTCACTGTAACCTCTCAAAAATTTTCCTTATTCAGCAAGATTTATCTCACCCAGGCCAGTCATTTGAGCGGAGGAGGGAAGGGGCATAACCTTTAGAAATACAATATATTTATACATGTGTTTATGAATTTTGTTGTTTTTACCTACAATATGCATTGAATATATATCCTTTGTCTCTCCCTCCCCCTGCTCCAGAAAATTTTGAAATGACGGGTCTGATCTCGCCATTCAACAAATTTGTACACAGCATCACAATTGTACCCCCTATATATTGTATTGCTAATTACATATAGAGTTCTCACAATAGGGCATTCAATGCATCATATTTTGTTTCGTATGCATATAATAAATTATGAACACTCAATTGGTCACTTTATTTAATTAAATTTAAGGTTAAGCTGTGCTTCTATTTCCTAATTCAGAAAAATTGGAAGTTTCATGCGGTAAATTGCGAAATTACCCCTCTAAGAAATACAAGTTTGGGGTGTAGTGGACTAGGGATAACATGTGTGGGAAATGCTAAAGGGAAAAAATAACTCAGGAAACAGGATAGGTTGTATTCATTGCAGGTGGTGTCACTCATGGTTTCCCCTGTCCTTGTGATGGCCAGGAGAGTGAGCTTCTACAGCCATGCTAGCCTTTTAAGAGCCGACAGTTCAGCTGCATCGAGAAAAGTCCAGCCCAGTGGTTGCCAGCCAAAGAGAAGAGTAGCGGAAACTCGCGGCTTTCCATTTATGGGAGGAGAAGCAGATTCTCTGGGTAGCTTTCTATGTGCAAATGCTTGAAAAATGACCAGAAAAACAATGCTGGCTTCAGATGTAAATTCACTCAATGGGTGAAAGAAATTGGGGATTGTCCTGCATCAAGGCATGCTTTAAGTGCATGTAGGAGTCTACTTTTGAAGCTCATCTTTTCATTATTATTAGACCTACCATTTTTATATCCTGCGTGAATTTCAATCTCACTTTTGTCCCAAAGGTGTGCATTATATGCTGTACAATACAGTATAAGAGAAACAGCTATCATAATTCTGCAAATTTCTTGCCGAATAGATCGAATAGAAAATGGCAAAAAAGAAAAAGCTGACCAACTGCTAAATATACATAATATCCCAAAAAAAGTTACTGGTCTGCATACGATAGGTCCGTAGCTGACCTGCTACGGATTGATGGTGATCGGTATGAGTCACATGAATTACTCAATTTTATTTTGTGGTGGTTCCAATCCATTTTTAGTAGACTTGAACCAACAGGATCACCAAAGATTTCGAACACTCATATGTACATTTCTTATTGCTAATCCTCATCCTATTGGGACTATTGACAATTATTTTTAGCGTTGTGTATGCTGTCTTGAAGTCAGGGGTTCTGTTATCCTCCTCTGCACACTTACCATGAGACCCAGCTAACAAAGGAACAAGCAAGGTAATTTCACTTTGTAAAATTGAAAAGGCTACTAGAAGTTAAGAGTGTTTCAGTTAGTTTTGTAGCTTAGAAAGTATATGTAATGTGCAATAAATGATTATTCATGCTTTTAAATGTTCCAAATAATTCACCAGAGACAAGTCCCAGGTTCATTGAAATGGAAAAGGAAATAAAGTTTGTTTTATTTTTTATGTTGAGCTCTAACACGTCCAGAGCGACTAATTTATGGACACTTTATAAATTAGCAGAACAACAAAACGGGGATTTTTCCTGGTACAACAGTACAGAAAGGGATGCACAACCTATACGTAACAAAGAACAGCGTCGTAACAATTGGTTTACTTCTTATAACAATTCAAATGTTTCAGAGCAAGTAATTTTGATATAATCTGTTTTGATTTTTAATTAATTACTAGACTGGTGTTTTCTTAAGAAAAATTCTTTCTTTCATAACAGTCCCAAAAAATAATTAAGTACTTATTGAAAAATATGTTAGGAAAAATTCTGAGACACAATCTAAACAGAACATTTCTACACAAGAATTTTTGAATACTTTGCATAAAATATCATAGCTTTTAAGAACAATTCATCAGTTTGCTAATTTTCATACTTCAATTTTTGATTTTGTGGTGGTTGGAATTGTAGACAGTATTGTATCATGGTATATGTTCAATGATTCTTTTATTGAATTTCCGATTTTCGTTTTTTAGTTTACATTAAACCTTTTATTTGATTTTCTCTTTACATTGATGGCACAAACTTGCACAACTAGGATTGTTTTATTACTTCATTACTTTGAATATCTAAATAAAAGTGGAAAAAAATATTGCGTCAGCAATTTGTACTGTTGTGTTCAATTACATGTCTTCTTTTGTACCAACACTCGTTTACTTTTTTCTATTCTTCTTCACGATGACCTTTCTTCTAAATTAATGCGTAATTCCGCACAGGTCGACTAGTTAAAACAAATTGCACAAAGGAAACTGTCATGAAATATAAATGGCACTAACCTTGGCACTAAAGAGTTTGGCACCACACAATGACCACCTCCTTGCACAGTTGAGGTATATTCTAACGCAATCCATCACACTTCGTCCTCGTAGACCAGACCACTTCTCCTTTATACTTTCTAACAGCTGTCTGCAAAGTAAAATCAGTTCATTTTAATATTGTCATTCAATTAATATAATTAAATAAATATTTTAATGCATAAATTGAAAAAGGAGGAAAAAAATCGTTTATTTAAGTTTGATAAACAAAGTTGGTAATTTTGACCAAAAATTTAATCTTAAATCCTTATTTGCATCTATTTGAACTCAGGAACAAAGAGGTTTCTTGCTAGGGCACTTTTTCCGACAGTAAAAACACAAAACCCCTGTAAGATAAACATTACGCTGCAAGAACCATCCATTTACTTTTATTATTTGAAACCTCTCACAAGAAATTAAAAGTTAGTTTCCTAATTGCAAACAGGACACAATTTTGAGTACATTTCCAAAATATGCATGGTCAAATTGCCACTTAACCCATTAATAAAAGAGCTGCTTTCTCTTTGTACTTCTCTTTTTCTTAAAAGAGAGAAAAAAAAAATCTGCTCTAATTTTTCATTTCTTCTTATTTTAAAAATGTTTAAAGACATCTTATGGGACAAAATATCACTAAATGAAAAATAGTAATGATAGCAATTTTCTGATCAAGTTATTATTACTAATACAAACAAAGTCGGCAGTTACACTCTAAATTTCGAAAAATATATACAACTTAACTATTTTTTTCGGCTAATTAACCTTATGTCATAGTAAAATATCATCGATATAAAACATCTTCTCATTCATTGTAAAATACTATGAAATGCTGTGTTACATAGGGGAAAACAAATAAATGATCTTATACAGTAATTTTATTTAAAGAGCCAATTCAGATTTAAAAAACTACATAAAATATTGCAAGCTCTCTGTAAAATATAACTGAATAAAATTAGAGGGGAAAAAAAAGTTTAAAAGAGAATTGGGCCTACAATAAAGAATCACAACTTACTTTTCATCATTTTTATCTCTATAACGAGAGGGATAAAACCTTTCCAATATACACTGCACTTGCTGCTGAGGAGTAGTAGGCCCGGTGCTACATCGAACTTTGTCCCCATTATAATCACCATACTCAATCTGTTAATGATAGAAATTTCTATGTAACAGATGATAGTAAAATTTATTTAGAATATAGCACACATTAAATATAGCTTGATTAATGAATGTCTCTCAGGAATAGTAGTATGAAAATGGTTCCCAACAAATCTGAAAAATTTTATCGGAGATGCATATATATATTATACCAACTTAATGAAAGTTTTCCTTTTTTTACTATCACGAAATAGAAATTGCATGTTTATGTTGTCATAATTGTAAATTTAAATCAGGATAAAAGCTTTTTGCAATAAATGGTTTTAAAAAAAATGTTTACAAAAAATGCTTAGTTGACTATAGACATTCATAAATTCTTATTTAAACTTGAGTCCTACTAAAACAGAAGCCAGAGAAGAGGAGCAATAAGTTTTTTGAGTTGCTCCATACAAAAATGCACAGAAAATATTCATTTATCATAATTTATTTAAAGTATCTATCCAGAAACGTTTGATAGAAATTTTAATCGTGACCAGACATTTTTGTGGTCATGATTCATACAGAGTTTGCATCACAAAGGTTAGTCTTTAGGTTGTCTTAGCCAAAGTCAGGTAGCAGCCTAGTAAAAGATGAAATGTGGTAACTGATGGTTCCAGTTTTAAGTGTCATTTTGAAAACCACAATTTTGAAAGATTGGAAATAATAAGTAGACAGAAGAAAATTATTCCATTGAAGAAACAATCTTGAGTTATCAAGATAAAATAAATACTGAAATTACTGTTTTTCAAAACGTAGAAAAATTAGAGTTGCTGAAGTTTGACTTGTCACATGCTGGCAGTATAAAAAAATTATAAAATAAAAAAATAGGAAAAATATGATCTTACTTGAGCCATCAATACAGCTAATTCAAGGGATAATTCTTTACTAAGAGGAAATTTTCCTGTCACTACATCTTCATTGATTTGATATGCAGTCAAAAGGCGTTCTTTGTCAGTTTCAGCTTTCAGCAATTGTCGAAAGCACAACCTACAATACAAATTTTTACAACTTAAATAACATATTACATAAATAATACATACAGTAATTTCATAGCTATTAAATTATCATATATATGTATATATATTCACATTATGCATAATTAATGTATATAATAATTTCACTTTGAATGTGCTGAATTTGAGCTTCTTGAATGCAATAACTTAAGAAGAAACATAACTAAGGAATAATAATTATAAATTACCTATTTTTGTATGTAAGCTTTACAACTTTAGTGCTTTCAAATTTGCCTAAATGTTTTTCCCTAAGTGCTTGTTCCCATTTAGATATCACATCACATAACTGAAAAACAAATCAAGCAATTAACAATGAAAGGGTGGAGGAGGAGGAAAACATTATAAATTTTTAAAAAAAAGGAAGGAAAATTGCAAAGGAAAGAGCAGGAGCATTAAAAGGGTATTATTATTAAGAGAATGAATTTATTCAGTACCTTAGCTGTACTATGAAGGCAATGTTCTAAAGATTTGTCTATAGGATCATCACTAAACAGTGCAAAACCAGAATGTGTGGAGTCCCTTATGCCAGCTTCTTCATTTACAGTTTGAATAAACTCCTCAACAGTGGTTGAACCATCAAATCCAACAACCTAAAAAAAAAAAACATAAATCAAAGACTGAAGATGATGTCAGTAATTGAATTAATTACTTTTGTGACAGCTTGATAAGTCAACATATGGTAAAGTTGCTTATGTACATTCCAATGTTTTGTAAATTCCAATAAGAAGTAAAGAAGCAAAAGAGAAATCAAATCAAACATAAAGTATTTGTCCTATTTTAGATAAGTTCTATTAAAAAAAATCCAACACCTCAAACTTCAAATTATGTACATATTCCAAAAATATATCAACAAGAGAGAAAAGCAGACACATTCATAACACCTATGTAAACTACCATGAATTTTTTAAAGTAATAGTATGTTTAATTAATTATGAATAAATACCAAAGTATTTAATTGAAAAAGAAAAATATTGAAATTAATTTGGCATAATCTTATTCATTGGAGTACCTATTGGTTTAGAAAAAAACATCCCCCCCCCCCCCAATCACTTGTATAAACATGGAAGTATATATATTAGATACAAAGAAATAAATTAATAAGAATAAAGTAAAAATAAAAAAGAAAGCAAACATATTAGTTACTTCATTACCATCTATAAAATATAAATAGCAAGAGATGCATTGTATAAAAGTGTTACATCGATTTACAACTTTATAATAAAACAGTTTGTAATTTCAAAGTTAATCTAGAAATAATATTTTATCAGATTACATGAACGCCATAGAACACATGCAATCTGATTTTTAAAACAACAAATATTAAAAGTCCTATACATATTTCATGAAATGAATTAATAATATCATTTATATATTTATTTTTATGAAAATAAAAATTAAATCAGAAGAACTCACTTTTTTGGCTAAGAAAAAAAAAAGTGAAATTACCTGATAAGTTCCATTTAAGAAATGCACTGGAATGCTGTGTGGAAGAGAATGATGATAAGGATTCTTAAGTAATATACTTAAAACTTCCATGCGAGATGGTTTACTTTCACGCCCTCCATTCAGAAGTGTTCTTTCCAATGTTCGCTGGCAAAAAATTGCATATTTCCCAGATTCAGTCCTATTCAACAGAAAACAAGATTTTCTTGGCTAAAACAATCCTCTATATTACATATATATATATATAATACTAACATTATTTTATATTATAAATATGCCTACATACAAAAGAATAATAAATGTGAAATAAAGAAAAATGTACATTTCATTTTGATACGTGCATTATCCTTTCTCAGTTTCGGCCTACATTTGATGTCTAACAAAAGGAGTAATTAAGGTTTTAAAACTATATTTCCAGTATTACTTAGGCTTCTAGGGCAGGAATTCATAGGATAATTACAGGGTTTCTCCTCCACTTTGAATTTTTTAATCCATGTCCTTTTGTGACTTACAAGAGATATTATTCTTTTCTACAAATAAATATATTTTCAAAATAATAACCAAGGCAGTATTTTGTGAAAGTAAGAGAAACGCCAAACTTTCTACCTGTAAATATGTAAAAAGTAGCAGGAGTTGGGAACCTTAAATAGTTTTGTATTTTGATGATGAAAATTAGGATTTGCCATGGAAGGGGAGAGAGGGTTTCCAGAAGGAAAACAAAACAAAAGGGAAGGGAAGGTTAGTCAAGCAATGTAAGTTTTTGTCTTCTCAAATTAAAAGCAGCAATACAGTAAAAAGATTTTCCAGTGGGATATGCAGAAAGTATAATTAAAATTATAATTAAATCAAGTAATTATGCTTACATAATATATACATATTAGTATGTAGGGGAGTTATAGATTTTTATCTAAATTTTACCTAAAATGTGAAGAGTTTTTTTTAACAATTCCATATTAAATTATTTTTAAAAAAAAATGATAGCCTTACTTACTTTGGATCTGCATTTCTAGATAAATGCATTCTTAAATACCACAGAGTTCTATTCTTTGGAACAAATAATGATAAAGCTAATGCTAGTAGCTGCCAACTTTGAACAAACACAAAAGGTGGAGGGTTGAGCTTGCTTTCAGGTGGTGGTATCCGGTCGTGGGAGGTAGTTGAGGTAGGAGATAGTTTTTCAGAGGAATCACATAGAAATAATGACTGAGTAGCACACAGTAGTAATTGCTAAAAGAACGGAAAAAAATAATAGTTATGATGTGAACTCGCAAGTAAAATGCAATTTTTTGCATTCATGTTTCAAAAGTCTTTGCCTACTCTGACAAATATTTTTCTAATGCTCTTTGATTGTGTGTATTTCAACATTTTTCAGGAACCTTCAGATTATTTGATCAATTTTCAACTAATTTTTCTGGCACAATCATAATCTTTTCTGATTATATGCATATTGAATGCAAACTTGAAGAATTCTGAATGTAACTAATTAGTCAATTATATTTAAATTTGCAATAACAATACTTGTTTCAGAAGTTTTTTCTTTACATAGTACAATGCAGCAATTAAATGTAAACACCATTCGGGCAAATAGCAATTTTATTGTTACAAATAATAATTTTACATATTATTAATGGGTCTCAGCTTTTAAAAGTAAAAATTTTAATTGTTTCCTTATCCCTTGTAATTCTTATGAAGCTACTAAGGGATCATTCATAAATGATGTCACGCGCCGAGAGGGGGCGGGGGGGGGGGGGGGGTTCAAGAAAGTGTGGCAGTTTGTGATAAGGGGAGGGGAGGGGTAACAGGAAGTGTGGCATAGTACATATTGATTTCCAAAACATTTAAAATCCAAAAATTGAATTTATTTTAAAAAATTTTTCATTTCTATACTTTGATTTTAAAATATCTATTTCATTTTAAATCGAAAACACTGATGCGGAATAAGGTTTAAATTGACTTCTAGTCGAAAGTTTAAAAGTATATCTTCGGCAATTACACTTTTAAGATAAAATACGAGCAGATCATTTCTCAAAATTTGAACAATTAATATTTTTTACTACTCTTCTTTGTAGTAAATTTAATCTCATTTTATACCAATTAAGTAAGTCATTATTATTATTATGCTCTCAAATGTCATTCAAAGCTCAAAAATAAAATGAGAAATGTGATCTATAACGTAGTGCTTTGTTTGTGAACTGCAAGTACACATGCTAATGTAATACAGCGTGACATGTGACAAAGGGGGGTGGGGTATGCTGAAGTATGACACTTCATGAGAAAGGGAGTGGGGTCAAATATATTGAAAAAAGTGTGACATCATTTATGAATGGTCCCTAAGCTTTAAAAAAGTAATAATAAATAATGATTTTTTCCTTTTTTGTTAAAAAGTTAAAAATCATTGATAATCAGCAATAAAACTTCAATTATGATGCTTGTAATCAGAAGATGCTGCATTATGTACAATTAGAGAAATCTTAAGCTAAAAATATAGGCAACATTTATCTGTTATAGTATTATAATGCATCATTGTTCATAAAGAATGTGGGGGGGAAATACTAACTTGAACACCTGGTTTGTGGTAAGAATGGCGTGATGTTTGTTTCATTAGTTGACAAAGAAGTTCATTTTGCAGTTCTGTCTGCACGAGGCACTGGTGCAAGGCATTTTGGGCCAGAGCGACATGATAATCAATGCCTGATGCATCAAGAGGCACTGAGATGAACAACTGGATGGACTATGATAAAAACAACTCGGAATTATAAACATCATATACAATTTATAAACAACATCAAAGATTATAGTTACTTTCATTCATAACAGCTTATTAAAAACTAAATGAAAAATCACTTTTCATAAAGTAACAGTATTATAAGGAACTAATAATAATGTACAAATAAATGATTGTGAATCTATCCAAGCTTGTTATTTGAGAGATCAAAAAGGACTAATTTCTCCACCATTAGAATTTTAGAAACATAATGTACTTGATACGAGTGTATGCATTTAATTTATTGTTGTTCCCATAATATGCATTGAATTTATACCCTTTGACCACCCTACTCAGTGGTGTAGTCCTGAAAAAAAAGTTGGAGGAATGCTTACGCATACGAAGATGAGTAATTGAGATCAAAAGTGAGGGGACGCTTATGTTAAAATTTTAAAAAATGTGGGGTAAGCTTGTATCAAAATAAAAAGATAGGGGGACACCATCCCCTGCGTCCCCTCTCAACTATACCACTGCCCCTACTGTAAGAAAACTTTGAAATGATGGGCCTACAACCTACAAAAGTTTTGTTTATTGTTCTTTTAGTACAATGTTTTTTAAAAAAAGAAAGAAAGAAAATTAAGCGTACCAATTGCTATGTTCACATACAGTTCTTAAAAACTGAATTAACCCCTTGACATACAATGACGAGTCTGACTCGTCATTCAATTCATGGGGCACTGAAGATTTTGATGGGAAATTATTATTTTTTAATGCTATGTAGATGTTCTTTGTTAATATCAATCTTTTTTATAAAAATCCAAATTTCAAAATAAAATACTATTTCTCA
Source organism: Octonoba sinensis (assembly GCA_038502835.1). Classification (NCBI taxonomy): domain Eukaryota; kingdom Metazoa; phylum Arthropoda; class Arachnida; order Araneae; family Uloboridae; genus Octonoba; species Octonoba sinensis. The sequence continues at coordinate 126,118,573 of CM076599.1, forward strand.
GCTTTCATGTTGTTCAGTTATGAGAAATTAAATAGTATTTTTTGGTCACATTAAGTTCCATTTAATTTGTATGACAAAAGGTTAAAAATATTTCTATTATATTTTGTTGAAATAGAAGTCTGAAGTTGCAACTTACCGCAACTACACCGAGTTCAGATGTATAAAAAATATTTACTTTCACTTTTTTAATTGAAAAAAAAAAAAAAAAAAAAATGTGACAGCTCTTCTTTAAAAATACAATATTTTTGATTATGTGATTTAATATTTAAACCAAAGTTTACCTTTAATTTTTTTCGGGGACATAAGAAAAGTGCAGTGCATCTGAATGAGCTATTATATAATGAAGGTGCATATTACTATAATCCCATATTACTAATGTACAGATAACAAAGAGAGTAAGAATTAAATAGCAAAGATTGTTAACTGCACAAAATTATTAAAATGATACTCTCCTTTTATGCTCATTTCAAGATGCTTATCTGATTTTAAAAATAAAATTATTGGATGTAACATTTTATATTTGTTTTATCAGTTTGCTTTAAATAACAAAATTTTTTTTTTTAAATGGAAGTTAGTTCCCAGGGTCGGTGGAAGGCTGAGGCAGTGAGGCATTTGCCTCCAGGGACAACGCCCTAAAGAACGGCAGCTATTAACAGAAAATTCATATATTACATAAAATTACACTTTTATGTAGTAAATAAGAAAAATAAATCTGTCCTGTTGATATTTAATACTATTTAAATAGATATGTGCCTATTTACTGACAATATTTTTAGTTCCTGCACTCTACAAAATATATATAACAAGGACACAGAATATTTTTTGTCTCATGGCGCCACTTATACTTGCGCCGAGCCTATTAGTTCGTCATGGAACTTTAGACTAACAAAATTCACCAATGTGTCTTCAACTACTAAATTTTAAATGAAACACACATTCTACTTTCTAAAATAATTACTTACCTTAAAAAGTTTAACAGCCTCAGCTTGAAGTTGTTCGGACGGCAGACTAGTAAGGGGTTGTGTTAAGCTATCTTTTGAGTACAATAATAAAGGATGCTTCCAAATAACACAGTCTATGAAAAGATTTATATGTGAAAGTTATATAACTTCAATTATTTAAGAATTTTTACAGTTTGAATTTTCAGTAGAACCTCTGTTAACCGGCTTAATTGAGACCGATGGAAAGCCGGTTAATAAAAATATGGTTAAAGTGGGGGATAGCAAAAAAATGGGAGCTATAAAATGCAATTTAACAGAGAGTGGAGGTGTGATGATTTATTGCGTTTTAGTACAGTTACTTTGAAAGTTACATACCAGTTATCAAGCGCTTGGCAAGACTGAATTGACTGACCCACTGAACCTAAGATTAGCCAATAGCCACACTTGATTTCATAGGACATTGTACACGGATTCCCAGAACACGCAGCCCCCTCCTACATCTGAACGTTGCTTTTGTCCGGGAAAGGATTCCATGAAAAAATTCACTCGAGTACCGCAGCACCTGTTTCTTCAATATAACTAGCGCTCTAAAAGATTTGTTTTTTGAATTTTGAAAATATGAGCCAGATAAGGCGAAGGCTGGTTAATCCAGAGCATGTTAAGAGAGGTTCTACTGCACTATATAGCTCAAAATTTAAAAACCATTTTTAGAAAGAACTTTACAATGGAAAATACTATACAAAATAAGACAAAAATTTTCAAATATCTTAAATGCAGAATATTTTTAAAGATTTTTTAAAAAGCATCACTGATAGAAGTGTTTAATAATAATATAATTGAAACAAAACGTATCTGAAGATCTACAATTATTTATATATTTCAATATTTAATAATACAGTCGAACCCCGATATAGTGAACCGTCTGCGGACTTGACAATAAGTCCACTATAACCGGTGGTTCACTATATCCAAATTCTTTGAAAAAAGTATTTCTTTTTAAATATGACTGAAGTTGTTAGAAATAATACACAAATTGCTTATAAATACATAATTTCATCAAATAAACATTAAAACAAACATTAAAAAGAAAAAAAAAATCAGTTGTTACTCACAAAAACTTGATTTTATTCTTACTTTCTATGCATGAAAAAAATTAGTAATTTTAGATTGAACAGATTTCGATTTTAAATATAGTTCATCAACTTTTTTATCGACAATCAGCAAAGAGCCCAATACCTATTGATCCACATTCTCCATTGAAAAAAAAAATGTTCAAAGTATTTACTGCTGATTTCACATCTAAGATAGAGGGTGTCGATATTTTGTGTTCTTCTTCAACACCTTAATCTTCGTCATCGCTTTCTTTATTGACTTCAGAAATGATGTCATCATCAGTGGGAGTGCTAGAAGTGCACACATACGAGTTGTGCCTTTTCTTCGATTTTAAATGCTTTCCTTTTTAAAGTAGTCATTTTTGCTGAAGTTGGAAAAAAGGCATCTGCTCACCTCAAATCAAATCGAACATAATGAGGAGAGGCACTTGAAAACGAGGGAAATTCTTGGAATGATCCAGTTACTGGTTTCAAGGGGTGATTTGTAAAGAATAGAGCGGATATAGAGATAAGTGGGTTCCTAGAATTCAGTGAGAGGAGCAAGGGGGAAAGGAGTGAACAATTGGGACTGTTACCGGATTGGGGGGGTGGGGAGAGGAATGTTCTGTTTAACAACTTGTTTGCACTTGTTTAAGACGATAAGCATGAAAGAGTGAAATTTGACACAATAGAAATGCTGGCTTTTCAATCACAACACGTGCAAGTTTACAGTTGGAGAACTGGAAAAAAAAATCCAAGGGAATGAAATTTGAGTTCACTATAAACGAACTACCAATTTCTCAATTGTCCACTATAAGCATATAAAATAACATTAGTTAAATAGGAGTTTGGATGGGACCACTAAAAAAGTTCACTACAACCGAGTGTTCACTATATCCCAGGTTCATTATAGCGGTGTTCGGCTGTAATTTCTGAAATGCTGAAATCCTGCTTACAACAGCAAATAAAATGCAAATGTAGTAGCACCTACTTATGATGAGTTTGGAATCTAATGTTTTTGATGCAAACCCATTGGTAACAATGAACAGATCATACATAGTTAACAAATAGATTTGAATAAGGTTGAAATAATTCTCAAATGATTCCCTTTTATGATTACATTTTCATTGGTCATTAAGTTGAAGGTAAAAATAGTAAATAAAATAAAGATTGTATAACGGGAAACACTTCGACATTTAACCTTTATTCTCATAGAGTAGCATATATGCTACGTGGGGTATTTCCCTTACTTTCTATTTGTTAAGTGATGTCAACGCATATGTTACATTGTTATTTGCTAGCCCTTATTCTCATAAAGTAGGATATATGTTACCTGAGGTTTTCCCCTGCTTTCTATTTGTTAACAAATAGAAAGTAGGGAAAAACCCCAGGTTGCATATACGCTACTTTATGAGAATAAGGGTTAATGAACTCATTTGTTGCTGTGAACTTTCTTATGTAGGAATAAATAAACAAGCTCTCAGAACTCACTTCAAAGCGCCTAAAATATTTTATGTGAAACACTACTCGGTACTCCATCCTATGTTGGAATTTTAACTTTTAATACAAGGTGAAAGTAAGCAGAAATGCTCGTCTTTTGGATCTATTGTTAAAAAAATGTATCCCCATATTGAAAAACGTGCTCAATTTAGTTAATGATTCAACTTCTGATCCCTTCATCTCTCCATCCTCTAATTCAAAAAAATATATATATATTCATATGATTCAGGATCTTGGTTTTTTAAAAGTTTATAACCTACTCAATGACCAAAATTTTGGAAAAAAGAAAAGGATTGTATATGATATTCCAGTTTGACACTGATGAACTAAGCTACTTTGAAAACATGCATGCAATTCACATTACTTTGTTTCTTTTTCACTTTACCAGCAGCATAAAAGTAATGAATTTAAGTTTAAAAGCACTTACTTTCATCACCATCTACTTCCATAAGTCTAGCCAGCAGCTGTTCATACTGAGTTCCAATTAGATTGTCTCCACAAGATACTACAGTCAAATGGTACAACCAAGCATCCTGACAATAAAAAAAAATGCTTCTCTTAAAAATAAATATTTATAAAAAATACATAAATGATTTTAAAAAATAAAACTTTTTTGTTTTGTTTTAAGTCACCAAAAAAGTGAAAATAACAGGGAAAATAATCATTTTCCAAAGGGCTTAAAAATGAAAGTCAAATTTCATAATATCTTTGAATAACTAAGTCCCATTTACATGATAGATACAAAATTTTATTTTTATTTTCAACGTGTTTTTATTGCAAATGTATTGATTCAAACAATATAAAGAAATATGAAGGAGATAATCTTAAAAATATTTTCTCATTCAGCTCATACTAGTTGAATTCCACTTTAATGTTAAATGTACAATATTCCCTATCAATTAGATGAGTTTTGATTCCCTTTTCCATTTTAAATTGAAGGAATTCCTATGGAAAATATTACCATTCTAATTAAAACCCCAATAAATTTAATATTTTTACTACTTTCAATCAAGAAGTTACGTGGATTTTTTTTACACTGAGTAAATGTTTGTAAACTTCTTTTTCCTTTTTTTTTACCACCTCACACAAGGGGCCGGCGCTAGGCTGAGGCGGTGAGGCGCCCGCCTCAGGGCGCGTCATTCTTAGGGGCACATATTGGCCATAAATATTGACTGCATCGTTTTAAATAACAAACAATTTCTTGTTTTGCACATTCTCCTTATCTTCTCCACAGCGACAGGCAGCTTCAATGCATTGGGAGGGGGCACTTTATAAGTGTTTGCAGTTCTAGAAAGTGTCTTCTCTATTTTATAATGAGCAAACGCAATATATTGCTTTTTCTGTTTTTTTATTTTTCCTTATTCAGTAGCGATTTCTGAGCAGCGATTGCTTTCCTTCAGCATTTTGAAAGTTAAAATATATATAATTCAAATATGTATCCATCATATTTTTAATCTCTATTCCTTCATAATATATAGTAGGGGCGGAAAAAAGTCTTTTGCCTCAGGGCGCCATTCGTGCTAGAGCCGGCCCTGCTCACACATTATCAAATATCATACAGAAAAGAAAAGAAAGATAAGAATTTTTACCATTTCTTGCTTGCCAGGCATTATTAAATAAGTAGGCCCCTGATGATTTGGAAAAATTCCTATTGTATACTCAGATTTTGACATTGAATCTTCTTGATCTTCTTCATCACTATCTGAAACATGCAGCACTTCTTCCACTCTTGCATCTCTCATATTAATTTGACCTAAAGGTTTCTAAAGAATAAGAGTGCATCATTAATCAAGCTAAAAGGGGGGGGGGGGAACAAAACACAATGTTAGAAATGCGAGCAATTTAAAGTTTGGCACAAAATAACAAAAGAAATATTCTAAAAGCCTATTTGTGGAGAAAATGGTATTTCTGAAAATAGTATACTATTAGATGTTTTGGTATACACCAGTGTTTCCCATCCTTTTCCACGTTGCAACCCCCTATGTACTACACACACACACACTTTCACACAAATATTTTGACATAAAAACAATACAGTAAATTCCAAACTCTCTGAATGCAACCCTCCTGTAACTTTGTTTATTTTATAATATCCTGGACCCTGTAAAATAAATTTACAGAGGGGTTGGGCTGAAAGATTGCATTTTTAATTTAACATTTTTTATGTGCACTTCAACTGAAAATATATGCCTGAAACAGAGCCTTGGGCGATGATCTCATACTTATCGGAACACTGTGTTTACACATGTTTATGTAATTTGTTTTTTTATTTATAATATGCATTGAGTATATACATGGGTGAATCACTATCGTTGTAGATTTTCTGGTTCTCAGTCGTATCATTACTCTTCTCATCACTATAAATGCTTCTTATTATAAAATTATATTTTCTCATTGTTTTTATCAACTTAGAAGTGAGTCAATAGGCTAATTAAGATAAACTTTAAATGTTTAAACTTTAAATTACATAAATTTGGAGATATATCAGCTTATAAATATCATGATATATATATATCAACCAATGCTGGAGTTTATTGATAAATTTTTATAAGAACAGGTATAAAGTTTGCTTAAAATAATAAGAAATACAAGAGTACACACAAAAAGGCAACAAAAAAAAAAATTGTGAGCTTTGGTCTCACAGAATAAAATGTGAACATTATAAATTACATTCACAAGATAAAACAGAATGCTAAAACCAAAAAGACTCCCAAAAAACCCAACAATTTTTAATTTAATGGAAAAAAGCAAGATTTTAGAAATCAAAATAAATAAATAATTAATTTATTACATTATTATGGCAAAAATTCTAAAAGGTAGTAAAAAAAATAAATTACTGATCTTATTACATTCATTTTTGCTCAGAACATTATATTAATCAAAAAATATAAAACAAACAGAAAAACTCCCTACCCCCCCAAGTTACTGGATTTTTTTATGCGTATGAAAAATGAATAATATTAAAGGACATTTATCAAAATTTCAATTTTTTAATATAAAAACAATATAGCAAAACTTGCCCCAAAATTGCAAATAAGTAAAAATAGGACAACCTCAAAGCAAAAGCATCACTTACAGAGTCATTTGGAGTTTTATAATACAAAAACATTCTTCCTACTAACGAGCACCAGCATTTCCTAGAATGTCCATGTTTTACCTATAAAAATGAGAGTAAAATTGGTAACTTCAGAGACAAAAAGCATATTTGTAAAGTAACCTAAATCTATGTACCTTTGTAACCCATCCTTGAATAGAAGGCTTGTTGTCATCTTTGTTGACTGCTAAATGAGTCGTATTTCTACGGATAACATTTTGAAGAACTAAAAATAAAATTTGATCACAATGGGTGAGTAAATAGGAAGAAATTAAGTTTGATTATCAATACTGAGTTTTATCATGGAATAAAAATTATAACAGACATTGAAAAGCTAACCTTTTATCCATTCTTCCATAGTAGAATTTGAATCTGCAGTTAAATAGTAAGTTCTTTTTGATGTAGCAACCTAAAGAGAATAAATAAGGAGAAGATATTTTTACTATAAAATGATTAAATATTATAATAAAATTATAGATTCATTCTTGATGAATGTAATTAATAAAAATGATTATGAATCTATAACATTTTTAATGAAATAAAAACAAAATGCAATTTAATTATAGTGTACAAGCATGATACTCAAATATTTAAGTGCATATTTGAATTCTTTATATTGTAATTAATAAGCAAATGACAGAAGACATTTAACAAGCACTATCTTATATATTTAGAAGAGCACAATTCTTGCCTATACATATATTTATACAGGATACCAAATTTTAAAACAACTTTATAAAGAAGAGAAAAATATCCCCAACTTTAAATATACACTAATGGAACAAACATATTTCCCCATTTTTGCTGAAATTGTTCATAATATCCATTATTTTTCACTTATATCATTGTTGCAAGAAATAGAAAACTGTCTGTGTACAATTTTCCTTGCATCAAATAGTATCGAATCCACTTCCATAGAGTTTTAGAGCAACTAACAATATTCTCAAACATTACTTAAAATGGGAGTAAACAATAAGAAACGCAGGGAAAATAGAAACCAGTGACTTTCAAGAGTCTTGGATATCATATTAATTTGTTTAATAAATTATTCTAAATTTAGTTTAGGACTAATTTTAAAATACCTCAAAAGTTGAAGCTCCTTCAGCTCTATTTACACGAGAAACATCGTCCAATAAAATCTGACCTTGAGGTTTTCGTCCAACATCATTCTGGTATATAAATATGATGAAATATTAGTTGTTAATTACTAACATTTGAAACAGTTAGTAACACATTAATGAATTAAAAGAATTAAAACTTCTGATATAATGCTTTTTCATCACTCATTGAAAAATTTCCAAGAAATATTTTCAAGAAAATAAACTAAGAAAAAGGAGAATAGAAACTTGTTCATAATACCTGTGTTTTGTAATAACTAAGTGTTCCATTCTTTAAAACAAACCATCTTCTCCTCCACGTTTTTAGCTTTCCACCAAGCTTGGTGAGATAACCACATTTTTCAAAATTATCCTAAAAAGTAATTTGAATTAGTAAAATGTTAGCTTTTAATATATATTTTTTTAAAAGTTGCCTATTGTACTACAATTAATATTATTATAAAATTTGAAGAATTTCACAGAACTAAAACTTTATGATAATTAGTTTTACTTATTCATTACGAAATGAAGAATAGATAACAACAAATTAAATGTAGAATATTAATTCTAAAAAAAAGTTTATTTAAGTAACTCAATACTAACTTTTCTCAGGTTTTCTGAAATAATAGACATTCTAGGTTGCTCAATGGAATTTATGCTATATGTATCTGTATAAGCATCTGGAGGTATAGCGTAATCATCAGACAATACAGACTCTGCTGAAGTGTCTGAAAAAAAAAATATGTAAAACACTTACTTCATTAAATAAAAACATATATCCAAACAAATATATGCCCTGCTATATAAAAAAAAAATTTGCTATCTAATGGATCAAAATCTTTCTTCTATAAGTCCCTTTATGAAATAAAGCGATGAAATTTTTCCTGGTAATTTTTTTACAGTTCCATTAAACCTCCCGAATGCAGCCACCAATGAATGGGCTGTTCCAAAAAGTGGCATCATGCAGAAGTTTTACAAATAAGATCAGTGTTTCTATGCATACCATGTAATGATTTAAATCTTAACAAACCTAAGACTTTCAAGATTGCCCCAATTTCAGAATATTTTTTAGACTGAGCATAAACGAAAAATTCAAAAAACAATTCAAAAATTGAAACATGTTAAACCGATTTTATCAGCAAAGTGCAACCAGAAGAATAAAAATAAATACAATTGAAATAATAATTTCAAAGTTTAAACATATTACCTCTTTTAACAGATTTTGTAGGTGAAGTGCAACCATGCTTTGCTGGAGATTGATTTAAGCTTCCTTTATTTCCCCGTCCTGGACTTCCGGTAGATGCGCTCGACTCGGTCTCTCCACTGGTAGTATGTGTAGATGTTATACGGGTATCCTCATTATCAGAGGAATCAGTGGATTCTCCAGTAAAAGGAACAGAACGAATTTGTGAAGCTCTCTGATGAAAAAAATTAACATTCATTTATCAGAAAAGTAAGCATTCTTTTATTTTTATCAACTTTTTGAATACAGCTGAAGAAAATATTTTCCTTCTATTTCAAATTTATTTCATAAAAGCAATATATCTGTGAAATTAATATGGTTTTCATATGCTAATAGCTCAAATAAATAAAAGTGTAATAAATTAGTTTTTACTGATATAGATGTAAATTACAATTTTGAAAAGGGTATTTCATTTTTGAAGCAAACATGTGTAATTTCATAATCTTGTTATAACATAACGCAATAATTAAGTATTAAATTGGGTGAAAAAACATGTAATAAAATAAGCTATGAAATTATACAATATGCACGAGATTCAGTTTATCACACACATATTGCATGCCTACTTCAGATCAATTTTTATTTATGATGCACTTTTAACAGTTAGATATTGTATCATTGTAAAGTTCAATCCAAAAATAAACTAATGCTTAATTAAACATTTATAACCAAAACAGAGAGAAACACACACACCAGAAAATTTTTGTTTGACAAAACTTGAATTTAATATATTAAAACATATTCAAAAAGGAAAAATTGCGCCTGATTCAGTACACAGTTTAATAATATTTCAGCAGAAAAAAGGAAAAATATATGAAACTTACACCTTTAACCATAGCATAAACAGGAATGCTCATGTCTGTAAATGAATCTGTAATGTAGTTATCTGGGGTCTTTTTGGGTTTATGAGAAGGAACTGTTAAAAGAAAACTTATTATATTAGTGTTCAAAATACTACAAAGTACAAAAGTAATTTCACATAGTTGTAACATGCAAAAACAAAAATGCCTGATTTGCTGTCCAATAGCCAAAAAATCCTTGCCTCAGAGCCAGAAGGTTTGGGAAGAACCTGAAGCTGACATTGTATTTGTTGCAGGGATAAATAAGCAAGTGAAGATAGTTGAAACACACAATCACTGAATAATGGTTTCAATTAATAATTTATTCTTTAAGAGTTCAACCGGAATAAAAAAACAAATTCTTTTAGGATAATGATGCCCATTCTCGAGAAATTAAAGCCCCAAGCATTACTTGTTCCAAATTTCATGAAAATTCCAAAAAAAAAAAAAGAGTCCAGTAGTTTTTTTTTTTTTTTTGTGACCATGTGCTACTTACTTTCAAGAAGCAAGTAAAAAAAACAAGCACATGGAAGAATTAAAAAAATATATACTTACTTATAGGACAAGTGTGGAGAGCATCACGAGACAATGAAATACCATTCACAGCTACTTCATAAATCCTAGACTCCTAAAATTACAAATAAAAAACTTAATTTATTTCACTCATATTACAAATACATGTTAATATACAGGATTTAAAATCCCAGATCTAATTTCTCTTTTCAAAATCATAATTTCTTCTCTAATTTAAATCAAGTCTCATGCTTATAATTGTTATTTATAGTTAGAATGGATAAATACTAATACTGCTAAAATTAGGAGCATTTTCAGCTTTTACTTTTAAATTTTACTATGTATGTTGGCTTGTAGAAAACTTCCAGAGAAAAGGGCATTGAAAAGGATGCAAAAGAATACGCATAGGATAGGTTGAAATATCATCAGTCCCACTGCATTCAGGGTTCATACAAGATTTGCTTAATAAAAAATAAGGACTTTATAAGGACTTTGTCAAGGTAGAAAATAAGCAGTGTTAGCAAACATATATATCGTGACATTTAAAAACTTATCACGATGTATTTTTACCAAGCTATGAACTCTGCATAGAATTCTTATTAAATGTATCTTAGACACTCCATTGACTCACTTCTAAAAAGCTTGTGGTAAATGCAAAATATTGAAAAATTTAAAACTGATAATTCTACAAAAAAAAAAAAAAATACGCATAAACCAGTTAAACAAATGGGAAAAAGAATTATGACTATAAAGAATTTAAAAACGAAAATAATGAGAAAATCTTCCTTCTCCTTAAAATCATATATTTCTTCTTTACATACAAATGGAAACAATATTACTTAAAATTTGTAAAATTAAGTATGATAACTATAAACAATACATTATTTTTCCATTACATGTTTTAATTTGTGGGATGTTAAGATTGTCATTTTCTCATGATCATGAACAAATCAAAATTATGAAGAAATATAATATTTGATTCTCACTATGAAAACTTTTTAGCATGAGTGAAAAGAAAGCTTTGTTATTTGTGAAAAGATATTGATACCATTGCTGTTATTAGTATAATTTTAGCAGAAGTTAATTTGCACTAGCAAAATAAGGGTTATGTAAATGCTTTAGTCATATTTATCATAAAAAGCAAATATTCATATAAACATCACATTTCCCAACATTAATTACAAGACAAAGTTACTATAATTTCAAAATAATTTTGTTACCAGATTTACCAAACCAGTCATTTTGAGTGTTTCGAAGCTTCCATTTAGCATGATTTGTTAATAATTATAGTGCAACTTTCAATTGCATTGGCCTTTCCTAACGTAGGACAAGTTAAGGTGACCGAAAGTTTTATTATAATGAGTAGCAACTTGATGTAAAATGAAAGTTTAGAAATGGTTGAAAACGGCCCGGTAAATAGTGTTAAAAGAAGTGAAATCAATAGCTAATTATTTCTATCCCATATGAAATATCACCAACTATAAGGAGTTTACAAATTGAAAAACTAAAAATGAAAATTAATGAAAGCATAAGAATTGAACAAAAACTTTTCAATTAAGAGTCAATCTTTTTCTTCTTTTCATCTATTTTCCTACATAAATTAAATTTCCTCGCTTTTTTCCTTTGATCTTTTTCTGTAACTATTAGATTTTATAAACAATTGAACATCTTTTGCTGCTTCTGCTTTTTCGGCCAAATCCTCTGTCATATTTTCTAACGGATTTCTCCTTTTAAATACACCTTTTCTTTTGCTTTAAAAAATATATATCATCAATTATTCTTTTTGGTTTCATTTTCGCAGAGGCAGACTGTTACTACTGCCTTTGTTCTGTTAGATGCTGCTCATATTTTATTCTGGAGGACGCCACTGACCTTCTCCTTTCCTCAGTTATAACCACTTCATGTAGGAGATCAATGTTCTTCCAACTTTCAAATATGATTTATTAGGTTGGAATTTACGAAAAATATTTGAATAAGACAGAAATGGATAAAAGTAGTTATTGCCTGCATCAGTTATGGCTTTTGTTACTTCAATAAATACGATAATTCTTTGTTTTAATCCTGCCTGTAGTCTTCCTTCCTTCACCTATTATCACCTAACTATGCATAAAGCGCAGAAAATTGTAACTGGATTAATGAACTTCTAAGATCAAGAAGAGGCACTATCAAAAACCTTAGTCTTATTTTTCCTCAAACTTAACAATTATTTTATAATATTGGAAAAAAATCTCCAAACAGAAGATTGCTGATTTTTTTTCATGCTTTTTAATTATGAATGAAAGCAGAAAGAATTGCCAATTTATTTTGCAGCAATATTATAATGAGTACTTGAAAGGAAAAACCTCTAATGCTAAACACCGCCAAAAATTTAAAAAAAAACTAATAAAATTACATACAAAGGGGGGGGGGGGGGGGCATTTTAGACAAAAATATTTTGTTAACTAAATTATTAATAAGGTTGTAATATATAATAATTACAATTAAATGATATAATATCACTAAAACGTAAAATAACTTTTGAAAAATTTCTTATATTTTCGGGCAAATTTTCAAGTGGGTGTGGCAAAATTACGTCGGTGCAAGCTCTTTACTACAGAAACTAGAACTTAATAAAGATAAAAAATAATGGTCAGCTCAAAGTTATTGATACCCACGAGGCAGAATCGGGCAGTAAATGAGAACTAGGAAGTTTCACCGAAGCCGATGACATCGGATTTCGAAATGCATAAAAAAATCGGGACCGAAACTTGAAAGTGCAAAAAACTGACAAAATGCGTAAATTTTACTCCTAATGTGTAAAAGTTGTTAGTAGGTATGTATGTTAGCGCGTTACTTTCAAAAATTTGCATAGCAAAAAGAGGAAGATAGTTTTCCAAAATTATGGATTTTTCACGGAAACTAAATTCTTAATCTCCAAAATTATGGAAAATACGGAAAAATCACATGTCTGAAGAAGTTAAAGCGCAAAAACTTATTTTTATTATTTCAGAATAAAAGCAACCATTAACAAAAAACATAACTGAAAAACGAACCCTTTACGAAAATCGCGATGGCAAAAATCAAACTATACGTTTTCAATTGCAATTACATTTTATTTCCCTTCTTTTTAAAACATTTATAATATCTAAAAATCTGCGGCAGAAACGTTCCCGATTTTTCTTTGAAAGTAGGTTAGTCTACTTACACGAGGGTTTCCGTTTGTTTGTCTGAAAGTTAGGGGTTCGGTTTACATGCGAATGGATAATACGCAAGTATATACGGTAAGATTTTCGTAAAAAAAAAAAAAAAATTGTTTACTTCATAACTAAACTTAAAAAATAATTTAAAGGAAAACAATATGATTCTTGTAAAGGATGCAAAACGATTATGCAAAGAAAGGAACGCATGAGTTTCTTTGCTTGCACGTGGAAATTAGGAATACGTATTTTTTGCTGGAATGACGATGAACTTTTACGAAAAAAAAGGACTGTAAATGAAAAATAAGGACTATAAGGGTCCTTATTAAGGAGTACCAGAATGTAAGGAGTTTATAAGGACTTGTAAGGACCGTGCGAACCCTGGCATTATTTTTACTCATTCCATACTTCAAGAGGAAAGGGAATTCCTACTATATGACCCTTACTTTGAAGACATCCAAGTTTGAATCATTGGAGCATTGTTAAACATCTTATGAGGAACAAGCATGTTAAAGTTGACAAGATAAGCAAAACGAAATCTATATATGTACAAAAATCTAACAATGGTGTCGCAGAAACCAATGAATTCGCAACGGCTAATAACAGCAGTCAAACAGAAGGGAGATTGCATGCGTTTAAAATTCGAAAAGTGGCATATCTTGACAACTGACACGATTGTAATGCTTTTCTTTTATATAATTTCTTTAAACTATGTTTACATTTTAGTATCTAGAGTAGCAACACTTTTCAGAATACTTCAATAACAGACTCTTAGCACTAACTTTTTCTCATGTATGTACGTAAAATATATGTACAGTAAAACCTGTAAAGTTGACCACCTAAGTTGACCACTAAAGTGCTGCACTGCAAGTGGTCAACTTACACAGGTTTCGCTGCATATTACTGTTAGGATTTATAATTTTGTTTAAAGATATGATTTGCTTTTCTTTAAATTTCCAAGTGAGTATATTATTCCGCAACTTTACATACAATTTCAATTAAGTGTTAACGACATTTGGAATCTTGCCGAGCTTCCGACACTGTAAAATCTATGTACATTACGTTTCAAGCTATACGTTTTTGATTCTAAAGAGATGTGTGCAATATATAGAGAGGTATTTCCGACAGAGAACCCGATTCTTTCCATAAAGCTACTCTAAAGTAGTTTAGTTTGTAACGAGCGAGCGAAGAGAGCTCGAACTCGCGAAGCAATCTGAAGGAGCCAAAGTTATGGGGGTTGGCGAGCGATAGCAAGCGGGGCGAAAGATACCAAGTATAACAAAGCAATTGTTCTAATACATACCCAAGATGGAAACCTATGGAGAGGTGGAGTAGGAGGCCTTATATCAAGATCAGGGTCTAATCCCCCAATCATCTCTTTACTAGGAGTGTATATCTCCGCATAATCATGGAGATCATTACTTGTCTGGACAGTTCTCCGCCTTTCGCCACCAGCATGTCCATTGCCAACGTTTAGCATTTTTAACTTCCTATCTAAGCTACCATAAATATTTCCATATGCATTTCCTGCAGTTGGTTTGTTGCTATTATTCAAATCATTTTCTATGTTTGTTTGGGTAGTAGTTGCTTTTGGAGAAGAAGCTGCAATGCAATATAAACAAATTAGAATGCATCATAACAAAATTAATTACATCCCTACAAATGTAGTTATTCGTGCTTTTATATAGAGCAACTTAAGTCCTAAAATGAAAAACCCTTAAAATAAGAAATCATACTATAGCTGAAAATAGAATGTAACTGTTCTCAATAAACATGTAAATAAAACTAAGAAATAAATAAAATTGATATTAGCAAAGAACCCCACATTTGCTTTCCTTCGAGACACGTTTTCACACAGCAAGTTTGACCAGTCTGAAACTTGAATGTGACATATTTAAAATTATGATTTCACAAATCCAATAATTTCTTGCAATAAATACCTAAAGAAATACTTTTAAGCAGAAGTAGTCCCAAAACAAGAAATAGCTGAAACTAACTCCTTAACGGTCGCATAAAATCCACGAAAACAATGCGCCAGTTTTCTAGTAAAACAATTAAAAAATGTTTATTCTCTAATTATACAGTAAATAGTTTAATATTATCATCTACTTATGTAAGACAAAAAATAAATAAGTTTTTGGGATAAAGGAGAGGATTTTTTAAAATGTTTTGGTATGCTACTTTGTAAGATCACAGCCCGTCATTTTGACGGGAGCGAGAGGTAAGGGGTCAATTAGAAATAGCTCAATTTATAAATGAATGCTGCTAGAAACTAGATTTATAAAAAAAGAAAGAAAGAAAAGAAGAAAAATTTAGAAAGTAGTAAAATTATATTTTAGTTCAAAGGAAATGCATTGAATTTTTGCAAATTTTTCTATTTCTTTCAAAAGGTTTTTCTTCCTCCCCCCCCCCCCTCTTTTCATTATTTTTAATTTTTTTAAATTTGTTTTCTTGCTTTTTGTAGAAAAAATGAAGAGTATACACTTACATGGAATATCTGTCACATGCACAGTAGAATTTTTTGTAGATTCTCGAGGAAGAGATCGGGAATGCTGCTTTTTGGAAGTTTGATTTTTTGATTCTATGGCTGACCTGGATGTACCAGTCTGAGATGGAAAAGTTGAGCTAGATATTATGGAATGAGGAGGAACCATAGGTGGAAGACCAGTCTAGAAAAACAATAATGCAAACTCATCAGAATTTGATATACATCTCTTTGATCTGCTTTTTCTCCTTATGTAACTTATTACTTATCTTCCAAAAAACAAAGGATTAAATTAGATTTTTTAAATAAGCTTGCAAATAACAATAATCAGTAAGTCAATGACATAACATCTTTTTTTTTTTTTTTTTAACAGCAGATTGTCTTTCAACCATCTGGCCCCAGTATAAAAGGAAAGGGGTCTCAATCTGCCCATAAAAAGGTAAAATCTGTATGCAAAACATTCTTTTACTAAACACAAGGCTTCAAATTATTACTAAGTTACAAAATACAAATATTGTACAGAATAGTCTAGAATGAAGATTGCAAAGCTTTTTTTTTTTATATATATAATTTTGATTTTTAAAGGGTTGATATGCTAAAAAGGGTGAGAAACAATGCTATAGAAAACATTTAAAAACTATTTTCTCCATCATAGCTTCAGAAAACTGCAGTGATGTATAATAGAAATCACAAGGTCATTCTGTTTTAATATGCTAAATATTTCAATATATTCATTTAAGTACTAGTAAAAGTACTAGTACAACTCTTTCCATAAAAGAATGTGTCACAAAGCAAATTTCTCAAGACAATTAAAAATTCTAAAATTTACAAGTCATGAGTGTTCCAAAAAAAAAAAAAAGTCATTATTTGAATTGCTTAAAACAGGCTTCAGAAACCTAGTGTAAAGAAGACTTTTAAAAAAAGAATTGAGTGCAACATAATTTTGGATACATAATTTCAGAACTGTTTTTTTTCTCGAAAAAAAGATTTGAAAGACTGAACGAAGATTTTTAAATTTTAGATCCATATTCAATCATTAGTTTAAAATATCTAGTTGCCAACTTATGCAAATTAAAAATACTATCTTAAGGTTCAAAAATGTAATTGATGAAAATATTTATAGTTATTTCTTAGTTAATCTATCTAAAGCTACTAAAACAGTTTTTTTAAATAAAACTAATTTTGTCAAAAATAATTATATTAAACAATTTATGAATATGCTGCAAAACTTTAAACCAAAATGCGGCACAGTTGCATAATAATATATTACAATATTCTACTACACTACAAATGACAAAAGCAAACTATATTTTGGACAATCAATACTATAAAAATGCAAAAATAAAATAAATCATTAAAAAAATCAAGAATATAAAATTACAATTCACATTTTAAAAAAGAGAGAGAGAGAACGGGAAAGAATAGTAGACAGGCATTTTCTTTGCACTAGCTCATCGGTAGGCATCACAACTCGGCATGCAGCTCATAAAAATGAACATTAATACAAGACTGGTAAACTTTTTGTTTCAGATTGACTAATTTTATACTTAAAGTGTTGCTTTTAGTTTAAAATTCCCCAAATTGTTTTGTGAGGTTATTTCCTACCTCTTTTGGGTATAATCTAAATCTGGAGATATCCCAGTAAGTACAGTGTGGTACCCTTATGGCTGCAGACTTAGGTACTAAATTACAAGTTTCTAGGTGTTAAAATTATTTTGACCACTGAATTGCAATTATACTCAGCAAAAGCAACTAGTTTACATTAAATTGCTATTTTCTTAAAGTACTCAATTTAAAAAAAATAATAAGAAATGAAAGAAAGCAAGTAAAATTAAATTAATAAAAATGTACTACCTCATTTATGGGACGAGTACTTTCAGATCCAACTGAAAGAAGCGCATCTCCATCTTCTGAATCTGATCTCCTCGTCAAAGATACTTGACATGAACTGTCAATCCATTGGTCGACACGAGCATGCTGTGCCGACGCCCAAGAAGATTTCTTGTTCCCATCTGGTACCGAAGCGGAAGAGTTAAAGGACGGTTCATTGTTATTGATATAGTTGGCACGTTGATTGGCGCTTGAAACAGTACTCATAGGTGGAGCATCATCAGAAGAGCCTTGATCTTCCCAACTACCTCTGGAAGAATCCTACAAAAAAGATACCATTTAGTCAAAAACGGGGGGGGGGGACTTCGAACATGTTTTTACAGATTAAAACATTTAATAATCAGGGTTATTTGCTAGAAATAAATATTAACTTTATCTTGTTATCTTGTAAATTATTTTGTTCAAGGTTGCATGAGAAAGTATAAGAAATTTCATTCAAAGAATAAGAGTACATCCAGTCAACAATATTATAGCACAAAATTTTAAGAACTTAGTCTATGGAAAGTAACCAAGTCATGCATTAGAGACAAAAAAAAAAAAAAAAAAACATTATATTGTTGCAGCTTATTTCACTTTAATAAAACTCAGTTGTTTTTCATCTTGTGTACAAAATAAAGGCAACCACAACCTATTCAATTATTCAAAACTTAAAATTTCTTCCAATTTTTGGACAGACAGAAAAAGATATGATTCTTCTAAAGTTCAAACAGTGAATGATAAAATCATGGAGAATATCAACATCAACAGATTAAATAATTGAAAACAAATAACAAACCTTGGATGCTTAAAAAAACTGGAAAAAACATATGACATAAGAAAAATATTCAGAAAAATTCTTAAAGCACTGCAATATTAGGAAAATTTCAATTCAAGTCTTTAAACTACACAGTAAATGAGAAATCTAGCTTTTCAGAACAAATAGTGTTTGAAATTTCAAAAATACGTAAAAAATAACAAATTCCAAAATTTTAATAAATGTAAAAAAAAGAAAAAATACACTTCCTATACGGTGTCATTTGCAGGTTACAAACAAAAAGGAAATTATTTGAATAGTATTTATCAATTCATTAGATATAGCACCCATTTAGTATACAGTCCCAACTACGGAAGTCCACATGGGGCTATTATAACACGAAAAGACTTTATTACACTACAACTGCAAAATTTTCAATTACACTTTCTTTTAACACCATTAAAACTCAAATGAGAATAATTTGAGAGGCTGAAACTTTTTTTTTCTTTTTTTGGAAAAGATTAAATGATTCTTAAAATGAAATATTAGTGTAAGTTTTTTTTCTCAAGTAGCCACTCAAAATCATCAAAATGCTCAGGCACTTACTTCAGTATTATTTTTCTCCTTTGGTTGTGTCATTTGACTAAGTCTCTTTTTAAACAGCTCTAACTGTGCATTGCATTTTTTGTTTTCTTCCCTAAGTTGGTAATTCTGCTCTTCTAACTAAAAGCAAACAAATAAAATTCAACGAAGTTCATTGTTGTACAATCATAATACAGTAAAGCACCGTTTATACATTTTTCAAGGGACCGAGCGAAAAAAACGTATAAATGAAAAAATGTATAAGCGAAAATCACAAAATAAAACGAATATTTTCGTAATAGAAAACTAAACAGTAACTTAAAATATTATGAAAAGTAAATAATGAGTACTTTTAATAATACATACTAAGAATATAATATATATACATAATAAAATGAAATGATGTATAGTATTCCTAAATTGAATTACAATCACTACGTTTCATATTCATGCAGTACTTACAAAATATTTTGTTATTTTGGGTTGTAGCGCTTTTTTGGAATGTACGGAAAAAGTTCCTTGTTCACAGTTATAAGTGCCATCTTGACATTGTCATTTAAATCACTACCAAGGAGATATTCTTGCATGGTATTAAAACCCTCCAAAGCTTGCTAAACACTTGGCTGTGGCTTTTCAGAGCAGTTATCCTCTTCTTCACTGCTAGTTTCTTCATTTGCGACCATTTCATTGATTGTTAGAAGCGAACATGTTGCAAGTTTCGAATCACACTTCACGAATTCTTCAAATGTAGTAACGTCACTGAAATTTGACCAGTTTTCAGGTGGAAAAAAATGTTCAGGTTCGACGTTTTCATTAGGAATGACATCTACTGAAGTGAAAAACCCACCAAGGGTGAAGCAGTTTCTTATTGTTTTCGGTAAAACATTTTCCCAAGCCATCATTATGAAATTCATAGCTTTCAAGATATCAATGCTCATTTTTTCGAATTCTCCGTTATCTAAAGTAGAGATAGCTGTTTGCACTAGAAGTTTCCGATAATGTTGTTTAAGGGACTTTAAGACTCCTAAATCCAGCGGCTGCAGTTTACTGGTACAATTTGCAGGGAAAAACTTGAGTTATGTTTTTTAGAAAATCCGTATTAGGTGGATGAGCTGGGCATTGATCAATGAATAAAGTGATTCGATGTTTCTCTTTTCACATTTTATCACCCAAGTCTTTTAACTAGTTGGTAAAGAAAGACATGGTCATCCATGATTTTGTATTGGCCAAGTATTTTGCTGGTAAGGTTTTTACATTTTTAAAGCAGCGGGGCTTTTTTGATTTTCCAATAATCAAAGGAATTAATTTTTCTGACCCATCTGCATTGGCACACAATAGTACGGTCAACCGTACTTTGCTCTTTTTTCCGCCATGACACGTATCCGATTTGAGTGCGAGAGTTTTAGTAGGCAGAAGATTGTAAAATAGGCCGGTTTCATCCGCATTAAAAACGTTCTTTGGTTCATATTCTTTTAGCAGTTCTGGCAATTGGTTTTGAATCCAATCATCCACTGTTTCACAATCAACATCTCCTGACTCACCACTTACAGTTTTGCCTGTTATGCCGTGTCTTAACTTAAACTTATGAAGCCATCCCGAGGAAAATGATGCATCGCATTCTACATTTAACTTCTTCGAAATTTCTTTTGCTTTCTCAATAAGCAAAGGACCACTGATGGGAATTTTTGCACTACGACACTGATTAAACCACTGTAAAAGCACTTTCTCTATATCCGAAAATTTTCCGTTTTGAACTCTTAAGTTTTTTTGAAGCACTAGCCCCACTTTGATTATGGGTTTCCTCGATGATCTTACGCTTATAAATTATGGCGTTTAAAGTTGAAACTGGTACACCTACTTTTTTGGCTAGGTCAACTCTTTTTAAAGGTTGGGTTTCAGCCGCTTGTTTTAAAATGCACATTTTTTCTTTCAGAGACAGAGATTTTCTACTACGCGAGCTCGAAGCCATCGTGAGTGAGCGATAGATCCCAGAATTTTATAAAGTTGTTAGGAGCAAGGTTGCCATAAAGTCCCCAGGCTACTTACTAAAATTTAAGGGCGCCTGCCGTGGCAACACTGGTAGGAGAGGAAAAGCGTTCATCACCTGCTATTTCTAGGAATTGCACCGCAATCAGAATGCTCTTATCTGTGAATTTGGGATATTCGCATTTTTCCGGGGTATGTCTCTTGTTCATTTAGGCAGGTGCGTGACCACCGTAAGTGATCACAGCAGGTGTGGGTCAAGGTCAAATGCGATTTCTAAACTGGACAATCGCTAGCGTAGAATCACGTTAAAATGTGCGGTTTTTCTTTATGATTTGGGGAGAGAAAAAAACGTATAAATGAAATTTGCAATTTCAGGAAAATGTATAAACGAAATTATTTAACATTAATTTGTATGAGATTTCACCAGGGCCGTTCCAAAAAATGTATAAATAATAAAAATATATAAACGGTGCTCTACTGTATTTTAAAAATCTATATATTCTTAAATCTATATGAAAGCCATCAAATGAAGTTTAAACAAAAAAAAAAGAAAAGGGTAAAATTATAAAATTAAGGAGGAAAAGTGAGAATCAAAGAAGTTTATTATAAGTACATAAAAAAATCATTGTAAGGTCATTGCATGCAAAACATGTGTTCTTATGTTTCACATGTGAGTTATATATATATTTTTGTCATAAAAAAGTGAATTAAACAAAGATAAGGAACAAAAATATTTACTTAAAAAATCACATGTGTATGCATACATTCAAAAGCATTTTTCTTACAATACCATAGCCTATCACTTCCTTAATCCATGCAACAAAAAAACAATATACCAACTTTCTATGTAAGGTATATTATTTTTTTTCTATTATACATACAAAATTAAAGCTTCAGTGACTTACTTCTTTTAATTTATTTGTAACCCATTCTTTTATTTTGGAAGCCTTAGCTTCTACTTTCTTAGCATCCAGAATCCTAAGCTTTTTCTAAAAGAGAAATAAATAAAATGATTACAATAGGAGTATTTACATTTAAAAGAATATCAAGAGTTAGGAAATGTTAGTTGTTCAATCATATATCATTACTTTTTTAAAATGATAACAAGAATGCTGTCATCAAGGGCGTATTTAAGAGGAGTCCTCCCAAAATAAATTCAAAACAACCTTATTTGAATAAAAAAATTAATATTTTGAAACTTTAATTTGGAAACATTTCTTAATGGATCCTCCAAAATAAATTCCTATATATGCCCCTGCATAATAGTAAATAATAGGTAAAAATTATCTAGTGTAGACATTCTATTTGTAAATAGTCAACGATCTTTATAACGACCACACATTATAAAGACCATTCCATTATAACGACCAGTGGTAGTAGTCTCAACTTTATTCCTATATACTCTATGTAAATTTGCTTTCGGTATAGCGACCTTTCTGAATGGCCTAATCCAATACAGCGACCGTACCAGGTGTCATGTCAGCTCAGAGGTTCTGCATCCAGAAATGTGAATGCAATTTTCCCCCTATACTTTCTACTTTAAAACCTGTTTAATATTTTGTTGTAATATTTCGCACTGATTTTTTTTAATTCCAATGATAAAAAATTATTTAGTTGGAATCAGGGTTCGTGATTTTTTTGATTTAAAAAAAAAAAAAAAAATCGGATTTTTTTTTATTTTTTTAAAAAGCCGTTAAATACTTTGGATATTTATTATATTACATTCATAGAAACAATATGGCATGTTAATCAATATACAAAAACACACTTTAAGCTATTTACACAGCAATAAATATTTTTTAATAATAATAATGCTATAAACAAATTTTAATACAAATGCATGACTCAATTGAAACTGAACCCTACCAGGAATAATAATACACTCATAAGTACAGAGAAAATGAATATATCTTAATCTGAATTATTTTGCTGTTGAAATCTGAAAAAAAAGTTACAAGTGTGTGCATTTAATTTTTACATTGAGTGCACTTTAATCATGTTTCTATTTTATAAATGAAAAAACCTGGAATTATTTTACCCATTTAGTACAATCTGAAAACTGAAACTTTTTGCTTTAATCGAATATCTTTATTGAAAACTTCAATGATAAAAAATATTTTAGAAGGAAAAAACCTTAATCTACTAGGGAACATAGACGAAACTTTAAAGATACATATTCTAAATTCTAACAATTGTTGTCTAAAAAACACCATCATTCTGAATTATTTATTATGTGGCTTTTATTAAATTGATCTAAAATACTATGTTTAAGATAAAAAACACAGAATGGTTTATGATTATTATGAATTACAATATGAATGATTGAATGAATAAGGCTTTGCTGTAGAATAAGAGTATGAGAGATGCTTGAAGAATAAGAGTAATATAGTAAAATTTAAAAATAGTAATTAGTTCTAAACTTATGAAATATGTTATGCACACAGACAGATGGACCTTGGAAGTTTTGTTTGAAACAGTGGCTGTAATTGCAACATATTTCATTTTTACAACACTTTCTAAAATTGTAAAGTCAATGATTTTTTTTGGAGAAAAAAAAAATCGCTTGATTTAAATCCATGATTTTTTTTAAAAAATCATGACTTAAATCATGATTTAAATCAAGCTGATTTAAATCAACGAACTCTGGTTGGAATCTTTTAAAAACTACCAATTTTAATGGAAATACTGAATATGCATGACGCATGATTCTTTTTTAAGGAAAATTCCACCTCTTATAGCGATAACTCGTTATAAAGACCTTTTTCTGTGGGACGCAGATGGTCGTGATATCGAGCGTCGACTGTATGTCCCTCATTAGTCATTGATAATCCATGTAAACAAAGGGTTCTTTTCTGGCACCATTGTTACATACAAAATTGTCATTGAAGAATTTGAATTTTTACTAACTGCATTAATTAATATAAAACAATCTTAGATATCTTTTAACTATACCTCAACTATTCCTCATTTCATCAAAAAATGGGATTAAAGGCAATATTCTCTAAATGCCCTACCATAACATTATAATAATACCTATTAATTAATATTATAACACCTGAAAAACTACTCAAAAAAGCTTTTTTATTATATTTTAATTCATGCTTTTTATTTATTTTAACAATTTTTAGACATTTCCTTTGTTTGAACTTTCTGCTAAATATTTTTTTTTTTTTTTAGCTATCTATTTGTCATATATAGTCCCAAAAACATTGAGACACATAAAAAATCAATGGCGAAAAAAGTCTTGTTAATGAAGGGTACATTAAAAAGTAAGCCTCAAAGTGGAACCGGTCAAAGCAAAGCCTAGTACAAAATATTGTAGTATGCTTTCTCCAGTAATATTTGCTACCAATAACCATGATAAATTCTTACCTGTTCTTCCACTTGTTGCTCCAAATTTGAAATAATTTGGTCTTTGCAAGCTTGATCAGCTTGATTTGCTACACAGTCTTTAAAATTATCACCACTAACTCCCATGCTTTGCAGCCTTTGCTCCATTGTTTGCATCTGTAACAAGAAGAAATTCAATAAATTATAAATATTTCTCAAACCATGATTTTCAAATTTTAAATCAGCACAAGAGTTTAAAACCACAATTTCTGCCCAGAGTAAACTTAAGAGAACAATCAAAGTCTTATTATTGAGTGATTCAAAGAGCTTTTTCTTTGCTTTAGGCACAGCCACTTAAAGGGCATGAAATGGCTAAAATGTGCATTTTCCATATTTTTGGTATTTTGGATAAAATTTAAATGCTTTATTTATTTACATACACATATAAAAGAGCGTGCTTGTGTGTATGTATGTTTGTTTGTTTGTTTAAATGGTTGTATGTTCCTTATGTAAAGTCAATTGATGTATTGGAGTGAAATTTCACACAAAATGCAATCATCCCCAAAGAAAGATATTGCACTAAGTCTGATTCCAAAGATTCAAAATAGTGGGGTTTTTTCGTCAATTCTAATTTGAAGATTTGTTTCAACAATCAGAAGTAGGGAAAATCACCTTATTTCCTAAAATTTATATCATTTCTGATATTATAAACTGGTAAAAAATTATGCCATACAAAATTTGTTTGAATTTTGATATTTTATGATACTTGAAGAAAGTACTTTAACATACTGTGCCCACTCACACAAAAATCAGACTTTGAGACCAACACAGGAGGCAGAACGATGGGCAATCCAATAACAAGTTAAATCCAATCCAACGGATCCCTTTATTAAATGAAGGCCAATAACCAAAAAACCATGCATTTAAAAAGGCTTGAATATCTACATTCTTTATTACTTTAAATTCTTCATAAAAATAGGAGCTATAGGTGAAAACTGGGAAATTATGTTAGTAGCCAGTGGCCGTAAGACTCAGTTTCATTAGTGGACACTTTAAAATTGCCAATAAGAATAGAAAACTAATTCTAAAATTGTTTAGAAAATAAATTAATTATTGAAATGAAACAAGAAATATGCAGATTTGAAATAGCACATGCTAGAAATTATTTCAAACTTTTAAAATGATTTAAGTATATACAGGATGCTGAAGCATTGAAAGTTGGAATTCGACATGAAATGTTCAGCGAAGCACGTGCAGGAGTGGCGATCGATGATGCATTTTTAATTTCCACTTTTACTACTTTAATCGCCACGTGCCGAGTGGCGACCACTAATTTTCCCCTAGCCCTTTCATAGGAGCATTAATTTAAAGTAATAATGAAAGGTATAGATCAAATTAATATTATTTATGAAAATTATGATTTAATAAATGATTCTTTTATCTCTTCTGAAAATTATGATTTATTAAATGATTCTATTAAATCATCATTTCTTATGATTTAATAAATGATGATTTAATAAATGATTCTTAAAAGCAAGATAATCATGATATTATTTCAAAACTAAATAAATATAAAGATGAAAAAATATTAATGTTTCAAACAGCATTTTATGTCACTAATATGTTTTTGTTTATTGAAAAAAAAACTAAGAAATAACAAAATCGTTATGAATTAGAAGAGTATGAAATGTGCTTTAGATCTGAAATATGATTTGCTTTTAGTTTTATTTATTTATCTTTTTTCTCAGAAAAAACTAAATTCAACAGGAGTCGCGCCAGAGGGAATTCGGGTCCGTTTTTTGGACCCTTCACAAAAGTCAAATCAATCAAAACGGACCCTACACAAAATTCTAAACTTCTAAATCGTACTTTTCACACTATTATTTATTATTATAAAAGAGGTAAATAATAATAAAATTTTTTATCACTACAAGTTTAAATTTTTAATTTTCACAAAATTATTTGATTTTTCACAAAAATCTCTTTAAAATTCACAAAAATCGCACCCTGTTAAAAAATTCTGAATCTATCCCTGAATATAATTTTATTTATAATAAAAAAAATTCAAATTTTAAGAAATTGAATACAAGATATCAGCATTTACAAAGAGTATAAGCATAAAAAAAGGGGGGAAAAGTTACCTTTTGTCGAGCTTCTTCTGCTCTCCTTTCTGCATCAGAAGACTTTTGTTCTAATTCAGACAGCTGTGAAAATATAAATTAAAAAGACAAAATGTTACTAAATTAATTTAGGAAAAAATATTCTGACGATATCTAAAATTTATTCTCAAGAATAAGTTTTTTCTAAGTAAATAAGAGTACCTACGTCGCATACTGGCAACCAAGTTAACGAGTTTAAATCACTAATTATTTCATGAACAAGAAGTTCCGTCTAGAACTATACGAGCCTACTTTCCCGTATACACCCAACTTCAAATTTATAATATAGCTATCACTTTCTCTCTCTTTCATTTAGCTTTAGTTCTTAATTACTTCAAATATACTTTTTTCAACGGATAATACATATTCATTCACTCAGTCATTCATTCTTTCATTTATTCAGTCATTCATTTACTCATTCATGTAGTTATCACTCGTTTATTTATTTTTTCATTCATTCACTCATTTAATTACTTTATCATGTATTCACTCATTTATTCATTCATTCGTTCTTTCACTCATTCATTTATTCATTCATTAATTCTTCCACTCTTTCATTCTTTCACTCATTCATTCATTCATTTATTTATTTATTGAGAAATGCCCTTAAAAATCCCGATCAAAAATTTCATAGGAAAACAGGCTTGTTCAGTTCTTGTTGAACTTCATATCAGTACATGTTCTACAGCGTAATATCTTTCTGATAAAGTTTGTTGCGAGCCAATCCGTCGTTTAGATCAGGATTTATATGGGATTGAAATTTCCCATATGCGCTAATGTTAATTTGGTACCTTTTCATTATCAAGGCGCAAATCTCGCCGAGCAAAATTTTTGGTGACGGAACACACAAAAGGATAACAACGACGATATTACGTTTGGCGTTAGTTGCATCATTATTGGCGACTTTATCGCCTGCGCCGGAATAATTGGAAAAATGCCGCAATTTTTTTTTTTTTTTGAACTGTTCAAAAATGAACAAAAACTGTTCAAATCAATATTTCACGCCGAGAACTCCTTCCAATAAGCTTGCAATAGGAACTTGGGTCTTGTGCCCACAGTTTACATAATTTGCTTCAATTTTGTCCACAGGCGCTAATGTTAAAATTTTTAGAACTGTTCAAAATTGAACAAAAAATTGTTCGAATCAAAAAGTAAAATATAGAAATGAGATTTCCTCGCCGAGATCTTTCGAATGCAAAAAGAATTTTTCCAATCGGACAATTCGTTCAAAAGTTATTAGGGGAGGGGGGGGGGACAGACCGACAGACACACATTTTCCCCCATCTCAAAACCCTACTTTCAAATTTTTTATTTTTCAATCTTTATTTAATTACTTCACTTTTTTTACTTTTCTTTGCTTTTAACGATATTTTTACGATACATTAAAACTTCTTTCATGCTTTATTTATTTATTTTTTTTTTTTTTTTCTACATTTACGGGAAAGTAGGCTAAAAAACATTTGCAGAGAAAATGGTTTCAGGAAATACCATTTGTTTCAAATTCAACACTTATTCTATTGCTTTCTGAACAACAAACGCGAATAATGTAGCCAATTAAAAGTGGATGCAAAAAGATTGAAAATAACCAGGCATAGGCAACATGTTTGGTGATTCTCCAATTTGGCACGAATTATCAAAAACAAAAGAAAGTAAAAAAATGTAAAACAAACAAATACATAAAAAATAACAATAAAACATAACGAGATTTAATTCCGGTCTTTGAAAATTGTATAAACGCTAAGCAATTATACAAACCTTTTCTTGCAAAGATTGCTGCAATTCTGCCGTCTCCATCCGGAATCGAGCAAGGGACACTTTCAGCTGGTAATACCTCTGCTTCCAGTTGACATGCTGATGATGTGGATCTTCCAGTTGGCACCAACTGATAAGTCCCTCATGGTCTTCCTCTTCATCTTCCAGCATAGATGAAAAGAGGGATGAAGGAAAGCCATCGTTGGGAGGCGGAGGAGCCGGGGGCGGCGGTGGTTCGGATTCTGTCATCTTGGTCGGACTAATCCTTCCCTATTTAGGTAAGAACAAAAAGTAAATAACTGAGTTCTCATTCTTGATACAGTTCGGCATTTATACAAAAAAGTCATCGTTTTTAATCTTCAAGCAGTCACGCGAATCGCGTTTGATATCTGGAAACCAAAATGTGTTTAAATGAAGTGTTTTTATTGACTTTCCTTTAATTACAGCATAATGTCACTAGTTAATCTAAATTCCCAATCGGGGAAATAAAATGCACGTGACCTTTCAAGTTAGTTAGAGAGCCCGCCTGCTGGAAGATTAAATTAAACTAAATTTGAATAACAGTAATCTATTAACAATGGTACACATTTCTTGATAAAACATTTAAGGCACTTGTTAGAAAAATTCACGGATGCGTATAAAAAAAAGTCCATATTGAATTATTTAGAACTTAGAATGAATGAATGTGAGTGACTCATTTTATCTTACATATCGCTATACAAATAAGAGCTGAAGTGTGTAAAAAGAATTTGAGTAAGGGAATAAAGCATTTTCAATAAAAAGATAATTTACGTCTAAAAATAATTTACTAAAACTGTTCGCGATACAATTGGCGTTGCGCATAGAGGCAACGCACGATACAGCTTGCGGTGCGCTTATCGTTTAGTTTAAGCAGAAGAAAATTTTCTACTCGTTGCGAAAGGACAATGAAAAATTCTGCTTCTTTTTTCTTTTTTTGATATTTTAAATGCGCAACACATGAGAGCAAAAGGCAAACCAATTCCTAAGGTATAAAATCTTCACTTCGTTATACGTAATGAAATGCTTGTCTTTTATCCAAACGCGGACCCTTCACAAAAATCGTAATTCGGACACTCTTAAAAAATCGGAAACTTTCGTTCAATAACGCAATCCTATTTTGACCCCTAGATATTACTAAGACAGTTATAAAATTCCCCTATGCCAATCGCTAAAAATTAAATACTAATTTTTAATTACTTTGTGCAAATACCGTTCGTAAAAAACGCTATTTATTGAACTTTGTGCTTTAGATGAAATTATTTCAGTTACCATAAATGCCAATCATTAACCCGCGTATATAATGATTTTTTTTTTCATAGGCTGCAAAAATTTCGTTGAATTGATGCATAAAATGCGTTTTATGTATCTTGTCAAAATCTCAGTGGGCAATTTTTTCGTGATTACAACCTAATATTGCTTCCTTCTAATATTATTATCATAAAAACATCACTTTCATTCAATTTTTTACGGTAATGATAAGGAATTAATCATCTGAAACTATTAATTTCAGTTGCTGCCTATGTTTAAGAAATTGGCTAATCCTGAATGGGAAACAAGCTACTAAATTACCGTATCGGAATTGTTTTTTTTTTTTTTTTAACTCGCAACCAAACTGCTGAACGCAATTGAGTAGTGAATTATTTCATGTTCGTTCATTCATTTCAACGCACGTCATTAATAAACCACTATTGCAAAATAAGCCAATAAGGAGGTTTCCGGCAAAAATACGCCGATTCAATTCAAAAACATATATTCCAGAATGTTTTTCTCATTATATTTACATTACAAATTTACAAAAAGTAGATAAGGGATTATTCATAAATGATGTCACACTTCGAGGGGGGAGGAGGGTTCGTGAAATTGTGCCAAGGGGAGGGGAAGGGGCAACAAGAAGTGTGACATCATGCATTATGTAACATAGCGTGACGCGTGACAAAGGGGGAGAGGGGCGTCCGCTGAAGTGTGACATATTGTGACAAAGGGGGGGGGGGAGGAGGGTCAAATATATGGGAAAAAAGCGTGACGTCATTTATGAACGGCCCCTAAATATATAAAATTATTCATTTTAAAGCCCCGAACCCCAACAATTTCACTTTTACCCAGTACTAAGTTGAAGATATCATTACAAGCGTTCAGTTTCCCTTTACTTTCATTATTGGAAATAACCTAAAAAGACGTTAGTGACCACACGAACCACCTAGTGGGACACGTGGAGCAAGTAGTGACCACGCGAATTACCCAGGCAGGACCCGTGGAGCACGTAGTGACCCCGCGATGTATGTATGAGGCATACGCATCGCTGTTTCTAGGATACTCTATTTCGGCGGTTTACAGCCAGGGGGCGCTAAGTATTCAAAAGAAGAAATTTTTAATAATAGTAACCAAAGTCAGCGAATATAGAACTTGAAAACGTATACAAAACTTGATAGTTAAATTATTTAAAAGACAAATAACCAATATCTACAAAGGTGTTCTTGATTTTTACGATTGCTAAATGTGGTAAGCCTCGCACAATTGGCAAAATTCTTGTTTTACTAGCAATAAAAAAAAATCATACTAAGGAAAGGTTCACTAATAACATACGTCAATTGGTTGCTTTGAGCAACTGCTGTTTTCAGGTGAGTTGACGAAATGGCTGCGAACTGGTAGTTGAAACCAACAGAGGAAATCTATTCCTTCAACAGCGACATTTTGAATTTAATTTTAGAAGAATTTTATTTTTATAAATATCTGGTTTGAAACCCTGCAAAATGTGGTAATCTGCTGCATTTTAATGTAAAAAATTGTTATTTCGTTGAAATTGATAAAATTCATTAAAAAAAAAAATCACGATGGAATTCTTTGTTTGTGCGCTAAAATCACGCAATTGGTCGATCTAGCATTTTTAACAGGGTAATGTTTTTGTGAATTTCAAAGAAGACTTTTGTGAAAATTAAAAATTTAAAGATAGATTGATAAAAAATTTGATTATGTATTCTTTGTCGCTTATTTATTAAATCATTCTGTGAAAAGTACGATTTGGTAGCTTGGAATTTTATGAAGGGTCCGAATTAGGACCCGAATGTCCTCTGGAGCAACCCCTGTTGAAGATCATAAATACTGATTTCTAAATAAAGTAGAAAGTTGGTACTTGACCAAATGTGTTTACTAAACTGGTCTAATAATTTGGGAGGGTGCCTTGGGATTTCGGTTAAACTTTTTTTTTTTTACCATAGGAACATGGCCCCCTCCACTTTTCTTCACCAGACCCCTACCTGTTAGCCAAGGCCTTAGGATTGCTTGAGCACGGGGCAAGGTAGTGGGGTCCACGAATTTGACATGCACGTATCCCCAAGTGTACATGGTGGGTCTTCAGCGGGTATCGAACGTGCGACCTTCCAGGTGGAAGACCGAAGCTCTAACCACTAGGCTACCACGGCCCATGTCCCCCTCCACTGGAGGCAGTGGTGCTTTGAAAACCGAAGGAGTTGAGCGTTGAGGTGGTTGTTGTGACTTGTCTAGCCTTCATCGATTTGCCTAATAGCTTTCCCAAAAATACGGGGCAGTCAGCCTTAGAATTCCAGCAGGAATTCAGCTTCTTTCAAGAAGCTTAATTCCTTTGTGCTTCATCCTTTATTCTGCTCCCGAAAAAAAAATAGAAAACTGGTCTAGGTAATGTTTAATAACTTCAGTCACTAAACAAGCTAGTAATTTTACTTTCATTTTGAGAATTTCAGTTCCAAACTAAAATGATTTCGAAATACACAATTTCAATTAACACTACTTCACGATTTCCCTAGCATCTGTAGGATACTAATTTGCTACTAGTCGACCGGGGCGGAATTCTGCACTAGTTAGGGAGAAAGGACAACATGGAACATTCATAAATGATGTCACGCTTCGAGGGGGGAGTGGGGGTTAGTGAAATTGTGACAAAGTGTGACAAGGGGCGGGGGGAGTAACAAGAAGTGTGACATCAGGCTTATACAACATAGCGTGACATTTTGTGACGATGGGGGGGGGAGGGGGTAAAATATATCGACAAAAGCGTGACATCATTTATGAACGGTCCCTTATGAAGAAGAATAGAAAAAAGAAAAAGGGTGTTGGTAAAAAAGAACACATCAGTACAAATAGCTGTTACAGTTTTTTTAACTATTCAAAATAATAAAGCATTCACATACAATAACGGAACAGTTCCCTTACTTAAAATATAGTTACTGTTGGTTGGTTAGGATATACATGAGTGGGTAGAGCCTAACAACAGAATAAGTTTAACACGCAGCTAAAACTGTCCAATTTGTTACAAAATAAAAATAGAACAGCTTCTTTTTTGTTTACTTGATAACAGATGGCACCAGCATACACAACACCAATTTCGCATCCATTGAAGGACCTCTTCTTAGATGATTTTATATCTCAAATTTAAGAGAAGCGGTACATCTTTAGGCCGTGGGTCTATTTTTCGTCATTAGCCGGCACGGTAAGCTTTAAAACGAGGGGTAAACCATGGAATTTGGAATATAATAATGAAGGAGTAAAGACGTTCTCGCGGAGCGACAAAAAACAGGCTACAGAAATAATATAAATAGATAAAAGCAAGTAAATCGAAAGTTGAGTATCTTACACAGTTCGAAAACTGGATTAAATGTATATATATACTTATATATAGAAAGGGAAAATGAGTGCAGCTGACTACATTATTCTTTGACTCCTTCATCGGCAGTATAAATGAGCACACTGACCCAACGCACATACACATACTTTCGTCAGCGAATTTACGCAATCGTTTGCAATCACGCGAAACATGTAAAGAAAATGATTATATTCCCACAATTGGGAGGAAGCCAAAACGCTTGCAGAACATATGGAAAGAGCCAAAAAAAGGTTCTGGAATTGCAGCCAAAAATGACATTTCGCGAGGACCATAGAGCAAAACACTCATACATTCATTTTCCATACTTATATCTAGCTATATAGGTGCTAGTAAAGCAGGAAGTTAGATATTCTCATCACATAACTTTAAATGATCAAATTTTTAAAAAAAGCAAGAAGCTTACGGCGAAATGGAATTTTCTATGAATATTTTTGTCATTAATGATTTCCTTCAAAGATACAGAAAATTCAGAAGACTTTTTAAATGCTGAAAACTTTTCTGTTTTATGGGTTCTTTTCTTTTCCGTACGGCTATGTCGAGTTAATCATTTTTCAACGGCACGTGATTTATTCAGAGGTTCAAATAGAAGTCATTAGCCCGCACAATGGAATCAAAATGCAAATATAATTGTGTTAAATCTTAATAGCTAAGTTAATGCGTCATGCGTTTTTTTTTTCTTTCTTTCCCCATTAAAATACTTTCCTTTTCGTTTTCGGCGACCAGCTGATTTGTCATTTTTATCCGACTTCATTTTTAACCACCGAACAAATATGATAAAATCAAAAAGATAAAAACTCGTTTAAAGCAATTCAACATTTCTGAAAAATTCTACCAAATTTTGCTTAATTTCACTAAATTCATGAATTGTTAAATGGAAAAAAAAGGGAACACAAATGAAATTGAAACATCGGAATATAATATAAATTGGAATGCTAAAACATTTTCACTGAATGAATGCGATTATTCTTAAAAGAGTATAAAACAAAGTCGCTTCCCGTGTCTGTACGCTGAGATCTTTTAAACTACGCAATGGATTTGAATGCGGTTTTCATCAATAGACTTGAGTGATTCAAGAGGACGAATCATAGACGCGTTAGAAAAGAATCCGACACGTAGTTCTTTTTTTTATTCCAAGTTTGCGCAAATTTCCCCATAAATTCCCCAACATGGGGGTGACATAAACCTTGCACATATTAATATAATATATCAATCGAAAGTGCAGATTTTTTTGTACAAGATGAAATTTGTTCGAAGTTTCTAAGTCAATAAGAACGCCAGTTATAAGCTTTTTAGTTCGATTTCTTAAGGCTTACCTTGACCCAAAAATAATAATTAGCAGTTTTCTCAACTCGGGTGAATAGTGTTAGCTTAATTTTAATATAAAACTTATTTTTCAAAATAGTTCAGTTTAATAAAGATAAAACAATAATAAAGCATATTTTCGATTTAACGTTTTTCTCAAATTAGCAATAGGTTTTAAATTCGAGATTGAACTTGATAAAAGTTCCGTCTCCCGGATTTTACGCTTTCCTTGATTTAGCAATAGCATTCAAATAAATATCGCCTCGAAAAGTTTACGGACGTATAGTTTATTCTAGACTTCAAATAACGTGGCGAATGACGACACGCTACAATTTCACTTTCTTAATTAGGCGTTGATGATAAACCGGCGATGAAGAATACAAACAAAATTGTGCATAAGTTTTTTAGGTATGGTTTACAGTATCATTTAATTATAAATATTGTAACCTACCATTTCACCTCTATGGTACCGCTAGCGAAGCTTCATTTCATTATGAAACTTACATTTTGGTTTGCGAGACAACAGTTCACCATGGCTGGAAAATAAAATTAATATGATATGGCAATTTCATTCTTGCAATCAATCTAAGATCATCGCCAAGACTCATTTCAGATGAAAAGTAACGCAATAAATGACGCCGTGCTACAATTTGGCAGTTTTAATTACCCTCTGGTGACAAATCTGACCCTACTGATGGAATTGTTCCCAAGTTTTCTTAACTGATCCATGATTCTACATGTTATATTACTTTTTCAAGCGTTGATAATGTCTATTTTTTTTTTTGATAAATAGACACGATGTTTTTCAAACACTGCAGGCTTTATGCAGCAGGAGATTTTTTTTGTACTCTTAGCAAGGCGACCTTGGCGACGTTTTTAAAATTCATCCCGGGCAAACGCAGTGCGGGCACCGCTAGTTATGGAATAAAAATCACTTCCAAAATAGCACGTATTTTTTCAAAATTTGTCTCGGTACTAAGCCTTGGATAAATTAATGGCATCGTGGACGGAGCAGCTGTGAACCAAGTAACTCTGCATTTTCGTGGGTAAAGCGACCCAATTTAACGTGGGTGAAGCGATCTTGTTGATTGTTTCAATTGTGTTGTTTACTTTTGGTGTCCTTATACTAATTCCGTAGCGTCTCCTCATGAAAAGTTCCGAGTCATTTCCTAACAAAAAAGATGTATGTGAAACTGGTGAAGAGCTGAAAAATGATGCACTCTTTAACTCTTCCATAAAAGACAATCCACAAACCACTCGGATTAACGAATTAACAAGAAAAACAGCTGTATTGCGTATGCAATAATAAAACAAAAGAAATCTTAATTCCCCCTTAAATTCACTTATGAAGATTTTTTGTTTTCGTTTTTTTGTCCTTTATTTGAAACTTTTTGGCCTTAGCGTAAATTGAGGGCAAAACGCAAAAAAATTACTCAACTTCTTAAAATTACTTTTTCATTTAGCATGTAAATGTGCAACTTTGTAGTATTATTGCACATTCGGAAAGATTATTTTTAACACATCCTATTTACTTCTTCAACATCACCCTTCCCAACGAATCTCATGAATATTAAATTATTATGAAGATTTCCATACGCCTACTAAGAGTAATCTAAAATGTGCGTTCACCCCAGCATTCTCAAGAAGTTCTTGGTTAAGGTGTCGCTTGTCCCAAGGGCTTCGTGCGCACGCAAACAAATTAATGTTCGAAATATACATACTTCAATTTAAATAATGTTCTTCTGGGACCATTCATAAATGATGTCACTCTCGTGGGGGAAATTGTGACAAGTGGAGGGGGTAACAAGAAGTGTGGCAACATGCTTAAGCAACATAGTGTGACATGTGACTAAAGGGGGAGGTGGGATATGTTGAAGTGTGACAGATTGTGACAAAGGGGGGAGGGGGGTCAAATATATGGGAAAAAAGCGTGACATCATTTACGAACGGTCCCTATTCTAGTACCATATGTTTGTTTGTTTTTTTTTTGCAATTAAGGTTTGCTCATTACTTTCTGTTGATTGAGATCGATGTAAGAGTCACTTTTGCATTTAGGGGCCGTTCATAAATGATGTCATGCTTTTTTCGCATATATTTGACCACCCCCCTTGTCACATGCCACGCTATGTTGCATAATGCATGATGTCATACTTCTGGTTACCCCCTCCCCTCCCCTTGTCACACTTTGTCACAATTTCACGAACTCCCTCCCCCCTCGAAGAGTGACATCATTTATGAATGATCCCTTAGCTAGTTTTACATTCTTCTGGATATAGAAAAAAATATAAATTGACCAGTTTAATTTTTTCGAGAAAAACCAAAAAGCTTAAAAGCACAATATAATACTAACAATAAAAATTGCTGACACGATGCTTTGGGTCATCTCAAGGCCGAAAGAAAAGCAGATTTTATTCTTTAAAGAAATCCTAAGGGACCCTCAATAAAATGTCACGCTTTATTCCCATATATTTGACCCCCCCTCTCCCCACGCTATGTTGCATAAGTTGATGCCACACTTTTTGTTACCCCTTTCCTTCTCCTTGTCACAATTTCACGCACCCCCTCTCCCACCCTCGAAGCGTGACATAATTTATGAATGATCCCTAAAACTATTAAATTTTTTAAAAAATGCAAAAAAAAAGCGTTTTTTTTTTTTAAAAAATTTTATATAATTTTTAGAAGAGTTTGTCTAAAATTTTCGAAAATGTCGGAGAATTTCAGATCAGAATCACCCATGCACCCACACATATTAACACGGATTTTCTGCGAGTCCAGCCATTTCAAATAACATTTCTTTGAACCAATACGATGTCTCTGCAAAAGAAATATATAAAAGACCTTTCTCCGGCGAGTTATAAAAGCAAAATTATCCCATAGTTGGCAGCGGAACGGTAATGGTAATTGCAGACAGCGCAGTCTGCCGCGGGAAATTCCGCAGCGATGATTCACAGGGAAATCTCCGTAAAAATAAAATATCGACGGGGAGAAGCGTGAATATTTTTTCCTCTGAATTAACCCTACCAGGGAGTTTTGTTTTTGTAGAGAGGGAGCTTGGAAACAAATTTCATTCATCTGTGCTATTGGAAGGGAATATCGGTTTGCTCCATTTTTGCTGCAGAAAAAATACCCTTTTTGTTTAGCACCAAAGCTGCCAGAATTGTTTAACGTAATACTTTTCTTTCCCTTTTGCAAAATAGTGTTTTATTGAGGGAACGAGAGGTAAAAATATTTATGAGTTGCGCCGCTCCGAATTCGAATTATATCAATGATTTCATTCATTTAATTCAATAATTTCATTTATATTGGTGACAGCAAATTTAAAGTTATTTATAGACAATTTACTTTGTAGATGAAAAATCCTACTTCGGTTTTCATCTTCTTTCACTCAAAATTAATGTTAATGCTGAAAAAAAAAGTTTTTTAAGCTTTAAATGAAAAAAAAAAAAAAAACATCGGAACAGTGGAGCACAGCAAATTTATGCGTTCCGGCATATATTTGTAAATATAGTATATGCAATAAATATAGATCCACATTGATGTAAATAGAGCAGGAGCGAATCCTGCTCTATTTACATCAATGTGATCATAGATACAGAAGAACTTAACTTGGAACGAGCACAGTAAGATCTTGGTCAGAGAGGGTTAATGATTTCGTGTGGCTATCACACAAAATATAATCTCCTAGACAATTGAATTTAGATCAGCATTTCCCAACTTGTGGGTCGCGTGCCGTTTCTAATGGGTCTCAACACTCTGATGATCAATTTACTTTTATAATTTGGGGATTTATAGATTTTTATAATTAGAGTTTTTTTTAATGATGACTGTACAACACGGCGAAGATCAGTACTTCGTTTATTAAATTTGGAACATTTAGGTTAGTGCATGAAATGAAAATAATTTCGAGGAAAAAAAATCATAACGTTCTGTAACAAATATTTGGTAATATATATCCTTTTCTTTTGTAAACATTTTGTTTTGATCCATAAAACTTCTTCCAGCAAAGAATATGCGCTATACTTTGGAACGATGTTTAATAAGTGCCATTAAAATTAATGAGAAAAAAACAAAGCAAGTAATAGTAGCAAAATTAAATACATATTTTAAAAAAAAGAGTAAAAAGTATTTGTGTAAATCCTTTTTCCTAAAATAGTCAGGTATTAAGTTAACAGACACAGGATAAAGTGTGTCGCTATAGATGAAATTTTTGAATTGTGGGACGCCAAAGATGATGCACCACAAGTTTGGTCGCAATGTTTAAGAATTTGCGAACCCCTGATCTAAATCACTGATCGTAATCAATTTTGCACACTCTACTTAAGGGAGCACTTAGTACTCCGCAAAACAATTTGCCGTACTTCGCAAGAGCATGTACAAAATTAGAAATATTTTAATTTAGCATTTTAAATTTTTTGCTTAATGTCTAGTAAGCTTAAAAACCAAAACTACCCTGTATGGTCAATGCTATTTTGTTGTTCGATTTATACTAACTACAGTATACAGCTGCGAGCTAAAATCTAGTGCTTTACGTTAAATTTCTAATTTCAAAGGTTCACCGTGACTAAAAAAGTTTGAGAACCTCTTATCTAAATAACTTAGAGGAGGGGGGGGGGGGGGATTACGGATTTTAAAAGAACTAAAACAATTTAGGAACCACACGAAACTTGAGTTCAGGTCATTGCAATAAGTAACAAGGTCAAGAATCCTGAGCCAGATATTTCATTTTCCCAAATAAAAGACGCAAATAAAAAAGCAGGACTTGAAAACAAAAGAACCTTCCCATATCCCACAAAGACACATGCTGCCCCTTTAGAGCAAGGATGCAATCGATGCAAATGAATAACCGGGTAAGTGAATCGTAGAAGTAGTGGGGGGTTGGGGGGGGGGTCTATTTTTCTCGCGAGCCCGTTTTTTGTTGTCTCTAGACTACGTCTGGGCGATCAGAAGTTTTTCATGCGAGACAATTCTCATGTGTCCTGGGAAGGATCGATCCGCCGCGCTTTTCTCCAGGTCCCAATCGAACATTCAGAAATAGAACAAACAGAACGGAAAAGTTTGCACGGTCGGTGGCATATGAAATTAATTTATCAGATATTACAAAAGGGATCATTCATAAATGATGTCACGCTTCGAGGGGGGAAGGGGTTCGTGAAATTGTGACTAAGTGTGACAAGGGGAGGGGAGGAAATAACAAGAAATGTGACATCCCTGCTTATGCAACATAGCACGACATGTGACAAAGGGGGGAGGGGGGTCCGTTGAAATGTGAAATTGTGACAATGTGGGAAAAAAGCGTGACACTATTTATGAACGGTCCCAAAGCAATAACAGCAAATGAAAGTTCATTTCTCAGGTGCCAGAATGTGGGGGAGGGCTGGTGCAGACGGTGGCATTGGACTTTTTAGGGGGTGGAGTTTTCAGCTGGTTTTAGACGTCTTGGGGGGATCATCATTTACAAAAAAAAAATAAATAAATAAATAAAGTTCAAATTTTACATTTTCATACAAAAAAAAAAAATAATAAAATCAATGAATAAATTTTAAAAAATTTGCGTACACAGCATTGAAATACCTACTCAAAATTATTTCTGTTTTAAAAGCAGGGTTTTTTTTCCATAAGCATCTTTTTTTGTCATTTACGACCTAAAACGTGATTTAAAATTTTAGGGTGTGTCTTGAAAGGATCATTCGGTAAACTAATTAAATCACGGGGTCAGAATATGTTGCACTTTCATATAAAATACTAAAAGAAATTAATATTAACTAAACGCTGCCTCTATGCAATGGATATAACAAACATTAACTTTAAAAAGTAGCAAAATTGGAATTCTAAAACAAAAGAAATGTTCAATAGTTATTTAACAATTTTCAAACGAGGAACAAATTGAAAATAATTTTAAAACCTTTTTAAAAAAATGTTTTGGGGGGATCCTCTGAAATTCTAAACAGCAAAACAAAATTCCTTAATTGAATGATTTTTTTAATCCCCCCGGCAAAAAAATTCAGATCGCAAGCTTTAAAAAAAAGAAAGAAAAGAGAAATTAAGCTTTTAAGACACTTTACTTTCAGAAACACTTTCAGGGAAAGGACATTGAACACTATCACGAGCGGCACCAAAAGTAACTTAAAAGATATAAGACTTTTATTTTGAAAAAAATTGCGGGGGAAGAGTAACCAAACTCCTTTCTGTTTCCTCTAAGATCACCAAAGTATCCCGAAATTGCATTGCTAGGAAGATTTCAAAAAGTTTCCCGGGGAGAGCCCTCGAACGCTTGCCTCCAGAGTTAGCCTAAGCATTATAGATGTAAGATCAGTTACAAAAATTTAAGTTGCAGAAGCCCCAAATACCCACTCCTCTAACTTCACCAAAGATCTAAACATTCATCTACTATATATACATCAAAAAGCTATCATGTATGTAAAAAAATTCATATTAACATCATTTTTAGTCATATATATCTATATATATGTATATATAAAAGGTATGGTTTTGAAACATACACTGCCCTTCCTAATTCTTAACATGCTCCCCCTGCTCCGGAGCCAAGGCAGTATCCATATTTTTTTTCGGGGGGGGGGGGGCAGTCTTCGACACACTTATGTTAAGCAAAGTTTCAGGGAGGAATATATGATACATTGCAAAAGATTTCTGGGGGGGGGGGGCCGTGGGTCCCCCTTCCCCTCTGGATACGGCCTTGATTCACAAAAACATTAAACATTCATTACTAGATCTTAATTCAAACGCAATAGAAAATTCAATATTCAGCGCTAAGCAATCTTCTATGTCCAGGCATTCATTATATTAAAACTGGGAAATAGTGGAATTTTAGAGAAAAAATCCAAATTCCTCCTACAAAAATGCTAAATTGGTTTGTAGCATATGAATTTGTTTTAGGGCCATTTCACAGTATTTTGTCCAAACGTGTAGAGTCCGCAACATGACTTTTTTTGTTATAACTACGTAATTTACAGTTTAATTGTCACCAAATTTTATTTTCAGTGATAATTAAACTGAATTATTTAGTT
This sequence comes from Octonoba sinensis, assembly GCA_038502835.1. Taxonomy (NCBI): domain Eukaryota; kingdom Metazoa; phylum Arthropoda; class Arachnida; order Araneae; family Uloboridae; genus Octonoba; species Octonoba sinensis. Next base: position 126,159,968 of record CM076599.1, read on the forward strand.
ATAACAAAAAAAGTGTCATGTTGCGGACTCTACATTTTTAGAAAATACTGTGAAATGGCCCTTTATATAACACAAATAAATAGATGCATGCATGAGAGGGTTAAAGCTTTTCAAAATCAAAAGAGAAATTAGATTAAAATAGTGAAAGAAACTTTCCAACTGAAACACAACAAACGCAAGAAAATACACTAAAATAAGAAAAGACCAATGAATAGAATTCGCTTGAAAAATACATAATGTCGAACATTTTTGAAAAATGCTCATTTTAAACGACAGCATTCCTGAAAATCGCACAGCTCAATAACTCAAAACAAAAATAATCTTATTTAGCAAACTACTTCCGGGAAAGTAATGCCATCAAGTGATTTAAAAACAAATTGGGATAAAAAGTTATATCCACTCGCATTTCTAAAACGAGAAATAAGAATAATAAATCTACAAACTTCCAACTAAATATAAAAATCAAGCAACGCGCTCAAAAATTGAAACATATTTCAACGTTTAAGAATTTCTGCGGAATTGCATTTCTTATGACCACAGGTGGAATCCGATCCCATTAAGTAATCTGCATCGGTCGCAGTTGCTTACAACAAATAGAACGCAAGATCTTTCAGTTTTATTTATGATGTTGCCAAGGAACGGTTCCCTTGGGAAGAAATTTCCACCAATCCCTGAAATTAAAACGTTAATGTGCTTTTCACTCTCAGTCTTGATCAGGGCGGCGGAGTCGGGCTGATTTTGGAGTAAAGGAGTCGGAGTTGCTTAAAAACGCGTCGACTCCGGCGATTCTTTTTCTTTTAATGACACTCCTTGCAAAATCTCTGTTTGCGTTTTACATTATTGTACTCGAGTCGCTTTTGCATCACTTTAACAACTCATGCTCAATATTGTTATTAGTATTATTAGCATTAATCAGTTTTTCCACTTTACTTGCAGGGCAGGCCTATCAATTGGGCGATCAGGAGGGGGGGGGGGGGGGCAACTGCCTTCGTCAGACTTTAATTTCACACAAGCAAGATCTTTCGTGTAATGACCGGATCGGGTTCCGGATATTTAAAAAGTATCGCTTGGGACCACCCTCCATACAAGGTTTAATTTCTTATTGATTTATAAAAGCCAGGAAGTGACTGCATAAAAAGAGAGCGGACATGCAATAGCAAGATTGCATTCCCAAGGATCGCGCCATAGGAAATTCAGATCTATTTTCGGACCCTTCAGAAAATTCCGATTAATCAAAATGAATCCTTCACAAAATTCCGACCGACCAAATCGTACTTTTCCCAGAATGATTTAATAAAAAATTTTATCACTGTATCTTTAAAATAAATATTTTCACAAAATTATTTGATTTTTCACAAAACGATTTTTTCTTTCGGCTAGATTTAAAAATTGTTTAAGAAGGCATGGATCTAAAGACTCCTCCGGAAGTTTTTCCCAATTTGAAATGGATTTTAAAAATATAGCAATTTTAGGCTATCTTTGATGACGTCGGAGGAGGGAGATTTGGGGACTCTTCTCACAAATTTTTCATATGGTCCAAGTTGCAAAATGCCTCTGCCGGTCGTGATATGGCGTATATATATTTATTCACAAAGAATGTTAAACTAAGTACCGATACGAATTACCAATTTGCGAATGTATCCGAACATAAACTATTTCTAAAATGAGTTCTACTGGAAGATCTCAATTGCTAACGGGGTGGGTTGCTCTTCCTTTCCACGTCTGCCATTGCTAATTATACATTTCTTTCGCCTACACCCTGGTTACACGCCTACGTAATTCGCCGGGAAAGAAACGCATTAAAAAAAAGATCGGGCCCATACTGAGTCTGTTTATTTACATTCAGTGAAGGGTGCTTTGAAATATCACGTGTTACCCGCTTGTTTCAAAACACACACACACACACAGATATTCGACTTCCGTAAAAAGGAGTAAATTTTGAAGATCAGGTGATAAAATATATTAAAACGAAACCCTGATCAACGCATAAAGATTATTATGAACTAGAAAAACGTTAACAAAATATGAAAAATGAGAAAAGAAAAAAACAGATGCGCTACAAAAATGTTCCCACATGTAGTGGACGAAAATCGCAAGAAAACGCAAATTTTAAACTTATTACCCGGCATGAAAAATTGAAAACGTTGAGAGCACTTAAGTACCCTCTCAACCTAGAATACACTTTTTTCCTTCAATTTATCAGGGGAGGGGGGGGGGGGGTAAAAATCACTTCAGTCCTTTTCAGCTCAACGCAATAAATGAAGCTTTAAAAATTTTTAGAACAAGTTCCATTTTTCTCCAGTTGCTATGGCAAAATTCTTTCTTGTTTCATGATAACATTTGGAACAACTGAAAGTCCGCTGTACCTCTTCATGTACAACTACCAAACGATCTCTAATTTAAGAGTATAAACAAGAAGTTCCGTCTAGAACTATACGAGCCTACTTTCCCGTATACACCAAATTCAAATTTATAATCTAGCTATCTCTTTCTCTCTCTTTCTTATTTATCTTTAGTTCTAATTATTGAAAATATATCTTTTTCAACGGATAATACATATTCATTCACTCACTCATTCATTCTTTCATTTATTCAGCCATGCATTTATTCATTCATTCGTTACCTCATTCAAGTGTTTATTCATTCATTTACGCATTCATGTATTTATTCACTCATTTATTTATATTTGCATTTATTCAATAATTTATTCATTCATTCTTTTCCTCATTCATTTATTCATTGATTTATTCTTAGACTCTTTCATTTATTCATTCATTCATTCATTATTTCACTCATTAAGTCACCGAGAAATATCCTTGAAAATCCCGATCAAAAAATTTCATAGCAAAATAGGCTCGTACGTTCTGGATAAACTTTCTATTTCTACATGTTCTACGTTATAAGAGCTTTCCGATAAAGTTTGTTCCAAGCAAATCGGTCCGTTAGTTCAGGATTTATATAGGGTTGAAATTTCCCCGTAAGCTCTGTGTTAATTTTTTGAACTGTTCAAAAATGAACAAAAACTGTTCAAATCAATATTTCACGCCGAGAACTCCTTTCAATAAGCTTTCAATAGGAACTTGGCTCTTGTGCCCAGAGTTTACAGAATTTGCTTCAATTTTGTCCATAGGCGCTAATGTTAAAATTTTTTGAACTGTTCAAAATTGAACAAAAAATTGTTCAAATCAAAAAGTAAAATATAGAAATGAGATGTCCTCGCCGAGATCTTTCGAATGCAAAAAGAATTTTTCCAATCGGACAATTCGTTCAAAAGTTATTAGGGGGGGGGGGGGCGGGACAGACCGACAGACAGACCGACAGACACACTTTTTCCCCATCTCAATACCCTACTTTCAAATTTTTTATTTTTCAATCTTTATTTAATTACTTCACTTATTTTTGACTTTTCTTGATTTTTAACGATATTTTCACGATACATTAAGCCTTCTTTCATGCTTTATTATTATTTTTGTTTACTTTTACGGGAAAGTAGGCTAAAAAGAAACATTTTGTAGCAATAAAAGGGCAATGATTTACTTTCTCTTTTATGCTCATTTTGTAAATTGATGGCTACTGTATTTTTAATAAAAAATAACTATCGCTGAATTTTAGTTATTTGTTTTGATTGAAGATAGAATTTTTCTGCATTGTTTTCGGGCGGAAAAAAGCTAAAAACTTCATAATTTTTAAAAGTTGCCTCTTTGATGTTCAGTTTCAAGATCTGTTAACCGATTAAAAAAAGCCAACATCGGAAATCTCCAAAAAATGATAATTATCATTGTCCTTTCATGTCTTTTCACTAGCCATAGTTTGGTAGAGTCTCAGGAAAAAAAGAAAGGTGTCAATTGGCAGGGATTAAAGTATTCTTTCAAATTATTAAAATAAACGTTCGATACGGCTCCATGTACATTTAAAAGAAACACTAACTTCAAAAACCAAAACGGAATGCCCTATTTTTGACAACAAAATTGAATTTAGCATGCACAATTTAGCCTAAGTACCGAATATGAGTAAATTTTGACCACTAGAGCCGGATCTATTGAAAAGCTGTCCATTATTTTCAACATGCTAAGTTACAGCAACGGATGAATTTACGAGGGGGAATGGAGGGGCATTGCCCTCTAGTCAATTTCTTTTAGTCTTACTTTCTAAAATCGGTAGTTTAAAATTAACAGTAAATTTAAAAATACGTGACCAGATTGGAATTTCAATGATTGAAATTCCAGAAAACCAGCCAACAGAAAACCTGTAGTTTATATATAAAAAGAATAACTTCTAAAATGCGATTTTTGTCGCTAGAAGAGAATTAAAAAAGCAAACCTACCTTAATACCTTAAAACCTACAACAGGTTTACCGACAGGTTTTGCATAAATATGCATAACACACTTCTAAACTCAAAATTAACAATGAAAAGAAGGCTAAAACATTTTTTAAGGTAAAATGTGAAAGAAAAACAAAGCTGAATGGCTATGAATAAAAAATTCAAATTAGAAGGCATTACGATTAAAACCAATTCGCTGATTTTCAGAATTGCATTACGATAAAATACAAAATTAATAAGATAATAAAAAAGAAAACCAAACAAAACACAGAAGAATGCAATTTTTCTGTTCCAAAACAAACAGAAATCTTTTCACTTTTAGAAAACCTTTCAAAAAAGTAAAAGAAAAAAACAAGTCAGAACGTGTCAGGATCAGGAGATGAAAAAGACTTCTCAGATGTAATTTAGAAATGGAAATTCATTTCTAAGATGCTTTTGTATTTGAGTTTGTAAAGTTTGAAAAATACTATGGTCAAAGAATAGTTTCAATAGCAAAAAAAAAAAATGTAGGTATTTATTTCTTTTTATTTAATTAGTCAAAAACTATTGCTAAGTGCGCTTCTAAATAAAAAAAAATAATCGAAAGTTATAGAATCTAAGGTCCAGAAAGCGTTATTTAATAAGTTATGGGCACAGAGGCGTAGCTAGGTGGGGGCAAGGAGGGACAGCTGTCCCCGGGCGCTGCGTCAAGGGGCGCCAAATTAAGGTTAATTTATTTTATTTTTAAATGTGAAAAGAAAATTATTTGAACTGAAGAGGTGTGAATATGTTCGACAAAAAAGTGGGAGCACCACAAATCATTTCGGGAATGACCAATGTAGCACAGGAGTGGGTGGACAAATAATTTAGCGAAGCCAAAGTGTCCCATATTTCCTTTAGAAGTGAAAGGTCGCTAATAAAAATGAAAGTTAAAAGGGCTGATTTTTAGAGCTTTATCATTTAGGAAGCATAATTTTTTTTTTTTTAAATTCCCTTTAGGGGCGCCCGTAGGCCCCCAGCGGCACAGGGGGAGCGCAAAATCTTCAGTTGTCCCGGGGCGCTGAAAACCCTAGCTACACGTCTGTATGGGCAATCCACTAAACTCTCAAAACTCAAATTTATTGAACAATTTTCATCCCTTAAATTTATTATCAACAGACGTTTTTTTTTTCCTATTTGGAAATTGTCTTATTGATATTTCCCCCACGAAAAAATAAATCAGTAAATTTCAAGCTACCATTTTCACAGAAATGCTTAAAGGCTCCAAAGAAAAAAATAATAGCTCTAGCCCAATTTCTGGAGAGAAAAAAAAGTAATATAAGCAATAACTAACTGCATAAACAAATCCTGGGAGTCGAGGGGAGACGGCGCCCCCCTACCTTTTTATTTTAATACAAGCCTCACCCCAAACTTTTTACATTTTAACATAAGCGTCCCCCCACTTTTGATTTCAATTGCTTATTTTCTTATGTATCAGTGTCCCCAACTTTTTTTTCAGGACTACACCACTAAAACAAATTTAGTCTCATAAAATCTAAGGAAGTGAAATAGATAAGCAAACAATACATTCTGGGCTAATAGGCGGTGGTCCAACCAAGATATGACCACGGCCTATTAGCCCCGAAAATATTATGTTTGGTATACACCAGCGGTGAAAGCCTAATAAGTTTCTATGAAATAGATAAGTTAATTCATGACAGCTAAACATGTTAGCATAAAGAATAATGTATATAACAGCACACTGCTTTCATGAAAAGTTAAAATTAATTAAAAAACTTATGATTCGAGAAGTTAAAACATTAATGATTAATAAATTCACCAAAATTAGATTGGTTACCAAAGTGACTTGCCAACTCCTTATTCAAACAATTCACTTTCTTGCATACAGAAATTTTTCTTCTTTGCATTCAAAAGAAAAGCATTCACAAAAAAATGAGCAAATTGACATGCACATTATAAGTTCTTAAAATGTAGAAATGTTGCAAATGAAAAAGGAAATAAGTTTTCCTGTGTAAGAGAAAGTGTGGGCTAATGGAACTTTAAACTTATTCTGTACATAGCTCATAGCATATAATAAAAATTCCCTTTTACAAAATAAAAGCAGGTTTATATGATTAATAAGAAATGGTGAATTTATTTGGAGAAAACTAACCACTTTTTTAAAAAGTTAATTTTTGAAGTCACGCCTTTTGTCCCAATAGCAACCCCCCCCCCCCTCCCCGATATGAATAGTACAATGGGACCTGATGCAGGAGTAATGAGGTAGATGCAAAAAAAATTAATAAATTCAGTAATAAATAAAAACTTAAGTTACATATGTGCATACCAATTACTTATTTAAGACTTAATCATCTACATGACTTCATTTTTCTTCGAACAGTTTTATTTCTATGAGATTTTATTTGAAATACCAAAATTTATCTTCATCATCTCACGAACTCCTTATGCAAAGTCCCTTCATCCGAAAAAGCTATGCGGAGCCCCCCAAGAATGAAGACTTCCTACAAAAAAAAAAGCCAACTACACCCTCCTGAAAACACTACCCTCTAAAAATTTCCAATAACCATCCCTCCTCTCATGGTCAACACAAAAAACAGCGACCACATACAGAAATTATCCAAAAATTGGCTCAGCACTTTAAAACATGTGCTGAATTAAAATTCTAAAATTTTCACAAATCCAATACTTTTTTCTATAATCTATATATCCTGGATATAGAAAAAAAAAATTTTCTTTTTCTTTATTCTCCAATTCTTTTGAACAAAACTGCATATAAAAAATTATTGTTTATTTGTTGTTGCTCACTCAAAAACAATGTTAATCGGGGAAAAAAGTCATTTAAAAAAATTTAATGAAATTCTTATACACAAATACCTTGAGCAGTGGAGCACAACAAACTTAATTGCTCCAGCTCAGCTCCTGTTACAAATAAGAACTAATTTCTCCATTCTTCTGTACCAGATCTCCATGAGGTCTTATAATCCACACATTTTTTCAACAAAAATAGGTTTGTGAGGTGTGGAGTGGTGCTGGTCTTAGCTGATAATTAGTAACAAAGGGCTTTTTTTCTCTGAGGGGGAGGGTATTTTGAGATGTTTAATGTACAGTGAAACCTGTGAAAATTGTCCATTTGAGGTGCAGCACTTTAGTGGTCAACTTAGACAGGTGGTCAACTTATAAAGGGTGGCGATTTTTTTTTGCCATGCATTCATTTTTTAACAAATTAAAATACTTTTAACTTTATCTTCCTTTTAAACATTTTACTTTAAGATAATAATTACATATTGTATTCAAAAACTGTATGAAATATCTTTGGAAATTATTAACTAGAATGACTTATCAAGTACTATCATACAAAGTTAAGCAGTTCAAAATAACCTTACATACCTTATTGATTATGAACAGTTATTTATTTCGTACAAATCATTTCTAGAAATTCATAATCATTCAAAAATAACTGAATTTTTGTTGTTTTTCTTATGTACAATATTATATACAAAATTACAATGAAAATCTATTTATCAACAAAAAGAATCTCTATTATTGTCATTTGATGCATTTTCTTTACCTTATCATCAGCCCAAAGTTTTTGGGTTGAGGCACAGATATCCATAAATTTTTCTAAAATGTTTGGTTGCTTATGAGATGCATAACTCATTTAAAGAGTTAGACATTCTAAAGCTTCAGCAAAAGTTGAAGGCATCTTTTCAATTTCACCCCCCCCCCCCCCCCCCATCCTCTTCATCTTCTCTGTCTTGAAGAAGTTTAAGCTTTTACAATGATATTTTTGGCTATATCCTCTACACTCTCTTCCTCTTATTCACGTACAATTAGCTTGTTGACAAATGAGAAAACTGTTGCTTCCTTAATAAATAAGCTCTTCTTGAATATTCATAAGTAAACCCTATATATCCTCCCTCAAATCATATTAAACTAGTTTTTCTTCCAATGTATATTTCTTCCTCACCACTAACAGGTTGGGGTAAAAATCGGTGCCCCCCTACCACAAGAAAATCTGTATACAGTAAAACCCGTTAAAATGCAGGTGTCGGGGGACATGTTTGGCACTCGCGTTATAACATAACCGCGGTATAGTTAAACTATACCGCGCAATCATATTCACGAAATAATACTCGCTTTTGTTGCATTGCTTTTAACTTTATCAATTACTCATAACTTTTCTTGCCCCTATAGTATAATTTTCTTTTTTTCTTAGCTACCATTTTATTCACTGTAATTGCTGTGCAAGAAGCACACATCTCAGCTGTGCAATCAATCTATCGAGCGATAGGTTACAAATCAACTGTGTTCCGAGAGAAAAGGTTGCTTAAAAATCTCTTTATGTTATCAACATGGGATTGTGAAGGTGTGAGGTCTTAAGAAAAAATTAGATTTGGAAGGGGAGGAATGTACTTTTCACTGGGGAAGATTACTTTTCAGGAATGCTAAAGAATCTGGAATACAAAGGTTGATAGCGCTATAAAAGAAATTACACATGCATAACTAAGGAATCACCTTTAAATGGCAATGATAAAGGGTGGTTTAAACGTCGGGGGACAAGGTAGTCACAGCGGTGTATGCGATTCCACGGTATACTGAGGTATGGGGTATAACGGGGTTTTACTGTAGTCCAAAGTTTTTTAAGCTGAACTTTCAAACAAGTCCTTCTACCCCCAGTGGTGTACTCCTGAGAAATAAAGTGAGAGGGAGGATGCTCACTTTTACTCACATAAAAAAAAAATGGCTATAAGCTTGTGTTAAAATTTTTAAAAATTCAGGGGACACTTGAGTTAAAATAAAGTGGGGTACGTTGTCCTCCCTCGACTATACCACTGCATATCCCCCATGTTAAAAAAAAAAAATTGTTATAATGTAAGCTTTAGGGGGAGAAGAAACACAGAAAGAAATTTACACAATTTTGGTGTCGGTCAAATTGTGTCCATATCCACAGACCAGTAGGACCGAGCATTAATTGGCGTTGCATAACATATTTAAAAAATACTTCTTGGTGAAACATTTAGAGTTACCAAACCCTTGACAAGGCACAAGAAGCAGTATTTCTGATGGCACTGATAGTTGTAAAGATATTTCAGAAAATGCTAATTATAAACAATACTTCATCAGTAAAAAAAATTATTAGCTATAAGAACTATAAGTCTATAACAAATAAACAATGAAATTTTGAGAAAAATTAAATGTGTAGTTTTTAAAATAAATGCAATGACAATATGATACACTTCCACACTATACACATGAAGCAGTAATTAGACACTGGAGAAATAGAAGATAAATTTACTGAAGTGCAGACACAGGTCAACTAATTGACAGGTCAGACTCTTTTGACTGTAAATAAGCAAAAGTATCAGACAATAAGATCTACAACCATGGCTGCGAAAAGTTTCATCTAATTTACAAAAATTGATTACAATTAATTATTTTTCATCAGCTGTTATAATTTCAGTTGAATATCACCCACTGATCAGTTCTGCTGTTTAGCCCCAAGTCATCAGAGGCATAGCTAGGGTTTTCGGCGCCCGGGGACAACTGAATATTTTGCGCCCCTCTGTGCCCCTGGGGGCTAGGGGCGCCCTAAAGGGAATAAAAAACTTTTATGCTTCCTAAATGATAAATAGCTCTAAAAAGCAGCCCTTTTAACTTTCATTTTTATTAGCGACCTTTCACTTCTAAAGGAAATATGGGACACTTTGGCTTCGCTAAATTATTTGTCTGATTTCATACGAACTCCTGTGCTACATTGGTCATTCCCGATATGATTTGCGATGCTCCCACTTTTTCGTTGAACATAGTCACACCTCTTCAGTTCAAATAATTTTCTTTTCGCATTTAAAAATAAAATAAATTAACATTAATTTGGCGCCTCTTGAAGCTGCGCCGGGGGACAGTTGTCCCTCCTTGCCCCCACCTAGCTACGCCTCTGCAAGTCATGCAACACACTTTTGGGGATTGCTATTACAAATAGTTTTAACTGGCAATTTTTTATTATAAATTTATTTATTTTTCTTAAAACTGAATGATAAATCATGCCTTAACAACTTTTACTCATGAAGAAAGCAAGATTTTGCAAAGCATGAACTACACTAACGGGATTCAACTATAGTAAAAATACATAATTTCTACTATATTCTCATTAAAAAAACTTTTTAAAGAAAACTACTAAAAACTAGTAGAACAATATACAATATGGTTACATAAGTCTCTGTAAAAATACAGAAGTTTTAGAAAATTGGGGGTATAATTCAAATGTGGGGTACTCGGATGTCTCATGCTTGCCCCTCCTCCCCTAAGGTTGAATGGGAGGCATGATTCCTTTATACCCAGCCTTGACACAATTTTACCTAACTGGAATTAACTAAGCCTTTATCTAAATTATTAAAAAACTGAAAATTTAAAACTCATTTACTATGAAATGGAGCTTCAAAGGTCGAGAGGAATTATATACAACGCATCGCGGCTTGCATTTATAATTATGGTACAATTTTGACATTATGAATGCGAGCAATTCATGTCAAAAGGCTCACACGTAGTTTTACAAAAACACATAAAAGATCAATTTTTCGAAAATATTTGCAAAGACAACAAATGGAAAACCTTTTCTAAAATAGATAAGTTTTAACATTGTAATTGAAAATTGATCTATATAGTTTTACAAAACACAGCATCTAAGAAAAAAAATTAAATTGAGCAATATTTTTGAAGTCAATTTTCAACATAGAAATTTTACGATTAAGCGCAGTGTTTATAGTCAATTATAAATAAGAATGAAATCACACGAACAAATGGGCAGAAAGGGTGATTTTGCGACATTCGTCTGACTAATTTTAAAACACCTCTTATTTCAACACATAACAATTCATTTTCTCAAAACAATGCATCTCTAGTGATCTAGTACAGCATTTAAACATCGCATCGCTATTCGTCTACTATTGGGCTTTTAATGGTACCACAAAAAAGAAAAAGGTACTAATGTCATTTTGTGTTTACATTATAACAGATGTTGGAATCAATCCCACTGGAAAGGAAATAGAAAAAGAGCTATACATAAAAACTCACCGTTCACCGCTTGGAGATTTCAAGGCTAATCCGTAAAACAGATGCTATAATACAACACCCAAAAGCTTGACTACACTTCATCAGCAAATACGATGAGTCATGAACACAATAATCTATACATGTAAGGACTTCGCTTCATGTAGACACAAACCCTGCACAATAACTTCCTTCAAATTGCAGACTCGCGTCTCCAACCAGCTTCCATGTGCAAAGCAAAACTTACCACAGCCCTCCGAGCGCCGCCATCACTAACGCCTGTGTAGGGTTACTTTAATCTCTGCAAGTTGTGCGGAAGTCTATGCTGCAAATTTATCACGAAGTAAAATTTTGGCGACGGAAATGTAGAGAGCGTTTATATATTTTGTGTATGACAAATTAAAATCAAATATGATTTCAAAACATGCTTAAAAAGCGAAATAAAATGTGTCCCTTCCTTCCTATGATGGCAATAACGTGCACACTAGGGGCAATAGGATGGAGGAATATTTGTTTCGAAAGTCTCCATTTATATTATACATTGGCGCGCCCGATATCATATCGGGCGCGCCAGCGCCCGAAAGAGTTTGCTTTTAAAAGAAATTTTAAGTTAATTATTTGACTTAGTTATATCGTTTGTGAAAAATCAACTACGCTTTTCCCTCAGTTTAGCAGGCCCCTCATTTAGGAAGGTCAGGGGGTGTCAGTTGCCCCCAGTGTTTATATTGTAACAAATGTTGGAATCAATCTCACTAGAAAGGAAATAGAAAAAGAGCTATACATAAAAACTCACGGCTATAGCTAAAAATAATATAAAACATATCATAAAAACTAATCAGCTATACATTATATTTCCTAACCCTGGCTTGGGAAATATAATGTATTTATATGTATGTATACTCAGGGGCGGATCCAGGAATAATTTTTGGGAGGGGCACCGGGTGCAAAAAGTAGTTGCTCATTGTAAAATTTTGCATAACAAAAAAAAAAACTAATTGGCTTGTTTCGCTTTTTGAGGATCACTTAACACCACTTAATATTTTTAACCGACTTCACAAAGGAAGGAGGTTATACATTCATACTGTATGTATGTCGGTTTTTTTTTTTTTTTTTTTTTTTTTTTTTTTTTTTTTTTTGTCCACTCATAACTTTTCACCCGATAAACCGATTTTCATGATTCTATTTTTAATCGATCGAGGGTGGTTTCCCATAGGTCCCGTACCTTCGTTTGACCATATTCGATAATTAGAAAAAAAGTTATGGGCAGAAATGTAGTATTTTTTTTTTTGTTTTTTCATCCATAATTTGTGTCTAAATGAACCGATTTTGATGATTTTTTCTTTAATCTATAGAGGATCGTCTAACTCAAATATTGCAAATCGATTTGACTACTTTGTTTTTTAGAAAAAACGTTACGGGTGAGAAATAAGTATTTTTTATTTTAATTGGAAAGGCTCGGCTTGATTTTTCTTTGTTGGGAAATCTATTAATAAATATAAAAGTCATTGTTGAAAACATGTTTGTTGTCATGGCCTATAATATTAAAAGAAATTACAGCAAGAGTTTGACTGAAGGCTTCTCTGTGGCAAAAATTAATCCAATCAGTTTGTTCGATAAAATCGACTTCAAAAGGGAATTTATCATACAAATGATTAGTTTTTAGTGCCATTAATTCAAAGAAGTTTTGCCCTTTGATATGGATTTTTTTTAAAAATAGAGTATTTATATACAAAATGTATTTACACTAAAAAGAATAAAATAAAATAACTTTTATAAAAAAAACAGAACCGACTTCAAATTATAAATTGAGCTAAAAAGTGAAAAATAAATTCATTCTTTAAACAACATCGATGTGACTTTTAAACATAGTTTTAGAAGTCGGTGCAAAATTATGAGTCTAATTACCATTAGACCATTTGCTACTTCATATTGGAACTGTTGCTAATTCTGCGAAAATATAGATATTTGTAATTGATTCATGATTACAAAAGATTTGATCTATCCTAATTTTTCACCGACTTCTAAAACTATGTCTAAAAGTCGCATCGATGTTGTTTAAAGAATGAATTTATTTTACACTTTTTAGCGCAATTTATAATTTGAAGTCGGTTCTGTTTTTTTTATAAAAATTATTTTATTAAAAATACGAAAAACATACATAATTACATCAAATAAAAAAATACAATACATTTTACATATTAAAATAATTTAACACCTATCCCCTCAGATAATTTTGAAAAATACCATTATACAGGTAAATAAATCGTACTAATAAAAAAAATTGTTTCGAAGATTATAATAGAGCCAGAAAGTTAGTAGTAGGTCAAGCAGATTTTTAAACATTACAACTGTTCTCAAAATTCAATATTTCAAATAATCCAATGATTATGCAGTGATTTTACACACACACACACACACAATTTTTCCATAGTTCTAAATTAGCAGTTTTGGACGTCCATTGATGAAGTTTGAAATAAGGGGAGTTTCGAGACTTTTTCTGATTTTTTTCAACATTCAAGTTATGAAATGTATATTAGGCTATCATTGATGACAGTAAAAGAAAGCTAAAATTTTCCAAAGATGAACTTCTAAAAATACAATTTTCATGATTTTTGAGGATGTGAGGGAATCCTCAGGAAATTTTTTGAAATTGAAGTCTTAAAAACGCATCTTTGGGGACGACAAAAGACAGGTGGATTCAACAGCTCTCCCGTGGAAATTTTTTGAAATTGAAGTTCAAAATTCGTAATTTTTGGAGTATATTGATAATGCTAGAGAAAGGGAGACGGGGTGGGGGGGCATTTTTTGTGAAATTCAAGTTATAAAGCTTACACTAGGCTATATCTAGTGACGTTATAAGACAGTTGAAATTTTTCCGAGATGAAGTTCGAATAATACAATTCTGACGATTTCCGAGGATGTGAGAGTACAGTAGAGCGCCGTTTATCCGGACGCCGCTTAACCGGATGTCCAATCAACCGGATCGGTCAGAGACCATGCGGTTTTTTTTCTTCTTTCTGCGCTGTGCAAAATATAAATATATATATAAAAACACTAAAGTTCTGACCTTCAGATTGGAGGTCGAAAACCACCTTCCTCTGCCTTTTGGCGTTCCAAGAAAGAGGGATTACCCTCTCCCTCCCCTCCGCTCAGTTATGTTCGATTCAGTTACAATTAGCAGTGGGGGTAGAAGGAACTGAATAAAGGGATAAAGATTCTTTTTAGAGGCATTAGAGTGGAAGTAAAGCATTGAAACTAACAGAAGAAAAATAATGGAAGTACTGCATTCACGGTCAAGGGATCGAGTTAAATTATTTATGCTTAACTAAATTTCCAGGAAAACTGTTGTTGAGAAACTCACTTAACTAAAAGATAGACTGTGCACCTCTCGAAATGATCTAATGGTTGTGCGCTTTCATACTGGACTTGTGTTACACTAAGCTAAAGGAGCCCACATTTTTCTGATTGCGATCTGTAAGTGTAGGTGTTTCTTAAACATGTTTGGCGCAAAAATTGAAGAGCAAAAGAGTAGTGTTATCTTTAGATGAAAAAAATAGAAATTGTTAAAAGGTTGAAAAAAGGAGAAAATGGAAACAACATAGCCCTTGAATATGGCAATGGCACATCAACTATGGCTGATATTAAAAAAAAAAAACAGCGATTTTTTTAAGCTTTTTTTAAGCTTCGCATCAGATTTTACGAACAAGAAGGCAGCGCTGAAAGGGAAACGATGAAAAGACAACAACCTTTTCGTAGCAGAAGACTATCAATAATTTCTTCACTCCATAATGATTTTTTTATACTGTCAGTACAGTGTATAAATCATTTTTATGTATAGTGCTACTTCTGTATCACTTTTTGTAAATATTGAAAAAATAATAATGAAGAAAAAAAATTCTAAACGCTCCATTTGGAATGCGATAAAATATGCGCTACTAAAAATGCTAGTCCTAAGCCTGAAAAACGTATGAAGGGAATTGTGACATAAATTGTTTTAAGTGCGTAAGTCTAACTGTAACCGATTGTAACTGTAACTGTGTTCCGAGATCTTGTGTTTTCGTTCTAAGCTGTATGTTGTTGTGCTCAGTGTTTTCGTAACTTGTACGATGTTCTTAACGTAATAAAAGTTATTTAAAAATGCTCAATTTGAAGCATTCACTTGAAATGTGACATGGTGGCAAGCGGTGCAGTCAAAATGGATCTGAAAACTCCCAGTTGTATGAAATTACAAGGAAATTTGGCCGAAAATTGGTCAAAATTTAAGCAGCGTTTTACTTTGTATTTGGAAGCATCGGAAAAGACAGGTAAATCCGATAAGTTAAAAGTTGCTTTGTTATTGAATTGTATGGGAGATGAATGTATCGATATATTTAATAGCTTCAAATTAGCTGCTGCAGATGCTGAGAAATACGATACAGTTATCCAACGTTTTGATAATTATTTCGAACCACAGAAAAATACTGTAATTGCACGCTACAAATTTTTTAACTGTGTACAACAACTAACTGAAACTGTTGATTCTTTTGTAACCAACTTAAAAAATCTCGCTAAGGATTGTTCTTTTGAAAATCAGGAAGATAGTTTGATAAGAGATTTATTGATAATTGGAATAAGGGATTGTTCCGTGAAAGAGAAACTACTTATGGATTCAGATTTGAAATTAGAAAAAGCAGTGGAATACTGTAGGGCAAAGGAATCAAGTGAAATTCAAGTAAAATACATGAAGGAAGGGTCTGATAGGAAATCAGAAGTAGTGGAAGTTATCAAAACTACAAGAAATAATACTGACGTAGGGCATAATAGAGATTACAAAAACCAAAGTAAATTAAAGAAACAGGATTATTTCAAAAATAACTGTTGCTCAAGGTGCAAAACAAAACATGCTTTTGGGAAGTGTCCAGCATGGGGGAAAAGGTGTAATAAGTGCAAAAAATTAAATCATTTTGCGATTGCATGCAAAAATAAAAAAGTTAATGAAATAGAACATAATTCCTCTGTTTTGTCGACTAATAATACTGATTCTTTTGTGTTGGAATCTGTGAATGAAGTAAATACTTCAAAGTTTGAATGGAGAGAAAATATTGTTATAAAAAATTGTGAAATACCATTCAAAATTGATACCGGAGCTGAAGTTAATATAATTCCTGTTAATTTGTTAAAGAAAATAGATGAAAGATCAAAAGTAAACAAAACAAACAAAAGTTTGAAATCATATACAGGGCACAATCTGAAAGTGTTAGGAACTTGTAATTTGTGCTGTGAATTCAAAAATAAATTACATGTATTTGATTTTTATGTTGTAAATCAAGAATCAAATGCTATTTTAGGGCTGAAAGCATGTGAACAGTTAGGTTTAATTGATAGAAATATTGCTAAAAATGTAGATACAATTAATAATCTCGATATTGTTCAAGAGTATGAAAATGTTTTCTCTGGTAAACTTGGCAAACTGTCATATGTATATGATATTAAATTAAAAGAAAATGCTCAGCCTAAGATTGCTTCTCCTAGAGTTATACCGGCATCTTTAAGGGATAAGGTCAAAACTGAACTTGACAGAATGGTTAAAGCAGGAGTTCTTGAAGAAGTAACTGAACCTACAGATTGGGTACATCCGATTGTCATTGTTCAAAAACCCAATAAAGAAGTTAGAATATGTATGGATCCAAGGCCTTTAAATAAGTACATAAAAAGAGAACATTATCCAATTCCAACCCAACAAGCTATATTTTCAAAAATAGATCAAGCAAAATATTTTTCAGTTTTAGATGCTTCTTCTGCATTTTTGCAAATTCCACTTTCTCCTGAAAGTTCTAAATTATGTACCATTGCTACACCTTTTGGCAGATATAAATTTTGTCGCCTACCATATGGATTATGCAGCTCACCGGAAGTGTACCAAAAGACTATTGACAACATTTTTTCCAACTTAGATGGCATAGTTGTTTACATTGATGATGTATTAATTTTTGGAAAGACTGAAGCCGAACATGATAGACGACTTCTATCTGTCTTGAAGAGAGCTCAAGAATGTGGTTTAAAACTCTCACTAGGAAAAAGCCAAATTAAGAAGAAATCTGTGAGATATCTTGGTTATAAATTAACAGATGAAGGAATCTCGGTAAATAATGAAAAAATTGAAGCAATTCTAGATTTTAAGGCTCCAACCAGCAAAGCCAAATTACAAAGATTTATAGGAATGATAACCTACTTGGGAAAGTTTATTGCCAACCTCTCAAACAAAACTGGATGTCTTCGTAGATTATTAAGTAAAGATGCTGAATTTCTTTGGACCAGCAATGAACAGAAGGCGTTTGAAGAGCTCAAATTGTGCGTTACTAATGCTCCAGTCTTGGCTTACTTTGATATAAGAAAACCTTCAATTGTGTCAGTTGATGCCAGCCAATATGGTTTAGGAGGTGTTTTGATACAAGATGATCACCCCATAGCGTATGCTTCCAGTTCTCTCACAGAAACACAGCAACGGTACAGCCAAATTGAAAAGGAACTGTTAGCTGTTTTAAATGGCTGTAAAAAATTCCATTACTTTATTTATGGAACTGAGTTTACAATTGAAACTGACCACAAGCCGCTAATTGGACTATTACAAAAACCTATAGAGAAACTTTCTCCGAGATTACAACGAATGGCTTTGGAACTATTCAAATACAATTTTAAAATTGTGCATGTTCCAGGAAAATATTTGTACATAGCGGATACACTATCACGGTCTCCAACTGATGCCAATGTGGATACAAGTTTCTTAGAAGCAGGAGCCGCAACTGTTCACACTATTTTAAGCGCTAGTGATGAGAAAACTGAAGAACTTCAAGAAGCTACCAAGCTAGATGAAGAATTGCAACAGCTGAAATTTTACATACAAGACGGATGGCCTAATGAATACAAGAAACTTTCCGAAAATCTAAAGCCGTATTGGGATAAGAAGTCGGAATTGCATTACCATGATGATTTGGTATTTATTGGAAATAAATTGGTCATCCCTAAGAAAATGCGTAGTGAAATTCTACAGAAATTACATGTTGCACATCAGGGCATAACATCTTGTCAAAATAAAGCAAGAAACTCTATTTATTGGCCAAATATGACAACAGAAATCAAGAGCTTTATAAACAGTTGCAGAATTTGTCAGAAATTTCAAAAATCAAATCCAAAACAAGTGATGATACCATACAACATACCCAAGCATCCTTGGATTGATGTGGGAATAGATTTTATGTATTTAAAAGGAAAAGATTACTTAGTGGTCATAGACTATCATTCAAAATTTATTGAAGTGAGAAAAGTCGAACAGAAAACTGCAGAAGCTGTCATAAGTGCATTGAAACAAATTTTTAGAACACATGGAATAGCGAAATGCCTGCATTCAGATAATGGACCGCCATTTGACAGTTATAAATTTCAAGCTTTTCTTAAGGAATATGATGTGAAACTTGTCACCTCTTCACCAAGATACCCTAAATCCAACGGGATGGTAGAACGTGCAATAGGCACAATCAAGAATCTGATGCTGAAGGTATTGGAAGACAATGGAGATCCAAATTTGGCACTGATTGAATACAATAATACCCCAAAATATCATTTACCATCACCGGCACAAATGCTTATGGGAAGATCATTGAGGTCTCTACTGCCTACTAAAAAGAATATATTAAAACCGAAATTTACAACAGCAGAGACTTATAAGAACTTACTGAGTAATCAGGAGATGCAAAAGAAATACCACGACCGATCACATGTAAATCTAGAAAATTTAAAATCTAATCAACCAGTGTACGTTCAACTAAATCGCAGAGACTGGACACCAGGAACTATTCTGGAAAAGCTAGATGCTCCACGTTCATACTTAGTGAAAACTGCTGCTGGAAGTGAACTTAGGAGGAATAGAATTCACTTAAGGCCAGATCAAGGTAATCCTTCAATTAACCAGTCAACAACTGAAGTTCCTATTCAGCCTTCTAGTGTCAAGTTGCCGAATCCTGATCCTGTTCCTGTACCAGTCCCGCCTGATCCTGATCCGGATGCTGTCAACAAGCCCATTATGACCACACGATCCGGGAGAGTTGTTAAACCCATAAAAAGACTTGACTTGTAAATAGTGTATATATGAAACTTGTTAAAAGAGGGGAGATGTGACATAAATTGTTTTAAGTGCGTAAGTCTAACTGTAACCGATTGTAACTGTAACTGTGTTCCGATATCTGGTGTTTCCGTTCTAAGTTGTATGTTGTTGTGCTCAGTGTTTTCGTAACGTAATAAAAGTTATTTAAAAATGCTCAATTTGAAGCATTCACTTGAAATGTGACAGGAATCTGCCTAAAAAACCAAGCCCTATTTGTGCTTGAAAGCCAGTGGTGTAGTCCTGAAAAAAAAGTAGGGGGGACGCTTATGCATATGAAGAAAAGTAATTGAAACCAAAAGTAAGGGGACGCTTATGTTAAAATTTAAAAAATATGGGGGGACGCTTGAATTAAAATAAAAAGGCAGGGGGCGAAGTACCCCTGCGTCCCCCCTCGACTACACCACTGTTGAAAGCTGACAATCCAATTATCCGGATTTTCCTTTAACCGGATCTACCTCGGTCCCGACCAGTTCGCATAATCGAACTACCTCGGCGCAACTGGGGCCACCGTAGTCGACTGACGGCCATCGGCTCTCTACCTAAGGCTTCGGCTAAAAGGTGCAAGGGTGTCCGATGGAGAAAAGTCCGCATAATCGGGGGCCGTGGTACCCTAGTGGTTAGCACGTCGGACTTCCACCTGGAAGGTCGCACGTTCGATATCCGATCCGGGTGACGTAAGGCTTGCTTTGTAGCATGACTATGGCCCCGGGTCGGTAAAGCAGGTCGGCAAAGCTCTGCCAGCCCAGCCCCTATGGCTGGTGCTGGTTGTCAGTTTGTCAGAGAGTTTGTGGGAAGACAAGGAGGACAGCGCCGCAGTC
This sequence comes from Octonoba sinensis, assembly GCA_038502835.1. Lineage (NCBI taxonomy): Eukaryota > Metazoa > Arthropoda > Arachnida > Araneae > Uloboridae > Octonoba > Octonoba sinensis. The sequence goes on from CM076599.1 coordinate 126,180,274, forward strand.
GTGCCCCCTCACACTGGGGGGTAATCCGTGAAGGCCCAGATGCTATAGACGGTACGGCTGTGGTTAGCGTTAGCGTTTCGCACCCACTGAAGACCACCATGTATACTTGGGGATATGTGCATGTAAAATCCGTAGACCCCACTACCTCTCCCCGAGCGTAAGCAATCCTAAGGCCTCGGGTAACAGGTAGGGGTTTGGTGGAGAAAAGTCCGCATAATCATCGCTTTACTGTAAAAAATGGGGGTTCGGGGGCGCACACCCTGGAAATTTTTTGAAATTGAAGTCTTAAAATTGCATATTAGGCTATCGTCGGGGACGTTATAGGAGAAGTGGATTCAGGGGCTCTCCACTGGAAATTTTTCCAAAACTAGTTTTTAAATTGTTGTAAAAAAGTTGTATTTATAAAATTCGCAATTTTGGACATTCATTAATGACGTAAGAGAAAGGGGGTTTCAAGCTCTTTTCCTATTTTTTTTTGAAATTCAAGTCTCAAGAACACACACCATCTTAACTTAAGATTGAGTCAGTGTGTGTTGAGTGGGGGGAGTTCTGACTCTTCTTCAAATCACCTTGCTTGGCTACCCTTTTCTCCCTGCCTTCTTTCCTTTATTTCAAATCAAAATGCCGTAACAGTCATTTCCTTTTTTTTCTTTTCTTCGAAAAACATATTATTGCTTTGGTCTTCTATTTTTTAATTTTCAACTCAATTTTTATTTATTTGAAACACAAACGTCTTCGGCCCCTACAAAAAACTTTTAACATTTCAGATTGTGGTCCTATTTTTCAATGATACTATAAATAATTTTTTCCATTTTTTTAAAATTTTAAATATCATGCCTCCTGAACATCGCTTTTGAAGTATTACTTTTGGTGTAAATTTTCATTACAATGCTTTGAATCTCTCTCTCTTTGTTTTACAATCAATTTGTAACGTATTTCGGCGGCCCATTGATTTTTATACTCTTTGTTGTGATTTTCGTAATATTATTTTGATTTAAAAATTCATATATATATTTATATAGAAGTATAAAACTTTCGACAGCCCGACTATGAAATTATGTTTATTTATCTATTTTTTTTTTCATACTGTGACATTGTGTTTCCATAATGTATTGAATACTTTATTTCTTTCCGCTAAGAAAGGTTTGAAACGAAACGTGCATTTTGGCGGCCCTTAATTACGTAATAATAATAATCGTTTTGTCAATGCTCCTGAATAATGTTTTAAAATTGCATTTTTTTTTTTAATTTTTGATAAGGAGAGATAATAATATATAAAATAAAGGAGAAAAAAATTAGAATTTTTGATCATCCACTCCTTCCTTCTTTTTTTTTTTTCTTTTCATTTTTACTGCAAAATGTTTCCTTATCTCTTTTCTTTTCTTTCTTTCTTACTTTTTTCATTATTAAACTGATATTTCGGCGGTCCCTTTCCTGAAAAACTGGGGTGAGGGAGGGTGTAGCACCCCTTTCCCCCCTGGTGATGGCCAAGATTGCATTTTATTTAAATTTAGTTCCTGATAAGAAAGCGAAGGTCACCTATTTGCTGAAGCTCATGTAGATCCATAGCCATAGATATACATACCTCCTAGTATGTATATCTATGTCCATAGCACACAGCCGGGTCATTCCGAAGACGGGAAAAGATTTGTTTTTCAGGTTGTTTCAGCGACTGAGGGAGTTTTGAAAAGTTATATAATGATGGAAAGCACTGGCCAGGTGGAACTTGATAGCACAGTGACTTTGCTGAACAAAATTTAGTTCTATTCAAATATGTTTTTTTTTTTTTTTTGCATAAAATTTTAATATTTTGTTTGTTTCAGTAAGAAAATTACAAAAAATAATTAACACGGGTGAAAAACCTTTTTTTTTTTTGGGGGGGGGGGGGGCGTGCCCCCTGGTGTTACCCCTTAAATCCGCTACTGTATACATATATTTTGTTGTTCTCTTTATACCTCCCCCCCTCGAAAATTTTGAAATGACGGGCCTGCAGTTTAGGCAATAAAAATAAAAGGGTCACTTATCAATTTTGCTGGTTTTGCAATGTCTGGAGTGACGTCATTTATTTATGTACTTACTTTAGAAATTTAAATCGTGCATCTGAAAAATATCTGTAAAGTATTCGGAAATTCAGTTCTTCAATTAAAATAATCTTCGTATAATTTGAACCATAGTTGTGTCATCAAATGAAACAGCATATTAATTTTATTCGTTTATTTGTTTGCATCTTTGTTTTTAATTTTATTTATTTATTTATTTTATTTACTCATTTATTTATTGGTTGATGCTTTAAATATCCCTTTACATTTCCTACTTCCAGCACAGACGTTATTATTAAAAAATATATAATTATATTCATAAACCACTCAGTACGTAGCCAACGAAGCAGCTATAACTTCTCTTAGCTACAAAGCGAGCATCTTTTTACTTATGGCACTCTATTGCAGAAAACAGAAGAAAAAAAAACACGAAAGAAACAAAAAAAGTAAAGGAAATTTTGGATCAGAGAAAAGATCGTTTTGTAAAAGCAAAAAGTTACGATGCAGTGCTTTAAAAGATTTTTGTCAGTTGCATTTATAATGTTTTAAAAATAAACAATGCCGTTTAATTTCTCCAGGCATATCATTTAAGGGGATCAGGAAGGGGCAGTGCACCCCCCCCCCCCCGAGTTTGAGAATGTAATTTATTTTATGAGTACGTAGCGTACGTATTTTGCTGGGTTTTTTTTTTTTAATAAATATAATATGTAAAGAACGTACACGTTTTTCGATTTTCAGACTTTCCTTTTTATTAACTTTATTTAGATAGAAAAATGCATAACACAACATTTAGGGAATTTGCAAGTGGGGCCTGAAAACTGAAAAGTAACTTTCCTGATTTAAACAGAAAAACTGAGACTGCAGTATCCGCTCTTACATCAATACAACAAGCCTACCATGCGAGAAGGTTTATCAGATGCTAGCGGGAGAAGAGTTAGAATTAGTTTCAGGCGGATTCTTGGAAAATAAAAAATAAGATGTGTAGTTTCGACGTCATTCTGGTTGCAAATTGAGCGTGTGTACCCAGTGTTAAGAAAATCGTGACAAATCAGAATAATACTCGTAATTTTCTCAACAAACAATTTCATCCTACTCATTGATTTTATTGACATGATACAGCTTTCACTTATTTTACTTATAATTTATTATGAAGGAACTTTATTTTTAGTGTATTGTTATCTTGTTTATGCACTAAAAAAGGATATATGATCTTTTTTTTCTTTCTTTTTTGACTAGGGGAACTGAGGAATGTGAAAATTATAGAAGGGGTACATAGATAATGAAAGTTTGGGAAACACTGACCTAAATGATTTTTCAAAGATTGTTTCATCAGTCATGTGGATGTATTTTACTGTTTTGAATGCTGTTAGTTGAAAAACAATTATTCTTTCTGGGAAGTAACTCTTGATTGCAAAAACACATGCATTTATTTGCAAGGTACAGAAGGGGACAGATATAATTAATCTCCTCTCCTTGCTATCCTTATCGCCTCCTCCCTTCTTGCTATAAATTCAGCAATATTTGAAACAAAAATTTAAAACGAGTTTGGGAAAAATAATAACTATAATTCAATATTGTTCATTATTTAACAATTAAATATCTTCAAAATAAATTTAACTAGGCATATTTGCTATGTTTACCACAGTACAGGTTTGAATGCCTTACATGTGCATCATTCAAAAATACTATTGCTAAACCATGAAAGAACTCTGATCATGTAAAAAGACAGGGGTAAGGCAGACAGACTATGGTGGGCAATTTGCCCACCATGGCGCAAATTGCGCCATTGAAATTAATTTCTTTGGTGTGGGGGAAGGTAGATGTCAGGAAGTTTTGTCCAATTTTTGCCGGGGGTCATCGTTTTTTGGGGGGCTCCGTAGCTTTTTAGGAGGCTTCGCCATCACGTTGAGGGGGCACTCCTAAAAAAAAGACCAATGCTTACTAAACTGATGACATGAAATAGTGTTATACCTGATGCAAAAATAGCGTTAGAAAAGCGTCATGAGTGGTGAACAATGGAATGAAAAATGAGAATAGTGTATGAAAGCAAAGAGTAAAGTTTTAGTCAATGGCCACTCAACTTGGTACGAAATTGGCAGAAGTACAAGCTGCTACATTTATGAGCGCAATCGGCCCTGCGGTGATAATGATTTACAATACTTTTGCTTTAAGTGAGAATGATCAAAAGAAACTCGACGTTATAATTACCAAACCTGATGAATAATACTTTTATAATTATATAAGAAACAATGTTTTCAATGCTAAATTTAATTATTGCGAAATCATTTCGACTGTTGGGAGAACTCTAGTTAGATATTATTCAGTTAAACTGTTCAATATTACCTTGATTCCAGATTATCCGGATTAACGAGGACCGGATAAGCGAGATTGTACTAGAGGGTTGGATAAGCGGCATATTAACCGAGCCCACACAGTAGGCTTAAACCACGCCTCCACAACTGACGTTTTCAATGACATCATGATTCCTAGATGGCGCTATCACTATTCTTCTGTTTCTTTTGAGTTTTGTGCTTTTTTAAATCAATAAAATGTAGCTATTTAAATATAGAAAATGATGGAGCAGAAAAGTTTACATTTACAATACAAGATATAAGGAATTGAAATTCTGCTATTGTAAGTCATTTATTTTATTTGGAAATAAGTTGCGCAGAGGGCTTCGGAATTGGGGAGGTCCTCCCCCCCCCCCCCTCCGCGCAAAAAAAAAAAAAAAAAAAAAATCCCACCTTTGTATGTTTTTATTTTTAAATGTGTTTAAGAATTATTTTTAAATTGTTCATGACGAATATTGATGTAACTTGAAGGTTGATAAAACATAAATTTAATTTTTTGAAACTCAATATTGCAATTATTTAAAAAAAGGGAGACTGCCGTGCATCTTTTCCCTTATAATTATCTATTGTGCGCCGATTTTTTTTTTTTTTTTTTGTTTCATAAAATATGACTATTATTCAATCAATGTGGAAAACGCGTAACATATGAGTTTCAACATGGTAAGAAAATAAACAGCAAAATAAGAGTTTTATTGTGATTGTATTTCTGGATCAAGTATGCTGTAAATAATTTTGATGTCACGAAATTTAACATAGGGGTCATTCATAAATAATGTCACGCTTCAAGTGGGGATGGGGGTTCAAGAAAGTGTGACAGTTTGTGAGATGGGGAGGGGGTAACAAGAGGTGTGACATCGTACATTTTGATTTCTATAAAAAGATTTAAAATCAGCAAATTAAACCTATTTTATGCTAATGTAATATAGCGTGACATGTGACAAAGAGGGGAGGGGATCAAATATATTGAAAAAGAGTGACATCATTTATGAACGGTCCCATATAAATAAACAATTTAACTACTTTACTTTTTGTATTGCATTGTTATTACTGTCATTTTTACTAGATTTTTAAGTTAAATTTTAAAATGTTATGTTTATATTTCATATGTTTTTCATACATTTTTATTTTGCTCAACACAACACAATATCAATGTCTAAAGTTCACAATTTTTCAGAAGTACTGCTTTAATGTCATATGAGACCCTTTCTATATACTATCTTTTAGTGGTATGCTAATTTCAATCTAGCACAACACTAATTCTTTTACTAGACGTTTCCGACTTAACTTTATTCATATTGCGATCAAATTTGGATCTTCATATAGTTCACATTTTATCGCTAGTGCGTTAAAGACAATCTTGAAAGTTTCACCTTGCAATAATGCATAGTAACTCAACTGAGTAGAGATTTTGAAAATGTCTACGTAAATGCAAGGCATAAATTCATTACTCAAAATTTAACTTTAGGATATGGTAAAATTAAACGTTAACTGCTGAGGTACTTAAGCTGATAAAAGACATTACACAATTTAAAACTCAACAAATTTAATAAACAACAAAGACATAATTAAACAAAGTAAATCAAAACAAACTTTTAAAGATGCGCCGCGGGCAACAACCCATGCGGGCACACGACTGCTGCACAGCAAAAAGAAAGGAAGGGCGAGTGAAAAAACATTTCACTTGGCATTTATACTGTTCTTCTCGCCACAAGCACTGATGCCACAAAACTTTAAGAAGTTCGCTAACGATGCATACTAATGAACAGGTTGAGCAGGTTGCATAATAACGATGCATAACAACAGGTTGCCACAATCTATAGTAAAAACACGTGTTGACTAACTTTTGAAAAGCTATTTAAAATAGTACTTATTCTTTTAATAAAATCACAATCGAAAATGCTGTTTAGGGTACTTATTGGTGATTTTTGTTAAAGTCGCCCACTGTTACGTCATCAAGGAACTGTTCAACTGAACAAATTTAATTCTAAACGACCGCCAAAAAAAGTTAAAAAAAGGAAAAATCGCCTAACACTGTAGTACCCTAAACCGCATTTTAACCAAATCATAAATCTGGAAAGAAATAGGTCAAAATTTAAGTTCAAGTAAGACGAGTAAATATAAACATCACTTTAAATTCCTTTGTTCACTTTTTTAAAGGAAAACTGAATTAGTCTTTCCTCTAAACGAAAATCCAAAGAAATTGTCACAGACCGGACTCCTACCAGCTAAATAGACGCCGTGCATATTGATACGTTTTTGCAGGAGAAGGTGTAATCTGTACCAGTAACCTGATACAAAATTTCGTCGTTTTCTCCGAAAACAATAATGCTTAAATAAATGTTGTACACAGAAGGTGAATATATCTAAACACTGCAGATGGATAGAACGTAGAGTGTTGCTAATATATAAATTAGTATACATAATCAATTGCCAAGACTGATCGGAATTCTGAAAAATGGGACTGTCAATATTTTTTTATTCACGACTAATTTCTTCTAAAGAAAATTTCCATGTAACTGATGTTCGAAAATGTCTCATGACAAGCAACGGCAAGTCAAAATAAGCGAAATAGAAACCGTTCTTTCCTGCAGCTACATCCATCGCAATTGTTTAATAGCAAGAACATAAACGTACGAATGCGTGGTAACGGTTGCCAAATTCGCTGCTTTCAAATCAAAAATAGCGAATGTTTATTATTTTTTTGCAATGTTGATCCTTCATTTTTATTTTACAGGAGGGACGAAAGCAAAAAAAAAAAAGGCTCGAAAATTTTTCTTCTTTCTACTTCTAGGAGGTAAATCAAGGCATCGCATGCATTATTAACTTCAGATAAATTTTTCTTTAAAGAAAAATTACATTAATATCATTATATTCTGTCTATCATGTTGCATTCGTAGGTATGTATGTAAAACATTCCGAAAGCATTTATAATTTTGAACATTTCAAAAATTTCTGGAAATAGCAAGGGTCTAGAGCCGAGCATGAAGAAGGAGTACGATGCAGCAACGGGATTTCGCTCGAAACTGGAGCTTAACCGGAGCAAAGATTTTCTTGCACTCGACTGCTCCGTATTATTTTTTTCCTTCTGTTTTTTAAACTACATTAAAGAAACTTGAAATATGCAAAATAAATAAACGAGGTGTTGTCGTTCTTTTTTTATTTTATTTTTTCTGCGAATAGATTTTCCTTGCAACGTAGTGCATACAATACATTATATATGTATTGATAAATAAATGGTCTATTTATGAAAAAAATTTTATAAGTGTATAAATAATAATAAATAAACAGAGAAATTTGGGAGAAACTACGAAAAAAAAATTCAACAAAGGTTCTCAGCTCAAACTTACTTGCATAGAACCAAAGATTGAAACGAAATCTTTTCCTGTGAAATCAAAAATGTGTTTGAGTTATAATACATATTACTAGCTGATCTCCTGCAGAATATCTGCGGGTTATACGTTTTAACAATCAAACTTGAAAATGATGTCTCGATGTAAACAAACTAAGGTGTTGCCACTCCAAAGAATCGGAAATTAAAAACTGAGTTATGAATGGAAATACTTTTTGAAAAACAGAAATAAATTCGTTCACATCCGTAAGTTACGTAATAAATAAAAATAGTCTGTTACTTTTCTATGCTAATCATGAAACAAATTTTTTCATATCGCTTTACCATAGTTTGTTTTTTCCTGACGTCAGTATCGTATCGTACCGCAAAATGTAATCGTAACTGGTCCACGCTAAGTGAAATATATATATATATATATATATAGATATTGTAGTTTAGATTAGTAACTTCTACGTCTACTTGAATGAAATCAAGAACGTGAGAACTGTTTTAAAATATTGGGAGAACGACTCAAGATGTAAAACTTAACGCTGGTCTAAAATCATCGTGTATTTAATAAACTTTATTTGGATTTGTAATGTGTAAACATCCAGAATCCCTACACATCATACGACAATAGTGATGATGATACAAAACAGGAAGCCTGTTATGGATGCTTGGCTCGGTTTTCAAGAAACATTTTATTTTTGTAGGTATTTTTTTAACAATGACTCAAGTACCCCTTCATTGTATCCCTCTCATGGGGATACTTGAGCTAAGAGGGGGGGGGGGGAGATATTTTAATTGAATTGTTGGGGAAAAAAGTTTTCAACCACAATATTTCCTTTTGCTGTAAGAAAGTATACAAATTTCATAAAATTGAAATTTAAAAAGTGGCTCAACTATCCCCATCTTCCTCTACACAGATTCATGGATTGAAACCATCCGGCAGCGGAACAAGACTTTAGACAGAGTGCACTAGAGGCCTTCATGTATTTTTTAACTATAAATGATAGTGTTCGGCAGTAGTTAACTACTAGTTGTAACTACTTTTGTTTTGAACTAGTTAACTATTAGTTAAAGTACTTTTTTCCCAACTACTAGGTACAACTACTTTCAAAATTTCAACTACTTCCGAAAAAAATCGTTTTAATCTATTTTTGAAAAAAAAAACTTTTTTTTTAAAAAATGGAGCCTGCACCAGCACATGCACGATGAAGTTTCATTTAAAGACCAAATCTTCATTATGGGGAAGTTTTACCTCTGCTCCAATACCATGCATACGTTTGGGATACCATAAAACACAAGCCTTCAACACAATTTGAAAGAATATAAGCTAAAGCATGCGCGTATAAAGATATTTTGTTGATGATTGGGGGTTGGACACATGAAGAACTTTGAATTGATGCTAAGGGCAAATCCCTCTATTTTATAACAAACTAAACAAACAGACAAAAAATAAAAACATAGCAAATTTATTTCTTTATGCCTCAAAGAATATTGAGTTGAATTATTGGGATTAAATATTTAAGAACAAGCTTAAAAATGGAAATTCAAATGAATTTATACTTAACAGTAGTTAACTACTTTTGTAGAACAGCTAACTACTTGTTGCAACTAGTCCCAGAAAAAGTAGTTAACTACTAGTTGCAACTAGTCTCAGAAAAAAGCAGTTGCAACTAATTTTGTTTAGACTAGTGAGTAGTTGGTAGTTAACTACTTTTTGACGAATAGTTGCCGAACACTAATAAATGATAAGTGTATTTGAAAGCGCTGAGGTATAGAAAAAGTAATTTGAAATTTACCTTAGTAACTTTCGTTTCAAGTTTTGGCAGCAATTGCGTGAAACGCGAAACTCTCTTCCGTCGCACACTTGTATCATCCCTAAATGATAGAATTACAGTAATGCCTAGTAAACCTAGTAATTTTCTTTGATGGATAATTTTAAAAAAAAAGCTACCTTTGTAAAAAAAATGAAATTGACAGTAAACCCAATGTTGGTGATTCATACATGCATGCGGCAATGCAACTGTATCGACAGAAGTCTGGGAATTTTCTCTTCGCTCATAACATTATTTCTTCTTTGTAATTTGTTCGCTAGATGTCACCACTGCAAAAATTGGAAGCTTGAGGAGGAGGAAAGATAAAAATCGATTCCATTCATCAATTTGAATGCCAGAAGCAACAATGTCACTAAATAATAAATTAACTTCGTGCTAAGTAAACTGTTATGAAAAGAGTTTTACTTTATTTATGCCTTCTTAACGTGAAAATTTTTTCATCACAACAATATCATTATTTTTCGAGAAGCCTGTAAAAGAAAAATAACTTAAGTATTGTCGTTTGGTAAAACCGAGACCCCGTTACTAAAACGGAGGCCTCGGGTAAAACCAATAGAACAAAACAAACAAAATAAGTAAAATAACAAACAAAGTAACAACTTAAAATTAGTTTTGATATGTTATTAATTATGTTAAAAACTTTACAGACAGAAGAGCAATGTAGGCTTTAGAACTATGATAGTTTTCGTTTTTGTAGAAGATTCTGGAATTGTTGCTTTTTATTATAAATTCAAAATCAATGAGCAAATCTTAAAAGGAAGAGGGGGAGGGATGGTAATGAAATGTTCAATTACTGAGTATTATCATTAGCGTATGCAGAGCTTTTCCAATGGTGTACCGATGTGGCGGGAATTTAGATACACCCCAAAGATTATAAGGGTGCCGGGTGCACCCCCATAGAAACTTTGGATAAGTTATACGAAAAGAAGCATTTCTAATGCATCTGCAGTATGGAATTAGCGAATAATAAAACACAAAAAAAAAAAAAATTGCCAGTTTCGTATAAGCGATCGTTTTTATGTGCTACCGGGACACTAAGATATGTCCCTGGCGCTAGCCTATGAGTATCTTTTTTTTTTCACATGCGTACTTGAGAACTAAAGAAATTAAAACATGTGAAAGCCTGTTTGCTTTGCGATTCTCTAAAGGCAGTTTCGTTTAATGCTAAGTTATTGCTTCCACCTTCCATCTTTGTCACACAGGAAATCTGGTATTCCGAATGTCTCCTGATATTTCCAAAAGAATTTGAATGTTTTCCACATGCCACTAAAAATTCAGTAATATACGCTGTAGTTTTCACTTGATTCTATAAATAAATGGCTTCCCGCCGAAAAAAAGGGGAAGGGGGGTGATGATACCTTTCCCTGAAACAAAACTAACAGATGGCAAGCTTATATGGTTACGCTCATCATGTATAGATGGCGCCAGTGAAGATCAAATGAATGGAGTGAAGGAAATCTCATTTTCAAAATAGGGATCATTCATAAATGATGTCACGCTTCGAGGGGGAGGGGGGGTTCGTGAAATTGTGACAAGGGGAGGGGAGGGGGTAACAAGAAGTGTGACATCAAGCATTATGCAACATAGCGTGACGCAAGACAAAGGGAGGGAGGGGGGTCAAATATATGGGAAAAAAGCGTGTCATTTATGAACGGCCCCATAGTGACGTCATTTATGAACGGCCCCATAGGGCTTTTGATAAAGCTCGTTTTTAACAGACAGCAATGGAATTAATTTACACATTGTGCTTTACTCAATATGAGAAATGCGAAGAAACGTACGCCTCACAGCACACACACACACGAAAAAAGCATCGCACACGGTGCTCGTTGAATCAATCTAGCTGGCCAAACCGCGGCATCTATGGGCATCTAAATACATATTTCTTGCCGAGCAGTGGAGCAGTCATTCCCTCATTCCACAATTTTCCACGGGGGCGGGGGGGGGGGATACGAATTTTAAAAAGACAACGAAATAGTTCCGGTAAGAAAATATTTCGATAAAGAGGATTTTAAGGGACTGCTGTTTTTACTCAAATGGCAATTTAAAAAGACTATCGCTCTTGTTCCAAAGGGAGTTTTTTACCAACTTTATCCTTATTTGTGTAAAACAGAATTGAATATATGTCACTTAACATAGGTCTTTCTTCGCCAGAGAATGACGCAAGAACGAGTTACGCCAGGCAACGCAGTTAGTAAAGTAATGAAATAAAGAACAACACTTATTGGGGGGAAACCTTCAACTAGTGCGTAGCTAAGTGGGGGCGATGGGGGCTGCCCGCCCCGGGTGCTACCCTTTCAATTTCAAGGGTGACGCCCAGCCACGACTAAAGAAAAAAAAAACCCTTAAAAGCTCCATTGAACAAAGCAAATACTTCAAATTGGATAATTTTTTTCTGTCAATATCTTTATTTTCAACTTGGAAAAGTGTTTCCTTCGCAAAATATATTCGAAGTATTTAACTGCTGAACACGCCATTGCCGTCAAGCAAACTTTAAATATTATGACTCCGATAAGAATGACATTCCTCCCCTCCTCCCTTTTTTTCTGTTTCAAAGTTGTGATGATTTTTTTAATGCATTGCATCATAATGCATAATTTGCGCTTACATTTTATTTTTTTTGTTTAATCTTTTCCATGGGGTGACACCATCAATAAACCGCCCCGTGTCTCACCCTTGCTAGCTACGCCACTACCTTCAACTTCTTGAGAGATTAACGCTTGGATTTTTTTTACCAATATTAAAAGCCTTTCCTGAGGCTTTTATTTTGTAGGATTCTATATAGTAATTTTCTGTGTGTTCGGTTAAATACCTAGATGAAAGGTTTTTGTTTTGTTGTTTGAGTGTAATTTAAAAATATTAATACTTCATAAAACACAGGCCAGATTTAAATAGAGCAAGAATTGCGCTCTGTATACAAAACAAAAATTCACCTGATTTCTATCCCTTATCAACAATACGCAATATGCTTCTCTTACAGATAACGATGAATAAACAACTTCCAACTGTTTGATCAGCGACAACAAAATGCCCTTTGAGGCATACTACATCTTTAAAAAATGCGATTATTTCTTAAAAAGTATCATTTCTTTTTCCCTCAAATACTAAGGATCTTTCTCGAGCCCATGAATGAGAAAATGAAATTCCCTATCAAAAGAAAGTTGATTACCAAAATTAAATTAATTAGAATGCTTTGAAAATAGATGTAAATTAAAAGCTTACAACGAATTTGGACGTTTTGGGATATTCAAAAATATGTATAAAGGTTACAGGTTTCAAACATCGGAGCCGAATATGATAGCGGATACATCAAAAAAACTGCATCAAACAAACTGCATCTTGGTATACAATATCCGGCAAAATCAATATGCGATGCAACTCTAATCCTGACATCGGTCTCTCCCCAGAAAAAAATCCTGTGTGGGTGCATTACTTCATACATGTCTTCTTTCCACTACAACATGTGATACGTACATACATTATACGAATGTGCCTGTGCCTGAGTGTACATATGTACATATGGATTATTGTTCAGTTAGTGGATATTTTGCGTCTCTTAGGAGGACTATATGCTATGTATTGTCATTTTACCTAGCCTATTTGAGCATGCAAAGAATTCTGTAACGTCTGTCTACTGTTTAAAAAATTATTTTCTAGAAATTAGGCTTATTTCTTACTATTACAGAAATTTTATCCAGTCAAATTGTGACTACTGTCTCTTCTCCCTCACTTCAAGCATTTATCGTTTAGAACGATTATGACCCGAATTTTACGACCCAAAATTAAAATAGAGACTCTAAACTGTTCGGAGCACGGAGCGAAACGGAGCAAGTACTTAGAAGTCGGAGCGGAGCAAGTCAAAAAGGTGCTTGCTATTGGTAAGAATTACACGCTTTTAAAGAGCAAGTTGGAACGCTATAATAGCTTACACCCTATGCATTACATCGTTCTGAAGGTGGTGATGGGGGGGGGGGGGGGTTACTGTTACCTTTTATCTTTCATTAAATGACGCACAGAAATTCCCCCGTTATTGTAGCATATATAGGGTCGGGTGGGGTGGGGTGAAGTGGTCATAAAATCCACGTTTTTCTACTCTCGTCAACAATAAATGTAAGAATAGGTTCAAAATCTTCAGACTTTTTACTCGATATTTTACATTACATTTTAAAAAACACATTACATTAAATTTTTGGTAGAAAAAAAATGAGTAAAATTATTTTTCAACGCCTTCTTTCTGGGATGTAGTTATGATCACTATACCCCATATGGTGGGGTGGGCATAATTTATTTTTAAAAAAAACGCATTATTAATAGCCATAATGCTTCAAAATACTTAACAAAAGGCTCATTTTACAAAGAAAACAACTTTATTTGACCAAATTGAATTTATTAATGCCTTCTATAGTCAAAAGTTGGCCTCATCTTCGTAACATCTTGTAAGGTACTTCAGTCTCTTTAGCTGTTGCATAGAGATGGTCTTAAAAACAAAGATATGTAACCTCGGGATACATAATAGGTATACTTAGGCTTTTATCCCTAAATATTAGGCTGTAAGTCTGTCCTTTAATTAAATATAATAAGACACAACTATAAAATTCAACATTTGCCATGAAAAAATTTAAAACAACTTTTTAAATTTATGAAAAACTTACTTAATTATTTAAATTACATATCAAGAAAACATTTTAAAAAAGAGAATTCTGAGATAAACATTGATTTTTTAAGAATCAAAATGGGAGGAAAGTATATATTATTACCTAGCTCTTTTTAAGTTTCTCTCTTTCATGTATTGTTCTTGTTCGAAGTGCCCTACAAGGGGACTTCATGATCTTTATAACAAGTCTGTTGAGAAATGAATTATTCCTCCGGGATAACTTGAAAATTGTTTCACTAAAGGTGCTTCTAAAAATTCATCAATACTAAATACATTACTGTAAAGAGACTGTTTTATAGTAATTTTAAGCTCAATTGCATTCGAGCGCAGTTGTGTTTAATCCTCTTAGCTAAAAAGTAAATTTTAAAGATATTTTTTTTAAAATAGTGTCATTAATATTTAACTAACTTGGTTAGCTTAATTTCTAACAAAAGAAGTGCGGATCCTTATAATTTTCAAAAACAGCCTAATTTCCCTCCTAATAGCTAAATATTCGCATAAAATTGAAAAGAAACATGGAAGCTGAGCTCTCGTGAGCTCCTATGCAAGTTAAGTCCTAGTCTACCTCATAAATTAACCTTAAGTAAATTTTAGAACAGCGGTGCATGTTAAGCCTACTACTATGACTACTTTATCCTATCTTGCTTAAGCTACTGTAAAATAATATGTAGACTAAATTTAGCTTCATTGTTAGTGAGGAAGTATTTTTTAGATCTATGTAAAGCTTTCTGCATCGTCAACTTGCCTCGAATTCATTAAAACAATATCTCAGAGAAAAAGTTTAAAAGAATTTTTTCAAGTTAAAGAGGGTTGTATAAGCAAATTGACTGTTTTCTTCACCCAAAGAGTTTCTATTAAAATAATTTGGAATGCAAAATTTAATTCTTACTTATCAAAAGTTAAAATTAAAAAAGAATAATTTATTTATTACCAAGCTGGAGCTTTTTCTTTCCCTATATGACCACTTTACCCAGTACGCCACGTTACCCCGCCTGACCCTATACTATATGCATTTATTAAATCCCCCGTTCCCATTTTTGAAGCAGTTCTCTCTACCCCTCCCTTTTCAACTCTTCCTTGCCAACTATTATCTGCCGCCTTATCGACAAACAAAGCAGTTTCCGAAGACTTTATCAGCTGCGGCGGTGAAAATCTGGAATAATATGACACCTGACAGTTGAAAACTCTTATTGATTTTTCCTGAAAATAGAGGACATTAACCCCAGCCACATCAAAATGGAAATTTGTCCGATAGTAACCTGCCTCACAAACACAGATAAAAGTAAAAGATCTTTATTTTATCAATTCTTTGAAATTTTTAATATGAGACTCTGAGACAGCTTTTATGAACTAACATTAATTCACAACGAAAGGAAATTTGGGGCACAGGGTCGAAATTAGCTCCATGAAACTTATAGACCGATTTAAAATCTGCCCCCTCCCCATCCCCCGTTCCTCTTAAATAAATAATGAGGTAAGCCTTAAAAATAAAAATATAAATAAAAAACTGATTTATTTTATTTATTATAATTTTCTTTTCTTTTTTTTTCAAGTCGTAGGTAGTAATGTGGGAAAGAACTGATTTAAAAAATGCGTTTGTGAATATTATACAGTAAATCATCGTTATATCGCTATTTTTCAATGTCTCCCAAAATTTTAAGTATGAGTTCTCGAAAGTAAAAATATTGCATTTCTAAGTAAAGCCCTAATTAAACAAAGCCATCGAACAGGAGTGTTTTCCTTTCTTCTGAATTTTCAACAGTTAAAAAGCTGCAACAAATCTCCTCCCACTCCCCAACTTACATGCCTGCAGACTCGAACCAGTTGACGATTTACTTGACATTTCTTTTTGTATTGATCCTAACCCCTATAGAATGAAAGAGGCATGTCTATTGCCCAAGGATTTATTATTAAGCTATTTTCATTAAGGAAGTTGTCATTATGTAAGATTAGATTAAATTTTTTACGGTGACACTCAATTTACTTGTACTTTTCCAGTTATTTCTAACGGCATCGGTTATATCGCGCATTCGGATATATCGCACTTTTTTGCTGTCCCCCGAAAAGCGCGATATAACGAGGGGTTACTGTACTAATAGTCTGAATTAAATTGTTTTTAAACATTTAAACTTGTATTCAATTAAGAAAAAAAGAAAGAAAATCAGGGAAAGTTGTTAGCATTTCCCTCTTCTCCCAATTTGAACTTTGGTCTTCCTTTATATATTTGAAATTTCTTTTCTCTCTCTCTTTTTTTTTCCAAAATTTGAAAGCATTGTGGAAAATGCAGATGAATTCTTAGAATTCAAAACAAAAGACGCTTAGAAAAAACGATTCCCCAGCGTTCTAATTTTTGTCATCCAGTAAAAAATTAGTAAAATTAATTTATAATTCCAAGCCACTAGGTAATGTATACGGCTCTTTCGTCGCGGCTTTGAGAAACGGGGAAATGAGGTGGTTGGGGGGTTTGGGGGACATTTTTTAACCCACACTGACTTGCTTGAAGAGAGTTTTCCTGATTTTCTTCTATTGAGTAGTCAAATGCGAGGTATCTAGCCTGTTCACTCCTACCGGAAGGTAAAATTCTCCCACGGTTATCTGCAGTGAAAGAAATTGATCAAATCAACTTCGTTAGGTATAGTATAACCATCTGAGGCTCTTGGAACATCAAAGCAAAAAACAAAGTTTAGATAAGCCTTAAGCAGGAAATTTATGCATAAATGTGTCGTAACTACATCACCAAATTTCTTTACTATTCTCCACCAGATAACTTTTTTTTTTGGGGGGGGGGGCTCCCCGTTTCATGCTCTCGACCCCCACTCCCTGAATATTCAAAACTTGCTATTTAAATTCAAATGCATGTGACATTCGAAACGAAAGAATTGTTGCTTTATGAGAAATCAGGGAACTAGAGCAACAACATTTTTGAGTTGCTCCGCTTCGATTTCTACGTACTGGCTCAAACTCTGCGCCAGCTCTGCTTCGTGCGCCGAACAGTTTTAAAAAGAAAGCGTATTATTTATCTGTATCAATTTATTTTAATAGTTTTTTTTATTGATGATAATAAATAAAAAGTTATTTAGAGATAGTTTAATTTTCAGATGAAATATCATCATTTGTTCTTTATCGTAATTATCTTAAATCTTTAAAGCAGAAAAACGTCGTTTTGAAATTTGTAGTAAAATTCTAATTTCAAAAAAAAATCAAAGCAATGGAAGTACGACAAATTTCTTCGCTTCGGTTCAGCCCTCCTGTTTCAAACAAAAAAAATCTCCCTGCTTTAGACAAAAATGGCTCAGCGGCTACGAAATTTTTATTCTTTTATTTTTTAATTTACTTAATTTTTTTTAAAATTTTTTTTTGTTGTTTATATATCTATTTATTTTATAATATTTTTACTACTTATACTGGGCGCTGCGCGGGAACACATCGGCGGGAATGAGGACCTTGAGTATTTCGTTGTTACAAAGAGCGGTGGATTAAAGTTAAGCTGTGTAATTATATATACTCCCAAATTTTTCCGTTTGTGCAAATCCGACGTTTTGAATTAAATATTTATTGATAATTAGCTCAATAACTGTACAAAACGGCTACTTTACAGAGGGGACGTATTCAAGGTCGATATATATCGACGCCACCAAGACAGGTTCATGTTGAAAAAGAAAAGATTCCATTTTTTTGTCTTCAAATTCTCGTTGCAAGAAATGGGAGAGCAAGAAGGGGGAATAAAACCAGGCAAAAAATCAGTCCTTCGAATTCTAAAAATCCTTTCTGCAAATTCCAGTATGCAAAGCTATTGAAGGGAAGCATTGTGCCCGGGCAAGGGCGAGAGGGGAAAGCCACCTTACGTTTCGAACATCTGCTCTTCGTTTCCCACGCTTCTAGCATTCGAGGGAGACAGCGAGGGGTTGCCAGTGGTCGGGGATGACGCACCGCTGAGCCAAAAGAAGACCCGGTAAGATTCAAACTCAAAATAGCAACAAACCGAAAAGTAAACAAACCAGAAAGAATCTTGGTTTTCAAAATTCGCGCTCTCAGAACAGATAATGCACAGAATTATTCGATCAGACACGAAAAAACACTTTTTTTTTAATGTTTCATTTCATGCAGGGCGAGATTGGGACCCTTAGATGCCCAAAGAATTTTGGTGCCCCCATAAATTTGCATACTTAAATTTCAGACAATAAAGTATGGAAATCTTATAGAAAATGGAAAATCAAGCTTAGAACAAAAGTAGCATTTATTTCTTCGAGCTTAATTACATTTTGAGTTGAATAGCATTCTTCTTCAAATTTTCCTTGCAAAGTCTGATTAAATCCTTCTAATCAATGGAGGCAATTCGCCGCTAGAGGGACTCATGAGCGATCATCGTTGTCACGTGATATCCGCTCGTTGTTTACTAAGATTTTTAATTGAGTTCTACTAGGGAAAATTAGTTATCTTAAAATTAATTAGCCTATTTTCAGAGCTTTTCTAATTATAACCCAGTATTTACATTTAATTTAATCATTATAAAAGAAATTTATTAATTATTACAATAGTTATGGTGTTTTATTTAGTGTTAATTTTATGTAATGTAGAAGTACTTTATTTTGGGCCTAGTTCTTAATTAGATTTGTAGAGCTCGAAGTAAAGCGATGCTACGGCTTCCGTTGTTTACATTGCTCTAATCGCTGCCACGTGACCAATGACGTTGCTTGAATTGCCTCCATTGTGGATCGAGATGTTCAAGAAATTATGTATGCTTGTAACGACATTTAACAGAAACATTTCTATCTCTTGCGCTGTTTCAAACATGCAAATAAAAACGGATTAAGCATGTGCGCTTTTTTGTAGGATAAACATGATGAGATGAGACAGAATGTTTTATAAAATCAGAACCTTTTCATTTTACCTTAAAATTAGAAAATTCTTACAAATTTAATTAATTTCGCTATTTAAATGAACAGTAAAAATTTTCTTAGGTGCCCCTCGTTTTCTTTGTGCCCTAAGCAAGTGCTTATTTTGCTTAAGGATTAATCCAGCACTTAATGTAAAAAAACCTTAATACATTTTGGTATGCTTCAACCTACTATAAAAATAGCGGAAGAATTTCAGTCTAAGAAATAAAATATTTATGTAAAAATATCTTCAAAACAATGTCCAATTTTTGCCATGTCTCGCACGTCATTTTTTTTACATAATAATTCAAAATATTTATTTCATAGACTAAAATTCTTCTCTTTCTAAAGTAGGCAGGCAGATGTGCAAGCACACTTACATTTACTAAATTCTTTTAATATTTAGACCAGAAGTGAAACAAAAAAATGTGGGACAGACATGACAAATAGCATACGGAATTAACGACTTACATTATCAAATAAAGCATTCATTGTAGTAGTGTTTCTATTAAGCAAAGGTTAATAGGGCCTAATACCTGTCATGGAGGAAATACGATAGGGATATGTAGACAAAATAGTAAACAAATCAGTCTAACGGACAACATTAATTTAAAATATCATTTTTTTTTCTTGTGCTTGTAGTTGCAACCCAACCACAGATCATCTTGTACTTGTACCCTTATAATTAGCTAAACAAGTCAAGCACGAACTGCCCTCGTGGGTTTGGGAGAACTGCAGCTTAAAGTGGGATCCGAACCAGTAGAGCGTGATCGGGAGAACTGCTGCATTGATCAATGAGTTTTGTTCCCGTCGCGGCGGGAACCGAGCACGCGAGGCGCTGCTCGCTACTGCTTATGTCACTGGGTGGCAAAGTAAATTCAAATGATGTAATATTGTAGCAACTGTTCTTTTGATGTACGAGTTCGTAGTGTTTCGTACTTGTCAAAGAGTTAATATATATATATATATTAAGACGCTATGGGGTAAAATGAGACAAAAAAATAAGAAACTAAGAAACGATAAAGAATACTTTTGTACAGGAAAAAATAAACAATGCTGATTCTCATCCGCATCGGATTAGCTTCTCTATCGTTTCTGACCAGTCACGTGACAAAATCGAATTCGATCTTCCAGTCACATATCGATCCCGTGACCGAGTTGAAAACGATAGCCAACCTCATCTGAGGCGTACAAGAACCAGGCTGGTTCTCAACGTTATTAAATCACGTACGTAACACACGTTAAGTCAACGTTATTAAAACTAATCTGCAAAACGTTGCAAATGAGGGTTTCAGTTTGCAAGAAACGGAGCTCTTTTCAATGCAGAAGCAGTTTTGAGCTTCCGACACCCAGCAAAAGCAGAGGGGCTGCAAGGTGCACACTAAGCGTTTGGTAATGGGGGGAGGGAGTTCTCAGGGGGTTTTGGGAGGCTTGGACGATTGCTTGGCCGTTTTTTTTTTGGGGGGGGGGGGTCAACATTTTTGGAGGTTCTTTAACTTTTTAGGGGGTGCACCATTTCTCTGATGGGGTGGGTGGGCACTCCTAACAATAGTAACTAAAAGAGCACGAAAGAGATTTCAATAAGCAGTAAAAATAATTACATTTGTCCAGAAATTTTTTTTTATGAAATCGAAATTATTGAAGCATAATAATAATTGTTCTTTAATAATGTTTATTTTATCATGCTATTCCTAGACTTTTAGAAATATAAACTTAAGTGACTGCTGATGCGAGTCGGTAACTCAAAACTGCTTTTGCACTGAAAAAAGGGTTTCTTGTGAGTTCAAAACACGTGTATGCAATGTTTTGCAAATTTTGTGCTTTAATAACGTTGATTTGTATAATTTAACTCAGAAACTAATACGAAAATGCAAATACAAATATAAAAGTGACGAGCAGAAACAGGCTGTGGGCCCAGCCGGGCAAGTTTTAGTTTATTTATCAATCCCCAATGAAGATCAAGAGCCCTCTTAAAACTCTTTACTCCATTGCAAGTAACGGTTGCTTCCGGCAAACTATTGGAAATGCCCACAACTCTATTAAGAAGTATTTTTTTCTAATTTCAAGATTTGCCTGAGATTTGAAAAGCTTGAAACAATGACCTCTGGTTTTACCTTCTGTACAAAAATGTAGCCCATCAACATCTTACATTGTAATAAATTTAAATGACTGAATCATGCCCCCCCCCCCTAACTTTTATTTGCTCAAGAATATACATACGTCATAGGCCTTTCAAGTCTGACACTATAACATAAAGCTGAGTCACCACTTATCAACTTAGTAGCCTCCTTTGAACCCTTTAAAATAAGCTAATATCTACCTTAAGATACCAAAGAGATATCAGAGATGGCAAACCCATGGGTCGCGTACCAGTGGCTCATCTTACAGGTGCATATTAAATTAGTTTCATTCCCTCACGTTAAAAAAAAAAAAAAAAAAATCTTCCAAAACTTGTTGCCACTTTGTGAAAATGTATAATCTTTTAAGACGATATTTAAAAAAAAAGAAAGAAAGAAAAAGAAAACTAGTGACACATTGGACACCTGAAAATAATAAACTGTAATTTAAACTGGCACACTAGGCGAAAAAGGCTTGCCATCCCTGTTCTATATAATGTCAAAAGAGCTTTCTTAGAATTATTCTAAATGCAAAGTGAAGTGAAAAAAAAAAAAAAGAAGAAAAAGATAATAAAAGAAGAGCGCAAAAGTGAACTTCAATACATGAAATTGAAACGCAAATTTAATAAATTAAAGAAATCATTTGCAAATTCAAATAACGTAACAGAAGAACCTAACTGTTATTATTACCTCACAGAACTAAGAGGGTTATTCAACGCTAGCAACCGCATAAGCAAACCAGAAAGAATGCAAGTTGACACGTGCAAAGGGTAAATAGTATATTCCCAAGTGGTTTTAAAATTTAAAGCAGTCATATCACTGACTATCCCTAGATACGGTGGAGGGGGTTCACTATGTATTAAGATAGATAAAGTAGAAGTGGTTACAGCAACTTTGAAAGAGAGAAGAAGCTGTGTTCCTTTCGAAATTTTCCAGATGGAAAGAATATGTTAAAATAGGACGAAACATTGCCAAATGTAGCAGCTATTTAGAAACCGAAAAGTTTGTGCCAAAAAACTCCCGTGATGGTGAAGAGGGGAAGATGTAGAGGTCACGGGGGGAGGGGGTGGGCGACCCATTCGGTAGGGGTGAGGAACAGGCTAAGCAATCTTAGCACGCATGCGTAACACAACGACGCCCAAACTCCTAGGATGGAATTTTTTCCCCCATTCAACTCTCTTTCATTATGCAAAGATGATTGGGGGAGTAGGAAGGGAGGAATCATCTTCTGCTCTATTCCTCATCCCTCTCCGTCTTCCCCATCATGCAAAAAAAGAAAGAAAATAAAATAAGGAGCAAGAAAGAAAATAGTAACAGGCGCCAAAAAGCGGGTCTGTGCATCTTGACACCCACTGCTGGTAGCAGATTTTTCCGCTCCTTTTTCTTTTTTTGGAAGTTTTCAAAACAAAGTGAAGTAATGCGGAAGATGACGTCGATTAAGCGGCTTGAGTGGAATGATGGGATAAAAAGTTTTGCTTTTGTTTTTATTCTTTATATTTATTCTATTATATTATTATTATTACTGTTTTCCCTGCCACTCTTAAACTTGAGAGCAACATCATGGGGTAAAATATACTGTTTCTTCTTCTTCTTTTTTTGAACTATAATTTTAAGCCGTTATTTTTGGGAGTTATATTTGTTATTTAGAATTAAAGACAATAATAAGGAAAAGAGTTTTAGCTTTCATGAAACAGTTGCCTTAAATCAAATTGAATTTTAATAACAAAAAGTTTCAGATCTGATTAGATCTCTCTCCGGCCTTCCCCTACTTTTTAAAGTTACATAATTTCACTGATTACAATTAAAAGAATCTGTTGATTGAGTAAATATTTTGATTTCGTAATTCTTACACAATTAAAATTTAAAGCTTAAGTAACATATACATGTACATCATTTGAAGCGTGTTCTAACAGAAAGTGTATGAATGGGATCAATTGTTGTAAAAACAAAAATAAAAAAATAAAGTATAAAGATAAATGATCAAAATGCTTTGTGCTAAAATGTAAGTACAAAGATAAAATAACGTAAAAAAGCACAAATTCCAAATAAAAAACTTTTTATTCTGAATTTGTCCATTTTTACGTTGTTTTATCTTTGTAATAATAAATACAGTAATTCACCCAGGATTTCGCTTTGGAAGCGGAGGGGGACCAAGGTCAGAATCGAATGTAAATTTTACCAAATATTGGATAAAAATATTTGAATATCAATCTTGACTTGCCGGGTAACCAGATTTTTAACGCAGAGGCCGGACTAGATCAGGTTCCGGATAGTTAAGAATACATCGGATACCGGTTATCCGAAACCAGCTTCGTTCGCTGTCCCCTATCGTTCTTGTATAGATATAAGTATAATTTCGAAGAATACAGTTGAAAGTAGGGATTTGTAAGTTATTCCACCATTAGCACCCGCGGAATACTGTGGGCTCCACTCATTTGTGAGATCAGGAGGAGGTAATGGTCTCATCCTGGCTGTTAGAAGTAAGCCAATCAGGAAAACTTTGATCCGCTATTTCTCTATTTTTAATTGTCCCCGCTCATATTTTAATTGTATTATAGTATTTACTGGCATAAAACTAAAGAACTCCTAAAGTATATCTTAGTCACCACAAATTAAGAAATAATAATTATAAAAACAATTTAAAATGAATTACTAACCTGTTTCGAAGCGATGCTTCCATTCACGGTAACTTTGAACCACCTCCGAAAAGTAATTTTAAAAAGTATCATTTCAATAAAAGTATTATAGTTGCGCCACTCTGAACCAGAAAAGTAACATTTTCAAATGTTTAAAAAAATTTATTTCCCAACATCATACGATTTCTATAATTTATGATAATGCATAGAACAGCTCCAAGAATTTCAACAACTTCAAGGGTTTCAGCAACTTCAAACCTGCACTGAAAAATAGCTTCAACGCAGTGACTTCAGAATAACTATATCTGCTAACTTATTTCGTAAAATTAAGAGTAGAAAAATGAATTTATAACCTAGCCAGCTGAGTACAGCACTGGATTTCTAGTTTTTTTTTAAAATCACATATACTAAAAAATATCACGTGGTGTAAATAACCCCCATGGCTCAAAGTTACCCTGAGTAACTGTATATAATATATTTGAATAACTGTATATAATATATTTATACGATTGTGCATGTACTTAGAGCGTTGGTTTCCCGTTTATTTCGGGGAACGGAGTTTATACTCCCCCTCCCCCCCAAAACTTTAAAATGGCGGGCTCGTCCTGAAGGTTAAAAATGTGCCGCACAATAATGGATAGAACCATTTAACGACCACCGCATGTCCCGCTGGTTGTAGTTGGTCATCACTGCACATGCAACTAGTGACACGAGATGTTCTTTTTGGCACCTTGGCTAAAACCAACAGCATACTGCAATAAGTAGGAAAAAGAATTCAACTAGTTTGTTCTTTTCGATATAAATCCAATGCTTCCGCATAGCGAATTTGCATTTAACCAGCCCAGCCCCTTCTTCAACTGAGGTTAAAAGGATCGCTGTGCTGCTCAACTTATCAGATCTTCGCACGTGCCGAACGAAAGGGCAACGTGCTCTTGCTCGCTCAAGTGTCATCTTATCTTTATTTGGGATCACACCCGATTTTTGGACTTTTGCTTGTTTTAGATTGCTTCCGAAGATATACCATGCAACATAGACAGAAACCGAGCTAATGTCAATTGATTTATAACCAATCTAAAAAAATCATACATATAAATTAAAATTCGACAACTTTTGCATTTAAAACGCCTTTAGCGGGGCGGCAGATTCTGGAGAGTGGTAAAAGTTGGGCAAACTCGAAATTCGCATCAAAATAAAGGGGACGGGAGACAATTTTTCGCTTCGGTAGTCGCTGTGAAATTGCACTGCCCTGCTAGAAAAGAGCGCAATTCGGAATTTTGGGGTAGAATTTGAGTTAACCAATTTAGAAGCCCAAAAGCAAATTCAACTCCTACACATTGCACAAACATGAAAAAAAATTCTTCATTTTTTGAGTATTTACAAATAGTAGAGCTCTGTTAGAACATAAAATAATAAATTAACTTCGTGCTAAGTAAACTGTAATCAAAATTATTTCACGTTAGGAAAGCACAAGTTGGCATTAAAATGCAGACAAATGTTCGGGATTGCTTGGAATCCCGAAACATCTGCATTTTAATGCTAATTAGTGCTTTCTTAACGTGAGGTAATTTTGATTACACTCTGTTAGAACGTCATTCAAGGGCCCAGAATATATTTGGCAAGTTACGCTATAGGAAATACACATTAAAGTGTCTGGCCGAATGAAGGAACTAAAACGTGACGTTATAACAGAATGTTGGTATAAACAAGATCATTATAACCAAGTTTAACTCTATTTATCTATTTTTTATATAAGTTCATTCAACTGATTGTCAAAGAAAACGAGACAGACAATCAATTTGGAAGCCCCCCCCCCCCCCCCCAAAGAGGATGTAAAATTAATAAAGGAAGGAAACTTTCTTATTTGATATTTTCTTTTCATTTTCAAATTCCAAAATCGGGTAAAGGAAGGAGAGTTTTGAGACATGGAATTGCTCAGCTTGCTCAAAATTGGGGCTTTTGCACTACCCAAAATTATAACATTAAGGGAAAAGTACTACCGTTATTATTTTATAAGGTACAGATGCTTATTATGGCACACATTATTATTTTTAATAACACTAACGTTAATTAATTTAAATGAAATTAGACGGCACAATGGAGTCCAAGGCGTCCAGCGATATCTGCACAAAGCACAAACAATAAGAAGGCGCTACATAAAGTTGCATTTCAAGCTCCCTGTGCAGAGCTACTGGTGTTTCAATTGATCACATGCAGGGTTCACACTGGGGAAAAATACAAGGTGGGATTTCCCTCTTTGACCAAAATTTTAAGTGGGATTTTTGAAATTTAAGCGCAAACAATTTTTTTTTTTTTGAGTGGGATTTCAAAAAATATTGCGGGAAACGCGCAATCGCGCGGCCTAGAGCGAACCCTGACATGACAGTGCTATCAAACGCTACCACGGTGCACAGAAAAACGGTAATGAAGTTCCCGTTTCTTTTTTTTTTCTTTTTTAAGCATAGAGAACTATTTACTTCGGTAATGCTTCCCGCTTTTGTCTCGACCGCACTTCTGTCGACCATTGAGAATGGTCGAGAGACCATGTGGACTATGCCACAAACAGACGTATAATCATCTCTACACGTGCAATCATCCAGATGTCATCCAGACGTCCCGTTTTGAACGGGACTGTCCCTTTTTTTTATTACGAGTCCCGGTGTCCCCGAAATGAGCACTAGGACGCAAAATTGTCCCGTTTTCGGAAACCGTCATGGGAAATCTCTGGATGTATTAATTGAAAAGGAGTATATTGACTGCAATAGAGATACATTAATTTCTAACTACATTACATCGCAAAAAGTAATCGAATGGAATAATCTGAATGTTTCCATGGAAACTCGTTGGGTGGAAATATTCAAACTCTTTAAAACCAACAATCTTCGGCATGAAAACTTTTGTATTTTAATTGAATATATTTTATGTTTGCCTGCTACAAATGCTCCAGAAGAAAGAGTATTTTCTACGATGAACAAATTGTGGACATCTGAGAAAACACAGCTACAAATTCCAGTTCTAAAGGCAATGTTGATAACTAAGGTGAATATAAAAAACGTACCAAGAATTTTATTCTTACTTAAAATTATCACCATCTGTATTAAAGCAAATTTGTTCCTCTGATAAATATAAATATAACTAAACATTTTGAATATATTTTTTAATTTGTAATAAAATAATAGTTAACTTTTTCTAAGTACATAACCTAAAAACGTGTTTTTTTTTCCCAATGACTACCTGTTTAATTGACCATAGTCAACCAATGTCCCGTTTTTAGTCGAAAAATATATGGTCACGTTAATCATGCATCATGTTTGGTAGCCGACCTGTCTTTGATTTTTCTTTCGTTTTAAGGGGA
Source organism: Octonoba sinensis (assembly GCA_038502835.1). NCBI lineage: Eukaryota > Metazoa > Arthropoda > Arachnida > Araneae > Uloboridae > Octonoba > Octonoba sinensis. Next base: position 126,207,469 of record CM076599.1, read on the forward strand.
GCCAGCACCCAAAATTTTGAAAAACACCAAAGATTTTTTTATTGGCTTATGTAGTAAAATTAATCTTTAAGAATTTTCCCTGAAACTTTCAGAAAAATTGAAGCAATATTTATTGATTTTATTACTGTGTGAGGTGGCACCTTTTCATTCCGAAAAAAAAACAGGAAGAAGCACTTTCATTGTGACTAAAAAAAAACAACCTTCTTTACTTGAAATTGTGATAAGGAAAGGATTTAAGTTTTTGAAAGCAAAAAACCTTAAAACTGTTTTCTCTCACTTTGTTTTTTGCGCATTTCATCTCAATTAAATGCAAAGGCTTTTTTAAATTTGGATCTATAATGTGGATTTTCCCCCCACATGTTCCTGAAACTATACAAAACAAATTTATGCTCTACTTTTACGATAACTTAAGTACCTTTTATTAAAATTCTTTTTGTAGGTTTTTTGAATTTTTCGTGGTTTTTTCTGCGTTACTTCAACTTTTATTATTTTTTTCAAAACGTATTTGACTTATAAAAAATTCAAAGCATAAAAGTTTTGCTTTATGAGTAATGCATCAATAAAATATTTTTTGAGACATTAACTCCAATTTTTGAAAAAGAAGATGCATTGAATTTTTAAAAATTGGTTAATTTCGTTTTTAAAATTAAAATTTTCAAACTATATTTAAGAAATCCAGTTTTTTAAATATTAAATTTCTTATGAAGTGATATAACGTGACATGAGACAAAAATTGTAAATAAAATCACCTCAGAGAAAAAGAAAAGGTCTCTTGGTACCCGCTCCGCTTAAACGATTTAAATTTTATTTTTTTCAGCACACAGGGGATTAATAGCTTTATTTTGATAGATATCTTATTGGGACCTTTCTCTATACTTAACACATATTTTAAAAAGAAGTTATCCTGTATAGCGATTTTTGTTGTTATTTCAAATTATGATTAGTATTTATATTTTTGTTTATTTAATTATTTTTTCCCCAATGAATTAGCACTTACGTCATTTGAGTATTTGAGCTTTATTTAAAAAATATTTTTTCCTCTTTCAAAATTTTGCATGCTGTTGTTTTTCTCTGCAAGCAACAAAATTTCGACTTTCTGTCCTATTGTCAATGAATAATAGATTAAAATATAATAAATACAATTATGTTTAAAATGCATGCATTGAAACTATTTTAATGCCTTATAATCGTGCTCTTTATGTGGGTATTTAAACTAAACAAACAAAACGCGTTTTTTTTTTAATAGTGTCTTTTCTCTCTGTCTTATTTCTTTTTTCCCCTCGTTTTTAAAGCGCATGTTTTGGTCAAAAAAGATGAATAAATAAAGTTGCCTAAATGGTGTGGAAGCGTCAGCCGATCGAAGTGGGCGGTTAATTTTAATTCTATGTGATGCTACTCATTTTAATGAAGTGACGTAATATACATATAAAAAAAGTCACCAATTTTTATATAATGGCAAACTAGCTCGTATTTTCACTTTTTAGCACAGGCATGGCCGTGCGGGTACCACTTTTATTTAATAAACGCAACTCTCGCCACTCAAAAGATTAATTTTCATCGTTTCGACTTTGACAAACAACCTATTACACCCCAGAAATCTGCAGGTTTGGGAGATCTGCACCACCACTGAGCAACCCCAGGTTCTGAGACTATTTTCAAGACAGCTTTCTATAGAAAGTTTTGTTGGGGGGGGGGGGGGGGGGAGGACGTGATAAAACAAACAACAAAAAAAAAAACAGTTTCACTTTCATTATGTTAATATAGGTTCCCCCCCATGTAAGATATAAATAATATTAAGATATTTCAATCGTTTGCATCAGTTAAGACTTAATTATTTTTCTTTTGAGAGGATTTCCTTAAAAACAATATATTTTTAAAGTACTTAAAAATATATCGCAAATTTCAAAATACCTTTTAGTGTGTAAAAATATTTCAAACTGAAAGTACGAAGGAAAAAAATTAAATAATTAATGTGTAAAGGGCAAAATTATTAATTCATTATGCCTATAAAATAAATTACATAGAAAATCAGAAAACAAATTTCATGGAATTTAAAAATGAAGCAACTTTATTGGTTTCTGGGAAGAATTACCAAATAACTTCACATTAAGACAACAGATGGCACTGCAAAAGTGCATTATTTCTTTCACTGATTAATTGAAAAAAAGAGCACTTCACTCACATAACATAAAAACGACAATATTAATTTTGAGGTAATTTTTTTTTCTTGAGATTCAAAAACAGAAAAACAATAAGCGATTTTCTAGAAAATGTAATTTTTCAGCGTGTCATTATTTTTAGTTACAGTAAGAATTTAAAAAAAAAAATGATATTTGATGATAATTTAGACGGAAGAAATCTTTTGTGTAAAATTGTTATTTGGAATACAATTCCATTTTTTTAACAAGGAAATTTCCGAATTTTCAAAATCGCAATGCGCTTACAAAAGAAAAAAACACAAAAGTTTGAACAAAATACACAACATGGTCAAAAGTCATGAAACAATTTCATTTTAGAGATTTTTTTCAAATTTCCATAGAAACACATAACAAGATATTTTGAAACTTCAATCATTTAAAAGGTATGTTTCACTTCACTGTCCAGAAAAAAAATTATCACGCATGCACTGAACGGGATCTATAACAAATCGCAGAAAAGAGATGTTTTTGATCATCCTGTCTTGAAAATCTACAAATAACTTCTTCAATTTTATATCACATATATACCTATCAAGTAAATAACTAAAAAAAAAGGATAAATAGAATTTAAAATTATTCGGAGCAGGGAGCAAAGTTGCAGCAGACCAACTCAAAAAAAGTCGCTGCTCCAGATTACTGAAAAAAAAAAAAAAAAAGGAATAAAGCATCTTAAATTATCATCAAGAGGTAGCGTTACAAAAGTCGGTGTTGTACAAATAAAATATTGTAGCAAGGGAGCGGCAAGGCTTTTTTGGACATTGAATAGTATATTTTCGCTCTTTAAGGGGATCGCAACACTAAAAGAGTTAAACGATACACAAGTGCAGTGGTTCCCTACTTTTTCCACTACATATATATCCATTTTCACACAACTATTCTGACACAAAAACCAGCGGTGCACAACAGGGTTTTTACAGTGGCTTTTTTTTTTTTTTGGGGGGGGGGGGGGCTCTCAGAATCCAACCCCACTGTAAATTGTAATATTTTACTAAGCACAAGGATACTGTAAAGTAAATAACTTTACAAGATTTAAACGGAGTCTGTAAAAAAAAAATCATAGTGGGGTTAAGCTGCATTTTCACGAAATTCTATGATAAAAATACATAAACAAGTTCCATCTCATTTTAATGATCTCCTCTGGTCATTAAAGAAGCACCATTGTCTTAATCAATTACAAGACGATTTTTTCCAGCTTTTTGCAGAAAAATACACCCCAAACTGTCTGGAAACAAACCCCAAAATACGTTTTGTATCGTAATCCATGCTGAGTTTGAATACCAACACGGTTCGGTAAGTATCGCATTTACATTTAAAAGCTCTTTTTTCTTTCTTGTGACATATAGAGGGTGCGTAGCGCTCTTACAGAGGGCCTAATTTTGTAAGTACAGTGGAACCCCGCGATTCGTAACAATTCGTTCCAAGAGGAAGTTCTAAAGGCGAGTTGTACGAATGGCGATTTTTTTTTATTTTTTCACATAAGATACAATGTAAATTTTATTAATCCGCTCCAGACCCACAGATGGTTGCTTATTTAAACCTATAAAAAGCAAATGTACACTAATGTATGAAATTATAGATTAATAAAAATTTAGCTGCACTTTGCTTGTACTGACTTGAGCTGATGGCATAAGTGGAATGTATAGAGGAGGAAGAGGAGTCTCCATCTGTAGAAACATCAGATAACATCCCTTCAGGTGTTTTCTCCCTTTCTGCTCTTCTTTCTTTCTTTCTTTTTTTTTTTTTTTTTTTGTCTTTTTGCACTAGAATCTTGGGTTTCTTTCACTAAAAACCTGTCCAATATTGTCTGCACTTGACGCTTGTTCAGAATTTTTCTGAAATGGTCAATAATATTGTCGTTGAACAAGTTAATGCTGTTGACCACAGCAGTGTTGGGATGCCATTTTTCTACCACTCCCTGTGTTTTCTCGCAGGGGTAACACAGCTCTTTAATTTCTGCAAAGGAAATGCTTTTCCTTACTACTTTCCTCCTCTGAAGAAGAAAGTTCTTCAACCACTTCTTCTTGCTGACCCTTAGAAAGTTGAAATTGTCAGTAAAATCTCAAAAAATATTAAAATTTAAAAAATAATCCAAAACGCCAAGCAAATTATTTCCAGACGAGTTCAAAATGACCATAATTTCTCGAATTTTTTCTTAAAAAAAGCCAAACTGGCAAACTCAGCTGACCCCTGGCACCGCACGAATCGCAAGACAAGTACGAATGGCGAGTTGAATTTTACTTGAACAAGTCGGACGAATAGCGAGTTGTACGAATAGTGAGGTGGACGAATGACGGGGATCCACTGTACTTTGCCACCAGTAATCGCATAAAACTATTTTCCGGTTAATAAAGCCTGAATTCATTAATTAATGACAACGAACCGGTTCAGGTTCAGAGGTCATCTGGACGACTTTTAGAAAATACATTGAATTTATACATGTTTTTATGGTCTTTGTTGCTGTTGTTGGTTGCTGACAATGGCGTATTCAGGATTTTTTTATGAACATTTTTGGAAAGGGGCGATACATTGCTTTAAAACAGTTGATTAAGGAAGGTTTCCTTTAAATATCGCACTTTTGGGGTGAGATATATCCCAGCTTGCTGTGAAAATGTTTTCTGAAAATTCCAGGAATTGGCTAATGAAAACGGAAGATACTCACCATCTTTCTTTTATTAAAAAAAAAAAAAAAAGCAGGGAAGCGTGAGGACAATAAATAAATAAACAATACGGCACAGAAAGAAAAGGGCATCTCCAAAATCTTAACATGGGGGGGGGGGGGGGAGAAGCAATTTTCTATTTTTGATATTTTGAATCACCAATTTTTTTGAATAATCTATAGACATTTTCAATAGATTTTGTAGACCATGAAATACACGCGCAAAAATAGGCTCCTACCTGTAGAATGTTTCTTTTTATTAAAAGCCTTACACTTAAAAAAAAAAAAAAAAAACTCGAAATGAATTTGAAATTTAAATAATTAGTAAGATTATTTTTCGACAGGGAAAACGCAATACCAAGAAGGCCAGAAGAATATTCGAATTGTACGGTAGACGCATATCAATACCTAAATTATACGAAACATGTACACATGCAGGGCCGTGCATGAAAAGGGGGGGGGGGGAGGCCCATCTGGTTCCGGGTCCGATTGTGATAGGGGATCCAAGTTTTGAAAGCAATTAAAAATAATAATAATAATAAGTAAAGAAACAAGTAAAAAGCAGAGTTAATCCAAGACTAAGGGAAGTATATCATAAAATACAATAAAAAAAGTTATGTTCACGAAATGTCCATTAAAAATTAAAAACAATTGATTTTAATTTATAAAGCGAATGACAATATGTAAGCAATGCCCAATCGGAAAATACTTTTCCTCTGTTTTATTCATATGCAGGAAAAAAGAACAACAACAACAAAAAAAAAAAAAATATTTCTGTCTTCCCCGGTTTGAAAATTATGTTGCCACAAACACCCACCTGGCGCCAATCGAGCTGAAAAAAAAAGTAAAAGTGCTTCACCTTTTGTTTTGATTCTGTTGGTAGTAAAGAAGTAAATGTGAGAGGGGAAAAACAGTTATGATCAGCTCGATGGTTGCAGGCAGTCTCTGAAAAGGGACGACGATGCACTTGGGCTGTTGCTTGTAATTGCTTAGATAAATAATTAATTTAATGGTAAGAAAAACTTTTTTATTATATTCTGTAATTTCATTAATGAGATCGTTGTTGTCCAGGGCTGCACGCACTCGTATGGGGGAGGGGGAGGAGACATGGTGAAAATTCCTCCATTTAAATTTTTTGCTCCGTAGCTTTTGAGGGGGCGCCATGGCGCAGACTGCTCTATTAAAAATTCATTTACGCTGTAGCTTTTTGAGTGGTGAGACCTATCGTTCTTGGGAGAGGGGTCACCCCTAGAAGATCACATAGGCAAATCGGAACTTAGTTCCGAGGCTTTGTGTTTTCTGCAGTATCTCTTTTTATTTCGCCAAATTTTTTGGCTGAACTTCTTAAAGTGTATTAATTCAGTTTAAAAGAAGCAAGGCAGTCACACTGTATCACTTGTAATAAAAAACGAAGTGGTAGGAAAACTGCCATCGCGTGTTACTACTTCTACTCACTGGGAGGAAAAAGAAACAAAGAGGAAAAAAATAGAAAGAAAGGAAAAGACTAAGCAGCATCACATAAAAAAAAAAAAATTCTCAATTAAAGTCTCAACATTCGGGCTTTGAAGTGCAAATGAAAAATCTTTAGGACTACCTTGTGCACACAATATGATTATGTAAGTACGATATAGATTCGTCTGGCCATCTGGAGTTCGCAAACAGACTCAAACACACAAGTAGTCATACAGAAATACGCGAACTGACAATCTATTTTATGTAAGTAGAGATTAAGTTATACATATTGATATTATGACATTCAATGACGTTTTTTTTTAAACTAGGTCATGGATATATTTACTCATTCCACGCAGCCGTAATAAGTTAATTATTAATTTATACATAATATGAACTTTTAATAAAGTCCTCAACTTATTAAGGTTTATTCACAGCAAAAAAAGAAAAGAAATCGTGTAAGGTGCAAAAAATATGAGCTTTTTTTCTGCTTTATAATTGTGATTATTTTTTGCTCTTTTACTTAGAAATTCTTTAAAAAAGAAAAATGTCACAAAAAAAAGGTTATATTAAAAATAAACTGATAAAATAAATCAAAATATTCATGATATGATGGAAATGAATCATTAAACTCAACAGACAATGGGATCCAATGATGAGTTTGCATCCAAAGTGAATATACATGTTTAGTAGAGTATTCAGGATTTTTTTCCTGGATGTGATATTGCTTGGAAGTCGTCCAATAACTACTGTTCTTTTTAAATGGCTTCTTTTAGATATTGGAAATTCGACGGATAATAAATACACTTTGTCAGTGAATATTTAAATTATTTTCAACAGATTTTAATATTAAACTGTTGCTGTACATTAATGGATAAGATATAAAAACGCGTTATGAATTATGCTTATGGTCCTAGCGGGGGTACAAAAATGAAACAAAAGGGAAAGAAGCCTATTTACGGTATCGAAAAACTAAAAAAGAAAAAGGGGAAAAAAAGTTTTATGAGCCAAAACCACTTTTTCGTTTTGAAAGTTAGTACATTAAAGCAGAGACTTAAAAACAGAGAAACCTGTTTAACCCCCAGGATACGAAACAATTCTCTTCATCAATGAAATAAATTAATGCCCGCAAGAATGAAAATAACAAAGAACGCAACGAAAGAAGGAGAAAAAAAGGGAAACGTAAATTTACACACAAGAAACTAAAAGAAAAAAAAAAGTCGTAAACAGAAAATCACTGCTTCCTAATTTGGAAAAAAAAAGTCACAACAAAAGTGTACTGAAGCTCGCTTTCGGTTTAACAATAAAAGAGTCAAAAAAAGAAGGCATAAAAACCAAAAATATAAATAATATATAGCGGATGAACACACAAGAGAACTTCTCTCGTACCGCGGAAGAAAATAGTCACTCACGTGCGGCGTCTCGAACTCCGAAATGATTCCGAACGTTGATTGCACAGCTGGAGTGTAGCTCCGCCTTCCATTACTGACGTCACACTCGCTATCGCGCTCCACAGAAGCTTGAAAAGTTAGGCCCAGTGGTCTAACGGATCGCACTCTGCTTTGGTTGAGAGCTGAGCAGTGTTGTGGTTGATGTGTGATTGATTCTTGGCGATCACCATGGCCGCAGCGATTTTTTATTTTCCCCACTGACTGTCGTATGACCCCACCGTATGTTAAAAAATTTAAAGGGCACTCGTTAGATGCTCGCTTGAACCAGAAAAGAACGGTTCGGCCTGCCGGTTGTTGATCAACAAGTGGGTGTGATATTCTGTGATTCCTGTGTGCTATTATAGTGTGATTCCTACTTTCGGATAGAAAGGCCAACATGACGCCGATGTGTATAGATCGTTCACAAGTAAGTAAATGAATTTATTATCGTAATTGATACTTATTCGTACCAATAATTACCAAAGTTCGCACAATAATAATTTCATTTAAAGATTTAGCACGAAAACATTGTTTAAACAATCTTCCCTGTTAATATACCAAATATTTTGTCTGCGAAGAAATATATAAATAAGTAAATTAAAGATCTGTGAAAGAAACATTTTGTGTCCATCGGAATTTAAAATCGTCTAACATTTGTTTAATGCAAAGACGCAACATTTAGAATGTTTGTTTCGTTATCGTTTTCGCAAAAAATTTTAATGTGCTTTTAATTTCGTTTTACCAATCGACTTTGAAACTTAAGAATTCTGCCAAATTTCAAAATATCTATTGTATAAATACTATGTCAAATTTTACTTACACTGCGACAAGTGTAAATAAACAAAAGTAATTTAATTTGCTTGTTATTATTTTCAACACTTATAAAATGTTAATATAATGTAGGAATGAATGTATGAGTCGATAAACATGGCACTGCTGAAAATCTCAATCCGAATTTCGGAATCGTCCAAAATCCGGACGTTTTGTCTGTGTTCAAAATAAAGTAACTATTGCCGAAAAATCCAACTTGACTGAAGCTATGCAAAATAGAGAATATGTTTGGTATATAACTAACCTCAAACCATGTGTAAATTAAATAATCCAACAAAATTGTAGTCCTCTTTCTTTGTATTGAGACTTTTTAAAAATATATGTGAAAGTACTATTTTACTTTTGCAAAAAAATTATAATCTAAACATTTGCTGTTTCGTACTTCAAACGTGCTTATGACGTAGATAACTTGAGCAAATTCGCGAAGCAAAATTTAATTAGTTTGGTGACGAGCAAGATGTTCATGATTAAAAAATTCTGAATTACCGAAATCCGGAAGATTTCGGGTTTGAGACTTTATAGTGTAGTTCGTTCCGTTGCATGAAATGGGCAAAAACGTAAACAGTATGAATTCATCCAAAATTCGCTAAACTTTATTTGACGATTCATCTTCACTTCATGTAACTTATTTAGTAACTCTTGATATCTCAAGCTTCATTAGTTACGGTGTAACAAATGTAAATAAATAAAAGATTTCTGAAGCAAAAATTTGATATATTCCTTGCACTATTATAACAATCGTCTAGTTGCGTGTTTGTATTTTCTTTGTAAGATAAAAAGGAAGAAAAAAAACATGGTAGATGAATTAGTAAGATTAACATCTGAAATTATTGTAATCAACTTTATTTTTGTAAAGCTCAATAAAACATAATATAATTCTATGTGCAAACTTCTTTGAAAAATTATAATTAAAATTAATAACAAGAAATAAATTATAGTTTTGTTCGGTTAGTTTCATTTCAAATTTATCATTTAAAAAATATTACTTCTCAATTATAAGAGCATTTAATACCGAAAAACAATAAATTTATTTATCCCAATTTTTTTTTTTCATTTTTGCTGTCAACTGGCATAGAGAAAACCGAATTTTTCCATGCCCCCCCCCCCTTGATTTAAATATGTACTTGCCTGGACCCTCTTTTAAAATGCTTTTCATTAAATATGCTAGTTATCCTTCCAAACTCTAAACTTTCGATGATCTTTCCCTCGAGACCTTGGTGTTCTTAACACAGCGCACTTGCTTCCCCCGCCCTCTCAACGAGATGTTTCTTCTTTTTTTTTTTGCATATAACACGTAATTTTCTGAAGAATGCCATTCTATTTTATTTTTGCCTCGCAACGGCATGCTCTTTATGCTGCATTACATTTTTATTTTTTGCTTGTGTCCGATCTGCAAAGATGGTTCTGAAAATTGCAATTTTTTCATTTTAGTATTTATCGTGTCGCATTCGTTCACAATTTTTTTTCCACTCTTAAAATATTCTAGTAATTTATTTTCGTTGGTGTTTTTTTAGTCCATTGGCCAGTTTATGCACGCTTCCCCCTCCCCAAAAGGAGTGGGAGAACCGTGGCTACAAAAAAAAATAATTTCTAACATCAAGATACTTTTGTAATATTCTGGAAGAAAAAAAAAGGTGCTTGTCTTACTAATAATGTTTTATTATATTATTATTTTTTTACGTGAAATAGTTTCAGTTTCTTTTTAAAAAGTAGTTCAACGGTGTTGAAAAATATTTTATCGTCTTTTCCCTCGCATTGTATCTTTTTCGTGTTCCTAATTTATAAACAAAATAAAAATTTATGCTTGCGTTTGTAGAATACGTAGGATAGGGCTTGCGTTTGGATACTTCTTTCATATTACCAGGTTCGTCAATTCTGTTTTCAGTTAAAAATTCTAGACAGTTTTTTATTTTGCACAATTGAAAGAAATAAATAAAAGTTCTTTTTTTTTTTTTTTTTAATTTTTTGTATTTTTAATATTAAACAGTAGCAAACCTTTTTCTCTTGAAAGTTTCTTTTCCATTTGCAGTTTATTATTCAGTATTATTTATTTACGAAGCAAAGTTTCATTTACTAAAGTTTGTTTACACGTACAATTAGTTTAGTTTCGTTATCCATATTAAAATTGAGATAGTTGAGAATGAGAATGTCCAAGGTTAATTTTTTCTTCGATTCGTTGTTTATTTTTAGAGCTGTAGTAATGATATTTAGTATAAAAAAATATAGAAGATTTCTTAAACATTGCGATTTAACGTACCTTACACCTTAAACACCTTACTATAACAAGCTTTGTTCTCAAGAAGTTCGACACCTTGAATTTTACATAAATAGCTCACTGACTAAATAGAATCTTGTAGTCTGTTTTTGTACCTAAAACAAGTTATTTTTAAGTAATCTGATGCATGTTTCTTAAACTTTTCTCCCCATTGTTGTTACTCCTGCTTTAATTTTGAAAACTGGCATTTACTACTAGTATTTAGAGGAAATAAAATATTTTAATTGACAAAACACTATTAGTTCCCTCCTCTCCCCCTTTTAGTTTTGAAAATAAATTGCTCTCATTAAACAACAAAATTTTCTGTCAGAATTAAAAGTTAATTCTATTACCCTATTACTTTTGATTGACCAGTACGCAAGCAAAATGATTTTAAAAAACTTTAATAAGTCGGTGGATATAAGACATGTTTTTGAAGAAAACGCTTACTTAAATTCTGCACTCATTTGTAAATCAGCTGCATAAAATTTAAGAAGCGAAGTATAATTTGTTTTTAAAATATAAATTCCATTCTCAATTAGGTAAAAAATATAAACGTATAGCTGAAGTGTTGGGTAATTATGTGTGAGTGGGAGGGGGAGAACAATGATTTCTTTATTTATTTCGTGTTTTTTGTACTTCAACATCCTTCTAAGACCGCTTAAAAGAGGCATTAAAGATGTCGTTCCAGTTATGTATAAACGGATTTATAAATCTGCCACTTTCACCTAATTATGCGTGTACCTTTTTTCCCAGTGAGCGATTTTTGACATCAGCTATGCGGAACGCACTTAGAATTGTGTTCCACGGCCTTCTGACCACCAGCTTTTCAAGGTCACCGGGGAGGTGCAGATTGATTGTAGTCGTCTGTACGGGGAGTTGGGGGGGGGGGGGGTGTTGCATCGTGTTCCAACGTTTTCGTAATCTCATTGTTAATGTACAATAGGACTTGAAGTGAGAGAAAAACTGGGCTGCTAAGCTCTTCTTTTGCGCAAAGTTATGATAAAAATTGACTGTCATTTTTTTTTATAAATCTATCTAGTTAATATCGTAACTTCTAAATTTATATGTTTTTTTTTTTTACATAAACAAACATCTCTTTTATTGCAGAAAACACGTTATCAAATACAGATAACTCCTCTCCCAAGGAAACAGTGGTCTCAAAGTTATATAAACGTAATATATATTATTGGTACACTTGCCATTTATTTATTCCTCAATTACAAATAGTTTTAGCAAGAAAGCTATTAGTTTTAGTTCTTAAGTATCAGGAAAAAATTTGCAGCGTTAAAAAGTTATTTTTCTAGCAGGAAAAGATAAATTTAAGTGTTCCATTTTATCAGTACATAAAATGCTTGGTAAAATAAAAAATTAACATTCTGTTTTTGTTTACTCTTAATTTCAAATGCTCTTAATAACTACGAATATCCATATATATATTTCAATTAACGTGGACCAGTTACCATTAAATTTTGCAGTACGATACGATTCTGACATCACGCAAAAAACAAACTATGGCAAAGCGATATTTAAAAATGTGTTTAATGATTAGCATTGGAAAAAAAGACATAATATTTGTATTTATTATCGTAACTTACGGAATTTAAATTTATTTCCACTTAAAAAGTATTTCCATTCATTACCATATTTCCATTGAAAAGTACAGTGAAACCCCGATTTTACGTTTCTCAAGGGACTGGGCAAAAAAAAAAAAAAAAAACGTAAAATACGGGAAATACATAGAATGCAAAAATCAAATAGAAAAAAAACTAAAGGTAGTAAAGATGACTCTTTCAAAAGGTATGATATCTATATTTTACGAAAAGAACATTATTATACATACCATTTTAAGATAATTTTAACACATTTAGATGCGATTCCTGGCGTTTAGGCTGAAAATAATCCGTAATGGTGGATTGTTTTTTAGTTATTGAGTTCAAAGTGAATGCAGCATCTTCTAGGATTGTAATACGTTGCAAGTTTTTTCCCTGGTCTTTATAAAAAAGAAAATAGTCTTTCACTATTTGTAAGCTCTTCATTGCAATAGTGAAAGAAGGGACGGGCTGTGCTTCCGGTTCTTTTTGTTGATCTTCATCGGCTGACGAAAAGTACAGACGGAAAATATTGCTTATTTTAGAACATTTTTTTTTTTTCACTTTCCAGGGAAAACGTAAAATGCGGGAAATTTCATATATAACAAACTTACAATCCGGGTTAAATTAACATTATTAGTATACGGAAAAACTGGGACCTGATAAAGAAAACGTAAAATGCGGGAAAAACGTAGATTCGGGGGACGTAAAATCGGGGTTTCACTGTATTTCAATTTTTAATTTTTGTTTTTTTGAAGTGGCAACACCTTAGTTTGTTTACATCGAGCGATCATTCTCAAGTTTGATTGTTGAACTTATACCCCGCAGATGTTCAGCGGGAGATCAGCTAGTGTGTTATTAACTTTAGTATTATATTCAACCGTTCGAAGCTGTTTAATCCTGGTGTCTTGAATTAGTTTAATGCTTTGTGAAATCCATTTCAATTGATTCCGGCTTCAACTGTGCATTTTAAGTACAGTGAAACGTGTAAAGTTGGCCACCTGCCACTAAAGTGCTGCACCGCAAGTGGTCAAGTTACACAGGTTTCACTAATTCCTAAGTGAAAAATATTTCGAATGTGTGAATGAACTATCTGCTTTTTACTGACAATTTCCGTTTTTTCTTTATTTCTCCCCCCCCCCCCTCCAACCTCCACAATTTCTAATTTGATAGTAATTAAACGGTTTAATATTTTTTTTTCTTCTTCTCTAGAAAAAATTTAATATTACTTGAAGTACATCATTATTCGCTGTTTACATCAAGCATTATTTTAAAATAGAAGTATTTCAATGTATATTTTCAGCGATGTGTTGGTAGAGTTTCATTAAAAGTAATATTTATTCGACACATATTATAGAAACGGTTTCACTTTGTGAAGTGTAAATAAGATTAAACTTATCGCGGTTTTTTCAAGGAATACCATTTTTTTAACAGCAAAATTTCTATTTCAAGTAGGAAAACAATACGAAAAACAAGAATCAGTGATTATGATAAGTAGTTATTAATTAGTAGGTAGTTATAGATGCCTTTTTTAGAATCTGATTGAAATGTATTCCACGTGCTGCACCGCAATTGATTTTCTTTCCCAATTTATTCTTTCAGAAAACGTTATTTTGACTGCTGTATTTTACTTTTTAGCTTTCGACAAACGTTTCTTCCAGATTCCACTCTTTTAAAATGATAACCGGTTGTAGAAAAAGTCATCTGAAAATAATTGTTTGCGTTTTGCTTTCACCTTAACTGGTTTTAAACGAAAATGAAAAGTAGCAAGATGTCAGCCTTAGAATTTATTTTCAATAGCGCTATTTTCTTTGAATTGACTTTCAAAACGATCTTTGATATTTTGATATGTATCCGAAATGACAGGTTGTTTAACCTGTGCAAGGTGAATGTACACTAATTGGGACTAATTAAAAATACAAGTACTGTAAGATTTTTGCAGAAAATCCTTTATGTTGTAGCATTTTTTCATAAATAACAAAAAGTGTATAAATATTTAAATTCCTCGCCCCCTACTCCGAAACATTTGAAACGAGCTTGTTTTTGTTTATCCATTAATAATTTGTGTGAAATGCTTAGAGGAAATTAGAATATCTTGTAAAATACCGATACAGTGTTTTATGTTTGTCTATTTATTTATTTATTTATTTATTTTTTAATACAGCGCTTCCTTTGTTATCTGCGTAACATTATTTCCTTCCCGAAGAAATAGGAATTTCTAATTTTTATTATGAATAAAGATTTAGTTTCTACTCGTACACTCTTAGTGCGTTTATGGGAATGCTTGTTATAATTTGAAATTATATTTCTCATAAGTTTTTACATTTAAAAAAAAGACTAAAAAGCGTGGCTTCTCAAATATTGTATGAAATTTGGATAACTTATGTAGGATATTACAATTCAAATGCATTTTTTCTGTGTAAGTGTTATTTATTTTTTGAGTTGCGTTGTTTTATTATTTATCAAATGAAAGATTTGGCCGTTTTATTTTACCACTTGTGCTGTTACGTAACTGGTAACATAACACAATAGGTATCTTACTACGTCAGAATTTGAGTTGCTGATCCAACATTATTTGAAATTGTTACTTTTTCTACTATCATTTTTCGGGGTATGAATTATTTTAGGGAATCATATAGTTATTACTTGAAACGTTTTTAATTTTCATTCTGAAGTGACATTTTTAATATTTTAGAATGATTTTATTGCTAATAAATATTTTATTTATTTATTCATCTTTTAATTTATTAATTAGTTTTTTGATCTATAAAATGATAGGGATTAAGTACTATTATTATGTTTATAAAGCTCGATGCCAGTAGTTTTGCACAATAAAATTAATTAATTATTATCAAATCACAAAAAATTGTGAAATACTTGTTCCATAGAATTTATCACGTTCGTGTATGTAGGCCGATTAAGAAACATACGTTATAACTTGCTTACACTTAGTTTTATTTCTAAAAGTATTTTGGAATTTTTAAATGTTGAAAAGGTTTTTCTTTTTCCCTCTTACTTTTCTTTTCTATTGTTATGAATATTTTACTATCATTCAAATTTGTCATTCGAGTTTCAAATTCTTAAGCCTATTGTCACAATATTTCGCTTTCGTTTAAAAATGAATATGCACGAAACATTATCATTTATACATTATTTTGTTTATATTTCTTATTTTATTTTATGTATTTACTTTTTTTCTTATTCATTATTAATTCGTTTGGAATTTAAAGACTAATGTAGAGTGTAACATTTTCAATATTCATATGCAAAATGATTGAAACCTTTTTTTAACAGATAGGTTTAAGTTCATAAATATTATTGCAGGTGCTATTTTAAATAATTCATTAATTTTTAATGCATTAAAAAGTAAATGTAGCAGAACCTCGATCTGCACACAGAATTACATCTTATCATTTCTGATGGCAGTTACTTTTATTTCCAAATTTAATCACACCACCTTCGCAAAAAGACGACCCCCCCCCCCCTTTTCTTTATCCGAGTTATTTATTTGTTTTAAGCTTCCCTGGACTTATTTCTCATTAACAGTAAGTACTATGCGTAAAATGACAGGTCTATTGAATATAACACGTGCTGCCTTATAAGCTTTGCCAGGATTAACTTGTCTCCCCTTATTCGTCATTAAAGTATAATTACCAAGGCATGGTCCTTCTTTTAAACTAGACTGAATTCTGAAGATGTTCGATACGCTACTGATTCTTATTGTGTGGCAACTTGAAAACAAAAGTTAACCCTTTCCGACAGGACGACTTTTCTATTTGATTCTCGGATCGGTGCGGCATATTTTCGGGTCAAGTTGTCTTTTATTTGCATCGACACACTTTTTCCATCCAGCTTTAGCTGCACGTGCTTATTTCTGCACTTGGTTGACCAACCTCTCCGCTCGCTGAAGCGAAGTGAAATGGTTTTATAACACCGAAGCCAAAGGCAGCCATTTTACCTCGTTTTCACAAATTTAGTTCATTCCATTCTATTTTCATTGTTGTCTTATGGGGCCCGTTCCATTAACCGAGTTGTTGGAGTGTTTTTTATACGCATATGTTTAGTCTATTGAATATCAAAAAATAAATGATTGTTCAATCGGATTTAGTTTAACCAGATCGTTCTTTCGTGTTGTGTAATCTTCCGTAACTTCGAAAGTTGTGCATTTCAGTTCAATTTAAAAGCCTGGTTTAAATCGTACTTATTCATTGCATTTCAGTTCGCCTTAAAACCCTTAATTAAATTTTTCTTATTCATTTCGTTTCAGCTGACTTTAAAGGCATGATATGATTTAAATTCTAATTATTTAACAGGAGAGTGTTCAATTCTTTTATAAGTGTAAACATAGCATCTGCATTAAATTATAAATCAAGCTGGATCGAAGAGGAAAAAAAAAAGCTTTAACGGAAAAAAAATGTAAAAAAAGTTTTCGAACATAACATTTTTTTTTAATTAGAATTATTAATTTTTATTGCCGAAATTTTAATACTAGTATGGCGGTTATACCTTCTCATAAAATCGGCCCAGTATTGATCTAAAGGTTTGCACTAGACTTCCAGAATTGCGAAGTATAATTATCTTGAAATTCATATTTTTCACATTTTTTGTGTTGCAAACATAAATTGTCAGCTTTTTTTTTTTTTTTTTTTTTTTCTCCTTTAGAACGCATTTCTATCCCAAAATTGCAACATAGCTCGTTTTGTTTTTTCTTTCGCTAAAGTAACCAAACGACACACTGAGGTAAAATAAAAAGCAAACAATCATTAAATCCATAACATACTTATACTGAGTCAGGTCCATAAATATGTAATCAAACGGAATAACTTATACCCATTCCAAGTAGAAAGAGAAAAAATAATTGGATTTTTCTATACTTCCTTATCGTCAAGGTCGTTGTAATCGTCTTTTTCCCCCTACGAAATTTGATGACGCGCATTTTACGTCTGTAGTGCATAGAATGATTCTTGTATGTATCAGTAACAGAGTGTTGCGACTCACAAAAATATGTTAACAAGTTTTGCGACCTTGCTACATTTTATTTGTATATTGAATTTCGTAACACTTGTTTATACTTTTTGAATGTTTTGATAAAAGGATATTATGTGTACGGGACTTACTTTTTTGGACAGATTGTGGCTTAAACAGCCCCCCCCCCCCCCACCCCGGGCCCCTCCAGTTGACGATGGTTTAAAAAAAAGAATTCGTTCTGCTAGCTGTGTACAAACAAAAATTTGCAAAGATTTTATATTTATAAGGGGGTGGAAAATATTTTTCATGTGTTTATGGCGTTTATTTATGTACCAAAAAATGTCTGGTTAGAAATAATTTTTAGTACTATTTTAAAATTCTGATGTTCTGATTTTTAGTTGAAGTTTTACAAGAATATAAAAAAAAAAATTTTTAAATATAAAGTGTTGTATGATGATTATGGCCTAATTTTAACTCATCAAAGTTTATAAGCTTGATGAGTTGGCTATAAAATTGGAAATCAAACAGCTATTTTTATAGAAATAGTTTGGATCAGTGTTTCCCAACTGATGGTTCGCGAACCCCTAGGGGTTCGCGCGGTGCAGAAAGGGGGTTCGCGAAAATAATACTGCAATGGCGGAAATTTTTATAGCTAACGTAAAAGAAAAACTAAATAATCTTTTGCCCTTTTGCTGTACAGCAATAGTGTGTCCGCGCAGTTACCCGCGGCGCACATTTAAAGTTTATTTTGTTTTTGCCTAATTGTTATTTATTAAAGTTGTTGTTGAGTTTTAACATGTCTAATGTTTTTCTTCAGTCTAAATGTCTTGGCAGTTAATGCTCAGTTTTAATATAACCTTTGCCAACGTTAGGATTTCAGTTAGGTCAGGTGTGTCCAGTCAGAAGATTAGTGTTGTGCTAGTCTAAAGTAGTACGACGCTAAAAATAGAAATATAGCTTTTGAAGACTAATCCGTTGATTTCATTTTCATTTACGATAGAATAGAAATGAATTAAATTTCTATGATCTATATAAAAATTACTTTCCTCTCATCCATTCATTGTTTTCTAAAGAAAAATTAAGATTTACTTTCTAGAAAAATTAATTCAACTGCTATGATGTAAAACTGTTGCTTTGCTACAATTCTTAATGCGGAATTCAACTGTGCTCATCTCGTGAAATAAAATTTGCTTTCCATGATTAATTCATGCTAATGTGTTTATTGTAGCAACTAATTTAAGAGCTACTCCAGTGTTACTTATGGTTTTATGTATTTCACAGCTTGTGGAGGGGTGAATCTTTTAGGGGAAAAAAAATTTATGTGCAGTGCAAGTTGGGACTTCAATTATTTCTTGTACTTGAATCTGAATAGCTTAAATGCAGTCATTATTTTAAATATTTTATAGAATTCGATGCTGTGGAATCCTTCGCCAGAATGTCTGTACTAAAAAAACGCAGTGTCTCTCTCTGTCTTTGTATATGTTTGTCCATGTCCCAGATTAAACTATCACACTTATACCCATGATGTTAGTCAGTTAAGTAGTACTGAAAGGGGCACGTCGAACACCTTTTCCATCCAGAAATGTTTTATTTAATGTTTTTTCAAGATTTTTTGTGATTTGTTTATTACGCATAATTTTCAATAATGCCTATGTAACCTTCTTCTGAAATAATTGTCATGTGAGTGTGATCCGAGGGAGGGGGGAGTTCGATTGTATAGCACGAACTGGGTTCATATCTCGTGACACGCTCAGCCAGCTATATGGCTATACACGCACCAGCTGTACAACTATACATACTCAGTGCCAACTATACAAGAGAGGGGCCTCCTTTATTATTATCGTTATTTTAATTTTTATTTTTTGGAACTTGAAAACTAGGTTTGTCCAACATTTTATTGACGTTTTATCTTCATTCCTTGCATTAATTGATTTTCTTTCCAAAATACTTTCATTTAAAAATTGAACCATGGCTGCTCTTCTACTCTAACTCATTGCAACTCGAAACTATTCTGTTGGTGTTACATTAAGTTACGAGCAACACAAAGTATGGTACATAGAGAGAAAGTTGAAGAAATCTCCTTCGTCGGTTCGTTTTGAAAATTTCGTTTCTCAACCTTTTGATGATGGCGACTCCTTAAAAAGACAAAAAACATCCATTAAAAGCCTTGTGACCCCTTTCATGCAATATTTTCTTTGTACACGACTGGAGTTTATAGCATTTGATCATAATTTAAGGAATTTTGTTCAATAAAATGTTATTTCTGCCTTTTTTGGTCAGATTTCGACCCCCAGGTTTCTTGTTTGAGGCAAATCCTAGAGAGGATCATAACATTTCTTTCACTTATTCCTTATGTTTGTGTTTACATCTATTTATTTATTTATCTATCTGCGGGAGCTTAACGAGCCTAGGGTAGGTTGACGGTACAGGCGCATTCTTGCACTAAAGGCGACATTCTGAGATTTAACAAATAAAAAAAACAATGCATGAAATAAAAAATGTTATTTAAAAATTTTTTTTATCTAGGTCTTGAATCCTATAATTTCCTCTCTGTAAAGTGTATGTATATACTTTTCCTTTTAACCTACTTTCCGTAAAAGTAAAAAATAAATAAATTAAGTAGAAGAAGGCTTAATGTATCGTTAAAAATATTTTTAAAAAAGTCAAAAATATGTGAAGTAATAAAATTAAGATTGAAAAATGAAAAATTTTAAAGTGGGGTTTTAAATTGGGGAAAATGTGTGTTTGTCTGTCCCCCCCCCCCCCCCCCACCCCCAATAACTTTTGAGAGAATTGTTCGATTTGAAAGATTTTTGTGCTTTCGACAGATCTCGGCGAGGACATCTCATTTTCATATTTTACTTTTTGGTTTGAACAATTTTTTGTTCAATTTTAACTAATTACAATCTTAACATTAGCGCTTATGGGCAAAAATGAAGCATATTATGTAAACTCTGGGCATAAGATGCAAGATCCTATGAAGAAGCTTATAGGAAGAAGCTTTTGGAGTGAATTTTTTTTTTATTTGAACAATTTTTGTTCATTTTTGAACAGTTAAAAAAAATAATAATAATATACTTTATCGGAAAGATGTTAGTCCGTATAGAACATGCACAGATACGAAGTGCCAGAACTAAACGAGCCTATTTTCCAATGTAGTTTTTTGGTCGAGATTTTTAAGGATATTGCTGAGTGAATGAATGAATTAAATGAATGAGTGAATGAGTGAATAAATGAAAAAATAATTAAATGAGTATTAATTCATGAATGGGTAAAAAATGAATGTATGAATGAGTGAATAAATATGTATTAACCGTTGAAATTAAGAAGGGAAGCTAAATGAGAAGGAGAGAGAAAGGGATAGCTAGATTATAAATTTGAAGTTGGGAGTATGCGGAAAAGTAGGCTCGTACAGTTCTAGACTGAACTTCCTGTTTTTGAATTTAAATTAAAGTTGTTACCAGTACAGTATCTTTATTTTGTACACTTGCGGTAATCGGGATGAAGTCTAATAACGAATCACAAGTGTAGGGATAAACATTCAAATATGGCAACTCCGATCTTCCCCCAACACACGTCTCCATCACACTTTCAAACATGGCAATCCATTGGGCATTCGAGCAAAGTTTTGGCAATTTTCCAATGTGGCGAGATTTCACACAGTTATCGAAAATCTCCCCTTACTATGACTTATGCTTCGTCGACGTCCAGCCCTTAAGTAGAACACAGTTCAATTAATTGACAAAGTGTTTGAGCAAGTGCTCTTCCATTGCGGTTGCTTGAAACGTAATTCGCAAGTTAAGTAATGATGCCTTTTGGACCGTTAATGGTGCATGAATCAAGTGTTGTCTGACTTTGAAATCTTAAAACGTACACATTGTTTCTGGTCTGTGGGCGTTAAATTAGGCGTGTAATTCTACTTGAATTGTATTTATTTCTCGATATTTTTCCATTAATGTCTTATTTGTTGTCAACATCACCACAGATAATCGACAACTCTTGTATCGCATCTAATGTGCGTAAAATTGGAAGCCTAGTAGCTTCTTTCTCCCTCTCTCTCTTTTTTATGTGTATGTGTGGTTAGAACTGCTTTGCATTTGCTCTGTAGTTTTTTCCCAATTCCCTAAAGTTCATTGAATCTTGATTGTTTTAAATTTAAAGCCTTATGTTTAACAAAATCCCACCCCTCCACCTTGTTTTTATCGTCATTTTCAAGGTCAGACCATCGCAAAGGGAAGGTCGAGTATTTGCTTCGTGGAGCGGCATTTAATATATAATGTAACTTTGCTACAACGTTTAAAATATGTATTATTCGAATAAATAAACAAATAATGAAATTTTGCTTGTGTGTAGCGTTACAACGTACATTATATATAAATCGGAATCTATATTTTTCACTAGCTGTATCCACCTCTTTCAGTTTATTTATCTAACTAGTAGTGGCGGATTTTACGGGGCACCAGGGGGAACGTGGCCCATCCAAAATGAATAAAAGAAATTAATAAATATTCCATTAAATATTTTTTACATATTTTTCTGTACTTTGATATAGATTACTTGGTTTTAATGGATCCAAAATAACATAAAAAACTCTGGTTTGGACTTTATTGTGAAAATATTTACGAGGGAAAACCACTCTTCATTTCCTCGTGCCCCTCCAGGAATTATTCCTGGATCCGCTCCTGCTAACCAGTTTACGTGATCAATAAATTTACTGGAAAATTCTTTCTTTTAATTTCTGATGCTTTTCGTTGTGAGATCGTGTTTAATGGGTGGTTTTCTTTTTCCTTCCAGTCTCCAACGCACAAGGGGAGCTTCCTGCAGGGCAGGAAATCACCGGTGAGCAACAACCTTAACCAACAGAATGCCAACCACCACCGGCGAAACTCATGCAGCCCGCCTCTGTCCAAGGACACGACCACCAAGTCATCCGGCAAGCTGGAGCGCAGCACCAGCGACCCGGACCGCCGGTCGCAGTCAGTCCAGTCCAGTCGCTACAAGACCGAGCTGTGCAGGCCCTTCGAAGAGAGCGGCACCTGCAAGTACGGAGACAAGTGCCAATTCGCCCACGGCGCCAAAGAGCTTCGCAGCATGGCCCGGCATCCCAAGTACAAAACGGAACTCTGCCGCACTTTCCACAGCACGGGGCTATGTCCGTACGGACCCCGGTGCCACTTCATCCACAACAGCGAACAGGCCAAGAAAAGCCTGCTCACCAACCTCACGGGCAGCAACGTCGTGGTCTCACCCAGTCAGCCGATGCACAGGCCGAAGGCCCTCAACAGTCTGAGTTCGACAGGAGACATAACGCCCCCTTCCAGCCATGGCGGCTCACCCACTGGAGACAAGAGTTTCGACGATATGTATCTGGAGAACGCCTTGAGCTCCGAGTTCACCAACAACGCGTTCACTTTCTCCAAGAATTTGTCAAACCTCATGAACAGCTTGCACCAGAGTTACGCGGATTACCAGAACTGCGATTATGGTTCTGATATTTACGACGCACCAAGTGTCTTCGGCGATGGCATGACTCCCGAAGTTGACAACTACAGTTACCAAGGCCCCGTTTTAGACTTGATTCAGACTGGCCCTATGACCCCCACGACCCCGGTCGATGGAACCGCAGGTTTTTTTCGACTTCCTGTCTTCGGGCTCCTTCACAAGCAATAAGCTGATACAAGCTTGCACTTCAGAACATCTGAAATTTTCCCTTGCCAATAACCTTTACTATTTTTTTGAATTAGCCTCTGCTTAAGAAAACTTAGTAATCGATAATTTTAGTAACATCAATCACCATCGAAGTCCTAACTTTTGAAGCCATCATCTAAACGATGTCATGACCGTCTTTTAGGCACTAAAAATTGCCAAGTTTTCAGAAACTAAATTTCGTTTGCTACAAGAAACAAAGCTTTTTTAAAGTCAATTTTTAACAGCTTAAACTTGATGTATCTGTATTTATGAATTAAACTAAATTATTTTTTGAAAAAATTCTTTTAGAAAGCAAATTTCTCGCTGGCATCTTTCGCGTGGAAAACAAAACTCACTTTCATAGTAGGAATTAAACTTCATCGAAGTCTCTTGCAATGACTTGGTAAAACCTTTTTAGAAAAGCTTCCGACTTTTTTTACTAAACAATTTTATCATTATTCTCTTTCATCATTATTATTTCAGAACCTATTGTGTTTTTAAAAAAAACACTTCTGCAAAAAAAAAAAAAAAAACTTTGTTAATTAGTTAGCAATTTAATTTTGTAATTCTCGCTCTAATTGAGTTTTCGCCCTTGATTGCTTAGTAATTATCTTAACAACTTAAACTTACAGAGGAGATCTGTACGTAAATGTCTACCTTTGTGAACTGATCTCATCTTTTTTTGGAAGATTCACAAGATGTAAGAATTTTCGTTTTCAAAAGTCAAAAAGAAAACGAACGAGTCTTTAAGGAGTAAGCAAACAAAAAATCTGAGCTGCAAGCTTGTAGAAATGCATTAAAACAGAATATAGATTATTATTGTCATCATATGTTTTCATTTAATGGAATAAACTGTACAGTTTACAGAAAGCATTAGCTAAAAGTGGCAAGTTTTATTGCTGATTACAAGGTATGTAGTCATAAATATTTATTTAAATTGCATTCGAAGTAAGCCATTATAATTTTTATATTTGTGTGGATGAATCAATTCGCTGTTGTGTATGATGTATCAATATTCCTGTCACTTAGACCAAGTTTGAGGAATTTCATCAGCATACATTATAAAGAATCATATTTATATGTGTAGTCAATTCCTGAGATAATCTTGTCCTTTGATTGGAACCAGTTCTATTTGCATTAAAACTTACACTACCATTCACTCCTTAATTGCGGTCTTTTCTGCAAAGTTGATGCGGAAGGTTTTTATTTATTTATTTATTATTTCAATTTATTTAAGCATTTACGAAGATGACGTAACCTCTTTTTTTCTGATTATTTCTTATCATTGGTTAGGAACTTGTTAAATTGCAGACGTTGCTTACAATCACACTAATAAAAATTCATACAAGCAATTAAGTTTTTCTCTATGTGTGAAATTTACAAATCTTGAAACGTTCGCATACTTTCTTGGTTAACGTTATAAATGTGCATACATATAATACCTTCTGTAGCAAATTATGAACATTGATGTATTATGTTGTCTTCCATCATTTAGAAAAGTTCAGGCGTACTTTTTTTTCTTTTTATGTTGTGTTTATCTGCTATAAAAAAAAAAGAAATTAACAGTTTGAGTTTAATTACTATGTTATTATTATTATTGTTTTAAGTAGCTAAAAACATGAAAAATTTGTTTTTCATTACTAAGCTTAATTTTATGTTATTATAACTGAATACGCTTTAAAAATCGACATGAATTTCTTGTTCGAAGCAAAACTTCGTTTGTAATTGTCTGTATAAGAAAAAAAAAAACCCACAAGCCAATGATCTTTTCATGATTTACAACGGAAGTTTCACACGTTGCCAAATCAAATGACAAAAAAAAAAAAAAACTTGTGGTTATTCCTTTAATGTAATAGTTTTTTACAACTGCTCATTTTTGAAGTTCACAGATTAATTTGAAGATTATAATGAATCATGATAACCATTCTTTAGATACTAATTATCGGTTTGCATGGACCGACTACATTGCTGTTCTACAAAACGTTATGAAAATGCTTATTAGTACAACATATAATATTGTTATCCAGAAGGTTAAAAATGGAAAATATGTAGCATTTTACATAAGAACTTCTTTGACAATGCACAAAAAAGAAAGAAAAAGAAAAGGACAACCGCTAAGGTTTGAAATCATTTTACTCATTATGTATATTATAATATACTTTCAAAAACGTCAATTAAATTTTAGTATACGTCCGGAAAAAATAGTTTGTGATATGCAATACAATTGAATGGAAAGATCTTTGTGTTATGTTTATAAGTGTTCTGGTTCAATCAGATTTATAGGGCTTGAAAATCACACTGACATATTCTTTCATGTCATCATGTATTTAAATATTTATTTATTTTAAACTATGGGGGGTTTATGTACGAGAAGATTTTAATGTTTATATGAAGGCTTTGATGTTTTGTGATCATAATTTGTTTGTGTGCTTAAAAATAGATGTGTGCATTTAATTATTTTGTAGTATTGAAATAAGTTGCACAAAAGGAAAGGGATTTTTTACCAGTGATAATTTATGTTATTTAATTTCCCTTTTTGTGTTTGTAATTATTTGTACTATGAAAAGAATAACTAAAGGCACTAGTTTTTTTTTTGCAATACGTTAACAGTTTGTTAGCTATTTTATATCGTAAGGGTTAATTTTTTTTTTTTTTTTTGTTGTAAAGATATTTTGATGTGTTCTATTATTTATTTTTTTCTTTAAAATTTTATTAAGTATATCATATTGTACAAAATGTTACTTAGAACTAGGTTTCATTAAAAGTTGTGTATTAAATATTTATTAATCAAAGATTTATTCAATTACCATTAATAATAATATCTTGTATTGTATAATTTTCTTTTCGAATCTGCTCCTTAAGTAATGAACATTGATGAAAAAATTAAATCCTAACATAAATTGTGATTTTTATAGTATTAATAGTCAGTTTTATGGAAAATTATGAAGCAAATTTATTTTTAAAAAAATTTTAATTCCATTTTGTGCAATTTATAAATCATATATTTTCATGGATGATATATAAAGTAGTATCTATTCGAAATTATATATTACATGTACAACAATTTGCTTCATAAAATCTCAAAATATAGCTGAAACTTTGCAAAAGTTATTTCTTAGCTTTGGATAGAAATTTTTCGTTTAAAATATCTTCTGCCTCGGACCGAGTCGAGTATTTTTTAAAAAAATATTTTTATACTAAATAAAAAAATATATTATCTATTTACATATTTTTATTTATATATATATATTTATATATTATAGTGATATCAGTATGATGGAATTATGCCTTCAGTTAAGGCTCGAAGAAACCAATAAGTGCCTTTTTTTAAAAAAAAGGGGACCAATCTCAGTGTTCCTGTTTAATTGTAACCGTCAGCATTTTTCTAAAAAATGTGTGTAACATTCCCATATATTATGCAGATTGAGTGTAATTTGGAATGATATTTTGTGTGCCCGTTTGCTCTAATTTCGAATTATGTAAAGCACAAAATATGAATGGGCATCTTTTATTGTGAATAAATGTGAATAAAAATATAAATTATTAAATAAAAATGTTGCATTTTAATTGATTTTGTGTCATTTGAATTTTTAACATGTAAACATATGTAGTTTAAATATTCGGGTCCGTTTTCGGACCCTTCGCTAAATTCCAATCGATCAAAATGAACCCTTCACAAAATTCTGAGCTACCAAATCGTACTTTTCACAGAATTATTTATTACATGAACTCAAAAATAATAAAAAAAAATTGTCACTGTATATTTAAATTTTTATTTTTCACAAAAATCTTTTTCGACCTCACAAAAAACGGACCCTCTTTAAAATCCTGAATTGAAAATGCGCAATAACGTGATATTTACAAATCAAAGACTAAATATAATTTTAAAAGAGAAACTTTTCCTGGCGGAATAAATCAGATGGCAAACATAGGAACTATAAAATTAACTAAGAAAGATTATTCTTCAACTAATACAAGGAATTCCTTCCAGAAAAAGTAATTAATAGCACTCATTTCCGGCACGAGTTCTTGATGAATTAATATTTATTTCTCCGGCGGTAAATTCGTAGTGACTCTTTTTTCTTATCTTCTGCCAGAGCTTTATGAACTTGTTCGATAAATTCAATGAAAATAAGACTAATGTCTGAAAATTACAAATGTGGCACAGTTATTCAGGGTAACTTTGAACCACGTCATATTTTTTAGTATATTTGACGTAATTTAAAAATTAACAGTAGAAAACTAATTTTGTAACCTATTTAGCCGAGTGCAGTACTGGACCTTCTAGTTTCTTTTTTTTTTAAGTTAAATATACAAAAAGATATAACGTGGTTCTAAGTTACTCTGAATGACTATCAATAGAATAGTTTCTCGGCCTTTTGAAAACTGCGAGCGTCTCGCCACCTTCACTTGTACAACACTGAATTTTGTCACATTTCAAATACATACATTTTAAGATACAGTGAAACCTGTGTAAGTTGACCAGCTGCGGTGCAGTACGGTAGTGGTCAACTTATAGAGGGTGGAGAGTTTTTTTTTTTATTATTTATTAATATATGCATTTATTCATTTATAATTAATTAAAATGCAGCTTCATGTAATGAGATTACTTTAAAATAGTGATTAGCATTTTTTTTTCACAATTATCTAAAATATAATTAAAGAAATTTAACCCGAATGACACTGTTTCCTATACAACTTCAAAAGTAAAGTACTTGGTTAAATTAAGATAAATATCATATTAATTATGTCAGTCACTTATATGATGCTAAAGATTTCCTAAAATATATTTTTTGCAAAATGGCTGTATCAGATCAAAGAAAAAAGAAGAAACTTATTTAAAGAATAAAAGAGTGCTTATAGTAGTCTTCCCATTTGGTTAGCTTACAAAGAGGTTTAGGCAAACTTTATAGTGATGTTTCATCCATCCAGACAAATACTGGGTTAACATTTTCGCATAAAAAATATCCTGGAGAAGCTATTTTAGCTTTTTTTATCTTTCCAAAAATAGATAAACATTATTTGTTTAACTTACAAAGGGTTTTTTATAATACTCCCTCCGAAATTTGGCGTACATAAGCGGTCTATATAGACAGGTGGTCAGCTTACAAAGGTGGCCAACTTTACAAGTTTTACTGTACTTCTCTTTATAATGTGAAATTTCTTACTTCTTTGGTTGAGAAACGGTTCCATTGACACTTGACGTTTGGAAGCTGTCACCAGATCAGGATGAAGATTCCACACAGCAACGGATTTAACCAGCCTTAAAAAAAAAGAGTAAAATTCTCGGGTTATAATCGCTCAAAGCATATCTTCTAAAAATTTAGATACAACAATATCACACGTTTTGGATGTGAAGGACGAATGAGTAACAGTAATTTCTAATTAAAACCAGAAGTAAAAGTGAGGATAAGCACTAATTTAATTCATGGATCTGGAGCAGCCACTTTTTTCGACTTGCTCCGCTCCGTGCTCCGAATAGCTTGAATAGATAATATTATTTATCTACTGTATTTTAGTTATTTTTAGTTATTTTAATAAAAAGTTGAAAAAACCCGAGCAGTGGAGGATAAGATATTTCTTTGCTCCGGTTCGGTTCCAGTTTCGAGCAAAATCTCCAGAATCACGGATTGGTCAACGCTCGTTATAACGACCACACATTATAAAGACCATTCCATTATAACGACCAGTGATAAAAGTCCAAACTTTATCCCTATGAACTCAGTGTTAATTTGCTTTCGGTATTACGACCGTTTTGAATCGCCTAATCCAATACAGCGACCGCATCCAGCGGACACTTTCTACCTTTTCTGGTATTTTTCCAAATAGAGCATAAGTTTCTAAATTTGTAAACTGAAAAATCTTGATTATAGCTTACGGAGTCTTCAGTGTTCATGTATAACTTCGACTGGGGGGGGGGGGGGGACGTGGAATTTCCGGATTTCTTAGGAAAAGGGGTTGACAGATGTATTGGCAGTTTGTCGTTTTGAATCACATAGTTTTCCAAGGGTCGATTCTCCGAAATAAGAGAAGTCATGCTGTCCGTGCCCGGTGTCACGTCAGCTCAGAAGTTCTGCTTCCAGAAACGTATATGTAATTGTTTTACCCCATATTTTTTACTTTAAAATTTGTTTAATATTTTATTATAATATGTTGCCCCGATAATTTTTTAAAAATCCAATGATAAAAAATATTTTGAGCATTTATTTGTAATCTTTGAAAAAATACCAATTTTAATGGAACTACTGAACATGTATGATGCCTGTATATATTTTTAGAAAATTCTACCCCTTACAGCGACCACTTGTTATAAAGACCTTTTTCTGTGGGACGCAGATGGTCTTTATATCGAGCGTCGATTGTAATTGATTTTAAGAAGCTGTGCTGGAGATTTTTCTTCAAGCAAAAGCGACTACACTCAGACCTCGATTATAAGCAATGAAAATGATCTTATGAGCGGGATGACCATAACCGATTCATACGCATTTGACATTCACTGAGCAGGGACTTTACAAAAGTGACCTTATATCGGGGATTGACTGTATTAAACTTCACATTTTTTGTTTAACAACATTCAGAATTGTTCTTGAATAAGTTTGAATCCAGAACTGTTCTCATAAATAATAGAAATTATTCTTGGAAACAATTCTGGGAGTTTTGAAACGATTCAGGTACAGAAGAAGTTTTTAGGGAAGAACATTAAAAAAAAAGTATTAAAATTGAAACTAATATCACTGCAATCATTACTTATTACTTTTGCAAACAGTAGAATTTCGTTCAAAATTATTTATTTGTAACATGTTTCAACTTTTAAGTTATTTTCTATGCTATACATTTAACAGTAATAGATCTTTAATTGTTAAGGTTTACTCAACTACTTGACCACAAAGCATTTGCTCAACTCACTCTTGGCTATGAAAGTTGAATATTATTTCATACATTTAATGATGTTTATAAAATTTTATTTTTACTTTTACGAAAAAGGTTTTTTTCTCGATTATTCTACAATTTCATCTGTAGGAGAATAGTCTCATAATATTCTCGACTGTCGATTCGTATGTCTAGCTCTTTCACATAGCAAATATCAGCTTAGAGCATTTTTGCGACTTTTTCTAAACCAAAAATGGATGAAAAAAAAAATCTTTTTTTGTTTTGTTTTCATAAATTTGAAGCTTTTAAAAGGCACTTTTTTTTAATTTGTGCCCAAAAATAGTTGGAGATAGATTTAGCCTACCTTCAAGTAACTAAAAAATATAAGAATGAAAAAAGGCTTAATGTATCGTGAAAATATCGTTAAAATTAAGAAAAATGCAAAAATAACTTAATTAAACAAATATCGAAAAAAAAAAAATTGGAAGTAGGATTTTGAAATGGGGAAAATGTGTGTCTGTCGTTTTATACTAATTGAAAACTTGGTCAGTTTTCAATTAGGATAAAAGCCCGGCTCAATGATTCATACTGTTTTCTTGCTGATATTTTGTTTCATGTTTACTGTTGTGGATGCCGATGAGCAGTCGCTCGTTGTGACATCCATTGGCAATTCATCACAACTCTGATAGAATCTACTGTGAGAGGTAATCGCTAGGTTAATCACCGAATAACCGAAACCACTTTTCTGGTGACAGTTTGCTTAGGAATAAGCAGGTATGATTCGCTCTGAAAGAAAACTAATATTTTAAAAATCAGTTTGGCGTACTCTCCAAGCAATACTCAGAAAACTAATGAACAGGAGACATTTGCTACGTCTTGTACAGGTGAACCTCAACCGATCGTTCCTCACCGGACCATTCATTTCGAAAAATATATACGGGAAATGACGAAGGCGGGTCAGTGTAAAGCAAGTCGATAATTTTAAACCATTAAAAAAGGATGGCACATAGGGAAAACGACGATAGCGGGAACGATAGATCGAGGCTCTGATGCATATGTTAGTAGCATGAACTTTACTTTTTGGCAATTGATGAAAACACAGATACGGTTCAGTATGCCATTTTTTATTGGAACTGTTTGCAAAGAACGTTATGTGACGCAAGAAATGGCATCTTTACTGCCCTTAAAAGAAAGAGAACATCGGGAGAGTTGTATGAAGCACGAAAGGAGGAAAAAAGTAACAGCAGTAATAATAAATGCCGTGGGAGCTCCAGAACGAATGTAAGCAACATTAGTGACAATTAGGGCTCGACCGATGGCATTTTTTGGCCAATGGGCCGATGCCGATTGTTGGCCGATTGCCGATTATTCTCCCCTTCCATCGGCCGATGGCCGATGGAAAAAAAAGTCGCTTTAAACCATTAAAACGTGCAGAATGCTTGTCAAAAATGTCATTTAAATCATTTACTATTTATTTTTATGTTTATAAAAGCATAAATGCATTATTCAAGCACCGTAAAATTGTTTGGGGGAAGTTTACATAATAATTAAAACTGAAAGAATCATTCGCGATTCTAGTGAAGTAATTAAACTATTTGGAGGTTAAAAAAATTAAAAAATGCTATATCAGAGAATTTTCAATTCTTTTTTCTTATCTTTGCAAAAAAAAAACTCAACAACTATTGAATCGGCTCGGGTCTAATTCCCTTTCCTTCAACATTTTCTCTTTATAACACTTACGCTGCAAATGCCAAGTGCAGCTCCCTTTATTTTCTTATTTTTTTCATGGAGAGGAATGCAGATGTTATGACACAGACTAACAAATAATGTGGGTTTTTATTTTTAACGAAACTGTCAACCCCCTCCTCTCAGATTTTTCTCATGATCCCCCCCTCCCCCGTGTTTAAAAGAAAAGCGGAAACGATTACATATTTATTTTTCATTAAAGTTATTTTAAGCTCTTTTTCTGAAATAAAAATGAAATATTAAAAAAATTCGCTCGCAGTATCCCTTATATAGTATATCCCTTTGTTCATAACCAAGAAATACTGAGTATTGCTTTAAAAACATAGACGTGAGATTTTTTCGTCATTACAAATGAATGCTGGGTCTTAAGAACTAATCTTATTAGATTTTTTTTTCTTGTGAGTTAAAAATTACACTGAAATACTTGACATGTTCTTTATATTTTCATGAGCACAATGTAAGGTCACCGAAATAAACCAATATTTTGAGCACCAGCAGCTTTCTGTTGACAAATAATGTTCTGAAAACACGTTATCGTTTATAAAAATTAAGATGCATTTTGAAAAAAAAATATATATATATATATATTTTATATACGTTGACAATTTTTGAAATTAATGAAATTGTAGCATTTTTATAAAGGTATTGTTCCACCCTGTATCCCAAACTCGTTTTTAAAGGATTAAATTTTTGAAAATTGCAAGTCGAACTTCGACACATAAAATTTCGATCAATAAGCATTTATACTGAAAAATTGATTCATATTTTTTATCAATATGTTCTATATTGTGCAAGAAATATTCTAAACTGAAATCAGATGCAACGAGATTGTTGTACAATAGCAGAAAAACTGTCAACTGTCTAACACGTGGCATCAAAGAAGCCAAAAAAATGCGCTAAAAAAACGAAGTATAAACGGGGAAAAATTAAAATAATTATCGTATAAAAAATGTTAAGATGTATTTTGAAAAAAAAAAAATATGCATTGATCAATTTTTGAAAATAAAGAAATTTTAGCATTTTTATTAAGATATTTTTAAATCCTGTCGCGCAAACTCGCATTTTGAGAATTCAATTTTTAAAAATTGCAAGTCGAACTTGGACACATAAAATTTCAATCAATAAATATTTATACTGGCAAGTGTTTCTTATTTTTGACCAATCTTTGTAACGTTGTAAACTAAAAATGAACTAATAAGAACAACCGCACACTAAATGCAGATGCGACAAGATTGCTGCACAATTTCAGAAAAACTGTAACACGTGGGATCGAAAAGCAAAAAAAAAAAAAAAAAAAACGCAAAGAGAAAATGTTTACGCTGGTAAAAATTAAAATTATTATCGTACTTTGATTGAGTTGACTTTTTATTGTTTACAATTTCGAAATAATAAGAAACATGACAAACTAAAAGCAGATGGTATAATATTATTGCACAATGACATCTAATGCACTAAGTCATTTTTAAAAGAAAAACGGACAAATGAAGTCCGTTTTTTCCGTTTCCGAAGAAAAAGAAAAATGAGGCAACTAACCTAGTGCGAAAAACAAATAGCACTCATAAGACGCCTCTATGACTTTTACTTAAACATTTTCTATTTCGCGAGCATTCTGCTCAAAGATAACTATTTTAATAATGAAGGTTTTCGGGCAGCGATCGCTTAAACTAGTTTTCCGAATTTTTTATCTAATACTTTGTAGAATGACATTATTTTTGCGTTTTTTTTTTTTTTTTTTTAACTTATGTGCTGCCTGTTATTGTATGGAAATAGAAATTGAGCTATGGAGAAAAAATGAAAGTGAAATACAGAATGTTTTCTGGAAAGTTGTCACTGCGAAAAACATCGGCCTTGTATCGGCTTTTAGATGTTTTTTACGGCCGATGGGCCGATGTTTTTCTAAAGTTAACATCTGCCGCCGATGGCCGATGGCAACTTTGTTGAACAATCGGCGCCGATGCATCGGCGAGGCCGATGCATCGGTCGAGCCTTAGTGACAGTGATTCTTATAAAACAACAAGCTCTGTAACTTATGCGGGGATGCAGCTTTTAAATGACATGTCTTCTTATACAATGAGATAATGCACAGAAGAAAACACCTTACTAGCATAAAAACTATTTGCACACAAACATGTAGTGACTGAATTGTGGCACGCACTATTATTTCATCCCAACTTATCGTATAAGAGTAAAACTCGAAACCAAAATATCCGACGAAAATCTAAAGAATTTTTCAGAGTTGAGCCCGATATTGATGCATTATTAGTTTCTCAAATTCAATGAGAAATATCACATTAATTAGATGATTTCTGTTTACAATTATAAATCAAAGGCAGAATTAAATTTGTTGTATGAACAACGTAAAACTAATTGATGTTGGAGCTTTTATCAAAAAAAATAATAATAAAAATAATAATAAAATTTAAAATGATTACATATGCCAATAAAATTAAAATGATTAAGTATAAATTTAAATGATTTAAATAATCAAATATAAAGGGATTAAATATTTAAAATGACTAAATATGCAAGTGGCCAAGAGTTTTGAAAATCAATGAGAGCTCGACAGAAAAACATGGGGTTGAGTAACCAATACCGCATATTTTTCTGTAATCATGTAAAGAGGGTCAAATTTCAAAACTTTGCCGCCATGAAAGGTTGTTTGTCATGTTTTTTAGCATGACAAATACTTGATAATAAGCATCATATATTGTTACATTACATCATTTATTTCTGCAATAGTTAATTAGACAAACAAAAAAAAAATCCTCATAAAAATTAAAATCGAGAAAATATGACAGATGTGTGATGATGTTCTGTGTGGTCCAGGTACACTAAGATGTTAAAGTAAAACCCAGAACAGTTTGTAAAGTTTAAACTCAAGTCTCTGTGGACTCGATATAAATTCAAGCTACAAAGTCACTCATTATTGATTCTTTAAGTAATGTTTATGTGCCTTATGAAATACCTCCCACAGAATGTCGATGTTATCCACCGGTGATGAAACCAAAACTCAAACTACAAGTTTAAAAGTTGGAAAAATATCCTGTTTCAAGTTTGTCAAATTGTTGCATCCGGGACAGGATTTTGCTGAAAAGGGAGAAATTTCTTTATGATTTTACATATCTCCCGGAAAATATGTTCCAAATTAGAAAAATGATGAAGTTTACTTTCGATAGTCATATATTTTTCAACATATAACTTGAGTCTCGGGGGGGGGGGGGGGGGAGATTTCCTCCATCGCCTCGCGCCTCCCCTTGTATGCAAGCCTAGTAGGAGAGCATCTTCTCAGTTTCGTTGCTAATTTGGCAGTGTAATCTTTTGCAACCTACTGCTTAATTGAGAACGAAATTGAAGATGGAAAATTTCCATAAACAGCATTTCAGAAGAATGAAGTTCTGCTGCAGATATAAAACTCCTGATGTTCAGCAATTATTTTTAAAAAGGGGGGAATTGCCCTCCATAATTAGGACATTTAATATCAGACTAGAGCTTTTATGCTGTAATCTTATCTCTTCTGCCGAGGGTGTATGTTATCCCAATTCCGTAAGTAATATTTCCTTCCCTCCCCACTGTTTGGAAATGTGGTTTTAAGAATCGCTCATCACTCTCGTGATATCTTTAATAGTTTCCGAATACAAATGTGTTAATAACATTATCGACTTCACTAAAATTCTGACAGATTTCATCAGCACACGCCCGGTGGTATTCATTAAAATGCTCTTTGGCAACTCCAGTCACATGCTTCTCTCCTCTAATGAATATTTAAATACGTAGTCCACTTTTTCTTTATTCGAGTGGCATCAGCTTCGAAAACGCTGGCATCCTGCGTCGCGGAGATAAACGACAGTCCTACTTACTTTTCAGCTCCCTTCGGGCATTATTGTTTTTTCACTAGTTTTCTTTTTGTTCTATTGCAGACGATTAGCATAACCTGCGGCTGCCGGCTGGAACTAGTTCCATGGCCGTGACGGCAGAGATCGCCGGTTCTCCCCTCCCGATAATATACTCATCGTATTCGAGGAGAGTATTCCAGTGTGGCAGAATTCAGTGGGATCTGGAACTGCAGGTTTCTGTTTTTCTTTCAGATTTGACCTTGTTTCCGAAGAGGTCGTTTTGGAACCCAAGTCCGTATCGAATCAGAGTAAAATTTCAAGCACTTGCAGAAAATAATATTTTTATGTATGCCATAATTGACTGACAGCACGAAAAAAAAAAAGCGAAAAAATCAGTGTTGTGATTGTGATCAAAAAAGCTGGAAGAACATTACAAATGCCTTGAGAATAAGCTATGGAGGACAAATACACGTGGAAATAAAAGAGGGAAAACCATCTATATATAGTGATGTACTTAAGATTTAGCAATGGAAGGGGATCAAGGGATGAACCGGATATTGATTTACCGGATATCCGGTGTGTT
Source organism: Octonoba sinensis (assembly GCA_038502835.1). Taxonomy (NCBI): domain Eukaryota; kingdom Metazoa; phylum Arthropoda; class Arachnida; order Araneae; family Uloboridae; genus Octonoba; species Octonoba sinensis. Next base: position 126,243,570 of record CM076599.1, read on the forward strand.
TTGCGTAACTTCCCCGTAGTGAATATTCGGCTCTGGTGTTTGAAACCTGTTCATCATATACCGGATACCCGGATTTTTCGTGCATCGGGTTTCGGATATTTAAAAAAATCGGCCGGATACCGGATATCCTATGCTTTCTGGGGGGACAGGCCCTTATCCCCACCCTCCGTCGGCGCCCCCCCCCCTGTGTAGTGTGTACAGTGGTTCAGTCCTGGAAAAAAAGGTGGGGGGTTGGGGGACGCTTTCAAAAACGAAGATCAAAAAGTGGGGGTACGCTTATGTTAAACTTCAAAACAAGTGGGCGGACGTTTGTGTAAAAATGAAAAAGGAAGGGGAAGGCCGTACCCCTGCGTCCCCCCCTCGACTACACCACTGCCTGTGTATGTATATAACCTAGAAATGTAAACAGAAGAATGAGTAAAACAGTGCGCGAGAAAATGTTCTCTGTAATGAGAAACAAAATAAGTGATAAATATTTGACACAAAACTGAGCAGACAGGTATATACAATTTCGTGGGAAAAGAATTTCGTGCTAAACGATGCATGCAAAAATAAGCACTATACAGTATTTTGACGTCAAGTCACATTTTATTAATTTACTTTCCTGCTAAAATCTACACTTTTAGTTGTAGGCACATACGTTAATCGTCCATACATACACATACTTTAATTCAAAATTCTCTGAACTCGACAAAAGCTTCACCGATTTCGACACACAATACATAGACTTCGAAAACCAATTAAGCAGTTGATTGAACTATTTCTGAAAGTGACAGTGCCTCGAACAACCTGCCGAAATATAAGTGGTGGCCTTGCTAGGGTCCCTTATTTATCTTGTTCGATCGCGAACTCCCTCTGTGCTTTTGCATGTTCAAAAGCAAAATCATTTCGTGTTAGGTGATTTTTGCTTCTTGTCAAAATAAATAAGTTAAAAAATGATTGAAGTTTTTAATTAATATTATGTTGACGGGACCGCAATATTATTTAGTCATTACTAATTTTTCATGTTTAGCATTTTCTACTGTAGGCCACCTCTTTTGCAGACCATTTTCTTTACGCACGTTTAGATACACCATTCAATAAAACAATTTTAAACTTTTAAGCTAGATGATTGGGATTGACAAAGAGAGATAAGGGTAAGATCGATTTTGTTAAGGGAAAAATAAATAGCTCAAAATCCACAACTAGAAGGGAATTCACAGAAAGTACACACAAAAAGTAGAAAGAAAGAAAAGACAATAACAGGAAATGAAAATGAAATTGTGTAATAGTAAACATCGTTTAATTTTTTTCAGTAATTTATAATTTTGTATTTTATGTTTACATATATACAGTTTTTCTTTCCGAATTCCTTACCATTCATTCCTTTCTCATAAATACGCAGAAGAGGACGCTTTTTTATCGAGTAAAGAGAAAGAAAAAAAAAAGCTCTCCTGGAAGGACCCGCAAGAACTTTTACCTAAATACGTCTGATGACCCTGGTTGAGAACGGAGAAATTAGTACACACGTGCCTACATACAAGTCAAAACTCATTGTTCTGTTTTATGGTAGGTAAAAAAAAAAAAGCATATTGACACCTCATGTATTCCAACATATTTTTTCATCTTTTTCCTTAGCTTCACGTCAATGTCCTATTAGCCTAAAACCTAATAATCGCAGGAAAGACTCCAATATAATTAAGCTTACGAAAGTACACGAACGCTTTGATTCACACTCCTTCTTAGTGTCATGCCAATTCTTTTTCATATCACTTTTTTTTTTCTTCTCGTAAAGGCAATCTGATTTGAAATAGGTTAAGCATTTTTACACCTTCGAATGCATCAAACGTCCATTTGTCATTCGAGTTCAACCTCATTAGCATTTTAATCTGCTGCCACTCAAATTTTTCTCTTTTTGGATCATTCAAACGAAACGATAAATAAATCCCTTAAAAGAGATGGAGAGAATAGAGTTTAATTGGTTCAACAGTTCAACGGGTAAAGCTTTGAATGGATGTGTTTCTTGCGTGAAATGATTTGTTTATTAACAGGTAGATAGTTTAATATGTTGTTTTGGAATTCAATGAAACCCAAACAAAAGGAAATGAATTATTTCTATTCCTACCCTACGATCATTCATCTCTATCATCTCTGTTTACCTCTATTTTTCCTCATTTTCTATATTAGCTTTGATTTCATCCCTTGAGTACGTAATTTAAGAAAGTCCCGAAATAATTGGTGTGTCCTATTAAAAAATGTAATGACCATTGACCTTTGCCAGTTCTGGTTATTTCTGACTTTGTTGAATTTGTATTTATTAAGCATAAAAAGTGGATTTGATCCGACTTTGTTCAATTTGTATTTATTGAGCATGGGAAATAGTTTGATCACATTGACCCTTGATTCGTATTTTGAAAAACTTCGTTATTATTTTTAACTTCATTATAATTATGACAAAGGAGATTGAAAAATAAATCATTTTAACCAGAATATTTGCAAAAACTGAAGGGGATGCTCATACTATTGTTTCGAAGATTTAATAAGTCTTTTCTTCAGTGCAAGGTATGTTAAGTACAAAGTGCAATATATCGCCAAGTTGGCGCTTATTATTTGTATAAAACCACCGCACGCAGTGATACGTGCGAGAGAGAGCTGTAGAGTGTTCGCAGCAATACTGTATTATTCTTGAGTCCAATAAATGAGTTAGGACAAGATAGGATTAGATTTAAAAATTTAAAGCTCTTGTACTCTAATTCCCTTGCCAATGGAGTTTTTTTTTAAATGAAAACTACTAAAAGAAATCCTAGCAGTTATGAATCTATGTCACAGATTAAACCTAAACTACAAAAATAATTTTTGAAAAAAAAAAAAAAAGAAGAACTGACTTCAAAATAAAAATTGCTCTAAAAAGTAAAAAAATATATAATTCATTCTTTAAACAACATTTATCCAACGTTTAATCATAATTTTTGAAGTCGGCGCAAAATTATGACAGTTAAATCACCATTACGCCACGTATTACTGTGTACTTATATTGGAACTGTTTAAGAAGCTGGGTCATACAGGCTAGTTACACTCCCGGACATACAAATAAATACTGAGATAAAAGTATGCGGAAGGACTGCGATAAATAGGTAAATACAAACATACAGAGTACGAGCGGAAGGAACTGCTAAAAAATGATGAGGTGATAGAAATGAGTTGACATGTGAAATGTATAGAAAGAAGAATAGACCTTTATATAGAAAAAAAAATAATTTATTAATAAATGCGTACATTCGAAGACTGACAGATGAGAGGACAATTAGGAAGAAAGACAGACGAACTTAAGGAGAGGCAAAATAGGTGGATCAATATGTATGCAAATAGGTAAATGGCTTAAAAATAGATTTGGAGAATCAGTAAATAGATATCGAGGAAGAATTCAATTATTGATAATGTGATAATAGGCATAAAAATATGGTTATGAAAGTTATTATTACGAGCATCCAAAATATCGCAAATAATGCCACCAATAAATAAATAAATAAATAAAATTAACAAATAAATAAAATGAAAGATAAGAAATGTACCTCGCCAGCTGAGAAATAATATGTTTCGTTCAGACAGGCATAATTTAACAGATAATGTTCAAGAAAGAACATCAATTAGTAGAGAGGAAATGCTATAACTGTCACAAGACGTTATTTTTGTATCCAGTCGAGGAAACAAAACCGCTCGTGCTACAGATTAACCGCAAGATAACGAAGTGAGAGGCAAAAAGTTTAAAATAAAATCGTATTGTAGAACATTTCAACAATAGTTATAATGTTTAAAATGTGTTGCAGAGAAGATGAATTAAATTTTTCTCTTTCTCTCTTTTCTGCTGCCTTTCCCGCTCTTTTTAACCTTTCAAAGGTAATACATAATTTTAGGTAAATCTGTTTCGATTTTTTTAATTTTCCGAAAGAGGATTTTCAAATCCGGTTTTGCATATGCTAATGTTGAAATGTTGACAGTTAATCTTTTATCAGTTTACAAAAATTGTAGTTTCGACAGAGCTGGAGCAGAGCGCGGAGGAGGAGCACGGAGCGATGGGATTTTGCTCGAAACTCGAGAAGAGTCAAAGCAAAAACACTTGTTGCGCTCCACTGTTCTTCTTTTCTAAAAAAAAATACTCTTGAACTTAAAAATAAATAAATTAGTTTTATTTTTCGTTGTGATTAACTTTTGATTTTTTTTTTCGCAACACAGTGCATATAAAACATTATATAGTATATATTGATAAATGAATGTAACTTTTCCATTTTTTTACAATTACACCCCCCCCCCCAAATAAATAAATAATATAATCTATTAAAATTGTTCGGAGCACGGAGCAGAGGCGGGGAAAGTATTTAAAAGTCTGAGCGGAGCAACCCAACAAAGTCCAGATTACTGATTTTTGAAGAAAGAAAAAAAAAAAAAAGGACGGGGGGAGGGGGGGGGGGTTGTACGGGTAAATTTAATCCCCTGAGCCATGATATTCACAGGCTCTTTGATAAAAGTAAGCACGATAGGCTAGTAACCAGTGAAATCCATAGTATTTATACCAAGGCTTCAAGGCGCTATGTCTAGAAAATTACAAAACAAGATAACTAAAGAGTAATAAACATCCTAATGACAAAAAAAAAAAAAAAAGAAAGTGTTTTTAGTCTTTACGACTAAGAGAACATCCAGTATCTAAGTCAAGAGTCCCATTGACAGAAGAAAAACATTAATTAAGAAATAAATACCAATGAATAAAAGAGTAAAAAAAATCCTTTGGATTAAGGAAAAGTATCTTAATAACCAGTCCTGTATTGAGCACGCTGATCGAGTCGCCGAGTACCGAGTATCAATCGTTTAGAAAAAAGAATCGCTGCAGTCGGGGAGAGTCGGGAGAAGTGGGACAGATGTACAGTGAAACCTGTGTAAGTTGACCACTTGCGGTGCAGCACTTTAGTGGTCAACTATTAGAGGGTGGAGATTATCTTTTGTTATTTCTTACACTATGCATTTATTCATTTATAATTAATTAAAATATAGCTTTATGTCATGATGTTACTTTAAAATAGTGATTAGCCTTTTTTTCACAATTATCTAAGATATCATTAAAGAAATGTAACCCGAATGACTTACAATGTATCCTATACAACTTCAAAAGTAAAGTACTTAGTTAAAATTAAGATAAATATCCTATTAATTATGTCAGTTACTTATATAATGCTAAAGATTTCCCAAAAATATATATTTTTCAAATTGGCCTATATCAGATCAAAGAAAAAAGAAGAAACTTATTTAAAGAATAAAAGAGTGCTCATAGTTTTCCCATTTGGTTTCTGACAAAGAGGTTTAGGCAAACTTTATATTGATGTTTCATCCATCCAGACAAACTGGTCCAGCATTATAGCAGAAAAAATATCTTAGAGAAGCAATTTTAGTTTTTTCTTATCTTTCCAAAAATGGATAAACGAATAAATATAGTAAGAATTAGGCGGTCATCTTACAAAGGGTTTTTTATAATACTCCCCCCCAAATTTGGCGTACATAAGTGGTCAACATAGACAGGTGGTCAAGTTACAAAGGTTCCTCTACATTATATAATATAGGGCTAATTCCGTTCCTGGCAAAAGTAGTACACTTAGACAGGTGATCAGCTTACAAAGGTGGTCAACTTTACAGGTTTTACTGTATGTTCTTTCAGCTATTAAAAAAAAAATAAAAATAAAAAAATTGGAAAAAAAAAAAAAGATACAAAGACAGCGAAATAGAATTAACTTATATAATTTACTTTTATATACACACCTAAACATTGTAGCATTTGTGTCCCACGCCTCCCTCACGTGAGGTGAGGAAGGTATGGGACACACATGAGGGAGGAACGGGACCGGATTTCAGAAAACTAAAATTTACGAGCATTGCATTTTGACAAGTGAAAACTGTTGTGGCTGGAGCAGTTTATGTATGGTCTCATTTTTCTCCACTACAATAAAGTCCTTTTCCTAATGGAAAATGGTATTTTTCCTTTTCATCCTTTCTGATAAACTGAACATGATAACATTCCTTATCACTGTCTATATCTTCAACTGTGCCAAGATAATGAATTATTGTCTTCTTCATCAAAACCTTTGCAAGCATAAAATCATTCACGCCTATTTTTGGGTCCTTCGCCAATGAATTAATTTCTTGTGTGCAAATTTACTATCATCACGAGTAGGATGTAAATCGAAAGACTCTTTCTTCATCATAGAGTCGTGAAAAGTAAACATCGATTTGATGTTTTCCATCAATTGATTCATCATCAGATTAATCATTCACTTTTTTCTGTTATTTTCTTCGTAACTTCAGGACTCTTGTCATTTTGTTAGTTGTTAACATTAATAAACGCTAAAAACTTGAGATGTTAGCAACTTAGCTGTTCATAAAAACAAATCTAAGAGAATAAAAAGGAACTAGATCAATTAGGAAAGAATAGGACATGTCCTATTCCTCCCGAAATGATACTGTAACATTCCTCCTTCTGCAAAACAGTTTTTTAAAATGCCTATCACATCAAACATGCTGTATTTAGGCTTAATTTGACTAGTAGTTTACAAACACGATATCTTTGAGTTTATTATGCATTTATAATATTTTTATTTTAGTAACAATGTGGCTGAAAACATCAGTGAAATATTAAGAACTTATATTTACTTTTCAGGCAAAAAAACAAGGTTTTCTGATTTTAAACACCGATAATATTGTAGCTGGTTAATATTTGGAATTACGCAAGAAACTATAAATATTCTGTCCAGTAGAGGAACTAATAATCCATTCTAATGTTTTATTTAGACATAAATGCAAATGTCCCATTCCTCCCAACCCCATTCCCCCTATCAAAATAATACTGTTTCCCTCTACATTTTTCGTCCCGAGTATGTACGTAATCTGAGGTAATATTTCATAAGAGGTTCGTGTTCGTTAAGCAATAGTTAAAACCTACCACTGCCTCCCCACAAAAAAAAAAAAAAAGCGAGGCCGGGAATTCCCTGTACTCACTTTCACGAAACCCTTTCACCCAAAACCCACACAGCCGAGAGCAGAACGGGTATGCAAATGAGACGAAACCCAGCACAGAAAAGAAAATTTAATTACTCTGCTCACGAGCTGCATCTTTAGCTATCAGCCATTCATGCAACGGCCCGATTTGCAACCAGTTTCTCCGATGCTTGTTTGTTTGGTTTTTCTCTTCCACCTTGTCATGGAATAATATCCTGCTGCTTTTGAACGTGGATCGTGTGGCTTGTCATGCACGGTGTATAATATCAACTGAATATATCGTTTCGTATGTCTTGTAGCAGGCGGGTGGAACTTTAATTAACCTTCTTCATTGAAAAAGGAGAAATAACTCTCGTAGGTTCAAAGGATTGCCATTATTTAATTTTCTTTCCTACGTGAATTGATGCGTCTGCGGTGAATGAAATTTCCATTGGTGGTAAATGTACATAGAGCGGTTCACGAAAAGTGATTCAAGATTTTTACCATCAGGTTATGAGGTTATTAAATAACTTTCCTAAAAACCATGGGTGCCTTTAGAGCTTAAGAATTGGGGTCGGAAAGTGTACCTGGAAGGTCTAGTGATTCAGATTACTTTAAAGATGTTAGCTCCAGGTGTTCACCCACCAAAAACTTTCGAGAATTAAACATAAGAGAAGCAATTTTAAGCCATACGTGAGAAATTAAATTTGTAAATCTAAAATATAATTAAAAAATTAAACGCAAATGCAGGGAAAAAAGTCGAAACTTTGAATGCAGGAAATAAGTGATGTAGTCGAGGGGGACGTCGGAGGAGGGCGTCCCCCACATTTTCATTTCAACTCAAGCATTCTAGCAGCGCTTTTTAAATCCAGAATACATCACTGCCTAGTAGTGTTGCTGAAAAGATGCAACAAGTGCTTACAACTAAAATGTTTCGGAATGCTTCTTTGTGGAGTGGAAATGCTTAAAGTTTCAAATTTTAAGCATTGCGAAGAAGAGCTTTAGGGTGTTTTTTGATTGAAAAGTACTCGATGGTAATTTGAAGATATTTATATTAGGTACTTTTTCCAACAGTAATGAACAAATGCATAATGCATACAGAAAAAGGAAAAACCCACAAGCGTGATAATAAGTTTTAATCGTGAAAACGTAAGAGATATGGGTTTGCCCAGAATCCCAAGCAGCAATCTGGGGCTGCTCTAGCACCACAACAACACACCTGTGACATATTGGATATTAAATAAAACGGTTGTCATAAAACAGTATCTACTATCATTTAAAATGAGAATGAGAACTTTTCTCGAAAATTGTCTTGTTGTTGGCAGTAACAATTGTCAATTTATCAACTTGAAACGACAAACATAATTCAATAACCATTTTTCCACAAAAGTATCTAACATAGTAAAAGTAGGGAAAATAAGCTCTCTCCAAAACGATAGTAAATATTTCAGGTCATAAGGAAAAGTTACTTGCCATTGTCAAAAAATAGTTCTCAGAGAAAAAAACGCATTAATAATAATGATAATAATAATAATAACTCGCAGTATGACCAAGAAAACAACAGCTTACTCCAAAAATATTGCCGTGCATTAAAGTACCGTTCGGAACGAGAGTGACGTTGAGTTGAGTTGTAAACTGTCCCCCAAGAGGAAAGAACTAAATGCATATAAACTCAGTAAAAATTATTAATTGAGGTGAGGCCTGTTGAAAGTTGAGACCCTGTACTTTTTTTTTTTAACTAACAGGGTTTTTCTGTATTAGACTATATAAAATTCGATAACAATTTTCTCAATCAGAAAGAATGTTTCGACAATTTACAGGAGTGTGTTTCTAAAAGGACATGTACTTTTTATATGATCCATAACGAATTTGGCTTAACTTCCATCGCAAGCGGTCTTCTTCACACGTGCCCTGTCTAAAATCGCAAATCACGCACTAGGTGTAACGCGAAGAACATTCTGACCTTGTCTTTAAAATTTGAGACGTAAATCTTGAGGGTTCTTCTTTTAAACCAAGGCGGGTTGCACGATAGTTAAAATGAACTAAATGTACCGCTAGAACTATAGCTCCAGTAGCGTCATGGAATATTAATGGGTTTTCTTCCACCTTTTTCTTTTCCAGAATTGCAGCTAGATTATGACACGCTTTAAAATAATAATATTAATAATAATGGTTCCAGTTATTATATTCATAGACAGGGGGATTTCCCAGACGATAAATTGCCTTACTCCTCGGAACTTTGAATAATAAATTAACTATTACTGACCAACCCACATTGCGAAACTAGTCCAACGGGTTTTGAATATAATAAAGGGATTATTCTAGGAACTGAAACGAACTATTATATCTAGGTGACCATCTGAAGTGAGTGAAATACTGTTATGGTGCTATCACACAAAGTGTAACAGCGACGCACGTCGGCAACGACAAATTTCAGCGAGCGTCATTGGTTCTTCATAATTTAATAGCGACGCCCTCGTATTAACTTATTGACATTTTCTAATTAAATCCAGGCGACCGTGATTTGTTAATCGTTCTATGGAACATGGAACAGATAAATCCTCGCTAATAGTTTGATAACTATAACAACAGTTTATTGACAGACGCAAGATGCCGCCGTCGACCATGGTTGAAGGCACTATTGGTATTTCCATTTTCAAATCATTTTTGATAGTTAAGCGGCAGCACTAGACTAACACTTTTGACGAAATTTAGAAATTGATTTACTCTGACTGATTTTCATTCGATGTCACGCACTTAGAAGCCTTAAAATAATTCCTTGTATAAAAATAAAAATTAAAAAATAAATAAGTAAATAAATAATTAAAAAACTATTTTTCTATCAAAACTGTAGCTTCCCAAATAGTAATGGTTGCAAAGAAAATTATCGACAGAAAAGAAGCAAGAAAATAATTTGAGTTAAAAACAAAATTTCGAGCTACCGAAAATACTAAGAAAGAAAAGCTTCGAGTTAAAGTGAGAAAAAGACATTGAAAAATAATTAAGGGGTAAGGAAATAACTTTTTTAGAGTTATCCAACAAGATATCGAGAGTTAATTAAAAATGAAATCTAAAGTTATAGCCGAGTGTCGTCGTAAAGTTGTGGATAATGTTGTGAATTACAATTCAAATGATTTTTTTTTGCTTGATATATTAATTATTTGTTAGAAGGTAAAAAACAACATTTGTGAAAAGTATATTTGTGTAATCTGTAGCGTGTGATTCCTGCCATTCCGCGAGGTGATGCAGGAAAAACCGTTTTACAGACTTGGTCGGTCATTAGCGTGTCTAATCTCCCCAATGTCTCCAATCTAACAGGAAATTCAGCCTGCAGGGGATTAGGATAACTTTTAGGCTGTCAACATGAAAGAGTTTCTGACGATAGGGGAGAGTGTTGTACCTTGGGACGCTTGTACCTTGGGACATTGGCAATTTCTAAAAACCTATTGGCAACATTAAATTTTTCTTTATTTCTAATTGTTACCTTAACCAGCAGAAAGCATCACAGTAAAAGGCAGCATTAGAAGCACTGAATTGATGACTTGGTGAGAAAAAGAAAATTTCATCACTCAAAACTAAATATCTTTCTCATTCTAATTTCATTTACTGAAATAGCATTTGTAAAACTATTCTACTGAATTTTAATTGGATATTGAACAGAAGATTTTTAAATGTTTTGGTTATGAGAAAGTGATGATACTGCATTTTGATTGACCACCATTTTGATTTTATTTAAACCGTGTGATGATTGTACCTTGGGTCAGTAAGCCGTGTTGTACCTTGGGACATGTCTCAAGGTACAACATACACATGGTTCTTAATAATTTGGATATATTTTATTATAAAGAGAGATATTCTAATCAAATGCAGTTTTTCAAATATACAAGAATTGTTAGAATATGATGCTATATTTTAGTTCAATAATGTTACGAATTTGTCAACGTTGTAGTATCCATCAACACTTTCAGACGACATCATTTTACTGTGAAACCAAGCTAGAAGGTTGCTATAGTGAAAATCCTGACTTGGCCACATTTGGCGTAGGATTTTTCGTATAAAATTGGTTATGTATATGACTGTTGCATGAATCACGAAGTATGTCCCAAGGTACAACAGGGTGTTGTACCTTGGGACAGTTTTCAGTTACTACTTAAAATGGCTGGCATTTTTTTATTTTTAAACTGTTTGAATTTGAAAAAATATATTATAGAGGAGAATGTTGGTGTATTTAAATAGTGTCTTCAGACTTTAAATCTAATTTTAATTTTTGAAGTTAAAAATTAAAATGTGAAAAGTGTCCCAAGGTACAACACTCTCCCCTACTATTTGGCGAACTGACTGGTCTGCATCGAAATTTTCGAATACCGTTAATTAATAGAAATGTTTTAGCTTTTTCTGATGTATCTCAGGCTACTGAATCAAATGTTCATTGGAGTCACAAAAGGGTGTAGAAGTCTCAGGTCTGTTATCTATTTCTTTCTTTCTTTCCATAAAAAAAAGTGTTGTATAATAAAACAATACAAAACAAGCTCGGAATATCCTCACTCTCTTATGAGTAGACATAGAACAAACTGAACACTTGCCCCAAATCTCATAGATCGCGATTGAAAATGACGCGCGTTGGTAAGAAATCAGATATCTAAGCTACTTCGAAAACAAACTCCAAAACACAACTCTGTTGTGTGTTGTTTCTCTTTCAACACACCCAGTACATCATCCAGTAAGCACCTGTTTCCAAATCATATGGTAATGTAAGCAGCGTCGGAATGCTGGAACGCTGGAACTCTACCCCGAAACAGCAAAACGTCCCCTGACAAGGGTAGAGCCCGAAAATTTGCAGTTGGGCGGAAATCGGAGGAGACAAGTGCGCCCCCGTCTTCAAAGATTTCCTGCCCGTGTCACGACCCCGGATGAGTAATAACGCCCGATGACCTTGACTCCCCTTCAAGGTTGGGCTGAAAACGACCCCACTTGCCTTGGTCCCCTAATGATCCCTCGATATTTCTCCTCAAACCCCCCTTTTTTGCTTTTGCTTTGCAGAAGGGAGCCCCAAGAAGCATATCGAGATGACATGATCTCTGCAACCTTGGACTGGGAATATTCCAGGGGAGGAATATATGGACGTCCTTGGACACAGCGCGCATGCAAGCAAGCATATATGCCTGGACCGTTCTGTGCAACTTTGAATTGTGAAAGTGTTTTTTTTTTTTTTTTTTTTTTTTTTTTGTTGTTGTTGCAAAAATAGAATCCTGGAAATACTCAAAAGAGTCACAAGATGTAGTTGCCTGAAGGTGAGAGAAAGAGAGAAATGTCACATGCTCACTTTTGGAAATTCCGCGACATGTTTCCCTAAGACGAAGAAAGTTTGCGAGTAACAAAAAACAAACGTGGATGTGCAACAAATTTGAACTTTTTTTTTGTCCTTTAGATGAAACTATGTGATTCTATATAAACAAAAAGTGCTTGATTCAAATATCCAAACCAAAATGGTCCATCACGTACCGTTTTTTTTTTTTGGAGACCCACTTCTCATATTTATACAATTTGGTTATAGAACAATATAGCTGCGGCTTTCTTATTGCAAACACAAACACTAAAATAATTTTTTTTGGCCGTTTCATCTTGTGGGCCCTGATGTTGGTGTGCCCTGATAACAGATTAGCAATATTCAATTCGTATACTTCCATTCTATCGACCGCTAAAACACTTTTCAAACACTGATGTTCTGATGAAACCTTTCCCCATGCTCATCATTATGTGCTCCAAGGTTTTGAGAAAAGAAGTCCAAATGGAAGTCCAAAAAGTGTAGTTTTAATGAAATATAGCAACCTAATAATACAAAAGCATTTCATCATGTCACCAACAAGATTTTCGTAGTTTTCAGCTTTCTCATTTCCAACGAAATAAGAGCACACTGATTTAAAGGCCAGCCAGGCGGATTTTTCGGCTTCTGACTGTTTGTTTTCATAGTTCTCATTATGAAAGTACTTCCTTAAGTTGTGGGCCAATAAAAATCCTTTCATTTACTTTTGCCTCACTTAAAAGTTTGAATTTGTTCCTGAGATACCAGAAAGTAACTACTTCTCGATTCAGAGCTTTTACAAATATTTCAATAAACCAAGTTTATGTGCAATTGTGGGAAAAAGGCGCATTGTAAATTTACAAGTGGCTCATTTGATCTGTTTTTGCCTCTCATAATTTTGAAATTTCTTTTGTGTTTGCAGAATATGCTACAGGAATGAATAGGAAAAAAAATACTTAGATGGAGGAGCACTGATAAGCAAGCACCACTCTGCTGAATTGTGCTCATGTAATAATGCTTGAAATAGTACTTTCACATCACAGCAGTATAATATTTTTTCTTTCTCCGCAAAAAAATACAAAATGCTTTTGTCGTCTTGTAAAAGACGAGAAACATCGAGAAGTAGATAAAGCTTTTGTTGCCAAAAATGTTGCTAAAGTAACCCAAGTTCATTAAAAAGGTCCCTGAAATGGCAACGATTTCACTGTCAATGAGAAAGATATAATTTAAATAAATTTAGTCGATAAATTACGAAAAGATACACATTTATCCAGAAAATACGTAAAAAGCTAAAATGTGGAATTTTGGTACGTGATAGGCAAAAAATAATTGCAGATTCGTAATTTTCAGCCAAAAATACATAAGAAACAGACATTTTCATCCAAAGGACATTTATTTTTTGTTCAATTTTGAACAGTTCAAAAAAAGAAAAAAAAAAAACATTAGCGCATACGGGGAAATTTCAATCCCGTATAAATCATGATCTAACAGACCGATTTACTTGGAGTAAACACAATCGGAAGGCGCTAGTGACGAAGTTGAAAAAGAAGGTATATTTGAAATAATTAAGAACTAAAGCTAAATGAGAAAGATAAAGAGATAGCTAGATTATAATTTTGATGTTGGTGTATGTGGAAAAGTAGGCTGGTGTTTAAATAAAATATTCACATGAAAAAAGAAAAGAAAGAAAGACAACTAATTAAGTAAGAAAAACAATTTAAAAAATACAGAGTCGGAATATTTTTAGTTTTTGCTTTATGGGGAAAAAAATCTTCAAATTTAACTTGGTAGAGGGTCAATTCAATTTTTGTTAAACATTCTTGAATTTTCCCAAAAGCCCTAAAGGTTCTACCAGAATTAAATAACATTACTTTCCCACATACTTATTATTATTTTTCGGCGGTTGTTGTTTCATATGTCGCTTTTCTCATTAGTTAGTCCAAATGTCCAAAGAAACGTTTTACAGATAAATAATTTGGAAGCGATATCCAAGTTCATTCTCTCTCTCTCCCAACAATTAAAGCTACTGAAATTCCAATTATATTGAGACTTAAAAAAAAAAAAAATGTGATATTGAAACTATGTGTCAATCTATTTAAGACATAAACATAAGGAACACGCAAAACGTACGTACCTACACATAAACGTACGGAATTAGAATGAAGTGATATACAACAAAAATTCTTCCAACACAAATCTTCAAACGTGGAAGCAAGTTTTAATAAAGTTATAATAACAATAATAATAATTATTATTATTATTATAAAAGGCGGAAAAACACTTTAAAGCAGAATTCAAAGAAAAAATCAACTTGCCATTCATGAAATTGCAAATAGCACTAGAAGGTAACCATTGAGAAATTCATACCCTAGTCAACATCAGTCCTACTGCAAAATTTTATTACATGCAGATGATTCTTTTCGCCTCCGGATTGGTTTTGAAGTTTCGATTTCTTCAAGTGCATATACTACTTAGGAAAGTGCACTACATAGGAAAAAAGGAATTGTCCTTACTATTCCTGCCACACTGTCACTCACCAGTGGTTGAAAAGGCAAGCAAAACTGTCACAGAAGCTTTCGCCACATTGCGCAAAAGAACTGAATGAGAAGGCTCAAGAAAAACCAAATAGAGCCTCGAAAAGTCATGCCGACATTTGATAGTAAGAAGGGTTTTTATGCTATTTCAAGATCATTGTTTTTAATATTGTAATAAATAAATGATACTCTTACATATTTAAATTGTTAAATCCATCTTATGTATACATATTATATTTGTAAACGTGTATTTCAATTTTCTCAATAAAAAGAAAGCTTCTCCCTAAATATGAGTTTTTCAAAATCAATCCAGGGGCAGAAAATAATATCCTATTCTAATAAAATTTTATAATTGTTCTTAAAACATCAGTTGGCATCTGTTCCTTGCTGTGCCAGATAAGAAATTGGGAACTTTTGTTTTCACTATAGGACAGCTGCCCATCCTAATGGGCACGCGAAATAGTCCAAGATTTTCACTGATCATACTCTAGCCATAAGGAAAGAAAAGGATCCGTCAGATTGGATCGTCATTTAGATGGACAAACAAATAAACAAAATATAAATATAACTAATTGAGCTATATAATGAACTAAGAAGGATTAACATTAGAGTTGACAGTTCGCAGAGCAACACATTTTTGCCCATGTGATGTATTAGTCTTGGATTCAAATGGGTATAATATTATATTTAATCCATTGAGAGCAATGCTGATGCAATCTTTAGTTTAAATTATTATTTTTCTAATGCAAAGTAATTATATAGACATTATGTGCTGCACATAGTTGCTCAAACTAGTGAATACAACACTGCGTCAAAAATTCTAAAGTAAAGCATTTTATATTATTTAATCAAGGACGTTGTCTAGCAGTGGACTAGTCGGTAGAAGCTCGGTTTCCGAAGAACACCGAAAGTGAAGCAACATTGACTGAGGTCAGTGTTGGGGAGGCTGACAACCTCTCGCGCGGCTGGTTGCTGCCGTCCGTGTACGCTAAAGGGAGATGGTGCACGTTAAATAGGTCGTGGCTCCATGTCCTCCAAGTGAAACGATCCCTCTGGGGGTGCCAATCTCAGGTGACCTGGGAGCTGGTTCAAAAAATTAAAGACCTTTCAAAGGGGCGGAAATCGGACTCCTGCCTACAAGGGCCCCGTTAGACTAAAGAGCAGCGTATCCATTCTTAATCGCCACGCGCGAGGACACAACAACATCAACAATCAAGTCACTTCTCTTCTGTGACACACGTTACTATTTTAAATATACTGAAAGAATTTCATAAAATACTTGTATGGAAAACATTTTATTTCTTGTAATGTTTCAGTTTTCGCATACAAAAATTGTTTTCTAATTAAAATAGAACCTAACTAAAGATAGCAAATCTGATCTTGATTGCTGAAAGCAAAGTTTCTTCCCTTGCTGCTATTAGACTAGAGAAGACACAACGGTCCACTCATGTAGCTCTCCAGATAGTTATGTAGCTCAGTAATGTGAATTTCAGTCCACTGCATAACTTCTACCTCGACTCAAATCAATGCGCAGAAAAGACATTAGTTATGATAAACAAGGGCATAAATATTGAAATCCTTGGGGAAGTTTTCGATCGTGATTAATGTTCATTTCTTATTGTCACTAAAGCCCATTTCTTCTCTTGAAATGGGCCATTCCATGCGTCATGATCTGTCATTCTCCCGTATTCCTCCCTTTTATGGAGGCAGCCGATGAAGAATATCACATATACGATCGCTTTAACAATTTATGTAGAAAACCTGTGGCTCGGCCTCGAATTCAGCGTTCGCCACTGTGTTGCCAGCGCAGAATGTCAATGAGGGAAATTAATCCATCTAAATACAATTGAATTAACCTGCTGCGCCACACATTGAAAAACATCTGATTGTTTTTGGGAATAAGAATCTCCAAAATAAACACATGTTACACCGTTTTTGAGTACAGTAGCGTCTCGGAAATGAGATCGCACCGAATCATTTTTCAGAAAGAGGGTTACTTCAAAAGTAAAACTCCAGTTTTGCAAATCTAAGTTTGTTTCGGAATTATTCCGAAAACATGATAAGCTTGAAAAAATGCTACTTTATTTCAATAAAAAGAACAATGATTTAACAGTGCACTTCGACATATCCTCTCCATTAGACTGCTCACTCTTATGTACATCCTATGGCAGTATTACAAGAATATAGTAATATGTAACAATGTATTAGCATAGTTTAGCTCAGTGCTTAGTAATAACCGTATAAAGTATTGTTTAAATTTCTTATTTTTGCTAATTTGGTTCAAGTACGACATGGATGTTTTTGTTAAAATATCGTTGTTTTTACTGTCGATACATTGGAGCCTAACTTTGTTTAGCATTGATGGCTGTAGTTTTGTTAACAAAGTATTATCATTATTAAAAATGATAAAAAAATTTTAAAAAATAAACAAATTATTATGCTTATGTAACTAGTGATGATGAAAGATACACTAAAGCATTAATCAGTGATGGCGACACCTCGACACCTGTATCATTTCGAAAGATATTTAATTAGTTAACAATAAAAAAGTCGATTTCATGAGATATTACTATGTTTAGAGGTTACTATGCATGTACAATGTGCAAACACAATGTTCTGATGCCAAAAGAAAAAAGATGTAATGTACCCAGAAAATATTAAACAAAAGCTGCGACATTTTGCATGCTAATGTTATTCAAATTAAGCAAATGATCATTATTTCACTAACAAAGAGCAACAAAGACTTGTTCAACTATCGTTTCAGTTAAGCAGCAAATAGCATATAAAATGGCCTGTACTCAAACTCAAGAATTAGAAGTGACTACCATTTCACACTATTAAAAATTTCCGTAAGAAAATAGTAAAATAACCATTTATTTGATTGTTATTTTACCACATTTAATTACAACAATTGAATAACCATTAAAAAGATGGTACTCAAACCGCTGATTGTGAAAAAATCGTTTATTCTCTGTTTATTCTAAAGAACGTTTAACTAACCGTAATTTTCAAGCGCTCAATAAGAATCTGGCGTCCATCTTGGTTGCGAAACCTTACTGGTCGTACGTTGTTGTTAAAACATGAAAAAAGATTTATCAGTTCAAATATGCTAGTGTATATAAAAAAAAGTGGCTTAAGCAGTGGTTACTAAATAGAAACACATACACACGTAAATCAAAAATTGGAGGCATCGGATTTGCGAATGAGCGAACCCATCATTTGAGCTGCTGAAGCTTGTTTGTATTTTCATTTTTGCAGCAAATAAAATGATTTTCGTCAATATACAATAAATTTAGACTAAAAATAAATTTGGATCCAATAAAAAACTGAAATCTTAATTTTAAGGCAGTTTGCCTGTTGGAAAAGAAGATTTATTGATAAATAAACGGCCGCTTTACGTGGTGTAGATGGCCGAATGACTAGAGCGCAAGGTTGGTGTACCATACACTCGGGTTCGATTCCCGCACGCTTCGTTTACTGTTTCTACGCCTCGAAATGGTTCAGAAAACGGGAAACATTTTGTTTTGAAACCATTTTTAAATGGTTATAAAACCGTAAACTTTTGTATTTACGACTTTTTAACCAAGCTGATTGGATTTGGTTTAGGTCCCGTAAAGATAGAAAAATGTTTCAAACCGTAAATTTAACGGTGAATTAGGTGGACAGACTGCTGCCGGTTATATAACCGTAATTTCATGATGAAATTTCTAACAGTGCAGATGCATGGGGTTTTAAAAGAAGACGCTTTTAAGAAGCACTGAAATACGCTACGAATACTGGTCAGGCTTTGAAAGGAGGCGAATCATGGCATGCTAAAACTCAAGGCTACAAAACTCCAAGTGAATTTTTAAGTCTAATCGAGAGATAAGAAATCGGCGTAAACTGTTTTGTTTTCCCAACTCCAATTGCATTGGTTCTACGTGCTTATACAAATTTGGAATAAACTTAGAGACCAATTAGTCTTTCGGTCTTTCTTGGAGTTGTCCGTGGGCAAATAGACGCATCATCCAGCGCGGTGGTTGAGTATTCTTGCATGATCCTGGAAGCACTACATCAGAGGGATAGTCAGCAGCCTCACAAGATCACCAAGCAGTCTGGTGGACAACCATATGTTTGCATCATCTGCTTTTATTCGACATAATTATCTAATTGGTATGAATTTATTGGTATCAGCGATTCGGTTATGCTATCTGCAGGCGACTTCGTCTGGGTGCAGACCTTACCATCCAGTATAAAGTACTTGCCACCAAAACCTCATCACAGGTTAATTGGGGTCAAACTTAATAATGTTTAGTTGGAGAAAGCTACAAATTCTACGAGTAATTCCTTCAGTGCCAATGCCAACAGCAAACTCGTAGAATGAAACCATCTTTTTAATTCCTGTCGAATAACCAATCTCAAACAGTTCTTCAATTGCTGGCACCATACCATCTAATAAATCTTTACAACGAACTGAGACCACGTTAGCACAGTTTTTTTTTGTCATAACGGGTTTTTTCCAAAGTGGGTGATTCTAGCATTCAGAATAATTTGTACTGACATTCGACAGGCAGAATAATTTCGAAACTTCAAATCTAGTTTTGAATTCTTTATGTATCTGCAACCCTTTGCACCCTCGTGTGTCATCATTCCTCACGATCTATTCCGTTTCCCCATTCCCCACATTTCCGACGTTCGAACAAATGCAACGGGGGTTCGGTGACATGGAAGTCAACGACCAGAGAAAAACGAAACCAGAAGAGATTTCGGGACGACTTCTCTTCTAGCCTACTGCTCGGCTAAACTAACGGACGCAATGACCTAAGAGGAAGAGAAAAAAAAAAAAAAAAGCAGAAGAAGAAGTCGAATCCCACTTCTTTTTCCCTAAACACTTTTCTTTTCAACTGAGAGAGGTCGCTGGCCTAGAAACACATAGTTGCTGCTAGACGCCACATTGCTGACTGACCCACTATAACACGGAACGTTGGTTTCGTGCTGAAAGCCCTTTGTGGGTTTTTTCTTGTTCTTTTTTTCGTTATTATTTTTTTCTCTGCCAGTGAGAGCGTTGGAGAGTTCGAAGTTCTAGTTGAATGGATATTACTCTGCTTAATTTGAGAAAGGTGTATTTTTAGTTACTCGTGCCCAGTGGAAGGTCTGTTGAACTATTCGAGATGCGATTTCGAAATGTGGAATACGTTACTGCCCTCGTGTGTTCGATACGGTCAATGATTTCTCGATTCAAAGCATTCAATCACGGTTACATAAACTGGTCATTATGAGCTTACGATCAAACGGTATCAATTACGTATGATTTGTGACCATCACTCTGCAATACAATATTACCAAATGGGAGATTGCTTTCTCTCTCTCTTTTTTTGACTTTCGAACGTTCGAGTTTTAGGCAATGCATTTGGAATTCTTAATTATGTTATGAAACATTTCCCCGCATTTCTCACTTAAACTCCCAAATTGAAATGTCTATTTGTGGGAACTTTAATGCTCTTAAACATTATTAAAAACTTTATCTCTTTTTTTTCTTCCACTTTTTGCTAAAATATCCACGTGTTGTAGGTATTACATTTAATGCTTAAAGAAATAATTGCCCTTTTTCTGCATCGCAGAATATCATAAAAAAGAAATATGCAGGAACAGAACAAAAGTTTAACAAAGTTAACAAATTAATTCTTTCACATTGAAGTGAAGACAATCTATATTTTAATATATTTTAGATGAGCTTCAGAATCAATTTTCAGACACTTACGCTGATTTTGAATTTCGGAGAGCATTTTTAGACGATATTTTGGAGTCAGAAACTGGATGAAAATGAAGTAAAAGGGTCATTTTCAAAATATGCGTACATATACTGTCCCAGAGTGAAAAATGGGATTATACTCAGATTATGTAAATGTCCCAACTGACTAAATATTACATTTCTTTAGGGTACACTACATAACATATTCCTAATACAAAAATATATATTATTTATATATTTTAACCGCAAAGGTACTGACTTCTGTATCAAACCAATAACATGGTAACGGACTTGACATTAACAGCGAAATGTCTTCCAAATCTACATTCTAGCTGATATCACTAAGAAAAGAAACAAAATCTTTAAAAAGAGAACTAGCAAAACTTATTACAGCAAAAGAAATCACTGAATTTATATTTTTAACAAAAAACATCTAGGTAACAGACTTAAAATTGAATAAAAAAATCATCTTATAATACATTGTTTGCAACACACTACACTGTTGTTTCTAACTTTCAAAAAAAAAAAAAAAAAGTGGCTGGTAAATAATTAACTAGTTAAGTACTTTTATTGAAACTGTACCTTGGTAACGAACTTGACAGAATAGGAAAGATAAAATGCTTTGAGGAAATTCGTTAAAAAAATGCAAAAATAATCCCAGGAATTTAAAATAATGATGACTTACCTGATGAAATGCCCCATTTTGTTTCTTTTTACAATGAAAAACAAAGTGAAAATTACAAAATTTTCACTTTGTTATGAATTACAATGTTACTGAATTACAAAATACAGAAGAGGGACAGCTATTTTTCTCTTCTACCAGATACAAAAGTCTATCTTTGCGGTCAAAATATGAAAATGATATATATATATATTGTATTAGAAATATCTGTGAAGTGTACCCCAAAAGAAATGTAATATTTACAGTCAGTTTAAATTAAGATAATTTCGATTTATGAATATTTTGAAAATGATAATTTATATTATTCAAACCGTTCATTTTTTGAATGATTAAAAACTAGGTATGGTTTAGGGTCGCATCCCGAAAAGTGAGCCGTATACTAAAAAAGGTATATCGAAAAAATTTGTTTTTGGTTGATAGCGATTTAATCGATACATTTGGTTGTCTAATTAACTATTAGCTGCATGATTCATTTTTTTAATAAACTTTCACTTAATGATTTTTCATATATTACGTTGTGCAAGAAATTTTATTAGGAATCAATGCCAATAAGATAACACTAATTAACACTTATGAGGAATTAAGACCTTTAAGATAAAATGACGTTTACTATTTCAGCATATTTTATAACTTATGAAGATAAACTCTGGGGTCCTATTCTGTTTTCCCAAGAGAAGCTTTGATCCAGTCTAAATCGGAAGGAATTCCTTTTCATGTATGATATTCCATGACAGAAATTTTTTTTTGCGGAACATTTCAATAAACTGAGGTGTTAAAAATGACGCCACAGTGATGTTATTTTCGTGTTAATTTCTAGCAAAACTCAAATAAGGAAGTCAAATTTTTTGAGAAAGTTCAAACGAAGTGAATACAAATATAACTATATTCTCGGCACATGATTTGTTTCGATCAGTAAAATATCCAAATGTGAGAAATGAGAGATATTCTTAGTAGATCAAGAAAAAGAAAAAAAAAATCGCAAGTCTACATTGTGATTAAAATTAAATTTAATTAAAAACAATAATACAGGCTCGGTCATTTGAACTTGTTTCCTTTTATTTCTTTTTCCAAGAGAGGTTCAAAGGATACTCGATGCATAAATGTACTACAGTAAAACTTCGCTTAACGGACATCCGTCTTAAGCGGACCGTTTATAATTCTTTGGCAACAAATCATCGAGCCTAAAAAAAAAAGCCCATCTTTTGCGGATACCTCTCCATTATGGACAAATATATTCTTCCCACTGGTGTCCGCTATACATGAGTTTTACTGTGCTAATTTACAAGATAAGACTCGACTTTATAAGTAGCTGTCGATCATATGATGTTCAAGCCTCCATGCTTTATACTAATGAAGGTATACCATTTGACTTTTAGGTTTTGCTGCTGTACCTTACTGCTTTGATCGCAAAACTAAGAAGCGGCGGAGACTGCCACTCGCACCTTCCAACGGCAAACCTTTTTATTCCAGATCAATTTTAATAGCCACGAAGCTTAATTAAAAGCTTCTACTGCGGATTTAAGTCTTATACTTATCTCGACAAAGTAGGCGCGAGAAATTTCAACAGTAACATTAGGAAATTTGACAGTAGAATCCTGATCCATCGTTCCTTCATCTAATGTTTTCCAATATGTATCGTCTTGTTTCAACGGTTCAACGGTATCGTGTTGCTTAATGCCCACCCGCATGCGTCGTTTTTCAGTATGTATCATTCAAAATGTATGCTCCCTTGAGAAACGACCGATCGGGGTAAATAGGTACTACGACTGAATAGGCAGATAGATCCCAAACATACATACATATTTGTTTTTTCTTTTCTTTTTTTCTTTCTTTCTTTCCTCTTTTTTTCTTTTTCTTTTTATGACCTCTTATAAACAATTTTAAAAATTTTAGAATAGGGAACAAGCTTGTCCAAATAAAATTTTTAAATTTCTTAGTTAAATAAAAGCTTATACTAAGGTTTGCGCCCCATATGTGTGACCCATAAGGATAACATTACATGGATGCGAGATGTTTTTTATGAAAGTTGTCTTATGGAAGAGTTTGTTTGGAGTTGGATAAGACGCAAAGCGGAGAAGCTACAAAAACATTCATGCCTCTGAAGGTCATTCAGTGACAAAGCATTTGACAGGTAGAACAGCATTCTACAAGGGCGAATCTGTTTGCAGTTATTCCAATCCCTAACCTTTATCTGCCAACATCAGTAAGTAGCTTGCTGTTCGAAGCTATTACGTTCTCACACCCGAGCCTTGCCGAAGTCCTTTAGCAACTCTTCCTCTTATTGCATCATGGTCACCGTAAACCACAAAACCGCATTAACTTCCAACCACGCAAAGATCTTCCATTAACATAAATTCATTAAAAATGCAACATATTATCTTTACCAAGGACTTAAAAGCGTTAAAAAGGGTAAACACGTTCATCACCAGAGAAGTTGTTTGCTTGACTTTGAAGTCAAGGGAACAAGGAATCGTAGAGATTTCGAAGTAAAACACAAGGCATAGCTTCACTTCTTTGAGCGTTCCACCTTGATCATTTGCAGCAAGGTTATTCATATGTAGCAGGACCTCGAGCACTACATCCGCATTTAGTTGGATATTTATATTACCAGAGCATATATGTGCTGATTGCTTGATGTGTTTAAACTGAACATTGCAGATAATTTTATTCATTTCCCGACCCAATTTTATCCTTTTTGGGGCTCTCTAATGAATAGATTACTTTAAAATACCACAAAACAAATATGATCTGATATCGGCAGTTCAAACTATGCTAAACAATAAGTTATTCTAGTAGGTAAACAATATTTCGTATAACCCAGGTAATAGCGGCTGCTGGATTTTGCTTTTGTTGAAGGGGGTATCTGATGTTTCAAAACCTGTAAATTCTGTACTATTTTTAAACATCATTCCAAAGCTTCCAAATCCGTTGTAGGTTTTAAATTCATGTATATTTTTCCAAAACATGCTAATTGACAAAATTTTTGTTTGAGAGGGAAGTTCAAATCCGCGTCCCCTCTCCGGATATGTGTCGGATCTCCATTTTGAAAAGTCGGTTAAACGTGCAGTGGTCGGATCGGATTCTGGATATTTAAAAATTAATGGATATCTGATTCCTTCCGGGGGGACCGGTCCCGTGCGCCTCCTGCACGTCTTTGGGTTAATCTCTGGTGACGATAAAGAAAGGAGCAGAGAATTCCGAGACATTTCCCTGGTAAATTTCGAAATTGAAGTAGGTAAAACGCAGTTTTAGACTATGTATGAGGCGGTGAGAAGCAAAAGGATGTGAGTGACTAAAGACTCATTTTGAGTAAAACTCGTTTGAAGTTTAACTAATATACTAAATTCTGGAGGTTCTTCGAGTAAATATTTTTTTTATTTTTGAGTCCTATATTTATGTCTTAGTTTAAGCATGAAGTGTAAAATGTTTTTAATCGACTTCACAAAGGAAGGAGGTTATACATTCGTACTGTATGTATGTCGTTTTTTTTTTGTTTGTCCACTCAGAGCTTCTCACTGGATGAACCGATTTTCATGATTTTTTTTTAATTGATCAGGGGTGGTTTCCCATAGGTCCCGTACCTTCGTTTGACCCTATTCGATAACTAGAAAAAAAGTTATGGGTAGAAATATAGTCATTTCTTTCTTTTCTTATATATAACTTTTGTCTAAATGAATCGATTTTGATGATTTTTTCTTTAATCGATAGAGGGTCGTCTAACTCAAATATTGCACATCAATTTGACCACATTTGTTTTTTAGGAAAAAAGTTACGAATGAAAAATAAGTATTTTTTATTTTAATTAGAAAGGCTTGGCTTGATTTCTCTTAGTTAGGAAACTATTAATAAATATAAAAGTCATTGTTACAAAAGTGTTTGTTGCATTGTGCTATAATATTAAAAGCAATTACAGCAAGAGTTTGACTGAAGGCTTCTCTGAGGCAAAAATTAAATCCAATCAGTTTGTTTGCTAAAATCGACTTCAAAGCCGAATTTATCATACAAGTGATTAGTTTATAGTGCCATTCATTCAAAGAAGATTTGCCTTTTGACATGGATTTTTTAAAAATAGAGTATTTATATAAAAAATGTATTTACACTAAAAAGAATAAAATAAAATAATTAAAAAAAAAAAAAAATAGAACCGACTTCAAATTATAAATTGCACTAAAAAGTGAAAAATAAATTAATTCTTAAAACAACATCGATGCGACTTTTAAACATAGTTTTAGAAGTCGGTGCAAAATCAGGATAGATAAAATCTTTTGTAATCATGAATCAATTACAAATATATATATATCTATATATTTTCGCAGAATTGGCAACAGTTAAAATAGGAAGTAGCAAATGGTGTAATGGTAAATAAACTCATAATTTTGCACCGACTTCTAAAACTATGTTTAAGAGTTGCATCGATGTTGTTTTAAGAATTAATTTATTTTTCACTTTTTAGCGCAATTTATAATTTGAAGTCGGTTCTATTTTTTTTATAAAAATTATTTTATTGATGATTAGATTTGGCGTAGGTTTTTTTAAAAAAATAGCTTATTTTTACTTACACCTCTTTGTCACTAAATGAAGAACAGGTCTTGTTCATTTGCTAATTTACACAGTAATAAAGATAGTTTGTTAGTGACTATTGACTTCATTAAAAACTGCACAATATAAATTTCGAATAATTAATATTTATCAACAAACTAAAAATCATTGCCATTCGACAAATTGCCAATTGCCGAAAACAAAACAAGACAAAAGTAAAATCCGCAGACGATTTAACCCTTGTTTTTATAATTATTCAACAATTCTGAATTCTTTCTGTATTTTTATTCTTCTTCTCCGCTTTAAGTTTCGTAAATAGATCGTCTGCATCGCGTATTTAAACTAACTGCAAAATCAAATAATTTTATTTAGATGCAAACGGACGTACTAGGAATAACATCTTTGAAGGGTGAGGTCCCAAGAAATATTATCACTCCCGATATATCTGGGGGCTCCCGTCCTGGTGGCGTGTATAAAATTCATAGAGGAAGAAAGAAGATTAAAATCGGTTCCGAGAAGACTCGATTTAATTGGGGCATTTAAAAATTGAAAATAGTTATTCAAACATGCATTTAAAAAAATGTATGCAGATTTTAAATAAAAAGTCCATACTTGGTTTGATAATATTTAAAAAACCTTAATGCTCGTGTTCCTTTGCCCTTCCTTTTCAAATCAGAAAACACAGATAAACAAACAATGGCTGATTAAAAATACGGACGAATTTCTGGGGCAAAAATGGAGGGGGGTGGCATAAGCCTGTAGCCTTTTTAACTCATAGATAAATCCTATAAGCTAATAAGAAATATAATGTAAGAAATAAATAAGTAACTCCTATAAGCATAAAGGGATCAGAACCATCCCTGTATGTACGGAATGATTCTGAATGATGAAGTCAGTTAATATTTGAAAATTCAAGGCATTGCTGAGTGATGTATATAATGTGATAAAAACTGACACCGGTGCAGGAAACGACAAGGTGTTTCATTGAAATTTTAAAGAAAGTAACTCAAAAAGATGATCAACTTATTATCTTACAACAAAAGCGATAATTGGCATTAACACAGACCACGTTCTGCACGAAAAGTCGAACAATGCACAGCATCGTTAGAATTCCAACCGCACATCAATTTTTAATACAGGTTAAAATTATGCATTTACACGCGGTATAAAGAGAGAGAGAGAGAGAGACTCCTAAGGGCTTTCATTTTGGTTAAGCTTTCCACTTTTTGAAGACTATACCCTAATCAGTTTAACGGTTTTTTTTTGTTTTTTTTTTTTTTTGTACATTCGTTTTCGAAATTTATGTATTTAATTCCTTGTGTTTTAGGTTTTCTTCTGTCACTTTTGCAATGTTATTTTAAGTGTTTTGAAAGCAATAACACTTATAAATGTTATTCGTAACAAGTATGTGTCGTATATATCTACCAGTTTTCTTTATCGATTTTCGGAAGTTCATTTTTCTATCAGTTTTTTAAATCGTTGCGCGAAATAAAGGGAATATTGAATCCAAGATATATTTCCCACTCAAATTTCAACCTAAATTTTCATTTTAATCACACATAAATTAATTTTGACTAGGTTTCGTGGGAGCGTCCGTCCGTTCGTACGTATGAAGATTCGAAGCATCCATTTCGCCTAGGTTTCAAAATTAATTTTGACTGTTTTTTTGGTAGCGTCCGTACGTACGAGTATCTGTAGCATCCATTTCGACTACCAAGGAGTTTGCTTTGACGACTACTGTCTGTAACAGTTAGTTAGTTGTAAAAGGTTGAAATGTTGTACGTAGGACCTGTGCAACGCTTAGTTGTGGACCTTTTTGGTTTCAATCGGATGTTCCAAAATTGTTCTTTACTCGTTTGTAGTGTAGAATCCATGTAAAAATCAA
This sequence comes from Octonoba sinensis, assembly GCA_038502835.1. Taxonomy (NCBI): domain Eukaryota; kingdom Metazoa; phylum Arthropoda; class Arachnida; order Araneae; family Uloboridae; genus Octonoba; species Octonoba sinensis. The sequence goes on from CM076599.1 coordinate 126,271,239, forward strand.
GTCATTTTTCATGGATTTTTTTTTTTAATGGCATTGCTCAATTCATGAATTCATCTCAATGGTTAAGTGAATTGTCTACCATTTGGCGAAAACTTGGAGATATCTCGCCAAAAATGAGGTGCCAAATTCAGTGTCAGTTCGGTGATATTTAGCGGGATTCCCGAACAGCTTCGCGCTAAAGAATTGACGAAAGTGCAAGGAAGTCATGTGATCATCAGATTTTTTTCAGGAAAGATCGTGCAGAAGCTGCTACAGTAAAGATAATTTTTTTCAATAATTATAAACCGGATTTAGCAGTTCGTTATGAGACGAGTAGATACGATTTTGTACAGCAAGTACTCGGTTTTCTCAATTTTTAATAGAAAAAACTATAGAGTTGTCAACACAACAATTAAAAATAATGAATTTAAAGGTTGAAAAACTATGTAACAAAGGTAAAGTTTGTGGACTAAAAACATTTTTTTCCGGACCACCCGTTTGAGAAATATTGGCACTGCATCCATTATATGGCACTTCGCGGTGGTTCTTCTTTATATGGTAGCAATTCCAATGGTGCAACTTGCGCTATAACGACCCCCCCTCCCCCTTCCCTCGTGGGCACCTACAGTATTCCTCAGCATTGAGCCCATTTATCCACAAACTCAGCATCTCTTTGAGAAAAAAAGTGCAGAGAGAATCAACAATAATAAGGCGCACAAGGCTAAGAACAGAGCGAATAAGGCCACATTAGCAAGCGGGAATTTCTGTGCCTTATAAAGAACACCGAATCCCCGCTCTTTATCCAAGGACAATCAGCAGGAAACGGCACGGAAATTCGCAAATGAGGAAGGAGTGAAGAAGCAGAATTTTCGAAAAAGTTATTCACCTTGTCTTCAGACGGGTTTTTCCTCCACACGTGTGGGTTCGAGTTTTCTTTTTCTGAAAAGGAAAAGCGCTAAGAGTGGAGTGAGAGTTTTCAACTGGAATTATATTTAGGTTACTTGGTTAAAATGGGAAAGTGTTGGGTCGGTGGCCACTTAAATGAAAATGCTTTAAACATAGCTGCATTCTCTAAACGAAGAATTCACCTTTCCAGTTTTGGGTAGGTGCCAACCCGCGTTAGGAACGGCAAATATAAAAAAAAATGTTTTTAAAAATTTTCCTTAAAAAATATTGCTTAAACCACTCTTTTCATAGTTAAAAATATCCCTTATCAGCTCAAAAATGTAGTTTATTTGCATATTTATATAACTGGTCGTGTCTACCAACATTTGGAATGTAATATTAGTATACATCAAAAATAATAATTTGCTCATTATTTTTCTACCTAGCAAATGTTATGAAAAGCATCATCAAAACAGAAGTCAAACCAAATAATTGACAAATTGATGCCGCGGAAATAAGTCTAACAACTGCATCACCAAATGGACATTCAATTTGTTCTTTACAATTTCATTAAAAATCCTTGAATTACGTTTAATTTACGCACTTAAAAATCTGTTAACTAATTTTACGAAAAATACTACGAAATCACGCATCATTTTCCAGGGAGTTCGAAGATATTTTCACTTTTTTTTAAATCTTTGAAAACTCACTACTATACTATATTAGGGAAAAATATCCTTAAGAGCTGTCGAAGTTCATCAATAAATGTTTGACCAGCTGGGCCAAACCACTGGTCTTCCTGTCCCTCCCATTGCGAATTCTCTCATTTTTTCTTTCACTTTTTGGTTCTATCTTTTGTTAAATTTTCATGTGGGAATGTTTTTATCATCTCTCATGTATTCATTAAGAAAAATTAAACTTTGAAAATCATTAACAACTTGAAGTATTTAAGTGAAAAGACAAAATATTCGTTGCAGAGAGATGGATCATTTCATTGTTGTGGTTTGGCCCAGCCATCATTGTATGAACAAAAGCGGGGGGGGGGGGGGAACCCTTAATTGAGAGAGCGTTTCCCCTCAACCCCAAATGAAAAAAAAAAATCCGTTATCAAATATAAAATAGTTATTTTATATTAGCGTACATTGATGTAAATTTGTGGGAAACTTAAAATACTTTTAGTAGATTAGTATATAAAACAATAACAGAAAATTCACTTCGAGTGTTTGTTTAAGAGAAGTTAAGATTTCGCAATAGTGCTATAAAAGATGGTTTGGCTAACATCAACTGAAAGGCTGTTAGAATCTTGAATGTATTCCTCCCTCCCCTTTTTTCTTTCTTTCTTTATTTATTTCGCACCCCTGCAACAAAAGTGACACAAGTCAAAAATCATTAAAACAATCTGTCGTATAACAAATCGACTAATAAAAATCTCATAAATTTGTATTGCATATTATAACCGATTAATAAATATTGCTCCTAATATTTTAGCTTCGTTTCATTCGATAGTGTTTTCAGAACGATGTTGCATTGTTTTGTAAATTTTTTTGAAAGAAACTCAAGTTTTTGAGTTGTGTCACTGCTGTTGCCGGGGTGCAATTTGTTGCTTCTAAAAAGGGGAAGGGGTGGATTTTTAAATAAAAGAAGGGAGTCGCAAGAGTATACTTCTGAAAAGTGGGGGAACCGCATCTACCCCCACTTCTAGCACTGGGATTATAATTCATTTGTAGTAGCACAACATCACACGAAGGAACCAATCATCATACATTATTCAAAAATTTGAACAAATTTCTTTTTGTAAATTTCGATTAAAAACATTCTTTAAACGCGATTTCGGTAGCATGGCATTGAATAAAGTTCGGCATATTTTCATTTTACGGCAAGTTAAAAACAAAATCATTCTTTACAGCTAAATTTGCTTTCAAGAAATGCTAAAAATTAAAAAAAAAAAAAAAAAAAAAACACAAAGATTAATAATTTCTCTTCAAATAATTAAAGATGATACTGGTTCATATTTCTGTATGCTGTTCAGCTATAATTGTGGTGTATTAAGTATTTAGAATCTATAAACAGTCCAGCTGTTGAAGCAGTCAAGCAGTCGAAGTTCGCACAACACATGCAAGCATTTGCAGAAACAATTATTGAATTAACGTTAAGCATTTTCGAGCAGTCAGCTTTATTACAGGTCAACAGCGAAGACCCAACGTCCACAGCCACGGTTTTATTAGAAATTTCAATCTCAATTACAGCAACATCTTTTCAGAATGAGGCTTCTATGAGAAATGTGTCCTTTCTCTGTGGAGTAAACTGATTTTTGACGGGGTGGGCTGACTTGCATTTTAACTGGGGCTCTCTTGCTACTAGGTTGGTTTTTTGTGTCCATTACTTTCTTATTTTGCTCATTTACTTGGATCATCTTCGGTCTTGTCGGAAGGTAACGCCTTTAGAACCCCTTAGTGGCAAAGACACATCTGTTTTCAATAAATTTTGAGGGTCTGTCAATAGACTGGAAACTTTTCAACAAAAATTTTTCTTTATTTTTCGTTTGACCTTGAAATTAAAAACTATTTTAATTTATAAATGTTGAGATATGTATCGAAAGCTTATTTCTGCTGCAAGTAAGTGACTTCTTACAGTGTTTGGTTTTGCAACCTGTTCTGCGGTATAATTTTAAATAAAAACAAGACCTAAAACAGACAGAAAAAATAAAAATGTTTGAGATGACAACATAAAACTATGTAATCTGACGCAATGGTAGTGGTAAAAAATTCAGCATCTATTAGGTGATTTAAACAATTAACAATACATTTATTTATATCAGATTTGCCGTCCAAAGTAGAACTAGTAAAGCCTTCCGTTCCCCGATGTTCTCAATAAGTACTTATTTTACTTTATGATTCATGCAGCGCTGCCTTACCTATATCATTTCAAAAACAAGTTATGCAATCCTCCGTATTCAATTCCACTAAGAAATCAATCTCACGCTTTTGTTTTTCAATACATCGGGAAAACATATTTCGACATACAATATTCAGCACTAAACATGGTATTGGGGTAAGATATTCAGTTATTCGACCGGGCAGGAAAAAGGTAAATTTAACCGTATCGCTTATCCGTCCTTGATTTGGTGATTGACCTCGCTTTGCTTTGGGTAAACCTATCTGTTTACCTTTGCCCAAACTTCCTGGGCGATAACCCGTTTCGATGCTGGGTGGAGTTCTCTTGCAAACTTTCCAATTAATCAAAAATACGACCCAATGCCGAAGAACATTTTTCACTGCTTTAACTTTCTGTGAAGAGATGGATAACGTGTCAGAATTTCAGATCCGGGTAATTAACTCATTACTGTTGCTAATCACTGTTAACTGATCTGTATTTTCCAGCAGCATTGTTGAAAGATTCGTTCTCTACGAAATTGAGGTTGGAGGAGCGTGAAGAGCTGAAGTGACTTTGATTAAAGCGAGGCTGGAGGACTTTCTGATTAACGTGATTACATGTCAGTGCTATTAATTAGCACATTATTGTTGGTAATCGTTATAAAGTGCTCTATGTTACCTCAAATTTCATGTTCGTAAGGTTTGAAAATGAGATGAGTTTGATCATAGTTGTTGAAGGGACTTTGCTGAAGAAGGATTGTTACTTTCAGCCGAATGTAATTAGATTAGATCTATTAATTAGTCTCTTACTTCTGTTAATTATCATAAATTGTTCTTTTTTTATAGAAGCAGCGTTGAAAATTTCGTCCTCTTAAAGATCAGGCTCACCGTGAAGGTCTGAAGGACGTTGATAATGAAAAACTGCAGAGATTTAAGGCCAGTACAATTAGATGTTATTAATTAACTCACGAGTGTTCTTAATGATTATTACTTGATTTTTATCTAACAAGTATAGTTGAAGTCTTAGTTCCTTTGTACATCGGAAAGGAAAATTAAACGTGTCGTTCTTGAAAGACTTAGTAGAACAAACGAGATAACTTGAGCTTCTTGACTCATGTGATAATATAAATGTTATTAGTTAATTTAACACCCGTTATTAACCCTTACTAACTCTCCTTCTTTTTACAGCCCGAAGTTTCGAAAGTTTCCCTCTCTTGTATTGGAATGAGGTTTGACGGTTTGAGTGTAAAGACATGAAAGATTGTGGTAAAGAAAAACTGAAGAAATTTAAGCCTGGATGGATGTGATAAACAGGAATGACCCTGATTGGACGTCATTAATTAATTCACGAGTGATGTTAATGATTATTGACTGACTTTTATCTATCAAGTATAGTTGAAATCTTCGTTCTTTTGTAGACTGGAAACGTGATATATTGAAAGGCTCAGCAGAACAAACGAGACTACTGAGATTTCTGACTCATGTAATCAGATATCAATGCTAATAGCTAATTTGAAAAAGTTATTAGCCACTATTAATTGTCTTTTATTTTACAGCCGAAATTTCGAAAGTTTTCCTCTCGTGTATTGGAATGGAGGTTTGAGCGCTAAAAGATGTAAAACTTTGAAGAGTCGAGACAGTAGAGGTTTCCAATTCGTGATTGAAATGAGAAAGTTGTCAATTATTTAAATAGTTTCATTATTCATTATCAAGTAATGTTTATTTTTCAGACTAAATGTGACAATCTGTAAATGAAAGAAGGAGAGAAAGTTCTTTTATCTATAACCTTACTGCAGGAATGATACTTAAATATAACATAATGAAACGTTTTCATTTCAGGACAAAATGCAAAACATAGTCCAATTTTTTGTGGTACTGAAAATTTCAGTGCTCTAGCAAGAAAAAACTCATAAAATAAAGCTGAGAAAAAACAACACTTTATATTTTAATTAAAAAATCATAATCCAATCATCATCAAAAAAATCTATAAATTTTGATCCGGAACTCCGGATCAACGAGGACAGGGTGAAAGAGGTCGTACTGCACTTTAATTTTTACCATCGCTTTTTTTATTGCGTAGTAGCAAGGAAGAATTGTCATTCTAAATGCCTCGCGGCACCCCTATTTCTCGCCGTGGTACCCAGTTTTTTGGAACTACTGGACTGTATAGTTCAAATCTGCATAAAAGAACGTATATTTATGTCTTTTTTTTCTCTTTTTTTTGAGTATTATTTTACATTTTTGACTACGAAATCATAATCTCGGTGTTTTTTTTTTTTTTTTTTTGGGACCACTAAGTTTTCATTGCTCATAGTTTCTACCCTAAAAATGAGTTTTTCTCAAGAAAATTCTTCTGAAAGCTTCAAGAGAAAGATGAAAAGCATGATAACGGTTGTTCCTGAAACTTCTGGAAGACAGATTGAAAGAGCAATTTTATCACTCGACAGCTTTATTTATCGACACAAATCTCAAATTAAAGGAAAATTGGAACGCAGTGAATCATAAAATTGATAGCGTTCCATCTGATTTGCAATGCTTGAGATGTTCAAGGTCAGCTCTCAACGGATGCTTTCTTTCCCGTTAAAAGCGCTGAATCATTCAATTGAGGTAACCATATTTCACTTGATCGTTGCGTATGCTTCGTATCAGAGAAACTTTCTTTTTCCTTTCAAGGGGAAAATAAGTTCTCAGACAGATACATGAAGTTTCCGAACATGAGTACGCGTCGCCGCTCAGAGGGAGTGACAGCTAACTGAATAGTAATCGGAGTAGAATTGCATTTTTCCAAAATTTTTTAACTTCAGTCACACATTACATATTTAATATTGAAGCAAGCCACTCCCATTTGTGAGCTGGAACACATTTCCGACAATTTGTCACGATTCACTACCCCCCCCCCCCATCCCCGAAAATAAATATCACGTGATCATGGTGAAATGGAAGTGTTTTAGAGCGGTTCAAAATATCTTGTTTGTAGAAACAAAAATGTATTTGAGTGAAAAACGCTTTCTGATAAAAAATAAATAAAAAGAAGTAATTGTAGAGCGCCGCTTTACAGAAAGTCGTGTGTTTCTTTGAAGGAATAAATACTTATGCACTTCTATGAAGGAATAAATACTTTGCCTGCAGGATAAACCTCGGCAGCCTATGATCCGCTCGTCACCAACGACCCATTTAAGAATTTCAAAAGAAAAAGAAAAAGGCTTAACTCTTATACAGGAAAATTAAGGCACAACTGCAAGAAAAAATAGCAGCAAGTAGGACTGAAGAAGTAAGATTATAACATAACTGTAACTGAGAGTACGAACTGTATTCTTTCTTTAAGTCAGAATTCAGAATCTAAATTTTTGCATCAAACTGTTAGTAGTTACGCCGAATTCCATAGTCTATTTTATTGGTTTGAGAGTTTCGAATGGCCCGCAGCTGTTATTCAGGGTGATAAAAGGAAACAAATCTAGTGCTAGTAGTGGTTAAATAACAAAACCATACATATCAACATTATGGTGTTGTCGTGAAGCACAACAAGCCTCTAAAACTTTTACACAACAACACGAAAATGTGGAAAAAATCAAAGGGAACTATATTTCCAACCCAGAGTAATTATGATCTTGAGCTATTATAAATTTAATGAAACAATGCAGAAACAAGTTGAATCATTCATCCAAGTGGTTCAACCCTTCAGTTCCTAAATTTAAAATATTGCATGAAAATTTTGTCCATGTGGCTTTTGCATAGGGAGGACAAAATAAGAAGGTTTGTAATTGCAAAAGTGTGCAGTGGAACTGTGTTATATATCTTATATATAAGCGCCTTATTCTGTCTGTCTGTCTGTTCGCGATAGGATCCTAGGCCGTTTTACCGATCGGGACCACATTCGGCACGGTTAATGTTTACGACCCGAGAAACGCATCGCCGCAAAAATGAAATTGTACTCAATTAGTTTTTTTTAAATTAATTTTTAAAAAATTTTCAATGCTTTTTTTGACCCGTTTTATTTTATTTTTGCATTGTTGCTGTCGTTTCCAACAGTATAATTACAGTTGCCGTTTGAACAAACAAATCAATGCAGTTGCCATTTAACAAATGTAAGAAATATATTAATAATAATCAAAACGTTCATCTAGCATATTGAGTGAGGCTTCGATGTATTTGCAATTTCCGTTAAAAATTAATGTATGCGCGAATTTATGCAATCCCTTCTTTCTTTTTAATTGATTTATTTATTGTCTGCGCTTTTTATATATTTTTTTTATTAGAGTGGCAGCGCTCTTTTTCCCAGTTTCGTTAAAACTTTTGTTTTCAAGAGCATAATAAAATTTTCAATAACTTCTTTCGACGATAAATATATTTTTTTCACAAGCAATTTGATTATATAGTAAATAAATATATAATAATGTGGGGCAGTAAGCAAAGGGGCTTCCTCGCAGCCTGACCTGGGTCATTCAGTTTGAATTAGCAGACACCTTAGCACAAATCACTTTAATTACAATTTATAATATCTAGAACAGCGGTCATTTCGTATGACTGCCGGGCGTACTAGTATATATATATATGTATAGTGGAATTGTGTTATTATAGTTTAACTGCGTAATTTAAATACCCGGGATATTTACATAGTACAACCACATAACGTTCTAAGTGAACAACATTGCAGTTATTGGGCGAATGAAGGGACTAGAGTTTTTTTTTTTGACTTGTTACAACTCAGCCGTCACTATAATCAAGTATAAAATCTATATCATGTTGCAAGTTGAGAGCAACGTGAGCGTGACTATGGGCGTCATTTACTACATGGAATTTAATTCATACGTAACTATGAAAATAATTCCAATCCTTGGCGATGCTCTAAACTCACACTAGTCACATTTAAAATGTGTGCAGCCCTTGAAGTTTGGCAACACATTCGTCTTGAATTACGGTATTCTGTCCAGGGGAAAGTTTAGAAAGTAAAACTGTGTTGCAGATCTGCAACAACATGAAATAGGTTAAAATGCCATCTTCACGTTGTAGGCAATATTGCAAATGGATTGCTACGGGAGGAAATCACTGTTAGAATTGGAAGTGATGTATTTGCCAAGACATTTTCATTGTTTTTGATCTAAGTTTGCAACAAGCAGGATTAATTAGTCTTGCTTCGGAAGGCACTGCACAACGATTAAAGAATATTCTTGGAGAGAAAAAATTGCAAGTGATAATTGCACAGACACATGAGATTGTAACACACATGAGATTGTAGTGTAATTCAAACTCTTCAGAATTGATTGTCCGTTGTCCGCTACACGAGAGAGTAAATGATGGGTGGAGTGCGCCATTTTGGTTCCAATTATCCAGCTCTGAGTTATTTTAAAGGAATTACGTTGAGTGGAGGAGTTCGGTTTTGGTTTTGTGATAAGAATAATCAGTTGCTTCCACTAATCAGTAAATATATTGGGCTTTCTTCACGATATTACCAATAAAATTTAAATTCAGCATTCGATTCATCATGCCGGTAAACCTGAAGCAGGAAGCGTTTCTCAAAACCTGAAAAATAATTTCTCCGAAAGGAGTTTTTCATTTCCCCTTTGTTGCAATTGCAGAAAATGAAATCTCATCAACCTACTGCGCGTGAAATAGCAAGGCAACTTAATTGTACCAATACAAACAGAAGTTCCGGATCACGGTTATCGAAGCCAAGGTCGTTCTGGTGACTCAATTGCGTGATCGCTTCTGAAATTACTTGAAAGTTCACCCATTCGAATATTTGTGGTACTGATTCAACTACCAACAAGTGTGCAACTAGACGCTTTTGTTTCAGATTGGCCTTTGGCCTATTCAGCCCCAAGACTTATTAACTGCCTTTCGTGATAAAAGGTTTGGATATTTTTCGGACTGCAATCGTCTATTGATGTTTATATTATTCTTAAGGTTTTACTTCTTATAAAAGAGAAAATCTATATTTACTTATACTCTTATTACTTCTTAGTATTTTAACTTGGAAAATAACCAAGGCTTAATTTGAGCGGCAGATCAGCTCCGACATCTCTTTTTTGAATTTTATGCGTATTTTTTCATGCTACATAGAATTCAGATTATTTTTTCAAATTTTATTAGTTTTGAAGGCTATAGGGCTCCTTCGCTTATTTCGTTAAAAGTCTTGCAAAAGTAACTTAAAAGGGAGCTCCATCATCACGAATGTATTGATATCTAACTTCAAAACTCATGACCCCTACATGGGGGGGGGGGGGGCTGGGGCGGGTGCCAGGAGCACAGATGATTCTTAGTAAAAAACAAACCTGCAATTCACACAAAATTTTCAGGAAAAGTGTGCACCACGAACTTAAAAAAAAAAGAAGAGAAACTAGAAGTTATTTTTATGTACCCTTCCAAAGACAAAAATGAAAAGGCCACTGTAACAAGTGTGTGTGTGGGGGGGGGGGGGGGCATGTCAAAACTACAAAATTTTATAGCCTTGAAGACATTTCCTTAGATCCTGTTATTAGTGTAACCACGGAATATCAATGCGCTTTTACACACGTCCACATACACACACACAAAAAAAAAAAGGAAAGAAAGAAAGGAAAGGAAAAAAGAAAGAAAGCAAGTCTTTTTCTAGGTGCGTCAAAATATCGATAAAATTATTGATCTATCGATAGTGTTGCTTACTATCGAAGGTATGTTTTACTGTCAGTGAATGTAATGTAGAAAAGAAGGGCGAGTTTTTTGGGGCGTGTAATATGTCTTTTTTTCTGTGGTCTATATTACATATTGTATATCCTTCTTTTTTTCTTTTTCTACTCATTTCTTTAGTATCTTTTTTTTCTAAAGTGACAGAAATAAGAAATGCATCAGACATTGAAAGATAAACTTAATTCTACGCGAATAATTCGGATATATATAAAATTTAATCATCTTCATTTTTACGAAACACTTATAATCCACATAGTAACATAGTATCACATAGTAATAGCTAAAATTTATTAAAATCTGAGCCAACATTTTCAACATAAAGAATAAACATTCTTTGTTTAAATTATTATTATTAACTGTTTAATACTAATGAAAACAGAACTACGAAATAGAACGTACATAATAAAAAACGAATTCCACATTAAACATTTCAAATTTCAAAATTTCGATTGTACAATGGATTGACAGTTTTATTCATTCAAAACTTGCGTTGAATAGCTGACGGGCCCAGCGTTGCTCGGGGTAACATTGCATCATTCCCAGGCCAAGTAACACTTGTCCAAAATTTTGTTGTAAGTATATAAAGAAAAACTCAGTTAAAAAATCCCAGTAGAAGATGGGCAACAGTCCTTTAAAATCCCATTTAAACAGTTAACCTCCTTAAAAATCCCGATCACATTAAAAGAAGCGAGTTCTAAAAAAATTTTTAGACCAAAAATAGCAGTCCCAAAAAATCACCATGAGAGTAAGGGCAACAGAAACAAAGAGGCACCCATATGAAACAGGCCAATAATTCCAAAACAACATCGAGTCCGCAAAAATCCCAATTACAATATGGAAGACACTACATCAAGAAATTCCCATCAGAATAGCGCAGTATTCTCTTTAAAGATGAACATCAGATGAAGAACAACGGTCCCTGAATATTTTTGCTATAATAAGGAAAACATTCCTTAAAGCCCCCCATTTGAAGAAAGGCAGCAATTCCGAAACATTTCTAATAAAATAAGGACATTGGTCCCAAAAAATATCCATTATAATACAGTCGTCAGTGATCCCCATCAGAATAAGGACACCTGTTCCTAAAACTCCCGCTTGCAAAATCGTCAAAACATTTTCTGAAAATTCAATAAAATAGCACTTTTACAAAATTCGGCTAAAAACGGAAGACATAAAAGCATTAAAGCATTATTTCCAAAAACAAATAAACAAATATTCCATCATATAGCATTCCCTGCGTTAAACAATGTTGAAATAGTAATTTAACATTCCTAAGCCTAGATGTAATTCCGAAAAGAGTCTTGTAATTTACTTTTATGCTTAATTTCGTTGCTTTCTTAATTACTTCATTCAAACATGATATATAATTGAAAAATAAATAAAATAAAACGAATTAATGAAAAAAGTTATACTACTGAATTAGCATACCTTCAGTTTGAATAGAAATTCTCAAATATAGACCGTAGATTTCAAAGTAAAATGAACTGCGCAACATATTCATCTACAAATATCTCAAAAGTCTCCTTGCGCTGAGTTAATTTTCCACACATAATAAGAAGACATACTCACAGCAATAAGTTTCTTAAGATTCACTAATGAATTTTTTTAAACTCAGAAAATAGTTCAATCGTTTCCATGGTAACACTCGATCGTCGCAGACGATGCTCAAAAAATTAACATAGCTCTTTGAGATAATTTCAAGGCTTGCTTAAACATTAAGCAGGGCTTAATTTTTAACAAAAGAAATGTGGGAGTCCTGTAATAAGTCACATAATTTATTTTAATTTGTAAGTAGAGTTACTCTCATTTAATTTGTAAAAACTCTCATAAAATTAAAAGGAATTTCAGGAATTGAACTTTTATTCGAAACAGAGCCTTGGCAAGAGCATAAAATTGAGAATTTCGGCGAAATGCTAGTTTGGAATTGTTTTGGATTTGCTCATGTAGTGAGCAGTCACGCACGCATCGCGAAAATCACCATGCTATATAAAACATGCCCAAGTTATATTTCGTTTCATTCTCATTCTTAAAATATGAATCCACCGGCACTGTTCTTTGTTTTGTCAAATCTGACAGTCTTTATTTTACCTTTTACGAAATTTCAATTGTTTGTTTCGAAAAGGTAATATCTCCGTTTTGAAAACGAAAGAACTCTCAGTATTAATTTATTAATTTTATGGCATAATTAATCAAAAATCGTTGAATTTACCAATATTGCATTGATATTACCTACTACAATTAAATAGCAAAAGATCAGACACGTTAAGTTTTCCAACTTTTCATTAGCCATTTTTTTTTATCTTCTGAAAAGAATTTTGTTTTTAAGGAGTTGTTACCTTTTCGAAATAAACGATTCATTTTCATTCAGCATAAAAACAATTTGTGTCGTGAAAAAAATAAAGGTAATTGAAGGATTTAGAATAAACTCTACGATGGATGTTTTACTAGTATGCTTTTTCTGGGATATAATATCAGCTGATATTAAATTAACCAGAAGAGAAATATTTTCGGTAAAGAGTCATTGAAACGATTTCCATTTGCTGTTTCTCTGCATTGATCTCCAAATAGTATAAAGTGGTTTTTCTAAAAACCTTTCAATTATATTTTAATCAATCTTTACAGTTCGAGAACTTCAGTTTTTAGATGGCGTTGAGCAAAAAATAAAATAATATATATATATGTCAGATAACAAAATATCTTGTATCCTGGCGACGCTTAGTATTTTCTACTACATATGACAAAAGGTTAACTTTTCGTTTAAGTATAATATTTTTAACTTCCGTTTTTCATATATTTTCGGAAATGTAAAATCAGCTTATTGTTGATCTAGATTCTAGATATCACATATCGATCATTTGAACCGAAATTTATAAAGGATATTTTATCGACACTATGGAGGAATTTCATAGAAAAGTTTTGTATTTTTAAAGCTGTCAGCTTTTTGTTACGACAAAAGCGACCGTTATTCTGGGCAATGAGGTCACTACAATCCCTTTCACTACGAATTGTAATAGTTTTTCTAGCAAGACAACGGTAAGGCAAAGCAAATAAATTGCATAAAATATGACTGAACAGAAAGTAAAAAAATATTAATTCACGAATAGATTTTTCTTCTTACTAATTTACATCAACTAATAATAATAGTTATTAAAAAAATATTGAACACTTCTTCGCGCGTTAAAAAAATACTTTCTTATTGCTCAAAATAAATCGCGGCTAATATAAAAAGAAGTTATTACAATCGGACAACATTTTGGGGGGGTCGAGCTTCACTTCTTTGTTCCTTTCTGTTTGATAAGTTCAGGAACGTTTTACACCGCCGTCCCTACCTGGAGGCCCTTCCTGTCATTAATTTTTTTGCTCACAGTTTTTGCAATCTGTGTAATGAAACGACTCAATGGACAAGAAGCCAGGGAAAAAGTTATTTTAGGTTATTGTTATAGTAGAGGGCTGTCACGTAGGGGGCGTTTAAAAGGGCGAAGCCGTTACGGTTACGTAATCTCGTGATACGTTATTGTATATATACATCCCTCTCCAGAGTTGGGTAACATCAAAGGAACAATGAGGAGCTTTGAATGAAAATTCGAAGTTTTTTTGTATTTCTTTGAAATATCCGGAAAGTGAAATTTACTAGTTGATACTGAAATATTTCAACAACTGTATCACGGATAAAAAGTAAGGCCTCATGTCAAATTTTTGCCTTAAGAAATTTTGCAGAGGATGTCATTCCGCAGTTGGAAAATTTCAGTAGCTGTTGTTTTACTTAATAGTTCCATATTAGTGAAATAAATATTTTGATTTCTTAATATTATTAATGCATACAATACGTACTTCAGTACTTGAGTTTCGGAATAAATCACAGTATTTTATTAAAACTAACTCCCCCCCCCCCCAAAAAAAAAGACAATTAGATTGGCACATTGAACAAGAACCGATAGCATGCAAAAACAAACGTATTAAACTGCATATGTTGTAACAGTGGACAATAGCGTATCCAGAATTTTTTTCGGGGAAAGGGGGGGGGGGTATATTAATGGCATTGTAATAAAAAATGGAGATATAATAAAGCCTGAACTAGATTTCAACAAGTAATAAAAATCTAAGCACATCTATGGGTACCCAAACTTTTCAAATTCGTGGAACCCTTTCAAGGGGAAGATTTTCTCGGCACCCTAGTCATATTATATCCATTCGTGACATAAACATGTTTATATAATATTTGTACGATTATGAAAATAGAATCAGAGCAGAAAGTAGAAAGAATATAAGAATAGTGATTATAACTCACAGACAAAATTTTACTTAATTACTTCAATTTTGACCCACCCATTAACTTCTTGTTAGCTTTAGCAACAAAAGTCTGATACCATAAACGCCTCACGGCACTCTTCATCTCGCGCAGTATCAACCCTGCGGCACCCATTTTGGAAACTACCCCCCTAGTATACTTCCATGAAAAATATTCCAGACATGATAAGAAAATAAACTAATCTATTGTATCCCCCAAAGAATTAGCAGCTCCAAATTAGCTAAGATCATCATAAAAAAAAAAAAACCATGGACCTCTATCACTTTTTTTTTTTTGGTCTAGTCATTCACCAAAAGATACAAGCGCATTCCCCCCCTCCCCTTTTATCTTCATCTTCCTTTCTTAGGCATCCGCGTGAAATAAACAACTTGACTTGTCAACCGAAAAAGGTGCAGTTCGTTCTCAAGTGTGTGAAGATAGGAATTTTCCTGTTTACCGTTAATATCTGAATTATCAGATCGAAATTATTTTTTTTCTTAGTTGAGCGGATAAGATAAGCGCACTTGACGGAAGATTTCAACACCTCGGGCATTTTTATATCTTGCGGCCGTTTCTTCAATTCCACTATCTCCTTCAGTATCAATTGAGCCTTGTAATAAATGCTTGTACTGATACGGATGGGAGGAGCATGCGCTGTTGCAGATGCTGATGATTGACTGACGGATTGAATGATGAAACTCACTTTCTAAAAATTGAATGATTCACGAAAAAGGAAAATGAGGCATATGTTATACGATGTCAATGCTTGGGGCAAGCTTTACACTGACAAGGTAGCTTGTTTGACGTTAACATTCGTGAGAGAATGTAGTTCCGAAAACATATCAGATTAAAGTACATACTTTATATAAAAGACAATGTTTGTCTGTGTGTCAGTGCGCGATCTCCAGACTTAACTAACAAACCTACAGCCATGAAATTTGGCGTACAGGTAGACCTGGTTTTGATGCATCTCGAACGCAGAATTTCAAAACTTAATCTAGTTTTTTTAAAACTATTTAATACTTTATTTTGTGATGAATTTTTGTGCGTATTTTTACGCTAGAATGGCTTCGGATGATTATAAGAAAATAGTCAAGGAACAAGCAATTGTTATTAATGTTTGGATTTTCTATCGCCATGTACCATATTTTGCGAAATGTTCAAAGAAAAGTCCTATTGTTCGTTGAAAGGTGTAGGGATTTGCTATATAGAGGATTCTTATTGGTAGAACAGACAATAGTATGCAGTGGTATTTTGTACAAGAACATCAACATGAAGTTTTCTACTGGTAGTAAGATGTCTGGTATTGATTGTTTAGAAATCGAGATGTTTTTAAGTTTTGGAGATACTTTAGTTTCAATGAAGAAAGAGGAAATTGATAACTTTTAAAAATATTTCTTTTAAATAGGAGAAGTTATAGAGAGATGTGCCACAGGTTCAGATCACACGGACAAACTGCGGATTTAACCCCTTAGCTTCCGTAGCTTACGTACGTCATGAACAGTCTCCCAATTTGAAGTACTCGTCTTGTCCCACACTAATATTCGTTAAGTTCAGTTGGATGAAGCAGTCGTAATTATAAGTATAGTTGCAGGTTTAAAAGGAAAGTGCTTGCAACAACGTATACATACACAAGTGGTTGTTAACGCAATGGAGGCAATTCACCGTTAGATGGTCTCATGAGCGATCATCGTTGTCACGTGATATCCGCTCTTTGTTTACTAAGATTTTCAATTGAGTGCTACGTGGAGTTCACTAGGCAAAATTAGTTATCTTAAAATTAATTAGACTATTTTCACAGCTTTTTCTGATTATAACTCAGTATTTATTTAATTTAATCATTATAAAAGAAATTTATTAATTATTACAATAGAATAGTTATAGTGTTGTATTTATTGTTAATTTTATGTAATGTAGAAGAACTTTATTTAGGTCTAGTTTTTAATTAGATTTGTCGAACTCGATACAAAGCGATGCTACGGCTTCCTTTGTTTACATTTCTTTTATCGGTGGCACGTGACCAATGACGTTGCTTGAATTGCCTCCATTGACTTCTCAGGAGGTATGCATACGCCTGTGACAGTTTAGGTGTTTAAGAAACGCGCACAGATTGTCCATGATTTTATGTTAAATCTCTGCGTGCGAAATACTTTGCTACAGTTTCGTTCTACAGCATACTTCTAAGCCTCAAGTCGCATTTCAAATTCCCCAAACAATATCCCAACAAACGAACCATTTGTCATTAAAGAAAACTCGCTTTCAAAGCCAACACATTTCTAAACAACAAATGCAGTACTCATGGCGGTGTGTCCAAATCAACCTTCCGGTGCAAGTTTTTTGAAAGTGCGATCGATAAACATTCACTGTTTGCTTACTACGTTTTTTTAAATCTCCGTATCCGGCGAGAGACCTTGACAGAGCGCGGAAATGGCTGTGTTTTGAAACGGTTTCCTTACCGAGTTTATTTCTGCGCTTTCCGTCTCAGCCTTTGTTTACAATGGAAACAAAATTGTGTCGACCAGTTTTCGACGCGCAAAGCATTTGCAACAAAGTTTTGTTCCAAATTATCATCGACCTTGGAAGTTTACATGTTTCAAATGCAAACACCAGTGAACTCAGGCGCGGATACCGGGATTTACCCCCCCCCCCCCCACCACCACCGAGAGTAAAGTATCATTAAAGATTATATAAATAACGAACTAAAAATTTATAATTTTCCCCCATTGGAACTAATTTTCTAGGGACGAGTAAAATCCCAAAGAAATATCCCCCCCTGTCCTCTTTACTTACGTTTTGGATAAAGGAAAAAAAAATCATTTTTTGATAATTTATCAGCGTTCTTTGCTACTGCTCCCTCAAAAATAATTTTGATGCGAAAAAAGTTCGTTTTCAATATTTTAATTAAATTTTAAGTTTAAAGAAGGGGAGCGGTGTACAACGACAGATTTACGTGCTCCAACTCCGCTCCTACTCCAAGCAAGAAGTCATTGCTTCCCTCTCAGCTCCAGACCTCTGAGAAACACTACCGAAAATGAAAGGCATTTAGGGCGGCTCTTGGGCGATTTTTCTATCGCAATTCGAAACATTTCAATTCGACATTTAATATTTCAAATAATAAATTAAATACATTTATGAAAAATTCGTGTGGTTATTAGATGTGAACACATTAAAGAAACATTTTTCATTTTACACTGCAGCGGCCCGGTCACATTTTATGTGGACCAGTACATAATCATGTACTTATAGGTCCCCTACATCAGTAACTTTTTTTTTTTTAATCATTTCAATAACGCTTCTGGAAGCCCAAAACGAACAAACAGAATATTTCTGCTAAACTTACTCAAAGAGGAATCGCAAAAGAGAGGTATTTTTCCTGCCTGGACAAAATTCCATGCTATGCAAAAAATCACGGATAAATGCAACAAGAAGTACGACCCTACTTTCCTGCGTACTCGTAAACCAACATCAAACTCATAATCTCTATTTCTCTCTCTTCTTCATTTAGCTTTAGTTAATTACTTCAAATATACCCTTTTTAAAGGTTAATACATGTTCATTCAAGCATTTATTCATTCATTCGTTCCCTCAACCATGTATTTATTTATTTATTCATTCATTTCTTTTTTCATTCAGAAATATCCTTAAAAATCTAGATCAAGAAATTTCATGAGAAAATAGGCTCGTTTAGTTCTAAATGAATTTCGTATATGTACATGTCCTACGTCATAATATCTTTCCGATAAAATTTGTTGCTAGTAAGTCCGTCTGTTAGATCAGGATTTATATTGGATTGAAAATTCCCGTACGTGATAATGTTAAATTTTTTGAACTGTTCAAAATTGAACAAAAGTTGTTCAAATCAAAAAATATTTCATGTTGAGAGCTCCTTCCAATAAGATTGTTCAAAGGAACTTGATCTATGTCCAGGGTTTATGTAATTTACTTCATATTTCCCCATAGGCATCTAAGTTAAAGCGTTTTGAACCGTTAAAAATTGAACGAAAAATTGTTAAAATCAAAAAATAAAATATCGAAATGATAGTATGTCCATGCCAAGATCTTCCGAATCGGGCAATTTCCTCAAAAGTTATTGGGAGAGGGAAGGGGGGTGGGGGGTACAGACAGACCGACAGACAGACATTTTTCCTATCTCAAAACCCGACTTACACATTTTTTTATTTTTCAATCTTCATTTTATTTCTTTCCTTATTTCTGACTTCTCTTTACCTTTAACGATACGGTAAGCCTTCTTTCGTACTATTTTTTCCTTTTTAGGTGAAAGTAGGCTAAAAAGTGACTTTCTAAATCAACTAAATAAATGCATAAAAAATATGAATTATTTTCTCGCAATGGGAAAAATTTCGCCATTCCGCGCTGTACAAAAACGCACGAATAAATAAATAAGTAAATTTAAAAAAATCTCATTAAATAAATAGGACTACAAAATCTGCTCATGAGTGAAAATGGCTACTTTGAAATTAGGTTTGCTATTATCTGTCAGTGCTATTCAAATACAGGGGGCGGCAATGGGGCAATCGCTCCTCCCTGAGAATCGTCTTAGTAAATATTAGATGGATAATCGACTAAAGCTTTATAATTATTCCCTTTTGGAACAAATTTTCTGAGAGATAAGTAAACATCACTAAGAAATTGCCCCTTCCTGAGCAAATTCCTGTGTTCGCGCTTGGTCACATCTGATATACAATCCATTTCTATCCCCCATCACAACATATAAATTCTAAAACATTGTCTATAGAATTTAGATTCGACTGTACGATCTCCATTTCAAAAATGCCATCTGTGTTTTATTATTTATTGAAATCCTTTCCCAAATCATAACCAAATCCCTAATTTTGTATACACGCTATGAAAAATTACGATTTTCTTCCCGAATAGACGGTCAATATTATATGCAATCTGTACTTGGAACGTACAGATTAAATTTTTTTTCGCTTTTAAAAGATTTCATTCCATATATAAGGCTTTTGAATACGTTCAAAAAGAAAGCGAAGTCTGTCTTCTATACATTATTCGGTTAATCATGGCGTAGACGTACTTTTACATAATATGTACGTATATAAAGAAAGTAAGTTAACATATTCACACTGACTAAGCACATACCTTGGTTTTTATTGAAGTCACTGAAATACATAAAGCTCTTGAGACTAAAACAATACGCACCCGAGAGCTGAAACCCATACGAACAGTTAGTTCAACGTTTATCGCGTTCTTTTTAGTTTAGGCTTACCAGCATGTTTCTTTTAACTATAACTTTCTTGATCTAGAAACAAAATGGTAGACAGGAGTTGTTGATCTTCCTGTGCGTTTTGTTATTTTACTGTCTGACAGGGGCCTCGGTGGCCGAGCGGTCTTAGTACCAGTTTCCGCCCGCTGCTTGCGCTCAGTAACGAGGTCGTGGGTTCGATTCCCACCTTGCCCTGGGTGTATTTCTGTTATTTCCTCTCTTTGTGATGTAATAAAATCTTTCATGTATTGTCTTGTGCTATCTGTCATATTGGACGACAGTTCATAAGCGAGTCCCGAGACTAAGCACACGAACTGGAAAATAAATGTACTTCAATCATATACTGTCTGACAGTCCAAATTTCCTCTATAAGCTAAAATTTACATTTTTCTTCTACAGTCAACGATTTAACAATCTTCCCAAAATTGAAAGACTCTTCGCGCACTGACAAGTTTAAATTTCAATATTATCCATCCGGTGAGAAATTAAAAAAATGCAAGTGTGTGTGTGAACAATCACGTAATAATGAAATCATTTTGAAAATTTGTTGCGGTTCTAAATCTTTCCTCTCAGCTTTAAAATTGGTAAGTTTCTATTTGTTTCGAAAATATCATAGAGCATTATTCTGAAAAGTTGTATACGTACCCTAAATTGCATGGTTCCATCCATTTAAAAGGTATAGGATCTAAGCATAAAAGCTACGAATATAGCCGAATCCTCTTGTAAATACTGTAACAAATAATTTTGTGAGTAAAATTATGTGTTGTAAATAATCGATACTAGATTCCTTAAAAGGCCGACCAATGATGCTTTTACCTCATGTTTTAAAACATCC
The DNA here is from genome assembly GCA_038502835.1 of Octonoba sinensis. Lineage (NCBI taxonomy): Eukaryota > Metazoa > Arthropoda > Arachnida > Araneae > Uloboridae > Octonoba > Octonoba sinensis. Next base: position 126,292,010 of record CM076599.1, read on the forward strand.
CTTTTTTTACACCAGGGGTCCCCAAACTACGGTCCGCCGGCCAAATCAGACCCATAAATGTCATCAATCCGGCCCGCGACAACTAATGGCTTATTGTGTTGTTATTCTTTCTGTGAAAAGTTGGGTAAAAAACTCATAATAATAACTCGGTTTTATCTACTTGGAGTTTATGACTTGTTTACTTGGAATACTGGAAGTTATTTAACCTATGTCAAAATAATTCAAATTATTTATTTTCTATTTCTTTTTATCGATGGCGATCAATAGATTACGTATGAATAATGGAGCTTCGGCTTGCTTACAACAGGAAAATTATCTTTTTTATAAGAGATAAATATACAGTAGAGTAACCACGGGAGGGGGGGGGGGGGAAGCACACCTAAAACGAGATAAAGAGTTTTTGAGAAATACGTATACTTGAATTGTACAATTTTTCTGATGCTATTTTAACGTATACCTGAAAACAAATGTAGTTTATTGAGTTATACCATATAAATAAATAAAATTTCTTAAGATTTTTTTTTTGTTCCACTTAAAATAATATAAACTACAAAATTGCAAGTTTATACACCACAACAACCTTTTTTGCGTGTGTTGGAAATGGGGAGGGTGATGCCTCAAATTATCGCCCCGGGTGACACCTATGCTAGGAACGCCACTGAAATATGCGCGGTTGGTAACAAGTGATTGACACGAACCCCTTCATTAGAAGGAAGCCAACAAGCAACAAGCAGAGTTACTGAATTTCATTTTTTATCGTTTCAACGCAAGAGAAAGTTGACTCGCTTTTCCAGATAACTTTGCTCATCCACTTGAACTGTTGTGATGGAAATTTTGCTCCAGGAATACTTAAAATGTTTGGATATTCGAAGCATTACTTTATAAACTATTAGTATTTTATCAAAGTTTTAAATAGGTCACGTTCTTTTGAATTTAATGAGGTGTATTTCTTAATGTGTATCATTAAATGCTACGAAAATTGACTGTTTAAACCTTGCAGAGGAAAAAGACTGAAATGTATAAAAAAAACTCTGGAATTTGTTTGCCCCTTTTTATTGGTTGTAAAAACCGCAGCTGTGGAACTCCTGCTAATTAGCGATATCAATGGAAAATGAACGAGTTGTAAAAAGAAACTCAAATGACACAGCTGTTAGCTTTTGCTAAATAGGAAAAAATAATGTAAATAAGGCAGAATAGGAAAGTTACAATTTAAACATTCCAAACAGTAAATGAAAGTTTTATGTCTAGTAATGCTACTTTTCTTTTTTTACTCCAGTTGATTTTTTTGTTTTTAAACTTTTCACGTAAGAAGCTTACTAAGAATTTTTGTATATTTAATACATAAATTAATGAATAAATAAATAAATTACGTATATATATATATATAAATATATATGCGGAATAATCAACTAAAATAATAAATTAACTTTGTGCAAGTAAACTGTACTTTGTAAAACTTTCACGTTAAGAAAGCACAAATAAGCTTATTTGTGCTTAACTTGAAAATTTTTATTACAGAATAACCAATTATTTACGTTAGAAATTTTCTAAATAAACTTTAAAAAATGTTATCCATTAAAAGATATTATCCATTGGTTTGATCCAATTAAGAGTCGAAATTTTTGTAAAAAAATTAATCCGTACTTTTCTACGTGTTTTAGATCTAAACAAAATGGCTTTCCAGTACAAGAGCTTACCTTAATTATAATTTATACGTGCTGTTGATGTTGGGGTGCACGGTTGCTATTTGTCATGTTATTAAGACATAATGAAAAGTACTTTTCTTCTTTAAGTTCAGACGGATTAGGGTAAATATAGAAAATAATAATAATGTTTTACCAAAAATACATTGGAATTGTCTTTGTAGCGATGTGATTAGTGCCTCAAATAGCCATCTTTGATAAAAGTACTAATTGTTAAAATTTAGAATAAAAGGAATTGATAAAAATTTGCACAAATACTATAAGCAAGGCTGAACTTGATCCAGTTTACTACAGTAATGGTTACGATCAAATTCAGCCTTGGCTATAAGTTGTCCATCTCGCGTTATTTCAAAGTATTTTTATCGTTGCCATTCAAAAGTTTGATTCAGATGAATTTCACAAACAGGATTATGTTTTTGTTTTAGTTAACGTTCTCTCTCAATAAAATGAGAATTTACTATAAAAACAACTCATGGAAGGTTTGAAAATTCACGATTTTCCGTTTTGTATGAAGTTTCTTAAGATCAAGAAAGGTGGGTTTTTTTTCATCAAAATGTATAATAATGATTAAAAGAAAAAAAACCTTTCACGACGCCATTTTTTTAAGTTCCCAATTATCATCTATATCACTATATTCAGTGGCGTTCCTAGCATGTGTGTCATCCGGGACGGGAATTTGGGGTGTCACTCCCCCCCCCCCCAAAAAAAAAAAACTTTACTTCATTGTACAAACTTGTAGTTTTGTAGTTTATACAATTTTACATTATTTCCATTTGTGAAAAAAAAATCTTAAGAAATTATATTTTGATCATTCGGTGAAATTTTCAATTTTCAGTTGTTCATTCGTTTGCAGTACATTGAAGTAGCACCAGTAAATTTGCAATTCAAAATTACTCCTATATCTATCATATATTCTTCCCGTTGTTGCTATTTAAAGATTGAAATACTAAAATCCTGATTAGAACTGCTACCATTTAGAATTATTTTCGAAAAGAAATTTCTAGAAAGTCGTATCTTATCACCAAAAGAACTTTTAGGAAAGATAAGGCTTTAAACGTGAGCAAATATTAGATAATTTCTGAAGAATGCCAGGTAATAATATAATGTCTGCATTCTGTAAATGAGGATTTGTCTTTTTTTTCCTTTACTTAATGTTCTATTTTTCAGCGCTTCAGGAATTTCACTAATTAGAAGTTCGGGTTCATAAAAGAGTTAACTTTTTAAAAAAACTTCTGATTAATTTTTTCCTCTTTGAATTACTTTCGATCGTCACCGAGTGCACTTTTCTCTAATAGTCTCCAGTCTAATTAGAGTTAAAATCTTTTGATGATAGACATTTCGTTTGTGATTTTTTTTTTTTTTTTGCATAAATTATTTCATTTTTTACCTACTTTCTCGTAAAAGTAAAAAATAAGGTAAGTAATTAAATAAAGATTTAAAATGTTGTCTGTCTGTCCCCCACCCCGCCTCTTATAACTTTTGAGGGAATTGTCCGATTCGAAAGATTTTTTTTTTTTTTTGCATTCAAAATATCGGCTAGGACATTTCATTTCCATATTTTACTTTTTGATTTGAACAATTCTTCGCACAATTTTTAACAGTTCAAAAAATCTTAACATTGGCGCCATGGGCGAAAATGAAGCAAATTACGTAAACTCTGCACCTAAGATCCAGGTTTCTATGAACAAGCTTATTGGGAAAAGGTCTCGGGATGAAATATTTTTTGATTTGAGCAACATTTGTTCCTTTTTTAACAATTAAAAAAAAAAAAAAAACTCCTATGGGAAATATTAATCTTATATAAACCCTGATCTAACAGACGAATTTGCTTGGAGCAAACTTAATCGGAAAGATGCTATGACGTAGAACATGTACATATATGAAATCCAACCAGAACTAAACGAGCCTATTTCTCTATGAAATTTTTTGATCGGAATGTTAAAGGATATTTCTGAATGAATGTATGAATAAATGAATGAGTGAAAAAAGGAATGAATAAATGAGTGAATAAATGAAAAATTAAACAAATGAGTGAATAAATACATGATTGAGTAAATGAATGAATGAGTTAGAGTGAACAAATAAGTATTAACCGTTGAAAAAGGTAATATTTGAGGTAATCAAGAAATAAAGCTAAATGAGAAAGATTGCTAGCTTATAAATTTGAATTTGGGTGTATACGGGAAAGTAGGCTCGTATAGTTATAGACAGATCTTCTTGTTTATAAATATACTAGTATGCCCGGCAGTCATACGAAATGACCGCTGTTCTAGATATTGTAAGTTGTAATTAAAATGATTTGTGCAAAGGTGTCTTCTAATTCAAACTGAATTATATAGTTCAGGCGGCGAGGACGCTCCTTTGCTTACTGCCCCACACTACTATACATTTATTTACTATATACTAAAATTGTTTGAAAAATATACATTTACCATCCAAAAAACGTATTGAAAATTTTATTATGCTTTTCAAAACAACAGTTTTAACGAAACTGGGGAAAAAAGGGCGCTACCACTGTAATAAGAAAAGTATGAATTTGGCAGCGGATAAAGAAATAAATTAAAAAGAAAGAAAGGATTAAATTAAATTCGCGTATGCATTCATTTTTAACGGAAATTGAAAATACAGCGAAGCCTCACTCAATATGCTAGATGAACGTTTTGATTATTATTAGTATATTTGTTACATTTGTTAAATGGCAACTGCATTGATTTGTTTGTTCACACGGCAACTGTAATTATACTGTTGGAAACGACGGCAACAATTCAAAAATAAAATAAAACGGGTCGCAAAAAGCATTGAAAAATTTAAAAAAATAATTTAATAAAAAAAACTAATTGAGGCACAACTTTCATTTTTGCGGCGATGCGTTTCTCAGGTCGTAAACATTAACCGTGCCGAATGTGGTCCCGATCGGTAGAACGGACTGGGATCCTATAGCGGACAGACAGACAGAATAAGCCGCTTATATATAAGATTCATAATGTTTAACTATTTTCTAAATTTATTCCTTAAATATATTTACGACGAACTAATGTACATCTTTATCATCAAACTTCCCAATCTGCCAAAATTAGAACATACTCCGCCAGAATGTCAACCTCTAGCGTTTATTATTACACTGTGCAACAAATCTGAACTTTTTTTTTTTTTTGTCCTTTAGATGAAACTATTTGATTCTATATAAACAAACCAAAATAGTCCATCACGTACCATTTTTGCTGGAGACCCACTTCTCATATTTATACAATTTGGCTATAGAGGACTGTAACTGAGGTTTACTTATTGAAAACACAAACACTAAAATGATTTTTTAAGGCCGTTTCATCTTGTAGGCATCTGTTGGTGCGTCCTGATAACAGATCAGCAATATTCAGCTCCTTACTTCCATTCCATCGACTGCTGAAACGCTTTTCAAACACAGAGATGTCCTGATGAAACCTTTCCCCATGCTCATCACTAATTGCGCCAAGGTTTTGAGGAAATAAGCCTATATGAAAGTCCAAAAAGTGTAGTTTTAAAGACATATGGCAACCTAATAATACAAAAGCGTTTTATCATGTCGCCAACAAAATTTTCGTAGTTTTCAGCTTTATCATTTCCAAGGAAACGTGAGCACACTGATTTAAAGGCCAGCCAGGCGGATTTTTCGGCTTCTGACTGTTTGTTTTCATAGTTCTCATTATGAAAGTAGTTCCTTAAGTTGTGGGTCAATAAAAATCCTTTCTTTTACTTTTGCTTAACATAAATTTTTGAATTTGTTCCTGAGATACAAGAAAGTCACTCCTCTGTCCAGAGCTTTTACAAATATTTCGATAAACCAAGTTTAAGGTGCAATTGTGGAAAAAAGGCACATTGTAGATTTACGAGTGGCTCATTTGATATGATTTGCCACTCATAATTTTAAAATTTCCTTTGTGTTTGCAGAATATGATACAGGAATGAATAGGAAAAAAAATACTTAGATGGAGGAGCACTTATAAACAAGCGCTACTCTGCTGAATTGTGCTCCTGTCCTAATGCTTGAAATAGTACATTCACATCACAGAAGCATACTAGTTTTTCGTTCTCTGCGAAATAATCTACAAAATGCCTTTGTAGTCTTGTAAAAGACTCTAAACTTTGAAAAGTAGATAGAGCTTTGTTGCCAAAAATATCGCTAAAGTAACCCAAGTTCATTAAAAAGGTCTCTGAAATGGCAACGATTTCACTGTCAATGAGAAAGATATAATTTAAATAAATTTAGTCGATAAATTACGAAAAGATACACATTTATCCAGAAAATATGTAAAAAGCTAAAATGTGGAATTTTGGTACGTGATAGGCAAAAAATAATTGCAGATTCGTAATTTTCAGCCAAAAATGCATAAGAAACAGACATTTTCATCCAAAGGACATTTTTCGTGTTGCACAGTGCGCGTACTATTATTTTTATCGCGTACTATTATTTTTATCGAAGTGACTTTTGCATTTTTTTTTTTTTTTGATAAAACATTGTTTAATATATTTTTTGCTATAAAATATTTTAAGCGTGCGAGTTGCATTTCTTTTCAATTTTCAACCTCTTTTAAGTAACTTTTTTTCGCCGCTATGGAGCATTTGCTTCAAAATTTGTTTTAGGAAAAATTCTAATTTCATGTGATTAAAATATCTAATCTGTATTTGAATTTCATTTTTGTTGGTTTTTATTAGCTTTCGCTTGGTCTCATTTCCGCATATAGTTTTTAATAACGCTTAAATGTCGTCTGCTTTATTTCACTTTGTTAAAATATGTTAACGTTTAATTTTAATTTCCATGGCAACATAATATATAATTCAATTCTAAACGTTTTCTTCAACTTTCAACTAGCGAACACTTATGATGCTGTTCTTTTTATTGCTTTAAGGTTTTGAATTTTTAAGGTTAAAAGGTAAGTAATTTTTGAACTCATTACTCAATTTTTCTGTTATTTAAATGTATAATCAGAGCTGCCGAGAGACAAGGCGGGCCCCATGTCAGTTTGGTGCCCCATAAAGCTTGCATCTTAGCCACAAGAAACAGTTTCCCCTCGGCACTACTCCGTTGCTGAACCAGGCCCTCTCCCAGCAAGCCCTAACTATCGCACGGGCATCCGGGGCCCCTGCCCTGGGCATTAACTCTCTAAGGGGCATGAAATTTTCCCATAATATCATTTAAATTCCTTTAAAAAAATTGTAACCTTAAATAATCAGTTTAATAAATAATAACCGCTGGCAATTCTTCATAATAAGAGGTTGTTCTCCATAATAACCAATTAGTACACGAGCACATGCATACATGTAAGTGAACCATTCCAAGGAGGACAGGAAAAGTTGACAGTGCCCTGGGCAGGAAAACTTGTTAGTCGGGCCCTCCAAGGCCGGCCCCATGAATCAGCCATACCTAACACCCCCTCTCGACGGCCCTGGGCATTATAGGAGTGCAATAACACTGGTCAACAAGTGTTTTGCCCCAAGAATGAATTTTACTTTTCCTGAAGTAGTTTTGCACGAGGAATCCATATATGGCATCAAAATTTTTCCATCACGTATAGTTTTTAGCCTACTTTCCCGTAAAAGTAAAAAAAAAAATAATAAAGCATGAAAGAAGGCTTAATGTATCGTGAAAATATCGTTAGAAATCAAGAAAAGTCAAAAATAAATTAAGTAATTAAATAAAGATTGAAAAATAAAAAATTTGAAAGTAGGGTTTTGAGATGGGGAAAAAAGTGTGTCTGTCGGTCTGTCGGTCTGTCCCCCCCTAATAACTTTTCAACGAATTGTACGATTCGAAAAATTCTTTTTGCATTCGAAAGATATCGGTGAGGACATCTAATTTCCATATTTTATTTTTTGATTTGAACAATTTTTTGTTCAATTTTGAACAGTTCAAAAAATTTTAACATTAGCGCCTATGGGCGAAAATGAAGCAAATTATGTAAACTCTGGGTACAAGATCCAAGTTCCAATGAACAAGCTCACTGGAAGAAGTTCTTGGCGTGAAATATTGATTTGAACAATTTTTGTTCATTTTTGAACAGTTCAAAAAAAAATTAACATAGTGCCTACGGGGAAATTTCAATCCTATATAAATCCTGATCTAACGGGCCGATTTGCTTGGAACAAACTTTATCAGAAAGCTCTTATGACGTAGAACATGTACAGATAAAAAGTTCATCCAGAACTGACGAGCCTATTTTCTTATGAAATTTTTGAGCGGGATTTTCAAGAATATTTTTGAATTAATGAAAGATTAAATGAATAAACAAAATAATGAATGAATAAATGAGTGAATAAATGAATGATTGAACGAATCTGTATTAACCGTTGAAAAAGGCATATTTGAAGCAATTAAGAACTAAAGCTAAACGAGAAAGAGAGAGAGATAGCTAGATTATAAATTTGAAGCTGGTGTATACGGGAAAGTAGGCTCGTATAGTTCTAGACGGAACTTCTTGTTTATTTATGAGAAAGGAAATGTTCGATTTTTACGTTTTTTCAGTGTTTTTTCCGATCATGCAGCATCGTTTTAATTGAGATAAAGTACACAAAAGAGCTTGAATGTCAACCGTTAAATCAGTGGTCACTTTATTTTGCTGGTAAAAACATAGTGGAGTGTCGCAAAAAGCCCCCCGCAGGCCCCCAAACGGAAATGCGTATCAAATTACTGCACTGGGTAAGGGTCTCGGTAGGAATTTCGCGAGCATTGGGATATAAAGGCAAATAGGCAAAAGATTGATACTGTACTACACGTTTAATGAGAATGAGCTACTATTTTTAATCATAGAATTCTGATGTTGTGTGTAAAAATTCCCCCTAAAAACATGGGAGCTGTATAAGTGATGAACATGGAGAACGGTTCCGTCAGGACTTGTCAGTTGTAGAAAAGAGATACATCAAGGGAAGTGGAGCTCAACTATGTTAGCAAATTACTGCTGGACGTTAAAAAGGGACATTCCTGAGGCAAAGTATGCCAGAACATGTCAAAATCGATCCTTTTACGGTAAATAGAAAATTACTTGGTTTTTTAGTGGAAATGCTTCCAATGTAAAAATTACAATGCCTTTAAAAAGGGGGGGGGGGATCCTAAAGATTTTTTTTGATTGATGTTCGAAGCATTTTCCATGCTGCATTCGAAAATGAAAACCATTTTTCTTATCGCGTAAGGATTTTGCTTGTAAGGTGCTCTAATAATTTAGGGTAAGTGTTACGTATTAATGTCAACTATTGCAGCACCTTGCACGGAAAATCCTTACGTGATAGAGAAAAATGGTTTTCATTTTCGAGTTCAGCGTGAAAAATACTTCTGAGATCAGTTAACAAAGTCTTTGGGGCAGAAAAAAAGTTTTTTTTTTGTAGACCAGTGTAATTACAAAATCATTGTCTGTTATTATTGCTATTTCCAATAAAGTTCTCTGTAAGTAACACAAAGATACGATATTTTTTTTTTTTTGTGTGAAGGTTAAGAAAGAGTGGGTTTGTTAAATTATTTTGATAAAATATAAAATTCAAGTTTCTGATCACTGGCTTCTTAATAGCAGTTGTGTGTTCTACAGCATAATTGTCTCTTTTTAATTCAGTCTTAATTTCACATGTTCGATCAAAGTAGTGATAAGAAGGTAATTGTCCTAGATAACTTTGAAGTTCTGCTAATCTCATCCTTTAGAACACGCACTATCGTTTCGAACGTGCTTGTTGTTCTAAACACCATAATTAAAAAGTTGATCTCACTTCATCTCAAAGAAACGGGATTCTTTGCTTAATAAATTCAAACAGAAACTCGGAATATCAGCCGCACAAAAGGAAATGGCGTCCTCCTTGACACAATTCGAATTATACGCTATGGATAGTATATTTTCAGAACGTATCAGTAAAGCCTTAAGGTAAAACAATTAATTTGTTAGGACTTTTATTTAATCATCGATATATTTTCCGGGTATATGACATGTTCTTGACGACGGTGGATTGTAGGAAGCCAAATTATTCGCTTGTAAACAAATTTAGTTGTGAGATAAATTGCAAATGGAATGCAAAAATAACTTTTTAGATTTCAGAGATAAGGTCAGAACATTTCAGAACAATAAAATGTTCATTTGATGTATGAGTTTCATTTATTTTTTTTAATACACTGCTTAATTTCTAACAAAACAAGAGCAGGAGCTCTGTAGTGTTTGTTCACAGCTTCTTTTTATACGTAAATACAAGTTCTACCATCAAGCAGAGCAATCTCACTGGCGGAGTACCATGAAGAACCAATAATGTTCAAGAGAGGAACTGCTGTTGTAAGGAAAGTCCCGTTTCTGATCTCGTTTTATTTTCTTCCGAACTGATGCTATATGCTAGTTTATAAATTTACTTACTTTCAATATACAGAGAAGCAAACATTCTGATTATCGTACTAAATAAACGCACCTGCAAAACGAACTTCCTTAAAACTCGAATGGATTCGCTCTTTTCTGCCATTCGCAGAAGCGTCCAAACATCAAAAGTCCATGATAGAACTGTAATGCCGCGTTTACACCAAAGTTGATAACTGAAAGTTGACAAAATATTGTTTGTAGAAAACTAAGTTGTCAACTAAAAGTTGCTTTTCTCAAATTACAGAGCAACAAGTGGAAGATTTTTTGTAGAAAACTAAAAGTTGCTTTTCTAAAATGGAAAACTTGTTGCCAAACAATTGGTGCCCCGTCACGTCCGGGGCGCGTGGAGGGGGAACAGTTATCCACTAGTTTCTCACAAGTTGCTAGCGCATAGCACTCAGCAATAAATCTTCTACTTTTAGTTGTCAACTTTCTTTGATCTTTACCGACACGCCGTGGGAAACCAGAATTTAGTGGAAGATTTGTCTTTCCACAAGTAGAAGACAGAAAAAGTTGCTGCATTTTGTAGAAAAAGCAACAAATTGCCGCAACTTGTAGAAAACTTTGTGGAAGACTTTGATGTAAACGCGCGATTATACGAACTTCTTTCATATGTAAAAAATCGCATAAAATGTAAAATTAGTACAGAAACTGGTCTCCTGCAAACTCCTTTGCAAGTTAAGCCCTGCTTTTAAATCATGATTTGTATCCTTTGCAGTCCTAAAAATACCATAAACACTAGGCTGAAATAATAAGACATATTTATTTTTCACATTCTTCATTTCTCGAGGAATGGGTTAAACATTTTATCTGTCAACAAATTCGTTGCCCTTCAAATTTTATGATCTTAGATTGCTGTTAACACTGATAAACTGATAAGACACGTGGGGGGGGGGGGGGGGAGCGACATTTATCATGTTTTTAAAATTACCTAGAAATATCTGAAGTGATAAAAATTGTTATTTTCATCTCGTGTTGAAATGGGTTCTGTGTTACATAGGCATTATGTAAAGATTATCATTTGTAATGAAAAAAATCCCAGCCATGTTTTCTTTCATTTATGCATTTTTTTGGTGCCCGAAAAGCTCCTATGATGCACCGAAGAAATTTATCACAACTTTATGGAGGAAAAAATCTAAATTTTGCATTATGATTTTAAATAATTAGACATGTTACGTCATATTTAATAGTAAACTGGCTTTTCTGAGATAAACATGCGTCGTATGCACCGGAAAATGTAAATCACAATTATGAGTTGAGTCAATATCTTGTTTCGCGCAACTTTCTGCATTATAAATTAATGTTATTTTAAAAACGCATAGGAATTTCCTTAGCAGAACCATCTTGCTAAACTACTTAACCCTCCGTTAGGACCTCGAATCTGTCTGATGCATAAATAATAGCGATGAGCGCATTTTATACCTAATATATTGACACAAGGAGCAGTATTTGTTACTGAAACTAGCATGTTACCTGACTATTAAAAATAATGGATTGTTGCTGAAGTAATACAAAAATTAGCACCTATCTACCTGTATCGCTATTTTATTTATGCATCCCCAACAGATTCACGCGCCTAACGAACGGTTAATCCAGCCCCGTGTGTAAATATTAATGGTGTCTAAATCTTACTTTTTAACTTTTACCATTTTTCAATTCAGAAAACATTTCTAAGCTTCCGACACTAAGCCGCAGTCATGACGAAAATTTTTCTACCATGAAAAAAAGAATTGTTTGTAACTTCGAACCAAACGTATGCAGTATTTTTGTAAACTTGTGCTTAATAATATTGATTTTATCTTTTAATGTTTCTGCACGAAGTCCAAAATGTCAACGATTTTATTTTGCTATTATTTTTCATTTTTCTGTCTTTGTTTTTTTTTTTTCAAAAACTCCAATTAAAATGATACAGACCCATAATTGACAACTAAACGAGTTCTACATTATAAGAACCCGACATGAAAGGACCGTTCATAAATGTGTCACTTTTTTTCAATATATTTGACCCCTTTCCCCTTTGACACAAAATGCCCCACTTCGCCATACCCCTACCCTCCTTTGTCACATATCACGCTATTATACATAAGCATATGTATATGCAGCTCAGAAACAAAGCACTGCGTTAGAGATCACGTTTCTAATTTTAACTTTGAACTTTAAATGACATTTGTGAGCATAATTATGATAATTATGACATTTGTACTAGGGATGTAACGAATAGTGATTTGGCCGAATAGCCGAATACCGAATATTCGGCCATTTCTTCCAGGCCGAAGCCGAATATTCGGTCCTTTCTTCAAGGCCGAATGCCGAATATTCGGCGGCCGAATATTAAAATTTCTAGAAAATCGTTGTAATCGAAAGTATTTGTCAAATTTAAAATTATTCACAAACACCAATTACACACAATCTATGATGCATGACTTAATTCTGTTTGTTAAGAATTTATAACTATTTAAAACTAATATATTTTCACTATTGTTTTGAATGTAATAAAACTAAGAATTTCACCCACAAGCAAAATAGAAATGACAGGTTTTACGGTAGTAAGCATTAGCTTTATTTTACTAATTATTTAATTTCAATGAAAGAAATACTAGTGCTTAGTGAACTTTTACCTTGCTCAAAACTGTTTTATGAAGACATTTTAAAAGTTAATATTTTTATTTCATGGGGTTTTTTGCATACCTATTTTTAAAAGACTATTAAAACTTAATGCACTTGACTGGAATATGTTTTTATTTTCAAAAACCCCAATAACTTTTGCTATCTAAATATTCATGCTATATTCTGGTCTTTTCACATTTCTCTCTAACCCAATATTCACAATAAATCAGTCTACATAAACAATGTCTAGCTTCCACTTTGTTAATAATAACAAAAGAAATTTATCATATTATCTATTATAATTAACTCTTGGCAGCTTTTGGGAGCAAATGCTAAACATAAAATACAATAAAACAACTTTAAAATCTGTCTTCGCTCAATCAAGGCATAAAACAAGGTTTTAAAAAAAGTAGCTTTTGTCTAAATTATTTTTATTTATTAAAACTATATACTAATGTAGTCTTTTGCAATAATTATATTGCAATTTTAAATGTTTAAAATCCACTAATTTCTTAATGTTTTTACATTTCTACTGCAGCAGAACTATTCGGCCGAATAGTCCATCAATATTCGGCCAGGCCGAATATGACCTTACCCAGTATTCGGCCAGGCCGAATATTCGGCCAGATGATGAAATGACTATTCGGCCAGGCCGAATACTCGGCCAAAGGGCCGAATACCGAATAGTGGCCGAATATTTGTTACATCCCTAATTTGTACTTAATCCTCTAATTCCCAGCTCCGCCTCAAGGCGGGCAACACTAAATCGCATTTGAAGCTAAATTCTAATTTTTGCCATAACTGCCCAGGTCCACCTCAAGGCGGACATACCCTTTATCAGGTGTAACAAGTGTCGGTGTACCGATAACAAAAATTTTAATACAGATTCAGTTTCAGAAGCATTCATTTATGAAAGGAGAGTTTCTGCGTGACGATAAAAAACTTGGGCATTAGAGGGTTAATTTGTACAAAATGAGGTAAAGGTTTACAATGCCTAAGAAAATCTTCTTTTAAAATTTAAACAAGAAATAAATTTAAACCTTAATCAGCATCGGTGTTTACGATACAAAATGATCAATGAAACTTTAAAATCAAATTATGAAAGTCAAAGAAACTTTTAAAAATAAATTTAATTTGCTGATTTTAAATGTTTTTATAGAAACCAAAATGTGCAATGTCACACTTCCTGTTACCCCCTCCCCTCTCCTTATCACAAACATTCACAATTTCTCGAACCCCCTCCCCCTTCAAAGCGTGTTATCATTTATGAATGACCACGAAACTGATTTTTCGAATTCATTCTACAGTACCGAGTTCAAGAAGTCTTTTTGCTTGGAGGGTGACAAACATAAGTCCTTCCACATACAGAAGAAAAGAGCTCGTTATCTTTTGGGCAAACACATACCCACCCAGTCCATTTCCTCATTTCATTTATGCTATTTATTTTTCATTTCAAGCTGCCATAAATTTTTAAGATGCCTGCATTTACTTTTCCTGATCCCGGCAGCGGGAATCTTCGATAACCGGAAAAGCTTATTGAAAGGAATCTGAGGGAACACACACTGATATCTTATCTTGCGTTTCTGATAAATATGTCATAACGAGGATTTGTGATGTGGACTTTTCTTAAGCCCATGGTTTTGTTGGAACTTTACATGAAATTATGAAAAGAAAAAAAACCGTGAGAATTCTTATTTTGAATCCTCAAATTTTGAAACTTTTTTTCCTTCATTCATCATTATTACAATATTATCATTTGTGTCTCTCTCAACCTGGGACCATTATGGTTGGTGACAATTTTAATGATCCCTCCCTAATAATGATTGAAATTAAATATACTTTCAAAAAATAATATTCATTATTACTGGTCAATGGATTATGATTAATAATCATAATGATTAAGAGTTGTCGTATTTTTATGACATTTGCATTTTAAACTTTTTTCCCGCTTATAGATTACAATAATAATTAGTAGTATTATAAATTTTTTGTTGATTTTGGAGTCATTTTTTAAGTTTTTAAAAAGGGTGCAACCAAGTCTCCAAGAGAAAAGTCTGCTTGAGCCACTGACATTTTATTAACATATTTTTTTTTTTTTGGTTTGTAGTAATTTTTTGAAGGAGATAAAAAACTTTAATAACCTTCCTCTTCATATATCAACTCTCTTAAAATATTTCTCATAAAATTTCAAAAAATTTAAAAATAAACAAAGAAAGCTTTTTTTTAAAGCCCCTCTCCCCTCCTTCCCGCCACTAATTATTTTATGATGGATATTCGATGGTTACGAATAATGAGATTAGTTTTAATTATTTCGTTCTGATATTTAAAAAAAAAGTCGAATATGCCCAATAAAAAAAAAAAACTAAAAATTATAAACAGTATGTGTCGTATTAAAATATTTTTTAGCACGGATGTACTTCGAAGACGGAGCGGAGCAACTGCAATAAGTGGTTGCTGCAGTTTCCTGGTTTTAAAGTAATTTTATGGGCAACCTTAGAGGTTTTTGAGGTTATCAAAGTCAGGGCTCTAATGACGATGATAAGACAATTATTATGTGTAGTTCTCAGGGCCTTATTTACCATTAGGCCCGCGCCTAGGGGCCCCACTTTCAGAGGCCCCCCCTAATTTTGGTTATTATTATTATGTGTACCGTAATTATCTGTGCATAGCCCGCGGGTTATTACAAAAAAAAAAAATAATTTTTTACTACCTGCGAGCAAATATATCGATGCGGGCTACATGAAATTCAAAAAAAAAAAAAAATATTAAAAAGACAACTACCGTACAAAAATATCGAAATATTTTCCTGCAAAACAAAATGCAGAGAAATAAATCGTAGCTTTCGAAGCAATGGTCCAAAAAAAAAAAAAAAAAAAAAAAAAAAAAAAAAAAAAAAAAAAAAAAAAAAAAAAAAAAAAAAAAAAAAAAAAAAAAAAAAAAAAAAAAAAAAAAAAAAAAAAAAAAAAAAAAAAAAAAAAAAAAAAAAAAAAAAAAAAAAAAAAAAAAAAAAAAAAAAAAAAAAAAAAAAAAAAAAAAAAAAAAAAAAAAAAAAAAAAAAAAAAAAAAAAAAAAAAAAAAAAAAAAAAAAAAAAAAAAAAAAAAAAAAAAAAAAAAAAAAAAAAAAAAAAAAAAAAAAAAAAAAAAAAAAAAAAAAAAAAAAAAAAAAAAAAAAAAAAAAAAAAAAAAAAAAAAAAAAAAAAAAAAAAAAAAAAAAAAAAAAAAAAAAAAAAAAAAAAAAAAAAAAAAAAAAAAAAAAAAAAAAAAAAAAAAAAAAAAAAAAAAAAAAAAAAAAAAAAAAAAAAAAAAAGAGGTACATTTGCCCTTGGAATTTTTTTTTTTTGGCGGCCGATGGAGGCGTCAATCATCCAATGGCGTAGGTTGCATTTTCATTTTACATTATGGTGATATAAAGACCTAAAACAACAGACAGAGACAACTTCAACAGACCTTTCACGGCTACAACCATTGCGTAAAACGACAAAAAAGAAGCGGGCAATTTCAGTTGAACAGAAAACAATATACAGTAGAACCTGCATAAGTTCACACATCAGTAGAGTACATGTTCCATACCTGCAAATATTTAATTTTGCATGTACTCCATATAAAAATAGATATTTTTATGCATGTAACGTCATTTTTTCGTTTCATAATATGTATAGTAATTACCTTTTTTTGCATATTTGACGACATTTTCATTCATTTAAACCCATGTTTCCCTCTTTATTTGGACAGAGTCCGTGTTATCCGAGTTTTCGATTATCCGAGGTACCCTTGGTCCACATTACCTCGGATAATCGAAGCTCTACTGTAATATAGAGTGTGAAGAAAATGTATGAAGTTATCATTTTGAATTTTACAGAATAAAATAATGGTCACGTATTTCGTTTAATTTTTGACTGTCTTGGGATGGTTTTGCGTAGTCAGAGGGAAGAGTCCTGCCTTTCAAAATTTCCCAGATTCTCTGTATTATAATCTATCCTAATTCCCACACGTGTTTCTCTGTATTTTAAGGAATTCAGCCATACTTTTATAATTTCTATGCAGTAATGAATTCAGCAATACCTTTATAATTTTCATGCAATTCCAAGATAAATCTTCGTCTTCAAAAATTTTCAACCTTACTTGCACAAAAATACTTTTGCTGATTTTTTTTCTTTTAAAAAACTGCAACCTTGACTTGCTTAGCCACATATTTAACAATTGATCTAATTAAGCATTTGTAAAAGTCATTTGTGGTTGTTCTTATAATAAAGCTGGATTCAGACACACCGTTTTATATATATATTCAGCGGCTCACGGACAAGGGGAGACCAACAAGACAGTTCCCCCCCCCCCTCCTGAAGGCGTCGGATATCTGACGTCCGACCGATTTTCCTGAAATATCTGGTAACCGATCCGGTCACTGCATGAAAAATCCGGTATCCCCCATGTCAAGTTCGATTTACATGTATAAAATTTATAGGTTTCAAACACAAGATATGTTTCAAACACACAGAAAAGGCATACGAGAGACACTAGATATTCGTTGTTCGGGAAAACAATACGCAGTTTCATCCTAGATTTTGACCTTGGTCCACCCCCAAAGCAAAAACCCGTGTGCGCTACTGCATATATATTGTTTATACATATATGCTTAATGAATATATAAAGATTTTCATATTCATTTAAAGGAAAAAACCGTGTGTGGTACTGCATATATATATATATATATTGTTTATACATTATGCTTAATAAATAATACATAAAGATTTTCATATTCATGACACACACAACTCTTAGGATTGCTAAGTATTCTTCCAAAAAATAGTGGTCAAGCGAGGAACGGGGTGGAAAAAGAAAGATGGGAAGTAAAAAGAAAAATTAATGCTTTCACTACAACCAATTCTTTTAAGGAAATTCTTTTCATTTTTTTCTACCATTTTTTTAAGGAAAAAAATAGCGGACTTGATGTGAAAATTGCAATTGTGGACGCCTAGCAATCTAACCCCACCTAAAAAGAAAAAGTTGGTTGCTCCCCTAGACAATCTAAAATATGAGAGCATCAGAGTTTAGCACGTACCGTTTCGTTTTCATTGACTTTTTCGGCCGCTGCTTCCTTGAACTTTCGACAAGTTTCATCAGTTGACCTTACCAACTTTCTACATGTGACACAGTTACCTAGCGTTCGACTCTCTAGAAGAAGCCTTTGTGCTTGAATTATCAAGTCACTGAAAGCGAAAGGTTGCGCCAGTTGAAAGAAAAGATTACAAGATGGTCATTGACGTAATGCTGTAGGTCAACACTTTCTCGGTTAATTTTGTTGTTAATTATGTTCTTTTAAGGAGACTCGTACTTGCACAGCCATCTTTTTCGGCCCGGTTTGTACGTTTGTTTCCTTTTCGGCCAAGCATTAGTCAGGGGGTGGAAAAAAAGAATTTTATCAACGCGCCAAAATTAATGTAACTTTTTTTTTATTGCCAATTGATTAGTACAACATTCATTCATTTTAAAAATTCTACAAAAACGCATAAAATTGTAATGACTAATAAAAGGAACTATTTGTGGGATTTGTTTTAAAAAATTTCCCGCCAGGTTACATGTAAGATCTTAAACATCCAGCCAATTTGCCAGTAGGTGTTAACGATTGCAAAGTAATACAGAGATCTTACTCTACTGATCTATTCTAGACATCCACTAAATCGCTCATGGGTTGCAATAGTGGCACAACTCAAAAAACACGCGTGTTGGACTAAGAACATATGTAAATATGAAAATGCACATTCTTTTCAGCAGCAAGACTAATTCAATATTAGGCTGTAAGATGGCAGCAAACTAAAGCATTTCTTATGCATTTTCCTTAGCAATAAAAACTTTAAACCCACTTATCTCAAAACATGATTTTTTGAGTTGTGCCGCTATTGCAGCCTATGAGCGAAATATTTTTAACAAAGCGAGTCCACTGCACCCCATTTCAGGTTGGGAAAGACTCCAACCTCTTCCAACCTGCTCTGGATCTCTGCAGCCATCCTCCCAAAGCATCTGGAAATGATTCGACTGGATTCTCATCGTGGGAGAGATCGCACGTGTTGCAACCATTTGACGTAACAGAAACCATCTGTCCCCGCGCAACCACCGGTGGGCGGAGAAATCCTTCTCTAGTTACTAATAAAACCCTCCGCCGATGAGAACTATTTTTAACAGCGCGAAGTCCACACTCTGTCTCTGTCACAATTAATTAGCGATGATTTGTGCGGTTGCGGAGAGAAAAAAAAGAGGTTATCTTTTCGGCGTAGATGCCACAGATTACGTGGAAATATTTAAATAAAGGACAGTTGTTTATTTTCAATTTTTTTTATTGTTAATATAATACAGTTGTCCCAGACGCGCGGCTTGGTTTTAACAGGATAATATTGCGCTTATGACTGTATTAAAGGGGGGGGGGAGGAGCGCTTT
Organism: Octonoba sinensis; assembly: GCA_038502835.1. Classification (NCBI taxonomy): domain Eukaryota; kingdom Metazoa; phylum Arthropoda; class Arachnida; order Araneae; family Uloboridae; genus Octonoba; species Octonoba sinensis. The sequence goes on from CM076599.1 coordinate 126,311,109, forward strand.
TTTAAAAGCCATACATTGAATCTCAAAAGTGTCTACTTATCAACGACGGGTTGATTTGTAGAGGATGGAGGGACAATATTGTGTAGCTAACTTTAATCCCATATAAAACGGGTAAAAATGAACAAATCAAAACCTTTTCAATTACAATTTTTTATTCAACTATTAAACTAATGTAATAAGCAAAAAAAAAAAAATGAACATTTGCTACATTTGATTATAAAAGCATCAAAACGAACACAAAAGTACAATAGTTGCCCAATATGCGGGGTAATACGGTGAACAAACAATAACACACCCTCAAAGTCATTTATCACCTTTATCACTCTCATATTAATCTTTAGTTATGACTTTCGCATAGCATACAGATGTGAACTTCTGCATCGTCTTTATTTTATCTCTAGCACAAAAATTGTGCACAGGGTTTGTAGGCCCAAAATTCACATCAGTGCACCGTCTCAACCTTCTTCGGAGAAGTCGTGGCAGCATTGACATTGGTTGTCATCTTCTGTGTCACTGGACCTTATTTTATGGTATTTTGATGGTATTTGTATGGTATTTCATAAGGGTTTGTTTAAAATCAGAACTCCCTACTTTTATCTTAGCAGTATGTGTTTTTTTCTCTCTTTTTTCGGTTCTTTGTTTCATTAGAACTCTTTAAGAACATTTTTCGCTTTCTTTTAGAAGTTTTCGGCGATATTTTTCTTTTACTTTCTTCAAACACTTCATTCTTATAAGGTGACTCAGTTAAAACAACAGTTTTTCGACATCTATTGCAGGGTTTTCTTTTGCTTTCTTTATTCACTTTCGGAATAGCTAAAATGAATTCAGGGCTGACAACTTGAAAGAAGAAGAGGCCATTTATTCTTTGTCTGGTGGCTTTTCTGGTGTTGACCGGGAGAGGCAAGACGGAGAAGTTCCCCATCTCGCCTCTCCCGGTCATGCCTCCAAGCATGCTTTCAGGTTGTGTTAGGCCTCAGATGGAAATTGTTCACTGAAAATCGAAACTATATGCACCATTTTGTTGCTAAAGAGGCAAACTATTCAATGCATAGTTTGCCTCAATGCATAGTTGCCAAATACATACCATTCGCAAAATTGTCATAGTACAATATGTATTATAGCCTTAAACGTAAAAAAATATTGAAAATCTATCGATCACCAGTAGATATCGGATAGGCTCTATCCGACAAATTTTTAAATATTCGGAGTTCTATTCGGCCTCTACGAAAGATTCAGTTATCCGACTTGACAAATTTTATTTTCAAAATTTAACTAATAAGTTCGCGGCTCACGTTTTAATATATATATACATGTAAATTGCAAACATACTACGTATTTCGAAGTTGTTTTTTAAATTTTTAAGAGATATTCTAATTTTAAACAATCGGATCAGCGGAGCACAACAAATTTCTTGCTGAGTCTCGAGCAAACTCACATTTCTCTTGCTCACACGCTCCACGCCAAATCCCAAGTAGTTAAAATATATGTTCCTACTCTGTTTTAAATTAAAAAAAAAACTTACGATTATCGAAATCGATTATTAATTCATTTACTGCAATAGAATTTCCCACTTTTGCAAAATTTCATTATCTGTTCTTTGGGATGCTAAATTTCAACATCGCCCATTCGGGATCGTCCATAAATGATGTCACGCTTTTTTCCCATATCTTTCATCCCCTCCCTCTTTGTCACAAAATGTGACACTTCTCGTTACCCCTCCCCTTGTCACATTTTGTCACAATTTCCCTCCCCCCTTCCCTTGAAGCGTGACATCATTTATGAATGATCCCTTCCTAGGAAATATCGCCCGTTCTTGATTATTATTACCAATTGCCCTCAGTAAATTTCAGTTTCAATTGGCAGTAAATTTCTTTTTCGCTTTGGTGATTGATTGATTGATTATAGCGTCCGACACTCCATGCACTTGCTTTTTCAGTAGAACACCGTTGGCTTTTTTAGTAGGACAGATTTGTTCCATAAAGATGTAAGATCATTTGAATTTTTCAATAAAAATTGCATTACATATTTACTTTTATTAGTGAACGGTGCTCCCAAATTAAGAATAAATCGCTCATTTTACAACCTCTCGTTATAAAGAAAAGTGTTTATCAATTTAAAAAGTTGAGGAACCTGTTGCTATAAATCCAGCATTTCATCTACTTAAGGGATTTGCTCAATCATCTATAACGGCTACCCCATAAAGAGGAAGGTTTCTAAAAATAGCTTCAGAAGGGGTCCTTTAAATGTGCAGGGTTTGGGTGATGAGTGAGGGAGGGTTGTTTATCTCCATCCTCCATCCTTTCCTTCTCGCATTTTAGATAAGAACGATAGCGTTCTCACGGTTTGCCATATTTGGCGATCTCTCTCTCTCTTATTCATAAACACTTCAGAATTCTTTTTATATCCCATTTTTTAATTTTTATATGCATCGTCTGCGTTCAGGTAAACGCCATCACGTAGAAAACTAGTTTGGTGATAGTCCCAATTTAAAGTTTTGAATCGTTGTGAAAATTATTAAAAATCATTTTAATGACCCTTAAACTTCTACTGATGCAAATTTGAAGTGTTATAATTGGTCTTTTTCATGAAATAACTAATCTTAAATTCCAATTCACTCCAATGAGCCATGAAATTTTCTTACGGACTTAGTAATTTTTTACCAGAACGAGCAGAACGACGCTCACCTTTATTTTTTAACTATCGACAATAGACTGGGATAAAAAGTTCCTTAATTTTTCGGTGTATAAGACACACCTGTTCACCTCAAGCTTACGTTTTGTAAAATGGGCTGCATCTCATGTAAAGAATTTTTAAATTGCTGTCTTCTTCTCAAAGTTAAGATAGGAGAATAAGTCCCGGTAATCGGTTAATATATATTCCTCAAAAATAATTGAACAAACCATTTTTTTTTTTATGGAAAAAGAAGTTACTAATGAAAGTGTAGAGTTAAATGACTGAAACATGAGTTTTATCTTAAGAATAACTCCTCAGTCGAACACTAAGAGGGTAGTTATGGGGATAAAACCCTTCTGAGGTGGAAAAGATTGCCTAGAATTTGACCAATTTTTCTTGTAAAACAATGAAATTCTCACTTCTCCCGAAGAACCCTTCGCCCAAATCCGGGGGTAGCTACGCCACTGCAGTCGAACACTCTACCATAGCAATTTAGCAATACAGCAGAACCTCTGTTAACCGGCTTAATTGGGACCGATGGTAAGCCGGTTAAGTAAAAATGCGGTTAAAGCGGGGGATAGCAAAAATTGGGAGATATATTATGCAATTTCAAAGAGATAATGGAGTTGTGATGATTTATTGTGTTATAGTAGTTACTTTGAGAGTTACATACTACTTATGAAGCGCTAGTAAAGAAGTCTGTGACCCGTTTTTGCTGCAGACGAACCCAGCACTTTCCCGCATAGTCCGGGGATATAAGGATTCCACGAAAAAATTCATTCGAGCACCGCAGCACCTGTTTTTTCCACTAAGAGCTATTTCTGTTTTTTTGTATTTTGAAAATATGGGCCAGATAAAGCGAAGGCCGGTTAAACCGGAGCCGGTTAAGAGAGGTTCAAATGTACCTTACTTTCGAACCATGTGGTCGGCCGTGGCTATTATGAGTGACGGAGTAAAAGTAATAAAAAAAACTGACAAGCTGTAATACAAACTTATTTTTGTGTAGATACATCTTAAAAACCCCTTTTCCTTTTTCACAAGCAACTACCTACAGTTAATTAAGCGACATTATCAAAGAAGCGCACTTTAATTATCATTATTCTTTATGATGCGGCCTGTGTGAAATAGTTTTCCTGTGTATACAGCTCAAGAGAGAAAAAAAAGTGGAGTATCGCAAATTATCGCGTATTGCGAGAAATTATAATTAAATTGAGGATACTTTAACTTAAAAAACCAACAAATCGAATTCGAACCGGGAAATGCTATTTCTTGTGAGGTCTTTTATGAATTTACGGCTTCAGATAGCAGAGGAATGATACAATAATAAAAGCGAATCGTGTTTGTTTAGTATGTATTTTAATGTATCTTTGTATAGTTTATTAAGTGTTATTTTTTACCATGAACTTCCATGTTAGATGTTATAAAAAGAATATTTGTATGTTTTTCCAGCTGTTTTTAGATAATGCAGACAGTTCGAACTCGAACTTTTGATAGTTGGACGCTTCTCCGCATGGCAGAAAAGAACGAATCCATTCGGGTTGTACGGAACTTTGTTTTGCCGCGTTTAGTTAGTACGCGAATCAGAATGTTTGCTACACTGTTTCTTGAAAGCAACTAAATTTAAAAACTGGCATCAGTTCAGAACAAAATCAAGTATTCTAAATAAACTAGAGCGAGAACAGAATACGGCGCATTGCTTAAACCAGCAATTCCTCCCTTGAACATGAATGGATTCTTCTTTTGGGAATCATTCATAAATGATGTCACGCTTTAAGAGGGGGGGGGGGTCGTGAAATTGTGACAAAGTGTGACAAGGGGAGGGGGTAACAAGAAGTGTGACATCATGCATTATGCAACATAGCGTGACGCGTGACAAAGGGGGGGGGGAGGGGGTCCGCTGAAGTGTGACATATTGTGACACAGCTTGCTCTGGATGACGGTAGAACTGCGAATCATGTATAGATTAAAATGTTTTATTTTTAAAAAGAAAAGAAAAAAAAAAGGTTAGCAAATTTAATAAGGACTCTCCACATCAAACTGAGATGAACTATTTAGTATGCTTGTACTTTTTTTTTTTCATTTTTTATCACAGCATAATCAAGGAAAATGTTTTCAATCTCTCCCTTTTAGAAATCATTGACACGGGCTTGAAAACGCCCCGGATTTTTAGGACAAAAATAAAAAATTGCACAACATTGGCGTATTTTTCTTCAGGGTGCTACAACCCCAAGTCGTCTCAGTTGGCAAAGAGCAGACCTCGATAAATCATCGCCTGTTTGTTTGTTTTGGTTTGAAGAGCTTCCAAACTCCCTATACAGAGAAGGGGGCTGGAAAGTTTTTTTTTTACTTTTTCGTCACGGACGATAAGCTGCGATAACGGCCACGGATAGCACGGCAACGAAGCATTCAGGAGAAGGGAAAGATACCCCCTTTTGTTATTATTGCGTGTGTAGTTACCCGGTGACTCTGTTTATGTTTATGAAGCTTCATTCGAGACGATGTTTACTAATGGGTGAAGATTTTTATCCCTTGGAGGAATTGGAATGAGATGTGTGTTACTGGTGAGTGCAAACAACGTGTCAACAATGCAGACAACAATAGGCAATCGGTAGCAGAAAAACAGAAACAAACGGGAAAAAAGCATTGCAATGATAATTACTACAGCAAAAAAAAAATATCAACGATCATTACTACGTACCAATGTATTTTGTTATTCTTACGAACACCTTCTTCACAGCGGCGGAGAAGAGGATTTTGCGTAATTTCACTCCCAAGCACCGAGGCATAGATTCCCTGGATTATGTCAAATTACACGAAAATGGCCGACGAAAAGTAGTGCAAGTCCCAGTCGTATTTATATTTTTTTATTGAATACTAAAACATCTTAAGGATATTAACAAGGTCAAAGTTTAATTCTTGCACATTAGGGAACAGCATTAAGGCCTTGTGGGACGAACAATTATACTTTCCATGCAGTAGAAGTGACATACGGAATCACGTTTTACTCTTTTGGAAAATTCCAGCAGATACAGTGAACCTCCTTTATAGAGGACAACAGCGGGTTAAAAATATTTATCCGAAATAGAGTTTTTTTTTTTTAATACTTAATTGCCGCTTTGCTGCTGAGGAATTAAAAACTACGATAAGAGGGGTGTCCGCAGTTGAGGGGTGTCCATTAGGAGGAGTTTTAACTGCAATTCGAAAAATTACTTAATGCACTCTCAGAACTAGAACTCTCATTTTTGACGATTCTACAATCGTCAAGAAAATTTCGTCATTAGCTTTTTCTAGCTCTCGTTTTGCTTTCCTAGCGCGATCGCGTGACTTGCACAAAATTACTACACAAATTTCGCCAATTTGACGAAAGGTTTACTGGAAGCATTTTTCCCGAAGCCATTTCGTCAAATACGACGAAAGATTTGTGAGATTTGAGCATGCGTTTCTGAGAGTGTCTCTGTTTGTAAACTGAGGGGAGGTTTCCTGCTTGTACAAACTCGTTGATTTTTTTTTCTTTAGGACACAATGGCTCACTGCTGTAATGTCGCCGCAACAATCACCTGACAACTGTCAACGGAACCCTTAAATATTACGGCCCCCGAAACAAATGTCTGTTTCTGTCCATGCAGAAGTCCGACTCTGCTAAGTATGTATTTCATTCCTTCCCCGCCTATCATTTCCTTCCTATAATTGGAGAATGAGCAAATATCCTATCCCGGATTCTCATTCCTCTATCCCAGTACAATCGCTTCCAAATCTTTCCAATTCCCGACATCGAGTTAAAAGGCAGCGCACGCGGGCCAAAAGTGGGCAGTACATTTGTGCCCACCGAGCATCCTGGCAGTCTCGGGCACGGTTGACGGGATTGGTACAAAGGGCGTTTGAGGAGATCTGGGGCCCCACGGGGTGCTTGGGAGTGAGATAATCCATGAGGGAACATCAAGGGCCCCTTCACATGATATGACCTGCCACGGTGGTTGCCACTGGACTATTCATTCGACATGGAACTTTGATTAGAGGACGCAACGTACCAGAAAGCTCTGGCGTTTGAATTAGTCCGGAAATTGGAGTCTATTTTTTGGGTCATTGTTCTGATATAAATTTCTCTTTTTACTTCCCTGGAAATTCTATTTTTCAGAAAAGGTACATTAAAAACTATAAAATATAAATTTCTCCGTTTTCTTCCCTCCAAATCCCATTTTTAAGGAAAGGTATAATAAAAGCTATATAAATTTCTCCTTTTTAGGCTACTTTCCCGTAAAAGTTTTTTTTTACAAAAGGGAGTAAAAAAGGCTTGATGTATCGTAAAACTATCGTTAAGAATAAAAAAGTCAAAAATAAGTGAAGTAACTAAAATAATGAAAATTTAAAGTGGGGTTTTGAGTTGGAGAAGGGCTTTTTTTTTTTTTGCATTCGAAAGATCTCGGCGACGACGTCTCATTTCCATATTTCATCAGCAAGATCACCTCATTTCCTTCACGAGCTCCCCAAAAACATGTGGTATAGCCGGTATAGCGTTTAGCAACTTGTGTGGGTGAAGGAGATTCCGGTAAACAAGGGGTATCTTGAGGGGTTGCCGCGTGTGCGATATTCTCGTCATGTATCACCTCCAAGATGGTGTCCCCTTACTTGCCCTCGACTAGTTCCCTTAAGGGTTCAAAATTTAAATGGGTTTTGTGCCACATATCTTCTCAGATAAGTGGCAATTCCTTCCTCATGTTGACTCTTTTTCAGTAATAAACTTCAACAAGAATTCCTCTAATTTCACATAAAAATTACTCTTTGACGTTATTTCGACACTCAAACACATATAAATTCACGAACTCTAACCCACAGTGTAACCAATTAACCTTTTTTTACTTCTGCCCCTAACATATTAGGCACTGCCCGAACCCTCATAAGACACACACAACGCAAGGTGTTCAATTCTACGGCCCAACACTACGGCCCTGCTACTGATACCAAAAAAATACCAGTTTTTTTCTTGTCTGTTTGGTACAAAGTGAATGGATTTATACTTACACAATTTATAAAATATATTTAATTAATATATGATTATGTAAGTTGTATGCTTATGATATAAGTACTATGAAAGTACAGTGGCAATATTAGTGTTGGATGCATTATGGCTAAAATGTAATGATACCCTAGTTACATCTTATGCACCGCCATTTTTTTTTTCTTTTTTTAACGTGGACCCCTTTCAAATTAAAACTCTTTGGAGTCTATACGGACTGCGCAACCACTGATCTAAAACAAGGTTTTAAAAATCCGAAGTTTTTCACGAGCTAACCGTTTTTCCCTCTCAGTCATTTAATTCTCAGCAAGGGGGAGTGGATCACGGGAACCCAAAACCTCCTAACCCACATTAAAGTGACGCATCTAAACCGAAACCTGTTGGCTCCTAGCGCCATGAAGTTACCTCATCCGTCGTTTAATTTGAAGTGGGAAAAGGGGCCCTAGATAGGTGTGTAATTTAGGGGTTCTCTTTCTCTCTCTATTTTTTTTAATTTCATTTATTTCTGAAAGAGGGTACGCCTACTACACTCCCAATTGATGGACTATTACCTCTGCCCAGTGGGTCGTAACGACCGAATGGCTCGGGTTATTGATGAACCACCATTGATCGCTCAACGGGATGTTGAATGGTAGCAGCGATTTTACGCACATCATGGGGGGTAGGAGCAATCGAGATTCATTTATTGGTAAAAATTGAGTCTCAACGTCAACATTGATTGAGTAATGTCCGTGACCTTTTAAATTAAGCAATTGTTACCTGAATCAGCTATAAATCAATAATGATATCCGCTCCGTTTTCGCTACGCGCAGCTTAAATTGCTGAAACTGAATTGAGTAAGACACCAGGCTAGAGTGGCTTAATCACAAAAAGTCTTTTGAGACTAGTCTACTCTTGTTTATTGTCTGCAGGTCCGCCATTTCAAAGTTTTCCAGGGGGACAAAGGGTATAAACTCAATGCATATTGCATTTAAAAAACAACAAAATACATGTACATACATATAAATGCATTATATTTCCCGAGCCACGGGGGGAAGTTGACCCCCTAAATGACGGGCCTGCCTATCTGTCTGAATGTCCATCTTTGTAGGATTGGACACAAAGACTCTCCCCGGACAGCCTATGAATAGGGATCAATAGCGAGTATATGGACAAATGCACTGCATTTTTTATTTTTTGATTTTTAATTCTATTGTTTTTAAGCGTTGTGAAGCAAGACTACTTACTCGTATGCTTATGGCTTAGTGGCCACTAAGCCACGCCTATGGGCAGGTAGCCTAGCCATTGGCTACCTGGCAAATATACTAGCTTGGCCATTGCCTGTGGGCAGGTAAATGGTTTTTATAAATAATGTTTTTATAAAAAAAATTTGTATAAATAAATCGTTTTTTTTTTCTTTTGACAGAAGTAATTGTCAAATTTAAGAAAAGGCAAACATTCTTTTGAGAAAAATTCTTTCAAGAAATTTCTACTGTCTTAACTGAGTGTTTTGCCCCCATCTGATTAACACGTTGACTGCCAACCTACGAGATAACTCGTATTAGGTGAATTTGTTGAGAGACTAAATTACAAGTTGTCTTGTTGTTGCCGACTGTTTTTCATTTTTCAATTCATTTATATAAAGTTAGCAATTTTTTACTTAATAAAATGTTTTGCACAATACGCTTAAATTAAATTAAAGCAACGGCTCCCAATCTTCTTTTTTTTTCGCGTACCACCATTTTTCTTGCAAAAGATTTTGCTCTTACCACTGCTAATATAACTTTATTATATAGAATAGAACACTAATAGATTATAGAAGGACTTTTTTTGCCTACACGAGTACCATCTGGAGAGACTTCGCGTACCACTACTGGTACGCGTACCACAGTTTGGGAACCGCTGAATTAAACTATCGTCTAGAGATCCACAAACTACAAACCGCGCTGGCAGTTAACGTGTCGGCAGTCAACGTGTTAAATATCAGTTTACTACTGATTACTGAAAAGTCTTTTTCGAAATGATCCGCCATATTCAACAGCGTTTCGTCAGGTTATAATAATTTTGTGGAAGGAAAGACTTCTTTTTTAAAATAACATGCTTGGTTGTCTCCTCCAGCCTCCTTCCCTGTCAGCACTAGGCCTTAGGGATGTGCTGCCCTGGGGGCGAGGTAGAGGGGCCCACGGATTTTACACGCACGTATCCCAAGGGTACATGCTTTTCTCCATCGGACACCCTTGCACCTTTTAGCCGAAGCCTTAGGTAGAAAGGGTACATGCTGGGTCGGGTATCGAACGCGCGACCTTCCGATTGGAATACCGACATTCTAACCACTAGGCTATCACGGCCTAAGAACGTGCTTACTAAGGTATAACTGGCCCTAGTAAAATAGTCGCATATTAGTTTCGAAGCAGAAGTTTTCTGAAATTCCTTTACCACAGAATTATTGCAGCCTGTTTTTATCCGCGAACTTGCAGCATTATTCATCACTGGCCTTGCGTGTGTTCTTAAAATCGAAAATTCTTAATAGGTAAATCTTAATATTTTGTTAAATTTAATTAGTACTTTTGACAAGTTTTTCGCAAAATTACGGAAACAAAGTAACTTTACCGTAAAAATCAAAATCTCTCCCCCCAATGTTTTAAAGACAACTTAACAATTTCATTTTTTCGATGTATTAGGTTAATGTTCTGATGTATATAATGTTCCGGCGATTTTTCATATGATATTCGAAAATTGGAAGGATCATTTCATTTCAAAGCATTTAGTTAGTTTTTCGTTTTCTTTTTTTAGTTTTATTTTTGCCTATTAATTTAGTTTTGAGCTCTAGTGTTTTTAAAGGAAAATTCTACTACAATCTTTGACTGGGGAGAGGATCCCCAACGCACAAAAGTACCCCTCATGTATCGAATAATACAGCGAATTCTAAAGCATCAGACAGAATTGCCAGTATAACTTGAATGTTAATGTCTTGCCTAATTAATGAGCCAATTAGAAGCCAATGCAATTAATTCCCTCGTTTAAATTCCTGTTTTTCTTAAATTTTGATGGAATAAATGCTATTTTTCTTGCATAAAAGGAAGGCATATAAAATGCAATCATCATACTTTCCTGATAAAATTAATAAAGCCAAAATTTTAAACGTTATCGCTTAAAAACAGTAACTCTCTCTCTCTTTGGGACTTAACCTCATTGGCTTCTGAGATATTTATAAATAATACTTGCAGTATAGAAGTAATGCTTCAGCTCATAGCTGTTGCAAAACCACATAAAACAGTACAATACATGCAAACGTTTAATTGATGCTTATAAATAAATTATCATGAGGGAACAGGGGTGCACCGACGGGAGAAGACCAACGGAACCAGTCAACCAGTCCCCCCCCCCCCCCCCAAGAAAAGGCATCGGAAATCCGGCAGATTTTCTTTTGAATATCCGGAGTACCCCTCCCCCCAGGAAAAGGCATCAGAAATCCGGCAGATTTTCTTTTGAATATCTGGGACCCGATGCACAAAAAATCCGGTTATCCGGAATAGAATTTACAGCTTTCAAAAACGAGAACCGAATGTCTGGTAGTGAAAAGCTACGCTAGTGAGACTGGAGAGAATATTAATATCCGGATTATCCCTGATCCTGGCCCGGTCCCCTCTCAGAGCAAATTTCTGAGTGCGCCACTTTGAGAGAATGAAAGCAGATCTAGCTTACGCTCTATGAAAATGTATTTCTTACAGAATCTTCGAACAATTAACAAGTATTTTGCTCACTTATAAAATGATATGGAACTTGTAGAAATGAGAAGTCCATATTGTTGAAATGTTTCGGGGAAAAAATGTTTAATCCGCTACTTTTCAAACATGTGCTCCAAGTCTGCTCCAGATCCACTCCGTGCTCTAAATAGTTTAATAGAAATCCTATTTATTATTTTATCAATGTAATCTAATAATTTTATTAATAGCAAAATAAAAGTTATTCATAGGTGATTTTTTTTTTTTTTTTGTTTTGAGAGGAAATATCCTCCTTCGCCATTTATGGTTCGTTCTTTGGCATCGTTCACTCAAAAGTGATTCTGATGGGTTAGAGCCTTATTTTTAAATTTTTAAATGAAATCCTAATTTAAAAAAAAATAGAGCATTGTTGCACCATAAATTTCTGTGCTCCAGTTCCGCTCTAGATGCCTGCAAACATACACACACACACACAAAAAAAAATCTGATTTAAAGATACACTTTTTTTTTATGGTTACTGGAATGAAAAGTCCACAGGAACAACTGTTTTCTGGCAACTTTTTCGACCAGTTAACGCCTCCTATTCAGAAACATGTTTCCATAGTTTTAAAAAAGGAGGGTTTTTATTTTTCCTTGTTTATCATTGGTAAATACTAGTACTAATTAAATTTCGCCCTTCAGAAAGCATTGGTTGTAATTCACGCTTCAAGATCATTACAACATTGTCCAACCACGAAAAGTGTTGGAGCGTAAACTTTCACAGTTCCCATAAGACAGGGGGATTTAATCAAGCATGAAACCGTGGTCCTTTTTAGCGTGTCGGGGCCTTAAATAGGACACGGAGGGAAGTCTGGAACAAGGGATCCATCTTTTTCACAGGTGGAGGGCGGTTCCAGTCACTTTTAATGAATGGAGAGAGGGTCAGAGGGAGTAGAGATTCATGGCAATTAAAGGCCAGTGTCCCTCTCATAAGGGTGCTGATTGCAAATTGCCTAAATTGTGATCGTTGCCTTCATTAATGGATTCATTTTCAAGTGGGTTTGAGGTTTACTGGCAGAAATTCCAAGTCTCTCTTTTCGAGCTTCGTAAAGCGCCTGAGTTGTGGTCGTTGTCTTCCAATAGCAGGTTCACTCTCAAGTACGTTTAAGGTTTACTGAAACTCTAAGATGATCTAATTAGGTGTTGTTCTATCGCAAGAATTGTGGTCATTATTTTCATTGATGGAATCATTTTCAAATAAACTTACTGTTTACTAACTCTTTCCGGGGTTTGGAAAACTGCCTGAATTTTTATCGTTGCCCTTAATAATCGATTTTTTTTTGTATGTTTAATGTTTAGTTTTCCGCAACAACTCCCTACAACCCCCTGTTAACTTGCGGAATTCGGTTTATTATACACTGTCGAATAGCGCGCGAGAAGCGGTAGGTTTATCTCTTGCCGATGATTGGTTCTAACCAGTAAACCAACATGAAACGTTGTTTAATGTTTACTGATAGAAATTCCGTGGTTCTCTTCCCAGGCTTTGCAAATCGCTTAAGTTACGAACACTGGCTTCATAATGCACTCAGTTTTAAGTGGGCTCAGTGGTTTACAGACAGTGATTTCCAAATTTCTGTGTTATGGTAGTTGCCTATTAACCCCTTGAAGCACGAGTTTTTTTCAGAAAAACTGGCAACAAATGATCGATTTTTTTTTTGACAGAAAATGAATATATAGGTATAGTATACATTGCTTTTGGCAATTTTAATTGTAGGAGGTGACGAGAGAGCGGGGGCTGGGGTAAAAGTCATAGAAAAGAATTATTGTTCAGACAAAGTGCAAACGGATCTCAGACGGGCATTAGAAATAAAAACACGCGAGATACAAGATCGCCCGTGTGAGACACGGGCATGTGCAAATTCGCCGTTAACTTTCACCCGTGTCAGACACGGGAAAATGCGCTAAGGGGTTAATAAATGTGATAACTTCTAAGTTTATTTAAGGCTTACTGAAAAAGCAAAAGTAAAGAAACAGATTATACTATTAGTTACGATTCTAGACTCTATTTTCCTTTTAAACATTTATTCAATTCGCTGCCTATTTACATTATTATTTTACATGGTATTTACAGTGGCTCAGATTCCACATCATTGGTCTAAAGTTCTTAGCTGTTTCCAAGTTACGGGCACAAGCTCTCCCGCACAAAGTTACGTCTGGATGGGCGCAACTCCTCCCTGTCTAGCATTCGAAGATCTCCTTCTCATCCGACCGCAACCTCTACGCAAGCGAAAGTCGATCTCCTCGCCCCCGCTTTTGAGGGCAGCTTATATAGGGGTGCCTGACCTTAGGCCGACATTGAGGGCAAGGGGACACACGTGCACCATTTCCTGTCGTGTAGGCCCCTTCGCCCTGTCACGTAGGCCCCGTAGGTTTGCCGGCCTAGGCCTGACCTGACATTATTAGAATTTGTCACATATGCATATAAATGGAGATGTAAGTACTGCAACACGAAAGGGCAAGTAACTTCAATTGTTGTAGAGGCATCGTCTCTTCACTAATTACGCGTATTTAAATATGAATTTTGCATTTCCGCAATTTTTTTATTTATTTATCTATATACCTAACTGTCCGCCTCTTTACATGCCTGTACAACAGCAGTTGCCAGTTATCAAAGGGCCACCGCTCCAATTGTTGACGTACAATTCAGAAAATTTCTAACAAGCAGTTCCAAAACTTCAGAAGACTATAAAAAGATTCTTCATATACACTTCACGCACACATATATTCCACATCTATATCTATTACTGATATTCTATTTTTCTCATGCAGGGTTCAGGGTCCGGACATAGGGGTTCCTCGGGAGTACCACAGAAATAGGGCTTAGGTCAAGAAGGAGTCCGGAATGAAGAAAAATGAAATTAAAGCTTAGTTTAATGTTCCTATTCCATGCTTTCGCGGCATGATATGGCAAGGAACTCGTTCATAAGTGTGGAGGCCATGGCAGGATGACACCTAAAAAATGGTACGAGTTTTAGCCACTTCACGCCTTAACGGTCACATAATGTTCAAGAAAACAACAAAAGCGCCCATTTATTTCCAGAAAAACATTTTAAAAAATGTTTAAATTTCTAATTATACTCTATAAATAGTTTGATACTATCATCTAGTATGTAAGACAAGAAATAAATAATTTTTCGGGAATGAGGAGAGGATTTCTTAAAATGTTTTGGTGCGCTACTTTGAAACACTCCAGCCCGTGATTTTGATGGGGGGGGGGGGGGGGGGGTTAAAGAGTAAATGTGATAAAAGAATAAATATCTAAAAGAATGTAAATTACTTGCAGATTTTACATAAGGTACTTAAAAGTGCAGCGATTTATCAGAATGAGAAAGCTTTTGCAATGGAGGCAATTCAAGCAACATCATGTGGAACCCATGAAAGCAATGTAAACAAAGGAAGCCGTAGCATCGCTTTACATCGAGTTCGACAAATCTAATTAAAAACTAGGCCTAAATAAAGTTCTTCTACATTACATAAATTATCACTAAATACAACACTATAACTATTGTAATAATTAATAAATTTCTTTTATAATGAATAAATTAAATGTAAATACTGGGTGATAATCAGAAAAGGCTGTGAAAATAGTCTAATTAATTTTAAGATGACTAGTTTTGCCTAGTGAACTCCACGTAGAACTAAATTGAAATCTTAGTAAATAAAGAGCGGGCATCACGTGACAACGGTGATCGCTCATGAGTCTCTCTAACGATGAATTGCCTCCGTTATAAAAACATAGCTAGTTACAAATACGAAAATGATGAGTATATGCCTGTAGAAATATACGTTTAAGAAAAACGTGACGTTTATCAGAAAAACACTCATTATGAACTTTTAAGCTCGCCACTAACTTAAGTTTTGCTGTCCAGATGACGAAATATCGCACGCAATGAACTTAGATTTAATTGGTTAAAAACTTCATTGATTATAGATTGCAAGTATCATTTGCCGAATGAGCGTAAAGTTAAGTGCAACAAATTAACAGTCCCTTTTTTAAAAAGGAGAAAAGTCAACTTCCCCACTTGGTGTAGCTTCTCGGCCTTTTAAAAGGGGAAATGCCAAGTAACAAAACTTCCTTATAACTTCACAGATTTAATCTATCTGTGTAGATTTTGAGGGCTATTTTTATATTTTGATTGATATCAGTGAATTTATCTTTTAAAAGCTTCGAAGAAAAAGAGAGCTAATTGAAAACGACTCGCATCAATCATCTTTCCAAATCATAAACACCGCCTTTACCGGTCAAACTTTTACAAAGTTCATCACGATGAACCTTTGAACAATTCGGACAAAACTCTTTCCTCAGAAATAATTAGGGACAAAAGACGGAAAACGATGATTAATTTTCTTTTGTCGAAAAAGAAGAAGAAAATGCGGTTTACTTTCAGCAGCGTAATCTGGCGGCCGAACAATGTACTTACCAAACTGGAACGGTTTCTCAAATGGGAAATGAAATGACAATAAGAACGAACAACAGCAAAAGAAATCTCGCGCTTAATAGGCATTCAAATGACCGTAATGACCATTCATTGACCCCTGAAATCCCGTTACGAAAATGGATACTAGGTTACGGAGATGAATTAAGTTGTTTTCCTGCTGCTTGTTGATTTTCTCTTCTACTTTGCTCTTCCTTGTGTACTCACGGCAGGTCCTTTCCCCTCCCATGTCGCGTGACGTCAAAGGTGTCTGTTCTTTTACAGGTGATCTTGGAGCATATAAATATAAATGGTTTCTCGGAAGGGCTTATTCAGAAAATTAATTATACTGAGCTGAAGTTTTGAATTGAAAAGACATGTAGAAACTAAATATATATATATATAAAAAGAAATATTCCTACCTTACTGAAGAATTAATTGAAGATTTTGTACAGATGCTAACTAAGATCAATATGAGCATGGGCATATCCAGAAAGGAGGATATTGGGATGCATCACATCGTCCTAGTATAAAAAAAGTATTTATTAAAAACTGTGCACTCAATAACTGTTATTATTGTTCCAATTTAAAATCAGTTTGTATGAACGTAAAAAAAATGCAATGCATGGATCATACCTTTTTCTTTGCGCGGAAAGTAAATGTGATAGAGTAATATAAAACACTATATAACGCACAAAATTTCAAAATGTATTTCAGACATCTGTTTTGTAGTTGCAGTGACAGCGGCTTAAGTCTCGTAGATTACATTTTTTTCAAATTTAAAATTGGGTTCGTTGCCAACCAGAAACAACGTATCTAAAATATATGGTATTGTAATTTTATGTGCTCTCACACTTAAGCATCATAACGTTGTTGCCTTGCAATTAACACGTTGACTGCCAACGACGAGATAACTCTTAGTAGGTAAACCTTGCTGAGAGCCAAATTACAAGTTATCTCATAGCTGCTGACTTATTTTCACTTTTCAATACATTTATAAAGTTTCTAATTTTTTACTCAATAAGATGATTTGAACAATGCAAGTGAGAATAAATTAATTTCTCGTCTGGAGCCCCTGAAACTGGAAAGAGTGGCAATCAAAGAGTTAAACTTAGATGCTTTACATTGTCTCATAGATACTTAACACATTAAAGGCGGGAGTCGTAGTACTACGATTTATCTCGACTGCGGCTTAAAATCGGGAGTCGTAGTAATACGATTTAGCTCGACTGCGGCTTAAAGGCGGGAGTCGTAGTAATACGATTTAGCTCGACTGCACCTTAAAGGCGGGAGTCGCATTAGTACAGTTTGCAACTACATTGCACAATCCATGCGCCACTTTATATTTGTACTTAGTATGTTTTGTAGTTTGAAGCTGTTCGGTTGTTCAAATTCTACTTAAATAAACTTTTTTAAGTCTAAATTTTTTTATGATCACACAAAATATCGCCCGCTCTAGGCCGAAAAACGAGGCGGGGCGGCCGCCGCGCTACCTAGCATACTTTCGTCGAGATCGCCCGCCGTTAATGTGTTAAAGTAAAAGAACTCGCTACCATTCTCTCATATCCTTCACCACTTCTTCAGATGTTTTGCCTATCAATCAGCCCACAAGCAGTCGTGTTGTTCATCATTTTCATTCCCGGTCTGATTTCGTGAACATTTACATCAATTTTGCAAGCGAACGAACGAATGAAATGCTACAATCATACTGGCTGTCATAATAAAAATTTATTTCATTCAATTATTAGTGTATCTATTGAAAGCATTACACAGATTTTTGGTTACATGCTCACAAAATATCTTGACATTTATTAAATTCCTGAATGCATGTAAAAGCAAAAATTTAACCATAAAAGTGTAAATTGCAAAAAAAATTGCTAATCTTCACTCATTTTCTCTTGCTGAATCATATTACCAACAACTTACTTCTTCGATAGGGTTGTAGGCAGTTGGAGTAGCTTACCGGAAGCGACTGTTACTTTTTTTGGGGTAAAAACTTTTAAGAAAGCTCTTGATGTTCGTTGGACTTAAATTGATTAGGACCAGCCTAGCTGAGCTGGTCGTCACTTTTGTATTTGCATTTCTGAATAACTTATTGACTCTTTGTTGCCTTCTGCTATTAAATGTTCATCGTCGTCATTGATGCTTCTACATAACCTCCTGCTGACTGCTTCATATTTTTTCATTTTAAAACCATTCATTGCACGATGGATTTGAAGTTCATTGGTATTTAACAGCTATCATTCGTTAAAATAAAAGTCATAAGCTTTTATTAGCAGACACTGAAAATACCTTGCAACATTAGAGAAGACTCCAGAAATAATTTCCAGCTAACCTTTCATTTTGCAGAGTCAGCAACAACGTATAGCCCACAACCCAATTACCATTTCTTTGTACATTCCAAATCTTTTTATTTTCTTTCTAATGGGGCTGCAGTATTGGTCCTCAACCATTGCAGACCTAGGACGCCCCCAGAGATTGGTACCAATTCTTTCAGCGGCACCATGAGTGTGGTACCATTGCCGCAATTTTTGACGCCCAGTTTCCCCCTAGATGGCGGCTCCTGAGCTTTCGTTGATGCAATCGGCTCTAGGAATTTTAATTTAGCCCAGAGTATCCATGCCAAACGGATACTCAAGGGATCTTTAACATGCCGCACAATCATGCGAAATGGGCGCAGGCGATTTTCTGCATCTTGAAAATCCACCGACTTGGGGGAGGTTTGAACCTGCGATCTTGGGCGTACGAGGCCTGAATCTTACCACTAAGCCACATTGTCGACGTACCTTCCAAAATAGAACTAAGTATTTTTTTCATTTTCAATATGTATAGTTTGTCCACCAGTGGTAAAGTTTTCATAATTCAACAATTAGTGTCGTGGATCAGTACTGGTTCAGAGTGCTTACTTGGCACTCATGAGGTGTAAATTTATAAAATATTTTATCTGCGACTGTTGTAATGAATGTAGTTAGATATTCAAAATTTCAAGAAAAAAAAACGAAATATTTTTCGTATAAAAAAAAACTGTCTTAAACCTTCTGACTGCTATGGGCGCACATATGCGTTCATAGTCTATGACAGGAGTGGGCAAGCTCTTCGAAAGTCAGAGCAATTTTCCAAAATTTGAAATTTTTCGCGAGCTGCAATTAAATACGTATTTAAAAGGTATGCAAAAAAGGTATTTTTTTTACAGAAATTATATTTATTGTTATATTTATTATTCACATCAACCAAAAAAGTTTAGCGGGCAGACCCATTTCATGCGCCGTGACCTCTTTCTGTACGCAGATAAAAAATTTTAAATAAAGAAAACTGAACCAATTAGTTTACGTTTGGAAGCATTTCTTTCTTAATACAAAAATAAGATATTTAAATACTGAATTCTTAAAAAGAAATTGTGGTCCTAGTGGTTTCGATTCCACTTAAAGAAGTAATCCCAGTCCCACTTAAAGAAGTAATCCCCAGTGATCCACCTCGTGCTTTGAGAGAAAAGCCTGTAGTAAAATGCACAGGACGTCGATCATTCTTAACCATGGGACAGCCGTTTCGTTTGGTGCTAAATTTTCGTTTTAGGGGTGGACAAGCTGAAAAAGGGCTAGATTTAGCGCCAAAAGTGCTAAGTTGGCAGCACTGGTCTGGAGTCGGTCGATTACGGACGATTACGTCACTGTTTATGTTCGTTCGTGCAGTTTTCGATGAGTCATATCTTCGAATCATTCTTAACTTGGACGGAAATGAGGTTTGTTACAACGTTGCACTTAGTCTTTCATATTTGTTGTCAGTAATTTAAAAGACATTTTGAAACACATACGAAACGATGATAATTTTTTGAAATATAATAGCACAAAAATGAAAAGGGAACTCTGTTACATTTACCGAGAGCAACAAATAATCCTTCAAAGAGCCGCATGTGACTCGCGAGCAGCAGGTTGACCACCCCTGGTCTATAACGTTGGCTTGCGCTGATAGTAGATATGAACGCATAGACCACCCCGATAGCTTTCGCTGGAAGCATATATTCGCCCACAGCAGTGAAAGGGTTAAATAGCATCTTCTGTTGAGGTTCAGTTAATATTTAACCATAGTCATTCCCCCAAATAGAAATCATAAACCTTTTGAAGCCATTGGAAACATGTTGTAAAAATGGGGTTTCAGAAATCATCCCCTTCTGCTAACCTTTCATATTGCAAAGTCAACAAGCTCGACAGCCGACATATTGACCTACAAAAAGAGAAAGCATTCTTCCCAGAAGCCAGCCTCATTTCATTCCTGGAGGCAAAGATCATTGTTTGGAGTGTTTTTTCAATGGCTAAAAACAGGAAGTGCGAGCGGCGTAATGATGTTTTTGAGAGATTTGATCTCTTCAGGTTACTCGTTTTGTTTCATCGGTTGACGTCAGGGTTACGATCTTGAAAAACAAAATAGACTCATCTTGCGGGATTGGAACGGTTTCAGAATCTCAAATTTGAGTTTCGGGTCATATTATATGACTTCGAAACACACTACTGACACATTAATTCTGATTGTTTATCTTCTTACCAACTGCTGGATTGTAAAAATAACATTAACACATTACTAATCTGGACCTTAGTTCGTTGTTTTGCAACAACCTACGCTTCAGCTTTTTTATAATGGCAGAAATGGAATATATATTTTCTTCTTCAAGTGCATTTTTAATGTAAGGGGTTCCTAAAACGTTTGTGGGTATGAAGAAACATCGCAAAAAGTTTACAAAGAAGACTGTCAAATGAACAATGTAAATATTTTCCGTAAATTTTAGAATAGAAATTGAATAACGGTTGTATTTACCAGCCGATTCGAAGCGCTTAACTGAAGCCTCATTCAACCAATAAGAAGCTTCAATCGGCCGGTAGTTCGAGTGTCTGACGGATATTCGAATCGGCTGGTGAATGCATAAGGCTAAAACCATCGTGTTCCCTGAAAACTATTCTTGATTTATTTTTATAACTGTTTCACAAAACAATAACGGAGTTAATAATTGTCGGTGGCGAAGTTCCAATGGGAAATTATGTATCTTTCTTAGTTGATTTGTAGTGACTATCAACCTGTTTTCCCCAAACTGGGCAAAATCTCCTAATATGGATAACTTTTGATATCGCCTCATGCAGCTAATACCATTGAGATTAAACACTGCTTTTACTTTTATTAAAAAGTAATATTTTTCGATTAGATTCATTTGACTTTTAGCTTGCTAAATGTAGAATCTACATTTTGCGATACATTTTTAGAAAATCCTAAAAATGGCTCCGAATATGGGGTAGGTTCCTGATATGGAGTACCATCCTTTCTCACAATTTTCAATTACAAATATAACAGTAAAATCATTGTTTCTAGATATAATTTAACACAGCTTCTATAAATAGATCATGCACTGTTTAAGTTCTTCAGTAACAAAAAGGAAACATTTTAATAAAAATTCTTTTTAAGCCTTAAATCAATTAAATGATAAAGTAAATAAAAAGAAAACAAATAAAATAGCCACACACTATTCAGTTATTTGCACTTCCAGTTCTTTTTCGGATTTCCTGCACTGTTTATGTGAGTTAATTTACTCATTTTTGTTAAAAGATCCATTGCTCACCTGCTTGCTCATCTAAAAACAACGCTGCACATCAGCTCTTTCATTTCCCCCATCATCATCCTCTGACAGCGAAAACAATTCTGAATCCTCTGTAGAAGTTGGGAGGATGTAGAGAATCTCTACCTCTTTTACAAAGTCTGATATGATATACATGTGGGATGTCATTCTCCATCTTAACCAAACCCCATGTTCCTAATTAATTATTATTCTCTTTTTAACTGTAAACTAACTGCTCTCCGTTCCGAGAAGCTCCAAATGATTTGGGCGCGGATGTCTAGAGATGTGATGTAATTGAGATCAGTAATACGTGCTAGTGTAGATCAGATATTCTTTCTTTCATTTCATTTGTTATTAATTGACGTCTTATTATTAGTTTCGTGTTATAGTCTGTATAATTAGAATAGGCGCATCAAGGTCGCGCTTCCTGCTTTGTCGCCATGGCTACTGCAAGAAAGATAACAGAGCCAGACTTTTTTTTTTTGCACTGCAGTTAAGGCAATTAATTGCATTACTATACCTCCAATTGAAAATATTAGAATAACTGAGAAAAAGTAATAAGAAAGAATTTATTTATTTTTGATACTAAGTAAACGCAATTAAATTTCTTATAAATTAACTCTAGAATTCTTAAATAAGATTTTAGCATTTACAAAATATAAAATACAATAAATTAGCTATGCAATAGCTTTCTGAAACACGTCAAAATACTAGAATAAGATTTAGATTGGTGCAAAATATTAGAATATTTTACTTTACGCAATCTATTTTTGCTATTGAGAAATAAATCTGATTTTAATCCGTCTATTATTATTATAACTAAAACAACAAACTTACTTACCATGCTCGCCAAACCATATGGGGAAAAAGTTTCTCGCACAGAAACCATGGCGACCAGAAGGGGGAAAGGTAGAGTTGTGTGACCTTGACACGCCGATCCTAATTACATAGACTATAGTTCCGACATACATATAATAAGATGGAATGCATGTTCTTCATTTTGAAACTATTATAAAGAACCGTATTCGATCGTAAAAATAAATTTCTAAATCAGCTCTTCCAAATACGGGTACCGGGTATCAACACTACATATCTTTATCAACTTCATATTAAGCTCTCCGCTATCTTCATAACCAGGTGCTATACAGTTGCATGAAAGCTAATAAATACAGATATAACATGTACTTAGCATTAAAAAATAAGTCAAACACTTATGAAGTCAAAATCTCAACTTCCAACAACAATGCAGTCTAATTTTTGTGGCACTAGAAAATATTTTCAGGTAACTGATACTACAAACTACTGCTCACCATTTCAGATCATAAAATAACATCGTTGCCCATACATAATAAGTTCTGATACTTGAGAGTACATCAGGTGCCCGCTAGGAAAATATGTAGGTACCCCATTTTAGGGGGTACCGACATTATTAGGAGACGGTAAAATACTAGCCGCTGCTACCCTGCGCAAAAAAAATTTCGACGAAGGGGTTCGTCGTAAGTTTTTCGGTGAATCATCTATAGTAACTGACGAGATTTGCAATATGACTTAAAACCAATGGTTCTGGAGGTTTCACTCACCCCCCACCCTGGTTGCGTCCCTACTTACTCATTCATCCATCTACAACATTTCTGCATCAACCTTCTGGGTCTTACACTTTCTAAACACAATTCTACTTACTGTCAAAGTAAACAGAACTGGGCTGAGGGAAGTTAATGTAAACTAATGATAACTATAGCAGTGGTCGGCAACCCGTCGATCGCGACAGCATTTTGGACAGTTTATAGTTTTTAAAAAATCAAACGGGACTTTTGAATTAGAAGGCGAATTTATTATTTTTTCCTCCTTCAGAAAATGTTGATTAGTTTGTCAGACCATTCACCAGACCTGAAAAAACCTGCCAATATGGAATGTCAGCCGTCACTAACTATGCTCTCAAAGAGAGTTAATTGAAGAACGCAACGACATTTCACATAAGTGTTTTACCTAAAGAACAAAACAAAACAAAAACTAAGGTTTTTTTCAAATCTAAAAGAAATAATACATTAGTATCTGAAATATTGTTTTGATGCGAGTTAACGGTGTTAACATAGTATCATTTTAGAAATTTTAAAGTAGGCATTTTATAAGAATCAAAATTTGTTCTGGCGGGAATTTACCTACAGTTTGAAGACAGGCGCAATATGCCCTATTAATTGTGTATTAATAGTAGTGCAATAGTGTATTAATAGTAGTGCATCACCCTGGCCCCGGTCCTCCGACTCGATCTTGGTGTTCGCCGAGCTTGGAAAGGGATCATTCATAAATGATGTCACGCTTCGAGGGGAGGAGGGGGGTTCGTGAAATTGTGACAAAGTGTGACAAGGGGAGGGGGTAACAAGAAGTAAGACATCATGCATTATGCAACATGGCGTGGCATGTGACAAAGGGGGGAGGGGTTCTGCTGAAGTGTGACATATTGTGACAAAAGGGGGAGGGGGGTCTATATATGGGAATATATATGAGAAAAAAGCGTGACATCATTTATGAACGGCCCCAAAGGAGATCTTCAGTCAATTTAGGTTGCCGACCGCTGTCATAGCAAGACTTATTGGTAAACAAAATTTAAACACACCAAAATTATTGGGTATTAATAAAAACAATGATTAAGCTTTCGTTAAGGTAAAGCGACAGTTCCGGCTTCGCTAGGTATAACCGTACAAAATAATCGTTATTTTAAAAGTCATTCAGTATCCCCAAACTACGTATTATTTCATTCCATTATTCCAAAACGCAGTCGCTTCATTGTGCTACTTCGTTTCTTTTTCTTTTTAAGTGCAAAGCAAATTTACCCAGAAAGCAAGAATAAATCGAAATGTTTAGTTTGAGCTACGTAAGAAGAAGAATCTCACTGTTAAATTAAATATTGGCAGAAACTTTCGACACTTATTCAAGGGCCGCATTTAACCAAAAGATGAGCAAGTAAGGAAGACAGAGAAAATTACATAAGTCCTTTAATAGTATTAGTTTAGGAAAGTTGTGGACTAATACGCAAAAGCAAATTGACAATATTACGTCATAGTTTTTTTTTTTGAACCAATATATACGCAGTCCGTTAGAAACAAAAAGGAAAAAAGTCAACAGTTTTCAAACAGAACCGATAAAAAAGATCTGTAATGCTTATAGCTGTACTTATAAAATGTTCATTTTAATGATTTTGAGTTTCTTAACCCGTTACGATATTTTTCAGTTAATTTCCTTTCAATCATTAATATTTTTACGTAAGTTAATTTAGCGATTTTTGCAAATGCTGTTACGTTAGGCTCATTTTACTTTATAATGCGTTGGCTTGAAAATATAAGCCCACTTGAAAAAAAAACACATACACATAAGAGGTTTTTTTTTTTTTCAAAATTATTTATTAAAATTCTACTCCACTTATGTAAACTAATAAAAATCTGTTTTAAACCAAATATTACCCACATGCACAAAAAAAATCTTTCTGTAACTATAATTTATCATGGGTGTACATTTTTCATAGATTAGCTTAAATTGCACTATAGAAAAGAATTTTTTTTTTCTTAAACCATAATTATTTCTGAAAGCAGTTAATAATATAAAGAAGTAGCTAAAAACTAAAAAAAGGCAGAATATCTCTTAATATGGGACATAGGTTTCAAGACCAACTCAAAAATGACAGAACAAGGGACTTCGTCATTTTTTGCGAAGTAGGAAAGTCCGCACAGTTCTAAGCCTATGCATTACATGCAACTCATTCAAAAGTTTATTCAATTCGAAACACCTGCTTCTAAGAATTAAAATGAAAATGGCATGCATAGAAAAAAAGCGTAAAAGGGGGGAACACTAAGAGGGATTTACATTTATTTTCTTACATTCATAGTACATTTTCTTCGCAGTTGTTCATCAATAAAAATATTAATTATATTATTAGTGTGCTGCTTTATATTATTAACTAGCGGTACCCGCACGACCATGCCGTGTTAAAAAGGTGAAAAGATCAGTTGGTTCGCCATTCTATATATACACTGGTATTTTTTTAAATATGTATTTTATTATGTTCTTCTATTAAAATGTATAGCATTTCACAGAACTAAAAATTAGCCCTCCACGGCAATCAACCAGCGATCCTACGCAGTTAGATAATTTCGTTTTATTTTTATTTTTAGCAAAAACACAAACTTAAAAAAAAAAAAAAAAAAAAAACGAAAAGCAAAAATAAACTACAAAAAAAAACCCGTTCTGTTTAGTTCAAGCACCTACACAAAGAGCACGATTATAAGGCGTTAAAATATTTTCCCCTCATGCATTTTAAGTAAAATTAATATATGTTCAAATTTTATCTATTATATTGACAGTTGGAAAGAAAGACGAAAACTTGTTGTTGCTTGCAGAAACTAACAGCAGCACAGAGGGAAAAAAGCTTTCATCGAGCTCAAATAGTTGAATGACATGTGTGCTTACTCACTAGGAAAAAAATAATAAATGAAATAAACAAATAAATTGTGTTACAGTAAAACCCCGTTATACCGCGCCTCAGTATACCGCGGAATCGGATATACCGCGGTCACTATAATGTCACTTGACGTTTAAATCACCCTTTACCATTGCCATTGAAGGGTGATTCCGAACTTACCATTGTAAATAAGGATAACCGGAGCACAAAAATATTCTAGCCAAAGAGCACCCATCTTTCCACCAGACACACTAATAGGAAAAAGCCCTATTGTGATGGGAGTGATGTACACCTTTTTCATACTTTTTCTGTCTTTCAAACCTAGAACATATAAAAATAATTTAACTTTGTGCAAGTAAACAATAATAATAAAATTACACGTTAATTTAAAGCATTTGTGCTTTAAATTAACGTGTAATTTTATTACTAGAACATATAGCTTGATTTCAAAATCGGGTGCAATCGCCCTGACTTGTTTCTCTTGAATGGGCGGAGCTCAATCTGTCAGGGACTGTTCATTTCAATGCTTAACTATTCCATTTTCAGAAGTCTAGTTATGCTTGTGTTGTGGCCGTGGTAGCCTAGTGGTTAGCACGTCGGACTTCCAGCTGGAAGGTCGCGCGTTCGATACCCACTGAAGACCACCATGTATACTTGGGGATATGTGCATGTAAAATCCGTAGACCCCACTACCTCTCCCCGTGCGTAAGCAATCCTAAGGCCTCGGCTAACAGGTAGGGGTCTGGTGGAGAAAAGTTATGCTTGTGTAACGTCTTTTATAGCGCTATCAACCTTCGTATGCCAAATTCTTCAGCATTCCTGAAAGGCAAACATTTTCCCCAGTGAGAAGTGCGTTCCTCCCCTTCCAAATCTATTTTTTTCTTAAGACCTCACCCCCCTCACAATCCCATGTTGATAACATAAAGAGATTATTAAGCACCTTTTTTCTCGGAACACAGTTGGTTTATAATCTATGTCGCTCGATAAACTAATTGCGCAGCTCAGATGTGTGCTTTTGCACAGCAATTACAGTGAATAATGTGGCAGCAAAGAAGAAAAGAAACAATTATTCTATAGGGATGAGAGAAGTTACGGGCAATTAATTGCTAAAGTTAAAAATGATGCAACAAAAGCGAGTATTGTTTCGTGAATAGGGTTCCGCGGTATAGTTTCACTATACCGCGGTTATGTAATAACGCGGGTGCCGAACATGTCCCCCGACACCCAAGTTTTAACGGGGTTTTACTGTATATAGTTATATAATATGCATACATATGTATCGAAATCTAAAAATTAAGATGAAGAAAGTTATTTTTAAAAATATCATTACTTAATTACCACCGACAGCCTCGTTTTAACGGGGTTTTACTGCATAATTTGGAATAATATTTTTAGAACATAAAAATATAATGCATTACACTGTCGCAATAGTTTTAGATATCAAATAAGCGTAACTTACGCGATAAAAAAAAAAAACATTTCTAAAGATAATATCTTACCCACATAAGTTATATTTCTTTTCCATCCCCCTCCACTTTAAGAAACCATTTCGCTAATCCATAACCTACCCGAAACACCCCTCTCAGCTGTCAACAACTGATGCTGGGGTAAGTCGAGGATTAGATTTCAAGTCAACTACAGACTTTAAAAGAGGACATTATCACCCGATTTCCTCTTGTGGGATTATCACTTGGCTGGATGTAATACTAGAATCGTCCTTTTTTTTGCCTTTTACCCTGAATCCACCAGAAATGAAGCAGCAATGCCAGCCGTGCTGACACACTTGCTGAAATTATGGAATGTAAGACGGGAGATGGCAGCCACAGAAATGGAGTTACCAGAGAAAGAAGAACGATTTTTAAAAAGAGAGAATAAGGTTGTCTAGTTTCGGTTTCTGCTGAAGACAACTTGTTCTAAAGTGGTTTAATAATTCGTATTTACCCCTCGTAAGACGTGAAGCTGTTTTTTTCCCCCTCTTTCTCTTATTCTAACTTAAAAAAGATATCCGGCAGAATCGCTTTTAAATTATCCAGAAAATAACTTGATTAGAACATGTTTTTACAGTTTCAATAACAAAAACCAGGAAATGTACATACATTAATACTGAAAGGCTAGTTCACTGTAACTATAGGAACATTTTTATTTACTGTACCATCGGGCGTAATATTTTTTAAAGGGAAAAGGGAGAATAAAGGAAATAAAAGGAGAGGATCAGTTATGTATAACCAATGTGCGTCAATTACAGTTGTTACGGACATCATAAAAAAAGGTACATTAACTAACTCCCCGCAACCCCCCCCCCCCCCCCCCGAGCCACCGAGTCAAGCAGTCAAGTATTATTAAAGATTAAAAGAATAATGAACAGTGCCGGCGGAAGACGTTTCAGCACCACGGGCGTTACTGAAAACGGCGCCATTTACGCAATTTTGGAAAAGAAATCGGAATTAAAATTAACTCGCATTTTTTAAGTTGCCCTCCTGGAGCTCATCTAAGAGTATATAATTTTAAAAAAGTCGATAAAAATACGAACATTTCTTTTCATCCTTTACAAGACAATATTTATAAAATAGAAGAAAATTCTTTGTTCAGACAACATTAAACGTGGTCTCTTTCGGCGCCCCTCTGGTCCGGCGCTCCGGGCAGTCGCCCGCCTTTCCCACCCCTTCCCCCGGCCCTGATAATGAACTATAATATATTTTATAATTTTTCTATTTCAGAACAAATTTTATAAGAGTGAAACCACAAAGAACACGCCTGGTCTTTGATAGCACAAACAGTTGGGAATCTATCACATTGTTTTTATATCAAAATAACTGTGTGAAAGTGTGTGTGTACATATATGGGGTCTCAGGTTTCTTAGTTAAAAAACAGTGTCGCGACGAAAGGAAAGTTAGGGACCACTGTTCTAACCAATAAGATTATCTTAAATTCTATAAATACTTTCTGAAGCTCATTCGTTTACCTTAAACCGTACTTGGTTAAACTCTTGGCAACAAAAATTGCTTGCCTAATCTTTATATTTTTTCCAAAATTTATTCTCTTTTATAAACGAACCGCAACGCTTGCTCAGAGCTAGAGAATGAAAAATAAACGACGACACTGATATGTTAGGAGTAATGTCACACGTTACAACATTATTTGTCGTGCATTCGATGAGCTAATCGGAGTTGACTGCCCTTTTCCGTTTAAAACAAACCTCATATTCTGCAAACTGAGTCTACCTTAATGATGTAAACCGTCGAGACGAATTTCGCTGCAGATGAGTTGTAGACCGATTGGAAAGAATTACACACACGTGGTTGCGACAATCTCTGCGTGCCTGTCGCTCTCACGCTGATTTGAATCGTGTCAAAGGGGTTACTGATTTTTTTTTTTTTTTTTTAAGACATTCAACTCCTGCCCCTGACTTCTGCCGAAAAATTGACAAAGTGTTTGTGGTGTGTAATATAAAAACTACTATTTTCAATTTCCATTTTTTTTCTTTTTTACTGAAAACTAATCTTAATTGATAAAATGGAAATTAAAATATTTTGCTGTGGTCGTTTGCTGCTATTAAAATCAGGGCTATGGAGTCGGGCTGATTTCGGGGCAGAGGAGTCGGAGTCACTTAAAAATGTATCGACTACTGACTATCGAATATTGGCCGAATATTCTTTACACCTCTAATATATATTCGTAAGGGAGTTCAAGTCAGGATCGGGAGTAGGAGTTTTAAAATTCCAGAAGTCAAAATCGGAGTCGGTTCTTTTCCCAACCGACTTCGTAGCCCCGATTAAAATACTTTAGAATAAGTGTGGTAAGACAACAACGTTTAACGGTTTAAAAAAAAAAAAAAGACAGTTGCTGTCCCCCTTTGATAAGTTTTAATGTTGTAAATTATGAAAATTCGAAAAAATTGATAAATAATAACACTTCTCTGTATGTTTTATGAAATATGGGATGGGATTTTTGAATTTAAA
Organism: Octonoba sinensis; assembly: GCA_038502835.1. Lineage (NCBI taxonomy): Eukaryota > Metazoa > Arthropoda > Arachnida > Araneae > Uloboridae > Octonoba > Octonoba sinensis. The sequence continues at coordinate 126,340,965 of CM076599.1, forward strand.
TTTTCTGTACAGTGGTACTACCAATTTAAAAGCTCTACACTGTCTACTGCGGTAACTCACATGTTCACCATTCTGGCTTTCAGTCAATCAAATGGAACTGCATGGCGAAAGAAATGCAGCCTATTTTGTCACACAACTGTTAAATTAACGAATCAAACTGTTAAATTAACGTACTTAAGTCAGTAGCATAGTTGATTACCAGATCAAATTATTTATTCTATTGCCGTCTAAATAATACGCTCATTTTTTCTTACGCATTTCGTATACACGTAAATTACAAAAAATTATTTCTATCTTATTTTATTTATTTTCTTTCATTTGACAGAGGGAATCTTTTCATATATATTAATGTATTCACATAGAAATCTTAACATTATTCCAACATGTCCCCCCCCCCCGTAACTGTTGTACTTAATTTAAACTCTACAGATAGATTAGTTTAAGAACTGTGACCCTTGAATGAATGAATATATTACCAACTATTGCCAATTTAAAATTGCTTTTATTTATTATTTCCTATTTGCAACAGATATAATTTTCCGCCGGGAAATCAGAATTACACAACAAAGGGTTTGGAGCTTTAAACAGATGAAGGTGCTAAATTCTCATAAAACATTTGATGAGGAAATCCTAAAAGAAGTTGATTAGCTACGTGCATTTCCTCAAAAAAAAAAAGTACCATTCACATCGGAAATCCTGGCCTTTGCACAGCCGCAGCTAAGATTTAGAACGTCGACTCACGCAAACCAGCGGATTCACGTGGTTTTGGTTTCATAAATTCTGCTTAATTCACTTCAGTTTTTTTTCCTAAGCGAAAGACATTTCACTATAAAATAACACTGAGGCGTTGTTACTAACACCATTTAATTGCATTTCTGTCACGCTGAACAGAAATACGTGCTATTTTATGACTATTGTGAAATTTAGCTACTTGGATTTGAAAGTATAGAATGGTGGTAAACTGACGTTTCCTAATGATATTACATGGACTTATGCTATCATGATGGCCATTGTCATTTGTATGAGAATATTTCACAAAGCAAAGCCCTTTCGGGCAGATTGCTTTTAATGTTAATCAAATGCAAATTCAAGCTGGAGAATCGTACACTTTTCGTTCCCAACTGCCGCTTCATAAATGTTTCTTCTCAATGACACTGTTCCAGCTGTGTCGTTGATGAGTCCTATGGATACCAAGTCTTACAGCTCATTTTAAAGAGTAGTGACATTTCATTTTTTTTTTCTGCTGAGAGTACCTTAAGGTGGAATGCCTTCTTGGGAGGTCATACGAAGTTAACCTTCAGCAGGATTGATTGTGATTCTCCTTATTGCAAAAGCAACAAAATAAGTCTGTCGTAACAGACTATTGCTACATGGATCAGAATTACAGAGGTATCAGGATTCATTTGTTTCAATTCATTTGTTGTCATAGCGCAATTAATAAATCTGTTAGTTCTCATTAGGACTAAACTATGCGATTTCTGTAGATTCCCCCTATGCATCAGGTATTTTGGATCAGAAATTTCATCGTTAAAAAGCTAGGGTTTCCGTAGCGAAGTTTCTGGCTTTAGATCACATTATCAAATCTCCGCAACCTGAGGAAAGTTTAAATGCCAGAGAGAATGAAACATTGCAAAAAAGCGGTACATTCCACAAAGGACAAAACACACGCTTACATTCAAACTGGCGAATGCGTTGGCCTGCCTATATTCGAGATTTAGGTTGTCAGGTCGAAAGTAATTTTTAACAGTAGAACAAAAAATACAATGAGTTAGCGATTGGCGACAAGAAGGCGTGGTCATTAAATTATATGAAATCAATTACATGCGCAGAAATCTTTTACCTAACGAAACCAACTACATGTTTACGTGTGAATCAATCATTAGAAGTCCTCCAAGCCGAAACTGCATCGCCTTGTCAGCTAGCACTCCAAAGGGAGGTTGTCCAGTCAAAGGTAAATAAATACGAAATATATATTTACTCTCTTAGTATGAGACCTTTAAAATGATTTTGCTCTGTGTTTGCGTACTCGAGACGAGAAAATCAGGAAATCTGCTTGATGAGGGTTAGTTTCAACGTGTCACCAACATCCACTTCACCCCTCGTTTCTAAAAGCAACGACTACAGCTAGCGCAGGGATCGAACGATCCTTGCATACGGGACCTACAGGCACTGGTGAGTTACGAATCGGATCTTCTTTTGAAAACACGAAATGTGCCAATCATGCCATATATTATATTTCTCACGGACTCATATTTCTTACAATCATTTTAAACATTTAATTCTACTCATTTGAACTCTGCATAATAAAATCGAGATACAGGGTTACGCACGTACAGATTACTATTTGCTTTAGCACATGTTCAGTGTTACCATTGCCAGTGATGATTAGTTGCCATTTCACAAGAATATCTGTGATAGAAAAATCGCCCACACATCACGAGTCATGCACATGTACACCACGCAGACAGTGGCCAACAGCAAGTTTCCAAATATAATTCTGCAAAGGCTAAAGAACCCCTTTGAAACAATCTCGGCACGGCCTCAAAACGAGATGGTTGCATGTGGGTGTTCATCTCATTTCTTATGTGTATATTTTCCATACTTATGTGTTTAATGCATTTCTATAATGTATCGTAAAGTAAATCGTTTATGTGTAACCGAACTTTGACTAGGGAGCAGTAACTTTGACTAGGGGCTGCGAGCCACGATACTATGTATTTAGTATATTCTTCGACAATTATGTAAAACAGTACAGTGAAATTTCAATTTTTCCTCTAGCTTTATTTTCTACTGTTTTGGGGCTGTTTTCAAGCGGAGCCTAGGACAGCTGTCTTGTGTACCCCTTGCCTTAACGAGGCACTGAGCATTAAATTCCCCGTCTGACCTCATATATCGCAATTTATTTAAATACGTCATCATGGAGTTAACCATTTTGGCCAACCTAATATGAAATTGAAGCATTAGAAGTAGTGTTATAGCTTAATGGCGAAATGGGATAAATAATCGTCTCAAAGTGTCGTTCATTTGCATAAATTTGAAGTGGTCTGCACCTAATGAGAACACCACCTGCTAAGCTTCAAGCATCCCTCTGCGTTCAATTTGAAGGCGCTGTTCGGTCGGAAACTTTGCAGGAAGAATATTTATGCTCAAGAGGAAGCATTTTTAACTGGTGATAAATGGGCAGAATAGCGCTGGCGTTCATCACGCCCACTTGTCCTGTCAGAGGTCAACCCAGAGTCTTATCTGCAGCTCCGGAAACAGCATAGTTATCCTATTTCCGTTGGCGCACAACTTTTATTCGAGGTCTTCGGAATGGGTTAAAGGCTGCCGGTTGCACAGACAGGAAAAGTGTATGTAAACAAACGTGGCCACTCCGACAGATGCCGAGCACCAGATGAATAGTTCATGAGCAAAATTGACCACGCGTCCAGTTTTGAATGAGACAGTCCCGTTTTTGGGTAACCTGTCCCGTTGTCCCCTCACAAATCTTCGGGCTGAAGAAATGCCCCGTGTTCTGAAAAGAGTAAGGAATTAGCCTAACCTACAGGAACAAATTTAGAAAGAAAAAAAAAAGTAGTTAGAGACCCATCACTGGCCTATAATCACAATTTTAAATGACAATAACTAAATGGCATGTGTAAAAGAAACAGAACTTGCCTTAAAGTTGAGGTTCCAGGAGAAGAACATTTTAAGTACTTATGCCCCTTAGTTCAGGGATGGCAAACCTTTATATTATGGTTAATTATTTTTATGTGTCCAGTGGTCCCCTTGTTATCTTTCTTTTTAAAAATCATCTTTAAAAATTTAATTTTCGCAAAGTTTTGGAAATTTTCTTTTCTTTCTTTTTTTTAATGCCTTTATAACCTTTATATTATGGTTAATTATTTTTATGTGTCCAGTGGTCCCCTTGTTATCTTTCTTTTTAAAAATCATCTTTAAAAATTTCATTTTCGCAAAGTTTTGGAAATTTTCTTTTATTTCTTCTTTTTTAATGTTGGTTTTTGTGAATGTGAGTGAATAAAAGTAATTTAATATGCGTCTGCATCTGTGAGCGTGCGACTTAAATGCCTGTTTCGTGCCACCTACTGGCACGAGTGCCATAAGTTCGCCATTTCTGCTCTAGCTTGGGGTGAAACGATGCAAGAGAGAGGTTTACAAGATAAGCGATATAATTCTCGTAATTGCTTTAATATGGCGAGTTGTACGGGAAACTAGCTAAATATCGCCATTACTACCAAACTGGTACTAGATTTACTATTTTTAGCCAAATTTTGCAAAATGTTGCCAAACTGTAGCCAATTCAACTACAGCAATAATGTATTGAGTAACCCAATCTTGATATTAAAAACTTTGAAATTCTTACGCATTTGACACAAAAAATAAGTAAAAGAGCCCTTTTGGTACATTCGATTGCAACCAAAGAGGGAGAGGCACACCTAGTCGTTGTGTATAACATACAAAATTCCAACCTTCTACGATTGACGATATTTGAGCATGCGAGTTACAGACGTCTATGGAGCCGTTCATAAATGATGTCACGCTTTTTTCCCATATATTTGACCCCCCTCCCACCCCTTGTCATAATATGTCACTCTTCAGTGGACCCCCTCCCCCGCCCCTTTGTCACATGTCACGCTATGATGCATAATGCAGGTGTCACACGTCTTGTTACCCCTCTCTTCGTCACACTTTGTCACAATTTCAGGAACCCCCTCCCCCCCTCGAAGCGTGACATCATTTATGAATGATCCCTATAGCACATATTATATATACGTACTTACAAATATACGTACGTACGTACAAAGCGGAGTTAGAAAGTGAGAAATTCGGTTTACCGAACATACGTAAATCAGGTAAGAATTCATTCCGTACGTACACGTATAATATATGTACATACAGGCGTCGTGAAAAAACGATCAAAAATGATTTATGGGTATTTCCCCCTATCACTGTGTTCTATCGAAAAGTACCGTGTTATGACCTGGGGTCCATATGGACGCCATACTATAATGCACAATATTATTGCGGTTTATTTATTTTAAAAGTTAGTTCTGTATTCTTTTAAGTGGATTGAAAGCAATCAACGCTTATTATGAAGTTTTCTTGATTAATTTTATTTAGTTCGGCAGCACCATTTCTTTTTCCGACATACACTTCTGTTTTTGACTATCAGTTGAAAGTGCTAGAAGCCTGCACGGACTCCAAAGTGTCACCGTGGAATTGTTGAAAGGGGAATTTAGGCTACAACTTTTGTGGAAAATCAGTGCAATTAAAAGGGCACTTTAAAGTTTCAGTGCCTATGTAATTAAACTGATGAATGAACCCTGCCCTCAGATTTTTTTTGTAAAGAGATTGATTCATGTTAGAATCAATCTTAGCCCTTCTCTCCAAGGGACAGTTCATAAATGATGTCACGCTTTTTTCCCATATATTTGCACCCTCTCCACTTTGTCACAAAATGTCACACTTCAACATACCCCTCTCCCCCCCCCTCTTTGTCACGTGTCCCGCTATATTGCATAAGCATCATGTCACACTTCTTGTTACCCCTTCCCCTCCCCTTGTCACAATTTCACGAACCCCCCTCCCCCTCGAAGCGTAACATCATTTGTGAATGATCCCAAACTTCCCTAAGTCCTAGAAGCGAGTGTTTACTCACAATTTCAGGAGCCCCAATTTTACGTACCCTTTCCATTTTATTTCACTTCTTTGCAAGGAAAATTTAAAATTTTGATGGCAAACCTCGCGAACATACATTGGTGAATTATGATTAATTTCGTTTTCCTAATAATAAATCGTACTTAAAGATTGCTCAGAAGGTGAAAATTGATTTTTTTAGAGCTTTACTTTAAAGAATTATTATACGTTTCAATTTAAACTTATGTTATTTATGTGGTGCATCTGATTAAGTTCTTTGAGAACCATTTTATCGTCGCGTATTTTAAATTTTAAAATTGCTCTATATCAGTGTCATGAAGTTTTTATATATTTATACATCATATACATGACATAAACTGGCTTAATTTTTTGACTTAATTTCTTTATATATTTTTTACACACACACACACATATATATATATTCATATATATGTGTGTAATAAGCAGGAAACATGGCGACCATTGCTGGAGGCCAAGGCTTCTTTGTGTGTGTGGAGGAGAGAGGATGACCCCAAAACTTTTATTCTGGTTGCGCTACTAGGCCGCATCACGAGTTGAAAAAAGAGGCTAGTTAAAACGTAATATTATCCTACTCTCTTTTCAGCAACAAACATACAGAACATAAAAAAATTAAAAAATAACAGTATACTTTGCACAAACCAGGTCAAGTAAATCTCAAGAGAAAGAACGTATCAGCACTGTAAAAATATTTAGAAAACAGAAAAAGAAACACAGAAGACAGAAAGAGAGAGAGAGAGAGCACGTGTTATAAACAATCATTAAACAAAAACAAAACGCCCGTTCAAAACCGCCATCCATTTCGCTTGAGAAACGACCATTTCCCATTTCTTCTTTTCTTCTTCATGTGCATAATTTTAACCTCCTTCGTCAGACAGTGCACTCACTCCATTCTCATTCAACTCTTCCAGTCCGAGCGCAACCCGACACTTTCCATCTTCAACAGAACGTGCTTTATCGGGGCATCGTAAACAAACTCTTATGTCAGGAACTGAAATAGGACCGCACAAGTAATAAAGGAAAAAACAGAAAGGAACACATCAAAATACCAAATTACACGTCAACAGCACCGTGCGATGACGCCACTGAGCAGTGACTACTTGAGTCCCAGACATATGCATAAGCACAGCTGTTGCAATATGTCGCGAGCACCCATGTCCTTTTTCGAATCGAAAAGTCACAGCCACCTGTTGAGTTCAACGAACTCGGACGATGTCAAATGATCGAGCCGCAAGTCTTTTATTTTATAATTATCATCCCGATTCGTAATAAGACGAGTCACGTGACATGGGAGGGTCTGTGATGCGCAGGAAGTGCATATCGCGTTAATGTAAGGCATCAATTAGGAGGATGATTAAGTGGATAATCAGAAGGCAGTTAAGATAGTTTTAAATCTCCCGAACATGACGAAGAATAAAAGTAATGATAATTGTCGTGACATCCTTATCTATAATTGAAAGGGTTCTTTAAATAAGCTGCTGAAAGTGAAGCAGAAAATGAACTACTGTGTTCTAGACGCATGGAAGAAAAATATTTCGAGCATTAATTTGTATTTCTTTCAACTTTTCTTCCCACCCGTAAATCAAGCACTTCCAATAATGTGTGTTAAAAACGTTTCTAAGGACATATGAAAATTGACAGTTTCTGAAATTGTCTTGTTCTAGGCAAATAGTAGTCAACTTATTAATAAATCATTATTTGCACTAAATAAAATAGGTATACATATTAATATGTTACGTTGATTCTGGAACATTCGTCATATTTCCATGAAACTTAGTGAAAAATATTTAGATACTCTGCACAATACAAATCAAAATTTTACAGAAATCGAATTCACGTCTTCTATTTAACCAGTAAAGTTAACACAGCCTAAAAATAAATTCGCAATCACGGAATCGAAAAAGCCCATTTTGTACCGTTTTCAAGTTTGCTAGAAATTACGGTTGAAGAAAAAAAACTTGTGCGTGGACTCGTATAATTATTAAAGCTCGTAATATCGTTTCCTCGACACAAATATTTTGACACTAAGAATGTAGGTTGCCATGTAGCAACGTAATCTATGTAGAATCGCTTTAACCTTTTTTCAAAATGCACACTATTTACTTTGACATACCATCCATTTACTAGTGCAACCAGAAATTTCTCCTGGAGGATATAGGGGGTTGGTTTGGTTCACAAATCCGCGACATGAATATATATATATTACCGAATTAGGATTAGCAATATGGATGAAACTCAAGGGGTCCTGGGGGATTATCCTCCAAACCATTCCTTCCTTCACACACTCGCTGCTCCTGGATCCCTTTCGACAACGCACAAATCTTGTGGTATAGTTCTACCACATAGTTCTGACACTTGGGCGCTGCCGCGCATGTCAGAAAAGGATGAATCCGTTCGAGTTTTATATTGAAGTTCGCTTTGCAGATGTGTTTATAAGCACGTGAATCAGAATGTTTGCTTCTCTTGTTTGTTAAAAGCAACCGAATTTATCGAATTTAATTACCGAAATGGCATATAGCATCAGTTTGGAAGAAATAAAGTATGTTAAATGAACTAAAACGAGAACAGAACACGGCACATTCCTTATACCAGCAAAGTTTCTCCCTTGAACATGAATGGATTCTTGGCCCTCGGCTGGGCAGAGTCTTTTTTTTTTTTTTTTGCCGGTAGAACTTTAACTACGATGTGAAGCAACTGTGGGTCGGTGAAAATGGCAAAACATTTTTAAAACATGTCTTTCTATTGGACATTATTATTGCATGTGGGATGCATTTAATATTCTACTTGCATTTTGTTCGCTACTTTCCTCCCTAACATTAGTATATCTTTAAATATTTTCAACTGTTGCATAAGATTTCATTATACAGCCCTGGTGCCAAAGCACTATCAACCCTCATAGAGAAAATATTTTTTCTTATATGAGGCGAAAAAAAAAGATTAATTAAATCTTTTCCATGAAAAAATTAACAAATGGGTCGGTATTTCAAATTATTTTTCGTCATTTGATAAGATAATTATTCGATATTATTCCCCACAATGTTTTGTATTCTTCTGTAACATATCACTGCAGGATAGTAAATATTCTACTTCGCTTTCTTTTGCTGCCCCTCGTGTATGAAGGCGTGCCATTTGAAAATGATGAATTTTCTTTACAGTATATCTTTCTGAAACGAAAGTTCTGTCATTTCATTTTCTTTTTTTCCAGCAAAAAGCACAAATCAATTCAGCTGTTCCACTTGACCAAAGCCAAGTCCCCCCCCCCCCCTCCTCCCGTCCAACGCCAACCCAGAAAATACTTCACAGAATTCCCAACGTGTTGAGACAATCATCAATTATCCGCTAAAGCATCTGAAAGTGTTCGGGATACGTGATTCTTATAGTGGCCTGAATTCTTGCGATCCAGAATCAACAACATGGTGGCTTGATTTTCCGCAATCCTCTCTTTGAAAACTTTTGAGGGTAAAAAAAAAAATAAATAAATAAAAAATAATTGAGGTCATTTAGAAGTCATGGTCGAAATTTCGAGAAATATTACGGGGCTATGAAGTGTCAGGTATTGAGTTCATAGAATTGAAAGAGTTATCGAAATGATGAGGAAGATAATTAAAAACAATTAATTGGTTGTTTGACCTAAAAGCGTTATCTTTTTACAGATGAAGTTAATGGGTCAACCTCTGGCTTTCTGTTAGTTTAACGTTTAAAAAAAGTTTTAGAATGAGAAAACTTAAACTGCTGATCCTAACTTAACTGACAATGAAATCTGTTAAAAAAAACTTTAAAAGCTGCGTTTTTTTTTTTTTTCAATACCATGCTCATATACTTTGCTACATATTGTTTTAACATTTATGTAGACTAGCCACACTAAAACCCGAAAATGCAAATAGTTCGCAAGACTGAAAATGTCCATTGGAAAGGTAATTTTCTTATTTCCTGTCCTACCCTCGGCGCTGAGAGATGCTTTAGTCAAGTTAAAACCAAACGCAAATTCTTTTTAAAAAATTTTCTTTTCTTCAAAAGTAATAACTACTTATAATAAATGATAATCCCTACAATGACTTCAAAATATTTTCTAAATAAAACAATTTTTGGAAATAAATAGAACCGACTTCAAATTAAAACTTGCGCTAAAACGTAAAAAGTAAAATCGTCCTTTAAACAACATCGATCCGACTTTTTAAACATTATTTCAGAAGTCAGCGCATTTGACAGTCAAATTATCATTACACCACGTGTTTCTGTGCACTTATATTGGAAACTGTTGCAAACTCTATGGGCCATTTATATTTGTAACTAGCTGACATGCCCGGCTTTGCGCGGAATAATATTGCATCATTCGCAGGCTAAGTGACGCATATCCAAAATTCTGTTGTAAATATGTAAGGAAAAATTTTCTTTAAAAAATCATGTAGGAGATGGGCAACAGGCCTGAAAAACCTTATTTAAACAGTAAAAACATTTAAACGAACAGCCTAGAAAAATTCCTTTTAGACCAAAAATAACAGTTCATAAAAATCTACATTAAAATGCCAACAACAGTTCAAAAAAATTGCCATTAAAGTAATTGCAACAGTAACTAAAATGCGCACATGCAGCGAGATAATTGTGCCAAAATGATATCGAGAGACCCATAAAAATCGTAATTACAATATCTACCACAATACATTTAAAAATTCCCATCAAAGTAAGATCTGTATTCTGTTTTAATCAGATGAAGCATAACTGTCCCTGAATTTGTCTGCTACAATAAAGAAAAAATCCTTAAACCCCCTACATTTGAATAAAGACAACTATTCCTAAACATCCCTAATAGAATAAGGACATTAGTCTCAAAAAATCTCCATTAGAATAAAGACGTCAGTGACTAAAAATACCCATAAGAATACTGACCTTCAAGAGCTACTGTTCCTAAAATTACCAACAGTCCATCTTAAATTAACCATCAAAATAAGGAGAGTTCCTATAAATCCCGATTGCAAAATCGTCAAAGGATTTCCTGAAAATTCAATTGAATAGCACTTTCATAAAATTCGGATAAAAACGAAAGAAAGGGAAGCATTTTTCCAAAGGCAAATGCTTATATAAGTTAGAAAATGTTTGGTACTGAACCAATCCTGACGAGTGAAATTTAAGTTGATAGAAAGAAATAACTAAATTATGTCCAAATAGTGCCAAATAGACAGTAAAAAAAATTAAGTAAATGTTTTATAAAATAAATCACTTGAGTAAAATATGGAAAGAAAAATCAACCTCAAGATAAAGTAATTGAAAATCGTCTGCACTTTATAATCCACAAAATATGCATAAAAATGAAACGAATTCTTAGAATTTGTTTCGCTGATAAAGCGGACAATCTACCATGAGAAATAATATGTTTCATGAAATTGTTGAACTGGTACCATGATACTAAATCGCCAAAAAACAAAGAAGGATCAACCTCAAGGAGTAATTACAGATCGTCTGCAGTACGCTAAAAATGCAATGAATTTTTAGAATTTGTTTCGCTCATAAAACGGCATGAATAACGATAAAACAGCATTTTTTTCAATCTAACATTAACAAAAATCATCTAATTGGCGACAAAAGTAGTATTTATTTTGGCGAAAACACGCAAATTGAGCAGATAAATTCAGCCTTGCTTTAAAGTTCGAAAACTACTTTAAATGAATATTGCGCGTGTTCTATTTGTTCTACGAACTTCAGAAGGAGATCATCTTGTGCAGTTTTTTACGGGCATCAATATGCTGCAAAAATCTAAAACGTGGGACGTTTCTTCGATGAGATATTCTTAAAATAAACAGTTTTGCTTAAAATTGGAATAAAAAAAGAACAAATTCGAATTTTAGGAAAAACGCTTCGAGGTGCACGAGGACCTGACCCAAGGTACCTGTAACCAAAATTTCGTACTCCTAGACCGTTCCATCTCGCCAGGAGGCGATCGACAGACACACACACAAACTTTTGGTTTTATTTATATAGATTGATTCATGACGAAAGATTTTATCAGTTTTGCACCTGCTTAAAAAATTATGTTTAAAAGTCGGATCGATGTTTTTTAAAAGGATGATTTTTTTTTACTTCTTAGTGCAATTTTTAATTTAAAGACGGTTCTATTTTTTTTCTCAAAAATTATTTTACTTCATTCTTTTTAGTGTGAGTGCATTTTTATCTCATTTTTGAAACTAATTTTTCATACTCAATTTTGAAAAAAATATCAAACGGCATACCCACTTTGAGTAAAAATAAAATAATTAAAATCGATTCATTTAATCAAAAGTTATAGATGAAAAAACAAATAATGTTTATATTTCCGCCCATAACATTTTTCTAATTATCGAATACGGTGAAACCAAAGTGCGAGCACCCTCGATATCGATAAAAAAAATCATCCAAATCGGTTCATCCAGTGAGAAGCTATCGATGGACAAAAGAAAAACTACATTTATACGGTATGAATAGATAACCTCCTCCTTTAAGAAGTAGGTTAAAAAGCATAAAAATTGTAGGAAACATTTTTAAAAAGTGCGATCAATTCCACCTGATAGATATTTTGTAGGGGAACATAATTATATGAACTGGAAGGAATGGGAAATATAATAGATACGAGGCAGAGAGAAGCAAAGCGATGTAAGTGACCAAAAAACGATTCTGAGTAAAACGCGTTCAAAGTTTAGATCTTCAGAACAGGGCCGGAGCTAGGCTGAGGCGGTGAGGCGCCCGCCTTAGGGCGCGTCGTTCTTGGGGCGCATTGGCCATAAATATTCACTGCATCTTTATAAATAACAAACAATAGTGTTTACCTCAAAATAATTAAAAACCGATAATACTTTTGCTTTTTATGCGGTTTTTGGCCTCTGGATAGTTAAAAACCGATGCTACTGTGGCTTTTTATGCGGTTTTTGTCCTCTGGACAATTAAAAACCGATATGACTTGCTTTTTATGCGGTTTTTGGCCTCTGGACAATTAAGAAACGATTTTTCTCAACCTTGTACCACCTTGCCGTGGTGGATGGGCTTTCTATATTAAGAATGCCACTACTTTCGATGCCTACTGTGATTTTATGCGGTTTTTGTCCTCTGGACAATTAAAAACCGATATGACTTGCTTTTAATGCGGTTTTTGGCCTCTGGACAACTAAGAAACGATTTTTCTCAACCTTGTACCACCTTGCCGTGGTGGATGGGCTTTCTCTATTAAGAATGCCACTACTTTCGAATGTTCTAGTAATGATTTTTCTAAGTAATTAAACTATACTGTATATAATTGGACAGTAGAATTGGTTAACTCTCCAACTCAATAGCCGCCCCAGTTGTAAGTTAGTAGTAGTCAAACCTATCTATTTGATGACGAGCAAAACGCAATTTATTGTTTTTTTTTTTTTTTTAATTTTCTCTCCATTCTGATAAGCGATTGTTTTCGTTCAGCGTTTTGAAAGTTACAATATGCATGATTAAAATTTGTATCGATCATTTTTAATCTCTATTCCCTCATAATATATAGCAGGGGGGGAAAAAGTTTTATGCCTCAGGGCGTCCTTCGTGCTAGCGCCGGCCCTGCTTCCGGGAACTTTAATGTTATTTTTTTTCTGAATCACATTGGGACGGAGAAACTGTTTAGAGCTATTACTAACATCTCTTGCCACAATATAAAATGGTGCTTTCCCTAGCATTTGCACTAGTTATCTCAAAATTTTTAATTTTGTCGCTTACACCCCTTTGCTTCTAGCTGCCTCATGCATCTTTAAAGACAATAAATGAAGTCAGGTTGCAAAAATACAGAAAAACATTTCGTTGAGGACGAGATAACAAGTTCCTAACGCACAGCGATATTAAACAAATAGCAGGACATATTGTCCATCACAATGAAAGTGTTAAGATGTAGTTAATAATAAAGTAAAGAAAATAAATTTTCATACTAGAACAAAATTAACTTAGGGGTCATTCATAAATGATGTCACACTTTTTATCAATATATTTGACCCCCCACCCTCCCTTTGTCACAAAATGTCACACTTCCATATCCCCCTATCCCCCCTTATCACATGTCGCGAAATATTGCATAAGCATATGTACTTGCAGTTCCGAAACAAAGCACCATGTTATAGATCCCATTTCCAAGTTTATTTTTGAAATTTTAATGACATTTGTGCATAACAATAACTGATTATATATGTACTTAATTTGTATAAAATGAGATCAAGTTTTACAAAAAAAAACACCCTATAATTTAGTATATAATAGTAAAAAGCATTAACTGTTATGCTTCTATAAAAATTACTCGCGCGAATAAATAAATAAATAAACAAATAATATAAAGCTATTGAATCAGATGATTCTAAATGTTTTGATTTTAACCAAAATGTGTGATGTCACACTCCTTGCTCGACCCCCTCCCCTTGTCACAATTCTTCTATCCCCTCCCCCCTTGAAGCGTGACATCTTTTCTGTATGACCTCTTAAGTATTGTATCCAACGCTTTGGTGCAATAAATGTTTGAATGAACAAGAAACAACGAAAATTACATACATTACATACACTTTAGTTAATATTTTGTAAACACTTTTACATTTATTTCAAACACTTACAAACGCATTTGTCGTCGTTTGTGTGACTTTAGAACTGTAATGATCAAACTGAAGGTTTTTTTTATATTTCTAACGGGCTGATTGGCTCCTGCCAATTGCAGACCTAGCGTTGCCCAGAGATTGGTACCATCTCTTTCAGCACCCCAAACTGAAGCATTTTAATTTGCTTTTGTGTCAATGCAGTGCTTGAAAAAATTACAAATAGAAGATAAATTATCCACACAAATTCGAAGAGCTAAATATACGGCGTAAAAAAAACAAATGGTTGCCTAGAAATCGTGGGTCAGTTAAAACTCTTTCGTGTGTCAGTGTCTGAACCATGGGTCATAGGTTCGCCATCACGAGGCTTGCACCTCAAGAGGTGAGTTACGCCAGCGCTGTTTGTGTTCATCAAAAAAAAAAACTCCCTGACGCTTAAGAGAACCGGCCATAGGGACCGGACTATAAATTTGCAATGAAATCTGTGCAGTACAAGTATAAAATTAGTGCAAAAGTACATTTTTGAAAAATAAATTCGTATTTAAATAGACGTTGCAAATAAAAAATATTTAAGCCAAAAAATCAATTCAAACAATCATTCATTATGCAGTGCCTTAGTTTCGAAATTCAATACCATACATTCTTATATCTACTGCTCTCTTAAATTGTAACTTCTATTTTTAGAAGAGATCTTGAAACCCTTCAGGTTCTTAATGACTTATTATAAAACTGTTACTGTTATGTCATTAATTCGGAGAAAAAGGGCCTATTCTCAAGTTTGCGGTAAGTGAACTTCTTATGCCTTCTGGGAGAAAAATCAAAGGGGGAAAAATCACTTTTCAGAAGTATGACAAAAACACTTAACATTGGGGGTTCGCATAAACCTAAAAAATATGGACCTTGGATATTTGCGAACGGATTAGCAGGGAAAAACTATTAAAATAAAAGTTATCATTAGCTTTGAAATAAATTCAGCGAAAAAAAATCTTGTTTTGCAGTTTGGAAAAATATAATTTTGTTGGGGCCGTTTACGACATTGCTTCAGTTTGAAAATGAGATTGTCAATTTTTAAAAAATCGAGGTTAAAAATGACAATCGAAAAGGGTGATGAGGAATGTCTGTTTTTTAGAAAGATGCCTGAAGATTATCAAGGCACTAGTAGGAAGCACCCCCCCACCCCCTTTTTAATTTTAACAAAAGAGTACCCTGACTTTTTTAACCGACTTCACAAAGGAAGGAGGTTATACATTCATATTGTATGTATGTCGTTTTTTTTTTTTTTTTTTTTTGTCCACTCATAACTTCTCACTGGATGAACCGATTTTCACGATTTTTTTTTAATCGATAGAGGGTGGTTTCCCATAGGTCCCGTACTCTCGTTTGACCATATTCGATAATTAGAAAAAAGTTATGGGCGGAAATGTAGTGGTTTTTTTTTTTTTTTTTGGTTTTTTCATTCATAACTTTTGACTAAATGAACCGATTTTGATGATTTTTTTCTTTAATCGATAGAGGGTCGTCTAACTCAAATATCGCAAATCAATTTGACTACATTTGTTTTTCAGAAAAAACGTTACAGGTGAAAAATAAGTATTTTTTATTTTAATTGGAAAGGCTTGGCTTGATTTTCTTTGTTGGGAAAACTATTAATAGGTATAAAAGTCATTGTTAAAAAAAGTGTTTGTTGCCAATGGGGTATAATATTAAAAGCAATTACAGCAAGAGTTTGACTGAAGGCTTCTCCGAGCCAAAAATTAATCCAATCAGTTTGTTTTGCTAAAATCTACTTCAAAACGGAATTTATCATACAAGTGATTAGTGCCATTCATTCAAAGAAAGTTTGCCCTATGACATGGATTTTTTAAAAATAGAGTATTTATATAAAAAATGTATCTACACTAAAAAGAAAAAAATAAAATAATTTTTATAAAAAAATAGAACCGACTTCAAATTATAAATTGCGCTAAAAAGTGAAAAATAAATTAATTCTTTAAACAACATCGGTGTGACTTTTAAACATAATTTTAGAAGTCGGTGTAAAATTACGAGTCTAATTACCACAACACCATTTGTTACTTCATATTGGAATTGTTGCTAATTCTGCAAAAATAGATTCATGATTACAAAAGATTTTATCTATCCTAATTTTGCACCGACTTCTAAAACTATGTTTAAAAGTCACATCGATGTTGTTTAAAGAATTAATTTATTTTTCATTTTTTAGCGCAATTTTTAATTTGAAGTCGGTTCTATTTTTTTATAAAAACTATTTTACTTAAGTTTCAAAACAAGCGTACACTCTGTTTGATTTTCAATATCTTATGTGGATGATACCTTTTTAAAAAAATAGTTACTTAATAGGGCTCATTGTTATATTAATTGACCTAATTTTCGTTTATAATGTTGCATTTGTCCAGTAAGTGAGCAACGCCATGCGATGTATTTTCTGAAATTGAACGAATCTGAGCATCCAGTTTCAAATCAAATATCGCACGACACAAAATCGAATAAATGCAAATGTGTGCGATACAGATCAAATTTTTCTGCCGCTCGTAGATGTGAGTTTACTCATATTTACATTATGTCATCAACCTCTGGCATGAATCACGGCGCAAAGTTTACATTTCTTTCGACAACCACTCCTTGCGTTGTTCCATCTCGAATTTCGCAAAAATGGCCTCATAGGAGTATCGCCTATCGAGAGCATTGCGCAGCGAGATCTTTCGGGCGATATGCAAAGCGGGGATTTATCACAGCACTTGCATTTTCTTGGAGCTCAGTTTCCTCATTCTCTGATATAAAGGTGGAATATTTTATCCCATTATGTAAGTTTACTTATTTAAATGTAATCGATGTTAATGTTGGCGGTGCCAGGTGGCGTAATGAAAGGGTTATGACAGAACGTTTATGTTGCTCGTTCTTGTTTTCGTTAAGAAGCATAGCACCTGTTCTAATTTACAAATCAAGCATTGCTCACTAGACTGCCAAGGAAGAGTAGGAAAGCTTCATTAGGGATCATTCATAAATAATGTCACGCTTCAAGGGGTGAGGGGGGGGGGGCTCGTGAAATTGTGACAAGGGAGG
This sequence comes from Octonoba sinensis, assembly GCA_038502835.1. Classification (NCBI taxonomy): domain Eukaryota; kingdom Metazoa; phylum Arthropoda; class Arachnida; order Araneae; family Uloboridae; genus Octonoba; species Octonoba sinensis. The sequence goes on from CM076599.1 coordinate 126,358,286, forward strand.
GAAGGGGGTAACAAGAAGTGTGACATCCCTGCTTATGCAACATTGCGAGACACGTGACAGAGGGAGAGGGGGTCCGTTGAAGTGTGACATTTTGTGACAAAGGGGGGGGGGGAGTTCAAATATGTGGGGAAAAAGCGTGACATCATTTATGAATGGTCCCTTAGCTTCGATTTTTTTTCAATGTTATTTCTGCGAACAAGTGATTGAGCCTATTTACATAAGTATAAATGGCAAATATATACACAACCATATTTGTGTTCTTTGATTTATTCGCTAGATTATTCGATTCAAAATTTTATAAGTTTATATTTTGGACATTTTCACGGAACGCTCAACATAATTTATTTTAGAATTCATGTTGCTCCATGGGAGTATTACTGTGTAGTCTGCAGGATCGTTTCAAAGTTCATATTTAAGCCACGGGTGCCCACCAGAGAGGGAGGGGGAAGGTCATGACGCCAACTGCGCCATTGAAATTTTTAGGCTTGTTTTCAGCGGGTTTAGAGGAGGCTTGTCCGATTGGGGGAGTCATCGTTTTTGGAAGGGGTTCCGTAGATTTTTTGGGTGAGCCATCACTTTAAGAGGAGTGGGGACCCCTGTTTTATCTGTGCATATATTTGATAACTAACTTATGTATGAATTCTCAATGTTTTCTTCTAAGTACTTAAGTTTTTTTTTTACTAAATCTAACATAAAAGATACAACGCTGATATTCGATGATAAAAAGGATGTTTCTTACCTTTTAAAATCTCAAAGTGCTGTTCTGTTCCAGCAGAAGATGGAAATATTCATAGACGAATCAGTTCCGTCATGTTAATTGCATCCCACGGCGAGAAAAATTTTCTAGCACAATTCTTTGAGAAAGTTTCGTACAAAAATACACTTTCTCTAGAATGAACCGGAGAGTGACATTTATTTCACGTACACACAACAAAAACGATTAACGACGTTGATAAATCCAACACTACTACTTGACAAATCAAATTTGAATATTGACACCGGCCCATGCTGATTAGCACACAATAAGATCAACAGTGAAGAATTTGTTTGTCTGTTGCCAACGAAGAGTGAAATTCTACATTCGCGTGCTAAGATGTTTTGCTTCAACAAATGTCATGAAATTCAAAATCCGCGCAATTGCAAATAAAATAAACGAAAATTCAATAGTTAGCCTTAACTACTTTTTGCTTCTATTATAAGACAAACTAGTAAGCCCGGCGGTCATACGAAATAACAGCTGTTCTAGATATTATAAATATACAATTCTCCCTGTAACCGGAAATGCACATGAAATCAAAGAGATATTTATCAGGTAGAACAGTAAATTCCAATGAATAAATAATAAACATACAATAATTTCGGAAAAAATATTCTTACCGAAAAAAATGCATCTAAGTTATAATAATCTGTAAAATAAAACTATTATTTACTATGTAATCAAATTTTTTGTGAAAAATATTTATTTATATCCAACATAATTATCGTCAAAGCAATAGTTTTAATGAAACTGGAAAAAAGAGCGCTGTTATTTGAATATATATAAAAAGCGCAGACGATAAATAAATAAAAACAAAGAAAGAAGAATTAAATTAAATTCGCGTTTACATTAATTTTTAACGGATATTGCAAATCTAGCGATGCCTCACTCAAAATGCTAGAGAAATGTTTTGATTATTAGTATATTTGACATGTGTTACAACAGTGGCAATTGCACTACAGTTACACAAGCAACCAATAAGCTATCGGCGACAGATACTTAAGCCGCTTATATATAAGATGGTCAAAATGCTTTGTGCTAAAATATTAGCACAAATATAAAACAACGTAAAAAAGCACAATTTTGTTCTGACAATTTGTACTTTTTCACGTTATTTTATCTTTGTACTCTTTTTTTTTTTTTTTTTTTTGTTTTTTTTTTTTTGTTTTGGCCAGCAACGTAGTGAAAAAAACAACACGGAAGAATTAGATTCGGGAACGGAAGGGTTAGTCTTTAAATCCTGGTGTTGCGATCGTTGCTTTAACCTTCCAGCAGGCGCACTTTTCTAACCAACGTAAAAGGTCGCTTGTATCTATTTCCTATAGATTATTTTGAACTGCGAATGTTACTATCTTAACTAGTGAAATGGGTCGAGAGTTAATAAAAGCACTTCATTTAAACAAATTTTGGTCTCAAGATACCGAAGTTCAACGCAAGTGTATCTCTTAGGTACGCACTATTGCTCGAAGGTCAAAAGCAAGAAAGAGAAATGATTCCTACGACAAGATGTCTAGCTAACCTTCATTGGGTGTTTTCCTGGTTTTCTCCTGCGTAAATGCACAAATGCAGGAACGCCACCCTAAGGGTTCCGTTAGGAATCATCTGCACCCCAAGACGATATATATCATACAAGACGATACCTTATCTTCTTTTCTTTATATATAAGCGGCTTATTCTGTCTGTCTGTCCGCTATAGAATCCCAGGCCGTTTTACAGATCGGGACCACATTCCGCACGGTTAATGTTTACGACCCGAGAAACTCATTGCTGAAAAAATAAAAGTTGTGACTCGATTATTTTTTTTAAATTAATTTTAGAAAAATTTTCAATGATTTTTTAAAATCCGTTTTACTTTATTTTTGCGTTGTTTTGCCTTCGTTTCCAACCATATAATTACAATTGCCGTGTGAACAAACAAATCAATGCAGTTGGATTGGTATTGTAACAAATGTAACAAATATACTAATAATAATCGATTCGGTTATGTAGCATATTGAGTGAGGCTTCGCTGTATTTGCAATCTCCGTTAAAAAATAATGTTTTCGCGAATTTAATTTAATCCTTTCTTTCTTTTTAATTTATTTATTTATCGTCTGCCCTTTTTATATTTTTCTTATTAGAGTGGCAGCGCTTTTTTCCCCACTTTCGTTAAAACTTTTGTTTTGAAAAGCATAGTAAAATTTTCAATAAGTTCTTTGGATAGTAAATATATATTTTTCACAAACAATTTGATTATATAGTAAATAAGTATATAGTAGTGCGGGGCAGTAAGCGAAGGAGCGTCCTCGCCGCCTGACCTGGGTAATTCAGTTTGAATTAGCAGACACCTTTGCACCAATCATTTTAATTACAACTTATAATATCTTGAACAGCGGTCATTTTGTATGACCACCGGGTTTACTTGTACGAAATAAAGTACGTATAAAATATTATACGAAACAAATTTACTAAAGGACGAAATTTCAAAAGGACCTAAACACCCACGCTACTAAAAAGCAGCGCTAATAGAACACAGAGAATAATACTAACAGCCTTATTCAGCAACCGATGTGAACCTGTGTCAAACACTCGAACCGCTGATTTGAACGTTCTGATTGGTAGAGGAAGCCTGTGATCGAAAGGTTTAAAACTGCTGGTGAATATACTTTCGGAGTGAACTTATTCTTTGCAGACCAAGCGCGTTCCCCAGGCATTCATTCTTTCAAAAAACACCAATATAGGCGGATACCAACTAAAATGTGTTAAAACCTCCTTTCTGAATGTTGATAGGAGTTGGCCATGGCTGACCGACCCGTTTGTTATCTGCCAAATTGTGTACAAATAACTTTTGCGAAGAGTGAAATGTCGTTGGAAGGCTATTCCTGCTGTGCCGCGAAACCGATGCAGAAAATACAGTTTTGCAGAGATTGCAGTCGGGGGAAATCTCGTCAGTGGTTTAACATAGGGTGGTACGGCAAGCCCGCTAAATATTGCGAAACTGACACTTGAATTTGTTCGTCAATTTGGCAAGATTTTTGTTTGATTGATTAATTTGAGAAGATATCGCCAAGTTGTCGCGCAATGGTCGCCAATATATGGCGTCTCTTCCGCTTCGTTACATTTGTTATTAGTTTCAAATTTTACCTTCATCGCTATCAAAAGGGGAAAACTTCAATAATAAGAATAGGAAGAATTCAATAAAATGACGCGGTAAAAAATCTATTTCTGAAAAACGACGAAAATGAACCTTTTTAAGCGAGATGACACATTACTCTTTCTGAAAGGAGATATTAAGTTTTGAAACAAAAACAAACTATATTCTTGAAAACGCGTGTTGTATGAAACCTCATTTTAGAGGAGTCATTTATTCTAAAAAGGGGGCCGATGATGTACTTTGGACACTAAAAAGTCTAGGGAAGGGGGCGGTAATTTGAGAAATAACTGCATCAGGGGAAAAATATTTGCAATGTATGCTTCATTAAATATTTCATCCTTGCGTGGAATGTTACCACTTCCGTTAGAAAGTTGGGGGGGGGAAAAAAACGACAATTTTATTTGTATTACAAAGAGTTTTGAAGAATTGTTTGATAAACATTAAAATTCAACAAACGTAATTTTATGCTTTATAAAAATTTTGTGCTTTAATTTTATTAAAAATCATAATGTCATGTAATTTCAGAATTATAATTAAAAAAATAACAGAAGAAATGCCTGAAAATTAAAAAAAAAAAAAAAAAAAACTTCTGATCGAATGTTTTTACCCGAAGTTTTGCTTATTATTTACGGTTTAACTTATCAGCTAAATGAAACGCGTGTTCCTCAAGAATTATTAGAAAAAACTGAGTTTCAAACTACATATAGATTTAATTTAATCTCTTAAATGGGAAGCCTAAAAAGAGCAAATATTCATTTCTCTTGTCGTCCAATAGGAAATGTAAATGCTGTGATGTTGGAGAGTTCGAGTGCAAAGGAAATGCAATCAAGATGACTCACGCGGAAGCTAATAATGAGATTTGTCAGCAGCTAGAAGTTATCTCTGTAATGAGAGACAACTGTAACAATTTAACAATGTTAGGAGAACGTTTATTCCTCAATAAAGCCCAATTGTTTTTTAATGATTTAATCTTCGAATTTTCATTTATGAACGCATACTGAGTTTTAATTTCTCGATTCATTTTCATGAAAACTGTGAACTAAATGTTTATTTTTTCAAAATGCTATCATAGTTTTTTTAATTTTTTCTTTTATTATTTTTATTGTTATTAGCAGTGATCTGGAGGTGATGAGCAGTGAAGCTAAGCGTTATTGCTCAAAACTGGAGCGAAGCCGGAGCATGAAAATTTTTTGTGCTCCACTGCTTGTTTTTTTTTAAATTTATTTAGAGCTATAAGGTATTTTAATTTTTTTTCCACATTTGCTTTTTAATTTATTGCACATTAAATATTTTATGGGCAAAAAAAAAAAAAAAGTTTGGAAACTCTATATAAGGTAAATGAGCCGGTAGTGGACACAGTTAAGAAAATTTTCGTACTCTTTTACGTGGCAAATTTTTTTCAAGGGACTTGCATCAATATTTGCATATTTAGCTTAATCGCCAACTATTTCTCTAAAAATTTATCACCTATAAAATGTCATTTGATGAAAAATTAGGGTTTTTACGTCAACTTTACTAAGCGCTTAATTTGTATCTATAGTGGACATTTATAAGACACGTATTTGCATTAGTAGTGGACAGAAATTAATATCATCTATTTTATGCTGTTAGCTGAAATAATTTTAAAAATGACTAAGAGACCATTCGTAAATGATGTCCCGCTCTTTTGCCATATATTTTCCCCAAATCCCTAACCTTCTTATTGATCGGTTTTAGCAAAGAGCAGCAAATGTGACCGTTGTGGAGGCAGCTATTTAATATTATGATCCATGTACTTGCATAGATGCTCCACGCCAACTTTAGTTCTATTAACCAGCACTAGGAATTGTTCGCTATGTGTTCTGATAATTTCATTCAAGTTTAATGTTACATTCGCTTATTTTAGGAGCTTAAAGATCTAAGTGTCCACTACTAGAGCAGTTCCCGTGATCTTCGTACAAATTAATCCATATGACGTATTTATGTTACCCATTACTTGACCATTGTCATTTTCTTGGGGGGAAGTTACCTTTTCTTTTATTGCTTTTCGGGGAATTTCACTAGTTTTAAACTCATTTTGGATGTAATACTATCGATATGGAATACTATTAAATGGACTTCATTGTTCCTGTGTGAGTTTGGAAAAAACTCCCCTTATTCAGTTGTTGTCAGCAGTTCTAGGAAATGAATACTAATCGTTACTATTCTAATCCATATGTCATGCCTGTGACAAGTGACAACTGTATTTACACTATTTTCAAATATGCATTAGGGGCCGTTCATAAATGACGTCACGCTTTTCCCCCATATATTTGACCCCCTCCCCCCCCTTTGTCACAATATGTCACACTTCAGTGGCCCCCTCCCCCCTTTGTCACGCGTCACGCTATGTTACATAATGCATGATGTCCCACTTCTTGTTATCCCCTCCCCTTGTCACACTTTGTCACAATTTCACGAACCCCCCCTCCCCCCTCGAAGCGTGACATCATTTATGAATGATCCCTTATTAAATAATCTGTTTATTTACTTTAATTCGTCGAGAGAGAAAAAATGAGAGAAGAGTTACCAATTAAATTTTTAAAAAAATGATTCATTCTTTTTATTAAATTCAAGAAAAAGAGCTATTACGTTTTTTCTTTTTTTGACTCCGAGTTTCTGAAAAAAATCTTGCGGGAGCTAAAAAGTTCAATTCTGCTTTCCTTCCCATCCTTGAATCATCAGTAATATATATAAAATGCATTTCTTAAAATTACATCCACAAATCGTATTCCTTTTTTAGCTCCTTTCCCTTAAAAGTAAAAAATAATTTTTAAAAAAGTGTGAAAGAAGGCTTAATGTATGGTGAAAATATCGTTAGAAATCAAGAAAAGTCAAAAACAAGTTAAGTAATTAAATAAAGATTGAAAAATAAAAAATTTGAAAGTAGGGATTTGAGATGGGGAAAATGTGTGTCGGTCGGTCTATCGGTCTGTCTGTCGGTGCATGACTGAGTGAAATGCATGAATGAGTGAATGAATGAATACATGAATGAGTGAATGAATGAATACATGAATGACTGAATAAATGAATTAATGAATGAATGAGTGAATGAATATGACTTAACCGTTGAAAGAGGTATATTTGAAGCAATTAAGAACTAAAGCTAAACAAGAAAGAGAGAGAGAGAGATTATACATTTGAAGAGGATGTATAAGGGAAAGAAGACTCGTATAGTTCTAGACGGAACTTCTTGTTTTAATTCGTTTAAAATTAACTTATGTAAAAAAAAAGGATTTTTTTTTCATCGTTTCAATGCGATGCAAATAAGTTACAATGGGTTTCTTTTCATTCAATTCAAGATAAACAAACGGCATGCTTGTAACATTAGCTTTTTATTTTATTAAGTTCGGTGTAAAGAAAATGTTTGCATGTTAGATTTGATTTTTCCCCCTTTTATTCCACAAAAAGCAATTTTTATGCTTAATTTACTCGAGATTAATAAATTACGTACTAATTACTGTTAAATTTTATTTCATGTAAATAAATTTACTTCAAGTTTATTTTATATGTATGAAAGTCAAAATACCTACCCTTCAATTATTTTGGCAAAATTAAACTTAATTTCGTTTACTAATGTTACTTTTTCTCACAGAAATTAAGCAAAATTTTCATTCGACATATTCTATATATTTCACGGAACCAGTTGTGCCAATCCCCTCAGCCACCGAGCAACTCCCCTCAAAAGCTACGGAGTACCTTCATCTCCCCCCCCTCCCCCCCCCAAAAGACCAAGGATCCCTAAAAATCATCGCCCTAAAAATTTCAGTGACGCAATCGGCGTTGGGAATCTTCCCCCTTCCCCTCCCACCGTGTGCAACGCTGATGGAAGATTGCAAATCAGAGGCATGAAATCCAAATTTATGACCTTAGTTTGAAAAATTAAAACTTGTTTTCAACTTTATTTATCAATATTTAAGCAATAGTGTCGTAATCATATTATATTTATTTCGATTTATCAGCATTTCTTAGTAACTTCTTCTCGATGATTTGCAACACGTCTTCGCGTTCTTCATTTCTTTTTTAAAAATATAATTGGCTCGATCTTTGATCGAACTCGAACCATTCTTTATCAACGATAAGTGACGGGATCTGTCATGGAGCTAATTTTGATGAACACTTGATTTTGTTTTATTTGGAACGTGAAGATTTCAACGATTTCCTTGTAAACTAGACGTTATTTTTCTGAGCGTGGTATTGGAAATGAAAAAAGGAAGTTCGTTTATAAATAGCACACTTCGTATTCAACACCTCGATCAGTTTTCAGGACGTTTTGTTTATCAGCTCCATTGCAAGAAGTAGTTTGATGCTCTCAGAGCTTCTCTCAGGTTAAAGGTCGGACCAGAGGTTCTCAATTTTTTCTACAACGGAAAACCTTTAAAACTGGCAAAAATTCAACACGACGCATTAAATTTTATCTCGCAGCACTAGCGATCGGAATTTTCTAATGGGAGCGGGGAGGGGGGGGGGGGGGTTCAAAACAGATAATATTCAAAGATCGAACCAGAATTGACAATGTAGCTTTAAACCTCAAAAAAAAACCCTCTCCCCTCGCTGCGCCCATGTCTCGCAATTATATATTGAGTTTAGTAAATAGAACGACAAAATAGCTTTTACAGCACAAAGTACATACGTCATTTAAGCTTGCAATCCTTTTCCTTTTACAGTCTATTTTTTTCTGCAATAATTTCCAATTGCAAACAAAAAAATTTAAAAAAAAAAAACAAATAAATTACAGAAAATAAGCAAAAAAAAAAATTAAAAAAAAAAAAAATATGATTTAAAAATGTAAAATACTTACTTAATAAAAATATATTTCATTTTTAACATGGAGACCTGGAAATTGCTTTGCAAAGCGTTAGTACTCCGCAGTACAGTTCAAGAGTACAGTTCGAGAAATTATGTTTTAGACTATTACATGAAAAGTTTAGACTTTTACTTCCCTTCTTTAAACTATGTATTCTCTCGATAAGAAATAATTATTTTTTATCTTTAGACTTTTTTCTTTCCGTATTACATTTATTTATTGTCCCCTGTATGACGTATACATACCGGTTATCCAGCTCTGATGTTTGGAACTGGTAAATTCTATGCATATTTTAAACATCCCACAGCTTCCAATATATAGTAAGTTTGTAAGTCACATATTTTCAAAACATTTTAAATAATTAAATTTTAATAATCAAATCTGACCAGGTATTTCGTGCCAGTTGCTGGATCGGCTTCCGGATATTTAAAAACCTGACGGATACCGCATATCCGATGTCCTCTGGGTAGGACGGGTCTCGTTGGACGGAAAATTCTCGTGACCTATTCGTAATTTTCGTGACTTTTTTGTTACTTTCGTGACCAGATTTCAAATTCGAGACTTTTTAGGGATTTTCGTGACCTGTAGACAAACCAGGCTCATTTGCATTCATAAAGGAACTCCCGGAAAATACAGTAGTTGCCGATGATTACAACGGTTTAAGCATTCTAAACTGTTTATTACGATAATTTAACTGATACTCATAGAAAGAAGATACCATAAGCAAGAAAACATCTTATCCATCTTGATTAAAGCTGTTGTCATCAAAAAATAAAGAAAACAAATACTGAAAAAAAAAAGTGTTTGCAGAAAGATTTTGTTTTTGCAACAACTCAAGCGGCCAGTTTACCCAAGATAATAAGCGACAAATCAAAATTCAAAAAAGGTCAACAACCGATACAGTCGATAAATTTGTAGGTCAATGTTACAAATTCCACACAGCTTGAGGGTTCAACGGCACTTTTATTTTCGGCGTTGCGCCTCGGTGGCAGTAGAGGGAACTACTAATCTAGGAGGAAAAGTGATTGTGGGTATTTTTAGAGAAATAAACATGTCGTGTGGCGAACAAATGAACCAGAGGAAATGATGCTTTTGAATGACCTGAAGAGGTTGATAGTTTTCAGAAGCGTTTTCAAGCTTTATTTCCTTTTATAGTTTCAAGACATTTATTTGAATATTTTTGTAAGAAGAAAAAAATACCGTTGGCCTTTTCATGAAGCTTAAACTACCTGCTACTTTTATTTGTAAATACGATTGCGCAATGCTTTTTGCAACAACATTTTAATGCATGTTTTAAAAAAAAGGACATTGAGGATAATGTTAGAATTATAATTATTCCAGGACCTAAAGCGCATGCTTTGATTATGATTCCGATTGTAAGAGAAAAAATGACTGATCAAAAATTGAAATCGTACACAACCGATTGTAATAGGAATTATTACGATTATTCGGAGTACGTTTTCAAGCTAGCAAATATTGAAAAGTTGACAGCTTATATGATATACTTGATAGTTCATATTTTGTTTTTACATCAGTTGAAGATTAAAAATACAAGACTAAAGACTGAAAATACATTCGGCTGACTGTAGAAAAGAGACGCTTGCAACAATTAGGTTCTGTCTTTGGAGATTTTTTTTTGCTCTACAGCACATTTAGAATCAGTACATATGACATGCCAGGTCCACACATTAAGAGGTAGGGAAGCTGGGCTGGCATGGTTGATGTACGCATATCAGTCCAGAAGAACTACCTCGGCGCAACTGGGGCCACCGTAATCGACCGACGGCCATCGGCTCTCTACCTAAGGCTTCGGCTAAAAGGTGCAAGGGTGTCCGATGGAGAAAAGTACCTATGACGTAGGGAACCATAACCCTCAAATGGTATTCCTTTAGTATAAGGATATCAAGGAGGGCCAGGTCCACACATTAAGAGGTAGGGAAGCTGGGCTGGCGGGGTTGATGTACGCATATCAGTCCAGAAGAACTACCTCGGCGCAACTGGGGCCACCGTAATCGACCGACGGCCATCGGCTCTCTACCTAAGGCTTCGGCTAAAAGGTGCAAGGGTGTCCGATGGAGAAAAGTACCTATGACGTAGGGAACCATAACCCTCCAATGGTATTCCTTTAGTATAAGGATATCAAGGAGGGCCAGGTCCACACATTAAGAGGTAGGGAAGCTGGGCTGGCATGGTTGATGTACGCATATCAGTCCAGAAGAACTACCTCGGCGCAACTGGGGCCACCGTAATCGACCGACGGCCATCGGCTCTCTACCTAAGGCTTCGGCTAAAAGGTGCAAGGGTGTCCGATGGAGAAAAGTACCTATGACATAGGGAACCATAACCCTCCAATGGTATTCCTTTAGTATAAGGATATCAAGGAGGGCCAGGTCCACACATTAAGAGGTAGGGAAGCTGGGCTGGCGGGGTTGATGTACGCATATCAGTCCAGAAGAACTACCTCGGCGCAACTGGGGCTACCGTAATCGACCGACGGCCATCGGCTCTCTACCTAAGGCTTCGGCTAAAAGGTGCAAGGGTGTCCGATGGAGAAAAGTACCTATGACATAGGGAACCATAACCCTCCAATGGTATTCCTTTAGTATAAGGATATCAAGGAGGGCCAGGTCCACACATTAAGAGGTAGGGAGGCTGGGCTGGCGGGGTTGATGTACGCATATCAGTCCAGAAGAACTACCTCGGCGCAACTGGGGCCACCGTAATCGACCGACGGCCATCGGCTCTCTACCTAAGGCTTCGGCTAAAAGGTGCAAGGGTGTCCGATGGAGAAAAGTACCTATGACATAGGGAACCATAACCCTCCAATGGTATTCCTTTAGTATAAGGATATCAAGGAGGGCCAGGTCCACACATTAAGAGGTAGGGAGGCTGGGCTGGCGGGGTTGATGTACGCATATCAGTCCAGAAGAACTACCTCGGCGCAACTGGGGCCACCGTAATCGACCGACGGCCATCGGCTCTCTACCTAAGGCTTCGGCTAAAAGGTGCAAGGGTGTCCGATGGAGAAAAGTACCTATGACATAGGGAACCATAACCCTCCAATGGTATTCCTTTAGTATAAGGATATCAAGGAGGGCCAGGTCCACACATTAAGAGGTAGGGAGGCTGGGCTGGCGGGGTTGATGTACGCATATCAGTCCAGAAGAACTACCTCGGCGCAACTGGGGCCACCGTAATCGACCGACGGCCATCGGCTCTCTACCTAAGGCTTCGGCTAAAAGGTGCAAGGGTGTCCGATGGAGAAAAGTACCTATGACATAGGGAACCATAACCCTCCAATGGTATTCCTTTAGTATAAGGATATCAAGGAGGGCCAGGTCCACACATTAAGAGGTAGGGAGGCTGGGCTGGCGGGGTTGATGTACGCATATCAGTCCAGAAGAACTACCTCGGCGCAACTGGGGCCACCGTAATCGACCGACGGCCATCGGCTCTCTACCTAAGGCTTCGGCTAAAAGGTGCAAGGGTGTCCGATGGAGAAAAGTACCTATGACATAGGGAACCATAACCCTCCAATGGTATTCCTTTAGTATAAGGATATCAAGGAGGGCCAGGTCCACACATTAAGAGGTAGGGAAGCTGGGCTGGCGGGGTTGATGTACGCATATCAGTCCAGAAGAACTACCTCGGCGCAACTGGGGCCACCGTAATCGACCGACGGCCATCGGCTCTCTACCTAAGGCTTCGGCTAAAAGGTGCAAGGGTGTCCGATGGAGAAAAGTACCTATGACATAGGGAACCATAACCCTCCAATGGTATTCCTTTAGTATAAGGATATCAAGGAGGGCCAGGTCCACACATTAAGAGGTAGGGAGGCTGGGCTGGCGGGGTTGATGTACGCATATCAGTCCAGAAGAACTACCTCGGCGCAACTGGGGCCACCGTAATCGACCGACGGCCATCGGCTCTCTACCTAAGGCTTCGGCTAAAAGGTGCAAGGGTGTCCGATGGAGAAAAGTACCTATGACATAGGGAACCATAACCCTCCAATGGTATTCCTTTAGTATAAGGATATCAAGGAGGGCCAGGTCCACACATTAAGAGGTAGGGAGGCTGGGCTGGCGGGGTTGATGTACGCATATCAGTCCAGAAGAACTACCTCGGCGCAACTGGGGCCACCGTAATCGACCGACGGCCATCGGCTCTCTACCTAAGGCTTCGGCTAAAAGGTGCAAGGGTGTCCGATGGAGAAAAGTACCTATGACATAGGGAACCATAACCCTCCAATGGTATTCCTTTAGTATAAGGATATCAAGGAGGGCCAGGTCCACACATTAAGAGGTAGGGAGGCTGGGCTGGCGGGGTTGATGTACGCATATCAGTCCAGAAGAACTACCTCGGCGCAACTGGGGCCACCGTAATCGACCGACGGCCATCGGCTCTCTACCTAAGGCTTCGGCTAAAAGGTGCAAGGGTGTCCGATGGAGAAAAGTACCTATGACATAGGGAACCATAACCCTCCAATGGTATTCCTTTAGTATAAGGATATCAAGGAGGGCCAGGTCCACACATTAAGAGGTAGGGAGGCTGGGCTGGCGGGGTTGATGTACGCATATCAGTCCAGAAGAACTACCTCGGCGCAACTGGGGCCACCGTAATCGACCGACGGCCATCGGCTCTCTACCTAAGGCTTCGGCTAAAAGGTGCAAGGGTGTCCGATGGAGAAAAGTACCTATGACATAGGGAACCATAACCCTCCAATGGTATTCCTTTAGTATAAGGATATCAAGGAGGGCCAGGTCCACACATTAAGAGGTAGGGAGGCTGGGCTGGCGGGGTTGATGTACGCATATCAGTCCAGAAGAACTACCTCGGCGCAACTGGGGCCACCGTAATCGACCGACGGCCATCGGCTCTCTACCTAAGGCTTCGGCTAAAAGGTGCAAGGGTGTCCGATGGAGAAAAGTACCTATGACATAGGGAACCATAACCCTCCAATGGTATTCCTTTAGTATAAGGATATCAAGGAGGGCCAGGTCCACACATTAAGAGGTAGGGAGGCTGGGCTGGCGGGGTTGATGTACGCATATCAGTCCAGAAGAACTACCTCGGCGCAACTGGGGCCACCGTAATCGACCGACGGCCATCGGCTCTCTACCTAAGGCTTCGGCTAAAAGGTGCAAGGGTGTCCGATGGAGAAAAGTACCTATGACATAGGGAACCATAACCCTCCAATGGTATTCCTTTAGTATAAGGATATCAAGGAGGGCCAGGTCCACACATTAAGAGGTAGGGAGGCTGGGCTGGCGGGGTTGATGTACGCATATCAGTCCAGAAGAACTACCTCGGCGCAACTGGGGCCACCGTAATCGACCGACGGCCATCGGCTCTCTACCTAAGGCTTCGGCTAAAAGGTGCAAGGGTGTCCGATGGAGAAAAGTACCTATGACATAGGGAACCATAACCCTCCAATGGTATTCCTTTAGTATAAGGATATCAAGGAGGGCCAGGTCCACACATTAAGAGGTAGGGAGGCTGGGCTGGCGGGGTTGATGTACGCATATCAGTCCAGAAGAACTACCTCGGCGCAACTGGGGCCACCGTAATCGACCGACGGCCATCGGCTCTCTACCTAAGGCTTCGGCTAAAAGGTGCAAGGGTGTCCGATGGAGAAAAGTACCTATGACATAGGGAACCATAACCCTCCAATGGTATTCCTTTAGTATAAGGATATCAAGGAGGGCCAGGTCCACACATTAAGAGGTAGGGAGGCTGGGCTGGCGGGGTTGATGTACGCATATCAGTCCAGAAGAACTACCTCGGCGCAACTGGGGCCACCGTAATCGACCGACGGCCATCGGCTCTCTACCTAAGGCTTCGGCTAAAAGGTGCAAGGGTGTCCGATGGAGAAAAGTACCTATGACATAGGGAACCATAACCCTCCAATGGTATTCCTTTAGTATAAGGATATCAAGGAGGGCCAGGTCCACACATTAAGAGGTAGGGAGGCTGGGCTGGCGGGGTTGATGTACGCATATCAGTCCAGAAGAACTACCTCGGCGCAACTGGGGCCACCGTAATCGACCGACGGCCATCGGCTCTCTACCTAAGGCTTCGGCTAAAAGGTGCAAGGGTGTCCGATGGAGAAAAGTACCTATGACATAGGGAACCATAACCCTCCAATGGTATTCCTTTAGTATAAGGATATCAAGGAGGGCCAGGTCCACACATTAAGAGGTAGGGAGGCTGGGCTGGCGGGGTTGATGTACGCATATCAGTCCAGAAGAACTACCTCGGCGCAACTGGGGCCACCGTAATCGACCGACGGCCATCGGCTCTCTACCTAAGGCTTCGGCTAAAAGGTGCAAGGGTGTCCGATGGAGAAAAGTACCTATGACATAGGGAACCATAACCCTCCAATGGTATTCCTTTAGTATAAGGATATCAAGGAGGGCCAGGTCCACACATTAAGAGGTAGGGAGGCTGGGCTGGCGGGGTTGATGTACGCATATCAGTCCAGAAGAACTACCTCGGCGCAACTGGGGCCACCGTAATCGACCGACGGCCATCGGCTCTCTACCTAAGGCTTCGGCTAAAAGGTGCAAGGGTGTCCGATGGAGAAAAGTACCTATGACATAGGGAACCATAACCCTCCAATGGTTCCTTTAGAAAGGATATCAAGGAGGGCCATCCAATTAAGAGGTAGGGAGGCTGGGCTGGCGGGTTGATGTACCATATCAGTCAGAAGAATACCTCGGCGAACTGGGGCCACCGTAATCGACCGACGGCCATCGGCTCTCTACCTAAGGCTTCGGCTAAAAGGTGCAAGGGTGTCCGATGGAGAAGTACCTATGACATAGGGAACCATAACCCTCAATGGTATTCCTTTAGTATAAGATATCAAGGAGGGCCAGGTCCACACATTAAGAGGTAGGGAGGCTGGGCTGGCGGGGTTGATGTACGCATATCAGTCGAAGAACTACCTCGGCGCAACTGGGGCCACCGTATCGACCGACGGCCATCGGCTCTTACCTAAGGCTTCGGCTAAAAGGTGCAAGGGTGTCCGATGGAGAAAAGTACCTATGACATAGGGACCATAACCCTCAATGGTATTCCTTTAGTATAAGGATATCAAGGAGGGCCAGGTCCACACATTAAGAGGTAGGGAGGCTGGGCTGGCGGGGTTGATGTACGCATATCAGTCCAGAAGAACTACCTCGGCGCAACTGGGGCCACCGTAATCGACCGACGGCCATCGGCTCTCTACCTAAGGCTTCGGCTAAAAGGTGCAAGGGTGTCCGATGGAGAAAAGTACCTATGACATAGGGAACCATAACCCTCCAATGGTATTCCTTTAGTATAAGGATATCAAGGAGGGCCAGGTCCACACATTAAGAGGTAGGGAGCTGGGCTGGCGGGGTTGATGTACGCATATCAGTCCAGAAGAACTACCTCGGCGCAACTGGGGCCACCGTAATCGACCGACGGCCATCGGCTCTCTACCTAAGGCTTCGGCTAAAAGGTGCAAGGGTGTCCGATGGAGAAAAGTACCTATGACATAGGGAACCATAACCCTCCAATGGTATTCCTTTAGTATAAGGATATCAAGGAGGGCCAGGTCCACACATTAAGAGGTAGGGAGCTGGGCTGGCGGGGTTGATGTACGCATATCAGTCCAGAAGAACTACCTCGGCGCAACTGGGGCCACCGTAATCGACCGACGGCCATCGGCTCTCTACCTAAGGCTTCGGCTAAAAGGTGCAAGGGTGTCCGATGGAGAAAAGTACCTATGACATAGGGAACCATAACCCTCCAATGGTATTCCTTTAGTATAAGGATATCAAGGAGGGCCAGGTCCACACATTAAGAGGTAGGGAGCTGGGCTGGCGGGGTTGATGTACGCATATCAGTCCAGAAGAACTACCTCGGCGCAACTGGGGCCACCGTAATCGACCGACGGCCATCGGCTCTCTACCTAAGGCTTCGGCTAAAAGGTGCAAGGGTGTCCGATGGAGAAAAGTACCTATGACATAGGGAACCATAACCCTCCAATGGTATTCCTTTAGTATAAGGATATCAAGGAGGGCCAGGTCCACACATTAAGAGGTAGGGAGGCTGGGCTGGCGGGGTTGATGTACGCATATCAGTCCGAAGAACTACCTCGGCGCAACTGGGGCCACCGTAATCGACCGACGGCCATCGGCTCTCTACCTAAGGCTTCGGCTAAAAGGTGCAAGGGTGTCCGATAGGAAAAGTACCTATGACATAGGGAACCATAACCCTCCAATGGTATTCCTTTAGTATAAGGATATCAAGGAGGGCCAGGTCCACACATTAAGAGGTAGGGAGGCTGGGCTGGCGGGTTGATGTACGCATATCAGTCCAGAAGAACTACCTCGGCGCAACTGGGGCCACCGTAATCGACCGACGGCCATCGGCTCTCTACCTAAGGCTTCGGCTAAAAGGTGCAAGGGTGTCCGATGGAGAAAAGTACCTATGCATAGGGAACCATAACCCTCAAATGGTATTCCTTTAGTATAAGGATATCAAGGAGGGCCAGGTCAACATTAAGAGGTAGGGAGCTGGGCTGGCGGGGTTGATGTAGCATATCAGTCCAGAAGAACTACCTGGCGCAACTGGGGCCACCGTAATCGACCACGGCCATCGGCTCTCTACCTAGGCTTCGGCTAAAAGGTGCAAGGGTTGCCGATGGAGAAAAGTACCTATGACATAGGGAACCATAATCCAATGGATTCCTTTAGATAAGGATATCAAGGAGGGCCAGGTCCACACATTAAGAGGTAGGGAGGCTGGGCTGGCGGGGTTGATGTACGCATATCAGTCCAGAAGAACTACCTCGGCGCAACTGGGGCCACCGTAATCGACCGACGGCCATCGGCTCTCTACCTAAGGCTTGGCTAAAAGGTGCAAGGGTGTCCGATGGAGAAAAGTACCTATGACATAGGGAACCATAACCCTCCAATGGTATTCCTTTAGTATAAGGATATCAAGGAGGGCCAGGTCCACACATTAAGAGGTAGGGAGGCTGGGCTGGCGGGGTTGATGTACGCATATCAGTCCAGAAGAACTACCTCGGCGCAACTGGGGCCACCGTAATCGACCGACGGCCATCGGCTCTCTACCTAAGGCTTCGGCTAAAAGGTGCAAGGGTGTCCGATGGAGAAAAGTACCTATGACATAGGGAACCATAACCCTCCAATGGTATTCCTTTAGTATAAGGATATCAAGGAGGGCCAGGTCCACACATTAAGAGGTAGGGAGGCTGGGCTGGCGGGGTTGATGTACGCATATCAGTCCAGAAGAACTACCTCGGCGCAACTGGGGCCACCGTAATCGACCGACGGCCATCGGCTCTCTACCTAAGGCTTCGGCTAAAAGGTGCAAGGGTGTCCGATGGAGAAAAGTACCTATGACATAGGGAACCATAACCCTCAATGGTATTCCTTTAGTATAAGGATATCAAGGAGGGCCAGGTCCACACATTAAGAGGTAGGGAGGCTGGGCTGGCGGGGTTGATGTACGCATATCAGTCCAGAAGAACTACCTCGGCGCAACTGGGGCCACCGTAATCGACCGACGGCCATCGGCTCTCTACCTAAGGCTTCGGCTAAAAGGTGCAAGGGTGTCCGATGGAGAAAAGTACCTATGACATAGGGAACCATAACCCTCCAATGGTATTCCTTTAGTATAAGGATATCAAGGAGGGCCAGGTCCACACATTAAGAGGTAGGGAGGCTGGGCTGGCGGGGTTGATGTACGCATATCAGTCCAGAAGAACTACCTCGGCGCAACTGGGGCCACCGTAATCGACCGACGGCCATCGGCTCTCTACCTAAGGCTTCGGCTAAAAGGTGCAAGGGTGTCCGATGGAGAAAAGTACCTATGACATAGGGAACCATAACCCTCCAATGGTATTCCTTTAGTATAAGGATATCAAGGAGGGCCAGGTCCACACATTAAGAGGTAGGGAGGCTGGGCTGGCGGGGTTGATGTACGCATATCAGTCCAGAAGAACTACCTCGGCGCAACTGGGGCCACCGTAATCGACCGACGGCCATCGGCTCTCTACCTAAGGCTTCGGCTAAAAGGTGCAAGGGTGTCCGATGGAGAAAAGTACCTATGACATAGGGAACCATAACCCTCCAATGGTATTCCTTTAGTATAAGGATATCAAGGAGGGCCAGGTCCACACATTAAGAGGTAGGGAGGCTGGGCTGGCGGGGTTGATGTACGCATATCAGTCCAGAAGAACTACCTCGGCGCAACTGGGGCCACCGTAATCGACCGACGGCCATCGGCTCTCTACCTAAGGCTTCGGCTAAAAGGTGCAAGGGTGTCCGATGGAGAAAAGTACCTATGACATAGGGAACCATAACCCTCCAATGGTATTCCTTTAGTATAAGGATATCAAGGAGGGCCAGGTCCACACATTAAGAGGTAGGGAGGCTGGGCTGGCGGGGTTGATGTACGCATATCAGTCCAGAAGAACTACCTCGGCGCAACTGGGGCCACCGTAATCGACCGACGGCCATCGGCTCTCTACCTAAGGCTTCGGCTAAAAGGTGCAAGGGTGTCCGATGGAGAAAAGTACCTATGACATAGGGAACCATAACCCTCCAATGGTATTCCTTTAGTATAAGGATATCAAGGAGGGCCAGGTCCACACATTAAGAGGTAGGGAGGCTGGGCTGGCGGGGTTGATGTACGCATATCAGTCCAGAAGAACTACCTCGGCGCAACTGGGGCCACCGTAATCGACCGACGGCCATCGGCTCTCTACCTAAGGCTTCGGCTAAAAGGTGCAAGGGTGTCCGATGGAGAAAAGTACCTATGACATAGGGAACCATAACCCTCCAATGGTATTCCTTTAGTATAAGGATATCAAGGAGGGCCAGGTCCACACATTAAGAGGTAGGGAGGCTGGGCTGGCGGGGTTGATGTACGCATATCAGTCCAGAAGAACTACCTCGGCGCAACTGGGGCCACCGTAATCGACCGACGGCCATCGGCTCTCTACCTAAGGCTTCGGCTAAAAGGTGCAAGGGTGTCCGATGGAGAAAAGTACCTATGACATAGGGAACCATAACCCTCCAATGGTATTCCTTTAGTATAAGGATATCAAGGAGGGCCAGGTCCACACATTAAGAGGTAGGGAGGCTGGGCTGGCGGGGTTGATGTACGCATATCAGTCCAGAAGAACTACCTCGGCGCAACTGGGGCCACCGTAATCGACCGAGGCCATGGTCTAAAGGCTGCAAAGTAAGTGTATGGAAAAAGTATTCATAGGGAACATAACCCTATGTATTCCTTTATATAAGGATATCAAGAGGGCCAGTCCAACTTAAAGGTAGGGAGCTCTGGCGTTGATTACGCATATCATCGAAAATCCTCGCGAACGGGCCACAATCGACCGACGCCATCGGCTCTCTACTAAGGCTTCGGCTAAGTGAAGGGTTGATGAGAAAACCTATGACATAGGGACCAAACCTCATGTATTCTTTAGTTAGGATTAAAGGGCAGTCCAACATTAAAGGTAGGGAGTGGGCTGGCGGGTTGTTCATATCATCAGACTCCTGGCGCAACGGGGACCTAATCGACCGAGCATGGTTTACCTAGGTCCTAAAGTGAAGGGTGTCCATGAGAAATACCTATGACATGGGACCTAACCTCAATGTATTCTTTGTAAGTTCAAACCAGGTCAACTAAGAGAGGCCTGCGGGGTTATAGCAATCATCAAAATCCCGGCAACTGGGGACTAATCGCCACGCATGGCTTCTACCTATTCGCTAAGGAAGGGTGTCCGATGGAGAAAATACCTATGACATAGGGAACCATAACCCTCAATGGTATTCCTTTGTATAAGATATCAAGGAGGGCCAGGTCCACACATTAAGAGGTAGGGAGGCTGGGCTGGCGGGGTTGATGTACGCATATCAGTCCGAAGAACTACCTCGCGCAACTGGGGCCACCGTAATCGACCGACGGCCATGGCTCTCTACCTAAGGCTTCGCTAAAAGGTGCAAGGGTGTCCGATGGAGAAAATACCTATGACATAGGGAACCATAACCCTCCAATGGTATTCCTTTGTTAAGGATATCAAGGAGGGCCAGGTCCACACATTAAGAGGTAGGGAGCTGGCTGGCGGGTTGATGTACGCATATCAGTCAGAAGAACTACCTGGCGCAACTGGGGCCACCGTAATCGACCGACGGCCATCGGCTCTACCTAAGGCTTCGCTAAAAGGTGCAAGGGTGTCCGATGGAGAAAAGTACCTATGACATAGGGAACCATAACCCTCCAATGGTATTCCTTTAGTATAAGGATATCAAGGAGGGCCAGGTCCACACATTAAGAGGTAGGGAGGCTGCTGGCGGGGTTGATGTACGCATATCAGTCCGAAGAATACCTCGGCGCAACTGGGGCCACCGTAATCGACCGACGGCCATCGGCTCTCTACCTAAGGCTTCGGCTAAAAGGTGCAAGGGTGTCCGATGGAGAAAAGTACCTATGACATAGGGAACCATAACCCTCCAATGGTATTCCTTTAGTATAAGGATATCAAGGAGGGCCAGGTCCACACATTAAGAGGTAGGGAGGCTGGGCTGGCGGGGTTGATGTACGCATATCAGTCCAGAAGAATACCTCGGCGCAACTGGGGCCACCGTAATCGACCGACGGCCATCGGCTCTCTACCTAAGGCTTCGGCTAAAAGGTGCAAGGGTGTCCGATGGAGAAAAGTACCTATGCATAGGGAACCATAACCCTCCAATGGTATTCCTTTAGTATAAGGATATCAAGGAGGCCAGGTCCACACATTAAGAGGTAGGGAGGCTGGGCTGGCGGGGTTGATGTACGCATATCAGTCCGAAGAATACCTCGGCGCAACTGGGGCCACCGTAATCGACCGACGCCATCGGCTCTCTACCTAAGGTTCGGCTAAAAGGTGCAAGGGTGTCCGATGGAGAAAAGTACCTATGACATAGGGAACCATAACCCTCCAATGGTATTCCTTTAGTATAAGGATATCAAGGAGGGCCAGGTCCACACATTAAGAGGTAGGGAGGCTGGGCTGGCGGGGTTGATGTACGCATATCAGTCCAGAAGAACTACCTCGGCGCAACTGGGGCCACCGTAATCGACCGACGGCCATCGGCTCTCTACCTAAGGCTTCGGCTAAAAGGTGCAAGGGTGTCCGATGGAGAAAAGTACCTATGACATAGGGAACCATAACCCTCCAATGGTATTCCTTTAGTATAAGGATATCAAGGAGGGCCAGGTCCACACATTAAGAGGTAGGGAGGCTGGGCTGGCGGGGTTGATGTACGCATATCAGTCCAGAAGAACTACCTCGGCGCAACTGGGGCCACCGTAATCGACCGACGGCCATCGGCTCTCTACCTAAGGCTTCGGCTAAAAGGTGCAAGGGTGTCCGATGGAGAAAAGTACCTATGACATAGGGAACCATAACCCTCCAATGGTATTCCTTTAGTATAAGGATATCAAGGAGGGCCAGGTCCACACATTAAGAGGTAGGGAGGCTGGGCTGGCGGGTTGATGTACGCATATCAGTCCGAAGAACTACCTCGGCGCAACTGGGCCACCGTAATCGACCGACGGCCATCGGCTCTCTACCTAAGGTTCGGCTAAAAGGTGCAAGGGTGTCCGATGGAGAAAAGTACTATGACATAGGAACCATAACCCTCCAATGGTATTCCTTTAGTATAAGGATATCAAGGAGGGCCAGGTCCACACATTAAGAGGTAGGGAGGCTGGCTGGCGGGTTGATGTACGCATATCAGTCCAGAAGAACTCCTCGGCGCAACTGGGGCCACCGTAATCGACCGACGGCCATCGGCTCTCTACCTAAGGCTTCGGCTAAAAGGTGCAAGGGTGTCCGATGGAGAAAAGTACCTATGACATAGGGAACCATAACCCTCCAATGGTATTCCTTTAGTATAAGGATATCAAGGAGGGCCAGGTCCACACATTAAGAGGTAGGGAGCTGGGCTGGCGGGGTTGATGTACGCATATCAGTCCAGAAGAACTACCTCGGCGCAACTGGGGCCACCGTAATCGACCGACGCCATCGGCTCTCTACCTAAGGTTCGGCTAAAAGGTGCAAGGTGTCCGATGGAGAAAAGACCTATGACATAGGGAACCATAACCCTCAATGGTATTCCTTAGTATAAGGATATCAAGGAGGGCCAGGTCCACACATTAAGAGGTAGGGAGCTGGGCTGGCGGGGTTGATGTACGCATATCAGTCCAGAAGAACTACCTCGGCGCAACTGGGGCCACCGTAATCGACCGACGGCCATCGGCTCTCTACCTAAGGCTTCGGCTAAAAGGTGCAAGGGTGTCCGATGGAGAAAAGTACCTATGACATAGGGAACCATAACCCTCAAATGGTATTCCTTTAGTATAAGGATATCAAGGAGGGCCAGGTCCACACATTAAGAGGTAGGGAGGCTGGGCTGGCGGGGTTGATGTACGCATATCAGTCCAGAAGAATTACCTCGGCGCAACTGGAGCCACCGTAATCGACCGACGGCCATCGGCTCTCTACCTAAGGCTTCGGCTAAAAGGTGCAAGGGTGTCCGATGAAGAAAAGTACCTATGACATAGGGAACCATAACCCTCCAATGGTATTCCTTTAGTATAAGGATATCAAGGAGGGCCAGGTCCACACATTAAGAGGTAGGGAGGCTGGGCTGGCGGGGTTGATGTACGCATATCAGTCCAGAAGAACTACCTCGGCGCAACTGGGGCCACCGTAATCGACCGACGGCCATCGGCTCTCTACCTAAGGCTTCGGCTAAAAGGTGCAAGGGTGTCCGATGAAGAAAAGTACCTATGACATAGGGAACCATAACCCTCCAATGGTATTCCTTTAGTATAAGGATATCAAGGAGGGCCAGGTCCACACATTAAGAGGTAGGGAGGCTGGGCTGGCGGGGTTGATGTACGCATATCAGTCCAGAAGAACTACCTCGGCGCAACTGGGGCCACCGTAATCGACCGACGGCCATCGGCTCTCTACCTAAGGCTTCGGCTAAAAGGTGCAAGGGTGTCCGATGGAGAAAAGTACCTATGACATGTATATTTCCTTACACAGGCGAAATCCTAACGTATTTATTGACTTATAAGACGTTACAGAGTGCAAGACTCACCTTAATTTTCAGACAATTTTTGTGAAAAATCACATTTTGAACATTTATTATTCGACTGCAACGGCGGGCAAAAAAATAATTTATTAGTTTGTGAAATCGAACTAACTTTTGAAATTCCAGAAAAACATCACTTTCCTCTTCTTCTCCCTATCATTTTTAAGACTGACGAGAATTTTGAATCAAACACGGGGCATTTTAATATCAATTTACAATATAAGACGAACTTGAATTTTTGGCCAATTTCTCGAAGAGAAAAGTGTGTCTGGGTGATTTTCAAAAAGATTGACGGTTTGATGTTCGCAGTATAAAATCTGAATTTCATTTCGATAAAACTATTATTCTGCCATTGTAAAAACCTGTAGGGAAGCATCATTTCATACTTAATTCAATGCATTCATTACATTTTTTCCAAGTTGTTAAATAGTAGGTATATTCTATTACTTTAGTTGGAAAGTAAAGGAAAATTGCGTGCCCGGAGGAAAAAAGTCGCAGAACCAGAGTCCTTTTTTTATCATTCCAAGTAACTTTTTCATTCAATATGATTTAAAACATGAAGTAATATGTGTTTACTTAACAAAAATGCCAGTGATTTTACGGAAATGTTTATCAAATATTTTAAAATTTAAGGAAAAATTTGTCCGGACATGCAGCTCATGAGTGTTACCTCGAGAAAGTTCCTGTCATTTAACTTTCAAAATATTTAAATATTGTAATTATTTTCGGTGGTTGGGAAGCCTCGTATGTTTCTTTTAATCTAGTACCATCTAGAATGGGTTAGTTTTATTCCTTTACTGTTTTACAGTGGAACATACAATTCAACATGATGCGTATTTTTTACTTCCCAGGAGTGTTACCCATTTATTTCTCAATATTTTTTACAGCATAAAAATAAGCAATTTAGCAATAGTGTATTTCTTGTAGAGCAATCAAGCGGTCCAATTAAATTTTCAGGAACACAGTCAGAATTTTTTTTAGTGAAGAATTTTTAAGTAAATCTCATGAGTGTTACTCACTCATGAGTGTTACTTGGAAAGAGAAGGAAGTTACAATCATGATTAAAAACAACAAAATAATAAATAAATCTGCAGAGATAGATATTTTATGAGTAACTCAAGCTGATATTAGTTTTTTTATTTAAGGATACATTTTATTGCTATATATATATATTTATATATATTTTAAAATAGACACCCTGACACAAACTTTTAACGTTTGCAGATAATGAATTTTGTGTTTTGTTTATAAGATATGTTTTATTCTTAAGTGGTAAATAAAGAAAATCTCCCGTCCTTGTAACTCCCGCCCCCCCCCCCCCCACCCCCCAAAATAAGTAAAAAAAATAAACATTTGTTCGGGTATGCCAGTTCTTACTTTATGTACATAAGAAAGTGATGCGTTGCAAACTTAATTAAGCTACTTAAATTAAATGAAAGATTTTGCAGAATTAGAACTATTTCATTCGATATTTTTACTGCCTACTTTAAACTGAAATTAATTTTTTATTAGTTCTGTCTAAAAACATATATTTCTGGATCAGAATCGTGAGAGTTGAGATGTTTTATTACATTATTAATGTAGCATAATAATTAATGGGGTAAAAAAATTTCAATTTTGGTCTCTCATTTTTTTTATAATTATTGTTATTTTTATTACTATTATTATTTTTGGTGCATTATTGCAAGATAATTGTTTGTTTGTCTCATGAGTGTTACCATCTCTCATGAGTGTTACTGTAGTTAAAAATTAGAATTGTATTAATATATTTGCTAGTTAATAATTAAAAAATGGTTTTCTAATCAAGACTATCCAGTTACTTCTTATACCTGCAGTGAAAATAGTTAATTTTTAATAAAATACATTTTTATTGAAAGTTATATCCTTCATTTCAGTAACAAAGTAACCCTCCTGAGATAAGGTGCTATTAAAATAGTTTTAAATTTCCAAATAAGAAAATTTTAATACTATTTTTAGTTATTACAAAGTATTTAAGATTACCTAAACAAGACTTTTTAGATTAATTATTGATAACGATTATTTTACAGAATGTTTAATAACGGTAACACTCATGAGAAAAACAATCACTTGTCAAGACACTTTTTAAAATATCTAAGATATAAATAATTTAACTCTAAAAAAAAACACTTGCTCAGCATGCAGTAAATTATAAGGAAATCGTACGAAGGCAAGTTTCTGTGTTTGATGCAACAAAAATTTCAGGTTGTGTCAAACCCAATCCGTCAACAAATTTGAAAATCACCCGTCTACACTGATAGGCGTGCGCAGTGGCGTGGCAAAATTTTTCTCAAGGGGACTATCCAGCCTAAGAATGGTTGGCTAACGTTGATGCTTGAGAATTTAAACAAAAGCAATCAGAACTATACTAATTTTAAATACACAGTCATACGTACGTACATAAAAATGCCAAAATAGGAAAAACTACGCCACTGGGCCTGCGCACAGGAGACACCAGGGGTAACCTGTTACCCCCATTTAAAAAACGGTGGCCCTAATATGAAACCGGCAATATTTTTGTGTGTTATTATTTTCATACATCAATGTGGCTCAAGACTGCTTCTGTTACTCGTTAGTATGTCAAAGAGTTTTTTGGGAGCGAGCACAACTGAAAGCCCCCCTTCTAGTGACTATTCCACGACCCCAAAATAGGAGTGCCCAAATTACTTGAACTCTGCACACGCTTATGTCTGTATACACAGTAAAATGCAGTAATATGTGTTCTCATTAGCTGCCAAAAAATGTCATCTGAACTTCCTTTTTCCGTCTCCTGGAGTCTTTCTCCGCCCAAGACTGACCAAAAATGAAATCAAGCGTTTGGTATTTTAATATCGGTTTCGTGTATAAAGAGGCACTTGAATTTTTGAGGCAATTTCTGTAAGTAAAAAATGCGTCTATACTATGTGAAATACAGTTCATGTTCTCCCTATCTGCCAATCATGCTCAATTATCTACTCTTGATCCTCCTTGTGGTTATATCTTTTACATCTACATGCACATGATACTGCCCTCACCCTCTTCCCCTTTACACTTTCCATTCTGAAAACGATTTAAGTAAAATTGCACTGCGTAAAAAAGAGTTCAAAAATCAAAACATAATCAGTCAATTTAAAAATCGATATAGTTCGTTGAAAAGCATTGGTTCTCACGTGAAGATCGCAACAAAGAGATCGCGACTGAATGAGTTTGATAACATTAAGCACTGGATAGAAGGTAATTGGGATCATAATCAGAAAATAGTACTTGCTGATGCATACAAACAATTAATGCATTTTTTGCAAAATTTATTTCCGATCACTCGTGAAATGATTTTGTATATCGCTCTTAAGACGGATTTCAACAATATCTTTTCAGAGCTGAATAATTAAGTCCTTCACAGAAAAAAGGCATTATCAAAGGTGCAGAGACATAAAATTTCATTTGGAAAACTTTGCTCTAATATATCATGGGAAATGAACAAATAAATACTTTTTAAAATATGTATGATTTTTTTATTTCAAACATAAACGCAACCATCAAAATTTGTAATGCATAATATTGCTATCACATTTCCTCAAGAAAAATATAATAAAATGGAAATTTCTAGGTGAAAAACTGCAGAAATAAATGAGGTAAAACAAATGTTTCATTTTATATAATGAGATGCTAAAAAAGTGCTTTCGAATTATTTCTTTTTCTAAGTATGCTTTCAACGTATGAAAAGAACTGAAAGTGGAGAAATTTTTTCCCTCCAAAAAAGACACGGACATCATTGTTCTGTGTATTTCTAGAAAAAAAGAAATGCCATTTCGAGACCCACTTTCAAATGACCTTGATTCGGAAAGAAAAACCGCTTTTTTCTCCGCTCTTCCTCCAGATATGTTAAACCAACCCTATCATAATTCCTGATTGATGACATAATTCCAGTACTGTTGCCAGCAGCAGAAAAAGAACTTTCTTCACGCTACAGATGCATTCTTCTTCTTTACTTAAAATGTTTTATTAAGGCTAATGGTAGCTGCGCACATCAAAACTGGTAGGGAGGAAAAGAAAATGGCGGACCGTCATCAATCATAAAGTGACATTTAGTACGTTTAGGAAAAGAAACATATGCCTAAGGTTTACTGCAAAAGTTGAAGTCGCGTTGGTCGTAAGTTATACTTAGTCAAATTATCAGTTTCGCGATGTTGATGGATATCATTAAAAAACACTCGACTCTTGGTACCGGATGCTAACTCCAAGGCTAAATTTAAAAACACAATAGCTACATTGTCTGTTTCGTAGAATTTCGCTGAAAATAAAACAAAATGTTATATCCATGCTGAAAACTGTAAGGGGAATAAAATTGTGGGCGCAATCGGCTCTTGCCCTTCTGAATTATTAGGAAGGCCTTGTAACCAGGACGGATGGTAGATTACAGGTTAAAAACGAATGTAACTAATAATCTTAGCTTATTTTACGCCGCAAAGAAAATTACGACTGAAAACTTTTCCTTAAATTGCCCTATATTCTATATAGCTTTCGAGTGCATAGTTATATTTATAGAGATAATGATAGGGCTCTCATTCATTTAACCTTTTCCCTATTGAGCTGGGACAACAGTAGTCCCACATATAAATATAGCATTCAAAGAAGGTTTTCCCCATAATATGTTATCTATATTAATATAAATTTTGCTTTTCAGAAAAAAATAGTATAAATGTGTCAGTTAACTAATAGTATATAACAGCAGAAAGATGAGTTAGAGCTGCCTTAAATTCATTATCGGTCTACCGTAGTCAAAGGGTTAATAGTGGTACAGTAGAGCCTCAGTTATCCGAGCCCCGATTAACCGAGTTCCGGGTTAACTGAGGTACATTTGCCCTTGAAAAAAAATTTTTTTGGCGGCCGATAGCAGCGTCACCGACTGACGTCAGTCATCCAATTATTTTCTGGTGATATAAAGACCTAGAACGACCGTTAAACAGAAAACAATATATATATACTATATATATATAGACTTCTTCAAGAGACAACTTTTAACTGTAACATGTACTCTACTGATGTGTACATATAAAATTAATTGTATTAAGCTGCGATTTTGAGCAACCACTTGTTTCAAATGCTCCACTACGACTTCTAAATACTTGCGCCGACTCCACTTCGTGCTCCGAATAACTTTAATAGATTATACTATTTGTCTCTTTTGCTTTTTAGTTAATTATTTTTTTATATAATAAAAAAATAAAAATTAAAAAACTCGGAGTGGTAAAGCACTACAAATTTCTTTGATCCGGCTCAGCTACAGTTTCGAACAAAATCTCGTTGTTAGTGCTCCGCGCTCCCTCCCCACGCTCCGCTCCAGATCCCTATAAAGAAAAACTTATCCTCACGAACATATTACATTTTTAATCATGATAAAAGACTTAGCAACGGTAACAAATTTGCAAGAGACTTGATCATCTCGCATAATATTATTCAACATCGGCTACATCTTTTGCATGTGACGTTCCATAAAAATGTTAGTCAAAATCTAACATGTAACCCTATTCTTATCAAAGCTAATTAACGTTCGTGTACTAAATATGTTGCAATAAATGTATTTGTTCCGTGACGTTCGCTTCATCAATTGTACAGGCGACACTGAACCACCTCCAGATACAACAGGACACCCCTCAATTACGGAGACTCCTCTTAGGCGGACCGTTTTTAATTCCCCGGAGCAAATCATTGAGCCTTAAAAAAAAATTTTTTTAATATTTTGCTGATACCTCTTTATTACGGGCAAATACTTTAGTTCCACTGGTGTCCTCTTCGCTTCGCTATAGAGAAATTTTACTGTACTTGAGCAGATATGAACTTCTTGTTTATAAAGAAAGCACGGTTATCTCACATCATTGATGGATTTTTCTTGCACCAAGCCCGCCTCTTCATCATGACCACTTCTCTAATATTTTATCAAATTCTAAGAAAAAGATAAGAAAAAAAGATTAAAAAAGAAAAGAACTCCTACCAAGACCACTAAAAATCAAAGAGAGGGGAAATACATCGTTGAATAAGTTGACTAGCAAACTTTCAATATTTTTTTTTCCTTTGTGTTTACTGTCCAACGAAGATATAATTTCCCCATGGAAGCTTTTTCATTTTTGGCTGGATACTTTTGCTGTTTTCTCACTCCTTTGATATCGATAGATGGCGCTTTCTTACTTTCCGTACTTTAATGAAAGATCATATGAGGCAGTTATTAGAAGCAAAGGGGTGTAAGTGACAAAATTGAAAATTTGGAGATGACCAGTGCAAATGATAGGGGAAGCACTATTCCATATTGTGGCAAGCGATGTTAGTGATACAGCAAAACCTCTCAACAAGGGGCACTAAGAGGACTGGAAATTTTGTCCCTTAAATAGAGGTGTCCCTTCCTCGGAGGTTCATAAATTGATGCATACACATATAGTGTATTAACTAAGTTTAACTTTTTAACAATAAACATATGTTACCATTTAAGCTTAAATACTGAAAATGTCTCATGCATACAAAATATAAGTCGAAATTATTGAAATTTAAATATTTTTCATTGAAAAACTAAAAATTTAGCATAAATGTCCTATTGGCAAAGTTTTGTAACTTAATATTGTTTTATGTCAGCCTACAGAAGCAACAAAATTGAATACAAATCAGTTTTGGTTAAATTTTTAATAATAAAAGGGGAATATGGGGCAAAGTGAAATGGTGAAATACTTATTCTGTTTGTCGGGCCACCTTTTTTAATAACATTTTAATTGTGTTACATAACGTGTAGTTGATTTCAGTCGAAAAATTGTTAGCTCTAAAAATCAAGCTATATCATAATATAAGCTATTTTCAAAATTAGATGCTCAAGTTGCAATGTTTCGTGTCAAGCTTTTTTTTTTTAATGCATTTATATAATGATAAATTTTTATTATTAATATTCTAATTGCTGATTAAGACCTACTAATATCTAGGGCAGTGTTAATTTATTTTATGAAAGATTTTTTTTTTTTTTTTTTCAAATGTTTATTACAATTTGTTATGTGCATACGGGGCAAAGTGAAATATACCTTTAATTTCACTTAGTCCCTACATCAGTCATCAGATAACTAAATGTGTCATTCATTTATTCATTCGTTCAATTATTAATTAATTTATTAAGTACATTTTTCATTCTTTCATTTCATTTATCATTTATTTTTATATCCATTAATTCCTTTATTCATTGTAGCGTCCGGGACAGAAACAAACGAACGGGTAGCGTTAATATGGCTTTTATTTTCTTGATTAAAATAATTCAAAATAAGAGATTTTGTATCTACAGAGGTTGACACTTGAAATCACACAACTTCTGGTTTGGGAGAGAGATGTGGGGAAAACTTCGCCCGATCTTTAGAACACGAGGCATAAGAACCTCTCCAAAAACAAACACCAGTCTACAGAGCAACTTTCCCGTACGCCTCCACGGATCTCCTTTTATCGGCGCCCGGGCTCTAACTTCCAGCAGCTTCGCGAGTTTTCTTCCAAAAACGAGAACCCTCTGGATGAAAGGGGGAGGAGAAGATCCCCGACGCCTTGGTCAGCAGCCTTCGGTAGTCGAGCTGACGCAATGTCCGAGTAGCCTTTCGTCACTGCTTAGTTGACGCAATGTCAGAGTAGCCTTTCGTCACATCATTCGCTCTTTTTATCAATCATTCATACATTTAGTTATTCATGTTTAATAACAAATATTTATACCCCTCTGTACTCATACATAAGGATTACATGTTATTTGGACTACAATAAAAGCGACATACGAATATAAAAGGTTAATTTTGCCATAGAAAACTATTTCATGTGGAAAATAAAAAACAATTTTTCACTTTGCCACTTACATGGGCAAAGTGATAATTTTAAATTTTTACTTTAGCGTGCAAATTTACTGCCTAATGAAAAGTAATTCACTTCAAGTTCTATTATGAAATTCATAGTTCTTTCTTTATATACTGTTGTTTTCAAAATAAAGTTCCTATTTGTTTCTTTTGAAAAATGTAATTTATCTTAACTATTCCATTTTGCCCCACATTTTCCTACTTATTATAATACAGTGAAACCTGTGTAAGTTGACCTACCACTTGCGGTGCAGCACTTTAGTGGTCAACTTATAGAGGGTGAAGGGCTAATTCCGTTCCTGACAAAAGTGGTCAACTTACAAAGGTGGTCAACTTTACAGGTTTTATTGTACGTCAAAACAATTCTAAATGCATTCAAATAAGTTGTAGATTTGGTGACATCTTCGCCACACTTTGCTTAGATTGGAAGCTCCCATTCAGTAACAAGATTCCTAATCAAAAGCTGGAGTTAAAAAATAACTACAACATAGAAATTTTCCATAACAAATGCATAATTTTAAATGAAGCTATGTTACGTGATAAAAAGAAATTGCTGTACTGATTACTGGGAACCTGTAAAGATTCGCTGCGTCCAAAATATACAAACCTCAACTTGCAATGAAATTTTGTAATTTTAGTTCCTCGTTCTGTAAGAATCTTATTTTTCAATAAAGATGACTTATACCGAGAAGTTATATTCGTTAAATGTCAGAACAGTAAACATTAAAACATGGCACATTAGCGAAGAATTTCGTAGAACATTGATAACATTCCTCTGGATAGATTTAGAAGTACTACCATTGGTTAAAAAAAAAAAAAAAAAAAAAAAAATTGCTCGCAACTGGAGAGGGCTTGAGCAAAGAAATTTGTTCTAATCCATTGCTCCGCTTTATTTATTTAATACATTTATAAATTAAAACAACACATGAAAGAGGATCCCTCTCCCCCTTTTTTACTTATTTATTCCTTGTTTATTGTTAATTTTATCCCTCTCTTTAGTTCCCTAAGCTTAAAAATGAATGAGATTTTTTTTTTCAAACTTGTTTTCTTGGGTTGCTTTTTTTTCACAACAGCAGTACATAGAAAACATTATATATATATATATATGATGTATGAATATATATGGTATATTATTAAATTAATAATCTATGAGAATTTTTCATTATCATTATTTTTAAGACATATGCACAAAACTTTTCCTGTCGAAAATTAAAACATTCACTCCCTGTTCCTGAAATCTTATATTTACTGAAATTTGGAACTGCTTCGTAATAGCCTTGGTTTTCAGCACAAGTTGTGGGTGTCCGTTTATTGCAAAACATTGCAAAAAAAAGCTCAACCATATCCATTTCGGGACGAAACGCGAAGAAGCACTTATAAAAGATTCATAGGCTTTGAAAAGAGCAACCTCGTTTTATAATCAACAAGTGGGAGATAGTTTTCGCCTTCAGCAAGAATAAAAAGAGCTTACATTTCACTAAAACGCCTCCTATTCATCACAAAGGCAAAAGAACTCGATTGCTAATCCAGTATGCCATTCATAGAATCTTCTCTTCCAACATGAAAAAAAAAAACAGCTCTCGTTTGCTAATGAAGTAACTGGAACCGTGAACTCTGCTCTCATGTCCATGGATTTTTTTTAGTCTTCAAGTCTACTTGAGGAGGTGATTAATATTCATTGATTTAAATCAAGCAAGCTGCAGTCCATCAAGTCAGTTGACTGCGCAGATTTACATGTAATTTAATCGGGGTTTTTACGTGTACTGAGTTGACACTAGTAGTCGCATTCTCGCATGAGTCTAACCATGAGAGTAACGAATAAGTATAAAAAATATAATTTAAAAGATTACTTAATCAACACATTTAGATTCATATAGAAAGTACGTTGAAGGTTCAGAACAGTCGCCATAAAGTGTTGATTCCAGTTGGTCACTAAAAGTGTTTGAAGATCGACGTCCAAAAGAAGTTTCAAGCCATATTATGTATAAAAATAGTAAATCTAACACGCAACAGTGCTGCCAGTTTCATGTTAGCTATCGTATTCTTGGGAGTAAGGCGTAATGGGGGTACCACAGTTTCCCTGTAACCCCCGTGTACACGCTTATGCACAGAAAATATTTTTAAAAAATATAATTAAATACACTCTCAGAAACGCATGCTCAGATCTCACGAAACTTTCGTCGCATTTGACGAAATGGCTTCGTGAAAAATGCTCCGAGTAAACCTTTCGGCAAATTGCCGAAATTTGTGTACTAACTTTTTTAAGGCACGTGATCGCGCGAGGAAAGAATCGTTGTAAATGACGAAATTTTCTTGACGATTGAAGAATCGTCGAAAATGAGGATGCTATTTTTGAGAGTGTAAACACGTTGATTTACTGAGTTCTTTGATTTTTTTATATTTATTTATTGTACAGATTACGGCTCGCATAATTTCAGTGTTAGAAAGGAAGAGTTTGATAAACTTTTGTTCATTGCGAAGATTTTAGAACAACGTTTCAAGGTACTTTTCATTCTACATTTAGACAGGAATAGCGACAATTATCGAAGAGTAATGTTTGTTTTGATGCCAGGCCTCGGGTTCATAAGTAGTATGTAACTCGCTCATCAACATTCCAATTATTCAATCAAATCACTTACCGGTGATTAATTTGAACGATTCTTAAATTCAGACAAGAACACACATGAATCAAGGAACGAAGTGACAAATTCAGTGTTGCATAACTTGAGCAGCGTTTTAACAATTAAAAGCTGATTTTTCCTTCTTATTCGAAGAAACTGATGATTATTTATGCTTAGCCGTGTCCTTGATAGTATTCCAGCAAATATAGAATTGATAGCTGACAAGCGTAACAAGAATGAAATTGATGAAAATTAATTTGTCTGCAATGAATTTCTGGAAGAAAGTGATCAGGCTTATACAAAGCTTAAGAAGCAGTATCTAACAGCCAAAACTTCTCTCATCAATTTTTACGCACTCGAATAAGGCGTGAAAGTTTTGCAACTAAAAATGCCGGAACAGAAATAACGAGAAGAAGAACATAAGAATTTTCATAAAGTTCCTAGACATTTGCTGATACGAGGATCCATTCTACAAGATGCCAAGTCCAGAGTCTGAGGAAAATGAATTGAATTCAATGCGAGCGTAAAATATTCATCTCCCTCACGTGAGCTGATGATACTTCAAAATAAAACTACCATCAATTTTGCATAATTAACACTCCTTTCCGTTTTAGACAATTTATTCTAATTTGTAAAATAACAATAATTTAATCTTAAATTCTTCAATAAAACTATCATCAATTCTGCATAAGAAATACTATTTTTCAGATAATTTGCTCATTGAGTGCTGGCACCATTAAGATTTATTCTAGTTCTAGTGTAACTACATCTCAGGTGACTCGATAACTCCAGTGGACAATGAGCGCGTGCATAATATGGAACAGGAAATTGGTTACAGTGAGTGTGAATATTTTAAGGCAACCCTATTTTATTATAATGAATCCCACCAATTGCGATAGCGGCAAAATATGTCTTCCACTGACGTCACAGAGCAAACAACAAATCATAGTCCTTTTCAGCAAGAGTAATTTTTAATGATGGAACAGAAGCTGCCAAAAAGTTAACAATTGGCAACATGAAAGCGTGTTGACTATTGCGAACTAGTGACGTGAGCAGAAAGTCTGCGACCAACATTTTATCGCATTTGCAATGGGTGTAAATACAGCAGCCTGTTTCATATTATGCAACATGCATAACACTCATTTGCATATTATGCAACAGAAAAGGCAACAGCGCATTTTGTCGTCGTGGCTCGCGGTCTGAACACTACTTACGTATCCTACATCGCCTACATTACGTGACTCATTGAAGGTCCCGGAACAACTTTTGCAATTGAAGCCACTAATATTAAGCAATTGTTAAAAAGAGACCTTGATTCTGTCAGCAAGTTAAAAAAAAAACACTAAATCATCAAAATGAAAAATAACAAAGTATAAGAATAAGTAATAAATAAACGAAAGATATACAAATTCGAATACCAAATAAAAAATAAACTGTTTAAAAGAAAGCGATAAAAACTTTTATTTACAGCTTAGATGTCAGAAAGGAAGGCTGAAACTACACAAATAGGAGGATTGAGGGTTTTTTAAAATTCTGCTATCCTTGTATACTTGACCTGATATAATAAAAAGTCGGCGTAAACGAAGACGCATAAATAGAAAAAGAAAAAGATGCAGCAGAAATGAATTTGATTAACTGAAAATGTTGTTTACCACTTTTTTTTCTGACATCGTTCTAGAATTATGATAAAATTCGTTTATTACGAAACCTATCATAAGGCGGACTGCGTGTGTACGAAAATACAACATTCCAATTTTGATGATGAAATAAGAAGTTTGTAAGTTTCTCTCAACTTAAGCAAAAAAAAATGTTATCTTTAGATGATACATAAAGCTCCTATTTGAACTAAACTATTTACATTTTAACGTAAACGTAAATGATGCACTAATTTGAAGTGTTGAAAGATCATTTATATCTCACGACCCCCTGATGAATTTGTTACGCTTCAATCTGTCTTCAATTCAGAGATATGGATATGTATTTTTAGAAAGTATGTATTTTTAAGAGAAAACATGAGCTCTCTCAAGCCTACCGTTCCATTTTTAGAACCTTTTTTTTTTTTTTTTTGGAAACACTTAAAAAAACATCGAGTTTATTTTTATTATTTCATTTTTTAATACTATTCTTTCCTTTTATTTATCACTGTTTCAAATAATATTTTATAACAGATTTAAGTAATAAAAAATTGGGCATTAATGGGTCAAACAAAGACATTATTCAGTTAATTTTGCAACTGCTTCGTGTGCGGACAAGAGTAGCCATAGGCTTCGGATTTTTCGGGGCAGTCCCTCATTTTGCGGAATTGTCCCGGGTCCAGAGGAACTTCAACACGGGACGCTAAAAGTATCGTTTTCTTGCCAAGATATTAATCCTGCCGGATGGCGGACATCTGGTGACCCGTGGGGGAAAGTTCAGCACCGGATATCCGGCTCTGGTGTTTGAAACCTGTAAATTCTATAATATTGCACAGCTTACAAATGCCTAATAAGCTTTTAATTTGCATATATCTTCAAAATATGCTAATTAATTAAATTTTAAAAATCAAAATTGACATGTCGGATCTTTCGTGCAGTAGCCGGATCAGATTCGACATATTAAAAAATCGGACGGATATTCGGCACCCCCACCCCCGGACACCCCTCTGTCCTGTAGTAGGAGTTTTTGATTTTGTTTTGTCTGACCCACAGGCAAGAAGACTAGGTAGCCTACGCTTGATCAATTCTCAAAGGCAATCGATGCAAAAGTTAAGTTGCTTCACAGAGAGGGTTCCAAAATCTCAGTTCACCAAAGACTATCCTAAATGAAAGTTTGGTTCCTGTAATCAGGGAGATAATGGGGTTTATTTCTTCATGAAAAGAATGTTAACTATATTGCTCATGGGCTGCAATAGTGGCATAACTTAAAAAACACGCGTTTCCGGACTAAGAACAGATGTAAATATGAACATATACATTCTTTTCAGCAGCAATACTAGCACAACTCATAATTCAATATTAGGCCGTAAGATGGCAGCAAACTAAAGCATTTCTTATGCATTTTCCTTAGCAATGAAAACTTTAAATCCACTTATCTCAAAACATGATTTGTTGAGTTGTGCCGCTATCTCGCCCACGAACGATATCTTTGTTTTTAAAAGCCCAATAAAAAAAGTGAAGCTCTTGTAAAGAACAACAAAAGCACTTGTTTTTGTAAAGAAGAAAAAATTATAAAGCTTAGTTCGTCGAGGCCGTAAAATTTTTTCTCAAAAGCGAAAAGAATAAAGTTTAGTTTTTCAAAGGGGATGAAAATTAATTTAATTCTTTGAGATAGAGGGACTTAGTTTCTTGAAGACTGACCAAAAACAAATTTAGTTCCTCAAAGAGAATTATCAGCCTATCTATATAGTTCCTCAAAGACAGTTATGATCAGATATGAATGAAAAACTGTAATCTGTAAGGGGAGGGGTGCCCCTCTGCCCCTCCCCTGACAGATTACACACGCAGTTCGCCTTATGATAGGTTTCGTAATAAGATGAATAAATCCAAACTGTTTTTTTATTAGGAAATAGATCGGGTGACCAATATCTGGATTTTTTTTTCCCACATGAGTTTCATTTACGCCATGCAATTACGTAGGCGTACAAAAGCCATTTATCACCCTCCAAATCAATATGCATGATCCAATTGACGCTCATAAAAATTCCAAGCAAAGCTTCCTGAACTCTTAAAAAAAATGTGTCAAACAATTTTGCATA
The DNA here is from genome assembly GCA_038502835.1 of Octonoba sinensis. Lineage (NCBI taxonomy): Eukaryota > Metazoa > Arthropoda > Arachnida > Araneae > Uloboridae > Octonoba > Octonoba sinensis. Next base: position 126,396,357 of record CM076599.1, read on the forward strand.
CAGGAAAACTTTCTGTAAACAAAGTAGCCACTGTTTATCAGCCTACTATTGGCGCATATTCCATCATTGACTACATTTTATATGCTTTTTATTTCTTTTATAATTATCATTTTTTCCCCTTTGTGTTCAGAATGGGCTCAATCATTTTGACATTTTTATTCCCATGGGTCAACTGAACAAGGATAATCTGCAAACTACGAAAACAATTGCTTCTTTCTATAACCTAAACCTAAATAAGTAGGCCTCAACCTTTCCGTCGGATATCTGTCAAAAAAGAACAGTATTTATGTCGTCTTTTTTATTAAATGATTTTTTTTTTTTTTTGCGCGAAAGATGTTCAACTAAATTGTACGTATTTAGCTCGAGAGCTCAATTGTCCTTTCTACGGATAACAAGGATCAAGGTTTTCTTGATGTCTGCACATGTTTGTTATTGTTGCAACTTGAGATAAGATGTATAAAAGTAAATATGAAACACTTGAAAATGTTTTAGAGCAGTATTTTCGTAACTTTTTTCAGGCTATCGGTACCTTTGAAAGATAAAACTTCTTGTCATTCCATTTTAAGAGTTAAATGTTAAATTCATTCTTTCAGGAGGCGAAAGTTACACCCCCCCCCCCTTTTCAGTATCTAGTTTTCATCACTCCCACCTTCAGGAGGTAATTATTAGCCTTTTACGAACTAAACTCATTGACTCTAAGAATTCAACATTATTCCTCTTACAAGCTAAATTTTTTTTTGTCTCTTTTTAGAATCTCAACATTATCTTTTTTTTAGGTAAAAACGCTATCACTTTTAGAAAACTGAGACCAAGACCTCATGATAAATTATTGCATGGGAACTTTACAGCAACTTTTCTTCAGTTGCTTTACGTTGACAAAGAACAACTTTTTTTTTTAAAAAAAAACTGTTATCTTCCAGCCAATCAAAATAAAATTGGCAGCTTTAGTACTCACAGAAACTTTTCTGGTCCTTTATAGCAAAATATCCAAGCTTCAAAATGCAGAAACGTTCATGATACTCAGCCAAAAAGCAGGTGAAATAACCACTTTGGAATTTCACGCCAAATTATAGATAAAAGTAATGTTGTGGGGTTGTGTCTCTTGTCTGGTCTTGCTTATGTCCGAAATCTTTGCAGATAGAATGAATCACCTTGTTTCATGCAAAAGTTCTTCCAAAACTTTCGCTATGTGTTAAACCTATTTAAGAAGTAAAGTTTATCATAACCCCAAGCTTGCGCAAAACTTTAAAATTGGGGTGCCACTGCACCTGGGGAAGGGGGGTCTAGGTTTGGATTAAGTTCAGAAGATCAGAGTTCCGACTTCCGAGTGCTCCTCTAAGGAGAGATTAAAGAATTAAGCGTAAGGAAACATTTTTCTGGCATATGAGCTATATTGGGCATAATGTTATTAAACTAGTATTTGCTGGGCATAATCGAGAGATTTATATGAAAGCGTTCTAGAAGTTAATTCATAGCTGAAAGATCTCGAAAGGTTCATTTGATCCTGTGAAATCACTCGGGAATTTCATTCGAAGCTGAAAGCTCGTGAGAGGTTCATTCAATTTTGAAATCACTCGAGATGTTCATGTGACTGTTGATCATTCGATTATGAATTAAATTAAAATTAATTTATTCAATTTCTTATTATGAGTGACTGGATCATTTATTGATCATGAGAGAGAATCAGAATTATTCGATATCCAATCATTCGATCGTGAAAATCTCGATTATGCCTATCAGTAATATTAGAAATGAAACTGGTAAATCTAAAACTTTGCCAATTAGATGGAACTGGTGAATCTAATTGACAAAAGTTTGACCACTTTTAAAGAAGCGAGTGTTTTTTTTTTTCTCTCTCTTCAAGCTCACGGTTTTTTTTAAGGTAATGAGGGTATTTTGGAAATCCTGGGACCCACTCCTAAACCTCCTTTCATACACTCAATCAATAGTTTTTCCATACCCTTGAAGCAACAAAATTTTGCTCCGTTCACTTTTGAAAAGTAACCTTTTAACCTCCCTCCTGTTAAGTTTCCTTTTATGAGCTAAAATTTCAAACCCATCTTTAGGAAATGAGTTTCGTGAGCACTTCCCTTTAATAAAGTAAATTTTATACAAGATGTCCTTTTATATAAGGTGATTTTTGTGGCGTGCGCATTTAGGGACTTAAGTATGACTCGCTTTTTTAACAACAAACTAAATTTAATTTTGTTCTGTTAAAGAAATTGAGCAAAAATTATTTTCAGCCTCAAAGAATATTTCTTTTTACTTACCAAAACCAAATTCGGGCTACAGCACACTGATCAAGAAAGAAAAAAGAAAAAAAAAATTTGAGCAAATGGTTCCCACTCGGACATAAATTTAAAAATGTATTAAAATTAATTAATCTTGAAATGGTCAGACATCTTTGCTCTTTACACAAATTACAGCTCAGAAGGTTTTCTTCCTCATACGTATAGAATTCTATTCTCAGTCTTCTTCCCACGTAAAACTGATTAATTTCACGAATTGCGGAATTTGCTTTTGATGCATATTAGACCTTCACAACAGCACAATTTGGAAGTGTCAGTGATTTGATTCGGTGTTCGAATTCATTGCTAAACATACCAAAACTAAGTTAGAAAGTCGCAGAATAAACAGACACTCGTCGTTTCCCACCATTTGCATCGTGTTCCAGCATTTTTACAGCTAATCGAGACTTCTGCCGTGGCGTATGAGAAATCACGAGTCGACACGGCCGTTGAACCCAACAAAATTCAACCTTCTTCCATTGTGTCGTTCGGATAAAGCGAGTAACCCACGTGTCGGCACAAACAAAAACGCGGGAAAAACGTGGTGCAAATTGGGCACAAGGTCTTCCACTCATGCATTTCGAGGAAAATTTACGAGAAGATTCCGTGGAAGATTTCGAAGAAATCGCAAACATAGGGAGTTTCGTGTGTTTGTAATGCACTCTAAAGCTCTACTTGGTTTTAGAGAAAAGTTTTCGCGATACACGTGTGAGTTTTATTGGGACAATATGGCTGCACATTGGACAGTATAAGTATAAGCAAAGCAGAGTAGCTACTCCGAAGTGAATGTCTCAAAGCTGCTTGGTCTTATCGCTCACACGCTTTTTTCTTTTTTTTTTTTAACCTCGCATGACCGTTCAGAACATTCATTACACGAAAGGAGTAGTTTTAAATGCACGCGAGTACAACAAAAATTAATTAAATTGATGATCAGAAAAGATATAAGAAAGTTAGCTTTAAAAAGTTTCATAAAGGGTCTGGTCTGTCACTTCAAAACTTACCAGTTTCTGTGTATGGAGACGGGGGGGGGGGGGGGTGAATAAATGGTATGAATTCAATGTCGATTTATCTGGAGCGTGGGAAGTCAGTTGCCCCTTCCTGACCCCCCTAAATGACGGACCTACAAAGAATCATAATTATGCATGACTTTCCAAAGAGTAGTAAAGTGGCTTCTGTTTTGTCAGGTCCATCTACGAAATTTCTCTCATACCAAAAAGAAAAGTCCCTCGTTTACCCCGAATTGGGATGAGAAGTTCCATAAGGAAATTCTTTTTCTTCATCTTATTTCGAGATGAAGAAAAAGTTTTCTCTCTTATCTTCATCTCAAAAATCTAAATCAGAGCTGCTCTCGTGTAAAAATATCTCTCTGGCCTTGCGTGCATGACATTACCGCCATCTACGTTATAGAATCTCATGCAATAAATTTTTCATTGCATACGCTAATTTGTAAAACAATTTTCCCCTTCTTTTTATTGTTAATATTTTTTTTATTGTCCTTGCAACTTTTTCAAAAATTTATCCTCATATGCATACATACGCATATATTACTGTTCGTTAATTTAACGTATTTTGAGTAAGACACTCTGAAAATTTTTACTTGATTAAAAGGCCGTACTCCATTAAAGCACATATAAAGAACTCGGCTAAGAGTCCTTGTCGATTTACACGTGTTGTCATAAAGAAGACCACTATTTCAATCTTTCCACGCTGTTTTTCTTTTTTTCGGCTGTTTACTCTTGAGCACTGGCCTTTTATGAATTCTCAAGTGGAGGTTGGAAGTGGTGATAAGATAATGTAGATAATCCTCACTGAGTGCAAACTTTCGTGTGCAAAAATGACGTCAATGACGAGGAATCGTTAACCTACTCGACTGATAACCTTCCTTTCGCAGACACTAGAGATGCATCACGTAAGAATTAGAACTTTGGCTCCCAACCGAGAATGCGAGGATTGCTTGTTGAAGGTTGCTTTAAATTCCACCACGTATACCGAGAAAATCATGGTTATTATTAACATGCAATATGTGTGCAAAGGTCGCTCCATTTACTCTTATAATTGCAAAGTGATGTATGCATGGTAATTTTGAAACTTAATTTGCCATGATCCATTTATAGAAGGTGCTAAACAAATTCTAACTATTTCAACCCTCTTGGTACAGCTGTCGTTCCAGGAAGAAAAAACCCTTTTTGTCACAATGAGTAACCCAAAGTGTTTTTTTTTTCCTCTCTTTCTCTTCTTTTACGCTGGCTATACTGGCAGATTTTTTTCTTATAAGAGAATAAGGCAAAAATTTGCACATTAAGGATACACATAACATAATAAATACTTATTATCGAAGCATTGAATGATTTTACTGGTGGAGAGCTTAATCAGAAATTTAAGAGAAATATTTTTTTCCCTGACAAACTTTCGCATTCAGAAGAAATGCAATTTTTCTTTTTCACCCAATTATACCAATATTCATTAATTTGAACCACTCGCGTTTGAACTTAGGTTGCGTGTATTGTTCAGCATCGGGAAGCCCAACAATATTCAACTTGCAGCCCACGGTCCGCCTGTGGCCGACAATGTATTATGAGTGGCCCTTTGAAGGCAGTGAAAAACTTGAACAAGCGATGATATAAACGTAGTTTTGTACAACATCTTCAACAGTTTCTTTTCGCAACCAACTGTCATCTGCCGTTTAGTTTGACCCTGAAAAGACCCCCGTTTGTTTGATAATTACCAATACCGTTTGTCAGTTGATTGTTAGATATTTTAATATTAATAAAGTATATATAAAAGAAACGCATATTAAAATTTATGCTGTAACTCGTGTGAAACAGTTGCCTTATGTATGTGGTCAGAAAAGGTTGAGTATCCAAGTTTAGATTTTTAAGAGTTATGCTGAGATTATGCTTTATTCTGCATGGGGATTGGAAAATTTATGTATATTATACATGTATATAAATGTGCATATGTATATTCAAAATTAAACTTTTCCCTCCCTGGCAGCATGTTTTGCAACAAAATTAATACAGATGTTAAACGATTACGTTACAATTTCATGCTTACAGGATCGTTTGCTTTGCATCGAAGTTGAAATCTTATCACAACCGCTCTAGAATTTGATTACAGAGTAAAAATACGACGGAATTTGTTTAGAAAGAAACGTGTCTGTGGAAATGCTTAGCTCTGGAAATAGAAGAGCTGAATCTGTAGATTTGTATCAGGTTCTTGTTTTCAGTTTTTGTTGACAAAATATTTCTATCAAACATGCCGATACTAGATAGGGAAAAAATGTCAGTTTTAGCATCTTTTCCTTTATTTCTCCCAATATTCTTTGGTCTTGCATAATGTGCAGCACTCTTTTTTGATACTCTCGAATAAAGATTATCTAAAATAACTTACGGGAGTCATTCAAGCAAATAAACCAACACGGTCACCGGTTAGACCAGTGACTAAAAGCATTAATAAACGTTTTGACTGCGCAGTTTATTTTGATCATGACGTCGTTACCCCGGTCATTCTGATTGGTTGAAAGATAAAATATGGACAACGTTTAAAAAGTTGTTAGAATTATATAACGACTACGCGAGAACATATTGGAGATGTAAGGAACACAGGGCTGAAGTTTTGCTCAAAAATATTGTTCTTTCTTGTAATAATATGTAGGAGAAAAAGTTAAGATTATTATTTCTACCACATAATTGAGCTTGCAATTTGATAACGCATTTTCCTGACCTTGATTAATCCTTGAATGCGACTGCATTATCACTCCAATTATGGTCCAAAGAGAAATTACAAATAAAGAAAGCAACAAGACCTTGCAATATTTTATTGGGCTGCACTTTAACTTAATAAAGAAATGACTTTTGAATCCTTTAAACTGGGAAATTTGTATCTTAAGTTACGACATGTTTAACATTTTTGCTCTTTTTGTTAATCAAAAAAAAAAAAAAGAGATTGAAAAATCAATAGGTGCAAAATTCAAATACCGATACTAAACAAAATGTGAAGGTTATCTTGCACGAGGGCAGATTTTTTGGAAAGATCCTGTTCACAAAAAGAGTTTCCGGAAGTTCCAGAGTTCCATGAAACATTTCCAAGGGGTCCACAATAGAAAAACGAAAATCGGTAACATGTATTCTTAATTTGTAAGAAATGTATCAAAATAAATGTTGCAGTTAGTATGTGTGCCGGTGTGACTTATGTTCTATTTGTTAGATTAGACATTAGTATATAACAGAGCAGGACTTCATTTCTAGAAAAATAAATGTGGAGCCCTGTAGTATTTATAAATTATTTTCATACGTAAATAGCCTGAATTCTGTCTAATATGCAAAAATTTAAAAAAAGGTTTAGGAAGCTCCATACAAGTTAAAAGCCTCGTGACAGAGAGTCAGTACAGTTCTACCGCCAAAAAAGAAAAAAAGACCTCATCTGACTACCAAGAAGAATACATTCATTTTCAAGGCAGAAAGAAACTGCTGGTATAAGGAATGTCCGTATTCGGTTCTTGTTTTAGTTCATTTAGCCATACTCTATTTCTTAAAAACTGATGCTTCTGCCAGTTTAAAAATTCGGTTGCTTTCAACGAACACAAAAGCAAACATTCTTATTCGCGTGCTAATAAATACACGTGCAAAACGAACTTCAATAAAACTCGAATGGATTCGTCCTTTTCTGCCATGCGTAGAAGCGCCCAAGTGTCAGAACTTCGTGGTCGCACTGTATGTATTTCTCTACGAACTTGAAAAAATATTCAGAGAACGGAAGAAAGAGTTCAAAGTACTATAGAAATTTGAGGGGTTACACGGCCAAAGCCCAAGGACCCGCGACGTAAAGGGCCCATGTCTACAAAAAGGGAAAGTATTTATGAACTCAGGAACGTAACTAGGTCATTTTGCAGCAGGAGCAAGACCAAGCTTTATGACCCCCCCTCCCCGCCGATGTACACCATTAAAAAACGCACACACACTAAGATGAGCACACACTTAGTCAATTTAAAGCTTCTAAAAATCTTTGAAACTCCGGATTAAGATGACCAGAGGACTTCCGTACCCGTAAGCTCATCGCGCACGCCCAAATTGCAAAGATGACACAGAATCTGGGACTTTCCAGAGTCCAACCTAATGTGAAACCTCTGAACCACGAGTCAGAGGAGAGAGTTTGAGCTTCCCCTCATGCATGCAACTACTAAAATATTATTGAAAACACTTCAATAAAGTGTTTGCATGCCTCATCTAGTAAAAAATAATAAATACTTCATTGAAAACATGTCAATAAAGTATTTGTTATTTTTTACTTTATTCATTATTTTTGAGCATTAAATCGTCATGGAATGAAGTTTTGAGAAATTGCAAGAAGCACTTTTTACTTCAACTGAAAAACTAAGGAAAAAGTTGGTGAGCCCACCCTCCCCTCTCCCCTACCACGCCATAAATAAGTGGTAGTATTTCCTAAGCGACAGAAATGCCGTTGAAAAGGAAAAATAATGAAAACTAAATTTATTTTCTGTTAACCTGGTCTATAAACTTCTTCAAAGCTTAAATAAATCACGAAAAAATGCTAAGCCTGCCCATAATCTGTGAGAAACTGCCTAATTATTTTAATGAGTTACGTAATTTATTACACCAGTGGTAACAATTTTCTTCGCGAGAGGTCACGGCTAAAACTACTGCGAAGAAAATGGCAAACATATATCGTATAATCTTGACACTTTTCCTCAACAAAAGCAGCGATTTACGCAAGGACTTTCTTTTTTTCTATCCTATTATGGATTCCCGCTTGTTGGCTTCCAACGCAGTTTTCAATGAAAACCGAACACATTTTTCTCAACCCGTTCGTAAAAAAACTGTTGTCCTTGTTAAAAAGACGGAATCTTTAATTACAACCAGAATTACAACTTGACCCGTGACTTCTAACTTCACGCAGTCAATGGCGAAAACTCCCATTCCGTGAATTAACAATCGGGCGAGCAAAACTTCTAGAAAAAAATTACCGCTCGGACATGGAATAAAAAAAAAACTCTTCCTTGTTCTAACCAAGGTTAGCCAGGTGCTTATTATGCAGCTTTCTGATTATTGCCACCCTTTTAAAGGGAAAAGAAAAAAAAATCGTCTAGTTACAAACCAATTTCACTTGAGCGAAGATAGGGTTTTTACAACCTTGGATTGATGGTTCTGACCTAATTTGAAAATTGTTGCATTGTTATTTGTGCTTTCACAGAAAAGATTGCATAGTTTTTAATAGATGATTTAATGTTAAACATTGTAATTCGTTACATTGTAATTTGCTTCCTCGTGTATATAATCATGTATGTTGTTTGTTTTCTTTCAAATCTTTCATGTCAAATTTTTTATAAATAGAAACCGACTCTATTCTACTTGCCAATCAAAAAGAGAGCAGATGTAATTTAGTTGCTGAAGTTAGTATTTATTAGAAAGAAGTACATTTGAAAGTTGAATATATATTTAACCCTTCCGAAAGCAGAGGCTATGTCATTAATAAATTGCGCGCAGGGCAAAATTGGGTTCCGCAAAGTTGGCTTTTGGTGCAAAAGTGGGGTGAGGTAGTTATAATTCAGGAATTATGTAGAATTTAAACTGAATTCACACAGCATAATTACATATGCCACTGTCATTTTGCCCAGGAAGAACTCGCGGTCACCCCCCACTCCACCCCTTTCTTGAGTCACTGATATAAAAGAAGTGAATATGTTGAAATTGCATGACGTTGCATTTTAGGCATTTTTCGAAAAGAACATTTTATTTTATTATTACAATGTAAAATAACTTAAATAGATTTCTTATCACTCTTAAGCTGCATATCATTTTTTAAAAGCTATTTTTAAACTTGATCTCTAGTGGTTTAAGTACGAGACAAGCGTTTCAGTGAAATCGAGCAGAGCCAATTCCATTGGCTGAGCCGTTTCAAACGGGTGCAACAATGAGCAATGAGTAAGATGAATCAGTAAAATTTTTGCATGGCTAAGAAACTTAAAATTTTTAGGGCATTTCTTTAAATTATCTAACACAGCTTGAACTTAAAATTTTTCATAGATATTAGTCGTTTTCTGTCACCACATCAGCTACTTCTACCTCTAACATTGCCTTCATAGAACTACGCATTCAATGAAGAATTCATACGTATAGCTACTTCTTACACTCTACTTCTTACAGCTTTTAGTTCAACAGGATAATAAATCATAATGTCTTTCACATATCGCACCCCACCAAGAAAAGTAACACAATTTGCAAAACGGGATTTATTTTTCCAGTTTCCATATTCTTCAAAGGAAAAGTGACTGATAGCTGTGTATAATATACAGACTTGTATGTCACTTTTCGATAGTAGAATATGGAATCTGGAGAAGCAACACATCCCGTTTGGCAAAGGTGTTTCGTTTTTGAATTGTGTCACTTTTCATGGCGTTGTGCGATTGTATTCAAAAAGGTTTTATAAAATGGTTGTTTTATGTGGGGAATAAGTACGGACGCCAAATAAAGTTTTGCGCACGCAAGGTCCGAATATTGTTGAATCGGCATTGGGTGGGGGGGGGGGGGGGGTTTCTATTGGATTTTAAAGATCTCAAGTGAATAAATTATTACTTCATATACTCCTTAGAACAACAAATAAGTAAATGTTTCCGGTTCAAACTGGACGTCATGTACCATAGATAAATGGAATTGCTTGCAAATATTTTGCCCAGAGTATTTTTCATCATTCCTCACAGCCTTCAACACCATCTCTTCCATGTTGCAACATAAGTAACAGCAACAAAAGAAATGAAAAAAAAAAAAGAAAGAAACACAGAAGAACCAGGAACTCATCGTATATTTTATCCTTGAAATTCACTTCCCAAAGCTAAGAAAATGATGTCGCCCTATGAACCTGACGTCCGCAGTCGTCGATGGCTATCTTAATATTTGTGGCGTAGTTTCAGCGGAATGAACAGCACCAATTGCAGGGTGGTTACGTGGAAAATTTGTTCGACCTTGCTGATAAGCTCTATCGTCAGAATAGGGCTTTTACTGTGTCTTTACTTTCTTCCGTTGATGTCATTCATTGTGTTTTTAGACTTGGCAAAAGTGTATTCCAACTCGATCGCCAATACTATTCAAAGAAATCTGCAACTGTTCGATGTTTTTCTCGACTGATAGACTTATCGGCGGTGCTTCCGATGCTGTTCTGCATTTTTGTTTTGAAGGAGAAGGATAAAAAACAGAAGCATATGTACAAATAATTTCTTTAAGAATTCAAATTATATCTTCCTATGTAAATTGTTTTTGAGTTTCATCAATACATTACGTGTGATAAGTTTTCTCCAAATATAACCTTTAGCGAAAAAATTGTCAAAACGCAAGAAATGTCCCTTTTTACAAAAAAATTTCCATTTAATCATGAAGTTATTTTTATCGTCAATTTCAGGTCATAAAATTTACTGCAGTCATTTTTTAATTGCAGACGATAAAGTAATAAAATATTTTTTGTAAAAAAAACAGAACCGACTTCAAATTATAAATTGCGCTAAAAAGTGAAAAATAAATTCACTCTTTAAAAAACATCGATGTGACTTTCAAACATAGTTTTAGAAGTCGGTGCAAAATTAGGATAGATAAAATCTTTTGTAATCATGAATTAATTACAAATATATATATTTTCGCAGAATTAGCAACAGTTCCAATATGAAGTAGCAAATGGTGTAATGGTAATTAGTCTCATAATTTTGCACCGACTTCTAAAACTATGTTTAAAAGTCACATCGATGTTGTTTAAAGAGTGAATTTATTTTTCACTTTTTAGCGCAATTTATAATTTGAAGTCGGTTCTGTTTTTTTTACAAAAAATATTTTATTTTTTTCTTTTTAGTGCAAATACATTTTGTATTATAAATACTCTATTTTTAAAAAAATCCATATTAAAGAGCAAAACTTTTTTGAATTAATGGCACTAAAAACTAATCATTTGTATGATAAATTCCCTTTTGAAGTCGATTTTAGCAAACAAACTGACTGGATTAATTTTTGCCACAGAGAAGTCTTCAGTCAAACTCTTGCTGTAATTTCTTTTAATAGCCCATGACAACAAACATGTTTTTAACAATGACTTTTATATTTATTAATAGATTTCCCAACAAAGAAAAATCAAGCCAAGCCTTTCCAATTAAAATAAAAAATACTTATTTTTTCGCCCGTAACGTTTTTTCTAAAAAAACAAATGCAGTCAATTTGATTTGAAATATTTGAGTTAAACGATCCTCTATCGATTAAAGAAAAAATCATCAAAATCGGTTCATTGAGTCAAAAATTATGGATGAAAAAACAAAAAAAATACTACATTTCTGCCCATAACTTTAAAAAAAAAAAAAAAAAAAAAAAAAAAAAAAAAAAAAAAAAAAAAAAAAAAAAAAAAAAAAAAAAAAAAAAAAAAAAAAAAAAAAAAAAAAAAAAAAAAAAAAAAAAAAAAAAAAAAAAAAAAAAAAAAAAAAAAAAAAAAAAAAAAAAAAAAAAAAAAAAAAAAAAAAAAAAAAAAAAAAAAAAAAAAAAAAAAAAAAAAAAAAAAAAAAAAAAAAAAAAAAAAAAAAAAAAAAAAAAAAAAAAAAAAAAAAAAAAAAAAAAAAAAAAAAAAAAAAAAAAAAAAAAAAAAAAAAAAAAAAAAAAAAAAAAAAAAAAAAAAAAAAAAAAAAAAAAAAAAAAAAAAAAAAAAAAAAAAAAAAAAAAAAAAAAAAAAAAAAAAAAAAAAAAAAAAAAAAAAAAAAAATATCATTTAATTTTTAGATCAAAAGGGAATCTTGGGTTCCAGTAGATTTAATATTTCTTATACTAATTTTTCAATTTCTTCTTATTGCCTGTCCCTTAAGTACAGTGTCAATTATTCAGAGGTAAATACGTTGATGTCCCTAGTCAAAGGGACTGGGAGCAGAAAAAAATGTCCCTTAATTAGAGGTGTTCCGTTTTCGGAGGTATAACTGTATTTGGAAAACGGCGGCACTTGCGAAACTAGCATCCGATCAATTATTAAGCCTATTCTTAAAAAGCCATGATTTCTTTCCAAAAAATAGTAAAGCTTTTCAACGCAGTTAGGGTTCTGATGAGCCAGTATTTTTTACCTATCCCCGTATGATGTCCTTTCCACCCTCTGCAGTCATTTTACATTCTTTTCGAAAGAGTAGGGCGGATTGAAGGTCTCCGAGAAGAGAAGGCCCCTAGATTATGACTCATAATTCCATTACATAATTTCCTACTCTAGCTGAGCATACATATCGTTACGCATTTCTTTGTATACGGATTTCTTTGCGATTCACTCTCAAATAGAAGCATGTTTCACTGAAAAGCCTTCGCAAACAGGGTGAAGTGGGGGGGACAGGGGTGTATTTAGGTGAATCATTTTGGCTGTCCTACTTCGAAGTTATAATCATAGGTAATTCTCAGTAGCTGAAGAAAAATTATGAAAAAAATATTTTACTGATCATTCATAAATGATGTCACGCTTCGAAGGGGGAGGGGGGTCGTGAAATTGTGACAAATTGGGACAAGGGGAGGAGAGGGTATAACAAGAAATGGAACATCGTGCTTATGGAACATAGCGTGGCATGTAACAAAAGGGGGGTATGTTGAAGTGTGACATTTTGTGTCAGAGGGGGGAGGGGGGTCAAATATATGTGAAAAAAAACGCGACATCATTTATGGACGGTCCCTTATTCTGAACGGACAATAATTATCACAAATAAATAAAAATAAAAAAATTATGTTAAAATAGCGATATCTAGGTAGAAATATGAATTACGTACTAATAGATTAACTACGATCAAAACATAATGGGGGAAAACTAATAACTGGATTTCATATATTTTTCATATGCTCTTAAATCCTTTAATCCTTTTAGGGTGTAACCCGGGGTGGACCGCCTCCTTATTGTTCTTTAACTGCAAAAGCTATTAAGGCATTGCTAATTCGTAAAATATAAACTTTATCCAGAAATATGCCCCCAGGAATGAAAAAAAAAGAATTGAAACAGGATGCTGTAAAACAACAGAAGAAGAAGAAATTATGAGCTTATCCCTTTCTAGAGGCCCCTTTCCGCTTTTCGGAGTCCCACACGAAAATTTTTTGGGCCATTAGAGGATATTATAACACCCAGATAAAACTCATTACTGGGAGTTAATACGAGGTGAATGCCCTTAGGCCTTTAATGACTGTCGGTTCTAAATTTTTAGAACATCGGAAATCAAGGAACACACCAGAAACGGAAATGTCACGACGTGCATTTTTAATGGATTTTTCTATCCCTTTGTGTTATCGGATCTCTTTAGGGTTGACCTGTAGAGCCTCTGAGAAACGTTTTTTTTTTTTTCTTCTTTCTTTTTGCAAGGACGACTTTTGGGGAGTTTGTTGACCTTAACCAGAATTTTTTCGACAACACTCAGACTTTCGAAACTGAATTTTAGAGAGTGAAATTCTTTATTGAAAATCAGTCTAGTCATTTCAATTCTTCGCATGGAAGGAGAGAAAAAATATGTATTCAATATACAGTGGAACCCCGCTATTCGTACACAATTCATTCCAGGTGGCAGTTCGAATGGCGAGTTGTACGAATGGCGAATTATTTTTTTACATAAGATACAATGTAAATTGGATTAATCCGTTCCAGACCCACAGATGGCTGCTTATTTAAACCTATGAAAAACAAATCTAAAGTACTGTACATGAAATTATACATAAATAAAAATTTTACTGCACTTTACTTGTACTGAGGTGAGCTGATGGCATGATAGAAGGAAGAGAATGGTTGGAAGAGGAGCCCCCTTCTATAAAAACATAAGGTAACATCCCTTCAGGTGTTTTCTCCTTTTCTGTCGTTCTTTCTTTTTTCTGTCTTTTTGCGCTAGAAGAATCTTGGGTTTCCTTCTCTAAACACTTGTAGAATTTTTTTTGACTTTGACGGTTGTTTAGAATTTTTCTAAAATGGTCAATAACATTGTCGTTAAACAAGTTAATGCTGTTGACCACAGCAGTGTTGGGATGCCATTTTTCCACCACTCTCTGTGTTTTCTCGCAGGGGTAACACAGCTCTTTAATTTCTGCAAAGGAAATGTTTTCCTTACTACTTTCCTCCGCTGAAGAAGAAAGTTCTTCAACTTCCTCTTGCTGCCCCCTTAGAACGTTAAAATTGCCCGTAAAATCTCAAAAAGTATTAAAACTTTTTAAAAAATCCAAAACGCCAAACAAATTATTTCCACTCGAGTTCAAAATGAGCATAATTTCTCGATTTTTTTTTTTTTTTTAAAAGCCAAACTGGCAACCCAGTTGACCCCTGGCGCTGTACGAATCGCGGAACAAGTACGAATGTCGAGTTGAATTTTACTTGAACTAGTTGTACGAATAGCGAGCCGGACGAAAGGCGGAGTTCTACTGTACAGTGAAACCTGTGTAAGTTGACTACTTGCAGTGCAGCACTTTAGTGGTCAACTTAGACAGGTGGTCAACTTATAGAGGGTGGAGATTATTTTTTTTCTTATTTTTTACTCTATGCATTTATTCATTTGTAACAAATTACAGGTGAATATCTTATTAATTATGTAAGTTACTTCAATGATAGTAAAGATTTCCTAAAAATACATAATTTTCAAAACGGCTACATCAGATAGAAGAGAGGAGGAGAAACCTAGTTAAAGAATAAAAGAGTGCTCATAAGTAGTTTTCCCATGTGGTTAACTTACAAAGAAGTTTATGCAAACTTTATATTGATGTTTCATCCATCCAGACAAAAAACTGGTCTAACATTATAGTATAAAAACTATCCTGGAGGAATTATTTTGATTTTTTTTTTTATCTTTGAAAAAATAGTTAAACAAATAAATATAGTAATAATTAGGTGATCAACTTACGAAAGGTTTTTATAATATTCCCACCCAAATTTGGCTTGCATATAAGTTGGCAATATAGACAGGAGGTCAAATTTACAAGTTTTACTGTATCTATACCCCATTGCCAGTCTGACGTAAGTCGCATTATCACTACTTAATACGAGAGCTTAAAAACTGAAATAATATTAAATCGCCAAACATGTTTTAAGTTACATGGTTTTATTTAAATTCAAAACATCGTTGCATTATCCAAACAAAACTATTGTTGCCAAACGGCAAATGATAATGATGATAATTTCCTCAGAGCCAAAATTATTAACTTTTTTTTCCTAATTAACGTTATAATAAATTATAAAATGGATGGATTATTGTATTGTCATCGAAGATAAGCTTGTGTGCAAAATTTGAAGATAATTTATGCAGTAATAGTTGTCGAAAACCGCCTTACAAAATTCCGCCACAAGTCAAGTTAAATAAAACCATGTAATAAAAAGATATTATTTTGTTGCGTAGTAACAAAGCTGTTATATGAATTAATAAAATGAAATTATGAAACATGATTGTTGACACTAAAAACTAATGTCTGTCTGTTGAGGCCATCACGGACGTTTCTCCTATATGAATATTACTACGGTAAAACCCGTAAAATTGACCACCTGTCTAAGTTGACCACTTTTGTCAGGAACGGGATGAGCCCTATATTATATAATGTAGGGAAACCTTTGTAACTTGACCACCTGTCTATGTTGACCACATATGTACGCGAAATTTAAATGGGAGTCTTATTAAAAACCCTTTGTAAGTTAACCGCCTAATTATTACTATATTTATTTGTTTGTCTGTATTTGCAAAGATTAAAAAAATAACATAACTTCTCCAGGATGGTTTTTATGCTATAATGTTAGACCATTATTTGTCTGGATGGATGAAACATCAATACAAAGTTTGCCTAAACTTCTTCATAAATTAACCCAAATGGGAAAACTGCTATGAGCACTATTTTATTCTTTAAATAGGTTTCTTCTTTTTTCATCTATCTGGTGTAGCCATTTTGAAAAATTATGTATTTTGAGGAAATTTTTACTACCGTATAAGTAACTTACATAATTAATAAAATATTTTCCTTTATTTTAACTAAGTACTTTACTTTTAAAGTTGTATAGAATTCATTGTAAATCATTCAGGTTAAATTTATCTAATGATATTTTAGATAATGGTAAAACATGACTTAAAGTACTACTTTAAAATCATGTTGATACACGAAGCTATATTTTAATTAGTTACAAATAAAAGAACTCATAGTGCAAGAAATGACAAAAAAAAAAAAATATCTTCCCCTCTCCCTCTATAAGTTGACCACCCGTCTAAGTAGACCACTAAAGTTCTGCCCCGCAAGTGGTCAACTTACACAGGTTTCACTGTACTCACCAAATATCATTATTATGCTTCGATTCCTTATTAAGAGAAAAAATAAATTGTATGAAAAGACTGATTTTAAACCAAGATAAGCGAATTAAAAGGTTTTGCTATCAGCGAAGCCTCAAAATGCTGAACATACTGCTAAGAATGTTATTTGTTAAAGAGTGGGACAAATGGCCAGCAATACAAGACAAAACAAAGTCTCTGCTCTCTTTGCGCGATTGGTGCTAGAATGTAATTAAGGCCTTTTCCCATTGAAATATTCTTGAAATACACGCTTAGCGGGAAAAACATTCAAATTCCTCCACCCCTTGGAGCGATTGACGTAAAAATTTAAATGACACCACTCTATCAGGATGTACGTGTGTACCGAATTTCGTTTAATTCTGTGCATTAAGTCTTGATTTACAGCGCCCACAAAAAGTTAGTACTGAAAACGATTGCTCCACAAAAAATTAATACTAACAAGAAGTTCCGTCTAGAACTATACGAGCCTACTTTCCCGTATACACCGAATTCAAATTTTAAATCTAGCTTTCTCGTTTAGCTTTAGTTCTTAATTGCTTCAAATATACCTTTTTCAACGGTTAATACATATTCATTCAATCATTCATTTATTAAGTCATTCATGTATTCATTCACTTATTTATTCATTCATTCTTTTGCTTATTCATTTAACCATTCATTAATTCAAAAATATTCTTGAAAATCCCGATCAAAAAATTTCATAGGAAAATAGGCTCGTTAGTTCTGGATGAACTTTCTACTCGTACATGTTCTACGTCATAAGAGCTTTCCGATAAAGTTTGTTCCAAGCAAATCGGGCCGTTAGATCAGGAATTATATATTATTGAAATTTCCCCGTAGGCGGTATGTTAATTTTTTTGAACTGTTCAAAAATGAACAAAAATTGTTCAAATCAATATTTCACGCCAAGAGCTTCCTCCAGTGAGCTTGTTCATTGGAACTTGGATCTTGTACCCAAAGTTTACATAATTTGCTTCATTTTCACCCATAGGCGCTACTGTTAAAATTTTTTGAGCTGTTCAAAATTGAACAAAAAATTGTTCAAACCAAAAATTAAAATATGGAAATGAGATGTCCTCGCCGAGATCTTTCGAATGCAAAAAGAATTTTTCGAATCGGACAATTCGTTCAAAAGTTATTAGGGGGGGGGGGGGGCAGACCGACAGACAGACTTTTTACCCATCTCAATACCCTACTTTCAAATTTTTTATTTTTCAATCTTTATTTAATTACTTAACTTATTTTTGACTTTTCTTGATTTCTAACGATATTTTCACAATACATTAAGCTTTCTTTCATGCTTTATTATTATTTTTTTTTAATTTTACGGGAAAGTAGGCTAAAAACCAACCCCTTCGAGGTTGGAGTGAATGGCGCTAAAATGTAATCAGTACCTGTTCCTATTGAGGTTCAGTTGTATAGCTGTACGCAAACTGTGAGGACACGAAAACTTGGTTACTATAGGAGCGACACCAGGCCCTTTATTTCAAAATATTCCGGAAGGTGGTATTGGCAAAGGGTATATTTTCAATGCATATTTATAGTTAAAAAACAAAATACATAAAAACAGGTAAAAAATGCAATGTATTTTTACAAGTCAGGGGGTCAAGTGACCTCCCTGCTCTGTTTTCCTAATTGCCCAAATGACGGGTCTGATCGACACCCCCCGGTTTAAGTTCTGTGGATGGTGCCAAAGAAGACGTGTGGAACAAGTTTCAACAGCATCAGGTTTCTTTGTAAAATGTCCCCAAACGCCAAGAAGAAGTCGCCTAGTAAGAGATTTTGCAGCATAAAATTGGATAAAACGAAATAACATCATTGATGTTACTTTTGGCACGTTGGTTTATTGACATTTTACATATCTAGACTAGGCCTGGGCGATGTTGAAAATGTTTAAATCAATTTATCAGTCGTCTAATATCGCGATATAGTGATAAATCGATTTAACACAGATTTTATTTTTAAAACATAAAACCCCCCTGTTTTGGATATTATCGACTAAATGAAGTCTCTCTTTGGCTGTCCTCCAATTCAGGCTCGTCCTTTGGATGATTGGGGGGGGGGGGGGGGGGAGAATTGCCCCTCTCCTCCTTTCGAAATTTTTGAAATCGGGCCTGCTCCAATTAAATCAATATGTTTACCATCTTATATTACGATGGTAACACTTATAAATCAGCTTTGCTCTGACCTAAATCTAATTTGAAAAGTGCTACGTTCTTCCGATTAGGTTTTCGCGCGACGTATTAGTATCGGAAGTTGGAATACCTTCGCTGCGCCGCTGTTGGTCTCTGCTGTTGATAAAATCGCTTTTGCTCCGTCGTTGATGTCCCATCGCTACAATGATTAAGTTGAGCTCGAAATTCCACAATTAAGGAGCTGTATTCACTCTAAGGCTCGCGAAAAATTACTTTAGCGTCGCAGTATGGGTGTTTTTTTTTTTTTTTTAAAAAAGAAGTTTTAAAACAAATACAAATTTATTTAAAAAATTAATTTTAATAATGACACATTTCATTTATTTTTTATTGTCTTTTACTAAAAGATATTTTTTAATAAATACAAACATAGCACAAACACATTTTTTTGAGAAAAATGTTGTTTTCTTTGTAGGTGAAATTTCCGGTGAATTATAGATATTTTTTAAATAAGGAGTCATTCATAAATGATGTCACGCTTCGAGGGGGAGAGGGATGTTCAAGAAATTGCGACAAGGCAGCGGGAGGGGACAACAAGAAATGTGACATAACACATTTTAGTTTCTTAAAAGCATTTAAAATCAGCAAATTAAATCTATATTTATTTATTTTAATTTTCATAATTTGATTTTAAAGTTTCTTTGATTTTATTTTCTATCGAAAACTAATTAGGGTTTAAATTTACTTCTACTTAAAAGTAATTCGAACAATTAGTATGCTGTATTATTATAAATTATTTGCCTTTGTGTTGTAAACTATAATCTCATTTTGAACAAATTAGGTATACATGCAATCATTATTATTGTTATGCCAAAAATGTCATTAATAAAAGTTTAAGACAGTGCTTTGTTTTTGAAGTGCAACATTGCAAGCATTTATGATTATGAAGTGTGACATTTTTTGACAAAGGTTGAGGGGGGTGAAATATATTGGAAAAGTGGTTAACATCATTTACGAACCGTCCTTAATGACTTTAATGAAACAGAGATTACTAGTCATATTTGGATCCTTTTCGTTTTTAAGAGAGTTCAAAATTGGATGCCATTGGTATTAATGAATTCTCGTTTTGTTTGTGTACGTACATGAGATCACTTATTGTTTAATTGTTTAAAAAAAAAGAGCGGAGGAGAGAGAGAGGGTTTCGCGACTGCGTTGGGGGTCACGGTCACAGTTAAAATCCAATTGCTCATGCCAGAGTTACTTTCTTATTTTGATTTGCATTGAGGTGCTCTAAATCAAATTTGTTGCCGAATTTTCAATTACGATCTCAATTCGAAATATCTTTAAAAGTTAAACATTTAAAATCCCGAAAGTAGCCTCCCCATCGAATGTAACCCCCCCCCCCCCTCTTTCGCGTCGAAAGTGGAATCATTCCATATTCCTTAATATAACCCCCCTCCCCAAATGGCTGACGATTTAAAAACAAATTTTGTATTATTTTCTTACGATAAAGATAAAATATGTCCAATTTCTTTTTGTATTTTGTGTTTTATTTTATTCGTTTATTTATTCATAAATATTCAAGGCCTATATGCTTAAAAATAAATTTCATGTACTCGACGTTAATTCGTTCATTAGCGGCCATATTTGATCTTGTGAGTCCGCCATTTTTGGTCGTGTTTTGAAATTCGACGCATTACGAAATACCGATATAGCGCTGGCCTCGAACATGCAAAATTTGCATTTTATGAGTTTTAAATTTAAATTATAGGGATTTCTGCTAACTTAAGTGCTAAATTCTTTCTTCAGTCAAAGATGCCATCCCCATGCGATCAATTTTCTATTAGAAAATTATAAGACAGATTTTTGTTTATTTATTTTTTGAATCTTGTTTTATATTATTTAAAATAATTTTAAATGGGTTATACTTATTATTTATCTTCAGTAGATGCTCTTAATTAATACTAAAAACATTTTTTTTAAATATTTTTTTTTGAAAATCTCGATTATAACCCCCCTATCTGAAATTTGCCAGTTTTTTTTTTTTTAAAAGAGGGGGGTTACTTTCGGGATTTTACGTTAAATCGTGTTGCCGATGTTAGCTTTAAATTGATATCTTGCTTTATATCGATATAATGCCCAGTCCTAATCTAGACTCCATAATGAAGTAATAAATTCAATGCAACAATAAAATAAAGATGAGAAGAAACCAAGCTAGTTAAGAGCAGAGTAAAGTCTACAGTGAAACCTAAAGAGTGACGTCAGGGGCTCCAAAACCCGTTTTTGCCTGTGAGATTTTAAAAATTATTTGAAAATTTATAACTCATTTTCTGAGTCTGACGTTGTTGAATTTTAAAGTTCTTTTTTACCATATTTATCTGTAAAAATAGGAATCTTAGGTCGAGACATCCCTATTGGAAAAAATCATATTTTCAAGATAATTTTTAATATTTTTAAATTGGCCTCTTGTCGAATGCTGTTACCGTTATGGTCTTTTGTATTACAAGCACATAATATCATGTTTAAATAGTACTTAAATCTATCAAATTTCTAGTGGTGTATGCTTCCAAAATTACTTTGAAAAAATAAATAAATAAAGGTAGTTCAAGGAAAAGATGCGCTTACAACTTCCCCTGATTACAACAACCCCCCTTTTTTTCCTCCCTTCACTGAACACTAGTTAAATATTTAAAGCAATTTATTTGGACCATTAGTAAGTAATATTGACAAAAACATTTTTTAATCAGATTTTTTTGAAAACTTTAGAGCACATCCGCGACCGGAAGAAGTTACTAATTTTCTTTCTTTTTTTTTTTTTTTTTTGCCTCTTTTTAGTGTTTCTAATCCGCAACTTTTCCGCTGCATTACGACTTGAGAAAAATATTTTTGTTTTTGGCTCACACGACTACCCAGTCGATCTTATTCATTGCAAGAGTAACATTCAAAAAACAGATAAAGAAGTTAATTATAAAGAACGTCGCTAGATGACACCACCTACCAAAAAAATTATTCTTCGGTAAGAAAATTCGCTTTTTGTCTGTTGAAAAAAAAACTTATTACCAAGGATCTGGGGCGGGCCGGAGCAAATAAATTTATCATGCTTTACGCTTTACACTGCTTGAATTTTTTTAAACTTTTTTTTCATCATCTTAAAAAATTAACTAAAAAAGAGAGGTAAATTATGTGATCTATTGAAGTTATTTTCAGCACTAAAGCCGGAGCAAGTATTTAGAGGTTAGAGCGCATCTGGGGTGGAGTAATTCAAAAAAAAAAAAAAGGAACTGTTCCAGATCTCTGAATATTAAGCAGTTAAAATTAAAAGCTAATTATTGAGACGTTCATAGCAACAATAAAATAGAATGTCTGAAGTTCTTTTCTAGAATTATACAATGGCTATTTGAAATATATTTATACATTTGATTTTTTTTTTTTTGTCTTTTTCATTATTCAAAACTTATAAAACTGCAAAATGGCGTTTTTAGGAGGATAGCCATCATAGCCAGGGGTATATTGGTAATGTTTATTTTAATTGAAAATTAAAATTTCTTTTCAAATAATCATGTATTGAAATCGATGTAATCTGAATCTTGCCAAAAATGGATTTTTTTTTTAACCTCTTAACTGCCATGTCCGAGATTATTTCGGGCATCGCACTGGTGCTCCAAAGTGTCACGCCCGGGTATGACTCGGGGTTTTTTTTTTTTTTTTGAGTGTATCGTATTGTTATACCCGAATATTTATCGGGAGAAGTTTATATCGGTTTCATCTCTTTGTCAACCCCGAGTCTGTCTCAGAAAAAGTCAATTTGCGCTGAATTGAGCCTATAAGACTGCAAAGTTTGTTGATCAGAAAAGGATGCAAATTGGAAAAAGATAAGGAAGGAAACACGATTCTGGTGCGCTGATTGTGGAGTTGGTTTGTGCATGGAAAAGTGTTTCCAGTTATGCCACACAAAACTGAATCACTGAACTACTAATAGATATTCATTTTTATTTATTTAATATGATTTTAAATAATGAAACTAAGGTAAATGACCCGGTAGTGGACACAGTTAAGAAAATTTTCGTACTCTTTTAAGGGGCAAAATTTTTTCAAGGGACTTACATCAATATTTGCATATTTAGCTCAATCGCCAACTATTTCTCTAAAAATGAATTACCTATAAATGTAAATTTGATGAAAATTATTACTTTTACGTCAAATTTACTAAACGCTTCATTTGTATATATTGTGCACATTTATAAGACACGTATTTGCATTAGTAGTGGACATAAATTAATATCATCTATTTTATGCTGTTAACTTGGAGAAAAAATTTTTAAAATGGCTAAGGGACCATTCATAAATGATGTCACGCTTTTTTTACCATAAATTTTCCCCAAATCCCTAACCTTCTTATTGGTCGGCTTTAGTAAAGAGCAGCAAATGTGACCGTTGTGGAGGCAGCTATTAAATATCCATGTACTTGCATAGATGCTCCAACTTTAGTTCTATTAACCAGCACTAGGAATCGTTCGCTATAGGTTACGATAATTTCATTCAAGTTTAATGTTACATTCGCATATTTTAAGATCTAAGTGTCCACTACTAGAGCAGTGTCCACTACAGGGTCATTTACCTTAATTATTTTTTTTTTAATTTTCAGAAAATAATGCTTTATTTGGAGTGAACTTTACCACTGCCTCGTTGAGTAGCAGCCGCCTCAAGCGAATATGCAGTGGCTACAAAACCTTAAAATTTTTATGCACGTAATTCAAAATATCAATTTTTAACAATATTTTTTTTTTTGTACTAAACATTTGATTTTTGCAATAAAAAAAAAATTACAATTTATGTACCCCAATCATCAAAATAACTCGACAGTTAAAGGGTTTAAATCTCTTCACACTTTGCAGTTAATAACGTTATTTTGAATTAGAAAAGCCAGAGTTGGATCCACGCGTAAGTGCAAAGACTTCAGCAAAAGACCTTGGAAGGTTTTATATATATATATATATATATATATATATATATATAGCAATAGTTTTTAAAATCCTTATTAGGATTTTTAATTTGATATGTTGGACGTATTTTAAAAAACCATTTGCATTGCTTTTATCTTAATATTGTTCAGGAGCGTCTTAAGAAGCTTGAAATGTCCTGTCTGTAAGGGGCCGTTCATAATTGATGTCCCGCTTTTCCCCCATGTATTTGAACCCCTTCCCCCCTTTGTCACACTTCTTGTTACCCCCTCCCCTCCCCTTGTCACACTTTGTTACAATTTCACGAACCCCCCTCCCCCCCCCCCCTCGAAGCGTGACATCATTTATGAATGATCCATAAATCTAACATGGGGACCCCTTTAAAGTACTCTTGAAAACGTTAATGTGTAGACCCAGCATTTGATTCGCTCATTTTTTGATTTATTTCCTATCCTGTAAAATTTGCGTGAAACACCATGTGTCGCGGGGCCGCTCTAGAATCCATACGGGTCTGCAAAGCGAGAGGGGAGAAAAAATTTAAAATAATGAAGGGGCTGTTCTCAAATCGAGGCCCGTGGCAGTCGTCACGTCCGCCCACTGCTGAAGCCGCGCCTTGATATTGTTTGTTAATAATCATTAAACAACACATTTTTTTTAATGTACAGTGTCCCATCGAAATGAAGCCACCGTGACTATTAGTCGTAACCGTAACTGGGCATGAAACAAGCCAAAAAGAACAAAACAAATTTGCAGTGACATCCTACATATAAATGCATATTTACAAGGGCTAACTCACCCCCTGCTTTACTAGGGCAGGTAAAGAAAATTGAATATGTACAAAAGGAGTAGGGATGTAACGAATAATCGGCCTGGCCAAATCCGAAAATTCGGCTTAGCTGAATACTCCGTAAGATCAAATTCGGCCTGGCCGAATATTATGGACTATTCGGCCGAATAGTTCTGCTGCAGTAAAAATGTTAAAAAATAAAGAAATTAGTAGATTTTAAACATTTAAAATTGTGTTATATTTATTGCAAAATAACACATTGGTATATAGATTTAATAAATAAAACTAATTTAGAAAAATAAATACTTTTTTAAACATTGTTTTTAGGTTTGACTGAACTAAAACAGATTTTAAAACTATAATATTGTATTTTATACTTAGCATTTGCTCCCAAAAGCTGGAAATAGTTAATTATGATGGAAAATATGATACTTTTATTTTGTTATTATTAACAAAGTGCAAGTCAGACTTTGTTTGGGAGACTGATTTATTGTGAATATAGAGTAAGAGAAAATGAAAAGCTTAGAATATATCATGAATATTAAAATCGCATTTATTGTTTTTTTTTTTTTTTTGTTTTTTTGTTTTTTTGAAAATAAAAATATACATTCCAGTTAAATGCATTACAATTTAACAGATTTTTAAAAAAATAGGTATGTTTAAAATCCCCAAAAAAATAAGAATATTAACTTTCAATAAAACTATTTTGAGCAAGTTAAAAGTTCACTAAGCAATAGAATTTCTTTAATTTGGATTAAATAATTAGTACAGTAATGCTAAAGCTTACATTAAAACCTGTCATTTCTATTCCACTTGTCTGTGAAATTCTCAGTTTTATTGCATTCATACCAATACAGAAAATACATTAATTTTAGATAGTTTTAGATTCTTCACAAACATAATTAAATCAGACTTCATAGATTAATGTGGGGAATTGGTATTTGACTTTGTGAATACTTTTAAATTTGGCAAATTCTTTCTCTTACGACGATTTTCTAGAAATTTTAACATTCGGCCGTCGAATATTCGGCTTCGGCCTGGATGGAATGGCCGAATATTCGGTATTCGGCCAAATCACTGTTCGTGAAAAAATGTCCCGCTGAAATAAAGCCACCACACCTATTACTGTTATGGGTAAGTCCTAGCGGACGAACTGCACAGACAAACCGGTTTATGATGTCAGGGACTTGTTCTTCAAACCGGTTTATGATGTCAGGGATTTTTTCTCCAAACCGGTTTATGGTGTCAGGGACTTGTTCTCCAAACCGGTTTATGATGTCAGGGACTTGTTCTCCAAACCGGTTTATGATGTGAGGGACTTGTTCTTCAAACCGGTTTATGATGTCTGGGACTTGTTCTTCAAACCAGTTTATGATGTCAGGGACTTGTTCTTACCTGTTCAATGCACGTCGAACTTTGAAAAGTAAAGAAGGTAGTTTTTTTATTTCTCCTGCAGGTATTGTGGGAAAATGAACCCAGCCACACAGACAAATATCTAAACAAATGAAACGATTTAAAACCGTAACAGACAATTTCATGAATCACTGCAATGTGTACGGGTATACAAAAAAAGTGAAGCGTACATGCAGAAAAATGACTTCTAGAAACATGCCAATATTGAACATACGCTTTACCGAAAATTTCATGTCGCATTTCAACTTTCAAGCTTTCAGTTTCCTGTATATATTTTAAGTCATTTTAAAAGTTCGAAATAATTTTAGCATGTGGTAAATCAAATCTGCATATTTCTTGTGTTATAGCATCTAAACGATTTTAGAATTAGTTTTCAATTTTTATTAGCAATTTTAAAAAGTGGCGACTAACAAAACTGAGACTACCAGCCACTGGCTACTAATCAAATTTCCCAGTTTTCACCTATACTACAAACCATTTTATTACCCTTTGCAGAGAGAATTGGTCGAACAAGTTGAATTTCATTCACGTTGCAAACTCTTCCTGGGAATGGTTTCTGGATAATGGGATGCATGTGTTGGAATGGCCCTCCTTTTCCCCTGATCTCAATCCCCAACAAAATGTTTGGGGTATGCTAAGTAGCGCTAGATATGCCAATGGCAGACAGTTTCGGTCTATAACAAAATTGAAGGTGGCCGTCATTGAAAGTATGGGATAATCTTCATGTTAGTGTCATCCATTGATTTGTAAAATGTATACCGCATCGTGTATTCCAAGCGCGGCATTTGTAAGCATCGCGGATATATTGCCTTTGGAAGTGGTTATATTTCGGTGGGACAGATTTTCCCTTTCTTTTTAAACATTTGTTATATTTTTCCTGTCCTGGTAAGGCAGGGGTAAGGAGAGGTACTCCGTGTAAATATGTATTTGCATGTAAACATTCTTAATATATTTGTTTCGCTCTTATTGGTTTGTTTCACGTCCAGTTACGACACACAATCACGGTGGCTTTATTTCGGTGGGATACACTGTATCTACTTTAAAGGTAAGGTTAATGCATAAAAAAAGTTACACAAGATATTACACAATTGTATTACATAGGATTCAATCCTTTTTCTGTATAATTCCCCTCCCCTGCCATATCTATCCATGAACAACGAATGGCGGCAAAAAAAAAAACCACAGTTTAATTAATCCCTTCCCCCCCCCTTTCAGCCTTGCTTTCCGGTAATGCAAAAAAATTAGAACTACACCACACAACACTAGAGATAGCACTCCGCTAAACACATGAATGGGGCCATTCATAATGACACGCTTTTTTCCCATATATTTGACCCCCCCCCCCCCTTCTCACATGTCACGCTATGTTGCATAATGCGTGATGTCACACTTCTCGGGGGCATCTAAAAATACGATAGGCCAGAAAATGGCAGGTGCGGGGGGTTTCTGGGCGCACTATGTTACCCCCTCCCCTCCCCATGTCACACTTTCACGACCCCCCCCCCTCCCTCGAAGCGTGACATCATTTATGAATGATCCCAATGTGCTGTTAGCAGTCGCCGATCCAAAAGTGAGGTCGTAGCTCATAGACGATATGATCTAACGTGACCAAAGACAGCATTTTAAAGACTTGAATTCAATTTCGAGTCATTCGACGCTGAACTGTTGAATCCACATTTTTCGTACCTTTACACTTAAGCCAAGGATTGCGATCATCGTATCGTTTTTTTTTTTTTTTTTTTTTTCGGAAGGGGGCGAGGGATCCGAATTTTTTATAGCTAATAATTTTTTGAGGGGTATTTTTACGGGGTTTTGACCGATTGTTGGTGGTACCATCGTTTTTTTTTTTGGAAGGGTTCTGTGAAATTTATAGGCAGGGTCCGAAAAATCCCAGGCGCCAGGTCGCCCGGGCGACTAAAATATATGCCTTGGCGACTAGTTTTTCAGGTGGCGACAAATGAAAATATTATAGCTGGCTCCTAAAAATTTTCCCTGGCTCCTAAGATTTTCGGATTTTTGTCGGACTCTGTTTATAGGGGTGGGATAATTAATACATTTTTGGGGATGCTTTCAGGGGGTTGGCCGGTTTTTGTCGGTGTTTTTTAGGGGGCATAATGTATGAATGGAGGTACTGTTTTTATTTTGGTCGATTTTTGTCGGTGTCATAATTTTTTGGGGGGTGTTATTTAAAAAAATGGTAGAGGGTGCTATCGTTTATTGGGGAGATGAGTAATCAAAAGTGGGGGACTTTAACTTTTTAAGGGTCACTCCGGTTTTAGCACATTGTTAAAAGAAAAAAAGAAATCAACAGTACTATATGCAAAAAATTCTCTTATTCCAGAAAAAAAAAAAAAAAGAAGTTTTCTGGAGGTTTTTGACGGGGTTGGAGTCTCTATTTGTTTTAGGGAAATGTGGCACTCTTGTTTAAGAACTTACTTCTTCTCCAAAAATATCCTTCACCTCGTGCAACACCCGAGCCGGGCTGATGTCACTATCCCAACTAGCTTCCTTGTTAGTCAATCCTACACCCTCCTCATATAATACCTATCCGTGTTATGACCCCTTATTTATAAAATTAAGTGCACTTAAAAATGTAATACTGTAAATTGATGAAAAGTAGCACTATCGCATTTAGGCTTTAGGAACCACTGAATGCGACAATGCTACAAATTTTTCTATAATTATAATTCAAACTCTTCAATACAAACTTAATTTAGCATCAAAAGAATAAGTGCATTTAATGCTTATTTTCTTACATGCCAAAAGCTTCCCGAATGCGACAAACTGGGAAGGATCGCATCACATTTAAGGCATTGACCTGGCTCTATTTTTAGTGGGAGAGAAATATACAGGGTGTCCCAAAACGACCTCATGAACTCTGCACAGCTAGATTCCTCGTTGGGAGTACATAAAAACTGCCCATAGAAGCTTTCCTGTACGATCCATAGTTTACGAGTAAAATACGAAAAACAAAGTGTGACGCCACTGCCGGTGCAAGAAAAAATACTGTATTTAGACATATCAACAACAGTATTTGCATATCTGTCCAGACGATAATGTTTGAAACGTTCGCTTTAAACATTTATTATTAATCGTACAGGAACGCTTCTTAGGGCAGTTTTTATGTACTCCCAACTAGGAATCTAGCTGTGCAGAGTTTATGCGGTCGTTTTGGGACACCCGGTATAAAATGAAAGGCACTAAAATAAAACAGACACTATATTTCCAGAGTATTTTATTGTGTACATCTAATACAAATAATTCACAACATCAACGTCCCTAAAGCAAATAGATTGCTATTATATAAAGTTCATAAAATCTTTAAAATAGATAAAGATAGCTAAAGATTCATAGATAAAGCAGAAGGACATCGTTTCCAGGCCTTTACTCAGTCAGGGATGAAGCTCGATTGTTAGTGATGGCTTTCCTTTCCGATTCCATTTCTATTTGAGTATCAATCTTAGTTCTTGTTTCAACAGACTGTTTTCCATTGTTCAAAGCTATATTTTTTAATCCAGGCACTCTCTCTTCGACAGTTGAAATGCGTTTGAATTTCGTATTAAAATTATTGCTTCCGCTTAGACTGCCAAACTTCCTTTTTGCAGAAGCAGACAAGTGCAACAATTCCTTTTTGTGTGAGTATGCCTTTTTCCCCTTGAACTGACTTTGCACTGCAAAACAAGTTTGTCGGGCTTTTTTCATTAAAGTTTTATTTGGAGTCATTTTTACTCGTTTTTTCGGTGCTTGATCTGCTGGAGTCAACTGCATCTGTGGGATATCAGGTTTATCTTTCGCCAAGAGGTCACTCAGCGCATCTCTTCCAATAGGCTCTTTTAACAGGGAATCTAGAAATGAGCTTGAACTAGAAGGGATATCTGTGTTCCTCAGGTGAGAAATCCTTCTTTTTCCCTGCCGATTTTCCATCTGTATGATATTCGACCTGAAATATGAGGTAGAAATCAATTTTATCTATATTAAACATTATAGGATTTAGGATTTAAAATCAGTTGGTTATCAAAATTCGGCGCAGAATGCGCACTATGGTCGTGGCACCCCATGGGGCATTTTGCGCCATGATCCCCCCCCCCCCCCCGGTGGGCACCCCTGCAATAGTTGAGCTCTAGAACTTAAGGAAAAAAGAAAGAACGAAAGAGAGACATTACTTTATAAGTTCCGGTTTTGCTGTAACATATCTATATATGTCACTCAAACATTTGAAATACGAAAACTGTAAAAAAATTATCTGAAATTTTGCGAATTAGTCTTAACATTTTGGCTGTAATGTGCAGTGAATCATGTTTAATTCGTTATGTCCCAGTGACACCTTTTGGCATCAACAGATTTTTTATAATAATCTATTTATTTCTTTTGCTCGGTTCCTGAAATTTCCTCTGAATGAACATCAATTAAATTTATTTAAATCATCATGTCCATTTCTTTCTTTGCTTTTCTTTTTCTGCCTCTAAAACCCAGTTTAATACCTAATAAACATCAGGTTCATTCCATGTCAAATGCACCAAATTTCGGAAAGTTCCCCACTCGACCCTCTTCGATTTTGGTGACATTTTTATAGGTGGTAGATATAAGTCTTACATGGATCCATGACAAATTATAAGTTGTACCCCAGTTGGACCATTAGCCATGGTTTTGTAAAGGCACCTTTTTACATGTCGCAACAGAAATAACTAAATCGTCAACTATGTGTTCTGATTGCTCATGACCTAAGAGGACTACCGGGCTGAAACTTGGTGATCCTGCTAAAAATTTCGAATATAGCAGCCTACTAGTATAACAAAAACTGAATGTATTTCAGATTTTTCACATTTTGCTGCCAAAGTAGCTGTTTTGTGCCAGTGTGGCGGATTTTGGCCACACTTTGCTAGCTTGTATCTGTTGACAGAAATATTTTCTGAACTGAATTCTTTCTTCATTTGCACCCTGCTGGCATGTCATAAAGGTGTGCAAAAACACTTTGATTGCTCAATTAACTACCGAGTTATGCTGGTTCAAAATTCATTCAAAAATTTCATGCCTCAATTATGCCTCATTTTCAAAAAGCCATATCTCAAAAGGATCACACGAATAGGGTTTTTATCTATATCATAAAAAAAAACGCTGCTTTCTAAAACTAAACAGTTTTTATTCATTTCTTGCATCCTCAGTATGCTTTTTAGAGTTAAAATTTGTCAAATTTCTTAGTATAAATTTTATATTTCGAAGTTGAACATCATTATCCGTAAAAACCTGCTTCGTCTTAAAAATTCAAAAGACATTTCCTGGTGAAGGAAAGTGAGCACTTTTTAAGGATGTAAAGGAAAATCACTTTAGAGTGCTCCTTTTCGAGGCACGGCTCTTAGAAAATAAACCAAAATCGCGATATGAAATTTTTGATTAATTTTGAACCTGCATAACTCGGCAGTTAACTGAGCAATCAAGGTGCCACTTGCACACCTTCATAACTTAGCAGCAAAATTTGAAAAATCTAAGATAAATTAAGCTTTTGTTGTACTAGTAGGCTGTTATATCGCAATTGTTTAGCAAGATCACCAAGATTCAGCTTGGTAGTCCTCTGAAGTCATGTATAAATTAATGCAATAATCTCTAATTTATGTAATCAGCGAAATTTTATAAATCATTTTGAACTTAAAATTATCTTTATAAAACTGCTTTGTCTCCAAAAGTCCAAAAACATTTCAATATAGAGGAAAGTGAGCTCTTTTTGATAATATAAACTAAAACCAAATTCGAGTGAACCGTATTGAGGCCCTTTGAAAATCAGACACAATTGAGGTAGGATATTTTTAACTGAATTTTGAACCAGCATAACTCGGCAGTTAATTGAGCAATCAAGGTGCCACTTGCACATTTTTATGACATGCCAGCAGGGTGCAAATAATAAAAGAATCCAGTTCAGAAAATATTGCTATCAACAGATACAAAGCTGGCAAAGTGTGATCTAAATCTGCCACATTGGTACAAATGAGCTACTTTGGCAGCAAAATATGAAAAATCTAAAATACATTCAGTTTTCGTTGTATTAGTAGACTGCTATATCCTATATCTTTAGCAGGATCACCAACTTTCAGCCCGGTAGTCCTCTTAGGTCATGACCAATAAGAATACAAAGTTGACGATTTAGTCATTTCAGTTGCAACATGAAAAAAGGTGCCTTTACAAAACCATGGCTAGTAGCCCGACTAAAAAATACAACCTATAGAGCTGTAATTTGGCTTGGCTCCGTCTAAGATATATATGTACATGCCATAAAAATTTCATCAAAATTGGAGAGGATCGAGCGGGGACCCCTGTTACACTTGACGTGGAATGAATGAAACATAAGTAAATTTAATGTTTATTATTTGCTACACACTTACTTATAGAATGGCTTGAGACTGAAGGGTTTAAATCAATCTTTTTTCCCCTTCAATTTATTAATTATCGACACGAAATTTAGCCATGGATTCAACTGAAACGCTTTTCGATAGTTTTGCTATTTTCTATCGAACGCTTCGATCGAAATTATGCAATCCGCATTCAACTGAAACGCGTCGATCATTTTTTTTACCACGTGACCAACTCGATTGCTTTCATTTAATCATTTTGACGATTCGACGGATTTTCGTGCAGTAATAGCGGACATTTTGGCAATCAGAGGTCTCAGAATGCAAAGAGTTCCAAAATCCGAAGCAATCCGTTAGATTTGAGCGAACGAGAATTTATTCAAAGATATCGCTTAGATAGAGAGAGACATTTCTATTTTTGTGCGATAAGCTGGAAAGAAATCTGCCGCACAAAACGTCAAGCTAAAAAACAGAAGAAAAAGAAAAAGTGCGAATTTGTCATTGAAAAAACCTTAAGTCATTAAATCGTCTGTGGGCGTTTTTTCTTTGGCCATGTTTTAATAGCTTATATATTTTTTAATTAAATTATTCTAAATGTGTGATAAAGTTATTTCCTAGCCTGCTGCTACTCTCCATTCGTAAAAACCGACTACTGGGAGGAGCAAAAGAAAGGTAGGGGTTCTCCTCTAGGAAGATACAATTCAGTAAGAATAAAAACTATTACCTTTGGAATATTCACTATATTCCAAAGGTAATAGTTTCATATATATTATAAGCAACAGTATCGAGGAGAATTGCCAGAGTGACAAAGGTACTTGTCGATGTTCTTCCAGAATACACTCGCAACCCTCCCCCCTCATTAGGTCCAGAGGCTTCTTTTTGATAATATCTACTAATATTTTTGTTTCACTAGTCATTGCTTATTAGCAATCAGCAGAAAACACAGGGAACAGCTGATCAAACCAAAACAATCAACAAAACACCAGCAGATGATATTACAGTTAAAATAGCTTTATCGTTCAATTTTTTCAATGGTTCAGCTTAAAGTTCTGGTCATGTGACAAAACGCCGAGCGAGAAAAGCAGTCGATGGCAACCCTACGCGTTTTGATCGAAGTCCAGGAAACAAGTTGAATGCCAATATTCGATCAGTTTTGAAACTGTCGAATTCGCGTTGAAAAATTCGATCATTTGGGATTTGATCGAACGCGTTTCAGTTGAATCTAGGCCTAAATTGAAAAAATACTGTCCGAAGCGATCTCAAGTAATTGTAAATTTTTGCTTTCTAACATCAGAAATTGAAGTAACAGTTTACACAAGGTTAGCTTTAAGAAAATAGTCTTACTCTGATACAAGCAAGGAATGAACTAAATGAATGAATATTAGTGAAATTGCATTACAATTGTATTGCATAACCTGAATAAATTAAAAGAACTACACCAAGCCAAATGTTTGATGGCGACTTGTCACACTAAATGTTCATATTGATCGAGAACCTTTATATTCGTCAACCAAATGGTGCTATATTAAAAAAAAAATATTACATTAAATTTAACTGTTAAATTTTAGTAGATAGATCGTTTCTTGATTTTTTTTTTTTTGCAAAAGAATTAACTGAAGAAAATAATTTAATTTATTGACACGTAATGATGTCAATAAGAAAAAAAAAATCGAACAATCGTTAAATTTGATTTTTATATTAATATATAGTACCATGCAATATGTTTTAGAGTATTTTATTATTCTGTATAGGGGAGGGTGTTCTAAAATTAAAGTAGTGGTCATGCAGTGGCGTAACTATAGAGTGGCAGAGCTGGCAAAATGCCACGGGCCCCCAGCCCGAGAGACTGCGAGCTCAGAAGTAACCTTACATTTTTAACAAAATTATAAATTTTATATAAATATTTAAGTTAATTAAAGTTAGACACGACTAAAGACCATATACAAATTCAAATAAATTAAGATTTATGCGCATTCATAAGAAGAGGATCAATTTTAGAACGCCTCCGTTGGTTGCTTCATTTCTTGCCTCGGAACTTTGGTGCCGCTGGCGTGCTACTAACGCTTAGAGTAGTCCCGCAATTTGTTAGCCGAGACCAAAAAAGTACTGATCTACTAAAAATTGTTGAAATACGTATTAAAAAAAAGACATATCTGAATTATTTGCCAGAAAAATTCTCAGCTTTCGGCCCACCTTCATAGATAAAATAAAAAAGTCTTCGTATATTATAGAGAACTTGCTTATTTATTAATAATATAGAATCATTTTATGACATCCCTCTTTCCAGAACAACGCACTGCATTAATGTTATTTGTTACAAGTCCTGTGACTACAAATAGTGCTGAAAGATCACTTTCGAAACTAAACTTAATAATACCCTATTTAAATAACTCTATGGGACAAGACAGGCTAAGTAACTTGGCTATTCTGTCTATTGAAAATCCTATGGCCCGATCTTTAAGCTTTAATGATGCTATTGATACTTTTGTGGAACAGAAAGCTCGGAGGAAGGAGTTTTATTAATAAATATCTTGTTAAGATTAATTTGTTATTTTATAAAATTAAAATAACAATTTAATCTTAACAAGCTTTTGAAACTTACCATTTAAAAATTTAATTTAATTAGATATTTAACTAAAATGCCACAATATTAGAAATACTGTTGGGTAACTACTTCAGGGATTTATAAAATTAAATTTCAACGCGACGATTTTTTCTGGGTCCCCATCCTATGAATTTGCCACGGGCCTCGGTATAGTTACGCCACTGTTGTCATGCCACTTGCTATGCTTTAAGATACACAACACAATAGGTGTCTATTCCTATAATTAGCTATTACACATAAATTTTTAATAAAAATTGCTCATTACTTAATAAACATGCACACGCAATTTTCCGTGAAAATTTGCATCTTAGTACATTGAAAATAATATGAAATTGCAGAAAGGTTAATAATTTACCTCTTTGACTGCTAAGTGATCTTTCCTGATATATGAGGCTGTGCAGTAATGTCTGCGTTAAATTTTCAAATAAAACTTCTATCGATTCCACGTGAGTACTTTTTAGAAGCTTTAACTTCACAGCAGGTTTAATATTGCAGTATTTAGAAAAAATATTAAGGTTTGTTAAAATACATATATACTACAGGATGAGAAAAATGACAGGACGATGTTTTTTTGCGACAATGTGTATGACAATCAGGGTTCGAAATTAGCGGTCGTTAGTCCTATTGTGCAACTAAAAAATTCTGTTTGACGATTGGGATTTTGCATCCAGTCGTAACTTTTGACGCCTAACCTTTCATAAAACTTTTAGTTTGACGACCGTAATTACGAGTTTCAGGATTATTTTTATTTCTACGCATGTTATTAATGTACTTTTCGCACCTGCTAAGTATACAAATACCCTAGATTAATGGTGTAGTAATTATGGAAGCCAGCGGACGGTGTGGTCCCATCTCCTCCAGGACTACGCCACTGTCTAGGATATCACAACATTCAGCATTAAGGTTCGTCATATAAGTGTCCTTTTTTACATATTTAAACATGGGCGATTCGCAGTATTTCTTCTGAATTACACCAAGTTATCGGAAACGTATGCCCCACGAATTCAATATAAATTATATAATTAGAATACATCCCCCTCCTCGCCAAGCATACTTACGTATGAATACGTATGATTACGTATGTATAAGCTCAAAAACAATAAATAAATAGCTTAAATAAAAGTACTGTAATATGTGCAATTTTAACACTGGAAGTCATATTTTTTCCTGAAACAGTATGGTTTGTAAAGTATTAAGTATTTCGCTAATGCCAAAGTAGCGCAGATATTGTTCGTCAAAGAAATCTTAGTATTAATAAATCATTTTTTTCGGAAACTCTTTGTTATGCTTTTCTTTCTTAATTGTCAGAAATTTCGGATCAGAATCACCGATGATCATAATGTAGTTAGTACCTTTCCGCTTGAGTCACGCAGCAATGTATTCCTGAGGCCTCTTCTTGGTCCGACTTGCATCATTAGGAGCCCAAGGCACATCTAGTTTTCAGTTCCCGGTATGTAGCAGCTGTTAAATAAATGACTGTGTTTTATCATATATGGTCTTATAAGGATGTTACAAAAAGACATTACAAAAATTTAAGCATAAGAGGGCAAATTAATTTAGAATTTTTGGTACAGTTATTGTCAATGAAAAGTTAATTGTTAAAATGGGGAAAATACATGGATATTATATCTTGGATGTTTGCTGAGGTTGAATATAGTTTAGTGAATACTAATATAGTTGAAAAGCAATTGCTGTGTATTCTTTAAGAAAAAGTAAGAAAACATAACAATAACAGATTAGATACATTATATTCCTGAAAAGCGAGGATATTTTATTATTCAGTATAGGTCTTCTAAAATTAAAGTTGCAATCATGGCGCTTGCTATGCTTTAAGATACACATCACAATAGGCGTCTATTCATATAATTAGCTATTACTAGGGTTGCAAGTTTGTCGCGGAAAACGGAGCCCGAAATTCGCGCCCAATTTCGGGAGAAAATATCGGGAGAACACAAATATAATAAAATATAGCATATCTGCAATCAAAGTTATTCTTCATTCTCAAACATAGGGATGTTATTAAAAATGGAAAAATTATCTGCTTCGTTAAAAGCATTTAAATATTTGTCTTGACTAGGCAGGGGTCGATCCAGCATTTTTCAATAGAGTCCGTTTTTTTGTGAATTTTAAAGTGATTTTTGTGAAAAACCAAATAAAATTGAAAATTTCAGCATATAGTGATGAAAAATTTTATTACTATTTGCCGCTTTTACAATGAATAATGTGTGAAAAGTACGATTTGGAAGCTTGGAGCCTCTGCTAGGATCAAAAACTCCCCCTGTGATCATAGCGAAATCTATGTTTAATGTTACTGATTTCAAAAAAATAATTTTAATTTTTTTTTTTTTTTTTTTTTTTTGGCACAAGCTTAGAGCATTTTTAGACCTTTGCTTTCTGAAATTTTTGAAAAATCAAGACATTTCGCGAATCAATAACTAAAAAGAATTTGCTGGTTTTAGGAAAAAGCTTTAAAAATCGCGAAAATTCACGGCGTGACAAACTTGCAACCTAGCTATTAAGCAGGAATTTTAAATAAAAATTACTCAATAGTACTTAATAAATATGAATATGTAATTTTCCATGAAAATTTGCATCTTAGTACATTGAAAATAATATGAAATTGCAGGAAGGTTAATAATTTACCTCTTTGACTGTTAAGTAATCTTTCCTGATATATGAGGCTGTGCAGTAATTTCTGCGTTAAATTTTCAAATAAAACTTCTATCGATTCCACGTGAGTACTTTTTAGAAGCTTTAATTTCACAGCTTAACTTGCATCAGTAGGAGGTGCTTCCAAAGCATATAGGTTTCAGTTCCCGGTGTGTAACAGCTGTTAAATAAATGACTGTGTTAAACATATATGGTCTTATAAAGATGTAAAAAAAAAGAAAAAGACATTACAGCAATTTAAGCATAGAGCGCAAATTAATTTAAAGGTTTTTGGTACATTTATTGTTAATGACAAGTTACCTTTAAAAATAATTCTGAAATAAATCGATAAAATTGGGGAAATTACATCAATATTATATCTTGGATGTTTGTTGACGTTGAACATAGTTTAGTGAATATTAATAGTTGAAAAGCAATTGCTGTGTATTCTTTGTGTAAAAGAAAGAAAACATGACAGATTAGATACATTATATTTCTGAAAAGCGAGGAAGGGAGGGATGCAATAGTTCCACCTAACAGCCTAAATGATGGGTCTGGGTGAACACGCTACTCTCAACAAAAGGTCGTTCAAGTTATTTCGTTCTTTAAACTGCATAGAAATTGTAAATTCGTTTCAGAGTGGCATGTAAAAAGAAAGAATGTTTTCTGCCTTATTTACAGAAGTCAGAAAAATATTAAGGCCAATCGCACACGCTTTCGCTCCTCATCCATGTTTCAAGTATCATAAAATTCCAAGACTGAAGAGATGTTTGCAAAAATTCAGAAATAACTACATACTGAGACAACCGCTCACAATCCGACGAGTCCTCCTTTCAGAAGCATTACTGGCGACTGGCCCATCGCAGCAACTGCGTCAGCTTATAAAGCATAAAAAGCTGAAGTAATTCTGCGATTGTGGTCAGTAGATGTGTGCACGCGCAATATAAACACGAAGTAGTTCAATGATTGGACGTTCAGAAGTTTTCTGCCTTATTTACAGAACGCAGAAAAATATTAAGGCCAATCGCATATGCATTCACTGCTCTTCCATGTTTCAAATATCATAAAATTCCAAGACTGAAAATATGTTTGGAAAAATTCAGAAATAACTACATACTGAGACAACCGCTCACAATCCGACGACTGGCCCATCATAGCTACAGCGTCAGCTTATAAAGCGTGAAAAGCTGAAGTAATTCTGCGATGCGCGCAAGATAAACACGAAGTAATTCAATGATTGGACGTTCAGATTGGGGTCAGTAGTGTGTGCGCGCGCAAAGATAAACACGAAGTAATTCAATGACTGGACGTTCAGAAGTTTTCTGCCTTATTTACAGAAGGCAGAAAAGTATTAAGGCCAATCGCATATGCATTCACTGCTCTTCCATGTTTCAAATATCATAAAATCCCAAGACTGAAAAGAAGTTTAGAAAAATTCAGTAGCCTGTGACATCAGCAGATCGCATTGTTTCTAGTTTGCACTCGAATTTTCCAGATGGCAACAGAATTCGTTCCCCATATTTGGAAAGTGAGGATTGAACGCGTTCAGAAGTTTTCTGCCTTATTTACAGAACGCAGAAAAATATTAAGGCCAATCGCACATGCCTTCTCTGCTCTTCCATGTTTCAAATATCATAAAATTCCAAGACTGAAAAGATGTTTGGAAAAATTCAGAAATAACTACATACCGAGACAACCGCTCGCAATCCCACGAGTCCTGCTTTCAGAAGCATTACTGGCGACTGGCCCATCGCAGCAACAGCGTCAGCTTATAAAGCGTGAAAAGCTGATGTAGTTCTGTAATTGGGTACAGTAGATGTGTGCGCGCGCAAGATAAACACGAAGTAATTCAATGTTTGAACGCGTTCAGAAGGTTTCTGCCTTATTAAGTGACTGGTTCTGCCTAAAGTGATTTTTGTGAAAAACCAAATAAAATTGAAAATTTCAGCATATAGTGATGAAAAATTTTATTACTATTTGCCGCTTTTACAATGAATAATGTGTGAAAAGTACGATTTGGAAGCTTGGAGCCTCTGCTAGGATCAAAAACTCCCCCTGTGATCATAGCGAAATCTATGTTTAATGTTACTGATTTCAAAAAAATAATTTTAATTTTTTTTTTTTTTTGGCACAAGCTTAGAGCATTTTTAGACCTTTGCTTTCTGAAATTTTTGAAAAATCAAGACATTTCACGAATCAATAACTAAAAAGAATTTGCTGGTTTTAGGAAAAAGCTTTAAAAATCGCGAAAATTCACGGCGTGACAAACTTGCAACCTAGCTATTAAGCAGGAATTTTAAATAAAAATTACTCAATAGTACTTAATAAATATGAATATGTAATTTTCGCAGAAAAACGCAGAAAAATATTAAGGCCAAACGCACGCAGAAAACGCAGAACGCAGAAAAATATTAAGGCCAATCGCACATGCTTTCTCTGCTCGGTGGACGTTAGTTCGCATCCCCTGCAAATCGCGACGCCACGCCAGGGGGCGTGGAGCTCTGATGTCACTCTGCTGAAGGCGCATGCGCGTGGACTTGAGTGTGTGAGAGTATAGTTTTTGCTTCTAACACATCTAAGGAAATTGACGTTCCAGATAAGAGGATATTGCTCTCATTTATTATTGTTATTAAAGCAATATAATTTTTTTTCAATAAAAACTTTGTGTAATTTTTTTTTACTACTGTTAATTTTTTTTTAAAACTTTATGTATTTTTTTTAATAAAAATGTGTTTTTCAATAAAACACACATTTTTGTTTTGAATAAAAATAAGGAATATTGGAAAATGTACAATTTTTTTTTTCCGTTAATTTTTCTGAGAAAATTTAAATCACCTCCAACTAGTTTTAAAAAAAATTATTGTGTGTAGCATATTTTAAAGGAATTGATGACAGAAATAATTTGCAAATACTTTTGATTTAGAATATGAGATTGTTCATTAAAACTTTGTCAAAATGCAACCAAACATTAAGTTGAAGTATGAATTTGATTTTAAAAAAAAATCATATACATTTGTTCATAATTCTTTATTTCCTTTTTATAGCATAAATCCCAAACAAATTAAAATTTGAAATCACATTTGACAAATTTGAAAAAAAAAAAAAAAAAAAAAAAAAAAATTGGATTACTTGAACGCAAAAAAAAAAAAAAAAAAAAAAAAAAAACCTAGATGCGAAATTCTCATAAATAAGAAACAAATTAAAATTTGCAATCGCATTCTACAAATTTGAAAACAAAACAAAACAAAAACAAATTACATTAGCATCAAACAAGTTTGAATCTACAGCAAAATCTTTGTAGGAAAATAATTTGTGCTACATAAAAGTACCACATGATGTAATCATGCAACAGATACTTGCATACCAAGCTGACATTCAATCCTTGGAGACTTTCAAAAAAATTCAAGATTACTGAAAAAAATATGAAGGACACAATTTTTGAAGGATTACAAATTTTAAAGATCAAATGAACTGTACAATTAAAATGGCAACACACATACCATTTGAAAAATAAATCAATGGATCTCTAACAAACAAATCCAAGTTTATTTTAAATTGATAGTGAAAAAATCAAAAATAATGTACGAAGTATATAAAGCAAATTTGTGTGCACACTTTTTTTCTTTTTTGAACACTAGGCAAAACCATATTTACAAAAGCTATAATCAGACAATATAAAAACATCTTGTAGAAAGAAAAAATATATATATCGATTGAATACAATCGACCAGAATACTCAAAGATGAAAAATATGCAACATTAAAAATATAATTAATTAAACGTGACATTAATCTAATAAAAACCTCCATTTTTTTTTCAGTTGTTTTTAACAAACTGGTCCACGCGCATGCGCCATCAGCCGAGTGACGTCAGAGCTCCACGCCCCCTGGCGTGGCGTCGCGATTTGCAGAGGATGCGAACTAACGTCCACCTTTCTGCTCTTCCATGTTTCAAATATCATAAAATTCCAAGACTGAAAATATGTTTGGAAAAATTCAGAAATAACTACATACTGAGACAACCGCTCACAATCCGACGACTGGCCCATCATAGCTACAGCGTCAGCTTATAAAGCGTGAAAAGCTGAAGTAATTCTGCGATGCGCGCAAGATAAACACGAAGTAATTCAATGATTGGACGTTCAGATTGGGGTCAGTAGTGTGTGCGCGCGCAAAGATAAACACGAAGTAATTCAATGACTGGACGTTCAGAAGTTTTCTGCCTTATTTACAGAAGGCAGAAAAGTATTAAGGCCAATCACATACGCATTCGCTGCTCTTCCATGTTTCAAATATCATAAAATTCCAAGACTGTAAAAGTTGTTTTTAAAAATTCAGAAATAACTACGTACCGAGATAACCGCTCACAATCCGACGAGTCCTTTCAGAAGCATTACTAGCGACTGGCCCATCGCAGCAACAGCGTCAAAAGCTGAAGTAATTCTGCGATCGGGTACAGTAGATGTGTGCGCGCGCAAGATAACACGAAGTAATTCAATGATTGAACGCGTTCAGAAGTTTTCTGCCTTATTTACAGAACGCAGAAAAATATTAAGGCCAATCGCACATGCTTTCTCTGCTCTTCCATGTTTCAAATATCATAAAATTCCAAGACTGAAAAGATGTTTGGAAAAATTCAGAAATAACTACATACCGAGACAACCGCTCACAATCCGACGAGTCCTCCTTTCAGAAGTCTTACTGACGACTGGCCCATCATACCAACAGCGTCAGCTTATAAAGCTTGAAAAGCTGAAGTAATTCTGCGATGCGCGCGCAAGATAAACACGAAGTAATTCAATGATTGGACGTTCAGATTGAGGTCAGTAGATGTGTGCGCGCGCAAAGATAAACAGGAAGAAATTCAATGATTGGACGTTCCCCAAACAATAACAAAAATGAGGTCAGCTGCTTGCGCAGCTGTTGACCTCGAAAGTGTTGTCGTCGTAACTAACCGTTGACGTGACCATCTGGCAATCTGCCTCTGGCCGTAACCTTCGATCTGCTTGTCCAGGGTCATCTCGAAGTCAGCAGTTTCTCCTAGAGACGCTATAAGGAGAGACGCCGGCATATGCAGGGATAAAGAAAAGCCGACTTTTAACTACCTTAGGGCTTGTTGGGGAACTTCTCGTAGACTTAACACAGGAGAAACGAGAGGGGGTTTACAAAAACGCGTATTTCACGGAAGCAAGGTTTTTCAGCAAAATTTTAGTGCCATGTTCCAAAGGAGGAAAACACAGGCTTCAATTTTATACCATTTTTATGTGTCAAAAACGCATATTAGTTGTATTAATTAATGCTTTACTGTTCGGAATCTACCATCTTCTTCCAAACTTCTGATGGGAGAAAAAGAGAAGTTCCTTGGCTGTTTTTTGGCGGAAGAAGTTGGCGCTGTAAATAATTTATCGGAGAGTGAATGTCCAAACACTCTGATGAATGATTTTGGAGGTTCTTTTCTTTTTAGCCTACTTTCCCGTAAAAGTAAAAAAAATAATAATAAAGCATGAAAGAAGGCTTAATGTATCTTGAAAATATCGTTAAAAATCAAGAAAAGTCAAAAATAAGTTAAGTAATTAAATAAAGATTGAAAAATAAAAAATTTGAAAGTATCGTATTGAGATGGGGGAAAAAGTCTGTCTGTCGGTCTGTTCCCCCCCCCTAATAACTTTTGAACGAATTGTCCGATTCGAAAAATTCTTTTTGCATTCGAAAGATCTCGGCGAGGACATCTCATTTCCATATTTTACTTTTCGATGTGAACAATTTTTTGTTCAATTTTGAACAGTTCAAAAATGTTTAACATTAGCGCCTATACGGGCGAAAATGAAGCAAATTACGTAAACTCTGGGAACAAGATCCAAGTTCCAATGAACAAGCTCACTGGAAGAAGTTCTTGGCGTGAAATATTGATTTGAACAATTTTTGTTCATTTTTGAACAGTTCAAAAAAAAAAAAAAAAACATATTGCCTATTGGGAAATTTTAATCCTATATAAATCCTGATCTAACGGACCGATTTGCTTGGAACAAACTTTATCGGAAAGCTCTTATGACGTAGAACATGTACAGATAGAAAGTTCATCCAGAACTAACGAGCCTATTTTCCTATGAAATTTTTTTATCGAGATTTTCAAGAATATTTTTGAATTAATGAATGATTAAATGAATCAGCAAAAGAATGAATTAATAACTGAGTGAATAAATACATGAATGACTGAATAAATGAGTGATTGAATGAATATGCAT
Organism: Octonoba sinensis; assembly: GCA_038502835.1. Classification (NCBI taxonomy): domain Eukaryota; kingdom Metazoa; phylum Arthropoda; class Arachnida; order Araneae; family Uloboridae; genus Octonoba; species Octonoba sinensis. The sequence continues at coordinate 126,440,073 of CM076599.1, forward strand.
TAACCGTTGAAAAGGTATATCTGAAGCAATTAAGAACTTAAGCTAAACGAGAAAGAGAGAGATAGCTAGAATATAAATTTGAAGCTGGTGCATACGGGAAAGTAGGCTCGTATAGTTCTAGACGAAACTTCTTTTTTAAATTAACATGCAAACTGTGCTGAATTAACAGAAATCGTTATTATTAAACAGTTGTGCATTCAACACTATTCGCAGTTTTAAGAATTCGTAATTAAAAAAATACGACAGATATGATATGCATATCTATCACAATCGTTCTCATCTAAATTAGTGAAGCATTATGTTCGTGTAAATGTGTGACATTATATAGATTGTTTTTAAATGAGTTAATTATTAATTAAACTTTATTTAGTCGTTCTAAATCTACTTGTTTTTTATAAAATATGTCAATACAAAAGGAATTTCTCACTGGAATTTTCATTCATAACAGAAAATTATGTTTGAATAGACAGGATGTTTTTGACAGGACGGATACACATTTATTTAATGTGTATCCGTCCTGTTGTCTTAGACAATTTTTTAGCAATTGCATCTTATGTAATTAATATATATTTGCTGGGTATGAATAACTATTAATTATCCAACAAAGTACATATGATTTTGATGTACAATAACTAAAGAAATAGTAGCAAAATTTCGTATAGTGGGATTAACGTCATGTTTAATATTGAATATTAATTTAGAGAAAATAACTTCACGTCATTATAGTTTAGTCAGTGTTTTACTGAATCAAAATCAATTGAAAGCCAATTACTGAATAAAAAAACCCACCATCACTGTGACTTTCCTTATGCTCAATCTCATCGTTATCCAGCATTTTTAAATTATGTAAATTTGTTGATTGGATACTTGTCATTATATTTATCTGCATATCAATTTCTTAATGTATACTACGATCACGGATGTCCAAGCCTTCTATATTTTCAAAAGCTTGAAATATGAACTTGGGTACAAATAATAAAAGCAAAAAACTGCACCATTGATCTCAATTCAGTAAAATTCTAAATAAATGAAAACAATATAATACAAATATAGCCTTGAACTTACATTCAATCTTTACGAAAAACCTTGAAATATTCCTAACGTATCTTATGCATTTTAAAAATTATCTTTATTATTTTGAATTTTTCCTTGCATTTTATTGGACATCATATTTTTAAAACGCAGATCTTTAGTCACCCGAAAGAATAATGTATAAATAAATAACGAAATAGTATTAATAATAAAACAATAGAGGTAGTAATAAAGAAATTAACTTTTCTACATAATGCTGGATATAATAGATCTTTTATAGTACTGAACTGAAATACAAGCTTGATACATATTAAGATGTTTAAAACTACTTGTAGTTTTTAAATGTTATATCATTCAAGTGCATGCTGAGATCATAACTTTCTTTTATCCTAGGTAAAATTTGCTTTAAAAGTATGCTTTTTAAGGATCTGTACTTACAACATTTCAAAATATGTTTCTTATTCATGGCGAAGTTTGTCATACGATTCTGAGAAACATAAAAAGTTTAAACTTGATAGCGGAACGAATTATATAACATTCCTCATATTTCACCACAACCCAAAAACTCCTATTCAAAACATATATTGTATTTGTTTCAGGGCTCGAAAAATCTTTAAAATTGTACATGCCCTGTCGGGCATATTTGTCTAAAAAATACATGCCCGAACAAAATTTTTACGTGTCCAAAAGTTGTTTTATTGGATATTAATAAACACATTTGAATTTGTAGTATAGCATTAGTCAGACAAAAAAAAAAATTAACATCTTTATATCTGAATCAAGAATTATTTAAACGTTAATCTAAATCATTAATAAATTCCATCACATATAAATATTATATAATGTCGTTACAAGTCAAAATTTGCAAAATTTAATTCCTATTACCAATTTTATTGTTGACATGCATGTCCGTCAACGTGTCAATGTTGATATCCAGTAAGGAGGGGGTGATTTTTCAATAAAATACGAAACAATAAGGTTTTGGAAAGAAATATTTGATTATATAACAAAAATATTTGTACATTTAAAAAAATAAATATAAGTATATAAAATCAAAAAACTTAATTCGGGACTATAAATATAACTGTATATCTAAATATCTATTACATCTATATATTTAGTGCAAAGAAGAAACGTTATTTCATTTTTCACTAGCAATATACATTTTATAGGGTAGAAATAATTTTAAAAGCACGCATAATTTGCGAGCATGTAAGAACAAAAATAATCAAGTAAAAAAAAAGTTCTGAAACGGCGATTAAACTTTAAACGCAGAGTCCTGGCTCCTTTGCAGCAACCTTTTGTTACTAGAGGGGATAATTAGCTTAATGGCAGGGACTCGCCGAGGCCCCCGGAAGTAAGACTCCGCCTGCTGGAAAGGCAATTCTTTTACCGCCTCGAGAGCAAACTGGACCCAATGTCATCTCTTTCCTTATAGCCTCCTTAGTTTCTCCCATTCTACTGGGCCTGCTTCTAGATTTGATTGCGCAGTCCAAGTGATCCCATCGTTTCAGATTGAATTTTTTGTTTCATACCGACCAAAAGTTCTCAAACTTTCGCTGCCTGTACTTACGTTTGTCATATTTACAACAGAAAATTAAACACATATAACTATTTTGTTTTTTAAAACAGAAAAATATACTACTTAATTGTTTTAATCTTATTAGATTGCTGATCGAACTTTAGTTAAAACTTACAGTACTTCGTAGCTTTTATTTTTGGAAGTCATTTCTAAATTATTCAGTAAAGCAGAAATAATTTAAAAGTTAACTTCACTTAAACGTATTGCATTTAAACTTTTTAAAAATTATACTTAGGAAAATAATAAATAAATAGCTATGGATATAATTACCAACTTTCATTTAAATTTTCAGCATATGTAATTAATCAATGTTTTCATTATCAGTATTCTTTTAAACTATAAATAAGTATGATAAAAGATCTAAATTTATATTAGATAAGTATAAATCTATTTTCAAAATATAAAATTCATTTCATTCTTAAATTTTGTAGTAGTAATTTCAAAAATAATTCTTTTGAGATTTAAAGTGTTGTACATGATCAAATTTAGAATTTTTCAGAACTTTTACATTCTTTAAACATTTTGAAACAAAAATATGATTTTAAAATTTACATTGTAATGTAGTAGTTTTAAAGTTAAGTTTAATCATTAATCGAGTCAGACAATCCTAAAAATTCAAACACCACTTTAATGAGAGCAAATTGCAATAGGAAATACTGACTCTAGTTTCAACTAAATTGTAAAATTTCAAGTATTAATTAAGTTTACTAAAATTGAAAATTTGTTCACAATTTTTAAATGATGTTTCATTTTCAAAAAATATACATAACGCGTATAGCATTTCATTTCTTTATTTACAAACATATCAAGTTAGAGAATAAAATTCATGAATTTAATTATAATCAGACTAACTGGCAAATATAAAAATTGCAATAATTCCCCTTATACAAAATTGTTTTCCATGTAATCACCCCTCTTTTTATCATTTTTCTAATGTCAAGAGTTAGGTATTTGAGTTTGAGTTTCAACCAACACTATTCTGTAGCATAAAAATTAAAAACAGAACAATTGAAAAAAAAAATCATTGTTACAAAAAATTAAGCCACTTCAAAATATACACACTTGCATCTTATATTTTCAAACATGTAAGATTTAAAATTTTCAGTGTTTATCAGTAAATTTTGCGCCAACAAGCAAAATTGGCGTTACATTATATCACGCTGAGTAGTTGGTCAAAATGGATAATTTCCTTTTATTGCCTACTAGAATTACAATCATTTTTTTGCTTTTGTATAATCATTAAGCAATATATTTAATATTCTTGATAAACAATACTCAATGTGACTTAAGACATAAATTCCACAATTACATTTAACTAAAAAATCCATCCCCATAATTTCCATTTTTTTTTCTACTGTACGTTGTACTATTAAAAAAAGCTGTACTATGTAAAGCATATACTGATCCATATATCAATATTTTTTGGGGAAATTTAAGCCTGCCTCTATCAGTCAGTAACAAATGTTGATAAATATCCGAGCTCTCCAATTCCAATGCTTTGTCAGATATTAGCATAGAAATGCAATCTAAACAATTCAACTTATGGGATAATTTATAGCCTACATAATCAGCTATATAAACTAAAACTGAATTTATAGCCTACATAACCAGCTATATAAACAAAAACTGACATTTAATCATTGTAAACTTTGTCATCAATATTGCAGTTAAATACAAGCTAGAAGTGTTCTGGTATTTCCACTTCAGAGTTGGCCAGTAAATTCTCCACAATTAAAATTCTTTAAATTAAACTGGCCACACCACGCCAACTAGCTTGTATGCCCTCCTCGCGCAGGGCTGAATTCGAGATGGCCCTATCTGGTCACGCTCTGGGGTAGTTTTATTACTTTTTCGTAAACAGAAATAAACATTACGTCTGTTGATGTCATTAATATCGTAATAAAAGGATTAAATGTAAAATCGCACTCGAGTATTTAAATTAAAAGTTTTTTGGTATTTTGATTGATAAAAAGGTAAAATTGTTTTTCGGCTGAATTTGGAACCTGGGGATGAAGATTTTAAATCTTATTTGGTAATGCTGCAATAGTACAACTCCTACACTGAATTTTATTCAGAGTGGATCGTTTTCGAAAGAAGTTATCCCTCATAAAAGTTAGTTACTGTAATTTTACTAACCGTCTTCACAAAGGAAGGAGGTTATACATTCATATTGTATGTATGTCGTTTTTTTTTTTTTTTTTTGTTTGTTTGCTTGTCCACTCATAACTTCGCACCGGATGAATCGATTTTCATGATTTTTTTTTTCAGTCGATCAAGAATGGTTTCCTATAGGTCCCATACTTCGTTTGCCCATATTCGATTAATAGAACAAAAGTAATGGGCATAAATGTAGTATGTTTTTTTTTTTTTTCATCCATAACTTTTGACTAAATAAACCGATTTTGATGATTTTTTCTTTAATCGATAGAGGGCCGCTAACTCAAATATCGTACATCAATCTGACTACTTTTGTTTTTTAGAAAAAACGTTGCGGGTGAAAAATAAGTATTTTTTATTTTAATTGGAAAAGCTTTGCTTGATTTTTCTTTGTTGGGAAAACTATTAATAAATATAAAAGTCATTGTTTGAAAAGTGTTTGTTGCCATTTTGCTATAATATTAAAAGCAATTACAGCAAACGTTTGACTGAAGGCTTCTCTGAGGCAAAAATTAAATTCAATCTGTTTGCTAAAATCAACTTCAAAACGGAGTTTTTCATGCAAATGATTAGTTTTTAGTGCCATTCATTTAAAGAGGGTTTGCCCTTTGATATGGACTTTTTAAAAATAGAGTATTTATATAGAAAATGTATTTGCACTAAAATGAATAAAATAAAATAATTTTTATAAAAAAAATAGAACCGACTTCAAATTATAAATTGCGCTAAAAAGTGAAAAATAAATTATTTTTTTAAACAACATCGATGTGACTTTTAAACATAGTTTTAGAAGTCGGTGCAAAATTATGAGTCTAATTATCATTACACCATTTGCTACTTCATATTGAAACTGTTGCTAATTCTGAGAATATATATATATTTGTAATTTATTCATGATTACAAAATATTTTATCTATCCTAATTTTGGACCGACTTCTAAAACTATATTTAAAAGTCACATCGATTTGTTTAAAAAATTAATTTATTTTTCACTTTTTAGCGCTATTTATAATTTGAAGTCGGTTCTATTTCTTTTATAAAAATTATTTTATTGTTATATTAATATCATAACCGTTTAGCGACTAATTGTATTATTATTGTAAGCTGCAAATATACAAATTGTTTACTTTTTTACTTTACTTGCAAGTATTCACTACATATTTATGTGCCGACACACACAATTTTCATTATGATTAAAATTAACGTTTTAACTAGGGATGTACCGAGTAACACTTTGGCCAAGTACCGAGTAGTTGTGAATAAATAAAAGAATATTGATGTGCACATGAAGAATTTTGTAGAAATTGAAATGAAAACATACATTCTAGCTACAGATATATAAACTAATAAATAAACTAATGAAAGATGATAGATGTAAGAATTCCAAATAGAATTCTTTAAACATTATAACTCTTTCTAAAAATCAGCTTATCAAAAATCATTATTGGTTGTAGTAAAAATTCATTCAATAATGTAAAATGTCTCCTAATCCCCTCCCTTCCTCTAACATTTTTTGTCCTAATAATATAGACAATGATTTGTCAAATTAACACAGAAGAAAAATATATTATTCATCACTACTGTCATTTTCTGTGCGTGGTGTTTGAAAATGACCATACGGAATACCATTGTCCCATCATTTAAAAGATATTTTTTGTCATAAAAACATGTTAAACTCAATTGTTTTTGGATAACCAGTTTCAATTTTATGATGTTTAACCCTTATATTTTGTTGTTTATGTCTTAGGAAGAGATTTATATTGAATAATTCTTTGTGTAAATCAAAAATTATAATTTTCAACGCATGCTTTTGTTATCCCCTTAGCTGTTTTTTTTTAATCAGTTGCTACGAAGCAGCGAATACGCCTTACATTTTAATCCAACAAATTCATTTAATTTTTGTATCCATATACATTAATTTGAATATTATTTTTCTTTCCAAATTTTTGAATTTGGTCTATTTTTGCCGAAAATTTCAAAAACTTACAATCAAATCGAGAAAAATATTTTTTGTAACTTTTTGTTCTCTTTGAATCATTAATGGAGGGATATACTGCCGTTATAACGGGGTACAGAAAACAACGATTATCTTCGCATTTTATGTTCATTAAAGCTGGTTTTCGTTTCAAATAAGATGGTAAACTGATATTGTTGCACCATCCATAGAGTCATCTAATTTCCAATATGAACATCTATATGAAGAAAATATGCTTAATGTCCATCCACTTCCGTCGGATATAAAATTTTTAATGTCGGTTTTTATTTTTAAAAACACTCTTTGTCTATTGCTCTGTAAATTTGGTAACTACTTAAAATAAGTCCTGTGCGAGAGCAAAAATTGAAGGTATAATTGATTTCTTCCCTCAATCAATTTTGAGAAAACAACATTTAAACAAATAATAATTCTTATTCTCAAAGAAACTGAATTAATGTTCATGTTAAAACACTTAATTTTGCATCTCTGTGCAAGGTATTTACGTATATCGTAATAATTATTAACTTGTGCCCTTGCATTCAGCTATATCCTCTGAATGCTGTTCGTACAGTTGAAAATTCCATAGCTTTTCGATAGAATTTCAAAGGGTACAATTATTGGTTTTCACATAATCCTTCAGTACATCTATAGTTTTTTTTAAAGTTGGTAACAGATCTAGATTCATAAAAACGATTTCTAATCTCTCCCTCTACTATTTTGAAAAACGTTATATAAGCTCTGCGATACTCTTTCACTTCAGTAGCTCTTTCTTTTCCCAAGTATATTGAGTAATTTTCAACGATTTTTTGTAGAAACACTTGAAGGCGGGCATAGGTTTAAAGCAAATTGTTTTTTTTTTTTTTCTACTTCGTCTTCTTTTAGAGAAGCGAAATCCTCTTTCTCTTCACTTTGAAGAGGTCCAGGTCGTTTTGCATTTCTAGTTCTTTTGTCTAATCAAAACAAAATAACTATAATAAGTAATAATTTTAATGATGCATGATTTTAACGTAATATTAAAAATATATATATTATTATAAGTTTTGCTGACGTTATTGATGATTGGTAGGTGAGATGCCTGAAGACAATATGAACCAGCAACATGTTGGAGATGGATAATTTTAAAAAATATCATAGGTTTATATACTTATGCTACGACCTTCGTTTCAAGGATTTTAATCTAAGTTTGTGAGAAGAATACAGATTAAATCTTCTTCCTTGAGTTGGAATAAGCAATGCATGAACTTTGACCTAAAAATACTTTGTGTAAGAAAACAATCCCATTTCAACCGTGAAACTTCATTATGTATTCATTTCAAATAAAGGAAAAATAATTAGACAAACAAACAGTTGATCTTTGTTTTAATTAGCATTTTAAGTTTCATAAAATCAAAAGATAATGTTTTACAATACGTTAAGAGTTTCTACAAATTCATCCTCTGACAATATTTTAAAATATCCAAATTGTAACTGATAGCGTGGACAATCAGGAACGTCATTTTCTGTTTCTCTTGCAGTTAATATACAGTCCAAAAAATGAGGGAATAAAGTTTTAGTTGGTGCAAACACTTGAAGTCTTTCATGTGGATTCCATCGATGCAGTTGGCAATATCCAAATAAATCTTCATGGGGTTCTTTATGAATTAGACAATGTCACAGTTGTTTAAGATTTTGAAGTTCACCACTTTGTTCGAATCGTCAAGATGTTGTTTTTGCACAGCATTTTGCACACAGTCAACAATGTTATTGAACAGAGCAGGATGAATGTACAAGTAATCTGCTGAACAACAGTTGCGAAGAATGTAACCGAATTTCTTCATAGTTGATCTTCTTTTAAAAGTTGAATCTGATGTTGGCTCCTTTATATACTTTTGTTCAGAGGACGGCTACTTTTCTTCAGAGGTTGGCAATATTGAACATACAATGGTCGAGGGATTTTTACTAGCTTGAAAAACCGTTGCACAAAATTTTGAACTACTAATTTGTTCATTTTGGCAATCATGGTGATGATTGTAACCGATTAATGAATAGTCCTCGACAAATATGCCATACAAAATAAATGCTGAATAATCTACACGTTGAGGAGTAAACATGCTGTAACATGTTATTGTTCCATTCTAAACTTGTTGAATTTTTTTCAATAAATTTTTGAATATTATGCATAAGTGGTGTTCCATTACAAGCAAAAAAAAAAAAAGTGTCCGTTATTATCAAAATACATAATTATATCTCTCATTGATTTCACTCTTGGATATTGGTTCTGTGTGGGGGACATGTTTGGCACCCGCGTTATAACATAACCGCGGAATAGTGAAACTATATCGCGGAACCATATTCACATGTTGCATCATTTTTAACTTTATCAATCACTGGTAAATTTCCTTCCCCCTATAGTATAATTTTTTCTTTTCCATTTTGCTGCCATTTTATTCACTGTAATCGCCGTCCAAGAAGCACACATCTCAGCTGTGCAATCAGTCTATCGACCAACTGTGTTCGCAGAAAAAAGGTGCTTAAAAATCTCTTTATGTTATCAACATGGGATTGTGAAGGGGGTCTTAAGAAAAAATTAGATTTGGAAGGAAAGGAACGCACTTATGACTGGAGAATATGTTTACTTTTCAGAAATGCTAAAGAATCTGGAATACAAAGGTAGATAGCGCTATAAAAGAAGTTACACACAGATAACTAGACTTTTTAAATTGAAATAGTTAAGCATTGAACTGAACAGTCCCTGAACGATTGAACTCCGCCCATGTCAAGAGAAACAAGTCAGGGCGATTGCACCCGATTTTGAAAGCAAGCTATATGTTCTAGATTGAAAGACAGAAAAAGCATGAAAAAGGCGTACATCACGCCTATCACAATCACAATAGGGCTTTTTCTGTTAGTGTGTCTAGTGGGGGGGATGGGTGTTCTTTGGCTAGAATATTTATGGGCTCGGGCTGGCTTTATTTACAATGGTAAATAAGGAATCAATTTTAAATGGAAATGATAAAGGGTGGCTTAAACGTCGGGGGACATGATAGTCACCGCGGTATATCCGATTCCGCGGTATATTGAGGCGCGAGATAACGGGGTTTTACTGTATTATGCTATACTATTTGTGATAAGATCCAACAGTAAACATTTGAGAGATTTCGGTTGTTAAAGTTGTTGCATCATATCGCCTAAAACAATTAAATCACTCTTCTGTTCTTGGGACGGAAGTCCAGACACAAATTTAAAGGATTTTTCTTTTAAAAACCATGGCTGCCAAACAGTAAAACCCCTAAACAATGTTTTCAATAGGATTCTCATGAACTTTGTTCCGAAATCATTTTTCGTACGAGCTCTGTTTTTCCACTTTGGGAGGTCCTGTAATCATACAGGTAAAAGGATGTTTCAATTTCAGCATTTTAAACACCGGAGGAATATTTGCAAACGTTTCGAAATGCCTCTCTTGTTAATTGCACACCAATTACTTCCGGTTTTAAGGTTTCTGACTCATTCGACCAGAAGTATCTTATATCGAACACGTCTTCGTTATCTTTTCTGCAAACATGGAGAAACATCTTTCTGCCAATATGCTTTGATATTGCGCAAGGTGTATTAGTAAATGTTTACTGTTCTCCCCCTTTTTTTCCGCAGGCTCATAAACATAGCTTACAAGAAAGAAATCTCAATTGTTATGCAAATCGATGCTAAAATAATGAAGTAGTTCTGTTTTAGCATCCTAAACTTTTTGACCAGTCACTTTCGAAACTAAATAGGTTTTTTGAGTGCAACTCTATTTGTAGTTGTTACTAGAAAAATCTACGTTTTATTCTTTGTTTTAAAACGGATTCGAACTCAAACGTGATATAAAAAGATTCAATGATCTATGAGTTGCCCATATCTTTTACCCCTAGATCATTGAATCTCTAGCTTAAAAAATTAATTTAGAATCTTCCTATTTCTGTAACTTAATGATTATTTCATTTATCAAAAGTCGAAAAGACACATAATTTTAAACCTTGATCGTCAAAGCAAGGTGACCTTTCTAATTACTCAAAGCGAGTGAAAACAAAACGATGCGTAGTGTTTTGAAGGCTATCTACTCTCCTGAATGCAGATGGAACAAGTTTTTTTTTTTGTTCAGCAAGCGTGTAACAGGTGTTTTGACTCCCAACTCACGCAAATTTGCATCGTCCGCTTCGATTTTTTCTTAGAAAGAAGCTTTTGATGTGAAAGTCATCAAGACACCACTACTTATACATACATATATATATGTGTGTGTGTGTTGGAATATGATAAGGTTATTATAATTAAGATAAGGATGCTAAAATTGAACTCCATTATTTATCAAATAATAATTTTTTTCATATATTAATAGTATAGGACTTAAGACACAGAATTTAAAACACCTGTGAGAGTGTAGAGCTATTTTTCAAAAGTTATATTTCATTGAAAAAAAAAAAAACTTCTTTAAAAATTATAAATTTCGGAAAATATTCCACAAAAAAGCGAAAATTCTATTCTATTGCATGCTTCCGCAGACTTATAAATGGATTATTTTCTCTCTTCCTCATCTAAATATATAACATAATGCATTCATAAAATACGAAAAGGTTCATTTTGGGGTGTGAAAGTGGGGTGGAATTAGGGTCGTGGAAATGAAAATCGGCATCAAGTGAGCACAATACAAAAATCCTTATTAAACCTAGTTCCACAAACTTAATTTTTTAACTTTGTTCACGCTTATCGACACGATTGTTCGAAGTTTTGGGTGTTTTTCTAATAGAACGTAAATGCAAGTGAAGTTCCTTTTAGAGAGTCTCTCCCCCCTCCCCCCACTTGGCACACATCTCATGTCAGATAGCACAATAGATCGTGTGGAGTTGCTTGATTTCGAAAAAAAAAAAAAAAATACCATATAGATGAAAACCCCCCAAAAAATATTTCTAGGTGCGCCTATGAAGCTCTCTTCCCTTTATTGTTTGTAATTTAGTTAAATTTTTATAAATGAATAACCTAATTCATTCTTTCTTGGGTTTCCCTACATTCGGGCAAAACAGTTTAAAAAAGGAACAATTTTTTTCCAGAAAAAAGTGACAATGTAAAGTAAACAATAAGTTCTTCTAAAACTAAAGAATCCTACTTTCCTGCATGCGCCAACATTGATTTTCTAATATCAACTTATTTTTATCTCAAATCGCTTAGCCTCAAAATTATTTTAAATTATTGTTTTTAACAATTAAAACAAATTTCTGAAAAGAAAATATTTCACTTTCATGTGAAAAGAGAACCATTAATAATATAGAAATAGATATTAAATTTATTTTCTCGAAGTGGTTAGGCAGGTTTCCGTAAATTTCAATGATTTAATGTGTGTGTGTGCTTGTGTTTATTTTCATTTATTTATTTATCTTTTTATGGGAACAATTGAAATTCAAGAAGTTTTTTTAACGTGTAAGTGCACGAACAAAGAAACACATTCTAAAAGTGCATAACAGCAAAAACATCGCCTAAAATAAAATTTTGAATCTAAATAGGTTAAACAAATTAATATAGGAAGATAAATTTTTTATAATACCTCGACAATTGTTCCTAGTTTTAAGTATGTAACATTGAAATTCGAAATTACAATACTTTATGCCACAAGAAAATTATTTCACTTTTTAATTGCTGTCAAAGAAACATTATAAAAAATTTGTAAATGGAATTATAAATTTACATTATATTAATCAATAATATGAAAAATGTGATTGTTTAAATATGAAGTTCTCTCTTATAAAGTGAAAAAATAAAATACTTGAATTTTATCAACTTATATCACAAAAACAATCAATCTCTTATGTCTAAAAATAGTCCATGTTAAGTCTACAGAGGAATTAATTTTGCGCTTTTATATTTCTTGGGGAAAAGAAAAAAAACTCCCTATTCAGAATCTTTATTTTTTTTTTTGGGGGGGGGGGGGGTATGTGTGTGTATTAAAAAAATATTTTAGTGTGACTTCTTTTAAACCAAGATATTTGATTTTTTTTATGGATGAACTTGTTTTTTAAGTTGTTCAAAATCTCCTTTAAAATACTCAAATCAAATAATTTATTTTTGTAGTACAACTTCAAAACTTCTTGATAAATTGGTTTAAAGCAAATTTACTTGCTAGATCCGCATTTATAGAAGATAGAGCCTAATGCTGAGTATTTGTGACGTGTTCAAAATTGAACAAAAAATTGTTCAAATTAAAAGAAAAAAAATTATAATAATGATTTAAAAAAAAAAAAAAGAAACATGAGTAAGAAGTGTTTGGGCAAAGAGCTTTCTCACAAAAAATGTTATGTTCAAACCAAACTTTCCCTTCAAAAGTTATAACCATATACAGTGGACTCTCTCTATCTGAACACTCCCTAATGTGAACAGCCCCGTATTATGAACACTTTTCGGTAGTCCCGGCGAAACTTCATACACTTAACATAGGATGACCTCTCTGTAATCTGAACACCCTATAATATGAACACCCCCGTATTATGAACGCTATTTTATCCCCCATTCAGCAGTTACCTTAGACCATAAACTAGATAGACAAAGTCTGGGGGCGTGGTCGGTAAGCAGGAGTCTTTCCCCGGAAAACAGGTGATGGAGTCCTTCGCTGAGAGAGGGCTTCGTGGTGCCATGTTAATTCTCGTAGAGATTCGAAGAGTGATTTATTTTAATTTCTTATTGTATGACAGACACATTTTAGCACAATTATTTTCTATCACACGCAAGGAAACAGTTCATAGATTAATGGACAAGTGTTTTTTTATTGGTATTATCAATAATTAATTAGTAATAGTGATTTGAAAATGATCTTATATCTTGAGCTCATTGAGAGTAGGAGTTAGTTTCTTGCCCCCCTTTTGTGAAACTTAATGTCATACAGTAAAGCTCTTTGCAATGAATACAATTCGTATTGCTTTTACAAGGTTTTTCAGAAAACTGACTTCAACCTCATTATGTCTTGCCCTTGAGATATCAATGCGAAAAGTAAACACATTTGTAATATTACGTTAATAAGCCAAACATCAAATATACCTATTCTTTTCTTTTTCAGTTCATTGAAAAATAAGGAAGGAATAACAAAAGCGTTTAAGCTGTTTTTCTTTTCAAAATCTGAAATAAATTTAAAGAAAGCAACAGCATGAAGAAAAAATTTTAGTTTTGAAAATAGTTTTTTAAATTTTTTAAGTTCAAAAAATTATTTTCTTTAGAAAATTGTCAGTTAAAACTTTAATGTTTCTCCGATACAGTTCGTAAATCTAAAATTAATAGTCATGTGACATTAGCCTGTAGGACTGAAAACATCGGATTGGGATCATTCATAAATGATGTCACGCTTCGAGGGGGAGTTTGGTTCGTGAAATTGTGACAAGGGGTGGGGAGGGGGTATGTTGAAGTGTGAAACTTTGTGACAAAGGGGGGAGGGAGTCAAATAAATGGGAAAAAAGGGTGACATCATTTATGGACGGTCCCATTGTACCGTTAATTAAAATGCGATTGTTTTTTTAATGAATTACAGAAGATGAAGTTTGTTCTAAGATTGCAAACAAACGGAATAAATTAATTTATTATCTAAGTGTTGTGCAATACAGTCATAAATACAATATATATGTAATATATTGGTAAGGGGGAAGCATGAAATGCATTTTAAACATAATTCTGAAAATTTAACAATTTTACTTACATTATTAAAAGTAGAGAATAAAAAATAAACTGGAGCGAACACAGACATATGTATACTTGGTGATGCGACGAACGTTCGGCCTTTCTGCGAGTATATTTCAAGCATCGTTCATGTCTTTTAAGATTTAATATTATTGAAATGTTAATTTCAACGTTGCACTTATTATTATTGCGGGCATTATTAATAAAGCAGAATGGAATTTAACTACTGGAAAAAATAGTTTAATTTCTATTGAAAATTGCTCTTGATTTTTAAATAAAATTAATTTTGTGTATTTGTTACGCATTTTTGGTATTCTTTGATATTATTTTAGAAATTGTGAGTTACCTCTCTCTAAACTGAACAGGTGTGCGATTGGAATTCCGAAATTCCCGGAATTCAGATTGCCTCCCCCTTTCGAACAGGTGCTTCAGATCAGACAGGTGTTTTCAGGTGGAGTGGTCAAGAAAAGGCTTATCGCTCCCCCCCCCCCCTCCGCCCATCTCATTGGACAGCCTTATCTCTTCCCTTTCTTTCTTGTTGCTGAGATTTTTCGCTGGTAAAGGTGACATTTTTTGCCAGTGTACCGATTGCAGCAGTGTTGAAGAACAAGTCAGATATGTCATCGGAAATAAGTAAAACGAAAAAACGGAAAGAACTAAACCTCAATGAAAAGTACCATGTAATTCAAAAATTGAAGTCAAAAGTAAGCCAGAGAAAAATTGCAGTTGAATTCGGGATTTCCGTAGGCCAAGTTAATGCAATTAGTAAGAAAGAAAACGAAATTTTAGCTGCTTTTGAGCAGAATGCACCTGGCTCAAAGTGTAGAATTTTTGAGAAAAAAACGGGAAATGAAAAAACAAACCAGCATGTTTGGAAGTTTTTTTGCCAAATGCGCACAAAGAATCTGCCTGTCACTGGACCTCTGATGAAACAGATTGCGCTTGATTTTGCCGAAAAGGAAAACATTAGTGAATTCAAGGCATCAGATGGGTGGCTTAGTCGATTCAAAGTTCGCCATAATATTGAATTTAAAACCATAAGTGGAGAAGCAGCAGATGTAAACATGGACACAGTAGAGGAATGGAAAACTAAACTTCTAGAATTAACAAAAGATTTTGCTCCTGCTGACATCTTCAATGCCGATGAAACCGGCTTATTTTTTAGGGCCCTTCCGAATAAAACCCTAGCAGAAAGAAGCGATAAATGCATCGGCGGAAAAATGTCGAAAGAAAGACTCACTGTCATGCTTTGTGCAAGTTTTACGGGTGAAAAACTAAAACCTCTTGTGATCGGAAAAAGTGCTAAACCGAGATGTTTTAAAAATTTGAAGATTTCATCATTGCCTGTTAACTATAAATTTAATCGAAAAGCCTGGATGACATTTGCAATTTTCACGGAATGGTTGGAAGGTGTTAACGAGAGGATGAAGAGAGAAGGGAGAAAAATTCTTTTTTTAGTGGATAATGCTGCATCACACAAAAATGTAACTCTGAGCAACGTGAGCCTGAAGTTCCTGCCACCAAACTGCACATCTAGAATACAACCATTGGATCAGGGAGTTATAAAAACTTTTAAAGCCAACTACAGAATTTTTTTTCTAAAGAAAATGTCTCTTGCAATGGAAGATGCAAATTCAGCAAGCGAACTGACTAAGAAGGTCAATGTCATGGATGCTGTCCACTGGATATCAATGGCCTGGAATGACGTAACCCCCACACTATACAGAAATGCTTTTACCGAGCTGGATTTCCACGTGTAGACAAACAAACACGAATTGATGACCAAGAAACAACAGCTTTAAGTGACTTGCAGTCAATTCTTCAGGAGCTACATACGGAAATGGAGCCAAGTGCTTATCTAGAAGCCGATGGACACCTTCCAGTTTGTTGCAATATCACCGTTGAAGAGGACGAGGATAGTGAAGAAGAAGCGGACGAAGCTGAAGAAACAAGAAGTGCAATAACGTTCAAACAATATGGCCAAGGGATTCAAGACCTTCTGAATTATGCAGCTGAACATCATCAGGAAGCATTTCCACTTTTGAAACAACTTGATAATATGTACGCTTCACGTGCATACACAATGCAAAAACAAACTAAAATTACACATTTTTTTAGGTAAAAACTGTGATGTATTTTTATTATTATTATTGCAATTCCCTTTTTTGTTTGTTTGTTTATCATTATGTAAAACTTTTTAAATTAAAAAAAAAAACAATGAGGTGTAAGAGTACAGGTCCGACTGAGTTTAGTTTGACATTGCAATAGCCGCCAAATCTAAATTCAGCACCTCCATCTCGGTAACTGGCATGGCTAACCAGGCTAAGTACTCAGTACAGTCGATAAATTCAATAAACATGTGTTTTGCTGATGCTCCCTCTATAATAAACACCCCCGTAATCTGAACACTTTTGTTCGGCGCCATGAGTGTTCAGAATAGAGAGAGTTCACTGTACACTTATGTTTAGGTCGACCCCCTAAATTCTGCAAGAGAAAATTGAAATAAATAAATCATAAATGTTCCTTCATAAGTTAAATGATTTCTTCAAACATGATTGGTTAGCCCATGTCTTCTACACTAACTCGTGTATAAGTTAACCCCTTCTTCAGCTTTGAAATTTTGCTAAAAGTGCTTTGATTTGCATAAAAGTATGTGCTGGGGGGAGGGATGCATACGGAAGGCGAACACAGACAGTTCAACCAACAAACAGTTCCTTTATAACTTACTCTCAAAAATTTACATTTTAAAATATTTATTAATTTCATTTTGACTTATTTTGGCTTTTAGAAGTATTGTTTGCAAAATATTAAATATCCTTTCAAGCTTTGCATTATCATTTTACTTTTACAGGGAAGCAACCTAAAAAACCCCTTAAATTCTAGAAAGTAAAGAACGGCAAAATAGTGTTCACTTCAGGGTCGGCTTGATTTCATCCAACCCGGAAAAACTTGGGTGGGTTTATCAACTTAAAAAAACCCAAGCAGATTCTTTCAAAATCTTCATTTAAAATTGTATTTTACCTTATTAAGTTAATGAAATATACTGATTTTTACCAAACATGACATATATATGTCTATAACACATGCATTATTTGCCTCTGGGTACAAAGTTTTCAGAGTTGGCTCAGAAATAAAAAGTCATTTAAAAAAAAACCTTATATGGGTTTTTCAAACTTATTTTTTAGAATTGTACTCCACGTATGCAAAGTATTAAAAATACTGATTTAAACAAAATACATACATAATTTAACATGGGCGTAAATTTCCAGAACTAGTGGATGGACTTAAATTGCTCTACAAATTAGAAAGATAACTTTTTCTTGATAAATAAGAATCTATTTAACACAGTAAATTAAAAAAAATAAAAAGAAAGAAAGAAAGAAAAAACATAATTTCTCTCAATCTAAGAGATAGATAGGTTTTAGGACCAACTCACAAATCCCCCTGAAGGGCTTGGGTCCCACAAAAGAAATAAAGTTCACAGTTTTATGCCTATGCATTACACACAACTAATTCAAAATGTTATTCAATACGAGTAATTTATTTATCAACTTAAGAATGAAAATAAAGATGATAGAAATAGGGAAGGAACAGTGATAGGCAGGGACGTAACTAGCTCATTTTCTAACTGGGGCAAGACCAGGCTTTAGTTCCCCCACCCTCTTATATACACAAAGAGAACTGTACATATTTATGTAAACACACACATTTAGTCAATTTTGCGCCCCTAAAATAATCTGCCCCCCCCCCCCCCTCTAGTTACGTGCCTCTATGCATAGTAAATTTTCTTTACATGTGTTCAACAGAATTCATCAATGTTTAGCTCCTCATTACCCTCCCTCAAAACCTTCCCAGAGCATAGATGTTATTGATTGGTATAGCACTTCTTCCTATGATGTGTTTCATAATTCACTTTAAAGTTGTCACTCATCTGCATTTTGGCAGTTTGAAATATGGTATGGGGATCCTAACTCCTCCTGGGGGGGGGGGGGGGGTTAGTTTTTTTTTTTTTTTTTTTTCAAATTTCTTTGACAAATTCAACAAAACATTGTCTATAATCTACAAAGTTTTGTAACTTGCAAAACAGTTGATCCCCAGCATTGTATATTACATGTAGTAGATGGTATTTTTAAATTACTGCGTTATTTTGCAATTTTAAATTGTTTTAAGCTTTAATGTGTAACATGAATAATTTTAATATTATGTATGTAAAACTTAAATTAATGTGCTTGAAATTTTTAAAATAGCACAACAGCTTATTATAAGATTATTTTTTGTTGATTTTTCTTAATCTGTAATATAATTCTGTAGTTGTGTTATAAATTTATACATGTAAACCTAGTTACATGTAAAATGGATAAGATATCTTGTCTATTTTACATGTAACTAGGTGGATGCCCAACCAGTGTGGCGAATATTTTCTGCATACTTTATTATTTGCCCATTAAGCTAAATAGGCTGAATATGGAATATTTATATTTGATGTGTCACTAGAAAAAAATATAACACTAAGAACAAATTTGATGATGAGATTTTTATTAAGAGTAATGAAAACTGTACAAAATAGAATGCATACAATATATCACATACACAGATGAAAACACCTTTTAGTTTTGTTATATTAAATGTAAACAAACTAGGATTTGAAAAATAATGTAGGATTTTTAAATAAGTATAAAAATCGGTGAAATGATAGTTTAATAAAACAAACGTTTAAAGAAGATCATATCTGATATTATAAAGAAAAATTGTTTTAAATTAGCTGTTTTTGTTTTTGATAATATAAAAGATGAGTAAAAAATTTGATGTATATACATAGTTCAAAATATAAACCGTCTGTCAATGAAAGAACTTTCATTCCATTTGAATGATAATGCATTTCATTTCCGCAATAAACATTTTCAAACAAATGTGCATGCAAGATCAACAAATGTATATTGCACTATGTCATTGATATTTCATCAATATTCAGATGCGTAATGAACCTTAATTTCCTCTGAATGGCAGGCCTCAAATTCCGAATTATCCTTTCGACTTCATTTTTGATGGAATCACCAATAAACATATACTTGATATGATAACTTGGAATATGTTAAGGATTTTTTCCCCATAAAGAATAAGATTAACGACAAAATTAAAAATGTTAAACAATTTCTTCACTAATTGCATAATTCATTAAAATAAGTCTAAAAACATGTTATAAGAATTACAAACCAATAATCTTACTATTTTCATTCATGCTAAAATCGAGCAGTAAGTATGTATACAGGTGGTATATCTTGCGTGAAATTTTTAGCACACAACAGCCCTTATAATAAGTGCAACTTCTAAATCAGAAGCTTAATAATGCTTCTATTGCTGAAAAAGAGCGAGGCATTTTTAAAATGGTCACTTAATAGGAATTCCTTCCTGGCCACATAATAGAGCATAAAATGATCTCCGGATAATATACATAAGTGAAATCTACCGACTTCCATTCCATTTATTTAGCTGCCCTTTCAATATGCTTTTTTCTGGCAATTTTTCATGAGAAAAACCTTCTTGCATAAACAATATTACACATTTATTATATTATGTGCAATATTCCTCAGAGGGTTAAAACATTTATAGCACATATAGTGCTACTTAAATGGCATTTATATGAATATAATTTTCATGAATAGTTTTTGTTTTCATATAATGTACATGATTGATTTAAGTATAAAGTATTTAACTGCCATGAAAAATTGGGTGTTTAAAATGTTATTAAAAGTATTAGAAACCTGAGGCTTGACCTGATAACTATAAAATCAGTAAGTCTTAAACAAAAACCTAAACAATTTAAGAGATTTTGACAGATGGCTAAAACAAATACGAACATGTGAAGGACGCAGACTTAGATAAAATGTAAAACTGCCTGCAAACTCAAATAATTTCTTTAAAATTTTCTGCAATATTAATTTTTAAAAAAGCGCTATGTACTCCCCCCCCCCCCCCCCAAGTCGTAAAATATAAAAGGCAGTCAGAAAATCCACAAAGAGAGTTGACACAGCTGCATACGGACTGAACCGTAAAAGTAGTATATTTGCAAACCTCTCTAAACTATTTTCCTAAACGCTATTTTTATAAGCGGTACATACATCTGAAATTAAATTTTCATTCACTAACTGAAATTTAATTGTGTTTATGAAAATGTTGTATTCACTTTCAATAAAAAAGAATATTCTGACATATTCTCCAAATTTCAACTTCAGCAGTATATTCTCAACTCATACCTAATAATTGAATGATTAAATTAATAAGTTTATTATTACATTAGAAACACTATTTACGACTAATTGTGCGCCCCTTAATTATCAATATTTTCTATTTAATGTTGATTTTGATTCGCAAATTTAGGGTGTTTTTAAACAGAATTTTTATTAATTTAAGGAGATCTAAGAGCCCTAGAAATCACTTTTTGTAACAGGTCTGTTTGCACCCTGCTGTTTACAGGCTTTTTTAATCCTCAAAATCCAACTCTCCTTAAATCGCGATTACGTCGATCACTTTGCTGGGATTTAACCATTGATCATTCAGAATTTTTGGAGAATTTGTAGAAATTGCTACCTTCCTCACCCTTCCAAATTGAATCTCTGTAATTTAGGTTGTGGCTCATATTTAGAGGGAGGATCTTATTTAAGATTTTGCAATATATAGACATATATATATATATATATACTGTAATAAAAAATATAATTTCACGTTAATTTAAAGCACAAATGAGCATTAAAATGCAGACATGTTTCGGGATTGCTTGGAAAGCCCTTTTTCAATGCGACAGGGAGCTTCTAGATACAAAACATTTGGATGTTTTGTAACTAGAAGCTCCCTGTCGAATGATACAAAACTTGTAAGTCGAATGATACAAAACATTTTTCGATGTTTTGCATCTAGAAGCTCCCTGTCACATTGAAAAAGGAATTCCAAGCAATCTCGAAACATATGTCTGGATTTTAATGCTTATTTGTGCTTTAAATTAACGTGAAATTATATTTTTTATTACAATTTACTTGCACAAAGTTAATTTATTTATATATATATATTTGGATTTTAGGCTTTATCAAAATTTTTAACTAGTAATATAAAGTAGCGCTTTTGAAAGAATATTTTTACAGGAAAATACATCATACAACAGAGCAGCAAGAAGAAAGCAAGTTTTAAGGATACAGTAAGTCACACACAGGATCAATGTATCTCATTTGCTCACAGTTTTTATCTACTGCTTCAAGCATTTCGTACAGTTCCACGGTGATCTATAAAAGATGAACCAGTGAGTTAATACTTATTCTGCTGTGAAACGAAAATACATTAAGCAAAAAAAAAAAAAAAATCATAATGCCATAATAAGAAAATTGAAAAATGTACTTATTATTATGTCTATCAATATAAGGGAATATACCAAGGCATGCATTATAGCTTCTACAGTGAAAAACATGTTGACTAATAAAAAAGACAGGCTGATTGCCAGCACTGTTTCCAGTTTATTGATATCTGCATGATAACTTCCTTTCTTTCCCATCATATTATTCAAAGTATCACGGGTAATCCAGCAATGCCTCCTATCTACAACTTAATATGATTTTCAGATTTTCCTTTTTTGTTAATTTTGTTTAGTTAAATAAAGTAAATAAAAATGAAAATCGAAAACTTTGTAAATAGGAGGTATTGCCATATCGCCAGCAATATCTTAAAAAGTAAAAAATTACAAATTTTCTCAAAATGGATTGAAAATTGAAAATAATCCAGCAAGTACAAGATAACTCGTAGTTTAGTCAGTCTCTCAGCTTCACCTACTACGAGTTATCTCGTCATTGGCAGTCAACATGCAAACGCAACATGACTTGATATGAAAAATCAATTAACACAAAATAATACTGCAATTTATCTTTTTTTAACATGAAGCATAAATTTCCTTATATGAAACAACTTTACTTATCGGGCAAAGCCTGCAAGCTTTCTATAGCTCCATTGTCACTCAGATTTTTGCCTCACTTTTTTGTGAAACCAAATATAATAAACATTGCAGTTTCTTTAAATATAATTTTAAAAGCATAAATTGAAAATGCTGGTACGATCTCTCAGACCTTGTACAGCAGTTGAAGGTAACAACTTAATATCACAGCATCCTAAAAATCATGATTTTTAAATACTTTTGTTTTCATTGAATCCCACTTTTTTTTTCTGATTCAACTGTGCATTTGGGTCATTTTACATTGGCTGGGTTTACCATATTTGTTGCAGAGATTTTCCTTAAAGATCATACTGATGAATCACGCCACTATCTTCGAATGAAAGTAGTTTCTTTGCTACAAAGAGAAGATCGTTTCATATATGTTAATGCTGTTGATGGAGAACTGGACAACTTTTGCAAGTTAATTTTCCACAACCTAGTAATCGTTGATTGTAAAATGTTAAAAATTTAAAAACATATTCAATTTGAAACTTTTTTAAAACAAATAATATATAGGGGGGAAAAGCAGAAGAATAATTATACATATGTTATATACAGTTAAAACATATGTTCTCACTTAATATCATTTTAACAGCAATATAAAAATGATTTTGATTAGTTTTTTCCTTTCCTTTTTTTTTTTTTTGAGAAAAAATAAAAATGCAGCACATTTCAAAAACAATAGACTCACTTCAGCTGCATATTTTGTTCTTTCAATGTGAAATCTTTGCAAAAATGGTGCAACCAAATGGCAAAGGAATAAAAACTGCTCCTCGGTCTTTACAGCTGGTTTAAATTTTCTTTTGAATAGCCTGCAAATACAATTAATGATAGTTTTAAATTGTAACAAATAAAAATTGTTTTAATTTGTAATCATGACAAAGCAAATAAGAATTAATTTAATTTTAAAAATAGTTAAATAAAAAATTAGAAGAAAGATTTCCTGCTAGACAAATTGCAGACAGAGGGCCTTACATTAGAGAGAGCAAGAGAGAGAAAAAAAAAGATTTGAATGAATCTAGAAATATATGAATGGTAATTCAAAAGCTTTTATTAAAGTTCATTAAATTTAATGTGAAATTAACACTAGAACCGCGGAGCGGGTCAATTTGACCCAAAACAATGTTTAATTTATCACCACGGGAAAAGTATTGGTTGAAAAAAAAATCCTCTTATGACTTTTAATAATATACGGTGAACAACAATTTACAAAATTTAAAACTTTGTAACATAAATAGCTTTCCGATAATTAACACTTATACCTAGAACCGCGGCGCGGGTCAATTTGACCCATAGGAAATACTAACGCTAAAATGACGAAAAACATGCATTTTCGCGGAAGTAACTGTGAAGCACTTTTTTTCCTCCACCCCTCGAATTCCTGAAATGGATTGTACCAGAAGGAAGAATAGAAAAGAATTTCGGTCAAGGTCATTACAATATGCTCGCAGCACAAACTATGTTCGAATGCAGTTGAATGGTTGCCGAAAATTTTTGGAAAGTGTTTCGAAGTTGAGTTTGGTAAATAGTATATGCATAAAAAAGATGTTTCGACGCCGTCATCTTACTATTCAAGAAGCTTTGGAATATTTCAACGAATTATCTGAAAATGATTCAGAAGGTGATTGTAATGATGAAAGTGTTTCGATTTTGAGTAGTGGGGATGAATACTTGCCTGATGACAAGGGACATTTGGATTCAGATAAAGAAACTGAAAGTGAAAATGACTCTGGGAATGATTTGAGAATTGCTGGACCCTCCCTTTGCAATAATAATAATTCATCTGATAAAAAAGGAAAATCAAACATTCCAAGAAAAGATACGCCAAAGTTTAAAAAAATTAATAGGAAATCCACAATAACATTCGAAGCTGGAAAGAATGAAGTTGGGAAAGATGGAACAGTTTGGAATGTTGCTGAAGTAGGAAGAATCGATAAAGGACGAAAACCAAAGTGTAATATTTTGAAAGAAGTTGGTGGTCCAACACCACATGCTAAACGTAATATTATGGATAACAGTCCCTCAAGTTCGTGGAGACTTTTCATAGACGAATTCATGCTGAAGCACATAAAGAAATGCTCCGAAGATGAAGCTGGTCACCAGATTCCTGAAAGAGAGTGGAATATTACATTGGAAGAAATATATCAATTAGTTTATATCAATTTTATATGCACGAGGAATATATTGTGCAAAAGGACTTAAACTGGATAGCTTATGGTCAAAGGACTGAGGACCACCATTTTTCCAAAATACAATGCCAAGGGACCGATTTCGAGAAATAATGAGATTTTTACGCTTTGACATAAAATCAACACGATCAAAGCGTTTAGAAACAGACAAATTTGCCCTTATTTCAGATATCTGGAATCGTTTCATCGAAAATTGCAAGACAAATTATACACCAGGTTCTAATATAACAGTAGATGAACAGTTATTTCCTACAAAAGCTAGGTGTAGATTCACACAATATATGCCAAATAAACCAGATAAATTTGGTATTAAATTCTGGTTGGCTGCAGATGTTGACTCTAAATATCTGATAAATGGATTTCCGTATCTTGGAAAAGATAACCAAAGTCCATCCAACGTTTCTCTTTCTGAAAATGTAGTGCTGCGACTAATAAGTCCGTATGAGAACAAAGGGAGAAATGTCACAACAGACAACTTTTTCACAACACTGAAGCTTGCACAAATATTAAAATCTAAAGACACCAGCCTTGTAGGAACTGTAAAGAGCTCAAGAAGAGAAATACCAGTTACTGTAAAAATGTCAAGATCCACATTGCATTCGACTACGGTACTAAACAATAAAGACATAAGTCTAACGGTTTATCAAGGTAAAAAAGATAAAAACGTTTTGTTGCTAAGTAGCCTTCATCCAACCGTAGAAATTTTAGATAACCCAAAAAAAACTACCTGATACAATCGCTTTCTACAACGGAACTAAATATGGTGTGGACATCATTGACCAAATGGCACGGAAATATACAGTCAAGTCTGCTTCCCGAAGGTGGCCAGTGCAGGTTTTTTGTAATATTTTGGACCTTGCTGCAATTAATGCCTGGGTTTTATATAAAGCTGTAACTGGAAAATCTATTAGCAGACGGCAATTTATTCAAGACTTGGTAGAAGAATTGAGAGAAAAGTTTGTTCTCGCCCGACAAAAAAAGGTGGAAAAAAGAGAATGGGAAATATCCAATGAAAACAATGGACACTCACAAATTAAGCGTAAACGAGTCAGATGTCACAGCTCGAAGTGTGAAAATAAAATTGTAGACATCTGCTCGAAATATAAAGCACCAATTTGTGGAAAATGTACTAAACTTATTACTAAGTTTTGCGAACAATGCATACAGTAAATTTGAGTTTATAATCTGTAAAACTAGTAAGTAACTAATTGCATTTTTAATTTTTAAAAACGATTATCTGCACGTATTGAAAGTAGATATTATTCTGTTTTCCCATTGAAATCAGGAAATTTGTCATATTTTGTTAAAGAGGCATGTTATTTTACTCGAGGACAAAAAAAATTTAAATAATACCAGTTTGTGAAAATGAAGGTAATTTCTCTTGATTTATATAATTTATTGAATGTAAATTCCGAGATATTAAAAAACAAAGTGTTTTAGTTAACTAAATTAAGCGCTTGTGTATTTTTATTGGTTTTCAATACAAGGGTCAAAATGACCCGCTCCGCGGTTCTAGGTATATCGAAAGTTCCGTGGTTCTAGTGTTAACTTGATATGTTTTTTCAGAAAATGGACTCTTTGTCAAATTTTCACAACTAAAAAGAATTTCAAATATAAACACATATATAATGCAATATATTTTTCATAATTTAATTACAATAATCAATAACCACAAAGTTATGTAACAATTTGACATCCTCATTGTACTGACTCAAGTAGCAGCAATATCTTTTTCAATTTTGTAACTTTGATATTTCATTATGCCATTTAACCATTTTTTACCTTAAACATCAATCTAGGACAAAATACGGTATGTTTGTGAGTTACAAATAGGTAATAGTTTTAATGTCCAGCAGATCTGCAGTTATTAATAAAATTGAAGTATTTCTAAACAGGTAACAAAGTACATTATTTTCTAACAAATTATTGTTTAAGAATAAATTATGCTTTTAGTAATTAATTTAATTTATAGTTTAAAATAGCTAAAAGGAGTTCTAATGATATGATTTATCTTCTAATAACAAGAAAAATCAAAACTAAAAAACAGAACATCAAAGATGAGAAATAAAACTTTTGCTTTATAGTGCCATTAATTACGAAATTTGAAATATTTGAGACTGTAGTACTTTTCTAATATTTCTTAGGGTTGTAATTCACACTTCATTTCTATTCTATTTGTTAAAATTTTAGATGTTACCACTATTTTGTATGGAATCTAATATTTTTTAAATATGTGTAAATAAATAAATAAAAATAATAAACCTTGCAAATTTACTTTCCTAAAATTCCAAATTTAACCCAACATAACTCTTGGTTGTAGAAAAAATGCAGAGGTTCTTGCTCAGTGATGCACACAAACAATGTAACTACAATAATACTGTAAATTAGTTTAACATGAACAAAAACATTTTAGCAAAATAAAAATTAAGCATGTCAGGCAACGTCCACTGTCAACTCAAAAAAAAAAAAAGCAGATGCAATTTACAAAAATATAGGTAGAAATGTTTGTGGATGAATCAATGCAAATCAAAAATCAGCAATTATATTTCAGAAATTAAACATTTTACAAAAAAGCAAAATACAGTTATTGCACAGCCTTTAGAAGGAATTGAAACCCTTGCTTGTGTGAGCCAAGCTGTTATGCTGTCATTCCCCAAACTGAGCTTAGGCAACACAGGCAAGGGGTTAAATCGACAAAATTCAGAAAGTTAGGCAATGAAGAAGGGGCTTTTGAAGTCTTCAAACAACTGTTTGCATTTTCTTATGTACAAATTTGTCAAAAAAAAAAAAAAAAAATTGTAAATTTTCATTCACCACATCTTAATAACTTTGCAAAAACTTAAAAGAAAATTCTAACATTTTAAAGTAAATAAAGCTGCAACCTATTAATTATACTGTATAATCTAATTAAATGCATTAGTTATTATTTTCTAAATGTTTGTGGGAACTTTGGTAGTCGAGTGGGCATCGGCACATTTGGTGCAACCGAGGTAGTAATAATATGATTCTCACTCTGGCCCTGAAAAATTTCCTTTGTGTTGTAAATTCCATTCTATACTTTAATTTGATGTGGGTTTACAAACAGCAAATTCACATATATGTGTGAGCATATGAATCTGAAACACGTGTCACCTAAATAAATCTTTGCATGTGCAACCATTATTCTTTAAAACTAAAACTAATATGCATGCCTATAAGAAACAATTGTAATGCATGTTAGTAAGCAAAAACCACAGTAGGTAATATACAAATAAAGCATTTTGCATGCAAGCAACTAAGTGTTTCAAAAGTTTTAGAAGTTTCTTTTGGTACTTAAACAAGATAGCTAGAAATAAGCTGTAAAAATATTGAGCCAAAGAGAACTGAAACAATAACTAAATCTATCAAAAACAAATATTTCGCTAGAAAATTGTCTTGATTAATTCAAAGGGATTGCCATTATTCATCATCCATTGTGAATACATTAGAATGTGTATTAAAGCAAGAAAATAGAAATGAATATTAACAGGTACATTCATAACTTACTCGGTTAAAGTGCAGATCTGACCAATGCTCGCATGATACCATACAGAATGGGTCAATGCAACTAAATAACAACATGGTAAATCTGTCATGCTTTTGTAACTGCCGGCAAAATCAAACAGAAGAAATGGATCAATATCTGGAGAGGGATTTGCCAATAAAGGAGACTGCATCATTTCCAAAATGCGATCATTAAGAACAGTCCAATATGCTTCCTAAAAAAATCAGCAAATAATTCATACATTTAAAAAATAAGATAAGTTTTCAATAAGTAGAAATTACAACCAGAAAAATATCATATTTACTGACTGAACTTATTTATTATTATTTTTTCATATAACTCTACAGAGAAATCTCATTTTATATGTACACAATATATCTTAATTGATGTTAATAAATTTTCTGCTGTTTTTTTATATTTATCTGTATGAAGAAAAGAAATGTCATATGAAATGCTAACTACCACATGCACATTAGTTAAATTTTTACTTTTAATTAAATCTTACTGCTGTGAATCAATTACACAATAAGCATCTACGCAATCAAAAGAAAACCGGAGTCTTGAAGTATGAGCCTTACATATTTTAAGTAAAGAATAAAATTACTGAAAGTAGTACTTGGATTTTCTGTAGCACTTGGAAAAAATACACTGTGTGTTATGTGCATAAATACACACACACATACAGTAGAACTTGATCAGTTGTTTCTCATGGGATCATTCATTTGGAACAATACTCATGGGAAACAACAAATCTGGGTCAGCATAAAGCAAGAGTTATAAATGGGGGAAAATGATAGATGAAGGCACAACGGATCAAGTTTTTACTCTGTAAATAGTGTAGATAGAAGATATTGTTATCACTTGTAACAAACTTGATAAAATGTACTACATGCCCTAACAGAGATTATTATTTAAATTTGTTTACGGATGAGCCTCAAAAAATGATTTTAAGTTTACAAATGAAACAACATCCTGTATTTTTCATCACTTCGCATATTATCAATTTCTTTTTAGGAAACCTAAATAAATGAATCATATATCCTAACCAGTAATGTAGGCTAGTATCCCTCCACTTTTTTGATTCAAGCATACCAATTTTTTTTTAATAAGTCAAGTTTGCCCAACCACAGAACTCTATGCCTTAATTAATACTGTGATATGGTATATCACATATTTCATTCATTTTCTTAATGAGGGGAATTTATTATTTTGTTTTTCAAGAAATTCGGGATAGCATTCATTTATTTTGTGAAAATATTAAGTGTGGGTTTTTATTTATTTTACAGGGGATTTAATTGTAAAATATAGGTTGGATTTATTGTTTTTAAATGTTTTTTTTTTTTTTTTTTTATTTTCAACGGGTGTAAGCGCGTTCATTATTAATATGCATCGAGCTTTTTCGTATCCTTCCCGCTCGTTTACATGCGTTGGCGTCCATTTTTGTTCCTTTCCTTGCGAGAGCAAAGAAGTGTGACGTCATGATCTTGTTTCATTGTGCTCTGTCCTGATTGGCTGCTTGGATTCACGGCGGTGCGAAGGCGTTTTTGGTGCACGTGGGGCAGAGGTTATTGAAGGCAGTGTGGCTTGTGAGGCAGCAGAGGACGCACGTATAGTTGGAGAGCTAGCCAGCGACCACCGAGTAGTTTATGATGGAGATGGTCTCAGCGTGGCCGGATCTAAATCCGCCGACCTCCTTTGACGATGAATAGATGCAGGAATGAAATCTCAACGATCCGTTAGGATCATGAAGGATGTGGATGATGTTGTCAGTATTTTTTAAGCAAAAATATTTTTTTTGAGGAGAAACAAATATAGGAAATAGTCTTCCAGCCAGCCATGAGCACGTGTCGTCGAAAGCATTCACATATTTCATCTCCGCTCTCCTGCCACTAAGCAGAACAGCTTTGAGTCCAACAGCCTTGTGTTTTTTTATATCGATAGCCATGCAAGTCGTTCAACTGAGGCCTCTGAGCAAGGCATAAAAGTTACCTTTTTTTAAAAAAAAATGAAGCGTATCCAACCTGTCTCCAGACATTTTTTTAGTCCAATGTTAAATTCAAGATCCTGAGTCGTCGATGTCTTAGTATTGTCATAATTTTTACAAGTAATCAAATTTTGTTCACATGTAGTGATTTTTTTTCGTGGTACGGAGTACTCCCAAGCCTTTTAACTAAATATGCCAAGTGAATAAATTTCCCTTTGTTTCTCCAAATGATGTGTAGATATCTATTATTTCCAACGGTGTATGCTGTGATGGGGTAAGTTCTTTTTCTTTTATTTTGTTCAAGGTTTCACAGTGCATCCAGACGGATGAAACGTCCTGGAGTTTTTGCGGAAGCACATGCCACTACACGGTTCGCGACAAAAATTTTTGGTTCAATATATAATGGGGGGAACTAGATTATGGTGCAAAAATTAAAGGGGGTTTACTAAAATTTTAGCCATACTTGGCCTTTCCACCAAATAATGGTGAAGCACCACGACAAATACAAGTTTATTAAATTCAGAAAAATAGCCTGGTCTTGAAAGCTATTTTGTATTCATAATAGCCCATGTTTTGTTACATCAGCACCTTTTCTTTTGCAAGATAAGGGCAGTCAAACACAAATAATATTACATTGCATTTTTTTATAATTTTATAACAAAAATGCTTTCACAGTGATGAAAAATTACTTACTGGCAAAGCAGTGAGCACTAAACCAACAGAATTCATCCAAGTCAAGATGTTTGTTTGAGAAGTCACAGCACGTCTAAAATATGTTATTTAAATTTAAGAGTGAAATTCACACATAATCATACAGTAGAGAACAATAAACAGTTTCCGATGGTCATATTGAACATCTAAAAATATTAGCACAATATTTGCACTGAAATTTTCTCCTGCTATATTCAGATATAGCCAGAGTATAAGCGTTTCAACTCCAGTTAGAATTAAGCAAGATATCAGTTTGTGAAGCATTTATGACAATTAGTACTCAAATAAATGTTTAAAGGAAAACTGATAACTGACAAACTAATCAAGAATAACAGCTCTTTTCTTCTTTCAAACTAAAAGGCATGAAACACTGTGGGAAAAAGTATGACAAATTAAAAATGAGCAAAAATTTGACATTTGTTTCAGCAACTTACCCTCGCAAGACAATGTCTATGAGAGCATTTCCAACAATGGTGGTTGAAGTAGGAAGAGCCATCAACTCGATGCAGGTCACATGTAATGCATGAGCAGCTGGATTTGAAAATTCGTTAAATCGCCAATCAGTGTGAGGAAAAGCAGGTTTACCAGCAATAGCTTACAAAGGTTAAAGATGATGTTTCTTGACAATTCTTGATTATAAATTGAAATATAAGAAATATACAGAAGTAATACTATATAATTGGTCCTTGAATTAACAAATAAAATTGAAATTTTAGCCCTTCATAGGCCTGTCATTTAGGGGAGCCAGAAGGGGCAATTGACACCCCTGGCTTTGAGAATATGAATTTTTAAGAATTTCTATGTTTTTCTTTTAGTGTAATATACAAGGAGATTATACCCTTGTGCACCCATCTGCACAAATTTGAAATGGGCCAGGCCCTTCATTTCACCATGTGTTTTTCAAATTTGAACACACACAGCCTTTGATATGCTTGAACTTCTCACTAGAGAAAATATGATGAGCCAAGGCAAAGGTGTAATTTGCCACATTGGGTGTACACAAGTTTTAAAGGTGATAAATATTTGTTGCATTTCTGCCTTACAGCATTCATGTGAATTAAATTCTGGTCAGTAAACCAAGTTCACGGTCATGTTGTTGAAAGTTTGTAGCTTGCGATATGTTTATATTGGCAGCAATAAAAAAAGTTATGCATTCACAATCCTTTTTATTTTATGATGTTCAAAATTTATGCAGAGAAACCAGTTAAATGAATGGGGGAGAAAAGGGGGATTAATTTAAGATGTCTAAACTTTTCATACAAAAGTCACTTGCATTTCAAGTGACTATGGGAATAAAAATAGAAATATTTGTCCACATTTCCACAATTGCCAAAAACATACCACAAAAGCAGACCTAACTGAAAACTGTTTAATTTTATGGATCATATTGGGTGTATACATAATCTTACTTAAAACAATAAGGTTCTAAGATCTCCAAAATCCAACATCTTGTACAGATACAAAAGGCATATCATAGCTGAAAACCTTGGAAGATCAAAAACAAAATTCTGTACACAGCATAAAAAATACACTTAATAACCCTCTTTTTAATGCAACTAATACTTGATTTATGGTATACCAATATAAATATACAACCAATGCAGATTTCCTGAAAAATAAATAAAAACTTTGCCTAACTGATAAACCAAGTTTACTTACTAATTCTATTAATGTTAAAAGTTGATTGCAATTTTTACATATGGTGTTGGCTTGAAACAACTTGAATGCAACTGAATTGAACTTTTCTACTGGGCATAGCAAAAAAAGAAGAGTGCAAGTTGGCTATTACAGAAGCAAAATATAGAAAGGTTTGAAAATTAGGGCAAATGCAAAATTACTGGTGCCAATGCTCAAATCACAAATTAAATAAAAATGAGTGAGTTTTATAGAAGTGGATGCAATCACATTTCCAAGTCAAATGCAAGAAAATTCCATACTAACAGGCAAAAGCATAATAATAGTTAAGATGCACAAATTTTACCCAAAATTGTGTAAAAGTTGGAAGGTATTTGAACTTAGTTAAAAAATAAAAAAAATCATCATGCAAAAGTTTTTTCCCTTTTACAAAAATTAAAATAAAAATTGGGATATTTTCTTGTTTCTCGGGAGATCCCCTTGAAAATCAGGAGACGTATTCTTGAGTAATTGCTTTTAAATACACTATAAACACAAAAAGGATACTATCAACCAATCGTCCAACTAATTTTACATAATAATCAAAATCTGGAATCCAATCCAAGTCATCAGCAGGCTTTTGAAGAAAAGTAAGATAGCCTTCACTTAAAGCCCAGCCTTTGGGCCGGATGTCTTTAAGAGAGCCTGTATAAAATAGTTATACCATTCACACACAAATCAATGGAATATTTCTTGTAAGCAACCAAATATTATGAAAGAAATATTTTTCATTGATGTTTTCTGAAATGTTACAAATTATATTATATTTAGCATAAACATAGTGTTCAAATAACGAACAGAAGAACCAAAAATACATTCAATTCCTGTTCAGAAAAAATATTAATCCAGACCTCTAACATATTATAAAATCTCATAGATCTCATACAATAAACATCAGTAAAACATTTAAACTTTAAATAGACAAATTTTAAACAAACTGATTCAAATAATTAAGGAAATAAATACCATTAAGCTAGCATATGATTAGTTTACAGTTATCATAATTATCAAGCAGAAATTGCATTTATGAATCAAAAAATATTTTGCTACACACAAGTGTGTGTGAAAGAATAAGTTTTTTAACTAGCAAAGCAAAACTGGAGTTTAGAGTGACTTTTCCTCTGTTAACTCAAGAAGTTTTAAACAAACAGAAAACAGACTCAACATCAAAAGAAGTCTACACAAAGTATTGTGGATCATAATTGTTCAAAAAGAAAAAGAAATTGTGTAAAGTGAAAAGATTTACTTCTAAAAGAGTCGGTTTATTCACAGCTATAATAAGAGTTGGCCATTTTTACCAATTTTATTAAACAGTTCCCCAAAAAATAAATGCAATACATTAAAACACTATAAAAAAAGTTTTCAAAAATAACAGACATTTCTGCTAAAAATAAATTTAATTACATATATATTACCAATGATGGCAGACACTAGTTGTTTCTTAAGAGCAGGGCGCTCTTTCAGTCTCTTTTCATAATAATGCAGAGTATTATATAGATATGTCACAGGATGATCTAAATAGAAAGATGTTCTTAAAAACCAAAAAAATTGGTAACTACATTTAAAAGTATAATTTAAATATACACATGTATGCAAACAGATCAAACAAATAACACAAAAAATTTGAACAATTATCTTCCATAGCAAATTTACTCATTCAATCATAAATCCTTAAACAGAATTGCTTTAGAGGATACATTTAATTGAAAAACAATTATTCACGTAAAGAAAGCACAAATGAGCATTAAGATGCAGGCATATGTTTCGGGATTACTTGGAATCCCTTTTTCAATGCAGCTTCTAGATGTTTTTGGATCCATTTGGATGTTTTTGCATCTAGAAGCTCCACTACTGCATTGAAAAAGGGATTCCAAGTAATCCTGAAGCATATGTCTGCATCTTAATGCTCATTTGTGCTTTCTTGTTTTTCAGTTTTACTAGTGCACTAAGTTCATTTATTTTATGATACATTTCTTATACAGAATGCATTTAATTGTCATACAAAGTTGACAAAAAATATTTTTTGGAACTAATAAAACAGTTTCCTAATAATAAGCTTTTTAATTAAAACAAATGATAACATTATGGTTCTGTTAAAGTGAAATAAACACTAAATGGAAATACCTTAAATAATATGGCAGACCAGCATTTTTTTAAATTTTTAGATCTGATGTGAGATAGGTATATTTTAATCCAAT
The DNA here is from genome assembly GCA_038502835.1 of Octonoba sinensis. Taxonomy (NCBI): domain Eukaryota; kingdom Metazoa; phylum Arthropoda; class Arachnida; order Araneae; family Uloboridae; genus Octonoba; species Octonoba sinensis. The sequence goes on from CM076599.1 coordinate 126,474,735, forward strand.
TACATTTATTATACATTATTGTTTCTGGGATAAGCATCTTAAGGTTTTATACTATTATATATTTCTTTCAAGAATTGATAAAAAAATACAAAAAAAACTCGAGATAAATTTAAAAAATTAAAGATAAATAAATTTGAAACGCCAAGGCAAGATGATTTTTTGCACAATATAAACATACTTTTAAGTCTCCGTGTAAAAACAATGCATTATAAAATTGCACTTGGCTATATTTTTAAACTATAAAAACCAGAATCATATCCTCATCATCATCAATAAGATCTTAAATTTAGAAAATGGCCACGTACAGTCCTACCAGCAAATGAAGAATCTGCCTGGCAGAGTACCAAGAAGAATCAATGTGAAAGGGAGAAATTTCAGGTATACGGAATGTGCCACATTCTGTTCTTGTTTTTGTTTGTTAGCATACTTTATCTCTACCGAGCTGTGGTTATATGCCAGTTTATAAATTTGGTTCTCTTGGCAAACAGGAGCAAACATTCTGATTCGAGTGCAAATGAACACACCTGCATAACAAACTTCCCAAAAACTCAACTAAATTTGTTCTTTTTTGCTATGTGCAGAGGCTCCCAAGTGTCAATACTGATCAAACTATAATTCTATTCAGAAGCAACACTCATGCTGCAATTTTTAAACAGTTAACTGCACAAAAAGTAATAGATAAACAATAAGTTTTATTCTGCACACAAGAATAAAAGAAGAAAAAATATTTAAAAAAAAGCTTCTGTGATTTAATTACCATGAAACTTGTATAAACATCCTAGTTTTTCAAGAAGACTTTCAATAGACATGGGCAGTGTGGGAAGCTCAAGAGATCTATGGATGACTATATCCATAACCTGTAATACAAAGAATAAGTAGCTGTACTTGAGAACATATTGTTTTATTCATCTCCAATAAACACATGATGGGTTCTCTTTTTAAAAAAAGTGAGGGGAGGGGATGAATACATAGTAACTTTCTACAATTTTACGTCTACAAGTGAAAATCAACAGACACAATCTAGAAAATGATAGAAGGAAAGACAGCAATAAAGCAAAATAAAGCATTAATGTTACATGGTAATTAGAATTTCAGGCAACTACATTTAATAACAGCATAAATACGAATGTTAACAAAAAGTTAGTTGCACTGCTTGAGAAAACAAAATATGATCAAAATCTTACAGTAATTTATTTCTACACTGAAATTCCATGCGAAAGTCACTTTGTGACATAATTGCCTCCTTTATTTAAACATTTATTGCAGCATGGCACAAGTTTTTCTATTTTTTCTGCAAAGAATTTCTGTCTAATATCCATTGCAGAGCTTCTACATCCTTATTTAAGTGATATTGTTGCATTACTTTTTTTGGGAGGGAGACAAAAAATATGAGAATCACAAGGTGCTAGACTTGGGCTATTTGAGGAGTGATTATGCATTCAGCACTTGCCAAAGTTGATGATTTTTCTATGCAGTAAATGTCGTCAACAGTATGACTTTGAATATGTTGTCCCATTTTGGATTTTGTGATTGTTTAACTTGTAATTTCATTTAAACTACATACTTCCTCCCATGGCAATAAATGTTAGCATAGTTACTATTTTTACACAAAAAATAAATCATTATATCTGTAGTTGCAAAGACTTTTTCACGACTTATTAGCAAGTAAACAAAAACTGCCACATCAAAACTGCTATATGTCATACGCTGCAGACACATAAAAGCCATTAAGTTAAAAAAAAACAAAAAGGTTTTATGAAGAGGAGTGCAACAAAGTTTGTTTTTGACCAAAACTCATAACACTGCTACTGCAGTTTGGTTCACGTCACTTTCATGAATTTCCAGAATAGTATGTGATATTTACAAACATGGTTTTCATTTTGAAGAAGTGGATAGTTAACTTATATATATATATATATATATAATTATTATTATTATTAGAAAAAAAAAGAATTTGGAATTGAAATTTACGGTAGGGGGGGGGGGGGGATGCTGGATGCCGCACAGGATATCTCGCTGAAAAAAAAAAACCATTGTAATCACATATTGTATGATTTTTTTTAATAAAGCTATTATAATTGATGTGAAATTGCTAATTATTATTAAGGCAAATGTTAACTTTTCTTAATTTATACATATGCTGCTGGAAGGAACTATTAGTGGAAACCATTAGGAACTATGTTTGAGCTGCACAATACTAGTTTTCTCAAAAAGCCTGGGACAACTTCATTGTTTTTGTGAAATTATACTTAACAGAAAATTAAACAATAAAAAATTACTTACAGGCAAAAATCTAAGGCACACATTCCCAAAATACACAGGTAAGTAGGTATGTTGAGTGCTTTGAGTGTTTAAATCATGAAGACCTTCAAAGTAGAATTTTTCTTGGTACATCTAAGAAGAAAAAAAAATGCAGCAAATTTTCAAGATTTTTTTTCAATGATCATTTAAAACAATAAAGCATTTATGCTGATGCTTCATTGTTTTAAATGATCATTTGTTAATCATTTTTAAATGAAACATGAATCAGTTCAGGATCTGAAGGGGAGAATGCATGGAAAGCCTAACGTAATTTTATTGTTAATTATTGTTATAGGCACTACAGTGCATATGAAAACATGTTGTCAGTAGTTAAAAAAATATCTAGTGCTCTTTTCTTAAAATATTGCTTATTTTTTCAAAAATTTCACTTGTCCAGTGGCAAAAACACTTTTACTCTTAAACCAATCCGGATACGACTTTAAATACATTTAGCTTTTTTAAAGCACATATTGTTTCAAGTATATAGCCATTTATTCCAGTGTTTTATCTTAAATGGCTTGTGAGTTACAAGCTTTTTCGTAAATGATACACCCCACAGTATTCCCTCCTTGTCACAGAGGTGTTGACCATGCACGAGGGCAACAACGTGTATTTTCAATCACTATAGTGCCTGTAACAATAATCAACGATAAAATTGTGTTAGGTTTTCCACGCGTGCTCAACCCCCTTCAGATCTCAGTCAAAGTATTCAGTACTTTAAAACAGTATTCGTGTCTTACCCTATGAAACATCAAATGCTTCTCATGCCAATCTGATTGCTTCCAATGTTCTGGGGAATTCTGAAATTCAAAATGAAACTTTTAGATGGGGAAAAAAATACAACAGGTTTGATTTAAAAGGACAGTATCTAAAATTCAGTCGAAACATTTCAAAGCTATAAAAATGTAGTAATTTGAGTGAATAGCTATGACATATATGACATAACATACATACTAGTAGCTATATGACAAAACATAGTAGTTTTTTAAATTGACATAAATGATGCAAAAAAATTTTGAAGACAAAAATGCTGGTTACAATAATTTTTCTACAGCATGTACCTGATACCTCATCATCATTCTGCATGCATAACAGTAGCTTCTTACAAAATTATCTTTCCAAAGAAAAATTAGCAGGACTTATATGATAGATGAAGTGCAATGTTTAGAGCAATGTTTTTGAAGCTTGTCTTGTTTTGCTCATTTTCATGTTTACAGAAAGAAAAAAGGGCAAAAGCTAAAACATTTCATGATTAAAACTCAAAACTAAAAAAGAAAAGTTGGAATAATCTCATCCCTGATTTATAAGCAAAAGAAGTTTTTCTTAAATAAAACCTTTGATAATACGTTAATATTAATAATAATATATATATATATAGACATGTGTATATATACAGTGATGCCGCTACACTTTGGAAATTACGGGCCCCTGGGACCCAGGACTTCCAAATTTCCGGGTCCCTTTTTTCTAAAAAGCGGGTACCTATTCAAAAAAAAGCATGTCACGGTTTTAAAGATATAAATGAAAAATAAATGCTTTATGGCAAGAACTTTTTTCTCAATACAATTAGCATTTGATTCAACCAAGAATTAAAACCAAACTCCCATATTCAAAAGCCAAAAATCAAGTGATTGATTTTCTTTGCCAAAAACTTGAAATGCCAGATTTGCGAATTTTTCGCAATGTCGATTACATGGAGAGTTGCACTTTCTTTAAACAGTGAATGCAATAAGGCTGCAGCAAATTAAATAGGAAAATTTTATTGATTATTTTAATTCAAAATAAAAGGCAAGCAATAGTTGTAATCATGAAAACGAACCCTTTACAAACGGGCGCAAAAAATGCAACCTTTTCATACTGGAGCATTAAAAGACCCGCATATTTCCAAAATTATTTAACATCGGGTTGTTATATTCTTAAAGAAAAATCTGGGCATTGAATCAACACATTGTTCAGTAGAAATCAGTTTTGTTCTGTCTCTTAGGCCGCAGCAACAGGGCAGTACAGGGGAGGAAACGGGCGACAATGTGAGCTGGCGCCGTTTCCCCACTCGCTCTTCCTAAAAAAAAAAAAAGTTGAAAGATTTTGCGTATTGATTTTTTAAAAAATATTTTGCTCAATTATTTTTTTCCCATGATACAAATTACGCATCCTTGGGGACGCATAAAACTTTTTTCTTTGTGCCCCACCTCCAATTTTTGCTCATTTGATGCACTGTAGACCGTCCGCGGCATCGCTGATATATATATACAGGGGTGGAAAATCAAAAATTCAATTTTGTATTTTAGCTTTTGTATCAGTAAAGAAACTCATTTTGTATCAGAATTATCGGTTTTAGTATCAGGTTAACTTACAATTTTTCTATCAGAAATTTCAGTTTTGTACCAGAGAGTACTGCTTTAATTCAATTTTAGCAGTGAAGCTGCTAGAAGAAAATAGTTTGTACAGGGATGATTCTCATCCGAACTTTCTGAAAAATTTTAAGAACTTTTTAAATTAACTAATCTTAAGATTTGTTTGAGGATACAGAGGTGACAACACTTCCAATTATTAAAGGAAACTACAGCTTTTCAGCCATTCCATTTTTTAGTTTATTTTCCCCCAATTTAAAAAAAATTTCTTAATAATTTCCGAATGTTTTAAAATTAAGCTTAAGGTTTTGATTGAGGAGCAAAATTCTTGGCAACCAATATTATCGCTTCACAGCTGTTCATCGCATATTTTACTGTGTGAGAAAACAATATTTTTATTTGCCCCCGCCCCTCCTTCCTTCACCAATGCCTTATAACGAGAGTTTCTTCCAATTGTACCGTGAAATTGGCGACAAATTTGCATGAACTTTTAAAGATCTTTATAATATTTTAACTAAATATTCTTCCTTCTTACAAGGTATAAGTGAAAACTTTCGAAGATATTTTAACATATGCTGCCTTAAAAAGTCATTTAATTACATAACTTTTATTTTAAATTTGTAATGCATACTCTTTACGAAAATTTCATGTTAAGATCATAATTTTTTTTTTTGCAAGGAATCGCCAATGTTTGTAATGATGAAAAAACAACAAACTGTTATTTGTTTCTTTTTAAAAAAACATTTTAGAGTATTAAAATCGCAATTTTTTGTGCAGCTTCCTTCAAAAATGGCGAATTTAAGCCTATTTGTATCATAGTTATCAGAAATTAAAAATTGATGCAATTTGCGCAGATTTTTCACCCGATATATATATCAACCATACTACAATACCACAGAACAAACCATTTTAAACTAGGGATGTACTGAGTAGCACTTTGGCCGAGTAGCCGAGTACCGAGTACTCGGCCATTTACTACTTGGCCGAGTACAGAGTAGTTGTTGATAAAAAAAGAGTATTGATGTGCACATGAAGAATTTTGTATATATTGAAATGAAAAAAAAAAACATTTTAACTACATAATATATATAAACTAATAAATAAACTAATGAAAGAAATTGAATGTAAGAATTCCAAAATAGAATTCTTTAAACCATTGTAACTCTTTGGCAAAAAAATTCCTATCTACACCTTCCAGCAGTGCACACAGTGAGCAAGTTTTTACAGAGGCAGGAAACATTTATAATGAAAAAAGAAATCGCCTGTCTGCAGAAAATGTAGAAAAACTTGTATTTTTACACCATAATTTACGACATATTGAATTTGATATTAATTATTAAAATATTTCTATTCGATAGAATTTTGTTATTTCCTTTTTCTTGCTGATAACTTCTTTACTTTAAAGTTGTTTTTTTTTTTTCCACTTTTTTAATTGGAGCTTTTATGTAGCTAGATTTTGATTTTCATTTAGAATTATATATATATATATATGTAATATATTCAGTTACCCAAAGAGAGATCATATTTAATGCAATTAAGTTACCACAAATTAATCCATTTAAAAGGTTTAGATGAAAAGACAATCTTTTCTTCATCAGGCATCTAAAAAGATTTCCAGGGCATAACATACGAGTTTCTGACATGTTTCACTGATTTGTTAAATCAAACATGTTGGACGCTACTCGTACAGCTTAAAAAGTGGCAAACAAAGTATAGAAAGTGGAAAAAATAGTCGAATTAGCATATGAACTTTACCAATATATAAGCTGTGTAAAAATATTTTATATACTTCATAATTTTTTTTAATTATTGCATATTACATATTTATATTTGCATATTATTTTACTAATCAGTTACAAATTTATCTTCTATTAGTAAACTTTTAAAAAATGACGAAATTTTTACAACTACTGTATAATTCCGAAAAGCCCCCACCTCCGATTTTCCCCCCATGGGGCAAAAAAGTAAATTTTCAGGGAGAAGCTAAATTCCGTTTCCCCCCCATCCCATAAAAACAAAGAAATCCAATTTCAGTTGCCCTCTCCCTTAGAAACTACGTAGAAGTCAAACAGGGTTGCCAAAATTTCTGACAGGAAGTAATCGAAAACATCTGGGAAAATAGCCAAATAGGTGAGCTAAAGAAGCTTTTAATCAATCGCCGCGGGAAAAAGTAGCCGGATCGGCGAATTTCCCCTAATATGGCAACCATGACGCCAATGAAGGAGGAGGAAAGCGGCCGCGCTCCGAAGGCTCAACCAATCAGCAAACAGTTGCGTCGGAGCTCTGTTTCCCTGCATCGTGCATCGATGCACGTGTGTTTGAGTTTGAGTGAACCATTTTAGGTTGGCGTTCAGCTGTAAATTCAAAGAGCAAATTTTCTTCTTTCAAAATGCCATGCTTGTTGAGCTATGCCGTCTTAAAAAAGTGAATTTAATTATTAGTATTACCTGCATTAAATGTATTCCCTTTTACTATATATTTTTTGTTTGGAAAAAATAAAATAAAACTGTTACGATATCGGGTATAGAACTTCCGATTATCCCCCCCATGCCATAAAGCAAAATTGCAAGTTTTGCCGAAATTCCGATTATCCCCCCATGGGGAAAAATGGAAGATTTTCAGAGGGAAATAGGGTGGGGGGATTTTCAGAATTATACGGTACTCAGAAATGGCCGAGTACTCAGCTAGAATTTTGCCGAGTACCGAGTACTCGGCAAATTGGCCGAGTACTCGGTACATCCCTATTTTAAACACCAATGAAAAATTTCGTTATTAAGAAACTTATAGTACTTACATCTTTAACAAAATCATAAACTCTATTTTTGAAGTCATTTGGTCTAATAAGTAACATATGAATTATGAAAAAACAAACTTGAGCTTCATTTCCTTCAAAACTACGTAAGGCCTGGAAATAAAATAACAGATTACAAAACATAAATAAATAAAAGAAAATAAACAAAAGAGGTCATGACCTTTCTGATAACTTAGGATAAACTTCATAGTAAATGGATAAATATTAATTGAAATTTAAAAAGGTTTTTTTTTTGACTATGCTTCAACACAAAGTTGAAAGGAAGCTTTAATGGGAAAAAAATAACTTTAATAAGGCATTATTACTCAAGAATAAATAATGCATCAGCAAGGAAAATACAAACAAAATTATTCCATAAATCTAAAACATATCATTACTGAATTAAAGAAAAGCGTCTTAGGAATATTGAAAAATTGAACATTGAATATGTCTTTATAATACTAAAAGGAACTGCTTTTGAATCAGAAAATAATAAATATTGCATAAATTAGCAGTATTCCATGAATAAACAAGATAAAATTTGCAGTAAATTCTGAAGTAATTTGCATATTTTTGCCTTTTTGTCAAAAATATGTGAATGCAATATATTTTTAATACAATGATATTTCCTGCCATTCCTACCATAGTGGACACCTAATTTATAGATTTGATATAAATAATAAGAATAATACAATAAAAACATAACTAGTCTACACAATGGAAAAATGTGATTTGATGCTGTTGATAAAAAATGAGCAGCTTTTATCTTGTGCAGAAAATGTTGCTTTCTTAAAAATATAAATCAAACTGTAGATACATGATAGGTGATACTCTTTCAAAGTTATAGCTATTTTTTTATTCACAATAAATACTATATTTCAATTTATGGCTACACAATTACCTGTCTCGTAATGAACAGACCTTTTGCATAATGACAAAATAAAAATAGTGCATGAGAACTCCTTTCAAAAGATATCAAAAATGAAATGTTATTTTAAAATGGTGATTTCACTATTTGAATAACATTTTTTTATATCAGAAAAGTTAGGGACACTAAGCTCTAAAAAGCAGCTTTCTTTGATGTCATTGAAAAAATTCCATTTCTGATTATATGCCGTTGATTACTCCTAAGATAAATGAAACAGAAAAAAAAATATATATACACTGCTTGACAATTGCTAAGGAATAACTGCTTTATGCAAACTAGCGTTCCCGATAGCCGACCAATAACAGTAACATGAAGTTCAGAGGGCATGGCAGAGTAGAACCCAGTATCTGTATAAAAGGCAGTGCACACAAGCTCTTCATTCATGCGAAAATTCATGTTGTTACGTGTTTGACCAAAAAAGCACCGAATGTTGTTGAAGTTAATTCAATGAAATTCAGTGTGGTGTTGCAATAATCAAGTGCAAAATGTCTGCAGGACATCATTTGAGTGCTTACGATCGTGGACGAGCAGTTGGACAGCTGGAAGCAGGTCAAAGTGTCACCACTGTAGCCACAGCAATTTGAGTGTCAAAAAGTGTCATCTCGCGATTAAAAAAGGCCGCTGAGAGTGGAAATGCTATGCGAAAGCATGCCGGTGGTCGTGGTAGGAATACCACACCTCAAGAGGATCGATTTGTATCCCTAGTGGCGAAAAGGAACAGGAATACCACTCCACGCCAGATAGCTGCAGACCTTGCAGCCGCTACCAGTACACATGTTTCTGCCAGAACCACCTCACGACGATTAAATGCAGTTGGTCTGTATGCACGGAAGCCTGTTCGATGCATCACGCTTCAACTACGTCATCGTCGAGAAAGATTACATTGGGGTAAGGAACATATTGGTTGGAGTCGCCAACAGTGGTCCAGAGTGATGTTCTCCGACGAATCCTGTTTCACTGTGATGAGTGATTCTGGTCACCAGTTAGTGTGGGGAGAGAGGGGAACATGTTATGCACAACAGTATGTTCATGAACGTGATTGTTACGGTCCAGGTGTGCTGGTGTTGGCAGGCATCATGCACAATGGCAGAACACCGCTTCACATCTTTTAGCGAGGCAGCGTAACATCCCAGCGGTATTGCACAGAGATTATTCTGGATTATGTTCGTCTTTTTAGGGGTGCGGTAGGTCCAGACATTCTGTTTATGGACGACAACGCGAGACCGCACAGCAGTGCTGAAGTATCGGACACACTAGAGAGTGAAGATATTGTCAGTGTGCAATGGCCTGTTAACTCCCTGAACCTAAATCCTATAAAGCATGCTTGGGATGCCCTTGGCAGGCGTGTTTCGAGCACCCCCTCCCCGAAACGTGCAAGAACTGAAAACCGCCTTAAGAGAAGAGTGGCACAATATCCCCCAAGTACTCCTCGATAGATTAATGAAAAGCATGCAAAACAGATGAAAAATGTGTATTAGTGTCCGAGGTAATCACACATCGTACTGCGGTACACTTATCTGTTCCATTTTGGCAAGAAGACCCATTTTTCGTGGCCGTTTGGAAAGCATCCAAGAGCCATCCTTTTATTTTTAATTTTCTTATTTTTTCGATGTGGCGATATCCGTGCCATTTTGCATGATAATATGTGCACAATGTCTCTACTAAATATGTACTCAGTTTCATTTCTTCAATCAATGTATATTATTAATCATTCCAAAAAATGTAACTGTTCCTTATCAATTGTCAAGCAGTGTATATGCAGGGGTCGATCCAACCTTTTCAATAAGATTCAATTTTTGTGAAAAGTCAAATAATTTTCTGAAAATTCTAATTTTAAACTTACACTCATAAAAAAATATTTTTTTTTACCACTTATTTAATAAATAATTCTGTAAAAAGGGGGATATGGTATTTTCGAATTATTTTTAAAGGTCCATTTTGATTAATTAGAATTTTGTGAAGAGAACAAAAGTGCACCTGGATTTCCTCTGGCTGGCGTGACCCCTCACTATACATATATATACATGCAAAGACAGTGCATTAAGATTTTTAAAAAATAAGAATCTTTGATTAAGAGGCTTGGCATGACAAAATGCAAAAAAATGCTTTTTATGGTAGACAAACAGCAGAAATAAAACATAAAATTTCTTCTAAACGAAAATATAAGACTATACTTCATATTTACCAAACATAATATCAATCTATCCAACTGTATCACATGACACTTCCAAATAAGATCATTCAAGGCATCAATATACTGAAAAACAAAATCATAAACTATTTATTAAGTGCTTTTTAAACAATTAAAAATAGTTATAGGAAAAAACTGCATTAGAAAACAATGGAATTATGATCTAAGTCAGGGGTCTCCAAACTACGGCCCGAGGGCCACATCCGGCCCGCGGACAGATTTTGTCCGGCCCGCGGAGAGCTAGCATACTTGAAAGAAAACTCCTTCTAGAGAACATATTTATTTTTTATAGCAAATTAAATTAAGTTTACTGAAGTAATCTATTTTTATGTTGAATAATTATTAATATGACATCTACATTGATATGGTCATGGGCTAACTACTCATAACATTGTTGTAGGTTATTATTTACTAACTAACAAATTATTGAAATGAATCCAACTAACATTTTATACATTTTAAATGAAAAGATAACTTATAACAAGCATAACGACATATGAAATACTAATGAGATTTATGTAATTGAGATTTTCCACTGACAATAGTTTGTAGTTGTGGACTAATTTTACTTGTACCAATTATTAAAAGAGATTTAAGATGCTCATCAGTTAATTTAGATCTGTAAAACATTTTTTGTGTACTTCATTTTGGAAAAGGTCTTCTCACACAAATAAGTAGTACCAAAAACAGAAAACAGCCCACGAGCAAATTTATGCAAATTATCAAATTGTGTCAGTGGAAGACACTTATAAAATTCCAACAAAGATAAGTTTTGATATTTGTTCTTAATTATATCACTGCACTGTAGATCAATCATTTCCATTTGAAGTTCCGGGGCTAGGGTTTCAATGTCAGTATCAAAAGGATTCTGAAAAATCTTAATTTGATTCGCAATGGCATCAAAGTCCGAGAAACGAGTATCAAAATTTATTTTCAAAGCACTCAAAGTTTCGATTGCAAAATCGATAGGAAACTCGGTCTCAGTGGTGTGGCTAAATATTTCACATGTTTTAAAATGTGAAAAACATTTACTTCGTAGTTGTGATTGAAACAGTATCAATTTCTTCCGGAATGATTTGATATTATTGTATAAATCAGGAAGATGCTGGTTTTCTCCTTGCAATCTCAAATTCAGTTCGTTCACATGTTTTGTCAAATCAACATAGAATGCTAACTTCCACAGCCATGCGTTGTTTTGCAATTCAGTAAGAGGGCGATGCTTTTCATTCAAAAAAAATTCGATCACTGCTCGAAGTTCAAAAAAGCGCTGAAGGACTTTCCCACAACTAAGCCAACGTACGGCAGTATGATAAGGTAAGTCATTTTCTCCAATCTCTTTAATAAATTGTACGAATTGTCGGTGATTCAGCCCAAAAGATCTGATAAAATTAACAGTTGATATGACTGGTTTCAGAACTTCAGACATATCCAAACATTTTCCGCACAAAGGCTGTTGATGAATGATTACAATGTAAGACTATTGGTTTTGAACCACCGTCATTTTCTACAGCCTTTGACACAAGAGCGACCACTCCTTTATCTTTCCCACTCATGTTTTTGCCTCCATCAGTTGTAATACATTTCAAGTTTTTCCATCGAAGGTTCTTTTGCTTAATGGCCATTTCAACTCCTTTAAAAATATCTGAACCAGTAGTTGTGCCATGAATACTATACATATCAAGAAGTTCTTCATGCACTTCATAGCTTTTATCTACTCCTCGAATATAAATCAACACCTGAGCAGTATCTGACACATCCATTGACTCATCCAAGGCCAAAGAAAACCACTCAACATGTCCATTTTTGTTGAACAGTTGAGAGGATATATTTTCAGCGATGTCTTCTACCCTTCGAGCCACAGTGTTTGCTGACATACTGACAGTTTTTAATAAATTTACCTTTTCAGGGCACATTTCTTCGGCTACTGCGATTATGCATTCTTTGACCATTTCTCCATCGGTGAATGGTTTTCCACGTTTTGCAATTTCAAGAGCCACACGAAAGCTGGCACGAGTTGCAGCCTCTTGTTCAGTTTTGAGTTTTGTAAATAAAGATTTCTGCGATTTCAATCCGCGCTTCATAGCTTCGAATTTTTCTGTCCGCAAACTTCCTGTATATTTTGAGTAATTTTGAAAATGTTTTGCTTCATAATGACGTTTAATGTTATATTCTTTGAGAACGGCTATGCTTTCATTGCAAATCAAACATAGCGCCTTGTTACTGGACTCAATTACGAAATACTGAATGTTCCACTGATCTTTGAATTTTCTGCATTCACTATCAATTTTTCGCTTCTTTTCCATTCTACTAAATCACACACAAAAGCAACAATTCAAATAAAAATATTGTTACAAAGATGTCTTAAACTTAAACACGCACAAACACGTTTTAAGGAGGTACGCACTATTTTATTTCACAGCAGTGTCATAGGAACTGACTTGTGGTTGCGCCACTAGCCTTCTTATATATTTCACTTACTGCCATCTAGAAGTGAGTGGAAGACACCAGAACTTTATCGAACCAACGAGATTATTCTGTAAGTGCTATTAGCGCCATCTGTTAAAGGGTAGAAGGTACTACCTATTTCTGCTTGTGTCCACCAGATGTCCTGTCACGTTACTCCTCATGGCTCGCTCGTACTCTACGACTAATCTAGAAATTACAGATAATGACAGGAAAATTAATAATATGCAGTGTTGCCGTTTTGCGGACTTTAGTTCGATTTGCAGCCTTTTTTAAACGTGGCGTACTTTTTCGGACTTTTTTTTTCATGTAAAAAAATACTCATTCGTTACTTGAGTACTCGTTAGGAACCGAAGTAACGATTACTGAAGAAAAAAGTAATCAATGATTACTTGTGTATTTCATTACTTTTGTAATCAATGATTACTATGGCGATACGATGCGGGTACCCCATTATAACGGATACCCATACGATACAGAAAATACATCAGCTTCCCCGTCGCTAATGGCATCTGGCAAAAAAGTAATCATATTTTACACCACTAGTGGACTGATTCAACTTTTTACCACCGGCAACAATTAATGATAATATGGTTTTGGCCCTTCGAATTTACTGGAGTAATCAATATGGCCCTAAGGCTGGAAAGTTTGGAGACCCCTGATCTAAGTAAATAGAATGTGAGAAGAGGATGTATGATGAGAAACATGTAGTTTAACCCTTGTTAGAAACTTATAGTTTGTTATGATTGCTAAAAATGCATTAATGAAATAAATTCATAACAGTAGTTGGGGGATGTTTGATTATGTGCCAGTATTTATCGTTAAACATCTTGCCCATTAAATGTTTATTAAATGGTTTAATTTCTAGAAATAATCCTTTCAGGAACTATAAAATAATAGTTGATTTTTAATCAATTTTTGATTATAAAGTAATTTTTATATAGTAATATTACTACAGTGAAAATTGTTTAATTTTTAACAAGAACTGGATGTGTTTTCATATCTTAATAAATAATTAAGTGCAGCAAATTGTTAACCTTTTCTCCTTGGTAGTCACTTTAGGAACAAAACACAATTAGCATGTGTTATTTATGCCATTATATAATAGCAAATGTATGAGTTTGAACTGTATTATTTTACAAAACAAAATCTATACCAACAAGGCTATTGCATTGCAGAAAAAAAAAATCTTTGACTATACAATTTATATAGCCATGGCTACAAAAAGGAACTTTTTCCTGATGTAACAGTAGTACCAGCATTATAGAGGAAAAATTATCAAAGCATTTGCAACATTAAAAAAAAGAAAAAAAAATCAACAAAAAGCAATATATTTACCTTAGTAACATGTTGCCCTCCAACAGAATTGGCAAATTCAAACACTAGAAAATCTGCAAATGTTCTCAGATGAGCAGAAAGAGCTCTTGCTCCAATTCGGTCTAAAATTCTTAAAAAGTTTAAATGCATAAATAAAATTATCAATTGAGTTTTAAAACGATCACATAGGCACTACAACAATTTAGGCTAAAATTAACATGAAACTATCAGAACATAATCAGACATAATTCATTTTGAAAAAGAAGAATGAACAGAGGACTTAATAGACACAAAAATATTCAGAGCAATTTTATTTTATTTTTTAAATATATTTATTACAGATATTAAAACCTATTGACCAAATTTAATCATTTTTCATGATATAAAATATTAGATAGTGATAAGGAAATTATTTCTATGACAAGATATACATGAATGACAAAGGTATTTATTCATGTTAGGAGAAATTTAATTTCAAATATTTTCTTATTCAATTTCTATTTCAATTTTCACTACAAACACTCTTTTTGAAATCACTACTAAAGTTCAATAAGCTTAGAAAAATATTAAAAAAATTACTTGTATGCAATAGTTGAAATTCTGTCATTGTCTAAAAGCATCTTCCATAATAAACTAAAATAAACAAGCATATAAAACTTAATTATATAAAATTTAATTCATATTTTAACTACCATTAATATTTCATTCCCATTACAAACACACATTTAAATTCCAAATTAAAGATCGTACAACAACTTGTTAAATAATAATAATATTTTGGTTTCTACTACTATACAAACGCATAGTTCCTAAATGCAAGGAATTATTGACAGTAAAGGTGCTACACAAAACTAGCTCAAATATCTGAAATATATAACACTTAATCACAAGTTATGTAAGGATAATCTATTTCTAGTCATATACTTGCTACATCAAAAAAGTAAGTCTGAAATTAACACTTAACACTATATTATATGCCTTATTAAAGTAAATTTACAATCGAGGCAATTAATGGTTACCAGATTAATGAGATTTTTTGCACACATTATTGAAAAAAACTAAGTCAATAATGAGTGAGCTAGCTGACTTAGTTCTTGTCAGTAATGTGTGCAAAACATCTTTTCAAGGCTTCAAGTGGAATTGAAGATGAAGTATCAAAAATGCCCCTTTTTTTCCCAACCTCAAGCTAGTTTCACAAAGTTACTAATCTTTTAAAGTTATATTTGCATATACAGTAGAGCCCCGATCAACTGTTTCTGGAGACGAGTCCATTGATTTTGAACGATAGACATGAGGCAACACAACCAGAAAAAAATACATGGCAATAATAAATCTGTGAAAATAATTCATAGAATAATAATAAAGTTATTTAAAATAACAAAAGCACAGAAAAAAAGAATAATATTTTTTTAAAGTGAATTTAGAAAAATATTATTTTGAATAAACTTAACAGGGGTGATTGCGACACAAAGTAAAAAACGCAAAAAAATTTTTACGCAAAAAGCCGGTATCACCTTTTATGCACCGTAAATTATACGACAGCTTTTATACACGTATAGCTACAACGGCATGTTTAAAATAACTTTTGAAATTAAAATTTATATTTTACTTACCTACTTCAAACTAATAAGAAAAATTTAATTTATTTATTTTTTTGAAAATAAATTGTAATTTATAGTTATGAATAGGAATTTCCCACGACTATATATTTTTTGCCAAATTTTTGCAGTGAAATACTTTTTCTATTCAGAGTTGTTATTTTTTTATTTATTTGTCAAATATCTGCAACTTTTAAAATAAAAGTTGAGAAAATAACTTGAAGTCCAGCGCCGATTTCAGGAAAAAGACTTAAAAATGCGTTATTATGCAAAAAAAATGAAGTTCGGAAAATGAGTTCAACTTTTGTGATGTTTATCGGAAAAATAACTAAATCCAAAAAAACAACTCCAAGTTTTTTTTTAATTATTATTATTGTTCTTTTAAAAACAAAAATTAAATCCCGAAAAACTTTTGGCGACTTTTACATCGGAATGTAAACATCGACAACCCTGGGATTTGGAGCCCAAAAAAAAATTACAAAATGGCGCTAACACCCAGTTATCCATATCCATAACAATGAAAGCACGTTCAGAACAAAGACGGTTGGCACCGTTACAACCTTTGTGGCGTAAAGGGTTGCTAAAAAAGGAATGTTTATCGCTTTTTGGCATATCTTTTGTTCCCATCAGCTAAATTTTCAATTTTGAAGACTAAAAACTCAAAATTTTTAAAACACGGATGGAGGATATGAAAAACGGGGTACACTTGGAATACAATCACCCCTGACTTAAATACTTAGGTGATTATGCTAAGAAAAGTATAACAAAAACCACATAAAAATGAAAATCTCTAGAAACTTTCGATCAATATCAAGCACATAATGCTCAAATAAAACCATATATTAATGTCATGTCAAAAACTATTTACTTTTAAAATATTTTAGTTCATTATATATTTTTAAATACTTATTATAGCAAATAAATTTGATAAAGCATATTAAAGAATCAGTAACAAAATAGGCAACAAGTTTACGACTAAACAAACATATGTTCAACAAAAAAGAATTGTATATTACCACAAAAAGAGGGGTGATGAGCCTTGATGTGAAAAATGTGATATTATATCATTTTCGTTACTCATGGCTAAAATGGGAAGGAAAAAAGAATAAATACTATTAAAAAACTGTTGGTTTAAAAAAATTAATTGAAATACAATTACCAATTAATGAATGATGCATTTTTATCAATATAAATCGAGATGACTAACAGAAATTTTGATGTTGGGTGCTGGGGAAAAAATACATTACAACACAAAATAGGTTTAATAAAATAATACGAAATGACAAGGCACATTATTGGAAAGAATACTTTTTGTCTTGCATGATAGCTACATTATAGATTTTGCTTTACAATAAGGACACAACAAATACATGTATCTCATACATTAACTAATATATCAGGGGTCGGTCCAGCATTTTCAACAGGGTCCTGTGTTGGTGAATTTTAAAAAGATTTTTGTGAAAAATCAAACAATTTTGTGAAAATTGAAAAATATAGAGACAAAAAATATTATTATTATTTGCTACTTCTTTAATAATTAATAAATAATAACTATGATTTGGTAGTTTAGAATTTTGTGAAGGGTCCGAAAACGGACTAAATTTCTTCTGGAGCGACACCTGTATGCAGTAACCGAAAGAAAGAATAACAGCAAATTAAATTATTAAAGCACCTGCTATCCTCAAAAGGATGAAATGTAAAATATCAAACCACTCAAGTATGTACCACAACAAATGTGGAAATACAAGATTCAAACATTAAGTGTATTTATTCCTTCCGGTTGGAAGTTCGACATCCTAACCACTAGGCCACCACGGCCCTGCATTAATATGTACTGACAATTTTGGCTAAGTTTAATATGATTTAACAAGAAAGATTACACAAGAAATACCTACTTTTCCATTTTCTGTACTCTTCTTCAACAGATCTTTTGAGTTGAGCTTTATTTTCTTTTGCAGCTTGATGTTGCTGAAAAAATTCTGCTAACACCTTGGGGAAACACATTAAAGTAAAACTAGACCAACTGTGGGGGGTGTGCTGCATTATTGTAGTTAGAATGTCTTGACACCATGAACCAGACAAAGACTCAGAGCCTAATATAAAGACCATGAAAACATCACTTCTTACATACATAATTAATACACATGAGTTGGCAAATGGTAAAACTCATTACAAATCTAAAATATAAGATTTGTGGAAAATCAAGAACTTTTAAAATGCTTTTATTGCACTAATCTTCAGAATCACTAATTTGAAAAAATGTAACAAAAAAAAAAAAACCCAACGAAGCTTTATTTGGATGTTTTTGCATCCAGAAGCTACACTATTGCATTGAAAAGGGGATTCCAAGCAATCTTGAAACATGTATCTGCATTTTAATGCCTATTTGTGCTTTCTTAACGATTAAGTTCTTATTACACTTTATTTGCACAAAGTTAATTTATTATTTTATATTATTTTATCATATAGAATTTAGTTTATGAAATTACAAAACTTTATAGTTAGGCAAGGAAACCTCGAGTAATACAATAAGCATTGTCAAGGTGTCCATTATTATTATTATAATTCCCTTATTCGTTTTAGTTAATTTTTCCATCTGTAATCAACAATAAGCATAATATTGAATATAATTCAAATATTTAGTTTTAAAAAATGTAAATGTGTGAAGTTTCACTTGTACGATGTTAAAACTGAGCATGAAAACTCTTTTAGAAACACAATATGCATAATAAGAGGTCATTTTAGGGCTTTTTTTTTTTTCTCCTAATATTTCAGTCTTTAGTTAATGAAGTTTAATATAAAAACCATGAACCACAAATTTGGTAGATGTAAAAGTCTTGAATTCACTGGAGCATATTTCACACATATTCTGTTTAATAAACTGTTTGTAACATAAAAAAATGTGTTCTGAAAATCAGGTTGCCCCTATATATTAATCAGATTTTTATTCAGGACACTGCTTTCTTTCTGTTTGAAACACATTCCATAAAATTGGTTTAAGACCTTTTATTTTTGTTGTAGTACTAAATCCAAAAAAGTTAATATCATAAAACTGTTTTTAAGCATTTTCATTCCTCCTTTTGTTTGCTAAGGGGCTTAAAGTATAAATTGTTGGGAAAAAAAATACACCAAGCAATAATGCAACAATAAGAACAGTGAAGAGGAAAAAAAATCTGAGAACATTCCAAAAGAAATCCGACTTTCAGATTAAACAATACATATAATATATATCTTCATTAGTATATCATGCAAATATATTGATTAGATGTATATACAAAATATTTTCACACCTGTTACATGAATAGCTCTTGCAATTGTTAAAACAAGTACTTTATTCAATTCTTCAGACTCGGCAGACAATAAAGATTTTGGTTCTGATGGCAATCGAGATAGCTGTGGTTGAACTTCTGCACTTCTCATACTAGCAATCAATTTTAAAGCAGTGCTTTCAACACTAAAATAATGCAAGGGAAATACTTTACATTTAGTTTCATTTTCTTAAAAAAGAAAAAAACAAATCAGTATGGTATAAAAATAAATCAATTTCTAATTAACAAAGAAAAACATAAATTTTAACACAATAAATAAAAGTATTTCATTGTAAAATATTTTGGGCACACCTAGGCACTTCTCAAGGAATTTGAAGGACCTTATTTTGTTATGAACTTCCAAAAACTAACATAAAAGGGGAAACAATGCAAAGGGAAAAAGAAGATGATTAGAATGACTTAATTTTTTTAAAAGAGTATTATAACTGCCTAATGACAGAAAATCGGTTTTCACAAAGTACTTCTTTTAGACAAAAACAGATTCGTTATTGGTAGGCCTACTGTCGTAAAATAAAACATAACTACAATATTCACTTGTTATACATATGTTAAAATAAGAATTAATAAACACAATTGTTTTCAATACATTTCATTTGTTATCTTTTTAAAATGGCCCTCATCTTCACATACAAAACGCATAAATTTCTTCATGCAAAAACAAAGTTTGTGGTAGAACTATAATTTGCTCAAATATTTTTGATAATTTCACCTTTGTATGTGATAAACATATAATAAAAAATGAACATGCATTTCCTATTTTCCATGATGTTTGAAAACAATATTGAAGGAATTAACTACTCAAGGACATGAAAACCATGGAGCAATTTTGCACAAATGAATAAATAGGATAAGACCGCAACAGAAAGGGATTGATCTGGTGTCCTAAGACATGGCACCTAGGTGTATTCTAGCTAGCAATAAAGTGCAACACTTTCAAATTAGTAAAGAAAATTGAATAGATGAGATCTCAAAGAAGCAGAAAGATTGAAACTGAAAGATCAGGGAATAAAGCAGAAAAACTCATAAGACTTGTAGCGGTGCGAGTCAGTGCTTCAAATAGCCCTCTTTGCTCCTGCCCAGGGGGCGCGCCTTTTGGGAAAGCGGTAAAGAATGCGGCTACTACCAAAACGATCTTGGTTCTACTCCCGGCGCTTCACAGCCACTCTCGCACCGTTACATCTTGCGAGTCTTGTGCACACCTAACAGCCTGGCAAGCTCTTTGAATGGTCTGCTGAGGCAATCAGGGCTTTCCAGAAATGTAAAGAGGTCTTAGCTGAGGCAACATTGCTTGCCCACCCAGACCCATCAGCTGCCCTTGCTCTGCATGTTGACGCTTCGGATTTTGCTATCGGCGGAGCTCTACATCAGATCGTAGATTCTGAGCTGCAACCTCTTGGGTTTTTCTCACGTCAGCTCAACTCTGCTGAACTGGCATACAGCGCTTACGACCGCTTACTCATCAATTCGCCACAGCGCTTACGGCTGCTTACTCATCAATTCGCCACTTCCGGTACATGTTGGAGGCTAGGGAATTTACCCTGTACAGTGACCACAAGAATTTAACATTTGCTTTCAGGCAAAAATTTGATAAGTGCTCTCCACGACAGATTCATCAGTTGGATTTCATATCCCAATTCACCACTAATATTCAACACATCCGTGGGATTAACAACATTGCTGCTGATGTAATGTCTCGCACCGCTATATCTGGTGACCCGGCATTTACGCACGCAGCAATGGAGACCCGAACACCCCACAGATGGCACCACGAGATGACTTGCTCGCACGCATTCATGCAGTCTGCACGCGCTCGCACTTCCGAGCAAACAGGCCCAAACTTCACTCACTCACGCAGCAACCTCAAGCAGCCTTTCTCTCGCGCTGGTGCACCCATCTGTGGTAAAATATCGTTCACTCTTCCCCTACTCGTTCACTGGGGGCGGAGTATGTAGCGGTGCGAGTCAGTGCTTCAAATAGCCCTCTTTGCTCCTGCCCAGGGGGCGCGCCTTTTGGAAAAGAGGTAAAGAATGCGGCTACTACCAAAACGATCTTGGTTCTACTCCCGGCGCTTCACAGCCACTCTCGCACCGTTACAGACTAAAGAATTGTGACTTTGTACACTTTAACATTTTCCCTATAGCATTTGTATAATTACTGTACTAGTAAAAATTCTGTGTTTGAAACCAAGCTAACAGTTGCGTTTAACCGACCAGTGAATAAACACACCTCTGTGAATGAATAGTTCAGTTTTTTCTTTCAAAAATAAGGTTTCAAAAGATTTTTTCTAGTGGATTTACAGCAGTAGTTTCCTTCCGTCCAATTCCAAGCTACCCGACACTTAATTGGTTATTCAATAAGTCAAAAACTTACATGTTTATTAAATGGGAAATTTTGTGTTCATTCAATGGTGATTTACCACTTTTGTTGTACTGCTTTTTATTTTCACATCCAAACACCTGAAGCAGTGCTAGTTAAAACTGCCGACTTATTTAACAACATTTACACCATAGCAGTAAAAATATATATTAACTTTTAGATGTCAAATACTACATATTTTCTTTCTACAACATACATGTTGGCATAATGCTCTATCAAATAATAAGGCTAAAATTAATACATCGACTACTATATATACGCATAAATACATGCTAACAGTGCGAATCGTTCCTAGAATGCCTCTGAAGAATAACAAAATCCTTCACAGGTCCGTCATTTAACACCCAGAGGGGGGAGGGGACCAAAGGATATATTTTCAATGCATATTATAGGTAAAAAACAACAAAATATACAAAAAATGAATAAATTCAATGTATTTCTAAAAGTCAGGGGTGTTCAAGTGATCCCCCCTGATTGCTAATGCTTCTTCAGCGGATATATATCACTTGATATATATCACGATATATATATATATAAGCCCAATCATAAAATTACACCATTTAAAGTTAAACTCTTTTAAGTCATCTTAGATTATCCTATTGAGTCACCTCTAAGTTAATGAAATAATGGTAAAATATAATTCTGTGAAAGGAAGCATAATGGACCAAGATTTATAGTGATGAGCAGGATAATGATGAGACTGAAAATCAGAAAATCCACAACGATAACGTTTCCCTGTTTTATTGTTAAACAGTATTCTCATCAGACAAGTAACACACTAAACATGTAAAGTCATTTTCTCTATGTTTATTTTTTAATATTAAACATGACACCAATCAATATCAATAGAAACTTTTAGTAAATTTCTATAATTATGTTATACAAAAATTTATTAGATATAACATAATAGACATTTGCTCATTATGATGAACAAATTTACATGTTACGTAAGATATTTGTTCAAAAAATGTATTGCAGACATCATAAGAAAAAGACATTTACATGAACCTAATTTTTGTTTTAAGTGAAGTGATAATTGTTGAAAATATTGATATTATAAGTAGAAGCAAATGTGTACTGACTAAGTGAGCTTTAATTAGAACTTAACTTAGTTAACAACATTCTGGTTCATATAATATTCCATATTTAAATAAACATAGTTGCTAAATAATTTCGCCTAAAAGCATCTGTGATATATATCTATATCATATCTGATAGTAAGTTCAGTAAGTTTACTCTGAAGTAAAACAACAACATAACTAATTAGAATAATAAAATACCTAAATAAACATACCACAAATGAAGTTGAGTTTGATTAGTCTGACCTACAGCTGCAAGACTATGTAAATGGTTGAGCAACTGAACTCTGTAATGTGGCTGAAAATGGTGCAAACGGTAACTAAACATTTCAAGCAATGTGTGTAGTATAGCCCAAGCAGAGCTGCGAAATACAGTTGGTAAGAGATGACCTAAAGGACAAGTTTATTTCACTTTAAAACTTCATTACGGCAATAACAAAATCTTTTATTCAACAAAAAACCAAAATAATTTACCTATAAATCCTTTGATTCCAAGAGATTCTATTTCATTGTAGACTAGCAATCTACTGTAAGTTTCTACAAGAGCTGGAGCAAGGCAGACTGTAGTTTTGCTTTGTGCCAGTTTCATGACATAAGTTACTATATTATGTATCAAGCTGAAAGAAAATTTTAATTTTAGTTTCTTAATCCCTTCTGATAAGATTTCATGGTAAAATTTTGTGCATGAAATAACCTTTTCATTTTTCTTTAAAAAACTAACTTCGTTTCATAATTCTTACATATTGTTAATTAAAATTATATTATTAATATAGACATAATTGTAAAATACCGAAAACAGAAATATCATAAAAATCAAAGCAAAATAAACTAACCGGACTAATGTTCAGAATAAATGTTTATATAAGAATGAAATCCCACTGACAAACAACAATTTGGCCATGATTTGTACCAAGAAATTATAATGATAAACAATATGCGATAGTGTTCTATGGTATCAGCATAAGTAACAAAAGTTCTGCTAGATTCAGTACATTAGAGTTTGTAAACAAGATTTATTAACACATTAAGCAGTAACTTTTAATTGCATGACAAGTATAGCTTACTGTTGTGCTGCATGGCATGAAAAAACCAATGACAGTCTATATACGCGTCATTTTACTGAAAACAGTTAAATATTAACTTTCTTTCAGACAGTTTAAAGTAAAAGGGGAAAAAATACAATTTTTTAAATGCAAATTAAGTATCACTTTTAAATTTTAGAGAGGAAGTCGAAAACAATATCATAAAAATAACAAAGCATTGCAAATGATTAGCTTACATTGTGAAATACTTTCAATCAAACAATTTATATTGAGGTATCACAAAATTTGAAATAATACCAACTTTAATCATTAAAAATATTTGCTAATAGTTATGCTTCAGAGAACTTTGAATATCGTAAAAGCACTTATTTTTGTGAGACGTAATTTCCACGAAAAGGAAGATATTGGTGATTTAGCAAGCTGAAAATTTCACGAACATTATGTGAACAGAACAGAAAGTTGGAGAAATATAGTATTTCGTGAGGCTTAAATTTTGCAATTAGGATGAGCTTCTGAAAATCTAGAAAATTTGAGCTTTGTGAAAATAAGTGCTTTTACAATATTACAGTTTTGTTTTTGATACTGTTTACTATTTCAGATAAATCTATAGGCCAACATTTAAAAGGGCAAATTACTTACACTTCATAACAAAGTATGAAATGCCACTTAAATGCGGCATATGCACTCAAAAACACAAGACTTGCAATTTCTAAAGAACATGGAAAAACTGTTGATGCTGTAGTGGGAAAATTAAATAGCAGCATTAGATGTGCTGAATTTAAGAACATTAAAAATTTTACAAGTTAATTTTTACTCTTCACTTCATGTGCTACATGGGTTACATAAAAGGACAAAGAATGGAAAAGAGATTACTAATAGAAAACCTACCTCATTTTTGTATGTACAGTAAGAGAATCTAAAACACTCAATGATAAAGGCTTGATGGGACCTGAAACAACACCCCCAGTTTGAGGTGTTTGTTGTTTCTGTGTACCCTGTATAGCTTCAACAAGAACCCCCATTGGCCTTGAAAAGCAGTCTTGGTTTGTGCTGTCTACAGAGAAAAATAATAACATTAGATGGCATTAAGGCAACTTAATATACATCAATTGAAACGTTTCCATCAGGAATATTTTAATGATAAAAACATATTAATATATTTTTTGGTTTTGCAACTTTTATTGGCTACACTCATACGAGTGTACCAAAGATACAAATGTGAAAACATTGTACATATACCTTTTCCAATTACTGATAGGGTTACTACTAAAGTTGGAGATCCAAATTTCCTGATTTTACCAGGCAATTTTATAAAAAAATCCAGATTGATTGAGGTTGACCTACGTTTTTTATTATATACATTATATTTCTATCAAGAATAAAACCTACTTTATTAGTATTAATGAAAACTTACCAATAATAGTTATCAAAATTTTCTTGAATTCAGATAATTAAAATTAATTCATATTAATCAAGCGTCAGCAAATGTTATAATATTTTAAATTCTTTGACAAAAATTTTCATTTTTTTTCCATCTGCAATAGTAGAGCAAGTTATTTGCTTTCGAATATCTACTGATTACAATTCCAATGCCAACACCTACTCAGGCAAATTTGCCAAGTATATGGCAAATTTGCAGCAATAAAGGTAAACTATAAATTCAAATTTCTTAGTACATGCATTTATTACCAGTATTGGAGAAATTTCAGCCGATTTTTTACATTTCGTGAACAGTTAAATAATTTTGGTTTCTCCAACAGAAAACCTTAGGTCCTTCTTTGGGAGGTGATAGGAAGAATTTGGAGGGAAAGTAAAGGGAGAAGGTTAATATTATGCTGCAAGTTTTTTCGCAAATGGAAAACAACAACACAGTAAAAAGTTTGCTGATTAACTTATCCTTGGCAATTAATAAAGCCATGCTAACAAAAGAATACCAGAAAATGAAAGGAATTCCCAGAAAGTTGTAGAAATTCCAGAGATTTGCGATTTTTTCTGCCTTTTCCCTGACCATTTTTGGGCATTATTGGAAAATACCACGTTTTCCTCGTTTTCCAAGTGCATGGCAACCCTGAATGAGTTAGAAACTAAGAGTAAAAATAAAAATTAATTGCAAAAACATAAAATTAAGCACAAAATTTGCAAAACTGCAGTCACATGTTTTGAGGTTACAAGGAACCCCTTTCTCAATGCAAAAAAGAGAGCTTTTAGATGAAAAACATCCAACCGATTATTTTTACTTTGTAGCACAAAGGTTTACTTTTCATTTCAACTAAGAGTAGTTTGTCTGTATAATGGAAAATATCCACAAGTCTTAAAAAAAAATTATGTATCAAACAGAAATACTTTTTGAAGCACACTGATGCAGATAACAATTTTATCTAAAGCTTGGATATTTGGAGGGATTGTATTATTATTAACATAATTGCTCTAAACCTCTCCTAGTTAATTAATTTTTAATAATTTTTTACATAATAGCCAAAAATGTAATATCAAAAAACTTACAAGCATTGCATAGCAATGATATTCTATAGTCTGTGCCTAGGCTTAGTGGAGAGTTATTATTGCTTACACTTCTTTGCAAGTGCCTAAATTTCAAAAAGAAAATCTATGAATTAAAACAACAGTTAAATGATTAGGTGAAGAAACAAATTACATAATTTATTCAACAAAACCTAGTGATATTTTAATGATTTTACATTATCAGATTAGAAGGATTTAAAATTCAGAGTTAGAAGTTAAAATTAGTTTAAATAACATTTTTCATTAATATTTTAAAAAATAACTACATTAAACCACTGAATCAATTTAAAAAAAAAAACTAAATTTGAACAATTAGGAAATTGGATTAATTTGTAATCAAATTGTAATTCCATAGATTAATTTTTAAAAAAATGAACAAAAATTTCAAAGCAAATCAAAAACTATAACCAACTATAGAAAATTATATAAATATAGTTCTTGAGAAACAAGCAGATTTTTCTTTAAAATTACACCTATAAATTTATAACGCTAATTAAATACTTTCACTAAAAGATCTAAATATTTCTAGATTAATAATTAAGATGGGAAGAAGATTCTTTAAAAAAAAAAAACTAGAAAAAAAACCCTTTAATTTTTTAAAAATTGTTGTGTTTTAGTTGAAGTGTTTAGAATTCACGTTTTAAAATTCACTCCCCCCCCCCCATTTCTACTATAGTTAAAATATTTGGCTAAATAGTAAAAACATTTTTAGGGCAGCCAAATTTGATTCTGCCATATATTTGGCTAGATTATCAAATCAGTACTCAGTTAGAATGGATTTGCTACCAAAGGGACAATACCAGCCAAATATTCATTACATTCCTAGCCTGAATCAAAGAATAAATTAATGCAAAAAGGGAAAATGCATACTCTAAATGGCCAGATAAAATAGCAGGCATTCTCCGTTGAAGTGTAATCTGCTCGACCTGTGCCTTTTTCATTAAGTGTATCCAGATTGATACGATTGCAAAGGCATGTGTTGAATTAGATTTAGTTAAATCTGGCAGAGGTAAAGCTTCTTTCTCTTGATAGAGCAAGTCATACAATTTCATAACAGGCAAAAAGTCATTCAGCTAAAATCATAAAAATATTTTGAAATTAGTAGGATAATTAATTTTAGCACTAAAAACTATGATAACAAAGTTCATTAAACTACTAAAGGACAGTCAAAAATCCAAACACATACATTAAACACACACGACAAACAATATATACAGTAAATAAACAAATAAACATACATGATTCTTTTGAATGCTTCCAGATATGAACTGAAGCAAAACCCACATCAGATGGTCTCTCCCTTTTCGCAAATTGCGGGCAAACAACTACATAAGAAAGTTTTACATTAGAAGAAAACAACACACTTCTTTATTTAATAATAAATTACTTTTTTATTCAAAAAAAGTTACTTTTTTATGCAAAGCCAGAACCATATGAGGAAAACTTGCATATTGGTACACAGCGAAATAAATTAACTGGCTTGACAAATGATGCCAGAGCAACTGTGTAGGTCCACCATCTTCCAGGGACTCCGGTTCATATTCAGACTTTTCCATAGCACTAACAATTATTTCTACCAATTGATCTTCCAATACTGGACACCTTTGCTTGGTCTAAAATAGAAACAATGTAATAATACACCAGGAAAAATATCCATATTAAAATCAAATGTTTTTAGGTTTGAAGTTTGCAATACATTTAAAACACATATAATTTAGTTGCTTGCAAGGAAAATTTTAATAACTAGTTTAATTTTTAACTTAAACTGAGAATTTTCTAAACAAAAAATTTCAAACCATTAATTATTAAGAAGACTTAACCACAAAAAAAAAAAATTAATAAAAATTTTATTTATAGTCAAAATATTGCCAGTGGTTATGTATATTTAAGAAAAAGTTATATCAGAATAAACATACCTGCTTTGTAAGTCCAAGCATACCACACACCATATCCCTTGAATATGGTTGCTCTAAAACATATTTCAAAAGAGCTGCCTGAGGCTCCATAAGTTCCTAAATTTAAAAATAAGAAGAACAACAGTGGAGAGCGCAAAAAGTACTATTCATTGTAATTATTGTTGAACAATAAATATTGGAAAGGTTAACCACCAGCTACTTCACTTATGTAGGTCTCTCACCTTACATGCCTCTTTTTACAATCACCCGAGTCTACCCATATGTGACATCATTATACAAAAAAAATGAGAGCAAAATAAAACTAAAAGTCACTCAAATACATAATTAATTCAAAGCCTACAGTAATAAGATGCATGTAACAATTAATTCAAAGCCTACAGTAATAAGATGCCATAACACATTAAAAAATATGCTGAAAATAGAAGCAAGCAAGTTTTGTTTGGGAATCAACAGGCATAAAATATAAAAAAACACTTGGAAATAAAATATAAATCTTTTGTGGGAAAAAACATTACTTTACTATATGGTAAAAGACCCTTGAGCTGAAATTTGGCAGTCTGAGGATCCAACTTCCACACATTGCCTGTTGTTCCAGAATGTCCTACAACTGGTAAGAGCTTTGTTTTATCTTCACTACCAATATCCATGAATACTATGGAATAAAAAACCATTTATATTTAAATCATAACACATTTACTAAATGCCAACAAAATATAAGATTCATGTGTTAATTCTGGTAAAAAATGTATTAATTCATGAAAAATGCAAAGAGAGGTATAATACCAGCCTTTCTAAATAATAAATAGGATAATAAAGATGGTTTAATTGAGTATTTAGAAAACATTAGTCAAATGAAATACTAATATAACCATCAAACCTATCAAGGGATAAGTGTTTATTGAGATTTGTGCTGAATATTTATTTAATTATTCAGAATGTGAGGTCAATCATTACATTTAAAAAAACCACATGTATAAAAGAGGCTCCACAAAAACATTTAAAACAAGAAATTTTTAAACAATAGAATATTTTTCATTATATTATATTGAACTCAGATATTCTACTGCTGCTTATGTGCATGTTTTATGAATTTCTTTCTCATTCATTTTTTTCAATTATTTTGTTCTTTTTAACTGACTTCACAAAGGAAGGAGGTTATACATTCGTATTGTATGTATGTCGTTTTTTTTTGTTTGTTTGTCCACTCATAACTTCGCACCTGATGAACCGATTTTCATGATTTTTTTTTCAATCGATCAGGGGTGGTTTTCCATAGGTCCCGTACTTTCGTTTGACCATATTCGATAATTAGAACAAAAGTAATGGGCAGAAATGTAGTATTTTTTTTGTCTTTTCATCCATAACTTTTGACTAAATGAACCGATTTTGATGATTTTTTCTTTAATCGATACAAGGTCGTCTAACTCAAATATTGCAAATCAATTTGCCATTTGTTTTTTAGAAAAAACGTTACGAGTGAAAAATAAGTATTTTTTATTTTAATTGGAAAGGCTTGGTTTGATTTTTCTTTGTTGGGAAATCTATTAATAAATATAAAAGCATTGTTAAAAACATGTTTGTTGTCATGGGCAAATATATATTAAAAGAAATTACAGCTACCAATTTTATATTAAAAGAAATTACAGCAAGAGTTTGACTGAAGGATTCTCTGTGGCAAAAATTAATCCAATCAGTTTGTTTGCTAAAATAGACTTCAAAAGGGAATTTATCATGCAAATGATTAGTTTTTAGTGCCATTAATTTAAAGAAGTTTTCCCCTTTGATATGGATTTTTTAAAAAATAGAGTGTTTATATACAAAATGTATTTACACTAAAAAGAATAAAATAAAATAATTTTTATAAAAAAACAGAACAGACTTCAAATTAAAAATTGCGCTAAAAAGTAAAAAATAAATTCCTTCTTTAAACAACATCGATGTGACTTTTAAACATAGTTTTAGAAGTCGGTGCAAAATTATGGGTCTAATTACCATTATGCCATTTGCTACTTCATATTGGAACTGTTGCTAATTCTGCGGAAATATATATATTTGTAATTGATTCATGATTACAAAATATTTTATCTATCCTAATTTTGCACCGACTTCTAAAACTGTTTAAAAGTCACATCGATGTTGTTTAAAGAATGAATTTATTTTTTACTTTTTAGCGCAATTTTTAATTTGAAGTCGGTTCTGTTTTTTTATAAAAATTATTTTTTACTTCCTACTTTTAGGCCAATATTACAGTCCTGCACAGTAGGCCATACAGGCGAAGATTTTTGGTTGCTTTTTCCAATCTTAGTTTCATTTTTAATTGTATAACAATGTATTACAAATAATTTTGTATACTCTCTATATATATATATAAAAATATTGTAAAATATTTTTGAAATGGTTACAAATCACAACAGACATTTTAATATTTTTATTTTATAGTTTGAGAATGAGACAAGGACTCATTAGTGTTGGTTTGTCTCAAGCAATGAGCAATGCACAGCACCTCACAAATCCTAAGCAAAAACACACTAGAGCCGACAGCAGTATAAGCCTGCAAATCCTCAAAACAAGCATAAAAAAAAATTGAAGTACAAAATGTGGGGTTTCGTCCATGCCTCAGACTAAAATAAGCGACACGCCAACTTTGAAATATGTGAGGTGCTCTGCATCACTCATTCTTTGAGACAAACCATGAAATATGTGGTCCTTGTCTCATTCTCAAACCTTTTAAAAATGTTTTTTTTATTTTTATTTTTAAATCTTTCAAAAATGTTTTACTACATTTTTGTTATACATTGATTTACTTAAATTTTTGCTGCTTGGCACATGTCTAGGTAATAAGTGTTTGTTTTTTATGTTTCTACCTTTCTTTATATATGTATGTATACATACAGTACAACTTTGATTGAACAATACTCAATTCAATAGTTTCTTCATATTAGCAATAGATTTAAAAGCCTCGAATTGAATTTGATGAATATTATGTTTCCCTGATGTAACAATATCCTTGATTCAATGATAGCATTTAATAGACCATAGACAATCGTTAAATCGGGGCAATACTATATATATATTTATTTACCAGCAGAACTTTAATCCATTATTCCTATGCCTTTTGTTTCTCTGTATGCATAGTGTCGTGTTTTAACAATCCCAGCATGAAAGATATTCCGCATTTAAATTGAATGTAGAAAAAATAAGTAATACCTGAAAACTAAAGCCTGAATTTTTCATGTTAAAATATTAATTCATTAAAGAAAAACAATCAGTAACATTTTATACCAGTATTTAATACCAGTTAAAATTAAATATAAAAATATCTTACCAGACACGGAAACCATTTGTGCGGTAGGTCTAAAACTGTCAACAAACGAAGATATCATCTTAGAAAACTTCTAAAACATTAAATTAAAATAAAGAGTTACAATGTTGGAAAGTTACTTAAAACTTTGGAGATTAAAATCAATCAAGGTATCTTTTTAAATGACACAAATGTCATCAGAAACTTAAAAAACATGTACAAGTAATGTATAAATTCCAAAATCATAACTTTTGTGAAGGGTCAGAATTAGAGATCAAATTTAGTGAAGCATCTATTTTAGGAACCAACAATGGCTTGAGACATAACCATTATCATTTTCTTCTTGTTGCGTAACACATTTGCATATGTACATGTATAAGCATATTCAGAAGGAAGGATACTACTTTGCATTCTCTCCTGAAATTCCTATATCCAATTAAATAAAGACGTTAACACACAACTGACAAGTAATATCACCTCCACTGCACCAGAGAAAAAAAAAATCTGGCTATGCTGCTGTGTACATACATGCCTTTTGCTCAACAGGCAACCAGGACAATTAAGCCCAAAGGCACATAGCAGTGCATAATAAATTATGCACATAATAAGTAAAAAGTTTTGTGAATGAACTTGTGCGACAGAAAAGTGTCAGAGAAGCTTTTGCATGAGAGGAGTTCATGATATGAGCCAGATATTTGTTTAAATGCAAATTTTAATAATTATAATTTTTTAAATGGTGATTTTAATATCAATTTGTTCAATTAAAAATTTCCTCACGTACCATAATCATTAATTACAAAATATAAATAAAACATAAAATCAAGTTAAAATCAAACATTAAAGCAGAAAAAAGTTTTGTATCAACTATATCAGGAAGTCTATTGCCAAAAATATTTTGGTAGATCACAGTAGAAAAGAAAAAAATTTCAACATGCAAATGCAACTAATCCATAGAGTTGGTCAGGTGACTGAGATAGTACAGATTTTCATTACATAAAGTAAGAGGGAAACAAGTGCTTTTATTTCTTTTGCAAAAGGAAAAGAAAATTTCTTTTGTTATTCTATAGCTATATAATAAGAAAAGTTTATTATAAATCAGATTCTTAACTTATTTTTCATAAGAGCAAAAAGCAAGTGGGGGAACTCAACTACACTTTTAGCTACAAGAGAATAATTCAGCATTGGAACACCTTAACATGTGTATATTAAGAATTTTGAAGTATTGAACTGACCCTATTATGTTCTGAAGCCAGATTTCAAACTTGTTTCTATTGTAGTCTGTCTAAAAATGGCTCTCTACTGCTGTGTTTTATTTTAATTACAAAAGTTGTACTTATAGCAAGCAGAAGCCATTGCCAAAGCATTATGATTCCTTTAGACCATAGTTACCAATAGTAGGAAAGTGGTTAGTAACATCATCTATTATTCATTTGCTGTCAGTAGAGCCAACCTTATGCAATTATAAGCATATGTGTGAACATAATAGAAAACTTAAATTTAGATTTTCTTTTTGTATGTTTAAAATTCTAAAACTATGTACTTGTTTTATATTCTTTTGCAATTGGGTACTAATTAAACTGTGTAGCAACTTAAAAAAAAAGAAAAAGGAAGAAGAACACTGACGGTTTTCTATTTTTATGAAGAATGGAAACTAACTTGAGAAAAAGTAAAACTATGAATTTCAAAGTTGAAGGCCTTCACAAAATGGTTTTAACAATCTTCATGTAGAAACCACAATCACAGTGGCAATATCATCATTCAAAGTATGTTATATTTTAACAAAAATATACAGACCATATTCTGATGAGGAACTAATGGGGGAAAAACCTGGAAGCAGAAAATTCATTTCCTAACGGTTTCAAAAGCAAGATTGAAATATTTACCGCAAACAAAGATTTACAATTGATTTCAAATAATATGATGCTGAAGATTTGAATGAATAATTAAATATATATGAGAACAATTAGCAGGGGTGGTACTGGCCCTCCCCAAAAATCCTAAAACTAATTTTCAGAATCTTTAAGGTTGAAACAAAGTTTTAAGCTATATATGTATGTAGAGTGCGAGGAGACCTCGACGGCAGCGCCATCAGTCTGAAAGCAAGGAAAGCGAGTAGTTCTGAGTAAGACTCCGTTCTGTGTGGGCGTGTAAGCGCTGCGGTGCTTGGATGGTGTTGATGTTCTTAGTTGAAGTTTGTTTTGTAAATAGTTTTTGTACATAGTTAAGCGTTAATATAGTCATTTTTTATATCTTTATGGTGAGTCATTATTGAAGTAACCCCTAAGCGCCAACAAGAGAGCCCACATGTATACACACGGTATTATTACTATTTGTAAAGAAAATTTATATTCTGAATCTTCATTTGTCACATAAAAATGCAGGTACATCTTTTGTAAGAATTGAATAAATTCAGGGGCGATTGCGACACAAAGTAAAAAACCCTAAAAAATTTTTATGCAAAAAGTTCGTATCACTTTTTATGCACCATAAATTATACGACACCTTTTATACACATATTGTTACAACAACATGTTTAAAATAACTTTTGAAATTAAAATTTCTATTTTACTTACCTACTTCTAACTAATAAAAAAAATTTAATTAATTTATTTTTTAAAAAATAAATTGCAATTTAATAATAATACATGCAGGGGTGTGGTAGTAAGGATTTGCATTTCCTGAACTTTCAAAACAATTTCCTGAAGCTCGAATTTTTTTCATAGGAACTGTATTTTCTGGCATATAAGACGAATGTAATTTATCTAGTTGAAATTTATGAAAACTACTTGATTCAGACAGAAATAGAAAAAAGTACTTATTTGAACAAGGGTCGGAATGGAAAATGTATAAAACTTAGGACAACAGGAAAATGGTACAAAAAGGGCATAGTATATTTGAATAAAATGTGTGGCTTATTAAAAGAAATAATATAATTTCCTTCAAAAAATCATCAAAATGATGAAGAAAACATTATTAAAATTATTTATTGCATTTAATTTACTCCTTTTGCATATACCAGTTTATTATTTATTGCTTCCATTTTGGCTTTTGCTGCTTCAATACCTTGCATGATTTTTCGTTTTAATCCTGTTGCAGACCTTTGCTTCATTCATCTATTATCACCTAACTATGCAAAAACAATGCAGAAAACACCGACTTTCAGATTCGCGAATTTTGTGTAGTTGATCGAGTTGAAATTAAAATTTGTTTTAAAAAAATAAATGAAATAAGACTGAAAGAAATTAAAACCCAAAAGCTCTTTTTTATTGATTCAGAATAAAAGCAAGAATTAACAGTCTAACAGCAAACACGAACCCTTTACGAAAATCGCGATCGCAAAAAGGAAACTCCACATCATAGCTACACATTTCCAATTGTAATTACCAATTCATTCCCCTTCTTTTAAAAACATTTATGTCAAAAAAATTCGCGGCAAAAACGTTCCCGATTTTTCTCTGAAAGGTCGATTTACCCGCGGGTTTCTATTTATTTGTCCGATAGTTGGGGGTTCTGCTTAGATGTGAATCGAATTGCACGCAAGTATATACGGTAAGATATTGATAAAAATAGAAAAGAATTTTATTTGCTTACTTCATAATTAAATTTAAAAAATAGTTAAAATGGAAAAAATACGATTCTTGTACAGGATGCAGAAAGATTGCGCAAAGAAAAGAACGCATACGTTTTATTGCTTGCACGTGGAAATTAGGCCTACGATATTTTAAAGAATTGCATAAATCAATTAAGAAACAGGTATGGCTGCAATTTAAAACAAAAAAGAAAAAAAAAAAGAGGGCGGAAAATTTAGGGTCAAGAAGCAAAATAAAATTTCTGGAACTTCGGCAAAAAAATTCCGGAAATTTCCAAATTTACCGGAATTCTACTACCCCTGATAATGAATAGCAATTTCCTATGACTATATATTTTGTGAAAATTTTTTGCAGTGATAGGGTAGACCGGGGATTGCCGCCACCCGTGGCATTGCCGCCACTCCCGTTATTCTAGTCAAGGACATCGGTTAGCCGGCCTGACAGCTCCTGACCTATAGCGAACGATGCTACAACTAATGCCCCGAGAGGACGGCAGCCATTGCGCGTGTTGTTTTGTTTTTACAGTGACGAACGTTGTTTTGGAGAAGTTTGATCTTATTTTTCCACTTTGAATAAGCTGAGGTATGTACCTTTAGATGTTACAATACCTGCATTTGCTATGAATAATCTTTAACTAGGTATTTTAGCCTACATTTTAATCAACAATATTGATCACTTCCATTTGTTTTGATGTCTTTAAATCTACGTTTCTTTCATCTTGTCGAAACGGGGTTATGACGCCACCTCTCCCGGGGTGATGCCGCCATGGTGGCAGCATTACTCCTGGACGCATCTTTCCACTGTATAAGTCAAAAAGAATTTTTTAAAGGAGCCCTTTGAAAAGAGCATTCAATAAGGAGTGTGACAAGTTTATGAGAGCAAGCACCTAAAAGTAAATCACTCCTTATGACATAGCATCAATCTTTTATGGCGCTTATATGTCAGTTGCAACAATAGAGAAGGGAGTATCAGGATTTCGCAGTGCTGGGATCTTTCTAGTAAGCTCAAATACCTTCAAGGAAGATTTCTTCCCTGTTCAAAATCTGGAGCGAATTCGAATATGCATCGATGATGCAGATGACACAGAATCTGAAAATCAAGAATAGGCAGAAAAGATGATCTTAGAAGAAACTGGTGAAGAAAATAATCTTGTAAATGCGAGCAACACCTCTGCAGTTGGGTTACTAGATGTAGAACCTTGTTCAGCAAAGACCGTTCAGGAAGGGCCTCAAAAAACGTTTCTTCAATCGCTAGAAAAGTTTTCACCAATTCCAAAATTGTCAGCAGAAAGGGTAGCGGAAAGTTCTAAAAGAAAAGGTCACTCGTCAATTCTAACGGGAACCCCAATGAAGGCAGTTTTGGAAGAAACAGTAGCTAAAAGAAAGGAAAAGACATTGAAAAGAACAACCCGAAAGAAAATCTGCAGCTAAGGTTTTGGGAATGTCCATCAAAACTGAATCGAAGGCAAGAAAAGAAAAAGCAGTGACAACACAGCAACAGAAAATGTATAAATCTGTTAAGAAAAGGGGCAAGCAACTTTTAAGTTTTGAAAACTCTTCAGATGAGGAGGACCATCGACGTCAAAAAGATGTGTGAAGACAACGATAATGATGATCTTTTTGATCCAAGTGATCCAAACGTTCAACTTTGTACCATATGCAATGAATATGGAATCAACGAACTGTGGTACAGATGCACTTGTTGTGGCGAGTGTGTGCACTCAGATTGTAGCAATGCTGAAACAGCTGAAAACTACATTTGTGATTTTTGTAAATTTTAAGAAATCAGCTAAATTTAAAATACACTGTTTTTTCACTCTTATAAACTAAAAATGTCATTTATTTTGCTTTTCAATTTCTATATTGTAATGCTAATTGCATATAAGATTTTCAATAAATTTTCCTTCTTAGTATTTTAGTGATATTGGCTGTGGTGACATTACCTCAGGTGCGTGGCGGGATTACCCCAGCTCCCAGGGTAATACCGCCACAGTGCAGAGGTTAATAAGTTAATTTTTTTTGACTATTTCCTTTAAAGATTTATTGATAATAATTTTTGTATACATTCTTAAGATTACGTACTATGTTCCAAAAAATGATCTAGCTCATAAATACAATTTTTGATGGTGATAAAAATTGAAATTCCTTAAGCTGGCGGCATTCCCTCGGTCTACCCTACACTTTTTCTATTTAGAGTTTTTTTTTTATTCATTTGTCAAATATCTGCAACTTTTTAAAATAAAAGTTCAGAAAATGACTTGAAGTCCAGCAACAGGACGTAAAAATTAGTTATTATGCAAAAATAAAACAAAAAAAAATGAAGTTCGGAAAATGAGTTCAACTTTTGCTATGATTATCGGAAAACTAACTGAATTAAAAAAAAACTCCAATTTTTTTTTTATCGTTCTTTTTAAAATAAAGTCCGGGAAAAAATCGCCGCTTTTGGCGATGTTTACATCAGGAATGTAAACATGGCCAACCCCTGGGTTTGGCGCCGGAATCGTTTCAAAATGGCGCCAACGCTCAGTTATCATCAACAACAAAAGCACATGGGACGTGGTTCCGTTCGTGTTCGAAACAAAGATGGTTGGCGCCATTATAACACTAGCTGCGTAAAAGGTTACTACAAAGGGAATGGTTATTGCTTTTCGGCGAATTTTTGTTCCTATAAACTAAATTTTTTAATTTTGAAGACTAAAAACTCTGATTTTTAAAGCACGGAAGGAGGATATGAAAAACCCGGATTTCCGGGGTACACTCGGAATACAATCACCCCTGTAAATTTTTATGTATTCACAGATCTATTAATCTTTGAAGAACATTCTGAATGCACTGTTAACTGCATAATTTCCATCTTTCAGTTCCAAACAAAATACAGATAAAACCTATGAAAAATTCTTCACATTTTGCAAATTAACTTAACATATTTCACAAAATTTTCAAAAACAATGTGTGTTAAACCCTTTTTTCATACACAAATGTGCAAAATTCTCATGAGTAATGACTATCTTTAAAAATAAAACCTATGAACACTACTTTCGCCACATGTAAATGCATATTAATTTAACACCATGAAAAGTATTTACAAAAATTACCTATAAATAGTATTAAGTTTCAACCGATGCGCAGTTTAATTCAACGCAAGTGTAAACGCGTGACGTCAGTTACCGAACGGAAGAATCGCACTCTTCACAGATGTGACTGCACATGGGTTGAAACTGGATTGTGCTGGTAGAATTAAAAAGCATGTAGCCGTAGCCATCCAATTGTACGATGGGCAGCAAAGTTACATATTTTAGTGTGAGTGGCTATGGCGATAAATTTCAGGATAGCGCTAAAAGAAAATTGGAAATAATTTTTGAAAATCCTGAATTCCAGACTTAAAAGCCTTAAAATATCCGGAGTTTCGGCCTACGGCAGGAAAAGTACCAGCCCTGTAATTAGATAGGTACACTAATACAGGAGACTCTCGATAATTTGAAACTCAGGGGATCTTGAGAAAACTTTGAATTACTGAGAGTTCGATTTTTTAAATACAGTTGAACCTCGTTATCACGACACCCTGCGGACTTTCTCAAAGTGTCCTCATAAGCGGAGCGACGTCTTAACCGGAATTACTTCAAAACACATTTTAAAGAACATATAATGTAATAATGCATTTAAGTGCTTATATTAATTACTTTACATTTTTAATTAGATTTAATTACTGTCATTTTGTATTTTTTCACAAATCAAGGCAAAAATATTAAGAAAAGATAACTTACTTTTTATTTCACACGAAAATATTCTCCAATTAGCGTCTGTTTACTTTTTGAATTACAATTTAAGATTTTTTTGTGTAGTTTGTACAAAAAGTCGAAATCTTCCTGTTTCGCTTCTTCCATCGAAGAAAGATATTTTTCTACGACCTCAATGCAATGCAACGCATCTGTTTTACTTGGAAGTTTCTCCTCCAGTTCAGTTTCTATTTCACTTTCTGAGGACAAAACGATGGCTTGATTGCGTTCTTGCACCTCTGAAACAATTTCGGCAATTGATGCTTCAGCTGAAGTGGAAACAGTATTGTCCACATCGACATATGCATGGGAATCTTCCAGGATACATTCTTTACGGTTTGAAAGTTCTTTAAAAAGTTCACTAAGAGGAATATTTTCTGATTCATCATCTGATGAATCATCAAGAGACTCAGAGATGTTTTCAAAAAAACCTGCTTTTTTGAAACAATTTGTAATGGTAGTACCTTTCACGTCATTCCAGCTTTTATGAATGTATTTAATGGCATCTCAGAGAGTTGGACGAAAATCACGACCTTCGTCTAATGCTGAAATCCAATTTTGGACTAGGCGCCTTCGATAATGTTGTATCTTGACGTGATTGTGATGTTTGGCACAATACAACAAATATAATTTATTACGAAAAGTGGGTTATTTATTATACATATTTACAAGACATTTAAGAAATGCTAACTACACCGGCGACGGCCGTTAATCGACTCTCAATTCTGTAGAACGAGATGTTGCTCGGCAAAACGTCGGGCTGTTGCCAACATCTTCCCCTTTTAAGTCATGACATAGTCCTTGAATCTTTCAGGACGTTTGATGGTTCTTTGTGGTCTGGTCCGCAAAGTTGTTGAAGTGTCGGGTGGAGTAACAAACTCACTCAATAGAGATTCATCTATTTCTGATCTCTCAGTTATGGAGTTGAACCATGTGTCCTGCTGCAGCGAGTCAGAGGCTCTGAACTCGTCAACAAATGGATTTGAATTAGGACATGGTGTTGTACTTGCTTCATACCGATAGCGTAGTTGGTTTGCATGAGAGCGAACGAGTCGTATTCTGTCATTCGACTCAAGAAACACATTGTAAAGGACATTCCCCTTACGTTCTGCTATTTTTCCTGGCTCCCATTTCCATTTGTTATTTGAGTATACTTTAGCATAAACTAAATCACCTTCTTTGAAGAATCTATTTTCTGCGCCATGATGTTTATTAAACTGAAAATTTTGTTTTTCATTCATTTTGGCAGCTGTGTCGTCAGAAGGACGAATCAAGTCCAAAACTGTTCTCAGTTTTCTTCCAAGCATCAGTTCGGCAGGTGATTTATTTCCGATATATTTGTTTGGTGTGTACCGGTAAGTGAATAGAAATGTATTAAGAGCAGCTTGTAGATCTCCCCCTTGCTGAATTTTCTTAATACCTCTTTTGAAAGTGTCTACAAAAATCTCTGCTTGACCGTTTGATTGAGGATGATGTGGAGGTATTCTATAGTGCTGTATACCATTTTTCTTGCAGAAATCATCGAAAAGATTACTTGTGAACTGAGTACCGTTGTCAGAAACTATAATTTTTGGCACTCCATATCTGGCACAAGTTTGTTCGATAAATTTCAATGTTGTAGATGAAGTGATTGTTTTCGTAATGAAGATTTCAGGCCATTTGCTATTTGCATCTATGATGAGCAGGAAGTAATAACCATCTATTGGACCTGCGTAGTCAATATGAATTCTTTCAAATGGTTCTTTTGCTAATGGCCAAGAATGCAGTAATGTCTTGGTTGGTGATTTTTGAGAAGTTTGGCATGAATGACACGTTTTGACGTAAGTTTCAATGTCCTTGTCTATTGAAGGCCAGAAAACGTAACTTCTAGAATATGATTTCATGCGTTCCATTCCAGGATGTCCTTTGTGCAATTCTTTTAGAATTCTGCTTCGAAATTTATCTGGAATAATGACTCGTTCACCAAACATTAGGCATCCTTTCACAACTGATAGAGAATCTTTTCTGTTAAAATATGGTTGAATCTCTTCGGGAATTTGATTTTTATGTGATGGCCAACCATGGTCAAGAAACTCTATAACTTTTTGAGCGACTTCATCTTTCTTAATTTCTTCTTGGATAGATTTGTGTGTGATGTTGACTGAATTAACTGAATCTTCCAAAATTTGATTTACTGTTGTTTCCAGATGAACTGAGGCAATGACGATTTCCTCCTCTGGTTGGATTTTGGAATTAATCAGTCTTGATAATATATCTGCGTAACCAAAAGAATCAGTGGAAATATATCTAATTTTGAAATTGTAGGCCAATAAGATACAAGCCCATCTTTGAAGTCTATTTGCAGTATGAGCGGGAATACCTTTTGATGATCCAAAAATGCGTAACAGAGGCTGATGATCAGTTTCCAGAATAAACTCCCGACCATAGATCATTTTGTGGAATTTTGTTACGGCAAAAATTAATGCAAGTCCTTCTTTTTCTATTTGACTGTATTTTTGCTCTGTAGCTGACAAAGTTCGTGAAGCGTGAAAAATTGCTTTTCTTGAACCGTCTGGAAATTCGTGATGTATTACAGCTCCAATTCCAGTATTACATGCGTCAGCTGCTACAATGATTGGCAATTCTGGATTATAGTGAGTCAAAAGAAGATCACTTTGCAAAATTTTCTTGATGTCATCAAAAGCTTTGTCGCATTGCTTAGTCCATTTCCACTCAATATCTTTACGAAGAAGATTATCTAATGGTTGTCTGAGTTGCTGAAGTCTGTGTACAAATTTTCCATAATAATTTATAGCTCCCAATAAAGATCGTAACTCAGAAATGTTCTTTGGAACAGGCATTCTTTTAATAGCTTGAATTTTCTTTGGATTTGGATGAAGTCCATTTCCATCTATTACGTGCCCTAAAAATTCAATTTGGGGTAAAAACA
This sequence comes from Octonoba sinensis, assembly GCA_038502835.1. NCBI lineage: Eukaryota > Metazoa > Arthropoda > Arachnida > Araneae > Uloboridae > Octonoba > Octonoba sinensis. Next base: position 126,516,533 of record CM076599.1, read on the forward strand.
GTTGACATTTTTCAGGACGCACTACAAAACCGTAGTCCTCAAGCCTTGCAAAAAGTTCTTTTAAATGCCGTTTATGCTCAGAAACAGATTTGCTTGCGACCATGATATCATCAAGGTAAGCACTGGTGTTTTTAAGACCAGAAATCATAGCATCAATAATTTTCTGAAATTCTCCAGGTGCTGGTTTTACTCCAAAAGGCAATCTATTAAATTTATAAAGACCTTTATGAGTGTTTATGGTAAGCAATTTACCTGAATGTTCATCTACTTCAACTTGGAAATAGGCATCGGACAAATCTATCACACTGAAAATACAATTTCCAGCTAAGTTTGCAAAAATATCCTCTGGAACAGGTAACGGATGATTGTTCGATTCTAATGCATCATTCAGTCCTGTTGAGTAATCTGCACATATACGTAATTTTCCATTAGGCTTCTTGACTACTACGATAGGTGCTGCCCATGCTGAATAGTCAATTGGTGAAATTATTCCTAACTTTTCCAATCTATCTAACTCTTCTTCAATTTTTGGAAGTGCTGCATAAGACACTGGTCTCTTGTTTCTAAAAATTGGTTGAACACCATCTTTTAGCTGTAGTGTTACCTTTGTTTTTGTACAACGACCTAATTCTGTCGAAAACACTGCAGGGAAATCCTTGACAAGTTGCGAATTAAAATTTTCGTCCGATACAGAGCGGACACTGCAACATATTGAAGACATCGGAACATCCCACAAGTTGAAAAGTTCTATCCATTGTATTCCAAATAAATTAAGATTTGGCACTTCTGTCACGAAACGAGTTCCAGTTTTTGTAGTATCGTTAATTGTAATTTCGCAGTCAAATTTATGAGTTAGTTTTACTGGATTACCAGATGCACTGTTGGCAGAAAATTTGGTTTTGTTCGCCATAGGTTTTCCTATTTGTTCCCATGTACTTTCAGAAATAATGGTGATGTCAGAAGCTGTGTCGAATTGTAATCTAACTAATTCATTATTTATTTTAACTGTAATGTATTTCCTTTTATCTTCGAAAGAAATTTTATTTACAGCAAAAAGGGCTTCAGTATTTGGCGAAAACGTCGTTATTTCCTTTTGCACCTGTCCAGTCGTAATCGCTTGAATAGTTGGCGAAAAATTCTTTATTTTCTTTTTCCCTCGTCTAGTCGGAATTGCTTGGCGACCGCTATTACAATATCCTTCTTTATGTCCTATTCTATGACATTTTTGGCATTCATGCTTCGAATAAGTACAGTTCTTTGCGAAATGCATTTCACCACAAAACCAACAAGGATATCTTGGCGACTTTAGTCCGCCGTTATCTTGCTTTGGCGATGACGCACCACGCTTGGCGTAATTCTTTCCAAACTTAAAATCAGACGATTTTACAGTGCGGGATTCTCTAAATTTTTCCTCGCCAAATTTTGCAAGTTTTTCATTTGAAACTTTGTTAATTGATGATTTTGCGGGGGTGAACTGTTGTATCATCGCTGCGTCTTCTTTTAATGAAGTGAAAGCTTGGCATTCTTCTACCAATTTACGAATGTCAATTGGCGATGTGGCAGATTGTTTATCCATTAATTGTAGCAATCTGGCACGAATTTCAAAATGCTTTGGCGCGTTAAGACCGCTGATAAAAATAAGACACTTGAATTGTTCTACATCGAGTTGATTATACTCAATATCTTCGCATTTTTTATTAACAATGCCTGCATATGTGGCGAAATCATCCCAGTCATTCTTTTTAATTTGAAGACAGTTAAATCTTTTATGAAATACTGACTGTTTGGGACTAAGAATAGATTTCAGCTGGCTAACTGTATCGTTAAATGACACATCTTTGAATTTCTTTGGAAGAATGTAATTGATATATTTATTGTAAGATGCTAGGTCTAACTTACGTAGAAGCAATCTAACCTTTGCGGCGTCATCCAATTTAGCTGCATCGGTAATGAAAGTTTCTTCATACCGTGTGTACCACTTATCGAACGACAGTCCACTTTCTGGGTCATAAACAAAATCACTGATTCCATTAGCCAAAGTTTCCATTAAAAACTCAATATTATCGGCTGCATTTGAAACTGCAGTTGTTGAGGAACGTTGACGATTGGTTTCTTCCAAAAGTTCAAGTCGTTTATTTGTTGAGATTACCAAAGCCGTCAGCTGCTGTAACAAATCTTCGGTTGTAGCCATTTCTTTCCGCTTGCTGATACTTCGAGACTTTTAAATGTAAAAGATTCTTGAAAATCCTCGTCGCCACGTTGTTGTATCTTGACGTGATTGTGATGTTTGGCACAATACAACAAATATAATTTATTACGAAAAGTGGGTTATTTATTATACATATTTACAAGACATTTAAGAAATGCTAACTACACCGGCGACGGCCGTTAATCGACTCTCAATTCTGTAGAACGAGATGTTGCTCGGCAAAACGTCGGGCTGTTGCCAACAGATAATTTGTCTTAAAGTTTAAAATCACGCCTTGATCCAACGGCTGCAAAACTGAGGTGGCATTTGCTGGTAAGAACATCAGTTCAATTGTCTATAATAAATACAACTCTCCTGTTTGCGGAACGAAATTTGGTGTCTAAAGATTTTAAAGTTTCTTCCCAAATTCCAGATGTCATCCATGATTTTGAATTTGCTCTATACGTAACGGGAAAACTCTTTACACTTTTAAAACAACGGGGTTTGCTACTTTGGCCAATAACAACAGGGGTTAGTTTTCCAGCACCCGTCATGTTCGCTCCGAGCAAAACAGTAAGCCTTTCTTTACTTTTTTTCCCTCCAGAGCAAGGGTCCGATTGAAAACACAAAGTTCTATCTGGAAGCATTCGAAAAAAAAGTCCGGTTTCGTCCAAATTAAAGATATCACATGGAGCGTATCGCTCTAACAACTTCCGCAAAGATGAATTTTTCCAGCACTCAATTTCTGTTGGGTTTTTCTGAGGCTGCTTCTACGCAAATTTTTTTAAATGATAAATTGTAGCGGTCTTTGAAGCGTTCTATCCATCCATTACTGGCCGCAAAATTTCCAATTCCAAATTCTTTTGCTATTTCCAAAGCTTTTTCTTTCAAAATAAATCCTGATATCGGAACGTTATTTGTTCTTGCAAAACGAAACCATCTTAAAAGTGCTTCTTCAATGTCTTGAAAATTAGACTTTCGAAGTTTTTTTCTTTTATTCCCATCTTGCTCTGATACAGAATTTCTAATTTTTTCTTTTGCAGCAAAAATTGTAATAAAAGTCGTTCGTGGAATGCCTTTACTTCTAGCGAAAGCTGCCTGGGACATGTTGGAATTTTCATATTCTTCTATTAATTTGTTCTTCTGCTCTAACGAAAATGAAGAAATTTTGAGCGTAGCCATTTGTATGGTAAAAACAAACGAACTTCTTCTTGGGTCTTGATCAAGCCAGAAACCACATCAGAGATCTGAAACTTTACTCTCTGAGTAACGAAAAAGAATCAGGGTTGCTTTTAAAGTAAACAGTGAAAGTGCCCACAACTACGCGTGTATTTGGCGTATGCAATCGTATGTTCACTTTCAATGGAACAAGTTGAAACGGTGTTATATACTGCACCACATTAAGTGATTTCACCATATCAGCGAGGAATCAATAGTAAAACCCCTTTACTTTAGACCACCATCTGACTGGACCGTGTAAGCAAATTCCTTCTTTTCGAACAAAGAAAGATGCTTTCTAACAAAGTACCAGTCTAAAAGAGGGATTATGGCACGCATTTTTAAAAGCTCATTTACAATGACCATTCAACTTCAAAAACTGCAGTTGAATAGCCATAGTGATTCTCCCCTGCCCTGTCTTCTTAAACTCTTTCTGTCTGGAAATTAAAATCTGTGTAGGTCCCTGGAATTTCAGAAACAAAAGTCGAGTTTCAAAATGGATGCTTTCTTTCTCCTTGTCCCTTTTATTCTTTTCTGAAGTACTGCTGAGTAAAGATTTAATCCTACGAGCAATGCGAATGAAACTTGTCACTCTTTTCTTGTGACTTCCAATGTTGACAATTGTAAAAATCTTTCTGTATTTCAAATCCTTAATTCGAAGAAATTCTAGTAAACCTGCAGCACAACTTTGTTTCCACCTGTCGCTTTCAAACCTTCTGGGCACGCCTTGTTGGCTCGCGATTGTCAGGTTCGAGGGGACTGGGGTTTTTCTCCACTATAGGGTTCACAACACTTGTCACTAATCCATTTCCAGGATTTAGTTCAAGTAAACCTGCAGCGCAAATTCCACCTGTCGCTTTCAAACTTTCTTGCACCCCTTGCTGGCTCGCGATTGATAGGTTCGAGGGGTCTGGGGATTCTCTCCATTACAGGTTGATAACACTTGTCACTAATCCATTTTCAGGGATTTTTGGATAAACTTTTCGTGAAATCTTCATTATTTTACTGAAAGGTTTCAGTTAAAAATATAAAATCGAACTCGTTTTAACAATTTGAAGTGTCGTCATAAACGGAGTGGCACAATAAAGTAGTGTCGTGAATTGTGGAGTTATTTAACACTAAAATTATAGGTTGCAAGTTCGGGACTTTGAAAAAGTGACGTGACATCCGGAGTGACGTGTCATCCGGGTGTCGTGAAAACGAGGTTCGACTGTAGTTCAAGATTAGAGAGGAGAAAAAGAATCAAATTAGCGAGCTCAAAGTTTTAAAGATATGTATGACTATTACACCTCTGCTTTGGCTACAACATTGAGTAAGCAATTTTAATAAACATGCTTCTTGTTGTGGAAAATCCCCTTGGTGCTTTCGTTTTCTTCCTCCAGCCAAAGTACGAAGGATTGACTCTATATCCCCATTTTGCAATGCCCCGATTTTTTTGGAGCACTCATGGCGCTGAAAAACGAACTTATAACTAACATGCTGCAAGTGAACTGATAAACTGGCCAACGAAGAGATGAGAGAAAAAAAAATATGTGTGCCATCAACTCTTTTTTCCTGTATATTTCCTTGGCAAAAAGAAAAACAGAGAAAGACGCTGCATTTTGGGGTGTAGATGCGGATTCATATTCTCACACATACACCAAAATAGAACAAAATGTTTTCCACATTAAATTTTGAACTTTTGAGATGATCTGTCTTGGCTTTCAGACTACTAATGTGTCAAATTTCATGTTTGTAAGTATGATAGATTCGTTTCGACATAGTTCTTTACATAAGTAGAGATAAACAACCAGACAACAACAAATTTTAATAACAACTAAATATGATAGCATACAGGAAGCAGCACATAAAATAGGTACAGTGAAACCTCTCTAGCCGACCAAAATTTGCTGGAACCAGGGTTGGTTCGATTTTGCCCAACCCGAAAAAACCCGGGTGGGTTTTTTCAAAAAAACCCAGTTGAAAAAACCCAAGCGAGTTTTTTCAAAATTGTTGCTTAAAATTATATTTTACCTAAGTAAACTAATAAAAATACTGATTTAGACCAAATGTAATACATACATTATATGTCATGGGTATAAAATTTTGAGGGTTAGCTCAAAAACAAAAACCAACTTGAAAAAACCCACAGGTGGGTTTTTTTCAAAATTCTTGTTAAAAATTGAACTCCACTTATGTAAACAAATAAAAATACTGATTTCGACCAAACATAACACATACTTTCATAATACATACAATATGTAATGTCTAAAAATTTTTGAGAATTGGATAAAAAATAAAAACCCACATAAAAAACCCACTGGTGGATTTTTTCAAAATTTCTGGTTTAAAATTGAACTTTACTTATGTAAACAAATAAAAATACCTATTTTGACCAAACATAATAACATACTTTTATAATATATACCTTATATGTCATGGGTGTAAAATTTTGAGGGTTGACTCAATAATAAGAACAAACTTAAAAAAACCCTACAGGTGGGTTTTTTCAAACTTCATGCTCAAAATTGAACTCCACTTATGTAAACAGAAAAAAAAAACCCCGACTTAAACCAAATATATTTTTATCATGGATAAAAACTCAAAAATGCTGGATGGGTTTGAAATTGTTCTACATAATCAAAATAAAATTTCTTTCCTGCAAAAAATTCTCTATTGAAAAAAGTATAGAAACAAATGCCCAAAAGAAAGAAAATATCAGAATTGCACTCAAAATGATAGATATGTTTTAAGAGAAACTAATTTTAAGAAAACAATCTATGGTATCTAACAAAATGCTGGTCAAGGACGCACAAAAATATTTTTGCCTAGATCGATTTTTTATATATATGACTTAATTTTTTTCCCCGCAATGAAAATTGCTAAAAATTATGCGTCCCTGGGGACGTGTAATAATTTTTTTTTGCGTTTCCACCTCCGATGTTTGAGTGTTTGACGTGCTATAGCGCGACCGCGGCATCGATGCATGTAAGATATTGCAGTAATTTTGAAAGTAATTAGCTTAAACTCCTTTAAACATAAAATAATTGCAATTAACTAGACTTAAAAATAACTTGTTTCTTAAACCCTTTGATGGGATTTTATTGAACACTAAAAATACAATAAACAAGGAACAAAGTAATTAACTTTTAAAAAGTTAATTTATAGTTGTAAAGGATGAAATGGAATAATTAATATTTAAAAGGCAATTATTTTATTTTTTCTGATTTTTTTTTAATTAAAACATAAAATGTTCTTAAAAGAAATACATAATATTTATTCTTTTTCACTTTAATTAATACCATTATGTGTAGGCAACCTCTTACAAATAAAAATAAAGAAAACCTCAAATTTTTGAAAAAACCCAATAAAGCCCGAAAAAACCCAATAAAACCCGAAAAAGCCCAATAAAACCCGAAAAAACCCACTGGGTTGGGTTTTTTCCAACCTTGACAGGAACAGAATTTCCCGCATTCATTTAATGCTAACTTGACCTCCATTAAGCGACCACATTTAAACAGTTGAGTTCCCCTCTCGAAACGACCACATTTTCTTCCAGGAAAAAAAAAAATGCTGCCACTTTTATTGTTTTTGCATCATTCAATTGCTACAATCAGTAAAAAATGGTGTTTTAATTTTTGTGTCGTTTTCTACTCCCCTGGAAGGACATGTAACCCTCCAGTTCAGATGTCAATTATTGGGCATTTTTTCCAGAAAGTCTTCGAGGAAGTTGGCTTTCCCAACAGTCAACACATGCACATGTGCATTGAATAACTCCTTCTGGGCAGAAACAAATTAGCCCAAACAAACAGGCCTGCCACATTGTCCCCTTGATAAGATAAGGATAGAGTGATATCCCTGTTTTTTCACCGACAAACCCTGGGGTGCATTGTTTTTACCCCATTTCCCAGAACCCTTGATGGTGATGGAGCGGTGGGAACGCAAGCCTTTTCTCTCAGTTGAAAATTAATTTTGATAACCAACAATCGATATTGAAAGAACATATTTTCAACGTTTTATAAGTGGCATCTAACAAAAAAGCGATTCTTTACTTACGAAGATAGAATAAAAAGAGTGAAAGTGCTAAATTCGAAAGGAAATCGGCAGAAAAATTTAAATGCGAGAAAACTCAAATCCATAACAGTTTAAAAAACAAGGAAATGCTCATCAAAGAGTGGGCACAGTCAAGAAGCGTTGAGATCAGAATTTTTTTCTTTTTGTCATTTTGCAGGTTATAATGATAAAGGCATTTATAATCTTGATGAATATGGAATAATTTTTCGTGGTTTAACTAACGGAAAGTTTAATAGAAAAATTGGAAGATGCAAAAAAGAGGAGGGGGATCGAAAGAGCGCTTAATTTTAGTTTTTTGAGTGAATGTGTTAGGTGAGAAAGAAAAAGCTCTTGTGATCACAAACTCTTTAAAATCGCGTTTATGTTCATTTATTTAATTAATTATTATTTATTTTGGACACTTCTGGATATGTTTAAGGTTATTATTGAATATTTTCAAGTAACCTCCATTGAGCGAACACCTCCCTGAACGACCACTATTCGGGGGAACGAGAGGTGGTCGCTTTAGAGAGGTTTCACTGTAGTTATTTCTGAGAGAAATGCTAGACAAGACCAGTTTTCATAGCAACATTATCAACACACATGTTGCGTAGAAACATTATGTTGTTCGTATTATAATGTTTCATAACAAACAATATCCATTTTATTTTACAGTGCCATGCTTAATGATGCACAGTAATATAAAATGGATATTACTTAAAAAATAATTTTCCTTTTATTTCGCTAGATGAACATTCCAATGCGTTATGCTCCTACTTTTAGATAACTAATATTCATTGAGCTTCACACCTAGCCTAGCTAGACCAAAATATATGGCACTGATACTAATATAAATACATATATAATTCTGAAAGTGAAAGAAAAATATAATAATCCATTAAGATATAAAGTAAGTTACCAAAAAAAATGGGAGGGGGGGGGGAGGAAATACAAACAAGTGTAAGAGATTAGAGCACATATTTAATTCATGTCTTGATTTATTTCATTAAAAATACATAAAAAAATATTTTAAATATCTTACCCAATGTGGATATGATCCTTTGGGAGATATTTTTTTCTGAACCTCATCCAAGATTAAATAACTAGGAAGCAAGCAAGTATTTCGGTCAAATATGGTTTCCATTACCTGATGTTAAAGCAAATAAGGTGAAATAAAATTAATTCAACATGTCTTAAAAAATGAAGGCACAAATATATATAGGAATTTAAATTATATTTAAAATAAAATAAGGCAAAGTGAAATTGTTGGCTTACTATTAACCCTTAATTAAAATGCAAGGCTTAAAAAGTTCAAAGGGAAGTTTATAAGCCTTATGTAAATGACAGCTTAATTTTTACTACTCTAAACTGGCATAAAGATGCATGTATTAAAGTATACAACATTACTTGTCTAGAATACTTATTCTATTGTGTAAAGATGTTAAATGTCAGCACACATTAAAATAATTTAAAGGGAAAATAGCTTCCAGAGCTCAGACATCATTTCCTTTTATCCTAATGATTTTTTCTCAGGCAAAAAGTATTTTAGAATGCTACTTTTACTCTTTTTTTAGAATAACTTTTTCTATGTCCTTTTCTGTTGTGAGAAAGTAAAGAAAAAAAGCAAGAATACTACTTTGCAAAATTTAAGCAAGTAATTTAGTGGACAACTAATGCAAAATACATGACTAATGTTTAAATGATGAAATAGTAGGATCAGGTTTTAAAAATATGCAAAAAACTCATGCCCCAGAAAATCGTTGGATGAGCAATCAAGAGGGTTAAAATAATTTATTATCCCATCATCTCCCATGTAATCAGGGAGCAAAAATAAAGCACATGTTACTAATTCAAGTTGGTTTACCGACACGGTTCCTTGTCAATCTGTTCCAACATCCCTTTGGATACTGTCTGTCATGTATTTTTTTGTTAAACCACTTATTCAATGCTGTAATTTAGAATAAAGGAGGTTTCAGGCATTCAAAACATTTAAATCACAATTTCGCAAGTTTATATTATCAACAAAAAAGGGAACAGACTTACTTTTTGAATAGCTCGCAACTGGTTCATGACAGCAACATTATCAACAGGTTTTATAGCATTAGCTTTGTCTAAGATTGACTTCAAAATATCTCTCACTCCCTAGACAAAAATGAGCAACATTATGTTACATTATGTTATGTTGAATAACTTTTCAGTACTTCATTTTTTCCTCCCTTATATCCTCTACATTTAGCTCATAGACTTTGTTTTGTACCAACGATCCTAGGTTGCGGTACGTTTCTCCTTCATTCCTTATCTTTAAGCAAGTAGCCTTAGTTGAAGTTTGCAGTGTGTTAAAAATAGAATAAAAGCTATAGGCTTATTTTTGCTTACTATACTTACCTACTCTCTTAATGTATAATCAACTAGGGTTAATATTGCATATGAATATGATTAAAAATTAATGTTGCATGCTTCTTAGGGCTTAAAAGAAAATGCATATAATGTAATCATTTATATTTTACTTCTGAAAAATAATCAGTTTTGGCTTTCACTGGGAACTAAACTCAGTTGTGAAAAACACATGCGAAGACATGCTAATATATATATATATATATATTTAATAGCATACTTTTTTATCATAAAAAGTCTATTATAAATTGCTTTTAGAAAAATTTACAAAAAAGATATGTAATTGTTTGTTTGTTTTACGTAATAGTTTGATTATATTTTTGTCAAAATTTGTCCTTGCTCTTACTAGCAAACACGCAAAAAAAAAAAAAAAAAAAAAAAAAAAGCTTATTTCATACTTATTTTCACTTTTTAAAGTCTGATCATTTATCTTAGATTAGTGAAAAATCAATTTTTTATCACTTTGTAAATCACCTTCATTAAAACTTAAATCATGGTTACATGAAGTAAAAGCTAGATTTTAATTTCATGCCAGGCAGTGGCCAGATAAAAAATACAGGAACTTTGTGCACTGGTAAAACTGAACAAAAAATTTCACGTTATGAAAGCACAAAAAAGCATTAAGATGCAGATAGACATAAGTTTCAGGATTGCTTGGAATCCCTTTTTCAATGCAGTAGTGGAGCTTCTAGATGCATCATTTGGGTGTTTTTGCATATAGAAGCTCCACTACTGCATTGAAAAGGGATTCCAAGAATCCCGAAACTTATGTCCGCATCTTAGTGCTTATTTGTGCTTTCATAATGTGAAATTTTTTGTTCAGCGGCCAAATACTTCACAAAGTTCGAAAAACTACCATTATGTGCTCATTTGCTCAAATAGGAGATTTTATCTACTGAGAGCAGTATGTGGACTGTAAAGAGAAACAAATATGGATATGAATAAGGTACGCTGAAAAGCATTTCACAAGCATAGTTTGGAAAAATGTGGGACCTCATGACTTTTTAATAAAGGATCTAAGAAATATTTTTATGTCTGAGACACTTCTTGGTGAGTTTTTAGTTATTTTTGAAAACTATAATTTTCAGATGAAAAAGGAAATGGTAGATTATATATATATATTTTGCTTCAATTGAAACTTTCTACCATATCCTTAATTTTTTTGCGGTAACACTTTCATCAAAAATGCATGGTAAACCTTTTGAAGCCATCAACCAATCACAAGTGACATTGACTCACAGAAAACTGTGAGTGAATGTTTTTGTTTGGCGAGAGTTGAAGCTTTGGCTCTAAAAGAACCATTACTTTTGGCGATAAGAAGCAGTTCCTTCGTTTTTTTCTTAGGAGCAGTTGCAAGAAACCGGTTCGTCGTTTTTTGCCCACCCCTATGCAATTCTAGTTATACGAATTCTTTAGAAACATCGTGCCTTCGTGACGTGCTCTCTCTGGCTCGATTGCCAATTGAATAATTTTTTTTAAGCAATTTTTTTTTCATCTCTTGTTTAAAAATGTCCGCAAAACGGAAGATTAGTTCTGCTAAATGTAATCGATATAAAGTGGAGTGCAACATATGTAAAGAAAAGTTTGATAATGATTATGTGAAGAAGCACACTTCTGTAAAGCATCCAGATCTTGCGCAAGAAAACCGCTTAGCTCCAGTTTCATTACTGGGAGAACATAAGAGCTGTAGACCCGTGGTCTACAGCTCTGCCACTAAAGAAAAGGGAAACAGATAACAATGTTCCTATGGACTTAGATGCTTGCAGTAATTCATCAAAAAGTGGTAAGAAAAATTTGTTTCTTAAAATTAATGTAATTCTTGCTTTACATTTTTAATTATATATAAGAGATTTGTGTTGCATTCATCTAGATCTCCAACTCCAACATTTTTAAATTAAAGGGTATGCGTAATAATACTTTTATTTATTTAGTTTCTATGTTTAATTGCACTTATTCCTTACTATCATTCTACATCTTTGTTTTTATGATAACAGTGACATAATTTCCTTTTCTTAATGATATTCTTTTTCCCCCAAGTTTAAAGAGAACATATAAATTCAGCTTGAAATCTGTGATATTCTTTCACTTTAGACTTTTAAAAATATCCATATATAATATTTTAATTCATCTTATTATTATTATTACTAGCCGCCTTTGTCGACCATCTGGTTCGCCTTTTCCGCAAAAGTAGAGCTAAAAAAAAAAAAAAAACATTGTTTTCTGGCAAACAATATTTCTAAATAATATATTTTCAATTCAAAGCTAAACTGTATCTCGCCGGCTCTTTAATGAAATTGGCACGTGACTCTGCACAAAAATCTAACAATAGATGTAAACATGTAAAATTGGAGTCCCGTGCTGGAGAAATTGGATTTTTCTGACCTCGTTAATTAACGTTTTTAATTTTTTTAAAAGCACGGAAAACTACGAACGGCTAGGCCGATAAGCGCGACCTGTGTTCGAGCCGGCACCTCTTGTCTACTAATTCGAGAGCAGAACCTCTCGGCCACTGGTGGTACATTAGACATAGGGAATGAAATGTTCTATGCAACACTATTTCTGTATATCTAATAACGTTAAATGTTGTTACATTTTCATAAAATTGATAAATGCTTGAATGATATTTCATGATGCATAATTATTTATCTCTTTATGTATATAGATAAGGCTGAAAATCTTGAAGCTATAGAAGAATCTTCTTCTTCTGGAGATGAGAATGCTAATAGTGAAAGCGAAGAAGAACATATTGAGGATGAGGAGCAGCCAGAAAATATTCTAGGAACTAAGAGTAATATTTGCTTAGTAAATGTTTCGGAGAGTATATGTTCATCGAGTCCATGTGGTCCAAATGATATATCTCAATCAAGAAATTGCAATCCAGTACAGCCAATATTAGAACTTTTTCCAAAGCATAAAGATGGAGATAGGTTTCATTCTTTTAATGTGAAATTCTACAATTTCAAATGGATCGAATATTCAGTTTCTCAAGATGCCGTATTTTGCTACTACTGTCGTCATTTTCTAGAAAATGATAAAACTCTTGATCCAAATTATCTTTCCTTTACAGCAACAGGATATCGACATTGGAAAAAGTGTTACGGAAAAAGCGAAAAAGACAATCGTCTTCTGAAGCATCAGTTAAGTTTTTCTCATTGCAAAGCAGTCACAAATTTCAAATCGTACAAATCAAGCTTAGAAAATGGCTCTGTGATTTCACAACTGAGTGAAAAGTATTTAAAGCTCACTAAAGAAAACCGACACTACATTGCAACATTGTGCGAGATTTTGTTGATAATAGCTCAACAGAAGATGGGAATTCGAGAAAGCAGATTGTTTCGCACATCAGATATAGAGATTGGAAGTGTTATTGATTATGGTCCACACAGTGAAAATTTCTTATCTCTTCTAGCCTTAGTAGGGAATCATGATGACGTCATTGCACGAAAAATAAGAAATGGACCAGGCAATGCGAAATACACTCACTGTACAAAATGCGCTTCTAGATAAAATGGCAGACGAAGTAAAAAATATGATCTTTCAAGAAGTTAAAGAAGCTGAGTTTTTTCCCCTGCTTGCTGACAAAAGCAAGGATTTAAGCAAAAAAGAGCAGTTATCAATAGCTGTCCATTATTTATATGACGGAGCAATACATGAAGAATTCTTTTGCATACAAGAATTAGAATCACTGAATGCAGAAGGCTTAACTTCAAGCATTTTAAATGCTTTGGAAGGCAAAGTAAATTTTAAGAAATGTATTGCGCAAGCCTATGACGGTGCTTCGGTTGTTTCAGGCAAACATGTAGGAGTCAATGCACTTATTTAAGAATGTGTAGCTCCTTTAGCAAATTATATACATTGTTTCAACCATAGGCTTAATTTGGTTTTAATTGATGTATCCAAATGAATTCAGACCGCTCGAGATAATTTGTCTCTCTTACAAAAACTTTATACATTTGTCAGCTGTAGCAATGTGCATATAAAGTGGACTAAAATGCAGAAAGAGCATGGAGTAAAAGCTATCAAACTGAAACAAATATCAAATACTTGATGGGCATGTCAAGCTACAGTGCTTGAAGCAGTTTGTTCCAGATTTACACTTTTATATAAATTACTACATGATGTGAGTACGAATGAAACTAACTCCGACAGAGTCGTAGAAGCCTGTGGTTTGCTTTACCAGTTTTCCCCGAGCTTCATAAAAATATTGTTCACTTTGCGACACATTTTTCAATATACGAAAAGTGCATCAGATTGCCTACAAAACTCAAAACTGGACTATTCCGAAGCTCTTGAACTTTTGGAAACCCAACAAGACAAATTATCTGAATGCAGACAGGAATCTGAAATTGAAAAGATTTGGAAACAGTCAGAAGAGATTTGTATAGAGTTAGGCTTGTCTAAAGTAGAAGATGCGGATGTTAGTTACAGAAAAGCCTTCTCAACGCACAATCCCGAATTATCTGCAGAACTTTATTGTTGAGGCCCCTATACACAGAGAAAAACTAGAAAATAAGGAGGAATTTAAAAGGTATTTTTCTTTAATATTTATGTAGATGTACATTTTATTAATTTTTATTTTATTCATTTGAAAAAAAAATCACTTTTGTATGTCTTTTATTATCTTTTATAGGGAAATCTTCTCGCTAATTGACAGGCTGAAAAATGAAATAGAACGGCGCTTTTTTACCGAAAATAAATCCATTATATTAGGAATAAAAGCGCTAGTTCCTAATTCCGAAACTTTTTTGAAAACGGATGATGTTATAGCCTTTGGTAAAATCTACGATTTAAACACAGACTATCTTAAGATCGAAGCTGAAAATCCGATTCGAATTATAGTTAGGAAGGATGACACTTCCAGGCCAAAAACCTTGTTAGAACTCCAACATTACGTTTCAAAAATGTCTGATGCTTTTTATCAAATGGATATCCTTTTGAAAATTGCATGCACGATGCCAATAACGACATGTGCTTGCGAAAGAAGCTTCAGTACACTACGTATTGTGAAAAACTATTTGCGCACTTCAATGACTGAAAATAGGCCACAAAGCTTTTCGATTTTAGGAGTGCAAAACAGCAGGTCAAAAAAAAAATTAATTTGAACGATATTGTTATCAAATTTGACAGGTTATATCCACAAAGTCGGATACAACTTCATTAAAATATATCAAGTGTTTAGAAATACATAATTAAAAATGTAAGCTTTTCTATTCATGATTATGTGCTTATTTCATTGTTTCATCTTATTCTTTATTCTTATTTATGTTCCATCTTGTTATGATACCTATTTTATATATAAATATATAAACAGGTATGTATGTAGAAACTCAATGTTCCCCCCCCCCCCCCGTCGGGGACACCATGCCCCCCACCCCCCGTAGAGCAAATTCTGGCTCCACCCCTGTTGCTTGGCCCTCTGCCTGTTGCTGGCTTGTCACTTTTGTATTTGTATTTATTTACAATGGTAGATCTCATGTTAAATAACAAATCACTGTTTGCATGAATGTAAAATCTACAAGATTGTAGGTTATAAAATAATTTTTGGAAAAAAATAGAACCGACTTCAAACTATAAATTGCGCTTAAAAGTAAAAAATAATATTATTCTTTAAACAACTTCGATACGACTTTTAAACATAATTTTTGAAGTCGGTGCAAAATTATGACAGTCTAATTATAATTACACCATGCGTTATTTTACACTGAAACTGTTGCAAACTCTACGCTATTTATATTTGTAATTGGTTCATAGTTAGAAAAGAAATCATGCATCAAACTCCATCATAATTTTGCACCGACTTCAAAAATTATGTTTAAAAGTTGTATCGAAGTTGTTTAAAGAATAATATTATTTTTTACTTTTAAGCGCAATTTATAGTTTGAAGTCGGTTCTATTTTTTTCCAAAAATTATTTTATTTTATTCTTTTTAGTGTAAATACATTTTTATATAAATACTCTATTTTTAAAACATACATATCAAAGGGGAAGCCTTTGAGGGAATGACACTAAAAACTAACTGCTTGCAAGATAACTTTCGTTTTAAAATCTATTTTAAAGGGTCACTAGAGCAAGCAAACTGATTGGATTTAATTTCTTCTTCAGAGAAGCCTTCAGTCTATTTCTTGTTATAATTGCTTTTAATATTATATTTTAATGTCAGCAAACTCTTTTTTAACAATGAGTTTCATTAACCGACTTCATTTTATTAACAACTTTCCCAACAAAGAAAAATCAAGCCTAGCCTTTCCAATTAAAATGAAAAAATATTTACTTTTCACCCATAACGTTTTTTCTAAAAAAACGATGTAATCAAACTAATGTGCGACCTTTGAGTTTGACGACCCTCTATCAATCAAAGAAAAAATAATCAAAATCGGTTCATTTAGTCAAACGTTATGGATGAAAAGGTAAAAAAATTACCACATTTCAGCCCATAACTTTTTTCTAATTATCGAATATGGTCAAACCAAGGTATGGGACCTATGGGAAACCACCCTTGATAGATTAAAAAAAATTCATGAAAATCGGTTCATCCGGTAAGAAGCTATGAGTGGGCAAAAAAAAAAAGACATACATACAATATGAATGTATAACCTACTTCCTTTGTAAAGTCGGTTAAAAAGAATGCAATGCAATAATCCTCATAACATATCATAGTGTTCAATAATTTACAGCACCATGCCTTTCATAGGAATACTCAGAACTATAGTTTCAAAACTATCTAACAAAAACTAAAAATATTGCATCAATAACACTGCTTTATATCTCTTGTGCTATGTTTCCTTTGAGAAAAGCATTTTAGAAAAAAAAAAAAGACTTAATAAATAGAAAGCAATATGAACCCTAAATACGTACTTTGTAGTCAACACCAGCTATGATTTTATCAATAAGTAAAAAACTTTGCACCCAAAAGTCTTCATTAAGATATACAAGAGCATCACACTTCAGAAGTGTTTCACAAACTGATCTGAGATAGAAAATCGGAATAAGGAAAATGGGTAAATTTATTCTCATAACTAGATTAAAACAATAGTTTATTAAGATCCAGTTATATAAGCAACAGTTTCATAATTTATGAGACTGCTACTTATATAAAATTTATTAAAGAACTTAAGGACTCTCAACATATTTTTCTTCCCACTATGGAATGCCTCAAAAAGTTAAAAAAAAAAAAACAAATAAAGTAAAAAGCACGTGATAACTTATTGAAAATGATAATTACGATTACAAAGAGAAAAATTGAGAGATTATGATTACGATTGTAATCCTTTGCCAAAAAGTAATTGTGATTACAGTCGTTAAAAAATGTAATCGATTACGATTAGGACATCCGATTAGATTAGCGAAAAATTAGCCAATATTATGCATACAACTCTCATTTTTGCAACAGTCAAAAATCAAAAAGTTATGATTTTTGAGTTAATAAGAGATAACTGAATTGATGATGATTGCAATTATATTGAAATAATTTCAACGTCACAGATCTTGAATTATGCCATCGTTGCAGAAATGAGAAATTTGTGGTTGTGTAATATATATATCAGGAAACGCACATTCTGAATTTTTCAAGTATTTAAAACTCATGTGTGGGATAACTACATTGATCATATTTTGTATATTTGTATATAAACAAAGACAATCCACTAAATGTATATATAATGCATAAGTGATTTAACTGGTTCATTGTTATTTTGCATACAATCAATATTTCAGCTGGCCACAATTTCTGAAAATGTAGTATATTTCCAAATTGCATTTATTCTCTAGTTTAAGTTGTGAAAATATTTCACGTAACACCAATTAATTTACTGAAAATAATAATTTTGTATGATTCTTTATGAAATCATTTATAAAATGTGTATGAATTGTATAAGATAACAAAATATTCAGATAGTGTAAGAGATAAATTATCCTTTGAAAACAAATGCTGCATTTCAGAATAATTTCAAAATTTTCGAACATGAACATTCAAACAACTCTTAACAAAACTAGTAATTGCTAAAAAGTAATATGAAGAATAATTATGTAATATGAATGACTATAATATTTTAATATGATTTCCTGTGGTTTTTTAACATGAATGAGCATATATATGTATAGATATTTTCTTTTTTTGTTTTCCATGTAACTGTTTTAATAAAAAAATAAAGTGCAAGTAATTTTACAATACAAATTTAACGTACAAGATTAAACTGAAATACAAAATTCTGTTGAGGTAATTCTAAGAAGAAAAAGATAATTAACAGTTTAAAATAATTCATAAATATTAATTCATACATGTAAAAAAGAATTCGGAAAATGTCTGAACATAAATCGCTTTTTCTTTTAAATACAGTAGACGCCGCTTAATGTGATCACGGTTAATGTTATCAATCGTTTAATGTTATCAAAATCGCTTAGTCCCATCCGCTTATATCAAAATACATTAAAAAATCATTGTTTATTGTAATTAAATGTTCGTTTATTGTTATCAGTTTATATGTAAATTTTATTTTCCTGAAATCAATAAAACAAGAAGTTTTTTTTTTGTTTAAAGTGTTTCCTGAAACTTACCAAAAGTCCAAACGGGCCTCGTATATTATGTTTTAAACACCTGTTATTAGGAGGGGGGGGATATGGAACATAATGAGGGCATTCTTCTTTGAGACGCCTTTACCAAGTCCCAACGGTGACGTTTCAAATTCCCCGAAATCCTTAAATAAAGAGAAAAGAAGACCTGCCAGTGACCTTCAAAAGAGAACATTGTTTCGGGTATGCCATGTGATCTTGGCAGGTGATCTTGCCACGTGATCTTGGAACTGCCACGCGCAGACGCATGCAGAAGAAGATCAGCATAAATGTTCACTTCACCATAGTTCATACGGTTTGTACGTAACCTGGTTTGTTTTTTATAATGGAAAGAAAACGGAGAGATCTTACTGTGAAAGAAAAGGTTGACATTTTAAATCGTTACGATAAATTGCCGAAAATGAGCCAAAGGAATGCTGCTGTTCAATTGAATGTTTCGCAGCCGCTTTTGTGCATAATTTTAAAGAATCGTGAAGATACCGAAAAAAGTGCACTTTGAACGAAAATCTGAATTGAAATCGAGAAAGAAATCGAGATGGAAAAGACAGAGAGGTTGAATCTGCATTAAAACTCTGGTTCACAAACGTTCGTGAAAGGGACGCTCGTGTTAATGGTCCGATTTTACGCCAAAAAGCTGAAGATTTAGCTGGAAAATTGGGTAAAGGAAACTTCGTAGCCTCAGAAGGATGGTTCCACCGCTGGAAAAAGAGGGAGAACGTACTCTTCCGAATGACACACGGTGAACAAAAAGATGCCGATAATGTAGCTGCAGATCAGTGGATTAAAGAAGAATGGCCTAAACTTATTGCCACATATTCACCTGAAGATGTATATAACACTGATGAAACTATCTTATATTTTCGTGCGTTGCCTGAACACACCTACATGTTTCAAAAGGAAAGTACGCAAGGGTGTAAAACCGCCAAGGAACGCCTAACTGTGCTATGTTGCGCTAGTATGACCGGCACTAAAGAAAAACTTTTAGTGATTGGAAAAAATAAGAAGCCCCGCTGTTTCAAAGGTTTGAAAACTCTGCCCGTCGATTATTTTGCCAACAAAACGGCTTGGATGACTACCACCATCTTTAACGAATGGCTGTTGAAATGGGACAAGCGACTAAAACGGAACATACTTCTGCTTATAGACAACTGCACTGCGCATGATGTAACTGTTTCATTAAAGAAGATAAAGATCATGTTCTTACTACCAAATGCCACTTCTTTAATTCAACCGTGTGACCGGGGAATTATCCGCACCTTGAAGGCATATTACAGAAAGGAAATGCGTTCAAGGATCTTAGAAAATATGAAAGACCAAGATCTTAATGCGAACGCTCTAGCCAAAAAAACAAATGTTTTGGATGCCATACATTTGTTAACAATGTCTCGGAAAAAACAATTCGAAATTGTTGGGGTCATGGAGGATTTTGTCAACTAGAGGACAACAATGCTGCTGTGATGAAAGAAATGGAAAACGTTTTCAATCCCCCGCCCGATATGAATGCTGAGGATTTTGAAGCATGGATGGAGATCGACGAGAAAGTTGAGACTTCTACTTCGTTAACTGATGAGGACATTTGCGAAGCCGTAAGTGTCAAAGATCAAGCTTCGTCACAAGATTCTGATGCTGATGATGAACCCGAAAGTGCCATTGAGGACAAAATTCCGACGCCTGCTCAGATGAGGGAGGCACTTCGAATCTTACGTCTAGGTGGGCAAAACAAAGCCGACGCGGAACACGTTCATAAACATTATGATTATGAGCGATTCGTAAATGACTTGCTTCGAAAGAATGCTAAACAATCGACAATTGATGATTTCTTTTTCAGTTAATAATTAACCTTTTGTACATTTTGTATTGTTTTCTGCAGTTCATCATTAAATATGTAAGTATACTAACTAATTTTTTCTCTTTAGTGTACATTAATTTCTATTAAATACTATAGAGTTTTACAGCAACAACTCCTAATTTAAAATAATTTTTATTTTAATACATATGTAAAAAAATCATTTTTTAGCTTTAATTTTTTTTTCGTGTACTGTAATCAATCGGTTATTGTTATCGAATCACGTTCATCCCGATGTGATCACATTAAGCGGCGTCTACTGTACCTATTAATTAAAAAGAATATTAGTATTCAAATATAAATAAATTTAAGTTTTAAATGTATGTATTTTTAAAAATATTCGAAGAACATATTTAAAATAATAATAATAATAATCACACGAATCAGGGTTAAGATTACATCATAAGTGTAAATGTGCTATTCTTTAGAAAAATTCTTCCCTTCTGCTGTTAAAGAAAGGAGAAGAACGCCAGAAGGTATTACTACTCTTTCCGCTAACGAGTTTCGGGGGGGGCAGTCTGCTTTGATTATTGAAAGGGAAAATTGATACCATACTTATGCTGGCTCCAAACTCTTGCCTATTGCACAACCATGTGTTTATGTTTTTTTTTGAATGAGTAAAGAAAACAAAATGACCGATGTATTTGGTCCTTCTATAGGCGCAGTGCTTCCCCTTTCTTATCTACCCCGAAATCTTTTTGACTTGCGGACAGATTACCGCTCTTTTTACCGAAACTACGACGCGAGGAGACCCAATTCGCAAGAGCCCCAAGGCGATGCGAGTGACCTCTGAGAGATTGCAACAAGCAAGACAGCAAGCGTCTTAGCAGGACTATATGGTCCTGCCATCAAGGCCGGGCGACCACACACAGAACCATTTATTATGATCGCCCGTACCAGTACACAGCTTGGATCCCTTTTCTTGTAATCTTATTTCTTCTATTTAATGGTAGAACTAAAAATTTCAGCTTTCAGCAGGTCAATATTACATGATTACAAGACCAGATTACGGATTTTTTCCTTAAGATTACAATTAAAATTACGGGAGAAAAGGGATTGTGCAATTTCGATTATGATTATTAGAATATGCCATTGTCAGATTACGATTTTGCCAAAATGTAATCGATTACAGCCGATTACGATTACGCAATCACGATTACTCCAAGCCTGATGCAGATATACTTGAACCAGCTAGGATGACTAGGACCAGCCAAGCTGGGCCCCGAGCCTGTTGCTGGTCATCGTATTTGTATTTGTATATTATACACAAAACCTCAATGATAGAAAAATATAATGTGAAAATATTAAAAACATTTGTTACTTTTAAAATGTCATTAAAATATAAAAAGTATCATATATGAGAAAGATTTTACAAACTGATCTGAGACAGAAAATTAAAGATAAAATAAGCAAAAAATGTCACTTCTCAAAAGAAGATTAAAACAATATTGTAAATATAGCAAGTATATGTCATAAAAGTACATTTTTCTTTAAGGGCACGCAACATTCTTTTCTTCCTTTTTTTAAAGACAGTAAGGAATTTAATGAGCAAAAAATAAACAATGATAGTATAAAACATGTAATAATTCAGTAGAAAATCGTGCATGTACCAGATAGAAATGCAGATGTACTTGAATAATTATACGCAAAATTTAAATGGTAGAAAAATGAAAGGTGGAAATGCAACATCAAAACATTTATTAGTTACACACGACAGTTCAATTTTTTCAGTACATTTGATATTCTTATTTAAAATTTGGCAAATTTACAAAAAATGCCATAAAGTAAAACTAAGGGGGGAATATATTTCAAACTTTCTTTCTATAAACAAGTATTAAACATTGTTTAAAATAATATGAGCGAATTTGCTGGGTTGGTGGGAATTACAAAAAATGATTTTAACTCTAAAATTTATGGGAAAAAATAAATAAATAAAATTAATTAAATAAACAAAGTAGAAAAAAATTAAATTAATTAAAAATTTTGTTTCTTTTTTAGACCACAGGATCTGCCTATGTTGTTAGATTTTATGGACTCGAAATTTGAAAGAAAAATAATTTATACCTTTGTGATACAAAATTGTTGGTAACTCCAAACTCAAGAAGTGAAAATAAAAGTCTTGCTTTTTGTTGGTTACTGGTAAAGCTGATTAACTTAACATAGTGTGCAAGAGCATGTGACAATTCCTCCTGCAAAAATTATTATTATCTATAAATTTTAAATTCAATCAAAGCAAGCAAACTATAATGGAAAACACAAGAACTGTTACATGAAATCAAAATTCTTGAGAACTGTTTGATTTCCCTTTCCTGTATTTTAATAACCTACAAACACCATATATGCTGGAAAGTGCATGCAGAATACTTACAAATAAAATATACTGCTAAAATGGAGCAATAAAAGTTAAAATAATAATGAAATATTTAAAAATATTAGACAAGAGAATTTTTGGAGAACAAGAGCATTCTGAGAACATTTTTGTAAAATTAAAACTTTCAAACTAATTATGATGATTCTTTTATTGAAAAAGCAAAAATCATACTACAGAATAATATTCATTCATCACCGTTACAAAAAAAGTTGGCAGTATATTTTTTTAATTTACTTAATTTTTGAAAAAATAGTCTCCAAAAACCAAATTGCCTACAACTTCTACATAGTAACTTCTTAAATTATTTTTTTATAACAATAGCAAATATTGTTAAAATAATATTCTTGTCCATGTTGTTAGATTTTATTAACTACGAATTTGAAAGAAAAATAATTTATACCTTTGTGATGCAAGTTGGTACCTCCAAATTCTAGAAGTGAAGACAAAAGTCTAGCTATAGCCCAGCAAGGAAATTTTTAAACATGCATAGTACATGCAGAAGCAGCGAGAGTTCAAGCTATGTATAAAATCGAGTAACCGAGTTGTGGTCCACTCGATCTGTACTCCGAAAAACAACCAATTTGTACTCCAAATCTCAATTACCCCTTTTTCCCCCGGATAAAAGTGAAGGTGATAATTGGTATTACATGTCATTTAAACTTCGTGAGTTTTGAATGGAGCGAATGTAACCCAGATAAAAAATATCACCGGAAACTCTTGGAAAAGTCGGAAGACAATTTTATCTCATAAGTGTATAACTACCATGTATGCATAATGTCAAAATCTATGCAGCACAAAACCTTTGGCCCCAAGGTGTGCATTATAAAGATCTACTGTACATCATAGAAATGATCGATATTATTAATGCAAACAAGTATAAAATAAATGCAACAAGATCTAAAATCAATTAATCAGCAGATCACCACACAGATATTAACAAAATTTAAATACATAATGTTTTAACAAATGAGAATTTACTCACAAATTTGAGCAAACCCACACACACACACAAAACAAAATGTGAAATAAAGCAAAAAATTAGACTTAACTCATGTTTATGTTGCATTACAATATATTTTGGAATTCTTATATATATATATAACATATTTTAAGTAAAGTTATAGAAGTAATTTTTATTCAATACTTAGTTTGTACAGAACTAAAAAATAATAATAATAAATAAATACCTCTGATACAGAAGAGAAAAAAGTTTTTAAACTTTCTTGATATTTTTTCAATATTTTTGACTGGTCATCCGCTGTATGAATAATAAAACCATGAAATGCTACCGCCAGTTCTCCTTCAGACTATATAAAATAAATAAGCAAAAATAACTGAATATGCAGAAGCATTTAAAAAGTTTGATTCATTTAAAAAAAATATGAAGCAGAAAAAGGGCCACCCCTGCCTTATAAAATTAGCAGCACTATTATGTATCATTTCAATGAATTCTCTTTTGACTCTAGTTCTTTTCTACTTTCTTCTGCATCCAATTATATATAGAAAGCACTGCCTTTGTAAGAAATTTCAATTTTCAATTTTTGAGATTAGTATATTAAGACCTCCTGTTCCCATTTTGTCAATTTCTGAACACACATGCAATCATTATTATTACTATGCTCACAAATGTCATTAAAAGTTCACAAATAAAATCAGGAACGTGATCTATAAAGCAGTGCTTTGTTTCTGAACTGCAAGTACATATGATTCTACAATATAGCGTGAGATATGACAAGGGGGGGAGGTAATGATTTGTGACAAAGGGGTGAGGGTACTCAATGCTAACTGCAGCCATACCGTATATAGCATCGATGGCCTTCCCGGACTACCCCCCAGTATGAGGGGGTGCGACTTCAGCGCTGTCCACCTCGAACTTCCCCCAAACTCTGACACACTTGACAACCAGCACCAGCCATAAGG
Organism: Octonoba sinensis; assembly: GCA_038502835.1. Classification (NCBI taxonomy): domain Eukaryota; kingdom Metazoa; phylum Arthropoda; class Arachnida; order Araneae; family Uloboridae; genus Octonoba; species Octonoba sinensis. The sequence goes on from CM076599.1 coordinate 126,541,070, forward strand.
GGCTGGGCTGGCAGAGCGTTGCCGACCTGCTTTACCGACCCGGGGCCATAGTCTTGCTACAAGCCTTACATCACCCGGATCAGATAATGCTATTTTAGTCGCCTCTTACGACACACATAACTACGTCCGCGCTATTCTACGCCGGCCACCGCACGGCGAAGGGGTGAGGGTGTCGAATACATTGAAAAAAGAGTGACATCATTTATGAATGGTCCCTTATCATATTTTGAGTGTCACCCGGACTACTGTATAATATACATATATATAGTATAAAGCTCCGATAAAAAACATATAGCAATTAAACGAAAATCCTGCAATTTTATCCAAACACAATGTTTGCGGGTGTTTTTAAAGTACTAAATATTTTGCTTGTATCTAGTAAGAAAAAAAACAGATTTCCTTCATCAAAGAAGTCTCAAGTGACTCATTTCCACTTTCCAGCGCTTTTGCAAAAGGTCCTGCACCTGTGTTTGTACTCACGAAAGAACTTTCTTTTCTATTTTTTTTTTACTAGCTTCAAATTAAAAAGACTTCCGTTAAAGCTTTGTTCTACTGGGTATTTTAAAGGACTGTTGACATCATTCTAATTTTTGGGCATTCAACTGGGGAAAAAAAACATAAGAAGTAAATTTAATGCAGATTGAAATTGTGAAAATTTAAAAGTAAAAGAATTTAATAAGCTTGTCATTAATGGCTTATTATTTCTTAATAGCTTTAAAAGTGTTTTAACATGATGAAAACTCATTCAAAGATTTTATTCCCGTGACCCCTTGAAGAGATAAAAATAAATGCTGTTTAATCCAGATTTTGAATAGTTTGTGTGAACCAGAAAAAACCTCGAAACTTATTATTAAAACCCACAAATTAAAACAACATTAAAAAAACTTTACATATAATAACAATAATTATTACCAGAACTTCTTCCACGAAGCGTTCAACTTTATTTTCCGCAGATAAAACAGCAGTTTCCATTATGTTTTAGTAGTGAAAAAATAAGAGTAGGGAACAAAAATTGCGTACAAAAGTTTAGTGACAATCAAAGAAAGTCATTCGCATTACATCAGTAAGAAATTATACATAATCATGGGAAGGTAATACCGAAGCAATTAAATAAATTTGATTTTTCTCTTTAATGACACAAAACATGACGTAGGCCGTGACTCCGCTGCCGGCTGGTCGGCAGCTGAGCCAAAAATACTCCGCTGCCGTGCGACTACAGTGGCTAGAATACCTAGTGTGCCGTTCGGCGCGAAAATATTGAAAACGAAACTAAGCCACCAGTAGGTAGCGCTAGCATCGACAGCGAGGTAACTGATTAGCAGAGCGAACGTTAAAGAATCATTTACTCGCCTTAGTTTTCTCACTTTTTTCAGTATTAAAAAAAAGGAGGTGCAAAAAACATGTGATTTTTTAAAAAATATTCAGTCATCTGTTCTAGAAAAGAATTTGGAGCAATAAATAGACGGCTGTCGTTTAGGTGAACACAAGCATGAAAAATGTTTTTATTTAGTTTTCGGAAGCAGTTTTAAATGAAAACCATGTATTTTATTAAGAGAATATTGTTATACATTTTAAAGACAAGGGATTTTTAGTCCAATATAGTGTGAAAAGAGCTGTTGAAAATAATTGCATTATTATGCTAATATTACCTAAAGAAAGAAAGGCTATATGTCTATGTACTATATTTTAACATAAATAAAATAAAAAAAAAATTTTACAGTAATTACTATCCCATAAGTTTTTTAAAAAGCACATTGCAATCTGATGTATATTTTTATAAAAAATAAACACTTGCAATGTCATTTTTTAAATGAACTGCATGCTTAAAATTTTGTGTTAGATTTTTTTTTTAAATATAGATTAAAATTATTTTTTAAATTTACATTTATTTAAAAACACATTATGATGCACAAAGTTTTGCTAAAGTTTCAATTACATACAAAACCAAAATAGAAACAAATAACAAAAAAAATCTTGAACCAAAGCAAAAAGCTTAGCTTTAAATTTATTTTGTTGTTATGACAAGCACAATTTCATTTTGATATTACATTTCTTCTTCTTTAACGTCAATATTGTTTCATATATAAAATTTAATATTTGAGTCACATCTTTTAAAACTTTTTGTAGTTCCAGACAAATGTAGAATTTTGTTAAAAAACTGAACCCCCCCCCCCAAATCCCCCCGCCCCCTCTGGTGGGTACCTTTGTCACATTATGATACACAAAATGTTGGTCAAGTTTCAGTTACATACTAAATCAAAATAGAAACAAATAATTAAAAAAATCTTGAACCAAAGCAAAAAGCTTAGCTTTAAATTTATTTTGCTGTAATGACAAGAACAATTTCATTTTGATATAACATTTCTTCTTCTTTAACGTCAATATTGTTTCATATATAACATTTAATATTTGAATCACATCTTTTAAAACTTTTTGTAGTTCCAGACATATGTAGAATTTTGTTAAAAAACCTGACCCCCCCCCCCCCAAATCCCCCCGCCCCCTCTGGTGGGTACCTTTGTCAAATTATGATACACAAAATGTTGGTCAAGTTTCAGTTACATACTAAATCAAAATAGAAACAAAAATAATTAAAAAAATCTTGAACCAAAGCAAAAAGCTTAGCTTTAAATTTATTTTGCTGTTATGACAAGAACAATTTCATTTTGATATAACATTTCTTCTTCTTTAACGTCAATATTATTCATATAAAAAATTTAATTTTTGAGTCACATCTTTTAAAACTTTTTGTAGTTCCAGACAAATGTAGAATTTTATTAAAAAAACTGAACCCTCCCCCCCCCCGAATCCCCCCGCCCCCTCTGGTGGGTACCTTCGTCACATTATGATACACAAAATGTTGGTCAAGTTTCAGTTACATACTAAACCAAAATAGAAACAAATAATAAAAAAAATCTTGAACCAAAGCCAAAAAGCTTAGCTTTAAATTTATATTGTTGTTATGACAAGCAGAATTTCATTTTAATATAACATTTCTTCTTCATTAACGTCAATATTGTTTCATATATAAGATTTAATTTTTGAGTCACATCTTTTACAACTTGTTGTAGTTCCAGCCAAAATGTAGAATTTTATTCAAAAACTGAAAAACACCCCTAAGCTCCCCCTCACCCCTCTGGTGGGTACCTTTATCAGAGGAACTTTAAGCCAAACTACCATATTATTTTAATATATTATTATAATGACGTTCCAACAAGCCTCTACTTAATTTTCTTGACTGGTTATAATTCATAGTATATTCCACACAAAATTTGAACATATTATCACATATAATCCTTTAAAGTTTAGTAAGTTCAAACCCACATTTAGTTCACCAATATGAGAGCCAAAAAAAAAAAGCGATACTTTCGAAAGCAAATTATTCTGTTTGGATGCAGATTTTAAAAACCACAGACATTTATTATAGCATTGCAAGACTTTGCCCTTTAGAAATTCTTGTTTTCTTTGAGGTGGTCAGAATTAAACCGATGTATCACACATAAGTTTACAAAAACCAAAAATGGACATTTGTTACAAAATCCTTTTCATTTATTTATTTTATAGAATAAAAAAAATGAAAGTTGTTTGTATTTCAAAGTTCGAATGAGTGAGATATTTATTTCATTTCCTGCTTCCTTATGGAAAAAACTAATCTGAAAGTAGTTAACAGTAATCAATTCATGTTGTACATCAGTGTCACTTGTCACTTTCTGAATGACAATCGGCTGAACGAAAGACTTTTGGTACACAGGGCCTTTAATCGCAGCTAAGGCTCCTATAACTACGAGCTGACTCGTCAGCCATTTTCTTTCCCACTCGTTCGCTGGGTCGTATTGCGTTGTGCTAGCTTAAGACTAGATTTTGGTATTTCGTTAGCTTTTTCGATTGAAAAATGGGTGGTTGTGCTGCAGTTAATTGCAACAATCACTCCAGAAACAAGTGGAGATTGTTTACTTTTCCAACAGATGAAGAAAGAAAGAAGAAATTGATTATTAATTGCCGGCGTCCAAATTGAATACCAGCAGGTTTGCAACAATTGTTGGCAACGAAATGTGCTTGTCGCCAATTGAACTAAATTCAGTAATTTTTGTATTGTTCTTTTTGAGCGAAATATATTATGATAACATAATGCATGATACTTAACACAAGTATAAAAAATTGGCTATTTTATATACACTTTTTAATACACCTACACAATACAGAAATTTATCGCGGAATTTGAATGCAGAAAATCGTTTATTTTTATTCTCCGTTAATAAAATGATACAGTAACTGGCGTGAAGTGAAATTATATAAAAAGAATAATTATAAAAATTAAATTTCTTCTTTGCTATTTACTTAACTGCTAAAATTCCAAAGTAGAATAAGCATAAACTATAAAAACCTTAAGTGCTTGAGTCTATAAACAATATATTTTAGTTTTCAAATTTTTATAGCAAATGATTTGGGTATAGTAATGATTTGATATTTAAATTGTCATTTCTGTTATTTGACTTGGTTGATAATTAAATTTTATTAATTGGACTTTGTTTACAGATACAAATGGTAAATATGGTAAATTATAGACTTGATCTAATATAAATATATTTTAATGTAAACTTCTTTGAAGTAATGATCAAGCTTTTATTTATTTTATGAACCATATGAATCTTTTAAATTTTTTGTTTTCAATATGATGATGGTTTTGCAATAAAAAAGATTACGTAATATCTACATAAAACTTCATTCAATAGCTGCTGCATGAATAGTACAATACATAATACATAGACATAATGCAGAATATTCCGGTGAAAGAAGCCTGTTACAAATTGATGCCTAAGAACCACACAAGCATATGCACAAAAATTGATATTTAATTTTTTACAATAACATATAAATTTTTGCATTCGTCTTAGTAATTAAATTTTTGATGAGTAAGATTATGCTTCTAAATTTGGTGTTCATAAGCAAACAGCAACAGCAATGCTTCAACAAAATTAAGAACTTTTTCCCAATGAAGAAAAATGAATAAATAATAATTACAAATAAATAAAAAGTATAATAAGTAATCAAATCAAATTAAAAACAATTGTGTTTGTATACCAAGTTAAAAGAAAAGGTTATAAAAGGGAAATAGAAATCTTTATTAATTTTGCATGACTTTCATAACTTTTGAAACTATTTAATGTTGTAGGAAAACGACTTAATGAAATTATAATAGTTTAAAATTTTCATAAATATGTAGAGCAAAAGGCTTAAGCATTTGGCTAGAGTTAAGGTAAATAGCACTTCTCTAATATGCTTTTTTATTTTTCCAGTCTGTATTAATATATAATGCATTTTGAATTCAGAGAGCGCTTTTTCGGTATTGTATGTAGCTAAGGAATCCCATTTATTTCCTTCTTTTTGGCGTAGCTGTTAAAAGCGCCACTGACAGCGATAAAGGCGCCAATCTAGCAGCACGCTCTTGTTTACATTTTGACTTGGGAAAGAAAATGGCGGCGATGGGTCGGCCTGTATTCTGTAGTGGCTCTAATCGCAGCAGCTGGCCCCAAAGCCGTCTTCCGGCGGGCTCGAACTTACCTCGCTGTCGAATAGAGCGCCATCTAGTGGAGGCTTACTTTCGGGTACAGAAAAAGCGCTGGAGGACAATGGCGAACGGCACACTATCTATTCTAGCCACTGTAGTGCGACGCAGAAGTTACTGCGCATGGAGCTTTGCCAGCCTGATCGGTTGTTTTTTCCTGCAATTAACGAAGCGCTTTGTTTTTTTTCTTGATGGGCGAGCTGTCGTGTCGACTTAATCCGAGCTCCAAGCTGCACACTAATTGAATTCCTGATAGATTTTTTTCTGTACCTACGTTTTACATGAATTTGAAATCTTAACCCCTAAAATTTCTGATTAATTTACTAGGAACTAATTAATAACAAGACAGTTGAAGTAATTTTTTAATTGTCTACAAGCTTTCTTCCCCCCCCCCCTCTTTCCAAAAGGATGCTTTGAAAATTTATAGAAGAAAAACTAGTATATTGATTAAAGCATGACATGATTTACCTTTTCACGATCGCAAGCCCCCTCCCTCTCCCACCACCGCCTTTTACCAAAAGGATGCTTTGAAAATTCTCTAAAAGAAAAATTGTAAAACCAAAACATGATTTATACTTCGCTATTACTTATACTTAGCTTCTAAGGGGGGGAGGGGGGGTTCGTGAAATTGTGTCAAAGTGTGTCAAGAGGAGGGGAGGGGGTAACAAGAAGTGTGACATCATGCATTATGCAGTATAGCGTGACATGTGACAAAGGGGGGGGCGGTTGTCCGCTGAAGTGTGACATATTGTGAGAAAGGGGGGGGGAGAGGGTCAGAAATATGGGAAAAAAGCGTGACATCATTTATGAACGGCCCCAGCATGGCGATCCATGATCCGATCGGAGAGTCCGAACTAGGAATTTAATTCTCTCTTTCCAAAAGTTAAGTTATTTTCTTAATTTAATATATGCGGGGTTTTTTTTTTAGTTTTTTTATTTTATTGTCTTTCTTTCTTTCTTCTTTTTTATGCATCACAGTTGAATTGATTTGCTGTTTCCCAGAAGTGCCGTCCGGGGCAAGGGGGGGGGGGGACGGGTAAAAAATAGCATCTGAAATCGGAAATATTAGATGATATCCCAAAAACAAAAAATATTTCTGAACCCCTCCTTTTTAAAATTCCGAGCACAGATGCATAATGAATGCAATTTGTGTGTGTGTGTATATTTCCCATTAACTTGACCTTGTAAAATGTGGTGGGGTGGGCAAAGTGAGACTTATTAAAGGAAATGGAAGTTAATGTATTGGTACTGAATATCAGTTTAAAAAAGAACTTTTAAAATAGTTGGGAAATGGAACATTAATAGGAATGCGAAATTAGAAAATTCTTACGAATTTTAAAGCTTAAGAATAAGTTCGAAAATCATGACAGTGTAGAAAGGGGGGAGATCGATTTGTTTTAATGTTTCAAATTTGCATTTATCAGGAACTAAATTTACATAAAAGGCAATCACGGCAGTCGCCAGAGGGGAGGAGTGCTACCCCCCCCCCCCCCCAGTTTTTCAGGAAAGGGACCGCCGAAATTTCATTTTAATAATGAAAAAAAGTAAGAAAGAAAGATAAGAAAAAAAAGTTAAGGACAAATTTTGCAGTAAAAGTGGAAAAAAAAAAAAAAAAAACAGAGGAAGAAATGAATGATCAAAATTTATAATTTTTTTCTAGTTCTGCAAAATTTAAAAAAATGCAATTTCGAAACATTGGAACATTGAAAAACCGATTATTAATATTACTTAATTAAGGGCCGCAGAAATGCGCGTTTCGTTTCAAACCTTTCTTAGCGGAAAGAAAAAAAAAAGGTATTCAAAACATTACAGAAACGCAATGCAAGTCTGAATTTAAAAACAAGAAGTTCCGTCTAGAACTATACGAGCCTACTTTCCCGTATATACCAAATTCAAATTTATAATCTAGCTATCTCTTTCTCTCTCTTTCTTATTTATCTTTAGTTCTAATTATTGAAAATATACCTTTTTCAACGGATAATACATATTCATTCACTCACTCATTCATTCTTTCATTTATTCAGCCATGCATTTATTCATTCATTCGTTACCTCATTCAAGTGTTTATTCATTCATTTACGCATTCATGTATTTATTCACTCATTTATTTATATTTTCATTTATTCAATAATTTATTCATTCATTCTTTTCCTCATTCATTTATTCATTGATTTATTCTTTCACTCTTTAATTTATTCATTCATTCATTATTTCACTCATTGAGTCACTGAGAAATATCCTTGAAAATCCCGATCAAAAAATTTCATAGCAAAATAGGCTCGTAAGTTCTGGATAAACTTTCTATTTCTACATGTTCTACGTTATAAGAGCTTTCCGATAAAGTTTGTTCCAAGCAAATCGGTCCGTTAGATCATGATTTATATAGGGTTGAAATTTCCCCGTAAGCTCTGTGTTAATTTTTTGAACTGTTCAAAAATGAACAAAAACTGTTCAAATCAATATTTCACGCCGAGAACTCTTTTCAATAAGCTTTCAATAGGAACTTGGCTCTTGTGCCCAGAGTTTACAGAATTTGCTTCAATTTTGTCCATAGGCGCTAATGTTAAAATTTTTTGAACCGTTCAAAATTGAACAAAAAAATGTTCAAATCAAAAAGTAAAATATAGAAATGAGATGTCCTCGCCCAGATCTTTCGAATGCAAAAAGAATTTTTCCAATCGGACAATTCGTTGAAAAGTTATTAGGGGGGGACAGACCGACAGACCGACAGACAGACAGACAGACCGACAGACAGACAGACAGACAGACAGACCGACAGATCGACAGACACACTTTTTCCCCATCTCAATACCCTACTTTCAAATTTTTTATTTTTCAATCTTTATTTAATTACTTCACTTATTTTTGACTTTTCTTGATTTTTAACGATATTTTCACGATACATTAAGCCTTCTTTCATGCTTTATTATTATTTTTTTTTACTTTTACGGGAAAGTAGGCTAAAAATGCATGGGCCACCGAAATACGTTGCAAATTGAAGGAAAGAGAGAGAGATTCAAAACATTGTAATGAAAATTCACACCAAAAGTAAAACTTCAAAAGTAAGATTCAGGAGGCGTGTTATTTAAAATTTTAAAAAATGGAAAAAATTACTTATAATATCATTGAAAAATAATACCGCAGTCTGAAATGTTAAAAGTTTTTTGTAGGGGCCCAACATGTTGTTTGTATTTCAAATAAATAAAAATTAAGTTGGAAATTAAAAATTAGAAGACTAAGCTAGGGATTCTGGTGAAACGATGTTTGCACAACTTTTCTGCACACGCAACTCTGAAAATTTGCGTATTTCCACCCCTCTTTGGTCAAATGGGATTCCAGTGAAACGTTTGCACGCGCAGGTAAATATGAGGTTGAGCTCGGCGCGACTAAGCGATTTTACCAAAAGAGATTCGGAAAACATCGGGAAATGACAATCGTAACCAATCAGAAGAAAGGATTTGTTTCTGTTTCGTCTGCTAGCTTTTTCGAAAAATAAAGCAATGTTTTCCGTTTGTTTTCGTGTATGTTGCTGTATTTCTTTTTGGATTTTATCATATAGAATGGAAACTAATATAAACATTAGTTGGTTAGAAATATATTTTTATTTTTCAATGAATTTATACTGATAAAAGGGATGGAATTCACAATTTGATTCTGCACACAAATCGTAAAATTAGCTCAAAAACATAATTTTTCTAGTTATGATATATGTATCCCGTAAGCTATAAACGATTGACTTTGTGAATATGTAGAATTATAAACGAAAATGTTCTTTTCTTGTAACATTTAAATGACAATTTGATTGAAGTCATACAGGTGTGATGAAAAGTATTTATACTTTTCCTGCATTTTTTTTTCCTTACGATTAAAGAAATGCAATTAACTTAATGTTTGGACACGCACAGCAAGATGAAAATAAGTTAGTAAGAGTTGTAACATCAAACCAGAAATATCAGCTATAAATACAATTTTTATATAATGGTAACATTACCTTTTTTTTATAATGTGGTTATGGAATTTCTCCAAGAAACATTAAACTATACATGAAATAACTTCTAATTACTAGAAGATCCACACTGAAAAATTTTATACTTAATGCATTACTACTGACAAAGTTTGAATATAAATGACTAAGTAAAGAATGCAAAAAACATGCACTGATGACAATATCTAAATCCAAATAGAATGTTTTATCCATTAAAGTTTTCAATTTTATTCGTGTATAGTAGTACCCTGTGGAACCTGTTTACTTTCCCGCAAACTTTTCAAATTCATTTTATTCCTGCACTCTACATTTCAATATTCAAAATTTCTTACACCAAAAAATATATAATAATTTCTTTCTGTTCCTTTTTCTGCATTACATACAAAACCATCAACAAAAACTTGCTTATAAATTTAGTCATTCATTCTCAGTTTGTGCATCTTATTAAGCCTATAACATGCCCCAATTCTAAAAGTTCACAGTAACACAGTTGTCTACATTGAATTTGCATGCAGATAAGACAACCAGAATAAGTTAATTAATATATAACTATTTCTCCTTCAATGAAGTGAATAGTTTTTCAACAATATTATAATACAAATTACAAAACTGAAGTTTCAGTTTGATGTTTGTTCATCGAGAAGATCACTTCTTTGCCATTAACTAGAAGGTTTCCTTGTAACCTCTAAACGCACGTCAACAATCTTTAAAAAAATCTGTGCGCAATATACATTGTAGTCCGCTTTCTACTATTAAACAATATCTCCCCCCCCCCCTCCCTTTCATTCAAATCAATCATTAAACAAGAACTCTCTTATTTGAAAGAACTATTTATTTTCACATTAGCTTAATAACATTCAATTTCAATTTCCGACAACATACAATTTAGTTTGAATTGCTTTTTAGTTTAAAGACGAATGTAATTTAAGACGATGCCTGTTAATAAATTATTGTTGATTTTCCAGCATTTACTAAATTTATAATTATTAGTCATGCAGGGTAACTTTGAAAGATGGGGGTTAACTCTGAACAGCGTCATATTTTTTAGTATATTTGACTTAATTTAAGAATTAAGAGTAGACAACTGATTTTGTAATCTATCCAGCAGTGCCTAGCACTAGAACTTCTAGTTCCTTTTTTCAAGTCAAATCTACTAAAAAATATAACGCGGTTAAAAGTTACCCAAAACATGATTGTAATGTAAACAAACAAAAGAGTTTTAAATAATTTTACAATCCCTTTACTTAGATCTATTAACTATAAATAAGGAGTAAAAGCAAATCAGTTGGATGTTTGTCATCTTGAAGCTCATCCTTTTGCATTGAAAAAGAGCTTGTAACCTCGAAGCATGTGTTATAAATACTTTGTATAATGAGCAATGTTAAATAAGCTTGGGGGCCCAAGGTCGCAGCCTAGTTGGCCTTTGCGGTAATCAAGCACTGTTTACAACAGAAAATTTAGTTCATGATTTTCATTTATGCAATTCACAATATGGTGCATTTAACAAGACATGACTCTTGATAAAATTTTCCACCAGTATTGCACATATTAATAGCTACCAGCAAGATCATTCTTAAGACGGAATAAAATTCAGCCAATAAAAATGACCCAGCTAGTTTAAAAAATCAAATTTAAAACAAATAAAACATTTTTAGTTCAAATATTTCAAACAATTTTGACAAGAATAAAACTCTAATATTACAATATATACAGCAACTATATTTTCTTAAAACAAATAATCCTAAATATGATGGACTTTCATACACCTATGAGATAGCATATAATATCATATGAAAGCTATAACTCATTTAATGTAAAATTGCTAAATAAGCAATCTATAAGAACATCAAATCTTCCCTAGAGCCACAATAATATTGCAAACCTGTAAATACCCTCAATGGCAATTATTAAGCAAAGTTTTACAATCTTGAAAAACACTGATTATTTCACTTTAATTAATTAGACAAAATTTCAATACAGCTTTTTTCGTCACAGCCATTTTATACATGTATCACACATTTAATGGAATAAACATCTAATACTAATACTACACATATAGTACTTTTTGTAATATCACGTGTATGGGTTTAACATAATTCCTAAAATGAAGGACAACATGACAAAATTAAAAATGCTGCCTTGTTTTCTTTAACACATGTAGATAGTAATTAACACTCATCATACTATTTATTAAGATACTTAAAATAGTAATTATTTTTAACATTATAAAGGGAAAAAGCATAAGACAATTTGATGTTTTAAAATAATAAAAAGAACTTGCAACTACCATAAATTTCTTTAAAGAGAAAGTGTTATTACTACAACCCATAATATTGATCACATTCAGTCAACTTTAATGATCTGAAGCTTTTAATTGATTTATAGCATTGATTTATTCAAACTCTGACTTCTATCCAAGCATGGATAGGAAAACTAATGCAGCCCACTACATGATGACTGCTCTATTAAGGGACCAAATATTTAGAGCTAACTAACTCACATAACAAAATTTATCGTGATAAAATATTAATTTAAATGCTGTGTCGAAATATGATGACAATACTGTTATGCAATATTATTCAGTAAGAATTCTGCTTCAGTAAGTTAGTAATAACAGAAAACTCGACAATAACATAAGAAACATGTTTAATACTTAAAGGATTAAAAATAGGTTTCTTCGCTTATCTATGCAGTCATGACATTCTAGAAAAACACACTTCTGAGAACAAAATTAATGAGCATACAATCACAATATTTACAAACACAGTGCAAGAAAAAAAAACAAAATAGCTGTACATATCACTTTTAGTTGTGCGTGAATAAACAAAAATACTTTTTAATAAAATTTTACAAAATAAAATCTCGACAGATTTAGAACTAAAATTTAAACAACAGTTATGATAACATATTTGTGTTTTTTTTTTTTTTTTTTTTTTGATAAAGAAAGTATAGCATTGGCACAAGGACATTACCATACTTAAGTATAGTAAGCATAATTGAGGCAATTCAAGCTATTAATTTTTAGTGGTGGGTATGATTGCAAAGTTGAAAGCTTACATGCCTGTAATAATATAACATATTGCCATACAAAATACGCTATAGACTGATAGATAACTAGAGAATTAAATATTTTATTTCCATTCTTATTGGGCCACAAGCATTCGTTTCGGAATATTTATTAATTTACAAGCAATAACGACTCTACATTCTAAAAAAATTACACGAACAGTCTCCATAACAAGCAAAGAATATCAGATAACAAATTTTTGAATACAAATTTCAAAAGAATTTCATTCATAAGAAATAAACTTTGAAATTCTTTAAAAAATACTTTCGGCCTAGCGCGATAAACAGAACACAGAAAATACACACAAAACCACATACTAACTATAAATTTTAACTTACGAAAGGACATGCTATCTGTTCTGTTCTAAATAAAATACAATTTGATTCATTCACTTGGCAGGGTATTCCTCAAATCTCCAGATTTTTATACGTAAACAGAACAAACGAAAAAGCACTACTGCGGGCAGCCATGACACTTGCAGATCTTGCGTGAGGTAAAAATGTGCCGCAAATCGAGGGGGAAAAATTGGCGAAAATGCATGCGCATCGTTACGCCAGAATCGGAATCTCGACAAATCGGAGGTTTGCAGGCGCATTTGCGTAAACATCGTTACACCAGAATCCGGCCCTAAAGCAATAAGATGTTTTTCGAAGAAAAGAAAAAAAAGAAAGGGACTGTTACGGCATTTTTATTTTTATTTGAAATAAAGGAAAGAAGGCAGGGAAAAGGGTAGCCAAGCAAGGTGATTTGTAGAGAATCCCCCCCCCCCCCTCAACACACACTAACTCAATCTTAAGTTAAGATGGTGTGTGTTCTAGAGACTTGAATTTCAAAAAAAAAAAAAAACAGGAAAAGAGCCCTTTTTTCTTACGTCATCAATTAAGGTGCCTGCCTACGATAAAAAAGTCATTTTCGGCAAAATTGTCGAATTTTTTTTTATTGTTTTATTGCAAAGAACATATTTCTGGGATTCCAAAAATGTTTCATTTTTGTTTTTACGATAAGTAGTATAGAAGTTATGGCTAATTTAGTGCACCGGAAGAGGAATTTAAATGACCGGAAGTGCTCGTCTGACGTTGAAAGTAAGTGTAAACATTGCAGTTTCGTTTCGTTTTCCTGCTTATTTTTGCTTAAAAACAATTTTAAAATGTTATTATTACTTATTTATAGTTTATATCGTTACTCCAGGAAACTTTTTAATACTAAATTTAACGGCATGGGTTGGCAACATCTGTATATTTACAGAGATTGTTTACATTCGTTTTACGTGCTTGCTGATTCCCATAGTTCTGAATTCTGCTGAAGTGTCTTGAGTTATACTTACGTTGCAGTTTCCCACTTTCGAGAGACTTTGGTGAACGGTGACTGTAACTGTCACTGCTCCTCGTGTGTTCTTTCGTGTTTCCTAGGCCACTCAAGCGGTCGGCCGTTCCGGGCGGAAGTAAGTTGCTTCTGACCCATCCTTTAACTTTTTGTCCTGGTTTTTATTTTTATTTCTTTTTTCATTCTCAAAATTTTTCCCCGTATCAAGTTTTATCTTTCAGCTCTTACTTGCCGTAGATGCCGTTAAGGTGAAGTTTCTCCACGTCGTCCGACGTCGAGGTTCTTTTCGTCTTGGCGTTTCTGTTTTTCCTTTTTGTTCCAAGGTAAGCGCCACTTTGTATCTCTAATTACCTGTGTTTCCGCCGTCCGGCGGAACTTTTTCCGGAGGGATATGGCTGTCTCTGACGCAAACATCTTCTCTAGCATATCTGATTCTCTTACCACCATTGATGCCATTTCGAACAACGGCGGCTCAAATTTTTCTATCATGATTAAATCTGAAAATGGAACCGGAATACCAAATCATAATCCTAAGAAACTAAAAAGCGAAATTGAAGAAACCATAACTAATCACAAAGATATTGACACAATTAACTTTACTAAGAATAACTTCATAATTATCAAAACTTATAGTCCATCATGTGCCAAAGAATTATTGCTCAAAAAAGAGATTCTAAACACTAAAATAACTTCATCCCTCCTCAATGACAGGATAACAACAAGGTTTCTGTTGAAAAATATACCGATTGATATCAAATTAGAAGAAGTAGCCTCTGAGCTCTATGACCAAGGACTGTACGTTAGCGAGATGCGACGCTTTATAGTTACCAAAAACGGAATAAAACAGCAAACAGAAACGGTCCTGACGACCATTTATGGTACCAATTTACCGTCGTCGGTTAAATTATGGTACACACACCACAAAATCTCGACATTCATAGACCGGCCCAGAGCATGTAAGAACTGCCAAAGATATAACCACTCTACCAAAAACTGCAAAAATGATACCACGTGCGGAAACTGCGCTGAGAAACATGAAACTTCGACCTGTAAAAACACAATGAAAAAATGTGCCCTGTGCACAGAAGAACACAGCGCGTCTGACCGAAATTGCCAAAAGTACAGAGAAGAAGTAAAATTCCTTGAATTTAAATGCAATAACAGCTTATCGTTTCCAGAAGCTAGACGTCAATACCGAAGAGAAAACAAGAACTCGTATGCAAATATAGTGAGAATAGAAAACAGTACCAATAATCCAAACACGCAAATCGAAAACCTCTTGAACACCGCGCTAAAAAATTTTGAAGAAAAAATCATTAGCATAATGGAAACACAAATACAAGTTTTTCAACAGAGAATGCTACAAACCGTGGAAAGCATAAGCAATACTTTGGAAAAAATGGCTCAAATCTCGCAACCCAGTCCAACCCGCGCGAGGAAAATCGCGTCTACTGGGAGCTCAAACCTGGAAAAATTATCTAAAATGAATGTCAAAAACGTTAATCACGAAAATGAAATGGACACCTCTAACGTTCACCTCCCTTCCTCATCTGGCTCTTCTAACATGCCCTTTCCTGGGGGTTTTCTGCCGTCTGGTTTTTCGTAGGCTCGCTTTTTCTCGCGCCGGGCGCTTGTGTTTCCTTTTTTTGTTCTGGTTCTTGTCTCCCTTTTTCTCCCCCTTTTTTGGGTCTTTTTTGTGGGCTTGCCCTGGGGTTTTTTGTTTGCCAATGGAACTGCCGCAGTTTGCTTAACAAGCGCCTTTTCTTCCCTCTTTCGCCTTTTTACGATTGCAAAATTTTCGTTTTTCAAGAAACTTTCCTCAAAAGAGATGTTTTTTCTTTCCCCAACTCCATTATTTATCGCAGAGATCGTCTCAATAACGCAGGCGGTGGTCTTATGACCATTATCCCCCGCTCTCTTCCGTCGTCTGATATGAATCTGGACTTTCTCTGCACTCCTGAAACTGAAATTCTCGGCGTTAGCGTCTGGATTAATAACAAAAAAAATTGATATCATCAACATTTATTCCCCTAGAGGTAACTTTAACAAAATTTGGCTTGAAAATTTAAAAAAAAAACTAAATTCTTCCTTTCTTATCCTCGGTGATTTTAACACTCACCATAGCTACTGGGGAAGCTCCTTCGATTCCATTAACTCTGATATCCTTGTCGACTGGATTCTTAATCAAAACATCGGGATTCTCAACAACAATAAACCCACTCATAGAGCACCTTCCGGCTCTCAGTCTCTCATAGATCTCTCGCTTTGCTCTCTGGATGTGTTTCCCCATATAAATTTCAACATTCACCCTGATCCCTTTGACTCGGACCATTTTCCTATTATCATTGATATCTCCTATTTTTTCAAAAATTTACCTCAACTCAATAATCCTAGCTCCAGAATAAGATACAACTGGAATAACATCGAACTCAAGTTAAATAACACCACTAGTATCCCCAATAACTTAGCAAATATCCAAACTTTTCTAAAAAACACCCTCAATCACAACAAAAGTATCCAAAACCTTCATACTCAAAACCTCCCAAACTGGTGGTCTAGCAAATGTAGCTACTATTTAGGCCAAAAGAGGAAACATCTCCGGAGAGCAAAGAGAGACATCAACAAAGATCATTGGATTAAATATAAATACTTTTCGGCCAAACTACGTAGAGAAATTAAAAATAAAAAAAAAAACTATTGGAACAATATCTGCTACAACTTAGGCTCAGGTAAGGGCGCCTTTGGAATTATCAAATCCATCATTTCCAAAAATACCCCGGATGACAAAACCAATCTCCTCCTCAGGATAGGCACAAACACCATCACATCAGCTACTGCTCAAGCCAACGCTTTTGCTCTAAACCTTAGTTCCCGTATTCCTCCCCATCATCTTCCTATTGACTTCAATTCTAATTTAAACTCCAAACTAGATAGTCCTTTTTCTCTAGACGAATTTAACAAAGCAGTCAAATCCACCAAAAATACCTCCCCAGGCGAAGATGGTATCCCTGCTCGTATGTACAAAAGCCTTCCCGATAATTTTAGAGACGCCTTACTTGAACAACTTAATCTTATCTGGGAGAGAACAGAAATCCCTGCTTCCTGGAAAACTGCTATTATTATACCAATCAAGAAACCTCACAAACCAGCAGCCGACATCCATGCCTACAGGCCAATTGCCCTTACTCCCGTCATCTCCAAGATATTAGAAAGAATGATTCTCTCTCGTTTGATTACTTGGTCTCTTGAGAATGACATTTTCAACAAAAACCAATTCGGTTTTTTTCCTTTCCGCGACTGCAATGCAGCCATCTCGTCCTTTTTCGAAGAGATTCAAACCTTACGAAAACAGAAACTTTTTGTCCTTTGTGTTAAACTCGACCTTCAATCTGCATATGATCGAGTTTGGATTGACGGCCTTGCCCTGAAGCTTATCAATTGTGGCATAAGCGGTAAAGTCGCCCACTGGATTCATAACCTTTTCTCTGACAGGAAAATTAAAGTACGATGGAGGAACGCTTTTTCTATCACCAGCTCCCTCAAGACGGGGATTGCACAAGGCTCAGTCCTAGCCCCCTTCTTGTTTATGGTCTACATGTACGATTTCTTTGAAACCACCATACCTGGAGTCACCACAATTATCTATGCAGACGACATCATTGTCTATGCCTCCGGTGTAAATCCTTTAGAAGTTCACAACAAATTAGCTCGAACCCTCCAACTAATAGAAAAATGGTGTGATCATTGGAAGATGTCGATAGCCCCCGAGAAAAGCTCCATTATCAACCTCTCTAGGAAAAGAACCACTCCGGATATAATTCTTACGCTTCAGGGCCAGGCCATCCCCTGGTCACAGGAAATGAAATGGCTCGGGATTCATTTTACCTCAAACTTCCTTTTCAACAACCACATAAACTACATAAAAAAAAAAGCTTTCAAACGAATCAACTTCCTCAAATTTATCGCCAACTGCAATAGAGGAGCAAGCTCAAAAAATCTTCTAATCATAGCAAATTCTTTAATCAGAAGCATCATTGAATATGGATCAATTTTCTACAGTTCTGCTAGCCACTCCGCGTTAAAGAAACTGGACGTTGTTTACCACAGTGCTCTTCGTTGGGCCCTCGGACTACCCCGCTGGACTCCCATTCCACTCCTCTTCAGAGAAGCAGGCGTCTCCAATCTCTGGGATCGCCGTAACTCTTCCGTTCTCAAATTTGGACTACGCCATCTTGCCCTTGGCAAACTATCTCCCCTTTCTTCAAAAACCGACCAAAGACAAAAAACTTCTGAGAAAAAGAGAGACAACCACTATATCTTTCCTATCATCTATAACTATCTTTTTACCAACCAAATCCAACCTACCAAAATTATTATCAAAAAACTAAAAGAAAACCCAAGCAACCTCTGTAACGTCAATATCATTACCGACGGACTAAATTTTCAAAGCAAAGCTAATAACCCAACCACTGCTAACTTCCTGTTTAATGAATACGTTAATCTACACCTGGAAAATAATATCCTCATCAGCACAGATGCATCGAAAAGTAAAACCATTACTAGCATATCAGCCTACAACCACAGCTCACAAGAAGGGAAAGCCGCTATCATCAACAAAAACACCTCCGTTTTTACCGCCGAAGCTATAGCCATCGCATTTGCAATTTCTGAATACATCTCTGAAAATAAAAACTACACCATATTCTCGGACAGCAAATCTAATCTTATAGCCCTCGATCACTTTACAGTCAAATCCAGTTCTGCTACCTTTCTTATCCTTGATTCAATCACAGAAGCACTCTCTAAAGCTAGCTCGATAAAGCTAATATGGTGCCCAGGACACCAAGGCATCCTCATCAATGAAAAAGCTGACATGCTTGCTAAAAAAGGACCCTTTAACTATTCTTATCACCACGATATCTCCACCGAAGACATCATTTCAACCATCAAGAAAGAATCACTTAAGAAAATAGAGGAAGACTGGCTAAATTGTAAATATTATCAAAATTTTAGTTATTTATCTTCCATCCACAATTATTCCAATTGGACACCTAATCGTAAAATGAACGTTCTACTATCCCGCCTCCGCACCAAAACGTTGCTTCTCAACACCACTCTCCATCGCATCAACAAGAACATCTCTCCTATGTGCTTCTCCTGCAATCAACTCGAAACCTTGGAACATTTTCTCCTGTCTTGTTCTCGCTTTGCTCTCCTCAGACGTTCTCTGTTTTCCTCGCTCGGTCTTCCCTGCTCTGGCAGTTCGGTCTCTGACGTGATCAAAGCTATCTTTGCTTGTCGCTCGTCTACTCGAGCTTTTTGTGCTTTTCTCGCCCGCTCAGGGCGTTTTTGAGGGTCTACCCTCGGTTTTTTTTTTTCTTTTTCTTTTTTTCTTTTTCTTTTTTTTTTTTTTCCTCGGCTTCCCTTGCTCCCCTCCGGAACGGCCGCCGCCATTGTAATCTCGCCTAGTCCTTTCTGCCGGGATATAAGCCGCCCTCTCGGGAAAGGCAAAAATCTCCAAAAACACTTTCAATTCAATTCAATTCAATACGTGCTTGCTTTAAATCTTGTTCTACAGCTAAGTTTTTTAGATTATATATTCGAATTGACATAATAGATTCGAGTGTTCGAGAAAAATAGTACAATTTGTATGATTCTATTGTAATCTTTTCAATTTGGAGTTTGTCATTTCAAAATGCCAAAACAAAGATCTGTAAGGTACAAGAAACGACGTTTCAATGGTAATCGTTTTACTGTTCAAAGTCCAACTTGTTTGGAAGAGATTACAACTGCCAGTACTTCAAAGTTGAATGTTGAAGAAAGTAAAATACTTGAAAGTGAAGTTCATGAACTGAAAGGAAACAGAATTTTTGATGTTTCGGTGTTAATATCGATATTTTCTGTCCTTTGCTGTCCATTGTGTTTCAAAACTAACTTATCACTAATAGAAGACTCTAAATTTGGAGTTGGCTCAAACTTTTCTTTAGTGTGCAAATGTGGTTATAAAAATTGCTTCACTTCAACCCCCAAGATTGGTAAAAGATATGTTTTGAATGCCCTTTTAGTTCTTGGATTAAGACTCATTGGCAAAGGTTATACAGCCGGTAAAAGACTGCTTTGCACTATGAACATACAATTTATTACAAAGGGAGCATTTCGACGACATGAAGGTCAGCTGTTGAATGCTGTACGATCTACAGCAGAAGAAAACATGCAAGACGCTGCGGTAGAAGTAAAGGAATTAGTTGATAGCTCTTCTTGTGGCGTGTCCGTAGATGGGTCATGGCAACGGAGAGGCCACACTTCTCTAAATGGCCTCGTGTCAGCGATTTCTGTCGACACCGGAAAAATCTTGGATTTGGAGGTAATGTCCTCATATTGTCGAATTTGTGTAAAAACGCCTACAACAACTGCTGAGCACATGTGTCGTAATCATGTTGGATCTGCCGGAAGTATGGAAAAAGTAGGTGCATACCGGATTTTTGAAAGATCGGTAGCACTTAGAGACCTTCGATACACGAAGTGCTACGGCGACGGAGATTCGAAAGGACATGTGGCAGTCAAAGACGTTTATGGCAAAAATTCAGTGCAAAAACTGGAATGCATTGGCCACGTGCAGAAAAGAGTCGGTAGTCGCCTCAGGAAACTGAAAAAAAGTACAGGACTTGTAGGAAAGCGAATGTTCACTTACAAGTTCATAGATAAACTACAGAACTATTACGGCATAGCTGTCCGAAGTAACATAGGAGACTTGCAGAAAATGCAGTCTGCTGTTATTGCAGCATTTTTCCACTGTTGCTCCGGGAGTAGCCAGAAAATGCATCGACAATGCCCGGTTGGACCCGACAGCTGGTGCAAATTTCAGCGTGCTATTTGCACGAATAAGAAAATTGGTTTCAAATCCCCTTGCCTTCCTGATGATTTGATAAATGCAATCAAACCAACATATATGAGTCTATGTGACAAAGAATTGCTCCAGAAATGTTTACATGGGCTAACCCAAAATAATAACGAGAGCTTCAACAGCTTGATTTGGACAATTTTGCCAAAAGAAACTTTTGTACATAGGCAAACACTAACATTAGGTGTATATATAGCAGCTTTGCTGTTCAATTCTGGTTTTAGGGGACTTACTCCAGTAATAAAAAACCTGGGTATATGTATAGGAACTGAAACAATGAAAATGTATGAAATGTTTGACACCGAGCGAATAAGCAGCTCAATACGCCACTCACTTCCC
This sequence comes from Octonoba sinensis, assembly GCA_038502835.1. Lineage (NCBI taxonomy): Eukaryota > Metazoa > Arthropoda > Arachnida > Araneae > Uloboridae > Octonoba > Octonoba sinensis. The sequence continues at coordinate 126,562,251 of CM076599.1, forward strand.
ATTGCAAAAGTGGGCAGGAAAAAAAGAAAAGCTGCAAAAAAGTCAAATATTGTCAATATTGAGAAAAAAGAAGGTGTGTCGTATAAATGTGGAGAATTTTAAATGCATAATATGTCGTATTTACTTTTAAAAATAAAAATAATTTTTTTAAACGCGTTTTCTGAAGAACTTGTTTTTTAACGTTTTTAGTTTCCACTAACACTGATAACAAAGAAAGTTTTATAGATATTTCAATGAAATTTTGACAGTATGTTCTATATAGTATGAGCTGTGATGTGAACTAAAAGGTAAGCTTAAATTAATTTTTTGTGCATTTTATAGCTACTTTTGTGGAAACATGTACTTACGTTTCGCAAAATCTTCACTAATGTTTACGATATGCTACCTAGTACAGTGAGTTTTAATGATACTGAAAATATTTTAGTTCACATCACAGATCAATATATTGTCAACATGTGGTATGCTGAAATTTTTGAATATTTTGTGTTAAACAAAGTGTACAGCTGCTAGCGTACACTTGTTTTAGCGTAAAATTTTGCTAAAATTTAGTACGAAATTGCCTATTTTTTTAAATTAAAATTTTTTTTTTTGCCCAATTGTGGTTTTTCTCAAAATTTAGATTCATATTAAAGATTAAAAAACAGTTGATTTATAAATATCTTGTATTTTCAAAAAAAAGTGCTCCGAACGTAGGCAGGCACCTTCCCAAAATTGTGACTTTTAGATCTTTTAAAGAAAAATTTTGGAACTAGTTTCGAAAAATTTCTAGTGGAGAACCACTGAGTCCACTTGTCTTTTAACGTCCCCTAAGATAGCCTAATATGCAAATTTCAAAAAATTTCCGGGGGTTGAGCCCCTGAACCCAGATTTTGTACTCTCAAATCCTTGAAAATCGTCAGAATTGTATTTTTAGAACTTTATCTTGGGAAAAATTTCAACCGTCCTATAACGTCACCGCACAAGACATAGCCTAGTGTGCGCTTTATAACTTGAATTTCACAAAAAATGAGAAACCTCCCCCGTCCCCCTTTCTCTAACAATATCAATATTTTCCAAAAATTACGAATTTCGAACTTCAATTTCAAAAAATTTCCACGGGAGAGCTGTTGAATCCACCTGTCTTTTGTCCTCACCAAAGATAGCTTAATATGCGTTTTTAAACCTACACTGCGCCGTGATGTTTATAAACAACTCTCTATTTTCGTTCACTAAGCTCTTGTTTTGTATTATTTTTAACAAGTGGCGCATTTCTTTTTTCTACAAAAAAAAAAAAAAAAAAAAAAAAAAAAAAAAAAAAAAAAAAAAAAAAAAAAAAAAAAAAAAAAAAAAAAAAAAAAAAAAAAAAAAAAAAAAAAAAAAAAAAAAAAAAAAAAAAAAAAAAAAAAAAAAAAAAAAAAAAAAAAAAAAAAAAAAAAAAAAAAAAAAAAAAAAAAAAAAAAAAAAAAAAAAAAAAAAAAAAAAAAAAAAAAAAAAAAAAAAAAAAAAAAAAAAAAAAAAAAAAAAAAAAAAAAAAAAAAAAAAAAAAAAAAAAAAAAAAAAAAAAAAAAAAAAAAAAAAAAAAAAAAAAAAAAAAAAAAAAAAAAAAAAAAAAAAAAAAAAAAAAAAAAAAAAAAAAAAAAAAAAAAAAAAAAAAAAAAAAAAAAAAAAAAAAAAAAAAAAAAAAAAAAAAAAAAAAAAAAAAAAAAAAAAAAAATCAAGCATGCCAAAATGCCTTTTACCCATTGGTAATGTGCCATTGATCCTTTGCTCTTTAAATCTTCTTAAGAAAGCAGGATTTTCAGAAGTGATTATTCTAGTTCGCGAAAATGAGAAGAATAAAATTCAAAATGCTATAGAAAATAAAATTGATATGAAGTTGGATATTGTAGCTGTGCCTAGAAATGAAGATTGGGGAACTGCGGATAGTTTCAGATATGTAAAGAATAAAATAAAATTAGATGCATTAGTATTAAGTTGTGACATTGTGTCGGATTTTGATTTAAAAGATATGCTATTTTTCCATCGTAGCAAGCATTCTTCTTTGACCATGTTATTAGTACCATTTCCAAACTCTCTGCGAGAAATGGATATGCCTGGATATAAAAAGAAATGTAAATTTGAAAGAGACATTATAGGTTTGGACTCCACTGATAGATTAATTTTTATCAACTCTGAAGCTGATTTTGAGGATGGAGTCCCTTTAAAACTGGCTGTGCTGAAGAAAAACCCTCTAATGAACATATTTAGTAACTTAATGGATGCTCATGTGTACATAATTAAGAAGGATTTAATTCAATTTATAGCTAATAATGAACACATTTCAACTTTAAAAGGTGAATTTTTACCTGTTGCTGTTAGACAGCAGTTTACATCAAAAAAACGATCACAGGGTATTGAAACTAATGATGGTCCATTAGGAAAGGCAATTTTAAATAAAGAATTTATCGACTTGGACAAACTTGCTTTAGAATTATCCTCTTGGAAAGATCCATCTAATTATTCAAAGCCAAATACAGAAACTGAAGACAGATGCTTTGCATACATAGATAAAGAAGCCTTTTGTTATCGAATCAATACACTTGTAGCCTATGCTGACATTAATAGAAAATTATTGAAATATTTTATGTTGATTGCAGGAACACAACCTAAACCTCATCAATATCAAAAGTCTCAGGTAGATGCTAATAGTATCCTGGAAGAAAATTGTGAGCTTTTATCTAAAGCTTCCGTAAAACAATCGGTACTTGGAAATAATGCTAAATTGAATGAAAAAGCAAAAATAACTAACACCATTGTGATGGAAAATGTGCAGATTGGAAAAGAATGTGTAATTCAAAATAGCATAATTTGTAACCATGCCGTCATAGAAGATGGATGCAGTTTAAAGAATTGTATCATAGGGCCAGAACAAATTGTGAAAGCATCTTCAAAACTTAACAGTGAAATTTTACAATGCTCAGATCAACTTATGGAGATTTAACTTACATGGGGTTTTTATTTTTGTTAAAAATCAATAAATATTGCTCCCAATTAATATTTCATATTTTCTAGTTCTGATCATTTTTGCATGATCAAATAAAATATCTTAACCATACTATGGGCATTAAAATTTTTTCTAAGATATATACTGACAGTCCACTAGAGAGGGTCAAGATACCTTTTAATAATGTCAACATTATTCTCAGTAGAGTAATAAAAACGTAAAGCATTCTTATCACTGATATTATTTGGAACAATAATTTATTGTGTTAAATTCTATCTTCCTTTCCATGTTAAGAATCTCATGATCTCATGTGTGGTGTTTGACTTTTTCGATTATCTGCTTGCATGTAATGAGAAGTCCTTATCCCCCATTAGGGGGATAAGGACTTCTCATTATGCCAGCAAGGAGAGGTCACTATATCATCGACATTTTGATAAAAGTTTATAATCCATAACTTCAATTTTGACACATTGTCAATTTAAACTTTCAAATCATTTCAGGCCTTTAACAGTAGGTTTACTTATGCAACTTTTCAATTATGTAATAGGTTCATTTCATGAAATAACTAATTGCAAATTCTGATTCACTACAACCCTCGCAAATTTTTTTTTGCGAACTTAATGACTTTTATCAGAATGCTGAAAAGTATAAGTTTATAAAGACTATAAAAACTCTTTCAGAGAAATATTTTCTAGGATTACGGATCAGGTTAAAAGAAGGTAAAAACAGGATTTCATCGACTAAAATTTTGCCTGATATGTCCCAAGCTATAGCAGCATATAGTAAATACTATTTGCTCTCTGAAAAAACATTAGCCATTAAAATCCTGGTTTTACTCTGTGGATGTGTAAAATAGGAAGTGTACATGTGAAATTGTGAATGATTTGTGCTTTGCTTTAAGCAATACCAAATGATAATTAGTTTCTTTAATGTACAAAGAAAGTACAATATTACTGATCTACATTAAAAAAATCCAGTCTATACATAAAGAGCTATATGCATCTAGAAAATCTATGCATATCTACATTGATTTACATTATATACAAATCATTTGTAATGAGAATGCGTATTGCAGAACTATGGAGACTCTCCAGGTGGTGACATTGAATTAAATACCTGGAAAAAAGAATAAATTACGATGGATAAAATGTACGTACGTTTACTTTGTAAAATGTATTCAGAAAAATAATTACTTCATAACTAACATATAAGAATTAATACTTACATTCATTAAATTTTTAGGGGCCAGATGTGTTATGCTGAGATCTTCCTCTGAGCTAGGAGTTTTAAAAAGTTGTAAACGAGGACTTTTTGTAAACTTGGGACTATCATCTGAAGGTGATAACCTAGAAGTGAATAGGCATAGCATAATCATTAGAGCATTTCACACAGTGGAGAATGGAAATAATCATTTTATAATTTTATTAATGAAATGGCATAGGATGAAAATATTACAAAATGTTTTGTCATTTTATGATGGATAAAACAAACATCATAAAATTAGCACTTATTAACAACAGAAGGAATGTTACTATCAGAACACATGTCAAGATAAATTTTGTCCTCATTCAGATAAATTTTTACATTCTAATTCATACTGCTGAGGCTTGGCAAATCCAGCACTTAACAGAGGTACAGGGGTTCACAAGAACATCAAAGGAGTCAACAGAATACAAACTAGTGGTTTGTGAGTCCAGTGAAGTTTTATCATTTTTCTTTCAAAAGTTTACACATCAAACCTTTTTAAAAATGTTAAGGGAGAGAGAGAGTGCACCCTCACTTGCAATGTTCAAATCACTTTTACAAGAAAAGATCATATGTTAAGAACAAATTTACTGGAGTAAAACAATTTTTTTTGATCAATCTATATTATTTTATTTACTTTATATATATATATATATATATATATATAATCTAACTAGGATGAAGAACAGACCAGTAAAAGTTCTTGGGAAGAAGTAAAATTTTATAGTTACTGGTACCTTGAGCCAGAGACGTATATTTAAAAAATTGTGCCTCTGCTTTAAGGTAATATTAACAGGGAAAAGAAAAATATTTTAGTTAAAAACTTTGATTGAACCAGCGGCAGCTTGTTGTTTATTTAAATAGAGGTTTGCAAAACAAATTTCAAATTTTGTATGCAGATATGCTGTAAAAGTTAAAATGTATTTATTTTCAGTCAAGTTGAAATGTTTCACAATTTACTTCCAAACATTACTCATAGAGGCATTAAAACCATAAAAAAGTATACTACAAGTTTTGAAATAAATATGATGAGTGTTAATATGATTAGAAATATCTATATCCTCAAAAAGAATCCCAAAGCTGATAAGTTAAAGTGGCCACAAAGGAATTTGTGCTACAAGTCCAAAGTAGTACAGTACAGAACCTTTTATCCGGGAACCAGAAAACCGGGAATTTTTTTGCAAATTTCCCGCCATTTTTGAAAAGCTCGCGTTATTTCCCATTTAATAAAAATACAAATTTTTTGAAAATACCTTTAAAAATACGCATTTTTCCGTTACAAGCAAAGTATTCAGTGTTTATAAGTCAAATAATTTAGTCAAAAACGATGGGGTTTTTTGGGGAGGAAGCGCAAACTTGCAGAAGAAAATTTCTCCAACGAAGGTTGAGAAAACCTGCCGCTTTCTCTATTTTATTTCAATAATTAAACACGAAATAAATATGTATTTAGATTCTTATACAATTATTTAATTGTCTGGTGAGTATTTGATGAAAGAATTGCAACAAAATTCGGACTATATGAAAGTTCGGAAAATTTCTTAATACCGCAGATTCATGAATTTTCTGTAATAGCTGATCCTGTGAAAATTAGAGCTCGTTTATTTTTGCTTTAAAATTTCTTTGATTTATTTAACAGCTGCAATAAGGTAATAAGAAATTAAAATTTTATATTAAGGCAACAAAAATTATGACTGTGAAAATGAATTCTTTATTGAAATCGAGTTCGCAAAACCGAAGTCATTGCACACAAGTATGAAATTTGCATGATTCTGCATGTAAACATGCTTTTTAAAAGAAAAGCATCTCCAAATTGATCTTCGGGAGTATTCTAGAATGTGGCTAGAACGGGAGCTTTTAATAGAAACCAACATCGACGATGCAGATAAAGATATCCGATTCGGAAATTATTCAAATGGTCATTTTTAAAGTTCTTTTCTTTCAATATTTCTCAATTTAAAAGTACAGTATGGAATCTCATCCGGAAAGCTCGAGGCCGCAATGTTTCCGGATTTCAGAATTTTTCGGATTTTGAGTCCTCATTCAAGAAATTTTGCAAGTAGCATCAGAGCCCATATAATTTGCTCTTGGAAGTTTTTATTAGCATTTTCTTCATTTATAGCATTTTTTATTATCATACATACTCTCCTATAAGTCGTGAAATTTAGCTCAAAAAATGAAGTTGGAGTCTGCTTATATTCGAGGCAAAACATTGAAAAATCTAGACACTTTTCCCGATCTTCTTTTAACCTCTTCAGTTAAACAATAAAAGAAAAGAATTCCATCAAATTCTGATATGATTTAATGTTCTCTAGCCACTTATTAAAGACTTTAAATTGCAGTACAAGATTAGACTATCGGGCAATTGCGACCATCGCCAAATTTCAATTTCGCGAATGCTCTGTATCGCACGAAAATGATATTATCTCATAATGAAAGCAACAATTAATAAAAACTCTAATCGCAAAAACAAACCCTTTTCAGAAAATCACGAAATAACTTTTTCGAAAACTGCACATTTTTTATCTTAAACAATAAACATGTTCATTACATTTTACTTTCCTTCTTTTTAAAATGCCTATTTCCAAAAGAAAAAAATGCTGCAAAATATTTCCCGATTTTTCTTCAAAAAACAAAAGTTTTTTTTTTTTTTCAAAAAGTTCCGGATTCTGGGATTCCGAATTTGGGGTCCCATACTGAATTTTGTTACTATTTTCTACTTATTTTGAAGTATTGTTACCATTTGTTATTGTAATTTGAGTTTGATAAACCTCCGAATATCGTCATTTTTAGCGATCCAAAAAAACCCGGAAATTCAGTTATCCGGGAAAGCGATGGTCTCGAGCATGCCGGATAAAAGGTTCTGTACTGTACCAGAAAATGTAATTATTGAAGTTATAAATCCTAGAAAACAACACATTACTAATGTAATATGTCTTTAAAAATACCATAAGAAACAAATTATAATTTTGCCTACCAAAGATGCAAACATGATAAAATTATTATACATTAAATTTGAAATGCTCATTAAAATTTTAAAGGCACAAAAAATTAAAATGATAAAAAAAAGGTGTGGGTATTTTTTTAAAATTGATGATGGGTGGGAGGGGTAAAGAAGTTCAACTATACGTATAAATAGAGAGATAAAGGTATATGCATATTTTTAAAACAGTAAATTTAATTAATAAACAATTTTTTAATAACATGCAATGTGCCAACAAATGCACTGTCAAAAAATATAAACTTCAGCAACGTCATTTGGGTGGGGGGTGTCACAATATAGTGTATTTTTTAAATATGTATGTATTTTGCTATAAATTAGATATAGAACACATGGAGAATACTTTTAGCCCTTCCCCCCAGAAAATTTGAAATGAGGGGCCAGAAATTATAAACACATCTGCAAAATGTTTTGTTCTGTGATATAAAAAAACAGCTTTCACCTCTTCAACAGGGAAGAAAAAGAAGTGGATTTTGTAAAATGTTAATACAACATTTTAAAACAATCTGAAAATATTAAGTATGAACAAACCCTTTTTTCTTAGATCCAGATAAACATGGAGAACCAGATGTATCATGTGCTTTTGTATCCCAGTACCTTAATCCACAAGGAGTTGACATTCCAAGTCTAATATTTCTGCTGAAGATATATATAAAAAAAAAAAACGATAAATAAATAATTTATCAAAATTAAGAGTCAAATATTCCACATCATTCTCTCTAGTTTCTACCAGCAGTACAAATTTAACCTTATAATAATATACTAAAAATACTTTTTAGTTAGGATAGATTTAATTTTCTAAACCTACTTGTCCACCAAAACATTGTTCAAACCTACCAGCTGTGTCTTCTTAACTAATTCCTCTAAACTGCAAAACAGTAACACTAGTTTTGCAATAATGCTAGACATAGTGATAGTACTTAAAAAACAGAGGTGAAACCATAGTAAAGAAAGGCAATAAGAAAAATCCCTTTGCCCATTTTTAAAAAATCTAAATCATCAGGAAAGTCTATGTGCCACTTTAAACTATGTCGAAGAGTTCAACAAATAGCACTCAAAGAATATCAGATGACCAGACAAACAAAGGAAAACAAAATTTTTAGCCTCCAAAACAGCGAGATCATGCTTAATTATTTCTCACAAATTGATGTAAACTAGGAAACTGCAGCTGTGAGGTGTAAAAGAAAACAATGTAATTGACTCAGAATACCACCAAAATGTGAAGCAAAATTCCCTGGATTTTCCTTAATTTCCTACACAGCCTTTTGGAAAATTTCCCTGAATGCATGTTTTGTATATGTACATTCCAAATATGAACTCCAAAGGACTGGAAAAACATTCCATTATAATGGGCGTTTTGTTGTATCGGTATTCTCTATAATGAGATTTCACAGTATACAAACCTTATTTATTTTTACATGATAAATACGTTCCTGAAGAATATGTGAAAAAATAAATTAATTAAAATAACAAAAGAGTAAAACATACGTGCAATTTTTTTTATTTTTCACAAAGATGTTTTTAAAATTCACAAAAAACAGACCCTGTTAAGAATGTTAGATCGACCCCTGATGTTGGCATTAAAGTACCTTACAGCAAAGTGTCGCATGCCAAGTTGGACTGCTGTAAATTAATAATTAAATTAATGATAAAACCTCAAAGTTCAAGGTCAAATATCAAATTTTTGCAAATTTCAAGTGCTGATTACTCCCACAGGGGCAAAACCACAAAATAAAACATACCCAAAAATTAATCACAAGAATCACACTAATGAGAAACTCTATGTGTAATTGTGTGGTTTGTAACCTTTACAGTTAACAACCACTAGAAAAGCCAAAGAAAGGCAAAAATAACATTTTGGGACCCCCATAAACCAAAAGGAGATGATATTTAAAAAAGAATGTGTATTGTTTTGTAGTTTTGACTCTTTTTTTTTTTTTTTTAAATTGCAATTTAGCTAGCTCATGCACATTAAAGCATTAAATATATAATAAGGAGATTAAGTATAAACCTTCATTTTATGTGAGGGGGGGGGGGAAGGCTACACTTGTACAGCTCTAGAATTAGCTTCGGCTGCAACAGATTAAAGAGAGCAAAAATTTCAAACTAATTAAGCATTTTTCTGAAGACTAAATACTAAATACATTTAAGACATTTAGTAAAATATATTAAGAGATTCCTTTTATTACTTTTATAATTGTTCGCTAAGGCAACAGGGTGAGAGAAAAAGTATTATATATATATATATATATTATATATATATATCTATAAATACAATAAAAACTATTTACCTGGGAAATTCAAAACTATTGTCATGTACGCCATAAAAAGATACATCATGGCAAAATTCTTCATCTTTGTCTTTTAGAGAATTATTAAAAGAATTATGAAGCTTGGAAATCTCATCATCAAAAACATCTGTTAATGAAACCAAAAGAAACTTTCAAATAAGTATTAGAAAATAGAGGTATAATGGATACTTATTTATAGTCAATAAATAAATGAGTATGATGTAAATTAGGAACCTTGACACCAGAAGACTGACTTTCATACAGGTACATTCAATGTCAGTTTAACACAGTGCCAAAAACTGACCATGTCGGATTTTCTTAATTTCAGAAATTTGGCTGAGGTGTACTACTGGTATGAAATTTTACCGAGATATATGTACTCGTTTGTGATCGACACAGATATCAAATTTGACTAAATACAGAAGATGGCAAATTGGGCATTGCTCTAGAAGCTTTCCTAATTGAGCTAAATACCTTTGTGAGGGCTCATTTTACTGTATTTTTCTTGTGATATCTAATGCTATGTAACATTAGATGGGTTAAAATTAACCCTAGATAGCTAAATATTCATCTAATAGAATACTGACCCTGCCAGTTTTGTGAATTTGAGATGTTCCCATTGGGCTCACACCACCTCACTCACAGTACCTTCATAACTAATAAAATGAATTATCTGAACGCACAGCTGTACATTTGTTACTTTTTGAGATTTGCAATAATCATAGTCCAACAGTCTGCAAGATATTCAACGCAAATAAATACTGATGATATTTTAAATATAGAAAGGCCCGTAGAAGACTCGACTAAACATGTTGCGAATAAACAGAATTTCCGCTTTCTGTTCATCTAAGAAATACAGAAGATAATTTACCCCTTTTTAATCTTTTAATTGAAATACAATCGACTCCATGTATAACGTACTTTCATGGGACCGTAAAATATAGTACATTATAAAACATAATCAATAAAATTCATTACATAACAGGCAAGAAAAAAGTGCATATATCACCTGCAATGACAGCGATTTTAAATTGAAATTAAATGAATTTCTCAAAATAAAATAGGAAAAAAAGAAAACATCTTACGCTAGTTGCATGCATTTATTATTTAGAAGAATAATCGGCCATTTTTTGTTGATTTTCTTTGATTAAATTTCACAGCAAAAATTACATTTTCAATATTTATAATGGAACTTTGCCAAGTCTGAATAGTCAGTTTGGAATTCAATGAATTGTGATGAAGTTTTTATATCACTCAAAGCTTTACAGACCATTTGGAACATTCTCTTCAGTTTCCTCTTCATCATCATCACTTTTACTAGCGTCTTCTTTAATTGAGCTAGAGACTCTTAACCGAACAGAGGAATCTCACTATCGGATGGTGTTTGAAATGCTGTAAGATCATTATGTATGGCAATGTATGAAGTAAATGTCCAAAACAGTTCGAAAACAAAAAAAGTGTAAAGTTGACAGCCAAACTTTGCATTTTCATTCAAGACTAAAAAATACATTTTAACCGGAATAAGATTTTTGCATTTTAACATCAGTTACAGTTGAAGTTGCAAATCATTACACTGTACAGAACTTCATTCGGGACCAAGCGCCCGAGTATGTTACAAGCGATAGCACGTAAAATCACAGGTACTTTATAACAGGAGTTGACTGCATCTTATTATTATTATTGTTTTGTAATATAAAAATATACTTGTTTTTAATTCATAGTCTATGAGTGGAATGATCAGTCACAAATTAACCCTAATTTAAGTCCAGTTATCTCGGGGTAAAAAAATTTCTTAAAAGCTAGGTAAACCAAGGAAATTGATGTTTTCTCAAAGTACATTAATTAAAATTTTTCGAATTAATTCCATGAATACTTAGTATTGTTCCAAATCACTGGATAAAATATCAAGATAGGCTGATGATGGCTTCTTTGTTAATTCCATTGAGGTGAATGCTAAAAGAAAACATTTTCAATTTTTTTAAACAATAATGCCATTATCATCCCACCTTGATATTTTATTTGGTGATTTGGAAAATGCGTTGATTTGCTTTTTAACGAAGCTTAATAAGCATCAAAATGAAAAAACTGAATAGAAATGATATAGAATATTTTGAAGAATATTTTTGAATTTAGAATTGAATACTGGTCTACGGTAATGAATATTAATAGTCATAGACGTGATATTTGGAAATTTAGAGTAAGTTGAAAGCAATGAAAAAATAATATTAAACTATCTCAATAGAAAATGTTGGATTTTTGGTGCATAACCAGAACACAATTACCCCTGCCATACATAAGCAACATCAAACAAGTCAGCAGTAGAATTGGTTTTATTCTAAGCAATCAGCTCAACTAATGTGCATTGCTATTAATTCTGGATTCATCCTAAACAAATTTACATGCCCGTCATTTTTCTAGTTACATCTTTATAATTGTGCACTTGATGTGCACATAGGGTTAGTTTACAACTTATACATTCCTTTTTGCAGATGCAATACCATGGACTTTTGCTGTTGAGCTTAATTAACAAAGGTTTCCTAGAATATTCTATTTCAATACGAAATCTTAAATAATTTTTATAAAATATATTACTCAGTAAATTTTACTGGAGGCAATGGAAATGATTTCTTAATTTCACGGGAAATTCCTATATTATACGAATATATATGACATTTCAAAATTGAAATAACAAAAACTACATAGGCTCAAAATTTCTGAACTCACCGAGAGAAGAAAAAACTTTCAATACACATGAAATAACTGGACACAAAATGTTTTTGACTGCATCAATGTAACAAATACGGATAAAATGATGACCAACTCAGATTCTCGACTGCATTAATAAAATGTGAATTAAATTATACTTCAATTCATATGTTTCTGATTAATCATTTTTTACACAGTATCTAAGAATCAACAAAAGTAATGCTATAAATTTCATTCTTACCATCGAGAACACTTGAATTCCATTCTGAAGAAAGAGATATATAATTCTTTGGTGAAGAATAACTGTTAAGCTGAAAAACAACACAGAGTTTTACATACATGTGACAGAATAAAGCAAATTTAACCACCATAGTTATTTAATATATGAATAATCATCCATATGAATAACAACATGAATAAAGTGAAAATTAAAGCAAAAAAACTACTTACATGTTCTGAATTCCAATGCCTTTTTCTTCTTTTTTGCAATATCTAAAAGAATTAGATACAACTTTTGGTTAAAATATATAAACTTTAAGTATTCAACAAATAAATAATAAAGAGTATTTACTTTAGCTACGGAATTGATATTCAAAATTTCATCAGCAGAATATCTCTTCGTATAATCAGGTTCCATCATAAGTGAAATGACCTCTGTAAGCTCAGCACTTAAACCTAAATTAATAAAGGTAAAAACAAACAAAAACTGAGTATCACTTAGTATATCATTAAAGACAGTATTATGATGGCAGCATGGAACTAAAAGCCACCGATTTCGGAAGAACAGAGGACTGCGAAACATCTTCTCGAGGTACCTTTTATGCAAATTCTTAATTTTGTAAAAATAAGAATTTTGCAAAATTCAAATTTGATTTAACACTAGAATAACCGACATCCGGAATATTTCCATTGCAAAGTCTTAATATTGTTACTTAACTCATTTTACTTTCCTTTCTTAAAGCTTAACAAGGAAGAAAGGTCCTTACTACTAGGCTGCTGCAGTTCTCCTAAAAACCATCAATAAAAAACAAGTTGAGCTAAAGCTTCATTTATTCAGGGTTTATATGCAATGCTTAAAGTACAAATTAAACACTTTTTAAGGACTTTAAAATAAAAAAAAGTAAACACCCAAATACAAAAATCAGACAACAGGTATTCAATCAATTTTTTGATATCCGGAGTCCAATCCAAAAAGGTCCGGTTATCCAGCATATCAAATCTGAGTTTTAAAATGTTCTAATTTGTGTTTAATTAAAAACTTACAACGTATATGGAAGCTTTGGGATGTTTAACTATGTGTAGAATTTATTGGTTTCAAATATCAGAGCCAAACGTCTGGTATAAATCTGTCAGACAAGGGACACCAGAAATCAGCTATCCAGAAAAACTAAGCATTTTTAATCACCTACGTAAAATTAAATAGTTAAGCACCCTTAAAAAACAAAAACCAAATTTAACCACTTCTTTAGAACTGTATGAACCTTCTTATTATAATCAGTATAATATCAAAAAGTAATTTATCCCCTCGATACAACGTTTCAGTTCCATAGCAAAAAGATTAAGTGCACTAGCAAGTCCGATTCAACAAATGATTTATTAAACAGTTTACAAAAAAAAAAAAACCTCCTCCCCCTACTTCCTTAAACTCATAGGAGAATTTAGGAACTTTTACTGAAATTCTGAATTCATAAGGGAATTTTACCTGTCAAAAATTCTTCTGGGATTTTTAAATTTCGTAAAAGATGCCATGCTTCCTCTCCACGAGGTAAATCTAAATCAGATGCCAATTCCAATATTGTAATGCCTAAGCTGCTCAGGGGAACAAAACATCAGAGATAAATATATTATAATACAGATTAGCTAAAATACAAATAATAAATATCAAATAAATAGCTAAATTTTATTCAATTTGATTGATTAATAATTACAATTAGTCAAGTCGTCGAAGAAAAAAAAGCGAGTGGTAGATAGCGAGCCCTCTGATTCGCAGTCATTGCTTGAATTTTGAAAATTACTATGCCATAGTAAGTCTGTCATTATATTTCATGTAACAATAAAACGGCTTTGCGTAACATCAGCTTGTACAAAAATTGTGCAAATGTGTTTTTAAAAAAATTCAGTTGTTAATTCCAGTTTCATACACATCATTTAAAACAAAACCGGCTATCTTTTCGATATGTTTACTGATGCTTAAGAATTCATTGCTGAAACATTGTTTATATGTTATACTCTGCTATTTTTTATAATATCTCCATAAAAAAGGTAGGTAATGGAAGTACTGAAAATGACCTTACTCAAAAAAATTTGCTCTTTCATTTGATACAAATAGTAAAATTATTAGTTCATGAAAGATTATGCCTACATAATTTCACTGCAATAGACTTTCTAAAATTTCATAGCATCTTAAGCAAGAATTCAAGTCTTTTTGAAATATCTGTGGAAGACAAAGCTAACTGTGTTTCAACTTTCTATTAGACAGGGCTAGGTGCACTTTGAAGTCTTCAAAATAGTGAAAAAAGTGACCCCAGCTTTAAAAAAAGTGACCAAAATAGTGACCATTAAAATGTAAGCGTTTGTGTGTGTGTGTTCTTTTTATTTAAATTAAATATAACTTGAAAAAGAGCAGTTTTGACATCTTTTGAAAACTAAATCTGAATAAATAGATCTTTTACCCAAAGTTTTAAAAAAATTCATAGCCCATTCAAAAATAAGAATTTTTATACCTGCAACTATGTTCATAAATACCTTTTTCAAAACCAATAAATGGCCAAGAGTAAGACAAAAGTTTTTTTTTTTTTAATTAATTTCTTTTTCAAATTGTTACTTAGTTAAAAATATAAAAGAATAAATATTTATTCAAATCAACAGAAATTTCAAATTATATTCAACATTGAATAAAATTTATTTTGCAAATGCTACTTTTAAAATATTTTTTACACTTGTTCAATGGTTAGAAAATTTCACTTCAAATAAATCTAAATTTGATATTTTATCAAAATTATTCAGACTGAAAATACTGTGTTAATCTTCTGTATCATTGTAGGAAACAAACCGTTTGATTATTCGATACTGTTTTTGTAATTTCAAGGTAGTAAAAAAATCCAAGAAAAAAAAAATCCCTGACAATTCCATGATTGAGCTCCAAAAAAATTCCCTGATTTTATAATTTTAGTTGTGTTAGTTACACGGCATCACTGTCATATATAATGACAGTATGAGTGGCACAATCAGAAAAATTCTTTAGGGGGGTTGCACTATTTTTTCCACCTGAACTTTGTGCAATTCCTTTTTTTTGGGGGGGAGGGGGGGTATGGAAAAAAAAAGAGGTCATAATTTAATTTTCTGAGCAAGATATATATAATCTGACACTGCTAAGAATTTTTCTAATCTAAAGTTCCTTTTAAGAATTTAGATTCCCCCTTCCCTCTTTCATTATTTAATGATTTCTTGATAAAAATATAACTTTATTTTCTCAAGATGCGTATTGTCTTTTTGTTGAGAAATCCCTGATTGAGCTCCAAAACTTTTCTTTTATGATTGTAACAGTTAGTTGGGAGGGGGGGGGGGGAGAAAGAAAAGAGAAATTAAGGTAATTTTCTGAATGATATAGTCTGCAAATGTTAAAAATTTTTAGTCTGATTTTTCTTCTTTTCTAATTTAAATATAGCTTTATTTTCTCAGGATTTGCTCTTCTCGAGTAAAATATTTTTAAAAAAACAATTCAAATCATCATTCTAGATGGGGGGGGGGGGGGGGTCACGGGCCCTCAAGGCCTCCCCTTCTGGTTGCACCACTGTAATATCAAACCTTAACTTCGGCACACTCGGGGCCGGCGCCATTCCGAATTTCAAAATACGACCAAAAATGGCGGATACACGGAAGCTTCAACCCTAACACACGTCTTTTTATGCAAAATTGCAATGTTTTCTTAACTCATAGACAGAAAAAGTAAATTTTTTGGTTGCTGTGCAGAGAAAAGATGTTTTTGACCATATGAACAATAATCTTCCCTAATTAAAAAGAAAATATTTTTTTTAAAGCGAAAATAGTGACCAATTTTTAAAAAAGTGACTAAAAGTGACCAATGCAAAAAAAAAGTGACCAATGCAAAAAAAAAGTGACTTTTAGTGAAAAAAGCGACTCATGCCGACCCTTGATTAGAAGAATTTTTAAAGAATTTTCTGTAAAAGGATGCCAATTACAAGCAAGGGACACTGTTGTAACACTGAACACTTCAACATGTGGAGGGCCGTAATGTAGTTACTACTCATTTTAAATTGGCAAGCTAATCATACAAAGCACTAGTGGTCTGATAAAAGCTTGCTTTAAAATTATTTATTTTTTATAAATATGTTTCTGTTTCTCATCACTGAAAACTAACATTTTGTTTTGTTCACTTTTATGTTTTAGTATTGATAATTCAATTTGAGTAGGTTTGTCAGGGGACAATGTTGCAGGTATACCTCCACCATAATTATTTTTATTACAATCTTTAATGAAACAGCAAATATTTTTCTTAACCAATCATTTTGTACCCTGTGTTGAAATAAGTTTCCCCGAGTGGTTCTGCTAGTGACAATTTAGGAGTTATGGTTTTCAAAATCGTGGCAATAATGGCAAGGACAATAGCATGACCACTGATATTTCAGAGACTGGAAATAAAATTTAAAAAGAACATCAGTGTAACAATTTAAAAGTTTTTCGTTCATGACACCCATGACAAGTTGCACATGGATAAGGTACACAGAGTCCACACAAAATAAAGTGATGTCTGGATCCAGGCTGCGATCTGCCAATTGGCGAGTTTTGCCTTATATGTTTAACGTTTCAACCTAAGATCAAAAACATATAATGAACCATCATCAATGCTGCAAAAACACCTCTGCTTCACCACAAACTTCAACAAAAGATAGGAAACTTCTGTAAGTAACACAATTAAATTCAACTAAAACCAGTTACAACAAATAGCCAAGGAGAGTACGAATTTAGTAAGAAATATCACTAGGTGTCACACATTTGCAGAAGTAATTTTGAGCCTCGCCATCAAAGCAGGGTTTTTTCCCACGAGGGTAATCCACATGAAAAGGTGGAATCTAATAATTACTATATTATTAATATGAAATAAGCCATAGCTCTGCATTACAATATGAAAAATTATTGATATAACAACATCATTTCTACACCGAAAATCTTGTCTACATTGGAGAAAACATACCTTAAACCTGCTACTAATTTTACAAAAGTTTCTTACTGCATATGTTTTAGCATGTTCACACCATTTTATGTAAACTGATAAAATACAGATAAAGCAAAACATCTTCTATTTAATTTATTCACCTGGATGAACATAGGAAATTAAAAGCAGAGAGTAAAATGCAATGACACCTACATAGCAAAAGGTATTAAAGACTTTGAGATTTTGTGATAGATATTGCAGAGCATAAAGTAAACTCTTTTATGTATAATACAAAAATAAGAAAAAGTATATGTACCTAAAAATGTCTGCAGGTTTGGAAAAAACCCCTTGCATTAATTCAGGAGCTATATATCTAGGATCACCTTCAATGGCATCAGTTACATCAGACTATAGTATTAAAAAATAATTCAAATGTATCAAAATATTCCACACATTAAAAATGATATTTTTATGGATGAATTCAGGGTTATAGAATTATTTTTAAAATATTTGCGAAAGCAAAAGTAAATTACTTTGGCTTTTGCACATAATCTAAAAAGAATTCTTCAATGCCCAATTCACTGATAAAAATTATTTTTCAATTATTATCTCAAATTATCTGCACGTGGGATGTCAGAAACGTAATTTCAAGACTTTTTTGTTTCTTTCTGATGTGTTTTGTCCTCTAAACATTTTCCAAGAATGACATGTATACTCTCTACTCGAGACTATACATTGTACTGAATCTGGAAATCCTCTTACTAACTTAATAGCTTTTTTTTAACCCTTTCCAGATGATCAATATGATTAACAAGGAGCAAAATTTTACATTTGAATTATATGCAAACTTCCACATTCTTAAGAACTAATAAATGAGAAAGAAATTCAGTTTGGTATGTCTTGAATATATATATATATATATATATATATATAAAAAAGAGGGATATTCTAAAAGTGAAGAATGTTTTTCTTCCTTAGACATGTTTATTCAAAATAATGAAATAAAATTCTCATACCCATTTGTCCATGAACTCAATCAGATAGATTCATTTATCATATCGGTCTACCAATTTTCCTATGCCTTCTGCATACTCACTTGCTGTCAAGTTTTCGAACCAGTTGCTAAGTTTCTCTTTCAATTTGTCATCATTTCCATAGTAATTTTTGCCTTAAAAATCCTTCCGCCATAAGATTGGGGGGTAGGGGGGATGGTTATCACTCGGGACCTATAAAAGGTCTTAATTGCCGAAGAAAATCCTTCGTCAAGTGCGTTGACAAAAAGTTGGCGGAAAGTGAGGGGAGCACTGGCGTAGATAAGGGGGTGGTTTTGGGGATAAAACCCCCCCTGAAATGGTAAACATATTCTAGAATTTCACCAATTTTTCTTGGAAAATAATGAAATTAGCCAACTTTTCCCGAAGAAACCCCCCCTGAAATCCAGGTTTAGCTACGCCACTGGAGAGGAGGCATAGGAAAACTGGTAGAGTGCTATGATAAATGTTTCAATCTAAATGATGACTGCATAGAAAAGTAGGCAAGATATCTAACTATGTTGTGAAAAAAGTTTTATTTCATTATCTTGAATAAACATATCTACAGTGGGAAAAAATTCTTAAAATTTTCTTTTTAGTTCAATCAAATATACAACTAGCAAAATAGCTTGACAAAAAAAAAAAAAAAAAAGGCTGAAATTGTAGGTTTTTCTATTCTTAAAAAAACATTTGTACATTTTTTGTACATTTTTATGCTGTGCATTATCATTAAAAATACATAATATATATTACTTGTTTTCTTAAAGTAGTTGATAATATATATCACAAAAATCATACCAGTATTTTAAAAAACTACACCATAATTAATATTTAACATATTTTAAAACATTTTTACATTTATGAAAGCTTTACATAACAAAAATTCTTATGGGAGAGGAAAGACTGGAAAATAAGGGTCAACTTTAAAATTGAATTTCTTCAGTGAAGAATCGCATTTTGAAGCTTTTTTAATGAGGCATAAAAAGTTGAATAGTTCGTAATACTATAAATTGTACCAATGTAATGTCCCGTATTTGCTTTTATTTTCCCCTTCATCTATTATAAAAATTATGTTAGAAATATGGGATGATAAGGAAAAGAAGACGTATTTAACACCTCATAATTTGGTTTCACTTATACGTAATCTTTTGAAACTGTACCAATAATGTAAATAAAGTAGAGAGTTGTCTTGACCAAATTTTAAAAATAATATCAAAGGGAAAAATTCCCTACGGGAGAATTGCCTAGCTATTTTTAAAATAAAGCAAGAAATAATGCTCCTTAACTGCCAATACAAAATTTTCTGTATAAAACTTTCATTTAGAAACTCTTTCATAAATGATGTCACGCTTTTTTCCCATATATTTGACCCCCCTCCCCCCCTTTGTCACATGTCACGTTACGTTGCATAAAGCCTGATGTCACACGTCGCGTTACCCCCCCCTCCCCTTGTCACACTTTGTCAGAATTTCGCGAACCACCCCTCCCCCCTTGAAGCGTGACATCATTTATGAATGATCCCTTACATAGAAATCAAGAAATTTAAACATGGATAATTTTTAGGATCTTTTCTTTCTGCTGTAATTCAAAAAGAATATCTGGTATGTAACTGCACACAATTTAAAACTGAGAAAAATCTGAACATCACTAAGTGGAAAAGACTAAATCTTATTTTTGCTCTAATAATAACAAAAAGAAGGCTATCTGGTATATAACAGTATACAATTTAAGAAAAATGTGTCACATTGTCAGTGAGAAAAATATGAACAACACTAAGTGGAAATAGACTAAATCTCAATCAACTAACAAAGTATCTCAATCAACTAACAAAGTATCTCAATCAGCTAACAAAGTATCTCAATCAGCTAACAAAGTAGTTAACAAAGCACTACTTGTATCTATTTTCCATATCTATCTCAGCAGTTTTACAAAGTTGTCTTGCACTAAAATTATCAAAACATTGATTCATTTTGAAAGATACGTTAACATCTAGGGATGAAGCAATAATGTAAAGCCAGGGCGAGTGCAAAGTCTTGCCCTGATTATAAATATTTATTGTGATCCAACTATTATAATTAGGCATATGTTTGTTTGGATATATTGTAAGCATCACGCATTTTTGAGTAAGACTGTGTACCTCAGTAAACTTAAATGTTTACGCGCTACTCCAGTTGCGGCCAAGTGTTCTTTAACATGTCTTCCCTTACAGTACACACAGTAGCTTTTGTATCCTAGCATTCAGTTCTTTGCAGCAATTGGTGCAAACAAGTTTAGTAAGAATTCTTCATAGAAAGTTCAGGTTGCATAACTAATAAGTGCAAATGATTGAGGCCTTTCAAGAAAAAGGTTTTCCAAGATGTGCATATTTCACAATTTAGGATCTAAACAGAACTTATGTCAAAAACTATTAGTTAAATCCCATTTGCTTTACTGATGAATCAGCCTTTCATGACAGCGGATTCAGGCATGAACTGGCTTCTTTTGAGGCCCTCGAGTAGGTACTTAAAAGGGGCCTCTTAGCCAAGGGTACGGAACACCTGCCAGTAAATGGCATCAGTGGGTCCTTCCCTGGAAATCTTTTGAAAATTGCGTGTCTGGAAATTGTGTTTTGTTCTATTTAGGGACTTTTAATAAATAAACTGAAGCTAAATTTATACATACATATATATATATATATTTATATTTATATATATATATATATATATACACATATATATATACACTATCTACCAAAAAGTATTTGGACACTTTGGATTTTAGACATTTAAAAAAAATTCTGGAGAAATATTAAACTTGTTGTTCTGTATTTTGCACCATGGAAAGAACATACCTAAACTCACATTTAAGAAACAAAATTCAGGCTTAGGGCAATTAGGGGGTGGTCAAAAAATTAAAGAAGGAAAAAAAAACACTTTTGAACATCTTGTATCAAAAAATTATCGAAATGTCCTGTAACTTTCGCAAAACATTTTTAATTATATATGCAATGCTTACACCCGCTTTCGTCAGAATAGCAGTAATATTCATGAAGATATGGGCATTTGTTTTAAATATTCGAAAATTTTCGCAAGTGTTTTGCTTATAACTCGCTAAGTTCTATCTCAAATTACATGAAACTTGCAGACAACTTGACAAAATAAAAAGTAAGTATGGTACCAAAACGTGGGGAAAATGTAATAAATAGTCTACGAGATTTGAGCAGTTTTATTTAAACAAGTGTGATTGCGCATGTGCGAAAGATATTAATTATTTTTTGTAATAATTTGGTAGCGAGATCTATGGGCAACTTCTGTAAAAGTTTCAGTTGAATATCGATATTTTTCAAAGAGATATAGACCGTACAGTGAGCCGTATTTAGCAAGCTCTCAAATTGGAGAAAAAAGATAAGGGGTTTTCAACAAATTTTTATATTGCATGATAATTTTGGTAAAGTAAACAATAGCGTTCAAATTCAGACTCCATAAACACAAATAATGCAATTTAATTCAGTTTAACATCTGTCAATTTTTCCAATTTATCATGCAATATAAAAATTTGTGGAAAACCCCTTTTCATTTTTCTTCAATTTGAGAGCTTGCTAAATACGGCTCACTGTATGGTGTATATCTCTTTGAAAAATATCAATAGTCAACTGAAATTTTTACATAAGTTGCTCCATAGATGTTAAGCTCTTTTTAAAAAATATATACATTACCTTCGAAAAATTATCAAGAATAGAAAAATGTATTTTCCCGATATTGAAATCAAAAACTCTCTTACAAAATGATTATGCCATTAACTAATTTTGTAGCATTTTCATCTTTTCCACTGTTCAAAAAATCTCGCTTCTTTATTTATTTATTTATATTTTTGTAATCTGATTAGTTTGTCAAGGGCAATATATTTTCTTTTGGTACCTTTTTGGCATACTGCCATTCTTTTGTAAAGTCAGTCTTTCTTTTAGCAACGTTGTAGTCGAATCAGCAACTCCCAAGTTTATCACTTGAGGCATGCAGTGAGTTAATGTATGCATAAGATCTTCATTTAACCTTTTCAACTGGACTTGTAGGCCGTTATGTCATTTTATGCTGTTAGATCCAACAAATGAGCAAGCGATAATATTTGATGTTCAAATGCCGCATTTGATTTAGCTAGTTTTAATTTTATAAGCTCATACAAAGCACTTCATGACCTGGTCGATGGCCCACATGGGACATCGACCACTGTTAAGTCTAAAAATTTGAAAACTGTTGTGCGACGTAAAGCATCCTGGGAAACAGTATTATTTAACAGAGATACAAATACTTATAAAGAAATATGCAGTTTTCAAAAAAAATTCCAATGCAAAAATATTTTTTCCCCATTGGGGAGGGGGGGGTGGGGGTAGTCCTGGGCCCTCAGCCATCCCCGACCTGGTCAGTCCGGGCCTGAGTGGAATGGTAAATTGGTGTAATCATAGAAGCTGATGTGTGTTCAGAAGGCATATTAAAAAACACTTGGTGGGAGCTGGGATATCCCAAGACATTCTCCGAGTTACAAGGGAACACACATTGAAGTTTACTGAGGTGCACGGTTTTATATAAAATTTTATGACAATACTTACAATATATTTATACAAACACACGTTAATTATAATAGTTTGAGCTTAATATATATTTATAGTTACATTAAGCGTCTAGGGATAATTTTTTATAAGGGCATGTCATGTATGTTTTTCTTATTTCTCAGGAAGAAAAGACTATTAAAAGCATGAGAGGAATTCATTGTCTGCAATTCTCTAGGAAGGAAAAGGATTTCACTTTATACAATGGTCATTACTGATTTTTTAAAAAAAAAAGAAAAAAGTTCAACATGTTTTCTCATAAGAAAAGCAAAACACAGTAGAAAATTTATTTACCTTCGACAAATCCAAAACAATACCAAAATCTCCAAGTTTGCATGTGCCATCATCCGATATAAAAATGTTATCAGGTTTTATGTCTAAGTGCACTAAATTGTGATCATGCAAATGTTTCACAGCCTAAAATTAAACAATAAGAAATTCAGAATCATAAATTTTTTTAAACTGGAAACAAAAGCAAAGTAACTTACCAACAACAAATCAACTAAATAATTCCATACAGTTTCTTCTGGAATAGTATGATTTTTTTCAGCATATTGGCTCAAGCTAAAAGATAAATATTACCTTATACTAAAAAATTGGGCAACACTTATGACGGTAGAAATTTGGATGAATTGATGAAGATCTACTATAACCCAAAGAAGTACTATATGGTCACATATAAGTGTGATATAAAAGATATTATTACACGCATATTTTATAAATGTAATTTCTTTTTTGTAGAGGGGTGGATAGAACCTTCTCAAGAGGCACAGCTGGCCCACCAACAGTAGTTTACCCACTCTTATTTCGGATTCTTATAAAATAAAAGTGAATTTCTGAAGTTTTTTATGAGGTACACAAACTATTAGTTTAAGTGCATCGACAAACCACAGTCAGGGTTGGTATTTTTGCTGAAAAAAGGTATTTTTGCCAGGAAAATAGAAAAAACTGGGAAGGGGGTGGAAACAGGACAAAAATGGAAAAAATAATGGCAAAATACTTTTTGTTCTTAAAAATGTGCAGTAAAGTCTATAATAAGGGCCTAAACAATTTAATTAATTTCTGGGATCTTCTTTTGAATGCCTTCATTTTGTTAATAAATAACTATTACAATTGAAACAACTATTGAAAAAAATGTTAATAGTTATAAATAGTTTTAAAAAATTTCAATTTGCTTTTTAAAATTTACTATTAGTAGTTGATTTCCTTTTTAAATTTGGCAAACTGTAAAACATAACTTTATATATACAGTGAAACTTTATTACAGCATCATTCAAGGGACCGGAATATTTCTGATGCTATAAGCGATCACCATTACTATTCATGGGCAAATGAAGGGACTGGAAATTCTTGACCCTATAACAGAGTTGTCGCTATAAACAATGTCACTATAGCCAAGTTCAAATGTATTTATTTTTATCCTTTAAAAAATATTCTATTTCTATTTTATTTTAAAAGATACTAAATTCATAAGTACAGTGAGTTTTTAGAGTTTCTATATTAACCGAGATTTCTGATATCCAAGGTACTAAAGGTCCCAATCAGCTCGGATAGTCAAGGTTTTACTGAAATAGTTACTTTCACCACAATTTAAACATTTTTGTCTTTAGTACTATTCAAACTCTGAAATTAACCGATGGCATTGTCCAAGGCCTACATCATGACATCAGTTATAAAAAGAACAATGATAAACCCTCTCGTCTTTGAAATTGTTCAGCCGAAACTGGAAAAGTAACTAAATGCAAACGAAATGACCACTTCATTCATTTTTCTTCACTATAAACTTTGTATACAGAAGATGCATTTTAAATTTGGTTATGAAATTGAGTATTTTTTCCTTAAAATGCATATTTCTAATATTATGATGCATACATTATACTCAATTACCTTGGTGCTTAAATTAAGTATGAATAACACTGATGTAAAACTAAAATGTCTTTTATCTCATGTTTTAATTCAGTTGACTTTAAAACATTTTCATAAAGTATGTATGTACTTATTCTTTATCATTCATTGTTTCAGTGATTTATATGTAGAGCAAACCAAGATTTCTGCTGTATGTTTAAAATATATACACATGTAGAAAAATAAATCTTAAAATTACTTTTCGTGCTTCCACCATATTTTTGAGCTTTTTCTGAGTACCTGAGATTTTTGTTATCCACGTTGCCATCCACTTCCGCGGAAAAACGGAGGTCAACATTTAAAATTTTGGAAACATAGATGACACATTTTAAACATACAATGTGATCTTAAGAACAAAATTACATTCCTTACAACAGTAATATAATTCTTTTTCAATTTTGCTCCAAATGAAATATTTCACTTCATAAATATGTCTTGTTATAAAAACTTTTTGTTTCTATACCATTAGTCAACTGTCTCTTGAAAGACTACTCATTATGACTAACAATCTCTCAAAATAAAGGAAATATGTTTTATGAGAAGATTGTTAATGAATGTGTTATTTTAAGATTTAAGAGCATAAAATTTTTTTTTGCTATAATATCCATTCAGTAAAATTAGTCAAAAATAAAAGAAAAATGAAAAATTATATTATTTTATTTAATTTACAATCTTCATTAATGCTTTATTTAAACAAATGCTAAACAACATAGAAAAATTTCACAACACTACAATAATTAAACTTAAAACAGGGACAAAGATAAAAACACAAAAGTGCTATTACCTACAACTACACAATTCTGTTTGAATGTATAAATGTTGCTTTTCTTCCCATGCTTTATAAAATCTGACACAATTTGGATGTCTAGGTAGCAGTTCATGCTTTAATACTTCTTGCAATTTTCTTTCCCTGTAGAAAAACTAGGTTAAATAAATATGGAATATATAGCCTGTACCTGAGAGCTAAAAGTAACCCAAGTCCACTTTTTCAAATTTTTGCGATGAAGTTAAAAAATAAAAATTTTTAGTACTATAAGACTAGACGTTTCAATGCAAATCTCGAACTTGAAATGGAGCTCTTTGAATGAGATCTTTAAAAGTTCAGAATCTTCATGTAGCTTGTGGTTTTGTTATTGGTACTCTGTATGTTCATTAAGAGTAAGCTTGCAAAAAAATTTAAAAATTGACTTAAGCTACTCTGGCTTATAGGTACAGAATTTTTTAATTACAGTAAAAATGTTCATGACACCTATTAATTGCAGTAAAAATGTTCATCACAAACCTATCTGATTTTCCACAAAATTTATCCTTAGCCCTTTTAATTGCATATAGCTTACCATCTTCTTTACATCTTACTTTAAAAACCTAAAGGCAAAGTACAAACTAATTAGAATAATTTAGAATAAAAACACAAATGTACTATATCTTATTTGATTATTTTAAATAAAATGAAAAAAAAAAATGAAGTTTAATAAAAAAACATTCTAAGATGATCAATTATCGCAATACATAACGTTTTACAGGATTTTTTTCCGTGGGCTGACCCAGAGGGTAATTCAATTTTTATTTCTTAACTTACAATAAATATCAAAAATTTTAGTCATGAGAATGACATGCATTCTTTCCAAGGGGAAAGAAAGATAATTAGCCTTTTTAAACTACAATTATTTTCCATGTAGAAGATTAAAATTGATTTTTTAGCATTTTGAAATAAAAATTTGCATTTTATATTAAAAAAAGGGTGTTCAAAAAATTCTTTAACTTTTTTTTTTTTTTTTTGAAAATGGAGAAAATGGTTATCAAAACAGGGAAAACTTATTAACCTTTAAACTCAAACTGTGATGCATAAAATGTTTATAAACATGTAAGAATTATACTATATATATGAATGTCAGTTTGCAAGTAGAATACAAGTGAGGCAGTCGGACACGTTAGTTAATGCGTATTAACAAAAATTAATTTATTTCAGAAAAATTTTGTATTGTTCTTATTTGTTTATCCCCATTTCTTGTATGGAAATTTTACCAATCCTTCACAGAAACCCAGCTTTGTTGTTGCAACGAAAGAAAATGTATCACTCGTCTTATTTGAAAGTATTGAATTCAGTGAAACAATTAGATTTTCTCTATCACATCTCAACTTTTCAGATATACTAGAATTATTTGACTATTTATGATAGACTCATTCTGACTAAAAAATATTTTAAAGATGCACTCTAACCCATGCAAGACAGATGAAATAAGACTGAAAAATTGTAAAATTAGAAAAAAATGAGATAAATAACCAAACTGACAAACCCCATATGCATTGGGGTTGCTCTTTTCGCTTCACAAGATTTATACTGTGCTGCCTGCTGGTTATCATTAACATAAAGTCTCCCAATAGTTCAACATGTTTAAGTCGATGTTGATTTCAATAAAATGGTCTGCATAATGGGAAGAAAATTGCTAAGTTTCTTTCCCCTTCCTAACCCTTGAAAAAATTTTTTAGTGATAGACGATGTACTCCTTGCTGGGGTCTGAAGGATTGTGCTCATCAAGGGGATAATCGCAAAACTATCATTTCTTTTTGCAGTAGGCACCAAAGCAGGACTCATTTCTTCTTAATGAGCAGCTCCACATAGATGCCAAGCCTATGTAACATGGTTTATAATTGTCTTGTTTTGGGATACATGTTGCCCTACTTGTAATAAAAAGGTTATCACATCGAAATAAAGATTAAAATTTGCCTAGCCATTGATTTCAATTTTGTACTGCAATTCAATTTTTTAATGCGGAAAAAGTTGGGAAAACGCATATTTTTATGCAATATCGGAATATCTCATAAAACATATGTACTAAGTTATTTCAGCTTCTACATAAAAAAATACATAATAAGACATTTTTACCTAACCAGATACAAAACAGCTGTTAGGTAGTATTATGATTATTACTCTGTAAACTTACCTCACCAAATGATCCAGACCCAAGTTTACAAATTACTTCAAAGCACTGATGAAAATATAATTTCTCACTGGTAGAATCATACAGAGATGATAGGGCTTAATAAAATTAAGGTTTAAATAAATAAAATTGAAATATAATAAGCATGTGTGAATTGTGGATAACAATTGATTACTTGCAGCATAAATTTTGGTATGTGCCTAAATTCAAAATACTTGTTAATGCATTAAAAAATACAAAAAAAAAAGTTTTTTCAACTAAAAAAGTTACACACCTTGATCAAATAAGGAAAGTAACAAATAATGGTTTATGGTCAAATAGCCACATACCGAATATTCAGCCATTTCCTCTAAGTCAAAGTCAAATATTCCGCCTATGTCTTAAGCCAAATACCAGATATTCAGTGGCCCAATGTTAAAAGAACTTTCAAAACTCACTGCAATTATAAGTATTTGTTACGTTTAAATTGGTCAAAGTTGAGCATCAGGTTACTTACCTTTTTAATTTATGTATTTTTTGTGCAATTAATTAGGTTCTATTGTAAAATTTAAAAACTGTTTTGTGTTTTTTAGAATGCAATAAGTGATAATTTTATCTATTAGTGAAATACAAATGACAGATTTTAGTAAACATTTGGATTACCTAAATAACTATTTAGTCCAAATTTAAGAATCCCCCATATTTAGTGAACTTTTGCCTTTCTTAAAACAGTACATTACCTAATTACTTGGTACCTAAATAATTGCATAAAAAGTAAACTGCTTGATCAAACTTTTTTAAGTGTTCAAACAAAGAAAATTAACAATTGAAATTGTTTGATCAAAACTGATAAAATAGTTTTATGTTTAAGTAAAATACAACTTTAGAATAATAAATTATGCATAATAAAGTCCTCTTAGATACCTGTTGTCTGTTACATACAGCAATTATGAAAGGCATCTTTGGAAACCAATTGTGCATTGTAAATTTTAAGTCTTTGATGAAAACTTTAAAACTAGTGAAATTTATCTATTTCACTTATATATAACCTTCCCCCTTAACCCTCTCAGAGAATTACCATCCCCCCCCCCCCCATTTAGAATCATATTCATTATTATTATTATTATAAGTGCTGACTCCAGGATGAAAGGGCAGCCGGGGGGAACTCCGAAAAGGGCACCAGGTTTTCTTCAAAAAGGGCACCTTTGAGTTGTGCTTTAATTTTTTACTGTGCCCCCCCCCCCCCCCCCCGCATTAAAGCGCATTTGCTTAAATTTTTTCACGTAAAAAAAAAATAAGCGTTTAAAAAAAGGTTGCAAACTTTGCATGTGTACCTCAAAATATAGGTTTTCATTTTGAAAAATATATGCGTATATATGTATCACTTATGCACATTTTCATATGTATTCTGCTGGAAAGTTATGAACTACTCAACAAAAAAAATTTAGTTCTTGGTGACATTTCTCCATGACCAAGTTTGTGAGGGGATTACCAAAGTTGCAACAAATCCGGAAAAGACCACCCACAAAAGTACTCCCAATGTGGCCGTACAAGTCTTAAGGCTGACTATGATTATTATTGGCAAGTATTTCAGGTGACAGTAACCTAGAATTTTCAAACTTGGTGCCATTTTAAACGTCAATCATAGAGCTTTCAAATTTTTCCTTAATCATTTTGTTTCTAATTAATACATTTGTTTTTCTGTTTAGAGGAGGGGTGGGGTGGGAACTTTGGAGAAAATAGCTTTTTATTTTCTCTCAATATATTTTGTCCTTTTTACCATTGAAAAAGAAATTACATCAGGTGATAAAAAATGCTGCATAATTAATTATATGCAAGAAAACACTACAATTACATAAGATAATTTTTCACAGGCAAATGGGAGCCACATGCTAGTACAATCTTTACTTCTTTTATGGGCAAATTTTATGAGAGGAAAATAGTGTGTAAATTATGCTTGTATTCAACACCTTATTTAATTTGTTAATTTTTTTTTCTAATAAAGCCATAAATTTCGGGAGGTGGAGTCCAAAGTCTTGGAAAGAAATAACTGTATTTAGGCCCAATAAGCGTTTTGCTGTTCGCTGTTTAGAAAATAATAAGAAATATTGTAAACCTAAAGCAGATGCTAAAAGATTGCTGCCGGATTATACGCAGTTTGACCGTTTCCCGCGTGCAAACGAAGAAAAGCATATACATGAGTCTCAAATATTATTTTTAACACATATAAATAGATTAGTATGTAGAAATTAAAATGTTTAAATTGAAAAGAAAAGAAATGCTTATTTGCCTTTGAAAATAGTATTTAACTGTTTTGTCTTAAGTATAAATTTTGCGAAATGACGCCGACGCCTTTTACTGTTTTATTTTTTTTTTTCAGTAGTGGGGCTAAATGCTAAACCCAGAACAATTACACATCATGGAACCCCAAATTCATAATCCCAAAATTAAAAAAAAGAAAAAAAAACGGCTCTTGATTTCAATGAAAAATCGGGAAGCATTTTTTTAGTTTTTTTTTTGGAAATAAACATTTTAAAAATATGAAAAAAATGAATTGTAATGAACATGTTTCAGATAAAAATGTACAGTTTTCATAATCGTGTCCGATAAAGTTTTCATATTTGAGATTGCGATTTCTGAAAAAGGGTTCGTTTTTGCGATTCAGAGTTCTTATTAATTATTGCTTTAATTCTAAGTTGATATCATAACATTTTGCTTTTTCTATTTTTTGTACCTTTATTATATTTATTATTGTTTTTTAGACTGAGCTCTAAATTTTACGCAATACAGAAAATTCGTAAAATTGAAGTGCAGGCTTTCTTTTATTTTTCCGATAATCTGATCTTTTGTAATTAAAAGACTTTAATAAGTGGCTAGAGCATATAAAATCATGTCAGAATTTGAGAAAATTCTTTTCTTGTATTGTTTAATTAATGAGGTTAAAAAAAAAACGGGAAAAGTCTCGATTTTTCGATGTTATGCCATGAGCGTAAGTCGACCTTTACTTCGTTTTTTGTGCCAAATTTCTCGACTTATAAACGAGTATATACAGTATTAAAAAATGCTATTAATGAATGAAATGCTAATGGCAAATTATGAGTTCTGATGCTATTTAAAAAAATTCTTGAATCAGGACCCAAAATCCGGAGAGATCGCCGCTCCGAGCGTTCCGGATTTGTTTTTTTGCTCCTATAAATAGCATAATTTAACTAGCAGATGTTCATATTTGTTTAAGGCTATAAACACCTGTAAAGTGAAAAAAAGGCATGTGATGCATCCCCTTACTACCCCCAGTTGTTCCAAGAAGCTGAAGGGCAGAAGACAATAATGCTCTAGTGTTCTGAGAAAACTAGTGGGGACAAATAAAGGTGGGGGATCCTGGATTGAAGTTTTCTTATTGCACTTCCTGCTTTGAAGTCCGTTCGGCCGATGCGTCATGGTCTGAATAGACCGCTGGGCGCATAGAAAAGGGAAGAAAGAGGCCGCCGGGTGCAAAAAAGATTGAAAAGGGCCGCCGGGCGCAGCGCCCTGCCAATATGGCTTAGAGTCAGCACTATATTATTTTGTTTAACATCTGCCTCTGATAAAGCAAATGTACATCATATTAAATTCTTTGTACTTTCTGCTTTTCAAGAATTCCCCCTAACCCCACCAATAGATGGCTGGCTGCATTATCGTTTTTTTTTTTTAACTTCACCTTCAATTAGCAAAATACTTTAAAACAAAAATGAGATTATGCTAATCTTTTTCACATATTTTATCAATATCTAATTGTGTTGCATCAACTTCTGATGATTCCAAATGGTCTGGCAGTATACTACTTACAATTGGAATCCCTTTGACTTTTGATTAAAAATACATATATAGATATATTTTCTTTTTATACTCTCACCTTAAGTCCAAAATGCGTTCATCACAGAAATTTCAAAACGACTTGTCATTCTTAGCGATTAGAGATTTGTTTTTAATACCCAAGTTGCTTTAATTCCAGATACCTTAAAATTACATTTAAAAAGGATACATGATTTTGAATCTAAAAAACTAATGCTTCGTGCACGTTCTGAATTGTGTGATTTGCTTGAAAATAAACGGCTGACAGATGATGAACTTCCATGTAGTTTCTGACGAGGAGTAGGAGGTGGTTTTGCAGAGCTTGGATTCGACTTATTCTATAAAGGAGAATAAAACACAGTAAAATAATCAAATAATTGTTTCAAATTTAAATGGTCAGATAAACAAAACCGAGTTCAAAATATTATCGTTTTTCTCCTGTCATATGCAACTGAAAAAAGAACAAACAGTTACTTTCATTTTTCTCTGTCTTTAATATTCAAATCCTGAAATTCAGCAATGGCATTGTCAAATGCCTAGATCAGGTAAGGGCAAACTTTGTAAAATTGTGGGCAAACTTGTAATGAAGTTGTGGGCCCCAATTTTTCTTTCAAACTCTAAAAAAAAAAAAAAAGACAGGGCGCATTTTTCTGTTAAAAACAGGGCAGGGCACATCAGCACTTTTTGAAAAAGGGGCAGGGCGCCGCGCCCTTTGAAAAACGCGTAACAGGAACACTAATAACGCCCACACCCTCCCTTTTCCTCTTCGGAGACTTACGTAATGCAGAAAACAATTTACTCTAGAACTCATAAGTGCAAGACCACAAGAGAAGCAAAATTTTTTGGAAAGTCAAGTTTTTAAACCTAGTTTTAAACCATACTTTGAATTATTTAAGGAGAGCAGGTGTGAAGTCCCTTAATTTGGTGGAAATGGCACCTGTTATATGAACTAAACATTGTTTCCACATTTATTCTCTCTGTTTTTGTTTTACATGCTTCTACTAATTTCTCTAAATATTTATGTTTTACCACAACATGAAAATCATACAAATTGTCACGGCATTGATATAAATAAAAATAGGTACTTAAAGTCAATTTTTCATAACTGGCGGATTTCAAGGGGAGAGGGGAAAGCAGGGACAGCACGAGAATTCATTCCAAGATTACAAATGCCTACTGAATAACAAATGATTTTTTAAATTTAGTTTTTAGTTTACTATTTTTTTAATTTGTGTATAATTGCTGATATTTAACATGTTCTTCCTGCCCAGAATCAATTTATATGAGGAATGAATCTGAAATAGTACAAATTTTATCTTCATAATGAAGCCAAAATTTGTATGTAGTTGATGGTTTTTGTTTTCCGGACTTTTTCAAATGTAAACATTTAACAATTTCATTCTTCATCTCAAGTATTTCAAATGACCTGAAGAATTATGCATGCATTAAAAAATTGAAACGAGAAATAAAATTAGGGATGTTATCTTCGACATTTGAAAAGTTCGCCTTCCGATCATGATTCACGAAATTTAGATAAAAATTTTCAAATTAAAGTAAAATGAAAACAAAAAGAAATTATTGTTTGCTTTTCGACAAAGCATAAGAAACATTGAAAACCTGAAAAATCCATATCCCATCGTGGATACAAAAAGATCGCATTTTTAAACATGTGGGCAACAAATGTATGAAAAATGGTAAATAAAAGAACTTTTTTAGAATTGAATTTCAATACGGGAACGTTGATTAATATTAATGATTACAGATAAGATTGTTGGCACTTTGGAATAAATAAAAAACAAAACAAATTCTGATTTTTGTAAA
Source organism: Octonoba sinensis (assembly GCA_038502835.1). Lineage (NCBI taxonomy): Eukaryota > Metazoa > Arthropoda > Arachnida > Araneae > Uloboridae > Octonoba > Octonoba sinensis. The sequence goes on from CM076599.1 coordinate 126,595,720, forward strand.
TGTTTTCCAAATTTCTCTGCTTTTTCCCAGAACATTAGAATTCCCTAATTTTCCGGTTCTGTCGCCACCCTGTAATGGCATTTTCCAACAGTGGTGCTACTTGAAAGAATGGATGTAGATTTCCGGGTAATGCATTAGGTCTATCTACATTAGTTAACATACGCAGCTTCATTAGAGAAAAAATATGAAAATTTTTAGTCACAATCAAAACACATGATTTTCCAGGTGCGTGGATACCCAGCCTGTTTGCTAATAAAAGTTTTTGTTGAAATAGCAGATGGCGATTGCCATTGAAACGGACCTTGCTCATTCTCTGCAGAGATTAGTATATGGTGTTAATAAGTGTGCTTATATATTTGTTTTAATAAAGCACTTTTTAAGAATTGCCAGTAAAACAGGGAAGGGAAGTAACTTCTGGTTTTGTAAGAAAATGTCATTTTCAAACTCAATCCTTATAAAAAACACTAGCTGCTTGCAGAGTTATTCTCTTAATTACATGTTTCCATTGAAGGATTTAAGCACACATATTAGGTAGTACTTAGGGTCACCAGCCCCGCTAAAAAGGCCAAAAAGTAGGGGTCAGGAGGAGAAAAGTACTATTGGGTTAATGAATGCTTGGCAATGAGTGTAAATGTTATAGTACTTAAAACTGTGAACTTTAAACAAACTATTGAGCAAAAAAAATATTTAAATACTTAGCCTTTGCACAGAGGGTATTTTCTCCATGCAACACTTAGCGTCAAAGTTAGGCACATTCCAAAATAGTTTAGATTGAAAAGAAAACGTACAATAACATATCAAACTTAAAGAAATACCTTTTTTGAAGAAAATGACTGTTCCTTGAAAAATCTTGGAGTTGGTAATGGGGATTTAGCTTCACGCATTTTCGCACCAGAGTCCTCATCTCTGATGCTTAAGATTTTATTCCTCAGATCCAGAATTAAATAATCAGAAGCCAATATATCTAGGCTTTACAACATAGTACACACAAAGAAATAAGAAATAGTAATTTTCAAAAGCGAAACACGCAAATTGTGCGCACTTACGCTCAGGAATTATTAGTTTAACGAAATTAACCATTAAAGTTGACACATCAGTCAAAGCTACCATTCCAAAAGAACATAATGACAACGATATGAAAAGACATAATTATTTCCTGCAACAATTATATAAACATGAGCTTTAAAATATTTTGAATAAAAATGACGATGTTACCAAAACATGTACTAAAATACTAAATAGGAACTATCTATCAAAATGAATACGAGAAAAGTGCGCGCGAAATAGTAAACAAAACACTGTTGCCATTTTATATTTTTATGAAGTGTTAAAAATAAAATTTGTTCTATAACTAGAAAAAGTCAGAGTTAGAATTTCCTTTCAATAATAAATAGATTTCTTATTAGAATTTGACTTTTAATAAATAAAAAGAATGTGCCTACTTTTCCTACAACTTATCAATTAGCTTCAGAAAAAAGGACGTATCCTCGGTTTGGCAACAATTTCTTTATTGTTTACCTTTATTGATTTCGTTTCATTGATTTCGTTTTCGTGAACAATAAAAAGTACTGTTTAAATTTTTAATTTACTAATCTGTGAGTTTATGTATCACAGTAAGCATAGAAAATAGCTATAAATTTACGAACTGCGATGAAACGTTTCGAAATTTTTTAGCATTCAATTCAAATCAATTGTAAATTACGGAAGATGTTCACAAAACGTGAAAATTAGATAATTGTATTGTTGCTGTGAAATTTTGTATACGTATCTGAAACACATACGTATTTTTTCACTAGATGTCCTAATATCGACTTGCATTTATTCAGTTCATAGCTTCATTTATAAAGGGAAAAAGAGAAAAAAAGTCCGCAGGGTTTTCTTATGGAATAAATGAGTTCCTCCAATCAATATCCAACTTTATTTTCAGGTATTTTTCTTTAATGTAATATGTTGCTCTTTGATTTCTTTGATCATTCATAAATCAGTTAAATTCTAGCATTAAGATATTGTTCCCGAGTGCATCATTTTTTTTAATGACCTATTTTTCTACCAAGTGGTGTAGCCATTTTGAAAAAGAGGTATGTTGAGATGCTTTAGATGCGAACAAAAGACAGCAGCAAATTAAATGCCAAAAAGAAAAGAGTGGGGGCTGTGTTTGAGCTAAAAGAGGAGTTACTATATTCTTGGAATAAGAAACGACAGCCCCCTCTACGTAAACGTTTGAAAACCAATATTTGAAATTGTTTCGATAATATTTAAATAGTTGATATAAGATCTGGTTCTTTAAAAGTCTTGAATTTCATGATTTATATTATTGACTCATGCTAAATAATTAAATTCAAAGGCTAAATTTTGAGAAAAGGACAAGTTTTTTCTTCCTTTTTAAAAATTTTTGAGAACGATTTAAAACTTCATTAACTTAATATCCTAATTTTAGTAGCAACAGAGCAATGGCAGTGCTGGAGTTGCAGATTAGTTCACAGCCATCATTGCTAATCACCCACTGTGGTACGGAAAGATATTTTGTTGAATATTTTTATTTTAGATGGAACTTTTTGTAAATTTTAATTATATACATATACCAGATGCTTTCTGGGAAGGCGGCTGAGCTGTGCGTCTATCCCTCTAAATGTGTCCCGGGTCCCTCTTCACTTACTCTACTGCTCTTAGCACACAAAAGGTTTTTCCTTAGGAGGTTAGGGGGTCAGGTTAGTAGGGTAAAACAATCCTTATATGCATAACTGATTAACATGTTTTTAAAATGTATCTAAATTGAAATTTATTACAGTCTTAGAATGTTTAAAATATGTGTAGAATTTACAGGTTTCAAAGGCCAGAGGGGATATCCGGTTCAGATAAGTCACACAAGAGACACACGAATTATCTGATACCCTGAAAAATCTATGTCCAGATTATCTCTAATTTTTACTTTTGTCCACCCCCAAAGCAAAATCCTGGGTGCACCACTGCATGTGATTATGTTATTTTGTTGTTTTTTACTTAATATGTGCGTTCAATATATACACTTCCCCCTTCCTATATGCAAAATTTTTTAATGCTGCACCTCTCGTGAAACTACTGTGCTTGTGCTGAAAATTTTACAGAGAAATTTTTTCATATATGCTATGTTAAAGTTATTGTGCTTAAAGTAAAATCTTTTAATATTAACCTATGTATTTCAGCATTACAAATGCCTAGCAGTTCTCTGGCCGAAAAGGATCTGGAAGATTTGCAATTTCAATTTGAAGATGTATTAACATCAACTCAAAAAAGAATAGATAATTTAGAAAATGAAATTTCTTTATCAAAAGACAAAAAAAATGAAAAGCCAAAAGTAAGTGAAAGTAAATATTTTATATTATGTTTTTTGCTTTTCTGTTTAAGAGCTACTATTTTACAGTTTTTTAAGGGCATCTCCAATAAAGCATAATTTTCACAATGATTCCTAAAATGAGGTGTAAAGAAATGACTCCCCGAACAAGCAATGTTTACCTTTTTGCTTCTAGCACTGATACTGTGCTGTCCCAGTAAATCATGCTGTTTTAAAATCATTCTAACTGCTAAAAACATTTTCTATCCCTTTGGACCTGATATGCCTCAAATCCATACATTAAGGATACCAGGACATTGGGACAAATTTTAAATCTATTTTCGTAAAAAAAGTTAATATTTTTTTACAAAATAAAATCATGACATGTTTGCATGATTATTAAAAAATAATAATAATTTGCTTTAAAAAAAATAATTCTTTTCTGGAAAATGTCAAGTTCTGAAATTATAGTTATATCATTAGCCTCTATACACTAGTTGTATTGGCATCTGATTCAGACAGCCTGTGTGTTTAAATCAAATCAGGCTCTGCTTCCTGTGAACATCTTGAGGCATCTTGCAAAAGGTTTGGTAATGGTAGTGAGGACAGTCCAGATAAGAGAAAAGTAAATACCTATACGTATTATTCATTGTTAATCATCCTGTATCTTATATTGATAATGTAAATTAAATTATGTGGGTTTGAAAAGAGTAATGTAGAAAATGGCAAGACATTTTCATATTCATAATGAATGTATATTGTACTATTTCACCCAAAAATAATAATTACAAGAATTGCTAGAGCTATTTTAGAAATATTTACTAATGAAGTTTATACGTGTTCAAAAATTCTAGATTGACATTGAAAAACGAAAGTCAAGTACTGATAAACAGGGGAAAAAGTTAAAAGTTTCAGCTAGTAAAGTGCATTCTTCTGCAGCAAGTCATCAAAAAAGCAAAAATTTACAGGTACTCTGAATTTTTTATGCATTATTACTGTCTTGAATTTCCTCAATTTAAATAATGTAAAGTTTGTAAAAAAGAATTTATATAATTAACCTTTGCCTAATAGCTTGTGCTATTAGTGGGTGGAGTGAACGCTATTGGGGATTTTTTTTTTTTTTTTTTTTGAATTTTAAATCGGCAAGGGGCAGAGAAGGTGGCTTTGTGGTGCAAATGAACGCATGCAAAATTTCAGTGCGGAATTGTAATATTAAGATGTGCCCCAAGCCACTTGAAATATTTATCATTGCGTTGAACGATGGTATATATGCTGCTTCAACTAAAGAGAAATATTTTTTGTGCTAAATGAAGTCAAATAAAATTTATTGCCATGGAAACAACACAAATTACTTATTATTTCACTCAAAGTATAAAAGAAACTCTCTTAACCCCTTCCCTCTCGTAGAGAGATAGCTGGAGTATAAATCTGAAGTTGGAATGTGCAAGTAAGTAGGCTCGTATAGTTCTAGATGGAACTTTTGCATGAGAAGAAAATAAATGTAATGTTATATTTTTCTATGCTTAAAAACCTATAAACCTTTCTTCTACATGTGTTTTAGTGGTAATGCAAAGCTTATTCTCATTTGGTCACTTTTTTCGTACCATGTTCTTGGTGAGAACCCTGTAAATAGTACTAGAATGATATTGATCTTTTAAAAAATTTAATATTGTGCATAAAAAAAAATATCTTATGTAAAAGCGAGCCAACTACTCACCACAGGCAACTTCTTTTAGATATTTGCCATGAGTAGTGCTGTAGGTAAACACTGGTTTAGGTAATTAGGATTATGTTAAATATTTTATTAACAGAAAGGACATATTTCAAATCACTTTTTCTTACTCTTCTTGCCTTGAGCAAAAGGTTTTTTTGTTTGTAGTGTCAAATGTATGCTAGGAAAAAATTAATGAACAAGGTTCTTTATTTCAAGTTTCAGTACTCTGAATTATTTTAAAGTAATTAAATTCTTAATGTTAAAATCAATTTTAAGTGAGAAGTATGTACTTGAATCTGTAATAGAATAGCTTCTCATATTTATTAAGTTAAGGTATTGTGCTCTACCATAGAAGAAGTCGAATTCGATTCCTCTTTCTCAACCTGGATTAATTTCTTTCTTCTTTTATGTTGAAAAAAAAAAATGTATACTAGCTATAATATTAGGCGAGGGTTTAATCAGAGTCTTGCGAAATTAAGCACACGAACCCAAAAATGTATTCCGTATTGTAAAATACATGCAGATTGTGTAACAAAATAATTCTGAATCTAATTTTAAATAAACTCCATTAAAAGAAAGATTTGAGCTTACACAAATCAACAATAGCAAGATAAATTGACATAACGTAAGAGCAAATTGTAAATAATACTGTGTCTAATTAGAAAAGGTCAATATAGACCGGCATTTTTTTTTTTTTTAAACGGTCTTTTTTAATAAAAGCCGCGAATTCCCGCGATTTTTAGTTTTTCCTAAAACCCGTGATTTTTTAAATTTTATTTTATTACTACATTTTTTTTAAACCATCTGGCTGCATATCCCGTGATTTTCACGGGTAGCGCAAATAAAAGAAAACTCGTGACTTTGCTCCAAATTCACGGTTCTCTGCGTTTCTTTTTTTTCACTCCATGAACGGGAAAAGGGCGGTTTGCATAGTTAAATAAACTGAAAAAATCCATCCCCGTGAAACCTGCGAGTTTCACAAATTTTGCTATATCTGTGCCGCCTGTGGAAATCGCAGGATACGCGTTTATTGACCCGCAAAATGTCAAATTTTTCAAAAATTGTAGAAAACAAATATAAAATCTGTGAGCACCCAAAGTCTAAAAGGGCTCTAAACTTGTGCCAAGAAAAAATTCAGATTTTTTTTGAAAGCAGCAACAATAAATAAATATTTTGCCAACCAGCCTCAAGCTTTTATATCCCTTACAGTTTTTGATCCTAGTCAATATAAATATTTAAATGTTTTTAACGAAGTTGATAATTCCTCAATTTTTAACAATATGCTAGAGGATGAAGAATAAGTTTCATTGCAGGTATTCTATATTTTATTGTATTCGGGTTCTCGCAAACATTTCGCGAAATTTGCACGAATGCCCCGCGAGTTTCGGGCTCTTTTCTCCGTGACAAACTTGCAACCCTAATTATAAGTGGACCCTCATCCCCTTGAGAAATTTCTTACTCTGCTACTGTTACTAACAGTAGAGAGCTTTTATTTTTGAGAGCAACTTATCAATTCTATTTAATTCAATTAGAGGATGAATCTAATAGTTAGGGATGAAGAAGTGAGTACTACTGAAAATTTTACTCATTTTCTATTCAAAGTAGACACAAAATTAATATTTAAATCATTTTCTGCTGTTTTATTTTATCTTCAGAATTAACCATCAAGTTTAGTGGAGTAATTTGTTTGTAATATCATTTGAGAAGGGTATAATTCTCCCTTATGTGATTATTTGTTCTATGATTGGGGGTCAATCCAGCATTAACAGGGTTCATTTTTTGGGAATTTTAAAAACATTTTTATGAAAATTCAAAATTTAAAGTTACGGTAATAAAAAAATTTCGTTATTTTTTGCTACCATTTTAATAATTAATTCTGTAAACATTGCGATATGTTAGCTCGGAATTTTGTGAAGGTCTGTATTGATTGATTGAAATTTTGTGAAGAGTCTGAAAACGGACCTGAATTTCCTCTGGCGCAATCCCTGATGATTAATACATTTTTTCACTTTTAAATATGTAAAGGAACATATATATATATATATATATATGTATAAATATATATAAACTGTCTATATTAATATTAATATGTGCTTAGTAAAAATTTGATTTTACCTCATTTTAAAAGTCACAATCACAAAATTCTAGGTGTCTAAAATTTGTTTTTATCTTTTAGATTCTAAAGCAACCAACATTTGATTTTTCTGATGCAGTTGTTGAAACTCCCAAAGTTCAAAAACCAGATAACTCCAATAGATTTTGGTCATATTTAGAGGAATATTGGGCTGAAATTACTCAAGATGATATTACGGTATTTATTTTAAATACATTTTTGCATCAAAATACATTGAAATTGTATTGATATTGATAGATAATGGTTCTTAATTTTATCACAATAGTCATAACTCACTGAATTATTTTAATGAGCCGCAATGCAGATGAAAAGTTCAGTAATAAAATTGTGAAGGATCATGCAACAGCATAATATTGTCAATGTTTATGTTATCATGTATATTTTTTAAAATGGCATTTTTCATTTGATTGTTTTTTCACTAGTGCTAGTAAATAGTAGTTTACACTTGTGGACCTCAGATTTACTACAATAGTACACCTTTCCTAAACATCGAAAATTAAAGAAAAAATGTGTGACCCAACTAGTTCATGTAAAAAATCATAAGTTTAAAAGTTGTAAAAATAAAAGAAAAAAAATCAGTTGCTATTCAATAGTATTTTCAAATATGAAAACCACTGGGTTTTTATTTAATTTGGAGCTGAAATGATAGTTCATGCTGAGAATGATACTCAAAATAAGTTCAAATATGTCTGGAGGATGATTAGTGTTAAATTCTTGATTTTCATCATTATAAAGCTGGAATACTTTATTTGCATCTGAACTAATGCCTTATTAATTCCATAAATTTAATATTTTAAGGAATTTATTATTTGTGGATTTAATATTTTATGTTTCCTGTTTTATGTAGTTCTTATTATTTATTTATTATTTAGTCATTTTTTGTTCATTCAGCAAGCTTTTTAACTATGATACATTTATGTGTGTTTTTATTGATCTTGAATTCCTACCTCTTTAGTTTAAAAAGTTCTCACTTTTGTTTCTGCTTTTCCTCATTTTAGTATGTCCTGCATGTGCTTCTTAACGTTTTCAGTAACTGTAACTGCATAATATATGTATTTCTAGACGCTTGAAGATTGGATTAATACACACGACAATGATGCTGAGTACCAAACCATTCCACCCCTGGGTGAACATTACACAAATAAATGGATCGAAGAAGATCTTTTTGAAGAGATGAAAGAAGGTTTAGTATTTGGAACTTTTTTTCTTTTTTTTTTTTGAATAACACTAAAATAAACAAATTAGCATTAAATGCATATTTTTTAGTCAAACACATTTTACTATAAAATATGCATTTTAATGCTAATTTGTGATTTCTTAACATGAAATAATTTTTTATTACAGTGTACTTAGCACAAAGTTATTTGATTACTTTAATAATTTTTATACCAAGATAAAGATTTGTAATGTTAATATTCACAGGGGCTTTTTTCTAGTTTAAAGGATGTTCCCCTATAATTTTTTTTATGTGAAAAAATCTCTTTTTTTTTTTTTTTTGAAGTAATGCAGCAATATTATTTGAATGTTTCAAAACTGTTATGTATTTCCACATTCTAAAAGTTTGATACTGATGTTTTTCCGTCTAACTTTATGCCACTTCTTGCCATTTTTCCTTTTCTTCACTAAAAGCACAAAAATGCTCCCAGATTTTATAAATATTTTAAATCCTAATAAGTGGAAATTCTGTGTTTAGTAGAGTAGTGTTAAAGGAAAATATTGGTAATTATAATGCGTCTGGGAATTCGTTTCCATGTACACTTCAAAGTATACTTTAAAAAATCAGTTTGCTTTAATGTTTGAACATATTTATTGATATTTTACAGATTAGTGTTAAAAAGTTCAAAAGAGAAAATTCTGTCCTGTAATTATCTCAAAGTATTGTTGTGAACCTCTCATATAACCTTGCCTCTTACGTATATCCCATTCCACTTAAGATGCTTAATTAAACAAGTCCTATTACGAAGTAGTTTTATATTGGTAATCATTCCAACTGAGTGTGTTTCATTCAGACATAATTCTATTTAAGATTATTTTTAAAGTTGAACTGTATTTTCTCTTATTATCATTGTACTTTCAACAACACTTTTTGTCATAAGCGCATATATGCATGCATTTAGCATGCATGCATTTAGCCTGGCCATTATCACCAAAACACATATGTGAGCACATTTTACTCAGGATTTTATCACAGAAGCACATTTTGGTGATAAGAAAGAAAATTTCAACTTTACCGTGTGATGCAAATGGGTTAAAGAAATCTGTTTGCCGAAGCAGAACTAGTTATTTTGCTGGTTCTATATATAAAAATGAAATAGTTTTGCTAGATTTTTTTAATGTATTATTCTTTGCTTTATCTTGAATTTCATTTGGTATGCTTCTAAACTTTATTGGATCATTCATTCTGTCTTTAAATTCAGCAGTGTAAATCACTAACATTTTGTTTGTACTGAAATAATAGCCTAGTTCATGAAAATTTTATTTTTCATGTCATTAAGATCTAAAATGCAAATGTTAAAAAAATAGCTTGATTTTTCTTCCCCCTTGCATAGGTTCCAAATCAGCAGAATGTCCCAAAGGTTTTGTTGATGAAAGCTACTCAATCTGTGCAGAAAAAAATGAATTGCTTGCAAAAGCAAAAGAAGAATGGTAGGTCCAAGGTCAAAATATAATAGCTTTTAAGAATTCCTAAAAGTGTAGTTGACTATTTAACTCCCCAGTTCTTTTTGCAAATAATAGTGAAATGCCACTTTCTTAGTGTCCTTTAAGACAGGGAAAAAAGAACAGAAAGAAGTTCACAGTTTTTGCACTGTATTAGGGAAAAAAAAGGAAAACATACATTATTATGCTGAAATCTTTTTTTCATTGCAATTTCAATGTAATAAATAAAATTGCAAAGTGATAAATTTTATTGCACATTTCTCTTTATGATGCTGTGAAACATAGTGTTTGATGTAGTTTATTTTCATACAGTTATAATGCACAAGAATATGTACCTGGAAATCTGACTGAACGCTTGGTGGCAGCATTAGTAAAAGGAAATCTTATGACTTCACTTGATGATGATCTGGATGATGCTTGCCCAAGTGTGTAGTATTAACGATTCTTTTTTCATTAAAATTTTTTCTTTTAATTCATTCATAGAACACAAATGTATTTATTTTAACCAGGGCTGCCACTCTTCCGTCCTGGAGACAGAAATCGGCCTTTTTACGATGATCCAAACGGAACTTTCCGTCCCGCAAATTATTGGTTTAAAAAAAAATTTCTTTTGAAAAAATTTGCAAAATAATAATTTTAGGCTTGAAAAAGTTCTGAATATTCGCCCCCCCCCCCCCCCCCCCCGTCAACTTGAATTGTTATTGAAATTAGAAAGAAGGAACAAAACGAAATCAAACAATCAACAAAAATTGCTTTTGAAAAAACGAACCCTTTTAAAAATATCAATCGAAAAATTGAATGCGAGCACAAACCCTTCAACTTGGATTGTTATCAAAATTATAAAACAATGAAACAGAGGTGATTGTATTCCGGTTGTACACCAGAACTCCGATATTTTCCCACATTGTAATACCGGAAATTCGGTATTTTCAAAATTTAGAAAATTGCCGATACCGGCAATTTTAAAAATTATTTTTAATTTACTCTAAGTTTTCGACAATACTGTAATTATTACTATTCATAATTGGAACAGAAGCATTTATGAATTTGCATAAAAGGAAGAAAACATTTTAAAAATCATGTATATTGTGAAAAAAACCTAGAAAAGTGAACGTAAGATTAAAATATATTGTACGCTTTTTCTCTCTCTGCCCTTCGTTTCATAATAAATATTTCATTATTTTCGATTTTTAAGCAAGGTATACAATTGAATAATTACTAAGTTATAGAAACTGTTTGGTTAAATATATTGAATGATATTTTCACATCGGAAAACAATAAAAGAGAAAGCAAGAGTTTTTGGCTTTTTTAAAGAAAATATTGGTACATTCAAGTATATGTGTGTTCCTTTAAAAATTTCGCATATTTGTAAAAAATTACGTGATTTGGCTATTATGTGCATGGTTAAAAGTTCAGTCTAAAAATTTTTGAAGAGTGGCACCCCTGATTTTAACATTTTAAGCAAGATTCAATTAACCATTCAGTAAGTTTCGTATTGATTCAAACAAAGTTTTCTTTATTCCTCTTTTTTTAAGGACAGAATGAAAGAATTTCGTAGTGTTGTATTAGTTTTTTCATTTTTTATTTAATGTTGTTGCAAATCCCAATTCTCATTCTTAAGACTGTTTTTTTTTCTTTGCAAGCATCAGAGCTTTGCCACAACATATTTTTTCAATAAAGCTTAAAAGAAAAAAAAGGGTTGTTTTGTGACGACTTAATAAATATCAGTCTTAATTCAAAAGTTCATTTGGTAATGATTGCATCCCATCATTTGAAACATTTAATGATGTAATTTCCGTTTTTTTACTCCATTAGCGATAATAATATTATTATTGTACCTTCTTCAAAAATTTTCTAGTTACACATTTGAAGCATTGAAATTTCGAGAATCAAGCTTGGCAGCTATTTCCATAACATTAATTTAAAGCTAAAGCAGTCTCCCCTTGACTATATGAATAGTGACTGAACAGTAGGGTGGTGCTTATTTTTCGAAGTTTTAAATTTTCAACCTCTTACCCTCTAAATTTGTTCCATTATACCAAAAAATGATTATGATAAAATTTTGTCACCAGCAAACAATATTTAGAGGTAGCTCAAAGAGGGTAAAGTTTCATAATTGAACGAGATTTTGTGATTTTTTTGAATTTTTAAGCAAGATAAAAAATATGATTTGTAATTATGTTTAATTTATGTAATTATATTAAAATGCAACTTCTATATGAAGAAGTAAAAATTAAACATTGTAAATTGCATAGCTTTAATAACGTAGCTCTCTTAATAAAATATACAGTATTCAAGTCTACCTCATAGGTGGCAACAACTGTGTAAATGAGTGATCCAAACGTATGGAGCCACTGTGAAATAATACCTTTTCCAAATTTTACTATGAGTTATCTTCTCCCCCCCTCCTCTCTATAATAAAGAGAGACAGGTCAAAAAGTAAGAAACTTTTCAATTTTCAGTTATTTATTTATATATGCCAGAAAGAGACGAGAGGGCTTATGTTGGCAGTTATTGCTTTTCTTTGGATTTATGCCAAAAAAAATAGTCTCCGTTTTCCTTCTGAACCATAAACTTTCAATGCAAATATTGACGAAATATGGAAAATCCACTAACAGTTGTTGGTGTAATTATGTGCAGATTAACCACCTGAGTATGACCGCGATCTACCAAAGATTTCCTTGAGTTAATTGTAGCTGCCGATTTACGGTTTGGTAACGACTGTTCTAAACTAAAAGTAAGGAACAAGTTTGCTCTGAAATGACGCAGTGAACTTGGCAGGTGGTGAAAAGGTCACACAAATAAAATTTGAGAGCATTAGACACGGAAAAAAGAAACTGTAAATATTGCTTCAATATCACTATTGAAGCCCAACTGCATTATATCTAATTGAATTAGACCAAACAAAATATTTATATGACTATTATGCAGTTTTTAGCCTACTTTCCCGTAAAAGTAAAAAAAATAATAATAAAGCATGAAAGAAGGCTTAATGTATCGTGAAAATATCGTTAGAAATCAAGAAAAGTCAAAAATAAGTTAAGTAATTAAATAAAGATTGAAAAATAAAAAATTTGAAAGTAGGGTTTTGAGATGGGGGAAAAGTGTCTGTCGGTCTGTCCCCCCCTAATAACTTTTGAACGAATTGTCCGATTCGAAAAATTCTTTTTGCATTCAAAAGATCTCGGCGAGGATATGTCATTTCCATATTTTACTTTTTGATTTGAACAATTTTTTGTTCAATTTTGAACAGTTCAAAAAACTTTAACATTATCGCCTATGGGTGAAAATGAAACAAATTATTTAAACTTTGGGTACAAGATCCAAGTTCCCATGAACAAGCTCACTGGAAGAAGTTCTTGGCGTGAAATATTGATTTGAACAATTTTTGTTCATTTTTGAACAGTTCAAAAAAAAATTAACGTACGCCTACGGGGAAATTTCAATCCTATATTATTCCTGATCTAACGGACCGATTTGCTTGTAACAAACTTTATCGGAAAGCTCTTATGACGTAGAATATGTACAAATAGAAAGTACAACCAGAACTAAGGAGCCTATTTTCCTACAAAAATTTTTTGATCGGGATTTTCAAGAATATATTTGAATCAATGAATGATTAAATGAATAAGCAAAACAATGAATGAATAAATGAGTGACTAAATACATGAATGACTTAATAAATGAATGATTGAATGAATAGCTATTAACCGTTGAAAAAGGTATATTTGAAGCAATTAAGAACTAAAACTAAACGAGAAAGACAGAGAGAGATAGCTATATTATAAATTTGAATTCGAGGTATACGAGAAAGTAGGCTCGTATAGTTCTAGACGGAACTTCTTGCTATAATATAGATGCTGCTTGATTTCGAGGCAGTGCATTGAGCATGCTAGATAGTTTTAATGTAGTTTGTAAAGGATAAGTAAGGCCTTAAAAATTTTGAGTTTGATGAATTGCATAAATCTGAGTCTCTGAGCCACTTCTTTTGAGGGCAGCAGTAACAATAAAAATTGATGAAGCTAAGGGAAAAAAATCACCTTCAATTCATTTGTGCGTTCTTTTTAATACTAATACTATCTGGTAATGGCAAGTTGCCTAAAATATGCTAGGGGTTGGCTGCTAGCCTGTGTATGTTACACATATGATATCAGCTAACCCCAAACAGCAAATTTAATGTGTCTCCTTTCAGAGTCAAATGGTTCCCCACACATGGTTTAGACCAGTAGTCATCAAAATGCTAGCTACAAGTAACTCGCAAGGAAATCTTCAGTAGATAGCAGTGGTACTCATGTGGTTAATTTGCACATAATTACACCAACGACTGTTGAGCTTCCTTATTTTGTTAATATTCACATTGATAGGTCATGGCTCAGGCAGAAAATAAAGAATATTTCGCTCTCATAAATATATAGTGCATGAAAAATGTAGCCATCCACTCGCATATGTAAATAACTGAGAATTAAACAGTTTATAACTTTTTTTGTCCTGTTTTTTTTTTTTTTTTTTTTTCTTTCTTTCTTTTCTATTGGGGAGGGGAAAGGGGCAGGAATATCTCATAGTAAAATGTGGAAAAGGTACAGTTGCTCAATGACTCCATAAGTTTGACGATCACTGGTTTAGACAGTTATTGCCAGCTATGAGGTACACTGGAATACTGTATTTTTTTTATTAAGAAAACTATTTCATTATAGCTATACAATTTACAAATGTTTAATTTTTACTGATTCATAGAGAAGTTACTTTCTAATATTATTAAATAAATTAAACATAATTGCAAATCATATTTTTTATCTTGCTTAAAAATTCAAAAAAATCACAAAATCTCGTTCAATTATGAAACTTTACCCTCTTTGAGCTACCTCTAAATATTGTTTGCTGGTGACAAAATTTTATCATAATCATTTTTTGGTACAATGGAACAAATTTAGAGGGTAAGAGGTTGAAAATTTAAAACTTCAAAAAATAAGCACCACCCTACTGAACAGTCAAATCGTAACCTAAAATAAATGTCTAAAGTCACTATAGTAGTTACTGTTAACTACTATTGTTGTTTTTCAACCGAGTAACTGCAGCTCAGTTCCTAATAAGAGATATAAGACCACTTCTTATGTGTTATGCATTTAATGCAGCATGGTAATCCTCAAGCTTTGTACTAAAAGGTATGAATTGGGTAGTAGAAAAATAGTTGATGAAGGTATAAGAAAGTATCACTTAACATATATGCAGTTACCATACTTTCCCACCACATAAGATGCACTTCTTACCTTAAACAGTTGGATCTGTCTCCTATACTGAAGGTATAATTTACCATTCTCTTTCCAAAGACCTATGCACTTATATGTTTTGTGAGTGGGTAACACATATATCTTGGTTGACAGCCAGTAATCACACTAAATCTTTATTGAAATGTGACTGCTGATTTGTAGATTGCTTTTGCTCACATTTCAAATATTCATTGTAAATGGCTATTTAAATGGAATCTTTTAACATTTCTGTTTATAGGTGAAGCCGTTGCCATGAAGCAAGATCATTCAAAATCTGATAGTACAGTTTCTGAGAATCTTGAACAGAGATTGTTCAAAGAACTACTACTGAATGGTAATTTCCTTAGTAATAGTTGTGTGAGAGCACTTTTAGAAAATTCAGTTTTCTTCGTTGCATTCACTATCCAACTCTTATAAATATCTGTATTTAAATTTAATCTTTTAGGGAAGAGGGAATATGTATGTTGAAAATTAATTAACATTATTTGCATTGTATTCCCCCCCCCCCCCCCTATTTTTTAAGGAGCTACTTCTCTTAATTTTTAACTTTCTGCTCTGCTTATTTTTTGTATTATTTTTTGATAAAATTCCACTTTGGACCGTGTATCACTTTTGTGTGGTATGTTTTGTTGCTGCATTTTCTCCGAATGCCACGCATATTTTTCAGCTTGTGTCAGCAGACTTTATGCCCAATCATAAATTTGGTTTATGCTATAGCTGAAAACTGGGAAATTTGGTTAGTAGCCAGTGGCCGATAGACTGAGTTTTGTTAGTAGCCACTTTTTAAAATTGCTGATAAGAATTGAAAACTAACTCTTAACTCGTTTAGAAAATAAATAAAATATTAAAATAAAACAAGAAATGTGCAGGTTTGATTTAGCACATGCTAAAATGTTTTAGAACTTTTAAAAGGATTTAAATATATACAGGATGCTGAGGGATTGAAACTTGAAATACGGTATGTAATTTTCGGCCAAGCGCATGTTCAGTATTTAGCATGTTTCCAAGGGAACAACAAAAAAAGTGATTTTCTCACAAAGAAAAAATAAATAAATTAAAGGTATTCATAATAAGGGGAAAAAAATAAATAAATAAAGTAGTTAGTACGTTCTAGTGTAATACAGTAGAACTACTAAAAAGGGATCGTGCAGGAGTGGTGATGTTAACGCATTTTTTAATCTCTACTTTTACTACTTTAATCGCCATGCGGCAAGTGGCAACCGCTAATTTGAACCTATAGTTTATGCCCATTATTATATCACTTTCTGGACTGAAAAACTAAAGTGAAATCAATAAAATTGCCTGTAGATCTAGTCTAAAAACACCAAGGAGAGTTTTGTGCAAATTAATGCATGCATGTAGCAACTTTTACAATTCCCCTAATCTAAAAGCAACATAACTTTCATGTTTACCTGATAGTTTGGAAAGAACAATATGTAAGCCTTTTTAAAACATTGGGAACTTTCAGATAGTTACTTTTTATTTTTAAAATATATATATATTTTTTTTTAGTTCCAAAAAGAAAGTCCTTCATTTTTCTTGTTTTACAATGCAATTATAATAATAATTTATGCTGTTTCACTGCAAGTTTCATATTTCTACAAAAAACAAAACATAAAGGTTTTTCAAGCTAAGTGAATTGAAGCATTAAGAAAACTTGTGTTAGAGGGAAAATCTTCCTAGTTTTAGAGAAATATTCCTCACTTATCAATACAAATCCTCCTCATTCATATTTATTGGAGACTTCAAGTATGTAATAATTACATTTGAGAAACCAAATGGCATTATGAGTAACTTTTAGTTAAGAAGTGTGGAAAAGACATCAACAAATGGCCCACTTCTATTTTTAAAAGTTATTACAATAGCAGAACTCATCATTTCAAAGTTAATTAAGAGAGGGAGGAGGGAGGGGCAAAGAATATACATTCAATGCATAATATATGAAAAAACAACTTGATGTGTATGCATATGTATGAAGACATATTTTTAACACCAGAGAGAAGGGGTGGGGTCAATTGTTCCCTGCTGATCCCAACTAAATGAATAATGAATTACTTTCTTTGTAGTAATAGCAATAATATGTAGCAATAGCTTATAAAACAAAAATAAAAGAGCAATCTTTGAAACCCGCACACATATTATTTATAACTACTTTTAACAAAACAAGACGTGAAGTGTAAATCACCAAAAATACTTTCCTTTTGAAGCTTTTCAAATGAGGTAAACTATAAATAAGAGAAAGAATTCACAAATTGCTTTATGGATGTCCTTCACTAAACTGATGTTTAGAGATGTACATCCCTGCTGTAGTCTGATGGCTTGTGCTTATTAATGAGGTAATTGCAAGTACCTCTTTTGCTCTGAGATGCTCACCAAAGAAGGGAAGAAGCTGCTACCGCTTATTACCTCATATGAGCTCCAGAAGAACTCGAATCTATAAAAAGCAAAAAGAAATTTTCAGACACATGTATCCCAACCCTGTGTTGTATGAGAATTTAGTTTTGGGATATCTCGGTTTTGGGTCATCCCACCTGTAAGAAAAAAGATAATATAAGATGGGGAAAATGTAGGCAAATAAAAGAGATCATAAGAAAACGGGCAGTATTTCTCATTCTTTATTTAGGGCTGATCAAATGTGCCATTGTAATAAATGAATTGAATAAGAGAAAGTTCTAATTTCTTTATTTTTGTTCTAATTTTTTTAAAGTTTAACTTTTGTGTAATACTGAGCTTCTGAACTGCCATTAGTTTAGAAAAAGATAATTTCTAATAACTAATTTCTGTTACAGGTTATCTGCAGTGTGAAGAAACTGTCGCAGATGATGATGATGAACTTCTTGGGGAGTTGAAACTGCTTCAGTTTTCTCTCAAGCCAATTTCTGAGCACAATAAGGTGCAGAAGAAAAATCTTTTATCATTTGCGAAGGCAGAAATGAAGAAGCAAGAAGTGAAAATGAAGTTGCAAGAATGTGATGCAAAGGTAATTTTTAAACCAATTTTTGTGACTTTTACTATTTATGACATTATGAAATTAGCTGCAGTGATGATGTCTGGGAATAAAAATGGCAGCAGGGAGGGGACACTGGAAAAAAATTTCAAACAGTTGGAAGACACTTGTGTTAAAATAAAAACATCAGGAGACACCATCCATCTCTACTGCTCTGATGTTTAACCTTTTGACTGTGGCAGACCGATAAAGAATTTAATGCATCTTTATCACATCTTTCTGCTATTATATATTAGTTAATAGACACATCAGTGCTTTTTTTTTGCTGTAACACAAAACATATACTGTCCTACTATGGGGGAAATCTTGTGAGAATACCATATTTATATACTAATAATATTAGCACAAAAAGTGAATTTTCTCTGAAACCACTGTTGTCCCAGCCCCGTAGTGAAAAAGTTAAATGCAAGAGAGTGCTTTCATAAACTTAGAACAAACATTGATTTCATCCACTTAACATGCATCATAACTTACTTAGTACAATAAAACTGGCATTAATACTAGAATTATACTTAATAGTATGCAAATACAATGGAATCAACCAGCAAGCAGATTTTAAGCCCTCTTAATGTTATGCAAGTAAAATTAGAACCAACCGCCAGGTTTCAGACCAAATTCATGTTATGCTAATACAAGTACAATCAACCAATAAGCTTTTGACTGAATTCATGTTATAACAAATAAAAGTAAAAGAAAATTAACCAACAGGCTTTAGATCGAATTTAAGCCTTGTAGCTGCCTGTCTGTCTTATTTCTAGTGCAGGTGTTGTTTCTGCAGATTTGCATTTGTGTCATTAACAAACATTTAGCTTTTCCCCCTAAGAAACAATGCATGGCCAAGCCACACGTTTTTTCCAGCATAGTGTGTTATTTATTATAACTGCATTTCAATTGTGAATGTTCTTTATATCATCAAGTGTGAAATTTGATAATAAACCAAATAAACCTAAATAAACCAAAATCGAGGTATGAAATTTTTGAATGAATTTTGCACCGGTAAATTGAGCAATCAAGCTGCCACTTGCACACCTTTATGACATGCTGCGAGGGTGCAAATGAGGAAAGAATCCAGTTCAGAAAATATTTCTATCAAAGGATACGAGCTGGCAAAGTGTGGTCAAAATCTGCCACATTGACACAAATGAGCTACTTCGGTAGCAAAATGTGAAAAATCTAAAATACAGTAAGCTTTCGTTGTACTAGTAGGCTGTTATATCCAAATTGTTTAGCAAGATTACCAAGTTTGAGCCCGGTAGCCCCTCTTAGGTCATGGATAAATAAATGAAATATTCTCTATTTTCTGTAATCAGCAAAATTTTATATATCGTTTTGTACTTTATTATCTGTATAAAACTGCTATGTCTCAAAAATTCAAGACATTTCCTTTTAGAAAAAAGGGAGCTCTTTTTAATGATATAAAGAAAAGCCCAATTCGAGTGATCTGTTTTAAGCTATGCCTCTTGGAAAATAAGCCAAATTTGAGGCATGAAATTTTTAAATGAATTTTGAACCAGCATAACTCGGCAGTTATTTAAGCAATCAAAGTACCTCTTGCACATCGTTATAACATGCCAGCAGGGTGCAAATGAGGATAGAATCCAGTTCAGAAGATATTTCTATCAACAGATACGAGCTGGCAAAGTGTTGTCAAATCTTCCACATTGACACGAACAAGCTACTTTGGCAGCAAAATGGGAAAAATCTAAAATACATTAAGCTTTCGTTGTACTAGCAGGCTGTTATGTTTCAAATGTTGAGCAGGATCACCAACTTTCAGCCCGGTAGTCCTTTTAGGTCATGTATAAATAAATGAAATAATCTCTATTTTCTGTAATCGGCAAAATTTCATATATCGTTCTAAACCTCATTATCTGTATAAAACTGCTTTGTCTCAAAAATTCAAAACACATTTTCTTAAAGAGGAAAGGGAGCTCTTTTTAATGATATAAAGAAAAACCAAATCCGAGTGATCCCTTTTGAGGTATGGCTCTTTGAAAATGAGCCAAAAGCGAATCGTGAAATTTTTACCTGAATTTTAAACCAGCATAACTCGGCAGTTAATTGAACAGTCAAGATGCCACTTGCACACCTTTATGACATGCCAGCAGAGTGCAAATGATGAAAGAATCCAGTTCAGAAAATATTTCTATCGACAGTTACAAGCTGGCAAAGTGTGGTCAAAATCCGCCACATCGGCACAAATGAGCTAGTTTGGTAGCAAAATGTGAAAAATCTAAAATACATTAAGCTTTCATTGTACTAGTAGGCTGTTAGATCCCAAATGTTTAGCAGGATCACCAAGTTTCACTGTGTTAGTCCTCTTAGGTCATGATCAATAAGAACACAAAGTTGACAATTTAGTCATTTCAGTTGCGACTTGAAAAAAAGATGCCATTCCAAAACCATGGCTAATGGCCCAACTATACAACTTATGGAGCTGTAATTTTGGATGGCTCCATCTTAGACATATATGCACGTGCCATAAAAATTTCATCAAAATCGGAGGGGGTCGAGTGGGGAACTTTCTGAAATTTGGTACATTTGACATGAATTAAATGACCCATATATATATTTTTAAAATCAGGGCACTATTCCTGCTTTATGGCAGACCTGCTTCTGACCCTGTTTCAAATTGGACTATCATTCCTCTTCCTAATAAACTTCCAGAACTCTAATTTTTACAATTTATTACTCTTCTTTGTTCCTGCTATTGTTAATTCCTGTTATTGTCGATTTCACTTAAATAGTGAACCCATCAATAGGCTACAGAGGTTTTTTATTTTTTCCTCTTTTACTTATTTTTTTATTTATGTACTTTTATTATTTCTGTATTTATTTATTTTATTTTATTTTATGTTATGTATCTTTAATTTTTGTTAAGGTTAAGAGGGAGAAATTGTTGTTTAGTAAAATGTACTTTTATTATTTCTGTATTTATTTATTTTATTTTATTTTATGTTATGTATCTTTAATTTTTGTTAAGGTTAAGAGGGAGAAGTTGTTGTTTAGTAAAAATTAATTTTTCTCTTACTGTAAGTTTAAAATGGTTCATAACAAAATTTTCTTTTAAAAATGAAGCAAAAATGATTTAAAGCAATAAACTTAAGTCTGAGGAATAATGTTATTTTTGTTAGAACTTATTTTATTGTTTTTAAATTTATTTACTCAATTATTTGAAAAGAAATTTATTGTACTTTTCAAACAAAAATGTTTTTTAAAACTTCACCTCTACTGTTCTACCTGATATGCTTGCATTACTCGACTAATACATGTCTCTGTTGATTATTTTTCTGCACTATAATAATTTTAGATTAGATGTTGCACAATATAATTCTGTAATAACAACTAAAGTAATATAATTTTACAATATAATTCTACAATAACAACTAAAAGGAACGCATGCAACTCAAAATTGCATGCATTCAGGTTATAATTGCCCTCTTTTTTTATCAAAATCATCAATTTTGAGGAGTTGGTAACGGTTGTACTAGTGTCATTTTCAAAATCAAAATGGCATTACTTTGCAAATCTGTCATTTAATCAAAGTTTTGGCTTTCTCTTGCTCTAATGGCAAAAAGTGATGTATGAAATAAAATTAAAAACAATTTAAATGGAAATGCTTTAAACTAAATATAATTAGTAAAACACTTATTGCATTGTTTAACATGTCTTATATTGTTCTCTGGGACTTGGATCAAAAGATTGAATTGAGCGAGTCATATTAAATGTTTCTGCCTAGCAATGCATAATTGTATGCGCATATATATATTTAGGATTAACTTTTAAAGCTTATTATTATTTCTTTTTTATGTAAAAGGTAATGGAAGTTTATCGTACAATGGCTTCAGCTAGATCAAAGAAGAAAAAGCTTAGCAAAAAAGAACAAGAACAAATTTTGATCCTGCTGAAGAAGCGCAGCAGTTTAGTTAATGAACTTGAGAGATTGCTGTGAAGCTAAGCAAACATGTTATTTTATGTAAATATATTTTAATATTTATTTTTTGTTTAATATGCTTTTATGTAATAAAACATTTTTATGTTAAATGTTTTTTGATTAAATTCTTACAATCAGATTCGGGTCTTATAATCTTTAATGGGTATTTTTTTTTCTAACATAAGTTATCTAATTTTTTAATTGTAATAATTGCTGTACATTTGAGTTATCCTGATCCATTTCCAAAAGTTTATATAGCAAATAAAGATTTATCTGCTATATTTACCTACCCCCTGCCACCAGTCTTTGTAGATGAAATCAATATATTTTCTTATTAGTTTTAATTGCTGTTTTTCTCAATGAGCTTCACAGATAATTCCCCATATAGCTATTGTTCAACAAATGCTCAATCTATTGTTGCGGTTGTAGCATTTGTAGGCACATATTTGCAATAAAGAACGTTAGGTTTTAATTTTTGTATTTTTTAACAAACTCTTCAGACCCCAGAACTAAGCACAAACAATTTTGACGCAATTTTTTGGTTCTCTGATTTAAAAAATGATTACAAAACAAAATAAATAAGAATTATTTTTTTTTGAATTTTAATTAATAATTAATTTAAATTTTAATTAATTTCCAATTTCCCTGTTTTCCATGTTTAGAACAAAGTAAACTATCTGTTGATTAATTTCAAAAACAATTGAGTGTTTTAGCTTTCAAATTGCACAAACAGTAGTCAATAAACAGTATTTTAAAATGTACCCAATTGGGTACACTTGAAATGAAGAGGTTAATGTAAGCAGCCATCATGTATCTTAATACAAAGTATCAAGTACCCAAAAAAAAAAAAAAGTTTTATACAAACAAATAGTTTGTGCATTTTGCAGTGTGCATTAATTTGTGCATGTTGTGGGACATTAATGTAACTCCCTCAACTTGCACAAACTAATTTAATAAAGCATTTTGTGTTGAAAACTTCGTACTTTGTAGACGAGGGTTAATTTCATTCTGAAATACAGTGAAACCTCGATAACTTGACACCCCAAGGTATCACGAAAACATGTCGAGATAAGCGGGTGTCGAGTTACCGAGGTTCCGTAATTTCAATTGCTAACATTAGTTTGCATTGTTATTTATTTGCCATTCAAGTTATAAAATCCAATTCCAGTTAATAAATTATCCCCGTTTATTATTTATCTATTTTCCATTATTTTAAAAAGTTATACATTACAATTAAATAAATATATAAACATATAGTACATCAGCTCAAAATACCTCATGTGAAAAAATCCATAATTTTGGTTTGTTTTTAACAAATGTGGATAAAGTGTTTCGAGCTATTCCATATTCTTTAGCTAGATCAGTTTGAGTCCTATCCGTTTCAAGTTCTTTTTATAATTTCTACTTTTGATTTCAAGCTTAAAGTATCCAGTTTACAAGGAGCCATTGCGGACACGTCTACTGATTGACAAAGATAAGGGCAAATGGCAAAAAACATAGAGCACGGCTATTCCAGCTTTCAGTGATTGTAAGTGTTATCGCATGAGCGCATGCGTGAAGTGTGTTTGCACCTTTTCATAGACTGGAGGGAGTCTCAAGCAGTGACTGACAAGATAAAGAGAGGTCACCTTGACCACCTCTACGAAGAGCATGCTTATTGTTGGGTGTTGGGTTTCTGACTCTCCAGAGTACAAGGGGAATAGGAGAATCTTCCAGGGACACTTTCGATAAAAGAATTAATTTATGGACAAAGAAACATCACCGTAAAATTCTGAGAATTGTACACCGTGAAAAAATACCGGAAGAAAAAGTAAATAAGAATACAAAATGGAGGTCGACTTATAGGGGTTCCTTGAAATTGTGTGTCGAGTTAGAGAGTTTTTCACCTATTGAAATTAGCATTGGGCCAACCATAAGGTACTGAAATGTCGACTTACCGAGGTAGTTGACTTATCCACGTGTCGAGCTACCGAGGTTCCACTGTATTTAAATTAAAAGCTAAAGCTTAAAGTACTTTCATTGTAGTGCAAAAATATACACACAAATGTCACAACTGCAAAAAAATGAATTGAACATAGAAAAAGTATTTGTTAAAGAAGAATACTTGTAATTCTGAGATACATGCATGTAACTTTCATTGCAAATTTGGGATAAATTTCATTGCATTTGAGAGAGAAGTGTTTTGCAAAGTTTTGCTTTACAACAGTTAAAGCAAAATTTGAAAAATAGGAAAACCCTTTTGTAAGGCGAAAAAGTTTCCTACTTTGGGAAGCTAGTAACAAAACGGCCTTTTTGTAACTTTGAAACATAGAGTAAAGGACCTAGTTATTGGCAGTTTATGCGCACAGTTTAAGAAATTTTCAATTTTATTCTAATTAATTAATGTAATGTATATTTTGTAGTGCAACAATTTATGATTAGTTAATGAATAATCTTTTATAAATATCTAAAGCTCAAAACATACTTGATATCTTTAAGACAAGAAGTTCCGTCTAGAACTATACGAGCCTACTTTCCCATATACACCAGCTTCAAATTTATAATCTAGCTATCTCTCTCTCTTTCTCGTTTAGCTTTAGTTCTTAATTGCTTCAAATATGCCTTTTTCAACGGTTAATACAGATTCGTTCAATCATTCATTTATTCAGTCATTCATGTATTTATTCATTCATTATTTTGTTTATTCATTTAATCTTTCATTAATTCAAAAATATTCTTGAAAATCCCGATCAAAAAATTTCATAAGAAAATAGGCTCGTTAGTTCTGGATGAACTTTTTATGTGTACATGTTCTACGTCATAAGAGCTTTCTGATAAAGTTTGTTCCAAGCAAATCGGCCCGTTAGATCAGGATTTATATAGGATTGAAATTTCCCCGTAGGCACTATGTTAATTTTTTTTTTTTTTTGAACTGTTCAAAAATGAACAAAAATTGTTCAAATCAATATATCACGCCAAGAACTTCTTCCAGTGAGCTTGTTCATTGGAACTTGGATCTTGTACACAGAGTTTACATAATTTGCTTCATTTTCGCCCATAGGCGCTAATGTTAAAATTTTTTGAACTGTTCAAAATTGAACAAAAAATTGTTCAAATCAAAAAATAAAATATTTAAATTAGATGTCCTCACCGAGATCTTTCCAATGCAAAAAGAATTTTTCGAATCGGGCAATTCGTTCAAAAGTTATTAGGGGGGGACAGACCGACAGACACACTTTTTCCCCATCTCAAAACCCTACTTTCAAATTTTTTATTTTTCAATCTTTATTTAATTACTTAATTTATTTTTGACTTTTCTTGATTTCTAACGATATTTTCACGATACATTAAGCCTTCTTTCATGCTTTATTATTATTTTTTTTACTTTTACGGGAAAGTAGGCTAAAAAAGCAAATAAAAAAAAAATACTTTAAAAAAGTCCCAGTTAAAGGCACAGTTTTCCCTATTTTTGGCAGCCAATATCCCGTTGTTAGCACAGTGTTCAATAAGGGTTAAAGTTTACTCTTTTACTTATAGTATCATTTATTGTGCACTTAATGCGAGGACACATTAAGAACTACCTAGACGTATAGAACACTAAGTGTTGTAACTTTATTAATCATTCATACTTAAGGTAAAAGCTTCATTAACTTAATTGTATGTATCATTCTCGACTGAAAAGCAGCCATGACAGATGAATAGACCATCATTGGAATCTGGTGTAGTCGAGGGTGGACGCAGGGGGACGGCGTCCCTGTACCTTTTTATTTTAATATATGCTTCCCCCCAAACTTTTTACATTTTAACATAGGCATCCCCCCACTTTTTATTTTAATTGCTTATCTTCTTATGTATAAGCGTCCCCCCTACTTTTTTTTCGGGACTACACCACTGATTGGAGTCATCTGGAATGTGGATTTCATGTTCTTTAGATAGGCATCTAAAGGATTGTACTTGCTTGCACAATCTTTTAGATATTGCACTAAAATTCTTTCTGTTGTGGTCCCACAGTACAATCACATTTAACAGACATTCCATAACTATTGGATTTGTCCATGTATTCAGCTGACACAAAAATAATTGGTGCAAATTGAAATCCATGTTCAAAATTCAAAAGAAAAGTTAAACTAAACTCCAAGTCAACAATTAAAGATGTGGTTGTTGTATTTGGAAAGAAAAAATAACAAAATCAACACCAAAACCTTTTTTTTTTTTAACAATTAGCATACGAGGGTAAATCGAAAATTACTTTTCATTCTACAATTTTATTTTAAAAAAAAAGGTGTACAACAGGTATTCGATATAGTTCCATCTTGAGCAATGCATTTGGTCCAGAGAGCCACAAGTTTCCTTATGACTTCCCGATACAAGGTTTTCGGTAGGTTGAGAAGTCAAATTTGCCCTGCATTTGTTAGGCAAATGGACAACCTCTCAAAGCTTCCTTGAATGGTCCAAAGGCATGAAATTCTGAGAGAGTGAGATCTGTACTTTTCTCTACCAGACCCCTACCTGTTAACCGAGGCCTTAGGATTGCTTACGCACGGGGAGAGGTAGTGGGGTCTACGGATTTTACATGCACATATCCCCAAGTATACATGGTGGTCTTCAGTGGGTATCGAACGCGCGACCTTCAGGTGGAAGTCCGACGTGCTAACCACTAGGCTACCACGGCACTGGTGAGATCTGTACTGTCTCAAATATGGGTCCAGAGTGCGTAGCGGTGCTTACAAGTGCTTATAAGTGCTCATATTTGGAAATAAAATATAAGGGCCCTTATAAGTGCTTACTTTTCCTTAAAATGTTTATTTTCTAAAAAAAACTACGAATGTTTAGTCCCCCCCCCCCCCCCCCTAGCAGAAATCGAACGCTAGTTTACTCATCGGATGCATAAAATTGCGTTCCGATTGCTAAACCAGCTGGCCCAGATCGCCATTCATAGTAAAAATGCAAAAACATTTGTCTATGAGTGAAGAAAGTATTGCAAATTTGGCGTAAAAAGACGCGCGTCAGTGCCGATGCTTCCGAGAATCCGCCCTTTTTGGTTCTGTAAATCCGCCATGTTTGGTCGTGTTCCAGATTCAGCATAGCGTTGGTGCTGAGCTTGCCAAATTTGAGGTTCGGTACTGCATACTTGCCAAGTCCACTGTTTTTAACGGGAGACTCCGTTTTTTGCGTCATCTCCCGATCTCCCGTTTAACACAATTTTCTCCCTTTTTTTGTCATTTTCGCTTTAAAATAAATCAATGAAGCTTCAATATTTATTTATTTATTTTTTTTTTTGCTCAATACACGGCGCTCGTAATCGTAGTTACTTGCCAAGTATTTTTCATGTGATTTTCCAGTATTTTGCCGAAATTCTGTATTTTTGGTATATTTGAAAAGTCAAAATTTCGGTTCCGCGAATATTCGTAATTTTGAAAAAAATTTTCTTCTTTAAATGAGAAAATCTTGAAGTAGCATGCGTAGATAATTGCTTTACGAAACTTTTACAAATTTGCAGTAAAACTTCTGCATTTTGTCTTTCATATGCTTTCAAGGGTCTGTCCCGATTTTTTTAAAAAATCCGATTGCATCCGCTTCGGTAAAAGTCCCTATTTCTTGTGTACTATCTCATTCCATCTCTTGGACATCAATAACTTCTGGTTTACCATTATTTTTTACGATTTAGCCTCTGTAGTAGAGGATTTGCACTTCTCATTTTGCCACACCCACTCGAAATTTCAGTGAAAAATTTTAGCCTTTTTAAAAAATTTTAGTGATTCTAGTGGTTAGTTAGTTATAACTATTAATATTGCATCCTTATTAATAATCTTGTTTTAAAAATATTTTTTGCATAGAATTAAATTTGTTTTTTTTTTTTCGTCAACTTAGGGTTTTTTTTATTTCCTTTTTGGGAGTCATTATGTATTGTTACAAAATAGATAAAGAACATTTCTTCCTATTTTTATTCTATATATAATTAAAAAATAGCTTAATTAAAAAATATATATATTGGGATAATTTATTTAAGTGCACACCAGACGTGGTCGTGATATTTTGTTTGAATTGTTGTGGTATAGATGTAAGCTAGTAAGTATTTGGGAGAACTGGCTTTTTATAATCTAACTAAATGTAATTCTTGGGATTTTGTGCATTCCGCACAGTAATGCATTTTTTGTAGGTGAAATCAAGTTTCGTCCAATGCTGTCAAATGAAAATCTAGGGAACATCCTATTGCTCATAAAAAATAGTTTTGCTGGAAAATGTTTCAATCAAACATTTGATGGTAAAATTTTATCAAATACTGCTGTAATGAACATTAAAATTTTTTTTTATTTGTAAGTCAGTTTAATTGTTCA
The DNA here is from genome assembly GCA_038502835.1 of Octonoba sinensis. Classification (NCBI taxonomy): domain Eukaryota; kingdom Metazoa; phylum Arthropoda; class Arachnida; order Araneae; family Uloboridae; genus Octonoba; species Octonoba sinensis. The sequence continues at coordinate 126,624,061 of CM076599.1, forward strand.
TTTTGTGTGTGGGGGAGGGCTCATTGAAAAAATCTCCTGTTTTTTCCCCCTCCAAGGTTGGCAAGTATGGTACTGTACATGATATTGCAGTGGTGCAACAAGGGGGGGGGGGTCCTAGTAGGCCCCCCGAGTGATTTGAATTTTTTTAATGATTTTTATCAACAAAAGACAATATGCAGCTTGAGAAAATAAAGTTATATTTTTATCAATGATTCACTAAATATTGATGGCAGGGGAATCTAAATTTAAAAAAAAAAAAAAGACTTAAGATTTAAAAAATTCTCAGCAGTGGCATATTATGTTACTCAGAAAATTACATTATTTCTCCCCCCCCCCCCCCGAAAAAAAAGAATTGCACAAAGTTCAGGTGAAATAAAAAATTGCCCCCCCCCCCCAATAAAGAATATATATATATTAATTATATTCAGTTAGATTATCAGAATATTACTTTCAATGACTGCAATTTGTTACTTTATTGTATATTTTTGATCGGTGTTTTTTAGTTAATACTACAATTAAACAAGCTCTATAAGCTGTGCATCTGTTAAATGAAACTTATTTGTTTTCCTTATGTAGTGCAAAGCCTCTCTTCTCATTTTTGTTAGCTATTTCTGTTAGAAGTATATAATTTTGTCAAGTCTATGCAAGTAATGATGTATATGTGTACTTAAACATGTGCTTATTTTTTTCTGAAAATGTGCTTACAAAGTGCTTATAAGTGCTTACTTTTTGAACTAAAATGTGGCTACTCACCCTGGGGTGATTCTGATCCGAAATTTCTAAAAATTTTAGAGAACCTGCTCCGAAAAGTTTTTAAAAAAATCCTTTTTCTGAAAGATTTTTAATTTATTAATCTTGAGATTTCTTTGACGAATATTATCTATGCTTTTAAGCTATTATGTTTTTTTTCTACTTTGAGACAAATATTTTGTACTCAAACAAACTTATAATATTTCTGAAAAAATTGACTTTTGGTGTGAACATTACAAAACCTTTCATTTATTAACTTGAAAGATAGTTTGAACTTATATATATATAAATTATGGGGGGAGTGTTCACCTAATAAATTTGTGGTAAATACTTATTTAGAAAATTTTGCGTATAGTTCCGAAATTTTCTTTTTATTAAGAATCGCCCGTGGTAAAGGCGTGGATTACAAGGGTCAGTCATTTTGAAAGATTTTTTGAGGGAAAGTTGGGGGGGGGGGGGGGGTCAATTTTCACTATACACTTCTGTTTTTTGTATGTTGGGTCTAGGAATAATTTTTCAGAGTCCTTCTTAAGAGTGCCACAAAATTTGCGCAAGATTGGAGTTCAATACAAAAATAATCCAGCATTGGCAACTGGAAAAAGCTAATAGTTGGACAGATGACAGTTTAGGGTTCCTGAAAATGCAGCACAAGAAAGAACAACGCGTTTTCGTTGTTGAACAATTCAATTAATGCATTAGACATTTCTATCTTGTGTACTCTCTCGTTTTGGTGATCAGAATCGGGCCTTTAGATCATGTGATTTCACACCACTGGATTTCTTTTTAGGGGGTTGTTTGAACTTGAAGTCTATCCCAGCAAGCTTCTATCCCCTCGCACATTGAAGGATGAGATTCAACACTGCGTCAAGCGTCAACGAAAGAACAACCATTTATGCAAAAGGGGCTTGGACAATTTCGGCAAAAAATGCGTATGTGCCATCAAAGCTGGACAATACATCGGGCAAATGATCTGCATTTTCCCGATGTGCTATTCCACACATAACCCTATATTTTGCACTTAATGTTTTATTTTTTTTTAAAAAATACAAAAAAAAAACTTTTCTATTTAATTTAAATCTTGCTCTATATTTTGGAACACCCTTTAGTAAAGAACAGGATATGCTTTAAGGTTTTTATTTTGGTCTTATATCTTCAGACATTAAGACATCTAGAAATTTCATGTAGAATCAAAATTGATGAGTAAGTGCTCACTATATGTTTCTAGTCGTATGAATAGGATATTTTTCTTGAAAACCGTTTGAATATGAATAACCAACAACAGGTAGCAATAATACTATCGCTCATATAAGTCACCGTGGTGCGTTGCGAAAGTATTTGCCTCGTAATTCGATGGTTCGAGGTTCTGGTCTCAATGCGTCCAGTATCTTGTATAGCTTTGGTTTATTTTGTCAAATGTAGTTATATTAAAGCTTCTATAGTAGGTTCTTCGTTATTACTCAAGGAGTTCTGGGATACCCCTTCAAAGCTGGATGTTCCTCAATTGTGGGTGTGCTCGATTTGTGAGAGTGTTGTGACGTGAGATTAATGAAAATAATTGTGATTATGAACTGGTGCTTCAAGTAAAATTTATAGTCGTTAAATGTTTGTTTTTTAAAAACTTAAGATAAAAACTTTTGCAAGTTAAAAATTTTCAACGTTTTCCGGGATGTGCCATGTTCTTCGAGGTAAGTGATTTAAAATGTGTACTGACAATTTACCAATCTTGGTACTCAGTCTGTGCCATTGCAGCAATGTACATTATACTTAAAATCGGAGGCATCCCGTTCTACACAAAAGAAAAAAAAAAAAAAAAAAAAAAAAAAAAAAAAAAAAAAAAAAAAAAAAAAAAAAAAAAAAAAAAAAAAAAAAAAAAAAAAAAAAAAAAAAAAAAAAAAAAAAAAAAAAAAAAAAAAAAAAAAAAAAAAAAAAAAAAAAAAAAAAAAAAAAAAAAAAAAAAAAAAAAAAAAAAAAAAAAAAAAAAAAAAAAAAAAAAAAAAAAAAAAAAAAAAAAAAAAAAAAAAAAAAAAAAAAAAAAAAAAAAAAAAAAAAAAAAAAAAAAAAAAAAAAAAAAAAAAAAAAAAAAAAAAAAAAAAAAAAAAAAAAAAAAAAAAAAAAAAAAAAAAAAAAAAAAAAAAAAAAAAAAAAAAAAAAAAAAAAAAAAAAAAAAAAAAAAAAAAAAAAAAAAAAAAAAAAAAAAAAAAAAAAAAAAAAAAAAAAAAAAAAAAAAAAAAAAAAAAAAAAAAAAAAATAAGCTTGCAATAGGAACTTGGCTCTTGTGCCCAGAGTTTACAGAATTTGCTTCAATTTTGTCCATAGGCGCGAATGGAAAAATTTTTTGAACTGTTCAAAAATGAACAAAAACTGTTCAAATCAATATTACACGCCGAGAACTCCTTTCAATAAGCTTGCAATAGGAACTTGGCTCTTGTGCCCAGAGTTTACAGAATTTGCTTCAATTTTGTCCATAGGCGCGAATGGAAAATTTTTTTGAACTGTTCAAAATTGAACAAAAAATTGTTCAAATCAAAAAGTAAAATATAGAAATGAGATGTCCTCGCCAAGATCTTTCGAATGCAAAAGGAATTTTTCCAATCGGACAATTCGTTCAAAAGTTATTAGGGGGGGACAGACCGACAGACCGACAGACAGACAGACCGACAGACACACTTTTTCCCCATCTCAATACCCTACTTTCAAATTTTTTATTTTTCAATCTTTATTTAATTACTTCACTTATTTTTGACTTTTCTTGATTTTTAACGATATTTTCACGATACATTAAGCCTTCATTTATGCTTTATTATTTTTTTTTTTTACTTTTACGGGAAAGTAGGCTAAAAACTGGTGATGGTGTCTAACAAAAGTACCACATTAGTTCTACGTAACGCACGAAGTTACAGGCTATTCCGGAAAACAGAAAAATTATAAAATTGTGATGCATTTTAACTTCATAACTGAACATGTGAACCAGCATTTCTCAGGTTTTTTCGCGTCAGCTATGTCTTGTATGGTTTGTGTTGGTCTTATTGGCATGTTGTTATAATGTCCTATAAGAAGTTCTCTATAAACGTTCCATCCCGCTGCAAATGTTTAATCACAAGTGTTTCAATCCTCTATTTGATTAATGAAGGATTTATAAAGCATCAAAATTTGAAGATACTATTATGTAAGATTGTAATTGCATGCGTTTTTATTCTGAGCTTACTAAACAGAGCATTTAGAAAGTATTTTTAAAATTTGAAGATCTGTACGAGATGCAAAATTGTAATTAAATGAGTTTTAATTCTGAATTTGCTATAAAAAGTAGTATAACCCCCGATTTAGCGACTATGAATGGGCTATTAAATACGATCGTTAAATCAAGGATATCGTTAAATCTGAGAAACACAATTTTTATAAAATCCAAACCGGGACTTTTAAAATCTATAAAAGGTAGAAATGCCCTGATTTAACGATTGCCGATGAGCTATTAAATGCGATTAATAGCAATTGCTTAAAATTGCTATATAATGTTGCAGGCCTGTAGCTTAACTCTGAATCCAGGGGGGGGGGGGTGTTGGCAAACTTTTGGACAAGAGGAACAGACTAGTTTATTAAGGTCCAATTAATCACGCTAGTTCGAGCAAAACATTTTCCGGGTCGGGCACTGCCCGTCCTGTCCCCCCCCCCCCCCCCGGCTACGGGACTGCAATGTTGCATTTCTCCAGTCTGTGTATACAATCATTGTTTGAGCGGTTAACATCTTAAAAATATCGTTTTCTATTTTAGGTTATTGGACGTAACACGTCATGCTTTTTTATTAGTTGCTATATTATAAATCATGAAAAATAATCTTTCCAGTAGCATTCTAAAGTGTTGGAAGGGGGGGGGGGGTGGAGATTTATTTTTAATGCGAAAATGGAAGAGCAGATGGCAAAAAATTATTTACCACCCTCTTAGATAAGTAATGGTGAATTGAGACCCCAATAATTAATTGATATTGATGTATATTTCTCAACAGGCAAAATAGATCTAAATACCATAGATTTTCTGTAAGTCCCTGTAACCCCCGATGATTAATTATTATTCATGAATTATTTTTTCGGTCGAAAAATACTTCAAGCCACATGTTGTGTATTACCCTTTTAGATGACGTACATGATAAAGACCGTCAATTGGTATTGGCGTTTAATTTTATTACTATATTAACGCTTTGCACCAGGCTTGGAGTAATCGCGATTACGTAATCGTAATCGGCTGTAATCGATTACATTTTGACAAAATCGTAATCGTAATCGCAATCTGACGATGGCATATTCTCATAATCATAATCGAAATTGTGTAATCCCGTAATCCTTTTTCTCCCGTAATTTTAATCGTAATTTTAATCCGTAATCTGCTGGTCCTGCAATCGTGTAATCTTGACCTGCTGAAAGCTGAAATTTTTAGCTCTACCATTGGATAGAAGAGATAAGATTACAAGAAAAAGGATTGAAGCTGTGTACTGAAGTCCTATCCTAAGCGGTCTGTAACCTACGGGCGATCATAATATAAAAGGTTCTGTGGGGTGGTCGCAGAGCCTTGATGGCAGGACCATATAATAGTCTGCTAGAGACGCTTGTTGTCCTACTGTTGCGGTCTCTCAGAATTCTTAATTGCGGCTCCACTCTCCACGGGGAATGGCTGGAGAGCCCGAGAAGAAAGAGAGTGGATATGTCACTCGCATCGCCTTGGGGCTCTCACGGGGGGGGGGGGGGGGGGGGGGCTCCGGTCTCCTCGCGTCGTCCAGTTTCGATAAAAGAGCGGTAATCTGTCCGCAAGTCAAAGATTTCGGGGTAGATAAGAGAGGGGAAGGTGTTTATAGAAGGACCAAGGCCCTGAAATGCATCGGTCATTTTGCTTCCTTAATTACCCCTTCAAAGTATATTCAACCGGTTGGGCAATAGGTGAGAGTCTGGACGGGATCGCCGCGAGTAAAAGAGAGTGTCCCATTTCTTCTCTCCGCGTGGGTCCCGTTCAATAATCGAAGCAGACTGCCCCCTGAAAATCTAGTGGAAAGAGTACTATCACCTACACACATAAAGAGATAAGAAATGCCTTTTGCGTTTTCGCCTTTCTTTAACGGCAGAAGTGAAGAATTTTTCTAAAGAATAGCACATTTACACTTCAGCAATTTAGGAGCTGGCGTTACATGATGCTCTATGCTTAAGATGCATGAAATCTTAACCCTGGTACGTGTGATTATTATTATTTTTTTAAATATGTTCTTCGAATATTTAAAAAAGTACATACATTTAAATCTTAAATTTATTTATATTTTAATGCTAATATTCTTTTTAATTAATAGGTATGTAAAAGAAAAAGTGATTTATGTTCAGACATTCTCCCAATTGTTTTTTTACATGCATGAATTAATATTTAGGAATTATTTTTAAAAGTTAATTATTTTTTTCTTCTTAGAATGACCTCAACAGGATTGTGTATCTCAGTTTAATCTTGTACGTTAAATTTGTGTTGTAAAATTACTTGCACTTTATTTTTTTATTAAAACAGTTAGTACATGGGAAAACATTATATGCTCGTGCATGTTAAAAAAAAAAAAAAAAAACCACAAAAATCTATTTAAAATATTATAGCCATTCGTATTATAATTATTCTTCATATTACTTTTTAACGATTACTAATTTTGCTAAGAGTTATTTGAATGTTCATGTTCAAATTTTTTGAAATTATTCTAAAATGCAGCATTTATTTTCAAAAGATTATTTATCTCTTACACTATCTGAATATTTTGTTATCCCGTGCAATTCATACACATCTTATAAGTGATTTCATAAAGAATCATACAAAATTATTATTTTCAGTAAACTAATTGGTGTTATGTGAAATATTTGCACAATTTAAACTAGAAAATAAATACAATGGAGAAATATACTACATTTTCAGAAATTGCGGCCAACTAAATTTTGATTGTATGCTGCACACAAAATAACAATGAACCAGGTAAATCACTTATGCATTATATATACATTTAGTGCATCGTCTTTGCTTATATACAAAATACGATCAATGTAGTTATCCCTCAAATGAGTTTTAAATATTCGAAAAATACTGAATGTGCCTTTCCTGATTATATATATATATATTACAAATTTTCATTTCTGCAACGACGTCATAATTCCAGAACTGTGATGTTGAAATTATTTCATTATAATTGCATTCATCATCATTTCAGTTATGATTTTTAATTAAATTTTTGATTTAATAAGAGATAACTTTTTGATTTATGACACTATTGTAAAAATGAGAGTTGTATGCATAATATCGGATAATTTTATGCTAATCTAATCGTAATCAAAATCGTAATCGGATGTCATAATCGTAATCGATTACATTTTTCAACGACTGTAATCGCTTCCGTAATCGTAATTACTTTTTGGCAAAGGATTACAATCGTAATCGTAATCATAATCTCTCAATTTCTCCCTTTGTAATCGTAATCGTAATCGATTACGTTTCTTTGTAATCGACTCCAAGCCTGCTTTGCACTCGTAAATATTCATCTTTATTTTTTTTATTAGAGCGTTCATACGACAGCATATTAATGCAAAGGGCTAATTATGTGTGTTTCTTTTTGTAAACCTTAATTTCATTTCACACAATAAATAAGTACGTATATAATCATTATTAATTTTTTGCTTACAAATATACACAACACAACACAACGCCTAGTATATACAAGTTTTAAAAAGAAACATTCAAGTAGAATCTAGAGTAGTGATTTATTTCTAAACTGCAAGTATAGGTTTTTATCAAAGGGGATAGAATGAGGGGAAGAGATTAAAATTAAGGAAAGGATTGGGGGACACCAGTTATGAACAGCTCATGAATAAATTTTGATCACCAAGAAATGAGGCACAACCGTACGGAAGGGTCAAACGCCTCCCTCGCTAATTTGTGGGTGGAAAAATAGTCCTACAATTGAAATTTTGATACCATTGGGCAATTTTTTTCTCTTTTTGCATAGGGCGGACTTCGTTTATACTTGTAAGGAAACTAGAACTAGAGTTATAATCATTTTTCGCTGTACTTCAAGCTTACTCATTAATTTTTTTATTTATATTGAGCAGTCATATGCATTTGAGCTGTACATAAATAATATCTGGAGTGACATTTTCCGTAAAGTTTACGTAAAGGGACGCGGTCCGAACGGAAGGATACAATACGAAGTCCAACATGATGAAATTATGTTCTGCAGGGGGGGCCCTTAAGCGATACGGATCCACCCTCCCCCCCAAAAAAAAACCCTGAAAACAATCCCCCTAAAAATTTCAATGCCGCAGTCATGATATCATGATATGTGGCATGATACCCCCCCCCCCCCCTCCGGTGAGCACCCCTGTATTCTGCTGCTCTGCACCTTCTCTTAAACCTTTGGGTTGCAAAATCTACACTAAAATTCACCGGTAAGACATTTTCATTGCTCATTTTAGAACATTTTTCTCACTGCAACACTCCGCCATGGGGATGATTTTTTTTCGTGATTACTATCGAACGGTATAAACAATAGTATGTATCCATAAAATAAAATATTTATGCATATGAACAGCATTCTGGTAGAGTTAAAAGACAAAGCGATTAAAAAAAATGTCGTCCTAATATTCTTGCTCTAAATTTCTAATAAAGCTATGTAGAAGTTGATATTTACGGGAAAAGTTTTTGCAATCTATAGTGCGTCAATTTCTAATCAAAATAAAACATAATATCTTTTTGCTTGGAGTTTATAACGCCAATTTGTGCAACTGTTGTGGTGGCAGACCGATTAAATTCTGTAAAATTTGATTCCTTAAAAAAATGTATAATAATTCCTTAAAAATGCTTTTAATAACATTTTTAATTTGTCATTCAATTTACGACGCATGTTCATTATTCTGTCCTCCTTGTTTTTTTTTTCGCTTACTCTCCATATTTTCCAATTACATATTCTAGTGCTTGAAGTTTCTTCATTTTTGTTTATCGTAATTATATAGTGTGTGTGGGTAGAGCTTCATCCGTTTTAATAAAAATCAGGACAAAATGACTTGCAAAATTGCAATATAAATAACTGCGAGAAAAAGAAATTCATGTCATTCGAGCACTGGTACTGATTGACCTTATCAACGGTTGTTATGTTTAATCTTAAGCATAAATAAATCATCATTTTTATGATCAAGTGGCAAACAGGAGCTTCCAAACTTCCGTCGACTAGGAAAACGTATTACGCGATTGAAATCAATATGCAATTTTCTTCAATCCGAAATAAATTTTCGTGCTTCCATTAGATAAATTAGATGTCCATATCTTCCGAAGATGTCGTGCAGCATTTTATTTATTCATAACAAAAGTAATTTTGTGAAGTTCAACCTATGAGGATTTAAGGTTACACTTAAATGAAGCTATTGCACATCGATCCATATAAATCAATGAAATAAATTACTTCCATTTTCTGAGAAGTGAGTAAAGTTTTTTCTTTTTTTTAATATATAATGAATGTTTGGCAAATTTTTTCGTTTATTCGTGCTCATTGTACGTAAGCATTTATCTTTTAAATTATTTTTGTAGAGCAATATATTTTTAAGTATCACGCACATATTCGGTCATACAACAGTAGAGGTACTAAGATGATCAGTTTCGTTCTTATTGTAAAATGCTTTGCATTTGGTTGAATAGTTTTAATAATCGAATCTAAGTAAATTATAACATTTGTTTCGGACAATTATTCTTTGAAATTGACATTATACGGTAAGCTTTTCCGTTGAAAAACATTTCATTTTTTGTTGAAGTAGTTTGCTGTATCAATTACGAATTTTAATTGCACTTACAGCAATTTGTTGACCACAACGATAGTAGGAGAACTCACACAGAATCGAAAACATTGTGTTAATATTATCTTCCTCTAAACGTTGCAGAATGTTCTCTGATAAATCGCAGAGGAACAAGAGAGATAATTTTTTGCAGCTCGATTCAGAAAAAGATAATAAAGAGATAGATGATTTTTTAGATGAGTACTTGACGCTAGAACCCAATTTGAATGGTAAATCCGACTCCAGTTCGGAAATAAATTTCCAAAAACCGTTTTCGTATGCGGGACAAAACGAAAGACATACTGGAAGCATTTTCACGGTCGAGGAATCAGAGAAAAATTTTATGAATAAAATGCAGCCACATTTTCCTTCTGACGCCAAAACAAATGGAGTTAGAGATTATCAAAATCACCAAAAGCATTTCTCAAGAGGAACAAAAATGTTCCAAGAAAACGCCAAAAATAAAAAGAAGAAAGCGTGTTTTGAAAATCATATTTCGAATGATTCAAAAGTGTTTCAGAGAAATGTAAGAAAGGACGGTTCGAATAATGATCCACCAAATTTTCAAACACTCGTCACAATATTTCTAAGAAAATCTTCAATTTACGCTTTGAATCAAGTTGGTAATTCGAAGTCTGCGCGGCGTAAAATATTCTGGGCAATTATAATGATAGTCGGTTTAATTGGAAGTGGTTCGCAAATTTATCAGTATCTATCAGCGTATTATCAGTATCCTGTAGTGGTGAACATGGATACCATAAATGAATTTCGACAAGATTTTCCTGCCGTTACCATTTGCAATCTGAACAATGTGAGAAAGGAATATGAGCATTGTTTAAAACGTAAACTTAACTATGACAATTGCATTTCGGTCGCTCCGAACCAGATGGTTTCTCAGAAAACTTCACCTCATTTCACAAAACCGACTTGTTTTGTCGACAAAACATACAGCAAAGAGCATCAAGATCTTGCTTACATGGTCAATTCACTTTCTTTTATCAACGAAAGCAGTCGGATTCTTTACGGGCACCAAGCAGATTCTTTCATTCGATCCTGTTCCTTCAATGGGGAAAGCTGTTCTCACACGGATTTTCAAGTCTTTAACGATATAGTCAATGGCAATTGCTTTACGTTTAACATGGCAAGTGAGGAAAGAACTCCAATGAAGACATCATTTATTGGACCAAATGGTGGACTTGAACTGGAGCTAAATGTGGAACCTGATGAGTACTTACCATCTACAAGAAGCATTGGAGCAAAGGTAATTATTCATGATCCTTACCATGAGCCGAATACTCAGGATGAAGGTGTTTATGTTAGCCCGGGTTTTGAAACTTCCCTTGCATTGTCGAGAATTACGATGGAAAGGCTGCCTCCTCCTTACAAGGATCATTGCTTCTATTACAAGGCCGAAGAAAGTCAGAAAAAATGCTCTCTTCGCTGCTTCCAAGAAGCCATTTATTCTCGCTGTTTCTGTAATTTCCCACAAGGTATCATTATCGAAGGTGTTCGAATGTGCGATTTAACAGATCCGGAAGATTTCTGCTGTATGTATCGAAAAATAGACGATGAGAATTGCGACTGTCCTCTTCCGTGCAGCACAACCAGTTATGACACGAAGTTGTCGACAGCTTTGTGGCCTTCGAACGCATTTTTTCAAGACAATTTTTACTTGCAGTCCGAAGAACTTGGCTTGGATGCATTTGAAACATTTCGCGAAGCAAATCTGAAAGTGAAAGTTTATTATGACACTTTAGAGCATTCCATATACAAGCAGAAGCCTATGTTTGAGAATTCAGAAGTTCTGAGTCAAATTGGCGGTCAGATGAGTTTATGGCTAGGTTTCTCCTTAGTTGCTTTATTTGAATGTGTGGAAAATCTGATCCTTCTTTGGCAGTACCGCAGAGGAAAAGTAGATATAAACTGAGAATAGGAAAGTAGAAAGAACCGCAATCCAGGCAGTGAAGATTTTTTCATTAACTTTTGCGTTAGTTCGTATATTTGAGCATAAATAAATTAATGGCTTTTACAATAACCTGATATGCACGATATTTCTAATTATTTCCTAAATTTCAAATGATAGTTACATCATCACAAACAACAATGAAAGACTGATTTGTACATTCTTCAGGAAAAGTTGAAGAGTTTAGTTGCGTATATTTCGCAAATGTTCTTTGCAAATTTCCTTGTGAGCAGCCCAGGCTATATAAGTGTTTTTAACCTGAGGTCTATTGAAAAATTGGGGTGATCTTTGAACTTAATATCCATTATTCAATTTTGTAACATTTAAATGCAATTTCTCATTTTAATAGCAAAAATATTAATATTTCAAGTGAGAGAACCGAGCACTTGCTTACTGAACATTTAAATTCCAAACTGTCTCCAAGTGCATGGCGTTATGATTTTAAAGAAATACTAGGAAATACATTAAATGGCCCACTTGCATAGTATTATTTACTTGTTACGTAATTCTGTTTCTTTGTTTCACAAGATACATTGTATCCACTTGTACATTTACCCCTTGTAAAATTGTATAACTTATGTTTTACTTTCATTTACTAACAGCATTGCTTGTTCCGGTTTTTAGGCATGATACTATATATTTTTTTAAATTATTAATTTTGAAGTGATTACTGAAGGCTTCCCATTAGCCGAAAGATGCATTCGCGAAAACACTACTTCTGAATTTCGAGAACTCAATTTAGCAAATAGTCATGTGTTCTAGTGTTCTAATTTTTGATATTTCTCCTGATAAGTTTATTATCACAGGAAAAAAAAAAACCTTAACCCTAACCCCTCTTTTCTTTTTCGTTCTATTTCTTTATTTTAATTTGCTGTCGTGGCACGGGTCACTACCTCAGGAGCCGGTCCTGTGCAGGGATTTATTATTTTATTTTGACCACTCTCGTCTGAAGTTCAGACTACCCGGTTCCAACACTACATTGGGCCGACCGAAAACGAGAGGATCTTGAGAGATCAGAAATAACAATTACCTTCCAAACAAAATGGAATATTCATTTGTTTGTTTTACTACAATATCAAATGTCCGTTCTCGGAATAACTATGTAACGAAATTTTACTTTATGCGGTAGGGCTCGACCGATGGCATTTTTTGGCCGATGCCGATTGTTCCGAGATAGGCCGATGACCGATTATTCTCCTCTTCCATCGGCCGATGGCCGATGCCGATGGTTGATGGAAAAAAAGTCACTTTAAATCATTAAAATGTGCAGAATGCTTGTCATAAATATCAAATCATTTATTTATTTTTCTCTTTATAAAAACATAAATGCATTATTCAAGCACCGTAAAACTGTTTGGGGAAAGTTTACATAGTAATTAAAACTAAAAGAATCACTCGCGATTCTAGTAAAGTAATTCAACTATTTGGAGATTAAAAAAAAAATTAAAAAATGCTATATCAGAGGATTTTTAATTCGTTTTTCTTATCTTTGCAAAGAAACTCAACAACTATTGGATCGGATCGGGTCTAATTCCCTTTCCTTCAACATTTTTACTTTATAACCTGCACTGCAAATGCCAAATGCAGCTGCCTTTGTTTGCTTACTTTTTTCATGGAGAGGAATTCAGGTTTATAATACAGACTAACAAATAATGTGGGTTTGTATCTTTAACGAAATTGTCTACCTCTCAGATTTTTTTCATAATTCCCCCCCCCCCCCCCGTTTTTAACAGAAAAGCGAGAATGATTATATGTTCATTTCTCATTATAAAAGTTATTTTAACTAAAAATAACACCTCTTTTTCTAAAATAAAATTAAAATATTTAAAAATTTCGCTCTCAGTAACGCTCCCCTGTTCATAACCAAGAAATACTGAATATTGCTTTAAAAACATAGACGTAAGATTTGTCATTACAAATGAATGCTGGGTGTTAAGAACTAATCTTATTAGCTTTTTTTTTTTCTTGTGAGTTGAAAATTACACTGAAATACTTGACATTTTCTTTATATTTTCATGAGCACAATGTAAGGTCACCGAAATAACCAATGTTTTGAGCACCAGCAGTTTTCTGTTGACAAATAATCTTCTGAAAACACGTGATCGTTTATAAAAATTAAGATGTATTTTGAAATATATATATATATATATTTATATATACGTTGTTAATTTTTGAAATTAATGAAATTGTAGCATTTTTATTAAAGTATTACAACGAAGTCTGTCGCGCGAACTAGTTTTTATTAAATTTTTGGAAATTGCAAGTCGAACTCGGACACATAAAATTTCGATCAATAAACATTTATACTGAAAAATTGATTCATATTTTTATCAATTATGTTCTATGTTGTAAACTAACAATAAAATAACAAGAAATATTCTAAACTGAAAGTAGATGCAACGAGATTGCTGCACAATTGCAGAAAAACTGTAACACGTGGGATCAATGCAGCAAAAAAAAAAAAAACCGCTAAGAAAAAAAAGTTTACGCTGGTAAAAATTAAAATTATTATCATACTTTGATTGAGTTGACTTTATTGTTTACAATTTCGGAATAATAAAAAACATGACAAAAAGCAGATGGTATAATATTATTGCACAATGATATCTAATGCACTAAGTCATTATTAAACAAAAAACGGACGAAAATGAGGCAACTAACCTAGGGATCATTCATAAATGATGTCACGCTTCGAGGGGGGAGGGGAGGGGGTTCGTGAAATTAAGACAGTGTGATAAGGGGAGGGGGTAAGAAGTAGTGTGACATCACTTATTCAACATAGCGTGACATGTGGCAAGGGGGGGGAGGGGGCTTCACTGAAGTGTGACATTTTGTGACAGAGGGGGGGAGGGGGTCAAATATATCGGGGAAAAGCGTGACATCTTTTATAGGGACGGTCCCCTAGTGCGAAAAACAAATAGCACTCATAAGACGCCTCTATTAATTATACTTAAACATATTCTATTTCACGAGCATTCTGCTCAAAGAGAAATAATTTTAATAATGAAGGTTTTCGGGCACCGATCGCTTAAACTACTTTTCCGAATTTTTTATCAAATACTTTATAGAATGGCATTATTTTTGTGCCTTTTTTAACTGATATGCTGCCTGTTATTGTATCGAAATAGAAATCTAGCTATGGAGAAAAAAGAAAGTTAAAGACAGAATGTTTTCTGGAAAGTTGCGAAAAACATCGGCCTTTAGATGTTTTTCAAGGCCGTTGGGCCAATGTTTTTCAAAAGTTAACATCGGCCGCCGATTCCGATAGCCAATGGCAACTGTGTTGAACAATCGGCGCCGATGCATCGGTCGAGCCTTATTATGCGGTTATCATATTGAATTCTTTCTCATTAAAAAAAATATGTATTCATAATTAACTTTTTTAAAACAACTAAAACATAGGGGTCATTCCACGTCAAGTGATCCAAAATTTGAGAAAAAAAATTACCTCACCTTCTTTGATTTTTTTCAAATTTGGCTTATCAACTGCACCCCTAAAGGTAATTAAAAATCCAAATTTTTAGATTTTTATCTTGTTTAGTTTTTTAGTTATCAAGCTTTGATTTTGTAAAAAACTCACATTTTTACATGCGTGCTTCAACACAAAACAGACCATAACTCATCAACAAATAGAGATAAAAAGTTGTAGTAAAAAGCATTTTGAAGTATATTGAATGCAGTTTATATGATATGCATCATGACAAATTCTATTAAAATTTTAAATTTTAAAAAATGACCTTAAAATTTAAATTTTAAATTTCTCGAAAAACGTATCATTAATTTTTTTTAAAAAAATTCTCAAATATTTCTGTGCATTTTATCTTTGTCTATGCAAAATTTCAGCTTGGGGACTCAATAGGATCATATTTTCCCGAATTTTCAAAAATATTTTACCAAAAAATGAACATTTTTGTGATTCAAGCTATTTTAAGATGATGGTTTCTTAAAGGAGATGATTTAATTAGCCTTCTAAACACATCTATGCATGAGTGAACAAGCATGGACATGTCTGTGCATGAAATGAACGAGTTCAAATTTTATTTGGGGGAGGGGGGCGACGAATACATTCTCATTTTTGTCTTATCATAGCTATTTCAAAGTATTGTTTTCAAATAATTCAATAGTTTTTTTAAATGAACAAATTGATTTATTTTATGCATTAAAAATAATTTTTCCTGATTAATTCTCAGATTTCAGATAAATTTTAATGAGATATTAATCATATGGGGGGAAGAAAAGTACGTCTATTTAAATTACTTCAGCCAGTCAACACTTTTCATCATATTCACATGTAATGTACCCTTTCAGGTTTGTCATACATTTGAGCTTTCTTCAAAGAATTTCTGTTTCTGAAAGTAATTACTATGTGAACACACTTTTGTAGTAATTTCATGTTCACTGAATGGAACAAATCTGTGAAACTTCTGTGTTCCTTCGACTGATAGTGCTCTTAAAAATCTATCTTTTAATTAACTCCCTTTCTTCTGAGTATTCCTGAACAGTTACATAAAAAAAATGTATTAAAGGAATGTTCATAACACTTCAATTGAAAAGTTGAACTGCTGTCAGAATTTGATCTGAATGCAGTTTTTGAAGGCTAGCTTTGGCAGTAAGACCAAAGATGGTAGGTAAGACGTTTCACTGTCCCGCCCAAGTCAACACATACTCCTTTCCCATGATCTGTAGCATAGAAATGAAATTCCACAGCAGCTGCAATATCTGTGTTGCATCTCCTTTAAATTTCCTTCCTTCTTATATTATTTTTTATTCATGTTTTGTATGTGAGGTATGGAATTGCTAGGATATACAGGTAGATAAAATAAATAGCTTTTGTTTTTTCTTATAATGCTTCCTTTTTTTCAACTTTATTTGTAACCCACAACCTATTCAGGGGGAGGGGTAAGCTACATAGTTTTTTCTTTTCTTGCTTCGTCAAATATTAGCTCATAAGCGCAAATCAAGACTAACAACCAAAAGCTGCAAACTCTAGCAGTTGGGACCCTTTTCTATCACAATTTCAGATGAGTTTAGTTAAATACTTTTTCCCCCTCATATCATTAATATCTCATTAAAATATGTCTGAAATCAAACAATTAATGAGGAAAAAATTATTATTAATGCATAAAATAAGTCAATTTGTTCATTTAAAAATAACTATTGAATAACTTGAAAACAATACTTTAAAATAACTATGATAAAACAAAAACGTGTATGTATTTGTTGCCCCCCTCCCCCAAATAAATTTTGAATTTGTTCATTTCATGCACAGACATGTCCATGCTTGTTCACTCATGCATAGATGTGTTTAGAAGGCTAATTAAATCATCTCCTTTAAGAAACCATCATCTTAAAATAGCTTGAATTACAAAAATGCTCATTTTTTGGTAAATCAAATATTTTTGAAAATTCGGGAAAATATGATCCCATTGAGTCCCCAAGCTGAAATTTTGCATAGACAAAGATAAAATGCACAGAAATATTTGAGATTTTTTTTAAAAAAATTAATGATACGTTTTTTGAGAAATTTAAAATTTAAATTTTAAGGTCATTTTTTTAAATTTAAAATTTTAATAAAATTTGTCATGATGCATATCATATAAAATTGCATTCAATATACTTCAAAACGCTTTTTACTAGAACATTTTATCTCTATTTGTTGATGAGTTATGGCCTGTTTTGTGTTGAAGCATGCATGTAAAAATGAGTTTTTTACAAAATCAAAGCCTAATAACTAAAAAACTAAACAAGATAAAAATCTAAAAATTTGGATTTTTAATTACCTTGAGGTGTATAGTTGGATGAGCCGAATTTGAAAGAAATCAAAAAGGGTGAGGTAAATTCCTTGGATCACTTGATATGGAATGACCCATAGCTAATTTACACAATATTTTAACAATATATATACGAGTATATATATATATATATATTTTTTAATATTTTTCCCATAGCTATTTAATTCAAGATAAAAAGTTTAACCGTCTCCGATAAAGGTTTTACAGTTCAAGTGTATAAATTATCATTTTTAGTAAATAACTAATTAACTCAATGTAGGGCAAAACTGATTTAAACCTTAATTAGAACAATTTTGTAAAACTAAACATAAAAGTCATTGAATTATCAAAGCATGCTTATAATTTCTCTGCTATTTATGACGTTTGTGTATTAAGTGTTCAGAGTTAACCCGGTATTTCACTTGTGTAGGTGCCCTTCAGCCTGGAAAAATGTTTCTCAAGATGCCACTAGAATTAAAAACTAGTGGACATTCTTGGAAAATTCCACCGGGCTTTTTTCGTCGAGGCATTTAAACTAAAAATTAATGTAGGGTGACAAATAGACTCACACTGAATATAATGGCACTTATTTTAATCAGAATACCATTTTGATTTTCCAACTGTATTTATTCATCATGCAATTGTCAATGAATTTTAAAAAATCCAAAACTGATGCACACTTTTACTATTAGTATCTGCAGTGAAATAAATTTTTGAATTTTTTTTTAACTTGAACAACACTTACTTTTAGAATCAAGTAGAAATTTGATACTTGGCTCGACAGCTTCATAGACATAGTAAAATTAGCATTGTAACATCGTATTTGTTATAATATTAGCAGTAGTTGAAAAACGGTGTTGTATCTTGTTTAATAAAATGGGGATTAAAGAAAACTTTTTTGTTTTGAAAGAGGGAAATCATTTAATGGCCTATATTACTTGACATTTTCCAAAATAATAATAAATAAATAAATAAAAATAATTAACTTATTTTTGAAGATGGCCTCCAACCTCCCCAAATAGCCATCCGATTCCACCCACATGTGTGTAAAACTAAATGTGACGATTTAATTTTCAACATATTGGTTAAAATATTAGCAGTAGAAAAACGGTGTTTTATGTTGTTCTTAAAAATCAGGATTGAAGAAAACTTTTTTGTTTTGAAAGAAAGTCATTTGTTTTGCAAGAAAAGTTGAAAGAATCTTTTAACAGCTTAGATTTACTTGTCCTTTCTTAAAAATAATATTAAAGGTTTTTTTTTTTTAAAGATGGCCTCCAACCTCCCCTAATAGCCATCCGATTCCACCCACATGTGTGTAAAAATAGATAAATGTGACGATTTAATTTTCAACATTGTGGAAGCTCTAACGGTTTTAAAAAATAAACTGACTGTCATGGAAACAACGTGTCAAGTACATAAATACTTGACAGAAAAAAGATAAATAACAACTGTACGTTGACTGTCAAATTTAAGTTCAGAAGAAAATTATTCATTATTGGGAGTAAAGTTTAGAAGAGGTTGATTGTCGAGGATACTGTGAACAAGTTTTGTCCTTATTGGTCAGACTCTTTCCAGGTCAAATCAAAGGTTTACTTTATTTATTTATCTATTTCTTAATGTGTCTCATAATTAAAAAAATTATACTGTTTTGTTTGGTTAGTGTCTTGAAATTATTAAATTTTCATTTTCAAGTACGAAGGAGAGTATGTATGTCGTAGGCAGGTAAAACTCCGTAATGTGAACAGCACTTGCTTTTTTTTTTTTTTTACTTTTATATTCCAGTAGCTGTTTGATACTAAGCTAGATAGTTTCGTGGCACATTATATTTGTTAAACTATTAGTGGTAGCTGAAAAACGGTGTTTTTATATTGCTTATAAAATTTGGGATTGAAGAAAACTTTTCTGGTTTGAAAGAGGGAAATCATTTTATGACTTAGATTTGGTTTACTTACCACTTTACAAAATAAATAAATTAAATTAATCTATATATATATATATTTTTATATTGAAGATGGCCTCCAACCTCCCCAAATAGCCATCCGAATCCACCCACATGAGTGTAAAAATAAATATAAATGTAACGATTTAATTTTCAATATTGTGAAAGCCCTAATGGTTTAAAATATAAACTGACTTCTCAGGGAATCAATGTGTTAAGGACATAAATATTTGAGGGGGGGGGGGGAGATGCATTTCTCAACTGCTATAATATCCACCAGTTCCTTTATATATATTTTTTTTCTGAACCTCCTCGACATTTTTAATGCTGATTACATGTTGACTTTTTAAATTATTTAAAGCTCAGTAGTCAATCATTTATTACTAATAGTAAAGTATAGGAGAGGGGTGAATGTCGAAGACATTGTGAGCAAATTTTGTCCTTAATTGGCAAAACTTATTCTTTTCAGCTCAAAAGCTTACTTTATTTATTTATCAATCTTTTAATGCGTTTCACAGTTGGAAAATTATACAGCATTGTTTGAAATATTAACTTTCGAATACGAACAATAGTTTCAGTTTGTCCTCGCCGAAGGTAAAATTCCATCTTTGGCAACAGCTAAAGGTAATTTGAGATTTCAATAGCCATTAGGATTCCGGACTTAAAATTTTCGTTTGTTTTTATATTTGTTTTAATAATTGTAGTAATTTAGACACGCTGTTTGTATTGTTTATAAAAATCGAGATTGAAGGAATTTTTTTAGATTTGAAGAAAAACTCATTTAATGACTTGGATTTAATTTACTTGTCTTTTTTCAAAAAAGAAAATAGTAATGATTTATTTTTCAAGATGGCCTCCAACCTACCCCAAAAAGCCATCCAAGTTCACCCACAGGATAAATTAATATGGGGACCTATTTTAATACTATTATGTATGCTCTAACGGCTGAAGGTAAAATAGACTACCACGGATACAACGTGTTAAATTCATAATTATTTGGGGGGGGGGGGGACTATATTCCTCTACTGTCATAATATTTATCAGTTCATTTAAATGGCAATTATGTTCTCTTTTGAACTTTGAAACTTTTTGTTTAGTTTTCACTTCAACGCCAATTAATCTCTTCTAACAATAAAATATGGGAGGGAAGTGAATGTTGAAAATCTTGTGAACAAGTTTTATCCTAATTGGCAAAGTTACATTCTTTACAACTGAAAGCTTACTTTATTTTAACAAAGTTTTTATTATTAAGAAATGTATACTTTTGTTCAGTTTTTTTTTAGTTTACAAACAAAATTACTTAGTGATTTCTGGAATTTAATTTTAGGAACAGAACTAAACACATATAAATTTAGGATTAATATTTATACTTGTTGGAATGGGAAGCACCTATGTTCATGTACTATCAAGTTCTGATTACAGTAAGGAAACACATAATTCAATTGATAATATTTTATTAAATTAGGCAAATAAAATGCCGATCGACATATTTTTCCAGGCATGATTTGTTACAGATCTTCAAGAGAAACGTACTATAGCGCTCCTTTAAACCTTTTAAAGGTGGTAACGTTGAGATTATGACATATTTCCTTCAGGCAATATTGAAGCAAGTTTCAGTTTTTTTTATTCAGGCCGGTTGTACTCACTCGTTACAATCATCTCTAAATATTTGGTTTTAGTAAAGATGGCCTCCAGCCTCCCCAAATAGCCATCCGAATCCTCCCACATATTTTTCTTCGTGTGATCGGCCGTCTGGCAATTACAACAGTTACATAGAATTCAGAATCCTTTAAAAATTGCATCGAAATTGATTTAAACGCTACCTTTCTTCAGGGCCTTCTTCTTCTTTTTTTGGTAAAAACTTCTTTACGTAAATATGGCTTAAGAACCTCAGCTATCCAAAATCACTTCACTGACATATTTCGCAAGGAATTGTTATTAGTAGTATTATTCAGGAATCCACGTTAGAAGTATAGTAGAGGACAGGACAGATTTTAAAAATGCAAAAGTTATGGTTCAGTGTTGATCAGGTATTCTCATTAAGATTGATGCTTTACACATTTATCTAGTCTCTTTCACTTATCATTTGATTACCTTTTTTTCTTTTATTTTTTTCATTTAACTTAGCACCTTCCTGATAAATTTTCATTGAGGTATAATCCTGATTTAAACTTTTATGCATAGCTTACAACATTGCTTTGCCGCAGACAATTTTTATTTGAAATTTTAAAATGGCTTCTAAAGGGGGCGAGGGTCCTCAAATAGCCATCCGAATCCTGATTATTCTGAGATCCTCAACAGATAGTAGCATGAGCTTCAAGAATATAAGAGCCTTATAAATAAAGAATAGAATAACATTGATGAAGAATTTTCATTTAATGTAAAAACACCGATCAAATTTTTTTAAATTTTTCTTTCAATGAAGTGACATTGGTCAAAAATTTTCTAACAACCTTCTTTTAACGAAGTAACGTTGATAAAGAATCAGTCGCACTTATCTTTATAAAATGAAGCATATATATGCATATACTTTGTAATATGACAACCTAATTATCAGTTACAAATAATATACTAAAACTTTATCGTCTTAATTTTCTTAAAATTAAATTAAAATTCTACCAAATGTCTGACGATTTTACACTGCATGCGATACTCATTGATAAAAGACTTATTAGCACCTATTACTAATACAGATTTATTATCAATCATAATTATATTGAAATCTTCATTTTTCTTCCAATTTCTACCTCTTTTACACGATATATAATATTTACATCTCAAAACACTATTCATATCAATACTTCTAATATTTTTTAATAAGAAAAGTAGAACTCTCGTCATATTTCAATTAATATTCTTAAAACACCATTAATTTTAACTGATAGCATATTTTTTTTAAAACTACATTTTGTAGTTCTATAGAATACTAAATGATGAGATAATTACTTATCACAAGGCATCAAATAATTTATTTTGCTCAATGTTCTTTTTTAAATCCCTAAGCACTCACAAAACTTTTTTTCCTCCGTAATTATGAAAGAATTATTATTTACTACAGTTTTAAAGTTTACAATGACTGTTTGTTAAGATTATTCAAATTTTCAGCAAATATAAAAATAAATATATATTTTTATACTAAAAAACAGCTACCTCTGCTTAAGAGGGCAATTAAATATTTAGTAAAACATTCATTTTATGCAAATGTGGACTAACTTACACTATTCATTACTGTACCATTACCGGACACCTTAACTGCTCAAAAAAAAAAAAACAAAAAAAAAAAAAAACAATACCACTCAAAAACTATTAGGGATCTTTTACTTATTAAACCATTCTCTGTACCTCTCTCTTTGTACTACAGCCAGAATCACTTTGATTTCTCAATCAATGCTGATTTTGGAGTTTATACGCTCAATTTTACACTCGTTACAGCTAACATATTGTAATAGTACCTTTTCTCCGAAACACCTTTAATTGAGATCGCACCTATAGTTCTCTGCTTAAACAGTACCTCACTGGATATAAACTTTGCAACACACACTATTTCACACTCTTTTTTTTTTTCTAAAGATAGGAAGGGAAGAGAAACTGAAACTCTCTCTGAGATTACGTAAATTAAATTACAATACTCTTATTTTTTAGCACATTTTACCAGTCTACTTCAAAACCTCTCATCACCCCTTACTCATAATAAAACCGAAGCACATATGCTACTATTCCTGCTACTAATCAAAATTACCCTCTTACTCACACACTTAGGTCGCAGCATATCTTAAGACTAATGCTTAATTAACTTTCATGATGGTATTGAGGGTCACACCACAATATGCAGCACTTCATTACCTTTACTCCGAAAATTCTTAAAATCAGATCATATGTACGTACTATACTCAAAAATAGGATCACACATTGCCTTGTTTGATTTAAAGCACTTACTACGGAGTCAACAGATGGATACAGAATGTCGATAAACTAAAAGTTTTCTACACATATTTTGGACTAAAAAAGAATTTACGTAAAGGCCACTCAATTTTATGTTTATGCCACATAATTTTTAAATAAAAATTACTTCTGGGGTCTATCACATAATAATGCAGAACGAGAGAAAGTTTTATTTAAAATTGCGTTAAAGCAAGGGTAAAAAAATATTTTTCTTTTGTGATACAACACTAATTTAAGGGAATTACGGCATGATTACAAAACGTTATAAAGGTCGTTTCACTCTATACTAGTTGAAAGTATGCGGTTTTTTTAATCTTCCCTATGTTTATATGATTACACTCATGACGCATATTTTTAAGACTCACTACGTGCAAATTAATTTTTTTTTCAAGACTTCTTACTCATGCTACACTTTCGGGTCAGTACACTTAGAAGGGGTCACACAGAATATTATTTTCTACAGTCACTTTCACTCTGATTTGGAAATTTACCACAGACCGCAAAGTTACTAGTTTACTTAATAAAGTCAAATTTACCTTGTACTTTTAGCTGTATACTCAAGCAAATTAATAATTTGTAAAGACTGTTGGTTACTTATTTCGGGGTCTACCGTAAATTATACCAGGTTTAAGAATAAATATGACAATTTTAGGAATAAACTCATCTTTGAACTTTTGGTCTAGAACTAATTTCAAAACTCAAACTTATACCGTTTATTACTGTACCATTTTAGGACACCTTAAATGCTCAAAAAAAAAACATTACCAATCAGAAACCATTGGGGATTTTTTACGCAAAGGGTCACACAATATAATATTTGCAAACAGATTCATACTTATTTCGGAGTCTACCTTAATTATGCCAATTTTAGGAACTAACTTGTCTCTGAACTCTTGATCTAGAATTAATTTCAACACTCAAACTCTTAATGTTTATTACTGTACTATTATAGGACACCTGAAATGCTCGAAAAAAACATTACCAATCAGAAACCATTGGGGATTTTTTACGCAAAGGGTCACACAATATAATATTTGTAAACAATGTTGCACACATATTTCGGGGTCTACCGTAAATTCTATCAATTTTAGGAATAAACTTATATTTGAACTCTCGACCTAGAACTAATTTCAACACTCAAACTCATATCGTTCATTACTGTACCACTTACAGGACACCTGAAATGCTCAAAAGCAATATTGCCACTCATAAACCACTGGGGTTGTTTACTTATTGAACCATTCTCTCTATACCTCTCTCTTTATACTATATGCCAGAATTGTTTTGATTTCTCATTTCATGCTTACTTTGAAGCTTATATATACTCAATTTTTCACTCGGGACACATACTAAATCGTAATAGTACCTTTTCTCTGAAACACCATTAATTGAGATTGCACCTTCAGAGTTCTCTGGGTAAACAGTACCTCACTCTATATAAAATTCGCAACACACACTAATTTTTTCTAAAGATGGGGAAGGGAAGGGAAACTGAAAACTCCCTCTGAGATAATGTAATTTAAATTACTATACTCTTATATTTATGCACACTTCACCAGTCTACTTCAACAACTCTTGTGACGCCTTACTCTTCATACTACAAATAAAAATTACTCTCTTACTGACACACTAAGGTCGCTGAATATCTCAAGACTCACACTTAATTACTTTTGTAGTAGAATTGAGGGTCACACTGCAGACAAATAGGGAGTTTCGCTGTATAATGGACCATAGAGGAAAAAGGTAAGTTCTCTTCTCATATTTAAGGGACTGATTTATCAGTTCTGGTCTTAAACAGTGTAACAGAATTTTCTATGTCAGTTACGTGGGGACAACTTCTCAAAAGCTTCTTAGTAGTAATAAACAAACAGGATTATTTCTAACTTTAGACATGGGGGAATCTCGAGAGCTCAGTTAAGTGATAAAACGTTTCGAATTTCGCATTGAATATGAACACAGTTGATTACTTGTTTTGGGGTCTACCGTAAATTATACCAATTTTAGGAATAAACTCATCTTTGAAATGTTTATCTAGACTTAGTTTCAACACTAAAACTCTTACTATTCATTACCGTACCATTATAGAACACCTTAAATACTCGAAAGAAACATAACCACTCACAAACCAATGGGGATTTTTTAAGCAAAGGGTCACACAATATATTATTTGTAAGCACAGTTGCACACTTATTTCGGGATCTACCGTAAGTTATACTAATTTTAGGAATAAACTCCTCTTACAACTCTTGGTTAGAACTAAATTCAACACTCAAACTTATACTGTTCATTACCGTACCATTATAGGACACCTTAATTACTTAAAAGAAACATTACCAATCAGAAACCATTGGGGATTTTTTATGCAAAGGGTCACACAATATAATATTTGCAAACAGATTCATACTTATTTCGGAGTCTACCGTAAATTATACCAATTTTAGGAACTAACTTATCTCTGAACTCATGATCTAGGATTACTTTCAACACTCAAACTCTTAATGTTTATTACTGTACCATTATAGGACACCTTACATGCTCGAAAGAAACATTACCACTCATAAACCAGAAGGAACTTCTTACGCAAAGGGTCACACAATTTAATATTTGTAAACACAGTTGCACGCTTATTCGGGGTCTACCGTAAGGGATACCAATTTTAGGAATAAACTCATCTTTGAACTCGTGGTCTAGAACTAATTTCAAAACTCAAACTTATTCTCTTCATTACTGTACCATTATAGGACACCTCAAATGCTCGAAAAAAACATTACCAGTCAGAAACCATTGGGGATTTTTTACGGAAAGGGTCACACAATATAATATTTGTAAACATGTTGCACACTTATTTCGGGGTCTACCGTAAATTATATCAATTTTAGGAATAAACTTATATTTGAACTCTCGGCCTAAAACTAATTTCAACACTCAAACTTATACCGTGCATTACTGTACCACTCATAGGACACCTCAAATGTTCAAAAGCAACATTGCCACTCATAAACTACCGGGGATGTTTACTTATTGAACCATTCTCTTTATACTATATGCCAGAATTGTTTTGATTTCTCATTTTATACTGACTTTTGAAGCTTATATACACTCAATTTTTCACTCGGGACGCATACCAAATCGTAATAGTACCTTTTCTCTGAAACACCATTAATTGAGATTGCACCTTCAGTTCTCTGGGTAAACAGTACCTCACTCTATATAAAATTCGCAACACACACAAATTTTTTTTCTAAAGATGGGGAAGGGAAGGGAAACTGAAAACTCCCTCTGAGATAATGTAATTTAAATTACTATACTCTTATTTTTATGCACACTTCACCAGTATACTTCAAAACCTCTCGTGACCCTAAACTCTTCATACAACAAATAAAAACTACGCTCTTACTGACACACTAAGGTCGCTGAATATCCTAAGACTCATACTTAATTCATTTCATGGTGGAACTGAGGGTCACACTGCAGATAAATAGGGAATTTCGCTGTAATTGCAACATAGAAAAACGGTGAGTTCTCTTCTCATATTAAGGGACTCTGATTTATCAGTTCTGGTTTTAAAGACAGTTTAACAGAATTTTCTATGTCAGTTACGTGGGGACAACTTCTCAAAAGCTTCTTAGTAGTAATAAACAAACAGGGTTATTTCTAACTTTAGACATGGGGGAATCTCGGGAGCTCAGTTAAGTGATGAAACGTTTCGAATTTCGCATTGAATATGAACACAGTTGATTACTTGTTTTGGGGTCTACCGTAAATTATACCAATTTTAGGAATAAACTCATCTTTGAAATGTTTATCTAGAACTAGTTTCAACACTAAAACTCTTACTATTCATTACCGTACCATTATAGGACACCTTAAATGCTCGAAAGAAACATAACCACTCACAAACCAATGGGGATTTTTTAAGCAAAGGGTCACACAATATATTATTTGTAAGCACAGTTGCACACTTATTTCGGGATCTACCGTAATTTATACTAATTTTAGGAATAAACTCCTCTTAGAACTCTTGGTTAGAACTAAATTCAACACTCAAACTTATACTGTTCATTACCGTACCATTATAGGACACCTTAATTACTTAAAAGAAACATTACCAATCAGAAACCATTGGGGGTTTTTTACGCAAAGGGTCACACAATATAATATTTGCAAACAGATTCATACTTATTTCGGAGTCTACCGTAAATTATACCAATTTTAGGAACTAACTTATCTCTGAACTCATGATCTAGGATTAATTTCAACACTCAAACTCTTAATGTTTATTACTGTACCATTATAGGACACCTTACATGCTCGAAAGAAACATTACCACTCATAAACCAGAAGGAACTTCTTACGCAAAGGGTCACACAATTTAATATTTGTAAACACAGTTGCACGCTTATTCGGGGTCTACCGTAAGGGATACCAATTTTAGGAATAAACTCATCTTTGAACTCGTGGTCTAGAACTAATTTCAAAACTCAAACCTTTTCTCTTCATTACTGTATCATTATAGGACACCTCAAATGCTCGAAAAAAACATTACCAATCAGAAACCATTGGGGATTTTTTACGCAAAGGGTCACACAATATAATATTTGTAAACAATGTTGCACACTTATTTCGGGGTCTACCGTAAATTATATCAATTTTAGGAATAAACTTATATTTGAACTCTCGGCCTAAAACTAATTTCAACACTCAAACTTATACCGTGCATTACTGTACCACTCATAGGACACCTCAAATGTTCAAAAGCAACATTGCCACTCATAAACTACCGGGGATGTTTACTTATTGAACCATTCTCTTTATACTATATGCCAGAATTGTTTTGATTTCTCATTTTATACTGACTTTTGAAGCTTATATACACTCAATTTTTCACTCGGGACGCATACCAAATCGTAATAGTACCTTTTCTCTGAAACACCATTAATTGAGATTGCACCTTCAGTTCTCTGGGTAAACAGTACCTCACTCTATATAAAATTCGCAACACACACTAATTTTTTCTAAAGATGGGGAAGGGAAACTGAAAACTCCCTCTGAGATGATGTAATTTAAATTACTATACTCTTATTTTTATGCACACTTCACCAGTATACTTCAAACCTCTCGTGACCCTAAACTCTTCATACAACAAATAAAAACTACGCTCTTACTGACACACTAAGGTCGCTGAATATCCTAAGACTCATACTTAATTCATTTCATGGTGGAACTGAGGGTCACACTGCAGATAAATAGGGAATTTCGCTGTAATTGCAACATAGAAAAACGGTGAGTTCTCTTCTCATATTAAGGGACTCTGATTTATCAGTTCTGGTCTTAAACAGTTTAACAGAATTTTCTATGTCAGTTACGTGGGGACAACTTCTCAAAAGCTTCTTAGTAGTAATAAACAAACAGGATTATTTCTAACTTTAGACATGGGGGAATCTCGAGAGCTCAGTTAAGTGATGAAACGTTTCGAATTTCGCATTGAATATGAACACAGTTGATTACTTGTTTTGGGGTCTACCGTAAATTATACCAATTTTAGGAATAAACTCATCTTTGAAATGTTTATCTAGAACTAGTTTCAACACTAAAACTCTTACTATTCATTACCGTACCATTATAGGACACCTTAAATGCTCGAAAGAAACATAACCACTCACAAACCAATGGGGATTTTTTAAGCAAAGGGTCACACAATATATTATTTGTAAGCACAGTTGCACACTTATTTCGGGATCTACCGTAAGTTTTTACTAATTTTAGGAATAAACTCCTCTTAGAACTCTTGGTTAGAACTAAATTCAACACTCAAACTTATACTGTTCATTACCGTACCATTATAGGACACCTTAATTACTTAAAAGAAACATTACCAATCAGAAACCATTGGGGGTTTTTTACGCAAAGGGTCACACAATATAATATTTGCAAACAGATTCATACTTATTTCGGAGTCTACCGTAAATTATACCAATTTTAGGAACTAACTTATCTCTGAACTCATGATCTAGGATTATTTCAACACTCAAACTCTTAATGTTTATTACTGTACCATTATAGGACACCTTACATGCTCGAAAGAAACATTACCACTCATAAACCAGAAGGAACTTCTTACGCAAAGGGTCACACAATTAATATTTGTAAACACAGTTGCACGCTTATTCGGGGTCTACCGTAAGGGATACCAATTTTAGGAATAAACTCATCTTTGAACTCTGGTCTAGAACTAATTTCAAAACTCAAACTTTTCTCTTCATTACTGTACATTATAGGACACCTAAATGCTCGAAAAAAACATTACCATCAGAAACCATTGGGGATTTTTTACGGAAAGGGTCACACAATATAATATTTGTAAACATTTGCACACTTATTTCGGGGTCTACCGTAAATTATATCAATTTTAGGAATAAACTTATATTTGAACTCTCGGCCTAAAACTAATTTCAACACTCAAACTTATACCGTGCATTACTGTACCACTTATAGGACACCTTAAATGTTCAAAAGCAAATTGCCACTATAAACTACGGGGATGTTTACTTATTGAACCTTCTCTTTAACTTATGCCAGAATTGTTTTCATTTCTCATTTTATACCGACTTTGAAGCTTATATACACTCAATTTTTCACTCGGGACGCATACCAAATCGTAATAGTACCTTTTCTCTGAAACACATAATTAGATTGCACCTTAGTTCTCTGGTAAACAGTACCTCACTCTATATAAAATTCGCAAATCACACTATTTTTTTTCTAAGATGGAAGGGAAGGGAAACTGAAAACTCCCTCTGAGATAATGTAATTTAAATTACTATACTCTTATTTATGCACACTTCACCAGTATACTTCAAAACCTCTCGTGACCCTAAACTCTCATACAACAAATAAAAACTACGTTCTTACTGACACACTAAGGTCGCTGAATATCCTAAGACCATACTTAATTCTTATGGTGAACGAGGGTCACACTGCAGATAAATAGGGAATTTCGCTAGTAATTGAACATAGAAAAACGGTGAGTTCTCTTCTCATATTAAGGGACTCTGATTTATCAGTTCTGGTCTTAATAGTTTAACAGAATTTTCTATGTCAGTTACGTGGGGACAACTTCTCAAAAGCTTCTTAGTAGTAATAAACAAACAGGTTATTTCTAACTTTAGACATATTGGGAGCTCGTAATATAACTTTCAATTTCGATTGAATATGAACACAGTTGATTACTTGTTTTGGGGTCTACCGTAAATTATACCAATTTTAGGAATAAACTCATCTTTGAAATGTTTATCTAGAACTAGTTTCAACACTAAAACTCTTACTATTCATTACCGTACCATTATAGGACACCTTAAATGCTCGAAAGAAACATAACCACTCACAAACCAATGGGGATTTTTTAAGCAAAGGGTCACACAATATATTATTTGTAAGCACAGTTGCACACTTATTTCGGGATCTACCGTAAGTTATACTAATTTTAGGAATAAACTCCTCTTAGAACTCTTGGTTAGAACTAAATTCAACACTCAAACTTATACTGTTCATTACCGTACCATTATAGGACACCTTAATTACTTAAAAGAAACATTACCAATCAGAAACCATTGGGGGTTTTTTACGCAAAGGGTCACACAATATAATATTTGCAAACAGATTCATACTTATTTCGGAGTCTACCGTAAATTATACCAATTTTAGGAACTAACTTATCTCTGAACTCATGATCTAGGATTAATTTCAACACTCAAACTCTTAATGTTTATTACTGTACCATTATAGGACACCTTACATGCTCGAAAGAAACATTACCACTCATAAACCAGAAGGAACTTCTTACGCAAAGGGTCACACAATTTAATATTTGTAAACACAGTTGCACGCTTATTCGGGGTCTACCGTAAGGGATACCAATTTTAGGAATAAACTCATCTTTGAACTCGTGGTCTAGAACTAATTTCAAAACTCAAACCTTTTCTCTTCATTACTGTATCATTATAGGACACCTCAAATGCTCGAAAAAAACATTACCAATCAGAAACCATTGGGGATTTTTTACGCAAAGGGTCACACAATATAATATTTGTAAACAATGTTGCACACTTATTTCGGGGTCTACCGTAAATTATATCAATTTTAGGAATAAACTTATATTTGAACTCTCGGCCTAAAACTAATTTCAACACTCAAACTTATACCGTCATTACTGTACACTATAGGACACCTCAAATGTTAAAAGCAAATTGCCACTCATAAACTACCGGGGTGTTTACTTATTGAACCATTCTCTTTATACTATATGCCAGAATTGTTTTGATTTCTCATTTATCGACTTGAAGCTTATATACACTCAATTTTTCACTCGGGACGCATACCAAATCGTAATAGTACCTTTTCTCTGAAACACATAATTAGATTGCACCTTTAGTTTTGGTAAACAGATAAATAAATCGCAAACACACTATTTTTTTCTAAAGATGGAAGAGGAAACTGAAAACTCCCTCTGGAAATTAAAAATACTATATCTATTTTATGCAATACAGAACTCAAACCTTGTGACCAAATTTCATAAAATAAAACTCGTTTTGCACTAGGTCGTGAATATCTGACTCATCTATTCATTATGTGAATAGTCAACTCAAAAATAGGAATTTCCTGGTATGCACATGAAAAAAGTTCTCCATATTAGGACTGATTTTCAGGGTCTAATTAACAGAATTTTCTGTCATTATGGGGAAATTCAAGCTTCTAAGAAAAACAAAAGATTATTTTTTTAACATGGGGAACTCAGTGATACTTGTTTTGTTACCTAATTTCATTTTAGGATAATATTTAAATTTTATCTAAACTAGTCAACACTAAACCTATATTCTACGTACCATATAGGAACCTTAAATTCGGAAAAAAACATAACACTCACAAAGCGAGGAACTTCTTTACGCAAAGGTCCACCATTGGGGGTTTTTTACGCAAAGGGTCACACAATATAATATTTGCAAACAGATTCATACTTATTTCGGAGTCTACCGTAAATTATACCAATTTTAGGAACTAACTTTCTCTGAACTCTTGATCTAGAATAATTTAACACTCAAACTCTAATGTTTATTACTGTACCATTATAGGACACCTTACATGCTCGAAAGAAACATTACCACTTATAAACCAGAAGAGATTTCTTACGCAAAGGGTGACACAATATAATATTTGTAACCACAGTTGCACACTTATTCGGGGTCTACCTTAAGGGATACCAATTTTAGGAATAATTATACCAACTTTAGGAATAAACTCATATTTGAACTGGTGTTTAGAACTAATTTCAAAACTCAAAGTTATTCTGTTCATTACTGTACCATTTTAGGACACCTTAAATGCTCGAAAAAAACATTACCAATCAGAAACCATTGGGGATTTTTTACGCAAAGGGTCACACAATATAATATTTGTAAACAATGTTGCACACTTATTTCGGGTTCTACCGTACATTATATCAATTTTAGGAATAAACTTATATTTGAACTCTCGGCCTAGAACTAATTTCAACACTCAAACTTATACCGTTCATTACTGTACCACTTATAGGACACCTCAAGTGCTCAAAAGCAATATTGCCACTCATCAACTACTGGGGTTGTTTACTTATTGAACCATTCTCTCTATACCTCTCTCTTTATACTATATGCCAGAATTGTTTTGATTTCTCATTTTATGCCGACTTTGAAGCTTATATACACTCAATTTTTCACTCGGGACGCATACCAAATCATAATAGTACCTTTTCTCTGAAACACCATTAATTGAGATTGCACCTTTAGATGGTATTGAGGGTCACACCACAGATAAATAGGGAATTTCGCTGGATATGGAACACAGAAGAACGGTAAATTCATTTCTCATATTAAGGGACTCTGATTTATGAGTTTTGTTCTTAAACAATGAGACAGAATTTTCTACACCAGTTACGTGGGGACAACTTCTCAAAAGCATCTTACTAGTAAAAAATCAGAAGCATTATTGCTAATTTTATACATGGGGGAACCTCGAAAGGGCACTAAAGTGATATGATTCAAATTTCACTTTAAATATCAAGTCTTTCTTTTGTTTTTGCACTTTGGTCGTAGAATACCTCAATATGCAGCACCTCATTGCCTTTACTTCGAAAATTTTTAAAATTAGATCATATTTACGTAACTATACTCAAAAATAGGGTCGCACATTTCCTTGTTTGCTTGAAAGCGCGAAACATCGAAATCCAAAGTTTTCTACACATATTTTGGACTAAAAAAGAATTTATGCAAGGGCCCCTCAATTTAATATTTATACCAGAAAAAAAAAATTCTTCTGGGGTCTATAACATAATAATGCAGCACGAGAGTTAAGTTTTGTTTCAAACTGCTTCCAAGAAAGGGAACAAAAATATTATACTTCTGTTTCACAACTACTAATTTTGGGGATACGGTACGATCGCAGAACAGTATGAAGGACGTTTTACTGTTTCTAAGGTGATTATTTTCGTTCTTTTTATAAAATATGCCCTATATTTCTATTCTTACACTCATATTTTCAAGACTTATTATGTGCAAATTATTTTTTTTTTTTCAAGACGTCTCACTTATACTAAACTTTTAGTTCAGTACACTTAGAAGGGGTCACACAGCATAATATTCGCTACAGGTACTTTCAGTAATTAGGAAATTTACCACAGACAGTCCCCCCTACTAGTTTACTTATTAACGTCCAAATTAATTTATACTTTTAGCTGTATACTCAAAGAATAGGTCACACAATATAGTAATTGTAAACATAATTGCACACCAATTTCGGGAACTACCGTAAATTATACCAATTTTAGGAAGAAACTTATCTTTGAACTTTAGGTCTAGAACTAATTTCAACACTCAAACTTATACTCTTCATTACCGTACCATGATATTACACGTTAATTACTCAAAAGCAATATTACCACTGATAAACCAAATGGGGATTGTTTCACGCAAAGTGTCACACAATATAATATTTGTAAACAGTGTTGCACACTTATTTCGGGGTCTACCGTAAATTATACCAATTTTAGGAAAAACTTATCTTTTAACTCTTGGTCTAGAACTAATTTCAACACTCAACTCTTCATTACTGTACCATTTATAGGACACCGTAAATGCTCAAACTTATTGAACTTTTCTCTCTACCTCTCTTTGTACTATATGCTAGAATCGTTTTGATTTCGCATTGTATGCTGATTTTAAAGCTTA
Organism: Octonoba sinensis; assembly: GCA_038502835.1. Lineage (NCBI taxonomy): Eukaryota > Metazoa > Arthropoda > Arachnida > Araneae > Uloboridae > Octonoba > Octonoba sinensis. The sequence continues at coordinate 126,658,506 of CM076599.1, forward strand.
TGTGCTCGCGCGCGCGCACTCAATTTTACACTCGTAACACATACCATATCGAAATACTTTTTCTTTGAAACACCCTTAATTGAGATCGCACCTATAGTTCTCCGCTTAAACTGTACCTCAGTCGATATAAAATTCGCAACACACACTCTTTTTTTTTTTTCTCCCCGAAGGATGTTGAAGGGAAGGGGAACTAAAAACTCTCTCGAAGATTACGTTAATTAAATTACTATACCCTTATTATTAAGCACATTTCCCCAGTCTACTTCAAAACCTCTCATCACCCCTTACTCATAATAAAACGAAAGCACAGATGCTACTTTTCCTACTTCAAATCAAAATTACGCTCTTACTCACACTTAGGTTGCAGCATATCTTAAGACTAATACTTAATAAACTTTCAAGATGGTATTGAGGGTCACACCCCAGATAAATAGGGACCTTCGCTGAATATGGAACACAGAAGAACGGTAAGTTCACTTCTCATATTAAGGGACTCTGATCAGTTTTGTTCTTAAACAATATACGGAATTTTCTACGCTAGTTTCATGGGGACAACTTCTCAAAAGCATCTTACTAGTAAAAAACTAGAAGCATTATTGCTACTTTTAGACATTGGGGAATCTCGAAAGGGCACTAAAGTGATATGATTCGAATTTCACTTTGAATATCAAGTTATTCTTTTGTTTTTGCACTTAGGTCGTAAAATACCTCAATATGCAGCACCTCATTGCCTTTATTCCGAAAATTATTAAAATTAGATCATATTTACGCACTATACTCAAAAATAGGGTCACACAATCACTCCTTTGGTTTAAAGCACTCAATACGGATTCTACAGTTGGATACAGGACGTCGATAAATCATAAGTTTTCTACACGTATTTTGGACTAAAAAAGAATATGCAAGGGCCACCCAAATTTTACAAAACAAAAATTACTTCTGGGGTCTATCAAATAATAATGCAGAACGATTGTTTCAAACGGCTCCCAAGAAAGGGTAAAAAAATATTACAATTACGTTATACAAGATTAATTTAAGGAATTACGGTACTATAAACAGAACATTATGAAGACTGTTTTACTCTCTATCAAGTTAATACTTTTCGGTTTTTTTTTTCAAGGACATGCTTCTATTACACTCATGACGTATATTTTCTATTACACTCATGACGTATATTTTCAAGACTCACTACGTGCAAATAACTTTTTTTTTGTAAGACGTCTTACTTATACTAACTTTTGGATCAGTACACTTAGAAGGGGTCACACAGCATGATATTCGCTACCGTCACTTTCTCTTATTTGGACATTTACCACAGTCCGTAAAGTTACTAGTTTACGTAATAACGTTAAAAATATCTTATACTTTTAGCTGTATACTCAAACAAAGGGTCACAGAATATATTATTTGTTAACACAGTTGCATACTTAATGCGGGATCTACCGTAAATTAAACTCATCTTTGAACTTATGCTCTAGAATTACTTTTCAAAACTTAACATATGCTGTTCACTACTGTAATAATATAGGACACTTTAAATGCTTATGAAAAACATTACCATTCCCAAACACATTGGGGATATTTTACTTATTGAACCATTCTCCCTACCTTTCTCTTTGTACTACAATCCAGAATCCTTTTGATTTCTCATTATATGCTGATTTTGAATCTTTTACTTGCAATTTTACAGTCGGGACACATACCACATCGTAATAGTACTTTTTCTTTTAAACACACTTAATTGAGTTTGTACCTCGAGCTCTCTGCTGAAATGGTCTCATTCGATATAAAATTCGTAACACACTACTTTACAGTTTTTCATAAAGATGGGGATCAAAAAAAAAAAAAATCTCTCAGAGATTACGTACATTAAATTACAATACTTTTATTATTTTATTTCAAGACTCATACTTAATTGCTTTAATCATTGTACTGAGCTCACTTAAACGATAAAATGTTCTGTATTTCACTTGGAATATTAAGTGTATCCTTTGTTTCTCACACTTCGTTCTTAGAATATCAGTATGCATCAACTCATTACTTTTATTCCGAAAATTATGAAAATCGGATCATATTTACGTAACAATGCCAAAAATTAGGGTCACACGTTGATTTGTTGGATTTCAAGCACTTAATACGGTCTTCAATTTAATACAGAACGTCGATAAATTTTAAGTTTTTTACACATACTTTAGACAAAAAAAAAAGAATTCGAGTAAGGGCCACTGAATTTTATATTCTTTCCACATAACAAAAATTACTTTTAAACTCTGTCAAATAATTAAGTATAGTGGGGTGTGGGGGGAGAAAAGGAACATAAGATATTTTTATTTTACGCTTTTATTAGAAGTCACTTTTATTTTTAAAAATATTACTATTCATAATTCCGAACGCAATTTCAGAACTTGAAATTCAAGTACAAAAACCTTCTTCATTTTTCTATTCTTACAGAAGCATATTTCCAAGTCTACCTACGTGCGTATTACTTTTTTTTTTCCTCAAGACATCTTACTTATACTTGACTTTTGCGTCAGTACACTTAGAAGGGGTCACACAGCACAATATTCGCTACAGTCACTTTCAATCTTATTTGGAAGTTTACCAAAGATCATAAATTTATTTTTTAATTAATAACGTGAAAATTATCGGATTATTTTAACTGTATACTCAAACAAAGGGTCACACATAATAAGATTTGTAAACACAATTGCACACCAATATTGGAGTCTACCGTAAATTATACCAATTTTAGGAATAACCTCATCTTTGAACTCAAGTTTTGAAATTAGTTCTTCATCATAACTTATAACGTTTTCTACTGTACCATTATAGGACACATTAAATGCTCAAAAACAACATCACCACTCAAACCATTGGGGATGTTTTACTTATTGAACCATTCTCTCAAACTTTCTCTTTCTCTCATATGCCAGTATCGTTTTGCTTACTCGTATACCGATTTTGAAGCTTATTCGCTCAATATTACAGTCGGGATACCGATCGTATAATAATAGTACTTATGACCTAAATCACACTTGTACATCAAATTCAGCTTGCACCTTTAATTCTCAGGCTAAGGCTGAACAAAAGCTTACTCGTTATAAAATAATCAACAAATCATTCGACTCTTTTGATAGGTCGTGGGAGGGAGACTACTATTACTCGCAGTAGTTCAGAAGATTACTCTACTACCTTTGTCATACTTTTACCCTTAGAACAAATAATTATTCCGCGAATTACGCATTTCCGGGGACAACTTTGTTGCTTATCAGCTTTCAGACATGATAAACCCAATGCTCAAATATTACTACTATCAGAGACATTTTATCTCTTTAATCGGTACTATAATAGACAATTTCAATAATTTGATACCCAAAAAACATTTATTCACAAGCCAAGGTGGCATAACATCTTGTGGCACAGCTGTTCGTTATGGTAATTACGGACAATTTTAAACTATAAATATACTACCGTCTCTGTATAGACATTGGATATAGAATTCAGCCAAAAATCATTTCTTTTTATTTTTACGACACTCGATTGATGAGTCTGAATCATTATCACTAACTACAAAATTTAGGGGAACAATTTCCATCAAAAATATTGTGCTACAACCAAACCCAGCATTACTAGAGCTAATTTCGAGCATCAGGTACAATTACTGGGTGTATTAATATTTATGTACTCATATATATATATATTTAACATATAGTTCATGTTGAACATGATACGAATGATTTAAAGGATGGGACACACAATGGATTTCATATTACACAATATATTGGCGACCATAAATTCATGCTAACTTCGCAATATGAGGATATAGGAAGCCGAAATTAACACTTTTTTCGACATATATAATTAGTGAACACCATCTTAACACTGAAATAAATTAAACAATAAAGCACAAAGACTGAGATCTTATTACTGTGTCGGAATTTTTCAACGAAATATATTTTATCTATATCTTTTATCTTAATAAATATTCAATTATTTATTTCTTCATCAAATTTAAGTTTGTACAATCATTCACATTTTCAAGGTAGAATTTTATAATATTAACGCAATTTCTGTATTTTGTCCATTATAATTTGATTTGATAATGCTGAAAAAGAAATAGGGTCACATTTTTCATTTTAACCAGGGCTTTTAAACCGTCTGTAATGCAAGGGTCACATAATATATTTATATTCAAGTCTGTTTTTCGGTTGGGGAAGAATACAACAATTTATCTAGAAAAAAACTGCCTCGTGTAATTTTCACATTTCTTTTGACTGAATATCGTCTCACATAAGATATAGAATTTCATAAGTACAACAAACTCAAAATTAACCAGTAAGTTTTTTCTATTTTAAATTTAATGTTAATTGTATAAATGAGGGCACTGGAAACATCAGTATGTAATTTGCTTGGGGGCAGATTCTGAAACACTTCAAAAAATTTAGCTACGCCACACAATATGAATAGTAAACAATTGCTACACTGAAATATTTGGTCTACCGGTCTTAGAAGGTAGTCTGTCTTTCCTATTTTGTATACTATTGAACTAATTATCAGATGAAAATATACGATACTGCTTCCATGAATTACGACTGGATTTATTTGTTGTTCTTTATAGCTTTTCAAGCTACCTGAATTAGAATGAATTTAATAGATAATTTCTCCAAAAAAAAACTTACGCTATCTGCACATTATAAAAATATCTTTTTTATTACATTCTGGCACTTCTACAATCAAAAGAAACATCTTTATATAAAAAGAAACATCTTTATATAACACACTTACACTAACTTATTTCCTTACTTCTTTTCAGTAACATACAGCAACAACACAATTTACACAGAAAACTATGTGCCGGTTTTGACTGCATAGCAGTCAATTTTGAAAACATAACTTTTTTAAAGCCGATAAAACCAATGTTTACCAAACAATGCAAAATTCTGCCTGCCATCTTTTACCTCGTGATTGTCACTATTTTGTGATACACGAAATCTGCTTCTGTGAAGCATTTGAATAGGGTCCGCTCACATTAGGGGTCACTCTAGTCATTGGAAGTTGCATTAAAACTTTTCCCTTAAGGCAAAGGTTTGGTTTTAAAGTCTTGCCTTTAATTTACCCAAAACCTCGAATCATAAAACATGTTTGTCAACTTTAGGATTGATTACAAGCAACTCGAAATCATCAGGTTGGGGGAGTTATGGCATTTGAGCAGCTGGGAGCGGGGATCAAATTAATTATCACGTATGACAAGCACATCTTAAGCATTATTATACAACGGTAATGATTTATTGGTGGCAACAAATATGTTAGTTTCCCTTCGTTGTGATTGAAAAGTACTTAAGTCGAATAAAGTTCATTTCAAGAACTAGTAATATTTGACCGATAATTTTAAAGATATAGGCTATATATTTCACTTTAACACAATGGGCCACTCTAGTCAACTTAAAAATTTTATTGAAGTAAATAATTTGAGAATAATATATTAATTACTAATATTACCCAAAAGAGATATATTCCAAAAAACAATCATCAATCATTACTCAAAAGACTGAGATTGTCCACTTCACATAAAATCATAAGTCTTCAAATTGATCACTATATTTTTGAAGAAAAAAAAATTGTTATTCAATCCTTTCTGTATAACAACTCGATAATATCATGCGATTGGTTGGGAGGTATCTGCCAGTACTTTTTTCCTGGGATAAGAAATTTTCTCCTTAAGCAACTAAGAATTGATGCAAATTTGCTTTTAAGCAATTACCAAAATTTTTTTTAAAATCTTATAATACAATTTATACAATGCTCACTTTATTCCTCATTCAAGAACACATACTATTCTGTTCGACTTTTACACTTCAAGATTGAAGTTACTACGATAAAAGTTTGAAGAATAAGTTATTTTTTATCACTTTATCTTTCTTTGATCAAATCCATAAATAAAAGTTAAAACAAATAACTGACCTACCTTTAACAGCTACCTGAAAAGGGCTTTTTCATAGTAAAAGCAGTGAAACACAGGTAACACAATATACTTTGGGATTTTTTTTTTTCAACAACATTTCAGACCAAGGTTAATGCATAACCTCAATTTCACTGCCCTTATTTTTTCTTCTCTTAAATCACACCAGACACTTATATCACTTTTCAATATTTTATTATAGTAAAATAATTTCACTTTTACACAATATTTCATTTCTCAATGAATAGTATTTAATGATCACAGAATTTAACATAGCAGGTACTTTCAGGTAATTTTGTCTTAGTCCGAATGATAAACATTTGAATTAACAAACAGACGAGACGAACACAACACGAAGTCTTAAACAATTTTTTTTTTTTTTTGAAGTTTTTAAAGAAAAGTTCTATATTGTAGTTCAGCACAATCGATTCCTACTGAAATGCTATAGGGCAGGTTTAGTTGAAACAGGACTGGATCATTTGGTTGGACGGTATGCTGGACATTTCTACCACAAGGACTAGATGAAACCCTTGACTGCAGAAACTGTAGTAGAATCCCTTCCCGCTAAGTGCCAAAAACGGATCATAATGTGGAGTCAAACTTCTCTTTTCTCGTTAATTAGCATAACGACTGGGAAGACAACGGTCAAGTTGGACAGTCAAAATTGGAGCATTACATGGAGTCAAACTTCTGCTATGTAAATTAGCATAACACCCGGTAGTCGGTTCCCAACTCGTGATTTCTTTTACTAGTGAAATCCTGGCTGTAATTAAACTTAAAGGCATTGGACAAGAAAAAAACATTTGGACCTTACTCAGTAAATTTTTAAATATTTCTAGATTTTAGTACACAATCCTAGAGCTAGCTTAATTTTTTTTTTTAGCATATATTGTGTCACATAAAGTTATTTTACTTAATTTTTAAAACAAAAAAAAAGCTTATATACACAATCCTTTAATTCTTTTCTTGTTCTATTTTAAAATTAACAAGTTAGTACAACGGTTAATAAATATTTGGAGAGCAGTGGACATAATCCAAAATTTTATACTACTGTATGCACTTAAAATTTTCTTTAAAATGATTACACATTTTATTCTGAACTTAAATCTATAACCATACTAGAAATGTTAGGCCAAAATTATTTGAGAAAAATAATAATGTTCATCAGTATAGTATAGCTAACTAAATACTGACAAATTTAAGAAACATTTATTTAACGAGAAAGACGAAAGCTTTAAATTGGAAAAAATACAACTAATAACAGATCTAATTTTTCAAAAAATACGAAGCAAATTAATTATTTAAATCCAAAATTTTTTGAAGCATTTAAAAATATACATACATGTATCATGCTTTTTAAGTATACCTTTTAATGAATGGATTTTTAACACTTCACTTAACAAGACCACTTCAACAGAATTCCATCTTCCGAGCAATATTCTAATTGCATACCCACATCACTAGCGGAATCATCCCGTAATACCAGCAATTGAACCAGCGAATAACACTAAGGTAATAATGTCACATATTAGCTAGTTTTCACATTACTCAATATCAAAAATGTTAAATACTTAACAGAAAAAATTCGGTTGATACTTCAGTTTACTCTTCCGAGTTTTGTTGAAAACGTTAAATCTGGACATTATACTGCCCGATACATTTCCACCCTTCAGTACAGCTAGCTGCGTTCGACTGACCATTTACTGGGAACTTACTGATCTGTAAAAACCATCTGTAAGCCAGACAGGCTGGGATAAGCAAGGCAAGAGCCCACCTGTTTTTGGAGAGAATGTAAATTTTCATGTTTACAGCTTTAAGAACTTCATGTCTATTTAAAACAAATAAAATTAGCCTCTAGGCCAAAATATATACTTTACATTATTGAAATCATTAGCCAAGTGTGTAAACATGCATCTGTACTATGAATTTTATTGCAATTATCACTGAAATTGCAAGCCACTTGGCTAACAGCAATTTTAAGAACTTATATTAATAAAGGATATGAAAAGTGATACTTCTTTACTCCAATACAAAATAGGTGGATGAATGACAGAATCAGACTGGTGGACAAGCATGAAGTGTCGGTCTAGTTCTCCCTTTAAATCGCTTTCGTACCTTTATTCATGAATAAGGACGACTTTACTTCTATGGTGGTCATTCGGAATCATTGATATTCAAAGATTTACCCATTTCATTATACTGGCGAATCGATGACGACTTAAGTTGAATATGCTTACCTATTTCTAAAAAAGAAAAGTCAATTTAAGTTTATAGAGTTATTTAGTTCGAGCCATATGGCTAAAATGACTTATATGAAAAAGAAAATCCAACATACTTATTTTAAGCTATTCTTTTTAATTCATTCAATTTACAGTGAATTAAATTTTAATGAAAAATGAATGTAAAGCATACTGACTCTGAATTAAGTACTTGCATTCTACACCAAGTAAAGAACAGTAAAAAGTGATCATTTAAAAATATTTTTAAAGATACTTGTTTTTTTCCAAGATAAACCGACTGTCGAGAACATCAATAGTTGACCATTTTATCTGTAATTGGACCTTTTCGGAAACTCTTGAAACACATTTCCTGGTTGTTTTAGTCACTTTAAAAAACTTTCCTTTGCAGGCAGAAGATTCTACAGCCACGAAGGACACAAGCAAGCCACCGCATTGCAACGATCAATTTGAACTAAAGGAACAAATACCTAACTTTAAGTTTCTTTTCAATGCAATTAATGCCTATTAAATGAAAAAAAAAAAAAAAAAGATACTTCTCATTTTAACTGCATCTTGAGAACATGTAGGAAATGCTACGATGACTTTAATACCATGAATCTGTCAATCCAATGAAAGACTATTTCAAATTATCTTCGCTTTCTATAGAAATGAGCCATAATAATACATACAACTCATTTACAGACGAATCTTATTATTTGCAATTAATTTTTCATACTTATTAACTTGAAGAATAAAAATAACAACCATTTCAAAGTAGAAAATATTGATATACCCAATAAGCTTTCCAATATAGAATGTTTGACTGCCATCCAACCTTTTTGATCCACTTCAAGAAATTTACGAACCTTGGTTAAACAGACTAAGAGTTATTGATTATTACACTTGACATGCTCCTAATAATAAACTAGCCCTTGCTCGAAGTAAGATTTCCTGAAAGTAGATTTAGTAACAACAAAAACTAACGGAACAAACTGTTAGCATAAAATACTCTAGCAGTTTTTGTAAGGGGGCAAAAGAAACTTACTTTACAATTAGTTTCATCAATTGCAACAAGAAAAGTTACATGAGTAAAAACTGACAATACTCGCTACTTTAAAAAAAGTGACACTATTAAATATCATCATATGGCAAGTTTTCAACATCTACAAAGTATGTAGCGTTTTTACTAATAGTTTATAAAACAATAACATATTATTCAGTCAAAAATGTTCGCAATAATTCTTCAAAATTATTAAAGTTTGTTGATTAATGAAAACCGAATACCATTACATATTCGACTGGCAGCGCTTACGTCATAACCTCCATTTTTCCGCAACGGATCCAGCCGAGTATTATTACCATACACCAACGCCTCCAAGCATAATCGATTTGTCAACATTGACACGTTAACCTGTGTTATTTAAAGAAGTTTCCTAATTAGAACGTCAAATAACTTGAACTTATTTAAATAGCAAAATATACATAAAAAATACTCCCTAATCAATTCGACTCCCATAGCATATCCCTCAGTGAAAATAGTCGCTAACTTGCTACCTGCAATTAGATCATGGACACGACCAAAAGATACAACTTTTCAAAAAGTACGTTAATCATTTTAACTACTTAGTAGAAATATAAATAGGCATTCAAATAACTTATAATCATCAGTGTCGCATGCACATTTCATTTAAACGATTTAAACGTTTGAAACGATACAATAACATAAGAAATATAAATTTTGTTATAGAATGCAGTAGAAAAATATTGAACGAATTATAAAAATAATGAATCTATATTTTTATAACGTAAAAAACAGATGAACTGTATCATAAACAAGAAATACCTGTCAGTACTTAAGCTAGAAAATATGAAACGATCGCACAACGTAGCAGTTTCCGACAAGATCGCATAACGTTCCAGTTTTCAAAGAAGCACAATGTAGCAGTTTTCGACAACAAGATTACGTAACGTTCCAGTTTTCAAATATATCTTTGAACTTGAGATGAACCCGTAAAAAAAAATGAAAAATATCAGAAAAACAATTTTTGGAACAAAAGTCCCAACGTAGCACATGATAATTTAATAATATTCATTTATGATACTGTCATTTTTTCACCATTCGTTGCCGCCAAGTCGCGACTTTCATCCATGAAACAGGCCGTATGCAACAGGAATTATACGACAAAAGTGGGAACGATCTGTAAATATGCAAATTTTTTTATGCATCAATATCGTTATCCGTCAACAAAATTTCAAATTTACGACTATATAAAAAGTATACCGCCTTAGCAAACTATTAATTCCTTCTCCAATCTTCGGCATTTTACAATTATGAACAAGACACCTTTTCTTATGGAATCATCAACCATCTAATATTGCAAGTAACAAGCGATGGATCCTATTTACAAAAAGAAATTGCCTTAAAATGTGTAATAAAAATTCATCAATTAAAAACCCAAGTATCATTTAATTTTCTTTCAGTCACACATCTCCACTCATTATTAATAACGGATACGTAAATAAAGTAAAGAAACTAAATATTGCGATTTGAATTTACTAACAATCACTCTGGCACATTTTCATGGGTTATTTTGGGGGGAAAAATCACTTACCAGTACCAGAACTCATACTTACCAACCGCCAACCGCACATCACACCAGCGAAGCTTCCGGGAGTAGATGACGCAGTGATTCAAAAGACAACGCTAATAGTTTTATAAACCCGTTTGGGACTTCGCACTGTATTCATACACCGAAGGGTGGGAAATAGTACAATGTTTCATTGCGAAATATGGAAAAGTTTTTTTTAATATTCCAATTTCTTACATGTTATCTTAAACAAATGCTTATTTTGTGACTCCTCACCAAACTTTTTAATATAATACGAAGCATAAGTGTTGATTCTAAAATATGAAAAAATAAGCGAAAATAGAGGCTGCGGAGTTGCACATTTCATGAGGTAGCAATCTGGCTTCCGCCGATGACGTCACATACAAAGAGCGCGTCAGACTGCAGCAAGGGCAAGCGCAGTGGAAACCTGGAATATTCTGGCAATATCTGGTAGTGAGGGGCCGTCTATGTAGTTAGTAATCTTAACTACCGTTCGGTGAAGGAGTACTAATGTTCTTTTTTTTTTATAGTGCTGCTATTAATTTCATTTTTTGAAATTTCACAAATTACTTAATACTTAATTATTTTTAAACGACTTCCCATAGAAGGACGTTATCTATTCATACCGTGTATATGCCGTTTTTATTCATAACTTCTCACCGGATGAACCGAAAACCATGATTCTTTTTCTTTTTTTTTGAATCCATCAAGAGTGTTTCTCTTAGGTGTACCTTCGTTTGATCATATTCGATAATTAATAAAGTTATGGCCGGAAATATAGTCATTTTGTTCTTTTTTCATCCATAACTTTTGATTAAATGAACCGATTTTAATGATTATGATTTTAATAAATTAATTCAGTCTGGTTTTGGACTGAATTCTGTTCTGGTCTTTTTAAAACCAATTTCAAAACTCAATTTCTCATACAAATGATTATTTTCCAGTGAGAGTCACTCACAGTGGGTGTGCCATTTGATATGTTTTTTACTTGAATAGAGTATTCATATGAGAAATGTATTTGCATTAAAAAGGATAAAATTTTTAAAAAAACTTGAAAAAAAAAAAAAAAAAGAAGATAGAACCGATTAAAACAAAAGCATTCTTTAAACAACATCGATACGACCTTTAAACATAATTGTTGAAATCGGTGCAAGATTATGATAGATAAAATCTTTTGTAACGATGAATCAATTACAAATATAAATGTCGTAGAGTTTGCAACAGTTTCAATGTAAAGTAACACGTGGTGCAATGATAATTAAACTCATAATTTTGGCACAGACTCCAAAAATAATGTTTAAAAGTCGTGTCGATGTGCTTTAAAGAATGATTTTATTTTTTACATTTCAGAGCAATTTTTAATTTGAAGTCGGTTCTAGTTTTCTTTTATTTTTTTTTAATTCCAATATTTTTTTTTTTTTTACTTTTGTTTTGTCCACATTGGTTTTTTTTTTTTTTTTTTTTTTTTTTTTTTAAACCCCTTTTAAACTTTTTTCTAAATTATATTGACTAAGAAATAGAACAGCCTTGTAATGTTTATGAAGTTCAGATTTAATTTTCACTCTAATAATTTTTCAGACATTGGGATAACTACTTCAAACTTCAGAAAAGATTGGATTTTACGTTAATTTTTCTAATGTGTTTGTAGTTATCACAGCAGATTCTTGAGAAAGATCTCTAAGGTATGGATCTTCATGTGTATGTGTCAATAGTTTGAGAATTTAGTCAGCAAAATCAATATATTTTTGAAAATTACCAAAAAATTCGTTTGAAAAATTTAATTATTAATTTTCCTGTTTTCTTATAAACTTAAAAAGATGATTAAAAAATAAAGGAAAAAAGAGACATGAAGGAGGCCAATAATGCAACCTAATTTTTGCCACCCAGGTAAATTTTTCTGGACTTCATCATGATAACTCCTTGCACTGCTCCTTTTCAGATGAAACATTAAGAAATAGTATTTTGTTTTTTACCAGTATTCGATATTATGTTGACTGCAAGGTTCAAATTAGCTGTCGTTAGTCGTATTATGCAACTAAAAATCCTCGTTTGACGACCACGATTTCACATCCATCGCCACTTTGACGCCTAACCTTTCATAAAACTTTTAGCTTGGCAACCAAAATTTTTCACCATGTCGTCGTTTTATGTTTAATTTTTTTTTTTTTAATCTGGTAGAAATTTGTACAATTATATTTTTATATACATATTTCATACAATTTTCTGCATTTTGAGTATTTTAAAATACCTATGAAGACTAGCGTAACTCCTTGACCTTCAAATTTCTGAATCGTTCATTTTTCCTTGCAATTAAGTTTTGTAAGTAACACTAAACTGCAAATAGCACTTGGAAAAATAGCTCATCCAATTAAATCATAATTTTGTTTTATTAGGAACTAAGTAAAATGAACGTTTATATTTATTCATGAACGTAAGTAACCAACTTTTTTCTCTTTCTTCAATGATTTTTCTGTTCAAGCTTGTGATGTTTTGCTGTATTTTTTAATAATTGCACAGCTGTCAATTATCAGTTTTTACCTCAGTCCAAGTAATTGGAATGGCGCAAGAATTCCGCATTAAAAAACTAAATTATAGAAAGCCTTAACCGTTTATTACCATCGCAAAGTGAAAGAATATTCATGGTGAGATATTGTCAAAATTGCATAAGTATTTCTACTAACATTCCCCTGGATTTGCTTGCTGGAGGAATGGAAATCGTTAGCTCTTGAAAATGAAACAAGTACTAATTCATATAACTTCTTGTTACATAGGCGTAACCAGAAGGGGGTTTGGGGGTTCAACCCCCCCCCCCCCATTGGGTATTTACTTATTTAGGCACAGAAAAAAAATTCTGGCTACGGCCTTGCAAAGCACATCTTTTTTTTTCCTAAGAAAATTAAACACATATGCATATGATTTTATTTCCTCTTTCTCTGAAGGCTTGTGATCATGACTAAAGTATGCAGCTCATATTAAAGAGGACTTTTCATCTGGTTATAATCAACCCCCTTATCCCCTTTGGGGGGGGGGGGGGGTTACAGCGAAAGGTGGCTTCAATCACCGTACCACACACAGACAAACAGAGATCTTTTCAATCACTCCAGAGGATTTTCTTTCCTTCTTGATGTCTTTTTTACCCAAAGGCAGCAATTTGAGAATACAATCGCATAAGTAATAAATTTCGTGGAAAATATTCTCTACTGTTATAGAGTTTTGTTTTCTGATAAACCAGTGTAGGCGCTCCAGGGCGCTGGGATCTGAAAATGAAGGACCCCTAGCCAACAATTGTCCTAATGGGTTAAACCCTCAAGCCAGGAAGGGATGCTCATCAAGAAACTTAGTTTGTATTTATTTATGACTTCCTGTCCAAACACCCATTTTGGTAAAATCTTTTTTTTAAATGAGCCGATTGGAAAACTGATGAACTGTATTTGCCTTGCATTCTCATTTACAGATGTTCTCTCATCTCTTATATTTTAAATGTTTTTTTTTATTATGGTCCATCAGTTATTGCATTACGACTCTGGAAATCTGTTCAACGTTTCCAATCTCACTGCTACGGTTTAATGCTGCATTTTAATTTACAATCAGGTATTATTTATATTTTAGCTAAATTTTTAATTATTTTCGATACATAATAATGTTTGCACTCCAGCGATGTACACGTTCGTCATCCAAAAAGAAAAGAAAATTTGATTCATACGCTTCCACTTCTGAGGTATGTTTTGCTACAAATTTAACAAAATTTTTAGAAATTTATTGTGGGGATGAGTATTTTTGTAGGGGAACTTGGATTTTTTTCTCTAAAATTCCACTATTTCCCAGTTTTAATATTATGAATGCTTGGACATAGAAGATTGCTTAGCGCTAAATATTGAATTTTCTATTGCGTTTGATTTAAAAAATAAACTAAGAGATCTTGTAATGAATAAAAATAATTTAACTTTGTGCAAGTAAACAATAATAATAAAATTACACGTTAATTTAAAGCACAAATGAGCAAAAAAATGCAGACATATGTTTCGGGATTGCTTGGAATCCCTTTTTCAATGCGACAGGGAGCTTCTAGATGCAAAACATCCAAATGAAGCAGACAGAACAAGAAAAACAAAGCTTATATAGCCTAAGAATTATCTGTAAACCAATGAGAATAAAGGCAGCGTGAAGTGGAAGTAGAAGTAGCAGGAAGACACCAATAAGAGAGCAACAAACGAATCCAGTTGAAAGTACAGGAAGTAAAAAGGAATAACAATAAAAATAAAGCAAAAAAGACGACAGCATGCATAAAAATTGCAAAAATAATAAAATAAAATACAAAGAATAAAATTGAAATAAAAATAAGTACAGAAACTACCAAAACAAAATGCAAAACAAAGTACACATGTAAAGGAGGGGGAGGGGAGGGAGGGGGGAAGGAGAAAAATAGACACAAAAAAGGAAAACAACAAGAAAATCTAGAAAGAACAACAAATTAAAGAAATTTATGCCAGACCTGTGGAAAATGAGGAGTTGAGGAAGAATCATTAACCAAATTAGAACTATTCCTGTTAATATGATAAGCTTCCCAAAAGTCAAGCTCTAAAGGGGAAGAACATTTTTGAATAATTTTACCAGAATTGAAGTCAAAAGAGTGGTTGGAATTCCAACAATGTTGAGCAATGCTAGACTTATTTAACTCTTTCTTTCGTACATAACCTTTATGCTCATTTAAGCGAATTTTCAGAGCACGTTTTGTCTGCCCAATGTAAGAAAGGCCGCAACGGCAACTAATTTGGTAAATACCCCAAGTGTTAAGTTGATCGACAGGATCCTTAAGAGAAGAGAAGGAAAGTTTGTTACTAGGAGCAAAAACGACTTGAAATTGAAACCTTTTTAGGATTTTAGCAATACGGAAACTGACAGAATGAAAGAATGGTAACACAACCAAATTCTTTCTAGAAACCACATTATTGGGACCAGAAGTTTTGTTAGAAAGTTTGTTATGAATAGAATCAATTAAAGAGTGAGAAAATCCTCTATCAACAGCTACAGCTTTCAGATAGTTGAGTTCAATCTTGAGAAGCTCAGGAGAAGAGCAAATATTAATAGCACGATGGACCAGAGCATTAAAAGCCGAATATTTTTGGTTGGGAGGATGAGACGACAGTCTGTGAGGAGGTAAAGAAACAGCGAAAGGTTTACGATAGACAGAAGTAGTGAAACCAGACTCACTCTTAGAAATAAAGACATCAAGAAACGCGAGGCTACTATTAAGTTCTTTCTCACAAGAAAACTGGATATTAGGATCAATGGAGTTCATAATAGAAAGAGCATCATCAATACCTAACAAGTTACTGTCCGTTAGGACAAAACAATCATCCACATAACGAACATAAAATTGAAATTGCAATTTCTGGAACAGTTTTTCCTCAAAATAATGCATATAGAAATCACTTAAAATAGGACTAAGAGGACTTCCCATAGCCAGGCCATCTACCATAGCATAGAATTTACCATTAAATACAAAAGTGCTCTGTTGCAAGCACACACGAGTAAGGAAAACTAATTCCTCAATTTGTAATGAATGTTTAATGTTTTTGTGAATCAAGGCCCTATCCACAGGGGAAGAGGGAACCACGGGCCACCCCCCCCCCCCCCAGAAAGCTTTTGCAATGTATCATATATTCTTCCCTGAAACTTTGCTTAACATAAGTGTGTCAAAGTCTGGGCCTACCCGAAAAAATATTCTGGATACTGCCTTGGCTCCGGAGCAGGGGGAGCATGTTAAGAATTAGGAAGGGCAGTGTATGCTTCAAAATCATACCCTTTATATATACTTATATATAGATATATATGACTAGAAATGATGTTAATATGATTTTTTTTAGATATATGAGAGCTTTTTGATATATATATAGTAGATGTATGTTTAGATCTTTGGTGAAGTTAGAGGAGTGGGTATTTGGGGCTTCTGCAACTTAAATTTTTGTAACTGGTCTTACATCTATAATGCTTAGGCTAACTCTGGAGGCAAGGGTTCGAGGGCTCTCCCCGGGAAACTTTTTGAAATCTTCCTAGCAATGCAATTTCGGCATACTTTGGTGATGTTAGAGGAAACAGAAAAGAGTTTGGTTACTCTCCCCCCGCAATTTTTTTCAAAATAAAGTCATATATCTTTTAAGTTACTTTTGGTGTCGCTTGTGATAGTGTTCAATGTCCTTTCCCTGAAAGTGTTTCTGAAAGTAAAGTGTCTTTAAAGCGTAATTTGTCTTTTCTTTCTTTTTTTAAAACTTGTGATCTGAATTTTTTGCCGGGGGGGGGGGGGCAGGAGTTGACTTGCTCCGAGGGGGTAGCTCCCCCCCCCGGGAGATGCCTGAAATAAACAAGGAGTATATCTTTAGATGTCTTGGTATAAGTAATATCCTCTTTTAATATAATTTGTTAAAACAGCTTTGTCCCAACAAAGTTAAAAAATAATTAAATTAATGAAAGTTTAATTAAATTAAGTTGATTAAAAGTGACACACGTATTAAAATGATTCTCCAAGCGTTGCACGGGCTACCGCTACCTTGCATATTGCCCCTGGTGGAAAAGAAAAGGAAGGTCACATGATAAATCTCCAAAATTCTGTCGTAAATAGATAGAGATAAACTTATTAAAAATTCAAATTTGAATACGGACCGCAGTCCTTAAAAATTATTTTTAATTTGAATACGCCTTTAATAAAAAGTCCATTAGATTTAGAGCATTGAAGTCCTTAAAAACTCTTCATTGATTAAGGACAGAAGTCCCGAAGAATTTACATAAGAGTAAGAATGACAGTCCCTAAATATCTACATTTATAGAATAAAAACTATTTATAAAAATCCTCATCAGAATCTGGTCAATAATCCTCTAAAAATTCCGGATGAAAAAGTTTCTAAATAAGAACAAAACTATAATAATAAATTACACGTTAATTTAAAGCACAAATGAGCGTGTAATTTTATTATTATTGTTTACTTGCACAAAGTTAAATTATTTTTAAGAACAAAACTCTTGAAATCTCCTTTAGGATAAAGGCAACAACACCGAAGTCCCCATATGAAGCAGGGTGCTAAAAATAACTTCAACAAACAATAAAAATCTTCAACAGGTTATAGACAACACTCCCAAAAAATTCCTATTTGAATGAGGAAAACACTCCAAAAGTCCGGATTGCATTAAAAATATAAATCCCTATTATTAATAAGTACATCAGTCCCAAAAAGTCTCTATTGGAATAAGGACATTAAAGGCCTTAAAATTCCTAATATACAACAGTATTTAAACAGCATGACCACTCCCACTAAAAAGTTCGGGACAAAAAGTTCGAAAAACCCCATTTGAACATGGTTATCAACATTTTCCTAAACATTCAAATAAAATGGTGCTTAAATCGGAGAATAAATATAAGTCGTCCATGTAATCAGTATTAAAAAGAAAAATATAGCTTCAAGTAAAAGAGACAGCTAATTTCAAAGGAATTTCTCAGCACAAATGACGCTAGTTATAGTAAAATTTATGAATGCTATAATAAAACGCTAAATGAAGTAAAAGTTCGCTAAATTGGTATTTTTTAGTATACAAATTAAGTAAGTGTCGTAAAATTCCCCAACTAATAAAACATAGTATTGAACAGTACAATCTTAACAACCAAATAAGCTGTTAAAATAAAACAGAAAAAAAATCACTAAATTTTATTAGATAAGGAATAATATTGAAAACCGCGCCAATTAAATAGCTAAGTATTTTAAAAACTAACCAAAAATTTTGGCATGGAATAAAATTACTGAATTATTTAGCGTTTGATAAAATAATTGAATCATTCAGTGCCATCTATTGAAAAACTTTCTGTTTAGATTCATTCAAACATACAATTTGCTAACAATATAGCGCACGAAGCACTATTTGACAATATCATGAAGCCAAAGACTCGAATCAATAGAAAAATTTCTCCATGTGTACGGTAGAGCCCTAATGCACTATAATTAGGCTTGCCATACGTCCCGGTTTGACCGGGACAGTCCCGGTATTTTGCTCTGGTCCCGGTATCCCGCCCAGTTTTATCAATGTCCCGGAAACGGCTTTAAGAAGTAAAAAGTAATGAATTTTTGTTTTAAGAATCTTTTGTGAAGAAGTTAAGAATCTTTAAGATGACAGAGCATTAATGAGGAAGTCCGCTGCAAGAGCATTGATTTTATGTAAAATAAGCCTTGGGCCTTTGTTGCTCTGACTTTTATCAGAAATATGAGTAGTTTGAAAACAAAGAGTAACATTGTTAACTTATTAATTGCTTTTTTAGTTTGACAAAGATGTTATTTTTAAATGATTTTTGTAGTTAGACAAAAAGTTGTAGTTTAAAAAATGAGATTTAGTAATTAACTGTTCAATTGAACAACTTTATGAAGTATTTTAAACTTTATTTTATTAACACTTCTTTCTAGATGGTTGACCAGAAATAATTCTGATTAAAAAGGAAAAAAAAAATACCTTTTTAAGTAAATTAAGTAGCAAAAATGCCTTTTTTATTTTTAAAAAGGTGGGTAGACTAACAATTTAGGGTTCCAGATTCCCCACTAACGCTTCTTGCGAGGCTCAAAAAAAGGCTTAAAACTCACCATTTTGCTTTTAATTTTTTAAAATTTCCCCAGACTCCCCCCCCCCCCTGCTATCCCCCAGACTCCCCGCTATGCCCATCCCATATTAATGTGTTCCGGTTTCACCAACCAAAAATATGGCGAGTCTAACTATAATGCAACATTTTGAACCATGTATTGACACATACTTAAATCAGAAGAATATTATTGATAGTAATTTTGGTAAGGCTTTGAAAAGTTGCTGAATGTAAAAGATCATAAGACTAAAGCAGCTTTTACACACACGTTCTCAACCGCGGTCCGGACGGCGAGCCATTCAGATCCGCGGTCAAGAGCGTGCGTGTAAATGCAATTTTAGGACGCTCAAGAGCGCGGTTAAGAATGACACTCAGATGCGCGCTCAAAAAAAAATTAAGGCAATACTCTTTTTAATGTGGTGGGTATATCGTACTTCCAGAAATTGACTCCAGCCTACGCTTTTACCGTAGGGTCTTGTTGGTGTGTAAATCCGGTCCTGTCAGTGTTCTTTTAAACATAATAAGGAAAAAAATGACTAAAACGTAAAGAGGGGTGGACATAGGATTTTTCTGAGAAGAGGATAATTAAACTGTCGTTTTATCTACCTTCCGGAAAATTTGTTTTAAAGGGAAACGTTTTTTAAGTATTAGTTCGTTTCGTTATTCATCATCTATATAAATAAAACCGAAAGTTTGTGTGTGTGTGTGTGTGTGTGTTGTCGATCGCCTCCTGGCGAGATGGAACGGTGCAGAGGTACGAAATTTTGGTTACAGGTACCTTGGGTCAGGTCCTCGTGCACCTCGAAGAGTTTTTCCGAAAATTCGAATTTGTTCTTTTTTTATTCCAATTTTAAGAAAAACTGTTAATTTTTAATTATCTCATCGAAGAAATGTCCCACGTTTTAGGTTTTTGCAGCATATTGATGCCCGTAAAAAAACTGCACAAGATGATCTTTTTCTGAAGTTCGTAGAACAAATAGAACACGCGCAACGTTAATTTAAAGTGGTTTTCGAATTTTAAAACGAGGCTTACCTCTGAATTTATCTGCTCAATTTGCGTGTTTTCGCCAAAATAAATATTACTTTTGTCGCCAACTAGATGATTTCTGAAAACGTAAGATTGAAAAAATGCTTTTTTATCTTTATTCATGCCGTTTTATAAGCGAAACACATTCTAAAAATTCATTTCATTTTTATACATATTTTGTGGAACTGCAGACGAATTTTATTACTTTCCCTTCCGGTTGATCTCCTTCCTTTTTTGGAGATTTAATAGTATAGTAACAGTTCAACAATTGCATGAAATCTTATAGTAGGGTGTCCGTTTTATCAACGAAACAAATTCTGAAAAATCATTTCATTTTTATGGATATTTTGCGGATTATTAACTGCATGCAATTTTTAATGTTGATTTTTCTTTCTTTTTTGATGTTTTAATATTTATTTCTTCGATAAGAGCTAGGTTGGAAGGTCTTCGATATCGCTTATTTTTGATGAAATTTAAAATTTCGCAAGGTGGTGATAACTTTTTACCCTCCCATCTTCCAGTTAATTGTTCTCAATATATTATTTTGCGCTTCGTAACTGTTCCAAACCGCGCCCAATAATCCTTATCCGTAATATTGTTCTCATTTAATTCAATACATAATTTACACTATAGGATCATGGCGTATTTGCGAAATGCTGCCATTATTTTATTGCATTTTGTCGATTATTGATTCCATATTTTACACAAGTGATTTATTTTCTAACATTTATTTAATTATTGTACTGTCTATTTGGCGCCATTTCGGCAGAATTTAGTTATTTTCTTCTATCAACTTAAGTTTCACACGTCAGAATTTGTTCAGCATTAAACATTTTCTAATTTAAATGTGCATCTGCCTTTTGACATAATACTTTCTTTTCTTTCGTTTTCATCCGAATTTTATGAAAGTGCTATTCAATTGAATTTTCAGGAAATGTTTTGACGATTTTGCAAGCGTGATTTTTAGGAATTTTGATGGGGAATTTAAAATGGACTGCTGGGTAATTTTAGGAACAGTAGCTCTTGAAGGTCAGTATTCTATTTTTAGTCACTGAAGTTCTTATTGTAATGGATATTTTTTGGGACTAATGTCATTATTCTATTAGGCATGTTTAGGAATAGTCGTCTTTAATGAAATGTGGGGCTTTAAAGAACGTTTTTTTTATTGTTGCAGAAATATTCAGGGAGTTTTGTTCTTGATCTGATGGACATTTTTAAAGAGAGTACTGCTCTTTTTCTGATATGAAAATTTAGATGTATTGTGGTCGATATTTTAATTGTGATTTTTACGGGCTCTTGATATCATTTTGGCACAATTATCCCGCTGTATATGTGCATTTTAGTTACTATTTCTCTTACTCTAATTGCAATTTCTATGAACTTTTGTCGGCATTTTAATGTGGATTTTTAATGGGCCCTATTTTGGTCTAAAAGTAATTTTTCTAGGCTGTTCGTTTTAATGCAGTCGTGGTTTTTAATGAATTGTACTGTCTAAATACGATTTTTATGGACTGTTGCCTATTTCCTACTTGGATTTTTTACGAAAATTTTTTCCTATACATTTACAACAGAATTTTTGACATGCGTCACTTGGCCTGCGAATGATGCAATTTTATCCCGCGCAACGCCGGGCATGTCAGCTAGTCCTCAATAATAGTGAGTGGTGATATTCGAAAATTTTAACAAAGGGTTCGCTTTTCAGAAAATTTTTCCTTAACAATTTTTTTCCCCACTCTAATGGTGCATAGCAACATTTTCTCAAAAATTGACCTTAAGATACCCATATAAATTAAAAGATGCATTCGCACAATTAAGTCAGTTAAATTTAACATTGTTTATACCAGAATTTTGTTTCGTAAAAATTAATAAAATAGTATTCAAAATGGTTTAATTTGCGTAAATTTTTTGATATTTTTCTTTCAAAATATTTTATAAACTTGGGAAAATTGGATTTTTTAAATTTAAAAACGTCACAGGGAAAGCAGTTAAGCGTGAAATATCGTTTATAAATCATTTCATTTCGAGGTATTACTATAATAATAGACATAGCCCTAGTGTTAACCCCTTGAAGCGCAATTTTTCTTTTTTAGAAAAACTGGTAAAAAATGTTCGAGTTTTTTCTTTGTCAGAAAATGAATCTATAGGTGTATAGTATCGATTGTTTTTGGCAATTTCAGCTGTAGGGGATGACTAGAGGGGGGGGGGGGGTGTAAAAGTTGAATAAAAAAATTATTATACAAATAAAGTGTAAACGAATCTCAGACAGGCATTAGAAATAAAATAACGCGATTCAAGATCGCCCGTGAGAGACACGGGCATGTGCAGATTTGCCGGTACTTTTCTCCCGTGTCAGACACGGGCAGATGCGTTAAGGGGTTAAACAAGGTTCCTTTGAAAATTTTAACTACTGGTTCCACTGAATATCACCACTGATATTCGTTGATCATCATATGGATGAGGGGGAGGGGGCATTAATTGCACCCATTGCTTTCCCCTTGTACCCGCTCCTGAACTTTTTCATGAGAAATCTGAAAACTACTATACTCTGAACCATGAAGGATTTATTTACTTTTGATGCATCGACCTTATGATATTAACGTGTAGCGGTATAAAATAAAAGAATTAGAAAAAAAAAACGTCAGCTGCTTGCTCGAGGGAGAAGAAATTCTCTACAGCTGCACTGCAACGTCATGACGAGGTCACAAGCTATTTTTTATCCGCTCGCGACCGTTGACTGTGACGCAGTTCCTCAGGATGGCCTAACACCAGTGACTATTTTTTGGAGAATTCAAGTGATTATTCAAATTCAATATTTGAATTAGAAACGGTATACATGTAGAGTTTTTTTTTTTTTTTAATATTCCGAACAGTATCCTGCAGAAACAGTGGAAATCAAAATGTAAACGTTGTGCGTTGCTCTGCTCTGTATTTCTCCTCTTTGGATGAAGCAATCGCCGTGGGACTATACATAAAGTAAAAAACGCAAAAAGAAATCTTGGTATAGGGAGGATAATGTCACGTAGTAGAAAATAGGTCTAACTTGGATTGATATTTCTTTTCAGTTGGCTGTTTTTAAATGTGCTTCAAAATTTAATTTCATCAATTAATAAAAATGAAGAAATAAATAACAGTAAATGAAAGAAAGAAATTGGAAACAAATTGTTAACATTGCTATTCCTCCTCACCTCCGAATTATTAAAATTCAATAAGAGTTGTAAGTATTTTATATTTGTAATGTACAATATTTATTTGTAAGACACTTTTATGCGAAGTGGCAAGACGTGGATCTTCTGGTTTTGGACATGCTTAAAATTTAAATGAAGTACTTCACAAAGAAATCTATAAATCGCATTTTTCTTTCTTTTTATTATGCGAAATGATTGAGATTTTTCGTAGGAAAGGAAAATTAATAATGCATGAAGTCAAAAAATATTTTTAATGTCCCCGCATCATACAGGGTGGGGCAGAATTAATGACCTGGTTTTTGACGATGTATATAAAAAAATCTAATACAATTTGAGACTTGAAACTTTATTTATTTTGATCTTTGGATAATCCCATTTTTTTTACATTAAGGGGGGAAATACGTGTAAAAGGTCTCAAAAAATTAAATTTTTTTTTCTTCATAAATCGATTCTTCAACTATTCAATAACATACCCTGAGTGAATATTTCAAAGCAAAATTCCATGGCGTTGAAAAGTTAAAAGCATTTGCGCGAGCGCCCCTTTTGGAGCGGTTGAGCAGGTAGTCCCTCATGAATGACTTGAAGTTTCTGAAGGGTATTAGAGTACGTAAGCAGATGTCCTTTTATTTTTTTTAACAATTTAGACCTCGGATAGAAATTTCTATAAGAATTAGTATCTTATAAGTATAAAAAAATGATTCATTTACTGCCTTAAAATTACCTTCAATGCCACACTTTCTTTCAAACGCGCTTTCTCAAAACTACTTTTTTCGAATTTGCGTACACTCTAGCTCGCAGAGTTTTTGATCAATCCTTATCAAATTTAGCACGCATTTTCTTTATATATACACGCTTTAGTTGAACTAGAATCATAAACATATCTTTTTTTTTTACTTTTTTTATTGTAAAAAAAGAACAAGTAGAAACGGTTAAAAATTGTACTTAATTTTCCCATTCTAAAATAAATAGAAAATTTCGATTTTTTGTGATGATTTTAGTTCAACTAGAAGAGACACTTATAAAAAAAAGTAGATTAAAAAAAAAAGATTTCAGATAAAAATTGTGACCTCCAGGATGTACGCAAACTGCCGACCCAGGTGGCGACTTACAATGTGCAGCAGCTGATATCTCCGGGATTTTTCAAGAAAAATGTTTGAAAATTTCAGTAAATGTTCTTCAATATATCTATAAAATAACCTCAAAATCTCAATAAAATATATATTTATTCTTTATACGTTAAACAAAATCATGAAAATTGCTCGTAATACGCCGTTTTACACGTATCTCCCCCCTTAAGTTTTGAACACCACCTCAACAACATGGCGGCCTTCAGCACCAGCACACTGATGCAGTCCCTTTCTGAAGTTTTGGGAAACTTTTTGGCACATTTCAAGGGGTACGGCGGAAGTATGGGGATGATGTTTCCAAACGTTTTCCTTCAAATAACACTGCAGAAAAAAGGTTAGGGACCGTAACATTAAGCGGAATATTGAAATGCATGGAAAAATAGAACTGCATGAGTGTATTGCTGCAGAAGGCCGCCATCTTGCTGAAGTGGTATTCAAAATTTAATGTTAAAAAAATGGGATTATATACAGATCAAAATATAAAAAGTTTTGAGTCTCAAATTGCATTGTTTTTTTTTTTTTTAATCTCTCAAAACCGGATTATTACTTCTACCCCACACTCCACACTAGTATGTTTGTATAAAGTAGCGTGCCCTGGATTTTGCTTGGAAGGGGAATCAAGGTCAGAATCGGGATTACGCGGATAAACTGGATATTAATTTTCTCGGATGACCGGTTATCCGACCTCTCATGTTTGACGAATTCGTATCGGATATCCAGCTCTGGTGTTTAGAACCTGTAAATTGTATGTACATTTTAAACATCCCGACGGTTCCAAACACGTCATGAGTTCTGATTTACATAGGGATCATTCATAAATGATGTCACGCTTCGAAGGGGGAGGGGGGTTCTTGAAATTGTGACAAACTGACAAGAGGAGGGGGGTAATAAGAAGTGTGACATTTCGTGACCAAGCGCGGAGGTAGGGTCAAATATGGGAAAAAAGCGTGACATCATTTATGAACGGTCCCATATATCTTCAAAACATACTCATTAATTCCCATTTTAAAAATTTGAGTCTGACATGAGGGATAACCGAATCTTTCGTGCTGTATCCGTATCGGGTTTCGGGTATTTTTAAAAAAACCGATTGGATACCGGATTACCCCCCTTTTTTTTGTACACACTTGGTTGACACGAAACGACAAAAATTCACAAAATTGTTCGAATTAGCCATGTTATTCGTAACCACCATGAATGAATAAAATTTTAATAAAAATAAAGAATTGTATATACCTGTATTTACTGTAGTTTTAAAAATTATCAAAGGGCAATGACACAATGAGTAACTGTAAATCAATTTTTGTTCAAATCCTTTCATTTCCTGACATACAATAGTCAGGCTTAACAAGAAAAAAAAAAGAGAGAAAGAACCAAAGAAGAAAACCGTTCCATTGCTAGATTGAATGGGACTAAAATTTAATCTTATTGAAGCCCATCTGCACCCTACTTTTTGTTTAAATTGTTCCATTACTTCTGACTTCTGGAGATATAGCAGTCACATCAAACGAGGAAACGTTTGATTGTTTGAAAAAGATACGTGCCAAAATTAATCAGCACTAATTCCTATCAGGATCTATTTGTGCGCTGTACGCCAAACTTCATCCGATTGCATACATTGCGTAGTGAATTAGAATCCCACAAATGCATCTTTAGCTTCACTAATGACCAAAAAAAAAAAAAAAAAGGCTTTGCTTTAATAATGTTGAAGAAACAGATTTTATAAGAATCGGTTAAAAATGGGGCTGTCATCATATATACCACTTCTGATTTTGCTAAAACTTTCAACTGATGATTTTAGAAGACACCTATCCCCAATTTTTTTTTCCTTCGTGACTTACAAAAACTCACAGAGTAGATCTCGGTCCAGTATTGCTCTTCTCAAATCGACATCGATTTTCTCCGTAATACACTTATTGATTTCCGTGATAAAGTTTGGGGAGCCCTACCAGGCTGCATTGAAGACAGCCAAAAATTTACAAAATAATTCGGTTTAACTACGAATTAAAGGAGAATAAAATCAGAATTACTTTGGCTGATGCGCAATGCACAAAAATACTGGATCGATACCTGCTTTCATAGGTGTAACCAGAGGGGGGGTTACCCCAATTGGGTTTTTACTTATTTAGGCACACCAAAAAATTTCTGGCTACGGCCTTGCAAAGCACATATTTTTTTTTCCCCTAAGAAAATTAAACACTTATGCATATGATTTTATTTCCTCTTTCTCTGAAGGGTTGTGATCATGACCAAAGTATGCAGCTCATAATAAAGAGGACTTTTCAACTGGTTATAATCAACCCCCTTATCACCTTGGGGGGGGGGGGGGGGACAGCGAAAGGTGTCTTCAATCACCGTACCACACACAGACAAACAGAGATCCTTTCAATCACTCCAGAGGGTTTTCTTTCCTTCTTGATGTCTTTTTTACCCAAAGGCAGCAATTTGGGAATACAATCGCACAAATAATGAGTTTCGTGGAAAATATTCTCTACTGTGATGGAGTTTTGTTTTCTGATAAACCGGTGTTGTGAGCTGGGGTCTGAAAATGAAGGACCCCTCGCCAAAAATTGTCCTAATGGGTTAAACCCTCAAGCCAGGAAGGAATGCTCATCAAGAAACTTAAAGAGCAGTTTGTATTTATTCAGGGCCTTAGAAAAGAGAGAAGGGCTGGCTCATGTCGCGAGAAGAGCTTTGGGGGAATGAAATCCGTGGGTTTCCGTGACGTCACCGTGGAAGCAAGTGAGGGATTGATCAATGTTTTTCAATGGGAAAAAGAGTTATTTCCTTCATATTTTTGGGCATGAAAGCTTAATTTTTTTTTCAAGTTATATGAATCATCTTACGTCATATCCCTTGCTGCTAGTGTATATGACGCGATTATGTTTTATAAGAATAATTTTAAACTCGAATGAAAATTTAAAAGCAAACATTGATTATGAGTGACATAAAAATGTAAACATTATGAAATAAAACCAGAATTGAATACAAATTAAAATTATTTTATGAATAACAGAAATGAGAATGTATTTGAGATATTGAATTCGTTAACTGCTCAAAAATTCTTTCCCAGATTTGAAAATAAATTCTTCTTCCTCATTTACTTTTTAAAAATGTATCTTATCCGAAATTGCTGAAGACAGAGGTTAATTATGACTATATAAGCAATTTTATATTAATAATGTATTTAATTACAGATAGTAATTAAAAATAGCAAAATATAGAAACTATAATAGTTATAACAAGCTGTAATAATGCTAACAGAAAGGAAATGTTCACATTTCCAAACTGTACTGGAGCACGTAATTAAAGATTATGAAATAATGTTTACATTTGAAAACTTTTTAGACAAGGGTGTAGCTGTCAGTATTTTCAACAGATATTTCATAACAAGACATCAATTTTATGGTTCACTATAAGTAATATTAGTATTAAATACAAATCATAACAACTCGAATTAAGGAATAGTTAAATACAAATAATGTCACTCAGAGACATTGATACCCACGAGCGGGGTTCATGGCGCAGAATGCGTCATTGAACATTAAAATTATTTTATTAATCTAAAATGAAAAGATATTCAAGTCAATCAAATAGATAATTCCTTTTAAAAACCTAAACTTACATTTAGAAATAATAACGCAATAAAATTGAATAATGCGTTTTAAAAATGTGAGAAAAATTGAAGAGCTCTTCTAAATGTTTTCAAAATCATTTTACAATATAAATTTTTAAACTATAATAGTTCACTTTTGATTAAAAAAAAGATTAATTTTAACGTTAAGATTCTTTATTTCTGCATTATTCTGGATTTATTAATAGTTTAATATATTTATTTTCGGGCTTTATGAAAATGAAAACCAGGAAAAAGCGATTACATCTTTATTCACATTCGGGAAATTACATGAGCAGGTTACTTTGTGACACTTTTAAAAGATGAAATATTCAAAATTAGGCTTTCTTTTATAAAATATATAATTGGAAATGGAATTAATGAAAATATTTTTGATTAGTTGTAGAAATATTCCTTATAATTTTTCAACAAAACAATGTAAAATTGAAAATTGAACATGCGAAACACAGGAGAAATACGGAAACTTTAGCCACTTGCTTCCGCAACGACGTCAGAGACCGGGTTTTCCTCCCCTTTTTTTTTGGATTTCGGCAAAACTGAAATCAAAGACATGAGCCAGCCCAGTATTTATTTATGACTTCCTGTCCAAAAACCCATTTTGGTAAAATCTGTTTTGTAGATGATTGTTGCCGATTAGAAAACTGATGAACTGTATTTGCATTGCATGCTCATTTACAGATGTTCTCTCATTTCTTATATTTTAAATGTTTTTTTTTCTTATTATGGTCCATCACTGATTGCATTACGACTCTGAAAATCATCCGTTCAACGTTTCCAATCTCACTGCTACGGTTTAATGCTGCATTTTAATTTACAATCAAGTATTATTTATATTTTAGCTAAATTTTTAATTATTTTCGATACATAATAATTTTTGCACTCCAGCGATGGACACGTTCGTCATCCAAAAAGAAAAGAAAATTTGATTCATACGCTTCCACTTCTGAGGTATGTTTTGTTACAAATTTAACAAAATTTTTAGAAATTTATTGTGGGGATGAGTATTTTTGTAGGGGAATTTGGATTTTTTTCTCTAAAATTCCACTATTTTCCAGTTTTAATATTATGAATGCCTGGACATAGAAGATTGCTTAGCGCTAAATATTGAATTTTCTATTACGTTTGAATTACGATCTAGTAATGAATGTTTAATGTTTTTGTGAATCAAGGCCGTATCCAGAGAGGAATGGGGGACCCCCCCCCCCCCAGAAATCTTTTGTAATGTATCATATATTCCTCCCTGAAACTTTGCTTAACATAAGTGTGTCGAAGTCTGGGCCCCCTCGAAAAAAAATTCTGGACACAGCCTTGTCTCCGGAGCAGGGGGAGCATGTTAAGAATTAGGAAGGGCAGTGTATGCTTCAAAACCATACCATTTATATACACATATATATAGATATATATGACTAGAAATGGATGTTAATATGAATTTTATTACATATATGATAACTTTTTTATGTATATATAGTAGATGTATGTTTAGATCTTTGGTGAATTTAGAAGAATGGGTATTTGGGGCTTCTGAAACTTAAATTTTTGTAACTGGTCTTACATCTATAATGCTTAGGCTAACTCCGAGGGCTCTTCCCAGGAAACTTTTTGAAATCTTCCTAGCAATGCAATTTCGGGATACATTGGTGATGTTAGAGGAAACAGAAAGGAGTTTGGTTACTCTGCCCCCACAATTTTTTCTCAAAATAAAGTCTTACGTGTCTTTTAAGTTACTTTTGGTGTCGCTCGTGATAGTGTTCAATGTCCTTTCCCTGAAGGTGTTTCTGAAAGTAAAGTGTCTTAAAAGCGTAATTTCTTTTTTCTTTCTTTTTTTAAAGCTTGTGAT
The DNA here is from genome assembly GCA_038502835.1 of Octonoba sinensis. Lineage (NCBI taxonomy): Eukaryota > Metazoa > Arthropoda > Arachnida > Araneae > Uloboridae > Octonoba > Octonoba sinensis. Next base: position 126,688,717 of record CM076599.1, read on the forward strand.
CTGAATTTTTTTGCCGGGGGGGGGGGAGGAGTTGACTTGCTCCGAGGGGGTAGCTCCACCCCCCGGGAGATGCCTGAAATAAACACGGAGTATATCTTTAGAGACAAGTATTTATGACTGGTAAATTTTCAACTCTTTTACACTTCTTATTGGTGTTTAGTCTGTACATTTTTTGGGTGACCCCCCACCCCCTTTCACCAACCCTAGTTACGCCTATGCCTGCTTTAGGACTTTTTGTGGGTTATATTTTTATTAATTTTTTGGGGAGGGGGGGAATAGTTAGTATTCAAGAGAAGAGGCCACCATAAAAATTTCAGCAAAGCCAAAAAAGTTGTGTAAATGACCAGTCCGACTTTAATGAAATCTGCTGCGTGTTATGGCATAGACACACAGCAAAATGAGAAGAGGAAAATGAAACAGGTAGCATAAAGGGTAAAGTGGAAAAGTGGATGGCATCAAAAATTAATGGTTGCCAAACAGCCGGGATTTTGAAGAAGAGGAAACAAGCATCCCTTCCCGCGCTCAAATGTACTACGTACTTCGTGATGTGATACCAAAGAACACGCAGTGACCTCTCCTCTGCAAAAAGGACGAAAGCGCTCCTGGGCTCCCCGGAAAATTCCGAGCTCCTCCCCTCTCGCTTCCGTTCCCCCGCAAACTGACAAAAACGTCCTCTCTAATAATACGGGGGTCAACTCCACACTATTTTCCGCAACATAGAACTTCAAAATCTGGTCCTACTTGTCCAAAAAAAAAAAAAAAACAGAAAGGAAAAAGAAAAGAAAAAAAAAGGGCCTTCTTTCCGTGGATCTTGTGCTATTGTTAGTGGATAAAAAATAAACCTTATTAGGTTTTCCTCCGTTGGATCTTTTTGAACGTGCATCTTTGCCTGGGGGACCTCTTGGTTTTGAATCTTATTATTAGCGGACACGGGGCACGTCAAGGGGGCCCGTGGCAGTGGTGTAGCTAAGGGGGGGGGGGATGTCACTCGTTCTAGGGTGACACCCGGCCATGAAGGGGGAAACAATAAAGCTTTAAAAGCGCAAAATGATGAAAAAAATACCTTGAACTGGATAGTTTTTTCTATCATTTTCTTTTCTACTTTCTGAGCAAAGTGCTTCCTTGCAAAAACATTCAAAGAGGTTTTTATTGCTAAACACACCATTGCCGTCAACAAATACATTAAATACTATAACTCCGATGATACGAATGGTATTTTTTTCCTTTTTTTTTTGCTGGGCTTTGTTCATTCTTTGCCTTCCTCCTTTTTTTTTGTGGCATCACGGATAACTGCCCCGGGTGTCACCTATGCTAGCTACGACACTGGCCCGTGGATCTCCATTAGAAAACGGGGTAAACAATGATGAATATTTTCAATTAGGATCAACATTCAACACAGTAGCCATTACTAAGTATGATGGATTTCTCGAAGTACAAATGTATTAATGATAGTTGTGTTGTTAATAACCCCATCATTCGTTTGCGGGGAAAATAATACTTGCCTCTTTGAAGAAGAAAAAAAAAAAAAAAAAAACGCAAGTAAAATGAGTAGGGGAGACTGGGTACGTTTGAAACAAAAGACGGTTGAAACAGGGTTGATATCTCCTGCGCAGTGTGCAGTATGGTGATGGGTGCGAGAACGAGCTCGAAAGAAAGTCTAAACGCGAGGTTCATTGTTGCACCCATCTCAGTCAAAAAAGTTTTTTATAAGAGGCCCTATTGTGTTTTGATAAGCAAAAGTAAGTATTTTTGTTCAAAGATTTTCGTAATTATTATGGCTTTTATTAAAGTAAGAGTATTGAGCACTTTTTTCCATTTGAAGTGAAGCTTGTTGAATATGGTAGCGTCATTAGTTTTGATATAAAATTATTGTAACCATTCCTAAAAATGGTTTTGTACTGAATGGTAGGGATGGGGACGGTTGAACCATTTTATGTGGGTACGGTTGAAACAATATATTTATTTAAATTTTGCGTTTTCTGGATGCCGAGGGTTCGTATAAGAAAGACTTTGAGAGGGCAGGTTAACTTATGCTTGTTCAAAGCCGAAGGACAGCAAACAGAGGTCGGAAAAACAGGAAGTAGACAGTTTACACAGATAACCAGAGAAGGAAGAGATAAGAAAGATACATGAAGACAAATAAAGCGTCAAGCGTGCAAAAGCTAAGCAACTTACCAAAAAAGATTCGATATGGGTAACGGTAAAAGAAAACCACAAACACGAGGTAGACACAACAGGAATCATCATCAAAGGAAGAAGGAAGAGGAGTGCTTTTGCCTTGTTTGTATGTAGCAGTATTCAGAGAGCAGATCTGGAGAAAAATGGAAACAGCGCACAAATTGTAAACTGTGGGCTCATGAAGAGTGCACAGAAGGTGGTTTTCGTTATGTTTGTCACAATTGACTCTGATTGATTTGAAAACCAAAACCTATAATTAGATATTTAATTTTAGTTCATTTTCCAATTATTTTTCTAGTCAAAGTGCCATGAGTTAAGTTTTTGCTCACTTTTTGTTTTTGAAAGTGTTCCTTTATTTGATTTTTATGATTGTTTAATAGTTTTAATGAGATAAATAATAAATAAAACATGTTAAAATATTAAATTTCGTATTTTTGGCATATGTTTCAGCTGACCCCAATCACTGTTTCAACCGCCCCTGGTATGGGGACGATTGAAACAATTGAGATTTTTAACAAATTTCATCTTATATTAAAAATGAAACATCGCCAAATCAAACCATTCTGCCCATTATTAGACAGAATCCCGCTCTTGTATTTATCATATCCCCTTCATCGATCATCGCTAAGTTTATTAGCGGTTATTCTATGGACGATATAAGCTAAATCGTTTCAACCGTACCCAGTATCCCCTACATTATATTGAAAGAAAACAAGTATTTTCAAATGAACCAGTGCAAACTCATTCGATATAACGATCTGAGTACGTCTTTGCAGGAGCGGATCCAGGGCTGGGCAATCCGAGCGAACACATAAGGCCCCGCTGCAAGCAGTGCCCCAAAATAGCCCACAGAGATAATAATAGCCGCGTTCACATGGCACTTTTGTAGCCCGCAAATCCCCTCTCCAGTTCCGAAAAAACCCGTTTGGAAAAAACCCCGTTCACATGAGAAAAGAGGTTTTGTCTCGGAAAGCGGTTTTACCCATCATCCTTTGCGCACGTTTACAATTTTTACGCATGCTATTGCCGTTTTCTTGCTTTCGCTTTTCTGAATGTTACAGTTTAAAACAAATTCTAGGGAAAGACTCGGCTGAGGATGTTTTAGACCTGATTTTTTGAAAAAAATAATTGCATTCACGATTTAAAAATTACATATAATTGCTTTTGTTTAACATGTTTACATTGTTTTGCTAATGCTTTTTTGTAAGAGCTGGAATCTAGTAAACGAAATGATGTATCTTTTGAAAATTAAGATTTTGCATTATAAAAAATGCATCTTTCTTAAAGAAAAAGGAAAGAGGTGTTCTAAGTAAATTAAGAGCATGAAAGATCGTTGCTTTTTTCTTACGATTCAGGAATATTTACAAACATTTTGCTCATAATATCTTAAAAGCAAACAAGGTTGCTAAGGGCAAACTGATTAACCAGAATATTGCCAATTGCATACATATGCTGCATCTAGCAATCAATATCAAGACATTTTATTTTATGTACAGGTGGTGGTTATGCATCGTTTATGAGACAATTGAATATTAATTCCAAATATAGAATTAATTATGACACCCAAATGACTTATCAACAAACATAATCAGACAACAAATAAAGTTCATGATGTATTTGAAAAATAGAAATGATCAAGATTCAAGCTACGTGTGTTCTTATTAAAACCAAAAATGCAACGTTATGTATTTGTTTTTTTTATTGCAGGGAGTGTAACTGAATTAAATGGAGAATTGTTATCTTAAATAAAGGGGGAAAGACCGTTCAAAGCTCTGCATTTTCATATATATATATATATATGTGTGTGTGTGTGTGTGTGTGTGTGTTAAAGATGCAACGAATATTCGGCCACTATTCGGTATTCGGCCTGCTCAAATAGACGTTTCTTGATTTAGCCGAATATTCGGTCTTTCCGAATACTGATCATTATTCGGCCGAATAGTTCTGCTCCGGTAGAAATGTACAAAAATAAAGAAATTGGTAGATTTTAAGCATTTAAAATTGCATTATAGTTATTGTAAAAGAACACATTAGTATATAATTTTAATAAATAAAAATTAATTTATAAAAAACTACTTTTTTTAAACATTGCTTTTAGGTTTGATACAGTTACAATATTGTATTTTATACTTAGCATTTGCTCACAAATGCTGGCAATAGTTAATTATGATGAAGAATGTGAGACTTTTATTTTGTTTAGTAGCACAGTGGAAGGCAGACTTTGTGTGAGTAAACTGATTTATTGTGAATATTGGGTAAGATAGCAATGGGAAAAGCCTAGAACATATCATGAATATTAAGATAGCATAAGTTATTGGGCTTTTTAAATTAAAAAAATATATTCCAGTTAGATGCATGAAATTTTAATAGATCTTGTAAAAATAGGTATGTAAAAAGCCATAAAATAAAAATATACTTTTATAGCTTTTAAAATATCTTCATGAAATTATTTGGAGCAAGGTAAACATTCTAAACAATAGTATTCCTTTAATTTGAATTTTGAAATTAATAAAATAATGCTAATGCTTACCAATTTTATTGCATTCAAAACAATACAGAAAATACATTAATTTTAGGTAGTTCTGGATTCTTAAACAGAATTAAATCATACATCATAGATTATTGTGTGAAATTGGTGTTTTACGTGGTGAGTACTTTTAAAATTTAGAAAATACTTTCTATTACCACGATTTTCTAGAAATTTTAATATTCGGCTTCGGCCTAGGAGAAATTGCCGAATATTCAGATAATTATTATATTCTATTTTTTTAGCCGACTTCACAAAGGAGGAGGTTATATATTCATACCGTATGGATATCGGTTTTTTGTTTGTCCACCCATAACATCTCACAGGATGAGCCGATTTTCAAGATTTTGATTTTTTTTTTAATCCATCGAGGGTGGTTGCTCAAACGGAATTTATCATTCAAATGACTAGTTTTTAGTGCCATTCACTCAAAGAAGGTTTGCCTTTTGATATGGATTTTTTAAAAATAGAGTATTTATGTAAAAAATGGATTTACACCAAAAATAATAAAATAAAGTCCCTTTCGGAAAAAAATAGAACCGACTGCAAATTATAAATTGCGTTAAAAAGTGAAAACTAATTTAATTCTTTAAACAACATCGATACGATTTTTAAACATAACTTTTGAAGTCGGTGCAAAATCATGATAGGTTTTGATTCATGATTACTTTTGTAATCATGAATAAATTACAAATATAAATGGCCCCGAGTTTGTAACAGTTTCAATGTAAAGTAACACATGACGTAATGATGATTAGGTAATTGTGCGCAGGCTTCAAAAGTTATATTTAAAAATCGTATCGATGTTGTTAAAGAATTAATTTATTTTTCACTTTTTAGTGCAATTTATAATTTAAAGTCGGTTCTATTTTTTCCAAAAATTATTTTATTTTGATGTACATTATTTATGTATAAGTAATTTTGAAAATCTCAATTATTTTTAAAAAAAATTCTGAACAGTAATTTCTAACCCGGTTAGTTTTATTTATAAACACCACAGGGTTGTGTAAGAAAAACCTGATATGGCACAGCCAACAAAATTATGCCTACATATTAATCGCATGCATGTGTCGTTTCAAAATAAAAGATACGTTTTTAAAAGTTTAAACCTTTATGTATTTCTTATTCCTTAGTTTTAAAGACATTTAAGGACATGAACTAATAAAAATGAACAAACCGATGTCACTATGATGAGTACGACAAATTATTTCTGCGTTTCAAGATAAGAAATTACTTTTTCAATAATGAATGAAAAAATAAAAGTAACAGTACTCTTCTACCTTAGTACTAACATGTATGGAAACGTACAAGATCATAGGATTTTTCATCTTAATTTTTCTTAAATTTATTACATCTAGAGATGACAAAAGATATACACAAAATTGAAAAATAAACATAAAAAAAATTACAAGTAAGAAATAATTTTTATTGCTGTACTTTTAGCCTATTTCATTTAAAATCCTCAAGTTGCGCGCACACCATACGAAACGCGCGAACTGTCAATCAAAAGTTAACTCATGGGGAATCGAGAGTGCTGCGCGAATGGCATGCTGGGTAGAAACCCCGCAAAAATCCTGCTCTTGGGCAGGAGGCAACTAGACCCACCATTTACCCGGTAAAAAACCGGAATGCGGTGATAAGCAGGGTACAAGCGGGTTATAAGAGTGCCATGTGAACGCGGCTAATGAGAGCCCTCCAACAGGATTTCGCCCAGGATCTTGCATGGATAGGAGCCGCCGATGCTTTTCTGTATAAAAGATTGAAAAATGCATGAGAAATGCTGTTCATATTCATTTCTAGGGTTGTAAACAAGGAGCTTATTTTTTATAAATATCATCGTAACTGTTTTTTCAGTTAATGAGGTTTGGTTGGCAGTATCTAATAACCGTTTGTGTGTTTTCCATTAAAAAAGTAGTTATTCTCAATTAATCATTCATTGCGTTTTTTGTCATTTTAAAGGTAAAGTGGTCAGTGAAAAGTTGTTTTTTATTGTTCTTCATAACGAATTTAGTTTAGTTATCTCCATTCAGAATGGAGGTACGTTTTACTTAAACATCTTCCTCCGTAAAAAGTGAGTCGTATACATCATATTTGTTGGCATGCGTGGAATATAATTCAGAAAATAAGAGAGGAAAAAAAGACAACGAACGATATGGGTGGCAGGGGTTCGCTATAAAATCGGGGCCCACACAATTGTGGGTACTCTAATCTTACGTTATGGAACTCAACGGTCAGGACGCGACATTTCGCTATCAGAGGCGTAGCTAGGTGGGGGCAAGGAGGGACAGCTGTCCCCGGGCGCAGCGTAACGGGGTGCCAAATTATTTTAATTTATTTTATTTTTAAATGCGAAAAGAAAATTATTTGAACTGAAGAGGTGTGAATATGTTCGACAAAAAAGGGGGAGCACCGCAAATCATATCGGGAATGACCATGTAGCACAGGAATGCGTGGGAAATCAGACAAATAATTTTGCGAAGCCGAAGTGTCCCATTTTCCCCTTAGAAGTGAATGGTAGCTAATAAAAATGAAAGTTAAAAGGGCTGCTTTTTAGAACTTAAACATTTAAGAAGCATAAAACTTTTTAAATTCCCTTTAGGGTGCCCCTAGGCTCCCAGAGGCACAGCTGGCGCAAAATCTCCAGTTGTCCCCGGGCGTTGAAAACCCTAGGTACGCCTTTGTTAGCTGTATAGCTCTATCCAGTTTTTCCCAACCTTTTTCTTCTTGCGAACCCCTCTGCAGTCGTTAATAATGGTAGAAAATAATAAAATTTTCTAGTACAATTTACAATGTTGCACAACAGTTCATAAGAAGAAATGAAAATACGATTTGTGTATGTGTGTGTGTGCGCAAAATATCAACGTATGAATAAAATCTAGAATAAAGCTGCAAAAAACCCAATACTTTTTCTTAATTATTGCTTTTATTAGTAGTTATTTTGAATCGTTAATAGAGTAGGAAGCATATCTATTCGCAAACACTAGTTTTAGAAATGGTTTTCCGGTTTTCCCAATAACAGGAAAAAGTTGTGGAATGGCATGAGAAGTGTACGTACGAAAATTTGAATTGATCAATAAATATCTTGTGATACCATTTTGTGTTTAAAATAACTTTTTAGTTTCTCTGTGCAGCTAAGTGGAAAGAAAGTATGATTAATGTGAATACAAAATTTGAAATTAATCAATATGTGTCTTTTGGATCCATTTTGGGGTTTATATATGACAATTTAGCCGGATATAATGCAAAAATTTACATTTCAGTAAATTTTCATGCTTGAAACTCCTTTTTCTGGCTAACGCTGCAAAAGTCGGAAATAATAGGATAAACAATGCGTTCAAAATTTTAAATAAGTCAATCATTGGTACCACTTTGTGATCCAAATTTTCAAAATCAGGCAAAAGTAGAAACAAGTGCATTTAAAATTTTATACGTATGGTTTCCACTGCCGGTCTCTGACTTTTCTGCAGTAACTGGAAAACAACTGATAAAAAGATTCATTTTTACGTTTTGTCCATTATATACGTTAATTTATTAGTTCCTTATTTATTTTACGTTAGCAATTGAAAACTTTGCCCTTAGAATATTATTTTCGCGAACCCCCGGTTGGGAAACGCTACTCTACCCTTATTAGTATTTCCCAACCGGTGGTTCGCGAACTCCCAGGGGTTCGTAAGGTATAAAAAGGGGGTTCGCAAAAATAATGTTGCAATGGCGGAATTTTAAATTTGTTAACGTAAAAGAAAAGAACGAAACAGTAATAAATTTACATACCTATAAGGACGAAGTGTAAAAAGAATTTTTTTGAAGAAATATATTTCTCATGCCATTTCATAACTTTTTTGCACTATCAGGGGAAAAAAAGATGTTTTTTGCGAACACATATGGATATGTTGACTGCAGTATTAATAATTCAAAAAGAACAAATATTGAAAAGTAATTTTACTTCCTATTTAAATTTAGATGTTTTGAAATTATGCTTTCATCTCTTGTTATGAACTATTATGCAACAAGAAAAATAATCGAGCCAGAAAATTTTATTATTTTGTTACCCGTTACTAACGACTTCAGCCAAGGGGTTCCCCATTTTCTTTTCTCAATTAAAACAAGAAGTTCCGTCTAGAACTATACGAGCCTACTTTCCCGTATACACCAAATTCAAATTTATAATCTAGCTATCTCTTTCTCTCTCTTTCTTATTTATCTTTAGTTCTAATTATTGAAAATATACCTTTTTCAACGGATAATACATATTCATTCACTCACTCATTCATTCTTTCATTTATTCAGCCATGCATTTATTCATTCATTCGTTACCTCATTCAAGTGTTTATTCATTCATTTCGCATTCATGTATTTATTCACTCATTTATTTATATTTTCATTTATTCAATAATTTATTCATTCATTCTTTTCCTCATTCATTTATTCATTGATTTATTCTTTCACTCTTTCATTTATTCATTCATTCATTATTTCACTCATTGAGTCACTGAGAAATATCCTTGAAAATCCCGATCAAAAAATTTCATAGCAAAATAGGCTCGTAAGTTCTGGATAAACTTTCTATTTCTACATGTTCTACGTTATAGGAGCTTTCCGATAAAGTTTGTTCCAAGCAAATCGGTCCGTTAGATCAGGATTTATATAGGGTTGAAATTTCCCCGTAAGCTCTGTGTTAATTTTTTGAACTGTTCAAAAATGAACAAAAACTGTTCAAATCAATATTTCACGCCGAGAACTCCTTTCAATAAGCTTGCAATAGGAACTTGGCTCTTGTGCCCAGAGTTTACAGAATTTGCTTCAATTTTGCCCATAGGCGCTAATGTTAAAAATTTTTGAACTGTTCAAAATTGAACAAAAAATTGTTCAAATCAAAAAGTAAAATATAGAAATGAGATGTCCTCGCCGAGATCTTTCGAATGCAAAAAGAATTTTTCCAATCGGACAATTCGTTCAAAAGTTATTAGGGGGGGACAGACCGACAGACAGACAGACCGACAGACACACTTTTTCCCCATCTCAATACCCTACTTTCAAATTTTTTATTTTTCAATCTTTATTTAATTACTTCACTTATTTTTGACTTTTCTTGATTTTTAACGATATTTTCACGATACATTAAGCCATCTTTCATGCTTTATTATTATTTTTTTTTACTTTTACGGGAAAGTAGGCTAAAAAGATTGGGCACCACTACTCTACTCTCTACTGTATCTCACGTAAATAAAAAGAATTGTGCTGCCATCTACTGAAAGCTAAATTAAGCAAAAACTATTGCCCCGTCCACAAGAGCGATTTTTTAAATGGTTTTCTACGATAGTACTTGAAAGCTTGAAACGCGACAAAGGGATTAGAGAAAATCGCATATGATTAGTTTAGCTATTGCAATATGCGCATTTTTAAGAAGCCATCCTTTGTACGAAAAACTTTCAAACTTTCTTTGAGTGAAGTTTAAAATCTTTATTTCTTAATTAAAGAAAAAGGAATGCCAATAACTATTTGAATCAACATTAAAGAATGCAGGCCTGTCATTTAGGATGGGTCAGTTGCCTCCCTTCCTCACTGAGGGAATGAAATGCATTTTTTTGAATGTTCAGTCAGTAGAACCTCCAGAAGTTGACCACCTAAAAGGGACAAAGCATACAAAGGTGGTCAACTTAGGGAATTTTTAGAAAAAATTTAGTTCAATATCAAAGAAAATGTATTAAACTTTCCTAGTATTTTTTAAGTAAAAATTTAGCACTTTCTCATTTTTATTTTTACTGAAGGTACTTTTACAATTTTTTAAGGAAATGGTTCAATTTTTGTTTCAGTCCTCTTTTTGGTTATTAGGTAACTATAAAAAGCACTTTCACAGTTTACAAGTCCATTAAGCATACTTGGTCATTTTTCTGCAGCAAAAACTTTAAGTTGCTTTGACGAAAGAAAAAAAAAAGACAGGAAAAAGAACGGAATGTATGCGAGCGATACACGTCGTTTTCCCATTCAGCGTAGCTCGAGCTACGCAGAATGCAGGGTCTTTTAACGGAGGAAAAAGCAAAAATTCAAGAAAACATCAGTATTGCAGAGAGTAAATTAGAGATGTTTATTTCAAAATAACCTACCAAAAAGTGGTCAACAGCAGCAGGTGAGGTGGTCAACATAGAGAAGTAAATATCCATTGAAAATGCGTTGTGATGTGACCATTCAAACTGTATAAAATTTCGGTCAACATAGAGAAATGGTCAATGTAGGGAGATGGTCAATTTTGGAGGTTTTACTGTACATCGATTTTTTTTCAACGTAAGGAGTTTCCCCTTCACACAGCAAAATTTTGAAATAATGGCTTAAATCCATTTTTTTCTCGATTAAAAATTAATTTTAAAAATCTCAAAACTTTGAATTTTATTAATTTTACTTTTTTTAATTAATTAATTTATTTTTTGCTTGTGCGTAATTATTTCTTATCATCAAAAAAAAAAAAAAAATTCTGATAATGAATACACTTGGCGATTGTTTTCCCTTTTTCTTCTGTTATAAATGTTCAGCTGGATTCTCTTCCCCCCCTTCTTGCAAAGTTAAATACGCTCATTTTAAAACCTTTAACAAAACTTTAGAAAAAATTTACGGAATTTTGTGAGTCGTTTTCACTTCAAGTTTCACGATAACTTCCTCTAAAAACGTTTGACGTTAAAACACCTGTCCAACCACATAATTCTAGATTTCCTATTGTAAATAGTCATTTACACTAACAGGATTTCTTTCGTAAGCATTATTAATTAAAGGAGAACATAATTTACGAACATGTTAAATAGTATTAAAAAAATTTGACCTTCAGATACAATTTTTGTAAATTCTGAGAAAAGCATGAACGAAAGTTTTAAAAATTAGTATTAATCTAAAAAAGCCAAGCCTGTCAAATGATATTTCATACTTAATTCTTAATTGAATTTCGAAGAGAAAGTACCGAGCTTTCTTTTGAATTAAAAATTCTTAAGTATTTGTTACATAATTTATAATTATTGTATTTAGAAACTGAGGAAGCAAAACAATTCAAACTTTAACCTAAATCAAGGGGGTTTAACGGGAGTCATATGGCCTCCTTGGAGGCCCCAGAAATAATCTAGGAGGTCACAGGAGAAAATATTAAAAAAAAAATAAAAAAATAGTGGAGCCACTTGCACCATGTGAAGAGGTGCCACGGATGACTTATGTCAAGCCTCTAAAATCTTTCCCCATTGGAGTAAAATATTCCATTATAAATTTTTACCGATCTTTCAGACGGGCATAAACGGCACAAAATTGCATACTGAAAAAGCATATTTTCGAGAGCCATAATTTTCTCGAAAATGAAGATATCGGTGATTTCCCGAGTTGAAAATTTCTCAAATTTTTATATGAACCGAACCAAATGTTGAAGAAAGTTCTGGAAAAAAATCTTTCACGAGGCTCAAATTTTTGCAACTACGACGGGCTCGTGAAAATAAGTGCTTTTACAGTGAGTAAAAAAAAAAAAAACCCTCAATGCAGTAAACAGCTCAAAAGCATGGATCTTCTTACGTGACTTTCATTTGAAGAAATGAGTTTCAATTAATTCAATATTTTCCTCAATGATTTTTCTAATATAATATATTTTTTAGTTTGGCTTCCATGCACTTTTTGAATTTCAAAATTGTATGGTGTGTTTCACCTTCAGCGTTCTTTCCAGTAAAAATCGTCTTTACAGGGAAAATATATAAATAAATAAGAACATAAAAGAAGGTGTGATATCCTTTAAAATATTCAACGAATAAAATTAAGCAATTATTATTTATAATTAGCATGAGTGCAGGCTTACAGGATGGAAGAGATTGGCAAATGATTTTATTATTGATACAAACGATTATCGAAACATAAAGCTTTAATTTTAATTTTCAATTTACCTTACCCTCTACATCGGAATTTTATATTGAGAAGAAAGTTTCTAATTCAGCTGTACATTTCCCCCCTACTACGGTTGATTGTCTACATATCTTAAATATCTACTTAATTTTCAATTTTTTGTACCACTGCATGTTGCCCATACGGTTGCCCGCGACATGCCAAATTTGATTTTTTTTAAATTAATTAATTAGCATGTCTTGAAAATATATACATAAACGGAAAACTTACAACGTGTTTGGAATTGGATATTTAATAATATATATGGCATTTATGGGCGTCAGGAATTAGAGTCGGATATCCGGTGCGGATGTCAGACATGGGGCAGGATCAGGGCCTGATTAAAGCACGGCACCAACAGTGTCATTTTGCTATTAAAATCTCTGTTTTTCTTAAAATGTAAAGTGTTTAAAAGCAAATTTTTGTTGTTTTTAGAAAAGTGATGGGGAACTAAGTGGGAAAAGGGAGCAACAATTTGAACCATGACTATTGTACAACAAATAGGCATGAATGTTTGATTGGTATTTTGGTACATAACTGCGTTAAAAATATAGAGTTTCTCGAGTGGGGGAACCAGTGGTGTAGTTCTGTAAAAAAAAGTTGGGGGACGCTTACATATCAGAACTAAAAGTTATTGAAACAAAAAGGAGGGGGAGATGGTTGTATTAAAATTTTAAAAAGGCGAGGGGACACTTTTGCTAAAATAAAAAAGTAGGGGTAAGCTGGTCACCTCGACTACACCACTGAGGGACACCATTATTTACCAGGACCTGGGGATCACTTTGATTTGATCGGGCCCTGCATTGGATATTTTATATCTGATGCATCCCTCATCTTGAGCTTGTCCCTTCTGCACCCCCCAAATAAAAATCCCAGGGTAACTAATGAATCTAATACGGGAAGTCACGGAGCAGTTTGACGTTTATGAGGGGTCCACAAGTCGAAAAATGTTGAGAGTCCTTGACCTAAATAAATGCATAGAAAGAAAAGAAGTGCAACACAGCAGCACAACTGCTGATGATAAAGAAAGTAATTGTCCACAAATATGAATAATAGATGGCAGCACAACCCTATCTTCGCAGCAAGAACGGAATTAAAATGCAACCTTCGGATTAAAATAAGAATTAACTGACATTACAATAAGCCATAGGCGTAACTAGGGTTGGGGTAAGGGGGGGGTCACACTAAAAATGTACAGACTAAACACCAATAAGCAGTGCAAAAGAGTTCAAAATTTACTAGTCATAAAGACTTGTCATTACAGATATACTCCGTGTTTATTTCAGGCATCTCTAGGGGGGGGTACCCCCTCGGAGCAAGTCAACTCCCCCCCCCGGGCGAAAAAAATCGGATCACAGTTTTTAAAAAAAGAAAGAAAAGAGAAATTACGCTTTTAAGACACTTTACTTTCAGAAACACTTTCGGGGAAAGGACATCGAATACTATCACGAGCGACACCAAAAGTAACCTAAAAGGTATTAAGACATTATTTTGAAAAAAATTGCCGGGGACAGAGTAACCAAACTCCTTTCTGTTTCCTCTAATATCACCAAAGAATCCCGAAATTGCATTGACAAGAAAGATTTCAAAAAGTTTCCAGGGGAGAGCCCTTGAATCCTCGCCTATGGTTTTGGACCTACCTCCTGTCCGGATACCTTGCTGAATACGCTGCCCTTCCTTAACATGTCCCCCTTCCCCTGGAGCCAAGGCATAGAAAATTCAATATTTAGCGCTAAGCAATCTTCTAAGTCCAGGTATTCATAATATTAAAACTGGGAAATTGTGGAATTTTAGAGAAAAGAATTCCAAATTTCCCTACGAAAATGCACATCCCCACAATAAATTTCTAAAATTTTTGTTAAATCTATAGCAAAACATACCTCAGAAGTGGAAGCGTCTGAATCAAATTTTCTTTTCTTTTTGGATGACGAACGTATCCATCGCTGGAGTGCAAACATTATTATATATCGAAAATAATTAAACATTTAGGTAAAATATAAATAATACTTTGATTGTAAATTAAAATGCAGCATTAAATCGTAGCAGTGAGCTTGGAAACGTTGAACGGATGATTTCCAGAGTCGTAATGCAATTAGAGATGGACCGTAAGAAAAAAAAAACATTTAAAATATAAGAGATGAGAGAACATCTGTAAATGAGAATGCAATGCAAATACAGTTCATCAGTTTTCCAATCAGCCCATCTACAAAAACGATTTTACCAAAATGGGTGTTTGGACAGGAATAAATAAAAACTGCTGTTTTCTTAAGTTTCCTTGATAAGCATCCCTTCCTGGCTTGAGGGTTTAACCCATTAGGACAATTGTTGGTTAGGGGTCCTTCATTTTCAGACCCCAGCGCCTACAGCACCATTTTATCAGAAAACAAAGCTCCATCACAGGAGAATATTTTCCTGGAAACTTGTGCGATTGTGTTCCCAAATTGCTGCCTTTGGGTAAAAAAGCCATCAAGAAGGAAAGAAAACCCTCTGGAGTGATTGAAAGGATATCTGTTGTCTGTCTGTGTGTGATATGGTGATTGAAGCCACCTTTCGCTGTAAAATTCCTAAAGGTGATAAGGGGGTTGATTATAACCAGATGAAAAGTCCGCTCTAATATGAGCTGCGTACTTTGGTCATGATCACAACACTTCAGAAAGAGGAAATAAAATCATATGCATATGTGTTTATTTTTCTTAGGGAAAAAATAGATATATGCTTTGCAAGGAGTAGCCAGAATTTTTTTTATATGCCTAATAAATGTGCCTAAATAACTAAATACCGAATGGGGGATGAACCCCCAAACCCCTGGTTACGCCTATGCGAGCAAAATACCATTTTACAAAAATTTTAACAGGACTTTCGTAAAAAAAAGTTTTTATGCATTTTCATTATTAGTATGTACACATTAAAATCTTAATACAGTAAAACCTTTTCAAGAAGTTTTTAATTTCAATACCAGTTTCCTTCCCATGTCCCTAATGTTAAAATAACCCTTTTAAAAAGTTTTGATTTTATTTTTTTCCCGCTGAATGACTTTTCATATCAAAAACAATACCAATTTAGAAAGTTTCCGTTTGCTAACTCAAGATCGGAAGGAAAATATTAAAACTTACCTAATTACAGTGCAATAGCGCAAAGAGGAATAAAAGACAATATATACACATAAATATAAAAATATCATTAGAAATATATAATATATATATATATTAAGTACTTTCATATTGTACGTTAATTGGGATTTTGTAGGAATATTGATAATATAAGTCAGCAGAAGTCACTTAAAATTATGTTTATAATCCTTTAATATTACTGTTATTAAACTGAAAAGGTAAGTTAGGGAAGGAAAATGCTACGCATTTTGATACTAAATGAGTGATGCATGAATCTGAATTTTTGAACTGCAGAAACTGAAGCACATGACTCTCACAGTACATTGGTAAAAAAGAAAAGAAAGACATTGCACATCTGTAACTATTTTGTGATTTTCTTTCAAGGCTATAGATACAAAAGACTATCTCGTTGCGTCTTAACCCCCCCCCCCCTCCCCAACAAGCTCACATCCCTCGGTTTTCTCGGAAGCTTAGTTGCCGAAAGCAATAGCAACCCCTCCACCATTTCCGTTGGCTACAACAAGTGCAGACGATTGACACCCCTAAATGACGATTGACAGATGCATCCCCCCTTATCACGTGACTCTCCGTTTTAGTTTCAGTTTCTCAACGAATATGAACTAGCGGTGTACCGTGCTCCGGGCCCCGAGGGTCTTGTCCTTCAACGTCCATCTCCACGATTTTGCCCGAGGAAAGGGATGAGGGGAATTCCACATCTTGTCGCCTATGTTGTTCACACGAAGTAAAAAAAAAAAAGGTTTTTCCAAGCCCACAACCCGATTGACTTGACATGATTTCCACCAAGTTGAGGGGAAAAAATGAATAAATAACTAAATACCCAATGGGGGGGGGGGGGTTTGAACCCCCAAAACCCCCCCCTGGTTACGCCCTTGCAATAAGCAACGGACATGGACTTAAAATTGTTGCTGTTGGATGAAAATAACACTTTCTTTATAGAAAAAGGGTAAAAAGTTTAATAAACATTAAAATGGCGAAGGCAGGAATAATTTTCGGACGGCTACCAAGGAATATGAAGTGGTTATCTCTCAATAAAACTTTCCATAATCGAGTTCTCAAAAGAGTATTTATTTATTATTATTATAGTTACTATCTCTTAAAACCAATTTATCTACATAATAGAGGAAAAAATTTAATGGGCTAATTACACATTTATTTTGCTCCTTTGGGAGGGGCATGTACTCCCTTGTGCCCCCCCCCTAAAATCCGTCACTATAAATAAGTAAAAATAGAAATCAAGTTTTAACCCTACACTGCACCGTGTTGTTTTTAAACAACACCTCCATTTTTCGTTCACTAAGCTTTTATTTTGTAATATTTTTAACATGTGGTTATTCTTTTGTTTCATTTTGTATGTGTGATCATATTAGTTAATATGGTTCCCCTAAATCTTGTAAACTGAACTCAAGGTTCATATTTTTTCCACAAAAGCGTAAGACATGTTGATTTCGTAAAAAACAGTAACTTCTTAATTTTTTTCTACAAATTTTAAGCAATAATTTTATTTTAAAAAATAGTCTCTAATTGCTTGCATAGTTTTAAAATAAAATAAATATAAGTTGTCCGAAAAATTTCGGGAAAAATATATATTAAGGCGCCTTTTTTCCTTGTTTTAAAACAACACTGTGCATTCGGGGACAATTTTTATGCTCCTGCATTATTCGCAGTATAAACAAGAACAGGTGTCACAGGTTGTTCTATTTCACTTTATTTAGTATCTTTTAAAAGATTATTGTTGAATATTTCACAAATTAGCTTAAAGTGGTCGATTAAATTATTATTTAGGAATTTTGTTTAAAATCAATTCACGCTCAACCAAAGAAGAAACGAACATTATCGCATAGACCCTCTACAGATGTTAGGTTTCTTGTTTAAAATCTTTTAGTGAAATTATTATTAAACTTTATTGGTAATCAAAGAAAAAATTTGCACATGTAACTAATAATTATTAGTTACATCTGAGAATTTTTACTTTAATAATTTTTATAAATTTATAAATAATAATAAAATTAATTATTTTAATAAATTTTCATATTTTAGTGCTATTTTATGATTATAGTGCATGCCTATTTATTATTGATTTGGTTTCATTTGTTAAAATGATTATATAAATAAAATAATTTTTGGGAAAAAATAGAACCGACTTCAAACTATAAATTGCGCTAAAAAGTAAAAAATAAAATAATTCTTTAAATAACTTCAATAAGACTTTTAAACATAATTTTTGAAGTCGGTGCAAAATTATGAGTCTAATTAACATTACTCCATGCGTTATTTTATATTGAAACTGTTGCAAACTTTACGCCATTTATATTTGTAATTGATTCAAAGTTACAAAAGGAATCATGCATCTAAATCTATCATAATTTTGCACCGACTTCAAAAATTATGTTTAAAAGTCGTATTGAAGTTGTTTAAAATATTTTTTTTTCTTTTTAGCGCAATTTATAGTCTAAAGTCGGTTCTATTTTTTCCCAAAAATTATTTTATCTTATTCTTTTTAGTGTAAATACATTTTTATATAAATACTCTATTTAAAAAAAAAAAATACATGTCAAAGGGGGTTTTAGGAAATTCCTTCTTTGGGGGAATGACATTAAAAGCGTTTGTATGATAAATTTCGTTTTGAAATCGATTTTAAAGGGTCACTAGAATCAACGAACTGACTAGATTTAATTTCTTCTTCAGAAAAGCCTTCAGTCTATTTCTTGTTATAACTGCTTTTAATATCTTTTTTAATATTGAGTTTCATGTTTATTAACAATTTTCCCAACAAAGAAAAATCAACCCCAGCCTTTTCAATTATAACGAAAAAATACTTATTTTTCACCCATAACGTTTTTTCTAAAAGACAGATGTAGTCAAATTGATGTGCGATATTTGAGTTAGACGATCCTCTATCGATTAAAGAAAAAATCATCAAAATCGGTTCATTTAGTCAAAAGTTATGGATGAAAAAGCAAAAAAGATGACCACATTTCTGCCCATAACTTTTTTTCTAATTATCGAATATGGTCAAACTAAGGTATGGGACCTATGGGAAACCACTCTCGATCGATTTTAAAAAAAACATGAAAATCGGTTCATGCGGTAAGAAGTTATAAGTGGACAAAAAAAAAAAAAAAAAAACGACATACATACAATATGAATGTATAACTTCCTTCCTTTGTGAAGTCGGTTAAAACATTATTATTGTTACCGCTAAATGAATGCGCAGTGTTGTTTTTAAACGACCTGTCAATTTTTCTCGAATTCTACTTTTCCGAATTAAATAAGAATTTTTTTAGTATTTTTCCCACTTATAACCAGCACAAACAAACACACACAAAAAAAATATTTTACAAAGAAAAAAAAAATTGCGCAGTGTAGGGTTAATATAATGAAATAGCAGCATAATAGGAAGTACATTAGCCCCTAGTTATATCGCGCATGTCGGGGGACAGCAAAAAAACGCGTTATATCCGAACGCGCGATATAACCGAAGCCGCGAGAAATACCTCAAAACGTACTAGTAAATTGAGTTGCCCTGCGCATGCCACCTGAACATGGTGTGAAAAGATGTTAGAAATAAAGGCAACCACTTTCTTCCCAGAAAATTCCTTTAACTATTACTCTCCCTTTCTTGGTTAAGGGGATTGTATAATTTGAGGGGTGTTTTTTGTTCTCCTTGGGCAGTAGACATTTGTCTCTTTTGTTCAAGGGACGGAAGGATCAATGCAAAAAGAACAAGTAAAACGTCAACTGGTATAAGTAGAATCGTTCTGCATAAAATTTTCGGAGACATAGAAAAAGCGCGATATATCCGAATGAGCGATATAACCAGGGGTTACTGTATTTATATTGTTAAAGACATTTAAAAGATAGTTTTTTTTCTTCTTTCTTTTTATCTTCGAGCAACTAATTACTTTTCAGGTTCATGCCAAAAGTTGGGAGCAGCAAGAATGAATTCCCTTACGAAGCCGTTTGCAGATTCGCTTTGTCTCCTCCTAACAGCTCCTGATAATTATATAACATTAACATTAAAAAAAAAAAAAAAGAATTGGATTTTGTTCTTAGAATAAAAGTTTATCACGCTACTGTGATGATACAATTTCAAGCAGATTTCGATCAATTTAATTTTATTTTTGTTCTTTTACTAAATTAGTTTTCGTAGTGTTCACTCTCGTGGTTATTAAATACAATCCATGAATGTGAATGACAATTTACACAAACAACTTATTGCGTTTTAACGCCCTAAATTTTATCTGGCTCCCTCCACATTATGATCTACTGCTCCCTTTGAATGTAGGGAGCCACAATCCTCTGATGATACTCTTTAAGCATAGGGGCATCAAGTAAACACTCCGGTACACACTTCACCAAGTCCAGACAACCAAAGAAATAAATACATAAACTTTCTACCTCTCAGGTTCTCTCTGACTCATTAAGTGAAATTCTTATTTCTCTTAAAATTTGCCGCCTAATTACTCTCCATTTACGCCCAACCAAAACTTCGAAGTACTGAATATGTACGATTCTGTAAACAATATTTCAAATATCTCACAGCTGTTCTTATGAGTTCGTTTTCAGTCGAATAATGATTTTAAACAACACTCACGAGAACTCGATGCTTTTGTACCATAAACCAATATGTCCTTAATGATGCAATTAAGGACTGCACTGCGCGTTCGAATTCCGACAGAACTTGATTGTACCTCATCTCGCATTGAATTTGGATAACATACCTCGAGAAAAGTTAAAAGAATTCTCTTTAGTATCGAATTCCCTTCATCAGAAACATGACTTACTTCGATTCGTTCGACTAGTTCTGAATAAATTTTATTCACATTCAACTACCGAAGAATTTTCAATCCTCAATTCATATTTAAATAAGGCTTCCCGTTTAGTAGAACATTTTAAACGTGGTTTGAATTGAAGAGTTAAAATATTTCTTTGAGGCTGTCAGCAGAAAACGAAATCTCTTTTAAAATTTTAGGAAAATGGCATCCATTTAAAAGCAGGCGATTCTTTCGGAAATTCATTGAGAATAGCTCGAGCGAAAATAAATCTTGAAGAATATGCTTTCAAATATCGGAATTCAAACTGCCTCAATTGTGATACAAATGAACCAATGGAACAAAGTTTAAACTACGTAATTTAGAATTCTTTGATGGAAAATTAGGACAACGCATTCACAACGCATCCGCTAATCGCGTTCATCGCTTAATAAAGTTCTTTTGAACAACTAAATGCAATTGATGTTGGCTAAATCAATTTTGAAAGTGAATGGTAATCGTTTTATTTCTCTTTGTACGAATCTCTTTGGAAATGGAGTTTCTCCGAGCGAAATGGAGTGAAAATTTGACTCTAAAACCAAACTTACGTTGCGACTTTTTTTACATAATGAAAGACATGGAATAAACTTTGGAAAAATTTTCCGGATACATTTTCCGTAGGTTATTTCTGATTTCATTCCACAGAACATTATTATTGACCAAAGGATCATCTTAATGTGAGCGCTATTGTGTATCAAGAAATGATGTGTCAGGGAATAACATAAAACTATTTCAAACAGTTCCGCTGTTTCTTTAATTGTAGTTACTCCCTATGTTCAGGAGTTATGGTTAATGTCTTTCAATTTTATCTTTTATGCTGATTCGTGTTGTTGATAAATAATTATCAATAACTATCTTTGGGTTGTGAAATAGCTTACATGAAAATGAAGTTTTATTCATTTTTTACGAAATTTCTCTTATTAACCCGTTCTCCCCCCCCCCCATGGTTCTGTGTACACAGGAATCTTAATATTTCAAAACCTATTTCAGAAAATTCAAAATAATTTTTTTTCTTTACCCCAGTGTAGAATATATCACATTGAAAAGTTGTTTGTAAAAAAAAGTTTGGCTAAAATTGGGTTTGTAAAAAAAGTTTTCGCTAAAATTGTTTGAAAAAGAAAAAAGGAAAAAAAAAAAAAAAACGGTTTGCTAAAAATGGCTTATTTTGCCATATTTTAAAATCACTCCAATCTCCACTTTAGATTGGAAACATAATTCTGTTTTTTTCTTCGTCGAATACAATTTGCTAATCCTTAAGTAAATTCTATTATCAGTCATTATCGCATTTGCACTGTCATTCTGAAATGTTATTGTGAACTCAGTTGGCAGTGCCGGATCTAGAGTGGGGCAAGCCCCGGGCAGCACCTTCTGGGGGCGGCAAATTCAACTGAGATGTACAAAAAAAAAAAAAAAAAAAAAAAGGGAAAAAGAAGGAAAGTAAGAAAAGAAAAGAAAAAAGGAAGAAATATTTAATTAAGAAAATTTAACTTTTGGAAGAGAATTTTAATCCTAGTACAGTGCTCTGATTTGATCATTTATCAGCTATTTTGCTAACGATTAAAACCGATTAATAGAATTATTTATTTGTATAAGTTATCGAAAACTCTAAAATTAAGGAAAACAAATTCCAAAACTCTAAATTTCGCAATGTTAAAATTTCAAGTTTTAAAAGTCCCCTTGTAATATTGAAATATGTATAAATCATACTATGCTCAAGCAATACAATACAATTGATACGGGCGTTAGTAAGAAGGAGAGAGAGTAAGGAGATTAAGGGGGGGGGGGGAGTCAATTTTTTCCTGTCCAGTGAATTTTTAAAAAATACCAATTTTTTTCTACATTTTTATGAATATTTTTATGAGTAGAAGTGTTTAAATTTTAAAAAGCCCTAGCTTGCTTTTTTTCCCTAATATTTTTGCAGTCCCAAATGCATCTCTTAAGGCCTCAAACTGCACCAGTTTGCATCTAGTTTTCAAAATTTTCCCGGGGGAGAATTCTGATAGTTGAAGGGGGTCCCCCGGACCCCTTCAACTATCAGAATTTCATATCTCCGGTTAAAGAGGGACCCTGCATATGCCTCTACCCCCCCTGTAATATTCAACTTAGAGGGGCATGTGGTGGAAACATTAACGGAAGTTTTATGGGTTTATCAGTGGCTTCCAAGTGAAAAATCCCTTAAAAAAATGGCAAACACATAAAAGGTTAAATGAAATACCAACAATAATTGGATGGAGGGAGGGGGCGGCATTTTTAAGTTTTGCCCCACCTCGGAAAACACCAAGATCCGGTACTGTCAGTTGGAAATAATAACACATAAAGGCTATCTTATCTCCCATAATGTTACGATCTATCTTCTATTTCCCTCTGATTTTTAAACAATTGTGAAATTGTGATACAAAATTTATCACCGACTACTAGACAGTATTAGCATAAGCGTGACCAATCGACGGTATTGATTAATACTAAGGGATAATGTTATATTGTACTAATGTGTAAATATCTTTTGTTCATAGATTATATTATAGATCACGAACTAATAAATAATATAACAGTTGGTGAAATTAGCATAAAATGCTATCTTATTGCTCTCTTCCAGAAAAGTTGTTTTAAGTTCTGCAGTCCAGAAAAGTTGCTTAATTAGAAGTTGTTAAAATATAATAACGAAGTTATCATGGATTTATAGGAAATTTATAGTACTAATGTGTAATCTACACATTTAGCGAAAAATTTGCATTAAAAAATACTATCTAATAGTTCTCTTCTGTTTTCTTTTCCAGTTTTCTTTGATTTTTATTCCATTGCCAAAATAAAATAATAAATTTATTGTAGATTAGTACATAATATTTAATCGTACAAAGGAATAATATACGCAGTTGGAAAAATTATCAGATAAAGCACTATCTTTGGAAAGAATGTTAAGATATATACTATCTTACAGTTATCTCGCAGAATATTTGAAGTGTTCTAGGAGAAATAATCTTTATATTCTTAATTTGATGATAAGTTTATTGTTGAATAGCAAATCAGGCAGCAAGAAGCAAAGGGATGACAACAGTAACATTTTCCGTAAAACTCATCCAAAGTTCAGACCATTTACAAAATTCTAGAAGCTTTTCAAATAAATATTTTTTTAACACTTGCATACTCTTTGTAAGTATTTAAATAGGAAGTTTCGTGTTTTTCCAATAATTAAATTTGGCGTAGGATTTTTTAGAAAAATATCCTGCGTCCTTTTGCTTTCAAGTAGGTAGCTTACATCCCTTTGCTACTAAATGAGTTGCGTGATTAGTTCATTTTCATCATTTGTTGACACTAAAAACTACTTGTTTGTTACGAAACTTTATTTAAAGCTGCATAATACCAATAATTGACTTAAGAGATTAGCCTATTTTTATATTTTTAAGACAAATGTTTCTCACTTAAGCTTTTAGATTTTGAATTGTGAATTTTGTCCGGCTCATTTTCTGATTTCGATATTACTTCATCAAGTGTAGAGGTAGATGCTACGATTAAATTTTTTTTGGCAAAATTTAAATATTAGTTTAGCTTATGTATCGAATATTTGAAAAGTAATAAGTTTTAATCCTTACTGAATTGTATTTTTCACAAGGCGGATCCATCCCTTTTTTTGCTTATAAAATGCATTTAATTATATTCTATATTTCCTATCAGTAGTCAATTTTTATGAACTGCGAATAGCAGCAAGTAAATATATATCATTATTACACAGTTAGAATACTTTAATTTTAAAACGAAATATAAACCTCTACAAACTTAAAAACCACAAAAAGAAAACATGGCAAAAAAAATCCCGTCTGCAGTTACGATTTAACGTTAGATTTTTACAAGACCAGTTATTTTGACAGTTTCGAAGCTTCCATTTTGCATACTTGGTTACTAATTATCGTGCAACTTTCAAATGCATTTACTTTTCCTAATACACGGCAAGTAGGACAAGCTAATGTGGCTGAAAGTTTTATTATAATTAGTAGCAACTTGGTGTAAATGGAAGTTTAGAAATGGTTGAAAACGGCCTGGTAAATTTAGCGTTAAAGACGATTTTTAATTTTTTAATGATAAATTCGCATGTTTTTTTCCTGTAAATGGATGACCTATATGCATCATGCATTTAAATTAAATGAAATCTGAAATAAATTTTCGTTTAGAGGCAAGCGGATGTAAGTGCACTTGCACTCTATTGCCAACTAGCTGAAAGAAAGCTATCATTTAGTATTTTTTCTAAAATACACTCTGTATATGAGCGGTCCTGTCAGGCGATACAGCAGTCCAGCAGTATCTGTCAAGTCGCTCTAATATCTCTTTACCACAAAAAAATGTGTGCTTCTTCTATCATTTGCAAAATGTTCATTTTTGTTACTTACATTTCTTTGCTTCTAAGTGCCTCAAATATGACATTATTTTATACCGGAGTCAACTAAATAATAAACGATATTAGGGATCATTCATAAATGATGTCACGCTTCGAGGGGGGGGGGGGTCGTGAAATTGACAAACTGACAAGGGGAGGGGAGGGGGTAACAAGGTGTGTGACATCGTGCATTACGCAACATAGCGTGACATGTGACAAAGGGAGGAGGGGGGTCCACTGAAGTGTGACATATTGTGAAAAAGGCGGGGGGAGGGGGAGGGGGTCAAATATATGGGAAAAAAGCATGACATCATTTATGAACGGCCCCTTAGCATCTATATCGCATAAATATTATCTTACAGTTTTCTGCCTCACAATGTTTGCTTTCTTCCATTTTTAGATAATTACTAAAATATGATAATGAGCTTATCATCGACTACTAAACAATATTATCACTGTCCCGAATTAAATAAAAGCGTGACGAAGACATACTATATCGTAATAATAGATAATGTCGCTTAGAATAAATAGCATTGCCATCGCAGATTAATAAATAACCTTACTCAATTAGGAAAA
This sequence comes from Octonoba sinensis, assembly GCA_038502835.1. Classification (NCBI taxonomy): domain Eukaryota; kingdom Metazoa; phylum Arthropoda; class Arachnida; order Araneae; family Uloboridae; genus Octonoba; species Octonoba sinensis. The sequence continues at coordinate 126,714,208 of CM076599.1, forward strand.
TTAGCACATACTTTTATTACGTGGTAGCCTAACAGAAATATTACATTGTAAACTAATAGATAATATATTGTGGACTAATAGCTAATGTCATAGATGTAATATTTAATATACTTATTAAGGAAAACTCGTACAAAAAACACTATCGCATACCTTTTCACCAGTATATTTTCAAACAGCGTTCTTTGATTTTTAGACGATTGCTAAATTTGATAATGAATTTATCGTGAACCAATAGTAAACCATAGTTGTGGACCTATTTTTTTCCATCAGACTTTTATATGACAAATTGCTGTGCGGCAAACGCAATCTCTTTATTCAATTGCCTCTTCATGAATTATTTAATATTTCCAGACTTTTTTTCGTTTAAAAATGATAAAAGGTAACACCAAATCTTACTTCGTTCACATAGGCGCTACTTGGCCTGGTAAATAGGAGCATAGGGAATTTTTTTTAATGGAATGGGAATTCATTTTTTTTCTTATTGAATCACCAATTTTCAATCCTCAACAAAATTAAATTCTTATTCCCTTAGGGAAAAAATCACTTTTACCCGCTCCGCCCCTCCCACACAATTTACAAGCTCAATTACACTTATGTTCGTTTATGGTAAAAGCAGTGCACGCATAAAGCATAACGAAGATCCCGTGAAGATAATTTTACTACCTTTTGTTCGAAATTGTCGTATACTTTACTGAATATACAATCCTAATTGTATTTTAAAAATTCAATATTTCACAGTACATGCCCCCCCCCCAAAAAAAAAGAAAGAAAAAGGGGGGGGGGATACAGAAAATACCTTTGAAGAACATGTTTTCTTTTCACTAAAATTTACTACACGATTCAGTTGCGTTCAAACACTGAAAATAATTGTAAAAACTCACTCTCTGAATGAAAATAAAAGATACATTAAAGTTTTTATTTATATGATACATACCTTTAAACAGAAATATTGTTATTTAATCAGGAAGTGTTTAACAGTTCGAAAATTTTCTGAACCATATTTGCTGAGAATTAGACAGAGTTATGTAACAAATATGTCACTCGCATGGATTACTACTCATAAATAAACCGAAAGAAACAAATCACACGGACCTCAGTCTATACGTTCACTTAACGTTCGAACAATTTCCAAACATAAAAATACTCATTGTTTAGTTATCGAATCACTGATGAATATGTTACTGATTGAAAAAGATTCGCAAAAGATTTGTTTTTAAAATGACACAACTTCTTCGATGGCGAATGGCAACGCAGATAATAAAACCGCGTGCCACCACGTTCCTGAGTATCATACTCAATGAACCAATTTAAACCCAGCACTTTATTCTACTTCCATTTTTTTCTCGGGGAATCTTTTGTTTCGTGAGTCAACTCTAAGTTGTACAATTTGCGTATAAAAGCCATCGCAATTTCTCAAAATGGCAGAACTCCTTCTTGGACTAAAGAATCAAGAACTGAATTTTCCTGCATTACTTTCTTTGTTAAGGATTTCTTCATTAGAAACCAAAAATGGTGAGTATAAAATTTAATATAAATAAAAGATTTCAACGATTTAATATCTCTTAAACTCCCTTATTACAAATATGGCTGGTGAGAAAATGCTTTATAAAAAGAAAAAATACAACGCTCGGTCTGGGCATAAAATTTACTGAAAACGAGTAAAGTTCTGACACAATCAAGAAAATGGTATAAATTAGTTTCACTTTAATAGTTTGTCTAGAGTCTATTTCCTCCCTATGCCAATTTATGTTCTCAAATTATTTTGTAATTATTATCTGTTAAAGTGATACGTTTCTAAAAAATGTTTATTTGGAATTTGGCCTGCATATTAAATTTCAATGAGTAAGCCTTTTATTTCTGCTCACAACCTTTTTCCTATTTAATGGGAAAAAGAATAAAGAATATAAATGCACAAAATATGCCGGAATATGCACAAAAAATATTAATATAAAAGCTTTAAGTTTCTTCCATGGACGTTAAATGTTAAAGATTTCTTTGACCGTGTGCACAAAATAGCAGCACCATAATCAAATACAAATAACTATTCGTCTACATATTCTGCTTCAAATGTCTTCCGTTATGAAAATTTCCGAATTGAATTGAATGTTTAACAGAAATTTTAAAGTGTTAAAATCTCTACTCAAACTTTTTTTTTATATTTAAATTTTTAAAAATTTTTCAAAGTTCAAGAAATTTTTTTTAAGTGAAAAGGTTTAACTTCAGAGTAAGGTGTACAGACCAAAAATTAAAGAAAAAAAAGTTCTCCACGAACATGATTACCTATCAAAAGTTGTGAGCGCAGATGGGGACGGGGGTGATAGGCAGAGTGGTCACCACATTTTCCAATCCCCCCCCCCCCCAAGATTCCAATAGATAGCATTTAAGCTATTTATGTTTTAATTTTTATTTAATCGACAATTTCATTTTGCTTTACCTTTATATTTAATGATAGGGTAACCAACTTCCTATTAATATTTTATATTTATTTTGATTTTACATTGATAATAATTTTAACGGTAAATAGGATAAAAAGTGGTTTAAGAATGCTAACAAAGTGAATTGAATAATGCATTGTTTCAAAAATTATACAGAAATGGAAAGGGTTTATGTCAGAGCAGAAGGTTGGCTTAAAATTAGCGCTGTCTCTATTTTTTTAGAATCGCAGCTTTTGACAATGCTTTAAACATAAATTATAATTTTTTATATGGACTAACATCAAATTCGAGTTTGTTCTTTAGATAATCAAACTGTCAAAAAAAAAAAAAATAAAATAATAATAAAAAATTTAGGTAGAATTTCCGGAAGGTAAAATCTTGATTTATTTTTAAAGCGTCTGTTTAGGGAGACTTGTAAAATTATCTTACTAAAACGACATTGGTAAACAAAAAGTTGCGTAAGTAATTTCAGAGATTATTCAGACATTATAAAAATTAGATTTGTGTTACGTCAAAATTGCAGCGTCTATTCTACCACAATAGCGAGTTAGAAGCCAGTTTCTCCACAAATGGTTAGTTGTAAGAGTAGAAAGCTCCTCCTTTGAATTTAGGCATATTACCCAATAACAAAATCAGTTACTGCAATTTTTATAGTCGACTAGATCTTCATGAGGTACCATACAATAAGTATAAAGAAACTAATAAAGGGTCATTTGATCGTTAGTAGCATAGCTTTTTTATTTTCAAAAAATCTTAAGATTTCTTTTCGAAGTTGCTCACGTTAACCAAATTTGGCCCTACGACTCATATACTAAGAGCGGTTATGTTAGCCTAATTATTTATATTTCAATATTTCACTCACATTTCGCATCGGAATTCTTTAGAAAGTTTTCAAATAGGCATTGAATTTCTTTGCTTTATATTTTATGCCGAATTTTCAACATGACATTTTAGATAATTCCTGTTCCTTTAGTTATCTCGTGTTTATATTTCACATTAATATATACTTTTTCAATTTTGATACGTGCGAATTCAAAGATAGAGAAAAGAAAAAAAATAAGGAGGAAGAAAAAGAAAGTAAAACTACTAACTAAACCTTCTTTATGTATTGTAAAAAAATCTGGGAAACGCTAATTAACAATGCAGGGTGCCTGATCAGCTTTAAAACGATCTTATTAGGAGGACTATGTGGTAACTGCCCCCTTGTCAGGGTTTTCTTTTATTTACCTACATGAGCCTATTTGTATAGCTTTCAATAGTAAGTTTAACACATCTCATGTTTTCCAAAATTTGAAACACTTTACGATAAATTATATTTCTTTTTCAGAGAATATCAGTTGTTATTTTCGTCACTTTGTGTGTTGTTGCACTCTTCAGCACATTGGCTCAGGGTGATCCTGAGCCCGATGTTGAAGCTCGTCATCACCACCATCACGGGCATCATCATGGCCATCACCATGGACATCATCATCATCATGGTCACCACCATGGTCATCATCACCATCATGGTCACCACCACCATCATGGCCACCATCACCATCACGGACACCACCATCATCACGGACATCATCACCATCACGGACATCATCATGGCCATCACCATGGTCATCATCACCATCATGGCCACCATCACGGACACCATCATGGACATCACCACGGACACCATCATGGACATCATCATTAGTAAACATATCAAGAAATGCTTATTTATAAGAAAATTTGTGCCTGAATTTTCACTGGAATAAATTTGTTACTTTGACAAAACCTTGAGGTTCTATTTCTATCGAGTTTCCTTTTATGCCGGACTATTTTTTTTTCTTTCTATTGGGGCTGCAGTATTGGTCATCAACTATTGCAGACCTAGTGCGTCCCCAGCGATTGGTATCAACTCTTTCAGCGGCACCACAATGAGTGTGGTACCATTGCCGCAATTTTTTTTGACGCTTAGTTTCCCCTCGATGGGGCACCTGAGCTCTCGTTGATGCAATGTGCACTAGGAATTTAATTTAGCCGAAAGTATCCATGCCAAACGGATACTCAAGGGATATTAAACATGCCGCATAATCATACGACATGGACGCAGACGATTTTCTGCATCTTGAAAATCCACCGACTTGGGCCAAGTTTGAACCTGCGTTCTTGGGCATACGAGACCTTACCACTACGCCACCCTGTCAACTTATGCCGGATTATAAAACTACTTAAAAATAAATACGAATCGAATAAGACAAAAAAATAAGTAGTTGACATTAAAAAAGCAACAATGTTCTCTTTATACACATTAAACATTGAAGTTAAAAACACAAAAGAGCAATAAAAATTGCTTGCCCCTGTTACGTGATTACAAGGAACCAACCCCCTTTCGGACCGTTCATAAATGATGTCACGATTTGTCCCATATATTTGACCCCCTTTCCCCCCTTTTTCACAATATGTCACACTTCAACGGATCCCCTACCCCATTTTGTCACATGTCACGCTATGTTGCATAAAGCATGATGTCACACTTCTTGTTACTCCATCCACTCCAATTGTCACAATTTCACGAACCCCCTCCCCCCTCGAAGCCTGATATCATTTATGAATGATCTCTTTCAATGTTTTGCACGAGAAGATTTTTGAAGCGTTGAATCGTCACTGAGGTTTCCTTTTAAACATAGAATCGCTCGTTTGCATGAACAAAAGCATTTATGAAGAAGGAAAACTTTCCATAAAAATTTTTCTTCAAATTTATTCACAATTCAATCTCAGAATTAGTTTGCTGAACAAAAATGTTCAATTAAATAATATAAAATGCCTTACTCAATAAAATAACTAGACTTATTTTGTGGTTTTAGGAATCAACTTTAGTGGTTTCGGAACCAGTGAACCACCAATTGTTCCGAATAGAATCATTTGCAATTTTCAGTTTGGAACCCTTTGAACCAATGTACACAAGACACACGATCTCGTATTATATGCATGTTTTCACATATTGCAGTTTCGAATGAAAGGAGATGAGCAAAAAATCAAAGTTAAGAAAAAATATGTAATGTCAAACACAGGACACTCATAAAAAAAAGTTTATGAAGCTGAATAGACGTGCAAATTACTTGATAATTAATTTTTCTGAAAGTAAAATGTTGGCCGTAACAATAAATGAACGGTGAAGCTGAACTGGTAATTAAAATACTCAACAAAATGTAAAATACAGTGTATATTACGCACAAATTTTGCAAAAATTGAAGGCATGTGTTTCGGGGTTTCAAGGAACTCCCTTTTCACTGCAGAGAAGGTGAGTTTCTAGTTAAAAAGCATTCAACTGAAGCGAATTAGAAAAGTACTTTTTAAACTCATTTCTGCATTGGAAAAGGTATTCCTTAGGACTTCGAAATTCGTGTCTGCAATCTTTTGCAAAATTTGTGCGTAATCTATGTTGAATTTTACTTTTCATTGTGTAGCACAAAGATTTACAAAATACTCAATAATTATTTTTTTCAAAAGTAAAATACTGACTATGAACTTGTATTGTTATTTAAATTTTTATTCTGTAAATAATAATTTTAATTAAAGCCCTTCGGGTTAAATTTTTATCGGTTCATTTCATTTCATTTTTCCTTCTGCGAAATCATATTCGTGTTATTTTTTTGGCATACGCTTGAAAAACAATTCAAAAACAAACGACCTTTGTTTCTTATTATTATTGTTACAGAGGAAAGAAACATTTTACTTTTTAAATATTTCCAAAAGTTTTTTGCTCATTTTCGGAAAAGTGAAATTTATTTAAACTGGAAAAATATATTATATAGGTATATATATATTTCTTAATGAAACTATTACTTATAAATACAAAATGTTTGATAATATTTTTTTCGGCGAATTTGACCAAAAAAAAAATAATAAATCCGATGGCGATTGAGCCAAACGTAACTTGCTTCCTTAGTACGTCTACATTACCCCTTTAAAATTATTTATACTTACGTTCGCGCTCATTAAACTTATGACAACAAAAACAGTCGAAATTTGTTCAATTGGAAACTAATTTCAATTTCAAGCATTCCCCCTTTTTAGCCTACTTTCTCGTAAAAGTAAAAAAAAAAAAAAGCGAGAAAGAAAAAGGCTTAATGTATAGTAAAAATATCGATAAAAATAAACAAGAGTCAAAAATAAGAGAATTAAATACAGATTGAAAAATAAAAAATATAAAGAATGCATGAGTGAATGAGCGAATGAAAATGTATTAACTGCTAGTTTATGATAGCTAGATTATAACTTTGAACTTGGTGTACGGGAAAGCAGGCTCGTATAGTTCTAGGCCAGAGGTTCCCAAACTTTTTTTTCTCGTGGACCACTTTCAAAGTTTTACAATTTTCGGTAGACCCCTGCTGCTACATTTCTACTGTGCTCCCAACACTCCTAAAAAATATCACCCTAAATTGGGTGTGTTGAGAAGAAAAAAAAAAGTAGCACATTTTCTTGTGTCCTATTTATTAAAATAATACTTGTGGTTATACAAAATTATAAACATTTATTATTACAAACAATCAACAATTGACAAAAAATCAACAATGAACTCTGAAATGTAAATAGTCATACTTTTAATGAGACGGATGTACTTGATGAATTGACATCAAATTATCAATATTTGGCTTCAGTTTTGTAAGAAGTAATCTCAAATCTCCCCGTTCTGTGATGTTCAATCTGCTCCTTTTTTTTGTTAACAGCAGGGCCGGCGCAGGCACGAATGGCGCCCTGAGGCAAAAAACTTTTTTCCACCCCTACAATTTATAATGAAGGAAAATAGATTAAAAATGATCGATGCAATCTTTAATACTACATATTTTAACTTTCAAAAAGCTGAAGGAAAACAATCGCTGATCAGAATTGACTGAATAAGGAAAAATAAAAAAGAGAAAAAGCAATGGATTGCGCTTTGCTCGTCGTAAAATAGAGAAGACCCATTCTGGGAACTGCAAACACTTTTAAGCGCCCCCTCCAGATACATCAAAGCCTCCTGTCGCTGCGGAGAAGAAAAGGATAATGCAAAACAAGAAGTAACCCAGTAAAAAATATATCCTTTCAACAAAGGAAAGAAAGAAACCGAAACGTTTTAAGATGTTCCTGATGTTGTTTCTGTGTTTGACTTTATCAAAATTAAACGTGTAATATATATAATGCAAAAAATTTAAATTAGATGAAGTTTTGATGCCTCATTTGTAAAACTAGATAGTTTAAATATTATTTAATTTTTTTGAGATAAAAACTATTGTTTGTTACTTAAAAAGATGCAGTCAATATTTATTCCCAATGCGCCCCTGAGAACGACGCGCCCTGAGGCGGGCGCCTCATCGCCTCAGCTTAGGGCCGGCCCTGGTTAACAGGTCGATAACGGCACTAAAACATCGTGAATGATGCTACCTGCCTACGTTGATAGGTAAATCCAAGCCAAAGTTTTTGTTCTTTATTATGAAAACCAGAAAATGTTTCGTGGACAAGTTTTCTTTTCACGTCTACGTGGACCCCGGTGTGGTCTCCTATGGACCCCTGGGTGTCCACCTCGACCACTTTGGGAACCTCTGTTCTAGGCAGACCTTTTTGTTTTAAAATGGGTGTGTAAATAATGTAAAAACAGAAAATCTTCAAGAATTTTTTCGGTTCTATATCAGTCATTTTTTCTTAAAATGTTGCTTAAATTCAAAACAAAGGATAATTTTTGAAAAATTCCCCTTGTTTTTTTTTACCATTAGCACTATCTTTACTAAAAAATATACTACCTGTTTTAAATTTTTTTTTCTCAAATTATTTATTGCAGAGTACATAAATTCTTATACAAAATTAAATTTTCATTTTTAACTACAATTCTATAAGTTGAATACAAAAGCTTATTACAACACGTATATTACAAATAAGAAAGAAAATTAGCTTTGATAAGGAGTCACGAGTAAGGGCATTAAAAGAACGCCTATAGTATTATCTGATGTTTTTCGAAAGTCCGCGAATTACTGAAAGTGGCAACAAAAGGTACTTGTAACTGATAAATTCCTGCAACAATTTGAAAAACGGTTGCCAATTTAACAAATCAGTAACAAATAATAACCATAAATTGTACTTTCTTTAACCCCTTAAATCGGTTAATTTCCAAGAAAACGCTCATAAAAGTGCCTTTTATCCTTTTTATCCCTGAAAATTATATAAAAATATGTGTATGGAGAAAATATATATTCCTTTTTAATTTTTGATTTGTTTCTATTTAGAAATTTTAAACACTCCAGCCCGGAAATATCACGGGAGCGAGAAATAGAGAGCGAAACCTCACCCCGTCATTTTCACGGGAGCGAGAGGGAAGAGGTTAAATAGTAATTATTTGGGCAGTCAGCAATACAAGCTTAAATTTTTTAGTGGTCCGCAGAGTCAGCTTTCTTGAGAAACTTTGACGCGAAGGACCGTTCATATAATAACTTTTGCTCCCAAATGATCATGAATAAATATTTTATGACAGAGAAGGCAGAACATTTTGATTCACTCAAGTGCACACAGATGTAAAATAAATAAATATATAAGTGTATATTGTTTGTTTTATGACACTAAAACAGTAGATGTTGGAAAATATTTCGGAACATTTAAAAAATTTAAAAGAATGTTATTGATAATAGTTCAATGAGATGAACTTGATATTAAGTTAATTTCAGGAGTTTTTCTTGTTGATACACCGGAAGGTTTTAATTAAAACCTGGCGACATGTTTCTCTGACAGAAAAAGAAATATGGGGGGAAAAACTGGGTTTAATTTAAATGCAAATGGCTTAGCAGCTTTGAGCGCAATTTAATAGCCTGCGCAAATGCGGAGGGAATAAAAATTAGGGAAGAAGACGTAATAAGAGTCAGAATAAATGAAGTTTTGAAGGGATATTTAAATTTAAATGTCAAGATTTTTTCAAGCATTAAATATTTTTGCTCACTTTTGTTAAAATATTTTGGGAAGGAAGAAGAAGAAAAAAAAAAACACATCCCAAATGGGGAGAAAAAAACTAAGCTAAAATCACAGACGACTTTATCGTTTAATGGGAGTTTCGAATTCTCATTTCGTGCTATTTAAAACGTGATTTATTTTTAAATGTCACATTCATTGATTTTCAATGTATATTATGCTTAGAGGGGGAAACGTATAATTTTTAATGAAGAAAATTTTGTGACGCTTATTAAAAAAAGTTCTTTGTTATTTCCCCTCTGAATTCAAAGTATGGATATTTTTGCAAGATTTTAAAAATTGCCGTAGTTCTTAGAGGAATTGCACTTTTAATTAAATGCAATATTTTTAATTTTTGAGTTGATACAGTTGTTTCAATAATTCTTTGAAACTTTCTTGAAATGCAGTGAAATCTACGTAGAAGTTTTTTGTGTTATTTCTAAAAAAAAAAAAAAGGAATAAAGTAATCAACGTAGAGAGGAGGCGAGAGGGGCGGAGTGGAGGGCAGGAATCGACAAAATATTCAGTATAAGATTTTTCATTATCATTTGGAGGAGGGCTTCCTATTTAATTTCTGTGATTTTTTATAGTTATTTTTGAAAGAAAAAAGTGCATAGTATTTTATTGTTATAAACATGGTACTGTTATTTTTTGAGGCAAAATATTTATTGCTCGCTACAAAATTAATTTCTTTACATTAAAGAACCTTATTATTTATTTAGAGTACCTTTTGCTTTTTTGAAGAAATTCACGTTATTCAGTTCCCTCCTTTACTAACGGTCTGCCTGTAGTTTTAAGTATTTCATAGTACTAAAAAACCTTATTTTTAAATAAACAATACTATATGAAGAAAATTGAACGAAAAAAATCTCCTGCCTTTGATTTCCTTTTTCTCACACTTTTCCAGTTCTTCAATTTTTAAATCGTCGGTTTCCATTTTAAAAGAGATTGCTTACACGTTGTTACCATATCTTTTTTTTTTATTTATACCTCATCTGTCACCACCGTACCTACCCTGACGAGGGTTTCCCCGGATGTGGTGATAGAGAGGGAAAGAACAGAAAAAATAAAACAGAAAGAACCCAGGAGCGACCAGACACCCGGCAGAACATGTGATGTTACGTTTTCAAATTCTGAAAAATAGAATACAAAACTGAATTAGAGAAAAAACACACTAATAAAAATAAATGACAACAACAATAATAAAAATAAATGACATAAATATGATGAACAAAGAAATAAGAAAAATTTGATAGCTGTTAATGAAAGTCCTATTGGAATTGTTACGTAGGAAATTGAAAGTCATCTCCACCAGTGTTTAGGAGGAACATAACTTTATGCATGTTCTTTAGATTTACTGGATGAGATAAAACATGGATGATGTTTTGAGAGAAAGTGCTATTGGAATCTCATTTGCACTGGAAGGTACTGGTTAAAGGACACTTGCAAATGTAATGATCAGGAGTATCCGGTTAACTGCATACACATAATGGCGAATTGATTATATTAAAACGATGTAAATATGAAGGAAAAGGACAGTGTACACAGATAAATTGTACGTCCGAGGGATGTTTGCAGCGTCCATATGACCATACGATCTTCCTATCAAATTAATATTTTTAGCACTGAAAGGTGGATAAAGCCGATTTTAAAATTTCCACACTAGTCCCACCACCCATGGTGTCAATAGCAAATTTAATCCTTCAAAAACAAAAGTGAGTATCAAAACATATAGTGACTGTATTCATTTGCAACATACTATCCCCTTTTGTTTAAAATCTTTAATGAAAATAATCAAAATTAGCAGTATAAAAACTAATCATGAACTTACTTTCACAACACGAAAACCTTATTTTATTAATTCCGAATGAACAATTAAATGAACATTCATGGAACTTCACATGGAAGTGTTATTTTAGTGTTACAAAACTGCAAAAACTTATTCAGAAAATTAAACTGAAAAATAACTGAATTATTCACTGGTCCGCACTAGCCCTCTTCTCCCAGGCAAGGGAAAGAGAGAAGCGAAATACAGAAGGAATATAATCTATAACAGTGGTTCCCAATCTTTTTTTTCGCGTATCACCATTTTTCTTGCAAATCACTTTGCGTACCACTGCGAATCTATTTTTGTTATATAGAATAGAATATTAATAGGTTATAGAAAAATAATAGGATGACTAGGTAATCTAAATTACACCATTTTTGAAGGTTATTAACGCAGAGAAAAGAGTTTAACGCAGAGAAAATAAAGCTGTATATATAAAATAAAATATATGAAATTTATTTTGCATACATACTTCCAAAACACATTAGCAATACGTCTTTAAGTACAAATTGCAGTGAAACCTGTGTAAGTTGACTACTTGCAGTGCAGAACTTAAGTGGTCAACTTAGACAGAGGGTGATATGAGGGTGATATAGAGGGTGAAGGGCTAATTTCGTTCCTAACAAAATTGGTCAACGTAGACAGGTGGTCAACTTACAAAGGCAGTCAACTTAACAGGTTTTACTGTACAAGTAAAAAGAAAATGAAAAAACGAAATTAATGAGAAGGTTGCTGAGTGATTCTACAGAAAACCTGCATTTTAAGTCACAAAACAACAAAATGAAAATTATTACTAACATTGCTTATTTTATTATTTAACATGTAAAAATACAATGTTTTCTGAGTTATAATTGAAAAATTTTAGAAATTAGAAAAAATAAATAGTAAAAACATCTATCCACAGAAGGTGATATGTCACTTCTGTGGACTGTCACAAGCCAGAGTTGTACTATTTCAATAGTTGTAGCTGATGTATTATACCACATACGTAGATTAAGTATGTGCATTTTCATTAGAAAATGTATGAATTTCACATTACATACGAATTGTTTGCCCTATTTATTGTCACACTGAATATTTTTCAAAAAGGAAGCTTGTCACAAGGTTTTGCATCACTTCTGTGGACATTTAAAACAATTAAGAAAGCAACTCTCTAGATGGTGGTACTTATCCTTTCGTAGTGGCAAATAAAAAAAGAAGCAGCCATGTTGGAAATGCAAGCAAGTTGCTTTGAATAAGTTTGAAATCTTTTGGGTAAAAATTTAGTATTTATGTTCATTCGTAATCTGTTCTGCTTATGTCATCACCTCTGTGACCTTTTTTAAAGTAACAATTTACAATTATATTTTTTATTCAACGTGCCATATTAAACAAAATATAATGTTCTAAAAGTTATAAATGGCACAAACTCATAGAATCAACCCTAATATAATTATTCAATAAATCAGAAATTTCCATCACTTCTGTGGACATCACTTCTGTGGACATCCCTTCTGTCTCAGAAAATTTACCCATGATTCGGCAGCTGTATGTATTCATCTGAAACCAATTTTTCAAGAACTTGAACTAGAAACACTACAGATACTAAGTGATGGGCCAAGCACTCAATATCGAAATAAAAAAATGTTTTATCTCTTGAGAGTATTCATTGCAAAAGAAACAGGAGCAAGTACATGTGTTTGGCATTTCTCAGAAACTAGTCATGGCGAGGGGGCGCCTGGTGGTGTGGGAGGAACACTAAAAAGAACTGCGGATAATATTATTGCACATGGTTGTGATATTACTGGACAAGATGAGTTTGTTTCGCTGCTAAAAACAAGATGCCATGGTATCAAAGTGATTGATATCACTAAAGATGCTGATGTAGAAATGAAGAAAATTGATGAGATTTTAGAAAAAATAAATATCGTAACATTTAAAGGTACAATGAAAATACATCAGATTACTTTGTCAAAGAAAGACAAGCACTTTCTAGATGCTAGACGTCTGAGCTGTATAACGTGCAAACCTGGAGAAAAGTGTGTTCATTTCTCAAATTCCTGTTCATTTTGATGATGATCAAAACAGCTCCAATTTAGATGAACTTGTAGCATTGGAAAATAAATATGTGATTGTCTGCTTTGAAGGAAAGAAAAATTTTAAGAAGCATTATAAAATAAGAGTTGTTAATAGCATTATATAGGAGTTGTTGATAGGAAAAATGTAATTAATATTTTAAAGTTTCCAACCAAGAACAGAAGAGGTTGTTATATATTTGAGGATGATTTAACACCATTCCCAAACTTAGAATAAATTTCCGTAGTTAGTAGTGTAGCTTAATCTTTTAAAAAATTTGTTTTGTCTATATTTTTTATTTTATTTACACTTTCTTTTTTTGTCATAGAACAACTGGATTACTAGTATATGTCAATAAATTTTGTCTGATTATTAAATACCAAAATTTTTTTGCGCTGTCTTTTTCTTTTTTTCCCCATCAGAAATTATGTTTTCAGCGATATCACTTCTGTGGACTGCTAAATTCTTCTTATTTTTTTTTTCACAAAATCAAAACGGAGTTGATCTGTGCGACAGATGTTATAGATATATACATATCATAAGCCAACCTTCAGATTTTTTTGAAGAATTTAGCTTGATTTTTTTAATTTGAAAATTTATGTTGTCAAATTGCAGGTTTTCTGTAGAATGACCCTGCTGCTGCATAACAAGTACAAGCGAGGTGATATCTGATTCAGTAAAAGTTAGTTTTAACCTCAAATTTGGGTCGACATTTAATTTGCTTCTATATTTATTTTAAATAAATATTATGTTGAAAAAGTAGTTTCACGAAGATGTGCACGGAATTAAAAACAATGTTTTTCTTGACAGTAACGAGAATTCATTTTTAAATTTGAGCCAAAATTCTCCCAACCCTAAGCGGGCAAATCAACACCCCCTGAACTAGAAAGCCTCCGAACTGCCTCGCGAAGTAGCGAGTCCCTTTTCTCCGTAGGCCGAAATCGGAGGCCGAACACCATTGCTTCTGTTGCAGTGGATCGCATTAATCAGCTTGTTTATGCAATCAAATCTCTGGGAATGGTTCTTTACTCTGGAAGATAACTTGCGCATTTGCTCACTGCTTTTACAGATGAACAATTTTGTTGGTAGGAAATTATCTACAATTTAGCATCTTCACTACTGAAGTAGAAAAGAATGCTACAAAAAAATATTTAACAGTTCCATAACTCTATTTTGCCTTCAGAAATCATAATAAAATGAGCAATTTAAGCACAATAATGAGTAAGTATTCCTAAAAATTACAAAGTTCGTTGTACAATTTGCAATTACATCATTTATTATTAAAAAACTATTACAGTAAAACTAATACAGTAATAAAACTCAGTTTCATAAATGTTTTCCCTATGAAAACTATGCAAAAGAAATATTCATTAAACAGGTCTCAATAATAATTACCAAAATATTGTCCAAATCTGGGGGGGAGGAAGGGGATAAAATTTCAAAATATCGAAAAACACCAAAAAGCCATAAAAATTAAATATATATAACCCTAAACATTGTATGTTTAACTGAAATACCCATAAAAATATTACAAAAATATAAAATTCACTTCTCATAGTACAATGAGATTTCACATGATTACTATCTCAGTCATAATTTAGCAATACATACGAGGGTACACGTATGTGTACCTGCATGTTCCTGAATGAATTATTTTTAAGTATTGAGCTTTACATAAAATAAATACTCCTATCAGAGCCAATAAATCTAAAGAAAAAAAAATTCTAAAAAACTAAATAATACAATATTTAAAATTACTTATGTTTTTGTACCTGTCTACATTTCCGGAAAATCACTTCCTGTCATATGGAATTCTACCCGAATGACTCAATTATATTGGTATCACCAGAAAGCGTAAATATCCACAGTTCTAACAGTGTAAGAAAAAATGCAGTTCAACCCGAACTCCATAAAGTGTTTTTAAAAGATAAAAAGCGAAGGTTCATTTATGTAGCTCGAGGCAATGAAGAGTCTAAAGCGAAGACAATTGTTACACTAGTTCTAAAACTAATTTCAGCTGAGTGCTATAATGAAGTTTAATTGCAAAATCTTTAATATTCTGTAATTAAAAAGCTTTATTGTTTAAACTGCTCTGGGTCTACATGTTAAAACTGACCCATTACTCAATAAAGAATTTAGATTGTCACTACTTTGTCTTGATTAACAAATCGACTCTTCTGTAGTACAAAAAGAAAAAAAAAAAAAAAAAGAGTATAATTTGATACAAATCTTTCGAAATGTTACTCTTTGAAGAAATTACTTTTTGTTAAATATAACGAGAAAGAAAAAACGCGTCTATAAAAAAACTTTGCGTTTCCGTTGAATGAGCAACGGAGTTGGCGAGAAAAAAACTCGGACTATTCATAGGCGAAAGTTCACAACCTACTGTTCCGAATAAAGTGTGAAGCAAGAGTTGACAGTATCTGCTATCCATGTCAAAGGGCTAATTTCATCTCGGTACAATGGCAATATAGTGCGGGTTAGTCATTTAGTCAACCGTGAAAGTCCAAGTACTCTATACACTGATATAGGGCGTTTCAACTATATAAGCGGCGAATGCTTCCAAGAAGGCATCAAAACAGTTCTAGCAGACTTGTAGATACAAGCTACAGTTCGACTGTGTATCTTGTGCGAGTTTATTCTAAGTCAGAACCATGGTAAGTGTCCTCTAATTCTTCCTTTTATGAACTGAAGAAACAATACATGAAATTTTGTTCGCAAGAATTTTGTTTAGCGTCTCTTGAATCAAGAGCCTCAACGAACTGTTTTCAACTAGGCAATGCTTATTTCGAATTACTACAGTGAAGGGCACATTGGAAGGAAAACTCGCTTCCCAGAGGACTTTAAGTATGGATGCGCTGCACTTTAGTATTGAATGTAGGAAAAATCAGGAAATTTCTTAGCAAGCACCTCGACGAGTGTAAAGTATCACAATAGCCACCTCCTTTATTCGTTCCTTAAAGCAGCGATCGCAAAACCGCGATTAGTTAGAACCCGGGACCCTCTGCTTCTGAACCAATTGCTTTGCCTCACGATTCGGTAACGTGAATTTTGAACAGGATGATAGAAGGAGAACTGCTTATGAGGAAGAGTTTTATTCCCACGCATAAGAATTACATGTACTAATTTACAACAGCATGGCCACGAATTTGCTTTACTAACCAGAATTTCATTCGCAAAAAAACTATGAAACCTTAGTAAGTTGAAGAAGCAATTTACTGTTAGCATATTTAATAAGTGTGCATAGAATTTGCAGTTCGACATTCTACATCTTGCAGCCTGGAATTGCCATATTTTGTCTTGTAAGAAGTCAAGGCATATCGCAAGCTGAGTTGCAAATCTGCAACCGCTCCCTGTCTGTATGGCAGTTGAAAACTATAATATCGACTAAAAATTTTTGCGAAAAGCTGACAAAGGTATTTAGTTTAATATGGTACTATAAATGCAGAAATGTCACTTGCTTGAAAAATTATAACCATTGAAGTTTACCATCACGACATTTTATAACGTTTGAACACAATTTTATCAGAATGATGAATTTATTTTAAAATATCAGCTCTATTTAGCTTACTTAGTTTAAAGATTAATATAATATTTTTGCATTTGAATTTGTTAAATTTATGCCGATAATTTTTGTAAAAAACAACAGTTAAACTTAAGTCAAAAAACATTTTACCTTTTAGAAAGACAATTTAAATATAAGAAAAATATTACCTTTTACAGTTTCTTTTACTTTTACCTTCTTAATTTTCGTTTCTTATAAAAATTCAATCTTAATGACTTATGTATCAAAAATCATCTTTTCCTTACATTCGTCTTCGTTTCTTTTAGAAAGCAAATGCCTTATATGGAGATTTCAGAAACTAAAACCAGTAATTTGGAAACTAAAACCGTTCATTGCCCTTGTTAGTAACTAAACTTTGGGAACGCCTAGTTTTTAGAAACGAACTTTTCATTTTCGCTTGTACACCCATACTTTTCCTGCACGTAAATTAGACCAAATTCTTTATTTTCAAAATTTTATTCAAAGATTAACACTTGTTGCTCCAAATATATATTTAACATATGCTAAGAACACAGTTAAAATATAATGAAAATAGTAAACTTTTTTTTTTCACACAAAAATTTGTTACTACAGAAAACTCTTCTACTATGTGTGAATGACATATTCCTACATTTAGAATGATATAGCCATGACACATACTGTAAAATTCAAAACGTTGACGCTAGAATCTTAATTTATCATGATTTTCCCAAATTGTCGTCATTTTATAAAGTTAACAGAAATCTTCAATTCTTCGCGACTTCAGTTAGTTTTGTTAACTTTTTTCTTCCGAAAATAATTTTAGAAATTATAGTAAGTGGCAAAACAGTCTTCCAATTATGGGACTAAACATATTAATGGAATGTCGCGTCGCACAGTTTGGAAGTTTTTCTCAGACGTAATTTTCAAATCGCAATTCAGTTGAATATTTTACTTTTATAAGCAAACAATGCTTTTTCTCACTAAGGAGACTTGAGTACCTCGACAGGATTTTCCCCCAATATTTTATAATTTGTGTCATTAATGATTAATTACTTACTTTTTGCTCTACTAATGTGTAGAAAAGAACAAAGATTACCCAAGTTTTACTTTCCTTTCTCATTTATTATTTTTTTTTCGTCAGAAACTTTCCACTCTCTTCCTCGTCACGTTTGCCATTGTGCTTTTGTGCACGTACGCGAAGGGTGAAGCTGAGTCTGAGGTTGAAGCCCGCCATCATCATCATCATGGACACCATCATGGTCATCATCACGGCCATCACCATCATCATGGACATCATCATGGACACCACCACCACCATCATCATGGGCATCATCACCACCATCATCACGGACACCACCACCATCACCACCATGGGCACCACCATCACCATGGACATCACCACCACCACGGACATCACCATCACCATGGACATCATCATGGTCACCATCATCACCATGGACATCATCACGGGCATCACCATGGGCACCATCACTGATAAAATATTCATAACCGCTCCCAATTTTGGAAGAAAAGCAGAATTTTTCAATAAATAAAAAGATGGTTTCAAATATTTGTTTTGTACTTTCTCTTAAAAATAAGTTTAGACGAAACGGAAGTAACTACCATATTAAGCACTATTTGTTTTTTTTAAATGAACTATGTTTTAAGAGGTACCCAAAGCATAATTCATATGATGATGTAATATGGTCAATACATCAATAATAAAAAGCGAATTAAAACAAATAAAATTCTCATAAAGAATAAAAGATATATATTTTCAAGGTTACATATTTAAGTGTATTTCTTCTTCTCAAAGAAGAATACTTGAACAGGGGGAAAAAAGTTTTTCTAGGAAAGTTTCTCTCAGATGTTCTAAGAGGTTCACGATCGCCTGCATACCGCAAAAAAGTTAAATTATATTTTTTAATCTTTGGTTCGCCACACTTAGTGCTAGTTACACCAACTAAAAACCTTGCTATAGTGAATACTAAGCTATGTAGCTAACTGGAGTGCGATTTCAATGATCCGTTATCATCTGTTAGTAAACGAACCACAACCCGAGGAAAATCATCGCTTTCGATGAGTCTGAAGTTTCTATGTTCGCTTACTTTTCACTTAAATCTTCTTCGTCATGCAGCACTAGCTATGGATTATGCAGGATTATTTGGATTTGTATTAATAAGTGCTATGGATTATATATATCCTTTCACCCTTTCTTTTAAGTACAAAAGTACTCTTGCACGCATATACAAGGTGTGGCTATTAAATAACGAGACTGAGGCTGCTACAGAAAAAGTGCGCATGCGCCACACGTCAGGTACCGACAGGTGTTATCCTGAAGCCTTCGCTTTCGAATACAATACACCTCGCTCCTGTAAACAAATTAGTATAGCTGTAGCCTTTGTTTGTATTAGGAATTGTTTTTCTGCGGAAAAATGTTAAGTGTAGCAGTAAAGCAACGAATTGTTGTGAAATTTCACATGAAACTTGGAAAAACTGCAACTGAAACTGTTAATTTATAAAAAGAAGTGTATGGGGATGAATGTTCGTCGCGTACACGCTTTTTTGAGTGATTCAAGCGTTTCCAAGATTTCAGGGAAGACGTTGAAGATGATTCGCGCCCTACCATGTCAAAAACTGATAAAAACATCGAAAAAATCGGTAATCTCATTCGAGCTGACCGTCGGCTAAGTATCCGTGCAATTGCTGAAACTGTACGAATTGATAAAGAATCCGTACGACAGATTTTACACAACAATTTTAACATGCAAAAGGTGTGTGCCAAAATGGTGCCTAAAGTTCTCTCATTTGAACAGCATGAAGCTCGCAAAAACGTTCGAACTGACACTTTGAAAGCCATTGAAAATGACTCAAACGTATTGGAAAAGATAATAACATGTGACGAATCGTGGTTTTTTACTTATGATCCTGAAACGAAGCGCCAATTCATGCACTGGAAGAGCCCATCTTCACCGAGAGCCAAAAAAGCTCGAATGAGCAAATTAAAATTCAATGCAATGATGATTGCGTTTTCGATATTCATGGGATTGTGTACCTTCTATGGGTTCCTGGAGGTCAAACGATTAATTAGGATTACTATATTCAAGTTCTTGCTGACCTCCTTGAGAAAATAAGGAAAAAAACGACCCTAATTGTGGAAGGACAAGTCATGGGTTCTCCACCAAGACAATGCGCCACCTCATTCCGGATCGTTAGTCAAGAGTTTTCTAGCCAAGTTCAGCATCCCAGTGTTGGACCATCCGCCTTATTTGCCAGATCTTGGGCTTTGCAACTATTACCTGTTTCCTAAAGTGAAAGCTGCATTAAAAAGAACAAGATTCGAGTCCGTTGAAGCTGTGAAAGAGAAAGCGGCACGTGTCCTGAAGGACCTGACACAAAAAGACTTCCAGCACTGTTTCGAACAATGGAAGGTTCGCATGGAGCGATGTAGTGATAGAGGAGGGGTGTATATTGAAGGTGATAACTAGTAAAAATATATGAAATTAAAAGAAAATATTTTACAGCATCAGTCTCGTTATTTAATAGCCACACCTTGTATTAACATACTACGAAAAATTGAAAGCTTTGCAAAAAAGTTTTAATGGTAAGCTGAGAGCATCAGAACAATAAACAACCTTACATAAATCATTTGCATGGAGAGTTGTAACATTTAAACGCTTTAAGTAACTGTATGCAGCAGAGAATTTAGCTATGATTAGTTTCGATACAAAAATGAAATTAAAGTTCAATTACACTTCGGCATTCATGCTCTATAGACGAAGCACGATGTTTCGCCTACTTGAATTTGAAACTAGTGAGCAAAGTGCATTCAAACCGCCGACTCTAATAAGAATCCTACGGTAGATATCATTTCGGCTAGTTATACAGCACAGTGACAATGATTGCGTTGTAGAATGAAATAAATAGACACCATTCATTCCCTTCAGAGAATTAACCCCTTAACGGTCGGGTAATTTTCAAGAAAACGGTCATAAAAGGGCTTTTTTTATCACTAAAAATTATGTAAAAATATGTTTATGAACAATATATTTTTTCATTTTTAATTTTTAATTTGTTTCTAGCTTGAAATTTTAAACACTCCAGCCCGTCACGTTCACGGGAACGAGAGGGAAGGAGTTAAAGAGAAACTTCTGCTGATAACGTGCGAAGTAAATTAAAAAATAAAAAAAATTCTCCTGCTACAACTAGTGAATCTGAGACGTCCTACAAGTTATTAGAATTTTAGGAGAGAACATCTTACATAAAGGTTATCCCTCTTCATGTTCTTGAAAAAAATTCAAATAAAAAAATAAAAGGAAGAAAAAGAAAAAGCATAAATCTCGTTATTACTCATGAAAGAATAAACTACAGAGTTTTCCCCCTGTAGTAAAGTAACGTTTTATTTTCATATTAAATCAAACACATGTAACTTTACTGAAAAGTACAAAATTTTAGACTTTATTGAAAAGAGCAAAAGAAAAAGAAAGAACGAAACTTATGAACTAATTGATAAGTTGCAGGGGAAAGGAGCCATTTACAATGCTGTAGCTGTTTTGAATCAGCCGCTATATTAGATCAAATTTCAGTGGGATAAACGTATTTCAAACAAACGGTGGTTACTTAACAGAAAACTTTATGCTAAGAAGAGATTTTAATTTCCTGCCGACCGTCTGGTCACCTTTCACCAGATCACCGACAAGTTATTTTGTGTCTATACTCAAATGTAAACTTTCTTGACTATGGAAAATATGCTGAGAGCAAACGAAGAATGTAGTTCTCCGCGCTGTGTCCTATTTTCGAGTTATTCTAAGCACTTCACTATAGAAATATGATAAGGTATTTTAACCTACGCATATATAGCGTTTATTTGTTATAATTTTCATAAAATGTTATATATTTTCAATTTTACGAAAAGTGCAATGCGTAGTAATACCTTCATATAAAACTGAACTCTCAGCCAATAAGAGCTCACGAGCAGTTGGCGATCTTCCTATAAGCGGTTTGGCGAGATTTAGAATGGTTTATGTTGATGTCTGACTCGCTGGCTTGTGACTTTGCTTAAATCTAAATAGTTATTATTATTATTCCATTTCCGTTAGTATCGTTATTATTATTAATTTCGTTAATATCGTAATTTTCCATTAAAAATAAACTTACACGGGAAAAAAATAGGGTAACAGGAAGGAAAAAATTCATTTATTTGAAAAACGAAAGTGTTCAAAAGTCCAACCGTTTTTATGAATTGTTGAAGGGAGAAAAGGATTTTTAAAAGAAAATATACTTTTAATGATTACATTAACAAGAAATATATTTTATCAAATAAGAGAAATTATGATTATGTAAAAAGAAATAGGTTTTTAAATTTGTTACATATGTTTATATTTTTCTGATAAACTGAAAAATGAGTTTTCAAACGCGCAATGTGCCAAATAGAATGCTCAATCGAATTATTTCGTCAAGTTGGTGTGGCGGCTTTTCGACACCTCGTCCTTGTAATCCTAATACCCTGTTCGCACTGGGAAGTTAATCCGGACTAAAAAGTTTAGTGAGTGAAGTTTGGCAACGAAAACGGACTAAACCTCCTTTCCAAGTGGATCAACTTAGTCCATTTTGTGAAAGAGGATCAAGATCCGTGATCGCGATTTAGGAAACTAAATGTCGTCTGCGAAAAACATAATTTTTACTGATAATTGAATCAAACTGTTGATAGAATTGAGGATGGAGGAATAAATCAACTTCAAGACGAAAAGAAACCATTAAATGGACAAAATTTAGTGAGGAAATGGCCGTTTCATCGTAACCCTACGGAAATAAATATAAAAGCTTGACGAGGAAATTCAGGTTTGAAATATATTTTTATACTGTATTAACTCTTGTATTGAAAAAGTCCGCCTTTTTTTGCGTTATGGTCATGTTCATGTTATTTTACTCAATTTTGTTCGGTTAAACATTGTACAGTTCGGAGACGAATGATAATAAGTATCCAGATACAAAAGCTTTTGAGTATTTGCTTAATTGTACTATTCTATATTCTTTGTCATGTTGTAGTAATGGCATTTGAACTTTTTCTCTTCAAAATGAGAAAACATTTGATGATTAGATGTGTTTTCCTTCATTTGGTGTTGAAAAATAGCACTTGTGAACGCGAACATGAAATGTTTACAAGTGAATTGCAAAAACTTTCTTTTGCTAGGCTCTTTTTTAACTCTAAACGTGCTGAATTTGTTTTAAAATATTTCATTCTACATGGAAGAAAAAATGAAGCAAAGAGTAACTGCCAGTTCTCCATCAACATGGTCATATTATGACAATATCATTCCCGAGTTTTCATAAGACAGTTGTAGAAGAGAACTATACTGCAAAGGCTACCGTGAATTATGTTATCCAAGAGTTTACATTTGGCTTTTCATAGTTGTTCATCACATAAGTAACCTTTTTAAAATTAAAAATAAACTTGTTGGACTTGTTTTCTTTTGGCAATAAGATTATAATATGCCTCATTCCTGTTTGGCATTCGAATGAGAGATTAGTGTAGGAAAATCATGTAACAAGAAAACATATATTCCTTACTACCTTTCCTTTGAAGTGTTTTATTGTCTAAAGCTACAGCTTCGAAAGATCAATCGAATGGATTTTGTGCTAAATAAGCGTTCAAGTTCACTAAATTTTGTGACGAAGGTTTTATTTATTATTCGCTTGTTAATAACCATGTTTTTTTTTCGGAAAGCCGGAAAGAAAAAGTTGTTGACACACTAGCTTCCACTTTCAAGTAAGTGTTATTTGTATGCAAACCAGCATATTGTTTATTCCTTATTTATGATAAAAACTATGTTGCAAGTTAAATCCCATAATGACCAGAATTCTTGATTTTCTTGTTATTTTTAAAAGAACATGAAGTTGCTTTGAATTGAAACATTGAAATTATAATAGTATGAGTAAATGACTCTTTGATTCCTCCTCAAACTTTTTTTTAAAAATTACAGTTGTTTCATGATTTCATTATTTTCATCACTCACTTTAATTTCTAGTCAATTTTTAATGTTTGCTTATTGCAATTATTATTATTATGAACTTATTATTAAAATGCTACTATTTGTCCGATAACATGCAGTAAAACTCCTAACGGACATCCCTTTTAGCTGAACAGTTTTTACCCCCCCCCCCCCCACCCTCCAGCAAGGCATTGCGTGTTAAAAACCTCCTTGCGTGTGGACACAGACAAATATTTTTGTCCCGTAGGTGTTCGCTATAGAGAAGTCTTCCTGTACTATAATGAAAATCATGTTTGGTTTATTATTTCAGCTTATTATTATTAGCTGTTAAAAAGATGGAACCGAGTTAATTCCCTTACAGGAAGCCCCCCCCCCCTTTGGTTTGATTGACCCCAATAACACTCTGTATTTTAGTATTATGTGAATTATGAAGTAAACATTTCACTTTATTTCTTTATCAACATCATGTACATAATGTCCTTGTATTTTTAATACTATTCATTGGTGATATACAAAAAAAAAATTTTGTTTTCAAGTCAGCTTCAACCTTTTGATTATGAATTTAACACGTTTGCTGTGTTAGTTTAGAAGTACAGATTAAAACAAAATGGATAGCAAAAGAATGTGCTAGTAACATTTAAATCTACACATTCTGCTGTTGATCTTTTTTGTGATTTGAGACACATCTGAATTTCTTCCGATATACTGGATTTTTGTTGTTTCTTATTAGTATTCCAATGTTAACCACTGTTTCATAACATAATAATCAGGTAGTTGTGGCATTATATGTTTGTTCCTATAAAATTGTCTCGGTGTTCAAAACAATATGAGTTTACTTGGTTTTTTATAATATAAGCATCTTTCGCTCTTTAAAGATAATAAATTCTGCTTAGTTTGACTAGATACAAAATCATCCCATCATAGTATTTAGAAAAGGATCAAGAATACCTTCATCTACCTGTGAGTGGATGATAAAAAATTGCACTATTGTACATTTAAATGAACTAGATTGTGTTAAAAAATCTTTACAAATGATTAATTCCTATCATTAACAGGCACGTTGGAAAGGGGGAGGCTCAGGGGGCTTAAGCCCCTCCCATTAGAAATCATACTGCATAAGGATTTCGGTTACTTTGTGAAAACTATGAATTTATTTTAATGAACCAAAAAAAAAAAAAATCTATTAGTGATTTTTTGTGATTAATATTAATAATAATGAGTGAATACTAATTACTTTTTAATTGTTAATTGGTTTTTCTGGGAAATAATTTTGAGGATTTGGAAATAAAATTGTTTGACCCTCTCCCATGATTTTTGAAGTGTTACGCTCCTGATCATTAATATCTAATTTTAAAACAGAAATATGCAATATATACATATGCATAGTGATCATATTTTTATTCATTGTTTCCATTTAAAATTTACAATGTTCCTATATTGAAATTGCAAAAATAAAAATATATAGTTATTTAATGATTTATGGATTTATAAGTGGCAAAACAATACTGTATTGTAATTGTATCAATAAAATGTTTGAAACTTGAGAGCAATCCGTATTGTATGAAATTGAAACTTGGGAGCTTTTTTTCTGTTCTAAATATACAGAGTTCATTCCTGCTTGTTGTATTGAAAGCTTGTGATACATGTTACAAAATATAAGTGAAGATTCTTGTGAGTGAAATAGTGAAAAAGCTCTTCTTGGGGGGGGGGGGGGGGAGCAAATTTTGCTCCTAAATTGCAGAGAATTTGTGTATCTCTTCTAAAAATTTAGTTTCTCTAATTAAAAATTAGTTAGTCTCTAAGTTTCACCATTTTAAACAAATCAAGTTGGTCGAGATCCCTGCCTGTGAGCATCACATGGATTAAACATTTATAATACAATGTGTGAGTCGGTGATTACATCATGAAATTGAAGATGATAGGGCTGTGTGTTACGGTTGGTGTGAAATTGTTATCATGTGTATATTGTTCAAGAAAAATGCAAATGTTCTTTTCTTTATTATTGGTTCCGCTCTATGGAATAACATTTTGTATTTAGAAACCGTGATGAGCTGGCGTAACTACTAGTTCTTAATAAATATGAGAACTAAAAATCACTGCCTCTGTACTCACAATAACACAGATGCAAAACATGTCCCCCATATGATGGGGTCTTTCTGTTTTCGGTGGAAACCAACAGTTCAAATGAAATAAAAGCTTTTTTTTTAAAAAAGAAAAGTTTACAAATAAGTTCTATGTATTTCCATTTGTGAAGTACTTATAACTTTTTTTTGTGCTGTAAATCAAACTATGAGTTCATTTTAAACTTTAGTAGGGAAAATGGTAAAGTTTTAAAATGGAATTTAATACCATAATACAGCTAAAACTGCCATATCTTGTCTTTGAAGAAAAGAAACTGCTTTTCTTAAAAGAAGGAATTTGTTAAAACCGAATTATAGAAAAGGGAAGTGAATTGGAACATTTGCTTAATTTTTGTGTTGATAACAGTAGTAAAATCAGAAAGAGGAATTTGTGTGGATGTACTAATAGTAGAGTTCAAATAAAAGTAAGTCATTTGAAATTTCTGCTAAGTTTGAGTCAAAAAAAAATTATGCTTATATAACTATCACACTGAACATACTACTTGTTCAGAATCTCAAACACAGATTTAAAATAGCAATATTTCTAAATTTTTAATTAAAAAATATTAAATGTTGTAATTTGTAATACTTTACTGCAAACAATCGTGTAAAAAATATTTAATGATGCTTTCAGGAATTGTTTAATTTAGAATTCTACCATCTGTAAACATATTCACGTCAATAATACCGCTAAATTTGTAGGTTTTATTTCTTGTTCTAAATCTAATACTTCATTTTATAGCTAATATCGCTGCACGGATGTGCTTATTTCATAAGTTTTAAAATCTATTCAAAAGTGTGCCATTAAAAAATGGAAAAAAAAGCGGAAAAGTAATCAAAATTCTGTGAATCACGTTGTCACTAAATGAAAAAATCAAAATGTAAACACTGTCCGCGAATCTGATGACGTCACCCCAAGCCTCGAAACCAAAACGTTTTCGAGGCTATTTAATCTCATTTGCAGACTCTCTAGTGCGAACCGTTTAAAAATATTCGATCCGGATTTACTGATCCCTAATCTTTTTAACCCGGATTAACTTCTCAGTGCGAACGGGGTATAACAGCCTCGCCGTTTACTCATTTCTTCTACCGCGCGTTGTGACGTCATTGTCAAGAAACGTTGCAGTCTAGTATCAGTGCCGTAAAAACCGTAGGTGCAATCAGTGCGTTGCACCGGGGTCCGGGGGGCCCATCCTTCCGCAAATTTCTTTAAACTTTTTTTTCTTTTTTGATAAAAAATAATATCGGTTAGCAAGTAAGAACGCCGCAGATGCATTCCGAGCTACGATTGGCGCTGATAGAATATGACGTCATTCTAGACTTCCAATCAATTCATGTTAAAAAGTGTTATTTCCATCGAGTAGCAAGCAACATCTCAACTTTTCCGATGGGCAGGTGGCAGCTCGGAAAGCCTAGAAGCTAAATGTACAATAGTTAACTTTTAGATTAATTTGATATCTTTTTCATTTTTTATAGTATAACAATGCCGCCAAAAATTAATCTAAAATCACCTCAAGATAGTGGAGCTAAAAAGCGAAAACGATTACGGGAAAAGCAAAAATCACAAGCTAGCCAAAAGAAGATGAGGATTTACTTCTTTCCTTCTGAAAATGGTGGAAGCAAAATCTCTAATCAAACTCAAGTTTTTACAGATGTTGGTCAAAATACAAAAAAAAAATGACTAATAGTACTCGTCAAGTCATATCAGAGGCTGGTCCAAGTGAAGGAGAAACGTGTAATAATACTGAGGTCATATCAGAAACTAATCCAAGTAAAAAAGAAACGGCTTATGATGTTACTCAAATGCAAATCATATCAGAAGCTAGTCGAAGCGAAATAAAATTTGGTAATGGAATACGTCAATTTCCTTAGAACAGTGAATCTAGTGGCTGAATTTGATCCCATTTTAAACGAATTATTGTATTCCACAGAACAAAAAATTAAGTATTTGAGCCCTGCAATACAAAATGAACTTATTGATATCCTAGCTAATAATTTAAGAAACATTCTTTGCGATGAAGTAAGAAAATCTCCATTTTTTTCAATCGTCATGGATTCAACCCTTGATAATACAAAAATTGATCAAGTATCCGTAATACTTCGCTATGTTGTAATTGATTATGAAGAACAAAAGTTAGAAATAAAGGAGAGCTTTATAGGATTTTTTGCAGCCGAAAAGCAAGGTGCTGAAGATTACGAAACTCTTATTCGTGACGCTTTACTTAATAACAACATTGATATTCAGCGATGTAGAGGGGTATGATGGTGCATCAGTAATGAGTGGCAGGTACAGTGGAGTTCAAAAAAGAATAAGTGATACAGTCGCAAATGCACCGTTTGTTCACTGCTGTGCACATAGCCTCAACCTTGTCGTTTCCGATGCAGCTAAAAGTTCCCCGACCATTGCTGCCTTTTACGATACAATTCAGGATGTATACACCTTTTTTAGCAGTAGCTCACCTAGATGGACAACTCTAGCACTAGGAAGTAAAATGGATTCTCAAGTACAAAAGAAAACTCTTAAAAAACAATGCACAACTAGGTGGGAGTCAAAACATGTAGCTGTTGCTTGTTTAAAAGAACGGTTTGCAGACGTTCTAAAAACTCTAACCGCTATACTTTAACAAGCTTGAAACGAGAAGAGCAACGTGAAGCTGAAGCTTTAAAGAAAAAGTTAGAATCATATGAATTCATTCTCACGTTGGTAACTTGGGAAAGCATTTTAAAATCTTTGTACCCCACATCAAAGTATCTTCAGAAAGTCAACCTTAATCTTGAGCAAGCACAAAAGAAGCTGAAAACTTCCTTTCATTGGCTACAAGAAACAAGACAGAAGTATTATGAAATTGTGGCAGAAGCAAAGTCATTATGCAAAAAGTGGGGCATTTCAGAGGTATTTCCAGAAAGAAGAAAGAGATACGCAAAAAAATATTTTGATGAGCTTTCGTCTGATAGCAGACTGGATGTCTCCGAAGATAGATTCCGTGTGTCTGTCTTCTTCCCAGTTTTTGATTGTGTAATTTCTTAATTAAATTCACGTTTTCGAGGAATGACTGAAATTGTTGAGAGTTTTTCTTTCCTTTACCCCTCAGAGATTCTTAAAATGTCAGAAGAAGAACTTAAAAGGCGTGCCTGCAGTTTTGCTAAAAATTACTCAAATGACGTTAGTTCCGATATAGCACGTCAAATAATAACTTTCAGACATTATGCAAAAAACGATGTAAAAAAATGGAAAACATTCATAATGTCGCTTCTTTTATTCTGTTCAATGATTTTTGTTCATCTTTTCCGGATTTATTTCAAGCATGTTTAATTTTCCTCACTCTACCTGTGACAGTGGCCTCAGCAGAACGTTCATTTTCCAAGCTCAAACTCATAAAAAATCATTTAAGAAATAGTATGCCACAGCAGAGATTGACAAACATTTCTGTCCTGAACATTGAGAGTAATCAGACGAATCGTTTGGATATTGAGAAAATAGTGAAACAATTTGCTGATGCCAAACTCGCAAGCGAAAATTTTGCACATGACAATTTTCTGTTTATTGGAACTCTTCTTAACTGTTTCAATAATTATTTTTTGTAAGAATATACATTGTTCCGTTAAACTTTTTTTTTTAAATATGTAATCATCATTTATTATTTTAATTGATACAATTTTTGTTTGTTAAATAAACATAGCTAAATAGCTTTGCCATAACTGGTTTTCCACAAATGCTTTATTGATAAAAAAAAAGTATTTGCTTTTTGATTTTAATTCGTTTTCTTAATCTAAAATGTCATTTCACATTGATAATGCAATATTGTATGGAATGTATAATAAAAAAATTGCAATTTGAAGAGAAAAATACTAACATTATTTCTAGATTAATGATTTGTATACGGGAGGGAGGGGGCCTTAAAATCATCACTCGCACCGGGGCCTCCAACAGTATGGTTACGGCACTGTCTAGTATAGTTCTCTATGACTATCACTGATATCGCTGACTATCTTTTCTGGGAGGGTGGTGTTTTTTCTGAACGTACTTTCCGCTTTTGTTTGGTTTGTCAAGCAATTCCGATTGGCCGACACTAGATGATGTTCCTCTGAGGTTTTTTCTCCTTCAGATGTTTATTTCTTCCCTAATAGCTCTTACCAGATAATGGTTTTCTTGATTATTTCAAGTACGTCAAAACGCAATATTAATAAAATTATTATGACGTAGATTGTCTGGTAAAAATTCAGTTTTCATTAACTTTTCAAAAAAAAAAAAAAACATTTGTTTTACCATTTATTTTACAAAAACATTACTAAAAGCGTTTTGTACCATTAGAAAGTAATTAAAAAAAACAACGGAACAACATTTCATTGCCAAACAATAAATACAAATTCGCACAAAATTCGAAAATAAAATGTAACCTACAAAAAAAAGAGAAAAGACTTCGACTTTTTTAATCGAAGATTCTCTCTTCAATAGAGATATCGTGAAATAAATTCATAACTGCTTTCGTAAGGATGGCCCAGTGGGCTAAGCAGTTTAGAATTTTTAACTGCAGTGAAACCCCACAAATCCGAACCAATTGGAGCTGTAGCCTGTTCGGATTTCAATTTGTTTGGATTAGCCGAAAACTATCCATAACATAATAATAAACCCTCGTTATGGCATAATAACGAACCCTCGTTACTTCGACAATTGTAGATAACTGATTTCAAGTGAAAGATTAAGTGATACTTTGTGAGTCTCTATTGATATTTCAATGTTTTTGCAAAGTGATTAACCTAAAAAACTTCAATAACCAATTGTTACCGTTTTTCAATCCTACAACATGGCATAGTATGCAGACACATTTACAGTTTGTTAGGTATGCTAACTGTACTTAGTTAATTTTTCAACTAATTATATAAAATAAGGTTATAGTAATTGCTTTATGGCAAAATAAAAAGTTTATCTTTTTTTTGCGGGTGTTTTATCAAACTTAAATTTGTTAAGAAAAACTCGTTCGGATTTTCCTGGATTTCGAATTTTCGGGTTCGGATTTGAGGGGTTTTACTGTACTAAATTATGTACAGATATTCAAAAATTCTCAATTCAAGCTCAAAAGGATGTCTTTATCTTTACTCACTGGAAATAAATATTCTATATCCACACTTCAGCTCAGTGGAGCACTTTCACAGCTGAAATAAGGAAGTTTTAAATATTCTGTATATTTTACACGCATTAATTTAATATGCATTATGTATTCATGCTTAATAAATAAATTATTTTATAAGTCATACAGTTAGATATTACTTTAGTTGAACAGTTGCTTTTTTGCACAAAAGAAAGAAAACTGAAAGGTGCGATAGTAGGGAAAAGTTAGTTCTATATAAGTAATTGTTTTGAAAACAACATCAAACTCATTGCTTGTATACTCTCGGCAAAATTAAATTCCTAGTGCCGTTTCGCATCGTCCGAGTTCCAAGTGTTTCTCTTTCCAGTGAGGAAACTAGATGTTTAAATTCGCATGTGGTAATGGCATCCGCCGATAGTGGTTCCGGTTTCCAATGTTAAGTTTTTCAGTGTTAAGATTTATGAGGTTGAATAAAGTTTAAAACATAAAAAATTGACGAGCTAGAATTTTTAAGAGCAAGAAAACTGTCTGTTTCAAGTGCAACGCGATATTTTCGCACCAAATTTCACGAAATTAGATCAAATGGTCAAAACGTACACGAATAAACATACTTTTGCTCCTTGATTAATAGAAAAATGTGTGTCAGAAGAAAACATTCATACATAATGAGCATATATTGTACAATATGTACCTCAGAGCCAGTCTAGCGTAAGCCACAGTGATACTGTGGCTTACAGATATTTATATGAGAGCGTAAAAACGGAAAAGAAGGATTTCGTAGGCTAGTAACAAAGCTGTTATATGAATTAGGCTACAAAACATGATTGTTAATGTTTTTTAAAAATGTAGGCTTTATTTCTTGTTAGTTAATTTTCGTACGATTAAACAACTTCTAAAACCCGCCATTTTTGGGCACATTAGTCTGGTTCTGAGGGGCAGATATATGAGACGACCAGTGCTTATAAATACAGAAAAACAAAAAAAACTTAAAATTGAGGCTTTTAAACATAAATTTTAACAAATTTTAAGCTATTTCAGAAAAGTATATAAAGATTTTAGGGCATTTTGTATTTTGCTTCAATAACTTAGAACAGCGGTTCTCAAACTTTTTTGACTACAGAACCCTTAAGGGTTCCTGTCGTGATGCTCGACATAGCTGTGTTGAATTTGCCTCTCCGCTGTCACATGACAGAAACAGAAGAAGAACACTCCTAGGGCGATGAAGTGTTGCGCCTTGCTTCCCGGCAATGGAAAGCGGATTCGCGCCTGGCGATTGGCCCAGTCACAGGAAAAGTTGGCAACCCGACTCTTTGCGGCGCCCGTGCAGGTAGTTCGAAAGGAGCATGGGTAGCTGAGGACCGTTTTCGCTCGGACGCTGGACGCGTCTTCATGTATTTTTGATTGAGTAGCAACTTTTTCCTTCAAGACGTAATGCTGGTCGTCAACCTGATCCACATAGTTCCATGAAGCGTGAAGAGGACTAATGTATACTTACTTAGCTATCTTATTTTAATCCGATGGGGGACGCCCCAGAATGACCTTTTGCAACTTGAGTTACGTGCTATGACCTGATCTCCGGCCTTTCCCTTTTTACGTAGACAATAAATGTGATGTTTGTATTCACCATAATATCCGTGTGATCTTTCCTGTTTTTCCAGGTATGCATTAAGTCCTCGTTCCCTTGCAGCATTGTTTTTTTAGCTGGTGATTCTAGCCCCACATGGGGTCTGTTCTTTGTCTATGGCACGCACACAAAAAAATGGTAAGTGCAGGGAAGTGATCGAATCCTAGTTTTTTTTGCAATATGCTAGGTGGAGTTCCCTTTTCCAATCAAACGCAAAGATCCACTATACTTAACTAGAACTCCACCATAGTTCCCTTTTACTTTGAGGAACTCTATTAGTGTCCATATTGAAAATCAAATTTTACAATCTGAACAAAGCTTATTTAAAGCCTTGTTCCGCTTGAAAATGTGAAATTTATTTGCCTCGCCGGAAATAAATTTAAAACTACTTAATTTGAATTGAAGATTTCAATATTGTAAAATTCTATTTTGGCAAGATCCTTTCATTTTTATCTCGCTCCCCCTTGCCCCTCCACTCCCTGAAAACAAAAATGCCTATAACTTCCCCTGGATTTCGAAGTCAACTAAAAAGCTCAAAAATGGGGGACTTTGGTGACCTTTTTTAAGTTATCAGGCTGTCAATGAAATACACTTTTGTAAATAAAAATTAATTGCAAAGTTTTGTAAATTATTACACCTGTCACTGTATTGTTAGTAATAACTGTAAAGGTAGGAGATTTTATCTCATATAGTTGAATACATAAACCTGGAGTAGCGTACAATCTAGATCTGAATTTGTGTTTAAATATGCACAGGACAAAATATCCTAATTTTTTTCATTGATCTATTATTGCAAAGGGGAGAAGGATTAATATAGCTTGCTTACTTATATACAAATACAAAAGTGACGATCAGCAACAGGCTCAGGGCCCAGCTAGGCAGGTCCTAGTTAATTTAGCAGTCCCCAATGAACATCAAATACGGGTTTTCATTTTGTTTTTCTTAATTTAAAACAAAAATTCATTGCATGAAATATTAAAATATAATAAAAATATTGTTTCAAATACGATGAACTCGAAAATTCTGTTGGTCTCTCTAAAATCTTATTAGTGATTCATACTATTCAGCATGGTGAGCTTTTTTGTATTTATGATCGCAACCACTTCAAGTTCATTACACTGAATGTCAAAAGCAAACTATGAAATGAAAGTTATCCTGTGACTCTATTATTTTAATAACGTTGAAATCTTTTTTTGAAATTAATATTTCGAAAAAGGGTGAAAAGTACATGAGTCATGTTCTGTCTATACTAACAATAAAATATTTAAAATTAATGTTGCCATTACACTTAATAACAATCATTGATTTTTCTAATTAATAAATTAAACTCATTAAAGTGAAATGCTGTGTTCCACCGATAAAATCATATATTTTATACCATTTCTGGTCCAAATCGAGCTTTCCGCATGGCCAGTTTTATTTCCCCAATTGAATTTTTACTATTTTGATAAAATTATTGTTTAAGAATATTGTTCCGTTCATTTTTTACATCGGCTTGAAAACGGAAAAATTAAAAGCTAATGCACTAATCGAGCTGTGTCATTGAAGAGTTGATGTGAAAGTTGAGTTAAGTTAAAGAAGCATTTTCCAGCAGAAAAATTTAATTTTTAGTGTAAAAATCATAAACAGGAAACAAATGAGACATTGTGCACACAAACTTCAAACTTTTGTGAACCATTAATATGCACAAGAGACATTTGACAATAAAAACAAATTTTTTCCAATGCCATCATCAAAACACTAGTTTGTTGTTTACTAAACGTAGCCGGCAGGCTACGTTTAGTAATCTAAAAATTAGATTACTAAAGTAAGTAGATAACTAGATTTAGTAATCTAGTTATCTAAAAAGGCGCGGCCCTCGTACGCCCCAGATCGTGGGTTCAATCCCGACCATGTTGGTGGATTTTCAAGATTCAGAATAGTGCCTGCACAGAAAAACCACTGAATATCTATTTTGCTTGAGTACTCTTGGCTAAATTAGATTCCTTGTGCACTTTTGCAGCATCAGAGTCCCAGTGCAGTTTCGCATCGTAAGTGCTTCACCTTCTAGTGACGAAACTAGACGTCGAAATTCTCATGTGGCAATGGCATCCGCCGATTATGAAGCAACTTGAAAGAATAGATGCCAGTTTCCGGGAAATGCACTAGGTGTGCAAAAGTTAATGACGTAGTCCATGTAGGAAGAAAAAAAAATGTTTACTAAACCATACTCTGCGACTCCTTTCGGAGATCATGTCAAAAGTACAACAAAACCAACTGAATTCCCTTCTTTGATCAATGGTCATTATCATATAATTGTCAACGGTTCATCATCAAACGATGTATAGACTTTTTGAACCACCCTAATAGAGTTTCAGAGTCTTCTAAATCAGAGCGTCAAGTCATTTGACAATTTTTACATTAATTCAGTAATTTAAAAAACCCTCCAAACAGTCTTTTTTTTATTATTTTTCTTCCTCCATATATACTTTTGTTTTCAGACAGGGAATTAACTACCACTTTCAGCAAAATTTCATCGCGAAACATTCTCTGAACGTGATTTACTGAACATAATTTTATGTAATAATAAATTGCCAACGGAACCCCTGCCATCCTTCTGCGGAACCCTAGGGTTCCGCGGAACACACTTTGAGAACCGCTGACTTAGAATGTTCCTTATCTATAGCAATATTATAAAGCTGAAGAGTTTGTTTGCTTGAACGCGCTAATCTCAGGAACTACTGGTCCGATTTGAAAAAAAAATTTCATTGTTAGATAGCCCATTTATCGAGGAAGGCTATAGGCTATATATCATCACGCTAAGACCAATAGGAGCAGAGCACCAATGACGAATGCATCAAAATCGTTTTTTTTTTCTTTTGAGAGGATGTGTCTATAAATATTAAGTAATATTATTAGTTACTAAGTAAATAAGAATAAATGTTGTTATTGTTCTATTATTGTTTTATGTTTGGTCTGAAAAATAAAGATTTCTCTTTATATTTCAGACCAAAAATAGAGAAACCGTGCAACGCCGGTCGTCGCAGCTAGTTAAATATAAATAGGAAAGCATAAAAAAATAAACGATCATATTGGCATATGGGAGGGACATGTACGACATTAAAAACTTTTTCCCATTAACTAGTAATTGCACACATTATTCTTACCGATTCATTTTTCTGTTATCTACTTATCTATTTCAGGCATATATTGTCTTATCATGCTTTAGAATCTAGTACTAGTACCTTGAACATGAAATTTAATACTCTTCTAATTCAAACAGTTTTTTTTTGCAGTTTTTTTGAACTTCGAGATATGATTCAATTATGGAAACAAAACATTTACTAAAACATAAAACTTGTATAATATAAGATTTTGATATCAATTGTACAAAACAAGAAACTTCAATAAAAAGAAAAACTAAAAACGTACTTTCATTGGGCTGTTTTTGTCACAGCATTATTAGGTAGTGACACTGTTAGTAATGCGATGCAAGCTTTCTGTTAAATGTCAATAGCACATAAGCCGACATTTTTGCAATACGAATCTTGAGAAATAACTGTTACAAAGGAGTTTATTTGCTTAAAACGAATTCTCTTCATATTAAGAAAATTACAGGAAATTACGGCATGAAAATAAATGCGTTTCAATTCATTTGTCACTCTAAACGAAACTAAAATGAAACTAATAGAAATGAAAGTAGAATTTTAAAAATCGTGCCATTTTGTCTCAAGGACACAAAAGCGGAAGAATTCATTACAAACTATTCTTTGTCGATTTAGAAATATTTTTAGAAGACCATTAGATCGAATCATGAAAAAATAAATAAATAACAATAATAATAGCTCAATAAATAAAAATAACCACTGCAAACAAGAGTAACAATGTTTCTGGATCATAGATTTCTTCACTCTCAAAACCAATGGAACGTGTCATGCTTTGTTTTGTTTTTCTTTCTTTTTCCGAATTTTCGAACCGCATCCTATCACAAGAATAAATTTACTTGCTGTTATTTCGTTTAGTTAAAAGTGGTGTGATACAATAAAAACAATAAAATTCCTTTTGTTTATCATTTGAATTATTTTATTGATGTTCAAAATTTCATGTTATTTTTAAAGGAGCATCAAATAAATCAATAAGTAAATAGAAAGACAAGCTTATCACTGTTATTATTATTATTATTTAAAGTTTTTAGCTCTTTGAGATCAGCCTCACGGAATGGACTTCCGAAGTGTTGACAAATTAATAAAAATCTTGATGTAAAATTTTTATTTTTGCAGCACTAACACTGGACTTTTTTGCATTTAAATGCATTATTATTTGCAGAATTTAGCAAAAATTAACATACAATAGCGATTTTTAACTTCATAAGCCATGCGTTCTTCCTCTTACCGCCAATTCCACTGTAATTATACAGGAGATAGTACTCCAGTAAGTGAAGTAGTTCAGTGAAGGCAAAAGCTTCAAACAAAGAGTAATTGAAAATGTGCGAAATCATTCCATACAAGTTTCATATCATTATACATCTTCAAGAAATCAATGACTTACAGTTACGTGTGTTTGATAATACTTTCACCAATATCTAACTCGAACAGCCATGAATCCATGAATGTCATATGACTCGTGCACCATTTTAAACAACTTTGCAACAGATTTTTTTCTTTGGTGTTTTTGCAGTAGATAAAAATATCATATTAAAAGTTTTCTTTCAGCATCCAAATTGTTCATTGTTTTCATCTCCCGGAGCTCTGAATTTCGCAGGATTAGTCTTCACTTGTAAAAATACGACCAGACACGTGAATGTTGTTCCAACCAACTGCAAAAGAAAAAAAAAACGGTACGGTAAGCGTTTAAGTCATCAGATACTTGAATATCTAACTGGAAAAATGGGAGGGAGATTTTTTTTCTTAACTTAGTTTGGCTAAAAGAAAATTAGCATTAAAAATACCACATTATGTTAAAATTCGCAAATCTTATCCAATTACGAAAAACCTCAACAAAATTTTCTTTGCATATTATATGATTGAAAAAAAAAAAAAAGAAAAAACAATTAAGACGGTGTTAAATTAAATAAAAACATTTCTGGTTTATCAATATGCAAACACTTGACAATTTGGTAGATATCCGAGAATATCTGGCCTAAGAGAATGATCGGTGCAGTTATAATATAGTTTGCTTTTTACATTCAAATTAACTATTTAATTTTTCTATATCCTATTTTAGAGTGAGTACAAAAAAGACATACTTACAGTTAGAAAGAAAGGCCTCGACACAGTGCAGAATTGACAAGCCGTCATAATGCTTGGTTGGGATATAGCTTGAGTAACAAAAAGTTTCATCTGAAAGGAAAAATTAGAACCCATATAGTTCTCCTCAAATTGGAATTGAAGAAAAATTTTTTTGCACCTGTTCAAAAGTTTCTCGACACAAGAAAGGAAGAACTATGAAAAAAAAAAAAAACTCTACGTATTACTCATTATGATATGGACACAATTAAAATACAGATTTTGGGTTATTTTTTATTTCTTTCATGAACTCACTCATATTAAATTTTGGCTCGAACGTCATGCCAGCACTTGCTTCTTGTTTTAAAAAATTCTGCGATAAAATCAAAACATGTACTGTTGTTAAAGAACTTAAAAGATTTAATGACTAACTCAGAATCCTTTATCTGTTTTTACCAATTTAGGTGTCCTTTCCTGCTTATATGATGCACAACTTTGATACATAAATAGTGTGGTCGCGTTTTCATGAAGTATTCAACACTATCGGATTAGAGCATTACAGGTATATTTATTACATCAAATTCTATTATGTGCACTGCTTTTCAATTGTAACAAATACAATACAATGAAAATCCCCTTAGTACGAAGTTCGTAGACATTCGCAGTTGGAGTGCTGTCAAGATAATGCAAGAAAAACATCAGTAAAAAAAGTGAAAAACTTAAAATTGTTAAAAGTATACCAACGAAGTTTATTTTTCTTATTTTCCCCTCATTTAATCTTTCATACATATTTACATTATTTCCCAAACTTTCTCACTACAAAGGAGAAAAAACATAATAAACTATTCAAGTAATAAACAATTAAAAAGAATTTCTCTCATAAAAATATATATCTTGTTCTTTGATCAACTAACCATTTAAAAAGCCCTGGCAGTAAAGGGCTCTAAGCTCTTGAGATCTTTTACTACAAAATTACAAATAATTCATGCACACATGACGTATGCTGAAAGTAATTACAATAATTTTGTCCCGAACCATAATGTGATGCATCAGATATGTAGTTATCATTTCATTAAAAGTAAAATGTTTAATCATTATTTGATGTACAGGATGGTTACAATTAACACTTTACCGACCGGCCGTCGATTATTCGACGTACAACTTCTTTTTTCGACAAATATTGTTATATGGATTATGGTATATTTTATGTAAATAATTTAAAAAAAATAATTTAAAAAAGTTTAACCTTTTATATGTTCGAAGTAAAAGACTATTAAATTTCGTTACCCAACAATAACACGAAGCGTACAATTTTACCAGAGTTTAAGAAAAACGGATCCGAGCCGGTGTCTCGGACGATCTGCTGCTGAGCGGGCGGTGAAAGGGCATAGTATGTTCAAACCGCTACCAGTCGGTAAAGTGTTAAAAATCTTTTTAACTAAGGCTCCAATTCTCAGAGTTTTAAAACTCGAACTCCGAGTTCATTTACAAATATATATTGGTAGTCGGCACATTTTCAGCGACTTCGACTTTTCTGCCACAAAAGCAGCCCGACTTTTAACATGCGACATACGTAGAGTTCGTCGTAACAAACGTAAATCATTGAAAATTTAAAAATTATATATATATATATATATATATACAAGAGCGTAGCAATTTAAAAATCACGGGAGGGACTCAAACAATTTTATTTCCAAATACTCAAAATTATTTCCAAGG
Organism: Octonoba sinensis; assembly: GCA_038502835.1. Classification (NCBI taxonomy): domain Eukaryota; kingdom Metazoa; phylum Arthropoda; class Arachnida; order Araneae; family Uloboridae; genus Octonoba; species Octonoba sinensis. The sequence goes on from CM076599.1 coordinate 126,753,746, forward strand.
AAAACCAATTAATAATTAAAAAGTAATTAGGATTCACTCATTATTATTAATATTTATCACATAATATCACTAATAATTGAATATTTTTATAGATCATTAAAATAAATTCATAGTTTTCACAAAAGAACCGAAATCTTTATGCAGTATGATTTCTAATGGGAGGGGCTTAAGCTCCCTGAGCCCCCCCTTTCCTACGCGCCTGTATATATATATATATATCTTCATATATATATTCATATATACATATATATGTAACATCACCGTTACAATAGCGTTTCATTTTCTCGAATGTCCGTCTATGAAGTCATCGTGGGAAACAGTCTTGACCAGAGTCTATTTAAATCCTTGATTTATTTGAGTTTCATCATAGGAAATACACATTCAAAGCAATACAAAGACGAACACCAACATCAACGTTTTTACACATATATATATATATAATACAGAGCTAGAGAGAAGGAGGGGAGAGATTGTGTGTGCGTCTGTCTTTTTTCTATCTTTATAGGTAAACATTTTATTAATTACATTGAAAAGTTCTTACCTGAAATTTCACATAATTTGGCAAGCCATAAATTTCAGCCTTCGTTAGTTTATTAATCAAACCAATCGCCTGAAAGATAAAATGATACAAGTTTATTTTCCCGATTTAAACATTGATAAATAATAAGATATACAAAAGGAAGAAAGAAAGAAAGGGAAAAAAAGGAAAAGAAAAATCTTTTTTTAAAATTATTATTTCGCGAAGTTACTCGACGAATTAACATAACATAAATAGCATGAACTATTTCTTTTCCGGGAAATTTATTCAACCTTTCCCACGTTTCATTCACATTTCTAAGACTTGATGATTTAAAAAGTGTTTGAAAATTAAACTGTTAACAATATTATTTGTATTATCATTTATTTATTAATTAAATTTTGAAATGACATTTTGAAACGAACTATTATGTTCGGAGTCGATCACTTTTTCATCAATGTTCATAGTCTTTTCGCCTTTTTTTTTTTTTGAAGGATTGTACTTTAATTAAACATGTAATTCTTCCTGAGTAGCGAAAAATATTAAAAAAAAAAAAAAGAATGTTTCGAAAAAGTTCTGACTAAGACTTCTATCACAAGACAGAGTGATGATACAAATTTAAGTCTCAGAAGACAAAATGTTTCCGCCCGGGATCGAACCGGGGACCTTGCGCGTGTGAGGCGCACGTGATAACCACTACACTACGGAAACAACGCTAAGGAAGAACAAAATCCAAACCAGCAAGGCAGACGGAAAATTTGCGTTATCGGCAGTCTAGAAGATTTCGGTTACGGGTTTTATTCTTATTTTTTATTCAATCCTAAATGAAGTTAGGAACTTGGGAATACTGATAATTCTGACTCTGCTAAAAAAAGGTTGGTTTGACCCCTGCTTTAACCTACACTAGCGAAATTCTTTCCTTGAAATCCAAGTTAATGAATCTCGAAATAAGGAAAAATATTATAAATTGCAGACTTTTTTTAAAATGTAGACAAATCAGTTGTTCACAGACAGGAGACAGGTACTAATTACATGAAGTTATAAGAATGAAGCAAGTCAACTGGTCGCGGAAGGCAGCTATAATTACAGAAAAAGACAGTAATCAAGCCAGCTTGAAACCAAAGGCGTTATATATATAAATTATTCTGCTTTCAAGTCTTACTAGCACAGTATATTAAAATTATAATTAAATTATGTTAATAAACTAGATTTTTCATTAATGAAGTTATAAGAAATATTTGTCATTTAACAAGCACATCACTGTAAATAACGTCACATAGCATTGAAAGGGCTTCAAATTAAAATATTTTCAAGTAGTTTTTTCCTTTCTTTCTTTTTCTCCCTGAGTAATCTCATTGTAAAAGTTTCTGAAACTTTTTAAAATTTGAAAGTTAATTTCTAAGGTTACATGTAATTTTTAATTCTTAAGACTGTATATGTATGGCTCACAATAAAATATGGGGTACGAAACTTTTATAAAAGGACTTAAGATTGCCACCTCTGCTTACTTTAATTAATTATTCATTTAAATTGTTACCCCTAATGTGTTAATAGTTTCCAAAAAAAGTTTTATTATTAAAAGTTTAGAATCGATATAAACTTTTAATTCGAATAATAACTTGTACGAAAAATGAAATCTTTTTCGCGAAAAATAAAGTGTTTTAGATGTATTGAATGAGAACTCCCAGTCAATTAATCCATTACCTTTGTTAATCAATGTTTTGTTACCTCAAAAACTCGTAACATATTTTGCTTTTACTCGTAACCTAAAAAAATTCACTTGTTATATATAGATATATATTGGGTTCAAATAACTTCCAAGGGTCCATAATGTTTATTTTATTTATTTAACTATCATATTGTACTTTCTCATTTATTTATTCATTTTGAACGAAACATTGTTCAGGGAGGGGAATGAAATATTGAACAGAGGTGATGTCTTTTTCTCCAACAACTCCCTACCTATTGACACGAAACCTTAGGATTACTATGCATTTCACTAACCTATAAATTAGCTCTTCGACTTAAAAAAAAAACCTGATAAATCTTAGAAAATAGAAAACTGAGATCTTTCTTTTAAAAGTTAAAAGATCTTAATAGAGAAGAATGAAACTAATAAAATAATTTTGTTATTTGATATGTATTAAATATCGTGTAAAAAAATGAACTTAATTACGTGGTTTGCCAACGGACATTACCTCTGAGCAGCCGATATCTTTTGGAACGGATAATCAGTTAGTGAGAAAACACGGGGAAGATTTCATTTAACACGGCTAAAAGACAGGAAATAGTTCTTTTTTATTATTCATTTATGTGGGGCCGTTCATAAATGATGTTACGCTTTTTTCCCATATATTTGACCCCTCCCCCTCTTTAGTCACATGTCACGCTATGCTGAATAATGCATGATGTCACACTTATTGTTAGCCCCTCCTCTCGTCACACTTTGTCACAGTTTCACGAACCCCGTCTCCCCTCAAACCGTGACATAATTTATGAATGATCCCTATGCTTTAATGTACTAAAGAAAGCTTATTTTTCTTGCACTAACACTGTACTAGCAAAGAAACAACTTTTACAGAATTCCCCAACCTTTGAGGTTTTTTCTTTTTCTTTTTTCTTCTTCTTTTTAGGGGTGGGGCGGGGAGGTTCCGAAAGGGGGTTCTAGCAATAAATATCTTAACCCTTTATTATGATCTGCAGTAATTTTTTTTACAGAAATAGTTTGTCTAGGTATTTACACTTAAAATTAAGGGGTTTACAGAAACAAAATGATCAATATATAAGTATGTACTATTTCTTTAGAGCTAATAAGTGCCGCAGAGTATTTACCCTGTAAAATTAATTACATAGGTTTTATAATCAAAATATTTCGCTAAATAGTTTTCTAAGTTCTTAACTAACACATTTAAAAAAATCAGTGAATTGATTCTTGAATTTTGCTACTTTTCTGGAGCGAAACTCTAAGGGAGCAATCTGAACAAAATGGAAGTTCAAAACACAGCATCGGTTTCAAAACTATCTACATTTCCTTTCTCGCTAAAATACTCTTTATAGAACCCTTGCTGATATGTATCCTGAAAAAGGGGAATTCAAAGACTGTCCCGGCAAAGTACCATCAGAATAATGGTAAAAATGGTTGCTGGGATGGAATTTATAGAGAAATGGTACTTACTAATAGTACCGTCTGTAGATAAAGGGTTAAATCAGTCTCAGGAACCGACTAATTTCGGAATATCCATTCTCTATTTTCAAAGAGATAACTTAAGATCTTCGCTGAATTTTAGCGCACATTCAAAGCTGCTAAACTTCCACGATTAGAAGAGTTACTGGGCGGAACCAATTAAAAAGTCTAGATATATTGCTACCAGATTTAATTATTATCCAGGTGTCCCTCCAGCATCTTTCAGAGTCCTATTCTTGTGAATTTAAAAAATATTTTAGAAAAATCAATTAATTTTGTGAAAATTATTAAATTTTTCAATAAGAACGGGAATTTTGGAAGGAAAATATTTTTATTTTGGACTTGCGTTAGCCGTTTATTTAACAAATTATTTTAAGAAAGGTCCAATTTAATGAATTGGAATTTCTTTGTGAAGAGTCCCTAAATGTACTTAAATTTCTTCTGACGTGACCTTTTTTGTCATGAAAGAAAAAAAAAAAAAAAAAACTTACCAATCTCCAAAATATCACCAAAAGATAATGGAAACAAAAATCACAAACCTCTTTTCCAAGTTTTTCTCCAGCATCGCAGAGGATAAACATCCTCAAGAGGCAGAAGACTGTCAGGTAATAGCAAACAGCTTTGCTGCTAAATTGCTTCATGAACACTTCTTGGTCCTTCTGCAGCAGCTGGAATCCGGCCAGACACAGCAAAACTGGTGTCAGCAGCACGTGGGCGAGAATAAGGGGAGCTAAGCTTTGATCTGCTTCAACTGAAATACGACACAACTTGATGTACTCCAATTTCCAGGATGAGAATTTTTCATTTGCATCAAGCTCTTCTTCGTCATTCCTCCAGTTTTCGCTGTTTCTTCTTCGGAATCTAGTAAAAGAAAAGAATGATGTTGTGAGAAATGGAAGTCCCGATTATTTTGTGTTAGAGACGTAAAAGAATCCTTGGAATTTAGTTATAATACCCCCACATTGCAAATTTTCGATGTAAATCAGTAATTTCAGACTAAAAAAAAGCAATATTTAAGGAACAAGAAATAACTCAAATGTAAGCTCAGTACATGTATAACTTCGTAGACTCTCGAGTATTCAGCCAAATGCGGCAGTCAGGCCGGATAGCAAAAAAGCCGGATAGGCCGGAGTTCTATGAACTTATTTATTTGCCCAACCAATACTAGAAGAGGAGGTTTTATACCAAAATCCTTGTTAAAATACGTATTTTCTTATTTAGAACAAAGATTCCCTTTACCTCAATCCTCGTAGAATGTGAACGCATTAGGCCAGATAGTACGGAGAAATGAAACTAGGTCGGAAAAGAAAATTGAGTCGGATAGTACCGAGGCCGGATACTCGAGAATCTACTGTATTTTTAAAAAAGTGCTTTTAAGATTTCGCTGAAAGTAAAAGTAGGATTAATTCAAACAATTAAAAACAACACTTATACATTTTGTTCAAGAATATTGTTTTTCACGATTTGCTCTCGAACGCCCAAACTTGACCGTTCAAAGCTGTTAATAAATAAATAAAATAAATAAATAAATAAATCCCGCACATATGATTTCACGTAGATATGATATTAATTATAAATACATATGCATGTGTAATTCAGGCCCACTACTGAGCGCAGTAGAAACGTACTGTTCCTATGGACACTCAAAACTAATGCCTTTTGATGACATTCAGGATGGATGGGAATGTTGCCATTAGGCCAGGACAGTAAGAAGGAAAAATAAATAAATAAATGACGAGTTATTATTGATGGGTCAAGAGCTAATAATTAAATGACTTAAAATGGATGTGAATATGCTTTTGGCTAGTATTAGGTGCAACAATGTCAAAACTCAAATCAAAAGTGCGGGAACGTAGTATTCGCACCATCTCCAAGATATTTTAAAGCGGCTTACAAATATTGGAATAACATTTTGGTGAACATCAGAGGGTTATATATCAAAAGCTTTTCTTGTCATTTAAAATAAATTGACGTAAATAATTGTTTCGAAACATAGATTCATGTACCTGTTCAGTTTTAAGAAAATTGGAATTTCTTGATGTTTCGAACTATAAGAACTAGCCGATTCTCTTAAAATTTTAATTAACTTTTGATGCGATGCGTCAAATGCACAGGCAAGAGTGTTGAAGATATTTGCAACCCAGTACTCGCTGAACAACAGTCCTGTAACTGTAATACTCATAGAAGTTATTTGTAGAATGAGTTTTGTGTACGGCCAAGTGAAAATAGAGTTGTCTAACGGAGGAGTAGTGGTAATGAAGTAAATCTGCAAACACGGCTTGATTCGTACACGAAATGCTATGGCATAATTTGTCGCTATTGCGCAACATGTAATCCATGACATCAATATGAACAGAATTCCAAACGCACCAAGCACCAAACATTTCGCTATGCTTTTGCAAAATATTTTCCTCCTCAATCGAGCAGTCAGAGTCACAGTTCGAATATGACTCAAAAGATTTTTTATTCTCTTTACACTGAACAGGAAAATAATTTGATATAAAACAGCATTAATTTTCATCAAGAGTGGGAAAAGTAGTCTCAGGAGCATTGCGGCATCTGCATATTTGTGGCAACACCAAAAATACAGAGAAGCATATGAGTGGACAACGATCATGAACAGTTGCAACAAAAGAATACAAACCGACCAAATCATCCACTTCGAAGCAATGACTTTCGCGGAAGAGTTTGAGACGATAACATTTCCCACTATTCTCAAGATTTTGAATGCTAAACAGTTCATAGCTTTGTAGCTCTGCAAATTTTTCAGTCCTCTGGACACCATCATCATCAAGTTATTTGCAACTTTCTAACTTGTTTTGCAACGAAAACTGATACTTCTACTGAGTGACCGAAAGCGTTTATTTATGGTGGTACTTATGAAACTGAATCTGAACATAAAATACCTTCATCTATCAAACAATTAGAAATAGTTGGAGAATCTGTAATATTTTGATTGGTACAGTTTTACCATCACATTATTTCATAAAAATATTTTCTGAAAAAAAAAAGGATAATATTTATTATTATTATTAAATTGATGAAAGTTCGGCAAACTTTGATATTCGTAACAGGATCTTGACAGTTGTGATGACACACACATTTATATCTGATTTCTTGATTTTTCACCAAAATAAAATATTACCGTTCCTGATTCGTACGAATACACTTGTCTTTTTCGAACACATAAAAACGAACTCTGAATAAAAAAACAGAAGCAAGCAAATATCAATAGTTACTTAATTTTACAACTTTTCTGCATATATCTTCGATGAAACAAAGGTAATATTTGAACATAGCGAGGAACGTCAGTTAAATAAATATCGTTCCTCTAATTTCCGTTCAAGTTCGTATTTGTTCTAGAGAGTAAATTATATTTTTGCTCTTAAGTATATGTAAACTTCCATAACAGAAACATCAATTACATTCAAATATATAGCTCAGTTTTCAAAACAAAATTTTTTATTTTGTTTGTAGTAACGCTATCGGTTTCTCTCGAAAACTGACACGGAATTATACAAGATTTAGGCTTCTGATAAGGAAATAGAGTAAGGTAAACACTTGCTTAAGGTATCTGAAATATTAGACTAATATTGAATTAACATTTTTATGATATAAAAGCGCAGTTCTCCCCATAAACAGCGATTACGAAAAACAACAAAACCTTCTTTAAACATTGAGCAAAAATGTATTCTGGGATGTCGGAGCACATTTGAATAATTTAGGAACAGGACTGGCAAAGATTTAAAAAAGAAGGAAAAAGAAAAAAGAAAAGAAAGTGAGGTTTCAAATTTAAAAGCACATTCTTATTAAATACATTTACTATGTGAAAACCCACTGTTAAACGACTAAAGATCTTATGATGTGTGCATTTAATTCGACGTTTGTTTACATAATCAAGCACTCTTTTGGAGTTATTTCAGGCCGATAACTTTTGTGGGTTCTAGCTTTTCTGAAACCTTTCCAAACGACTTCCTTCCAGCCATAATCTCATTTTTTTTAATTTGAGGGACTGAAGCATGAATCCAGGGAGTCCAACAAAAAAGTAGATCAGGGAAAAGAACATGATGGTCTTTCACAGAAAAGGACTGCATCAATTTCTTTTTTTTTTTGGAATTCTCTCGAGATTCACTCTCAACATATGACCCGTCTATCTCATTCTGTTGAGTTTAAAAATTTTACCACATTCCCATGTATTTCAAAATAATGTCTCTGCTTTCAGAATTTTTGAGTTTTTACTCACAAAAAATTGCTCTCGGGTCATGGTTATACATTTCATGAGTAAGATCCATATAAATAACTCTTTTCCGTAACTCCTAGAAAACGCATTATTTAACTTTAAGATTTGGCAGCACCTACAGAATTAATAACAATGTGATTCTTTCTCTTCTTCTTCTTTTTCTTTTCGAAACATAAACAAACGCGAGTTACGTTAAGCTTTATTTTGATGATGTCTTAAAATTTCGTGAAAATCGTTCTAGGGCAAAATGAACTTGAATAGTACTGTTTGAAATTTGAAGTATAAACTGAAAAAACGTTGAATAAAGCCAGGAAACTGTTTTTAAGCTTAACAATTGACGAACAACTTAGGGGTCATTCATAAATGATGTCACGCTTCGAGGGGGGGGGGGAGTTCAAGAAAGTGTGACAGTTTGTGACAAGGGGAAAGGAGAGGGTAACAAGGTGTGACATCTTACATTTTGATTTCTATAGAAAAATTTAAAATCGGCAAGTTAAACTTATTTTATGCTAATGTAATGTATTGTGGCATGAGACAAAGAGGGTAGGGGGTTTGTTGAAGTGTGACACTTAGTGAAAAAGGGGGGTGGGGGTCAAATATATAGAAAAAAATTGTGACATCATTTATGAACGGTCCCTTAAAGAAATGATGCCCATAATTGTCGCCGTGCGAGGCGTGTTTGCGTTCGAGAGATTAAGCACTCTCAAAAACGCATGCTCAAATCTCACGAAACTTTCGTCGTATGTGACGAAAGGGCTTCGTGGAAAATACTCCGAATAAACCTTTCGTCAAATTGCCGAAATTTGTGCGGTAACTTTTTAAGTCACGTGATCGCGTGAGGAAAGAATCGTTGTAAATGACGAAATTTTCTTGACGATTGAAGAATCGTCGGAAGTGAGAATTCTATTTTTGAGAGTGATCGTGTTTCCGTTCGAGGACATCTTGATGTAGAGTGTTTGCGTCCGAGAAAATGTTGATGAAAGTTGTTATAGGACCGTGACCATAAGTGAAGAGTCTGAGTAAAAAATATGAAGAAAAAGTAACCAAATGAATGTAATAAGATATTACAATGTGCTCATATTACAACCATAAGGTTGCAACCACAAGGAATTTAACTGCTTGCTTTTCGGGGTTGGTGTCTGCAGTAAACAGGGGCTGAAAGGCTCCAGACCAACTTGTGGATGACTTAACGGTCAAACATTGTCGTACAGCATGATAATTATACAGAGCTATCCTAAACTAAACACAGTGGCGCGCCAGCCCTTTTGGAGTCCATGCCTAGTGTGCCTATCCCAGTTTTCGAGACCGAGGGCCCTGGGGTGCAAAAGCAGAAGTTCCGGTCAAGTGGTCGGCCTGACGCAGAACCCCAGTGTTTAGTTCCCAAGCATGCTTGGTCCTCATTTTATCGACCCCACTGTAGGGATGAAAGCTGAGTCAACCCTGCCCAGCCCGGGAGTAGAGCCCCGGACCTTGTGCATGGTAGCACAGAAGGCTAACACTCAGCCACTGGGCTTCTAAAGCTATCCTACTGGTTTATAAATATATGCATATAGAAATTGAATACATTGTCTAGTGGAAGCATGTTTTCCCGCAACAATCTGTTAGTTTGAAAGGAAAAATTGTAAGATTTACTTGAATCAAAATCGTTTTATTTTGTTTGCTATTAAATGAAGTAGAAGTTTGTTTTTTAAAACCAGTTATGTGATACTAATGCGACTTTCGCATGTCATGTTTTCCGAGACTTGAGCAATTTATACAGAGTGTCCACTCAAATAAGTGCTGTTATTTAGTCAATCGATACAGGAATAACTTAGTAATGACTCGATTAGGATTTTTAAATGGCACTTTTTCCTGTAATGTGTGCACGCAAGCGACGCATTTGAAATCAGTAAAACTTCAATGTCTAAACACGTGGTTTTGAATTTAACCTCAGCTTCATTTTATCGCCGATTAGGTATAGTGACTCGAAATTATTTACTGTATTTAAATTTTAACCTTTTTAGAAATTTAAAAAAGGGAGAGGGAGTAAAATTACAAAATTTCAGAAATTTTGTAATTTTACTCCCTCTCTCCTTTTTCAAATATTCATATTTTTTAAGTTTGTTTCAATGACAACAGCAAATTCAAAAATAGAGTTTTAATTTTCTTTAAAAGCTTAAAAACTAGCCTTTATGACTCTGGCAATATGGAATGAAGATTATAATGATGCTATTCGCATATAAATATATTTTCATACATAATATCCATATTGCAGTTTTTGTCTGAGAAAAGCAATGAACTTGCTTGATTAAATGATTTAATGGTTGTCGGTTGTTTACTGTTTGTCTAAGGAGTATAGCCAGTGAGGGTGTAATTCGCCATCTTTTCTTGTATAAATTATCCGTTCTATATGATTCATTCTTCAATAGAAGGATTGTTCTTAACTAATTTGGTGGAATTTCACAAATAAATAGCTAAAAAGTCGGAATTTCAAGTTCATGCTTCACACACACATGACGTGTTTATAAAAGGGATCTTTTGTGTGTGTGTTTGTAGGCTCGCTATACAAAGCCACGTCAACTGGTGGAATAGAAGGAAATTTGACACAAAATTAAATAATCGCCCGAGAAAAATAAGGAACAGAGACACAGACAGTCCGGTGTGAAAATTCGAATACTGTTTTTTAATTACAATTTCAAGATTTATTTCGACGTAAAAGATAGAAAGAAATACATCTACTTTTCTGAAATTTTATATCATTCTAAAGTTGGTAAAAGAGCTAGGTTAGGTTCGAAAACTTTAGAACAAATAAAACGCTAGTTATCCCCCAGTTATTATTTCGTCTAACGTGGATCAAACCTTTTGTTAAGCAAAGATTTCGGAGAGAATGAACTCCATTGCTCCAAAAATAAGCTTTATGTTTCAATTTACACTTAATTGATAATTTTAATTAGGGTTTCATACTGTTTGGCATGTATGAGGCTAATATATTTCCTTAATAGTATTATTATTGCAGCGGGTAATGCCGGGTAGTTCTGATAATTCCACATACTGACAAAGATTACCTCACAATTTCTTAGATTAGTTAATTGATCATTGTTCTATCTCTTGAGAAAGAAAGTAGCGTCCTAAACTGGTTCTATATCACTTATTGACTTTAGAATATTCTAAAACTAAACAAACGGTGCTAAAAACTTTAGGGGGAAGACCTAATGGTGAAGAAGTTAAGGGTGCTAAAATTATCGCAACTAAGTTGCGGGAATATGGGAGGGTGTTGTGTGCATGGTGGTAATAGGGTGTGTGCATGAGTAGTAGTAAACTTAATTAATCAAAAATTAGTGATAAGGAATTTATGATAAGTTATATTAAATTTTCTAATAATATTTTTTTCTTGATATTATTTAAAGGGGGTAAATAGTAAAAATGTTTCGCTGGATACTCTCCACTGTGTGCAAGTCATTCGACGCTACAAAGAATGAAATGTTGGAAACAAATCAAGCGAATCGAAGATGGAAGACAGAAAAAAGAGAGAGGAAAGAGCGAAGCCAGTTCCAGGTTGAGATTGAGTAAAGTTGGCCTTGACAAAAAGGAACGAATCCTGTGCGGATGAAAGGAAATTAAAAAGAAAGACATTAAAAAAAAAAAATACTTTCACTGGCAATCTTTTTCCGTAAGTTTACATTTCGGTAAGAGTGTACTACTTCTTTTTCCCTTTTATTCCGTGAAGCGAAATAGTAAATAAGTGAAAAAGTGTGAGCTATTTACTGCATCACTAATCTCAATGAACCGCGATAGTCCAAGCACTGCACGCTTATGGAATCATCTATTTCGGCACTGAAACAGTATATAAGGATTAGTACGACCCTATGGAATTATCACACGCAGAATTTCTCCAAATCGAAATATTCTACCTAGAATTGGAGAACTCTTCATCACTTTAAACATGGTGAGTGTTCGGCAAGTATTTCAGCTATTTTTACTTGAGATGAATGTCTTTCTTCTTATTAGCATATGTTTACGCGTCTGTAAAAACTATACAATCAACTTACAGAAAGTAACAAAAAACATAATTTTTTTAAAAAAAATATTGGTTTAAGTGAAATTATTAATAAAGAAAAATTGACTTGTTGCATTAATGTTAAACATTAACACTTTAAAAATGCACATTCGTTTGTTTCTTTAATATATTTTTTGTGTTTTTTGAGGTTCAACACCTTTGATATGGATTATCTTTTTCTTTTTGCCCATACCTTTGTCCATACTTTTTATCCATACATCCATTTTGTTTACATTTGAGCACAGTTTCATATCCTGAGTAGTTTTTGTAATTTTTAAACGTTATCGTTAGCCATAACGCCACGGGGCTTGGGATCCGCAGTTTTGTCACCCTTAGCACTCCCGTACATATATCCCTCCATATACACACATGATTATCCTTCCTCCACAGAAGCTAACATACTTTTCATTAGATACGCAATTTTAATAGCTAAAATTTGTCGCTCTACCCTACTTAAGTTTGAATAATTCTTTGAGGTGTTCAGCGTTTTTTCTCTTGATTGCGTAACGTTCAATTTGATCCGACGTATATTAATTAATCTTTTTATTATTGGCATTAAAAGAGTTTTCTTACAACTTAACATAGCAAATTAATTTTAGCTATTTGGGGAGTAAATCTGTTGTTTCTGGTTTTTGATACTAATGCAGTATAAAACACAGTTCCAATAGGATAGTTATCTATTCCTTATTCCGTGAAATCGCCTACTTTCTTTTATTTCTCAGCTCCCCCTCCCCATAGTTATCAGGAGTCTCATAATGATTCTTGCAGAATTACAGATCGTATTATTGTAATTAAAAATTTGGAACTGCTTAAACATGGGTTCCCAGGAACTTTTCTAGTCAAGAAGCAATTAACTCCACTCATTAGCATATAATTCTAAATTTTATAAAGGACAATTTCACTGCTACAGCGCACCAAATTAGAAAAAAAGGTTAAAAGGTGTGGGGGTGAAAAATCCTTTGACTGAAAAGGCTGGTGAGGCTGATACAGCCTGCAAGAACGTCTGTTAAAACTTTGATATGATGAAGAAAGCAAGCATAATTTCAACCGTGGTGAATTTAAAGACATGCGTTTAAATTAATATGCATTCATTTCACCCAAATACATCGGAAATGGTATTCAATTTATTTTTATCTTTGCTTTTCTCATCTGTTACAGAGTTGGGCTTTAGTTCTGTGAATCCTATTATCACCTAACAAAAACACTATGAATTTTTTTGAAGAGAAGATCCTCAGCAATATTGAACCAGATATTATACATTTAGTTTCACAGCATTCGGTTTCAATACCAACACATTAAAAAAAATTCTATAGACTTTAGTTTATGCTGAGTCAATGAAGAGCAGAAATGCGCATAAAAATTTCTGTGGTTTATAAACATTTGCAACATATAAATACATACATGCTTTCACTAAACCTTTCTCTATTTTAGTGATTTACAATTAAAATGTATTAACTTATTTGAATTGACTGTTTTATTATTAAGTACAGATAATATACACGTTACCAATAAAAACGACTCTTAATAAAAGTGGCTTATTTTATTTTCTGCTACAAGACCAGGTTTCCTAGAATACTGTGCAAAGAGAAAAACACATTTTATTTATTATGTCTTTTGAAAAGAAAAGATTAATGTGAAAATCTAGTTCAGACGAAGCTGACAAAAAGGGAGACAGTCTATAGTACTTGTTTTTTTACAGTAAATTAAACAGCTGCAGAACTTGTCGGAGGTTAGAAAATCTTACACTGATAAAGATGCAAAAATCAGCAGTATGAGTAAAAAAAAAAGTCAACTTCCCATGTTTAAACTTTTTAATGGTATCAACCAGTTTCAATTGTCTATAGAGAACACTAAAATCGCGTGTTTTTTTTTCTTGCAGAAATACTCTGTGCTTATCTTGGTTGTTGTCTGCGTTGTACTATTGAGTACAGCTGCAAATGGAAATCCTATGCCTGGAGCAGAAGCTCGCCACCACCATCACGGACATGATCATCACCATGGGCATCACCACGGACATCATCACCACCATGGACATCATCACCACCATGACCACCACCATGATCATCATCATGACCATCACCACGGCCACCATCATCATCACGGCCATCACCACGGACACCATCATGGTCATCATCATGGACACCATCATTAAACATTTTAATGTAATTAAAATACAGTTTTGAAATTTTATCATTAATTGCAGTAATCTAACAAAAAAGAGTTGTATTTTATAGCTTGTAATCATTTATCCATGCGTAGAAGTTACGGAGAAAAAAGAATATATACATTGTTTGATTACATTAGTTAATTATTTATTGAATAAAATTTTTGGCATTATTCAGTTGTTTGCATCATTAAATAATGTATTAGTAAATGAAGCTTTTGTACAATGTGGTGTGTTTTAACGTGGGAGTTATGAATAAGAGTTTGGTCTAAAAAATAAATAAAAATTCACGCAGTTTTAATGAAAAATATTTTTTTGTTTTCATGAAACTGGTTTTCATTAAAATAATTAATCTACTGAACAGTAAGCAAATTGTTAAATAAACGAGGTGTCAAAGTAACATTTATTATAATAAAAAGTTATCAGTGAGAGATCATTCCAAAATTAGCATCAAACATGATCTTGATAAAGTGCCTGCTATTAAAAAAAAAAAATAATATTGATAGATAATTGGGTTTACAGTATTTTATACGATGCACCAGTATCATGTATTCAAGTTCAAATTAAAAAAATCGATGGTCCACACACACAATCACACACACACAAAAAAAAAAAAAAAAAAAAGATTTGGGGAAAATAAAGAATTTTTCACTCAATATCAATTTTAAAGATTAGTTAAACTGTGTAATGTATTAAGAGGAACCCGAATGAAAAAAATAGATAGTGTTCTTTGTAACCGGAATGTTCTTTTTTTTAAGTTTTGGATGTTTTTGCATCTATAAGCTCCACTATTGCATTGAAAAAGGAATTCCAAGCAATCCCGAAAAATGTCTGCAGTTTAATGCTCATGTGCTTTCTTAAAGGGAACATATTTTTACAATAATAACTTTATCAACAAAATGGTATGGAAACAATATGCAGCCCCAATACAACTAACCTTATCAACAATTCCTTTTTCATGTATATTTGTTCATAATAAAATACAGTTGAACTCGGTTAATACGAAACGCCAAAAATTCGCGAATTTGTTCGTGTTATCCGTTATTTGTAACAACCGTGAATAAGAAAAATTGTAAAAAAAAAAAAAGTATTAGAAATGCATGTGTATATTTTAAAAATAACTACTACTATTTATAATAAAAAGTAAAATAAATAGTGAAAACAAACTATTTATTTTTGCTAATATACACTTTTAAATCTTACTAATACATTAATAAAAAGTGAACTTACCTTTTAAAATTTAACAATTTTGTAAAACGCCTTAATGGTTACTTGTTTTTTAGGTACATTAAATGTCATCACCCGCATGTCTTAGCGCAAAATGCTTAGTGCCATTTATAACTTGGTGGTTTACAATAACTCAAAATAACCACCAATTTCTATATTAAAAAAAAAAGAATTTTATGCAATTGAGAAAATTTTTCGTGAATAAGTGAAAAATTTTGTTCGTCTTAGCCGAAACTTGTATTTTAGCCTTCGTAATATGCGTGAGATATTTAGTGTAATTAAATAGTAAACCAAATTTAATGAACAAAATGCTCGTTTTAGCCGTGATTTCGTATTAACCGTGTTCGTATTAAGAAATTATTAATTAAAATGCTCGTTTTAGCCGTGATTTCGTATTAACCGTGTTTGTATTAAGAAAGTTCAACTGCATTAAAATACTGAATTAACTACAAAATAGTTCGTCTAGTTAGTAGTGAGGAGAAGAGTAGGATGAAGGAAAGACAGCACAGTCCAACAATTGTTTTGGGGCCAGGGTCTTTGGAATTGATTTCTCATGATTGAAATGACTTTGAATTCGAATGCGTCAGTTTTTGCGGGATTGATTAAAATTTTTTAGATGTAAGGAAGATTTTATTTTCTTCACTAGTTTTTTACGCATTTTCCGTGGAATTCGCTAAGAAATTTTTAATTGCATTTTTAGGGAAGTTTCGATTTATCTCTTTGTATTTATGTAGTCTTTACTTTTACAATTCTTAAGTTATTACTGTTTATAGAAATTGATGAAATATAGTTGTACTTTGGTTTAAAGTGCCAAGGTTTCTCAATCCTTTTTGACTTGTGGCCCCCTTTGAAGCGTGTAATTCTTTCATGGTTCCCGTAGATACATTCATAGCCCGTAGTGCACCTGGGATTTTTCTTTTTTCTTTTTTTTTTTTGTGTGTGTGTGTGGGGGGGGGGGGGGAGTGGAGCAAGGCCAGGAAGAGGGACGCATAAGATATCCAATATCCAATGTCCCATGAGGTCTGATGGATCCGCACTGGATATCTGGCTCTGATTTCCGATTAAAATAATAAATAAATTCCATACACATTTTTAACAATCCAAAATTCCAAATACGTTTAAGGTTTTCTATGTATTTATATTTTTGTCAAGGCATTTCAATTAATTAATTTTTTAAGATAAAATTTGGCATGTTGGATAACCGAGTCTTTCGTACACTGATGGGCTTGGATTCTAGATATAAAAAAAAAAAACGGTCGGGCACACCGGATATGTGCTACTTTCGGGGAGGGGGGAGGTGGCCCCGCTCGTCATTTGACCCTCGCTTTCCGTGCAAAAAAACACTAAAAATGCGGGGGGGGGGGGAATTAATTTTTACTTTAAGAACAATAGTCATCAATCGTAGATACTTGACTACAAAGAAAATTTTAAAGTTAAGCATATATTTAGTTAAACGTACAACCGTAGGGAGAAAAATGTACAGCTGAATTTGAAAGTATCTTCTCAATATAAAATTCCAGAACAGACTAGGAGTGTAAAGTAAATTGAAAATCAAAACTAAAGACTTATATTTCTGTAATCATTTGTATCAATAATAAAATAATTTGCAACTTTGTCTTTTCTAAGGCGAAATGATGTGCTATACATTTCTTGAATGTGTTAATTAAATCGGACAGTTCTGTTTTTGAATGTTGACCCCTTGAACTGAAATGACGAGTCCAGGTTGTCATGAACTTTCTTGAGCAAACTGACCATGACGAGCAGCACTTGATGCGAAACTCAAATTTCCTCGTAAAGCCTAATGCGGTTTCTCTTTTAACTGCTCAAAATTGAACAAAAAATTAGTCAAAGCAAAAAGTGAAGCATGAGATTCAAATATGTTGAGCTTTCCTAGAGTCTTTGCTTCGGATTATTCCTTCCGAAATCATTAGGATGGGAGGAAATGACGGACATACATCTCCCCATCTAATAAGTCTGTTCTAAGGTTGTACGTTCTTAAATATTTATTGACTTAATTAACTAAATTTGTTGAATAGACTGCAGGATACTAGGCCTTTACTAATGTTCTTAATTTTTTGCTATATGTTTTTTTTCCTGTAAAAACAAACTTTAACAGAAAAGAGCGCTAAAGGTGAAACACACCATACAATTTTGCAATTAAAAAAACGTTTTGCAGCAGAACAAAAAATACATTACTTAAAGCTTAATAGAAAATTATTTTGCTCATCATCCCCATGAAAACCAAATAGCGTAAGAAATTCCATGGTTTCCGCTGTTTCATGCACATTTTATATCGTCTGCACACCTCTGAAAGATTTGTTAAAAAATTAGACGGAATATTTTACACTAATAGGGAAACATTTCAGAAGCTTGAAATAAGTCAGCCATGGCACCTTCCACATGGTTCATTTTGGTATTCATGAACCATTCATACATGGTTTCATATTTTCTCCTGTGGCCCCTAAGGGGCCATATGGCTCCCGTTGAGAAACCCTGGTCTACGCCACAGTTTCCAAAATTGTCGGTCTTCCCATACTGTGGGGTACTCATTTTTTATTTAAATAATTAATCGTTTTCGTTCAATTTTGAACACGTCAAAAAAATCTTAACATTAGCGCCTATGGGCAAAAATGAAGCAAATTATGTTAACTCTGGGCATAAGATCGGAGTTCCTTTGAACAAGCTTATTGGAAGAAGATCTCAATTTAAATATTTTTTGATATGAACATTTCAAAATAATAATAATAACAATAGCGCCTGCCAGGAAATTTCAAACCTGTATAGATCCTGTTATAACAGACGGAAAAAACTTTATCGGAAACTTTAAAGCTGTTATGACGTAGAACATGTACAGATACGAAGTTCACCCAGAACTAATCGAGTCTTATTTTACCCGAAACGTTTTGATCTGGATTTTTAAGGATATTTTCGAATGAATGAATGAGTGAGTGAGTGAGTGAATCAATGAAAAAATGAATAAATAAGTAAGTGAATGAATGAATGAATATATATAAACCCTTGAAAAGGTGTATTTGAAGTAGTTAAGAACTAAAGCTAAATGAGAACGGGAGAGAGATAATAGCTGGATAATCAATTTGATATTGGGGTGTACGGGATCGTAAGCTAGTATAGTTCTAGACTAGACGAAACTTCTTGTTATTACTTGCTCACCAAATGTAAGGACTTGAATTTCCATTACTGTTCCTCTGATTTTCATTGTGATGTGAGTACTTCAAGATGCTTTTTAAGCAAACGCTTTTTTCAACTATTTTGAGGATTTGTAGCAGATGTCCTATAATCTACTTATTATCAAAAGCCATTTCCCATGCGTATAAATCCCACATGTGCGTGCGCAATATAAGGAGAGAAATGAAAAATAGGTGTCTCAATTTTATTCCAGCTGTCGCTTTAATTTACTGCGTAACGGCAAAATAATGATGAAAATGCATACAGAAGGAATGTGGTCTATAATATTCACAAAAGTCTGGCAAAAATTAAAGTTTTCATTCTTTTTTATCATGTTTTCTAAATGTGCGTTAACTCTACCGGCTATATGAGATTAAAACAGTTATATTCTGAACTAAGCGACACAAATAAAGTAACTTTTTGTTACCACGTCTTTATACCTTAATTATTAAAGAGTGACAGAAAAAAATTATAATGCTTTATGAATGATGTGAACCGCTGTAGATTAAACTTTTAAGAAACGGGTCACAATGTCTAAAGTTTGGGAGCCTCTGATCTATACCTTTCTTAAAACTGAAGATAAAAATAGATACAGACAAAAAATAGTAACGTTTCGTGTGTATAAGGAGAAAAAACAAAAATTATGAATTCCTGGATATTATAAACGTAGTGACCAAAAAACTCTTTATTCTAATTTTTTGCGTTTCTCTTTAAATTATTTCTTTTTTAAATAACGAAACTGCGGATACATAATTAATTTTCCAATGATTCCCTTCGACCTTGCTGCATACGGAGAAACGTATTTATGGTTTCAAAGCTCGAAAATTTCCTTAAATCATGATTGACAGAGTTTACATATTTATTTCGTGCTTATCTCAAATAAGGTTGCCATGGCTTTAAATGAGCATTTCTTGCAGTTATCAAGTATTCCATATTACAAGTGTTATCTGAAATTTCAAATTTCTATTAATGCGAAGGAGCTTTCATTCGATAAGCAATTTAAAAACGAAAAAAAATCATACTTCTATTGAAGTCCAGAAAAATTCATTGTTATTAGCTCCTCCGTATGTTGAAGTGAACAACAAAATGTTGATAGTTCAAAAAATCTGACTTTCCGTAAAAATAGCTGTTGTTTCAAAATGAAGCAAGAAGGATGGAAAAAATAGAGAGAGAAGAATGAGAGGTAGAAATGTCGCTGAGATAGTCGCAATTGGTTCCGGACGAAAAAATTCGACATTGACATCTTTCAAACCAAGTTGAACTTAACACAAAAACACTTGTTCCCGCTTTTGCTGAGCATTTATGTTTCTGGGCTACCAGTTACGTTGGAAAATATCATCTTTGTCCTATTTATATATTTGAATCAAGAAAGAAAAAAAAAGTTTGTTGTAATTGCTTGCAGAAACAATTCTCATGAACCATGCAAACCCAAGTACTAAGTATTTGAAGCATCATGGAAGCACTATATAAAGATCGTCGAGCTACTTTTATGGCATCCCAGAGATTTTCAGCTCTCAAGTGTCCTGTTTGGTCGCTAAGTCTTCTAAGAACTCAAATATGGTAAGATTTTTACTAAATATTTTTCTACCTGAAAGCCTTATTTTCAAATTATCACGATAATGTGTTCCCTTTTCTAAGACCCGAGTCGATGGCGTCCATACAATGAATTTTCAAAACATGGCTGAGTGGTTATGGTTAGTAAAAATAGGTACTCATCAAACTCAGCTTAAGTTGAAACTATTTTCTTTGGTCCGGATGAAAAATCCAAAAATCCAACGTTCTGTGGCAAGAACTGATATTAGTTAAGTTAATTTACTATTTTTTTTAAGATGGAGAAA
Organism: Octonoba sinensis; assembly: GCA_038502835.1. Lineage (NCBI taxonomy): Eukaryota > Metazoa > Arthropoda > Arachnida > Araneae > Uloboridae > Octonoba > Octonoba sinensis. The sequence goes on from CM076599.1 coordinate 126,774,138, forward strand.
TTCGTTTATTTTTTTGTTGCTTGTATGTTTGAAATGTTTTTGTTCTCCACTTGGCTACGAAGAAAATAAAAATCTTTTTAATTTGTGCAAAACTTAATTACTAATGAAACTAGAAAAATTATAAGTTTAGTTGGAGAAAGCTAATTGCATATATACATATATGTGTTCGTTTTTTTGCTCGGCGTCAGATCTTTTATGAATTATTAAAGTACATGTAGAAAAAAATATTGCTTTATTTTCGCATATTCAGAAGAAAATTGTTCTCTGTTTGAAATAATTATAGCTTTTATTCAGTTATTTCATCCTATTTGTTTCTATTACCTATATACACGCATGTGAAGGAAAATACACATGCAGCTTCCCAGTATGGTTGTAGCTGAATTCAAAAAGCACATTTTTTTTAAATCAAGAAAAGTAGCTCTCTCAAATGAAATTAATTGGTCAATTCATATTAAACTTCGTCTTTTGACATATAACTGTACAAAAGTATGTGTATTTTCATAACCCACCTTTCAAACTTAACTTTACCCCTCATTCCAAGTGTACCCAACTGGGTACATTTTAAAATACTGTTTATTAACTACTGCTTGCGTAATTTGGAAGCTAAAACACCCAATTGTTTTTAAAATTAATCAACAGATAGTTTACTTCGTTTCAAACATGGAAAGCGTGGAAATTGGACATTAATTATTATTTAAACTAATTATTAATTAAAATAAAAAATAAAATTTTTTTTAGTTATTTTGTTTGTAATCATTTTTTAAAACAGAGAACCAAAAAATTGCGTCAAAATGTTTTGGGCTTAGTTCTGGGGTCTGAAGAGGTTAAAATAACCACTTTTGTAGATACTGAAATGCAATAGGTAGCTCTTTAATGTACCAAGTAACGTCATTCGGACTTCGTATCCATAAATTTACAACCCAAGTTTTTAAAAAAATACTAGGAACTATAATCAATATACTAATTAATTTTTCCACTTCATTTTAATTTTCTCATTTGAGTTCTTTATTCTATAAATTTCTTGCAGCTACGCAACCTGAAACGTTTTGAAACATTGAACACTTCTTTTTACATGTGGAATTTCTTCTTGTCTCCAATACTTTTCAAAATTCTTCTCAAAACTGTCCGAAAAGCTATTTGATATTCATTCATTTTGCTATTTTGAATAAGTTATTATGCATTTTTCAATTGCAAAGTTTCAACTGTAATCACAAATTTGCGTTTAGCCAAATCTCCCTTACCATGGCGATTTAACTTATTTTCATTAGCCCAGCAAAATGTTTTGGATGAACTGTCAAATGATCAGCTGATGAAATAGTGTAGTCGCGAATAGTCAACCAACCAAGTTGTCGGGTCTCAAGGTAAAAGTTTAGCAATTGAAAAGATGGAAACAGTTTATTCGTTCATTTTAAGGGGACTTGACACCTTTTGACAATTTTTTTTTTATTTAATAACTTTTAACAATTTCATTTGCATATTATGAAGTGCTATTGTTCAACAAAATGATTTTTACGTGAAAAATCCAAATTCAACTAACAGAAAATTTTAAAATTTAATTTTTTAAAAATAATTTAACGATTTTAATTCCTTCTTCTTCTTTATTTCTTGATTTTTTTTAACAAATTTTTTTAAAGTACTTATTATAGTATTGTTTACAATCTTAGGGATGGGTTTTTTTTTATTAATTAATTAGTTTTTGAGAAAAAAGATTTTAAAGTTATATCAATGATAGAACACAGAAAAAAAAGCGACTTTTGTTACATTTTCATTAAAAAAAATTTTTTTTTACAAATATATAGCAAAATCCATTCTTAATTTTATCAAGCACATCATATTGAACACACACAAAAAATTTCAAGTTGCTACATGAATATATGTAGAAGTTTTAACATTTTAAGTACTACAATATTGCGAAAAAACACAAACCGAGAAAACGCAGTTTAAAGAATTCAAAACCCTACTAAAACATCAGAAATATTTGAATTCTCTAACTTCTTAACTACATTTCTATTGGTTGTATCGATTCAAAACTTCTCTCAGATATACTAGGAGAGTCAAACCACATTTTGAGCAAAAAATTTAAAAATCGGTATTTTCATCAATTTTCTACATTTGAAAGGTACCAAGTCCCCTTAAAGCTTCTTTCCATAAATTCCCTTCTTCTAATTTTACAATTGTTTCATTTGTTATTCTAAACGTTCTCAAATTACAAATTTTGACTCATTTATCAATTTAATTAATGTCTGAATGTTGTTCTTTTACAGAAATACTCTGTGATCATATTTGCTGTTGTATGCATTGTGCTGTTGAGCACGTTCACTGATGGAAGTCCATTGCCCGGAGTAGAAGCTCGGCATCATCATCACGGTCATCATCACGATCATCATCACGGCCACCACCACGGCCACCATCATCATCATGGACATCATCATGACCATCATCACCACCACGATCATCACCATGATCACCACCACGGTCACCATCACCACCACGGGCATCATCACCATCACGGACATCACCACGGACACCATCATGGCCATCATCATTGATAGCGTTTATTTATATAAAAAATTACTATGCAAACTCCAATTAAATAGGAAATATTATACTGTATTTCAGTGGTCATTGTCACTTAATTAAAAGCGTTATTTTTGAAGCATTCAAGGCACCATCCCCAATTTGATTTTTAACATTTTTCAAGCAACAAACTTCAAGTAACGCCTAAAACTCGTGCAGGAACATTGCGTAAAATTAAAATTATAACTTTATAGCTGAAAAAGCAGTACAATATATATGCAAAGCGAAGAATAACTTTATTTACTTTTCTCTGAATATAGTCGGCATATTTACTACATAATCATAACTAAAACTACATAATTTACTTTACTGTACAATGAGAAAGACGACAGGTTTCATAAACCAGTAACCAACTGAACTAAGTATGCAAGAGCTATTATTACACAAAATTGTACTACCAGAAACTTTAAAGAAAAATAATAATCAAAATAGAGCTTTTCGAGTAAAAAACAAATACACTTAATTCTGTTTTTACTCGATAGAAACGTTCCAGAAGGATGTATAAGAAATTCGTGTAAAAAAAGTCACAATATCCATGTAGAAAAGGAAGATTGGTTCTATATCTAAAAAATAATCTTGAAAGCGCACTAAACGCTTTTATGCAGCATATACTTCAGTTTCAAGACAATCTAAAATTTGAATTATAATCCAAATAAATTGCTTTCGTTTTCGTTTTGGTAAGGGCTGATCTATGACATTATATGAAGGATTCCGAAAAATATCTCAAAATAATAAATACAATTATAAAAAAAAATAGTAAATTTAATTTATTGATTTTTGGCAAATTTATAAATTTATACACAAAATTCACCACATGGACTGAAATAGATAATACAGTAAAACCCCGTTAAAACTCGGGTGTCGGGGGATATGTTTGGCAACCGCGTTATAGCATAACCGAGGTATACTGAAACTATACCGCGGAACCCTATTCACGAAATAATACTAGCTTTTGTTGCATCATTTTTAACTTTATCAATTACTCATAATTTTTCTTCCCCATATAGTATAATTTTTTCTTTTCTCCTTTGCTGCCATTTTATTCAATGTAATCGCTGTGCAAGAAGCACACATCTCAGAAGCGCAATCAGTCTATCAAGCGATAGGTTATAAACCAACTGTGTTCCGAGAAAAAAAGGTGCTTAAAAATCTCTTTATGTTATGAACATGGGATTGTGAAGGGGGAGAGGTCTTAAAAAAAATTATATTTGGAAGGAGAGGAACGCAGTTCTCTCTGGGGAATATGTTTACTTTTCAGGAATGCTACAGAATCTGGAATAGAAAGGTTGAGAGAGCCATAAAAAAAGTTACACACGTATAACTAGAATTCTGAAAATGGAGTAGTTAAGCATTGAAGGGAAAGGTCCCTGACAGATTGAGCTCCGCTCCATGTCAAAAGAAACAAGTCAGGGCATCCGATTTTGAAATCAAGCTGTATGTTCTAAGTAAGTTGAAAGACAGAAAAACCATGAAAAAGGTGTACATCACGCCTATCACAACAGGACTTTATCTGTTAGTGTGTCTGGTGGGGGGATGTGTGCTCTTTGGCTAGAATATTTGTGTGCTTTGGCTGGCTTTATTTACAATGGTGAATGAAGAATTCCCTTTAAATGGTAATGATAAAGGGTGGTTTAAACGTCGGGGGACATAATAGTCACCGCGGTATATCCGATTCCGCGGTATACTGAGGCGTGGTATAACGGGGTTTTACTGCATATTAAGTATTTAAATGTTTTCCGCAGTTACAAAGCATAAATGCGGTGAAAAACTGTAAAAATTGTGCAAAACTGGAAAAAAAGAATTAAGTTTGCACAAAGTTCAGTAATAAAACCATATACTTATCTAGATAAAAGCATACGTTCCAAAAACTATTTGAGTTGTCATCTGCAACCTCTTTGTGCGTGTTTCATGTAATCGCTGCCCTACTAGAGTAGAACATAAAGGAAATAAAAGTGCTCTACTACGCCACACGCACACACACACAAAAACTGTTTTCTTAGACTTCAGCCAAAAAAAAGTAGTATTGGATTGCTCGTGTTAACCTCTTCAGACCCCAGAACTAAGCACAAACAATTTTGACGCAATTTTTTGGTTCTCTGATTTAAAAAAGATTACAAAACAAAATAACTAATAATTTTTTAAATAATTTTAATTAAGAATTAGTTTAAATAATAATTAATGCCCAATTTCCATGTTTTCCATGTTTAAAACGAAGTAAACTATCTGTTGATTAATTTCAAGAACAATTGGGTGTTTTAGCTTTCAAATTGCACAAACAATAGTTAATAAACAGAATTTTAAAATGTACCCAATTGGGTACACTTGGAATGAAAAGTTTAATTCAAAATGACTCGAGTTGAAAAAGAACGAAATATTTTTTTTTATTCGTGTTAAATCAAACTCGTGTAAAAAAGATCGTGCAAACACAGGATTAGGGTTATATATTTTTCGTGCTTTTGGTTTTTAAGTGAGGAGTCATTAAACACTAATTTTAAAATAATGTAATTACGGACTGACCCAAATTTTCGCACTTAATTGCTGCACGAAAAATCTATGAAACTAGGTATGCGCCAGAGTGATGACTTTTATTTAAAAGTTTTTTAATAATAGAGAAATTTAACGTTTGAACAACTAAATTATAAACAAAGTAATAAACTTCAAATTTATTGATTGATTACAGTGCATTGCAGAATTGTGTACCCCGTATCGCAGTCACTTGCAATCTCCCTATTATCTCTTAAAATTTTGACCAATTGAATATTAAGATTTATGTGATTGAACAAGAGAGAGCTCATACAGCATTTACCGCTGCTAGTAACTTCGTCTATAATTAATTGTTCTAGAAGTGAGAAATTGTAGTTAGTATTCGAATTCTTGATATTGGAACGGGATCATCGGAACGGTAATCCGCAAGTCCCGTTTGATTCGAACCCTTTAATTTTCGGGGTTAACTATCGATTCTAAACTAACTCAGAAAATTCATGAGCATGACTTACGTAACATGAGTAACATGATCACAACGTCACTTAGATAACATCGACAAATTAAGGATTCTAACGAGCGCACCTTTATCTATGAAAAAATAAATAAATAAGTAATCTTTTTTTCCTTTTTTCAAGTTTGGGGTTCGTTTTCGTAATTTTCCTACGATTACTAAAGAGTCTTTGACGTAATTTGTTTTACATTAATAAATACTTCACTTCGTGAAAAAATTTAATAACTCGTGTTCGTTCATTTTAAAAGTCAGTTTTGCTATTATTAGAATTACCCCATTTAAAGCACGAAAGTTATTTTTGTAGATTGACACATGTATATGGAAGTTTTTATTAGTTCTTTAATTACGTTGTTCTTCATGTAAGAGAGACGATCTGACCTCAATGGGAAAACTGTTTTAAGCCTGTGAACTATTTGTTGAAATAAATATAGTTGGTTTCCACTCTTAACTAGAGTTTATCTGGTTGATTTTCCGAGGAAAGGAAGAGAAAAGGGAGTGAGTGAGAAATCCGTTGTAGAGAATTTTAACACATTCATCACTAAAATCTCATTTTCTCACACAGAAAAATATGCAAATGAACGGTTGCGAAGCGATAAAATTAGTTTTCAAGAATTTTGCTCATAAATGAAAACGTTAAGCTTAATTTTGAAACAATGAGAAATTATTAAGAACAGCTTTTAAAATCGGGCGAAATAAACTTAAAAAAAAAAAAAAAAAAAAAAAAAGGAAGACCGGGAGATTGGGTCTCCTTTAATAATTTGGATAGTTAAGAACTCCGTATCGTCAAACAAATCTTAAGATTAACTAATTGAAAAATTTTCTGAAAACAGAATTAATTTTAAATTTTCGGATCAGGTTCTTAAAACGTTTTCGGAAATTTCGGATTAAAATCTCCTCTGCGGCTCCCTTCTACTTCATTACACACGGCGAAACGTATTTACAGTTTTAAAGCTGGAGAAAAAAAAAAAACTTAAATCATGTAAGGGAATGACAGGGCTCACACACTTATTTCAATGCTTTTCTCAAAGAATGCAATAGTCATATCTTGAAGTGAGCTTTTCTTGCAGTTCTGCACTTTTGTGTTTAAGTATAACAAATATCAACATAATTCAAGTCATCCATATTGCAAAAGTAGTCAGAAATTTCAAATTTATATTTATGGGAAGTAGCTTCCATTCGAGAAAACAATTTAAAAAGAAGGGTGGGAGTGGGGGCTATTTTAAATGAAGTCCAGAAAAATTCATTGTAATGAGTTTCTTTGCATGTCGAAGTGAATCACAAAATGTTGACAGTTCAAAAAATCTGACTTTTCCTAAAAACAGCTACTATTGCTTCAAAATAGTGCAAGAAGGATGGAAAAGAGAGAGAGAGAATGAGAGGTAGAAATGTCGCGAAGATTGTCGTAATTGGTTCCGGGCGAAAAAATTCGACATTGACATCTTTCAAACCAAGTTGAACTTAACACAAAAACACTTGTTCCCGCTTTTGCTGAGCATTTATGTTTCTGGGCTACCAGTTACGTTGGAAAATATCATCTTTGTCCTATTTATATATTTGAATCAAGAAAGAAAAAAAAAGTTTGTTGTAATTGCTTGCAGAAACAATTCTCATGAACCATGCAAACCCAAGTACTAAGTATTTGAAGCATCATGGAAGCACTATATAAAGATCGTCGAGCTACTTTTATGGCATCCCAGAGATTTTCAGCTCTCAAGTGTCCTGTTTGGTCGCTAAGTCTTCTAAGAACTCAAATATGGTAAGATTTTTACTAAATATTTTTCTACCTGAAAGCCTTATTTTCAAATTATCACGATAATGTGTTCCCTTTTCTAAGACCCGAGTCGATGGCGTCCATACAATGAATTTTCAAAACATGGCTGAGTGGTTATGGTTAGTAAAAATAGGTACTCATCAAACTCAGCTTAAGTTGAAACTATTTTCTTTGGTCCGGATGAAAAATCCAAAAATCCAACGTTCTGTGGCAAGAACTGATATTAGTTAAGTTAATTTACTATTTTTTTTAAGATGGAGAAATTCGTTTATTTTTTTGTTGCTTGTATGTTTGAAATGTTTTTGTTCTCCACTTGGCTACGAAGAAAATAAAAATCTTTTTAATTTGTGCAAAACTTAATTACTAATGAAACTAGAAAAATTATAAGTTTAGTTGGAGAAAGCTAATTGCATATATACATATATGTGTTCGTTTTTTTGCTCGGCGTCAGATCTTTTATGAATTATTAAAGTACATGTAGAAAAAAATATTGCTTTATTTTCGCATATTCAGAAGAAAATTGTTCTCTGTTTGAAATAATTATAGCTTTTATTCAGTTATTTCATCCTATTTGTTTCTATTACCTATATACACGCATGTGAAGGAAAATACACATGCAGCTTCCCAGTATGGTTGTAGCTGAATTCAAAAAGCACATTTTTTTTAAATCAAGAAAAGTAGCTCTCTCAAATGAAATTAATTGGTCAATTCATATTAAACTTCGTCTTTTGACATATAACTGTACAAAAGTATGTGTATTTTCATAACCCACCTTTCAAACTTAACTTTACCCCTCATTCCAAGTGTACCCAACTGGGTACATTTTAAAATACTGTTTATTAACTACTGCTTGCGTAATTTGGAAGCTAAAACACCCAATTGTTTTTAAAATTAATCAACAGATAGTTTACTTCGTTTCAAACATGGAAAGCGTGGAAATTGGACATTAATTATTATTTAAACTAATTATTAATTAAAATAAAAAATAAAATTTTTTTTAGTTATTTTGTTTGTAATCATTTTTTAAAACAGAGAACCAAAAAATTGCGTCAAAATGTTTTGGGCTTAGTTCTGGGGTCTGAAGAGGTTAAAATAACCACTTTTGTAGATACTGAAATGCAATAGGTAGCTCTTTAATGTACCAAGTAACGTCATTCGGACTTCGTATCCATAAATTTACAACCCAAGTTTTTAAAAAAATACTAGGAACTATAATCAATATACTAATTAATTTTTCCACTTCATTTTAATTTTCTCATTTGAGTTCTTTATTCTATAAATTTCTTGCAGCTACGCAACCTGAAACGTTTTGAAACATTGAACACTTCTTTTTACATGTGGAATTTCTTCTTGTCTCCAATACTTTTCAAAATTCTTCTCAAAACTGTCCGAAAAGCTATTTGATATTCATTCATTTTGCTATTTTGAATAAGTTATTATGCATTTTTCAATTGCAAAGTTTCAACTGTAATCACAAATTTGCGTTTAGCCAAATCTCCCTTACCATGGCGATTTAACTTATTTTCATTAGCCCAGCAAAATGTTTTGGATGAACTGTCAAATGATCAGCTGATGAAATAGTGTAGTCGCGAATAGTCAACCAACCAAGTTGTCGGGTCTCAAGGTAAAAGTTTAGCAATTGAAAAGATGGAAACAGTTTATTCGTTCATTTTAAGGGGACTTGACACCTTTTGACAATTTTTTTTTTATTTAATAACTTTTAACAATTTCATTTGCATATTATGAAGTGCTATTGTTCAACAAAATGATTTTTACGTGAAAAATCCAAATTCAACTAACAGAAAATTTTAAAATTTAATTTTTTAAAAATAATTTAACGATTTTAATTCCTTCTTCTTCTTTATTTCTTGATTTTTTTTAACAAATTTTTTTAAAGTACTTATTATAGTATTGTTTACAATCTTAGGGATGGGTTTTTTTTTATTAATTAATTAGTTTTTGAGAAAAAAGATTTTAAAGTTATATCAATGATAGAACACAGAAAAAAAAGCGACTTTTGTTACATTTTCATTAAAAAAAATTTTTTTTTACAAATATATAGCAAAATCCATTCTTAATTTTATCAAGCACATCATATTGAACACACACAAAAAATTTCAAGTTGCTACATGAATATATGTAGAAGTTTTAACATTTTAAGTACTACAATATTGCGAAAAAACACAAACCGAGAAAACGCAGTTTAAAGAATTCAAAACCCTACTAAAACATCAGAAATATTTGAATTCTCTAACTTCTTAACTACATTTCTATTGGTTGTATCGATTCAAAACTTCTCTCAGATATACTAGGAGAGTCAAACCACATTTTGAGCAAAAAATTTAAAAATCGGTATTTTCATCAATTTTCTACATTTGAAAGGTACCAAGTCCCCTTAAAGCTTCTTTCCATAAATTCCCTTCTTCTAATTTTACAATTGTTTCATTTGTTATTCTAAACGTTCTCAAATTACAAATTTTGACTCATTTATCAATTTAATTAATGTCTGAATGTTGTTCTTTTACAGAAATACTCTGTGATCATATTTGCTGTTGTATGCATTGTGCTGTTGAGCACGTTCACTGATGGAAGTCCATTGCCCGGAGTAGAAGCTCGGCATCATCATCACGGTCATCATCACGATCATCATCACGGCCACCACCACGGCCACCATCATCATCATGGACATCATCATGACCATCATCACCACCACGATCATCACCATGATCACCACCACGGTCACCATCACCACCACGGGCATCATCACCATCACGGACATCACCACGGACACCATCATGGCCATCATCATTGATAGCGTTTATTTATATAAAAAATTACTATGCAAACTCCAATTAAATAGGAAATATTATACTGTATTTCAGTGGTCATTGTCACTTAATTAAAAGCGTTATTTTTGAAGCATTCAAGGCACCATCCCCAATTTGATTTTTAACATTTTTCAAGCAACAAACTTCAAGTAACGCCTAAAACTCGTGCAGGAACATTGCGTAAAATTAAAATTATAACTTTATAGCTGAAAAAGCAGTACAATATATATGCAAAGCGAAGAATAACTTTATTTACTTTTCTCTGAATATAGTCGGCATATTTACTACATAATCATAACTAAAACTACATAATTTACTTTACTGTACAATGAGAAAGACGACAGGTTTCATAAACCAGTAACCAACTGAACTAAGTATGCAAGAGCTATTATTACACAAAATTGTACTACCAGAAACTTTAAAGAAAAATAATAATCAAAATAGAGCTTTTCGAGTAAAAAACAAATACACTTAATTCTGTTTTTACTCGATAGAAACGTTCCAGAAGGATGTATAAGAAATTCGTGTAAAAAAAGTCACAATATCCATGTAGAAAAGGAAGATTGGTTCTATATCTAAAAAATAATCTTGAAAGCGCACTAAACGCTTTTATGCAGCATATACTTCAGTTTCAAGACAATCTAAAATTTGAATTATAATCCAAATAAATTGCTTTCGTTTTCGTTTTGGTAAGGGCTGATCTATGACATTATATGAAGGATTCCGAAAAATATCTCAAAATAATAAATACAATTATAAAAAAAAATAGTAAATTTAATTTATTGATTTTTGGCAAATTTATAAATTTATACACAAAATTCACCACATGGACTGAAATAGATAATACAGTAAAACCCCGTTAAAACTCGGGTGTCGGGGGATATGTTTGGCAACCGCGTTATAGCATAACCGAGGTATACTGAAACTATACCGCGGAACCCTATTCACGAAATAATACTAGCTTTTGTTGCATCATTTTTAACTTTATCAATTACTCATAATTTTTCTTCCCCATATAGTATAATTTTTTCTTTTCTCCTTTGCTGCCATTTTATTCAATGTAATCGCTGTGCAAGAAGCACACATCTCAGAAGCGCAATCAGTCTATCAAGCGATAGGTTATAAACCAACTGTGTTCCGAGAAAAAAAGGTGCTTAAAAATCTCTTTATGTTATGAACATGGGATTGTGAAGGGGGAGAGGTCTTAAAAAAAATTATATTTGGAAGGAGAGGAACGCAGTTCTCTCTGGGGAATATGTTTACTTTTCAGGAATGCTACAGAATCTGGAATAGAAAGGTTGAGAGAGCCATAAAAAAAGTTACACACGTATAACTAGAATTCTGAAAATGGAGTAGTTAAGCATTGAAGGGAAAGGTCCCTGACAGATTGAGCTCCGCTCCATGTCAAAAGAAACAAGTCAGGGCATCCGATTTTGAAATCAAGCTGTATGTTCTAAGTAAGTTGAAAGACAGAAAAACCATGAAAAAGGTGTACATCACGCCTATCACAACAGGACTTTATCTGTTAGTGTGTCTGGTGGGGGGATGTGTGCTCTTTGGCTAGAATATTTGTGTGCTTTGGCTGGCTTTATTTACAATGGTGAATGAAGAATTCCCTTTAAATGGTAATGATAAAGGGTGGTTTAAACGTCGGGGGACATAATAGTCACCGCGGTATATCCGATTCCGCGGTATACTGAGGCGTGGTATAACGGGGTTTTACTGCATATTAAGTATTTAAATGTTTTCCGCAGTTACAAAGCATAAATGCGGTGAAAAACTGTAAAAATTGTGCAAAACTGGAAAAAAAGAATTAAGTTTGCACAAAGTTCAGTAATAAAACCATATACTTATCTAGATAAAAGCATACGTTCCAAAAACTATTTGAGTTGTCATCTGCAACCTCTTTGTGCGTGTTTCATGTAATCGCTGCCCTACTAGAGTAGAACATAAAGGAAATAAAAGTGCTCTACTACGCCACACGCACACACACACAAAAACTGTTTTCTTAGACTTCAGCCAAAAAAAAGTAGTATTGGATTGCTCGTGTTAACCTCTTCAGACCCCAGAACTAAGCACAAACAATTTTGACGCAATTTTTTGGTTCTCTGATTTAAAAAAGATTACAAAACAAAATAACTAATAATTTTTTAAATAATTTTAATTAAGAATTAGTTTAAATAATAATTAATGCCCAATTTCCATGTTTTCCATGTTTAAAACGAAGTAAACTATCTGTTGATTAATTTCAAGAACAATTGGGTGTTTTAGCTTTCAAATTGCACAAACAATAGTTAATAAACAGAATTTTAAAATGTACCCAATTGGGTACACTTGGAATGAAAAGTTTAATTCAAAATGACTCGAGTTGAAAAAGAACGAAATATTTTTTTTTATTCGTGTTAAATCAAACTCGTGTAAAAAAGATCGTGCAAACACAGGATTAGGGTTATATATTTTTCGTGCTTTTGGTTTTTAAGTGAGGAGTCATTAAACACTAATTTTAAAATAATGTAATTACGGACTGACCCAAATTTTCGCACTTAATTGCTGCACGAAAAATCTATGAAACTAGGTATGCGCCAGAGTGATGACTTTTATTTAAAAGTTTTTTAATAATAGAGAAATTTAACGTTTGAACAACTAAATTATAAACAAAGTAATAAACTTCAAATTTATTGATTGATTACAGTGCATTGCAGAATTGTGTACCCCGTATCGCAGTCACTTGCAATCTCCCTATTATCTCTTAAAATTTTGACCAATTGAATATTAAGATTTATGTGATTGAACAAGAGAGAGCTCATACAGCATTTACCGCTGCTAGTAACTTCGTCTATAATTAATTGTTCTAGAAGTGAGAAATTGTAGTTAGTATTCGAATTCTTGATATTGGAACGGGATCATCGGAACGGTAATCCGCAAGTCCCGTTTGATTCGAACCCTTTAATTTTCGGGGTTAACTATCGATTCTAAACTAACTCAGAAAATTCATGAGCATGACTTACGTAACATGAGTAACATGATCACAACGTCACTTAGATAACATCGACAAATTAAGGATTCTAACGAGCGCACCTTTATCTATGAAAAAATAAATAAATAAGTAATCTTTTTTTCCTTTTTTCAAGTTTGGGGTTCGTTTTCGTAATTTTCCTACGATTACTAAAGAGTCTTTGACGTAATTTGTTTTACATTAATAAATACTTCACTTCGTGAAAAAATTTAATAACTCGTGTTCGTTCATTTTAAAAGTCAGTTTTGCTATTATTAGAATTACCCCATTTAAAGCACGAAAGTTATTTTTGTAGATTGACACATGTATATGGAAGTTTTTATTAGTTCTTTAATTACGTTGTTCTTCATGTAAGAGAGACGATCTGACCTCAATGGGAAAACTGTTTTAAGCCTGTGAACTATTTGTTGAAATAAATATAGTTGGTTTCCACTCTTAACTAGAGTTTATCTGGTTGATTTTCCGAGGAAAGGAAGAGAAAAGGGAGTGAGTGAGAAATCCGTTGTAGAGAATTTTAACACATTCATCACTAAAATCTCATTTTCTCACACAGAAAAATATGCAAATGAACGGTTGCGAAGCGATAAAATTAGTTTTCAAGAATTTTGCTCATAAATGAAAACGTTAAGCTTAATTTTGAAACAATGAGAAATTATTAAGAACAGCTTTTAAAATCGGGCGAAATAAACTTAAAAAAAAAAAAAAAAAAAAAAAAAGGAAGACCGGGAGATTGGGTCTCCTTTAATAATTTGGATAGTTAAGAACTCCGTATCGTCAAACAAATCTTAAGATTAACTAATTGAAAAATTTTCTGAAAACAGAATTAATTTTAAATTTTCGGATCAGGTTCTTAAAACGTTTTCGGAAATTTCGGATTAAAATCTCCTCTGCGGCTCCCTTCTACTTCATTACACACGGCGAAACGTATTTACAGTTTTAAAGCTGGAGAAAAAAAAAAAACTTAAATCATGTAAGGGAATGACAGGGCTCACACACTTATTTCAATGCTTTTCTCAAAGAATGCAATAGTCATATCTTGAAGTGAGCTTTTCTTGCAGTTCTGCACTTTTGTGTTTAAGTATAACAAATATCAACATAATTCAAGTCATCCATATTGCAAAAGTAGTCAGAAATTTCAAATTTATATTTATGGGAAGTAGCTTCCATTCGAGAAAACAATTTAAAAAGAAGGGTGGGAGTGGGGGCTATTTTAAATGAAGTCCAGAAAAATTCATTGTAATGAGTTTCTTTGCATGTCGAAGTGAATCACAAAATGTTGACAGTTCAAAAAATCTGACTTTTCCTAAAAACAGCTACTATTGCTTCAAAATAGTGCAAGAAGGATGGAAAAGAGAGAGAGAGAATGAGAGGTAGAAATGTCGCGAAGATTGTCGTAATTGGTTCCGGGCGAAAAAATTCGACATTGACATCTTTCAAATCGAGTTGAACTTAACACAAAAACACTTGTTCTCACTTTTTTGCTGAGCATGTATGTTTCTGGGCTACCAGTTACGTTGAAAAATATCATCTTTGTTCTATTTACATATTTGAATCAAGAAAGAGAAAAAAGTGTGTTGTAATTTCTTGCCGAAATAATTTTCGTGAACCATGCAAACCCAGGTACTGAGTATTTGAAGCATAATCGAAGCACTATATAAAGATCGTCGAGCTACTTTCCTGGCATCCCAAAGAGATTTCCAGCTCTCAAGTGTCCTGTCTGGTCGCTACGTCTTCTAAAAATTCAAATATGGTAAGATTTTCATTAAACATTTTTCTACGTGAACGCCTTATTTTCAAATTGCCACGATAATGTGTTCCTTGTTTTTTAAGACCCGAGTCAATGGGGTCCATACAATCTTTTTACGAATTTTTAAAACATAGCTGAGTGGTTATGGTTAATAAAAATAGGTACTCATCAAATTCAGCTTAAATTGAAACTATTTCCTTTGGTCCGGATGAAAAATCCATCGTTCTGTGGCAAGAACTGATATTTGTTAAGTTAATTACTATTTTTTTTTTAAGATGGAGAAATTCGTTTATTTATTCATTTATTTATTTATTTTTGTTGCTTGTATGTTTGAAATGTTCACATTTTTATTCGCACGTGTCCATAAATTTACAACCCAAGTTTTTAAAAAAATATTAGGAACTATCTTCAATATAATTAATTTTTCCACTTAGTTTTAATTTTCTCATTTGAGTTCTTCATTCAATATAAATTTCTTGCAGCTGCACAACATTAAACGTTTTGAAACATTGAACACACTTCTTTTTA
Organism: Octonoba sinensis; assembly: GCA_038502835.1. NCBI lineage: Eukaryota > Metazoa > Arthropoda > Arachnida > Araneae > Uloboridae > Octonoba > Octonoba sinensis. The sequence continues at coordinate 126,789,600 of CM076599.1, forward strand.
CATGTGGAATTTCTCCTCGTCTCCAATATTTTTCAATATTCTTGTCAAAACTGTCCAAAAAACTATTTCATATGCATTCCTTTTTCTATTTTGAATAAGTTATTATGCGTTTTTCAATTGTAAAGTTTCAACTATAATTACAAATTTGCGTTTAGCCAAACCGCTAACCGAACAAAATGGCGATTTAATTTATTTTCATTAGTCCAGAAAAATGTTTTGGATGAATTGTCAAATGATCAGCTGCTGAAATAGTGTAGTCGCGAATAGTTAATCAACCAAGATGTCCGAGAGCAATTTCTCACATTAACTACTCCAGATAAAAATTAATCATACTTGAAATGATGGAAACAGTTTTTTCGTTAATTTTAAAGCATCACAATATAAATTCCCTTCTTGAAACTTGACAATATAAATGTTTCATTTATAATTCTAAACGTTCTCAAATTACAAATTTTGAGCTCTTTATCAATTTAGTTAATGTATGAATGTTGTTCTTTTACAGAAATACTCTGTGATCATATTTGCTGCTGTATGCATTGTGCTGTTGAGCACTTTCACTGCTGGAAGTCCATTGCCCGGAGTAGAAGCTCGGCATCATCATCACGGTCATCATCACGATCATCATCACGGCCACCACCACGGCCACCATCATCATCATGGACATCATCATGACCATCATCACCACCACGATCATCACCATGATCACCATCACCACCACGGGCATCATCACCATCACGGACATCACCACGGACACCATCATGGCCATCATCATTGATAGCGTTTATTTATATAAAAAATTACTATGCAAACTCCAATTAAATAGGAAATATTATACTGTATTTCAGTGGTCATTGTCACTTAATTAAAAGCGTTATTTTTGAAGCATTCAAGGCATAATCCCCGATTTGAGTTTTAACATTTTTCAAGCAATAAATTTCGAGTAGCATTTAAAACTCTTGCCAGAGTATTGCATGAAATTAAAGTTTATAGCTGAAAAGCAGTTACTTACAATATATATGCAAAGCGTACAATAATTTTATTCACTTTTCTCTGAATATAGGAGGCATATTTACTACATAATCGTAACTAGTACTACATAGTTTACTTTACTGCGCAAAAGGGAAGACGACAGATTTCATATATCATTAACCAACGGAAACAAGTACGTAAAAGCTATTACACAAAATTCTATTACCGGAAACTTAACTGAAAATTAATTATCAAAATAGAGGTTTTCGAGTAAAAACAATGTTTTTACAGAATATAAATGTTCCTGAAGGATAGGTGTAAGAAATTAAAGTAAAAAAAGTCACAGTATCCATGAGAAAAAAAAGGTCCGTCCTATATCTAGAAAATAAATAAAAAAATAATCTAAAATGCGTACTAAATGCTTTTATGCAGCATATTCTTCAGTTTCAAGACTATCTAAAATTTTAGTTATTATCCAAATAAAATTGCTTTCCTTTTCGTTTTGGTAATGGCTGAACTATGACATTGTATGAGGGATTCCGAGAAATATCTCAAAATAATAAATACAGGTATGAAGAAGAAGAAAATTTAATTTATTGATTTTTAGCAAAATTTATCAATTTTCGTGCGAATTTCACCAAACTGACAGAAATACTAACATATTAAATACTCACATGTTTTCATAAGCTACAAAGCGAGGATATGGTGCAAAACTGAAAGAAAAAAAAAAGTTCCCACAAAGTTCAATAATAACACCATATACGTATCTAGATGAAAGCATGCGTTTCAAAAGCTATCTTCGCTGTCATGTGCAATCTCTTTGTACGTGGTTTATGTAATCGCTGGCCCACTAGAGTAGAACATTAGAAATTTGATCTACTACACCACAAATAAAATTAAGTTTTATTAGCTTAATTTAGCCAAAGAAGAAAAACATTGGATTGTATTGCTCGTGTTAAATTAAAACGCCTCGAATAAAAAAAGAATGAAATATTAAGTTTTTCGTCGTGTTAAATGAAACTTGTACAAAAGAGATCGCGCAAACACAGGATTAGGGTTATAAATTTTTTTGTCCTTTTGATTTCCAAACAAGGAGTAATTAAATACAAATTTCAAAATAATGTAATAGGGAAGTTTTCGATTTTTTTGTTTTATTTTTTTATTTGATGGAATATCGTCTACAAACATCCTATTTGAAAAAAGTTTTGTCTGAGATAAGTATTTATTTTAGAAATAATTTTTAAATTTCAAGCTCAGTAAGCAAAGCAAAAACAATTTTCTGCTCACGTGCGTCAGACTTTATGATAAAACGTCACCTCTTTGTGGTGACACAAGAACTTGGCTACAATAGAAGCGACAACCCTAGGGTTTGAGTACCGGGGATGTCTGCCAAAGAGGACTTGTCGAGCAAGTTTCAACTGAACCAGGTGTGCCTTTTAAAATGTTCGCAAACTTTAAAATTCGCCAAGTAAGAAATTCCTCTGCATAAAATAGGCTAAAATGAAATAACATGAATGATGTTACTTTAGGCACGTTGCTTGATTGACCTTTCACAAATCTAGACTCTATACTGAAGTAACAATTTCAATGTAACAATAATGATGAGAAGAAGTTAAACTGGTTGAGAGCAACGTAAAGTCTAACTGAAACCTAAAGAGTGACGTCAGGGACTGACGCTTTAAGCTCCAACCCATTTTTTGCACGTGGGATTTTTAAAAATTAATTAAAAATTACTAATTGGTTTTCTGAGTCTGACGTGGTTGAACTTTAAAGTTTTTTGTCTTAACTATATTTAGATGTCAAAATAGGAATCTTTAAGATGGTCGAAATTTTCCTATTGCAGACTGACCCAAATTTTCGCGCCTAATTGGCGCAAAAAAAGTGTATGAACTATTTATGCGCCAGAGTAAAGAATTTTATTGAGTGGTGGTCTTATAATGTATAGTTACCGTTAAAGTATATAATGCAGTTATTTCATAGGATACCTAGTTATTCCATGAAATGGCTGATCGTGTCCGTTAAAGTGTGTAATATGTTATTAATTTGACACTTTAACTAGTTATTCTATGAAATAACTAGGTATTCTATGAATTAACTAATGAGAGACAGTTAAAGTGTAAAATAAACAATTTATCTAAAATGAAATAACTAGGTATTCTATAAATAAACTAATGATAGACAATTAAAATGAAAAAGAAGCAATTTATCTAATTTATGCAGCGTATAAATGGTATTTATGGAAACGTACCATAAAATCATTTGTTACAACAAGGATTACTAAAATGACACTTGGAATTACAAAGAACATTATTTCTAAAACCAAAGCATTTTTTGTTGACACACTGGGTTTTATACGAACATTTTTTAAATCCCTGACCAGTATCTAAACTTTGAGCTGTAGCAACCGACCGGAGCGGTATTTCTACATCCGGTACTTCTTCGATTTTAATTAATTTTTGTTCGCAGACACTGAACTGGGATCGGCAATATAATTGTTTTATGCGGCCGTTTCTTGTGCCCAATAATGGCCTGGAATAGTTCATAATTGCAGTACTGGTGGAAGGTAAATGTTTTTGTCGTGCGAGATATATGATATAGATTATTTTACACTTTAACGGACTGCAGATCGTTATTCTATGAAATAACTAGTTCAACCATGAAATACAAGAGAGTTTTACACTTTAACGGACACGATCAATTATTTCATGGAATAACTAGTTATTCTATAAAATAACGGATTTCATACTTTAACGGTAACAGATGTTAGGACGTTTAAACAACTTAATTTTAAAAAAAGCAAATAAAATTCATATTAATCGACTGATTACACTGCATTGCAGGATTGTGTACCGCCGTCACTTCCTATGAGGTTACTCAATTATCTCTTAAAATCTCGATCAATTGAATATAAGATTTATCTTATCCAACAAGAGCGAGCTCATACAGCATTTACCGCTGGCACATCGTAACCCTCGCTGGTAACTTCATCTGTAATTAATTATGTTAGAGGTAAGAAATGGCCGTTAGTATTCGAATCCTTGATATTGGATGGGGATTATCGGAACGTTAATCCGCTGGTCCCGTTCGGTTCGAACCCTTTAAGTTCCGGCGACTTTTTAACCACCGATTCTAGAAAAAAAAAGGGAAAAGAAAACAGTAGCAAATTCCGAAAATTCATGATCACGAGTTACATAATGGGTAACATCAGTAACATGATCACAGTGTCACTTAGATGGCATCGCCAAATTACGGATTCTAAAGAGCGCCACCCTCATCTATGAAAAATAAATAAATAAGTAATACTTTTTCTTTTCAAGTTTCTGGTTCGTTTTCGTAATTTTCTACTACGATTGCTTTGTCGTAATCTTTCTCAGTCCTTTTTGAATAATACATTTACTTCGTGAAGCGATTAAATAATTCGTGTTCGTTCATTTTGAAATTCAGTAGCACTATTTTTATAGTTTAATAATTACCTTGGACAAATTCTTCCAAATGTGGAAAGTTTTTCAAAAATTCTAAGGAATGCATAGCAATATTCGACTTTTTCAACTGCTGTATCGATTGAGAAGGCATAACAGCAGAAGTCGATCTTTGTCATCTTTGGTAATTGTAGCCCAAAGGACCGTTCGAAAAGAAGTCCAAAGCCCTTTCTACCTAAGAACCACAGCAATGCAACATAGTATTTGTTTTTTTTTCATGTGTGTCCATGTGTGTTTTGCACACATTAAATCAACTATGAGTCAGACAAAAGTATAAAAAAAAACGAGTTTTCAAACTGGCGTTTGTTTATCTTTGCCCCTTAATTTAATGAATTCGAAGAACGGAGCAACAATTCTCAGATTGATTTGTATTCCCAAACTATGAAACACGGATTACTGCTACAATTAAGTTTCCTACTCAAAAGTGCTTTGTTACACGTAATTAATTTTTCTTAACTGTATAATAAATCCTCATTTTTTGAAACAGCTGCTAAATCGTCATCTAAATATCGTGTCATGTACTTAGGTGAAGCCGACCTATGTGTGTTTCACGTGGTGCAATATTATCATTTATCCCATCAACATAAGTCCCCCGAGTAAGGCTCTCAATCAGATAACTTACATACCAAAAACTCGTAATTCTTTATGTTAAAAAAGGGGTTTCCTGTAACCCCAAAACCTGTGGATGCAGTTTCATTTTGATGTTAATGCGTTATAATTTACTAATACTAAATTCATTTATCACAATTAAAAGCAAACTTTTTTTCCACTGGTGATTGTGTCAAATAACGGTTGAATTAATGAATAAATAAAACTTCGAGTCTATTCCAAATAGAATAAATGTTTAGCAAATGCAATTATCCTCATCAACAACACTGGCCGAAAACTGAAGATGCAAAAAAGAAAAAAAAAAAAAAAAAAGAAATCTAAATCTTACGAAGACAAACGCAATCCTTTCCGGTCTACTTAATTCGACATTGGCATCCTTTGAAAAATGAGTTGAACTTAACACAAAAACATTTGTCCACACTTTCACTCATTATTCATGTTTCTGGTCTACCTGTTACATAAAAAATCGCATCTTTGTTCTATTTCCACGTTTCTAAATTAAGAAGAAAAGTACCGATTAACTTCTAGCACAAGAAATTCTCGTGAGCCATGCAAATCCAAGTACTGAGTATTTGTGGCATCATCGAAGCACTATATAAAGATCGATGATATACTTTCCTGGCATCCCAAAGAGATTTCCAGCTCTCAAGTGTCCTGTTTGGTCGCCAAGTCTTCTAAGAATTCAAATATGGTAAGATTTTCACTAAATATTTTTCTACCCTGTAAGCCTTATTTCCAAATTATCCCGATTATTTGTTCCCTTTTCTAAGACCCGAGTCGATGGCGTCCATACAATCTTTTTATGAATTTTATGAATACAATTTTTTTATGAAAAATAGGTACTCATCAAACTCAGCTTAAGTTGAAACTATTTCCTTTGATCCAGGTATAAAATACAACGTTCTGCGGCAATAACTGACATTTGTTAAGTTAATTAACTATTTTTTTAGGATGGAGAAATTTCTTTATTTTCTTGTTGAAGAGAAATTTATATTAGAGTTTATTTTATTGTTTCTGTTTGTAGAAAGCTAATTGCATATACATGCTTGTATTCGTTTTTTAGCTCGGCGTCAGATCTTTTATGAATTATTAAACTATGGAAAAAATGTTGCTTTATTTTCGCATACTCAGAATAAAATTTTTCTCTTTGCTTTGAAATAATTACACCTTTAATTCAGTTATTTCATCCCACTTGTTTCTATTACACATACACACGCATCAGAAGAAAAATATAAATGCAACACCGCCCTTACGGTTGTAGCTGGCATCAAAAAGCACATTTTTTAGAAACCAAGAAAAAGTAGCTCTCTCAATTGAAACTAATTAGTCACTCCCCCTAAGCATGGCAATTTAACTTATTTTCATTCGTCCAGCAGAATTTTTTGGATGAACTGTAAAATGATCAGCTGACGAAATAACGCAGTTGCGAAAAGTTAATCATCCAAGATGTTGAGAGCTATTTCTCATATTCATTACTTCAGATAAAAATTTAACATACTTGAAATGATGGAAACAGTTTATTCGTTCGCTTTAAGGATTCATTCTATAAATTCCCTTCTTGAAATTTGACAATATAATTGTTTTATTTATTATTCTAAACGTTCTCAAATTACAGATTTTGAGTTCTTTATCGATTTAGTTACTGTATGAATGCTGCTCTTTTGTAGAAATACTCTGTGATCTTATTTGCCGTTGTATGCATTGTGCTGTTGAGCACGTTTACTGATGGAAGTCCATTGCCCGGAGTAGAAGCTCGACATCACCATCACGGTCATCATCACGGCCACCACCATGGACATCATCACGGCCACCATCATCATCATGGACATCACCATGACCATCATCATCACCACGATCACCACCATGATCATCACCACGGCCACCATCACCACCATGGGCATCATCACCATCACGGACATCACCACGGACACCATCATGGGCATCATCATTGATAACGTTTATTTATATAAAAAATTACTAATGCAAACTCCAATAAAATAGGAAATATTATACTGCATTTCAGTGGTCATTGTCAGTTAATAAAAAGCGTCATTTTTGCAGCATTCAAGACATCATCCGCAATTTGATTTTTACCATTTTTCAAGCAATAAAGTTCGAGTAGCATCTAAAACTCCTGCCAGAGTATTGCATGAAATTAAAGTTTATAGCTGAAAAGCAGTTACTTACAATATATATGCAAAGCGTACAATAATTTTATTTACTTTTCTCTGAATATAGGCGGCATATTTATTTCTTAATCATAAGTAGTACTACATTGTTTACTTTACTGTGCAATAAGAAAGACGGCAGGTTTAATAAACTAGTAACCAACTGAACTAAGTATGTAAGAGCTGCAGAACCCTGTATTATTACACATAATTGTATTACCAGAAACTTTAAAGAAAAATTCTATTCAAAATAAAAATTTTCGAGTAAAAAAACAAAACAAATACACTTAAATCTGTTTTCTTTCGATAGAAACGTTTCGGAAGGGGAAGTGTAAGATATTCGTGTAAAAAAAGTCACAGTATCCATGTAAAAAAAATTGGTTCTATGTCTAAAATAATAGTAAAAAATAATCTTAACACGCTGAATGCTTTCTTTCACATGCAGCATATTCTTCAGTTGCAAGACAATCTAAAATTTTAGTTATAATCCAACTAAACTGCTTTCCCTTTCGTTTTGGTAATGGCTGAACTATGAAATTGTATGAGGGATTCCCAAACATATCTCAAAATAATAAATACAGGTATAAAAAAATGGAAAGTAAAATTGATTTTTAGCAAAATTTATAAATTGATGCACAAATTTCACCATACGGACTGAAATAGCTAACATATTAAGTATTTAAATATTTTCCGAAGATACAAAGCAAGGATATGGTGCAAAACTGAAAGAAAAAAAAAAGTTCGCACTAAGTTCAATACTAAAACCATATAGGATTACGAAACCATATCTAGACGAAAGCATGCGTTTCAAAAGCTATCTCAGCTGTCATGTGCGATCTCTTTGTACGTGGTCTATGTAATCGCTGACCCACTAAAGTAGAATATAAAGGATATAGAACTGATCTACTACACCACAAATAAAACTTAGTTTTCTTGTACTATAGCAAAAGAAGAAAAAAATGGATTGGATTGCTCGTGTTAAATCAAAATGACTCGAGTAAAAAAAGAATGAAATATTAATTTTTTATTCGTGGTTAATCAAACTCGTGTAAAAGAGATGTAAACACAGGATTAGGGTTATAAATTTTTTGTACTATTGATTTCTAAACAAGGAGTAATTAAATATAAATTTTAAAAAATGTAAGAGGAAGGTTTTCCATTTTTTGGTTTTATTTTTACTTGATGGAATATCGTTTGCATACATTTTCCCTGAAAAAAAGTTTGCTCTACGATAAGTATTTATTTTAAAATTTTTTTTTAAAGTTTAAGCTCAGTAAGCAAAGCAAACAAACAGGGTGAAATGAAATAACATCAATGATGTTTCTTTTGGCACGTTGCTTGATTGACCTTTCACAAATCTAAACTCTAGACTGAAGTAATAATTTCAATGTAACAATAACGAAGAGAAGAAGTGAAAGTAGTTACAAGCAACGTAAAGTCTACACTAAAACCTAAAGAGTGACGTCAGGGACTGACCCCGTTTTTTGCCTTTTTTGCACGTGGGATTTTTAAAAATTAATTCAAAATTGAAAATTGGTTTTCTGAGTCTGACGTTGTTGAATTTTAAAGCTTTTTATAATTGTCTTAACCATATTTAAATATTAAAATAGGAATCTTTAACAGGTCGAAAATTCCCACAAATTGGTGGACTGAACCAATTTTTCGCTCCTAATTGGGGCAAAAAAGTATGAAGCTATTTATACGCCAGAGTGAATAATTGAATTTAAAAGTTTTTTTTTTCATAGCGGCGAAATTTGAAGGTTAGATAAATTAATTTAAAATAAATAAATAAATTTCAAAGTTATTGGTTGATTACACTGCGTTGCAGTATTGTGTACCCCTTACCGACGTCAATTGCAATCTTCCTGTGTTATTACTTAATTATCTCTTACGATCTTGACCAATTGAATATTAAGATTTATGTGATCGAATAAAAGACAGCTCATACTGCATTTACACATGGCACATCGCAACTCTCGCTAGTAACTTCAACTATAAAATTAATTATTTTAGAAGTGAGAAATGGCCGTTGGTATTCGAATCTTTGATATTGGATAGAGATCATCGGAACGGTAATCCGCAAGTCCCGTTCGGTTCGAAGCCTTTAATTTTCCACGACTGTTCAATCACTAATTGTAGAAGGAAAAAAAAAAAGAAAAGAAAAGAGAAACTCTGAAAATTTATGATCATGAGTTACATAATGTGTAGCATGATCAAAATGTCGCTTGGATGACATGGACAACTTACTGATTCTAAAGAGCACATCATCATCTATGAAAAATAAATAAATAAAAAAAAAATTTCCCCTTCAAGTTCGTCGTTTGTTTTCTTTATATTCTTACGATTACTAAAGAGGTTTGACATAACTATTTTATATTTTTCAGTTCTTTTCAAAATTCAGTTTTGCTATTTTTAGTTACCCTATTTGAAATACGTAAGTTGTTTTCGTAGATCGAAACACGTACATGAAAATTTTTATTCGTTCTTTAATTACGATGTTCTTCATGTAAGGGAGACGATCTGATGTCAATGGAATAAATTTTTTTAACCTGTGAATTATTTGTTGAATTAAATATAGTTGGTTTCAACTCTTAACTAGGGTTTATCTGATTGATTTTCCAAGAAAAGAAAGAAAAGGGTGTGAGTGAGGAAATCCGTCGTAGAGAATTCTAACGCTTTCATCACTCTGGAAAAAAAAATATTCTCTTAAATTTTACTTTTATAACATCTATTTCTCTGTTAGTCGTCATCATTATGAAAAATTTAAAGTAGTTTCTTTTAGTGCCTGGTAATATATAATCTAATAACTTAAATTAAAAGATAAAACAATTCTGGCACATGAAGGTAATGAATCCAAATGAATGGGAACCGATTTTCAACCGGTTATACACATTGGCAAGGTCAACATTGTTTGATTAAAAGTTACACTGAAAACTAAACACAGGTTGCAAAGGACCCATAAATACTTACAAGGGGCCCTTTTCTCAGCGTAAGAAGATGTAGCTATAATAAAAATGATATTAACGGCACGCATAAATGTATGCAAATTATTTGTAAAGACGGAAAAAAGGGGAAAAAAAAAAGGAGTTTGTTTTAATAATAAGTTCCTAAATAGGAAAGAAACTGAACGTTTAAAATTACTTCAGATTTTTTTTTACAAAATATCCCGTATAAACTTCTTAAATACGTGGAATAAAGTGCAAATGCATAATTACAAAACCGAGTGCCAAACATATGACAAAAAGGAATCATAAGTTGCAACATTAATTAATTGGGATAAATTCTTCTAAATGTGGAAAGGTTTTTAAAAGTCTGTAAAGAATGCAAAGAAATATTCGACAGCTGTATCAGTTGAGCAGGCATAACAGCAGAAGTCGATCTTCGTCACCATTGCTAATTTTAGCCTAAAGGACAATTACAAATTAAGTCCTAAGCCCTGTTCAACATAAGAACCACTACAATGAAACATTGTTTTTTATTTTGTGAGTGTTTTGCACATATGAAATCAGTTACAAGTCAGACAAAGCTAGAAAAAACGAGCTTTTCAACAAGCCTTGGTTTAGCTTTGCCCCTTAATTTAATAAGAATGGAGCAACAATTCTCTAATTGATTTGTATTGCCAAACTGTGAAACACGGATTACTGCTACAATTATGTTTCCTTCAAAAGTGCGCTGCTACACGTAATTGATTCTGCTTAGCTGTATAATAAATCCTCCTTTTTGAAGCAGGTGATAATTCGTCATACAAAAAAACGTCTAATTTAGTTAGGTAAAGCGAACTGTGTGTGTCGCATATTACTCGTTGCTCATTTATATCAGCAACGTAAGTCCCCCGCGTAAGGCCTCAATCAGATAACTTACATACTTAAAACTCGTAACATTTTACGTTGAAAAAGGAGTTTTTTATAGCCCCAAAACCTGTGAATGCAGTTTAATTTTGATGATAATGCGTTATTATTTTCTAGTACTGTATTAATTGACCACAATTTAAGAGCAAACATTTTCTTCCAACGTGACTGTGTGAAATAACTGCTGAATTAATGAATAAATAAAACTTTGAGACTTTTCCAAATAGAATAAACGCTTAGCAAATAAGGGGAAAAACTTGTCTCTTCATTCCTCATTACTTTAAGCAATATTTCCGCAAAGTTTTCAGATGCAGAATGTTTTTTTAAAGGCCTTTTAAATTACTCTTTTTAAACATTACGTATTATTTTTGAGCTTCTTTCAATATTTCCAGACACAGCGAGATGGTTTTAAAGTTTACATTGTATATTCAGAAGTCAGTAGACATTTTGAAGCTTGAGGCTACGTTTTACAACGTAGGATGAAGTTTTCTGTAGTAAGACAGCAGAGCTTTAAGCAAAATCTGAGAAATTGTGCTTCGCTAAAAATTGCTTTGTGAATTACTCTTATATTCGCGCTTTAAGAAGTTAGAGCAAGAATAATAGAAATGGCAAAAGTTTCAAGTTTGCAACTGATAACTCGGTTTTTGAGGAATAAAAGTTGAATTTTGGTATAATTTTGAAAAATTTAGTACAAAAATTAATTTAATAGGAGTGAAGAACTTCAGCCACGTGAATTTATAAGGAAATTTCAGCCAGCCCACAGTTTTAGTGTCAGCCACCGGCGACTGACGTGGACTCAACGCGCGGGCCGCGTGTTAACTATATAATCATATAATAAACAAGCATTTAGTACATTTTAAGTAAATTTCCAGTAATTACTTAAAATAATGTTAATTTTTTTAGTTTTATTTTTAACTGTTAGCCATATTATGTGATGGTTACGGTGTTAAAGGGACTTCAATCATTTTTTCCAGGCAAAAGGAAGTTGCTCTTCAGTTAAACAACGTATCAATATTCCAGGTTTTCACTATTCGGGTTAGCCTAAACGTTCAGTGTCAACTACCGATGGCTGACGTTGCGTTCAACGGGTTAACTTCCATAGCTTCTTGAATTCTTTATTTAAAAGTACTCTTTTAAAAATGTTTATTTGCAAATATACGAAATTATATCATTGAAATGTCCTAATATCAAGGTAATTAATTTGTGTGAAGAATGAAAAATAAATAATAAAAAAATATATATACTAATAAATAATAAATAAAAGTTTTAAAAAATCATCTGAAGACTTAAATATTTAAATTTGAAGAGTTACTTTATGTGTTTTTATTGTAAAGAACATTTCAAATTTATAAAATGTCACGAAGTTCCCAAACGTTCGTTGAAACGATATTCCTCCGCATATCTAAACAAATAAGCAAACATATATTGAAAAAGGAAAGAAAGAAAACGAAAGATATAAAAAAAAAAAAAAAAAGTTATAGAAATGTTACGAAGACAAACGCAATTCTTTCCGGACTACTTAATTCGACATTGGCATCCTTCGATAAATGAGTTGAACTTAACACAAAAACATTCGTCCACACTTTCACTCATTATTCATGTTTCTGGTCTAGCTGTTACATAAAAAATCGCATCTTTGTTCTATTTCCACGTTTCTAAATTAAGAAGAAAAGTACCGATTAACTTCTAGCACAAGAAATTCTCGTGAGCCATACAAATCCAAGTACTGAGTATTTGTGGCATCATCGAAGCACTATATAAAGATCGATGATATACTTTCCTGGCATCCCAAAGAGATTTCCAGCTCTCAAGTGTCCTGTTTGGTCGCCAAGTCTTCTAAGAATTCAAATATGGTAAGATTTTCACTAAATATTTTTCTACCCTGTAAGCCTTATTTCCAAATTATCCCGATTATTTGTTCCCTTTTCTAAGACCCGAGTCGATGGCGTCCATACAATCTTTTTATGAATTTTATGAATACAATTTTTTTATGAAAAATAGGTACTCATCAAACTCAGCTTAAGTTGAAACTATTTCCTTTGATCCAGGTATAAAATACAACGTTCTGCGGCAATAACTGACATTTGTTAAGTTAATTAACTATTTTTTTAGGATGGAGAAATTTCTTTATTTTCTTGTTGAAGAGAAATTTATATTAGAGTTTATTTTATTGTTTCTGTTTGTAGAAAGCTAATTGCATATACATGCTTGTATTCGTTTTTTAGCTCGGCGTCAGATCTTTTATGAATTATTAAACTATGGAAAAAATGTTGCTTTATTTTCGCATACTCAGAATAAAATTTTTCTCTTTGCTTTGAAATAATTACACCTTTAATTCAGTTATTTCATCCCACTTGTTTCTATTACACATACACACGCATCAGAAGAAAAATATAAATGCAACACCGCCCTTACGGTTGTAGCTGGCATCAAAAAGCACATTTTTTAGAAACCAAGAAAAAGTAGCTCTCTCAATTGAAACTAATTAGTCACTCCCCCTAAGCATGGCAATTTAACTTATTTTCATTCGTCCAGCAGAATTTTTTGGATGAACTGTAAAATGATCAGCTGACGAAATAACGCAGTTGCGAAAAGTTAATCATCCAAGATGTTGAGAGCTATTTCTCATATTCATTACTTCAGATAAAAATTTAACATACTTGAAATGATGGAAACAGTTTATTCGTTCGCTTTAAGGATTCATTCTATAAATTCCCTTCTTGAAATTTGACAATATAATTGTTTTATTTATTATTCTAAACGTTCTCAAATTACAGATTTTGAGTTCTTTATCGATTTAGTTACTGTATGAATGCTGCTCTTTTGTAGAAATACTCTGTGATCTTATTTGCCGTTGTATGCATTGTGCTGTTGAGCACGTTTACTGATGGAAGTCCATTGCCCGGAGTAGAAGCTCGACATCACCATCACGGTCATCATCACGGCCACCACCATGGACATCATCACGGCCACCATCATCATCATGGACATCACCATGACCATCATCATCACCACGATCACCACCATGATCATCACCACGGCCACCATCACCACCATGGGCATCATCACCATCACGGACATCACCACGGACACCATCATGGGCATCATCATTGATAACGTTTATTTATATAAAAAATTACTAATGCAAACTCCAATAAAATAGGAAATATTATACTGCATTTCAGTGGTCATTGTCAGTTAATAAAAAGCGTCATTTTTGCAGCATTCAAGACATCATCCGCAATTTGATTTTTACCATTTTTCAAGCAATAAAGTTCGAGTAGCATCTAAAACTCCTGCCAGAGTATTGCATGAAATTAAAGTTTATAGCTGAAAAGCAGTTACTTACAATATATATGCAAAGCGTACAATAATTTTATTTACTTTTCTCTGAATATAGGCGGCATATTTATTTCTTAATCATAAGTAGTACTACATTGTTTACTTTACTGTGCAATAAGAAAGACGGCAGGTTTAATAAACTAGTAACCAACTGAACTAAGTATGTAAGAGCTGCAGAACCCTGTATTATTACACATAATTGTATTACCAGAAACTTTAAAGAAAAATTCTATTCAAAATAAAAATTTTCGAGTAAAAAAACAAAACAAATACACTTAAATCTGTTTTCTTTCGATAGAAACGTTTCGGAAGGGGAAGTGTAAGATATTCGTGTAAAAAAAGTCACAGTATCCATGTAAAAAAAATTGGTTCTATGTCTAAAATAATAGTAAAAAATAATCTTAACACGCTGAATGCTTTCTTTCACATGCAGCATATTCTTCAGTTGCAAGACAATCTAAAATTTTAGTTATAATCCAACTAAACTGCTTTCCCTTTCGTTTTGGTAATGGCTGAACTATGAAATTGTATGAGGGATTCCCAAACATATCTCAAAATAATAAATACAGGTATAAAAAAATGGAAAGTAAAATTGATTTTTAGCAAAATTTATAAATTGATGCACAAATTTCACCATACGGACTGAAATAGCTAACATATTAAGTATTTAAATATTTTCCGAAGATACAAAGCAAGGATATGGTGCAAAACTGAAAGAAAAAAAAAAGTTCGCACTAAGTTCAATACTAAAACCATATAGGATTACGAAACCATATCTAGACGAAAGCATGCGTTTCAAAAGCTATCTCAGCTGTCATGTGCGATCTCTTTGTACGTGGTCTATGTAATCGCTGACCCACTAAAGTAGAATATAAAGGATATAGAACTGATCTACTACACCACAAATAAAACTTAGTTTTCTTGTACTATAGCAAAAGAAGAAAAAAATGGATTGGATTGCTCGTGTTAAATCAAAATGACTCGAGTAAAAAAAGAATGAAATATTAATTTTTTATTCGTGGTTAATCAAACTCGTGTAAAAGAGATGTAAACACAGGATTAGGGTTATAAATTTTTTGTACTATTGATTTCTAAACAAGGAGTAATTAAATATAAATTTTAAAAAATGTAAGAGGAAGGTTTTCCATTTTTTGGTTTTATTTTTACTTGATGGAATATCGTTTGCATACATTTTCCCTGAAAAAAAGTTTGCTCTACGATAAGTATTTATTTTAAAATTTTTTTTTAAAGTTTAAGCTCAGTAAGCAAAGCAAACAAACAGGGTGAAATGAAATAACATCAATGATGTTTCTTTTGGCACGTTGCTTGATTGACCTTTCACAAATCTAAACTCTAGACTGAAGTAATAATTTCAATGTAACAATAACGAAGAGAAGAAGTGAAAGTAGTTACAAGCAACGTAAAGTCTACACTAAAACCTAAAGAGTGACGTCAGGGACTGACCCCGTTTTTTGCCTTTTTTGCACGTGGGATTTTTAAAAATTAATTCAAAATTGAAAATTGGTTTTCTGAGTCTGACGTTGTTGAATTTTAAAGCTTTTTATAATTGTCTTAACCATATTTAAATATTAAAATAGGAATCTTTAACAGGTCGAAAATTCCCACAAATTGGTGGACTGAACCAATTTTTCGCTCCTAATTGGGGCAAAAAAGTATGAAGCTATTTATACGCCAGAGTGAATAATTGAATTTAAAAGTTTTTTTTTTCATAGCGGCGAAATTTGAAGGTTAGATAAATTAATTTAAAATAAATAAATAAATTTCAAAGTTATTGGTTGATTACACTGCGTTGCAGTATTGTGTACCCCTTACCGACGTCAATTGCAATCTTCCTGTGTTATTACTTAATTATCTCTTACGATCTTGACCAATTGAATATTAAGATTTATGTGATCGAATAAAAGACAGCTCATACTGCATTTACACATGGCACATCGCAACTCTCGCTAGTAACTTCAACTATAAAATTAATTATTTTAGAAGTGAGAAATGGCCGTTGGTATTCGAATCTTTGATATTGGATAGAGGGTCATCGGAACGGTAATCCGCAAGTCCCGTTCGGTTCGAAGCCTTTAATTTTCCACGACTGTTCAATCACTAATTGTAGAAGGAAAAAAAAAAAAGAAAAGAAAAGAGAAACTCTGAAAATTTATGATCATGAGTTACATAATGTGTAGCATGATCAAAATGTCGCTTGGATGACATGGACAACTTACTGATTCTAAAGAGCACATCATCATCTATGAAAAATAAATAAATAAAAAAAAAATTTCCCCTTCAAGTTCGTCGTTTGTTTTCTTTATATTCTTACGATTACTAAAGAGGTTTGACATAACTATTTTATATTTTTCAGTTCTTTTCAAAATTCAGTTTTGCTATTTTTAGTTACCCTATTTGAAATACGTAAGTTGTTTTCGTAGATCGAAACACGTACATGAAAATTTTTATTCGTTCTTTAATTACGATGTTCTTCATGTAAGGGAGACGATCTGATGTCAATGGAATAAATTTTTTTAACCTGTGAATTATTTGTTGAATTAAATATAGTTGGTTTCAACTCTTAACTAGGGTTTATCTGATTGATTTTCCAAGAAAAGAAAGAAAAGGGTGTGAGTGAGGAAATCCGTCGTAGAGAATTCTAACGCTTTCATCACTCTGGAAAAAAAAATATTCTCTTAAATTTTACTTTTATAACATCTATTTCTCTGTTAGTCGTCATCATTATGAAAAATTTAAAGTAGTTTCTTTTAGTGCCTGGTAATATATAATCTAATAACTTAAATTAAAAGATAAAACAATTCTGGCACATGAAGGTAATGAATCCAAATGAATGGGAACCGATTTTCAACCGGTTATACACATTGGCAAGGTCAACATTGTTTGATTAAAAGTTACACTGAAAACTAAACACAGGTTGCAAAGGACCCATAAATACTTACAAGGGGCCCTTTTCTCAGCGTAAGAAGACGTAGCTATAATAAAAATGATATTAACGGCACGCATAAATGTATGCAAATTATTTGTAAAGACGGAAAAAAGGGGAAAAAAAAAGGAGTTTGTTTTAATAATAAGTTCCTAAATAGGAAAGAAACTGAACGTTTAAAATTACTTCAGATTTTTTTTTACAAAATATCCCGTATAAACTTCTTAAAAACGTGGAATAAAGTGCAAATGCATAATTACAAAACCGAGTGCCAAACATATGACAAAAAGGAATCATAAGTTGCAACATTAATTAATTGGGATAAATTCTTCTAAATGTGGAAAGGTTTTTAAAAGTCTGTAAAGAATGCAAAGAAATATTCGACAGCTGTATCAGTTGAGCAGGCATAACAGCAGAAGTCGATCTTCGTCACCATTGCTAATTTTAGCCTAAAGGACAATTACAAATTAAGTCCTAAGCCCTGTTCAACATAAGAACCACTACAATGAAACATTGTTTTTTATTTTGTGAGTGTTTTGCACATATGAAATCAGTTACAAGTCAGACAAAGCTAGAAAAAACGAGCTTTTCAACAAGCCTTGGTTTAGCTTTGCCCCTTAATTTAATAAGAATGGAGCAACAATTCTCTAATTGATTTGTATTGCCAAACTGTGAAACACGGATTACTGCTACAATTATGTTTCCTTCAAAAGTGCGCTGCTACACGTAATTGATTCTGCTTAGCTGTATAATAAATCCTCCTTTTTGAAGCAGGTGATAATTCGTCATACAAAAAAACGTCTAATTTAGTTAGGTAAAGCGAACTGTGTGTGTCGCATATTACTCGTTGCTCATTTATATCAGCAACGTAAGTCCCCCGCGTAAGGCCTCAATCAGATAACTTACATACTTAAAACTCGTAACATTTTACGTTGAAAAAGGAGTTTTTTATAGCCCCAAAACCTGTGAATGCAGTTTAATTTTGATGATAATGCGTTATTATTTTCTAGTACTGTATTAATTGACCACAATTTAAGAGCAAACATTTTCTTCCAACGTGACTGTGTGAAATAACTGCTGAATTAATGAATAAATAAAACTTTGAGACTTTTCCAAATAAAATAAACGCTTAGCAAATAAGGGGAAAAACTTGTCTCTTCATTCCTCATTACTTTAAGCAATATTTCCGCAAAGTTTTCAGATGCAGAATGTTTTTTTAAAGGCCTTTTAAATTACTCTTTTTAAACATTACGTATTATTTTTGAGCTTCTTTCAATATTTCCAGACACAGCGAGATGGTTTTAAAGTTTACATTGTATATTCAGAAGTCAGTAGACATTTTGAAGCTTGAGGCTACGTTTTACAACGTAGGATGAAGTTTTCTGTAGTAAGACAGCAGAGCTTTAAGCAAAATCTGAGAAATTGTGCTTCGCTAAAAATTGCTTTGTGAATTACTCTTATATTCGCGCTTTAAGAAGTTAGAGCAAGAATAATAGAAATGGCAAAAGTTTCAAGTTTGCAACTGATAACTCGGTTTTTGAGGAATAAAAGTTGAATTTTGGTATAATTTTGAAAAATTTAGTACAAAAATTAATTTAATAGGAGTGAAGAACTTCAGCCACGTGAATTTATAAGGAAATTTCAGCCAGCCCACAGTTTTAGTGTCAGCCACCGGCGACTGACGTGGACTCAACGCGCGGGCCGCGTGTTAACTATATAATCATATAATAAACAAGCATTTAGTACATTTTAAGTAAATTTCCAGTAATTACTTAAAATAATGTTAATTTTTTTAGTTTTATTTTTAACTGTTAGCCATATTATGTGATGGTTACGGTGTTAAAGGGACTTCAATCATTTTTTCCAGGCAAAAGGAAGTTGCTCTTCAGTTAAACAACGTATCAATATTCCAGGTTTTCACTATTCGGGTTAGCCTAAACGTTCAGTGTCAACTACCGATGGCTGACGTTGCGTTCAACGGGTTAACTTCCATAGCTTCTTGAATTCTTTATTTAAAAGTACTCTTTTAAAAATGTTTATTTGCAAATATACGAAATTATATCATTGAAATGTCCTAATATCAAGGTAATTAATTTGTGTGAAGAATGAAAAATAAATAATAAAAAAATATATATACTAATAAATAATAAATAAAAGTTTTAAAAAATCATCTGAAGACTTAAATATTTAAATTTGAAGAGTTACTTTATGTGTTTTTATTGTAAAGAACATTTCAAATTTATAAAATGTCACGAAGTTCCCAAACGTTCGTTGTAACGATATTCCTCCGCATATCTAAACAAATAAGCAAACATATATTGAAAAAGGAAAGAAAGAAAACGAAAGATATAAAAAAAAAAAAAAAAAAGTTATAGAAATGTTACGAAGACAAACGCAATTCTTTCCGGACTACTTAATTCGACATTGGCATCCTTCGATAAATGAGTTGAACTTAACACAAAAACATTCGTCCACACTTTCACTCATTATTCATGTTTCTGGTCTAGCTGTTACATAAAAAATCGCATCTTTGTTCTATTTCCACGTTTCTAAATTAAGAAGAAAAGTACTGATCAACTTCTAGCACAAGTAATTCTAATGAACCATGCAAATCCAAGTACTGAGTATTTGTGGCATCATCGAGGCACTATATAAAGATCGTTGAAATACTTTCATGGCATCCCAAGGAGATTTCCAGCTCTCAAGTGTCCAGTTTGGTCGCTAGCTCTTCTAAATATTCAAACATGGTAGGATTTACATTTTTTTTTTGTTTTGCTTACGAAATGATATATTCAATCTATCTTTATTTTTTTTTGTTTAATGGAGGTAATAATAGTGCTCAATCACATAAAGAACCCTTTTTTTTCCTCTCAAAAATGTCCGCCCTTTAAGTTCTTCAATCGCCTACTTTTTTACAGAGTAGCATTTTGTCTATAAGCTACAGGGTTTTTCGAATAGTGAAAACCTGGAATATTGATACGTTGTTTAACTGAAGAGCAACTTCCTTCTGCCTGGAAAAAATGATTGAAGTCAATTTAACACCGTAACCATCACATAATATTTTTCATCTTTCGAATCACATGTATGAAAAGGCATCTGTGCTTTATGCAGCAATTAGTAAATACTTTTTTCCATAAAAAACTAAAATATATTCAAGGAAAATAGGATATCCCATATCACTAACTATAAATTTAACTTAAAAAAATCACGCTTAACAAGCATCAAAAGACTTTACAGTTCAGAGAAATTCAATCTCTTTCCGCTTGCTATATCGCCCTTTCTTTCATTTGCAAAACAACTATATCATTTTTATCAAATTATATTTATTTTAGAAATTAAGCTTTGTTTATTATGACTATTAACAAGGATTATGAAAACATACTCATTTTCGCTGAATAAAACACAAATTTGTTGTAAGAGCAAAGCATCATGTAGAAAAGAATGCAATGTAAAGCGTGTATGAAAATAGTTAACCTAACTTGCACTTAATTTAATTACACGACTTAATACAACTTGCACAAGTTAACATAACTTGTCCTTAGAGAATTTCATGTATGCGACTTTCGCTAATCCAGTATTTCTTATGATCCGATGTCCTCCCAAAAAACACTTCTTGTACCAACAAGAACAGCAATTTACAGTAAAAAGTTCCCTTCAAATTACCACGGCTTTTGTAACATCACACAATTCTCGGCTGAATTAAATTCCTAGTGCAGTTCATACTGTCAGAACCCACGTGACTCTCTCCAGTGTGCAAACTGGGTGTCGAAATTCTCAAAAGATACTAGCATCTCTCGTAGTGGTACCACATGAAAACTGGCAACTCTTTTGGGAATGCGCTAT
Organism: Octonoba sinensis; assembly: GCA_038502835.1. Lineage (NCBI taxonomy): Eukaryota > Metazoa > Arthropoda > Arachnida > Araneae > Uloboridae > Octonoba > Octonoba sinensis. The sequence goes on from CM076599.1 coordinate 126,810,802, forward strand.
ATCTACAGATGGTGGTAAGCAAATGTGCAGCCCCATTAGAACGAGGAGAGTTAAGGCTTGAATGTTGTTCTTTTGCAGAAATACTCTGTGATCATAATGGCTGCTGTCTGCATTGTGCTATTGAGCACGTTTACTGATGGAAGTCCATTGCCGGAAGTAGAAGCTCGACATCACCACCATGGACATCATCATGGCCATCACCACCACCATGGACATCATCATGGCCATCACCACCACCACGGACATCATCATGACCATCACCATGACCACCACCATGATCACCACCACGGTCACCATCACCACCATGGGCATCATCACCATCACGGGCATCACCACGGGCACCATCATGGCCACCATCACGGACATCATTAATAACGTTTATTTATGTAAAAAATGTAATGTAAAATGCCATAAAATATCAAATATATTATGTTACATTTTAGTGACCATTGTCGTTTTATTACAAACGTTTTGAAACATTCTAAACATCTTTAACCTGATTTGAAATAAAAAAAGCTAAAATGCCGCCAGAAATTCACGTTGAAGCTTTGTGTAACATTAAAAATCAAATGCTAAAGTTCATGATGAACTACTTATTCAAAATAGTTGCTCCATTACTAAAGCGCCCTTTACACATACGTTCTTAACCGCGCGACTGAACGTGGCGCATCTAGCCACGGCCAAGAACGCGAGTAAAACCGTGGCGTTCAAGAATGTGTTGCAAAATGCACCACATTCTTATCCGCGAGCAAGAACGCGTTGAGATGCGGGGCGTTCTATTGAAGTCCCCTACAGAAGCCACAGCCTGTCCAATCCTCCGACTTTGATGCGCGGTTAAGAACGTGTATGTAAAATGCATCATTTCTTGGAGCGCCATCATGAGCGCGCATCTGAGCGTCCTAAAATTGCATTTACACGCACGCTCTTGACCGCGGATCTGAATGGCTCGCCGTCCGGACCGCGGTTAAGAACGTGTGTGTAAAGGCTGCTTAAGTATGTAAAATACCTTATTTTTTTATTTATTTTTCTGTGAAAAATAGGTGGCATATTTAATACTTATTGAAATTGCCTATTTATTACATATTGATGCCTAAGCCTAGTGCTACAGCAGTTACTTTACCGGACAATATGACACTGGTGTCATGTTTTACAAATCAATAACCAATTAAAACAATGATTCGAAAACTATTTTACATGAATTGTATTATCAAAACTTCGAAGTGAAGGTTAGCATATAGTGTTACACTGTTTGAAATTTCAACATGAAATTACGGTTAAATAGCCGGCAGCAGTCTGTCCATCTAATTCACAGTTAAATTTACGGTTTGGAGCATGTTTGTATCTTTACGGGACCTAAACTATTTCCAATCAGCTTGGTTAAAAAGCGTAAAAAACAAAAGTTTACGGTTTTATAACCATTCAAAAATGGTTTCAAAACTAAATTTTTACGGTTTTTGAACCATTTCGAGGCGTAGAATCTTCGAGGCGTAGAAACCGTAAACGAAGCGTGCGGGAATCGAACCCCGGGTGTATGGTGTACCAACCTTGAGCTCTAAACACTCGGCAATCTATACCACTCAAAGCGGCCGTATATTTATCAATAAATCTTTTTTTCCAACAAGCAAACTGCCTTAAAATTGAGATTTCAGTTTTGATTGGATCCAAAGTCATTTTTGGTCTAAATTTACTGTATATTGACGTAAATCATTTTATTTGCAGCAAAAATTAAAATACAAACAAGCTTCAGCAGCTCAAATGATGGGTTCGCTCATTCGCAAACAGTTCGGGAATTCGATGTCTCCAATTTTTGATTTACGTGCGTATGTGTTTCTATTTAGTAACCACTACTTATACTTTTTTTTCTTCTTTTTTTATATACACATGCAGATTTGAACTGATAAATCTTTATTCATATTTTAGCAACAACGTACGACCGGTAAATTTCCACAACCAAGATGGACGCCCGATTCTTATTGACTACGAGAATTAGTGGCGCTTGTAAATTACGGTCAGTTAAATGTTCTTTAGGAGAAACAGAGAATAAATGATTTTTTTCACAATCAGCGGTTTGAGTATCATCTTTTTAATAGTTATTCAACTGTTGTAACTAAATATGGTAAAATAACAATCAAATAAATGGTTATATTACTATTTTCTTACGGACATTTTTAACAATGTACGAAGGGTTAGGGGGAAAAAAAGGGAAGGAATAAAGATTAGAAGAAAAAAAAAAAAAACAAACACTAGTGACTTTAATAGAAATATAATTTCACGTTAATTTAAAGCACAAATGAGCAATTAAAACGCAAGCGTTTTAATTGCTCATTTGTGCTTTAAATTAACGTGAAATTATATTTCTATTACTGTTTACTTGCACAAAGTGAAATTATTATTACTAGTGACTTTGTTTATAACGACAACATTGTTATAAAGAGAAGATATTATAACCCATTCTTTCGCCCATGAACAGCATTGATGATCGGCTCTAACGTCGCTCATAACTTATTGTATGGGAATAAATATTCCTGGCCATTTTGAATGACGTTATAAGACTTTCATACCATATATTTCTTGCGCTTTTAGTTTCTACATAATAAGTAATTGATAAATTAAAAACTCCAGTGTAAAAGGATCTTAGGGATCATTCATAAATGATGTCACGGTTCGAGGGGGGGGGGGGAGGCGGTTCGGGAAATTGTGACAAAGTGTGACAAGGGAAGGGGAAGGGGTAACAAGAAATGTGGGATCATGCATTATGCAACATAGCGTGACGTGACGAAGGGGGGAGGGGGGATCCGCTGAAGTATGACAAAGTGTGACAAGGGAAGGGGAGGGGGTAACAAGAAGTGTGAGATCATGCATTATGCAACATAGCGTGACGCGTGACAAAGGGGGGAGGGGGATCCACTGAAGTGTGACTATGAAAATCCCAAACGTTATATAACCTCATATAAGTGTTTCAAAGTGTTAAATTCATAAGAAAGCGAGATTTTTAAGATTATGGTTAAAATTTCCCCAATTCCTTTTCTAAGGTAGTCGATTTTGAGTCCCTGTTGCATATGGAATTATCTCTGTCGATCTCAAAGATACTGCAAAGCGATGGCTACCAACAGGTCGTCATCGAGAAATAAATAAAGTTAAAAAAATTATAAACAAAAAATGATAAGTATAAATAAATAAAAAGATAACTTTTTTAAAAAAAGTCAAATATATATGGGAAAAAAGCATGACGTCATTTATGAACGGCCACTTTTCCCCGGGAAAAGTAAAAATAGCAGTAAATTTAGAATTAAGTATGTTTTATTGAGTTCCTCGCATATTAATGGCTTGTCTTTATTTGCATTGCTTTTTAAGTCATCCAAAATAATTCAAATATAAGTGTTGTTATTGAACAATGAGAGATATCTATAACTACTGCCCGACATTTTCATATATTCAAAAACAATAAGGCAGTCCATATAAGATTATGAAAATCCCAAACGTTATATGACATATAAGTGTTTCAAAGTGTTAAATTCATAAGAAAGCGAGATTTTAAGATTATGGTTAAAATTTCCCCAATTCCTTTTCGAAGAAGGTAGTCGATTTTGAGTCCCTCTTGCATATGGAATTATCTCTGCCGATCTCAAAAATACTGCAAAGCGATGGCTACCAACAGGTCGTCATCGAGAAATAAATGAAGTTAAAAAATTATAAACAAAAAATGATAAGTATAAATAAATAAAAAGATAACTTTTTAAAAAGGTGCATGAGTTATTAACAACATAAAACTTTAGCAGTACAGTGAAGGGTCATTCCTCTACAAAGGTAAATTTCAAACGAGTTTGTTAATAAGTTTTCAAATGCCAGTTCATATTTTTTTAATTTCATCAAATATTTTCAGCTTGCAGACTAAATATAGGTACATGCTAGACTAAATATAATTTAGTAAATATGAGATTTCGGGAATGCTTACAGATGAGAGGAAAAACAAACAAGCAAATAAATTCATTAGGACTTGCTAATGAATTATAGAAAATTTTGGTTTTCAAGCGTTCATGTTCATACACACTATCTAAAGTTTCTTAATCACACAACTGCACATTAAAAATTCAAAGCAACAAATCTGTAAATAAGTTTTTTTTTTTTTTTTGCCTTTCGATGAGCATTGTAAGAGAAGTACATTTACAAAGAAATTAATCACCTTTTATTCGCTCTGAAAAAAAAAAAAAAAAGAGCGTCCCACGTTATCTTCAAACCGAAGGAACTGGGAAGATGGACGTGATTGCTCACAAAGAGCGTTACTACGAGTACTAGGCAATTTCCTTTCCAACACACCTGTGCGCTGGATTCGGGCTACCCAATTTTGAACTAAGCTAGACCAGTCAGGGTTGGCGTCCAACAGCGCAGCGCCCGAGGTACAGACCGTTTAAGTCAGCGTTTCTCAACCTTTCAGTATTCGCGGCCTAGTTTTCAATCATAATTTTCATTGCGCATCCCACTTACAATAAAATGTATACAACAATAATGTATATTGAGTACTTTGGATTCTGTTTCTGAATTATTTTTAACTAACTGCCAAACCAAGAGTAAAAACGAGTAATTTAGTAATAAAATTAATTTAGTAATAAGTCACTATTTGAATTTTAGGCAGGAGTAGAGGACTATTTTTTGCACTAAAAACAAATGCATTTCGCATTCTATTACCATTTTCAACATCCTACTTTTATAAATCTGGATTTTTTGCTGTTGCTTCTTTGAAGACAAACTATACATCTCGGCTAAATATAGAAACAGAACTGAGAATGGCTATTTCTAATATTAAGCCTTCCTTCTAAAAACTTTGCTTTGCAAGACAGGCCCGAGGAAGTCACTATAATTATTAAATTTATTTTTAACTTAGTATGTTTTGATTGAGAAAGTTTTGATTTAGTAATTTGTTTTACTTTCATAAGTTTTAAAATTTGTCGAAATGTATTTTCTTTTCTATGTGCATGTGTGCTTTCCTTTCAGTCAATTTTTTAAAGTAATATTTTTTCTTGGATATTCTCGGGCCCCCTTAGGGGGGTGCGCTCCACAGGTTGAGAATCGCTGGTTTAAAGCGCGTTACTACTAGGTAATTGTTGTCACGAGAGTGCGTGGAACCCGCTCCATGCCTTGTTGGGATTCGAACCCCTGGCATATCAGTGCGGTCGCCTATTGCTGTACGGACGGCTTCTCAACAATTGGCGGTTGAGCTCGGTCATTATTTTTTGAAATTTGGAAAAAAAATGAAACCATGCCCATTTTTACTTAAAAGTGCAGCCTTTGGTATTGTTATCCTATTGACAACAATACCAAAGGCTGCACGTTTAAGTAAAAGTGGGCAAATCTTTTGCAAGGCATCAGGATAGATGGGGGCAGACTTCCAAATAATACAGCTATTCATTTTTACACTGTCCTAATATTAGGAATATTTATTCAGAATCCTTTTTTAAAACTTATTTATTTAAGCAAAAGTATAAATATAACAACAATGATAAAGTTCTGCATGGTGACTTTTTAAACAAGAATTGGCAAATCTTTTGACTATCAGAAGCAAAGTTATACTGAATGTAATACACTAAAAAAACATTAAGCATTCCCTATATAAGAACAATTTACGAATACCGTACCGTTACAATCAGGAACAGCGCAAGTGGACTATATTGAGGTAAGGTAAACAGTGATGAAACAAGGAACAAGGCTCGCGCGTCCGGCCCCGCTGCAGCAACGAGGGGACAATGCAAGAACAAGGAGCGCTGCTCCTTTCGCGAATCAGATACTCTAAATTAAAATTATAAATTAACTCTAAATAAGTTTGCCATTTGATATTTACTCCAGACATGTTCTGAATCTCAAACTTTTCCCGAAAACTTCTTGAGAACCTAAAAGACATCCGCTTCCCGTTCCGCAGATGGAATTGGCCTAGATTCCTAGTGATAATTTTTTGTGACTTTTATGTCCACCGCTTCGTTGTTATAATTTTAATGCACAATAAAATTGTCGAGTAAGCTCTAAATTACCTGGTGTGTTTAGGGACTAATTGTACCAATCAACAAAAGTTCTTGAACTTCACTATGTTTCTGTCGCTAATTCTGTAGCGAAAATTTTAGGGGAATTAGGGCTACTTTGAGTACGAATTGTCATATTTATTCATTTAATTAATTCAATTTATCTTCAGTTTTTAATTAGCTTCCCATAACATTAAAAAGAAAAAACACACACATAATTTCATATAATTTAGAAGATTCATTCATATTTTAATTGGGACTTAATAAATTATTCTTGAAGTTAAATATAAGTTTTGAACAGATAAAATCTTTGCGTCTCACTCCTCGCAAGATATATTTTAAATGTTAATTACTTAAAAATTCTGCGCATGAACGGACACATAATCAAATAAGAACACAGGTTGAAGTGTGTTACTGTTACTATATCAGGTGTGCTGGAGGGAAAAAAAAAAGAAAAAAAAATGTCCAGCGTTCTAGGTCAGTGGGTCTGACATTGTCTTCGACAAAATATTTGGACTTAGAATAGCGAACATTATAAACAGTGCGCTTTTTTATTCTCCTTTTTTCAAACGATCCTCTTTTTATGCCTAGTACCACAATGGTGCGAAACTGCCCTTCCGATTGCAGAGGAGTATTACACAATCTCTTGTTTCCAATTCAGAAGTTTATTTTTAAACTTCTAAATCTGTTGAAGCATGTAAGTCCAAGCACTGACCGTCTTTCGCCAAATGTTCTTCATTTGCTGAAATGATATATAAAGAACGCAGAAAACTGTGTCTGCTATCCTCTCTTGCAAACAGCAAGCATTGAAAAAACTCCTTCTTCAAGTGCTAGGAGAGTTACCTCTCGAACAAATATGGTAAGTGATATAACTAATCTGAACCGGGACTGCGAAGTAATATTTTAGTAAATTCATTTCAATCGATCCTGTCATTTTATTAAATACAAATTGAGAAATTAGTAATCTATCCGACTTATTTTGTGTAATGTATAGCAGCTTTTGACCGCGTCAGTAATAGAAAATATATGTGATAACTCAAACGTGTTTTTTGTTGTACAAATGGGAACAATGCAAAAACAGGATTGATAGCAATTTTACACGCAAAATGCATCATTATTGAGCCAATTGTTTTTAATGAGATACGAAAAATGAATTGAAACAGCTCTTATTTCTTTGTTTGAAAAATTTAATTTATAAAATATCTTCATTTTTGCCGGGGGAAAAGATATCACATTTAGTATTTTCTAAAAAAAATTTATTTTCAATATTAAAAAAAAACTTCTGTGAATAGTTAAAAATTTCTAAACGAAAAATTCTTAATGAAAACCACCATTTGATCTTTAATAATATTCTCCTTTAGTTATTTTTGGCAATCTGATCCTTCTTATTAAAATATGTGCACAAGGAAAATATTAATATTTCTAAGGAACAAAAGCTCTCTTAATAGAAGCACATCTTGTTAGTAAATTTTGACCAACATTCCATAATAATTATTGTGCAGTTATATATGGCAGCTGTGTGTGTGTGTGTGGGGGGGGGGGGGGACGTCATTAAATATCCGTTTGAAAATTAAAAATAAATTGATTTTTTTTCTCCGGATTCTTTTCCTAGATTTAATTTTTAATATCATAAATTGTGATTTCGTTGGGCTCAAAATTAAACGAAGCCGTTTTTTACAGAAAACAAGGTCATTTATAAAAATTTATTGCATTTTATAAAGAAATCTGCCTAACGACTCCTTTCTCGAAAATCTCAGATTAAATTCTTCTGTCCCTATAACAATACTTGCGAAGGGTAATTTTCCATAAACTCCGACATGCCATGTAAGAATTGTATTAATACTTACATTACAAATTTGATCATTTATAAATTTTTGTATTACTTCGCCGATTATGTGCTTTGTATTTGAATTTTGCATAAAAGTTTTTTTTCTTCGAACGTGATAAAGATTTCACCGATTTAATCAGTTTAGTGAAGTCGCATATTTCTTTCTGTTGTTACACACACATACAAGGTTAAGTCAAATTTTCTTGCGTGCTCACAAATTATCATTACCGGATTAGTTGAATCGAATCAATCAATTCAGTATACTTAATTTCAATGTCATGTATCAGCGTACACGAACTGCCTAATAAATACGATTTCTTTCATTCTTTTTTTTTTTTTTACTTTCTTTTACAAACTCGCTCAACTTGTATTTTTTACTACGTAGAAAACTTCCTTGATTGCCTTCGCTTTGATCAGCATTGTACTTCTAAGTACAATAGCTTCTGCAAATCCGTTGCCTGAAGGCGAAGCACGACATCATCATGGGCACCATCATCACCATGGACACCATCACGGACACCACCATCATCATGGACACCATCATCATCACGGGCATCATCATCATCATGACCACCATCATGACCATCACCACGATCACCACCATGGACATCACCATCACCATGGGCATCATCACGGACATCATCACCATCATGGTCATCATCATGGACACCATCATGGTCATCACCACTAAAATTATGTTATGGTCTATATTGAATTACGATGCCTTGAACTTGATTCTTAGTACATATGCTAAAGCGATTGCACTCCGATTCATGGGTCACAATAAAATGTGTATTTAATCATTTGAATCTGAGAGTTTGTTTATTTATTTACTTTTGAGATACAGAAGACTTGTCCCCAAGGGAAAAAAAGTTAAAGTTGAAAAAGTAACTTTTATTTCCAGTTATTGCTTCTGAAAAAGTGCAGCATCATTCTGTAAATTTTCAACGTAATGCTTCTAATTTAGGAATATTACATAATGATACACAACAAGTTGTAGTTGATAAAACCCAGTTCTTGATCCACATATCATATTAGGCACTGGTGACAGAGATGGAATCCTTCATAAATGATGTCACGCTTCGAGGGGGGAGGGAGGTTCGTGAAATTGGGACAGTGTGACAAGGGGAGGGAGTAACAAGAAGTGTGAGATCGTGCATTATGCAACATAGCGTGACATGTGACAAAGGGGGGAGGGGGATCCGCTGAACTGCGTATTGTGACAAAGGGGGGGGGGAGAGGTCAAATATATGGGAAAAAAGGGCGACATCATTTCTGAACGCCCCCGATGCTGATTCCTACTAAAGGCGACAGAAACAAAATATTTGTGAAACATTTTCAGCGCACGTCATTAGTTTTAGAAATTTTTTTCAACACGACTTTGTGCTTACTCATTGGATGTCATTTGTTCAATCATAAAAAAATTATTTTTATTCATAAAACCAAGATTAGCATATTGAGATAGGAAGCCAACATAGAACAGATAAATTTACTGTCGATGTGATATACATAGATGTGTGGTGTGATATATATTTGCAGTACATTAAGATTTTAGTTGGTATTAAAAAAAAAGGACGCTATTGTTTTTTTTTTTTTTCATGACAAAGAATTTTCATTTGGTAAGATTTTCCGAAACTCCCTTTTTGATGAAAAAGAAATACTTTTATATCAGTAATAGATATTTGGTACACACTCGTATATTTTCAAAATAAAACTTTTGGTGAATATTTTAAACTTTTAACAAAATTAAGGATAACTATGGTAATCGATCAAAATGTGTCAAAAGTTTTCAGTGTTAATGAAGAAAGTTTAATTCAGTAAACATATATTACTTTTATTAGGTCTCGGGCTGTAAATAAATGATTTAGCCATTTAATTTTGGGTGTTTACTGCTTATGCTCTTTAATACCAGTAACCCTGTTATGCATCGTGCGCACGCATGCACAAACACTTACGAATTTATATTCAATATGATTTGATATCAAAATTAGCTTTCAAGTAAAAAACGGTGAAAACAAAGTCTCATTATTAGCAATAATAATGCTTGTACATAAAATTTGGATTTTTTGCCTCTACAAGAGATGAAAACATGAAAATGGGCTTAGTCTTTCGTAAAAATTTCACTTAAAAAGATAAAAAGTTTCAAAGAAATGAATTATTTCGAATATTATTAGGGAAAAACAACATGAAAGATGAATTTCACAGGAAAAAATGTCCCTCTGTATTGAACTTAATAAATGTAGATTTGTGAAAATATTTCATAGGTAAAATTTTCAATTTCTAGCGTAACTACGATAAAGAAAACATTAAATTATCACGCGCAGGCTCTATACACTCTTAAAAACGCAATAATGAAAATAGTGCAACAAATTGACCATATGTCAGATTCATGAATATTACCATGGTAGCTCAGCAATTTTACTAGCAAACTGTAATATGAGAGCTGTATATTTTTAAAAATGCGTTCATAATTCCTAGAGGAACAGTAAGAAAAACATAGTGCATAGAAGCCTTAATGTAAACTTAAAATCCAAATTATTTTGCATAAAATGTATTAAAATATTGACTCTTTTAAATTATTACTTCTTTAATTAAAAAGTTACTTTTAACCGGAGATTGAAATAGGAAACAAAGTTAACACAAAAATATAATCTATATATGCACAGAGATATATCTATATATATACGTTATATAAAATTATATATATATATATATGCGATATCTATATATTCGCAGAGAGATTGTCTCCCTAAAGTAAAAGTTTTGACCTCACTGCAAGGTTTGTAGCTTTCTATTTTAATGTATTGTTCGCTTTGGCTTTTAAAGCACATTTTCCGGTATTTTTGGTATTCGAATGCATATTTCAATGCGAGAAATTGTGCCTTCATGTCACACTTTAGTTTCTTAGAGATCTAAATAAAAATTCATATTCCTTTTGCATCCAAAGGTCTTACGAAAGCATTCTAAATTCTTCGATTTCTTATTTTTTAATGGTGATGTTTCTTTAGAATTTTTTCACATCTTTTGAGTATTTTATACCTGCTTTCCACTTTTCCCATCATCTTTTTTTTTCGTCAAAATACGTCATCGAAACCTGTGGGAGGAAAAAGCCGTTCTTTATGGTTCATGCACAATATGAATCATTGTTTGCGTGGGATCATTACTAAAAAGAAAAAGTTTATCAATATTTATCAACAAATTAGTTTCAGACTCTTTATTGGAAGAAGAAAAATATAAATTTCTCTTCTAGAACTTCATTCTAACTACTATATGCAAAATGTTTCGTCAGTGACCATTTGTATATTTCATATATATATGTGTGAGTGTGTGTGTGCAAGGCAGTATCGATTCTGTGCTCTGAAATTTAAAAGAGCGGCAATGTAGTCATTGGGTCAATGCCAACATCGGGATGTATTCTACAATTGAAGTCTTTGTCGTAAATAAATACCGCTTCAGTTTCTTGCTCTTCAAGTGTTGCAGCAGCTCTTGAAGTAAAGCTCGCATTCGCCGATCCTCAAATCGTGAGAAACCGTGTTCGTATGTTTTAATAGATCTTGAAATAAAGGCTCTAATCCGGTTTGTTTCTAGGCGTGCCTGTTGCTTTTCAAATGTTTCAGCAGCTCTACTGTCTGATCAGAGTATCATTTTCTAAGCAAAAACATCGAGTTCGCTTATCTGGTGTACCTTGAATGAGGCATAGCTTTTCAGAAGAAATAATACTTCCATTAAAAACAACTATATTTCCTTGAAAAAGCATTTAAAGAAATAAGTTGCTTCTTGGAAAATACAACAAAAAGCATTTCACATCACACCTCTTCCACCATGAGCACATTAGTAACATGGCTATAAAGTTGAAGTTTCAGTTTGGAACACAGTTGAATCTGATTTGCCAATAAGAAACATACCTTATGTAGATAAGCATTGTCTAGGACCAATCATATTCACCTACACAGTTCAAGTCCCAGATAAGCTATGAAACTAGCTATTATCTAGCTTTAATTATATTTTACTTTATTTCATTTTGAATACTTATTTTTATTAATTTACTGCATCATAAATACAAATGAACCATGAGAGAGTCCTAACATACTGGACGACCTTTGTAGTGTTTTTCTGGTTGATCTTCCAATATCTGATTTTTTACGAGGCATTGCAAACAAAACTTTTTTTGTATAATATTGGTAGATGAAATATCTAAAGATAGCTTATTTACTCGTGATGCAAATGTTATTTGAATACAAAGAGAAAAAAAAAACATTATTTATATATTACTTACAGTTTAAACTTACGTACAGGAAGGAGTTTGACAACAGTAGCGGACTTACTGAATTTTAAAAATAAAAAAGCGAAAAAGATGTTAAACTGAAAATATTCGAAGAAATACCCTAACATAGCAAAGTAAGACATCATTTTGAAGAAGAAAACAATTCCAGAGTAATGGTAGCACTTTAAATGGTTTATACCCCTTTTACGCAGAAATGCAACTGAAACCTATGTAACAAGTTGGCTCTTTTAAATATAAAGTCGACAAAACGAGCGCAGCATGTTATATATTAATATCAAGGCTGAAGTCAATATAAATAAAAAAATTATCGGTTTTCCACTGAAAATTGAATTGATGTTTTGCTATTTCGAAAATAAGTTTAATGATGAAATTATGCTGCGTTATTCACACGGGGTTGAGGAAACTGCTAATTACTTTGGATCGAGGGAAGCCTTAAGAAATCGAACTAAAAAGCTTATAACTCGCATTCTTATTAACTTAAAAACTTCGAACAAACTCCATCTTGTGCAGAAAAATCAGCGCTTTCGATTGATATATTATATTAGTATGAGCAAGATCCTCCTCCCCGCCCCTTAGTGGGGAATGTTTGGAAATTTTGCTGAAAATTTCAATTAAAAAAAACTACCTGTCAGATTTTTTCCCTGGCGTTTCTATAAATGTACTCCATGGTAATATAGAAAAACTAAAATTACCAGAGATATCCGACGGTTTTTGAGATTAGCGTCGATATACATACCAACATCATCTTTTATATATATAGATATATAGTCGTTATTAAAGGAATGCATTAACTATATCTGAAACTTTTCGTCAGCGATCATTTGCTCCGTTTTGCTTCAACGGCAATTTTTCTCAGAATTTGCAAAATATTTTCATTTCCCATTCAGGCATTCATATTTTACTGTCCAAAATGCTCGCTCTTCACAGCAAATACGTTCCGTTTTCTATTCCTTTCAGATTTCATATCAAAGCCAAGTAAATATTCAAAGGACAGAGAGAAGCATTCAAAGGTCTCGCGAGATTTAAAGAGCTTCTACAGTTTAATAATTCAGCAAAGCAGATGGTAAAGTTAGCTTGCAGCAAAAATTCAAACAGAAATAAAAGTTTTTGAAATATAAACGCAAACTGTGTTATTGATAAAACAATAGTGAAGTGCTTGGAATTTTCGAACGCAAATGCAAATGCGTTGTTCTATAGGAAGGAATTCTTCTCATGTAAATAGTCTTTTCTGTTGTGATCCATTTATTTTCATTGATTTCCACACATGACAAACACTAATACCATATTAATTGAATAATTTATTTCGTAAATTAGTATTAACTATTCATTTTTAAATAAAAACTTTCGAGAAATTTTGATAGGTGAAAATAAATCCATGCAAAGTATTGACAATTTGTTTAGAAAATAATTCAATTTTTTCTTAATTTTTTCAGTGCGTTTGGTATGATTTCAGCTACGACAAAACTGCCTGGTAATTGTAAATTGTGTTTTTAAAAGGACTTAAAATAGAAATTCTTATGAACAAGCTAATTGGATGAAACTCGCAACAGGAAGCTTTTTTTGATTTGAACAATTTTTGCTCATTTTTGAACAGTTAAAAAAAAATAATAATAACAATAGCGCCTACAAGAAAATTTGAGTTCTGTATAAATCCTGATTTAACTGACAGATTTGCTTGGAACAACTTTATCGAAAAGATGTTATGACGTAGAACACGTACAGAAACGAAGTTCTTTCAGAACTAAACGAGCCTATTTTCCTACGAAACTCTTATCTGGATTTTTAAGGATATTTCCGAATGAATGAATGAATGAGGAAATAAATATGTATTAACCGTTGCAAAAAGGTATATTTGAATTAATTAAGAACTAAAGCTAAATGAGAACGAGCGAAAGATTACAAGTTTTATGTTAGTGCATACGCGAAAGTAGGCTCGTACAGTTCTAGACGAAGTTTCTTGTTTTCTTAGTATTTTTTTTTTTACGAAAAAAATATGTAGAAAAAACATCGGAGCAGTGGAGCATAACAAATTTCCTTGTTTCGGCTCATCTCCAGTTTCGAGCAAAATCTCATCGCCCCACTGCTCCGCGTTCCTGCTCCATGCTCTGCTCCAGATCCCTGATTACAAATACCAAAGGGGATGCGCGCGCAGTACACACACACGCGCGTGCGCCAGACGCAGCTCATCTTTCCGTATCCACTTCAATAAGAAAGGAGATATACAAAAAATTCTCAGTTTTGAAATTCCTCCTCAAAAATCGTTGACTAGAACAGCCATGATTTGTGCGCTACATACATTTCTCGTTAATTTCACGTTTGCACAAAGATGACATTAACTTCTAATCCATCTAAACTTAATCCATCTCTCCAGTTTTAAGAGAATACACGCCAGCAAGGAGTCAGCTCACGTTATAAATAATTCGAGGATTTATTTGCAAATTTTAAATTAGCATTAATCAAAAATTTATAATCATTACTGCAGACTTTTTCCTTTTTTCATTACTCGTATTGTATTCGTAAAAATCGTGCCCTTGTACTGCCTCTCAGAAAAACATGTTCCTTGCATTTTTTTTAATTTCAAAAATGAACAATGAGATCAGTAATTGAATTTTGCATGAATGGAAGGAAAATGAAATCCATGAAAAACATTACTTTTAATTCCAGCAGAGAGATTTGTATGGGATAATAGATTTCTTTCGCTTTTAACTTTTATGTGCAATTAGCTAATTAGGAATGCGAATACTCTTAAAGAAAAGGAAACATACATATTGTTAGCGGAACAAAAACACAGGAGTAAGATAAGAAAAAATGAATTGGAGATTGGAATGCAAAAAAACTGAGGTTATATATTAGAAAGTCATTCTTATTATCCCGGATAGTATTTGATGAAAAATATATGCTGAAAAAGTATGTGTCTTCATTTTAACGATCAGATTTAAAAAAAAAGTGAATCCCAATAATAAACTGTTGAAGACAGCAAGACTTGGAACATGCTTTGTTAACCAACAATGCGAACTTGGTGATTTGTTCCTAGATTAGGAGCCGTTCATAAATGATGTCACGCTTTTTTCCCATATATTTGACCCCCCTCCCCCCTTTGTCACAATATGTCACACTTCAGCGGACCCCCCTCCCCGGGGTGTCACATGTCACGCTTTGTTGCATAATACATGATGTCACACTTCTTGTTACCCCCTCCCCTTGTCACACTTTGTCACAATTTCACGAACCCCCCTCCCCCCCTCAAAGCGTGACATCCTTTATGAATGATCCCTTTAGAGTTAACTAGACTCCAGCTTGCCTCGGAACCAGAAGCTTCACGGGTTCTATCTAATCCCGGTTTTAAAAGAATGAAAACCAACACAGAAGCAAATTTCAATGCTTTTATTCTCCTTCGTCTTCGGTGGTTCTCTAAACATGCACAGACATATATATAGTAAAGAATTACCGAGCGGTTTATTTATATACTTTTCAAACTGATGGCATCGCTATCTTTTAACATATCTTTTAATATTATTCTACACCGGTGTTGCATTCGCTTCTATGAAACACGGGAATGTGCGGTGGTAATTGCGACCTATTCCTAATAGGGAAACACCAGGTTTTCTTCTTTCCCATACGAAAAGCGGCGTGATCACCTTTAGAAGTCCTCTAGGAAGGCAGTTTTCCGTGAAGTGAATGACGCATATCGAAATACGTGTTAAAGCATAGCCGTTTGAAGCAACGGGGCAATTAAACATCAAATGGAAAGAAATACATTTAATAATAACAACAAACAGAATACGTGCGGTGTTAAATTTTTGACAGCATTATCGATAAACCGATAATTTTCGAATATAAATGTAATCGATTATTCCTTTTTAACTTTAATAACATTTTGGAAATTGAGACAATAATTTAGTGCACAATTTGCAGTTTTGCACTTCGCTTTTCTTGTTCTGTATTTTAACGATCTGTACACCTTTTTTTTTTTTGGAATTATTTATTTAGTTCCTTCTCAGTCTGTCATCAAAGCAAATTATCGAATCAAAAAGACCTCTTTCTCTACGTGTTCTACGTCGAGAGCCGGTTTCAATAAAATTCGTTCGACGCAAATCCGGCTTTTATTTCAGGACTTATGTATGCCTTAAATTTCCTCATAACAGCTCTAATTACTAAGATTTTTGGATCTGTTCAAAAATACCCTTGAGATAATCAAATTAAAACATCTTTTCCGTATCTATCCTATGATAAGAGCTCTTTCCAAAATGGTCTGTTCGAAGGAAATGCGCCTTTTAACTCATAATTTATATGCTTCAAAGTTCTCTATTAGGCGTTAATGTTAAAATATTTTGAATTTAAAAAAACCCTTTAAAATGACTACCTTAAAAATTGAAAAAACATGATATATTGTTAGCGTTGAAAACTCTTTCGAATAAAGAGTGTTCTAACCAAGTTGGATCATATTTTCAAAACTTATAAATGCTTCAAAATTTTTCTTTTTTTTTTTTTTGAGCTGCTCAAAATTGAAAAAACAAAGGGTGCAAATAGTAAAATAAAACATGGGAATGAAGTGCCCTTGCCAAAAGATTTTTTCTGATGCAAAAAGACTTTTGAATAAACTATTTTTTAAAAATTTATTGGGGAGGACACATGTTTTCCCCATCTCAAAACCACACTTACAATTTCTTTATCTTTACGTTTTCCTTTTAGCAATATTATTTGAAATACACTAAGCTTTTTTTAAAAACGTTTTTGGAGAAAATAGGTCGAATAAACACATTTAAAATAGGCTAATTTTAACAACACATTGTAACTAAAATTGTACTGCGTTCGCTAGCCGTTTGCACTATGTTGAATGTGAATTGATTTTTTTTTTTTGTTGTTGTTGTTTGCTTGCTAATATGTAAAACAATAAATGCGTTAAGTTGTACCAAAAAATAAATATATAAATAAAGCACTGGAACAAATTAGTAATGCGTTAAAAAAATCAGATTTTCTGAGAACATCTGCATGATATTTTTAAAAATCTAAAAGGGCATTTTCCAGTAGTATGTTCCATTTAACGCATTCCACTGTTAATTGTCCTTCTGCACGATGTAACTGAATTTCTGAAATATTTGAATTCGTAATCATGCACGGTAAATGAAACTTTTGAAAGAACCCAGAAAGCGTAATTTCCTTAAAACAATACCAAGATATTAACAGTAATGGCGAAGATTTTCCTCCTTCCATTCATTCTTTTTTATTTCTGCTTTATAACTTATTCTGAATTTTGAAAGTACTCCCCCCGTCTCCTCATCCGGGCACTCGGATTTTACTGCTCAGAAACATTTTCAAGCACAGACATTCCGTTTTCCATTTCTTCTGAAATCCAAGTAAATATTCAAATCGCTGCGGACCCCGCTAGAGAATTTCCTACATCCGCCATTTAGGTTGCCATAATGGCGGACTTATCTAGAAGCGAAACTTCGAACATCAATGTCAGTGGAAAATTTTGAAATTCAAATTCGAGTCTGCTACTAAGGGAAACAATAAGCAGCTCTTTTCCAAGATCCTTCAAAAACACAAAGGCAAAAGAAAAAGTTCCGCATTTTCTTTCTTGACATGGACTTGTACTCCCTAATGCCTTCCCGCAAGAACTGCTTTCGCTTTTCATATTTTAAAAGTCTCAGCTTTAAAAACAACATTATGCCTTTTATTTAAATGAAATTTAAAAAAAAGCGTTACAAACGTGGAATTTTTTTATTTCTTGGTGAGCGGTTTAAATAAGGGAACCGCATTTAAATTAGTGTTACATTTGAAACATTCTTTCACGGTTTTAATTTTATTTTCTTTGGTTACCCAGCTACTAAAACTTCAATTATTAATATCAAAGTATATTAATAGCTAACGTATTCAAAATTTTAAACCGAAGTTTAAACTTATCCTTTTATTTAAAAAATAATTAAAATGGCGGCATAGCTTTTTAAATTTTAAATTTCTGTCCTTTTGCTTTTCTTTCTCCACTGAATTAATTTGATTCTGCATGGTGTTTTAGGAGTCTTCGGCAAACAGTTGGCTCTGCTTTTCTGTGTTCAATTATAATTTTTGTCATTTTGTATCCACTTTGTGCATTATACAAACTTAATTAAAGCAATTAAAACTTAGGAAACGGAAACTTTAAAGAAAATTTAAAGTGATTGCTTGAATTTAGTTAAGAAAAAGTACCCATTTTATTAATGGTGTTAATAATTTTAAATCAAGTCAATTTTATTTTCTTGGGACAAATTTTAGGTTTGCACTTAATCAAAACTTTCTCTTATTACGACCGAAAGCAAAAATTTTCATAATTTAATGCATTTTTCTCACCGTTCTTTTTTTTCTTCATATATTACTTTAATTGCTTGTGGTGTTTGGGCATCCAAACCAGTCTTTGTTTTTTCCTTTTATTATTATAAATAATTATTTTAGGTCATCGTACTTCGAATTTAGGCAAATTCGAAAGATTTTTTTTAATTATTAATGCAATTTTGAAAACCGCCAAGGCTCTGCACAAACATATTTCAAGTTTACAAATGTGTGTGTAGCACATAAATTTTTTTAGTCAATTTTTCTAATTGAATTTATGTGCAAACTTGAAACAAAATAGAACAGCATTGAGTTTTAGAAAATCTCCTTGGGGTGATTTTATTATCTTTTCGAAGCCTCTTTTTTTTTTAAATTTTTTTTCTACATTTCAAGAATAAAATTCACGTTAGGTGAAGGTTTTTTTTTAAATTTCCGTTCAGGTAATGCCTTCCATTTAGCCTTTATTGATTTTTACGAAACTGAACGCAAGTTAACATTTCCAGTACTAGAGCTATTTAATATTAACAGAAGCTCGATGATACTATAGCTCTTTAAACATACACAGAGTATCCAGTCAAGTTCTCCAAAGCTCTACTCAGACATATTTCAAGCCTGTGCGCGCGTTTGTGTAGTACTACATAAAAAATACGCAAAACATTGTACCTCAGCGGCCAATTGTCTTCACGGCGAAACGAAAGAACAATTGACGATGAAATCTCCACCTTGCATTATTTATGCAAGAAAAAAATATGGAAGGTGGAGATTTTTAACCTTATCCGATGTGCAAATACCGATGTTCATGTTTATAAGAAAGCATTATTTTTTTTTTGTACAACTAGGTATGACATCATTCTTTTCTCTTGCAACTTCTAAGCTTAGGAATTGTAGCGCAACAGTTTTTTTTAAGCGAAGAATCTCTCTATGCCGAATTTATTGGAAAAACTCGCTGGGAAAACTTTTATAAAACATGAACATTTTTCCTCAAATGCTTATAATATTAATATGTACTTTCCTTAAATTTTTGAAAGTTTTCTCAAGAAATTATCATAGCAAACTTGGTGCAAATAATGTTAAATTTTTCAATATTATACCCCCCCCCCCATCTACAAAGGTTTCTGTTTTACAACAGTTAAAACTGATTATTTCATCCTTGTATATATTTTTTTTTCTTTTTCTCTCTTTTTTAATAAAAAAAGTATTCCTAATAATAAATCTCCTACAAAAATAAAGACTTTTATATTACCAGAGTGCATAAAATCGTTAATATGGAACATGTCTTTGTCAAGGCCCTTGCTTCACTCACACCCCCAACCTCAGTTCCATAGCTCTCAGATTTCTGAGCGTGGGTTTTCCCAGGAAATGGGGGTTGGTCATTTTCGATAGGCGGTATTCTATTTTAAAATATTTCGACGCAAATTGCTTTGGAAATATTTTTCAGGAACCTTACAAGCCAGGCCCATCAAACTTCAAAAGGCACATAAAACTGCAGTTTCAGATATCTGCAGTTCCGAAATATTGCACTTCGATGACTTTCGAAGTATAATTTTCTCGTCTCATACACTCCATCTTTTATTCTTTACTGAGGAAAAATTCTACAAGTCTTTTGGTGCTCTACGAAACGCCTGCTCACTTGAAATGTGACGTTAAGCGAGCAGTATGGTACATTTAGTTGAATTAAATTTGTCATGCATAGCTAAATGGAATTCGCTAAATACTCTCAGCATTTTATTAGTTGCTGATAAAATAACAAGAAATGTAACTGACACTTTTGGGGCTATAGAAAAACCAAACCGCTATAGAAAAGCTATATATATGCTGTTTTCTACTGCTATAGAAAAACCAAAGGATTGGTTTTTCTACAGCAACTTTTAAAAATAATTCTCCTGCACATACGAGGAGAAAACGATCGAAATATGTAGATTGTGCGATATTGTGACTACGTATAACTTTGATTTTCTTCTGCAAAATTCTACTTTTTTACAAGTACACATAAAATTTCATGTGATTTTTCAATTCACAACTATTACTTTCGAGAGTTTTAAAGCCAAAAATTTTACTTATAGCCCCTTCAAGTCCATGATGCACATGTTTTCTATACTCTGAAAGTCATTCCAATCACTATCGTTTATTTTAAATGTTTTTAAAACCGAATTTTAGATATAAATGCATTAACTTTTAATATAATTTAATTTTTCATGTATGCTTAATGAAATTAGTTTTATGCATTTTACTTATAATAGCGTTCCAAAATATTTCCTTCAAAGTTTAAACCAAGTTTATGCAAATGCTGTAGATAATTATACTTCAAATTCATTTTGACAAACTTTATAACTAATATTTTTCTACTATTGTTATTCTTAATGCAAAGACGTTCAGAAACAGCGTTGAAATGTTTTTAAATTTTTTGAAAAAAAAAAAAAAAATCATGAGCATAGGCTCTTTTTTTTTTTAGAAGAAAAGAGGGTTAGATATTAGATTGGGTCACCTTCCTATGGTAAAAAAATGAAGTTTTAAAAAAGAGTTATTTCTCTACTTTCGTCCACTCATTCCAGATCACAGATCAAAATTTCAGGTATAAATACAGAGCAAACCGAAATTATGCTTATATATTATTCTCACATCTTTACACTGCAAAAAATTCTAGTTCAACCTTCAATCAAAGAGATGAAAAAAAAAAAAAAAAATGGTGAAATTTAGTTGCAACCAATATTTGATACTAAGTTGAGCGATTATAATGGGGTAGTTGTCCCATGAATGTGAAACTAGGAACCATTACAATGGTTCAACCTTAGTACCAAATGTTGGTTACAGCTAAATTTCACCATTTTTTTCATTTCTTTAATTGAAGGTCGAACTAGAATTTTTTGCAGTGTCGAAGTGACGATTATCTTGCAATGCTACCTGTAATTTATAAAGGAGAAAAATAATTCGGAGACGATCATACTTATTAGGAGGAAATAAAATTTTCTATGCGTTTAATTTAATACCAATTAGCGTCTTTTTAATCCTGTGTCCCTTATAGAAAAGAAGAAACATAAAATGACCTACCTCTGTGCGGATACTACCTGTCTGAAGATCAATAAATTATTATTATCAGCAGCATAAAGAACCTTTAACTCTTTAAAATTATTATTTGAAATTATTACTTTCAAAAAAATGAATGCTAATGCTATGCATCACTATACAAAATTAAGATTTCATATCCACTCCATAAATTATTTTCTTTTAACCGCAAGTGAAAACCTTATTTTAAATTTAAAAAAAAAAAGAAGAAAAGAAGAAAGAAAAAAATCAGAACTCTAATTAAATTCCTTTAGAATTTTGAAAACATTCGTTCATCGTTTTCAAGAATTGAAATCCATAGAAATTTAGAATACATAAGCGAACCATTTTCAACAATAGAAATACTCATTATTGTGCTGCACATTATTATGTTTCAAAAAGCTGTAACCATCACTTTCATTTGCATTTTCTATCAATTGAAATTGTTTGTAGAAAGGAAAAATATTTACATTTGGTTATATGCACAGAAAGAAAAAAAAACATCGTATTAATCTCCTTAACTTCCTGAAATCTAGAGAGCAAAACAATTATTAAATTACACAAAAATTAAAATTAAACCACTGGAAGGAAGTGCTTGAAAATGTTCTTATGAACTCACGTAACTCATTTAATCAACTTTAGAACTTCGAATTTTACGGTCATTAATTAAAAGGGTAATTAGCGATTTCTGGTAAAGTTTTTGTTAATTTATTCAGTGAGTAAAAATGTGCGAGAGTAAATCCCTAAATTTGATTATCTGAAAACGAAGGAAAGATGAATAATAAAAGATAAAAGATTGCTCCATATTTAAGCGCGACATAAAAACGAACGAAGATTCTATTTTTCAGTTGCTTTAATTTGAGAAATTCTCTTTTCGATATGGTACTAAGCTTAAAACTTCTTGAATAATACTTGAAAGCGGAAGTCCTATTTAATAAGAAATATGTTGCAGAATTTTAAAAATTCTTCTCTGTTGAGAAAGAGCAATTAGTAAAGGAAATGGAGTAATCCCTCAAAACTTTGCAAAAGCCATTAACAGTTTAGTTGTAATGAGATAATTATGAGCATTGTTTTGACGCAGATGCTTACGACTGACTAAATTCATCGATCATATTGCTGAATTTATCAACAGGAAAAAATTCTTATTCCAGCGAAAAAGAAGGAATACACATTTTTACATTTCGAAAGGAATCATTGAAGGTGTTTTCCGGATATTGTACTTTTTTTATTAATTGTGTTGATAATTTCAAATTAACAAAATTTTAGCTTAAGAGCAAACCTTTATAACCTTTTTTTGTTTATTGTTTTACTCAATAGTGCCCATTAGCGTAAAATATCCTCTGAAGTTTGCAAACATTTCTAAACGTCTAGAGGAGACACAATCTAAAGTATATTTTGACGAAAACTATCTTGATTCTTATTGATGAAAATGGTGCTTTGAGGCTTAAAAAATAATCTGAAGCTAATAGAATGTTGCAACTCATGACAACGTTTTCTAAAGTTCAATAACACCTTTCGAAGTTCGAAAATATTCTCTAAAATTCAAAATATCTACCGACGTCAGAGGCTGAAGCCTCAAATAATTAACGTTTTAAATAATTAGAACTAAATAAAAACCTTTCCTTGCACGTGAAATGTATAATATGTTAACAATAGATTACAATTTTATTTCTCTTGTTATTCCATTCATTTTGACAACCTTTCTAACAAATATTCTTCTACTATTGTTATTTTTAATGCAAAGGCGTTCAGAAACAGTGTTGAAATATTTTTAATTAAAAAAAAAAATCATAAACATAGGTTCTTTTGTTCTTTAGAAGGGAAGGGGGTTAGATATTAGGTTGGGTCACCTTTCTATGGTCGTAAATGTTGAGGCTAGCGGTCGCCACTCGCCATTGGCGACTATAAATCTTTATTTGGCCACCACAAAATGTTATGTCGGTCGCCAAAATTGGCGACTAGAAAAGGGTTGTAATTGATTATTATTTCCTTAAAAATAGGGGTTTGTGTAATTTTGTGACAAAGTGTAGTTTGAGGTATATGTATGCGAATAGCTTGTATGCAAAATGAATCCGCGGTTGGGGATGGAGGGATCAGTTTGAAACATGGTTCAAAGTGACGACCAACAATTTCAAAGTGGCGACTAACTTTTTTCGGTTTACCGGCCACGGGCCAGCAGCAAATTTTTTTAGTCTCAAGCATTACTATGGTGAAAAAAATGAAGAATTAAGAAAAGGTTATTTCTCTATTTTTATAAATTTGTAAGATTTTGACTATTATATATCAGCTTCAAATTATTTAAGATAGTTTTAAAACTTCCTTAATTGCAGAATTCAATTGAATGCTATTACGAAATTGATTACACATTCCCTGTTCAAGAGGAAATTCACCTCTTAGGCATTCTCATAATTTTAACATTCTCAGAACCGCAACAACATCCTAACTTTGTTCCGATAATTATGTGCTTATGTCTCTTGAGAATACAGTTTAATGGAGTACGCGCAGTTTATGGCGATTTTATCGAGTACTCCACCATTTTCTCTCCCGATAAGATTCGAAAACTGCATTTCCAAGATAATCCCTTTGCTTAATAATCTGATAATCGAAGTCCTGAATTTATCCCACTGAAGTTTCACCGATGATGCATGTACGTTTTACTTAAAACTGATGCTGACTGCAATTAACCTTTCCAGGATCTGGATAATAATATTTTTAAAAAAAGTTCTGTAATTCTCGGTAGCAGAGATTGTACAATTTATTACGCACTTTTTGAATATGTTTTAACAATTTATTTGAACATGTTTTAACAAGTCTCTTTTTTTTTTTTCAATTGCTACATGTATGTGATTAGATTTTTTTATTGTTTGCTTTATAAAGTTTAAGAGAATATTAACCACGATATTTTATCTCTGTAAAACGATTTACTTTGCCAATGTTTAAATATCAACATCGTTAGATTGTTTTGTTAGCCATACTCAACTTGTGGACGACGGGCCGCATGCGGCCAGTTAAGCTTTTGTCAGTTGCACAATCACATCAGTATCAGAGAGAAAAAATTATCAAACCGCGAAATTAACTTATCGTTGTGCTTGAGCCCTAAAAATAACATTTTCCCCTTTCATAAATAATTGCAGATTATATTGACTATGAAAAGATCGCTATGTTTTAGACAAATTCAGTGACATCGTCAAAAAACTATTTTTTTACGCACATACATATTCATTACGTTTTATGTTGAGGTCTGTGGGAAATAGTTATCAATTTGAGTCGCCTGAGAGAAATAAAAAAGGTTATGGTATTTTTCTTTATAAGTTGTTCTTCTCTTCAGAATGATATATTGCCGTACAACCCGTACAAAGCCGGGTGCAGCAGCGAAAACGTTTAAAAGGATAGAACTCTCATATACAGTTAAACCTGAATAACTCGACGCCCCGAGGGAACACGAAAACATGTCGAGATAAGTGGGTGTCAAGTTACCGAGGTTCCCTAATTTCAAGTGCTAATATTGGTCATTATTGTTGTTTACTTTATTCAAGTTTTAAAGCCAATTCCAGTGAGTGAAATGATCCCCGTTTATTATTTATATATTATTATTTTGAAAAGTTATGCGTCACAAATAAATAAATATATAAACATAGTACATCAAATCCAGAATACCTCATGAGAAAAAATCCATAATTTTTGTTTTTCCCTCTGAAGAGAAAACAAATTCCTCAACACTATTAAGCTTGCAAATTTGCAATTCACTTAAAACACCGTGAAAAAATACCGGAAGAAAAAGTTGATAGGAATACAAAATGGAGGTCGATTTAGAGATGCTCCTGGAAATTGTGTCAAGTGCTTTTCGCACATTGGAATTAGCACTGGGACAACCATTAGGGGTGGGAAATGTCGACTTACCGAGGTAATCGACTTATGCGCAAGTCGAGCTATCGAGGTTTCACTGTATTCTTCACTATTAAAAATTTCCGTAAGAAAATAGTAAAATAACCATTTATTTGATTGTTATTTTACCATATTTAATTACAACAGTTGAATAACCATTAAAAAGATGGTACTCAAGATGATTGCGAAAAAAATCGTTTATGCTCTGTCTATCCTAAAGAACGTTTAACTAACCGTAATTTTCAAGCGCTCAACAAGAATCGGGCGTCCATCTTGGTTGCGAAACCTTACCGATCGTACGTTGTTTTAAAATAGGAATACGGATTTAGTCAGTTAAAATCTGCATGTGTATATAAAGAAAGAAGAAGAAACAAAGTGGCTTAAGCAGTGGTTACTAAATAGAAACACATACACACGTAAATAAAAAATTGGAGACACTGGATTCTCGAACTGTTTGCGAATGAGCGAACCCATCATTTGAGCTGCTGAAGCTTGTTTGTATTTTAATTTTTGCAGCAAATAAAATTATTTTCGTGAATGTACAATAAATTTAGACAAAAGATGGCTTTGGATCCAATCAAAAACTGAAATCTCAATTTTAATGCAGTTTATTTAACTATAAATCTTTCTTCTCCTGTTGAAAAGAAAGATTTATTGATAAATAAACCAACGCTTTGTGTGGTGCAGATGGCCAAATGGTTAGAGAGCAAGGTTGGTATGCCATACTCCCGGGTTCGATTCCCGCAAGCTTCGTTTACGGTTTCTACGCTAGGAAGATTCTACGACTCGAAGTGGTTCAAAAACGGTAAAAATTTTGTTTTGAAACCATTTTTAAATAATTATAAAACCGTAAACTTTTGTATTTACGGCTTTTTAACCAAGCTGATTAGAAATGGTTAGGTCCCATAAAGATAGAAAAATGTTCCAAACCGTAAATTTAACGGTGAATTAGATGGACAGACTGCTGCCGGTCATTTAACCGTAATTTCATGATGAAATTTCTAACAGTGTTCGTTTCTGAAGACTTTTAGTGCTCGTGAACGCATTCATTGGGTGAATGATAATTTTAATATTGTAATACTGAGTGACTTTATTGAACTGCCAATCATTATAGATTACTATAAAGATTAAAATATTGTACGAAGCAACAATCAAGGTTTATATTAGTCTGAATAGCAATTAAGGTGAAATCGGAAATAAATAAAACTATATCTCTCAAACAAAATCAAACTTTCACGAATAAAACTGCTGACACATTTCTCGATTTTTTTAAATATAGTCTCATGTGTGTTTTACGTCTTTGAAAACATGACCTTTAAGGACGACACTTACATTATTATTAGCAGAACCCAGATAATCTTTTTTTCCAATTTCGGTTAAACAAAGGAAATACTTTCTTTTTCGTCTGAAAACTGTTACAAAAACGCAATCAACCGGAAAATGCAACTACATGCATCTGTTACGTAAGAGACAAAGAAGGAGGAGGGGGGAGAAAAGCTTGCACTACCTCTCATTGTTTAAGACTGAAATTGCGTTGGCAATGTTTTGCCGGAAAGCGAAAGACTTCAACACATTGTTACACGGATTTTTTTCTTTTCTTTTATAAAAAATTTATCTGCACAGCTTAGTAGACTTTATTTATTTGCAAGCGAATCAAAGAGCAGAAACAAACAATTGACATGGCTTACGAGATAGGTGACATATGGTTGAAGCAGGTCAATCAAGTTAATTGAAAGAAAGCAAGTGAAACGTTCAAATACTAAAGCAAGCGACTTAAAACCCTTCTCTGAAAGTTTTTTCCTGTTAAGAAATACTTCGTATTTTATGCAAATCTTAAGAAACTCAAATATTGACCTTTTCTTTTCAACATTAGCTATAGAAAAAGAAAATTTAAATTTTTGAAGAATAAAACGAACTAAAGTAGAAGTAAAGTATAAAACGAACATCGCTCCAAATTAATCCATTTCACTATTTTAATTTACCAAATTTCACTCATTTCTCTCTAATTATTCAATCAAAATTAACATAAGTGTTGAACATATGAAATTATTTTTGAAAGATTGAGAACGATAGTTTTCTGGGTGAGGTACATGGATATGGGTATAAAGGAATTCTTAAAACCAGAAAAAATTTTTAATGATCAATTAATTTAAAATAAATTAATAAAATAATTATTAAAACGTTAATAAATTATTAATTTAAATATATTTTTATTATAATTAGCAATTTAAAAAATCGAGAACCATGTGTACAAAATTTCCGTGCCAGAACGCAAAGTGTAATCATTGCTACTAACAAAAGTAGCTATTTGAAAGTCCGTTAACTGTACTTTAAACTGAAACAATATGATGTGGGCACCACATAACTTTCTTGTGTTGGATAATCATTGAGTTCTGTATAATATTTGGAGTGACATCTGAGCTGTCCGTTTTGAAGTCTCGTCTGCTAGTATCGGACAACATTAAAGAATGAAGAAAATAAAGAAACTCCGCTAACAGTAACAAGTCCAACACTTCTTAGCTTCTTTTATGTTTATTTTGAGTACTAAAACACTTTGTCTTGCATTAAATAAAAGCTGGGAATAAAATAGAACAAAAAAAAAAAAAAGGAGAGAAATTTGTTTTTTATTTAAATGAGTAGTATTACAGGCAAATAAATTATTTCGTTAAAGTCAGCCCACCGTCAGGCTGCAGAAAGAAAAACATTCTAAAATAAATAGAGTATAATAATTTACCAGTGAAATTTTAACTTTATTTTTGCGGATTAAAGGGTTAAGCAATCAGGACATAATTTCGCCATGTTTGTCTTTGACAAAAAAAAAATAAAAAAAATTGTAATTTACTTACTTACTACTCTTGTAGCCTGGGGAGTATTTCTGTTAGTTTCCCACTCTCTCTGCATTTAGTTTGGATTGAAAAGGTACTGTATTCTTCCGCTCGGACCGCTCTTTCTCCACGATAAATGCCACTCCAGATATGCTGTTCTTTCAAATAGGCTGCGTATATTGGTTCTTAGCCATTGCCGACCTAGTGCGTTCCCAGAGATTGGTACCAACTTTTTCAGCCGCACCACAATGAGTGTAGTACCTTTGCCGCAACTTTTTTGACGCTCAGTTTTCTCCTAGATGGCAGCACCTGAGCATCATTGATGCAATCTGCACTAGAAATTTAATTTATCCGAGAGTATCCAAGCCAAACAGATACTCAAGGGATCTTTAACATGCCGCATAATCATGAGACATGGGCGCTGTCAATTTTCTGCGTCTTGAAAATCCACCGACCTGGGCCAGGTTTGATCCTGCGAACTTGTTCGTACGAGGCCTGCGCCTTACCACTACGCCACTCTGTCGGCTCACTCCAGGTATTATATCGAACTCAATGAGGCTAATTAAATAATGTATATTTTTTATCTAACTACAAAAAAAAAGGGTTCGTAATCATGTAAGCGAGGTAGAAGTTTTCTCAAATTCGTAGATATAGAGAATGGCCCTTCCAAACTTAAAAAAATCGTTTTTGTTGGCGTCTAAAATAGGAAATCTCAAAAATAATAACTAAATGGAATGTGTAAAAGGAATTTTCTAAAAACTGAGACTATTTTTTTAATGTATGGTCAAATTGGATATTTCGGTTGCTTATACGTTCGTACGTACATAAAACCCTTACGAACGTCACGAAAAAACAAGTCAACATGAGTGATTAAAATGAGAATTTAGGTTGAAATATAAGTGAGAAATTTTTGATGAATGCCATACACACTTCCTCTATTTCTTCTAACCTCTTCATTCCAAGTGTACCCAATTGGATACATTTTAAAATATCGCTTATTATCTCCTGTTTGTGCAATTTGAAACCTAAAACACCCAATTGTTTTTTAAGTTAATCAACAGATAGTTTACTTCGTTTTAAACATGGAAATTAGGAATTAATTATTATTTAAACTAATTATTAATTAAAATAAACAAAATTTTTTTAGTTATTTTGTTTTGTAATCATTTTTTAAATCAGACAACCAAAAAATTGCGTCAAAATTGTTTGTGCTTAGTTCTGGGGTCTGAAGAGGATAAAGTAGTAAGAATAGCAAAGCGAGTGTAAGTATGAGACCGTACAAGGGAATTAAAGTAACAACATTTGGAGATGATTGGGAATGAAAGAAAACCAGCATTAAAAGGATATGAGGAAAAAAGATAGCCTTTGTTTTTCTGGTCAATACATGTCTTGTGCTTCGGATTGGAACTGAATGTTGTCAACAATGGAGAAAAAAATTAATGGGACTGTCCAGATGGTTTCCATTTATATTTTCATCTTTTACGATAAGATGATGTAATTAAACGATTTCTCTTGCTCCAACTATACCATATATGTTATATAATGAAGAGCGATTTTTTAGTGTATAGAGTTCTTAATTCAATTACAGTATGAAGAATGAAAATAGAACAATAAACAATATGCTTCCAAATCAATTAATTACTTGAAAGTATTTTTTTTTTCTGGTAATAGGGTATACAAATATTTTTTGGTTTATAGAAATTTATATAGGCTTTTAAATAGAATTAACATGATTTTTACCACCCCGTTTTATCATAGATTATGCTTCTAACATTTCAAAATTAATGCACTCGTGAGGTAAATATACTGCAAGTTCATAAAATTAGTTTCCTTTCACTTGTCTAAAGCGGTGGGAAGTTTACTTATACAAATACAAAATTGACTACCAGAGCAACAGGCTCAGGGATCAGCTAGGCTGGTCCTATTTAATTTAGCAGTCCCCAATGAATATCAAGAGTTTTCTTAAAAGTTTTTACGACACTGCAATTAACAGTCGCTTCCAGTAAACTATTCCGACTGCCTACAACTCTATTGAAATAGTCATTTTTCCTAATTTCAAGATTAGCCTGAGATTTGAAAAGCTTAAAACAATGATCTTTTTTCTACTTTCAGCACATAGCTGTAGCCCATGAACATTTCCTATTTTGATGAATTTAAACAACTGAATCATGTCAACTCTCCTTTGCTCAAGACTATGCACTTTTTACCACTTTAGAAAGAATTAAGTAATATTAGTCATGCAAGACGCCGAAAACGTAATAGATCTTTACAGTCGGAAGTACTTATATCTCTGTTAATTAATGTATTATTTTTTAGACACAAAAAATAAGGCGTGTTAAAAAAATTCAATAGGGACCATGTGTTGGCAACAGCTCTTCCGAGTCATCTCCATCACGGAACATTCGCGCACAAACTACTATTAACATACTAATCAATATTTTTTAGCTAAGTGCCACCTATTTGTTGTACGCATCAGTAACCTATGTAACCCAAAATTTGGCGTTGGTTAATTGTCCCTAAATGAGTTACGTACCTGAAATAATCAGTTCGGAAAAAACGCACGTTAGAAATATAATTCCACGATCCACAGAAAATCCTTGTAAGTTGAAAAAACAAATTTAGAAGTTTTTAAAATATCTATTTACCTTTGAAGGTAAATTTATTTTCAAAGCCCCTTTTTAAAAAAATTTTTTTTTTTTCTTTTTTGCATGTTATGGGTACATAAAATATATTTAAAGCTAAACCGAGATATTAAAGTAATTTCTGTGTAATTGTTTTAAAAATATAAGAACAAACTTACAAAAAAAAAAAAAAGAAAGAAAAAAAATAATTGAACAAGCAAATATTTTTAAGTTCTGTAAGCTGACTTAAAAGAGCAAAGATATTTTTCGGGCATAACCTACTTTATCTACATTCTTTGCCTTAACTGAATCTATATTCCATTAAGCCCATGTGTGCTCGAAGCAAAAAAGTAAAAATACAGAAACGAGTAAATATCAATTTTCAAAATATCATTTTTTAATGAACAGAAAATGGTGATTTTTTAAATTTTTGTCTTGGTTTTGATGCATTCTCGACAATTACTTCCCGAAAGTAACTACAAAAATTTTTTCGACATTTGGAAAAAAATGCTCAAGACATGATGTTTAACGTTTAGCAACATAATAAAAATTCATTATTTGTGGGGAAAAAAGGTAAAGGTATGAAAGTACACGTTTTTGATTTTACAAAATTTAGAATTTTTGTTTAAAACGCATTTGTGCCATATGAAATATTTTCTTTCCTTTTCTAAAATTGTAATTTTTCATCTAAGTATCTGAAAGTCCGAAAAGTGTTATAAAAGTAAACAGATACCTTAAATTGAATCTTAAAATGAAGCAAAAATCTGAAGCTTGTATTTCAGTTGTAGTTAAAATATTTACTGGTAAATAAAAATAGTTGCAAAAAAGAAAAAAGAAAGAAAAAAAGAAAAAAGATATTGAAACGAGTTCTGACATCAATGCATTAGCTACAAAATTTTAACTACTCTTAATGAAAGTTTAAACGATCTCAGTCAAGATTTTGAAGTGTGTATTTATAAGAATTCTCAATAAAAGCCCAAGCCTTTCAAAGTCATTTCAACATACTCATTAATGAAAGTTTCAAGAAACAGAAGCTGTCTGTAATAATTTGGTCACAAGAGAATTAGAAGTTGAGATAGGATGTCGTTGAAGTGTAATCCCATGGAAAGGAAGAAAATAAAGTGAAGCACTCATTTGTAGTAACCTTTTATAAAGGAAATGGAAGTTGAAAGTTAAAATCCTCTAACAACATGGTCCCGAGCCCATAATTAATTCTTCCAAACTAGTTGGAAAGTTTTCTTTTCAAATGAATTACATTTTGAAGGATTCAGTCTTCAAATTAAAATGTAAATGAGAATAATTTTACTTAGAAACTGCATTTCTCGTAGTGCATGAAAAACACCATTCAAAGATTTAAGATAAATAATGACTGACAGATAATGTAGATATTTCTTTTCTTCATAGTAGTAATACTTTTTTTAATTAAAGTTCCGAAGAAATTAATTACAAATTATTAAACACATATTTTTTTTTCCAGAGCATTGTACACCAATTTCTCCAGAAATACTCTGTTCACAAGTTTCCTTATACGCTATGAATAAATGTATCTTAGTTAAAAAGGGAGCGGTTGTATCTATATAACCAAATTTAACTACAGTGGTGCGGAAAATAAATTTCATATGAAGATAGAAAAATCTGTTTCTCAGTAAAACCAATCATAACATTATCATAGGCTGCAAAATATCCCAGTTAAACTAATTGTATCTTAATCTCATCTGATCTCATTTTCCAAGTTATTACATTACATACCAAGTGTTACATTATTGGTCAGTCATTATTTATCTTAAATCTTTGAATGGTGTTTTTCATGCGCTACCCGAAATGTAGTTTCTAAGTAAAATTATTCTCATTTACATTTTAATTTGAAGACTGAATCCTTCAAAATAATATTCATTTCAAAAGAAAGCTTTCCAACTAGTTTGGAAGAATTAATTATGGGCTCGGGACCATGTTGTTAGAGGATTTTAACTTTCAACTTTCGTTTCCTTTATAAAAGGGTAATACAAATGAATGCTTCACTTTGTTTTCTTCCTTCCCATGGGATTACACTTCAATGACATCCTATCTCAACTTTTAATTCTCTTGTGACCAAATTATTACAGACAGCTTCAGTTTCTTGAAACTTTTATTAATGAGCATGTTGAAATGAGTTTGAATGGCTTGTGCTTTTATTGCGAATTCTTATAAAGATACACTTCAAAATCTTGACTGAGATCGTTTAAACTTTCACTAAGAGTAGTTAAAATTTTGTAGCAATGTATACAAACTTGCGACGCCTGTTCCAAGTATCTCGCTTTTACACATGAACAAGGCGAAATTTTCAGCAAATATATGCATTATTACCAAAATTCTCATTATTTTCGAAAATAATTTTTCAGGGAAAAACTTTTGAAACGAAAACGTTTGACATGAAAATTTGGTTAACCTTTGTGATACCGACAAAATATTATGTAATTTCAAACTTTTTTCCTTTGGGATTTTTTAAATTTTTATTTATTGATCAGCAATGGGACTGCAGCTCTTAAAAATTACAATTTATTGATTGGTCGGCTTTCGAATTTGGAGATGAATGTGTCGACGCCTGTAAAATTTGTGCTGAAATCAGTAAATTTCTGTAAGTATATATATCAATTTTCTATGAATATACCTATAAATATAAATTTCAGCAGGAAATCAAGCTAGAAAAATTTAATAATGATGTAAATATTTTTTTTTTCTTTGCTTGCTTGCATAGTTTTCACGTAAAAATATTTCGGTCCCCTCAGCTTTATAGCAATCGGTTTTCACTGCATTTCTTTTTTCCTTGTTTTCCTAAGCTATAAAGAAATAAATTAGTAAAAGTGTCCCCAAAGAAGATTGACACACAGCAAACTAAAGAACAAAGAAAAACTGTAGAATGTGGTGCCCTTTAAGTTGATTATAGGTCCATTTTGAAAGTATCTCCCGCCCTGATGCCTTATGCCATAGATAATTCTAGAGTCAGCACTATATTCCAGCAGTAAAATGACATATATGAACAAAAACAATCAAGATGGACAAATAAAAAACTTACGCTTCCTGACCAGGGAATGAATTAAAATAAAGACGGAAGTGAAAAGCAGCGTTAATTAAGACAACGCAGCTGCAAAAGTAATTAAATATCGCTGCAGTGAAGAACGAACGAATTGTGCCGTAATGGAATGGCTTAACTTAGCGGCCGGAAATGCTGCCGATGGAAAAGCCATGTGCACTGTTCTACACTGCATTAGGTGCATTAAAGACGAATGGAATTTGAATTAAGGTTACTCTCATAGTCTCATATAGACCTAGAAACTCTATCTAAACTTGGAACATAGGAATTGAATCAGATTGTTCTTCTCCGAATCCATTATGAAGCGTCGCTTTTAAACCCTGTCTCACTTGAAACCTATTGCCTCCTTTCTCCAAAAAAAAAAAATTTAAACCCTTTAGTGAGAACAGCTTTATTAGAATACAATCGTTTACTATAACCCTTACCATACCCCTTTTCAGTTTTGTGAGCAGTAAATTGATCACAGTTTTTTTTATCTTCCCTCCTCGTTTAACTGTAATTGATTGTTATGATCTCTAAGTAATTGTAAGCCAAACCCCCATTGCATTGAATACTTTTGTAGTAATAACCCTAAAGTTTACAGAAAATGCAATTCTAATCTCATTGACAGAAATGCAATTATAATCTCATTTATATGTATCCATACACATATCCTTTACCCATGGAGCTCATGAATTATCGAAAGGTATCACTGGTTTTCCTCCCCGCCCTATTTTTGCAGGTGATTTACCGACCCAGCATACAATTTTTCTACACTAGAACAATTGAAATTCGAAAGAAAAAAAAGAAATATTCACACACACAAACACATATATATGTATATGTATTTCACTCCGCTTACTATCTCTATAAATATTCAGGTCTCACAGATCAGTTGTGTTTTTCTCACATGCGGCGAAGATAAGAACCTCGCAACTACCAGCAAGTGTGCAATATCATCAACAGAAAAAAAATTTCTTCCCAACTTTTAATTTTCGCTTCGTTTTTTAAATAACTCCCTCCTAAGTCAAATATACATCTTTAATAGAAGTGTTAGAATATTGACACTTGATAGGATCACCCTGTACATATACTTTAATGTTGTTCCTCTGTCTTGATGATTCTCTGTATTGCATTGCTCCTAAATAACTAAATGTCCGAAAACTTATCCTAACGTATTCAGTTCTCAATTGTCTCACTTCGCATAAGTGATTTCACTGTATTTCGGAAAATTAAAAAAAGTGAAATGAAAAGATTTCTTTGTTTACATTTATTTTTTCAAATTTCTTTGCTATCCAATTTAACAAAATTTAGTTTTTGAATATTATCTTGCCCCTTTTCCCCCCACCTAAGCATTCCCAAACGTACATAGTAATTTGATATTTAATGATTTCGAAGTAAGTTCAGAATGTGTGCTACATTTTACATCTATTATACTCTATCCTCGGGTAATTTGGAGTGAAAGCGTACTTAGTACAACAGAAATAAATGGATTACTATAAAATTGCTCTTCAATTACCAGAAAAAGTAAATTTCTGGCGTATATGAAAATCATTAAACAATTTATGATACTAACTGTATTTACTAGATTTATAACAACAAACTATAAGGCTTTATTTCTGAAATGTCCCTCTCTGTTAAAAATTGGGCAAGGGCTCATCTATGTTCCTAAATTTGGATGCAATTTAATTTTACAAATGAAATATGTGAACACAATTTTCACAGTGCGTAAGTTGTCGCAGACTCCAAGTATTCACACGATCTAACAGTATAAGGAGCCCAATTTAATCAATTTTCATTTAAATAGTGCCTTAACAATACCTGTACAAAACTAACATGTAATAACATTCAACTAATGTCATCATTGAAAAGGGAAAACATTACGAAATCTAAAGTTTTGTATAGTCTTTTGCGATGGGTTTAAAAATTATAAACAGTCAAAATTGCTAAAAATCATCCAGAATATTTACAGACTGCGTAAGTTACCTTAGATTTTTATCTAGTTAGTTGCAATTAATTTTTCTCCGTACTCATATGTGTCTGGAAACATGATACAATCTCTTATTAATTAACATTTTTCCTGCGTCTCTTTTTGTCACACCATTACTCGCGGGACGTTGTAAACACCCCAAAGCCTTTATCACAACTTTGAAGTTATAATAAATTTTAGGAAAATTTTGTAGTTTACAAGTTATTAAAGTAGTTTACTTTAATTCTGAATATTTGCATTTTGGAAAAAAAAAAAAAAAACGCATTATTTTATAAAAATGATGTAAACAAAGATTTGCATTTACTACTTATATTACTTTTGCTCAAAAATATTGTATGTTTTATTGCTATATTGTCACATACATAAAGCTTTGTATAGGCATAATGATCTGTTAATGTCATTCAGTAAGTAATATTTAGAGTCTGAGTCAGACTGTAGTTCGACATCAGAATCCTATTCCAATATTTTATTAGCTTCTTGTTCCGATTCCGAGTAGTGTTCAGAACGTTTGTCAGTGTTTGTCATCATCGAAAAAATTATAATTTGTTCCTTGCTTCCTTATTATCTTCGCAATCCGGGGAAATAGAAGGCAAAAGATTCTGAAAATGATGTTCCATTTTCTATAGAGATTTTGACATGTGTTTTTGAAATAAAAAACGGCAAAAAACCCGATATAAAAGATTCCAAATAAAACTTTAATTATTTCTATAGTAAGAAATAAGAAATCTGTAATATAGCTTAATTTATTTTATTTACTTGTTGATTTTTTTAATGAAAAAATATTCCGTGATTACTAGCGGAATGTTTCTAAGCAACCCAGCTAAAACATACATTTTTTTGTAAAAGCGATAAAGTTAACATATATTATAGCATGGTATCTACACTGCAAAAGAAATCTCCTAAAAACAATGGAAAAAGTACGGCAGCAGAGTTGCCGGAAATATTCCGTTTCTGAAAATATTTTCCCGAGATTTGACAGAAGTTCCATTTCTTTTTTCTCCGTTAATCCAAATCAGGTTGTGAAAATACAGCAACCGTAAAACGGAAAAGTTCTGTTCTCGTATTTTCAGGATGTGATATTTCCGTTTTTGGAAGGAAAAACCATATATTGAAGCACTACGGAAATCTTCCGTTAAAATCAGTCTAAAAACACTCTGAAAAATCAGGTTTTTTTTAACAGTGTGGGAGCGCAAATACTTAAAGTAGTCGTGCCTACGCAACTACTCTATTTGAGCTTGAATATTTTCATACTGGCGCGCATGTTTTTACTCCTGGGGTGCTTAGAACACCCAACGAGGGGAGTTTTTTTTTAATGAAAATGATGTATGTTTCGGAATTTCCCTGGCATTTAAAGTCAATTTCGTGCAGCTCACTTTAGACCCTAAGTACTAATAGGATAAATAATCCACTTTGGGGTATCGATTGTTAGAAAGATTAATTGGCTTTCGAAAAGATTCAGGAATCTTCTTATCGCAACGGTCCCCTCGTATCGAAATTTAGCATCGATTTTGAAGTTCTAAGAATGATAGTTGAATATCTTTGTGCGTAAATCTTATCGCGTTAAGCTCATAGTCCATTCATGAGATTTTTTAATGTACTAGATCCCAGAGATTTCTTTCTCTCTCTCTCTCTCAAAAAAAAAAAAAACATTTTGGATCCCCCCCCCCCCTTTCCCTGCGTTCATACCGTTTTTCTTCGTTATCTTAAATTTTATTTCTAATATTATAGATTATTATTTTAACTCACATTTGCTAATTAATTTGTATTGGTTCAAAGCGTATCAATTATAATTTGAGGCAAATTCTTTATATAAATTACATCAATTTCAAATATAAATAATTTAAAAGAATGTTCTGAGTTTTTTTCTTTTCAAAAAAACGTATCGATGTCCGTGAAGCAAAGTAAAAAAAATGATTCAATTAAAATGAAGAAATTTAGGAGAACAAACAGAAGAAAAAAGTTTTTAAAGCAAGAATAGACTACATATCTCCTAAAATCTTCATATCACTAATTTGCAACTTAAAATAACATAAAAATAAATTTTCCTCAAATTAATAACTTGCAACTAACTAATAATAGCTGTAGACATGTTGTGTAATAGTTAGGCCATTCTTCGGCAATCTTAACGATAATCCTCTCACAGTTTGTCCAATTTCTCCAGTTTTATTAACCAACTAGCGGTACCCGCACGGCTATGCCCGTGTTAAAAAATGAAAAGACCAGTCGGTTTGCCATTGTGTATATAGTGATAACTTTTTTACGTGTAAATTATGTTATTTTATTAAAATATATAGCATTCCACATAATTAAAAATTAGCTGCCCTTGGCAATCAGCCAGAGATCCTACACATTTAAACATTTTTTTACAAAACACGCACAGTAAAAAAGGAAAAAGGAAAGAAAGAAACGAAACAAAACAAAAAAGAAAATATTTGAAAGAAAACGCATTTTGTTTGTTTAGTTCAAGTACCCACACAAAAAGAATGATTATAATGAATTATAATAGTTTTAATTAATAAATTTTTAGCATAATTGATTTTTATCTATTATTTATTGACATTACAGTCGGGTCCAGACGCTACGTTTTGTACAACCTTTTGTCAACGCAGTCTTAATACTGAATAAAAACGTTACAGTTTTTTATGCGTCTACATGGTGCAGAGATATCTGTATATTTCACTCAGTTTTGTGCGATATCGTCATGAAGGGGGTGCTACTCTGGTCAATTTTGGCATGGTGTCATGTTAAAAAAAAAGACTGGAACGTCTCAGAAGTACCCGGCGTTCAAAGTGGTCAAATGATTACATAAAATAAATATTTTTTGTTGCCTCTTCTGGTGGTTCGACAATTGCAATCTCTTTATTTTCATCCATGGTATTCCTAGACTGCCTTGGTGTCTCCTGATCATTTAGGAAATGTAACAAATCAAAATACCAGAGAGATGGTTTGTAGATTTCGTCTCCAGCCCCATATCGAATCGATTTATTAACTTTTGACAATTCTTTACGGTAAACACTTCTCAAAGAATTAATTATTTACAACTGTTTCTCTGTTTGCGGCTGCATCAATTTCTTTGAATTTTCCCACTAAACTGTCATAAGCGAATCCCTTTTTATCCCAGTCACTATACTCCTTGGATTTGACACGCCAAATTCATGGAGTACTTTCGCATAATGTATTAAATTTTTTGAGAAACTCCCGAGAACATTGCCGAAAGTCGGCCATTGTCACCTGACGAATTGAAACTGAGAAACAAAATGAATCGGAAAAGGGTGCTACCGTCTACATGGGCCGATTTGTCTGCATAGTTGAAAGACATCTATGCTTTCTAGCTCAGTTATCGCTGCAACTGTACAGTCTTCGCACCGGGATCTAAACTGCGCACTTTTCCAATCTATACGCAACGTTTTATCTGCAACGTGTTGAACTGCGGAGACACAAAGTTGTGCAAAACGTAGCGTCTGGACCCGGCTTAAAACAGAAAGACGAAATTTTGTAGCTTGCAGAAACGAACAGCAGCAAGCAAAGCTTTGAAAGCTGAATAAACCTTTCATCCGAGCTCAAATAGGAAAACAACATATGTGCTAATTCACAGGCGAAAAAAAAATAAAATAAATGAAAGTATAAATAGTAATAATAAGCTGAAATAACAAAAATCGCTATAAAGAATAACATTTCTTTTAAGGGGACACGGGACCTTGAAATCATCAAATTTTCGAATTTTTTTTTTTTCATTGAAAGTATGAAGAAAATAATTGTCTATCTTGTGGTGTAAAATTTTTTTCGATACGATGATTTTTAACGATTTTATGACGTTTTTTCGAAAAAGTGGGCGGGGCTTGGGAGTGAGAGTTTTGACACTTTCACAGCTGTCAAGTTTGTTTACCTTCTGATTCTCTCGTATTTTTCTGAATTTTCCCCTCAGATTTTCGAATTTAATATTAAAAATATTTTAATTATTATATTTGAACAGTTTGGCAACACTGCGTTAACTTTGACCGTGTTTCTTTGAACATTTTCGCATTTGTTTATGTTTATTTTTTGCCTAGTTTGCTATCATTTTCGAACTCGCATTAAATACTCCTTTTGTTGATTTTTTTTCTCGTTATATTGTTACATTTTGTTTTTTTATTGTTACATCATTGTTTTTTGCTGTTATCTTATCGTATTTTCGTTTTCCTTTTGTTTTTACTGTTGTTTTCAAAAATTTATTTTGGAAACTCAAACTATGGATTCCATCAATTCACGATGGCACAAGCCGAGGCCACACTCAACTAAGAGAAGAAAAAGTGCTATACCAAATGCAAAAAAACGATGGAATAAAACAGCTGTTGCTTCTACAGTTTCAGCTGATGATACTGGGATATCTGACCTGAATGATTCCAGGACTGTGAAAAAATTAAAACTTTTCTCTGATATCTCAAACACTTGTGATGTGCCTTCATCTACCGCAACTTTATTTTATGATGAAATGTGGTCCCCTCTGCTAAAAGAACTCAAATGTTCTTCCTGTGAATCTCATAGTTTGAATGTAAAGAAAACAAACACAGAATATGGTTTTGCTGCAAAACTAAACATTTTCTGCGACTCCTGCAAAAAAGAGTATAGCAGTGTATTCTCCAGTCCACGTGAAGAAAACAGTAAAAAATTTGCAGTAAATAAAGATGCTGTTTCTGCTTTTCTCAGCTTTGGAAAAGGACATGCCACACTGGAGAAATTTTCGGGACATATGGGCCTCAACGCAATGGACCGAAAGACATTCGATTCATATGTCTCACATTTGGCGGAGGAAAATGTAGCTTTTAAGGCTGATGTTTTGCAAAAATGCCGCGAAAAGGTGAGGGAGGAACATAAAAAAAATAGTGAAAGCGAGGAAAATCCTGAAGAAGTTATTAACATTGGGGTGTCGTTCGATGGAACCTGGCAGAAGCGTGGGCATAGCTCCTTGTATGGCATTGGCTGTGTCATTGACATTATGACTGGCATTGTGCTGGACTTTGAAATTGTTTCAAAATACTGTCACCTATGTGAAGTAACAAAAAAGGAACTTGATGAGAGTTCGCCAGAATATCAAATATGGCATGAAGCACACAAGACATCTGGTTTATGTGAGAAAAATTATGATGGCTCATCGAACGCAATGGAAATGTATGCAGCAGAAATTTTGTGGCGTCGATCCATTAAAGTATGCAATATGCGTTATACGGTTCTGCTTTCTGATGGCGATTCAAAAACCTTTTCACATTTGAAGCAATTGAATGTATATGAAGGTTATGAAATTGAAAAAGAAGAGTGTGTAAACCACGTTGCAAAGAGACTTGGTACAGCGCTTCGAAATAAAGTGAAAGAACACAAAGTTAGAGGAGAAACATTGGGAGGCAAGCGTAAAGGACATCTCACTGATGCATTGATATCAAGGCTCACAAATTATTATCGAAAAGCAATAACTTCTAATGCTCCTGATATGGATGCAATGAAAACCTCCATTTTTGCTTCACTTTACCATTGCTCATCGACAGATACCAAGCCCAAGCATTTCAAATGTCCACAAGGTGAAAGTTATTGGTGCTTTTACAACCGAGCTAAAGCTCTTGGTCAAAAAGCTCCGACTCATTCCAAAATGAAAGCTCCTCTCAATGATGAAATAGTCTCCAAAATCTTGCCTGTTTATCAGAGATTAGCTTGTGATGATTTGTTGAAGCGCTGTACCTCTGGGCAAACCCAAAATGCAAATGAAAGTTTGCATAGTGTTATCTGGCAGCTGTGCTCGAAAGATGTGTTTGTGTCAAAACGACGATTAGATATAGCAGCGACAAATGCCATAAGCCAATACAACATGGGAAGTGTTGCAGCCGCGTGCTTAAAAAATGATGCAGCCTATTTGAAAGTTGCAGAGAAAATTGATATTCGTCGCATCAATCAGAGTGTCAGACGACAGTCTTGTGTGTATAAGAAGGCTGCCAAAGAAAAGAAATACAGTAAAAAAACTGCTGATAAAAAAATTAAAAAAACTGAAGGGGAAACATATAGTGCTGGGGCATTCTAATGCATGGAACATTTATATCTTTGAGCATTTCTGGAAAATATATTGCTTGTTTGTAAGCAGTGCAATGACAAAAAGAGTGTTATTCAGAACTTTTTACGAGCTTATAACTTTATTGAAACACACAATGGAATTCCTTCACTAAATGTTCAATAAGAATTCTGTAATTTCTTTTTACTGATAATAATACAATAGTTACAAAAAAAAAACATATAAATAATGCTGTTATGTGCTTTTTAAGGATGCTATCAAACTCTGAGTAATATTTAGTGCCATTTGGCCAAAATGAAATTTTTTTTCTCGATAAAACTTTGTACCCTTTTCTTCGCTACTTTAAAACCTGCACCTACATTTCTTAATAATTTATCTAATATTTTTTT
Organism: Octonoba sinensis; assembly: GCA_038502835.1. Classification (NCBI taxonomy): domain Eukaryota; kingdom Metazoa; phylum Arthropoda; class Arachnida; order Araneae; family Uloboridae; genus Octonoba; species Octonoba sinensis. The sequence continues at coordinate 126,853,070 of CM076599.1, forward strand.
CGCTGTTTCATATAAGAGTTTTAAATAAATTTTGGCACTACTTTTTGTGAAGCTATCCTTAAAAACAATTGTTAGAAGCTAATATCCTAGACACGTAATCAAATTTGCCGAAATCTTTGAGAATTGCTTTTTCATAGTAAAAATAAAGAATTATGCACCTGTTCTGATAATAATATAATAGTATTGACTATAAGAAGCATGTAAATAATATTATTATGCGTTTTAAGGATATCTTTACTCTTCGAGCCATATTTAGTACCTTTATACAAAAAAATGCCTTTTTCTCCGTAATTTTTTTTTTTGTTATTTTCCAACTTTAACTTGAAGGCCGCGTCTGAATTTTTGAGTAATCAACCTAAAACTTTTTGCATAGTTTTATATGACTATTAGAATTATTTTTTCGCATTACTTTTTATGAAACATGTATTAGGATTTTTTTAATACTGGTTTCATTGTAGTGAGAACCAAAGAATTTTGAAAAAAATATGGTCGAAACTAAAAAAAAAAAATTTCCCAGAAACTATTAAAATTAAACTGTTACAGTTTGCCAATAAGGGTTTACATTGTCATTATGTGTCCCCATGCAAATTTTTGTGCTGTTTGGTTGAAATTCCAGACGCGAGGCTCAATTTTTATGTTTTTCATATTTTTCATATTTCGCTATAATTTTGCAGTTTTTTTAGTCAAAATTATTTCTAATGAGCTTAAAATTTAAAATTTAGCATAAATACACAAAAGTAATTGTAAAAAAAGTCTAAGTTAAGTATAAAATTTAAAAAAATAAAATTTCATTTTAAAGGTCCCGTGTCCCCTTAAAAACCCCTGCTCAGTATGGAAAATGGTCCCGTAAAATACATGTCAAAATAAGGAAATCAAAATAAAGCTATCAACCGCCTGTGAGCCGCAGGAAATAAATTTCAATTCGCCTTAAAAAAATAATAATCAAAAAAAAAAAAAAAATAAATAAATAAATTAAAAATCGGCTGCTCCTCAAAATGCTAAAAACCGCAAGCAATAAATTTTAATTTATTAAAAGAACAAGAAGTTCCGTCTAGAACTATACGAGCCTACTTTCCCGTATAGACCAAATTCAAATTTATAATCTAGCTATCTCTTTCTCCCTTAGCTTTAGTTCTTAATTATTTCAAATATACCTTTTTCAACGGATAATACATATTCATTCACTCATTCATTCTTTCCTTTTTTCAGCTATTCATTTATTCATTCATTCGTTTACTCATTCATGTCTTTATTCATTCATTTACCCATTCATATATTTATTCCCTCATTTATTCATTCTTTTCCTCATTCATTTATTCACTGATTCATTCTTTCACTCCTTCATTTATTCATCAATTCATGCTTTCACTCACTCATATATTCAATGAGAAATATCCCTAAAAATCCCGATAAAACAATTTCATAGGAAAATAGGCTCGTTAGTTCTGGGTAAACTTTCTATTTGCACATGTTCTACGTTGTAAGAGCTTTCCGATAAAGTTTGTTCCAAGCAAATCGGTCCGTTAGGTCAGGATTTATATAGGACTGAAATTTCCCCGTAAGCGCTATGTTAATTTTTTGAACTGTTCAAAAATGAACAAAAACTGTTCAAATTGATATTTCACGCCAAGAGATTCTTCCAGTAAGCTTGTTCATTGGAACATGGATCTTGTACCCAGAGTTTACATAATTTGCTTCATTTTCGCCCATAGGCGCTAATGTTAAATTTTTTTGAACTGTTCAAAATTGAACGAAAAATTGTTCAAATCAAAAAGTAAAATATAGAAATGAGATGCCCTCACCGAGATATTTCAAATGCAAAAAGAATTTTCGAATCTGACTATTAGTTTAAAAGTTATTAGGGGGGGGGGGGGACAGACCGACAGACACATTTTCCCCATCTCAAAACCGTACTTTCAAATTTTTTATTTTTCAATCTTTATTTAATTACTTCACTTTTTTTTGACTTTTCTTTATTTTTAACGATATTTTTACGATACATTAAGCCTTCTTTCATGCTTTATTATTATTTTTTTTACTTTTACGGGAAAGTAGGCTAAAAAAGGATCAATAGTCAGTTGGCATGGTAACAATTAAAATTAAAGTTAATTACCGTGAAAAAATAATTTCGAACTGCAGAGAAAAATGCTTATAACTTCTTTTCTAGGTAGTTTAGAGGCTTCGAATTTTCGCACACAGAGCGAAACTTCCTCCGGGGTAGTTTTTTTACGCACTTTTCAACGGTATCAAGCTCGAAGCGATGCGATAATTCCTTCCCATAGAAAATGACTATTTTATGAAACTTTCGGCTATAAATTGGAATAACAGAAGAACAAATTCGAATTTCAGAAAAAACTCTCCGAGGTGCACACCCCCATGTTCCAAACTAATTTCGTGCCAAATTTCATGAAAATCCGCTGGACGGTCTGGGCCCTACGCCGGACACAGACAGACACACACACAGACTTGCTGCTTTATTATTAGTAGAGATTAGTAATTCTTGGAATAACCTGGGAAGTAACCTATCTCGCAGTTAAAGAATTTCACAGGAATTTAAATTCTGAGCTGAATTAGAAATTAATTACCGCTTTAAGTTCGTTTTAATGTATTAATAAAACTCGAAAGAGCCGCACATCGTGGTATTAAACCCGACGCTTTAACATATATTTAGAATGAAGTTAACAAACTGCAAAAAGCAAATTTTCCATATAAGGCATTATGTATACAAATAAATATACCTATATAAGGTATATTTATTTGTTTCAATTTTACTCAAAGACGTAACAAACGGCAATAATAAAACAAATGACGTAACAAAAGGCAAATAAAAAACGGCAAAAATCCGATATAAAAGATTCCAAATGAAACTTTAATTTTTTCCATAAATTTGTAATATAGCTTAGTTTGTTTTATTTACTTGTTGATTTTTTTTTCAATGAAAAAATATTCCGTGATTACTCTCAGGATGCCTCTAAGCACCCCAGCTGAAACGTTTCATGTTCTTACTTCTTTAGAAAAGCGATAAAGTTAAGATATATTGTCAGTAAGAGCGGCATTTAGGAGTGTGCAACTACTAAAAGTATTTGAGTTTGGGGCATTTTCATACTTGTTCGCATGTTTAAAAGAACACACACATACATATACATATGGGGTTCAAACTTGAAATAAGATGCATTGTTGCACGAAAACGCAATGAATTAAACTACTAACATTATTACACATAAATATTTACAAAACAAGCTGGTTCTATGGGACGTCTTACACAAACATCTTTTCTTCACGCTCTCGTCTTTCCTTCTGCCTCAGATCCAGACAAACAAGCGCGAGCTTCGCGACCGGTTACAGTTAATCATCCATGAATAGTCTAAAGTTAGTGTAGGTTTTTGGAGCGCTATCCCACTTATATATATATATATATATCGAAGGAAAAACAACGGCCCTCTGCAATTTATAGCTGAATTTATTGCCTGCTCCGATTGTTTAAGTACCCATTCGGAAACATTTATACATGTTTTGACCGAGTAAGTATGGCGAGTGTAATTGCCCCTTATATACATATCAAATAGAAGAAAACCTGGAATACTCTCATTCAGGCCCGTCATTTAGGGGGGGTCACTTGCTCCCTGGCTTATATGCAATGTGTTTATATGTATGTATATGTATTTTGTTGTTTTTTTAATGCAATATAAATTCAGTGGTGCGCCAGCCCTTTTGGGGGCCATAGCCTACTGTGCCCATCCCAGTTTTCGAGACCGTGGGCCCTGGGGTGCAGAAGCAGAAGTTCCGGTCAAGTGGCCTGCCTGACGCGGAACCCCAGTGTTTAGTTCCCAAGCGTGCTTGGCCCTCATTTTATCCACCCCACTGCAAGGATGAAAGGCTGAGTCGACCCTGCCCAGCCCGGGAATCGAACCCGGACCTGCGGCATGGTTGCACGGAAGGCTACCACGCAGCCACTGGGCTTCTTTAATGCAATACCCTTTGCCCCCTCCCCCTGGAAATTTTTGAAATGATGGGCCTGCTCTTATCTTTCATCTCGATGAACGATGTTAAACAACTTATCACAACAGTTTTCTTACTTCCTCGCTTTTAAAAGTAGCTACTTGCACCGTAGGGTTGCATTAGAGCCCAGGACCTTATGGTTCCGATCCAGAAACATTTCCACTGGATAACGAGTGTGTTACAGTTAATTGGCTTATTCATTCATTGTGGTAAAATGTTTCTTTTACATGCAATGAAACCTCGTTAATACGATTTTTTGCAAATTCAAAGTATTGTAAATTCAGTTTAACGTCGCTCACAACAAAAGTGAAAAGTGTGAGGAATTTACTTACCTTTTTTAAACTGTAAGTGGTTTTTTAGCGCTTGCCAATTGTAGTGATATTTTGTACGATTGTAGTGTTTATGCGGCATGGGACTACCTACTGTATAATATTACGAGAGAATATAATAAAACAGCGCTCAAAAAGGAAAAAAACCTTTATCAGAAATTATGAATTAGTGAGAAATTTAAGAAAAGCGAAAACGCAGAAGGAAATCAGGTCGGAACGTATAATTTTCATCCTTTTAGTAAGAAGATTTCATCCACCAAATTACGGTTTATCGGTATAAGGTTTGATAAGCCGAAATTTGTTAGTCCGATAGGATTTGTTAGTTCTCCTACGGGACCAAATTAATTCCAACTAATGAGGGTCTTCCATACTGGGATAGCAATAAACGCATAATTCGTGTCACAAGCACCTTATGATTGCACGTGGGATTGGTAGTAGATCTGAAAATATACTTAAAGATTTCTTTATTTATTTCTCGCTCACGTTCTTTATTTCCTTCCATACTTTCTTTCTTTTTTTAAAGCCATTTTCAATTTCGCAATGTTATGAAACAGAGACATTTGACTATTTGACTCATTGACTAATAAACATCAACTTCATTGAAATACAGTGATCGTCAGAATTTAGCGATGATATAAAATTTAGTTTTGCTCCGTGTTAAATTTTCCATCCGTAAAACAATCCACGATTTAAAAATGGATAAAAAGTGAATCCCCTATTATAAATTCTTTTAAAATGCGTTTCTATGCTTATTTAAGCTTTTGCTCTCGCATTTTAAAGATTAAGCGCCAAAAAAAAAAAAAAAAAAAAAAATGAATCCATATCCAACATATATAAATGAGAAAAACTTTTCAATTTTCCGACCGATCTACGGAGCGAAAGTCCTCCGCACGTGTGGCTCGCAATCTTTTCCTCGTTAGAGGGCGCAAGTATCGCCGCCGAAACCCGGAATTCTTCATTCAGGATGAAGATCCCGTTGCTCTTGGTGTTCTTCTGGATGCTTCTGGTCATCGACGGCCAGCGGGTCGCGATTCGTAGAAGTAAGTGAACTGACACGTTTTATCTTCATTTTCCCGCCAACTTTTTGCCGCGTCACAGATAAAAACCAGTCGATGACATCGACTGGAAGTTAAAAGGTTGTTGACACTAACTCGTGTTTAACCGTCTTTTGAACACGGGAATATGTAAACACTGAATACTTTCATAAGAAATAAATCGGCTAAAATGGTAAAAACTTTACTCAACAAATTTGATTTATTCACATAAAGATTTCGATAAAAAGATAGCTAAAAAATAAAGTCCAAAGTCCTTATCAAAAAAAAAAAAAAAAAAAAACCATCACACTAAATAAAAAATACTTTTTTAAATAAAATTACATGAATCAAACCGTGGATTTATGTGTTTATATAAGTAACTCATTTATCAAATTAAATTCCAATTTAAAACGTATGTTTGCCTTACAGAACGTAACGTAGCTTGAGAATACACTAAATTTATTGTAATATTTATTTCTGAAGTATTCTTTTTCTTAAATACAAAACTCAAAAAAGATATCCTTAAAAAGAGTGCATTATCAGAAATATATTAAATTGCTAATTCAGTATTTAATATATCACCATTAGAAATTAATTTTAGCATACAAGAAGTAATTATTAATTAAGTCATTTTCAATTCGTGCATAAATTCAATTAAAAACTATTAATGTGCTTTACATACACATACACATATATATTATCTATCTATCGCCTCCTCTCTCTCTCCCTCTCTCTCTCTATACATATATATATATATATACACACATATATATATACAGAGCAAGCAATATATTTGCCAACCGACGCTTCAGACCTTATAAGCAGATCAAGGAAAGAGTTAACGCAGATGCTCCAAGTGATGTTCAAGAATACTGTTGTTCTATTCACACCGGCAAATAAAAAACTGATTCATCTTTTGAAAACACCTGTTATATTTTTTTTCGCCCCAATCGCATTACCAATGTCCCCCCCCCCCCTCAACCTCCTCTACCATTAAACCTTATTATACACCGAGCATTGTAGATCGAGACAGGTGTGGCTTCTGCGGAAGAGCAGAGATAACGTCAGAAGGGGATGACTTGTTTTGGAATATCTGTTTCTAAGTTCAAAATTTTGCTTTCTGATGTTCTCATGTTCTCATTCAATTCTGACGGTGTGTGTCATTTTAAATATGGTCCGCTTCATGAAAACTATACGCCCTTCATCCACCCCTACCATAATAGTTTACATTAAAGACCTCTCCGGGATTATTCTAGAGTTGACTTTCTTCACGAAAGAAGATAGATTTTTTTAAATATTTTTTTTCTGCTCTCCTTTTTTCTCTGTCTCTTTTTCAACCGAAAGTTTTTTGATTATATGCGAAAGAAAAAATGCACAGACTCTAAGAGAAAAGCTTGGGCTTTCGACAGCGCAATCTATTTGCACAATTTCAGTTCAACCACGAAGTCCACACGGGCCGCTACATAAAAATCAGTGTGCGTTTACTTGATATGTCCGGGAATTTATCTAACGGTCCTTTCACGAACAGAATGAAAGTATAATTGCTTCCGCTTGGAAAGTGCTTTTATTTTTTTAAGATACACCCTACCCACAAATAAGCTTATATATCACCGCTTATCAAGTTTTCTGACTGTCTTTACCGGTCCATCAACAAAACCTCATAGGGCTACATGCGGCCCGTGAACCGCACGTTCAGTGTAACTGATAAGTGAAGAATCATTAGTAGATAACAGAAAGCTTATCTAAAAGTGTCTCATAAAAATTTCAAAATTTGGTAGCTAATCCTTAAAAAACAAAAACAAAAATCATTTAAAAACTTGATGTGTGTAAGATGATTAATACGCTTTTTTAATCCGAGATAAAATGCGAACACATAAGCATATAATGTCAGAAACTTAGCAATATAGTCAGCTTTTTGTGTGTGTTTGGCGTAACTGGCAACCAGTTTAATAAAAGTAAAAGCGCAATAAAAATAGCTAGTGTTACTTTTCGTTTCAGACAAATAATGATACATAAACTGTATTGAATGACGAGTGCCATATTTTAAAAAAGTTAAAAAATTATGGTCCATTAAAATTTGATTTTTTTCATGCAAAACTAAAAGATTCCATCTTAATGACTATGAACATTTTATATTTTAAGTTGGGTTTCGGAGGACCAAAACTCCCTGGAACATTTCCGAGTTGATTTTTGTTGCACTTGTATTTTAACTTATCTATAAGTTCAGATATCAAAAACTTATAAAAACGCACTAATTCCCTTTTATCTTTACAAAATTGTGAATGCGAATTTCATTTCTAAACGACATAAACGTAAATTTGAAAAGAACTATTGAGCGTTTATCTCGGAAGGCTTTTTGATTTTTCAAAAGCTAATTTTGTAACTCTTTGTTGCTTCTCATTTGTTAGAAAGAATCATTATGTGTTCACTTTAGTATTTGTTCCTGCCGATTATGTAATATCCAAGCCTTACCGATGACACATTTAATATGCATAAAAGAATTGCTTTCGCGGCTTCTTTTTTTTTTATATCGTTTCCAAATTAATAGCAATATATTTAGATCAGCAAAAGGAATTGAAATTAACTGATTTAAAGTGTTTAATAATCCTCTTAATGATCAGTTAAATGAAAGTTTTCATGTATTCAATAAAATTTTAAAACTAATTCAGAGCGATGACTAGTGTGCATTGCAAATAAAAGCAGCGAAAATATTATCTTTCAGCATTAAGAGTTAAATAGCAAATTTAACTATTTCGAGCGCATTATTACTTGCCAACATATTTAGTTTCTCTAAATTTAGAAATGAAATCATTGTTAGAGAATTTGGTGAAATAAATCAAGTTAAAAAATAGATACCTTGCAATTAATTTATAACATATAATTACCTTGGAAAGAACTTTTCTCTGGTTTCTCTCCCTTAATATGGGCAGCAATTTCGTTTTTCCTAACATTATTTAATATCTATACTTTAAAAGAAATCCCTCGTTAAATAAATACGCCGTCAGGGATTAGTTTGTAAGAATATAAAATTAATTAGTTGATTATTAAATTAGAGGAAAAGAGGCACTAATTTTCACTTTGTTTATCAAGAATTTATTCTACTGAAGCAAAATAAAATGTAAGCTAAATCATTAGGCAATTGTTTTTAAAATAATGAACAAAAAGTTCGTCTAGAACGGTGGTCGCCAAACTGTGGATCGCGGTCCACTAGTAACACGTGAGGAAATTTTCGTCAGATCACGGTCGCGCTCAGGTAGCTAGTCTGCCCTTTAGTATATTTATTGTTGATTTTCAATATTTCACCAACACTCACATTGAATAGCGCATGGTTCAGAAGGAAACTGAAGAATATTTTCTTGGTATAAATTTAAAGTATATGAAAAGGTAATAACTGTGCCAATGAAGTAGCTCAATGATTTCCTTCATTGCATAACTGAAATTTCACAGCTAATTTTCTTACTGTTATTTTCTTGTTTTTTTTTTGGAGGGAGGGGGTATCAGCAACCCGCCGTACAGTTTGAACAGTACGGTTGCTCAGTGGCTTCAAAAGGTTGGCGACCACTGGTCTAGAACTAAACAGCCTATTTTCCCGTATTCCAACATTGGTAGTGTAACATTGTCTCTCTCTCATTCTCATTTGGCATGTGTTAACGAAATAAATCATTTTTATGTAAAAGTAAAATTATTAGATCGGGCGAGAACGATATCCAGTTAATCCTCTCTAAATATCAGGCTTCATATTTCAGTAATTCCGAAAAAAAGTTTTTATGAGGAAGATTAAACTTGAAAAATATTTGCAGCAATGCTCCTAATACATTAATTGAAGGAACGCTTGGGATCGTTTAGGACCTCAAGGGTCTACGGAAATATTCTTACCGAAATGAGAGGAATCCACGAGAGTTAAATAGATTTTGAGAGAGTTACGACACACAGAACATCGTCTCACGACCGACCTTTTGGAATTTCTGCTTTTAATCAATGTACTAGTAAGATTTAAAAGTATAGGAGTAAAAAAAAAATCCCTTGTTTTCACTATTTATTTTACTTCTTAATAAAGGAGTATAAAACAAAGTCGCTTTCCGTGTCTGTAAGCTAAGATCTTTTAAACTACGCAACGGATTTTAATGAGGTTTTCACGAATAGGCAGAGTGATTCAAGAGGACGAATCATAGACCCGTTTGAAAAAAATCCGACAGTTAGTTCTTTTTTTATTCCAATTTTACGCAAATTTCCCCATAAATTCCCCAATATGGGGGTGACAAAAACCTTGCACATATTAATATTAATATATCGATTGAAAGCGCAGATTTTTTTTTTGTACAAGATGAAATTTGTACGAAGTTTCTAAGTCAATAAGAACGCCAGTTATAAGTTTTTTAGTTCGATTTCTTAAGAATTACCTTGACCCAAAAATAATAATTAGCAGTTTTCTCAACTCCGCGTAAATGGTGTTAGCTTAATTTCAATATAAAACTTATTTTTCAAAATAGTTCAGTTTAATAAAGATAAAACAATAATAAAGCAAATTTTCGATTTAACTGTTTTCTCAAATTAGCAATAGGCTTAAAATTCAAGATTGAACTTGATAAAGGTTCCGTCTCCCCGATTTTACGAGTTCCTTGATCTAGCAATAGCATTTAAATAAATATCGCCTCGAAAAGTTTACGGACCCCGTATAGTTTATTCTAGATTTCAAATAACGTGGTGAATGACAACACGCTACAATTTGACTTTTTTTTAATTTGGCGTTGGTGATTAACCGGCGATAAAGAATACTAACAAAATTGAGCATACGTTTTTTAGGAATGGTTTATAGTATCATTTAATTATAAATATTGTCACTTACGATTTCACCTCTATGGTACCGCTAGCGAAGCTTCATTTCATTATATGAAACTTATTTTTCGGTTCACCATGGCTGGAAAATAAAATTAATATGATATTGCAATTTCATTCTTGCAATCAATCTAAGATCACCGCCAAGACTCATTTCAGATGAAAAGTAACGAAATAAATGACGCCGTGCTACAAGTTGGCAGTTTTAATTACCCTCTGGTGACAAATCTGACCCTACTGAAGAAATTGTTCCTCAGTTTTCTTAACTGATCCTTCTACATGTTATATTACTTTTTCAAGCGTTGACAATGTCTGTTTTTTTTTTTTTTTTTGATAAATAGACACACGATGTTTTTCAAACACTGCAGGCTGTATGCCGCAGGCGATTTTTTTTTAATACTCTTAGCAAGGACAGCGCCGTAGGCGACGTTTTTAAAATTCAGCCCGGGCAACGCCGTGCGGGCACCGCTAGTTGTATTATAAATAGTAGTATTATTTTTAAAATATAAACATACATTTCTATTAACACGTTTTTACGTATTCGCTGTTGTTGCGAATAACGGCTAATACGAACAAATTCGCGAATTTTTGGCATTTCGTATTAAGCGATTTCAAATGTATATCACTTTGTATGGAAGCATAACGTGTACACCGTCATGCAATCATTTTCGCTGCTACAAGAATAGTTCTTAATTTACCAAATGATGCAATAAATCGGATTACCTGCCATTGCTTGTTTACCCAAAACTACTTCATCGAAACATTAAAAAAAAAAAAAAACTTTACACAGCCCTGACTATTTCATCAAACTCAAATCTTCTTCTAATATAAGTTACAGCTGTCGACTGCAACTATAAATAATGAGAGCATAATATGATATCGCAGAATGACTGATTTTAATTGAATAGCACTCAGAGAAAATAAACATTATTAATGAACGCATCGCGAAGGCTTTGACTTCGTCAGCGTAGTGTTTGTATTGCATTGGCTCATGAAATAACTTCCCTCGCATCTGAATCTCTGTAAATTAATTCGCTACCTATGCACGAATATTTTTGAATGAAGACGAATAAACTCAATGCAATACAATGATTTGCATTTCAGAATTCAGATTTATTTGTGGAGACAGTATTTCATTTTATACAGTCTGGAAAAAAATGTGAGATAAATGCTTATATATATACTAGTAAGCCCGAACGGTCATACGAAATGACCGCTGTTCTAGATATTATAAACTGTAATTAAAATGATTTGTGCAATGATGTCTTCTAATTCAAACTGAATTACCCAGGTCAGGCGGCTAGGACGCCCCTTTGCTTACTGCCCCACCCTACTATATATTTATTTACTATACAACCAAATTATTGTGAAAAACATTTATTTACCGTCCAAAGAACTTTTTGAAAATTTGCTTTTCAAAACAAAAGTTTTAACGAAACTGGGCAAAAAGAGCGCTACCACCCTAATAAGAAAAATAAAAAAAGCGCAGACGATAAATAAATAAATTAAAAAGAAAGGAAGGATGACATTCAATTCGCGTATACATTAAATTTTAACGGAGATTGCAAATACAGCGAAGCTTCATTCAATATGCAGGAGAAACGTTTCGATTATTATTAGTATATTTGTTATACAATAACAATGGCAACTGCATTGATTTGTTTGTTCACACGGCAACTGTAATTATACTGTTGGAAACAACGGCAACAATGCAAAAATAAAATAAAGCGGGTCAAAAAAATAATTTAAAAATTTTAAAAAATTAATTAAAAAAAAACTAATTGAGTCAACTTTCATTTTTGCGGCGATGAGTTTCTCGGGTCGTAAACATTAACCGTGCAGAATGTGGTCCCGATCGGTAAAACGGCCTGGGATTCTATAGCGGACAGATAGACAGAATAATATAATCATATAATATAATCAGAAGTAACATATCTTATATATAAGATATGTTACGGTGAATCTCCGAAATCGGAGAATACAAATACGAAAGTGACGACCAGCAACAGGCTCAGAGCCCAACTAGGCTGGTCCTAGTCAATTTAGCAGTCCCCAATGAACATCAAGAGCTTTCTTAAAAGTTTTTACCCCACTGCAATTAACAGTCGCTTCCGGTAAACTATTCCAACTGCCTATAACCCTATTGAAAAAGCCATGTTTCCTAATTTCAAGACTAGCCTGAGATTTGGAAAGCTTAAAACAATGACCTCTGGTTCTACTTTCAGCACATAGCTGTAGTCCATCAACATTTCCCATTTTAATGAATTTAAACAACTGAATCCTGTCCCCGCTAACTCTCCTTTGCTCAAGACTATACATATTGAGCCTTTTAAGCCTAACCTCATAATCTAAGTCTGAAAGACCACTTACCAATCTTGTAGCCCTCCTTTGAACCCTTTCCGATAAGGTAATATCCTTTTTTAGGTACGGAGACCAAAACTGAACAGCATACTAGAAATGAGGTCTTACCAAATTTCTGTATAATGGCAATGCAACTTCCTTAGACCTGTTCGAAATAGCCGTATTGATAAACCCAAGCAACCTGTTAGCTTTGTTACTTACTATGCTGTCGAAAATCACCGGTGGATGTCGACATTCACCATCTATCAGACCGTTGATTGGCAACATTCTCCAATTTCGGACACACGCTGTAACATATATATACATATATAGCGTTCCTATGAGCGTGGAAGGGGTGAATTCCCCCGGGTGACACCCAAAATTAGACAAAGAGTTTTTGAAAAATACATACTCTTGTATTATTCAATTTTACTGATGCTATTTCAATTTAAGACTGAAAATAGCTTGACAACCTTTAGCCTTTCAAATACACTGTTAGAAATTTCATCATGAAATTACGGTTAAATGACCGGCAGCAGTCTGTCCATCTAATTCACCGTTAAATTGACGGTTTGGAACATTTTTCTATCTTTACGGGACCTAACCATTTCCATCAGCTTGGTTAAAAAGCCTTATATACAAAATTTTACGGTTTTATAACCATTTAAAAATGGTTTCAAAACAAAATTTTTACCGTTTTTGAACCATTTCGAGGCGTAGAATCTTCGACGCGTAGAAATCGTAAACGAAGCTTGCGGGACTCGAACCCAGAATACGCGGTGTACAAGTCTTGCTCTCTATCCACTCGACCACCTTCATCACGTAAAGCTGCCGTTTATTTATCAATAGATCTTCTTTTCCAACAGGCAAACAGCCTTAAAATTGAGATTTCAGTTTTTGATTGGATCTAAATTTATTTTTGATCTAAATTTACTGTATGACGAAAATCATTTTATTTGCTGCAAAAATTAAAATACAAACAAGCAGCTCAAATGATGGGTTCGCTCATTTGCAAACAGTTTGGGAATCCGATGTCTCCAATTTTTGATTTACGTGTGTATGTGCTTCTATTTAGTATCCACTGCTTAAGCCACTTTTTTTCTTCTTCTTTTTTTATATACACATGCAGATTTTAACTGATAAATCCGTGATCCTATTTTAAAACAACGTACGACCGGTAAGGTTTCTCAACCGAGATGGCGGCCGATTCTTATTGAGCGCTTGAAAATTATGGTTAGTTTAACGTTCTTTAGGATAAACAGAGAATAAACGATTTTTCTCACAATCAGCGGTTTGAGTACCATCTTTTTAATGGTTATTCAACTGTTGTAATTAAATATGGTAAAATAACAATTAAATAAATGGTTATTTTACTATTTTCCCACGGAAATTTTTAACAGTGGAAGACTGATCGTAGCCTAATGAAAGTTACACCTCATAAATAAAATAAATTTTCTTAAGATTTTCTTTTATTTTTTATTCGCACTATTGAAGCAACAGTAGATAATAACATAAACTAAAAAATTACAAGTTTATGCAACGCAACAACGTGTTTTTTATGTGTGTGGCCTTGGGTTACACCCACACTAAAATATTCTAGCTCAATCTTTCACGAAAAGAAAATGGTAAAATTTAGCAGCAACAAAAATTTAGTAGTAAAGTTGAGCTATTATAATGGTTCTTAGTTTCAATATATGGTGAAACTACACCATTATAATAGTTCAACTTAGTACCAAATGTTGGTTATAGCTAAATTTCACCAGGTTTTCCATTTTTTTGGTGAAAGTTTGAACTAGAATTTTTTACAGTGAATGGTAGGAACGAGGAACGCTACTGTATGTATATAGATATAATGTATTCCTCGGTCTTATCTGAACTTCATTCATTACTTGACTCGTTATACTAGATGGTCGTTGTATCCATAATGACATTCAAAAATTTCCCTTTTCTTAAAATTTAATTAAAACATTACTTTGGTACAATAAACATATATGGTGAAATACATGACTTTTTGTGTGTGTGTCACATAGGAGTTTTCAATTTAAACGCATTAAAAAAAAAAAAAAAAAACAATAATTAATAAGATACGGTATGCCTTGCTGCAAATTTGTAAAGGAATAATATTATATGACAATTTGAAATAATTATATGTTATAAAATACCGTGTAAGATATAAATTATACGATAAGAACTTATAGATAAAGTAGAATTTCAAGTAAATTAAAATTTTCAAAACGACTGGACAACTTTTTTCCACACTCCTTTTTTGCATAGTGAAAAGTATACTTGTCACATGGATAGTAGGAGGGAGATATTCCACTTCAAGTTGTGAAAAAGAGATTTTTTTTCTTTCTTTTTCTCTTTCTTTTCTCTGTGCAAAGATAAATTCATCATTCCGAATATGCAGAAAAATGCCGAATATGCGGAAAGCGCGTACTTATCTGATGCAGACGTGATACGTAGGTCATTACATCAATAGTGTTTTTTCACGGTCGTTATGTTGATTGTAAAATAACCCTTATCAGAACCTTAACACATTATGAGCGGGCGACGTAGCGGGCTAAGTTGACTAAGTTAAAAAAAATGTTCTAAAAAAATACACAAATTCATAAATTATATAAAACATTATTTTTTTCCCTTGTGTGACTTAAAAGTGGTGATTTTAAACGGTACAAATACCAGCCCGCTTTTAAACGGCAACAGATAAATGTTCAAAATTCGTTAGAACGCATTGGGTCATTTTAACGCGGGGACTCTGCAACTTTTTAATGCCTATGAAAGAATTATTCCTTTTTTTATAATATTAATGAGTTCTACTTAATTGTTACATAGTAATTTAAATTCAAATGTGTAGGTGTGATGCTTTGCGATGGTCTGACTCTGTTAGTTTTCGAGAATGGAATATTAAACTGAAAAAAAAGGAGATATGTGATTTCAAATAACATGGAACATTGAATCACCACAGCCGATCAACCCTTCCTTGCATTTATTTCTTTTTGCCAAGACTCAGCAAATAAAATTTTTTCTCTCTACCTGCATTAACTCTTGGACGATTACGAAGCTAGCCGCCAACGAGCCATAAACTATTTAATTTGCGCTCACCGAACAACGACGGACGCAAGTATCGCTGATCGCTTTAGTAAGCCATTAAATTAATGAGCCAAACAATGTATCAGGCGCAATGGGATAGAGCAGCCTAACTTCTAGCTGTAAACTGCGCGACGAGGCACTGTTGGAGCTAATTGAGGAATTACGGACCATGCAACGGAGATAAGTGAAGATATATTAAAACGAAATGTCTGTGGGACGCGGCGTTCTTTTTGATCTTGCAGATCGGTTTTGTGGAACTTAGTCGAGCAGGAAGCTCTTAAATTCTTCTTTTGGGGTTGTCACAATTTGAATATTTTTGAGTTAGGAGTTTTGAAATCTATTATAGTGAAGCTTATCGCTATCATGTTTGGATCTATATAACTGGATTAAATAATTAAAATGCAGTTATTATTTATGTATAAATAGGGTAAGACAAAACGGTTAAAAACCATTTTCTCCTATTTTTCAACCGATTTATTTATTTATTTATTTATTTATTTTTCTGTTTTTTGTTTAGTAGCTATGAGCGAATTGTAGTGATATCAATTAACAAATTTTGGAAACAGTTCATTATTAGTTAATTATTCCCCTTTTCTTTTGCCAAGAAAGTCTCACTTATAATTGTAATGTTATATTGTTATAGATAGCAGATGGCAACGTGTATTCGTTGAGTAAATTATCAGGTAATAAATATAAAACTCATTGTTAAGAGTCTGTTGCCATTAAGCAGTTGTATCAAAAGCAGTTATAATAAGAGTTTGAGTGAAGGCTTCACTGAAACAATGTAAGAAAAATGAGAGCAGTGTATGGAAGCAAACATTCAAGTTTTAGTCAACTGCCACTCAACTTAGTACGAAATCGGCAGAAGTGCGAGTGTCTACATTGATGAGCGCAATTGGCCCTGCGGTGACAATGATTTGCAATACGTTTGCTTTAACCCTCTAATTCCCAACTCCGCCTCAAGGCCGGACGAGCATATTGACCGATCCTACCTTGTAGTGGGTTTAAGCCCCGCCTCCTTCTGACGTTGCCCATGACATCATGATTTTTAGATGCCGCTACTTCTCTTCCTCTCGAGCTTTGAGACAAGAAAGAAATTAAAAAAAGAAAGAACGAAATTCAATTTGAGAAAAACGGAAGAATAGTGATAGGGCCATCTAGAAATCATGGGGTCATTGAAAACGTCAGTAGGAGGCGTGGTTTAAGCCTACTACTGGGTGGGATCGGTTAATATGCGTCAGACACGGACAAATGCGTTAAGGGGTTCAGCGAGGATGATCAAAATAAACCCGACGTTATAATCACCAAATTAGATGAATAATACTTATATAATTATATGAATAGCATAGTGTTTTCATGCTAAGTTTAATTATCACGGTCGAATTTCGACTGTTGGGTGAATTCTTGTTTCAATAAAACTATTTGAATATTTCTTTAGAATGTTATATAGACTACTTAACAATTATTTAAAAGACTAGTGGCGACACCAGGCGTTGCATGGTCTATCTTAAATAATGCTCATTTTCTGGCGGAGGACAAAAAGTGATGTCACGTATTTCTATGAAAAACGTACCATATTCCATTAAAAATACCCATATAAAGTACTGGGTCTTATAATCTTATTATAAATTATTATTAATATTCTTATTTACTTAGCAACTAATAATAGTACATTATTATTTATAGACATATGCTCTCAAAAGGAAAAAAACCCGATTTTGATACGTTCTTCATTGGTGCTCCGCTCCTATTGGTCTTATCGTGATGATATATATAGCCTATAGCCTTCCTCGATAAATGGAATATCCAACACTGAAAGAATTTTTCAAATCGGACCTGTAGTTTCTGAGATTAGCGCGTTCATGCAAACAAACTCTTCAGCTTTATAATATTAATATAGATATAATAA
The DNA here is from genome assembly GCA_038502835.1 of Octonoba sinensis. Lineage (NCBI taxonomy): Eukaryota > Metazoa > Arthropoda > Arachnida > Araneae > Uloboridae > Octonoba > Octonoba sinensis. The sequence goes on from CM076599.1 coordinate 126,870,607, forward strand.
TAAGAATGTTCTTAGTTTTCTATAGTTATTATTACTCGTATAACAATGTAAAAGCCTTGCGTACGATATTAAAACACGGTACTGAAGCACAACAAAGCGTCTGCAAAAAAAAAATCAATCGGAACAAAATAAAAAATTTAAAAGCATTTTAAACCCATGATAAAAATAGCTTAATTAAAAAAATTAAAACATAGTTTTTAATTTCTTATAACATTCAATATTGTTTCAGATTCATTTCAAAATTAAAGGCGTAAGCTGTATCAAAAAGGATTAACTAACCCTAATGTAGAACAAATTTAATATATTAAACTTTTTTTTCTTTTCAGAATTTTAGCACAATGGTAGTCGACTTATTTCTTATTGTACATAAGCTTTGGTTATAATTTTTGTTCTCAAAAATACGGGAATAAACATTTACTTAACTTCAGACGTATTCGAAAAATTCAATATTTAAATTTTCATTAAATAGCACGGTTATTGATCGAAGGTTGTTAGTTTAAGGAGCGCCTCAATTAGTATAATCTATTTCCATTACATTTATGTGATTGCACAGAAGGGGACCGTAAGGTGAAAAATACGTTTTGCAAATCTCCGTATCTGTTGTTCAATTCTACGCTACTAGTTGAAGAACAGAAGAATTCTGAAAAGAAGCCCTTTTTTAAGCTGAAACTGAAGAAGCTTAATCACGTCAGAAGAACTAATTTTTTACATAGTTTAAATTTAATAAGTGGGAATACAAACACTCATTATGTACTGATTAGTATTTTTTAGATAGAATTTTGATTTTTTTAAATAGAAGCCTGCATTTTATTTTTTCAATTTCAAAGCGGAATGAGCTCAAAATATCAGTTATCAAAAATATGCACTTCTTTAAATGTAGTATTATATATATATACACTTAAAAAACCTGAATTTTCAGTGTGGTTTTTGACTGACTTTAACGGAAGATTTCCGTAGTGCTTCAATACATGGTTTTTCCTTCCAAAAACGGAAATATCACGTCCTGAAAATACGAGAACGGAGCTTTTCCGTTTTACGGTTGCTGTATTTTCACAACCTGATTTGGATTAACGGAGTAACAAGAAATGGAACTTCTGTTATAAATCACGGGAAAATATTATCAGAAACGGAATATTTCCGGCAACTCTGCTGCCGTAATTTTTCCGTTATTTTCAGGAGATTTGTTTTACAGTGTGCACATATATATGTACATATATATCTAAATATTATAAAATAATGGAAAGTGGAAAGTATCATAAAATATCAGAGCTTTCAGAAACAAGGGCAAATTCTTAAACAAATTTTTTTTCCCTCTTCTTTTTAAAAGTTATTTATTATGTTCCGGCCCGTTTTCCTTTTTTTAATGGAAATTTCATTACGTACTTACGAACATAAAAAAAATTGCAGTTTAGATAAGTTTTCGTTTTACCCACAAAACCCGGCATAGTAGGTTCTTATTCAAAATTTGAAATGATGAAATATTGTCAATAAAACTTTAAGAAAAAATTCTCTGAACGGTTGAGGAGGGCTGACTGTCATTTTTACGTTTTCTGTAAAGGAAAGAATTCTGTAAAGGTCTTTTAAAGCGATAAAGAAAGTTAAAGTATTAATAAAACAAAAAAAAATATAAAATACAATTTTTATTTTTAAGGAAATGCTTATAAATTTTTCACATTTTTATTTATTTTCATTTTTTTACATTATTTATGAAATCCTCCTAATTTTAAGTTTAAAAATATTTTTATAAGGGAATTATTCAAGAAAAAGATACACTTTTTACTTTACTATTTCAATTTTTCTTTTATCAATCATTACTTGAAAAATAAAACTCACTGAAGACATAGTAGAATTTGATACTCATCAATGTATGATAGTTATCATTTATAATGCAGTTTTCCTTCATGTAATTGGGTTTATATATGTTACGGTGAATCTCCGAAATCGGAGAATGTCGACAATCACCGGTGGATGTCGATATACACCAAGTAGAGAATACCGCCAATCACCGGCGGATGTCGACATTCACCATCTATCAGACCGGTGATTGTCGACATTCTCCAATTTCGGACATACGCCATAACATATACATATATGTTACGGTGAAGGTCCAAAATCGGAAAATGTCGACAATCACCGGTGACTGCCGACATTCTGTATTTGGTATATGACGACATTTTTCGTTTTTGGACATTCACAGTAACATATATACATATACAGGTTAACATAAAACTTTACCATAGAATGGGATAAAATTTAAGGACGTAGAGTATTTCGCAAAAATCGAGTTCATTCATTTCGAATTTGCACAGTGCCAATTACATTACGCTTTCACGTATTCCAAATTAAATTAAAACAGTGAAATGAATTCGAACGGCCATAACGCCCATCACACTTTTGCTATGAAAAAGAACGATAACACATTTTAGATACGAAGGGAATGTGTTATTCCTGGCAATGTTTCTTAGTTAAATTTCTTCTATTACAAATACCTTTTAATAATTAATGTTTTGAGCAATCAACATCTTTTGGGGAATTAATTACTCTGTGTTGGGATAACGTAAAATATTCATAAGAGGCTAACTCATTTGGTCGGCGCAAATCGATTCCGCCGAAATTTTAATCCCCCCTTCCCCTCCATTATCGTTTCCGCCGCGAAGGTTAACTCCCCTTTTCCCACACCTATCGATATCGCGGAGGACGCAGGTAAATAGGGGAATTTATGATACATCACATTTGGCAGCTTATCACTTTGTTGGCGACAGTTGGCGCCACCGTCGCTATTCTTTACAAAATACATTTCATAGGGGCACAGAATATTTTGCTGCTTCATGGCACCGCTTATGAGCTTATAACCGGTGCTAATGAGCTTGCTCCGGTCCTGTTTACATGTGACCGGCATTACTTTTAAAAAGAAAAATAAATTGCTGAATCCTGCAGTTAACATGAAATTGTTGAACGCACTTTTTATGGATCAATGCAAAAACCAGTTTTTAATTAATTAATTAATTTCTAAAAACCAGGATTAAACTTTAAATTCTAACGCTGCATTATCTATGCACCATTGTTTTGAAAATTCAGGATAATTTTTTCAAATAAGTTGTACGATGATTTTATGCACTTTCCAATAGAAATCTAAAAGTTAAATAAATATTATGTGCAGAAATAAGCAAATTAACAAAAAAAAAAAAAAAAAAGAGGCCAAATGAAAAAAAAAAAAAGAATATTTTATGTTTTTATATTCCAAGGGATAAAACTTTGATTCCTAGAAATCCTTCTAGAAAAACGAAGGCGTACAACGAAAACAACACAGAATGAATCTGAAACTTAATTTATTATTCCATATAAAAAAAAGGCAAATTAAAAAAATAATGCTGAAAGAAAATATCGAACACTTCAATAAATGATCAAAATCTAGAAGCATTCATAAAAAGCAAAAGCATTGAGTGAAAACAAGTGTTGAAATCTGAAACTTAAATAATTAAGAACAGTAATAACTAATAAGTAAAGTAAAGGTAAAAAGGAAAAAAAGATGCAAGTATTCTAAAAAAATGGAGCATCAAATTCTAGCAGGATTATTCGTAAAAAGGCAAACGCCTTGGATGAAAAAATTAAATCGGCGACTTCGAATCGTTTCAAAACCATTCTGCTTACGTTCATCCTTGGGATTTCAAAAAAAAACTTCACTTCAACTACAGGAATTACTAGTGTGGAGTAAAGAAAACGCTGGAGGATAAATATGTTAATTGTTGAATTTAGAGAATACTAGGAAGAATTAAAGAAAAACAGCTTCGAAGTCCAAAGCATCAATATATAACAGAATTTTGTGCCAATTTTTGAAATCGTAAGTTGCGTAAATTATGCTGTAGAGCGTTTAGCCATAAGGGCATTACCAACTTGAAAGTTCATCTAAATTTATATATATACTAGCAGTACCCGCACGGCCATGCCCGTGTTGCCAGTTGGTTCGCCATTGTGTCTATAGTGGCAACTTTTTTATATGTAAATTATGTTATTTTATTAAAAAGGATAGCATTCCACATAATTAAAAACTATCCGCTCACGGCAATGAATCAGCGATCCTACACATTTAAGCATTTTTTTTTTTTTACAAAACACATACAATAAAAAGGGAAAAAAGAAAAGAAAGAAACGAAACAAAATGAAATATATATATATATATATATATATATATATATATATATAAGAGAAAACGGCATTTTGTTGGTTTAGTTCAAGTACCCATACAGTAAGGAAGAATACAATCCATTAGAATAGATTTAATTAATAAATTTTTAGTATAATTAGTTTTTATCTATTATTCATTGACAGTAAAACAGAACGACGAAATTTTGTAGCTTGCAGAAGCTAACAGCAGCAAGCAGAGCTGTGAAAGAGCTGAAAAATGTTTCAGCCGAGCTCAAATAGGCAAATAACATGTGTGCTAATTCACTCGAGAAAAAATAATAAAATAAATAAAAATATAAATAATAATAATTAGTTAGAATAACAAAAATCGCAAAAGAGGATAGCATTCATTTAAAAACCGCTGTGCGGCATGGAGTATAATCCCGTAAAATGCATGTCAAAAACAGTAAATAATAAAAAAAAAAAGCTATCGAACGAGTGTGAGCTGCAGGAATTAAATTTTAATTCGTTTTAAAGAAAAACAATAATCAAAATCCCCCCCCCCCCCAAAAAAAAAAAAAAAAAAAAATTTAAATACCGACTGCTCCTCAAAATGCTAAAAACCGCAAGAAATAAATTTCAACTCAGTTAAAAACAAGAAGTTCCGTCTAGAACTATACGAGCCTACTTCCCCGTATACACCGAATTCAAATTTATAATCTAGCTATCTCTCTCTCTCTGTTTTTCTCGTTTAGTTTTAGTTCTTAATTGGTTCAAATATACCTTTTTCAACGGTTAATAGACATTCAAACATTCATTTATTAAGTCATTCATGTATTTAGTCACTCATTTATTCATTCATTATTTTGCTTATTCATTTAATCATTCATTGATTCAAAAATACTCTTGAAAATCCCGATCAAAAAATTTCATAGGAAAATAGGCTCCTTAGTTCTGGATGTACTTTCTATTTGTACATGTTCTACGTCATAAGAGCTTTTTCCGATAAAGTTTGTTCCAAGCAAATCGGTCCGTTAGATCAGGAATTATATAGGATTGAAATTTCCCCGTAGGCGGTATGTTAATTTTTTTTGAAATGTTCAAAAATGAACAAAAATTGTTCAAATCAATATTTCACGCCAAGAACTTCTTCCAGTGAGCTTGTTCATGGGAACTTGGATCTTGTACCCAAATTTTACATAATTTGCTTCATTTTCGCCCATAGGCGCTAATGTTAAAATTTTTTGAACTGTTCAAAATTGAACAAAAAATTGTTCAAATCAAAAAGTAAAATATGGAAATTAGATGTCCTCGCCGAGATCTTTCGAATGCAAAAAGAATTTTTTGAATCGGACAATTCGTTCAAAAGTTATTAGGGGGGGGACAGACCGACAGACAGACAGACAGACCGACAGACCGACAGACACACTTTTTCCCCATCTCAATACCCTACTTTCAAATTTTTTATTTTACAATCTTTATTTAATTACTTAACTTATTTTTGACTTTTCTTGATTTTTAACGATATTTTCACGATACATTAAGCCTTCTTTCATGCTTTATTATTATTTTTTTTTACTTTTACGGGAAAGTAGGCTAAAAAGGATCATAAGCCAGACGGCATGGTAACACACAATTCAAGTAAAATTAAAGTTAATTACCGTGAAAAAATAGTTTCGAACTACAGAGAAAACCGCATATAACTTCTTTCCCAGTTAATTTAGAGGCATCGAATTTTAGCACGAAGAACATAACTCTTTCTAGGACAGTTTTTTACGCGCTTTTCAAAGGTTTCAAGCTCGAAAGGATGCAATTATTCCTTCCCATAGAAAACGACTATTTGATATTTTCGGCTATAAATTGGAATAAAAAAAAAATTTGAATTTCAGAAAAAACTCTCCGAGGTGCACCCCCCCCCCCCTCCTGTTCCAAACTAATTTCGTGCCAAATTTCATGAAAACCCGCCGGACGGTCTGGGCCCTACGCGGGACACAGACACACATACTTGCTGCTTTATTAGTAGAGATAAATAGCTAGATAAAGATAATGGGTCATTCCACGGCAACGGACGTTACATTTATACAGCATTTTTCAACTTCAACGAGCTTTCTAACAAACTTCTTGGGTATTTTTTAGGTTTTTTCATTTTGGCTAGTAAAAGTACATGTGTTCTAAGTATGCAAAAAAATTTTTGAAGATATATATGTATTTGCTGTCTGTTAAAAAAAATGCTGAAATTTCGTTACGTGTGTTACTCATCGGGTAACACGTAACGAAATTTCAAAAAAAATTTTATCATACAGCAAATACAATTTTTTTTTTTTTTTTTTTTGCATACTTAGAACACATGTACTTTTACTAGCCAAAACAAAAAAACCTAAAAAATACCCAACAAGTTTGTTAGAATGCTCGTTGAAGTTGAAAAATGCTGTGTAAATGTAACGTCCGTTACTGTGGAATGACCCTAATATGAAAAATGTCGCTGAACCTCGCCAAATTCATAATCCCTGAAACGGTGGAAAAGTAATGCTTTTGGAAAAGGGCAAATGCAAAGGGCATGATTCTTCGGGTTCGTAATGCTCTGCGGCGGAATCGATGCTTGCCCCTCCTTTGGTCTGACAGAAAAATCCTGTCAGATGTAATAAAGTTATCAGATTCTCATGCAAAAGAACTGTATTCTATTAACAGATTCTCATGCAAAAGAACTGTATTCTATTATCAGATTCTCGTGCAAAAGAACTATTTTATTATCAGATTCTCATGCAAAAGAACTGTATTCTATTATCAGATTATCAAGCAAAAGAACTGCATTCTATTATCATATTCTCATGCAAAAGAACTGTATTATATTATCAGATTATCAAGCAAAAGAATTGTATTCTATTATCAGATTCTCATGCAAAAGAACTATTATATTATCAGATTCTCAAGGAAAAGAATTGTATTCTATTTATAAAACTAAGTGAGCTATTATTGCAGCGATTTTGTAAATTAATACACAATGTTGTTTTCGGTTTATAATTTACTTGTAGCATAATAAAGGAGCTCTGTAATTCACGTCTGGCCCTCCTGAATAATTTCCTCATATTTGATGCCATAAAATGCATTTATTTATTCCAATCATTAATTGTGTTTAAAACCTACTCCCCCCCCCCCAAAAAAAAAAAGCAAACAATAGCAGAAGTGGGTTCAATTGTTCAAATTAAGTAATGTAATGCTCAGCATAAAATCGTGTTCAAAACTGGTAGCGCTTAGTTGTCTCATGTGAAAACATCTCGAGTGAAGTTTTATTCTAGAGCTCTGCGGGAAGGAAAAATGATCAAAGACACAAGTAGCTTCCGGAGACAGGATTAGATATAAAAATAACATCATTGTACGAATGCTATAGATTCTGTAAATATCGATTGAGGGTGTTTGCTTCATGATTACTTGCATTTTCGTATATTTTGTCCCAATAAATAGATGCTATTATTCATCTTGTCCGAACTTTACCAAAAATGGGAAGACTTATGACTCGGGTTATCAGGTATTCTCCCTTTCCATAAGTCTGGTAACCCTACCTTCAAATAGCTCAGGAAAATAATCTTTACCAATACATATCGTAACTTAGGCTTTCACAGCCGGTACCCATTCCATACCAAACATAATATTTTCCGAGCTTATAGGCCGTGGTCCAACCAAGATGTTTCTTACTGACGTTTCGCCTGACATGCGTCAGGCTTCTTCAGAGTGAAAATGAAGTCAAGGCAGAGGTCTGGTCCTTATATATCAAGCATCATATGTGCTTAAACCTCATTGGATAAGCCACCAATCTCAAGCTTGCTGGGACTGATTCTGATTGGTTAATCATCTTTGTTCTTGGCATTGATTGGTGCTTTTTGAAGCAGTGGAAACCATAACTTGTTCAAAATTTCTTCCTTTCCATTTACGTGGTGAGGATGTTTATGTATTTCAACAGCTTCTCTATGAAGGCGAGCAAAGTAATCACGGCCTATAAGCCCTGAAAATATTATGTTTGGTTTGCTAACGCATGTTTATGAAAGAACTATTTTGTAATAAAAGAGGGAGCAGTCTTCTATATTTTCTGTTATTAAGGAAAAATCATGTCGGATAGTGCTAGGTTTTCTCATTTCTTATCATTATAAAAAATTAATTTTTCCCCAGTATCTTAATAAAAACCATAATGCAGAAAGACGTTGTAAATAGAAACAGAACTCAGAATCACCGTCACTAACCAGATTTGAACAGTTGGTACACCCAAAGCCCATAAAAAGTAGTGATATGTAAACTTCTTAAGAAATGTTTTTATTTTAGCAATAGTTTAAATTTAGAATTTGCAACCGAAAGTAAAAAGATCCATTATTTGGTGACATGTCTTGCTCGATATCCAAATGTATAGCTATGGCATCTCTCCGACATGAAGAAGACCTCAACTCGAGAGATGTCTAAAAACATGATCAAAGATTTTTAAAAAATACCTCTTTTGAAAATTGAATGCAATGGTTTTTTTTCGAATTAAAGGCTAAAGTTTTGAATGATTCATGAGGAATGTCTTACAGTTTTTTGAAAATTACGTATATAATATACAATTATTTTCTAAAACTGTCAATTGTATTATTATGGTTAGATATTAAGTAGATTACGGTTACAGTGGTTTAAGAACGAGTTCTCTTACCAAATAATAATAATGACTTATGCAACTAATTAAAATATTATATTTATCAATCGTATTTTTCTATCTAAATTTCATAATAAAGATATAATACAAGATAAAAGTTAAAAGTTACACGGTTTTATTTACCCAGGTGCCTCTTCTCTGCGTCGCAATTTATTTTTTCGCCATGATTTGAGTATTTTAAAATTCAGAACATCGTTGCATTATCCAAACAATTAAAAACAAAGCTATCCGTTGCCATTCGGCAAATAATAATTCAGATAACTTCCTCAGGGCCAAAATTATTAATTTTTACCCTAATTAACGTTATAATAAATTGTAAAATGGATGGAATATTGCATTGTCATCGAAGATAAGCTTCTGTGAAAAGTTTGAAGATAATTTATGCAGTAATAGTGGTCAAAAACCACGTAACAAACTTCCGTGACAAATCAAGTTAAATAAAACCATGTAAAGATGGTTGGGATAATTTAAGAACAATGTCTAAAAAAAAAAAAAAATAAGGTAGGTATTCGTGCCAAATCGTTCTGCTTTTGAAAAACAAAGATAAAATTAAATAGAACTTTTTTTACTAAATACCAAGATAATAAATTATCGCAAACACGAGAAATAATCTTGACTAATGTTCCTGTTCTCAAACTCAAAAACATTATTGAATTATGACTATAATTCGCTATTTTATGTAAGAAAAGAAAATTTTAATGTATTTCGTTTACGCAAGTAAATGTAACGAAAGAAAAAAAAAGGTTATTGTTATACATACAAGCAATTAATCCATGTGTAACTTGCCAGAAACAAAATTCAATAATTTTGGGCATAAATAGAAAAATTGATTCTACTCTACTTAAAATTAAATCTCCAAATCATCTATTACGACGAAATGGTCTGATCGATTTAGCAAAGTATCAAAAAGCAACGTAATTTATTTTTGAAATCGATTTCTCATTTCACGAGTTCTTACTTTTTGAAAAAGTATAGTTCAGATCCTACTGGGTTTTTTTTCCGCATTTATTTTGCGTTAAATTAGGGCTGAAATAATTGATTTATTTTTTGAGAAAAATTTGATTTGCTCATAAATAACAACTTTAGCCCGACATAAAACTATTTTCTTTCCTTTCGGGGAAATTTTAAAGCACAAATAATTTATAATTATAAACTTCTTTTGCATGAAATCTATATTTATCGTTTTTATAATTGATGTTTGCTTTTGAGAAATGTGGCAGCTGTAAAATAAAATAAATATTACATTTTTCTGTAGTTACCATGAATAAGTTTTGCCACTTGAAAAATAAATCTTTAATTTTCGCACTTTCAAAGCCTGTCGTATAACTCTTTCTTCCTTACAGTTGAATACACATATACATGCACACATATCCTATATATATATCACTGCTTGTTATAAAGAAATACATGTATCCTAACGAAAACATAAATGCGAAAAAAAGGGCCGAGTTCGATAGAACAAACTACCTTCGGAGTAGTCGGTGTTAGCGATAAAAGAATTGATATCTAATGGGTGCGAAGCTCCATGGCAGATCCTTTAACCATAGCTGTAGTGGTGTACAATGTTCTCTAATTCATTTAAAAGCAATTTGATATTTTTGTTTTCGATATCGGATTTCTAACTTGGGAAACTTTAACTAAGGTAAATTACATGCAAAACATAACTCCTCCAATTAAAAAATTTTAATAGTTAGTAAAATCATGTGGCAAGCTATAATAGTTAATTCCTAATCGTCTTCTTATCGTCTTCTTGAACGTAATTTAACTTAGTTAAAACTTGGCAAGTTAGAAATCCGATATCAAAAAAAGAAAAATTGTTTTTAAATAACATAGAGAACATTTTACACGCTTACATCTATAAATAACTAAAGGATCTGCTATGGAGCATCGCACCAATTGGATATCAAATCTTATTTCAGTGCCACAGACTACTCCGATGGACCTTTGATCTATCGAACTTTTTTGTTTCGTTTTTTTTTTTTTTTTTTCACATTAATGTTTTCACTGGGATATCATTAATTTTTGCAAAGCTAAATTTGTGTTTTTATATTGATGATAAGTTATACTTATATATTAAACTAAGCAAAACAATCGTTATTAATATTTTTTTGTTTGTTTGTGTGCATTTGTCCGAAATTAAATCTATCTTTAATTTTATCTTTTAAAAAGTTGAAAGCTTCTGTATAAATGTCACAACTGGACACTAGATTCTTTGCGCTCAATTTGAGTTTAGCCTCAAGATAAAACATTAAAGTGAATTTCCATGTATCAATTCTTTTCCTTCCAGCGCGAGAGAGGATTGTTTTTGCCAACGGCAGAAAAATATGGCTGCCGTTTGAAGTTGCGATGAACGTTGATAGTTATAAGTATGCTGGTCACATCGATAATAATGTAATTTTTTGAAGTTTTCCTTTATATATGCGTAATGATCTACCTACCTCGATGTCCAGTTTCAAGTTTCTAAGTCACTTAGAAGGGCTTTATAAGTTTTTGATGAACGAGTCAGTAAGTGGTAAAAATAACACTTTTTCAGACCTTAATAATTCCATAAGAGGTACATCAATGAAATTTGGTATTAAAGGGATTCAAGGGATCCCTATTGGACGTACAAAATTTCAAGTATGTAGGTCTACTAAATTTGGAGTAATGATGGGGTGGGAAGTACTTGGAAATGTTCGGGTAAATATACACATTGACCGGTGTCGCCGTTTCTGAACTTGGCTAACACACTACCGCTTGTCTATTATAACATTAAAACACACAACTTCCGAACGGAAACGTAATGCTCAATAGTAGGTCATCATCCTACCGCCTATGTTAGAGCATCATCATTTTGGCGATGGTTGTCAATTTGTAAAGTCAGTCGTAGCCGAGTTTAATTCATCCTTAGTTTATTTGTAGCCAATAAATTACACCACAGGGTGATTAAATATGACGTCACAAAACACAAAAGCTATTTACACATTCTTACACCAAGTACATCCTGCAAATCCCTCAAAATTTAGCTTCTCCTGCCTTATATAATTTTTTGAGCTCTCCGTCACGTGATACCGCACGGTTTTTCTAATTGGCTGGCCCTGGACCGCAAAGTTATGTAAAGTTTCTGTTCGCGCCATAAAAAAAGGAGAAAGGAAAAGGGAAATATATAAAGTGCCTAAAATTGTCTGTAGGTCACTTTAGTCTTTGTTTTAAAATCGAAACTGAATTTAAAAGGGGTTGGAAAGAGTTATTTGTTTTTAATAAAATATATATATAGAGAGAGAGGAAGTTTTGATGTTCGTCCCCACTCATTGCCATCTAATTCATCTCTTTACCTTCAGATTGATTGTAGCTACACCTGGTGTAAGACAGCGAGGTATGTGATGTATGGGAAAGGGTTAAGTGTTTGAAATTCGATTGGAACGTTCATGTAGATTTCAGAAAAAATAAAACAATAGTAGACAAACCCTACGGTTTTGGACTTCATGCCTGTAGAGTCAAATATTCCAGAAAGTATCCAAGATCAACCAAGGATGATCTGAAAAACCAAAAAATTTCTCCCGAATACTTGGAAGCCAAAATCCCGATTATTGTAATGCCAGAAAGAAAGATATAGAAAGCTTTATATCAGAAGAGGCTAAAAGAATTAATTCTTCACCAAGAGGGCGCGATTTTTCTCAGGACGAACTCTCTTTCGGAACAGTTTTGCGTCGATGTGTTTATTTAAGTAATTATTTCTTTAAAAGTAGCAATATAGTGGGGAAAATAATGAAACTAGCGAAGTGAGCTTTCAAGAAATAATGCAACAATACAGTGTTTACGATTGGAAACTAGCAATTGCAGTGGCCTTTTGTCGATGTTTTTAAATTAAAGTATTTTTGCAAACTGATAATGTATAAAAACACCCATAACTATGCAGAAGAAATCTGTTCTCATTAACATGGAAAGAGCGGTAGTAATAAGTTACAATATATAAAACTGAAAACTGATACTTAATTGTACTCTACACAACTACTATTCTGCCGTCCTAAGGACACAAGCCGTATCTGCACTTTTGGAGAAATTGAGCTATTGCCAGCAAATAGTTCTTCGTCAATTATTTTACCTAAATGCAATGCTTTGTGTGAATGAGAAACATTTTTTCAAAAGGCCGAAAAAGTGGTATCTGAATCAAATACATGGAGTCGCAAAATTTAAATTGTCAATACCTCATTTTGAACTCAGCTGCAGATACGACATTTGGGGCTCAGCACGGCATTGTTCCTAATAACTGTCATTCCTATCTTTACGGCAATTTTTCTGGTCTTGTAATAATTGTAATAAATGTAATGAATTTATATAATGTTAAGAAATGTACGTGATCATATGACACTATCCAATACTACGAAATGTGATAATGAAAAGAATTCAGAAACCAAAAGCGGTTTTATGTGACTCACTTATTTATAGCCATGTCATACGGTTCTATGTATTTGTGACACTCGTGCGCGAAAAACTATTCTGATTGGATTATTAAATTATATTTTTCGCACGAGGCAGAGAAATCTTTTTTTCTCTAGAACGTTACCTTCCAAAGTTTCCCGCTAACTGGCAATAAAGCTTTTAATTCTTTCGGGCGGAACTCCAAAGGAAGCAGCTACATCGACGTTGATTTTCTCCGTAGCCGGCCATTAAATTAATGAGCCAAACAATCTATTAGAAGCAATGAGGGAGAACGCTCACAATTCCCATCTGTAAACTACGTAACAAAGCAACGCGAAGCTAACTGACGAGTTACTGACCATGAAACGTAGATAAGGGAAGATACGTACGTTATAGAATAATGCGTCGCAACAAGACCTTGGCATTCACGCGTGTTCATACTTAGCAGAGGAAAAATTCTTGGATGTTTGAGAGTAGCCACAAACATTTTAAATTAAGAAACTTTAGTTCTAATGACATGATATTCAATTCCGTAGAATCCAGCATCAAAAGTTATTGAAAGTTAAGAGAATATTTTTTTTAATGTAGGATTATTTTGCTTTTGTCAAAAGATTTATTAATTTTCTTCTGTATCCAAAATACATCAAAGTATTAGACTCGTAAAAGCTTCCGACACATTTTAAGGGTTGCTCAGAAAATTTAAACAGTTTTTGAAAACTTTTACAGAGTGTGAAGACTTTTTAATGGGTGTACTAAATTACAAAATAATGCAAATAATCAACCGAAACTACGTATAAAAGAACTGTGCTGCTTAGTTTTTGGCGCCAATCGCGTCGAAAAGGGAGACATACTTAAACATGATTCTCCTTACACCGGACCGATATATCTCAAAAGTAATACAAAGATTGGCATACAATTGGACACAATTTGGAACTGGTGCTGCTAAATTTATGGAGTTCGACTGTTCATCTAGAGTGATGTCATCCTCATAAAGGCTCCAATCAAACTGTTTCTCGCTAAGTGTGTCTGCTATATCGCGGGACGTAACACAAAAAAATCAAATGAAAATTGTTACGCGACATAGTGGGAACTGGTACTTATTAGTTTTTGCCGGAAATCGCACCAAACGCACTCAATCGTTGTTTACATTGATCGTGATTGGTATGTCTCAAGAAATGCGACAAAGGTTTTCATTTTTTAAAAAAACCTATGTATCAATTTCGATAAATTTAGTGCACAAATGGAACTCGATATAAACTGGCATTGTGAGCCAACCGCTTCGAGAGATGATGACACTGTGGTACATGTAATCAATTGATAAACCATATTAACATAAATAACAACTCAATTTTTAAGTGAAAAAAAGTGCCAAATTTTTATTGTCTTTGAAATAAATAAAAAGATGTTGTAGCCAGATATTTCTTTCTTACTTTTTTTGCTCTTATCTGAAATATTGGTTAATGCAAACAAAAGAAATAAGTTCTATCTATTGTTTCAAGTACAGAGATTTTTACGCAAAATATTGTTCAAAATTTTTCGACTTCGAATACGTCTCATACTTGGAAACTACGATGACTCACTCAGCTCATAAGTGTCTTGAAAAGAGTCGATCACGAAAACTTTAATAAGATGTAAACTAGCATTGTTAAATACATGTGGACGATATTGCCTTCAATAAAGTAAATATTAAACAAAGAATGTTTTAGATACAAAATCTGTTTTGATTACTCTTGCAATGACGTCATCGGTTAATACGATCGATGCACAACGTTGAATTTAAGAAAATCTGCACAGTGGTATGTAGTTGATCTATGGCTCCGTTGTGTCAGCGCACCTTTTTGTTAGGGAGTCGATTCTTTTATTAATTTTATGCATAATAAAAAAGATAACGAAGGAAATATCAATAGTTAATGATTATCAGCGATAATTTAATATTTAATAATTTCACGGCGAAAATCCCCCCGATGAAAGTTTTCGAATATTTGGTTATATTTGTTTTTTTAGTTAAATATATTTTTTATTTTTTTTTAATGTTGTTTTCAAAAGCTATTGATAGTGTAATATTAAAGGATTTTAAGGTTAGTCACATAGAAGAAAGTATTTTAACTCTTTGTTTTTGTGATTTTATAGTTTTAAGAATGCTTAAATTTTTGTTGTAAATTTGTGTTGGGTTAATAGGCTATGTTTTCTGAAGTGATTTCAACTTCAGAGGAAATTTTCGAATAGTTTACTATAGTAATTTTATGACTCTATTTTTTTAAAAGTTTTATTTTGTAAAATTAGTGATATAATATTTAAAAAAGTTAAGGTGACTCACATCTCGAAAAATTTTTAAATCTTTGGTTATAGTATTTTATTGTTCTAAAACTTTAGTTTTGTTTTGGTAAGATTGATGTTAGCTTAATGTTTAATGTTTTTAGCGAACAATGTTTCTAACATTGTTCACTTTGTACAATGGCTTTGTACGATATTACTTTATATAAAGGCGATGTTTTTGGCTTTGATGTATATTTCGTGGGTCAGTGTTTCTACCAAAAGAAAGTTTTGGGTTTTTTACACAATAATTTCGTGGGCAACATTTGTGTTAACCACCCTGCGGCGCCGAGTAATATGTCAAATGGATACGGTATCTCGTCAAGCACTGCAACGTGGTTAAAGCAATATTTTTGGATTTGAAACACGATGATTTTTTGAACAATGGCAATGGTTTTTTGTTTTAATGCATGACATTTTCGTGAGCAATATTTTTGTCAAGGTAAAGTTTTTTCTTAACTTAGATGTACGACGGTTTTGTAAACGATGCTTCTAATAAGGCAATTTTTTTTGGCTTTGATGCATAAATAGATCGAGGATTAAAATTATATGACATATTTTAAAATATATATTTATATTGTCACAGAATGAAGGCAAATCGATCTTAAGTGTTTCAATGCATGAATCTGGAAATAGCTTGAAAATACTGAGCATCACTTTTATATCGCTTGATGGGTTTCCAATTTTCATCTTAAAAACTTTCAGTACTATTATAAAACGAGAAGCTTTGAAAGATGCTTTAAATAGAGATTTAAAATACACCTCTTCTTTTCGCGCTCGATTTCGCCACAAAAAAAAGAGCGGTTTTGAGTGACAATCATTTGCGGGGGGCCTGTCAGGATCCATGGGAGAAAGATACAATTCATATGAAGCTTTTACTTCTCCATCAAGTGGGTTGACATCCTCAACTTCACGTCTCATGCTTCGAAAACGCTCTGTGTATCTCGGAAGGAAGTTTCATCCATGACAGATCAAAAACTGAAATTTAAGATTTGGATTGCCAAACTTTTCATTAGATTGTTCATAAAAAAAGGTTTTGACGATAAAAGGGCATTAAAAATGGAAGACATCACCTATAATTTAAAACTTTTTGGTTGGTGTTTCAAAAGAAAAGAAGAAAAAATCTTGAAATATTTTAGATTCTCTTTAACCTGAAAACACTTTTTTTTTCCACGCAACATCGGCTGTATAACCCCTTCATATGAATTCCAGTGAAACTGAAATTTTGCGATGTTATCAATTTAAACCTTCAAATCGTTACGAAAAAATTAAAATCGCTTCACAGACACATAACTCTTACTGTAGGTTTACTTAGATAACTTTTGAGCTGTGTAATTGGTTGTTTATGTCATGCAATAAGTAATTGCAAATTCTAATTCACTCTTGTAGTCTGACATTTTTTCCCTTTGTGACTTTAACTAGAATGTCAGTGATACCATGAATAACATATTATATTAGGATTTTTAAAAGTAAAAATTATATGCCAGTTATACTCATTAAGTTTTACTACGAGAAAGGTTAACTTCTCATGTGTAAATATACATATAAACATTAAAAAGAAAATCATAAATTAAAAATATTATTTTAAATTACGGCAGACAATGGTAATTTTTACCTTTTTCTATACCCAATACACATATATTCGTGAAAATTTTCGAATTTCGAAAGACTTACACATTTTGTGGAGTGTTGAACACATTTTGATCCTTTTTTGGAAATGTCTGTCTGTGTGTACTTTTTTTTGTTGCCACCGTAACTGAAAAAAATGCATAGAATTGAACGAATTTTGGTACACACAGGGACGCTGATGGAAAGTGAAGCTGATTAGTTTTTGGCGCGAATCCATTCGAATGGGGGCGGAACAATGGAACGTTTTTCTCGATTAGCTTGAGTACTATATCTCAAGAATTAATGAAAGAATTCAAACAAAAACTGGTATATAAATGGACCTCAATGTGCACAGGTGCTGATTAACTTTCGGCGCCTTTCGCATCCAAGGGAATAGAGCAAATCAATAAATAAATGGTGGGCGCTATAACTCAATAAGTAATGAACGGAATTAAGCGAAATGCGATACACACATACATCCTAATTTAAAATAGAGCAAATTAAATTTTAGTTGTATTCTCTGCAAGGGGGGGGGGGGGTAGAGCAATCGAAAGTTTTTCTCGCTAAGCGTATATCTCAAGAATTCAACAGTTCAAACAAAATTTTAAGTATATCTCAATGGGAAGAGGTGTTAATTATATTCTGACGCCAAACTCGCCAAGGAGCCTTCGTTTTGTATTGTATAGCTGCCAATCGACTCGTCAACAAACAAAGTACAAAGATAAAACAACGTAAAAAGGCACAAATTGTTAGAGCAAATAACGCAACGTAAAAAAGCACAAATTGTTAAGACAAATAACGCAATAGCGTTTTTGTTCTAACAATTTGTACTTTTTTTACGTAGTTTTATCTTTGTGCTCAAACAAAATTCTTGTCAATTTTTTCAACGTTTTGAGGCTTCGCTGGTGACACAAAGCTTTTAATTAGTCTATCTTGGTTTTAAATCTTTTTCTTACAATTTATTTTTTTCCCGGTAAAAATTTGTTTCATAATAGGAATATATTTGGCGAGTAGTAATATTCAGGTGAAGGATATAGAAAAAAGTTCCGTGATGGCGACAACAGACTTTTAATTTGGGTTAAATATTTATTCAAATAGTGAAAAAGCTTATGCGTAAAAAATATGTCATTTGTATCAATTAAGGGCCTTTAAAACCTACATTCTTAACCGCTCTCCAGGCGGTGAGCCATTCAAATGGGCGTTCAAAAGTGTGCGTGTAAATGCAATTTGGAGCGCGATCAAGAGTACGGTTAAGAATGACACCCAGATGCGCGATCATGATCGCGCACCAAAAAATATTGCCTTTTACATACGCATTCTTTACCGTGTATCAAAGTGGCATGATTGGACGATTCTGCAAGTTTTTGAGTTTTACAATAACAAAACCTCTTGTTCGGGGTTTGTGTCTCAACTCTTGAAGTGATGTGTGTTTTTGCAAAATGACTTTTTTGAAGAACTTTGAGCATTAACGTTGTTGTCTCCGAAATTCCATACGGCACTCTGCAGGGGACTTCAATGAACGACCCACATCTTGGGGTCGTCTATTGAAGCCGGTTTTACTCGCGCGTTGGATGCGCCGTTTTTTTCTTTTACTGTGTGATTTGGACGATTCAAAAACAAATATATGAAGAAACAATAATAATACGTAAATAAAATAAAACAATAATAATGTAATAAATAATACACAGAATCTAAGGGCAGAAATAAATCCTGCATACTTTCTTACCAAAACAGGTGGATTTAGTTTTGACAGACTTTACTTAAAAGTCTTTTTAAATTTCCGAATACGTAAGAAGGATTACATTCTTTGATATTTTTATTCTCCGAGTACTTTAAAAACATTTTACCGTTTTGCCTAAAAGGGAAATAGAAGTTTCTTCTCTAAAAGCTAATCACTTCTAGATTTTCAGCAGCAAAATACGAAAACGTTGCAGAAACTGTGAATGGATTTACTTTTTGTTTTATGAACTCAAAAAAAGGGAATGAGCGAAAACTGAAAACAGAATTTTCTGAAAGCTTAACATTGATGGGTATTATGCTTTTTCAACTTAAGAAATTCGGAAATTTAAAATGCGTTGAACTTCATTCAAAAAAAAAAAAAAATGAAGCGAAGGAGCTTTTAAGAAAAGGGAAATATTTTAAAGTATTTTTTAATACTTAATGTTAATGATTATTCATTTTGCTTTATTATATTTTATTCATTTATACATTTAAATTCGTAAAAAATATCATATTAATATATTTCATATTCAGATGGTGAGCTAAACTGCTTTAATATTGCTATTTAATCTAAAATCGTCGCTCCTGTCATGAAGTACAGTGAAACCTGTGTAAGTTGACCACTTGCGGTGCAGCACTTTAGTGGTCAACTTAGGAACGTGGTCAACTTACAAAGGTGGTCAACTTTACAGGTTTTACCAATACAATAGTAATTGTTTACAATAGTAATAGTTTATCTATTATTATTACGACAGGAGTAACGGTATAGGAGTCGCTGTATGTCGTGGAATGAATTAAGTACCTCTGCCATTTCTCACCAGATTTTGAACACGGGACAGTAATATTCCATTACAACTCACACATAAACCCAACAGGTGCATAGCGAGGAGGGTAGAGGATTAAAGCCTTTTCATTTAAGTCATATAGTAGAACCTCTTTTAAACGGCTTAATTGAGACCGACGTTAAGCCGGTTAAGTAAAAATAGGGTTAAGGGGGGGGGGGGTAGCAAAAAACGGGATATATCATGCAATTTAAGAGAGCGCAGATGCAATAATTTATTGCGTTTTAGTACAGTTAATTTGAGAGGTACGTACCTGTTTTCTAGCGTTTGGCAAGACTGAATTGACTGACCCACTGAACCTGTGAGTAGCCAATAGCCACACTTGATTTCAGAAGACCCGGATTCACCAAATACTCCCCCTCCCGCCATCCCTCCCTCTCTCTGACATCAGAATGTCGCTTTTGTCCGGGGAGATAAGGATTGCATGAAAAAATTCACTCGAGTAATGCAGCACCTGTTTCTTCCATACAACTAGCGCTCTTAAGGCTATATTTTTATATTTTTAAAAGATAGGTCGGATAAAGCGAAGGCCGGTTAATCCGGAGCCGGTTAAGAGAGGTTTTACAGTATTACCAATCTTAGGATGGTAACACATATGATATGCATGCAAGAACTTTTATGAATCAACCTCCCCTCCCAGGACAAAATTTTGCCTGCCTTAATGACATAACACAGTCACACACACAAGTATATAAATATAGTAGCGCACCCAGGATTTTTTTTTTTTTGGGCTGGGGGAGACCAAGTCAGTATTAAAGATGCATCGCACGTTGATTTTTCCGGATGCGAATATCCGCTGTCCCTTGCCTGAAAAATCCGTACGAGATATCCAGCTCTAATGATTGAAGAAATTCTAAACATACTTTTTAAAATCAGAATGCTTCGAAATACATTGTAAGTTTCTTATTTTAGAAATATGATAATTAAAATTTGCAAAGTATATTTGACGTGGTGGATAGCGGAATATTTAGCGCAGAGGTCGGATCGGATTTCGGATATCTGAAAGTCTTCCGGATAACGGATATCCGATGCCTTCTGGAGGAAGGGGACTGGTCCCGTCCTTACCTCCCTGTCGGTGCACCCCTGTATAACGTGGGGTGAGTACTACAACTAGGTAACTACAAATTTGGCGAAATCTGGGTAATTGCACAGATAAATCCCATTAGGTGTGGTCCACACCATACTACAGCTAGGTACATAGGCGTAACCAGGGGGGGGGGGGTTGGTGGTTCAAACCCCCCTCCCCCATTGGGTATTTACTTATTTAGGCACACAGAAAACTTTCTGGCTACGGCCTTGCAAAGCACATATTTTTTTTCCCTAAGAAAATTAAACATATGCATATGATTTTATTTCCTCTTTCTCTGAAATGTTGTGATCATGACCGAAGTATGCAGCTCATAATAAAGAGAACCTTTCATCTGGTTATAATCAACCCCCTTATCACCTTGGGGGGGGGGGGGTTACAGCGAAAGGTGGCTTCAATCACCCTACCACACACAGACAAACAGAGATCCTTTCAATCACTCCAGAGGGTTTTCTTTCCTTCTTGATGTCTTTTTTACCCAAAGGCAGCAATTTGGGAATACAATCGCACAAGTAATAAATTTCGTGGAAAATATTCTCTACTATGATGGAGTTTTGTTTTCTGATAAACAGGTGTTGTAGGCACTGAGGTCTGAAAATGAAGGACCCCTAGCCAACAATTGTCCAAATGGGTTAAACCCTCAAGCTAGGAAGGGATGCTCATCAAGAGACCTGAAGAGCAGTTTGTATTTATTTATGACTTCCTGTCCAAAAACCCATTTTGGTAAAATCTTTTTTGTAGACGAGCCGATTAGAAAACTGATGAACTGTATTTGCGTTGCATTCTCATTTACAGATGTTCTATCATCTCTTATATTTTGAATGTTTTTTTTTTCTTATTATGGTCCATCACTGATGGCATTACGACTCTGGAAATCATCCGTTCAACGTTTCCAATCTCACTGCTACGGTTTAATGTTGCATTTTAATTTACAATCAAGTATTATTTATATTTTAGCTAAATCTTTAATTATTTTCGATACACAATAATGTTTGCACTCCAGTGATGGACGTCATCAAAAAAAAAAAAAAAGAAAAGAAAAGAAAATTTGATTCAGACGCTTCCACTTCTGAGATATGTTTTGTTACAAATTGAACAAAATTTTTAGAAATTTATTGTGAATATGAGGAGTTTTGTAGTGGAATTTGGATTTCTTTCTCTAAAATTCCACTATTTCCCAGTTTTAATATTATGAATGCCTGGACATAGAAGATTGCTTAGCGCTAAATATTGAATTTTCTATTGCGTTTGAATTAAAATCTAGTAATGAATGCTTAATGTTTTTGTGAATCAAGGCCGCATCCAGAGGAGAAGGGGGACCGATGGGCCCCCCCCCCCCCCCACAAAAAAAAATCTTTTGCAATGTATCATATATTCCTCCCTGAAACTTTGCTTAACATAAGTGTGTCGAAGTCTTGGACCCCCGAAAAAAAATTCTGGATACTGCCTTGGCTCCGGAGCAGGGGGAGCATGTTAAGAATTAGGAAGGGCATTGTATGCTTCAAAACCATACACTATATATATACATATCTATAGATATATATGACTAGAAATGATGTTAATATGAATTTTTTTACATATATGATAGCTTTTTGATGTATATATAGTAGATGTATGTTTAGATCTTTGGTGAAGTTAGAAGAGTGGGTGTTTGGGGCTTCTGCAACTTAAATTTTTGTAACTGGTCTTACATCTATAATGCTTAGGCTAACTCTGGAGGTAAGGATTCGAGGTCTCTCCCCAGGAAACTTTTTGAAATCTTCCTAGCAATGCAATTTCGGGATACTTTGGTGATGTTAGAGGAAACAGAAAGGAGTTTGGTTACTCTCCCCCTGCAATTTTTTTCAAAATAAAGTCTTATATCTCTTAAGTTACTTTTGGTGTCGCTCACACTCTCAGAAACGCATGCTCAAATCTCACGAAACTCTCGTCGTATTTGACGAAATGGCTTCGTGAAAAATGCTCCGAGTAAACCTTTCGTCGAATTGGCGAAATTTGTGTGGTAACTTTTTTAAAGTCACGTGATCGCACGAGGAAAGTCGTTATAAATGACGAAATTCTCTTGACGATTGAAGAATCGTCGAAAATGAGGATTCTATTTTTGAGAGTGCATGATAGTGTTCAATGTCCGTTCCCTGAAAGTGTTTCTGAAAGTAAAGTGTCTTAAAAGCGTAATTTCTCTTTTTTTTCTTTTTTTTAAAGCTTGTGATCTGAATTTTTTTGCCGGGGGGGGGGGAGGAGTTGACTTGTTCCGAGGGGGTAGCTCCCCCCCCCCCGGGGAGATGCCTGAAATAAACACGGAGTATATCTTTAGAGACAAGTATTTATGACTAGTAAATTTTCAACTCTTTTACACTTATTGGGTTTAGTCTGTACATTTTTAGGATAACCCCCCCCCCCTTTCACCAACCCTAGTTACGCCTATGACTAGGTATCTGTTGTAGACTAAAACTAGGTAACTGATTTTTTTTTATGATACATTAAATTTCAAGGACTGTTTTTCGTCAATTCTTACAAAAATGTGGTCAAAACGAGACATAAATACTTCTAATTAAATATAATCCAGAAATGGTAGTAAAATAACTTTTAGTTTAGTCTAAACAATCTTCCAAAATCTTAGCAAAACTTTAATTTGCGTTTTTCTCGAAACAGCTGAATTGTAGTTACCTAGTAGCAGTATTGACCCCACGATATATAGATATATATGCATACATATTCTTGAATTGTATTTTATGTTTATACAATAATTTCACAAAGAAAACTTAGAAAGTATGAAACAGTTTCAGAAGTCCGGCCAAAAGCATATTTTAAAATTATCATAATAAGTTTCGTTATCTTTGCTAAAGAAGCAGGACGCTATAAAAATAAAACTTCAAATTTTATTACATTTATCAATCAAATTATTCCACTAAAGATTAAGAAATTGTGCTTCAATTGATTGAGAAATCTTTTACACATACATAATCTAATCAGACTAGCCTTGTGCCGTTTTGGATTTAAAAAAAAACGAAAATAAACTATAATGGAAGTCGATGTTTTTATCAAACCTTCAGATCTCAATTTCTCGCATACATGAAAACTTATATCAAATAATGTTATATTGTGAGTTTAGAAACGAGACATTGTTTTAAATTGAATTACGGCGAAAGCAATTTGTGTGGAAGGTAAAATTGTGTCTGTTTTACTTGAAAGATATAAAAAATCGGAACGTGATAAAGGTACTTCTTTTATCGTGCAACAAAGCAACTTGTTCTGTGACTTAGTACCTATGAATACATTTCAAAATTTCCGAGCCAGAAATCGAGATATAAAAAAACTGTTCCATTTTATAAACATTAAATTTATTATTTCCTCGTTATAACAGTAACTATAGCTTTTGGTTGATTTCAATTTTTTTTCTTTTCAGAAAAAAAAAAGCAGAACATTTCTCTTTTCTCATTCATCAATTTTTCTTTCCTCGTCAGAAAAATGCAAATCCTAAATTAAGCTGTAATTTGCACTGTTCAGTTTCTCGCTCGTTTAAATAAACGGTAAAATAAATGATTTATTTTTCAGTAGATTGAAGTATTGTGATAAATAAAACCTACATTTACGTGAAACTTATTTCTTTGCATTTTTGAGGATTGAACAGCGAATGATTAATTAGTATGATAAAATATTGAAACGTATTTTACTTTTTCTACTGTTTTCTTTCCTTCCTTCTCTTTTACGAGAAAAATATACGTTTCAGAAAGAAATTCCTCTGAATTTTCCATATTCAAAATGTCGTTACAACATTTCGGAATTTTAGTTATTTAGCTATCTCAGTTATTTAGCTCAGTTAACCCCTTCACTCTCGCTCCCGTCAAAATGACAAGCTGAGGTTTCGCCTTCCATTTCTCGCTCCCGTGATATTTCCGGGCTGGAGTGTTTAAAATTTCGAAATAAAAACAAATTAAAACTTAAAAATGAATATATTTTTTGTTCATACACATATTTTAATATAATTTTCAGGGATTAAAAAATAGGCACTTTTATGACCGTTTTCTTGAAAATTACCCGACCATTAAGGGGTTAAGGATAACAGAAAAAAGGATTTGATCACATTCGGACACACACATTCCTAGAAACACACACTCAGAGGCAGATTTCAAATATGGTCGAACTGTGCGTCGCACTTCTTCAAGCATGTAAAGCCGTTAAAATTCAAAACTGAACATTTTTCGAGTTTTATATCCCTTGAAAAATAAAAGAAAAAAAGTCGCACTCTGTGTACAGTCTTTTTTTTATTTTCATACAAAAGAAACTTTGCGGTATGAAAAGAATTTTAAAAGTCTAATATGTTAAGCGATTTGTCACAAATTATGTTCATTTCAATTATTTCAAGATTAAAAAAAAAAAAAAAAAGAAAAATCGCTTTTCTAAAGCAAAATCATTTCTATTTCAATAGGCTTCTATAACCTAGCGTATTTAATGCCTAATCCGTGTAACGTTGCTAGACCAACTGTTCATTCAACTTCTGTCTAGGTCACTTTCTCTGCCTAGGTTTCTCAACCTGGGGGTCGAAATTTAACCAAAAAAATTACAAAATCCTTTTATCAAATACGATATCTTAAATTATACTCGAGTATTTTAAAATTCGGTATACAGTCAAACCCGCTTAACGGAATATAAGGTTAAAAGAATATCCCTCTTAATGTAATAAAGTTTCAATGTACCAAAATATAGTGCATTGTTTCTGTGTTCCCGGATAATAGTATATCTCGCTTATTAGAATCATTTTTCGCGGCACATTGGCTATTGGCTATTTCATTAAGCGGTCTCGACTGTAGTGCAAATAAAATATTGTAGCAAAAGGGGTCGCACCACTGAAAAGGTTATGGAACTATACTCTAGGTATAGCTCAAAGCTAAGTAAGTATCATTGTCTATGAGTATTGGGAAAGCAGCGTTGCCATATTTGCCTGTTTGACTCTGCTGCTCTTCGACTACTTACTTTTACTTATGGAAAGAAGACCGTGTGAGTGTGCCCTCAAAGCAGAAAATGCTGAAAAGCAGAATGTACATCTCAGAACTGCAGATAAGTCGTTTAATAATTTAAAATACATTGGGAGCAACCTGAAATATTTTTTAGAAAAACAATCTCTTTGTTTCTTCAAAACACTGCTAGGGGACCGTTCATAAATGATGCCACGCTTTTTTTCCACATATTTGACGCCTCTCCCCCCCCCCCTTGTCACATGTCACGCTATGTTGCATAAGCAGGGATGTCACACTTCTTGTTACCCCTCCCCTTGTCACACTTTGTCACAATTTCACGAACCCCCCCCCCCTCCCCCTCGAAGCGTGACATCATTTATGAATGATCTTTAGGGAGAAATTTTGTAACGTAAAATTTTTACGTTTACGAGAATTCGAGTGAACCTCAATGAACTAAATAAAGTTAATAAAAAAGAAAATCTGGAAATCGAAAAATTTGTAGATAGAAGGTATTGCAAGATCACCCACGAATGCAACTGATCTGCAGATTACACCCCAAAACCTGTAACATTTTATTACGTGTTTAGCACAGACTCGTAGTATGTGCATATATCCTTCAGAGCATTTTCCAGGCAGCTGCAGATAGATCTGTCTCAGAACAAACACTGAGCAATAATTTCAGTTTGAGTGTTTGATAATTATCTCACTTACATCTAGTGTTTGGCAGTAGTTAACTAGAAGTAGTTAACTACTAGTTGTAACTACTTTTGTTTTGAGCTAGTTAACGTATAGTTAAACTACTTTTTTCCCAACTACTAGTTACAACTACTTTCAAAATTCCAACTACTTTCGAAAAAAAATTTAAATCCATTTTTGAAAAAAATAACTATTTTTTAAACATTAAATTATTCAAATTTTTAGCTTAGGAATATTACTGACACAAATGTATTTTTTATGTTACGTTATGTAATGAAAAAGAACTCATGAAAAAATCATAACATTTATTGCAGTATTTACGCAAATTAGAAAAAGCTTTCTAATATAGTCAATAAATAGTTATTGATTACAAGTACTCGTTACAAAGATATTCTGTTAATGAATTGGGGTTGGGCAGAGGGAGAATTTTAAATTGTTATTAAGAATGAACCCCTTCATTTTACAAAAACTGCTGAAAAATTGTTATTTCCTAAAATCATAAATTAACTTTATTAAACAAATACATAGTATTAAAATAAAAGTATAAATTTAGAGAAAAAGGTTTTGTCTTTATTCATAGTCTCTTTATACATTAGTTGTTCAATGTTATTTGGAAATATTCAATTTTTGAATGTTTTACAGGAATTTCTCTAAAATTGTTTTAATGATTAAAAATAATATTGAGTTGAATTATTACGATTAAAACAAGCTTAAAAGTGGAAATTCAAATGAATTATACTTTTAGAGAACAGTTAACTACTAATTACAACTAGTCTCAGAAAAAAGTAGTTAACTACTAGTTGTAACTAGTTTTGTTTAGAGTAGTTAGTAGTTGGTAGTTAACTACTTTTTGACGAGTAGTTGCCGAACACTACTTACATCTATATTATTTTTCATAGAAATTGTCTGAATATTTTAGATTATCAGTGTGAATTCTTCAAGAAATGTGAATGGAAAAGTATAATAGAGAAGCAGCAACATAGCGAGACAACCTTTCGAAATTTCGCGTAGGTCAATTATTCCGCGACAGACTTCTTGGTAGCCCATATGTAAGCTATTATAAAATAATCAACAAGAAAGAAATTTAATTTCAAAAAGTGAATTTTGAATAAGTATTTATTCAGATTATAATAATAACGAATTTTAAGTTATTTGTTTAGCAGTTCGCATGCCACGCTGCAGAAAATTTGACATTTTAACGTAGTGTAGTTTTAAACCTACAATTCTACCTTCGATAAATATTCCACTTCAATTTTTCTTCAAACAAATTTACTTTACTTTCCTCCCCTTTCCGAAATGCAAAAAGTCAAAAATATTAAAGTTAAACTTACAAACCGCAGAACCTTTTCCCCTCAGCCTCTTCAATCATTTTGTTCTGCTCGTTCCATCTCCTTTCTGTGGGTACGAACGCAACCATTCATTCAACAACTTTCTTTTTCCTTCTTCACTTCAAACAAAAAATAAAAAACACCGGATATAATTGAGCGTGTTCTCAAACCAGGGAGTATTTTGAGGTGAATCCATCGGAGGTTGTGGAAGAAAACAATGCGTGCTTTCCGTAAGAGGGGGAAAAGCTGAAAAATTTATGGTAATAAATTTTGGCAGCTCTGATCGATGTTCAGTATATTTTAAGGACTTCAACTTCCGCAATCAACGACTTCAGTCAAATAAGACTACACGAGAATTTGAGCTCGCTTTTAGCATACGTTTTGATCTTGATGTTTTATTATTGTTATGTTTTATTATAAATATTTCGAAAACCTTAATTTTCAAGTTAATAAACGATTCTTTTAATGCTCCTTAGTGCAATAAGAATGCTCAACTTGAAATTATATTATTACTTTGCCGTAAGGTAATCTTTATGTCGCTAAAAAAATTAATGAATGAAATTTTCCGAACTTAACACTTTATTAAATATCGCTTACCCACGATCATACCCAAGGGGTTGTGGACATTCCCGGGTGTATAACCTCCCCCCCCCCCTTGTTGTAGTGCTATTTGTTTTCTTCCCGGGACCCAAGATTGAATAAAGAAAATTCTCAAATTAAGCCGTTGTTGTGCTGCTTTGTTCTTCGATATGATATAATTACGTAAAATAGCTGCACATTAAGATTACTTTGAAGATAAATTAAAATATTATGTGTTACTGGATGGTTACGAATAGAAAATATTAAAATAAAAATAATGCCAAAACAGCAACCTTTTAGCTAAAAAGAAAAACATCAACGTTTTAATTAGATTGCTAAATTTTACAGCATGATATTTAACTTTTAGAATAACAAATGCTTATGCATGTGCTTTAAATATGTACTACATATCTACATATTAAGCCAAAAAAGCCAAGGACTGCAAAAACTATTGAAAGTGAAAATCTTAAAAAAATTATTATTTCGGATCTTTTACTACTGTAGTGGTTCCGTCTAAGCGTTAAACTTCTGAAAGCTATAGAGTTTTTTACTGTATTTTATATGGTTTGAAGGTATTAATTTTAAAAAATGCAGTTTTAGACAGTATTCAGATTTGAACAGAGTTAAATTAGTCTGCTTTAGAGATAAATTAAGACTTTCAAATACAATAAAAGTATTACTCGAAATAAAATTCCAAAACTGCGCGCGATTCATCTCATAGAAGTATATCGGAACTCAGCACCGGTACGTTCTACAGCCCCACTATACCCCTGCCCCATCAGCCGAATGTTTTGATTTCTAATAGAAGCCATTTAAAAGACACGCATTAAACTGCCTCCCAAGTAATATCCTCCCTGCCCTTTAACATAATCTTTCGTGAATACGCTATACTGCGTGTAACTGACACCGTCACTGAGCTATTTAACTAACCAGAATGCTATCTGCTACTAAGAATAACATTATGTTGTCTGTAGAATACACTGTTGCTTGATTAGCTTAATAATTACGGATCCAAGTTGGCTTAACATTGAGCGCAGTGGTGAAGTGGTTTGAATTTCATTATCATTATTTTTTTAAGTGGAATGTGTGCTGGGTTAGGTTACTCCAATCTTTAAATCAAGGGCAGCTAGGGAGTTCTCTATTCCATCCCTCTCTCCTGTTAACACGAGGTCTTAGGGTTGCCCTCCCCGGGCGCGGGGAAGTGAAGTCCGACGAAGGCTCATTACCGCTCCGAGATAAGTTTGCTGGGCGCCAGCCCAGCTTAACTAACTCATGCCCGTGTGGGCCTGGCCCTCCTTGATACACCTATGCTTAAAGAGTATCATTAGAGGGTTGTGGTTCCCTGGGCAGCTGTTTTAAGCCATATTTCCGATCCTACTATATAGTAGCATATAATATACACGTACACGTACGGACTGTTATGAATAAAGACTGTTATGAGTTAAAAAATATTCGCCCGATGTGACTCCTCATCGCTGCACTTCAACAGCTTAAAAGTTGCCATTGACGATCAACACTCCTTCGTCCCGTCCCCCCCCCCCGCCCCAAAGACGCATTTTATTGATTTAATTATAATAAAATATTCCCACTGAAGCGTTGCCCGTCATAGAAGCCTTTTGTGAATACGCTATACTGCGTGTGCCTGACACCGTCACTGAGCTATTCAATTAACCAGAATGCTATCTGCCACTAAGAATAACATTATGTCCCAACTGAAGCGTTGCCCGTCATCTCTTGAACGCCTATGTATGCAGAAAACGTATTCTCGCAATCCCCCCCACCCCCCTTTTCTCCGAAAAAATTCAGTGATAAGAACTTCAAATATCTCCCCCTCCCCCCCCCCAACCCCCCGAAAAAATGAATAAATAATAAGCTAATAATGAATAAATAAGTTTTAAGATAAATTAAGTCTAGAAATAGTACAGTTTTTAAAATGATTTCATCATTTCTTAGGGATTTGTATAATTAATGTACTTTCCAAACGAAATGTGCTTTTAAAGAGCATATTTTTGGTTTACAACTTATTTTGGAAAAAAAATAAACCATGTAAATAAAAAGCTGGATTTTTTTTTCATATGCGTAACTCAGAATAGAAATGCATTTTGTGTTTTACCGAATCGAAGACAATTTAAAATTGCATACATTCATACAAACCCGATTTATTCGAATCGCATCCTTATTTACCTCTTAGTCTTGACAAATGTTCTTAAGGGAAAAAGAACAGTTCCCTTTTGAGAACTTTAATGCATTTCCTTTGTTCTGCTTTCATGTATATTTCTAAAGGAAAGAGATCCCCAATGTTTCCACCATTTCACTTCTTTTCACATAGGCATCGATCTTTCAGCCGGAAAGAACACGAAAAATACCAGTTATTAATCTTTCCAAGCAACATCCCGTCGTGATGCCAAAAGAGCAAAACAAATTGATATAAAAAGTATTTTAATAACAATAATGACATAGTTATCTCTGCTTGGTATACAGAGATCAATGAGGAAGACAAGAAAGAAAAAAAGCTGAAAAAAGAAATTTAAAAAAAGGGGGTAATCTTAATGGTTTACCAAACCGGTTAGGAAAAAAATGTTTTTAATCTTGTCATCATGTTTCCTATAACTTGAAGGTAATTTTTCATTTGGAAAATTTATCTTTTGATTGAATATTATGTACGCTATGAGAATTTTTTTTCTTGTTAAAACATGTCATAATAATCGGCAACAATATATTTTATCATTCGATTGCTCGATAACGTATTTATTTCCTTTTTAGTGGTTGAAAGATTATTATATTAAAACTCTTTCGATTTTGTTTTGGTGTTATCTCTACTCCATAAGTAGGGCATAAAAATGCTCTTGAATTTCAGTACGTAATTCAATTATTTTATGTACGATTTTCAGCTAATATGGTCTGATTCCTCCTCTCCCTTGCATCGGAAAAAGTCAAAAAAGATTAAACAAAAGATATTTCTTTTGTATTGGATAAAATGTAAAAACATTGTTTTGCGTTAATCATATTACAGCGTAATTAATCGTTTACTGCAGTTGAAATTAGTAATTATCTCTATACTATCTATACTAATTACAAGACCCGGAACGTGATCTGCGCCCTTACTTTTTGAGAGCACTATTTCTGGAAAGAGTATTTTAGTTTTTGCGTATTATTATATATATTTTGCTTAGTTTTACTAGGGACTGATACGTAACATTTCCAAAACAACAAAAAAAAAAAGAAGGAGAAGAATAGAGATAAACTGCCAACAGCAACTTTCTGAAAATGCGGAGGTGGTAAGACTTGAAATGTGGTGAAAAACACAGTAATAAGATGCACGCTGTGGCCAACCCGATATGCTGTAGGAACCAATGATATGGTAGAACAGTATAAAATAGACTATTATGACCAGAACTCCAATTTACAAATTTCTTTTTTTTTTTTAATTTAAAAAAGTACGATGGTGATCGGGATTTAACTGTATCAGTTTATTTATTTATTTCGTTGATATTTGATTGCTTAAAATACATTAAATGGCCAAAAAAAAAAAAAAAAAATCCAAAACTGTTACTCTAGTCTCTGGGGTAAAGAAATTTCACGAACATCGTAGCAACATTGTAGTGAAAGTTTTTAACTAACTATCGAGTACGAGCAATGAACATAAGGAGTACAGCAATTGAAATGCAACCTTTGAAAACAGTAGTACATTTTGCAACGGACAACTTTTAAAGATAAAAATTAACTTTGAAAATCGCAGAATTTTAGTTACATTGTTTCTCAACTTTTGAGAATGGCGAATTCCCAAAAAACAAAAAACATGCGTAAAAAACCTTGTTATCCCTTGATGCAATATTTTATTTGTACATTTGAGCATAATTTAAGGTCTTTTATTTAATAAAATGATATTTTTTACCCTTTTGGTCAGATTAAGCCTCGCCCTCCCTCCCCGATACCTAAACGCGACCTTCAGGTTAAAAAAACGATGTTTTAGAATCATTTTTTCCAAATGGGGCACATTCCGAATGCCGAGAGAAAATACTACTCAGATATTTATCACAAATATTCTTAAGTATGGAAAAAGTGATCAGCTTTCATTAATAGCCACAAGTGTCGGGTAGTTAGCATGTCAAGTTTTTTTTTTTTTTTTGTAAGGCAAACAAAGCCATAGCTCAAAATTTACTTGAATCATCACGAAAGTTATGTTAATAAGATATTAAAAGGGTAAGTAATGTTCAACAGCGTAGAAATTCGAAACATAATGCATTTTTAATTTAATTAAA
The DNA here is from genome assembly GCA_038502835.1 of Octonoba sinensis. NCBI lineage: Eukaryota > Metazoa > Arthropoda > Arachnida > Araneae > Uloboridae > Octonoba > Octonoba sinensis. The sequence continues at coordinate 126,903,203 of CM076599.1, forward strand.
ATTATCTTGAAAATCGCTTCTCAAGCAAACCTTCAGTTTCGGAAAATCTTAACAAATTTTATCACGCTGACTGCCAACGCTGTTTGTAGTTTATGGGTCTCCAGACGATAGTTTAATTTAGTTACAACAGACTATACAAAACATTTTATTAAGTACCAGCGGTGCCCTCACGGCGTTGCCCGGGCTGAATTTTAAAAACGTCGCCTACGGCGCTGTTCTTGCTAAGAGTATAAAAAAAATCTCCTGCGGTATAAAGCCTGCATTGTTTGAAAAACACCGTGTGTCTATTTGTCAAAAAAAAAAAAAAACATTAGACATTGTCAATGCAATGCTTGAAAAAGTAATATAACATGTAGAAGGATCAATTAAGAAAACTTGGGAACAATTCCATCAGTAAAGTCGGATTAGTCACCAGAGGGTAATTAAAACTGCCAAATTGCAGCACGGCGTCATTTGCTGCGTTACTTTTCATCTGGAATGAGTCTTAGTCTTGGCGATGATCTTAGATTGATTGCAAGAATAAAATTGCAGTATCATATTTATTTTATTTCCCAGCCATGGTGAACTGTTGTCTCGCAGGCGATGTTTATTTAAATGCTATTGCTAAATCAAGGAAATCGTAAAATCGGGGAGACGGAACTTTTATCAAGTCCAATCTCGAATTTAAAAACTACTGCTAATTTGAGAAAAACTTTAAATCAAAAATATGCGTTATTATTGTTTTGTCTTTATTAAACTGAACTATTTTGAAAAATAAGTTTCATATTGAAACCTAGCGGTACCCGCACGGGACTGCTCGTGCTGAATTTTAACCGTACCTAAAAAATGTATGCGCAATTTTGTTAGTGTGTTCCGATTTATCGCCAATGACTCATTAAAAAGTCAAATTGTAGCGTGTCATATTCGCCACGTTATTTGAAATCTAGTATAAACCAAACGTATTCCTATTCTGGCGATATTTATTTAAATGATATTGCTAAGTCAAGGAAATCGTTAAATTGGGGAAACAATACTTTTATCATACTTATATCTCGAATTTAAATATATCAATACTTATATCTCGAATTTAAAGCCTATTGCTAATTTGAGAAAAACGTTCAATCGAAGGTATGCTTTATTATTGTTTTTCCGTTGAAAACTAAACTCATGTCTCTCTATTTTAAAAAATAAGTTTTATATTGAAATTAAGCAAACACTAATTTCAATATAAAAATAGACTTCAGAGTTGAGGAAACTGCTAATTATTATTTTTGGATGTAGGTAAGCCTTAAGAAATCGAACTAAAAAGCTTATAACTGGCGTTCTTATTGACTTGGAAACTTCGAACAAATTTCATCTTGTGCATAAAAATCAGCGCTTTCGATCGATATATTATATTGATATGTGCAAGGTTTTTACCACCCCCATATTGGAGAATTTATGTAGAAATTTGAGTAAATTTGGAATAAAAAAGGAACTACCTGTCGGATTTTTTTCTAACGGGTCTAGAAACCTTCGCAGGCGTGTCTTCTTCAACTTCCCAAAATTTCATGGCGATCGGGTGAATGGTGTAGTAATGCATAAAGGACAAACACACATACATTCATTTTTATATATATAGAAACAATTTCTAACTTTCAATAAAGGGGCCGTTCATAAATGACGTCACGCTTTTTCCCCATATATTTGACCCCCTCCCCCCCTTTGTCACAATATGTCACTTCAGCGGACCCCTCTCCCCCCTTTGTCACGCGTCACGCTGTGTTGCATAATGCATGGTGTCACACCTTCTTGTTACCCCCTCCCCTTCCCTTGTCACACTTTGTCACAATTTCATGAACCCCCTCCCCCCCCTCGAAGCGTGACATCATTTATGAACTATCTCAAATGTATTGAAAAATGAAAAAAAGTCGGCAACAACGAGACATCTTGCAATTTGGTCTCTCAACAAGTTCACCTACTACGAGTTACCTCGTAGGTTGGTAGTCAACGTATTAAGAAATAAGACGCTTACTTTTGCGCTGGAACAATGTACGGTAAAAACAACGTTAAATTGCAAAAATAGCGCAGTAGTCACAATGCTGAGCAGCAAATCTAATGTAAATAAATATAAGCTAACATTTAAAAAAATAAAACCTACTTTCGTGCAGATGTGACGTTATTAGAAAGCAGAATTACAAAAATAGTTCACTAGGGGGCCTCGGTGGCCGAGCGGTCTTAGTACCAGTTTCCGCTCGCTGCTTGAGAGCAGTAACGAGGTCGTGGGTTCGATTCCAACCTTGCCTTGGGTGTATTTTTGTTATTTCCTCTCTTTGTGATGTAATAAAATCCTTCATGTATTGTCTTGTGCTAGCTGTCATATTGGACGACAGTTCATAAGCAAGTCCTGCGAGACTAAGCACACGAACTGGAAAATAAATGTACTTCAATTCAATTCAGTAGTGCACGAGTCACAACGATAAGTAGCAGTCAAATTATAACTCAAAACGGTTTCTGTATTAAAAGGGGTTGCTTTGTGGCCATCAAAACACACGTATACAGCATTTTTTACAATTCCGTGTTTTAATCACGTTGCTTTTGCCATTTATTATAACGACATTTTTCGTTGAAAGTTCAGCTTTTACGTTAATTATCTCTAAAGTTTGGTAGTCTGCTTTAAACGGCTCCCAGCTGATAAGAAGTGAATGATTTTTTTATCCTTGCTTTTGGAATGGTTTATATAAAATCGTATTTTTTTAGTTTTCCAAATAAATTTTTGCATCTAAAATAGCTACTGAAATTGTAGTAGCGTTGCCGCGTCAACTTCATAAATTTTAATAAAATATTTGAAGGTCTTACTTGACGCGTTCGGTTCTTCTTACGTCAGGAAACTGATATCCGTATTGGTCATCAAGCACAAAATTGGCCTTTATTTACAAACAAACATTTCATTTAACTCTACTTACAGCATTTAGAATTATTTACAGAGCGGCTGTCTCTTTTGTTACATCGTCTTAGCCGCTTGGTTCACAGACTAAAAAAGCAAAAAACTTACAATATTATTAATTTCTTTGCAGACGATGAAAATACTAATTGTGAGTAGGATGCCTGTCATCTAGTGGCCAGAATGGGTCAAGAGTATCGTTTATACGACGGCGAAGGGACTATCTAAAATCATATAAACGATAACACCGTATAATCTATTTACTCTTGTGACTAAATCTAAGGATTGAGACCACACTAAAGTCAACGTCGTATAAACGATCTTCTTGTAAACGACGTTCTATTATATTTGACAATGATCCAAATCTACTTATCGTACTGTCTTTGCAAATGCGGGATTTTAAACAGTTCTTTCCAAAATTTACTTAAATAAATATTTAAATATTCTCTCGGAAATTTAAATCATAAAATGATGAAATATTTTTTTCTAGAATAAAGTTATATTCGACAGCATACACTAAATGATTTAGTATTGAAACAAAAACGTAGCGCAAAATGCAGTTTAAGAACAACGAGGTCGGATTCAATCTGATAAAGGAAAGTTATAATTTCCAGACTAATTTGCAATTTCAGAAACCCATTAAACGTTATCAGTAAATTCAGCAACATAACGAGCATTCGGAATAATTGTCAGGCCGACGCACACAAGGACGCGTAATTTGCCGAATCCTATTATTGGTTTCAGGAAATTTATATTAAATTCCATTTCGAAAGAACATTGTAATATATTTTGCGCAAAAGATGAGGCAGGATGAAGTTATTATATCATTCCGCAATGCGAATGGATTGAAATAAAACTAATGGGATGAATTCTCCGAGCGCGTCATTTCAAAATTTTCCGGAGGGGGGGGGGAGCAAAGAGCATAAACTCAATGTATATTGCATTAAAAAACAACAAAATACATGTAGATACATATAAATACATTATGTTTTCCAATCCAGGTAAGCAATTGACCCCTCCTAAGTGACGAGCCAGGATTCCTCATTCGGAAATCGTCATAGTTTTAAGGCAGTAGAAAGCCTCTCAAATTCGGACATCCGAATTTCAGAATTCTTCAAAATTGTTTAGCGTGTCATACACTAAGTACGCAGCATATATATACTCTCAACAGAAAGAAATGTAAAAACTTCGTCTTACCTCGTATGCATGCACGTCTGAATACATAAGCCGTCGGGCGCAAGACCTTTAAACATCTTAAAGACACTTGAATCCTTCTTTGTTATGTTCGTAACAGAAATAAAGCTCGGTTCTAACTAAAACACTCATTTAATAATTACTAAACACTAAAAATATACAAACGAACAACTCACTCTACATAAAACATACACGTTTTAACAACAATCTAATTTCTCACTAACTACTAATGCAAGACAAACTTCTGCTAGCTCGATAGACGGCGCTTCCAAAGGGGCTGATGGGAAGTTGCTTTCGCAACACTCCGTACTATTCGCGAGCCGGTATTTGAATTGTATACATACAGCAGGTGCGACATAAAAGTAATGATGATGTGAAACAAAATAAAACTCACGTTTTTAGTCCTTTTAAGTTTAATCTCCTTCAAGTAGGCCCCCTTCTGATTGTATACGCATATTCCAGCGCTTCTGCCACTGCTGGTAATATTTCTGGAACTCATCTTCTGGGAGGTTCTTCAAGACCCTCATCACAGTTTTTTGCACATCTTCTGTTGCACATTCTTCCTTCCCGTGAAAATGACGGGCTGAGGTTTCGCTTTCTATTTCTCGCTCCCGTGATATTTCCGGGCTGGAGTGTTTAAAATTTCAAAATAAAAACAAATCAAAAATTAAAAATGACTATATATATTGTTCATACACATATTTTTATATAATTTTCAGGGATAAAACAAAATAGGCACTTTTATGACCGTTTTCTTGAAAATTACCCGACCGTTAAGGGGTTAAAAAGAGTACTCCTTTACCACTATTCTGAATTTGAGATAGAGAAAAAAATCACACCGGCTGATATCCGGAGAATAGGGTTGCTTAGATAATACCGATGATACTTTTTGAGGATAAAAATTCCTGTACAGACGCGCGTCGTTTCGCGAAATTTTTTCTGATTCCAAAACCCTAAGTTATTATTTGACGAACAGAGTTTCTCGATTAATGTTTAGTTTCTCCGCCAACATTTTCACGGGTAATCTTCGATTAGATTCGCCTTCTGTTAAACATTTGGTTTCAACTAAAGCTGAAGCTACGTCTGCGCAAGCTGCAGGGTTACCACAAATTACAAAGAAAATTCAGGCCGTGGTAACCTAGTGGTTAGGATTCGGACTTCCACCTGGAAGGTCGCGTGTTAGATACCCGCTGAAGACCCACCATGCACACTTAGGGAGACGTGCATGTAAAATCCGTGGACCCCACTACCTTCACTACTCGCCTCCGTATGCAGGGCATCCCTAAGGCCTAGTGGTAACAGGGAAGGAGGTTGGAGGGAAAAAGTCTTATTACTTTATTGTCGCACCTAGTATATGTGTGTGTGTTACAAAAAAAGAACGTTATGTATATTTCCTGTGTTGTATATTATTTCTGGCCGGACCCCACTTGTTACTTTTGTTCATTAAGTGCTTATCCTCCTTATGAGATAAGAACTCATGTCTGCGTACAAAGTAAAGGAAAAAGTTCGGTGGAAAATCCAAAATAATGAAGCTGCGAAAATGAAGACCTTTCTAAAAGAATATTTGTATTAAAATTTATACTTCTTTAATATTACATACGTGATCATGGCGTAAATAACAAGTGGACAAATTTGCGGGGCGGGGGTAAATTAGCTTTGAGACTAACAAAAATACTAATAACACGAAAACGTTCGAAATTTGGAATTGCCGAAGTCAGTATTTTATACTGTATATATATATGAATTCACATCCAACCATTAGTTTTTTAGACATATTACATACTTCTAGTTTTATAAATACTGCTAATGCGATAACCCCCATAATTTCCCCACAACTATTTTTGTCAAATTTTCGTTCTCGCTTTGACGAATATTACACAAAACGTTTCCCTAGTGTACGACAAAAAAGAACTGAAATACAATCTTTGGTAACAATTAAGCACTAGGTGGTAAAGTGAGAAAAAATGAACACTTACCGCTTTGAGTTAACATGATGTGCGGCAGGAAAATTGCAAATTTTTATTCGTGAAAAAAAACAAAGGATTACGCACAAAAATGAAAGTACTGTATTAAAATTTCATAGGTTATTTATTATATGATGTCATATTGGAGTCATTGACAAAAATTGTTAAAAGTCAAAACATAAACGAAATTGATCAACATATAACCATGCTTTCCATGAATTGATCAACTAGGTAGAGTCGCCACCATTCGTTCTGTAGAGCAGTCTGAAACTCTGTGTGTGGGGGGGGGGGGGACTGAGTGTGAGAATCGTGCAGGCACAATACCACCAAGGGTATTCTAAATCTCTTCAATGGGATTAATTGTCGGCTGAGGATGCCAACCACTCCATATGCGTAATCCCCTTACTCCCCACATAGACGTCGATGATGACTTCTCTATGTGTGTGTGTGGGCACGCATTAGGATCCATTAACACAGAAGCACAACCAACTCCTGTAGTATATGAGTTCACAGCCGCCACTAAGATTTCATCTCGATATTTGATTGGGGGCTCTGTCTATAGGTGTACATTGCACAGATCCTCGATATCCTAACGAAATCATGCTTTTCCATTTCGGAATACATGTTGTTTAGTAATGTTATGGGCCTGATTACACCTGTCTGGTTTTTCCCCCCACTTGAACTTGGGTTTCAGAGCAAAACTCGACTCGTCTGTGAATACAAGTTTGCTCCAACCAGACACTGGAATTTCCGTGGGGTTCAACGGAAAAAGGAACTCACTCTTGTGAGTACAACCATTCATGTCTAGCCCTCGACACGTAGTAGGGGCAGACATTGTCTTACGATGGACTCTACAAATACAAATGTTGCAAGTGCAAATATCGTTCTTCGACTCTTACTTGGTTTAACAGTAATATATTGACTTCCGTGGGGGTCGTAAAAGCTTGGGTCACCACAATTGTTCAGACAACTGTGGACGGGCTGAGAGGTTTTGAGCTCTGCTCCGGCACCCGATTAATCACAGGATTGAGGAGGTAGGTCCTTCCCCCGCCCACACCGAAAATGCAGTTGCCCTCACTGTTGTGTATTCTTTCCTGTATCGTTATGTACGATCTGTCATTTAGCCGTGAGTCTACACGTGGGGACTCGAACGAAGAACACAAACTTTAAAATAAATCTATCGATGGTATTTGTAATTGAGGCCTAAAGTTATTGCCAATGATTTATCGCCCTTCCCCGAAAAAGAATGTTTTTAATTTAAAATAAAATATGCTATCAAATGTTATTTTTAAAATTATTTCTTAGCTTTAAATCCAACAAAAAAATATTGGAGAAGTTTTACATGGCATGGATTCAAATTGGAAAAAAAAAAAAACAGCGTACTAAGGTATGAATTTGTCACTAAAATGGTAAATTCACAAATGCTAATTTATGTTTTAATATGTTGTTTTTCCTCGGAGTACAGAGAGCACAAAGCTAATCTTTTACGGCATATATACGTATATATATTCCTCGCTTTGATTTATTTCCAGTACTCCTTTATTTACATTGCACTTGACAAATGTTCTCATGGAGAAAAGAACACTTTTCTTTGAGAACTTTAATGCATTTCCTTTGTTCAACTTCCACACAGGTTTCTAAAGAAACGAGATCTCCATTGATTCTATTCTATCACTTCACTTCACTTCACTCAGTCATCGATCGTGCAGTAGGGCCGAAGAGAGCACGAAAAAAAAACATTAGTTATTAATCTTTTCTGAGCAACGTCCTGTCGTGACTGCAGGCAGACAGCAAACTCCCCCAAAAAAAAGTAATAATAACTATTTTAATAACAATAATAACGTGGTTATCTGTGCTCGCTTACAAGCGATCGATGTTTGACCAATAAATAAAGCCTCTGAATAAAAAAGCAAGACGAATTAGATGATAAAAAGGCTGGGCTGAAGCGTTTTTACAAGGTAAAATGAACCAAAAAAAGAAGTTTTTGGAATGTTATCGAGTTTCCGATTTTTGAATGCAGCTTCAGATGAAAAAGAATCTCATTTTTTATCTTCTATCTCATTCCCTCTTATGGAACATGCAACAAAAAGTTCTTAAATGAAAAAGTGGCAAGGGATATTGATTGTTTAATATACATAAATTATGAGAGCAGATGTTCGGCTACAAGTTTAACGTTAAATAACGTTGTTATAATTAAGCTGCTCGCACTTGAAGTATTGATTAAGTAACTTTTAATCAACTCTTTTATTTAATGTAATAGCAGGAAATATCAAGGGGATGGGCTTTCTGAAATGTAAAAATTAAAATTAAGTCTTCTGGCGGAATAAATTTAATCTTTTTTTCCTGCAGAGTGTTTGGTTAAATCATTGCGTTCTGGGATATAATACAACGTCTGTTCAGAGAACGGAAGAAAGTACAATGTGGGACATAAGTAATGACCCGGTTTTGAAGGGTTATAGAAAAAAACTAATACAGTTTGAGACTTAAAACTTTTTTTATTTTGATCTGTATTTAATACCATTTTTTGCATTAAGTGTTGAATACCACTTCAGCAAGATAGCGGCCTTCAGCACCAATACACTGATGCAGTCCATTTCTGAAGTTTTGGGAAACTTTTCTGCACATTTCAAGGGGGTATGGAGGATATTTCCTCGATAATTCATTCCTTCAGCTCTTCTAAAGTATGGGGAACTTTCTCCTTCAAATATCCCCACATAAAAAAGCTTAGGGACCGCAACATTACGCGGGATATTGACATGCACACGAAGATGCAGTTTATTCTCTCTGTGTGGAAAAATAGACTGCATCAGTGTATTGCTGCAGAAGGTCGCCATCTTGCTACAGTGGTATTCAAAACTTAATGTAAAAAAATGGTATTAAATGTAGATCAAAATAAAAAAAGTTTTAAGTCTCAAATTGTAATAGCGTTTTTTATATAACCCTTCAAAACCGGGTCATTACTTTTGCCCCACCCTGTAGTATTATGAAATTGTGTCTAATTTCTAGCTATATAACGGAGGAAACGAGGATTGGGAGCAAGGAGGCAACAACAATAACTAGATTGTATGGAATAACTGAACAATGATGCATTGTTTGTGGAAAAATTCGGCATTAAAAATGGCATTTCCGAAATTCTTATTTAAAGTAGAATACTCTTTCTGTAGGAGATTTTCTCTCCCCCCAGGACACAGCTCTGTATTATCGGTGGCATTCTTAGGAAGGGTGTCCCCTGGGAAGGTAATTTGTGGAGTCTCCCCCCCCCCCCGGGGGAGAAAACTCGTTGTTGTGTTGTATAAACTTGTAGTTTATATTATTTTCTGCAATGCAAAGAAAAAAAATCTTAAGAAATTCTATTTTATTAATTTATTGTTACTTTCAGTAAAGAACATTTATTTACAGTTATACATTGAAATAGTATCAGTAAAATTCTATAGTTCAAGTATGTATTTCTCAAAACCTCTGTATTTCATTTTGGGGGTCACCGTCCTGTCCCCCCAACGCCCGACAAAAGGGTATCCCCCGGGGTGGAACGCCCCCTCCGTCCCCTTCCACCTTCCGTAGTACCGCTATCCCCTGACCAATGAGTTAAATTCAATAAAAGAACTGCTGGAAGAAAACTAAGAGTTTCATTTTTTTATTCATTATTATTATTGTTATTATTTATATTTCTTTTTTTTTTTTTTTTTTGAACGAATTCAAAATAAAAAAAACGAAAAATACTTTGCGTTAAATCTGACTTTCAGCGAAAGGTTTTAAGACATTAATGCTCACCTGGGGAAAAAAAAACAAATAAATATATCAACTTGACACCCCCCCCCCCCCTTTAAATCGATTTTCGTACACGCATCTGCTTCATCTAAATACTGTTGTATAATAGCGAATCCCGTTCACAATGCATGAAACATATAACAGAGTTTGTAGAACATTATTGATACATTATAGTTAACATTCATGCTCTTACGTCGGTGAATTAAATGACACAAACCAGCTGGAATCTGAAAGATCTCGCCATAGCGAGTTTTGATCTAGAAACATTTGAATTGAAACATCACAAATTTTTCGACGAAATGTAATCTTCTGCCCTTTTGAATCCAAAAGCATTTGGAATTTTCTAGTCAAAAGTGTTAAATCCCGATGTTGCACAGTATTTGTAGGATCATTTCTACAATGTTGCAATAGATAATACATAATTTCTATGGTGTTGCAGTGCTTCTTCGAGAAGCGAGGGTGTGTGGTTGTTTTGGCACGTTATCCAACCGTCGTTCAGTTGTCTGATAAGAGTTTTACTGGTTTTCGCTTATTCAATGTTCATTTGCAGAGCAGCCCCCTTTGCAGAAAAATGGTTTCCCCGAACGTTGTTCTGCGTCGAAGTAAACTCCGTCTAGCTTAGTGTTTTCTAGTGAGGCTCTTTAACCCTTATACACACGCACTCATTAAACAAATAAAACATCAAAAATGTGTCTTTGTTCATATACGCGTGTTAGAAAGTTATATCTCCTGCTTTCCTAGCTTCTTTGTGAATTTTTGGTCTTGTCAAGAATTTTTAAACACTTTTACCGTTACAAAGTGCAATAAATAACAGAGGGACTGACACTTTTAAACTGAAAAAAGATTAATGTTTTTATTGGCGTCTGACAACCTGAATTGCAATCACAATAATTAAATTTATTGTAAAATGAACAAAAATGCACCAGAAAGATGCCTTATAGTGAGAACATGAATGTTTTAAATTCCTACAATTCCTTGTTCGCTGCACCCAATGCAGAAAAGCCAGATTTACAAAGAGAGTAATACTTTTTCAATATAGTTTAACATGAAGGTCCTGCAGGAAACTCGCCATACATTTCCAACATCGCCGAGCATTTGGCAGCAAATCTAGTTAGAGCAGTTTACGACAAATGACATCCCTTCCGTTTGGTCCTTACTTTCGTTTTATGTTAAAAAACGTTTACCTTAATCGCACCAAAAAGAAGTATAACTTCCAAAAAGAAAAACATGGTACTGTATGTAATAATATACTAATAGAGATAAAAGCAGTTTGATTTGTGTTTTCGCATCTGGTTCATTGCAGAATCATTTAGACTAGAGTTCGCCCACCAGTCGAGATTCAACGGTAATAATTAAATTTAGAATTGAAAACATTATGCTATTATTATATATGTATTCATCAAATTTGGCGATTATAACGTCAAGTTTTTTTTAATCATCCTCACTTAAAGAAAACGTACTGTAAATCATTATCACAGCAGGGCCAATTGCTCTCATAAATGTAGCCGTTTGTACTTCCGCTGACTTCGTACTAAGTTGAGTGGCAATTGAACAAAACTTAAATGTTTGCTTCCATATGCAATTCTCATTTTTCATTTCATTCTTTCAGAGAAGACTTCCCTCAAATTCTTATAATAATTGCTTTTAACATTACTGCTTGATGGCAACAAACTCTTATTAACAATGAGTTTTACATTTACTTCCTAATACTGATGTACTAAACAAATATAACATTACAATTATAAATGAGGCTTGCCTGACAAAAGAAAAGGGAATAATTAACTAATAATAAACTGTTTCCTAAATTTTTAATTCATACCATTAAAACTCGTGAACAGCTACTAAACAAAAAAAAACTAAGAAAATCGGTTGAAAAACAGATGAGAAAATGGATCAACACTGTTTCGTCGTTGCATATTTATGTATAGATGTGTCGCAGTTGCGATAAAATTTAATTGACGAGAAATTCTAAGAAGCATGTGTTGAAGCAACCACATGACAAACTAATCAACCCGTGCGCGGAAGCTATTCCCAGAAGCAACATTGAATTGACGTCAGAACCTCAAACGAGGATCCTCATCAAAACTCGACATTTCGTACCGGATATTAAAGCCGTAATCCACACTGAAATAATGAACACGTGGAAGGCTAAGTGTAAAGCTCCGACATAAATCGAGCTTAATACTCACAATCTGAATGTAAAAGCCCCTCTTATTTCTTTTCCCTCTTTGATTTCATGTACCTTATTGACCACCCTTCCCTAAATTGATTCACTGCTACTTCGTTCACTTGGATCTGTAGGTGAAAATAAATAAATATTAATCATGTTCCTATTTATAAATAATTTTTAAAATATCACTTTTTTTTTAGTGTTTAATTGAGCAGACTTTTATATTAATAAATTTCTTTAAATCTAAGTTTTTTTTTTCTAATCGGCTACTGTTGGCTTCTGCTAATTGCAGATCTAGTGTATTCCACAGAGATTGGTACCATCTCTTTCAGCGGCACAACAATGAGTGTGGCACCATCGCCGCATGAGAATTTCAACATCCACCTGTTCTTCATCTGAAAGGGTGAGCATCCGGACTCTGCTGATGAGAAATTGCACTAGGAATTTAATTTATCCGGGAGTACCCAAGACAAATGTCTACTCAAGGGATCTTTTACATGCCGCATAATCAGACGACATCAGCGAAGACGATTTTCTGCAACTTGGACGATGCACCAACACTGTCAAGCTCGATCCTATGACCTGGGGCGTACGAGTCCCGCGCCTTACCATGACGCCACCGTGCCGACAATCGAAAGACTGTAATTTTAACTAAAATTTTATCACTCCCTTAAATTAACCACACCAGCCTGGTCTGCATCCTCGTAAATACAGCCCTGCGTACATATGCATACTAATATTACTTTTTTCAGCATAAAAATACTTTTTGTTTTCCTCTACTTTAATAGTGCACACACATGGAATTTTACTATCTCAAAATACGTGTATTTCTTTTACATTGCTTTATTTATTTTATTTTTTAAGCGTTTACGAAAAAAGATAATTAATTAGAAAAAAATCACATAAATGCATTTTTTATTATATCTATATCCCAAGCGAAACCTCTTTTATGAAATAATGTGATAAAAAAGGTAAATTTCTACAGAAAAAGCTGAATATTAGCTCTCAACCCAAGGGAGACTTTTTATTATTTTTTTCCTATTTTTTTTTTCCTTCCCGAATTGAAGAGCGAGCAAAAGAAACTGCGTAAAGAGGCTTATGAGGATCAGCAGAGCACAAAAAGCTTTAGAAATAAGCACCAACTGCAAGATTTTTTGCAATAACAGACGTGAACCCGCTGCATTATTTAATGACAAAACTCTTGAAAAAGAAACATTGTGAATAAACATGAGACGCATACGTCTGAAAATGTACTTAAGCGGAATATTTGCAGTTCAATTCAAATTCCTAAGCAATTTTTTAGCGTGTTTCTGCAGTGCATTTTTTAAAAATATTTTTCTAAAGACGGGATCAACAGAATTTCGCTTAAAGTCGTAATATTTATTTTTAAAGTAGAATTGCAAAAGTTATTTACGCATAAAAATATTCGACTTTTGTCAAGTTCTGTTCGATTCTTACAAAATCAATCGCGCATCATGCATTGGTTAAAATTGAATTTTTCTGAACCTCTTATTACTATGAGGCTCAAACAATTAGTTATGGATTAGTCATTCATTCTATCGGTTTCCATGTTGTGTATGAATAAGTGTAGATGCAGGTCTCGGAGAATGAAGCATTACCAAAAGAATGTTTAATTAACTAAACTAACTTAAACTAAATTAAATTAACTAAATTGAAGACTTTAATCCTTGGAAATCAAAATGGGAAGAGATCCTTGAACTTAGAGTCATTTTACCGAAAGAAATTATGGAAAGATTCCGTATAACTTAAATATTACTAACGGCGCTTCATCGAATGGAAAACTTACCTTCACAAGAAAGTATTTAATTTAATTTGTTTCGACTTTACTGTATGCGTTTTTAAATAACCTATTCTTTTTAAAAATGGCAAGAAAAGCTCATGTTTGTGCAAAAGCCCGTTAAATCCACTAAATATTTCTCAAAATGCTCGTGTTGAAAAACATTTCATACGAAATTAACCCGTATTCTTGTAAACACTTCTTTTTTGTGTGTTTACAAGAATACGGGTTAATTTCGTATGAAATGTTTTTCAACACTTCTACACGATCCTTTTGAGAAATATTTAGTGGATTTAACGGTGCACAAACATGAGCTTTTCTTACCATTTTTAAACACTAAAATTATTTTTTTTTTAAATTTTATTTCAATTAAAAGTATAACAAAATATCAGGGAATGATCGAGGCTCTCACTCGCCAATACTGCTTTTTCCCGAGCAATCAAAAGGCGTGATTATTAACTGATTACTATTCACGCAAATTAACTGCAACCTGCACTACGTATAATGATCACTTAAAAAAAAAAAAAAAAAAAACAATAGCATGTCACTGTCGACAGAGGAACGCAGACTTCTTTTCTGGTGGGGGGGGGGGGGCGAGGTTTATTGTTTCATAAAAAGTCATAGGTTTGTATGAAAATATAAGGTCACCGAAAAGTTCTCTCCTTTTCTATTACAACAAGTTTCGACAAGTTCTATATTTCATGTTATAGCATGTTCGGTTCTATGTTTTTATCGCTTAATGTATACATACTGACGTAGCTAATTGGCTATAACAAAGTCGACTCACATTAGCCGGCTATGTTCAATAGGAAGGACATCATACAGCATCATGATAATGCCAGGTCACATGCTGCTTTGAGAACTTGTCAAAAATTGCAGAGTTAAGCTGAGAAATTCTATCGCATCCACCATATTCCCAAGACATAGCACCCTCCGACTACCACTTGCTTTTGTCTTTACAAAAATTTTTGGCGGGAAAAAACATCAAAAATGAAGAAGATATCAAACAAGCACTGGTTGAATTTTTCGAATCAAAAGATGAAACATTTTTCAGAAATTGCCCTCACACTGGAAAGAAGTTATTGATAATAATGGAAATTATATTTTTAAATAAAGTTATTTGGCAGTAAGAATAATTTGTATTTTCTTTTATTCCAAAAACGGACAGAACATTCCGGTAGACCTTATACATACGCGTAATGATTAGGGAGCGTAGTTCGTGGACAAGTGTTTTCGGGTGTTCACCATAAACCCCACCTCTTTTGGTTGCGCTCTTGCTCCGACTGATATTGTGAATAAGGTAACCCTTCTGTTCCGGCCACAGAGAAAATTGACTCTTTGATGTCAAATTAGCATGAGAAAAAAATCGAAACTCAATTTTCGGTCCAGAAAACCATAAACAAAAGCTTAAGACAGAAGAATTTCTTTAAAAAAAAAGCATAAAGTTCAAATCATTTTCTAATGCACTGCAGGAAAACTTAGTAATCCTCAAATTCAGAGCTCAAATCTCAAGTGGAAATAAAGAAGTCGCATTATCAAACCCATTATCGAAAGAAACTTCGAAAAGTTTAAATATGAGATTTATATACAGATGAAGTCGTTAATGTCAAGATTCCTTTTTTAAGAACATTCTTTTGTAAACTTTGATTTTGGAATCCATCTATCAATGGGAAAAATCTGCAAGGAATTACTGCCGGCACTCTTTTATCACAGTCACGGCGCGAAGCATCAATTTATTCTGAAGAGATAGATAAGTGGACGTAGGATCATTTAGCACGCTGTGAACAGATGGGAACCATGCCAAAATTTGATTAATGCCTTCCTGAATCGAACCTAAAGAGTTCGATACTATACGATAACGATCAGCAGAAAGATGCATCGATTAATTTTTATGCTTGCAAAGATTTGCTGAGCAAAGGGAATTTACATGCTAAATATCAATAATGAATGATTGATTGATAACAAAATGAAGCATCGATATTTTAGGCGGCAAGATGATCAATAACTTCTACAGTTGTCCAAATCTTGTAATTCATTATTGATGCAAAGATTTCCATCACTGCCTCAATGTGTTGAGAAGTGTTCAATGTGTTGAGAAAATGAGAAGCTTTGAAATTAAAAATTTTGAACTTCTTTCATACACAGTGTGTCAAAGAATATTTAAGACTAGGTTTATGAACTGAAATAAAAACTAGTAATGATATTTTTTTAAGTATTTTTATTCAAAATAAGCTCTTTCAAATTCAATACGTTTGCTACAGCATTTTAACAACGATTCACATGCTCGTTCCAGCTCCCATTGTGGGACTGCCTCCAAAGCTCGTGTCAAAGTTGTTTGTATGTCAATGTCATCAAAGTAATAACAAAAATGGTAAACAAATGAGCTGAGGTTTTGGCCGTGGATCAGCTGATAGTTAAAGAATTTTCACGAATGCACGATAACACAGATAGCGCCACTGTAAGCTTCGTTCCAGATGTAGTCTTAAAAATTCTTTGGCACACTGTGTACAAACAGCTTCAACGCGAGCTTTAGAGGCAGTCTCACATGTGAGCTGGAACGGGCATTTGAATTGTTGTTAAACCGCTGAAACAAATGTATTGAAGCCGAAGGAGCTTGTTTTGAATAAAAATACTTCAAAAAATATATTTACTAGCTTTTATTTCATTTTATAAACTTAGTCTTAAAAATTCTTTGACGCACTGTGTATATACCTAGCACACTTTAGTCGGGGTAAAATATCTAAAAAATAATTTAGATAATAATCCTGTTAGTATTCTTATGTGAAAATAGATACATAATTATTTGTAATTTGTTGTTGAATATATTTATTTAAAATCTTCTAGCTCAATTGTAGCACTCCACACAGATATTCATGAAAACCTTGAAACATGACCAATTGCTGAAAAACGTAGATAGTATTTAATAAAAATAAAATCCACTTTATTTTAAAAGCAACAGTGCTTGATTCATATGTCTAATTTTATCTTTCTTTCTTTTGCAGAAGTTCAAAAGAAGCCAAAAACGACTGCAAAACCAAAAACCTCTTACACGACGCCCCACGAAGACTTCAACGGAAATTTGCCACTAGGTAATTCAATTTGTTTCGAACGGTCTTTAGAATACGAATATTCTTTCTAGTCCCAACTGACTTTAACCAATCAAGAGACAGAAAGAATTGTGTTTCGCTTTCGCAGGCAAACGATCGAAATGTAAGAAGCTAATTTTAAGGCTTCACTTTTGAGTCTTTTAAAATTTGTTAAAATGTTTCACCGAATTTCACGTTTAAAAGGAAAGTGAATTTACTTGCTAAATATTTCGAAGAAAATCAATTCGTGACTAAGGGAAAATTAGCATTTTTCATTTGATGGCTTTAAAGTTACGAAAATGTATCAGTGTTGCACCTAATAAGATGTTAGACATTTATGTCAAAGGAGAATAGAAAATTTCAAAAATGTTCTTGAGCTTATAAGTTCCTTCATGCATAATAATTTGAAGCAGGAGCTGACTAACCTTCACGAAGTTAGGCATCTTTGGTATCGGCATAATTAAACATGCCTATCAACAGCTAAATGATGATGTTATGACGAAGAGGCCCAACCAACTGCAAAACCACTAAAATTGCGAAACCAGGGCAAACTACTAGCATCTATTTCATACGATCAGGCGCTACTTGGCCGTAAAATACGAAAATGTAGGGATGCATCGGATATTGATTTTACCAGATATCGGATGGCTGATGTCCTTTTTTCTTACTGATGCGTACCAGATGTCCTGTTCTAGTGTTTGTAACCTGTAACTTTTTGTTTAGAACATTTTTAATGTTTTTAAACATATCAAACCTTCTAAATATGTAAAAAGTTTTCAATTTAGATATGCTATTTTCAAAATATACTAATTAATTAAATTTCAAAAATCAAATTTGACATTCCGGATAACCAGATCTTTGGAGCAGTGGTCGAATCGGATACCGGATATTTTTTTTAAAAATTGGTAAAATACCGGATATCCAAAGCTTTCTGGGAGGACTGACCCCGTTCTCTCCCTAGCCCTCCCCGAGTCGGTGCGCTCGAGTGTGTGAGTAAAAAGAGAGAAAGTGCAAAAATTAGTAATGATGACTTTTCTAAGTATTACTAGACCAGATTTGCGCACTAAATACTACCTAAAAATGTTCGAACAGTTTTATTTCCCGTTAAATTAAATAAAAACAAGTACGCTAATAAGAAAAAATCCTCATAGTTAGCAACAGAAAAAAATAATTTTTCTGCAAAGCACTAACAAGACTCAGTCATCCTTCTACTTCGATCGTATAGGGATGCCCTACGGTTATACGAGTACCTTCTACCTTACTCTTGGGATCCCGTTTCCATCCTTAACGCAATGTTTCCCCACTGAAGTATGGGTTTGTTCAAGAACTTGCTTAAAGCAATTGCACTATTTCCTCATGCAATAAACTTATATACTGCTACTATTCAAAACCTACATGTTTATATACTACTAGTAAGCCCGGCGGTCATACGAAATGACCGCCGCTCTAGATATTATAAATATACAATTCTCCCAGTCACCGGAAATGCACATCAAATCAAAGAGATATTTATCAGGTAGAACAGTAAAGTTTAATGAATAAAAAATAAACACATAATAATTTCGGGAAAAAATATTCGTACGGAAAAAAAAACATCTAAGTTATCATAACCAGTAAATTAAAAACATTATTTACTATATAATCAAATTGTTTGTGAGAAATATGTATTTATATGCAATATAATCATTGTCAAAACAATAGTTTGAATGAAACCTGGAAAAAAGAGCGCTGCCACTTTGATATACAGAAAAAGGACAGACGATAAATAAATTAAAACAAAGAAAGAAGGATTAAATTAAATTCGAGGGTCAACATTAATTTTTAACGGAGATTGCAAATCTAGCGATGCCTCACTCAAAATGCTAGAGAAATGTTTTGATTATTAGTCGTTTTCATTACAGAAACAATTGTGTAAATGACAGCACGATGCAGTTTTCTCGGAGTAAGAAATTCGGAATAAGCTATCGGCTACAAACAGACACTTTATATATATATATATATATATATATATATATATATATATATATAGGCGACTTATATATAAGATACTTCAAAGAAAGTGTTATCTATTTTATCTCCTAATACCAGGATATGAAAACTCATGATATTTTTTTAAATAAAAAATATAGATTCATTCGATTTTTTTTTATTTAATTCAAAATATTTTTCAAACCAATAAATATGATTTGAAACTAACGTTTTGAGAAAAGTGCAAAGTAGCATTGCATTAAGAAAGTGTATTATTATTCTAAATTTTAAAATAATAAAAACAATAATTAG
Organism: Octonoba sinensis; assembly: GCA_038502835.1. NCBI lineage: Eukaryota > Metazoa > Arthropoda > Arachnida > Araneae > Uloboridae > Octonoba > Octonoba sinensis. Next base: position 126,922,365 of record CM076599.1, read on the forward strand.
TAAATAAATATGATGTATTGCACTAATTTCTGTAAAGTAAAAATAGTTAAACAAAATAGTTCTTGCAAAATGATATAAGTAAGGCCATATGTAAATATAGGGTAAATACATGTGTTCCCAATAACATATTTTAAAATCCTTTCTGCAAAATATTTATTCACGAAGAGAAATAGATTAGTAATTAAATTCAAATTAAAAATAACATATATAGTTAACTGTTTTCTCGATTATCTTTTGCATTTAGTGATTTAAATAAGAAACCAAGTTTAACTGCCTTTTGAGCTTCTAGCTGATATCTGAACCTGTTGTGTACAACTCAAAATTTTAAAAATATTTACTTAAATTCTGCTGTGCACATTTTAATTTTTAATTTTTTTTCAATGTTTAATATTTAATTTCGGCTAATATTTTCGGAGTCTGATTCACTCTTATGGTACGCTTTATTAATCAAGAGTAATTTTGTTAAAATTAATTGCTCTTTAATATCATTATTTTCTACGAGAGAAAAACATAAATGTGCATTCATTAAATGAAGATTTTATTCCTTTTATATTTCAAGCGTTAAACAATTTAATTGTGCTACAAAATTAATTGTTGGAAGAATTGTGCAAACCACTAAAAACAACTGACATTATCAATGTGTATTTTTTTTAACGTTTTGTTACTTATTGGTGTTACATTTAAATTATTTCTTTTAATTCCTTATCCCCGGTGCAATTTCTTTTTCGAATCATATTCCGCAGAAAGGAGCTGCAATTACATGAGGTAGATTTATTCGAAATACCATGAGCAGAATGAGGATAACTATTATGCATTAATATTCTAAACGAAAGGGTTTTCGTGTTCCCAGAAAAAAATTTTGGAGTTAGAGATAAGCCACAAACAATGATTTTTCATAAATTAAAGCAATTTCCGCAAAAGCAACATAAATAGTTTGTTGCTGTCGAGTCCTCGCTCGTGACGAGGAACGATGGGTACGCTGCTCCTGAGTCTAACGGGGCCCTTATAGGCAGGAGTCCGATTTCCGTCCCTTTTTTAAAGGTCTCTTAATTTTTGAACCAGCTCTCAGATGAGCCAATCCCAGATCACCTGGGATTGGCACTCCCAGAGGTATCGTTTCACTTGGAGGACATTGGAGCCACGACCTATTTAACGTGCACCAGCTCCCTTTAGCGTACACGGACACCACAGCAACCAGCCGCGAGAGGTTGTCACCCTCCCAAACACTGACCTCAGTCAATGTTGCTTCACTTTCGGTGTTAAACGGGAACCGAGCTTCTACCGACTGGTTCACTGCTGGACACATAAATGGATTAACTGATGTTTTTACAATTTGTGGCTATCGTTCGCATAGGAACAACTTGCTAATGAATCGTTCTCATATGAAACATATAAAATGCATTTGCAATATCTTATTTATATCTATGTATACACATATATATATAGATAGATAGATAGATAAATAGATAGATATAGATGTATATATAGATTGATAATATAGATACTATTTACACATATAAGCTCTTCTTTCCATTTAATGCTAGGTGTTCCAGATATAAGAACTGTGAGCCGCGATGGTTGCGCCGCTCCGGAAGTTCTGGTAAACGGAAGTGCTGTCCCTTCGGGTCCCGAAGATTTTTCTACAGTACAGGAAGTGCAATTTTTAGGTTTACTTGGAGCTCAGCAGAGGAGAGTTTGTAAAATCAAATGCCTCAACGGCGTGTGGGTTGGGCCAATTTGTACCGAAGGTAAGACTTAACTGAAGTTTTCCCTAATAAGTCATGGTAAATCCATAACTGTGCCCCCCCCTCCCATTTATATAGTTCTGATGGTATAGTGGTATAAGCGTCCATGGGCAAAAGGTGCCGCTAAATACACTTTAAAAGGAGCTTCGGAGACAAAAATGAGCCATTTTATTGCAGAAGAGGTAAACAATACACTAAGTAGCGAGACGATAGTTAAATTATTGGCCAATTGAAATTACAAATAAATTAGTAAGTTCGCTTCACCCCACTACTATGCCGACGAAATTTTTGTCGCTGCCTTCATAACTAAGTTACTACTAAGAATCTAAGAATATGTAAGCTGCAAAGATTCAAAAGTGATATGAAAAGTATTTTTATGAGTTACTGTTCACATTTTATTTATTTATTTATTTTTATTGTTATTTCATTATTATTTTTGACATTTCATCATCCTTTTTATGCATTTATTTTTAATTGATTGGACTTTTCCATTTAAAATTTTTAGTGTTTCTTTCGCAATAATATCAACCTTTCGACGTCAGGTTAAAAAGCAAAACAGATATCAAATGATTATGTTGTTCAGCAGTAAACATCCCATTATTCTATTAATGAAGAAGCATTGCAATCAATTTTTACTGTTAAAGTGTTTTCACGGGAAATTTTAAAAGCTTTTTATGTTTTCGTTTAATTTTTTCTCCTTGAAAAATACTCATTTGAAGCTTTTATAACTTTTCCTCCGACAGCTAGTTTTAGCACATTAATTCTACTTAATCAGGGTATTAAGTGTATGGTTAAAAACATTTTTAAAATTCTTTCAGTGTACGCAAATGACACTGAACGTCATTTTAGGTCATTAAAAATTAAGAATGACTCTTAATATATATATATATAGCTATCACGCTATTTTAAACAATGTTCACCAAGTTTACAATAGCATGAAAAGATGTTTAAACAATTTTTTAAGGGCCAATATTTTAATATTTTCAAGAAAAACTTTCTTCTAACCTTGTACTCATTTAAAAAGAAAAGAAAATGATGCATTTTAATGCAATACTATGTTAAAGAAATACTAACATGTCATTATTTTAAAATTTTATTAGCTTTGTTACGTGCCTGTATATTAACGGCTCTGCAGAGAGAGAATGTTGTTTTTTCTGCACGAACACTGCTCTGACAAAGAAATAACATTTACGGAATTCCTTTTAGTTTAAAAACGGAATTTAGCTCTCTATCAATCGGGATTTGTTTGAATTTTTGGATTCGAGATAATAACAAAAAATGAAATACACGTGTTTTAGGATTCTAAATTATTTATTTATTTAAACCCTCTGTCACTCATTAACTTGCATTTATTTGATTTTTTGAACTCGAGATAGTAACAAAAAATTAAATACACGTGTTTCATGATTCTAAATTATTCATTTATTTAAACCCTCTATCACTGATTAACTTGCATTTATTTGATTTTTGAATTCGAGATAATAACAAAAATAAAACACACACACACATATTTCAGGATTTTAAAATTTTAGCTGTAACGAAAAATTACAAGGATAGAGATTGAACGGTGTGTTGCTTTTAGTTTACACTATGATACAGAGTGCTACATACAAGGGAGTTTATTGGAGAAGATTTAATATCTGTCGCATTCAGGTTAATGTGAAATAATCATATGGGTACTTTCACATCACACCAAAAGCGGCGGAGACATTTTGCCTCCGTCGTAACAGACTGTTGTTACTAACAGCGATGACGTATGCCATAACGCAATGAACTAATCACTGTCAGCTCCCTCTTAAGGACGCAATGAAAAATGCCAAGCAGTCAATGCGAGGGTGTGGTTATGACATGCTCTGAAAAATTTTGTCTTTGTATTATGCTTCTGTTGCGTTTAGTATGAAAGCCCCCAACATTGGGAAAAATATACAGAGTAAGTTCCATAGGGGTATAAAAGTTAAAAACGTATTTATATTACTGTCTTGGTAAAATGTATCTCAATTGTTGATCTTTTGACTTTATACAGATGGAAAAACTGTTCAGCAGATACTTCGCCGCTGCACGCTACGTTTGACAGATGCGGAGCTGGTTGGCGTGATTTCCGATTCGGGGCGCAGCTTGCCCCCCGACGCCGAAGTCTCATTGGCTCACGGGGCAGAAGTTCGAATGCGATGCTCAGAGCCGGGGCTCTATAAATTCGTCGGAAATGACACTATGACGTGTGACGACGGAGAGTGGACTTCTGACATGCCATACTGCGTTGCCACAACGCTGCATAGAAACTTTTCATGTAAGTAAATTTTAAAAACTTGTTGTTAGTATGCAGTGACAACGGAAACTTATTAAATTTTAACACCGATTTAGAAATTTAAAGAAAATACATGTATTGGTTGTTGGCCTCCTGATCGACTCTCGCATTTTTTAACGACAGAAAAATGGAACTTTTCAAGCTAAATTCTAAATTAGCAAACACTTCGAAAATGACGTCATTTTTATGTCCGCAGAAAGGCAAGTTCATGTAAAACTTGCTATAGTGAAATTTTCTGCCGTAAAATGATAGGGTTTTTGTAACGAGCTCCTTTCAGCTGTGTCGTCTAATATCTCGAATCTCGAGGGGACACAAAAAATATAAGCAAAGGAAGTGCTTACAAAGCTGTAAAATGAGTCTAATTATAATGTGGTCGGTTTCCCTTTATTTGCTTAATTAATAATATTGAAACTAACGCTAATGATAATGATTAGCCGCTACAAGCTCATCAAAAACATGCATGAACTTTTTCGAAATTATCCCCGACAAATTTCATAGCATAGGTAATTTTCCTGAACTTATAATCTATTATATCTATTTAAATCTCTCAGAGAAATAAGCTGAACTAAGTTACGAAACTTGGATATTAGTTAAGAGACGTAAAAAGGTGCGAAAAATAATCAAACGCATGGTTGAGGAATATATTACAGATTTATAGACGCGTGCTGTTGACTGTCAATTAAGAACTTTGGCTTCTAGCCAAAGAGTTATCTAACTGGCGATTTATCGACAGGGTTGGTAAACGCCAGTGTGATAATGGTGTCATTTGTAAATTCGAATGGTTTGGTAAATATTAACATCTCCTTTTTATTCTAGAGCAGCGGTTGGCAACCTAAATTGAGCATATTCATAGGTTAATAGGGCAGGTAGCATATTCATAGGGTAATGGGGCAGGTAGCATATTCATAGGGTAATAGGGCAATTTGGGGTTGCACCTGTCTTCAAATTGCAGATTAATTCTTGTCAGAACAAATTTTGTTGCTTATAAAATACCTACTTTAAAATTTCTATAGTAATGTCATGTTAACATCGTTAAACCGTTAACTCGCATCAAAACAATATTTAAGATACTAATATATTATTTCTTTCGTAAGGGACCGTTCATAAATGATGTCACGCTTTTTCTCACATATTTGACCCCCCTCCCCCCTTTGTCACACGTCACGCTATGTTGCATAAGCAGGATGTCACACTTCTTGTTACCCTCTATCCTCCCCTTGTCACAATTTCACGAACCCCCATCCCCCCTCGAAGGGTGACATCATTTATGAATGATCCCTAAATATATTATTTCGTGAATGGTCTGAAAAATTAATAAATATTTTTTGAAAGAACAAAAATAAATAAATAGGTTTGCCTTCAAATTCAAAAGTTATTTGACTTTTTTGTCTTCTTCAAAACTGAACTGTCTAAAATACGGCCGCGATCGACCGGTCGATCCCGATCGACGGGTTTCCGACCACTGTTCTAGAGCATGACGAATCATCCTTTAACAATTCCATAGCAACGTCAAATTTATAAATGAGAACCATTTTCTCTACCAATGACATATAATCAAAACTTTACCGTAGATTGATGGTCAACCATTAACTTTTACCTTTTTTAAAAAAATCTTGGGAACCCACTGACTGGCCTAAGCTTTTCTTGTAAACTAAATGTATAATTAATTAAATTTTGCAGCTAAAGTATATAGTAACTCGATTTGAAGAACCTTTTTCCGATAATCGGGCAAAAAATTTTAACAAGTTATTTTTATTTCTTTCATACATACTGTAGTGCAGGCCCCTCCAACCATCCTATATCATGTTGTGTCAGGTGATGCTGGCTTGACTGAAAACGGCTCCATTGTAGTCTTCCCCGGAACTATAATCAACATTGATTGCCTGTATCAGAGACAGTACGGAAATCCTATTTGGAGCTGGACACCTACACATAGGTAAAATATTTTAATGCTGGAGTTTAAAATTAAAAAGCACGCATACACACACTCATCTGTTTCGACTTTTTTCTTGCTCAAAAACCTGAAACATACCTGTCTTGTAGGCAATATCCCAGTGCATGGGCTATACCTGCGGAAGAAAAAGGATGGAAATTCAGGCTGTCCATCTATTACGCTAAAGACCATGATTCGGGAACGTATACATGTACAACTCCTCAAGAAATCAGCAATGAAGTCAACATCGTTGTGAAAGGTGAGAATAGGGATCTTTTAGCAAGCCCGTAAAATATTTATGTGCATGAGAGCTATAGCATCCTAATGTAAGACTGGGCGCTATATCGATGGCCATTCGATTTAACGCAGTTCGATGCTAATCTAAATAAGAAAATCGGCAATCAAATTCAAAATTTAACCCAGAATTGCCAACGAAAAATGAATGGAAATAGTCAAAACGCTACTTAAAATTAGCGTAAAAGAACCGACCTGTATAATTACTGTACTGCCTTTCAAATTTTGAAAATTTTACTTGTAATTCTCTATTTATACTCCAATGTTTATGACAAATTCCTTACATTCCATGTATTTTTCAAATGAATATAAAACTTTTTTAATTTATGCTTCATTTTTACTTAAATTTTTAGGATTTTTATAATATTTTGAGTAAAAATGGATGCAATACTTAAAAATCATATAATGCTTTATGAAATGTAAAAATAAGGAACGGTTTCGGTTGGCCAATCCTTAAAAATATTTTCTAGCTTTGTGAGCAAAAATAGAAACTTGTCAAACGTGACTTAACCTCTAGTTCTGAAATTTCAAGCTTGGCGGCTTTGGCGACTAAATCGTCGCAGCGATTTTTCGCTAGCACGATATTGTAAAATCGTACAGGAACGCCTCGATAACATTGCTTTAAAGACAGACGGATTTTTTGCCACGCGTTAGTAGTATAAAATCATAGGCATTCTGCTTCCTTTTTCGTGCAATAAGCGTGAGCGCAAATCTTGTTTTCAACTGACACCAGCGATATTTGACGACGGCCATTTTATATTTGTTCAGACTTCGTAATGATATTGCTGTATTTCGATTTTGGATGCTCATGATTATTAATAGTAGCTTAACTGTTTCAGCATAAGAGAAAGCGAAACTTCTGTTGACAAGTTTCGATAAGAAAAGACTGAGAAAAGTTTGATAATCGAACCTATTTTTTAATTTAAAAATTTTCATTAAAGTTAGATGCACTTAGCTTTAATTTGTATTTTGTACGTTCTTTTTTTGTTTAGTTATTTATTTTTCCTAGAGCGTACTTAATTATTTTGTTTCATTTTTATTAAAAAAAAATTTCTTCAGATATATTCACTACATTATTTTTGAAATTATTATTATTGGTATATATTTTTTTGAAGAATTTTTAGTTTCTGAGAGAATTTTATTTTGTGTGTTCATTTTTAAAAAAGTGGTGTAATGTATAATGTAATCAATTGGGTTTCAACATAAAAAAGGAAGTTTTTTAAAAAATTGGGAACCCCTGTCTTAGTATATATAGTCATTATTTTCTTCTTTTCTGTGGTTTATAACGTGACTGTTTTGAATTGTTGTTGTTTTCTTTTTCTGAATTTCTTTCTCGGAAGATGTGCACTGTCCCGCCATTCGCTCGGTGGACCACCACCGCGTGATGGCGGTCGAAGGGAACAAGATGCACAGCAAGGCCCGCTTCGCTTGTGTGGAGGGATACCGATTGGTCGGTCCGGAGGAAATCACCTGTCAAGCGTCCGGTCTGTGGTCGGAGGAGGCCCCTCACTGCGAAGGTATAAACGACGCTTCTGCTATCTGGCATTAAAGCTCGGTTTTTAAGTAATCCGCATTCTCGGTCTCAACAGCACTGGTCGCCCTGACGTCACATGCACATGCTACGTATATTGTTACGAGTTTTGAGAATTAGAGTGATTGCAGCTCCACCTGGGACGGTGCGAGTCTGGCGTTCGCTTAAAAATCAAGCCTTCAGTGCTCGTAAATATTCCATCATGAGAAGTTAATTTTGTAATTGTATCATTTTTTTTCGAGATTATTTAGTGAACATTTTCAATCAAGACTGACCTTAAACACTTTATCCTATAACCTATTATGGTGTTGTTGTATATTTGGGTTAGTACTATGCAGGCTTGGGGTCGATTACGAAGAAACGTAATCGATTACGATTACGATTACAAAGAGAAAAATTGAGAGATTATGATTACGATTACGATTGTAATCCTTTGCCAAAAAGTAATTACGATTACGGCAGCGATTACAGTCGTTAAAAAATAATTGATTACGATTATGATAACCGATTACGATTTAGCATACGATTAGAATAGCGAAATATTAGCTGATATTATGCACACAACTCTCATTATTGAAACAGTGTCACTAATCAAAAATTAATGATTTTGATTAAATTTTTGATTTAATAAGGGATCAGATTTTTTCCTTTAGATTACGATTAAAAATTACGCAAGAAAAGGGATTACGCAATTTAGATTATGATTATAAGAGTATGCCATTGTCAGATTACGATTGCGATTTCGATTTTGCCAAAATGTAATCGATTACAGGAGATTACGATTACGTAATCGCGATTACCCCAAGCCTGGTACTATGAAACATTGCGTTGTGTAAAATCAAAATATGTTAGAGCATTCGAAAATGAAAATGATTAAAGGCAAAAAAAATTATGTAAATTAATATATTCAAAATACATACTAGTAATAATTACGAAATCATTAATCATTGACTGTAAAGATTTATTGCATTATACATCAGACTGCATATAAAAAAAGGTAAAGAGCTCTTTCAGAAAAATTAAAAAGATTAACTAGCGTGTAACACTATAATACAACTCGTTAATTTAAGTATTTAACACAGAAGAAATTTTCAGATCTCTAATGCGGTTGTGACAAAGCTGGTGTTAGAAATTGATGGAATAGATTATATCACCTGATACTTGAAGATGACTACCTGATTATTGAAGAGTGCATAAGTTGATTGATCAACACGATGAAATAAAAACGTACTTTTGCTCCTTCATTTGGTGGCTGATTCTCAGTTCGTAAATGTTCATTTTGGAGCGTTAGTTGTTTCGAGGACGGATTTCCCAAAGCCGGTTAATTTGATCATTGTTAAAAGCTTAACGGTCAATTCTTTGCAACCTTATGTTGACATGAAATTTTCAGATTCGTTGATCAGTCAGCATCTCCAAACTATGCATTGCGGTCGTAATGTCAATAAAACAGTAAAATGATACAGTTCAACGAATTCTTGACTAAGTATTTAATGATAAAATGATAACGGCATCACCAGGAAGCTTGCGATCCACTCCGATCGCTTTCCAGCAATCTAATATGTTAAAAAAGTATAAAATCGAAGAACAAAAGCTATGCAGTAAACGATTTTGTTTTTAAAGGAAAAGCATTTTTATATTAAAACCAATACAGCAGGAATAAAAGAGGTAGTAGTCAGCATTTAACAAAACATTGCTTGCCCGACGAATAGGCAAAATTGCCCAGACGCCGGGCGCGTCTTTACCGTTTTCGACTTTCAGTAGCAATGAGGGCGAACACACAGATTCAGTCCCGGAACAATTGGCAAAGGCGCGAAAAAGGGGAGTATTACTCCGAGAGAGTACATAGTTCCCGTCGCATATTTAAAATAATTCAAATTTGTGACGTTGAAATGCGACGGAATTAAATTAAAAATAAAAAGTGGTTGAAAGGTAAATACCAAGTGAAAAAGCTAATTGAAAAAATAATTTGAAATGTTGTTTCTAAAAAATAAAATGGTATAAAATTTTTGGCCGCGTAGGCAATTAAAAAAGAGGTAACAAGTAGTGGTTACGCCTAGCGGTTAATCAGAAAGAATCGTGAATAAAAATGCAAAGGCTTGTCACCAAGGTCTAAGCGAATAACCAAAGTATTCGGTTAAGTTATTATAATCACGAGATGTAACAAGCATCTTGTTACACCTATACACTTTACATCACCGCCGAGTGCAAAAAGATACGAAAACAGATAAAATTCAGTTTCACCGTCCCCCCCCCCCCTTTTTTTTTTTTTTGTAAGTCTGCAATGAAAAAATACTTTTAAAATAAAAATTGTACTTGAGTTACAGTAAAAGATTTGTTGCAATGCGAAGAAACAGAAAAGCGAGATTATGGGTATGAGAGAAAAAGGGGAAGGGGTATGAGTTATTTTTTGTTAAATCATGATCACATAACATACCATTTTTCTTTTTATTTTTTTAACCTTTTACTATTTTTTTTTTCTTATACCATTAAATATATATTTTTTCCTTCTCCCCGTCGCTCCTTAGAGGATTTCTGGAGTACAGTTAGAGATCGATATTCTTTGTGAGGCGTAAAATGAAATATTTCCCAAAGCGGGATAAAATATCCGTTCTCAAAACGACTGAGTCAAGGTGTTCTTTTTCGTTGTGACATAATTCTAAGACACGTATAGTTAAACACTAGATTTTTTAAAAAATATTTTTTTGCGCTTCTTTTTACCCTGAAGTTCTTTTCTTTCGGTTCAAAACAACATCAAACACTTGCGCCTGCATATGACACTTATACAAAACGCAGACGAAGGAGGAAAAGAATATTAAACTTCAAAGAGAATTTCGATACTTGTCAAGAAGAAAAATGTATTATTTTTGAAATAAACCGGAATTCTTGTTGATGTTAGCTATCTTGCTCATAGTTATTTTGCTATATTTGGTTTGAACTTTAAGCGGTAGAAATATTGTTCAGATATAAACACAAGTGAGAAAATTTTAGACTTTAGCATATTCGTGGTACACTCATTTACCGCTTCTACGTGTAAGCACTTTAACTCTGCAAAATCATTGGGACGTAAATTTTAATATGGATACAGTAGAAATTCGTAAGGTTTGGAACGCTTAGATTTTATTTACATATTTTGTAAAATTGTCCAGTACTAGACTTCAAGTAGCTCAAACAGAAGAACCGCTGGAAATTTCAACCACTAGAAGTTTCAACCTGAAGTTGAAATTTTAAAGTGTCATAAATATAAAGAGATGTGTAATCGTTTACATTTATTTGAGGGAAATATAATTGAGCACGTTTTAAGATCATATAAGGTGATGAAAAATTGAATTCGTTCCCAAAGAAAGAATGGCTGGTATTATCTTCTTTAAGGAGTAATTTTAAGTATTGTTGTTGGTGGTGGACTCAAAAAAAATAACTTCTGTCTTAAAACGATTATTGAAAAAAGAAATTCTCAAAAAAAAGTTTAATTTTTTCGTTCTGGGAAAAAACACACACAGAATTGAAGAGCAGCAGAAACGTTTATTTACCCAAGGTGGAAACGGGGAAGGGGTAAAGTGAAAAGTTCTGCCCCTCTTCATAACATTTACCATCAAGCACTCGCCAGTCTTTCCTTGTATATATGCACATAAGAACTGTTATGAACTGAAACCCCTGAAAAGAGTTGTGGTTGCTCCCTGATTACCAAATCAGCATAATGATATTTTGTAATTTTGTATACTTTATGTTTAAGTCATAAAAATAAAAAAATGTCTCCCAGTAAAATATGAAGTTTTGAAAACGCTAATCTAAGCTCAGTAGTGTAAATTGAGTGGTCAACTGACTACCCAGGAGAACATCTACGTTGAAAGATTAAAGAATATGTAGGTCGTCCCGATTCGACGAGGAATGCCATTTTAACATCGGTGCAGCGTACTAGGCTAGTTATTATTAGACTTTTCCTTCATCAGCTAGGATTGCAGAGCTTAGTATAGAGGATATCCAGGGTAGACGAAGGGGAAATGACTCTTTTTTATGCTGTAACTATCACGACGACCAAATAATATTTCTAAAGTGTGGCTAAGTAAACTTATAAGGTTACCAACATGGCACTTTGGCCAAAATCAAAGAAGCAGTTGGTGAAAAATTATTCGCAATTACAAAAAAATCATTCTTTTTTTAACCATAAAACACCAGTGTTTATTTTAATAATACAGTTTTGTTAGTAGAGGATTAGGACATTAGTTCCATTGATAAGCTAATTTTGCAATCAATTTTGATGTGTTCTCACAACAGGGGTAAACATGAAACTGAGAACGACTCATCATAAGGATAAAATGCAAAATTTTTGCTTCTTTTGTACAGAACTGAAGTGCCCACCCTTGGCATCCGACAGCCCCCACTTGATCATGAGCACTAGGAACCGAACTTACGGAACAAGGGTTGTCTTCTCGTGTCCGACAGGTTTCAAGCTTACGGGAGCTCCTTTCCTCAACTGTCTGAAGACAGCTAACTGGTCTGATGCTACGCCAACGTGCAGCCGTGAGTATATCTTATTTGTAAAATAAGTCGCAAATATACACTAGCTTTTGGTAGGAGCATCAGAGCAAACACAAAAAAATATAAATACTCTAAAAATAAAGAGGTTTTTTTTTCTATGGGATGAAAATATGCACACCTAGAAGTTTTCTTGTAAAGCATTTTTCCCCTGCTGCAAGTTCTGCGACATGCAAGTTTATATGAAATGCAATCCTCATTTATGCAATTGTTATAAGGCGGATTTTTACCATCAATCCGCGCTAGAAACCGCTGAAGGAGAATTGGAATGTACCTTGAAATTCTTTCATGTTTTATATCGTTTTTATGAATACAGAATACAATTTAGAAAGAGAGTTTAGAGTATAAAACAATTTAGAAATTCGCAAAATGAATTATTTTGGAAAATTTAAATTGTTTGGTCCCTGCAACAAGTCTGCTGCTAGTTATGGCCTAACGTTCCGTTTAAATTAGTTGGATCTTTTCACACTGTAGGTTCAAGATTGGAATTTGCGAGTTATCAAAAATAATAAAACATAACTTGTGTAATATATGCGTGTGCGTCTTTATTTTTATTCTCTTTTTTTGCACCAGTTAATGAAATTTTTTGTATTAAGTAATGATTAAGAATAAGATTGAACCAATCGTCATGATTTTCCCTCATTAGTTTACAAAGCTTGAATGACAATTCCGTGTTCGTACTTTTTAGATTTTCCTCTGAAATTCTTTTACTCATACTTACTTCGGCTCATTCAATATGCTTACCATGTATTGTAATATGATTATCATAGAAAAATCTTATTTTTCTAGCCATTACATGCAAGCCTCCAGTTTCTCCCCTCAACGGCCGAGTGATTGATACCGGTCGCTACCTTGCTGGTGATTTCGTGCAATATACATGCAATGCTGGTCACGTGATCGTGGGGGAGCCAGTCGCCATTTGTACTGATCATGGAGTTTGGTCTCAAGCGCCCCCCACTTGTAAGTACAATTTTATCATATTTAACTGCGCATGCACGAGCAACAGCAATTTAAGCGCTTATAATACTAACTGTGCTTTCGTTTTGCTCCGTATCTCAGAAATCAAATGCCTTTGTGTATTTAGGTGGCTCTAATTCAAAAACTGTTAGTTTTAAGAAAGTTGTTTTTCAAAGTTCATTAGTTAATGAACATTTTTACTCATTACCTTGCAAGTTCCCTTTTCTTCGTAAAACACCGAATTACTTGCTTATGTGCAATGATTAGTAGTGTATACTTTTTCAAACAGTTAACATATCCGGGTTCGAATACTTAATATACATATATATATATTGTTCTTTTATTTCGTTTAAATCTTATTTAAACCCTCAAACATTAAAGTAATAAAAAATAAACATCTGTAGTATAAACGATTTAACGCACTCGGCTAGTACTTGTATCTTATTATCATTATCTAAGATTACCAGTATTTTTCCTTTAGGAGATAATTTTTAAAGGATTGTTCAAGCGAATGAGGGGCTAAGATGTTATTTGATGCTAAGCAACAATCACGAAAAATGGTTTGTGACTGCCGCTTAGTGTTGGAAACTTGAAACTTCTCTGCAATGAAAAAAAAAAAAAAAGGTTCCTGGTTATTCTAAAAACACATGAGTGTTTTAGTTTTTGCAACTTTGTGTATTTAATAACGATAAATTTATCACTTATAGATTTAAACATGCTTCATCAATCGACAATCTTTTGCAAAGACAAACAGTTCACTGATCGAGAAGCTGTCACGCTGTCATACTGCAATTACCACTTTACACAATGTTCAATGTTGTGACATTGACATCTGCCATTGTGGTATGTTTTCAGTGCTAACAAGTTGAAAGCAACGATAAAACTCACAAACAAACTTAAGCTGCTTTATTTCCTTTCTCAATCCACTATTGCCAAATTAGTTCTCAGGAATCAGACATTCATTACCTGGTTAACTAGTTTCTTTTTTAGCTAACGGTGCAGAATTATTGTCAAGGTACCAGAGTTTTGCTGCAACAAATGAAATGAGAATCCTAGACAAGAAATTTAATAGTGCCAAAATTCTAATTCTTAATGTATGTGTCCTTAATGTGCCCAAAGTAGAATAATGCTAGCAAAATATTTTTTTCGTGGTGACACTACTTCATAAAATTCTGTGTTGAGCTCTTAGACTGAATAGTTCAGTTGTTAGGAAATACCTCAAAGTATTTTTAAACTGCATTGAAATAGTACTCTGCATGATTAATTTTTTTCAGGCAAAGCTGCATGCGAGTTTCCTGGTGAACCTTCGAACGGACGAGTCATCCCGACGAAATTCCATTACGATATTGGTGAAGTAGTGGTCATCGACTGTCATAAAGGTCATCGCGTACTTGGCTACCAAAGACTCATGTGTTCCAAAAGTGGACACTGGTCAAGTGCTATGCCTCACTGCAGACCCTACCAGCAGACGTAGGGACAGTTCGATGAAAACGATTGATAGCACTTCATGACGCACATGAAAAGAAAAAGAAGAAGAAAAAAAAAAAGAGTCTGGACTGTTCAAGTATTTGTCAAAGTGTGTATTTAAAAACTTCGCAAAAAAGAACTGCATTGGGTTTTTGGTTAATACGAGTAGTGTGAAAATGAAAGTAGGTTTATGATCAACTCCATTATTTTGCACAGAAATGATTCAAGTTTTTAATCATTTCTGTAACACAGAAATGATTAACAACTTTAAATCTGGTTCATTTAGCAAGTATACTAAGTAAAAAAAAACGTTTTTGCATAACAATACAACAATCAATAGAATTCCGCGCTTTTCTGGGCAATAATGGACGTTATTTTTGAAATACGATACACATCGGTCACCCTCAAAACAAAAGTATAACGCAGTGAAGAGCAAAAATACTTGAGCAAACTTTATTAACATATTAAAAACAAAAAATATATAGGTATTGCATTTAGTTTATTTATGCACGATTCACATTATATTTTTATGCCTCTGAGCGTATATAATTGCATTATTTTTCCATCATTGAAGGGGCGCTTTGTTTTGTTTGAGGGGCTGTTTTTTTTTCGCTACACAACGGAATTGTCAAAATTATTTTAGCTTGTCTCTAGTAGAACAAAGATCACAAAATATTAATCCGCGTTTTAAACCAGACCTTCAAAGGTTTAAAGCAGGATTCACTTTAATCACTTAACTGTGTGTTCCTGAAAGATGATTTGCAATTGAATCGCAAGAAAATTATCAAAGTAACTCTCAGAAAATCTATCACAGATGTTCCATTATCATGCGCGGAACATGATAATGAAACATCTATAATGGACCCCCTCCCCCCCTTCAATTTGTAAATTTCTGTATCTCATACTAGCTTTAACTAATTCAGTGTCTAACAGATTGGCAAATGTTCTTTAAATAGTTTTTGCGCATTCATTATATTGTTCAGCCTCTCCAAAAGAAGACGGATCAAGATATCACCGTTTATCAGGTTTTTCAACTACTTACAGCGGATCACTCACAAAATCTCGACAGGCGGTAGGTCGAGTATCGCTACTTTAAGTTGTTTTTATTTGATCAGTTACACATCTTGCGTTGTGTTAAAAGTAGTTTAAGTAAATTTAGAAATATTTAAATAGTCTTTCTTGTATTGACCAAGATTAACTGTAACTTCTTTAAAGTAATTTTTTTTTTTGCTAAAATGTAGCAAAGTCACAATTTTGCTTGTGCAATAAAAGGAAATGTACGAAAATATGGTCTTTCAGGGAAGACTTTTATTTATTGAATTATTATTTTAGATAATTAACTTTAAATTTTCTTCATTAAAAAAATAAAAACTATTTTTTATCCATAATAAAACTTTAACACAGTAACATTGTAAACATATAATCCAAAACGAACTCTGTTGCTTGTTCTGAAAATAAATAAATGTTAAAATAATAATAAAAAAAAGAGTTAAATATTAAACTTTAAAAATAATTATCCAATTAATACTGTATTATTACATTTCATTTTCTTTTTGGAAAGAAAAATGTTATCGATATAGATCTTTAACTTGTAATCTACATATTATTTTTCAAAAATTGGATGAGGATAAACATAAAATATTTCTTCACTTTATTAGTCTAATATCCTGACGGGATAAATCAATATGCGCTGGTGTTTTGCTTGCTTGTGTAATTTTGCAAGATTAATCATTTCCAAAATGTTCACTTGTTGAAATTTGTCTCTGGTTCACTTCCCTTTATTAACACCATGTGGGTGTGATAAAATTTGTCCCAAAAATTTCTTGCATTTGAACACTTTTCTAGTTCCTTATTTCTCTGTACAAAAGTTTGAAATCCTGAGGAAATCTCTGAAGGATAAAAGAAAAACAGCTGTAATTGCAATAGAAAATGCAATAATAGATATTATTGGAACAAAACACTTGCCAGAAAATTACTCTGCACATTGCAGAGTTGAATTCAAAGCAAATGTTATTTGTATGTTCATATTGTTTTGTTGTTATACCTAAGAAAATTTTTTTAGAATTATTAGAAATATTACTTAGGGATTATTCATAAATGATGTCACACTTCGAGGGGAGAGGGGGGTGTAAAATTGTGACAAGGGGAGTGGAGGGGGTAACAAGAAGTGTGACATCATGCTTTATGCAACAGAGTGTGACATGTGACACAGGGAGTAGTGGGGTTCGCTGAAATGTGACATATTGTAACAATGGCGGGAGGGGTTCAAATACATGTGAAAAAAGCATGACATCATTTATGGACGGTCCCTTAGTAAACTGAAATAAGCAGGTAAATTACTTATTATTGAGTAGCCTGGGTAATTTCAGAATGGGATCAAGTATCCCTTGCGAAAGGATCATGTATCCTTAAGTGTGAGGATACATGATCCTTTTAGGAAAATAGTGGAAGAAAATCTTTTACTAAAATTAGCTTTTTAGTTACTATTAATTTACATAATAATTACTTGAATTTCAAACATTTGGTTATTTTTTTAAAAAAAACATAAATGATCCTATTTTAACTTGCCTGTTACAACTTGCATGTCAAACCAATTTAATTTGTGTACAAAATAACACCTTCTAAAAAAAACTGAGAAAAATCTGTTATATCTGAATCCGTTAATTATCTTTAATTTTTTACAATAATAAAACTGCCAAAAATGACTTTTAATTCATCATAATTTTAATAAAATGCTTTAATTGTAGCTGCAATGTTTCTAGTCTAATTTCATGATAAAGATTTTATAATTAATATTAAATTTACATTTCTCTGTGCAAGATATTCATTTTATTCCGTGCAAGTATACCAATTTTGTTAATTAAAAATATATTAATATCTTTGTCAAATAAACATATTCTTCTTAATTTTTGATCTTTTCTTGTAAACAAAAATATTTTCTTAGAATTGAAGCAAACATTGAAAAACAAATCTACAAACTAAAACTCTAAACATAGAAAGTTTAACAGTTTGATTAGTTTATTGAAATAAATGAAACAAACAAAAACCTTTTAATGTGAAAATTTATTTTTTATTACATGCAATATGAACACAAATGTTTTCAACAATTTTAAAAATGAAAATGAAAAATTATGCTGAATAATGTACATGAATATAAAAATAATATTAGCTCATGCAAAAGTATTTTATCTTTGAAATATTAGTGAATTTCAAAAAGAAAATAGCATAAATGAGCTTTCAATAAACCAAACTACTATTATTTTTCAGATATGTATGATTTCAAGTCAAAAATGTAATTTTTATACATTATTCTTATTTGCACTCACAAAACAGAGAAAAAAAATAAGGAATCAAAATATTTCTTGTCAAACCAGTATAAATACTTTAAACTATTTTTTTAAAATAAAGAAACATAAGAAAAAAATAGTCTTAACTGCACAAGATTCTGTTGAGAACATTACCATTTGTTTAAAAAAGTAACATATCCTAAACAAACATTTCCTCAATACAATTTCACAGCAAAAGTATTGCCTTTTATGATCATTATTTTGGTTCATGTTAGGAATTTCTGACTGATGGCTTTCTCCCCCGCCCCCTATTTTTTGTCATTTAAAAAAAAAAGATTTCTCCAAATTGAAAATTCGCAATGCATTGCATAAAAAAAGGAGAAAGGAAAAAAATGGAGAAGGGGTCGAAAAGGGGTCTTAATTATTTAATAAGAAATACTCGATAAAAACTATCAACATAATTATATTGAGTTTTTTTTTTTTTTTTAACAATAAATGCGTGCCAACAAGAAATTCACAAAAAGAGTAAAACTGTAGAAATGTCAGAAAAATGTGGGAGTGCTGGTAATCCATACAAACATTTTGGGGAGTTCGTGAGCAGTACAGGACCCCCAGAGGTGGCATCCCTGTGCACAAGCAATTCACACAAGTATTGTGTGTGTGGCTATCCTTAGAATACTTCCAAAGGAGCAAATCCAGTGTAACTCAAAGCAAAAGCACACAGAGAAAATTAAACCACCGATTCTCAGATATCATGACGAACTTTCTTAACATAAATTCTACTATCAGAAAAACATAAGCTGTAAGCTGTAACAGTGCAAAAGATTTTACCAGGATGTTTGTTAAAAATTTGATGAAGGATGAACTTAAAAACCTCAAAAAGAAAATCAAAACTTAATCCCATTATTTGTTTTTGTACAGTTAATTCATAAACATATACTTCATTTTTTACTAAACATACTTTACAGTTCATTTAAAAGCTGTTTTTTTTTATTACAGTTGACCACATTAAATTTCTCAACACATTTATATTCCTTAAATTTTTATTTTTGATAAGGTTTCTTTAAAACTTCTATCTCTATCATTCAGTAATCAAGAATGCACATAAAAATCTGAGAACATGATACAAACCAAATTTTGTACAAGTTAAAAAGTATGCATGTAGGATGGTGAAAAATAAAGCATAAATGTTTCTTTTTCCAATGATTGATTGCAAATTTGTCCTTAATATGTAATTACAAATCTACAATTCACAAAAAAGAAATTTTTGACAACTTAAGACATTTTTTTTTATTGACTATGAGATGTCTTAGGACTTTGCTAAAAGTTCTTCTAATTCATTTTTTTTCTCTAGTAAATCCTGATATCTCTTTTGCAGCATACTTTCTCTTTCAACTTGTCTATTTACATCTTCTGTCAATGACTGAAAAAATATGAAATGAATAATTTAAGAAGTGCATATTTTTCATTAAAGGAACAGTAGTTAGAATCAAAAGATTAATATACTGATAAATGTTTTTAAATCAAGTTTCTGAAAATAAACTTAGCAGTCATGTTGTGAAGTTAGTTTTATGTTTCAAAAGATATTTAATATTTACCTTACTGCCTATATTGTTGCACATATGTAAATGAACAATGAAAGTAAAAAAAGAAATTATTTACTTACTTCAACTCTTTTAGTAATAGCCAGATTTTCTAATTCTTGCAAAGTTTTAAAAGTATTTAATTCAAGATGAGTTTGCTCAACCTGTTCAACCAAATCTTGATGCTGTTTCATTAATGCTTGGTTTCGAGACTAAAAAAATAAGACATATATGTATAGAAGACGGAAACCATTTAAGTTTTTTAATAAAAAAAAGTACATTTTAAATGTTTTTAAGTCAGCAATCAAAGATCGCTTTTTGTATGCAAAGTTGCTAAGCAAAATTGTACTTTACAAAGAAAATTCTTTACATAATAAGAATTTCACTAGTTGCTTCAACCATGGAACCATCTTTAGTTACAAAGTTAAGATATTTTTCATGCAACAGACATAAAACGTTCAGGCAATTTTGAATATGAGTCTCGTAAAGCCAAAGTGGTGTAAAAGAAATGAAACATTTTTGTAATATAGAAGTTTCTGACACTCAGAAGAGAGATTTTGGATTTATAAAGCTCATATGAGTTGTCATGTTCTGTATTTTGCTTTTGAACAAAATGCTATTTTTTTTTTCTATACTTTGCACTTTCAACTGATTGCTATGTTAACTGAAAATGATAAAAAAAAGAGAAAGAAAGAGTTTAACAAAGTATTTTTCTTATTAAAAATACATAAATACATTTCTTTAAAAAAAAGAACTTACTTGATAACCACCCAATAAAATTCGTAATTTTTTCTCGATTTTTGCAGCCCTTTTAGCTTCTTTCGTCATTTGATTGCGATTTTGCTACAAATAGACATATATAAACAGTAAGAAAATATAAAATAATACTTAGATAATACAAATATATCATTTGCTAATAGAGTATTTACAAATCAGAGAGCGGAAATATATGTATATTTGGAGAATTATATTGTACAAAACAAGTAAACAAGATATTTGTCTAGAACTAAACAAACCAACTCTCCTGTAGGAAAACAGCAAATGTGTAATCATTAGTGATAATAAGAATGACTCCAACTTATTTCAAATAATGAGTTTCATCTGCTTGATTGTCCCCCAGTGGACCAGTCGGTAGAAGCTTGGTTCGCGTAGAACACCGAAAGTGAAACAACATTGACTTCGGTCAGTGTTGGGGGGGGGGGGGGGTGACAACCTCTTGCGGCTGGTTCCTGTGAGGCCGTGTACGCTAAAGGGAGCTGGTGCACGTCAAATAGGTCGTGGTTCCAATGTCCTCTAAGTCAGTGGTGCGCAAACTATTTTCATTTGCGACCCCTATTTTGCGTAACATTTTATTGCGCCCCATGGATAGACAGTAGACGGTTTGTTTAATCGTGAACGAAGTTACATTAAAATTTCTTTCTATGATTTGCTTTTACAGGGTGTTTTTAAAAGAGTGTCGTGACATCATCAATTGAAATAACGCCTTTTTAATACCGCACCAAACTTAAAAAGCATCCCAAAAACTTTATAAAAGTTGTAACATCATAAAAATCAGTTAATGAGTCAACACATAATTTTATGAAACAATGCTTTATTTATGCATATGGGTATTAATACTTTTTTAATTGAAAATACTTTAAAAAAACTAGACATCATAAGAAGTCAATGGGAGGTATGTGCTCGCAAAGAGCTCATGACTGCTGCTACATATGGGATCTGCATTGGAAATCGCAAGCCTCAAGTCGTCCACTAGATCCAATCGAAATATTTCAATGGGAACTAATTTTGAAAAACCGAATTCACACGCAGTGGCGTAGCTAAGTAGGGACAGCCCGCCTCGGGTGTCAATCGTTCTGGGGCGACACCCGGAGAACAAATACAGTAAAACCTGTTGTAAGTTGACCACCTACCAAAGGGGCTGTTCATAAATGACGTCACGCTTTTTCCCCATATATTCGTCCCCCCCCCCTTTTGTCACGTGTCACGCTATGTTGCATAATGCAGGATGTCACACTTCTTGTTACCCCCTCCCCTCCCCTTGTCACAATTTCACGAACCCCCCTCCCTCCCCTCGAAGCGTGACATCATTTATGAATGATCCCTAAGTTGACCACTTTTGTCAGGAACGGAATTAGCCCTTCACACTCTCCCTCATCCTCTGCAAGCAGACCACTAAAGTGCTGCACCGCAAGTGGTTAACTTACACAGATTTCACTGTACCTAAAACTTGGTTTTTTTTCCGAACATTTTCTTTTCTATTTTTAACTAAGCAAAGTGCGTCCTTACATAAATGTAATTAGAGTAGTTTTTAATCGCTAAACACACCATTACCGTCAACAAATACTTTAGATATTATAACGCTCATACTACGAATGGTTTTTTTTTCTTCTTTTGTACATCTTTCGTAAATTTGATTTTTTGAATTTGGCGACCCCCAAAAAATTTCTCTCGACCCTCCGGGGGTCGCGACCCACGGTTTACGCACCACTGCTCTAAGTAAATCAATCACTCTGGGGGTGCCAACCCCAGGTGATGGTCTCTCATCAGGGAGCTGGTTCAAACAATTAAGAGACTTTACAAAGGGACGGAAATCGGACTCCTGCTTATAAGGGTTAGACTCGGGAGCAGCGTACCCATTCTTCCCACCACGCGCGAGGACACAACAACATCTGTTTGATTCATGCTTACTAATGGTTTGGAATTTATAACATTCAAGTGAGGTGCATCTATATGTAAGTGCACATATAAAATACATGCAAATCTGAATTACATCAAAGTGCTTCCAAAAGAAATTTTTACATTGAATAGGTCCAAATAAGAACAATTTTTATACATTTTTCACAAGAAAAGGCAGAATATATTGAAATTGTAATTGTTTGTGTGAAAGAAAGTGTTTCACCGTTTAATCATTCTCAAAGAAAATATTAAAAATTAAGAAGAAAAATTTCCATCTTAGTAACTATCTGCATAAAATTATTTACAGCTAGCTTGTTTTGTGTTATTTACAAAACATTTTAAAGTTATAATTCTTAAGCTGAATCAAACCATTCAATTAATCTATCAATTTTGATTTGATTAATAATATAAAGCCTACAGTTTTTCTCCCGTATTTCCTAGAACAAGAATTTTCATTTTCAGGGTATGGATTTTGAAGTTGTACTGTACTTCACTCAAAAGAGAACAAGAAAGAAAGAACTTTAAAATTTTCTGGAAATGGAAAGAACGTATCTCTCACCTTCAAAGAGAGATTTATTTTTTAATAACACGAGGTGTCATTATGGATAAAATAAAAACTCATTTGATATGCATTTGGAATTAAATACCTGATGAGATTGCAATGTCAACTGCAGTTTTTTAAAAAACATTTACCCAAAATTATTCATTAAAAATTGAGTGATTTGAATTGGCCTAAAAATAAATGACATTTTGTATAGTGAAAATATTACATAGCGACATGAAAAACTGATCCCTTCCATCAATGCAGAGTGCAGACACTCCCCTTTTGCAAATACAACTAAATGTCTTGCATATATTATGAGATGCCAAAATCTAAATTAAAGAATCCCTTTTAACCCTAAGGGGAGAAGTTGCAAAATATTTATAATAGGTAAGAAAAAGTTTGATCTGAATGAGAGAAAAAAGCTTGCAGAGACAT
This sequence comes from Octonoba sinensis, assembly GCA_038502835.1. Lineage (NCBI taxonomy): Eukaryota > Metazoa > Arthropoda > Arachnida > Araneae > Uloboridae > Octonoba > Octonoba sinensis. The sequence continues at coordinate 126,945,655 of CM076599.1, forward strand.
TTGTTTACAAAGAAAGGAGATAGTTGGAATTTTCATTGAGAAGTAAGATATCTTAAATAAAAAAACTTTTCAAAAGTTTTTAGTTTGATTTTAGTTCATTACAATTGAAATTTTTTAAGATTTTGAAATATATTAATGACAGTTAAAATTCATTTAGAACTAATAGCAGAGATCATTATAACAAATTGTTCATTATATTGCATAATTGCAAAGAAAGATTTTACTGTTATCAAAAAGAGTTGTTAATTTAAGTAAACAGATTGATTTACTGAGCGTGGGAGGAGGTGAACTTATTTCATTTAAATTAATTTAGTTCATTACTACATTAAATATCCAGCAGTTAATCACTCTCAGGCTGTATATTATATCAATTGGAAGAAAAATTGTATATCATATCAATTGGAAGATTATGAAAGTGGTCAAGGAACAAAGTCACTTTACCTCTAGCCTTTTATCTAGAGATTCAATCCTGTCTTTCTTACTGGCCAGATTAGCTCTGGTGTATCTGTTTTGCCCAGGTAAAAACAATACCTGAGCCAGGCATTCTTCCCAAACTTGTGTATAAGCTTCAATGCTTAAATCGCCATGCCCCATACCTTTTTTCACCACTTCCATTTCTTGCTTCAACATTTCTTTTGCCTACAAAAATACAGAAAGCATATTCATTTTAGACATTTATCAAATAAAGAGTTATAATAATATAAAATAATATTTTAAGGAAGAAGATTATGAAAATTTTACAAATGCTTACAATTAAAATTCAATGTAACTAGTAAATTAAACTAGCCAAGTTTATGGATCAACTAGCCAAATCCTCCCTTTTCACTTTAGAAGAGTCGAAAAAGGATTTTTGAGTTATGATTCAAAAATTATGGAACAAAAATTCATATTTTTAAAAAATTCCTTTTGATGAAAAAAGGGAAATATTTGGACCTTATTAACTACTAACATCAAAAGCTGGAAGAAAAGGCTTTTATATTTTTTGTTAGATTAATTCACAAAAAAATAAATTTCCAAAACATTGAAAGAGTTTCAATAATTGAAAAAATACAAAAATCTCTATTTGCAAAAAAAAAAAAAAAAAATCACATCACGTTTAAAATTTTTACCAATCTGGTCAAAAAAATATTTCTTTGATGCAATTAGTTCATGGAATATGGTGTAAAAAGAGCTAAAAATCTCATAAAACATCAAATAAGTTTTTTTTAAATAAATGTATCGAAAAATGGGCTTCAATGTGCGCAAAATCAGCAACAACTACACCTGTATACTATACTTTATGTTTCTAGGCCTAACTTTTAAGGAAGCAAGCCACATTTTTTTATAAAATACATTCACAATTATTTTTTCTTAATAATTAGAGTTTTTAAATTTTGTGTTTCCACTAGTCCTCAACCTTTTGTGAGTGAGTACACAAGTCCTTACAAATCCTAGTTTCTTCTCGAAAATACGTAAGGAAAAAGATTAGATATTTCATGCTAAACAAAAGGCAATATTTTTATTTATTTATTGGTTTTTACTTTCTTTCATCGTTAATTTTTCTTAAAATTAGTAGTATGTCTGTATTTTAACCTAAGTACACTTACACACATTTGTTTTAGAGCAACAAATGTATGTTAATTGTTCAAAACAAAGTTCTTTTTTTCTAAAACCTATGTTTTTTACTTGTTAAATTTACTATTTCTTTATAACTTTGCTCATTTCTTTCTTTTTTACTACAGTCGAGTATCGCTTATATGACGTTTACATTTATACGAAGTTTTAGTGTGATAACAATTCTTGGAGTTAAATCAATTATATGACGTTATCATTTATACGATGTTTTTCGATAGTCTCTTTGGTGTCGCGTAAACAATACTCCGCAGTTTTATTATTATTATACAGTAAATCTGGTAACAAACAAAACTTGTACTATAAATATGAAATTCTCTTCCAATAGGCCACAGCTTAAATTTTAAAATTAAAGGTGCAATTCATTTGCTTTTATCTTTATTTCTTTGAGCCTACAACAGAAAACTAGTTTCAATTGCATAATTTAATATTTCAGAACGCTAAAGAACCATGGAAAAATATTGTTGGAATTGCAGTTTCTTCAGCTAGAAAACACATGTTTGGAAGACAAAAAAGAAAAGAAAATATGAGGCAGCTCTAACACAAAAGCAAGTACTATTCTCTAGATTTGTAGTCAGAACTATTGTTTTCAATTCCTGCAACAGCATTTTTATGGGGCAAGTACCTCTGAAGTACCAGAGTAATACGCAATGTTATTCACTATGTATATGAAAGAAAGAGAAAAAGCTGGGAAAGGGAAGATGAAACTACAGGGCTCGGCACACTTTGAAGTCTTCAAAATAGTGAAAAAAGTGACCACAGCTTTAAAAAAAGTGACCATTAAAATGTAAACTTGTGTGTGTGTTTTTTCATTTAAACTAAATATAATTTGAAAAAGAGCAGTTTCGACATCTTTTGAAAACTAAACCTGAATAAATAGAGCTTTTACCTGACTTAAAAAAAAAAAAAGAAAGAAAAAATCATAACCTATTGAAAAATAAGAATTTTTATACCTGTAACTATGCTCATAAATACCCTTTTCAAAACCCACGAATGGCTAAGAGTGAGAGAGGCAAAAGATATTTCTTTTAATTAATTTCTTTCTCAAATTGTTTCTTATTTAAAAATATAAATGAATAAATATTTATTCAAATTGGCAGAAATTTCAAATTTTAATTTATGTTCAACATTGAATAAAATTTATTTTGCAAATGCTCGTTTTTAAATATTTCTTATACTTGTTCAAAGATTAGAAAATTTCACTTGAAATAAATCTAAATTTGATATTTTGTCAAAATTATTCTGACTGAAATTACTGTGTTAATCTTATGTATCGTTGTGGAAACAAACCGTTTGATTATTCGATTCTGTTTTTGTAATTTCATGGTAGTAACAAAATCCAAGAAAAATTCCCTGATTGATCTCCAAAAAATTCCCTGATTTTATAATTTTAGTTGTGATAGTTACACGGTATCACTGTCATACATAATGACAGTATGAGTGGCACAATCGGAAAAATTCTTTGCGGGGGGGGGGGGGGGGTGCACTATTTTTTTTCCTATCTGAACTTCGTGCAATTCCTTTTTTTTGGGGGGGGGGGGGATGGAAATAAAACGAGGTCATAATGTAATTTTCTGAGCAAAATACATAATGTGCAACTGCTAAGAATTTTTCAGATCTAAAGTTTTTTTTTAAGAATTTAGATTTCTTCCTCCCCTACATCATTATTTAATGATTTCTTGACAAGAATACAACCTCATTTTCTCAAGATGCATATTGTGTTTTCGTTGAGAAATCCTCTCCAAAAATTTTCTTTTGTGATTGTGAGTTAGTTCGGGAGTGGGGGGGGGGGGGGGGGGGAATGTAAGAAAAGATAAATTAAGGTAATTTTCTGAGTGATATAATCTCCAACTACTAAACATTTTTAGTCTGTTTTTTTTTTCTTTTCTAATTTAAATATTGCTTTATTTTCTTAGGATTTGCTCTTTCTAAGTAAAAAAAAAAAAAAATTAAAAACAAATAAAATCATCATTCTAGATCGGGGGAGAGGTCACGGGCCCTCTAGGCCTCCCCTTCTGGTTGCACCACTGCAATATCAAACCTTAACTTCGGCACATTCGGGGCCGGGGAAACGCCGAATTTCAAAATACGACCAAAAATGGAAGATACGAGGAAGCTTCAACCCTGGCACACGTATTTTTATGCAAAATTGCAATGTTTTCTTCACTCATAGACAGACAAAGTAACCTTTTTTTGGTTGCTCTGCCAGAGAAAGGGCGAAAAAGTGAAAATAGTGACTAATTTGTTTAAAAAAGGGAAAATAGTGACCAATTTTTGAAAAAGTGACCAGTGCAAAAAAAAGTGACTTTTAGTGAAAAAAGTGACTCACGCCGACCCCTGAACTAAGAATTCCTTGAGAAATTGAAATAGAAATAATAGTAAGTCGAGTATAAATCAAATAAATTAATTAAAATAAGGTGTTCTTACAGCTTCGAGTTGACTTTCTTCATATTCCTTATATGGATGCCTTTCTAAATAGGAAACATGATGAGCAAGACTGGATTTAGGCGGAGGTGGTTTGTTCTTGCTTCCTGGAGGCTGATATGGATTCTTATAACTATCATTGTGTAGCATGATCAACATTTCTTGCTTAATCAATTCTTCTGCCCTCTGCAGTTCAGTTAGAGGTGGCTCGCAATGGGATGGCCTCAGAATGCTGTTGTTGACATCAGAGGGACGAGGCAAATCCCTCTGAACAGAAGTTGATTGACGTCGTCTTTCAGCCTCTACTGTAAGAATAAATTTTTTTTTTTTTTTTTGGGCTAAATTCTTAGGGACCGCCCATAAACGATGTCAAGCTTTTTTCCCATATATTTGACCCAGGGTTGCCACAGAAGAAATGGAACAAAAATAGTTGCTTTAGTAGCATAAAAGCACGAAAATAGTAGCCTAAATAGTAGCCATGGCTCAATGACAAACAAGTCTTAATTAACAAACAAGTCTTAATTGTTCAGTGATGGGTACTTACTTATTACATTCGGATCTTATATTTATACACAAAGAGTTGCTATGAAGTCAGTGTAATTTATAAAAAAGCAATTGCATTTTTATATGAAATAAACACGTTTTCGAGCATTAACTTTTTAAACTGAAATAACAATTTTATATCTACCAAAGATTAAAATAATCAATGAATAAGGAGTGAAGTAAAAAAAAGATTGCAATATGAGAAGAGCAAGATTATTAATAGGAAGTAAACATACTTGAGATTTAAACACACAATAGCTGATCCTTTATTTAAATACATGTATAATATTGAGCTACTTGATTAATGAAATTCTAAGACCAAGAGCAGACACTATCAAAAACATCAAGTTTACTTTTTTTCTCAAATTTAACAATTATTTTATAATATTGGAAAAATCACCCAATAGACAATTGGTAGAGACAATCAAAAATTTTAAAAAATCAATTTAAAATCACATGGCAAAGAAAAAAAAACGTTTTTGTAAAAAATATTTTTTAAAACTAGATTATTAACAAGGCTGAAATATTTAATACTTGTAATTAACTTGTATGATCACTAAAACTTACAAGAATTTTGTCATAAATTATTTTATTTTCGGCCGAATTTTTCAAGTGGGCGTGACAAAATGACGCCCGTGCAAGTTTGTACTACAGAAGTTGAAATGTAACAAAGATTAAAAATTATGGTAAGTTCAAAGTTATTGAGTTCCAAGATGTAGAATCTGATAGCAAATGAGCACTAGGAAGTTTTTCCGAAGCCGATGCAATCGGATTTCGAAATGCGTAAAAAATCGAGACCAAGCCTTTAAAGAGCGAAAAACAGAAAAAATGCATAGATTTTACTAGTAGTTTGTAAAAGTTGGCAGGCTAGGCTACTTTCAAAACTTTTCATTGAAAAGAAAGAAGGGATTTTCGTGGAAACGAAATTCTTACTTTCCGAAAAAAAAAAAAAAAAACAGAAAAAACACATGTCTGTCTATGTGATGATTGAGTGTTTCGGACACATCGTTGCAATCCTTCGCCGTGCAACACCGTGGATATTGTGGTCAAGCACCACTGCCATTAGTTGTCAGTGTTCGAGAGAAAAGGTAAGGGTTACAGAAAAATAAAAGAGAAAAGGCGCATATCGCGATATTGAAATGCATATTGCGAGCACACGGTGCAGCTTCTGTGCCGAATACCAAATCACTCATGAAAAAAAGCAAACTAACCCCTTTCATTGGCAGCCGTGTCGGCTTCATTGGCAATTGCTTTAAGGTCAATATGAAGTGTAGGCAGTTGCTTGAGCCAAGATGGAAGTTTGAAAAATTATGACACGATTTTCCGTGAAATAAAAGAAAATATTTTTTGGTATATTTGAATAAAATAATTCAAAGAGAGGCAAAAAAAAAGTCGCCTCATAGTTGCCTCTTGGAAAAATTAGTTGCTTTTTCGCCCGATTTCGAAGAAAATAGTTGCCATAGTCGCCTGATGCTGAAAGTAGTTGCAAATAGTTGCTTTTTAGTCGCCCGTGGCAACCCTGTTGACCCCCTTCCTCCTTTGTCACAAAATGTCACTTCAACGGACCCCCCCTAACCCCCTTTGCCACATGTTATGCTATGTTGCATAAGAGGGGGTTACAAGAAGTGACGTCACACATTGTCACAATTTCACAATCCCACTTTCAAGACATGACATCATTTATGAATGATCCCTTAGCATATATGACAAAATGTTGCATAATATATACATAATACAACTTATTATGAGAGAAATGATACTTAAAAAAGTTTTCTAAAATAATGCTATTTTTTTTAAGACCACAATAATGTTTTAAGAATGCAAGTAAGTATATTCAACAAAATACTTATTGTTTAATATTTAGTATCTAGCATTAAAAAAATGACATACATAAAGCTCTTTGTTCCTCTTGCCTTTGTATATCAACATCAGCTTGATCCAAAACTGTTGCTAAATCAGACTGTTCTTTTTCAATTTCTTGAAGCTCATCTTCTGGGACAACAATTTCATAATCATTTCTAGGCACAGGAAGGGATGTCAGAGCCTTCTTTAGCATATTTCGGCTTTCTGCCTAAGAATTTCAAAGCAATAAAGTTACTTTTTGAATAAATCAGAACAATCAAAAATTTATTTCAAATCAGTTCATAGAAAAATCATTATCTAACATTTCTGATTCTAATTTTAAAAAATAATAATAGAAAAAGATAAAAATTTTAAAGTTTTAACCCACTTTCTACACAATCGCTAGATTTTTTTTTTTTTTGAAATACTATTATTATTCTGTATAAAATTTTAATTTACATCACTTTACTTTAAAATTGCATCATTTTCCTCTATGATCATTTAAATAACAATTTTAAAAAGCCTTTCTGAAAGTTAACATGTGGGTCATTTCTTCCACGTTTGTACTAACATCAATAGAAAAGTTTGTCCATTATATGGTAAATTTGATCCATTCAATAAAAACAAAAGTGCCATACAATTACATACAATAAAATAAGCACAATCCTTTGCATTTAAGAAATAATGTTAAACTTCTATGTTTTGAATACTACTTTCTATTCGCTCACTAAGTGAAATAACTAAAAATGAATTAGTAAAAATTTTGGTAAGTCAATGCCAAATTTCATCTTAAAGCAATAATTTTGCTTTCAAAATAAGTAAATGTGAGTTTAAAAATATTTAGTTTTATTTATCAAAACACCATCATTTTCATAGATAAAACTAAACTTATTCCCAAAGTAAATAATGTTTAAAAGAATTGTACACGAACCCACTGCAAAGTAAAATCATTTGTGCATGAAACACAAAGGATAAAACTATTATGCAAACTTTCATTTTTAAGTACTCAGGAACTTTTTGCTACGCATTTAGCTGCTACATTCAAAAAGAAAAATAGCCTAGAAATATATTTTTAAAATTAAATAAACATTTTTTTATCAAGTGATATAATGTATAAAGTGATCAATGAATGAAATACTTTTAGTCCGAATGATAAGTTTTAATCATTAATAGCTATTCCTGAAAAAAGATTTGATAATTTAAAACAGTTCATAGCAGCTGTAATTGCGCAGCATAATGCTGCGCAATTAAGATTTTAATCAAAATTTGAATCACTTTTCTGTTTAAACTTAGGCAATATCAATTATTAATTAAAAGATGACTTCAAGAAGTGTTTTGCACAGTAGAAAAAAAGTTTTTTGAAGGTTAATATGATTTAATATATAGTGTAGAACCTTTTTTTGATCACATCTTGTACTATACTGAAGCAAGTACAGTATGGGACTTCAAATCCGGAATGCTCAAAGCCGCGATCTTTCCGGATTTCGGAATTTTCCGGATTTCGGGTCCTCATTCAAAAAATTTTGTATGTAGCATCAGAGCCCATATAATTTGCTCTGAAACTTTTTATTAACACTTTGCTCATTTACAGCATTTTTATTATCGTATATACATGCCTATAAGACGCAAAATTTAGCACAAAAAACAAAGTTGAAGTAGGCTTACATTCGACACAAAGCATTGAAACATCCAGACTTTCCCGATGTTATTTTAACCTCTTTAATTAAACAAAAAGAGAAAATAATTCTGTCAAATTTTGATATGATTTTATATTCACTAGCCACTAAATTGTAGTAAAAGGTCAGGGTGTCGGGAAAATGCGAGAAACGCGGATTTTCAATACGCGAATGTTCTGTATCGCGCGAAAATTAGAGCTCATTTAAAGAAATAAATATAAGAAAACTGCAAGAAACAAAAAAAGCAAAATTTAATGATATTAACTCAGAATTAGAGCAACAATTAATAAAAACTCTAATCGCAAAAACGAACCCTTTTCAGAAAATCGCGAAATTTTTTTTTTTTTTTAAACAGCACATTTCCGATCTTAAACATGTTCATTACATTTTATTTTCCTTCTCTTTAAAATGCCTTTTTTCCAAAACCAACGATGCAAAATATTTCTCCGATTCTTTAAAAAAAAAAAAAAAAAATTTGTTTGCGGCCGATTTTTTTCGAAATTCGGAAAAGGTTCCGGATTTTGGGTCTTCCGGATTTCGGGATTCCGAAATTCGGGTCCCATACTGTAAATCAAACTGCAATTATTATCTGTTGTAATATTAAACCTTTTTTTCAACATACGGATATGGTGTATATGTAGAAGAATTTAAACAGTTATAGTCAATGTAACACAACTATGATAGAACTGATCGCTTCGATTCAGCAGGCTCAAAACATAGAACAGTATGAAGAAAAGGCATTATTTATTATTATAATGCCAAATATTATAAACGTTGTTATGAAAGATTTTAAAATAAATAAGTAAAACATTGTTTCTAATATTCAGTTTTAAGGCCTTCAATTTGAAAACAAGTTGTGATTACTTTATAATTTTTCGCTGACACTACATCTTCAAAACCTAGATGGTCTTCGGGGTTGATGTTCAATTTATCTCTCAAAGGTGTTGTTCCAGGAGTCATTTCTTTCAATGATTTCAGTCCAGGAGTTCGACTAGGAGTAGTGCCTGCAAATAAATTGAAATAATAACGATAATTTACAAACATAAAAAAAAATTACAATGAAGTATGAAATTGATATAAAATTATTGAATCATTCTAATATTTTTGCTACCAAAAACAACATGCATAAATATCATTTTAAAATTGCCACTTGCTATAATTTTTTAAAAATAAATGTTAAAATGATTGTATACAAGCAAGTGTACAGAAAGAGGAGTTAAAAGCTAAGCCACCAATACATGCATGGAATGGCTTATGACCTCCCCCCCTCCCACAAAGAGAAAATATTAATTGCACTAATGATCAGGGTTGGCAGGTTTTTACCGCTTGATGGTTTTTACGATGGTTTTTACCGTCTGTGGAAAAACCTGTTTTTACCATGGTTTTTACCATTAGGGGGAAAACCTGTTTCTCCCATGGTCTTTACATCTTCAAAAGTAAAAATCGTACGGTTTATATTATTTTTTGCAAACATTTAATTTAAAAGATCGATTTAGGTAGCATTATAAACATATATATATATATATATATATATATATTATAATATATTATACATATATAGATAAGACTAACATTTTTATTATAAAATGATAATTATATATAAATAGTATTATATTTGCATATATTAATAAGCATATTATATTCTTGCAGTAAGTTTTATATACATATATGTTCATTTTAAAATGTAGTACTCCAAAAATATTAAGTATAGGTGTAATTTTCTAATCTTTACCACACATTTGATAAATAAATGGGAAAATATTTGTTTCGGTTAGAACAAAAAATTCATACATTAATGTTGTGTTTCAGAATTTGGTCTTATAACTTGATATAAACAAAAAAATTAAATAATTTTTATCATTCTTACAATGAAAATCCTCACATTTAAATTAATATCTAATAAGACAAAAGAAAAAAATAATCACTGAATGAATAATTGATTCTAAAGGAATATTTTTTAAAACATATCAACAAAATAAGATAAACACAGTGTATATTTTTAATTTAGTTTTATTAACTAACAAAAAACATCTACCTGTCTAAATCGTTGCAACTTCTTAACATTCTGTAACAAAATACAAGTTTTGCAGCTTTTTGAACACCAAGTCTATTTCTTAATTTATTGTGAATAAAAGAAGAGTTCGAAAAAATTCGCTCAATTGATGCTGAACTGCATGGTACCGAATGTAATTTAACCATAAGATGTATAAATTCTGAATTTATTCTGAGTTATATAAAGCCTTCCACCAGATTTTGGCTTTAACAGCTTTTGTTTTAAAAAAACTTATTGAAAATGGCTCTGCTTCTGCATCATATGCTAAAAGCAGCGAAAGCAAATTTGGCATAACAGACATAAGCCATTCTCTTGCCATTTCTTTTCACTTCATATTCAATTTTTCATCGTTTTTATGATTTGGATCTGTCATAAAAGCCAAAAAATGGAAAGGCTTCAATGCCAGGTTCATCCATTTTGATATAGCATCTTTATGAGGCATTAATGCAAGAAAGTTCTCTAATTTCAGCCATTTGTAACAAGCATCAGCTATTGTAGCTTCATCACTTTGAACAATGTTCATAGCTTCAGCTATAGGTTGAAGCTGTTGAAAGAGGTCTTTAACTTGTTTAATAAGTTATAGTCATTAACTAGTCATTAAAATCTTTAAATAGGTATTTCCCAGTTTTTACCGTAGTTTTTACCATGTTCTGGTAAAAACTACTTTTTACCGGTAAAAACCCAACCCTGCTAATGATATCTAGAAGCTAGTAACTTTTTTCCTCACTCCAAAGAAAATTATTAACCCAATTTCAAATTAATTACTTGAACAATATACTTAAAAAATAACATTTATACTAAAATAAAATGGAAAATTTCCAGGGTTGTAAAATAAAAGATCTGTAATAAAAAATTCTGGGAATATTTTTTAAAAACTTTTTTGATGAATCAAAAATAACTAAAAAATTCATTATATTAAAACATCAAGTAGGAGAAGTGATTATCAACAAATGTTATTTAAAAATCATCTGGTTTACTTTTAAAACTTAGATGCAAGTTTGGAATTACCAAATACTAAAACTTTGTGCCTCATTCAAAAAAAAAAAAAAAAAAGGTTTTACATGATAGAAATACCTGGGATGTTAAACTTATTACAGCATCAAGTAAGAGCAGCAACTTCCATATGAAATACATATTTTCATTATTTCATATGGCACTCATTTTAACTTGGTGATTAAAAATACTTCCAAAATACTAAATGGTAATTAAGAAAAGAATTTTTAAAAAAATGTGGATTCAACAAAGGGAGACAAAGATATCAGGGTTCCCACTCTTTTTTTATAACTAAAAATAAGCACTTTCTAAGACTTTCCAAGACTTTTCAAAGTCATTTTCTAAGACTTTGAATAAACTATTGTGGAGCACATACAATACAATTTAATGGATGAAAATCCATTTCAATCAAGTTGAATGTTCTTACAGATAAGTTAAACTTAAAATTTTAATATATAAGTGTATCTTCCCAAAAATTATACATAAAAACATAAACCCAATCTCACTTTTACAAATATGCATATTGTGTATACACTATACATATAAGTAGTATGTAAAGAAATATTAGAATAGAGATATCAAGAAAAATGGAAACTTACCACAATCTTCAACATTTAAACACTAAAAAATCTTAACTTAATACTTAATGATATTACTTGAATGCAAGACTTATTTTGTTTGTACTCCTGTTTTTTTTCGTATTTAAATTATCAAAAAAATATTTAAGAAACAGAACAAATATTTACATGAGAGTCATTCCTTGGTGACCATGTTATTGTTATGTTTTTCTGAAATGGATCTAAATTATTATAATAATAAAGTAAAATAACAGTACCGTCACATGCTGTCAGGCATTAGAAGCTTTGGGGGGGGGGGGGGGGATAATTAAAAAATGTGACTGATGTTACTTTTGCTAGTCACCATTAAGCTTTTTAAATCCCCTTAATTTCACACATAAAATCTTATGCCAAAAAAAGAAGTGGGGTACCATTATTATAACTCCAGTGTAATAATTTCAATCAATATTAGAAAAAAAAGGCAATTTTAAAAGTTAGAAACATAATTAAATTTTAATGTCAGTGGAATTACCCATGAACTTTTTGATCCAAGGTTTAAAAAAATCTGCAATTATATGGAAGAAAAATAAAAGTGGTGAGGGTTAGTTAAAAATTTTATGAATGAATAAATGGTCAATTAAAAGCACATCAAAAGCTTTGCAGATAATAACTTAAAAAACATTTACATTCAATTCTTTTTCTTTTTCAGAAATCTTAATGTCTAATTCTTTAACTTCAGATGCTTTTTCTTTAATATCCCTACGAAGTGAATTGGCTTTCATAAAAAGTGAAATGTTTTTGGATGACTGCCTTATTACACAGTTCTTCTGCTGAATTTTCCATAACTGTGATATCAGCTTGAACTTGAAGAAAAGCTTTTTTTTAATTTTAAATAATTTAACACTTTTTTTTTCTTTTTTTATTGTCATCAGAATTTTTTTTTCTTTTCAATTTTTTTTTTTTTTTTTGCTCTTCCAAATGGAGCATATATTTTTGCCTTCAGGGTTAAGAGACAAACTTTCGGGTCATTCCATATCAAATCATCCAGCCACAAATGAAAATGAAACCCATGGTCTCAGATGCTTATGATTTTTTTTGCTATTTGTTCATTTTATTATCAGGATTACCCCTGCATTTTTTTTTTTTTTTTGTTGTTGCTATCTTTAATACTTTTTGAGATATCAATTTTCTGAAACGTGTTTAAAGAGACGTCTTTGCTTTACGGGCATATTTTGGGCTGGCGACGTAGTTAGCAAGAAATTCATAACTTTGCCAATTTTCATGATATCACAAAAAAAATTTCACTAAAATGCTTAGAATAACTTATAACATTAGACAAAAATGCATTTAAACAAATACGTATTAAATGGTGCAGTTAGTATTAGCCCAAACTTGGATTTCATAAATATTTTGAAGAAAAAACACGAAATTTTAAAACAGCAATAAAACTAAAAGGCACTGCAGTAATCAAAATATATATTTTTTTAAAATAATCCTCTAAGTATAAACTAAAAGGTTCTGAAATAAAATTGGTGCCTTTTTTACTGCCAATATATTTAATTTCACAGTAAACAATTTAAAAGTATGTACAAAATATCTTTCACAACATTACAAGTTTTCGCTTCTTATTGTAAAATGCTAATTGTTTTAAAATCATAAAATACAGACAACACAATGCAAAATAAGATTATTTTTACAAGAAATAAGTTCGTAATTTAATGTTTATAAAGTAAAAAAAAAAAAAAGGCAACATAAAATTGAGGAAGAAAAAGAAGTCACTGAATCATGATTTTTTAAAGTATCTAAACATAATGCAGGCACATTTCCTATTTACAAACTGTGACATACCAAATGACCAAGAGTAACTTTTATTTTTAAAATAAAACTTTTAAATACAAATTTGTGTGAAACAATACCTTTCTTTCTTTTTTTTTTCTTGAGTCTGTTTTAAAATGTTTTTGCACTGGAGATCGATTGAAGCAATCTCCTTTTGCAGAAAATAAATACATTCTACCTGATGCTAATACTAACTGCACCATTTAATAGGTATTTGATTAAATGCATTTTTGTCTAACTCTGTAAGTTATTCTGAACATTTTAGTGGAAACATATTTGTGATATCATGAAAATTAGCAAAGTTATGAATTTTTTGCTTGAACTACGCCGCTACCACAAAATTTGTCTGTAAAGCGAAGACATCTCTTTAAACACATTTTGAAAATTAATATCTCAAAAAGTATTAAAGATAGCAACAAAAATATTTACAGGGATAATTGCGATAGTAAACTGAAGAAATAAAAAAAAAAATCATTAAAATATGAGACCATAGGTTTCATACCCTGGATGAAGTGGTATGGATTGACCCTTTCGCATTTCTCTCGTAATGATAGTTTCATGAATTTCATTACAATTATTGGCATTCTCAAAATGAGCCTCTGAGCAATATAAGATTCTTCTTTCAAATTTTCCACTTCTAATGACTTATTTACACCAAAGCCATGTTCTACAGTCGCTTGACCGTGTGACAAAATCAACAAAATTCTTATAACCCTCCATAATTTTTCACTTTCTGAATCTTTGTTTAAAAAAAGCACATAAAAAACTTATCAGAAATTGCATAAAAAAATACAGTAATTTAAAAATCTACTTTCGTATTAAAAAAAAGCACTTATAAGCACCTTTGATTGAAAATAAGTACTTCTAAGGGCTTTTAGAAACGAAAGGTTAAATTAAGCACTTCTAAGCACTTATAAGCACCCGTGGGAACGGTGTGACCTTTAAATTTACCAAGATTTGGGCATCCTTTAAATTCACTAAGATTTGGGAAAACCATTTAAATCAAAAACAACTTCTAAGTCAACTTATGCTCTTTTTCTCAAATTTATTTCTTTTTTTTTCTTAAATGACATGTGTGATTTTTTTAATTTCACTGCTAAATAGTCAAAAGTGGTTGTGACTTACATCGTTTTTCTTAAAGGAGGATATCATTGAGTAAGATAGTTATGAATAAAAGAACAAAGAATACCAATTTTTGACTGATGTGCTTTTTCCCAAATGCCAGTGAATTATGCACTGTTGCGAATGATTTTTGGTATAAGCTCTTAGTAAGCAAATCGGTGTAATTCAGTCCTGAAGATATTTTCAAGATAGCTAAAATGTAAGTATTACCACCATACAATCCTTTTATGAATTTCTATAATATTCCAAGTAGGGAAAAAATCAAGGACTTTTCAAGAGCCATTGTAACTACATAAGAAATCAATACATGCTGACATAAGTTTGAATTTCTAAGCTTATAGCAATAAAAAATAAAAATAAAAGTCCCCTTCTTGCTCCCAACCTACAGAAAATTAAATTTCGGATCCAATGCAGTTCTGAAAAATTGTTTTGTTTAAATACAGATAAGCTGATTGGGCAAGATTTTGAGTAAAAAGTACTTTTGACAAGAATCCTTGATGCAAAAAATAACAATCAAAAATTTATTATGATATCTACAGTGAACTTTTTTTTTAACACAAAAGCAGTGGTCAACTATATCCTAAGAATCACATGAATAGTTGCAGATGTATTATGATTACCTGTTGACTGTGAAGAAGTCCTAAAAGAGCCTGTAAGCATATTATTAGGAGTTGAAACAACATCCCTTTTTGGTGTTACACCACTAAAATCAGATTCATGTAGAGGTGTATTTAATCCTCCTTTAAGAGGAGTATCAACATTTGATAGAGCCATTATATTCTGAGCTTCCTATATAAATAAACAGAAATTCTTCAGTATTAAACACAGAATATGAATACTTTTACACTTCAAAAAATTAATAGTTAACAAGTAAGAACTTGAAAACATTGTTTATTTTTCAGACCATGAAATTTAATAATTTTGAATAAATTAATCTTGTTTATTGTTTAAAACAATAAGAAAATATAAAATTATTTAGAATGAATCAAACAGATGTTTAAAAGAAGTAAAATGTTTGCCTTTGAAAAGAAAGAATTAAAGAGAAAGAACAACATTTCAAAGCACATATTGCAAAAAAAATATTATGTATTGTTTACCAATGCATAAAGTTATGAGTTTCAGAATGAAATTAACCTGAGGGAAGCTAACTTAACTTACATCTCAAAGTTCACAACTTCATGCATTGATAAAAAGGGTTCCTCACATCTCCTAATATGAAATTTTTTTTTTTTTTTTTGCAATTTAAGCTTTGTTGATTTTATTCATCAACTGATAATGGTTACAACTGAAAAACTAATAGTAGATTTATGTGAATATATTGCAATTGCCTGATCATGTATAAAGTACTTGATTAAATCAAAAAGTACTTGAAATATTAAAATAGATACCATATATTTGCATATGGTTATTGCTATTTAAAGGTTTGATTTTAAAAGCATAATTCTGGACAAGATGTACACCAATCACATTTAAAAAATAAAAACTTCTAAGAAATTATTTTTTAATTTTTAGTGTTTGCAAACAATCATAATTTTATGTGCAAATTTTTTCTGAAAGATAAATACAAATATCATTCATATCTTTCTTCCAGTTTAGTATTAATGTTTTTCAATTAAAATGAATGTTTCAATCTCTTTAAAAAAAAAAAAAAAAAAAAAACCATCTGCTAACATTTTTATTTTGTAGCGCTTTTTTTTTTTGCAAAAGATCCAACATTTAGACATTGCTTAGAATTGTTTAGACATTGCTTATTGAATAAATGAAGTTGTTCTTTGCCAATATAAATGTCAGAAAAGGCTTACATACTCAAGAGAGTATGATATCAGTAATAAGTACTTATTTATTCAAAGTTGGCATTAAAAAACATCATGTAGAAAATATGTGGTAAGCACAAAAGATTTTACTCAAAAAATAAGTAAATAGATAAAATAAGAAATTACCGAATTCTAGAAAAATTAAGAAAAAGCTTACCATCAAAATAGTATCTCTACTAGTGGCTGGAGTACGAGGGGTTCTTGCATTCAACACTGTTGGAGTTAAATTATAATCAGGCAACAAAGTCTCAGAAACTTTATTACCCGATTCTTCTGCAGCTTCCCTGGCAGTTTCACTTGCTTTTCCTAACTTAACCACCTATAATATAGAACATTCTCATTCAGCAGAGTAAAACTACATGCATTTGAAATTTAATGAAATCAAACTCTTTAATAATTTCTGTAAATACATAGAATGCCTAATTTCAAAAGTAAATTTAATATTAACACATATTTTTCTTAATGAGTAAAACACCAATGCCTGTTATAAAAGTTATAACAAAAGAAATCTTAGAATTTTGGAAAGAAAAACAATGACTAACAACTAAAAAATAAACTTATATGCATTAAAAGAAAATTTTACCTGTTCCAATTCAGCATCAGATATTTGAGGACTAGGTAAAACTAATTTACTCCTTTTTTTAGTTGGTTCAAAATTTCCAGATAACATGGCTGATGGAATGTCATTTTCTTTCCTTTTTTTCAGCTTCTGCTTATCCTTTTTCCTTTCTTTCTAAAAAAGATAAAAACAAAAGTTAAGCACGCATTTACTCCTTTTCAACTTATATACATGTTCCAATATGCCAGTGATGCACAAAATTGGCCCGCCGAGCCTTTTGAATTGGCCCGCTAATACAGTTGATAAAAAAGAATAATTATAATAAAATATAAAAAATACGAAAGAAAAAATAATTGTAAAAAAAAGCTTACGAAAAATTGCAGTAAAAAAAAATACGATCGCAACGCCGCTACTGGATTTTGGTCGCAATTTTCGGAACTCATCGCCATATTTAATTTTATTTTATTGGAAATACTTCAGAAACTAATCAAATCATGATTAAAAGTGGTAGAATATTGCATTGCCATCTGGTTCTGAGCTATATGTAAAGTTTCAGAACAATAGCTTTTCGGGAAATGGTCGAAAATTCGATTGCTGGATTTTTCGAACAGCCATTATGTGCGTTATTTCGTCTATAAAAGAATTTTGTCCCATTCCTGCTATGATTTCTTTAGTTAATTCAAAGCAACGATCGTTAGACATAGCAGGCAAAATGTCATTATTTGCGTCTTCATCGATATCTTGCTCTTTTTCATCGTTCGGGTGTAGCACCATTTGGATGCTTTCAGAATCGGACATCTTGTTTATCAAATTTAAAATCTGATCATCAATCATTTTTACAGTAATAAATGATTGCAAAAAGGAGGAAAACGAAATGTAAGAAGCATGTTTACATGCAGAAACTCGCAAATTTCATACTTGTGTAAAACAGCTTTGCTTTTGCGAACTCGATTTTAATAAAGAATTCATTTTCACAGTTGCAATTATTATTGTCTTGATATCAATTTTAAATTCATATTACCTTATTTCAGCTCTTAAATAAATAAAAAAATATATAAAACAAAAATAAACAAGGTTTAATTTTCACACGATCAGCTATTGCGGAAAATTCGCGAATCTACCGTATCAGAAATTTTCCGAACGTTCGTTAGTCCGACTTTTGTTGCAATTCGTCTTCGAATACTGACAAGACAATTAAATAAATGTATAAGAATCAAATTACTTATTTCTTTCATGTTTAATTATTGAAATAAAATAGAGAAAGGTCTGATGTTTCTCAAGTATCGTTGGAGATTTTTTTTTTCTAATTTCCATCTGCAAGTAAGTTGACGCCCTTCTCCCCTAAAAAAACATCGTTTTTAGACTAAATCGCTCGACTTATAAACACTGAATATGTCACTTGTAACGGAAAAATGCGTATTTTTAAAGGCATTTTAAAAAAATCGTATTTTTACTAAATGGGCAAAAAAACTTTTCAAAAATGGCGGGAAATTCACGAAAACATTCCCGGTTTTCTGGTTCCCGGATAAGAGGTTCTGTGCTGTATTACTATGCCAATTTAACTAATAAGATTTTGTAAATGGTTAGTTAAAAAAACAATTCTACTAGCTAAATTGACTAGTAGTAATGACTGAATAAATATTTATTAATTAAACATTAATTTTCAGCATTAATAATATCAATATGAATAATTATTTAACTTTATAAAGTGTAATTTCTAATCAAAATTTAAAAATTTTATTGTTGATATATATTTAGGAAAATTTTATTGTTGATATGTATTTAGGAAATGAATAAATAAATAGCATTTTTTTACATTAATTCACAAAGATCAATTTCTAATCTGCAGGAAAACTAGTGATTAAAAGATTAAAAAAATTTAATTATATGCCATGGAACAAAATAATGATATGTTGATCTTTGATAAAGGAATCAGTTTAATTGCTTTTATTGTCCATGTAGTAATATATAAATTTAATATTGCCAATGTAACTAATAAGATTTTGTAAATGGTTAGTTAAAAAAACAATTCTATCAGCCAAATTGACTAGTAGTAATTCTGAATCGCAAGGGTTTAACGTGATGTACAGACTCATAGCATTTGGATTTTGCTATTTAATATATGTGTGTTTATTTCTTTTGTATTTATATTCACACTTTTAATTAATTTCTCATTTTAACTCTTAATATATATTTTAAATTTTACATTATAAAATGTCAAAGAAAAATTATCTAAATTATAAAGAAAGTTAAAATTTAGAGAATAATGCTGTGTTTTTCTAAGTTTAAATTACCTTTTTATTTTTCATTTGTTTCAATTTCATAATTTGCACACATTTTTGTAAAAAATTTTAGTATTCCTCTTTTTTGATATTTGACCAATCACTTCATTGATACATATAAATGTTGTGCAATTAATTGTTTAGAAACCTTATACCTCATTTTGTTTAAATTCATTTACATTATTTTTTAAAAACTTTTATTTAATAATCTGTTCCCGAGTACAGTAATTATTAATGCATGTAATTTGTACATATTATCTCTAAATAAAAACTGAAATACACCCTGTATTTTTATGAATAAAACATTACGTTACTTTGGCCCCCAACCTGATACTTTCTAATTTTTTGGCCCTTCACCCAAAAAAGTTTGTGCATCTCTGCAATATGCATACATAAATGTACCATTATTCCTACAGTAAAGTTGATTTTAATGTAAAAAATGTATTTCTAGTGCAATTTTTGCCTCTTTAGAATGATGGCAATCTCTGAATAATAACTGGTAGCTGGACACATCAATGGCCATCGCTTAGAAAAATTTGACAGCATCCCGTTATCTATCAATATTAAATGAACAATAAAACACATTCATACATTTTCCCCAAGATTATTTTGTGGATTTCAAACAACACTACTATTAAAAATACTTGTTAAATTTCTGTTCATAAAATTAGTCTTGCTTTATATTACAAATATTTTTTAGATAGTACGAGGCTGTGAAAGAAATACTTTAAACAATTATATTTTTGTTCCTTCTTCTTTGTTCCTTTTTTTTTTTTTTCACTATGCTTTTAAAAGTACATTAAATTATTTTTAGTCTAGATCACATGTCACCAAGCCAGGGATATAAGGATTGCAGGACATGTAACATATTCTTGCAAATCAGTGTAAGATTAGAAGTGCTTAACATACCAAACAAATGGGGGTGATGGACTTATTCTGTTGATTAATTTATGGAAAGTAGAGTGAAGTTTTGTTTTTTATTCTACAACTAAGGTTACAATAGAACTAAAATAACTTTAATGAAAGCAATCAATTGTATTTTACCTCTTCTTTCTCACTTCTCAATTCACCATCCAATTGCTGCTGGCGCAATCTTTTATAATCTGGATTCATAGGATCATAGGTTTCTTCAGAAGTATCGTAAAGTCCAGGCACTGGTTTTTTTTCAAAAGGTATTTCAGCGTTGTAGTCAACGGTTCTTTTCTTCCTCTTGCGAGCTTCTAACTGAATTCCTGCCATTCTCAGTTCTCTGCGCTTTTGAAGAGCAGCGAGTCGCCGAGCTTCTTCCAATTGCTTTTCTCTGGCCTTTCGCTTTGCTTTTTTGCCTTGTGTATTAGCCAATCTTGCTCTTGCTTCTGATAACATTTCCATCTCTTTATTTAAAAAATAATAAAGTGGCAATTACAATAGGTAAATTTGAAACAGGATAATAAGTTTTAAAAGAGATTAACACTATTATTTATTTATTTTGATAATAAGTGCAATGTCAATGAAGTTCCGTTTCAATATTATTTATTTATTTATTTATAAAGGAGCAAATGGCTGCATTTTTACAACAGCTCAAACATTATATAATTTTGATTCTTAAGATTCTTTTCCTATTGTTTACCATACCAAATGAATAATTTAAAAAAACTAAAGAAAAAAATTGCTAGATAGATTGAATTAAATAAACACTGCTTGCATAATTCAGGCATTTTGTTTTGTGTTTAATGCCTTTACTCATGACTCCTTGCAACAGTCCATTTTCTCTTTTAAATTTGGGTGTTAAATTAAAGTGGGTAAAACGTCAAAAAAAAAAAAAAGCAAATGAAAAGAAAAATATTAGCACACGATAAAGAAAATTTTACGAAAATTTTTCAAAAAAAAAAAAAAAGGGAGAGAAATTTAGGTACACCCTTCAAGAAATTATTTTCATATAGATAAATAATAATAATTTGTAAAGGGTTACTTTGACGATAGCAAATTTTGTGAAAGATGCATCATTATGATCACAATTTTTACTAAGAGTTTACAAACATAACTTTTCAGCATGATACATTTTGTAGTTTGTGAAAGGCTTTTTGGTTTCAAACTAAAAATGATTCTAAGTAAACTTTTGTATATTCTAAATCTATAAAAAGAAACTAAAGGATAAGAAAAAAAAGTTCACTACTAAAACTGCCTTTTTGTTCCAATTTGTTCTTTGTAGTCTCATAGTCAAAACTTAATATCAATTGCCTCCATTGCAAATTATACTTATTTAATATGTAAGTATATGAATTTTGGAAACATGCAAATATAAAAACATTTCTTTAAAAAAAAAGAAAACTTTCTAAATTCCTAAATTATTGAACAGAAAAGAAAATAAATAAACACATTCATTGACTACACAAAATGGAAATGCTTAAAATTTTAGCCTTATTTTGAGCAAATACTTACCATCTTCATCCATATCTTGTGGATCTGGACGAGCAGGCTTTGTTTCAGGATTTGGATCAATTTCACCTGGTTTCAACTTTCTGGGATCATCTGTAAAATCACCATCTTCTTCTTTTCTTTGTGCTTGATCTCTGCAAACGTTAAAAACTTATCATTTTTTCTAGAATTTAAAAACTTGAAATTTGTAATTTCATGTAGCTAAATGATTTACAAAAATAATCATTGCTCATATAGACATCAGAAAGCAAAAGACTTTAGAATTTATTTACTCTGGAATGTTATATTCAATTTCAATTTAAAAAGCTTTCTCATTTCATAAAAAGAATCCTGAAAAATGTTTCAAAATATATTAAGTACAAACTGTTTTAAAAAATGAATGTCACTTTACAAATTGAGATCATTTATAAAATATAAACAAGACAAAAAGAAAAGAATTTCAAACATTTATGCATTTCTATTATGAAGAATTAAAAATTATATTGTATAGTTTTACTTCACTAACAGAAAAATATTGAAAAAATATTAATAAATCCTAGCATTGTACAAACATATAAATATATTTTAACATAAAACTGCATTTCTCATGCAAACAAATTTTGGTGAATCACTACTGTCACATGCCTTTTAAATATAATACAAATGTCAATATAAGATGCTACAATTCTATTACAAAATAGCTTTTCTTTCTTTCTCTCTCCCTTTTTAATTTTTTTTTCTTTTTTTGTTGCAAAGTATAATTATTCTTTTTTGTCTAAGGTGATCCAAAAATTGGATTATGGTCAGACTTGCAGATGTAATACGGGGAAAGCCAAACTGGGTTTAAAAAGTCAAAACACAAATTTTCTTTTAAATAAGACTCTCACACGAAGCAATTAGACAATGGTAGAATATTCTGCAAAAGCAAACACAACCTTAAGAAATGCATAGCGCTTCATCTGATCGAAAATGACAAAACAGATACCAAGAACAAACATTATAAAAAGCCAAAAGTTATACTGGAAAATATCCTTAAAACAAAAATCTCTACTTATAATTTAGAAACCATTGAAATAAACAGGGAGCTGAATAATAATCTGTTCAAAAAAGGATTTTACTTTCTTAAGAGAAAAATAGAGTAGAAATCATGCACGGTGAATTACAGAACAAGGGAGAAGAACTTTTTTTTCACACAGGAAGAAAAGCAGGATTTTTATATTTCCAGTGCTCCCACCGGCCTTACAGAGTTTGTATCAGATTTAGGAGCAGATAAAAATGGGCTTTTGTATCAGTTTGGAGCAGAAAAAATGGGTTTTTGTATCAGTTTGGAGCATAAGAAATTGACTTTTGTATCAGTCTAGGAGCCGAAAATATCAACTTTGTACCATTTTTGGAGGATTTTTTTCTTTATTTATTAAATATTAAATAGTTGTTTTAAAGCAATGTTATTTTCATACATCAAAGGTAAGAGCAGTTTCAAGTCTTCAAAATGATAGGAAACGTAAACATCAGTCATCCTTCAAAAGCTGGATTACTTGTATATATTTTAAGAAATTATTTATAACCTATTCAAAAAGTAAGACTAACTAAACCAATAACCCTCATAAAGGTGTTTTTCAATACTTTTCTCAAGAAACGGATTATATAAAAAAAGTTCTCTTGTTTTTTTCTTCTTCTAATAGTTAAGAATAGCTGGAAAAAGCGTAAAATTTTCTTCTTTTTAAAAATTATTGTATTCCTTCCTTTTTGTGTAATAGCTAAAACACTATTCTTTCAAGAAAATAAGGAAAAACTAACTAATATGAAAGGTTCAACTATTTTAAACTATTTATCATTGATTAAAATTTGTTTATTAAATGGTACTTATTTAGGTATAATCATTTTGATTATAGTAACAGTAAAATTTTGAATGAATTAAATATAATTTCATATTTTATCAAAAAATATATTTGAAGTTATCCTATTTTCTACTTGCAGTAATATTTATTATTTTTCTGATTAAGAAATATTCCTTTAAATTTCAATCTTAAATACTCCCTTAGATGCTTTGGAAGTAATTAATGGCATCAAAAGAAAATTGCCGAGTTTCATAATTTTTCAGCAAGAAAATTCAAGAACCGAATTATATTTTTCAGTTCTATAATAGAAAAGCAAAATGTACTTTTTATTATATGTTTATAATTTAATGTCTAATGATTTATTTTTTTCCAACAATTAATTTTTACATCTTTTAAAAATTGTGTAATAGTTACAATTAAATTTTAAGAGCCCTAGGGTTACAGCAATTGGATGCTGAAAGAAACTAAATTGAAATAAAAGAAAAAAGAAAACCATGATAATTTCATAACTATCAAATCTAATTGAAAAATTGAAACTTTAAGCAAGAGTATTTTTATGAGGTCGTTCATCCACACCAAAATTTCAATTTTCTCTAATAATATTGCTTAACATGTTTGCTAAAGATCATCAATTCATTAAGATATAGTACATGCTTTTTTTAATGATTTTTCTAACTTAACTGTATTTTTCTTACCTATTTTGTTCTTTATATTTTTGTTTTCTGTTTTTTAATTGCTTGTGGTTATATGATATAGATTACAGAACTTAAAAGAGTATTGAGAAAAGGAAAAAAGCTGCAATTCAATGCTTAATTTTACAGCGTTTGAAAGCCCATTTCTAAACACTTTCGGGAACAAATATATATTTTCAAACAATGTTTTTATTTAAAATAAAAATAAATTTTGTTTATTTACTTTGAGAAGAAACATTATAAATGGTTGAAATGAAAAAAATCCGATTTTTGTAGCGGATGCAAAAAGATTGCTGAACGTATGTGCTCATTTGCTTGCACGTGGAAAGTAGGCTTAAGGAGTTTTAAAGAATTGTTATAAAGGAGCAGCAATCTTTTTAACATCTGTTTCGTTATTGATTTTTCAGATTGTTTAGTATTTCCTAAACATTAGAAAACAAAGTGCACTGAGGAAAAACGCTAAGTTTTTTTTCTACATTTCATGAAATTGTAAACTTTTTATCTATTTCAAGAAAAACTTACTAAATAAAATGTTTAACATAAATAGTGATACGATGAATGATTTTTCTGTCTATGATACTACAAAATATTAGAAATCATCTCACTGTTTCTTTTACAAGCGTGGGATACATCGCTCAATCTGCTCAATTTTCTCATCCATATTTGATGTTCTTAAGAGAGGGTAGAAATAATATTCATTAATAAACTACTGCAAAAGGTAAAAACTTAGTTGACTAAAGGAAAAATGTAACAAAGCTGTCGATTTTAAAGTGAGAAAAAATAATATCTAAAAATTTTTCGATTTTTTTTCCGAAAATCACGATTTGGCGCAAATTTTCCGAAAAAACGCATTTTGTAGCAGCATGGAGCAGAAAAATAGTTTTGGCGCAGTTTTGCGCAATTGGCGCAGCCGTGGGAGCCCTGTATTTTTTTGCATGTACGTTGTCCCACATGTACAGTGTGCTAAAAATTGACAGCTAAGAAAACTGGTGATTTAAGGACTGGGTATTGATATACAGATATCAGCAAGGAAACTTACAATAAATATTCATAGTGCTCTAAACATTGGGCAGCAGTTCTTCCAATGATTGGAGCAATAGTTCTCCATTGAGTAGGCATAAGCTTTGCTAAGTGAAGAAGTTTCTCTTCTTCTTCCCTAGTCCATTCTGTTTTTTTAATGCTGGGATCTAACCATTCATACCTGAAATAAAAAACACAATATTAGAGATAACTACAGTACATTTATAATTTTTGAATTCAAATACAGATTTCCGTTATCACTCAGAACTTAGTATGAAGTTAATTAGCAGTCAAATAATGAGCTAACACTAATTTTAAATTTTTAGGATGTACCATTTTCCTCTCATATACCTCTTGATTTTTACTTACAGTTGAACTTTCTTAATACAAACAAAGTTAATATGAAATCATGGCTAAAACAAACATTTGTTCATTAAGTTTGGTTCACTAGTTAATTACACTAAATATCTCATGCATATTACGAAGGCTAAAATACAAATTTCGGCTAAGAAGAACAAAATTTCTAACCTATTCACGTAAATTTTTCTTGATTGCATATACGAGTATATATTTTTTTAAAAAGAAATTGTTGGTTATGAGTCATTGTAAACCACCAAGTACGTATTTCGAATCATATGTTGAATCTTTCTAGGCAGAGAATAAAGCTCATACATGTGGTTGACATTCAGACAGGTCAGTCTGCTCAGGGACCCAAACATCTTCAAATCATTCTTCTTCGAAAGGGTTCTTCAGCAGGTATCATTGAAACAAGTTCCCACAGTGAAAATGACCACCCCGTCTCCCTATTTTGGGATTTTCCCCAAAATTCTTAAATTTTAAAAGGCAAGTTCACTTTTTCTCAATGTACTAGTAAGAGTTAAAAGTGTATATTTTAAAAAATAAATCCTTTGTTTTCACTATTTATTTAAACTTTTATTATAAATAGTAGTTATTATTTTAAAAATTAAAACATGTTTTTTCAATACTTTTTTTTTGCACAATTTTACTTATTCACGGTTGTTACGAATAACGGCTAATACGAACTAATTCACGAATTTTTGGCATTTCGTATTAAGCGAGTTCAACTGTATTTATATACTCTCTGCCCAAGATAGACAAGGTCTCCTTAATATGTCTCCTTCATTTATACAATGATTTTTAGGGGTTCCGGCCAGAGATGCAGGAAAATAACAGCAGCAATGATTTATTTATGTATCTCACTAACAGAACAGTTCTCACTTATGCATTGTGGTTTTCTTTTTTCCTTTTATGTGGAAAAGAGCATTTAAAAAAGAAAATAACTAAAAAAATTGGATAAAACTACTTCTTGTCGAAAATCTCTTTAAAAATGGGTAAATTAAGTCGGAGCATCAAATGGAGCCAGAATTTTAAAGGAAATTGTTCATTCTGCATGAAAAGTGAAATGCACTTTTTATACATTAATTAGAAGCGACAATAGGCTTATAAACATTCAAAAATCTGGCCAAAAAAAGGGATAAAACATCAAAATTTAAAAATTTAATTTAAAATTTTAGGCTGCAATATTTAACGCGTAACCTTTCAGCATTGCAATTTTTTATGGATGGAAATATGATATATTTACATAAACACTGTACACACCGACACATAAAAAAGCTACTTTTTATAGAAGTTGACAAATATATGGACAACTGCAAGCTTCTCAAGTAGAATTCTAATATTTTTTACACATTATCAAAACAATAGAACTCCATTATAGCATGCTATGATATATTGCGTAATCATAGTAAACTGAGACATACTGCCATTATGTTCTCTGTTATTTTAAGAAACTTGTTTAAAAAGCTTTCTTTCATTCAAGAAGTCTATATAGTATGGGTGAAAATTAGTGGTCGCCACTCGTCACTTGGTGATTAAAGTAGTGAAAGTGGAGATTAAAAAATGTATCATCGATCGCTACTCCTCCACTCCTTTACTAACTGCATCATTTTCATTTTGTAACCATTTTATGCAGTTTTATCTATTTTTGGAATAATTTAACGAGAATCTTAAAAATAAATTTAATTTTCATTGTATTTTCTAATTCTTATTTTGAGCAAATCACCCTTTTTTTTTGGAAACTTGCTAATATTGAACACGTGCTTTGTGCGAAAAATTTCATGTTGCATTTCAACTTTTAATTTTTTAAAATCCTGTATGTAATATTTAAATCATTTTAAAAGTTGGAAATAACTTTAGCATGTGATAATTCAAATGTGCATCAGGGTTCGCCGGTTTAAACCAAGGTTTAAACCAAATGGTTTTTCTATTTTTTAAGAATTTTATATATTTAATAATTTAAATATTTTATAAATTTCTAATTATTTCATACAATTTAAAATGTTATTATAATGAAAACAACTCTACTCCAACTAAAACAGAACTACAACTCAACTCACCAAACTGATCCACAGACCATGCTGTAGGATAATTTTAGTACTACCAAAGTAAATACTACTTATTTTTATAAGAATTTTCAAGATGTCTAATGGTGGTGGTAGAAAAAAAGATATTGTTTGGGTGTCATTTAATGAGATAAAAAATGATGCAAGAAAAGGTGTTCGGGCAGAATGCAAGAACTGCAAAAAAGTACTGGAGGTACAAGTTATGCGATTGAAGAATCATCTTTCAAAGTGCAATGGAAATTCACATACAAATGAGGATACTGATGGTAAGTTTCATTACATCACTTTGTTTTTTGTTTACTTACAACAAGGGTTGACAAGGAGTAAACTTTTTTCGGCCAACTATCTACAAATTGTTTGGGCTTCTTAAATGTTTATAATCTTCAGGATATAGTATAACCTAACTTAAAATATCAAAATTTCAACTTTTAAACTGTATTTAATTGTTAAAATTTGTTATTTGTAATTCAGATTGAAATTTCCAATTTAAATTGTATTTGTATTTTGCTTGTTTTCCATGTCCATGACCTAGTGCATGTGCATTAAGGCATAATAAAAAAACTGTTTTAATTATATTTAAAACTACCAAATATTAGTTATTTAATATTACTTTATTTTTAGGAATGAATGGATGATCCAACAGGAACTACTTCTGAACCTCCGCCCATAAAGAAGCAGAAAACAGAAAAGTATCAACCAAACACCCTTATGCTTGCCAAGGATTCCGATGCCATTTTAACATCAAAATCTTATGCAGAAAGGATAAATGATCAAATAGCAAGATACTTTTATGCTTCGAATACCCCTTTCAGCCATGTGGGCCACACAGAATTCATCAAGTTGTGTCAATTACTTCGACCAGGCTATTCTCCACCAAGTGAAAAACATTTAGCTGGTGAACTTTTGGATTCTATTCATGAGAAAGTAATCAAAGAATCTAAAAATTTGTTCTTTTTGGGAAATCGGTTACCATGTGTTTGGATGGTTGGAGCAATGTTCGTAATGAACCTTTAATTTGTGCATCTGTAATAACTGCAACTGGAGAAAACCACTTAACGTCAACCATTGATACTTCGGGAAATTCCCATGATGCTGAGTATTTGTGTACTTTGGCCAAAGAGTCTGTTCTTGAGTGCAAGAAAAAGTTCAATGCAACTGTCCGCAGTTTTGTTACTGACAATGCTGCCAATGTCAAAAAAATGAGAAGTGTTCTTTCACAATCCGATGAATATGAAGTTTCCGATGACATAATTTACTATGGCTGTTCCGCCCACATTTTAAATCTCTTAGCAAAGGATTTGAAAACCCCTACCATAAACCCCTACCCAAATACTTCAAATATACTCATTTGCCAAATGCTTGGTACAGGGAATTAGAAGGAAAAATGCTAGTAATCCCTCAAGATGTACGGTGGAATACATACTTTGATTCCATTCAGTGTTTCCTTGATAATAGAGGGAAAATGGTTCAAATCTGTCAAGACCATAAGCAGGATATTGATAAAGACATTTTTAATTTAGTTAATGATGTTAATTTGACTGTTAGCTGCACTGACTAGTTAGATTTGTTAAAACTAATTTCAAATGCATTGGATAAAATGCAAAGAGACTCTACAAAACTTGCTGATTGTGTGGACATTTGGAACACTCTAAAAGAAAAATTAGAATCCTGTGCAACAAGCTCCAAAGCAAGTGTGATGAAACATTTGTCAGCAAGACAGGACATGGCTTTGTCAACCGCACATTTTGCTACCAATCTTTTAGACCACCGATATTGTGGAAGAACTCTCAGTTCTAAAGAAAAACAAGAGGCATTTGAATATCTGCGTTCGGTAGATGGAAGAATCTTGCCCTTGGCAATGAAGTTTCTAGCCAAGAAAGCTCCATTTCCAAACTACATGTTTGAAAAAGAATTCTTGGATGTGGAACCAGAGATTTGGTGGGCAAACATCAATTTGGAAGAGGACATAAAGCAGAAAATGAACCACCTAGGTGAACAACTTTTTAATGCAGTACCCACAACTGCAGGACTGGAAAGGCTTTTCTCTACCTTTGGCTTTATACAATCTAGGCTGAGAAACTGATTAGGGACTGTTAAAGCCAGCAAGTTAACTTACATTTTTAAATCATTAAATAAAAAATAAATTGAATAATTTTGTCTTCATTTATTTTTGTTATGCTGCTACATTGCTCAACAGTAAAAAGCTTTTAAATTTTGTTGTAGAGATGTTCGGTAGGATGGATTTTTACAATTTTTATTATAACTAAAGTTGTTTTTTACATGTAAAAAAACATAACCATTTAAGTATTCAGATAAAAAAATTCTGAATTAAAAAACATGTTTTTTGGAGCGGAGATCGGAAAAAACCACTTTTCTGGTTTAAACCGAAAAAACCTGGTTTAAACCAAAAAAACGGTTTTTTGGGTTTTTTCTCAAAAAACCTGGTTTTTTGCAAACCCTGGTGTATATTTCTTGTTTTATTTCAACAATTCAATTATTTTCTAAGTGATTTTAGAGTTAGTTTTCAATTCTTATTAGCAAAGTTCAAAAGTGGCGACTAACAAAATTGAGTCTACTGGCCTCTGGCTACTAACCAAATTTCTCAGTTTTCAACTATACTAGTCTTGCACACCCGACTCTTTTTATACAAAAATTTAAACTATCTCTTATCTAGGCTGAGTTTCTTTTGTATTTAGGCTATAATTGCTCTTCTTTGGTTCAGTTTTTTTATTAAATACACTTTACTGAAACATTTTATATTCAGTAATACATGTAATTTCAATAAAATTTACAACATCAACATTTAATTTACACCTATTAGCACTGCACTGTACTGTACTGTATTATTGTAGTTAAAGTTACATTTGATAAATAACAAGTTTCAATTTACTGCAGTAGACATCTAAATCACCAAAAGTTTACCCCTATCCTGATGTTATAACAGAGTTCTACCGCATTATAAGAAAAGTTTACGTTGAAAACTTGAAAAATATATTGAATTTAAATGCATTGAATAGCAAGTTGCTACACTTATATTGTCCTTTACAACATATCCTTTTAAAAAATTCACCACATATACTGAAGTCGAAATCCATAATCAAATTACCATCTGGCTTTGCATTGCTTAGCTGATTTTCTGTGGAGTAGTGATGCAATTCTAGACCACTGATTTTTGCCATATTTCATTACAGCAGCTTTGAGGATTTCATCCTAAAAGCAGAAGAAAAAAATATGTATTAAATGCTAATATTACATAAATACTCAAGCATACACATAAAATTGATCAATATAAATTTCTTCCACAGAGACATTTCTGATTTTTCATACGCAAAAAAGAAAAGAAAAAAAAGTTATGGATTTTGTTTGCATTTTAATGTACCCTATACCAAGTAGTGCTGGTACTGCTAAAAGCTGTTCTATACTTTTCCAAAAGAAAAGGTATAACCTTTTACAATTCATATACTCCATTAGATGAACAAACAAATACATGTAACAATGGAATTGATCAAAAGTTTAACATTTGTAACATTTTCAAAAAAGAAACTTATGAAAAAACTGGAATATAATTAGTGTATCTTAAGCACTAATGCAATATGGACCATAAAATTCAGGTTTTCAATTAACAGCTCAGTTACTAGGGTCGTAATTAAGGGGGGCAGCTAGAGCTCATGAATTGGAGAGATTTTAGGGGCACTCTAAGTGGGTGCATGTTTTATTTTTTTCTTAAATTGTGTATGTCGGGGGAAGGGGGAGTGGATGATAAAGCCTGGTCTTTATTGTCCTATTGGAAAATGACCTGGTTATGCTCCTGAAAGTCACCAGTAGTGTAGTAGTATGTTTAGTTCAGTTTTGGACAGTAATTCAACGTATAATTCCAAAATTCTCCAGAATATGGAAATTCTAATTCTAGGACTTTTCCAAATTTTAGATCATTAGCAGGGGTCGCTGCAGAGGAAATTCAGGTCCATTTTCGAAAACTTATATAAATTTAAATTTTGAATTTACACAAAAAATGTTTTTAAAATTGACAAAAAACGGAACTTGTTAAAAATGCTGGATCGACCCGATTAGGATAAATGCTGGGAATCTAGTAACACCAAATGAATCGGTTCGATATGGAAGGAAATGTTTATGCAGTGTGCATTTGTGTGAGACAGCTTAGTGGTGTAGCGAGAAATTTTTTTATGGAAAACTTAGATTTGATCGTTTCTAACCAATTCTAGATAAAACGGCAAAAATACGCCAAACAATGTTTACTATGAAGTAACTTGACAGGAAAGGTTTCATGATTATTATCTTTCAAAATTCATATTTCTCTTACATCAATCTAAGTTATTACACTGTGCTAACATAGAGAACAATGTAAAATTTTCACTAAAAAGTTACAGGCGAGATTTTGGCAATTTTAAATACATTAATGGGTAAAAAAAATCTAAGAAGGACTTTTAATAAGCCACTTACTTCTGTGTTCCTCCAAACACCACCTTTTATCATGATACGAGGCATTTTTAGCTTATTTTAATTAAAACACACCGATTCAGTCAAAATATAACCAAAACATTGTAGAGAGAATACTGCTGCCAATTGCCAATAGGTAAACTTGATCATGACAACAAGAGTGGGCTGACGCTTTTCACGTGACGTCACTCGACGGTGTACCGATGAGACACGCTGCAGACCCGTGCAGCACGTATTTTTTTCGACTCCCCTCAACCTCCTGCACTCCCTCGTCCGCTCCCGCCATATAAACTGAGCTCTATGGCCCCCGCAGTCACTAGTTACGCGACTAAAATGTCTACTACTTCAGATAGCAATTCACTATTTTCAAGAAGTGGAAGATAGGGGAGTCATCCCCCTATAATGAAGTGCTCATTTATAATAAGAGAATGTATGTGCATATATAGATGTATACAGAGGCGTGGGGGCAAGGAGGGACAGCTGTCCCCGGGTGCAGCGTCATCAAGGGGAGCCAAATTAATGGAAACTTATTTTGAGGCGTGAATTTGTTCGACAAAAATGTGGGAGTACCGCAAATTATATCGGGAGTGACCAATGTAGCACAGGAGTGAGTGGGAAATCAGTGGGGAATCTTTTACAAAGGCATAGTGTCCCATTTTTCACTTAAAAGTGAATGGTTGCTAATAAAAATGAAAGTTAAAAGGGGTGCTTTTTAGAGCTATTTATAATTTAAGAAGCATAAAAGATTTTTTTAACTCCCTTTAGGGGTGCCCGTAGGCCCCCAGGGGCACAAGGGCTTCAGTTGTCCCCGGGCGCTGAAACCCTAATTACGCCTCTGGATGTATAGTGTATGTATGTGTTATGAGTTTAAGTGGATTCACCTCTCCCTTCCCCAACTCTCGTATGAAAAATTTCTCGCTACGCTACTGTTTGTGGTCATCACGAAACTTTTTATCACATGGAAATTTTTCTAAGTCATGGATACCTCATCAGGGCGGATTTATAAACAATGAGTCCGAATTTATTAGAAACCCGTGTCATCTGAAATTACTTTTTTTATATTTTATGCATATTTTCTTAGTTCATTGCCTGTTCGATATTGAAATATTAAGGCAACAATAATTTCCATAATATATATTAACTAAAATTTACAAAATTCTATTTAAAAGTTCAAAATTGCAAATCTAGAAGCAATTTGCAGAGAAATAGAAAATTTTAAATTTGGGGACTTTTTGCGTCCCCTAAGAGTTAAAGTGTTTTTTGGTCCATTTTTTTTTCTTTTGCGAGCTTGATACCTTTTACAAAAAAAAGTAAACATTTATTGATTTTTTTTATTAATATTAATTTTTCTTCCTACCCCCGTAAAGTTTGTCCACTATTTTTGGGAAAAGGACACCTATCAAACCTTCACGTTTGATAGGTGTCCGATTTTTCTCTAGCCGCGTATTACTTAGATGAAACTATATAATTGAAGCGATAAAAGAACATTCAAATCTTTCGTGTGTGATTCTTTGTGGCACACGTCTCGAAAAACCGATAATGCAATTTTGCACACATGTTGTTTTTGCCGTAAGAGCGAACCTATCATATTTCAATTGCAGATCAACTATTTTTTTAGAAATTAATAACTTGTGAGATTTAAAAAAAAAAAAGCATGGAATAAAATCTTTGTTAGTTACAAGCAAATCCGATAGATGACAGTCCTTATCGCATAAAATAATAACTTTTCAAAAATTGATTTATCAAAACTTTGGTGCAGAGGTTCACAACCGTGACAAAAGCTTCACCTGTACATCTCATTTCATATTTCTAGGTTTTAGCATTTTCCAGGACGTACCGTCACAAACTCTTTCATTATATGAAAAAGGGTGCTCACGTGGGGAGGGGGGGGGGGGAGAGAAATGGCAAGGCCTAAAAAGTTGAAAATTTGCATACTTATCTCCACCAGACCCCTAACTTTTAGCCGAAGCTTTAGGATTTGGTGTAGTTTAGTGGCAATTTTTGATAATTTAATTGAAAACAAAAGCTAATTATCATTTTATGCGATGTTTAGAAAAAATGCAGTCATCTAACGGAGTTATTTGATTAACAAACATCTTCCTGTCGCAACAATGCTTTCAGCGCCATGGAAACAGCTGCTGAAGGCTAGAGGGTTGCACCTGACATAATAAAAATAAAAGTTGGGTGGAAGGTGCTACTTGCATGAAATAGGAAATGGAATAAAATTGTGCGCAAAAAAATTAACAAAATCATTGTCATTAAAGGGAAAACCAATAAAATTTGTATTTTACAAAATAAGTCTTAAAAGAAAAAAAAAATTAGAAGATGCATGGGAAAAACAACTTTATTAAACGAATGATTTTGATTTGGGCTAAGTCTAATTTTGTATGAGTATCAAGAGAAAGTGAAAACAAATGCCATATTACCAAGAATAACTTTAATATAATTCAAGTCTTGCTCTTGAAATCAACATATTATCAAATTGTTTTGCCCTGTATAAGTTTTAACACCATACATACACAGTAAAGCATCGTTTATACAGTACAGCATCATCTTTCAAGGTACTGAACCGAAATGACGCATAATCGAAACAATACATAGATTTTTACAAGTAACTGAATTTAAAATTTATTAATTTCTACATAAAATCTAAAAATCCAAAATCTCTGGGAACATCAATATTTTTGCTGATAATGTCAAAGTCATGGGAATTGTTGGGACGGAAGAACAAGTCAATCAGCTTCAAGAGGAATTAAATCAAATCTCTAGGTGGGCAATTAAGTGCAGTATGTCTTAATATTGGGAAATGGCAAGTGCTTCATTTTGGTCGTGGGAATTAACATGCAAGCAATTATTTACAAGGTTCCATCATTAGTGAAGCAGAAGCAGTTGTTGATTAGTCACAACTGTTTAGTCAGCAATGTAGCATAGTAAGTAACAAAGCTAACAGCATGCTTGGGTTTATCAATTATGCTTGGGTTATTTATTGGGCTATTTCGAACAGGCCTAAGGAAGTTGTATCGCCATTATACAGAAGTTTGGTAAGACCTCATTTGGAGTATGCTGTTCAGTTTTGGTCTCCTTACCTAAAGAAGGATATTACCTTATAGGTTAAAAGGATGGCTACTAGGTTGGTAAGTGGTCTTTCACACTTAGATTATGAGGTTAGGCTTAAAAGGCTCAATATGTACAGCCTAGAGCAAAGGAGAATTAGAGGGGACATGATTCAGTTGTTTTTAATTCATTGAAACGGGAAATGTTGATGGGCTACAGCTATGTGCTGAAAGTGGAACCAGGGGTCATTGTTTTAAGCTTTTCAAATCTCAGGCTAATCTTAAAATGAGGAAAAATGACTAATTCAATACGGTTGTAGGCAGTTAGAATAGTTCACAGGAAGCGACTGTTACTTGCAGTGGGATAAAAACTTTTAATGGTGCGTCTTCACTTGAGCGATGCTCAACCTGAGCGGTGGGCAACAGCTCACCCGAATGGCTGCTCGTGTGCTCAGGTCATGTGCAAGAAGCTGTTTTTTGTCCTCGTGATGTCATGCTCACCCTGAACGTGCTCGAGTATTGACGCAGCTTAAGAAAGCTCTTGATGTTCATTGAGGACTGTCAAATTGACTAGGACCAGCCTAGCTGGGCCCTGAGCCTGTTGCTGGTCGTCACTTTTGTATTTGTAAAACATCTGGATTGAAAAAAAAAAAAAAAAAAAAACATACAACTCCAAGGCTTAAGTTACATCACAATATATTAATACAATAATTATGCATTTATTATAGCAATTATTTGAGAATTTAAAACAAACTTTTCAGAAACAAATTAACAAACTTCATACTAACATTAATTCAATTTAAATTGTAAAAAAAGGGCATGGGGACTACATGAATGATGTTTAAAAATGGAATTTAATATTATAGGAGAGGGAGAATATGCTGATCAAGGCAAACAATATTTACCATAGATCCTTTGCAACTCCTCTCCGAGTGCGCCAATCATTCACTGGCTGGTGTGAAATGTGGAACGTCACACTTGGCAACCAATATAATCATATTTCACATTGACTCTATTTATGGTATAAATAAACAATTTTGCGCAAGTTATGAGTTTGTTATTTCACTGACTTTTCATGGTTGACAGTTTACATTATTCGACAACTCAATTTATATTTTTTTGCTTTTTCAGAGTAGAATTTGACTTTAGCTTTCATAGTAGATATTATTCACCTTGATGAATGCAATTATCCCTCTCATTTTCTCAAAATTCATTTTAAAAAGGAAAAAACTTAAAACACCATTTATTTAAAGGCAGACACAGATACAAACTATACAAATTCATGTATCTGAAAACTTTGTAAGATGAAATATTAGGATTAACCCATGTTTAAGATGCCTTTTTTAATGACAGGACAATTAAAAGTACAATAAAACCCCGTTAAAACGCGGGTGTCGGGGGACATGTTTGGCCCCTGCGTTATAACATAACTGCGGTATAGTTTCACTATACCGTGGAACCACATTATCCAAACCATACTCGCTTTTGTTGCATCATTTTTAACTTTATCAATTACTCATGCCTTTTCTTCTATAGCATATTTTTTTCTTTCCTTCTTTGGTGCCATTTTATTAGCTGTAATTGCTGTGCAAGAAGCACACATCTCAAATGCGCAATCAGTCTATTGAGAGATAGGTTATGAACCAAAAGGTGTACATCAGGCTTATTACAATAGGGTTCTGTTCTATTGTTCAATACTGTTGTCTACAATAGGGTTCTGTTCTAATCTATTTCAATACATCTGTTAGTGTGTGTGATAGGGGAATTGGAGCTCTTTGGCTAGAATATTTGTGTGCTAGGGCTGGCTTTATTTACAAAGGTAAATAAGGAATCACCTTTAAATGGCAATGGTAAAGGGTGGTTTAAATGTCTTGGGACATGATAGTGATCGTGGTATATCCGATTCCACGGTATACTGAGGCGTGGTATAACGGGGTTTTACTGTATTGTAAAAACTTTTGTACATTACAAAAGCAATTTTGATTCATAGAGCTGCATGCTTGACTTAAAAAGAAGGAATATTTTGGTTAATCATTTTAAAGCATTTATTAATCCCTGTCAGTAAAAATATATTCATATAATGATAAATGTTTGATGCTTTAACAAAAGCAAATATGATTTGTAGCATATATTAAAATTAAACAATGGAATCAAAATTGTTTTAGGTCAATAATATTGGCTATTATTGATCTAAAATCATTTTGGTAAATGACCACTGCACAATGCAAACAAAAATTACACAGATATTTTGATGTTAGAGACACTGTTTGTTTCTCAGTGACAAAGGATGATTTCAAAAGCTCTCACAAAAAGTTTTTAACTTACAGCTATAAAATCAATGTATGAGATGGGAAATGTTTCTGACAAAGATATATTGCAATAAGATTAAAATGTCAAATAGGCAAAAGAATTTTTAACTACAGTAGCTTTTAAGAATAACTATGAGTTTTTTGTATTTAGTGTTAATTATGATGAGTCTAAAAGCATATTTTATGTACACTTATTACAGCTAGTTTTACCCCAGATCTTAATGGGGATATTAAACTTTAAATTTTGCTACAAAACTTTTAATTTGCAGTTGAAGCTATTGCTTTTTTCAAACAAGTCTTGTCAACACACATTTTCGACCCCCCCCCCTCGCGCTTCTTTTTTTTAACTTACAAGAGTTTAAAATACAAAATACTTTATAAGCATTTTCCAAAAAGTGGCAATTGTAATGTTTTGTACATATATACACCAAGGGAAATCTTCGTGCATCTCTGCTTCTTTTGCACTCTATCAATTCATTTATAATATGATCATTCAGTACAATGTTACCACAAAAATGCAGAGGCATAGTAACTCTAGCTATAGATGATGTTCTTTAGAATGCTGAGGAGAGAGAGACTTTCATTATTTCCTGTTAAAATAGCTTGTTAAAGAAGCTTGCTTTTTAGCAGCATGAGCAGTTTTGCTAGGTGAATTTCTTGCAGGTAATTCTTTCACATTTGGTTTTAGGGGATCTTCATCACTTTCTTCAGATGCAGTAACCAACTCTTTTTCTTTTTTAGTAACTGAAAAAGTAAAAAAAAGAAAAGAAACATTTTCACATTTGCAAATTATATCATTTTACTTGCTAGAAATTCTTTTTCAACTTCATATTTGCTAAACACAACAGGTTTAAATTATTTTTCTTTTCTCTACTCTTATTTTTTTAATAGCATAAAATTTATTTCTAAATATTTCCCACAAAATAAAGTAAGTGGTAATGTACAGCTAGACAAATAGGAAAACAAATAAATAAATAAATAAAAATAAATCTATTCAAACATATATTTTTAACTCTGTATTCAGGACACACCATTCTAGCTTGTGAGCTTTGCTAAGCTTCCAATCAAGAGTAAAAATTAAAAAATATTAGAGTTTTTACTGTGAAAACTTATTTTGTAAATTATGGGTATAATATCAAGTTTCTATCCAAATTTTTTAAGGCTACACTTTAATAACTTTCTATTATGTTCATTTATTTTCACACATTAGCTGCCATGCTCTGGAACCAACCAACTTGGTACCACATGCCAAGCACACTGTTCAAAAAAGATCTTCAGGTGTGTGTCAGGGGGGTGCCTTTTACTTAGGTTTTCCGCACAAAACAAAAAGTATGCAATTTACATCTTTATGACAAACAGCTGAAAATGCATAATTTCTTGACAAAAAACCCACTTCAACAGCTGTAGTTCCTGAAGGGAAATAAAATTTTAAACGTCTATTATACATGGAGCTATCACAGGGTGCGTAGCAAATTCTTTCAATGAAAAATAAGCACTCGAAAAAAAATTTTTAAGCACTCAAAAAAAATCAGTTTTTTGCTATGCAGATTACATCCCCCCCCCCTTAAATTGCTAAAACTTCTTAATATAAATAAAATATAAAATTCATATAACATAACAGCAAAAAAAAAAAAAAAAAAAGATAGATGTAATTACATCCCCCCCCCCCCCCGTGATTTCCTTCAATTTTCTTTCTGTGAAAATACCGAATAAGCGCCCCCCCCCCCCCAAATTTGGATTCTCATTGCACTGACCAAGAGAAGCTCATGCCTTCCCAATATCAGTTACCCAAACCAAACGCCAAAGGATTTAAAAGTTTCCTGGGAATTGCAGACTAAACAAAGCTCTCCCCGCTATATTTTTGAAAAAAATTCCACATCGTCAATTTGGGGGGCGGGGGGTAGAGAGAGGGTCATGAACTCCCTTCTTGTTGTGCCACAGCAATATCATGCACGGTACCAAGCCCAAAATTCGACTCACTGGAGAGCGGTGTTAGGCCGAATTTTGGAACAAGACCAAAAATGGCGGATTCTCGGAAGCATTAACGCTAGCACGTGCCTTTTTACGCAAAATTGCAATGTCATCTTAACTCATAGACAAAAAAAGGGACCTTGTTTTGTTGTTTAATCGGAGAAATGACGCTTTCAATCAATGGGAAATCGGTAATTCGAGCTGACCACGCGCAATGAAAGGAAATTCCGCAAAACGAAACTCAGACGCTTGCCGGTTTGGATATCGAAAACGATAATTTTCCCAGATATTTGGGGGAACTTTGAATATCCCCTGATAAGTTCCAGAACATAAAACTTCCCTGATAAGTTCCATTTTTCAAAAAGCGGCTCCCTATGCAAAAAATTAGCATATCATGGTTCTAAATATACAAATGAAAAATAAACCTTTTATGGCAAGTTCAGATATGTTTTTTAATGCAATTAACAATTGATTCAATAATAATTTGACGAAGAATCAAAACCAAAATCCAATATTTAAAAGCCAAAAATCAAATAATTAATTCTTGGCCCAATGTCAGAGTCCCGAATTTTTCACAATATCGATTACATGGACAGTATAAGAAATAACAAATTAAATAGGGTAAGGTTATAAAAAATAAATAGGAAAAAATTATTTATTATTTTAATTTAAAATAAAAGCTAAGAAAAATCTTAATCGCGAAAACCAAGGCTTTACGAAAATTCTCTGTCGGGAAAAAAAAAACGAGACCATTTCCCACCACAGTATTAAAAAAAAAAAAGAAGAAAACCTCATATTTTCGACATTAACAAGCTGATTATATCCTTACAGAAATCTTTGGATATTAAATCTATGTTTTGTTCAAAAGAAATCAGTTCTGTTCAGAGCCAAGGGAAACGGTGCTGGCGTCGTTTCCCTACTCGCTCATCTAAAAAAAGCTGAAAGAAAAATGAACATGCAAATATATTTTTGCGTATCAATTTTTTTATAGATTTAACTTGATTTTTTTTCTGCGATAAAAAATTACGCGCACCGAGTTACGAGTAATTTAAAAAAAAAAATTTTATTGCGTCCCCACCTGCGATTTTTGCGCATTCGACGCGCTATAGCACGTCCGCGGCATCGCCGAGGCTACTTTCCTTATACTTTTCTGCATCGGACACCCTTGCACCTTTTAGCCGAAGGCTCAGGTAGAGAGCCGATGGCCTCTACCGAGTTAGAGAATCCCCTACAGGGTACGACTGAAGATGTGATACCTGTGACTACCAGTAGTGGCAGGATTGTGAAACCTCCACTGCGCCTGTAATTATTTGTTTATTATGAAGTGCTTTAATTGTTTATGCATAATTCATTTAATATGTATTTATTGATCTGTATTTTTTTCGTCTAATGTACAGTTTATATTGTGTTAACTTTAAGTTTTGAGTGTTATTAGCACACTCAAAAGGGGGAGGATGTTGCGTAGGACTCTCAACGGGCGAGAATATGCAAATTCCGCCAGAAGAACTTTTGTTTTCGACTGATTGGCAACACTCCATGAGTTCTATAAAACCACTGAATGTGGTGGAGCAGAGGGAGAAAAGGGCCAGGAAGGCCAGAGTGCTTTAAGTTGATATTTTAAGTTGTAATGAAATGTAATGAATAGTTAATAATAAAGATTGTTTGATAGTAATAAGGTCTCATGTCTGCACATCGTAAGTTACAACGTCAAAGTTGCTAAGTGCTATTTCTCAAGATTGACCTCCAGCTTAACATACCGACGGAAAATTTATCGCACACCTGCATTAAACCTGGATAAGAATAAGTATAAGAATTTAAGTTACGACATAAATCATATCCACCATGGTAGTTAACCATTTCACTGAATCACCTGTCATTGCATGAAAAGGGAAATAGAGCTACATCTAAAAAAAATATTAGCAGAGAAGTCAAACTAAAATGCCAGGCCATTTGTACAAATTGCAAGGGCTACTGGGTGCCATTTATGACCACAAAGAAAATAAATAGAGCAAGTTTCTTTATCTTTCTTTTTCTTTTTTCTTTTTCCAGGGAATAAAACTTAAAAAACAAATTTTTAAGAATTTAAGGGAAAAAATAATTTTTTTATAGGGGAAAAAGGTGCTTAACTGAGCCCAAGAAATCAATTTTCTCTTTTCAACATAGTAGGGTTTTCTGGTTTTATCTTGGTTTCCTGAGTTTAGTTCATATAAAGCATAAATATATCTACAAAATTGCTTCTAATTGAATCAAAATTTACTGACATTTATTAATTTAACAGTATTTTACATTAATATTTTTCTGAATTTACAAAAAAAAAAAAAAAAACGGAAATTTTCGGGAAAAGTGCCGAATTTTAGGATTTTTCGAACTTCGGGATTCCGAATTTGGGGTTCGGTACTGTAGTTCTTAGTATAACCCTAAAAACTCTATCCTTTATAATAGCGGCTGCTAAATTCAAATATCTTTCGCGGGTAATTTTGAAAAAAAAAAAAAAAAAACTTCTGCTCTTTAAAATTGATAAAACGTTTTGAAATCAATAAATATTGCAGTTGCTGCTTACTATGGAAAAGAATTTAATGCGATGTACTTAGCAAATGTCCTAATCTATACAATGTGAACCGATTTTAAGATTTAACGTTCTATTAGAACGTTAAATCTTTAAATCGGTTCTCAAGATGTGTGCTAGATTCATCTTTTTGCTTGACCTGAATTTAAAATAATTATTTTTACTTTAAATGACTCATTCATGCATTGCGATGAATATGCTTTAAATAAAAATGATCCTTATTATGATGAAACAGCAACTAGTGCGTAGTCACCGATTCTGACTTTTCAAATGGAATTTTAAAAATGTTATCAGTTTTATTCCTTATTACGAAAAATTAAATAATTGACACAAAGAAAAATAAACCTGAATTCAGCATTTTTCAACTTTCTGACAATTGAGAGCTTACACTGCTAACAAGCAAAGAATATCGTTTAAAAAATTTCAAATCAAGATTTTACTGAAAATAAAAGCAAATTTTTTTTACTTGCCTTTTAACAATTCTTAATAGACATCAATTGTGAAAAAAATTTCAATTCTAACAGCGGAAGCAAAAAGATTGCATTTTTTAAAAATGAAGGTATCAAATATAGCAGGAATAATAAAAGAATTTCCACAAATAGAAAAACATTAGGATGGCATTAATAGGGGTGAGCAATACTAATAAAACCGGCGTTATCGTAGGAAATGTGGAGCAAATTAAAAACCATGAAAATAAAATCGCCAATTTTCGAAATTTTGAAAGTACCGAATTTCCGGTGCATAACCGAAACACATTCACCCCTGAATTGAGAATGGGGCATTCTCAATGTATATATTGTACCCAAACCAAGTCTATATATTGAATGTTCAATGTAAGCACTGCATCCAATCCAAACCTGCTTAAAGCCATGTTACTTAGCAGCTGTGCTTAGCTGAGAGTATTCCCAATGTTATCAGACACCATTAGCTGTGGTCTTTTAGTTGTGTATACTTTTCAAAGCCATCCAAATTATTGCTTTAATATTTGAAAAATCTTTATACCCTGTAAGTAGCTGTTAAAAACAAATGACAAAATAAAGAATTAAAAGTTTATTTAGTAAAAATTTAATAAAAATTAGTAATAACAAAAATACATTAAATAAAAAGTAAACAAAATTAGTTTATTAATTATTAAAATAAAAAATAAAA
Organism: Octonoba sinensis; assembly: GCA_038502835.1. Taxonomy (NCBI): domain Eukaryota; kingdom Metazoa; phylum Arthropoda; class Arachnida; order Araneae; family Uloboridae; genus Octonoba; species Octonoba sinensis. The sequence goes on from CM076599.1 coordinate 126,988,843, forward strand.
TACGTTACTCTAAAGTAGAACATGTTAAAATAACTTCCAAACATTTAAAAAATTGAAATATTTAAGAGATGCAAAAGGATTGAAATCTCAAACACGGGTAGCCATTTTCGGCGAAATGACAGCCGCTCATCCAAAAACGTTTAGGATTGGTTATCCAGCTGACCTTGAAGAAAGGAATCATAGGATGCGAGAAGAAAATGCCGAAAAAACAACATTCAGGACAATTTAAAAAGAAGTGCGATCAGGAGAAAACAAAAAAAAAAAAAAGGAAAAAGGAAAAAAGGAGCATGTTTCAAAAAAAGAGGAAAAAAATAGGAAAAAATGAGGTCTGCGACCCCTGTACATGCAGACTATAAATTTCTACTTATAAATTCAATTAAAAATTCTTGCATAAATTTTTTTTTTGTAAGGTGGCTAATATGCAAGCTTCAAGATAAATCTGCAGAGCTCATTCCCTGTGTTGCGCGATTTCTGCTACCAGGTACGCAACTGTATTCATGTTGGAGAATATGCTGACCAAACTGTTCATATGAGTTCTTTGTCATAAAGAAAACAGTCCCAGCACTATGCAACCTATAATCAACCTTTAAAATGAAATCTCGGTAACTTTAGCATAGAAAGCTTGAAAAGGCTTAAGAATTTCACTTATACACTGCTTAGCCTATCAGATTTCTTTCAAATGATTTGGAGGTTGAATGACTGTCAATAGAGATTTCACTGAAGATCCACACGACCCTATCTCTACAACATTTGGCAATTTCTAGAGAAAAAACAGGATTGTTATCAGCCATATTCTCTTTCAGTTAAATTCAAAATAGATTGCAAGATGAGAATCGTTACAGCAGAGGACATTTTTTCAGTCATGTGTTTTTTTTTGCTGATTTGTCAGATTTTCTGTAGTTACACAATGATATGCTAATAACAAATCACATACTATAAGTTTACAAGCACATAAAACTACATGATAAAGTTGAAATCAGACTCATGCAAAGAAAAAAAAGTTACTCGTGACTGTATAAACAGATTCTAAAAAAGCCCTAGGGCATTGATGGACAAACAAGGACAAGTCTACCCAAGAATTAAGAACCTATTGCTGGTCATTGCTTCAATATTTGATGCATAATTTATATGTACTTTAAATTTGAAAGTCAATACAAATTTTTATTTACCAAAGAACCCATCGTCATCTTGATATGTTTTCTGAACAGTTTTCCAAACTTTGCCTTTAATTTTGACAGCATTACGTACAGGAGGTGTAGGAGGTATCGGTTCTTCACTGTCATCACTTGCAACAGCAGGTGTGAATATCTCATCAGGTGAATTAAGAAGATTTCTTTGAGCTTTATCTTGCATTTCTAAAAGAAAAGGTTTAAACAACTTACAAATTATAAAGTAGACTTAAAAATAGCCATTCGCTGCCAGTCATCCAGAAATGAGCTAAAATATACAAAAGGCAATGCCTCATTGTTTTTTAAAGGCTAAGTCATTTCCATCTTTATGTACTAGGGCTCGAAAATTATATTGTCCAACATGCTCGGGGCATGCAAAAATTTCAATTGGGCATGAATCGTCTACCCATACATGCCCGGTACGACATGTAATTTTTTAATCAAATATTTCTTTCCAAAACTTTATTATTTTCGTATTTTAATGAAAAGTCACAGCATCCTTACCGGATCTCAAAATTGACCTGTTGACGGACAGTAAAATTTGTAATACAATTTAAGGTTTGAAATTTTCAACTTATTATGTTATATTTATTTGTAATATAATTTTTTACTTAGATTAGCATTAAAATAATTCTTGATTCAAATATAAAGCTGTTAAAAGCATTTCCCTTACAAAATTATTTGTTAAATGAGTAGCAAGTTATAATAAAAAATTCTATCACTAAGCTTAAATTTTTTTTTGCACCCCCGCCTCTGATTTTTGCACATTTGATGCACTATAGCACAACCGCGGCATCGCTGAGGCTACTATTCTTGTGCTCTTCGGGAAGGGGGCACTTATCTGGTACTTTTCTTCACTTGTACCGTTTCCGCGCACCCTACGATATTTTCGTGAAAATTCAAGGGGGGATTCAATTATATCTGAATCGAGGCTCTTATTCGGTACTTCACGGTAAAGCAACTCTTCTGCAACGCAAGCAGATTTCCTCCCTCTCTTATTCAAAAGAAGTTTGGGAAAACCAGCAGTTTCGAATGTAAGCGGATGCCACCCTACTTCGCTTATTGCGGAATTCATGGTGACATTCGGCGGTAGAACGAAAAAATATCATTTTACATAAGAGGAAATAAGAACTTCTTACAAACATGGATGAAAAATAAGCATTTTTAAAAGCTTTTAAAATCAAATACAAAAACAAGCACTATTAAGCACTTTTAAAAACCACTACGCACCCTGGTCACTATTTTCGTCTTCATTGCTATCTTGCTCTTTGTCATCGTTTGGGTGTAGCACCATTTGGATTATTTCCGAATCGACATCTTGTTTATCATATTATTAATTTCGTAAAATCTGATCATCAATCATTTTTACAGCAATGAATGATTTCAAAAAGGAGGAAAACGAAATGTAAGAAGCATGTTTACATGCAGAAATGCATAAATTTCATACTTGTGTAAAACGACTTTGCTTTTGCGAACTCGATTTTAATAAAGAATTCATTTTCACAGTTGCAATTTTTGTTGCCTAATATCAATTTTAAATTCTTATTACCTTATTGCAGCTCTTAAATAAATCAAAAAATATATAAAACAAAAATAAACGAGGTTCAATTTTCACACAATCAGCTATTGCAGAAAATTTGCGTATCTGCGGTATTAGAAATTTTCCGAACTTTCATATAGTCCGACTTTTGTTGAGTCTTCGAATACTGACGAGACAATTAAATAAATGTAGAAGAATCTAATTACTTATTTCTTTCATGTTTAATTATTGAAATAAAATAGAGAAAAGATTGGGTTTTCTCAAATATTGTAGGAGAATTTTTTTTCTTCTAATTTTCATCTGCAAGTAAGTTGACACCCCCTCCCCTAAAAAACATCGCTTTTAGACTAAATTGTTCGATTTATAAACATCGAATGTGTTACTTGAAAAAGGAAAAATGCATATTTTTAAAGGCATTTTATAAAAAATTCGTATTTTTACCAAATGGCAAAGAAACACGAACTTTTCAAAAATGGCGGTAAATTCACAAAAAAATTCCCGGTTTTCTGGTTCCCGGATAAGAGGTTCTGTACTGTAACAAGAAATGGGTAATACAAAACAAAACTAAATAAATAAAGAATAAACAATCACAAGAAAAGAAAACATCAGCTAAAGCAACTTTGTAAGGCACAAACACAAAGCATGGCGCATTCCGGTGATTTATCGTTTCAACTTTGTTTTCTAGTCGATGATCAACCACTTTAAAAAAGAAAAATTAAAACCAAAATCTAGTTGCATACTCGATAAACAAAAGCAATTGCAAAATCGCGGGAACAGGAAAATGCAGCCCTGCGTTCCCTGCCTTCCCACACCTGCAAAAGAAATGGAGCGATCCAAGAAAAAGAAGGGCTATGCCGTGACGCGGCTGGTGTGAATCGTAGTGGTTGAAGAACGAGGGGCGAAGATAAAAAGAAAAAAGGAAGCGGAGGGATAAAAATATAGGAAAAAAAGGAAGCGGAGGGCTCAAAAAATAGGAAAAGCTAGAAATTATAGGAAATATTGGAATATTTTCAAATTTATAGGAAATGAAGGAACGCTGCGAAGCCTGAGTCTTTTATTCAATGGTGTAAAATATGGCAAGTTTGAAATTTGTTGTTAATGTTGAACATTTGTAATTCCAGTCGTTTGAAGTATGGGACATTGAAAAATTATATAAAACAGAATACACTAAATAATAAAAATTAAAATGAAGTATATCATTTTTTCCCCTACAAATGATAGAACTTTGATTTTACTTGATTTTTTTTCACATATATATATATATGTATACACACATATACATATCACACACACATATATATACAGACACTTTGTTCCATTTAAAGTGTTGAAGTTTACAAAATCAAGTTTCAACATGAACTTTTTAAGTAGGTGAAATTAAAAGGCATGAAAGTTTCTTTCAAACAACATAAAAATTACAATTTGCATTAGGTAATAAGAGTTAAAAAAAAAAAAGAAGCAGTGCTTAGCATTGCTGGAAATTCAATCATATACAATTTCAATTCTCGCAAAAATACATAGAAATGCAGCACAGATGAAAATTTTTGCACAAAAACAAAATTTTCAATTTGTGCCCTATGTGTTACTATTATTAACTTCTTCCTGACACATTGAATAATTTCATTGCTGAAAAATACAGAAATACTCAAAAAAAAAAAAAACCCCTGAGGTGTGAGACAGCAAATAGTGTTTGCAATAATTTAGCACTTCTTATAGATTAAAAGATTATACCTTCATTTTCAGAATCAGAATCTGAATCATCAAATGTACAAATTCTCCTGTGTTTCTTCTTTTTTGGTTTTAATTCTTCTCCTAAATCAAAAATAAATAATATCGTTTAAAACTCAATTTTTATTAAATTTGCAATTCATGTTCAAGTTATTTTCTTTACCTACCCGAATCACTATCGCTTTCATGTTTGGATTTCTTACTCTGCTGTCTACAAAAAAAAAAAAAAAAAAGGGGTAAAGATTAGAAACAGAAACTGCAATAAAAGAATTACAAAAAATTAGTTTTTTTGATATATTATTTATGTGAGCAAAACTCAACCCAAAAAAGTCTAAGTCAACTCTATAAATCTGCAAAGTCTTGAAATTTGCATTAGCTTTTAAATGTAGAGCATGAACATATGAGTTCAGTTCAGAGTAGATGTTTACTACAATCATGTCATCAATAATAACTTTAAGAACAAACTGAATTATGAAAAAAAAAAAAAAAACCTTTGTTCTAATACACGAATAAAATAATTAGTTAACATAAAAAGTACATAACAGTCTTGGTGAATTATGATTTTTTAATTACTTTTATACAATGGAATTAAAGTTATGTTGAAGAACTTCCAGCTTCATTTTTAAAAATTGTGCAATATGAATTAATAATGCACACTCATCAATGCCAAACAAAAAAACTTTAAAAAATGAAATCCCCCTTTCTTTTTGGTCATTCATGCCCTATAAATTTCAAGTTTAAATAATTGAATTGACAGGTGATGAAATGTTTTAATGACTGATGAAAATTCAGAACTATAATCTGAGAATAATTTATTACAGACATAATATAAGTGTGGTGTTGTACCACATTTTTATTCGACTTCAAATGATTTATTCAAAGCTATTTTGTATTTTTATCTTTCATTCGTAGTTTTTGGGAGTTGGCAATGTTCGTTTGGGCGAGGATTGCAGGCGGAACGTTATTGGTCGCGGACAGAACATGTGATTTGCTACAGATTGACATGCGACCGATCACATTTTTTAAAAAAAGAAGTTCTCTCTCTCCAGCACAGCTAGGACGATCGCCCCGATTTTTGAGGCTCATGATGAAGAATCCTGATGCATCCACAGCATCGTTAAGCAGAATTGCAGCCTGGCGGATTGCCTTAGATGAGGAAGGGATCGAGTCCTGAATAATTTTTGTATTTCCAAAATAACGGCAAAATTTTGATTGTTTTTCTTCAAGCCACGTGCATATAAATTTTTTACAAGATGGTTTAGTCCCGTCCGTGCCTGGACATTGATTGGATGTGCATATGGTGGAGCTCCCCTAGAATGTTTTTATAGGTTAAATAAATGAATAACATAAGGTACGCCGTTCCACACTTTTTTTCTTTCACAAAAAAAAAAACGGCACACTTTTCAGGCCTGGCGTATTGCGCGTAAATTTACTTTCCACCTACGATCATCGGTCTGGCCTTTTTTTTCTTATGTTATTTACTAAAATGTTGAGGGGATAATTTTGAAATTTAAATTTAGGGGGGAAATAACTTAATTTGGGGTAATATAAAGTAGTCACCACAACAATAAGCATTACAGCTGCACTAATAAGAAAATTGGCCGATTACCGATCAGTCGGAAGAAAATAAATGGCCTGTCAGGGTTCGTACGCTTTTGGCAAAATCAAAAATAAGGACTTTCTAAGGACTTTTTAAGGACCTACAAAAAAATTTAAGGACCTCACAAATTTTTCGAAATATACAAACTTATATTTATTTAAAAATGAAGCATTATCAAAAGTGGAAATTGATTTAACATCATATTTTTATTAGGAACAAACCCACAAACACTTTTATGGAGCTCTCTTTGACTTGTTGCTCTTCTAATGTCCAATACAGTCAGGGAGTTAAGTAATTATTGGAGATAGTAATAAGAAGCACACAACACAAGTATTAATCATTATAAGCAAATTATAATGATAAGAAAAATTATCAAAAATGGTTAGTGCTATAAAATACAAGTTAAATGAAAAAGAATTTAAATAAAAAAATTGTTAAAGAAAACGCTGAACTTTGTCTTGAGAATTTGTGTTAATTTAGATTTTTTTTTTTTTTTTTTCATTTTACTTAACTTATGTTGCCAGCATCTCAATTTAGCCTTACTTAAATTTTTATCTCTGCCATAAATAATTTTAAATTATTTAGAAGAATTTGCAAAAATTCAGAAGAAACTTTTTCAACTTGAGAAAAATATTTCGTTTTGGAAACAGCATACATTATTCGCTTAAAACTTTGTACATTACCCTCAAATAGTAATTAACAAAATTTTACTAAAATAAAGTATAAAAAAATTGAACACTTTTTTCAAATAAAAAATAAAACAAGCAGCCTACAGGCTGCAAATACTAAAACAACTCAACTTTTTAAATAATTGATATATTTACAGGATGCAAAAAGATAGAAGTCTCAAAAGCTGCGTGCAATTTTCGGCGAAGCACATGTTAGATGTTAGCAAGTTTCTGAAAAATAGGTTTTTACATTTTCGCGTTATAAGTTATGAAAATTCATGTAAAAACTTAATTATTATTTAATTGTTAATTAAATTTTAAAAATACATGTCTTTTTAAAAAGTTTCTTGAAAAATTTTCTTGTTTTGTAGTACAATCCCTTTAGATAAAAATACTTGTACATCAGCTTGAAAAACCGGATCTTTTTGCAAAAAATCGAATTTTCGAAGTTCACAAATAAAAACAGAAAAACTAGGGGAAAATGAGGGCGTTTGGCAACTACGGTGTATAGGTTTAAGAAGAGGTCGATTCCTTCAATTTACTGCAAATTAAGGAATTTCACAAGATACAAATTTTGATTAACGCAGCAAATATCCATCATCTCCCACTCAACAAAACCCCACAGCAAACGATCGCGAAGCCAAATTGGTCGATAAAAATTTACTAAACATTAAAACATTGCCTTTAAAACAAATTTTCGATACGGGAATTTATTTGATCTAAAAACAAATAATGGGAGAACAAACTGTTTATCGAAAAGTCAGCTGAAAAGCGATCGGGAGAGTTGGCAACTCAGCGCTTATTATAGTGTAAGGCATAAGAAAAATGATAATAAAAATAAATCATTCTTTTACCTTTAACAGTATAAATAAGCAATAATCATACATGCGATTGGTCAAACGCAAAACAAGCTGAAAGTTTTTTTTCCTTTTTTGCCTACATATTAGTTAAATGTATCTGTTTTATTGAGCTAGATGTCAACAATATGCTTCTTTGAAGTAAACCCCCCCCCCCCCCTGAAATTTAAAAAAAAAAGTTTCAAAAGCAATATTTATTTATTGATTACTTGTTAGGAGCTGCTCCTACTTGCTTTATTGATAATTGTTTAGAATTGTTTAGAATTGATTTAGTAACAATTTTCATGCAAAAAAAATATTATTTACTTTGTAACTAAACTTAATAAATAGTATGGAATAACAAATTTGAAATCCCGAAATTTGGCCCTTTTTCGAAAATTCCCGATTTTTGTTTATTTATTAAATTTTTTCCCCTTGAGCCCTTAAAAGTCCGTTTTTCAAATTTTATTCCTTTTTCTTTTCTCTTTTAAAGCAAAATGAGGGAACTTGTGTAATTTATTTCCTGTGGTCTTAAAGGGTGCCCAGTTACTGGGCACCACACTGTTAAAAATTTCCGTAAGAAAATAGTAAAATAACCATTTATTTGATTGTTATTTTACCATATTTAATTATAACAGTTGAATAACCATTAAAAAGATGGTACTCGAACCGCTGATTGCGAAAAAAATCGTTTATTCTCTGTTTATCCTAAAGAACGCTTAACTAACCGTAATTTTCAAGCGCTCAATAAGAATCGGGCGTGAATCTTGGTTACGAAACCTTACCGGTCGTACGTTGTCGTTAAAATAGGAATACGGATTTATCAGTTAAAATCTGCATGTGCATATAAACAAGAAGTTCTGTCTAGAAGTATACGAGCCTACTTTCTCGTATACACCAGCTTCAAATTTATATTCTAGCTATCTCTCTCTCTCTCTCTTTCTCGTTTAGCTTTAGCTCTTAATTGCTTCAAATATACCTTTTTCAACGGTTAATACATATTCATTCAATCATTATTTATTAAGTCATTCATGTATTTATTCACTCATTTATTCATTCATTCTTTTGCTTATTCATTTAATCATTCATTCATTAAAAAATATTCTTGAAAATCCCGATAGTTTTGGATTAACTTTCTATTTGTACATGTTCTACGTCATAAGAACTTTCCGATAAAGTTTGTTCCAAGCAAATCGGCCCGTTAGATCAGGATTTATATAGGATTGAAATTTCCCAGTAGGCACTATGTTAATTTTTTTGAACTGTTCAAAAATAAACAAAAATTGTTCAAATCAATATTTCACGCCAAGAAGTTCTTCCAGTGAACTCTTCGTTGGAACTTGGATCTTGTACCCAGAGTTTACATAATTTGCTTCATTTTCGCCGACAGGCGCTAATGTTAAAATTTTTTGAACTGTTCAAAATTGAACAAAAATTGTTCAAATCAATATTTCACGCCAAGAACTTCTTACAGTGAACTCTTCATTGGAACTTGGATCTTGTACCCAGAGTTTACATAATTTGCTTCATTTTCGCCCATAGGCGGTAATGTTAAAATTTTTTTAACTGTTCAAAATTGAACAAAAAATTGTTCAAATCAAAAAATAAAATATGGAAATTAGATGTCCTCACCGAGATCTTTTGAATGCAAAAAGAATTTTTCGAATCGGACAATGCGTTCAAAAGTTATTAGGGGGGGACAGACCGACAGACCGAAAGACACACTTTTTCCCCATCTCAAAACCCTACTTTCAAATTTTTTATTTTTCAATCTTTATTTAATTACTTAATTTATTTTTGACTTTTCTTGATTTCTAACGATATTTTCATGATACATTAAGGCTTCTTTCATGCTTTATTATTATTTTTTTTTACTTTTACTAGAAAGTAGGCTAAAAAAGATGAAAAAAAGTGGCTTAAGCAGTGGTTACTAAATAGAAACACGTAAAACAAATACACACGTAAATAAAAAATTGGAGACATCGGATTTCCGATCTTGTTTGTAAATGAACGAACCCATAATTTGAGCTGCTGAAGCTTGTTTGTATTTTAATTTGTGCAGCAAATAAAATGATTTTCGTTAATATACAGTAAATTTAGACTAAAAATGACTTTGGATCCAATCAAAAACTGAAATTTCAATTTTAAGACAGCTTGCCTGTTGGAAAAGAAGATTTATTGATAAATAAACGACCGCTTCACGTGGTGTTGATGGCCGAATGGCTAGAGAGCAATGTTGGTATACCATACACCTAGGGTTCGAATCCCGCAAGCTTCGTTTACAGTTTCTACGCCTCGAAGATTGTACGCCTCGAAATGGTTCAAAAACGGTAAAAATTTTGTTTTGAAACCATTTTTAAATGGTTATAAAAACATAAACTTTTGTATTTATGGCTTATTAACCAAGTTGATTGGAAACGGTTAGGTCCCGTAAAGATAGAAAAATTTCCAAATCATAAATTTAACGGTGAATTAGATGGACAGACTGCTGCCGGTCATTTAACCGTAATTTCACGATGAAATTTCTAACAGTGTATTGCATTTTGTACAAATACTTGGTGTTTTGATTCGACTTCTCTACTAATATTTAATTATTTTTTTGATGTAGCTCTTTTTTCACACAATTGCAAGAAATAGCAAATTGGGAGCTGCCATGTGGGTGGGTACAAGTTCTTTTACTGAATTGGGTGTTGTAGTTTGAAGCACTTTATCAAAATCCATGAACATTTTTCTTTTTTTTTTTTTGTAAAAATATATAACATAAATTTACTTATACCTTTTCAAAAAAAAAAATTAAAAAAAGAAGAGTTAATTATTTATCAACCAGTTGAGAGAGCACTGCAATTTGTAGTAAAAATGCAATGATGTTTATGTAAATCCGCCATTTTTGGTCCTGTCAATCCGCCGTTTTGGATCCGTCTGAAAGCCGCGATAGTACCGGACCTGAGCAAACCAAATTTGAGGTTCGATTAAGTAGTTGAAATGAAAGAAGTTTGATTCTTGTGAAGAATTCATAAGGTAGCAAAACAAATAGAGCGCATGGGTACCTTCTTATTTTAACAAAAAAAAAAATAAGCACCTGGAATAAAAAAATAAGGATTATTTAAGGACTTATAAATGAAAATGAACATTAAGGACTTTCTAAGGACCTTTAAGGACCGTGCGAACCCTGCCTGTTAACTGGCTGGAAGATTAGATTATTATTTTTTAATGCTAAATTTCTCCAACACCATTCTTTTTGTTTAAAAATGTTCATTTTTTAGAATTAATTAATAACTTGCTTATTTCTCTTTCGTCATAACCTTTTCAAACATTTTTTGCAAACTTCATTGAAATTCAGTATAAAAAGAGGAATATGCATTTTTACAGTAGAAATCAGGGAAGAAAAATGTCCATGAATGGATAAATTAATGTTGAAACATTTACACACACCAGCGTCATTTGTAAAAAGTGAAAGATTATTTAGCATACAGGGTTCTCATTAGGGAAAAAAAATGAGTGAGAATTTCTCACCCTTCCTGAAAAACAAAGTGAGATTTCTAAAATTTAAGTGAGATTTCTGAAAAATTAAGAGATAACACAAATATACACATCGCTTGATGACCTTTTTATAAAATATTTATCCATAATGCTCCGGCAGAGAACGCTGTGTCTTGCTGAATGGTAAATGAATGCTCAAAGTCTCGCATTAACACGATTTCTTCAACCACGTTTATTCTATGTTCTGCAATATTGCAGAACGTAGAATACACTTATTTAGTGTTCTTACTAGGAAAAGATTTCAACTGGTCATTTCAATAAATGTTTATGCAGTGGGAGGTGCATTTGTCTTTTCTCTATAGTGATTGATTGGGGCAGTAAAGGTCAAGTCTCAGAAATTTTGGAAGAGCCAGTGGACACTAAACTTGATTAACTTGGTGGCCACCTACGCATCATAAAGTAAAAGTGCAAAGCCGCTGGGGGGGGGGGGGGGGGGGGCATCAATGCACTACTATTCCTTATGTGTCTTATTTGCAGTGAAGAAAACATAATATTTTGTTAAAACTATCAAGTCTTCAAAAAAAAAGTATATGACTTTCAAATTGGAAAAAGAAAAAACTTGCTTCCTTGGCGATGGTAAATTAAGGGAATATGAATTTTTGCAATATAGTTTTTCATGTTTAATGTTATAGAGCACAAAAGATGTAAATGCAAAATTTTAATTGTTTCATCATAGAAGCAACAGATAACAAAAAGCTCCCTTACAGAAACGAACCTTTTACAAAAACCTCGATCACAAATACGAACCATTTTCGAATACAAGTATAAAAAAATGTATATTTCCAGTTCTGGTTTTGTCCAGTACATTTTATTTTTATTCTTTTCAAAACTTTTTTTTAAAGCTTTCACACCATTTTCAAAATGGTGCGACACTTAAGTCCAATTTTATAAGTTTAAGCGAAAATGGCCGATCTAAAATGTAAGTAAAATGAAAGCTATGAAAAAAATATCAAGATTAAGATTGTTCCCTACTATATTTAAAAGATTTATATGGCAGAGAGAAGGAATTAAAAAAGAAAAAACAATAGCGTAATCGAAAAAATTTTTTCGCCATTTCTTTCTTGTTAAAGGGGAAATGAAGATTATTGTCCGAAATTCGGTTACTTGAATGCCGAATTGATGCGTTTTTATTGTGCTTGTATGCATGAAAGAAGCAAGAGTTGTAAATTCTATAGATGGTATTTGAAAAGGAGGGATTTACTTTAGAAAATATAAAAAAGGAAAGCTGGCGATCGCTCCTAACTTTTTGAATCGCCACTTTTTCAAACAAGTGTATATTTCCAGTTCTAGTTTTGTTCAGTACATTTTATTTTTATTCTTTTCAAAACTTTTTTTAAAGCTTTCTCACCATTTTCAAAATGGCGTGACACTTAAGTCCGATTTTATAAGTTTAAGCGAAAATGGCCGATCTAAAATGTAAGTGTGAAATGAAAGCTATGAAAAAAACAACAAGATATTAAATTGTTTCCTACTATATTTAAAATATTTATATGGCAGAGAGAAGGAATTCAAAAAGAAAAAACAATAGCGTAATCAGAAAAAAAATTTTGCCATTTTTTTATTGTTAAAGGGGAAATGAAGACTATCGGCCGAAATTCGGTTGCTTGTATGCATGAAAGAAGCAAGAGTTGTAAATTCTATAGATGGTATTTGAAAAGGAGGAATTTACTTCAGAAAATAAAAAAAAGGAAAGGTGGCGATCGCTCTTAACTTTTTGAATCGCCACTTTTTCAAACAAGGTCGCCACGTGGCGAGTGGCGAACGCGAATCTTGACCTTTACTAGGGCAGCGCCGTAGGCGCTCTTTCCCGGTGTGAGGGGGCAAATGGCGATTAGGGAGCTCCTTGGCGAAGGAAGGTGTGAGGGGGAATAAATAAAGGAGGGGGGAGGGAGAGAAAGGGGGCAAGGAAGGAGCCGATGACAGCCGAACGGCTATTCCGCGGGGAGGCTGGAGCACAGAAGCGGCAGGCTCGTTATTTCTCTTTTCAATACAAAAGGCTTAACATTGTATTTCTGGATCACCTCCATGTTATTGTTTGCTCGATTTTCGCTGAATGGATAGAGAAAAAGGGTCCGGTGTGTTTCAGGCGCAGGTGCAAGAAATTGTTTTTAACGTACTCTACTGTAGTAGGACAAATAGAGGTCCATGCAAAATCGTTTCCTGGGGGGAAAAAAGAATGCGTGAATTTCTCGCAATGTAAAAATTTTTAAGCGAGAAAATAAAAAAAGATGCGAGAATCTCGCGGTCTCGCGCTCTAGTGGGAACTCTGGCATAGGTAGAAATGTAATATGAACCAGCAAGAAATATGTTAAATAGGTTATGTCTTTGAAAATACCAAAATGCTTATGTTTTTGCATTACAATTTAAAAGTGATTGGGTTTTATTATTCATAATAGAGTCACATTGGTGTCAGCTGCAAGTATTATTTTTTAATATTATTTCATTTCGAGTTTTACTAAATTCTTGTACTGTCATAATGCATGACACTGTATGTTGCGGAAAATTACATTTAACTCATTAATGTAATTTTCCGCATCATTTGGCTTACTTTCTTGTTCTTGTCACACTAAAAGTAACTTTAATAGCAATAAGCATGGAAAATATTTCTTACAGATTTATCCTTTAAACATTAGTTCTTATAAGTGAATAATCATTAAACTTACAAAAATAAATCATAAAAAATCTCTCTACTCCAATGAAAAAAGAGCTAATATAAATATTCCATTTTGGTGAGATAAATAGAAATTAGCAATTTAAATTACCGTTTAGTAGATTTTTTCTTTTTTGGTGATTTTGTACTCTGAGAATTTGAATTCTTTGATGTGGTTGGTGAAGACTTTTCTACTATTTCAATTTTATGAGCTATTGTTTTTTCTTCTTTTGCAGAAGAGGGAGAATCCTCTTTTTTCCCACTTAAAATGTTTTTCTCTGAAATAAATAAATAAATATAAAAACATTACGACATTATGTCACTGAAGAGAAATGAATTTTAAATTACATTTTCAATACAATTCTTAAACAATGAAAATCTATTAATCCATCTTAATTTAATTTTCACTGAATGTTAAGTTATGTAAAGAATATAATCAACTGAAAGAATAAAGCAAAACTGTTAAACACATCACTGAAAAATAATTACAGACAAATGGCACATGCAATGCTAGACTTGCATTAAAATTAAATATAGTTCAAGTAGTAAATTTCAATCATGGTAAAGAGAATTGATCAATTCAAATTCTATTTTCCTACATTACAAAGCATTTATTTAAGCAAGAATAGTTTTTGCTTTAGAATGGAAAGTGGAGGGGGGGGCGGGAAGAGTAGGTTACAGATGCTCAGCTTTTCATAATCATTTTACATTAAGAAATTTTATGTCAGGACTTTTAAAGATTCTTATATTAATGCGACTCAAGGTCAGGAAATTTTAATTCTGTTTGGACAGACTCCACTACATACCACTTCTTCTATTATACATTAGCAAGACATTAGCAAGGAATGAAGAATTTCAGTTTTTGAGCAGTTTTTAAAAGTGCATAATTAGAGCAACTACACCATAATTTACAGTTCTTTTTTTACCACTGAAGAAAAAAATGCCTATAATTTCAAAGCACTTTTCACAACAATAATAGATTAAAAACAATAGACAAAATAACCAAGAATTTACAGAACTCACCTGCTTGTTTGGAAAACATATTCATTATATTATTTTTGCTAACACTCTTTACTGCTCCCTAGGGGGGGGAAAATATGAATTAATGATAATGAAAAGATTCACCATTCTCTATTTAAAGCATTTCTCTGATGACAAGTGAAAATTACTTATTTCAATTAAGTGATCATATATAGCAGTATTTCCCAAACTATGGGTCGCGAGCGAATATGGAATGGGCCCTCACCAAGTGCAGCCTACCAAAGTGCAGCTAAACCAAAGGCAGCCTAAGATAAACGTACTGTCTGTACTTTCCAATCATTTATCAATGTTAATAAATAACTTTGGGGAAGAGATGAAAAAGCTAGATTCGTTGAGTTGGATTTGTAACCCATTTCAAGATGACTTACGAACTAGTATGTCAACAGAAGCAAGTGAAGAACTCATTGATTTATCATACGATACGTCACTGAAAAACAGTTTCAATCGTAAACGGTTAAAGAAATTCTGGCTCAAACAGTTGCTGATAATTACCCTTGCCTGTTCGATTAAGCTATGAAACTCCTCCTCCTCTTTACTACCTCATATCTATGTGAGGTCGGATTTTCAGCTACATTAAAACTAAATATCGAAACAAATTGGATACATCACACTTACTGCAATTAAAAGTAACTAAAGCTGAAGTTGATGCTAAAACTGTAATGAAGAAAAATAAGAAACAAATACATCCCATTGAAAAAAAAAATTGTAAAAAAAACCTTGCAGAGTAGGCATTTAAGTAATAAAAAAATATATTTAAATTGTGTTTCTTATTTCAACAATCGTTCATTCATATTGGTAGCACTTATATATTTTTTAAAATTTCAATTAGAACAAATAAGACAGCATTACGAAGTTCCACGAATCGCCACTGGGGAATCTGAGCATTACCAATACAGAGGGGTCCAAAAAAATGTATACACTCATTGACAGTGAACCTACTCAGATCACTTGTGTACACTACAATTACATGTGTTCAAACATTTTGAACACATGTAATTGTAGGTACATTTTACAATATCAATTAAAAATCTTGTTACAGAACATTGAAATTTAAAAATTATGTTTAAAATAAGGATTAAACGATACACTGTCAACTAGTGTATTTATTTTTTGGACCCGTCTGTATTTATGCCCTCTTTACTCTAACTAAGATAGCTAAGAGGTGGGTACCAAGATTGAAAATTTTTATTAGATGGGTCGGAGCCCAGTCAACTATGGGAACCACTGATATATAGCACAAATGGGGCTCATCAGAATTGAATAATATTAAAAACTAAATAAATAAGGTAAAAATTAAATGCAAAAAAAGTCCTCCTTGATTTTTAAAAATGCAAAAAATTTGAAAAGATGAACTAAAATAAAAATTTCGAGCAGAAAAATACTCATTGTGACATGAGTTTATTTAGTATATTTAATTATATAGTACAAGTAAACGAATATTAATGTAAAAAAAAAAACATTGGCAATTATGTATTTTAGAAACAAATTATTCAACAGAACATAAAATTAGTAAGAAGAGTACACACAAAAAATGTATTCATTTTTTGGAGATATAACTGCATAACTATTTAATTTCAATTACAAACGCATAACACATATAAAGAAATAAAAATGCAAAGATAGCAAGAGTAATAATTATGGGCCCATGAAAATGTACTTGAACTTTTTCTCAAATTGTAAGCTGTATCTATCAAACCCTCTCTCTATATATGTTACAGGGCTGCTACTCAAACAGCAGAATAAAATTCCCCAACATTTTCAGATTTTCCAGACAAATTTTTTAAAAAAATGTAGTCTTAGTGCCACGGTATCATACCAATAAAAAAACATAAATTTGCCCCAAAATTCTTTTTTAAACGATAGCAGGGATTGCTAACCTCACAATAGTTTACCTATACATTTTGAAGCATTATTCAGCCATATGATAAAAGGGAACAAACATTTAAAAAAAGAAAAACTAGGTACTTTGCCAAAAGGAAGAAGCGTGAGTTTTGTTCGCGACAAACAAGGGTATTATGATCGAATTTCAAAGTTTAAGGAAGATACAGAGCACCTTAGTGCTTTTTATCACCGATTATTATTCCGATTTAAATTTATTTCAGGGTGGGTACAGAAACACTGAAACAAAATTCCTCGACTTTTCCCTGATTGAATATTTTCTATATTATGTGTATATATACATATATATTATATACTTATACATATATACCAGTGATTCAGCTAGACTTCGGAAAAACTACTGTCCCTGGGACTCGGGACTTCCAAATTTACGGGTCCCTTTTTCTAAAAAGAGAGTTCCTATCCATAAGATAACATATCATGGTTTTAAAGATATCAGTGGTAGCACTAAGGATTTGCATTTCCTGAACTTACAAAAAACATTCCTGAACCTTGATTCTTTTTAGTAGGTACTAAGGTACTGTATCGTCAGACATAAAATGAAATGTGATTTATTAGGTTGTACTTAATGAAAAATGCTTGGATCAGATAGAAATGGATTAAAGTACTTAGTTTAACAGGGGTTGTAATGACAAATGTAGAAATATAGGATAAACAGAAAAATGGTTAAAAAAATCGTGTACTATTTTAATATATTGTATGGATTATTAAAAGGAACAATACAATCACATCGAAATAATCATCAGAAAGATAAAGAACCGTTATTAAAATTGTTTACATGCATTTAATACATCTCTTTTGAACATTTCACTTTATTTCTTGCATCAATCAGAGCATTTGCTGCTTTATTATCTTGCATAATTTTTTGTATTAATACTGCTTGCAGTCTTTTGCTTCCTTCCTCTTCTATACAAAAACTGCAGAAAACGCCAAAAAACGTATTTACGAATTTTACGTAATTGTTCGAGTGGAAATTAAGAACTTGTTTTTAAAAAAATAAATCAGGTAATACTGCAAGAAATTAAAGCGCAGAAACTTTATTTTTATTAACTCAGAATCAAAGCAACAATTAATAAAAAATAAATAAATAACTGCAAAAACAAACCCTTTACAAAAATTGTAATCGTAAAAATGACACCGCACATTTCCTTTTTTAAAAATTATTTGTGTCTAAAAATCTGCGACATAAACGTTCCCGATTTTTCTCTGAATGTAGGGAGGTCGACTTGCACGAGGGTTTCCGTTTATTTGTCTGTAAGTTAAGGGTTCATTTTACATACGAATCGACTTATACGCAAGTATATACGGTAAGATTTTGGTAGAAATAAGAAGAAATTTTATTCGTTTACTTTTTAATTAAACTAAAAAAATAATTGAAGTGAAAAAAAAAAAACAATTGCCGTAAAGGATGCAGAAAGATAACGTAAAAAAAAAAAAAAAAAAAAAAATGGAACACATGCATTTTGTTTGCACATGGAAATTAGGCATACGTAATTTTTAAAGTATTGCTGCAATTAATCAAAAAATAGATATTGCTGCAATTGAAAGGGGAAAAAAAAAAAAAAAATTGAGGGCGAAAAATTTAGGGTGATTGAGCAAGAAAAAATCCGGTATGTGTGGAACTCTACCACTCCTGAGATACAAATGAAAAATAAACCTTTTATGACAAGGAATTTTTTCCAATGCAACTAGCAATTGATTTAATAACAATAATTAATAAATATTTGATGGGTGAAAGAGTAATTGCTTGAAAGATGAATGTGAACACGCCTAACTTTCAAACTTCTTTCTTAAAGTACCTAAATTTTATTAAGAAAAATTTCCCTTTTTTATACATTAAAAAAGCATTTAATTTTAATAGGAAACACCAAGCCCCAGAAAATACTTTTGATCAAAAAAATATATATGTATTTTAGGATTAATGCTAGTATGTCAAAAAGTTGCACATGAAATTGGTAAATCTTTTAATCTACAACATGAGAATTCATTCCAAGATTTAAAATACATACCAAATAAAAAATTAAATAAATAATTTTTTAAAATTAATTTTATTATTCATTTATTTATTTGCGATTAATTGCTTATATTTAACTTGTTCTTCCTGCGCAAAATCAATTTATATGCTGAATGAATGTACGTGATAGAAATAAAAATTTTTTATTGCCATGATAAAACCAAAACTTGTGCTAGTTAATGATTTTTGTTTTCTGACTTTTTCAAATTTAAACATATTATTTAACAGTTTCATTCTTTATTTCAAGTATTTTAAGCGATTTGAAAAACTATGCATGAATTACAAAATTGAAGCAAAAAATGGAACTAGAGATGTTATTCTCGCGATCACGATTCACAAAATTAATTACAAATTTAAGTTTTAATGGAAATAAAAAATATTTTTACTTGTTTATCCTTCAACTAAGCAGAAGAAACATCGAAAACTTGAAAAGTCCTGTTCCCATGGCAGATGCAAAAAGATCGCATTTTTCGATATGTGGGCAACAAATGTATGAAAAACGGCAAATAAGACTTTTTTTTTACTAAAATTATTTTAAAATTGAATTTTAATAAGGGAACGTTGATTAATATTAATACTTGCAGAGGAGATCCTTGGAACTGCGGGATAAATCAGAAAAAAAGAAAAAACTTCCCTGATTTTCGAAAATTTTTGCGAATTTCCCTGGTTTTTACAGAACATCAGAATTTCCTAACATTTCCGGTTCTGTCGCCACCCTGTGTTTATTCTTCTTTTTTTTTGCTTTTTATGTATTAAAGTACTTTTTTCACATTAAGTATTATGAAAAATGCTTGCATTTCTGAATCTTACTTTTCAGTTTTTTGACAAAAAATTGCTTTTTACACTGTAATTAAAAAAAATTAACAAATTATAGTTCATTAAGTCAATGAACATAAATAGTGTCTTGTTTTGAATCATACATTTACTTATTTCCTTAACTCCTTGACATACAATGACGAGTCTGATTTGTCATTCATTTCATGGGCCACTGTAGACTTTGATAAGTCTGACTCGTCAAGCGCTTACTTCGGCGGAAACCGAGCGGTTTTCAATTAGATTACATAGCTGCTTCACTCGTGAATCGATTCTCGTTTGTTTATAACGTTAATTCATTAAATTATTATTTTTCAATGTAAGTTAGATGCTTTTTGTTAACATCAATCTAATTCATAAAAATCCAAATTTTGAAATAAAATGTACTCTTTCTCAGCTGTCATGTAACTGTTCAGTTATGCGAAATAAAATAGTATTTTTTGGTCGCACTAAGCTCCATTTAATTTGTATGTCAAGGGGTTAAATTAATTTATGGATTTAAAATTACACAATGTTCTCCTTTATAATATGTATTTTAAATTACATTATGCTAACCAGAAGACTTCTTTTTGACACTATAAACACTATTAAAGAATTATGTAATAGGTTGTCGTTGTTGTGTCCTCGTATAAAGCGAGGAAGAATGGGCGAGCTGCTCCCAAGTCTAATGTGGCCCTTATAGGCCTTTATTTTTTTTTTACCTGCTTCCAAATGAGAGACCGTCACCTGGGGTCGGAAACCCCGTAAGTATTGTTTCACTTGGAGGCCATTGGAGCCACGACGGATTTAAAGTGCAACAGCTCCCTTTAGCGTACACTGTCCACAGCAACCAGCTGCGAGAGGTTGTCCCCCTCCCAAACACTGACCTTGGTAGGTGTTGCTCACTTTTGGTGTTCTGCAGAGACTGAGCATCTACCAACTGGTACACAGCGGGACATGTAGATAGGTACATGCATAGTTTTGGAATTGGGGGTACAATTGTACCTGCGTCCCAGGAGTTCAGATTTAGTCTAGAAGATTGGGTTTCAGGTGCTTCTCCACGTAAAATTTTGTAGAATTGAGAGCATAGGAGAATTTGTAAGGTCTATTTAAAAAAAACAGCAAAAAAATTGCCTGTCAGGACCAACTGGGGTACTTCTGTGTGCATATCTATAGTTATATATAAATTATAACACATTGATATATCAGAAATATTGATATCTGCAAAGCGATATACCATGGAATTAAAATCCTGATATCGCCCAGCCTTAGTCAGGGCACACTGAGACAGTGAGATGGAGTGTGATGTTCTCTTAATCTGGGCTTTAAGAGGTATATAATCAGCCTTTCTGCTAAAGTAGCCAAGAACAAACTTCGGAGACAATGCCAATTTAATCTTTTGATTGTGGGAGCCCATACAGGAATTTAATGCCCTTTTAGCATACTTTTGCTGTTGCATGTTTGTTAGTTAATAGACATATTTGTGCCACATTTTTACTGTGTAACACTAACCATATAAAAACTAAGTACTACAGCAAAAAGAGAATTTTCTTTTGGACAACTATTTTCCCATTCCCTAAATGAAAAGGTTAAAATTTTGAATGGTAATAAAAAGTAGTAAATGGTCTTTTACAGACTCCCAACTCAATAGCTTTACTGATGTCACTTTTAAGCTGTATAATTCTTTAATATCATGAAAAAAAAAAAAAAAAAGAACTAATGAGAAATTTTAATTGACTACAGTTCATCACATTTGTATTGTGAACTTTTGCCTGGATGTTGATAATATATAAAGAAATTAATCCTCAAGCATAAAATAAATACGTTTTTAGATGTTAAAATATGTCTTATCAGATGAAAATATCTTTAATAAATGTATTGAGAAATTGAATCCATACTTTTTTTGCCTTATCTTCAGATTTAGACATTTTTTTCTCAGTACTTGGTTTTTCTTCCTTCTTTTGCCAAAGAGATGCCAGTGTATTTTTCTTTGAATTCTTTAAAAAAACACAGACTGATTAGCATTTAAATTATTTCATAAATCTACAAACAAGAGTATACAAATTATATATACACATATTAATAGTAATATAAAGCATTATAAAATAGAAAAACAACATACAAAGTACTCAAAATAAATACAAACACAGATACATTAGTGATGACCAGCAACAGGCTCAGGGCCCAGCTAGGCTGGACCTAGTCAATTTAAGTCCCCAATGAACATCAAGAGCTTTCTCAAACATTTTTATCCGCTGCAAGTGTCAGTTGCTTCCGACAAATTATTCCAATTGCCTACAACCCTATTGAAGTAGTAATTTTTCCTAATTTCAAGATTAGCCGGATGTTTGAAAAGCTTAAAACAATGACCTCTGGTTCTACTTTCAGCAAATAACTGTAGCCATAGCCCATCAACATTTCCCATATTAATGAATTTAAACAACTGAATCATGTCCCTCTAACTCTTCTTTGCTTAAGACTGTACATATTGAGCCTTTTAAGCCTAACCTCATAATCTAAGTCTGAAAGATCACTTACCAACCTAGTAGCCCTCCTTTGAACCCTTTCCAATAAAGTAATATCCTTCTTTAGGTAAGGAGACCAAAACTGAACAGCATACTCCAAAAGAGGTCTTACCAAACTTCTGTATAATGCCAATACAACTTCCTTAGATCTGTTCGAAATAGCTTTATTGATAAACCCAAGCATCCTGTTAGCTTTGTTACTTACTATGCTACACTGCTGACTCAGGGTGAGTAGCCACATTTTAGTTCAAAAAGTAAGCACTTTGTTTGTAAGCACATTTTCAGAAAAAAATAAGCACATGTTTAAGTACACATATACGTTATTACTTGCATAATTAAGAGGAAAAACACGACTTGACAAAATTATATACTTCTAACAGAAATGGCTAACAAAAATGAGAAGAGAGGCTTTGCACTACATAAGGAAAACAAATAAGTTTTATTTAGCAGATGCATTGCTTATAGAGCCTGTTTAATTGTAGTATTAACTAAAAAACACTGATCAAAAATATACATTAAAGTAATAAATATAATATTCTTCTTTAGGTAAGGAGACCAAAACTAAACAGCATACTCCAAATTAAGTCTTGCCAAACTTCTGTATAATGACAATACAACTTCCTTAGATCTGTTCGAAATAGCCTTATTGATAAACCCAAGCATGCTGTTAGCTTTGTTACTTACTGTGCTACACTGCTGACTGAACTTGAAGTCGTGGCTAATCAATACTCCTAGATCAACAACTGCTTCTGATTCACTAATGGCTGAACCTTGTAAATAATAGCTTGCATGTTTATTCTCATGACCAAAATGAAACACTTGACATTTCCCAGTATTAGCAGACATACCCCACTTAATTGCCTAACTAGAGATTTGATTTAAATCCTTTTAAAGCTGAATGACTTGTTCTTCCGTGTCAACTAATTGATGCAATTGAAATCGTAACGTTATTTGTATTGGTATAATTAAAACGATTGATAAAGCCTCTAAGAATTAAAGTAAGAAAAATCTTTAAAGAAGGATATTTGTGTCAAAATTTATAAATAAGAATATGTACTTCAATAATAATAAAAAAAACCTTTTTGACTTTTATAATAAAAAGAACAAAATCCATTTTCATTTCTCAACTAACTTCATTTCATTCTGTTGTAATTTTTATAAAAATTGATAACAACTTAAAAAGAAAAAAATAATTTCCTTCATCTGTACTTACTATTACAACATGTAAAGAGATACTAGATAACTCCTCCAAAACAAATTAGCATAGTGAAACATCATTAATCACTAAATTTTAATTTACTTAATACAAATTAAGTCTTTTTAATTTACTTAATATAAATTAATCTTTTTAATTAACTTAATTTACTTTTTACAAATTAGCAGGGTTTGTTGATTTAAATCAAGTATTTTTTTTTTTAAATCATGGATTTTACAATGTTAGAAAGTGTTGGAAAAATGAAATACGTTACAATTACAACCAGTTTCAAACAAAACTTCCTAGGTTCATCTATCTGTGTGCATAACATATTTCATAAGTTAGAACTAATTACTATTTTTTTAATTTTATAATATTGCTCTTATTCTTTAAGCATCTTAACAGCAAAGCATAATTCATTCAGTCATTCAAATTAGAATTTGTAATCATGAAACAATCTGTGTTTTTTTATCTTAAAAATAGCATTTTAGATCAATTTATAAATACCACACAATAAATAATTCAGGATGATAGTGTTTATAGCAACAATTGTTAGAATTTACAGAGATGCCACTCTAATCTTAAGGTTTTCAGTAGTAACCTGAATGATTTTCAGTAGTTTTCAGCGCTTATCAGTAGGTTACAATACCGGAGAAACGTGGATGCAAAAACTACTCGATATTCAACCTAAAAGCAAAATATTTGCCTCAGCTGAACCATGGTGGCAACAGAATCCAAGAAAAGAAACCCCTGATAACTCCCTGATTGGGCTCCAAAAATTTCCCTGACGTCATATTTAAATTGTGAGTTACACAGCGTCATTGCTATGTGTAATGACTGTTTCACAGTGGGGAATCCAGAAAAAATATTTAGGGAGGGTGACACTACTTTTCCAACTGAACTTAGTGCAATTCCATTTTTTTTCAGTGAAGGCTCAGGAGTGATAGTAGTAAGGATTTGCATTTCCTGAACTTTCAAAACAATTTCCTGAACCTCGAACTTTTTTCATAGGTACTGTATTTTCTGGCATATAAGACGAAATGTTATTTATTTAGTTAAAATTTATGAAAACTACTTGATTCAGACAGAAATGGAAAAAAGTACTTATTTTAACAGGGGTCGCAATGGAAAATCTATAAAATATAGGACAACAGGAAAATGGTGCAAAGAGGGGAAACTATTTTAATAAATGTGTGGATTATTAAAGAAAAAAAAAAACAATTTCCTCTAAAATCATCAAAATGATGAAGAAAACATTACGAAAATTATTTATTGCATTTAATAAGACTGCAAGAAATTAAAACCCAAAAGCTCGTTTCTTTATTGATTCAGAATAAAAGCAACAATTAACAATCTAACAACAAACACGAACCCTTTACGAAAATAGCAATCGCAAAAATGCAACTCCACATCATAGCTACAAATTTCCAATTGGAATTACAATTCATATCCCTTTCAAAAACATTTATGTCTAAAAATTCGCGGCAAAAACGTTCCCGATTTATCTCTGAAAGGTCGACTTACACGCGGGTTTCTGTTTATTTGTCTGAAAGTTGGGGGTTCTGCTTACATGCGAATCGACTTATACGGAAGTATATACGGTAAGATATTGATAAAAATAAAAAGGAATTTTATTTACTTACTTTATAATTAAATTTTAAAAAGGGTTAAAATGGAAAAAATACGATTCATGTACAGGATGCAGAAAGATCGCGTAAAGAAAAGAACGCATACGTTTTCTTGCGTGCACGTGGAAAGGCCCACGATATTTTAAAGAATTGCACAAATCAATTAATAAATATGAATTGCTTCAATTTAAAGCAAAAAACCAAAATGAGGGTGGAAAATTTAGGGCCAAGAAGCAAAATAAAATTTCCGGAACTTCGGCAAAAAAAAAAAAAATCCTGAAATTTCCGGTTTTCCAGAACTCTACCACCCTGGAGGAGAAAATAACTTATTTTTCTAAGTAATATAATCTGCAACTGCTGAAAGTTTTAAATCTAAAGTTTTTTTTTTTTTTTTAGAATGAAGGTCATCCCCCGATCATTATTTTATACTTATATTACTTTATTTTCTCAAGATGCATATTGTTTCTGTATTGAGTAAAGAAAAGTGTTAAAAATTCTAAATCATCACGCGGGGGGGGGGGGGGGGGAGCATGGCTCTCTGCTCCCCGACAGAACAATGCACATAACAAAACCCCAAATTCGGCACGCTGGAGAACGGTGTTAGGCCAAATTTTGGACATGACCAACAATGGCGGATTCTTGGAAACAAACGCTGACACGCGTTCTTTTAAGTAAGATTGCAATGCCTTCTTCTCAAACACAAAAACAGTGACCTTTTTTATTGCTTAATCAGAGAAAGAGCGCTTTCAACCAATGGGAAATCGGCAATCATGCTGACCACGGGCAACGAAAGGAAATTCGCCGACGAAACTTCGGACGCTTGCCGGTTTGAATAATTTTCCCTGATATTTTTCAGAACATAAAACTTCCCTGAGAATTCCCTGATTTAAGGGTTATGTTTCCACGCAATAAGATTATTTTTCAATATAAAATACAAATTTAATTCCTAACTGAATTCGTTTTTTAATTTAGGACCAAATAGTTGATAACCAAACGAGCAAACGATGTACGCAACGAAGTATGCAATAAGCATAGCAATAAGCAACTGCAAATGCTAAAAGGCTAAAAGCACTTGTGTCGTGCAAGTAAGCGAAAAAATCCGAACTTTGCCCGAACTCTCACTGAAGAACAGGGTTGCTGTAAATATTGCTCCACGCTGGGAAAAATTCCGGTTAGAACTGGAATTCTGAGCTTTCTACCGTTGCCAATCTCCTATTGTTCGCAGCTCTAAACTACCACGAATCGTCAGTAAGCGCTCGTTTTGGCGACTGTTGGTGAATTATTTTTTTATATGCGCGCCAAGCGCGAAAAGTTGAACTCGGCTAAAATATATTATTTTCCGTAGAAAAAAAAGCGCTTTCCGTAGTCCGTAGTCCAACTTCAAATTTTTGTATTTTTCCGTAGATACTACGGAGAATCGGTAGCGTTCGGCATCCCTGAATTTAGAATATGCATCCTTAAAGTTTCATCCATGTCCCCTAATAGCTTAAGGTTTTTTTCCTTCTAAAATATTTTGTTATCAAAAAAGTTTTCAACAAAGATATTTCATTAAACAAAAAGTTTCTGTTTTTAATAATGGTGTGAGCATATGATTTTTCTATTCTAAATGGGTAAAAAGTAAAAATATTTCCGGCTTTTTCATTTATAAAATAGAAAAATGATTAAAGTACACTCAACATAAAAATTAAGTGCACACAATTGTTACTTTTCTTCAGCTTTCAACAGCAAAATAATTCAGATTAAATTTGTTCCTTTTTTTGCGTTTATGAGTGTACCATTATTCCAGGTAGGGTTCAGTTTCATTTGAGTCATGCATTTGTTTATCATTATTATTATTTAAAAATATTTATTGCTGTGAAAATAGCTTAAAGTGTGTGTTTGCATATTGATTAGAACATGCCATACTGTTTCTATGAATGTAACATAATAAATATCCAAAAAAATTAAGGTATTTTTTAAAAAATATAAAAAATCCGATTTAAATTTAAAAAATCCGATTTAAATTTAAAAAATCTGATTTAAATTTAAAAAATCACGAACCCTGCAAATTAGTAATGTGTGCTTTTTAAGCACACAAAAATGAAGTAAACTGATCTCATTATGTAACATATCAAAATGATATGTGTCGTAAATTAATTATTGGAGCATTTAATATTTACTTAATTAATTAGAAGAATTTTTTCATGCACTGGTGAGTGTGTTTTTCCCCAAAAAGACTAGCTTTAAGTGTACAGCGTTTGTGTCCATTATACCTGGGCTAAATGAAACTCAGCAGAAACCTCATACATTACATCTCTTTAGTGTTTCAATTTCATATTTCAGTTTAAATAATATTCAGTAAATGACCAACATTCCTATATTTTCTCCTCAGGCATTATATTGATTGAAAGTAAACAACTTAACTAAAAATGTAACAAAATTAATGCATTAAAACAAGCAAAATATAAAGATCTTGTTCTTAAAAAAAAAAAAAAAAAAAAGCTTGAGCATTTTTTCAAAGTTTAAATCCACCTCAACTATAGTTGTTACAGAAAGCATATTAATATTAACCCTATTTTTGAATTACTATTCCAATGAAAATATTTAACACCATTTTCAGTCAACATTAATAAATAATATTGTTAGATAGAACAAACTGCAAAAAACTTTGTATACACATATTTTAGGATTACAAGGAGCTCTTTTTCCTTATAACCCCAAGCCAAGCATAAGCAAACTCTCGCAAAGGTTTTTGCGATTTGTGCTACAATAATGTTGATTTGCTAAATGTTTTTTCATAATAAATATATACAGTAAAACCTGTAAAGT
This sequence comes from Octonoba sinensis, assembly GCA_038502835.1. NCBI lineage: Eukaryota > Metazoa > Arthropoda > Arachnida > Araneae > Uloboridae > Octonoba > Octonoba sinensis. Next base: position 127,016,476 of record CM076599.1, read on the forward strand.
TGACCACTTTTGTCAGGAATGGAATTATCCCTTCACCCACTACCTCACCCTCCATAAATTGACTACTAAAGTGCTGCACCACAAGTGGGCAACTTACACAGGTTTCACTGTGCTAATTTTTCTTTATAAAATAAATACATATTTTCTTTTTTTTTTCTTTTTTCATAAATTTTAACTGAAACGTTTTCAAATCTAGTTAAAACTTACTTCAGTAGAAGCATTCCCTTTCATGTTAGATGAGGTACTAGTAGCAGATCCAGTAGCAAGTTTCTCATTTGATTCCTCATTTACTGCAACTTTCTCAGTTTTATTTTCAATTTTCTGTGGCACAGGAGTTAAGCTACCATTATCTAAGTTTACACTCTGCAAGATTATAAATCAATATTAAAACAAACAACAAAATCCTATAAGCTACAAATAAATTTATGACACAATGCAAAAGACATCTAACAACATCTCTTCACAAAATTGGAAAAACTATATTGTACGTTTTGTTATACATTACAAAAAGAATTGTTAAATAAATATATAAATAAAGATTTATGTTTCAAAACTATTCTCAGGGCTCGGCGCACTTTGGAGTCTTCAAAATAGTGAAAAAAGTGATCACAGCTTTAAAAAAAGTGACCAAAATAGTGACCAATAAAATCTAAATTTGTGTGTTTTTTTTTTATTTATTTAAACTAAATATAACTTAAAAAAGAGCAGTTTCGACATCTTTTGAAAACTAAACTTGAATAAATAGAGTTTTTACCCAACTTAAAAATAAAATTCATAGCCTATTCAAAAATAAGAATTTTTATACCTGTAACTATGTTCATAAATACCTTTTTCAAAACCCATAAATGGCTAAAAGTGAGAGAGACAAAAGTTATTTTTTTTAATTAATTTCTTTCTCAAATTGTTATTTATTTAAAAATATAAATGAATAAATATTTATTCAAATCAGCAGAAATTTCAAATTTTAATTTATGTTCAACATTGAATAAAATTTATTTTGCAAATGATACCTTTAAATATTTTTTTTTACTTGTTTAAGGATTAGAAAATTTCACTTAAAATAAATCTAAATTTGATATTTCATCAAAATTATTCAGACTGAAAATACTGTGTTAATCTTCTGTATCATTGTAGGAAACAAACCGTTTGATTATTCGATACTGTTTTTGTAATTTCGTGGTAGTAACAAAATCCAAGAAAAATTCCCTGATTGAGCTCCAAAAACTTCCCTGATTTTATAATTTTAGTTGTGATAGTTACACTGTATCACTGTTATACATAATGACAGTATGAGTGGCACAATCAGAAAAATTCTTTAGGGGGGGGGGGTGCACTATTTTTTTTCCTATCTGAACTTTGCGCAATTCCTTTTTATTGGGGGGGGGGGGGATGGAAATAAAAAGAGGTCATAATGTAATTTTCAGAGCGATATATATAATCAGCAACTGCTAAGAATTTTTCAGATCTAAAGTTTTTTAAGAATTTAGATTCCCCCTCCCCTGAATCATCATTTAATGATTTCTTGACATGAATACACAGTATGGGACCTCAATTTTGGAATCCCGAAATCCGGTAAACCCAAAATATGGAACTTTTTCGAAAAAATCGGCAGCTGAAAAAAAAGACAACTTTTGTTTTTTGAAAAAAAAAAAACGAGAAATGTTTTGCACCGTTTTTCTTTTGGAAATAGGAGTTTTAAAGAGAAGGAAAATAAACTGTAATGAACATGTTTAAGATCGGATATGTGCTGTTTTCAAAAAAAAATATATTTCGTGATTTTCTGAAAAGGGTTTGCTTTTGCAATTAGAGTTTATTAATTGTTGTTTTGAAAAACAATCGGGAAATGTTTTACACCGTTTTTTTTCCCGGAAATAGGTGTTTTAAAGAGAAGGAAAATAAAATGTAAGAAACATGCTTAAGATCGGAAATGTGCCTTTTTTTTTCAAAAAAATTTATTTCGCGATTTTTCGAAAAGGGTTCATTTTTGCGATGAGCTTTCCTTTATTGTTGCTTTAATTCCGAGTTAATATCATTAAATTTTGCTTATTTCTATTGTTGTTTTTTTATATTTATTTTTTGAAATGAGCTCTAATTTTCGCTCGATACAGAACATTCGCGAAATTGAAAATTCGCGTTTCTCGCATTTTTCCGATGGTCTGATTTTTTTATTACAATAATTTAGTGGCTAGAGAATATAAAACCATATCAAAATTTAACAGAAATCTTTTCTTTAATTGTTTAATTAAATAGGTTAAAATGACATTGAGAAAAGTCTAGATTTTTCGATGCTTTGCCTCGTATGTAAGCCTACTCAAACTTCGTTTTTTGTGCTAAATTTCGCGAGTTATAGGCGAGTATATACCTTAATAAAAATACTATAAATGGGCAAAATGCTAATAAAAAGTTCCAGAGCAAATTACATGGGCTCTGATGCTACTTACAAAATTTTTTGAATGAGGACCCAAAATCCGGAAAGATCGCGGCCCCGAGCGTTCCGGATTTGAGGTCCCATACTGCAACTTTATTTTCTCGAGATGCGTATTGTCTTTTCGTTGAGAAATCCTCACCGAAAATGTTCTTTTGTGATTGTGAGTTAGTTCGGGAGTGGGGGGGGGGGGGGGAATGAAAGAAAAGAGAAATTAAGGTAATTTTCTGAGTGATATAATCTGCCACTGCTAAAAATTTTTAGTCTGATTTTTTTTTTCTTTTCTAACTTAAATATCGCTTTATTTTATTTTCTTAGGATTTGCTCTTCTCGAGTAAAAAAAAAATTAAAAACAATTAAAATCATCATTCTAGATGGGGGGAGAGGTCACGGGCCCTCTAGGCCTCCCCTTCTGGTTGCATCACGCTGCAATATCAAACCTTAACTTCGGCACACTCGGGGCCGGCGCCACGCCGAATTTCAAAAAACGACCAAAAATGGCGGACTTACAGGACCAAAAATGGCGGATACGCGGAAGCTTCAGTCCTGGCGCACGTATTTTTATGCAAAATTGCGATGTTTTCTTAACTCATAGACAGACAAATTAACTTTTTTGGTTGGCTCTGCCAGAGAAATGGCAAAAAAGTGAAAATATTGACCCATTTTTTAAAAAAAGTGAAAATAGTGACCAATTTTTGAAAAAGTGACTAAAAGTGACCAATGTAAAAAAAAGTGACTTTTAGTGAAAAAAGTGACTCGCGCCGACCCCTGTATTCTTCAAAGGTGAACTAAAAAAAAAAAAAAAAAACATCAAAAGTTACTGAACAACACATGAAAATTCAATGAAAATTCAAGGAAACCAATTATTAGAACTGGTTTCTTTGTTTAATTATAACAAGTTGTCGTCCGATTTGACAGAATAACATTTCTGATGAACCTAAAAAGTTCATTTTTTGTCATAAAACATTTAGGCTATTTTTGTATATTGTTTTTGTAAATACCATGAATAGCCTAATGTAAAAGGAAAGAATAAATTTAAATATAAATTTAAGAAAAGAGAGAGAAAAAAAAAAAGAAGAATACCTGAACTTTTGGTACACTACTTTTCGTGTCTGTTTTAATGAAATCTACTTTAAATGAAGGTGCTTGAATTTTAATACTTGGATGTTTTATTGCAGAATACCTATGGATTAATTGTAAAATATTTTTAAAAAACTGATTAAAAAAGTGACGAAAATTAATGCAATGGGCAACAAACAAATAACAAGTTACTTTTCCACTTCTTCAGCATTTCTATTATATGATGCATCAGTTGTGTACAAGGCACATTCATCCTGAAAGTAGAAATAGGAGATAAGTTGAGAAAATGAATGCACATTTTGAAGCAAATACTTTAGGTAAAAGTTCTTTTCTCATTTTTTGGATGAAGACCCAAAATAACGAATAGTGGTAAAAACTCCCATTAATTCACAAAAATAATTTCTTATTTACAAAATCATCTAAATTCTTCGGCAAAGATGCATTTGTTTTAAAAGAATAGAAAACTGTCTTCTGCAAAAACACACATCTCTTTAAAAACGTGTTGCACTTTTATTAACATACATATCTGCTACTCTACAACAAGTATTATATCATATTTTCTGAAAAGAATTCTATTTTTCTTAAATCAATTTCATGCATTAATAGCTTTGACAGAATCTGTGAGACTTTCACAACAAAAATACTCTAAATGAAAAATATACAGTGAAAAGTAACAGTGTAATAAATAAAGAAACAGGCAAACAAAGTAAAAATAATTAAGTAGAAGTCTTTATCATTTGGACATTTCATTGCATTTTATTTCTCCCAATAAGGCAAAGAGATGAGAGGACATAATAGAAGATACTTTCCAAAATTAACTCAAAGATCAATTAGAAACAAACTAAGATTATCTCAGAAAAATGTTGCAGGGTTCATAATAATTTTTACACTTTCAAAATTAAGTAATTGAGAATTTTAGAATACAAGTAAACTTTAAATTTATTTATAGCAGTCCCGTAGAAGATCAAATGTGACAGTTGGCTCTTTTTCAAGTTTTTAAGTGAGATGGCATTTAGGTTTAAGTCGTTAGTATCCACATTAGAAGCGGAAAGTCTACAAAAGACGGGCCTCCCCCTCCCTTGAAAAAAAAGTTGAAAATATAACAAATAATAAAAATGGCTTTTGAAAACCCTTGTTTTGAGGGATTGGAAATAACAAGTCAAATGGAAGGAAGGAAATGACTTGAGTGAAGAAAAAAGAACAAAGGTGCAGGCAACTAACTTTTTTTGAGATATTGAAATATTTGAATTATCAAAGTGTGAATCATCGAGAGTTAACTGCATGAAGAATAAACATTTGTTAGCCTAATATTATGAAAATTTGAGTAGCACATTTGATCGAATTGAAGGGTCTAAACTTGGCGACAATATTCCGAATGGCCCCCAACCTGAACCTTATGTTGGCAATAAATACATATACATTAAAATACAGAATATTACTTCTCTTGGCAAGCTTATTATTGTAGGCCCTTTAACCAATAAGTACCAATTTGATATCATATGCCTCTTATTTCATTGTCACATTTCAAGCAAATAGGCACTAAAGAAGCTTTTCTTTTAGTGAAACTCTACTTCTGCAAGATAGCCTTAATCTCAAATTTCCAAGATTAAACTTGAGATTTAGACATTGTTTTTCTGAAAACTACAGATTGAGAGCTCACCACTGAGGTATAATAACTGATCATGATATCCTTGAGCAGGAAATTATGAAAACTGTTCGAAATTTCAAAATGGGAGAAATTTACATTACACTATGCATTTTATTAAAAAATATTTTGACTTTTAATTCCAAATAGCCATAAAAGATAGGAATATCAAAAATTTCTAAAAACTACTTTGTTTAGTATCAGTCATTAGACTGAATCCTAACCAAATGAAAACAAATATGATTGTGTTATAAGACAATACTTGCACATTACATGCTTAGAAGTTAAAATTATTTACCTTTAATTTTATTCTACTAACAGAATACACATGAAGACTGGTTAATTCACGAAACTCTAATTTGGATTCTCCCAACTTATCTTCTGGGATAATAAGAACTTTTACCAACTGAAAAAAGAGTTACAATTTAAAATAAATTGTTACATTTTATGCTTTTTGTTTCACAAACACATTGACTTATTTTATACTATAAATTTAATTAATGAAATTTTGAAAAAACTATTAATACGGCTAATCTTTAGCAAAGTATTTCAATACACAAACAAACACAATTGTTTAAGAATTAAAAAATAAAATAATGCTGAGTTATAAGAAATAGTAATGAACTAATTGATTCAAAAAGATGTGAAGTTAAATACAAATATGCAAAAAGCAATAATCCTTAATTTTTTTAATAATAAGTACACTAGAAAATAGATAAATAAAAATATCTCACTTACCCCCATATCTTTCTGTTCAAAAAATCCAGCAAGGAGATAATGAGCAACCAAGCTAGCATTAGGATCAGCTTTTTTCTCTTCATAAAAAAGATTCAAGTACCTAAATTTGAAATAGAAAGAAAACAAAAGCTATTTTAAATTTCAATCTTCTAAGATGATAATAATGATAGCACGGATGAAGCCAAGTTTTAAATTTACATAGAAGGTATATAAATGAAATGGCAAGAGAAAAGGTTTAGCATTGAACTTGAAATAGTGAAAAGTTACGTTAAATGTCACTTTATATATTCAGTAGAATCTTGATATCACCGGGGAGGGGGGGGGGGGGTACACCATGTATTTTTCCAACTAAGTTTATACATACTTTTTATTATTTTCATGTTTTGAAACGTTCATAGGTGGCAAAATTGCAAGGTAAAAATTTAAGAGACTTTAGTGCAAAAAAGACTATTGGGTAAATGAATTTCATAAATAAAAGAAGGTGATTGTATAAGGATTTTTAACGCTATTATATTATGCGGCTCAATAGTCATAAATGAAATTGCAAGGAAATCAGTAACGGCCTGATAGCTTAAGTGATAGAGCCCTCGGCGTGTAACTGAGGGACCTGAGTTCGAGTCCCAGTCTGGACTATATGACTTTTACCCGATTAATAGCACATAGGCTACTTTTTTTACATAGGGTTTCCATCAGGGTTTGTTGATTTAAATCAGCTTGATTTAAATCAATTTTTTTAAAAAAAAATCATTGATTTTACTGTGCTAGTAAGTGTTGTAAAAATGAAATATGTACAAATACTGTTTCAAACAAAACCTAGGTTCATCTGTCTGTGTACATAACATATTTTATAAGGTTAGAATTCATTACAATTTTTTTAATTTTACAATATTCTTCAAGCATCATAACTGCAAAGCATAATTCATTCAATCATTCAAATTACAATTCATAATCATGAACCATTCTGTGTTTTTTATCTTAAAAATAGTATTTAGATCAATTTACTAAATGAGACACAATAAATAATTCAGAATGATAGTGTTTAAAACACCTATTGTTAGAATTTAGAATATATATCCTTAAAGTTTCATCCACGCCCCCTAATAGCTTAAGGTTTTTTCCTTCTAAAATATTTTTTTTCATAGAAGTTTTCAATAAAGATACTTGATTAAAACAAAAAGTTCCAGTTTTTTGTAATGGTGTAAGCATATGATTTTACAAAATGGATAAAAATATTTCAGGCTTTTTTACTTATAAAATTGAAAAATGATTAAATATTGTACATTCAATGTAAAAATTAAGTACACACAATTGGCTCTTTTTTTTTGCTTTCAACAGAAAAATAATTCAGATTAAATTTGTTCATTTTCTCTGTACTTATGAGTGTACTATTATTAATGGTAGGGTTACGTTTCATTTGAGTCATGTTTTTGTATCAAAATTTGTTTATCATTATTAATATTTAAAAATACTTATTGCTGTGAAAATAGCTTAAAGTGTACTTTTGCACTTTGATTCAGATGCCACATGAATGTAACATAATAAACATTCAAAATATTTAGGGTCTTAAAAAAAAAAAAAAAAAAAAAAAAAAACGATTTAAATTTAAAAAATCTGATTTAAATAAAAAAAATCTGATTTTTAAAATTTTTTTTTTATTTTATTAAAAATAAAAAAAATCACGAAGCCTGGTTTCCGTGGGATGGAATTGTTTTTGTTTCTCACAGAGCAAGGGATCAACATAATTTTTTGCTTAGTGGTATAGTGACATAGGTATATAGACATAGGCTACTTTTTAAAATGAGAAAATGTACTGTTCCTATGGTATAGCACAACAATTGCATACTACTGAAACCGTGTATTTAAAAGGAGTTTCATTAAATAGAGCTTTTGCACTGAGTAAAAATCGATTAGTCTGGACTGGGACTCAAACCCAGGTGCTCTACCACTTAAGCTATCAGGTGTATAATGACTTCCTTTCAATTGCCCCTATAACTATAGAGCTACACAGTCCATCTTACGATAATGCACCATTTTTATATAATGACACCTAATTGAAACCTTTTCAATAGATAATTTATAAATTAATCGAGTAAAAATAAGAGAAAAATTGTTAATTATTCTTTGAAAATGACCGTCGTGTATAGTTGCGTCCTAATGCTATGCTTTCCAGCCCAGAATTGACAAAATATTCACTGCCCAGAAATCAGCACCCACAAGGGGGCGTTTGATAGCTTAATTTATAAAAAAAAAAACATTACAACTTATTGCAATAGCTATATAAAAAGATTGGCGCAATTTATGGGGTAGGTACAGTTTGTTAAACTTTCTGGCATAACTTTTCATTTTCTTATATTAATTTTTTTTTTCATTTCTCTACTCAAAATTTTATAGGCGACTGATTATGAAATTCATAAATCCTATTTTTAGGGAATTTTCAGGTTTTGATAAAATTTTAGGAGACTTATACTTGATTCAAGAGTTTGTTAGAGGGCATCAAAATTCTTGAGTCTCCCGAACAAATAAGGACAGTTGGCAGCTGTGCAACTTCAATCTTGAAAAATACAAGAACGGATAAAAAATTTTTTTAAGAACATACAGATTAATATATAATAATTAAATACTAATAAGAAGAAGGAGAAAATAAAATTCAAAAACAAGGGGAAAGGATACTCACTCTTTTGCTTTATTAACATGAATTTTCATTTCTCTACTCAAAATTTTATAGGTGACCTATAACATACAGATAGACCGATTTTAGAAATATAACATGGTAGAATATTATAAGAATCTTACGTAAACATTAGAATCAATTAAACAAAAAAAATAAATAAATAAATAAATAAATAAATAAACATAAAAACTAAGAAGATTATTCAATGCTGACTTATATAGCAGAATCATTTTAATATGAATAAATCAAGAGATGAATAATTCTGGTATCGGGGGCTAAAATTCAAATCTGCAAGTGGATTGGATACTCCCTTTTAAATGCAGGGAAAATATTAAAATTTTATTACATACGGGCAACACAAATGTCCCGTGTATAAAAAATTTTTAACATTTTTAAATAAAAAATTTGATCCCATTGAAAAGTTTTATACTAATGTTGCTCTAGGTGTACAAACTGAATTTTAAATGTTTGAAAACTTTATTAACATATTTTTATAGTTGAAAAAAATATAAGAACTCTAAAATGTCCTGTATGTGGAACTAAAAATATTGTGGAATGAGATATGTTATAATTTTTAAATTACCTTTTAAGGTAAGAAATAAGGAAGCATGCTACATAATATGTAATTGTATGAAGTTAACCATTGAAAAAGCAATCCAAATGTGTAGAATCTCACATTCAGTAATACAGGTTACAAAAATGGGAATTCAATGTTGGACCAAGGAATCCAGAAATTTTTTTTGGGGGGAGGGGGTTGAGCGCCCAACTTTGACTGCTTCAAGAATAGACATACCAAGGAGGGCAGACAGCAAGAGATAGGAAGGCTGGACTGGCTCCCAGCAAACCTATCTCGACACGATTAAGCCAACTGTAAACGGTCGCAATTCTAAGGCTTCCGCTGAAAGCTAGGGGTCTGGTGGAGAAAAGTAATGTAGTTCTAGTGAAAAAAAGGTGGAGGAGCACTTCAGCTGAAATAAGGACGGAGGGGGATTATCAACTACATGGCCAGCAGGCACTTAATTTCACTGTAATGGGCTTAGATTTTTCTCATTGTTCTCATGGATTTTGCACACATTTTCAGCCTCTTTTTGCAGTATTTCACATCATTAGCAATATTTGATTTTGTAACTTGAGATAATGTAATTTATTCATTTCTATAGCGTCATACAAGCTGTCTAATGCTTCTATTTTCCGCACATGCAAGCAAATTTTTCTGCATGCGTTTATATGTTAATGAAAACCCACGACACCATACCCTTTGTCAAAATTTTTTTTTTCAAAGAGTAGTAACATCTCATACAATTGCATCTCATTTATTTATTGTAGATGACTAAGATAACCACAATAAACTTTTTTTTTATTACTAACTCACATATTTAAGAGCAAAATACTTATTTGAAATGAATGTAAAATCAAATACTTACAATACGATTTTCATCATTTATTAACTGTTCTAACTTTTCAAAACAGCTTTCTTGAGACATTTTAAAATATGACCACACAAAAAGGCTCAGCTACAAAAAAATTAAGTAATTTTCATAACTTATAAGAAAAAACGTCTAAAATATCTAGTTTTTGATTGCTACCGCCGTTTTAATTTACTTTCTAAACAAAATTCAATACTTATTTGTTTTGCTTTCGCCAATTTCCCCGCCAACGTAAATCTTGTTGCCATTACCAGATGGAAATGACATGATTGGACGTAAGAACTTATAATTTTCATTTTAAAAAGTTTGTAATGATGAATTTTAGATAGTTTTAACATTTTTTTACCTTAAATTATATCCAAAAAAGATGCTTTTTTTTTCTTGGATGTATATTGTTATGCTCCATTTAAAAAGAAAAGCAGCTGTCAAAAAATGGCAATAATTAGGAATCAGTAAAATGAAAGTACCTGTCACTATGAATTTCTTTCATCTTATTGGTTTGTTTATTATGTACTTCAAAAATGTAACCATAAAATTATCAAATATTCACATATTTCTCTGATAAAAGTGGGAAAACGTTTCATGAATAAAACTATGTCTTGAAAAAAAAAAATAGTTTTCTTTTGCAATAATGAAAATTTGATTATCCATTGCAAATTTGTGTTTTGCTTATTAAAAATGGAAAATGAACAATTGAATACTACTTCTAGTGCTATGTATGAAACAGGTCGAGATTTCTTTTATGCTCTTAGCTCTGAAAATGAAACTGCTAAAACTTTTGAACATGAATCATTCGCACCTTATATACACAAGTTCGATGAAAATCTAAACAAAAAAAGGTTAGACTTATCAGAAAGTACTCATTTAAATTTAAAGCAAAATGCAAGTGTCTTCACAAATGCTAAAAATGTTAGTATTAAACAGAAAAAATTCCGTTTTACACAGAAGAAAGTTCTTAAACTTTGTGAAAATAAGATTACTAAGGATAAAACGTTGGGAACCATATCTTGTGCAGAAAATAGAAAAAGACAAGTCCAGCATGTTGTTTCGCTAACTGACAGTGAAACTGATGTAACAAATGAAATCAAAGACATCCTAAATAGTTGTTTGAAAATCATTGAAACGGAATCAAATGACAAAGCTAAATTACTTGAGATTAAAAACAATGCTAACCAAAAAGGATCATATAGATGTTCTATATGCATGAAAGTCATTAGTCGGAAATATAATTTCAATTTACATATGATGAAGCATGCTAAAGCTAAAATTACTCCTAAATGCATAGAGTGTGAGGTTTGTCATAAAACTTTTGATGAAAAGCGAATTCTTAGTCATATGAATGTCCATTTAAAACCTCATGCATGTCATATATGTGGTCGTGGTTTTAGATTGCTGTGGGATCTGAAACATCATATTTATACTCACACTGGAGAACGACCCTATCCGTGCGACGTTTGTGGGAAAAAATTTGGAGATAAAAGTGCTCGCAGAAAACATTATCAGACACATACTGGTGAAAAACCTTACAGTTGTGAAGAGTGTCAAAAAGCATTTGCTCAACTTTCACATTTAAGGGAACATAAGGTTACTCATACCAGAGAAAAATCGCATATTTGTGAAATATGTGAGAAAAAGTTCACAACAAAAAGCAGTTTGCACAGGCACATATTTACGCATTCTAATACTTGTGAAGTATGTAAAGAGACGTTTAGTTCAGAATCGCATCTTTCTCGACACATGGAATTGCACAACACTGAAAGACCTTATGCATGTACCATTTGTGATAAAAGGTTTATTCGAAGAGCTGATGTACTTAATCATACAAAAATGCATACAGCTGAGAAAAATAAATTCTGTGAAATATGTAATCAAGCTTTTAAAAGTTCAAAAAGCCTAAGGATTCATCATAATAATTTACATCCTGGAATTGAAGCTCCTTATGCTTGTCTTGTTTGTGGGAAAAAATTCTTCCTAGAGCGTGACTTAAAACAACATTCAAGGCTTCATGATAAGAAAGTTTAATTTTGTGTAGTGATAATAAATGGTCATTTATATATCAAAGTGAAATAATGTAAACAAATGTTTAAATGTTGATAAATTAACATTTTTAAGACTTACATCTTGACTTTTTTTTGTGTTTTATTTGTGTATTTACCTTTGCTATTATTGATAATATTAATTTTTATTTAATATTTTTAAAATATGCTACATGTTTAATAAAATCCTTTGTAAATGTCTAAAAATGCTGGTCATTTTTAGTAAGGAAATATTGCATCAATATTTATTTGGCCTGTTAGAAAAATCCATGGTTTATAAAATAAATCAGATATATGTAATCAACTTCTGCTATAGGACATGTTGCATGCAGGGCTCCCACAAAAGCCAATGCTATCACTACCATGGTAACAGCCTACAGATAGAAGGGAGTGGGTCCCCATTGAAAAAAAAAAAGAAAAAAGATGATGAAATCTTCAAGCAGGATCTGAAGCAGCGACTTTTTTGAGTTGCGCTGCTCCAACTTCTAAATACTTGCTCCAGTCCAGTCCTTACTTTGGGTAGTTATAATAGATCACATTATTTATGTTGTTTTTTTTAGTTATATCATTTTATATGATAAAAATCGAAAAAGTTTTTTAAAAAATTGCAGCAGTGGAGCACAATATTTTTTTTCTATCTTCACTCCAGTTTCAAGCAAAATCTCCTACCTCCACTGTTCTGTGCTCCACTCCAGCTCCCTGTGGTCAAGTTTTTTCTTTTTCTTTCTTTAAGGGAACAACTGATGATCACTCTTCCTTTGTTGGCAATGGAAGTAATTTAGTACTTCTTATGCAAACATTTTGCTTAGTATGCAATCGTATAAGGTTAGCATGGAGCATAATTTAAAATTAAACTTGGAGAGGGGAAGAAAAAGATAAATAAATAAACCAACATGGCGGGTAGGGATACTTATAATATCCAGCAAGAGGGCCCATAGAATGATGTGGTGGGCCTGCTTGCATGTTATAAGTGCTTGCACTAGAATTTATCAGCACAATTATTTATCACTAAATAATTGTGCTTAATAATAGCTCTGTGCAGGCCTATGGTAATGGCCCCATTTTAAGTATAGCAATTGTTTACTCCAAATTATTGTAAATACCTTGAACCCTATCAAAATAAGATATATATATATTAATTATTTAGCTATACATATTTTATAGTTAATTAATCTAGGATTAAAAAAAAATATTCTGGAATTTTTAACAAAAATCCAGGAAGACCAATACTAGCTAATTCAGACTTTCTAGTTATGTGGGAATTTGCTGTATTTCCAGGACAATGCATTTGAAAACTAATGAGACCTGTCAGTAAAGGAAAGATTATATTCATACTTTTTTTTGGCTTTTCTCAATCTATCTTACTGTGAATCAAAAGCTTTGATTGTTTTAATTATTTTTTCGGTTCTATAGTGACCAGCCACAGGTCACTGGGCCCATTGCATAAAATATTTATGCATTCTACGCCAATATTTACTTTAATCTTGAATGGTATTATCCACTATTTCAATTAAAAATATATTTTTGTGTGAATAATTTTAAGCACAGATAATCTTCATTGCAAATGATTCAAATTAAAATTATATGATCAGTAGTAAAGATTTCCTGTAGCAGACATCATTGGGACGAAAATATTTGTCCATTGGCAAAAGAGAGTTTTTTTCGGCTCAGTGTTTTGCTAGGGAGGAATTCTAAACTCCCTGCCTAAAAGGGGTGTCCGTTAAGAGAAGTTTTACTGTATTGATTTTGTTTAAAAAATGACATTTTGTATTAAATGTTATTGAAAACTCTGGTAATATTTTTTGTTTCTGTAAATGACTACATATTTGTTTTGTTTGGCCAAATAATGCTTATTGGTATTTCTCCCCCAATCTAGAGTTTTCAAAATATATTTCTGTGTAAGATCTGTATCTAAATAATTATATTATATTTGAAACTCTTTTCTTCTGATTCCATTTATTTTATATTTTATACATTTATGGTTAATTTCTTTTAATAAACATTTTGTAAAATTTATTTATCATTTTCAGTTTGGGATGTATAGGGTTAAAAACTTACTATGTGTTTTAAGTTTGGTTTATTATTCTTTATTTGTAAACTCCAGTGTTCTGTTGTTTTCTGGTATCGGATATGAAATATAACAAAACTAGAAACTATTCTTTTTCGTGAATAAATCATTTCATTATTTTTAATGCTTGTCATTTATTGCTTACATAATCAGAACATATAGTACATTTTCTGTTATGAATACTAATAAAAAATACATTGGTTAACTGAAAGAGTTTCAATTGCAAATTCAAGTTTGCATGCCATGGAGAAGTGAGTTTGTAGTGTTAGTAGAATTTGGTACTTTTTCCTTGTAGCACTATGACAAATAAAAATATAAAAATGATGACCAGCAACAGGCTCAGGGCCCAGCTAGGCTGGTCCTAGTTAATTTAGCAGTCCCCAATGAACATCAAGAGCTTTCTTAAAAGTTTTTACCCCACTGCAATTAACAGTCGCTTCCGGTAAACTATTCCAACTGCCTACAACCCTATTGAAGTAGTAGTTTTTCCTAATTTCAAGATTAGCCTGAGATTTGAAAAGTTTAAAACAATGACCTCTGGTTCTACTTTCAGCACATAGCTGTAGTCCATCAACATTTCCCGTTTTAATGAATTTAAACAACTGAATCATGTCCCCTCTGACTCTCCTTTGCTCAAGACTATACATATTGAGCCTTTTAAGCCTAACCTCATAATCTAAGTCTGAAAGACCACTTACCAATCTTGTAGCCCTCCTTTGAACCCTTTCCAATAAGGTAATATCCTTTTTTAGGTACGGAGACCAAAACTGAACAGCATACTCCAAATGAGGTCTTACCAAACTTCTGTATAATGGCAATACAACTTCCCTAGACCTGCCAAAGAACGCCAAAGAAAATTTTGGACTTCTTTTCCAAAAGAACATAATATGAGAGCTATTTTGAATATGTACATAATATGAGAGCTAGTTTTTTCTCTATATTATTTATGAAGTGAACATAGAATACAGATAATACAAATTAATGCAGAATATATGGTTTTTTGTTTAGTAATATCAGTTTCTTTGTTTTTACATAATTCATATGATAAAAATTACAAATATGTTTTCTAAAATTATCAGTTATTCAAAAAGTCTTTATCTAAATCTCCCACTTGCAGTTTGTTTTGGACACGGGCATCATGATCTATGGGGATTCAGGGCAGCAAATTAGTGCTTTTTATTATATTATGCAAACACAGTTAAATCAAATGTAGGCAATTTATTAATCCTCATGTCATTTCTATCTACCTCAACATCAGTGGGATCCATATTGAAGCAACTAGAAGTTCTTCCTGCGTGGTAGTGGACCCTCTTATAAGATATCAAACTTTAGTTTAAATTAAATTTTATTTTATATTTTCTCTTTTTATACATTGCATACTAACTGTGAAACTAAATACAATTACAAGCCATTTCCATTATTTTATCCAATTAGGTGTTCAATTAGCCCAACTGTTTAAACATTCAGAAGGTAATAAGGCACAGTCTTTGCTTAATATATAAAATGAAATTATTTTATCTCCTGAGAAATTGTTCAGTTCTTATCACATTTCTTTGGAGACAGCGGCATTGATCGTCACCTCCAGGGGGCCGGTATAAATGTTCAGGGACATTCAATAGATTCTTCGCCAGTCCTCTGGCAAAAATCAGCCCTCCAGTATAGTACCAAATTGCAAATGAGCAATCAAATTACTTTTCAGAATCTAGGTACAGTACAGATGCAAGATTTTTTAAAGAACTGTATAGCGATAGGGGATGTAGAAATATTTTCTTCGAATGATGGGAGAGGATTCGCTTTGTACAACAAAAAATTAGTGGTAGTGTGAAAGTTCTGTGGTGGTTCCCTGTTCATCAGCCGTTTTCTAGTTCCGTGTAAACCAGCACAAGTTTCTTATCCTCATATTTTATTATTATCCCTCCCCCTCCACAGCATATTTTTTATTCTTGGAAAAATGAAATAAACTCACTGATATCTGAAGTAAGTTATTGCCATAACATATTAGTTATAACAGATTCTTTTTATTTCATGCAATTTCTAACATGTTTTTGTCATTAAGTTTTTCTGTATGTTTTTTTATTTCAAAATTTATAATGAACTATGCATTAAATCATTAAGAGACTAAAAGAGAATAATAAATTTCTTGGATTGAAAATTATATATATTTAAAACAGAAATAAAGAGCAAAAAAAAGTTATGTTTTATTTTTAAAATTATTTTCTGACTGTTTATATTATTACAGAGGGTGCGTTAACATAGCTCCCTTTTTTAAAATGTGTGGGTGTCAGGTGCGATAAATAATGATGCGGGACGGGAGTGATCTCATTCTAGAGGAATGGTTCTAAAGTTTTGTTCCCAACTTTGGTCAGTCATCATCATGCCTAGAAACAGTGAGGAGCGTGCGCTTTTCGTCGAAACCTACTATTCCAACGAGTGTTCAGTAACTTGGGTGACTAGCACGCTCCCCTGATTTGAATCCCTTATGGTTATGGTTTTTTCTTGTAGGGTTTTTTGAAATCCCACCTTTATGCCAACCGTCCAAGAACCTCAAAACACCTAAAAGCCAACATCCGAGCTGAAATTGCAAACACACCCGCTGCTATGCTGGTAAGGATCATGACAATCGCCAGAAATCGGCTATCTGTATGGAGAATGGGGGGCATTACCTACCTTATTTGATTTTCACAACTGCGCAAAACAAAACTTTAGTTGTATATCTACATTAGTTAAAAAAATTAAAAATTTATGATTCATAAAACAGTTTTCATTGCGTTTTGAGAAAAGAAAGTTATGTTGCCACACCCTGTATTACTTTCTTAATGATTTTTTTATCATTATATGATAAACTGGAATATAATGTTTACATTGGTTAAAAATTACAATATCAAACGCTTATGCTGTTTTTACATCTTGACCAGGGAATTTCTTAAAATGTACTGAATATTTCATTTATCTTGTTAAGTACAATAATATCTTACTTATCCATCATCTCTTTTAAGTGTCTCTCTGTTATACATCAGTTTGCTAAAGTCCTGACCAAATATTATAGAAGTTACTTACTGCTAGCAACATTCACTGTTTAATGTTATAATTTTATTGCATCACTTTCAGAGGTATTTTTTAGTTGTGTGTCGTAAAATGTTTATATAGTACTCTTTTTTTTCCCCCCCTGATACTTTTCAAAAATTCTGTTCTTTAAGCAATTTTATACAAAATGCTGAAGTTCCTGTTATAATGGCATAATTGTTTAAATAAGATTAAAAAGATTATTCAATATACTGAGAACAAAATTTTCTGTTTGTTATTATGTTCCAGTAATATGCTAGATTTTGCTTCCCCCCCCCCCCCCCCCGCACTGGGGAAAATCCTGGCTGTGCCGCTGAGTTCACAATATATATGAAAGTCTACGCAATTCATATCAATAGAAAAAATCAACGTTAGGACTAAAATGTTTAAGCTGTCTAGTAAGTTGTATCTTATTAATACTGTATGACAAAATTATGAAGGTAAAAAAACATTGCCATGGTCTCCCTCCCCATTATAATCAGTGGTGTAATTGAAGGGAGACGGTGTCCCCCTACCTTTTTATTTTAATGTAAGCATTCCCCCCAAATTTTTTACATTTTAGCATAAGCGTCCCCCTACTTTTGATTTCAATTGCTTATCCTCGTATACATACATATATCCTCCCCCCCCCCCCCAACTTTTTTTTCAGGACTACACCACTGATTATAATAGACTTTAATGACACCTTTGGTTTCAGATAAATCGTTTTTCACTGAATGTAAATAATTTTTTAAATGATATCATTGGCCTTTTAATGACAAAACTGAATAAATTTATAACTCCCCCCCCCCCTTGATTGTAAAGGAAAAAGTTTTAATTCATCAATAGTTGAAGAACAATTTTAAAGTTTAATTAACTATATTTTCTTGTAATGTATCAGTGCTTCAGTTTCTTATTTAAATTAACACAGTAGAATTTCATGTAAGAAATTGAAAATTATACAAAAAATGCATGCACGAAAGACTTTTCTGTAATGTCGCTTAAACAAGTATTCTAACAAATGACCCAAGTTTAAAATTATTAATCGTCAACAGAACACAACATATTAACTCAGTCACATATATTATGCTCATTTAGTTTGTGTATAGTAAAAGCGGAAGAGGTACTAAATGCTTTGTCGCATAAATCACATGCATATGGTTTTTCTCCTGTGTGTATCCGATGGTGTGTAGTAACAGCTCGACGATCAGCAAACTTTTTTCCACAAATTTTACAAGGGAAAGGCTTTTCACCAGTATGAGTGTTAATATGCAGTTTTAGGGAAGGTTTATCCCTGAATGCTTTGCTACAAAACTCACAAGGGAATGGTTTTGCATCTGAATGAACACGGAGATGCTTTGTAACCGAACTTCTTGAACTGAAAGTTTTTTCACACACATCACAAGAATAGGGTTTCTCCCCCGTATGAACTATACCATGAGAGAAAAGTTGACACTTCTTTTTAAAAGTTTTATGACAAATTGAACACATAAAAGGCTTTAAATCATTTTCATGCTTTTCTACTAAATTTTCGGGACCTGCAGAAGGAACTTCTGATACGCTCTCCATTTTTAAACAATATGTTACACTAATTTCAGCTGTTGGGATGATTGCTGAATTTGAGCAGATAATAATATTGAAACTTTACTGTGTGATATTTTATTTATTATTTTTTTTCAAAGCGAAAAACCCCACGTAGAGCTTCTAGCTGACATTTATGTCAATTCGCAAAACATCTTGTAGCATAGAAATTTCTTGCGTCTTGTCAAAATATTTCAGAGGTCTGTGTCCTGCTTATCACAGATCTCATTCAACAACAAAATTAATTTTTGTTTACATATAAGATTTGACATTTGATTAGTGCGCATGCGTTTGTTGGTTTGTCCCGAAACCTATATATAGTTTTATTAATTTTTTAAAAGAAAATTAATACTAATATTGAGAGTTTAATTTCTGTTGACAAAAAGAAGACTCATGAAGCTTTATTTTATGCAAAAAAGAAGGTAATTATTAAAACATCAGAAAATTAGCGAGTTTCTACTGATGGGCGTAACTGTGACTGGTATTTTTAGTCACAAACAAAACTTTCAGTTTTGCGCAAAATGTTTGTATCTTAAGTTCCGTAAAGAATTTCAATGTTATCTATATTACTCACACTGTTTGTTATCGCAGGCTTCGGTCTATCCCTTTTCCTCATTGTTTTACTTTTTCTGAATCCGAAAAATTACCGAATTTCTGACGGTGTAAGTATAAATTTGTTATTACAGGAACATCGTTGAAAAATGTATCTACCAAACACTTTTTTAAATCTTTTTCGTAAACAATTTCTTCATTTGAAGCCATCTGTCTTGAAAGTGTATCTCTTTTACAATTTCAAATTGCGAAATTTGTATACAATCTCCAAAAGTTATTTTCACGTGTGAAAATGATGAGCAACGTACTATTATAACTGCGTTTTAAGAATAAGGTGCATAATTTTCTTAGTATGAATGAACCAAGAGCATTTGTGATGTAAATGAACTATTGTGTAAATGCTTTTCTATAAATAGGCAGGGAATTATGTATGCAAAAAGGCGAAAAATACAATTAATTTTTTAAAGTGAGGTGTGATATTTTATAATCTATTATTTCGCAAAATGGAGTGTTGACTGGTTTTAGGAAGGTTAGGGGCTGTACAACTAATTTTTTGCATTTCTATGACAAGGTTACTGTGGCATTAGATAATAAAAAGTGAAAAACTGCGTAGATGTTGTTTACATTGGCGGGTATGTTGTTCAGTTTTGGTCTCCTTACCTAAAGAAGGTTATTACCTTTTTTGGAAGGGTTCAAAGAAGGGCTACTAGCTTGGTAAGTGGTCTTCCAGACTTAGATTATAAGGTTAAGCTTAATATTCTCAATATGTATATTGTTTAGTCTAGGGCAAGGGTCTTCAACCTTTTGAGTAGGAAGCGTCAAAAATTACAATTTACAAAATTTCAAAGTTTTTAAAGAGCCACCAAATTTTTTCTTACGAACAATAAATAGTACTTGCATAAATAAAGTTTTTTGGTAAAAAAACTAATCTATTTATTCATAAGAAAAAATATCTATTTATTCATATATAAGTAGTGTTTTTCACAACAAATTAGATAATGTATATTAGGGTGGTGCTTATTTTTCGAAGCTTTGAATTTTCAACGTCTTACCCTCTAAATTTCTTCCGTTACACCAAAAAATGATTCTGATAAAATTTTATCACCAGCAAACAATATTTAGAGGTAGCTCAAAGAGGGTAAAGTTTCATAAATGAACGAGATTTTGCGATTTTTTGAATTTTTAAGCAAGATAAAAATGATGATTTGCAATTATGTTTAATTTATGTAATTATATTAAAAAGTAACTTCTATATGAATAAGTAAAAATTAAACATTTGTAAATTGCAAAGCTATCATAAAGTAGTAAAATATACAGTATTCAAGTCTACCTCATAGGTGGCAACAACTGTCTCCCCACTGAGCAATAATACCTTTTCCAAATTTTACTATGAGTTATTCTAACCCCCCCCCCCCATCCCCATAGTAAAGAAAGACAGGTCAAAAAAGTAAGAAACTTTTCAATTCTCAGTTATTTATTGATATATGCCAGAACAAGACGAGAGGGCTACTATATTGGCAGTTACTGTTTTTTCATGGATTTATGCCAAAAAAATTTTCTCCATTTTTCTTCTAAATCACAAACTTTCAATGCAAATATTGACAAGTATGGAAAATCCACTAACAGCTGTTGGTGTAATTATGTGCAGAAAAACCACCTGAGTATGACCGTGATCTACCAAAGATTTCCTCGTGAGTTAATGGTAGCTGGCAATTTACGGTTTGGTAACGACAGGTCTAAACTACAAGTAAGGAACAATTTTGCTCTGAAATGACGCAGTGAACTTGGCAGGTGGTGAAAAGGTTACACAAGTAAAATTTGAGAGCATTAGACATGAAAAAAAAAAAAGAAACTAAATATTGTTTCAATAACACTATTGAATCCCAACTGCATTATATCTAATTGAATTAGACCAAACAAAACATTTATATGACTATTATGCAGTATTTATAATATAGATGCTGCTTTATTTCAAGGCTGTGCAATGAGCAAACAAGATAGTTTCAATGTAATTTGTAAAGGGTAAGTAAGGCATTGTTTGAGTGTGATGAATTGGGTAAATCTGAATCTCTCAGCCACTTCCTTTGAAGGCAATAGTAACAATAAAAATTGATGAAGCTAAGGAAAAAAAATAACCTTCAATTCATTTGTGTGTTCTTTTTTAGTACTAATATTATCTGGTAATGGCATGCCGCCTAATATTTGCTGCTACCCTGTGTATGTTACACACAGGATATCAACTAACCCCAAGCAGCAAATTTAATGTGTCTCCTTTCAGAGCCAAATGGTTCCCCACCCATGGTTTAGACCAGTAGTCATCAAACCGTAAAATGCTAGCTACAAGTAACTCGCAAGGAAATCTTTAGTAGATTGCAGTGGTACTCATGAGGCCAATTTGCACATAATTACACCAACTACTGTTGATCTTCCATATTTTGTTAATATGTATTCCCATTGATAGCTCATGGCTCAGAGAGAAAATAAAAATATTTTGCTGACATAAATATACAGTACATGAAAAATGTAGCTGCCCACTCGCAATATAAATAAATAACTGAGAACTGAAAAGTTTCAAACTTTTTTTTTGTCCTGTTTTTTTCTTTCTTTCTTTACTATGGGGAGGGAGGGTAAGAATAACTCATAGTAAAATTTGGAAAAGGTATTATTGCTCAGTGGCTCCATAAGTTTGGCGATCACTGGTTTAGACAGTTGTTACCACCTATGAGGTACACTTGAATACTGTATTTTTTATTAAGAAAACTATTTCATAAAAGCTATGCATTTTACAAATGTTTAATTTTTACTGATTCATAGAGAAGTTACTTTTTAACATAATTACTTTCTAACATAATTAAATAAATTAAACATAATTGCAAATCATAATTTTTATCTTGCTTAAAAATTCAAAAAATCACAAAATCTCGCTCAATTATGAAACTTTACCCTCTTTGAGCTACCTCTAAATATTGTTTGCTGGTGATAAAATTTCATCATAATCATTTTTTGCTATGATGGAACAAATTTAGAGGGTAAGAGGTTGAAAATTTAAAACCTCGAAAAATGAGCACCACCCTACTGTACAGTAACATCGGTTTTATAATCGAAAACCATGAAATCGAATCTTGGTCCTCAGAGCATTACTAACAGTACTCGTCCAACACAAAAGGATATTTAACTAATATTATCGAAAAAAAAAGCAAAAAGTCGGAAGAAAAAGGCAAGACTCATATTCCTTTTTTTCTTTTGACAACGTTAGTGAAGGTAAAGAAAAGGAAGATTAATAGTGTCACATATAAAATTAAACGTTCATTAATGGAAATTGATGAATTAAACTAACTCTTTTAATTGACATTTAAATGGTTAAAATATGCTTTCCACTTAGTTGCAATTTAATGATGTCATTATAATTATATTATTACTTCAGCTTTCGCGTTCAATTACAATATTTTTTATTATCAAATAGTGATGCAATAAATTATACTACAACAAAAGAAGAAAAAAGATACGTCTGCCGCAACTGACTTTTTTGATTATTTGGTACGCGTTTAATTTGCTCTTTTATATTTTCTTTATTCTTCTCAGTATTTTACGTACATTGATAACTCTGAATATGTATTTTAAGGTAATTGTTAAACATATATTTGAAGTAATAATCTTCTAATACACTCACTTATTACTGAAGGTTTTTCTTTTAAAACACATTCATATTAATTCTTTCAACAAGCACCATCACAATTTTTAAATACATTTTATAACATATATAAGAAGTTCATTCAGAACTGAAAGAGCTTACTTTTCGGTGTACTCACATTGAATTTATAGCACCAGGTATCTATCTCTCACCAAAGTCAACTCTCGTTTAACTTAAGATATAAATTTTTCACATATAGCTGATAAACAGTTAAAACATTTAATATCTTAATAAAATAAATCTCTTTCAATATAAAATACAAAACTATCATCTTCTATGGAAACTAAATCAAATTCATTTCTAGAGCAGTATATTTTCCCAAATACGGAATCCCGAACTTTTTCAAAAAAATCGGCAGCTGGAAGAAAAAACAGCTTCTGTTTTTCGAAGAAAAATCGGGAAAGATTTTGCACCTTTTTTTTGGAAATAGTCATCTTAAACCGAAGGAAAACAGAATGTTATAAACATTTTTAAGATAAGAAATTTGCAGTTCTCAAAAAAGTTATTTAGCGATTTTTTGAAAATGGTTCGTTTTTGCCGTTAGAGTTTTTATTAATTGTTGTTTTAATTTTAAGTTAATATCATTAAATTTTGCTTTTTTTTTCATTTCATGTAGTTTTATTATATTTAGTTTTTAAAAATGAGCTCTAATTTTCGCGCGATACAGAATATTCGTGAAATTGAAAATCGGCGCTTCTCGCATTCCCCTGCGAGTCTGATTTTTTACTGCAATTTAGTGGCTAGAGAATTAGAGCATACAATTATATCAGAATTTGACGGAATTCTTTTCTGTTATCGGTTAGTTAAAGTAGTTAAAATAATATCGGGAAAAGTCCAGATGGTTTCGATGTTTTGCCTCGAATGTAAGCCAACTCCAACTTCGTTTTTTGTGCTAAACTTCGTGACTTATAGACAAGTATATACGATAATAAAAAATACTATAAATGAGCAAAATGCAAATATAAAATATTCTAGAGCAAATTAAATCGCACTGATGCTACTTACAAAATTCTTTGAATTAGGATCTAAAATCCGGAAAGATCGGGACGCCGAGAGCTCCGGATTTGAGGTCCACTGTGTATTTCAAATTTTAACTCACTCACAAAGTATACTTGAAAGGAGAAGAATAGTGGCGTATCAATGAGGTTATATCAGTAAAAAAAAAGAAGTAAAACTTACCATGTGTAGGTATGTATATAATCTTATTGCTTATATCAGGTCGATTCAGCATTTTTAACAGGGTCTTTTTTTGTGAATTTTAAAGAGTTTTTTGTGAAAAAAGTTTGGGATTTTGTGAAGTTGTGTGTTTTGATTGATTTGAATCTTGCTAAGGGTCCTAAAGCGGACCCGAATTTCTTCTGGCGTGACGCCCTGTATATTAGGGTGGCCCAAAAAAAAAAGTTTCTGCTAGTACTCTAGGCACCCTCCCATTTTGTTAGACTTGACCATACTATGTTTGTGTCAAAATTTTAGGTTTTTCTTGATACAGGAAAAGGGTGCTCAAAGCTGATGAAAATCTATTTTTGAATAAATTTTCTAGTTAACACTATGGAAATAAAACTGGTGCAAAAAGGAACATAAATAATTTTAAATTATTGCCTAAATAGGGTATACATCAGAAATTAATTATCAACTATATTTGCCGCAATATTTTCATGTTTATAAATTAACAGCAATAAGGAAATATGTTCGTTTACATTGAAAAGTGAGCTTTAACTATGTTGTTAAAAAATAAAGTCAAATAAACAACTTAATGTAACTAATTTCAAACTTTAATTAATAAATATGCATCAGAAAGCTATTGCTAGCTGTCACTAAAATGGTTTCTTTTATTTTTTAAATACTTCAACAAATTAAGTGTAATTGGGGCGCAATTTGTTTACATTAAAGAAGAAACTTTGCTACTCTTTACTTCTCCCGGTTCCACAAGTTTGAAATCTATTAATGTTTTGTCAAATTAAGAGTTTGTTTATGATTTATAGAATAGAGTTTACAAAAGAAGTACTTTTACAATTTCATTATTATTTGCATGAATTAAAATCTGTATGCATTGCAAGTCACAAGGCCATTGGTGAACTCTTAGATATTTGGTCTAAAGCATCAATACCAACAAGACTGACTATGCGTGCCATTGATAAATTAGAGAAAACTCATTCAGAATGGCTGCTTTTAAAAAAGAAGAAAAATCGTACTTCAGAAGCACAGTAAAACGTGAACACAAATTTATGAAAAACCTTGAACTTTTTGATATCTCCCATGCTAATGTTATTGATTTAATTAAACGAAGAAGACAGACAGTTTCTCTTAGATCAACACAGTGAAAGGAAGGTGTGCATGACAACAATCAACAAAAAGCAAACTCCAAGCTGCAATTTAAAAGAGAGTTTTAAAGCGTAAAGAAGAAGAACAAGCAAGACGAGAAAAAGCAGTCGGTTCCATTAATACTGCTTGAATTTCAGAAGCACTGCAACAAGAAAACTAAATTTCATTGATGAAAGTTCAAGTAGTAATAATATTAACAGTGAGGCTGAAGAAGAATTTTAACCTTACTTTGTAAATGCAAAATTCACTGAAAACCTTAATAATGAAACTGAACCAAAACTATTGAATCCTCATGTAACAAGCGCATTAGACGGAAATAGAATTTCTGATCTGTGTAGCTGCTAAGCATATTATTCCAATAGCATCCGCGCTTGGAGAAGATTAATCTTCGATTTCAATTTCTCATTCTACTATCCAAAGAGTTAGGAAGAAAGTTGACAGTGTTTGACACAACTTCTGTTAATACTGGTCACTTGAATGGAACATGTACTCTTCTAGAAAGTATGATTTAATGGGAATTATTTTGGCTTGCATGCCACCATCATATATTTGAAGAAAAAACTTGCAAAAGTTTTTACTCTATGTTTTGGGCCTTCCAAGTCTCCAGAAATTGTTTTCTTTAGGAGATTTAAAAAATCACCAAAAGGGAAGAATTTCAATTGAAGGGTTCATTAAGTTTGGAGCCCTTTTGTATACAAAGGCCTGGTTTCAAGCACCTTTACCAGCAGAGGCACCTTTGGTAGATTTACAATTTTGGAAAGATTTAGATCAATCCTAAACATTGCTTTGGAGATAAGTAATACTACATTAGAATGCCATTAGTGGGACCTGTTCGATGAATTGATAGGCCTTTCACTTTTTTCAGACTTGGTACCATCAACAGAGAAAAATACTACGGTAAAAATGTTAAAAAATAAAAAAGGAGAATTGCGAAATGTTAGAGGAAATAGCACCATATTTAAAGTAGAAAGAGACCTCACATTACAAAATTTTGTAACAAAAAGGACGGTAAGCTGTTACAGAAATTAAATATTGATGATTATTTTCTTAATTTCCCGGCAGAAAACGGGAGCAAAAAAATCATCTACTTACAAGGAAAAAACCAGGTTGAAAAACAACAAGTTTTAAATGATACTGAAGAGAGAGGGGTAAAGTTATTCCAGGAATTTAATACATTGTTAACTAAAGCTGAGGAAGAAAAACAATGTACATTACAAGTAGTTGAAGCAAACAGGAAATCTGTTCCCTCAACAGCAACAAAGAGGGATATTTTAAATTCAAGTTTAAAATAATTTTGTTTTATATATTTGGTTTAAATTACTGCAAAATGTGGTAATCTGCAGTATTTTGAAATAAAAAATTGGTATTTCATTGATTTTGATAAAATAAACATTTAAAAATATTTATATCGAAATTCTTTATTTGTGCGCTAAAATTATGCAATTTTGAACTCGTGAGCACCGATTTCTAAATAAAGTAGAAAGCTGGAACTTGACCAAATGTGTTTACTAAATAGGTCTAACATTTTGGGAGGGTGCCTTGGTGTCTCGGTTAAACTTGTTTTTTTACCATAGGAACATGGGCCACCCTACTGTATATATATAATAAATACCCCCCCATGAAAAATTTTCCGTCAGTCAGCGCAAAATTTTTTCAGTCCTGGCAACTTCCAGGACTTGCACCCATGGTTTTCATGGGTAGATTTTAAGCAAGGTTTGAATTTCCCTTGTTTTTGTATATTATGTGTTTTTCATTAGTTATTTCATTTTATTTGTTTTGGGTTATTACGCCTTCGCAGGATCTCATTTAATTTGTGGGGAAGGAGTATTGCTGCAACCCCCCCCCCCCCCCACGTGTATCTGCCACTGGTCGACTAATTAATGAATATACAATTATAAGATATGTGAATCCTAAAATAATTTGATACTTGAGTTTTGATCTCGATGAATAAGATTGTTTCAAAATATTAATTGCTCCCGTAATATTTTTCTACAATTTAAAAAAAAAAACCTCATTTTCTTCAAATTTCATTTGCAGGAAAATGTTCTCAAAGTATTCTTGTTCTCTGAGAATATTTTAGTCGCATCTCTTCTACATTTATAATGTATTTTGCATTTTAATATACTATGAGATTGACAAATATTTGTAAAATTTTATTGTTTTATTTTTCTTACAGGATTCAACTATTATAATATTAAAATTGGTAGAAGCTCATCGGGAGGTAAGTTGTGCTTGATTTTAAGTAAAATATATTCATGTAGTTGTGAACTTTTAATGTATTGCCTTCATACCCAATCTTTGTGAGTTTTGTAGGGTAAGGTATTACACAACTTTAACAATTTTTGCTATTTTCAGTTAGTTTGCGGAGTGTAAAATGAAATAGATTGCTGAAAAAAGATTGTGACTCTATGAAATCCCAAGAAATATGTGTTCTAGCGAGAGTAATGATCCCTTGTATTATTTTGTCTATATCTTACATGCTATGAATAAATAATTAGTTCATAGTAAAAACCTTAAATTTTATTTCAAACCATTTATTTATTATCAGCAAGAACATTTGAATTGTTCAAAAATTGTTTGTTTGTCTATTTGATATTAAATCCAGTACACTGAATAATTTATATTTATCTATATGTCAGTGTCATTGATACCAGTGGTTTGTAAATGTCGTTCACTGACAAAAATATAGGTGCTAAAATTCAGGGCAGAATGGAAAGATTCCTGCCCAAATTTTTCAGATCCCCTCCTTGAAAATTAAAGGAGCCAGGAGGTTCCCACTCGCAAAAGTTATGAAAAATTTCAGAGGAAAAGCAAAAATTCGCATTATTTTCACTTGTATGTAAAGTTATCGATATTAAAATGAAAACATTTTGGGTGTGAAATGCATGTAGATAGTCAAATAATGCTACTATTTTCTTCCACCCAAAAAATTGAAATCCTCTCCATATATAAAGCATGGAGAGGCCCCTCCAATATGATGGCATTCAATTTGATTATTATTTTACCAATACATTAAACAGCACCTTACTATATGCATCTTGGGGTTCAATGTGTGATTTCTGAATCATTGAATCAAAGATACAATTAATTGTTTTTGAGAAACCCCAGTTTGTTGATTGATTATGTATTATAATTAAGCTTCCTTTTCAATGTGCAAGGAATTTTTAGTTCATAATCACAGCCCTAACCGCCAGTGGGTTAAATAGTAAAAAAAAAAGGTCCTTTCCCTTCCTCATTGTAATTGCAAATTGCAGGGTTTAATCCAGGTTTTCAATCCTAGTACCTATTTTTGTGGAAAAAAAAAATATTTTTGTAAAAATTTAGTATTGCTATAAAAAAAAAAAAAAAAAAAAGACTTCCAGACTGAAAAATGTTTTTATCGATTTCAGTTCGTATACTATCGATTGTGCGTAAACGCTTCATATAATAATCGCTATTCCGTGAGCCATCCGCTCCACTTAAATTTCTTCCTCGCTTCATTATAAATACATTTCATAAATCTTGTTAAAAATATGAATAGAACACGTTTTACGCTAAATCATAACAAAACACTAGTCATCTGGGAAAGTGAGTTGAGTTATTTACACGCTAGCTCAATTTAGCCGGTTGCCTAGTATAAAATCTTCACCGCTCACTCCGATTGAATGGCGTACTTAGAAGTGATGTCAGCATATCAAGCCTGTTTTCGAGCTAGTGCGGTTGTGCGGAAGGTCGTCCGATGCTGAACTTCGGCGTATGATACGGCGTTCACTGTGAATCCACTTTTCCGTGAACCGCTCGGAAAACTATTCATCACTTTAATTCCTTCGAACTTTTTTTTTATTTTCGTGAAGATGTTTTTTTTTTTTTTTTCAAAGTTTGTTGAAATACTACTAATTTTTTTTTTTTCTTTTGTGAAGGTACCGATTTTTTTAAAAAAAATTTGTGAAGGTACTGAAAAACGGTACCAAAATCGACCTGGATTAAGCCCTGAATTGGCTTTTGGAAAATATGACAATGAATTAAAGCTTTTTGTTGACCCATTATTACGGGTCTGATTGACACATTTTATTGGTTTAATTCTACAAAATCATTGATGTATATTAATTGCTAGTGAGAACCAGCAAAAAAATTTTATTTAAGCTCTCTGAGATGCAGTTGCAAGGCTCAATACAGCATTTTTAACAGGGTCCTATTTTCGAAATTTAAAAATATTTTTGTGAAAAATTGAATTTGTGAAAATTTGAAATTTAAACTTATAGTGAAAGAAAATTTTGTTATCATTTGCCGCTTAGTTTATAAATAATTTTGTGAAAAGTGAGATTTTGTAGAATTTTTTGAAGGATCCGTTTTGATTGATTGTAATTTTGTAAAGAGTCCGTTTTGATTAATTGTAATTTTGTAAAGAGTCCGTTTTGATTGATTGTAATTTTCCGATTTTTGTTTTAGTAAATTGGAATTTTGTGAGTGCGTTTGATGAATTAGAATTTTGTAAAGAATCCAAAAATGCACCGGAATTTCCTCTAGCGATATCCCTAAATTGTATTTTCTTAGTTCGGTATTTTATATTTTGGATAGTTGAAAAATAGTGTTTTTAAATTTTGGATGCAGGATGGATTTTTTAAAAAATTCTTGTGCATCTTTTTCATAGAGATTTCATCCCAGAAGTGAAGGTTGAGGATATTTAAGTGCATAGGCCACTATATTTTATCAATAAATAGTATACTTTATACAGTGAAAAAAATATTTTATTAATTTATCTTTTCATTTCTTATCCTCACCCTGCTTATACACTTTTTTTCTTCGAAATTACACCTGGCAATTCTTTCTTCATATGTTATTTGTGTATCATTTAATCATAATTATAGACATGTAATCACAACAAGCAATGCTGAAAATTACCTGAAGCGATTAATCAGGCCCTTAAATGTCATTGGCCCAAATCTCCCTCCTTTATTAATAGTAAAGTCTTGGATCAACCTGTCCTATTTAGTATAATTTTAACTGTCAATTTTTAAATTTCTAATCTTTGCACTAAGAGTTACAACTTTTAGCAATACAGCAGAAGAATTTCCTTTTGAACGTTGCTGAATCTGTAGAAAATTAATATTCTGAAAATTATCACATAAATGTTAAATGATTATGTCATTGCTAATAATATGAAACTAAATTTTTGTTTATTTTGCTGCAATAAAATATCTGTACCTGAGGGCCATAGTATTTTAAGTCCATATTTTGAGCTTTTGCAAGTTTACACTTAATGGACATACAGAGTACCAATGACAATGCCACTAGCTATAATGAAAGTTCCAGTACTAAAATTGTTTATTTTTTAACTTCCTTGCAAAAACTCAAAATATGGACTTAAGATACTGTGTATTTTAAATATAGATATATGATCAATAGTAAAGTGTAAATCTTTTCTAGAATCTTCCTGTAAATACATCTCATGGCTGGAATCTTGCATCATGTAATTCAAGTCTGCGTTGCTGGAAAAAGGAACTTTCCTTCAATATTATTGGATCTCCTTTAACAGTTTATGCTTGTTCTAAAGAAATAAACTGTGCTGCTGTGGTTAGTTAAGTTACTTTATATTTTTTAATGATTATATTTTACTCAGTGCAGCTGTTTGATACTACACTACTGGCCATTAAAATTGCTACACCAGGAAGAAAGGCAGATAACAAAAATATATTTATTGGACACATATATTATGTTAGAAATAACAAATGATTAAATTTTCAAGAAATTTGGGTGAATAGATACTGAGAACTTCATTTGCATATCCCAGCATCTTCTTCCTGTTTAAATTTCATGTCTGTAGCATGTCGCCTTCTTGGTGTAGCAATTTTAATGGCCAGTAGTGTGTATATACTTTTCTAGGAGTAACCTTTTCTTGATTGGTTTTTGCTAGATAAAAAACTAAGTAAAGAAAAAAGCTCATAAGTATTTTGTTCATGTCATCTTCCTTTTTATAAGTTACTTGTTGAAGGAAAAGTAGTTGTTTACCACTTTTGTTTTCTGAGAATTGCTGCTACTGGTGTAACTTTATAAAATATTGCTTGATTAGTCAGATTAACTTTGAATTTGCATTCTTGAATACAGTTATAATGTTTTAATCATAGATGTTTTTCTGCATAGTGTGCAAAATGTTCATTTTTCTGGTGGGACTGGGTTAGAAAATATTTGGTACTTTATGCTAATATAGGTTATTAGCATGTGATGTTTATGTAAAGATCTACTATATAAAATTACATGAAGATCATGTATCCTGATATTTGAAGTTTTATTTCTTTTTTTAATGATTGTTCTGTATTTTATCACTTGCATTATAGCCCTTATACTTAAAAGTGAATGTATAGAGCATTTATTATGCATTTATTTAATGAAAATAAAATTATTTAATGAAAATCTTGCTGAATATTGAATTCAGCAAATATTTTTGTATTTTTTTTCCCCTACACAGCAAGGTTACAATGAGTTAAACAATTTTGCTGTGATAAAATACAAGCTTGTTACATCATGTTAAAAAAAAAAAAAAGGATTGCTTTTATTGTTGAATTCCGTAACGCACAACTTTTCAGTAGCACAGGCAGTAGAACATATATTCCCATCATGGACACATTTTAAAATCCTGACCAAGGCATGGATGTCATTGATCAGTTTAACACTTCCTTTGATCATGTCCTGATGGATCGGAATGCATTTTAAGCTGTGGAGGTCCAGCAGTCACTGGGGCATTTGAGGGCTTTACCTGTTTATTAATTAAAGTACAGTAGGTGGTTCTTTGTTGGTGGGTTATAATCTAGGTATCATGAGACACATAGAAGTTAATGCATTTGTACAGGAACAATTTATTAAAAACTTTACTGAAAGAAAATGTTGATTTGCAAGGCCATTTATTTAGCGTATTTTCTGCAATTAGACAAATTTTTTAGTCTATCTCAGAAAGGTTGATTTATCTGCTTTCAATACCCATGTTCTATCTGCAATGCAACTACTTCTCAAAATCAAATTAGCTTGTTTTCATTTTTTAGTTTTAAAAATACTTTTCACTTCAAATTTTTTTATAGTATGTAGGAATTATGTTTTTTTACCTGATAAGTACTGTTCTTATCATACTTTCTAGCCTAAGTAAGTTAGTTATATCAGGTGCTTTGCATATTAAGTAATTAACTATTGATTTTATAGATATTATTAAATGTGATTGCTGATGTCTCCACCTGGCCTGAGTGGGATATTTATGCTCAAGATCAAAATGTTCATCTGGAATTGCCAGAAAATCCTCTTCTGCATGGTGATGCATATATGCAGTGTGATCAGCTAGTACTAACAACTTCCAAGATGAAAGCCAAACCTGAAGTTGAAATGTTTCGGTATGTTTGTTTTCATTTTAATTAGAAACTAGCAGTACCCCACACGGTGATGACCGTGCTAAAGGTTCAAGGAACGTCACCTGTGGCGACGCTCAGGAATTGCACCTTCTGCTGCTCTTGGTAAACACCTATTATATGCAGAAAACGTATTCCCAATATTCTTCCGCTTCCCCTCAAAATGCATATTTGACACAGAAATCATATTCCTACCATACGATTCTCCTCCTCCCTCCCAAAGAAAAAGAGGTTAATAAAAGATCCAGAAAACATATTTCAGCAATACTTTCCACAACCCCGAAATTTCCCATGATAATATTGTTCGAAAGAAATATTCGTCCTCCCGCAAAACTGCTCGGTTTACACAGAAAAGTGATACAACATTGCCCCTCTCCCTTCATAGATATTCCTTTTGTTAACAGCTGAAAAGACACATCTTCCCCTCCGCCCCCCCCCCCCCCAAAAAAAAAATTCCAGTGAGCATCCAAAACAATACTTATTAATAAAGAGAGAACTATCACTCACTAATAGAAAAGAAATCATCCACCTAGATGAAGAAACCTTTGAATTTATATAAAAAGTACAAAATAATAAAAAAAGAACACACTCAAGTTATGCTAGACCTATTATTATTAGTTAAAATATTTTGTGCAGCAACTTACCCCAGTGAGTGTAACAGCTAGAAATGGGTGCAGAAATAGAATTTTGCTGGGGGAGGGGCACTTAATTTGTAATATCAGGTATATTCCCCCAAAAATTTTTCAAAAGGGAAAAATTATGAGGTTTTCATTCAACATTTATACAATCTTTAATAAATACTTGACTCCTGGAGGGGGGGGGGGGGGAATTGAAAAGGAAAAAGAGAGAGAGAGCAAATTTGGTTGCCTGTAAAAGTGGATTTGAAGGGATGTTCTATTGTTCACACACGTTTTTTGTCTTATGCAGTAACTGAATGTCATTAAATTATTCACTTATATCACTATAACTTAATGGGATAGTTTTTATTTTGTATCTCTAGCTTTGGAAACTTAGAAAGCAATGGCACTGGCTGGATATTATTGTGGAATGCAAAGCAAATTGACTGGATTCTATACATTGCTCAACCACTTGATAATGATACAGGTATTATTTGAATTTACAATATCATAATATAATCATTTTGTTGCATTATTTTTATCATTTATTTTCTTTTAAAATAAGCCATGACTTAAATAAAAAAAAAAGAAAAAATAATATAATGCTTTTTATATATATTTTTTTTCACTGTATATTTCTTTTTAGCTTCCCCTCCTCTTTTCTTTTTCCCCTTCCAATTTAGCTCTATTTCTGCATACCGGAGAATGGATTCCTTTTACTTTCAAAGCATTCATTTGAAGTTTTTATTATTGTTGTACTTTATGTGAACTAAACTGCAAAGGCTTGATTTGTTTACTCTCAAAATTTCAAAGTTGTATCAATCAATTTAAATTTTACTGAAACTAACAAAATGTGTTAACAGCACTTATTCACTTAATGTTTACACATTTATTATTTATTTAGTGAGAATAGTTCTATTTAAAAGTGACTTGTAATGATATCTGTTTAAATCTTTTGTATACTTAAAATATCAGAGGATTAAAAGTTGTCTCTGTGTTAAAGAAAAAAATATTTTTAAGATATTGAATCCTTAACTGTGTTCATAAGATTTAACTATTTGTTTGTTTATATATACATAATGTATATTTTAATTGTTTTTTATTTTTATTTTATTTTGTTTTATTATTTGTTATGTGTATTAAGTATGTACATGGAAAGAACTCATTGACTCATTTTTAAAAAAATTCTCTTGAATTGGTAATAACAATAATTAAACTAACATACTAGTATTCATATTTTCTTAAGTTAAAAGATTTTAATTTGTTGCCTTAAACATTCTGTTTAATTGTTTAATTAGGAAATGAAATGGAAGATTTTGTAGATCATGATTATGAAGAATCAAAGTGTCTATTGACTGCCATTTGGGGATGCCAACTGAAAAAGCCCACCTGTAACATACCAGAAGTTTTATGTACAAAAGTGCTAAATTTAACAGAGGCTATAGCCTTAAGCCAATTGAAGATCCGTCCATTTGAGTCGATGATGCATGCATCCTTCAAGTACCCTCATGTTCCAACAATCCACTCGGCTCTTAGTGATCTCCCGTGCAAGCCTTGTGTTCTTCTGAAGCATGAAAAGAAAGAACAAATTACATCATTCCAAAATAGAGTTTTAGCTGTGATGCCTCATTCATCTCACAAGCCTCTCACCATCGGCAATATCACAGGGTTTTCCTTGATACTATATCCCATGAAGAAAGCACATAAGTCTAGCACCAATGGAAATTCTTCACCAGCTGAGGAAAAAAGAAAGTCTCGGAGGAGACAGAAGTATAGAAGCGACTCTGTAACTTCAGCTTTTCCTCGTTTAAAGGTAAACAAAATGAAATCATTTCTCTTTTTCCACAAAAAAGTTCGCAAATTTATCTCTTGAGCAAAATGTTATTTGAAACAGGGTTTATGACTGCTCTTTAAAATTTAAAGCCGTAATATATTGAAGACCCTATTTGTAAATTTTACAAGGAGAAATTTGGAATGCATTTATTTTTGATATTTTATTACTTCTATATTTCAAGTTAGTAAATTGTTTTTTTCTGGGTTTTTTTTTTTTGCTTTTATTCAACATCAAAAGTTTCCAGACTTCAAAATTTATTCTCAAGAATTTGATATAGTTAAAATAAGTGATTGACCAAAGTGAGAAGAAGAAAGTATTTAATATAGAAAAAGATCAATTTCTTCCCAATAGTTATATCTAACACAGAATTTGAAAGAAAATCAGTGTATAGGCGGCTTTGACCTCTTTTGATTAAATTTGAGTGACCATCACATGATGCTAATGGAGTATATGAGTTTTAATCCCACTCTGTACCGTTTTTATACCTCTTTTATTTAAATGTATTAACAGGGGTCGATCCAGCATTTTTAACAGTCTGTTTTTGGTAATTTTTTAAAATATTTTTGTGAATATTCAAATTATCTGAACATACAATGATAAAAGTTTTTTATTCTTTTTTTCTGCTTATTTAATAAATAATTCTGTAAAAAGTACAATGTGGTAGCTCGGAATTTTATAAAGGGTCCATTTTGATTGATTGGAATTTCGTGAAGGGTTCAGAAACAGACCTGGATTTCTTTTGGCGCAACCCCTAATTTACTTATACTGTGAAACTCGTTTATAACAAGCACAAAGGGACCGTAACATTTACTTGTTAAATCCGAGTGCTAATAAAGGGGTCTTTAAGGCAGGCGTGCAACTAGAAGGGGTGTGACATTTTCCCTTGCATCATTCATCAAACGTGTCGCTTCCAGTACGTTGACGACATTGGTATTTGATGCTGTTCTTCGGTCCAGAATCACCAAAATCAGTTGCTTACGGAAGTGGCACTCAAAACTTCTTATGCCTCCTTGGTCCACAGGCTGGATAATAGATGTAGAATTTGGAGGCAAAAATTCAATTCTGATATTGGAAAGTCCAGTGATTTCGGGATAAGCTGAACAATTGTCTATCAAAAGGAGAATTTTACGATTTTCTCTCCGTAGTTGTCTCTCCCTTTTCGAAATGAATTTTGTGAAAATGTCCGAAGTCATCCAGGCTTTTTGGCTATGATCATAATCTACTGGTAGCTTTTTTGTATTTTTGAAACATCTAGGGTTCTTTGATTTGCCGATAATCAAGAGTTTTTTCTTGTCAGTGCCAGACGTGTTCAAACACACTAAAGCTGTTAACCTATTTTTAGAGAGCTGGCCTCCAACGCATTTTTCACCTTTAAATTTTAAGGTACTCTGTGGGGTTACATTGTAGAATATCCCTGTTTCATCAGCATTATAGACGTCATCTGCTGCGTATCCTGCTCTGATGTCTGGCCACTTTTCCCTCAACCATTTTGCAATGTCTGCCATGTTTCCAGACTTTGCTTCACCGCATATTTTTCCAAACGTTATGCCATGCTTAACTTTAAAATGATCAATCTATCCATTCGAACGCACGAACTCGGAATATCCAAATTGTTCAGCAAATTTTTCTGCTTGCACTTTTAGAGTAGGTCCACTCACAGAAAAATCAGCAATACGTTGCACCCTCATCCATTTCAATAACGCTTCGTCCAAATCCTCTTTCGAACACTTGTTCAGTTGTTTTCAGTCTGTTTTATTTTGGTCGTTTGCATCCATCAACTTGCCTTCGTTTTTTAGCAGTGTGGAAACAATAGATGAAGACAATCCATGCCTGTTGCAGATTCCGACATTTTTAACACCGTCATCCAACTCCCATAAAAATTTTACGTTTTCGTCAACCGATAAAGCTTTGCGTTTCGACATAGTGAGAGGATAAAAATTGTCATGTGAACTCAACAAACTCAGGTCAAAGAATGTCCATCTGACCCTCCTACTTGACCCCTACTCTTATCAGTTGCGTCTGTTCTCCCCTTCCCATCCCCAACCCCCCTGTTTACAATAAGCCCCCCTTTTGCCCCGGATTCGTAAATCCTCCATATTGACATTGGAATGTCGGAGGAATTTTTCCTATAAAAGTATTAAACTGCAGAGAAGAAAAAAAAAAAGATAAGACTGAAAGACTAGAAAGATGAGAAAAAGATTGCAAGACAGAAAAATATTGCTAGCTAAAACGGGTCCTGCTCGTTAAAAGCAACTTCTGTTCCATAGACTTAACATTGATCCAACCAAATATTCTCGCTTCCCTCCGTAAATCTGAGTTTTCGTTAAACCTAGCTCGTTATAAACGAGTTCGACTGTATATCAATCGCTCTTACTTTGTGTTGTGTATTTTAACAAGTGCAGTTTCCTTTCATTTTAAAAGTCTTCAAATGCCTGTTTCTTTGTGCATTAAGGTATATTTGCTCAAAGTGGCCTTGGTTTACTGATCATTGTGTTAGAGATAAATTTATTGAAAGGCGATTCCAGCGACTCTTAGTCTGAATCTGAGTGAAGTAGATGATTCAGATTCAAATAATTGGTTCTCTGGCTCAGTGCTTGCGTATTTGTTTATTCAGAGAATATACTCTTCAAATAAAGGTGATGAAAATTGTCTTGTTAAATTAATTAATTTCGCAAAACCTTAAAAAGTAGATTTAACATGAAAAATAGAGATTGGATTGAAAATCAACTTAATGCAATAATATTTCTTTAAAAAATAAAAAATGGGAAATGTGTGAAAAGGAATACTGACAAGAAACTTGTACTTTTGTAAACTTGGTCAACTATTTATAATGAGATATATGCATCATTATCTGGAAAAGGGAAAAAATGAAGACCCTTTCAAATTTATAATTAATTTGAACAATTTTTCTGTAACAATTTAATTACACAAAAACTAGGTTTGTATTCTATCTTTTTAACAAGTTTCTTAAAATATGTGACGTAAATTTTTAAAAATAAAAAATTGCAATGGAAAAGTTAATCCCTCAGTATCCCAAACTTAGTTCTTTACCTGAAACTTAAAGCAACATGTATATTTATGATTTAAAAATATTAAAAAAAATAACTACAAAATCAGTTTCTTTATATGTTTGAAAAATGAGAAGTTACTGAAAAACTATTGAGACATTTGTCCTTAACTGTCAACATCATTCCCTTGATTTTGTGGGAACAGATACATATATACCCAATAACTAGTTCTGAAATCAATCTCAAGTAATGACGTATTTCTGACGCATGAAATAAATGCTTTGTAGACACATGAAAGTTGTATAGCTACAGTGGTACCTCCCTTAAGGGACACCTCTAATTAAGGGACATTTTTTCTGGTCCCAGCTCCTTTGAATAGGGACCTCAATGTATTCATCACTGAATAAGGGATATTCACAGAGAAAATTTTCAAAACATTACGATCCATGCATACGAGATATTTACTGAAAGCTGAGGTTTATTTATTTTTTTTGCTAGCTTTTGACAGTTGGCGTGAGTTCTAGAAGTATGAACGAAGAAATAAGTGTGTATAAAAGTGTTTCCCACGAAACCTACTAGCTAATGCTTTTCCCTCTTTGGTACTATAGAATGCATGTAAGGCTCATCATTGACACACAAGTACCCAGCTGTCAACAAGTTTTTTATGCAAGGATTGAAAAAAAAACATACTAAATATAATTTATACTGCATTGCATAATGTGAAAAAAAAACATCAAACAAAATACTTCAAATAATTTTCTGCAAGTTACAAAACTTTAAATGTCAATAATTTCGACTTTTATTTTACATGCATAAATGGGATAGAAAAAATTTAGTATTTAAGCTTAAATTTTATCACAGGTTAATTATTAAATTAAACTAAGTTTATACACTATTTGTTTACGCATCAATTTATGAACCTGCAGGGAAGGGACACCTATATTTAAGGGACAAAATCTCCCCTTTGTGTCCCTTAATGGGAGGTTCTACTGTATTTGTTTTGCCATTATATAGCATTCAGAAGTTGTGTTTTCGGAAAACATTTTTATTCGCCATCATTCTCCTTGAAGGCTGTATTACAGGTAAGAAATTATACCATATTTTTGTTCTTATTTAAATGTTGTTTAACTTTTTCAGTACACATACATATTTTGCAATTTTGTTGCTCTACAATAGAATTAGTATGCCAGTTTGCTTTTAAAAATCAATCTCTGGTTGATAATTAATTAGAGGAATGTACCATAACTACAGGGTGCGGCAACATAACTTCCTTTTTCAAAGGCACCATGAAATTCGTTTTATGAATCGGAAAGTAACTTATTTTTTTAAATAATGCAGATATACATTTAAAGTTTTGTTTTACACAGTTGTGAAAATCAAATCAGGTAGGTAACACCCCACATTCCCCATACACTGAGCCGATTTCTGGTGATTGTTGATTCTTACCAGCATAGCAGCGAGGATGTTAGCAATTTCAGCTCGGATGTTGGATTTCAGGTTTTGTATCTTCCTCGGATGGTTGACATAAGGATGGGATTTCAAAAAACCCAACAAGAAACAACATAAGGGGTTCATATTGGAGGAGCGTGCTAATCATCCAAATCACGGAACATTCGTTCGAAAAGTAGGTTGCGACGAAAAACGCACGCTCCTCACTGTTTCTAGGCATGATGGTGACTGACCAAA
Organism: Octonoba sinensis; assembly: GCA_038502835.1. Classification (NCBI taxonomy): domain Eukaryota; kingdom Metazoa; phylum Arthropoda; class Arachnida; order Araneae; family Uloboridae; genus Octonoba; species Octonoba sinensis. Next base: position 127,056,269 of record CM076599.1, read on the forward strand.
GTTAGGAACAAAACTTTAGAACCATCCCTCTAGAATGAGATCGGCCCCTTCCCGCATCATCATTTATGTCCTGACACGCCCACATTTAAAAAAAGAAAGTTATGTTGCCGCACCCTCCAGTATAATGTATAAATCAAGAATTTTTTTAGGAAGTGTGAATTGCCATTAATATTACCAATATCAAATCACCCTTAAAATATGTCTCAGAAATAAAAATTAACATACTTTTACATTGTATGAAATCCTATTATCAACCAGTGAAATACCCCCTGTGATACTTCTCTTTACCCCGACGACTTCCGACATCTCTCTACGACTCGAAATAAGACATCTTCGATTCACGAACACAACACATTTATTATGTACAAAACTATTTACAAAGGAACATATAACTAAAGACACAACACATCGTTGCTTCCGCTCTTCTCAAGAGCATCTCACCAACTCCCCGTCTTTTTCATCCGTTCGGAAGCAACGATGTGTTGTGTCTTTAGTTATATGTTCCTTTGTAAATAGTTTTGTACATAATAAATGTGTTGTGTTCGTGAATCGAAGATGTCTTATTTCGAGTCGTAGAGAGATGTCGGAAGTCGTCGGGGTAAAGAGAAATATCACACTCTCCTTTTCGAGAACCAGAGTCTGTATAAAGGTAAGAAGAATTAATTTATTTACTATTGTATTGAAGAGTTGTATTGAAGAAGAAAATGTTTAGTATAAAAGGATTTAAAAAGGAAGATTTAGTCCTTGTGGCTAAAGAGTTAGGCCAGAAAGTGGAAGCAGAACATAGAGTAGTAGACCTAAAAGCATTGATTGAAAATAGTCCTCAGTATACGGATGATTTTGATTTTGTGAAAGAATTTTTGAATTCAACGGTTAATGAGCGTATTGAAAGAGAAAACGAAAGTAAAGCGCGTTCAAAAGAAGATCAAGGAAATGCTTTAGAATTAGAGAAAACGAGATTAGAACTAGCTAAAACACAGTTGGAAATTGCTAAGTTTCAGGCAGAAAGCAGGAGTGCTCATACTGGTGTGGGTGAACAAATAGCGAGTGGTAATTCTTTAGAAAGTTTAATAAGAAGTGTTAGAACGTTAACTATTGCAGTACCGACTAAATGTGATACGTGGAATTTATTTTTTACTTCTTTGGAAAAGGCGTTTGAAATAAAAAATGTAGCTGAAGAGTTTAAAGTAGAAATTTTATTCAATTTGTTAGGTGAACGAGCGGCAACTTTACTAGTTTATGTAGACCTAGAGGAGATGAAGGATTATCAAAAGGTTAAAAATATAATTTTGAAAGAATTTCAACCGACCCCAGAAGCTTGTTTGGATAATTTTCTCTCAGCGAAAAGATCGAAAAACGAAAATCATATGCAGTTCGCGAGTAGAATTAAAGCAAATTGGGATTTCTATTGTCAGCTGAGAAAAGTAACAGATTTTGAAACGCTAAATGAATTAATAGTTAGCGACAGGTTATTAAATGCTTTAGATCCAGAAATGAGTAGTTATATTAAAATCAAACAATTGGATACGTGGTTACGACCAAGGGAAATGGCAGAACTTTGTGATAATTGGTTTACCTCCAAGGGTAGAACATTTTCTGAATTGTATGATAAATCAACAAGATCTCATAACCAAACCGAAAGTGGATTTAGAGATCAGTCGAGAGAAAAATATATACCACCCCATGTAAGAAATAATTTTGGTAATTATAATAATGTGGATACATTAAAAGTATGTAAGCTGTGTAAACATGTAAATCATTTAAAGTTTTGTCCCATTAAAAATAAAAGCGCAGCCAGTGCTACACAAATGAGAAGAGATTCGTTGCATAGCAATAATAAAACAGAGGAGAAGTTAGTAGCAAAAGTGAAAACAGAATATTTTGACTGTGAAACATTGAAATCTGAGGGTTTACAGTATAGATATATTATGTTGGAAGGGAGGAAAATTAAAGCTTTAATTGATTCTGCCGCAGATATGCCCATCATTAATTCGAAGGTTATTCCACCAGCTTTAAGAAACAGTGACTCTTCTAAAGTTAAATTGATTTCTGCATTTGGTGAAACAATAATAGCTGATTTGCAAACATTTCCAATAGCATTATATGATGACAGCAACCTTACTAGTTCATATAGTAATGTGTTATTTTCAGTGACGGAAAAACTAGTGGTCGATTGTATTCTAACACCGGAAGTCTTAGGAATGTTAGAAAGTCTTATCGCTAAAAAGGGGGCTGACGAGAGCATGGAACGGGGGAAAGCTGGACACACGTGGCCTCAGACGGAGCATATGAACTGGGAGTCCGAGTCGATAGAAGGAGGGGAGGAAACAGCGTATTTTGAAGAAGTAGCGAGGGGAGTCAATCAGACAGAATGCGGGAAGGAAACAGATCGGTTTACAGAAAGGAAATCGCAGAGTGAAAGGGAGAAATTTATGACTTGTTGCGTGTCGACGGAGAGTGCAAGGGAGAAGCAAGAGGATGTTGGTCAGTTTTCGGAAGGCGAGGTTTTTAAAAGACAGCAAAGAAGTTGCGAGACTTTACAGGGAGCTATTAAGGATGCGGAATCAGGAAAGAACGGGTATTTCAAAATGGATAATTTAATTTATCATAAAGATAAGATTTCGGGAGATACCGTTAGTCAGTTAGTAGTGCCGAAGGTTAGAAGGGAACAAATTTTGAAGTTAGAACACGAATCGATTTTCGCGAATCATTTGGGAATGAGAAAAACAAAAGAAAGGATTCGTTATTCATTTTATTGGCCGGACATGGCAAAGCAAATAGAGCTATATTGTAAGTCTTGCAAAGAATGTCAGTTACGAAGTAGGGAAAGATCGAGCGATCAAATTCCTATAACTCCAGTAAATAGACCAGAATTTCCGTTTGATCAGGTGACTTGTGATATAATCGGTCCGATTGAACCAGCATCAGCACGTAAACACAAATATGTTTTATGTTTAATTGATCAACACTCTAGATGGCCGGAGGCGGTGCCATTAAAGACTATAATAACTGCAAGGGCAACGTGCGAAGCTTTGCTAGAAATATTTATGAGGACGGGAATTCCTAGGGTAATAGCAAGTGATCAAGGAACGAATTTTATTTCGAAATTAACTCAAGAGCATCTCACCAACTCCCCGTCTTTTTCATCCGTTCCCCGAGTCGCCCCCTGCGACGATGCTCTGACGTCATACACCCCCTACTCTGACGTCACACCCCCTTTTCCAGAGAATGACTCATATGTGCTCATAAAAATTATTTTAATCTCCTTTGTGACATGGGTAAATGTTAGAAATGACTGGATCTTCAAATTTAAATATGAATTCATGCAACTAAATTGTTTAATGTATATTTACTGCATTTTTTAATCTTTAGATGTGTTTCATAATTTACATAATTCCAAAAATTTTCGTTGAACACTTGACATTTGACAACATTGTGCTAAGGGTCATTTGTTCTAATCCAATGAATTAAAATCTAAGGCAGTTGTCACAAGATGTTTTCCGGATATTTTAAATAAATAAAATGAACTTAGAAGGTTGGAATTAGAAAGATTGCTTTTCTATCCAGTTGCAATAGTATTAGTTAGGAAAATGTCGAGAAAACTGTCAAGTAGAAAATAAAGGCAAATGAGGTATAACAGTTTTATGCTGTTAAGAATCCATCCTACTTTTTCATGCTTAACAGTTCACATTTATCGTATGTAATGTCTCTTTCAGATAAGCTGCATTGTTTCTTTTTTTTCCCCCATAATGTTCTTTTATTTGCGTTAATTTAGTATTTTTTTGGAGTTTTATCGAATATATATTGTGATAAATCAAAATATTTAACTCTACTTTTTATTTGTGAAATTAGGATCTGAATTGACTCTATGAAATTGAAGTCCATCTTGACACAATGAACGTTGACCATTTTGAAACAAATTCTGATTTTGAAAATGACTTAAACTTTGAATTTTAATCTTTATATTTGAAATACTTGTATTTTGTTACTTTTTTTATTTGAATATGCTACTTATATTTACACTTTTGTTTGCATTATGCTATATTATAATATACAGCTTGCATTTTTGTTTAAGTTTAGTATGTTTGATATTGTATATCATCAATAAAAGATGCTTCTAAGTATAATTTTATATTGTAATTTTTATCAAACACGTTTTGTATCTCATATTCTAATGCTTTATTACCTAACATTATTTTTGATATTTATTATATTTTTATTATTTTTTCAACAACTAAATTTTGAATATCATTTAAGTGTTAAAGTTCATTAGAAGGGAAATAGTTTTTTCTTCTATTTAGTCTTTTTTTAAATTTAAGTGTTTAAATCAAGTCTACTTAAATCTGTAGTATATTTTTTGAATTTTGCTGACACGTATCACTGAAAAACTAATTTACATGCTTAATTCAGTAATTCTTCAGTAAAAAAAACTTTTTTCCTTAAAACAATTATACCATTTAAATATTGTATTTTTATTTTAAAAGAAGTGTCATAAACTAAAAGATAGTTTTAGTTTTTATTGTACCTAATATTTAAAAGTATTTTCATAAAAAATTTTAATTGTAGAATTATTACTTTAGCTTTTTTTACATGTAATAATGATATAATAGAGAATAGACAGTTCCTTAATGTTGTTCCAATGTATTCTTTTCATACTTATAAAAAGATCTGTTGATATAGTAAATTACATTGCTGATATTGATCATTGCATTTTTAGTTTCTTCCTTACTAATTGCATTACTTATAATTTTACTAAAGCTTACCCTGCTTATAATTGTAATTTTCTGTTCCTATACATAACAAAAAATTTGAATACTTTTGTGTTAAGTAATTGAACAAGTCACTTAATGGAGTTTTTTATCTATAGTAATGACATATATGCTATGTATGTATTACTAATGTTAAAATGTTCTAATTTGCCATATAAATATTGTCTTAAAATGTGCTGTATTCTTTAATTATTTTGCCAGAAAATTAAATTTCTTTAGGTCCTTAAACTTTTCTTGAAGTTTTACAAAAGTTTTGAAATTGTCTTTCAAATTCTTTTCCTTGTTTTTCTCACTAGAGATTTCCATCAAAAAATATTTGTAGAAAAAGATGTGATCTATTTATCATATTGCCTTGAGTAACATAACAGTTCTTTACATCGTTGACAGCTGATTCATGTCAAAAGTAGATTATAGGGTTAGATTCATCTCCAGAATCTTTCAAAATAAGAAATTTCACTGTAATTAAAATGTAATTCCTACTGTGCCTTCAGTTTAAGTAGAAAACATTTTTCTTTCTTGTCCATATTTATGTTGCAAGAGACAAAAGCTATAATAGTAATGTATGCTATTTCGTTCTTGAAGATTTTTTCTCATAAATTAAAAATTTTAGCCTTGATATTTATATGAATGTTATTTTAAAATAATTTTTGTTGTATAATTGTAATGATTTATGTTTATTATAAAAGAGAAAAATGCTTTAAAACACCCCTTCCTCCTTCAGTTGATTTAGATTACATTAAAAGATCAATTTCTTACACTTCATCAGTCTAAAATTTTACCAGAGAAAAATCTATTTCTTATGAATATTATGAAAATTATATGGAATGTTGATTCTAGATATAAATTTTAATAAAACAGAAGAGCTTATAGTATTTTTTTTCCTAGTTGTGTTAGTTTCTTATTGGAAGTTGAATGATTTATTAGTAGGGACATTTATTTTGATGAAAAATAAAAGAACAAAGGTGTATTTTAAAAAAGATCAAAAACAACATAACTGTGCACAAATGGAAAAAACAAACAAACTTTTAGATGTAAAGGCAATGATGACTGAGTGATCAATAAACAGTTTAAATAGTGTTTCTTGTTGCTTTTGTTGAATAGCTAGAGGATTTTCATTCTCTAGCTTTTTTGTATCCAAGAACTTCTTTAACCACAAAGCCCTTGTCTACTGTTTTTGTTGTTATTTGTTCGTAGTTATGATGTTTTAGAGAATTTTAACTTAAATTGCATTAAGGTAAACATTTTGTTTTTAAAAAGGTGAATATTTGTGATATATATAATAAAAATAAATTATCTTTGTAATTTTTTTTTTTAATTTTATTTTTTCCCCTTCTATTATGTATGTTTGATTGAAAAGCTTTTTCATTCTTTTCTTTAACGCATGAATACTCTTGCTATCTCTTATGCTTTAGGTTGAAAAAGATTTGATGGCTAAATAATTTTTATTTATTTCATTATTCCTGCTTTATTCAAAGCTTTTTTTAAAATCTTTTTGCTTTAATCCTTTGAAATGTGTTTGTTTCTGTCCAAAAATAAGTGGACATCTTGTTCTGCATGTTATAAGGCATGAATTTGAGATTTTTCTTCTTTTTTTTGAAGCCTGGATTAATGAATCTTGATTTGACAACAGTATAATTAGTCTTGCATCATCTAGTCATAACTGTATGAAATAATAATAAAAAAAGCAAAAATTGCAGAATAAAATTTGACATTAGTCACTATGTTATGTAATTTAATGATAGTTATATTATTAAATAATATATATGTAGACTCGTAATGTAATAATTTTGTCTTTACTTAATAGTTTATATATATGGTTATGTACTTTTTTTCTACTGTGAGTAATTTTGTATACATTCATCTATTTTGTTATAACATATTACACTAAAGAAAATAAACTCATTTAAACTTTTTAATGTGGCTTATTTTATTATTACACTTATCTTATGTAAAGTTACTTTTTTAACAGTTGCAAATGTCACAAAGATCAATATTTAAGCACAATTTTTTATGTAAACATTCAGTACTCAAAAGAAAAGGAAATGACATTCTGAGGTTTTGAAAGCCATCTTTTGCCGTAAATATGAGTTTATTCTTCAAATATGAAATTTTTTTCACTATGTTTTTTAGAATATTTTTACACACAATTTTTACTGAAGCTGATTTGCTTCATTGAACCATCTGAAATGTTCTTGTACATGCACATGGGAAAAAAAATGTACACTGTTTTTTCACTGAAAGGCAGTGAGAGAGGCCATTGAATGGAGTTCAAACAACTCATCATCCTGTGAACTCTGGCTTTCAGACATAGATTTTGTTAATTTTATTTTTTTCTGTTTGGAAACTAAATGCCTTAATATTTACTGTGTATGTATATTTAGAGTAAATTAAGCTTATTCATTATGTTAAGCTTCGTTCTTGCACTTTTTAAAATGTTCAATATGATGCTGCATCCTATATTTCCTAAAAAATCACGACTTTTATTTAAAGTATGAAGAAAAATTCTTTATATGTAACTTATTTCCTTAAAGTACAATTTTCAATACATATCAGATGTCGTGCCAGACGAAATTCAGGTCCGTTTTTGGACCTTTCGCAAAATTCCAATCAATCGAAACAGACCCTTCACAAAATGCTAATCAAGCAAAACACACCCTTCACAAAATTCCAGTCGATCAAAACGGACCCATCATTAAATTCCAAGTTGCCAAATTGTACTATTTACAGAATTATTTATTAAATAAGCAGCAAAAAAAAAACTTCTATCACTTTGTTCAAATTTTGAATTTTCACAAAAATGTTTTTAAAATTCACACTAAATGGAACCTGTTAGAAATACTGGATCGAAACCTTCATATGTATGATTCGAAACCGCAGCTAATTAGGATCGTAAACAGAATGTTAATTGGTTTTTAAAAATAAAATGAGTTACATACCATAAATTTGCAAATTGCATCATATTTCTATGACAAGTAATGCTCTTCTATATTGTTTTGTTCTCTAGTGTATTATTTATGAATGAAATGTATAGGATAGCTAAATGAAATGTTTTTCTTAAAGAGAAATGACCTTTTTTTGATTGTATGACAAATTAAATTAAATTACACAATATTTTTTTTTTTTTTTAGTTTTATTTCTATTATGTATATATAATTCTGGAAAAGAAATTTCAACATATCAGCAAGAAGCTCTATTGCTTTAGAAATTTCAGAAAGTTCAACAGTGTTTTAAATACATATAACTTGGTGTGGAGTCTGTGGCCTGATGAAACACAGATAAAATGAAAAACAGTTTATCTGTGCCACAGGAAAAGCAAAATAGCAATCTGAAGTCTTAAAATGTGAATTATTAAAGGAAGAAATTAAATGTCAGGGTATGGAATGAAAATAAAAGGCATGTAAAATATTAGCCACTAAGAAAATAAAAAAATAATTAAGTAACATCTCAGAGACTACCTGCACGCTTATATGTATTATTGTAAATGCAATAGTTCAATTGTTATATTGCATACACACATTCACTTTCACAAAAAGAAAAAAAAAATTCATCCTTTTTAGAAAAATGCTTTTAGTACATATATTAAAATAAATAAAAGAAGTATGATTTTTGAAATGCCATAAAAAAGTACGTTTTTATTGTTTATTTCTTTACTTATTTTTTCATTAATTTTGAAGGAAAAAAAATAATTTATGAGCATTTAAATTCATCATTATTAGGCACAAATTTGTTAGAAATATTAATTTTTAGCCCTGCAGAGAATAGCAAAAAATAAATGTGGTTTCTTTCTTCAAAAAATTATTTTTTATATATTTTGCTTTGTATATATGCTGTCTGTGTAGGTAGAGTATGGTTCAGAAAGCTTCCATCAATTTCCAGTGAGGGCTTTGGAAATTTGGCTTGTCCTCATGCACTTTGGAAAAGTAGTTCTCCGAACAAAGGTCACAAGTTTGTGTGTTTTTATTTGATAAGCTGCTTTAATTAACGCTTAGTACAAGCTAATTATTTATTTGTATTATGGGAATAAGATGTAAGTGAAACGCCAAGTGTAAACCTCCATCCAAGCTTAATAAAGTTTGCCAATGATTTGTTTCAAGGAGTTCAAGTTTAAAAAACCTAATCACTGTATCCTTTTTTGATTTTTTATTAGCATTTGGATATAGAAAATAGAAGATCCTCCTCGCTTTCTGCTCCTCTGCGGAAGAAATTACCTGAGCTTACAGTTACGCAAGCAGAAGAAGAAGCAAGCCCTCCTCAAAGATCTTCTAGTCATTCTTTACTTCACGTCCTATTCCAGCGGCGAGGCTCATCTGAAGGAACTAGTAAAAGAAGCAGAAGCCCTTCTCCATCCAGTAAGATATCAACAAAAGAAGAGAAAAGGAATAGGTTTTCTTTTGAAAAGACTGCTTCTATGTCAAGCCAAGAGGACGGCTGTGGATTACTTTGTCCTGATATGGATCTTTCAGACTCTTGCAGCGATGCGGAAAGGAGCTGCTTTGAATTTGCTCGTAATATTCAAAGTAAGAGTTATTTTTATTTGTATGTCTGAACTATAATTATATGTCTTTTAAACATAATTGAATTGTAATTGTTGCTTTTTAATTGAAAACAGAAATTAAGAATTTCAAATTTTTTTGTAGTAATTTTTCTATTTAGGAAAGATTTGATGATTCTAGTTAAAGTTGTATGAATGTTGGTGCTGAAATTTATAATAAATGTTCAGTATTTTAAACATTCTCCATTGTGAAGTAAATAATGAATTTTTTGAATTAGGTAGCCTGAATTAATGTATGAAATGGTAATTTAATAATAAATATTATACTGATTGTTATGGCACTTTATTTATATTTCCAGATGAAATGTAAAACTTTAAAAATTAATCTAATATTTTGTTTTAATTCTCTCTCTTTGCAAAGATGAAAGCATAGACTTCCAGTCTATTGGTGACTATTCAATAACAGCAGTGCTTCAAGAGGTATGATGAACATTTTGTGCATTTATTTATATCTTAACAATTTTGTGTAAATCGTATTATAAGAAGTTAATGATGGGGAAGAGGGGAAAATTTAATGGTCAGATTTAAATGTTTTATTTGGTAGGTATATAAATTCGGGAAATTGAAAAATAAAAATTAATTCTGAAATAAAGTTATAATTATTTGTTAATATTTTTTATTAATTCCAAATTAATAAAAATTAATATGAAATAATAAAAGTGAATAAATGAACAAATTGTTTTTTTTAAACACATTGTACCCCAGCAAGAGGAGTTGCACAACTCAAAAATCATCAAACAATCGGTCATCCTACAAATTGACAAAATTGTACCCCAGCAAGAAAAGTGACACAACTCAAAAACCATCAAATGGTCGTTCTTCAAATTGACAAATAAAAAGCTCATAAATTTTTATTTCTCCTTGTAATCAATTAATAAATATTGTTCCTAATATTTTAGCTTTGTTTCAACTGTTAGTATTCTCAGAACAATATTACATTGTTTTGCAAAAAAGAAACTCTTTTGAGCTATGTTACTTCTGTTCCCTTGGTGCAATATGCACAAATAAATTTTTTTTCCAAAGTCTGTTGAATTGGAATTGCTTACTGAATTTATTTCACAAAATGATAAGAATTTCTTTAAACTGTCTTAAAATATTTTTCTCCATTATAACTTGTTAAAATGAAATTTTCCTGCAGATTTAGTTGAAACCCTGTTTTCCAAGGTGTGAAAATTATTAGACTGAACTAAGCTTTCCAGTAAAAGTAGTCTCTTACAGCTTACAGATTTCTGTTAAGTTTGTAATCTTTCAGCTATTTCTTGCTGAGGATACCTTTTTTTCATGCAGTATCTGCACCAGTAATTTTTCCAAGCAAAAATTGCTAGTTTTTTCTATATTTTTTCAGTCAAGAATTACAAAACTTTCAGAACCTGTGTACGGTAAATAAAACTGGTAATGGATTAAAATGTTGCTCTAAGTCTTAATTTCACACCTTCTGTATGTGGTTTAATTTTCATTTTACGCAGCAGCCATTGTCTAGAAAATGTTACACATTAGCAATTATAAATACGAATGAAGTGTCCATTAAAGGCTCCAAACTGAACTGCGCTGGTCCTTTTCAATTTTTCAATCCCAAGTGAAAAAAAGTACACTGTTAAAACTATTAAACTTATTGCAAGTTACAAATACTGCTAGCAAGTTACAGTTAGAATTTTTCAATATATTTTGCTTCCTTAATTGGTGCTTTATTGCTTTGAATGTAAATGTTGTATACTTACAAAAGCTTTTTGTACATAAGTAGTCTGATGACTGTTAGGGTTCAGAGTATTAGCACATTATATCGGGACATGCGAAAACATTATACATGAGTTCAATATCTATTAACTCTCCATTTCTTGTAATTGTGATACGAAATAACTTTATCGCCGGCAATTGAAAAGATTTTGAAAATTATGCATCTTTAAAATGTTCATTACTAGTTGTTTTATGATTAGTTATAGTTATTTGCTATATTTTGTATATATAATGTGTATTTTGAATACTTTCATGGATGGAGAAAGTCTGTATTTATACTTTAATTGGGAATGAATTAAGTTAACTCGCCATTAAATTGGAAGAAAACAAAATTACATGCCCGATTTTCATGACTGATGAGTGAAATTTAAATTACATTGATTTTTAGTGTTTACTTTGATGATTTATGCATTTTTAAATGGAAAAAAAATCTATTACAGAATCTGAAATCTTCATTGCTTGATAAAGATGCATCAGAAGAAGAGCAAAAAATTGTCAGTGGTGGCTGGGTGTAAGTTATGTTTTCCTTACGTTTTTTCCAAAGTTCTTTTAAACATGTTGAGAATGGCACAGATTTTTGCTACCTGTAAAAATAAGCTTTTAAATATTTCAGTAAAAAAGTTATTTTTAACCAGATGAAGTTTTTTTCATCTAACAAAACTATTATAAGACTATAGCTGATAAAGCCACTAGTGGTACACGCCATCAGATGAACCATTCGTGTGTGAACCACCAGTGGTACACGCCACCAGATCAACTATTCACATGGGAGCCACCGGTGGTACATGCCGTCCTCAACGTTGGTTGAATTACCATACACATTAATTGATTACCATTTTTGGTTGAATTACCATTTTTGAGGACACATCATTTGGAAACACCAAAGGTACATTAAATATTTACAAAAGCTTGATGCTAAGAAACTTTTAATAATAATTTTGCTTTGTATAAAATAACTTTTCCATCAATTGTGCATTTAATAAATTCTATTCCTATGCATATTTTTTTGCTTAAATCATATTATATCTTTAAGTCAATGTTTCCATTTTGCAGGCTACAAAATGTTTAGACTTAGATCATGCATGGCAAAGTTAAGCACATTAAAAGCAAAGTTAAAAATATTAAAAATAAATACATTAACAAAAACATGATTGAGGTGAGGATGTGCTATTAAAATCTTTAGTAGAAAGTGTATCTAATGGTGATACTTCCGCTGAAATATTGAATTTAAAAATTAGAAGATGTTGTAAAAAGGAGAGAGAATACATTAAAATCACATGTAGGAATGGTAATTAAATTTAAGATTAATTATATATATTTGGTTTCTTTCTATTTTATAGGAGTTTTATATCTTAGATAATTTTAAATTATAGTATTGAGTAGAACCTCAGTATGCTTATAACTTGGTAAAAAGTACTGTTGAAATGCATAAAGGAATAAATTATTGATGATTTATTTTTATTTTCATTGTAAAGTTAAAAAAAAAAATGATTTGTTGTGTTGTTGATTGGAGGTTGAAAAAGATGATTCCTTTCAGATTCAAAGAAGGAAACAAAGATGTTGCTGTGTTCAAAAAGATTACGAACTTTGATTCCTGCGTTGTAGTAAGGTACACTAAAATATTAATTTTTTGCCACAATTAAGATTGAAAAGGTGAGTTTTATCATATTAATTGATTCTTCTATTCTTTTCTCAGTTATTTGTCTAAAGGTACTATTAATTCACCTTGTCTAGCAGTTTGGAAAACATTATGTAATCCAATGACAAGATTCATGTATGATGATACAATCAAAGTGAGCACCTTTTTTTATTTTTTGTTTTTTCAAATTTTAGTTGCATCTGAATAATTTATCAGGCATGTGTTGAGCTAATAATTAAGTTTAATAATAAATACTAAAAACAAATAAGTGGAACAAAACAAATTTTTTTGCTATTTTGTATACATAAGTAGCAAAAGCATTTGTTGTATTTACTTAAACTGTTTAATGGAGCAGTATCTTGTTAAATTCTTTCACTGTTGGAATACTCTTTGATAATTGTGAGCACTAAATACTGTTTGATAATTGTGGTCAATAATTGTGTTTGATAATTTGCTAAAAGTTATTGAAAGTTAGTTTACTTTTGTGTCACTTACACATATTCGTTCAATATATCCTTGCGTGAATTTTCATTCCGTACTGAAAAAAATCTACAAGGATGGATACAAAGAGAAAGAGAAAGGAAAGGAAGGGAAAAGGTTACAAATTTAAATGAAAAAACATCTCTTAACAGTAGAGAGAAAGTACGAAAAGGAATTACCTATTTTGCCATCTTTCTGAATGCAGGATCAACTTGTTTAACTGCAGCTCAGTAAAATTGCATCTGGAATGTTTGAATCAGTTCTTCAGAGTTCCTATTTGAACTTTTGCATCAGTTCTTCAGTTTAGAGAAGGGATAACTCTAGAATAAACCCCTATACTCCGTAGTATGGGTTGCCGTTTTATGGTGTAAAAAAGAAGTTCCTGATTTCTCTATCAGGCATACTTTAATCAAAAATGCAATTATATAAGATTTTAAAATGTTAGTTATGTATTGGTCGCTCAAAAGTTATTTTTTATTTATCGTTTATTTTGTCATTCATCGTTTGTGTTTGCATTATTTCTTGCCTTGAAATCATTATATATTTTAAATTGTTGATTAATACCAAAGTTATAACAGCTACATTTTATCTGTTGCAGAAAATAACTGTTTTGAAGGAATATTCTAATGGACAAAAACTTAGTATGTTTCATTTTTACTAAAAGTGTGTCATTCTAGTTTGTCATGTACTGATTGCTTAAAAACACATTTTATTTGGATAATTAAGTGCTGTTTTATTTTTTAGTTCACACGTACAACGAATCGGTGTCTCTTCTTCGGAAGGAAGTACAGGACTTTTGCATCCTTCAGACAGAAAAGAAACAAGGTAATCAGTATATATTAGGCTTTCATTCTGTGAAAGATGATCTTTGCCCTGCTGCAAAAGATGTCGTTAGAGGCACGGTGAGTTTGTTGAATTTTTTTTTTGTTTCTTTTTAATTTAATCTTAACAAAATTAAAGTTTGCTAATGTGATCTAAAAACAGAACAGATTTATATGATGAAGTTTTGGCAATTTTGCCAAAATAGTATTAGTTAAAAATCTCTTTTATTTTGTTTTTATGATTAATGTTATTATTATTACTTTTATGTTTTAGTAAATAAAAGTAAAATAAAAAAAAATAAATAATAAAAGTAAAAAAAAAATAAAAGTAAATAAAAGTAAAAGTAAAGAAATTGTTTCAATTAATAGACCCTTCACAAAATTCAGATCTCTAAAATCTTTCACAAAATTCTTGAGTTGAGCTTTTGCGAAATTCTAAGTTCAAAAAATGGCCCTCTTAAGCGCTGGGATCTTGAATAAAAAAAGACCTTTAATAGAAAAATTAATCGTACTTCAGTTTATGACAAATTCATTTTCACAAAATTTATGAAAACAACAAAACGGGCTAGCTAGATACCTGGTTAAAACTAGCTAGAAAATCTTAATGGAACTGTGCTCTTAAACCTTTGAATAAATGAATTTTTGGTGTGAAAAAAATAATACTTTACAAATAATGACTATGTAATTAAAGAAAGTCTTTTTTCTATAAAATTTGCTTTAAAAGTATAGAAAATTAATGCAATATTTTAATGTGTTTTACATAATATCATTTTAATTATGATTATTTTTTTGGAAAGTATAGTGGATTTCCATAAAAAAAATGTAATATAGTTGAAATTTTATTTTATGTGCATGAATTACTTTCCTTTTTCAGTTGGAAGTAAAGTTTAACTAAAGTATTTTATTATGCAGGGGTTTGCTTTTTTTAAAGCTGGCTATTATAAGTGTTTTTGTAGCAACTTATCCAAGTTTTTCTTTTAGATTATAGCCAGTGGTTGGATTGTAGAGAGTGTGCCAGATAATTCACATTTAAGTGCTGTTTCTTATCTTGTTCAGGTAACACTATTATTTCACTTCCAAAGCAATGTTTTAAAAATATTTACTAAGAAAAAATCTCGTAGTCATAAAAATTTAATATGTTTTGTTTGTATGTTGAAAAATAAATTGTTGAAGCATTTTATAATTTATTATAATCGTCTTCTGTAGGCAGATTTCTACTTTTAGTGATTTTTTAAAAATATAAATTACAGCACATTATTTCTTTGTGAAATGCCAGTTTTGAAAACTGCAAAATGAAGTTTTTATACTCTTTATGACAGTTTGAAGAGAAATTACAAGGGTCAATACAAACTCTGGAGTGTTCTGTCACTGATTGTGCTGTATCTAGTAGTAAAATGCTCAAGTTTTGTTGGGGGGAGGGGGGTAATGAGAGATATTTTGAGAGGGGGGAGTAATTTTAAAACTTACGGCCTTTGGTTGATTAACTGTGTTCTTATTCTTGTAAAATAAAGCCAAATAATTTTTAAGTATGATGTAATAAAATGTTTTAAGAGCTTGGGTGGAAAAGTGACATACATAAAGAAACTTGACAATATGAAATTTTTTAAAGTTGAAGTATAAGAATCATAAAGATTTTATTTGATTGAAAGCTTTCTTATTATTGAACCAATTGCAATTTTAGAATTTCACTTCCAAATATATTTATTTACCTTCAATTAAAATACAGTTATTAGCTTTCTAAATGTTTTTAAAATTTTCCTATCAGTAATAATAATAATAATGATTTGGGGGGGGGGGGGAGATAGCTTCTGCTTGCAAGTCAAACAAATTATGTACCCATGAGGTGGACATTTTTACTGCCTTCAGCAAAAGCCTTTTTTTAAAAATAGGTTTTTCCAAAAAGTTTCTATTATAAAAATAATGGAACAATAAAAATTCCTGGTTGTAATAACTAATCATACAATCTTTGTGGAAAACATTTTATGAAACATATAACTTAAAATAAAAGTCTTATTTTTCAGGATGTAACTTAAGGTGGGTGCTGTATACAAATTGCTCATTGCAGAGATTATATCTGAAAATCTTACTGTAAAATTCAGTTTTTCCCGGTTCACTGGGTTAAGGCATTTAACATTAACTGCTATTGAGCTCTCGCAGCTTCCATACCTAAAGCATAAAGCAATATGATTGAAGTTTGAAGCGGAATATATCGCGTCATTGTTTATGAAACATTGCCATTGTAAGAACTCAAAAAGTGATGTGAAGAAAGTGTATAAAATCTTGATTCTTTCTTTCCTTTTATCTCTTGCTTAAGCTTCTTAAAAATTAATTGCCTTTCCAGGTAGACATCACAATTCTATTTTTATGCCATTTCCCTTTTCATGCCAAATAGAACCTTCGACGACTGCTTTTACTATTCTAAACCGCTAGCAGCTAGGTGTATGTGATTTGCATTTTAAGACCTGTGCCTTTTTAGGCTGCCACCCTAACTAATTGAAAATTAATAGGGGAAAAATTGAAGCTAATTACTGTGAAATATTAATTTTGAGCTACAGCAAGAAATACTACTAACTTCTGTTTAAGCTTTGTATTTTGACGTGCACTTCATTTGAAGCTGTTTTTTACAGGCTTTTCAATGGTATCAAATTGGAAATGTTTCAGTAATTTCTTTCTTTAGAAAAAAGCCATTTTATTGCTTCTAAATTTAAATTTCAAACAGTTTGGACCTTTTTTCAATGCTTTAAACCCTTCTATGACATCCCCAGTGGCCTGAATACCTCTGCCAAATTTTTTAAATTGGATTTTTCTATGACGTACATACACAAGCAGTCTCTTTCTTGCTTTTATGGCTAAACTATGCATTTTATAGTGTTTGAGATTTATTTGGTTGATTATTTGTTTCCCAAACAGATGATTGTTAGCAGTCCTGAAACCAGCACAATGGAGGATATCAGTAGTGTTCAATCTCAATGCATCAACAACCTGAGTGTTTATTTATCAACAAAACCAGTTTGTTATGCTCAAAGTGATGGCAGTAGTTGTTGACATTTTCTCAAACTCTTGAAGAATTTCCAGCATTACTTGTACAAATATTGTTTTATACTTTTAGATCAAATATTTTAATACATTGTTTTTAGCCGACTGCAAGGTTGAAGTGTTGCTTTGTACTTGCTTAGACTAAATGAGCACATTGAGTCCTTTTATTCCCTCTTTAGCTCTTATGTCATGCATTATTTAGTGAAAGTTGTTTGTAGCAGAGATGGGCAGAAGACATTTTTTGTGAATCAAAATTTGAAAAATTTAAAGATATTTTTATTTTTGCAAAGCGGAACTGTTTAATTTTCTGCTCAATCTTGGTGATGTGTTATAACACGGTACTTGTTGACAGGTGTGTCATTTCAAAATTTCCCAAGGGGGTGATAGGGGCAAAGGGTACATCTTCAATGCATATTATGGGTAAAAAATAACAAAATACATTAACGCATGTATAAATTCAATGCATTTCTAAAAGTCGGGGGATATGAGTTACACTTAGAAATTTACTGTGTTAAAGGCTTTCATTACCATTATTGGATGTATGCCGTGTCACTTTTTGCATTGAATCTGTGTTATTCTTTAAAATGTATTGCCTTAATTACGTGAATTATATAATTTCAGAAATTTATTGCATTCAATGCATTTGCTTGAATGGGTTTCGCCAAAAAAGAGTAACCACAAAAAAATCTGTTAAATAATATTCATGAGATATTTACTAGTTAGTAAGGTAATAATGCAATCTTTCAAGTGGAAAGATTTTCAGATCTTCAAATATTTTAAATATTTATTAAGATTATGGATAAAATTTGAAGATAAATGATAAATATTTCTGCATCTGTCAAGTAACGAAAACTTTCCGTGTTACTGTTAACAGAAAATTCCTTTTCAAATCATAAAGTTGCTGCTTCAAGAAAATTAGGTAAACCTCCCTGAAGTCATTCCTGCTGTATAATTTAAACCCACAAATCAAGGAATTTAGTTTGAAAATTTAGTCTTGTAAGTGTTTGGAGAACTTACTTTTTAATAATTACTTATTCATTTTTAGTATTTTTCAAACGTATAATAAAACAATGTATCACATCTTTCAGGATGATGATTTAAATATTTAAATCCATAATTCTAATATATATATATATATATGAAATCCTTTCTTTTACTTGAGCTAATTAAATATAGTTGTCATATAATATAGAACTTTAAAAATTCTAATGGAAGAGATATTTATAAAATGTTACATGAAATTGGTACTTTCAGAACAACTATATCACATTTATTTAATGTTTGAAACATTATCAGAAAATTTATGCACTATGACTATGAGAAAATGTTCTAAAAGTTTTTTCCTTTTCACATTTAAAAGGTATGAAAAGCTAAATTTTTATTGCTATGAGTTATGAATTATATCTATTTAGTTTAAAAACTTTCATTTTCATATGAGCCATGTAGTTGGGGGCATCTTAATTTCTAACACTGTAGAAGGAATAAAATTCTAGTCTCTAATCCAGTTTTTAATTAAAGTTTGTTGGCAAAGTTTTTCTTTTAGAAGGCCAAGGTGCCATATATTATTAAATTATGCTTCTCTGCTAAGTAAATGTTTTTTTTTTTTTTCGTTTCTGAATTCTTAAATTCCATTTTTTCTTATTTTGAGGGACTTATTACACTTTCAAATTTGGTATTGTCTAAATGCTTTTTAAATCTATATGAATGGTCCATTTTTGAGATAGGCAGGGTTTGTATTGTATATCATAGAAACTTTTATGTATTTGTTTGTTTTGATATTTTTTGATCCTGTCATTATCATTAGTAACATAACCCTTAAAGGAAACTAAGTAATTTGCTCTGTGGAATCTATTCGTGACAATATGTTGTTTGTGTTTTTTCTGAGCTTCTTCATTGAACCTCATTACGAGTTTTTAACTACAAGATATGCTACTAGCAGTGCTTTAAATTTGATGATATCATCATACATGCATATTGATAAAAATTATAAACAGAAAAATTGAAATAAGTATGGGGTATTTGCATAAAACAGCACGCATAATCGACAGTTTTAAATTCGGCCATATTTTTGTAAAAATATTTTTACTAATCAAACCTCATTATTATACATATTAAGTTAACTTTATACTTTTATCAATCAAAATGTAAAGAGTTTAGGTAAAGTTTTGCTGTTGAAATAATATTGGAATTTAAAAAGCATCTTAATATTACATTACTGACTGAAAATCTTTACCCATCTCTTAATCTTAGAAATCGTGTTTGGTTTAGCAAGAAATATAAGTGAATGTTTAAGACAGCATAGAACTGTTAATATAGAAAGTATAACAAACTTATTCTGAGCTCTCCGACTCTTAGACATTTAAAAGTTTATTTTCTTAGCTATGTTACTATTTGAGTGGAAAAGATATAGGATTGTTTCTCTGTGCTAAATTTTGTGTTGCATGCTTTGCAATAGCATTTGAATGATTTAAAGCATTTGTGTAGCACATTGTGAATACAATAGCTATAAATGTGATACAACCTTTCCTGTCTATGGAAAGGGATTAATGTTCTTCTGCAATGCCTTCTCATTTGACTTTGTTGCTGTAAGGTATTTTAAAAGCTTTTTTTTTTTTTTTTTCCTTTTGAGATTTTAGAGTATGTCCTAAAATCATCTCAGATATTTTTTATTCAGATAGCTTTGTTATTCCTTATAAACTTTTTTATTAAATAAAATTATTTTGAAGATTTCTTGGTGTTGTTCTTGCATCAGGAGCTCTTTTGTAATCAACTAAAAGAAGAAATGTATTACACTTGTTTTCTTTTTAAGTTTACCTTTAGTGTGAAACAAATTTACTTTTGTTTCCTTAAACTTTACGTTTTGTGTGAAAAATAAAATTGTTTCAAGCGCAAAATAGCAATGAAATTTTTCAGAATGTAACTCAGAGTTATAAGGATCTACTTTTTCAGTGCAAAAAGAAATGAGAACTTATGGATGCAAACACATCCGACAAAAGCCCATTTCTTAATTTTCTCAAAAATGGTGTTATTTATTAAAGCAATTATAGGCTAGAGAAATTTTGACCAATGCTTAAATGTAATACTGTACTTAATGTAACTTAGTGCGGCTAAACACAAATGTAATGCTTCCTGATTACTTTTTGTCATTTCATGCTTTTAAAGATGCCTGAAGTTATTCAATTACAGTTGGTAAATTAATTCTACCAATTTTTTGTATGTCTTTGTTTTAAGTAGCATCCCCCCCCCCCCCCATTATTTAATAATTGAAACACAGTTCTTAAGTAAAAATGTTTTCCGTGCTTTTCTTAAGATCTTTTTATTTCACTTCTTCAAAACATTCAATATTTTATATTGATTTGCCACATTTATTAGATGTTCATTTTTAACGTGTGCATTGTTGCAATCTGCATTCAAATTGGAAAGTTTTCTTTTCATTACTTAAAAAGGGATCCCAATGTTATTTGAAAATAAGAATTTAGTTGTGATAAAATCTATGCTTCGAGAAAGTAAATACTTCAGTTTATTGTAGGATGACTGTTGTGCAAATATGAGAATTGTAAGATTTTATCTGAAATGAAACAAAACACTGAAATTTTCATAAATAATTTAATAAATTAAAAATCACATTTCACATACAACAAAATAAATAATCACGATGCTGAAAATTCATAAATTTACAACCCATCAAAATAGTTCAAGGCCCCATGTAATTTTAATCTCATTCAAAGTTATGAAAAACATACGCACACTTCCGTAAATTTAATTATAATACAAAAATGAAATGGGAATTGACCAGACATCTTTAAAGATTATCGTACTAATTTAAGCAGGATGTAATGACTATCTGAAAATTCCTTCTCCTTTTGAAAATGTGTCGTGCTGTTTTTCACAACTGTGATTTTGTTCGAAGCATCACCAAAAGTTCAGTACCAGCAAACCATGCCATAGAATAAATAAATTTATTCTTCCAGCAAATTATGTAGCTAATTTATGAGAAATTTTCTTCTAAAACTAATGAAATGAGATATGAAAATAAATAAATAAATAATGATTAAAAATGGCAGAAACATAGAACCAGCATGTTCTTGCAATATGAAATGAAA
The DNA here is from genome assembly GCA_038502835.1 of Octonoba sinensis. Lineage (NCBI taxonomy): Eukaryota > Metazoa > Arthropoda > Arachnida > Araneae > Uloboridae > Octonoba > Octonoba sinensis. The sequence goes on from CM076599.1 coordinate 127,077,403, forward strand.
TTTTCTTAAAAAACAAGCAAATATACCTTGAATATAACTACATTTTTGTAGGGAACTTGAAAAGAGAGTTTTGTGACAATAGAGAACTTATATACACTAAGGCACAATTTATCTTGAAAATGTTTCATGACTTTGGTACTTTGAAAAAATACATTTTGAAAACTGTAAGATCTCTAATTAATTTTAATTTTTTCAGTTTTAATTTAAATGAAAGCATATTTATAAATTATTATATAGTTTAAGATAATTTTTAAGATAGGTAGAATAATACATGTTTCAAGGGAAATATTAACCTTTTCTATTATTCTCATGTTATTAAATCTCTTATACCATAGTTTGTGTTGTATGAGGAAGGATTTAAGAGATTAGCTCGATTTTGAACGAGAGAAAATTCGGTACTTTGATCCAAATACTCAAAAATCACTCAAGATTCGTTGCAGTTTACGGAAGTCTCAAGGTTTTCTTCTAACCTCTGAGCTCTTTCTCTGCTCTTTGGTGAGCGACAAAGTAAGATACGGTGCAGATGTAGATGACCAGAAGAAGAGCCGTCGTTACTCCGAGGGCCATCACTGAAGTTCTTGAAGCACATTCATCCAAAAGACCCACTGACTGTTGGACGACAAAGGTTTCTGCGTGAAAGAAAGGATATTTTATTGAGGAATTTCAAGTAAAAGGTAGATGATAAACCTATGAACGCTGCTTATTTTTTCCCCATCTCCATTTAGAAAATACTACCCTCTATTGACGAATCATTCTCTTGATGAATTCACATCCATTATGGTAGCAACAAAAAAGTTAAACGTTCATCGCACGTCATTGGTACTAAATAATTTGCATGCCCTCGTATTGCTAATCGCTCCTCCTTTTTTACTCCATCATTAAAATTACCTTTCACCCAGAGGCCCGTGTTTTTTTTTTTTTTTTTGTGGATTGCGCTATGACGTGAATTGGAACAGATAAATCTTCGCTGTTTCGCTGTTAAATAGATATCCATACAAAAGCTGTTTGATATCCATACAAAAGTCTGTTACAACAGACGTATTTTGTCGCAACGCAATGGCTGTGAATCCACGGTCTTTCAGAACTCAAGCAGAAACTCCAACAACATGAAATGTTGAACAAGCATAAAATGTTGCCTTTCTGAGCTTATGCATGTTATTAGTCCAAAAATATGTTTCTGGAATGCATGAAATATGTACTCACCGTTGGCAGAATGAGGGGTGTTCTGGAGCGAAGTCGAGACTCCCTCATCCCCAAAATCGAGGACTAGGATTTCTTTACTGAGGGTCATTTCCTCTTCCATTGTTTCGGAGGGAGATCGCTTTTTCCTTCCCCAAGATTCCTCACGGGCTAGACTGAGGTAATCTCCACATATGGCCTGGAAAAAAACATAGAAGACAGCTCAGTTTTTGCTCCCCGTTTCTATACTAATGTGATTACTTCAATAAATAATGAGTAGTGTATAATGCCAAATACCACTCGTACTCTCTCTCAAGAAAAATAGGTTAGTTAAATCAAGAATTTAATATGTTATTTTCCCGACTACATATCGGATAGTCCACCGCTTCTGCGGGTTCAAAAAATTTCTTGCTACGTTACTTTACTATGTGGCAAGGTAGAAAATTCCTTGCATTTTTGATGTATCTGTAGTTAGCTATATGGCATTCAAGTCTTGAAAAAAACCTTGGAAAAAATTGCAAATTATTTCCTTCTGAATATCATTAAGCTCAGAAGATATCTGGATGTATACTACGAATCCATTTAGATGTTCTATAGAGAGAGAGATTATTGATTTTGTAGGATTCCAGTTTGCTTTGCATGTTTGCACCCCAGCAGAATCCTGGTTATAGATGTAGTTTGCTGCATCAAATTACTTCAGGGTTAATATGAACTAAAAAATGAGAGTTATTAACTCCTTGTAATTGGTAGACTTTTATCAAATTTCGGAAATAAATATGTATATGTGTTACCATGCAGCTTTGAGTAATCTCCTGCTGCTAATTTTTCAAACTCTTAATCAATTTACTCTTAATTAAACTCCGTGGGCAGTTGATGAAATAACGAACCTGCATTACATGCATCAATATGTACAGTTTTGTACAGCCCTTCTCATATATTATTATAATTATTATTAGTATTAATACTTCAAGGTCATATAGTAGAGACTGTTGTTGAAAATAACTCCTTACCGGCTCACATTTGCCGACACAATATTTGACATTGCATTGGAAAATGACTCCATAGGATTCTGTGAAACGGAATGCTTCATAAGAGCTCTCCAAGGACTCTCCGTTCTGGATGAATCTGGGGAAAATAACAGGGTCCACTGGGCATCTACGTAGAAGATAAGATAACAATGAATTAAACTCACGTTATTAGTTAATTAAAAAGATAATTTCAGTGGCTACTCATTTCACTTATAGCAAAGTCTCTGCGTAAATAAATTTTCAACGAGAATATACATTTTCTTTTACATCGGCGATATTTAACCTGCGACCCGCTGAGCTTTTGCGAGTGGTCTAGTAAAGGCAGTGAAAATGCAGGGTGGGAGTAACAGGGTCTTGTAGCGCACACTGTACTGGATCGAATGTATAAAAATTTGGTTTATAATCACAGAGAATATGCAGTTTTAATTTCTAAAGAAGAAAAAGCTGTCCTTAGAAGGAATTTTAATGCTGTTCAAGAAAAAGCGCTATGTGTAGTGTGAAGATATCAGAAATAATATCACACAACTAAAAATTTTTTGATAGAAAACAACCTTTTCTTACGCACTAAAAAGGTAGAAAATAATTTTCCTATGAGCTTGGCAGAATTTCTGAATAAATTGGTCACATTATGGTTACAGTTTCTTATTCTTATAAAACGAAAAACGTTGGATGCATGAATTATTATGTTATGAATGTTTGTTTTGCAGAATCATTGATGTATATATAAAGTTTAAAGAAAATATACTATGCTAATCAATTATTTTTGATGCATGTAAATTTTTGAAAATTTTCTATGACATGATCAGTATAGATGGGTATAGGTTAAATGAATTCTGATCAAAGTTGTTATTATAATCTGTTGCATATAAACATAGATTGTGTTTATAGAAGTATTTTCATCCTAAAATTTTGTTCAAGCTATGTATAGTTCAATTCATTTAGAGTAATCCCATTCATATATCCAATGAAGCAAATTGACTATTATATAATGAAACAGTATTAACCAGGTTTTCTGTCATAGAAATTTGAGTATGTTAGAAAAATCTTGATGTGTGAGTACATGCGCCCAACGTTTTTTCGTTTTCTAAGAATTAGAAACTCTTAGTACCATAATGTGACCAATTTATTTAGAAATTCCGCCAGGCTCATAGGAAAATTATTTTCTACCGTTTTAGTGCGCAACAGAAACATTGTTTTTAAAAAAAAATTTTTTAATGTATGTGATATTATTTTCTTTTTAGTTTTTGATGGGTGAAATTTCGCCCATAATAAAAAGGCGTCGTCTATCTATAATTAAATGATACTGTAAACCATAACTAAAAAATCTATGCACAATTTCGTTGGTGTGTTCCGATTTGTCACCAACGACTAATTAAAAAAGTCGAATCGTAGCGTGTTGTCATTCGCCACGTTATTTGAAATCTAGAATAAACCATATGGGTATTCCTTTTCTGGCGATATTTATTTAAATGCTATTGCTAAATCAAGAAAGTCGTTAAATCGGAAAGACAATACTTTTATCAAGTTTAATCTCGAATTTAAATCCTATTGCTAATTTGAGAAAAACGTTAAATCGAAGATAGGCTTTATCAGGGTTCCCACTGGGGAAAAATACAAGGTGGGATTTCCCTCCTTGACCAAAATTTTAACTGGGATTTTTAAAATTTAAGCGCAAACAATTTTTTTTTTGAGTGGGATTTCAAAAAATATTGCGGGGATCGCGCGGCCTAGCGCGAAGCCTGGGCTAAAATTGTTTTTCCGCTGAAAACTAAACTGATGTCTCTCTATATGGAAAATAAGTTTAATATTGAAATTAAGTTAACAATATTCACCCGGAGTTGAGGAAACTGATAATCATTATTTTTGGATCAAGGTAAGCCTTAAGAAATCAAACTATTATAGCTCATAACTTAGAAAGTTCGAGCGAATTTCCTCTTGTGTGGAAAAATCAGCGCTTTCGATCGATATATTATATAAATATGTGCAAGGTTTTTCCACCCCCATATTGGGGAATTTTTGTGGAAATGTGCGTAAAATTGGAATAAAAAAAGGAACTACCTGTCGGATTTTTTATGCGTGGTAAAATATTGCATTGTCATCCTGTTCTGAGCTATATGTAAAGTTTCGGGATAATAGCTTATCGGGAAATGGTCGAAAATTCGATTGAAAAATTCCGCGGACAGACAACAAAGCGAATTAAGAAAAACGTTGTAAAATAAAAAGAAAGGTTGAGAGAATTTTCGTTACTTATATGCAATCTGTTCTATCAACGGAGGTCAAAGTATGTTGCTTTCTAGTTCAAAAAAAGGAGTAGAAAAAAAAAGCGCAACTTGATTTAACTCCTGCACTAGAAATTACATAATTGAAGGTTGAAGGTCAATTCAGGGGCGCCCTGATGGGAAATCTCCGTAATCTCCCAAAAAGTTTCCTTATTCAGCGCAGTTTCCTCTGACTATTTAGAAAATTTGAAAGAAAAAAAAAAAAAAAGATTATTTTCATTAGTCAGCCATCTGGAAAAGTGTTGTAGAATCTTTTTCATTGCTTTTGTCAACATGCCTAATTTCTCTTCTCATTAGCTTTAGGTATGTGCATGATCGTATTTCATGATTCGGTAAATTGAGATTTTCGGCCTTCCAAAAATGAATAGATCGAGGTCAATTACACTGATGGACCAAAGTGATGTAGACATAGGTTCTTAAGTCCAGGAAATCACGATCCCTCAACCGATAACGTACCAGCTTTGCGGACCCCCCCCCCCCCCCCTCCTAAAAAATACGTGATACATTTAAATTTTATTTTCTAATATATATTTACACATAGTTCTAGATATTTATTCTTTTTTTATATGTACTTTTTAGAACTACTGCTTGGTTTTCATTACTTAACTTTATTATTTTGAGCAGTAGTAATACATATTAATTAAAAAATCAATACCTATGAATAAATGTTGTCAAATTATTTTTATTAAAAGTTTATTAATAATAACGAGCATATTTTAGTTTTTACCACGGACTCCTATTATGAGCTTGCGGACCACACTTTGAGAAACTCTGATGTAGAGCGAATAATATCAAACGAAAAGACTTTCTTTTTTATGTTCTGAAGATTAGCATGTTTATAATTGAAACATTGTTAAATAAAAAAAGGTTTTAGACAATTTTATTTACCCTCTGTCGTCGATTATTTCAAAAGTGCTCCTTCCATCTTTAGCCATGGCAAAACAACTGCGGGCGAAGATCCCGTAAGGTGCTGTAAATTAAAAATAAAAATTAAATGTGTTCAATAATTGAATTGGAGATCATTTTTTAAAAATTTTATTTGAGACCTTCACTTTTATACATAGCATCGATTTTTGTCTTTACAATAATCGTTGCTACGTATATTTATTTGTTATACATGGTATGGACTGCACAATACATAAATGTACGTAATATATTTCAATTAGTTATTACAGCGTATTAACTAATAATGACGCTGGTCAATACAATGTTGTTAATAATCCTAAAGCGAAGCTGAACCGAGCATTTTTTAATGCAGTAGAGGTTGAGAGTTGCTTTATCGGAATGTATCTGAAAAAGTGCGTTTCTTGTTTTTTCCCCTTACAAAAAAAAAAAGCGTAAATATGTGCTTGAAAATTTTTTTCAAACGAGAGCTAAGTATGGAATTACAGTTGAGAAGAGAACTTACTGTCTTTCGGGATCTCGATGTGGAATGTGAGTCTGTCTCCAATGCGGACGGTGCTGGCCTCTCTACCGTCCTGACCCAGGATGACGATCTGTGGCAGGGGTGCTTCGGGGGATCCGGAGATTTCCAGGGTGGCAGGATCTCTGCAAAGGCAGCAAAGGATGAGGAAGAGGAACAGAAGTTTCCCTAAAGTGTCTCGGAGATTTGTAGATGGGTCTTCGCTCGTGGGTGTTTAGACAACAATAGCTGCGAGCGGTTCAGATATACTGCGCACTTAATTTTCAATTGTAATGTAACAGTAAAAATAAAATAAGTAAATAAAAGGAATTTTAAAGCTATAGAAAAATAAAAATATCAGCTCTACGTTCGTCGCTGGAGGCAATCTTATGTATCTCAAATTAAGAGATGAAATACTCTTCACAAATTCAAAGCACTTACTCATTTTGACAAAGAAATGAAATAAGATTTCGCGGGAGATCTGGCAATACCTCCTATCTACAAATTTCTCGATTTTCAGATTTTTCATTTTTATTAACTTTATTGAGTTAAATAAAATTACTAAAAAGGAAAATCGATAAATCTGTAGATAGGAGGCATTTCCAGATCGCTCGCGATTTGTTTTTGAGCAAGATTTTCTTGCTCAAAAACAAATTAGGACAATCATATAAGGCTCAGTGATAGCATCATTCAAGGAAAAACGTCAAGGTGGTTTTTATGATTTTTAAAAACTATTTTTAAAAAATGCGATTAAGTTTGCGACATTCACTTTCAAATAGGAATTAACATATAATCAGGAATGTAGGGGAAATAACATTATATGAAGGTATTTACATGAAAATTGAATAATTTCTAATGTAATATTTAAAGAGATTGATTCAATTTTGACGGTAGCTAATAACTTTGCACAAAATTCAGATTTGTGCTTGCAATTTTTGTAAAAACAACCGTTCTTATGATTTCAAATTTTGCAAAAGACCCTTTATGGGAAAAATAGGATCTTGTACCTGAGAGCCATAGTATCTTAAGTCCTTTTTTTTTTTTTTTTTGAGTTTTTGCTATGTTAAAAGAGAAAAATTTTTAGTACTATACGACTCGACTTTTCCGTGCGAGCCTTAGAATAAAGATTGATGGGAACTTTAAAAGTTCGGAACCCTCATGTAGCTAGTGGCTTCGTCGACGAAAATTGGACTTAAGATACTATGGATGTCAGGTATAGAGATTGATGAAAAGTTTCTCACTAGCTCCTGATTGATCTATCATTGTGATAAATTATTCAAAATAATTATTAGCTCAAAAATCTAATATGCAACTGCTCCCAGATGATATAAACCGAAAAGTACAAAAGTTCAATGCTTACCTCACAGGTATCATTCCGAACGATATATTTCGTGACGTAGTTTCATAGGTACATCGAACGTTGTACATCTTATCCGCTTTTGTGAGCACTACGTTGTGGTGCTGCAGAACGACTGTATTCGTGTACACTCCCGCCTGAAAAGGAATTTAAAATTAATGAGACACACTGAAAAGAAATATGTTGCTGAGATTAAATATTATGGCACTCTTAAGTCAAAGCCATATCACTCTCGTTTTGTATCATACTGCCGCAGCCCCCTTCCCCTAAATTCGCCGAGATAGAGTTTTTCATTTTCATTTGATATTTAGTGAATACAGTTTTAAATACGGAAATAGAGGCCTTTTCTCTGAAAATAACTATAGCTTTCATTTGATAATATAGACTATACGTCAAATACAGTAAAACTCCTTTATAGCGGACACCAGCGGGACAAAAGTATTTGTTCGTAAATAGAGAGGCTTCCGCAAAAGAGGTTTTTTTTGGGTCAATGCTTTACTGGCAAGTAATTAAAAAATCTGTCCGTCTATGAGGGGTGTCCGTTAGGAGGAGTTTTACTGTAGAAAAAAAACGAAAAAGGAAACTAACATATTTTACGCTTTTAAAATGAACTTCGCCAAAGCGTCATTTAAAAAAAAAATTCAAAAACAGCTATTCCATTTCAATAAATAAAATAAGTAAATACATATATAAAAAAAATCAGGTTGGGGTCTTTTGACCGTTTGTAAATTTTCATAATTTATACACCATGTAAATAAACCAAAATTCTAGTTTACTATAACACATGACTCCATAACGTATTAATGATGTAGTTATTGTTAAATAGTTATACAATTATAACACATTTTTAAAGTGGGATCAAAATTGAGAACTGTTCCAGGGTGACAAAGATGCCTGAGGCTACAAATCGGCAAAATTGGGACTGTTGTTCACAGAAACCTGCGATGTTTGATTGCTATATACTTGGATGTTTCATGCAGTTGTTATCCAAAAACTGTTATAAATATTTATTTATTTATTAAGGTAAAAATGCATATTTTTCGCTAAAAAATAGTAATCATCCAAAAATTTTATTGTTATTGCTTATTATCAGTTTATTTCTTTATAGGTCTTTCAAGCATTCGTTTCATATTTACGTTTTATAGTCAGTTTATATATCATGCTTTGTTTTTGGAACTTAAATGGGTTACTTGAAATTACGGAATAGGTTTCGTCTGAAGAACGCGAGGCGAAAAATTAAATGGCTTTGACTGCAGTACCGATCTAAAAATCCGTTTTCAATTAAAATGTTTCTTTATCTTTTTATTTATTTATTTATTTTTTACTTACCAGAGATTGGGTGTTGCAATCTTGCCCGGAAAGGGAAAGCTCTAGTTGGAAATTCTGGCTGTTGTGAATATGGGCATTGCAAGTCTCGCTTCTCCCCAACGCGTACACTCGGCCATGAAAAGGGCGGGAGGTCTCCACAAACACAACAATCTTAGTATCACTGCAACGTATTTTCACTGCAACGACAGAATAAGGAAGGAAAAAATCATTTTATGCAACTCTATTTTAGAAGCACAGTATAATGAAATGTACTTGGCGATAATATTCTTTTCACTTTAGTCAATTTTTTATAATAATTCTTCTAGATTTACTAAATTTTTAATATTAGACATTTCTTTTACAAAAATTTGGTATTCAGTGAAATCTCCTCTTGATGACGGAATATTTTTTGGGAAGTAAGAAAAATAGTCGTCGGTTACATAGAATATTTGTTTTACAAGAAAAACAAAATTACATTAAAAATTATTACGGTTCAATTACACCATACCATTTTTCAAGAAAAAGTTATTTGGAAAATTGGACAATTTTCCGAGCAACAGATCGGCAATGCAAACATTTAGGGAAGCGGTTGAACGAAAGCTGAACCTAAAAAGATTCTCTTGTGATAACCCTCAGTCAAACTCATTGCCAGAATCATTAAACAGCGCGTCTGCAGATTTTCAAAATATACTTTATATTTAAACATTCCACAACTTTCAAATACGTAGTAAGTTTGCAATTCACATATTTTCCAAACGTTTAATTAATTAAATTTTAAAAAGCAAATTTGAGATGCCGAATAATCGTGCAGCAGCCGGATCCAATTCTGGATATTTAAAAACCTGCCAGATACCGAATATCCGATGTCTTCTGGGGGACCGGTCTCGTCAGATGGAACATTTTCGCCATCTATCGTAATTTTCCTGACTTTTTCGTTACTTTCGTGACCGATTTCCAAATTCGTGCCTTCCCGGGGATTTTCGTGACCTATGTGCATTCTGAGAAAAATCTCGCTCTATGGTTGCAATATAAACAAGTTCTTTGTTCAAGGTCGCTGTAAACCGTAGTTAAAGTGAAACATACGCGTATACGCGAACAGATTGCGCTCGTCAAACTATACTCGTATATCGTCTATGCTAGTTCATCTATCGCACGCAAAGTCGTAATATCATTCCTTTTAAGAACCAACGACCCAACCTACATTACGGCGTTTCATAAGAAAAAAGATTAAACTTTTATACTGTTTCTCAAAATGAGTTGCGCCAATTAGTCTTGTTAAAGCAACGTTTAAATACCTTCTTCGTGAATGGCTTTGTATTTTGAAGGAGGAAAAATTTGAGAGTATTTCTTGAGTAAAAAAACATTTTTCTTTTTTTTTTAACATTCTTTACTGTTACAAGACCAGCACTTTATGAGGTCGTTTGTCGTCTTCCGGGTTTATAGCAACAGCCTGTTCAAGCTGTTAAGTTGAAAGATGCTAACATTAAAGGCAATTTATGATGCTGGAAAGAAATGCTACCATTAATGGCATATTACCACACATCACAGAAAGTTTCCCGGAAGATCGTCAAGCATTACATTTTTTGTTTTATTTATTCTATTATTTTCCAACATTTGAGAAATCTGTTAATATATTGTATGGAAGCAAGTGATTGATGTGACCGATTCTGCCGCCATAAGAAATGTACAGACAGAACTATTTTTTTTTGCTCTTTGATGCAGTATAATTTTCATAATGAACCGTCTATAGAACCTGTAGTATTTTTGTAGCTTTTTTCCAAAGTGATGTTTTTTAATTACTATTGTATTCCTATTCTAATTATTCCATTCTGTAAAGCTGTGGTAAGCAGTTCTGTTTCTGGGTACGTCTGACTAGCATAATCTGTTGAAGTGGCCGTTCGAAGCTGTTGAGGACCTATGATATACATACATATACATTGCATATATATATATATACATACACTACCGCTCACTACTCTTGTTTTTCAGTTGTTTTTTTTCAATAAACATTCAAAGAGATGGACTTCTACGTGAATGTAATATTTTATTCAAGCAAAAAAAGAAAAGGTATTTCATCTCATAATTTAGCACACACATCAGAATTTTGTCTTCAATCATCTCGTCGTCAAAGTGACTACCTTTAGAAGTGACCACCACCGCACACACGCAGACAATTATATGGGTCGTTTGGTCAAAATTTCGAATCCAGTGTTGCTCGAACTGCATTGAATCACCTCCTGCAAGTAATTTTGACTTGTAATGTTTAGGTCTTTGATACATATGTCCAGATGGCCCCAGATTAGTTGAATTGGATTGGGCTCTGGGTAGACCAAACCATATTTTGGAGTGCTTGTTGTTTTGTTTTGATTGAGCATACAAATTGCACACATTGGACGTATGTTTCGAGTCGTTGTCTTGTTGTAGAATGAATCGCCGACTAATAAAACGAGTGCCAGAGGGAAAAGCATGCAGCCCAAGGATGATGTGGTATCGTTTGGAGTTCATGATTCCATATATTTTCACAAGACCACAACTACAAAACCACCAAAGCTTCCCAAACCATGACAGAACCCTCGCTATGATTAATAGTTGGGTACAAACGGTATATACATACGTTGCGCTGACTTACAAGCACGACGAACAAACTGACGAATTTCGATTCGTCAGTGAAAAGTACCTTTTCCCACTGATCACGTATGCAATTCTCGTGTTTTGTAGCCCGTTTAAGTCTTTTCTTTTATTAATCTGCCGAAAAAGTGGTTTCCTTGCTGCTGCACAACCCTTTAAAGACAGCGGCAGCTGCTTAGAGGCGGCATTGGACTGTAGATATTGATACTCCAGTTCCTCCTGCTTCAATCAGTTCAGCACGAATTTGACAGGTTGTTTTGAACTTATTTCGTTTGGATATCACTCTAATGTACTTACCTTCCTGTTTTGCAACTCTGCAAACAACCAGTATCTCGGAAGCTATGACCTTCTGGTCTTGGAGCGACAATCACAGAACATTTTTCCATTGGCAACTCCTTTCGAGTAGCCATCGGGAAACAAAAATAACACCCTTGTTGAAACAATAACACGGAATTCCTAATTAGCAAATTCTCTTATATAGTCTTGCTTTAAACAGGTTGCTAACCGGTTTTGCTTTAAATCTAAGCATGCGCACATTCACTTAACATCTATTTCGTATGCTTATGATGTAATTTTTTTAAATAAAAAGGAGGTGTGTTGAAATTAATGAGCAATGGTATATAATCTATCAGCAACTTTCTTTGAGATGTTTTTATGCGCATATTTTGAGCTTCAACTCTTAAAACTTTAATTTCACCCTTATTATGGAGGTTCTCTTGTAATGAAATCTAAAAAAAGCTTTTTTATGAATTTTAATTAAATTTTTAAAATAGACACTTTTAGTTTCAGGAACTCCGCATAAAAACCCATACAACGAATGTTCTTTTCATATGTTACGCTATAATTTTTTCCCACTCAGAGATATGCAGATAAGTATAAAATTATTTGACTATTTTGCACATTTGATCCGGAGGTTCCGTTTTTTTTTTCAAAAATAACACTAAACCAAATCCTTAATCAGGACATAGTATAACGAAACTGACTGTTCTAAAACAAGGTATATTAATATTCTCACCGTCATAGCATACTCCGTAGGCATCACAAGAGGGGTCTTGCTCATCGGCCATCATGGCTGCCGTTTTCGGGGTGGTGATCTGGAATTGCTCTGGTTTCTGCTCTGGCACTTGCGGATTGAAGGTTCCCTCTGATGGACCTAACGAAATTATTTTAATAAAAGTCAATAAATTTGTATCACAGCTTTAGAGAAGAGTATTTTGAGATGTCTGACAGTAGTTTGTGAAAAATGTTTAGCGGTAGACGTGATATGTTACTCGAAGATTATCCGAGTTTCCCCTAATAAACCCAAACCCATAAATGTTTTCCCGACAACATGTCAACATGTAATCTAAAAATGTCGACGTCTGTGCCTCAAAGTACTAGACTTATGTCAGTATTCTTCTTCCGTTTTGTCAAATGAATTTCGAAACCTCATTCACTTGAAATAATAGTATTTCAGTGAAATTAACTCTTTCAATAAAAGCAAGCTAGTACGGCATAAATATAAACTATTTTTCTGTCACAATAACCAGAAATTTAATCCCCAATTTTAATAAAAAACACATTTTTAGCCATTTATTCTCTAGACGAGACTTATTCCGTAACATTATTACTAACTAGTGCTGAAAAAGTTTTAGACTATGACACTCATAGTGAATTAATTATGCAGTTATAGTTAAATAGCTATAAAATTATAATTCATTTCTAAAGTAGGGAAAAAATTCAAAACATACTGTCCTTGAGAGACAAAAATGTCTGAGGCTACGAAATTGGAAGTGTCCCCAGAAATCTGGGACATTTGGTAACCACGTGCTTAGATATTTTTCTGTCATAGCTCAATTCTCTTTCACTGAAAAGCTCTCGTAACTCTGAAACATGTACCCGAAGTTTTCATTGCAATTTTGTGTCAGTCGCGAGTAGTAATCTTGTCGATGCCTGACTCTTAGAACCATACTTTTTATTGCTTTTCATTTCTATGTTTTTAATCGGAACTGGTATATAGAAAATTGGAATTCCTTTTAACTTTTTTTTCCTTTTAACAAATGTATGCCATAAAAATTTTGCTACTGTGTTTATAATTTACTAACTCTGCTATAATTTCGGAATTTCTTTCTTTAGCAAATGTCCTAAAGAGTTGATGTTAAAAATCGCGTTTCGATATTGCAAGAATAATTATTATCAGAAGAATAATTAATCGTTACTTTTGCTCAAGAGGACACAGTATACGAAAATGTAAATTTTTATTCTTACCAGCTCCGCATACGGTCTCAAGATAGAACCTAGACCTTTCTCCTGCGCCGGCAGGCTGCGGGCTCTCAGTGGTCAAATCTTCAGTACCACCGGGGAAAGCTGTGTGATCGAGGTGGTAAAGGACGCAGAGGGCCTTTCCTGGTCGAGTGTCTGGTTTGAAGAGAACCGATCGGCAGAGGAACACTTCTTCAGAAGAGCACTGCTGCAAGCAATCTTGGCGATTGTTCACCTGGGGAAAAAATATTGAAAAATAGCTTAAGAGACGAACTATTCATAAAAAAGCAAACAAAGATCAGATGATCGAACCACGACTTAACAGTAACGTATTCTGTAGAAATTGGAACGTCCCGAGCTCTAATTCTGCTATTGCAGTTGCTACTTTGAGGAATGAAGAGGTGAAGCGGTTATTTTGACACGTTGTCTAAACGAATTTATTGATAGAAGTTTTCCAGGTCTTTTCCTGTTCAACATGCAAATGGAAAGTAGCCTCCCTTAGAAGATCTACAGGAACACAGGTTTCCCACAAGTTGATCTGAATAAGGGGGCGGGGGAGAATTTCTAAACAAACTTAATCTGGCGCGGAATAACCCCTTAAGACTTTTGAACCATTAAAATAATAACAATAATATTTACATTAATATGAAGAATAATAAGAATAATAAAAGTGCCCAATTATAAATAAGTGACACATAGTGCTACATGCTAGCTTTATTTTTGTTCAATTCTTAACTTTGATTTTACTTTGATCTTAAAGTAAGAAAAATGCAATCTAGTAAACATTTATTATTTGTATTTTTATTGCATTGTATTTTGATACTGGAGACAGTCGCATGTTTAGTGGTGCCTAACGATAGCCATTATAAAAGGGCTGTATGCAAAACAAAAATACGGGGCATGAAGTAATGATTCCAAACAGATCGGTCGTTAAGAGTAGGAGTGGGAAATGTTCTTCATAAACCTGGATATACAAGGAAGGCTGTATGTTTCAATATTTTTAGGGTAATACTTGTTTTGAATTAAATTTGACAAGCTGAATTATATTTTTACACATGGGGACTCATTTTCTACCGTCATTCTGTACTTGGTTATAGCTGTTTTTAAACAATTCTATTGAGAAATTTCTTTTGATTTAATTGTAGTATCATAAAAGTTGTAAGCAGGTTCCCAAAAATAATGAATATTGCCACTAAACAACATATCCGATGAAGTACGTAACTATGTGAAATTGCTTTCGTAACCTATTAAAACAAAAGTTGTGAGACATTACTCTAAAAAAATCATTAATCTATGCGGCTTTCATTAAAATTACGGTTTTAGCCATAAAATCTTTCCTGATAAATCGAAGTGCAGCAAAGTAAACCAAAGTTAACGCCAAAATGAAACTACTATATCCTTAATCTAAGTGGAACTGAGGCTATCATGTGAATAACGGGTTCAAAAGAAATATATATATAAATAAAAACAAAAATATTTAGTCAAAACTGTCAGTAAACAAAGTAAACATCTGGAAAGACCCCCCCCCCCCCATCTCTACTAGTTCGTCGTTTACAAGTATTGTTGCGACAGATTAAATATATATATTAGTATATAAGTGTATAAGGCCGTGGTAGCCGAGTGGTCAGAGCGTCAGACCTCCACCTGGAAGGTCACGCGTTCGATACCCGCTGAATACATGTAAAATCCGTGGACCCTTCTACCTCGCCCCGTGCGCAAGCAATCCTCAGGCCTTGGCTAACAGGTAGGGGTCTGGTGGAGAAAAGTATATAAGTGTATCTTAGAATATGAAATTATTTCAATACGATGTTATTAATTTGGATTGACTGGGCCGGAGGCCACTAGAATGAAGAAAAATCCGGACTACTCGAAAAAACTTCGGAAATTGCGTACATGAAAATGAAATAAGTAAAAATAAACTAATAAACTCACCACTATTTGCTTGTCTGGATAATAGTTATATTGGACGTAGCTAGTTATTGCAGCTTGGGAAAGCCCCACTTGCAGGTAATTATAGTGCTTTGGTCCGGGGCATATCATAGCAGCTGAAAGGAAATTAATTACCAATCATATTTAGTGATTTTCAATATGATTCAATGATTCTGTCTAATGTAAAGAGTTTATACTAAAATTCAATTTCTATAAAACTGTTCTATGGAAGGTGGTTTTCGTTAATTCAACTTTTTCTGTTGCTTATTAAAGATTTCTGCTTACACAAGGCTACTGTTAATGATTCATTTCCTTTCAAACTTTATACTAATTGAAATATTACTTGTACAAATATGGTTAATTCATGAACGGAACCAAAAACTAAATGAGTTTGTGTCGTACACCGTACAAATGTTTTACGTACGTTCCTGGGGTCACATGATCCCCAATCGCAGTCGAGTTCGTTCTATATTTCTACCTGTCAATTGCTAACGGCCTTCGGCAGGATATGATAGAGAGCTTTGCAGCTTTGATGCGTTTTTTGACCAGTTGAAATGTTCTTGGCCTTGAAAGTGTGTAAACATAAGTTTTAAAGTATTCCTATTAATACTGAAAAAAAAAAAAAAAAACGTCTACAGATAACTTTAAGACCAAGAACTTAGTTTTTAGTAGTAACTTTTAAGTACAACAGGGCGTTTCTAAATTACGAAAGGTCACATCAGGAGGGCAAAAAAGAACTGCGCTTTGCCACATCAGCCTAAAGTCATCCCAATAAACTGGTAATGTGGATTGGATATAAATATATAATTTATATTAGGTATTATAAATGGCATTTATTTGAAGCCATTCTCACCAGGCAAGCAGAAATTCTCCAAATAATCGACTCCTTGCGAGTCGACAAGGTGTGAATCGGCACCAGGGCTCCTGCGGTCGAACTCGCTGAGGTGACACTCGTGAGTGACGGCATTGAACTCGACACTTCGGCACACGAATCGGGACTCGGAGAGGCAGGCAGACAGGCAGGACTCCCGGTTGGAAGTGAAGATGATGGCGTTGTCTAAACCCCGGAGAATCTTATTGGGGATCCATTCGAAAGACCACAGACGATCACACAGGTGGTCTGTCACGGGAGAGAGAAAAGTTACATCAGGGAATATAGGGAATGTATTAAGCTTTATTTCGACGACTTGAAACATATTACTACTCATGCCCGACTGTAGGGAGACATGTTTTTAAGGTGCAAAATTTCGAATTAAAATTTGCTGACACGTGTGTCGAAGATACAGGAGTACTCCCTAAGAGACTTTTGACGTAAAGATACCGCAGACTCTACCGGAAAATAATATTTTTTTTTTTTTTTTTTTGCTCATACTATTAAGTGCGTCAAATTTATGCCACAACATCATTTTAGAAACTAGGACTACCTAGCGGCTATCAAGGTAGAGCTTCTCAAACTTTTTTTACAGCTCTTAAAAAAAAAAAAAAAAATCAAATCATTATTTACACCTTGGCAACCGTTAGATAGCCCCAGTGTCTGGAAAGATGCTGTAGTACTAAGTAGAGTTGTTGGCAAATAGTTGACTTACTTGACGGTATTCAGTTGACCTGAAGTTTTGATTTTTTGTCATTTTAAAACTTGGAAAATATATATCCAACCGTCTATTCTTCAGATAAATATACCAACAAATTCTCCATATTTTTAACTTCATTTTCTATATTTCCAGAGAGCTCAATGTCTATTACTTTTAAGAAAGAAGCACTTCGTAACTTCGGAATGTGTATATGAGATTTCCGGTGCAAATTCTTTCTCTTTCTAATGGGGCTGCGTATAGTCACTACAGCAACCTTTGCAGACCTAGTGCATTCCTCGGAAATTGGAATATAATAGTTTATATATAATTTCATTATTTGTTTTCCTCGGACATGGGGCACATCCACATCCAATGAACACAAAAGTACAAATTAGATTTAAAAGGATCTATATTTTTATTTAAATTTATATGTACATATATAGTGCAAAGTATCAATATCTGAAAGCAATTAATAACAATAATAAACTTCTGCAAATGAAATAATGAATAGCATAGAAATATTAAAGTTAATAAATATGCGGTTTTAGAATTTGAAATAATAATAGATAAATAAATAAATAAAATAAAAAGAAACTGGTCCATTGTGTAGAGTTGGTTGTTTAAAAAAACTGACGAAGATTGTGCTCACATAATACTTATATATGAGTAAAGGTTAATTGGTAATCAATTTCTACATTTCCAGGAGCAACAGCTGAATCAATATTAATGTGTAGGACATCACATCAGAGTGGAGGGCATTTTCATAGTTTTTCCTGATCCAGATGTATCTTTAAGAACTTCAAGGATTTCTCTTTCAATTATGTCTTTGAATAATTCATTGTCGGACTGCAACATTCGCTGACTTTAACTTACTTTCGCTTCGTAAAATTTCTTATTTTCATCGTTTTCTTGATTAGTACTCAGATTTCCTTCACATTTTGGTAATTTTATTTGATGAAAGTGTTTTCCTTATGTTCTTTTGACTGAGGTAGTATAAGAAAGCGTAGTTTCAGGGGGTAAAAGGTAATTTATATCAATTTAATTTAAGCAACAAAGGTCACTCCACTGTATCTTGAGGCTACTGCACAATGGTCCACTTTGTAAGTGCATACACTTACTTTTTTAATTGACAAGCATATAAAGCAATCTGCACATAACAAGAAAGGTTTAAACAATATTTTAATGTTTTCAAACTACATTGCTTTCTATCCTTTTTATAAAAGAAAAAAAATACGTAAATAAAAGTGAACCACTGTGTCTCCACTTCCCCTATATATATATATATTAGGGTGGAGCGTAAAAATATTTTTTAAGAAATTATTTCTTTGCTAACGCAGAAAGCTGTACAATGGCATTAGAAACACACATACCAAAATTAAAATTACTCACGAAATATCTTACAGTTCCATTTGGAGGCTAAAATATGCGATAATAGCCGAATAATATGTGGATTTAATAACTTAGGTGAATTTTTAACCTTTTGACCCCTTCCTTACTGCCTCACATACTACGCCAGCTATGCTCTTATTGTTAGTAAGGAAATCTCACGAGATTATGTTCGTGTACCAGTGTAATCGTTTAGAAATATTGCCCTCAGAGCTTTGCCATTATTGTGATTTATAAATCGTACTGTTTACAAGGGTACCCAGCGTAGTAACTTTAACAAACCGCTTCAGAATTCTTTTTACGTAAATTTTCAACATATTTCCTCGACAGTTTTTATATCATTTATTTTTTTGTTTTATTTTAGCAAATCGCTTTAGAAACATTTTTTCTGAAAATTCCAAAAATATTTGTTTGAATATCTTTTATATCACTTTTTTTTCTCATGAAGATGAATTGTATTCTTTGCTTCAAAAACCAGAAAAAAGCTGTTCTACAAGGAAGTACCTTTCGGCAGAAAGTTTGTGCTCGTGTGGAAAAATGATTGATTTGTTACTCTGAAAAAAGAAGGGGGGGGGGGGGAGAAGAAATAATGTCTCAGAAGAATCGACTCGTGAATGGCATTTACGGCTATTACTATCATGCCATTGATTGAAATTAGTTGAAGAGCATTGAAAGGCTAGATTGAATCTACCTACTGCTCAAATGAGTGCAAAAAATGACGTGAAAGATTCATCGATCTTTGATTTTTAAAGATGAGTAGAAAAGTGGAATGAACATTAAGGTGCCTTTTGGAAGAGTACTTGTAAAACTATAATTACGAAAAGGCCTTTCATTTTGATTGGATAATTTGCTTTTCGGTTTAAGTGACATTTTTAAATGGAGATACCATTTGTGAGTCAAAGAATTTTTGATTTTTCTTGCTTTTTGAATGCTCTGCTTGCTTCTGCATAAGTGAGTAAATCTTTGAAGGTAGAAATTAATACGGATAATTGTACAAATAACAATACGGAATAAATTAATTATTATTTATATGAAATTAATTGAAAAGTTATAAGTGACCACTTATAACTTTCCATCAGCCAGTAAACATTTTTTTTTTTTTTTTTTGATGGAGAATACCACTAGAAGTCCTCATTCCTGTTTCAGCAGCTTCGCTATCATGTAGCTTAAGTGTCATCATTTAGTTTTTGTTTAGGAGTCATTCCAAAAATCTAAGCTTGGCGGTCCAGTAAATAGATTTAAATGGTGGCTCAGTTTTTGACTATCAAAAGAAAAATAAAACTTCACGGAATGTAAGAGGATTTTTTATTCAGTAAATATTTACAGAAATATCAACGTCAGTCGACTTGATAATTGTTTGAATAAAACTTAATAACTACTAGGACAATTGTCTTGCTGTCGTTTTAAACCCTTGGTGGGTCTTGGGAAGAAAGCTTCACTTACATGATCTAACAAAATTCACCTGCACAGCAAGTGCAAAACCTATTGTAATATATTGGTTGTGCTATTACAACGAAGTCAGTTATAATGTCAGTGTAGAAAATCATAAATCATAGATTGTTTCCAATTATAGATGATGTAGAAAATATAGCACAAAAGGACAAGAAAAGAGCGCTCGCTACATGCGTGCAAAATGTGATGTACCGCTGTGCGTTGTAACAAACTTCTCATTTTTCATGGCCAATAACCACCGTTATGTTGAATTTTCTCCATGATTATGTGGTCTCCATGACTATGTGTTGGACAGTTTTCTTCCGATCCCTGAGAAACTTAAATGTGAGCATAAAATGCGGCAAAGTAAAATATATTTTCGGTTATGCTATTGCTTAATTGATAATAAAACAAAAAATGTGATGAATTCCCATGAAAGGGTTAGGAGATACTGATGCAAATGCGAGCAAAAAGAGTGTAATCTATAATATTTAGCAAAAGTTTGGCAAAAAATTAACGTTTTCATTCTTTTTTGTCATGTTTTCCAATTGTGCGCCATCTCTACCGGCTTTACTTTTTACTTGAAACGCTAAGCTGAGTTAATCTTAGTCTTAAAATCAATATATGATCAGACATTATACTCTTTTAAAAGCTATGGAATTTTATAGAATAAACAGAAATTCCTTATTGAATTATTTTTAAAACAGAACTCAGAAAAACTGCTTTTCCATTTTTATTTATTTCACAGATTTGCAGACCTATTATTCTGAAAGACGTCTTTTATTTTTACCTGAATTCACATGCATCTTTGTCAAGTAGTAAGTGTGCTTTCCCCTCTTGGGTGCAGCGTTGGTTTTCCCAGCTGCAGTGTCATTGCGCAGTGTGCAGCTGGTCTCTGGCATGCCGTCCTGTGGACGTACTGCATAGTCGAAAGCCACAGCCTCACACTCTGGTTCGTCGCGGCACCACCGTTGACATTCATGTAAGGAAACATTTCTCAGCGTGAAATACGAACTGCCTCCCCAGCTCAGCCCTGTACTTTTGGCAAACGTCACACGACCTGAAAAAGAAAATTTTCTTGTTAGTTTCTTTACGGAAAAAATGCAGAATGATGACAAAATTACAAAAAAGAAAAAGAAGACCAAAGACAATCAGAAGCACTGACCAAATTGAGAGGTCATTATCAAGATTTACTGAGCATTTTAAGACTAAATTTCTTCTTTGTGCTCTGAAGAAATTTGAGACATGTAAGGCGAAACGTTAGCTAGATTTTGAATGGACTTTGAATTGAAATTCGAAAGACTGAGGGCCATAAGACTGAAAGACAATTCTGTTCTTGGATACAGTACCTTAGAAGGTCGACATTACATCACCATCGACTTTTATTTTTAAAAATTTAGGAATGTTTAAACTACGTATAGGAAGGAATCTGAAACGGATCCCATTTTTGTTTTGGGGGGCATAAACCACTATCGTAACTATGGCTGATTAATATGGTAGTAGGTCGAAAAGTTGGGCATAATTATATCCTTAGAGTTTTCTGTTAGTTGTAAGATTGTTTTGAGTTTTGAACGAAAATGTTTGAAGAACGTAAGTGGGAAGACACAATTCTTCATATTTCAATATAACAATAGAGGGGGGGGGGGAGGAATAGGGAAAAAAATAGAAGAAGAAAAGAAAAAGTAATAATAATGGGTTTACTTGATCCTAATTACAGCACAACTGTAATGAAAAAATTTAAACATTCTGTGCTAAAATGACACCATTTTTATCGTTGTATACGTGAAGAAAGTAAGAAGGCTCATAATCGTTGTTGTTACAAAACATCGGAAAACGGAAAAAGATATGTATTTTGTCGCTACACAGAAAAACTCTGGAGGTGTGTACGTGGAGAAAATAAAAAAAGAAGAGGACCTTTGATCACTGTGCTTAGGAAATAAATATTTAAAGCTTAAGCAATGAGTTTTTGTCGTCTCTGAATTATGACAAGTAATGTTTAGAAACACGAAATCACAAGTCCAAGAAATTGAGTCTTTAATATATATATACAATATATATACGTATGATTTTTTTTTTTTTTTTTGTGCCAAGAAAATGAAATTTTTTTAAAAATATTTTTTTCTGGAAATAGAAAATACGATGTTTAAAATGTTCTGTTATTCAAAATGATAACGGAAGATTAACTTCTTATGGCTCCCTGGCTTAATTACTTTACTGTTTGTCAAATGAAAAGAGTACTTTCAATAACTCAAAGCGGTGAAATTATGTAGTACTTTACGATTTATATTTTCTGCGAAATCTCTCATTCTGAGACAATAATTATACTTAAAGAAAAAGTGAACTCTCGCATTCCATAATCATCGACCTTTCCTTCTCAGTAATGCCTGTTCAGGAAGTGAGAGATTGATGGGAAAAAGACAAGTTATGCACCAATGCCTGTTCGGAGCGTAGGTCGTGAAGGCACAGGTGGGCGAGATGGAATCTCTCGAAACAGATAAAACCACAAAATCATTTTGTTCCATATGAAATGAATCGACCTTGTCGAATTTTTTGAGTTATGCAAAAGCCCCTAATCCCAGAAATGATGAATCTCCTAGCCTGCACTGGACAATCCAGATAACACGCCAGTCACGTTTTTTACCTCGATGTTTAACGCTTGGATAGACACGCTATTGCAATCAATCGATCCTCAGATGCCCCGAGGCCGGTATTTTTGCCTCTCGATTGATGGTCATTACCGTTATGATTCGAACAAGCAGTGAAACCAGTCACAAGGAGACAAGAAGCTGTCACTTTTAAGCTGCTTACAAATATGGTCACGTTCGAGTAATAAAAATATTGAGAAATTGGACAGTTTATCGTTATGGCTGCTGTTAGCGAAAGTTGAGGACATGATGTGAAAACTATCTTTTGGACAACTAAATGAGATGTCTAAACGAGATTTAAGGCTTTTGGTCTTGCTTCGGCAACTTCCTTTGCATTCAAATATTGGTTTTATGGAGCATTATTATGTGAGTGGTTGAAATGTTTAGCTACTGTTTCTGTTACTAAAAATACATGCTACATCCAATGTAAGCCTATTTTGTACCGTTAAGGAGCTCACGAAAAACTAAACCCGCGAGTCAAGGTGAAATTATTACAGATATAATTAATAAGCTGACCAAACGTGGAATATTTTCTCAATTGTAAATTTACTGGCAGATTTTTCTCCGGAAATCGCGTTACATCAGGTCTCATTTTTACACAGATTAATTTCTTACTTTTGGTGGAATGATCTAATTAGTTTCTCCGATGGTCTGATGAAATATTATAAAGGCAGCATAACGGTGAATGTTTTCATCAGCGAGCAAACTATTTATTAGTACACTTGTTATACTTCCGCAAAGATCCATTAACTGTATGACTAACTGGTAAACGATGAGCTCTTAACTAACGTTCAGGAATAAGTGTTAAATGAGAGTAAGGTTGAGAGTACAGGATGAGAAGACATCAGAATTTCGGCCAAGTTTCATATTATAAAGAAGTTTAGAGGAAATGTTGCCACTGAAATAGGTATTTATTATGTTTATAATAATTACTTCAATTTTTAAATTATTTTTTGGCTATTGCATGTGAATATTTCAACATAAGTTACTTTTTTTTCTTTCAAAGGATATGGTTCTAAGTAAAATGGTTATCTGCATTCTTTCTACTGTAACCAGTCGCATTTCAAAGTTTTTTGGTCAGAAAAAAAATATTGTAAATTTTGCTCATATGTGTTCGGAGCCAAGACATATAAATATAAAAATTATGAAGAAAATTGCGAAATGAAACGAGACAAACAAAATGTAAATATTTAACCTCTCTTTGTCATTTTTGCACTAATTTAGATTGTTTCCCAAACTTTATTTCTATTATCAGTCAGCATCTACAAAATAGTCTTGAGAAACCAGAATAATTAATAGGAATTTGTTTAAAAGATTTTAAAGCTTACTGTTCATATTTTTTAAAAATCAGGCTCTTTGGAGTTTTGCTAGGAGGTGCATCTTAATTTACAAGTGGACATTTTTTTTAGTTTAATTTTATCATTATTATTTTTTTAATCATTCATTTTTGTAAATATCTTCATCCATTTTGTGCAGAACAACTCTTCGCAGTAGTAACTTCCTATAATTGCGTTTAAAACTCATAATGACCCCTTGGTCTAGTGGCTGAAGAACAGATGTGACATTAGGTGGAAAATATTCCACAGTGATTGATTTCAACCCATTTAGTTTGGGATGAGCCGTGCAGTTATCAATTACAAGAATAATTTTTCTACCTTGAATTGTCATTTGCTTATCCAAGCAACGTAGCCATTCCTCAAAAATGACAGATGTCATCCACGATTTGGAGTTGTTTTTGTACGTGACAGGTAAGGTTTTGAGTCCTTTAAAACATCTCGGCTTTTTTGATTTTCCGATCACTAAGAGTGGAAGTTTTTCAGTACCAGACATATTTGAGCATAAGAGAACTGTTAGTCTTTGCTTGGCTTCTTTCCCTCCACTCGCAGTTTCGTTTTTTAAAACGAAAGATTTATCAGGTTTCATCATGAAAAACAGTCCAGTCTCGTCTGCGTTAAAAATATCCTCTGGAGTATAATTTTTGATAATTTCTTCCAGCTTTTCTTTTTTCCATGTGTCCACTGCTTCTTCATTCACAGAACCACTTTCGCCACAAAGCTTCCGGAATGAAAGACCATGTCTGGTTTTAAATTTTTGCAACCATCCGTCCGAAGCTTTGAACACAGTTTCGTCAATGTCCATTTTTTGAGCAAAAGTTAGAGCTTTTGACTTCAGCAAATTTCCATCTATTGGGACATTTTTTGATCGCATTATTTTCAACCATTCATATAAACCTTCTTCGATCTTCTGAAATTTCCCTTCACGGGACCGATTTCTAGAAGATTTGACTCCAATTTCTTCTTTTCTTAAAATTGAGTCCCGGTTGTTAATGATGCCAAAAAAAGGTGCTTTTGGGAATTTTGAAAACTCTAGCAATTTCGCATTTTTTTAAAACTTTTTTATCAACTTCATTTAAGATTTTAATTTTAGTATCTAGACATATCGCATTGCGCTTGTTTGAACCTGCCATCTCGTTCAATAGCGAAAATGCAACTCCTGTTTGCAGTATGCATTTCACTGAAGAACCTTATTCTTTTTTCGCTCCTTCCCCCAGAGGATAACTAATCCAAGGCACGTGACCTGGAACCTGTCAACATTCAGGTTGAAGAGCAGGTTAATTTTTCTCGAACCCTCTCATTCACATTTCTGGAAGCAGAACTTCTGAGCTGACATGACACCACCAGTCACGGACAGCAAGAGTCCTCGTATTTCGGAGAATCGACCCTTGGGAAAACACGAGATTCAAATGACAAAAACTACCAATACATCTGTAAACCCCTTTTCCTAAAATCCGTAAAGTCCACGTGCTCTCTCCCCCTCTCTATTCTTTCCATACTATGGTGAGTGGTAATCCCCTCCCCCTGTCAAAGTTGGACTGACTGAACACTGAAGGCTGCATGCAGCTTGTCAGTAAACTATAATCAAGGTCATTTCAAGTTACAAATTTAGAAACATGTTCTTTTTGGAAAAATACCGGAAATAGTGTCCGTTGAATGCGGTCGCTGTATTGGATTGAGCGATACAGAACGGTCGTTATACCGAAAGCAAATTAACATAGAGTTCATAGGAAGAAAGTTGGGGCTTTTATCACTGGTCGTTATAATGGAATGGTCTTTATAATGCGTGGTCGTTATAACGAGCGTCGACTGTATATATATATATATATATATAGCTAATGTTACCTTTTTCACACTTTTTGTTTTAAAGGACTGATTCTACGAGTCCTAAGAAGAGGAGAGTAGAAAAAGTTAGGAAATATTTATGGTTGAACCGATTCTCCTAAACTTTCATACTAATAGGATCAGAGCAAATAAAAAATACATAAATTTATGAGTGTTGTAAAAATAAATTATGAAAAATTATTTCAAAATTAGGAGCGTAGACTAAAAGAATGGAAAAATCAGATTGCAAAAAGAAAAAAAAAAAATTTTTTTTAATAAAAAAAACTACAGTTGCAAAAAGTTAAAAACTGACCCCAATTAACGGAAGTTGAAAAGAGAGATTATTTTTTAAATGAGGCAAAAAACCTGGTTCCTGTTCAATGAAAGCAAATAATTGAGACGAAAAAAGGAACAGAAATTAAATTACGAGCTAGATGAGACAGATATATATATATATATACATAATTTTCAGAACTAATAAAAAATCTTAAAACTAAGTGCATCATTTGGAAGAAAAAGAAACAGAAGTTGAATCATCAATTACATGAAATCAAATTGTAATATATGGTTTGAGAAAAATCCAAAGCAAATGAACCTATAAAAATATAAGATAAATCTGTTATAATATTTACTCTTTAATAGCGCCGTGATAAATGCCTTTTGCCTACATAAGATAAAGTATTTACTTCCTGAATTTTTCAACTGCAAAAATATTCATCTCTCTTTGTGGTAGCACTCATGCTTCGTGATTGGAATATCAATACACGCCAGTAAACTTGATGTAAGAAGAGAGATTCAGTCATTGAAGTCCTTCTACTCGACAGGAATTTCAATCACAAGAGACGAACTTTCTGAACGAAAGTTACTCGAGAGGAAAAAAGAAAACAAAATCTTTCCTGAGGACACATCGTCAATTCCCATCACCGACACTCAACAGGTCCGATCATCACGAATAAAGGGAAAATTCCCTTTTTGACCTTGGTATCAGAATGTCTGGAAGGCATCCATGTGGTCGCCTGGCCCAGTGCTTTACCAGAGAGGATGTCCTTCCTATCCTTTCGGCCCCATTTGCTCCACTTCCTTCTTAACAAGGATTCGAAGCCAGGTCAGAATCACAACCTCTGGCCCCATCCGTGTGTGGGTTGTCATGGAGGGTCTTATCATTCGTGACTTGGACATGTTGGAAGGCGCTCGGTTGTGAACTGAATTCGGAATGCACAGTAATAACTTCGAGAATTGAACTGACGTGCAAATAGTTTCGTGTGCCGACAGACGGGTCTTTTTAAGTTTATAGATCGTGTGCTAAGAAACGTGCAGAGCCGACAATGGGATGTCACTTGTTGATTTTCAACAGCTATTAAGACTAACCATGATGGATGGTCTTGCTACTGAGTTATGAGTGGTATTAGCATCTTGAATTCAATGCAGGACTTGATCGGGAACTTATTTATTAGTTCAATCACCCTAGCAGAACTTGACAAAATTTAAGATTAAGGATGACGTTCTAATGTGGCTGCTTTGCTGTTGCTTTACGTGCATAAAGGGACAGTTCGTTTTGGGATGACTAGACCTTCATCACTTTAGAATATTTTTGTAACTAAATTTCGTGGGTCTTTATTTATAACGTCTATGGCTTCCACATTCAGTAAATTTTTGTAACAAAAGGTATGTGGTCTCATCGGTGAAATGATTTATGAACACATCTAGGTCTTTGTAAAAGAAAAGATTTTTTCCCCTTTGAAAGTCCAAAACATTTTTGAAATTAGGAAAATTTGTTCTGCAAATCTTTCTGAGGATTTCTGATGTCCCAAGCTTTGTCACTCGAAGTATGAAAATTATCTAGGAAAAATTGTTCTGCAAGCCTTTCTGGGGATTTTTGATGTTCCAAGTTTTGTCACTCGAAGTATGAAAAGCATCTGATGTGAAAACGATAAGCATTAGGCAGTCAGAGAATCTTGGGAGTAGAGCTCAGCAAAACTCAACCTACGGCCCACAGCTGCATGCTATCGTCCGACTTTTTGTCAGTGGTCAGGTAAAAGCATTCAAAAAGCTTCACAAACCGTAGCATAAACTTATTTTTAGGTAGATCCTTTTCGCAAGTAATTGCAGTTGGCATAGTCCGTTTCAATTCAGACAGGTAAAAATAAAATCTTACCTTCATAGTCTCAGAAGTTTTTGCCTTTCACATTATGTTAAAATATTGAACTAAGTGAGTTATAGGTATGCTTTTGTTTTGCTCAAAAAAATTCCTGGCCCGAGATACAGGCCGCCAAAGATGGCGCCTCCTGCGCAATTTCTCCCTTGCGATTTTTGACAAAAACTTTCAAGTGCTCCATTTCCTGAACGGTGTAAGATATTTTGATGTGGTTTTCTGTATTTGAAAGATAATTGTATTCTGTTTATAATAAAAGGCTGTTAAATATCTGTTAAACGTTTTTTAATGCAGCCTTCTGAAATTAAAGAAAAAAAATCTTTTATATATTTTTTTCTCAAAAAAGCCAATCTTAAAATTTTTTATTTTTTTACTGTTGGTTAATACTATTAAATACTACGTTCCCTGAAAAGGGGAGCTTCCACTTTTGCGTTTAATGGTTTTTACAAACAATTTAAGATTTTTCCATACATTTTATCAGTTTTATTAATATCATAGTCATATATATATTGGTCTCATTAAGTCAAAATTACTTTAATTTAATTTAATTAAAAAATATTAGAAACGTATCCCTCCTTCCCACAAAATAAATTTACCAGTAGACAAACAGACAGACATACATTGCCCAATCTTACTGCCCGCTACTTTAAAATATTTATTGATTTCTTTTATTTTTTTTTAAATATCATTTTCTCATTTTTTCATAGCTATTCAAACCTATTAGCTGATGTGTTATTCAGTAAAACAGAGCTTTCTATATTTAATTTTCATATCTTGCTATTGATGTTAAGAAAAAAAATGAGGAACACTACTAGGGGGATTTCTTCCTCTTCTTTCCTTAGGAAGTTAACAAAAACAAAGCACATGCACGAAACACCACTATTTGCTTTATCTATAACTTACGACATAATTTTGGGAAATGATATGTTTTGGAACATGTCCATATATTGTAAGCTTTAATATGTTTTTGGTTGTAATATATTAGTGTTTTATCTTTTTTTTCTTTCCCTTTTTTCTTTTTTGAAATGATATTTCTAATATTTATCAGGTTTGCATCTTTAAAAAAAAAAAAAAGAAAAATCATTGATTTAACTCAATAGTTCTAACAAAAATCAAATCAAACAAAAGGTTGAAGAATTTATTACTAATTTGAGTTAGCATTATGAGTAGTGACGTATGGGGACAGTAAACATCTTTTGAATTCAAAACAAGAAAAAAATATTTCATTAATTATGTTGTCCTGATAGTAACGAAATGGCATTCATCTTACCTTCATAGGTACAATGGAAGTTAATATATTGTTCAATAAAATGTTACATAAGCAATTGCCTAATTTTTTGTGCAGGTATTTAAAGAAGGAAGTAGAAATTTAATAGAGAAATAAATATCAGAATATTTTCAATGGGGCAATGATTTAAATAATTTGAAGAAGATAATTAAATTAGCCGAAGCTGTTACAAGTATTCAGAAAAAGCTAGAAAATAACCTAAATCAGCAAGATAAAGTAGCTATACAATATCTTTTTTTTTTTTAAATATGAACATGCATTGACACCTTTCTTTCTTTCTTCTTTTTTTTTAGCCATCTCTAACCCCAAAATATAAAATAATATGTTTAAGAGCCAATTAAATTTGGTTAAAGGAAACATTTGAGTGTGGGAAACTTTAACTGCTGTAAAGAATGGGTAATAAACATCCAAAAAATAATTCAGATGCTCACTTCAGCAGCAATTGAACTAAAGTTTTCTACATTTGGATTTGTTCACAACAAGCTTAAAAAATAACCCTTGGGGTAGAAAAGACAGCCAACCTTGTTTTCTTTTTCAAATTACTTAATGGCAAATGGAATCAAGAAAATACCTAACTGTATGTGTTATATAAAAATAAATTTAATTATTAATCAATTTGTGATTATGAATAAATGATATACATAAATAATTTTAATGGTTGTTATACATATATTTACGTTACTTGCTAACAACCTGGCGAATGTGCAGTAATTAGTTTTTCCTACACATGCGCATTGGGTTGAAAGTACAGTGTATTGCATTTATTTTTCTAAAGTTTTAGCATAAATATACACATTTCACTGTAAAATTCTTATTTTCACTTAAATAAATATTATATTCATTGTATTTTACTCAGAACGTCAATCTTAAGCTATGTTTAAGGGTATGATAAGCAATCTGGTTTTAAATTAAAAAATAACTTTTTTTTTATTAAAAAAAAAAGTCATGACTTTTTCGCGCTAATATTTATTAAGAACTAAATGCCATGTCAAAGAAAATTAAATTAATAAAATTTTGACTTAATGAGGCCAATATATGACTGTGTTATTAGAAAAACTGATAAGATATATGGCAAAATCTAAAATTGTTTCTAAAAACCATTAAACGCAAAAGTGGAAGCTCTGCTTTTCAGGAAATGTAGTATTAAATGGTATTAATCAACAGTAAAAAAATAAAGATTTTTGTGATTGGCTTTTTTGAGAAAAAAATAAAAAAGATTTTAAAAAAAAATCAGAAGGCTGCAGCAAAAAAAGTTGAACAGATATTTTAAACTTTAGCATTTTATCATAAGCAGAATATAATTGCCTTTCAAATTAAAAAAAACCGCTTCAAAATATCTTGCACCGTTCAGGAAATAGAGCACTTGAAAGTTTTGTCGAAAATCGCAAATCCATCTTTGCCGGCCTGTACCTCGGGCCAAGAACTTTTTTGAGCAAAACAAAAACATACATATAACTCACTTAGCTCTAAATTTTACATATGTGAAGTTCAGAAATTTCTGAGACTATGAAGGTACCCCCCTGCCTGAATCGACACGGATTATACCAGTTTCTTTTGGCTCTAAAAAGGACTGTTCAAATCGCACATCTTGTGACCCGCTTGAAAAAGTTGTCACGTGTATGCGGTCCGCGAGAGGAAAAAAAAATGAGTACCGTTGATCTAAAGTTTCTTTGTTTAAGAAAATTCATTTCGGATAAAAATATTAGAGAAATCAGAGGGGGATAGGGGGAAGAAACACCTTACAAACGCCAAACATGATTCAGGTAAAATATTACCGTGAACAGTTGAAACTTTTGCTTCAGTGACCCAGTTCACGGTTCATAAGCCATACATTTTCCCATATAAAATATATTTTAAGACAGTTGTTTATTTTAAATATTCCGTAGTTATTTTGATTGTTTCCCTCGTGAATAAAAAGGGTGTTACAAATCATTCGAACATCAAGCGGACCCGTCTGAAAGAAATTTTGGGAAGTAGAAATTTCTATTAAAATTCCTAAAACGTGAAACACGAGATAAAATAGTGTGCAACTGGTACAAAACCTACATATTACGTTAAGTTACTTTTCACCACAATTGGCATAGATAATCGTTAGAATTTTTGTATTTTAAAAGTTCCAATTCTTTCATATTTAATGTCAGAATCATAAAATGCAAATGAACTTCTGTAGTTATTTGATTTTGCCCGCTTTAAATCCTGTTAAAACTTTTTCATACTACTGAAAACACCAGAGAGTTCCTCCAAAACGGTACAGATCTACCGCAAAAACACCTTTGACTGGTACGGTTGCCAAGAAGAATCCATTTATGTTCAAGGGAGAAATTGCTGGTGTCAGGAATGGGCCGCATTCTGTTCTCGTTTTAGTTCGTTCAGCATACTTCCGAACTGATGCTATTGCAGTTCTAGGATTTGATTGCTTCCAGCAAACAGAGGAGCAAACATTCTGACTCGCGTTCTAATAAACTCACCTGAAAAACGAACTTCCCTAAAACTCGAATGGATTCGTCCTTTTCTACCCTGTGCAGAAGCACCCAAACGTCAGCACTGTCACTACTAAAATGTTGATTTGTAATTTTCTTATAGTAATTTCTTTGTAGTTAAATATTTACTTTTAATCTAATATTGTAATATTCTTTCAAAAATAAAATAGTTTGCAGAGAGTTTTGCTTCCCATTTTAAAAGTGACTTCAATACGTGACTTGCCTATCCGGAAAATTACTATGCGCCAAGGGGTCATTCATAAATGATGTCACGCTTCGAAGGGTGCTCAAAAAAGTGTGACAGTTTGTGACAAGGAGAGGGGAGGGGGTAACAAGGAGTGTGACATCGTATATTTTGAGTTCTATAAAAACGTTTAAAATCAGAAAATTAAACTTATTTTATGCTAATGTAATACAGCGTGACATGTGACAAAGAGGGAGAGGAGGGTCAAATATATTGAAAAAAGTGTGACATCATTTATGAATGGTCCCTTAAGGAGGCTCAGCAAGCTACAATTTCAAAATAATTTTACGAGTAATTCAGTTTTATTTTTCAAAGAAAAATTTACTTGAGACGTGTTAGAGACAAGTGGAAAAAAATTTTGAACAAAAAATCGTTCTGCTACAAAAACTTAATAAGAGGATACAGGGTTCGCGCTAGGCCGCGCGATCGCGCGATTCCCGCAGTATTTTTTGAAATCCCACTCAAAAAAAGTTCGTTAGCGCGCTGTTCCCGCAACTAGCGGACATACGTTCAAAACATCGCGAAACAAAACTGCTATTCTAAACTGATAATTCAATATAAACTAAATCGAGTATGTTAATTTTCAATCTGCCATCTTATCCTCATTAATAAAAAGAAGAATCTAGGAACCCTATTTATCATGTATAATAACATGGGGAAAAGATTGACAACTTCTTCATTCCTTGGGATTATTGAACAATTTCAGCCCTTTGTGAATACAGACGTATCTTCATTCATTCTATTCACAGACGACAAAATAAAAAAAAGGAGTGGTAAAGGGGAATCTTCCTTGGTCACAAGGTTACAAAAGAATGCTGGTTTTTAAAATATACTGTGTTCATTGAAAAACATCAATAGATAAAATGATATAGGATCAGAAAAATTAAGAAAATATTAAACTAATTTTTAGAATTTTTTTGTAAAAATCACACATCAAAGAATTTTGGTTAAATAACCAAAATACCAGAGGATCGTTTTCATGCTTACCCATTTTTGAGATCGCGAATTATGTGAAGGACCTGTTTTGTGTAAACCTTGTTGATGTTTATTCTTTCTTTGCTGAACATAACTTAGATAATCATCTTTTATTACATAGTTTGTATTGGATCATGATCGGACAATTTGGTAATATTTTTAAAGACAAAACAAAAAAAAAAAAAGTTCCCACTTAAATTTTAAAAATCCCACTTAAAATTTTGGTCAAGGTGGGAAATCCCACCTTGTATTCTTCCCCAGTGTGAACCCTGGGATATGATTTAAAAAGAAAAAATCCTTTTTCTCATTTACCTTGAAGAACATCCTCACGTGAAAAAAGACGTGGGAGTAAATCGACTGAATTTAAAAGAAAACCAAATGAGGGGGAATTGATCCTACGTCATGGATCTCAATGAATAAAGTGATATCTTGTGTATTATTACAATGCAAGAAATTTATTCATCTCCTGTCATTACTTTCTTAAAGCATCATTTAAGAAAACAACTTCTTCACATGGATATTTCTGAGAAGGAAATTTTATACAAAGCATCCAGAGCTGAATTATTCTTAAAATGTGTTTTATTACCAAAATACTACTTTGACAAATATTAACGGAACCCTATAGATTCGGTTAATAATTTTCAAAGATTTTCAACATAAGGCTGAAATTGTTTACTCTAAATGTTTAGGGAGTTTCTGAATAAGCAGTAATTCTTTCATATATAGATTGACAAAAAACATGTTTAAAGATAAATTTGAATAAGGAAATTGCTTTTCTTTGGAAGAGGAATTTTTCAGCTGGCTATCGAAACGCCAAAACGTCAAATAGAGCAATTACAATTTTTTATAATGGTTCTTTGCAGTTACATAAAATTTTATTGTAAAAAAAGCATAGAGACCCTTATAAAAATTGAAAAAACAAATTTATCTAAATCTTTCAACTAGAGGAACCGTCATGACTGCAGCAAAACCAAATTTGTTCTGTGTGATTATGGTAAATGAAATGAATATTTAGATTTTTCTCGATTATTTTAAAGTTTTTAAATTACACAAATTAATTATAAAATCATTCGATTTACTATCAATCATTTCTGAAAAATAAAATTTTAGCAATCATTCTTGCGTGTCACCATAAGTGGAAGTACTTCTTGCAAATCATAAATTATTGTTTACACAAAGGCTATCAAACAAAGGGTTAGTTCATATTCAAGACAATGGACGAACTTCATCCATTTTTTAAATCGCTTATCTTTGGTGTTCGCCAATCATGACCGGAGCAATGGAAGAATTTTTTTAAACTTTCAGCCGGATGCCATTTCATGCTGTTTAAAACTCTCTTCTCCAAATATGAGCAATGCTAAGTGCACAGATTTCTTAATAAAAGCTAATTTTTTTACAAAGCAATACCGAAGGAAAACTTATTGTTTCAAGACAAATATAATTTGAGGGGAGCAGGAAAACAACTCACCTCCTGCAGCACGCAGAGGGAAATCAAGGTCAAAATGCAATGCTCCAGTTAATCGCGAATGAATGATTAAAGAAAAAATGGACGCGGAAGTTTCTAAACAAAACTATTGTGCTCCCTGCCTTCGTAATGGCCGCTCGCATGTAATCTTTCCCGTTCAAAAGAAAAAGTTAAGAAAAGGGCAGGAACTGTGGCGTAACGAACAAACTCTCTTTTACAATGTCCAAAAGAGCTCAAGTAAATGGAAAAGTGCTAAGTACGGGCTTTTTGACGAGGATTACATGAAAGTCATCAAATAAAACTGCAACGCCTCCTGATCTTAATGTAAATGTTAGCTTAGAATGTTAAGTTGTCGTTATCTTAATAGATGTTTCAATGAAACTAATAATTTTCTTTGAGCACAGGAAATTAGTCTACAGTACTTGAGTTTGTTGAACTAAGATTGGATGTTTGAGGCTCCCAAAACTTCTCTTTTTAATCAATATAATGTGATAATATATTGACATTACGGAACATGAAGCTCCTTATTAAACATGTATTTTTTTTTTATTAAGAAAAAAGAATAAGTGGAGTATTTTTGAGTTATGACTATTCTGCTCCCAACATTGAGCTAGAATAGAAAATAGAAATCTGGACCAATCGGAATAAATTATTCCTATTGATCCAGAAGAAATTTTCGGGTAACGAAAAACATGAGACACAAAGCTCTTTTTTTCCACTGTATTTTACTACTATGCCAGATTAATATTTTCCTGTAATTATGCTTATTTATACTTATAAATAAGTATGGTTGAGGAGTTTAAGACTTTGTTACTGACTGGTTTACGGAGAAGACACTGTTAATTGTGTCCGGGCCCCCACTTTTATAGGAGTCATCAACTTAAAAAACGCATTAACAATTTTGTTTCCAAATTTTTTTTAAATTTCATTTTCAATAATTACATATTAAAAATTTACATTGAGAATAAAGACAAAAAAAATCGATTCTAGTATCCTGCATTAACTATTATAGTATTACAAAATTCTGAAAAAAAAAAAAGTCAAAATATGTATAATTAGAAAGGTGTATATAGCCTCAGAATTTTCTGCAAAATTATAAAATATTCAAAAGAATTCAGAAAACTAATAAGTTTTGCTCAATTTACAATCTTTTTCCTAGCGTTTACATTTTTTTAAAAAAAAAAAAGAAGAAAAAAATCAAACTTAGCCGGGGCATTTATTGAAAAGAGCAGTTTCTGTTGATTAAAACACATTTTTTTTCATCTGGAATATCTAATTTCAGTGTATTTGTTTGTAAATATTATGTATTTAATTGCAAACTAAAAAATAACAATGAATAGGAGCAAGGAAGTATGACACTTTAAAATGAAGGGGCATCGCTCGATAACCATGAAAAATTAGACTCACAGGAGCAGTATTTTGGTTAAAATGTTCTATATCTTTTTGGTAACTGTTTATGCCTGTTCCTGTAATTTCTACACCATTCCCCGTCTTCTGCTTTTAAAAATCATTCCTGCTAAACTGCCCAAATTACCAAAACAAGTTTTACTCTAAGGTCAAATTTCGAGTGCATTTCGTTATGCTATTGCCGAAGAGTGTACTATTTTTAATTGTGTTTTTGGTTGTAAATGAGAATAATTGAGCAAAAGAATACGTAATTGCGCAAAAAATATAATGAATCATGAGTTTCGGACTATTAAAATTGTTGTTCTGAGGTCAAACTTCCGATTGTTTTTCTTTCTTATTGTCCTGTCATCGGGTTAGGTGAATTTCTGCTCCATTTGCCTTCATAGCTCAGTGACTCTGCCAAACATAAGGTGGTATGTTAAGTAAGACAATTTTTTCTTTTTTTTTATTCCTATTTATCATATAGTTTGTAAAGGTTCCACGTTAATTGACTGCACGTCATTTCCTCACAACCTTTCATCGCTTCTCAATTAACCGTAACTTCAACTTATTGCAGTATGACTTGTTTTGCAGTACACATTCAGTCGCAACATTTACGAACAGCGATTATTTTTTCCAAAAATAATAATTTTAAAGTATTCAATTATATTATACATTTTAACTTACAATTCTTACACATATATATATATATATTTTTTTTCAATCTGGAAAAATATACAAGGTACCTTAAAATGTTGTGTTTTACCAGATTAGATGATGAACTGGATAAATTATGACCTCAATAATAATAATTCCACAACATTTGAAGAGTTTTGTACCTTACAAAGTAATCTTTTATCACGTTCATTTTTTCTTTTCGTTTTTTAAAAGCTTGCTTTATTGTTTATGCATAATGAAGCCCCGTGACACTTGATTTTTCGATGTGTTATTCAGTAGAAGCAGTCAAGGAGGTAAACTATGACTCATTAAATTCCAAATAACAAAATATTCTTGCTCTCATAAAGGAATACAGTACTGGATGGAATGATCGGTGAGCTTGTGGCAAGGCGTTCTTTTCTCCACCAGACACCAGACCCCTCTCTACCTGTTAGCCGAAGACTTAGGATTGCTTTCGAACGGAGCTGGTAGCATGGAAGGGCGTACTTATCTCCACCAGATTCCTACCTGTTAGCCAAAGCCTTATGATTGCTTTCCGCGCGGAGTTGGTGGCATGGATGCGCTTATCTCCACCAGATCCCTCCCTGAAAGCTGAGGCCTTATTAGGATTGCTTTCGCACGGTGTTAGTGGTGACGTACTTATCTCCACCAGGTCCCTACCTTTTAGCCGAAGTCTTATTAGGATTGCTTTTGCCCGGAGCTGGTGGCATGGTGGCGACGTACTTGCATAAGTGTAGCTGGTCAAAACGGATTTTGTTTTTTGTTCGCATTCTTGGCCAGGCAATTATTTGAATCAATACTATTTGTTCGATAAAGCCATTTTGTTTGATTTCATATCGCTTCCAGTCGTTTTAGGGAAAATATGATTTTCTTTCATTTTTACGCACAAAATACTGCCTCCACAGCTGAATTCCATGCCTCCTGGGTTATTTATTGAGGAGTTACGACAAAAAATATTCTTTCTTAGCTCTAGACAGCATTTTTATTATTAAATTTCTGATGCAAACGGTCAGTACTGTATTACGAATAAACGAAGCATTTGATAACCTAGTAATTTGCCATTCAAGTAAAAAGTAATCATTACTTTTTTTTGCAATCCATATAATTTTAGGGGGAAAAAGAAAAAGAAATGCAACACAAGTAATTTTAAGTAATTTGCAAAGACGCATTTACTTGTATGAAACTTAAAAGCTTTACATTTCAAAAAGAAGAATTTAGGTATTTGTATTCAAATATTAATAAAGGAATCGTTATTGATTTCAAACTTTCGTAACATAAATAAACGTTATTTCACGAGGCTCAGAACGGGGAAAAACGTAAATCACAAAGTGAATTCCGATGCGTATTGTTTTCATTTAGGTGTGGCAGAACAGTCCGATTCATTTGCACATTATTTGCTGTCTCAGAATAGCCAACTAAGCCGATATTCCGGTTTCAAGTTTAAGTATTCCCGAAACAGATGACTCTCACAATGCTTCCCGATGCCATGAATGTTAAAAAAAAAATTCCATGAGGAGAAATAAAAAAAACAGTTTGTTCTCTTCGAGTTGATACGGTCTTGCATTATGATCCGCAGCATTATTCGGACGTTTTTATTGAGTGTTGATAAAGATCTCTATTCAAATGAACTTCATCGTGGAATGTGAATATAATCATAATAAAAGTAACCAAAAAAATGAATAATATTCTGAAGAATGCATTTCCGTCAACTGAAACTGAACAACATGGTTTCTAACTAAGAATTCACTTCTATTATTCTTAGAAGGAGTATTGTGCCACTCCTTAGGAGGAACGTCACTACGGGGGGCGGGGCGGGGGGGGGGGATCTTCCCGGGTGACACCCAAAAGGGACTTAAGAGTCTATTAAAAAATATATGTACTCTGAAACTGCATTTCCTCTATAATATTTTAAATATATTTAGTCTTTTGAAAAGTACATCGCACTTATTCAGCTTAAAAATCATTACCATTTTTTTAAAAAGAATATTTATTATTTTTTAGAATAAAACTTTTCGTTTTTTTGTTCGGAGGAGGAGGGGTGCGGGGTGATACCATAATTATACCGGGTGACACCAGCGTTAGGAACGCCACAGCTTTATCCAATGTTCGCGGTCATTTCTGAAGGATGCGTAAAATGCTTTATATAAGCGTAATACATAAAACAAGCAATGAAAAGTCTATTGGGGCAGAGTTGTGGGACTCTCGAACTACATATGCCACCTCGGACTAGTATAAATATTTCCTCCACCAGGTGGAGAAATTCCGCATTCAATTCCTGCAGTTTACCTGTACACTATAAAACGTTTTGGTGTTACTGAACACCATTTTTAGTGTTCAGTTGGTGTAAAGTTAAAAATTATTCTTTCTTTGATGTAATTTAAAATATTTTAAGTGTCTGTCTAAATAAATACAGACAAAAGAATGTTTTTTTAGCATATGATGTTCGTTAACTCATCTACGCATTAAAAATTCTTTTCGATTGCTTATTTATCCTATTTTCATAGAAATCGCAATGAAATTTCTATACATAACGGAGTTAACAAATTTCATGTGCTGAGTAACGTTATACTGTCGATATTTTTAAAGACAGACACATAAAAAAATGTATACCAAAATAGTATATCAAAAATAAATAATTTTCAACTTTGCACCAGCTGAACACCAAAAATCGTGCTCAGAAACACCAAAAATCGTGCTCAGAAACACCAAAAATGGTGGCAACTTAACGCACAATTTTTACAGTGTACCAACCCAACAGGTACTACCTCTTGTGTTCGGGACAGTTTCAAGGTGTTCCAGGCGTGTTCTAAAGAAGTTTCTAGCAGGTGAGTCATTTCTTCAATCAGTTTGATTGAATAGTGAAACTCACTAGTACTTAGTTTTGGAAAGATGGCCGTGGTAGCCTAGCGGTTAGGATGTCGAGCTTCGGATCGGAGGATCTCGGGTTCGATACCCGAGCCGCTGAAGACCCACCGTGTGCACTTGGGGATAGGTGCATGTAAAATCCGTGGACGAGAAAGTTTCGAGGGTACCGGTGGGTGGAGATTTTCCCTTCCCCTCACCCATAGGTCTAAAATGGAAGGTGGCGTATTTGTGGTGGCGCCACCTGGTGTCATCCAAGTACATTTTGAGCAAAGTCGTACTTCCACCATTGGTGCTCAAATTGAAACGGAAGGCCTCCCAACTGCCTTAATTCCTAGTCGATTCGACGAAGGGGAGCTTGGATTACCCAAGTGGCGAAAGCAACAACAACAACAACTTTTGAAAAGCGAACTAAGGTGCGTAAGTACTAAAATTTCATTATCGAAAACAGGGTTTCTCAACGGGAGCCATATGGCCCCCTTGGGGGCCACAGGAGAAAATATGAAAATAGGGGAGCCATGAACCCCGTGAAGGGGGCCATTACTGATTATTTCAAACTTCTAAAATCTTTCCCCATAAGAGTAAAAGATTCCACATAAATTTTTTCGAAATCTTTTTTAAGGTGTCTGAACGACACAAAATTGTATATCTTAACTTTAAAAATAATCCCTAAACGCATGAAACAGCGCAAAGCAGGAAACTTTTTACGTGCCTTGTTTTTATGGGGGAAAAGAGCAAACTAAGTTTCGTTTCATATTTTTCTTAAAGTTTTTCCTAATAATGTTTGCGTTTGCTGCAATACACATTTCAAGTTTCAAAATTGTATGGCGTGTTTCACCATTAGAGTGCTTTACTGTAAAAGTGGTTTTTACAGGGAATAAAAAATAAATAAATAAGAACATGAAAGAAAGCCTAATATCCAGTAAAATATTCAACAAATGGAAGAAATTAAGTCAATAACTATTTAAAAAGCATGAGAGCAGGCTTATAAGTTGGAGGGCATGTGTTTCGGTCACCCCTTCCCATCCCAATTAAAGGAACAATCTGAAACAAAGATTCCATCCAGGAAAGATCAACAGCTCAATGTCTCGCTTCAATTTTTTCTTTGAAGTATTGAGCAGCATTGGGTTTTAAGAGGAAATTTTAATTTTTTTATTGATCCTGATTTTATTGCGGCTTTGAACTTATGTCATCAAAAAGAACTTCTTATGTGAAACGAGTACATAAAAAGATTTTTTGATTTAATTATTTTAAGGCTACTTTCGAACAGATGAAATGTTCGAGCCAAAAAATTTAAATATTGCAGAATTTCTGATTGCATTTAATTCTTTTCCTCCCCTCCCCCATTTGTGTTCATTTTTTTTTCCGAAAAAATTATAGGAACGGTCCGGAAAAACGAAAAAAAAAAAAAAAATTTTAGATTTATGACTGGACTGTCTGATTCAATTAACGAATTCAAAAAATTTAAAACATATTTGCTTTGGAAAAGACATGGTTGCAAATCATTTTGTAATTGATACAGTAAATGATTATGGAAACATAAATCCTTAATTTTGATTTTCAATTTACTTTACACTCTATATTTTTCCTATTCTGTTTTGGAATTTCATATTGGGTACATATTTTCTAATTTAGCTCTACATTTCCCCCTTATGGTTATATGTTTACCTACCGAAAATATTCTTTTAATTTAAAATTTTTCTTTGTAGTCGAGTATCTTCTATTCAAGCTACTTGTTCTCAAAGTAACAAATGTTTCCAATTTGTTTCTTTTCTTCTTCTTTTTTTCTTTTTTAGTTCTTTTTGCTTCCTATTTCATGATCACACATAAATAAATTAATGACAATGTACAGGGGCGCACCGAAGGGGAGGGTATTGGATATCCGGTGTCCGACAGCTTTTTAAATATCTTGGATCCGATCTCACCGCTGTACGAAGGAGTCGGTTATCCGGCATGCCAAATTTTACTTTTAAAAATTAGTGAAGTAGCGTGTCTTGAGAGAAAATACATATAACTAGAAAACTGACAGTTGGAATTTTGACAATCCAATGTGGAATGCTTAGATTTTTAAAAATGTGAATGGAAGGTATGGGTCTCAGAAATCGGACACTGATATCCGATGTGGATCCCTCAGGACATGGGATATTGGATATCTGATGCATCCCTCATCTTGATTCCCCCCCCCCCCCCAAAGAAAAATCACAGGTGCGCTAATCAAGGGGAGCCACGGAAGAACTTGTGGCTTCGAAGGGGGCCACAGGCCGAAAAAGGTTGAGAAACCGTGATCTAAAAGACAAAATACCAACTTTTTAAGAAAAGGTGGCACAGCAAGCGCAAATATTTGAAAGTCTAATTGCATTCTTTATTTATCGTATATTGTATTTCCTTATGTATTAAACTTTATGTGTTCTTTTTTTTTTTTTTTTTTTTGAGTGTACCAGGAAAATCTTCAGCTACACTAAGTTTAGCACTGCCCT
The DNA here is from genome assembly GCA_038502835.1 of Octonoba sinensis. Taxonomy (NCBI): domain Eukaryota; kingdom Metazoa; phylum Arthropoda; class Arachnida; order Araneae; family Uloboridae; genus Octonoba; species Octonoba sinensis. The sequence goes on from CM076599.1 coordinate 127,118,952, forward strand.
GTAACTGTGCTCCCTGTTATAGAATCAATGGCTATTACTCGTAGCTCTTATTGAAAAAAAATTGAAGGAATAGCTGTTGTAATACATTTTGTCTCATTCGTTACTCTGAACTATTTTTTACCTTTTCAAAAAATTAAAATTTGAAAAAAAAAATCAAAATTTTGGATTAAAAAAATATATTTTCGTTTTGAAGAAGCTGTAAATCGTCTCAGATAAACCAGATTCTTATTCACGAATGCAGTAACGGTCATGGTCAATTTCCATTTGTTTACGAGTTTTTCTACCCCCCCCCCCCCCTGTAAGCTGAGAAAGCCGGAGCAAACTGCAGTCAGTTTAAAACCACCATTACAAGCCGCGAGAAGACAAATGGCTCTCTGCCTGCAAGACAAAGCAAATTGTAGCGAATCGCCATTTGCAATGGAAAATTACACGGGCTTAATCATTTCTGCCTTGTCGAGTTAGGGAATGAGCTATGGGTATCACACGGAATTGCAATTTCGAGCCTTACGTGAAAATAGGATTCCCTCTGAGAACATTCCATTACTGATTTAAACAATGGGCAAAGTAAAGCCTTAAAGGAAAGCCGGATGAAGGCGTATCGGAAGAACGCATCCAAGGTGAATGAAAATAACTACTTTGGTTCTTTCTCCAATGCAGTCCCCCTTTTTATTAAATAAGACCAGAGACCAATAAGCTGTTTTATTAGAGCGGATTATTACCGCATGGGGGATAAATACAGCTCGACGCCCCCTCACACACGGATTTTATGCCTTCAATATATATATATATACAGTAAAACCCCGTAATACCGCGCCTCGGTATACCACGGAATCGGATATAACGCGGTTACTATCATGTCCCCCGACGTTCATACCACGCTTTGTATTCCAGATTCCTTGAAATTTTTGAAAAGTAAACATATTCTCCAGTGCGTGAGAGTGTATAAAGGCTTAAAACATTGTTTCTTTGAAAAGTGCGTTCCTCCCCTTTCACACAAATCTACTTTTTGTCTTTGACTCTCTCTCTCTTCATAATCTCATGTTGATAACTTAACAAGATTTTTAAGCCCATATTTTCTCAGAACGCAATTGTTTTTGTTGCGGTTGATATGGTTTTATAGCTTAGGAGGCTTCAAAGACCAGAAAACTTTAATCTGAATTACCTATTACTTGATAGACAAACTGCTCAGTTGACTGTGCTTCTTGCACAGCAATTTCAGCAAATAAAATGGCAGCAAGCAAGAAAAAAAAAATACAGTAGAAGAAAAGTGAAGAGTAATTGATAAAGTTAAAAGTGGTGCAACAGGAGCGAGAATGTTTAGCAAAGATGGTTCCGCGGTACAGTTTCACTCTACCGCGGTTATGTTATAACGCGGGTGCCAAACAGGTCCCCAGACACCCGCGTTTTAACGGGGTTTTACTGTATATATATGTTTTTTATATATATATATATATATACACACACACACCGTATTTTACAGACTATAAGAAGCAGGGATGAAGCCTCTTCATCAGTGCAAAAAGGAAGCGCTCAACACACAACTAAAAAGCTGTGAGTGAACGAACGCGCGTTTTAGTTGTGCTGAGAGTTTCTTTTTTGCACTGATGAAGAGGCTCCATTGCAACTTCGAAATAGCTATTTGCGATAGTTTTATTATGAATTTGTGCTTTTTACGTTGTTTTGTCTTTGTACTTACATTTAGCTAAAAGCATTTTGATCATTTGTCTTAAGCATTCAAAACATTTAATGAAAACAGGAAGTCTTGAATGCATTTCGGGTGTGATTTCGGACGTAGAAACGTAGAAAGAAAAACTCTGCTGTTGTTTTATCTACTATTGGAATCAAAATTATGAAAAGAAATAACGGGGAACGAAAATAACTTATACAAATTTCCTTCTACTTCGTTTCTGTTATACCATTGCGGAAAAAAAGAAATTTGCTTCAAATATTGCCTTTTTTCAAGTTTAGGGGAGGGGGGAAGTTGATCGAGTTTTACAACAACAAAGTGACATGACGTAGCTTCTAAGAAGTGCTGTGTTTATGAAGAATGCAACTAAACGAAGCAAAGACAGCTCTAAAGAGTAAAATGAAGCTACGAGAGAATTCAATTCTTAAAAAAAAAAATAGATAACTAAAAAGTAATGATAAATTTCAATTCCTTAAGGGGGACTAAAAGTTGACGCCTCATCTCAAAAAAAAAAAAAAAAAAAGGATCAAATGATTTTTTTTTCTTTTTAAGGTATGTGACTACCTTCAGCGCACTTTTTTTTCAAATATATGAATTTTCATTTGAAATTAATAGCACATGTTTTTAATCGAAATTGGATATAAAACTAATAATTTAAATGTATTTTTTATAAGTTTATCATTGATTTTGGAAATATTGGCAATTTTTTGTAAAATTTAAGCGAAAAATTGTAGTTACGAAAAACTTTCTACTCAAAATTCTATTTATCCCAATAATATTTATGCAAGACATGAATTACATCTTTATCTGTGTTCTGAACTAAAAAATTTACAATAGTTGGAAAAGTTTTTGAAATATTGGATATTTTGTGCCAAATTTCACTTTTTTTAAAAAAATAATAACGGTATTTTTTCACAAAAGAGGCAATAAAAAAATAAATACATATATATAGGTTAGATTTTAGTTCATAACACAGATAGAACTGCATAAAACGTTTTCTCAAAATTTGAATAAAATATCTTTAAAAGATTTTTTTAGTGATGTTTAGCGTAGAGAAACATATCGCAAAATACAATTTCTCAGAAAACACATTTCAAGATTTTAATAGAATAGAAAACATTCTGTTCTGGTGCAGTAATTACGCTATATCTTTGCTTCTAATTATCGTAAAAACAAAAACGAAGCATTTTTGTAATCTTAAATATTTAAGCTATAAAATGAATACATGAAAAAATATCGAAAAATATCGCCAAAACAAGGGTTTTTGGGTAGTCATATACCTAAAACCATTTGAGAAGCGCGCAGATAACATTTTAGATCGGCTACGAAAAAAATCGGAAACCATTAGCTGTTAACATTAATAAATATTTAGAGGGGAAATTTAACGATGAGTCAGATTTTATGTTTGCTAAGATCCTACTAATTATTTATTAAAAGTAATTAACACTTGAAAGCTTCAATGCATAACATCTACAAATACATTACATGTATTCAGTAACTGATAAGCCACAAATTATCGGTGCCACAAATGAGTGGTAAAAACTTTTTTTTAAATCAAATTTTGTTTTTATGTTTCATATATTTATTTGCAAACAATTTAAAAAGAAAACACCGAGTGAGATAATGAGATATTTCTTGTAATAACTATAAGGTCATTTGCATTGTTGTGTTTTTACGAGTGAAACCGAAACATCGAATAAATCACTACGTTAATTTTGATATTTATCAACAATTCCGCTAACAAATGAACGATTTTATCTAAAAAACAAATTTAAATTTTCGTTTATAACCGAAATACTGTCCACAGTGTGCTATTTTTTCTGCGTTATCACTTTTTCTTTACACGAATTGTACCTAACAATTCTTCATAAATTTCTTGGCGAATGCATAAAAATAAATTTAATGGCTAGCACGAACTACAACAGTTATCAGAGCGATCGTGTTGTATATCATCATAAAAGTAAGCTTAACATTGTAATTTATTCAGACGCTTAAAAAGTATATCTTAATTCTTATTGTAAACAAGTTAATTTCGTAATTTTTTTTACTACATCCTGATGCCTTTCTTATAAAGAGATAAAGCCGAAAAGCGATTTTTGTGAATCTTCGTACTCATTATAAACCAAGAAGATAAACCCTTTTTTCCCCTTCCTGATACTTCAACTTTTATAATGTCTAATTATTTTTTATTTCTTTCTCCCTTGATGTTGGCAACAGATAAATTATCACGCGGAGTCATCTGCGCTCACGAACCCATCTGTCCGTGAACTTGTTGGAATCGAGGAAAATATAAATAAAAAACGTAACATGAACTTGAAAAGAAAAAAAATGAAATAGGAGGAATGGAAAGTTCATGCGGGTGTGTTTGGGCAAGAATAACCGAATCGGTCGCCTAACGGGAAAAAGAAAAACCAGAGAGAAAAGGAAGAAGTTCGGGCTTGTGATTTTCGAATAATGGAAGCTGTCTTGCGGATCATATGTAATGTACCGGAGGGTTGAAGAAAAGGAATCTTGTTCTTTGTCACATGAACAAATATTTTTTGTTCGACAATTTATGTGACAAGTGCTACAAGTCTTCTTTTTCACATCCAATTTGGGATTTTCTTTTTTTTTTCTTTCTTTTTCCCTGGCATTTTCTTTCTTTACTTTTACGTATACGTTATATATTACTTTAATTTGTTTCAATATATAAGTTATAATAAGACTCGATCTAATGTCAATTAATTAAGAAAAAAAAACCAAAAGGACAGATAGTTTAATTTTCTAACTTTTACAACAGTTGGTTTATGATAGCGATATTTTTGTTGAAAAAATAAGTTTTTGATATTTTTCATATATGATATGAGTTAGTCGAATTGTTTTCTTTCCAATAAAAGCGTACAAAATTTTTGTGTTTGTAAACTTTTTCAAGTCAAATGTTCGAAGTTTCTTTGCTCAAAATGTGAAGAATGCATTAACGCATTTAACTTCAACATTACACGGAGATGCCATAAATATGAATTTTCTTTAGAAACGCATCTTAAGCAAAATACTGTGTAAGAAAATGAAAAGATAGTAGTAAATATTATTATTATATTAATATTCAAACACAATGTATAGCTGATTTTTTGAAGAGTTTATTAAATTGAACACGAAAAATATTTTGCAGAACTCTCCTTTCAGTGCTGAGGTTGAACAGAAAAACGGCACTTTTTATGATCTTTGCATCGACAGTGTTGAGGTGCGCTCTGGTGTAAAAAGTGGACAGCGAATTTTTCATATGGTAATGGTATTCGCGGATGGTGGTGGCCACATTAAACAAGGGATCCCAATCCTCTAAGAGCGATGGCGCAGCCCCTAAAAAACTACGGAACCTTCCCCAAAATGACAACCCCCCTAAATCGACCAAACAGTCGACCAAGGCCCCTGAAACGGACTCCTCACCCAAAATCTCAATGGCGCAATGTGTGCCATGACTCCTCTGGTGGGTACCCTTGCATTAAAGAATAGTTACCGGTTCTTGGGGAATGAACCGAATCTGCAAAGATGATGAACCAATATACAGCCTCATCAAAAACTGCTTTTTCTGTGAAGCAGACTTTCTGCTAAATCACTTTAATATTAATCTCTGAGGCGATTAATATTAAAATGAAATCTCTGAATCCCCTCTCCCTCCCTCGCTTTAAGAGGATTCGCGTAGAGGGCTGCGCCGCACTATTTACTTCATGAGATCTAAGACTCTGGCCGAAGCTATACCTATTAGTGATGGGTATAATCGAGAGATTTCAATAAGCGAGTGATTAGTAATCGAGTGATTTTGATAATCGAGAGATGACAATAATCGAGTGATTAGTAATCGAGTGATTTTTGATTATCGAGAGGTGTCAATAATCGAGTGATTAGTAATCGAGTGATTTTGATAATCGAGTTATCTTGATAATCGAGTGATCAGCAATCGAGTGAATATAACGAATTCTCAAGAGATTTATTTCTCGAGTGATCATTTCGAGCTATCGAGCAATTTACTTCTAGAGCGATCCTCTCGAGTTCATTGAGCAGGGCGGTCATTTAGGGAGTACAGGAATCGGTAATTGTCTTTCTCTAGCTTTGATAATATAATGTATTTTTATGAATGCATGTTTTTTTTACTGTAATAAAAAGGAAAATATACCCCTTGCCCACTACTGGAAAAATCCAAAATGTCTGTCCTGACGAGGAAAGTTAATAAAACTCAGGTTCGTCATGCTGACAGTGTGACAGTATTAAACGAGTTGAATAGTCCGTCCACGGAGTTTTGATACTTGAGCACTTCTGCGCATGAGCGGAAAGGACAAATTCATTCGAGTTTTTGGAAAGTTCGTTTTGCATGTGCGTTTATTATCACGCGAATCAGAATGTTTCTTTGTTTGTTAAACGCAACCAAATATATAAACTGACATATAACATCAGTTAGGAAGAAATAACGTATCGTTAACGAACTAAAACAAGAACAGAATGTGGCACATTCCGTATACCAGCAGTTTCTCCTTTGAACATGAATGGATTCTTCTTGACACTCTGCTAGGTATAGGTCCTCGTTTTCTGGTAGAACTATATTATGCCTACAACTAAAACTGTTCTTCGGCAATGTGATACGAGGTTGAATTTTATCTGTTTAGCTACTGATGAGGAAGAAAATTTATCTGCTTTCTATAGAAAAATCTCGACTAATTGAGAAGTCAGTCACTTTTCCGGATACCTTCTACAGAGGTAGCAGCACCCTTTCGGCATAATGCCGAACATAATTTTTATTGCAAATAAAAATCAGCCAACCAATCAGACACATATCTTTTCATTTCCCTCAAAGACTCTTCATTTTCTTTATTCTGGTATTTCAACAAAATGGATTTGTGAACCGAAGACATAATCCACGAACCGTGTGGAAATGCCGGAAAATTACGACGTGAACTTGACGTCTAAATTTTGCCCCCTTTCGTGAAATGAGATTTTTTTCTTTTACCTATCAGACCATCGTTTTGCTCATCATTCCACCTGGCTGCTTCCCATCGCCAAAGAAATGAGTTTCTATTGTGCATCGTAAACTCATATTTTATGGACTTTTGTTTGCCGTCGTTTTAGTCTAATTTATTTACTGCCATTGGCGACGTTGGACAAATAACGTGTGGTTGTTGATCATGATAACTGCTCTTTTTTTTTAAGAAGCTGGAAAAGAAAAAAAAAAAAAAAAAGAATGACTTTTGTTTGCATGCTAAATACGGCAGCTCCGATCTGACAAGATTTGATTTAACGATTTCCTGATTTTGATGACAGATTTTATTATTCAGAGTTGAATAGCAGCGATTTTTATGTTATACCTCCGTCTGTTAGAAGATTCTCTTAAACTGTTATTAGCTTTTGTATGGTGGAATCTGGATATCTAGGTTTTGTATTTAACCCTCTATCACTTAACTCGGATTTATTTGCATTTTTTTCGATTCGAGATAATAATTTGGACTCGAGATAATAACAAAAGTTTTTGGATTCGAGAAAAAACAAAAAAATAAAATACGCGTATTTCAGGATCTCTCAGTGATTTTCAAGTTATACTTCCTTCTATTAGAAGATTTTCTTAAACTGTTATTATCTTTCGTACATTGGAATCGGATAACTAGGTTTTGTATTTAACCCTCTATCACTTAACTCGGATTTATTTGCATTCTTTCGATTTGAGATAAGAATTTGGACTCGAGATAATAACGAAAGTTTTTAGATTCGAGATAATAACAAAAAAATAAAATACACGTATTTCAGGATCTTTCAGTGATTTTCATGTTATACTTCCTTCTATTAGGAGATTTTCTTACACTGTTATTAGCTTTTGTACGTTGGAATCGGATAACTAGGTTTTGTATTTAACCCTCTATAATCTCGGACTAATTTGCATTTTTTTCGATTTGAGATAATAAAAATTTTTGGAATCGCGAGATAATAACAAAAAAACTCGAAAACTTTTGCTTTCGAGATAAAAAAAATAAGTAAAATACACGTATTTCAGGACCTTTAATTTAAAAAACAATTTTTTTCTTATTTAAATTTCTTTAATCCTCTGTCATTCATAAATTCTGATTTGTTTGATATTTTGTATTGGAGATAATGGGAAAAAATATTTAAAAAAAGAAAAACACGTTTTTCAGAAAAATCTCCAGTCATTTAGGACAAAAACTACTGAACCAGCGATCGAACGGTATGTTGCCTACAGTCTACCATATGATACAAAAGGTTAATCGCACTTTATTTTAAAACTTCCGTACTTGAGCATACATTTTATTTACTCAGTTTAAGTCAATTTTAATTTCTAGGAACATTTGTCTTACTTAAACAAAAACTAAGGTATCATCTCTCAAGATTGGTTGAAAATCTGTAGAAGAAGCATTTTAAATAATATAAAAAGATAGACGTTTATTTCCGCTCTGCTGGTTGAAGTTTATTTCCTAGTTCAAATGCGAAACTTAAATAATCTATTTATAATATTATTGTTATTTAACTCCAACAGATGTTATCGATTTTTCAAGAGATAAAATAATTGTTTGGGCATTATTCATCTCGCATGAGACTACTTTTAAAGACATATAGTAATTATGAGAACTGACTAAGCAGTTTTCACTGTAGTAATACGCTTGTTGTTGCAGAAAGATACTTACAGGAAAGAATACCGCAACTCGAGACTGGAAGATTTCTGGCAAAGATGTAGTTTGTTGACAAACGAACAAGTATCCTTTGAATATAAAAGAAAGTGTGGGATTCGTGAAGAAGCTTTTTTTTTAATAATGGTTTTTCTTTTAACTATGGTTGGGTGATATGTTAAGATACCATGTGAAAACATATCATTGGCGCTAAAAAGATTACAGATTCAATAATTCAATTCAATTCAGTGAATGATTTCTTGTAAATATTTTCAAACAGGTGGAGAACTACCAAGCGTAGTGTTTACAATTATTAAAAAAAAAAAAAGACTTAAAAAATTGATATTACGATATTTAAAAATCATCGGTGTTGTTGATTCACCGATACTCAGTGGCGCGACGGCCCATTGAGGGCCATGGCTTACTGTGCCCATCCCAGCTTTCGAGACCAGGGCCCTGAGGTGCAGAAGGGTTCCGATCAAGTGGTCGGCCTGACGCGAAATCCCCAGTGTTAGTTTCCGTACAGTGTTAGTTTCCCAAGCGTGCTTGGCCCTCATTTTATCGATCCTACTGAAGGGATGAAAGGCTGAGTCGACCCTGCCCAGCCCGGGAATCGAACCCCTGACCTCTTGCATGGTAGCACGGAAGGCTACTCATCCACTGGGCCTCCACCTCAACTAATACTGCTTACACATTATCCGCGATACCCACAAAATGCGTTGCTGTCTCCCTTATTGTTAATCTATACTGATGACTTGACGTCTCCTTGAATGACAGCTTCCTTGTTCCTTTTCCAGACAACAAAATTGGGAGAAGATATTTTTTTAATTGTGGAATAACTGCCATCGAGTAAGAGAATAACAGGACTAGGATATTAGGAAGTGTTAACTAAATTGTATAAAATCAGTGATGTGAATTGAAATCGCGCGACAAATATTTCGTCGTTGTAGCAATCGATTTAAAATCAATGAAAAAACTTTTGTAGAGATAACCATATATTCTAGGTAAATACATAAACACTACAGTTGAGAAAACATAAGCATGTAAGTAGATGTGTAAATGGTATATAGATTTTTTACGTACCTTGAACTATGACAGGTGAAATGGCAACGATACATGTAACCCAAAGAAAAATCATGATGTTCCGCTTTAGTTGAGGTAACATGGGACTATTCTTGTTGGCTAAAATAGAAAACAAATACATATATCTATCGAATAAATTTAAATACAACAATAATTTTGACTGGAAAGAGAAATATAGAAAGAAAAACGGGATCAAAAGCATATTTTATTTATCAATGCTATTGTGGTCGTTGTAAATTTCCCTTTGCTTTGTCTGTAGTATTTGAACATTTACTCCCTGAATAGTTGAATTAAGAAGCCATTAACAGTGAATTAGGGAGATATCGTAATAGAAAATAAAAATTTACTGATATTTTATTTCATAATAGTAAAATATAGTGAAATATGTATAAAAAATAAAATCTAGCTCTCCTAGGTAGCTGCCTACTTTGCTTATTTAAAAACTCGACTCTAGTCATGAAAGTGAAACAAAAAAATTTCTGACAATCACTGAATGTGATCGTATGCCTATAAGTACTATCTGCCTGTTTCATAAAAACTTGAAAGTTTTTGTTCAAAAAAAGCATTATTTAGTGAACTGAAACGAACGGCAATGCGAAAGATTAAAGAAAATATTCCACAGTTGAGCTATGTAAGAAATGAAAGAGAAAAACCTTTTGAATAAAAGAGAAATAAAAGTGAGAAAAAGGATTGGAAACTGTGCAACACAAAATAGGAAGAGAAAATCGGAAAACAGGTTTGGGGAGGGGGAAGAATTTCGTTGAAATGAAATGAAGAGAAGAAGCAAAATTTAATCTTCTAACCAATGATTTTTGCTGCTGTTTTGATAAGACTTTCATTTAAAAAAACTCAATGTAGCAAGTTTTTCTACTCATTTCATAGTGTCAGCTGCTTGAGCATGAAGTGTCAATTTTTCGCGCCAGATTTTTATTCATGTATTTATTTCTTTATTTATTTTTGTGTCAAGTTTATATTTTTATGCAAGTGCTCTGGTGCAGTTAAAATGACAGCGAAAAAAAATTAAATAAAAATAGAAAATAATCTGCATTCCTGAACACATTATATTCTAAATATAAAAGTTCACTCAAAAGTTAAAGAAAATGTGTATATTAGAATAGTTTACATAATCAAATATTACTAATTATCTTTCCTGCTGATATTTGAAGTGTTAATTACATTGCAAAAAGTCTGAGTAGAATTTACACCAATATAATTCTTTACTGTGTTGATGTGTATGGCTTTTTATTATGATTTCTCCAATTGCCAATGCATTTTTACAAAACGTCAGCGATTGTACGATATTATATTTAATCGCCTTGTTTAAAGCTGGTGCTACTAATCGATTTTTCTTCCTGCTTGAGTAAATTTTCTTAATAACAGTAAATGTACTCTGCAACCAATTTTATCAAATTTTCTAAATAAAAGTACACTTTAGTTAAAGTTGAAGAAAAATTAAGAGATAAAAAAAAATTAAACTAGCTGTGAATTTAAAAATGTAGCATTTTTTAAACACAGGCTTCAGATTAGAAAAAAGCACCATTCCTCGTAACCGATTGTAAAAAGGAGAAACTGTAGGCTAAAAATTTGAGAAAGAGAGATTAAAAAAGGTTAAAAAAAGAACGTGTTTTAAGTAAAATGTGTGTTAGGAGATTGTTAGACAAATTTTTGAAAGTACAATAGCTGCAATTTTTTGGTTATAACTTTATAACTTTAATGTGTTAATAGAAATTCTAAGTTCTGTGAAACTTTAAAGTAGTTATTTGAAGCAAAATTGCTATTTTGTACCTTATAAACAACTTGTTCTGAACACACAACATGATTTTTTTTCTTCTATTTATGAAAAGACATACAAAAGCAATGATAAAATTAACGGCGAAAATTCCAGACATATTATGCTTTATGTTCTGAAATATATCTTTTTTTGCTTAGCCTGCATATGCACGGTCTGTAAATCTAGAAATACATCATCTAATTTTCCTGAATTCTTAACTACTAGGGAAAATACTGCAAAACCAGCAAGTAAAAGGTGGCCCTTACATATACCTCAATCAACCAAAAACAAAAAGCAATCCTTGATGGCTCCACTGAAAAAAAAAAAAGTAAAAATCGATTACAGTTGCGATTTTGTTACATATTTATCTTTCTTATCAATACAGGTAGCTTCTTAATTCTTTAATTGCCACTTTAAAAATTACCAAAGAGTAAACTTTCGAGAAAAACAATTCATCTCCCTCCATTAGTTTTCATTGTTGTTGTAGGGCTTGTAAAGGAGGGTCATGATGAGCGTATTTGCGAGTCTTGCCTCGGGCTCGAGAGCACCTATTACTCTTCAATCGGTCGGTTTTAATTCAATAGAGGCTTTCCAATCGGGAAGACGTAATTGCAGGCTTCACCCGGGATGATGGATCGTGAAAAGGGGAGATGAAGGTAGGAGGAACACGTTTATACATACGGACGGGTTTTCATCGAAAAGAAAAGGGATAGGGCGGGCAAAATGTTCATATACAGTACGGATATTTTTCATTTCGAGGAGAAAGTATCAAAATTGCCTGGTTCTTTGCCGTTGCTGTAAATATGTAAAAATAAATATTCTCTGAATTAAATGCGTATATATATTTAACCTAGAAGCTTTCTACCATTGAGACTTTTCAAGTTAAAAAGGAAGCTTAGAGCTAACTTGACTCTAATTCACAAAAAAAAAAAAAACTAAAGTACGAATTTTTCCGCACTTAATTTTGAAATCCACTAAAACCACAGAAGGGCAGAACGAGCCACGTTTATTATGCAATTGAACTCGAACACTAAATTGAAATTACTTTCAGATTTGCAACCTTGTTTAGTTTGATTTTGTAGGCGTAGGCTTCCAAAAGGAAAAGGGGTAAAAAGGGCTATTTGGGGCTTCCCTCTGGCTATTTTGATTTCCCAGAGAGAAAAACTACAAAAGGGTTTTAACTGCAAAGGATATATTTAACACAATTTTATAACTAATGTGTTAAGATAAAAGTTAAAATGTTAAAAGACATAAGCTAAGAGTTATAAAAAAATATATGTATATTACATGCACAAAGACGGACTTTTAAAACGTATTGGAATTGTAAACTTGCAAACATCTCACATATGTGATTTTTACTACATTTTTTGATGATTTTGGCGACAACTGCCGCCATGCTGATTTAAGCACAGGCGTGTATACAAGATTTTTCTGAGGAGGCGGCAAATAATTTGCGATTTTACCTGTGCTTTAAGGAAAAGCTGTTCCAGAGGATAAAATTAAAGTTTTAGCTTGTTATTCATATAATTTTTAATTATACTTTTCTCAAAGAGCAGCAATTGCCCCTAATTTTATCCCCCCCCCCCAGTACTCGCGCCTTCGTGAACCCGTGTTGTGTGTTAAATTCTTTGGTTTTGTTTCAAATACTGCGTGGTAGATACTGCATGTAATTTTTTCCGTACAAAAGTTTCAGTTTTTTGAAGGCGAAATAAAATCTTCCTTGGTTAAAAAAAAAAAAAAAAAAATCCCGATTTGTTGCAAGAGACAGATAGAGAGAAAGACCAGACAGAAGTTTCTTTCAAATTCAGAAATCTGCGGCTGTTAATAAAACTTTTTTCTGTTATAATAGTTGATTCTTTAAAAAAGAAAAAATAATGAAAGACTTAATATGTCGTAAAAATATCGTCAAAATAAGAAAATGTCATAAAGTGAAGTTATTATGTATATCAATATTGAAAAATAAACAGCAAGGTTGTGAGATGGGGAAAATGTGTGACTGACGGTCTGTCGTCCCCCTTCCCCCCAATGACTTTTGAAGCAATTATTTGATTCAAAAGATTTTTTTCTACATTCGAAAGATCTCGGCGGAGACATCTCATTTAAACATTTTAGTTTCTGATTTGAACATTTTTTGTTCACTTTTGAACGGTTCAAAAACTTAACATTAGCGCCTACGGAGAAATTTCAATTCTATATAAATCTTGATCTAATAGATGGATTTGCTTGGAATAAAATTTATCGAAAGGATGTTATGACGTAGAACATATAAAGATACCACGTTCATCCAGAACTAAACGAGTCTGTTTTACCATGAAATTTTTTGATCTGGATTTTAATGGATATCTCCGAATGAATGAATGAATAAATGAGGGAATGAATAAATGAATCAGTGAATGAATATGTATAAACAGTTGTAAGGAGGTATATTTGAAGTAATTGAGAACTACAGCTAAATGAGAAAGAGAGAGAGATATATAGCTAGATTATGTCGTAATCGTCTAGATTATTCGTATACACCAATTTGATATTGGTGTATACGAATAATTAGGCTCACATAATCTAGATCAGCGGTTCTCAAACTTTTTTGACCATGGAAACCTTAGAGATTCCCTTTTACTTTGAGGATGCCCCCCTCCCCCTAAGTGCTCATATTGAAAATCACACATTTAATTTAACGATCTGGACAAGACTTATCTAAAGAGCCCCTCACCCACCGGAAGTAAATTTAAAGCCACCTATTTTGAATTGAAGGTTTCAGTATTATAAAATTCTAATTTGGAAAGCTCCCTTCATGTTTATCTTGTTCCACTTTGCCCATCATTGAATTTTTTAATGAATGAATTATACTTAGTAAAGGGAAATAATGTGTTTCACCGATAAATTCCTATTTGTATACCATTTCTGGTCCAAATCGAGCCACTTCTATTTCCGCCATTGACTTCAAATCAGTTTGCGAAAATTATTCTTTAAGAATGCCCCTATTTTCTCTATATTGTGTATATCAGACTGAAAACGAAAAAATTCAAAACCAATGGATTGTTTGAGCAAAGTCATTGAAGCGTTGAGTTGAAAGTTTAGCGTTAAGTTGAAGCATTGTCCAGTAGTAAACTTTTATAACGTAAAAATCATAAACAGGAAACAAATGAAACATGACTCATGACTGTGCATATAAACTTGAAACTTTTGTGAACCACTACGTTCGGAACAATTTTTTTTAAAAAATGCAATTTCTGCACTTCTTTTATACTTTTTTGGTTAAATAATGATTTATGAACATAAAAAAACTTTAAAAAAATTTCATATGTACTGTATTTTCTGAATAAATGGGTAAAACGGGGAAAATTTTAGTTAAATTTCATCAAAACGGTTAACACTGTAAAAGAAAAAATATTGCAGCAGCATTAATTATTTTCAGCCATTAGTTATAAATAACAATTATCTTCAAAATGAACTAAAATGAGGGAGAAATATTTAAATTTGAAAATAACAATAGGAAATGTATGCTAATGCATAGTTTTCGGAATTCTTACCGAGAAATCCACACAAAAACTCTTGTAAATAAAAAAATATTTTACTTACATTAAAAATTGTAGGTCATATGATTTCTGATACTATTTAAAACATACACTGAAAATTTTGTGACAATACCTTCATTACACTGTGCAACACGAAAAATGTCCTTTAGATGAAAATGTCCGTTTCTTATGTGTTTCTGGCTGAAAATTACGAATCTGCAATTATTTTTTGCCTACCACGTACCACTTTCCCAAAATCTCAACATCTTAGCTTTTTACGTATTTTCTGGATAAATGTGCATATTTTCGTAATTTATCGACTTAATTTATTATAAATTATATCTTTCTCATTGACAGTGAGAAATTGACATTTCTCGTGGTCATTTCAGAGACCTTTTTAATTAACTTGGGTAACTTTAGCGACATTTTTGGCAATAAAAGCTTTATCTACTTTCTCGAAGTTTCGAGTCATTTGCAGGACGACAAAGGCATTTTTAGACTATTTCGCGGAGAAAAAAGAAATAGTATACTGCTGTGATGTGAATGTACTATTTCAAGCATTAGGACATGAGCACAATTCAGCATCATTGCTTATCAGTGCTCCTCTATCTAAGTTTTTTTTTTCCTATTTATTCCTGTAGCATATTCTGCAAAGACAAAGGAAATTTCAAAATTGTGAGTGGTAAAAACGTATCAAATGAGCCACTTGTAAATCTAAAATGTGCCTTTTTTCCACAATTGCACATTAAACTTGGTTTATCGAGATATTTGTGAAAGCTCCGGACAGAGAAGGAGTGGCTTTCTTGCATCTCAGGAACAAATTCAAAAATTTAAGTGAAACAAAAGTAAAAAAAAAGCGATTTTTATTGGCCCACAACTTAAGGAAGTCCTTTCATGATGAAGAGTATGAAAACAAACAGCTAGAAGCCGAAAAATCAGCCTCGCTGGCCTTGAAATCAGTGTGCTCACGTTTCCTTGGAAATGAGAAAACAGAAAATTACGAAGATCTTGGTGACGTGATAAAATGCTCTTGTATTATAGGCTGCCATATGACATTAAAAGTACACTTTTTGGACTCCCATATGGACTTCTTTCCTCAAAAATTTGGCGCAATTAATGATGAGCATGGGAAGGTTTCTCCAGGGACATCTCTGTGTTTGAAAAGCGTGTCAGCGGTCGATAGAATGGAAGTATACGAATTGAATATTGCTAATCTGTTATCAGGGCACACCAACAGATGCCCACAAGATGAAAGAGCCAAAACAATCATTTTAGTGTTTGTGTTTTCAAGAAGTAAGCGTCAGTTACATTCTTCTATTACTAAATTGTATAAATATGAGAAGTGGGTCTCCAGCAAAAACGGTACGTGATGGAACATTTTGGTTCGGATATTTGATTTAAGCACCTTTTGTTTATATAGAATCACATAGTTTCATCTAAAGGACAAAAAAAAAAGTTCAAATTTGTTGCACAGTGTTATCTTTTCAGATATCATGATAACGGTGAATGGGTTTTTCGAAAAAATAAGTTTCGAGGAAATTGCAATTGAAAGTTACAATTCGTTGAGAAACAAGCTATAGTTAGATGAGTAGTAGCAGACGATCTGTTTTATAATAGTTATAAATGTTTTTTTCTACAGTTCGTAGAAGAAAAAGAAAAAGTTTTGGAAAGAGAAAAGCTCAAAGCATTAGAAACACAAATAAAAAAAATTTGACCTTGAGGCTGAAAAGCGATATTTTTAGCGTAGTCAGTCACTTTTATGTGCACAAGAAGCATTTGACTATAAAAACAAATTTTTTCCACTGACATCATCAAAACACCAGTTTATTGTTTACTAAACGTAACTGGCACGGAGGCTTCGTGATAAGTCGCAGGCCTCGTACTCCCATGATCCTGGGTTCTAACCCAACCATGTCGGGGGAATCTCAAGATGCGGAAAATAGCCTACGCCAATGCAGCATAATTATGCGGAACGTTAAAGATCCTTTTGGTGTCTATTTTACATGGAAAATCTCGACTAAATGAAATTATTAGTGCTGTTTCGCATTGTCAGAGTTCAAATACTTCACCTTACAATGAAGAAACTAGACGTCAAAATTCTCATGTGGCAATGGCATCCACGGTTGTGGCACAACTTGCTAGTTTCCGGGGAATGCTTTAGGTCTGCAAAGGTTAATGACCAGAACGCAACTCCAATAGAAAGAAAAAAAAAAACTTTGCTTAACCAAACTCATCGACCCCTTTCGGAGATCATGTCAAAATTATTACAAAAACCAACTAAATTCCCTTTTTCGCTCATTAGACATTATCATCAACAATAATTGTCCATATTTCATCTTCAACAGTTTTTATTTCCTATTTTGCTTCGTTCAAATGTATTTTAATTTTTATATTCAGCATGTGAATTAACTACCACTTTCAGCTAAATTTCACCACGACACATTTTTTGAACATGACTTACTAAACATAATTTTATGTAACACTAAATTGCCAAAGGAACCCCTGCCATCCTTCTGCAGAACCCACTTTTGGAAACGCTGGTCTAGATGGAACTTCTTGTTTTCATTCCATTCCTTCATCAGTGTTTGCCATTTTCGTTCACGAAGACCATTTTCTGTTAAATCCGAGATGATCTTCCGTGTCCCACGAGGAAGCAGAGAATGGTCCATAAAAAAGGAAATCTTCACTTAAGAAGAAAAGAAATTGCCCAGTCGACCCTTTAACGAGCAGCAGAATAAGGTTATCGAGCCGAACACGAGTCTTAACGAGCTGGTTCAGAGTCGTGGATAACGGATCTGCGCCCTGTCCGTTCCGCTGTGCAAAGGTCGAGGTGAGATGGACTCGCTCTAAACAAACTTGTAGCAACCTGAAGAATGGGAAAGAAACCAGTCCTTCAGAGACCATATTTTATGGCTCTCTAACTATTGAAGTTTTTTTTTTTTTTTTCCCGACCCTTGTTCTTTATGGGAGCTGATTCCCAGGGCTATTGTGGATGATGCGAGTGCAAGTTGCATTGCTGGAAGCCTTTTTATATGAGTGTCAGGAAAATCAGTTAGTAGCTTTGAAACTACGCGTGGCATGATCCTGGTCAAATTGTGTCGTGTGTGTAACATGCACGTACACACAAAATGGAAAAACGGAAACCGAAGAAGGTGAAGGAAAAGGTTCTAATTTTATCGAAAGTTAAAAGTTCTTTTATTGAGAATTTTTTTTTATACTTGAAGACGTTTAACTATTAAAAAAAAGTTTTGAATTGTCATTGCCTTTTACGTTTTCTTTGGTAATCATAATTTGGTAAGCAGATATACAATAGGCAGGAAAATAAGTAGGGAATCATTCATAAATGATGTCACGCTTCTGGAGGGGAGAAGGGGTTCGTGAAATTATGACAAAGTGTAACAAGGGGAGGGGAGGGGGTAACAAGAAGTGTGACATCCTGCTCACATAACGTGACATGTGACAGGGGGGGAGGGGGTCCATTGAAGTGTGACATTTTGTGACAAAGGGAGGAGGGGTCAAATATGAGGGAAAAAAGCGTGACATTATTTATGAATGGTCCCTAGGTTCGTTTCGACTGAAGACCGGTGGGAGGATGCATTCACTTCATTACTAGAGCACTGCGATGGGGGAAATGGAAGATTTCATATGAAATTTACTAATAGATGGGGAACGGGATAATTCTCTCTTTTTTTTCTTTTCTTTCCTCTCTTTTTTTTCTTTTTGTGCACAGCAGTAGTACACCTGCTCTCGGCTCTGTTACCATAGGCGAGAGAGAGAGAGAGAGAGAGAGAGAGAGAGAGGATGGGGGACGCAGACACACGTTATTAAGGAAAGGAATAAGAATTTAATAATTAGGTTGGAAGAAGAAAACTGAGATACCTCCACCTACAACAGCCAATTTGATCATCAAAATTCTCAAACCCCACACATTTCAGAAAATCATCTCGCTGATACACTACTCCCTATATGCATTTTTATTTTTAAACCAAACAGTTTGTAATGTCTTCAATTATGTCTGAATAGTTTTTCAGTATAAAAGCGCCTAGTCAAAATAATGTAACCTCTATAAATAATAATAAAGTTTTGAAAATGGTGAGAAAAATACGGAAAAACAATCGTGACTTTTTTACATAAAAAGGGTAGAAAATTGAGATAAAATACAAAATAATCGTGACTTTTTTTACATAAAAAGGGTTGAAAATAAAATAAAAACAATCGTCGTTTTTTTTACATAAAAAAGGTGGAAAACGAAGGAAAACAATCGGGACCTTTTTTAACCTAAAAAGAGTGGGAATTAAGGAAAAAATGCATTTATCACGACACACCTTAACTACCTCGAATAAAGTACAGAAATATAACAAAAACATTTTTTAATCATTTTTTTTCTATCTGCCTCTTTTTCCTTTCTCCCGTTTCTTTATGCAATGAGAAACAAGTTTTATTTTGAACATGAAATTTCAAGCTCTTGGAAAGAACTGCTTATTAGATATCATATTTTTAAAGATTATTATAAAATAATAGATTTCTTAGTTTTTAAGTAGAGTTTTGAAACAGGAAAGAAAATAAATTAGATTAAATTTTATTCGAATAGTCTTCTTTTCTTCATGCAATTTATTATTTTGTATAAATACGAGTTTGGAATGGCGTGTAACATAATAAAATCATCAAATAAATATTAAAACCTATAATGTTTCAAATAAAGCTGTATTATTATTTTCTGTTCTCTATTGCACAATTTTCCATGATTTACATAGATGGCGAGTGTAAGAATGATAGCAAATTACATTGAAGAAATTAAGCCCGAAAGAAATGTTGATTTAATGTGAGTTTTCTAAGAGTTTGTGGAATATGAAGCGAGTTTTTGGGACTGCATTGCTGTTTATATTCCGGCTCGAATGGTAAATCAATATTTTTTCTCTTATAACTTGGGTTATAATAAATATTTTGCCAATAGATCGGTGATTTACCGGCATTTCCTAAAGTACAGGGAATTTTGTCAGACGTTTGAAATGTCAGTCTTGAAGTTGTACTACAGTTCTCACATTCTTTGATAGGAAACAAATTGGCTGCTTGATCACCCTGGCAATCATAGAATCTCTTCAATAAATACTTACTTATCGAATAAATCCACTCGTTTCAGCAAGGTATTGAGAAAGCAAGTATTATGAGGGCAAGTTTACCAACTGAAATCTATTTTCGTTTCATTTAGATGATTCATAAAATTTTTAAATTTAGGATATTCTTCATAGAACGTAATCCAGCTTTTCCCATATTTGCAACCGTATTCCAGCATTAAAAAAAAACTTTTACATATTTTAACCTTGATATTAAACTTTTATTTCAACACCTTTTCAATGTAAGGATATCCTTTTCCCCAGACTACCAAGTTCTTCGTAATGAAGGTCAGGATCTCTTCCCTCCAGAAAGATACTTTGTTATAATCGTAAAATAAAGCACATACCTGCAGCTAGTTTTTTTGTTGCGTGACAAAGTCTCAACTCTCATTTTACCCCTGCGGGAATATCGGTTCTTTATATGTTTGTGTTCCTGTTGGCGGAATGTTATTATGCGCAACATCATGCGGAACTGCTGGATAAAGCTGCGACATGAACCAGGTTCACGTGACGAAATGCGTTTCATCCATAAACTGGGCTATTTACGTCTTCCAGAAAAATACTGGATGAAATACGACTATTCCCTCGGCTATGTTCAACCGTTTTCAGAAGAAAAACTGGATTCTTAAAATCTCGCCATTTCCTAACAGGATTTAGTTAAAAACATTCTAGAATTTAATGAACTCAGTGTGATAGAACTGACTCTTTTACAACTACTAAAAAAGCTGTTTATTGGTTAAATCGCTTGAAGTGCAATAAAATATCAATAAAAGTAGCTTTGATTACTAAAATGAAAGCTACTGATTGATCCATAAAACAAGTACGGGCTTAAAAAAGTTTATTTAACAATACATCGCCAAGAGCATAGCTTTAAAAGCTTTCCTAGCAAAAAAGGGTGATCTTATCTGATTGAGTTTAATGAAGCCAGAACCAGACTTGGCTATATTGCACATGTGTTAGTGAATTAACTTTAGAATTTTGAGAATCATGTTTTGAAAAAAATTGAAATTTTCTGTAATTTAGAACACAGATTACTAATAGAAACAATAAAACAAAGTTTACACTTTAAAAAAATATGTTAGTAGCAAATACGGTTTCGAATGGCTAGATGACTTAAACAGAATAAATAGTGCTGAACATACTTTCTAATAAGTTCAATTGCGAACTAAATAAATAATAATTATGCCAAATAACCAAATCAAAAAATAACTTCCCAATCATATTTTTCCTTACTTATTTTAGAATTCGTTCCTAAAAACAGAAGACTTCCGTTGCTGTGCTCAATAGAAGTGTTCGTTCTAATAATTCTTTATTTTACATTACCCGTCTTCCTGTTTGAACCAAAAATTAAATTTATGTTTAATTTTCATAAGTTGAATCAATAATTATTGATTCATAAATCAATAATGATTGATTCATATGCTTTCGTTTTACTTTGTTCGAAAAAGAGCATTGCTGCAACATACAAATACAATCCTTGCTTTACTGGAAAAATTTTATTTTTAAAATACTTCGTGAGAGAGAATGAATCAGGTACGTTTTTGGTGACAATATAAACTTTCAATTGTATTGCTATCAAGTTCTTACAAAAAGGAAAAAGAAAAATCTCACTTTGTTTACGTCACACAATTAAAGTTTCATGGCCAAAATGAAAATGATGAATAATAATTAGTGTAGGAGATGAACACCATTCATTCATGGATCTCTTATGTTTTCATAACGGCTGCAAAATAATCTTCAACTTCTTTATAATCACGCTAACTCTGAGAAAGGACTGATTGAATTCTCCCGAGAGTACTTTCAACGCTTTTAATGCTATTGCCACTGAGTTTGGCAGCGCTTTGCCTCGTAATTCCAGCTTTCAAGAAGCAAAACTCTTTTAAATAACAGCCCTTTCTTCTAAATTTTGTTTTACTTCTTTGCCGAAGCAGAACTCAACATATTAAGAGAATTCAACTGTTCACCTCTGCTTGCCCAGCGATGCAAAGAACTGTTCCGAGGAACGCCCTGTTAATGCATGATTCTCTGACAGCACTACAAAGCTTTGCGTTTTGTTCGTGATTTAAAAGGCTTTGACTCGGTATTAGAGAAATCGTCAGAATTTCGCTTTTACCGTTTTGTACAGAGAATGGATAATATTAGAGCAAGATAAAGAACTTAATCTTATGAGACATTTTTGAGATTACCGAACTTTGATGGCACTTTGGGATGGGGTAAGGTTGCGGCGAGGTTGGTGGGGGTTAATCATGTTGTTAAAATGTTTTTAGATAATTCAATGTGTTTATTATGGGAAGGTATTTTTTTCTTAAAAATTGTAGATGTTTGATTCCTTTTCAACTTGCGCAGTATAAGATGATTGAGCACAAATTATTAATCCTTTATCTACAGACGGTACTTATAAGTTATAAATTCCATCCCAGCAACCATTTTTACCAATATTCTGATTCTACTTTGCCCGGGAGTCTTTAAATTCCCCTTTTTCAGGATACATAACAGAAAGGGTTCTATAAAGAAAATTTTAGTGAGGAAAGGAACATAGATAGTTTTGAAACCGATGCTGTGTTTCGAACTTTCATTTTGTTCAGATTGCTCCCTTAGAGTAGCTAGTAAAGGAGCCCCTCGCTCCAGAAAAGTAGTAAAATCCAAGAATCAAGTCACTGATTTTTTTAATGTGTTAGTTAGAAAACTATTTGACGAAATATTTTGATTAAAAAGTGTATGTAGTTAATTTTACAGCGTACATACTCTATGGCACTTATTAGCTGTAAAGAAAAACACGTATTTATATATTGATCATTTTATTTATGTAAATCCTTTAATTTTCAGTGTAAATACCTAGACCACCTACTTCTGTAAAAAAAAATACTGCAGATCATAATGCAGTAGATAAAGGGTTAAATACTAAGTCTAATTATTACTGATAATCTATGCTAAGCTGAAAATGTTTTCCTAATTATTTCAATTGAGGTGATTTTGAGACTCATTGACCCAATGTCTCCTTCCAGTGACCCTAAAACGATAACGTCCAAACAGAAGAAAGAAGATTTGAGTGTGAAACCAATAATGTCGTATGAAAAAACAATGTTTAAAGAATCCAAAAGTTGGTTTCATAATTTTCTACTATGCAAATAATAAAAAATATAACCCTTTTTCGATAAGCACGTGAAACTTTCTTTTTATTTATTATTATTATTATTTGAGAAAAGTCAAATTCCATTCGATCGTAAACAAGCTATGAATAAAAATATATCAATGAGAAACCTTTTTTTTCTCTACTGCCATCTACGAACAAGGAAACTAATAATTGACCTCTGTGCAACATTAGCGCTTCAGTTGGATGTTTTTCATCTAGAAGATCACTTCTTTTGCATTGAAAAAGGTGTTCCTTTCAACCTCGAAACACATGTTTACAATTTTTTCAGAAATTTGTGCGTAATTTACGTTGATTTTTAGTTTTTATTTTGTATCATAAAGGTTTACATTTTGTTTCATTAACGTCTGTTATTTACCTTGGCGGCACTTTTTGAAAGTGTTGTTTAGTGTCTCCTACTGGCGACGCATGGACTGGGGAGGATAAATAAAATTAAATGAAATGAATAAAGTAAAATAAAATTAAATTGAAATGAAAAAAATCAATATATAAACAATAATAATAAGAAAATAAGCAAGCCCTCGTTTTTTCTTTTTTGAAAACAAGTTGTAAGTACTAAATTAGACACACGTAATACACATTTTTCAATAAGATTAACTGTTTCTTTTGCATAAAATTAACAAAATTTGTTGCGATTAATAAAATGTTTGCTTCATAATTAATACAAAACAGTACTTAAAAATAATTAAAATAATGATAAAATAATAAAATAGAAAATTAGTAATGCAAATTTCATTTCTTGTCTACGATAAAATCGTGTGCTATTTAAGTATGAAAATTGTCAAATAATAAAAAGATAAATTCAAAAGATACTTTCAACTAATGAATTTTCAATGACAAACACTGATAATATTCATCTTTCCTGTTTCTGCGCTTTCTGTTTAACTTAATACTATTATTAAGGCGAGTTAAATAAATGTGGAACGAGTTGATAGAAAAATTATTTCGATTTAAAATGAAAAGTCCTTTACATATTTTTATGATAAAACGTTAAAAATTCAAAACACACTCAAATTTTTATATTTTAAAATAACTTAGCTTACCGATAATGACATTTACATTTTAGCATTTTCAAATTCTACGATAGCCGCAATGAAAAATCGCAACGTTAAGCTCAAAATGCTAAAAACACAGCCTTTTGATCACTTTTTCTTTTAAGCGCGATTATACAAAGAATTGTGAACATATTTAAAATCCTCGCAACTGTTTCAAATTTTATGCGCGAAATGTTTTCAATTCATAAGAAAGTTAAGGAAAAGAATGAATTTTGCACACAGACATAATTAATTCGAAGCATTTTCGTTGTTACTTCTACTAGTTTATACCCGGCAGAGTAAGGACGAAGAAATATTCAAATTTATGAAAGCATATTCTAAATGCTTACAGCACATACATTTTAAAACCTTATATACAAGGAAAATTTCATCAGTTCTACGTTTGCATAGATTTAGAAAAGCCTTGTGCATACGTTTTGCTTGGAATCAAATCTGAATTCTTCAGTAATGGCAGGGTTTAGTAAGATGATGCAACGATGAAATCCGCAATGATTGAAATGCAGTTAAGCGAGAAAAATTCCGGAGGGTTCGTTTATTCAAAATCATCCGAGTTTAAAAGCTCTTAGACGATATTCCAAACACTTGACAGAAAATATTATCCTGTTCGGAATTTTTTTCTGCATAAATGATTTTGTTTACAAATAGAAAGTATGCAAACAAAAAGAAGAAAGCATTTAAACTTTCATTTTCGAAAATTTTCCATACAAATAACCATTGTTTTATTTATTTATTTTTAAATCTTATTCTTTTTCCCGTGTTGTAGTTCTAAAGTATTTTCATGAAAATAACAAAATTAAAAGGACAGTGAACTGCTTAACAATGTTAGAACTCTAATAGTCACTCATTTTTATCCATATAGAATTGAACAAAATGGCCCAAAAGAAATTTATGTTCTTTTTTTTTTCTTTTAAAAATTGTAAGTTTCTTTTACATACAAAGCTATAAACAACAATAATATAAATGAAGCAAAAATATGCTGTATCTTTGTGATTTGTGCGATCCATTATTGTGCATCCTTTATATGTTGAGAGGCGATTCAGTAGCGCTGAATTAATGTGTGAGATTTCTGTAGGTCTAATGTATCCCTTTTTATAGTTAAATCTATGTTTATTACGTCAAGAGTGCAAGGCGCTTAACAAGAATAAAAGCAATGCCCGAATAATTATGTTTCTGTTTTAATATATATATATATATACTGTAATAATAGGGTAATCTATAGTATTCTGTTTTCTCAATTTGTATAGTACATCGTTCCCTCATAAAAAAGCTTTAAAAGTTGCTTATTAGTAGAAGCATCCCTGCGGAGGCAGGGAGGGGGATGGCGGTCCACCCCTGGTGACACCCTTTTGGGAGAAAACTCAAAATATATTTAAGAGTTTATGAAAAATATATGTACGTCAATTTTGCTTGTTGCCTTAATTTTAACTATATTTAAACTATTAGTACTTACGGCATACTTCTTCACAAAAAAAAAAAAAAAAAAATGAATAGAAAAAAAAAACATTAAGAGAGGTCAAGTCCCACAATTTTTTTTTTTTTGTCGAATTAATAAATTGATTATAATTAGGAAAGATTATGATGAAACCTTTATATTTTAGTTTTTACATTTTAAACATTATAATTTGTTTCATTACTATATCTTGCTAAATGCTGTCAAATCTCGTTAAAATGAAAAGTAACAGTAGGACTAAATGTGCAAGGGGAGCTCACGTTAGCTCAGCTCATGTAGGGGAATGTGAGGCAAAGTGGAATAGTTAAGATAAATTACATTTTTAAAAATGAACAAATTGGAGCACTATCAGTACATAAAGAGCGAACTACGAATTTCATAATAGAACTTGCATTGAAATATGATTTTTCATTTAGAGCAGTAAAATTTGAAAATTGAAAAAAATCACTCGGAGCAAAGTGAAAAAATGAAATATTTTCCTAATGAAATAGTCTTCTACGCAATAATTAACTCTTTGCATTCGTGTGTTGCCTTATGGTAGTCCAACTAACATGTGATGTTCCATATTTATGAGTACAGAGGGTTATAAATACCTATTATTAAACATGACTAACTAAATATATGACTGAATGATAAAACGAGCGAATGAATAAAGGAACTGATGAATGTAGAAAAATGAATGATTAATTAAATGAACGATTAAAAAATATACTTAATAAATGGACAAATAAATGTTTTAAAAAGTAAATTAATGAATGACTGACAAATGTAATTATCTGATGACTGCTGTAGGGAAAAGGTGGAAAAAAACTCTATTTCACTTAGCCCGATATGCACATGACAAATTGTACTAAACATTTGGCATCAAAATAAGCATGACACAAAATAAATTAACACTTCATTGGACATCAGTAGATCTTAATATTAAAAATATTAATAACAGTCATTTTATCGTTATATAATAGCATTTTTTTTTTTACTTAACACAAAGTATTGCAGCATGAGCATCAAATTTTGAATAAGGCTCCTGGAATACTTATTTTTTGTTTTGCTAGTTTATCCCCAATACAACAAATTTCCTAAGAAATTGAGTTTTTTTTTAATTTTTTTTAGTGTGTTTAAAGAAATTTAACACAAACACGACCAATTTTTACCTACATTTTTAGAATGTTAAATGATGTTTTCAGAGTAAAAAGGTGTCAAGCTTAGTTAAAACTGAAAGAACATGTCAAATTAAGGGACGTTTGAGTCGATGTCACAATTATATAAGTGAAATAAAATATCAAGTGTATCTAAAAACTTTCACTGCGACGAGAACTACACTAATTGCTAGAGTCTGGGCTTCGGAAAATTAGATTACAGTGGTACCTCGAGATACGAGCGCCCTGACATACGAGTTATTTGAGATCCGAGCGCTGTCGAGCAGCGTAGTTTAGTTTTGAAATACGAGCGATATTTGAGATACGAGGAATAGTGGCTCTAACGAGGGAACGGCTAGCTGCGACGCACTGCACACGGCCCACCCAGCTGCGCCTTTTTGCTTTACATTCTATTTTATTAGGTTTTTATATAATATTTGTCATTTATAAATATATTTTTCTTATTCAAAAACACGGATTAACATAATGGCATTTCAATTAATAATCACTGGGGAAAATAGCTTTGAGATACGAGCAAATTGGCATACGAGCAAGGTTACGAAACGAAATAATCTCGCATCTCGAGGTATCACTGTATATTGTTTAAAAGATTAGGAGCTCCCCTCTGGTACAGATCTGATGTCTTATTTATGATTTCGCTTAATATTGAATAATGTGTCACCACGAGGCTGAATACCCCGCTGTTAAACAGATGAAGATACATAGTAAAAAAATAAAATATTATGAACTTATTAAAAACTATTACGAAGTTTCAATGTCTTGACAGTTGTTTAATTTACTATCTAACGATAAGCGTTTTTGTCACCCAGTGCTTTTTTATTTTGCCTTGAAACGACTTAGAATCGAGATTTGACGCCAAATCGCCCGAAAATAAAAATCTAATGGGTATTATTTAGTAAATTTGCATAATGTGAACGCCACCAGGTGGACGAATGTTTTAAAAGACTTTCCAAGTTAGGTATGCGTGAGAGATTGAATGTGTTTGAGTTATTATGTGTCGGGCTTGGAAGGCCGTGAGTGAGCATAAGTGTCGCAGAAATTGGTTTTTGTGAAAGTAAAAGAATTTTTGTGAGTACATAGCGTATTTCATCAACGGAGTTCTCGACACGTTAGCCATCTGGCTAACAGGTATACTTACTCAATTTCAAAATATCTTGAAAATTTAATAAAAAAATTATTAAATCTGAAAAATGTGTAAGTTGATTTATTATATCTACTGCCTGGAACAGCCTATTACAAATTCATTAAAGAAAGAAGTTTAGCCCTGATAATACCCAGCAAACAGTTTGAGTAAATCAATAACCGTGAAATCAAAACTAATATTGCATTAAAATTTAGTCAACAAATCGAAATTTTAAAAATAGCAACCATACTAACGTAAACTAAATTGATAAACAACAACGCCGTTGCTTCAAAAAATTCTCAAATAACCAATTCCTGAACTTTTTGATAACAGTTTTTAAATGTTTGCAAAACAAAACAAAATCTTAAAGGAAAAGCCAGACCACATAGAAAGGGCAAACAAATTACATACCAACAAAAAAAATTGAAATTCACTCTTAGGACGAATGAAACCTCTGAATATATAAGCGAAAAATAAATAAAATAATTTAAAACCAGCGAAAGATTTTTTTGCAAATTAATGAAGTGTGAAGTATTGCGCGGAGGAGAGTTACTTATCAGGTACCTAGAGCAAGTTTCACTTTTCAAAATTATTTACAAAATAAAACACAGAATGAAACATTGAATTGAAAACATAATAAACAGCATTCTAACTTAAATTTAAATTGCATCAGGCGGAACGACGAGTGTCCAAATTCCGTAGCAGCAGACCAAAGGTTGAAACAAAGTCAATGCCAGTTGCGGCGAAGTTAATTTAAAATTTCGCTACACCAAATAAATAAAATGGAATTTCTTAAAACTCTTTCTCCAGTTATTGAAAATATTTAGGGTAACGTTGGCAGGAGCAGTTAGTATCTTAAATTATAGCTGATTAGTCTTACACCGAATGTACAATTTATTGAACAAATGTAATGTAATTACGTAGTTCGATTTGGAAAACTTGTGCCTAATTACGTTGAATTCGTTTAATATTGACAATCATATAAAACAAGTAGACGAATTCGCGCGCAAACATACCGGGAAAAATCATCAGCATTTGTTGAGAACTCATTCATTTGTAATGATAAAACGAAAAATTTAGCAACTGCCTCTCCCCCCCCCCCCTTCCTCAGAAGATACCTTAACGGGCTATATTCTATAAATTCATATTCCCACCTTTCCCTCCCTCCCCGAAACTGAATTCTGAAATAAGATAATAAGAATGGGGAAAAAAAAATCTACGTTTCACATAGATAGCAATATCATTAAAGGAGCATTTGTTTCTATAAAAAGAAAATTCAAATACGGAAACATGTAAAAGCTTACATCAAAATTTTCGCATAAAAATCCATTAACGTAATACACTGAATCGTAAATTAAATAATGTAATCCACACATTTCTTACTGCATGTGATGCGTATCCAAAAAAAATGCTCCACTAAATCCTCTTCGGTTTATCAGCTTAGAGAATTGCGAAAACCCACGTGGGAAAATCACATGACTGAGACTGAAGGCACACATTAGCGAAATTTCAGAAATTAGGCATATTAATTCCTTTTTTTCATGAATGAGATGAGGTATTTAATCTGTCGTCTTCCAAATTTTAACCTTTTGCCTGGAAACCGGGGCAATAGGTAACACTAGATACTTCATGATCACGCTGGATTTAATATTTAGATCAAGAAGATAAAATGCTAATTTGTTTCACTGAAAACAATTTGTTGAAAACTTGACATACTGATATCTGTGTAATCAGTCATGTTTTTTTCTTATGAAAGCCAGAATTTTCAAGCATAGATTCTCTTTAATATCCTTTAAAGATTTTATTCAATTCGAATCCCTCCTTTTTTGTTTAATAGTGGAGTATTTTAATGAATTATGTTTTTTTGTAAGAGTAATATAAAGCGAGGATAATTTGCAATTGCATTGGTGAATATGCAATAGCATATTTTTGCTTTTGACATGATAGGATATAAATGCCTGTAAAAAGCGAAATTTTAAAATGTATGCATGTTATTATGCGTTTTGATTTTCGATTTTTTTTTGGTAAAGACAGATTAAAAATTCATTTTGTTCAATCGGGGGAGTTACTTTCGGAAAGCAATATCTGGAAAATGAAAACTACGCGTACCGGTAGCCAATGAGAAAAGAAAAAGGATTTTTAAGAGGCTGGGAGGGGGGGGGGGGGTGGTCAGCAAGATACCCTGAATCAGAATAGTTATCAAGGTCAAAGTTTTAGTGGGCCTGAAGCTACACCTAAAATAAAGATCAGTAAAAGTATATTCATGAAGAGGTTGTATACTTTTACTGATCAAATCGTTTCCGCGACTGCCGATCAGGGAAACGATTTGACTTAAGATGAAATTTTATTTATTGTATCATTTATGACAAAAAAAAAGGGGGGG
The DNA here is from genome assembly GCA_038502835.1 of Octonoba sinensis. Taxonomy (NCBI): domain Eukaryota; kingdom Metazoa; phylum Arthropoda; class Arachnida; order Araneae; family Uloboridae; genus Octonoba; species Octonoba sinensis. The sequence continues at coordinate 127,149,085 of CM076599.1, forward strand.
GGGGAACTCAGAGAAAAAAATATTTTTGGATTAAACTGAAAGAGATCGGTAACTCACTAAACGGTGAGATCTTTCTACTGATATTTCATGAGACAAAGTTAACCTCAAATACTGACCAAAAAACATTTACTACATATTTTTAACATTTAAAGTATATTTTAGGTCTTTTTGTGCATATTTTAGTGATATTTAGGTGAATATAATACGGGATCTAATAATAAATTATGTATTTATGATGGCAACAAATTAAAAACTTTCCATCATTTCTTAGCCATAACCAAGAGCTTTTTCTCCACCAGACCCCTACCTGTTAGCCGAGGCCTTAGGATTGCTTACGCACGGGGAGAGGTAGTGGGGTCTACGGATTTTACATGCACATATCCCCAAGTATACATGGTGGTCTTCAGTGGGATAACCAAGAGCTCCTCACGGCACGGCTCCTCAGGTATTTTTCTTGATCGTTTAAACAACTTTCACAGGCTTATCGCCCATTTTAATTAAGAAATATGCATAGCAAAATAAACTGCTTATTGTAAGTTAAACACTTTGTATTATATTATAATTGAATTCACAACACAAGGTCAGTAAGTAAACATTTTGAAAATACTTATGTCGCTTCTTGGTGTAGTTTATTAAAACGCATCAAACGTTTACAGTAAGAAAAAAAACTATATGAAACATTAATTTCATTGTAAGAGTGATGAGCTTGCTAATTTTATTTAGTGTAACTGTAACTAACCAGTTTAGAGAAATAATTTTAGTCAGCAATTGCTGCCAAGATTTCTTAGTTTAAAAAACAGCATTACTTGATTTAAAAAGCCGCATCAAATGTCTAATGTTGTATGCATATACAAAGTGTACACAGCATTAGATATTTGAAAATTTAATGAAGAGTTTCCCCTCGGTTAATTAAGAACGCTTGAAGAATTTAAAACAAAATTATAGCTCATAAAAACATACTTTCTATTTTAATTCATTTTTAACGAAGATAGGGTTAGCTTATTATTTTGACATACTTATTATGCGTGGTGCTTAAAAAAATTTAATAAGATGAAACTTGAAATTACTGAGTTCCAGAGCTGAGAGCTCATTAGAGGGCTATTACAGAAAAGAGACGTTCCCTTTTTGTTCTATTTTTTTTTTTAATTTCATGTTATTTATTTATTGTCTTCAAGCCTCATGAGCGCAGCGCCAATCTCATCAACATAAACTTACTAGCCTTTTAAAAATTTTCAGGCTTCAAAATTTAAACCTTATATTTATTCATTTATTTTTAGTAAGAAAATTAAAATTAATGTGATGTCAAGAACAAATATTTCTAAACATAACTAGCATATAACGAAAGGAAAACTATTCATACTTTTTATCCCTTGTCATTTGATGTTATTTTTATAAAAGCTTTGAGTGAGAAACAAACATATTACCACATCATAATAGTACAAGAGAAAAAGGGAAGAATAAATTTTGTAATAAATTTATAAAAGAAACAATTGTGTAGCATAACATTGTACAGTTTTTACCAGTTTGTTGTTCCCTTTTACCATTGGTTTCATCTGTAAAGTTAAAAGAACAAACATCAAATCGTTCTCTAAGACAAAATGATCGTGAACTTTTATTAACATTAGCCTACGAACTGTTATTTTAAAATAATATTCAATTTATTTAGATTAAAGTAGATGTGCAAAAATAATGTTTACCAATTACTAAAATTATTTTTAAAAAGTAGTTTGTCTGTTATCCAAAGTTTATCTGAATCATTTTTAGACAAATACCAAACGTATAATTAAAACAAAGACAACAAGTGCTTTGCGCAGGAGTACACATTTTATTTTCGTAATAACCAATGATAAGTGGTAGAATTATTGTTTCATATTTTAAAAACGGAGCTATTATAATCTCATAAATTTAATTACTATTTTTCAGTCATGTACCAGCGAAAAATGCAAATGACTGTTTTCCAAGAAAAAAGCAAGGGAAAAAAAGGAAATCTTTCACGGAAAATGTTAACTTGCAAAATATAACCTGCTTTAAGTGATCAACCATGCTTGAACAAGAATTGCCACGATATTTGGCGTAATTATAAAAATTATATTACGAAAATTAATTTGTGCAGCACTTAAAAAAAGGAAAATTAATGGAATCTAAGGAAGTTACAGTTTGAAAATTCAAAATCATGAATAATTAACATTCTTGTGACTGCACGGATTCCCACCGTTAAACATTCACTCTTTTGTTTTTTCATAAAATTATGAAGAATATTTCACTGTAAAACTTAATGATCAAGATATTATTGTTAAGGCTTTTTTTTTTCTTGTTTCACCAACTAATTTCCGAGAGATAAATTTTTGCGAATACCCATGTTAATAAAATAGTTAAAAAATTACCTGTGTTTCTTAACAAGCTGAAAACTTTTTTTTTCCTTTATCAAAATAAACACAGTGCTTCTTTCCTTTTTAACGCGTCTGTATTAATTTACTAAATTAACATATTTTTCTGTACTTTAAACCAAGGCTCGAAAATTATATTGCCCGACATGCCCCCCCAAATTCCGATCGGGCATGAATTTTCTACCCTTACGTGCCCGGCATTGCATGTAATTTTTTAATCTAATATTTCTTTCTAAAATTTTATTAAATCGTGCTTTATTGAAAAATCACCGCACCTATACCGGAGATCAAAATTGGACATTTTGACAGACATGCATGTCAACAATAAAATTTTTAATACAATTTAAATGTTGCAAATTGACTTGTAACAACTAATTATGTAACATATATGTGCAAGAATTATTTTAACTTTAATCTAAATCATGTAATTTCCTAATGATTTAGATTAAAGTTAAAATAATTCTTGATTCAGAGATAAAGCTGTTAATTTAATTTTTTGTCTGATTAATTCCTATACGGCAAATAGAAATGTTTTTATTAATATGCAATAAAACAACTTCTTGGCATGTAAAATTTTTCATATTTTTCGAGCCCTGTTTTAAACAATACAAAAAGGTTGCCATGTTCGTTTTAATTACGAAAATAATTATTTCTCTTCAAATAATATGTAAATAATTTATATTTAATTTATCTGCATTATTTTTGGGGAAAACAAAAATGGAGAGCTTCTGGGGAAAACTACACTGATAATTTCGTGCTTATTGATCACAGCTGTTGCTTAATAATAATAATAAGACAAATAAGAATAATAATAAAGGCTCCAAAAATCTTGTAGCTATTTATTATCACCAGATTTCGTGCTTAAAAAGAATGAAATTACGAATTTGCTTTTGGTAATTCGTAAGAAATAATAATAATAAAAAATATTGTCAGGGAAGGCAATATTGCTTCGAATTTTGTAATGACTTTGCGGAGCGTTACCTTTTGTATTGAACAATATGGGTGATGAAACCAGTTTAGTTTTTAAAGAAGCTTCAGTTAAAATAAATTTACATGAGCATTAATAAAACGTCTTTCCCCATTGGTCTTCCTCTCCTTCTTTTATTTATTTATTTGTTTCATCCAGTCTTGAAATTCAAGAGTGCAGCAATAATTCATTGTGCAAAAAAGTACGTACATGAATCTAATCAAAAACCAGAAACTATAATGATCATAAAATAAAAGCGTAGATTGCTCAAAAAGTAATTAACGTATTAAGCGTAACAGTAGGGTTTTATACACGGTAAAAATATTGGTTTTAGTTGCCACCATTTATGGAGATCAGTAACACCAAAGTCAAAAATTAATCCTTTTTGATGCACTTTAACTTTTTTTACGTGTCTGTCTAAAAAAAAAATATAGACGGTACAATATTTTTTAGCAAATGAAGTTTTCTAACTCGGTTACGCATCAAAATTTCATTACGATTGCTCATTTCCATGGAAATAGGATAAATGAACAATAGTGATGAACTTTTCATACGTAACGAACTCCGAGTTAACGAACCCCACATGCTAAAAAAATACTACAAATGTCTTGAGTTTTAGTAGACACTCAAAGAAATTTAAAATATATCAAACAATGGATCATTTTCAACTTCAGTGTTATTGAACACCAAAAATGGCGCCAAAATCATGATATGTATGAAACACACTTTTGTACACAATTGCATTATTACTATTGCACTTTAAACACATAGCAGAAGGCTGTTTGAGTAGATTTGCGAGGACCAACTGTACGACATTTAAAATTAAATAAACAAACTATTAAAAAAATCTGTTTAGTGCGAAAAACTAGAGTTTTGAAAAATTTGTCCCAGCGCGTCAACTGCAGAAAAAAAGCAGTTCTAATGCAAAACTCAATCACGTGCCATTGTAATTACAAAGAATGGAATGAAAGTTATTGTTTTCGTGTCATTAAATGGCTGAAGATTTGGAACCGAGGCGAGAGAAATGCCTTCCAACGACATTTCTCCCCGCCGGTTGTTGACTGCTACCTCTCTTTTACACGCATCACGCAAAAACCGCACACACTCTCATCATTAACCGATGCCCGAGCAGTGGACCCTTTCGGTATCTTTTCTTTTCGTTTGCGCTCACAATTAGCACGCAAATGAGCGAGCGACTGCCAGAAGTTGTGTTTCGGAACAACCACGAGAAAGGCGCCAAGGACGGCTGCTTCCGAAAGGTTGAACTTCCTTATTTGTATCTCAAAGAAATGTAGGATTGATATTTTCTTATTTTTCGCAATAATTAGGAGCGGCATAATCCAATAAACTATAGCAGAGGTTCCCAAACTGTGGTACGCGTACCGCTAGTGGTACGCGAAGCTTCTCCAGGTGGTACGCGTGCATTCAAAAAAAAAAGAGAAGAGGTTAAAACACAAAACCTTAGGATTGAAAATCGAATTTGCCCGATTAGAGTTGGGAGAACGTTGGCTCTAAGTTAAAAACGAATTCCCGTTATTGTCAAAAAAAAGCATTGCTATTTTTAATTCAGTTCACAACCACTCATCTTCATGAAACTGCGTTTCCAATAAAAACAAATGTAGAAGCAAATAAAATTTCGACCCAGATTTGAGCTTAAAACTAACTCTACGGAACGAGATAGCATCTCGCTTGTATCTGACATGCAGCAAACTTCTCATTAATTTTGTTTTTTCATTTTTTTACATGATAGGTATTTTGTACTTAAAGACATATTTCTAATGCTGATTTGGAAGTACGTATTAAAAATATATTTTATATATTTCATATATTTCACATACAACTTTATTTTAATAAACGCTTTTCTCTGCATTAGCCATAAAAATGGTCTGATTGAAATAATCTAGTCGTCGTAGCATTTTTCTATAATCTATTAGTGTTCTATATATTAGTGTTATATTATATAATAAAGTTAAATTAGCAGTGGTACTCAAGTGGCTTGCAAGAAAAATGGTGGTAAGCGAAAAAAAAAAAAAGATTGGGAACCGCTGAACTAGGGGCCTTTCGAACCATTGAACATATAGTGTGCTCTTTCGTAGCACACTCTATTTTATAAAATGAGTTCTTCTGATATGCGTTTAAATGATATTTTGTAGAATATAGTATCCATTAATAACAAAACAATTAAGTGAAGTTTCAAAAGCATAAATTGGTATTCGAAAACTTTTTTTTTTTCGTCCTCTGAAATTATCTCCATTTTTTATGTAAGCCAAAATTTTCTCTAGTTACTTTTAACTTCTGCTTGTTTCTTGTTATTTTTCTTCGCTAAATAATTTTTGAAATTGTTGTAAATTAAAAAAAAAACAAGTCTCTTACGGAAACTAAATAGGCCATTAGAGTGTCGTCATCCACTTAAAATGAACTAGTAATTTGCACTTTGAAAGATACTGATATAAGAAGATATGAAGCATGTTTTCTATCTAATGAAATGCTCTTATTTTCATTTTTGTAAATAAGAACACGTTCAGAAACCATCATTAAATATATTTCCATAAAAATTAGCTTATCAAGAGGCAAACTGCAAAAAATAAAAATGAATGGCGCAAAGATATGTCATATTAATCATTTTTTTGCCTATATATGAGTAGGGTCAGTTGGGGTAATTGTAAACGCTTTTTTAATGTTTTAACTTTTGATCCTTCCCTACCTCTTGAATGAATTCAGAGATAAAATTGTGAGCATTGTAACCACTACTGTACTTCTTGTGAGTAAATGTGTACAAAAATTTCGACTTTATGACTATTTGTTAGCGAATGAGCTCATGTTTACAATTACCCCAGTGTGTTTACAATTACCCCAGAGATCTGGGGTAATTGTAAACAGTGATTTATTTTCGAATAAGATTGATGCAAATGGAAAATTGTTTTATATACTGTCTGCTTGAAAGCTTAAGAAGTTCCGGAGCAATGGTTCTCAATCTGCGGCCAACAGGCCGCATGTGGTCCGCTGATTCATGTTACGAGTCGGCTGAGATCAATTAACGAGAAATATCTTGCAAAAATCAAGTAATGCAACAAATTTACGTAAAATTTGTCCCGCAGTAGATCAGTCGGTTAAGCTTGGATCCCACAGAACACCGAAATTGAAGCACAACTGGCCGTGGTCAACGCTTGGGAGGCTGACCACCTCCCGCGACTGATTACTCTGAGACCGAGTGCGCTAAAGGGAGCTGTGCACATAAAATACATGGTCGCTTCAAATGTCCACCAAGTTAGAAATAATTTCCGCTGAGGGACCATCCTAAATGACGATATCTCATCTGGGAGCTGGTTCAAAATCAGTAACCCTCTCTGAGTCAAGTGTACTTCATTCTACCGGAGCTCATTAATAATCAGTAGGAGCTTCCTTAATTCATGGTCGCCCTGCAAGGGGGGCTTGGATTTCCAAGTCGCATTAGCAAAAACAACAACAGTTATATAAAATAGACACAAAAGTGTATTTTACATCAAAATATAATACGTATTGTCCCCCCAAAATATTGGAAATAGGATAAATTTAAGTGTTTACAATTATCCCAGAGGACGAAATTTATGGGGTAATTGTAAACACCTAACTTGCACATGAAAAATAACAGGGAGGGTTAAATTCATAACTAAATGTGTTTAGTAGCATTCCATATGACAATTAAAAATGGTTGAAACCGCTTTTATCGCTTTTGTAGATGAGCTGAAGACGAAAATGTAAGATCACTAAATATTGTTAAACAACTTTTTTCACTGTGCCATTTTCAAACAATAGTGACGCCTCCACAGCTATTTCGAAAGTTACGACACTGTTTCAATGTCTTCCCTATGCTGCAAGTTTATCACTCATAAACAGTTAAGTTTTCAAAACCACTACAAGTGTAGTTATGAAGATTGTTTACAATTACCCCATGTTTACAATTACCCCAACTTACCCTATATAGTTTAATTATCAGAAGAAATGGGGTGGGGTGGGGGGATTTCAGAGCTTGAGGCGTTTGCATATTTCATTGGCTTACCATAAAAGAGATATCAATTTATTTAAAAAATAATGATAGTTAATTTGAAGAAAGAATATCTTGAATGTCGTATTGAAAGTCCAGGTTTTCAAAAAATAAAATATTCAGACCACGTGGGTAGAAGCAACAGAATTTAATAATGGGAAAGTTTTCAAAATTTTAACCGCTGTTCCAATAATACCATCTTACGATGTTATTCTATACAGAATGGATAAATTTCTAATTTAGAGCAGGGTCATTTTTTCCCCTAACAAATACTTTGGTTCCAACGGTTCTAGCTTTTTTTTTTTTTTTAATTTTATTATTATTCACCAACTCTGTTTTTAGTACATTAGATTTTATTGAAATATATTCAAAATGTTTCAGCAATTTTCGAGCCGGAGAATAAAAAGTTCTCAATTTTTTGAATGTACATTCCGTTTAGAATAAGTTTTTTATTCTGTTGTATAGAAGTTACGCGCTGCATGGCATTTACCAAGATATTTCTATAACTTAAGTGCAACAAATATTGCTCAACCAACCATTTCATTTCACACTTCCGGAGATTGACACCCCAAAATACAACGCTCTCAGTACAACGATCAATGGGGAGCCCTCGAAGTAAATCATTTGGAGCGTGGAAAAAAAATTATATTGAAAAGAATACTATTCTCAAATAGAAAAAAGAATAACCTACGATTCCGCTTCAGCAAAATTATCCTGCCTCAACAACAGCGGGTAATGCGCACGCTCTAAATATCGGTTAAACCAAATCGTCTGCAGTTTAGAAATGATTATCAGTGTCTAATTCATTTGATCTTGAATCTACGAGGCACACAGTAGGAGATTATTTTTACGACTTTATTTTCTTATCTTCGAAATTGATATAAATGCTTTGTTTTCTTTTCTCAGGAATATCCTGTTTTACGATGACATACACATAAGGTCTCGGTTTTTCTTCGCTGGCTTTGCTCTTCGACATGATCGCCTACTTCTCTAATAACTTCAAATGGAGAAATTATGCCTTCAATACTGTGTTCGCACCAAAACATGGTAGCATTTAATCTGAGTTTAAAACTAATTCCGTTGCACTCCAATGGATGATAACATTTTTTTAAAACTCCAATCTGGGGAAAATATTGTCCCGGTGGGGAAAACGTTTTGATGTTATATACGGGAAATCTACGCTTATTATATATATATACACACACACTAGCGTTATTAAGAGGGGGTCGTAGGGGGCAGTCCACCCCGTATGACACTATTTTGAGGGGTGACACCTCAATGTGAGTTAGAGTTTTTGAAAAATACATATATTTCAATCATTCAATTTTCTTGTTCTATTTCAACGTTTCATAACTGAAAATAATTAAAATTAACCGAAAGTTACACCAAGTAAATAGAATGGATTTTTTTTTTGAAAAACAAAAAATAATATAGACTACAAAATTATAAGTTTCAAGTTTATACAATACAAAATAAGGTTTCTTTTTTTGGGGGGGGAGGGGTGACACTTATGCTAGGACCGCCACTGAATATATATATTAGGGTGGACATTTTATTTTTAATGATGGTTAGTGTTGAGAAGATGCCATTGGAGGCACAAAGTGCACATAAAAAGTATGAAGGTAATAAGATTATTTTTTGATTCGGCGCAAATTCTTAAATTCGCAGAAATTTCGACCAAAAATGTACGGCGTATTTCCCTATTTTGACAAAATTTGTTTTTAAAAAATCTACACATTTGCAACAAATTAAGGAATTATTCCCATTAAAAATATTTATGTGAAATTAGTGGCATCAATGTCCGCACTACTAATCATTAAAACACTCGGCCAAAATTTTCACTCATTTTTGTCAAACGAATAAATTGTTCTAGAAACTTTAAATTTTTATGTGCTTTGTGCCATGAATGGCGTCTTTTCAGCACTACCCATCCTCAAAAATACACACTCACACAAAAGTGAGTAAGAGTTTCATGACATTGTAAACATGCAAACTACACTGGGTAACTTTTCTTCATCACTACAAAATATATGTAGTTATTATAATAAATGTTGCCAGTTCGGAAACATTATACACATTTGTGATGAAAACATTGAATGTTTTATCTATCTATTGCAAGCGGTTCGATTACATATTGTGTGCACAGGTTGTCGTTTACATAGACGGTACATATACCGTAAATGAGATTATTTTCGCGAAATGAAAAATAAAATATTCTTAAGATACATTAAAAATTTAATGCTCGAAAAAGTATGTCTTGTATGTTAAACTTTCTAATAAACTTTTAAACTTCGCAGTAGACAGCAAGAAACGAACTTATTGCCGGTGACTTAACATCATTGAAAGATAAAACAGTGTATGATAATTTAAGATAAAGTAATTTCAAAAAATACCATTTACATTTAATCGATTTAGTGGTAAAAATCTCAAAACTTCGCAGTTATGATTACAATTAAAAAATGAATTAAAATTTAATTTACTAACTATTTAATTTATTTTTTATAATTTTCATTCTATCAATTTTTAAATCTTTCAAGAGTAATTTAAATAAGTTTCTCAGCGATTAATTTGTTTTAGAATGAAATTACCATACTCGGTCATCGCAAATGCACATAATTGAAGAGATAAACGTCATTTTTCCTCATATATATTTAATTCTATTCACTTCCAAGATGAAAATCTTTTTACTTTAAATAACCGCAACAAGAGAAAAAAAGCTTTTTCATTTTGTATTGGATATTTACGATTCATTGTTTGGTTAACCGGTTGCGAACAGAACACAATTTTATTTTAAAAGGGGGAAAAACCGCATTTTTTTCAATGGAATTCCGAATCGGTCAGTCAGGCCTCGATTCTTTAAAGTTAAAATATTTACACATTGACTAGTTAATGTTTGCTGTAGCTAGATGATACACATGTATTGAGATGAAATCGACAACATGAGAGTTATCAGAGGAAAACATTCTATTGGAAGGAAGACAAGAGTGTTCTGTGAAATTCTTTTCAAGTCCTTTTAAGAAGCTTATTTTAAAGGACATTTCATCAAGTTGTTACTTCGGTAAATAAAGCTGGCATTTATTTATGATAAATAATAGTATTAATAATACTACTAACAACAGTAAGAGCTATAAAAATGATCATTTTTCTATTTTTTAAAAACTACATTTATTTATTTATTCATTCATTCACTTCGAAAATTTTAAAGCGTAAATCATTTTTGGGCAGGAAAAAGTAATTGATGAAAAAAACTAATAGTCAGATTAGAATATCTCAATATTTCCATGCACGTATCAGGAATCTGGAGCTGCCATTTTTTTTTTTTTTTTTAGTTGTTCCGCTCCGACTTATGAGTACTTGCTCCTGCTCCGCGCTCTGGATATTTTTAATACAACTATAATATTTCCCGATTTTGTTCATTTAATTTGTAAAAATGTGATAGAAAATTAAAAAGTTACTCGTGGGCTAGTTATTTGTCAATAAATACACCATGCTTTGTTATGCAGTGTGCTGCTGCTGCTGCAAAAAAAAAGCCCTCATTTATTTTTAAGTTTATGGTTAAGTTAAGTTAAGTAATTCGAAAAAAATAAAAATAAAATCGGAACGGTAGACCGCAACAGATTCCTTTGCTCCGGCTCTGTTCCAAATTCGAGCAAAATCTCGTTGCGCTCAGTCAAGACCCTGCAAAGCATTTCCCTATTTCTTCCCCACCTAGCCCGCAGAGTTCAAACATTTGACTTTCATGTCTTTAAATATACTGCGACAATGATAATTTTCTGGTAATGGGCCTTTTTTTTTTTTGATAAAGACCGTTTTACTTTTTTTGTGGCGTCAGCACAAAAACTACCTAATGATTCGAAATTCCGTGAATGCTTAGCGGTGAACAAGTTTTCTCTCCATTAGAAAGTTTCCTGGCTTTTAATGCATTTCTGCGGGAAGCAAAACCGTAAATCTCTTAAGCAAAGCCAGGAAATCAGCCGCTCGACAAGGGATCAGACGCCGCCAGTTCAACCTCCTCTTCAATTACAACCGCCGATGATGTTTCCCTTTCATTGTGTAAAGACATTCCACAAACCGAACGCTTCATTGGACCGCTGCACTTGTTTAGCCACGCGTGTGGTAGCTCTTCCAACATCGCCTCTGCAAGGTTAGATCTTCCTGGTGCCATTTTGTTATTCTTATTCATTATCGAACGTTTTTGACAGGTGGGAGAATGGATATTCTTGCGGAGAAGGAAACGTGAAATTTTTAAGTTCTCACAGTAAGTGAAAAAAAGAGCTTCGCTCGTAATACCACGAAATGAGCCATTAGAGCACTTTTTATGGTGGAAGAAAGGGTTTAGTTCCTTCAAATTTGGAAATAATGGCAAAAACTGAGCTATGCATTGAAATAATAAAAAAGAAATTACCCATTAAACGGGCTGATTGGATAAATAATTTCTATAATTTAAATTATTAGGAAAATTAATTCGTTGTAAGATGTAAAACGTCATAAAAAAATCGTAAAAATGAGTAATATGTTTTTTAGTGCACGATGCATGTTTTTTCAGTATGAGAATAATTCGAAAATTTAAAGTGTTGCTACGAGGCAATGAACCTTAAAAGCTATTAACATTTTTCTAAAGCTACGCAACCTCATAATTTATCCAGTAGAACTAAAATGCTATAAGTTCTACACAATTGTAAAATTTTCGAAGACAAACTACCGCAGAACTTCCACGTCCGTCATTTCAATTTTTTTTACCGGGGGGAGGGGGAGTGTATAAATTCAGTGTAAAATGCATTAACAATATGTACAAACATGGTAATACATTACATTTCTGGAGTCGGGGGAGGCTCTCTTGACCCCCTAAGTGATGGGCCCGAGAACTTTGTTAACCACGTTTTTTAAACACGGATCTTTGCATATTCCGGGGTGGTTAGGCTAAAACGAATAACAATTGGACGGTCGACCTTTTTAGATAAGTGACTTTGAAACAACGAATCGTCCACATACATTAAAATCAAATTAAAATTCACAAGAGATTTAAAACTCGCCATAGCATTAAATGGGTTAAACATACCGAATTAGTTAAATATGGTTATAGTTTACTCTTCCGTATTATTAATATGTTAAAAGCTTCAATAAAGTGATTAGTTTTTATCGCTACAAATTCAATTTCCTCCCATCAGTAGTTCAAATTACAATCATTTCCTTATTTCTGGACGTTTCTAGTATTTTTATTAACAGCTATAAATAATCCAAACTAAGGAAGTTTAGGCTGTGCGAAGTAATATATTGCTTTGTTTTATGTATTTTTTTAGCTTCTTTTTAGGATTATACCATACGCATAAAAGGTTTAGATTACAAACTTTGAAATTGAAACATTAATTTTTTATACGTCAGGGAGGGATTATATCATCAATAATTTTTACAGTAAGTGCGAACCTGCTAGAGATAAATTAGATCCTTTATAACCCCCAAGGATTTTTGGTGGAATCATCTTTTTTGCTTTTTTTTTTTTTTTTTTTTTTTTCTTTCCGAGAAATTTGTCCGAAATTAATTTTTAATTTTAATGAGATACGATAAAGTATCATCGGCGTTCCGGTAAAAGTCACAAAGTGCAAACACTACGAGGTCGAGCATTTTTTTTTCGTCACTTGAAGCTTGATAACATAACAACATTTTTTCTGCTTCCAAGAAAAACACAAACGTCCAGATTTCACTAAATTCTGTTAGTATATATATCGTCCAAGTAAAAGTCATTGTGACCACTCAGCAATTTTCAGCTTCCCTTTCGTTGTGGAATTACATTGTGATTTCTGTAATTGTCCCTCAGACTTCTCCGATATTAAGAATTTTATCTGCACGGCTGAAGAATACGTCTTTGTAGGTTAAAGCATTGAGCCCACAACTAAGATTCTCAACGGAGTTGAGATGTAAAATTTTCTGTAATAATCTTTTCGAGAATATTATCATGACAAAGCATATTAGACATAATATTCTCAAAAAAAAAAAAAAAAGTTAATTACAATGGTAAATGTCCAAAAATGTTATTTAAGCACTTTGATAATGATTAAACATTATTTCATAATATTGATAGTGTTTAACAGATTTTATGTTTATTTTTCACCAAAAAAAAAAAAAAAAAAAGCTCTCGGTTAATCTCTAAAGTTCACTTCATTAGAACGTTCTCCTAGAGCAGGGGTCGGCAACCTTTTGAATCGGAAGAGTCAAAAATTACAATTTACAAAGTTTCAAAGTTTTTAAAGAGCCACAAAATTTTTTCTTGCCAACAATAAATAATACTTGCATAAAGTTTTTTGATAAAAAAAACTAATCTATTTATTCATAAGAAAAAATATCTATTTATTCATACATAAGTAGTGTTTTTAACAACAAATTAGATAATATCTATATGGCATTATTAGATAATTACTTATTATTGAAGTAAAAAATTAAAACAATTAAACATTTACTGACAACACTAACTTGTAGTTCAATAACAAACAATTGAGCAAACAAATTCAATGGGAGCGATGACTTTGCATGGTTATTCAAGTAGAAAGGAATTCAGAACGATTTTTAAATACCTTTTTTGCTAAAATAAATAATATTTGTAAAGAGCCGCAGCTTCACGTCCAAAGAGCCGCACGTGGCTCGCGAGCAGCAGGTTGCCGACCCCTGTCCTAGAGTATTCTTGATTCACACCCCTGCATCGGACTGAATAATCGGAATTTTTTTTTTTTTTACTATTTTTACACCGACTATTACTAGGAAGCCGACGATATTGCAATTCACTAGAATACTACCATCTCGAAGACCTCCTTGGCTCGATTATTAATTATTTCCTTGCATTTGGAATTCAAAAAAGTAGTTCCTTCTCCTTGCATAAATAAATGGAAATACTAAAATTCTTAACCCGCGTATCTTAAATAGGAAACCGAGTAGTCCTTCCCAAATCGAAACTAGTTTAAACATAACATTGTTTATCATTTAGCAACGTTAAGAGCTTAAAAGAAATACACGTAACAAATTAAACTGCACATAAAACAGAAAAATTCTCGCAAAAATTCCTAAAATGATATTTTTTTTTGTTCAAAACAAGTTTTCTTAATTTGCGATCTAGCTGAAGCATATACTTATTTGCGGTCTGGTAGTTTTAGAGGTAAAATTAGAATTTTCCACAAGAACGCGAAATCGTAAATAATTTACCTCCAAACTTGTTAGCACTCTTCAAAATAGTTCCATACAGAGTTACGTCCTTTTTTCTTTTTTTTTTTTCAAATTTAAAGATGTTAAATTTTCAGAATACATCAAGAAGACTTCCTGTCCCAGTCTCCGACAAAATCAATGCAAATAAATACTTAACTATCAGAATTTTTTACAGAGTAATTAATTGTATAACGGAAAATTAGTATTAATTGCTATATATATGCATTAACAATTATTCATAGTCCCTCTCAGAACAAAGTTCTGAGAGGGACAACATGATTTATACAATTAATACGACAACAATGATTTATAAATAAAGACATGGTTTTCATACTACCTGTCAAAGTAGCAAATCATTAAACATTTAAGAAGTTATACTAACAACTTAAAGAGAAAAAAATAATGACAGTTTTGGTAGAATTTGCATTAATGATTAAAAACCCCATATGTTTTTAATGTGGCTTAATGAGATTACACGATCTACATGATCTATACTAAACAAATAGTGCTGCAATACTAATATATGGGAGATAAACAACTTTTAAGCTGTCACATACATAGGTAACTGTAAAAAAGAAAAAAACTAGCAAAATGGACAGGAATATTGAGTCCTGTACAGGACTTTCTTTGTTAAAGCTAGACACACATGTTCAATTTAAATCCATAGTGATATTAAAGTTACAGAGATTTTTGCTTATTTTTCAAGAATCCACAAGAAACTAATCCCAACTCATCTTCGCCTACATTCCTACATTTGACAAAATTTTCTAGAAAAGATGTTATATGAATGTCGAAAGGGAGTTCTTACATATTCAATAGTTTTGTTCAAAACAGGAAAATGTTTTTTCAGTCTTACTTGGAAATTCTGTAAATGCTGTATTATACATTCCCGAGTATCAGCATCAATTTTACGAGCTGGACTTGTTATACAATCAGAAGGGAGGGAATTGAGTCAACAACTCCATTACCAAATATCTTTTACTAGAAATTTTGTTAAGGTTGTGTTCCCTTTATGTGAAGCATAACGAAGTTTCCTTGCATTAAACAATAAGTTGAAAAAGTTAAAAACAGGCATTTAACCGATGTTCTCAGCCCGGTGTGCCGCTTATCCCCTCCATGTTCTTACGGTACCACTGGGGGTACGCGTACCATACTTTGGGAAACATTGATCTACAATGCTGTTATCGCTTTGAAAAGCACTTTCTCATAATTTACCTCTATTTTGAATGAATCATTATAAAAAAATGTACAATAAAACCAAATTTTCTAAGAAGTAAGCTTAAAATTAGAAGTTGCGAAAGCGTGATGCAAGTCCATAATCAAAGTGACGAATTCCCGGGTTTTTTTCTCGAAATATTTAAGTTATACAAGAAAGTGTTTAATTATTTATGCATTGTTGTAAGTATACGAAAGTTTCACCATTTAAGGGGGGAAATAAGTGTAAAGGTCACAAAAAATTTTAAAAAATTTTCCTTCATAAATCGATTCTACAACTATTACCCTGAGAATTTCAAAGTAAAATTCCAAGTCGTTTAAAAGTTATAAGCATTTGAGCGAGCGCCCCTTTCGGAGCAGTTGAGCAGGTAGTCCCTCATGAATGACCTGAAGGGTATTAGAGAACGTCAGCATTATGTCTTTTAATTTCTTTTAACAATTGAAACCTCGGATAGAAATTTCTTTAAGTATTAGTACCTATAAGTATTAAAAAAAAATTGATACATTTACTGCCTTAAATTTACCTTCAATACCACTCTTTTTTTCAAACGCGTTTTTCTCGAAACTACTTTCTCCGATTTTACGTACACTGTAGCTCGCAGAGTTTTTGTTCAATCCTTATCTAATTTAGCACACATTTTCTTTATATATACACGCTTTAGTTGAACTAGAATCATAAACATTTTTATTTTTTCTATTTTTATTTATAAAAAAGAATTAAAAAAAAACGGTTAACAATCGTACTTAATTTTCCCATTCTAAAAAAAAATAGAAATTTTCAATTTTTTGTGATGATTTTAGTTCAACTAGAAGAGACACTTATAAAAAAAGTAGATTAAAAAAAAATTGATTCAGATAAAAATTGCGACCTACAGGATGTACGCAAACTGCCGACCCGGGTGTCGACTTACAGTGTACAGCAGCCGATATCTCCGGGATTTTTCAAGAAAAATGTTTGAAAATTTCAGTAAATGCTCTCCAATATATCTATAAACTAATCTCAAAATCTCAATAAAATATATTTATTACTTATACGTTAAAAAAAAATCATGAAAATTGCTCTTAATACGCTGTTTTACACGTATTTCCCCCCTTAAGAGTAACAGGGGTTAATTTAAAATTATGGAGAGGAGCCCAAGTCAACGCCCGAAACTAAATTGGAATGAAACTTAATCACTGATAAACACAAAAAATACCTCATTTACACACACTGAAGCAGACCAGTCAATCGTGGAAGGTCACTAGCAGATGTGCCTTAGTTATGATGTTTCATGAAATGAGCCTATTCCGAATTCCCGCTAAACCGAACAGTGTTCGGTTTAACATTAGTTTGGAATGGCGGGACTCTACTGCATATGATAAGGCAGTCAGATTTTTTGTGCAGTACGTCAAAAAATAAATAAATAAAATACAATTTGAACCTAACAATGTCTAATGTAACGTAAAGTGAGATAATAACTGCGGTGACGCGCTATTTTGATTCGAATCAACGTTTCGTAAATTTCTTGATTCGCATTAGAGGTTTGAACTCATGATTAAATCGGAAGTGAGTATAGTGTTTGTATTTATAATTTAGTCAATAATAATAGGGTGGCATGAATTTTTTTTATTTCTGTTTTCTTTACAGGGCAAGGAGTGCAAGAAAAATAAAATTTATGTATAATATGTGTTCCAAATGCATTAAATTAAATTAATAACTCGGTGGTGAACCGTCACACTGACGGGAGATTATCGCTAATTTAAATATTTAAGCAAAATTAACTTGTCTAACAGAAAAACTCTAAAAGTTGTTTGAACGTTCGAGATTGAACTTGAAAAAGTTAATGAATTACGATCGAATTTCAATCGCTGCGCGAACTCTGTTTGAAATACATTTGTTTAAAATTGAAACAAACATGAAACCGCTTTATCTCAGAACGCGTTTGATCTGTGTCCGGCATTTCATGTGGAGTATTTTCAAAGTTATACTTTTTAAAAATCAAAATTTTATTTCTCGTGAAACATTTTGAAATAGGTTATTAAAGTGCAATAAATAAAAAAATAATGATAATAAAATTGATTGAAACAAAAAGTACTTTGAAATTGTTCTATAACATTGTTTTGGAATACAGAAAAACACTCGAAATTTTTTTATCGAATATTAACAAAAAAAATCTGAAAAGCACAAAACTTTCAACCTGTTTGGTTGAGAAAAAATATTTAGACGTAAAAGAATCCACGCTCACTCTTTCTATGCTTTAAAGATGTCATTTCGTGAGATGTTGAACATAAAAACCTAATTTCTGCTATTTGGAAAACCAGCATGTCAAACATTTCAAAATTTCTATTAAACAATACAAAATGTATTCGAAATTGTTGCATAAAAACATTCAACAAAACACGACTTTCTAATTCTAACTCCAACTCGACAAACAATAAACAAGGGAGAACACCAATGCCACTCAAAAGGTACAAAAAACTTCATCTCACCTGCAGACGATCTTTTCTTCCTTTCTTCCGCGAGAGCAATCCGTTGTGCCGTCTGCTGCCAGCGACTTCGAAAAGGTTTGTGTCTTCCGCCTTTTCCCCCAGCGCCTGATAATGACCTAGGGTGGTCAAGGTTGCTCCCCTTCCCGCCTCTCCTCGCAACGCATCGCTCGCAGACCGAATCCCGGCCTCTCATCTCTCTATAACGGGGATCTTTTCTTCCCATTCAGACTTAGCGTTGGATTTTTATTCCATTTCTTATCTCGGAAAGTTCGTCTCGTGACTATTTTTATTGATCCGTATTGTCTTCGAATCAGTCGAATGCTCAGAAGATCATTTATGGTCGAAATATATTGTAATTTTTTTTTTTTTTTATTATTATTTTGAACAATGTTCTGTGGCATTCTACAACTTCTATTTTCATCAACTTCTTTATTCAATTCTTTTCATACTGATCATCTGAAAAAAGAAGCATTTCTAATTGAAATTCAAATGAAAAAATAAAAATTTCAAATTATTCCAAAATGAATCTTAACATTGAGTTAATACATTAATTAAAATGACATCTACTAAACAATAAAAATAATTTTTAACAGATGCCAAATTGCGCAATTCATTTTTGCGGTTGTGATATTTCTACGTATATCGCTCATGGGCTGCAATAGCGGCACAACTCAAAATAATCATGTTTTGAGATATTTGGGTTTAAAGCTTTTATTGCTAAGGTAAACGCATAAGAAATGCTTTAGTTTGCTACCATCTTACGGCCAACCTCCCTAGCGTGCTAGTTCCCTGAGAAACCTTCGGGTAGAGCAGGGCATGGGAGGTTTATTCGGTACCATCTTACGGCCTAATATTGAATTATGAGTTGTGCTAGTATTGCTGCTGAAAAGAATATGTATTTTCGTATTTACATCTGTTCTTAGTCCAAAACGCGTGTTTTTTGAGTTGTGCCTCTATTGCAGCCCATGAGCGATATATTTTGCACTACAATTAGAGAACTTTAACAGTTAACTTTAAATTTTCATAATTTAGAATGTAACTAACCCTCTTGTACTTAATGCAAAGTAGGAAGTTTCTCTAAGACAAAAGATTTTAGTTAAAAAAACAGTAATTTTTGCATGTTGCGGGTGTGACATTGATGTCAGAACATGCACAAACTATTCTTTTTATATAAAACTTTTTTTTAGAAATTTATTACTTTGTATTGAGATATGTGATGGTTACTTACATTTGAAAATGTAAAAATAAAAAGCTGAAAGTTAAAATTTAATTGTAGTGAAAATAAATGCGTGCAAATGTCACCACGGCAACAATGGATTGCGCAAAATATGAGTTCCGTCTTCTAGTAGAGTATAATTCATTCAATAACTGTAATGGAAAGCAGAAGTGAGAATATGTTTTTAATGGAGTAATTACATTTCAATCATCACTGATCTGGAAAAGGTCGCAAATTTGTGGTTAATGCGTTGTTACAACCATTTATTTTTCATTCTTTCTTCACAAACTTAAACATTTTGGTTTCTTGCTATTGCTCCATGCTTCCTATGAATTCACGCATCTGAAGTTCAACTTAACTGTGACAATATCCATGTGAATTGCAAAAATGCAAGTACACATGATGTTTTGATGTCTCATAGAAGGCAAGATGTACTTGCGAACTTGTTTTTTCGAGTCCAACTCTCTATCAACGATGCTACCGTTGAAGCGTGCAATGCAGTGCCTACAGAAGTATAGTTGATTGGTTTGAAATTTTACAAGTGAAACCGATCAATGAATCACTTCACCTGAAAGCAAATTGTATTCTTATACAACTAATTTTTGCAACTTCTGTTTTGAAGATGACGCATCTCCTTCATTGTCCCCAGCATTTCCGTTTTCAAATGTAGCCAGTGATCCAAAGCGAAAGGAATTAAAGGACCCTTGTTTTCTAAAAACGCATCAATAACAATGAAAAATTGAATCGAAAACTAACTCTGCTTGAAATGTATGACTAAAATAGACAAACACAAGATGATTCATTACAAATAGAAAAACTCAATTCGAATCTCATAGCTTTTGCTTAGAGAGTAAAAAGTCTAGAGGAAGTCCTGATGCAGCCTGACGAAAAAATTGATATTCTCCAGCCAAATATTTTGTTTTTCCGCCAAATAGACAAACGTACCAATCTGCAAAGCTGAAGAAACTTGAGACTTTTTCTTTTTTTTTAAGAACAATTCATGCTTTATTTAGACATACCGTTGGTAACTCCAAATAGTATTATCGTATTTTCTAGTGGACTCGAAAGTTCTTTGAATCGGTTCTAGCTGCTTTTAGTCGGTTTTAAACAGCTTAGAGCTGCTTTACAATGACGTGTGTGTGTACGATTCATTCCGTTGCTTTTAGGCGTAGAATTTAGTGTATTTAGTTAACTAATACTTAGCAATAGGAGCAATAATAAATTATACCATCTGCTTTTCCTTATTATTCATCAATTATTCATCCGCAATAGGAATAAAATGCACTTTTTCGAGAGATTTTAGCTATGTATAATCAATTTATAACATAACTTATTTTTCACATTAATGGTCTATCATTAGTTATTTTGCAGAAAACTAGTTATTTCTTCGAATAACTGGATTAAATATGAAATTTTTCATCTTTTAACTGACTTGTCTAGTTATTTCATGAAATACCTAATTATTCTACAAAATAACTGATGGTAACATATATATAAGACACTTTTCTTCGTTGTAAAAACCTGTCACGTCTTATCGGACGAGAGTAAAACATGTCAACCTTTCTTTAAAATAACATGGTTTCGTTTTTATGTTTTGAAAATTTTACACTTCTTTAGAAAGTAATTGAAAAGGCTATTTTTAAATCTTAATTGAAAAGGGAAATCGTTAATAATCTTAATTGAAAACGTTGATGGATGAGAATGTTAATATGAAGAGGATAATAAAGATGAATACTCATAGTACAGTAACCTGGGTTTTGTAAATTCCCCAAAAGGAAATTCACTATTACTAATAATCTATGATCTCATCTTTAAAAATTATGTTTCTGGTTAGATTTCGTGAGTACTTTTATGCATAAAAGCTTCGGAAAATATGATAAATTTTCGTCAATGAGAAAAAGGGAAGAAACTATTATAGCACGAACTTGATATTTGTTACGCTTTTACGCGTCAGTCACGATATTTTACGATTTCGAAATCGGATTGCATTTGCTTCTTTTAAATTCACGCGTTTTTGTTTACTACTTAATTTTACTGCTTGAATATAAATAATTTTGTGCTTTCCATAATTTTCAATCTTTCTTATATTTCATTTTGTGTAGTAGAAGACTTAACACAATGCTCATCCTTTTGCCACGCCTACTCGAAAATTTCCGTCCACTTGCATCCAAGTTGATTCATGCCAATTACACACCAAAATTATTACCATTAATTTTTAACATTCCTTTTCTTAGGCTTAAGAAAGTTTAGAAAATAAAATCGATTTTAAAAAAAGTTCATTAAGAGCGTTTAGAACAGTGATAGAATGCGGAATAGCTGTAATGCTCCGGTAAAATTACGCAAAAGTCGAGAAATGTTGGAAGTTACTCAAATTTAGGGCTTTTCCTTTTTTTTATTATTTTTAATCTATCAAAAAATTTGGGTGATCATGTTAGTTATTATTATTAACTATCGTAGTCTTATTAATAATATAGTTTTTAAAATAAATTTGTTACATGCGTTCTACTCCCTCATTTTTTAGCCTACTTTCCCGTAAAAGTAAAAAAAAATAATAAAGCATGAAAGAAGGCTTAATGTATCGTAAAAATACCGTTAAAAATAAAGAAAAGTAAAACAAGTGAAGTATTGAATAAAAATTGAAAAATTAAGAATTTGAAAGGAGGGTTTTCAGATGGAGAAAGTGTGTGTCTATCGGTCTGTCTCTCCTAATAACTTTTAAACGAATTTTCCGATTCGAAAAGTTCTTTTTGCAATCGAAAGATTTCAGCGGGGACATATCATTTAAATATTTTAGTTTCTGATTTGAACATTTTTTGTTCAGTTTTGAATGGGTAAAAAATTTTTAACATTAACTCCTATGGGCAAAAATGAAGCAAATTATCTAAGCTCTGGGAGCAAGATCCAAGTTCCTATGAGCAAGCTTATTGGAAGAAGCACTCGGCATGAAATATTGATTTGAACAATTTTTGTTCAGTTTTGAACAGTTCAAAAAAAGTTAACATTAGCGCATGCGGGGAAATTTCACCCCCGTATAAATCCTGATCCAACCGACGAATTTGCTTGCAACAAACTTTATCGGAAAGATGTTACGATGTAGAACATGTACAGATACGAAGTTCAACAAGAACTGAACGAGCCTATTTTTCCGCGAAAATTTTGATCGGGATTTTTAAGGATATTTCTCAATGAATAAATGAATGAGTGAAAGAATGAATGAATGAATGAATAAATGAAAAAGTGAAAGAATGAATGAATGAATAAATAAATGAGTGAATGAATAAATAAATTAAGTAAATGAGTGAATGAATACATGAATGAGTAAATGGATGAATAAATACATGAAGGAGTAAATGAATGAATAAATGAAAGAATGAATGAGTGAGTGAACGAATATATATTA
Source organism: Octonoba sinensis (assembly GCA_038502835.1). Lineage (NCBI taxonomy): Eukaryota > Metazoa > Arthropoda > Arachnida > Araneae > Uloboridae > Octonoba > Octonoba sinensis. Next base: position 127,171,954 of record CM076599.1, read on the forward strand.
TCCGTTGAAAAGGTATATTTGAAGTAATTAAGAGCTAAAGCTAAAGGAGAAAGAGAGAGAAAGAGATAGCTAGATTATAAATTTGAATTTGGTGTATACGGGAAAGTAGGCTCGTATAGTTCTAGACGGAACTTCTTGTTATATAGTATTTTTCTCCCTTGCATTCTATTTTAAAATGCACTTTCCATCATCTCTTTTTAGATCATATTTTGGTTTCGATTTTTTTTTTAAATTTCAAGTACTCATTATGTATTAGATTTTGTTTATTTTATTTCATACTAACTTTATTTTCATTAAATATGTAATTTTAAAGCATTTGAAAAAATCAGATCTTGGGTGATCGTTAAATGTTATAATAAAGTCTGTCATTGAGCTTAGAATTTAATGAATCAAACATTTTAATTTTTTGTGTGCAAATATAAGGTCAAGTATTAATATTTTAAAAAGTTGACGGATATGAAAAAGGCAATTCAGCTTAAAAAGTTAAAAGTAATACTTAACTTTTCATTTCGAATAAAATCGTAATATTCTAGATAGAGCAGAAGTTCGGTGACCAAATGTGTGTACATGTCCATCAAAATGTTATACTCTGATAATAAATAGCAATCATATGTTTTAAACGCTACTTGTATGAAACCAGACAGTTTTTATGTATTTGAATAAGAGTAAGCACACACCAATTAAAATAATTTTAGGGAGAATTGATGTTTCTTTATAGATATTTGTTTTTAAAAAAGGGAAGGGAAAATTTACTTCTAAAGCAAGTTTTCTTGTCTCCAGAAAAAGTGACTCCTCTACAAAAAAAAAAAAAAAAAAAGAAAAAAAAAAAGAAAGAAAAAAAAAAAAGAAAAAAAACTCAATTTATTTGGCTGATTAGATTCCTTTTTTTGAAGCACCAAAAGCTCTTTTTAAATGTATTCATTGAAGCTAGTAGCAACCCCATTCAACCCCTTTCCTTATTCATTACCACTCTTCCCTATTTATTGAATATTTATTTGACATTAAACTATTGGACTTTTTTTTACTCTTATCTTTTTTAAATTTATGTAGTAAAGAGTTATAGTAGTTTAGTTATTGAAGGGTTCAGCGATATTTTTTAAACCACCAATGTTAGTATTGCTTCGTTGAGGGAATCATGTTTACATAAACTTCACTGACGCCCTACTTTCAAAAGTTGGCAGTTCTTTCTATCTTAAACATCTTTCAAATAGTTGATCAGTTTTTTTGAGCACTTCTCGAAACAAAAAAGTAGTTTTCTTCAAATAAAAAAAAAAAAAAAAAAGCACAGACAAATTTACCATTACAAGGTGATCCAAGTATCAAATTTAGAAACAATCATTCAAATCAAGTCTACTTCTATTTGCAGTTTTAGATAAAGATAATAAAGACAAAAATGTTCCTTTAGTTAACAAAACAAATAATAACAAGGAAACAATTACTTACCTAGGAGTGTTAATGTTTTCAAGAAATAAAAGAAAACATTAGTTCAGAAAAAACAAGAAGTTCCGTCTAGAACTATACGAGCCTACTTTCCCGTATACACCAAATTCAAATTTATAATCTAGCTATCTCTTTCTCTCTCTTTCTTATTTATCTTTAGTTCTAATTATTGAAAATATACCTTTTTCAACGGATAATACATATTCATTCACTCACTCATTCATTCTTTCATTTATTCAGCCATGCATTTATTCATTCATTCGTTACCTCATTCAAGTGTTTATTCATTCATTTACGCATTCATGTATTTATTCACTCATTTATTTATATTTTCATTTATTCAATAATTTATTCATTCTTTCTTTTCCTCATTCATTTATTCATTGATTTATTCTTTCACTCTTTCATTTATTCATTCATTCATTATTTCTCTCATTGAGTCACTGAGAAATATCCTTGAAAATTCCGATCAAAAAATTTCATAGCAAAATAAGCTCGTAAGTTCTGGATAAACTTTCTATTTCTACATGTTCTACGTTATAAGAGCTTTCCGATAAAGTTTGTTCCAAGCAAATCGGTCCGTTAGATCAGGATTTATATAGGGTTGAAATTTCCCCGTAAGCTCTGTGTTAATTTTTTGAACTGTTCAAAAATGAACAAAAACTGTTCAAATCAATATTTCACGCCGAGAACTCCTTTCAATAAGCTTGCAATAGGAACTTGGCTCTTGTGCCCAGAGTTTACAGAATTTGCTTCAATTTTGTTCATAGGCGCTAATGTTAAAATTTTTTGAACTGTTCAAAATTGAACAAAAAATTGTTCAAATCAAAAAGTAAAATATAGAAATGAGATGTCCTCGCCGAGATCTTTCGAATGCAAAAAAAAATTTTCCAATCGGACAATTCGTTCAAAAGTTATTAGGGGGGGACAGACCGACAGACAGACAGACCGACAGACAGACAGACCGACAGACACACTTTTTCCCCATCTCAATACCCTACTTTCAAATTTTTTATTTTTCAATCTTTATTTAATTACTTCACTCATTTTTGACTTTTCTTGATTTTTAACGATATTTTCACGATACCATTAAGCCTTCTTTCATGCTTTATTATTTATTTTTTTTACTTTTACGGGAAAGTTGGCTAAAAATGGTTAATGAATGAAGTATAGCTTCAAGCAAATACCAACGAGTCATTTTAAAACTAAACATGAGACTTTTTTTATTCTCTTGAGATAGTTTTTGTTTATTTCTATCCGCTATATTAAATGTTCAATTATAAATGTCCCAAGCAATTTAACAAATTGAATTATTTTCAAATAAATAATGAAATAGTTAAGAACTTGCTAGCATCTTATTACTGTATCACATTACCAGAATTGCCACGCTCTATCGAGTTTCAATTTCAGTTCATGCAGTACCACTTGAACCATTTCCTATTTTTTTCACAACTGATGCATTAACGCCGACTTTTGAAATGTTTTATTTACCTTTTTGCATTGCAGAATACCCAGCAGTTTTCACAGGAGCTGATTTAGAACATTTCTCATTGCGTATTTTCTAAATTCAGATGAAGATGATAACAAAAGAATGAAACCATGCATAAACCATTTATAAAAAAACAGTGCTGCACGATGCTTGTTTAGTTTGAAGCATTTATTTTCGAATTCGCATTTTCTGAGCTCACATAAACACAACAATTAAATCAAGCCAGGCATTTAAAGTATCTGTACGAAAATCAACCTGTCAGTGTTTGCCTAAAAGAAACCTTTGAGCTGTTATTTTGGAACATATACATTTAAGGTGAATTTGTTCTGACAGCTTTCTGCATTTAAATGAAATTTATTACCCCCCTCCCCTCCCCAACTGGCATCAGTGTTTAAAAAAGGGAAAGAAAAAAAAAGTCGTAAAGTCAGTATTTTGAACTTTCTTCACGTTTTAAATGAAAAAAAAAATTAGATCATACTGCGGCTTAATCTTAACGTGAAACAACCATATTGATTGTGAAGTTTAATACAGGCAATTGAGCTTGTTAACAAGAAAGTTTCGTTCTGATAATCAGGATTCTGATAATCAGGCAATTTCAGTTTTCTTTCTTTTTTCCAAGTTGATTTAGAAGATCCCGGATTGGGATCGCCGCGTAGAAGGGGAGGGATATTAAATAAAGGCACTTTCTCCCCTCTCCTCGTCCGGATTTATTTTTTTCATTTAAAAATTCTACCAGAGCAGCAAAAATTTCAGAATTTTTTTATTTTTAATGGGCTGCTGTTGGCTTCTGAAAATTGCAGACCTAGTGCGTTCCCGAGAGTTTGGTACCATCTCTTTCAGTGGAACAGCAATGAATGTGGTACCATCGACGTATGACAATTTTGACGTCCGGTTTCTCCACCTGAAAGGGCGAGCATCCGGACTCTGTTGATGCGAAATTGCACTAGGAATTTAATTTAGCCGAGAGCATCCAAGCCAAATGTCTACTCAAGGGATCTTTTACATGCGGCATAATCATACGACATGGGAGCAGACGATTTTCTGCATCTTGAAAATCCACCGACACTGCCAGGTTCGATCCCCAGACCTGGGGCGTACGAGCTCCGCGCCTTACCACGACGCCATCATGCCGGCGTTAATTCCAGAAATTAATAAGTAGAGCTTTTGTGTGAAAACATTCCGTACTTTAAAAAGGATTAGCTTGCCAAAAAAAAAGTAAGAAAGAAAATGACCGAGTTGCAGGAAGAAAACTACAAAATTGGTTTATTTGCCCACTGCATCATTGGCCAAAGTTTTCTCTTTTAGGATCGCTATACTGCTACAACTCGGCGATGCCAACCCATTCGGATAGCTCGTTGTCACTACGGAAGGACAGCCTAAATTTTTCATTTCGCTACGGACTACTAGAAAAACAAAATTTTCTACGGAAAATTATGCATTTTTTTATTATCTATTTTTCTGAAGTAACCGCGCTGAATCCGATACTGGATCACTGATAAAACAAATACATATATACAAATTACGAAAAAATTCATTTTGTAAAAATATTCTGATGCCAAATGCAGGCTAACCGCGTAATTTATTTAATCATTAACTTTTTCATTTTATGATATTTTGTATTTCATGCTCGTGTACTATAAAAATATGTATAACGGCACATTAATAAAAATTTGTGGATTTCGAACAATTCAACCGTTAGTAATAGATTACATGTTGTAAAATGGCTTATAGCATTACAAGTTTATCTCATTTTCTTTAAATTCCTTAACTTGCTTACGTATTTTACAATGAATTATGCTCTTGTATACTATGATAATATAGTGTACTACTCATTAAAATTTGTTAAAAATCTTAATTTTGCATCTAGAGTTAATTTGTTGAGGGGAAACACTAAGCTATCTACCTGACTACGGAAAAAGAGTCTACGGAAAATTACCTTCCTTGCTGCTGAAAACTTTTACCAGGTTGGCTTCTCTGCGGTGATTATAAAAAGACGTTGTGTTGAATTTCTGTCTTGTACTCGAACGCTTCTCCTCCCCCCCCCCCCTCCTATGTTTGCGTTTAAAAAAAATGGTAAAAACATTCTTCTACATCTCCATTTGTTCCTACGTCTCTACACTGTTCGCAGAAAAATAGTCTGTTTGTAGTTTTTTCTTTTTCTTTTGTTTTAATAAAAAAAATTTTGAAAGGTAGTTGTAGAAATTAGTAAAATTTTAGCTAAACAATGTTCTGGGAAAAACATTCTGTAACTCCTTTTTTTCTTCCTTTGTTTTGTGATTTTTTACTTAAAAAAAAGCTTCATTGTGTAATATAAGCGCTTTATGCATTTATAAACACTGCTCATAATTTAAAAAGTAGCGCGGTTTGCACGAATTGTTCCCAAAAGCCTATTTTTTGATACTAAAACAGCACTTCGATATGAAATGTGTGCTGCTATGAAAGTGAAGAAAATTCCAAATTTTCACAAAATTTAGGGCCACTGAATTGACTGAATTTCTACACAAACAAAAGATGGAAGTTTGTAGAAAAATATATGTAAAAGGTTTTTACTACAGCCTTTTAATGAATTTTATAAAGCAAATGTTTGTTTTTTTTTTCAAAACCTAGACAATAGTTGCTAAAACGAACCCAAACGATGAGTTCAAGCTAAAGTTCAAGCATACAATAAAACTAAAATTAAGTTGCAAGGCGCTCACTGGAGAATAAAAAATCTTCCAAGTAAAAACATGCGTAAATACTGAAGTGGCGAAACAATGTGTACCGTGGTATTCCTTGAGGAATGGAATTGATGAGAGGCAGGACAGCAATATGTCTTGAACTCATTGTTATTGTAAATTTGAAAAAGTTGAAATAAAAAAAAGAGGAAAAGAAAGAAATATAAGAATTTCAAGAATAATGTTCCCTTTTATTATATTTTTATTCGTTCTTATAGCTAGAAAACGTATTCTATTATATAATTCTGCAAAAAATATTCGTAGGATTTTTTTTTTTTTTTTTTTTTTTACTTTGACATATTGTAATATTTTACAAAATAATTATAAATTTTTAGGAAACGTACCGCACCCAACCACTGATTAAGAAGGTGATACCCTATACTATGATGATAGACCCACTAAATTTTGATAGCGCTCAATGTAACAATCAATGAAAAAGCAATATAAACGGCGGAATATAAAGAGGTTCTTAAGTTGGTAACAAGTGAAGCTGGATTTTTTTTCACGTACATAATATTTTTGAATACATATCTTATATATAAGCGGCTTACGATCTGTCTTTTCGCTACAGAATCCCAGACCGTTTTGCCGATAGGGATCACATTCGGCACGATTAATGCTTACGACCCGAGAAACTCATTGCTGCAAAAATGAAAGTTGTGACTCAATTAGTTTTTTTCAATTAATTTTTTAATTTTTCAATGAACAATTACTATTTCAATGAACGATAACTGTAATGCAGTTGCCATTGTTGAAACACATGTCAAATATACTAATAATCAAAACATTTCTCTAGCATTTTGAGTGAGGTATCGCTGGATTTGCGATCTCCGTTAAAAATTAATGTAAACGCGAATTTAATTTAATCCTTCTTTCTTTGTTTTAATTTATTGATCGTCTGCGCTTTTTATATATATTAAAGTGGCAGCGCTCTTTTTTCCAGTTTCTTTAAAACTAGTGTTTTGACGATGAATGTTTTCGATATAAATAAATATTTTTCAGAAACAATTTGAAATTATATAGTAAATGGTATTTTTATTTTACAGATTATTATTATAACTCAGATTTTCTTTTCGGTAAGAATATTTTTTTCCGAAAATATTATATGTTTATTATTCATTCCTTAAACTTTACTGTTCTGTCTGATAAATAGCTTTTTGATTTGATGTGCATTTCCGGTTACTGGGAGAATTGTATATTTATAATATCTAGAACAGCGGTCATTTCGTATGACCGCCAGGCTTACTAGCATATATATATATATATATAAATTTATATTTTTAAAGTAATGATAAAAAATAAGTAAATTTTTTAAACGTTATATGGTTTATTCACATCTTGACATCTTTTCAAGCATTTATTCTTTTTCTAAGCATACTGAATAAATTTGATAACGAAAATTGTATTTAATAAATATGAATACTCCAGTTTCCCAATAGTACTCTGAGCTGAAAGTATCAATAAAAAGTATTGTGTAAAATGAAATCGAAATACTTAACATTCATAGCACTCACTAACCCGATATGCAATGGCAGATCCAAAAAAAAAAAAAAGTATTTCAGTAAAGAGTTTTTTTATGAGGAAAATATTGAAAATAAGAAAATGTTCAAAGGAAAACGAATCATGCTCACACGCTCAACGATTTAACATAAAATTAAACTAATAATATACTAATTAATAATAAATATTATAATTAAACTAGTATAAAGACTTAATATTCATAGCATTCGTTAACACGATAGGCTATAGCACATCCAAGAGAAAAAAAGAAAAAGTATTTCAACCAAGAGTTTTTTATCCGGAAAATATCAAAAGTAGAAAATATGTTCAAAGGAAAACAAACGAATCATGTTCACACGCTTTACGATTTAGCATAAAATTTCCAACTTCCCTATTTATTTATAATTCTTCTTAATTTAACTGATTCTGTGGAGCAAAACAAAAGGACACTTTCACATGTTTGGAAGAAAAACCTTTTCACACAATGCCGATCACAGCAGCCATTAAAGCTGATTTGCATGCGTGCTGACCCGGCATATGATCTTCTAAGAAAATTCCCCTCTCCCGAAATCTATTTACGGCAATGCCATGATTTGGGAAAGTCCTGACCCTATCCACTCCAAATAAATTGCTCAAGGAACGCGCCTCCAACCTGTCAAAAAACGGATGGCATTGATATCATCACCTTGCAGCCGCCAGCGCATGAAATGCAAAATGCTTTATGTCTGCGGCCTGTTCATATTCCCTATTCTGGGAGGATTACAGCAATTATAGGCATAATAATCCGTTGTAATTGGTGGAGAGGTTATCAATGATCACGCGTCTGTCTGCAGCCCAGAAAGTGACGGACTGTTGAGCGTGGTGACACTTGATTAATGGAGATGGAATACCGGCAGTGGCCCAGTAGTTTCGTTTCCTTTTACTACTTGAGGCTAAATCGCAGACAAAAGGGAAGCTCTTATTTAACGGCTTTTGTTTTTTTAAACAAAAATATTTCATGTGTCTTATATTAAATAATCTTGCCTGCAAAAAGCAAACCTTTTGGAATTTTTATGCTAAAAAATGTCAGCTATGTTTCCTTCTTCTTATAATTATATTTTTCCGAAAATGTGTCATTGTTCCAGTATTTGTGTTGTCATTTTACTTTTTTCATTAGCAGCATGCCTCATTCTGTGTTTTTCTTGCCTTTCATATTTGAACATACATATACATATTAGTATATATATATGTGTGTGTGTGTATGCATGTATACATCAGTCGCAAAAATTTGAAATTTTGCGGCCCATGAGAAACTGGAACAGATCATTTTATATCCCGCAAATTTTTTATATGTCGTTTTCTTAAACAACTTTCTGTGCTAGAGAGGATATTAAAAATTGAAGGGTGGGGCGGGGATGCGCTCTATTTTAATATACTCGTATATATCTTAGTGATATGATGTACCGAATAATCACTGTATAGCACCTTGTGCGACAGATGTGTCAGATAAAAGATGGCGCTGCGGGTGTGCGTTCTAGTCAATCGACAGGTTGCAATAAAATTGAATAAATAACTAACTGATAATAGTAAATGCTGCAACTTTAAATGCTTAGTCAGCTAAATGATGGCAAGGTGATAAAAGCAACAACTGAAGCAAAACTACTGCATACGGGGCTCTACGGGGCATTGGCAGCAACAGCAATACTGAAATAAATTAATATCTACACAGTTTTCGTAGTAAAGCAAGTTATTACATAATCATTATCATTTTTGCTGTCAATTTTGTTGCAAGTGCAAGTTTAGTTATTGCTTCATTGATTCATTTTATTTATAATCACTCTGGAATGAGACTTAGTTAAGATATATACTTTAACACATAATAAGTAGGCTTCATTGAAACTCTGCAAACGAATATTTAAGAACGGGTTTAAATACGAAGTTGGTGTATTGTTCACCTCAGATTTAACTTATACGTTTGGAGGAAGGAGAGCATTGTAGTTATAATTAAATAAAAGGCAGTATACTTTTGAATGTGCAAAGAATACAAATAATAATGTTCTTTTCCTATTAACACACTTCCTTTATTTCATCACTTCTAAAACAATAAACATAGGGCATGTGACTGAAATAGTGCACTACATTTTATATAAATTGTGTAGCGTCACCGGCATAAAAAACATGCCGGTCATCCCGAGACGAGTCTGACAATCAATAAAAGTAATCCACGAAACCGGCGAAACGGTTCATTGATCCTGGACGAAACATATAATCTTTGTCTTCTGATCATCAAGAGCCACTTCAATTGCTGAGAGAAATTCGATCCCGTATTGTTTGTGTATGGATCCAGAGATGGGAATTGTTTTCCGGTTTTATTAGGTCGTGATTGTCTTCTCATCGTGGGATAGCATGAGAACAGAATTGTGAGCTCGTAGCAAAACGTTTTGGTATACTTGTATTTAATGAAATCTCTGATATCTGTAACAGAGATTGCTGGTAAACAATATTCCAGTTCAAACAAAATCATTCTTTGATTTCGTGGAAATAAAAGCATTAAAAGCAATCAGAGAATAAACATGAATTTCGACATAATAAGGAGACTCTTTGTTATAATAGTAAAAATAATTAAAAAAAATAAATGAATGTTTGAATGACGGTTTAATGACCTGTAAAAATATCGCTAAAAATTAATTTGTTCATAAAATATCAAAAAATGAAAAATTTGAAAGTAATTTATGCGATAGTGAAATATGTCTATCGCTCTGCTTTTCTTTTCCAGTCGGATCAGTAGTTTGAATTACGTTAACACGAACAGCTTTTGCCGATTATTTAACGTTTCTTTTTTTTTCTGCTAAGAGTACAGCTTTGCTTAATGAAACTATCCTTACATGGAAGTGTCCTTTCCACATTGCAGTGAACTCTTTCGGAATCTAAATCCTTTTTAACTAAATACTTAAAGCAAACGAAAAACGTTCCAGAGGAAAAAAATGCTTTTGACCTTGTAACACGCAAGATAGTGATCAGTTGGAATGGGTGACTTCCACAAAGTGCATCTTCAGTTTTATTAGTCTCTCCGTGTCCATTCAAACACGTTTGTTTTCTAGATAAATTATTTTGTTTTTCGGCTTGGTTATAGCGATTAGTTCGAGCGGAAAGCATAGACGCATATATAAATGTGAAGCAAACAGCCATGTTTAACGATTTTAAAAAAAATTGTGGCACTATGTTAAGACTGCGCAATAGAAATTAATAAATAAATGATATTAACTTAGAGCAGTAGTCTTCGAAACTTCGTCCAAAAACCCTTAGATTTCAAAGTTGTTTTTTTTTCCTTCCAGTAAACCCTATTTACCCTCAAAAAACGACATCTTAAAAAAAAATAAGTCGTCGATCAATATGCTATCAACATTTTATTCATCTTTAAGAATTTTAAATAATGCTTATCTGAATTAAACTTATACATATCCTTAACTCGTGCTCAAGGTGCACATACCTTTCAGTTGTATTTGGTCGATGGAGGCATTTGAGCACGTTTTTTTAACTGACGAACTTGTCAGCAACTGTCATTTCCAACTGTCTGTTTACAAACTGCCAAAGCTATCTGCAACTGTCGTGTCTAAGTGTCTTCTTCGAAGCTGTAAAAGCTGTCTGCAATTGTATCCAACTGTCTGCTTACAAACTTAAAAAGCTATCTGGAACTGTCGTGTCAAAGTGTCTTCTTAGAAACTGTAGAAGCTGTCTGCAATTGTATCAAACTTTCTAGACCTAGCTCTATTAATGTGGTGTTCCGTGGCTTTTTATATGCATTTTCTTTATATTTTATCGTTAAAAACTAGTTACCTAGTGTGAGTAACCGATATATATATTTTCGTGTTTTTACATTTGAACCAGCAGAATTCTCAGAGATATGCCATGAAACCTTAAGGCGTAGCTGAACACAATTTGAAAACCACTGAACTATATCATTGCTTTTAAGATATGTTGGGGGTGAGGTGTTCTACTAATGCATTAGTCAATAACTTTACCAAAACTGAACAACTTTAGCAAATTTAACTTCTCCAAACTTTTACTTGAATTGATGCTTTTAATGATTTGAAAATTTTTAGCAAGTAATTGATTTTAAGTCTTAACTACAAGATGTGAAATCAATCAAAAACTCATGTTTTGTTTTATTGCATTTTAATACTTCCTACATCTTTATGGTTTTTTATGTGTTATTTTTTTAATATCGATTATGCTGATATATACTGATGAATTGTGTTTCATTGTTAAACTTCTTTTTTAAATATTATTATTGAATTGTACTGAGTAGGACACCTAAAAACACAGAGAATGAGTTTGATATGATTTTCAAAATTGCAAAGAGTTTCTTGCTCAAAACAGCTCTTTTTAAAAAATTTATTATTATTTTAATATATTTTTTAAAGAACTATTTTAATCAGTGATTGGGTTGTTTATTAGTGACACTTTAGAATTTCTCTTCTCACCTCTTTCTTCACTGATTGGAATTGACATCATAAAAGCAAATTCTACCGCCAAAACAATAAAATGAAAAGTTGGAGGAAAGCGTTTCAACTAGAGAGAGGTTACACTTCAGGTATTTAAAGTTCTAAATGCAAATTATAAGGCGTAAATACAACGTACTTACTTACAATCAGACACATTTTCAGCTTATGTTAAATGACAATGAAATTTTAAGGCTCTTATGTGAATAATAGTTCTCCTACTGAAAGGAATACCCAATGGAAAACAGAAAGTCAAAACTCTTCATCAGCGCCACTTTTCCGTTAGATATTGTTATTTTGTTTTCGAATAAATCTTATAAGTTCAAACACTTCGCGGTCACGCTTTTACTTATTGCGAGAAAAATCAGATGAGAGTGCTAGGAAAAGGAAGACTAAAGAGGCAGAGCCTTAAAAAAAAGCCAGTCTTACAGGAAGAGTAATCGGTTAATGATTGCTTTGTTGTTGCTGTTCGCTCTAAGCCACCGCCCTCTCTTTAACTTAAATCTGGTGTCAGAAAGAACTGAAATCCTTCAAAGTTGATTGTTCCTTTATACTTGTTACTGGTGGTTTTGATCATTCTGGAGCAGTCATCACCGTGGTTCGAAGAGAGCATTAAGAATCACTTTGATAAAAGGAGTTGTTTGGATTGATTCCTTACAGACTGATTTATTTAAAGTCATAGGAGCCGAATACAAGATGGAGTTACACTAGATTCCTTAATAGAAATGAGCATTTTCGATAAGTTTTGGAGTGTTTACTGCTCTGTGAGCCAAAAGCATCGATCACAAGTGGAAGTTAGAGGATATAAACTTACTGTAACAAAATTGAGTTTTCTGGACAATAAAATTTCTGTCTGTCTCATTTATTAGAGCCATAAGAAGCTCTAATTACAAGAGGAAGATAGATGAAACAAACTAATAAAATAGAGTTTTCTGAGTAAGTTTCAAAACAAACTTTAATAAAATTGAGTTTTTTGAGTAAATTTCGAGCTGCTTTACGTAAGTGTCTTAAGACTTCTTTACTTACTTTTAACTTAGTTTTAACATGGGCGCCTTTAGGTTTTATTAGGTACTGACGTAAGCGTTGATTACAAGGGGAAGCTAAAAGAAACAAGTTATATTTTCAAAAAACAGAGCTTTCTGTATTGTAAAGTTTCAAGTTTTTAACTTAGAGCCATAAACAATTGCAATGGGAAGTTTTAAATAAAACCCTTGTAATGCTTCAATAAAGGGAATTCTTTCTGGAAGAAATGGTTTAATTTCATCATATTCAGCTATATTGTTATGCCAAAATGAAGTAATTTCATTTTAGACTAGTGGTACCCGCACGGCGTTGCCCGTGCTGAATTTTAAAAACGTCACCTGCAGCTCTGTCTTTGCTTAAGCGTATAAAAAACGTCGCTTGCGACATACGGTAATTTTAAAACGTTGAATTCAGGTTTTGAACAGTTAAAATCTGAGACATCTATTGAGGGTCAACCCCATTACATAGGAACAAAGGACGCAATTACTCCCTCTGAATTTGAGAAATGTAATATATTTTTATATATATGTCCGTGTGCATATTTTATTGTTAACTTACTAATATGTTTTGACTACATACCCTTTGCCCGACAGCCTAGAAATATTTGAAATGACCGGGCGAAGTTTATTTTTGAAAAAATGTTTTAAAATAATTTGTTTCTCATGAAGTGTTTTATAAGAAGTTGTATTAAATATAGAAATCTTATCTTATTTGTTAATACATTTGTTGGTTTCCATGTAAATTTGCTCACAGAAAGTAGAATTGTAATAAAAGAATAATGTGCAATGTGTTGTGTCTTTTCTTTCCACTTTCTTTCTTTCTTAATGCTGTATTAGACGACATCGACATTATTGCACGAATTCATGATTGCACGAATATAAATATGCACAAAAGCTTCATTCATTTTTTTTTTTTTTTGATTATCAATCTTAGCAATGTGTTCGTTAACACATTCTTCTTCTTTTCTGTTATCCTCTTAATCAAGTTTTCTTTAACTAAAGGTATTATGTAAAATTGCATTAACTCAATAACATCCTGGTGGTTAACAGCTGAGTTCACTTAAACAATTATATATAGACTGCATCAGTTGTGATAGGTTTACTATGCGCACTCGCGTTGACGGTGTGACAGTGTGTCTGTCTATATTTTTTGAAACTATGTTTTAACCACTTTCTTGGAGAGCATAGATTTTTTTTCCTAGCGCGTTCTTCTTGGGTCTTTAATTGTCAGGCGTATAATTACTTGTGTAATTTGTGCAAAATTTCAGAATTTTTAGAATCAATTGTAATTTTTCACTGTTGTTATTACAGATTCACATTTATTTTAATATTGATAGACTAAAAAGTAAAATTCAAAATACATGCTTAATTAGATTTTCCACCTAACTATGATGTCACTCAAAATTTGGCCCACATATTATTTTTCTAATCTCAGATTTGCTTTTATAGAGATTGGTAAAACTGAGCTTTTCTGTTCCATACTAAATATTCATGTCTTGAATGAGATAATTTGGTACATTGGGTGATAGCTTCCGCATTTTGCCATTTTGGAATGGGATAACTCTTAGTTGCATAAGAGAAACGGGATCATTAATAATAATTTAAGAATATTTTATACCTTTTAGCAGGACTTTAGGCAGTCAAGGAATATATCTGAAAGTAGAAGTATTTAATTTTTTTTTTAAATTATTTTCTGCAATGTTTCCGAGCAGGAGTAAAATGTTGCAAAAATCAATCTCAAAAAGGTAAAGCAAATCAAACTGCAGTACAATAGCTGCAGTAAAATAGTGTGCGAATGTACGAATGCCCATGAATACAGATGAATCGTTTACTTGTAACATATCCGTTTTGAAAAAGAAAGAACTCTCAGTGTTAATTTATAAAATTTTTATGGCATAATTAATCAAAAATCATTTTAATTTACCAATATTGCATTGCTATTACCTACTAAAATAAAATAGTAAAAGATCAGACCCGTAAAATTTTCCAACTGTTCCTAAGCCATTTTTTTCTATCTCCGGAGAAAAAATGTTTTCCAGAGTTGTTACATTTTCGAAATAAGCGATTCAAATACATTTAAGAAAGATTAATTCTGGAAAACACCAGAATAAATGCCTGATTTATTCAAATGCACCAAGACTTTCAAAGATTGAAGTGATAAATTGCTTGTAGATTCTATTCTATTTCCTGCTTTGACGGAAAAAAATTATTAAAAAAGGAGGAGGAATCGAATAAATTCCGCAAAGCCGCGAAAGTTCGATTTTGACACCGCTGACCGCGTCATTCGCATTCTCTCCGCCGCGTGTTATTATCTTCTCCAAGCACAGCATGCCCGCTTCTCTGAAGTTGACCGACTATCTCCGATTAAATTATTCCACGTTACTCAAGTTCAAGGACAACATTTTTTTCGCATTTGCTTTGATACTTTTCAGATTGTTCTTGTCGCGCGCTGTTGATCGGATTTCCTACATACATATTTTTTTTTCTTTCGAACTTTAAAAAAAAGAAATTTTCCTACTGATAATGTGATGGACTTACTAATGATAAGGTGTGGGTTGAAACTGACACTGCCCTGTTGCCTCGGGCACCCCTATTTCCGCTAACCTGTACGGTAAGACTTGTAGAAATACGTAGTTCTGATTGCATGACTTCGTTGTATAGTTTCATCGATACGGCTTTCGATGTCATTGAAATAAATTTGCAATAAATATGTTTTCGCTGTAAGTTTAAAATGCGTTCCTATTAGATTGCGTTAAACTTTTCAGCGAACTGAAAATTCTAGACTTCTTTCTGGTTTCGAAAATCCTGATCATTGATTTCTTGTAGTTTTTCTTGTAGAATTATTTTATTAAAATACTGTAGACATCCTTTAAATAATACTTTGATGTCCTTCTGACAAACACATAACTACATTTTTTTTACAATTCACTAATAAATACATTATCTACATACAGCGGAGCCTGCTGCTCTTTGTACTTTGTTGGAGAATTAACAAATGATAAATAAAAGTAGTAGTCTTATATAAATATTTGAAGTTTATTCTTTTGAAGTAATTATTTATGAATTGAAGTAATTCTTTTGAACTGCAGACGATAGTTAATAAACAGAAAATATGAAATAAAATAAATATAAATGAAATATACAACAGGTTTCGTTTTAGAAATGCTAATCATCTACATGAGGAGGTCAGAGGCTGGTGAAATCTAAAATGACTCTGATGTTAAGTCGATTTAACTTACCTCTACAGACTTTATTATGTTAAACGAGGAAGAGTACACGACACAATGAAAAGGATCCAGTTTTTTCTTTCAATTTAAGTGAAATAATATTGAAAATGTTAATATTTTCATGTATACATTCATTATTTTACCAAACACTAAAATGCATTTTAAAACATATTTAAAAAAAAAGAAATAAATACTGAAAAAATAAAAAAATTACGTTACTATATGGCTTATCAGATTTCGTTCAGTAGTTGTTAAAAAAAAGAAAATCCAGTAGCTGAGAAGTGTTTGAAATATTATAATATTATTGACATTAAGGAAATATTAATAAATTATTAAAATACTTAATAAAAGCATTGGTAAAAAATCCTTTTTTTTTTTGTTATTTTATCAAAAAAAAAAAGCACTCATTTTTTTATTAATTATGCTTCATTCAAAGATGTTTATATATTTTTGTTATGTTTCCGCATTAAAAGCTATTTCTTATCATTTCTTGTGCGATGTTTAAAATGCGGAAAATAGTTGTGCACAAAATACTGTACTTCTTCATAAAAGCACTCTGACTCGAGGTTCAGCGAAAAAGCATTTGGTTCGGGACCAAAACTTGCGCTATCAAAGATCGATCGGAGATGTTTCTGTGTTTGTTTTTTAACTACATAATAACAGCTCGTTTTTAAGTATTGAAAATGTTATAAATTAATTTTAAATAATAAGATTTTAAAAATTATTTTTATTTATTTATTCTTTAATTAATTTATTTATATTTTCTTCCTTTCTTTATGTCTTTTTTTTCTTCTCTTTCTTTTTTAAAATCAAGACTTGTTGATAGGGTTCCGATTCTTCTGTATCAGTTTTGATGAAAAAATCTTAGTACAACGTATTGTATAGTCAGTAGCTAATGTTAAATATCGAATAGCATTAATAATAGCAGAACATATAATGGTAAGAATGAAATATTAAATGTAGTCATTTAAAAGATATTTGTTGTTAAAACGTAACTTAATGTACAATAATTGTATAAATCTTAATGAAATGAAATTGAAAGGCAATAAATATTTATAACCGAACAAAGTTTTGAAAATATATGCAGAAAAAAAGTTATTGAGCAATGCTCGCAGTCAAATGCAACTGAAACAATAGACGGCATGTTTACATTATACTGCATATCTTAAGCAGAAGAGAGCGCAAAATTGGAAAAATAACTTCTCAATTATTTGTTAGCTTTTTGGGTCATAATCTGGAAGTACATTAATATCTTTAACTTCATTTCTAAAAGTACTTGCGTGAAATCGTGCAATTTTTCTTCCAAGTTGAGAAAAAGCGGTTAACTCGACAAACTGAAATTTCCTCAAATGGTTATTTTGCATGTACAAGAATGAAAAATGCTACTCAGAAATTTTGTTTTTGAGAACTTGTTTGAATTAATTCTGAAAAGGCATTATGTAATGCATATTTATGAGAGAAATAGAACGCAATTATTTCTTTTCATTATGTTTAAAAGTTTTTGCACCTTGCTCTTGACTAGTGATCATCAAATGATCAAATGCTTTTCTTGAACATGTTAGCTAGAAAACTCCCTGCTTTCCTCTTCCGAAAAACACATCAACACATCATTTACTTCGAACATAACACGTATCATTTTTATTTTCAATGAATGTAAGTGTATGGATACTTAATTAATGATTATTATTTATTGAAGACCAATCTTTTTTAAAGATAATTAATTATTTTCTAATATCAGCCACGATAATATATATCGAAACATAATTAGTGTCACTTTTACTGTTTTACACTATTTCGAGATGTCATACGTGACACAAGCATACACTACAAATGTATAATAGGTATAAAAAAAAAAAAACGACTTTTAGATTGATAGCTCATGATAATGTATTTATCTTAAATGAAATGCAGGTATTTATTTAGAACCGAAATTGCTTTAGTACTTCGTTACATATTATTAGGATTTAAAAAAAAAAGTTTGTCTTTTCAAAATAGTTAATACATTTTTCTTTTCCTTTGAAATCACGTTCTTCAAAAGTCACAAAGTTATAAGAAATATATTTTATGGATTTAATGCAAAAGATTTTTCAAAGCTTTTTAATTTTCACATCGCATTTCTTCTTGTTTGCACTCAGACCACCCTACTTTGAATGTCTCATTTAAAATTTTTGTTTCAAGTAGTGAAAAATCATCTATGGTTAATGTGATTCGTCAAAGTTGTATTATTAATGAACAGAATTAATTAAAATTTAAGTTAAAACATTTTCTAAAAGTGTAAGGCATGGTGCGTTAAAAGCAAATTGAGATAAAATATAAAATCTGTTGAGTTGAAAAAAAATCTTTAAGGAAGAAATCTTGAATTGAAATTGTTTTTGGAAAACCTATTTAAAGCGCAAAATACTAAGACAGAAATCGTCAAAATAGTTTTTATACAAAATATACATAATAAAATAAAAATAAATAAATAAATAAATTTTAAATTGTTTTTCTGCTGATCTACTAGGCTTAATTTTGGGACAATGCTGTGGTACAATGAAACCCGTTAATCAAAACCTTATTTTTTTTATTAAAGAATAATATTCTTAAAAGACATTCGTTTGGAAATATAATTGTATCATTTACCACGGTAAAGTCCAGTTTTACTCGTGATAATTCGTAATAATCCTGAATCCAGGATTTACATCGATTATATATTTTAAAAAACTTCGACTGAGTCGTGTTTAAGATTTTTTTTCCTTTCTTGTTTTAAAGAACATAAAAGCAAACAAGTTGTTTGTTGCCCCTCAAGACAAATATATTTTTCGTTTATTTATTTTCCGAAGAACCTTACCGTGCAATATTTACTCACAGCATATGAAACAGGTTCCATCTATAATTAGAAAATAGAACTTAGGAATATTTTACATACTATTACCACTTTTTTATTTCTCTTTAACATTTATTTGAAAAATGGATGTCTGTTGAAACCATAGTGACCTAACACGGTTCAACCCTTTTTTACCGTTTCCTGGATGCGATAGCAAATAATGAAGTCACGAATTTTAATGTCAAGAATGAAATGATTATTTTATTCATTCTTAAAATATGGTAATTTACCATGTTTTTGTAATTATTCGTCGACTTGTGCTTTGCTTTCCCTAATGATGATCTTTTTCTAGAAGAATTTGCATTTCGAATGGGTTCGCTCCGAAAAAAAAAAGACTCCATCATTTAACTGAGAAATATGTACTACATACTTAGAAACTTTTTTTTCTTTCCCTTGAAATAAATTATTGATGATGTTGCTGGCGACTAAAATTGAGATTTAAGATGATTAGTTGTCGATACAAATAACACAAAAATTATAAAATCTCAGTAAGTAACGGGTTAATATCGTAAATTCATTATGAAAAATTGCAGCTTTTAAAAGGCTTTTCCATCACAAAAAACCATTTCGTTTTGGTAAAAGTTCAGAAAAATTTGAAAGAACGATTTTCCTCCCTAAAATGTTTCGTCCGCGTCCTTTTTATAACTTCAGTATAAACGAGGTAAAACGATATGAACTAAAGATCCGTTTCGAAGACCTCCATTCACAACATATTATTATTGGCATTCCGGTAAATCTACGCTTTTAATAAACAAACACAGCCAATTTATGGCAATTTTCGTGTTTGCACTGAGGGAAGATTAACTCAAGATACTATCTTTGATTACACAAAAATTTGCAGTTTATTAAGACAACAATATCAGCTTAAGAGTAATTGTGTAAGCAATCTCCAATTTTTCCTTCAAATTAAATAAGTCGTCTTTCTAGCGATCTGGGTTTTTTTTTACGGATCACTTCGCAAATTATCGTTCTAAAAAGAAGCAATGTAAAAGAAGAGTTCATTTCATTCCGTTTTGCACAAAGAGAAAATGAGAACTGTTCCTGCAAATTCAGGATGCGTACATTTAAATGTTTTAAATGTTTTGATAAGTTGCTTAGTAATTTGTATGTAAGGGTAGAATAAAATTTGCCCGATGTTCCCCTCCCCCATTAACATTCTTAGATGTTTTGGCAACTCAACTGGCAGTTGAAAAGAAAATGCAACTATTCTGTCCGTTGCAGTTTCAAGTACATTCGATGACTCTGCTTTTGAGCAGCCAAGTTATTTGCTTCGGTGCGTTAGATAAATGGTTACGTTTGATAAACGGTTACCCTTCAGACCACAAGTCTTCTCGGTTGCTTTTTTTTTAAACCACATTTCTCAATTTTTGTGTAAATTCTTCAAACAAAAAAGCATTATATCAGGAAATATCATGGAGGTAGGAATACAGGAGGGAGCACGGCCTATCTAACAGCATTGTCGCGGTTGAAGTAACTGTTATGGTGTGACCAATATGGCAGCCATTGCCTGAAAACGAAAGGCTTTTAGTGTGGATGAAGATCTTCCCCGTTTTTATTTTCTATCTAAGAAACTTAAAAATACAGCTTAAAACAATTTTGTTTTATATTAAGTTCTTGATTTATGAAAATTAAGAAATATTTCTGTGCTTTGTATTATAGATATAGATTTTTATAGTACACGGTAATTTCAGTATTTATGAAAATAAATTACTTATGAAGGTTTTTAAAAACTTGTACAAGTAATTCTCCGCCGGGGGACGAGGTCTGGATCCGGATATTCCGGATATTGATTTTGTGGGATATCGGACATTTGGGGCCCCTTGTTTGGCGATCTATATTGGCTATTCGGATATGATATTTAAAACCTGCAAATTCTACACATATTTTTAAGCATTCCACAGGTTCCAAATGCGTAGTAACTTTAATTTACATATATTCTCAAAACATGCTCATTATTTTAGTTTAAAAAGAGGATTTTTATATGCCGGCTATCCGGATCTTTCGTGCAGCGGCCAGAATCGTTTCTAGATATTTAATAAGCGACCGAATATCCTACGCATTCTGGGAGAGTTCGGTCTCGTTGGTAGCGATCCCCTCCCCCGTCGATGAGCCCCTGTTTGTGTCTATTTTAAAACAACCATTATTTAAAACAAATGCTACTGTAGGGGAGGCTGGGTACGGTTATGACAATTTCCCTTTTATCGCCCATAATTTTGTTACTATACCAGTTTTCTAGAACATATTTATAACATATCGCCGTTCCGGAAGAACAATGACGTGACTGAAAAAATGTGTCAAATGCAAATAATTCCAAGACAATATTAGAAACACATTCCTTACAGAGGAGAACATGGACGTAACTGTAGAACGTCCGTTTGTGTCTTCTAGAACAACGAACAATTTTTAGAGAAACAATGACGTAACTGCACTGAGGGGTTGAAATTAAGGTGATTAAATCCTAATACCTGGTAAATGAAAGTAAAGAATATATTCTACATAGTTACTCTCAACATACCATTATTTTCTTTCACTTACACCCTTTTTCAATTACAAGTTTTATACAACGGCAAATCGTTTTTTTTACGCTACTGTAAAATTGAAGTTTTTGCATTTACGTCACTGTTCTTCCGGAACAACGTAAAATATATATTAACATTAGTTTTGCCATTGGCGTAGAAACATTAGATACGATTACATGAAAACATGAATCAACTACAAATATAAATGGGCCTATAGATTGAAAAGAATCCTACTTCAGTAAAATAATTTTTGCATATTGTGCGTAGTTAACATACTACTCCAATGTATACTTCTTACGTAATTTTCGTTTAATTAAAATGAAATTAACCTGTTATCCTCAGCACACGAATAGCATTGCTTGGTGTGACCAAGATGGCGGCGCGGTTACAATAAATGCTTCAAGAAGTTATTCCCATGTTCCATCTTGTTATTCTTACATCCATGGGAAATATGACTTAAAATTCGAAAACATCGTCAGTCCGTGAACATAGTGAAACAAAATTCGGTGAAATGCCTTATTTTTCAAAAATCCCCACCTTTTGTGTTCTTTGTTTTTTTATAAAGCAATTCAATCACCACACGTATGTATTTACGCAGGACTTTATTTGTATACAAACTAGTTTCACAATTTGAGACAATAGATACTTTAAATTTATTAATTTACATAATTTTTTTTGACCAGGTAAAGAGGTATAACCATAAATCGTAAAATAAGGGGAGCAGGAGAGGGGCAAAATCAATTTTTTTTTTAAAGACAATGGAAATTAATTTGCTTAAAAAAAAACTTCCTGAGAGGGGAAAAAACTTTTGACGCAATGTAGTGCTTAATTTAAATAAAGATTTTGCACCCCGAAAATTACGCGCATATTGACTGATGTTTCTGTATCCTTCTGGGTATACGTTTTATTTATTCTTTTACCTATCAATATTATAGACTAAAAATTATGTGCATCGGAAATTTAAAGCTATACGTAAAGCCATAGTTGTTGTTCGCTCTTTTTACTTCAATGCTGTCTATAATATGATAGAATATATACCAATAAATTATTAACTGTTCACTGTCTTATTTTGCTTTGTAGTGTCTCGGCTCACACCCTTTAAAAAAACTTACTTGTGCTTTCATTACAATAGGAAACTTGTAAGATAGACAAAGAATTAAGGTCATGAGAATATCACCTTTAGTGTGCACGGATCGTAAGGTTAGGTGACCGACAAACATCTCACAGGACTATTTTCAACAAGGCAACGTAATAGATGACCCCAGCTGATAAGTTTTCTACATTATTTTCCTTCAGTTGAGAAAAACCACAGTGATTTCCACCTACTTAAAAAAACAGAAACCATTTATATTTGCTCAACGTTGAAGTTTTTTGAAAAAATTTATATCATTCATGTAATCCCCCGAAGGTTATTTTCGTTAACCATTAGACTTACGATATTCAACTTAAAAACTATAATTCTTACATATGTGATCCATTGCCATAATTTAAGTACTAATACCCAGGGTAAACTTCAAAGATATCTAATGTAAGTATGCACATGGTGAAATACACATTCACAGAAAACTTACTTGAATAAAATTGTTTTAATTCAAATTTTAGACTTCTTAAGACAACAACTCTATTTTAGCTAAATATTTATGCAATATTTATCAGCATGTTTAAACCATCGCTTACTTCGATGAAAATCCTGTATATATCTATCGAACCAAAACATGCACAACTTCAAAATAAATGTTACATTGATTAATTAAAACGGTGATCGTTTTCATAATGTTATCTATAATGTTATTTCAGCTCTTATTTTGATAGATGAAAAACATCTCGTCACCGCGAAAATTCTCTAAAATTTACTGATGCTGATCCATGTTGACACCTGGATTTTTGTTGAAAATCGACACAAAACAGAGAGCCGCATCAAAAAGTTGACGCAAAAGCGAAAGATTACTATATAACTCAGTGTTGAAGTTAAAAATTACTTTATAGACGATGGAATGGAGTTGTTCTAGTCATTAACTGCTGCTTTAGTTTGACTTTTTCACTTCAAAACCGAAGGACACGTTCAATTGCAAATCCTACGCTCAAACCAACATTTAGTGAAACGACCTCTAGTGGTGATGCATGCTTGTATGGTGTATACGTCCACGTCATAAGTGATTAAGATTGCCACTGGTTACCATGCGTGCATTCTTTTGGGAATTCATTCAGTAGTTGCTATGTTGCCAAAGACGAGAGGCAGTTTTTGAGTGTCCGAATCTGGTGTCCTAGCAAGCTCCAGATGGCATTGATTTCACTCTTGTAAAGAATGAATTTCATTTTTCATAAATTTTTTAATCGCAAAGTAATTTTAGAAAGTAGTAAATTAAGAAATAATAACGAAAAGTTTCGCAAATTTACCTGAGAATTAGATTTCCCTCTCACGACCGTTTTTTCAATGGATTAATAAGATTTAACAATCGGAGTGGTTCGGTGTTGCACTTTCTTGGATTTCACGTTCTACTGATTCAAAACAAATCAGACGAACCAGATCATCAAAAAAAAAAAAAGAAGTGTGAATGAACCATAAAAAATTACACCATACACATTGACAACCGCCACCATTTTATATAGAATTTAGAGAGTTTTTTTATATAAAATAACATGATCCAGAGTCGCACATAGACAAACTTTTTGAATTTAAACCCTCTCTCTCTCTTTCATGATTATTTAAGTACCAATACAACACAGGCGTCGTTGGCCCGGTGGGGGGGGGGGGGGGGGCACACGGGTCCCCCAATATTTCGGAATAGGGAAAAATCCCCCACTCCCAATTTCTTAGTTACACTAGGGGCTTCCGCCCCTTGTAATAGAAGATCTGATTTCGGAAATTGCTTAGTTCCAGGAAATTCGCTTTTAAACATCAATCATCTTTCTGACCGTAAGGGCAAGTCTTTTTGTTAATAACGTCCACCTGTATTCAAACCGATCCATCTTCATCTAACTAGCAAATTAGTGTTTCCTTAGAATTACATTTTTCAGTTTCTCAAAGCTCGTTTTTCATCTTAGGGTATTTAAATGAGTAAAAGATTTTAACCTTGTGATATTGGACTCGCAAATTTACGCCAGGCAACGATATTATCTTCACTATTACCTTCATTTTTTTTTTTCTATAAGATATTCTTTGGTTTTGAAATTATATTCCTTGTTATCGTTTTAGTTTGATGAGTGACTTAGAATGCGCTTTTTAGCACGATTGCTACTTAAAAAAAAGGGCAAAGGAAAACTCAAACCTGAATCTTATAAACATTTGCATTGTTACAATAATCGAATGCTACATTTATGTAGATGAAGGGGTGGTAATATGAAATCCCGGTTTGTTTTCGACTTAGTAGTGCTAGAAATGTTAAAAAATTGTATTTTCCAAAACGGGTAATTACTAGCCTTATTATCACGTCATACAATTTCAAATAGTACAATGAATTGCAAATTTGCTTCCTTCAACCATCAAATGGGCAGATTTCCATTTTATGAAAAAGGTAAAAATGTTGCCTCTGATTAGTGGTGCGGTTAATATGGAACGTCTTAATGTCTTTTTTAATTAATTAATTTATTTTTTAGACTTTTTTTTTAACAATAAATATAAATATAGACAAATAGTTTTAAGTCAAAAATAAATTTTATTAAGAGAAAAGGATTGCGAAATGAAACATGAGTACTTACCTTTTCAAAGTGTCGAACAATCGGTAAAAATAATAATAATGAACTTTTCCACATGAACACTTTATGGCAATTGAACAAAATACCTGTCCCGCAAGCTTAGCGATGTCCAGCTACAGATTGAAACAGACACTGATAACTCATTGCCATTTTCCGGGATTCCATGATGGCCACCTCCTTCTTCTTTATAAAACAGCTCGCTTGTGTGCATCAGTAAAATTTGTGTTTTTATTCTTACAGAATAAAACCATTCGCCTTAAAACTGAACACATATTTAATAAACTAAACACAACAACTAAATGCATAACTAATCACATATCTGAACACATAACTAAATAGGCAGATCACAACATTTAAACTAAAGCTAACATCCAGTTTCAGAACGGCACCGCAACATCGCCCCGAACTCTGCTTCATCTCCACCTCATCCTGTTTTCTCCGGCATTGCCAAAACACATTCTCTAAATATCCCAACGGCGGATTTGAGGGGGGGGGGGCGATGGGGCGATCGCCCCCCCCCCCCTTGGGCTGATTCAAGTGGATACTACAACGACACTCCTAAGTGAGTTTTTACTCTTTGTGCCCCGGGACCAGCCATGTTCTTGGAATCCCAGCCTAATAGCCCTTCAAGTTCTATGCTTTCCCCCTGTCCCTTTGTCCTTTAGTATTGCTGAGTTGCTAATCCTCGGAGTAATGAGAAAGAGATTCCTTGCTCTTTTCTTCTACCCATCAAACTGGTGACAGCTAGCCAACCCTTAGCACGTGGTGTAAATTCCTGCAGCATTTACGCTAAAACCTGGAGCCTGAGACATTTCATTGAACATTCATAATTACAGATGTTTATATAAATTGCAATACTCGTTGAGGGTTTTTTTAGTACATATTTAGTATTACATTTTGAAAATTTTAGAAAATATATTACTAATAATTGCTATTATTTTGTAATTTCGACATATCAATTCAAATTTAGAAAATGTATTTACAAGCCTACATTTTTCTTGAGAAAGCTTGAAGGAAATCCTAACTCGGTTAAAACTTGGCTAAGAAGCAGAATGAGTGATGGTAGACTCACTGAATTAGCGTTATTGCATGTCCATAAAGATTGGACGTTGAAAAAATTATAGACAGATTTGCGAAAGCAAAAAAACGTCAGTTTGTGTTCCTTTTATAAGGGCTTTGAATAAACGTATATGCATTGAAAAAATGTGCTGGTAAAATTTTAAATATCACTACACTAGCATTTTTTTTGTTGTTCCTGCTGTTTGAAAAAAAAGGGGGGGGGGGCGGAGGGACTGTTGAAAAGGAATGAAGAATCTCCTCCATCCATCCTTACATTGAACCCCGAGATTTCCAAAATCGCCCCCCCCCCCCTTGAAGATTTTCTAGATCCGCCCTTGCTATATGAATAGCTGGAGTATCCTTCAGGAATACCGTTCAATAAGAAAAAAAAAGGATTCTTTCAGTATGTTTCTTTGTATTTTTACTTATTTATTTATTTTATATGTTAGCTGTACAAAGAAACACCAGTTGACGGATTGTTTGTTTCTAATGCCACTTGGGTACCCAAGCTCCCCTTCCCAGAACAGACAGGAATTAAGGTAGTAAGGGAGCGCCTTCCGTTTATAGAGGAGCACCACAATGGTGGAAGAACGACTTGGTTCATAACACATTTGGATGACACTAGATGGCTCCTCCACAAATACACCACCTTCCTTTTTTGACCTAGGAGTGAAGGGAAGGGAAATTCTTCACCCTCCGGGGTGCCCTCGGAACTGCCTCGGGACCTCATGGTCCTCGGATTTTACATGCACGTATCCACAAGTGTACTTGATGGGTCTTCAGCGGGTCGGGTAACGAACCCCCAATCTTCCGGTTAGAAGTCCGACATCCTAACCACTAGGCTACAGCAGCCCTTAGGGACTGTTCATAAATGATGTCACCCTTTTTTCTGATATATTTTACCCCCTCCCCCCTTTGTCACATGTCACGCTATGCTGTATAAGTCTGATGTCACACTTCTTGTTACCCCTCCCCTCCCCTCGTCACGCTTTGTCACAAGTTCATGAAACCCTCCCCCCTTGAAGCGTGACATCATTTATGAATGATCGCTTAGGCTGACGAATTAGAATGAAATTTGGCACACAATTCAATCATCCCCCGAGAATGTCCATTCGACAACTCGAAAATTAAGGTTTTTATATTCCGATTACCAAGATTTGTTTCGACCATAAAAGATAGAAAAATCATCACATTTTCTAAAATTTTATATTATTCTGAAGCTGATAAAAATAGCTTCAGGTAGAACTTGTTCGAAAACTCTAGAGCAAATGGAACAGGATTTATTGCCCAGAATCTTATTTAGGAGGATAAGTTAAGCCTTCAGGTTAAGTTATGGTTAAATAAAGATTTTGGAGAGTATGAATTCCAATAATTGATTGCTGTAAAAAGAAGTTTCTGAGTTTTAATTAAATTCATAATATGAAGTTGTAAAGAAGTTTTAAATATGTAATCTCTTGCCTTAAATCTAGGCTCTTTTACGTGATACAGAAGTAAATGAGAACTGTCAAAGGTTCATTCACAGGTTTAAAAAAAAAAAATAATAAGTACAATCTAGATTTAACGATTTGCTATGGACTGTTGACATCCTTAAATAGGGGAAAATTTGTTTCTTCACGCCGTCCGTTTTATCTTCGAATGTAACAACTAGGTGGGTGTAGCTGCTAGCCCAGGTTTCTCCTAAATCAACTAGGGATATTTTTTGCAACACCGGAATTAGAAGCTGGGACCTGCTCTTATTCCAATCTTTACCGTTACGCCACGAATATGTCGTTTATTGATATTAAACTCAGAGATCGAAAAATACTTCTTGTCACATTTTGAAACAAAATACAGTAGAACTCTGTTAAAACGTCATTCTAGGACCGCATTATTTTTGACATTTTGCCAAGTAACGCTATGGGACCATTCATAAATGATGTCACATGTTTTTAAAAATATATTTGACCCCTCTCCCCCTTTGTCACAAAATGTCACACTTAAACAGACGTACGGCCCCTTTTTACCTGCTATATTACATAAGCATATATACTTGCAGTTCAGAAACAAAGCACTGTCACATTTATTTTTGAACTTCTAATGACACTGGAGAACACAACAGCGATAATAATAACTATATGCAATGCTTAATTTGTATAAAATGAAATTAAGGTTTACAAAAAAAACATAATTATTATAAAATAATAGTAAAAATATTAATCGTTCGAATTCAGTAAAAACGATTCGCGCCACTTTGTTTTAAAAGTGTAAATGCCCAAGAAGACTTGCTTTTAAATTTTAACTTTTCACTAGAAGTTAATTTAAACTTTAACCAGTATCGATGTTTTGCCACCAGCTCCCAGCTTCGGCGCACTTAAAGCCTCGGCTAAAAGGTGTACGGGTGTCTGGTGGAGAAAAGTATCGATGTTTTCGATACAAAATGAAATCAATGAGAGTAAAAAAAAAAACAAACAAAAAAAATGATACACAAATATTTAATCTGTTCATTTTAAATGTTTCTATTTGAACCAAAACGTGTGATGTCACAGTGCTTGCTACCCGTTCCCCCCTGTCCCCCTGCCCCCTAACTGTGACATCAGTTGTGAAGGATCCTATAAGCAAGCGGTAGGCAACCTAAATTGACTGAAGATCTACTTTCCAAGATAGGCGAAGACCAAGATCCACTCGGTGGACCGGGAGCAGGGGGGTGCATTACTATTAATACACTATTACACTACTCTTAAAACACAATTAATAGAGCATGTTGGGATTGCACCGGTCTTCAAATTGTAGGTTAATTCTTGTCAGAACAAGTTTTAATGCTTATAAAATACCTACTTTAAAATTTCTAAAATAATACTATGTTAACACCGTTAACTCGCATCAAAACAATATTTCAGATGCTAATACATTATTTCTTTTAGATTTGATAAAGTAGTGTTAGTTTTTGTTTTGCTTCGTTTTTTAAGTAAAACATATATGTGTAATGCCGATACATTCTTCAATTAACTCTCACCGAGAGCACAGTTAATGTGACTGCTGACATTCCATATTTTTGCAAGCTTTTTTAATGTCCGGTGAATGATCTCACAAACTAATCAACATTCTCGAAACAGAAAAAAATAATAATAAATTCGCCTTCTAATTCCAAAGTCGTTTGATTTTTTTCTAAAACTATAAACTGTCCAAAATGCTGTCGCGATCGACCGAAAAGGGGGTCACGATCGAACGGTCGATCGCGATCGACGGGTTGCCGACCACTGCTGTAAGCGATATACATTAGTATGTATGGGGAAATTAAAGGACCAGAATTTCTTTACGTTATAAGAGAGTTGTCACTACAAATGATGTCACTATGACCAAGTACAGTACAACTGCATTCTAAAACGCCGGAGCTGACATCCACCTGGCGTATTCTGCATCAAAAAGCAGAACGTAGTAACATCCATTTCGGACAAAAAAAAAAAGTCATCCTAAATGCACGGCGGGGAGACGAGTCACCCGCCCATGTAAAAACCTTATAAGCAAGAAATAGGGAAAGTGATTTAGCTAACTACCGATCATGTAGCACCGAGTTACATGCGACCAAGCAAATCGAAGTGGAAAAATACTGACGAGACCACTGTTGCCAAAGAAGTGAAAAGATAATAGAAATGTTCATAACTAAATTTATTACAGGGATTGTTAGGGGGATTGGTGGAGCATTTTTGACAAACCATCGAGCATCCGTGAAAGTTTAACTGCGCGAGAAATATCTTCTTGTAGGAACAGTTTTCTAATTAGACGGCTTTCAGAACTTTCGAAAGCTTTTTTCTCCCACAGCAATGACGACGATTTTCTTTAGAGTTAAATTAAGCGTTGCGGTAGCATATGGTGTAGCAGGATGTTAAACAAAGCGAAGTTTGTAGAAGTTTTGAAAATGCCTTCCAAAGTACTATCATTCTCTTTGGGATAATCAACAGATTGAGACATCATTTCACTTTTTTTTTCTGTGTTTACAGATGCATTCACGTTTTAAAACTCAAACAATTTCAGTATTCATGTATAAAAACGAACTATATCATAGACTAATCTGAATGATTTATAAAATTTCACTGACATTAATAATTTGCATTTTATTTATCTCGAGGTGCAAAGGAAAAAAACAACGCAAATAAAGCACAAATTGTCAAAACAATAAATGCTTTATTGTTTTGACAATATGCTTTATTTACGTTGTTTTTTTTTTTCTTGTACTCATATTTTATCACAAAGCTTTTTTGATCACTTTTCTTATGCTATTTATTATATATTTATTTTTATTTTTCCCAGGTACTCTAATACCGTATATCTAAATAAATTATTTCATCTAATTTTGCTTTGTTTTTATTTTAGTTTTAACCATTTCTTCATTGCTCAATAACTCGATATTTTTTCTGTCGAAAAAAAAAGAAAGGAATACCCTTTTACATCAGGAGAGGTGCGACTAAAGGTTTTATTAATTAAGTACATGTTATGAGATACACTTGCGGCATACAGAATAAAATGAAGTTTTACCTTAGAAGTGGATTAAAATTGGCAGCTATTTGAAACATTTTTAGAGCCATCAAACTTGTGACTATGAAGAAAAGAGGAACAAAATGGGTTCATGATAATAAGTGGAACAACGTTTTAGGCAGTGAAACTGGTGCCGCCTCAACAGATTCCGCTTTCCACCCCCTCCAAAAATGAATAAATAAAGTCTTCGGAGAACATATTTATCACAAGGAGCACAGCATAACGCAGCAGCTGTCTACAGATAAGTTATTTTTGAATTAGTCTAGTACACAGGCTGACGCAGCTTGCTTGTCGCATTGCCACAACCATGATTTTATTTTATGAATTGTCTTATCAAACTAATGACGAAATGGAGATGATATTTTTAGATCGACAAAGATGTGAGGGCTCTGAGATAAAGGTTTGTACATGAAGTCGCAACTTGTAAAATCCGACTGAGATAATGACTTTTCGAAATGATTCAATTGAATCATGTATTTTTGTTCTAAAAATTACTTTTTTTAAAATGTTAAAGTTATATTTAATTTGAAAAAGAAAAGAAGAAAAAGATGGAAGAAAAAGCAAAGAAATAAAGAAAAAGAACGGGATGATCAGTTTTGAAGTTTAACATACCTGCTGTTATTGCTTACGTCTGTCCATACAGTCTTGTATCGTACCCGTACTATCTCTGGCCATTTGCCAACCTTAAGCT
The DNA here is from genome assembly GCA_038502835.1 of Octonoba sinensis. Taxonomy (NCBI): domain Eukaryota; kingdom Metazoa; phylum Arthropoda; class Arachnida; order Araneae; family Uloboridae; genus Octonoba; species Octonoba sinensis. Next base: position 127,203,170 of record CM076599.1, read on the forward strand.
TTTTAAATTGAAAATATTTGCTTAAAAAAACATTAAACTATTTATCTATTTACACAAGAAAAGAAAAACGAATCAATAAAAGTTTGTAGCAGTAAACAAACTAAATTGTTTGCGTTAATTGCTTTCCGTACGCTCAGTTAAAACAAAACAAAAAAAAAGTAGAAAAAAAGAAAGGAGAAAAAGAAAGAAAGTGAACACACATTGAAATTTTTAGATGAAAGAGAAAAAAAGCTTTTTTTTTTTTTTTTGCAGCTTAGCGTCGGAGAGTCGGATGCTCAAATTTTTTCTACATTGAAAAGATGTCCCCCTCGTGATTCCAAAACACGTGTAAGCGGTTATTTTATTACTAATGTTTTCTACAAAGACAAACCCGTCATATCCTATATACGATTGTTATGCACCAACCTACGCCCCCTCCCTTCCCTCAGAAAAAATAATTATGCTTCGACACTGCCATGTTGATAACTATAATGTTTTAAAAAATGGTTAGAAAATGAGGGGGATTATTTAATTTATTGAAGTGTATTAAGTAAATTAATTTTATTACGTTTGTGCAGTTGGTACAAAATTAAAATCTTCTAGTGTGCTGACGTCAATGCTGTCCCTAAGCTAATTGAGATAATCTTGCATGCGCACCTAACGGGTCACTTTGCTATTCACGTGCGTAACCCCATTCTGGCAAATTTGACTCTTGTTTGCGTGATATCATCTTCGTATGTATAATATAACTTCAGTGTATTAAAGAAACATGTTTTAATTGATTAATTTTTCCTTCCTACAATTTTTATTTATTTTTCCCTTTTCTACTTTTACAAGAAAGTAGGGTAAAAAGACTGAATAGTCTTTTTTAAACAAGAAAATGGTACGATAATGGTATTTTCATTTCAAGACATTTTGAACCGAAAAAATACCTTAGACGTCTTCTTAAAATACGCATTTTTATTGACTTTAAACAGAAGCCAAAAAAGATGGTTGACGCCTGTTCTAGAGCTTTCCCGTTTTTGCTGACAGATATCGCCAAATCACTAAATCCCTTGTACAGTAATTCTCTAAAAAGAAATTAATGCTGTAAAAGTAGTTTCTCTGCTAGCAGAGTGTCAGTGCAGGGAGTGTCTTCGCTCCGGAAGAAAGTTTTGCGTTGAAAACACCATCGAAGAAAAATTCATATGAATCATTTTTAATCAGATGCACCAATGTTAAGCTGTTTAGGATATTTGTTATCCTTCAAACCAATTTTCGTATGCTGAAGGAAATTATTTCGTTAATTTTAAGTTAAGCTAAATTGTTAATTAAATTTTTTTTTTGAACAATGGTGCTGTTACTTTAGTAACTCTTAGGAATTTACCATAAAACCATACAGCATGATTTTTCGCATTAAATAATTTTAGTTTTCCAGCCATAATATTTCATTCAACCATATATTAAAACATTTTTACATAAAAATTAAAAAAAAGGCATCCTTAACATAAGGTTTTAATTTGTAAATTAGATGCTAATACATGATTGATTTTTTTTCTAATTAAGGAGGAGTTACTAAATTAAAATTATTATTAGTAATATTCAAATGTGCAAAAAGGTTCGAGAAATAAAATCCTTTTTTTTCTTCTTCTTCTTTTTGTTACAATGCTTACAGTACTCCAATGAACGCACCGTTAGTCATACAATTCTTCTTTCTCTCTGTTTCAGGTTAAGTAATGTGTAAATTTGAAAACAAAAAATCTGAATTTATATATCCACTTTTAAAAATATATTTTATTTCATTTATTTATTTATTTAATTTTGTTTCCTGTTAATTTGTCATATCTTTCATTTAGAACGTTTTCTGTACCTTAATAACGATGGTCTTGTAAGTTAAGGGCATCATCCTCCATTTTGTCAGTCACGCAAAATGTTGGCTTCTCATTTAGAAGGAATGGGAGATTGCGCTTTTTTTCTTTTCCTTCTTCTTTAATTTAAGTAATTTGGGTTTTGGAGGATAAATTACCAGAAAAAAAAGTATCAGAAAATAACAATAGAAATTAAAGAAACGCCCTAAATCCTTTTTACATCCTGAAAAATCGACTTAAGTGATCAGGTTCAAATAAATACGGTCTGAACTAAACAGAAATTGGATAGTAACGGACACTTGAATTCCCGACAACACGCTATCCAATTAAAAGAACAATTGTCAGAAGAAAAAGGAAAATTGGGAGAGTAATTTCACGGGGATCGTTGTTACAGTTGTAGGAATTTTTCACCTACCAGACAATGAGAAATTAAGCACTACAGAGTCTGACTGCTCCGAAAATAACAGTTCATCTGTTCCCGCTACGAAACTAACTAATGAGGCAGCAAGGCAAGAGGGAAAAAAATGGCGAAGAAAAAGCATGCTTTCTTCACATAAAAGCCTCGAGGGCAGAGTAGCATCAGGGTGAAAAGAATCTAATTCAAATATACCGCTTCATTTCACCTTTTATGATCCCGCATTCTTCCACGTTAAGAACTTATTTCTTGTTGCCAACGAGGAAGTGTAAAAGAAAGAAAATTTATTACGAATCTGCGCGCTAAAGTGCACACTGTTAAACTCCTGCGCACTGGAACTAACAGCTTTACAGTGTAATAACTAATACAGTGAGACATGTGGCTTTCTTTTGAGAGAAAAAAAATTCTACATCGTTGATAAAAGCAGACATTAAGAACAAAACCTGTAACTTTTAATTGGTTATTTCCTTCACTTTAAAAGTCTTTTGCAGACGTCGTACTTTCTTCCCACTTGAAAGAATAAAATGCATTTTCTCAAAAATGAATGAGAATTGCTCTTTATAAATAAACTTGGTTACTTTTTCTTCTATTGTTGTTTCTAACCATTCATTAAATCCTTTACCAGGAAAAAATACAAATTTTACCAACCGTAAAATACCTCCTGTAGAGAGAGAATTATTAGTTGGAACCAAAAGGGCTTCAAACATAGTAATACACTTATTCATATTGCTTTTATAATCCTTCCTTCACTTTCACAAACGCAATGAAAAAGGTTTTCATATAAAAGGAAAATAATTAAAATTAAATTAGTTTCTTCGGAATGTTTAATATTTCTATAAATATTCGTCTGCTCCGTTGCAATGACCTGCAACTATAGCTAGTCACTCATTCTCTTTTTGTCCGTTTTAGAATAACTGTCTTGGTACGTCGTTGAACAAAACATATCATCAATTATGAAACTGCAAGAAAATAATCTAAAATTTATAATTACTTCCAGAGCATAAAATTGTTATTTATTTTTTTCCCCTTCTTCATTTTTTCATTGAAATATAACATTACAACTTATTGTTAAACTTAACAAACAATTGATATCATAGTTTGGATATCGCTGCTTCCCGATGTTTTCTCAGCCATGTGATGTAACCAGCTTGATACATCTAACATTGCAATTCCAGTATGGGTGAGCGAAATAAAGGTGCTCTTTATCGAACTCTAGACGGAATGCGGATTCGCAATTGACTGAATTACAGGAGATGATTCGTGCAGCTAAACAAAGGTGTTACTTTTATTTTGTTTTATTTATTTATTTATTGATTAATTTATTTATATAAGGTTTTCAACACAAGAAAAGGAAGGAAAAAAAAAAAAAAGAAATTAAAGCAAATTTTATATGAAAATATAACATTTTCTCAGAAAGGCGGTACCGAAACGGCGTTCACCATTTATGCAACCTTCATTTACATTGTTAGAAATTGCATCATTAAATTACGGTTAAATAGCCGGCAGCAGTCTGCTCCATCTAATTCACCGTTAAATTTACGGTTTGGAACATTTTTCTATCTTTACGGGATCTAAACTATTTCCAATCAGTTTGGTTAAACAGCCGTAAATAAAAAAGTTAACGGTTTCATAATCATTTATAAATGGTTTCAAAACTGTAAATGTAAGTTTTTACGGTTTTTGAACCATTTCGATGCGTAGAATATTCGAGGCGTAGAAACCGTTAACGAAGCTTGCGGGAATCGAACTCCGGGTGTATGGTATGCCAACCTTGCGCTTTAACCATTCTGACATCTACAACACTCAAAGCGGCCGTTTATTTATCAATAAATCTACTTTTTCAACAGGAAAACTGCATTAAAATTGAGATTTCTGTTTTTGATTGGATCCAAAGTCATTTTTGGTCTAAATTTACTATATATTGACGAAAATCATTTTATTTGCTGCAAAAATTGAAATACAAACGAGCTACAGCAGCTCAAATTATGGGTTCGCTCATTCGCAAAAAAAATCAGGAGTCCGATGTCTCCAATTTTTGATTTAAGGGTGCATGTGTTTCTATTTAGTAACCACTGCTTAAGCCACTTTTTTTTCTTCTTTTTTATATACACATGCAGATTTGAAATGATAAATCTTTATTCATATTTTAACAACAACGTACGACCGGTAAGGTTCCATAACCAAGAGGGACGCCCGATTCTTATTGACTACGAGACCTATAGTGGCGCTTGTAAATTACAGTTAGTTAAACGTTTTTTAGGAGAAACAGAGAATAAACGATTATTTTTTTTTACAATAAGCGGTTTGAGTACCATTTTTTAATGGTTATTCAATTCTTGTAATTAAATATGGTAAAATAACAATCAAATAAATGGTTATATTACTATTTTCTTACGGTAATTTTAAACAGTGTAGCCACATTCTTCTTTTGAAGCCTAATCCTTTTGTGTCATTTTACTGTCTTGGATGGGGATAAAATATGCGTATAAGAGCACTCACCACAAAATAAATAAATCAATAAAGAAAGTTTTAAAAAGAAAATTTAAAAAACAAAAATAAAAGAAAGAAACAGAAAATTATTATAAACCGAGGGTGATAAAGAGTTATGAATTTATAGTCACGCGTGGAAAATGAAAGGGAAGAAAAAAAGATGTTTTCAAGAAAACTGCGCGTTCAGAGATTTTTTGAAATAATATTTGAATGAACATTTTTGAATCATTTAATTTGCAAGACAAAATGTTTAAGCAGTTAAATATTGAGTTTAACATATTTTTAGTAACACTTTTCCTTAAATCTGATTTTGGGAATGTTATTATCCTCCTTCGTTTGACTACTGTCAGCCGTGCGTCTGGGACATTTTCTAAAATTGGCATCTAAGACTCAGCTCTATTTGGACTAAGCATGTAGAATATGATTAATAAAATCATTAACGTTTGTCATGAGAAATGGTTGATGTAATTCTTTTATTTTTAAACTCACTTAATTATTTGTATAACTATTAATGATAGCCTTCAGTGATAATTACGTAAAAATGGACTCTAACGTAACGATATGATCTTTTTTCTTCCCAGCAATCACTTGCAGTACCCTGTCATATCAAATTACTCGATGGGAAAAGAAAAAGTGAATCTTCGTAGAAGCCGAAAGCGACGAAGCGAGAAGAAATGGCTGCCATATTAGTGAACTTAATAATAGGAGACGCATAAAAAGTAAGTAAGTAAAAAAACAAGAAAAAAAAAACAAACCAGAAAACAAGAATCTATTAATTCAAATCCCTTCGGCAACAAGCTCTCTAATAATCTTCCATGACAGGTCTGTGTTCCAAATCTTAGCATGCTGGCTTGCAACGGAGAGGAATTGATGATAATGTAAGCAAAAAAGAAATGGCACTAACATGTGTTCCACGCAAAAACCGCGAAGTTCATAGTTTCGATCAACATCAGCAGGTAAACGACCTTAAAAAGGTCGAATCTTAATATTTTGCTTTTATACATTTTCTTGCAGATTCCCCATTTCAGCATACTTCGTGGTTTCAGAGTCTCTTGTAAGAGACCGTCCCTAAATGATGACACGCTTTTTTTCCATATTTGACCCCCTCCCCCTCTTTGTCTCAAAATGCCACACTTCAGCATACCTCCCTCCCCTTTGTCACATGCCACGCTATGTTGCATAAGCAAGATGTCACATTTCTTGTTCCCCCTCCCCTCCACTTGTCACAATTTTACGAACCCCCTCCCCCTTGAAGCGTGACATCATTGATTAATGATCCCTAAACCATTCATTTCAATCAAAATGTTATTCGGTGAAGTTTTGGTGGAAGTAAGAACATACGAGTTTTAATGAACTAACTTCCAATTGTGTGCATGTCTTAAAAAAAGAAGCTTCTTATATCACTGCGTTAAAATAAAGGAAAATTGTTCAAACAGCGAATATATTAGTAATGATTTTCATTTTTAATTAGTTACGTCGTAACAATTAGTTTTGGTCACATATAAAGCTCTTGTGCCATAAAAATCAATTGAACCAGCTTAGATAGTTTTTTCTATGTGATATAAAAATCGGAAGAGCAGAATAATTGAAGCTTATGGAGACAAAATGAGAGAGAAGAAAGAAAAACCAAAAAGAAAATTTGAACTTGCTATTTTACAAAGCCCAAAATGGAGCGTTTTCTTCGAAGGAGAAACGGTAATTTCAAAACAACCTAGTCATTGCATTTTTTTAATATGTATTTTTTAAATAAATTTTTTTATTTATTTATTTTTTTTTTAATTTCAATGTTTTTTATATTTTTTCTCGAGCATTAAAAGAGAAAGTTCATATCGCCGTTCCGGAAGAACAGTGACGTAAATGCAAAAACTTCAATTTTACAGGAGAGTCAAAAAACGATTTGCAGTTGTATAAAACGTATAATTGAAAAGGGTGTGACAGAAAATAATGGTATATTCAGAGTAATTATGTAGGATATATACTTTACTTTCATTTACCAGGGATTAGAATTTAATTACCCTAATTTCAACCCCTAAGTACAGTTACGTCATTGTTTCTCTAAAAATTGTTCGTTGTTCTAAAAGACACAAACTCGTTCTACAGTTACGTCCATGCTCCCCTGCGTAAGGCAGTACCGGATCTTGGAGTTTTCCGAATCTGGGCAAAACTTAAAAATGCCGCCCCCTCCATCAATTGCTGTTGATATTTCATATAACTTTTAATAAAGGTGCTGGCCTTTTTTATTAATTTTTGAGAATTTTTCATTTTTAGCTACTGATAAACAGAACTTTCGGTGTTGTTCTCACAGCTTAGCCCTTTCAGCTCAACATTGGGCGGGGGAGGTTGAACCATGTGGAGATAGATCCCCCCTTAGCAAAAGATACGAAGTTCTGACAGCTAAAGGAGGTCCGGGGGATTCTAGCCCGGGAACATTTTCGAAACTACAGTGGAGCACCGTTTATACGTTTCTCATTTATACGTTTTTATCATTTATACGTTTTTTTGAACGGCCCCGGCGAAATCTCATACAAATTAATGTTAAATAATTTCGTTTATACGTTTTCCTGAAATTGCAAATTTCATTTATACGTTTTTTTTCTCCCCAAGTCATGAAGGAAAAACGCACATTTTAACGTGATTCTACGCAAGCGATTGTCCAGTTTAGAAATCGCATTTGACCTTGACCCATACCTGCTGTGACCACGTACGGTGGTCACGCACCTGCCTAAATGAACAAAAGACATACCCCGGAAGAATGCGAATATCCCAAATTCACAGATAAGAGCACTCTGATTGCGGTGCAATACCTAGAGATAGCAGTTGACAAGCGCTTTTCCTCTCCTACCAGTGTTGCCAGGGCAGGCGCCCTTAAATTTCAGTAAGTAGCCTGGGGACTTTATGGCAATCCTGCAACCCTGCTCCTAACAGCTTAATAAAATTCTGGGATCTATCGTTCACTAGCAATCACGATGTCTGCGAGCTCGCGTAGTAGAAAATCTCTGTCTCTGAAAGAAAAAATGTCCTTTTTAAAACAAGCAGATGAAAACCAACATTTAAAAAGAGTTGACCTAGCCAAAAAATTAGGTTTACCAGTTTCAACTTTAAGCACCATACTTTGTAAGCGTAAGATCATCGAGGAAACCCATAATCAAAGTGGTGCTAGTGCTTCAAAAAAAAAACTTCAAAGGAGTTCAAAACGGAAAATTTTCGGATGTAGAGAAAGTGCTTTTACAGTAGCTTAATCAGTGTCGTAGTGCAAAAATTCCCATCAGTGGTCCTTTGCTTATGGAGAAAGCAAAAGAAATTTCCAAGAAGTTAAATGTAGAATGCGATGCATAATCTTCCTCGGGATGGCTTCATAAGTTTTCGTTAAGACACGGCATAACAGGGAAAACTGCAAGTGGAGAGTCAGCAGGAGATGTTGATTGTGAAACAGTGGATGATTGGATTCAAAACCAATTCTCAGAACTGCTAAAAGAATATGAACCAAAGAACGTTTTTAATGCGGATTTTGTGATTTTCGTTTATACGTTTTTTCGCTCGGTCCCTTGAAAAACGTATAAACGGTGCTTTACTGTATATGCAAACAGGTGTATTTTGAGGAGTTAGGCGACTCATTTGGGACGTCAAAAACTTTAGGAAAAAAAAAAATATTTTTTTTAAATTTAAATGCTTTTACTCATAAACATAATTATAAAAATTCAGAAAAAAATTGGCATTTTTTTTTCTAAATCCCGGACTGCATCCCCCCCCTCCTTCTCTTTCTTACTAACGCCCATATCGAAGAGCAACGTGTTTGATTTCTCAAACAACACATTACAAGCTCCCACCTCTTCCCAAAAGGATGTTTTGAGAGTTTGTAAAAGAAAAACGATTGAGTATTGTTTGATCATAATTTATACGTATTTCACTATTATAAAGGGAAGAAACCCTGACTTTTTAAAATTTAAAGCGTTAAATTATGACATTGCGAAATTTGCAGCCCCCTAACCTCAATTTTAGAGTTTCCGACAGTTTATGCAAATAAATAAGTTTATTAATCGGTTTTAATCGTTAGCAAAATAGCTGATCAATGAGAAAATCGGAGCGCCGAACTAGGATTTTAATTATCTTCCAAAAGTTAAATTTCCTTCATCAAATATTTTTTAGTTTCTTTCCTTTCTTTTTATGTGCATCATACTAGAATTTGCCGCCCCCCAGAAGTGCCGCCCGGGGCATGGGCCCCGGCTTGCCCCACCCTAGATCCGGCACTGGCGTAAGGGATGTGTTTCTGATATTGTCTATGGAATTATTTGCATTTGACACATTTTTGCAGTTACGTCATTGTTCTTCCGGAGCGCCGATATTATATCCAGCATTCTTTCACAGCAAAATTTAAACAAAGCACTGAGAGACGCTTAAGTTACTGACTGACTGTAAGCTGCAGACGATGTGTGTGAAACCCTTGTTTTTTTTGTTTTTTTTTCCTTTCTTTTCTCATATAAATAAAATTTGTTTTCAGAACTGAAATTTTAATAATTATGAAAATAATAATTAATAAAAAAAACGATAAAACATGTTAAATTTCAATAATATGGCTATTTGCGCGACTTTCGTCACCTAAGTGGGAAATAAGTCTCTTATTTCCTACGAATTAACCATTTTATCTATTATTACGTCGTTTGAAGTTGCAAGCAAGAACTGGAGACATAAAATTTTAGAAATCTTTGCAAATCAAAAAATTGCAATTTATAAACGTAAAATTTTCAATAACTTTCGGAATAAAACTCGGAAAGGTTTATTAACTGCTACCAAACTGAAATCTAATTAACTAGCCATAAAGCTGGTGCCCAGGGGAGCTTCATATTCATATCGAAGGTAAAGTAATAGTAGAATGTTAAAAAAATATAATGTGTATGCGGCGCCCCCTACAACAAACTGCATCAAACGAGCAAACAGGATTGTTTTTATTTTTCTGAGAAATGGAAAGGAAGGAAAGGGAAGTCATGACATAATTTTGTTACATTTTGGCATTTAGCACTAAAGTTCTATTTATCATTCCTGAGTTTAAAAGCATACATTAAACGATTAAACGCGCACTGCTTTTCTTCGCTATTTTGACGGCAAGCATCACGCACACATTTGACATTTCAGGCACTTAGAAGCAAAGGAGTGTAAGTGACAAAATTAAAAATTTGGAGATAACTATTGGAAGTGATAGCGAAAGCACCATTCCATGTTGTTGCAAGAGATGTTAGTGATTGCTCCAACAGGTCTTCCACCCCAACGTGATTTAAAAACAAATTAACATTAAAGCTCCCATAAGATCCAAACTTCGAACGCGTTTTACTCAGAATCGTGTTTGGTCACTTACTACATACCTTTGCTTCTCACTGCCTCATTTTACCTTTGAAAAAATACCACTAGAGACAATGCTTTTAAAGGTTTTTGGGATTTCGCCAATAGGTTAAAAGAAGTTAATCACCAATTGCATAAAGAGTCCCTCAGTCCCTAGCAGGTCATACTAATCATTTTTCCAGAAGCTGTCTAATTTTCACGTCACGTGCTTAGTTCTTCTTCGACACCTTAATGGGCGTAATCAGTCATGACGTTGTTGTTGAATAAAGCCCCAAACAACATTAAAGCCATGCAGTGAAGAACATTTGGAAATGCATCTAATTAATTTGACGAGCAAGGTACAAGTAAAGCGGTCTTTTTCCTTTCTCAAGCAAGGTGCGCATGAACTACCAGGAAGGTCAAATTCCGTAACAGCTAGCTTCTTATTTCTAGATTCATTGACGTAATTTGAAAACAAAATTCCGACCGCCTTTTTCTTTAATACATGGACAGTTTGGCTAATTTATTTATTTTTAATTTTTAAATGTTAGTTTTTTCTTTTTTTTTTATTTTTTAAATAAATAAACGTAACACATTGTGATATTTTACTCTTAATCAATACGAATATAATTCCTTCATTGGAAACCCAAATATCATACATGACCAGAGGCAGATTTATATCCAGGCAGATTAAGCTTTTGCCTGGGATGGTGAATTCAGGGGAGCGGTAAAATTTGAGTTAAAAGGCTGTGAAAATAATCTAATTAATTGTAAGATAACTAATTTTACCTTGTGAACTCAACGTAGGACTCAATTGAAAATCTCAGTAAACAAAGAGCGGATATCACGTGACAACGATGATCGCTCATCAGTCCCTCTAGCGGTGAATTGACTCCATTAAGATGAAATATTTAGAAATTGAATTTTTAGATTCAAACAAATTCAAAAGTCTAAATGTCAGTTTAACTAAGTGCACAAAGATATTTTTAAAAATTTCACATTTTAAATATTGATAAATATTCATGCTCATAATATTTATTATTTGCATAAAATGTAATTTTCCCGAAGAAGTTTATAGGGAAGTGAGGCAGACAATCAATTTGAGACTTTAGATTACAAGTTCAGAAGGAGGTTATGAAAGCGATGAGGAGGAGAAGGAGATGTTTTCTGCCCTCAGGAAGGCTCTACGCATAGGTTCCCAAACTTTTTAATCCTGAGGACCAACTGTCCCTTTTTGTTTTTCGTGGACCTCTTGGGGGATCATTCGAACAGAAGTCAATTAGTGTCACATTTATATTTGAAAGTTCCAAAACAGAATAAAACTTAGGGTAAAGTTTTCTTCATGCTGTTCTAAAGCAGTAGAGACATAGAAGAAAATGTCGCATGAATGTTACGAAATGTCATTTTTAAAAAAATGTTAAGAATTATGTGTAAATTAAAAGCGAAATTATGAAAAATATGAGTATATTTAAATTAAAACTTGAAACCCTGAACGCATTTGGATAGTTTAAAACAATAAAGAATTTATAGGTTTGAAACATAGGAGCCGGATATCCGGTACGAATCCTTGAAACAAGGGACACTTGATATCCAATATCTGACCAAATCAATAACCGATGCAACGCTATTGCTGATCTTGATTCTCTTCCCCTCGCCTCCCCCTAAAATCTTTGGTGAGCTATTGCTCGATAGGATTGGTGTGTGTGTGTATATATGTGTGTGTGAGAGAGAGAAAGAGAGGGTAGAGAGAGAGACGGAATAGCCAACATCAAACATCTATTTTGTAAGTGCATCAACTCCTGATAGATGCTTAAAAAGTTGATAAAGGAAATAGACAGTGTGACACATTATGATAAAAATTAAAGATAAAAATAAATAATTATGCGTTTTAAATGTTTTCTCCGCTATGTAAAAAAAAAAAAAAACACTGTATGCAACAGGGCTCGAAAATTATATTTCACGGCATGCCCGGGGCATGTAAAAATTCCAACAGGGCATGAATCTTCTACCCTTACATGCCCGGCCGGGCATGTAATTGTTTAATCAAATGTTTTCTTTAAACTTTATTATTTTAATATTTTGTTGAAAAATCACCACATCCTTATCTGAACTCAAAATTTATTTTAAGAAATAAACAGAAAATATTTATAAATTAATAGAGTAGATATTCTCTTACTTATGGAGGTTATTTCATTTCTCCTAGCACATCTGCACGCGAGATGTGATCTAGTGCCATGAATCGAATAAAAAGAACTCTTCGTTGCAGTTTGTCTACAGAGATAGCTACAGTCAGCAGTCTAATGAGAATTGCCATTGATGGTGTAGAACCAGATAATTTTGAGCTTTCAGCGGCAATAAAACACTGGTTTTCTAACATCAAGGGAATAAGACATGTTGGCGGGCATACATGTCAACAATAAAATGGGTAATACAATTTAAATTTGGCAAGTTTTGACTTGTAACAATTTATTATGTAATATTTATATGTAAATGCAATTTTTTAAGGATTTAGATTAACGTTAAAATAATTCTTGGTTCAGATATAAAGCTGTTAATTTCATTTTCTGTCTGATTAATATTGTACGACATATTCAAGGGTTTTTATTAATGTGCAATAAAACAACTTCTGTAAAAATTTTGTTCGGGCATGTATTTTTTAGACAAACATGCCCGGCAGGGCATGTAACATTTTAAAGACTTTTCGAGCCCTTTGGGATGCAAGGTAAAAAAAAAAAAAAATTCACAGAATAAAAGGTTTATAAATATGACTGCATTAAGGGGTCATTTATAAATGATGTCACGTTTCTAGGGGGAGTGGGGTTCGAGAAATTGTGAGTAGGGGAGGGTAGGGGATAACAAGAAGTGTGACATTACACATTTTGGTTTCTATACAAAAACTTAAAATCGGCGAATTAAATTCATTTTTAAAGTCTTCTTGATTCTCATAATTAGTTTAAAGTTTCATTGATCCTTTGGTATCGTAAACACCGATGCTGATTAAGGTTTAAATTTACTTCTTGTTAAACGTTTAAAAGGAATTTTTCTTAAGCATTTACATTGTTGAAAAAACATTGTGTGGGTTATTTTTTCAGAATTCAAACACTGAATATTTTTTACTGTTCTATATGAATTATCTTTTGTGAAGTATACCTTAACCTCATTTTATGCAAATTAAGTACATATATGTAATTATTATTAATATTATGCTCACAAATGACATTAAAAGTTCAAAAATAAAATTAGAAACGTGATCTATAACGTAGTGTTTTGTTTCTGAACTGCAGGTACATATGCTTATGCTTATATAATATAGCGTGACATGTGACAAAGGGGGTAGGGAAGTAAGATGAAGTGTGACATTTTGTGACAAAGGGGGAAGGGGGTCAAATATATTTTTAAAAAAATATGACATCATTTATGAATGGTCTCTAAGAAGTTTGGGGGCCCGTGGCGAGAAAATAAACAGGACCCCCTTAATATGTTCTTGAAAACGTTAATGTGTGGACCAGTGGTGTAGTCCTGGAAAAAAAAGGTGAGGGGACGCTTTCAAATGCGAACATATATCTTGGTCACCCGAAGCAATTTGCTTTCAAAATGTTTCCAGAAGGGGGGAGGGGGTGACGGGCCCAGGTCCCCCCCAAATTCCCGAAAATTTTCGCAATGTAGCATATATTCCTCCCTGAAACTTTCCTCAACGCTAGTGTTTCAAAGTCAGCCCCCCCCCCCCCCCAAACAAAAATTCTGGCTACAGCCTTGGGGTAAGCTACATAGTTTTTTTTTTTTTTTTGTCTTGCTTTGTCTAATGGATGCTAATAAGCGCAAATCAAGACTAACAACCAAAAGTTGTAAAATCAGGCCAGCTGTACCCCTCCCTCACTGTTTCAGATGAATTTAATTCAATACTTTTTTCCCTTCATATCATTAATATATCATTAAAATATGTCTGAAAACAAAGAATAAGTCAGAAAAAAATTATTATTAATGCATAAAATAAGTCAACTTGTTCATTTTTAAATAGTTATTGAATTATTTGTAAACAATATTTTAAAATAGGGAGCAATGATATGACAAAAATGTGCATGTATTTGTTGCCCCCTCCCCCCAAATAAATTTTGGGGGGATAAATATTGATGTGTTTAGCAGACTAACTAAATCATCGCCTTTAAGGAACCATCGTCTTAAAATAGCTTGAATCACAAAAATGTTCATTTTTTGGTAAATCAAATTACATTCAAAAGGTTGAAAAAATATGATCCCATTGAGATCCCAAGTTGAAATTTGCATAAACGATGATAAAATAGACAGAAATATGTGAGAATATTTTGAAAATTTTCCATTATACGTTTTTCGAGAAATTCAAAATTTAAATTTTAAGGTCATTTTTTTAAATTTAAAATTTTAATAAAATTAGTCATGATGCATATCATTTGAAACGGCATTCATTATGCTTCTTATTAGAACTTTTTATTTCTATTTGTTGACGAGCCAGTTTTGTGTTGAAGCATACCATGTAAAAATCTGAGTTTTTTACAAAATCAAAGTCTGATAACTAAGAAACAAAACAGGATAAAAATCTAAAAATTTGGATTTTTAATTTTCTTGAGAGGTACAGCTGATAAGCCAAATTTGAAGAAAATAAAAAAAGGTGAGTTAAATTTTTTCTCAGATTTTGGATCACTTGAATGGAATGACATTTAAGTCACTTCCATTTTTCCCCTGTTATTTCTCCTATGCCGGTATTGCATTGGAGAAATAACGGAAAAAATGGAAGCTACTTATATGAGTTTTGGGAAGGGAAAAGTTAAAAAAAAATGAGCGTCGTTTCCCGACATTCAACAGGCGCGGCATTTGATCAATCAGGAGTGGAGGTCAATGCCCCCCCCCCTTGACTTTTAGAAATGCATTGTATTTATACGTGTGATTATGTATTTTGTTGTTTTTTTCCTATAATATGCATTGAATATATACCCCCGGAAAATTTTGGAATGACTGGCCATTCGGTCTAGGTTTGTCTTTTGGTGGCAAAAAGGGCGACAGTTCTTAGTAAAAACGACAATCTAAGCAGTGCTCCCCACTGAAGACTAGATGTATCTTGTAAAAATAAAATACTTATATTTACAAAATTTCAATTTTTTTAGCTATTGAAGTGCTTAAAAACAATGTATTAAAACACCATATGTTATGATATTTCTACCTTGATTAATTGAAATAATAATTTTTAAATAATAACAATATTAACTTAAAAACAACTTCACATTTCTTTTGTTTCACATATTCATAAATATGTAACTTTTTTTAACCCTTTAATAGGGCGGTGGTTAAAGTATACTTCACACATAATTCACCAACTTGAAAATTTATAGTAAACTATTTTAGCGGGTGGGGAGGTAAAACGCATTGTATTTTTTAATGACCAATATGAATTTTATTTTTTGATCTATATTTTAAAAAAATATATTGATCTACCATTACTAAAAGGAAACCAGGAATTTTGGACCATATTAATATTTTGCCTTAAAAAGAGTTAAGACGTGATTTTTAGGAAGATAGCAAGTTACACATTACAACTCTAATAGTTATTAAGTGACTCATAATAAACTATTTTCTAAGTGTAATTATTTCTGTTCTTTTCATTATACAGGGTGGTAAAAATTACTGAGCACAAATCATGTTTGAAAAAAAAAAAGGAGAGAGAGAGAGACAACACAATGGGAGGTATCATGTTATCAAATGATTATGTTTCATTCGATTAACTTCCGCAACACAATTCAAACATGAAAACTTTTCCTTATTTTCTTTATTTTGCTCCTTTTTTTTTCAAACATGTAATGTGCCCAATAATTTTGGACCACCCTTCACCCTGTACGTAAAAATATCGAAGCGCAAAATTACAAATAAATATATACAGTGGAGCACCGTTTATACGTTTCTCATTTATACGTTTTTATCATTTATACGTTTTTTTGAACGGCCCCGGCGAAATCTCATACAAATTAATGTTAAATAATTTCGTTTATACGTTTTCCTGAAATTGCAAATTTCATTTATACGTTTTTTTTCTCCCCAAGTCACGAAGGAAAAACGCACATTTTAACGTGATTCTACGCAAGCGATTGTCCAGTTTAGAAATCGCATTTGACCTTGACCCATACCTGCTGTGACCACGTACGGTGGGCACGCACCTGCCTAAATGAACAAAAGACATACCCCGGAAGAATGCGAATATCCCAAATTCACAGATAAGAGCACTCTGATTGCGGTGCAATACCTAGAGATAGCAGTTGACAAGCGCTTTTCCTCTCCTACCAGTGTTGCCAGGGCAGGCGCCCTTAAATTTCAGTAAGTAGCCTGGGGACTTTATGGCAATCCTGCAACCCTGCTCCTAACAGCTTAATAAAATTCTGGGATCTATCGTTCACTAGCAATCACGATGTCTGCGAGCTCGCGTAGTAGAAAATCTCTGTCTCTGAAAGAAAAAATGTCGTTTTTAAAACAAGCAGATGAAAACCAACATTTAAAGAGTTGACCTAGCCAAAAAATTAGGTTTACCGGTTTCAACTTTAAGCACCATACTTTATAAGCGTAAGATCATCGAGGAAACCCATAATCAAAGTGGTGCTAGTGCTTCAAAAAAAAAACTTCAAAGGAGTTCAAAACGGAAAATTTTCGGATGTAGAGAAAGTGCTTTTACAGTAGCTTAATCAGTGTCGTAGTGCAAAAATTCCCATCAGTGTTCCTTTGCTTATGGAGAAAGCAAAAGAAATTTCGAAGAAGTTAAATGTAGAATGCGATGCATAATCTTCCTCGGGATGGCTTCATAAGTTTTCGTTAAGACACGGCATAACAGGGAAAACTGCAAGTGGAGAGTCAGTAGGAGATGTTGATTGTGAAACAGTGGATGATTGGATTCAAAACCAATTCTCAGAACTGCTAAAAGAATATGAACCAAAGAACGTTTTTAATGCGGATTTTGTGATTTTCGTTTATACGATTTTTCATTTATACGTTTTTTTCGCTCGGTCCCTTGAAAAACGTATAAACGGTGCTTTACTGTATATATATAATAAAGGATGTTTAAAAAAAGCATATAATATATATTTTGTTTTGAAAACAATAATTTAGCTTTAATCAAATGCTCAATTTCAGAGGTTAAAACTGTTAAACTGAAAAAAAACGTCAAAAACTTTTATTGTTCAAATTTGAAGAACTATACAGTTCGTCAACAAACAATGTTAATAATTAAATTAAAAACATAAAAGAAATCTTATACAAATTATTCTCAGTGGTTTTTACTATTTTCGGGTAACATAAGGATATTTGATGCATTGGGGAGAAAAAAAATTACTTTTGTTTTGAATTAAAATTAGAGATCAATTTGTGTATTTTATTTGCATAACATCATAGACATCAATAGGCACCGAACCCACGAGGGCAACCAAATGCAGTGTCGTTGGATCTGTTCATTCCTTAGAAATTTGCTAGGAGGCCAATAGGAGCTAACTTTTACCAAGACCGTAGCCAGAAATTTTTTATGGGGGGGGGGGGGGGGGCCCTGACTTTGAAACACTTATGTCGAGAAAAGTTTCAGGGATATGCTACATTGTGAAAAATTTCGGGAGGGGGGGGGGGAGAGGCGTGGGCCGTGCTCCCCCTCCCCCCCTCTGGATACGGCCTTGACTTTCACCATATTTCTAGGTGTGCGTATTTATTTCATGCCGAGGAGAAAGAGTTTGAGAAATTTTAAAAACTTCATTTAATTAAAATACAAGATTTCAATGCAAAAACTTAAAATAAAAAATAATTAATTTTTTAAAACTAACTTTAAATTTATTTTTTCAGCTTTTCAAGTTTCACTTATTTAAAGACTTAGCCAAGAAGAACGCAAGAAACTTCAAATTGAAAAAAACACAAACCAAAATTCAAACTACTCAATCTTATTAAAATTCGAAGCGAGAAGAAAATGAATTATATTTCAGTTTAATTTTATAATCGAAAACTATTAAACATGAGTGCATAAATCATAAAAAAGTGCTTACAATTCACTTTGATTGGATGCTTCATCTCTTATTTCAGTTGATAACTCTGTACTAGTATTTCTGCGTTTGGAAAAAATGTTTCCAACAGATTTTGTTGCCTAAATCTTTTCCTTCTTTCTTTTCCCCCCTGCTTTTTGAGAAATTGCTTGTTCGATCTATAACGAATGATCAATGGATAGAGTAGCGTACCACTACCAAGACAGACAGATTATATTTTTGTGCGTTATGTCAGTCACTTTTAGAATTTAGTTTGCATGTGATGTCGTTCAGCAGGTGTAGACGTATGAACAAAAAAGCGGATAAGCGGCTGGGGATCAATTGTACCCCATCAAAAGCGTTTGCCCCCCACAGATAATTACTTGTATCACCCATCCAGGAAGTATAATACCTGATGTGATGACACAGCAATAACCCTAAAGAGCCGACAGTCATTGTCGTCTTGACCCTTGTAGATTGGTTTCCGAAAGCAATTTAAACAGACCCACATCTCCAGACTTTTTCTACGAATCTGTTTTCTTTTTTTTTTTTTTTTTGACTTGGGGGAGGGGGTTCGGTCGAAACCGACGATCACAAAGAACGAAAACAATTATCTTGAAGGGACCGTAGGACAGCATGGTTTATTTGTCTCAAAGGGGTTTCTGGTCGGGTGATTGAAGCCTTGTAGCCCTGGGCAAGCAGCAATTTGGAAACAGCATAAAATACTCAACTGGGTATCGGCTACTTGATGAACTGCGGCAACATGTGGGGTCACTAGGGGTCACGACAGAGAAAAGGTATTCGGCCGGTTCCCACTTATGTAGATGGTTTCAATTAGCAGGCAATAGCAAAGTTTGTTAATAGGAAATAAATGGAAAAGCCTGGGACTGAGAAAAATCAGTTTGCTTTTGCTTCATTCCAGTCTTATTGAGTTTTTTCATGACTGTGAAAATATAGGCCTTTTATGTGGTTATAATTTTTTTTTTTAGTTTTATATAAAATTGTCTTTGAAAAAAAAAAAAAAAATTAAAAAAAAAAAACCCCTGAAGTACGTTTTGGATTTTTCGGGCCTGATAATCACCGAAAACGAAAAAAAAAAGCTGAATAAATTGAAAGTAATAAAGGCATTTTAAAATGAATTTACACCGCAATTTTGTGCCATGCCATAACAGGTTTTTGCACAGATAATCATTTGTAATGCAAACATTTTTTTACATTAATTTGGTTTTGAAATTGTTTAACAAAGAGCGTAATGCATAAAGTTTGAATATGCAAAAAGCTTGAAGCGATGACGAGAAAACAAATGATTGTGAAAGAAAATGTTTAATATGCTTGTAGGTTTTTCGATATTGCATACCGAAAGGAAAGCTACTTTTTTTAAGGAGAAGTCTAGGGGGGACGAAAGAGGACGTTCATTGTCCCCCAACTTTTTTACTCTAATAATATCAACGTCTCACTGTTTTGTAAAAAAAAAAAAAAAAAAAATCAGTACAAGCAGTGTAAATATTTTGATTTAAAAACTTATGATACTTGAAACCTCTCCCCCCCCCTCCCCGCACACCTATTTCCTAGGCAGGCCAGCACAGCTGAAACTTATTCTCTGAATTTATGTAGTTCCCGTTTACTCATATTTTAACGCACTTATTTTGACGAGTAATATTAACCTGCGATTGTTAATTGTTGTTTGAGAGAATCAGGAAGTTTTTTTTCACGAATTTAAAGTAGAAGTAGCAAGCATCCTTTATGTATAGTTTTAAAAGCTTCTGTCTTATTTCATAAAGCTGTTAATTTACTAATGAGTGCCTATTTTGAATATTAAATAAGCTAATAAGCTCAGCGTCCCCTCGCGTCCTCAGCGTCCGCCTTGGAAATTAAAGGTGAGGGGACGCTTGAGTGAAAATAAAGAGGTGGGGGGGGGGGACGCCGTCCCCCCTCGACTACACCACTGGTGTGGACCGAGCATCATTTGAATTACTCATTTTTTCATTCAATTCCTATTCTATAAAATTTGCTTGAATCATCATTTCTTGTGAGGCTTCACTATAGAATCCATGGGGTCTGCAATATGGGGGGGGGGGGGGGAATGGAAATTTGAAGTAACGAAGGGACCCCTTTTCAACTTGAAACTCCTGGTGAACGCCAGGTTCGCCCAACTGCTTAATCGGTTCCTCCTTACAAATGTATAGAAAATGATAGATAACAGGCATAGAGGAGAAATGTTAAGCCCCACTGTATATCAATGGTTGAATCTATTGAATAGATCGAAAAATTTACGAATACATTGAAATCTGTGTAAGTTGACCACTTGCGGTGCAGCACTTTAGTGGTCAACTCAGACAGGTGGTCAACTTATAGAGGGTGAGGTAGAGGCTGAAGGGTTAATTCCGTTCGTGATAAAAGTGGTCAACCTAGACAGGTGGTCAACTTTACAGGTTTTATTGTACATAGATTAGCAAATTTAAGGGTAAATTGATAGACATATACGTAGTTGATTGCAACAACACGTTGCGTTGCTTCCTTCAACTTTATAGAGTTTTTGATTTCTACATAAATATTTCATTCTCTTATCGTGCATTATCAGTGCACTATATGGGTCAGCGCGTTTAAATTTACAACAGTAACAGCTTATCATGCAAATAACCCTCCAAAAAAAATCGTGTCATCTAAATACGGATACCAACTCAAGATGGTTAGGAATCAATTCTATCCGGACATCGGAATTAAGCAAGCGTGGCGAAAACTCTTCAATTCCTGTGCGATCTTACTCTGACTGTAGAACTATCTCCAAACGTTAAGGTTCAAGTTTCATGGTCAGTTACGCGAGCACATATTCACATTCCAAGAATCTCCTTTTTCAATGAAGAACCCTTGACCAGCCAAGCTCGCCATTTTCCTTTCCGGCCTGCGGTCAATCGGCCGGCCAGCATGTTCACGCGAAAGTACAAAATTCACGCACGCGAAAGTATTTTGTTGCCGGTTCATTTCGGTGGCCGTGACAGGATCTGCTTGACCTTCTGCTGCGATTAACGGTTTTTGTGGGGAATTGTGAAACGGAAAGTTTCGGTTTTGTTCCCAGCTGGGAATCTCCGCAGTTCGCTTTGAGAAAAAAGGCGTTGCTTTTTCCGTTTGTCGAGAACAAAATGAAGTTATGACCTTCGTGCTTTTATTGAATGAAATGCTAGACACAACAAACATGAAGACTGAATAAACAGTTATTGCTGAACAAAGGATGCCCGTTAACTGTGATGTAATGTTACAGAATATTATTCATTTAAATCTTCCCATTCGCTTCTTTCTTCATAACTGTTAACAACAATTATGTTGATCATAATGAAGATTATTTTACTTTTATTGCGAGTTAAAGCAAAATAATCACTAAAGTTAGTTAGCATGTATGAAAACAGTCTACATCTACTGCTATTTAATGTTAAACAATTGTTAAACAACAATATAACATTTTCTCTCGCTTGTTAAATATTCTTTTAAACACCATTCCATTAGAAGAAATATTTTAACACAGAAAGCTTTTAATACCCATGGACTTCACAATTATTTTCAATTGTTTGACGTGCTTTTACCGATAAGTTATTTTTTTGTGGTTCAGCAAACACACAAGAAATATATGGCACATTATAGTCAGCAAACAGGCATGTGTGCAAGTGAGCTCAAAAACCAGCCAACAACCATAAGAATTATTTATACAGTAAAACCTGTAAAGTTGACCACCTTTGTAAGTTGACCACCTGTCTAAGTTGACCACCAAAGTGCTGCACCGCAAGTGGTCAACTTACACAGGTTTCACTGTATACATTTACAATGGACTTCAGTTGGCTGACCACTATTGCAGACCTAGTGCGTTCCCCAGAGAAGGGTATCCCTTCTTTCAGCGGCATCACAATGAATGTGGTACCATGGCCCCATGAGAATTTTGACACCCAGTTTCTTCACCTGAAGCGGGAAAGCACCTGGACTTTGTTGATGCGAAATTGCATAAAGAAGTTAGCCAAGAGTACTCAAGCCAAATGGCTACTCAAGGGACTTTTTACATGCCGCATAATCATACGATATGGACGCAGACAATTTTCAGCATCTTAGAAATCCACCATCACGACAAGGTCGAACCCGCGAAATAGCACGTACGAGGCCCACGCCTTACCATGAAGAAATATGGCACAATTAACGAAATTCTGAATGGAATTTTATACGACAGTTAATAATTAAAGAAAATTTTCACAAGCTGTATCCTCATTTTTTTCTTCCTGCAAATTATTAACTTGTAAATTAATTTACGCTAGTCGGATTTACAGTAAAATCGAGAATATTAAGCAGCTACGGAATTAAAATATTTAAATCCAACAACATTTTTGAACAAAAAAAAAAAAAAATCATAATCCAGTGTTTCAAAACTAAAAAAAAAAAAAAAAATAGTGGGCATTAAAGAATTGCTGCGTAAGTCAAAAGTGACATTTTTACTGTGATTTACTTGCAACATATAAACGTAAAAATAATGTTATAAATGTAAAGATAAGTAATTATTATCATCCGTAAATGCATCTTTGACAAAAATCACTGAAAATTGTATATAAAAAAAAAAATACAGTCGAGTGGAATAAATACAAAATAAAGTCGAATGAGGAAAAAAAAAACATAGAAAATGAGAGAACTGCAGTGATACCAACCATCAAAGAAAAAATTACGGATTCCAATTTTTTAATGTATGTAGTAGTTTTTCTCTCTTGCATTAAAATTTTTAAATGGAAAAGTGTCATAAGAACTAAATAATACTGAAAAAATGGCACAACTGTTTCAAAATGAATAAATAAAGATTAAAAAAGGGTGAAGATCCAACTGTTAAAGCAACTAATAACAGGCTACTAATGCAAACTATTCAGAGTGAATGAAACTAATTTTAAATTAAATGAATAAAACAATGCTGCCTTAAGTGAGTTCCAATGTTTTAAAATTAAAATCTCGATTCCCTACTGAAATGAGACCTCAGAGCCCCCCCCCCCCCCCATGCCAAGTTATTTTTTTCTTGTCCACAGTCTGTTTGGACTTCCGGCAAAAGGGAATGGAATGCAAACACTTGTGCTGTCTGCACAATTGTCTTGTATCAGGGTAATTTCATTTTGAGAGCGAAACCAAACCTTATATCTGTGCAACACATTTGATCCCTTGTAGCAGATAATACATAATTATATTTTTCTTATTTGATAAATGTGTTGCAAATTACACATTGTGTCAAAACATTTTTAAGATTAGGTTTTAAAATAAAAACTAGCAATTATATTTTTAACCATTTTTATACGAAATAAGTTCTTTCGACTTCAATACATTTGTCAGAGCGGGTTAACAACGTTTTGAATGCTTGTTCCGGCTCACATTGTGGGACTGCCTCCAAAGCTCGCGTCGAAGATGTTTAAGCACAGTGTGTCAAA
Source organism: Octonoba sinensis (assembly GCA_038502835.1). Classification (NCBI taxonomy): domain Eukaryota; kingdom Metazoa; phylum Arthropoda; class Arachnida; order Araneae; family Uloboridae; genus Octonoba; species Octonoba sinensis. The sequence continues at coordinate 127,226,664 of CM076599.1, forward strand.
GAACTTTTAAGACTACAGCTGGAACTAATCTTACAGTGGTGCTACCTGTGTTATCGAGCATTCGTGAAACTCCGTAACTATCAGCTGATCCACTGTCAAAACCTCAGTTCATTTGTTTCCCTTTTTTTTACTTTGATGTCATCGACGCTATACAAATAGCTTCGATGCAAGGTTTGGAGGCAGTCCCACAATGTGAGCTGGAACAAGCATTTAAATCGCTGTTAACCCGCTGCAACAAATGTATTGAAGCCGAATAAGCTTATTTTGAATAAAAATACTTAAAAAAATACAATTACGAGTTCTTGTTTTGTTTTATAAATATGGTCTTAAAGATTCTTTGACACACTGTATGTTTCTTCGCCTTCATATACCAAAAGTTAAATTGCAGCAAGGGTGTCCTGAATCCCTATCTATGCAATATTGGCCATGCATTATTTGTCCTATACAAGCACCAATGAATGTTTATGTTTAGTTTTCCCCCATGTTTTTTGAACAAAATAGGCAACATAAATTTTGAAAAGAATATATGTATATATATATTTAAACATGGAACTTTATTCTTCATATGCAGCATGAATGCAGGGAGGAGTGCACATAAAATTGAATCCTGTCCCCAGTCTTCTGTTCATAAACTTTGTTTTCAGTACGGTTATATATTTGAGGTTAATAGTGAAGATTTAAAACCTTGCCATTTTATTAACAAAATCAAATTTTACAACAATAAATTAATATTTTATTTATTTATTAAATATGACGGACATTTTATCAAACATACATTAGAAGGCAGCGATGTAACAAAATAATATGCAAGTATACATATGTGAGAAAAATAAAAGAAATTCAGTCATCATTAAAATTCGATGGTAAAACAAAAATATTAAAGCATAAATTTGTACAAATATTGAATACAGGGAACAAGAGTTAGAGTTTTATTTTTTTCAATAAATATGACGGACACAATCAAAAAAAAAAAAAAAAAACATACATTAGAAGGCAGAGGGGTAAAAAAAATATACGAGTACAGATACCTGAGAAAATAAATTCAGTCATCTTTAAAATTAAATGGTAAAGTAACACTATTTAAAGTATAAATTTAAAAATATTGCATACACATGTTACGGAATACAAGTGTTAATGTTTTATTTCCTTCAATAAATATGACGAACAGTTTATCAAAACATACATTAGCAGGCAGTGGTGTAACAAAATAATATATGAGTATATATGAGAAAAGAAATTCAGTCATCATTAAAATTCGATGGTAAAACAACATTAAAGCATAAATTTGTACAAATATTGAATACAGGGAACAAGAGTTAAAGTTTTATTTTTTTCAATAAATATGACGGACACTTTATCAAAAAAAAAAACATACATTAGAAGGCAGAGGTGTAACAAAAAATATATGAGTACGGATATCTGAGAAAATAAATTCAGTCATCATTAAAATCAAATGGTAAAGTAACACTATTTAAAGTATAAATTTTAAAATATTGCATACACATGTTACGGAATACAAGTGTTAATGTTTTATTTCATTCAATAAATATGACGAACAGTTTATCAAAACATTCATTAGCAGGCAGTGGTGAAACAAAATAATATATGAGTATATGTGAGAAAAAAAATTCAGTCATCATTAAAACTCGATGGTAAAACAACAATATTAAAGCATAAATTTGTACAAATATTGAATACAGGGAACAAGAGTTAAAGTTATATTTTTTTCAATAAATATGACGGACACTTTATCAAAAAAAAAACATACATTAGAAGGCAGAGGTGTAACAAAAAATATATGAGTACAGATACCTGAGAAAATAAATTCAGTCATCATTAAAATTAAATGGTAAAGTAACACTATTTAAAGTATAAACTTAAAAATATTGCATACACATGTTACGGAGTACAAGTGTTAATGTTTTATTTCATTCTAAATATGGCGAACAGTTTATCAAAACATACATTAGCAGGCAGTGATGTAACAAAATAATATACGAGTATATGTGAGGAAAGAAATTCAGTCATCATTAAAATTCGATGGTAAAACAACATTAAAGCATAAATTTGTACAAATATTGAATACAGGGAACAAGAGTTAGAGTTTTATTTTTTTCAATAAATATGACGGACACTTTATCCAGGATTCCCACCGCCTTAGCACAAATTGTAGCAGCTTTCGGAGGAGGTAAAATGTTATTTTTGTATCAGTTTGGAGCCGAAGAATTTTAACTTTTGTATCAGTTTAGGAGCCGAAAATATCAACTTTGTACCATTTTTGGAGTATTTGTTTCTTTATTTTTTAAATATTAAATGGCTGTTTTAAAGCAATGTCATTTTCATACATCAAGGGTAAAAGCAGTTTCAAGTCTTCAAAATGATAAGAAATGTAAACGTCAGTCATCCTTCAAAAACGGGATTATTTTTAGATTTCTTAAGAAATTATTCATAACTTATTCAAAAAGTAAGACTAATTAAACCTATAACCCTTATAAGGGTGTTTTTCAATACTTTTCTCAAGAAACAGTTTATTTAAATAAAATAATTTTTGGAAAAAAATAGAACCGACTTCAGATTATAAATTGCGCTGAAAATTGAAAAATGAATTAATTCTTTAAACAACATCGATGTGACTTTTAAACATAGTTTTAGAAGTCGGTGCAAAATTAGGATAGAGGAAATCTTTTGTTATCATGAATCAATTACAAATATAAATGGCCCAGAATTAGCAACAGTTCCAATATGAAGTAGCCCATGGTGTAATGGTAACTAGGCTCATAATTTTGCACCGACTTCTAAAACTATGTTTAAAAGTCACATCGATGTTGTTTAAAGAATTAATTTATTTTTCACTTTTCAGCGCAATTTATAATCTGAAGTCGGTGCTATTTTTTTCCCAAAAACTATTTTATTCTTTTTAGTGTAAATACATACATTTTTTATATAAATACTCTATTTTTAAAAAATCCATATCAAAGGGCAAACCTTCTTTGAATGAATGACACTAAAAACTAATCATTTGTATGAAACATTCCGTTTTGAAGTCGATATTAGCAAACAAACTGATTAGATTTAACTTTTGCCTTAGAGAAGCCTTCAGTCAAAATCTTACTGTAATTGCATTTATTATTATAGCACAATGGCAACAAAAACTTTTTCAACAATGAGTTTTATATTTATTAATAGTTTTCCCAACAAAGAAAAAGTCAAGCCTTTCCAATTAAAATAAAAAATACTTATTTTTCATCCGTAACGTTTTTTCTAAAAAACAAATGTAGTGAAATGGATGTGCATTATTTGAGTTAGACTGCCCTTTATCTATTAAAGAAAAAGTCATCAAAATCGGTTCATTTAGTCAAAAGTTATGGATGAAAAACTTAAAAAATGACCCTATTTCTGCCCATAACTTTTGTTCTATTTATCGAATATGGTCAAACGAAGGTACGGGACCTATGGAAAACCACCCTCGATCGATTTTTAAAAAAGTCATGAAAATCGGTTCATCCGGTGAGAAGTTATGAGTGGACAAACAAAAAAAAAAACCGACATACATACAATATGAATGTATAACCTCCTTCCTTTGTGAAGTCGGTTAAAAAATGCTTTGTTGTTTTTTTCTTCTTCTAATAGTTAAGAATAGCTGGAAGAAAGCTTAAAATTTTCTTCCTTTCAAAAATTATTGCATTCTCTCTTTTTTGTTTAATAGCTAAAACACTATTCTTTCAAGAAAATAAGCAAAAACTAACTAATATGAAAGGTTCAACTATTTTAAACTATTTACCATTAATTAAAATTTGTTTTTTAAATGGTACTTATTTAGGTATAATCATTGTAATTATAGTAACAGTACAATTTTGAATGAATTAAATATAATTTCATATTTTATCAAAAAATATATTTGAAGACGATCCTATTTTCTACCATCAGTAATACTTATTATTTTTCTGATTAAGAAATATTCCTTTAAATTTCAATCCTAAATGCTCACTTAGATGCTTTGGAAGTAATTAATGGCACTAAAAGTAAATTGCTGAGTTTCATAATTTTGCAGCAAGAAAATTCAAGAACCAAATTATATTTTTCAGTTCTATAATAGAAAGGCAAAATGTATTTCTTATTATATGTTGATAATTTAATGTCTAATGATTTATTTATTTTTTTCCCAACAATTTATCTTTACATCTTTCAAAAATTGTGTAATAGTTACAATTAAATTTCAAGAGTCCTAGGGTTACAGCAATTGGATGCTGAAAGAAATTAAATTGAATTAAAAGAAAGAGGAAATGCGTGGTAATTTCATAACTTTCAAATCTAGTTAAAAAAAATTGAAACTTTAAGCAAGTGCACTTTTATGAGGTCGTTCATCCACAACAAAATTTCTATTTCTTCTAATAATATTGCTTAACATATTTGCTAAAGATCATCAATTCATTAAGATATACATGCTTTTTTTTAATGATTTTCTAACTTAACTAATTTTTTTACTTATTTTGTTCTATATATTTATGTTTTATGTTTTTGAATTGCTTGTGGTTATATGATATAGATTACAGAGCTTAAAGAGTAATGAGAAAAGAAAACAAGCTGAAATTCAATGTTTAATTTTACAGCGTTTGAAAATCTACCTCTAAACACTTTCGAGAACAAATATATATTTTCAAACAATGTTTTTATTTAAAATAAATATACATTTTATTTATTTACTTTAAGAAGAAACATTATAAATAGTTGAAATGAAAAAAATACGATTTTTGTAGGGGATGCAAAAAGATTGTAGAACGTATGCGCTCCTTTGCTTGCATGTGGAAAGTAGGATTAAGGAAGTTTAAAAAATTGTTATAATGGAGCAGCAATCTTTTAAACATCTGTTCTGTTATTGATTTTTCACATTGATTAGCATTTCCTAAACATTAGAAAACAAAGTGCACTGAGGAAAAACGCCAAGTTTATTTTTTTCACGTTCCATGAAATTAAATATTTTAATCTATTTCAAGAAAAACTTACTAAATAAAAAGTTCAACATAAATAGTGCTAAGAGGAATGATTTTGCGCAATTGGCGCAGCTGTGGCAGCTCTGCTTTATCAAAAAACCAAACAAACATACATTAGAAGGCAGAGGTGTAACAAAAAAAAAAATATATATATATAAGTACAGATACCTGAGAAAATAAATTCAGTCATCATTAAAATTAAATGGTAAAGTAACACTATTTAAAGTATAAATTTAAAAATATTGCATACACATGTAACGGAGTACAAGTGTTAATGTTTTATTTCATTCAATAAATATGACGAACAGTTTATCAAAACATACATTAGCAGGCAGTGGTGTAACAAAATAATATACGAGTATATGTGAGAAAAGAAATTCAGTCATCATTAAAATTTGATGGTAAAACAACATTAAAGCATAAATTTGTACAAATATTGAATACAGGGAACAAGAGTTAAAGTTTTATTTTTTTCAATAAATATGACGGACACTTAATCAAAAAAAAAAAAAAACATACATTAGAAGGCAGAGGGGTAAAAAAAATATACGAGTACAGATACCTGAGAAAATAAATTCATTCATCATTAAAATTAAATGGTAAAGTAACACTATTTAAAGTATAAATTTAAAAATATTGCATACACATGTTACGGAGTACAAGTGTTAATGTTTTATTTCATTCAATAAATATGACAAACAGTTTATCAAAACATACATTAGCAGGCAGTGGTGTAACAAAATAATATACGAGTATATGTGAGAAAAGAAATTCAGTCATCATTAAAATTCGATGGTAAAACAACATTAAAGCATAAATTTGTACAAATATTGAATACAGGGAACAAGAGTTAAAGTTTTATTTTTTTCAATAAATATGAGGGACACTTAATCAAAAAAAAAAAAAAAAAAATACATTAGAAGGCAGAGGGGTAAAAAAAATATATGAGTACAGATACCTGAGAAAATAAATTCATTCATCATTAAAATTAAATGGTAAAGTAACACTATTTAAAGTATAAATTTAAAAATATTGCATACACATGTTACGGAGTACAAGTGTTAATGTTTTATTTCATTCAATAAATATGACGAACAGTTTATCAAAACACACATTAGCAGGCAGTGGTGTAACAAAATAATATACGAGTATATGTGAGAAAAGAAATTCATTCATCATTAAAATTAAACGGTAAAAATCAATATTAAAGTATAAATTTGTACTGCACACACATGTTACGGCATATAGGACATTTCTTTCATCAATGAATAAATAGGTTTTGAATGGAACTCACGGAAATAAAGCCATCACGAAAGAAAAATTCTTATTTTTTAAAAATACATTCTTCACAGGCCAGAAAAAAAAAAAATAATATGCTCATTTTCAAAAGTTATTGCACTTATGACAAAAAATATACACTGCAAAACTGCACTTGACTGAATTTGGAATGTCCATAGATGAACAGATGGCACATTTTGATGCGTTGGTAAGCAATTTTATAAAAATGAACTATTCTTAAATCAGTTATCCAATCAATACAGCAAAAATTCATCTTGTGATAAAAGATCAAAAGAGCAGTAAATTATCAATTATAAGTTTAATTATTAGTATGCTATAACCACTGAAATATATGACTAATTGAAGTATTATATGATATAGGATTAACATTAGAGTCTGTAGTCCATGACACAATACAGTTTTTCAATTGCCTCCTAAGATTTGGTTCAAGTGAACAAATCAGGCTTTGGCCATGATGTACAACACTGAATTGAAGTTCAAAGTAGGGATGTAACGAATAGTGATTTGGCCGAATTATTAAAATTTCTAGAAAATCGTTATAAGAGAAAGAATTTGTCAAATTCAAAAATAATTCACTAAGTCAAACAGCATTTACACACAATCTATGATGAACAATTTAATTATGTTAGTTAAGAATTTAAAACTATTTAAAATTAATCAATTTTCTCTGTTGTTTTGTATGTAATAAAACTAAGAATTTCACTTAAAAGTGGAATAAAAATGACAGGTTTTATGGTAGTAAACATTAGCATTATTTTACTAATCATTTCATTCAAATGAAGTAATTACTATTGCTTAGTGAACTTTTACCTTCTTCAAAACTGTTTTATGAAGATATTTTAAAAGTTATAAAAGTTAATATTTTTATTTTATGGGGTTTTTTACATACCTATTTTTAAAAGACCTAATAAAATTTAATACACTTAACTGGAATATATTCTTATTTCCAAATCCCCCAATACTATCTAAATATTCATGATATATTCTAGGGCTTTTCACATTTCTCTCTTGCCCAATATTCACAATAAATCAGTCTACCCAAACAAAGTCTGACTCCCACTTTGTTAATAATAATAAAATAAATTTCTCATATATCATAATTAACTATTGCCAGCTTTTGGGAGCAAATGCTAAATATAAAATACAATATTACAACTTTAAAACCTGTTTTTGCTCGGTCAAGCCTAAAACAAGGTTTAAAAAAAGTAGTTTTTTTCCAAAATTATTTTAATTTATTAAAACTATATGCTAATGTAGTCTTCTGCAATAATTATAATACAATTTTAAATGTTTAAAACCCACTAATTTCTTTATTTTTTTACATTTCTACTGCGTCAGAATTATTCGGCCGAATAGTCTATCAATATTTGGCCAGGCCGAATATTCGGCTAGTTGATGAAATGACTATTCGGCTAAGCCGAATATTTGGCCAAGCCGAATATTTGGCCAAAGGGCCGAATACCGAATAGTGGCCGAATTTTCATTACATCCCTAGTTCAAAGCTCATCATATTTTTATTCAAACTAATGATGGTGAAAACATGTGCTGTTATGTAGTTTTTCAAACTATTTAACACCACCTTACAATTATATTTCCAAAGTAAAGTAGTTTACACACTTCATTAGGAATACTAACTGTTTTGTTACATCTGTTTCAAAGTTACTATTAAAGCTCTGTAAATAAATTTCATTTAAGGTAAAATTTGTAAAAAAGCATTCTCTTTCTCATAATGTTTTACTTCATGCATGCAAAAAAGAAACATATCTGATGATAAAAACTTAGGATTCAATACCGATCGTAAAGTTTCATTTTTGCTATTTGGATTGAGCAGATGGCAAATCGACTACGCCGACACTCCAGTTAGTTATACAGCTCAGTGGCTACATGGGTGAAAATATTGCTGAATAATTTTAGTAAGAAATGCTGCATCCAATCTCTCTCTCTCTCTCTTGCATTTTTCACAACTCGCTTCCTTTTCCACAAAAATGGCCCAACAAAAATTAATTCAACAATACATTTTGTTTTAAAAATCAAAGAAATACATATAAAAATAAAGGTATGAACATAAGTAATTTAATCTTGGATAAGTATTCAGAATCAATTCCACCAAGGATTAATTCCATAATTTTCTTCTATTTTCTAATTAAATTAAATATGTGCTTTTTATGCAGTTATGTTTCAGGTTAGTTTTTTGGAACTAGGGCATTACCAAAGTGTCACGATAATGATAGACAACACAAAACATATATAAATATATCTTAATATAGCTCACACAATCTGTTGAGTAGACATCAATTCGTAAGTTTCAAACTACATGTTTATCAGAGCAATACTTCATTACAGCTATATACAATGTCAACCTATCCATTTTTATACATATTTTGTACATTTCAACAACAAACAACAAATTTCGTTTGTCAATAGGGAAAATAAAATAGCAAAATTTGCAAATGGGCATAAAATGTTGATTTCTTACTATGACTGGGGTGGAGTTTCGTTCAACTAAAAGTATCCTTAATTAAAATGAGAAACATTTTTGAATAGTTTCATAGTTCAGTTCTTTTGCATTTCAGAAGGAATTAATTTTAAAGTAAATAAAAGATTTTGAATAAATTCATATAAGAAAATTAATAAGCTGTGAAAGTATTAAAGTATTTTTAGAAATGCAATGCAAATATTAATCTGCAGAGTACCTGTCATAAAACTTGACACCATACAAGTGAAGCATTACACTGAAATTTGCAATAAAAATAATGAATACTGAACTAAAAAATTCGAAGACGCTACCACAAGAAATTACTTACTAAATCCGATTGTAATAATTGAATTGATTGAAATCATGATTGTAATAACCTGATTATATAAAGGTTCTTAACATTTAACCAACCAATTATTTTAAATCTTTTCATTAAACCCAGGTACTCAATAAAGCTGGGCTTGCAATAACCTAGTGTGCCTCTGTGTGTATATATATATATACAGTGAAACCTGTGTAAGTTGACCACTTGTGGTGCAGCACTTTAGTGGTCAAGTTAGACAGGTGGTCAACTTATAGAGGGTGAGGTAGAGGGTGAAGGGCTAATTTCGTTTCTGACAAAAGTGGTCAGCTTAGATAGATGGTCAACTTACATGGTTTTACTGTATATATAATATTCGAGGAGGGACCCAATAATAACCGGAATAGCATTGCTGTGGGCGGAGCTTTTGTAGAACGCATTTCTTCCGCAAGACGTTAGAGAGCGCAACGCATTAGCAGTTCAGTGCTGTCTCTGATACTGACATGGCTTGTTTTGTTCGTCTGCAGTGATTTTTTTTGCTAGCGAAAAAATTCGAGATCTAGTGCTCACAGACCGTCGATTGATAATTGATCAACTGTCAGTGAGTAGTGGGTTGTCTTGGAGCTCCGTTCAGAGATTGTTAACGGAAGATTTGGGAATGAAAAGGGTTGCTGCAAAGTTTATTCCTTGGGCTCTGCCTGAAAATCAGAAAGAAAATTGAGTTGAAATGTGTTGTGATTTGAAAGAACAGCTTGAAACTGACCCAGATTTTCTGTCAAAGGTCATTACTGCTGATGAGTCATGGTGCTATGCTTATGACCCAAAATCAAAGCAACAGTCGAGTCAATGGAATACGCCAACACCACCCCGTCCGAAAAAATTTTGTTAAGTCAAATTAAACATCAAAACAATGCTGATTTGCTTTTTGATGCCAAGGGCATAGTTCATGCAGAGTTTGTTCCCTCAGGTCAGAGCATCAATCAAACCTTTTATTTGGAAGCGTTAAGAAGATTTCACAACAGTATTTGTCAAAAAAAACCCGATCTGTGGCAGATAGGAGACTGGTTCTTCCACAATGACAATGCATCTGCACACACAGCCATCTCTGTTCAACAGTTGTTGGATAAAAATGGTATGGTTACGCTTCCCCATGCACCTTACTCACCTGACCTGGACCCGTGAGTAAGTGACATTTTCTTATTTCCACGCATGAAAAGAGGCATGAAAGGACACCGATTCTACGACATTGAAGAGGGCAAGAAAAAAAAAAAAAAAAAAAAAAAAACAAGGCAGGAGCTGTCAGCCTGTCAGCCATTTCTAAAGATGAGTACAAAAAATGTTTAAAACAGTGGAAGCACCAGTGAGACTGTATTAGTTGCAATGCAGAGTATTTTGAAGGGGATAATGTTGTTTTGTAAAAAGATTTGAAATTAAATATTTTTTTAAAAAATAATTCCAGTTATTTTTGGGTTCTCCCTCGTACATGCATACATGTATTTCAACTTTTATGTCCAATTACAATTTCACATTTTCAATCCAAATAAATAAGAAAATAACAAATAATGTTTTGCTGCAAAATCAATGAAATGCTAACAATGAACCATTTTATAGATAAAAAATTGCTTTGTTGAAATTAGTTAAAGAAGAAAATACATTTAAAGCAGCCTGCATAATCTCATATTCAGCCGAAGCTAAGACATTTAAGCAAAATTATACAATATTTAGTAAAAAAAAGCTAATTCGTGCAAAATATTCTAAAAGAAAAGTAAATCGATTATTTATAAATTATCACAACGAGAACTTACATAAAATAAAAAAAAATATATTGCACTTTCAACAGTCACTTTTCTAAAAATTTATAATGAGTATTTCAAAATTATTTTTTAAGGGGATTGCCTTGACTGACAATCTACTAAATAAAGTAAATTTTCTTTCTCATGGGAGATTTATAACTCTCTATTAGTAGAATACACAAACAAAAACAAAACTTGCACGATTTTTTTTTTTTTTTTTTTACATATGAAACAAGATATTAGACATGTTTGTCAAAAGAAAGATTTGACTCAAGCAAACACATTTGCAAAAAAAAAAAAAAAAAAAAAAAAAAAAAAAAAAACATAATGAAAATGAAGACAGGCAAAAATATTTGAAAATAAAACTTGTAATGTAAATATTCTGCATAAATTAAATTATGTTTCTAGGAGTTGATTAAACTTATTTTCTATTTCAGAAGAATTCTTTCAAAAATGGAGAGCCTCATACACTTATTTATAAATTTTACTAAAATGATTGCATCTTAATTTTAAATATAAAATTATATAGTGTATATTTTAATGAAATTTTGGAAATAATAAACAATAAATTAAACATTATATTCCTCAGCTTATTTGCAATTGGCAAGGCATGCAATGACTTTATTATAAAGTGAAAAATTTGGAAGTTGTAACTGTTTCAGTTACATGAATGCTTTTAAAGCTAAATGGTTCATTATACAAAAAAATTGTAATAACTGAAAGAAAATGTTTTATTGATTGTTTTGAATTGAGGCATAAATTTTTAGTGCTATATAGAGTGCATTCAATGTTCACAAAATATACCAATAAAACTATTGCTACTCAAATGCTAGGATGGAATTACTCCTACCCCAACTCCCCCTTCATGAGCACACATTGAAGCAACAAAATCCCAACGATTAATTTCAGGGTTGTATATTTCGACAGAGCTTAAATTAGCGATACCATCGTAACCACCGATAGCATACAATTTCCCGCAATTTGCAACTAAAGCAACTCTACTCCTCATTGTGTTCATGGATGCTATGTAGGACCATTGTCGCGTGGAAGGATTGTACACTTCTGCAGTCATAAGAAAAGTTGAACCATCATAGCCACCACATACATAAATTTTTCCATTCAAAGTGGCAACACCTAGACGGCATCTCTTGCTTAGCATGGATGGCATTGGAGTCCACTGTGCTGTATGTGGATCATATCTCTCCACCTAGGAATAAATGAAATCTAAATCTAAATTTTAGAAATACCCTAACGTGAGATTTGAAAGCTATAAAAAAGAATTAATTTCAAGGATTATTTCCTACAATTACTTATCAAAATTTTGACAAAAAGAAAAGTTCTGATTATAAAATACCTCTTACTTTACCAAAGACAAAACAGTAATGCTCCAAAGTGTATGACCTCGTAAGGAACGATGAATATTAATGTTTTACTGACAAAATTAATATAAATATATCTTAAATAAAGTACAATGAGACCCTTTTTTGTTTGAAAGACTTTGCTGTAACTTGAAATAGAATGATATATATATATATATATATATATGCAAAGGCTGAGCTTTGAAAGGTTTTCTCCCCTCATTTGAAATTAAAATTCTCAATTTAATTCAGTTACCTGCAATAAAAAACAAATATATAAAGTTGCATTTTTGGTTTAAACAAGGAAATATATATTGAATCATTTCTATTTTTCAAATACCATCATGAATTTTACCTTTACTTGTTGTCTGATTCAATTTGTTGATATGTCATTTGGATATCCTAATTAATTCAAAATTTGTAATTAATGTTCAATTGTTTCATAAGCACAATGGCGGATCTAAGAGGGGGCGATGGGGCGATCATTCCCCCCTAGGCTGATTCAAGTGATTATTACATCAATACTCCTAAATAGAGTTTTCATGTATTTCGAAGACCCCCGAGACTTCCAAAATCGCAACCCCCCCCCCCTGAAGATTTTCTAGATCCGCCCTTGCATAAGCAATATATAACCACCACCCGTACATTAAACAAAATGTCTATATATTAATTGCTAGAAGTAGCATATGCCTGCAGTTGGCAATATTCTGATAAATCAGATTGCATTTTTGCAATCTTCTTTGTTTTTAAGGTATTATGTGAGCAAAATGATAGTAAATCTTCCTTAATCTTAAGAAAAAGCAACAATTCTCCACGTTCTTAATTTAGTTAGAACTTTCTTATTTCTTTAGAAAAGATACATTTTTTATAATGCAAAATCTTTAAAAAGATACATCATTTCGTATACAGTAAAACCCCGTTATACCATGCTTCAGTATATCGCAGAATCGGATATACCGCGGTGACTATCATGTCCAACGACGTTTACACCACCCTTTATCATTGCCATTTAAAGGTGATTCCTTATTTACCATTGTAAATAAAGCCAATCCAAGCACACAAATATTCTAGCCTAAGAGCTCCCTCCCCCCCCCCCCCCAGACACACTAACAGATAAAGCCCTATTGTGATAGTCCTGATGTACAACTTTTTCTGTCTTTGAACCAAGGACATCATATAGCTTGATTTCTGTATTGGGTGCAATCGCCCTGACTGGGTCTGATTGCGCAGTTGAGAGCTTCTTGCACACCAATTACAGTGAATAAAATGGCAGCAAAGAAAAAATATATATACTATAGAAGAAAAGTTACGAGTAATTGATAGTCAAAAACGATGCAACAAAAAAAAAGAGTATTATTTCGTAATATGCTTCAGCGGTATGGTTTCACTATACCGCAGTTATGTTATAACGCGGGTACCAAACATGTCCCCCGACACCCGCGTTTTAATGGGCTTTTATTGTACTACATTTCAGCTACTGCAACACAGCATTAACAAAACAATGTTAAAGAAAAGTAATTTGATTTAATTTTTAAAGAATGAATGCAATTATTAAAAATATATGTCAGGGCTAAAACATCGTCAGCCGAGTATTTCCCTAGAATTTGTTTTAACCTTTAACATTAAGAAAACAGCAGTAGCATGTGTAAAATTGTAAACAGCTTGCAAAGGATTATGAGTAAAACCACTTTCCGAGGTCAAGCCTCTTTTCTCTTGTGGAAGGGTTTTTTTTCAAAACTTTTTTTTTTGGAATTGGAGAGGGGTTTTGTGGGTTACAAAACTGCCATATGAATGGGGCTTATGGGACCTAAAACTGGATCTGGAATGTTATAATACTTTTTTACAATAATAAAGCATTTTTAAGCTCAAGAAATATAATTTACCGAATCAAAAATAGATAGTCCATCATGACCTCCAAGTGCATAGATATGATCTTCAAATGAAACAACACCAGCAGCACTCCTGTGTTTTGACATACTGGTCACCATTTTCCACCTAGAAAGAAGTTTTATGCATTTGTATTATATTAGAATTATTTACAATTATGTAAAAAAAAATTTTGCACATTTTATTATGAATGATATGCAAGTTTGAAAGGAAGGAAAAGTAATTACATATTAAACGTTTTAAAACATCTTTCTTCTGATACTTTTGGCAGGAAATTTTCACCTAGCTAAAAGTGATGAAGATATCTTGTCAAACAACAACTAAAGAACATAGTAAGCTACAACTTTACAACAATCAAATTTTGAAAATGATTTATTTTTAAAAAAATAAGCAACTTCGTTAGTAAACATTTAAATTTAAGCATACTTCATTTATTTTAACATAAATAACACATAAATTTACAAAGAAATTTCTATACAAAATTTCTTTGCAAATTTGCACTTTATTTATGCTGGAATTAATGAAGCCTACAGGTTTATGTTCCATTTCTATGATTTTTCTTTTTTAAAATCAGAATTTAAAGATCAAGGGAGGTGGGGTGCAAATACACACATGCAGGCCCTGACTAAGGTACGGGCATCCGGAGCCCATGCCCTCTGCAGGAACTTTCTAAGAGGCAGGAAATTTTTCCATAATATCATATCATATAAACTTCATTTTAAAAAATTGCAGCATAAACTAATCGGCTCAAATTAACAATAACCGGTGGTATTTTTTCATTTTCTTAATAATAACCATTTTCACATTGAACCTTAACACATAAAGTAGGTAAGCATATAAAGTAAGTGAACCATTGAAAAGGGGGCAGGAAAAGTTGAAAGTGCCCTGGGCATGAAAACCTGTAAGTCAAGCCCTGCACACATGATTATCTTGTCTGACTGTTGAGATTTTAAGCTTCTAATGTGATAATGTTGCAGTATCCTCACAAGCACAACCATTTGAGAAGGGAAGAGAGGGGATGAGTGAATATTTTGCGAAGCATCTGATATTTACCCAAGCACTCTTCTTATATCTCATATATGTCTGATGTAATTAGTGTTGAGTATTGTGCAAAACCAAGAGTGGAAATTTAAAAAACTTGAATAATAAGATTATTCAGTTTCTTCATAATAAAACACACTGGTATTATCTGTTAAGAATAAAGTACATTTAAGAAATTCTTAAAGCAAATGCTTTCTTTTACCATTAATTATGAAGTAAGTTTGAAAGAATTTTTACGTACGCGTTTTTTTCTGGATCATAACACTCCACTGTGTTCAATGAAGAAATTCCATCATATCCACCACAAACATACAATTTATTAAAAAGTGTAGCAGCACCAACAGCACTAAAATATAAATGTGTTATTAAAAGATTATAATACAACTTATGAGCAAAGATAAAATAATTTTTCAAAATATAGTTTTAACTCTACCTACACAAATAACTTTCTAGTAGCATGGTGAAGAATGTGAAACAGAAGTCACCAATCCGTTTTTTTTTTTTTAACAGGGCCTGTTTTTTGTGATTTTTAAAAAGATTTTTTTTAAAAATCAAATAACTTTGAGAAAATTCGATATTTAAGCATATAGTGATAAAAATAATTTTAATATTTTTTGCCACTTGTTTGCTAAATAATTCTGTGAAAAATAAGAATTGGTAGCTTGGAATTTTGTGAAGGGTCCGTTTTGATTGACTGGAATTTCGTGAAGGGTCTGTTTTGATTAATTGTAATTTTGTGAGGGGTTTGTTTTGATTGATTGGAATTTTGTGAAGGGTTTGAAAATGGACCCGAATTTTCTCTGGCACGACCCCCGAACTGTAAAACCTTGCTGCAACAATATTCCATACAACATTGAATTCCTCTATAACAATGTTTTTTGCAGTCCTGATTAATTGTTGTATTTATTGTTAGTTTTAAGCCTCTGATAAATATATATTTTTTAAGAACAACAGTTATTTTCTTTCCTTCTGCAATAATAATTTAGTTTCAAATAAATTCCAATTTCTTACCAGAAATTATCTTTGATGACAAGTGAATGTCCATGGTTAACACCCTCTTCATGTTATTAGTGAAAAATATGTTCTAAATGTATTGTCGAGTTGCTACAACAAATACTGGACAATCCTTTCTCTTTCAATGCACCACAATGACCATGTTTCCCTTTTCAGAAATGGATCAAATGCTGTGTTTAGTGCCTTAACGGTCAATATGAGTCACTTTTTTTTACTCTACATACCTTTCTTCCTTATTAGTTTATATGTAT
Source organism: Octonoba sinensis (assembly GCA_038502835.1). Classification (NCBI taxonomy): domain Eukaryota; kingdom Metazoa; phylum Arthropoda; class Arachnida; order Araneae; family Uloboridae; genus Octonoba; species Octonoba sinensis. The sequence goes on from CM076599.1 coordinate 127,243,075, forward strand.
AGTCTTGAGCAAAGGAGAGTCAGAGGGGACATGATTCAGTTGTTTAAATTCATTAAAACGGGAAATGTTGATGGACTACAGCTATGTGCTGAAAGTAGAACCAGAGGTCATTGTTTTAAGCTTTTCAAATATCAGGCTAATCTTGAAATTAGGAAAAATTATTACTTCAATAGGGTTGTAGGCAGTTGGAATAGTTTACCGGAAGAGGCTGTTAATTGCAGTGGGGTAAAAACTTTTAAGAAAGCTCTTGATGTTCATTGGGGACTGTTAAATTGACTAGGACCAGCCTAGCTGGGCCCTGAGCCTGTTGCTGGTTGTCACTTTTGTATTTGTATTTGTATTTGTTTGTATTAGTCTTATTGTTTATTGATTTGACTTTTAAAAAGAAAGATGATCACCAGAATACAAATCACTTATATTCTTTATTGACAGCCCCTGAAGCAGTTCAGTCTATAAAGGCTCAACAGACATATTTTTCAAGCACTTTATCCAAAAATAATTATCCCTTTTTCAAATTTTATGCATACGCTGTTAGTCGCGTCAAGAGGGAAAGATATGAATATAGTACAAAATGTTTTGGCACTTTGAATACATTTCTCAAGTATGTAAATTTTAATGTAAATATAGCATGCTTTTCTTTTCTCTTTGGCTTTTTGTAACTTTAACAATATTCAGCAATTTAATCCTCAATAAAAAAAAATAGAATTATGTGAAAAACTCTGCTTTGTTGCAGTTTTTGAGTTATGCATCATCAGCTAACTAATCTTTAAAAAAAAAAAAACAGAGTTATGGAAAGATGGGATATTTATGCACCCCCTCCTTTTAGTATTTTGCTTTCTTTCTCATTCCTCCACTTTCATCTAACAATGAAACATGGCTATGGATACAGTTATGGTTTTTATTCAACATGTATTTTCATTTTAAATGTCAAACTTCTATAACTAATAAATAAAGTTTTATATTCAAATACAATGGATCATTTTTTATAACGTATTCACATTTATACAATGTTTTAGGGCGGTTCCAATTCTTAGATCCAGCCGTAAGACTTCATCGATTACACAAGATTATTGTTTAAATAGGAGTTTTTCCGCATCCCCTTCAGTGGCGGGAACCCTCTAAATTAGGATCCACCCGTGGCCCGCCGAAGATATTTTAGTGGCCCGCCAAGCCTATGTAATAAGTCAAAAACTAAAATTTTAAAAAAAGAAAAAAATAAATAAAAAAAATGAAAAGAAAACGGCCGCTTGCTACAACATAGTTTCAAAAAAAAAAAAAGAAATTTCACACATGCGGCAGGGGGAAAACAGTAGGTACATACAGAAAAACTTACATTTGTTTAAAAACTGACTTGTCATTTGGGAGGTTCTGTGGGGAATATCAGTGTGGTATTTCAAAATATCACATTAATTCATAGCTGCGAATGTATTTTGTTGGGGGAGAGAGATGCCTAATAAGTGTTGTTTTTTTTTCAATTCGTGGTGTATAATTTTTCGAAACATTTTGTGTAAAGTTCAGAATTATTTTTAACTGAATCGCCTAAGGTGTGGCCCGCCAATCTTCTTGAGCTAGCGGATGTGGCCCTTGGACGTAAACGGTTGAAGACCCCTACTCTAAATGATACATTTTAAGCATAGAGGCATCAAGGAGGGCTCGGTTCACATAGCAAGTGTTAGTAAGGCTGGGCTGGCGCCAAGCAAACCTATCTCAGAACGGTAATGAGCATTCATCGGACTTCCCTTCCCCCGTGCCCGGAGGGAGGGCAATCCTGGGGCCAGTGCCAACAGGGGAGGGGATAAAGCAGAGAACTCCCTTTGGTGGCGTACATGAACAATGCCCTACAGTATATCTAATTAGAAACCTACTCGAATGTTGTTTCTTACTTTACATACTCTAGTTAGAAGCAGTAGCTGCCTACAAGTTATAATGAGGGTACAAAACATGAATATTGAAAAATAAATTTTAAATACTATCAACTTAATATTTTGGCATTTAATCAGTAGAATTGACATTCAAATTAAACAGGACAGCATAATTTTGCTTCATTCTGACCCACATTCATTTATTTTTCCGAATATATTGTTTGAAATGAATGTTGCAGTGAAAAGCAATCGATCAAAGTTCTACTGTACATACATACTTTTTATAATTCCCATTTTTCTCTCATGATGATGTAATTGTAAAGGTGCATAAATTTTTTGATGTTTCAAACAAGCAAGAAAAATAGAACCCAAAATAATAAACTGATTCATGGGCAAAACATGCATGAAAGCTGCTTTTAAATGACAAACTATATTTTTCTTATAACACGCAAATAGTAATATTTCAAAAGAGGCAAAAATTAAAACATGAAATTAGAATAACCAACATATGTTCACAATCAAAATATAAATTAAAAAAAATCTTATAAGGAAAACCAGAACACTAATTTTAAAGCCCATACACAGTGATTAACCACATACCTTCTTTTACAGTTCATGCATGAAGCAGTTGTCCAACTACGTGCTTCTGGATCATATACTTCTACTGTACTGAGTCTTTCTGTACCATTGTAGCCACCAATAGCATACAGTTTATTATGCATTACTGCTACTCCTACTCTGCTTCTCAACATGGTCATGGCCTCAGCTAGCTGCCAACGACCAATTTTTGGATCATAAACTTCCACAGTACTTAAAGAATCACCTAGAAAGTATTTTATGCCACATAACTTTTTCAACATAAAATTGAATACAATAAAGCAATAATCATACATTTCAGTTAAAGTAAATACAAAAAAAGAAAAAAAAACAAAGGAAAGCCAATGCTTTAGCTTTCATATCTTGTGCTTATTATTATTATTATTGTAATTAATCTTTTCCAGAACGGAGAGGTAGAGACTGAAAAAAATTTTTTAAAGGAAAGAGTCATGGATTGCTATCGGCCTTGAAAAAACGTGGTTAATGCTATCGATGAATCCCTATTCATTTCGAGTATATTAAATGCTGCACTTGTTAAGTGCTCAGAACACTTGAGGGGTATTGATGACTCATTTGTTGTTTACCTTAAGGCACGAGTTAAAGCAGGGGTGTTGAGGGGAGTTGATCACCTCTTAAAGAGTTTCACATTACTTCAGATCTTGAGAAAGGGGATAAAATTGTCCCAGCCCTGTGTTTAAAGTTTTTTAGGAGGAGTCGGGGATATATGTCACCCCAGCCATAAGCAGTGGTCTAGTCGAGGGGGAATGGTGTCCCCCTACTTTTCCATTTTAAAACAAGCGTCCTCCATTTGTTTTTGAAAATTAACGTAGTCCTACCTTTTGATGTTTGTATAGGTTTCTTCAATTTTGCTTCCAGGACTGCACCATATGACATAGGGAAGAGGTTTATAAAAGGCTTTCCCATAAAGAAAGAGAATAAATACCAGATTTTGTGAGACCTCCAACAGCATAAATGCATCCGACAATATCGGGACAACATCGCACACGAGTTCGGAAGCTTTGCAACAGAGGTCTTCTCTCTGGCATCAAATGATAATCTTTTGCTTCATCCAAAAGATCCCGACATTGGTGAGAAGTGCGAATAAGCTCTTCTGTAGCAACATGATCAGTTAAATATTGAGGAGTGAGCAAAGGCATTCTGACTTGAGTTAACAGTTCTGGCAAATAATCTTTTCTGAATGATTCATGTTTAACCCAGGATAAAACAGCTTCAAAAACCTAAATATTAAAAAGTGGAAACATCTTACATAATTTTAATACTTCAATATTCTCTTAGATTTGGTAAAAGAATGCATATGTATTTATTTGCAACTTGAACAACAGCATGAATATAAAAAGTGGGATTTAGGTTATATTGGTTAGGTGAAATACATAAGTTCTTTTAAATCCTGATGAGCGCAAATCAAATCTGAAAAAATATACAAATCTATAACATTTACATTAAGAATACATTTAGCACTCCTGTTGAAGGAATATCAAATGAGAACATCTGGACTATAGCACTATAATGAACTATTGCAGGCTTGACTATTTATTGCACTATGATGAAAAATATTTTTAAAAAGCAAATCAACAAAGTTTTAAATGATTTTTTCATTTTCAAGTGATGCAGCCAACTTACGAGTACATAGAATTTTAAATAATCAGAATAAGTACCTGCTCTTCATTTGTAATGTGAAGTTCATCTCGACTAACTATTTCCTTGACATCTGCTAGCTGCAAGTTTATGAATTCTTCAGAACGGCAAACTTCCAAAAAATGTTTCTGCAAATAACGATTAGTAGCATCCACTAGAGTAGAACATCCAAGAGCATCAGCAAACGTTCGAATGCCTAATGCATTGTTTGGATGAAGCCTGAAATTATAAAAAGGAAAGAAAGAGATTTGAATCATCATATTTTTTTTTTTTTGTATGCTCTGATTAAAATGTATTGATTATCTTTTATAAAAACACAAACCATTCATTGAGTGAGATAAAACTAATGTTTCATTTCACAAACACTAAAAATGTACAAACTGTTTACTTTTAAACTTTTTAAAATAGGATTTTTGTTGAATCATATTAATAAACCATGGTGGGACTAAAGTCAAGTCGAACCTTTCTATGAGGTGTGCTGTACACTCTGCTCCATTGCAATAGGTGACTTCTCATTGGCTCATACAAACGCTGTATGAAGTGTATAGCATGTGACGCGTTGTTATTTCCGTGAAGGGTAGTTTGATTCACAATTAGAACTTACAGTGATTTTCTCAAGAATCAACACTAGAAACTATAGATATGAAAATAGCAACTTTTTCCTTTGAAACAATATTTAATGTTTTGCTATTTATTTAAAAAAAAAAAATATTAATATTAAAGCATTTTATTAAGCAATGAACATTTCAAAACAATTTATAACTAATAAAACAAATGACAAATAGGAAAAAGAAGAAACATTAATTACTGAAATATATAATGAGAATCAATCTGAATGTTTCAGTGATGAAGTAAAAATCATTTCAAAGTTATATTACATAATATTGTAAGCAACAAATCATTGAAAGTAAACAATTTTTGGTATTTCATAGGTAAAATAATTATATCACATATAGGATGTATTAAATAAAATGTCACAAAATTTTGTTACTTTTAAACATCTCCTTTTTTTAAAGCAATTATCAATGAGTTTTTAATTGATAAATAACGCAAATTTTATTCTAAAAATTTATAGGTATTTTTTGAGATGTTATTTTAACTATTTATGAAGAAAAAAAATTCAATTTTTTTTTTTATATGTATCGCCACCCCCTTAAGGGATGCTAAAAAGTAGGGCTCGACCGATGGCATTTTTTGGCCGATGGGCCGATGCCGATTGTTCCGAGATCGGCCGATGGCCGATTGCCGATTATTCTCCTCTTCCATCGGCCGATGGCCGATGCCGATGGCCGATGGAAAAAAAAGTCGCTTTAAACCATTAAAACGTGTAGAATGCTTGTCAAAAATGTCATTTAAATCATTTACTATTTATTTTTATGTTTATAAAAGCATAAATGCACCGTATTCAAGCACCGTAAAATTGTTTGGGGGAAGTTTACATAATAATTAAAACTGAAAGAATCACTCGCGATTCTAGTAAAGTAATTATACTATTTGGAGGTTAAAAAATTAAAAAATGCTATATCAGAGGATTTTCAATTCTTTTTTCTTATCTTTGCAAAAAAAAAAAAATACTCAACAACTATTGGATCGGCTCGGGTCTAATTCCCTTTCCTTCAACATTTTCACTTTATAACATCAGCACTGCAAATGCCAAGTGCAGCTGCCTTTATTTTCTTATTTTTTTCATGGAGAGGAATGCAGATGTTATGACACAGACTAACAAATAATGTGGATTTGTATTTTTAACGAAACTGTCAACCCCCTCCTCTCAGCTTTTTTTCATGATCCCCCCCCGTTTTTAAAAGAAAAGCGGGAACGATTACATGTTTATTTTTCATTAAAAAAGTTATTTTAAGCTCTTTTTCTGAAATAAAAATAAAATTTTTAAAAAATTCGCTCGCAGTATTACCCCTTGTATAGTATATCCCTTGTTCATAGCCAAAAAATACTGAATATTGCTTTAAAAACATAGACGTGAGATTTTTTGTCATTACAAATGAATCCTGGGTCTTAGGAATTAAACTTATTAGATTTTTTTTTTCTTATGAGTTGAAAATTACACTAAAATACTTGACATGTTCTTTATATTTTCATGAGCACAATGTAAGGACACCGAAATAAACCAATATTTTGAGCACCAGCAGTTTTCTGTTGACAAATAATCTTCTGAAAACACGTGATCATTTATAAAAATTAAGATGTATTTTGAAAAAAAATATACATATTTTATATACGTTGACAATTTTTTAAATTAATGAAATTGTAGCATTTTTATTAAGGTATTGTTCCACCCTGTATCCCAAACTCGTTTTTAAAAATTAAATTTTTGAAAATTGCAAGTCGAACTTGGACACATAAAATTTCGATCAATAAGCATTTATACTGAAAAATTGATTCATATTTTTTATCAATATGTTCTATGTTGTACAAGAAATATTCTAAACTGAAAGCAGATGCAACGAGATTGTTGTACAATAGCAGAAAAACTGTCAACTGTCTAACACGTGGCATCAAAGAAGCCAAAAAACAAAATGTATAAACGGGGAAAAATTAAAATAATTATCGTACAAAAAGTGCTAAGATGTATTTTGAAAAAAAATATGCATTGATCAATCTTTGAAAATAAAGAAATTTTAGCATTTTTATTAAGATGTTATTAAATCCTGTCGTGCGAACTCACATTTTGAGAATTCAATTTTTAAAAATTGCGACACATAAAATTTAGATCAATAAATATTTATACTGGAAATTTTTTTCTTATTTTTGACCAATCTTTTCTATGTTGTAAACTAAAAATGAAATAAAGAGAACAACCGCACACAAAAAGCAGATGCAACAAGATTGCTGCGTAATTGCAGAAAAACTGTAACACGTGGGTTCGAAGAAGCAAAAAAAAAAAAAAAAACGCAAAGAGAAAAAAATTTACGCTGGTAAAAATTAAAATTATTATCGTACATTGATTGAGTTGACTTTTTATTGTTTACAATTTCGGAATAATAAGAAACATGACAAACTAAAAGCAGATGGTATAATATTATTGCACAATGACGTCGAATGCACTAAGTCAGTGGTTCCCAACCTTTTTCGCCTTGCGAACCCCTTCTGACATTCGAAAGTTAAGGGCGAAACCCCTTCTGCAATCGTAAATATCTGGTAACAAAACTATAAAATTTAATAGATTTATTATTCATGTTGCACATTACTTTATGAAAATATAATTGGAAAACATCAAAGTTTAACTACAAACTACAATAACTTTGTTTATTTTTTAACTTATTAACTAGGCAGTAAACAGGTATTCGTAAAAAATATCTATAAAAATTATTTTCAAGATAATGTAAAAAAGGTGTAGAATGGCATGAGAAAAAAAAACGTAAAATTTTGAATCGATAAATAAATACGAGTATCTTTCGGTTCTACTTTCGGGTTATAATATAGAAAACTCGCAAGTTGGGAAATTTACTACAGTATTGAAACTTGTATCAATTTCTCATTGTGATAAAGCCGAAAAATTTGAATAAAGTAGGTTAAATGGGAGTACAAAATTTAAATTTAATGCATAAATATCTTCCAGTTCCACTTTGGGGTCTGTATAAAAGAAAAAAAATAATTTTTATAAAAAAATAGAACCGACTTCAAATTATAAATTGAGCTAAAAAGTGAAAAATAAATTAATTTTTTAAACAACATCGATGTGACTTTTAAACATAGTTTTAGAAGTCGGTGCAAAATGAGGATAAATAAAATATTTTGTAATCATGAATAAATTACAAATATATATATTTTCCCAGAATTAGCAACTGTTCCAATATGAAGTAGCAAATGGTGTAATGGTAATTAGACTCATAATTTTGCACCGACTTTTAAAACTATGTTTAAAAATCACATCGATGTTGTTTAAAAAATTAATTTATTTTTCACTTTTTAGCGCAATTTATAATTTGAAGTCGGTTCTAATTTTTTATAAAAATTATTTTATTTTATTCTTTTTAGTGTAAATACATTTTCTATATAAATACTCAATTTTTTTAAAAATCCATATCAAAGGGTAAACCCTCTTTGAATGAATGGCACTAAAAACTAATCATTTGTATGAAAAACTCCGTTTTGAAGTCGATTTTAACAAGCAAACTTATTGGATTTAATTTTTGCCTTAGAGAAGCCTTCAGTCAAATTCATGCTGTAATTGCTTTTAATACTATAGCACAATGGCAACAAACACTTTTTAAACAATGTCTTTTATATTTATTAATAATTTTCCCAACAAAGAAAAATCAAGCAAAGTCTTTCCACTTAAAATAAAAAATACTTATTTTTTACCCGCAACGTTTTTTCTAAAAAACAAAAGTAGTCAGATTGATGCACGATATTTGAGTTAGACGACCCTCTATCGATTAAAGAAAAAATCGTCAAAATCGGTTTATTTAGTCAAAAGTAATGGATGAAAAAACAAACAAGCACAGCCTTTTCAATTAAAATAAAAAATACTTTTTTTTCACTCGTAACGTTTTTTTCTAAAAAACAAATGTAGTCAAATTGATTTGAAATATTTGAGTTAGACGACCCTCTATCGATTAAAGGAAAAATCATCAAAATCGGTTCATTTATTCAAAAGTTATGGATGAAAAAACAAAAAACGTACTACATTTCTGCCCATCACTTTTGTTCTATTTATCGAATATGGTCAAACGAAGGTACGGGACCTACGGGAAACCACCCTCGATCGATTGAAAAAAAAATCATGAAAATCGCTTCATCCGGTGCGAAGTTATGAGTGGACAAACAAAAAAAAAAAAAAAAAAAAAACGACATACATACAATATGAATGTATAACCTCCTTCCTTTGTGAAGTCGGTTAAAAACATACTACATTTCTTCCCATTAGTTTTGTTCTATTTATCGAATATGGTCAAACGAAGGTATGGGACCTATGGGAAACCACCCTTGATCGATTGAAAAAAAAATCTTGAAAATCGGTTCATCCTGTGCGAAGTTATGGGTGGACAAACAAACAAAAAAAAAACGACATACATACAATATGAATGTATAACCTCCTTCCTTTGTGAAGTCCGTTAATTACCCGAAAATAATGCAAAACTTTTACGTTTCACTAAATTTTCATATTTTCGACACATTTTCGCGATAGCGTGGAAAAAGTGGTAAATGATAGTAGGAAAAAAATTTTAAATTTAAGGTAAAACAATGATTATCTCTCGATACTACTTTAGGACCTAAATTTTGGAAATCAGGTAACAGCAGAAATAAGTGCATTTTAAATTTTGTAGGTATGCTTCGTATACCAGTCCACAACTTTTACTTATTATCTGAAAAATAATTTTGTTCAAGGGGACTCGGCACTAAAAATCGGTCAAAATCTCGATTTTGGGATTTTTGCTTCAAATTATACTTCATATCTTAGAGAACGCTTGTGCAAAGTTTCAAAGTCCTACGTACACTCTAAGATATCTTATTTTGGATTTTATATGAGCATTTTAACACTTTTTTTACTTAACCAAAAACTTTAAATGCCTTCTCAGCTTCGCTTCTATGCATATTATGTGATAGTTAAAAAGCTAAGGTTTTTTCAAATATGTATCTATTCACTTGAAATTTTTATTGCTTGTTCCAAATGTTCAACTAAATGTAACCTTGGAATTTTTGATAAATTTATTAGAAATTATTTTAATGCAATTTAACTTTAAAAAATCTTGCAATACCGAGAGTTTTCTTAGATTTTTTCAGTTAAAAAATTTTTTTTCACGAACTAATAAAGACATCAAAAATTCCATACTACAAAGGGAGGAGTATAGTTTCTTCTTTCTTGTAAAAAACATCCAGACAAAAATCTCCCATTTTAAAAAAAGAGTAGCGTTTTAAAAAATTTTTAAATTTTGTGAAATTTTTTTAATTTTGAATTCTTTGGACTATTTTTTTTATGTTTTTCTTCTATAGCACATCAAGTTAGATTCGTAAACATACATTACCAGTCAATACACCTTGAATTATGTTCAATTTGAGACGGTGGATTTTTAGGTGCCGAGTCCCCTTAAAAGGAAAAGTTATTTTTACACTTTGTTTTAATTGCGTATATTTATTTATTATTTCGTTTTTTCTTTACGTTAGCAATTAAAAATTCCGCCATTGCAATATTATTTTCGCGAACCCTCTTTCTACATCACACGAACCACCGGTTGGGAAGCGCTGCACTAAGTCATTATTAAAAGAAAAATGGACAAAAATGAGGCAACTAACCTAGTGCGAAAAACAAATACGTAGCACTTATAAGAAGCCTCTATGACTTTTACTTTAACATATTATATTTCGCGAGCATTCTGCTCAAAGAGAACTATTTTAATAATGAAGGTTTTCGGTCAGCGATCGCTTAAACTTGTTTTCCGAATTTTTTATCAAATACTTTTGTAGAAAGACACTATTTTTGTGTTTTATTTTTTTAACTTATGTGCTACCTGTTATTGTATGGAAATAGAAATTGAGTTATGGAGAAAAAAAGAAAGTGAAAGACAGAATGTTTTCTGGAAAGTTGTCCCTGCGAAAAACATCGGCCTTGCATCGGCTTTTAGATGTTTTTTAAGGCCGATGGGCCGATGTTTTTCTAAAGTTAACATCTGCCGCCGATGCCGATGGCCGATGGCAACTTCGTTGAACAATCGGCGCCGATGCATCGGTCGAGCCTTACTAAAAAGCTTTCAAAATTTTGCATAAAGGTCAACATTTAAATGCTCCTCCATAAAAAACAATCATAAAAATTTTTAAGTGCAAAGATAAAACAACGTAAAAAAGCACAAATTCAGAATAAAAAGTAACGCAAATAGCTATTTCGAAGCTACAATGGAGCCTCTCAACGGAGTCCTCGGGCAGAGGACTCCCGCTTGTTCCTGGCCTCTGATTGATCAATCGCTAATCAGACAAATTTGGTATAAATACCGGTTGTCACCCTGGTTCTTGCCTGTTCACTCTCAGCTTTCCTGCTGCGTGTTGAGCGTTATCTTTTTTGCACTGATGAAGAGGCTCCATTGTAGCTTCGAAATAGCTATTTACGTAACTTTTTATTCTGAATTTGTGCTTTTTTACGTTGTTTTATATTTGTACTTACATTTTAGCACAAAGCATTTTGATCATTTGTCTTATAATCATAAAAATTATTATGAATGCGGGGAATTATTTTGATTCAACATAGGTTTCACAACAAGAATATATATATATAAACTTTTTAAAATCTAGTTTTTCGTGCAAAATTGAAAATTCATTATTATGTCTTTCAAGAACCATAATACAGAATTAACATTTTCAAAGAATTGCACAATTGTTATGGAATTTCCAACTTGCCAATCTCTTGCACAACAGCTAATAAGATTTTACCTTCTTTTAAGAAATTCACAACAAGCTTCTCGCACTTTACTGAGTTGAAAAAATGAAGCTCCAACAAGTAAAGATTGCACATTTGATGTACTGATTTGCACTTTTCCACTATATGCAAAGTTAATAAGCAATTCAACAGCACTAAAACAAAAAGAGAGGAACACATTACAATGCAATATGATATAATGTATATATTCAAAAAATAAGCAAGTCTTTTTCCATTTAAAAAAAGAAACTGATCTGTTAAAAAGCAAGTGATCCATTTTTTTTCATAACTTTAATGAAATTGCTGTCCTTCAGACAGAAATAATTTTAAATGTATTATAACTTACTCAGGACATGGAATCAAACTTTAAATTATATAAATAAAAATGAAATAAAGATAAATTCATTAATGGTATAATCCGTGTCGATTCAGGCAGGGGGGTACCTTCATAGTCTCAGAAGTTTTTGAATTTCACATATGCTGAAATATAGAACTATGTGAGTTATAGGTATGTTTTTGTTTTGCTCAAAAAAATTAATGGCCCGAGATACAGGCCGCCAAAGATGGCGCCTTCGGCGCAATTTTTCACTTGCGATTTTCGACAAAAACTTTCAAGTGCTCTATTTCCTGAACGGTGCAAGATATTTTGATGCGGTTTTTTTTATTTGAAAGATAACCATATTCTGTTCAAGATAAAAGGCAAATTTTTAAAATATCTGTTTAACTTTTTTTGCTGCTGTCTTTTGAAATTTTTTTTAAAAAATCTTTTATATTTTTTTTCTCAAAAAAGCCAATTTCAAAAATTTTAATTTTTTTACTGTTGGTTAATACCATTAAGAACTACATTCCCTGAAAAGGAGAGCTTCCACTTTTGTGTTTAACGGTTTTTACAAGCAATTATGGATTTTGCCATATATTTCATCAGTTTTGTTAACAACATAGTCATATATTGGTCTCATTAAGTCCAAATTATATTAATTTAATTTTCTTTGACATGGCATTTAATTCTTAATAAATAATATTGGAGCGAAAAAATCATGACTTGTTTTTTAAATTAAAAAAAAAAGTTTTATTTTTTTTAAATTTAAAACCAGATAGCATAGCATAACCATAAACATAACATAAGACTGACATTCTGAGTAAAATGCAATGAATATAATATTTATTTAAGTGACAATAAGAATTTTACATTGAAAAGTGTATATTTATGCTAAAAATTTAGAAAAATAAATGGAATACACTGTACTTTCAACCCAATACGCATGTGTAAGAAAATTAATTACTGCACATTCGCCAGGTTGTTAGCAAGTAACGTAAATATATGTATAACAACCATTAAAATTATTTATGTATATCGTTTATTCATAATCACAAATTGATTAACAATTAAAGTTATTTTTATATAACACATAGGTATTACACATAGGTACAAATAGGTATTTTCTTGATTCCATTTGCCATCAAGTAATTTGAAAAAGAAAAAAAGTTTGGCTGTCTTTTCTACCCCAAGGTTATTTTTTGAGCTTGTTGTGAACAAATGCAAATGTAGAAAACTTTAGTTCAATTGCTGCTGAAATGAGCATCTGAATTATTTTTGGTTGTTTATTACCCATGAATTCTTTTACAGCAGTTACAATTTCCCACACTCAAATGTTGACTGCAATTTCTTTTTCAAATTAAATTCCACAAAAAGGAAGCGCACAAATTATGAACTTCAAGCCATTACTTCATAGTTCAGTGTTCTCTTTAACCAAATTTAATTGGCTCTTAAACCACTTATTTTATGTTTTGGGGTTAGAGATGGCTAAAAAAAAGAAAGGTGTCGATGCATGTTCATATTAAAAAAAACAATTGTATAGCTACTTTATCTTGCTGATTTAGGTTATTTTCTAGCTTTTTCTGAATACTTGTAACAGCTTCGGCTAATTTAGTTATGTTCCTCAAATTATTAAAAGCAGTTAATATTCAAAGCAGTTAATATTGGTTTTAATGGATTAGGCTGATTAGGCAGATCCTCAACATTCTGTTCCATTGCCCCATTGAAAATATTTTCGCTATTAAATTTCTATTTCCTTCTTTAAATACCTGCATAAAAATTAGCTAATTGCTTATGTAACGTTTTATGGAATGATATATTAAATTCCATTGTACCTGTGAAGGTAAATTGAATGCCATTTCGTTACAATCAGGACAACATAATTAATAAAATTATTTTTTCTTGTTTTGAATTGAGAAGATGTTTATTGTCCCCATACCTCACAACTCATAATGCTAACTGAAATTAGTAATAAATTCTTTAACATTTTGTTTGATTTGCTTTTTGTTAGAACTATTGAGTTAAATCAATGATTTTTTTTTAAAATCATCTGTTTTTACAGCCTGATAAATATTATAAATATCTTTTCAAAAAAGAAAAATAGGGAAAGAAAAAACACTAATATTTTACAATCAAAAACTTACTATTTCCCAAAATTATGTCGTAAGTTATAGATAAAGCAATTAGTGGTGTTTCGTGCATGTGCTTTGTTTTTGTTAACTTCCTTATGAAAGAAAAGGAAGAAAAATGCGAAGTGATTGAATCTTAAATTGATCCCCCCATGGTAGCCTAGTGGTTAGCCCGTCGGACTTCCACCTGGAAGGTCGCGCGTTCGATACCCACTGAAGGCCACCATGTATACTTGGGGATATGTGCATGTAAAATCCGTAGACCCCACTACCTCTCCCCATGCGTAAGCAATCCTAAGGCCTCGGCTAACAGGTACTGGTCTGGTGGAGAAAAGTAATATTCCTCAGTTTTTTTCTTAACATCAATAGCAAGATATGAAAATCAAATATAAAAAGCTATGTTTTACTGAATAACACATGTATTAAAATTAACAACTAATAGATTTGAACTCTAGCTATGAAAAAATGAGAAAATGATTTTTAAAAAATATAAAGGAAATCAATAAATATTTTAAAGTAGCGGGCAATAAAATTGGGCAATGTATGTCTGTCTGTTTGTCTACTGGTAAATTTATTTTGTGGGAAGGGGGGATATGTTTCTAATATTTATTAAGAAAATTAAATCAATATAATTTTGACTTAATGAGACCAATATATGAATATGTTATTAACAAAACTGATAAAATATACGGCAAAATCTTAAATTGTTTGTAAAAACCGTTAAACGTAAAAGTGGAAGCTCTCCTTTTCAGGGAATGGAGTATTTAATGGTATTAACCAACAGTAAAAAAATAAAAAATTTTGAGATTGGCTTTTTTGAGGAAAAAAATGAAAAAGATTTAAAAAAAAAATTTCATAAGGCTGCAGCAAAAAAAGTTAAATATATATTTTAAAATTTAGCCTTTTATCTTAAACAGAATATAGTTATCTTTCAAATAAAAAAAACCGCAGCAAAATATCTTGCACCGTTCATTAAATAGAGCAGTTGAAAGTTTTTGTCGAAAATCGCAAATGAAAAATTGCGCCGAAGACGCCATCTTTGGCGTCCTGTATCTCTTGCCAGGAATTTTTTTGAGCAAAACAAAAACATACCTATAACTCATATAGTTCTATATTTTAACGTATATGAGATTCAAAATCTTCTGAGCCTATGAAGGTAAGATTTTATTTTTACCTGCCTGAATTGAAACGGACTATGCCTAATATATTATTATTAGTTGATTTTATTCACTTTTATTTATGGTCTGAGAGCCCTTGCCTTACTAGTTATGAGACAGTTTGACACATCAGTTAAGGGTTAAACTGAAAAAATATAATTTAAAAATACTCATCAACATACTCAGGATCTATATCTTTGATATTAATTTCAGTTTGCTTGCTTTCAATCATATCATTTGTAAACATAGCACGAAAATACGGAATGGTTCCCGCCAAAATAATTCTATGAGCATAGAAGCATCGGTTTTCCACCTGAAAAATATAATTACTAAGATACATTTTTTTTAAGTAAATAAAAATTGAGTAAGTAAAAGATAAAGTTTAAATGAAATCAATATAAATACATTTTTAAAAAACTGTGGCTTTTAATGCATTTGAAGTTTAGGATGCTCATTCATATATTTCATTTTACAGAGAAAATTTTAAAAATTTACCAAACACACTATCACTACATTGGAAAAAAACCCAACATGATTCAAAAATTGGATTGTTTGCTCATGTGGTGACAAAAAAAAAAAAAAAAAAAAAAAAAGTAAGATATTTTTTAATGGAGAATGCATTAATGACAATATTGGATCGACCAACTTAGTCACTGAAAGCCTGTATTTAATAAGAGCCAAAGATTTTTTGTTTTTTGCTTTTAAAGATAAAAATTTTACATCGGAATTATTTTCAAAATATGTGAGAAAATGTATAAAAAATTATATTAATCAAGATAAAAGGAAAATTAATTCATCAGTGTAGTATGATTTTTTGAAGGTATTGGAAATCTACCAGTCATAAATGATTTTTGTTTGTAGTCAAAATCAATGAAATAGCTGAATAACATAAAAGCTTGAACTTTACTATATTTTCTTAAGAAAAAAAAAAGAAAAGAAAAAGAAAATTTAGAGCAATTAATTAGTTTTTATGCCATAATTAAAAATATAATAATTTTAATCATCAAAATAGTATTAATTGTATTTTTCTTTAAAAGGAGTATTTCTCAGAAGTCAAACTCACAACCTCCTCTTTCCAAAATGTATACAAATGACTTAGTTTTACATCAATACATTGTACCAATATGCCAAAAATCATAGCTTTTAAAATTTACAATCAAACTTGGCAATAAAAAATTTACAATAAAATCATTGGGGATTATTATATTGACTAGGACCAGCCTAGCTGGGCATTGTGCCAGTTGTCCCTTTTGTATTTGTATTCTAAAATGCTTTTTTAAAAACTGGAACGCAATTCAAATGTTGCTTGGAATTACAATATGAATATTATCTTAGGCTGCTACTGGCCTCTGGTAAGATGTACTGTGCCAATCTGTGACATGGAAAGGGTGGTTAAGTACAAATAGCCAAAAATGAAGATTTGTGCCTTTCAACATGGTAGAAATGACAGTAAATGCATAAGGAAGTTTTAGTTCAATTATTTTGGCATGTGGAGTTTTTCTGAATCTACATATTCAATAGTTACATATTATGAATAGAGTAGAAGTGCCCATTGTTTGTTCCTTCACAAGGGAAAACATCTGACTCCTTTTATCTTCGAGTGCCACAATTTCTGAAATTGAGTTTCCACTAACTATTGGTTTTTGAATTTACGTCAATGGCAAAAAATTACCTGAAACAAATTTAATTATTCAAAGAAATATGTATGCATAACAAATGTGGATAAACCTTTAAAGGATACAGCAATGTTTTATTTTTTAGCAATGCTTCAAGGAGTTCTTTGCCCCTCCACACGATTTTTAAATAATTTTCTACAAGCTACATTAATTGAATTTATGAGGGGGGGGGGGGAATCTGACATATTAAATCATTATGCTTGATTCTGTTCCTCTTTATTTGACTCCCTTGCTACTTGTTACATAAATTTCCGTATGCTAAACTTCGAAAAAGCCTAATATATACTGCAGAAAGACCAACCTTGCTCAAAAAAAAAAGAAAAAGAAAACTTGTATACCTTCAAGGTTACATCACATAATTTCCCATCACGTTTAATATCTTCAAAGACAGGAAAAGAGCTGTCAGCTAAATCTGTCTGTATGAATGTTATCGAATCTTCGGCAGCCATAATTTAAAAAAAATCTAATTACATGCTAAAAAAGTCAATTATGATCAACTAAGCATCAGAATAACTTATGTTTACTTCTATAATGAATATATTTATTTATCTGAGGTTTCAGTACATTGGGGACATTCAAATAAACAAAAAGTAAAATTTCTTTTCAAAACAATGTTTTTGACATTTTTGAAACAGTTGCCAAACAACGGCAACAGTGTTACAATTTTTTTTTTACAGAAGTTGCCTATGTTTTGGGACTGAAAATTTGTATTAGATTATAATTACAATTGAATGTAAGAATGAAGATCTTAAGATTTTAAATTTTTTTTTTAATATATTATTTATTGTTTCTTTTTTGCTGTTGTTTAAGTATTGAATTTCAGAGTTTTGGGCTCGTAACTTTCACTGTGCAATGCAGTGGTTACGATTTCCATACATAATGGTGTAATTAAATTTTCTCCTTTCATTAGTAGCTTCTCATTTTTAATTTTAATAAAACAAACACCGATTATTTTTCCCTTTATTTCAAATATGCTCATATGTTGCTCAGCTGACTGCAATCAAAATTTTGTTCGCGTATTGTATTTGAATGCCATTGTTTTTCATGACACCTGATGTTTTTAAATCGGATAAATATGCAATTATTTTTTGACAAACAGTGAATCAACCAAATATAAACAAACATATTTTAAACATACACTATGATAACTCTTTAATATTTCATATCAAATAATCACGTGATAAAGTTATGGCGAATTGAATGCTTAGATGACAATCGTTCTTTCTTGGATGACGCTTGCGAAGCTGGCTAGTATGATATAGCTGTTAACGACGAGAATCTAAGTACTAATGGTGGTTTCTGTTGAACCAGATGCTGATCAGTTGCCTTAAGAACAGAATTTTCACACAAATAACACAATTAGCACTATATTTTCAATAAAATATTAGTTACAAAATATCAGAAAAGTCATGTGATAAATTTGCACCAATCAGAGAACGGGACTCTAACGGCCTAGCTTGAGACGTACTCATGTAATGAGTAGCCATTGTTGCCCTAAGGGTATCTATTTATAAATTAAATCTGTTTTAATTATGGAATTTGAAAGTTATCCTTCAAATGAAGAAAGTAATCTGAGCATACGAAACATCCGCAGAGGGTACTATAATGTTATTTTCAAATTATATTAGCTCATAAACTATGTTTTCACCAAATATAGACTGGCTGTACAATTTCAAGGACAGCTATCTCGGTTTCTGCTTTTTCTATGGAAGAAGCCATTCTGATATATATTTAGAAATTAAAGGCATTGTTCAGGTATTTAATTTGGATTATTATACATCTTTTTTAGTTGCTATGTCAATGAAGCGGCATGTTTACATGAGTTGCTTGCCGGATTAGGCTTAGTATGTTGTGGCTTTTGAAATTCGTATTCAAAAACCGCCATTTTCACAGATTTATTTTTATCTCGTTGGAATAATTTAGATAAGATTATAAATCAATTTCCACTTTGTAACATTCAGGAAACTTAGCACAAATTCCTAACTCTGCAGTTTTTCTCGTATTAAAAAAAATGTTAATATAAACTGATTGTTGATGTTTTACATGCTTGACTTCCTATACAAGTGACAACTGATATTAGTTTTATTTTGTTTACAAAATAAGTACTTGCAAGGGGCCGTTTCACTTATCACTTCTGCATTTTTAGGTTTAACTCATATCTTAATATATTTCATGAAGTTGATATGCTTGTCATTCACCTTTAAATCGAAGTTTTCTATTTATTTTTCTACCGAATGTCCACACCGCTGTCAGTAATAAGCAAACAATATTTGATTGCTTACCTTTTATGTGTTGCTGTATGACGTGATATTTAAAACTGTATTCTCATTTTCTGCGTAAGTTTATAGGTTCAAACTTTGGGCGATCTAAATGATTGTTTATATAGCTATAGGTATAGTTAAAAATTCAAAATTTTGCATTAATGCTTGCAACTCTAAATTGCAGGTTATCTTTCTTTTATGCATTCGTCAATAAAAATAAAAATACAATGTGAGAGTGAGATGTGAAATGCAAATTATTTCAAGGTGACAAACTACAAATCAAGTAACCTGACTACAAATCAATTTTCTCATGTCATTTGCAATGTGTGAGAATTCTCTTCTATCATGTTTTTACACTTGTAAGGCGAAAAACAAAGTGCTTAACTACACCTAATTGTTCATTTTGTATTAGATAGTACACTTATGGTGATCCACAATATTACAATCTGCTAAAATTATAGCTCGGCAAATTTTGTGTGAAATCTCTTCTTTGAAATTAAAATTACTCTAATGATTTTTTTAAAATTAATATTTGCCCAACTGCATTACCCTACAGACAAACTAGTAGCTTAAGTAATTTCAGTCAAAAATAAGTGATGATTTCCTTCTAATTGAATTTACCTACATTTTCATTTAAATGATTGTTTCTAAATGCATCATTTATAACTCGTATCATTTCTACTCTTCTATTTTGGCTATTTTACATTTTCATAACACTAAAGGTAAATTTTACGTCTCTAATAACGGCAATAGTTTTGCTAAGACTTGCTTGAAGTTGTTAAACTTAAAGTGATGTATTAAAATTATGTAGGAGTTTGCTTCATTGTTTAACATTGTCTTCCACTTTCTTATTTATTGTATTTTAACGACATACCAATTACATTCTTGTTACTTTTGACTACTGCATAAATATACAATAACATTACGCATTACATGCAATACGATACACAGCAGTTAGTTAGAAATTTTCAAATGCTTCACAAGCATTTGTAAAATCTGTGCAACAAAAATGTTAATCATACCGAATTTCAAAATGCTTTTTTATAACGTTTCTAATTTCATTTGCATAAATTGTATCATTGCGAGCATGGGTGCAAGATCTGTCTTAGGATTGATAACAACCTTGAGTATACTATATAATATATATAGAAATTGAATCTTGAAACCAAAATCTAGATGGATGAAATGTACATAACAATTTTTGGTGGTTCTTATATTCCCCATAAAGCCGAATTTGTCAACGTATAGAAACCACAAAATCTTACCTTATAAGGATTGCAATAGGTTAGGTGTGTTTCTAGCAATGCTGTAAGACTATATTGCTTTCCCTCCCTCCCTCCCCAGAGATTATATGATCAAAAATTGTGTGTACCCTGTTTTCTCATTTACTTTTCATAAATTTAATAATGTTAATGTAGATAAATGTCTTTAAAATCAATATCTTACCTATTAGTAGGAAAGGCTATGTTTTTATTGTTGTATGCAATTAAACCTTTACACTACGGCAGGCATGTGAAGAACAATACTGTTAGCATATATGCTGACAGTAGTTACTGTATGGATTTCAGCTCTGCAGTTTTAGGGAAAAAAAATCTATGCCAATAAGCTCTTATACTACAGGAAATATAAAACCTTGGATACTCTACTTCTGCAGTTAGAATGGGGGCAAAAGGGAACTTTTACTGGTACAACAGTTGTACCAGTGCTGCAGTGAAAAGGTTAATAAGTTGTTTGGGCCTGTAAAAGTTTTATTCGAACATACTATATCAGGGATGCACAAACTTTTTTGGGTGAAGAGCCAAAAAATTAGAAAGTATCAGGTTCGGGGCCAAGGTAACGAACGTAATGTTTTATTCATAAAAATTCAGGGTGTATTTCAGTATTTATTTAGAGGTAATATGTACAAATTACATGTATTAATAATTACTGTACTCAAAAACAAATTATTAAATAAAAGTTTTAAAAAAATAATGTAAATGAATTCAAATAAAATGAGATATAAGATTTCTAAACAATTAATTGCACAACATTTATATATATCAATGAAGTGATTGGTCGAATGGCAAAAAAGAGGAATGCTAAAATTTTTTACAAAAATGTGTGCAAATTATGAAAATGAAACAAATGGGAAATAAAAAGGTAATTTAAACTTAGAAAAACACAGCATTATTCTCTAAATTATAACTTTTATAATTTAGATAATTTTTCTTTGACATTTTATAATGTCAAATTTAAAATATATTAAGAGTTAAAATGAGAAATTAATTAAAAGTGTGAATATAAATACAGATTAAACAAACACATATATTAAATAGCAAAATCCAAATGCTATGAGTCTGTAGTACATCATGTTAAACCCTTGCGATTCAGAATTACTACTAGTCAATTTGGCTGGTAGAATGTTTTTTTAAACTAACTATTTACAAAATCTTATTATTTAAATTGGCATAGTAATGTTAAATTTATACATTGCTACATGGACAATAAAAAAAAAGTTAAACTGATTCCTTTATCAAAAATCAACATATCATTATTTTGTTCCATAGCATATAATTAAATTTTAATCCTTTAATCACTAGTTTTCCTGCAGATTAGAAATTGATCTTTGTGAATTAATGTAAAAAATCGTTATTTATTTATTCATTTCCTAAATACATACCAACAAAAAAGTTTTCCTAAATATATATCAACAATAAAATTTTTAAATTTTGATTATAAATTATACTTTATAAAGTAAAATAATTATTCATATTGATATTTATTAATTCTGAAAATTAACGATTAATAATAAATTTTTATTTATTCACTACTACTAGTGAATTTGGCTAGTAGAATTGTTTTTTAAACTAATCATTTACAAAATCTTATTAGCTAAATTGGCATAGTAATACAGTACAGAACCTCTTATCCGGAAACCAGATAACCGGGACTATTTTCGTGAATTTCCCGCCACTTTTGAAAAGTTCGCGTTTTTTTGCCCATTTAGTAAAAATACGAATTATTTTAAATGCCTTTAAAAATACGCATTTTTTCGTTACAAGTAACATATTCAGTGTTTATAAGTCGAACAATTTAGTGATTTAGTCTAAAAACGATGTTTTTTTAGGGGGGGAGGTGTCAACTTACTTGTAGATGAAAATTAGAAAAAAAAAATCAACAATACTTGAAAAAAATCAGACCTTTTTTCTTTTTGATTTCAATAATTAAACATGAAAGAAATAAGTAATTAGGTTCGTATACATTTATTTAATTGTCTCGTCAGTATTCGAAGACGAATTGCAACAAAAGTCGGATTAACGAGCGTTCGTAAAATTTCTAATACGGCAGATTCGCGAATTTTCCGCAATAGCTGATCGTGTGAAAATTAAACCTTGTTTATTTTTGTTTTATATATTTTTTTATTTACTTAAGAACTGAAATAAGGTAATAAGAATTTAAAATTGATATCAAGGCAACAAAAATTACAACTGTGAAAATGAATTCTTTATTAAAATCGAGTTCGCAAAAGCGAAGTCATTTTACACAGGTATGAAATTTGCGCGTTTCTGCATGTAAACATGCTTCTTACATTTCGTTTTTCTCTTTTTTGAAATCATTTATTACTGTAAAAATGATTGATGATCAGATTTTACGAAATTAATAATTTGATAAACAAGATGTCTGATTCGGAAAGCATCCAAATGGTGCTACACCCGAACGAGGAAAAAGAGCAAGATAGCGATCAAGACGAAAATAATGACATTTTGCCTGCTATGTCTAACAATCGTTGCTTTGAATTAACTAAAGAAATCATAGCAGGAATGGTACAAAATTCTTTTATAGACAAAATAACGCACATAATGGCTATTCGAAAAATCCAGCAATCGAATTTTCGACCATTTCCTGATAAGCTATTGTTCTGAAACTTTACATGTAGCTCAGAACCAGATGACAATGCAATATTCTATCGCTTTTATCATGATTTGATTAGTTTCTGAAGTATTTCCAATAAAATAAAATTAAATATGGCGATTAGTTCCGAAAATTGCGACCAAAATTCAGTAGCGACGTTGTGATCGTATTTTTTTACTGCGATTTTTCGTAAGGTTTATTTTACAATTATTTTTTCTTTCATATATTTTTTAAAATTTTATTATAATTATTCTTTTTTATCAACTGTATTAGCGGGCCAATTTAAAAGGCTCGGGGGGGCCATGGTTTGTGCATCCCAGTACTATATGTTCCAGACCAGCGGTCCCCATCGCAATGGCTGCGGCCCACAAGTAAGTGTGATACTCGGCTATAGATGCTGGTTAAAAGTCTAAATCCAAAATAATTATTTTAAGTCTTAATGTATCACTTTTTTATGAGGATAGTCATGTGGAGTCACTCGAAAGTGCAAATAATGCACCGAGACTTTTGATTGGTATTTCAACAACTTATTTATGTAAACGATCCTTTTTTTTTTTTTTTTTGAAAAATAAATCTAGGAATACATTGAATTTTGGGAGTGATTTGAGGCTAGAACTATCCAGTTTCAATCTAGATATTGACTCTCGAATAGGACAATCAGTCTAAAATCCCATTAATGTTTTTTAAACTTTGATTCATCATTTTTAAGTTTTCTTATAATTGTGACAGACTAATACATAATCAAGTTTTTTTTTGCTTTATTAAAGGAAATTAAATTCTTCTTGTACAGTATCTTTTATTTCTTACTGATATGCTTATTATATAATATTTGTCATACTTTATTAATGTCTAGTACCTGGGTGACCGACCATTGCTTGGTGCTATTTTTTTCTTTTAAATTGTTTTTTTTTCCCCGAAGAAAGTACTTAATTAGATAAATTTAGAAAATTAAAGTGTTTACTAAATATAAGTTTTCATGCCGATTGTTAAAGCTGTACTCGAGATACGAGAATACGAGAGATATATAGAATAGATACATATTGCTTCAACACTGATATCATTTACCTACATATAAACTTTAAACTTAAGTAAAGAAAAAAGCATGTGAATGCCCTTAGTTGAACACTTTATTTCTATAAATATGTAAAATGATGGTGTTTGCAGTTTACCTATCATTAGTTATATACATTTTTGAATGTAAACTCAGTTTCACCATTGATTAATTTCATTTGGGAAGAGTACTTTTAACGTAGTTGGTCCGCTTTACTCTGGAAAATTCTACAAACAATTTACCGTGGGTCAGGGTTCGTTGATTTAAATCAGGATTTAAATCGCGATTTAAATCAAGTGATTTTTTTTTCAAAAAAAATCATTAAGTTTACAATATTAGAGAGTGTTAGAAAAATGAAATATGTTGCAATTCCAACCACTATTTCAAACAAAACTTCCTAGGTCCATCTGTCTGTGTGCATAACATATTTCATAAGTTTGGAACTAATTACTATTTTCTTTAATTTTACAATAATACTCTTATTCTTCAAACATTTTAAGAGCAAAGCATTATTCATTCAATCATTCAAATTAGAGTTCATAATAATCATGAACCATTCTGTGTTTTTTTATCTTAAAAAGAGTATTTTAGACCAATTTAATAAATGCCATACAGTAAATAATTCAGAATGATAGTGTTTAAAGCAGCAATTGTTAGAATTTAGAATATGTATCCTTAAAGTTTCATCCATGTCCCCTAATAGCTTAAGGTTTTTTCCTTCTAAAATATTTTTTTATCATAAAAGTTTGCAGTAAAGATATTTGATTAAAGCAAAAAGTTTCAGTTTTTAGTAATAGTGAGCATATGATTTTACTAAATGGGTAAAAATATTTCAGGCTTTTTTATATATGAAATAGAAAAATGATTAAAGTACACTTGATGTAAAAATTAAGTACATGCAATTGTTACATTTTTCAGCTTTAAACAGCAAACTAATTCAGATTGAATTTGTTCACTTGATCTGTATTCATGAGGGTACTATTATTCCTGGTAGGGTTTAGTTTCATTTGAGTCATGCATTTATATTAAAATTTGTTTATCATTATTATTATTAAAAAATATTTATTGCTGTGAAAATAGCTTAAAGTGTGTTTTTGCACATTAACATGCCATATTGCTTCTATAAATATATCATGATAAATATCTAAAATATTTAAGGTCTTTTTTAAAAAATCCGATTTAAATAAAAAAAATCCGATTTTTTTTTTTTTTTAATTATTATTTTTTTAAAAAAATCAAAAAAATCACGAACCCTGCCGTGGGTAAAACCTGGTGATTCCAAGTCCACTCCAACAAATTCAAAAAGTTGACCTTGAGATCTGTGTACCTGTCATGGCAAAGAACTGCTTTAGTATAGGTACCAGTTGGCAATTGCTTGTTTAAATATATAAGATTTGTCATTAAATTTTTTACTTTATATTTCGTAGTTAGTGGGTCGCAAAGTGGCAAAACTGGTGGTCAACACAATTAAAATGGTTGGCACGCACAATTAAAAAGGTGGGGAACCTTTGTTCTAGACAAACCTGTCTTGCGGGGCATAATTTTTGCTAAGTTTAGAATTCAAATGTTATCCTATCAAATACTTTTCAATGTTTGTGTTGAACACGCTTCTGCTGAGAAGGGAGTGCATTGGGATACTATCCCTGGAATCTGGAAATGTAAAGAAAATGATAGCCATAGGTTGAGGGTTTTTACGTTGGGGTCAGTGGTGGGAAAACGCATGTCAGTATTTTGCAGTAGGGACCGGTTAAACTCTCAGTAGCTCTTCTGGACAAACAGAAAAAGAGTAGTATCATTTAAGAAAAGAAGATTGTGAGATAAAGAGTTCCTTCAGTGCCCATATATAAATGAATGATGAGGCCTTAAAAACATGCATGAAGAGCTTCGTTTGTTTGTTATATCGTGTTAATGTTTTATTATTATTTTTATCGGTAAAGATTTCACATTTTGGTAGTGAAAAACATAGAATGCAGCCCAAAACATCAATTCTAGCCATTGGAACGTAGAGGGCAAAACTGAGAAATTTCACCAGTGGCCAGTAGAAGTAGAATTTTGTACTGGCCACTTTATTTGAAGCATTGGCCACTTTTTTTGGTGCAAAATGCACAACAGTATTTTTAACTTTTTGTATCGGTTAGTAATGATATAAAATTAAATAACCCAATTAAATGTGCTAATATTCATAAAATTAAATACTTTTAAGTTATTGAAATATAATTATAAAATTTTAAAAATTAAATTTTTTTAAGATGAACCCACAGTACAATCTTACTTTGATTTTCAGGAAAAATATTTTTCCTTTTCTCCCAACTGTTAAAAACCATTGTACATACATTAACTTATACAAAAATGAAAGATTATTGTACAAAGTATTGCTAAAACGATAAATATGGCCTATGGGGTTTTCGGGAGGCTTACTGGACGAAACTGATTGTAAACATTTGGTGAAATACAGTATCGAACCCCAAATTCGGAAAATCCTACAATTCGGCACTTTTTCCGAAAATTTCCGATTTTTTTTTTTTGTAAATTCAGAAAAATATAAATCTAAGAAGCTGTTAAATTAAAAAATACTAGTAAATTCTGATTCAAATAGAAGCAGCAATCTTGTAGATATATTTATGATTTATATGAACTAAACTCAGGAAACGGAGATAAAACCAGAAAACCCTAATATGTAAAAAAGTGAAAATTGGTTTCTTGAGCGTAAAGTATCTTTTGCCCTATAAAAAGTTAATTATTTTCTCCCTTAAGTTCTTAAAAGTTCCGTTTTCTAAATTGTATTCCCTTTAAAAAAAAGAGCGAAAGAAAGATTAAGGGACTCGGCTCTATTTTTTTCTCTGTGGTCGGTCATAAATGGCGCCCAGTATCCTTGCAATTTGTTCAAATGTCTGGCGTTTTGGTTCGACTTTTCTGCTAATATTTTACAGATGTAGCTTTATATTACCTTGTCAAAAGAACAAAGAGATATCTTCTTTATCTACCAGTTAAGAAAATAGTGCAATTTGAAGTAAAAATGCGAATATTAACTTTGATGTTTACGTAAACCCGCCATTTTTGGTCGTGTAAGTCCGCCATTTTGGGTCGGGCTCCGAAATTCGGCAAATTTCGAAATGCTGCAAAGCGCCGTTCCCAAGCTTGCCGAATTTGGGGTTCGGTACTGTAATAAGATGGGCAAGTGAAAGCACGTGTTTTTGAACCTAGCAGTGTACTTCTTGGAAATTTTTAACGGTAGAAAAAGTGGCGATAGTTGGGCAATATTTTAGTCGCCATTTTTTTTCATCTAGTCGCGCTGTGGCGAGTTACGACCGCTAATTTTTCCCGCTATTGGAAGGCTCCTACTTTTCCCAGGTAAATGCCAAGATAGAAATTACTTGATGTGAAAATTTCATTAATGAATTGATATAATGTAAGGTTAAGTTTCTTTTAATCACCAAAATATGGTATTTTTGACAAGAGCGTTTTTGACAGTTTAAACCATGGTCATGTCAAAAACTCAAACATATTTGTGTGAAATTTATTTAGCAAGTAAAATTTATTGTTGATGAGGGATAGTATTCCTAAATATCTTTTAGAAAAAAATAGAACAATCCAAATCACAGCTTAGGTGGTTTTAACCTTGAAAGAAAAAGTATGTAGTGGTTTAGCCAGAAAATTTCAGGCATATCTAATGCACAGATGTACAATCAGCATTGTTTTTTACTTGAATCATACATTACAAATAACAAATGTTTTAAAACAGTAGAACTGCATAACTGAAAAGGAAATAAGAATTAAGAAAAAAATTATAAGGGGGAAAAAGTCCTCATAAAGCAAGTAATCATAGCTAATGTTTGAACTTTCTAAGAAAATAGATAATTTTGTTTCCCTTTTCTGTCCAATACTCCATTTTATTAGTTATTAATAACAGAAAAGTAAGATCTGCTATCATGCTTTTTCAATAAAATTTCTACTTCATTTATTCTATTTTTAGCTCATGTGTAATTACTTATTTTTAATTACCTGAAATCAGCCAAGCCTTAATCACTGATATTTGAAACCTGCCATTTCATGTTACTTTTTATTTAAGTTATTTGTATAATCTCTATATTTTTCATGCTGTGGTGTAAATCATGACTATAAGTCTTTTTTTTTTCCTTTTATCTTTTATCCCTGTTCGGTGTTTCTTTTGTTATGCATTTGAAGTGGGACTATCGGCATTTAACATCTATAGACTTATTTTTGAGTAAAGAGGAAGATTTAAGGAACTATGAGATAAATTTAAAAAAATTTTCAAATGATAGAATTTATGATGACCAACAATTTGACCAATTCTTAATATGAGCTTTACCCGTCCATATTTTCCCAAGTTATAATGTTATAATAAGAATCATATATATTTCATCCATAAATGGTTTTCAACGCAATTATTGAAAAATGCTGCAAAATGTATAAATATAAAAATAGCAAAAGGTGATTGATGAATTCCTTTTTTTTTTTTTGGGGGGGGGGGGGTTGGATAAGGATCAATAAGAAGGGCTAGTAGAAACAAATCTAGTTTTTTTAAATTCTTTGTGTTTGTTAAAGCTATGATGGACAAAACATGTACTATCCAGTTAAACAATTGAAAGCATTTTAAAATGTTTAATGTACTTTCTTTTATGGGGTTATATTACAGTTTTATTTTGAAAAAATAGTAAAAGAACCCCTTTTTGACATTAATATATTTCCGTTTTCCTTGTATTTTACAGGCAATTTTAAGCTGTCGCCATTCTGCATGAGGTTTTGTCACTCATAGCTTTTGAAATAACAAAGATACTACTGATGTACTATTTATTACAAAATCATATAAATGAGTACTTATCAATAAAATGAGGTAAGTTGAAAAAATTATTATTGGAGGATTTCCAAGCTTAAACATTTTCGAACCAACTACTACTTTATCTGCTTCACTTTTCTTTTCTTTTTTTAAACATATATATTATCTATAATATTTACATATTTGAACATTTGTAGCAAATTCACTCTTGTCATTCTTTCAATTTTGCTCCAAAATATAATCGGTCCATTTCACAGTATTTTGTCCAAACGTAGTCCGCGACGTGATGCTTTACACATGACTACGTAATTTACAGTTTAATTATCACTACATTTTATTTTCAAATAATATGTTGAACACATTATTTGAAAATAAAATTAAGTGATAATTAAGCTGTAAATTACGTAGTTATAACAAAAAAAGTCATGTTGCAGACTCTACATTTGGACAAAATACTGTGAAATGGCCCAATATTAAAAAAGTGGGAAGATGTCAATTTTAGGCTGTGTTTAACTCTAAAAGGCTGTGTTTAATATTTCCTACATTGGAAAAAAAAGAGAATTGTGTTATTCTTTAATGTGCAGTGGACTCTCATAAATCCGTATAACATGGGAAGGAGTTGGTAGGGCTTTCAGTGTATTGCAAATACCAGGTACAAATTTAAAATACAGTTAAACTTGCTTAATACTAAAGGCCAACAATTCGCAAATTTGTTCGTATTAACCGTTATTTGTAACATCCGTGCATAAGTAAAATTGTGAAAGAATGTATTAGAATTGCACGTTTATATTTTAAAATAATTATTACTATTTAAGGATAATTTGAAGGTAGAGGGTTTGATGCCTGAGCAGACTGACCAGTCCGAAGGCAACACTTGCATGAGCTTTATTCTCTACCCAGAAAGATTCAACGCATGATTTGGAATATGTACTTGGTCAGGGGCGTAGCCAGGATTTTTGTTTTGGGGAGAGCTGAGAGGTATAAAAGTTACATTCAAAAATGATAACTATCCTTCCATTAATTAGCCAAAAAAATAAATAATAAAACTAAAAAAAAAAAAAGGAATCTTAATGCTTTTGTGCTGCTTAAACTGCATTCAGGAGAAATACCTTGATTGATTGTAACAAATGGTTTTTAAAATAAAGAAATGAGAACTTATATTTCAATTAAAGTTTAATAAAAGTTTAATAGTACGTATTAAAATAGTATTTGAGCAAAAAACAAAGTTTCCATACTTTTCTAACAGTTCCATGGTTGGCAAATTTGTTAATTACCATGTCATCTGAAACTGAACAGTGTCTATGTAGATTGAGTAAAGCTAATCCAGTTAAACGATTTTCGATTTTCGCACTTCTGAAGTAATTTTTTAATCTCCTTAAAAGTTGAGATATTTGCTCAGCTGAAGCTGCTGATAGTAGTAAAATGGAAAGCATTTGAAGCAAAATGTAGGTGTAAAGGGAACCAATCGCCGAGTTCGGCAGACTTCCACTTCATCTTCCACATCCCCCCATTCACCAATCACATCTTTATATGAAGGAAGATCATTTTCATAGAATGAATGAAGTGCATGGTTCTATGTCTTGAAAACTTTTTTCAACAGCGTGAGCTCAAGGAAGAAATTGTGTCTTTTGGAGGCAAAAAGCGCTCATTAAGTGACGATATTAGATCATCTAGGGAGGAAATAAAAATCGTGATTCTCTGTAATATTCTTCAGTTGTTTTTCTGGCTATATTTGGGCAGTTCTTTTGAAATTTACGCACTCTAGTTGTTTTTACCTCTATTTAAGGGGGGGGGGGGGGCTAGGGTTTCGGCTTCATTAGCTAAAACTAGAACAGTTTCTCAAAATCGGTAAAGTATTTTAATTTTATTAAGAGTCTACGGGGTAATCCAAACATACGAGGTCAATAAGCTATTTTTTTACATTAGGTACTTTAAGGTTTATAAAATAAAAATACTATTAATAAACAATTGAAATATAATATAAAAGAGTAAGTGTAAACTTGCTCTTTTCTATTCTGGAATTCGAAAAAGAATTTAATATATTTTGCTTTAAATAATTGTCTTTACCAGGGATGCACAAACTTTTTTGGGTGAAGGGCCAAAAAATTAGAAAGTATCAGGTTGGGGGCCAAAGTAACGTAATGTTTTATTCATAAAAATACAGGATGCCTTTCTATTTTTATTTTGAGGTAATATGTACAAATCACATGTAACCATAATTACTGTACTCGGGAACAGATTATTAAATAAAAGTTTTTAAAAATTAATGTAAATGAATTCAAACATTCAAACAAAATGAGGTATAAGATTTCTAAACAATTAATTGCACAACATTTATATATATCAGTGAAGTGATTGGTCAAATGGCAAAAAAGAGGAATACTAAAATTTTTTACAAAAATGTGTGCAAATTATGAAAATGGAAAATAAAAAGGTAATTTAAAAGAAAAACACAGCATTATTCTCTAAATTACAACTTTCTTTATAATTTAGATAGTTTTTCTTTGATATTTTATAATGTAAAATTTAAAATATATATTAAGAGTTAAAATGAGAAATTCATTTAAAGAGCGAATATAAATACAGAAGAAATAAACACACATATAATAAATAGCAAAATCCAAATGCTGCGAGTCTGTACATCACGTTAAACCCTTGCGATTCAGAATTACTACTAGTCAATTTGGCTGGTAGAATTGTTTTTTTAACTAACCATTTACAAAATCTTATTAGTTAAATTGGCATAGTAATATTAAATTCATACATTGCTACATGGACAATAAAGAAAAGGTAAACTGATTAGTTTATCAAAAATTAGCATATCATTATTTTGTTCCATGGCATATAATTAAATATAAATCCTTTAATCACTAGTTTTTCTGCAGATTAGAAGATCTTTGTGAATTAAGGTAAAAAATCGTTATTTATTCATTTCCTAAATACATATCAACAATAAAATTTTCCTAAATATATATCAACAATAAAATAATAAAATTTTGATGATAAATTACACTTTATAAAGTAAAATAATTATTCAAATTGATATTATTAATTCTGAAAATTAATGCTTAATTAATAAATTTTTATTCATTCATTACTACTAGTCAATTTGGCTAGTAGAAATTGTTTTTTTAACTAAACATTTACAAAATCTTATTAGTTAAATTGCCATAGTAATACAGTACTGAACCTCTTATCCGGGAACCAGAAAACCGGGAATTTTTTCGTGAATTCCCCACCATTTTTGAAAAGTTCACGTTTTTTTGCCCATTTAGTAAAAATACGAATTTTTTTAAATGCCTTTAAAAATACGCATTTTTCCGTTACAAGTAACATATTCAGTGTTTATAAATCTAACAATTTAGTCTAAAAACGATGTTTTTTTAGGGGAGGGGGACGTCAACGTACTTGCAGATGAAAATTGGGGGAAAAAAAATCTCCAACGATACTTGAGAAAAATCAGACATTTTCTCTATTTTATTTCAATAATTAAACATGAAAGAAATAAGTAATTACATTCTTATATATACATTCATTTGTCTCATCAGTATTCGAAGACGAATTGCAACAAAAGTCGGACTATACGAAAGTTCGGAAAATTTCTAATACGGTAGATTCGGGACTTTTCCGCAATAGCTGATCGTGTGAAAATTAAACCTCGTTTATTTTTGTTATATATATATTTTTTATTTATTTAAGAGCTTAAATAAGGTAATAAGAATTTAAAATTGATATTAAGGCAACAAAAATTGCAACTGTGAAAATGAATTCTTTATTAAAATCGAGTTTGCAAAAGCGAAATCGTTTTACACGAGTATGAAATTTTCGCGTTTCTGCATGTAAACATGCTTCTTACATTTCGTTTTCCTCCTTTTAGAAATCATTTATTACTGTAAAAATGATTGATGATCAGATTTCAAGAAATTAATAATTTGATAAACAAGATGTCCGTTTCGGAAAGCATCCAAATGGTGCTACACCCGAACGCTGACAAAGAGCAAGATAGCGATGAAGACGAAAATAATGACATTTTGCCTGCTATGTCTAACGATCGTTGCTTTGAATTAACTAAAGAAATCAAAGCAGGAATGGTACAAAATTCTTTTATAGACGAAATAACGCACATAATGGCTGTTCGAAAAATCCAGCAATCGAATTTTCGGCCATTTCCTGATAAGCTATTGTTCTGAAACTTTACATATAGCTCAAAACCAAATGACAATGCTATATTCCACCATTTTTATCATGATTTGATTAGTTTCTGAAGTATTTCCAATAAAACAAAATTAAATATGGCGATTAGTTCCGAAAATTGCGACCAAAATTCAATAGCGGCGCTGCGATCGTATTTTTTTACGCCGATTTTTCGTAAGCTTTTTTTTTTACAATTATTTTTTCTTTCGTGTTTTCAAAATTTTATTATAATTCTTTTTTATCAACTATATTAGCGGGCCAATTCAAAAGGTTCGGCGGGTCAATTTTGGCCCGCGGGCCATAGTTTGTGCATCCCTGGTCTTTACTAAATTAACCCTGAATACTCCTTAAAAAATTGAATCAAATAATAATAGTACTCCTCATCACCTTAGTTTTACTTAATGAATTTTGCCATACCTTTTCCCTGGTCACATTAATTTATTCGAGTATTTTTAAAAGTATGTATCCAATCATAAAATAGAAATTTCTCGGAATGGTTTACCATTATGTTTCACCTTTCCACGGAGACCATATGTGTTCGTTTATCGTAAACATGGGCAAGGTCGAACTTTAGCCCGCCAAATACGAACCCAACTACCCTGCACAATAGGGAATCCTTATCCTTTCAAGGAAACGAATTAAACCCTAACCCTTCCCAACTAATTATCCACACTAGCAAGTGGTGTCACTTGTCGACTTGTCATGCAATTAACCGTACCGCACTCAGGTCCTAGAGGGATTCGTATCCCTTCTCTGTGATGTTTGTCGCCCACAGAGCCTTCTTTCTGTGAGAAACTTGACCAATACGCTTTGTCACGAGCTGCGTGTCCTCCGGGAGAAAAATTTCCTCTCTGCGCTCACCTCCGAACAGTTTCGCAATTCTCGAACTCAGTTCGCCAATTTAGAAAATAACAAGAGCTTTTATTCAAACTAAAATTATCTAAGCATACATATAGATTTATTTCCAACTTTCGAAGTTGAATAATTTCGGGGGTGGCTCCAGCCCTTTCAGCCACCCCTTGGCTACGCACCTGTACTTAATAGTTTACAATGACTCAAAATAACCAACAATTTGTTTTAAAAAAAAGAATTAATTATATGCAATAGAGAAAATTGTATGTGAACAGGTCAGAAATTTG
Source organism: Octonoba sinensis (assembly GCA_038502835.1). Taxonomy (NCBI): domain Eukaryota; kingdom Metazoa; phylum Arthropoda; class Arachnida; order Araneae; family Uloboridae; genus Octonoba; species Octonoba sinensis. The sequence goes on from CM076599.1 coordinate 127,277,171, forward strand.
GTTCGTCTTAGCCGAAATTTGTATTTTAGCCTTTGTCATATGCGTGAAATGTTTAGTGCAAATAAATAGTAATCCAAACTTAAAGAACAAAATGTTTGTTTTAGCCGTGATTTCATATTAACCGTGTTCGTATTAAGAAAGTTCAACTGTATATTATATAATAATAGTATTGAATTTTTAGCATCACCGTTTATATTAATCTATGCATCATGGATTTTAAAATGTTTCGGATTTTAGAGAATCTGCTGTATCTTTCTGCAACGCATTTTTTTCCCTGATGAAAAAGCATATATTGATGAAAGTATGTATTTACTATAAGGCAGAATTTAATAAATGTTAAACATTAGAACCAATGTTATTTAAGTATCTATGAAAATCCTTTTTTTAAAAATGTATTTTGATATAAATCATGTTTCTTCCTATTTCCTTTAATTACGTATCTTTTTGTTGTACTGCATGTGTTACTATATATCCTTTACAAATATGAAACATTACGTCTATTTGGAAATACCATACACTTTTCTATGCAAAAATTGTTTGTATAATCCTTGGCTGTATTCGTTTCCTGATGAACTGAAATCCTATTCTCTATGTGTACTAGGGAGAATGCAGGGTGTAAGCTTTCAAGATATTCCTTCAATTCTGAAATCTCTTGAGAACTTTATTTAATTGTTGATCATACAATTATGATATGTCTCGAGATTCACTCAATTGTTGATCATTCAGTTATGCGAATCTCTCAATTTTCTTATTATTTTATATGTAGTGTCAGGTTCAAGTATTTTGAAATAAATCCAGTCTAAATTGGTTCACTTCAAAACTTTTCCCCCTTTTTATTTTCAGTCCAAGCTCTCCCAAAAAGAGGCCTGCTAACAGATCAATTTTTCCTATGAAATCAAAAAAGAATCCGGGTGAGAGCAGGTGAGAACATTATGTTCATCTTTTAAATTAGTATTATTATTATTATTTAATTATAAAGTGTTAAATGCATACATGTTAAAGAACTCTTTTTGAACTTTTAAAAAAAGTAAACTTGTGATTATTGAAAAAGACTTTTTGAAATTTCAAAACAAATTTGAAGTTATGTCTGTAAATGTTATAAATGAAATATTATAATGTATTATTTTCAATAAAATTAATGCAAAAACCATATTTTTGTTACTTCATTGAATAAAACAATAAAATATCTGGCAAGCAAAGGAATTTTCCATTCATTATTTTTCCATTAAAAAAAAACACATTTTGCTCCTATTAACAATAATTCTTAGTTATTGTTGATGCCTTGTTAGAGCATGTCTAAAAAGTATTGCCTTTAAAATAACTTGCAGCATAGGCCCTCAAATCCGGAATGCTCGGACCGCAATCTTTCGGAATTTGCCGGATTTTGGGTCCTCATTAAAACAATTTTGTAAGTAGCAACAGAGCCCATATAATTTGCTCTGGAAGTTTTTATTAGCATTTTGCTCATTTGTAGCATTTTTATTATCGTATATACTCGCCCATAAGTCTTGAAATTTAGCACAAAAAACAAAGTAGGAGTAGGCTTACATTCGATTCAAAACATCGAAATGTCTAGACTTTTTTCAATATTTTTTAATCACTTTAAACAATAAAAAAAAGAAAGAATTCCGTCAAATTCTGATATGATTTTATATTTTCTAGCCACCAAATTGTGGTAAAATATCAGACTATTGGGAAAATGCGACAAACGTCGATTTTCAATTTGCAAATGTTCTGTATCACGTAAAAATTAGATCTCATTTTAAGAAATAAATATAATAAAACTATAAGGGGAAATAAAAACTGTAAATGCAAAAACGAACCCTTTTCAGAAAATTGTGAAATTTTTTTTAAAAGGCACATTTCCGATATTAAACATGTTCATTACATTTTATTTTCCTCCTTTTTAAACGCCTATTTCCAAAAAAACGTTGTAAAACATTTTCAGGTATTTATTTAAAAAAAACAATAGCTGTTTTTTATTTTTTCAAAAAAGTTCCGGATTTCAGGATTCCGAATTTGGGGTCTCGTACTGCATTTAAAAAATAGCTCAAAAACATTATGTACTATAGTAATAAACCAACCACGGAAGTTGATGATCTTTAAAACTCCTCCAAAATGCTCTAAAAACGCACCAAAAATGACCCGAAAAAATGCACTTGCCATTTTGAGAAACGCACTTAAGATCTGACAAAATTCCATTGAAGCATTTAAAAATATGTTTCTTGAAAATTGCAATAACAACGTCATTAAATGCCTTCTAAAATAAATGAAATGAAATAAAATAATAAAAACAATACACCAATAACTGGTAAACTTTATTTTGATAACTTAACGGTTTTAAATGATAGGAGCTTATTTGCACTGAGTAATTTTTATTATTTATTTATTTTTGCATTATTAAAAACTGCATACGAAAGTAAAAAGTAATTTTTATTATTTATTTATTTTTGCATTATTAAAAACTGCATACGAAAGTAAAATTTTTGTGTTGTAAAAATCTTTTTTTTTTTTTTTTTTCGACTCGGGCATAGTTAGGGTCAATTTGAAATAAACAAAATAAAGCACGGATCAATTTTCTTCAAACTCGCATGCTATCTCCTCCAATTAAAACTTTACCAGCAACTTTTTTCAACCTCATAGGTACTTAGATTTCTTCAATGTATCTTCATTAAGTGTCGTGCAATAGATTTATAGTTCTAATCTCGACCAATCCTTTTAAGTGTTTTGTAAAATTTAATGAATAAATCTTTCCAACCAAACATTTAATCATAAATTTATAAAAAAAAATGAAAAAAAAAAAAAAGAAACTAAGACATGAAAAAATTGCTTTAAAGAATGAGAAAAGTACTAAAAACTGTGGTAAATTTTTGTTCAAAAATGCTCTAAAACAGGCAAAATGCATAATCATCTACTTCCGGAGCATGCTATCAATAATGCTCAAATCAGTATACAAGTTGATTTCTGCTTGAGATTCACCTAAACTGGAACTAAAAATATTCAAAGGAAATAAAACATTAAAGTAGGGCTCAATTTTGCATTGCAGAAACATTCCAAGAAAAAAGAAACAAAGCCTCACACTCTCAGATTGAGCACTCAGAATCATCAAATAATGATTTTTAAATATGACAAATAATTATGAGTAGCCAATAGAAACAATAACCAATGTAGATCTTGACATAAAAGAAAATGCTCAATGCAATTAAATCCATAAAACTGAGTTCAGGTTTTGGAGTGACTGAATTTCAAGTTGTACACATCCCATGCTCTATGGGTATTTAAATTTTCTTTTAGCTTTGTAAGCTAACCTTCTCAAAATTTTCATTCTTCAAAAAAAAAAAAAAAAAAACCTTCATAAAATTTGCAATTTTAAAAATGTAATATTCACAAAACTCAAGGTTGCCAAATAATTCTTTGCAACAATAAACAAATATAGTACTCTCTCATATGTCATCTCTGTTGTATATCAATTTTCAAACATTCTGATCAAAGGTATGTAAAAATTAATGTGCTTTTCTACACAACCTTTATGCTGAGGCATATGTTATGGGTCAATATTTTCCTTTTCTTTCTTTCCTATTCTTTTCAAAACTTTTGTTTTGAAATTAATCTCATTTAACATATTGATGTACTTGCTTTAACATATGAATATTTGCAAGAAACCATAAATGTGCTTTAACTTATTCAGATCTGGCGGAAGAAAGAACTATTTCCTAGGCCCTCACGTTCCAAAGGTATTCATGCCTCTCAGAATACTATAACAAAACTTTTTGGATGTTTAAAAAATACAATTAAATTTTAAAGAACATCCTTTCATTGTAACAAAAAAAAAAAAAAAATCTATAATGACAAAAACTTTGTTAACTAACATACGAATATTCAAATTATAATTGAAACATTAAAAAATTAAATATAAGAAAATAGAAGACATGTAAGTAAAATAATTATTATTGTCTAAATCAAGGGTTCCCAAACTTTTCCAAGTAGGTCTACTTATATAATACCTAGCTTAGGAAAAAAGATTTGTTATCATGAGTGCTTTGCGGCATCCCTCATCTTTCACTGTGGCGCCCAGTTTGGGAACCTCTGGTTTAATAATGCGTTGGTATTCAGAGTCCGACAAAAATGTGAAAAACTTAGGAGCCAGCTATAATATTTTCATTTGCACCAAACATATCAGATTTTAAGTGCTGCTTATTTACATCACCAAACAACGCAATAAAAAGCCTTGCAGATAGATAAGCAAAAAATGTTTAAGGGTTAATTGCGGGTGAACTCTACTTTATTTTCTACATAGTTATTATTGTTCCAAAAGTAATTTTTTAAGCATTTAATTCTCAAATTCTGCTGTGAGATACTTTATTTTCTACTTAGTTATTATATTTTCATTTATTTTTCAAGTTTCTGCAGTGAAATACTCAATTTTCTATTTAAAGTAATAAAATTGAAAGAAAAGTTGAAAAAAAAAAAAAAAAAAACGAAGTTCAACTGCGATTTCAGGGAAAAAAAATCCAAAAATTGCGTTATTTTGTAAAAAGAATAAAGTTTGGAAATAAGTTCCACTTTTTGCAATGTTTAATGGACAAATAACTGTCCAAAAGAAACCCTCCTAGGTTTTGATCGTTATTTTGAAAATAAAAATAAAGTTCGTAGAAAAAAGTACCACTTTGGCGATTTTTGCATTGGGGATTTGTCTCCGAGGTTTGGCCCCGAAAAAGAAAAAAACCAAAACGGCTCCAACGCCAAGCTATGCGCAAGTTTGTTTCCCCGTGACATCATACACGAGGAAGAAGATAGGTCCACTGAACCAAACATTAAATTAATAATCAATTAATAAGAAATTTTTCCACCTTTTTTCAAAATGAGCTCATAAATCCTTTTCGGCATGGTTTCTACAAGTTTTTGCAAACAGCTGGTCTCGATTTTTGCCCATTCGGAGGAAATAGATCTTTTTAAGTCTGTAGTACAGTTGTCCTGCTTTCCACCTGCATATACTGCTCTTGCGAGTATGCCCACATGTTTTCTACCGGATTCAGGTCCGGGTTGCAAGGTGGCCAATCGATAAAATGCACACCATTATCCAGGAACCACTCAAAAGTGGACTTTGCAGTATGCACAGGAGCATTGTCCTGTTGGAACATGTAGAACGGCCCTCCAATGTGCTCTGCTTGTGGAAGAAAATTTTGTTCAAGCAGCTGTTGATAGCCTTCAGCATTCAAGCGATTGTATACAAATATTATATCAGTTTTTCCTGCGCATCCGAAGCCGGCCCACACCCTAACGGAACCACCACCAGCTTGCCTCTTCGAGAATATCTCTCTATCGTTACGCAGATCATGCCAGTAATATTGCCAGCCATCTGGACCTTCCAGATTGAATTTTTTTTCATCACTGAATATCACTCTATGCCAGTTTTCTTTCCAGCACATCACTTCCTGTGCGAATTTCAATCACTTTTCTTTGTGATTTTTAGACAATTTCGGAGCCGCTTTCCTCTTCCTGTAAACTAAAATGCCGAACTTCTTTATCATTCTATGGACCGTTGATTTTGATTTTGAGAAATTTGTTTTCTGGCCAAAGTGGATAAGCTCGTATTTCCTGATTTTAACTCCTTTACAATAGTCTTTCTTTGTCGGGGTGTCACTTTTGACAGCCAGCCAGATGATTTTTTCTTACCATAAGCACTTCTAAGTCTCAAAAATTGTTTACGACATTATGAGATCAATTTAAAAGTTTAGCTATTTCTCTATTCGATTTTCCACACTTCTTAAATGCGGCAATTTTCCCCTATTCAACCAGCGAAAGACTGCAACGACGACCCATTTCATTTGATTGCAATGTGGTGTTCAACTCCATTTAAATACTTCCACGGCAGCCCGCGTAGTCCCGCAGTAAGACTTAACTATGATGATTATGCAAATTTAATGGAAAAAAAACGTTTTGGTACAAGGATTTATAAAGGCGGACCTATCTTTTTGAAACGGCTTCAAAATAAAAATTTTCATAAAATAAAAAAGAATTATTTATTTTTAACAAAATGCTTTCTAGATAATTATAACGATTATTGCTGAATTATCTGTACCAAGAAAAAAGGAATTATTATCAATTAACAGTCGAAACATTGAAAAATGCGGGTGGACCTATCATTTCGATACGCACTGTATCTTATGTCTTGATGGTGTGTAGATGATCACATGATCCTATACAGCCAATATTGTTTGAGAAGGGGAGAAGGTAACGAAATGAGCAATCATTGGTGATGCAGCTTGGTGATTGAATGTGAACAAAGCTAAATACTGAAGGGAGGGAAAGCAAACATCTGCTTCAGGTCTGCTCAATAGAATCTTTTTCGCACTTGAAAAACTAGTTGCCAAGGCGGCGCCCGGGATTGGAATGAAATTGCAACGGTTATTCACCTTGAGCTCTTACTTAAATTTTCTACATTATTATATATACAGTGAAACCTCGATAACTCGACACCCCAAGGGAACACGAAAACATGTCCAGATAAGCGGGTGTCAAGTTACCGAGGCTCCTTAATATCAATTACTAATATCGGTCTGTATTGTTATTTACTTACCATTCAAGTTATAAAAGCCTATTCCAGTGAATGAAATTATCCCCATTTATTATTATTATTTTGAAAAGTTATACATTACAAATAAATATATAAGCATAGTACATCAAATCGGAATACTTCATGAGAAAAAATACGTAACTTTTGTTTGTTTTTCCCTCTGAACAGAAAACAAATTCCTCAACTCTATTAAGCTTGCTAATTTGCAATTCATTTTTTTCTTGTGTTCATTCAGTTTTCAATGCTTCGCGCCTAGACTGACAGACAACTTTGTCATCTTCGTCCGAACTTGATCCGTTTTCAGCATTTAACAGATTTGCAGTTTGATTTTATAGCTTATAAAATAATCTTCTAGAGGTGCTGAAGTGATCAGTTCAGAGTCAATATTCACATATTCCTCACAAATGGGGTAGTGGGGAGGCTCCCCAGGGTACAAGGGGAATCTTCCAGGAACACTTTCCAGAACAGAATTGATTTATTGACGAAGAAATATCACTGTAAAATTCTCAGAATTGTACACCGTGAAAAAACACCGGAAGAAAAAGTTATCAAGAATACAAAATGGAGGTCAACTTACAGGGGTTCCTAGAAATTGTATGTCGAGTTAGAGACTTTTTCGGCCATTGAACTTAGCATTGGGCCAACCATTAGGGGAGGAAAGTCGACTTATCCGCGTGTCGAGCTACCGAGGTTCCTCTGTATATTCTGTCATTTACTGCTGCTTAGGCTTGAAAATAACTTGAATTCATTTCCCAATCTGATTTATTCATCAATTCACACATCTTTTTTTTTTTTTTTTTCAGTTAAAAATTAACTCTCATACCACAAGATCTTAGATGAAGGAATTAATTTGGTTTCCTGAAATTTTTTCCATTAATTCATCTCAAGACTCGTTTGACGATGCACAGTTCCCAAATCGCTTCTCAACCGTTCTTTGCATGTTTTACTGTGTGAGAAAACTGAGATTTTTAGCTGCGCTATCGATCACGCATTAATCAAAATGCTTTAGAGCGAGATTTTCTTTCGATTGCACCTTGAAATCAGTGACAAGTTTACGTGGACTTTTAAAGATGTCTAATAATTGAATTGAATTTTCTTAATTTCTACAAGGTATCAAGGTATAAGTTAAAACTTATATTTTGGGATGCATGCCAACATCAAACACTTGCTTCGCTGAAAATTTGCGTGCGGTGCGTTACAATCCTTTTACACCCTTTAAATATTTGAATCGTTTTAAAAGCAAGAAGGTATTTTCACATATGCTACCTTATATAGTCACATAAATTGAAAGAACCTAATAAAGTGATTTTTATTTTGAATACATAATGCATATTTTTTCCGAAAAATTTCTGGTCCAGTTCCGAAACGTTTTTTGGCTCCTAATCGCTTATGAGACGTTTAACAAAATTCCTACTTGATGGCGTTACTATTAAAGTGAAGGTCAAAGTTCAAGTGACTTTTCGAATTTACTCGGCGCGGCATTTAGAACATACGATAAAATTAAGTAATAATTTTAATAAAATTTGTCAATTGTAAAATAAATAATTTTTATTTTAATGTAAGTTTTAATAGTTGTTGTGTGCTTTTTAAAACTTAATTTTCTCTGATATTTAGTTATTTCTGGACATCGAATTGAATCAACATTAACCAAACGGAATGTAACTGAAATTGAATCGATCTGAACACGTTGAATCTTCTTTTACTTGTGTTTTCTCCTGCTGACAATCGCATTAAATTTGTTTAAATAAATTTCGTAAACAGTACATTATTTCTTGTTTGTATGTTGGCTATAAATGTGTGCCTCACAATAATATCCCTGTCTTGTTACGCAGGCCATATATCGGACCAGTCGGTTAATAGGGCCGAAATGAAGCTGTTCCGATATGGTCTGAATAACCTGAATCGACTGTACTTCAAAAAGATTATAGAGCATGTAAATTTCATTCCTATTAACATCATTTTTTTACTGCCAGATTAATACATTGGAATGAAATTGCAACTTTACCTAATTTTTTAAAATTGAATTTTATATCAAATAAAGTTTGAATTTTAGATATACGTCTCGTAAGTGCCTTTTTGGGTCAGTAACTTTTAGGCAATGTATAAGATAAAAATTACTGTGATTAAACAGAAATAAGAACACATTTCTTAAAGATCCATGAACTTTATGTATGCAACTTTTGCATTGTAAAGGAATTTTAAATATTTTTATGCTTATAAAAGCAGACAGAAACTTAGTACTACAATATTAAAAGTAAAAATTGCAATGTGTAAGAGATACAGATATGTAAGAAGCTAAGATATGCATATAAGTGTTTCGAAGCTGATACATGAGCCCCTTCATCAGTGCAAATATGGGGAAAAAAGGTCCACAATAGCCAAGCAGGAAAGTGAACAAATGAACCTAAGCCAGATAAAAACATATACCTGGGCAATCAACCCGAAGCAAAGATAGCGCTTTATGGAATCAAACATTAATTGTAACATAAACCAGATATGTGACTCACTAAGGAAATGAAACATCATGGTATCACAGCAAAAAGTTGTAAGCTGAATAAACACACTTATATTATAAACATAAATTAATCTACAACAGAATTCTCAAATACAAAGAAACAAAGTCTAGTAGTCAAAGCTTAATTTCTAACAAAAAATGTGTAGAAATCCTACATTCTTCAGAACTTCTATTCATACATAAATAGTCAGAATTCAATCTAATCTAAAAATTCAGTGTAGTTTTTAAGGTAAAAAAATGTTTTTGAGCATTAACTTTTAAAACTGAAATAGCTATTTCATATCTGCTAACTTTTAAAATTTATAAAAACACTTATAATAAGGTATGAAGTGATAATAGCTAGCCTAGTAAAATAAAAAAAGGGGTTGTAAAGTGTCAAAAGATAACATAAAGAGCAGAGAATAAATCAAGGATATGGTTACCTTCAATGTTTAAAGGAGTGAATAGGTATGACCGTGAATAAATAAAGAAATAACCATGAGAAGACTAAGACTATTAATACACAAACAATAAGCATACTACTTGATCTTTTGTTTATATATGTAAATATACAGTGTTGTTCCTAGTATGGGTGTCATCTCCTGCCCCCAAGGAAAAAACCCCCTTTTTTTTCTTGTATATACTTACAATTTATATTACTTTTAGTAGCGCAAAAAAAAAAAAAAAATCCTAATATATATATATATATATATATATATATACATATATATATATATATATTTTTTTTTTTTTGGTGTAACATGTAGTGAACTACTTTTATTTTCAGTTATGATACATTGAAATAAAACCAGTAAAATTGTATAATTCAACTATATGCATTTTTTAAGAACCTTCTTAAGAAAACCATTTCTTAAGAACTAATTTTGGGTGTCTCCCCTAAAAGGGGAGCACCCGGGGCGTACCTTCCTCCACCCCCCCACCCCCCCATAGTAACCCTACTGATATATATTATATCGAATTATTTGATTAATGAAGTTCTATGATCACGAAGCGTTACTATCAACAACTTTTAAGACTTTTTTTTTCACATGTTTAACAATTATTTTACCATATTTGAAAAATTGCCCAACAGGCAATTGTTGAATTTTTACAAATTTTAAAATTATATATTGAATGAAACTAGAAATAGCTGGATACAAATAGTGAACTAACTACTTCAAACTTTTGTAATTTATGCATGTTATTTAAATTTATTTATTTTTGGTATTTCAATCTTCAGGATGGGTGGTGTAAAAGACACTCGATCGTCTTATTTTGTGGTAAGTATTTTTTCTATTTTTCTAGTGAGACTTATTATTTATAAAGTTCAATATTTAAAATATGTGTTCAGTGTTCCCACGGGCTATAAAAAGGCCCTACTTTTGAGATTGGCTTATTGGGGCCCCTCTAAATGCCACATTTAGTAAATAAAAGCCCTAAAAATTAATCAAAGACCCTATTTTTTAGTATTCCTTTAGTCATGTGAATAAAAATACACCATGTTAGAATCTTAAATGTAAACTTCAGCCATTGCTAAAATTGATGGAAAAAATTGACCAATTTGATTCCCAATAAAACTAATCTTACCTAATAATTCTATTTTTTTGCCAAATATTCTCAGTTATGCTTTTTTTTTTTTTGCAAGGGCGTGCTACCCATGTATTATTTTGAAGTTTTATGTTTATCAATTAATTGTATATTTAGTAAAGAATGTTCACAAAAGCTTTTCAATAATAAGTGAAGTTTAAAGAAACCATAAAAAATTAAAATATTTTTCTAATGCTTATTATTAATAAAAATAGAGCAAATTTAGTCAAAATAATTTAGTTAAAAGTGCGACCAGCAACCTGGCAAAAAGTAAACCACTGTTATTTTTTCTTTCCTGTGAAAATAACAATCGATCCAAAAATAAAAGCATCAAAAATTTTGATATTTTCAATGAAATCATTTGTAATCTTTTCTATAATCATTAAATATACAGGAAAGGGAGAGTATGAATTATATGTAACTTTTATCTAAGTAATATACCAAATCTATATTTTTAAAAAGGCATTACTGTGTATTATTACGTAAAGTGGCCCTAGATATAGTTATAAATTGGCTTGAAAAAGACCCTATTTTTTAACCTGCTGGGACAGTGGGAACCATGGTGTTGTGTTGTAAAGTTTGTTGTGCATTGGAAGCTCCTGGATTGAATACACGCATTTGTGTGTGTGTGTGTATATATATATACGGGCAAACAAATAGAAAATCATGAAGTCCAGTGTTTTCATTGAAAAATTGGATGACCCAATAAGAATTCAGCATTTTGGCTGGCATTTTTGTGCTGAATTCGAATTATGAGAATTGAAACTCATATCATTTTTAATAAAACAAGTTCATGGTTTTACAAATATTGTTCATTAAATAATCATAATTCAATGCTTTTATTTGACATTTAGACAAATAATAATTTTTAATATCTTAGTTGAATCTGATACTTATGTTATCATTGAAGTCTATGTTTTTAAGTACTTCTAGTTAAGATTTTGCTACACTTATAAAAAGTTTGTGTAAAGTCCCAAAGGTGATTTGATAATGAGACTCTTAACTGTATTATAAGTAAATTTTACTTTTATGTTTAGATTTCTTTCTAATGTAATTTTTATGTGCAGCATCTCTCATTATTTGGTGATTGAAGATGTTTAATAAGATCCTCAAGTGTCTTAGAAAATTACTTGTAAAAACTTAGTTAGAGTTCGAATCTTTAAAAATATTTTATAAGTGCATGTTTAGTTGTAATACATAGATTAAACAAAATGATGTAACTTTTCTAAGTAATTTTTATGTAGAATTTTACTTTCCAAGAGTAAAACAAAAAAGAAACTTTTTGTCATTTTATTTAGTGTTTTATGTTTGCTCCAATTAATTTTTTTTAATACCTTATTTTCAGAACATGAATGATGAAGCCATCGTGGCTGAGTTCGAAGCAATGGATGTTTGCATGGAGCCAATTAATGGTGTGGTGCAACCCCCTGTCTTCCCTCCGGAGAACAAACCCCATCGTAACACGAACAGCTTGCAATTCATCCTCAAAACAGTTCTTAAGGCAATCAACAAACATAACTTTGCATGGCCGTTTCAAAGTCCTGTGGATGCAGTCAAGCTCAAGCTTCCTGTAAGATTTTTTTTTCTTATTTATGGGTTTTTATTTTGTTTAATGTTTTAGTTTGTAATAATTTTATCTATAGTACTGACTGTCTGTTTGTTTTATATAAGAATGAAGTGAAGGACCAATTTGCTATTTATAACAAAAACAGCAAACTTTAAAGAAATAAAAAGAAAATAACAAAAAGTAACGGAGAAAAATGAGTCATGTTATTGTTGCCACTATTATATAGTTGTATTTGTATGTGGTTTTATGCATTGATTTGCATAATATGATTTTAATGTTTGTTAAATAAAAAATTAGAAATACAAAAGAATAAATGAGAAAAATGATTCATTTTATTGTTACCATTATCATAGAATGTGGTTTTATGCATTGGTTTGCATAATACAATTTTAATGTTCGTTAAATAAAAAATCGGGTAATAACACAATCTTTGACATTCTGAAAGATGTCTTTACCCGTTTCTGATTTCATACTCGATCAAATAAAATTAACTATTATTTGAATTACGAAGTTTGAAATTTTATTTAGTAACACATGCCTGCAAAATTTACATTTTACACTGATAGGGAAAGAAATTGTCAATACTTTTGTCTTGGTAACATTTTTAAATGATTAAAGTTTCAAGATCAAAGGTTAATATAAATGTAAGAAGAGTGATTTCAAAATGTGAAATGTTGATGTATTAATAACCGGGATAACCATTAAAGTATCAAGATCTGGCTATTGTATTAATACAGCCACAAGTTCATCAATTTTTGAGAAATTATTTTTCTGCTCTTAGGATTTATTTGTCAACCATTCTATATTTAAAATGTGTCTTCGTCTTAAGATGTAATTAACCTGATTGCAGACACGTACATAATTTCTCAGTATTCAAAGCCGAATAAGGTAATTGCAAGAAAAAGTTCAAAAGAAAAAGTCTTCATAATGTATATATATATTTGTAAAGCTAAAAGTTTCTGCATACAAGGTAAAAAATAAAATTGCTTTGTTGAGTAAAATGTTAAAATTTGTTTGCTTACTTACCTACTTGTATAATTTGCTTCAAATTTTGACTTCTGATGTTTAATCATTTTAATATCAAATTTAAATTTTTTTGCTCTCCAAGTATAGAGAGCCCCCTATAACAGTTATAGAGCTCTATCAATGTAATTATCAAGTTTCTCCTGAAGTGGTGTGTGCATCTGTAATTGAGAAGAGCTAGAAAGATGTTTTTCATATATTTGGCTCAATGCTTTGCTGTTGGGGTATTAAAAATTGCCCACATGTTAAAGAATCCGTATTTGAGGAAAGATTTCACTGTACCTATAATTGCTCAAATTGATAGTTCCTGCATAATTTTTAATACTTAATCAGGGTGTCTTCAAGTCCCGGAAGTCACAAATTTAGAAATTGCTCACGAAAGTAATGTAAATGTCATTAAAATATGTTTTCCGTCACATCAGACGTCCTCCTCCCAAAAGACATCAGTTATCTGTTAGACAGGCTTTTAAATATCTGAAATCTGATCTGCACACTGCACAAAATACCGGTTACCTGGCAGGTCAAATTTGATTCTTTAAATTCAATTAATTAAAATGTTTCGAAGATATGTGCATTTTAAACTTACTATGTATTTGGAATCTGTAGTTGAAAAATTTGTCTAGAATGTACAAGTGTCAAACAGATATCTGGTACATATGCATTATATAGGGGACACCGGATATCCAATATCAGGCAGAGTCAATATCCCATGTATTGCCAAATGGTCCCAAAAATATCACAAATTTTCACTTCTGAAAATCTATATACACCCTGTTAATGTATTTGGATCATATTGATCCCTATATTAATAATGTATAAATTATTTATTTCATAGCTGCCAATTGTTCGGAATTAATCAAATTAGGTCCGATTTTAAAGTTATGGTTCCGGGAATATGATTTCAGATTGAAATGTTCCTATTTTAAGCTTATTAGAAAGTTATATCCCCTTTTAATTATAAAATCTAAAATTGCGTTTTGTGCTCAAGTTCAGGATTTAGCCGAAACGTTTTAACCACTCCAGATTTGTTGAAACTTTAAAGCCACGCCTACATATCTGCTTTGTTACACTATGATGTCAAGACTTCCGATCAGCATCCGGGTAGGAAGAAAACATGCTGGCACCCACATCTGAGGTCTGCGTGCATTGCGTCTCGCCTCCAATTTCAAAAGGCAGCTTCGTTGTGATTTCTTATAACTGTAACTGGACTGTAAGTTTCGTTTGTTTATCATGCGGCACGCGTTTCGATTTCAATCGATGCTGGTGAAATATGTCGAAATCACAAAGAATTCAAACTTTTCGCGGTAATTATACCAAAGAATTTGATTTTTAAAAAAATGAAAAGGGCAAATTCTTATGCATTTTGCTGTACTTGTAGTGACATTAACATCAGACATGGCGGAAGAAGCGACATTATTGCTCACACTAAAACTGCAAAACATGTACCAAGGTACAATAACGTTGAAACTTTGTCAACAATTAATTTTGTACTGACTACTTCAGACCTTAGTGCTATAAGAGCTGAATTGCTATTCACGAATTTTCTTCTAGAACACAATATTCCTTTATCTGCAGCTGATCATGTTTCAAAATTATTGACTACTATGTCTCCGAACTCGGTGAAAGTGAAAAAATACTTGTGCGGAAGAACTAAAACGAGTCATTTGGGTGCAAGTCACTCCACTAAAAAAATTAACATTTTAAAAAGTAACCCATTTTCTATTGCTACCGATGGGAGCAATGACTGTTCAAATAATCAAATGTTCCCATTGGTTGTTACTTTCTTTGATGAAAAAGCTGGGCAGGTAGTGTGCACTCTCTTTTCTTTGCCAATTTTAAATGAAGCAGGTAAAAATATAGCAGATTTATTATCCACTGAAATTCATTACACATGGCATTCCATGGGAAAACTGCTTATCCCTCTAAATTTTCTTTCAAAACATTTTATTGATATGTCTTCATTTAACTTTTAAAACTATATACTTTTATTTTTTATTATTGTATAAATTTTTTTAAAAAAATTGGCCTCTTCATTGATTCTTGATTGCAAATATTTTGTGAATATTTTTGTGTTCCTATTTTTTAGGCATTGTGTTCCTATTTTTTTCTCAGACAGGTTGGAAGCTATGTTATTTCATTTTTTTCTTTGTATTCTCTTCTTTTAGGATTATCATAGTATAATTAAATACCCTATGGACTTGAATACAATAAAGAAACGAATAGAAAACTGTTATTACTATGATGTAATTGAATGTATCAAGGACTTCCAAACAATGTTCTATAATTGCTATCGTTACAACAAAGCAGGTGAAGTAAGTATTTTTATTTTGTGTATTTTTAGCTCAAAATAATCTCAATATCTTTGTGGTTTTCCTATAAACGTTTTTGGAAAAATTGCTTAATAAACAATATTTGTCTGTAAAAATATGTCAAACCCTTGCAACAGAATATTTCATCAGGGTCAGCACACCTAAAAAACTCCTGAAATTCTCTTTTTTTTCAAGGGCCCTTAAAACTCTCGATTTTTGCTTTTTACTCATGATTTTTTCACTCTACTTCAGAAAAAGGGTATTTTCTTGGATAATTGTTATAGTAATGTGAAAACAAAACCTAAAAATTACAGAATTGTTAGGAAATTTTAAATGTTAGGAAAAATTCACGGCAATTTGGAAAAAATCTGGGATTTTTCTTTTTCTTTTTTTTAAATTTTTTTTTCTTCCAAATTTTCAAGCAATCCTTTCTTGTAACTATTCAGTAGCTACTGTGATAATATATTCCCTACCTTGAAGACTGATTTTAAATTTCATTAGCTTGAAAAAAAAATGTTTCTACAATTTCTTTGAGATTTTATACCACCAATGTTCAAAATTTTTAATCTTTTTGCCTCCATTACGGAACTTGACCTTTTCTCATTTAACACATTTGATAAACATAGCTAAAAAGTAATATTTTCCAGTGATTTAACAAAAATTACAATTTTTGTTGAGCAAGATTAAGTAAATACATTCATCCTGATGAATATTAAATATTCTTTACTTTATTGTAAATTAAAAAGAAATCGGCTAAGGGAAAGTGCGAGTAGCGATTTGAGACTAGCTCTTAGCAAGCCATAATCCTAGAAGTCTTCAGCTTGTCAAAAAGAAAAAAAATTTCCACGAAAGTCACATTGAAAAAATGAGGTAAATTATCATTCTTATTTTCAACTAAGTAAATTTCTTATACTTAATTTCATTAAAAGACAATTTACAATACAATGCAGCCTATGTTCTGTAAATTGCCATTTATATGTTAGTATTATTGTTAATTATAATAGTTTATTAATTAATAATAATAGTCTTTTTGTGAAAAATTGTTGTATTTAATCACTTTTGACTTTGGTTGCAAAGGATAAGATGTATGTAGTAATGTGATGGGTGGTTAGTGGTAAATCACTTTCATGCTGAGTGTTCCGTAGACAACTGCGGGTTGGGAACCACTGATATAATATCATGTCATTGCAGCACGTTTCGTTTTTATGGTTAACACTACATGCTGTCAATAAACTAACGTTACCACTGATAGGAAATTATTTTTAACAAGACGTATTCAATGACAATTTGTTATGTTATTAATGTTTTGAATTATTTTGATATTTTGAAACAGTTTTTGGGCTTTTGATTGTATTTTATTTAACAATATAATACAAATTTAAGAAGTAAAATTATTGCATTTGTAGGATGTTGTTCTTATGGCTCAAACAATTGAAAAAGTTTTTGTGAAAAAACTTGAAGAATTACCACCTGAGGTAAGCACATAAAGTTTAACCTTTGATACTATTACATTTTTTTAAAAAAATTGTTACATCATTTTGTCTTTCTATGTGGATTTTCAATTTTTCTCCCCTTTTATTTTAGGAGGTTGAAATACCAATGCCTGTAAGACCTGTTCCTGGCAAAGGAAAAGGGAAAAAAGGAAAGGGTGCTGGTCGGCCAAAAGGTTTTTACTTTTGAATGAGATTTATTTTAATAATTTGCACATTATTACTGACCACAATTTGAAAATTAATTCGTAAAAGAAATCATGGGAATGTCTGTAAAATAGTTCTCCAACTAAATGCTTCCCAACCGGTGGTCTGTAAGAGCCCCTGGGGTGGTCCGCGAAGGAGTTTGGTGACTGCTTATAAAAATGTAATATTTTCCCATAATTAAATCAAAAACTTTGATTTTCATTGACTAAGATTAAGTGTTCTGATGAATATCAAATATTTCTTGAATTATCCTTAATAGAATGATTACAGGGTGGGGAGACGGCACCTTTATCACTTTTTCAACCTTTCTTCTATTAGGCTCAAGAAATGTAAAAAGTTCATCTAAATCCACAGAAAAAAGCTTAAAACTGTCAAGGAATAAGGACCCAATCAATAACCCCTATTTACCCATACATCTTATTTTTACAATGTTTCTATGCCTCGCAACTTGTCCAGTTTTTCCCAAACTGTTGTTATTCTCAAGTGCTTAAATGTCCTTTTTGAAAATTTCGGTTAATTTCTATCTCCCCTCCCCTACATTCTGTAAATTAGCATTTACTGGGTTCATACCTGTCCAGGGTTGGCAGGTTTTAACCGGTTTAAACCATGGTTAAAACCAGCTTGTCAAAAACCTCCCTGTCAAAAACGTCAAAAAGTGTCAAAAACCTCATTTGTAAAAAAAATTATCAAAGAAATGATTTAGCAGAGTTAGATAGACTTTAGTCAATAAATTTTAAATAAAACAGCCTAAATGCATTAAAACTGCTGAGTATAAACTACAAAAATATATTCCTGCTGTAGCACAGCCAGAATCTATGCCTGAGAGTGATTTTATTGATAAGAATTGTTTTTAAAAATCAATTGTTTTTTAAGTGCACAAACACGGGTTTCTGTTTTCTGATGCTGTAGGAGGGTTTTTTAAGTCCTGAAACACATCATTTGCTGTGCCCTGCCAGTGCATTCTTGAGATATATTCTATTTGTAGAATATTTTGTGAATGTGAATTGATAATACAATAAATAAAAAGGTGAAAATTCTTTTAATAGAAATTGTCACGCTTATTTAATGAATCATTTTATTCTGAATGCATACTTTTAATTACTTTCAGCAAGGATGTACAGTTAATAAATCCTTAATTATATATGTAGTAATTAAAATTGTGTCGGTTTAATCTAATATTTAGCAGAAATAAATTTAGATTTTTAAAATTTTGTAATTTTTAAAATTTTGTATGTATAGAAGCTGAAAGTAATTCATCACTATTGAAATCTAATGAAGGTAAGTACTTTCCCCAGGATAGTGCATATTCAAAGATGCTTTCCTACCAGTACAAAGAAATATTGACACTAAAACAGCTTTTCTTAATTTCCCCTCGGTATTCTTGTCAAATATGCAAAAAATCCACACCAGAAAAAAATAAGTGTAAAAAAATTGAAAATTCATAAACAAAGAAAAATATAAATAAATATTTAATTATAATTCAATGATACTAAAACTAAGGAACATTATAATTAAACAAAAATAATGCTGTATCTTGCTATTATTAAAGCCTTCTTTTTTTTATTTTTAGCGTATTTAAATTGTATAGGGGTTTTTGACGGTTTAAACCGGTTAAAACCTGGTTTAAACCTATGTCACGTCAAAAACTAGTTTTTGACGGCAAAAACCCAACCCTGTACCCGTCATACTTGTTCATCTTTCTTCTTACTTTCCTAATAATTTTTGTGTCCTACTTTTTCATGCAAACTTTTTCCTTTTTTTGTTGCAAATGTTCCTACTTTGTTGCATGCATTTTATTTAATTTCGCACTTGCTCAATAAGAAAATGAAGAATTTTTTTTTTTATTCTTTACATATTTTCTTCAGATTCCGTGAAACTTCTAATGGACACTCCTCTTTGGCGGATAATTTTTAATTCCCTGGCAGCAAATCATTCACCTAAGCAAACCCTCTCTTTTGAGGCCACCTCTCTATTATGATCAAATATTTTTCTCCTGCTGGTGTGCTCTATAGAGGAGGTTTACTGTATATACAAAATTCAATTTGTAGTTTACATTCATGAGAGGCAAATACTCTGTGAAAAATTGATAGTTCTGAAAAATGTGTAATAATGTGTGTTTGAGTTTCTTCTTTGTTTGCCTTGATAATGCCTAGAGAAAATGTGTCCATGCTTTAAAAAAGAAACAAATATGTTGACATTACTCTCTTTCTTTTATTGACAGCAGCAGTTGATGCAGCATCTACTTCACTTAATTCAAAGTTATCTCCAGCTAGTTCATCTGGAGGAAAGAACTGTGTTTCGCCTTCAACAGCCACAGGACATCTACCACCTGCTCCCCCTCCCACGCGGACAACTGCCCCTTATACCATTCCAGGGAGTACAAATACACCCACCACTTTGTCCGTCTCATCACCTTCTGCATCTCCTCCAACGCTCAGGCATTCCAGCTACTCATCAACCATCGATAGTCATCATCATGCACCTCACTCCAGAACTGCAGCAGCAGCTAATGAAAATCTCAAGCCAAGTACAAGAACACCAGATAGTGTCACTGCAACTACACCTACAAAGGCATGTTTGCTAGTGCTTCTTTTTAGAATGAAAATAAGATTCAATTTGTAGAGTTGATGGTGTTAATAGTTAGAATCGAGTTTTTATTTGAATGATGGTAATTTATTTTTTCTGTTTTTAATTCTCTCTAAGTCATTACTGACCACTTAGATTTTGAGTTGATTTTCTTAAAAATAACACTAAAGCTGTATTATTTGAATTTGTGCCTGTTTTGATGCAATAATTTAATGTTAATAAGATTTCTTTATGTATTCACTTTGTTTCTCATTATTTACTATTTTATTTCTTTTTGACCTTTTAAGTAAGATTACATAATTTCATATCAACTCAAATGTAATAGTCATATTTATGAACCATTAAATGTGTAGCCTTTCATAGCATTCAACTTGCAAGTAAAAAAGCCTTTATTGCTGAACAAATATTTTGAAAAAAGTGAATTTTTTAGCATGATTTGTGTTAATTTTCTGAAAATATTGGAGTAAAACATTTTTTACCCAACCCACGGACGATGCCTCAATGCTTCTCGCCCTTCTGAAACCTTTTTTTTATAGAAGTGTTAAATTAAGTTTTCATACTATGAAATGAAAAATTCAAAATATTCTGCAAAATAAATTCACATTCATTTTGCAGTGATATTTCCAGTGCTAATTTAATGCTGCCAATGTTTTTGTGCTATCCGAAAATTCTGTTACTTAGTTTTATTTATTATTTTTGATTAGGATTGGTCCATGCATTCCATTTAGATCTTTGTCTAGTTATGTGCTTTTATCATAAGGAAAAGGTGCTGCCATTTTAAAAAATATTAGATCAAGTACAACATCTAGAAATCTAATGTAAAATTTAAAAATCATAAAGAAAACTAAAAATACAATTTTCTTTTTGATGTGTAAACTTCTTTACAAAAATGCTAGAATTAAAAGAAAACTTTAATAAGAGACTCAAAATTGAACACTATAAAATGTTTAATATTGTTTATTTAAACAATATTTCATATGCATTTTAGAGGATTCTTTATAAAAACTATTTTGTACTAAAATTTAGGTATTGATTTGTGTCACATTAGTTTCAAATTATGCACAGAAGTAAATTTTTATGCTGATGACAGATTTAGAAAAATAAGAGGGGGGACGATGATATTTTGAATTTGCTATTTGTTTTAATTTGAAAAACCTCCTCTACAAAAATCTATTCTTCAAATTTCATAGATTACAATATTCCTGGCACATTTTGTAATGCAGAGTCGGTGATCCATGAACTCAACTTAGACGTCCACGGTTCTAGCCTGCTAAAAGGGCAAAATAAGTATTAATAATTGCAGTTGAGTCAATCACAATGAGGGCTTGGGGAAATAAATTAGAATCAATATATAACTACAAGTAATTATATATCAATAATAGTTGAGAGTGAGGGCAGATTGCAGCAGTGACCTTCACTAGACATAAGGTACAGATTGAGCGTGGGGTGAGGAGAGGGATGAGAACTCACACCCTGGCAAACAAAATAACGTCAACAATACTCTTAACCTCGAAATTCAGTCTTGCTGATGTGCGGATATACCTGAAAACCAGATATTTCATTCGTTTGCATGATTGTTTTGGAGAGCATTTATATACTGAGGGTATTTAAAGGGCATTTTTGAAATTTTAATTTTAAAAAGATTTTAATAATAATAATAATACAAAAACTTATAGTTAAATTCTTTGATAAAATTTGAACATTACTGTTTCTCTGTAACTTTTCTAACCACTGGATACAGAGCATTTTTGGGGGGTGGAGGTGGGGGTCTGCTAAATTGGTATGTTTTTTGGTGGGGTCAGTGGTGGCCTGGACGTGAAGAACCTTCTATGTAATGTGTCTTCGATGTAAATAGCATTAAAAAATTTAAGAAAGAATTTCCTCCAGGTGACTTTACATTCTATTTTATATTGCATTATTCAGACATTTAATTTTGAAAAATTTGAACAGCTATATCAGGGATTCTCCATCAAAGGAAATTCGGGCCCGTTTTCACTCTTGACAAAATTTCAATTGATCAAAATGAACTCTTCACAAAATTCCAATCAGTCAAAATAGATCCTTAACGAAATTCCAAGCTACCAAATTGTTATTTTATCAGAATTATGTTTTAAATGAGCGGCAAATAACAATGAAAAATATGTTTCCACTATATATTCAAATTTGAATTTTCACAAAATCTTGATTTTTCACAAAAATCTTTGAAATTTATAAAAACTGGACCCTGTTAAAAATGCTGGATCAACCCTTGTATATGTATCTAATATGTACATTGATTTTTTCCTTTTCCATTTGTTATTTAATTGGTACATTTAATAACATTTTTTCTTTTTTCTCTTAGTAGTTAAGCTTCATTACAATATTTTATTATCTTGAAAAGAAAGATATAATTTGGAATACACCTTTTATCTTTTCTTTTGTGTTCTCTTTACTATAAAATATTATTGCAAATTTGGATATAAACAGACAAATTATACAGTAGTTTCTGAAATTCAAATTTTGTGGCATATGTTGTGGTCATTTTCTGGGTAGGATGTTTTTCAGTTGATTGTTTTTGTATATTTAGTCCTTTTACTTATTCAAATTGGTATTTATTGAAACTGTTAAAAGTTAGATTTGTTTCATGGTTATTTGCAGGCAAAAAAGGGTGTCAAGCGGAAAGCAGACGCTATTATGCCTACAAATGCTGTCGTAGAATTAGCAATTCCTCCAGCTCCACCTGATAAAACTCCCAAAATATCTACAAGACGTGAAAGTGGCAGACCAATTAAAAAACCATCAAAAGATCTCCCAGAAACACCTGTAATAGTTGAGGTAAGCACTGGTTTAATATATGCAAAAGCTTTTGTTGCAGGACAACTGAGCATAGGTTGAAGAAAGGTTTTGAGTGCCAAGATCCACATTTTTTGTAGTGTCTGCCAACTCTCCCAATTCATTTGGGGGACTTCCGAATTTGGATACTGTCACCCAAACTCCTGAATCAGTATAGATATCTCGAATTTGTATCAAAATTTTCTAAAATGAGGCTTTTTAAATAAAAAGTTTCAGAAGAAAAAAAAAATATCATAAAATGAAAGAAAGAAAGGTGATTTGAAAGCATCAAAGTCTATGCACTATGGATATTGTTGCAAAGAATAGGATTGCCAGCAGCACTTTATAAAAAATCAGAATAAGATCGAGCGGGGGGGGGGGGGGGGGGGCTTATGCTGTGACTGTGAACACAAATTTGAACCAGCAGAGATGAGGATGCGAACCAAGGTTTGGCATATTGCAAATTTCTCAAAGTCACAAAACATTGATACATTTTGTGTACTCCTACAGATTCTGTTGAACAATGCTTTGCTTTCAAACTTGTATATGCTTATATTTGCAATTTCTTACATGTCCTGAAAAACAGATAAAAAGTTTTAATATGCGGAACTTGTACTGTGTCTGAATTCATTCATGAATTTATTTAGAAATATTTGATGTATGAAAGAAAGCTATTTGTGATATCTATTAAGAGATAATTATTAAAAAATCTTTCACTTTTAGCTAAAAGGGGGAAAATGCGTGACACCCATTACCTTCTAATTAACCTTACCCAAAAAGCTTGACTTTTACTAACCTTTAAAAAGAGAAAAGACATTCTTGGGACACATAGATCCCAACCCCATGTTTTATTGGTAATCGGTTTTGCATCACATGTCCTCTCACTCCTAAGAGAAAGGTTAAATTTTAGAAGTAATAAATGTCTTTTTGGGTGATTAGGCAATAGTCATAATTAATCCCTTCCATATTGACTAATATCTCTGTTAAGTATTTACCATAAACTAAAATTGTATTTACATTGGGGGGAGGGGAGTTTCTTCGCCATTTAAATTTTTTGAGCTGATCTTCGAGTGCAAAGAGAATGTACATATAAAAATATGAGAATTTTACTTTAACATTTTTTAATTTTCAGTCATCTCTTTTTAATGAATCTGATATCTGCAATACTATATTTGCATTCTATAGGCCAAAAGCTTTAGTTTTGTTCAATGTTTACTGTTTCCTTTTGATTTCTTATTTTTTAATGATTTATTTTGTCTTTGTAGCCCAACCATTCAAAGTTTAAGAAGAATAAAATGTCTGAACAGATGAAATATTGTCACATAGTTCTAAAAGAATTATTTGCAAAAAAACATGGGGTTAGCATTCTTTTATATCATATTATTATGAAATATAGAATTGTATATACTCATTGTGTCAAAAAATATATTTCTGCATTAAATATATTTGTTCTCATTTTAAAAATTCTAGGGTTATGCATGGCCATTTTACAAACCAGTAGATGTCAAGCTTTTAAACCTACATGACTATTATGACATAATTAAAACACCAATGGATTTAGGAACTGTAAAAGTAAGTGTCATAATGGAAAAAAATGTTTCTTTTTCTTGTACTGAGAATGTTCTGAATGTTAAAAATTTCATTGAAATGCTACTTAGACCAAGCATGATAATTTTTCTAAAAATTTAGCTACTAAGAAATAAGTTAAAAGCTTGCTCATATCATAGAATTTTGGAATATTAACATATAAAGAGTTTATGCAATTTCCGTGTGATTGACACACATAAGACCTACCCAACATAATGCCTAGGAAAAAAAACCTTCAAAAAGCTTGCAGCAACATAACATGCAACTTTAACATCCACAGGTGATAGCCAACCTGATATATAGTTGGGGAAATGTTATAGAAGCACAATAATCAATCCTTAAGACCCACACTCCAATTCCCGAACCTAATGTATCCTCATATTTTTAGGCACCAGTGCTGAAAATCAAGGCTACCCGTCTGTTACTTAGTATTTGTTGAACCATGTACCCTGACTTACGTATGTTTTGCATTTCCGTGATTAAAAAACATTCAACTTGCTACGAAAATTGGCTATGAATTGTAATTTATTCACATTCAATGGTTAATTTAAATTTGTACTTTAATATTTAGCATCTGCAAATTATAAAAGATAGGGTGAGTGTACCCGTGATTGACACCTTTAGAGTGATTATTTATCACATTTTCAATAGTTTAATCCTCAGAAATTATTTTTAAATATATGTTTTGATAGACATTCAGGACCATATATATGTTGAAGTTTATCCATTCAGTATTTATTTAATTTTTATTTTATACCCACTCGATGCTCCAGAGTTTGACACTGTATTAAAGTTTCAATATGTAAAGTATTTTCTTGAAATAATCTTAACGCTGCATACAATGTAATTTTTTTGTAATATATATTCTTAAAAACCTAAAATAAATTCATTTTAAACACTTTTTTATCATACATTCTCTAAAGACATCTAAAAATGTTTAACTGCATCATATTTTTTTTTAATTTTTTTTTTGCCATTAGAGGGCATAGCTTTACCATCAATCTACACTGTGCTCTTAATGGAATTTCCATTAGTTGCATTTTAAAAGTTAAGTACATACATCTAATAGGCCTAGAACTAACTGTTAAGAATTATTGTCGAAATTAATTAAGATATAACAAGATTATACCATTGGTTCACCTTAAATCTCGAAGGAAGTAAAAATATTAATCACTGGTGCACTCACCTTACCTTCATTTTAAGGCTTTATTTATCTTTTTTTTTTTTTTTCTTTCTTTCTTTTTTTTTTTTTTTTTGAATTTTTAATTGTGTATTTATTTAGCTTTTACGATTTCTATATCTTCTAAATATTTCTTTTAATATTTTTTCTCTTCTACTGAAAAATGAAGTGATATCCTCTTAGGAATTTTTTCTCAATATGCTTTCATTTAAATTTTCCATTTGTATTTGGAAATGCAAAAATTGCTTCTACACTTCCCTTCAAATGAGTGATGCATACGTGGTTGGACATGTTTTCCCACCCCTGTTAAGGATAGATGCTACACATGACGCTAAGTCTACTAAGCATTGTCGAATGAAAAGACGTGATCCAAAATTATGACTAACAACAATTGAGAGGCTAACGTGGGGAAGACTGTAAGTCACAAAAAGTAAATTTTACAGAGGAAGCCCGTTTTACAAGGCAGAAAACGAGTATTTATTTGCGTAAACTCTTAAAAATGTAAAATATTTTTATGAGCCATTAATTTAACGAATTAGCTTAAAAACAAATTGAAAAATTAATTTAATTACAAAGAACAAAACCATCTTTCCTATGTCAGTCTCTCAATTAATCTTGGATTCTATCTTCCATATTTACTCCAATGTATCACAGAAGGTGATGAAGTAATATTAATTATTTCTTTTTTCTTCATATTACATAAAATTAATCACATAAGAGTTGCTGTAGGTCTCTAATGCCAGAAATTATCAATTCCATAAAAATAGAAAGTCATCGATAAAGTGGCTATTATTCATACACAAAAAAAAAAGTATCCATTGAAACTAAAAGCCCCATTGGACACCGGCTACAATACATATTTATTATTATGATCCCAGCATTTATCATTAGTTTTTCTAGGTATTTACCAGTTTTTATACGGGAAAAATGCAACCCTATGCATATTATAAAACTTATTCAATTAGCTCTTTTGTTTAGTTTTCAAACAGCTTAATTTGATTAATCAAGTGAGCAGAGTACTTTTTCAGCATCTTTAGAAGTACATTATGTTATATTGTTGCTTTGCTTATATCAGTTCGAAATTATGTGCCCCTTTATTGTGGATTTCTGCATCCTATGTATATTGAACATGTGTGGATTCACGCATCACCCTTTAAAAAGTAAACAACAAATTTATTTATGTTCTTTTAATGTATGCATCTTTTTTCAAATTCCTCCAAAATTTTTTACTTTTTCTTCATCAAAAGTTCTTAGCCTTTTATCATATTAAGTTTTTTCCTTTGTAAAGTTGCTTTTTCTAAGCATTTTATTTATTTCTTTTCAGAGTAAATTAGAGGATAGGCAATATAAATCACCTTCCGAGTTTGCTGCTGATGTTAGGTTAATATTTACAAATTGTTACAAGTATAATCCTCCTGATCATGAAGTTGTGGCAATGGCAAGGAAGCTGCAGGTAAATGCATTTTTGCTCTTCTGGGAGAGAAGACAGTGAAGTGAAACTTTATTATTATCCCCCCTCCTCCCTTGTTTTAATTTTAATGTTTACATAAATACATGAAAATATCCAAACATTAATTGCAATTTACATACATCAGTTGCAAAAGATAACTTTCTTTACATCCTTAAAAACACATTGCATTTGTTAAAACCTAAGCTTATCAATGGTAGTTCCTGCTTTCAAAATTTAGAAGTTCTGCAAGTGTTACTATGTGCTAAAACATGACATGTATTTATTAATGTTTACATGTATTTAATTGTAGATGCATGATTTAATATGTGTATTTAATGTTTTTCTTTATAATATAACAGTATTAAAATATATGTTGAAAAAAAAAAGATTATATTGATATGATGTGACAGATAATGTAAAAAAATATGCATGTACATATTCAACTGATGACACATATTTTTCTCTCTTTTCTATGTACAAATTCTTCAATAACTTTTTCATGAAAGTTTTAAATTTTATCTTTCAGACTTGTTATTTCGCAAAAACAAAATATGTAGCATAAAGTAAAATATCAACAAGCGTCAAACAATCTGTTGTTTATGGAAAGCTGCCGTACTTTTAGGAGAAGCACGCAGGAGCTGAGAGTGCCCAAAGTGGCCAAAATTTTCAACTTCAGTTATTTCTTAACTTTTGTCATGAAAGCAGATCATTTGTGTTTTAAATTACGGAATAAGGCAATATTTTTTAAATGTTAAATACATTTTGAGTCATCAAAAAATGTAGCCACAATGGCTTTTTTTTAGACTCTTTTGTAATTGTTGCAGTGCAACAGACTACTTGGAAATGCCTACCCCGCCAACCTCATACATCATGCCGAGCTTATGTACTGAGCTTTTCAACGAGCCAACTGTGAAATGTGCCGCGCTTTTGGAATTTCCCCGGCATTTGAGGCCACACAGGAGAAATGCTTCACAATTGGTTTACAGCCATAAGAATTAACTTACCGATAACTCGATGTACATTTGATTGCTTAAAAATGTATTTTACTTCATTATTATTATTTTTTTTTTACTGCTATTGTTTTTGTAATAAAATTACTGGAGGTGCTGCAGCTATACAATACATATAGACAAGCCGCCACTGTAAAGCATAAACTTTCTTTCAAAGTAATATCAAAAAATATATCAGTGCATTGTATTGATTATTGCGGGGAATTCAGCTCTTATTTTTCTGATATATATATTTAGGAATTGTTATTTTGATTTTCTTACATAATTTGGCAAGTTCATTCCTTGTATCACCTTGAATGCAATTTTTGCTTTAGCATTCAACCTGAAAGCAAGATAATTTAGGGGGTATTAGGCTTAGTTGTTTAAGCTAAAAGTTCTAATTTTGTGCCTGCTTTTTTTTTTTTTTTTTGTAACTTACGCTTTTCAATCTATTTTCGTTTTTAGCTTGTAAAATTGAATATTCTTCTACGTCTAATGCCTGGAATGATCCAAATATTCTGCACTATTCTTAAAACTGTTTTCAATTTAGTGTGAAAGTTGAAGGAAATCATTTTGGAAATAATGAAAATTAATATTGTCCTGCTTGTACAAACAATTGGTTCCTTTTTTTTTTGTGATCACAATTTTTGTAAAAGATACGTTATGTGTACAAAATGCTTTAAAATAAATTGCAATTATTTTTCCCCAGGATGTGTTTGAAATGAGGTATGCTAAAATGCCTGATGAGCCCTGTCCAATGGAAGTTACTCCTGCTGGTACACCTGTAAAAGAAGAAGTACGAACGCGCTCCAGCTCTGAATCTTCATGTAGCTCATCTAGTGACTCTGATGAAGAGAAAAGGGCAAGAGCACTAAAATTGCAAGAGTTGCAGGAGGAGGTATGGCACCATTGTGCAAGATATTAAAGTTGTTGTGCTATATGATAAACATACAAAGGATTGAAAGTCCACACAGTAAAAAATATAAAAAATGCTAAGCATTGACCTTTCATACCCCATATTCTTCTATAAAAGGAAATTTTTTTAACAGACCTTAAGGGTAAATTTCATTTGAAAAGAAAAGTTTTAGCCAGGGAAAATGCATAAAAGGATGTTGAAAAATAGTTCATGTTTTTAAAATGTTTTTTTTTTACTGTAAATATAGCTAATGCCTATCAGTTAGAGCAAATAAATTTAATCTTGATTTTATATTACCTAATAGCTTTTTTTTCTTTTAAGATGCATGTTTCATTTTTATAAAACTCTGTTAAAATGTATTTGAAATAATTTGAACTCTAAGCAATTGAGAAATATATTACATATGTTAGAAATTTGGTGTTGACATACAGGAAAGGTTAACCTTATTTAGCTCCTGTTAAACTTTTTAAAAATTAATGTTCTTAATTCTGGTTCCTTGATGAAATTGCGTGTCATCAGAGATTTGAAGTGAAGAAAAGTTGTTATTTGGCTTTTCTCTTCAATTAATTATGAAGATGCATCAAAAATCTGAGAACCAAATTGTGTATCTTTTAAAAATTTAATAACATAAGCTGGGGACATTATATAGTTTCTGCAAACTTGAGAAAATTGCTTTTGTCAGCTTAAAAAAGGCGGTAAAATTTTAACTGCACTAGAATTCCATATTCCAAATACTGTTACTCCTAAAGCTTGGTTTTAGTTGAACAAGGTGTTCAGCAAATGTTTGTAATATTTTTTTTTTTTTTTTTTTGGTTGCTTCTTTTCACTTAATACATCAGCAGCTGTTTGGTACCACTCCTACTCATTGAAGTACAGTATTGTACGGTGTTCTCTAAAAACAAAGTGCATAAATGTGTGTCAACTATTTGTACTGTACCCAGAGGAGAACCTATGATCCTCCCCCCCCCCCCCAAAACCCCAAAATTGTTGGTTATGTTATGTAGCATATATTCCTTCCTGAAACCATAACATAATTTCGTTCAAGTCGAGCCCCCCTCCTCCCTGAAAATTTTTTTAGATACAAACTTGGTATGAACATATATACAAATTCAGAAATTCTACTGCTTCTCTAGTATCAAATATTATGAATTAAAGTAGGATATATTAAAGGAAAGATAGATTTAACTAGATTCCTTCTGAAAAATATCAGTTGTCTGGTTAATAAGATTTTTTTACCATCTGAGTAGAACTGATCAGATCTATCAAAGCTAGCGAAAACAGTTTTTTTTTGTTTTGGCGGTATTAATTATTCAAGGCTGTAAGTTTAATCTACAGTACATCATAGCAAGTAACAAAGCTTTACTCAATTCTTTTAGTTTCCTCAAATATCAGGGAAAATTATCGTTTTCATTATCCAAACCAGCAAGTGTCCGGAGTTCCTTTTGTGGAATTTCTTTTTGTTGAGCTTGGTCAGCTTGATTGCTGATTTCCCATTGTTTGAATGCATCCATTCTCCAATTAATAAAAAAAAATCACTTTTGTCTGTGTTTAGAAGATATTGCAATTTTAATAAAAAGACACGTGTTAGTGTTGATGCTTCCGAGAATCCGCCATTTTTGGTTGTGTTCAAAGATTTGGCCTAACACCGCTCTCCAGCCTGCTGAATTTATGGTTCGGTACTGTGCATAATATTGTAATGGCGCAACAAGGGGGGCATGAGGGGGAATGCCCCCTCACCCTCGTGTCATTTGGAATTTTTTGAAAAATATTTTCTTTACTCAGTAAAAGAACAATATGCACCTTGGAAAAATAAAGTTGTAAAAGCATTTTAAAAAATAAAAGCGGGGGTGGGTGATTTTTGATTAAAATTTTCACCGGTTGCAGATTATATTACTTAAAGAATTACGCTATTTTCTCTTTTCTTTACCCCCCCCCCCCCTCCCACATAATTTTCTGATTTCATCATTATGATGCTGTCATTTTATATGACAATGCTGCAGTGTAACTCAATTAAAATTTTAAAATCAGGGAAATTTTTGGAACTCAGCCAGGGAATTATCAGAGATTTTTTTCTTCTTGGACTCTGTTTACACCAATGTAGTAGCCTGTGAATCATTGTCATAAATAATAGCTCAAGTTATTGTATACTGTTCTAACATTTATATTTATTGTCATTTTTTGTCTGCTTGACTGATGCGAACTTTTCAAAGTATTCACATTCTGTAAATTAATTTGCTATATATTCTAAATGATGCCAAAGTCCATGAACTGTAATTAGGAACTCTTCAGGCTCCAGTTAAAAATACTCTGGTGAGGGATTATGTTTGTATCCCCTGGTTCCTAAGGGCAAAAAAGAAATGAAAGAAGTGGTTTGTTGAATGGTGTGTGCTTGCACTATGTGCTATCTATCTATAGCAGTAACTCTTTCTATTGTTTTATTGTTTACTTTTCCATTAATATTATATATATTTATCTCTCTTCCAGCTCAAAAAAGTCACAGAGGAAATCAACAATCTAGCCAAACAAAGTAGTCACAGGGATAAAAAAAAGAAAAAACGAAAGAAGAAAAAGGTCAAAGATGAACCACCTGATCCTGTGAAGGAAGAGATTGATGTTCAGACTGTAACTCCCACATTGCCACCACCCTCATCTTCACCTATCTACCCACCACAAGCTCCTCCACCTCCGGTTGAAAAAAGTCAGCCTAAGTCTCAAAAGCAAGGAAGGACAAAGAGTGCTGCTGCTGCAAAAGCTGTTAACACTCCAAAGCAGACAAATCAGAATAAGCGACAAAGAGCCAATAGCAAACCCCGCAAAACCAAACAGCCCCCAGCGCCTCCGCAGCCTCCAGCTCCTGTTGCTCCAACCATCGATAGTGAAGAAGAAGATAATAATGCTAAACCAATGTCATATGATGAGAAAAGGCAGCTGAGTTTAGATATTAATAAGCTTCCAGGTAATTCTTGAAATTGACTGGCAAGTTTCTATCAGCTAAAAAATTAACAAATGCTTGAGTTGACAATACTTATCTTTATTTTTTCAATTTATTCAGTTAATTACTTGTTTACTTTTTTATTTGATATTTATTCACTGACACACCCTGGATTTACTTGCGAAGGAGGGACCAAGGTCAGAACTAGGGCTAAACCGAACATTGATTTTCCCAATTGTAGGGTTCCTTGTGTCCTTTGTCTGATGTAATTGCACCAGGTATCCAGCTTTAGTGTTTGGAACCTGTGAATGCTGCTATATAAGAGAAGCATTTTACAGGTACTTTAAAAACATTTTGTAAATCAATCAAACATATACAAATAACATTTCACCAATCTTAAAATTATTAATAATTTTAAATACTGGTACCGTTTGAGTAGACATATCAAATCTCTTGGGTGCTGTAATGGTGATGCTTTAGTGCAAATGGTTAAAAACTACAATATCATAATGCAATTGATGAAAATCAGATAATGCAAGAATAGATCTAGTTTGTGAAAGTAGACTGCATGTGTTTATTAATGATGGTATTTCCACATGCTCCTCTTATTTTGTTGTTCATCACATCTTTATTTACTTTCAAGCTACATTTATGCTATTGATTTTTGATTACATTAATTTTAATTTTCTGATTGTTCCCTTCACTATTAGCTTATTATTTCATTTTTCTTTTACGTTAGAAATTACAAATTTCGCCAACCCCATTTCGACACCAGCTGAACCCCTTGGGGTTTGAGAACCACCGGTTCAAAAGGCTGATCTAAATTATGAGCTATAAACTTCTGAATTTTTCTTATTTTTTCAAACATATGTTGGTGCCAAGTCAGGACCCGTGCTAAGCATTCTTCACGGCGCCAAATGCTACAAAATTGTAAATTCAACTGAATAAATTCCAACTTGGCGAAAGTAAGCAAACGGAAAATTCTCCAAAATTTGCATCGGTAAAAAAATATAAGTAAGCAATTACATTTTGTTTAAAAAAATTATACTTTTACCTTCTAATTGCAGTAGAAAAAAAAATCATCAATAAATTTTTTGAAGTTAGTCTTTGGCCAAAACTTGAAATTTGCCCAACACTTTAATGTATCTAATATACTGGCTAACAGTTTGAAGTTCCTAGTGCAGGCCTTACAAGTTTTGCACTTTTATCTTAACTGCTTCTTTTTTTATTGATAAGTGTTTTCCTTTCTTTTACAGGTGATAAACTAGGCCGTGTTGTACATATTATACAGTTTAGAGAGCCATCTTTAAGAGATTCCAATCCTGATGAGATTGAAATCGATTTTGAAACACTAAAACCTTCCACACTACGTGAACTAGAAACTTATGTTGCATCGTGCTTAAGGAAAAAGCCACGTAAGCCTTATGGTAAATAATTGTGTGTTAAATGTGATATTTATCTTCTATTGCAATGATATTGTTTCAGATTAATTAAATAATAGTGTTAATGACTTTAAAAAAAAATAAGAAAAAGTTGCCCCCCCCCCCCCCCCCAATTACTGTTAAGATGTGTAATATATTCGCTCTATTTTTGTGACTCAAAGTTAAATATCTGAATCATCCGATACAATCAAACCTTGTCTTTATGTTTAAATTTAGATACAATCAAGATTAAGATGCAATTAAGATTAATCAGAATGTGACACAGTGCAATTTATACATAAATTCCTTTGAACAAGCTAAACAATTATTTTTTAAAAAATTAAAATCTGCCCTATTTTTGATAATTCAAATTCTGATTACTCATTTTTTTAAACATAAAAATATAGAGTAGTGTACCAAACAAAGAAAATGGAAGCTAAGACTTACTTACAGGTTAAAATGTTGTATGTTTTAAGCTTATTGAAAAGCACTGGTATATTAATTGGATACTGAGAGGCAAATGTAATGATCTTATTCAACCTAGTGGATAAAACTTTTACCACTTTAATAAATTTTATGTTTCTGACTATAATCCATGGATAATTGCTGAAAAAGTTGACACATATGTGTCACGGTGGATTATATGATGAACTTTTGAAGTAAGGTTATTTAAATGATTGATTTTTTAAAAACTGATCTGGGATATGGATGATCATTAAAATACTTCTTTTCATGAAAAAGAAAAAACTTTTTGTATTAAATCACTTATAAATTGAAAAGCAAAATTTTATACAAAATAGCTCAAAATGTTGAGATGCTTTTTCATGCCAAGAAGGGAATGTTTAGTTAAATTAAAATCAGAGTTATTTTAATTATTGTTTAGTTTTAATTATTATAACAGTTAACTTTGTACTTTGTTACTTTTAAATATTATTTTTTATCTGAATGTAATAATTCTCCTGAACTCAACCTCTGTCATGCGAGAAACTTAAAAATAGAAAAAAAGCAATAGACAGCAATATTTGGGGAAATTTTCATATTTCCTAAATTTTCTTCACTTTGTTCAGAGTTAGTTACATTCTGCTTTGACATGTTGAAAATTTTGTATATTAGCTTTTTTTATGTATTTCTTACATGGTATGTCATGCATAATATTAGTGTTTTGCTTTAATTGTACGTTAATCTTTTAACAACTGCTTTCTGCTTACGTGAATTTGTATTATTTTGTAAATAGTACACAATATAAAGCATATTGAGCAAAAATACAGACTTTTTTTTTCATAAATTGATTTGTGGTATAATGCAAAAGAATACTACACAATATATCATTTGCATATTATATGCAGCTACATATTATCTACTGACTTTTCTTTTTAGCATTTTGAAGTATGCTACCCATGTTTTATGCAGTATTAATAAAAAGTAAAAAATTGCTTTTTTTATGTATATTTTTATGAAAATAGGAATTATAAGACATGAAATTATAAGAGTTCAAAATATTTATCAAATTGTCATGCTTTTTAATTTCAAAACAGAATTTTCAGAGAGATTAATTGATTTCATTGTCAAACAGATTTTATTCAGGAAGTGTATGTACATGTGTAAAAGTTTAAGTGACTGTAAAATGCAATCCAGATGAAGTAGGGGTGGGGATGTCACATATATATTATAATGCATATGTGATTACTTACCATCATATTTCTGTTGAATGTATCAAATATTGTCAAACTCTGGATATAGGTTAACATGGGTAAATCAATGTGAATGATCCTTTATTGTTTTCCTATTTTTAAAACAAATATTGTTAATGAAAAATAAAAATATATCTCTTATAATATGGAAAACTTCCCTATTATTAGTAATAAATTGAATCAATGTGATATATTAAATATAGTTTTCCCAATTTTCATTGTTTCTTATATTTTAAGGAAGGAACAAAGGCAGTGGTAAAAATAAAGAAATGGATGCCAAAGAAAAAAAACAGGAGCTTGAAAAAAGATTACAAGACTGCAGTGGTCAACTACATTCCAATAGCAAAAAGAGCAGTAGGAAAGGTATGAATACATGTCTTCAAGAAATTTCTGCACATGATCTGTATGCATACAACTTTGTTATTTAATAATTTTAAAAGTATTTGCTTTATACCCAACATGAATATGTATGGGCAGCAATGATGAAATGCTAAAATTTGCAGCAATGTTGAAATGTTTGGGGGGGGGGGGACTCGTAACACTTACACTTAATGTTCAGTAACTTCGGTGTATGAAAAAGGTGTTAAATAATTATTTATTACTCATAGGCCAACTGTTGGCCAACTCATTCCAATGTTTTGATCTTCATTCAAATATTTCCAAAATTTTTGATCTGCTGTTTCCAAAAATATTATGGAAATTTAAAAAAAAAAAAAAAAAAAAAATGTTTTGTTACCTTTTAAAAACCATCATTTCATTAAAAATAAAAACATTAATTTCACGAAATTACACTGATGAAATCTCTGTTATCTTTCTGAATTGAAAGTTTCATATCTAAACTTAATGTCTTACTAATTTCTCCCTAAGCCATTGGGATAAGCAAAATGTATTATACTCTATTTTTAACCGACTTCACAAAGGAAGGAGGTTATACATTCATAGTGTATGTATGTCGTTTTTTTTTTTTGTCCACTCATAACTTCGCACCGGATGAAGCGATTTTCATGATTTTTTTTTTTTCAATTGATCGAGGGTGGTTTCCCATAGGTCCTGTACCTTCGGTTGACCATATTGGATAAATAAAACAAAAGTAATAGGCAGAAGTGTAGTACGTTTTTTGTTTTTTCGTCCATAACTTTCGACTAAATGCACCGATTTTGATCATTTTTTCTTTAATCGATAAAGGGTCCTCTAACTCAAATATGGCAAATCAATTTGACTACAAAAAAACGTTACGGGTGAAAAATAGGTATTTTTTATTTTAATTGGAAAGGCTTGGCTTGATTTTTCTTTGTTGGGAAATCTATTTATAAATACAAAAGTCATTGTTGAAGACATGTTTGTTGTCATAGGGTTATAATATTAAAAGAAATTACAGCAAGAGTTTGCTGAAAGAGAAAATTAATACTATCAGTTTGTTTGCTAAAATCGACTTCAAAGGGAAATTTATCATACAAATGATTGGTTTTAGTGCCATTAATTCAAAGAAGTTTTGCCCTTTGATACGGATTTTTTTAAAATAGAGTATTTATATAAAAAATGTATTTACATTAATAAGAATAAAATAAAATTTTTTTATAAAAAAACAGAACCGACTTCAAATTATAAATTGCGCTAAAAAGTGAAAAATAAATTCAATCTTTAAACAACATCGATGTGACTTTTAAACATAGTTTTAGAAGTCTGTGCAAAATTATGAGTCTAATTACCATTATACCTTGCTACCTCATATTGGAACTGTTGCTAATTCTGCGAAAATAAATATATTTGTAATTGATTCAGGATTACAAAAGATTTTATCTATCCTAATTTTGCACCGACATCTAAAACTATGTTTAAAAGTGACATCGATGTTGTTTAAAGAATGAATTTATTTTTCACTTTTTAGCGCAATTTATAATTTGAGATGTATTACATATTGAGATGTATACAAATATGAGAGTATTTTTTTCATTTTTTATAAGGGAATAGAGGTGTTGATTAAGCTTCCCCCCCCCCCCCCCCACCCATGCCTTAGTTTCATAAAATTTTAAGTTCTTCCGAAAAATTTTACTTGCATCCACAATCACCCCTGGCTAAAGCCTAAGTGCCATTGATCTGAAAATGTCCTTACTAAAAGTGAAGTTTTACGTTACTAATGTGTTATAAGTGATATTCATTAATTTTATTATTATTATTTTTTTTTTGTTAACATTTATTTCAGATTCTGATAGTTCTCATGTAGATGTAGTTGGAGGAACAGGTACTCGTTTGAGTGCAAGTAGTAGCAGCACTTCTGATAGTGACAGTAGTAGCAGCAGTAGTTCCAGTAGCTCATCAGATACAAGTGATTCTGAAAATGGTAATTACGTCTTTGACAAACCTGAGAAATTTCTGCATTTTAACTTTCTAACCTGTAAATTTTGATGTTTTGGTTATAAAAATGTAATTATGTAAGCAGTAAAAGTATTTATATTGCAATTTCTTTGCTTTAGATATTAAGAAACCAAAAGTGGAAGAAAATCAGGTAATATATTTTATTTTCCTGAAGTATGTTTGTTATTCTTTCTCCCTTTGCAGGATGACATGACAACAGCATGTTTGTTATTAATAATCTTTTTTTATTATCCTGTAACAAGTATCGGTAAAGAGTTTTAAAAGCCGTTCAAGTCTTTGGTTTTTAAAGAAAAAAAGCTTTTACATATACTTTTTGATTGAATATGTATTTCAGCTACTGCTTTCTACTATGTTATTTTTATGACACTTCTACTTTTCTATGTGGTAGATTACGAAAATTAAAATAGTTTCAAACTTACTCCAAAAACTGAAGTTGTAATGAATATTTGCTCATTTAGGCTGATTCCAAAACGCCGTTCACCCGCTACAAACCCGCTTGCAGAACAGAACTATGAAGTATTCACACACGTACGTGTCTACACAGGCGGTTTGCACGCCTCGGGTGGAGGCGTTCGTGAGCGGGCCGGCGCCAGCAGGGGCGTTGTGCCCGGTAGCGGTAGAACAGCGAGACAAACGCCAATGATCAGTTCACCCGCCTCTGTCGTACGATAAATTTCGTCTTTTCTGTGTATTTGTTATTAATTCTGTTTAGTGGTATACTGTTTATTATATCACCGTATAATTATGTTCGTCACAGAAAAGTTTATTTGTGAAATTGAGGCTAGGATATAAAAGTGTAAAGAATACTCAAATAGAGAAAATAAATCTAAATGCTGGTTCGACGCAGGAAGGAGCGTTTCCTCATCATTGTGTCTTGTTTAGTAATATGTACCCTAATCAATCCTAACAGTGAAGCAAAGGACATTCTGTAATAGTGGGAAAACTTTTCCGGATAGTTCCGGTGTTCGCAAAATGTTAAATGAAATTGCATAATACATATTGGATTTATATTTACGGACCAGAAAAACAAATAATTTTATCCAGCAATTTTTTAAACCATGCAGTCAATGCAAATTGATTAACAAGCTAATTTATACTCTAACCCCATTTTTTGATCAAGTAAAAATTCAAAGAACAATACATTTATCCTTACAGATTAGATTTTTGTACTTAATGCTCTATTATTGATAAATAGAAACATGACTGGAGTCCACTTGAAAATTTACAATAACGCACATGTTCTACGAGCAATACGTCCTATATTACAAACTGTAAAATATTTTTTTCATGCATTTTTATTTGTTTCAGATCAATTAAACTCTAGGCATTAAGCTTTACATAAGAAATATGTTAGCTGCGAGTTCACTGTCGCTATCGATTATGTCTCTTTTATTTTAATGAAATTAATTGAAAATTTATTTCAGTAACTAGAAAATAAATATAGCCATCTCTGGGGCTCGAAAATTATATTGCCCAACATGCCCGGGAATATAAAAATTCTGATCGGCCATGAATCTTCTACCCTTACAATGCTCGGTAGGGCATGTAATTTTTCGATCAAATGTTTCTTTCCAAAGTTTATCATTTTGTATTTTATTGAAAAATAACCGCATCCTTACTGGAGCTCAAAATTGACATGTTAACCGTCATGCATATCAACAATAAAATTGGTAATACAATTAAATTTTGCAATTTTTGACTTGTAATGACCTATTATATAATATTTATTTGTAATTGATTCAGATTAGCATTAAAGTAGCTGATTCAGATATAAAGCTGTTAGTTTAATTTTTGTCTGATTAATGTTGTACAATGTATTCAAATGTTTTTATTAATATGCAATAAAACAACTTCTGTGCGGGCATGTAAAATTTTTGTTCGAGCATGTATTTTTTAGCCAAGCATGCCTAGTAAGGCATGTAAAAGTTAAAAACATTTTTAGTCCTGGCCCTCTCTTACCCTCTGTCTGCATATATTATGGATATGTATTTATGTTTGGAAAGTTTGTTGGAATAAAACTAACTAAGTTTTACTTATTTATTTGGTTTTGTTTTGTAATATGAGGTTTTTCTTTTTCTTTTCATCATTATTCTACACCCCCTGCTTTTATTACGTTACCCAAAATGTTTGTTTATTTATATACTGCTGTGCTGGAAGTACAAATAAGTTTCTGCATTTTTATCTAACATTTCGCTTTTCTTTGTAAAAGAGCAGTACATTCCTTATACTTCATCCAAAGTATAGGTCATTGCTAACCACTACTTTTTCCCATCTTTCTAGTAGCATACCAATGTGGAGTAAGAAGATTTTTTTTTTTTTTTTTTTTTTTGAGGCTGTCTGCGAATCGTACCAATTTTCGGTATCTTCATATAATCTGAAGTGTTGCTCAGGCAGGCCATGTGCCATCTATTGGCACATGTGATGTAAGCGGCAATGTCTGGAGAATCCTGTGGGTAGGGTAGGACTTCCCAATTGAGTGTTACCAAGTAGGATTTTGCTGTCATTGCAACATCTGATTGAGCATTATCATGCAGGAGAATAGTTTTTCTGTATCTGGAGTAGTGGGAGCATTTTACCTGGAGTGCTTGGCTCATACTCATTAATTGTGCTCAGTAGAAAATGAAACCCGAGTAATGGTTTCATTCAGTTTGAGCAATTCATAATACACAACACCAAGCTGATCACTAAATATACAACATGAGTTTTTTTGCCATGAATATTTGACTTGACACATACATGGTCCCTTAAATTTTCTCTTCCTTTCTTTCGGCTATCGTAACAGATGCGTTTTTGATCACTAGTGACCCATATGATGCAAAAAAACTCTTGTTTATGCCTGGCAAGCAGAATTCCATCTATAGAAACTCCATGTTCTTCATTTCTCTGCTTCTGATTTCATTGTTTTTGAATTACTCCTTACGTAAGTGCAACTTCTTGCATTTGACACAAATTTTCTTTGAATACTGCTTTCAATTCTGTGTCTTTGTTCACCTTTTCCTTTGTTTTTGACATCAAACTCAACAATCTTAAGCTTCTGAAACTACTCACAACAATTTATTTTGCCTTAAACAGCCTCACTATATGCTTTTACAAGCGATTGATGTACCTCAGCTGCTAAATTATAAAAATAAATAAAAAGTTCCCACAAGTGACGCTTACTCGGCCTTAAAGTTGACATTTTTGCACAAAAGAAATTATGAGATGTTGATACTAAATCACTAACACAGTTTTTGGTGTTGCCCGATGTCTATTTGGATATGGTGTTTTACATCTGAAAATTTCCATCACAACTTACTGTTGTGGTGAAAAATGTGGGGCCATCTTTTGTCAAATGGCAGGAAATTGTTTGTGCTCCCTAAATGATTTTGAAATTCTTTATTTAAAAAAAAGTTTAATAAACTGTTTTGTATTTTATAACATTTTTTATTTAAATTTTGCAGCTGTCCAATCTTGAACCCCCTCTCCTGAATCCACCATCAGGGCCTGTTGGAGCATCTTCTCATGGTCCACCATCATTAGGAGGTCCAGTAGGAACTTATCCTCCTCCTACAGCTCTACCAGTTAACAA
The DNA here is from genome assembly GCA_038502835.1 of Octonoba sinensis. NCBI lineage: Eukaryota > Metazoa > Arthropoda > Arachnida > Araneae > Uloboridae > Octonoba > Octonoba sinensis. Next base: position 127,317,932 of record CM076599.1, read on the forward strand.
TCATAGTGCATATGTCCACCCCCAAAACCAACTTCCATCATTTCCATCTTCACAAAGTCCACCGCAATTACAACCAACTGTGGAACAGCCATCAGAAAATGCTATTTACCCTATTGTCAATCAGCAAGGTAATTAAATGTGAATAAATATTCAAACTGAACTACGTACTAAGACTATTTGAAGATAAATTTATCTCATTGATTGGATTTTTTAATTATGTTTATAGCTGCTAGTGTTCCTTCACGCCCTCCTGTTGTTGCCAGTCATAATCTTCCACAGCAACCATCTAGGCCTACAGCTACTGCTACTGCAGCTCCTGTTAAGAAAAATGTTATCACCTCACAACCAAGGCCACCAAGTAAGTAATGGCATTTATTTTGTTGGAAAGAAAGTTGTTCATAGGTTCTACTTTTTTCCTTTTTCTTCGTTTTCAGTCTTTGCAATTTCTTGAGTAATTTCCTAGGTGAAAAACCTTCGAACTTTAATTGTATTTTTATTCCAAAGTTTTTGGCTACAGAAAATTATTTTCTGCTCTTATGGTTATCAGCCTGCCTATGTCCTCATAGTGGCTGACCAGATTATTATTTAGCCTGTTTTAAATTATAGGTAGTTAATATGTTCCTTTTTTAATTTTAATGTTAATATTCTGAAAGGTTTTGTAATTTTATATTCATGTTGAAAACCTTGTTTTTCTGTGAGAGGGATAAATGTATAGCTATAAGTGAAGCTAATTTCCCCACCCCCTTTTTTGTATAAAATTAATATTTTTTTATGTTATGCTGTTAATATCTTATTTTGAATTTAAAATCACTATAAAAGTACTCTTGCATTTTCCATTCACAACATATAATTATTTTAAATTTTTTAACCTAGCTTGGCTTCTTTCATAATAAAAATTTTAAACTATCCAATACAATGAATAATCTATTATAAAACTAGAATCCCTTAAAATTTGTTCTTATGTGCAGAAAAAATGTTGCGATGGAGCAAAGCTTCTGCCTGGCTGAATCATACGCTGTGATTCGGCCTACAATGTTCTTTTTACAATTATTTTTATATAATATATTATCTTTTAAGTTATGCACAATTGTGCCTTATAATAAAACTTAGTAGAAATTTTTGTAATGAATGTGTGTGTAATGGTTGGTGTTCCCTTGTAGCCACAAACCATTCAATATTTAATAACATACTCTATTTCATTTCAAAGTTGCTAAAATATAAATAAGGTACATTCGATAATCTTTAGAGTTACTATTTTAGTTTATATTTAATTCTTATTTGTATCAGAGCAGGTTTTTTTATCCTCCCTTTTGAAGCAAAGTAAAGAATGAAGAAATTTCACATCTGGGTAACATCGGGGAGGGGGGTGTTTTTCACTATGTTAAAAAGCTATATTCAGAGCTACAGAACAAGTTTTTCCTACCTCTATTTTGAAACAAAGCAATAAGTAAATAAAACAACAACAGTAATAAACCCTCCTAAGTAAAAGTGGGATATTTTTTCTGCACTATGTTAAAATTTTAAAAAAGGTGAACTGAAACTGATATTAAAAAAAAAATAATAGAGTTATTAAATAACTCATATATATATATATAATAAGTAGTAAGCACTCTAATTAACAAATTATAACATTGTCTTTTTAGTATGTATTTACCATAGGTACTAAAAAGAAAAGGCCTTTGTTATAATTCTTATTATGCAAAATGAATTCAGGCACTTAGAAGCAAAGGGATGTAACTGACCAAAATGAAAATTTTGAGATAGCTAGTGCAAATGATAAATTAAACACCCTTCTGTTTTGTGGGAAAGAGATCTTAGTCGTAGCTTTTTCAGATTACTGCAAAAAAGTGTGGTTTAAAAAAATACTAAATAAAAGCTGCATTCCGTTTGGTGGCAATGGGATGCAAGTGCTCTTACATCCGTTTGCCTCTAAATAAAATTATTTGATTTTTCCGTTAGTTTAAATAGGCAATGCAGACGATGATCTGTTTACAAAACTTAAAGATGAGAAGAAGAAAAAAAAAAAGGAAAAGTATTCTGAATTGTTGAATAATAATAATAATAAAAACGAGGGTTAAATCAAATCGTCTGCAGATTTTATTTTTGTCTTGTTTTGTTTTCGGCAATTTGTCTAATGGCAATGGTTTTTAGTTTGTTGATAAATATAATTATTCGAAATTTATATTATGCAGTTTTTAATAAAGTTTATGTCACTAACAAACAATCCTTATTACTGTGTAAATTAGCAAAGTGAACAAAACGCATTTTTCATTTAGTGGCAAAGGGGTGTAAGTTAACTAGTTGGAAGCAAAGGGATGTAAGTAAAAATAAGCAATTTTTAAAAAAAATTCTTTGCCAAATCTAATTATCAGAAACACTTTACACTTCATACTTAAACTTACACATACATATAGGACTCAAAAATAAAAATATCATTTATATGAAGAACCTCTAGAATTTCATATAGGAATTAAACTTTGAACGAGTTTTACTCAAAATGATACTTTTGTCACTTACCTCCCTTTGCTTCTCACCGCCTCAATTTTAATATAAAAATATGAAGGGAAAGATATAAAGTTTTGCTTTCATTTGTTACTGTAAAGGAAAAGATTACTTTTTTAATTTTTTTTCCCGATTAAAGAAGTTCCGAAATTAAACATATTAAATGTTTTATAAAATATTAATACTAAGGTTAGTTAAGATTGCTAGTAAAACAAGAATGCATGCATATTACGCTTACAGAGTAACCCAAAACTAGATATCTGCTATAATATTACAGATATAACATAATTAGTAGAAAATTCCTATTGGATTATTCCGTGATTTTCTGTTTGATCATACCAGTTAGTTATTATAAACATCAATTTAATTGCAGAACATGCTTTTAATGTCATAGGTAATGCTTCATATTTGTGGCGAAAAATGAAAAATATCTGCTTTTCTGGTACTACCAGTGCAAAGCAAAAATAACTGCCTTAATTGGTGGTATTTATTAAAAGATAAATACACGGTAAACTAAAAGTGTTGTTTGAAACTGAGAGTATTGAAAGATATGGAGTATAATATGATATTATATATATTTTTTGTGTGTTTAATCCTAAAGCTCAATAGATATAGCAGTCGGAATTTTGGCCATTGGTTGGCCAAGGCTTCTGTTTTCGGAGCTTCGGCCAAACTGTGCTTCGTGCCATCACTAAGTATTATATTACACTTTCTCTCACGTAATTCATTTGAGCAGGGGTCAATCCAACATTTTGAAATAGGTCCTGTTTTTAGGAAATTTAAAAAAGGTTTTTGTGAAAAATCAAAATTTTTAAACATGGTGGTTAAAAATATAGTTATCAATTGCCAATTTTTTTAATAAACAACTCTGAAAAGTATGAATTGGTAGTTGCAGCTTTGTGAAGGGTCCGTTTCATTTTGGAATTTTGTGAGGGGTGCATTTTGATTAATTGGAATATCATAAAGGGTCCGAAAATGGATCCAAACTTTTTCAAGCGCGACCCCTGTTGTATTAATAAAGCATTACATTTCAGATTCTGTTCCTGTTCCCAATGCATCTGTCACTCCACCATCTTGTCAGGCTCCTGTGCCAACTCCAGCTAACCCCGTTCCTTCCGAGCCATCACCCAACTCTCCCAGCACCCCTCCTAAACTAACCCCAGCAGCAGAGCTTCGAGCAAGGACTCCTCAGATTCCTACTCCTCCATTAGATCCCACACCTCCTCCTCTGCTATCAAAGCCTCGAGAAAGGACTAATGATACCGAAGCACCCACAACTAATGCCTATACTAGTGCAAAAGCTCCAGAACTCACTGCACAATCAGGTAATTTTAATTAGGCCAATGTTTTCTTTAAAGACTGTTATTGATCAGAGTTAATGTTTCATAATGAATATTTATATTTAAAACTAGTGCTACTCTTGAGCCTAGACTGCAGAAGTGTATCCCTTCCACTTAAAATTTAATAATAAGATTTTATTCAACTGTTTCAAGTAGTGCACAAAACTAAATAAATTTTCACCTTGAAGATAAACTTTTATTACTAATTATATAATATGGTTAGCCATAATTTTCATTACCATAAACAGATTTAAAATTTTCAAAAATGTCTGAATTAATTAATCTTGGGATTTTTTGACAAATAATGTCCGAAAAACATATTGTTAGTTTAAACAACAGATATTTTGAATAAAACCCGAAAAAACCCACTGAGTTGTGTTTCTGAAAAAAATCCAGGTTTTTCCAATCCCGCATGTGATACAAAATTGTCTTTGACCTGAAAAAAAACTCATGAGTTCTGATAGAAAAATTGTAAGTTGACATGATAGAAACCAATCATTCTGATACAAAACTGGTATTTTTTCTGATACAAAGTTGATGCAAAACTGAATTTTAATTTTTCTTTCCTGTAATAGTAATTTTTAAAGACTATTGTCCTTATTCAAATGGGAATTTCAAGGGAATTATCAATTTTTAGGGGCACTGCTAACCCTATTCATATGCAAATTTTTTAGGGGGGGGATTGTAGACGTTATTTAGGTTTTGTTGTCTGTTCGAATGAAAACTTTTAAGGTATTTTTGACATGTGGACCTCATTCCAATGAGAACTCTTTGGGCTTGTCACCCTTGATCAATAATAAGTTAATTGAATGGAGGTTTTAAGGGCTTCTGTCCCTACTACTATCTAGCGAGTTCTCTAATTAATTGAATGGAGATTTTAAGGGCTATTGTCCGTACTAAAGTAGAGAATTCTAAGGACAAATTTTGTGCGCCATATTTAAATAGGGGTTATGCAATATTCACGATCTACTGCCAAATAAAATTTAAACGGAAAACCAAGTAACCGAGAATGAGGAATTTAATATAAATAGAAATGTTTTCATAATTTCTAGAAAATATTAATTTTATGCAGAGGAGTCGGTTTATACAGAAGCCAAAACTGCTAAAGGTTGTGCATATACTTTTTGGTGAAGCTGAGCTAATGCCACTAAGAGGTTTTTTGTCAGATATTTTAACAAAATACCATGTTTTTGTGGTCATTTGTGAATTGGAATTATTATTATTTTATTTATTTTTTAAATTTTTGAAAAAGTTTTATCTGAATCAAGACATAATGATGCAAACCTTCAAGTGGATGCAGATGTCAAGTTTGCTTACCACTACAGAATATATTTTAAACTTAGATAATGCTTTTAAATTCAGTTATAATTTAGCTACAATTTATAAAAATTCAACAAACCAAAAAGAAAAAAGGAAAAGAATGTGAAACTTATAATGCTTGTACGATATCACAGCAACTTACAGAGTACTTATTTTTGAAAATTGTGTGTATCAATTTGCAGATTTGAATAATTTTTAGACATAAGCTCGTTCTTGTTACAATTAGCATTCCTTGATCTACTTTGTAAAAATAGAAGCTATTAGTGTCCAATTCATTTGTTCTTTAATTCTGTAAAACCAGCACTTTTGCTAAGTGGATGAATTATACAAACATTTTTAATTTAATACCTTGAAGTGCTGTTTCTGTGTTTAAATTATAATTGTTATAACTGAATGCTTTAAAATATTCTACATCTGAACTTCTCATTTTTTGCAAGTTCTGTTGGGAAAAATAAGCGATTTTATTTAATGAATTTTTATTTAACCCACAAAAGATATGTGTAATTTCTTAAATGTATTTAGTTGTAATTTTTGGCTTTTTTACTTAGGTTTGCCCAATTATAATGTTGGAAATCAAGCACAAGCAATTAGCTCTTCAGTTACTAATGGAGAGAAGAAGATGGAACAAAAGCCTTCTCCAGTCTCTTCAACGCCTAATGCTAAAAAGGTTTTTCTCACCTTACTTTTCACTTATTTTAACTTTCATTTTAATTGAAGCCTTATATCACAAGTTATAAAGTGTATCATTAGTGTAAGATAAATTTGTTAATAAATTATTGTCTTGTTAGCTAATATAATTTCACAATGTTAGAAAACGTCTTTTCTTTACCTCCTTATATTAAAAGATTTTAAATTAATTTTATTTTTATTTCTTTATTTAAATTGTTATCAAGTGACAGCGTTAAACACTAGAAATTGTAAAGTTAAAAAATTGCACTTTATTTATAGTACGAATAAGCTTTAAGATGCAGAAGGATGTTTCTGCATCCAGGAGCTTCACTATCTCTTTGAAGAGGGGATTCCAGGCCATCCCGAAACATATCTGCATTTTAATGCTTATTTGTGCTATAAATAATGTGTGATTTTTTTTAACTTTACTTGTGCAAAGTTCCTTTTATTAACTATTGAATTGTGTAATTCATTTTTTAAATAATCAAACTCTATATATTTTCTGCAAATGTTTAACTCCAATTTGTATTGTTGTTTTATGAATATTGCTAATACTGTTATTAAAACTATATTGATCCGAATTTGTGCACAAGGATCATATCTTTTTCCCCTTGCAAAATGCAAGCATGTGTTTGAAGATAACAAAACAAAATTTTTGAATATTCATGAAACCCGGCTTTTATAATATATTTGGCAGAGGAAATTCAGATCTGTTTTCGGACCCTTCACAAAATTCCAAACTACCAAATTGTACCTTTCCACAATTATTAATTAAATAAGCAGCCAAAAAAAAAAAAAAAAATCAATGTATCTTTAGAATTTTCACAAAATCATTTGATTTCTTGCAAAAATCTTTTTAACATTCACCAAAACGGGACCGTGTTAAAAAATGCTGTATCAACCACTGTGTGTGTGTATATATATATATATATATATGGTTGCTACAAAAGCAAACTTTTTGCCGCTCTAAAAAAAACGTTTCTCTTGGCATATGTGCTTATCTGCATTGCTATTGGCTTTATAATGAAAGAGTTTTCCCCCTATGCGTATTGAATTAATATTCTGCTGGACGTATTGAGAAAGCTTTGTACTATCTTTATTTATTTATTTATGTATTTTCTTGAAGACTATATGAAATATTAATTAACGTTGCTTTTTGCGATCTACCTTTGAATAATTAAATGTAGTTTACAGGGTGCGTACACGGCCTGGAAAACCTTGAAAGTCCTTGAATTAAATAATTTTTTTCAAGGCCTTAAAAGTCCTGGAAATTTGGAATAATGTACAAAAATGTCTGGAAAGTCCTTGATTTTCTCATTTTTTTGCAACTTATCAACAGGAAAACTTACCTTTCTTCAAATTCCTACCTGCAGACATGTGATTTTGACGGAGTTCCGTAGTTTTGGTGATTTTGGAAATTAAAAATTTCGCGTCCGCAAAAATTCATAATTTGGATTTCTTTTTCTCTATTTTTCTTACCCTATGAACATTTTTGAAAGTAGCTTCCGTACATTCCTGCAAAGTTTTACAAATAACGAGTAAAATTTACACATTTGATTCGTTTTTGGTGCTTTTAAGTGTCAATTCCGATTTTTTAAGCACTTCGAAATCTGGTTGCATCGGCTTTGGCAAAACTTCCTAGTTCTCGTTTAATATCGGATTCTTCCCCTTAGACATCAATAAAATTGAGCTCGTCATTTGAAAACATCATTTTGCCACGCCCACTCTAAATGTCGCCGATAATCCAGGAATTTTTAGCTTTTAAGTTTTAGTCATATATCTGTTGATTGTAATTATTAAATTTTAGAACCTTATTAAAAATCTGTTTCAAAAATTTTTTTGCCAAAGATATTTCGTTTTTTAAATTGTTATTCTTTTATTTTTTTGCATGTAATTTAAATGTGTTTAATTTTAGATCGTCTTTAGCATTAGGGTCCCTTCCCCCTTTCAAGTACTCATTTTACATTGTTACAAAATAAATAAATAATATTTCTTTCTATTTTAACTCAATATATAAAAACATGTGAAAAATTCTTCACACCTACTTTTGAAATTATTTCATTTCATTAAAATTTTTATAGTTATCAAGTATGAAATAGTTATTTCAGTTTAAGAAGTTATTTCTCAGAAACATGTTTCTTTCTTTGAAAAATGCCATGCCACTTCCACACCTTATTTTGGTTAGACATAATGCCCCTATCATTTTTTTATATTAAAGTAATGAGTTGACTTGCTTAGTATTTAATAACTCTATTGCATAGTAATTTATGCTTGTAATATACTTTTTAATAAGCTTTTACAAAGCGTTATGTCGTGATTTTTCAGTAATTTTTTTTCTCAGTGAGGCACATCTCTGACCTGACAAGCAGTAAAGCTATGGCTCGTTACATACACAGCCGATACAACACATAAATCTAATTAATGTGCGATCTGATAAATTTTTATAGTATTGAATATGAAGTTTTTTTGTTGCAGTTAGAGTGCTCTAAATTAAATAGTATTAAAGAAATCTTTCTGGCTTGTTATGTATCAGCAATTTCAATAATAATTGATCGAATTCATTACAGCTTTCTGACTTTTCCTAATATGATCCTGTTTAAGTGCTAATTTAATCATTTTCGTTTTATCCTCATAGAACCAAAAATATTGAACCTTATACCTAGAAAAACGGAAGGGGCACTATGTCACCTAAGGTATATTCAATGAAAATGGATACATTCTTCTTTTTTCTAATGACTGTAGCCCGACAAAGTGCTATTCAGTCTAGTTGGACCTTAACATTAATCTTTTTACAACCTGTTTGAATTCGAAATACCAAACAGATGCAATAGTTGTATAGCTGGACAACATGTTGATTGCTGTTCAAAAGAGAAATAAGTTTTACATTTTGAATTAAAAATAGCACGCTACACTATCATATACTTGCTATTCAGCTTTTGTGTATGAGGCACGTCGACTCCTTCAATAAGAAATTTAGAAAGATTTTTGCACAAAATTCTAGGAAGGGCCACACTAGCCCTTTCAGTCTTTCTAGGTATACGAGAATTTTCTGTCTTTCATCTGTTGATCTAGTACATGAAGTAACTGTTGAATGCATTATTATGGATGTCTGTGAAATGATTTTTGCTATATTCTTTTAAAATGTATTATGTTGTTAAAAACAGCCAGCTGAATCAAAACTGAAAAATTTGAGTTCATGGTCCAGTATTGCTCAGTCAGCCAACAGTCCAAGCACTAGTAATGCAACATCAGCCTTTAAAACTAATGCAATGGACAGCTTTCAACAGTTCAAAAAACAAGCGAAAGAAAAAATGGATAAGGTATGTTCTACATCTAATTTTGTCCATTATACTTATTTGCTAGCAATATAGTTTAATTAATTAGTTTGTTTAATTCAAATAAAAAGATGAAATAGAGTAAGAGTTCTCTGGCTAGAGCAACTCTAGTATATTAGGCTAAAAAGAAAGATACTTGAAATGTGTATTGCAGGTATGCAGCATATTCTTTGCCTCACTTACATTTTTGCAATCGGTGGTGGTTGATATATTCTTCTAAATGTAATAATATTGTGAATTAGATAAGCAATCATATTATGGGATTTTTAAATTCGAAAATAAAACTGGATTTCATAACAATTATGACATCGAAGTTTTTTGTAATCCTGACCCTAGTGACATTTCATAAAACAAAAACGTTTTCCTATCACAATATACATAGACATATTTTTATTTAATTATTTTCTTTTCCATTTCACCACAAATGCATATGCTTACCAATGACGTGACAAAGGAGGGGTAGGAGGTATGTTGAACTATGACATTTTGTGACTAAAGTGGGGTCAAATATATTGAAAAAGTGACATCATTTATGAAAGCTACCCAAATGCACACGGCAGCACACAAAAAATTGCAGTTGAATGTTGTACGAATTCAGAAAAATGCATAGGATCTAGTGAGTTTATTTTAAATATTCCCCAAAAGGAGATGTATGATGAGGGATAGCAAATTTGAAGAATTCAATCACAAAAAATTATGAGAATTTTCAGCTCCTAAGCCCCTCATTCTTGTAATTATTTTTCCTCAAAACTGATGTTTGAAATTAGGTGTTTATTTGTCTGCCTTTAGTTTTTATAAATCACAGCTTGGAGCATTGAATTGTTAACAATCCCTTATGACTCATCTCCTTTTGGAGAATCACAGAAATATAACTTACTAGATCTTATAAGTTGCCATGTTGGGTATAAAATAATGAAAGTTAGAAATTCATGCATGCACGGTCAAAAAGTAAATATATATATATATATATATATATATATATATATTTCTTTCAAATGATCATTATTTATCAATTATTCAGTATTTATTATTTTAAATTTCAGTATAATGTTTCTCCTGTGTGCTATCAATCAAATTTTCCAAAAGTATGATAAGGTTTTATGGGAAATTAAAATTGGTGTTTTAGGGGGTAAAAAGCTTTATTTTTGTAAATGTTCGTGTTTTTTTTTATATATATATAAGGCATAGAATACTTGTAAGTAATTATTTTGTGAAAATTATATCTGGTTTCTTAGAATGAGAATACAGTCAATTCGCTATAAGTCGAAATCCGACAAGTCGATTCTCCGTTTATCTCGGTTTTTTTAACCAGTACCGGCCCCTTTATATATAAATGCATGAAAATTATTAACGATTACTCGATTTTTTTTTCTTCCTTTAACTCTAATAATTTTTAGAGACACATGATCGTTATCGACCGAAAAAGCAGCAATAATTTAAACCTAACAAAACAAATTATTAACAAAATTAACATATTTTTTTCACCTTTTTTTAAATTCTTAACAACAAACATTGATGGAAAATCAGGGAAAAGGAAGAAAGTCCTATCTCAACCTTAAAAGACGCACGTACATCTCTTGAAATTCTTCAAAAGTTTATAGAGAGTAGGGATGGTGTTGTATCTTGACGTGATTGTGATGTTTGGTACAATACAACAAATATAATTTATTACGAAAAGTGGGTTATTTATTATACATATTTACAAGACATTTAAGAAATGCTAACTACACCGGCGACGGCCGTTAATCGACTCTCAATTCTGTAGAACGAGATGTTGCTCGGCAAAACGTCGGGCTGTTGCCAACATCTTCCCCTTTTAAGTCATGACATAGTCCTTGAATCTTTCAGGACGTTTGATGGTTCTTTGTGGTCTGGTCCGCAAAGTTGTTGAAGTGTCGCGTGGAGTAACAAACTCACTCAATAGAGATTCATCTATTTCTGATCTCTCAGTTATGGAGTTGAACCATGTGTCCTGCTGCAGCGAGTCAGAGGCTCTGAACTCGTCAACAAATGGATTTGAATTAGGACATGGTGTTGTACTTGCTTCATACCGATAGCGTAGTTGGTTTGCATGAGAGCGAACGAGTCGTATTCTGTCATTCGACTCAAGAAACACATTGTAAAGGACATTCCCCTTACGTTCTGCTATTTTTCCTGGCTCCCATTTCCAGTTGTTATTTGAGTATACTTTAGCATAAACTAAATCACCTTCTTTGAAGAATCTATTTTCTGCGCCATGATGTTTATTAAACTGAAAATTTTGTTTTTCATTCATTTTGTCAGCTGTGTCGTCAGAAGGACGAATCAAGTCCAAAACTGTTCTCAGTTTTCTTCCAAGCATCAGTTCGGCAGGTGATTTATTTCCGATATATTTGTTTGGTGTGTACCGGTAAGTGAATAGAAATGTATTAAGAGCAGCTTGTAGATCTCCCCCTTGCTGAATTTTCTTAATACCTCTTTTGAAAATGTCTACAAAAATCTCTGCTTGACCGTTTGATTGAGGATGATGTGGAGGTATTCTATAGTGCTGTATACCATTTTTCTTGCAGAAATCATCAAAAAGATTACTTGTGAACTGAGTACCGTTGTCAGAAACTATAATTTTTGGCACTCCATATCTGGCACAAGTTTGCTCGATAAATTTCAATGTTGTAGATGCAGTGATTGTTTTCGTAATGAAGATTTCAGGCCATTTGCTATTTGCATCTATGATGAGCAGGAAGTAATAACCATCTATTGGACCTGCGTAGTCGATATGAATTCTTTCAAATGGCTCTTTTGCTAATGGCCAAGAACGCAGTAATGTCTTGGTTGGTGATTTTCGAGAAGTTTGGCATGAATGACACGTTTTGACGTAAGTTTCAATGTCCTTGTCTATTGAAGGCCAGAAAACGTAACTTCTAGAATATGATTTCATGCGTTCCATTCCAGGATGTCCTTTGTGCAATTTTTTTAGAATTCTGCTTCGAAATTTATCTGGAATAATGACTCGTTCACCAAACATTAGACATCCTTTCACAACTGATAGAGAATCTTTTCTGTTAAAATATGGTTGAATCTCTTCGGGAATTTGATTTTTATGTGATGGCCAACCATGGTCAAGAAACTCTATAACTTTTTGAGCGACTTCATCTTTCTTAATTTCTTCTTGGATAGATTTGTGTGTGATGTTGACTGAATTAACTGAATCTTCCAAAATTTGATTTACTGTTGTTTCCAGATGAACTGAGGCAGTGACGATTTCCTCCTCTGGTTGGATTTTGGAATTAATCAGTCTTGATAATATATCTGCGTAACCAAAAGAATCAGTGGAAATATATTTAATTTTGAAATTGTAGGCCAATAAGATACAAGCCCATCTTTGAAGTCTATTTGCAGTATGAGCGGGAATACCTTTTGATGATCCAAAAATGCGTAACAGAGGCTGATGATCAGTTTCCAGAATAAACTCCCGACCATAGACCATTTTGTGGAATTTTGTTACGGCAAAAATTAATGCAAGTCCTTCTTTTTCTATTTGACTGTATTTTTGCTCTGTAGCTGACAAAGTTCGTGAAGCGTGAAAAATTGCTTTTCTTGAACCGTCTGGAAATTCGTGATGTATTACAGCTCCAATTCCAGTATTACATGCGTCAGCTGCTACAATGATTGGCAATTCTGGATTATAGTGAGTCAAAAGAAGATCACTTTGCAAAATTTTCTTGATGTCATCAAAAGCTTTGTCGCATTGCTTAGTCCATTTCCACTCAATATCTTTACGAAGAAGATTATCTAATGGTTGTCTAAGTTGCTGAAGTCTGTGTACAAATTTTCCATAATAATTTATAGCTCCCAATAAAGATCGTAACTCAGAAATGTTCTTTGGAACAGGCATTCTTTTAATAGCTTGAATTTTCTTTGGATTTGGAAGAAGTCCATTTCCATCTATTACGTGCCCTAAAAATTCAATTTGGGGTAAAAACAGTTGACATTTTTCAGGACGCACTACAAAACCGTAGTCCTCAAGCCTTGCAAAAAGTTCTTTTAAATGCCGTTTATGCTCAGAAACAGATTTGCTTGCGACCATGATATCATCAAGGTAAGCACTGGTGTTTTTAAGACCAGAAATCATAGCATCAATAATTTTCTGAAATTCTCCAGGTGCTGGTTTTACTCCAAAAGGCAATCTATTAAATTTATAAAGACCTTTATGAGTGTTTATGGTAAGCAATTTACCTGAATGTTCATCTACTTCAACTTGGAAATAGGCATCGGACAAATCTATCACACTGAAAATACAATTTCCAGCTAAGTTTGCAAAAATATCCTCTGGAACAGGTAACGGATGATTGTTCGATTCTAATGCATCATTCAGTCCTGTTGAGTAATCTGCACATATACGTAATTTTCCATTAGGCTTCTTGACTACTACGATAGGTGCTGCCCATGCTGAATAGTCAATTGGTGAAATTATTCCTAACTTTTCCAATCTATCTAACTCTTCTTCAATTTTTGGAAGTGCTGCATAAGACACTGGTCTCTTGTTTCTAAAAATTGGTTGAACACCATCTTTTAGCTGTAGTGTTACCTTTGTTTTTGTACAACGACCTAATTCTGTCGAAAACACTGCAGGGAAATCCTTGACAAGTTGCGAATTAAAATTTTCGTCCGATACAGAGCGGACACTGCAACATATTGAAGACATCGGAACATCCCACAAGTTGAAAAGTTCTATCCATTGTATTCCAAATAAATTAAGATTTGGCACTTCTGTCACGAAACAAGTTCCAGTTTTTGTAGTATCGTTAATTGTAATTTCGCAGTCAAATTTATGAGTTAGTTTTACTGGATTACCAGATGCACTGTTGGCAGAAAATTTGGTTTTGTTCGCCATAGGTTTTCCTATTTGTTCCCATGTACTTTCAGAAATAATGGTGATGTCAGAAGCTGTGTCGAATTGTAATCTAACTAATTCATTATTTATTTTAACTGTAATGTATTTCCTTTTATCTTCGAAAGAAATTTTATTTACAGCAAAAAGGGCTTCAGTATTTGGCGAAAACGTCGTTATTTCCTTTTGCACCTGTCCAGTCGTAATCGCTTGAATAGTTGGCGAAAAATTCTTTATTTTCTTTTTCCCTCGTCTAGTCGGAATTGCTTGGCGACCGCTATTACAATATCCTTCTTTATGTCCTATTCTATGACATTTTTGGCATTCATGCTTCGAATAAGTACAGTTCTTTGCGAAATGCATTTCACCACAAAACCAACAAGGATATCTTGGCGACTTTAGTCCGCCGTTATCTTGCTTTGGCGATGACGCACCACGCTTGGCGTAATTCTTTCCAAACTTAAAATCAGACGATTTTACAGTGCGGGATTCTCCAAATTTTTCCTCGCCAAATTTTGCAAGTTTTTCATTTGAAACTTTGTTAATTGATGATTTTGCGGGGGTGAACTGTTGTATCATCGCTGCGTCTTCTTTTAATGAAGTGAAAGCTTGGCATTCTTCTACCAATTTACGAATGTCAATTGGCGATGTGGCAGATTGTTTATCCATTAATTGTAGCAATCTGGCACGAATTTCAAAATGCTTTGGCGCGTTAAGACCGCTGATAAAAATAAGACACTTGAATTGTTCTACATCGAGTTGATTATACTCAATATCTTCGCATTTTTTATTAACAATGCCTGCATATGTGGCGAAATCATCCCAGTCATTCTTTTTAATTTGAAGACAGTTAAATCTTTTATGAAATACTGACTGTTTGGGACTAAGAATAGATTTCAGCTGGCTAACTGTATCGTTAAATGACACATCTTTGAATTTCTTTGGAAGAATGTAATTGATATATTTATTGTAAGATGCTAGGTCTAACTTACGTAGAAGCAATCTTACCTTTGCGGCGTCATCCAATTTAGCTGCATCGGTAATGAACGTTTCTTCATACCGTGTGTACCACTTATCGAACGACAGTCCACTTTCTGCGTCATAAACAAAATCACTGATTCCATTAGCCAAAGTTTCCATTAAAAACTCAATATTATCTGCTGCATTTGAAACTGCAGTTGTTGAGGAACTTTGACGACTGGTTTCTTCCAAAAGTTCAAGTCGTTTATTTGTTGAGATTACCAAAGCCGTCAGCTGCTGTAACAAATCTTCGGTTGTAGCCATTTCTTTCCACTTGCTGATACTTCGAGACTTTTAAATGTAAAAGATTCTTGAAAATCCTCGTCGCCACGTTGTTGTATCTTGACGTGATTGTGATGTTTGGTACAATACAACAAATATAATTTATTACGAAAAGTGGGTTATTTATTATACATATTTACAAGACATTTAAGAAATGCTAACTACACCGGCGACGGCCGTTAATCGACTCTCAATTCTGTAGAACGAGATGTTGCTCGGCAAAACGTCGGGCTGTTGCCAACAGATGGAATGGATACTTCAATTTTTATGCAACTACAAAAAATTGATGACATGCTAGTTATGGAAAATCAGAGATGCCTAGTTCAATGTAAAATAACGAATTTCTTCAAAAAATAAAAGTAAAATAATTTTTACATGGCTTTTTTCCTTTTAAAAAATGATACTTACTATGTATATTCTGTAATTTATCCAATAAGGTTAATGCACAAAAAAATTGAAAACTTATTCTAACGGTTAGTCGAACTTCCTATAAGTCAAAGTTTTTCTTCGGTCCAATCAGATTCGACTTATCGCGAACTGAGTGTATATATAATTTAATATAGTTCCCTTCAATTTCATGCAAGATTGAATTTTTACTGGAAAGTGTAAACTGAAGTAAAAATATTACCAAGAAAGTAAAACAAAGTCTTGGTGCTTAATAGTTTAACTTGTGTTCAATATTAATAGCACAAACTCTTGTTTCATAATTTAAAAAAAAAGACAAATTTGTTGTGTTTTTTTTTTAAAAATATTATTACTATTATTATTTAAAAATGCTATGTAGAATTGTTTCAACTATTTAATCAGTTGTAATCAATCAAGTTTAATTTTTATTTGTTTGTCGTAGCAAAGGCAACTCTATGAACAGCAAGAGTTAAGGCGGCATCAAAAAGAACAAGCTGAAAAAGAAAGGCTAAGGATGGAACGAGAGCGGCAAAGGTTCTTATTAATTTTTTGTATAGTCTTCTGATGACCTTTTCTTTTTCTTTATTAAAGTGCCAGCATGAGTCAAATAACAATTTCAAAATTACAAAACCAGCTATAAAATAGCCTACAAAAAATGAGAAGAATTTTTTAAAAAAACTGGAAGTTAAGCAGTATTTTTAACTATTTTAACCATAAAGTGTGTGCTTTCAAAGATAATAAATGAGACATAATTGCTACAAAATTCTATATCACTTATGCATCTTACCGGGGAGGGGGGGGGTGTTAAGAGTTGATCAGTGTAATTTGTGTCATGCAATTAAAATGTCATTAAATGGCTGAATTTTAGGAGAATTATTAAATATAATATGTATCATAAAAGTGCATAGGTGATACTGATCCGAAATAATCCGAGATTCCCGAAAATTTTAGTAAACCGTTTCTGAAAAATAGAGAAAAAATTGATTTTTTTGGAAAAGGTTCAATTTAATCTTAAAATTTCTTTGACGAATAGTATCTATGCTTTGCTTTCTACTAAGGGATAAGCAAAATATTTAATGCTTTTAAGAAACAAAACTTCTTTTGATAAAAATATTAAAGTACTTTCATTTAATTACTTGATTTATTTATATTCTTTTCAAGCTTTTATATATATATATATGTATATATGCAAGTGTGGGGGTATGATAATATATTTTAAATTCGTGGTGCATACGTTTACTGAAAATCACCCATGATAAAAAGAGTGATTCTGCTTTATATTTTCGGATATTTTATTTTGCAATCTGGAAATTTCGGGATATCCACAATCTCTCTGTTTTGCATCCATCTTCATCATTCTCATTTGAAATTTGTATTTCCTATACGAAAAAGTATTATGAAACCTTTCCTTCAGCATGAATTTAAGAGAAGGGGGGGGGGAGGGGTGTCACTGTTATCCCCAAATAAATTGGCAAGTATTTTTTTTTTATTTAAGATGGAATCTTATAAAATAAGTAAAACATATTTGAACTTTGCAAAGGTAGATATTTTGAGCAAAATCCTAAAAATGTATAATGTTTGCTTATGTTTTAGTTAAAATTGTAAGAAGCAATTTTCTACTTTAAAGTATTACAGTAAAGTATTATTCTTACAGTAAAAGTACTGGTCTCCTCCTCATATTTGTTGTCCTAAATACATTTAAATTTGTCCTTGATAATATACTTAAGAAGTGTGTTTGGGGGAAAATCATGATTTATATGATATTGAATTCTTCCTGATTGATGTGATAGAATTACTACTTGAACCAATTAGGTTATAGTTTTAATAATTTTTCTATACTCTGAATATTAATGCATACTTTTTCCTCACCTGTTTTATGTATCATTTTCTCATTTCCTCTATTTGATGTTTCGTCAATCACTTTCCTTGAATCTTGGTGTAACAATAAAATAAAGCCTTCATTCAGCTATGTTTTAAAATTGTTTTTATGATTTGAAAAGCATTTACAAAGCCTAATTATGCAAATTTTATGTTTGACATTATAATTTTGTAATTAAGTGTATGAAAATGATAGTTCATGAAATTCAAAATTCATCAGTTATCTGGAGTGAAATTATATCAGTCACTTTACGAATATAGGGAAAGGGAAGAAGAAGAAGCCTTGGAACGTGCTCGCAAGACTCAGCAACAACAGCAGGCAGCACAGCAGCAACAAAAAGAAGTTGTGGTTTCTAAACCGGAATTGCAACAACCAGTGACACCTACTGTTGCCAAAGTTGAGCCTCCTTCCCCGGTGCCATCCCCAGCTATTAGTGAAAGGGAAGAACTCAGGAGGCTTGAGCAAGAAAAGAGGAGAAGAGAAGCGGTGTGTATATCAAATTTTCTTTCTATATGTTTTTCGAGAATTATTCTGAAAAACTTGTTTAGTACTTGAGAATAATAATGCTCATATTCCTGCAAATTAAATAACCAGCTATCAGTTTATATTGTATGATACTACCATAAAATTCTGAGTGTTCTGCCTACCATAAATGATCATTTCTATTGTGAAGCTGTGAAAATAATATTCCATTCATAATTATGCTTTCCAAACTGTAGTCTAAAAATGAAATTTATCGTGTGTTTTATATGCCATCGCAGTTATATGATTGATGCATTCTTTTTTATAAAGTCATATTGAAGAAAAATAGATCATATGGATGCAGTTTATAAAACGTAGTTGTTCCAAATGTATAAAAACATATGCCGTTGTTCCAAAAAAAAAAAAAAACTGAACATGTAACTCTTTACACACTGTAATCATATTCAAAAGCCTATTTCAACTCTTCATTTTTAAGAAATAATTTGAAAAATGAAATGCTTTTAGTACTTTAGGTTTTGTTTATGCAATTCTAATTCTGCTAACATATCATTGTCATAGCCAATCAAAAAGTGTTACAAAAACAGTTTAAAATCACCACTTTTAAGTCACACAAGGAAAAAAATAATGTTTTATATAATATATGAATTTGTATTTTTTAGTGCATTTTTTAACTTAGCCTGCTCTGCAACATAGTTGTGCATGCTATGTTGCCCGCTCATAATGTGTTAATAAAAATTATTGCTATAAGTCTATTAAGTTATTGCATTGATCATTATTGAATAATGATGTAATTAATCAACTAATTTTCATTTCTTAAGTTACTTCACAACCTAACTGTTACTTTCCTGAAATAATTAAATTAATGGTAAATGAAATTGAAATAATTAAACATATTTCTAAAATAATTTTTTTTATCATAACCTATGTTGCTTTTGTTTGAATCGGTTATTTAATAGTATTAAAATGAAATAAAATTGTATAATAGTAAAATAAGAAAAAAGTATTTGATTATTATTCAATGTGGTACGTCCTTTAAACTCTTGCTAACTAATTTATTCGTGTAGCTGCAACTAGACAGTATGAGAGGACAAATGTATTTCAGAAAATTTTTAGTTATATGAATGTACAAACAACTTAAAGACCGCATATGTTAAGAGGAAAGAAAGTTTTTTTTTTACTCTTTTCCCTGCATTAAAAACGTTTTAATGGCAAACACATAACCCTGCAAGTAACTTTGAGTTACTTTTTCCCTCAACATATAAATGTTAAGCTTTTTCTAGAATTCCAAGCCTTTACACGCTTTGATATTAATATAGCTAGACCTTTAAAACCTCATATCTTACCTTATGCTCTCAGCGCCAAATAGCTGAAGTGGCAGAAAATGTAAGTTCTGTGTGTGCGCCCCCCCCCCCCCCCCTCCCTGTTTGCACATACGCCATTATTGAATCATGGACATACTATCACCAAGTTCGACTGTGTCTTATTTTTTGACTTGATATTTGACACAATTAACGCAGTTGAACCATATAAGTGTTTCTGTGTCATGTTGAATTTTCTTAAGCATTTTTCCCTTTTCTATGTGATTCATCATTTATATGAATCCGTTAATTATGCTACTGCTATTATTCAAGTAATAAACTGATGTAGATTTTTTTTTTTTTCAGAGGGCCAGTCATATTGATATGAACAGGCAAAGTGACATAATGGCAACTTTTGAAGAAAATTTGTGATGGTTTTTGTTGTGTTTTTAAGGTAGCTGGCAGGTCTACTTGAAAATTGAGTCAAGTTCTTGTACATATATGCAAAAAAAACTCACATTGTGGTGCTGCATACCACTTGTTTATATGCTTGTGCAAAAATGTGTATATTTGATGCAAGCACATGTGTACTGTGGTAATTATCATGGATACATATTCTGTATGCCTTGAATGCAATATTTCATTCCTTATCATCTGGGCTTTTTATGCCCAAGCAGTCAAATGCAAAGACATTTTAAAACAACTCACTTTGTATAAAGACATTATTCATCAGAGAAATTACATCATACGAGAGGTAGGAGCGAGACTCAGGATTATGTTAATACTCATCCCCACACTTGATGAGTCCTCAACTCGTCTTAAATTTTAGCAATAGTGACAAATGTATTTAAAAAACTAAGAAAAATATATTGCTTTTCTACTTGTTCATTTTGCAAATCATAGTGATGTGAATTTTTAGAAATAATTTTACAGAATTCTATATGAAGAAATAGGATTTATTTATTAAAATGTTGTACTGTGCTAAAGCAAGAAGGGAAAAATTCTAATTGTTCACATCTGACATTCTACTTTTAAATGAAGAAAGTACTTGTGAGAAAGGGGCCAGTACTTGCAAGTCCTCAGTGATTTAAATTCCAAAATTGTGTGAAAATATCACTTCTAATGAAACAACAGTCTTTCCAATGTAAAACTTAAATGCAATATATATATGCATATATATATATATATATATAGAATTTTGTAACTTTGCCTAAAGGATGAAGAAAATTAATTTATTGATGAAGGATTGTTTGTCTGCCTGTGTATATATTTTGATGTTAGTGCAAGGTTCTGTCACTTCAATAGAAAGTATGTCCAAGAGAAAACATTTTTGTAACTGTTGCATTACCTTGCATGTCCTAAGATTTTAAAATATAATTTGACGTCTCACTACCTCTTGTCTTATTTATTTGTCATAAAAACATATAAAATGCATTTATTTTATTGCTAACGTATCACAATTGTTTCATTTGTGGTGTTCGGTAGATAAGTGTTTTTATCTCATTGTAATCAATCTACGTCATCAATAGCGTGTTCATCGAGTTCGGACAGTGATCCGATTTGAAGTCATTTGTTGTTAATTTTCATTTGTTAAAAAGTAAAATTATATTTAAAAAATCAATTTTATTTGTGTATCTTTGCTTTAGTCAGTAGATAATGAATGCATAAATTGTAGATCTACTGAAAAAGCATAGAACCAATCTTCATGACAAGTGATATTGTCTTTTTCTGAATACTTTTTACAACTGAGCTTTTCTAATAAAATATGCAAATGTAAAACCCTAAATAAAAAGCATACATTTCATTTTTCTTTTCATGTTTTAAACACTTAAATACAAAGTCTTGATTTCTCACATTCTTTGTAAATCATGCCAAAGTATTTTTTCCATATTTTGAATAAAGCATATAAATACATCTGTGGTGCATTCAAACTCAGTAATAATTTAGTTACAAAGAATGACAAGCAGGCTGTCTGGAGCTTAGACACAAGAAGTTAGAGTCAAAAACACAAAATGTTGCTGACCTATGAGGATTAATTTTGCAGTTGCCTTTTGTAAACTTTTTCCATCAAATATCTTTGGCATGCCGTATTTGCAGAATTAACACTTCCCATTTATTTGCTTATATTATAATATGTTTAGGGGTGGACTACCTGGAGCACCCACAAATAAAAAAGGGTTGGAGGGTTTTGGGTTCTCTCGTGGAAAACATTTACAAAGTTATCATTTAAATGAGTATTTCAACACTATCCTTGCATTGAAATTATTAGGGTGGGATGGACAGGGTATTTTTCTTGGGAGGGGAAAGGCGCCTCTGCATTTCCTTGCTGTAGATGTTTATTCTGTTATACTTTATGGAAAACTGCTGCTTATTTAATGCCTTCGATATTTAGATGAAGAAATAAGATTAATGAACTTAATAGGTAGTTAGGTTAAGTAAATCAAGGAGACTTAATTTAACAAACAAACAAAGAAACATCTTTCCAACCCACAGTAATATGCTCTACCATATATGTTCCGCTTTTGTTGAGGTATAATTTAAATTAAGATACATCATTTAAACTTACAACTTGAAAAGTAAAAGAAAAATTAACTCTGTATAAACTAGTTTAATTAATATAGCATTAAAAAAAAAACTTGGAAGAGATTGAAAGTTTAAACAATACACTATTTTTTTTTTTTTTTGCAAAATTTCTTTGTCAAGTTCATGTACAACTTTCTAGGAAAGTTCAGTACAGGAGCACATTAAAATGCAAGTCTTTGCTGTCAATGAAATGAGTAAAACATAACAGGGCATTTAGCCATTCAATATTTATTTATTTATTTTTAATCATACAGCATAGTAACTTCTGCAAAAATCCGTTTTGAAATTTACAGATTTGTTTTTGCAATATCAGTGCTTTAAATTAAAATTTGTTTCATAACATTGTCCATAATTACTTATTTTTATTCTGAAACATTATTCTTATTAGAAAACAAACTGAACAAAACAGAATTTTTTACGCCGACTTTTTTTGAAAAAGAGTTAAAACTAAACGACAATCTTGGTTAGCTTTTAGACAACTACAGTATTGCAAATTCGGTAATCTCCTAATTTTTCAAAATATAAGCTAACCAATATGTAAACTCATGTCATCAATTCTTGCTTTTTTCTGTCATAAAAATCTTAATTTATTTTTCTCGAAGAGATAACTTTTCATCGTACTAGTACAGGGGTCGGCAACCTGCGGCTCTTTGGATGTGAAGCTGTGGTTCTTTAGTTCCATACGCAAATATTATTTTATCAAAAAAATACGTTTAAAAATCGTTCTGAATTCGTTTCTACTTGAATAACCATGCAAAGCCATCGCAAGCATTGAATTTGTTTGCTCAACTGTTTGTTATTGAAGTACAAGTTAGTGTTCTAAGTAATTTTTACTTAAATAATAAGTAATTATCTAATAATGCCATATATATATTATCTAATTTGTTATGAAAAACACTACATATATGAGTAAATAGATATTTTTTCCTATGAATAAATAGATTAGTTTTTTTTATCAGAAAACTTGTTTTATGCAAGTACTATTTATTGTTGGCAAGAAAAAATGTTGTGGCTCTTTAAAAACTTCGAAATTTTATAAATGGTAATTTTTGACTCTTCCGACTCAAAAGGTTGCCGACCCCTGTACTAGTATATTTAAAAAATCGGCTTTTCAACTGCATCTTTTTTTTTACTTTCCTCTGTATCCAAAGTGTATAAAAGAAAGTATTGGAGCTCAGACACATTTACACGTCTTAAGGCTGTTGAACACATTTGACTATACTTGGAAAGTTTGCCACTAAAAAAGACAAAAGGGTTGAACCATTTCTCCTTACTTTTTAGTGAAATTTAGGGACATTACGAAGTCATAATCGGTGATTTCCTTTACTCGGCAAATTCAGATGAAACCAGCCTTCATTTTGAAGACTTCATAATGCTCACATGATCACTTCTTTAATGTCTGAAGCTTACTTCAACGCTCATTTGTCAACACTGTGCTAACTTCACCCTGTCGACAAACTTAGCTATAGAATTGGCACTTTTTTTTTTTTCAATTCATTTTGGTATAAAATTTAGCTTATTTTGCAAACACGTATTTTTCAATTATATATATTTCAATCATTCTATCTCTCTCTCTCTTATATATATATATATATATATGTAAATAGTCGGCAAAATTCTGGGAGTCAGTCGATAAAGTCGGCAGCAACAACATGCAACTGAATTTGCCTCGTGAAACCCCTGATCCTGGTATATATATTTTTAATCCTAAGAGTTGTGTGTGCTGTATAGAATATTATTTTTAGCAGAGTAGCAATTATTTCTGTTATAGCTATAAAGCTAGACTAAAATAGCTTAGCTTGTATTGAGCAAGCAATGCAAGCTCGGATCACAAAGCGATCTGAAGGAACTGTAAGCAATTCGGTGGCTGACAAGTGATTGAGCAGGGGGCTACCACCCTCTACTCACCAACTAGTTATGCGCACATAACTAGGTTAGGTACTAGCCTATCTGTGCAAATATGGTTTTTGCAACAAATTTATTACAAATTAAAATGCTTAAAGCCTAGAGGTTTCTTGATTATTTTTTTTCAAAGCCCAGAGTGATGTAAGTATTTAGCAAGGCATAATAATCTACCATAACTCTACACCGAACAGAGGTTAATATTCATTACATCCGCTCTGCTCAATAGCAGTTTACTAGAATATTTAAGAAAGTTACAATAATTTTTAAATGAAGGATAATTTAATTCCTAAGTGAGAAATTACAGGCAATATTACAAAATTTTTCTGAATGGGGGGAAAACACTGAAGAAAATCAGAAACACTTCCCAAACATCATACAACTGCTAAATTACAATTCTGCGATTAAAAATCTTTTGAAAGTATTGTGGTGCAGTAACAAAATATTTTTATAGGTGATTTCAAAAGAACATAAAATATTAAACATTTTGAGAAATTAATGGTGATATGTGGCACCAACTAAAACAAGAGCAGGTTAAAATATTTGAAAAAATGATAAAAAGGAGGAGTTTTATTTTGGCATGTTAGTAGAATGGTGTAACTGGGGCCCAAATTTTAATGACATTTAAATTTTTGGTCTCGCATTTAGAATATTTTTTCAAAGTTGAGTCCCTTTCAAAATTTTTTCTTTCTTTTTGTAGTGTTTCGGACCATTTTTTACATGAAATATAAATTTTCTCGAACAATTTTGGGCTGTAACTCTCTTTAAAAAACTTTTGCTCATAAATTGTAGTAAACATAATCCAAGTTAAGTAAGGTCTTCGTTTCCACACAACAGGAAAATATTATATTAATGGACAAGAGCAACATTGGAAATTGAAGAATTGTCTGAGCTTTTTTGAAATACGCAACAATATCATCTTATAAATGTCAAACGAAGTTTCTCCAAATAAATTTTCTTTCAGACAAGACCTTTTTCACAGTTGCAAATATCAAAAAGTTTTATTAATCCAATGAAGTTCTGATCTCTTTTAATTTATAAAAACAAGGTTTTTAGAAGTATAATTTATGAAGAAGATATTAATGTGTGTTGAATAACAATATATTTATCCTTTCTTCCTTTCAGCAGTTAACATTCATTTGAAATATTAATAAACAATTATTTCTCATAATATATTTTAATACAATAGTGGTTTTATTGTTTTAAATGTGCATATATTTTTTAATTATTGTGACATGTATTTCTAATTTCAAGTGCCATTTCCAAAGATTTTTTTAGATCATAAAAATTTGGGCTTTAGTGGAAACAATCATAAATAACTAAGCAAAATTTTTAATTGAAAGGTTTTTATGGCAGCCAATTAAAATAATTTTGTAAAAATGTTTAAAAAAGTGGAACTTTACTTTAAAAATTTTGCATTAAGGGGTCATTCATAAATGATGTAACGCTTTGAGGGGGGAGAGGGGTTCAAGAAAGTGACAGTTTGTGACAAGGGGAGGGGGTAAAAAGAAATGCGACATCATGCATTTTCATTTCTATAAAAACATTTAAAATCAGCAAATTAAACTTATTTTATGCTAATGCAATAAAGCGTGACATGTGACAAAGGGGGGTCAAATATATTGAAAAAAGTGTGACAACATTTATGAACGGTTCCTAAAATACAAACCATTTGTGAGTTTTTCCGAAATACATATTTTCTTTAAAATTTGTACCACTTTACACAATTGCATCTTTAATTTATTTATTCAAAAGGCAACCTGTATCCCCCTCCTTTTTACATTTAAATTATAGTTTTGCAAGGAATCTTAAAAACCAACAGCTTTGATCTCACTTGAAACTTTTCAAATAAGATCTTTACAAAAAAAGCATCGACAACAGAAGCAGATACTAATAAAATTTATTAGTTCTTATTTTATCAGCATAACTCCTTTATTATATCATTTTTCTTTTAAAAAGTGAATTTCACAATTTATATTTTTCTTGGTTTTTTTTTTTTAGTTTTGTTTCTTGAAATTTTATTCTTTGGATTTTTGAAAACAAAATTAAATATTTCTGGTAAACCTGTTTTAAGGTAGAAATTGAAAATTTACAATTTAGTAGTAAAAAGAAATTTTTATCCTTTTGGGCTGTTAAATGACAATAAATTGGGGTAAATCTAGCTACAGCACTTGATGCTTAGGATTAAAAAGGCATAAAGATAAACTTAGAAAGCCAAGTCGGGGGTTGCGCCAGAGGAAATTTGGGTATGTTAAGGGCCGGAGGGCACAGAAAGAGACCAAGCTTAATGTTATCTGAACACTTAATTTACTTCTATTTTCTTATCCAAGAGAAATATGCCTCTGATCGATATCTTAAAGTACATTCAACAAAACAACTTGAAAGGAACTTTCCCTAACCTGTGGATTTGTTCAAGAATATTATTAACAATCTCAGTATTTGTTGCAAGTGGGGACGATTGTTTAGCAAATTAAAGCTCATTAAAACGTATTTAAGGTCAACTATGACCCAAAACAGATTGAATTCCTTAGCAATAGTCTCTATCGCAAATTAAACTGCAAAATCTACTGATTTAGGAGAATTGATAAAACTATTTGCATTTGCCAAAGCAAGATTGCACAATACATTTTAATGCATATATGTATTATATTTGCATATGATACAAAAATGTCCATACTTGATTTAAAATGTTACATTTGCCAACCAAAATAAAATTTTATTTTTAGAGTCTTTGGAAGTGATATTCTGATTCATTGAGTAAATGGCTTTCTTGTCAAATATGTTTTAATTGCTATTGATAATCGATATATTTGTTAAATCAACTTTAATAGTTAATGCAGAATTTATTTTTCTGGCAAATTATTGCAATTCAAAATATAAAAAGAAATTCCCTACAAAAATTTTAAAAAATAAATAAATAATAAAAAAACAAAACAAAAAGTTTTTAAAAAAATCGTACGAAAATGAGAAAATAATATGCATTGCAGCTTTTTGTACTCCAGGAGGACAACTTAAAAAAATGCGAGTAAATTTTAATTCTGATTTCTTTTCAAAAATTGTGTTAAGGGTGCCCTTTTCAGTAATGCCCAGGGCACCAAAATGTCTTTTGCCGGCACTGGGTGCATTTACAGATCGTTCAAAAATTCCAATCAATAAAAACAGACCCTTCACAAAAACCAAATCAATCAAAGTGAACTCTTCACAAAATTCTAATTTAGCAAATCGGACCTAATTTATTAAACAAACGCATGAGCAAATTCAAAACAAAAATACGGTCTTCCCAAAATTTCATTAAAATCAAATAATTTTTACAAAAATCTTTTTTAAATTCACAAAAACAGGACCCTATGAAAAATTCTAGATTTACAAGTAGAGAACTTGATGAAGTAGGGAAGGAGGGGCTGATAGCCCTTTTCATGTCTTATTTCATGTAGCTGTCTTTCATGAGCTATATCCATAAAGAATAACAATACAACTGTTGATACCAGAAAGAGTTTATAGCTTGTGAATACATATTAAATATTTTGTTTCATATTCATGTGACGAATGTTGTAAATTGGGCAATTTTTGCCATAAAAGTTGACTTGTTTCTTACTACAAAAACTATTTCTGCATTGTTTCAGCAATAACAGATCTTTCAAGTGAAAAGTCATAATCATCAGTGAACGGTTTGTACCTGTCCACAAAACTAAGAACTTGCCCCATGCCTTGCCAAATATGATCCAGTTTTGCTGATGCAGACAATGCTGAATTGATTATAAATGGCACATCCTGGAGAGGCACATTTTGTACGTATGTTTCTTCTTTTCTTGTGGCAACTTCAGGCATTTGTGCTGGAGGAAAGTTATTAGCAAAATATTTATTGTTCTGAAACAGAAATAAAATATTTTATGGCATGGTGAACATCATTATAGCAATATTTATAATAGTTAATAGAGTTGGCTGTGGGAAGAAACCAGTTTCTTCCAAGACAGTGGAAGAAGGTGGGGAAAAATAATAAGGAAGTTGAAGAAACCAAAGGAAAGTATGACTCGTTAAAAATTTAAATATATCAAATTAATATAAATAAATTGACAATAATACATCAAGTGCACATAACTTCATTAAAAATTTTATTTTTGAAAAAGAAACTCTTTTTAGTAACAAACTTTAAAGTTTGTTAGGAATTTACAGGTAATGTTTGCTACAACTTCAAGCCGGCAAATTGTTACAATTTCTGGGGAGAAATGCTTTTTAGTTTCTGCTTTTTCTGTTTAAAAACAATATTAAGTATTTCTTATAAAAATACATATTATCATAGTGGCAGCAATGAATGAACCACCAGCATTCTATAGAATACAGAAGACATTGCACATAATGCTGGATTTCATGCCTTACCGGCAAGGTTGGGTTTTTGACATGACATAGGTATAATACCGGTTTAAACTGTCAAAAACCTGTCTCAATCTTTAGCTGACTTAAATTTTACAAGAAATTACATAAATTTAAACGACTGTTGCTAACAAATGTTGAACTTTATCAAATTATAATTAATGTAACAATTAAGACATTTTTAGATAATAACTAATAAAAAAAATTAGGGGATTATTTATCTGAACTTTATGAAAAAATATGGCAAAATGAGTGTTTAAAATAAACATTCTCATGAGTTAAAAGATAATAATACATCTATAACATTAGGCATTGAATTTTAATTATGACATATAGTATTTTCAGTCGGTCCTTTCAAACTACTGAAATTCCAAAACCAAGGACGCACAAATATTTATTTATATATATATTTGAATATTTGATAGAATTGAATAACATTAGTATAAACTGATTATGCCAGTATTCAGCTAAGTTACTTGATGGACTAAATATTGTGAATAAAATAGATGACATATTTAGAATATTGCTAGAAAATATTAGGCTGTCTAATATGAATCATGAATTAGAAAAATAATTATGAATTATTTCAAGGTTAAGAATTAGTTTTTTAAAGCTAATAGTAATAGAATAAAATGGTTTTTTAGTTCTTTGGTTTTGGGTGAAATAATTTGTTTGAAAAAAAAAATGATTTGCGTATTTGTATTTAATTATAAATAGGCTAACACTAACAGCTCGGTACTACTGTGATATAATCCCTCCTTGGCGACATTCGAGCTAGCGCGGCAATTTGTAATGATTTTCGGTTGGCGATATCTTTTCGTTTACCCAGCGCCATCGATGTTGGCTGAGGTAATGTGTGGCAACCCTGATTATGCAATGGGTGTTTTTAGAGTGTGATGGTTGGACCTTTAGAAAGTTCTCTTTAACTAATAGGTAGATTTTTAGTAGTTAATTTCATCGTTAAAGTTTGTGGAGATATTTCCTGTTGATAAAGGAAGAATGTAAAGTGTTAAAGTGAATTAATTTAGTTCAATTGTTTTGTATTATGGGGAGATAAATGAATTCATATTAGTTTGTTAAGGCGCCATTTTTCGAATCTGACGGAAACGTGGTTTGTAGTTCGTGCTATCTGAAGTACGAAATTGTTTTGGTTGATAAGTGCATAAGTTTGGTTAATTGTGACTAAAAGCAAAGAAAAATAAAGTGGTAATTTTCGGACCATTTCGCCGTATTGGATTGTAAGTTTGATGCTATTTGGGATTAACATTGAAAAGCCAACTGGTTTGAAGTGAGTTCTTTATTTTTGTTAGTTTATTATCTGCTTATGTTATGTGTTTGTAAGGTTATAAAACAATGAATTTTCAATTGTTCTAAAATATTAGCTGTAGTAATTAGGGGCGTTGCTAGTTTTGATAAAGTGGGTTTCCGTTAGTTTAATGTAAAATGTATTTGAAGTTTTCCGTGCAATTGCGCGATATTTTTACTATGTTTTTCGTTGAATAATGCATGTCATTTTATGTAGTGATAATTAATTGCAATAGTCATTATTGTGCATGAAGTGCGTGTTCTTTCAACGAAGTGTTTTTATGGTATTTTTAATGTTGGTTTCCAATAGTTTAAGACAAAATGTACTTGAAGTGATGACCGTTATTAATTTTGTTGTCTAGTTTTTATGCTAGTTTTAGTGTAGGCTTCCAATAGATTGATGTAATATGTGGTTTAATTTATCAATGTTATATATTTTCTAATGGAGTCTCTTATTTTAAAATTCCCACAGCTTTAATAAACATTCGTTCTGCGTTGAATTGCGCGATATTTTAATTATGTTTTTCTTTAAAGGATGCATATCATTTTATTCAATAATGAATCATTGCAGTAGTTATTATTGGGCATAAATTGCGTGTTCTTTTAAGAAAGGGTTTTTATTCAACTTTGAGTGTTTGTAAAGTAAATAATTCTATTTTTCGAGTAATTATCGATCCGTTAATGTATTGAATTGCTGTTGAAAAATGCTGTACGTGCTTTACATAGTAGCGTTGATATTGTGTCTAAGATATAATTTGCAATTTTTGGTATTTTACTGTTTTTTAATGATTTTTCTTGACATGTTTGCTATGTGTATGATGTAACATTGTTGGCGATATAATTATCGCCAAGAGTGTTGTATTGTGTTTGAAGTTGGCGACATAAAAATCTTGTTGTTGGCGACGGTTTCTTGGCGCCAACGAAAAAGTCGCCAAGGGGGGGGGGGGGGGTATATCACAGTAGTTCCAACAGCTCTACCAACAGCATCTATACTGAAAATATTTATGAAGTACTATTACATGTTTTATGATCAACACTGACAAATGTACAAATGTGTAATTAGCACTAATTTTAGTCCCTTTTGGATTCTTACTAATGAAACATATATTCTAAAATAACTTCTGTGGTTTATAAGAAGTAATTCTTATTAAAAATGTTGAAATTGCCTACATTTTGAGCTCATAAAAAATGTTTTGCAAAAATTCAGTGGGCATTTGCCCTACCTACGTCACTCATATAAAGCACAAAACAACATTTTTTTTTCATTCAAGGTTAAAACTACTTAAGAGGTGAAATTTATTTTTTTCTGCAATACATTTGGAGCACTATTCTGTATTAATAATAAATGTTACTTGTTAATAAATTTCACATACAAATATGGGTTTTTGACAGTTTTTGACATTTCTGACGGAACTACTGTGATATAACTCCCCCTTGGCGACTTTTTCGTTGGCGCCAAGAAACCGTCGCCAACAAGATTTTTATTTTGCCAACTTCAAACACAATACAACACTCTTGGCGATGATTATATCGCCAACAATGTTACATCATACACATAGCAAACATGTCACGAAAAATCACTAAAAAACAGTAAAATACCAAAAATTTCAAATTATATCTTAGACACAATATCAACGCTACTATGTAAAGCACGTACAGCATTTTTCAACAGCAATTCAATACATTAACGGATCGATAATTACTCGAAAAATAGAATTATTTACTTTACAAACACTCAAAGTTGAATAAAAAACCTTTCTTTAAAGAACATGCAATTTATGCCAAATAATAACTACTGCAATGATTCATTATTGAATAAAATGATATGCACTCTTTAATGAAAAACATAATTAAAATATCGCGCAATTCAACGCAAAACGAATGTTTATTAAAGCTGTGGGAATTTTAAAATAAGGGACTCCATTAGAAAATATATAAAATTGATCAATTAAAGCACATATTACATCAATCTATTGGAAGCCTACACTAAAACTAGCATAAAAACTAGACAACAAAATTAATAACGGTCATCACTTCAAGTACATTTTGTCTTAAACTATTGGAAACCAACATTAAAAATACCATAAAAACACTTCGTTGAAAGAACACGCATTTCATGCACAATAATGACTATTGCAATTACAGTGGAGCACCGTTTATACGTTTCTCGTTTATACGTTTTTATCATTTATACGTTTTTTTGAACGGCCCCGGCGAAACCTCATACAAATTAATGTTAAATAATTTCGTTTATACGTTTTCCTGATTTTGCACATTTCATTTATACGTTTTTTTTCTCCCCAAGTCAAAGAAAAAACGCACATTTTAACGTGATTATACGCTAGCGATTGTCCAGTTTAGAAATCCCATTTGACCTTGACCTACACCTGCTGTGACCACTTACGGTGGTCACGCACCTGCCTAAATGAACAAAAGACATACCCCGGAAGAATGCGAATATCCTAAATTCACAAAAGCATTCTGATTGTGGTGCTACCTAGAAATAGCAGGTGACAAGCGCTTTTCCTCTCCTACCAGTGTTGCCACGGCAGGCGCCCTTAAATTTCAGTAAGTAGCCTGGGGACTTTATGGCAACCCAGCAACACTGCTCCTACCAACTTTATAAAATTCTGGGATCTATCGTTCACTAGCATTCACGATGGCTTCGAGCTCGCGTAGTAGAAAACCTCTGTTTCTGAAAGAAAAAATGTGCATTTAAAACAAGCGAATGAAAACCAACATTTAAAAAGAGTTGACCTAGCCAAAAAATTAGGTTTACCAGTTTCAACTTTAAGCACCATAATTTATAAGCGTAAGATCATCGAGGAAACTTATAATCAAAGTGGTGCTAGTGCTTCAAAAAAACTTCGAGTTCAAAGCGGAAAATTTTCGGATGTAGAGAAAGTGCTTTTACAGTGGTTTAATCAGTGTCGTAGTGCAAAATTTCCCATCAGTGGTCCTTTGCTTATGGAGAATGCAAAAGAAATTTCGAAGAAGTTAAATGTAGAACGCGATGCATCATTTTCCTCGGGATGGCTTCATAAATTTTAGTTAAAACACGGCATAACAGGCGAAACTGTAAGTGGAGAGTCAGGAGATGTTGATTGTGAAACAGTGGATGATTGGATTCAAAACCAATTGCCAGAACTGCTAAAAGAATATGAACCAAAGAACGTTTTTAATGTGGATGTACATACTGCATGAATATGAAACGTAGTGATTGTAATTCAATGTATTATTAAAAGTACTCATTATTTACTTTTCATAATATTTTAAGTTACTGTTTTGTTTTCTATTACGAAAATGTTCGTTTTATTTTGTGATTTTCGTTTATACGTTTTTTCATTTATACGTTTTTTTCGCTCGGTCCCTTGAAAAACGTATAAACGGTGCTTTACTGTAATTATCATTACATAAAATGACATGCATTATTCTACGAAAAACATAGTAAAAATATCGCGCAATTCCACGGAAAACTTCAAATACATTTTACATTAAACTAACGGAAACCCACTTTATCAAAACTAGCAACGCCCTAATTACTACAGCTAATATTTTAGAACAATTGAAAATTCATTGTTTTATAACCTTACAAACACATAAGCAGATAATAAACTAACAAAAATAAAGAACTCACTTTAAACCAGTTGGCTTTTCAATGTTAATCCCAAATAGCATCAAACTTACAATCCAATACGACGAAATGGTCCGAAAATTACCATTTTATTTTTCTTTGCTTTTAGTCACAATTAACCAAACTTATGCACTTATCAACCAAAACAATTTCGTACTTCAGATAGCACAAACTACAAACCACGTTTCCGTCAGATTCGAAAAATGGCTCCTTAATAAACTAATATGAATTCATTTATCTCGCCATAATACAAAACAATTGAACCAAATTAATTCACTTTAACACTTTACATTCTTCCTTTATCAACAAGAAATATCTCCACAAACTTTAACGATGAAATTAACTAGTAAAAAGCTACCTATTAGTTAAAGAGAACTTTCTAAAAGTCCAACCATCACACTTTAAAAACACCCATTGCATAATCAGGGTTGCCACACATTACCTCAGCCAACATCGATGGCGCTGGGTAAACGAAAAGATATCGCCAACCGAAAATCATTACAAATTGGCGTGCTAGCTTGAATGTCGCCAAGGGGGGATTATATCACAGTAGTACCTTTTTGACAAAGAGGTTTTTGATGTGACAGTTTAAACCATGGTTTAAACTGTCAAAAACTGTCACGTGTCAAAAACCTGCCAACCCTGCTTACCGGTAATATATGAGTATTTCTTTAGTCCCCTGCCGCTTTATAAAATCACTTTAATCTCGAAGGATTTGATTCCATTAAATGACTGATTTAAAAAACAGACAATTCATTTAAAATAAGGTTCATGTTTCTTATATGCAACTGGAATTAAATTTCATAAATAATAGGGGGAGGGGGGAATCGTACACTGAAGTTAAATAATTTTACGTTTAAAGTACATAAAATTAGAATATAGGTTTTGCGTCATCTGTATTAAAAATTGTGATCACATTTAACTTATTAACTTACAGGATATGGAAATTCACTTGATAAAGCTTCTTTTGCAACAGCCGGTTGTTCACTAGATGACTGACCAACAAGCACAAAATCGTCTACTTCTGAAGCCGAGTTTTCTTTTTCTGATTTATCTTTTTTCTTGCCAAAAAGTACATTTTGGAACACATCAAACATCTTCACAGATACTCAGCTCCCTAAATATACACAGAAGTACATTAAAAATGAGCAAATAAACTATGCATGAACACTATTATGCTTTAAAAAACATGGCTTGATTAATTAATATTCCTTGTGCCAGAATGTTAACTTTTTTCATGTGCAATACATGCATAGAATAGAAGAAAAAGTTTTCGAACGGGTATTAACAGCAAAGCATTCACAAGTTTGAGCAAAATTCGGAAACATAAAAATGTATATATCTTGCCTTCTTTCCAGGGGGAGGGGTTCAACTTGTACACTATTAACAGTCCACAATTTCTTATAATGAGTTAGAATTGCATAATATTGATGTAACCCCGGTTACAGAAAGATTTTTAGAACTATTCACTTCCCAGAGAAAAAAGTAGTTCTTTACATACATAAAAAATGTAATACTTTTTAAATAAATTATTTGCCACATTGAAAAGAAATTTTATACTAACATTGGTCTTGGTGTACAAAATGTACTAAATCTTTTTGAAAATTCTCCAATATTTTTAAAAAGGTTACTCCAAACTTTTGCTGCAAAATGTCCCATACATCATAACACATGAATATTATAGAATGCCCCTGTAGCAAAGAAATGCTTCTCTACAAGAATTGTTGACGTTTGATAGATAAATAGCAACAAGGGGATTAAAAAAACAGACTGCTGAAGTAATTAAATGTATTCTGATGAAACAGTCTCTGTTTTGGATATATAAACTTTCACATTAAAGTATCAGAAAATTATTGAAATTAAAAAATCAGAAAATTATAAAAATAATTGCATTTACAACAGAAATTTGAACACGGAAAACACATTTCAAACTACAAGTGAAATCAATACATATTGCCCAATATATATGAATTTATTGATCAAAGAAATATATGCAAAAAAGCGACAAAATTACCCATTTAGTGCCACATATATATATTTTGAAAATACGAAAACTTTAAGTTACTGATTACGCAAAGAAAACAAATGATGAATTCATTTGAAAGATAAAACAAAACATATCTGTAAACAAGATGACGCATCTAATCACAAAAGTAAATTGTCGAAGATGAATTGTTACGAAATTTACCTATTAATTCCAATTTAGTACATAATCATCTGTTGTTCTGCTATAATATTATAATAAAAAAATTATATCCACTTCAACAAAACTAAAAACTGCACTAAAACTTTGTTTTTTTATGTTCAAAATAACTGCTGCCACTAATCTAAAAAAAGAAATTTTGACAACTTCTCCTTTATAAAAATTTAATGCGTTTTAATAGAAAATAAACTGCTAGATTTGTGCTTATTGAAGTATCACCATCATAACGAACTTTAGGCAATCATGAAGGATATCGAATTTCATATAGTGAAAAGCTAAAAAAAGCGACCTTGACTTCATATTAAATAGTCCTTCAGTGTCTATTTGCTCTGGTCACGAAACTTGCTGATCCCAAAGCGTGTGAGTGTAAAGCACGGATACATCTGATGCAGGGGAGGAGGGGGGTGTTACACCAATTTTTTCTTTTTTTTTATTTGGGGGGGTTTTTCGGGGTTCTAAGTGAGAATCTATGAGAGTGTATGAAACGGGGTATGCGGGGGGGGGGGGGGGGTAAAATGACCCTTTGGCTCTGGAGAGGGGGACACCTTCGTGAAGCTGGCAGCGAAATACTGGCAAGTTACTAGAATTGGCAAAATATCGCTTAAATTCGACTCGAGGCATTGAGATATTCAGAAATAGGAAATAATAGCAATTCAAATTAAAAGAAAGGAAGAGAACTGAAAGAGGGCTTTACTTTATGAGATACAAATAGAACTGGCAAAACTCAACGATAATAATGATTTACAGGAAATAAATAAAATGATAAGCTTAGTTAATTAGTGGCGCAATCTTCTGTACAGTATTGCTAGCGTTTGGGATTAGAAAATATGAGCCTCCACTTCGACTGATTTACAATAACCACAACCTAAACCTTTTTACCGCTTCTTTGAACTAATGTCCGTCGGTACATGCGGTAATGTAAAATTTTATAGAAGTGACGCCATTTGCAGTGTAAAAGTAATTATGAGTGACTTTAATTCAGTTTCTTCTCAAAGTTATGACACAAGTTCTGCTTTTGCGGATGCTGTACAGCGAGCCCGACAGGTTAGCATGTAATTTTAATGATTGAATTCTTTCCTTTTCGGCGTTTCTTGTGTGAATGATCAACTAACAAATTGTATTTATCTATACTGTGCTTTCTTGTGACATGTTTTAATTATAAGATGGGGCTGATGAAGATAAATTCAGAAACAGACGCCGAAAAACAGCATCAATATTTCCTTAGCCAGACGAGAACAAGCTGTATACAATTGTTAAAATTTAACGGGTAACATCAATGATCAATGTACTCAACAACGCTTCCTTTTTACTTTTATGCAATTACTTAGGATTGTATGTAGTTTTATGAATCGAATTTTAATGTGTTCTTAAATGTAGGTACATGAAAAATAATTTTACTTCTCAACAGTTATGTTATTTAACACGTTACTGCCAACCTACGAGGTAACTCGTAGTAAGTGAACTTCTTGAGAGATCAAATTACAAGTTGTCTCGTTGTTTCCTACTTTTTTCATTTTTCAATACATTTAGTAATTTTTACTGAATAAAATGTTTTGTACAATATGTTGTAATTAAATTAAACTATCGTCTGGAAAACCATAAACTACAAACAGCGCTGACAGTCGGCAGTCAACGTGTTAATAAACTACAATCTACAATGAATAATATTTTAGACCCTACTATGCTTTCTGCATAGTTGCTATCATTTAATATCGGCCTTTATCGATTAAAATCATTTTTGCTTTAAGTAAATCATGTAGGCATTTTCTGATCTCTAGTATTTATATTTCACTCAAACAAATTAAAACTAGTTTTGAGGGAAGCAGCAGAGAAAGAGTAACTTTTTTAGGTTCTCACAATTTCACCAATTTTATAATAAACATTTTTGTTATATTAAAATATATTTACTAATTATTTTTGTTAAATCCCATAGATAGCAGCGAAAATTCATTCTGGTGTTGACACTACTGGTACAAAACGACCACTTGAAGATGTTCAAGCCACAAGTATGTTCACTGTTGTATTTATTTAGTTAAACCTATGCAATTCTGTAAAATGCAAAAAAATTCAAATGCAACTTATCGGTTGAAGGGCCTACCATGCTAAGCTTTCGAGAATTATAATCGCCAAACTATACATTAGCAAAGTATGTACAGTGAAACCTATGTAAGTTGACCACTTGTGGTGCACCCCTTTAGTGGTCAACTTATAAAGGGTGGTGATTTTTATTTATTTATTTATTTATTTTTTTTTTTTCATTTCTTTCACCATGCTTTTATTTTCGAACAAATTAAAATAATTTTGACTTTACCTTCCTTTTAAACATTATTTTAAAATATCAATTCCAAATTTTCTTCAAAACCAATCTGAACTATCTTTTGGAAAAATTTTAACCAGAATGACTTATAAAGTACCATACAAATTTGAGTAGTTCAAAATAAATATACATACCTTATTAATTATGAACCTTATTAATTATTTCATTTGATATAAATAATTTCTAGAAATTCATAATCATTCAAATATAACTGAATTTTGTTTTATTCTTCTATTGTACAATATTATACTATAAAAAATAATGAAAATCTATTTATCAACAAAATACCTCCCCCCCCCCCCCACACACACAAATTAATTGCATGATTAACTCACAAAGAGATTTAGATGAGCTTTTATGAGGCTGATGTTTCATCCATTCAGTGAAATTCTGGTCTAGAGTCATAGCTGGTCAACTTTACAGGTTTTATTGTATATATATATACATACAGTGGAGCACCGTTTATACATTTCTCATTTATAGGTTTTTTGGAACGGCCCCGGCGAAATCTCATACAAATTGATGTTAAATAATTTCGTTTATACGTTTTCCTGAAACCTCCCCTGCAACTGATTTTGCATCTGAATGCCAGCTTCAAAAATTGAATGGTGTCCTGATCGGGAATACATACCAAAACCAGCATTCCTTTGGAATTTTATTAAATTATGTGGCATTATTTTTCAAAAGTCAAACAGTTGATATGATTAACACTGCAAAATTCATATCAATATTGACTGATGGCAGTACAACAAAAAAAAATTGTGAATATGAAGCAATAGTAGTAAGATGTGTACCAGAAGGGGAAACTTAAAGCAAAATGTCATTAATAGGGCTTTGTGAAATTGAAAATGCTAATGCTGAAGGCTTGGCGAAAAAAGTATCTGAATGTCTGCAAATATGTAAAATTCGAGATTAGGAAGATCGTTTAATATGCATGACCGTCGATGGAGCATCAGTTAATGTTGGTAAACATAGTGGGTTGGTAAAGATCTTGCAATCTCCAATGTATATTCATTGTTACAAGCATTTGCTTGACTTGTGTTTGAAAGATTCAGTGAAAAAAAGTACAGCAGCTACAAAATTAATGGCACTCTTAAGATCAGTGAATACTTTTTACAGAACTAGCCCTAAGCTTACTAGAGAGCTACATAGAACTGTTGAAGCACTTAATCTGAATGCGAAAGTGCTTTCTTTTAAGCCAATATGTGAAAC
Source organism: Octonoba sinensis (assembly GCA_038502835.1). Taxonomy (NCBI): domain Eukaryota; kingdom Metazoa; phylum Arthropoda; class Arachnida; order Araneae; family Uloboridae; genus Octonoba; species Octonoba sinensis. The sequence continues at coordinate 127,356,862 of CM076599.1, forward strand.
CAGATGGGCTAATTCATTAGAAACCTCTGTAATTGCTGCTGTACAAAATTATGAGATGATTGTTCAGCACCTTACAGATGTTGTGTCATCTCAGTCAGGATACACAACTAATGTTATTAGCTCTGCAAAATCCATCTTGAAAGATCTGTTGCAGTATGATACTGTATTTTTCTTGCATGCGTTTCAAGATTTTTTAGAAATCGTTTCTAAAGCAACTTTGTATTTAGAAAAAATTAACATTAATATATGTGATGCAACACAGTGCATCAAAAATTTGCAATTTGACTTAATTCAGTTTGGAGACTCTGGTGAACTGGCTGCAAGTAATGGTAAATATTTACAAAATTTTCTTCTTACAATTGATGATTCAGAACCTGAACAACTTAAATTTAAATATGGTGTTTTATGTACAAAAAGGTCTCTTTACTTCAGTAACCAGACAAACCAACACCTTGCCGAGGTCAAAAAACACATTTCAAGATTTTTGCACCAGTATGAGTAGCAATGTCTCCGAGAGGTTTTTTGGAGATGATGGACGAGGAAACTGCTTGTACCCGCATGGCACAAAAATTAGACTCTGCTATGTTTTCACTAACAGAAATAGAAATGCAAAGATATGGAGAAAATGAACTATTACAAGTGTGTGCTTTGTTTAAATTCCCCAAGGAAAGAGATTTAGAAGAGTGGAAACAATCGCGTAAACTTATATTTGATTTGTTCAGACCAAGCATTCAATTACCAAGTCTGCTGGAAAAGTTACATACTGAGAAATTTAGTAACTTTAAAATTATGAAAGAATTGATCACGGCGCTAATTACAATTCCACCAAGTAATGCTGAAGTAGAGCGAATTTGGAGCAGCGTAAAAAATATTATCAACGATAGATCAACTTTGATGAGCAGAGAAAGCATAGAAAATAGGTTAATTATAAAAAATGCAAAAGTGAATTTAAATGATTTTAACCCGGATCAAATTATAGAATTATGGTGGAATGATACCGTTAAAAGTAGAAGGCCATGTTTCTTTGATTGAAATCAGGGTTCGTTAATTTCAATTAAATGACTTTTTTAAAAAAATATAACTTGGTTTAAATCATTTTTTAAAATGTCGATTGATTTTATTGGTAGAAATTGATGTTTTAAACAATATATCCTGTGTTATATTGTGTTATTATGCAGAGTAATACTTCATACGTCCACCACCTATTTATTATTAATCAGGATGTAAATAAATAATGCTTAAACAGATTCATGGTCTAGTATTTCTCATTTAAAAATACACAAAACACATTTTTATGCAGGGGGGCATTAAATTTGGGAATTTAACCTTCTTTCTGTCCCTTCCCCCCCAATTTGTGCTAGGAAATCACCACCAATCTTCAAATTCTGGGCGTGACGCTGGTGGCCACTAGATATTTTGGATCTATTTCTGAGTCTTGACCTTTACTAAGTGAGTATTTAGGATTGAAATTTAAAGTAATATTTCTTAATCAGAAAAATAATAAATATTGCTTCAGGTAGAAAATAGGATTGGATTGACTTCAAATATTTTTTTGATAAAATATGAAATTATATTTAATTCATTCATTTAATTCATTGTACTGTTACTGTAATCACAATGGTTATACCTAAATAAGTACCATTAAAAAAACAAAATTTGATTAAGGATAAATTGTTTAAAATAGTTGAACCTTTCATATTAGTTAGTTTTTGCTAATTTTCTTGAAAGAATAGTGTTTTAGCTATTAAAAAAAAATAGAGAATGCAATGATTTTTGAACAGAAGAAAATTTTAACCTTTCTTCCAGCTATTATTAATTATTAGAAGGAGAAAAAAAAACAACAAACCATTTTTTTAAATAATCCGTTTCCTGAGAAAAGTATTGAAAAACACCTTTATAAGGGTTATAGGTTAAATTGTTTTACTTTTTGAATAGGTTATGTATAATTTCTTAAGAAATATAAAAATGATCCGGTTTTTGAAATAATCTAATTCAGTTTTTGAAAGATGACTGATGTTTACATTTCCTATCATTTTAAAGACTTGAAACTGCTCTTCTCTTACCCTTGATGTATGAAAATAACATTGCTTTAAAACAGCCATTTAATACTTAAAAAATAAAGAAGAAAAATCCTCCAAAAATGGAAGTTGATACTTTCTGCTCCTAGACTGATACAAAAGTCGATTTCTTATGCTCCAAACTGATACAAAAGTCAACTTCTTCTGCTCCAAACTGATACAAAAAGGACATTTTACCTGCTCCGAAAGCTGCTACAAATTGTGTTATGGCGGTGGGAGCCCTGAATGGTAGCAAATGAAGAAACTAGCAGTGAAGAAAAGGTTAACTGCACTGAAAAGCCACAGCCAAGTTTTCAGCAAGCTTTGGAGGGTTTTAATATCATGCAAAAATATCTCCTTGGTAGTGATTTAAATGACAATGTCAAGATGGCACTTATAACTGTGAACAAGGAACTTTTTTCCTTGCATTCCAAAAAAGCACTACAACCCAAAATAACAAAATATTTTGTACATACTGCATGGATATGAAACGTAGTGATTGTAATTCAATTTAGGAATACTATACATCATTTCATTTTATTATGTATATATTATATTCGTAGTATGTATTATTAAAAGTACTCATTATTTACTTTTCATAATATTTTAATTTACTGTTTTGTTTTTTATTACGAAAATATTCGTTTCATTTTGTGATTTTCGTTTATACGTTTTTTTCGCTCGGTCCCTTGAAAAACGTATAAACAGTGCTTTACTGTATATATATATATAGTTGTATTAAATCTACTTGGGTGGTTGTTTATTTGTTATATGTAAGTTTTTATTCATGAAACCAAATCTATCTTGAATTGCACAGGAGGAACGTAAAATTACAGAACAGAAGGTTTCAAGACATACCTATAAATTTGATTAATAAAATTGATATTCGGAAAATGGTTAATATTCTTTAGATTAAAATTCTTCTCCTTTTTTAAAGAGTTGTGAAGAGTTTGCTGTATGATTTACAATTATTACATGTTTTGCTAATTTTAGCGATTGCATCTATGACAACCTTTTATGGGGAAAAAAAATACCTTTTGATGATTGTTGTTAAAAATGTTAAGATTTTGTCTGCACTATTGATGACTGTATGACTCAATATGTAAAAACTATCCATTTTTGTTATCAGTTAACTTTTATGATGAATATTTTAAATTCTAATTGCACTTTGTATTGAAAATAGTTGGTCTGCCTGACACGAAGAAGCTTGCTGTTTCTGATGACAACAAAGGTAAGAAATGACGTTTCATTTAATAGAGGGTGGAAAATCTGCGTCAATTTTGAATTCCTGATACAACTGATACAAAAAGGCTTAAATTCGTGAATTTTGTTCCTAACTTCTCTCCAAAATTGGAATGTTAATGTTCTAAAATGTTTAAAAAGTAACAAATAGCAGTTAATTGCACATTTTCTCATTGAAAGCTACATTTAAAGAAAACCAAAATTTTTAGCACTTTTATGTCTTTTTAAAACTAGGAATTAATGAAATATGACATTCCCCGCTCAAATGTCTTGTACTTTTTAATCTACTTTCTATCTACACTTGTACCTTCTCTAAAGCTTTAATTACATTTTCTTTAATTTTACAAAATGTCTGTAAGGGCCTATTTTTTGGAAATGCCAGATTGGACACGTGCATGTCATGTTTAAGATTTTTACCCTTTTGCATCCTATAAATATTTCAATATTTTGTAAGTTAGAAACTATTTTAACATAAGCTAGCTTAAATTGGCTAATTTTATTTTCCCTTCTAATATTTTCTTATAGCTTGATTTGTGTTATTAAATTGTTAATAGTTAATTTTTGGAGCCACTGCTGTCAAAGATATTCTTTGATGCTTTGATTTTTATGTTTTTCAATGAATTAAATTTATGAATAGATACTTACTGATGTTTAAACTGGATATTATGCCCCATAACTGGGGGAAAAAAATCCAAATGTGGAAACACATAGTATGAACTTGCTTCATCAAAGTATTTAAAAACCAGAAACCTTGCTTTTCCCATTTTTCAATTCATCATTAACCAGTGTTTATCCTTGTCCTTTTTCCATATCAACTCAAATGATGATGGTTTTATGCAGTGAATATGTATTGCTTATATTAATAGTGCATTTTAAAAATAAGGTGGAAATAAGTTTTGCTATGGACTTATAGGTGAAAACTGAAATTTGGTCAGTAGCTAGTGGCTGATAGTCTCTAGTTTGTTAGAGGCCACTATAAAGTTACTTAAACTAATAGGTATTCATTGAACTTTTATAAAATAAATAATTAATCAAATTTATAAGTTAATTTAAAATTGAGCTTATTTAGCTCAATGAAAGCGTGACATAATCGAGTAACTTTAAGCAGTTTTGGAGCTTAAATTATGCAGGGCTCCCACGGCTGCGCCAAACTGCGCCAAAACTATTTTTCTGCTACATGCTGCTACAAAATGCGTTTTTTCGCAAAATTTGCGCTAAACAGCGATTTTCGGGGGGGGGGGGGAATCGAAAAAATTTTAGATATTATATTTTTTTAACCTTAAAATCGACATCATTTGATGCATTTTTCCTTCAGTCAACTAATTTTTTACCTTTGAAGCAGTTTATTAATTAATATTAGCTCTACCCTCTCTTAAGAACATCAAATATGGATGAGAAACTTGAGCAAAATGAGTGATGCATCCCACTCTTGTAGAAGAAACAGTGATACGATTTCTAATATTTTGTAATATTATAAAGAATAAAATCATTCCTCTCATCACTATTTATGTTGAACATTTTATTTAGTAAGTTTTTCTTGAAATAGATAAAGTTTAATTTCATGGAACGTGAAAAAAAAAAAACTTAGCGTCTAATGTTTAGGAAATACTAATCAATGTGAAAAATCAATAACAGAACAGATGTTAAAAATATTGCTGCTCCGTTAAAACAATTTTTTCAAATTCCTTAAGCCTACTTTCCACGTGCAAGCAAAGGAGCGCATACGTTCTACAATCTTTTTGCATCCCCTATAAAAATCGGATTTTTTTCATTTCAACTATTTATAATGTTTCTTCTCAAAGTAAATAAATAAAATGTATATTTATTTTAAATAAAAACATTGTTTGAAAATATATATTTGTTCCCGAAAGTGTTTAGAGATAGACTTTCAAACGCTGTAAAATTAAACATTGAATTTCAGTTTTTTTTTTCTTTTCTCATTACTCCTTAAGCTCTGTAATTTATTCATCTAACCACAAGCAATTCAAAAACATAAAACATAAATATAAAGAACAAAATAAGTAAAACAATTAGTTAAGTTATAAAATCATTAAAAAAAAAAAACATGTATATCTTAATGATTTGATAATTTTTAGCAAATATGTTAAGCAATATTATTAGAAGAAATAGAAATTTTGTTGTGGATGAACGACCTCATAAAAGTAAACTTGCTTTAAAGTTTCAATTTTTTAACTAGATTTGAAAGTTATGAAATTATCATGCATTTCCTCTTTCTTTTAATTTAATTTAGTTTCTTTCAGCATCCAATTGCTGTAACCCTAGGACTCTTGAAATTTAATTGTAACTATTGCACTATTTTTGAAAGATGTAAAGACAAATTGTTGGAAAAAATAAATAAATCATTAGACATTAAATTATCAACATGTAATAAGAAATACATTTTGTCTTTCTATTATAGAACTGAAAAATATGATTTGGTTCTTGAATTTTCTTGCTGCAAAATTATAAAGCTCAGCAATTTACTTTTAGTGCCATTAATTACTTCCAATCCTAAATGCATCTTAGTGAGCATTTAGGATTGTAATTTAAAGGAATATTTTTTAATCAGGAAAATAATAAATATTACTGCAGGTAGAAAATAGGATAGACTTCAAATATATTTTTTGATAAAATATGAAATTATATTTAATTTATTCAAAATTTTACTGTTACTATAATCACAATGATTATACCTAAAAAAGTACCATTTAAAAAACAAATTTTAATTTGATAAATAGTTTAAAATAGTTGAACCTTTCATATTAGTTAGTTTTTGCTTATTTTCTTGAAAGAATATTGTTTTAGCTATTAAACAAAAAAGAGTGCAATGATTTTTGAAAAGAAGAAAATTTTAAGCTTTCTTCCAGCTATTCTTAACTATTAGAAGATGAAAAAAACAATAAAATATTTTTTAAATAATAATCTGTTTCTTGAGAAAAGTATTGAAAACACCCTTATAACGGTTATAGGTTTAATTAGTCTTACTTTTTGAATAGGTTATGAATAATTTCTTAAGAAATATAAAAGTAATTCAGTTTTTGAAGGATGACTGACGTTTACATTTCCTATCATTTTGAAGACTTGAATCTGCTCTTACCCTTGATGTATGAAAATGACATTGCTTTAAAACAGCCATTTAATATTTAAAAAATAAAGAAAAAAATCCTCCAAAAATGGTACAAAGTTAATATTTTCGGCTCCTAAACTGATACAAAAGTTGATTTCTTCTGCTCCAAACTGATACAAAAAGGACGTTTTACCCGCTCCGAAAGCTGCGACAAATTGTGTTAAGGCAGTGGGAGCCCTGATTATGTTAATTTCAAAAAGAGTTTGTTTTCAGAAAGCTATTTATTTCTGAAGAAAATAATGTATTACAACTGGTCCCATACTAATTTTTAACCTACTTCACAAAGGAAGGAGGTTATACATTCATACTGTATGTGTGTCTTTTTTTTTTTTTTTGTCCACTCGCAACTTCTCACCGGATTAACCAATTTTCATGATCTTAAAAAATCGATCGAGGATGGTTTCCCATAGGTTAAAAAAAAAGTTATGGGGGAAAATGTATTTTTTCGTTTATTCATTCATAACTTTGACTAAATGAACTGATTTCGATGATTTTTACTTTAAGCGATAAAGGGTTGTCTAACTCAAATATCGCAAATCAATTTGACTGCATTTGTTTTATAGAAAAAACGCTACGGGTGAAAAATAAGTATTTTATTTTAATTGGAAAGGCTTGGCTTGATTTTTCTTTGTTGGAGAAACTATATTAATAAATATAAAAGTCACTGTTAAAAATGTTTGTTGGTCATTGTTAAAAAAGTTTGTTGCCATTGGGTTATAATATTAAAAGTAATTACAGCAAGAGTTTGGTTTCTGAGGCAAAAACTAAACTAATTAGTTTATTTGCTAAAATCGACTTCAAAACGGAATTTATTATACAAATGATTAGTTTTTAGTGCCATTCATTCAAAGAAGGTTTGCCCTTAGATATGGATTTTTTTTTAAATGGAGTATTTATATAAAAAATGTATTTACACTAAAAAGAATAAAATAAAATAATTTTTATAAAAAAAAAATAGAACAGACTTCAAATCTTACTAAAAAGTGAAAAATAAATTAATTCTTTAAACAACATCGATGTGACTTTTAAACATAGTTTTAGAAGTCTGTGCAAAATTAAGTCTAATTACCATTTTTTACTTCATATTGGCACTGTTGCTAATTCTACGAAAATATATATACAGTCGAACCTCGTTATCACAACACCCTGCGGACTTTCTCTAAGTGTCGTCATAAGCGGAGCGACGTCTTAACCGGAATTACTTCAAAACACAATTTAAAGAACAGATAATGTAATAATGCATTTAAGTGTTTATATTCATTTTTTTACATTTTAAACTAGATTCAATTACCGCCATTTTGTATTATTTCATAAATGAATGCAAAAACATTAAGAAAAGATAACTTGCTTTTTAGATTTCGCAAGAAAATATTCTCCAATAAGGGTGTGCTTACTTTTTGACTGACAATTTGAAATTTTTCTGCGTAGTTTGTACGAAAAGTCAAAATCTTCCTGTTTAGCTTCTTCCATCAAAGAAAGCTATGTTTCTACGACTCTACAACATCAAGGCAATGCAACTCCTCTGTTTTATTTGAAAGTTTTCGAACAAAGGAAGGTGCTTTCTAACAAATTGCCAGTCTAAAAGAGGGATTATGGCACGCATTTTTAAAAGCTCATTTACAATGACCATTCAACTTCAACTGCAGTTGAATAGCCGTAGTGATTCTCCGCTGCCCTGTCTTCCTAAACTTTCTGACTGGAAATTAAAATCTGAGTACGTCTCTAGAATTTCAGAAGCAAAAGTAGTGTTTCAAAATGGATGCTTTCTTTCTCCTTTTCTGAAGTACTGCTGAGTAGAGATTTAATCCTACGAGCAATGCAAATGAAACTTGTCACTCTTTTCTTGTGACTGTTAATGTTGACAATTGTAAAAATCTTTCTGTACTTCAAATCCATAATTCGAAGAAGTTCAAGTAAACCTGCAGCGCAACTTTATCTTTCTACCTGTCGCTTTCAAACATTCTGTGCACGCCTTGCAGACTCGCGATTGTTAAATTCGAGGGGGCTGGGGATTTTCTCGACTATAGGTAGATAACACTTGTCACTAATCCATTTTCAGGAATTTTACGACAAACTTTGCATGAAATCTGCATTATTTTACTGAAAGGTTTCAGTTAAAAAAATAAAATCGAGCCCGTTTTAACCATTTGAAGTGTCGTCATAAACGGAGTGGCACAATCAAGTAGTGTCGGGAATTGCGGAGTTATGTAACATTAAAATTATAGGTTGTAAGTTTGGGACTTTGAAAAAGTGACGTGTCGTCCGGGTGTCGTGAAAACAAGGTTCGACTGTATTTGCATTTGATTCATAATTGCAAACAGTTTTATCTATCCTACATTTGCACTGACTTCTAAAACTATGTTTAAAAGTCACATCGATGTTGTTTAAAGAATTAATTCATTTTTCACTTTTTAGTGCAATTTAGTCTTTTCTATTTTTTTATGAAACTTATTTTATTGTAATTTAAGTGCCATTTCCCCTTTTTCACGGAATTCGCTATATACATTTTCTTTTCATAACTTATACTTTCTTTTCAGGCATTGTTCAGCAGTTGACATCAATTCAAGCACAAAGGTAAGTACTTAGGCAATATAATCAGGGTTCGCGCGATTCCCGCAATATTTTTGAAATCCCACTCAAAAAAATTTTTTTTTAGGCTTAAACTTTAAAAATTCCACTTAAAATTTTGGTCAAGGAGGAAAATCCCACCTTGTATTTTTCCCCAGTGTGAACCCTGATAATTTATTTTCTCTTTTGTTCTACTTTTGTTTAGCAGCCATGTTTTTCTGTAAATATTCTTATATCTGTTTGATTGCTATCATCCCGGTAGTAGAAACAAGGGCGGATCTAGAAAATCTTCAGGGGGGGGGGGGGCGATTTTGGAAATCTCGGGGTTCAATGTAAGGATGGATGGAGGAGATTCTTCATTCCTTTTCAACAGTCCCTTCGCCCCCCCCCCCCCCTTTTTTTTCAAACAGCAGGAACAACAAAAAAAAAATGCTAGTGTAGTGATATTTAAAATTTTACTAGCACATTTTTTCAATGCATATACGTTTATTCAAAGCCCTTATAAAAGGAACACAAGCTGACGTTTTTTTGCTTTCGTAAATCTGTCTATAATTTTTTCAACGTCCAATGTAATATCTTTATGGATATGCAATAATGCTAATTCAGTGAGTCTATCATCACTCATTCTGCTTCTTAGCCAAGTTTTAACCGAGTTAGGATTTCCTTCAAGCTTTCTCAAGAAAAATGTACGCTTGTAAATACATTTTCTAAATTTGAATTGATATGTCTAAATTACAAAATAATAGCAATTATTAGTAATATATTTTCTAAAATTTTCAAAATGTAATACTAAATATGTACTAAAAAGACCATCAACAAGTTATGTGCAATTTATATAAACAACTGTAATTATGAATGTTCAATGAAATGTTTCAGACTCCAGGTTTTAGCATAAATGCTGCAGGAATTTACACCACGTGCTAAGGGTTGGCTAGCTGTCACCAGTTTGATGGGTAGAAGAAAAGAGCAGGGAAGCTCTTTCCCATTACTCCGAGGATTAGCAACTCAGCAATACTAAAGGACAAAGGGACAGGGGGAAAGCATAGAACTTGAAGGGCTATTAGGCTGGGATTCCAAGAACATAAAAAAATGGCTGGTCGCAGGGCACAAAGAGTAAAAACTCACTTAGGAGTGTCGTTGTAGTATCCACTTGAATCAGCCCGGGGGGGGGGGGGCGATCGCCCCCCCCCATGCCCCCCCCCCCCCTAGATCCGCCGTTGAGTAGAAATTATGCAGCACGGCAGCGAGCACTGCAGATTTATCTTAAAGCTTGCAGGTTAATTAGCCTCCTTACGAAAAAAAAATTTTAATACTGGTTGGTTTTTTACTACTACCACCATTAAGTATTAATGATTCAGATAAATGTATACCCTGTTTTCACTAACTTATATAATACATAATTTTCAACTATTAAACTATGTTGTATTGTTTTTACTTCATTTTCTCTTAGCTTGCATTAATTATATGTCAATTTTAGATTTTATAAATTTATTTATAAATTGACTAATAATTTTTATTTATTGTCTGCATGCTGTTATGTCAACTTTTTTTAAAATGCATAGCTTGCTATTTTTTATGATTGTAAATTTGGTGCCACAGATAAATTTTGACTTCTGAAACTTGTGCTGCAGATTGATACAGAAAATTCTGCTACTGGGGCTATCACTAGTGTTCACATTTTTTTAAAAGAAGGGCAAGTAGTATTTATGAAAAAAGGCACTTTTGATGAAAAAGTGGGTTTTGTTGAGTTATAAAAGGAACCTCTTCTTACATCTCCTAGCGTTATAATTGTTAGTACCAAGGGTGTTTCGAGGGAGGGAGGAAAATTTTGAGCTTTTAACCCCCTTTTAGAAACTTTTTGTTTTAAGGCTGTGTGCCTACCCTAATTTGCTCAACTGCAACTTCAATTTTAGCTAATAGATGGCGCAGAATTTCAAACCTTTCAAGGGGGGGGGGGTTTAGCAAGATAGGTTCTTCGGAACCCTTTTTTCACACTAGGGGGTAATTAGGGGCTAATAGCTGTCCTGTCAATATCAATGGTCACCACGGATCTCCCGTTTACCTTCAAGGCAGTTATCAATGCAGCTGCTTGCTTTTGTGAATCCAACTTCCAAGAAAAGAACCTCTGGATACTCTACCCAATTCTTGTTCCACTCTGCCAAAAAAAAATGTCTTTCAACTTTTCAGAAATTATCTCCAATCATATATATATATAAAACCAAATAAAATATTTGGTTTTAAAGTTTCAAAATCAGGTTAATGTTTTTTTTATCTGCATAAAATAAAATGACTCATGGAAATGTATTTGCGCTATTATTTAGGGGCACTTTTTTTTTGATATATTTTTGGCTCCCCTCCTCCTTTTGTCACAAAATGTCAGTGAGGCAACCAGATTTTGCTCGTACCTGGAACGGGGCAGAGGAAAGAAATTTGTTGTGCTCCACTAATACGGTTTTATGTTTTATGTTTTAATTTTTTTTATCACATAAAAAAATAAACTTAAAAGCAGGTATAAATAATATAATTTATTAGAATTATTTGGAGCAAGGAGAAGAACCAGAGCAAAAATTTAGAAGTCGGAGAGTAAACTCCATATTAATACTGGAATAGAAAAAATTTGATGTGGACTTTCTTTCATAACGTGTATATCTTCCTCCGTTTTGTTTTTTCCTTTTTTAACCCATTCGCAAACTGCTCACACAATTTCCATAAACTGTGTCGTCCATATCACATAATTTTTGCAAATTTTTCAAAGTTTTGTACATTTTTATTAAAAATACTGCCAACAGTTTTTTAATGGCCGGTAATAGTTTAAAAATTTGTGCGGATAATTTATGGCCCTTAATTGTAACTAATTTTTTTTTTTACCTAAATGCAATACATTTTGTTTTCAGATCATTGTTTTAAAAAGTTACACAATCAGTCTAACGCAGCGTTTCTCAACCTTTCAGTATTTGCGGACCAATTTTCTATCATAATTTTCATCACTCCCCCACTTGCCATAAAATGTATACAACAATACTGTATATTGAGTACTAATTCTGTTTTTGAATTATTTTTAACTTACCTCCAAAACAAGAGTGAAAATGAGTAATTTAGTAATAAATCACTATTTCAATTTTGGGCATTAGTAGATTATGATCTTTCTGCGCTAAACACTAGGGCATTTCGCGTTCAATTACCATTTTAGGAAACTGGATTTTCTATGCGGCCGTTTTGAAGTCGAACTATAGATCTCGGCTAAATATAGAAACTGAGGGTGGCTATTTAGGGTGGGTCGAAAAAAGTAATGTTTTTTTTTTTTCGAAACTCTATACCGCGGAAAACTTACCTCTGGGGTAGGTAAGTTACATGCAAATTAAAAAACCAATTTTTATTGAACCCCTAGCTAGCGCATTGTACGATTTTTTTTTTCGATTTTTTTTTTTTCTTTTTTTTTTTTTTTTTCTAAAATCAATTCATTTTACAAGTTTTTTTGCAGAAGTCAGCCATTAATATTTTAAACTGCCATAGCAAAAATCATTTATTAAAAGGGTTGAAAAGCACCTAAAAAAAAAGTAACAGTCAAAATCTTCCAATTTGCGGTAGATTTAGCTGAAAACTCGAATTTTTTATCTTTCCGAGTATTTGAAATGTAATAAAAGGATAAATTTTTGAGCATCAAGTTTGTTTATGTATGAAAGGAAGAAGTGATATTTTTATTTTCTAAGATTGATAACTTAAGTGCTGTGTACTTGCATTTAGATGTTTATATGAAGTCTGTTAGTTCATTGTTAAACATGCTTGTATTATGTTATTGCTGAAAAGCTTATTTTGATTAGCTTATGTTAGATTGTGTGTGTTGAATTCTGATCAAAATCACTGACCTTCAGGAGAAGAACAATATAGCTGTTAAATTTTAAGTGCTCTCTCAGATAGTGCTTTTCTCTCTTTCTCTTTGTAATGTGCTTTTCCATACTTGTTTCGCTGAATAAATGACTTTGCTGTCTTTACCAAATTTAAACAATAATAATATTTTCAGATCAGTTGGTGGCATTGCAAATGCAATTACTGTTGAAGAGTGGAAAGTTCCAGATAAAATGGTTGGATTAAGTAAGTAGTTCTGTCAATATGTCGGTTCTGTCAATATTTGTTTATTTTTATTGACATGAAATAGCTATGAAATAACAATTGGCTGAAATAGCTATTTTTATTTAATATCCATTGTGTCTAACTTCTAGCATTGAAAGTAAATATTTGTTAAACGAGATGGGTCACTTTAATTCACAATTTTGCTATTTAAGTGTCCCATTCATATTTTAATAGTGTTATTATATCTACTGGCATAAAGCTCAAAAACTCCTAAAGTATTGTATAGTTACTAAAAACTTAGAAATAATAATTACAATAACCAATTCAATTTTATGCTACAAAAACTTTAATACTTTGCTTTGTGTAAGTCTTTTATCTCATTAAGGGACTCGATCCAGCATTTTTTAACAGGGTCTGTTTTTTGTGAATTTTGAAGCTTTTTATGAAAAATCAAATAATTTTGTGAAAATTTAAATGCATAGTGATGAAAAATTTCATTACTATTGGGGCCTTTTTTTTTTAATAAATCATGGTGTAAAAAGTGATTTATTTAGAAGCTTAGAATTTTCTGAAGGGCCTGTTTTGGTTAATTGGTATTTACCAAAGGGTCTGAAAACGGACCCAAATTTCCTCTGGAGAATTCTCCTGCATCCAATTAGCATTCGCTAAACTCTATCTATTATACTATAGGGTGACGACAGAACCGGGAAATCGGGGAAGATTGGGGAATTCTGATGTTAGGAAAAGCGCAGGGAAATTAGCAATTCCAAATATTAGGAAATTGATCATTGTTTTTGATTTTTCCCGAAGTTGCAACAATCTTATGTGTAATTATTAATCTTAATCAACGTTCTCATATAAAATTCAATTCTAAAATTATTTTACATTACCGTTTTTGATACATTTGTTGCCCACAAATCGTAAAAATTTCATCTGTGATGGTAACTGAACTTTTCAAATTTTCAATGTTTCTTCTGCTTTGTTAAAAGGTAAGTAAACAAAGAAAATTTCTTTTTATTTTCATTGAAACTTTTAATTTAAAAATTCTTTATCAAAATTTCAGGAATTATGATTGTAAGAGCAAATTTTCAAATGTCAAAGATAATGTCACTAGATTTGTTTCTTTTCAATTTTCTAATGCATGCGTCATTCTTCAGATCGTTTAAAATACTTGAATAAAGAATGAAATTTAAATAGTATGTTTAAATTTGAAAAAGTCAGAAAACAATCATTATTTATGCACAAGTTTTGGCTTAATCATGGCAATAAAAAATGTTCTATTACACACATTCATTCATTATATAAATTGATTTTTCCCTTGCAGGGCATGTTAAATATCAGTAATCGCAAAGAAATAAATTTATAAAATAAAAAATTAATTTAAATAATCATTTATTTCATTTCTTATTCAGTGTGCATATTAAATTTTGGAATAAATTATCATGCTATTGATTAAGAGATTTACCTATTTTGTGAATTTTTTTGATATACTAGCAATAATCCTAAAATATTTAATGTTAGTTCAAAAGTCTTTTCTGGACCTTGATATTTTCTAATAAAATTAAATGCTTTATAAATCTTTAAAAAAAAGGAAATTTTTCTTAATAAAATTTAGGCATTCTAAAAAAGAAGTTTGAGAATTTTGCATGTTCACATTTTTCCTTCAAGCAATTATCCTTTCACATATCAAATATTCATTAACTATTTATGTTGAATAGCATAAAATTCAATTAAATAGCAGCAAACTAAAGAGAAATGTTTTGCTTGTTTAACATTAAATTGCTAGCAAGTAACAAGTGAAAAATGCATTTTGTCTTTTTTTTTAGAACTACTATAAAGCTAATTCAGTACATTGTTTCTGTGTTGCAAAATTTTTTCACTGCTGTAACAATGCCCCTTTTTCTTTTCCTGCAAAATAACAAAATTAAATTGTGGAAAATTTTTACCTGCTGTAAATTTTATTATATCTAATATTTTAATGTAGTATTCATCTGTTTTTTGAATAAGTCTGCTTTTATCTTTTGTGTGTGTGTGTGTGTGTGTGTGTTATATAGGAAGACAGGTTTGAAAGAAAAAAACAGGAAAATACACTTATCACCTAAAACATGTGCTAAGCAGCAATAATTTAAATAAAGCAATATATATCAGAAATGTAATACAATATTTTTGACAAGTTAACAAATAAAACGAAATATTTTAAGTTTGAGAATGTGACAAGGAGTCTTTAGTGTTGGTTTGTCTTGAAGAATGAACAATGCGGAGCACCTCACAAATCCCAGGCAAAAAACACACTAGAGCCGACAGCACTATGGGCCAGAAAATCATCAAAACAAGAATAAGAAACAAAAATTGAAATACAAAATGTGGGGTTTCGTCCATGCCACAGTCCAGAGACTAAAATAACAGACAATACCCGCGTCCAAAATAATTAAGAGGCAGGTTTTATAAGAATCGGGAAGAAATGAGGGGGTCATTATACATGCCATTTTTGATTTTGTGGATTTTTTTATAGTGGATTCTTCTAATGATTTTAAAAGATACCTATATTTTAATTTCTCTAAAAAAAATTTTTTTTGACCCCCAAAAATTCCTAAAGTGCGTCACGGCCCAGTATTTTTCTCAAATCAACATCATTTTGCATTTGATTATTTCAGTGCATTGAACATCAGCCAAAGTAATTTTTGTGATTATGCTATTAGCTTTAGTAGTTAAAGTGAATAATGTCATAAATTTAATGGCTGACCTTCAATGCAACCTGGCAGGGTTCGGCAAACTTTGTCGCGGAAAGTGAAAAAGTGCCATATCTGAAACCTCCTGGATCCATGCACTGAGGGTCAGCCATAATTATAGGGGTTATCTTGTGTAGTACTACTCAATATTAACTTAATTAGCTCATTTGTTACATGGCTGACCCTCAGTGCTGCCAAAAAACACGTACTGTTTTACCTAACAAAATGAAAAAATGCCCTTTTGGTGACCCTGTATTTCTGTGCATTGAAGGTCAATGTGGAACTTAATAATTGCATTTCATATTATAAGGCCCATATTTTAAAGACAATTGACAGAACTTTGGCTAATGGTCATGTGAGCCTATGGGTCTTACTTTTAGGCATCATAGAAATAGAAAATACAGTAATAAAGCATACAATTAGCTATAGCTTATTCACTAAATATCATTTCTTATTATTTTATTTGTGACTATTCAATATGCAAACATATCTTTTTTTACAATAATTTTATTTGTAGCATAAGCAATAAATAAAAAACTTTGTAAAAGTTAGCGATCACATTTGGAGAAGCAATTTTCCATGGAATGGTCCAAAATTGAAAAAAAAAGAGTCAAAAACAATGTTCATCATTTTAGTAAAACTTTGTTATTGGACACCTTAAAAAAAATTGTTACAAATACTATTTTTTTTTCATATCCTAATGATAAACATTGATGTTTACTCTTTTCAACATATTATGGTGTATATATTAAAAAAAAAGTAGCCTTTTTTTTCTGAAATTCTTACATTACAGCATTTAACTTTAAGGATCTGGCAACTTCTTTCATTAGACAACCTGAGAACCAGGTGTGGTCCCAAGTGGGGGGGGGGGTCTTGACCCCCCCCTAAACTGCCTTTCTTCTGGCAAAATTTAATTGGGAAACCAAAGCTTCAATACAGCTTCAAGGGAAGTTCCTAGGTTACAATTGTTTATGACCCCCCCCCCCCCCCAAAAAAAAAAAAAAAAAAAAATTAAGCCTGCTGAGAACAAAAAGGAGAAGAGATTTTCAATTCTGAGAACGAAATTTAAAATGGTTAAAACAAAAACTAATGTGTTTTCTGCATTGTTACTTATTCATTTTCTACTATAATGCACTGTGTAAAACATTAAATACTTATTAAAAAGCTTTTTTTTTTAATAATAAACATCAATATTTATCATTAGGGTAAAAGCATAATTTGTAACAGTTTTTTAAGGTGTTCTACAAAAAAGTTTTACCAAAATGATAAACATTATTTTTGACTCATTTTTCAATTTTGGAGCATTCCATGGAAAATTGTTTCTCCGAATGTGATCGCTAACAATTACAAAGTTATTTATTGCTTATGCTACAAATAAAATTATTGTAAAAAAGATATGTTTGCATATTGAATAGTCACAAATAAAATAATAAGAAATGTTATTTAATGAATAAGCTATAGATAATTGTATGGTTTATTACTGTATTTTCTATTTCCATAATGCCTAAAAGTAAGCCCCATAGGCTCACATGACCATTAGCCAAAGTTCTGTCAATTGTCTTTTAAAATATGGGCCTTATAATATGAAATGCAATTATTAAGTTCCACATTGACCTTCAATGCACAGAAATACAGGGTCACCAAAAGGGCATTTTTTCACTTTGTTAGGTAAAACAGTAAGTGTTTTTTGGAAGCACTGAGGGTCAGCCATGTAACAAATGAGCTAATTAAGTTAATATTGAGTAGTATTACACAAGTTAATCCCTATAATTATGGCTGACCCCTCAGCGCATAGATCAAGGAGGTCTCGGATATGGCACTATTTCACTTTCCGCGACAAAGTTTGCCGAACCCTGCCAGGTTGCATTGAAGGTCAGCCATTAAATTTATGACATTATTCACTTTAACTACTAAATCTAATAGTATAATCACAAAAATTACTTTGGCTGATGTTCAATGCACTGAAATAATCAAATGCAAAAAGATGTCGATTTGAGAAAAATACTGGGCCATGACACACTTTAGGAAATTTTTGAGGTCAAAAAAAATTTTTTTTAGAGAAATTAAAATATTGGTATCTTTTAAAATCATTAGAAGAATCCACCATAAAAAATTCAACAAAATCAAAAATGGCATGTATAATGACCTGCCTGATTCTTATAAAATCTGCCTCTTAAAACCCCACTCCCCCTCATTAAAAGTACCAAATCCGTAGCACACTGGTCAAAGTTTGTTCCAAGTCATCATCTATAAAGAGAAGATTAAATTATGTCCAAAATTTGAAATCATAAATGTGCCGAGTCGTTTCACTATTAAATTGCTTTACTTAAAAAAAAAAACTTTTAAATAATTTTCCTCCTTCATTTTTAAAGTACTATTTTTCAAATATTTCCTTTGACGAGCACTTCGCTTTTATTTGTAATCAGTTAATTGTTGCCCTTGTGATAATACTTTTCTAAAGCACATTATATGGGATGAATTTTATTTTATGTTTGGCAACTATACTGGCTGGACGACTCGGCATGTTTATGATTTTGAATTTTGGACACGATTTAATCTTCGCTTTATACATGACGACTTGGAACGAACTTTGACCAGTGGGATACGGATTTAGTACTTTTACTCTGATTTTTTAGGTAAGAGTGGTTTATTTAGCTGGTCCGTTGGTGTGTCACTTATTTTAGTCTAGGCTGTGGCATGGACAAAACCCCACATTACTTCAATTTTTATTTTTTATTCTTGTTTTGATGATTTTCTGGCCAATATTGCTGTCTGCTCTAGTGTGTTTATGCTTGGGAGTTGTGAGGTGCTCTGCATCGCTTATTCTTCGAGACAAATCAACCCTGCAGAGTCCTTGTTTCATTCTCAAACTTAATTTTTTTTTTGATTTGTTAACCTTTCAGAAATATTTTATGACATTTCTCTTCTATATATATATATATATATATATATATATATATATACACAAAATCCTCAATCAGGGAAATTTGCTGAAAAATTTCTGGAAATCAGGAAAAAGTTGAAATTTTGCTTCAGAGATTCTGTAGGCCCCTGTACTATTTGCAAACAATCAAATTATATTTGCTTATTAAAGTACTTGCAGTACAATACCTTGACCTGATGAGAATAATACAAAATACTAAAACATTTGAAGTATAAAAAAATTTTTTGCGTAGTAGCATAATGTAATAAGTGCATAAAAATGTCATGAAAATATTTATAAAACCCCTTTTTTTTCTTTCATATGTCATATTTTTTTAAGTTTGATAAAAAAAAAAACCATCTATAAATTTTTTTAGTCATTGGTCGAGGAGGGGAACAAATTACAAGATTACAAGCTGAATCAGGCTGTAAAGTTCAAATGGCAGCAGATAGTGGAGGATTACCTGAACGAATTTGCACTTTGACTGGTTCAAGGCAGTCCATTGAGTAAGTTTTTACAATATGTTGTAGAATACCATTGTAATACATATTGTTTTTAGTGAATATATTGAACTTTATTTTATTATAAATAATCTAAAAGATCTCTTTAAAAATCTAAAAGCTTGTAAGAGATTTTATTTTTACAGGAAGGAATAAAAAATTTGTATGCCCTGCTTTAAATAATTGTAATTAATTCAAAACTTTAACCTGCTTTAATATTATTTCTCGTCAAGTGTTTGATTCATGTTTTACGATCATAAAAACCTTATTTTTTTCTTCATAGGAAGGCAAAGGAACTCATAACTGCCATAATAAATCGAGGAGGGCCTCCTCTAACAGTTTTAGATACAAATCATGTACCTGACGGGCATACCATAGTAGAAATGATGATTCCAGGCCCAAAGGTTGGACTTGTTATTGGAAAAGGTGGCGAGACTATCAGAAATTTGCAGGTATGAAAATTGATTCTCTGATAATAATCACTGATAAAAAAAATTCTTGAACATTAAATTTTGGGGCGGGGGGGATCATGTAAAGATTTGGAAAATAAGTCAATTCATTACATTGATTTTTTTTTTTTTTTTTTAACCTTAAATGTAGGAAAGAGCTGCTGTAAAGATGGTTCTTATTCAAGATGGTCCTCAACAAACATCTCAAGAAAAGCCTTTGAGGATTACAGGCGAACCAGATAAATGTGAAGTAAGAAAAAAAATGATCTAAATAATTTCAGTAATTTTTGTTTGCAATACTTTATCATCTATTCAAACTCTATTTTGATTTTGTAATTCAGAGATGTGCTTTTTCTTTGTTAAATATGGCTAAATTAAATACCAAGTGAATGTCGTACACTTTCTTAATGTTTCTTCTTCATACACACACATATTCTGTATGTAACTGCATCATTAGTTTTTTGTGACAGATATTTGAGTGGATTTGATCACATAAGATTTATTTGTGCTTTTTTAGTGCTGTATGATGTAGAATTAAGTTTTATTTTCTTGTTTTTCCTTCACATGACTGTACAAAATCTGAAAAGAGAATTTTGAAATCTGATTGATTTCAAAATGCTTAAGATTAAAACTTTGCATCCAGCATCACTGCCGCAAAGTTGACATGCACCTAAAAATATATGGATGCAGACATGCCAAGTCTCCTGCTTTTGGCAGGAGACTCCTGCTTTTCAGTTCAATTTCTTGTCTCCTGCTAATGCAGAAATTTCTCCTGCTTGTTAAGCAAAAAAAGAAAAAAGTCTCTGAACTTTTCTTCAGTTACATACATCTCTTTGCAGTAAAAATTTAGAAAGCTTAAAGACTGTTAATACTTTTGTCAATTTTGGTTTCAAAAGGTTTTTACTGGCTGCAGTTTCATAACATAATTTTTTTGTTTAGTGTTTGTGCATTTCATGACCGCATCAAAATTTTACTTGTAATCGCTCAAATATTTTAATTTCTTGTTCTAAATTATCTTCACTAACAAAAGACGTTCGAAATGATTTAGTAAATGATCTAAACAAATAAAACAGCAAAAATCAGCATTTTATTTTTAATGCGAAATTATCTTTTAAAAATGGTTAACTTACAAGATATGCATTTTATATCTTGTGGATTAATTTTTATGTTAATTTATATATAAGAACAAAAAATGTACCAGTTTTATATAAGCATTCAACTGGTTCTGAGGTATCTCCTGCTTTTCAGTTTCGTTTCTCCTGCTTTTTCGTTTTGTAAGGTTGGCAGGTCTGTGGATGGAAATGTCAGGGGAAACTCAAATCTCTGCATTTTGTGGAAAAGTCAGGGAAATTCCTTCCATTTTCTAGCACTTTTTTGTTAGTGGCTCTATTAATTGCCAAGGATAAGTAAATCAGCAAACCTTTTGCAGTGTTTTCTTTTCATTTTGCCTAAAAATGTACAGCATAGTACTAGGTTCCCTTTTATTTTTTCCCGATTTCTTGTCTCCTTCTAAGACAAGACCTAAAGTTTTCTGCTGTAGGAAGTATGATTATTTAACAGTTTATGCAATTTTATAAATATTCAAAGGTAGAAAATGTTACATTTCTTTTCTTTCCACCACCAATCTTTATATTTATTTTTTGATCATGAGGGATTTCTTTTAAACTTCTATTCTTGAATTAACAACCCTGTTAAACCATTTATCAATAGAATAAATGCCGAAAAGAAATTTTGATTTATTTTGAAGATCTAAATAATATTCGTGATGTTTAAGAATTGTCTCATGTATTAAAATTGAGTTTTCACAATTTTAACTTGTATTTATAGCATCTACTTTTTTCGAAAACATTTAGTCAACATCACATACTTCGCAGAAAATTGCAAGTTATTTTGAAACCTGCTATGTTGAATGGTTTAATTTTTTATCTTACTGATTTATTTACTTATTTTTTATGAACTGTGATTTTAGTTATTAATAAATTACTGATAGTTTCTTTTATGAAAGAGTATTTAATACAGCAAGCACTTAATTTTTATTTACTTTTTCAAAGCAAAAAATATACATTTTTTTTAAATTGGCTATTTTGAAAAAATAGCTTAATGCCTTGTTATTTATTACTAATGTATTAAGGAACTTAGAGTTTTATCTTAATTGCTGCAAATTTAACATATGTTTTTATTTTGGAAAAATGCATCAAACTTGCAAGTATTATTGAAAATGATAGGAACAATTGAACAAAAGTATGTGACCTCAACATTGGAACTGCGTATATCTGTTGTAGAAATAACAAAAAGCTTTACCGAGCATCTTAAAAATTTTTTTAACTTTCCTTGCTATGTTTTTCTAAATACAAAATTGTCTTTTAAAAATTGAGATCTTCATTAATCTTTGTATTTTTTCAACAGTATGCTAAACAATTGGTTATGGATTTGATTACGGAAAAAGAACTTGAGGTATGTATTGCCAACATTTCACAAAGCACAGTGTTATTAAATGCAGGTATTTGTTTCACAAAATTTTAATAAATATTTTATATTTCACTATATCAGACTAAAACTAGAAATGTGTATTTATATGTATAATAAGTAGACATATGGCAGAGTTTTCATTGATTTCTTTGCACTCTTTTACAATAAAATATTGTCGAGACTTTTTTTAAGTGAAGAAAATAATTTGTATTGTTGGATATTCTAATATAGCAAATAAAAGGCATTTGCTAGTCTACAAGAAAATGTCTATTTTGACTGGTGTTTGAAATTTTAATTTTTTTGGTGTTAAACATATTTTTATTCATCCTATCAATAAATATTTTCAGGTATATTTTATAGCCACAAAATCTCAAACTAGAATATGAAACAAGATGGTTTTATAATATATGGTTCGTGCCTTTTTATTACAAATTTGTTTTGTCATTTCTCTAAATTTCAGTGTAGTCAAACCTTTATTGTGTGAAGTTATTGGGACTAAACACTTTTAGAAAATCTAAATTTTCACACATGCAGGAACTTTCAGATTAAGCTGAATTGCATATGCTATTTCCTGTTATAAAAGCTTTGAAAAGTAGAACTATAGCAAAATGGAAGTGAATAAATTTGACATTTGAAGAGGTCACATTTACCTGCATTTAAATTTTAAAAATGTCTTTTACCTGTTAGTAGTAAATGCATAAAGAAAAAAGTGATTTTAGTTAGTTGAAGTTTCATATAGTTGAGCTTTTACTGTACTTAATTATTAAACTGATTGTCTTTGGAGTCTGTTAGCATCTGTAGACAGTTAAGTTAAATGTTAGAATGTGAGTAAAATAGCATTCATACTATTGATGTAAAACAACATGAATAGCAGTCAAATAAATGAGCATTGTATGTATTTACAAATTTGTTTAAATATTTTAACTTTCTAAAGTGTTTACCCTTGCTTATGTTGCAACAAAAATTTTCAAAGACTTTTGCAAAACATTACCCTTCTTTAGCTGTCATGCAAAACTGATAAGTCTTTAATAATTTTATTTTATAAAATTTACAATGTACAGTCAAACCTCATTAAACTGCCAGCCTTAATGTCTTTGCGAAAGTCGAAGGTGATATCACCAATCCTTTAAAAAAAATGCCTATTTTCATGATACTTGGATGATTTTTCCATTTGAGTTTCAGCTTTTTTTTTTCAGTGGTAAGTTATTTGTAACAGGACTGTGTTAACACTGCACTCATAAATATTTAGCATTATGTGTTACTCGAGCACGTACACTTGCAAAGGATTAACACTGTTACTTTACTTATCCGTAATGTGTGGCTGGCAATTACCGTTTCAGTACAGGAAGCAAAGGTTTGCAGAAGTGGCCATTTCATTCCCTTTAATAAATTCTGTGAATATAAGGTATGCATAAGTATTCTAAACAAGTACTAAAATATTATTAGAAAGGTTATATTTTATTTGAAATATTTACCAAAGTAAATGCACATATTGTGTTTTAAAAAGCAATAAAATTACCTTTTGCAGAGCATTCAAAGAGGTGGATTTGATGGAACTAATGAGTATGGAAGTGCTCCTGGTGGACCAAGGCCAGGTGGTTCTGGTAATACACATGAAGTAAGTTTTTTTTTTTTTTTTAATATACAGAGGTGGAAAATTTACCAAATTGTACCAATTCCTGATACATTTGGTACTAAAGGTT
This sequence comes from Octonoba sinensis, assembly GCA_038502835.1. NCBI lineage: Eukaryota > Metazoa > Arthropoda > Arachnida > Araneae > Uloboridae > Octonoba > Octonoba sinensis. Next base: position 127,380,700 of record CM076599.1, read on the forward strand.
TAAATTCGCAAATTCTGTGCAAATAGCATTAAATTGCTACTTTAAAACGTCTAAAATTTTTTTTAATGGTAATGAATGGCAGTTAGTTGCACCTTTCTTCACAAAACAAGAATTCTTTTATGATTTATGCATTTTTAGGTCTATCAATTGATGAAGCATCATAATAACAACCACTCAAATGTCATTTAATTTTTAAGTTCCTTTCTATTTGCACATGTGCATTAAAGTCCCGTCCCCCCCCCCCAAAAAAAAAAAAAAAAAAAAAAACAAATTCCAACTTTCAAATCTTTGAACTCTCACCCCCCTAAAAAGGTTCTGTTGAGGAACATAAGATTCCTGATAAAATTTTAAAGCTCTAAGAAAATATTTAGAGGTCCCTCAAGAAGGTCCATTTTTTTTCAAAGTTGATTCCAATTTAACAGTATTTCACAAGTTGACCTGATACAAAACCAAAAATTGTGATACAAAACACTATTTTTACAGTAATATGTGTAACACAATTTTTGATTTTCCACTCCTGAATTACATTGCCCTATCTAAAATCCCAAAATTTTTTTTAATGTAATTCAATAATGAAATATATTTAAAAACTTTTTAATAATAAACAGTGTTGATTGCTTGTTTTACTGCACTTTTAAGCAAATGTGTTATATAATTATAAATTTTCAGATAATGGTGCCTAAACAAGCTGTAGGTGTTGTTATTGGCAAAGGAGGTGACATGATTAAAAAAATCCAACAAGATTCTGGTGCACGTGTACAGTTTTTAAATGTTAAAGATGAAAGTCCAGAAGATAAAGTTTGTGTTGTATCGGGAAGTCCAGAGCAAATCCAAGCAGCCAGCACCTTCATAAACGATCTCATCCAAAGTGTACTGGTGAATATTTAAACTCTCTAACAGCAGGCAGGCTTGCATATCACTAAAATTTGCAATTTTCTTCCAAAAAATTAATAATTTATTTGGATATTAATCATAAATTGACAAATTGTGTATCAGGCTCATTTATCTGATACTGTCTATGCAGGTTTGTCTGTCTTTAGTTTAGTTCTTGTGGTTTGAATGTCCCCCCCCCCCCCCTCCCGGGAGATGAGTGTATTTTGAAAATTCCAATGATTTGTAGCTGTATGTTCCAAGCATTTTAAAGTTTGTCATTAATTATAAAAACTGAACATCCAAATGATAGGAAAAAAAAAAACTAATGTGAACAAGATTCCAATTGCGTGAAAGTAAAATCCTTTGCATTCAAGAATGTTAAATATAAGCAAAGGCCTGCATAAATAACAATTTTGCTTCAAAATTCTTTGTTCTTTTGTATTAGTGACTAACTAAAAAGCATTGGGAATTATAATCTTATTTACAGTTTGTTGTGAAGAGAAGAAAAATGCTTTTTCTAGGTTGTGCTATGTACAAAATAAACATATATTATGGCTTGTCGAGTTTTTGACTGCCTTTACAAAGCCACTGAGAAAATTTTGAAGGGCTGCATGTGACCGTGGCCACAACTAAAACTGTATAGTATAGGGAAACCAAAATTACAAAGCAGTTGGTTTATAAACTGAGTTAATATTAGAAAGAATTAAAATTATTTCAATTTTTATCATTAAGTAAATATACGTTGAAACCTCTCCAAAGTGACCCAAACAAACCTTCAGAAATTTCTGCGAAGCTGGTCAGTTCACAAGATAGTGATAGTGTGTGTCTTTCCTTGGTAAACATGATTAACATACCGTTTTTGTGATTCTAGCTGCAACTAAACTACTAAAGTGACAGAAGTTAAGAAATGTTTTTTGGGGAAAAATGAGGTCATTTAAAGAGGGAACTTATTTGAGGTGGTTGCTTTAATAGCTCATCTGATAAAGCAAATGCTTAGAGGCCTTGGTGCTGAAACGATCTTGGCGCATTCTCGAGCTGTAAATTTGGAAAGTCCAGCTTGCTTGTTTGCTTAATAGAAGGAAAATTAGCATTATGATAGTAAAAGAAAATTATGTTCCTTCAAAATTTGATCATGTCAAGAGGTGGCCGGTTGGAGAGGGCTCACTGTATATATATAATGTAATTATATTTTACTTCCCCTGTAAAGATGGTCCTCCAGCTTTAATTGTTGAGTGAATTGTCATCAAAATCAATGTACGACTATATACAAGATTTGCTCAAAAGCCTGAAATTCAGGTCTGTGAGATCTATAATTTATTTAGGATCTATAATGTACAGTACATACTGTCAAATTAGTTTATAATGTCACTTTTCAAAAGTCATAGGTTATATTGTCAATCCCAGCAGAGCTCCATTGAAATTATGTTAAAGCACTGCATTTTTAATGTTGTAGTTAAGATGCTGATCTAGGTTTTAGTATTTTCTCTCTGCTTTTTCATTTCATGTTTTATTGTTTTTTAAGAAAAATCTGAAGGAGAGCTCTAAATAAAGTTTTAAAGGACCATTTTATGATGTTTGGGACATAATGTAGAATCTAACTTCATCTATATACTAAATTTTCTATAAATATTGATAAAATATTGATGTACTAGATTAACAGTAATGGAGGGAGGGAGGGGGGGGGGGACCTTCCAATCTCAAAAAACATGTTTTATATAATTTATATAAAACATTTTGGATGTGTAAAAAGTGTTCTTTTTTTTGCATCATATAGGTCTATCTCTATAAGTGAACATTAGTGTAAACATAAATATACATTTCACTTATATCCTTCTCGTAGAAGAAATACATGATGAAGTCAGTGTTATTAAAAATGCACAAAAATTACAAGAATGTTGCATACATATATTCTTCGATGGCTGCTGCTTTGTTCAGAAATTCAGAACCTTTTGCATTGAAAAATGGTTTCCTTGTAACCCCAATATACGTGTAATGCATTGTTGAAATATTTGCTTTGGTAGTGTTAAAAAGTTTCTTTTGGATCCGAAAAAAAAACACCCTAAACATATATATGGTGTAAGTACAAAGTATTTTGATCATTTGTCTCATATATATGGTGGGTAGCCAAATTATTAGACACTGCATTTACATGTTCAAACTTTTTGGTTAAAAGAAACTGATTAGTAAATAAATTCATTTGTAATTTTTCTGGTTTTGAATCATGACATTTTTTTGTTTGATAACTAACAATACACCATAAATTCGTATAGAAATTATTTTACTCATCGTTTCGTTTCAAATATTATTCGTAAGAAGCCAATTTTTTGACAATTTTTCTCAGTCTAAACCTTTTTAAGCATCACTAATGTTTAATTATTTAGTCATTTATAAATTTTTTCATCTATGCTTGAGTTTTGGTCTATGAAATGCTGTTACATCTCCAGCTACTTCATGTCAGTAATATGTTCTTATGCTCAAAGTAAAACACTTGATATCAGTAAAGAATTATTGCATAAACTAAAACAAGTTAGTTGATCACAATATGCTTCAAACTGCAAAAATAATAGTGATGTCCCTAATAATTTGGCCTCTTACAGTGTGTTTGTGTGTGTATACACACACAGGAATGTCTCGCTTAGTATGTCGTCAGTCTGTGCTGATATTGCTAGAGGGTTGAAAAATAGAGTACCATTGTCACAAGAAAAGCTCCGACCACTATGTCTAATAGACTGGTTATCATGGAGACAAATCTTGCTCATTCTCTGCAGGAATTCATAGATGTTTTTACTTTTTATTTGTCAAAATTTCGTCTTTTATCTTCAAAGAATGTTAATTTGCAAATTAAATATGACAGAAACAGAGAAAGATATTTTACTTAGGCAAAAAAACAACTATTGCAAAGTTGATGCAAACTGGTAATACAGCACACTTAGTGTTCCAATCTTTCAATCTCCTTTTGAAAAATTGGACACATCTCAGTAACATAGTGACAGGGACAGACATGGCAGGAGCTTTTTTCGTGGCAGACAGACTGTAAATTATTAATATTAATGATTGATTCACTATGTGTTATGAAAAGATTTTACACCAAAAATTTCCATGAAAATGTTGTAAAAATCTTCTAGAAATTTGTTTTGCATTTTTGTTCTAAAGATTTTTACAAAAAATCTTAATTAGATATAATTTCAGGAGATGTGAATCTTGGCTGTGATTTTAGTCCTGTACTCATCGAAAGCTGTTAATGTCTTGGATTGTATTCAAATTGTTTCACAGCCTCTTGGTGTTAAATCTCGCATACATTAACATAAAAGAAAGAGGCTTATGAGAAGGAAACTAATATTGAAAGTGTTCAGACAGAAAGTTATATGGAATAATTTAGAAGAATTATTCAGTTCCTTCAGAAAGCATGTGATTGGAGAAACTGATCCAAATGAAATTTGAAACAAAGGGGATATAAAATGATATTCTGCAGTCATGGAATAATGCACGGGGCAAAAAAAAAAAAAAAAAATGTTGCGAAACACTTTAGCATATTTTTTTGTTAATGTTATTTTATGTGTGAGCATTTAAGCAACAGAAGCATACCATTATTTTTACTTTTCCCCTTCATATTATTTTTCATTAATACAGAATAGATTAATCTATAAGAATAATCTTCCATTCAGGTCTGATACAATTAAAGTAGTATTTTAACAGTAACCAATAAACTACAAAGCAAGGCCTTTTTCTATGTGTGTGTGTGTATATATGCATAGTTAATTTCTTTATCAAAAACATTAAACTGAAAAACTGGGGGGAGGGGGAATAGTTTTCACAAATGATGGTTGCATTTCCATATTCCTTGGAGCTGTTATATAATTTGCCATACAAGTAAGTATCAGGAATATTTAAATGCATTTTTAAGCATTAGCCACTAAAATATTAGGGAAAGAGTACTAGAAAAAGAAGCACATTGCAATTAAAGTTTAAAATATTGCACTAAAAACTCAATTCCCTAACACTTTGGATACTTTATATAGTCAACCAGAATAGCAGGTTTGTAAATAGTTTCACTTGTTCAAGGTGGAAGGGATCCCGATAGAATGGAAATAAGTCTTACCATGTAGGTATATTCCATTAGACGAACACTCACATACTGTATTCCAAGTACAATTCACAGCTTCAAATTAGGAATTAACTTGTATATTCAAAACTATGAGAATAGGGTTACAACATTAGTATAAACTTGAATAATAAACATACGAGGACCAGTCGCGATCTTTTCAAAAGCAAATTCGGGCAACAGCGTTTTACTTCAACCTTGCACGGAGCTCTTCCAACAAACCACTGACGAATTCTTTTAAGAGCACAGTCATGCCACTTGCTAATTGTGATGCAAAAATTTTACATAAAAACATAGCATAGGAGAAATTTGCATAGAGAAAGAAAAATTAGTTCAGAAGTTTTTTTATGTCTCTTCAGAACAAAGGTTGATAAAGAATTTTATGTTTACCGACTTTTTAAAATCAACTACTTTTGTTATAAATTATTATTATTGCTTTTAAATTTGTTTTACTTGTTATTATAGGTGAAAACTGGGAATTTGGGTCATTAGCCAGTGGCCGATTAACTCGGTTTTGTTAGTGGCCACTTTTTAAAGTTCGTAACCACTTTTTAAATTGCTAATAAGAATTGAAGGCTAACTCAAAAACTGTTTAGAAAATAAATTATTGAAATATAACAAGAAAAGTGCAGATTTGATTTAGCACATGCTAAAATGTTTTAGAACTTTTAAAATGATTTGAATATATACAGGAAGGATTGAAACTTAAAATACAGCATGAAATTTTCGGCAAAGCACGTGTTCAATATTGGCATGTTTCCAAGGGGGAAAAAAGGTGATTTGCTCGCAAAAAACAAAAAAAATGCAGTAGAATGTGCTAAAAAGTGACTGTACAGAAGTGGCGTTAGTTAACACTTTTTTTTAATCTCCACACTTACTACTGTAATCACCATGTGGCAAATGGCAACCGCTAATTTGTAAGTGTAATCTTCCTTCACTGATTGCTGAAGATGTGCCTCTAATTTCTAATGCAAAATGAGTAATATATATTATCTTCTACAGGTACGTGATCAACAAAATGTTGGTCGAGGTAGAGGAAGGGGAAGACCCAATGATGGTAGTGGGCCAAATTTTGGGAATAATCCTCGTAACAGGCCAGATCTACCAGAAATACACTATGCAGTACCAGCCAATAAATGTGGCCTAGTCATTGGTAAAGGTCAGTATTTTACCTTTATTTTTTAAAAGATATCTTTACATATTCCAACACTTCATGCACCAATTCTTTAAAATTTATTTTTGTTTAAGAAATTACTTGCTTAAAAAATAGTCTCTAGTACGCAAATGAGTAAAGCCCTGAAGTTAGTTTGCAAAAAATGGTAAATGAAAGAATGTTAATATTGATGTGCTGACTCGAAGCCATTTTGGCAGGGCGCTGCACCAGGTGGCCCCTTATTTCCTACTCTATGCTCCTTGAGGTTTGTTCAGAGCACACCACATTGTCGGAACCGTCTTCCAAGTAGTGGCAAAACCCGTGCTCTATTTTCACAGAATGTGAAGTATTCAGGACTGGGAAAAGAAAAGTAGGATATTGAAACCAGTGGGTCATAAGAAATTATTTTTGTGCATTGAATGCCAAGTTCTGCTTTTTTCAAAAAAAAAAAAAAAACTAATTTAATCTATATTCTTTTGCTGTTGAAAATTGAAAAAAAAAAATCAAACAATTGTGTTCACTTTTCAATTTTACATTGAGTGCACTTTAATCATTTTTCTATTTTATAAATGAAATAACGAAAACGATATTAACCCATTTAGTAAAATCATATGCTCATTCCATTATCAAAAACTGGAACTTTTTATTTTAATCAAATATCTGTATTGGAAAATTCCAAAAATATTTTACATGGGAAAAAAAAAAAAAAAACTTTAAGCTATTATGGAACATGGATAAAACATCCTTAAGAATATGTATTCTAAATTTTAACGAAATTATTTAAATGTTATCATTCTCGATTATTTGTTGTGTAACATTTATTAAATACCACATAAAAATGCTATTTTTAAGATTAAAAACACATGCAGTGAATCATGATTATACTATGAATCATAACATTAATGGTTGAAAAAATTATGCTTTTCTATTAAGATGGGTCTTAAGAATAAGAATAATATAGGGAAATTAAAAAATATTAATTAGTTCTAAAGTTAGTTTCGCTTTTAATAGAGGTTGTAACAGAAACATATTTTATGTTTAGAACAATGCATTCTAAAGCACCCTTTACACATACGTTCTTAATCGCGCTACTGAACGCGGTGCATCCAGCCACGGTCAAGAACGCGAGTAAAACCGTGGCATTCAAGAATGTGTTGAAAATGCACCACATTCTTATCCGCACGCAAGAACGCGTTCAGATGCGGGGTGTTCCATTGAAGTCCCCTACAGAAGCCACAGCCTGCAGAATTGTCCAATCCTCCCACTTTGATGCGCGGTTAAGAACGTGTATGTAAATGCATCATTTCTTGGAGCGTGCATCTGAGTGTCATTCTTAACCGCGTTCTTGAGTGTCCTAAAATTGCATTTACACGCACGCTCTTGACCGCGGATCTGAATGGCTCGCCGTCCGGACCGCGGTTAAGAACGTTTGTGTAAAGGCCACTTAACTCTAAAATAAATTTTTAAGAAACAAATTTGGAAATGATTTAAATCAATGATTATTAAAAAACAATCCTTTGATTTAAGTTTAAAAAAACCTGCCTGGCAGCTCTTTCATTTTGGAGTCGACACTAATTGAATGCCTACTCTTCCCTATTTTTTTTAAAAATCTTTTTCTGAAACTGTCGCTAGTTATGAATTATTTCTAGGGTGAATTACGTTTTGTTGACAACTTTCATTAACATGCCTCTGTCTTCCAAGTGCTATGCTGTAAGCACATTTTTCTTCAAAAAATTAAAATCCACATCTAGATAAGCTTCGACAAATTTGCCAAATGGCTTTGCCGTGCACAAGTGTAATGGTTTTGTTTTAAAAAACAAACAAGTTCAGAGTTGCATAAGATTATTAATTTTGTTTTAGTAACACTGATCATTGCTATTTTGCAAAATAGAAATTAATTTTTTTTTTTTTGGTCGGTTCATATTTGGTATTATATATATATATCGATGTTCAGTACATATACATCTATACATTGTAGTTATTTTAATTCATATTCATTTAAAGGTTAATTTTCCAGTAATATATTTTAAATTACTCTTTTCAGGTGGTGAGACTGTGAAAAACATTAACCAAGTATCTGGAGCTTATGTTACTCTATCAGCATTGCCTCCTCCCAATGCTCAAGAGAAAGTGTTTGTTATACGTGGTCAACCTCCCCAAATAGAACATGCGAAAGACCTTATAAATGAAAGAATAGGAGGAGTCGGCACTGTGGTACATATCAGTTTCTCAATCGTACTTTTCTAATTGAATGACATAGTTACGTTGTAAAAAATGTGTTTGACGGTTATGTGAGTTGTATAAAGATAACTCTTGATATCTCAAATAAGCTAGGTAACTTTCTTTTTCAGATACAATCCCAAAATCCTCAAAATCAGCAAAATTTTCCGCCCCAGTTTCCTCAACAGCAACAATTGTAAGTATATAAATGTTTACTTATTTTACAGATTCTATATTTCTATACTGTCTTATTGTAATGTTACCATATATTTCAAATAATGAAAGTGGTAATCAAGTGAATGCCTAAAAATTACTTTTCCGCTTACAGTGACAGGGTTCGTACGGTTCTTAAAGGTCCTTAGAAAGTCCTTAATTTTCATTTTTAAGGCCTTAAAAAGTCCTTATTTTTTAAATTCCAGGTGCTTATTTATTTCTTTCTTTTTTGTTAGAATAAGAAGCTATATATATAAGCCTATACGCTCCATTTGTTTTGCAATCTTTGCATCCCTCACAAGAATCAAACTTTCATTTCAAATACAGTACCAAACCCCAGATTCGGCCTCGGTACCGGCGCTATGCCGGCTTTCGGAATTCCGTATTTCAGAACCCGACCAAAAATGGCGGATTTACGTAAACAGCAACGCATTTTTACTTCAATTTGTAGTGCTTTAGTAGATACAGACCCGTCAGTTCAAAAATTTGAAAAATTGACTTTTAAGGACTTCAGAAAGAAAAAAAAAATAGTGAAAGGTGCGTCTAAGAAACCGATTTTCATTTTTTAAAGTTCTCTTACCTTACGGTTTTCTAGTTCTATCTTGTTTTCCTGAGTTTAGCTTATGCAAATCAGAAATATATCTACAAGATTGCTTCTTTTTGAATCAAAATTTACTGCCATTTATTGATTTAACATTTTCTTTAATTAATATTTTTTCTGATTTTATAGAAAGTGAAAAAAATCTGCCCTTTCGGAAAAAGTTTCGAATTTGGCGTACGATGCTATTTATTATGTTTAGGTAAAAAGTAAAAAAAGATTTTTTTTTTCATGAAAATTGTATTTTAAAAATATAAACTTTAAAAAATACATACAAAGCAAGCTTAAAGCTACTAAATAATTTATCTTACGGTATATTAAGTGCTGAGTTGCCAACTCTTCCAATCGCTTTTAGCCAATCTTTTGCTAATCAGTTTTTTCTCTTTTTTTCCCTTTGATTAAGTAAATTTCCGTTTTGAAAAAAAAAAATCTATCAATTAGTTTTTTTTAAAGCAATGTTTTAATATATAGTAAATTTTTAACAACCAATTTGTCTTCGCGATCGTTCGTTCCGGCGTTTTGTTGTGTGGGAGATGATATATTTAAATTTGCTGTGTTAATCAAAATTTGTATCTCGCAAAATTTCTTAATTTGCAAATAAATTGAAGGAAGCAACAGCTTCTTGAAACCATTACACCATAGCTGCCAAGTTCTCCATTTCCTTTTAGTCTTTTTCCTCTTTTATTTTTGAACTCCGAAAATCCGATTTTTCAAGCTGTTTTATCATTATTTTTCATCTGAAAGGATTGTACTACAAAACGTAGATTAATTTTAAAGACAAGAACAACTTTTAAGGAACTTCTTTAAATTATATGCGTAAATTTACATGAATTTTCGTAACATTTTACACATGTAGGTAATAAACCGATTTTTTGGAAACTTGACAACATTAAGCATGTCCTTCGAAAATTGCGCGCAGCGTTTGAAATTTCTATCTTTTTGCATCCAGTAAATATATCAATCATTTAAAAAGATGACAGTTATTTTAGCATCTGCAGCTTGTATTCTGCATGGTTTTTATTTATTCATTTTTTTAAGCTTTACTTTAGTTAAAATATAGATCAGGGATGCACAAACTTTTTTGGGTGAAGGGCCTAAAAATTAGAAAGTATCAGGTTGGGGGCCAAAGTAACGTAATGTTTTATTCATAAAAATACAGGTTGTATTTCAGTTTTTATTTAGAGGTTTAAAATGTACAAATTACATGTATTAAAAAAACTGTACTCGGGAACAGATTATTAAATAAAAGTTTTAAAAAATAAATGTAAATGAATTCAAACAAAATGAGCTACAAGATTTCTAAACAATTAATTGCACAACATTTATATATATCAATGAAGTGATTGGTCAAATGGCAAAAAAGAGGAATACTAAAATTTTTTACAAAAATGTGTGCAAATTATGAAAATGAAACAAATGGAAAATAAAAAGGTAATTTAAACTTAGAAAAACCCATCATTATTCTCTAAATTATAACTTTCTTTATAATTTAGATAAATACAAATACAAAAGTGACGACCAGCAACAGGCTCAGGGTCCAGCTAGGCTGGTCCTAGTCAACTTCTTTGACATTTTATAATGCAATAATTTTTCTTTGACATTTTATAATGAAAAATTTAACATATAAAGAGTTAAAATGAGAAATTATTTAAAAGTGCGAATATAAATACAGAAGAAATAAACACACATATATTAAATAGCAAAATCCAAATGCTATGAGTCTGTACATCACGTTAAACCCTTGCGATTCAGAATTACTACTAGTCTATTTGGCTGGTAGAATTATTTTTTTTTAACTAACCATTTACAAAATCTTATTAGTTAAATTGGCATAGTAATATTAAATTTATGCATCGCTACATGGACAATAAAAAAAAGTTAAACTGATTCCTTTATCAAAAATCAACATATCATTATTTTGTTCCATGGCATGTAATTAAATTTAAATCTTTTAATCACTAGTTTTCCTGCAGATTAGAAATTGATCTTTGTAAATTAATGTAAGAAATCGTTATTTATTCATTTCCTAAATACATATCAACAATAAAATTTTCCTAAATATATATCAACAGTAAAATTTTTAAATTACACCTTATAAAGTAAAATAATTATTCATATTGATATTATTAATTCTGAAAATTAATGTTTTATTAATAAATTTTTATTCATTCATTACTACTAGTCAATTTGGCTAGTAGATGTGGTTTTTTAGCTAACCATTTACAAAATGTTATTAGTTAAATTGGCATAGTAATACAGTACAGAACCTCTTATCCGGGAACCAGAAAACCGGGATTTTTTTTTTCGTGATTTTCCTGCCATTTTTGAAAAGTTCGCGTTTTTTTGCCCATTTAGTAAAAACAAGAATTTTTTTTTTAATGCCTTTGAAAATACGCATTTTTCCGTTACAAGTAACATATTCAGTGTTTATAAGTCGAGCAATTTAGTCTAAAAGCGATGTTTTTTTTTAGGGGAGGGGGCGCCAACTTACGTGCAGATGAAAATTAGAAAAAAAAATCTCCAATGATACTTGAGAAAAATCCGACCTTTTCTCTATTTTATTTCAATAATTAAACATGAAAGAAATAACCAATTTGATTCTTATACATTTATTTAATTGTCTCGTGAGTATTCGAAGACGAATTGCAACAAAAGTCTGACTATACGAAAGTTCGGAAAATTTCTAATACGGCAGATTCGCAAATTTTCCGCAATATCTGATCGTGTGAAAATTAAATCTCGTTTATTTTTGTTTTATATATTTTTTTTATTTATTTAAGAGCTGAAATAAGGTGATGCGAATTTAAAATTGATATTAAGGCAACAAAAATTGCAACTGTGAAAATGAATTCTTTATTAAAATCAAGTTCGCAAAAGCCAAGTCGTTTCACACAAGTATGAAATTTGCGCGTTTCTGCCATGTAAACATGCTTCTTACATTTCGTTTTCCTCCTTTTTGAAATTATTTTTTACTGTAAAAATGATTGATGAGTAGATTTTACGAAATTAATAATTTGATAAACAAGATGTCCGATTCGGAAAACATCCAAATGGTACACCCGAACGATGACAAAGAGCAAGATAGCGATAAAGACGAAAATAATTACATTTTGCCTGCTATGTCTAACGATCGTTGCTTTGAATTAGCTAAAGAGATCACAGCGGGAATGGGACAAAATTCTTTTATAGACGAAATAACGCACATAATGGCTGTTCGAAAAATCCAGCAATCGGATTTTCGACCATTTCCCGATAAGTTATTGTTCTGAAACTTTACATATAGCTCAGAACCAGATGACAATTCAATATTCTACCACTTTTATCATGATTTGATTAGTTTCTGAAGTATTTCCAATAAAATAAAATTAAATATGGCGATTAGTTCCGAAAACTGAGACCGAAATTCAGTAGCGGCGTTGCGATCGTATTTTTTTACTACGATTTTTCGTAAGCTTTTTTTTTTACGATTATTTTTTCTTTCGTATTTTTTAAATTTTATTATAATTATTCTTTTTTATCAACTACATTAGCCGGCCAATTCAAAAGGCTCGGCGGGCCAATATTGGCCGCGGGCCATAGTTTGTGCATCCCTGATATAGATATTGCTTTTTGTGGATATGTACGAAGTTTTAAAAGAATGAACTCATAACTGGAAAATTTTTTCATTTGAATGTTGTTTTCAAAATGAAATATTTTTTTCAAGTTGAAAAAGTTCTTGGTTTTAACTTCTGCTATAAGTCCTATTAGGGTACATACAGGCAGCGAGAAGCAAAGGGATGTATGTGACCAAAAATAGATTCCGAGATAAACACGTTCAAAGTTTGGGACTTGTGGGACCTTTAATGGCTATATTTTTTTCTAAATCATGTTGGGGGGCAGCATCTGTTAGGGCTGCTACCAATAAGGGGCCGTTCATAAATGACGTAACGCTTTTCCCCCTATATAATTGACCCTCATTCCCCCCTTATTCACAATATGTCACACTTCAGTGGACCCCCCTCCCCCCCTTTGTCCTGCGTCACACTATGTTGCATGATGTCAAACTTTTTGTTCCCCCTCCCCTCCTCTTGTCACAATTTCACAACCCCCCCCCCTCGAAGCGTGACATCATTTATGAATCATCCCTAACATCTCTTGCCACAATATAGAATTGTGCTTTTCCTATCGTTTGCACTATTTATCTTTAAATTTTCAATTTTGTCTCTTACACCCTTTTGCTTCTAAGTGCCTCATATATGTATTGCTTGGGGGAAAACTGGAAAAGAAGTACCAGAAGAGAAAATAAGAAATAAAAGTATTATTTTTAATCATGTCTTAACAGTTTGTATATTTTAGTCATATGATGTGTGGATTGTAGATTTTGTAAGATTTATGATTTTGCTTTCAAATGTTACTCTGTTTTTAAAAAGGAAAATTTTAGTACCTGTACTTTTATGCTGTATTAAGTAAGCCTAAATTGAGATACCTTCAACATAAGCAGAGTAAAAAGAAAATAAATAAAGTAAATAAAGAACGAACTCTCAGGAAAACTTGTAGCATTTTCTTTGACAATTTTCATTATTTACAGTGTTTTTTAATTTAACATGATAATTAGCCTATGCCATTATGCTATTGTTAGCTAATTAATTAGCTCTGGAAAGATACAAGCATAATTTTTTACATCTTGAAAGAAATTTGAAATCCTTAAAAAATTTTGCGAGTCCTTAAAAAGTCCTTATTTTTAGTTTTCCCAAAAGCGTACAAACCCTGAGTGAAGCCCCTCAAATCTGAAATCCCGGGAAATCCGATCGAGTTTTTCTTTACAAATTTAAGTTTGAAAAACACCCATAAAATGGAGTAACTTATTTGTTTTGTCATTAAACAATTTCTATAACCTTATTTTATATAATTAGTTGAAAAATTAACCAAGAAGTAGTTAGCATACCTAACAAACTTTAAAATTGTCTACATACTTATATTATGCATGATTGAAAAACGATAAAAGTTGGTTGTTGAAATTTTTTAGGTTAATCACTTGGCAAAAACAGTGAATAACAATATAAATTCATAAAATATCACTTAATATTTCACTTAAAATCAGTTATCTTCAATTGTCGAAAAGTGACAAGGGTTTGTCTTTATGTTATGGATAGGTTTCGGCTTCTCCGAACAAATTGAAACCTGAACAGTCTACAGCCCCAATTAGTTCGAACTCGAAGGCTTTCACTGTATATATGTGTGTAGTGAAATCCCTCTGTAGTGGATTTTCTTATGAACAAATATTTTTGTCCCACTGATGTCAGCTATAGAGGGGTTTTACTTTACATTTTTATATTATCTTAACATGGAAAAAAAATGTTCATACCTAATTTTTTATCGTTTAAAAAGGCATTTATAGGAACTGATGTGATATGATCACCCTTGGCGACTTTTTCGTTGGCACCAAGAAACCATCGCCAACTTCAAATAGAATGCAACACTTTTGGCGATGATTTTATCGCCAACAATATCACATCATATGCATAGCAAACATGCCAAGAAATCTCAATAAAAAACAGTAAAATACCAAACATTGCTTTATATCTTACACATAATATCGACACTACTATGTAAAGTACGTATAGCATTTTTCAACAACAATTCAATTCATGAACGCATTGAAAATTACTCGAAAAATATAATTATTTATATTACAAACACTCAAACTAGAATAAAAAACCCTTTGTTAAAAACACGAATTTTATGCACAATAATAACTATTGCAATTATTTATCATTGCATAAAATGATATGCATTATTCAATGAAAACATAATTAAAATATCGCGCAATTCAACTCAAAACCAATGTTAAATAAAGCTGTCGGGATTTTAAAATCAGAGACTCCATTAACAAAATTTATAACTTTGATCAATTAAAGCACATATTACATCAATCTATTGGAAGCCTACAAAACTAGCATAAAAACCCTTTCTTGAAAGAACACACATTTTTGGCACAAAAATGATTATTGCAAATAATTTAATTGTATGAAATTATATGAACGAAAAACAATTATCAACGAAAAACATAGTAAAAATATCACGCAATTCAATGTAAAACTTCAAGTACATTTCACATTAATCTAATGGAAACCTATTTTAACAAAACTAGCAATGCCACTAATTACTGCAGCAAATATTTTAGAACAATAGAAAAATCATTTTTTTAACCTTACAAACACATAAAATAAACAGATAATAAGTTTACAAAAAAAAAAAAAACAAATCACTGCAAACTTACATGTTTCTAACACAACACGTTCTAAATACGTTTCGAAAAAATGGCGCCTTAGCAAACTTACTGGATTCATTGATCTGGCCATAATTGCAAACAACTGAACTGAATTAATGCACCTTAACACTTTGCACTCTTCCTTTAGCAACAGGAAAGATTTCCACAAACTTTAAACAAAAAGCAAAGTTCCTCCTAGTAAAAAAAAAATTCTAAAAGTACAACCATCACACCGACACAGCAACGTAATGCCTATCCCATCACCCACTGAGGGTTGCGACACATTACGTCGGCCAACACCAATGGCGCAGGGGTACCACTGAAACAAAAACGATATCACCAACCGAAAATCGTTACAAATTGGTGCACTAGTTCGAATGTCGCAAAGGGAGAATTATATCACAGCATAGCCTTCATCATTTTGTCTTAAAATCATTTGGAAACTTTTCCTACTCCTGTTCTACTTCACCCCAGATGGTCTTTATCTTGGTTGATTTTGTAACATTTTTTAAAAGTTGTTTTGAGCTGGATCAAAAGAACCAGCTTGGTTGACAATCGATTCGATAGCTGAAAATGTAACTTTTAAAGAGATTAATAACAGTGGAACTCTATTATGTCATTCAAGAGACCAAAATATTTTTGATGCTGTAGCCAAGGTGATACACATTTCAGTTTATAGGCAATCAAAGGGACCAAAATTTCTTTACATTATAACAAAATTGTCATTGTAAACTAAACCACTATAACCAAGTTCAACTGTATTTAAAGAAATAATTGCATGATTAATCAAATGAAATTTTATTATTATTTATCAGTCTTAACATATTTCATGAAAGAAATATAATGTTTAATACTGTTATTTTATTTTCTCATGTAGCCCACAAGCTCCTAATCAGACTCAGCCATATGCTCCGCAAGGTTGGGCAAATGCTTATCAGCCCTGGCAAGGACAAGCTGCTCCTGCTGCTGATCCAAGTAAGTAATTAAGGAATACTTATAAAATGTTTTTTTCTGTAGTCTATTGGCTTTCATTTAGGGATAAATTCAAAACATTTTGTATCTGTTGATCTTTACCTAAAGTGACTTCGGCAGATAAAATGCAATTTTTTAATTTTTATTTAAACTTACAATCGGGACACTTATGTACAGTCACACTTCTTTCACCTTCCTCATTATTCATGTAATTTTAGAAGTTTTAGAGCTTGAGTCTTCTCCCTTGCTAAATTTAGAAGGGGCTACAATATAATAGTACCATTTTCAGGTATTTTGAGGGCATAATCTTCTCTTAAGGGGACTTGGCACCTTTCAAATGTAGAAAATGGCTGAAAATAACGATTTTTCAATTTTTTGCTTAAAATGTGGTTTGACTCTCCTAGTATATCTGAGCGAAGTTTTGAAGCGATACAACCAATATAAATGTAGTTAAAAAGTAAGAGAACTCAAATATTTCTGATGTTTTAGTAGGATTTTGTATTCTTTAAACTGCGTTTTCGCCATATTGTAGTACTTAAAATGCTAAAACTTCTACATATATTCATGTAGCGACTTGAAATTTTTTTGTGTGTGTTCGATATGATGTGCTTGATAAAATTAGGGATGGAATTTGCTATATATTTTCAAAAAAAAATTTTAAAAATGAAAATGTAACAAAAGTCACTTTTTTTTTCCTGTGTTTTACCATCGATGTAACTTAAAAAACTTTTTTCTCAAAAACTAATTAATTAACAGCAAAACCCATCCCTAAAATTGTAAACCATACTGTAATAAGTGCTTTAAAAAAATTTGGTAAAAAAAAGTCAAGAAATGAAATTTAAAATTGTTAAATAATTTTTAAAAAAATTAAATTTTAAAATTTTCTGTTAGTTGAATTTTGATTTTTCATGTGAAAATCATTTTGTTGAACAATAGCACATCATAACATACAAATGAAATAGGTAAAAGTTCTTAAATTTAAAAAAATTGTCAAAAGGTGCCAAGTCCCCTTAAGTATGTTAAAACTATTGGTGCTTAGGTCCAAAAGAATTTAAATTACTTGAAAGTTAGGCTGAAACCATACGTTTAGGATTAGCCCAGATAGTCGGCCCTAGGGAGGAGGTAATGTTCGAGTATTTCAGAAATGTCTTGTGTTTTAGAATTAAGGATTTTGATCTTAAATTTGACATTGATTTACTTCACATTCATGTTCAATATTCTGAAATACAGTACACTCCCCATTATCCACGATCTTTCACTTTTAAGACTATTTTTACAGCAATGATTGCTAAATTTAGAAAAATGCACCCATTTTAACTTAGCAATTTCAAAATCTAATTTTAGACATGCCTATTTCTTTCTTCCCTTTCCCTCTTATGATATCAAACCTTCCAAGGTCACGAAAACCTGACTAGTTGAAACCTTATTTTTACATCTACTCTCTTTAGGCACATAAATCCCCCTCCCCGCTCCTACAAGTTTTTGGCATAACCTAACTTGATCCGTTTCAGTTAATCTGTTTGTACGATTTTCTCGCATAGGTGTAATCTATTTGCAGTGATAAACGAGAAGGGGAAAAGTTGTCTTATCCATTAAAGAGAATTTTGAGGTACGGAATTGGAGAGTCGACAGTTAGAGGAATCCTGCAGCATAAAGATAAACTAACTTTAGGGAAAACAGGGAGAAAAATCTTGCCGAATTTCTGGATGGAGTGATGCTATTAAATTTGTCCCTTCAAAATATTTTTTAATTGTCTTTATTTATGTTAATTTGAAGTGTTTTGCTTAGATGCTGCTGCTTGGGCTGCTTATTACAGTCAATATTATGGTCAACATCAAGCACAACAGATGCAGCCGAACGCTGGACAACCAGGCATGCAACCTGGTGTAGCTCCGCAGCCAGGAATGCCAGGTCAACCTGAACAAACACAGGCTGCTGCACCCCAACCTCCAGCAGGTAAATGATCCCTATAACCTAAAGTATGGATTGCAATGTTCTGATGGTCTTTATTTATCTATTTTTTCTAATGATCTCTATTTTCCGAAAGGAGGATATCATGCAACCAAATAAAGTGCTGAGTTTTATTTTTATCTGCAGAAAATTGAGAAAAATTACTATTTTGAATATTATGGTTAAATATTTGTTATCCCCTCCCTCCTCAGTAGTTTTTTTTTTTTAATTCTGCAACACTTTTGACAAGAGCAAAAGTGGTTTTTTATTGGTATTTTGGTATTTGCCATTAAATCGTGATTGACGAAGAGAAATTCTAAATTAGATGGTTTAAAAAATGACTAGTGGCTTGTGTACCCATTAGTTGTGTTAGAATTCCACATTTTATATCTAGATGAATGGCAAATGAAATTTCTCTATTGTCAAAACTTCAATTTTGCATCACTTATCGCAAGTTTTTTATTTTCTTGCATTTCACATCTTGTAATTGATATTTTCATAAAGACAACAGTAATTGTTAGAAAATAAATATTTTTTGTTGTTATTTTGCTGAAGGGGACTGCCATTCAAGGAATTAAGCAAAATCTGGGATAGAATGTAGTGCATAATGTTAAAGAACATTTTTTTAATAACTTTATTTTTTCCCCCCAATCTGATTGCTAAAAATATAATAACTACTCCTTCATATTTTAATTTTGTGAACTTCAGAAATTCCTGATTTCTAATTCTATACCTTCCTCTTTTTTTTTTTGGCTATTTGCAAGTAATTTTTGTACTTCCTCTGTTTCTTGCGTAAAAAATATTTGGTGCTTTATTATATCCCTGAAAATGTTATTAAAAGCATGTTACCCTTTTATGAGCTTTGTATGTTTCCTTCTCTAATCACTTATGTATTATGTGTTACTTTTGCAAAAAAAAAGACTTTTACTCTTAACAGCAGCTCCTGCCGCTACAGTCCCGGCAGCTGCAGCAACTGTTAATCAACCCGACTACAGTGCTGCTTGGGCTGAGTATTATAGATCCCTAGGCATGTTTAGGGAAGCAGAAATGATCGAAAGTCAAGCAAGAACCACAGCACAGTTAGCAGCATCTGTTGTATCACCTCAGGTATGTAAATTCTATTAAATTAGTAAAGTTTTTATGCTTTGAAAAGTTTGTTTTAAAGTTACTCTCCTAATTAGCCAGCTTCAGTATTTTCAAAGATCTTTTATTAAGTTATCAACACTCATGTTGCTAAAAAGATTAAAGTAGTTTTTTAAAGCATTAGTATCCTCATAAAATAAAGATTGTTGTCATTGGGAAAGCTCAAATACGTACTTAACATACTCACGAATAAATATAATTTTCCTTTTCAGAAAATTTTAGGTATTCTTTTGATCAACCTACAATACTGATAATAATGCTTAGGCTTTATGTTATAAATGATGTCATTTTTCTGTATTGCAACTGTAACAGTTGGAAAATCTAATTATAGTTTTGTTTTTCGTAACTCATTGGGCTTTAACTGCTTATATCACTAAATTGTAGTTTAAGACTTAGTAACTTGAGCTTTAATGCCGACACTAGAATATTTGTCTGTTAGGAGATATCTAATGTGGTTTAGTTCTTGTGGATTATAAATAATCCGACAGTTGAATCTTTTAACTGGTACGGTCGATTGTAATCTGGTGGTCAAAATGGCCTACATGCTACGGTTGTAAAAACTGGCTCTTGTGTACAACCCTGATTGGAATGATTTTTTTTATTATAAACATTTTGAACAATCCGCATCACTTGCAGCCATTTTCATCGTTACTGACTAGTTTTTAAAAAATTTTAAATATACACAGCATTTGGCAATTTTGAGTATGTATATCTTATTTTCAAAAAATCACTTAGCAAGCAGGGTTTCAGAGAGTAGAAATATCATAGCAGTGAACAGGTTAAGCACATCTGTATTTTTATTTTAAAATCAATTCAATGCAGAAGATTTATTTTATGCATTTTATTTTTATTGACTGCGCAGCAACCTGGACAAACATTTCCCCAGGCCCAACCAACAACATCAGCACCTGCTCCTCCAAGTGCACCACAACCAGCATCTCAACCAGCTGCTCCCCCAGCTCAACCTCCTCCTGCTTCTGGACCACCTGCTGTACCTCCTGTACAGCAGCCTCCCTCTGGGGCTCAGGCTCCACCAACTGGTGTTCCTGCACCAGGACATCCTCAACCGTTCCCCCCTGGAGGCCCACAAGGTCAGTGGCCTGGTGCACCAGGACCCTTTGGGCAGCCTTTTGGTCAGCAACAACCTAATGCATTTGTAGGATACAACTATCCTGGATATGGACAACAGTCATTCGCAGCTGCTGCTGCACCTCAATAACCGTGAGTATTCAATTAAGATTCTTTATTGCATTTGTATGATGTTTCTGTTGGTGTACATCCAAGTACCATATATCAAATAATCCCAGAGGTTAAAAGACATTTAATTTCAATGATGCATTGTTCTTTTTAACATAAGAAAAAAAACATGAAATAAACAAATAAATGTTTAAAACAAATTGTAGAACCAAAGATTTTTATTATGATTTTTTTAAAAAATTGGTTTAATTGGGAATTTTTGTTTTGCACCTGTATAACACGTAGAAAATTTTGGCCAAATGGAATTGTATTTCATATAGGGAATAAGTCACCTAATAAGGCATTGCTTAGACATAGGTTAAAATATAAATAACGTATATAATTAGTGTATTAAATGGAAGTATAATTAAATTTGGATACATAAGAATTACATAATAAAGAATGCATTATAGAATTGTGAAGTAGTTCTAATGAAAAGATTTTTGCTAGTATGTCATCAAAAAATGCTGAGGGTTTGTTGTAAATTGAATCATAATTTCGTTGAACTTTTCTCTCTAAATTTTCTCTAAGACACTTTTGTAACCATTCTAACAGTGGTATAATTTATCTATCCTTTGGAATACCAATTTCATGGCTGGCAGGTGTTGCTTTTTGCAAATCGTGTTTACCTTTTTCTGCTACTTTTTTTTCACAGCAATATACTCAAATTGGTTTGCTTGTTAAGAAAAAAAAAAAAGAAATAGAACTGTAAAACTAATCATTTTAAAATGAATTTTTGGATAAATGTATTTTTTATTAGATTATAATTTTTTGCTTTTATGAAAGACTCGTACAACTGGATCACTTTTCAAAATTCCTCATCTCCTGTAAAATCTTGAAAAATTTATTGGGGAAAATGCTATTTGTTATTTAATTATTTCATTTAGCATTGGTGTTTAAAAATAATTTTGGAAAAAAAGTATTATGACAAATGAATTTAAATTAATTTACTTGTAAACTTCTGTCCGCCACCCACCATTTCAATTGTAGAACTTAGTTTATTCACTTCTTAAAGACAATTTGTGATGGGCATGTCTTATGGCATGTGGTAACGACAATTGTTTTGACTATCTCTTATTTTCATTCATGATGATATATTTGCACCCTAAAACCTTTTATATTATTTAGTAATTATTTTCAACACCATTTTTTTTTTTTTTTTTTTTTTTTTTTGAAATTAAAAAAATTTGTTCAGTGTTTGAATTGGTGAAATATTGGTAATTTATATATTTCTTCCCATGATAATTACCATTATATGTCATTTAGGAATGAGAATTGTGCTTTTACTTAATTAGGGATTCTTTTTCTCATTTGTGTACACCTATTATAAAAGCATGTTTTGTGCATCTTCTAAAAACCTTAAATTTGCTTGTTATTGTAAAGAAAATATTTGAATATTTCGTAAATTCTATTTTCTATAGGTTGAAACCAGGAGGGTAATCTTTAAATACAAAAATAAAGGCCATGAAAAGCTAAATTGTAAATGGGGTACACTTAAATAGAAAATGCTGCAGTGATTTATTTACAGTAAAACAAATATGTCTTCAGTAGCATTTATTCACTTATTTTTAGTAGTTCTTGTACAATTAATATTTTGTCAGGTAATAGTTTTAATTTGCGTTCTATATGCTCAAAACAATTGTAAGTGAATCTCGTGTGATGCTTTTGTGTGTCTCATCTGCCAGAAAACCAAATCCAAGCTTCTATGCTTTACGATTTACTGCTATGTATGCTTTAAAAAAGTAATCTCTACTAATAAATTTTCCTTATTAGTGAAATTTTCTGAGGTAATCTGAAGGATACAGACTTTGTACTTCAGTTATACTATAATTTCACAATTATATCTATTAAATTGATCATTCTGGGCTCCGAATAGAGATCTAAATAAATTTAAGGCATTCAATCATATCGGTAGTTTGCCTAAGATATATTTTACTATCATCTTCATATCTTAGCAGTCTCTCATGTGTCATTCCATCCGCTACTGAGATGGGCAGGCATTTAGAAGTGCTTAAGTTAGCAATGCAAGGACTTAAATTACAAAGTAAAGGTATAATTATTAGCATTGTACCAAATCATTTTGTAATGTTATGTTGTGCCAGACATGCCAACTCTTCTGCTTTTCTGTTCAATCTCCTGCCACCACAGAAATTTCTCCTGCTTTCTAAAGCAAAAAAAAAAAAAAAAGTATTTGAATTTTTTTTTTTTTTTTTTTTTTTTTTTCAGTTTTATTCATCTAACACAGTGTGCTAAATGGGAAACTGTATGATACTGCTTACCTTCAATTTGTAATCATTACAATATTCATATTTATGAATTGCACAGTGCTTTCTTTTGTTCAATTTCTCAAAACTTCCAATTTTTCTCTCTCATTATTTTATGCTCCAAATCACTGCTTTTTAGTATGAAGCCTTTAAATAATACCATGCGACAATGCATGGCACATCCTAAGTGTTGAAGTACTTCCCTTTCTTGGACAATCGAGCTTAAGTTGCTTAGGTGAAAGGTACTGCTTCTAATTGGACAACATAATTATTTCTTAAGTATCACCACACTCCATTTGCACAAGTTTTTTTTAAATGAAATTTCACTGATGGTCATCAATTCACAACATTTTATGATCCAGGTAGATTAATTATTTAATTATTAATATTAAGGCGTTCGCTTGTATGCTGCTTAACTTTTACAAATCGCTGATAGTTTTTCCAAGCATTAAAATATTTTGTATGTCTTGAGAAAAAAAGTATTGAATTCTTTTTCCCCCTTGCAATTTCTTGCTTTAGTATGTCTGTATACCAAGTTTGACCAAATATTTCAAGTCCCAAACCCTCCAAGGTTTGAAATTGACAAACGTAAGGTATTTAGTTAAATCTTTAAAATGATCCATAGTGATCACCACTGCAAAAAAACTAAATAATTCCAAATTTTATTGAGGTAGCACTTTTGGTTTTGAACAACGTTTTGTTAACTGTGACAAAAGATCTTTTTGTAAATTATCTTTTCCAGAACCTTACGGTTACATTTTTCGCATGTAGGAGTGCATTTGTAAAACCTAGTTTTTTAATGCTATAGGAAATAATGGGGCCCAAAATACCGAGTTTTTTTCTACTATGGGATATAATGGGGCTCTGAAAATGTTTCTATTAATAATGCTGCAGGGAAACATATAACAAAGCGTTAAAGTTATAATGCATTTGAAAGAAAACAAACGTTCATAAATCCAGTCACTTTCATAAGTATCAAGCCTCTATTGGCAGCCTGATCGTTTAACACTTGGTCTAAATTTTAGTAAATTAATTGCAAACAAAAGGCATTGTACAATATTAAAATGCATAATCTTTTAGCAGAGTTTTGAAATTGTGATTTAATTATTTTACGTACATCGAATAAGATTCCTCGTGTAGTTTTATCAAAATATTCCTTGTTGCTTTCTTTTCACATGAATGGTTTTTAAGGTGCAATTTCTTTAGAATTTATGTATTTTCATTGGTGTATTAAGTGGTTCTATATTTATACTGCATTTCTACTCATTCAAATTTTATTATGGATTAATGTATTTGTTATGCCATTGACCATGACTAATGTGTCTTGCATTTAGTGTACTAGTTTCTTATAATTGTTCTCCTTCTGCAGATTGAAGTATTTACATATTTTGTCTTTATACATGTTGTATGATACTTTTTAAAGTCTTATTCGTCATAAGTATTTCTGCTTTTCTATATATACATTTGTTGTTAATTGATTTATACAACTTGTATTTTGAAGCAATATTCATGTTGTATTAGTTACTGGAATTCAAATATGTGTTGAGGAATTTCTTGTTTTTGTGATTTGGGTTGAAATTTTTGCTCACAGTATTTATGCTTAACATTTTATGTTTTTAGCTTCATATACTGTAGTAGTTTTAAGGTTGATATAAATTGGATATTATGATGCTATTTTCTACTTCTCTTTTCAAAAGTTCAATGTTACTGCCAGTTTTTGTGATTTGAATTGTGGTTTTTTCTCGTCTTTTGCTTCCTTTTTGAGTTATTACATGAATATGTGGTAGTAATTGTTTTGTGGTTCTGATTTGCATTGTATTATACTACAGATGATCTCTATAACCTCATAATTGGTGGCAATGCTTAAGCAACTCAAAATTAAAGCTCCTTCATGCTAGCCGTTTTGCTTGGCGTTCCAGAACATTCTGGGAGCCAATGTTCTTAAATCCGTAAGGTAAGCCGTGGTAAGTAGGCTAGCAGTTACAAAGTGGATTTATGAAATGGTAACCATAATTTTTCTTTTCCAGGCCCATTTTGTCATAATTTATGTATGAAATATGCAATTTTTGTTATGTTTTTTTGCAGAGTATGTTGCTGGTATAGTTATTTGTCTTCTGGTGCTGTCCTATGAAACTGAAGTTTTATCCATATGTCATGTGCTCTCAGTGATTATGCTTTTGGAAAATAAACTGGAATATAATATGTTACTTACCTGATTGTAGTAATGAAATTTTATGTTTGTAATTTCATCAAAATTTATGCTCTCTCTCCTATCTAGTTCAGAAAAAGGCATCAACTTTACCAAAAACATTCCTCCTGCCATTTTTTCCCTTAGTTTTTGTTTAATTTTTTATTACTATCTAGCAGGTCTGAAGCTCTTAATGTGGCAGTTTTCCAAGTTCAATCACTGGTATAACAATTTAGTTTTTATTATTTTTTCATTTATTAAAATTAGTGATTCAATGATTGACTATATAAATTAAATTTGAAAATCCTTGCTATTAAATTAATCCATGAATTTTAAATTTGATGCATCATGTGTAGTTCATTTATGTAAAATAAAACTCATTCCATTATTCAGTGTTTCTGTGTTTGATATTTTCACAATAGCAAAATAGATATTCTTGCGACTTTTTTATTTATTTTAAAGTTATGTATATGAAAAGAAAAGTAGAAATATTATGCATACAATTCAAAAGTTAGTTTGGAATCCCTTTTGGCGGAAAATTTAGACTATATGACGCATTGTTAAAATTCATAAACCTATCTCCAAAAATAAAGAGAATAGCAGTATTAAACATGTAATAACTACTTTTATATTAATAATTGATTTTTTTTATTAATTACTTTATTCATATTATAAAAAAAAATTCTGCAATGTTGAAAGCACTTTCATTTATGAATTAATAACTCAATATACACTATGAATGAACAAAATTTTCTGCACAACTTTTATTGGAGCAAAACAGAAGAAAAAGAAAGTTGTGCAAGTCTCAGTATTGGTCAAGTTAAAGGATTGCTACTAAATGTCTGCAATGTGTTAAAATTTACATAACCCTGTGTTCTACATGTGCACAAAACAATGCGTAAGTTCTTTTCTTGGCGAAATCTTTCTGCATCCTTTACAAGAATTGGATTCTTTTCATTTCATTAATTTAATTTATCATATTTTAATATGAAATAAAAAAAGTAAAATTTTGTAGTTTTATTAAAATCTTTGCTTTAAAATGTAATAAACGATTTCATTAGAGATGTCTTTCCTTCTTGTAAGATTAAATATGGAATTATATACAGATATCAATATGTGTTGATTTTTGTCAGTTTTACAATTTATAACACAATGGTTACAATTAATTTAAAAAACATTAAGAGAAAAAGAATGAACGGGCCAAAATTTAAGATTGATTTGGAAAAAGTTGAGGCTTCACAAGTTTTTAATTTTGCAAGAGTTACTGCTTGAAGACAAAGGACGAAAAAACTTCCCAAAGATTATTGTTAAAAAAATTTTTTTGCATTGGATTTATTTTCTTTTGGCAGCAAAGTCTTTCAATCCTGTAACATCTAAGTCAGGAGTTTTGACACAATTGTTGAGAGACGTTACTAATAAATTTGGGAAAATGAGAGAAATATATGTTACATTAGTAAAAAGGAACATCAGTTTCTTAACACGTAGTATATATAAAATCTTGAACATGATCTCGATGCAATTGGTTAATAAGAAAATAGTTAACTCTTTTAAAGGATAACAGGCTTGCAAGTCGATCGCAGACATATTTAGTCGATCTACATTAGTTATTGAAGTTCTCTTACTGCACACTTCTGAAAAATTAGCAAAGAAGAAAAAGCATTTTTTATACACAAGTTTTTTTTCAAGTTGTCTGTATTGACATAACTCTACAATATAATTTTCGACAGAGAAACTTATAAAATTATCTTGGATTGGCCTCTTTTTCCTTCATAGTTTTTTTATTCCTACCTCTTCTCTCTCACATCAAACAAAACACCTTTATCATTTATTTTGATGACGTGCAAATTGGCCATCACTGTTACATAACACATTCATGATACAATTTTTCAAAATGTAAAGCAGATAATCGGAAATGTAACTGTTTAAATCCAGCTGTGTACATGAGTGAAAGAAATAGAGCACTATAATTAACATGATGTAGAAAAAAAAACATTTTTATTTAAAAAACTATAAATAACATTTCTTTTGTATAAGCAAAATATCACTCCAATAAACATTCTGTTTTATTTAAACTAATTCATTCATCAATTAAAATGAAATAATTTCTATAAGCTTTTCTACAACGCATCTGCATTGATCATTTTAGATTCAAGGAACATTTATAAATCTGTTTACGCTATAGTCATTAAAATTGCTACTTCACAAGGTGACATGCTACAACATGAAATTTACACGTTAGGAAGATGATGCTGTGATATGCAAATGTATAGCTTTTGTATTATATAAGGTAGCGCTAAGTACAATATGTTTAAATTAAGGAATTGTATGGCAGATTTGATTCACAAAAGAAATTTGAACGTCACCTCAAGAAAAGTGATGCCTGGTGGGAGGTAGAAGAATGCTTACTAGCAAGTTTCCAACGATGATAGAGGGTGAATCTTAGCTTACCTGGATTATCATATCGTAGTATTGCTCTCTTATTGTTTGAAATCTCATGCCTGTGCAGACTGGAATAGATGGGTTCTAGGTTATACAGAATGCAATGTTCAGGCACCCGCTCTGTTTAAGGTTACAGTATCATGATGGTTTGCATCTGTATTTGACAACATCGTGGAGAATGTGCATTGCCAGCATGCATTTGACATTGTCATATTGGCCCTTCACCTGGAGTGTCATTACTACAGTTTCACGCCTCGGCCACCTCCTGTTTGGGCTCTTTAAACAGTGGCCATTACATTTCTGTTTCATTAAGGTCCGTGACTCTAAACCTTGTTCGAGCCCTGCAAAACGTTATGTACAATGGCATAAGTGTTATGTATAATGGCACGAACTGCCATTGTATGAATCTGCCTTCACACAGAAAAGGTTCGGCTGTAGAACAGCAGCAACATTCTCTAGATTTCTCGCCATTCGAAAGCCTCTGGTCAGTGGTTGCCATTCAGTTTCACAGTATGCTGCTTTCTAAAATCTGTGGCATTATATTAAAGCCGCATGGTACATCTACATGCCATCCAGGCTGTTTGACTGATGCCCCAGGTGTATATGTGCTATTATAGGTGGTTAGGGTGCTGATTCCTCAAGATGTATGCTTCCATTTCTTATTTCTAGTATAATATCACTGCTTTTCCTTCTAGTGTAACAATTTTAATTGCGAATAATTCGCTAACCAATAAGTTTTTGTTACTCGGAAATGTGTAGACTATTTTGATACAACAATATATTGTAATTGATCTAAATATAAGCTGCTCCCAAAAAGTGCATTATGTTATAAGATTTCGGAAACTCATGCAAGACCTTTGGTTTAAGTCTTATTTCCACTGTGGTCTTAGAGGATGAATTCTCTTTAAATAAATAAATTGAAGCATGCTTCGAAATGGCACATGTAGAACACTGCTTCAAGATGTTTACCATGCTCCATGTTTGCATACCAATTTATCAGTACACTTGGCGTTTTGATGAGCAGTTGGGTTGTACTCTGTTCAAGTGCAATTGAATTGCGACCACTGATCCCGCATGCTCATTCTCTGCAGAAATAAAATACCATATTATCTGATGATTCCTGAAAATCAGTAAAACAGTTGGTAATCATTTCGCGAAATAAG
Source organism: Octonoba sinensis (assembly GCA_038502835.1). Taxonomy (NCBI): domain Eukaryota; kingdom Metazoa; phylum Arthropoda; class Arachnida; order Araneae; family Uloboridae; genus Octonoba; species Octonoba sinensis. The sequence continues at coordinate 127,409,464 of CM076599.1, forward strand.
TTGGTGGGTTCTCTTAAACTCAGGAACTATTTTGCAGTTGACTAATGTATGTCACAGTCATGATCGCTTAAGGCTTGTCCGTGTCAGTGAGCTTTTCAATTAACGTTGTGTTGTGTACATTTTTCCAATGTACAAAATGCTACTTCTTCCTTACGACATCATTTTGGTGGCTGCTCGGGAAAGGGGGAATTTGGTCTTATTATCACAATGTCCGGCCCAGTCATCATTGTTTAAGTTGAAGATCATGATGCCGCCATATCCTTCTTCCTTTACCCACTGACTCTGTAGAAGAAATAATTAAGTCATGTAATAATATCAGAGTTCCAATTACAACACCGTTGAGGGGGACAGAATGGATGAATTGCAATGTCATGCCCTTTTAATGTGAAATTAGTGACCCATGGGGGGGGGGGACCAAAATGTATTCTTTTGAAGATCACAGTCTCTATTGTCAATCGTTCAAGTTAGAACTCGACTAGTTGGTAGTAGTTGAAATCTCACGGATTTTACCTTCCGATTTATGGCCAGCATACCTTTTGATTAGCGGGTCTTGCACTATGTACTAAAAAGTGAATATGAGATACATCACAGATCAATGTTCTGTGCAGTGGTGTAGTCGAGGAGGGACGGCGTCCCCCTACCTTTTTATTTTGATACAAGCGTCCCCCCACATTTTTTAAATTTTAACATAAGCGTCCCCTCACTTTTGATCTCATTTACTCATCTTCGTATGCGTAAGCATCCCCCCAACTTTTTTTTCAGGACTACAGCACTGGTTCTGTGTCATAAGCAATTGACTGCATTTTAATTTAGAGACTATGGTGTGAGCATACTACTGATTTTATCAACAATCTTTTGCTCTTAAATTCTTCAGACCCCAAATGCTCGATTATGAATGTGATTCTCTAAAATTCCATTGAATAGTACAGTAGAACTTGGATAATTCGAAGCTGAAGGGACCACTGCTAAACTTCGAGCTATTCAAAACTTCGAATTACAGAAGTCGAATATTTTTAGCTTAATTTAAGGCCCCCGAACGCCCGTTAATGTTTATGATGTCAAAAACTACTTCAATAACCTTTTCTGAACAATGTCAAGGCATGTATATAAAATAATTAAACATTGTAATTGTATAGGAAATAAAATTTAGTTTGTACATAATATAAAAAATAAAACTATAGCATATACCTATGAAAATAGGAGTATATAAGTAGCGTATTACTTTTACGAAATATTCTTTGGTTAAGTTTTAAAATCATGTAAAAAATTACCTGCTACAGTTTTTAAAAAAAATGAGAAATTTCGGATTGTTTCGCTGAATTTAGTCTTTTGATTTTAACAAAAACGAAAAACATTTTCTACGCATGATCTGACCATTCGAACAACCAATAATTAGTCACGTGTCGAAACGGAAGGAGAGAGGGTTTAAATGTGATTTATTGTTAACTAGAGTTCAATTTGCTGCAAGCAAACATTTTTTTTTTAAATTTCAAATGGCACATTAAAAGACAATTGGAAATCAAACGATAACAATAAATCTATAAATGATAGCGAGCAGTCCAATATCGCTCCCAGATTGATGTACGAGGAAGGGCGGGGCAACGAAACAGGTGAGACATGTCCATCTCTTCGAGAAGGTCACACAAGGTGCAAAAAGGCTCAGTGACCACCTTGATGCGATATAGATGTTTTGTTTAGGCAGTCATGGCCAGATAAAAGACGAAACATGGCAACAGATTTCATTCTAGGCCATTGAGGGACATCTAGAATTTGGTTTAGCCACGGTTTATTGGAATTACGGCTGCAAGCAAACAAGTAGGGTAAAATTTTAGCAGACAAAAAAGTATTTCAACGTACTTTTGTCGATTTCGGAAGAGAAAACCTTCGAATTAAAGAAGTTGAACTTCGAATTATCCAAAAATTTTACTATTGATTTGAGTACAAAGTTCAAGGGACCAAGCGAAAAATTCGATTTAAAGACGTTCGAATTATCCAAGTTCTACTGTATATCATTCAGAAGCATATCATTTTCCTGGGAATTGTCTTCAGTTAGTATTACGGCTCGACCGATGGCATTTTTTGGCCGATGCCGATTGTTGGCCGATGGTTCCGAGATTGGCCGATTGCCGATTATTCTCCTCTTCCATCGGCCGATGCCGATGGCCGATGGAAAAAAAAGTCGCTTTAAACCATTAAATCGTGTAGAATGCTTGTCAAAAATGTCCTTTAAATCACTTATTTATTTTTATGTTTATGAAAACATAAATGCATTATTCAAGCACCGTAAAACTGTTTGGGGGAAGTTTACATAATATTTAAAACTAAAAGAATCACTCGGGATTCTAGTAAAGTAATTAAACTATTTGGAGGTATAAAAAAAAATTTAAAAATGCGATATCAGAGGATTTTTAATTCTTTTGTCTTATCTTTGCAAAAAAACTCAACAACTATTGGATCGGATCGGGTCTAATTCCCTTTCCTTCAACATTTTCTCTTAAAACACTTTATTTTCTTATTTTTTTCATGGTGAGGAATGCAGATATTATAATACAGACTAACAAACCCCCTTTTCATTATATCCCGCCCCCCCCCCCCCCGTTTTTAAAAGAAAACCGGGACGATTATACGATTATATGTTTATTTTTCATTATAAAAGTTATTTTAACTAAAAATAGCTCTTTTTCTAAAATAAAAATAAAATATTAAAAAATTTCGCTCTCAGTAACGCCCCCTGTTCATAACCAAGAAATACTAAATATTGCTTTAAAAACATAGACCTGAGATTTTTTTTTCATTACAAATGAAATGGGTCTTAAGAACTAATCTTATTAGCTTTTTTTTTTTTTTTTCTTGTAAGTTGAAAATTACACTGAAATACTTGACATGTTCTTTATATTTTCATGAGCACAATGTAAGGTCACCGAAATAAACCAATATTTTCAGCACTAGCAGTTTTCTGTTGACAAATAATCTTCTGAAAAACACTTGAATGTTTATAAGAATTAAGATGTATTTTGAAAAAATTATATATATTTATATATACGTTGTCAATTTTTGAAATTAATGAAATTGTAGCATTTTTATTAAGCTATTATTCCACCTGTCACGCGATCTCGTTTTCTAAGAATTAAATTCTTGAAAATAGCAGGTCGAACACATAAAATTTCGATCAATAAACATTTATACTGAAAAATTGATTCATATTTTTTTATCAATATGTTCTATGTTGTAAACTAGCAATAAAATAATAAGAAATATTCTAAACTGAAAGCAGATGCAACGTGATTGTTGTACAATAGCAGAAAAACTGTCAACTGTCTAACAGTGGTGGGGAAACTTTTTTTAAGACGGGCCATTTGTAATAACTAGACAATCGTAGCGGGCCAAAGAATAATGCTTAATCGTTAAAAAATTTATGTGTTCTATAAACATATACATATATTATTACATACACTTATTATTTTAATAGTAAAAAAGCAAAAGGTGAGAAAATTATAAGCACAAAATATAAAATGAATTTAGTGTAGTTCTTGATGTGAAGTATTATCACTTTATTTTCTGGTGTCATTTCTGGTTGATGGTGCGTGAGAAAAATGAAATTGAGACTGTTTCATCAAAATTTCATCATAGTCCGGTTCCATTTGCGAAGCAGAGATTCTTAAAACTTATGAAAGGTGTTCATCTGTAATTCTGTTTCTTAAAGAAGTTTTCCTGAGCTTCATTGTTGAAAAGATTTGTTCGCGTATATAAGATGTGCCGAACATTGTCATTATCTTCATTGCATGATTAATTAGATTTGGGAAATTATCTGGACTTAAATTTTTATAAAATTCTAGTAATGGTACTGTATGAAAAGTTTGTTTCAGGAGAGTATTAGAATACTATCAGGAGAGTATCAGAATACTATTGTGTTTTGGATATCACCGCAGGTATTTTTTATGCGGGTCGTCACATTACGAAGTAAGAACGCGTTCAAACATTCTCACGACGGCACTCTTAAACGGGCCGGATTAAACCTTTCCCTCGAGCCGGACTTGGCCCGCGGGCCGTAGTTTCCCCATCACTGGTCTAACACGTGGCATCAAAGAAGCCAAAAAAAAAAAAAAAATATGCATTGATCGACTTTGAAATTGAAGAAATTTAAGCATTTTTATTAAGATGTTATTAAATCCTGGCGAACTCGCATTTTGACAATTCAATTTTTAAAAATTGCAAGTCGAGCTTGGACACATAAAATTTCTATTGAGGAACATTTATACTGGGAAATTTTTTTCTTAGTTTTGACCAATCTTTTCTATGTTGTAAACTAAAAATGAAATAATGAGACGAACCGCACACTAAAAGCAATATGCAACGAGATTGCTGCACAATTGCAGAAAAACTTTAACACGCGGGATCGAAGAAGCCAAAAAAAAAAAAAAAAAACGCTAAGAGGAAAAAAAGTTTATACTAGTAAAAATTAAAATTACTATCCTACTTTGATTAAGTTGACTTTGTATTGTTTACAATTTCGGAATAATAAGAAACATGACAACTAAAAGCAGATGGTATAATATTATTGCACAATGACATCTAATGCACTATCATTATTAAACGAAAAACAGACAATCATTATTAACGGAATATCACTATTAACTAGGCAACTAACCTAGTGCGAAAAACAAATAGCACTCATAAGACTGCTCTATTACTTTTACTTTAACATATTCTATTTCGCGAGCATTCTGTTCAAAGAGAAATAATTTTAATAATGAAGGTTTTCCGGCAGCGATTGCTTAAACTATTTTTCCTAATTTTTTATCAAATACTTTGTATAATGACATTATTTTGTGCTTTTTTTAACTGATGTGCTGCCTGTTATTGTATGAAAATAGAAATCTAGCTATGGAGAAAAAAGAAAGTTAAAGAGAGAATGTTTTCTGGAAAATTGTCCCTGCGAAAAACATCGGCCTTGCATCGGCTTTTAGATGTTTTTCAAGGCCGATGGGCCGATGTTTTTCTAAAGTTAACATCGGCCGCCGATGCCGATTGCCGATGGCAACTTTGTTGAACAATCGGCGAGGCCGATGCATCGGTTGAGCCTTAGTTAGTATGCATGTTGGTCAGAGAACTGTTTCGTACTAAGTGTGGTGAGAATCTTGGAATATCCAAAAGCTTTTCCTTATAGTGTATCAAAACACGGGAAACCTTCTATTTTTGACTGTAGGTATTCTGTGAGATTTTCTTCTACCTGCCAATGAACACATGCAATGAAAATTTAAGTTCCAAGAATATTATTATTATTATTAATTTTGATGCTCTGTAAGCCATCTAATTCATAATGATTTTTAAAGTTTTAAGCATTTTTCGTTTTGAAACCCTAAATTAGGACCGTCATTTCAAATGTTCCAGGGGGGCAATGGTTGTAGACAGGGACGTAACTAGAGGGGGGCAGTGGTATAGTCGAGGGGATAAGCGGGGGGACGGCGCCCCCCTAGGTTTTAATTGAATACAAGCGTCCCCCCAAATGTTTTAGATTTTAACATAAGCGTCCCCCACTTTTGATTTCAATTGCTTATCTCCGTATGTATAAGCGTCCCCCCAACTTTTTTTTCAGGACTACACCACTGAGGGGGGGGGGGCGTACTCCCCGGGCGTCAGATTATTTTAGGGGCGCTAAATTTACTAAATGTGTGTGTTTATTGTGCATATAAGGGGGGAGGGACGCTAAAGCCTGGTCTTGCTCCAGTTAGAAAATGACCAAGTTACGTCCCTGGTTGTAAACTTGGTGAATATTGTATTAAAATACACACACACGTATTGACTCTATATTTCTTAAGTCGGAGTTTTAGCGATTGCCCCTCCTAACCTCCCTAAATAACAGGCCTGCCTTAAATCTACTGAATAGAATGGGTTTTCGGTAACAAAAGCGATCACTCTCAAAAATAGAATTCTCATTTTCAACGATTCTTCAATCGTCCAGAATATTTCGTCATTTATAACGATTCTTTCGTCGCGTGATCACATGACTTAAAAAAGTTACCACACAAATTTCGCCAATTTGACGAAAGATTTTCGTCAAATAAGACAAAAGTTTTGTAAGATTTGAGCATGCGTTTCTGAGAGTCATGTAAGTCTGCTATACAAATTTACAAAGAGACGTTTTTAAATGTAAAAAGAAGAATATTTCCAATATTTAAGGCCAATAGTTGGCGGCAATGGTGTGTTCAGTGTTAAAAAACACTGAATGTATTTTTGAAAGGAAACACTTTGCTTAGGTTAATAAAAAAGAAACTGATATAGAAAAATACAATAATTATATATTTGTTTTATTCTATGGAGCTTTTGAAGGTATATTTTTTCCGCGTTCTGGCTTGGTGGGACGGGGTCCCCTACATACTCCACTGGTTGGGTACATTTCCTAGAATTTATTGCTTACCTTAAAAGAGACGCTGTGCTCATTATCGTAAGCTACCCAGTAATGACCCAGATATGCAAAAGGAACTTTGGTAGATAAGTCGAAAATCTGCTTGGCTCCATGTTTCAAAAAATGACACACCTAAAAAAATAAAACCGTACGTTTATTCATGTGAAAAGAGAAATAAACTATTGATGAATTTTAAAAATGTATATAGGTGCGTGCAGAATGCAATATGAATGAATGTACGGTGTGGTGTGACCTGTACAAAATATTATAGAAATGAATAATTAATATGTTGGTGTGCATTGTTAAAAGATTGGAGATGATCTAAATTCTAAAATATGGAGTCAGGCGCGGGGGAGGAGATTACAAAATGCATTACGCATACCTGCCAACTCTACTGTGTTTTTTTTTTTTTTTTTCTTTTTTTTCAGGAGACTCCTGGATTTTCCTCTATTCTCCTGGTCTCCCAGTTTGTTTTTAAAATCTCCTGGTTTTTATAAATTGGCGATGGATGAACGTTGCTTAAGCTGACCACCACTTTTCGTACAGCCTGATCTTCTGTTTAGAAGGCTTTGAAACTCGTGAAACGATTTTTGTCCTCTTTAAATCACTTTGCTATACGTACAGGAGTCCAAATGGTCTCTTCTAACCACATTGCACTTACAAATTTACTTGAAACATCCATTTTTAATGCCGCTTTTTACTCTGTTTTAGTCTAATTCCTTCATTGTACGAGCTAGCAGCATGCACGCGTTTTGGGTGTCATTGGTCACGAAAAAAAGCATTGCCGATTGTGGGTACTTTCACATGACAAAAACAAAAAAAAAACAAACTTGTCCTTCCTGTCTGCGCAATAAGGCATATTTTTGCCGTCAAAAATATGTTCTGCGGTTGAGCAGATGAAAAAAGGCAAAAACATTGTCTTTGTCACTTTTGGTATAAGGCGTCAAAGATAAAAAACATGTCTTTTCTCACTTGCGCAAGCGCGTAGCATAGTTTTGAGAGCAAAAATATGCTCTGCGCTTGCGCAGATGTGGAAAAGCAAGTTTTTTGGTGTGAAAGCACCTTTACCGTTAGATGCTAGCATACCAAACGCAAGAGCAATAAACGACAAAAGCAAAATTTTTCAGAGCATGTCTTTGGTTCTTAGTTATTGTTGGAGCCCGTGAGTGTGAAGGGATGGAACAGTTCTTTCCCCCCTCTAGCCTCTATGTCTGCGGCGCCGTAGCAAGCGTCTGTTTTGTGTTCGAGTATGAGTGTGAAGTGTGCCACCGAAGAGGAAGGTGGTTAATAAATGAGATTCTAATTGCAGTCCATTTCTTTGTGAGTGTTGTGTGAGTTTTATTATTTAAGAGTTTTAATTATCCTGAGCTATCGAGGGCCAAAACAGTTATAATTTCATAACCACGCCCTCATTATGAATGTGCACTTGGACGATTTAGCTAAGACATGAAAGTACCAGTTCATTAAAAATTGTGAGATAAATTGAAAGTTATTTCATGTCAAATAAACAAAATAATAAATTAAGGAGTGAAATTAAAATAGGAATTCTTCAGTCCACCTGAGGAAAAGTGAGTCTCCCTTTCCCTAATCCAGGCCCGGTAGCTTTAGCGTCTAAACCATGTTTTTTAGGGTCTTCTAGATAATATGTCCGCGCATGCATTGGTACTCCTACCATTATTTTCTTCCTGGGCATTCCTCGAGCTTCCCAAAAGCTTGCTGCCCATGCCTGAAATAGAAAGAAAAATCTTATTAATTATGCTGTTCAATTAAAATAGCGTTGCATACTCGCATTGAGAGCTAGATTAGAGCAGCCCTGGAAGAAAAAGAAAAAAACGATACACCCCTTGGAAATAGAGTTTCTTGTAAGTACACGAGTGCGCAGTAATTTCGGCAAATTTGTTCTTTAGTAACGATGACTTTATTGTTTTTCTGTACCATATTCTTCTATTTTCGTACATTTCCGGAGGCAAATAAGTCCAGCTTGTCTCTAAGTGGAACAAAGGTTCTGAGTTCAGACATAACCATTAATTTTAATTCTATCTGTTAATAACTATTCATTTGCAAGAACCTAAGTTTTAGGGTGGGGTGTACCTGTAAAAAAATAAAAACTATCCTTATAGCATAATTTATACTCATCAGTCCTCAGACTATCTATTGCTTCAATAAGCAAACTACAGAACACACCTTTGCCAGTTTGTAAGTTTAAGAAGGATAGCAACGCTGTAAGAAATAATTCGACGTGTAAAGAAATATGTAAACGGCAAGGCCGTATCCAGAGGGAGGCTCTTGTCCCCCCCCCCCCCGAAATCCCAAAATTTTTCACAATGTAGCATATATTCCTCCCTGAAACTTTCCTCAACATAAGTGTTTCAAAGTCAGCCCCCTCCCCCCCTGAAAAAACTTTCTGTCTACGGCTTTGGTAAACGCTGATTTTTCAAGTGGATATCCGATTCGATCAAATTTAAGAGAAGCGGTACATTTTTAGACGGTGAGTCTATTTTTTCGTTATTACCCGGCACGATAGACTTTAAAATGAGGGGACAATCATAGAATTTAATAATGGAATAAGGAAGACTTCGCGAACCGACAGAAAAATGGGCTAGAGAAATAATAATAAATGGGCTAGAGCAGCTGTTCACAATCTTTTTTCCGCGTACAACCATTTTTCTTGCAAACTATTTTGCGTACCACTACTAATATAACTTTATTATATAGAATAGAACACTAATAGATTATAGATAAATTTTTTTGCTTGCAACGCGTACCACCTGAAGAGGCTTCGCCTACCACTGGTGGTACGCGTACCATAGTTTGGGAACCGCTGGGCTAGAGCATCTTTATTTTTTCACAGTACAAATATACAAATATCTTAATAATATAATGAATGGTAAGGTAGCTAATTGGTTTTTTAATACTTATTACATATATACTAAACAAAAGCAACAATATTTTAAATTATGACAAATTAATAAAAAGACAATTTTTATTTTACTCACAAAATATTTATTTTTATTTATTTTTACATCTTTAAAAATTCGATCTTTTATTAAAAAAAATGAAAATTTTACTAAAATTATGGCGCTTTTTGATTAAGCAAATACTTGTGGAACCCCTTTCAGTTTCAAAGAACCCTAGGGTTCCAGAGGCGGAAAACCTCTGGATTAAGGGGATTGGTGTCATTGCTGTTGCCGTTGTTAGCATGATGCGAGTTAAGTGAAGCTTTATTAGTTATACACTTGCAATCTATCAGTAATTGTGACAGTAAACTTAACTTACCACATTATTAAAATAATTATTCTTTTTTTCGCTGTTTCTGGAGAACAGAGGACTGTGGTGCGCTGTGAACGGGTATTCCTTGTTGAACATCTGGAAGTCGTAGGACATGAGGTTTACGAAGTCTACAGCTCTAAGGGAGGAGAAGAGCTTATTAATTCGAAATCAGTAAACAACTTCAACATATTTTTATATTTTTTAGAAATAGCAACTGCTTTTAGCACACACTTTTATTAGTTTTTGAAGAGAGGGGAGCAGGAGTACTGGAGCAACTAGATTTTGCTCGAAACAGAATTTGAGCTGGGTCAAGATATTTTTTGTTGTGCTCCAACGGCTCCGATTTGTTTTCTTTAACCCTTTACCTGTCATGTCGGATCATATTGACCCAGGTACAATTTTAATTTCTTTTCTTTTCTATGCTTTTTACATATGCTTGCATTATATTGAAATTAAAACACAATGTTTTACATTTTTTATACCCAATTTACTAAAGTTTTAATTCGGATCTACGTGACCCGACGTGACGACTTGTGTGATGTCTTGGTAGGTGACAGCTCAAGGGCTAATTTCACATATGTTAAAACCGAATTACTGCGATTCTTTCTGCATGGTATTTTATTTATTTATTTTTCTATACCCCCCTTTTTTTCAATCCATTGTTACTTAACCTTTGATGGTTGCCATCTGATTGCAATATTGAGCAGTTCAATGTACAATTTGACCCCACTGGGAAAAATGCTGTTTGGGTCTCTGCAGCGTTTGGCGATCGTTTAGAATTATTCAGTTCAACTGTTCCTTGATAACAGGTGTGCCCATCCCCCCCCCCCCCCCCCCAAGTTCAATAACACAATGATTTTTCCGGATACCAGATATCCGATTTTCCTTGTCTGACGCATCTGTAAGGGACCGTTCAGAAATGATGTCATACTTTTTTTCAATATATTTGGCCCATCCCTCTTTGTCACAAAGTGTCACACTTCAACATACCCCACTACCCGCCTTTGTCACATGTCACGCTGTAGCATAAAATAAGTTTAATTTTCAGATTTTAAATGTTTTATAGAAATTAAAATGTACGATGTCAGACTTCTTGCTACCCCCTCCCCACCCCTTGTCACAAACTGTCACACTTTTTTGTACCCCTTCCTCCCTCGAAGCGTGACACATTCATGAATGACCCCTAATCGGATATCCTGTTCCGAACCTGTAAGTTCTATGCTTATTCTTAAGCACCCCACAGCTAGCAAATACGTAGTAAGTTTATACGTAAAACGAAGGAAGGTTTCTACTTAGTAAAGCAGACAGTACCTATTTAAAACTTAAACAAACAAAAGCGATAAGTAATATTATTTATGTTAAAAAGTAAGTATTCGGAGCGGAGCGGAGCCGGAGCAAGTGCATAGATGATTAAGTGCCTGCTCCAGTTTTCAGATTATTTTATCATTATTAGATATTTCCTTTATATAATCTATTATCTTTTTGTAGCGAGTAGGCCCATAAAGTTCATTGCTATTTCATTTGTGAAAAAAAGAGCTGCGCTCGTTCCCTTACTATTTCTGCTTTCCATAAACACTTTCGTTTTCGTTGATATTTCCTGCGATTTATCTCCCCCCTTTATAAGTAATTTTTGTAGCCGCAACAGGTATTTTTTTTAAATCGAGAACTTAGAGCGATCTCTCATTTTAAAGTTTATCATAATATATTAACAATACTGTAGAAAATTTTGATCGAAAAAAAAAGAGCGCAGCACTGATTTCGGGACCTTTTTAGCCTACTTTCCCGTAGGAGTTTTAAAAAAAAGTGTAAAATAAGACTTGATGTACGGTGAAAATATCGTTAGAGAGAAAAAAAATCAAAAATTAGTAAGTAATTAAATAAAGATTGAAAAAAAAAAAAAAATGAAAGTAGGGTTATTTAGTTCATTCACTTGGAATTTTGTAAGAAAAGCATTATTATGTCAGTAAGAGAACAAATTTCGACTATTACTTACTTTGCTATTTCAGGTACATCGTAAGACGTATCTATGATACCAACGTGGGCTGCAACCGCAAGACTCACCAAAAACTTCTTTTTTACCCTTTCCAGGACAAACCGTAATTCCTGAGGAAAGAATTAATTAAATAATTTGGTAATAATAATAATAATAAATATTGAATACAAGAAAATTTCTCTACTTCAAACAGCGTTGGCGGATATCGTGATATATATCATGATATTTATAAACTGATATATATCATGATGTGTATCCAAACACAAATTTACAATATTTAAAGTTAGCCACTTCATATTCATCTTAGATAACCGTATTGATGCACTTCTAAGTTAATGAAATAATGAGAAAATATAGTTATTTTCGAGGAAGCCTAATGGAACTTGATTTATAGTGTTGAGCAGGATAATGCTCAGACTGAGAATCAGAAAATCCACAATGATGGTGATTCTCAGTTTTAAATTGATTTTGACTCACTCATCAGATAAGTGATACACAAAACTCATAGTGTAAAGTCATTTTTTCTACGTTAAACCTTTATTGTTATATTTTTGTAATAATGGTGTGTCATACCAAAATTAGAACTAGGTGTCAGATATAGCATAATGGAGGCAATTCAAGCAACGTCATTGGTCACGTGGCAGCGATTAAAGCAATGTAAACAAAGGAAGCCGTAGCATCGCTCTACTTCGAGTTTGACAAATCTAATTAAAAACTGGGCCTAAATAAAGTTCTTCTACATTACATAAAATTAGCACTAAATAAAACGCTATAACTATTGTAATAATTAATAAATTTCTTTTAAAATATTAAACGAAATGTAAATACTGGGTTATAATCAGAAAAAGCTGTGAAAATAGTCTAATTAATTTTAAGATAACTAATTTTGCCTAATGAACTCTACGTAGAACTCGATTGAAAATCTTAGTAAAAAAAAGAGCGGATATCACGTGACAACGATGATCGCTCATGAGTCCCTCTAGCGGTGAATTGCCTCCATTGATATTTTCGCATTATGATGAGCATGATTACATTGGTTATATAAGATGATTGGAGGGGGGGGGGGTTAAATAAAACGTACCTATCACAGACAACATGAAGGGTGCATATTTAAGGGAACCTAATTTTTGTTTTAAGTGAAGTATTATAATTATGAAAAATCTTGATCAATTTATATTTTTTATAAATGCAAGCATATTAGTTCCGACTAAGTGAGGTTTAATTAGTAACTACCTGATTTAATTATTTGATTTATATAATATCGCTTATATTATATAAACATAGTTTTTAAAAAGTTTTGTGTGAAGGTATCGGTGATATCATCGATATTTACCATGAATATCCGACATTTTGATATGTATATAAATATCATGATAGCTTCCAACGCTGACTTCATATCATGTCTGCTCTCTGAATTAATCCTTTCGAAAGCAGAGAATTATTTTATTTTTACTAAACAAAATGCTTTTTTTTTCTTCTCCTCATGAACAAATTGGACTTTTTCGATTTATTTCTCTTGGGATTAACAGTTTATTTCGTTAAGAGGTAAATTTTGATCTTTTGGAGGTAGTACAATTTCCGGGTTTTCATTATATTTTTTTATTTAAACGACTATTTTTAAGATTGTATTTTCCCCTTTATTTTGTGTTATCCGGTCAGACTCAGCCAGAGTTCCTATGTGAAGATAAAGGAACTCTAGTCTAAACCATTTTCTCTCAAAAGCTGCGTATAGTTTTTGACAGAAAGTGGTTAAGTCTGACGACGTCACGTTGGAAAAATGTGTTTGTAGATGAAGGTATAGGGAATACAATGATATCCGTTTACCAGAAAAATAAATAAAAATAAAATTATAAAAAGTTGGAAAACTTGCACTGGTCAGCCGTACAATAAACTACTTACCTTTAACAGAAGCACAAAGTGAAACCTTTCAAATTTGCTAGCTCCGTCCCATGCAGGAAATTCCCAATCAAAATCCACTCCGTCGAAGTTATATTTATCCAAGAAATGCAGCAAAGAGAAGATGAATCTGGAAAAATGTAGATTTTTCGTAAATTTAGAGGAGGGGGATAATTTAGTGTTAAATAAATAACGACAATTAAAAAATTGTATACATTACGGAATTAAGTTTCTATTATTAATATATATATAATCAAAATTGAACGGATAAACTGCATAATAAGAGGAAGAAAAGCAAGATACATAAATGCAAAATCGTGAAGCGCTAGTGCGTCATTTCTTCTAAATTCTCGATTTACGTCATAAACTCGTTCCGACAAAGCGTGTTCCAAGCAGGTTTGTCTGTTAGATCTGTATATAAATAGGACTAGATGCGTCGCTTGGCGTTGCACGGGCTACACAAATAAAGAGAACATTTCTAAAATAACGCTAATAGTCCACCAAAACTAACTCACCTTTCCCTTTTCTCACTGGATGTCACCATTGTAGAGAATCCTCCCTTCGATTTTTCCCCGATGGAAAGCATAACTTTCATTTTGGCGTTCTTCTTTTTGAGAGAAGACGTTCTATTGAAGCAATCTAAATCATAGGTGTTACGAGGGAGGAGGAAGTCTTCTCGTACCTCAGCGTACCCTACAATCAGGTGACTGCAAAGGCTGGCATCTATATCTTCAGGTTGAAGTTTTCCTGTGATATTCCTTTCCGCTTTGTAGTAGCAAACAGTCTGTTGGCTACTCGCTCTGTCCTCTGTGAAAAAAGAAAGAAGGAAAGAAAAAAGTTTTCTTCCAACCACAAAGGCTTAAATGCATAAAAATAAAAAAACTAAGTTAAAAAAAAACTTCTTTGGATCTGAATCTTTATAAGTTTACGTTTGGATAACGGAAACAATGCTTCGTGCTTTATTATTCGTTCTGCGAGGTTTTGCCGCAGTTCTATTGCCACTTTTTAACAAAATTTTTATAATTATTCAATCACATTTACGTCAGTTTTATTTGCAAATAGCCATATAATAGAACATTCTCATTGAAGATCAGTGCATATGTGAAGATATTAATTCTATTCAAAACAAGCAAACAACACATTTTTCTTTATCATACGTGCGTCCAATTGAAAACTGGAGTTAATAGCAATTTATCGATCCTAACGTCACATACTGGCCTTTTCGGCTTTGTCCATTGGGGAGAACCCCAAAATATGACCAAATGGAGATAGAAATACATGCACAATGATGATTAATTGGTCATGAAAGGTATAGGCTGTTTCACCTTAAGTTGACCCTAGGTATAACGTTAAAGTTCTAGCGCGTGTGTAAAAATTAAAATAATAGTATAATAATAAAAAAATATATTAATTTCTACTTTAAGAAAATGATATTAATTAGCACACGAACTTTCATAGTTATTTTAATTAAATTATAATGAATTGATTAATAACTATCTAGTAATAGAAATAAAATTTCACGTTAATTTAAAGCACAAATGAGCATTAAAACGCAGACATATGTTTCGGGATTGCTTGGAATCCCTTTTTCAATGCGACAGGGAGCTTCTAGATGCAAAACATCCAAATGAAGCAGACAAAACAACAAAAACAAAGCTTGTATAGCCTAAAAATTAACTGTAAACCATTGAGAATGAAGGCAGTGTGAAGTGGAGGTAGAAGTAGCAGGGAAAGCACCAATAAGAGAGCAACAAACGAATCCAGTTGAAAGTTCAGGAAGTAAAAAGGAATATCAATAAAAACAAAGCAAAAAAGACGACAACATGCATAAAAATGTGAAAATACATGAAAATTGCAAAAATAATAAAATAAAATACAAAGAATAAAATGGAAATAAAATAAGTACAGAAAATACCAAAAACAAAAAGCAAAACAAAGTACACATGTAAAGGAGGGGGGGGGGGGGAGAAAAAAATTAAAAATAGACACAAAAAAGGAAAACTAACAAGAAAAACAAGAAAGAGCAACAAATTAAAGGAACTTATGCCAGACCTGTGATTTTCATGTATTTTCACAGGTCTGGCATAAGTTCCTTTAATTTGTTGCTCTTTCTTGTTAGTTTTCCTTTTTTGTGTCTATTTTTAATTTTTTTCTCCCCCCCCCCCCCCTCCCCCTCCTTTACATGTGTACTTTGTTTTGCTTTTTGTTTTTGGTATTTTCTGCACTTATTTTATTTCCATTTTATTCTTTGTATTTTATTTTATTATTTTTGCAATTTTCATGTATTTTCTCATTTTTATGCATGTTGTCGTCTTTTTTGCTTTGTTTTTATTGATATTCCTTTTTACTTCCTGAACTTTGAACTGGATTCGTTTGTTGCTCTCTTATTGGTGCTTTCCCTGCTGCTTCTACTTCCACTTCACACTGCCTTCATTCTCAATGGTTTACAGTTAATTCTTAGGCTATATAAGCTTTGTTTTTGTTGTTTTGTCTGCTTCATTTGGATGTTTTGCATCTAGAAGCTCCCTGTCGCATTGAAAAAGGGATTCCAAGCAATCCCGAAACATATGTCTGCGTTTTAATGCTCATTTGCGCTTTAAATTAACGTGAAATTTTATTTCTATTACTGTTTACTTGCACAAAGTTAAATTATTATTATTAACTAACTAGTTTGCGAACTGATTTCAATAGAGGTATTCACACTAAATAGCTAGCTTAAAAAATAAAAAAAAATTTCACCGCAATAGATGGATTCCTCATACATAGTAATTCCATATAAGCTGTATTGGTAAGTAACAGCGTAAAAATTTCTGCAGAATAAGATTACGGTTTACATCAACAAAAAAAAAAGATAATTAGTACATAATAATTACAAATATTAACACTTCGAATGCTGAAAAAATGACCTGATCTATTTTAGCTTAGAAAGTGTAAATGCCTAAGAAGATTTAATTTTAAATTTTTAACTAGAAGTAAATTTAAACTGTAATCTGCACCTCTGATAAAAAATGAAACTTTAAAATCAAACTATGAAAATAAAAAAAACTTTAAAAATAACCATAATTTGCTGATTTTAAAGATCTTTACAGAAACCAAAATGCGTAATGTCACACTTCTTTATACCCCTCCCCTTGTCACAAACTGACAATTTCTCGAACGCCCGTCTAGAAGCATGACGAGAGGCATGTTTCCCAACATCTTCCTTCTCATATCGCGCTACCGCTATATTAACTCTACGAATGATATCCCATTCCAGACATTCTACAGGACTCTGGGTGAAGTATGATGTTTTAATTTTGGCTGCAGGATTACGGTTGAAGTGCCAAGTGGTTGGTAATACCGTCCCCCCTAAACAAGCGCTTTAAGCCGCGTCTAGTAACTTGTTTGTGTTTGGTTCATACTCTATTTACGTTTTCTAAATTAAACTAATTTTAATTTTTGAATTCCTTTCGTTGTGATGGACGTTTTCTCATTAAGGCAACTATAAAACTAAAAACTAATCAGCACCTTTTCCAATTGGTGACCACCTGTATGCTGAATTCTTTTTCATTCATTGCACGCACCTTTGAGTTAGAGCAGGGGTCTCCAAACTTTCCAGCCTTAGGGCCATATTGATTACTCCAGTAAATTCCAAGGGCCAAAACCATATTATCATTAATTGTTGCCGGTGGTAAAAAGTTGAATCAGTCCACTAGTGGTGTAAAATATGATTACTTTTTTGCCAGATGCCATTAGCTAGCTCTCCGCGGGCCGGACAAAATCTGTCCGCGGGCCGGATGTGGCCCTCGGGCCGTAGTTTGGAGACCCCTGAGTTAGAGTGACCATAATCAAGTGTTCACCTAAATATAGACACATTGCGAAAACGGTCAAAATTGTTCAGAACCCCACAAAAACGTATAAAGCCATCGAAATTCGAAAATTTTCTCGAATCGCATAATTTTTCTACATTCTTTAGACTTAGAAATAAAATAAGTTTAAAAATA
The DNA here is from genome assembly GCA_038502835.1 of Octonoba sinensis. Lineage (NCBI taxonomy): Eukaryota > Metazoa > Arthropoda > Arachnida > Araneae > Uloboridae > Octonoba > Octonoba sinensis. The sequence goes on from CM076599.1 coordinate 127,427,012, forward strand.
CAAATGTAACATACATTTTGGGAATTATTTTGTAGAAGCAATGATGAGAATATATCGCTTATAGAAATAAATAGTGTCATATCTGCAAAAAATCGTTTTTTTTTTGGATTTTATATCAAAATGCTCAGATTTTTGCGCTCTTTATATTGGGAATACTGCCGTAAGTAAATGTTCAAAAATTAAGGCTGGAGGCCTGGTGCAATACTGTAATAACTTTTTATAGTTATTTCTAATTTTTTTGACATCATTAACATCTATCATGTAAGAGAAAACTAGAACAATCTGATTTTCTGAACAAAATTGATTATAATAATCATTGAAACAAATAAGGTAATTAAATAAAACAAATTGTAAAAAGTTCAAACTCTTCTCTTGAAAAATGTCCAATTTGCAGATATGACACTGTTCTTTTTTTGAGCGATACATATCATTATATAATGCGACAGTTTTTAAACTAGTAGCAACAGATTTCAAGTGTATAATTATGCATTTGTTTGCAATTTTTTAATTGTAAACAATTTCAAAATAAAGCTCGAAACCCCTCCTTCAGGTTCTAGAGGACGCCTGAACTCCCATTTATCCTGAAGGGTATTCTATGTCCCTGCAAATGACCCTGCTCCTAACGTAGAAGTCTGCCCCGTACTTACAGTTTTTAAATTTACCAACCTTGATTCCAGTGGCGTAGCTAGCAAGGGTGACACCCGGGGCGGGTAGTGATGGTGTCGCCCCGTGGGAAAAGATTACCCTCCCTTCTCCAAAACAAATAGTGTAAGCGTGAAGTATGCGTTTTATTGAAATATATTAAATAATTTTTATAAAAGTCGCAGCTTTGAAAAAGTAAAGCCATTCGTATCATGAGCCTCATAATTATTTAAAGTATTTGTTGACGGCAGCGGTTGTGATTAGTAGTTAACATTGCGAATATATTTTTTAAAGGAAACACTTAGCTCGGCTCAAAATAGAAAGGAAAATGATAGAATAAATATTCAATTTAAAGTATGTTTTATTCTATGGAGCTTTTAAAGGTTTATTTTATCCTCCGTCGTGGCTGGGTATAGCCCCTAAATGGGTGGCACCCGGGGCGGGCCGCCCCTACCGCCCCCACTTATGTACGCCACTGCTTCATTCCTAATTCCGAAGTTCATTAAAATTTTTGTTTTGCTTTTCCTGCTTTCAGCTCCCGTTACAACGGTTTGACAGCAAATGTGTTAATTGCTGGACAGTACACATGTACAGAAAAATCAAAACAAATAGTTATTACATTGTTGAGGGAAAAAAAAAAACGATCGTCTGCGTACGTTGCATAAGAATCAATTGTGACTTTCCTAGAAGGAATCGCAATCATTTACCCTACTTCGGTTGGGTTCTATATTCGCAGAGAACTATATTTGAAAAGATGGAAGGTTATCTTGCATTCTGATCACGCAACGCGTCAAAAGAAAGCAAAAAAACGCAGTAATAAATAGCGACGCTGAGACCAGGGAATGCTTGGGGGTTAGTGTGGAAGAAATATATAAAAAGAACGGGAGGTAAAATGGTTATGTGACCTCTAGAAGGACGAACGGTATTCATTACATCCGTCTCGCGCTACCTAGGGGTGTTTCCCTCCGCGCAACAAGTGACAAGCGTCCGGATCGTTTTGGCGTGACTTCTTTAAGAAGTTGAGGCTTCTGTGCAAAACTTCCGTTTAGCGGAGATAGATTAGATGAAAAGAAATTAGAATTCTGTTTACTTTTAAATTTATAATTTATTTATGAATAGGATGGAAAAAAAGTATCTTGAATTGGTTAGTTTATATTCTAGGGTGGATGTCTCAATACCTGCTTTGGTGGCATTTCAAATGAAGTAGCAAAGGTAAATCATAGGTGGGGAGCGCTAAGCTTTAATATTTCAGGTGCCAGGGGCGAGAGGTTTGTACTTCAATTGAATGATAATTTAATACACTTAATTACTTAATAAATATACTTAAATACTAATTTCTACATAAAGTTATGTTTTTCTTTAAGAAGTAGTTTTAATTTAACGTAGTGGTTGTGATGACAAATTTCAGAAAAATATTGGAGTTTTATTCCTTTCAGTAGGATTAAATTGTTTTTGTTTAGTTCTCTATCTTTTCTGAGTCACTGGTCGCTAAGGTCTTTAATAAAAAACGTGCATAAATAACTTTCAAACTGTCTTAACAGTTAACATTAAGAATATATAATTTTAAAAATAAAACAACAGTTATTAACACCAATTAGAATTAGCAGCAGTTCTATTTTTTACTTTACAGTTAAAACTGCTGATTTGTTGCGAAACATTTAAGAATTTTTGGGGAATCCTTGTTATGAATCGCTGCCCGTTTCCTTGATTACTGGTACTATAGCACTTCCGAATCAAAACCTCTGCGCACTTCTATAGATCATCGTCGCAGGAAATTTTACAAATAACATTAGAACTGCCAATAACAAAAAAAAAAAAAAAAAAAGAAGAAGTAGAAAAATCCCAAAACTTGACTGATTATAGGATAGGCGTCGGCGCAATAGTTGTACTTTTCTTGGATATCAACTTTATATTATTTGCGAAAAGCTGAAAACAATAATAAAAGCAATATTTATGAAACTTTGTTTCGCTTAACATTTTTACCAATTTGTAGCAAAACAATCTCAGCTGCTGTGTGTGCATGGAAATTTAAAGGACATTTTGGTATAAGAATAACAAATTGGATTTAAAAGAAAAGAACCTGCCAGATTTGTGGTATAACACTCTATTATGTCTTACAAAGAAGAAAATCCTTATTTATGAGGACAGCGTGATACGTCTTTAGATTTAAGAAAAAGGAAAAGGAAGTAGGATGGTGATTTAACGCAGTGTTTCCCAAACTTTCGATTAATGAACTCCCTTTTATTATTTTTGAAATGCTGAGTACCCCACATAAAAAGAAATAGTCAAAGTCTTGGTGTCTACAAGTCACGAAAGTCACGAACTTGAAAATCGGTCACGAAAATTACGAATAGATCACGAAAATTCTCCGCCCCCCGCCCCCCCCCCCCCCCTGAAGAGATCGGCTAAAAGGTATTCTACGGATTTTTAAATATTCGGAATCCGATCCGGCCGCTGCATAAAATGCCCGGTTATCTGGCATGACAAATTGCTACTTGAGATTTTTGACGCCCAGTTTCACACGAAATGGAGACACCTGTGCTCTGACGATGCGAAATTGCACTTGGAATTTAATTTAGCCGAAAATATTAAAAGCAAATAAAATTACTCAAATGGTTTTATGTTGCATAATCATACGACATGGACACTGATGATTTTCTGCATTTGAAAGTCCACTCACTTGGGCCAGGTTTTAACCTGCGGCCTTGGGCGCACCATAGCATCTCCATACTATCCTGCTGGCTATTGTATTAATTTAAAAATGGATATCTTCTTCAGTCAATATTTTTGTTTAAATCAAGGAAATAGTTTTTCTGGCCGACTTGTAAATTCTCTTAAATGCTGTGTCATACATTTTTGAGTATTAGCTGCAGTTTCATGATCCGAACTTGTTTATCAACTCATAAGTTTGTGTGTGTGTGTGGGGGGGGGGGGGGATAATGAGTCAACTTCACCATTACCAACTACCCTTTTGGTTGAAACGGTTAATTTACGGTTTTGGTTTATTTTCTCACGCTAGCATTCACGTTGTTGCAAAAGTGACGTCCTATCTGCAGTTTTGAGGCGCCCTCTGTCGAGGCGGCTAAAGCTTGTTTTGTAGTTGTTAGGGTCGGACTAAATTCCTATCAAAATGTTTTAGCTTTATGTACGTGTGAATTGCTTGTTTGCATTTGTTCAGTGTCGTTGTTATTAAATGTGTGCTTTAGCAAGTTTTTGTCTTTGAGCCGAACGCAAGGCCGTAGCCAGAAATTTTTTTCGGGGGGGGGGGGGCCTGACTTTGAAACATTACCGTTGAGGAACGTTTCAGGGAGGAATATATGCTACATTGCGAAATTTTTCGGGATTTCGGGGGATGCCCGGGCCGTCCCCCCCCCCCCCCCCCCCTCTGGATACGGCCTTGGCCGAACGTACTAAGAAAGAAGAATTCAAACATTTAGGACCTACAAATGTCTTGCGCTGAAGGACACAAGAAATCAGATGTACACGAATGCGAGGTAGGAAAATTTTTTCACATTTCCTCCTCTTAAGAATATTCCGTGTGCAGTGCATGATACGTTAAATACTTTATCTTGAATGTGAGACAATGGATATTCTTTGCATTGTAGCGATTAGTTGGAATAATTCAAAACAGGAATGATCAGCCGATGTTCTCAAAATGGTGTGGCACGTACCCCTACCAAAATCTTCTCGTACCACTGAGGGTATGTGAACCACACTTATTTCATTTATAGGGTGTTTTAGTTTGTTAAATTTGTTAAACACTGGCCTACATGCCAGTGCCAGGGTCGGTTATGGAGTCAATCCACCACTGGTCGTAAGCACCAAAAAACATATCGCTTATAGAAATAAACAGTGTCATATCTGCAAAAAATCGTTTTTTTTTTTTTTTGGTTTTTATATCAAAATTTTCACATTTTTGCGCTCTTTATATTGGGACTACTGCTGTAAGTAAATATTCAAAAATTAAGGCTAGAGGCCAACTGTATTTTTTGGGGTAATACCGTAATAACTACTTTTTGAAGTTATATCTAATTGTTTTGACATCATTAATATCCATCATGTGAGAGAAAACTAGAACAATAACTATGTTCTGAACAAAATCGATTATAATAATCATTGAAACAAATAAGGTAATTAAATAAAACAAATTGTGAAACGTTCAAACTCTTCTCTTGAAAAATGTCCATTTTGCAGATATGACACTGTTGATTCCTATAAGCGATATACAGACTCTTGAAATTTTAAGCTAGTTTTACTGATGAGGCGAATAATGGTAGAATTTGAGAAAATAGGCTAGTATTTTTCACATTTTATAATTAACGCCGTTAAACATTTGCTCATGTAAGTATTTATGTAAAAATATGCATAAAATTTACATCAAACACTCTTGTGTAAAATTGTATAAACAAAACATAATTAATAGAACAAAACAACATAAATAATAGAACGAACTAATGAAGCTCTTAATTCTTGCAAAATTTGCAACTGCATTAAATTTGAAGTAATTTCTCTGTGTAAATAACTAGTTTTGTTACCCATTAGTTTTGAGAACAACAAAACAAACATAAAAATTGCAACACTATTTCATGCAGCTTTTCCAAAAATAGAAGAAACGTCGAACGAATACCTCACAAGTGCGCAAGAATCAGTAATTACAATCGAAGAGATAATGATGATGAACCTATGCATTCAAAGCTATTAACTACATGCGTTTTGTGCTCATTAAGATGAAAGGAAAGAATTGCGGAAACCACAAAAATTCGTTATCAATCACGAATCGAGCTCGACTTAGGGAAAACCCATTGAAGGTCCGCGCAGAAAAGAAATAGGAAACAGTGCGGTTTGACCTAGTCGTAAACACCGGTATTGATTAGGGTCAGGTGGGGTAAAATGGTCACAAAATCCACGCTTTTCAACTTTCTTTGCCAATAAACATAAGAATTTGTCCAAAACCGTCAGATTTTTTGCTTGTTATTTTACATTACATTATTAAAGAACAGATTGCAATAAATTTTGAGCAGAAAAAAGTTAAGTACAATAATTTTATGACGCCTTCTTTCTGGGATGTAGGTATGACCACTTTACCCCATGGGGTGGGGTAAAGTGAGTAGTGCATGGGGTAAAGTGGTCATAATTGGAAAAAAGACCCTATAAAAGTATTAATAATCATAATATTACAAAATTCTCAATAAAGGTTCATTTTAGAAAGCAAACCACTACAGTTCACCCAACTAAATTTATTAAGGCCCTCTATTATGGTCAAAAGTTGGCCTCATCTTTGTAACGTCGGGTAAAGTATTTCAGTCTCTTCAGCTATTGCATAGAGGGTCTTAAAACAAAGTTATGTACCAAATTATTTTAGGATACATAATAGCAGGTATTCTTAGGTTTTAGTCCCTAAATATTAGATTGTAAGTTTGTCCTTTAATTGAATACATATAATAAAACATAAATATGAAATTCAAAAATTTTCCAAGAAAAAATTTAAAACAGCTTTTAATGAATGGCTAAATTACTTAAATTACATTAAAAAAAACATTACTAATACGAGAGCTGTGAGATAATTATTGCTTATTAAAAATTAAATTGTGAGGAAAATACATATTTTAACTTAGCTGTTTTTAATTCTCTCTGTCTTTCATGTATTGTTCTTGTTCGAAGTACTGCTAGTTCGAAACATTTTCAGCGTAACAACGTTTATAATAGGTCTGTTTAGAAAGGAATCATTGGTAACTTGAAAATTCTTTTATTAAAAGTATTTCTAAAAATTTTCAATACTAAGCACACCATTGTAAGAAGACTGTCTTTTGGTAATTTCAATCTCTATTGCATTTGAGCTCAGTTGTGTATTTTTCTATTTACTAAAAAGTAAATTTAAAAGTTATTTTTAAAATTATTATACAACATTAGTTAAATTAATGCTTAATTTACTTCTGCTTCGTGGCTTAATTTCTAACAATAGAAGTGCGGAGCCCTGTTGTTGTCAAAAGTTATTTTCATGCCTAAATAGCCTGAAATCCCTCCAATAGTTAAAAATTCGCCTAAAATTGAAAATAAATATAGAAACTGAGTGCTCGTGAGGTCCTATGCAAGATAAGTTCTGGTCTACCTCATAAATTAACCAAAAGTAATTTCAGAACATCGGTGCATGTTAAGCCTAATACTATGACCACTTTACCCCATCTTACTTAAACTACTGTAAAATAATATATAAACTAAATTTAGCTTCACGGTTAGTAAGGAAGTATTTTTGAGATCTGTGTAAAGCTTCCTGCACCGTCCATTTGCTGCAAATTCTTCAAAACAAAATGTCAGGGAGAAGTTAAAAGAACTGCTTCAATTTCCAAGTGTTGAATAAACAAACAAATTGACTGCTTTCTTCACGTAAAGAGTTACTATCAAAATAATCTTGAATGTAAAATTTAATTCCTAATGATTAAAAGCTAAAATAAAAATTTTACACCAATCCCTTTATTTATTTCAAAGCTATAGCTCTTTATTTGCCGTATGACCACTTTACCCCATTAACCACTTTACCCCACCTGACCCTATAATAGCAATAACAACTGCTAATCGATAGTAAATAATTTGGAAGCTGAATATTTGATATACATATACATTCGATAACGTATTAAAACTTCTAAAAATAAGATTCGTACGGAGCCACGCTTTTGAAAGTACAAAGTTGCACTGAGAATTGCTGACATGTGTTTAAAACACACACATACACAGGTAATATATATATATATATATAACATGCAAAAAATTCATTGACTAGTAAAACCATTTGAACAGTTCTTAATTTGTATGGAAATATACGGGAATTCGTCTCCACTTCTGTATTTCTTTTTAACTTACTGTGAAATTTTACTCACTCATTTGACGGAAGTCAAACTAGTTACTCCCCTACTCCCTACTTATGAAAATAAGTTCCGATGATATGGGTCCCTACTTCTTTTGTTAAAAAGTAAGGTAGATTTCATATATTCGTATGTAAAACTGGACATACGGTACATAAAAAATAGTAAATACTTAAGGATTTAATTCATATTTTTACGGGGGAAATAATAATTACTTTTAAGTTCGAAACATTTCCTATTCAGAGTCAGTAAAAAGAAAAAAAGAGCTTAACCTTTGTCTGTGAAGACTAAATAATTATCTCTTGGGGAAAATTCTCCTAAGGGATAATTCATAAATGATGTCACGATTCGAGAGGGGGAGGGGGGTTCGTGAAATTGTGACAAGGGGCGTTGACGGGGTAACAAGAAGTGTGATATCATGCATTATGCAACATAGCGTGACGCGTGACAAAGGGGGGAGGGGGATCCACTGAAGTGTGACATACTGTGACAAAGGGGGGAGGGGGGTCAAATATATCGGAAAAAAGCGTGACATCATTTATGAACGGCCCTTGATGGGACGATATAATCAAAATTGATTTGATGCTTAAAAATGTAACTTTCATGAGTACAGAATTATTAAAAGTTTAAATGTCAGCCTTTTTAAGTTTTTGGTGTAGTTGGTACAAATAAGACTTTGGTGTTCAACAATATCTACTCCAATACATCAGTTTGTAGTTTAACCTCTTAACTGGTCAATTTTTTTTACCACAAGTGTTCCTAAAAAAGCATATTTTTTATTGCATATAATTAAAGTCCTAACTTGGTGTAAAAGGAAAATGAAAGATTTTTTTTTTTAATTTCATAATTAATGAATTTATGCATTTTTCTATTTTATAACTTTGAAACACAAATGCCCCTGAATGACCCTCTTTCAATCTATCAATAATACGGCCAAATCAAAACAAGAAAGGCGGAAATATCAATGCCCGTACACTGTACGGGCAAAACAGTTAAGGCCCTTTTTGGGTTGCCCGTACATCGTACGGGCAAGCCAGTTAAGGGGTTAAAGATTTCCCATTCCATGACCACAAAACATGGTATTTTGGTAAAATAAATGACAAACAACCCCCTGGTGATAATAATTCAATTTTCCTTGAAAGTGTAAACGCGACTTTTGTTCTTGGCGCGGAAAAATGCATTAGTGGCCAAAACATCGATCTTCAACAAACATCAAACGAATACATTATATCAGACACAAGAAGCAAAGGGGTGTAAGGGATCATTCATAAATGATGTCACGCTTCGAGCGGGGAGGGGGGTTCGTGAAATTGTGACAAAGTGTGACAAGGGGAGGGGAAGGGAGGCGGTAACAAGAAGTGTGACATCATGCATTATGCAACACAGCTTGACGCGTGACAAAGCGGGGGGAGGGGGGGGGGTCAAATATGTGGGAAAAAAGCGTGACGTCATTTATGTACGGCCCCTAAGTGACCAAAATGAAAATTTTGAGATAGCTAGCGCAAATGATAAATTAAACACCCTTCTGTTTTGTGGGAAAGAGATTTTGTGGTTGCTTTGACAGATACTGCAAAAAAGCGTGGTTTAAAAAAGTTACTAAATAAAGCCTGCATTCCGTTTGGTGGCAAAGGGATGCAAGTGCACTTACACCCATTTGCCTTTTAATTAAAATTATTTGATTTTTCAGTCAGTTTAAATACGCAATGCAGACGATCAAATTACGAAACTTAAAGCGGAGAAGAAGAAAAAAAAATAGGAAAAGAATTCTGAATTGTTGAATAATAATAATAAAAACAAGGCTTAAATCGTCTGCAGATTTTATTTTTGTCAGGTTTGTTTTCGGCTATTGGCAATTTGTCTAATGGCAATGATGTTGTTGATAAATATAATTATTCGAAATTTATATTATGCAGTTTTTAATGAAGTTTATATCACTAAGAAATTATCTTTATTACTGTGTAAATTAGCTAAATGAACAAGACACGTTTTTCATTTAGTGCAAAGGGGTGTAAGTCAATTAGTTGGAAGCAAAGGGCTGTAAGTAAAAATAAGCTATTTTTCAAAAAAATCTAACGCCAAATCTAATCATCAGAAACACTTCACACTTCATACTTAAACTAACACATACATATAGGACTCGAAAATAAAAAAAAATATTTGCATGAAGAACCTCTAGAATTTAGTATAGGAATTAAACTTTAAACGAGTTTTACTCAAAATGATACTTTAGTCACTTACATCCCTTTGCTTCTCACCGCCTCATATTAGTAATAAAAACATTGATGTTCCATAAACATGGATTCGAATTCATCAGCTTGAAAAAAATCGATGTTCAACAAACATCAACTCCAATACATTAGTGATATGAAGGTCGACCTCGACGTCGCATCCCTACGAATTAAATTACAAAAGCTAAAAAAAAAAAAAAAGTTTAAAAAAATCTAGCATCAGAGCTAAAATTTGTTACTGTTGCGTAACTACTAAATTAATTGATGTACCAATTCATTTATGAGACATAATCTATATTTCTTTAGCGTATGGTATGAAATACTTAGAGAAAGTTATAGGGGGGGGGGGGGAGAAGAAAGAAAATGGTACTTACTTTTTTCGTCGAATTCTAACAATTTGGCAAATTTTTCTGATCTTGCTTGATCTCTACGCTCCGTTCTCTGAATTTTCGACAAAGCACCCACAGCTAACATCAACGCTATGGCACGATAGAAGTACTCGTTGATCATAGTTGACTGTCTAAACACAACTCATTTTAGAAACTCTCCAGCTGATTCTGAAAAGGCATAAAGCGTAGTTTAAATATTGAGTTGTATCAGGAATAACGAAAGGCTCTTATCAAAAAAAGACATTCATTTAATAATTTTAACTATGATCCTTTGAAGTATTTATAATTGTAAATAGCGTACCCAGGATTTCGCTTGGGGGGGGGGGGGGGGGAGTTGGAGGCTACCAAGGTAAGGATTAGGAATGTATCGGATATTGATTTTACCGGATATCGGATGTCCGGTGTTCTTTGGTGGATACGTAGCGAATATCCGGCTCTCATGTTTGAAAACTTCAAGTTATACATATTTTTCAGCATGCCAAAGATTTTAAATCCGTTATAAGTTTTTAATTTGCTCATATTTTAAAAATATACTAACTAATTACACATTACATTTTTCAAATCTATTTTTCGTTTGAACGGGAACTTGTCTGCGTCTCCTCTCTGGATATCCTTCCGAATGTCCATCTTGACATGACACATAATTGGATCTTTAGTGTAATAGAAAGATCGGATTCCGAATATTTGAAAATCGGTTGAGAGAGAGAGAATACCTGATAGGGGTGGGAGGGGGAGCAGGCTGTTCTTCACTTGATTATTATTATTCTTCACTTAGTTATTATTGTTCTTCACTTAATTATTATTATTCTGCGCCACTGATCTTAAAGTACTCTTATTTCTCGTAAACTAACGTAATGAAATGTTAGAAAAACAGGGCAGTCATTTCAAAGTTTTCCAGGCGGGAGGGGGGTGGGGGTGGAGAAGGGTACACTCAATACACATAAGAGAAAATAAAAGAACAACCAAATACCTACAGACATATGTTCCTAAAAGTCAGGAGATGTTTAAGTAGATGATCGTTAATAGTTTCCGTAACAGTACGTTGTCTGTTAATTAATGTACGGCTTGCAGTTACACCCAAACAACTCTATCAAACCTGTAAAACTTGTATCCCTAAACTTATTTGCAGATAAACGTACGGATTATGCGTCATTTTTTGGTTTGTTTCCGAAGATGTAATTCTACAAGAAATGGACGTTTTATAAATGTTTTACGATTTGTATTTATTTGAGGATGGGGTGTATGTTTCTTTTCTTTTGGTGAACACGCAGCATATCCGTAATCGATCATACATTTTTTCCGGATGATTTCAATTTTTGCCTCATCATTACCTTCCATGCTTTCGTTTGTTTCTCCCGCCACAAATGACGTAGGCAATGGCATACATAAAAGTCACAATATTCTGCAATATGTGTCTGAAAAAATCAAGTAATTTACTTAGAAAAGTTAGTCAGATTCCTGGTTTCTAAGGCTGTTTGTCATTATTTAAACCTGGGTTCCCAAACTCTACAGCATTGCATTTATGTGGCGATTTTTTTTTAAATCTGCAAGAAATTTAATTATCAGAATGTTAAAAGTTGCTATTAAAAAGCTTAAAAAAGTGTTACCAGTAAGGTTAGTTTTTACAATATTAGGTGTGAGAAGTCGGAATGTTAATTCCTAAATGCGAACCCTAGCTAACTAATGTATCATTTATATAAAGAAATTGAGCTACGTTGTTGGATGGGAAAAAAATTGAAGTGATGAATAAATAAAACCTTATGTAGAGACTGAAACTACCAGTAATAAATGGGAGCTTCTAAATAAAAAATATACCAAAAAAGCAACGCAGAAAATTTCTTTGTCCTTCATTTTAAAAATTTTTATGACTGCCAAAATATGCAGCGATAAATGCTTACGAACTAATGACGTATTTAAAAAATATTTTAATATGTTAAATATTTTATTTATCTTTTGTTTCAGCTTTTTCTAGAGAGTTAATGATTTCACAGACTACCTAAGCGCGTGACAGCGGGGATACCGATCGGCTGCCGAATCGCAACTGAATATTTATGTAATCGATAAACGGAATAGGCAGAAACAAACTTTTATACAATTTCCGTATTTTTCAGACTATAAGGAGTCGTGTAGTCTTGGAGAACAAAGCGGGAGGGCGCTTACAAATATCAATATAAGTAACTGAATTCAAAAAGTAGGCAGACGCTTTTGTTAAAATTTTAAAAAATAAGACACTTGTGTTAGAATAAAAAAGTGGGGGCGTCGTCAGTGACGTTGTTCTGCTGTATAAACTTGTAGTTTGTATTTCATATTATTTTCAGTAGTGCAAAAAAAAAAAAAACACATAAGAAATTCTATTCTATTTATTTGGTGTAACTTTCAACAAATTATACAATTTATTTTTAGTTGTGATACGTTGAAATAGCATCAGTAAGACTGTATAAATTAAGTACAGTAAAACCTGCAAAGTTGACCACCTTTGTAAGCTGGCCACCTGCCTAAGTTGACCACTTTTGTGGAGAACGGAATTAGCCATATATTATATAATGTAGGGAAACCTTTGTAACTTGGCAACCTCATTTGACCACCTGTCTATACTGACCACTTATGTTCGGCAAATTTGAGTGGGAGTATTATGAAAAACCCTTTGGGCAAGTGAACCGCTAATTATTACTTATCTTTATCTATTTTTGCAAAGATAAAAAAAAAGACTTAAAACAATTTCTCCAGGATATTTTTCAGGCTAGAATGTTAGATCAGTATGGATGAAACATCGATATAAAGTTTGCCTAAACCTTTTTGCAAAGTTAACCATATGGGAAAACTAGTATGAGCACTCTTTTATTCTTTAAATAAGTTTCTTCTTTTTTCTTCTATCTGATGTGGCCATTTTGAAATAGAAATATTATGTATTTTTAGGAAATCTTTACCGTCATATAAGTAACTTACATAATTAATAAGATATTTATCTTTATTTTAACTAAGTACTTCACTTTTAAAGTTGTATAGGATACATTTTAAGTCATTCAGGTTACATTTCTCTAATGATGTTTTAGATAATAGTGAAAAAAATAGCTAATTGCTATTTTAAAGTAACATTAATACATGAAGCTATATTTTAAATAGTTACAAATGTATAAATGCATAGTGTAAGAAATGACAAAAAAAAAGAAAAGTATCTACCCCCTGTAAGTTGACCACTAAAGTGCTGCACCACAAGTGATCAACTTACACAGGCTTCACTGTATATGTATTTTCAACAACTGTTTATCTCAGTTTGGGTGTGACCGGGTCCCCCCCCCCCCCCCCCGTAGCGACGCTACTGGACGTCTACCCCTGCTTTCCTCCACTATTACATCCCTGACTATAAGGCGCACCTTCCTTTTTAGGCAGTTTTTTTTCTTTCAAATAGTAACATTTTTACCATTTATGATTAAATTGCGGAGCCAGATAGATAAAAAAATATAAATATATATATATTTATTAGTTTATAAAGGCGAATTCATTTTTAAAATCCCAGAAAATTGCCATTCTTTCTTCTCCCTGTTCTTTGCCATTGTTGTCGATCATTTTTAAGACCGTTGGAAATTAGAAACCTGAATTTTAAAGGCAATTTTCAAAAAAAAAAAAAAAAAAAAAAAAAAAAAAAAACAAGAAGTTCCGTCTTGAACTATACGAGCCTACTTTCCCGCATACACCGCATTGAAATTTATAATCTAGCTATCTCTCTCTCTCTCTGTCTTTCTCGTTTAGTTTTAGTTCTTAATTGCTTCAAATATACCTTTTTCAACGGTTAGTAGATATTCATTCAATCATTCATTTATTAAGTCATTCATGTATTTAGTCACTCATTTATTAATTCATTCTTTTGCTTATTCATTTAATCCATTCATTGATTCAAAACTATTCTTGAAAATCCCGATCAAAAAATTTCATAGGAAAATAGGCTCCTTAGTTCTGGATGTACTTTCTATTTGTACATGTTCTACGTCATAAGAGCTTTCCGATAAAGTTTGTTCCAAGCAAATCGGTCCGTTAGATCAGGAATTATATAGGATTGAAATTTCCCCGTAGGCGGTATGTTAATTTTTTTTGAACTGTTCAAAAATGAACAAAAATTGTTCAAATCAATATTTCACGCCAAGAACTTCTTCCAGTGAGCTTGTTTATGGGAACTTGGATCTTGTACCCAAAGTTTACATAATTTGCTTCATTTTCACCCATAGGCGATAATGTTAAAATATTTTGAACTGTTCGAAATTGAACAAAAAAGTGTTCAAATCAAAAGGTAAAATATGGAAATGAGATGTCCTCGCCGAGATCTTTCGAATGCAAAAAGAATTTTTTGAATCGGACAATTCGTTCAAAAGTTATTAGGGGGGGGACAGACCGACAGACAGACAGACCGACAGACACACTTTTTCCCCCATCTCAAAACCCTACTTTCAAATTTTTTATTTTTCAATCTTTATTTAATTACTTAACTTATTTTTGACTTTTCTTGATTTTTAACGATATTTTCACGATACCATTAAGCCTTCTTTTATACTTTATTATTTATTTATTTTTTACTTTTACGGGAAAGTAGGCTAAAAAGCACGTCGAGTTCGTAAAATATGGAAACTTTCTTGAAAACATCTCTTAGTTTCAAGAAGCACTAACGCTCATGCAACTTAAAACAAAGAAGGTCGCAGTTCATGTAGTGCTTTGCATTCTCATCAGAATGAAAAAAAAAAAAAAATTCTCAATATTTAATTCTGCTGTAAATTCTGTAAAATGTTCGAATGGAAAATCATGCTGTCTTGGTAATTTTCGAAAGGATGTCTGGAAGAAATAAAAGGTACTACTCCAAAGTATCATATTCTCCGCTCACTTTAAATGCAAATCAAGGCAATGATTGCTTCAAAAATTATTATTTATGATGTCGCTATTGCCATGAAATTCTGCTCAAACTAAACTGTATGAACTGCATTGTATAAATATGTAGCGAAAATTATGAACGGATTTTAGGCGTTTGCGGTTTTCAGGGTTGCGTATTTCCGAGAATGGACAATGCCCTATCAATATCTGTTTATGCTCAGTACGTAATGTGGTAAACCTATTATTCGCATACATACATCACTTTCGGACTACGAATTTTACGCAAACATTAATTTTAAGTTAAAAGAAGTGCAAAAAAATTAAAAATTGGAACAGGAATTTCGTGTGTGCAAGGATGCTTGCATGTTAAGAATTAATTTAAATAATAAAATATCTGTCATAAACACTATTATAAAATTTAGAAACATATAATAAAACTTAGTTTTTATGAAAATAAATTTTGAAACACACGCTATCAACCACAAATGCATACAATCCATCAATATCAGCTCAACGCCTGGTTCAGGAGGAGGCAAATCACTCACCTGGTTAATAGGATCGGACAGACAGACACGCGACCGGCTCTCTCTCACAGCAAGATGAGATTGAGTAGTAATCGAGGCTGAGACACCCGAAACACCTGCTGAGGGGGTAACGCCTCCGGCACATTGTGCCACTGGGCATGGCATGGATGGGAGCGAAGCTGCTGAGTTGGAGTTGTGCGCCATCTTGGAGTACATTAAAACGGAACCTCAAGTTTCTTCCTTTTAATCAAACCAGATCGGAGAACAACCCTTAAAGACCTCTCAATCTTGTTGCTAAAGAAGAATTAATTCAGCTAAAATGTACAATATTTACATTTTTTTCCTAAAAAAAGGCCTGGACTGAAATTACAGACTTTTTTCTCCTAGAGGATACATTTTTCTGCAATAAATATTTTTGAAGATCCGTTGAGCTACGAGGATGGTGAAGAGTTCTACTTGTGTGTAAAAATTGGAAAGTAAAACAATCGGAGCACAAATAACAATAGCAATTCAATAATAATAATGATAAATGATGATGATGATGCATGCAGCTGGCTTTAGATTCTGAGAAGTTTACCAGTCTCGAGAAATCTATTGAAACAATGCTTTTCGATTTCACGAACATTTTTCGCGATCCCCTAAAGTTCATGAAAATAAGCAAAAATTCAAACGTAGAAGATGCATAAGACGTGAATTTCGTTGAAGAAAAGTGGGAAATGGAAATGTTCATCCCGTAACTATTATTGCAACGCTAAACTTTAGGAATAGAGCCTTTGGTAAGTTATGGAGAAGAAAAAATTCTTCGTTAAGAAAATTTTTGTCAATAAGCAATACTTGGTGCTTAATGTATGAATAAATGAATGAATATTAATCTCGCACAAAATTAATATTACATTTGTTGCTACTTTGTTCCCGTTCTTCGACTGCTCTCTATCGAATACAAGTTTTTTAGTACATAAATCTAGGACAGAGATGGTGAATCTGTTGCACGCTTGTCAGTAGGTGGCACGCAACACGCATTTTAGTGGCACGCCCAGCATTCAGTGAAAACAAGCATTTCAAAAAGAAAAAGAAGGCAAAAAAAGGAAGAAGAAAATGAAAAAGAAAAGAAAATAAAGGGAGGGAAAGCTTCTAAGAAAATGGTCCTTTTTGCGAAAATGGTTGATCTTCACAGATGACTGTTAAAAGTAAAGACAACATGTGGCACACTGGACACCTGAAAATAGTAAACCGCAATAATTTAGCTGGCACGCTAATCAAAAAAGGGTCTCCATCGTCATCCCTGGTCTAGGATTGACCAAATTGGACACCAGCGTTGCAAAAATGTGGATCAATGTTTGAATACGTTCAAATATTTAAACATTGGCATAAATCATCTTTGACACGATCCATGTGGAAATATATAATGTGAAAGAGAGAATACTTGAAAGTCGCCATTCGCTTAGAAAAGGAATTGCAGTGGACAAATATGTCTGCCGGTGGAAGTTTGTGTTCTTCATTCTTTTCGTTCGGAAACCTGTTGATCGAAAAGAAAAGAGGGGCAGAAGAGCATCCACTCAGCTTCCCCTTCCAAAATACTAAAACCAGAGCATCCTTGTCGTCACATGGAATTCTAATTGGCGGCTTCTCGCGTTCTTTTCTATTTTTTTTGTCTACGGCAGCCGGAATATCGAGTGCATGCAAATGAGCCATTTAGAACGAGATGGCCAGGCGCTCGCTCTTAACTGTAATTTAAATAAATTAATGGCAACAACTGAACAACAGACGATCTTTTATCGAATGTGCCTGGCGAGTGTAGCATTGAGCGGTGAAAAAATTACTGCCTTGAATACTGAACTCGTTTAATAAAGTATTTGTTGGATTCCAATATGGCACACACAGTACAGGAATTGAGATTTTTTTGGGGGGGGGGGGGGTTATACCCCCGATTAGCACAGGGCGGTCAAGTAAGCTTCAACATTCTGTGATTTTTACAAATATTAAAGACGTATAAAGATCTATCGATCTGCCAAAAAATATATATAATTATCTATATATTATGTATGTATGAAAGAGCTCGTTTGTGTGTATGTTCTCTATACAAAGCTCCATACACTTACATATTCGCTATACTTAGGCTAACACAGTTTAAATAAAAATGAATGACTATTGAATAAATATATTTCGTTATTATTTGCTCTCATTGAAAATCCACTTGAAAAAAAGAAAACTAAAACCAATGGAAATAAAACATCGGTGCTTTTATCTCTAATATGGCGATTACATCCAATCAATTATAGGGGCCACCTCTTTGTGGATCAAGCGTGCATTATACCAATAGAGTTATTTAACACTGCGTCAGAGTTGAGAAGATTTACTGTAATTCTACGGATTTTTTTTTTTTACAATATGAAGTACAGAGCAGATCGTGAAAAAAGTCATGATACCCTAAATTTAAGAGCTTTCTAATCAGAAAACACTAATTAACCTAGAATTATTGAGGAACAATTCTTAGTTGTTTGCCCTAATTCAAGGCTGTAGCACAGTACATTTTAGTCCAATTTATAAAATTGTGTAAGATTGCTTAAAATTTATAAATTTATTTATTGAATTCATTTTACTTTTTATCATGTTTATAACTGAAATAGGTAAGCGTTTTTTAAAGACTATAGCATGAAATTAATCTCATTTTAGCATTTTTTAATCTCTTTTTTTTTTCTTTGCGGTTTTTACGTTTTGTAAAAGAATGTGCAAGTAATAAAAAGGCTTTTTGATTCTGAATTTTTATTTTTAAAAAAATGGATAACAAATAATTTGTACGAAAAGCATAATATGCTCGAAAAACATTGGGTTATATTACATGGTTACCTACCTTGGGACAAAGTAAAAATCACGTGACCTATAGCAAACGAGTTTTTCACAGGGCTGTGCAGTGGGGCTGATTGCGATGCAGAGGAGTCAGAGTCGAACTGATTTGGGGTAAAGAGGAGACAGAGTCGCTTAGAAATGTGCTGAATATTTTTTACATCTCTGATAAATATTTGTAAAGAAATCGGTGTGGGGAGTTGGAGTTTCAAAATCCAGAAGTCGGTCTTTTTTACAACCGACACTGTCTCACGCTCCTAGTTATTTCTATGGAGGCCCAGCTTCAGCGTCGCAAATCGTGGTTAATAGTTTCATTTGAAAATGGTTCTGTCCTGTTATGCTTGCGAATGCACCGAGTGGCAAGTCACCTACAACATTTCACAAATAAGAATTTGAATTTTTATTCATTGTTTTTGCTATATTATTTAACCAATTGTTCATTGGACATTGTTGCTCAGAGACTTTAATAAGAAATGTAAATTTTTTATCCGCTTAAACTTAATTTCGAAATGTCAAACACGTTATATAGTAATGCACAAATTCTATCAGACTAATTTATCTCTTTCTTGGAACTATTTTTATTCTTTTTCAGTCATATTAAATACAAAGTTCTCGAATTGTACTTGGCGAATTTATTTCTCCCCAAATGTTCCGCAGACAAACTGTTGAAGTCGAATGCGTAGGCACTTTTTGTTATTATTTTCCTAATTATGGATATGGTTAGGGGACTGTTTATTATTTTATTTTCTTTCTTTTTTATTAAATATTTTATTCCTTGTTATAAACTTAGACAGTCGATGTATGTTTCATTTGCAGAAACAATATGAATATGTTTTATTCAGTACGAAAATAAACATTACTAATGAAATTCCTTTTTGTAGAAACCGAAGAAATTTATTCTGTTTTATATTAACTCAATTTTTTTCGCATTCATGATCAATTAAATTCATATTAAGGACCCCTTGCACCTTTTCCTTGATGTTTTCTGATTTTTGAATGGAACAGTATTTGTTCAATGATAATTATTCAACATAAAAATTTATTATGTAAAGCGAAGTTTAATTCTGTGACACAAAAATAATATCATAAACTTGTCACAAAGTAATTTAAATATTTAAAAAATATATATATTTTCAGTAAGATATGTAACTTAGTAATGCATCAAAATTTTTTACATATTTTCGTTTATAAATACTTTAGAATGAACAATAGATTAACGTTCTATAAATTACTTCCCGTAAATGTAAGTAAGCTTAGCTAATTAGTTACATTTTTAAATTGTTTAATCAATAACAGGTTCTGAAATTCAATTTTCAAACCCTCAAGCTTTATATAGTGTATAGTAGAACCAGAGGTCATTGTTTTAAGCTTTTCAAATCTCTGGCTAATCTTGAAATTAGGAAAAATGACTACTTCAACAGAATTGTAGGCAGTTGGAATAGTTTACCGGGGGCAACTGTTAGCTGCAGTGGGGAAAAAACTTCTAAGAAGGCTCTTCATGTTCATTGGGGATTGTTAAATTGACTAGGACCAGCCTAGCTGGGCCCCGTGCCTGTTGCTGGTCGTCACTTTTGTATTTGAATTTGTATAGGGAGGGGATTGCTATACTTTGGAAGTGAGAAAAACATCAATATAATTTCCCTATTTTCATTTTCATTTTTTTTTTTTTGGTATTCCCACATTGTAAAAGTATTTAAATCCTATTTAAGTATGAATTTTGTTTTTAGTAAAATGGTTACAGTGGCGTTACATGAATTTCCCTTAGGGTTATGGGAAAAACATATATATATAT
Source organism: Octonoba sinensis (assembly GCA_038502835.1). Taxonomy (NCBI): domain Eukaryota; kingdom Metazoa; phylum Arthropoda; class Arachnida; order Araneae; family Uloboridae; genus Octonoba; species Octonoba sinensis. The sequence goes on from CM076599.1 coordinate 127,447,148, forward strand.
ATATACAGTAAAACCCGCTTAAGAAATTTTCCAGGGGAATAAGAGAAAAAACTTCTTATGCGGGAAAACTTCTTAAACGGGTTAGCTCTATGTTTGAGAATTTATTTTGGAATATTTAGCGATGATTTGATTTGGCAATATTTAAATTAGACATAAAATAGGCGCCCCCATAGGAGGCTACAAATATTCCTTTCTCGCCTTATCGGTCATCATTGTTCTCGGGACAACTGGCTAATCCTCTCTGCCACCTGTGTTCCTGAAACTTTTGGTGTTGAGAAAAGGGCACCCTGAGAAAATGATGACCAAAACAGCTTTTCTAAACCTTCTTCTGATCCTTTTTCCATTAGAAATGAAAATGACTACGCAACTTGAAAAAAACGTGAAAAAAAAAAAAAAAAAGAAACTTTAGAAGCCTAAAGTGTCATTTGAAAGAAAAAAATTTACGTCATGAAAACTCCTTAAGCGGGTTATTTTAACATTATGGATATTGGAGTGAAACTGCTATTGAAATTTAAAACTTCTTAAACGGGAAAACTTCTTAAGCGGAAACTTCTTAAACGGGTTTTACTGTATATATATGTATATATATAATTATATATATATATCTACGTATATTTAATTTTTCCTATGTTACGAAAAAAATAACAAGTTACCAAGTGTGAAATTTTTAGATTGAAAATTGTCTGTAGATGAATGAAACCGCGTGGGTGTACTTATTAAAGGGGCTCTACCTGGGTGTATGTAAATTAAATTGAAAAAAAAAAGAGAATAATAATAATAAAAAATAAATTAATTAATAAAAAGAAGTTGCTATACCGCGGAAAAGTTGCGAATTGGAGAGACTGAAAAAAGGTTAAAAAAGAAGGATTTAAATCGGTTTATTTTTCCCGGTCTCCTATGTGCTCTAAAGTGAACAGACATTAGGCCAAATCAGCATTTTTTACGATATTTTAAAATTGGCCTCTTCCCGAAGGTAATAGCTCAAATTCTTACGTACTAAAGCCACAGAAAATAACGTTTAAATATTTTAAGTCCATCACCATCTTCCGGCAGTGCATTATTCCACATTTAATGAAACTATGAAAAAAAAATCACAACTAAAAGTAGATCACTGTTCAAGGGAGGAAACAATGCTAACAAGTTCTGCTTTTTCTTTCTTTCATTGAATACAAATTTAAATGCTTAAAAACAATTTATTTTAGGTCATTAGTAATATTCATAAGCGTAATTTATTATTATTATCGTATTTTACTCTTAATTCAGTTTTTTCCAAATTTCGAGCAAATTCAGAGCACTTGAGCGACTGGAAAATGTTAACCAATTTTATTTATTTACTTATTATACCTCTTTTTAGTTTCCCCAATTCGCTAATTTTTCGCGGTATTATGATTTGAAAAGAATTCAATTTTTTGGCCCACCTTAAAGTATATACGTATTTGTAAATTTTTATCTATAAGATGTAGTTAATTTTTTTCAGTACCATACCGAAATAGTAAATTTTTTCCCCCTAAACTGCTCTTTATGTGGCAAAAAGAGCACAATTTTTTCTGTCACTTTAAATGTTATGAATTTATTATAGAATTATTTTATGCATAATAATTTATACAAATATTTTTTCCTGAAATAATTTCTAAAAATTTTGAAATAATAATTTTTTTGAAATAATAATAATTTTTTTGGAAAAAATTTAGTACTGCCATCTACCGAAAATATTTCGAATGTAGCAAGTAATAGCTCTTCAAACGAGTGCCACATCGTTCAAAAAAGAGAGATAGAGCGAGGTTCACAACTGCAGAGGAGGATTTTTGCGTACTATCTTCTAAAACCCATGTGCATATAAATATGTATGTAATAGACAAAATTTGGTATATCCTAGGTTTTACCGGTAAAACCTAGCTTGGCCCTTAAAGTGGCTTGGTAAAAGACCGAAGTATGCCTTAATCTGATTCCATTACGGGCTTTTACCAAGTCCGAGCGACAAAACCTACAGTTCGGTTAAGGAATTTTGACATTTGGATGCTTCTGCGCATGGCAGAGAAAAACGAATCCATTCGAATTTTAGGGAAGTTCGTTTTGCAGGTGCGGTTACTTAGTACGCGAAGCAGAATGTTTGCTTCTTGGTTTGTTGAAAGCAACTAAATTTATAAACTGGAAAGTCATCAGTTCGGAAGAAATCAAGTATGCTAAACGAACTACAACGACAACAGAATACGGCACATTCCTTATACCAGCAGTTCCTCCCTTGAACATGAATGGGACGAACGGGAATCAAACTAAAGCCTACTTTTGGACTTTTATCAAACCACTCTGGTACAAGCAAGGTTTTACCGATAAAACCTAGAATTTACTAATCTTCGGGCTTTTACAATAACGTATGTATATAGATCAACTTAGGTGCGTTCTTTTCTCTTGAAAAGCGTTGAAAGGACTACTTTGGCTCTATTTTGAAAAACGGAAGAATATTTGCATATTTTAGTAACAGTACGGCTTGCATATTTTATTGGCATTGGCTTGTTTCATGACCATGTATGACCACGAAACGTGTACGTTTTTATTCTTATTTAGAATCCTGAGTTAGGATCTCCTTCTAGGAAAAAAAAAATCCCTAACTTGGGTGAAGCAAAATCTTGCCATTCAAGTCAACATCAAGACAAGAGTTCTTGGTAGACAATAATTCACGAGTAATTCGTGGATCAACTCACGCATGAAAGAATAGAAAGATTTTTAAATTTTTTCTTAAAAGGAAAAAAGAAAGAAAAACATCTACATATCCATTTTTTGGTCTACATATCCAAAGAAAATCTACATATCCATTTTTTGGTCTACATATCCAAAGAAAATCTACATATCCATTTTTTGTTCTGCAATTAAAACGTGTTCATTTTTTCCTACTGTCATTTTCAGAAGTTAGCTTTTAAAAAGCATTTAATAATTTAATGAAGTGCAATAAAGTTATTACATCTTTAGGCTGCTTCATAAAGGAGAATTGCAGTTAAAAAAATACACGTAATTTTTCAAAACAATACACATTTCAAGAGAAGTATTTTATTCAATTCAACTAAATTACATTTGCACTTGATGATAGCATGCAGCCTTTAATTAGTGTACCTCTGACAAAAAGGCGCCTATTTTGAGAAAATTAACTTTCTTTTTCCAAAACTTGTGGGAAATCCAGAAAAAAAATGTCTCGAAACGTTAATTTTACTATAAAGCGTCTAGCTACAGGTTAGAGCTTGCATCTTAGAATAGTACAAGAAGGTGCTGCTAGAGACTTAACTTCATTACTCTTTTAATAACGGTAAGAAACAAACTTTTCAAATATATTAGTGCAAATTGTTCGTACACTATCAGTGTAAATGACATCGACATGCTATAAAATAAAAATGTTTCTTGCCTGTTCAATTCCATCGAGGCAGCCAATTTAAAGATCTTTGAACCATCCTCTTGTATGCATTTCTGTAATCTTTCCTGAAAATGCCATAAATAAAGGGATTTGCTGCAGATGATACATAAACTGTCAAAGCTGCGAAGTAATCAAACTGTGGAGAGGTAGTAAAGTCCTCCAGGCTAAATTTGAGGTTCAATGCTATAGTATAAGGTGCAAGACTAAAACAATATATTACAACAAGAACAACAACACTTGTAACAATCTTATTCATGTCTGAATCGCCTGAAACAGGTGCTAAATTTCCCGTTCTCCGTACAAATAGCTTTACTGTTTTTTTCTTCATGGCTGCTACAATGATCCATCCGTTGCAGAAGAACATACACAAGGCAGGGATGTAGACACAAGTGACCGAGGTCCAAGCTGACGTAAAAATTGTTGCTTCCGGAATGGTCCAATCAAACGCGCATGCCCCATCCAGATAACTGAAATGACTCCAGTCCAGAATCAGTGCTGGCATCAGTATAGTCATACACAAAACAAAAAGAAATACGCATAGGTGAACTATTCTTTTAGGGTGCATTATAATGGTATACTGCAATGGCCTCGTGACAGCCACAAGCCTATCCACACTGATAAATGAAATATTAAACGAAGAAGAACAACAACAGGAGTAAAATAAACCGTTCTGCAACTTGCAGAAAGTGTTGCCAAATGGCCAGTAGTCGAGTGCAACCGACACAGCGGTGGGAATAATAACGAAAAGACCCGTTATTGTATCAGTCATTGACAAATACACAATCAGCAGAGTACTTGCTTGGCTTCGAAGTTCTTCGTCCCAAAATGAGGCGGCGACCACGGCGAGATTTCCGACGACGGCTGCTAACCCCAAGAACAGAGTGAAAGCGGAACCGAGCATTCTCATTGAAAACTGGCGTCTATAGAGGTCTGGAAAGGTTTCGTTGAAGTCGTGAAGGAAATACGTTTCATTTGTCAAACTGAAGTCCATCTTCCTATGTAAAAAAAAAAAACAGACAAAAGGAACGAATTACTGCACTGGAATTCACACATGAGGGGAAGGGGGGAAGAAACATACTGGTGTAAAAGTCTTTTTTTTTTTAATTGTAGTTAGTTTACTTTGCCATAATATGGAATGCCACTACCTTTATTTACAGTAAACTAATGTTTCAAAAAACGTTTTCAAAAATTTATCAACACAGGGCACCATTAGTTTTTTTCTTATTAAATACCGTAACGTAAAAACCGTAAAGTAAAGTACCTTTCTTCTCTAAATATTAAATATTTTCCATTACAGTTCTTACTTTGCAAAATACCTTTAATCACCAAACTTACACCACTATGTTTCCCATCACCCCCATATATACAAATACGTTTGTACTCCATATAGGGTCAGTTGGGGTAATTGTAAACGCTATTTCAATATTTTAACTTTTGATCCTTCCCTACCTCTTGAATGAATTGAGAGATAAAGTTGTGAGCATTGTAGCCAATACTGTACTTCTTGTGAGTAAATGTGTACAAAAATTTTGACTTTTTGACTAATTAATTGTTAGCGAATGAACTCGAGTTTACATTTACCCCAATGTGTTTACAATTACCCTAGAACCTCTGGGTAAATGTAAACAGACGTCGAAACTTTTCGAATGAGGTGGATGCAAATCGAAAACTGTTTCACAGACAGTCTGCTTGGAAGCTTAAGAAGTTCCGGAGCAATGGCCCTCAATCAGCGACCAACGGGCCGCATGCGGTCCGCCGAGTTATTTTCGAGTCCGTTGAAATCATTTAACGAAAAATATGTTGCAATAAATCAAATTATGCGGTAAATTTATGTAAAAATTATCTCTCAGTGGATCAGTCCGTTAAGCTAGGATCCCACAAAGCACCGTAAGTGAAGCACAACTGACTGTGATCAATACTTGGGAGGGGGACCACCTCTCGCGACTGCCTACTCTGGGACCGACTACGCTAATGGGAGCTGTGCACGTAAAATCCGTCGGGGCTTCAAATGTCCTCCAAGTTGGAAATAACACCTGCTGGGGGCCAACCTAGGCGAAAATCTCTAATCTGGGAGCTGGTTCAAAATCATGATTCCCCTCTGAGCCAAGTGTTCCATTCTAGCGGAGCTCATTAATAATCGGTAAGAGCTTCTTTAATTCCTGGTCGCCCTGCAAGGGGTGCTTGGATTTTCAAGTGGCATTAGCAACAACAACAGTTATGTAAAAATAGACACAAAAGTGTAATTTACATCAAAATATGATATTTATTGTCTTAAAAGATTGGAAATAAGATAAATTTCAGTGTTTACAATTACCCCAGAGTACGAAACATATGGGGGGTAATTGTAAACACCTAACTTTCACACGAAAAATACTAGGGAGGATGAAATTCATACTTAAATGTTTTCAGCAATATTCCATCTGACAAATAAAAATGCTTGAAACCGCTTTCTTCGCTTTCGTAGATGAGCTGGAGACGAAAATATAAGATCACTAAATTTTGTTAAACAACTTTTTTCACTGTGCCATTTTCAAACAATGGTGACGCCTCCACAGTTGTTTCGAAACTTAAAAAACTCTTTCAGTGTCTTTCCTATGTTGCCAATTCATCACACACCAGCAGTTAAGTTTTCAAAACCACAACAAGTGTAGTTATGAAGCTTGTTTACATTTACCCCATGTTTACAATTACCCAAATTGACCCTACCTGTACTACACTTTTATTAAAACAAAAAAACTCATATGTGTCAGATAAGTGTATTACCTACAAGACAACTTTGTATTTGTCATACTGAAATCCATCTTCAATGTAAAAAAGACAAACGATAGAAATGAAACATTAAACTAAAATTCACATACATGTAAAAAATTTTGTTCCATTTACCCCTGTACTATTCTTTTACTTAACCCCTTCCCTCTCGCTCCCGTGAAAATGACGGGCTGAAGTTTCGCCTTCTATTTCTCCCTCCCGTGATATTTCCGGGCTGGAGTGTTCAAAATTTCAAGCTAAAAACAAATAAAAAATTAAAAATGAAAAAATATATTGTGCACGCCCATATTTTTATATAATTTTCAGGGATAAAAAAATACGCAGTTTTATGACCGTTTTCTTGAAAATTACCCGATCGTTAAGGAGTTAAAAAAGTAACAAACACGTATTAGCTAAGTGTTTTCGTACTAGTCATAGGCCTTTAAGAAGTGTACGGAGCTGCTGCGATTGAGATTTTGTTTTGCTCTAGATCACGGGATAAAAGACTCTTCAGTTTCGGTTAATTCTCTATGGAAAGAAAGTCTACCAGAGTGCTTACCACCCGTTGTTTTAGCTTTTCATACATACATATGTTCTTCAGGTCTTGCTAACGCGACTTATTTGCGTGCCATTGACTCTCCGCCTACTTGCGGTGTCAAGTTCTTTAAGGTCTATGACAATAGCTGTGCATGACTTCATAGTCTAAAAGCAGGACCCACACGAAATTCTATGGTCCCCCCGCTGCTAGACATTATAACGGATTCCTCCCCAATATCGTTCGATCCCCCTCCCTCTCTCTTGGTTTAACTCCAAATTATGCTCCATGCATGCCTAAAAAAGTGGTTTATACTAACTTAATACTAAATAAGATGTTCGAGTAAGAAATACAAAATTATTTCCATCGCCAACAAAGAAATGTTGATCATCACTGTCGTTCACCTAAAAAGAAACAGCAAAAAAAAAAAAAAAACTGATAATTACTCTACAGTTCTATATAGAGTCGTTTGCTTTTTTTTTTTAAAACCAATTATTGCTTTTAAGTTTCTTTCTTATGCTTAAAATATTTCGCAAAAAACATAACTAACTTTACTATTAAAAAATGCATTAAAAAAAAAAAAAAAAAAAAAACGTTTGTACTGATAAATTTTAAAACAACACAGTCAATGAGGATTTAAAATTGCAGAGTTGTATTTTTGCTCTTTTTCGTACTTAATTTAATATTACTATCGTAAATACTACTTAATTTCTCTCCATAATTACTCTAGTTGCGTTTTTTTTCTCTTTAAAGCAGCAAGTATTTTACTTTTTTTGCAGTAAACAAGCGGTTAACAACACCGCTACCATTACTGCTCTTGGTAGCCTAGTGGTCAGAGCGTTCGATACCCGCTGAAGACTCACTATGTACATTTGGGGATACGCGCATGTAAAATCCGTGGACCCCACTACCTCGCCCCGCGCGCAAGCAACCCTAAGGTCTCGGCTAACAGGGGTCTGGTGGAGAAAAGTAATTTTCTTGGCTAATTAAATGAAAAATTATCCTTTGAGTAATTAAAAAAAATATTTTTTGGGGGAGTTATATTTTCTGTTTGTGCTATAGATATGTTTGAATTTAATAAATTTTGCATAAACAACATTTTGAAATTAATTTTGTGGCAACAGTAGAGTTTCAAAATGGCCGCTCTGCACATATGAAGTTGTTTTGATTTTTGGAAGATTTTCAAGTTCTAATTTCAAAGTTCTTACAATAATTTTTGGAATATATATTAAAAATTTAGTGTTTAAATCACGTATAAAAATATTTGTTGATACTATAATTTAGAATTTATCATGTCCTTTATGAAAAAGAAATTTAAAAATTTTCTGTAGAGTAAGTCACAAGAAACAAACAGAAGTTTGCGTTAAATTTCTAAACAAAGTCAGATTTTCATAATTTTTTCCATTTTCTTTCTTGATGATGATGACTGTAAAAGTACAATTTTTAATTTATAAACGATAAATATATTTATTGAGTATTAAACTTTTTTATACTGTAGAGTAAGTCACATTCACATGCGTCATTAAAGTGATTTAGATTAAAAAATTTAAATGTTGTCTCACTTTTACTTGAGATGGGAAAAACTGCATCTGAGAGAAAGAAATAACTTCGATACAGGTTAAAAGTAAATGTAAATTATGAAGCTTTTAAAGAAAGAAGATCTAAGAAGCAAAAAGAAAGACGAAGTAAAAACAAAAATTCATGATTATTGAAGAGAAAGCTTTGGAAGTAAAGAAGGGGGAAGAAATGAGAAGATACAGTGTAAAGAAAGCCCAGTAAGCTGTCATGGATGCACATAATTCAAATTTGGATTCTCCACGTAAAGCATTTAAAAGTCCTGCTTTATTTGGAAAGGCCCTTGCTAAGGTGAAAAAAAAAATTGCCACGGAAGTCCTAAAAAATCTAAAGCTTTGGTGAAAAAGTTAGCTTATCAATTGATACCACATATATTGTTCAACCAACATCTAGCAAACCAAAAATTTGTCAGCTCTGTGAAGAAACAATATCAATAGTAAAAGAATTTTTTGAAAAATTTCTACCAGAGACCTGGAACTAAGGATTATGTTATTATAAAAGACGCAAATGGAGAAAAGTTAAAATAGCAAAAGAAATATCTATGTACCGTAAGCTGGGGTAACATTGGCCCAAATCTGATGATTTTTTATACTTTTATCCGTTCCATATTTTTTGACATTGATTATATTAATTTTTAATGTATCTTACTGCGTAAACAAACTTTATATCATTAAATTAAAACCATATTGATTAAAACCATCATAATCATTTTGCAATGTTACACTGAATTTTTTTAATGTTTGGGCCAAAGTTGCCTTGAATTGGGGAAACATTGTCCCATACCTTTAAACCGTATAAAGCCTATGCTTAGCATTGGTTGGGCTAAAGTTAGACAAGATAAAATTACCACCAGACATAATATGTTGTTTTGCCTGCTTTTACTTCAAAAACATCCCTGAAATGGTGAGAAATTAGAATAAATGAAACAAACTTCATTTTAGTGAAAAAAAATTGTATTGTATAACGAAAATCCATTTCAATTACAGGGAACCCATAGTCTGACATTTTTATCAAATGTTGTTCGAAAACATGCTCCTCTTCATCACTAAAGATTCTTGCACGTCCTACATTTTTTGTATGACTCCCTTTAAGTTTGATTTTTTATTGTAGACCTAGGTATATTATACCTTTTTTCTGCAGCTCTTTGGGTTAAGGCACCAGACCTAATAGCATCTAAACACTCCTCTAACACTTCTGGTTTGTAATTGGCTTAATTTCTTGTTCCAAGAGGTTTTATTCGATTTCTCGACATTTTTCCTGCAACAAAATCCAAAAATTAGTGCTTACAATAATAAGAAAAATATTTTAAGTGGTTGTGTCTAACAAACTGCTTATAAAATACTACCTACTCAAGTTTTATATCGAAAATATGTGCCTTGGGGTAACTTTGGCAGAGTCACCATCTTGGGCCAAAGTTACCCCAACTCTGGGCCAAAGTTGTCATGAAATAGTAAAATCGAATTATTTTGTAAACAACAAAGGTAACAGCATTATTACACCAAAAATACTTGAAACAATTGAATATATAATATTATTATGCAGTTACCTACTAGTAGCTCTTCAAGAATTAGCGTTCACAAGTAAAAGTTGAGACACAACAAATTTCATCAATTTCTCAAAGTGAAAATGGAGCAGCACTGGAGTGATGGTGAAATATGGAACTAAACCTCCACTTCATCAACAATCAAGCCAATGGTGCTACCTATCCAGTGAGGCATAAACTAGGTCGATAACTCATCATATGATTACAATACAGCACAAAAAAACTTTTTCTAACTTTGGGCCAATGTTACCCTTAAAGGGTCAATCTTACCCCAGCTGACGGTATGACTCTTGGTGAAGTCTTTCAAAAGCCATTTTTCAATCAGATGGGGCAGGCCAACATTTGAAACAGATTTTCAATTTGTTTGGCAGTGTTTTTAGATTGGCACTTTTCAGCCACAGGTCATGGCAAGGGACCTATTGACGGTATTGGTGGAATTGTGAAACGCAGAATAAGGGAATCCCCACTTTCAAGGAAAATAGATCCTCGTTCTGCTGAAATTTTTTTTCCTTCAGCAAAGAATCTGTGCAAAAATATTGCCGCAAGAATAAAAGCCAGCAGTCCCCATGGTTCGATTGGTAAAGCACTGGACTCCCGATCCAGCCGTCCCAGGTTCAATGCCAGGTCGAGGTTACTCCATCCAAAGAATGGAATTTACAGATTCAAATATTATTTATTGTTATCTAAGTTCGTGATTATTCTAGATCTTTCTTTAATATGTCAATTAAATATTTCTAGAACATTCCTTATTTGTAAAAAAGCTGAGTCCCACCAGTCGTGGGAAGTTCTTAGACTTGTGCTGTTGCGAGCTGCTTCAGTATAATAAATCTCATTGTTCGCTTAATGTTAGTTGTAGTTATTTTCATCATCGTGACAATATTACCATTCTTATGGTTACTTTTCTCCACCAGACCCCTACCTGTTAGCCGAGGCCTTAGGATTGCTTACGCACGGGGAGGGGTAGTGGGGTCTACGGATTTCACATGCACATATCCCCAAGTATACATGGTGGTCTTCAGTGGGTATCGAACGCGCGACCTTCCAGGTGGAAGTCCGACGTGCTAACCACTAGGCTACCACGGCCCCTTTCTTATGGTTACTGAAAGTAAAATCCTTGAGGAAAAAGCCTTTATTGACGAACTATGTGCACCTTCAGGAAAACAAATATTATATCAAATTTCTGGGATGAGAAAAATGCATTGCATTATTAAAATTGAAGATTATGAGTTAAAGGTAGGTAACGTTTCCCCGAAACCACAAATTATTTTTAAAAATGAACCTTATCACAGGAAAAATAGAAAATTTGAAACCTGAAGATTTAGATGATAACATTACCAATGACACCACAAAAATAAATTGCCTTTGTTGTTGGCAGTTGGGTTCTAGTATCCTTTGAAAGGAAAAAAAAGTTTTGCATTTTGCTGGACAAATCATAGGTAGAGAGAAGTTTTTTGCAAAGGTTAAGTTTCTGAAATGGACAATAAACCATTTTATTTGGCCATCGAAAGAAGACGATGAAGTTACCAGAACCAAATTTTGATTGAAGAAGTAACTTAAAATTTACAAATTTCAACTTTAATAAATTTATAATGGGATAGTTTAATGTGTTAGTCAATGTGTAGTGTAAGCCACGATTCCACTGTAGTGTAAGTCACACAGAATAAATTAAATTAAAATTTTTTAAAAGCACCTTCATTCTTGCTAATTATTCTCTTAAACTTGAAGCTCTATAGCACAGAATCTGCAAAAAGAAAAGTTTCAAGAATGTCTCGTTTGGAAGAAATATTAAAATGAAAATTCTGACAAATTGCAACTTCTTTTCATGTAGTGTCAGTCACATCATAACAAAACAAATTTTAAAAACTTAAATTAAACGACTATTGAAAATTTAAGAGTTGTTAAAAGTAATTTACATGTTTGTAATTCAATTACCATACATCACATTTTTTTAACATGTAAATATTTGTCCGAAATTTATCATGTAAAGCGTAAAAAGTCTTCTGATGTAATGTAAGTCATACATGGAATTAGCCTCTTGTACTTAAAAACATTTAAAAAATTAATCATGCCATAAGGAAAACTCAATATAAAGAATTTTTGGGCACAGTTATTTTCCCTACGTAAATATGCTATTGTTATCTCCATCAACTATTAACAAACGTTTTCATATTGAATTAAATTATTAAAATTATTAGTTTAAAAATAACGTTGTTGTTTTAAAACTAAAGTTTAAACATTTTTAAAGTTTTCATCAATAATTATATTAAGGATAAAAAAATATTGGAAAATTGAGAGCGAAAACAAAGTGACTGAAATTACTCGGGGAATCAGTTAATGCGAATAATTTAAAATAGTTTTACTTACTGTATATAGACTATAGGCTTATTATTATTATTAATTACTATTATTCAGTCAGGTACAGCACACAACTTCAAAATGTGATCTTGATCCGCAGCAAAGTCTTGCTCAGAGAATGAAAAATCTGATTTGCTTCATCTAAGACGAGAAGAAACAAACAAACAGCCGCTTATATACGTTTTCACGAACAGCCGCTTATATTTTTTTAAATATTTCTAATTGAGCATGCATCGAAAACGTAGGGGGTTTATAAAAGTATATTTTTGGCATTAAACCAGCTCTCCAAGGAAGGATGTGCGGCTTACCTTCAATACTATAACTTGGTAAATTTTTAATGTGTTTTCCGAGTCTTTTCCTGCTATTTCCACAAAACTAAATGTCCGCATTTAGTTGGTATAATAATAAGATTATAGGAAAATCTGCATTGATTTATTCGATTATAATCTTCTGAAATATTTTTTCTCGTGCTCTGTATCATTCGTGGGAAAATATTATTTTCCTGAAAGAAGCTTCAAGACATTAATACTAACATGAAATCATTAATAATTTGGCCATTAGATATAAGAAAAGGATCCCGTTGTTCATTTTGGAACTGGCTTTTAAAAGGTAAGTAATCATTACTTCTGGGAATAAGGGCAGTCGGGATATTATGCATAACATTGTCGATAAAAATATTATAGTTAAAAAGTTGAAGCACACGCTTTCCTAATGCTTTTATTTAGATTCGAAAGTTTAGTTCAGATAATTTTCGCTTGTTTTACTCTCTTTTGTTACCCCCCCCCCCCACCCCCCAACCCCATTCCCCTCATTCAATGGGCCACTTTGCAAGATACTACAAAGACCCTCTAACTCCCGTTTTTTAAAAATCTTTTCCCCCCTCTCTTAGTTTAACTCCAAAGCCGGCAGAGGTGCGTGGCGGTAAGGCGAAGGCTTCGTACGCCCAAGTTCGCAGGATCAAACCTTTTCAAGATGCAGAAAGTCGACAGCGCCCATGTCGTATGATTATGCGGCATGTTAAAGATCCCTTGAGTATCCGTTTAGTGCACTCTCAGAAATAGAGCTCTCACTTTTGGCGATTCTTCAATCGTCAAGAAAATTTCGTCATTTACCAGGATTCTTTCCTCGCGCGATCACGTGACTTTAAAAAGTTACTACACGAATTTCGCCTGGTTGACGAAAGGTTTACTCGTAGCATTTTTCACGAGGCCATTTCGTCAAATACGACGCAAATTTCGTGATATTCCAGCATGCGTTTCTGAGAGTGAGAGTGTGGATATTCTCGGCTAAATTAAATTCCCAGTGCAGCTTGCATCAATGAGAGCTCAGGTGCCGCCATCTAAGGGAAACTGAGCGTCAAAAAATTGCGGCAATGGTACCACACTCATTGTGGTGCCGCTGAAAGAGTTGGTACCAATCTCTGGGGGCGCACGAGGTCTGCAATGTTTAAGGACCAAAACTACGCAGCCCATTAGAAATAAAAGTTTAACTCTAAACTCTGTGCTGACCGGGAAAAAAAAGGTTTATATGACTTATACAGTAAAATTCCACCTAACGGAAACCCCTCAAATGTGGACACAATATTGTTCTCATTTTATATGAATTGTTTTTGGAAATTTCAGCTGTAGGGGGTGACTAGCGAGCAGTGGGTGGGGTAAAAGTTATATAAAAAGTTATTATACAAACAAAATGCAAACGGATCTCAGACGGGCATTAGAAATTAAATAACGCTAGATACAAGATCGCACGTGTGAGATACGGGCATGTGCAAATATTCCGGTAACTTTCGCCCGTGTAGGACACGGGAAAATGCGTTAAAGGGTTAAAGCATCAAGCATTTTATTTTTCCAGTACAGTAAATCCCCGTTAAAACGCGGGTGTCGGGGGACATGTTTGGCACCCGCGTCATAACATAACCGCGGTATAGTGAAACTGTACCGCCGCACCGCATTATCCAAACAATACTCGCTTTTGTTGCATCATTTTTAACTTTATCAATGACTCGTGCCTTTTCTGCTACAGCATTATTTTTCTTTTCTTCTTTGCTGCCATTTTATTAACTGTAATTGCAGTGCAAGAAGCACACATCTCAATTGCGCAATCAGTCTATCGAGCGATAGTTTATAAACTAAGAGGTGTACATCAGGCCTATTACAATAGGGCTTTAAATGTTAATGTGTGTGGTGGGGTGATTAGAATATTTGTGTGCTCGGGCTGGCTTTATTTACAAAGGTAAATAAGGAATCACCTTTAAATTGCAATGATAAAGGGTTGTTTAAACGTCGGGGGACATGACAGTCACTGCGGTATATCCGATTCCGCGGTATACTGAGGCGCGGTATGACGAGGTTTTACTGTATACAAGTGGTTAACACCACACTATCATTAAATCTCTTCTACTTCTAGAAAATGTATTATTTTAATAATGCTACTTTGCTGATGATAGTTGAAAAAAATGCCATTTTTGTCCTTTCCTTACTGTTAATGCAGATCCACGGGCCCACTTGACCTATGAGCCCTGTTGCCATGGCAACGGTGGCACCGGTGTTTTGGGGGGAGGGGGGTGATTCCACATGCAAAATATATAGAACAAAATATTGGATTCGTGAAAATTTTGGATTTTCTCATATTGACGAATTTGCCCGTTTTAAGGGATGCTTTGCACACACTTTGCACATTAGTGGAAAATGTCTGTCTGTGTTTGTGTGTGCGTGTCTGTCTGTACGTTATGAGATTGTTTTTTTATAGCGATGGGTTTTTCATGTTAGTCATGCGTGTTGTCTAAACATAGCTTGTTAGGGACAAGTTTAAAAAGACAAAAATTAAAATTAAACTCACCTCCCCAATTCCTTTGTTGCAGATAGTATATGGTGAATTTAGTTAAATTGTTAAGTCATCCGTTTCCCATGTTAACTCTCATAAATCCAAAGTTTGATTCCTCTCAGAATGGTTTTTAATGCATCTTTATTAGCTTGTAGTATTGGAAAAAATAAGAGGAAAAAAAAAAGAGTTGGGCAACAGTTTGTTTTCTCTGCATTGACACTACATTGGCAAATAAACAACTTCTACAGAGCTCTTCTTTTCTTTTTCTTTTTTGAGAATTTCGAGACAAGGGTTTGACTACAAAATTGGTCCCAAGTTGACGACGTTTGACGCAATAACGTTAACATTATATCGATCAAGATACAAATAGATTGCGTTTGACTGTGAAGTTCTGCGCCGGACTGTGGTTTTGTTCTGAGGGTTTGTTTAGTTAGTGGGTGCTACTGTTAGTATTGGATTAGAGTTGTAGGCGTACTGCGCCGTTGAGTAAAGTTCGAAAATAATTTTGTATTTAATGCTTGTGATTGTACATACATTGTGGGTCCGGTTGCGATCAGGTGCCGGCCGCTCGTGTAAGTCCGCCCATTTAACTCGATGTAGGTACATTTATATAAAAATATGCTACAGCACCATGTATAATGACACTTTAAGTTAAAAAAACAATTGAAAGAAACATAAAATTTAAAAAAAATAATTTAAAAAATAAAACATTTCGCCGCACAATAACTGTATTTATTATTATTATTAGGCTAATGTACCGTAAACATACTGTTTTTTCTGTTTTTGCTTCTTTATTTTACCGATTCAGTAGCGTGGTTTTTATACTCAGGAAAAGAAACTTTGTTGAACTTAAATTTTGCGTTTTTTTATACACGAAACAGAAAGCGAGAAAAATAAATGGATTTACAAGTTTGATATTGGTACACCGGAAAGTTGGCTCATTAGCTCTAGATTTCATTTCTTGTATCAAATTTTAAAAATACACTTTTTGGATGCTTGAAAGTTAATTCTAGATATAAGTAAAATCTTTTCCATCAGTTCTCGTAATCTTTAAAAAAAAAAACTTTGAGCTAACTTCATATTCTTATTTACATGTATCAACTCAACGGAACTCCAGTGGAATTCTCTGTTAATTTTTTGACACAATTTTACATTTCCACGAAGAAACAGACGATAGGCAACTTTGAATAACGAAGTTTATTACCAAACATCTTTAAAAATATTATTATTTTTAACTTGCATTAAAAAAATCATATCTTTATAACGAAATTCTTATAAAATTTCACAAAAGTGCATAACTCGTGAACTGTTAAGGAAATAATATAACTTGTTTGGAATACGTATTTTAATACTATCAGTTAGGTATGTCTTCTTGGAATTATTACATTCCATAACTGCGAGATTGACGGTAGAACTGCGTCAGCCACTCGGATATTTTTCTCGCGTGGAACTTCCTTGCCGTAATCACGGATGGAGGGTCCTTTTCATTGCTGCCTCTGAAAAAAAAAAAAAAAAAAAAAAAAAATATGCTTGAAAGCTTTTCTTGTTAAAAATAAAATTAATAAAGGACATCCCCAAATTAAGTTTTTTTTGTTCATTAACCATTTTTTTGTGGTAAAAACCAGAGTAGAGATGTTTTATATGTAGAGGAACTATTGATGTAAATTCTCGATAAGTGCACACTTGAACAAAACGTGAAAATTTCCGTTAAAGTGGTGAAAGCTTTAATGAAACTGATTCCAAATGTGGTGATATGATTTGACACAAATCGACTTCTCTCTTTGATGTTGTTGTCGAGTCCTCGCTGGTGACGAGGAAGAATGGGTACGCTGCTCCTGAGTCTAACGGGGCCATTGTAGGCAGGAGTCCGATTTCCGCTCCTTTGAAAGGTCTCTTAGTTTTTTGAACCATCTCCCAGATGAGAGACCGTCACCTGGGATTGGCACCCCCAGAGGTATCGTTTCACTTGGAGGACATTGGAGCCACGACCTATTTAACGTGCACCAGCTCCCTTTAGCGTACACGGACACCACAGCAACCAGCCGCGAGAGGTTGTCACCCTCCCAAACACTGATCTCAGTCAATGTTGCTTCACTTTCGGTGTTCAACGGGAACCGAGCTTCTACCGACTGGTCCACTGCGGGACCTCTTTGATGTTATTTTAAGGAATAAACCATGTTCTTTAAACAAATTCTTACTGCCACCACTTTGTAACAAAGCAAAAATACTGTCAGTGATCAAGTAATAAATAAGTTTTTCTGAAATATTTAGTACGACATACAAAAAATAAAGCCAATAATTAAATCAGCAATTTATACTTACCTTAGATCAAGGTGATGGGCCCCGCCGTCCACCAAAACAGCTGATATCGTTTCAGATATATTTCGAAGCACCTAGGAGTAAAATGAACATTTATAACTACGCAAGCTCGAAAACAGCAGTGAGCTACAAAAGATAATTATTGTGAATAATTAAATGAAATTTGGGGATAATTAATCACAAAATATATTTATTGTGAATAATTATATTTTGTGAATAAGTATATTATACGCCACTACGCACACACACACACATGTTAATATATCTGCATTGTGCAGTTAAACCTCTCAACTCAAGTGTTAGTACACAAAATTTTGGTATAAAAAAGAAGTCAATATTTCTAATGACAGTGCATTTCTACGGAATGCACTCCCTTTGATGCTGATATGTTATGATCGGGAAGGTGTTGATGGTGAAATTATAAAAGTTATCTTTCTTCAGAAACCAAATCGGAAAGAGTCCTTTTTCTGCAACTCTTGTATCAATACGACAGTTAGACTCGATTCTAAAAGTACCTACAAACACATAAAAGTTGATTCCATGAGTAGCAGACATGACACAACAAAACTCTTTTTTAAATTTTAAGTACTAAACATTTAAATAATTTAATGAATTTTAATAAGCTACCACCTCTTCATGAATTTAAAAATAATGAAAGAATTTTAGTCTAAGAAATATACTTTCGGATTATTATTGTGTAAATGCAGATATGTCCATTTTTTCTCATGTCTGTTACGTCATGTTTTGACATAATTGAAAATATTTTGTTCGAATCAAGTTCATTGACTATTTTTAAAGTCGGCGTGAAAATGTGTCAGGACACCAATATTTATTAAATTATTTTAATATTTAGTACTTGAAATGAAACAAAAACAATTTTTAATGGACATAACAAAATAAATATAAAATTAATCATACGGGTTATTTTCTTAAATTTTTGAATTTCATGTCTTAGAGCATGAGTGTCTTAGGACTATATCTGTAAACCTCACGAGGAGTAATAGAAGTACACATGAATCACATATTATAATTAAATTATATTTTAAAAAAATAATAATAAATGCAAGAGAATTTTCAATAATATAGAGTCTTGTTCTCTTTCCTAATAGAGATAAATGCGATATAGTGTAAATCCGCGTTTACACCATTCACAAAACATTGTTTGCAGAAAACTAAAAGTTGTCAACTAAAAGATGCTCTTCTCAAATTATAGAGCAACAAGTGGAAGATTTTTTGTAGAAAACAAAAAGTTGCTCTTCTCAAATTATAGAGAAACAAGTGGAAGATTTTTTTGTAGAAAACTAAAAGTTGCTCTTAAATTTAGAGCAACGGGTGGAAAACTTGTTGCCAAAGAATTGGCCCCCAGTCAAGTCCGGGGCGAGTGGAGGGGGAACAGTTCTCCAATCTCCACTAGTCTCCCACAAGTTGCTAGCGCAAAGCGCGCAGCAGCAAATCTTCCACTTTTAGTAGTCAACTTTCTTTGATCTTACCGGCACTCCGCGGGAAACCAAAATTTAGTGGAAGATTTGTCTCTTCACAAGTGGAAGACAGAAAAAATTGTTGTATTTTGTAGAAAAAGCAACAAATTTCCGCCGCTTGTGAAAAACTTAGTGGAAGACTTTGGTTTAAACGCGACATTATAGTCTTCATTAACGTTTATAACCAGTGTTATCAAAATAGTTTTCATACTTTGTTTTGTACAACATCTTGTATTATGAGACAAATGATCAAAATGTTTTGTGCTAAAATGTAAATACAAAAATTGAACAACGTAAAAAAGCACAAGAATTTGTGCTTTTTTACGTTGCTTTATCTTGCATTAGTCCCCCGATTTTGTTTAAGTATTATCCCAAGATACAAGAAGTGTCAATGAAGTATTTCAAATAGTGTTGATGGCCGTAAGATAATCTATATTCTTCAAATAGTTTTTATATTTTGTTTTATACAACATCTGGTATAAGTCCACACGTTCTGATTAATTTTTATCCCAAGATGCAAGAAGTGTCGATGAAATATTATAAGCGCGATTCATGACTGCAAAGTAACTTCCCGTTTATAAAGGATATCTCTCTTGATGTTATAGCAAGATATATACCTTAATCATTTTTTTCTAGTGTGTGTACAAATAATTTCCTCTTTAAAATTCAGTGGTTACTGTCCTCCTAGTTATCTTCCGAGAGATTGCAGGCGGGTGAGAACGTTGTATGTTTCATAAATTCTTATAACATACATTTAAGATATATGAATTAACTAAAGTGCAGAAATAATGTAGTTTTTCTTTTGTTAGGCTTAATATATTATTTTGTTGTAATTATTGTCTCTGTAATTGCTAGAAAAAAAGAGCAAGAAAAGCTATACTTTTAAAAAATAGTTTTCTTTTTTGGTCTTTATATTTTAAATTCATTACTTACTCCACCTGGAGCCCAAGGATCTAGATTTCCATTGCTGAAAACGATATTGGAAGTAGAGCTGATATCTGTAAAAGAAAAAAAAGTTATTTTTATCTTGAAAATTAAGCCCCCCCCCCCTTTTTTTTGTCAAAACACAGTATATAGTTTAAAACTTAAAAAAAAATCCTTTCACAAGATTATCTTTTTAAGCAAAGTCTTCATACACACAAAACCTTAAAAAAAAAAAGTAAAAACCTGCAATTCATGATGAGATATAAAGGACAAAAAAATGTGACAAAGAAAATAAAAAAAATTAAATCCGACATTTTGAAAAGGAAAGCTACTTGAGAAAGCAAACCTTACCCTCTCCCCAAAAAAGAGTATCGAGCCAGCTCCTCCTTGGCAACACCTTCCAAGTTTTCAAGCAGTAGTCATCCCTCATTTTAGGCGTGTAAGGCAACACAGGAAACATGTCCAACTGCCCCGTAGTGCTGGCCTCTAAACCGATCTCCGTACACACCTAAATCAATGAGATTGCTAAATATTATGAAAACGTGTAGTATTACAAAATTGGAAAGTTTTAAAAAAAATATTATGAATGTTTGTAAATTACAAATAAAGTCATTTTTCTACGAAAGAACTTGAACTAAAAAATGAAAAGTTAGGCCGTTTTCCGTTTCGGTGAGGGGCTCGCGATGGTTAAATTTTTTTTCGCCAAACCGAAATGCCATTTTGGGTTGCCCTTGGCAATGTTTAAATATTTTTCTCAAAAACAAACTCCACACACAAAACAAATTGATTTGGCGTAAAAAATACTAACCATCACCGGTTTCCCCGAAACGGAAAAGTACCAAAAGTTATAAGTGTGATGTCACCAATCGTTGTCAGATGATTCCAATTAAATTTTCTTTATAAGTTATTAGTTTTTATAAAACAAAAATACTTTTTTCTTTTAAAATAAGATGAAAGCTTGACGATTTTTTATTTAGGAATTTTAAGAGACCCAGCTCGTAATATGTCAGATACAGCAAATAATTTTTAATATTAAGCTGCAATTACCTAGTGATTTATGTTAAAAATTATTAAAACGAAGTTTAATTCTATGGATGAAATACACATTTCTCAATACCGGGAAACCAAAAAACACTAATGAAAAAAATAAGTAAAAAAATTGAAAAAGGGAAAAAAAAAAAAAAAGAGGAAGAAGAGAGGGAGAAACAAAAATAATTTAACGTAGATTTTTTTTTTTAATGAGAACAGAACTGTGAGGTTAAGACTAGGTCCGTCTTTTCAATGCCCATTTTTATGTATTTATTAACATTTTGGTAAAAGCCGTTAGAGGACACTGCTACTAACCTCTTATGGTATCCTTCTGAGGGGATGGTGTAGTGAATTAAAAGAACACCATAATTCCTATAGAAGAAGGAATAAATTCGATTGGATGTGCGTTTCAGTGAATGAATGCACTTTGTAAAGAGGTTAGCAGACAATAATGACAAAAAACACAATTTGTAAACTTTCCGTGCAGGTGATAGTTCTCAAAATAATCCTGACCTGATAATCCCATGCTTTGCTATCTGATCCCAGTCCACATCCTGTAGCATCAGCGCAAGAAATATATTCTTTGTAAATATCAAAGCAAGTGGATGTTTCAGAGGAGTTATAGAAGACCGCACTGGCATCACGAAGTCCCTCAGCTGGTGAAACAGCAGACAAAAGCTTGCTGCACATTACCTGCAAAAATAATTATTTAAACGTAAACATATAATTGATGTCATGTAACTGCATAACTGTCACTGACGGTACTTCGCCATTAGCCAGGAGCAAATTGTTGGCTAGTTCCCCCCCCCCCCCATAATGATTTTAAATATTTATACATTCAAATTATAAAATAAGCATAAAAACATGTTTACCTTCGTGCTAAACACTAAATGTGAGAGAACATCTCTATGACGCACAAAATGACACCGTATTTTGGGAGTTAAGAAGAACCTCTCGTTAAATGTACACAAATTAGGGGTTGAGCAGTGAAGTGAGCTTCGAGATATTTTGCAATTTTGAGCGCCTTAAGGTTGTTCTTTCACATTTATAAAACATGCATAATGGTTAAATGTTGGCAATTAATGCCACATTTGGAGGTTTCTATTTCCTCCTGGCTAATGGGAAAATGTCCAACCGAGTTTCTTTTCTGTTATATACTTGTAGTACTTACATTGACTGGCTTTGCAGGAAAATTTCCCATAAACGTCGCTGGGTATGGATAATCCATCATGGCTGCCATCACAAATGCGTTTCGAGCCCACAGCAAGAGATGCTTGTAATCGTCAGCTGAAGCGAGTGCGGAACACAACCGAAATGTTTTGGAAATTTGAGCCAGACCTGTTAATATAATATCCATATGTTAAGAATGTAAAAACCATAAACATAGGTAAGCCTGTTAACCCCTCAACTGCAGCGGCCGGCGTCGTGCTAAACCGATACCTTAACTGGTCGTGTGTTAAAATATACTTCTTTCGGAAGCGCACTCCTTTGCCTTGGTTGCTATCAATAAAACTACAACCGAGGCTTTGGAATGCCATAAAATGACCTAACAGTGTTTGTGAAGGATTTACTTGAGAGAGAGGGCAAAACTTCAAAGCGTGCTTCTTGTCTTTCCAAACGGCTGCTCAGGGATTTTCCTCGCCAGATTAAAGGATATATATATACACAGTGTGTCAAAGAATTTTTAAGACTAGGTTTATAAAATAAAATAAAAACTAGTAATTATATTTTGTTTTTTTTTACGACCATTTCAGGTCACATAAATATTCGAGTTTATTTGCTATTCTCAAGGATATGCCTCAAACTCTCGTCTAATATGACAGATAGAACAAGACAGCACAACAGATTTTAATATACAAAGAAGGAAATACACCCAGGGCAAAGGTGGGAATCGAACCCATACCTCTTTCTCTCCGCGCAGGGAGGCACCGGAGCCAGTCGATTTGACCGCTCAGCCACTGAGGCCCCTAATTATATTTTTTAAAGTATTTTTAATCAAAATAAGCTTCTTCGGCTTCAATACATTGTTATAGCGTTTTAACAACGATTCGAATGCCTGTTCCAGCTCACATTGTGGGACTGCCTCCAAAGCTCGCGTCGAAGCCGTCTGTACACAGTGGGTCAAAGAATGTTTAAGACTACAGCTGGAACTAAGCTTACAGTGGCGCTATCTGTGTTATCGAGCATTCGTGAAACTCCTTAACTATCAGCTGATTCACTGCCGAAACCCAAGTTCATTTGTTTACTATTTTTTTTTTTTTTACTTTGATGACATTGACACTATACGAACAGCTTCGACGCGAGCTTTGGAAGCAGTCCCACAATGTGAGCTGGAACAGGCATTCGAATCGTTGTTAAACCGCTGTAACAAATGTATTGAAGCCGAAGGAGCTCTTTTTGAACAAAAATACTTTTAAAAAATGTAATTACTAGTTTTTATTTTATTTTATAAACCTAGTCTTTAAAATTCTTTGACACACTGTGCATATATATATCCTCTCTTGTAATTCATTGTGCAGTCTATTGTTCTTTCTTTGAACGATTAGCGAACGAGAGCTTTCAAAACTCTTCATTATTTAATTACTATTACTTCTTATGTACCTTTTAATGGGTTCAACACCGTATTTGTTAAACTTGGTTCTTACTTTTCATTTATTGATTTTATTGTTCGATGTTAATTTTCACGAAAAGTTAATATTTGGCTGACACGACTCCGTAATATATGTTGCTGAAAACAATAATCGTTTTTTGAATAGTTAACTCTTTTCTTTTGTTGGTGTCATATCAACGATTTGAAAATTTTCTAAAAAAAATTACGGCAATGAAAAATAAAGAGAAAGAGAGATACCCGTTGTTTTCTTATCTTTCTGCAGCCGATAGGTTCTTTGAAACTACAACGTAGCCTAAAACGTTTTGAGACTATTGCCTTACTTTTAATTTCTTTGTTATTTTTGTCATGAGCCCATTAAATTACAGTTACTCTATTCAAAATTCATGTTGAAATGGAAATAGAGTACGTTTTCAGAACATTAGTTATAATGCTCAGGGATTTCTTTTGTTTTGAGTCGTACCTGAAGGTCCATCCTTGGCCCAAGCATCCAGTTGAGCAAAACCTGCCCGCACCTGAGACTCACAGCTTAGGCTTACATCTCGAAAATCCTAGAAAAAATATTTAGTCACACTTACGAAAATGTTAAATTTCAACAAAATGAAATGAAAACACACTTCAGAAGTAACCAAAATAGTAGCCGATGGAATTTCTTTTAGTTCTTCAATTAAATAACATAATTCATACAAAAGCCACTTCTTTTGGGGAAAGTTACTGACGAAAGATAACCGATCATAGAAACTAAACTGGAAAATAAAATAGTTTTCATAGATTATTTATGTGGAGATGGTATAGATTTTTAAACAAAATAATTCAACTTAATAAGTAAAATTAAAATAAAAATATTCCGGAAAGTTAAACAAAAGTTGTTTAAAATAATTCTGTTTTACAATAAAACCTTCCTACAACGACGAACTTTTCTAATAGGCTTTTCTTTTGTATGACGAAAGTCTTAGTGATGATGTGATTCAATACACATTTAAGTTTATTTGCTCTCAATAATTTTAAGCATGCTTTTTACACTATTATCATTGTTTTTACTATTTATAATAATTATTCTTTTTTCTATTTTTACGAGAACACTGTTAACTTTTAGGCTAGGAGAATATTCTTTTTGTATGTTATGACCACAACAAAATTTTATTTCAAAACCTCTTAAAAAGTTTTTGGCAGAAAAAATGTATCTCACTTTGGTGACTGCTTGGAAGAAAACTTCAGCTGGTACCTTTCCGGACGCCATAAAGATGGGAGCACTGGAAGATATCGCACCGTGTATGATGTTCGGGTATTTGAATCGCATGTACGCAGCCAATTGTCCGCCATAACTGCAAACGAAAATAAAGAAGCATCCAAATTTTATTCTGAAATCCCGGCAAAGACAAGTGTAATACCAACTCAGCAATCCGTTTTAATAGGAGGCAGAGCATCAAACAAAATACAGTGAATCCGGTGTAAGTTGAGACCGCTTGCGGTGCAGCAGTTTAGTGGTCAACTTAGACAGGCGGTCAACATATAGAGGGTGAGGTAGAAGGAGAAGGGATAGTTCCGTTCCTGACAAAAGTAATCCACTTAGACAGGCGGTCAACTTAAAAAGGTGGTCAACTTTACAGGTTTTACTGTAATTCAAAATGAAAAATCTGAAGATAAAAACTTTAATTTTTACCAACCACAAGCGGGTAATTCATACTAAAAATTGTAATGTGTGGTGAACTTTTTAGTGCATCTTATCACAGAAAGAATCGGTTCTTTATACATTATTATTGCATTCAAAAAACCCTTGTTTGCTTAAAAAAATACCTGACGCTGAATAATATTAATTGAAAGTAACTAACAAGAACAACATGAACATTTCCTAATGCATAATGCATAGTCATGCTTCGGTTCGAAAGGAAAACGAAGAATGTCTTCATTAAAATACATTACAGTTACGAAGAAAAGTATTACATTAAATACTCGTATCTTAAATGTGTTTAAAATTGAATGGAAAGTGTATGATAATGAAACGAAATGGGAAAATAAAGGGTGTCACCTCACCTGCCTCCAAAAGCAATGATCGGACACCTCTCGGCTTTGAACTGCTGTTTGAAACTCTTCAAGAAGAAGGCGTAGTCCGCTAGAGCCTGAGTCACGCTTAGCAAACCTATATTAGGAGGGCCAAAACTATCGTTCCCAAACGGCAAAGATTTTCCATAGTACCTCTGCGTAAGAAAATGAGAAAGTTTGCCGTTGTTAATATACACAGTAAAAAATTGTAGTTCAATTTTTCACCAAAAAAAAAAAACAAAAAAAACATGGAAAGATGGTGAAATTTAGATGGAAAAGATGGTATCAAATGTTGGTTGCAGATGCAACCAACATTTGATACTAAGTTAAACCATTGTAATGGTGTAGTCTCACCATGAATGTGAAACTAGGAGCCATATGATGGTTCAAATATAGTACCAAATAGGGCTCGACCGAAGGCATTTTTTGGCCGATGGGCCGATGCCGATTGTTGTCCGATTGTTCCGAGATTGGCCGATGGCAGATGGCCGATTATTTTCCTCTTCCATCGGCCGATGGCAGATGGCCGATTATTTTCCTCTTCCATCGGCCGATGGCAGATGCCGATGGCCGATGGAAAAAAATCGCCTTATATCATTAAACATGTAGAATGCATGTCATAAATGTCATTTAAATCATTTGTTTATTTTTATGTTTATAAAAACATAAATGTATTATTCAAGCACAATTAAACACTGTTTGGAGGAAGTTTACAAAATAATTAAAACTAAAAGAATCATCTCGATTGTAGTAAAGTAATTAAACTATTAGGCGGCAAAAAATATATAAAAATAGCTATATCTGAGGATTTTTAGTTATTTTTCTTATCTTTGCAAAAAACTCAACAACTACTGGACCGGACCGGGTCTTCTTCCCTTTCCTCCAACATTTTCTTTTTATAGCACCTGTACTGAAAATGCCACGTGCAGCTGCCTTTAATGCAGATGTTATAATACAGACTGACAAATAATGTGGGTTTGTATCTTTAGCAAAATTGTCAACCCCCTCGGATTTTTTTCATAAATTTTCCCCCTTTTTTAAAAGAAAAGCTGGAACGATTTAATGTTTATTTTTAATGATAAAAGTTGTTTTAACTAAAAATAGCTCTTTTTATAAAATCAAAATAAAATTTAAAAAGTTTCGCTTGCAGTAATATCGCTTGGTTATGCTGGCCCCCTGTTCATAACCAAGAACTACTAAATATTGCTTTAAAAACATAGATTGAGAATTTTTGTCATTGCAAATGAATGAGGGGGGGTGGGGGTGAGGAGTCTTAAGAACCAATATTATTAGCTTTTTATCTTGTGAATGGAAAATTACACTCAAATACTTGACATACACTTTATATTTTTTGAGCACAATGTAAGGTCACTGAAACAAGCCAACGAAAATATTTTGAGCACCAGCAGTTTTCTGTTGACAAATAGTCTTCTGAAAAACACGTGATTGATTATAAAAATTAAGATGCATTTTGAAACAAAAATATACATTGTCAATTTTTGAAAACAAAGAAATTGTAGCATTTTTATTAAGATATTATTCCATCCTGCCGCGCGAACTTGTTTTTTAAGAATTAAATTTTTGGAAATTTCAAGTCAAACTTGCACAAATGAAAATTCGATCAATAAGCATTTATACTGAACAATTGATTCATATTTTTTATCAATATTTTCTGTGTTGTAAACTAATAATGCAATAACAAGAAATATTTTAAACTGAAAGCAGATGCAGCGAGATTGTTGTACAATAGCAGAAAAACAGTCAACTGTCTAACACGTGGCATTGAAGAAGCCAGAAAAAACTTACGCTAAAAAAACGAAGTTTACATTGGGAAAAATTAAAGTAATTATAGTATAAAAAAATTAAGATGTATTTTGAAAAAAAAAATACGTTGCTCAATCTTTGAAAATAAAGGAATTTTAGCATTTTTATTAAGATGTTTTTCCATCTTGTCACGCGAACTCGCATTTTGAGAATTCAAATTTTGAAAATTGCAAGTCGAACTCGGACACATAAAATTTCGATCAATAAACATTTTAACTGGAAAATTGTTTCTTATTTTTGATCAATCTGTTCTATGTTGTAAACTAAAAATAAAATAATGAGAATCATCGCGCACTAAAAGCAGATGCAACGAGATTGCTGCACAATTGCAGAAAAACTGTAACACGTGGCGTCGGAGAAGCAAAAAACGCTCGCGACCCACCAGTAGGTCGCGAGCGAATATTGAGCGGGCCCTCGCCACTGTACACACGAATTAAAAAAAATAGGTGAGTGATAAATTTGATATTTCGTTCAGCTATTTATGATTCCTAAAAATTGAAATAAACTTCAGTTTCGGAAAGTATTGTGATAAAATAATAATAATTTGAAAAAAATGCAAAAGATAATGCATATAAATGCAAATAAGATAAGCTATCGGAGTGTGTGACGCTGATCCCTATATGATAGCGCGGGGGTGCCTATATGACAGCTCAGTCGGCGACAGCGCAGCAAATGAAACACATAGCTTATAGAAACAAACTGTCATATCTGCAAAAAAAAAAATCGGTTTTTTTTTTTTTTTTTTTGTTTTTTTTTTATATCAAATTTTTCAGATTTTTGCGCTCTTTATATTGTTAATACTGCCGTAAGTAAATATTCAAAAATTAAGGCTAGAGCCCAACTGTATTTTTTGGGTGCAATAGTGTGATAACAACTTTTTATAGTTATTTCTAATTTTTTTGACATCATTAACATCCATCATGTGAGAGAAAACTAGAACAAAGAGTCTTTTCTGAACAAAATCGATTATAATAATCATTGAAACAAATAAGGTAATTAAATAAAACAAATTGTAAAAAGTTCAAACTGCTCTCTTGAAAAATGTCTATTTTGCCTTTATGACACTTCTATAAGCGACATGGGGTGAGCATTAAGTAGTTCCACGACTCACCACTAGGGAATCAGAGCATTATTACCATTATTTATGCTCTCTTTTCACTAAGACAGCTAAGAGGTGGGTCCCAAGATTGGTAATTTTTGTTAGATGGGTCAGCCCAGTAAACTTTGGGAACCACTGCACTAAGTCATTATTAAAAGAAAGACGGACAAAAATGAGTCAACTAACCTAGTGCGAAAAACAAATAGCACTGATAAGACGCCTCTATTACTTTTACTTTAACATATTCTATTTCGGGAGCAGTCTGTTCAAAGAGAAATAATTTTATTAATGAATGTTTTCGGGCAGCGATCGCTTAAACTATTTTCATGATTTTTTTATTAAATACTTTGTAGAATGACATTGTTTTTGTGCTTTTTAACTGATGTGTTACCTGTTATTTTATGGAAATAGAAATTTAGCTATGGAGGAAAAAGAAGTTTAAAGACAGAATGTTTTTCGGAAAGTTGTCCCTGCAAAAAACATCGGCCTTGCATCGGCTTTTAGATGTTTTTCAAGGCCGATGGGCCGATGTTTTTCTAAAGTTAATATCGGCCGCCGATGCGGATGGCCGATAGCAACTTTGTTGAACAATCGGCGCGGATGCATCGGTCGAGCCTTAGTACCAAATGTTGATTACAGCTAAATTTCACATTTTGTCCGTGTTTTTTTTGGTGAAAAATTGAATTAAAATTTTTTACTGTGTAGTTGTAAACTGGTCCAAGAAAGTCTTTTCATACAGACTGCTTATAATTAAAGTTCTAGGCGTTGTCCTTAAAGGATACGCTTTTTGCAATTTATTTGAGACCCCTCCCACCCTTTGTCACAAAACTCACACCTCAGTATACCCCTTGTTACATGTCACGCTATTTTACACAAGCATATGTACTTGCAGTTCAGAAACAAAAAGCCTTACGTCGTTACAAATCACATTTCCAATGTTATTTTTAGATTTTTTGTGACATTTGTGATCATAGCATATATGTGTACCTAAATTCTACACATTGAAATTAAGTTTTGCAAAAAAAATAGATAACTCGTATATAATAGTAAAAAATATAAATTTTTCGAATTCTGTAAAAATGACCCGAGCTATTCTGTCTTAAAAGTGTAAATGTCCAAGAAGATTTCCTTTTAAATTTAAACTTTTAGCAAAAAGATAATTTGAACCTTAATCAACATCTATGTTTTTGCTAAAAGATGAAATAAATGAGTGTTTCAAACTAATTTTCAAGATTCTCTTCTATTTTTATTGATTTAGAATCAGTTTTTCAAAGCTTATTTAAGCAACGCAATATGCATATCCACAAGGTTGTATTCAAGCCATTCTTAAGTAAAAATATCCATTAAACATCACGCATATTTGAATTTTCGTTCGGCAACACGCAATGTATCAGTTATAACCAGTTATAACAAGAATAACGTCATACACGAAATGTCACGCATGTTAATTCAAATGATAGACGGGTAATGTTAATGAAAAAAAAAATCTTCTCGAAGTTCCTTTTCCCTTGAACAAGAGGAAGAGGCAACGATCGTCATGGATACCAGAAAGTGGGCGCTCAAATCTTCACATGGTTACTCCAGTCACTAACCTTGAAGCAAAATATATATAATCCCAAGAATTCAGCAAAGGAACGAACTTTGGAGACAAAAGGTAAAATTCTTTTAAATGAAAGATTATAATCAGAATATACGCGTTTCTATGAGTTCTACGGAAATCCATTCTGTATTCATTTTTGTGGGCTTGAAAGCTCTCAACGCAGATTCTTTGGCATTAAAAGTCATTTGGATACCTTTGTCAACTGAAAATAATATATAGGGAAAGATATCATTCGGTTCATCCGAATAGTTTCTTTGTAAAGTAGTGCATCATAAATCTAGTGGGGAAAAAACTACGAAATTGTTAAATTAAAAAATTGTGGCCGTTTTTGATTTGTTGTTATTTGATATTCCTTTTTACTTTGTGTACTTTCAACTGGGTTCGTTTGGTGCTTACTTATTGGTGCCTTCCTGTTTACTTCTACTAATTCTACTTCCACTTCCAAGCTGACTTTATTCTCATTGGCTTGCGGGTAAATCTTAGGCTATATAAGCCGTGTTTTTGTTGTTTTGTCTGCTTCATTTGGATGTTTTTGCATCTGGAAGCTCCAATATCGGATTGAAAAAGGGATTCCAAGCAATCCCGAAACACATGTCTGCATTTTAATGCTTATTTGTGCTATAAATGATAAGTATATTTTTAACTTTACTTGTGCACAAAGCTCCTTTCAGTAATTTACTAATTTACGAAATTGTTACTAAATTTTATTTTTTCAATCCTGTCCTGTCCTAAATTAGTGTTTTAATCAAACTTCAGCGTGCTTTTCAAACTGTGTGCGTGTTTGTTTTATCTAAACGTATGAAATAATTTATTCGGTTGTAATAAATATTTTAAGAACATATTATTGTTTGTATATAACCGCTTCCTTACTATGCAGGAAAAGAATAAGAAAAAAGAATTGTTGTCACTTTTGACTTTGAAAATGCTAATTAACCGACTTCACAAAGGCAGGAGGTTATGCATTCATATTGTATGTATGTCGTTTTTTTTTTTTGTTTGTTTGTCCACTCATAACTTCTCCCCGGATGAACCGATTTTCATGATTCTTTTTTTATTCGATCGAGGGTGGTTTCCCATAGGTCCCGTACTTTCCTTTGACCAAATTCGATAATTAGAAAAAAAAGTTATGGGCAGAAATGCAGTATTTTTTTCGTTTTTTCATCCATAACTTTTGACTAAGTGAACCGATTTTGATGACTTTTTCTTTAATCGATAGAGGGTCGTCTAACTCAAATATTGCAAATCAATTTGACTATATTTGTTTTTTAGAAAAAACGTTTACGGGTGAAAAATAACTATTTTTTATTTTAATTGGAAAGGCTTGGCTTGATTCTTCTTTGTTGGGAAATCTATTAATAAATATAAAAGTCATTGTTAAAAACATATTTGTTGTCATGGGCTATAATATTAAAAGAAATTACAGCAAGAGTTTGACTGAAGGCTTCTCTGTGGCAAAAATTAATTCAATCAATTTGTTTCCTAAAATCACCTTCAAAAGGGAATTTATCATGCAATAGTTTTTAGTTCCATTAATTCAAAGAAGTTTTGCCCTTTGATATGGATTTTTTTTAAAAATAGAGTATTTATATAAAAAATGTATTTACACTAAAAAGAATAAAATAAAATAATTTTTATAAAAAAAAAACAGAACTGACTTCAAATTATAAATTGCGCTAAAAAGTGAAAAATAAATTCATTCTTTAAACAACATCGATGGGACTTTTAAACATAGTTTTAGAAGTCGGTGCAAAATTATAAGTCTAATTACCATTATACCATTTGCTACTTCATATTGGAACTGTTGCTAATTCTGCGAATATATATATATATTTGTAATTGATTCATGATTACAAAAGATTTTATCTTTCCTAATTTTGTACCGACTTCTAAAACTAAGTTTAAAAGTCCCATCGATATTGTTTAAAGAATGAATTTATTTTTCACTTTTTAGCGCAATTTATAATTTGAAGTCGGTTCTGTTTTTTTTTTTATAAAAATTATTTTATTAAGTGATTAAAATAGTTTTAAAAACAATAATAACAATTTTCAGAGAGCTAGTAACATTCTTCTTCTTACAGTGACGTCACTATGAGATTGAACTTTAAACCTCTTGGCACTGTTTCTCGATGATGTTAAAGAACGTTCTACTTTTTAACCACTTTTTTTTTAATAATTATGTTTATCTCAAATTTCATTAAACTACGATGTAATAATGGTGCCAAATGCTGATCAATCTCCCCTCCACCCTTTTTTTTCTGAAAATTTATATCTTACGCAGACAGCATGTTTGTACCATTCGACAAAAGATCACGTTGTCTAGCTTCGTTCTGACCATATGGTTTTTGACACCCACGATTGAAGAATATAGAAATCGTGTCTATCTTATCCTGAGAATTTGATAGCAGTAAGCGTCAGATTATAAATGAACAATATACTTCTCTAAAAAAGTAGTGGTGTTTTAATTTGTTTAAGGACTGATAAAAATAGAATATTGGCATTTTTTCCTTAAAGTAAAAAATACAATCGTTCTAAGTAATTTTATCGCTTGCATTATTAGCTATTCTCTAGCTTCTAGTCAAGTTCTGGGGCTAACAACATATAATTTTGGAAGGAAAATAGACTACCCACTACCGATATCAATATTCGATTTTTCACTTTTTTTTACAGTTTGTCTAGCGCTCGTACTTTGATCACGATCCGCACCGATGAATGCGGAGTTTGTCCAAAGAGGTAATTCTCACAGGACTGCTCACCCTTTTTAGCCTATTAAGTGAAACAATGAGTGATGAATGGAAAGTTTAGTTTCCATGGTTACCTCACGACGCTAGAAGTCAGGGGCAGTTCGAGAGTTACGGTCGCGATTATTCCTTTCGTGGTGTCCAGAAGCGAATACCTAGAGGTAAGCAACTTTTAAGCTTCCTGATGAACATTGTATGCAAATCTTCTTTAAACTTTTTCTCTCTTAATTGCCCTCATATACAAATTAAACTTTTTTAACGCTTTATAACCTCTTCTACATCAGCGCTCTTTTTCTGTGAAAAAAAGAAAATAATTTCAACTCGCGCTTCGAAAGAATTGAATAAACGTCAGAGAGTGATAAAGGAAACAAATATTTTTTCGTAAAAATGGCTTTATTTATTGAATGGAAATTTCTTTAGAAGTGTCGTCGAATATCGAGTAAATAAATGTCCGAATTGTTCTTTGTGTGAAATTTTATACTATTTTCTAAATGTATTTTCGTCACTCTGAAAGCTGCCAACACAGTCAAATAGAAATGTTGCATGCATGACAATTTAAAATTAAAATTAAATTTGGCCTTCGCCACCTATTACTACCTGCGGTTCTAGGACTCACCTTCGACAACAAAATTCTGTTAAGAATCCTCATAAATTAGAATCTTAAATGTCCTCCCTAGTTGAAGAGTAATGGGGGTGTTAAAATGCAGATGTGACATTTGTTCATTAATTTTCCAAATACAATCCTAACAAAATGTAAATGAATGTGTGTCAATTTTAAAATGTTCATTTAAATTTATCTTTCAAAACAATTAACAATATATGATTTTTTTTCCCGTTTAATCTTTTTTTTTTAAAAGTAATCTTGCAAGCTCAGACAGATGGAAAACTTTTCCCTAAACCCCCTTGAACTAAACCGGAAATAACTGCGAAGCATTGTAGAACGATTGCTACTTTTTTCAAAAGTTTCTTTGAAAATTAAAATGATTTTAAAAAATAAAAATTTAAAAAGACAACGATTCTTTCAAATATAGTCTGCCATTCTACAATCTCTTTTCCCCTTTTTTAATTTCAACTTCTGAGTTATTAGCTAGTTTCTAAATTCAAAAATGAACTTTCGATGGATTCATTTTTTTCCTTGGGAAAAAGTTTTTCAAACGGAAAAGTTTTCGCTAGGTATAAGTGGGAGGTACACTGTTAGTGCAACCTATAAGCGAACTGCAATTATCATTATTTTCCGATATCTTTGCTCGGGACCATTGAATCAATTTTGATATGTAAAAATTTATGTGTTTTGTTTATTTTACTCACATGGACTAGTTTTTATAATATTTAATTTTCAGTGTTGTTTATTCAATGATGCATGATTGTTTTTTTATACAAAGTTATCATTAACGGATAAAATTACTAAAATGAAGGACAATGAGGCAAAAAAAGTTGCAAAAATACTTTTTTCCCAGGGTTTCTTGAAACCCCCCGAAAGTCTTTGTCTGCATATTCATTTTTTTATTTATTTTTTTAAATTTTTGCTTTTTAGTAACGTTGTTTTATCCTGTGCTTTTCCGCACAAATTTACTCTATTCCAGGGGGTTCTAACCTGGAGATCGCGACTCTAGACGGGGTCACGAGGCACTTCTATGGGGTCGCCATAAATTTTCAAATTTTAAAAAGTCAAAAAACGTTCCCTACATAGAAAAATATGATTCTTTTCTTGACTAAATAAAATTTTGGGTATTATTTTGTGCTAAATTAAATTTACAAAGAAGTTGTCAAAGTAAACTTGACAATTTTCGTCACATCCGAGCGGAAAAAAACCCTCATCAAAAATATTTGAAAAAAAAAAAATGTATGAAAAATATTCAAATAATAAAGAAAAAAATATTCAAATAATTTACGGAAAATTTTAAATTATTTGCAGAAATATTCAAAAAAAAAAGCATTGTCCCTTTTATTTAGAAAATCAATTTTTGCTTGAATCTTTGCCATTACTTCTTGAGAGCAGTAACGCGTAAAGAAAAATCGTTTTAATTCAACCATCCACTTTGTTTGGATTACAACCAAAACCTAATCAGCCTACTTCCTAATTTTGGTTTCCCCGTGTATAACCAAATTCACCTCCTTTCCAAATATTATATTTTCAGTTAGAGTGGTCACAAAGTCTTTTCAAAGCTTTTTCTTTTCAATTTCACCGTAAATTTGTTTAAATTTTCAGTCCTTGGACAGTATAAAATAATCACATTTACAGTGGGGTTGTATTCAGAAACACTGACCTATCGTTTTTGTTTCAAAATACTTTTCTTGCGGAAAAGTGCGTGTGTACACAGAAGGGGTCGCGAGGTTTCTCAGTTGTTAAAAAATGGGGACGCGGCGGAAAAGAGGTTGGCAACCCAGTTATACAAATACAAAAGTGACGACCAGCAAAAAGGCACAGGGCCCAGCTAGGTTGGCCCTAGTAATTTTAAAGTCCTTCCCAAAGAACATCAAGAGCTTTCTTAAAAGTTTTTACCCCACTGGGAACAGTCGCTTCCGATAAACTATTCCAACTGCCTATTTAACCCTATTGAAGTAGCATTTTTCCTAATTTCAAGATTAGCCTGAGATTTGAAAAGCTTAAAACAATGACCCCATTTATTTTGAAAAGAAGTTTTAAAAAACTTTAATCATGTCCCCCCCTTTTAACTCTCCTTTGCTCAAGACTATACATATTGAGCCTTTTAAGGGCCCAACCTCATAATCTAAGTTTAAAGACCACTTAAAGGGATTTCTGGTAGCGGTGGGCGTTATATTCATTTCTTTATTCTCATTAATTTATAAACTTTAAACGGAAACCAAGCAGTTTAGCTCACTTTTCGCTTATTACACTCATTTTTAAATTTCGGATAGTATGATTTGATATAGTACCTTTTTTCTTCTGATGTGATAAGAGTGGTTCATACGACTTTTTGCTTTTTTTGATTTTTTTTTTTTTTTTTTTAAATTCAGAAAGAATAAAAAAAATGAAAATTTAAAAGAAAAATTGTTTTCCAATTGTTTGGGAAATTTCCCCACACATAATTCACCTTGGATAAACTTCATAGAAACATAAATTTAAAAGTATCAAAAAAACAATTCGCAAGAACTTTGGTAGGGTTTTCTTTTTTTTTCTTTTTTAGTTCTCAAATTGTCTTTCAAATATCGATACATGTTTTCCCTTTTTTTATTTTCAGCAAATCATTGAAGATGAATTTTTCTGGAGTTGACAAAAGCTTGGATTATTACTCGTCTTACGATGACCAAGTCATAGCTGAGAAGGACTTTCAAGATGTAACCGTTCAGAAGTTGATAGAAACCGTTCTGATTTTGATGCTTTTGTGCTACAACGACAATTAGCAACTTACTGACAATTTTTTCCATGCTGAGTATTCGTAAAAACGAGGTTCTGGACTTCTACATTTTATCAATTTCTGTTGCAAATGTTTTGGTGTCTACCCTTGTCATCCCTTTCTTTTTTCGCTTCGAGGTCAAACATGTTCGGTTGCTTTGGATACATATTTTGTAGCGTTAGTGGATATCTTCACGTTAGTCTGGCAGCGGTGTGCATGTATAATTTCATGTGGATGTCAGTGGATCGCTATTTGATCGTCAGAAAACCTCTTCGGTATGACGTCATCCAGACACGGACGAGATGCAAATGTTGGATACTATTTACCTGGGTGATGGCAACATGTCTTTGCTGCCCGCCACTGTTAGGAAATTCAAAAGGTCATTTCTACGAGGAAAATTTCATGTGCCTTTTGAATGTGAAGAGTATGCTGCCTTACAGCATAACTCTCGGATGTTTGGTCCTCGCACCAAGCGTTTTAACCATCTGCTACACTTATTGCTACATTTTCACAGCTGCAAAATTAGCAACTAAAGAAGATTTGAGCCGTCATCATTCTGACCACGTGTCAACATTTATCATAACGTTCTCATTCATTGTCCTGTGGATGCCTTGGGGAATTCTTAGACTCATGGAAAATATTGCCAGCAGATCTCTGGCAGGTCCGGCCATTCGATTTTGGTTTCTTTTTCTTGGAGAACTACATGCATCTATCACTCCGTTGACTTTATTGTCAACTTGTCATCGATGCCATGTGGGACTAAAAATGATGTGCAGTTTCTGCTTCAAGTCACCTTCCAGTGTTCCAGTATAATATATTTTTCGTGCTTTAACCACTTATTACTTTCTACTGCATTTCTGCTTCAGCTGCATAGGGAACCATTGAAGATCTAAATCGTAATCATTTCAATAACGCTACAAATTTAACATTTTAATCATTACTACCTGTTATCATATTAACAGGAATAGTTCTAATTTGGTTAATGATTCTTCCTCAACTCCTTATTTTTCACAGGTCTGGCATAAGTTCCTTTAATTTGTTGTTCTTTCTTGGTTTTCTTGTTAGTTTTCCTTTTTTTGTGTCAATTTTTTTTTCTCTCCCCCCCCCCTCCCCCTCTTTTGCATGTGTACTTTGTTTTGCTTTTTGTTTTGGTATTTTCTGTACTTATTTTATTTCCATTTTATTCTTTGTATTTTATTTTATTTTTTTGCAATTTTCATGTATTTTCACATTTTTATGCACGCTGTTGTCTTTTTCTTTGTTTTTATTGATATTCCTTTTTACTTTCTGTACTTCCAACTACATTCGTTTGTTGCTCTCTTATTGGTGCCTTTAATACTACTTCTACTTCCACTTCACACTGCCTTTATTCTCATTGGTTTACAGTTAATTCTTAGGCTATATAAGCTTTGTTTTTGTTGTTCTGTCTGCTTCATTTGGATGTTTTGCATCTAGAAGCTCCCTGTCGCATTGAAAAAGGGATTCCAAGCGATCCCGAAACATATGTCTGCGTTTTAATGCTCATTTGTGCTTTAATTTAACGTGAAATTTTATTTCTATTACGTCAGCGTTTCTCAACCTTTGAGTGTTCGCGGCCCAATTTTCTATCATAATTTTCATCGCGCCCCCCTTACCATAAAATGTATACTACAATAATGTATATCAGTACTGATTCTGTTCTTAATTATTTTTAACAAACTGACAAAACAAGAGTAAAAACAAGTAATTTTAGTAATAAAATTAATTTAGTAATAAATAAATTTATATTAATAATAATAATATATAATAATACATAAATTTATATTTGAATTTTGGGCAGGAGCAGAGGATGATTTTTCTACACTAAACACAAGGGCATTTCGCGTTCTATTACCATTTTCAACATCCTCAACAACTTTTGTGAAACTGGATTTTCTGCTGTGGTTTCTTTGAAGACAAACTATAGATCTCGGCCAAATATAGAAACAGCTGAGGGAGGCAATTTCCAATACATTAAGCCTTCCTTCGAAAAACTTTGCTTTGAAAGACAAGCATATGGAAGTTACTAATAATTATTAAATTTGTTTTTAATTTAGTATGTTTTGATTAAGAAAGTTTTAATTTAGTAATTTGTTTTACTTTAATAAGTTATTAAATATGTCGAAATGTATTTTGCTTTCTATGTGTATGTGGGTTTTCCTTTCAGTCAGTTAATCAATTTTTTTAAGTAATCTTTTCTCTTGGATATTCTCGCGCCCCACTAGGGGGGCGCGCCCCACAGGTTGAGAATCGCTGCATTACGTTATATCTTTATTATCCTCGGGTAAATTTAAGATCAAGAAGTTCCCTTTAAGGTTAATTTTTGATGAATGAAACATAAATTCTCCAAAAAAAAAAACCTCTTGGTGTTTTATTGTGATTATCTATTGTGTTTTAATTACTATATCATTATAATACAGACACTACAATAATGTTTCAAATTAGTTAAGGAAGAAAAAAGAACCAAAAATTTATTTCATTTAGGTACTAAATTTTGAAAATTGAAATGTTGCTATCCATCACTGTCAGTGATTTATATCGCGTTAGTTATGCAATAAGAAAATAAGAATGAATTATTTTTTTTCTTGCAAAAAAAAAAACTCAATAACAACTACCTGATAAAAATTAGGGATTTTTAGAACTTTGAGGAAGATCATTGTCTTCTGTTGCTGGGCAAAGGTTCTGTTACAGCCCCAAAATTTGGAATCAAAGACCTATTCACAACCATTTTTGTTTTTTTCGTCATTGAATGCTAATATCTACATTGACTCGTTTCTACTAACTTGGAAATACCTAAAATAAAGCAACATAAAATATGTAGTCAACATTAGAAAATGTATCTTAGAATTTACGCTACAACTGCTAAATTGCCTGAAATTTCTGCTCACAAATTATCCAATGTTTTATCTTTTGAACGACAGCATTGTATTCATCAAAAATTGAAATATACTTCATAATTTCTACTTCAAGTCACCCCTTGACATTTTAGTGTGATTTTTTAAAGATTATACCATATAATTGTGTTTATGACGTTGTACATTCTTTATTGTCAACTTGTCATCGAAGTCAGTGCCTTGTAGAGCTGAAAATGATGTACTGCTTCCGCTTCAAATGCAAATCACTTTCCGATTTTTCACTGTGACATTCTTTTCTTTGATGAAAACTAATTTTAATTATGTTATGCTTAATTTAAAGCACAAATGAGCAAAAAAATGCAGACATATGTTTCGGGATTGCTTGGAATCCCTTTTTCAATGCGACAGGGAGCTTCTAGATGCAAATCATCCAAATTAAGCAGACAGAACAAGAAAAACAAAGCTTATATAGCCTAAGAATTATCTGTAAACCAATGAGAATAAAGGCAGCGTGAAGTGGAAGTAGAAGTAGCAGGAAGACACCAATAAGAGAGCAACAAACGAATCCAGTTGAAAGTACAGGAAGTAAAAAGGAATATCAATAAAAATAAAGCAAAAAAGACGACAGCATGCATAAAAATTGCAAAAATAATAAAATAAAGTACAAAGAATAAAATTGAAATAAAAATAAGTACAGAAACTACCAAAACAAAATGCAAAACAAAGTACACATGTAAAGGAGGGGGGGGGGAGAAGGGGGGAAGGAGAAAAATAGACACAAAAAAGGAAAACAACAAGAAAACCTAGAAAGAACAACAAATTAAAGAAATTTATGCCAGACCTGTGAAAAATAAGGAGTTGAGGAACAATCATTAACCAAATTAGAACTATTCCTGTTAATATGATAAGCTTCCCAAAAGTCAAGCTCTAAAGGGGAAGAACATTTTTGAATAATTTTACCAGAATTGAAATCAAAAAAGAGTGGTTGGAATTCCAACAATGTTGAGCAATGCTAGACTTATTTAACTCTTGCTTTCGTACATAACCTTTATGCTCATTTAAGCGAACTTTGGTTAATGATTGTTCCTCAACTCCTTATTTTTCACAGGTCTGGCATAAATTTCTTTAATTTGTTGTTCTTTCTAGGTTTTCTTGTTGTTTTCCTTTTTTGTGTCTATTTTTCTCCTTCCCCCCTTCTCCCCCCCCCCTCCTTTACATGTGTACTTTGTTTTGCATTTTGTTTTGGTAGTTTCTGTACTTATTTTTATTTCAATTTTATTCTTTGTACTTTATTTTATTATTTTTGCAATTTTTATGCATGCTGTCGTCTTTTTTGCTTTATTTTTATTGATATTCCTTTTTACTTCCTGTACTTTCAACTGGATTCGTTTGTTGCTCTCTTATTGGTGTCTTCCTGCTACTTCTACTTCCACTTCACGCTGCCTTTATTCTCATTGGTTTACAGATAATTCTTAGGCTATATAAGCTTTGTTTTTCTTGTTCTGTCTGCTTAATTTGGATGATTTGCATCTAGAAGCTCCCTGTCGCATTGAAAAAGGGATTCCAAGCAATCCCGAAACATATGTCTGCATTTTTTTGCTCATTTGTGCTTTAAATTAACGTGTAATTTTATTATTATTGTTTACTTGCACAAAGTTAAATTATTTTTATTATATGTTATGCTTGTCTAAAAGTAGATTAGACATTTTCTCCTTCTGATATCCCCCCCCCCCCCCCCCCTCTGTGATGATTTGTTATTGATTCATGTTTTTTTTATTCATAAAGCTCTAAAAGAAGTATGAGCTCACAAACATTAATGGTGCTATGCCATAAAGAATAATTTCGTTTAAAATAAATATTTTTTTCAAAAGAAATGTATCCGTGAACATTTATTTTTTGTTGATTTTTTTTTCTGATCATTTTAAATGACACGCGTAGTTTCAAATAAATGAAGATTATATCTTAAATAAATATTCTGTTCTGATCTGCTTACATAACGGCAAATAACAACATGTATATAGCTGCTACGCATCCAAGTGTCTAGGCGTTGTGGAATATAAAATACGCCATATTTTTTATATTCTTATCTTTTTTTATTTATTTTAAGAACTAGTACTTTATTGAGCACGTTTACTTCCGCAGCTATTTTTTAAACGACTTATTAGATCATCATCATAAAAAACGCACATATTTTGATATCATCTGTTTCTTCATCATTTTCATGAGTTTTGTAAAATGTGGTAACCAAGTCATCGTTTTCCCCTTTTTGCATCTCAATTTAAACATAGGAATACACTGGCACTTGACAGTTCTTTGACTCTTATGCAGAGCGGGGTTAAAGCGAAAAACATGCGGCGGTAAATTTTTGTGGGTATTATATTTGTACCTCAGGACCAGATTAACGAAGTCCAAAATTGGCGATTTCCATATCCTGTTCAATTGCACGAAAATTAACCAACAAGTGACAAATCATACAATTTTCTGAATGTTAACAATCATGTTTTGTAGCATAATTCATATAACTGCTTTGTTGTTACTAGGCAACGAAATCTTTCTTTTCAATTTTACGATCAGTTTCTAAAGTAATGAAAATGTGACTTACGCTAGTCTAGCATTGAGGTACAGATATGCATCGGGATAATTGATAATGTGAAATAATCGGCTAATATGGAGTACTAAAATTTCTCTCTTATTAAGTACTGGTGTTAAAAGGTAATTTTATAAACTACTTCTAAATCCACACATGATGCTCGTTGGCATTTTCGTTCAGTTGCCAGCTTTAACATGTTTACTGTGAAGGGATATTTGTCTTCGAGTTAAAAAAAAATACCAAAATAAGTCTTTAAAAATCTGCATTAGTTATTAAAAGTTTCCCTTGGTGTGTTATCATTATTGCAATATTTCTAAATATCTCATTGAGTTGTAGTCGCATATAATAATAAATCAAAATACTTTTATTCGTTCCATAAGAGCTTTTTCTTGACAAAGGTAGTACATTTTCTTTACTTCCCATTTCCTATTCCATATTACCCGACAATTTCATATTACCCTCAAATGATTTTTCTTTTGGTCCAGGCAGATGTCCGGACAGGCGCGCAGACGTTCAGGTTTTAATAATACAGATAGATATTTTATATGTAAATACACATACATACCTGTGTATATATACATGTATATTTGATTTGGGAACCCCTGTGGAGAATGACTGCTACTTGTATTTACTTTTCATTGAATCTAAACAAGAGTATTAGCAGTGCAGTTCAACTTTACGATTCTGTTTCATTATTTTATTTACCGCGAAATTGTTGCGGTGCAAAGCTATCAAAAAATGTATCTTACGTGTTCGGCGAATACTACTAAAGCGTGGAAAGTGGGAGCGATTTCGAACACAAAACCTGTGTTCTTCCAAAAGTTTTCGATGTTTCCTTCATTGCCAGCATAGAAAAATATCGGACCTTTTCCATTCCACCATGTATCTGAAAAAATGAGCATGACATACTGTGAAAATTTCATTGAAATTCTTTGAGATACAAATCGAACATTTTAAATAATTTAGAAATAAATAAAAAATGGAATAATAATAATAAATAAAAGTTCAAAGCAATTCGACTTGTATTTAAAAGAAGGTTTTAGGATGCTATAGCGATGTTAATAGTGGACCCCGCTTATTGTGATCATATCGAGACGACATTTGATGACAATAACCGAGTGATAATAATAAACGATAAAATTTTATTGCTAAAAAAATCCGTACTTTTGCACATTTACAAATAAATGCACTGTCGATTTTCGCAAACAATGTTACCTTACATGTTGTTGAAATAAAAACGTGTTGTTGAAAAGATATTTAGTGAAAACATAATTGTAACACGAAAAATATAATAAGAAGCAGTAAATTTTTGTCTTAGAAAGAAAAGCAATTACTCATTGTTGATTTTCTGCTAATTTTACGAATTCGACGTCTTTTTTCTGCACACATCGACGCAAAATTTGAAGTGCCTTTGTCATCTGAGCAGAATGGTCAGTAAATACCTTTTACAGTAATAATTATTGCAGTAAATACCTTTTCTGACAAGTAATTTCAGAATATAATTTACAAACAGGACAAAATAGTTTATTTTTCCTTAGTTTTTGCTGATTTATAAGAAAAGTAATCTCTGTAGCTTGATAACAATAAACGAAGTTTTAATTACAAAACTGATGATTTTTCAATGTATTTTTATACAAGCGGACTGGACTTGGCGATTTTGGTCACATTAAACGACTGATAACGTTAACCGTGATCACATAAAACAGTGTCCACTAATAAAAAAATGTGAGAAGACATCTTGAAATAAAATTATTATTACTGTAAAACTCGTGCTCACAGATAGTGAGGAGGAGTTTTAGTCTTCTCTAAGACGGAGTTTTTAACCCCTTGAAGCACGAGTTTTTTTTTTTTTTTTTCGGAAAAACTGCTGAAAAATGATCGAGTATTTATTTTGCCAGAAAATGAATATATAGGTATAGTATAAATTGTTTCTGGCAAGTTCAGTTGTAGGGATGACTAGAGAGCGGAGGGTAGGGTAAAAGTTGTATTAAAAAATATTTTCAAATAAAATGCAAACGGATTTTAGACGGGCATTAGAAATAAAATAATGCGAGATACAAAATCGCCCGTGTGAGACACGGGCATGTGCAGATTTGCCGGTAACTTTCGCCCGTGCC
Source organism: Octonoba sinensis (assembly GCA_038502835.1). Taxonomy (NCBI): domain Eukaryota; kingdom Metazoa; phylum Arthropoda; class Arachnida; order Araneae; family Uloboridae; genus Octonoba; species Octonoba sinensis. The sequence continues at coordinate 127,490,731 of CM076599.1, forward strand.
AGACACGGGCAAATGCGTTAAGGGGTTAATTTCCCGTCACCAAAGCATTGAGCTTAAAAAAAAAAAAAACTGTTTTGCGGACTCCCCTCTATTACGGACAAATATTTTTGTCCCTCTGGTGTTCGCTATAGAGGGGTTTTACTGCATTATTATTATTTTTATCATTACAGAAAAAATACTTTTTTAAACGACTGTGAGATCGTAAGGAAAATATGAAAAGACATTTACAGTAAAACTCCTCTATAGCGGACACCAACGAGACCAAAAATTTTTTCCCGTAAATTTTTTCCCCGGTGTGCATTTAAGATTGCTGAGCAATTGTGTACCTAGGCAAAAATAGACTTGATTGCTATCAGGAAGATAGATAATAAAAAGAGAAAAAGCAAGTTCATTGTATGTGACCATTCTTTAAAAGCTTTATCTTTCACAGCTTTTAAATAATAAGAACAAAATCTGATTGTTCAAAAAGCACTTTCAAGAAAGAAATCTTATCACTCTCAAGTATTACATAATTTAATCCTTTCTGTTTATATCACATCAAGCAGTCTTGTTTTCTTATCGTGATTCTTTGACCAGCAATTGTTTACCTGGGAATAACACAAGATCGAAATGTCCTCCAAAATATTTTTAACCCATTAATTTCTGAGGGATTGCCGACAATGGGCAAAAGTCAATCTCAAAAATTACAAACAATCTCAAAAATTTCAACCCTAAAACACAATTTTCTGTACAATTTTTCATCCGAACTTATGTTTGAATTTTATGTTGTGTTCGTTTGTACTTTTCATATACAGTTGAACTCGCTTAATACGAAATGCCGAAAATTCGCGAATTTGTTCGTAACAACCGTGAATAAGTGAAATTTAAAAAAAAAGAAGTATTAGAACTGCATGTTTATATTTAAAATTAATTACTACTATTTATAATAAAAAGTAAAATAAATAGTGAAAACAAGGGGTTTATTTTTACTAATATACACTTTTAAAATATGAGTATATCAAATGAGCCTATGATGATCTACAATGTGCCTTTTTTCCCCAATTGCACATTAAAATTGGTTTATCGAAATATTTGTAAAAGCTCTAGACAGAGAAGGAGTGGCTTTCTTGCATTTCAGAACAAATTCAAAAATTTAAGTGTAGCTATACTACTAGAATGCCGTGCTGAGCACAATTATTGTATGTGTTGAGATCAGAGTGATGATAAAAGTTTTCCAGCTTCGAATACTTCATTCAGATACCACTTTTCCATCATTTTCGTTTTAAGTATTTCATAATCAGATATAAACAAAAAACATTTCATTTATGTAAAATAAAAAACCGCCGGGTGAAAATAAGCAGATATGACTTTTATACTTAGCATGGCAAACAGACATCACAAAAAAAAAAAAAAAAAAAAGGGTCAGGATGATCATTGCTTTCAGGACGATCATTGTACTAGTTGTTTCCCTTTCTTACAGTACAGCAGAGGTATAAGCCAGTTAGCTGATTTTCTGATTCATGAACCGGAAATTGCTGTCCCATTTAAAGCTTAACTTTTGAATCGCGCTAAATTTAATACCATTTCCAATTAATAGTAAAGTGGAAAATATAAAAGGAAGTTGAACCAAAGTGGGAAGTACATTTACATTCTCATAGTGAAAATGTTTTTTTTTCCTCAGCATCTACAAAATTCTTGTCACCTTGAGAACTTCTTTCAGGAACTTATTCAGTAATGAGATGATTGTCTGTTTTTATTCAGATTCACAGAAATGTTTTCTAAATCAGTAATGGGATGTTGATGCCAAAAGGCTGCGACAAAACTCTTATAATCTAAGACCAAAATATTCACCGCGCAAGTTTTCTTTCTTTTTTTTTTCTTTGTACTTTTCAGATTAATGGACGAGATAAACAGTGGTTTAACCGTCTATTAGTGACATACTTGTTGTAATACCATCAGCATTTTTTTCTTCAGACAATCAAATTTTAAATAAGGCACTACCGAGATATTTACTAAAAATTTCCATTCAAAATCTATTTTTGATAATACCTTGTGTTGCTGTCATTATTTTAAAGTTGCTTTTTCCTATCAATCACTTCTACTTATACATCATATGTGGATGTTTTCTCAAACGATCAAATTCATTTCCTTAACTAATACTTTTTTTAAATAGCGATCTTGGGTGCATTAATGACTTATTCAACTGCCTTCAAAATATCCCTCCTTTTTCAGCTTGCTGAATATTACAAACTACGAGAAAAAAAAGTTAGAAACTCACTAAAGTTAACTTATTAAAAGTGCTCTTCGACACAGAGAAAAAACAATGTTTAAAATTTATGTCCTAATTTCTCACTCATGGCCAAGCGGTAACGTATTTGAGCTGTAAACCAGAAAGTCGTGGGCTTTAATTTCGGCGTTAGAGTCGATACTTTGCAAAACGTGGAGTGAGGTGGCTGTTGAGTCTCACACCGAGTCGCTTGATAGTTTTCTACTATTCAATACCCAAAATGCAGGGCAGCCGGTTTTAGAAATTCATCAAAAAGATAATTTACCCCCCAAATTTTCAAATCAAGAAGGTAAATTTCATCTGGCGAATGGCGCAATATAGTCTGTTGATATTCTTAAACAATAAAACACTAAACAAACTAACTTAGTTCACTAATGGAGTTTCATTTGCTGGATGTCATTCATTCTTAGATTAGAAATAATTTCGTAATTAATTAACCCTTTTGCAGCATTGAAATTTAAGTATAAAAAATAGTTTATGTTAATACTGACATACTAAAGAACTGTGCTATGAGTTAAAAGTTTTTCACTTTCCTGTTTACCCGGAAACCTCTTAGTACAATATGTCTTAATCGTCTTGAATAATAAATTGTTGCCAAGCTCTTTAGCCCTATTTTTTTCCTAATGCCTGCCGAACCCTGAAAACATATTTTAAAAAAGAAAACCCTGTCAAAATTGGGATTTATATATCCAGTAGGGGGTAAACTAAACGTTGGGACGCATAAATCTATCATTCGGGGTGAAAGAGTTGAAATGGATGATAAAAAATTTTACTAATCAAAATACCAGTCATCATTAATACGTTGCAGTAGTATTTTCTTTTTGTCTCATATAAAGTTATTCTAACCGCATTCCAACACCATTTCGGTCGCAAATTTTTAATGCTTTCTGTTTGCTATATAAACAGACGTGGTATTTTGATTTCAAAAAAACCTATTAAAAAGGTTTAAAACTTGTAGTTCGTCACTAATAAATAAAAAAATGTAAGGAGATGGAAACCATTTTTTCATTTAAACTTTAACTTACCATTGTACAAATACCGTTGCTTATAGGTTCGATTTCCATATGATTCAAAATTAAAGTGATCCAACTTCTGATCGAAATATGCTTCTTTATACTCTTGTCCAAAACAATTCGAGAAGAGAAGCAGAAAAGCACAGCAACAAAATGAAAACATTGTGTCGTGCCAGCTGAATTGCCTTCCACAATTGTGTCTCAATGTATCTCGAATGGCGAGTAAATAGTCGATTGGCAATCAGAAACTTTTTTTTACATGGTGATAATGAGTGAGATTACAAAATCTGAGATATTGAGCGTAATATTTTTAGCAAACGCAGGGGATATTACAGAAAGCGGAACTTCTTTTCCTAAATTACCTGAAGCCGATATGTTCAAAGTTTACCCGTAACCGTACACATAAAGAATCATTGGGAGAGAAACTGGAATTCTAAATATGCTGGTGTTCACTAAGCACATTAAGATAGTCCGACGTTATCTCATGCATTAAAGTGGTTTAGCGTAAAAATTTTACTGATATTGTGATGAATTTTGGATATGGTTATTAAAATTAAATATTTCATTCGCCATGAAAGAATACCTTTCCTATAAACTTGTAGTTTCCACTCTTTATGCCTAAATATTATGGTTTCAAATTATAGAATATAGGTAGTAATCAAATTGGTGACTCATTATTCATTCTGAGGTAAAATTTTAATATACTGTCGGTCTGTTTTAAAGACGCACTTACTTGCAATTGCAACAAATGAATATTTTTTCTCCGAGGGAAAATTTTATATTTGTTCCTTAACCTCTTCAGTCCCCAGAACTAAGCACAAACGAGTTTGACTCAATTTTTTGGTTCTCTGATTTAAAAAAGGATTACAAAACAAAATAACTATAAAAAAATGTGTTTTTAATTTTAATTAATAATTAGTTTAAATAATAATTAATGCCCAATTTCCATTTTTAAAACGAAGTAAACTATCTGTTGATTAATTTAAAAAACAATTCGGTGTTTTAGCTTTCAAATTGCACAAACAGTAGTTAATAAACAGTATTTTAAAATGTACCCAATTGGGTACACTTGGAATGAAGAGTTTAATATAATTCTTGTCACTTTTAATAGAAGTTGTGAGTACTGTTCTCTAGACCACGGTTTCCTAACAGGTGGTAGTGGACCAAAGGTGGTCCGTGAAAGCCTCGGTGGTGGTCCGCGGAAAAATATGATGACTACTTATATATTAAAAAAAATATATTTTTCAGTGCATAAATCAGAATTATGATTTTCGTTGAACAAGATTGCATAAATACATTCGTAACATTACATAAAAATCTCAAAAAAATTATTAATTTAAAAATAATACCATCTAATGCGCATACATGACTACCCACTCTTTTTTAACTTGTTTAAGGTTTACGGGTTCAATATTCTATTTTCTGAATTTTTTGTGTAAACTTTAACATTAGCACGGACAATTTAAGGCTCTTTTTAAACGTTGCATTTTATCTTACCGCAATCCATTACATCAATATATGCGGATACAAATTTGGATGTATGCATTTTCATTACTTCCTTTATTCACCGCTTTCTTCATCAAATGAAACGTTGAATATTTCATGATATCGTGGCATTCTTTCCCAATTAAAAAAAACGCACACAAATTTTAAAAGCATTAAGTTAAAACGATATTTGATGTTTGGTGTTTTCTAACAAGTTAATTTAAAAATTAACTTATCAACTAATAATTCCTAAATGTAAAGATTACTATGAATTTGAAATAATCTTAGCCGTGGTGGAGTCATGCATAAGGAATTAAAATCTTTGAATTGACATTGCCACGGATTTTCGTGGAGCTACATTTAATTTTTAGACTGCATTTGAACGCTTTTTTTGGAAATTATTTTTGAGAAATAAAAATAATCTTCTCCCTGTCCGTGAGCATGTGTAATGTAAAACAAAACATTCCTCATTCATTCATGTAAAGTATTTTCTTTATTTAGGTTACATTCGTCTTAATTTTCTCGGTAACACAATCATACAAAAATGTCTGCTGTGATCAAGGGACACGTGAGATATTTTCAGAGTATAAAATTAAGACTCAAACATATGCAAATCATTTCGTTCCAAATTTTCATGGCGTTGTCGACGGTAAAATTCAGACAGCCATTCTGATATTTTCCTGGCGTGGAATTTTCTAGCGTCAATGACAGATGGGGGATCCTTTGCATTACTACCCCTGCAGAAACAAAACAATTTCTTTATTAATAACAACGTGTGGAATCATAACTGCTGAAAAATATATACAGTGTACGCCGCGTAACGTGATCACATTCGGACGAATATGATTTGATAACATTAACATAATGATTACAGTAAGCGATAAAAGTTTAATGCTGGAAAAATGCAAGCTTTTTTTTTTTTTTTTTGAAGTTCCACAGACAACGGTTATGTTCATGTTGTTGAATGAAATGAATGTTTTTTACGAAAAAATAACAGTAACAAGAAAAATATAAGGATAAATAAATTATTGGCGTGAAAATTTAAAAAGAACAAGAAGTTCCGTCTAGAACTATACGAGCCTACTTTCCCCTATACACCAGCTTCAAATTCATAATCTAGCTATCTCTCTCTCTGTCTCGTTTAGCTTTAGTTCTTAATTGCTTCAAATATACCTTTTTCAACGGTTAATACATATTCATTCAATCATTTATTTATTCAGTCATTCATGTATTTATTCACTCATTTATTCATGCATTATTTTGCTTATTCATTTAATCTTTCATTAATTCAAAAATATTCTTGAAAATCCCGATCAAAAAATTTCATAGGAAAATAGGCTCTTTAGTTCTGGATGAACTTTTTATCTGTATATGTTCTACGTCATAAGAGCTTTCCGATAAAGTGTGTTCCAAGCAAATCGGCCCGTTAGATCAGGATTTATATAGAATTGAAATTTCCCCGTACGCACTATGTTAATTTTTTTTTTTTTTTTTTGAACTGTTCAAAAATGAACAAAAATTGTTCAAACCAATATTTCACGCCAAGAACTCCAGTGAGCTTGTTCATTGGAACTTGGATCTTGTACCCTGAGTTTACATAATTTGCTTCATTTTCGACCATAGGCGCTAATGTTAAAATTTTTTGAACTGTTCAAAATTGAACAAAAAATTGTTCAAATCAAATATGGAAATTAGATGTCCTCACCGAGATCTTTCGAATGCAAAAAGAATTTTTCGAATCGGACAATTCGTTCAAAAGTTATTAGGGGGGGACAGACCGACAGACCGACAGATAGACCGACAGACCGACAGACCGACAGATAGACCGACAGACCGACAGACACACTTTTTCCCCATCTCAAAACCCTACTTTCAATTTTTTTATTTTTCAATCTTTATTTAATTACTTAATTTATTTTTGACTTTACTTGATTTCTAACGATATTTTCACGATACATTAAGCCTTCTTTCATGCTTTATTATTATTTTTTTAACTTTTACGGGAAAGTAGGCTAAAAATCATCTTTTATTGATTGTCTGCTATTTTTTACGAAGCTTACAAAGCTGTTCAGCGTCGACTTTTTCCTGTACACATCGAGACAGGAATCGAAGTGCCTCCCTTAGAGCAAGCGTGAATTCCTTTCTGAACGAATTCAGAAAATTATTTACAAGTAGAAAAATAAAACAGTTCTTTTTCCATTAATTTTCGCCGATATGAGGAAAATAATTTCGGTAAATTTATAACAATAAACGAAATTTTAATTACAAAGCAAGATTATTTGTTCACGTAACATGCGTACGAGTAGTGATTTTTATAACATTAAGCAAATGATAACATTAACCGTGATTACATAAAGCGGCGTCCACTCTATATACTGTATGAATATATATTGTCTTAGTTTGGTACATAATTTCTTACGCGTTAACAAATCGTACCTCCAGTGAATAAGTGTCACAACTTAAAATTGATAGAGAAGAATTTCAAAATTTTAACCATTATTTTAAAATTTTGTCTTATTTCCAATTCACATTTACCTGAGGTTAAACAACGTTATGGATTGTTATTACCGTATGTAGGGCCGTTATTGTTTTTACTTGTATGTACAATTTGCGTGTAACAATATGGGTTATGATTATGGAATTATCTCATGATTCAGTTCCATCTATTATTATTTAATATAACGTAAAAAGTAAATAAAGACATACTATTAGTTCACGAAGAATTCTGTAGTCCTGCTTATTTAATTCTGAATTTTCTGCCATTTATACTTTTTTTTGTTCTTAAATTATGGACCTCTGGCATTGGAGGTCCGAAATGAAAAGAAATGTATGAAATTATTAGAATATCAGTCAGACATAAACAATTATACATTGAGTCATTTTGTTCTTTAATATTTATCGATATGACTTTCGAAGTTTTTCTTGCAAAATTATTTACGAGCATGACATTAAAAAAAAAAAAAAATGATTGAATTAGATGCGCTATTAAAATTTAAACGAAACATTTGCAGATACTGAAGCTACTAACTACAAAAATTGAAATATTTTATTCCTATTTCAAATGTGTTCATTAATCAAATGTTTTCAAATATTTAGAAATATGTATACGTTTTACTATCCCAATTGATGCATTTGAAATGAGAACTGATATTTAATATAATCTTGTGCATAAATTACGCATTTTTGACCAAACTCTAGTGAACATTCATCCCTAATTTTCGCTAAAATGGCCGAGTATTTTTGCAGGAAATCGTGAGTTCCAAACTATCCAACGAATTATCTTTTGTAATTTATGACATAATGGAAAATCAATAAAATTTACTAGTTTTTATCTATTTTTAGCATATTGCAAGAGAATCATGAGAAACTTGCAAGTAGCATTTTGGGCCCCTTGCCACTGCATGCTATATAAGCATGGTCTTTCATAGGCGTAACCAGGGGGGGGTTTTGGGGGTTCAAACCCCCCCCCCCCATTGGGTATGTTCTTATTTAGGCACATTTAAGCGCACAGAAAAATTTCTGACTACGGCCTTGCAAAGCACAACTTTTTTCCCCCTAAGAAAATTAAACACATATGCATATGATTTTTTTTCCTTTTCTCTGAAGGGTTGCGATCATGGCCAAAGTATGCAGCTCATAATAAAGAAGACTTTTCATCTGGTTATAAGGTTATAATCAACCTCCTTATCACCTTAGGTGGGGGGGGGGGGGGGTTAACAGCGCGCGCGCGCGAAAGGTAGCTTCAATCACCGTACCACACACAGACAGAGATCCTTTCAATCACTCCAGAGGGTTTTCTTTCCTTCTTGATGTCTTTTTTACCCAAAGGCAGCAATCTGGGAATACAATCGCACAAGTAATAAGTTTCCTGGAAAATATTCTCTGTTGTGATGGAGTCCTAAAGTCCAATTGTCCTAATGGGTTAAACCCTCAAGCCAGACAGGGATACTCATTAAGAAACTTAAAGAGCAGTTTGTATTTATTTATGACTTCCTGTCCAAAGACCCATTTTGGTAAAAAAATTTTTGTAGATGAGCCGATTGGAAAACTGATGAACTGTATTTGCATTGCATTCTCATTTACAGATGTTTCTCATCTCTTATATTTTAAATGTTTTTTTTTTCTTATTATGGTCCATCACTGATTGCATTACGACTCTGGAAATCATCCGTTCATTGTTTCCAATCTCACTGCTACGGTTTAATGCTGCATTTTAATTTACAATCAAGTATTATTTATATTTTAGCTACATTTTTAATTATTTTCGATACATAATAAGTTTGCACTCCAGCGATGGACACGTTCGTCATCCAAAAAGAAAAGAAAATTTGATTCAGACGCTTCCACTTCTGAGGTATGTTTTGATACAAATTTAACAAATTTTTTAGAAATTTATTGTGGGGATGAGCATTTTTGTAGGGGAATTTGGATTTTTTTCTCTAAAATTCGACTATTTCCCGGTTTTAATATTATGAATGCCTGGACATAGAAGATTGCTTAGCGCTAAATATTGAATTTTCTATTGCGTTTGAATTAAAAAATAAACTAAAAGATCTAGTAAGGAATGTTTAATGTTTTTGTGAATCAAGGCCGTATCCAGAGGGGAAGGGGACCCACGGGCAGCCCCCCAGAAATCTTTTGCAATGTATCATATATTCCTCCCTGAAACTTTGCTTTACATAAGTGTGTCGAAGTCTGGGCCCCCCGAAAAAAAATTATGGATACTGTCTTGGCTCCGGAGCAGGGGGAGCATGTTAATAATTAGGAAGGGCAGTGTATGCTTCAAAATCATACCCTTTATATATACATATATATAGATATATATGATTAGAAATGATGTTAATATGAATTTTTTTACATATATGATAGCTTTTTGATGTATATATAGTAGATGTATGTTTAGATCTTTGGTGAAGTTAGAGGAGTGGGTGTTTGGGGCTTCTGCAACTTAAATTTTTGTAACTGGTCTTATATCTATAATGCTTAGGATAACTCTGGAGGCAAGGGTTCGAGGGCTCTCCCCAGGAAACTTTTTGAAATCTTCCTAGCAATGCAATTTCGGGATACTTTGGTAATGTTAGAGGAAACAGAAAGGAGTTTGGTTACCCTCCCCCTCGCACTTTTTTTCAAAATAAAGTCTTATTTCTTTTAAGTTACTTTTGGTGTCGCTCGTGATAGTGTTCAGTGTCCTTTCCCTGAAAGTGTTTCTGAAAGTAAAGTGTCTTAAAAGCGTAATTTCTCTTTTCTTTCTTTTTTTAAAACTTGTGATATGAATTTTTTTGCCGATGGGGGGGGGGGGAGGGGGGGGGAAGTTGACTTGCTCCGAGGATGTAGCTTCCTCTCCCCCCCCCCCGAGAGATGCCTGAAATAAACATGGAGTACAGGTATATCTTAAGAGACAAGTATTTATGACTAGTAAATTTTCAACTCTTTTACACTTCTTTGGTGTTTAGTCTGTACATTTTTAGGGTGACCCCCCCCCCCTTTCACCAACCCTAGTTACGCCTATGATGATGTCACGCTTAGAGGGGGGGGAGGGAGGAGTTGACTTGCTCCAAGGGGGTAGTTCACCCCCCCCCCCCCCGGGAGATGCCTGAAATAAACACGGAGTATATCTTTAGAGACAAGTATTTATGACTAGTAAATTTTCAACTCTTTTACACTTCTTATTGGTGTTTAGTCTGTACATTTTTAGGGTGACCCCCCCCCTTTCACCAACTCTAGTTACGCCTATGTGGTCTTTCGATCTTTCGTAAAATAAGAAATGAGAGAAAAGCATTAGCGTAAAATATATTATTATTATTGCAGTAAAACCCCGTTAAAACGCGGGTGTCGGGGGACATGTTTGGCACCGCGTTATAATATAACCGCGATATAATGAAACTGTACCGAGGAACCATATTCACGAAATATACTCGCTCCTGTTGCACGACTTTTAGCTTTATCAATTACTCTGAACTTTTCTTCTGTTGTATAATTGTTTCTTTTCTTGTTTGCGGTCATTTTATTTGCTGTAATTGCTGTGCAAGAAGCACACTGATGACAACTGAGCGGTTACTCTATCGAGTGATAGGTTATTCAGATTAAATTTTTCTCCAAAACCATATCAACCGCAACAAAAACAACTGTGTTCTGAGAAAATGTGGGCTTAAAAATCTTGTTAAGTTATCAACATAAGATTTTGAAGGGGGAAAGATTTTAAGCAAAAAGTAGATTTGTGTGGAAGGGGAAGAACGCACTTTTCAAAGAAACAATGTTTTAAGCCTTTATACATTCTCAAGGATGTTTTGCATCTAGAAGCTCCCTGTCGCATTGAAAAAGGGATTCCAAGCAATCCCGAAACATACGTCTGCGTTTCAATGCTCATTTGTGCTTTAAATTAACATGAAATTATATTTCTATTACTGTTTATTTGCACAAAGTTAAATTATTATTATCTGACAAGAGAATATGTTAACTTTTCAAAAATTTCAAAGAATCTGAAATACAAAGGGTGGTTTGTAATGATAGAGGGTGGTTTAAACATCGGAGGACATGATAGTAACCGCGTTATATCCGATTCCGCGGTATTCTGAGGCGCGGTATTACGGGGTTTTACTGTATTATTATTATTTCCAGTTGCTGGGGCAAAAAGAGAAAGGGTGAAGGTAGATACAAAATACAAGCATGAAAAATATATTTCAATTTTGTCTGTCACAACGATTTTCTGTCACATTTAGTTTCCGCATTAAGATAAATACTTATTACCCATATTTTCTATGGTTAGACTCTTTACAATTTAAATTTATTTGGTTTATTTCGTGCTGAACTTTTTCTTTCTCTCTTTTTTCCCAAATAAATGTTTTGCCCTTTTCATCGAAATTTTTCGTTTTTTTAAAAGAAATTTGTTAAAAACCGATTTTTGTTCTTTTTTCGCAACTTCTGCTTTTAGGCAGACTTTTTCTGTTGTTGTTTGCTCAAAGTTTTGAAATAAACTATCGAAAATAAAACTAATAATGAGTGTGAAATATGAAGCACAAGCAGACAAATAAAAAAATATATAGTTGTATATTTGTTTACCTGAGGTCCAGATGATGAGCACCACCCTCAACTAAAACCGCAGACAAGGAAGCCGAGATATTTTTCAAAACCTTTATTCCAAAAATAATGATTATTTTAGATTGAAAAACAATTAACAAATATCACTATAGCAAAAGTTATACAGATTAAATATTAAATAAAGTAAAATTCACGTGCAGCCTTTCTATATAAAGCATAGAAATATTCATCCCCCTCGCTCCTGAAAGATTATTGTGTGGTTTTAACTTAATCACTTATTTTCTACATGACATATTTTGAAGCTCAATTTTTATTTTTTATTTAGTTATTTATTTATTTTTAAATTTAATTGATAAATCTTCTCCAGGACTTTGGGAAACGTTGATACATCTGAAACAAAATTATTTAATTTAAATAAACTTGATTAAAACCACGACTTAAACCACAATTTGAATTTGAAGTAACTGATTTTTCAAAAAATATATATAATATATATATATATATATATATTTAGAAAAAATGCTGTTTTAAATCAGTTGCATTTCAAAGATGAAGTAACTGATTTTTTAAAATAATATATTTAGAAAAAAATGCTGTTTTAAATCAGCTGCATTTCAAAGAGAATTTTTTAAAGAAAAAGCTCAATAATAGCAAAATTTAGAAAAGCATTGAATAGAGATTCTACTGATTCAGAAACATGCTGTGCAACAAGGTTGGTTTATGAACAGGGTCGTCAGTCCATTTGTTAACTTTCTCTGCACTCTGCACATAAGTTAAGAATAACTGATATAAAAAATTAAGTAGTTTGTGTAGTAAAATATTTAGGCATAACGAATTTGCTGGTACAAAATATAGACAAAAAAGAAATATTAGCTAGTTTGCCCGTTGAAATACAATAGTAGAATATTAATCTAGTAATCATCTTTAAAAAAGTAACTTTTTTATTATAATATTTGAAGGACACAGGGATATAATTAACATCACTGCATGGAACACGGTCACAAAGTTTAAATTGAAAAAAATGTTTTAAATCTTTTAAAAACAATCGAAACATGTTGCTTTTGTTTTAGATCTGATTCAATTAACGAATAACAACAACAAAGAATACTGGTTCTCTTTCCGAAGAGACGTTTCTAAGGAGAAAAGTCACTTTCATTTGATTAAATATTATCCTCATTTTCTCTCCCCCAATCACTGCTTAGATTTTTTTTTATTGAATTCAGAATCCTTTCAATCCAGTGCATCCCACCAGCTTATGATCTTATGATATCATTCCGTTTGAGAAATACTGCAATGAATTAACAGAAAATTAAAGACGATACTCACTCCACCTGGAGCCCAAGGATCAAGATTCCCATTGCTGAAAACAATGTTAGAGGCAGTGTTTATATCTGCAAATAAAAAACACCTTGTTAAAAAACAACCTGAAAAAAAATGTAAACAAATAATTTATCGTCGGAAAATTTTACAACCTTCCGCTAAATTTTAGAAAATTTGCTGTAACATGCTCTGACGCGTTATTTATTCGATGCATCTTATCAAAATTTTATTTTCTGTTTTTTGTTTAAGCCATTTCTTGAACGAACATATTTCATTACTAAGCAAATAAAATTTCCAAAAACGTCTATAAGATAAAAACACCGGCAGGGTGGCGTAGTGGTAAGGGACTCGCCTCGTACACCATAGTTCGCAGGATCCAACCTGGCCCAAGTCGGTGAATGTTCAAGGTGCAGAAAATCGTCAGCGCCCATGTCGTATGATTACGCGGCATCTTAAAGATAGCTTGAGTCCGTTTGGTTTGGATACTCTCGGCTAAATTGAATTCCAAGTGCAGTTTCGCCTCATTTAGAGCTCAAGCGATACCATCAAGGGGGAAACTGAGCGTCAAAATTCTCAAAGTGGTTATGGCATCCGCTACTTGAAAGAATAGATGCCGATTTCCGGGAATGCACTAGGTCTGGAAAGTTTAGTAACCATACGCAGCCGCCCATAAGATAATATATATATTGAGAGATAAGATAAAAACAACAGCCATGGGCAAAGTTTAGAAATGAAACGATCAATTGGTAGTAGATCGAACGATTTCGAAACCCTAGATGATCCTCTATTTTTTGGTTACATAAGAATATAAATTACCTTCTCCCCAAAAGAGTACATCCAGCCAATCCCGTCTAGGCAACACTTTCCATGTTTGTAGACAATACTCATCGCGCATTTGCGAAGTAAAAGGCAACTCGGGGAACATGTCTTGCTTTCCTGAAGTGCTGGCTTCGAGGTTGATCTCAGTGCAAGCCTACAATATGTGATCCAATTATAAATAACGAAATAATGCTTTTACACTGCGTTCAGGGAGAAGTGATACCAGAAGTAAACATAGAGGCCCGCTGTTTTGTCACCAACATTTGCCACCTTTATGATTTACCTGCTGAATTGGCGATTCCGGGGGAACCGGAAAAATCGGCCATAAACATTTTCCTTGTCTGATTGGCGCTGTTTCTAGTCTTCCCAGCGCCAAGTAGACAACGGTATCGCCAAGTGTCACGTTAACTCAGCTATCTCTTCTCCCTGAATCCACTAGAATTGCATCATGAATGGTAAAATTTAAAATATGTGATGACTATTCAGAAAAATGGTTTTGTCAAGATTAACCCTCTAATACCCAAGTTTTGTTATCGTCGTCCGCCTTGAGGCGGAGTTGGGAATTAGAGGGTCACTCCCCTGCGCACTTACGATGACGGTATGGTATGTGCCATTCACGGTGACAAGTATAGGCGAGACTACGGCTTGGAGAAACCTGTGATTAACCTAATTGGCTCTTAATAACTCATTAACTCCGCCTTCGTATTGCCGGATTGGCGGTTTCTACTGCGTCAGAAAAAGTACCAATCATTCAACACGAGGAGGAGCTATCCCTGTAATGCCCAATTTTTTTAATCGTTTCCGCCTTGAGGCGGAGTTGGGAGTTGGAGGGTTAATTTTTAAAAAAGTGAAACTGTTTTCTCTTTTGATAAAAAGGATGTCAAAAGGATGATCAAAAATAATAAATAAATAAATAAAATTAAAAAAAAATAAAATTATAAAATAAAAATCTTGTAGATAATTAGAAATAAATGTCACTGTAATTTGGCTACGCTGAAATTATAACGTATTAGATTCATTTATGGTCATTTCGATAAAGCTGTACAACAGATTTAAATGCAACTCTTAAAAGCTTGTTGTTAACTGAAACAAACTGCAACAAAATATATAATGTCAGTTCAATAGATGAGATATGCAATGCATGACTTTCTATTAGGAATAATAGATAAAATTTTCAAAATTGTGAATTTTTTAATGTGTATTTATTAAAAACTGTCTTTATTTTAAGTATCAACCATTGGAAATAAAATCACTACCGAATAAAAGCCATCTCTAATATAATTTGTACGTGCTGACCTAAATTCAGAAACCATCAAGGTCATTGTCGATGAGGACATCTCTGCATCAAATGTCAACAGCACACACGATAGCGTTGAATGTGTCTATCGATGTTAGTTGCAGCATGACGTTCGTAGCAACAATTTCGAACAACTCTTGTAATCAAGTCGCTTCGTTACATTCAAGCTTTCAACTATGCAATCTGTGTTATAATTTGGCGATCAAACAATCGCTGCTCCAAGTCACATCCTGCAAATTTTACTTTCACCGACTAAACGTTGTTTCCAATGCCATGTTCTTTGGCAATTTTTATTAATCTATGTTTGTCTCTATAGCTCAAAGGTACATTACGTGTATTTATGTATATCCTCCTGAGACCTACTGGCAACAAATAAAAAGGATGTTTTACGTTTTCTTTCGGTTGCGACAGATTTTATTTTAGCAAGCAAGACCTGGACTGGAATTATAAAGGAGGAATAGGAAATCACTTTTTAACTTTGAGAATTCGGAAACGGTAGTTTGTTTGTTTACAATATGGGAAAGAACACGAGTCAAGTTGGAATTCGGCGCTTTCACGGTTGTTTTGATTTTCACATTTTTTTCTCTTTTAATATTGTTTTAGGATTTTTATACAAGTTAGATCTCTTTCCTTATGTTCTAAGTAATGAATAAAATTTTTTGTTTATCTATTTTTGTGTAAGTATCGCATAGTTCTACTGTAGTTATGACCTCAACATACATTCAAATGGATGTGCCCCCCACAAAAATTTAAAAATTCAAGTTCATTATTTTTTTAAAACATTACTTTTAATACCCAATTGTTCAGAAAAACTAATAGTTGAGAGAATATTGTATTTTATTTTTCTCGGGTCTCAGGAGGATGAAGAATAATTTTATTTAAATTCAGTCTTTTTAATTACCACCCTTTCTTTCACCAAAAAATGTGACCAGCAATGTAGTCAGCTATTTTCTCTCACAAATTCATGTTATTTCCCCCTCATATGAAACCAACAATCAATGCCACCTGGGTAGTTTGGCTCTGGTACCCTGTTCGCACTAGGATGTTAATCGCGATTAAAAAGTTTAGGGAGTTAATTTTGGCAACGTTATTCGCCTCGCAGTTTTGAAAGCTCAATGCAGCAGACAATGACAAGTAATATATCTTGATGTTGTGTGTTTATTTATTTATTTTTTACATCCTAGAACCTCTAACTGCTGTACTTTAGAAATGGCTAACAGATGCATGTTAATCACAAAGGTATGAAAAACTTTCTCGAATGTTACTGAGCATCCATGCAGTTTCCCATTCAGATACATGTACCTGGTAGTCCCATGCCTTGCTATCTGATCCAAGCCCACATCCTGTTGGGTCTGCGCAATACAAATATTCGTTGTAAATGTCAAAGCAATTCAGTGTCTCGGAAGAATTGTAGAAGACGGCACTGGCATCTCGAAGACCGGCGGCAGGGAGATCGGCAGAGGCAGCCAATAACTTGCTGCACATCACCTGAAAGAAATTAAAACTCAACAATAAACTAGTTTGCACTTATTTACTATTTGGATAATATAATTTATCACGTAAGATTTATATGGAAAACGCAATTAGATGAATAGTAATTAAATTAGAATAATTATTCTTTTCTATTTAATTTCTTTTTCTCAAAATTGAGCAGTTTTTCTCTAAATTTAAATTTATACTTGATATCAACAGGTGCCATATCATTACAGTATTTTCGTCATTTCTCTAATGCAGATTTCTCACCAACTGCAACGGCCGGTAAAATATGTCTGCTATTCAAGAAGTTTCAAGTATATTACTTTGATCGCTCAAAATTACAGACTATGTTGTTTTTGCATTCGCAAAAACACTTTTACGCCAAATGTCAACGCACTAATCTACACTAGAGCCCCTATATAGACAGGCTGACGCATCCGCCGTTTTGGATCAGAGCGGGTATTCTGCGTGTTTGTCCTTTTCAACATGCATCGCATTTCGGCGACGTTTCGTTCCCTCTGGTATTTAAATTGTCCCCTGTTTGGCGAGATTTGGTTATATGGCATACCGACAGAATTTCGCTCTGACTTTTCAAGAATGAAAAATCTAATCCAAAATGTTTGATGCGTCTTACAGGCTGAATCCAATGAGTTCATTAAGACTTTTTTAAAAAACTTGCAAAAATATTATGTTCAATATGTTGCTAGGAAATATGATAATAATTCAACTAAAAATAAAATTTACTATCATCATGATTCATTAATCTTACGCAGTAGCATGATATTAAAGAACAACTAAATAATTTCTAGATTTTTAAAGTGTTAAAGTTCCGTAGTATTAGTCTCAAAAAATTAAAAATATATTTATATTTGATCTATTAGACATGCAGAAAACATCTACTGTCAATAAAGTAAGTATTCACAAAATCAGCTGCAATCAATAAGGCATCGGTAAAAATATCAATAATCAATTAAGCTTTGAAGTAGTTTGAGTCATATCATTTTAACTCACATTGACTGGCTTTGCTGGGAAATTTGCCATAAATGATGCAGGATAAGGATAATCCATCATGGCTGCCATCACAAACGAATTACGTATCCAGCGCAACAGGTGGGTGTAATCGTTAGATGAGGACAATAGTGAGCACAAACGGAAAGTTCTAGAGATTTGTCCAAGACCTAGTAAAAGATGTAATAGTCACTCATTAGTAGCATTTAAATTTGTATAAAGTGGAACTTAATTAGTCGCAATATGAAGAATCTGGGAAGTGTATATTTAGCCTTAATAGAACCACCAGACAGATATGAATGATATCAAATGAAGTAAAGAAAAAAGAAAGGTTCTGTAGGAAAGAACAGGGACATGGCGTTACCACGTTTACTGAATGCCTCCCGATATACCACTATCATCTAAGAACCTCTGCTTCACCCCGTTTATTTCATATTGGGGGTGGCGGCATACCCAAGGTGGCACATCAATAAAAGCATTATTAGCACGCGATTCAGAGTGTTTGCTTCGCTGTTTTTTTAAAAGCAACCAAATTTATAAACTGGCTTATTACATCAGCTCCGAAGAAGTGAAGTTCACTAAACGAACTAAAATGAGAACAATATGCCACATTCCTTAAATCAGCAGTTTCTCCGTTGAACGTGAATGGATTCTTTTTTGGCACTCTACCAGATATGGATCTTTGTTTGCTGGTAGAACTATAACTTTGCTTCTAGTCTGCTCTAAATGCTAACAGTAGGACAATAAGGGAAAGGAGGGTAAGAGTACGCACCTAGTGAATTGTTCGTTATAAAAATGAGAATTGAAAAGTGAGAACCTTGAAAATTGACAGAATCCTAGTTTATTAACTTAGAAACTTAGGTACACAAAATGAAAGTTTTATCTTAAAAAATTATATGAAAGAAAGCAAGCGGGAATGAAAATTGCAAATGCGTACTCTTACCCGACCTGGCGGATAAGAGTACGCACCCAGGAAGGGTAAGGGTACGCATTCAGAAAATTTAGCAGTAGGCAGATACAAATGCTTCAGTGCCTTCGTAACTGGAACATTCATCATGCCACCACTCCTTACATAATCCACACTGGATCCAAACTTCATCATATGATTATTCGCAGCCTGGGAATATTGTCGCCTCATTGTTTGCTGAACTTGTTGAGGGAACTTGGTTGTGGATACAATGCAGAACAAGTTTTTTCTTTGCTTTCGCGGTTTTTCCTTTTCCAGTTTTGATCTCATTTTAACTTTTCATAGCAGCTCGATTAGCCTTTGCTTCTTCTAATTCTCTCTTTCTCTCTACCTTTTCCTTATGTGCGTACTCTTACCCGCCGATGTATTGCTCCTCAAAATCGTCCATAGATGGCTGTAGCATTCACAATAGTAAAATTCTGACATGCCCACGTTGTTCGGAAGGGAACAAAGCTCATAATGATATCTACGTAAAAAGCAAACATCAATCCTTTATTGACAAAAAATTAATATTTCTTCACAAAAAAATTACATGCCAACATGCAGAAATCATATTTTACCTGATAAATAAACGACAGCAAGGATGAAAATAACAATGGCGATCTCTTGAGCCAGCTGAAAACAAACGTGTTGAGTTGATCACACTCGCTTCTGCTTGCAGTGTTGCTAACAGGAAAAAATGTCCCTGCGTACTCTTAACCGACTGTGTACTCTTACCCTCCTTTCCCTTACTCCTCGAAGGCTACGTATAGAGATCTGAATATTATTGATCTTATTAATGAGAATGAGAAACTAAAAATTGGTTGAGTGAAAAGGTGGCCAAAAAGTTCGTGCATCCGATAAATCCCATATACATATTCATTAACCTTTACCACTACTGAACTTATAATGTTGCACGTTGAGAATTGAAGAGCATCGTGAAATAAAATATGTGACAAATAAGAAAGTCTCATGAAATAGGCTCTTAAGGTTTTGTCTATCTCTTTTTCTATAATTCTTGTAATTAAGAATTTCTCTTAATGTTTCAAAGATGATGTGAAGAAGAGATTATTTAACATTTAAAAATTTTTCCGTTTTAATTTTCGTTCCGGTGTCAGTGATCCTTTCAAATTCAGCACTTTCGAATAAGCAGTTTCATCGTAAAAATAGATTTATTTAAAGGACTAGCAGAAAAAACGTTTCATGTTCAAAGGAAATAATTACTTGTTTATCTACTAAACTCTTCAACTGATAACGTTAATCATGCATTATCGAAAGTTCTGCAATCTTTCTTACCTGTTCGTCCTGCTTTAGCCCATTTATCCAGTTGAGAAAAGGCAACCCTTACACGAGACTCACAGGCCGGAGTGACATCCCGGAAATCCTAAGAAAACAACATGGATATTTACAGTAATTATTGGTTTGTAAACCAACAACAACAACAAAAAAAACCTTTGAAATAAAACAGTAGGAGAAACTCGTACAATACCGGCTGGGCATAATTTTCGGTTTTGGCAAATATGGCATGAGGTTACGGTTGCCGGTAAGTATGCTTTTGTATCAATACGCATTTTAATCCGTTGCATTTGCTTGCTGTTCAGTGTTTTGACGTCAGCGAGAGAAAAAAAATTACGCAATGTCATTTACTCACATTATTAAAACATGTTTTAAGGTAATAAATTATTGTATCTTACTCTAATATAACCAAGCATTTTAAGAATTACAGTGAAAAACTAAAAGTAGCCTATACTGTACGGAAGACTCTACCAAGTTATATAGATTAGAACTTAAAATCTTAATATTGGGTCATTTGGCAAGTTCTGTGGACGACAAATATCACATGGAGTTGAACAAACCCCTAAGAAAAATGTATTGAATCACATATACATCGTTTTTTCAATACCTTTTTGCCACTGTTCCTGCAACTGATTTTTTTCAAATTATTTATTTAATAAAATGTCATTAAGTTTATTCATAAAGAAGTTATCGGGTGCTGTTTGACGATTCCCAACCAAGTGCTTGGTAAAAAAAGGTCCAAATAATTTAAAAGTAGAGCAATATTATTTTTCTGCTTGCTCGGTAGTAAATGAGAAGAAAATCACAACTGGAATATATTCTATGGTTATTATTAAGAATTTCACATCTTGAACTATTGATATTAAAAACGTTTTATCTTACAATCGGATTCATAACTTATTATATACCAAGGATGAGAAAAACTAGGCCAATACATTGTCCGTACTTCCAACAGCGAATGAAATAATTCATCATCGGAATATGGATGTTATCAAAAATTCAGCCATTTTAAACTGTTGGAATTGAGCTTTAAGGTTGGACATTAAAATGATTCTTTCCGAGTCCTCGACCCGATTTTTTTAATAGCACATTGGTCACAAAGCATAATAGGTTCATATTCCAAGGAAAATTTCCAGCACGTGGTAAATATATTTCATTAAAAAAATAATCATTGGAAAAAGGTAATAAGAAGACATTTCTGAAGAATTCACAGACATGTGTGATTTTGATTGTTTCCGTTACATTTTTAAATTATTATTTTCTTAAAGAAAATATAGTTGTCACATGTGGGTCATGAATGTCTCTTTTCCATGGAATGTCCTAAGATGCATTTTATGACAAAACTCGACAAATGGACTTAAGATACTTTGGCTCTCAGGTACAGAAGTAACTTATTAACATCCAAAATAATTCTTTACCTGAGAGCAATAGTACCTTAAGTTCAATTTTCAAGTTTTTGTGATAAAGTTAAAAAAGTAAACATTTTTTTATGCTATAAGACTCGATTTTTCCGTGCGAACCTTAGAATAGAATAGAAATTTCCACTGGAAGCTTTAAAAGTTCGGAATCCTCATGTACCTAATGGCTTTGTCGACGGTACCCTGTGTGTTGGACACACATTAAGTGTAAACTGGCAAAAACTCGAAAAAGGGACCGATATGTGGCTCTTAGGTACAGATATAATTATCCACTATACGAACACCATGTCGTATGATTATACGGCATGTAAAAGATCCCTTGAATATCCGTTTGGCAATAACACTCTCGGCTAAATTAGATTCCTAGTGCCGTTTGCATCAACGAGAGCTCAGGAGCCCCCATCTAGGGGGACACTGAGCGTCAAAAAAATTGCGGCAATGGTACCACACTCATTGTTGTGCCGCTGAAAGAATCTCTGGGAACGCACTAGGTCTGCAATGGTTGAGGATCAATACTGCAGCCCATTAGAAAAAAAAAAAAAAAAACCGTTTGCACCGCATTATGGTAAATTTTCTCAAGTCATAGCACCGTTAGGTAAAACTCTAAATATCCCGACCCATGAAAAACTGATAATACGGAGGAGATGTCTGGATAGACAGACAGACGTGCATAGATTTTAAGGTACTGAAGTATAATTTTACCTTTGTAACAGCTTGAAAGAAAACGTCCCCTGGTATTTTTCCAGCCACGAGATAAATAGGCGCACTTGCAGCTATTGCACCTTGGATGACATTGGGATACTTAAATCGCATGTAAGCAGCAAGCATACCTCCATAACTGTAAGTACAAGACAACATATTCCGAGTTATACTTCGAGACATTTCTATCTGATAAATATCCGTTAACAAAAGATTTTCGTAATAAAGAGGACCATCAATGTAGAGACTTTTTAAAATAAAAGTCTTTAAATCGTTCTGTAAAGTCTTCAAATCAATTAAAATTTTAAATTTTGTAACATCTTTAAGTCTACTTCAAGATTTATGTTTAAAAGCTTTTAAATACATTTCAATGCCTTTTAAAGTATTTTAATTGATTTCAGGACTATAAAGCTTAAAATCGTTTAATGACATTAAAAATTTTATAAATCGATTAAATTAAATATCTCTATAAATTTTAAATCACTGTATTATCTCTCATTTTAAGACTATTAAAAACTACTGCCTTAAACCGTTTCATCTATTCTTTAAATGGACTTTATAAAAATATTTAAAAGAAAATCGTCTTCACTTACCTTCCTCCAAAAGCAATGATGGGGCACTTCTCAGCTTTGAAGTTTTTTTTGAAATACTTCAGAAAATATGCATAATCAGCCAGTGCTTGACTTACACTGAGTAACCCAATGTTCGAGCCTTCAAAACTGTTGTTGCCAAATGGAAGAGATTTTCCATAGAATCTCTATACGAAAAACAATGCTAAATCACATACTTTTCCAGAACTATATTGTTAACATTGCTAACTTTCCGAATTCAGTTATTGTTCCTAATGTCTATTTTACACTCATTTGGCAAACAAGAACTGCAATCTGCTTGCCGTAAACAAGCAAAGTCTCTACCAATCAAGTTTCGAGTTGATTGTATCTCTTCGGCAACCGCGGTAATTTGATTGATTAGTGTTTGTTTGTTTGTTTGTTTTACGACCATTTCAGGTCACATAAATATTCGAGTTTATTTGCTATTCTCAAGGATATGCTTCAAACTCTCGTCCAATATGACAGATAGAACAACAGATTTTAATATACAAAGAAGGAAATACACCCAGGGCAAAGGTGGGAATCGAACCCACGCCTCTTTCTCTCCGCGCAGGGAGGCACCGGAGCCAGTCGATTTGACCGCTCAGCCACTGAAGCCCCTTGATTAGTGTTTTAGTTACTGTAAAAGCACTTACTTTCGCGAGTTTTGCGAGCCCGAAACAATCGCGAAAAGTTTACCCTCGCGAAGTACTTGTTTTTTCGCGTCAAAAAATAAATAAAAAATCAGAAATTTTTCACTTACCAAAATTTAATGATTCATTGCACAGTTACAGACTCTTTCTTGACAGCTATTTCTTGAATATAAAACAATAATACAAATAATAGAATGCAGCTCATTCACTTACAATAGTATTTATACCAGCTTCTTTGAAGTCATTCAAAATTGTTTCATGTTTGGCATCAACATCATTAAATAAGCTTCCGGTTCTGTTCATATAAAATTCGTAAAATTTTTAGTTCCCGAAATCACCAATATCCATGTTCGCGAAAATTGCGGCTCGCGAAAATAAGTGCTTTTACAGTAGTTGATAGTGTTTTCAGATTGCCTTAATCGTTTCGCATATAACTGCAAGCAGCCCTACACTCAATAATTTTCCAAGTTATTATTAAGTTGCGATCACACAAAACTTTACTGCAAATAATGAAATCAGTGCTTCAAGTGGAATAAACGAAAAACCAAATAGTTGATCAGTGATCTAAATAGACAAAGGTCGCTATTCTCCTTAACTCCCTAACTTTTAGCATAGCTATGGCATGGTAATCCTAAAGCTATGGTAGCCTTAAGATTGCTATGGAGTCATTCCATTTCAAATCAGGCAGGCAGGTCTAAAACTTGTCACATGACCCTCACAGATTTTTTTGAAAAAATTACAGTAGTTACAACTAAGGGACATATAAAATATCCCAAAAGGATTTTACAAAAAAAAAAAAAATTATTTCTTTAGTTACAGACGTTTAGAATTTGGGACAAAGTTGGCTATTTTCAGAAAATCAGCAAAACACTCACTTTTAAAATGGCCACTGTTTCAAAAGTTTTTAACCGATTCGAATGATTTTTTTTCTATAAATAATGAAAGGATGGTATTTTATTTAGACACTAATTTTAAAAATTTAGTTGGCTTCATTGATAAAGAAAAAAAAGTATTTCTGAAGTGAAAAAATAGTGTTTGTTCCGACTTCATGATTTTTTTCCTTATGAAAGAAATTTATTTTTGACAAAACAGAGGTGGCGATCAGAGTGCTGTTATGGAAGTTTTGTATCAAATTTTATTGTAAGCATGAGATGCATATCCTCTCAGAATTTAAATTTGAAATTTGAAAATGTTCAAAAATTACGATTTTTGAAGTATGATTACTCAAAAAAGCCATTTTTTAAGAATCTGAAAATCTGCTCATCAATTATATTGTGTATTTTTGCCCCAGATATTTTATATGATTTTTCAAAGATGGCCTTTTGTGCGTTTCTCAAAAAAGCCGGAAATTCAAATTTGTTCTTATTTAATCACTTTAATATAAGATTTAATCAATATTTATTAAGAAATATACTATATTGTTACACAATTACTACAGATAAATTGTACTTAACCTTCTTAGAACTTAAATAACTCCTTGCAGAAAGCGTAGCTACTGTGATTTAATGCATGTTATTCTGTTCAATCCAATTATTAGTTTCAAACTCACACACGCTTTACATCAAATACCATGCAACATCAAATGTTAAATTTATTGTAAGAATACAATCAAAACATTATTGGCTATCCTAAAATACTGCTAAACAGTAAAAATCCATAAAATAGTAATGCTTGCATGGGACGCACGAACAAACAAGAAGTGGGAAGCAGTTAGAAAACTAACAGCGTCTTAAACAAATATAACTCAATGCATGATTTCTAAATAGGAAAATTTATTGAACGTGCAAATGAGAATTATTGAATGGTGGAAAATTACGAATGTATCACCGATGGTTTAGGGACACTATCGAATAATTTGTACGCAGATAATCTAGAACAAATATTTCAATAGCCAGAAGAATCCGGGGGAGGGGGGAACTAGACCAATATAAAGTAGTGCTGAACATCTGAACCCTCCTAGTCTTTGCATTTTTTTGGTAATAACGAGTAAAAGATGATTCAAGAACTTGATTCTACTTATTTTGCCTTAAGTACATAATTTCATATGTGTTTAAAACTATGTATATCAGTGCTATAACACATTTGATGTAAAGTGTTTGAGTTTAAAACTAGTAATTGGATTGAACAGAATCACATGCATTAAATCACAGTAGTTACGCTTTCTGCAAGGCGCTATTTAAATTCTAAGAAGGTTAAGTACAATTTATCTGCAGTAATTGTGTAACAATATAGTATATTTCTTAATAAATATTGATTAAATCTTATATTAAAGTGATTAAATAAGAACAAGTTTGAATTTCTGGCTTTTTTGAGAAACGCACAAAAGGCCATTTTTGAAAAATCATATAAAATATCTCGGGCAAAAATACACAACATAATTGATAGCAGCTCATTAAGAACTTTAAGGGCAACAAATGAGCAGATTTTCAGATTTTTAAAAAATGGTTTTTTTGAGTAATCGCACTTCAAAAATCGTAATTTTTGAACATTTTCAAATTTCAAACTTTAAATTCTGAGGGGATATGCATCTCAGGCTTACAATAAAATTTGATACAAAACTTCTATAACAGCATTTTAGATTGCCACCTCTGTTTTGTCAAAAATAAATTTCTTTCATTAGAAAAAAAATCATAAATTCGGTAAAAATATGATTTTTTCACTTAAAAAACTTTTTTTTCTTTATCAATGAATCCAACTAGATTTTTAAAATTAATGTCTAAATAAAATATCATCCCTTCATTATTTATAGAAAAAAAATTATTCGAATCGGTTAAAAACTTTTGAAACAGTTTCCATTTTAAAAGTGAGTGTTTTGCTGATTTTCTGGAAACGGCCAACTTTGTCCCTAATTTTAAAAGACTAACTAGAGAAATAAATTTTTCTTTGAAAAATCCTTTTGGGATATTTTATATATCCCTTAGTTGTAACTACTGTAATTTTTTCAAAAAAAATCTGTGAGGGTCATGTGACACCCTCTGCCTGATCTGAAATGGAATAGCTCTATGGGATCCCGCAATTTATGTTCCGCACTTCTATTCAAAAGTTATGAAAACGACAAAACATTCAAAAGCTGTATTAAAGTTATGAAAATCGGATGTACCGCCTATACAAGTACTAACCATTATTGCAACAAAGTTTTATTATTATTTGTATATATATTTATTTACCATTTTTTGCAATCAATTTCTGTAACGGGGAGGTTCATCGCCATAGTCTACAAGTTAACAAGATCGTGGTGGCCCATTGCGGTTAGAACGGCGGACTTCCACCTGCAAGGTCGCGCGTTCGATACCCGCTGAAGACAACCCATGTACACTCGGTGATACGTGCATGTGAAATCCGTAGACCCCACTACCTCGCCCCGTGCGCAAGCAATCCAAAGGCCTCGGCTAACTGGTAGGGGGTCTGGTGGAGAAAAGTCTTCAAGTTAACAGTATTCGAGATCCTCCCGTTGTTAGCAGGGCTCTGAATACTGGCCAGGTTAATAGGAAATCGCAAGGCATTGAAGTTTGCCGAACTACCTGATTTTTTTGCACACTGCCTTTTAAAATTCAATGAAAATTTTTTTTTTAACCCTTCAATATCGGTATCAGTTAAACTTGATAGCAATCTTACAGAGAAAAAGATTGTCATAAAAAGTAAGGAAATGACAAGATGAAAATCAAATAATACATTAGATCAAAACTTTTGGTATAATGCTGTCTACACAAATGACTTACATGTTCAGCAAAAACTACCAGAGCGTGAAAAGTAGGAGCGATTTCGAACATAAATCCAGTGTTTTGCCAGAAGCCTTCGATGTCCCCTTCATTGCCGGCATAGAAGAAGATGGGTCCTTTTCCTGGGTTCCACCAAGTATCTATTAACATAAGAGGAGAGAATCAACGAATTGACCATATAAATAGCTTATATTACCATCAGACTCGTATACTCTTTCTCCAAAAGCATTGATCAAGCACGAATGGGCATTTTTTGCGGTAGCTATAACATACTGTTTTTTTTTTATTGTTTTTTAATAATAACTGGAGCAGTGGTTCTCAATCTTTTCACGTCGAGACCCTATTTTTAACAAAAAACACTCCGCGACCCCATATAAGTACACTTTCACACAAGTATTTCGGTACAAAAACGATACGTGACATTCCAAGCTTTTTTTGAATTGAGCCACACTGTAAATGTGTTTGTTTTGTATTGTCCAAGCTTTCAAGGACCGCACAGTAAACATATTTAAGGTGGAATTGAACAGAAAGATTGATTTTACTTTAAGACTCTTCTGTGTCCGCTGTAACTGAAGATATAAATACTTGAGAATTGAAAATAAATTGGATATACACATGGACCCTGATAGGAAGTGGTGCTGATTATTGCCGGCGGTAATCCCGTCAAGAGGGATGACTCAATTGACCGTTTTCCTCGTTACACGTAACTGCTCTCAAGAAATAATGGAAAGATTCAAACAAAAATTGGTTTTTGCCATATAATAAAAGAGACACTGCTTTTATTTGAATATTTGTATACATTATTTGAATTTCTTCAAATTCCGTACCTCATTTGAATATTTTCCGCACATTATTTGAATATTTCTCGTACTTTATTATTAAGTAATATCTTTGACGGATTTCATTCTGGTCGGATATGATAAAATTGTCATGTTACTAGACGATTTCTCTGTAATTAATGTTTGGCACAAAAATATTCAAAATGATATGTAGTGTAAGAAAGAGTCATTTTGTCTGTGTGGTAAAAAATTTATTTAAAATTAGAAATTATATGGCGACTCCATCTAGGGTCTGGAACCCCTGAAATAGAGAATACTAAGAGAGAAAGTAATATGAACATTAATAACTTCAAAAATCAAGAGCACTTTTTTCCCCCCGTACCCAACAGCATGATTCAAAATTTCACTACATTAAGAAAAGCATAATAAAATATGCACAATATGTAAAAGTATTATTTTAAAGCTATAAAGCCTTTTTCCTACATTTTATTTTAGCTAGCAACACTTATAGAAAACGCGAACTATAGTGCTGATTTTAAAATAAAGTACGCAATAAAATCACTCTTTAGTACGTGCATTAGACAAAATATTTGACATAAAAAACTATTAAAACCATATTCGATAATTTTCAAGAATGTTTTTATTAACAAAATTTCAATTAATTTGCATTCAACGCAAAAGCATTTCCAACATACCATTGTACAAATACCTTTGGCGATAAGTACGGTTTCCGTATGACTGGAAATTAAAATGATCCAACTTCTGATCAAAATACGCTTCTTTGTATTGTTGAGCTAAGCAGCCATTCGCGAGAAAAAGTAGCAACACACAACAGCAAATGGAAAACATTTCACAACCTTACTCAATAGTCTTCTAATCACAACTGTGTATTTTCATATGGAAGACACCGATTAAAAGCAGTCTTCTAGCCATGCGATTTCTGGATAAAAGTGATAACGAAGTGAGATTAATCTTTCGAGATACAGAGCATGGTATTTTGTTCAGTGATCGGATATCAGGGATTCTATAAATATTTCGAACTTCTGTTACAAAACAGTGTCGCTTTATTTATAGTATACTCTTTCAAAATTTGGAGCTGCTCACACATTTGCTTTGTACTTTAAGCATGAAGCATGTATATATGCTTGAAATTTTAATTTTAGTTTAACTCATATCCCATTTGTGATTTTTTTTCTTTTTCTTTTTTTCTTCATTCAATAACTTTGTCAAATTTTCATCTCTGTTCTTCGTCGGGAAGTAGTAGATCCATTTACGGAAGGCATCATTATCAACGTAAACCAGTAAACATTATCCGTAGGTAGTAAGCTTTATAACGTATAGTTTTGTTATCTTAAAATAGTAACAGAGAAAAAATAAAATCATCCCTAGTGATATATTACTTTTTTTTATTTAATGATTTCTTTAGAATTTATTCTTAATTTATGTTTCGACTTTAAAATTCAGTTTTTGCTTTCATGGAAATTTCGATGAAATGAGTTTCGAAACTAGTTTTCGTTTATAAAAATACAATGCGGCATTTTTTGCAAATAAAGTTTTCGCATTTTTCCTGTTTTTTATCAACTCAAATTGATATAAATTAATTTGAAGAAATATAATGAGCAAATTCCTTGATTTGAAGCAAAAATCTATCGTCAACAACAAAACTCTGTGTCGGAAAACAAAAATGTTCAAATAGGGACCGTCCATAAATGATGTCACGTTTTTATCCCCTATATTCGCCCCCTTTCCCCTTTGTCACATGCCACGACGCAATGTTGCATAAGCATGATGTCACACTTCTTGTGACCCCCTTCCCTACCCTTGTCATAGTCACAATCCCCCCCCCCCCCTATAACCTCGAAGCGTGACATCTTTGACGAATGATCTCATATCAAAATCAGAACTTTACAACAGCTACGGTTGTCATACGTCTGTGATTACATGAACTACCCAGAGGCGTAGCTAAGGGGGGGGGGGGGGCAAGGGGGGAACAGCTGTCCCCGGGCGCAGCGTCATGGGGCCCAAACCTTTTTTGTGCAAATTAATGTAATTTATTTTATTTTTAAATGCGAAAAGAAAATTATTTGAACTGAAAAGGTGTGAATATGTTCGACAAAAAAGTGGGAGCATCGCAAATCATATCGGGAATGACCAATGTAGCACAGGAGTGCATGCGAAATAGCCTTAAAAAGCAGTGAAACAACTTTTGAGTTGCAGTTGGAATGTTTTCTATGGATCGGACCCATGATGACTCTCTAATAAAAGGGCTAAGGGCATTTTCTTTGAGCAGCAGAGATAAAAGAACCGGACGCCCAGGGAACCCAGGAAAGGTCACTTGAGAAAGAAGAAAAACAAATAATTTTGCGAAGCCAAAGTGTGTCCCATTTTGCCCTTCAAAGATGGTCGCTAATAAAAATGCAAGTTAAAAGGGCTGCTTTTTAGAGCTATTTGTCATTTAGGAAGCATATAAGTTTTTTAAATTCCCTACCAGGGGCGCCCCTAGGCCCCCCCCAAAGATGCGGAGTGAGGGGGCAAATTCTTCAGTTGTCCCCGGGCGCTGAAAACCCTAGCTACGCCTCTGGAACTACATTGACATTATTAAAAAAGTTTATGCTATTAAGGAAATTAGTTATTAATGAATTTAGTCAGGCCGCTTTTATCATATATAGATCTATTTCTATCCACTGAGAGAGATAGTCCTCGTAACTCCGAAACCATCATGAAAACAAATGAATACAGCACAAATTTTTGTTGATAAAGCTACTGATAGTTTGTAAAAAGGGACACTTGAACGAAACCTTTTTTGTGCATACGTATTTCATCGTATGTATATGAAGAAATACGCTTTGTCAGATGTGGAAAATTATTTTTACTTTTATAGGCGAATGTGGGGAAGATAAATTGGATCGGGAAAAATATTCTTCTAGATGAACAAATTGGAAATTTATTTTGAAAATAACAGTACATAAAGAGAGAACTATGAATTTTATAATAGAACTTGTATTGAAGTTTTATTTTTCATTTTAGGCAGTAATGTGCGTTACAATAAAAGCGGGAAATTTTCACTTTGCGCCAGGTAGCGCAATGACGTAGTTCTTTTGACTTTTTCTGAAGCAATACGAGTTCATTGATTGCTATGATCTTAATATTTGCTTATGCAGAACTTTTTTAATGGTACAAATTAATAATTGCTCGGTTGTCTCAAATAAATTTTGCTGGAGCCACCATGGACTGGAGTAGTATTCTTGTCGCGCTCTTATTATTAGTACAGTGGCTAGAATAGATAGTGTGCCGTTCGCCATTGTCCTCCAGCGCTTTTTCTGTACCCGAAAGTAAGCCTCCACTAGATGGCGCTCTGTTCGACAGCGAGGTAAGTTCGAGCCCGCCGGAAGACGGCTTTGGGGCCAGCTGCTGCGATTAAAGGTCCTGTGTACCAAAAGTCTTTCGTTCAGCCGATTGTCATTCAGAAAGTGACAAGTGACACTGATGCACAACATGAATTGATTACTGTTAACTACTTTCAGATTAGTTTTTTCCATAAGGAAGCAGGAAATGAAATAAATATCTCACTCATTCGAACTTTGAAATACGAACAACTTTCATTTTTTTTATTCTATAAAATAAATAAATGAAAAGGATTTTGTAACAAATGTCCATTTTTATTTTTTGTAAACTTATGTGTGATACATCGGTTTAATTCTGAGCACCTCAAAGAAAACAAGAATTTCTAAAGGGCAAAGTCTTGCAATGCTATAATAAATGTCTGTGGTTTTTTAAATCTGCATCCGAACAGAATAATTTGCTTTCGAAAGTATCGCTTTTTTTTTTTTTGGCTCTCATATTGGTGAACTAAATGTGGGTTTAAACTTACTAACTTTAAACTTACTAACTTTTACTAACTTTGTGGGTTAAACTTTAATAATATATTAAAATAATATGGTAGTTTGGCTTAAAGTTCCTCTGATAAAGGTACCCACCAGAGGGGGTGAGGGGGAGCTTAGGGGTGTTTTTCAGTTTTTGAATAAAATTCTACATTTTGGCTGGAACTACAACAAGTTGTAAAAGATGTGACTCAAAAATTAAATCTTATATATGAAACAATATTGACGTTAATGAAGAAGAAATGTTATATTAAAATGAAATTCTGCTTGTCATAACAACAATGTAAAGTTAAAGCTAAGCTTTTTACTTTGGTTCAAGATTTTTTTTATTATTTGTTTCTATTTTGGTTTAGTATGTAACTGAAACTTGACCAACATTTTGTGTATCATAAGGTGACGAGGGTACCCACCAGAGGGGGCGGGGGGATTCGGGGGGGGGGGGGTTCAGTTTTTGAATAAAATTCTGCATTTTGGCTGGAACTACAACTGGTTGTAAAAGATGTGACTCAAAAATTAAATCTTATTTATGAAACAATATTGACGTTAATGAAGAAGAAATGTTATATTAAAATGAAATTCTGCTTGTCATAACAACAATATAAATTTAAAGCTAAGCTTTTTGGCTTTGGTTCAAGATTTTTTTTATTATTTGTTTCTATTTTGGTTTAGTATGTAACTGAAACTTGACCAACATTTTGTGTATCATAATGTGACGAAGGTACTCACCAGAGGGGGCGGGGGGATTCGGGGGGGGGGGGGGAGGGTTCAGTTTTTTTAATCAAATTCTACATTTGTCTGGAACTACAAAAAGTTTTAAAAGATGTGACTCAAAAATTAAATTTTTTATATGAATAATATTGACGTTAAAGAAGAAGAAATGTTATATCAAAATGAAATTGTTCTTGTCATAACAGCAAAATAAATTTAAAGCTAAGCTTTTTGCTTTGGTTCAAGATTTTTTTATTATTTGTTTCTATTTTGATTTAGTATGTAACTGAAACTTGACCAACATTTTGTGTATCATAATTTGACAAAGGTACCCACCAGAGGGGGCGGGGGGATTTGGGGGGGGGGGGGTCAGTTTTTTTAACAAAATTCTACATTTGTCTGGAACTACAAAAAGTTTTAAAATATGTGACTCAAATATTAAATGTTATATATGAAACAATATTGACGATAAAAAAGAAGAAATGTAATATAAAAATGAAATTGTACTTGTCATAACAACAAAATAAATTTAAAGCTAAGCTTTTTGCTTTGGTTCAAGATTTTTTTTGTTATTTGTTTCTA
The DNA here is from genome assembly GCA_038502835.1 of Octonoba sinensis. Taxonomy (NCBI): domain Eukaryota; kingdom Metazoa; phylum Arthropoda; class Arachnida; order Araneae; family Uloboridae; genus Octonoba; species Octonoba sinensis. The sequence continues at coordinate 127,523,724 of CM076599.1, forward strand.
TTTTGGTTTTGTATGTAATTGAAACTTTAGCAAAACTTTGTGCATCATAATGTGTTTTTAAATAAATGTAAATTTAAAAAATAATTTTAATCTATATTTAAAAAAAAAAAAATCTAACACAAAATTTTAAGCATGCAGTTCATTTAAAAAATGACATTGCAAGTGTTTATTTTTTTTTAAATATACATCAGATTGCAATGTGCTTTTTAAAAAACTTATGTGATAGTAATTACTGTAATTTTTTTTTTTATTTATTTATGTTAAAATATAGTACATAGACATATAGCCTTTCTTTCTTTAGGTAATATTAGCATAATAATGCAATTATTTTCAACAGCTCATTCACACTATATTGGACTAAAAATCCCTTGTCTTTAAAATGTATAACAATATTCTCTTAGTAAAATACATGGTTTTCATTTAAAACTGCTTCCGAAAACTAAATAAAAACATTTTTCATGCTTGTGTTCACCTAAACGACAGCCGTCTATTTATTGCTCCAAATTCTTTTCTAGAACAGATGACTGAATATTTTTTAAAAAATCACATGTTTTTTGCACCTCCTTTTTTTTAATACTGAAAAAAGTGCGAAAACTAAGGCGAGTAAATGATTCTTTAACGTTCGCTCTGCTAATCAGTTACCTCGCTGTCGATGCTAGCGCCACCTACTGGTGGCTTAGTTTCGTTTTCAATATTTTCGCGCCGAACGGCACACTAGGTATTCTAGCCACTGTATTATTAGTCACCATATTTTCTGACGTCATAACAGTTATTGCAGGCTCGCTTTGCAAAGGAAGTTGACTTGCGTATGCTTCGATTTATCGACCTGTTTTCATATGTCGTTGCTTGTTTTTTGCAACAAGATTCACTAGACTCATTTTGTAGAAACAGACAAATGCAAAAAATACTTTTATAATCTTGTTTGACTGACGCGTTTCCAGGTAATTGACTAACTAAGGGAAGTTGAAACATCTTTTACTGCTAGAAGAAGTAAAGTAAACTTGATTTGTTTAAAAAAATTAATGTTTCTAGTTGCTACTTTAGACATATAAATTTGTTCATATTTTACTAATTTTTAAATTACTGACACTTCCAATCTTTACTTAGTCGCATCGATCGCTTAAATTTTGTCTTTAAGAGGGAAGTAAACTTAACTATTTTAAAATTTACCAAGACTATTTCTTGAAATTTGAATATGATAAAAAGCATACTTATTAATGTCGTACTTGTTAATATGTTGTAGTCAGGGCCATATTATGACGTGAGAAGATCAAGCATTGTCAAGTGGTCTCCAAAACGTTTTTCAAACAGATATGTTTACTCTCTTTTTTGGCAGAGAAAAATGAATAATTAAAAATAAGTTAACATCTAGCAAATCTGAAATGTTCCCAGACTTACAATAATGTAATTATGCTGTTGATTTCATTTGGCTTGTCTCATTGTCCATATTCCGGTTTTTAACGAATTCTATTGTTGCAAATATTTTGCGTACTAGGCAGCCACTTATTGTTATTTTTGATGCATTTAAAGACACAATATATAAGTTTTGTGTTGAGTGCATATTTGACTGCTTTATTTTCAGAATACGTTGTGCAATATATATTTTCATTAAATATTAATAATGAAAGAATTTGAAGTGACCAAATAAGATTATTAGAAATGGGATCAATGTAAAGGTTAATATTTAGTGTTCAAATTTATAGCTGAGCATGATGGTACTTTTTTGGAGATATTATGTATTAGTTTAGTGAAATTTCCAAAGGACAGCTTTTTCTTTTCCCAAAATTATGCCTTCAATAATAAAGGGTGCAGGTCATATTCAGGGAGCAGGTTACAGTATTTGAAATAAGCAAATTTTTTCATGATGCCCCTAAGACAGTGGTTCCCAAACTGAGGTACACGTACCACTAGTGGTACATGTGCAGGCAAAAAAAAAAGGTAGAGATTAAAAAAGATTAAAACATAAAAAAATTTAAAAGCAAAATAACCAAAATACTGTTTGAATCAGTCAACCAAAAGTGACCTGAGTGGTAGACTCGGTGTAATGCGGGACAAGGTAGGGGACGCGACTGCTAGACACTAGAGGCCTCTCATTTCCAGTTCTGGTAATTGGTTTTTCAGTTCTGTTATGCACCACATTCTGTTCGGAAAATTTTGGCTGAAAGTCGAAAATGAATTCCCGTTATTGTAAAGAAAAGCATTGCTGTCTTTCACTCCATTCAAAACCATTTATCTTCGTGAAACTGCTTTTTCCAATATGATATTTATTAAAAATAAATATAGATGCAAATTGATTGTCGACCCAAATTTGAGGTCAAAACTAACTTCTACTGAACCAGATATGACCACGTCTCTCTTGTCTCCCGGTGCGGCGCATACTCTCGAAAATACAGTAATCTTATTCTCATTTAGATCAAACAGTACTGGGGCGACTGAGCATTGCTCTGCTATATTTTTTAGAAAAAGATATTTTGGGTAAATTTGTAAAAATAAAGTATTTACTAAATATAAATTGTCATGCCGAATATTTGAGCTGTTTCCGAGACACGAGAATAAGAGAGATATATAGAATAGATACATATAAATGTTCGATCTGCATCATCATCATTTCAGCCGTATGACGTCTACTGCTGAACATGGGCCTCCACCATAGACATTCTCCTGGGGCGACTTTGAGGGACTTGCATATAAATATTTATTTATACGAGCCATTTAAAGGTTGATATTTTACGTAGTGAGAAGAATAGGAACGGTTTACCTATAACTCTTCCTATTCTGATCAATCAATATAAGATTAGATAGATGAGATACCTATTTAGACAATGTATTTCGCATTACATTTATTGTATGAATATTTAGCAATACTACTTACATAGTACTTCATTTGAGTAAAAAAAAAAAAATCATGTGTATTGGTTTTGGTCCACTTTCTTTCTAAAAATATACTACAAAATAGTTTTAACTTTAGTTTACTTATCATTAGTTGTAACTTTTTGAACTAAACCAAGTTTTATCAGGGTCATTGAATCTGGTCTCAATGTAACAATACTTTCTTAATATGTTGCGAGTATGTTGATTAATTTTATTTGGGAGGAGTACATTGCTTTACTCTATAAAATTCTACATACAAAATGTCATGGTTAAAACTGATGATCTAAAATCCACTCCAACAAATTCGAAAGTTTGACCGTAAAATATCATGTGCCGTGACAAAGAAACTAAGAAACAGCTTTAGTATAAGGACCGGTTGGGTTGGAAATTTATTGGGGGCGAAAGATATCACCCAAAGACTGATATACCCAGAACTAACCAAATATATATCAAACTAAAGTTCTTCACATCAAACACAAAACAACTAATTGTAATTGTAACCAACACTTTTCTCAAAAAAAAAAAAAAGTCGCTAACAGCCCCCAAATACTAAAATAGCACCCAAAAAATTATTGTTTTTTTTTTCAATGGGTTTCCTAGCATTTTAAATTGCTCAAATGGTAACAACAACAAATTTTTATCAACAAAAGGTAAGTTAAAAACTACGTGTTGCCACTCAATGTATTGCAATCTCAATTGAAATAAAATATCAATAGTTGATGATGTTTGTTCATTGTTACAAGTAACTCGATTGCGTTATTTAAAAACATGTTTTTTTGTGTAAAATCACTTTTTTTGGGAAAAACACCTATGTAGGTGATCTTAAAAAACAAAATCTGACCTAAATACAAAATTTGATCCAAATCGTTAGAGCCGTTTCCGAGAACGTAAAATATATTTATAAATATGTATACCTATATATACAAGAATTGCTCATTTAAATATATAAGATCTTGCAGATTCCACAAAATAATTATAATAAATAACAATAGTAATGACAATAGTATTTTTCTTCCTCTCTTGACAGTGGTGTAGTCCTTAAAAAAAAACTTGCGACGATTACATGTACGGACATTTAAAAAAAGTGAGGGCATGTGTGTGTTAAAATAAAAAGGTAGGGGGACGCTGTCCCCTGCATCGCCCCTCGACTACGCCATTGTCTTTCGAGTATTGTTGTTGATATTACAATATTTTTTTTTTGTTAAATTTATAAAGTTTCATTTGCTCTTTTTAGGCATTTATTTGAATCATGTCTGCGGAGTACCCTCCTCCATACCCTGGTTTTGCTCCTTACATCGCCCCAGGAGCTGGACCATATCCTCAGCAGCAGTATCCTGGTGGAGAAATGTATCCAAATCAGCAGTATCCTGGTGGAGCACCTTATCCACAGCAGCAGTATCCTGGAGGAGCGTATCCCCCACAAAACTATCCAAATGCTGGGCCCTATCCACCACAAGGCTATCCAAGCGCAGGAGCTTTTCCTCAACAGCAGTACCCTACCTCTCCTCAGTACCCTAGTCAACAATATCCAAAGCCTCCTGGACAAGGTTATTTCTCCCTTAAACAGTTTATTATTTTAATTTTTTGGTAATAAACTGAACTATGCTAAAAAATAATTAAGTATACAATGCAGCAAAACTTCAATGCAACAATACTTAGGGGACCCAGTAGAGGACAGTTATCATTCTGGAAAGATGCATTATTTTGAGACAATATACTTATAATTTAAAAGACATTTTATGGGCAACTTGATTGGTTCATGACACCATAATTATTTTTTTAAAGGATCAAAGCATAACATGTGAGAACTGGACATTAACTTGTACCTATTCGTCACCAAGGAAGGTAACACAGAGTTCAATATTCTAAACTGATTTGTCACAAAAAAAAATATGGCAAGAAGAGGGTGGAGGGAGCCTAATTGAATTTTCTTTCTTTTACAAATATTTGAAACTGAACTAGTTTTCCAAAAAGATGACAATTGTACAACATGTATTGTACTCTAAGACATTAATCTAAAACAAATATTGTTAAATTGAGGTGATTTGTTTTATGCTGTTCGCCATTTCTTGGGGATCAGAAAATATTAGTGCTATAGAGCAGGGATTCCCAACCTATGGGTCGTGACCTCAAATGGGATCGTGAACACATTCTCAAAGGGTCCCCATTTAATTTCTAATTTTAAATAAAGAAACACCACATAGACAAAATGATTTTTTCTTACACTAAATATCATTTTGAATAATTTGTGCTAAGCTAACGGGGATAAATTACAAAGAAACTATCCAGTGACATGACAATTTGTCAACCAGAATAGAATCCATCAAAAGCATTTTTTTAAAAAAAATGTGTGAAACATATTATAATAATACACGAGAAATATTCAAATGATACTCAAAATTTGAACAATTTCGAATAATTTACAGAAAAATTCAGGTATATAAGTGTCTTTCATTATCTGGCCAACAACCAAGGTTTGTTGGACCCTTCCATTATTTTTTTATTATAGTTTTAGTTAGAGTAGACACAAAAAAGGTGTTAAAGAAAAAATGCAGTATTTCAGTCCTTTACTGCAAATCTGTTTATGTTACAGTGTTCTTGGACACAATAAAATAAACATTTACTACTGTGGGGTTGGATTCAGAAACAACTTGGAATCTAATGTATCTGTATTCCGTATTGTGACATAATACTTGTGTGAAAGTGTGTGCATGTACACATATAGGGTCCCAGATTTCTCATTTATTAAAAATGGGGTCATGAAGTGAAAAAGGCTATAGAGGGATTTATTGCTGTATTGGACATTGTTGCAGCAAGATTTTACTTCAGTTCAGATTTATGTTCAGTTTCGTAAATATGCTTTTAGTTATACAAAGAAAATATTATTTAAGACCACTTTTACTGTTTAATAGTTATTTTCTCTTGAAGATCAAGACAGTATTTGTGTTTTAACATTATAGGATTACAAATGTCATCAGATTAAAACTTTTAATTGCAGAGCTGCATTGTTATGCAAACTGTGCCTATACAATATTTGGGTTTTAAGTATATGGAGGAGAGGGATGGAGCAAGATGTGATGAAAAATAGAACTAGCTAGGTCTGAAAAGAAATAAAAAAAATTTGTACTTTACATTAATTCATTGCATTTTGCTATTTATTACCTTGCTCAAATAGATATAAGTAAAGATATGAAAATGACAAATATTAATTGCTTTTGGGGAAATTCAGTGGTGTAGGCAAGGGGGGATGCAGTCATTTTTTAAATTTTAACACAAGTGTCTTGTTTTGAATTTTAACATAAGTGTTCCCCCACTTTTTGATGTTCATATATGTAAGCGTCCCCCGACCTTTTTTTTTTCAAGGACTATACCTGGTTAATTCATTAAATTTTAGACCCACAAAAACTGCTGTTAAATTGAAAAAAAAAAAAAAAAAGCTTTTCATATATAGTAAGACAGTAGATATTCAAAGTAATTGGGACAATATCCCTTTTGGGGAATGAAGCCTTTCAGGTAATCTAGAATGCTTCAATTTTCTGGTTATGCACAATTACATATGCTATTTCTTTTTACAAAACACTTTATAAAAAGTAAAGTTATAGTAAAATGAAAACATGAATATATAAATTTTTACTCCAGTAGTACAAATACTAGTTACCTGAATTGAAATTTTTAAATGCAATTTTACATGACAGTAACCGGTCCCCAAAGGAAGATATTACTGTTGGTTACTGAAGAGTTTCATATATATATATATATTTTATGTATGTATATATATTTGTATTTTTACTATACCTAACCTGTAAAATACATGCTAGAATGAGATGTTTTTAAGGGTTTTTTAGTATATTTTGTAGCAAAAGCATTCATTTTTAACTTTATTTAATCTCAATCAATTTTTAAATGTTTTCAATCTTGAAAGATCATTTAGACAAGAGGTAATTAGTGCACATACAATAACATTCAGAAGTTTTTTTTTTTTTAACCTTTTCAACTTTTCCCTCTTAGTGGAAGAAAAAGAATTCATGTTGAAGGCAGAGAAACTGTGTTGACCTTTTTGATATATAAATTGTATTATCTAAGTAGTTATCATTTATCCTTTTCCCAAGCCCTGTTTTCTTGTTTCTGCTTTAGACAATTTACTGATCAAGGAATATTTTTGATTTTGTGTGTTAGATCTTTTTTAAAAGAGAGATCAGAGGTCGTGCCAAGAGGAAATTCAGGTCCATTTTCTCGAACCCTTCACAAAATTGCAGTCCATCAAAACGAACCCTGCGCAAAATTCCAAGCTACCAAATCGTACTTTTCTCAGAACTATTTGTTTAATAAGCCGCAAAAAATACTTTTTTTATTACTTAATTATATTTTTAAATTGTGAATTTTCACAAAATTATGTGATTTTTCACAAAAATCTTTTTAAAATTCACAAAAACCAGACCATGCTATATCTACCCCTGGAGATGGATTATTGAAATAATTCGAGTTTGGATAATCAACACTACTGTTTCTGGAAGTGCTTTATGGTGTTTAAGAGAGCTTAACTATCACTTTCACATGTGTTAAAAAAGTGCAATGGCCCATGTCTAGCAATCCAAATATTTCACCTTAAGATGTCTTTTGATTTAATAACTATATATATTTGTCAACAGTCTTTTCTCATTGTTTTCTTTATTTTGGATTTTTTTAGCATTTTCTTAAAATTGTTTTGTAGGTAACTTGGGACCCTTTGTTCCTCCACCAACAGTGGTACCAATGCAGTTTCCTTCAGCTGCCGATTACCCCAAAGATGAAACAACTGAAATAACTGCTGGATGGTCGGGATTTTCAGATAAAGCAGTCAGGGCTGTTTTTGTGAGAAAGGTTAGTGCTTACAAAGTGCACAACTTAAAAAAACAAAACAAAGGACATTTCTGTCACTGTTTTCCACTAATCTGCTAAACGTTTTAGAAGTAAAACTCGCCTCTTAAAATTGCTTTATGTGTAGAGGTTTTGGTTATCATTCAACATGTCAATCCCTTAAATCATTTTATGTTTTAAAAGTTGAAACATGTTTTAAAACATTTTATGTTTTAAAAGTTGTTCATTTGTTAACCTATTTTTATCATCAAAGTTAAAAAATTATCAAGTGGGAGATATGAATAATTTCCTTTTAGCTTGTTTCTTACAATTTTAATGCATTATACGCTTTTAAAATCATAAAAATGTTGGCCTTTCATTTTAAACCAATTAATTTGAATAAAGGAATCATTGAAATAAATTTTTAATATAATAACAAGAAAAATGATAGAATATTTTTCATGGTGTGTTTTTAAATTTTTTGTACATCTACAACTTCTTTATTTACAGGTGTATTTGATTTTGATGGTTCAACTATCATTTTCATTGGGTGTTATAGCATTATTTGTTTTTCAGTAAGTATCTTATCCCTCTCTTTAAATAATGGCACTTGCTGATCATTCATTTATTATTATTTTCTTTCTGTGTAAAATTATCCAGAAATATGTTCTAATTTTTACTTCTTTACAATCAAACTTTTTGTTCCTGAATACAAATTGAAATATTTTTACACTTTTCAGCCCAAAGGTCAAATTGTTTGTGAGAAGGCATTCTTACTTATATTACGTTTCATAGTAAGTAATTTATAATTTTTTCATTTATATTTTATTTCTATGCATATATTTTTGAACCCTTATTTTCATACATATTAGAAGTAACAAATAAAGACTCCTTTCAAAAGTCTCCCTCAAGATGCATATGTGAATTTTATGCTCTGAAGACTTTAAAAAAAGTTCTTGTTTAATTATTGTTATCTTTAAAAAAGATGAGGATCATGTATATATGCAGTGAAATCTTGTTATCGCAATTACTGATACAACAAAATATCCATTATAGGACCCTTCATAAATGATGTCACACCTTTTTTCAAAGTATTTGACTGCCCCTCACATGTCATGCTATATTACATTAGCATAAAATAGGTTTCATTTGCTGATTTTAAATGTTTCTATAGAAATCAAAATGTATGATGTCACACTTTTCGTTACCCCCCCCCCCTTGTCACAAACTGTCACACTTTCTTAAACCCCCCCTCCCTCTTGAAGCATGACAACATTTATGAATGACCCCTATAATGATTTAAATGTTCAGTCCCATTTTAATGCCATTAGGATAGCATGTATCCCGTTACATTGAAATGTTTTCCTGGCCCCTTGGAATTCAATGTATATATTTACACTACACACATGCACAAACATTTATGTTCTTAGCTCACGCATTTAAAAGTTTATGAAGCTATATCATTTCTTGTAAAACTGCATACAGACTGAAACAAGATTACACAAACCAGTTTCAAGCCTTGTGCAGGCAGTTTCTGCTCATAAAAGCATAAGGTAGCCAGCATTTATGCAGGTCTCAGACAAATGGCAAGATTATTTTGCATTAGTAAGTAAAATCAGTGTTTAGTTGATACTTTTGATTTTTTTTAACCTTGTATCACAATTAAAATGATTAATGAATGTATTATTTTTCTAGGTTTTCTACTTAAAAAATTAAATGCACCGATTAATTTATTTTTTTGATCCCTCTGGCCCCTCCCTTCAGTTCTCTTAATTAGATTTTTAATTTGAAGTATCTGCATTAGTTAGAATTTTTAGGTTGTTTTCAACGAAACACTGTTCATGTTCAGGTTTTCAAAATTAGTAATAATAGAAAAAGTTAAATATTGTAGCCTAAGAGGAATGATGTTGCTAAAAGCTGACAAATTTTTGTTTGCGTTTTTCTCAGTTGCTGAAAAATAATATATTGGATGTTTGAAAAGCTTGTATATTTGACGCATCTTTACTAATTAATATTGTTGATTGTGATGACATGTTTTATGTAATTTAGCAAAGTATTTTATATTTATTGAGTGACTTATTTTATCTGCAAATAAGCTCCAAAATTCATACAGAACAACATTTTGATTAAAATTTATGATTACATAAAAATGTTTTTAATAGTAATGAAAAATTAGTTAAGTGTAAATAAAATTTCTATTCATATCTGCATGCTTAAGATAGATCCTGGAACTTTTGAAATGGTTATATGTAATTTTTTGCAAATTTTTTGCCATAAATGTCCTTGAACTTTATATCTATTTTGTATGGTCAGTAGTATTGCTCCGTATGGTTAGGAGACTGGTATTATCCCATAAAAAATTGCTATGAATTAATTTTGAAGTTTTAAATTATATTCAAACATGTTTTTTAAGTAAAATTTCTTTGAATGTTTACATTTTACTGAAGATTTTTTCTCTCTCCTCATAGTGCTATATTTCTTGGAGTATATATAGCTCTTGCATGCTGCAGCAGTGTAAGGTAAGACAAAAATGTAAAGTGCTATGTGTGACTCTTTATTTTTGGCTTTGTTTTTTCCTCTGAGAAAAGTGCATTGAAACTATATAAATTACTTAAATTTGTTTCCTAGAGCCAAATAAAATCAGATGGGCAAAAAGTTTTGTAAAATCTCTAGTAGGTTTGATCAAAAAATGGCCGTCTTGAAAGACATTTTCTACTTTGAGCTTCATTAAAAATATGTAACCTTATTAGGTAAAGTAAAAAATATCATAAACTGGAAGACGAAGTATCAGTAGACATTTTTCAATAAAAAATCAATATTTGATGAATACTGCCAACACTTCGCCAAAATAATTAGAGAAAATGTGTCCCTCCATGACCAGAATTTCTGATTCTGCCGAAGTTTTGCATAAAAAATAATGAATAAGTCTGATCAGAGTCCTTAAATCTAAGCTGTTTTAAGAAATTGAAATTCTAAAAAAACAAGACTAGGTCTTCATAAATTAAAAAAAAAAAAACATGGTTTTGTGTGGCGCCACTATCAGTCATTACCACTTGACAATCTGTTTCCCCCAAAATGGAGGCATCTGGGCTCAAAACAATGCAAATTGCACTAGAAGTTTAATTTAGCCGAGAGTATACGAGGCAAAATAGGTACTCTAGGAAAATTTAACAAGCTGCTTAGTGATATGATATGGATGCTGGCGATTTCCTGCATCTCGAAAATATACCGACAAGGGCCAAGTAATGTTAAATTACTTATTGTAAAGCAAATGTTATACCTAAACACTTTTCAGCAATCTATCATTCACCTTCCAAAGCAAGTCCTCTTAATAGCTAAGCATTTTTGCCGAGTTTTTGATTAACACTGTTGCATTTTCTAATTTTCCTTAGCAAATATAGAGTACTTATTTTGTATGTGTTGCTATGCATGTTGAAATAATTCATATAAAATACATAATCTAAACTAAATGAAAAAAAAGGATCTTACATGTATTTCCTTAAAAAATCGGAGAAATTTCAATCGTGAATGGAATTTTCGTAATGTTTAAAATATTATTACTTAATTATTTATATTTTTCAATTTCTAGGAGGAAATATCCAACAAATATAATTCTTCTTTCAATATTTGTAAGTATTTTGACTAAGTTTTATTAACTTTCATTGTCTCAATTTTCATTTTATCAGAAATATTCAAATGCACATATACAGTCAACTCTCTGAAATACCAAGGGTTGTGTGGATTTTAGAATTTTGCGGACTTCGGGTCATTGATCTGTGTAAGCATCATGCTAGGTTATAATGCTGCATTCACCTTTTAACTTATTACTCAAAAAATAATTTTGATAAACCACTAATTATACAGGCTTGAATATATAAAAGAGATTGATAGAAAAGAAAAAAAATATATAAAAATTAGATGCAATAGATATATATGTGTGAACTTTAAATGATTCTTTTTTATTCATCTACTGTATAAAGGTGCAGATTGGTGGTCGCCACTCGTCAACTGGCTACCAAAAATTTTTTAATGGTGACCAAAAACTTCATTGCCAATCGTCACGTTGATGACCAAAATTGTCTCCATTAATTAGATCAAGGAGAAAGAACATTTGCACCGTAAAATTGATGCAAATTCAAAATTTATACGAATAGCTTATTAAAATAGCTTAATATTTTTGATGAATACGATTTGAATTGTGTACCAATGAAAAAATAAGAAATATCGCAAATCGGAAGCAGATGCAAAAAGATTGATGTCTAATTACGCCAAAACGCTAATATTGCGCATGAGACGTGGCTATCAAAAAAACATAAAAATAAGCTAAAACTACATTGTTTTCAATGCATAAAATGCAGATGTGAGTTATTGTAAACATTTCAATTAAACAAAATGCTTTTAGCTTTGAAAATTTAAGGAATTTCTAGTTTTTTTTAAAACTACATTTACATCGGAAATCTTACGCGGATTTTGGGTCCGTGGATTTGAGAGAGTTGACTGTATACCAAAAATATTCAAATTTACACATGTACACTATATATTTACTTTTACCCAAAAGACCTATCTTAACGACCAATTTTTTAATTAACAGCTTGGGATTTAGTAATGTATGTGTATACAAATAATAAATATTGAATAGCAAGTGGTTTGCTTTTGATAAACAGTTTGAATGAAGTCTCAAATATGCTGTGTTGAGTTCAATTCTGCTTCTACTCTTATTTGTGCACATACAAGAGTATGGTGTGATACAGCCTGCTATAATTGATTCTTAATTGCATTCAAATTGTGTGGTATATGAATAAAATCAAATTTTAAGGTTTTGTTTGTTTACATTATAAAATGCTTACTCTCAAGCAATTCATCTAGCAATAGCATATTTTATGACAAGTGATAAATTAACCATCAAATAATAATGATATATAATATAATATATATAATTGGTTTACCCACGTAAAGTAGTTTCAAGTTCTCACTTCTGGTACCGCATTTCCATGCTTCATCCCCCCCCCTCCCCCCAAATCTTGGCCTTTTCAATGTCACTACATTCTTCTGGTATGGGCTATAAATTTGGTTCAGTTATTTTTTTTTTTTATATTAATCTGCTTTTCTCCCCCTTCTATTGACATTTTTAACTCAAATTGATTAATTATTTTAAAACTCCTTGATATGTGCTGAATTTCTTTTATCATATTGAATCCAAATATTTGTTTAAGTTTGTTTTCCTTTTTCATATAGCTATTTTATTTTTGCTCCCTTTCTTTAGACAATGGCTATGAGTTACATGTTGGGAACAATGTCAAGGTAAGGTCATATCTTGATTACCACTTACAGCTTCAAAGTTATTGAAAAGTTTGATGCTCTTAAAATTTTATTATGACTGTTTTATAACCTAATTTTATGCAAAAGAATCTAATAATATTTTTATTGTTCTTCAGCTTTTATGATACTGAAGTGGTTCTAATGGCTGTTGGCATTTGCGCTGGTGTCTGCTTAGCTGTATCTCTTTTCTCTTTCCACACCAAAGTATGTGTGCATTTTTCTGTATTTTTTTAAGCATATATATATACTTTGATACTGCAGTTAATAAATTAGCAAAATCAGATAATTTTAACAAGATAATTCTTTTTACCAAGTATTAAATACCCATAGGGCTGTAGGTATCTGGAATAGTATGCCAAAAGCAGTTGTTACTTGGATTGGGGTGAAAGTTTTGAAGGCTCTTGAATTTTATTGAGGATTGCTGAATTAATTTGGACCAGCTTAGATGTTCCCAGAGCCTAGCAGCCTGTTGCTGATAGTCCCTTTTGTATTTATACAATAATTATAGGACATTCTGGTATTATATATATACAAGAATGTGGGATTCATTTACAATGTCACACGTAGATGGCACCAGCGAATGGTCTGATACCCTCCAAGCAAAGCAGGACAGAATGGGAGAGAACCAGAATGGATGATGAAAAACGACATAGGTCACCCGAACTCTAGTATTAAAATGTATAGACAATGGTGATACGTTTATGATGTTTATAGTAAATGATAGTTTTTGAAGTGAATGTGTACATAATTTTTTTTAATGTAATATTCAACCAAAATCCTGACTTGTTATTGACATTTCTACAGTATGAGTAGTGATCATCCGTTCTATATATATATATACAGTATGGGACCCCAATTCCGGAATCCCAAAATCCGGAACTTATTCGGAAAGATCGGCAGCTGAAAAAAAAATCTTTTTGTTTTTTTGAAAAAGAAAAAAAAATCGGGAAATGTTTTGCATCGTTTTATTAATTGTTGCATTGAAAAAAACTCGGGAAATGTTTTGTACCGATTTTTTGGAAATAGGCGTTTTAAAGAGAAAGAAAATAAAATGTAATGAACATGTTTAAGATCGGAAATGTGCCGTTTTCAAGAAAATTATTTCGCGATTTTCTGAAAAGGGTTCGTTTCTGCGATTAGAGTTTTTACTTCTTGTATTTTTCTTATATTTATTTTTTTTAATGAGCTCTAATTTTCGAGCGATACAGAACATTCGCGAAATTGAAAATCCGCGTTTCTCGCATTTTCGCTATAGTCTGGTCTTTTATTACAATTTAGCGGCGAGAGAATATAAAATCATATAAAATTTGACAGAATTATTTTCTTTTATTGTTTAATTAAAAAGGTTAAAGTAACATTGGGAAAAATCTAGATTTTTCCATGCTTTGCCTCAAATGTAGGCCTACTCCAACTTCGTTTTTTGTACTAAATTTTGCGACTTATAGGCGAGTCTATACGATAATAAAAATGCTATACATGAGCAAAACACTAATGAAAAGTTCCAGAGCAAATTATATGAACCCTGATGCTATTTAAAAAATTTTTTGAATGAGGACCTAAAACCCGGAAAGATTGCGGCCCCGAGCATTCCAGATTTGAGGTCCCATACTGTATATATTTATATATAGAATGGATAGTTATAGTTACCGAAAACTATTGATAATGCTGTCAAAAGAGAAAAGGTATTGATTTACGAGGGCCATTCAGAAACTAACCTCCGATTGGTCACAGTGCGGGTAGTGGGGGGAGTAGCGCGCCATCTGTGCATTCACGCGCTCAGCAGGTCAGTCGGCATCAAGCCGTAGTCGAGTGAACATCGTACCTGCGCTAGTTTAGTTTTTGTGGCAGTTTGAAATGTGTGCTGCAATAGAAAATCCCGCGAAATGTGAGGTGCGTGCTGTTATAAGGTTTTTTACAGCCAAAGGATACTCTGCAGCAGCTATTCATCGTGAGCTTTGTGCCGTGTATGGACCAAAAGTTATGAGTGAAGGAGTTGTCCGTGAATGGGTACGTTTATTTAAAAGTGGACGAGAAAACGTTCATGATGAAGAGAGGAATGGTAGACCATCATTGGTGACTGACGAACTCGTTCAGACAGTTGATGCAAAAGTTCGTGAAAATCGACGTTTCACAATGGCGGAGTTGTCTACTGATTTTCCACAGATTTCTAAGACTCTTTTGTACGAGATAGTGACAGCAAGATTGGGTTACCGTAAGTTCTGTGCACGATGGGTGCCCAAAATTCTTACCGACCACCACAAAACTCAAAGAATGGCCTCTGCATTAGACTTTCTGTCACGTTATGAGGACGAAGGAGAACCATTGTTAAACAGAATCGTGACCGGTGACGAAACCTGGATTAAGTACGTGAACCCTGAGACAAAAGAACAATCAAAGATGTGGGAACATTCAGATTCGCCTACCAAACCAAAAAAAGCCCGGCAAGATTTTTCTGCCAGAAAACTGATGGCAACGGTGTTTTGGGATGCCAAAGGGGTGTTGTTGGTTGAATTCATGGAACGTGGGACGACCATTAATCAAGACGTGTACTGTGAAACACTAAAAACATTACGACGGGCTATACAGAACAAACGCCGTGGTATGCTGACTTCCGGTATCGTTTTTTTGCACGATAACGCCCGTCCTCACTCTGCTCGCAGAACAACAGCCCTTCTTGAGTCCTTCAAGTGGGGCGTTTTCAACCATCCACCTTACAGCCCAGATCTGGCGCCAAGCGATTATCACCTCTTCATGCATATGAAGAAATGGCTCGGGTCCCAGCGGTTTGATGACGACGAAGAGCTCAAAGATGCGGTCACAGGCTGGCTCAAGGCACAAGCGGGTGATTTTTATGCAGAAGGAATTTCAAAGCTTGTGAAGAGATACGATAAGTGCCTCAATCGTTATGGAGACTATGTCGAAAAATAGTGCAAAGATGTAGTTGTAAGATGTATATATTAAAATATTTTTACTTAACTTGGTGTATTTTTTTCAATCAACCGGAGGTTAGTTTCTGAACGGCCCTCGTATATACAGTATGTATATTACATCTCCTTTAAATTTACTGCAATGTATTTTTCAATCCTGAAAAGATGTTAAGTTTTCCATGAACCATTTTTTAACACTCGTAGATAATTCTCTTTACTGCATGCATCAAGAGCTTCAAAATAATGACTGCAAAAAAGCAATTTCAATTGAGGAAATAAGCTGTCGCATGGTCAGATATCATGTGAATATTGAATTAGACTTTCAAAAGCTCTATTTGTTGGATTTTTTTCCCCCAAAAAACTCTCTTATCAAAACTTGGGTCTTTAAGCTTGTATGACTTACTACTTCTGCTAAGCAGTTAATTTAAATACTTTATACTTATTGTTATAATTCTTCTCCCTGAGTGTAAGAATTAAATGTATACAAAAGTGATAGTTGTTTGAAAATTCGGTTTTAAAACTTGGCTGAAAAATACTTTTATGACAAATTTAGATTTTTGGATACTACCTTTTTTGCGACTAATGATTTTTTTTTCCAGTTTGATTTTACTTCTTGTGGTGGAGTATTGTTCATTGTGGCAATAGTTTTCTTCTTGTTTGGCATCATTACAATTTTCACCTACAACAAAGTATGTATTCATTTTCTTCTTAAATGTTCAAATTCATACATTAAAAAAAAGTGCATTGATTTTTTATGTGTATGCTATTGTATGAAATATGAATTTTGTGTATTTTTTTACTTCATTAATTTTCACAGACAAAAACTTTATCTGAAAAGTCAGATAAATTTTATTCCTATGAAAAGTTCAGGGAATTTTTTTAATTAGGAAACTAATGATATGTAAAATTGCAGCATGCAGAAAATTCTTATCAGACTTTTCATAAGTACCGTAAAGTGAAATCCATTTCACCTTCTCTGAAAATGTTTCCTTTTTTATCTAATTATATTTATCCCATTTTTAATTAGGTTTTCGCTAAATCTACTTTTCTTGGTAACTGCAGAGAAAATAACTGCTTTTCTTAGTTTTTTCCTTTAATAAGCACTACCAAAACTTATTTTAAATTATAAAAAATGTACATTATTTCACCGTGGCATGCAACTGTTGAGAGTGGCTTCAGCATTAAAGAAAGTTTTACTCAATGAAAATTTGTAGCAGAATTCTGAGACAGATCAAAGAGACATGGGGGAAACGGTAAATTAAAACATTACATTTTAGTCTAACAAAATAAGTTAACTATCAAGGCCTAGAAACATGGAATTAGGTATACAGGTGTAGTGCCATAGTTGTGCACCTTGGAGCCTATCTTTTTATAAATTATTTTTAAAAATGTTTTACGTGATTTTTAGAAAAAAATGCTGCTGTCGATCAGAAAAAATAGCAATTTTTATGGACAATTCAGTTTTAATAGGATGTTGCAATAATGCTTTCAGGAATTGCTCATCAAACCAATTGCATCATCAATTGCATTATCAATTCGCCAGCCATGTAAAACAGCTGCTGAAGGGACTGCGTCACATAAGAAGCGAATTACATATATATGTCTAGCTGCTTAAATAAATATTTTTAAAAAGTTTACCCAATACTCATTTATAACTTTATGGTAAAAACAAATAAACAATTAAGTAAAAAAAAAATAATGATTGGCCTAAAAGAAGCAATATTTAAAAAAAATAATAAAAATATTTAATGGAAAAATTAATTTTAAAATATATCAGAACATTAGAAATCAAATGAAAAGCAACTAAGAATTGAAAGACATGCTATTATTGTGGAAATAATGGGTACTTATGTGTCTTCGTCTCCCTTACTTTCACAAAGAGTTATCTTCTGAATTATTTCAAGATGATTTCTTTTGATCTAAATATTCGAAGATTTTTAGTTGGACATCATGTCCCATATACTTAATCAAACTTTATTGCAACCAAATGTTGATGATTATATGTCTCCAAGGACTTTTTTTATTTAAAAATGTTAAAAGCTACAGGCTGTATATCGGTGCTTATAAGTGCTTATACTTGAAAATAAAATATAAGGGCCCTTATAAGTGCTTACTTTTCCTTAAAATGTTTATTTTCTAAAAAAATTACGAATGTTTAGTTTCCCCCCTAGCAGAAATCGAACGTTAGTTCTCATCGAATATATAAAATAGCGTTCCGATTGCTGAACCAGCTGGCCCAGATTGCCATTCATAGTCAAAATGTAAAAACATTTGTCCATGAGTGAAGAAAATATTGCAAATTTGTCGTAAAAAAACGCGTGTCAGCTCTGATGCTTCCGAGAATCCGCCATGTTTGGTCGTGTTCCAAAATTCTGCATAGCGTTGGTGCTGAGCTTACCAAATTCGAGGTTCAGTACTGCATACTTGCCAAGTCCACTGTTTTTATCGGGAGACTCCCGTTTTTTGCGTGCCTCCCGATCTCCCGTTTAACACAATTTTCTCCTTTTTTTTGTAATTTTCGCTTTAAAATAAATCAATGAACATTCAATATTTTTTTGCTCAATAGACGGCGCTCGTAATCATAGTTACTCGCCAAGTAGTTTTCATGTGATTTTCCCGTATTTTGCCGAAATTCCGTATTTTTGAAAAGTCAAAATTTCGGTTCCTCGAATTTTGTCTTTCATATGCTTTCAAGGGTCAGTCCCGATTTCTTTTGAAATACGATTGCATCTGCTTCGGTAAAAGTCCCTAGTTCTTGTGTACTATCTCATTCCATCTCTTGGACACCAATAACTTCTGGTTTACCATTATTTTTTGCGATTTAGCCTCTGTAGTAGAGGATTTGCACTTCTCATTTTGCCACTCACTCAAAATTTCAGTGAAAAATTTTAGTGATTCTATTAGTTAGTCATAACTATTAATATTGCTTCCTTATTAATAATCTTGTTTTAAAAATATTTTTTGCATATAATTAAATTTGTTTTTTTGCCCTTCTTAGGGTTTGGGTTTTTTCCTTTTTGGGAGTCATTATGTATTGTTACAAAATAGATAAAGAACATTTCTTCCTATTTTTATTCTATATATAACTAAAAAATGGCTAAATTAAAAAAAAATATTTTGGGATAATTTGTTAAGTGCACACCAGACGTGGTCGTGATATTTTGTTTGAATTGTTGTGGTGTATATGTAAGCTAGTAAGTATTTGGGAGAACTGGCTTTTTATAATCTAACTAAATGTAATTCCTGGGATTTTATGCATTCCGCACAGTAATGCATTTTCTGTAAAGTGAAACCAAGTTTCGTCCAATGCTGTCAAATGAATGAAAATCTAGCGAACATCCTATTGCTCATAAAAAATAGTTTTGCTGGAAAATGTTTCGATCAAACATTTGATGATAAAAATTTATCAAATACTGCTGTAATGAACGTTAAACTTTTTTTAATTTGTAAGTCAGTTTAATTGTTCATTTTGTGTGTGTGCGGGGGGGGGGGGGACATTGATAAAATCTCTTGTTTTTTCCCCCTCCAAGGTTGGCAAGTATGGTACTGTACATGATATTGCAGTGGCGCAACAAGGGGGGGGGGGGGTCATAGTAGACCGTGTCCCCTCTCCCCCCCTGAGTGATTTGAATCTTTTAAAATAATTTTTTTCAATAAATCACTAAATATTGATGGCAGGGGGATCTAAATTTAAAAAAAACCAAAAACCTTAAGATTTCAAAAATTCTCAGCAGTGCCATATTATGTTACTCAGAAAATTACATTATTTCTCCCCCCCCCCCCCCCCCGAAAAAAAAATTGCACAAAGTTCAGTTGAAATAAAAAACTGCCCTCCCCCAATAAAGAATATATATATAGATATATATATTTATTATATTAAGATTATCAGAATATTACTTTCAATAACTGCAATTTATTACTTTATTGTATCTTTTTGCTAGATTATCAGAATAATACCTGCAATAACTGCAATTTGTTACTTTATTGTGTTTTTGATCAGTGTTTTTTAGTTAATACTACAATCGAACCTGCTTTATAAGCAATGCATCTGTTAAATAAAACTTATTTGTTTTCCTTATGTAGTGCAAAGCCTGTCTTCTCATTTTTGTTAGCTATTTCTGTTAGAAGTATATAATTTTGTCAAGTCGTGTTTTTCCTCTTAATTATGCAAGTAATAATGTATATGTGTACTTAAACATGTGCTTATTTTTTCTGAAAATGTGCTTACAAAGTGCTTATAAGTGCTTACTTTTTGAACTAAAATGGGGCTACTCACCCTAAGCTATTTTTAACTGTTAAAAAAAAGAAAATATGCCTTATGGAAGAAACTACCAAGATTTGTATCTACATAAGAAATTTAAAAAGAAAGAATATTTCAAGGCACCTCTTACTTCTTCCAAAAACTGTTTTCTACTTTTCAAGAATTTTTATAGTGACAAATATGCAAATGATGATGGCAAAATTTATTTAATTTTCAAATTGAATGATTTCTAAGAATTACTGGAATTTCAAATGCTTCTATTATACTTCTATTTTTGCTTTCTACATTTAATTTAGATATTTATATGCATTGTTTTATTATGATTTCTAAAGTAATGTTTCCCCCCTTAGATTATGTTGACTATATATGCTGCTGGTGGAGCTCTTTTATTTACACTGGTAAGATATTAAATACATTTTTTTAGATATTGATTTAAAAAGTTTGTCTCCACACATATTTACAAGATTAAGAACTTTTTAAAAGAATTGAAATAAACTTTACCTTAAATAAAATACCTTATAAATCATTCTGGTTATAGAAATTATTTTAAACATTTTATTTTTCATTACGTAATTGATTTAAAGGCTTAAACTATCAAACGTTAGATAGTGTATTTTTTGGCTTGAACTTCTGGTAGAAAATAACACCCAAACATCATGAAAAAATTAAAGAAAGGAAATTTAGGTAAAGCATTTGTTGGAACCTAATTGTATTATTGTTATTGCTGTTTAAAGTACGTGTGAAGAAAAGTCATTGTAAAACTGAACCACTGAAGTCACCATGATTTTTAATACAAACATTTTTGTATTGCGCCATATGTCGTTTTGTGGGTTGAGGTTCCGTGCTTATTACACTTTTGTCAAATCCGCAACAGTTTATGAGGTTGTGGATGACACTGGATTTATTGTCAAATAATAGACTGCAAAAATATGACAAAGTTTTCATTTGTTGGAAAATGCTACCCTGAAAAGCTGCATTTTGAAGTTGAACTTCTTTGATGGCTTTTCTTATGCCTTAAATGGAACAGCCAAAATCAATCGTAAATACTACTGATACATAAATACAATGAATAATTTTACAAGTTTTTAAGATTTCTTTTTAAATTTGTAACATAAATTTCATTTTTTCCAATATTAAAAAAAGTATGCTTAGGTTTGCTGATTTTGCTTCATAAATTCATATTCATAGATAAAATTTCGAAAAATGTATGTGGTTTTAAAATATTGCAGAGGTAATATTTTTTTACCAACTTCTTACCAAATATTGAATGGTCATTTACATTATCTAATCATATATAGAATGGCGAATCATTCTATATATGATTAGATAATGTAAGGTAATATAAGATGATGTAATGCACAATTATGATGAGGTAATGTAATTTAAATCAATTTTATTTATATATATGTATTCTTCTGACATCACTTGAGGTTGCTTTTTTTGGCTTTCCAGATTGTGAGTTTGGTTTATAAATAGCTTTTACACAGTCTTTAATAAATACCATGTTTAAATCTAGGTACATTGCTAGAAATATCAAAATTTCATATTACATTGTGTAAGGTAGACTTAGTCATTTTGCGTAGTATTGAATTATTGAAGGATAACTTTCTCATCAGACTTCTTATTATTTTATTTTAAATGCATGTTTGCAAGTTTTGTTGTTGAACGTTGTTTTAATTTCATTTTCTGCCCATCGTAAAGGAATTTAGAATAGTCGCTTGTTATTCTCCTTAAGTGACACTAGTAACAGAAAGTATTGTAATCCTCAAAAATCTCCTCTCAAATTTCAGCCTAAATTGGTATTTTAATCACAGAGTAATCCGTTTGGACTGTTTTTCTCATAATGTCTGTATATATGTACTACGCACGTACATATGGATCATTGAAAGATTGATTTTAACCAGCCAGAGTTTGTTTTGACGAGTTTTGTCGTGCTATCTGTATGTGCGGATATGCGTGTCTTGCATAACTCAAAAATAGTTAGTCGCAGAAGGTTGAAATTTCATATGTAGAATGTGTACAAGGTCTAGTTGTGCACCTCTGCTTTTGGTTACAATAAAATGTTTCAAAGGGGATGTTTTATGCAATTCTGTGCCAATTGCATGTAAATTTCCAGTCTGCTTTTGAAATCAAGGTATTTACTCGAAGACATTACTGAAAGTAGCTTCATAGTTAAGTATATTGGCACCCACTTGGCTACAACTTGCGAATATTTGCCAAATTTGGTGCCAAGATAGAAAAGCAAATCCCGTGCCAGTTTGGCAATTGGTTTGATGTTTCAGGACTTTCCCGTAGAGCTCCCATGTTAAAGCATTTGCAAGAATTATGATTTTGTAAAACTCTTTCCTCCATTGGTTCTCAACAAACTAGTGGGTCTAAGTGTTTAAAATGCTTGTTTTGTCTCATCCTAAGGCACGGTTACGTTGTACGTTTTATTTTGCAGATTCCATTTAGTTACTGCTTTAATTTCAGACTTCTCATGGCAATAAAAACATTAAATCCCTTTAATCCGGAAAGTGCTATTCTCTATACTTTATAAGTGCAGAGAAGAGAAAGTGCACTAAAAAACTTAATTTAATAAACAAAGAAACTAAGGCATATATTTTTTAACATGCCTATATGATAAACACACCTATTTTTTTAGTTCTTAAGAAGGTATATAATTAGTGTATTACAAGGAAGTCGTGTGACGCACAAATCAGATTCTTTTAAGGATTATTACAATCGATTGTATTAATTTTTTTATTTGCGAAATATAATTTCCTTATTTTTCAGTTTTTGGCTTACGATACTCAAATGTTGATGGGTGGCAAAAAGCATGAGTTAAGCCCCGAGGAACATATATTTGCAGCTATGCAGCTGTACCTGGATATTGTCAATATCTTTATGTATCTCTTAATGTTGTTAAATTTGGGCAGAGGAGATTAATCTTTTACAGCAAGGAATTCTATTTCAAATACTTGCTCACAGGTAAGTTCAACAACATTCCTCAAAACTACTTTACTTGTGCATAGTTTTAAAATGAAATTGTTATACATTTGTTCAAGTTCACAAGATAATTGCTTAAGAATTTGTTGAAGAGAAAAATTTCACAAGACAAAACTTCTATCAAAAGTATAAGTAGTGTTGCTACCTAAATGAAGAAAGTGTGAATGATCCTTTAATTTGAAAA
The DNA here is from genome assembly GCA_038502835.1 of Octonoba sinensis. NCBI lineage: Eukaryota > Metazoa > Arthropoda > Arachnida > Araneae > Uloboridae > Octonoba > Octonoba sinensis. Next base: position 127,547,110 of record CM076599.1, read on the forward strand.
TGTATTCAAGTATAATCATGTGTTAATTATTTTCTGGTTAACTTCTCTGTTCATATTGTGAAGATTTTCTAATGTTTTCCTTAAATTTTCATTGAAAAAATATGCTTAATTTCTTGCAATAATGAGTTAATCCCGAATTTAAATTGCATAATAATGTTACTAGCATATAGCAAATTACCAAGCTAATATTTTTGTAGAAGCTTGTTTTTAAATTTCACTTTTGTTTATTTAAAAATAAATATTTTCTTTTAAAAATCAATGAAAAACTAAAAAATTAAGAGTTTATGATTACGAAATACAGTTTATTCTCAAAACATACATTATTATACCAATGGTTTATTAATAACTAAATCAAGTGCACAAAAAATAAAGAAAATGAATAAATCATTCTATAAAAAATAAAAATCGAATATTTATTAAAATCTTTTTTTTTTTTTTTGCAAAAATGCATTGTTGGGCTGACTATAGCCTAAAATGTGGTAAATATTCTAAAAAACAGGAAAAAAAGTTATTTTAGAAAAAATGTATGTTTAAGTTCCGGAGTCCAAAATCCATGATCAACGTACAAGTTCCATGGGTTTTTAAGCCTTTTTTGCTGAAAATCATGATTTTCCACAATAAATTTTGATCAAAATTGAAATATATGACCATCCTTCCAAGTGTGGATACCGTGCATAGACTTACTTTATTTTCACTGGTCCAAGCAATGTCATAAATACCTTTTAGGATATATTTACTTAAAACTTCACATAATAATGGATTACCAATAAAAGGCACTACCCAACGAACTTGTAGCTCTTTCCAATCATTCTCTAGCTACATGCTATTTCTTACATAATAATAGTACTGAGCATATTCTTCTTACAAATAAACTTCTCTCCGAACAATTGGGGATCTGGACATAAAGCCGGGTACTGACTAGAGCACAAATGGGCGAACAAGCAAGATTAGCTCAGTGGGGGGTTGATGATGGGGGTTTGGAGTCTCCAGAAACCCCCTCTTTCACGGATCTATTAAGGGGTTTTTGCTTCTTTCCGTAGAAACAGCCCGCCCAGTTGGGTCACTACGAAGCGAAGCACTTCTTTCTTGCGTGTACATTTCTAATTAAAAAATCAAGTTCAAACTATGAACTTCTCAATGTATTTTAAATAATACATAAAATTAATTAAAATTTCAATTTAAAATTACACTTCGAACTCGGCTCTTTCGTGGTAAGGACGTGGCATGCAACTGCAACTATGTTTAATAACAATTCAAAAATTAAACTAATGCCAAAAAAAAAGCTGCATTGAGTTGCATTTTATTACAAAACATTTTGCTAGTTATTTTCAACATGAAAATAAATTTTTCGATTATAAAATTTAAGTTATTGAAATCGCATAGTAACAAAATGACATTCATTTGCATCATTCCATTACCTTTGAATAACAAATAAAAATTAAGGTTTTTGAAGATACAAACGTATCACAATATTTTAAGCTCAAAATATGCTTTTAAACCAAAAGCTTCAGTTTAAATTGTTGTATATTTTGTTTTATATTCACCTAATATTTTCGATTTATTAATTATTGTCTGCATTTCGTTAACATTTAAAACGTATGTTGTTTAATTATTTTAACTTCCAATGCTTTAATACTACTGTACCGGTTTGTTATTACTTTTCTCTTCTACTTCAAAGTACAAAAGGCAACAGTTACGCTACATGTATATAATGCTTATATTTATGGGGGAAAGTGTGATAAATATGAAAACCAAATTTGAATTTAATCAACAAATATCTTTCAGTTTCACTTTGGGGTATAAATATTAAAAAATAGCCAAAGAAGAAAAAAACATTTTTGTGATTTTTTTATATTTTTGACTCGTGCTAAAGCGGAAAACTTTCAAAAAGTTTGAAAATATAAACTGCAAAATTTTCTCATTGCGTTTTCGAGAAAGCAGATGAGAAAGATCAGAATTAAATAGGTATTTTAGAGCTCTTAGTCACTGTAATGATATTACAAAATGTTTTTAGGTCGTTAAATAGTCAGTCAGGAAAGTACTTTTTGTTTGTTGTTAAAAAAACTTTTTTTAATGAGAAAAAGTATCATTATAAACGATTATATATATATATATGCACCTGCAATATTCAGAAATTATTACAAGCACTAAAATAAATGTAAGAAAATTTAAGAAATATATAAAAAAAACTCTTACAGTGATTCCTTTTTCTTTGGGTGGGGGGGGGGGGGGATACTAATTTGAAATAAACAGAGTTGTAGTCATTTTAAAGTTATGTTACTGCTTCAAATGCAAAATGATACATTTGATAACTTTTATAGAATATATTTTAATAGCATATTTCATTCCATGCATCCTCTTTTTTTGTATCAGTCGAAGTAATTAGAATCTTGAGGATTCCAAAGTATTTGGAACTTTCTGTATTCCTCAATGATTCCAATAATGTCGGCTTGATTCCAGTCTTCCATCTCTGCACTGTTCGCCGGAATGCTTTTAAAACCGTCCAAACTAGCACAAAGGGTGCGTCCAAAGTCCGCTCTCCGAGCGGTGGTGGGGGACGTTCGAGCCACAGTGGGGCAGTGGCGGATCCAGAGGGGGGGGGGGGGGCACGGGGGCCCGTGCCCCCTCCAGACGCTTTAGGTAAGGACTAGAAAGAATTGACTTTCTTTTCTTCCTTTACGCTAAAAACGAGGAAAAAGAAACTATTTTGCAGATGGAGCGATAAAACTTCTATTCTATGTGACTTCTATTCTTTCAATTCTATGTGACAAACTGAGATAACCGGGTAATTGCTAAGACAGAAAGAAGCAGACACCTGCAAAATCACTTAGACAGTTGATTTATGCTCACGTTAAATCTTCAATAGACTTGAAGAAGACTCCATTTGACCCCCCCCCCCCCCCCAAATTTTCGCGAAAAAGAAGTTATTGGTGATTTTGCGAGCTGAAAATTTTGCGAATTATATATGAACAAAACCAAAAGTTAAAAAAAAGTGCTCAAGAAAATAAGTGCTTTCACAGTATATATTCCTTTATTATATATGTCCAGTTTTTTAAAAAAATGTTTTTTTGTATTTAATTAGGGAATAATTAATTAAATAATTGATTAAATTATATTTGGAAATTAAAACGGATCACAGTTTCTGGAGTTGTGTCCCCCCCCCCCCCCCCCAGAATTTTTTTCTGGATCCGCCACTGCAGTGGGGGGTTCCCGTTTGGACGCCGTCCACACTAGTCGTTAATGACTCCGAGAATGCTCATTCGTGCTCTAGTCTGTACGCCGCTTAATGTATATGGTCTGAAACTACACCACCTGAAAAGCATAAATGTGGAATTATAGCGGAAGGCATCAAACTATATAGAACTTATAAGAGTTTTTAGGAAAAAACTAGTCTATATTGGACGAAGATGCATTTGCCACATATGAGCAATTCATATTTAAAATTCAATCTTTTTCAAACAATCTATATTTAAATTAATGTATAAATTAAAGAGTTACACTAAAAATATTCAAAACCACACAACAAAAAGTTTTATTTCAACCTCAAACTGGATACTTTAATGGATAATGGAATTTAGTACACTGTTTAAAGCTTTATAAAATGCAAATCTGATCTTGTTCTTGAATCCTGGGGCCCAGTATTGGAGCATGGTGAATGATTGAAGCTTCAAGTCCTTTTGCTGCCATATTTGCTTCGGCCTCTGAAATCAGTTGCTAATGTACTGATGACTGCTTTATATGGCGAAAGAAGTGATGTCCGGCCCTCAGTTGCTTCTTCAAATTCAGATCATGTATTTATCAGTGGTGTAGTCCTGAAAAAAAAGTTGGGGGGACGCTTATGCATACGAAGACGGGCAGTTTAAATCAAAGCTGGGGGACATTACGTTAAAATGTAAAAAAATTTGGGGGGACTCCGTCCCCCCTCGACTACATCACTGGTATTTATCTAAAATAAAACTTCTGGTTTTCTGATTTTAAACTCTCTGAATGTTCAACTCTTTTGGCAATGTCTTTTAGTGTCTACTAACTTAAATAAGCTTGTCTGAAAAGATTAAATGGAATAGAAATTCCTCATGTGTGGCAAATACATTTTCCTCCAATATAGACTGAATTTTTAACCTAACAACTCTCATAAGTTCTATACTATTAGGCGTGTCGCTAGAATTCCACATTTTTACCATTCAGGTGGTATAGTTTTAGATCATGTGTACCAGTGGTTCCCAACCTTTTTCACCTTGCGAACCCCTTCTAAGATCCTCAAGAAAATGGCGAACCCTCTCCTATAGTCATTAGTAACGGATAACCAAGCTATGAAATTTTCTAGTATTTATTTTCATGTTGCTTGCTGGTTCATAACAAGAAATGAAAAAATAATTGAAAATCAAGTTTTAAAAAAACTAAAATTAATTTTTCATCATTTCATCGTTTTGAATTATTAATAGATCAGTAAACATGAGTAATTGAAATATATATATATCATTCGGTTTCCCCTTAAGGCTAAAATATACAAAATTCGCAACAAAAATTGGAGCAAAGTGTGATAAATGTCGGTACAAAATTTAAAACTAATGAATAAATATCTTGCGGTACCACATTCGGGTCTGCGTATGAGAAATTAGCCGAAAATAATCCAACATTTTAAATTTTAGTAAATTTTCATAGTAAAAAGTGGAAAATGGCAAAAAAAAATATACGTTCAAAATTTAAAATAAATTGACGAATTTCTTTCAATACCACTTTGAGAATCAAATTTAGTACTTAAGCGTCCTATGCCATCCCACAACTTTTACACATTATCGGGCAAACAATACGTTTAAAAAAATCATTTTTAAACTCGGTCCTAATAATACATACAGTAAAACCTGTAAAGTTGACCACCTGATCACTAAAGTGCTGCACCGCGGTGGTCAACTTACACAGGTTTCACTGTATATAAATTTTGTTTCATTTTTTCTTTCACGCTAACAATTAAAGATTCCGCCATTGTAATATTATTTTCGCAAACCCCTTCTTTACACCGCGCGAACCACCAGTTGGGAAACGCTGATGTATACCATGTTCCGATCCCAGATTTTTGGGAGAGAACGTTTACTTATTTGCGTATTATTACACTAATATGAATATTTTTTACAATATTTTAGAAGAATATTTTCTTACTTTTCTTTCTCTTTTAGGAACACATTCAGTTGTTGGGAGCTCGTACACAATGTAATAATTGGATGATCATTCTGCATTTATATTGTACAGATGTTATGTGCTCAAGATAACTGCACTTTTTCGAGTTTTTTTTTTTTTTTGTAAACCTAGCTTCTACAGCAAATGAATTTTCCTGTGAGCTTGAAATGGAAAATAAGATAGCTGAACATATTTATTTCCTATAATGTATAGTTTGTCATATTATTTGTGATATCTTTCTTGCTAACTATGTTGTAATTTTTTTAAACAAAGTAGCATTTATTTATATTTTTCATTAATTTTTTGCTAATAGCAAATTTAGATTGAAAATAATTAAGATTACTAAGATTTTTTCATTATTAAAATTTTTATTTATCTACATAATAATTCTTTTTGAAATGGAAAATGCTGTAACATTCCCGTTACATAAATGCAGTGGTATGTGTACACTTGATTTTTTGATCATTTATTAAGATCTTAAATGTTGTGAATATTGTAAATATTTTTAAAAGCATGCTTTGAAAAAAAAATTATAGAAATATGTGCAAGTTAGTGTATTAGGGGAAAAAAGTTTAAATCATATTCAGTAACTGTTCTATTTTTACATGTTACATTATATGCAAATTAATTTAACATTTAAAAACATATGTAGACTATTAATGAAATGTTCTATATTTATTTTCATCTATTCAGGAAATTACTAGTCGACTTCTGAAGGATAAGTTCATTACATATGTATATTTTAGGGGCAAAAAGGTCTCATTTTTTATTTTATTTTGTCAATAGAGACATAACTTTTATGCATTTCACTTGTAAAATGTTTATTTACAAATAAATGTTTATCACTAAATGGAGTATTTTATTTCTTGAACAAAAAGTCCCTTTTTTCTTATGTAGGTTTTTAGTTATTTTATTTTGATTCGGGATACAAAGATTAAGTAAAAAAAAAAGATTTCAACAAGAAATGATAAAATATGTAACATTACAACTTTATTCTATAACAGTACTTCTTACAGATTGAATGAACATTTTAAATTTTCTATGACTTCAATAAGATGAATGAAAATCCATAGCCATTCCATTTTCCATAGTAATTAAAATGCTCAGCTTTTCAGTGCTTCAACAGCAAGAGGAGCTAAAAAAAATCAATTCCATGAGCCATAATGTTTATTTCTTCTCTTTCTAGTAAAAAGGTAACAACAAAAAAGTTCATTTTGCATTTATAATTAAGTATACCTTACCTTTGCACATTAAAAAAACATTCAATGTAAAGACGAAATTTTTTTTTTTTGCCCCTGAGAAATTTTAGTTTTTTTTTTTTTTGCCAACTTTCTCCAATGAACACTAGTTCCCACATTTTTTTTTTCAAATTAAAATGTATCTCTTAATACATCACAGTATTAGGGTTGATAGTTTTTCCCACTTATGGTTAAAACTTATCTTGGGGAAAAATAGTATACATGTTCTTTCCCCCCCCTTTTTTTTTGCCAGCTCAAACTAAAATATCATAAAAGATTTTAGTTTCAAATCAATGTTATACATCACAAATCAGCCAGACAGTTTTGGAGCACGAAAAAACATTTTCGTAACAGATTAAAACAAACTTCCAGGAGAAATAAAATCTTTGAGACACTAAGAAATGTTATTTAAACCAAATTTTCCAAAAAAAAAAAAGTTCATTGTGATTCTACAAAACAAGTTTAACAAGATAGCTGGCCAGATACTGATTCCAAGCTTTAGATTCTGAAACTGGTAAACTTTAAGTGCCAAGCCCAGTAATAAGCGACATATACCGAGGGTAAGGGGTGAAAAGGTCTTGGCCTGACAGAAACAGCTCTCTAATCAGCAAAAATTTGTTTTCTCCCTGTGTGCACCTGTCATTATTGCATTTGACAATTTTAAGCTTGTTCTCTCAAATAGTTCCTTTACATTAATTTTTGCAGTAGGTGTCTTGAGTGTTTTTCTTTAAAATGGATAAACTTTAACAAGCGGTTATAAAATTCTTCGCTTTGGGTGGATTAACTCCAAATCAAATTCATCAAAAGTTTATGGGGGCTCTTTCCATATCATTCATTTAAACATGATCGCACATCCCTGAAAGATGACCTTTATGAAGGACGTTAGGTAAGTGAGATAGCAGAGGTTGTGGGTGATGCATTTGCTGAATTTTGATATAAAGGAAATGTGCAAACGATTTTTGAAGTGTTCTTTGGACCGATTCAAAAGGGATTTGATCAATTTTGTGCGACAACTTGTCACCATGGATGAGATCCCCCATTATACACCAGAAAGGAAAAAGCGTGGAAACCGGTGGTTTAGCGCCAAAGAAAGAGAAGTTGATTGCATCTGCCGGAAAAGTCATGGCCAGCATGTTTTGGGATTCAATATACTGTTAATTAATTATTTTGCAAAAGGCACAACAATCACAGGTGAATGTTACGCATCAGATGGAAGCCAGATCATCCAATCCTGGCTTGGAAAAAGAAAAATAATCCTCTTTCAGCAGGAAAACGCACCTGCTCACAAGGGTGCATCTGAGATGGGAAAACTGGGATTTGAGGTATGATTTGCTCGGTCATTCCCCCCTATTCTTCCGATTTGGCACCCTAAGACTAGGTTTTTTCTGGGAAGCACTTTGCGTCTAGTGAAGAAGTTTAGATGGCCGTAGATGACTATTTGCACAGCTTTCCATACTCTTACTTCCGGGAAGGAATATTCATGTTAGAGAAACGCTGGACCAAGTATGTTGAAGTTAATGGAGATTATTTACAAAAATTAAATAATTTTTTAACTGAAAACCTGTTTTTCATTGTTCGACCGAGAACTTTTCACTTTCCCCTCGAACATCATTTCTTTAAATAAATGAAAAATTCCAATAGAGAAAACAAACATAAAACTGCCAAATTCACTCTTTTAGTTCTTTATCCTACTTACAAGAAGTAAAACAGTATAATTGTAGTCAAATAATTCAAATTCTTATTACCTAAAAAATTAAAATTGCTTGTAGTTTAATCTAAAATTGGATATAAACTGCAATGTCCTACTACAATTTGATTAAAGGAATTTTTTTACACAAAGTGCACAGAAGAAAGGTGAAATGTCATTTTTCTTTTATTTTCGAGTTGAGTTCAATACAATACGTCAACACTGAATGTTTGTAGAGTAGAATTTGTTGCTCTATTGAACCAAACCAGATAAGAAAGGAGAAGGATCAAGGCCAAAAATCACTGTACAATGAAGAAAGCCCCGCTAGCTTCTGAACCTTCAAACATGAATTTTCAAACACTGGAAGGATTGACATTTTGCCTTTCTTTCCTGTTCTCCACATGTGATTTTGTACCTTTATCCTTATATTTTTTCTTCTTTTTAATCCATTAGCAAAAACTAATCATAGAAAATAAAAATCTCTGTACGAGTTTTAATCAAAGAAATTTATGCTCTTAAAGGAGCATTCTTAGTTAAGGGGAAAAAAATAGAATGAAATCAATTTTAACAATGTATCCTCCACTTAATGCAGTGCAGTGATGTCAAATGCTTATGTGTGAGGTGAACACTGTTGGTGTTTTCCTGCGCTAAATTTTTTTTACTACCGATCAGGACATAAAAATAATCAGGTCAATCCATGTGAAATCATCCAGAAAAAGTTGCTTAATGTTTTTTTCATTTTTTTAAAATTTTGCCAGTCAATTTATTGTTATCTTGAAACCCCAAAACAAGAGTTTAACAGAGATTTAATCTTTGAAATTTTTTATTACACCCGTTTTCAAGTCATATCTTTAGTAGTTTTTCATGAAATCACTGCATAACATAAATCGCTATAACTTTTATTTCTGAAAATTTCAAAATGTTTTAAAAACCATTATCTTCTGTAAAGAGTGAACAACATTTTGATTTGGTTTCTTTTATGATAATTTTTTAAAAAATATGATAATGGAGTTTGAAAATACTCACCTGTACGTTTTTTCCCCTAAACAAATAGGGTCATACGGGTAATTCATGGTCAAGAAACATCTGAATATCTCCAGAAGTTTAATAAATGATATTAGTAAATTTGGCATGGAGCAAGCTTACATAATGTGTATCTATTGTTTTATTCACTTAATCAATAATTAATGTACCATTTTTTTAATTGGCCTAATTAAGTGACCAATAATTACCCCGGCATCAGGGTAACTATTGGTCACACCTTGTTTTTGTAGTAATGAATGTCAGAAGTAAATTAATGTGACATATTATCTTTATTTAAAAAATTAATAAAGAAAAGATCACTATTTTAAGCCGTATTTCAAAACATACTTTTATTTATACAACTAAATCCATGACTACTGACAGTATTTCTTATAAACTTTGCAGGCATTATTAATGGCACTAGTGTTCACAACAAAAGGATTACTTCCTTTGAAAGTTATGGGTCCGTGAAATATAAATTTTACGTTAACAATTTCCAACGTATTTTTCTTCGGCCATCGGAAATTACCCGCACCTGTTTCGAGAAATTTCATCTCAACATTTCGCTCATTTACTTTTTTTCTAATTTTTCCCAACGTGAAAAGATCTATGTCATAATGCACAGAAAAATATTTTGGTTCTTGAAGTGCGTGATGAATATCTCCAAGTATTTTCTGCATCTTTAGTAATGTTGAAAGTTTTTTGTAATTGTTCAATTCCGAATATAGAGATTGTTATTCTTCTGAATTACAGATCTTTCTAGCTCCTCATCTGATGCTTCAAAACATAGCCTTTTTTCCGATGATGAAGCATGTGTATAGCTTTAATTTGTTTGTCATCAGAATTTTTCTTGACACTCATTTTTTAAAAATCTTTAGCTGCAATTTCTTGCTTCTTTTGCAGAAGCTTTATCTTGAATGTTCCAATCACATTTAAAGTAAATAAAACTCTTGGTAAGTAAAACTAAACATAATTCTGATTAAACTTATAGCAGAAAATAACTAAATACTTTTAACATTTTTTTATAATGCACGTACACAATATACAATTATTCTTCTATTAGAATGAATGAGTATGGTTTTTCAAAAAATAATAAATTATCCTTCCAAAATAAGTAAATGAAGTGCACATTAATACGAATATTTTCCTAACTAAGATCTAGTAATTTTTAGGCTGAAGTGAATATGAGAAACTTCTGAATTTCTAAAGAATATCAGTGACCAATAATTACCCCGGCAAACTGGGGCATAAATGGGCATGGGCCATTTCACAGTATTTGAATGTTGCAGACTCTACATTTCACAAAGTTTGAACCTGAATATTTATTACATTAAGATAGGGAAATACCTTTTTTTTTCCTGTGTAGAAGTCCTACCAATACATTATTTGAAAATAAAATTAAGTGATAATTGAACGGTAAATTAAGTAGTTATAACAAAAAAAGTGTCATGTTGCGGACTCTACGCTTAAAAATACAGCAAAAACTTGATCAAAATTGAGCTCCATTCCCTCTGAATCTATTTATCACATGCTATCAATGCTTGGTTTTTTATAACACTAGTACACTATAGATAGTAAGAATACAAAAATTTTATTATTTTAAATGAAAATTTTAAATTTTAGAACCAAAAAACTGTGCATACACATTGAAATGCTCAATGTTGCGGACTCTACAATTTGTATCCAATTGATTTATGTCAAAAAAATTTACATATAAATTTGTTTTACAACAAGAAAAAATAATTAAATATTTTCAATTATAGAAGAAATACATTTTGCTGTTTCTTTATCATAAGAAAAAAATCTGCCGCAGTCAATTGGTTCTGGATCTCTAGAAAGTTTCATCAAGTATCCCGTTCCTGGAATTGTTTCAAATTCTAGTTTTTTTAATGGCTTAATTTATTGTTTCTTACTGGCTGAAATAAAAATTTTAATTGCATAGAATTATTTAAATCTTCATTAACTATTTCACCAGCCCACCACTGGTCATTAAATAGAACAGCAATCCATTCATCTTTACAAAGATGCTGCTTGTGGTGTGATAAAATATTATCTGCACTCAGGGCCCGATTAAGACAGTCGGGGGCCCAAGGCACAACACTATTTTGGGGCCACCTATGGTACGAAAAGTAAAAATACTGGGTATAATGTATAAAGTTAAATAAGCTTGGAGATTATTCTATTTATACTAGGTTCATACCCGATTGGCAAGGGGGAAAAAGAACCTACTGACATGACATCCTACTATTCTGCATTCTCTATTGTTTTTATTCAATATGATTGTTGTGTTATGCATTAAATAAGCAAACTTTTTGAATACACATATTGCATTTTCAAATTTTACTGTTTATAATATTAAATAAATAAAAAGCGTCGAGATGCCTCAGCGATTAAAAGACTATTTAGCATGATAGTCAATGAAGATATTGATCTGATTGTGCATTGTTTACGCGCGCAAATACTTTTAGCTCGCCATTTAAATGAGTTAAGATCTTTCCATTTTGTAAAAAATTCTCTTTTAAGAGATTTTTTCAGAAATCTTTTTTACAATTTAGAGGCCCCTAAAATATGGGGGCCTAAGGCAGCGGCCTAGTTGGCCTGTGTGGTAATCAGGCACTGTCTGCACTATGTTCCTTATTTAAAAGCGATATATCTACTTGTTTTAAATCTATGTACGGAGAATTAACACTCTAAATTAGTTCTTTGTCATGAACTCAAAAGTGATGCATTCTTCGAGTTTGTGGAATGTTCCTGAGGTATGATATACTTATATATTTGTAAATATATAAGTATATCGTACCTATACTATTATGATGCCAAAAGTAAAGTGCAAAAGATAAAAACTAAACAAACTGCCAAAACAAATTATTGTCACAAACAGAATTAAAATATAAGTGAAAACAAAATGGAAAATTTGAATAATTGAAGTTAAGTGTAGAGTCCAGCACACTTTTGAAATTGCTATTAATATGAAATTATTTAACCAGTATAAATTTTTTTGCCATAAATATGTCAAATGTTGTATAAAATTAGAAAATACAAAAAATTAATGATGTGTGTTAATTCAGAGCAATGAAAACAAAACTTTTTTATGTTTTTTTGTGCTGGACTCTACAGCTACATATTTCTGAATTGAAAAAACAAATACAAATTCCTATTTGAAATTCAAATAGTGTGTGAGTGCATAAATGCTCTTCGTCTTTTACCATTTCAAGCAAAATTTTCATCGAGAAGTGTTATATTTGTGATCTATATAAGATTTTATGAAATTTTGGCTTGTAGAGTCTGCAACATAATTTTTACAATTTTCTGATTAAATACTGAATATCTCTATAAATACTCATGCAAATTCAAAACAACAAGCATATTTTCATGGTTTAAACACTTGACTTCAGATATTTATTGAAAAAAATTATCAACCATGAGTTTTGTTACGGACACTGTTTGGACAAAATACTGTGAAATGGCCCGCATACCTATATCGCCAACATATTGAAAAATGGACAAAATATATGCACTAGAGTCAAAAATTTAGACTATTTGTAGCATAAAACAGCATCAACAAGAATTTTTTCGTTTTAAATAGAGCACTGGCATGAATCTTTTTAAAAATATATGATTTTTTGAGACTATCTTTATTTAAGATGTTTTTGTAGTAGTAAGTAAAACATTTTTTCCCCCAAACTTAAACAAATTTTTGTACTTTTTAAGTCCTGCATAAGAAAATAGAATGTTTAAGGAATATTTGCCGTATTTCAGTTGTTTTGTTATAGCAGTTTATAATACTAAAAAATGTGCGACCATTAATTACCCCGGAAAAAGAGTGACCAGGAATTACCCCATATGAACCTACCCTTTAGTAGTTTCATCAGAAACAGCATGGAACATTTGCAAGCTTTCCCTTACATTGTGTAATTAACCAAACTTGGCATCTCAGTGCCAAAATGCTAACTTTGGGACTCAATATGTAGAAAGGGACTGAATGAAATTTTAGGAGAATTATCTTATCTATATAAATATGTAGAAAATTTTTTATAAATGATATCAATGTGGCTTTAGGAATATGGCACCTCGAAGTCAGGCCAAAAAATCACACGTATTTCGGCCTTTTTCTCACATATAAATACAGTAAAACCTGTAAAGTTGACCCCTTTCGTCAGGAACGGAATTAGCCCTTCACCCTCTACCTCACCTTCTATAAGTTGACCACTAAAGTGCTGCACCACAAGTGGGCAACTTACACAAGTTTCACTGTATTATACTATAAATTTTACTCAATGCTTCAAACGGTAATTACCAAGGTTTATAAGTTTACATACAGCGACACATAAGAAAAAAAATCAATGTTTTTTGTTGTAGTGAGCCAGCACATTTGTTGAAGTGACCAGCGTAATTAGCTACCCGCACCTTTTTAGCTATACAGTGCCGGCATGCATGTTTGAAAAAGTATAATTTTTGGAGAAATTTTTTTTTAAGATGTCTTTGGAGCAGGAAGATATTTTTTCTTTCAACATGCTACAAATTTCTAAAATCCTATATAAGAAAATAGAATGGTTAAGGAGCATTTGCCATAATCCAGTTGCTTTGTTTTTGCAGTTAATTAAACTAAAAAGTGCGTGACCATTAATTACTCCGGAGAAAGAGTGACCAGGAATTAAGCCGTATGACCCTACTAATTGAACTACTGAAAATTACAATGAAATAGCTTTTAGTAATTAGTTAATACAATTAAGAAAAATAATTGAATACTATTTTAAATGTATTAATAAAGAAAATTACCACTATTATAACTTACCAGCTCTTATGCAACCAACAACTACTGCGAAACAGAATAGAATTCCTAAAACTTGAGCTCTAGCTTTATTTTCTTCTTCCGCAGGATCTACTCGTCCTTGCCTTAGATTTGCAATTCTAAACATTTTTTTCCCAAGAACAGTGCAACGAACACTTTTATATTGACTAAATTGCTTACTCCTCCAGAATCAATTCGCAAGTTTGTTTGCAACTTTAGACACCCTGGCAACAACAAAAAAGTACGGACATGCCCGGAAGCAGAATCTACTGCAGTTACAGTTGAAACTGGATAGTGGAAGTTAAAATTTTTCACACATTGGATTGACAGTCGTCACGTGATTCGTGGATACGTTCCATGAACAATAATAATAAAATTACACGTTAATTTAAAGCACAAATGAGCAAAAAATGCAGACATATGACGTTCCATGAAGTTTTCCCCTTCTTTTTTGGACAAGGCTAAGGCATGTCAATGGTTCTACATAATTAATAACCATATTCGTATTGTTAAACGCATATTGATTGACTATTATTTATTGCAGGATTTAACCCTACTTTCGCCCAGAGAACCCATTTGTTTACTGGGCTGTTATGTAATCGGGTTCCCCTACACATGGACTGCCTTTTTTCTTGAAGGGCAAGATATTTCCAGAACTTTGTGTTGGAGCTTATATTCGTGAGTAAAAATATGCAATGAAGCCCGATAAGCAACCAAATAATATTATTTGACGAAACAAAAGCCCTGAACCACGTGGTATACTCTGAACATCTCGGTTGACAAAGTGGGTTCGAATGAGTCATCCATTTTATAGCTCGATAGATTTACGATCTGGACGCTGTATCTGCCACTCACGATCGCGGGCGATAGGCGTGGTTTGTAGATCCCGACGTCATCCTGTGACGTTTTCGTCTACCTGTCGATCAAAAGTGTTTCTGGCGCTCTTTGAACGACAGTAGATCGCCATCGCACTCGCTGATCGTGTGGTCTGGAGCTGACGATCATAGAGCGGTCGCGGCGACCAGACATGAAATCGGCGTTAATTTGACTGAAGTGAAGCTTATGAAGAGAATTCGTGTTTGAAAACACAACATTCTAACATCCCTCTGCCCCCTCCCACTTCCCTCTTCCTCTAATTACTTAAAATATTGAGATAAATATTAGAAATTGCGTCGCTAGTAATTGTTAATCAAATTTTGCATTGAAAAAATTGCATTAATTTGTTAAATGCTATTATGCTATACATATGAATTTTAAAAATATCTTTTTAAAAGCATAGTAAAGTTTTAATTAAAATGCTCCCCCCCCCCCCCGATTAAAAATTTTATTATTCATAAATCAGATCAATGAATCATATTTATTTTTATTAAAATAAATTTGACACATTTGCATTATTTTTATTTCGGCCATTCCTTCCTAAAAGAAACTGAATATCCGGTAATTTATTCTAGGCCGAAGCCAAATATTAAAATTTCTAGAAAATCGTTATAATAGAAAGTACTTGTCAAGTTAGCTGTATTAATCAAGTCAAACACCAATTGCACACATTAATCTGTGATGTATGATTTAATTCTGTTTGTTAAGAGTCTAAAACTATCTAAAATTGTTGTATTTTCTGTATTGTTTTGAATGCAATAAAACTGAGAATTTCAGCTACAAGTAGAATAGAAATGATAGGTTTTAATGTTAGAATTGGCATAATTTTACTAATTATTTAATTCAAATTAAAGAAATGCTATTGCTTAGTGAACTTTTAGCTCAAAATAGTTAAATGAAGATATTTTAAATGTTATAACAGTCAATATTTTGATTTTATGGGTGTTTTAACATAGCTATTTTCAAAAGATCTATTGAGATTTAGTGCATTTGCCTGGAATATATTTTTATTTTCAAAAACCCCAATAACTTATGCTATCTTAAGATTCAGGATATATTCTAAGCTTTTCACATTTCTTTCTTACACAATATTTACTATAAATCAATCTACCTAAACAAAGTCCACTTTGTTAATAATAACAGAATAAAAGTCATATTCTTCATCAAGATTAAACATTTCCAGCTTTTGGGAGCAAATGTTAAGTATAAAATACAATTTTATAGCTTTAAATTGTTCAGTCAAACCTAAAAATAATATTTTAAAAAAGTAGTTTTTTTTCGAAATTATTTGTATTTATTAAAACTATATTCTAATGTATTCTTTCGCAATTACTACAATAATATTTTAACTGTTCAAAATCTACTAATTTTTAATAAAACCGCCGTTGACTTCTGTATTATATTTTATGTGTTTTAACATAAAGTACAGTAAAATCTCGTTACCGCAAACCGTGAAACTACTTCATTGAATGAAATAATCGTTGTAATGGAATATACATTATCCCATTTTAGAGTTCAAAACGGGTCTAAAAATTTGCTTTGTTGCAACAGAGATTTCGTTGTATCGATATTATACTGTATATTTATTATCAAACTTTAGTGAAATAGTTCATTTGTTTTGAAATCCCTTTGCGAGAAAAGAACATATTTTGTAAAATCAATCAGGAGGAAATATGGGAGACGGGTAAAATGGACCCGCCCCCCCCACACCTATTATCTATATTATTACTTTCTTCTAATGTTTCATATTTGGTACATAGATGGTAGCATTAAAATAGTGATAATTACTTTGCGACTGTGTATCTAGGTTACAATTTAGCCGCATTGTTCTAGAAAGTGAATTTGTGCTTAGCAAAAGTAAATATTATTATCAAAACATATATTATTTTCCTCATTTAAGAGTTATAATTTGAAATATATTATGCAGCACAAAAAAAGATAAGATCATGTATTATTATATTCAATGTAACTTTTTTTGGACAATTTTTGTTAGACTTGCACATAGGGTAAAATGGACCGTGGTCCATTTTACCCCACTTCTGTATTCCATGTACTTTTTCTAATTGATATCATGTGTGTAATTGAAAATTGATAAGCTATTTATTTTTAATGAGTAAATTAATCAATGATTCCTGAAATGTGCATTTGAAAATGTTTAAGTGTATTATACTTTCAAATTTCAAAATTAATCCTAATTACACCTAAAAGAAGTGCAAGCATTCCTTTAGTTTTAATCCAGGTTTCTTCTGAGTTAGAATTCATTCAGTTGATTTTGAATATTTGCAATTTTACAAATATTCAATTACAACTTGCTATAACTCAATATTTCTATAAAAAATTATATATCTTTTTGTTTATAGCTAAGCTACAGATATTATATATAAATTGAGATAAAATGTTAAAAGGTACACTGGCAATACAATAATTTCACAGATCATGTACTTAAAGTAAACAAACATTTTCAAATGATATAACTTATATCATAATTATTACAAAGAATATATTTTTATTGCATCATCATTTAAGTTATTACAAAGAATATATTTTTTATTTTTCATTATTTCATCATGTATATCCGTGCCACATGAGGTTATGGAGAAGGCAGTAAAAAATGCTCAGGATGATAAAAACTCTATTCATTCAGCCTGCAACATTTAGTCAAACATTCCACACGCAACCCTTTTACGTTATATACAAAAGTCCAAAATTTCTAAATGAATGGAACTAGAAAGTGGTAATAAATCAGTCATTAGATTTGCTTGAAACTATACACATAAACATAATCTTCTAAGGAAGAAGAAATTATCTTTAAAATTCCCACGGCGCCACAAAAAAACAGCAGACTTTCAGTGACACAAAAATTTTTTGGCATATCATTTGCAAATTTCAATGTGCGTTAATTTTATGTTTTATACGCATAAACCAATATAATATTCCTTTATGTTTTGTATTGTTAAAGAATGCACTACATTAATTTATTTTTAAAAAATATTACCTGTGGTCCATAATACCATGGACCATTTTACCCCGGGTTCGGGGTGAAATAGTCCACTTTCTCGCTTTCTATTTAAAAAATATGCACAATAATTAATTTTGATTGAGTATATTATAAAATCTAATACATAGGTAATATGCTTGGATATTTTCAGGGTTAAAAAACATTACTTTTGAGTGTAAGCACTCAAAATTTTCAAAAGTGGTCCATTTTATCCCTGTCTCCCCTACATTATTATTGAAAGTATGAAAGTATACATTAAAAAAAAATTCTTTCCTAAGTTTATTGCATGAAGAAAATTCGAATAACAAAGGTCACGTAAGACATCTTTATCTTTTTAAAAATCATTGACAATTTATCATAAAATAGCACAAGTGAAAAAACTAATATATATATATTTTTCAAGTTCCATTGATAAAGTTTTTTCAGTTCCAGTGATTCAGCTCCATCAATGAGGTTGTTATTAAAATTCAAGAGTTTTTAATCATATTTACATCATTTGTATACAGAATGAATACAGATGTATTCATTCTGTATACAAATGAAATTTTCAAAGTACTTTGCGATGAAAGAAGATTCATTTCACATGAAAAAAAAAATTTATTTACAATATTTATACAATTTACCTTATAACGTGTAGTTTTACATTTGAATACTTATTTGTGTATACTTGTGTACTCAAATGTAGTATTATACATTATTTTTTGAGCTGTCACATGCAAAATTCTTGTGCTAAAATGTGTGTTCGTACAGCAGTACAGTGTTAATTCCGCCAAGGTAAACAGAAACACGTTGAAAGTAAGATTCCGATCAGTTTTCCATTGGTCGAATTACTAATGAGAGGGATCGACTGCCGTTCCTTCGATCGCTTGTATCGTTCCACTGCGCCGAGAAACACTTTCAACGCGAGAATCGATCAGCAGGGGAAAATCGCTCCGTGCGTCGATCGACCTATCGCTCCTTGATCGCGAGTTTCCAGAAACAGCGTCCTGGAGCGGAGGAAGGGTACACTTCCCTTTAAAAAACTGGTTAAACGAAATTTACTCCAAATTGTTGCGGCCCGCGTCAATTATATACATAATCCTTCTGTGCATGTTGCCCGAGCGTAAAAAAGGTCGAGCACCACTGATTTAACCCATTGAAGCATAAAACATACTCACATTTAGATTTAGTTCTTGGTGTTTTATTAAACAAGAATCCGTAGTCAAAAATGTGAAACTTTAGCACTCCAAGTATTTTTCTGTTCTAATTTTTTGTCGAAAGCATTTTGGAAATATTTTCACTGTAACCAATGTTTTAAGCCGTTCTTAAAATGATGATGGATAAGATTACTACTTATTCTTATTACGGATATATATAAACAATAAATATTGATAAAATACTATCTATATAATATGGACTTTCTATAGAAACTAGATTATATATAATCCAAAAAAGAAAGAACTTACTTCATAAATCTGATGCCAAACCGTTGTATCAATTCAACACCAACTTGATTACAGAAAAATAGAAAACTTATTGTAAATTTTTCTCTGCCCAATTTCACTTCATTCCTAATAAATAACATAACACTCCTTGTATGATGCTCCCGTCAGACTAATTCATAAATAATCAACCTGTGACTACTGATTGAAAAAGCAACTGACCTCGCCAGTTGCTTTTTCATTTCGCTAGTGAACAGTTCGTTTACGGTTTGCCTATCTTCATCTGTACCGTACTGTATTGCTTAAGTGATGAGTACTAAACGCAAACGGACTATTGTGTCTTTGGAGACTAAATTACAAGCCATCAACAGATTCGATAAAGGAGAGACAATTAAAAAAGAGTTTTAGATTTAAGGTGTGGGACAAACATCATTTCATAATATGTACAATAAATACCTTTTTTCACATCTTTGACGACTTTTTCATTCATTTCACCCGTTTACCCACATTTCCCTCTCGATTTGGACAGAGTCCGTCTTATCCGAGTTTTCGATTATCCGAGGTCCACGCTACCTCGTAGTACAGTACTGTACAGTAAAGTTCCGCTATGGCAGACACATGATGAAGCAAGTGGGACGAAAATTATTTGTCTGTAAAATAGAGTGGTGTCCGCATAAAGGGGCTTTTTTAGGCCCAATCATTTGCTGCGGGAAAATTGAATACTGTCCAGCTAAATGGGTGTCCGTTAAGAGGAGTTTTACTGTAGTATAAAACATGATAAGCCAAAAGCAGATACTAAACGATTACTGAACGCATATACACAATTACGCAAATACATCAAACTGAAATGTTCCCGTCTTCCAATTACCAAAGGCGCAAGGTAGTTAAAAATACTCCTGCAGCTAGCTTTCATATTCCAATCTCAATTGTAGTGAATTCATAATTTCGAATGTAAATCAGTTATAAGGACAAGAAGGTTGTCTTCAAATATAAAAATAATTTCCGATTGTCCCAGGTGAATGAAATTTCCCGACTATTTTCGGTCCCAGGTTCTGTGTTCACTCTAAAGAAAATATTGATCAGCAAGAGAATACTTTAGAATAGCTAAATTTTATCCTAGAAAGTAAATATTTATTCAATTTAAAAAGTAATAAAATTACATAAATAAATAACATTTCATAAATCTTCGGAATGTCGCTTAGGCTACACTATACTTCAGTCAATAAGCAGAAAACCACATGCAAAGGTTCTTTTTGATGCACAAAGAGTAAAAACTTATAGCAATATTTTGGGACAGCAATTCGTCTAAAAAATGAAAACATCGGAGGAAACAATAAAATCTTCAGTATTTTCAGGATAAATAACGATGTTTTATGACATTTCAAGGTACTTGTGATATCTTTTCAGGAAATTCCAGCACCCTATTAGTATCAAACAAAAATAGCGCAAGGAATACTCGATGATGAAAGAGCGCGAAATTGCTACAAATCAAAACATTGAAAATATGCAAAACGCACCCAAGAAGTCCCACCAGAGCTAATGAACACACGTTGCTTTTGAGAAATATTGGCATTTAAAGGATTAAATTTGTCAAGAGCATATACATCTTCATGTTATTGCAGGCTAATAACTCTTTCGGAAAGAATATGATAAAAATTTTAATAAAGTAAACATTTTTCTTTTGTTTAAAAAAGTCTTTAATTAAATAAAAGTGGAAAAAGAATCGTATTTACAAAAATGTTGTAGTTTTGTACTTCACATACAATTTTATAATAAACATTTAGAATAATAACCTTTAATGCAAAACTATTCTAATTAAAATTATCAAATTTCATAAGAGAATCCTAAACTTTTCAGAACGAGGAACTTTATTAATAACTAACCGTCCATCATAACTCAGGGATGCAAATAACCATGGATCAGCACTTGACCATTCAACAGCATATACGCTGTCCTCATGTTCTTCATATATTGAGATGACACCATCTGCCGGTGAAATCAAACCCGACTTCTCTTTTTCATCAAGATTATCAACTTCTTCTTCGTCTATCAAATGACCAAAAGGTTCAGAAGAAACAGATGCAGCTCTGGATAATATAACTCTAGAATCACTACTCGACGTCAGAACAAGCTGATCGTGAGAACTGTTGTACCTTACACACCACACCCAATGAGAATGGTCTGAGAAGACCAAAAGGGCTTCCCGGCTGTTACGAACATCCCAAAATTTCGTCTGACAATCATCTCCTCCCGTCGCTATGTAATATTGTTTATTAGGGTTGAAATCTAGGGAACGGACAAGCTGCCCATGAGCATTTTCTATAGACCAAGCCAACTGCATAGATCGCAAGTCCCAGCTACGAACTGAAGAATCAACAGCGGTGGCGACAATATTGCAGTTATGGTGAGGATTCCAACCAATAAAAGAAAACTTTTGTCTGCCTTTTTGTTCAGGAAGAACTTGAGATTGTTGGATAGGTTTACTAACATCAGCGAAATCCCACAAATGAAAAGAAGAATCTGTCAACGTTATTAACTTCCTTCCGGAAATCGGTTCCCATATTATGCTTTTCAATTCGCCAATTGAATCTCTTACATCCAAATCAGTCACAAGCTCAAGGGAAGGATACGAAGATGAAGAATCATCCGCACCATAGTTAGTAGAAGTGACGGGCAAACGCCATATTGCTCCACGCATTTCGCATTTTCCGTCGGATGTTATTTGATTATAACAAGTAGATATTAAATTGGCCTCTGTCGGTGACGCACTCAAGTGCCAAATTTCTCCAGCATTATGAAGATATACTGTTTTCAATAAGCTATTATTTTCTTCATCGTATTCAAGCTGATGAATTTGATTGTCACATTTCAGGGACTGCGTTCCAACGAAAAATCTGACGGCTTCGCTGTCTGCGATCTGGGCGCTCAAAGCTCGAGCTTGGAATTCCAGTCCATAAATGACAGGGGACTCTTCTTCCATGATCAATGGTACCTTCAGAATACATAGAGCGAAGTTAATTTATAACTTAACACATTGAAATCTATGCAGCAGAGACCCGAAACTCGGCCCAATGTGGACCGACTGGTGGCTGAATTTAAAGATGTCAGGTAATCAGGAGTAGGGTTAAAAAACAATAACAAGAGTTTCCTCAGAAAAAAAAATAGAACAGTAAAAACTGATTTTTTAACGCCGTTTTGACAATATTTTATTGCTTGAGAACACAACAGAGAATAAGCTGCCCAAATACCCTTAAACAAAGGAAAAGTACATAGTTTATGAAGGCATAAAGCCTTCACTACACATGAGAATGAAAATTAATGAATACACAGCGTAAAGTAATTTATCTGATAAAACAGCCCTCAGAAAAATAATTTCATGAAGGCATAAAGCCGTCTTCAATGAAAATTAACTAGCTCACTTTGCAAAAAACTAGTTACTTTTTTTCCTTTCAAAGAAAATTTCCTGTTGTCTTCCACCACTGCACTCGCCATGCAGGGTGCGGCCGAGTTTTTGGGGTTCTACTGCATATAAAAGCAAAATACTACTCACTATTTCACCAACCTCTCAAAAACTACATTGAAATTGGGCAGGTAGATTCCTCATAGTAGGTACAGGTATTCGCTATGAAAGGATTTTTGAAAACCCGTATTAGTTATTTGTAATTAATTTTTTAAGCATAATTCCCACACGAGTCAATTGCCTTATTGGTGGCTACAATTTTTTTTCAGACATTGATAAAGCACTATTTTTAAACGGCTTTTACAAGGAGGAGGATCATCAACTCATATCGTATGTTTTTTTGTTTGTTCATCGATAACTTCTCACTGGATGAACCAATTTTGATGGTTATTGTTTTTAATCGATCGCCCACAGCACCTTCGTTTCACTATGTTCGATTGTTTAAAAAAAAATATTAGTGGAAATTTAGTAATTTTTTTGGTTTTTCATCCACAACTTTTAACTAAATAAACCAATTTTAATGATTTCTTCAAAATCGATAGAGGGTCTTCTAATTTAAATATCATACATACATCAACTTGACTATAATTGTTCTTTAGAAAAAACGTTTTAGGAATTTAATTTAAACGTTATTTTAAGTTGAAGTTGGTTGTTTTGTTTTTCCAAAAATTATTTTATTATTTTTCAAATTTTATTTGCATTGCAGTTTTTTTTTCATTTCCTGCAGCAAAGGATCCATGGTTTTACTATGATCTTATAAGACTTTTCGGTGCTATCTCGTTTATGGGGAATTTGCTTTCTGGAGGAGGGATGGGCCCTTTATGTGTACAACGCAGTCGGGGAAATATGTCACTACACTTAAATCAATGAAATGCAAAGTTATTTTTTCTTCTTTGGGAGTGGGGGGGGGGGGGATCTTTTAAGTGTTTAGATTGGGGGATTGCTAAAACATTTTTTGTGTAAAATGGCCACCTTTTTTGTCGGAGAGGGAAGAATATTTTGTTTAAGCAGTAAAAAAATACATTTACTTGGAGAGAGAAGGGAGGGGAGGGTATATTTCCTTTAAGTTCTTAGAACTGGGAATCTTTTTCGGGTGATGGACGAAGCTGCTGGAAGATACATTTCTCTCATACATAGGTGTTTAATGCCATTTTGACAATATTTTATTGGAATTAAATAAATGAAATACATATTTTTTTCTGGAGGGGAAAGCGGTTGCGGTTATACCTTTTCTGGGTATGTGGGAATCTGGGAATACACCTGTACTACAAAAGTAGCTGGACTTTTGAAAGATGAGAGGGCCCACCTACACAAACTATTTGGATTTTTGAGGAAAAAAAAAAGGAGGTTTTCATCTAAAATACTTGTGTGTATTTATTTATTCAAAGAAATTTATATTCTGCATGGTAATTCTTTTGATTTTTAAATTAATGAATAAAATTATTTGCATAAATTCATAAAACAAATACATATGCACAGTGTGTAAAATTTTAAATTAAAAATGTGGTAAGTAAAAAAAATTATATTTTTGTAAAATTGTATGAAATTTGAATATTTTTAAAATTTAGTGTAAATTGATCTTTATGTTGAAGTTCAAGAAATAATTTTATAACATTCAAACTGGGAAACATTTATCCAGTATGACACTGAGTTGCTAAAGAAGGTTTTATTATGTGTATAATACTACATTTATATTTAAGTAAGTTGCATTTATAATAACTTAATACTTTTATATTAAGCTATTATAAATGCAAATAATTTCAAAAATGAAATGTTGATAAAATTTATTATGCAAAGGTAAAAATTTTTAAACATAAGTTTTCTGCTGGGGAAATTATAGGATTGGTAAATTTTAGGCAGATTGCTCCCTATTTTGTTACATACAAGAAATGATTTAAATTTCAACAATTTTAATTGGTTAAAACCAGAAAATGTATTTTTATTTTAAATCTTTAAATACTTTTGTACATAATTCCATATTTTTTATTTGCAATACTTAAAATTCTAAAAAACTTACTCTAAAATCACCATTATAGTATTTGATAGTTACTTTAGATTAATTATGTGCCTAATAATGATAATTAGTTTTTCCTTTTTACACTTAATAGATTTGCATTATTTTCTACTTTATAAGGTATTTAAAAACAAAATAAATTATGACAGCTGATGACATACACATAATCCATACAAAAACCCAGAAAAAAAACAGGTTTTAGCCAATCTTGCTATAAATCCTTTGCTTAATCATTTCTAATCAAAATGGATCATAATTCAAAATGGCAGTAAATTTCAGGATATATTTTTTACTGAATTCTTTGTCTACCAATGTTACGGTTTGCCAAAGTGGGCCAAGCATGAAAAAACATACTACCTCAAGTTAAGTGGGTTTTTTTCAAAATTTACTGTACTTTGAAAACATTAACTTCAGAAACAAAACTATTGTTGTACTTATAGTATTTGTCATTACCAAAACCTGAAAGTGCCATCTTCTTTTCCGAACAATTTTGCTCATTTACATAGGTATTTCTTTAAAATATTCAAGTAAAAATTGAACATTTTAAAAGCTTTTTTAAAAAATTATTTTCTTTTTTTAATAATTATGTATTATATATGAGTTAAAATTTTAAATATATTTCACTATTAAATTAAATATATAGATATATGTGTGAGATGAAAACAAAGATTAATTATTGGAATCAACTTCAAAGATTTCATTTCATTTCATGTTATTTACTTATTTATTTGCAGAAAATATTCTTTTGCAGCTTGGTGCAATATTAACAAATAAAAGATCTGATTTAAAAAACTACTAGGAACTAGCCAAAATATCCAACATCTCTGATAGTTGAAGTGTTCCACAAATTGTACCTATTCTCAAATATTTACGACATCTATTCCCTGGATCTCTATATGCAAGATTCATTGGCTTAATAACTACTAGGTAAATGGAGTTCCAAATTTTATTTCTAATTTCCCTAGTCACTAAATTTCATTTTACTTGGTACTGCTCATGTTTATGATTTACACTGCCCCATTTCTTTACATCTTTTGAACTTAGTTATACAGTGAGAATAGAAACTTGTGAAGCAAATTGCAAAAAATATATTGTATGCCCAAATATGTGTTTTCAAATAATAAAAAATACCTTTTCCAATGCAAAAAAGTATTCACACAATTTGTTTCTGCACAGAGGTAAATGTTTATTTCATAATTAGTCAAATTTTAGGAAGTAAAATTTTATATAATAAATTTATAAAATTTTATATAATACTATTTCATACAAACATTTAATCGCTTTTAAATTTAAATTTGATTTTTTACATAATCTTTGAGTATAACATATAATACACAATTTAAAAATGATGCAAACTTTCATGAAATCCAAAAATAACCAAGCCTTGGTTTAGTAATAAATAGAAATTGAAAATGAAAGGTTCTTTGAAAAAACCCGGAAAACCTCGTGTTTTTAATCAAAAACCCAGGAGGGTTGAGCTTTTTTTTAATACCCCCCTCCCCTCCCAGGATTTTCAAACTTTGCCAATATGTTTTTATTTTTATTCCTTTTTGAGTCATCTGCGATAATTCAAAAAATAGCTGAAACTGTATAATGAAATAATTGAATAATAATGTCAAACGCACACACAAAATGTGTCCATACAGTACAGAGATTAATGTTAAGCACTCTGAAAGAGTAAATTTTATTCCTGTTAAGGATTGGAAAAAGAGTGCACATTTCCCTTTGTAGGTGTAGAGAAAGAAATAAAAAAAGTTAAGGGGGGGGGGGGTTCTATTTTTTTTTTGTTTTTTTAATTGTAAAATGAAAATGAGCTTTTCCGTTTTAAGCTAACAATCATTCATTGTCATTGATCATGAATAAAGATATCTGCATACACCCTACGGCCCCCCAAAAAAGATTTTCACTAATAATATCCATAACTTTACAAAAAATGAAGATTTCCAGATTTTCATGGAAATTTTTCCAATCTTCCATGAGCAAGAGTTCAACCCAATCTTTTTTTAAAGGGGAAAGTTTTGAAATCTGGGAGCCAAGAATGCTGCTTGAAGTCAAATTACCCTTGACTTTTATTTCCTGAATATTCAGTTAGATTAGGGGTAGCCAACTTGTCTGTCTTTAAAATCGACTCTATATAACATTAAGTAGTGATCTGCCTTCTAATTTTTTTTTTAATTATGTCAATGGAAGAAAAAGGAATATTTTAAAATTTTAAAAACATTTCTTAGTTTAGCAGTATATTCAATTATTAATAACACATTATAAAAGAAAACTAACATAGCAAACAATGCATATGTGAAGTCAATCAGTGATAAGTGTGAGGTTTTATCATTAGAAGATCGTACAGTGGAGCACATGCAACAAAGATAACCCTAAGAAACCTTCAGTGTGTGAATTTGACAAGATGTTCATTCTGTTGTTATTACAGAAGAAAAAATTTACACTTGTAGCCATTCATTAAATTACACAAATTAACTAGAAACTGTTCTGCAATCAACCTGTTTGACACCCCTGAATTAGATTATTTAATCAATATTCAGTCAAATCAAATGACAATACTGGCCCAATATTTCTTTCGTACTAATATATGTAATACAAACAAATATCTATTTGACACATAACAAAGAAAAAGATACATTACAAGGAAGATAACATTAGAAACCATTGACAAACTTCATTAAAAAACTTTCAATAGCCAATTTAAACCATTACGATCAATATCTCATTTCTTGAATAAAAATCTGGTTACAATTGATCCAATACACATCAGACCGACCGCTTAGTAGAAAAAAACTTTTCGATTTAAATTAATTACAAACATATATTTATGAAACTTTAACTTCATAATGATGATATTAAATCGTACATAACATTACTTTGATTGAAATTACTTCGTTATCTAGGTGCACTGAACAAACAAGTGTTTTAAAGATTATTATTTATCTTTTGATCAGAAAAAAGCTTTCCCATACATACGTACAACGTTTCATGTACTTACCAATAAAAAACTGAAGTTTTATTGATAAAGCAGAAAAATTAATGAAGGTTATTTAAAATGTTTTACTTTGTAAACATTGCCCGGCCTACAAATGTTTTCTTTTTCACAGTAGCACGTGTTGCCAAAGACATAACAAAACTACTTTTTTTTTCTGGAGCAGTAGACTGTTCCTTTGGAAGCATTTTTCATCCTAAACTAGGAAGATGCATAAGATTATGTCTGTAATTTATCTTAGGGGCTTTATTGACAATTTAAAAATCTTAAAATTATATTTTAAGCTCTTTCAATTATTTCCAAAATCAAAGATGTTACGTCATCATTTGATGACATAAGTTCAAACATCCAATCAAAATATAACACACTGCCTTGTTTATTTACATCATCCTGCAATGTGTTCTGGAAACTCGATTCGAACATATGATGTATTTTGTGATTTAATTGCTTATGGTTACTTTTTTCCTTTTGTGTCATTTTTGTATTTGACACGAAAATTTAATTAGAATGCAACCCGGACGAAGGAGACAGCCCGGATTGGGCGTTATGCTGTTAATATACCATTTATTTACTGTGATAGGTATTGATCGAATTCCGCCTGTAACACTTAGTTTGGTAGGTTTACAAGTTGCTATATTTTTAAGATTATTTTATTTACCTTGGTATAGAGCATCTGAAGTATGTATTAGTGCTTACAACGTATGGCGGAGAAAACAGTATATGAGACTCTTATACGGTGCTTTTGAACATGGAGACGATATGCATTTATATTATAATATGTTATCGTTTGCTTACAAAGGACAGTCACTTGAGAGAAAATATGGTAGCATAAAATTTTTATATCTTGTCGCCTGCTTTACTGTATTGACTAATGTCATCTTGGTGGCTTTAGGTCATTTTGCAAGCAGATTTGATCCCGATTTTGAAAGTCAGTGTGCTATTGGTTTTTCTGGAGTTATTTTTGCTCTCAAAGTTCTAACTACTTATTATGACTCGGGTTATAGCCGCCAATTCATGGGTATTCCTATACCCATACCTGCTAGATATGCTGTTTGGGCTGAACTAATTTATATCCAACTCCTTGTACCTAATGCATCTTTCCTCGGGCATCTAGCTGGCATCTTGGTTGGTACTGCTTATGTGAAAGGACCTTTGAAATTCGTCATGGATACTTTTTATTCGATCATAACTTGCCTTTATTCGCCATCATCATATGAACCAAGGTTTACACCTCGTGCAGAGGCTACAGGTCATAGGGATTCTAAGTTTAACGATTATATTCCATCAGGCATGAGTGAGCAGGAACAGTTACGTAGAGCCATGGAAGAAAGTACAGAAGAAGAACTGTTGCGGAGGGCACAAGAAGAAAGTATGCAACAAAGCTTTTCTTCGCCAAACTACAATGCACCGCCATATCCAACAACTTCTACATCAAATTTACCGCCCCCTCCAGGTTTTGTGTTTGGGGACATGCCTTCTGCTCCTCCACCCCCTGGATTTGTACCTGATATGGAAGAACTGCGTCGTAAACGGGAAGCTCGTTTTTCTAACTATTAAAAAACATTAATCTAAAAAACAGTTAAACTCAAAAGTGTACTGATAAAAGATTAATCATCATTTTTTTTTTTTTTTTTTTGCTATATCATCATCACTGAAAACTATTTATTATTTTATAAGTATGAAGTTGATTTTCTATTGTTTGCTTTTATGATCTTAAATTTTTAGAATAGAAATATTTCATGAATAAAAAATTTTCAAACACGCTTTATGTCTCAAAACTAAAGTTAATAGTTTTAACTTTTTGAGTGAGTTTTCAGCATTTTATGGTTTAAATGAAACATGCAAATGTGTATTATGATTATTATTTGGTTTTAGTAAATATCATTTTTCAGAAGAAAAAAAAATAAACAAAAGAAAAATGCATTTAGAAGCAGCAATATTATAATATTAACCACCTAATTTTAACTATGATTTTGAGCAGTAGTTAGGAGTTTTATTCAGTCACTGACAAAATCAATTGCAATTTTTATCTTCTCTAAAATGATAAATTTCAAATTCGTTGAAAAAAAAGCTTTTAAGAGTTGGATTTTATTTTCAATAAAAATTTCAAAATCAATTATAATATAAATATAATCAAAGTCAGTTATAATATATAATTTCTGATTTTATTTTAATAAAATTTAAATATAAATGCAGTAAAAACTGATTTATACATGTATAACTTTTGCATTAGTAATGAATGATAATTTTGCACAAAAACAAAATTAAGTTCAAAAAGTAAAACTTTGTAAGATAAAATTTCATTAATTAAATGTATCCATTCTGATTATGAATTTTAGAGTTAAACGAGAAATCTGTAACAAAATTTTATAGAAGTAAAATATTTTAAAAATATTCTCAGTTATCTGCAAAACATTTGTTCTTGAACTACCATTATGGCTTAATAAGAGTTAATTGTATGGAAAAAAAAGTTACTAGCGAATTTTCATTGTGGCTTTTATTTCTTTCATCCACTTATTTTTAAAGCATTATTTTCCTTACTCAAATATCGAGTTTGCTAACCAAATACTCTTAAATGCCAGGTATGTACTATTTCTGCATCAAGTCCATTATTACCTACAGGGCCGTACCTACCGGGAGGGCAGGGGGGGGGGGAAATTGCCCCCCAGGTGCGACAAATCGACTCTGAAGGGGCGCCAAAATCAACCAAAGAAACCCAAATTTTAATATAACAAAAAAAAACAAATTCTGCCTATATATAACTATCTTTTTTTTATGTATTGACTTTGTACAAATATCCGAGTAACACATGTGGCAAAAATCTAGTGTTTCACCCAAAACCAAACCAAATGATGGATCATTACCTCCCCCCCCCCCCTTTTTACACTTTTTTTTCACCAACCAATTAAAGCCACCCATCCTCTGATCATGTGAAATCAAACGTGTTGCAGGGACATGAAAAAGGCGCCATTGCAACCACGTTGGAATAAAGATCGGCACAATTTGAAATAAGATGCTCTTTTTAGCCTACTTTCCTGTAAAAGTAAAAAAATAATAATAATAAAGCATGAAAGAAGGCTTAATGTATAGTGAAAATATCGTTAGAAATCAAGAAAAATCAAAAATAAGTTAAGTAATTAAATAAAAATTGAAAAATAAAAAATTTGAAAGTAGGGTTTTGAGATGGGGAAAAAGTGTGTCGGTCGGTCTGTCTGTCTGTCGGTCTGTCCCCCCCTAATAACTTTTGAACGAATTGTCCGATTGGAAAAATTCTTTTTGCATTCGAAAGATCTCGGCGAGGATATCTCATTTCCATATCTTACTTTTTGATTTGAACTATTTTGAACAGTTCAAAAAAATTTAACATTAGCTCCTATGGGTGAAAATGAAGCAAATCATGTAAACTCTGGGTACAAGATATAAGTTCCCATGAACAAGCTCACTGGAAGAAGTTCTTGGCGTGAAATATTGATTTGAACAATTTTTGTTCATTTTTGAACAGTTCAAAAAAATTAACATACCGCCTACGGGGAAATTTCAATCCTATATAATTCCTGATCTAACGGACCGATTTGCTTGGAACAAACTTTATCGGAAAGCTCTTATGACGTAGAATATGTACAAATAGAAAGTTCATCCAGAACTAACGAGCCTATTTTCCTATAAAAATTTTAATCGGGATTTTCAAGAATATTTTTTAATTAATGAATGATTAAATGAATAAGCAAAAGAATGAATGAATAAATGAGTGAATAAATACATGAATGACTTAATAAATAATGATTGAATGAATATGTATTAACCGTTGAAAAGGGTATATTTGAAGCAATTAAGAACTAAAGCTAAACGAGAAAGACAGAGAGATAGCTAGATTATAAATTTGAATTCGGTGTATACGGGAAAGTAGGCTAGTATAGTTCTAGACGGAACTTCTTGTTTTATATAACGTTTCTGCTTGGAGTTAAATCATTTGCTGAAATGTAAGTTTTCTTTTAAATGCATTTTCTAATTCTATACCGTTATTTAAAAATGGCTTCCACCTCAAAGTTGTTTGGTGCGGCTTATAAGCGCAAGCGTGAAATGGAAAAAAACAAAAAGATGGGGGGATTCTTTAAGAAAGCTGCTTATTGTAAAATTACCAGAAAACAAAAACAAAGAAGAAACAAAACAGTTTGACGCAAATAGCAATATTGACAAAATACAACATCTATCGGAAAAAGAAACAGTTGAAGAGGAAAAACGAACATTTATTCACAGAAACCGAAACTCAGAAAAAAAAAAAAAAAAAACAGTTCTTTTTCTGAAGATAACGATGTAAATGCATTAGCGTCTTCTTCTCGTGAAAATGAATCTCGCAAAAATAGTGAATTGTGCGAATGGAATTCCAAAAACTTGTCTATTTTCAATTTGACCGCAGAAATGCCAGATGCAGCATGTTACATAAGCATTTCAAGACCGTTTTCAACAACCGTAAGAGAACACACATAGTGAAATTTGGACCATGCTAACCGAATTCTTCCTTATTTTTGTTTCCTAAAACTAATGGAAGGCATTTTCTGACCAAATATTATACTAAAACTTTAGAAACAGGAGAGAAGATTGGACAAAAATGGTTAAATTACTCATCTAAGCTAGATAAAGTTTTTTGTTTTGCTTGCACGCTTTTTGCGAAAAGAAATGATCCAAATTTCGAAAACAATTTTAGTGATGTGGGAGTGAATGATTGGAAACACTTTGGGGCAAAAATAAAAAAAACATGAATTGTTTGTAATGCATTTAGATGATCTGGCAGCCTGGAAGATGTGGCAGTCAGGAAATAAAATTGATGACCAATTTTTTGCTGAAATTGCCAGAGAAAAAAATATTTTGCAGCAAATTTTTCATAGGCTTATTGATGTAGTTCTTTACTTAGCTGAACAAAATTCAGCTAAAGCTTTTCGGGGCTCATATGACAAGACCCTAAAAGGCGAAAACGGTAATCAAGTATTTTCCGACAAGTACGTTTTTAGTGAAAATCATTTTTTTTGTAGTTAATGACAATAAAATGCACAAAGTTATAAAAAGCATAAACAGCGCAGAAAGTAATTAATATTATAAAACCAGATCCTTTTGATACATAGTGTAATTTCCTCGTTAAAAACAACTATATTTTCTTGCGTTTTATAGGTTAAAAGCGGAGATAAAAAATATCGGGGGGGGGGGGGGGGGGCGGTGCAAATATTTCTTGGTACGGCCCTGATTACCTAGGAATTAATTTTTCTTTTCACTCCCAATGCCTCCCCCCATGCTCACTCTCCTACTAAAGGAAGACCACATGTCAACTGAAAATATTTTTATTATCAGTGGAAAATGGCATATGATGTTTGTATCGGAAAGTGCAATAAAATGATTTTATGGGAGCTCTGTTGTCATTCCTCAGACAGGATTATTTTTGCATTTTCATATCCTAAACAGCCTTTCCTCGAAAAATTAATTTAGGAGATACTTTACTAGTTTATCTCCTTGAAGGAACTAGAAGTGAAAAGTTTTTATTTTATGGTTTGGTGTGGGTGGAAGAATATAATGATTTAAATTTTAAAATAACCCCAAGATTAGAATTAAAATAGTTACTGCAGATAGAATATTATTTTCCTTCAAATGTTACCAGCTTATGATGCCACTTAAAAATTCTTTGAATTCATAATAAACTTTCTGGTTTTGTGCCTTTTTCTGTCCTATCAATGATGCATTTTCAAAAAAAAAAAAAAAAAATGTGCCAAAGAAAATTACCTTTTTCTTACATTTTATTATAATAATGATGCGTTGCATTATTCTGCTGAATTTCAGTGTCCATCAGCTATGTAAAAGAGAGAGGTCTAAGAAGATTATCAATAATTCATAATTATTGCTTTACTTAAAAAAGTGTAGAAAGTTATACAGTCTTTCACAGTATTAAAATTTTATATAACAATGTGTATTTCTTTTTTTTTTTTTTGTAAGTTACTATTTGAATATAATTTTTATTTATCTTTTTTACTCAAGCGGATGGGAAAGTTATGTTTTATCGTCGAGTCATTTAATAATTATTCTGTTTTTCCTAGTTATGTAATGTGTATAATAATTATCAGATGGTTTTATTTATATCTTTATTCCTACATATATATATGTATATGGGAATTCTTTTATCCCACCATCTCATAATCCTATTGGATGACGTCACCACGCTATGCAGCTTGAGTAATGGACGAGTGGTAGTGAGATGTGTGCAGAAGACGTCCGCCTGATTATTTGTGTGTTAAACTGTTGTGGCTGTAATGTGCTTTGTACTTGCCCGTAACAAATTGTTGACTAATCTAGAAGGTGTTATTCACAGTAATGTAGGATTCCTGCATATATATGTGTGTGGTATGTTTTCTACCTAAACATATATTAGGTTTTTGACTGAAAATATCATTATGGCCATTAAATTTGAAAATTTATGTTTTTAAGATCAAATGTTAAACCAATTTATTTATGCAGAGTGTTAATTCAGTAATTTAATTTTACTTACTTTTAATTCTAATATATTGTTGGCTTATATATCTAATGCTATAAAATTTTCAAACTTTTTTTTTGTACTTGTATGTGTGTATGTACCCATCAGTTGATAAGAGGCATTGCATATATTACTTATTTGTGATACATATTTAGAGACAATATTTCTGTGAAATTCAAATAAAATGTTTCACTTTTAAATGGCTATTTATATATTTTTCTAAAAGAAAAGTTTAAAATAATTTATGGAATGCTAAAATTGCTTTTAACCTAATCTGTCTATGAAGCAGTAGCACTTTAAACTTGCTACCATTTACACTAAAACAAAATTACAATTCACACAAATCCTGTAAAGGACAATCACTGTCCAACAAACCAGCAATGCTCTTAAACAATCAAATTTTAAGTTAATTGCCTGTTTCATACTATCACACAACTTGATTTCTTAAATCGTTTGCTGAATTTTGTCTTTGTTTTTCGGGTCTTTGAGTGTATATGAACTGAGGATTTTTATCATAAATTGAAAATTGCAAATTCTATGAAAAATTAGAAATGAATACTTGCTTTTAATTTAATGCCCGACACTGAATTATCTTTCAAATTAAAATGAAAATTTATCAAGTGTGAATGGGGGAGAGGAGAGCACATTTGAACATTTTTAACATTTCTCAATATTTTTAAAAAATATTCAAACAAAAATTGATTCATACAAAAATTTAAACTTTTCCTGAATGTTTTACAACTTTTGGATGCTTTTACCGAGAATTTGTAACGTGTATCATCATTTTGGAAAAGGAGAAATTTTGTTCCCTGTGGAAGAATAGGTTCGAAAACCCCTGGGGTACATTTGAACATGTGCAAATAATACAAAACACATTTTTACAAATTAAATTGATTCCATGTTAAAATTTATATTTATAACAATTAAGCTGAATCGTTCGCAATTTCATATATTTACTGCTTTTATTTATTTAATTTATTAATAGGTACCTTATGTGGTAAAAATATAAAACGTTATTTGTAGAAAATTTATTTACTCAATAAGGTTTTAATATTTCATATACACTGCTTAGTGAGAAAAAAAAAATTAAGCCAAAATTACAAAACTGATGGGCATGCTTGTATGATTTGGTGGCTTATGTAAATTAGTAGCATTTAGAAGAGCCGATTCGAAATCACTGGCAATTAGAATTCCACTATCATTTTTGATGCGAGAGATTTTAAAGAAAGATGGTCTTATCTTAAAGACCCATTCGGCGGTGCTACCGACCGGTCTTGTCTAGAAGAACAGAAATACTTAAGAAATAAAATAATTAGTTTGATCTCACCACAAGAGTTAAATATTTACTCGTGATGTTCAATAAATTAAAAAAACAAACGGAGTAATGGAGAAAGTACATTTCCTTACCCCAAGCTCCACTCCTGATTTCTGCTAATTGTTATGTTTTGCGATAATGAAGGCGAAACAAGCAACATAATAATGCATTTTATTGGTGGGCATGGATAACTAAATCACATTTTCAAACATGGGTCATTGACATGAGATTCATAAAGGTAATCAAACAAAGTATGAAAAGACATCTGTTATGTATGAATTCAATCACCTTAAAAGCAGTGCTAGAAGTAGTTCTACGACTACTAAAGAGGCTGTCTGCGTTAATAGATGCAGCTTTTGGCATTTCTGGCGTGAACCTTTTTTTTAAACGCATTTGCTGATGAATACACTAGATTTTCTAGAAGGAAAGCAGTTTTCATCACGCAAAAAAGATTCGTTCAGAGTCGGTTCGTTCGAAAAAATACGTTATCTGTTTCTCTGAATTAGTCTTTAAGTTCTCAAAAAATGTTGCAACGTAAGAGAAACTGCTAATATGTTAAAAATATATTATTAATTTAAATTAATCTACTCATCTCAAACTTTCTTAAAGCGTCACTATCTAAACTTCTTACCGGCCTCTATGAATAAACTTCGAATATTTTCGGTATTTAATGATGCTAAATTTAACTAGAAATTGTTTCACATATTCTTGATTAGTTTATGTTTCATAATTTTTTTAATTAGTGATATTTATTTATTTACTACCTTTGTGTGGGAAAATAAGTGTAAAACCATTTTTACGGATATAGAAGTCATAATATTAATAAATATAAAGGTCGCAATATTTATGCATACGTATATTAGGGACCGTTCATAAATGATGTCATGCTTTTTTCTGATATATTTGACCCCCTCCCCTCTTTTGTCACAAAATGTCACACTTCAACGGACCCACTCCCGCTTTGTCACATGTCACGCTATGTTGCATAAGCCTGAGGTCGCACTCGTTACCCCCTCCCCTCCCCTTGTCACAATTTCACGAAACCCCCCTCGTAGCGTGACATCATTTATGAATGATCCCTTAGGGAGGAGTGTAAGAAACTTTTTTTTTTTTTGAAATTATTTTCGCCAGAGTGCGCAAAAGTTGTGAAATGGCATGAGAAATACACACAAAATTCTAACTAAATCAATTAATACCTTCCGGTTCCAGTTTTGGGGCAAAAATAACAAAAAATGAGGTAATATTTAACAATTTAGTAAATTTTCATATTTTCAATTTTCTTTTTGTGGTAGTGTGGAAAAATTAAAAGAATATATGAAAAACATACATAAAAGTTTTAAAAATTAATCCATAAATATCTTCCGGTTCTACTTTAAAGACTCGAGAATCTTTTGGCAGCTGTCAACCAATGAGCGTGAGTAATTTTTCTCGAATCTTTGAGGGATAAATTCATTTGTCACTACATTGCAGATGTCTCGCTTGTACCTGTGTGGTCTGAACTCAGATCGGTGTTGTCAGTAAAAAGAAAGTTGATTGATGCCCCCTTTCCCTCTCCTCGTCGAAAATCCCTACCTATCCAGAGGGCGCTACAAAGCAGTGAATTATTTGCAACTCAATGCAATTATTTGCATTATTCTCAATTTTTTGCAATAAATCTACTACTTTTGTTTTTCAGTTTCCAGCTGTAAAATTTAATGGAATAAACTTCTGTTTGTGGATTCAGAAGCTAAACAGTGTAAATTTCGTCTTTTAGTTTCATTTTCTTTGATATTTTGATTAAGACGTATTTGAGAGCGTTTCAAAGTTAGCAACGAAAGTATTTTTCTCATTTCTAAAAAGTTTTACTCCGGACTTTAAAATTCGCAAGACAAAGATAAAAAGCTTTCCTTGGTGCTTCATATGCAAAAAACCGCATGAGGATACTCGAAAAAAATAAACGCAGAAGATGTGGAAAACCCGCTCCGTCGAGATAACATGGGAGAAGACGATTGCCGGAGGCCTGTTGCGATTCCCCTTAAAGTGTCCAAGAAGTAAATGTTGACAACTCTCAAACTGCTTTCCAATTGAACCAGAATACGTTTTATGACTAGTTGTAAAGCCATTCAAGTGACGCATTAATGAGTGCCTGCGAAATAGTTCATTCCCATGAAGCTGACATACAAACCAATAAAAGTTTTTTTTACTGGGTAGCTCTTTACGACGGATATACATTAATCAATCTAAAGCTTTGAACTAATAGTTTTCATATGTTTTTGTTTTTGTAACGTCTCAACGCTAGCGCATAGTGAAACTCAAAAATATGAAAATCAACCAAAATAACAAAATTACTTTCGGATAATTTCCCATATTTACCCCTCAAAGTGGAACCAGAAGATATTTATGGATTAATTATAAAATTTTTATTCATGTTTCTCATACATTCTTCTAACTGTTCTCTACTATCACAAAAAGAAAATTGAAAATTTAAAAATCATTAAAAATTTCCTCATTTTTGGTTATTTTTGCTTTTTTTTGACTCGAAACTAGAACCAGAAGATATTAATTGATTAAGTTAAAATTTTGTGTGTATGTTTCTCATGACATTCCATAACTTTTCCACGACATTCCACAACTTTTCCACACTCTTGCAAACACAATTTACAAAATAGTTTTTTCGCTCCACTCTATGTATATCTATGTACATTATATGTACATGAAGTGTCCTTAAATAAAGTTAACTTGAAACAAAAAAAAAAGGAGAAAAAACTGGTTGCACCACTGGGATGAAGTTACATTCGAACACTGCTTTTACAGACATGGAATGATGTGAAATGGAACTAAAAATGTTATTCAATAATAACTGATGAATCCTTTAATTGCCTAGATACGCTGCAAATAATCGAGAAAGCACCGAATCCGACTTAGAACCTTGAGGCTGTGTGCCAGGTGGTGGAAGCAGTTTGTGGCATTCGTGATTCTCTGAGCCATATCCAGTACAGACAATATCAGGCAGCCTGGACACAGCGTTACGTAACAGCAGTTGCATGAAATCTACGGCAGCTTTTCCGCATTTCTTTTCCACAGTTGTTCTTGCGCAAGTCATGTACCTTTGATATCCACTGCAAATTAAAGGTTTGGTGCTTCAGTTATAAAATCAAAATAATAAATAAAAATTAAAAGAGATGTCCAAAAGGCATGCGAAGACATTTTTGTATCCTAAATATGATGCAATGGATTGAAAAGTTTGGTTAATTCATTGTAGCATCTTAAAGAAGAATAAAAAACTTGGTCACATACATACATGCATACACTCTTTTGAAAAATACTTCCTTTACTCAAAAAAAAAAGTGAGCCAGAACTGCAGGGTGCGTCACGGGAGACAAACGCTTCTGGAACTTACCATACTCGGCTTGTAGCGGGGTAGGGGGGGGGGGGCATTCAACTTTCCGTATGTTGCCATTATACCCATAATGTAGCTGTGGACTCGAGATCACTGTGTTTTGACACGTACTTGAAAATGGTGAGTCAGTGATAAGCACCCAACGTCTCTGCAAATTCTGCATCTGTTGTCATGGGGATGTCCATACCCGCGATTAGGTAGGTATGTTAATGTACCGCAAGCGGCTGATTCTTTAATGAAAAGGAAACCATGTACCCAACCCTGCCAAAACTGCCAGACCATCAGAGACGCGCACTGACATACCGTTTTTCCTGTACGTGTCATAATGAAACACATGGGGTGTTCTCGAGTCTACAACGGTATCATGGATACTAAATGGCAACTCAAGGGGAGTTGAATGCCACCTCCCTACTCTCTTTACAAGCCGAGTATGGTGCGTTCCAAAAAC
This sequence comes from Octonoba sinensis, assembly GCA_038502835.1. NCBI lineage: Eukaryota > Metazoa > Arthropoda > Arachnida > Araneae > Uloboridae > Octonoba > Octonoba sinensis. Next base: position 127,586,442 of record CM076599.1, read on the forward strand.
ATCCTTCTCCCTTTACTCACCCTGTTTAATTGGCATGCTGATGTGATTTGCCAAATTATATAAATGTTCACCATTGACCGATGCGGACATTCATTGCATAAGTGTGCAACAAACATTTAAATTGCTCAGCAGGCAACTTTTAAAAGAACTGGTATTTACGCACTGAGCTATGAAACTAACTTGACTGCTATATGAGCGGGCTACACTCACATCTGCTGACCAAATAACACCACAAAGAGAAATTTCATTTCAATTTCAGCATGGAATTCTAAGTTTGTTTTCGTCTTTTAATATGTTTATTTAAGTTTCAAGTTAAGTACTAAAACACTTTTGGAGACATAAAGTAGAACATGAAGAAAAATGAAGAGTTTATTCCCCCACACCAATTTTATATTAAATCATGCATAGTTCAAACAAGAACTTTGAAACCCACGTATTTAATGTAATAAAAGTACCTTTTGTTTAACCTGGTAACACGTATTTGCGAAATTGTAACACGATGTCTGGTAACTAACGGCAGAGCATGTAGCATAGAATTTTACATAATTAACTTCATCAAAAAAAAAAAAAAAAAAAACAACTGGATTTAAACTTTTGATTTTAGTATTGCGCTCAATGGGCGAAACGAAATATTGTGCCCATTTATACCAGAAATTATTCTCAAAGTAGCACGGTAGCTTAACAGTTATTTGTAAGAAAAAAAAATATAATGAAATAAAATTAAAATGTAGCAAACTACATCCCTCTCTGTACCATTTGTAAGAAACTTGTGAAAAAATGCAATAAAATCTATCTTTTGCGAAGACACAACAATTATTATTCCCCTTTTACTACTTAATAACTTTTAAAAATAGTTTTGGATTGCAAGATTCGTGTCACATTGAAAGATACGAGACGTATACATGGGTTCACCAGGGGCAACTCTAGTACACCAGTTAACTCATGAAAACAAATTTCAGTACAGAACGCATTTTTTTAAAGCGTTTTTTAAATTTTATACTTTAATTCTCTTTAAAAAGCTTTTTTCGTTTAATTCTCTGAAATGTTTTGTAGGCAAGCTGGCGAGTACCAGCAACGCCCATCTTCTGGGTGTAACCTAATCCAAGTCCCCTAGACCACCGGACAGTGGTCCCACCCCGCCAAAGTTAAAGCTCTTTATACTCCCATATAGTTATAAAAATGTATAAGATCGTTATTTCATGCACTGTTAAATTATTCAAATGACATCAATGTCACTACTCGAATAAAACGAAATCTTTTACAGCAATCCTGTCAGTTATGCACTTGTCATAACGAAGTTTAACCTCAATTTGGCTAATAATAAATTTAAATTTTGGGCCCTTTTTTCCTTACTATAAATACCTTAATAGAAAAAGCTGAAGTTTCAGACAACAAAATACTGTTGTGAGATGGTTTAGTAACGCTAAAAATGATTAATATAATAACTTAGAGGCCGCAATTTTTGAAGCAACAAAATATACCGGAGCTTTTTTTAAGAAGGAAAGTACAAGAAAAAAATTAGTAAAGTCGTCGAAGTTTAACAATAACAATGAAATGTCATGCGCTTTGCCGATGAAAGTCGATAAATGTCGCTTTTCATTACAATAAATAAACTGATGGATATTTACGTAATTTTTGTCCAGGTATTGTAAATGCACCATCTGGTACTTATGATCTAGGGCCTATTTTAGGTTAATCATTACAAACTGTCTGCAGAGTGCATTGTAACTAATAATAAAGAGTTGATTGCATACCAGCAAGCCATCGGTATCCTCTTCTGAAATTCAGACGTAGAAATGGCTTCCAAACCGGCTTGCAGATCAGTCAAGCAATCCTTTTGAAGACTATGTGCATCGTTCAGGCACGGAGCATGTTTCAAATAATCTGGAAAGAAACAGAGAGGAAGCAAGTCAAGCATTCATTTAGGATCGGTTTAAGTGGAGTGCCTCAGAAAAAGTATACCCCAGCAGTGGAGAGAATAAACTGTTTTGGAAATCGTGAGAAAAGCTCCGACAAAACTTGTCACTTTCCTCATCAACATCACGTGGCAGATCTTCGAATTTTGCTTGCTGTTAAAACTCATTGCAAATCATTGATTAATATTGGTTTAATTGCGCCAAAATTAGTTACGCAAAGCATTTCTCGCGAGGAAAAAAAGCGATAAATTACATTTTTAACTCCATTGAAATTAAATAAAATCCTTTTTATGTTGGCGGATGGGAAGCAATCTTGTGTTATCTCTATCCAGTTGCATCTGCTTTTCCACATTCATTAAGGTACACTCACACCAAAAGCGCAGGAAGCATTGTTCCGCCGTTGTAATAGACTTTCGCCATGGTTATCAGACTAACAGCGATGATGCATGTCTTCGATAGCGCGTTGAACAAACCCCGGTCGTTTGAGTGAAACTCGCTTTTAATGACGCAATGAAAAACGCCAATCAGTCAATACGAGGGTGTAGATCCAATGGCGTGCACTGAAGAGTTTCATGGATGTTTTGCTTGGTGTGAATGCATCCTAAAGAAATACCAGAAAAGACAGAATGCTTTCTGTGCGGATTAAGGGATTCCCATTTTGTAGCTTTCTTAAAATTCATAAAACGACTTTTTAATGAGGTAATTAACCTACAACAGGGCTTAATTTCTAACAAAAGAAGCGCGGAAGGTCTTCAGCACTTATTTATTTATGTAATTCCGTTTGATATTCAAAAATTCACCGAAAGTTGAAAAAAAGTACAACAGCTGAGCTCCCGTGAGCTCTCATAAAAACTAAGCTTGGTCGGGCAGTAAAAGGAAAGCTACTTTGAAAGCTTGAAAGGAGGGCCTTTTCAAGCATCAAAATTTGGTTATCAGGGCGCCCACCAGAAGAGGGGAGGGAGGGGAGTATGGCTTTATGCCAAGAGAGGCACTTTCTCCTAACATATCACTACATCATAGCACATAAAACAAATTAGTTCCTGTGGAGGAAACTTGCAATTGTGAAATAAATGATAGCCACCGAACAAGAACGAGATCGCATTAATTAAATTACACAGTCCAGTCACATTAATGTGACCATCTGTCAAAAGCCAGAATAACCACCTTTCGCAGAGCGGACTGCTGCGAGACGTGCCGGAAGAGAGTCACTTAGGTTCCTGAAGGTGCTCACTGGGATGTTGAGCCATACCGACTCTAATGCCGTGGCCAGCTGGGCTAGATTACCCGGTTGAGGATCCATGGCGCAAACAACCCGATCGAGATGGTCCCACAGATTCTCGATTGGGTTTAAGTCAGGTGAGTTTGCTGGCCAGGGGAGAACGGTAAACTCATCCTGGTGCTCTTCGAACCACGCACGTACACTGCCAGCTGTATGGCACTTCGCATTGTCCTGCTGGTAGATGCCATAATCCTGAGGAAAAACAATGCGCATGTAGGGGTGGACATGGTCCGCAAGGACAGATGTGTACTTGTATTGATTCATCGTGCCTTCCACAATGATCAGTGAACCCAGAGAATGCCAGGAAAACATACCCCAGACCATAATGCTCCCGCCTCCAGCTTGGACCGTTCCGGCAATGGTTGCAGGGTGTTTGCTTTCAGAGGTTTCACGCCTTATACGCCAACGTCCATCTGTCCGATGGAGCATAAAACGCGATTCATCGGAAAACGCTACCTGTCGCCACTAAGTGGACGTCCAGCTGCGGTACTGGCGTGCAAATTCTAGCCTTCGTCGTCGATGAACAGCAGTCAGCATAGGTGCACGAACCAGGCGTCTGCTTCGGAGGCCCAGACGCAGCAATGTTCGCTGAATAGTAGTTTGGGAGACACTTTTGGTAGCCCCTTGGTTCATTTTGGTGGTCAGTTGCTCAACGGTAGCTCGTCTATCTGCCCGAACGCATCTCCGCAACCGTCGTTCGCCTCTGTCATCTATGGCCCGTGGTGCACCACGTTTGCCACGTCGCTGATTTTGGACAATCCCATTTTGCCATGCACGGTACACTTTTACCACGGCGGCACGTGAACAGTTCACAAACTCAGCCGTTTCGGAAATGCTTTCACCCTTGGCCCGAAAGCCAATGATCATGCCCTTTTGGACGTCGGATAAAACGCTTCGTTTCTGCATTACGCCAACGAATGAAATGTTTTCCGAAGCCCTCACACACCCTTTATATACGCTCAACTGCGCCATCTGCCTTCTGTGATTGGTTATTTAACTCTGACGTGGAAAGTACGTGGTAGTCACATTAATGTGACTGGACTGTGTATCTGATGTCAATGAAGGGACTAGAAGGGCAGCGACAATGATTTCATTGACGTCACAACTGGTGTAAAACCAGCATTAATGTGGGATGCTGTAAGAAGAAGAAGCAGGGAAGAAGCTTAGTTGTAAAAACAGCAACTCACTTGCTCTGAGATCCGTTCCGGGCGTGCAGTACTCGCTGAGCAGTTTTTCGGATCCTTCGCTCACAAATCCAAGGAGCTCTCTCTGAAGGGGAGTCATGCAGCGCAAAGTGAAGTTTTTGAAACATTGCTCCGCTTCGTTGATGTACCTGTTGGGACAGTACATATAGTTCCACCGTCAAAGAAAGACCTCTGCCCGGGAGAGGGAAAAGAAGAATCTATTCATGTTCAAGGGAGAAACTGCTGGTATAAAGAATGTGCCGTGCTCTGTTCTTGTTTTAGTTCTCTTAGCGTACTTTATTTCTTCCGAAAAGAGTCTATATGCCAGTTTATAAATTTGGTTGCTTTCCACGAACAGAGAAGCAAGCATTCTGAATAGCGAGTTAATGAACGCACCTGCAAAATGAACTTCCCTAAATCTTGAATGGATTCGTCTTTTTCTGCCATGCGCAGAAGCTCCCAAGTGTCAAAATTTCGTAATCTAATTATAACACTTCATTCTTCATTTATTAGCTAACTTTTCCGTAAGAAAAGATCATGGAAGAAAGTTTAGTAATATCTCTCTAAATGTATCCAAAAAAAAGTTAAACTAAGTAAATCATTTCAATAAATATTGAAAAATAACAAGTTTAAAGATAGGTTGGTGAGATGGAGCAATTTGTGAATGTAGATGTGTGTCTGTTACCCCACCCCCAATAATTTTTGATGGAATAGTCCGAGTAAAAATATAAAATGAATAAATAAATAAACGCCTAAAAATATCTCTAAAAACAAAAATAAATCTTGTCATATTTGAAAATAAAAATTTGAAATTAGCTATGAACTGAGGGAAAATGTGTATCTGTCCGTCTGTTTTTTGTCCCGACCTCTTCCAGTTCCAATTTTTAATTTGAACAATATTCCGTTCAATTTTAAACAGTAGTTATCCGATACAAAATACCATAGCTCTTGTAATATACCAGTTTAATAGAGATAAAATTACAGAATGAAAGTAATTTGCTTGACGTAGATAATTCTTTCAGGTCAAAATTCATTGATTATGAGTTATAATTCCTTTTTCGTTTTTTTAAATTTGCATAAAAAATTAGCACATTTTTACTGTTCTTTAAGTAAAGAAAAAAAATATTTTGTTAAAGCAGAAAAAGTCTTTGCTTAGAATTATTATATATTTCCTTACTCGTACCTTCTGTTGATAAAAAAGAAATTTAGAAGTAAACTGCGCCTTTTTCTCCTTTCTAGTAATATTTCTATGTTGTAAAATTAATTAGGGTCACGAGGCAAATATATATATATATATATATATATATATATATATATATATATATATACATATAAAATATTTTTTATTTATCATGCACTGACAATTGCAGATCTCCAGCAGCCAGATGGGGGTCTCAGAGCACATTGGAATACAGGGGCGTGGTTCTCTTCGCCAAGGGAATTCCGTCATTGAACTGAGGTGCTCATCGAAAATATAGTAACTTTGCATTTTTCTACACACAGTATTAAGTGTTAAAATTCAGTACTGCTCAACCAACAATGCGTTGAAATTTTAAGTCTTGTAATTTTTAATGAACTTAGTGTAATATGCTTATGCTTCACGTAGATAAAGTATAAAAACAAATTGGTCAAATATTTGGGAGAGTGAACAATAAATGCTGTTACTATACAACGTAAACTTTATCGAAAATGAAGTTTCTACATATTTAGTTTTTTACATCCGGAGCGGCTGCTCCTCCCCGCTCGCCTCCCTCCTTTGGGCGGTGCTGATCAGTGGTACTGTCGAGGGGGAGACGCAGGAGGAAAGGACCCCCTACTTTTCTATTTTTATAAGGGTGTTTAGTAATTTTTAAAATTTTAACACAAGCCACGCATTACTTTTTGTTTCTAATAAGTTATGATATGATGTTATCTCTGTGAGCGTGCCTCCCCCCTTTTTTTCCCCAAGACTAAGTACGGAGGAATCAGTGGTGTAGGCCTGGGGCATAAAAAAGTGCGGGGACACTTGCAGTTGCGAACATAAAAAAGTGGAAGACGCTTGCACATGCAAACATAAAAAAAATAGGGGACGCTTGCAGATGCGAACATAAAAAAATGGAGGGACGCTTGAAGTTGCGAACGTAATAAAGTGGGGGACGCTTGTGTTAAAATTTTTATAAGGTGAGGAGACTCTTGAGTTAAAATAAAGAAGTGGGCGTGTTGACACGCCATCCCCCAGCGTCCCCCCCCCTCTCGACTACAAAACTGGGGTGAATATATAAAATAAGAAAGGGTTAGATAGCAAAATGTTCTTACGTGCACTGCCTATTGAGGTCCGGTTCGTTGGTGGCGACACCTGTCGGGCTCTGGTTGAAGAGAACAAGGGTCGCTGCGCAGAGATCCAACTCCCGAAGATGACAGGACTGAGAGGAACTCAGATGAAAGACTAAAACAAAGGGGAATAAAAACCTGGTTATAGTATGGTTCTGTTCAAAATAATTGAAACGATGTTTAAGAAACAGAAATACCACAACAAGGCTCCAAGTTTACCACTAACGATTTGAACTCATGTCAACTTACGGAGCGATGGATACAATGATAAAATGTTTTGAATTTGAACAGATTGAAAATGTGACACAGCTCTGTGAGGACAACTGAAATCATTTAGACGGCGTTAAAAAAATATACTGCTTAAAAAAATAAAACAAGAAGAAGAATAAATAATTTTTTTTTCGTAAAGATGAAGCAATAGGATTTTTTTTTAGAAAATAAAAAAAAAGTGCTTAAACCCACACATTTTCGTACATTAGAAAATAGGGCAGCACGCATGCTTTCGGGTAAATGAAAATAAGCTGTCAGCAATTAATGGGAAGTTGTTGGTGAGGAAGATGAATAAATAAGACGCGCCAAGGTTTTACATTTGAAACGGCTCTGAGAGAGAGGATTGTTTTACTCCTGATACTGATGGCACTCTAGTTAATATGAAATAATATAACAGAGAACGTTATCTGCGACTTTTGTACACATAATTAAGAAAAGAGTACTTCTGTAGAATATTTTGTTTCTCAAAATATTAGAATAAGTTTTGTGTGCAGTTTTAATTACTACATCGGAATTGGGCCGAACCTCGAGGTAATCGTTACAATGTAGTTTTTTCTGAAAAACATTGAAAAAATAGCATAAAACAAGAAAATAGGCATTATCATGGAAAGTTATACAAAAAGAACTAAATTAAAGAGTAGGAGTAAAACTGTAAGTTTTATCTTTATATTAAGGGAGAGTAAACATTTTGGCTCAAGTGTACACTATTACCCCGCTTTTCCTTAATTCATTAAATATTTCCCTAATTGATAAAAATGCCCTTATAACTACTGGCAAACCGATGCTTTCGTTCATTTTATCATTATTAGTTATAGTTTTTTTTTGCTTTGATAAGTATAATATTTAAAAAAGACAGTTTTGAAGGCGATCTGAAATCCCTTTCCCCTCTACGATGCGCACCTGACCGTAACGACTTGACTCTCTATTATGCCAATTAATTAAGAAGCGCTTGTCTTGCGCTTTTTTTAAATCTTCCTTTTGCCCCCAGCTACGTATTTTTCACTGTATTATTATTGTTTGTGTATTTTGAAAAAGAAAATACATACATTTAAAGAAATTTAGATTGAACTTACAAAAAGCTAGACCTTACCAAGGAGTAAATATATATAAAAAATACTACTACGATTATTGTTCATTTAAAACTGGAATTAGTTTCAGATTCAACAAACAATTACAAGTGAACAACCTGTTTTGTTGGGAGTAATATGTGTGTGGTCAACGCCCGGAAATACTTTTTGGTGCAACTCAAATGCATTTATTTTCTGGTTTTAAAAGCTGTTAGGTCAAACATAATTAAAATCCCTTTTATTAGTTTCTGTCGCATTTCCTACAGATCGTCAAAAACTATACAGAGCCTGTCGTCAAGCAGGTTTACTCATCCGAAGATGTGGCCTCATTTCTAGAGTCGGTTTTCGTAGGTGGATGCGAAAAATATCAATAGTTCACTGTCCTAACGGTGGGGTTATTGCTCCTCCGCAGTTTGATTTCTCTTTTCTTTTTGGAAGCCATAGATTTTCTTTCTTTCTCTAACATTTCCATATAATATTCTACGATTATGACATTGTTTTGCTTCTTTTATCAGTTCAAAATCTTTCCGAGCAAAATTTCCTGTTTGGTTCGTTGTGTTACCAGGACGGACGCAAATATTCGAGGTTTTATTTTCGTCAGCTGGCAGGGGGAGTCAGTTCCCCTCCCTCTGGCTTGGGAAATATAGAATTATTTATAAGTATGTACTTGTATTTTGTTATTTTTTTATTGCAATATACATTAAATTTACACCCTTTGCCCCTCCCCCCTGGAAAATTTTGAAAGGACGGGCCTGTATGAAGTTAAAATTGATTTTAATAAATACGGAATCCAAATTGTACGGGATTACATTTGCTTCTTCTGCAGTCAGGGTTGTTAAGTTAAAAATATTCCGTTTAAAACGGAACATACAAAGCAGCATTACGTTTAAAACATTGTTTAAAACATAGAGATGGAATACAGTTTTTTATGAGAGTGGCCACCGCCACAGAAATATGGTAATAACTTTGTAGCCATCTTGAGCGGGCCAAGCTGAAGGTCTTCTGCAGTGGTGTCACATAGGATTCGGACACAAAATGACCTTTTTTAACGCAAAATTTAATTGGTTTAAGTGCAAGTAGTATGCGGTTATTAAATGGTAATGATTGTATTTAAAAATGACATTTAAATGGAAACGAATGCATTTGAGTATGATTGACGATGTTTAATTATGAATTACAGTGTTTCAACACTAGTTAAAAATTATTGTTACTAACTGAAAGAGATGTTTCCCCAATGAAACTAGCAAACAAAGCAGTGGACTTAAATTGCAGCAATACTGCTCATTTCAGAATATAAGCCTCTATTTCATTAAAAGTCTTAGTTTGACTATATAAGTAAACTAACTGTTTTCAAAGAATGTTGAAAATAATAATAATTAAAAAAAAAATCAATCAAAACCTTGGCAAAAATCTACACTAATAGCACTCTTACCATGCACGAAAAAGAATTAAAAAAGCCATGGAAGACATATGTGAAATAAACATAACACCTGCACATTTGTTCGGCAAATATTACTGTTCCATGCTTTAAAAGAGAATCACTTACAACTGATGATTCAGAGAAAGGAATGAGCCCAGCTGTAAAGTTTTGTCTCGGACTAATTAAAATAATTATGAATTATGAAGCTAAGTCGTCTCCAGTTACGTTTAATGCAGATACAAGGGATGAACTTGCTGCTCCTAGATCAAGCAAAGCGGACAATTTGCTAGATGTAACACCCTTGGAGTATACGTCTTACAAAAAATATAGATAAAATGGTTTGCAGGTTGTAAGCCAATTACAAACAGCTGTAGCTCAACTGCAGGTTTAGAAAGAGTGTTCTTAGCTTCCACTTTATGCTAAGAAAAACTAGAAATCGGCTAGGTGTGGATAAGGCCAAAAACTCGCCATTAATTTTAAAACTCCTAATAAGTGAAATGTGAATGTTTTATACAAAATAAATGTATTAAATTGTTAACTAATGTTTGCAGTTTAATATTTTTCGTCTTCCTATGTCCTTTGGAAGCATTTAAATTCCTTATTAAATTAATTACTTGATTTCATTGATTATGCACAACATAATTATTAATTATATTCAAGCCGAAGTGTAAATGATCGACAGATTCACAATTGAATATTCCCGAAGTTGCTTCAATTTCATGAAACTGGTAGCATATTCAGGAGAATTAGACAGACTGAAATTGTAATGGGTACCGATCTTGGCCAGGGTATGGGTGTTGGTGATCGGCAAAAGCATTTCTTTGGTGTCCTATTGGTTCCGAAGCAGGGGGTACTGATACATATTGATCTGTTTAGTCAAACCTACATGGACAAGATGGTCGGTCTTTTGGTTTAAACCACAAATTCTGTAAAAGTGGTTTTTCTGCTAGTGCAGTGTCAATGGAGGAAAAACAACTTATTTTCACCGAAATACAAGATGTGATGTTTATATATTTTTTTCTGTTTTTAATTACACGAGAAATGCGGGCTCAGCCAAGAAACTTTGGAAACGGCCATTTCTTGCATGTTGTAAATTTGAACGAAGATTTTGTGGACAATGTCTTTAAATTGCCTTTCTTTCAATGACATGAGATCTTCGTCCTATAAATCAAAATTGTTTAACTGATGCATTCTTTTCTGCCGCTCCTAACTTACGTGATGCATTTCGGAACCTTTCCAAAGTTTTTGCGAAAGAGTTTTCCAAAGAATTTTTTCCTGCCTTTAAAATCTTTTTCGGTTCAGGTTTTGTTTGAAAAATGCTTACTTAATTATGATTATAGAAAATAATTTCCGAGCAAAGAATTTAGAAAACTATTCGTAGCAAGAATATCTAACAGACTTTTCAAAGAAATTTATGCTGTTTTACAACGTTACTTGGATGCTTTTATACAGCAAAAAGGGGCGGGGAACCTAATTTGCAAACAAAATATTTAAAGCTTTTTGCAGCGGAAAATCCTGAACGTTCGCTTTGGGGTGAGGTTCAATTCCATTAACTGAAATTCGAAGCATCAAGGTTAATTGTGGGTGTACATAGAATCCGCAACACGTTTAAGCAGTGGGTAGTAGTACAACATCAGTTTCTAAGTATTTGTTTCTCTGAAATAAACTATGGACGTAGTTAAACATATTCCAGTACAAAATAATATTCTGCAAATAAATGATCAATTTAAATGTGAAAGTTTTTTAAGTGATAAGCGTTTTCTAATTGGCATTCTGGATATTTTATGCCAAGCCTTAAGAGTGCTTTCACACCAAAGGCGACAAAGACAATTTTCCTTTTTTTTTGCTCATCTGCACATTTTTTGAGGCAAAAATATGCTCTGTGCTTGCGTAGATAAGAAAAGACAGGAATATTGTCTTTGTCATCTTTGAAAGCAACCTAATAAGTCAACCTATTCTTAATGCAAAAAAATATAGTGAAAATATTTGAAATTTTATTTCTTTTGGTGAAAAGAAGGTAACATGTCAAAATAAAGCAGAAGTAATGCCTAAACGGAAATGCCTAAAGCAGAAGTAATGCCTAAACGGATGTTATTTGTCACAAATTGGTGGTTAAGTTGGCCCAGCATTTGGCGAGTTTCTCGAAGAAATCCATGCCAAATTATACAAGAGATTTCTATCTACTAACCCTGTCAAACTGTCTTTCCTGCATCTGTTCGCAGAAAATTAGGAAGTGAGAGTATTTAAAGTGTTCCTGTTTTTTATTATAGGGCATTTTTATGATGTATTTTTGTTCATTTTTCGCAAATTGTATTCTGTTATTGTGATTGTAATTACAGATTTCAGACGAGAACGAAATATTAAAATTCTAGAAGTTTGAAATTGCTATTCTCCTTATTTACTATACTTTATAAGTGTAGGAAAGTGTTGAAAAATTCATATGGAAATTTGGAATTTAATTAGTATAACTTTTTAAGCGCGTTCATGAGTACTAGCACATCACAACCACTTCAACATCGAATCCACATGTAATCCTAAAATTATTAGAAAATAAATGTTAAACGATTATTAAATGAAAATGTCTCACATTTCAAACATAACTATTTCAAAAACATATTCTCAAAAAAAAAAAAAAACTTGTTTCCTAATTTTTGAGGTAACACATATGTGAAGCAAGAGTAAGTCGTCGTTCAGAAAAGAAAAACAGGGGTTAGAACTCGCGACGTCATGATTGTAAACTAAGCTCTACTATTGGACCAGAGGACATCAAATGGATAGGGAGAATGTTGGATTATATTTCTTCCAAACGCTCCACCTGCTGATGCTAAAGTATTTCCGTAACAAATTGCTTCATAGCTCAATCCAGAAGAGCGTTAATTATTCATTCGTCTATTCTGTTTTCACGTTTTGCTGCGTCCGATCCAAATCGGGTGAATCATTCATTTTGTGTTCTTGATGTTATGGTACTTCACGCGGTAAATATGTCCTTAACATTTATACAAATGTTATTGCTCTAAAGTAATCGTTAAAAAAAGCGCTGCATTAATTATGAACGTAAAGTTGTTCTACAAATTTTTAATTTATTGCAGTAAAAATGAAATAATATTTGCCCTTTCTGTAACTATAATTTTTAAGTAAATATCGGTACTTTAAAATGAGAGCAGCGCTTACTCATTTTTAATTCAATGTTTGTTTGTAAAAAAGTGAAAAAGAAAAAAAAAGAAAAAAGAAAAGAGAGAGAGAGAGAGAGAGAGAGAGAAATGAAAAGAAAGAGAAGGATTAGAAAGAGGGAAATTGTTGCAATGAAATCTACAATCATAATGATAACCTCGATTTTGCGCCCTAACTATGCATTTATATAACCATACCTTCGTTTTCTATACCGAGACATCTTGTGAAGCAAAAAATAACATAAAAGTGCTCTAAATCTCACTTACATCTAAAATTGAAACATCATTGTGAAAAATCTAGGTTGAATATCAGGTTCATCACGTTTCTTCGCTGAATTGCGTAATACCGCAGTTGATGTACAAAAATAGCTTCAAGAATCAAGATGATAAAATAGTTGAAAGATGGAACAAGCTTGGAACAAACTGGAAGCCTTTTCCCACGCAAAAATACTTTGGCTTCTTTTTCTTTATTTCTTTTTTAAAGAATATAAAGTGGAAGTTCATACGAAAGCGTATTTCTCCCCGTGAAAAATCTTTTTTTGTAATTTCTTCAGAAATAGTATGTAATTCTCTTCTGCTTTCTATGAATTGTCATTGTCTTCCATAAGAGGTGAAAAAGCATTGGTATTATAGGTAAAAATAACAACAATAATAAATTAATTAATAAATAAATTACACTCATGAAAAGTTTGATTTCCAATCATGAAGAAAAATTTAACTACAAACGGAAATGTAATTTTTTATATTATTTGTGGAAAAAAAGAGGAAGTCAAAGAAAAATTCAACTAATATATTTTTAAAAAATCATAATATATCTTAAGGGGAAAAAAATTGTCGGAAACGTTTTAAATTTTCCCAGGCTCCGATCATGACGATATGGGGCCCTAGGACACTAGAAACTTCAGGGCACCATAATCCACGTTAACGTCACATTAATTTTCATTTATAAGATTTGAATACTATAATTCAATTTTTACATTGATCTCGAATAAATTTTTTTGCAACTTTGACCCTTAAATTTAGTTTGTAATGTAAAAATAAATTACTGAAAATATTGCAGAACTAAATTTGAAAAAAAAAAAAAAAGAGGCAATGAGTAATGCAATTCGCACACAAGACTAATATTCTGTAGTGTAGTATGTAATATAACGTATAGAGCATCAAAATAATAATATTTAGCTGAAATATTAGTCTAGATATGTTCAATAAACTTTCAACCAATAAAATGCCTTCAAAATCTGATTATAGACAGTGAGAAATTAGAGACAGGACAAAATAAATGAAAACAATAGCGGAATTAAATTGATTTGAATATCAAATTTAAAAAAAAATTCAGATTCGCTGGATAATAAAGCTTTTTTTTTTTTTTTTTTTCATCCACAAAAAAAGTTAAAATATGGGTTTTAGGGGGCGGAGGGTTCTCTAATTAAAAGTCATCGGGACAATTACCGAATTGCCCATGCCATAATAAGGCCCTTGTAATTATTTTTGAAAGCAGTCTCCAACAAAAAAATATCAAATTGAAATTTTGCTGTAAGCGAAACTAAAAAATTCTCCCTAAAAACTAAAACTAAAAAATCTAAAATTTTCGATGTCATAAAAATATTTGATTGGATTGAATATATACATTTAATTCACGGTTGCATTTTACCATAGTAAACAAATAAGAAATAAACAAACCTACCTGTGACCATAACGGTGCACACAAGCAACAAGCGGGACAAGAAATTTTTCATTGTTACTCCTTTGCGCCGGCGAACAAGTAAATGAATTTCTATGACCAAACAGCTTCCAACTTATAATATCCCTTGACCTACTCCAACAGAAAAGGCGGGGTTTAATCCAGAGAGCATCAGTCCAGTTCAACACCGAAGCAATCAAGCATGTAAATCTCAAACTTTGCTTTTTCCTTTATTTCTGAAGATTTTTTCTTTATTTTTTATTATTTTAATTTTTTGCGTTGAAATTTTTTGTAGCTTGATTGAAATTCTTGTGCCCATCGCTCCATAACGCACGAAGTGTTCACATCGTTCACGTGTTTCTTTGCAGTTTATGTATGAAACTTTTTGAAATGAAGTGAAGAACACGCTCTGAATGTTGCAGTTTTCGTCATAAACGTGACGAAAAGTGCAACACGAATTTTTTAACGTGTCCAAGTATTAGATCATATGCTTTGGTTTTTGATGTCAATTACTTCAGAACTCGAAATTGAAATGCCGTAGAAAATATTTTACTTAATGGCTATCACAGACATTGACACACACACACAAAGATCGTTTATGAATCAAAATTTCTGGTCATTATTCTAACTCTAGAGATTGGCTATTTCCTCATCTTTCGAATCTCTTCATTTTGACAGTTCGTTTCTCTTGCACAGTGAATATTTTTGCATCTCTTCCTTATTCCGATTAAAATTATTTTTCTGAAGGGAAGTACTCATATCTTTACGAAATGTAGCAAATTAAAAAATAAAAATCTATATGTTTAAAAATCTAATGATGGTGTCGCCGGAACCAATGAAATCATAATGGCTAATAATAGCAGCCAATTAGAAGCTAGATTGCATCAGCGGTGCAAGCTTTTAAAGTTTAACCAATGGTTTACCTTGACAATTACTGTAATAATTGTTATTCTTTTCTCTTATTGGATTTCTTTAAACATGGCTGCCTGCGATCATATAGCGGCTGGCCAGACGCGGAGCCAGAACAAAGGAATAAGCGTTCAAACGATAGTTATTTTTTTCCTCACTGGTGCGCTGCAAGCATGTACTAGTTTTGTATGGAAATACATTACGAAAGCATTGTTTTTGCCGGGTTTGCAGCATGCATCATGAAGATTTCTTTTTGGTAAATTTTTAGTTCATGCATTATTGATCGAAAATATGTCTCCCGATGTTTATTTGTGTCTAACCTATATATATTTATTTTAAAGAAATTTTTCATCGTAAATGAAATAAAACGATAGAAAGCAGTAGAGTGTTTTTTCTAAGCATTAAATTAGTGAATGCATACAGTTTATAATTTTAGGGATTTACTAAATTCACGTTTGGTTTATATGCATATATTTTATTTGTTTTTTCACTCCATGTCACCTATTCAATTATTCTGTAAATAGAAATCGTGAGTTTGATGCTTTATATAATATTTTTAACCAGTGAGGGTTGACATTTGCATTTTCCCCTTATGTCTCGAAAATTACTGATTTTATTTATTTATGCATTGGTTTTAATTATTTGCACTTCAGGTTATTAATAAGAAAACAAACGTCATTATAACCCAAATTTCAGAAAAAATATTTCGGGACAAGAGGAATCCTTTTATCAATGAGTAGAGTTGTACGCATCTGGATGCAAGTAATTCGAGTGATTTACACTCACTTGGATTACTTACTTTTTTTAGGTCAAATCTTTACGCATTGATAAAGGGGTTTCTTTTAATTCCAAAACATGTGTATGGAGTAATTTTCCCAACTTGCGCTATAAGAACGTTGTTCCGCTCATTAATTTTTTTGCACTCAAAAGTAAATTTTGAACTTCATATTATGTCTAGATTATGCTTTAAATATTTTTTTGTTTCTTTCTTTTTTTTTTTTTTTTTGTTCTGTGAAGTTTAAATTTCTCATGCTTGTATAAAATGATAAAGTTAAAAGTGGAATGAGTGAGAGAGAATCTATATTATAAATCTAGTAATGTACCTTTTTAAAATTAAACTCGCGCCACATGAACAAGGGTTACAATTGAAATACCTAAAAGGAAAGGAGACTTCCCTGTAAGATTTGTTGTTGATTCTCCACGCGTTCATGAGTACACTCATTTTGTACACCATACAGTCTTAAAACCTAGAAAAGTAAATAAACTACCTAAGGGACCGTTCATAAATGATGTCAAGCTCTTTTCCGATATATTTGACCCCCTCCCCCCTTTGTCACAAAATGTCACAATTCAACGGACCCCCTTCCCCCCCTTTGTCACATGTCACGCTATGTCGAAAAGCCTGATGTCACACTTCTTGTTACCCCCTCCCCTCCCCTTATCACACTTTGTCACAATTTCACCAACCCCCCCTCCCCCCTCGAAGCATGACATCCTTTATGAATGCCCCCTAAAGCGTATTTCTGATTTCTAATTTAAAAGTGGGGAAACATTAATTTAAGAAAGGATTTAAGGAAAATCAGGTTACAGAAAATCAAAGAATCCGAAAGATTTTGGTAGATTTCATCGAAGAAATGCCGGTTGCAAAGTCTTGGTATTAAAAATTGAGAATATTCAGTGTAGTCCAGAAAAAAAGAAAACAGAGGTGAGAGGGGAGAGGCTTACAGATAAGAGCATAAGTTATTGTAATGAAATAGTGGTGGGGGAGGGGGCTTTTGAAAAGTGGAGGGACGATCGTGTAAAATAAAAAAGTTTTCGGACGGTCCT
This sequence comes from Octonoba sinensis, assembly GCA_038502835.1. Lineage (NCBI taxonomy): Eukaryota > Metazoa > Arthropoda > Arachnida > Araneae > Uloboridae > Octonoba > Octonoba sinensis. Next base: position 127,603,475 of record CM076599.1, read on the forward strand.
GCCCCCCCCCCCCTCGACTGAGAATACTCATTGCTTTTTGCGGTCAAGGAGTATGTCATCTAAATAAAAAGGTTTTAAAGGGATATTTAAAGAAAAATTGCTCTTATCCAGGGGTGTTCACGAGGGAAGTTCATGGCGTAGACTGCGCCATTAAATTTTTTGATGAAATTTTTGACACCCCCTGGACAGGGGGGCATTTTTTCATCGAGTTTTAGCCCTTTTAGGTGGTTATCTTTTTTGGGGGACTTCGTACTTATTAGTATGCACCATCTTGCTCAGGGGGTTGGCACCCATGTATTTATTGTCAGTTACAAGTTTTAAAAATAACCTTGTTAACTCTGAACTGCATATAATGAAGCGTTTTAAGTAATTATTTTTAATTTCTCATTTATTGTACTTAATTGTAATATTTGTAAATATTTCCCTTGATTGTTTATTTTATTGAATCGTTTTCTTTTACAAAGGCCTAATCTTTGACCTTTCTTACTTAATATTTTAGGATTTTATTCTCTAAATATTTAACTAGTGTAATTGCTTCAGATGAGACCAGCAAAAAAAAAGTAGCCACTCTAATATGATAATTCGTCTGTTGAAGTTAACTGAAGTCAGCTATACTATACAATGCAATATTAGTTAATAGTATTATGCTATTTAGTAATGATTAAACTTTGTGCAAAGTAATAGAAATAAAATTTCACGATAAATTAAAGCACAAATGAGCATTAAAACGCAGACATATGTTTCGGGATCGCTTGGAATCCCTTTTTCAATGCGACAGGGAGCTTCTAGATGCAAAACATCCAAATGAAGCAGACAGAACAACAAAAACAGAACAACTTCTACTTCCACTTCACACTGCCTTTATTCTCATTGGTTTACAGTTAATTCTTGGCTATATAAGCTTTGTTTTTGTTGTTCTGTCTGCTTCATTTGGATGTTTTGCATCTAGAAGCTCCCTGTCGCATTGAAAAAGGGATTCCAAGCGATCCCGAAACATATGTCTGCGTTTTAATGCTCATTTGTGCTTTAATTTATCGTGAAATTTTATTTCTATTATGCTATTTGTCTGTCAATAACAATAAAAAATTTTTGCATTAATCATTTACTTAATTACATAATTGTTCAACTAATCTTTATTTGTTAAGTCACTTCACAACCTAACTGTTCCACTTTCCTGTAATAATTAAATTTACAATAAATGGAATTGAAATAATTCAATTAACACAAATATTAAAAATAACTTTATTAATCATAATCTATGTCATTTTTCCTTTAACTGCTGTTATTTAATAGTATTAACATGAATGTATTGAAAATTGCTTAATAATAAAGTAACTAATAACCATTTAAAGACTATTCAATACGGCTTTCAAAACCCTGCTAGCCAATTTATTTGTGCTGCAAAATGTGAAAGGATAAATGCATTTCAGAAAATTATGCGCAATTATTGTCGTTCAAAATAAAAATAAATCTGAAAGCATAATATGATCAGCCAATTTCGAAGAAAATTTTCTCTGTGTTCATTATATATAAAAGTATACGTATGTATGAAAAGTTGTATCTTAACGAGCAGCTTCAAAGTCTGCATGTGTTACTAGCAAAAACACGATCTTTTTCTTTTTTCCTCTGTATTAAAAACGTTTTAATGGCAAATACATAACCCTGCAACGTATTTTGATAGTTACTTTTGCCCTCAACACTTAAATGTTTATCTTTTTTGAAATTCAAGCCTTTAACGCGATGATATTGCAATGGTTAGACCTTTAAATCCTCGCTTTTAAGTACATGCTAACAGTGGCAGAAAATGTAAGTTCTGCTTGCACGCACTTTTTCGCCCGTTTGGACAGCCGCTATATGATCGCAGGCAGCCATGCTTTAAACTACTGTTAAAGTAAAATATCTAGAATGTCAACACTTTTTCGAATATTTCATAATGAGAATCTAAGCACTAGCTTTTTCTCATGTTTTTATTTTTTTATTTTTTTTTACATTTTTTAGCCAAGGAAAATATAATTTTTTACGCTTTAAATAAAGCGATTTATTTATCTCCAAATATAAAAAAGTCTTTACACAAATCTTAAAATATACAATAAAGGATTGAGTACTTAAATCCATCTTGTCGTCACCAAGAGTCTTTCTATATATTTACTAGCTGTATCCGCACGGCTATGCCCGTGTTAAATAGTAAAAAGACCAGTCGGGTCGCTATTATACATTCAGTGGTAACCTTTTTCATGTGTAAATTATATTATTTTATTAAAATGTATAGCATTCCAAATACTTAAAAATTTAGCCGCCCATGGCAATCAACCAGCGATCCTACACATTTTAGCAACATTTTTTTTTTTTTTTTGCAAAACACACACGGTAAAAAAAGAAAGAAACGAAACGAAATAAAAAAGAAAATATTTTTAGAAAACGCATTTTGCTTGTTTAGTTCAAATACCCACACAAAAAGGACGATTTTAATCCATTAGAATAGTTTAAATTAATGAATGTTTGGTATAATTAAAATTTTTCTATTCTTCTTTGACAGTGAAACAGAAAGACGAATTTTGTAGCTGGCGGAGACAAACAGAAGCAAGTAAAACTTTGAAAGCGGATAAAACCGTTCATCGGATCTTAAATAGGCAAATAACATATGTGCTAATTTACTGAAGAGAAAAAAATAAAATAAATAAAAATATAAATAGTCGTAATAATGATTTGAAATAACAAAAATCGCTATAAAGGATAATATTTCTTTAAATAACCCCTGTACAGCAGAGATTGGCCCCGTAAAATACATATCAAAATACGAAAATCAGAACAAAACTATCGATCGCATGTGAGCCGCACGAAATAAATTTTTATTCGTTTAAGAGAAAAAGAATCAAAATTTAAAAAAATAATAAATGAATAAACAATTTAAAAATCAGCTGCTCCTCAAAATACTAAAAACAGCACGAAATAAATTTTAATTTGTTAAAAAAAATACAAAGCCAAAAAAAAGAAAAGGATAAATTAAAAATCGGCTGCGCCTCAAAATGCTAAAAACATTGTAGAGAGTATTTTATTTAGCAAATAAAATAAAATTAAAGTTATTACGGTGAAAAAATAATTTTAGTCTACAGAGAAAAACGCTTGTAAGTTCTTTTGTAGTTAATTTAGAAGCTTCCAATTTTAGGACGTTGAGCAAAACTCTTTCTGGAACAGTGTTTTTCGGGCTTTTGAATGGTATCAAGCTCGAAAGGATGCGATAATTTCTTCAGATAGAAAAGGACTATTTTATGCAATTTTCGGTTATAAATTGAAATAAAAAAGAACAAATTCGAATTTTAGAAAAAAACTCTTCGAGGTGCACACCCCCAAGGTCCTAATTTCGCGTCAATTTTCAGGAAAATCCGCCGAACGACCTTGGCCCTATGCCGGCCACAGGCACACACACAGACATAATTGCTGCTTTATTATTAGTAAAGATAAATCTAATGATGGTGTCGCGTCTTCAATGAATTTGAATATACGCTGCTTATTTTTATGCATTGTTACAGCGGCATTCGGAATCTTTCCAAGCTTTTGACACTGTAAAATCTATGTAAATTATGTTACAAGATATATATTCTTAATTACAACGAGTCGTCTGCAATATAGAACGTTATTCTGAGAGAACCGATTCTTTCCATAAAGCTTCCGAAGGAGCTGCGTAAGAAGTTTGTGGTTCTAAAATCAATTCTTTTCAATTTCATATTTTTACAACGTCAACTCGCTTTTTACGTCGTAAATACCATGGTCCTTCCTATGTCGTTACAACCGAAACGGGTTTCTTGTTAAAATCTTATTTAATAAATTAACCGTTCAAGCACCCTTAATTTGGGATTTATAAACGCACATTTTGAGGGAATAATAAGCGATCAAAGATAGTTTGCTAAAGAAATTACTAAATTATTAAATACTGTCTATACTTTAAAATTACACCCAATTAAATTTTTAAAGTTATATATAACAGACAACAATATAAACATTAAAATATTTAGCTTGAAAAAAGTTGTTCTTGCCATATTCAGACAATCATATCTTGAGCTAAAATTAAATAGCTAAGAAAGATTAAGTGTTGCCTGTTTTTGTGTAGAATTATAACTTAAGCATTGTATATTTGATTTTAATCCTCTACTAATTGATTTCGATACATTGTTTGCAAAGTGATCAAATACCCCCAGTCTCCCCAATGTGGAAAAGTTGTTTCCTGAAAAATTAATTAATGATAAAAACTAATTCAAACATTTTTTTTCTATGTTAAAATCGCTTTTAATACTCAGATTTTCCGCTTCATTTGTAACAAACGTAACCAACTTAGAACAAATATATAATGATAAATTATAATTATTGTGATTTAAAACCGTGAGATAGATAAAGGACGAATGTGAAAGGTAAAGGGTGAGTATGCACACAAGAAGTTTCTCCCTCGACTGTCAGCGTCACAGTAAGTAAGTCTCCATCTTTTGATGTAAATGACTGTTTAATTTACATCTCTCACAGTTTTGAATCAGAGCTATCGTATTTTATCATTACAGTAAAACCCCGTTATACCGCACCTCAGTATACCGCGGAATCGGATATACCGCGGTGACTATCATGTCCCCCGACGTTCAAACCACCCTTTGCCATTGCTATTTAAAGGTGATTCCTTATTTACCATTGTAAATAAAGGCCCAAACACACAAATATTCTACTCAAAGAGCTCCCTCACCACACACTAATAAATAAAGCCCTTTTGTGATAGGCCTTTTTCACGCTTTTTCTCTCTTTCAATCTAGGACTCTATATAGCTAGATTTCAAAATTCGGGTGCAATCGCCCTGACTGGCAATCTGTCAGGAACTGTTAAGTTCAATGCTTAACTATTCCATTTTCAGAAGTTTAGTTATGCGTGTGTAACTTCTTTTATAGGGCTATTAACCTTTATATTCCAGATTGTTTAGCATTGCTGAAAAGTAAACATATTCTCCAGTGTATGCAGACTTTTAAAACATTGTTCCTTTGAGAAGTGTGTTCCTCCCCTTCCAAATATATTTTTAAGACCTCTCCCCCTTTACAATCCCACGTTGGCAATATAAAGAGACTTTTAAGCCCCTTTTTCTCGGAATACAGTTGGTTTATAACTTTTCGCTCGAGCGACTGATTGCGCAGTTGAAATGTATGCTTCTTACACAGCAATTACAGTGAATAAAATGGCAAAGAAGAAAAGAAAAAATATACTATAGGGGGATGAAAAGTTACAAGTATATAAAGTTATATAAAGTTAAAAATGATCCAACAAAAGCGAGTATTATTTCGTGAATATGGTTCCGTGGTATAGTTTCACTATACCGCGGTTATGTTATAACGCGGGTGCCAAACATGTCCCCCGACACCCGCGTTTTAACGGGGTTTTACTGCATTTACTTGTTCTGATTTTGTAAGTGTTGCAACAAATGAAGGGAAAAAAACTGAATATTAAAAGTAGTTTGGACATTGGTTTTGGACAAATTTTTTTATTTAGCTGGGATTTCGTGTGTTATTAGTAACCACCTGGGTAGTAACCACCGGAAAATTTGCCCATGCCTGTGCGTTATTTTACTTCTAATAATCGTAAGAGATCCGTTCAGCGTTCACACTATGTTTTTATAATATTTTTTCTCTATGTAACTTTTACCCCCTCCCCCGCGCTTCCTAGCCACCCCCCAGAACCTGACAGTGCAAAGAATAACTTACACTACTAGTTTTTCGGAAAAAAACTCGGGCTTTAGGGGGTTAATAAACTTTGCAACAGGGAATTTTTCCACACACAGGCTTTTTTGATAAACGGATTGAATTTTTTTCACGCCGCCCTAAATACGTATACATATCACCGTTCCTGAAGAACAATGACGTAACTGCAAAAATGTGTCAAATGCAAATAATTCCATAAACAATATCAGAAACACATCCCTTACACAGGGGAATATGGACGCAACTGTAGAACGACAGTTTGTGTCTTCTAGAACAACGAACAATTTTTAGAGAAACAATGACGTAACTGCACTTAGGGGTTGAAATTAGGGTGATTAAATCCTAATCCCTGGTAAATGAAAGTAAAATATATATCCTACATAGTTACTCTCAATACCCCATTATTTTCTGTCACTTACACCTACACTCTTTTCAATTATACGTTTTTTCAACTGCAAATCGTTTTTTTTTACTCCCCTGTAAAATTTTAGTTTTTGCATTTACGTCACTGTTCTTCCGGAACGGCGATATTGTATTCTTAGTGAGTTTGAACCTGAAAATCTTCTCCCTACTTGCGCCCCTGCTGCTCTACCTACAAAACAGAGGACTTGAATTTTTTTTCGAAAATTTGCGCTACAATTGAAATTTATAACATAGTTGCCTAAAAATGTAGAAATCTACTTCCGCGAATCTATTAACCTGGAAGCATAAAATCGCTAAACTATGCATTGTTTAAAATAAATAAAAGCAATCACACGAAATGAACAAGATGCGTGATTTTACACAAAACAATGTTCTATTCTCTATTCTTTCATCTCTGAGGTTAGTTTCCTTTCTTGAAATTCAGCCATAGCATTGTGTTGCTTTTTTTTTTCATTAACGACAATAACTTATGAAATTTATTGTTATTTTTTGGTATGTAGCCAAATAATTGCTTTTTAAAGAATGGCGTTTTCATTTGATAATTATTTTTCGCTAAAAGCAGTGTCCACTTGAGGTTAGAAAACCAATGAAATGTTGCAAAAACAATAACAGGAAAAAATGCCTGTGATTTGTAAGTTGGTAATGAAAATTATTTCTTATGCACATACGAGTAGGCGCGCCTTTGCTGCTTGTAAAGTACGATTTAAACTTATCAACGTATTAATATATATATGTGTGTGTGTGTGCGCGTTTAATTGCAGAGTTCAGGTTTGAAACAAAAAAAATCAGATTGGTTTTGTATTTCCGCATTTTTGCAAAAAGCAGGCAAAAACAAGACACAAATAAAACGAAAATAAATTTAATTTAAAAAAAGATCCTATTTGCTCTAAATATTCTGTGTTTTTCAAGAAAGACACGGAAGACGACTTTGGCAAGTATGTATAAATGTTTATTTATCTTTCGACTGACCCGGAAGAACTTCGATAATTGTATAATTTTAATTTATTTCTTTCAAAGGCCCGGATGCTTGGGCTGAACCCCTTTATTAATTGCCCTTTTGTTCTGGATTTGAGTTTCAACGCTAAGTCTTTTTCCTTTATTTTTGAAGTACATTTATAAATTTTGAAAAATTTCTTTAAAAACTTTATGCAAAAATGTATTGAAACAGCTACCTATGAAACTGGTCGAAACAATTGTCTTGGCGAGTGACCGTGAAATAGGAAGTAATATGTGTTTAAATAGTATAGAGTTGTCCCAAATTTATGTCATAAGCACAAAATATATGCCACCAGGGGTCATTCATAAATGATGTCACGCTTCGAGCGTTGGGGGGGGGGGGGGGGGTTGAGAAATTGTTACAGTTTGACAAGGGGAGGGGAGGGGGTAGCAAGAAGTGAGACATGACATCACCAGGGGTGCCTACGGATCACAGAAAAAGTTGCGCCATCAGAATGAGGGGACGGGATTTTTTTCCCTTTGTATGCATCGGATATCTGATATCCGACTAATTTTCAAATATCCGGAATCTGATTCAGTCACTGCATGAAATATTCGATTCAGTTATCCGGCATGTCAAATTTGGTTATTTAAACTTAATTCACTAGCATGTTTTGAAAATTTATGTAAATTACAAACTTTGTCCGTATTTGCAAAGCTGTGAGCTGTGGGATGTTTAAAAATATATATTGAATTTACAGATTTCAAACATTAAAGCCGGATATCCGGTACTTATTCCTCAGTTAAGGAACACCGGATATCCGGTACCTGGAAAAGTCATTAAACCAGGTGTGGGAACTTGTGCCATTAAACTTCGGCTAACCCCTAGACGCCACACATTTTGATTGTTATAAAAACACTTAAAATCAGCAAATTAAACTTATTTTGACAGTTTTTTTTATTTCTCTAATTGGATTTTACATTTTCATTGATTTCATTTTGCAAAAAAACGTAAATGCTGTTTAAAGTTTCAATTTGCTTCTAGTTAAATGTTTAAAAGAAAATCATAGGCATTTACTTTTAAGATAAAATAGCGCCGGTAATTTTTTCAGAATTCGAAATTATTAATATTTTTTATTATATACTAATTATCCTTTTTGTAGTAAACTTAATCTCATTTATGCAAATTCAGTGCACATATAATCATCTTTATTATTATGCTCACAAATGTCATTAAAAGTTCAAAAATAAAATTAGAAATGCTGACTGCAACACTGCAAGTACATATGCTAATGCAATATATAGCGGGGCATGTGACAAAGGGGAGTAGGGGTATGTTGAAGTGTGATATTTTGTGATAAGGGGGGAGAAGGGGATCAAATATATTGAAAATTGTCCGGCTACTCCTTTCTGGATATGGCCTTTAGTGTTCGTTACATCAAGAACGGTAAAATCACACAGAATTATACAGAAACCAGCAAAAACCTTTTCACCATATTTTGATACAATGCTATTTTACATTACCTTATCGATGTTTTGAAAAGTTCTTCTTATCATTTCCGGTTTAATGGCAGACATTTGTATTTTTGGGCAAAAATTTTTTACAGTATAGAATAATGTTGATAAAAAGCGTTGATATGGAAAACCGTTAACAAATCGTATCACGAAACTACCTTGCACCGATGTCTGCAACGAGGCATATTTTAGTCTTATCGACTTCACAAATAAACGGTTTCTCAACGTTTTTAAAAAACGTTTTGAAACGTAATTTTGATACTTGGGCATGCATGCCATTTTGTTTTTCAATTTCAATAAATTTCTTCCGGTGTTTCAAGGTACCTAAATATTTGTCAAAAATCAATTTTTATACAACTTTTGAATTAAAATTTATAAGTAAAACAATTGCATATTTATTTCAGAGAAAGACATTTTTATTTATTTATTATTTTTTTTTAAATAGCGTCATTGGTGGTTAAAAGAAAATTAGAATCGTCTTTACAGTTTGTTTTTACATGATTTTTAATTCATTTGTTTTTTTGAACAAAGTTATAAATTTGAAACTCTTCTTTGTTTTTTCCTTTAAGGGACAAGAAATGAGTTTTGTCTTTTCGCCTTAGAGATTAGAGGGATGAAAAACACCCTGCCCCCTGTTGGTACATGCCCGTGTAAGAAAACATACATATTCGATAAAAACAGTGAAATACATATTATCACTAGATCGATCGGACATTGGCACTGTCAGTCATTCCAACTTTAGAAGGAAAAATGAATTTTGTGCATCGACCCATTACGGATAAGTCAACTTGCTTTGCTTGGTCTTCGTTCATGAATTATTCAGACTTATGTGTCAAAGAGATTTGCTGTCTTTCCCGCGGAAAATGCAATGTTTCAGAAAGGTTAAAGGAAACACGGGCGAAAATCCAATTTCACAAACGAAAGATTTAGTGAGTACTGTTTACATCTGAAATTGCATTAAAAATAGCATTTTTTAACACTTTTAACACGCAACAAAGCGTGAAATTTAATCTTTTACTTACAAATGTCTTTAGCTAAGATTCAATCTATGTGCTTACATTTTCGGGAATAAATTGAGCTGTAGTGGCAAATAATATTCATTTTCCTTGAGTTTTCCTATTATTCGAAGTTTTCAAATATGAAGTAAATGAAACTATTTTGAGTCCTTCCCGTCTTTACATGGACATTGTTCAAAGCTATTTTTGCTTGATTTATGATTTACTCTTTGCATAACGCGCTTCACACTGAACTTCGCAACTTAGAATTGAATTATAGTCGAAGCTCTGTAAGTTGATCACCTAAAGGACTGCAACTATGTGGTCAACATGCGGAGGTGGTCAACTTAGGGCATTTTTAGAATTTTTTTTTTAAATATTAGAGAAAGTTTGTTACAATTTTTTAGCACTTGCTCATCTTTTTCTTTACTGAAGGTACAGCACACTTTTACAATTTTTTAAGGAATGATTCAGTTTTTGTTTGAGTTCTTATCTTGTTCATTAGGTAACTGTAAAAAGCACTTTCACAGTTTACAAGTCCATTAAGCATGCTTTCAAATCATTAATCTTTAAGTTTCTCAAAAACGAGAAAAAATAACGGAATGTGCGAGCGATACACGTTGTTTTCCAATTCTGCGTAGTTCTATTTCAATTCTGCGCACACCCTTCACTCCCCTGAATTTTTTTCCAGATTTCAGCAATTACAAACAATGTACGCAGTGCAAGAAATGAAAACATTCAAAGGGCTAGAATGTCATTTCTCCTTCACAAAAGGCTGGGCACAATCTCCGGCATTTCCCTCTCATTGTATGATACTGGAAGTGAACAATGAATTTAGTAGCACAAGTGGGGCGCGTGTTACTCAGATAAGCCGAATGACTAATCAAGAAATTCCCGGAAACCCGATGGAAAACAAACAGGGGAAAAGGCAAATTCAAGAAAACATCGGTGGTCAAGTTACAGAGAGTAAATTATACACATTTATTTCAAATAACCAACTAAAAAGTGGTCAACATACAACTTATGGAAGCGGTCAACATAGAGAGGTAAATCTCCATTGAAAATGCATTGTGACCATTCAAACTGTAAAATTTCGGTCAACATAGAGAGGTGGTCAATGTAGGGAGGTTTTACTGTAGTCTTCCCTCCGCAACCACAGTAAACTACATGTTGAGCATTAAATTTACATTGCAGCTACCTTATGCTTAACCAAAGAGAGCATACAAACGAACTATTGAAGACCGATCCCTGCAGTGACTGGCGGAAAGGTGGTTAAATAATATATAAATAGCTTCACAAGTAACAACAACTTCTTGCGCTGGTTTTAAACCGATTGCGACAGCGGCGAACTCTTTGGCGAATACATTCTCCACATGCTATTGCTGTTTATGCATAATTTAATTGGCGCGGTTGTTGTTTTTATATCCGCTTACTGTAGGCTATCATTTATTTCATTATTAAAAGTTATACAATCAAACCCCGCCATAACGAACCCTCAATGGACCGACTTCGGAAATCGCTATAACCGAGGGCTCGCTACATCCGATTTTGCAAAAAAAGTGTTAACTGACTAAGATACTTCTATATAAGTAGCATATTTTTGACAATAATCAGGGGAGATGAGTATAATATTAACTTTAAATATGGTTTTTAATAATAAACAAACAAATTTTTAAAATGTATTTTATTATTTATCCATAGTATGAAAAAAGGATGTTATTATTGGCTGTAAAATTTTGGATTTTATATACACCATTCTAAAAGACAGTGGCTAGACTCGAACACAAATGGCTAGGAATGTTGCTGAGACAAGTCGTACAAAAGACGAAAATTTTGGGTCGCTATAGCCGATTTTTAACGTTTGATGATCGTAATAAACGTTTGAAAATGCATTACTGACATAAGGTTTCAGTTGGGACCATTTAGAAGGTTCGTTACAACCGGAGGATCGTTATATCCCGGGTTCGCTATAGCAAGGTTCGACTGTATTTTCATGAGAACTCAAATGTTACAAAATATATTGCTTTTCCTGGTAAAAATGAAAAAAAAAAACCTCGTCTAGCATTCAATTTAGGTTGCTTTATTTATTTTTTTTTTTAAATTAAAAATTGTGATTCATTCAAAGATGCTCAGCAAGCTCATAGAATTAGTGGTTGTTAAACGATCAATGGGGCTTCAATTCCTCATCTTTGAAAGAGTGAAGGGGTCACAGTTCGGAATTTCAACGGGAAGTTTGGCCAATAGTTCATGCTGTAATCATGATCTAAAACTGCCTATATTTAAAAATTTTTTATTAAAATTTGGTTTTGGATGCACGATTTCTTCTCACGTTTCGTACACCGTAAAAAAAATCTCCTGCAAATAACGGAAGTACGGCAGCAGAGTTGACGGAAATATTCCGTTTCTGATAATACTTTCCCAAGATTTGACTGAAGTTCCATTTCTTTTTTCTTCGTTAATCCAAATCAGGTTGTGAAAATACAGCAACCGTAAAACGGAAAAGTTCTGTTCTCGTATTTCCAGGACGTGATATTTCCGGTTTTGGAAGGAAAAACCATGTATTGAAGCACTACGGAAATCTTCCGTTAAAATCAGTCAAAAACCGCTCTGAAAATTCAGGTTTTTTTTAACAGTGTAGAGGAAACCAAAGAAAGTTTTTGTTCGGGAGAGAGAGAGAAAGAGATGTAATTTCTGAAAATATCAGCGAATAAAATTTTAAAACCGGGTAATATACCGTATGTAAAAAATGACAATTCTGTACTAAAAAGAGAGACAAATTAATAATTAAAAACATCAACGAAATTGTACAGATTTTAGAGAAAGATGTACCAAACCAGTTTTATAAATACAAGCATTCTATTCAGGAAGTGTTTGAAAAAAGGAAGACGAATAAAAAGTGAGTAATACAATACTTGAGGATAAATTTTGCCTTGTTATAAAAAATAGAAAACAAAAAAAGAAAAGAAATGTATTTAGGCAAGAAGGCATTTTCAAGTGATCAATGATGCATATAAAAGGATTCATGAAATTACTGGCAGCTTTATTGGTAAAAGTGCTTTAAAAAATCGATATTCCTCATCCTCATCCTTGAATTCCTCATCTTTGAAAGAGGGAAGGGGTCACAGTTCGGAATTTCAACGGGAAGTTTGGCCAATAGTAAAACTTTTTATTTTATTAAGAAACATTTTCTTTATATATTTCTTTTTTTGAATCAGCTTCATTTTTTTCCTTTTAGTATTTACTTCAAAGTAAGCAATTTGAATTAAATTCCGTAGTGCTTATGTGTACTTTAATATTATGGTCCCTCGGTATAGGTTCTTATTTTAAAAAGGGTTTTATGCAATGACAACTTTTGCGAAAGATCTGAGGCTCATTTAAAGTTAGTTACTGTACCGTATGATGTATCTTTATTATATGATTATATGTGATTTTTCCACTGGAATCATTATTGAAATTTTCAACCTTCATTTTGGTCATGGGAATAAACATGCAACCTATTATTTACAAGGCTCTGTCATTAGGGAAGCAGAAGAAGTTGTTGATCTAGGAGTATTGATTAGTCTCGACTTCAAGTCCAGCCAGCAGTGTAGCATAGTAAGTAACAAAGCTAGCGGGATGCTTGGGTTTGTCAATAATTCTATTTCGAACAGGTCCAAGGAAGTTGTATTGCCACTATACAGACGTTTGGTAAGACCTCATTTGGAATATGCTGTTTAGTTTTGGTCTCCGTACCTAAAAAAGGATATTACCTTATTGGAAAGGGTTCAAAGGAGGGCTACTAGATTGGTAAGGGGTCTTTCAGACTTAGATTATGAGGTTAGGCTTAAAAGGCTCAATATGTATAGTCTTGAGCAAAGGAGAGTTAGAGGGGACATGATTCAGTTGTTTAAATTCATTAAAATGGGAAATGTTGATGGACTGCAGCTATGTGCTGAAAGTAGAACCAGAGGTCATTGTTTTAAGCTTTTCAAATCTCAGGCTAATCTTGAAATTAGGAAAAATTACTACTTCAGTAGGGTTATAGACTGTTGGAATAGTTTACCAGAAGCGATTGTTAATTGCAGCGGGGTAAAAACATTTAAGAAGTCTCTTGATGTTCATTGGGGACTGCTAAATTGACTAGGACCAGCCTAGCTGGGCTCTGAGCCTGTTGCTGGTCGTCACTTTTGTATTTGTATTTTGGTGAATAAAAACCATTTTAAAATGACTTACCAGTCGATCAGTTTACTGCTCTTGCTTTACTAGATATTCGAAATAGTTTAAGTAATACTCTATAGCAGTGGTTCCCAAAGTTGACTGGGCTATGACTCATCTTACAAAAATTTCCAATCTTCTGGCCCACCTCTTAGATGTCTTAGAGAAAAGAGGGCATAAATGCTCAGATCCCCTAGTGGCGAGTTGTGGAACTACTTAATGCTGTCTTATTTGTTATAACTGAAAATTTAAAAAAAAATTTTAGTGTTACCAATATGAATGGAAGACTGTTTAAGTAAGAAACACAACTTAGATCACTTTTTTTAATTTGAATATCCACACCTGTAAGGTTTTTTTTACAAAGTTATTTCAATGGAAAGGTTGTTGTTGTTTCTTATTTCTCTTCATTAAAGTTTTAGCATCAATTTCAACGTTTGTTACTTTTGTTCACAGACTTCCTATTTTTTTTTTAAATTCATGTGTGCAGTGGCGAGGGCCCACTCAATATTCTCTAGCGACCGCCCAGTGGGTCGCGACCCATAGTTTGGGAAATACTGCTCTATAGAGCTAAGCTTAAAGCTTGGCTAAGAAATCAAGCAGGAACTTTGACACTATGATCATATGCAAATATGATAATTAGTTTAGCTCCGTGAGGAATATGAATCATCCATTTTACCTTCATTCACTTTAAAAAGACTTATTTTATTTTAATGCTGCAATAGTTCAGCAGTACTAAGAGCATCGGAAGCTAGAGATGCAAATAACGAAAATTTCCCATTTTTTTTCACTAGGAATTTAAAATAAAAATCGGGAATTTTACAAATTCCCAGTTTTTGGGAATTAAAAAAATATATGTAAAAAAATGTTTTTTCGAGTATTTTTAAAGTATGTTTTAAAGATTCGCCAGTTAACTTTAGAGCCTCAAGTATGTCATTGCAGACTATGTACCGTGCTTTTGTGTCTGAATAATTTTTTAATGATATAAAGTACTTTTAATATTCTTGGACATTTGAGATTCAAAAATGCTTCAGACTTTTAAGTTTGGTAATAAAGAGAGCGGTGGAAATATTTTATTATTATTCTTATATGGGTTATTTACTGAATTCGATTTGAAATTATTTTTCACTACATCACTGTCTTCAAAATAATCCGATATGTACAGGAGCTGAGGTCACATGCAACTTTTAACTCCTACTGAAAATCATGATACTCTGTGAAAAAGCATTAATCGATCTTATTAATGTATTTTATAAAAATACAAGCTTAACACACAATTCACGTAAATTATTACTTATGTAATCATACTGATAAAGATTTAGTGCATACATGTAAAGTCAGAATTTATAATATAAAAATACCTTTTGTATTACCTTAAGCTCGAAATTCGTTTTCCCAACTTGAAAGACCCTTTTTTTCTGCGACAAAAGCATAACGATCGTGCGTAAAATTATATAATAGTAATTTCCCTTCAAAATTTTTAATTTTCCCAATGTCCCCTTTTTGCAATTTTTCCGTGTTTTTTGTAACTACTGGAAGCCAATGGCGCAGAAACAGCTTCAGGTGAGGTAATCGATCACAAGCATTTACAGCAAAGCAAGCAACGAGTACCTGTTAAAGGGAAAGTAAAAATAACATCAGACTAAATAATAATAATAAATTTACACGTTAATTTAAAGCACAAATGAGCAATAAAATGCAGACATATGTTTCGGGATTGCTTGGAATCCCTTTTTCAATGCGACAGGGAGCTTCTAGATGCAAAACATCCAAATGAAGCAGACAGAACAACAAAAACAAAGCTTATATAGCCTAAGAATTATCTGTAAACCAATGAGAATAAAGGCAGCGTGAAGTGGAAGTAGAAGTAGCAGGAAGACACTAATAAGAGAGCAACAAACGAATCCAGTTGAAAGTACAGGAAGTAAAAAGGAATATCAATAAAAATAAAGCAAAAAAGACGACAGCATGCATAAAAATTGCAAAAATAATAAAATAAAATACAAAGAATAAAACTGAAATAAAAATAAGTACAGAAACTACCAAAACAAAATGCAAAACAAAGTACACATGTAAAGGAGGGGGAGGGGAGGGAGGGGGAATTTGAAAAATAGACACAAAAAAGGAAAACAACAAGAAAACATAGAAAGAACAACAAATTAAAGAAATTTATGCTAGACCTGTGAAAAATAAGGAGTTGAGGAAGAATCATTAACGAAATTAGAACTATTCCTGTTAATATGATAAGCTTCCCAAAAGTCAAGCTCTAAAAGGGAAGAACATTTTTGAATAATTTTACCAGAATTGAAATCAAAAGAGTGGTTGGAATTCCAACAATGTTGAGCAATGCTAGACTTATTTAACTCTTGCTTTCGTACATAACCTTTATGCTCATTTAAGCGAATTTTCAGAGCACGTTTTGTCTGCCCAATGTAAGAAAGGCCGCAACGGCAACTAATTTGGTAAATACCCCAAGTGTTAAGTTGATCGACAGGATCCTTAAGAGAAGAGAAGGAAAGTTTGTTACTAGGAGCAAAAACGACTTGAAATTGAAACCTTTTTAGGATTTTAGCAATACGGAAACTGACAGAATGAAAGAATGGTAACACAACCAAATTCTTTCTAGAAACCACATTATTGGGACCAGAAGTTTTCTTAGAAAGTTTGTTATGAATGGAATCAATTAAAGAGTGAGAAAATCCTCTATCAACAGCTACAGCTTTCAGATCGTTGAGTTCAATCTTGAGAAGCTCAGGAGAAGAGCAAATATTAATAGCACGATGGACCAGAGCATTAAAAGCCGAATATTTTTGGTTGGGAGGATGAGACGACAGTCTGTGAGGAGGTAAAGAAACAGCAAAAGGTTTACGATAGACAGAAGTAGTGAAACCAGACTCACTCTTAGAAATAAAGACATCAAGAAACGCGAGGCTACTATTAAGTTCTTTCTCACAAGAAAACTGGATATTAGGATCAATGGAGTTCATAATATAAAGAGCATCATCAATACCTAACAAGTTACTGTCCGTTAGGACAAAACAATCATCCACATAACGAACATAAAATTGAAATTGCAATTTCTGGAACAGTTTTTCCTCAAAATAATGCATATAGAAATCACTTAAAATAGGACTAAGAGGACTTCCCATAGCCAGGCCATCTACCATAGCATAGAATTTACCCTTAAATACAAAAGTGCTCTGTTGCAAGCACACACGAGTAAGGAAAACTAATTCCTCAATTTCCACAGAAGTAAAATGGAATTCAGAAAGCCTTTTCCTGAGGCAAGTCAAAGCGCCATCAACAGGAACATTAGTAAACAAAGAATTAACATCAAAAGAGGCCATAACTGAATTATTCGGAACGAAGTTATGAAGTTTCTTAACAAAATCGGTGGAATTTTTAACAGTGAAAACATTCTGACTTCTAAGTGGAGAAAACACAGAAACTAAATACTTGGAAAGTTTATATGAAGCACTGCCAATATTGGAAACAATTGGTCTGAAAGGAATACCTGCCTTGTGTACCTTTGGTAAAGCATAAAAACGTGCACAATTAGCAACAGAAGGAATCACAGACCGTTTAGCAATCAAAGGAATAGAATGAACAGACTTAACAGCAGAAGAAATAGCTTTTAACTCTTTGTCACTAGGATCTTTATATATTTCAGAATAAGGACCAGAAGCAATTAAGTCATCAGTTTTTTCAACATAAGATGATTTATTAAGAACAACAATCTGACCACCCTTGTCTGCTTTGGTAATGACCAAATCAGAATTGGAAACTAAATTATTGACACATCGTTTCACAGAATGGGTAAAACCAGTATTAGGAACTTTTGAATTGAAATCAACATTGGAAGCAATAAGATGCCGAACCGACTCTTTTTGAGTGGAAGTTAAAGCACTAAATTTGAAAGCTTTTTCAACCGGAGCAATAAGTTCAGAAAAAGAAGGCTTTTTAGCCAAAGCAAAATTGTTATTACATTTCAGAGCATTGATTTCATTACTATTCAAAGGAAATTTCGAAAGATTTACAACCGTGTTCCTATTAACAAGAGGCAAATCAGCCGGAACAGGAACATTTGAATCAATACACAACTTAGTAAATTTCTTATTTAAAGTAATTTTGTGACTGTCGGATGAACGAAGAGCTCTTGCCCATGACATTCCATCAATAGACTCAAAATCAAAATTAGAATTAGATACAGAAAGATGTAAATCATAAAGTTCACGTTCTATGAACGAAAGTTTTTTCCTAGTTTCTTGGATAGAAGCTCTAAGTAAGGCTAATTTAGAACGAAAAATTACCTTATCAACCCTAACAGAACGCGGTAAATTACACTTCAAGGTGATAAACTTAGGAATAACTTTCTTGCGCCTGCAAGACTGGAGAAATTTTAAATGGTTCAAAAACCGAACCTTTTTAATTCGTAGATTACAAAATCTGTTAACCTGAGACATAACCAGAATCAAAACAACCAAAACATAAGGGGAAAACAATAGCTAAACCATTCAATAAATAAAAATAAACAGAAAGAACAAAATTCAAAAACAAGTGCGAAACATACACAACGTAACGATATGCGGAATGAATGTCAGAAAACAAAAAAGCGAAAACAAAAAAGCAAAAACAAACACAGTCCAGAAAGGCAATGAAGAAAAGAACAAAAAACAAACACTCACCAAGCAGCGAACAGATGGAAGAACAAAAACAAAAGAAAGAAGAACAAAATTCAAGGCACGTTAAGCCTAACCGATAAAAATAATTTAACTTTGTGCAAGTAAACAATAATAATAAAATTACACGTTAATTTAAAGCACAAATGAGCAATAAAATGCAGACATATGTTTCGGGATTGCTTGGAATCCCTTTTTCAATGCGACAGGGAGCTTCTAGATGCAAAACATCCAAATGAAGCAGACAGAACAACAAAAACAAAGCTTATATAGCCTAAGAATTATCTGTAAACCAATGAGAATAAAGGCAGCGTGAAGTGGAAGTAGAAGTAGCAGGAAGACACCAATAAGAGAGCAACAAACGAATCCAGTTGAAAGTACAGGAAGTAAAAAGGAATATCAATAAAAATAAAGCAAAAAAGACGACAGCATGCATAAAAATTGCAAAAATAATAAAATAAAATACAAAGAATAAAATTGAAATAAAAATAAGTACAGAAACTACCAAAACAAAATGCAAAACAAAGTACACATGTAAAGGAGGGGGAGGGGAGGGAGGGGGGAAGGAGAAAAATAGACACAAAAAAGGAAAACAACAAGAAAACATAGAAAGAACAACAAATTAAAGAAATTTATGCCAGACCTGTGAAAAATAAGGAGTTGAGGAAGAATCATTAACCAAATTAGAACTATTCCTGTTAATATGATAAGCTTCCCAAAAGTCAAGCTCTAAAAGGGAAGAACATTTTTGAATAATTTTACCAGAATTGAAATCAAAAGAGTGGTTGGAATTCCAACAATGTTGAGCAATGCTAGACTTATTTAACTCTTGCTTTCGTACATAACCTTTATGCTCATTTAAGCGAATTTTCAGAGCACGTTTTGTCTGCCCAATGTAAGAAAGGCCGCAACGGCAACTAATTTGGTAAATACCCCAAGTGTTAAGTTGATCGACAGGATCCTTAAGAGAAGAGAAGGAAAGTTTGTTACTAGGAGCAAAAACGACTTGAAATTGAAACCTTTTTAGGATTTTAGCAATACGGAAACTGACAGAATGAAAGAATGGTAACACAACCAAATTCTTTCTAGAAACCACATTATTGGGACCAGAAGTTTTCTTAGAAAGTTTGTTATGAATGGAATCAATTAAAGAGTGAGAAAATCCTCTATCAACAGCTACAGCTTTCAGATAGTTGAGTTCAATCTTGAGAAGCTCAGGAGAAGAGCAAATTCAAATGCAAAGTTTCATTGGGAGGTAGAGAGGGATTGAAAAATCCGCCTTTTCCGCACTCAACTGTGTGTCAATAGGAAATATCATTCTTCCATAGGAAACTCTAAGGAAATCTAACGAAAGGATGTTACTTTGGATTTGTTCAAATCGATATTTGAAGAACGATATAAAACTTTGCAAATCATTAAGAAAGGAGTTAGAAAAGAAAGGGAGATTTTTCAACCGTCTTTGTTTTGCTGATGAAATTTTTGTTATCTGTAACAAAAGGGAGGTAAAGGGGGAAAAACATTTTTTTCTCGCTCTTTATTTAATGAAGAAATGTAGCAAATTTTTGCAAGATAGAAGTAGTACCTGGTCTAAAAGTTTCCAAAGTAAGCTGATGCGCTGTGAGCACAGATTACGCTACGAAAGAGCATTTTCAAATTATGCCCTAAAGGGTGGTAGATAAAAAACTATAAAGTAGATTCTACAATTTTTAATGCAAGCATGCAAATAGGCATGCATTATGTCGTACAGGTACTGTATGTCGTTTGTGGGATGGAGTGACATGATGTTTGTTTCTCAGTCATATCAGCAGAGTTCCGAAGTAGGTGACAATGGATTCGTCGTCCAGTAAAACCCCACATGTCCTCGAAAAACCTGTCACATTTCCCGCACAATGCATAGTATCGCAGGTCAAGGGCGTATTTAAGGGGAGGGGGGCTCTAAAATTAATTCAAAACTTCCTAGATTGCATACAGATTTTAATATTTCGAAATTTCAATGTGGAAAAATCTTTTTTTGCGAGAGTGGCCCCAAGCCTATCGGGCCATTCTCGAAATTAATTGTCATATATGACCTTGCTTAAGGCTTCAAGGTAAAAGATATGTTGTTTTTGTTGAAAGTAATTAAGAATCGAGATTCATTCAATGATATGGTTCCTCATACTTCAAAGAGTCATCCATCTTTGAACGATGAGGAACCATATGCATCATCCGAAGTTCGGAATAGAAACGGCGAATTTTGTAAAATATATACGGCAATTATGGTCTAAAAACGTACCCATATTTAAATCCACAGCGGAGAAAAGGTTAAGCGAGAGTAATAGAACGAGGATGAACATGTTATGCTGTTGGAAAATGAACCCCCAAAACACTGAGCAAGAATGACCACATAATTGCTTGAATCAGCAATCTGACATACAAATTTACTCTCAAGGTGCTAGGGACAGCGTGGACTCTTAAAAAAACCCTGAATTTTCAGTGTTTTTTGATCGATTTTAACGGAAGATTTCCGTAGTGCTTCAATACATGGTTTTTCCTTGCAAAAACGGAAATATCCAGTCCTGAAAATACGAGAACGGAACTTTTCTGTTTTACGATTCCTGTATTTTCACAACCTGATTTGGATTAACTGAGAAAAAAGAAATGGAACTTCTGTCAAATCTCGGGAAAATATTATCAGAAACGGAATATTTCCGGCAACTCTGCTGCCGTACTTTTTCCGTTATTTTCAGGAGTTTTTTCTACAGTGTGAGCGCTCTTTTGAGCCCAGTGTGTCTATGTCGCAAACAGCTTAGTTCCAATTTGCCGAACTGGCCTCCTTTCGAGCAGCATAACAGCAAGAAGGAAAAAAAAAAAAAAAAACGGCTGTCATCTAAGAAACATCACAGATCACTAGTTCACCTTTCAAACAGCTCTTAGTTTGACCCGATTGAAGTCGCCGATAGTAATGATTTGGAGTTAGCGACAGTGATATAATTTTGGAAGTTTTTTATACCTACCATTAAACTGGTGGAGAGCTATGGGCTTTGATATTTTGAGGAGTTATGGGGTTTATACACTATGTGATATTATACATTTTTAAGCGATTTTGGCAAATACGTATTCCAATTGCAAATTCCTGATTTGAATGCAGTAGAACACCGGTTATCCGAATCCCGTTTTATCTTAAATTTGGCTTAACCAAAAAGGCAAATGGGTCGTTCTTTTCCATAACGGGCAAATGCTCCGTTTTATTAAAAGCTCTTTTTTCATAAAGGGCAAATGACCCGTTTTTTCCATAACTATCAAAAATGTTGTTAGTAGATGATAAAATACTAAATGACATAAACGTAATATATTAATATTTTGTATAGAATTTATTGCAACAACTGTATTACATTCAAGTTCAGAAGCGGTTGCTTGGCAATCCATTGTATTCTGCAGTTGGAGGAAGTTCTATGCGCAGTGGGGAACGTGTTGGTTATAAACATGGCTTTTGCCTATAATTCTCGTTTATCCGAAATTTTCTATTTTACCTCGATTTACCGAAAATGCTACGGTCCCGTGCTTTTCTTATAACCGGGGTTCTACTGTAGTTTGTTTATTGATTACTTATAAGCCTGACATTTCAGTCAAAAGCTGAGTTTTTTTTTATTGTTTGTTACAACGTGGTGCGTTCGTTACAACGTTGTGCGTTCATTATAAGGCATCGGACATTACAATTTAGTTTTCACGAAACTCGAGAAAGCAATACTCGAGTCGAACCACCGACTGACCTCGAAATCCACAGAGCATGAGGCGGTAAAGGGAGAGGGGATGTCGTTTGAGGAAAGGAAGCTAGAAAGAAGGGAAGGGAAAGGAAAGTGCTTATACGAATGTGGGATACGAAGGAGGTCGCGAAGTGAAGGTGGGGAAGAAAGAAAAATTCAGAGGGTGTCGACCTCGGCCAGTGGAGGGCATCGAAAGGAGCAGTGAAATAAAAGTGACCCCTTTGTTGAGAGGTCTGGGAATATGGAGCATTTCGTTTACAGTCCAGAAAGTGGAGCACCTTCCTGACCAACCCATTAAATGAGATCTAATTTCAATTCTTGATGCTGTCTATCGGATGGGTGTTTATTGTGTTAACGGCCCACACTCTATAATTTATTTAACTCTCTGGATGATGTCGCACTTTTCAAATTTTGCAGTTTTTTTGCGTCATGCAAAAGACTGAACTTTTGTTTCAAACAGCAAAGTTGTATCAAGTGCAGCACACAGGGGAGAAGGGGAGCGGTAATTAAATTTTTCTTAATCTAACAATGAAGAATTTCGAAAGGAATAAAAGAGCATTTTTGATTGGCATTATATGCCTAGTAGTGTATGTATTAAAAAAAAAAATTGTGTTGTGTTCTTTGTAACACTAAAACATGTGTAGGGG
Organism: Octonoba sinensis; assembly: GCA_038502835.1. NCBI lineage: Eukaryota > Metazoa > Arthropoda > Arachnida > Araneae > Uloboridae > Octonoba > Octonoba sinensis. Next base: position 127,626,330 of record CM076599.1, read on the forward strand.
AGGATGGGGGAATTACACGCGCTTAAGGAAAAAACCTTATATTTTGTTAAATAGTACACTGAAACCAAACAATATGAGCATAAACTATTCTACAGACAATTAGCAGTACATTTCTAACCATCAAATAAGTATATCTTAATTACTTTATTTAAGACGTTAATTATAAAAAAAAGTGCAAATGCGTGGTATTTCCCGCCCAGAAGGGTAATGGCACGCATAGCGTGGTTTTCGTCCTAATTTTGGACCTCGATTGTTTGCTGCTTTATTCTTATTTTAAAGTAGACTCCTGAATGCCGAAAACTCTTGCTACTTCTCTAATTTTTTTCCCTGATTTTATAGCATCAAGAACTTCATGTAACTGTTCTTCAGTCCATTTTGCTTTCAGGGTTTTCGTCGTATAATGTCTCGGCATCTTCAACTAAAAGAAATATGTTATTAATTGTGTATATTGTCCGTTATAATCACATTTACGTTTCTGCAAGTCATGTGGGGGAATATCAAGCACCAAAATGGCTGCGTGCGAATACCCCGCAGTGCACTAAGTTACAAACATAACCTTAACATGAAAAGTAGATGTAATAATTCAACAAAACTAAGCTTGAACCAAACCTTATGATAAGGTGCTTCAGAATCATGCAAAGTATTAAGCTAAAATAATTAGTTGGAGTAACTTATCTCGTAAATACTAGATGAGAAAAATTACATCAAACGCACGAGAAATATTCTTCACTCGACTGATGCAAAACTAACACACGGAAGTGGTGGGATCAGGCCTAGTTGTGTGTGTAGTTCCTGCTAATAGGTCGCAGGACCGACCGATAGTGTTTTACGTCACTACAAATACGTAAATCAGCATGCGTGCCATTACCCGCATGCGTGTATTTCCCCCACCGTCCCCTAAGCAATATTTGTTGTAATTTGTACTGTACAACGTTGAATTTTCCCCATTAGCTGCTGAATACATTTTTTGTGTCATTTATGAGGTGCGTCTATTGACCTAGTGATCCAAACTTCCAGCATATCCAGTATCACTTCGCTATATTTTTTGGTCACAATTTCATTGTAAAAAAATAAGAGGTGAAGTAATGCAGACTCTAGCCTAAATTACAAAAGCTACATATAAGCAATTTGGCTTAGTAAGCTCATTGCTTACACATAGTTTTAACAATTTAGGCTCGCAAAGTAAAACAGTACCATTAAAGACTTGCTTGAGTCAAAATATCAAAAAGTTCAATATTTTCTTGTTTTGAGTTCCCCTCTATGATATATAGGCAAATGTAATTAATTATTGCAGTTATGAGGTTTTCTACACTATTAAGAATAAATTTCCCTGTCTTTTCTTGGTTTTTAGTGGCTATTCGAAACAAATACTGTACAAAATAAAATTCAGGATTGCAAATGGAAATATAGAAATCTTGAAATTATATAATGTTTTAAGCATTACATTAAGTGATTTCTCAATTTGAAATCCAGATAATAAGTGCGTAGAAAATACAGCATTTTCTTAAAAGTAAATGTTAGTTGAGTAGGAAAAATTTAAAAAATGCAACATATTTTCCAGCAGAACTTGGAAATAAACATTTGTAGGGATATAAATATGTATTACTGTACATCTTTTCTCACAAAAATACTTTTAAGCTCTTAATCAATTAATACAAAATCTAAGTATATAAGTTAGATCTCCATACTTCCCCATCTGTACAAGGACTGATTACCAAATGGACCTCTAGCCCCAATTTTTAGGGGTCCAGTATTGAATTAAACTTTTTTATTCATAAATTGAAGTGATTTAAAGTAGTTTTTTGTACAGTAAACATATTTTAAAAACTTTTATTGCTCAGTTACTACTTTATTGATATTATTTACTAACTGGAATTTAATTACCTAATGGAGGCAATTTAAGCAGCGTCATTGGTCACGTGGCAGCGATTAAAGCAATGTAAACAAAGGAAGCCGTAGCATCGCTTTACTTCGAGTTCGACAAATCTAATCAAAACTAGGCCTAAATAAAGTTCTTCTACATTTCATAAAATTAATATTCTAACAATAAAACACTCTAACTATTGTAATAATCAATAAATTTCTTGAATAATGATTTAATTAAATGTAAATACTGGGTTATAATCAGAAAAAGCTGCGAAAATAGCCTAATTAATTTTAAGATAACTAATTTTGCCTAGTGTACTCCACGCAGAACTCCACGTAGAAAATCTTAGTAAACAAAGAGTGGATATCACGTGACAACGGTGATCGTTCATGAGCCCCTCTAGCGATGAGTCCCTCCATTGCTTTTCCTGTAGATTTTTTTTTTTTTTTTTTTTGTAATACACAGAACCGAATTTGTAAATAGGCAGAGTAGGCCTAAGGTGGCAAATTTTACTTTTTATAATGACATCTTTTTATTTTCATTAAATGGATAGCTTCTTTTCATACATTTCATGAAAATAAGGTACGCAAAGAAAAAGCATTCAAGTACCATTTTCTCTTCTGTTTAGCAACCGATTTTCTTACTTTTTTTTGTATAGTAGGTATTGATGAGTTTTAGTGCTATCAATGAAAAAATTTGTGGAAATCGGAAACTATTTTTTTTCTCCTACTTTCGACGTAGATTTGAAGCCTTTTTTTAAAGAAGTCTTTAGCTCTCATACTTTCATACTACTAATTACATCTAGAATCTACAATATTTGTACAATAAATACAATTTTTTACTATTTATGACTCAAAGAGAAAGAAATGTCGAGAACGAAGCATATGATAAGTCAGTCAGATTGTTTGTGCAGCAAAATGTCAAACAAAATAAGATAAACTTAAAGCTAACAATGTCTAATAGAACGTAAAGTGAGACAATAAGTGAGGGGACGCTTTATTGTGCTTCGAATCAACGCTTCGGACTTTTCTTGACTTGCGTTAGCGTTTTGAAGTCTTGCTTAAATTGAAAGTAAGTGTTTGTATTTCTAATTTATTCAATAACAATTGGATGGCATGAAAATTTTTATTTCTGTTTTCTTTACAGAAGAAGAAATACAGAAAGATAAAGTTTATGCATAATGTGTGTTACAAATGCATTAAATTAAATAAGTAATTCAGTGGTAAGTCACTCAGTTGCTAATTAACGCTAATTGAAATAGTTAAACAAAACAAACTAGAAAAACTAAACTGTCTAAAAGTTGTTTAGAGTTGAACATTAGGAATAGTACCAAATAGTATGAAATATTTCAATTTTTAAAGAATTCTTAAAAATGATATTTATAGGGCATTTTAATAAGAAATTAGTAATAGATTTTTTTTTAAATTAGGGGGAAAGATCAAGATGGAGAATTACCCCTATTTTTGAAAGGTTTAATTTCTGACTGTTACAGATCTGACAATTGTTACAGCTTCTGCCCTTAACTTGAACAAAATATACTGCCCATGTTTATATAAAATAATGTAATAAAAAACAAACATGTGTAATAATAATTTATAACTGGTAATATTGTTAAAATTTAAGCAAAAAATAAGGTTTTTCCCAAAATGTCACATTGAAAATTTCGATTCAAAATAATCTTTAGAAAGTGAAATTATTCCTATTTATAATATATCAAGTCTGTGGGTGGGTGAGGGGAAAATGCTTGAATGAAAACACTAAATGGATAAAACACTCCTATCTTTAGGTAATAATGTTTATGTTTTTTTAAAACAAATTGCGGGTGCGGCGCTCACTTCCGAAAATACGGTGATCATTTTTTTTAGGTGGGAGGCGGAGTTAGCACAAAATGGTTTAACAAATTATACATGTTTTTGAAAGCAATGTTGTGTTTTCAGAAGAGTCTTGACGACCAAAGCTCCGAAAATTTACAGAAAAGAGGTTTTATTTTTTAGAAACTTATATTTTGGGAGCGAAAACAATGTCTTGGGAAATCATCCTAATTAAAAAAGTTATCGAAAGTTTGGCTACGATAGTGGATGCACTTACGCTCATCTTATTTTTTAAAAAGCAACGCTGAAATACATAACAAGAAAAACTAATTATGGAAAAAAAAAAACAGAAACGCAAACAGCATTTCGGTAACAAGGAGAGGCGTAACTGTTACCAATCTGATTGTTACAGATCTGACGAATTCCCTTTGTTGTGTTCCTTTTTTAATAGACAAAAAAAAATCAATTAATGTGGATTTTAACTTGCGTTACGTAACTGATTTTTCATTTGGTAGACACAGTAAAATACAAATTGAAAAAATCTTACCTGTAATTCTGTTGAACTAAATTCCAAACTTTCAACTCGTACTTGCACTTCACAAAAAGGGGTTCTAGCATACGTAGTTAGTTGGCGCTAAAAAAAGTTTTTTTAACCGAAAATAACATCTCGGAAGCCGGCGTTACCGACCTGATACGAAAACTTGGGACAAGGATAGATTTTGGTTTTTTTTCCCGATGAATATTTAAGTTTTCTAAAACACCAATATCTTTCTCCCCATCTTATGTGTGAATTTCAGTTTAGTAATTCTCGTTCCTTTTGTTTGTTTGTTTTTTACATAGGAGGATGGATTTCAATATGACAAATGAAACGTTTTTCCTTCACGACTTCAACGAATCCTTTCCAGACATCAATAGACGCCAGTTTTCAATGAGAATGCTCGGTTCCGCTTTCACTCTGTTTTTGGGGTTAACAGCCGTCGTCGGAATTTTTGCCGTGGTCGCCGCCTCATATTGGGATGAAGAACTTCGAAGCCAAACAAGCAATCTGCTGCTTGTATATTTGTCAATGACTGATGCAATAACAGGTCTTTTCGGTATTATTCCCACCGCTGTGCAAGGGCGGATCTAGAAAATCTTCAAGGGGGGGGGGGGCGATTTTGGAAATCTCGGGGTTCAATGTAAGAATGGATGGAGGAGATTCTTCATACCTTTTCAACAGTCCCCCCCCCCTTTTTTTTTTTCAAACAGCAGGAACAACAAAAAAGAAAATGCTAGTGTAGTGATATTTAAAATTTTACTAACACATTTTTTCAATGCATAATACGTTTATTCAAAGCCCTTATAAAAGGAACACAAGTTGCCGTTTTTTTTGCTTTCGCAGTCTATAATTTTTTCAACGTCCAATGTAATATCTTTATGGATATGCAATAACGCTAATCCAGTGAGTCTATCATCACTCATTCTACATCTTAGCCAAGTTTTAACCAAGTTAGGATTTCCTTCAAGCTTTTTCAAGAAAAATGTAGGCTTGTAAATACATTTTCTAAATTTGAGTTGCTATGTCTAAATTACAAAATAATAGCAATTATTAGTAATATATTTTCTAAAATTTTTAAAATGTAATATTAAATATGTACTAAAAAACCATCAATGTGTATGTGCAATTTATCTAAACATCTGTAATTATGAATGTTCAATGAAATGTTTCAGACTCCAGGTTTTAGCGTAAATGCTGCAGGAATTTACACCACGTGCTAAGGGTTGGCTAGCTGTCACCAGTTGATAGGTAGAAGAAAAGAGCAGGGACTCTCTTTCCCATTACTCCGAGGATTAGCAACTCAGAGGACAAAGAGACAGGGGGAAAGCATAGAACTTGAAACTGTTCTATTATTAGGCTGGGATTCCAAGAACATAAAAAAATGGCTGGTCTCGGGGCACAAAGAGTAAAAACTGTGTTGATGTAGTATCCACTTGAATCAGCCCAAGGGGGGGGGGGGGGCGATCGCCCCATCGCCCCCCCCCCCTAGATCCGCCGTTGCCGCTGTGTCAGTTGCACTCGACTACTAGCCATTTGGCAACACCTTCTGCAAGTTGCAGAACGGCTTAGCTTACAGCTGTTCTTGTTCTTCGTTTAATATTTCATTTATCAGTGTGAGCTGATTTGTGGCTATGACGAGGCCATTGCAGTATAGCATTATAATACACCCTAAAAGAATAGTTCACCTATGCGCATTTTCTTTGTCTTTTGGGAATGTCTAAACTGCTGCCAGCACAGATTCCGCACTGGAGTCATTTCAGTTATCTGGATGGGGCATGCGCGTTTGATTGGAACATTCCCGGAGCACGACTTTTTACGTTAACTTGGGCCCTGGTCAGTTGTTTCGGGAACCACAACCCTTCAATGATACTCTTCAAGCATAGGGGTATCAAGGAGGGCCAGGTCCACACAGCAATGTAGGAAGGCTGGGCTGACGCCCAGCTAATCTACCTCCGGTCGGTCACGAGCTGTCGTCGAACTTCACTTACCCGTGCCCGGGGGAGGGCAGCCCTAAGGCCACGTGCTAACAGGGTAAAGGAGTGAAGTAGAAAGGTCAGTTGTTTCTACATCCCTGCCTTGTGTATGCTGTTCTGCAACGGATGGATCATTGTTACAGCCAAGAGGAAAAAAACAATAAAGCTATTTCTACGGAGCAAGAGAAATTTAGCACCTGTTTCATGCGATTCAGGCATGAATAAGATTATTGTTCTTGTTGTAACATATTGTGCTAGTCTTACACCCTATATTGTCTCAACGAACCTCAAATTTAGTATGGAGGACTTTACTGTCCCTCTACAGTTTGATTACTTCACAGCTCTGTTAATTTTTGAATCATCTGCAGCAAATCCCTTTATTTATGGCATCTTCAAGAAAGGTTACAGAATGGCATACAAGAGGATGGTTCAAAAATATTTAAACTGGCTGCCTCGATGAAATTGAACTGGGAAGAAATATTTTTATTTTATAGCATGCCGATGTCATTTACACTGATAGTTTACGATCAATTTGCACTTGTATATTTGAAAAGTACTTTTGGTCTTACCATGATTAAAGGAGTAATGAAGTTAAGTCTCTAGCAACACCTTCTTGTAGTTCTAAAATGCAAGCTCTAACCTGCAGCTAGACGCTTTATAGTAAAATTAACGTTTCGAAATATTTTTTTTTCGATTTCTCACAAGTTTTGGAAGAAGAAAATAAACTTTCTCAAAATAGACGTCTTTTTGTCAGAGGTACACTAATTCAATGCTGATATTATTGTCATAATTACTATTATCTAAATAGTAATAATGACAATTTATTGCTGCCATGCTAAAGATCGTCGTCATAATTTTATGCATATGTTTTTTTTTCAGAGGCAGCAATGAAGGGGACCCTCCATCCGTGATTACTGCAAAGAAGTTCACGCGAGAAAAATATCCGTGTGGCTGACGCAATTCTACCGTCAATATCGCCGTTATAGAATTTATTGATATGTAAGGATTCCAAGGAGACATACTTAACTGGTGCTAGTAAAATATGCATTCCAAACAAGTTATATTATTTCCTTAACAGTTCCCGAGGTACTCAGAATTGTTAAATTTTATAAACATTTCGTAATAAAGATACGATTTTTTAATGTAAGCTAAAAATAAATATATTTTCAAAGATGTTTGGTAATAAACTCAGTTATTCAAAGTTTCTTATTGTCTGCTTCTTTATTGAAATTATCGTGCCAAAACTAACAGATAATTCTAGTGGCGTTCCTTTGTTGATTTGGTACATATAAATAAGAATATTAAGTTATTTAAATGCTTTATTTTAAGGATTACGAAAACTGCTGAAAAAGATTTTACTTTTGTCTTGGATTAACTGTCACGCAGCCAAAAAGGGCATTTTCGGACAATGAAACAAGAAATTCCGTCTATAGCTATACGAGCCTACTTTCCGGTGTACCAATATCCAATTTTGTAAATCTATTTATTTTTCTCTCTTTCTGCTTAGTTAACAGAAAAACGCAGAACTAAAATTCAACAACAACATTTTCCAGAGTATAAAAAGCACACTACTGAGTAGATAAAATAATAAGGAAATAAAAACAGAAAAAACGATTCTTTTGCGATACATTAGCCTGATGATAATAATAAATAAAGTTATTTTGGGTCCAAAATGTTTTATTCTCTTATTTAATTTTTTTAAACTTTATGTTTCTTTCATTTATTTTCTTAACTTAAGCGTCATTATAGGTGGTGCTGTAGCCTATTTGTATAAAAAAATTGTACCTACATTGAGTTAAATGGGTCAACTCACACGAACGGCCATCACCCGATCGCAATCTGACCCACAATGTATGTACAATCACAAATATTGAATACAAAATTATTTTCAAAATCTACTCAACGGCGAAGTACCACTTCAACTCTTGTCTAATACTAAAAATAGCACCCACTAAAATCGTTCAGAACAAAATCAGACTCTGTAGCAGAACTTCACAGTCAAATGCAATCTACATTTGAACTCGCTTAATACGAAATGCCAAAAATTTGCGAATTTGTTCGTATTAGTCGTTATTCATAACAACAGTGAATACGTAAACTTGTGGGGAAAAAAGTATTAAAAATGCATTTTTATATTTTAATAATTACTACTATTTATAATAAAAGTAAAATAAATAGTGAAAACAAATGACTTATTTTTACTAATATACACTTTTAAATCTTACTAAATTGAAGAAAAGTAAACGTACCTTTTAAAATTGAACAATTTTGGAGAAAATCCATAATGGTTAGTTGTTTTTTAGATACATTGAATTTTGTCATGCAGATTTTTCGTGAATAGGTCTAAAACTTGGTTCGTGTTAGCCGAAATTTGTATTTTAGCCTTCGTAATATGCGTGGGACATTTAGTGTAATTAAATAGTAAACCAAACTTAATGAACAAAATGTTCGTTTATTGGGGTTCTGTGTCTCAAAAGAACAACATTAGTTTAACTTTTCTACTTCACTCCTTTACCCTGTTAGCACGTGGCCTTAAGGCTGCCCTCCCTCGGGCACGGAACACTAGTTTAACTAAAAACACATTTTTATTACCCTCAAACAATCTACGGTCGGAAACCCAACTACACTGACTCACTCACTCTCTCAACACACGCTTATGTACAATGGCTGTTGCCAGATTAATTTGTATATATCCCTTACAGTTTTAGCCGTGATTTCGTATTAACCGAGTTTGTATTAAGAAAGTTTAACTGCATTTGCATCTCGATCTATGCTATGTCATCGTCGAATATTAACGTTATTGCCCCAAACGTCCTCAACTTGGCGGAGACCAATTTTGACCTTGTCCGTAAACTCTCAAAAAAAAAAAAAAAAAAGAAAGAAGAAAGAAAGAGCTCTGTAAAAGTTGTTTATTTACCAATGTACTGTCAATGCGGAGAAAAGAAACTGCTGCCCCACGAGCTATCAAGCAGAAGTGTTTCTTTTCTTTTTCTCTTATTTTTTTCTAATACAGTAACTCCTCGTTATATCGCGCCTTTTCTATGTCTCCCAAAATTCTAAGTTGGAGTTCTTGAAAGTAAATATATTGCATTTCTCAGTAAAGCCCGTTTTCCTCCATTAAACAAAGCCATCGAACAGGAATGTTTTCCTTTCTTCTGAATTTGCTGCAGTTAACAGCTGCAAAAATTCTTCACCCACTTCCCAACTTACATGCCTGCAGAATGATTCTATACTCAAACCAGCTGACGTCTTACTTGAGATTCCTTTTTGTATTGATCCTAACGCCCATAGAATGAAAGAGACATATGTCTATTGCCCGAGGATTTTTATGAAAAGATTTATTTTTATTAAGAAAGTTGTCATTATGTAAGATTAAATTAAATTTTTAACGTTGACACTCAATTTACTTGTACTTTTTGAGTTATTTCTAATGGCATCGGTTAGATCGCGCATTCGGATATATCGCGCTTTTTTGCTGTCCCCCGATAAGAGCGATATAACCAGGGGCTACACAAGTTAATGAAGATGCATTAAAAACCATTCAGAGAGAAATTACACTTCGGATTTATGAGAGTTAACATGGGAGAGGGATAACCCAAAATTTTAACTAAATTTACCGTACATTTGCAACGGAGGAATTGTACGGAGAGCTATATTTTTTAAAATTGTCCCTTCTCTACCAAGCTATGTTTTCACACACATGATTATCATGAAAAACGCATCGTTATCGCTTACTACTTTTTCTTAATTTATTTAATTGATATCGGTATTTTATCGAACCATTTCATATATGGGCCCATATGTGTACCAGGGCCTCCTAATACATCGAGTTAAATGAGCGGACTTACACGAACGGCCGGCACCTGATTGCAACCGGACCCGCAATGCATGTACAATCACAAGTGTTAACTATAAAATTATTTCCAAACTTTACTCAACGACGCAGTACGCCTACAAATTTAATCTAATATTACTAACAGTAGCACCCACTAAAATCGTTCAGAACAAAATCTCAGTCTGGCGCAGAACTTCACAGTCAAACGCAATCTATTTGTTCTCGATGGATATAATATTAACGACGAATATTAACGTTATTGCTCCAAACGTCGTCAACTTGGGACCAATTTTGTAATCAAACCCTTTGTCTCGAAATTCTCGAAAAAAAAAAAAAAAAAGAAAGAAAGAAAGAGCTCTGTAGAAATTGTATATTTGCCAATGTAGTGTCAATGCAGAGAAAACAAACTGTTGCCACTCTTGAACAAACTGTTGCCCAACTGTTTTTTTTTCTCCTTTTTTTTCCCCAATACTTCAAGCTAATGAAGATGCATTAAAAACCATTCTGAGAGGAGAGGAATCAAACTTTGGATTTATGAGAGTTAACTTGGGAGACGGATTACCTAAAATTTTAACTAAATTCACCATGTACAGTAAAACCTGTAAAGTTGACCACCTTTGTAAGTTGACTCCTTTTGTTAGGAACGGAATTAGCCCTTCACTTTCTACCTCACCCTCTATAAGTTGACCACCTGTCTAAATTGACCACTAAATTGCTGCACCACAAGTGGTAAACTTACACAGGTTTCACTGTATTTGCAACAGAAGAATTGGAGAAGTGAGCTCAATTTTAATTTATTTCCTTTTTAAACTTGTCCCTACCAAGCTATGTTTGGACAACACGCATGAATATCAAAAAAACAAACTCATAACTTACAGACAGACTCGCACACACAAACACAGACAGACACTTTCCACTCATGTGAAAGTGTGTGCAAGCACCCCTTAAAACGTGCAAATTCGATGTGAAATCCAAAATTTCGATATGCAACAATTCAAAATTTTGATCAATATTTTGTACAGTAACATTTGAAAAAAAAAACAAAAAAAAAAAAAAAAAAAAAAAAAAAAAAAAAAAAACGGTGCCGCCGGTGCCATTGCAATAGGGTTCGCAGGTCATGTGGGCCAGTGGATTTGCATTAACAGAGAGGAAGGGAAAAAATTGGTATTTTTTCAATTAGCGTCAGCAAAGTAGCACTATTACATATGATACATTTTCTAGAAGTAGAAGAAATTTAATGATAGTGTGGTGTTAACCACTTGTTTACTGGAAAAATAAAATGCTTGATGCTTTAAAGAAGAAAGATAAAATGATTTTTGGAAAACAAATAGAACCGACTTCAAACTATAAATTGCGCTAAAAAGTAAAAAATAATATTATTCTTTAAACAACTTCGATACGACTCTTAAACATAATTTTTGAAGTCGGTGCAAAATTATGACAGTCTAATTATATTTACACCATGCGTTATTTTACACTGAAACTGTTGCAAACTCTACGCTATTTATATTTGTAATTGGTTCATAGTTACAAAAGGAATCATGCATCAAACCCATCATAATTTTGCACCGACTTCAAAAATTATGTTTAAAAGTCGTATCGAAGTTGTTTAAAGAATAATATTATTTTTTACTTTTTAGCGCAATTTATAGTTTGAAGTCTGTTCTATTTTTTTTCCAAAAATCATTTTATTTCATTCTTTTTAGTGTAAATACATTTTTATATAAATACTCTATTTTTAAAACATACATATCAAAGGGGAAGCCTTTGAGGGAATGACACTAAAAACTAACCGTTTGTAAGATAAATCTCGTTTTAAAATAGATTTTAAAGAGTCACTAGAGCAAGCATACTGATTGGATTTAATTTCTTCTTCAGAGAAGCCTTCAGTCTATTTCTTGTTATAATTGCTTTTAATATGACATCTTAATGGCAACAAACTCTTTTTTAACAATGAGTTTCATTTTTATTAACAACTTTCCCAACAAAGAAAAATCGAGCCTAGCCTTTCCAATTAAAATAAAAAAATACTTATTTTTCACCCATAACGTTTTTTCTAAAAAACAGATGTAGTCAAACTGATGTGCGATATTTGAGTTAGACGACCCTCTATCGATCAAAGAAAAAAATAATCAAAATCGGTTCATTTAGTCAAAAGTTATGGATGAAAAAACAAAAAAATGACCACATTTCAGCTCATAATTTTTTTCTAATTTTCGAATGTGGTCAACCAAGGTATGGGACCTATGGGAAACCACCCTCGATCAATTAAAAAAAAAATTCATGAAAATCGGTTCATCCGGTAAGAAAGTTATGAGTGGACAAAAAAAAAAAAAAAAAAAAAAAAAAAAAACGACATACATACAATCTGAATGTATAACCTCCTTCCTTTGTGAAGTCGGTTAAAAAGCGCAAATAAAATGAGAACAATATTGAATAAAGTTAAGTATTTTAACTATTACATGTTAAATATGTTTTATATAATAACGTTCTCTATAACGAATTGCGTTATGACTATTCCGATCTATTTTAAGAAAGTTTTTTTTTTTTTGCTTAAGTGAACGATAGGGATGTTGGAGATGGCGTCTTTGTTGGCGATGGAAATAATTTAGTACTTTTCACTTCAACATCTTACCACAGTAAAAGTCCTCTATAACGAACACCAGCGGGGAAAAAATATTCGTCCGTAATAGAGAGGTGTCCATTGAAGAGGGTTTTTTTTAGCGTCAATGCTTTGCTAGCAGAGAATTAAAAACTGTCCGCCCAAGAGGGGTGTCCGTATTTGAGGGTTGTACACATTTGAGGGGTTTCCGTTAGGAGGAATTTTACAGTATAAGTCATAGAAACCACTTTTTTTCTTTAAGGTTTAGAGTTAAACTAAGAGAGGGGAAAAAAAAACCCCAACGATTTAGGGGGGAGGAGTTATAATATCTGGCAAAAGCGCCCATAGAATGATGGGGGGAGGGGGGGGGGTCCTTAATAGAAAAAAGTAACAATTCAAGCGGAAATTATCTGAACTAAACTTTCTGAAATCTAAATCAAATCATTAGGAAAGTGTGTGCTTCAAGTTTTTACCCCTAATGTTTTTATCGACAATGTTATGTATAATATCCCGACTGCCCTTATTCCAAGAAGAAATGATTACTTACCTTTTGAAAGCCATTTCACAAATGAACAACAGGATCATTTTCTTATATCTAATGGTCAAATTATTAATGATTTCATGTTAGTACTTTTAATGTCTTAAAGCTTCTTTTAGGAAAATAATATTTGCCCGCGAATGATACAGAGCACGAGAAAAAATAGTTCAGAAGATTAGAATCGAATAAATCAATGCAGATTTACCTATAATCTTATTAATATGGCAACTAATGAGGACATTTAGTTTCATGGAAATAACAGGAAAAGAATCGGGAACCACATCAAAAATTTACCAAGTTACAGTATTGAAGGTAAGCCGCACTTCCTTCCTTGGAGAGCGGGTTTAGTTCCAAAAATATGCTCTTAACAAACCCCTACGTTTTCGATGTATGCTCAACTAGAAATATTAAAGAAAAGTGTATGCGGTTGTTCGTGAAAATACTCGTCTTAGAAGAAGAAGCAAATCAGATTTTTCATTCTCTAGATTTTGCTGCGGATCAAGATCACATTTTGAAGTTGTGCGCTGTACATGACTGAATAGTAATAATTAATAATAAGCCTATAGTATAAATACGGTAAGTAAAACTATTTTAAAGTATTCGCCCTAACTGATTACCCGAGTAATTTAAGTCACTTTTTTTTTCGCTCTCAATTTTCCAACTTTATTTTTTTTCTTATAATTATTAATGAAAACTCAAAAAATGTTTCAACTTTAGTTTTTACAACAACAACGATATTTTTCAAATTTTTGAACTAATTATTTTAATAATTTAATTTAATATGAAAACTTTTGTTAATAGTTGATGGAGATAACAAATAGCCTATTTAAGTAGGGAAAATAACTGTGCGCAGAAATTCTTTATAGTGGGTTTTCCTCATGGCATGATTAATTTAAAAAATGTCTCAAGTACAAGAGCATTACTGGTAGCTGTGTTGTTAACCGCTTGTTTACAGAATAAAAGTAAAATACTTGCCGCTATAAAGAGAGAAAAAAAAACGCAACTAGAGTACATTATGGAGAGAAATTAAGTCCTATTTACGATAGTAGTATGAAATTAAGTACTAATACGAAAAAGAGCAAAAATACAACCCTGCCCTCTTTGTGGAAAATAGTGAAAAATACATCGTTAGTTCTGCTTATTATTTATTCTATGATTATAAATAAGGAGTTAATTTTTTTAACTATCATATAAATTGTTTTTCCGTTTAAAAATGCTTGGTTGGCAATATCTTAGTCGTTTGTGTGAAAAAAAGGTTTTGAATTAAAAGAAAAAAGTAGCACCAGTTATTTTCAATCCTCATTGATTGTGTTGTTTTAAAATTTATCAGTAGAACCGTTTTTTTTTCCCAATTTTTTTTAAAGTAAATTTAGTTATGTTTATTCCAAAATATTTTAAGCGCAAGAAAGAAGCTTAAAAACAATAATTAGAAAAGAAAAATAAAGCAAACGAGGCTGTATAAAACCGAAGAGTAATTATAAGTTTTCCTTCTTCTGTTTCTTTTTAGGTGAACGACAGTGATGATCAACATTTCTTTGTTGGCGGTGGAAATAATTTTGTATTTAATACTCAAACATCGTGTTTAGTATTAAATTAGTATAAATCACTTGTTTAGGCATGCGTGGAGCACAATTTAGAGTTAAACTAAGAGAGAGGGGGGAAGAAAGATATTGGGAAAGAATCCGTTATTATATTTGGCAGCGGGGCCCATAGAATGATGTGGGGGTCCTGCTTTCAGGCTATGAAATTAGGCACAGAAATTTTCCCAGACCTTAAAGAAGTAGACAACGCAAGTAGGCGGAGAGTCGGTGGCACGCAAATAAGTCACGTCAGCAAGACCTTTAAAAACATATGTCTGTACGAAAAGCTACCAGAACGGGTGTTAAGCACTCTGGAAGACTTTCTTTTCAGAGAGAATTAATCGAAACTGAAAAGTCATTTATCCCGTGATCTAGTGCTAAACAAAAGCTCAATCGCAGCAGCTCCGTATACTTGTTAAAGGCCTATGACTAGTATGAATACACTTAGCTAATACGTGTTACGTTTTTAAATAAAAGAATAGTACGGGGTTAATGGAACAAAAATCTTTATATGAATGTGAATTTTAGTTTAATGTTTCATTTCTATCTTTTGTCTTTTTTTCATTGAAGATGGATTCAGTATGAAAAATATTTGTAGGTAACTTAATACACTTATCTGACACATATTAGTTTTTTTGTTTTAATAAAATTGTAGTATAGGTAGGGTCAGTTGGGGTAAATGTAAACAAGCTTCATAACTACACTTGTGGTGGTTTTGAAAACTTAAATGCTGGTGTGTAATGAATTGGCAACATAGGAAAGACATTAAAAGAGTTTTGTAAGTTTCGAAACAACTGTGGAGGCATTGTTTGAAAATGGCACAGTGAAAAAAGTTGTTTAACAAAATTTAGTGATCCTATATTTTCGTCTCCAGCTCATCTACAAAAGCGAAGAATGCGGTTTCAACCATTTTTATTTGTCATATGGAATATTGCTGAAAACATTTAGTTATGAATTTCATCCTCCCTGGTATTTTTCATGTGCACGTCAGGTGCTTACAATTACTCCATATATTTCGTACTCTGGGGTAATTGTAAGCACTTAAATTTATCTTATTTCCAATCTTTTAAGAATACAATAAATATTATATTTTGATATAAATTACACTTTTGTGTCTATTTTACATAGCTGTTATTGTTGCTAATGCCACTTGAAAATCCAAGCACCCCTTGCAGGGTGACCAGGAATTAAGGAAGCTCTTACCGATCATTAATGAGCTCCGCTAGAATGGAACACTTGGCTCAGAGGGGGCCTCATGATTTTGAACCAGCTCCTAGATGAGAGATTGTCACCTAGGTTGGCCCCCAGTAGGTGTTATTTCTAACTTGGAGGACATTTGAAGCCACAACGGATTTTACGTGCACAGCTCCCATTACCGTAGTCAGTCCCAGAGTGAGCAGTAGCGAGAGGCGGTCACCCTCCCAAGCATTGATCACGGTCAGTTGTGTTTCACTTACGGTGCTTTGCTAGCTTAACCGACTGATCCACAGAGAGACACATTTTACATAAATTTACCGCATTACTTGATTTATTGCAACACTAGTAAGCCCGGCGGTCATAGGAAATGACCGCTGTTTTAGATATTATAAATTGTAATTAAAATGATTTGTGCAGAGGTGTCTGCTAATTCAAACTGAATTTCCAGGTCAGGCGGTGAGGACGCTCCTTCGCTTACTGCCCCACACTACTATACATCTATTTACTATATAATCAAATCGTTTGTGAAAAATATATATTTACCATCCAAAGAACGCATTGAAAATTTTATTATGCTTTTCAAAACAACAGTTTTAACGAAACTGGGAAAAAAGAGCGCTGCCACTCTAATAAGAAAAGTATGAATTTGGCAGACGATAAAAAAATAAATTAAAAAGAAAGAAAGGATTAAATTAAATTCGCGTATACATTAATTTTTAACGGAGATTGCAGCGAAGCATCACTCAATATGCTAGATAAATGTTTCGATTATTATTAGTATAGTTGTTACATTTGTTACTATAACAATGGTAACTGGATTGATTTATTTGTTCACACGGCAACAGTAATTATTTGGTTGGAAACGACGGCAACAATGCAAAAATAAAATTAAACGGGTCAAAAAGAAATCATTGAAAATTTTTAAAAAATTAATTTAAAAAAAACTAATTGAGTCACAACTTTCATTTTTGCGGCGATACGTTTCTCGGGTCGTAAACATTAACCGTGCCGAATGTGGTCCCATTCGGTAAAACGGCCTAGGATCCTATCGCGGACAGACACAGACAGAATAAGCCGCTTATATATAAGACTAGTACGCCCGGCAGTCATACGAAATGACCGCTGTTCTAGATATTATAAATTGTAATTAAAATGATTTGTGCAAATGTGTCTGCTAATTCAAACTGAATTACCCAGATCAGGCGGCGAGGACGCCCCTTCGCTTACAGCCCCACACTACTATACATTTATTTACTATATAATCAAATTGTTTGTGAAAAACATATATTTATCATCGAAAGAACTTATTGAAAATTTTATTATGCTTTCCAAAACAAAAGTTTTAACGAAACTGGGCAAAAAGAGCGCTGCCACTCTAATAAGAAAAATAAAAAAAGCGCAGACGATAAAGAAATTAATTAAAAAGAAAGAAAGGATTAAATTAAATTCGCGTATGCATTCATTTCTAACGGAAATTGAAAATACAGCGAAACCTCCCTCAATATGCTGGATGAACGTTTTGATTATTATTAGTACATTTGTTACATTTGTTAAATGGCAACTGCATTGATTTGTTTGTTCACACGGCAACTGTAATTATATGGTTTTAAATGAGGGCAACAATGCAAAAATAAAATAAAACGGGTCAAAAAAAGCATTGAAAATTTAAAAAAAATTAATTTAAAAAAAACTAATGGAGCGACAACTTTCATTTTTGCGGCGATGCGTTTCTCGGGCCGTAAACATTAACCGTGCCGAATGTGGTCCCGAACGGTAAAACGGCCTAGAATCTTATCGCGGACAGACAGACAGACAGAATAAGCCGCTTATATATAAGATATTTCTCTTTAAATGATTTCAGGCGACTCGAAAATAACTCAGCTGACCACATGCGGCCCGTTGGTCGCTGATTGAGGGCCATTGCTCCGGAACTTCTTAAGCTTCCAAGCAGACTGTCTGTGAAACAGTTTTCGATTTGCATCAACCTCATTCGAAAATAAACGTCTGTTTATATTTATCAGAGACTCTGGGGTAATTGTAAACACACTGGGGTAAATGTAAACACGAGTTAATTCGCTAACAATTAGTCATAAAGTTAAAATTTTTGTACACATTTACTCACAAGAAGTACAGTATTGGCTACAATGCTCACAATTTTATCTCTCAATTCATTCAAGAGGTAGGGAAGAATCAAAAGTTAAAACAATGAAAAAGCGTTTACAATTACCCCAACTGGCCCTATATAGAGTACAAACGTATTTGTATATATCGGGGTGATGAGAAACATAGTGGTGTAAATTTGGTGATTAAAGCTATTTTGCAAAGTAAGAACCGTAATGGAAAATATTCAATATTTTAGAGCAGAAAGGTACTTTAATTTACGGTTTTTACGTTACGGTATTTAATTAGAAAAAAAACTAATGGTGCAATCTGTTGATAAATTTTAGAAAACTTTTTTCGAAACTTTAGTTTACTGTAAATAAAGGTAGTGACATCCCATATTATGGAAAGTTGAATCAACTACATTTTCAAAAAAAAAAACTGACTTGTACCAGTATATTTCTCCCCACCGCATGTGTGAATTTCAGCTCAGTAATTTGTTCCGTTTGCTTGTTTTTTACGCAGGAAGATGGATTTCAATATAACAAACGAAACGTTTTTCCTTCACAACTTCAACGAAACCTTTCCAGACATCTACAGACGCCAGTTTTCAATGAGAATGCTCGGTTCCGCTTTCACTCTGTTCTTGGGGTTAGCAGCCGTCGTCGGAAATCTCGCCGTGGTCGCTGCCTCATATTGGGACGAAGAACTTCGAAGCCAAACAAGTACTCTGTTGCTTGTATATTTGTCAATGACTGATGCAATAACAGGTCTTTTCGTTATTATTCCCTCCGCTGTGTCGGTTGCACTCGACTACTGGCCATTTGGCAACACCTTCTGCAAGCTGCAGAACGGTTTAGCTTACGTCTGTTCTTGTTCTTCTTCGTTTAATATTTCATTTATCAGTGTGGACAGGCTTGTGGCTGTGACGAGTCCATTGCAGTATAGCATTATAATGCACCCTAAAAGAATAGTTCACCTATGCGTATTTATTTTTCTTTATGGAATGTCTATACTGCTGCCAGCACTGATTCTGGACTGGAGTCATTTCAATTATGTGGATGGGGCATGCGGGTTTGATTGGAACATTCCTGAAGCACGACTTCTTACGTCATCTTGGTCCATGGTCAGTTGTTACTACATCCCTGCCTTGTGTATGTTCTTCTGCAACGGATGGATCATTGTAGCAGCCAAGAGGAAAAAAACAATAAAGCTATTTGTACGGAGAACGGGAAATTCAGCACCTGTTTCAGGCGATTCAGGCATGAATAAGATTATTACAAGTGTTGTTGTTCTTGTTGTAACATATTGTGTTAGTCTTGCACCCTATCTTATCTCGACGAATCTCAAATTTAGCATGGAGGACTTTACGGTCCCTCCACAGTTTGATTACTTCACAGTTCTGTTACTTTTTGTATCATCTGCAGTAAATCCCTTTATTTATGGTATTTTCAGGAAAGATTACAGAAGGGCATACAAAAGAATGGTTCAAAAATCTTTAAACTGGCTTCCTCGATGGAATTGAACTGGCAAGAAACATTTTTATTTCATAGCATGTCGATGTCATTTACACTGATAGGGTACGATCAATTTGCACTTGTATATTTGAAAAGTACTTTTCGTTTCCCACCGTTATTAAAAGAGTAATGAAGTTAAGTCTCTAGCAGCGCCTTCTTGTATTATTCGAAGATGCAAGCTCTAACCTGCAGCTAGACGCTTTATAGTAAAGCTAAAACGTTTTGAAATATCTGTATTTTTTTTTCGATTTCCCATAAGTTTTGGAATAAGAAAATGAACTGTCTCAAAATAGGAGCTTTTTTGTCAGAGATACACTAATGCAATGCTGCTTACTATTATCAAGTGCAAATGTGATTTAGTTGAATAAAATACTTCTCTTGAAATGTGTATTGTTTTGTAAAATAGATTTAGCACCTGTTTCAGATGGTTCAGGCATGAATAAAATTATTACAACTGTTGTTGTTCTTGTTGTAACATATTGTGTTAGTCTTGCACCCTATACTATTGCAGTGCACCTCAAATTTGACATGGAAGGCTTCACTGTCCCACCACAGTTTGTTTACTTCGCAGCTCTGTTAGTTTTTGTATCATCTGCCAGCAAATCCCTTTATTTATGGTATTTTCAGGAAAGATTACCGAACGGCATACAAGAGGATGGTTCGAAAAGCTTTAAACTGGCTGCCTCGATGGAATTGAACTGGCAAGAATTATTTTTATTTTATAGCATGTCGATGTCATTTACACTGATAGTTAACGATATTTAAAAAGTACTTTTGGTTTCTTACCATTATTATAGGAGTAACGAAGTCTCTAGCAGCACCTTCTTCTATTATTCTAAGATGCAAGCTCTAACCTGTAGCATCAGTGCTTTCCAAACTGGGTGTCGCGTCACCCCGGGATGTCGTGTATTAGCATCAAGGGTATCGCGAGATTTTAAAACTAATAAATTAATAGCAAACATACTTTTCTTGGTTCAGTGTTATCATAGATCACATAGTAACCCCGTGATCGATATGTTGATTTCTACAATTTGTGCATGTAACTCCCAGTTATGGCGCTAGATGACTTTGACTCTGCACTGCTGCTGTACATTGGTGCTCTCTATAAGTTTCTTGTTTTAACTAGTTCTTCGAGCGGCGACATTGGGCCATTGTACATTTCCTTTGGTCTGCTTCTTTCTTCCACTCGTGACACGCCATTATTTTACCTGCTTCAAAGTGACACATTTACGCCATAAATTTTACGGAACTCATCCGCTATGGATAAATTTATCGTCAGAAACACACCTTTGGCAGTTTATAAAGCAACAGTCAAGTTGTGTGTATGAAACTTCAGTAGTTACTGAACAAAAATTGTATGAAGAGGAATACATAAAAATGGGTTTTACGTGGTGTGGAGTTGAAGGATGTCCAACACTGGTGTGTGTGATTTGTGGAGAGAAACTTTCCAAATAAGTTGCTATGCCATATTTCAACGAAACACAAGCTAGTCAACAACATTCTAGTCTACAAGGTAAGGACGTATACATCCTTACCGCTACACACAAAATAGCAACCTTAAGAGATTAAAGTCGAGGTATGGTTGAGAAAAACAAAACAAAACAATTTTGACTTGTTTCCATTAATGTCTAAATGTGCAGTTAGTAATGAAATACAACACCATTGATTCATGCCCATTTATTGCAATATAAAGATAGGTTGGATGGATACTTTCCAACATTAGATATAAACCATATGACTGGATAAGAAACCCTTTTGCGCTTTCCAGCACTTGTGAACAATTTGCTGAAGAGGAGGAACTGGCAGACCTGAAGAACAACCGCCATTTAAAAGTTACGTTCCAGGAATCAGCTTTGTGCAACTTCTGGATTTCTATTCGGCATGATTGTTCTCACTTAAGTAGGGGCACTCTTCATTTTGCTGCAGTTTTCTTCAACATATTCATGTGAAAGTGCATTTTCTGTTATGACTAATACAAAAACAGTTAAAACGTACTAGTTTGAGAAAGTTACATGAAGAAATGCGTGTGAATTTGTCTAACATCCGACCTAATATAAGACAGATTTGTAATGGGCGTCAAGCCCATGTGAGCTATTGAGTTCTTGATAGTATTGGAAAATTTTGCATCTGTGAAAAAAGTGTTTAATGTATTAAATTTAAATACTGTCCTTCCAATTCACATCTGAAATAATTATTGCTTTAAAATACCGTTTGTGATGATAAAATTAAAACCTGTTTTATTATTATCAGTGAAAGGGTGTCTCGTTAAATTGTATGTACTGGAAGGGTGTCGCCATTAGGGAAAGTTTGGAAAGCTCTGCATGTAGCTAGACGCTTTATAGTAAAATTAACTTTTCGAGATTTTTTTTTCTTTCGATTTCCCACAAGTTTTGGAAAAAGAAAATGAACTTTCTCAAAATAGGCTCCTTTTTGTCAAAGGTACACTAATTCAATGCTGCATGCTATCATCAAGTTCAAATGTAATTTAGTTGAATTGAATAAAATACTTCTCTTGAAATGTGTATTGTTTTGGAAAATTAAGTGTATTTTTTTATCTGCAATTCTCTTTTATGAAGCAGCCTAAGATGTAATAACTTTTTTGCTCTTCACATTAAAGGCTTTTTAAAAGCTAACTTGTGAAAACGACAGTAGGAAAAAATGAAAGTGTTTTAATTGCAGAACAAAAACTGATATGTAGAAAGAAATATTTTTTATTACACGGTTTTATTTAACTTGATTTGTCAGGGAAGATTGTTACGCGGTTTTCGACCACTATTACTGCATAACTTATCTTCAACCTTTGCACACAAGCTTATCCCCCCCCCCCCCGATGACAATACAATATTCCATCCATTTTATAATTTATTATAACGCTAATTAGGAAAAAATTAATAATTTTGGCTCTGAGGAAATTATCAGAATTATTATTTATCGAATGGCAACGATTGCTTTGTTTGGAATGTTTGGACAATGCAATGATGTTTTGAATTTTAAAATACTCATATCATGGCGAAAAAAGAAACTGCGACTCAGCGGAAGAGGTGCATGAAGAAAAAAAGGAAAGCATACCATGAAAAACGAGTTAAGCGGTGTAACCTAACACATTTTTACACGGTTCTATTTTCTTTTTTTCTTTTTAAGAACTGTAGTTTAAAAATCCCTCTATTCTATCATGCGTGAGTTGATCCACGAATAACTCGTGAATTATTGTCTACTAATAACTCTCCTCTTAATATTGACCTGAACGGCAAGATTTTGTTTCACCTAAGTTGGAGATTTTTCTTTCCTTGAAGGAGATCCTAACTAATGATTCTAAATAGGAATAAGAAAGTACACTTTTATGGTCATACATGGTCATGAAACAAGCCAATGTTAATAAAATATGCAAAAAATTTAGATTTATGACTGCAAATATTCTTCCGTTTCACAAAATAGAGCCAAAGTAGTCATTTCAAAACGTTTATCAAGAGAAAAGAACGAACCTAAGTTGATCTATATACGTGTGTTATTGTAAAAGCCCGAAGTTTCATAAATCCTCGGTTTTATCAGTAGAACCTAGCTTTTACCAGCGTGGCTTGGTAAAAGTCCAAAAGTCTGCTTTAGTTTGATTTCATTTCGGACTTTTACTAAGCCTTTGCGGTGAAACCTAGGAGTTACAAACGCCTTCCAGTAAAGGCCCGCAAAGAGAGATTACATCAACCAAAGCGATCTGCCTGGCAGAGTGCCAGGAAGAACCCATTCATGTTCAAGGGAGGAACTGCTGGTATAAGGAATGTGCCGTATTCTGTTTTCGTTCTAGTTCGTTTAGCATACTTGATTTCTTCCGAAATGATACAACTTTGCAGCAAAAACAATTTGCGGCTTTCAACAAACAAAGAAGCAAACATTCTGCTTTGCGTACTAAATAAACGCACCTGAAAAATGAACTTCCCTAAAATTCGAATGGATTCGTTCTTTTCTGTCTTCGCAGAAGCGTCAAAATGTCAAAATTCCTTAATCGAACTGTAGGTTTTGTCGCACGGACTTGGTAAAAACCCGTAATGGAATCACATTAAGGCATACTTCGGAATTTTACCAAGCCACTTTACGGGCCAAGCTAAGTTTTACCGGTAAAGCCTAGGATTTACCAAATTTTGTCTATCACGTACATATTATATGCACATGGGTTTTAGAAGATAGGACTCAAAAATCCTCCTCTACAGTTGCGAACCTCTCTCTCTCTCTCTTTTTTGAACGACGTGGCACTTGCTTGAAGAGCTATTATTTGCTACATTCGAAATATTTTCGGTAGATGGCAGTACTAAATTTTTTTTAAAAAAATTATTATTATTTCAAAAAATTATTATTTCAAAATTTTTAGAGATTATTTCCGGAAAAAATATTTGTACAAATTATTATACTTAAAATAATTCTATGATAAATTCATAACATTAAAGTGACAGAAAAAAATAGGTGCTCATTTGTCACATAAAAAGCAGCTTAGGAAAACAAATTACACTATTTCGGTATGGTACTGAAAAAATTAACTTCACTTATAAATAAAAATTTACAAATACGTATATACTTTAACCTCTTCAGACCCCAGAACTAAGCACAAACAATTTTGACGCATTTTTTTGGTTCTCTGATTTAAAAAACGATTACAAAACAAAATAACTAAAAAATTTTTTTTTCAATTTCAACTAATAATTAGCTTAGGTAATAATTAATGCCCAATTTCCATGTTTAAAACAAAGTAAACTATCTGTTGATTAATTTCAAAAACAGCTGGGTGCTTTAACTTTCAAATTGCCCAAACAGTAGCTAATAAACAGTATTTTAAAATGTACCCAATTGGGTACACTTCGAATGAAGAGATTCAGGTGGCCAAAAAAATTGAATTCTTTTCAAGTCGTAATACCGCGAAAAATTAGCGAATTGGGGAAACTAAAAAGAGGTAAAATAAGTAAATAAATAAAGTTGTTTAACATTTTCGAGTCGCGCAAGTGCTCTGAATTTGCTCGAAATTTGGAAAAAAAAACTGATTAAAAAATAAAATAATAACACGATACTACTAATAAATTACGCTTATGAATATTACTAATGGCCTAAAATAAATTGTCCTTAAGCATTTAAACTCGTATTCAATAAAAGAAGAAATAATATTAAATCGCCAAAAATGTTTTAAGTTACATGGTTTTATTTACATTCAAAACATCGTTGCATTATCCAAACAAAACTATTGTTGCCAAACGGCAAATTATAATGCTGATCATTTCCTCAGAGCCAAAATTATTATTATTTTTTCCTAATTAACGTTATAATAAATTATAAAATGGATGGATTATTGTATTGTCATCGAAGATAAGATTGTGTGCAAAACTTGAAGATAATTTATGCAGTAATAGTTGTCGAAAACCGCCTTACAAAATTCCGCCACAAGTCAAATTAAATAAAACCATGCAAAAAAAAGCAGAACTTGTTAGCATTGTTTCTTCCCTTCAACAGTGATCTACTTTTAGTTGTAATTTTTTTCATAGTTTCATTAAATGTGGAATAATGCACTGCGGGAAGATATTGATGGACTTAAAATATTTAAACGTTATTTTCTGTGGCTTTAGTACGTAAGAAATTGAGCTATTACCTTCGGGAAGAAGAAAATTTTAAAATATTTTAAAATGTCGTAAAAAATACGGATTTGTTCTAATGTCTGTTCACTTTAGAGCACATAGGGGACCGGGAGAAATAAACCGATTTAAATTCTTTTTTTTTTTTTCTAACCTTTTTTCAATTCAGTCTTTTCCGCGGTATAACAACTTCTTTTTAATTAATTAATTTATTTTTTCTTATTATTATTCTCTCTTTTTTTTTGCCCATTTAATATACATACACCCAGGCGGTTTCATTCATCTACAGACAATTTTCAATCTAAAAATTTCACTCTTGGTAACTTGTTACTTTTTTCGTAATATAGGAAAAATTTATGTATATATATATCCCCCATCCCCTTAGAGGAAATTCATGTAACGCCACTGTAACCATTTTACTAAAAATAAAATTCATACTTAACTAGAATTTGAAAACTTTTACAATGTGGGAATACCGAAAAAAAAAATGAAAATAGTCAAATTATATTGATGTTTTTCTCACTTCCAAAGAATAGCAATCCCCTCCATATACGAATGAAGATACAAAAGTGACGACCAGCAACAGGCACAGGGCCCAGCTAGGCTGGTCCTAGTCAATTTAACAATCCCCAATGAACATCAAGAGCCTATTCCAACTACCTCTAAACTATTCCAACTGCCTATAATACTATTGAAGTAGTCATTTTTCCTAATTTCATGATTAGCCTGAGATTAGAAAAGCTTAAAACAATGCCCTCTGGTTCTACTATACACTATACAAAGCTACAAAGATTGAGGGGAGCTTCACTCCATTTGAAAATTGAATTTTAGCCCCTGTTATTGATTAAACAATTCAAAAATATAACTAATTAGCCAAGTTTGTTTACATTTACGGGAAGTAATTTATAGAATGTTAATCTATTGTTCATTCTAAAGTATATAAAATCGAAAATATGTAAAATTTTTCAATGCATTACTAAGTAACATATCTTACTCAAAATATGTTTTTTTTTAAATATTTAAATTGCTTTGTGACAAGTTTATAATATAATTTTCGACACAAAATTAAACTTCGCTTTACATAATAAATAATGAATTTTTTATGTAGAATAATTAACATTGAACAAATATTGTTGCATTCAAAAATCAGAAAACATCATGAAAAAGTCGCAAGTGATCCTAATATTTAATCATGCTAAGTATGAATTTAATTCATCATGAATGCGAAAAAATGAGTTAATATAAAAACAGAATAAACTGCATCGGTTTCTACAAAAAGGAATTTCATTAGTAATGTTTATTTTCGTACTGAATAAAACATATTCATATTGTTTCTACAAATGAAACATACATCGACTGTCTAAATTTAAAACAAGGAATAAAAACATTAAATAAAAAATAAAGAAAAGAAAATAATAAACAGTCACCTAACCATATCCATATGGGATCATTCATAAATGATGTCACGCTTCGAGGGGGGGAGGGGGGGTTCGGGAAATTGTGGCAAAGTGTGACAAGGGGAGGGGAGGGGGTAACAAGAAGTGTGACATCATGCTT
Organism: Octonoba sinensis; assembly: GCA_038502835.1. Lineage (NCBI taxonomy): Eukaryota > Metazoa > Arthropoda > Arachnida > Araneae > Uloboridae > Octonoba > Octonoba sinensis. Next base: position 127,653,051 of record CM076599.1, read on the forward strand.
TATGCAACATAGCGTGACGCGTGACAAAGGGGGGGGGGGAGGGGGGTCAAATATATGGGAAAAAAGCGTGACGTCATTTATGAACGGCCCCTATTTAGCAAAATAATAACAAAAATTGCCTACGCATTCGACTTCAACATTTTGTCTGCGGAACATTTGGGGAGAAATAAATTCGCCAAGTACAATTCGAGAACTTTGTATTTAATATGCCTGAAAAAGAATAAAAAAAAATAGTTCTAAGAAAAAGATAAATTAGTCTGATAGAATTTGTACATTACTATGATGTGTTTGACATTTCGAAATTAAGTTTAAGCGGATAAAAAATTTACATTTCTTAGTAAAGTCTGTGAACAACAATGTCCGGTAAACAATTTTTTAAATAATATAGCAAAAACAATGAATAAAAATGCAAATTGTTATTTGTGAAATATTGTAGCGACTCAGGTCCACTCAGTGCATTCATAAGCATCACAAGATAGAATCATTTTTGAATGAAATTATTAACCACGATTCGTGACGTTGAAGCTGGGCCTCCATAGAGATAACATAGGAACGTGAGACTGGAAACACCAAGGCTGCCGGAGTCGGTCGGGAAAAGGGCCGAATCTGACTCCGGATTTTAAGGGGGAATTCTAGCGTAAATTTTTGAAATATCGATTTTTTTTCCATATTTCCAAAGTTTAGACATTCAAGAATATGCCATTAAAAAGATTTTTCAAAATTCCTATTACTTCATGAGTTATAGCCGTTTTAGTGACGTCAGTTCCGGTCCGACCGCTACAAATCAACAAAAGACGGTAGGCGTTCCCGAGTCCCTACGGTTGAATATCCCTTATAAAATCTTGATTGTATAGTATCCGTTTTATATCTATATTTAATTGAAGGACATATAAACTTGTTTTGTTGGAATATTCTCCTTTTAGTTTTATTTTAAGTTTTGAGCCAACCTTCGTACCAACCTTCGCAGTTAATATTTTTAATAAAGGTTTAATACCCATATTAAAAATCTTATGTTAGGGGAATCACGATTGGCCCAGAAGCTAATGCTTTTGCAGCGAGACGGGACGAAGCGCGTATCGAGTGCTCGAAACTCCGGACTTCAAAGTTGGCAAAGGAGAGTAGAACTGCTCGTCTTCACCAGAGAACATCGGAGAATAAGCATTTTGAAGTAGAGGAAGGTTCTTATACGGAGCAGGAATCGGGCGAAATTCATGCCTCTACGCTAGAATACCCCCTTAAAACTCCGACTCCCAACTCAGATTCCTACACAAATATTTATCAGGGATGTAACGAATATTCGGCACATTTTTAAACGGCTCTTCTACCCAAAAACTCCACACGACTCGACAACAAGTGTCGCGTGCTAACTGAAGAGCGATTTAACATATATGCAGGTATAAATGCGTTTTTAATATATATACAGGTATAAATGCTTTTTTAAGGAGGGTACCATCACTTTCTTCTGGTGGGACATTATTATTAACAATTGTGGCGAAGGTTTCGAAAGCAATTTTCTGACACAATAACAAGTTTAAATCAACCCGGCGTTTTGCTCCTAAAAAAAAAATTATGACCGGCTTGTTTTTTGGGAAAAAATAACTTCTTCTAAATTAGAAAGAAAGAAAGAAATTTCGCATGCCCGGAAGAGGAGGAAAATGCTCAACTGAAACACATTTTGCTCTTCAATTTACCAAAAAATCTTTAATAGGAATTGTTAAACATGTCTTTTTTGAGGTTTATACGCCTAACTACGTGTTGCTGGGAAAATTCCAAACAGACAATCTTGAACCAAGGTTTGGTCAGTACCGGCAGATGTCAGGCGGAAAATATAATGTTTCAAGCTTGCAAGTTTTAGAATCGGAAAATAAGCTAAAGGTTTTAAACTGGATTGAGTTAAATTCTAATAAAAAAGGCACATTTCATGCAAAATCATTAGAATTGTTTGATCTGAATCATGAAGCGGAAGAAAATTTCGAGATACATGAACATTTTATTGAAGTCTTTAATTCTTATACCGATATTGAAATTTTTCAAATGAAATGCATGCATTTATTTACGTTGCGGGATATATTGCTAAGCAAGTATGTCAAAAAAATACTGACCTTTGTAAATGTCATTTTATTACTTCAAAAGAGCTTGTTTGTGATGCGAGTGAAGCAGTAAACAAATATTTTTCTTTATAGAGGAGGTTTGAAATGGGCAACGAAACATTGTTTAAAAAGTGTAGAAGAAAGTTACCAAATATTTCAGAAGCTTATTAGTTAGAAATAAGAAACAAAAGTTTTTGAAAACAAAAAAATCAGAAACAGCTTTTGGAAGCATTAGTTTTGGAAAAATTTTAAATAACATCAACCCTTCTAGAAAGCAAGTGTGACTGTGGTAAAGAAATGATAAAAATCATTCAAATCAGCAATATTTTCCTAAATAATTATGCTAAAACGAAAAATGATCACTTAAAACAGCAGTCTGTAAAACGAAAACTATCCACTTTTAATAAATTAAATATGCATTTTCCGATATAATTTTGAAATTAAATATGAAGGAATATATACGTCATGGGGACACCCGAGTTCCAAACTTGTAAAAAGGGGTAATGCATGCATGAACAGTACCTCACGGGTCATGTGGAAAGTTGTTTCGAAATTTTTAAAATCAAGAGTATTAAGAAATTTTTCTTCAGCAAAATTATCATTCATTATAATCATCATTAATATCATTTATAATTCATTATGATTCATTAAAAAATTATGAGATTTCCTTAACTTATACTCGTTTCAGCTTAATTTTCTGTTTATATAAAAAATAATATTTTGCTTTTATTATTAAAAAAAAAAGTCTAAACCGCATATTAAACGAAATTTCCTTAAATTCATAACCCTTAAGTTAACTTGAATCATAGAACTCACATTTGATGCTTGAATCGTAATATAACTCAATTGTAATAAGTTATATTACAATTCAAAATTATTTAAAAGCTATTATTTTTGTAAAGCAACATCCTGAACACGCGAATCCAACAAGTTAGGATGGTTAGGATGTCTTGTGTGACGTCATGCAGCGAGGGCAGGCCTGTTGTTCCCTTTCCCTTCCTCGATAGCTTTCCCGCACGGACTCTCTCCACAGCCCTGGAAAAAAGGTTATGGGGCTTTGTATAGCGAACATACAAACAAAGATGCGCAAAAACGAGTTCTTTCATACATACATAATATATATAGATAGTTATATATATTTATATATCAATGGGTAGATAGACAGCAGAGTTTTATATATCTTAAATATTTGTAAAATCACAGAACGTTTTTTAAACGTTTGAGGCTGAACTTGAAAAGTTTAATAAATTACGGTCAAATTTCGAGCGCTGGGCGAACGCTAGTTTTTTAAAATGGTCTTATGTTAATCACTTAACAACTTGCCCTATACCAGTGTCTGTCCCTCTCACCACAATTAAAATACATTAAATAATACTTCTGCATAAGCTTGATTTTTTAATTTGGAGAACGCTCTTTTCTGAGGATTTCGTTGGGTCTTCAAAGTCAAGGTAGGTTTGCTTCTTTTGAGGAGGGGGGGGGGGGGAGGGGGCAGCTTCTAGCTTTGCCTACAGGCAGTATGGAGCTAAATTCACTTCTGGTAATACGTAGTATGACTTTCATACGCTTACAACATTGGTGGGAACTGTTTTAGTGAAATTTGCAAAAGGAACAGCTTCCTTTGCATAAAATAACTCCGGATAACAGCATTTAAGAAGTGTTGAACTGATTAGGTTGTAGGAGAAAAGAGGGTTAGTGCGGACACAACGTGAATAATTCTGTTTTTTTTTTTTTTTTCAGTTTAAGTTTCTGAGTACATTTTTGCAGTTTTGCAACACTGACACATGTACTTTAATGTGAAATTTCATTTAATAGTTCATTCGGAATTAATAAAATACGGTTTTTATGGTGTAAAAGAAAATACATGATTTGTATTTAAACTTATAATTTTGACTAAAAATTTCAAATAAAAGGGGATAGTATGTTACAAATGAATATAACCACTACTCACTTTTGTTTTGATACTCATTTCTGTTTTGCAAGGATTAAATTTGCCAGTGTTACACGATAATTTATAATATACATCATGGGGCTAATGTGTATTTTAAAATTAGCTTTATTCAGCTTTCAGTGGTAAAAATATTAATTTAATATGCAGATCATATGGTAACACAATGTAAGCAATTTTTTTTTGACACGGAAACTGATGAATTAAAAAATGGATAAACGTGAGAAAACAGAAATCAAAGCAGTTTTTTTGTTAAATTTTCTTCGTACGTTGGAAAATGTCCAGGCCTAGCACATTTCATATATTGTTCAAGAAGGCAGAATGCTTGTTAGTTTTCTCATTGTGTAAACCCCAAATTTAACACATTTTTTTTCTTTCCACAAAAAAAATTATTCTTACAATGTATTCAAAATTTAAAACAGATTTCAAGATTAAACTATTCATCAATTGACACAAATAAAAATTAGTAAATAAATTGCAATATTTTAATTTTTACATTTTAATTTACCGGTTCCGCCGCCCCTCATTTTTTTGAGCAAAATACAGAAACACACTAATTTTAATTAAAAGATATTCATTTGTTTTTAGACATTAGAAACTAATAAGGTTATTAATGCTTCCGCTTTAACATCCTAGAATTGGTGTCTTTCAAGTTGATTTTCTACCTTCTTCCGGTTCGTGTAGCATTGTGATCAGAAAATATTTTTCTTTTAATAAGTAAAGAAAATATTTTTGAAAAAAGTTCTAAATCATCACTCGAGAGGGGGGGGGGGGACCATGGGCTCTCTGTGCACCCCTTGTTGCGCCACTGCCGTATCATACGCAGTCGCAGTACCGAACATCAAATGCGGCACGCTGGAGAGCGGTGTTAGGCAGAATTTTGGAACACGACGGAAAATGGCGGATTTACAGAACCAAAAATGGCGGATTCCCGGAAGCATCAACGCTGACACGCGTTTTTTTACGCAAAAATGAAATGTCTTCTTAACTTATAGACAAAAAGAAAGTTGCTTTTTTTGTTGCTTAATCGGAGAAAGGGGCCCCCCCAATGGGAAATCGGCAACCGAGGTGACCAAGCGCACCGAAAAGAAATTCCATGAACGAAAGTCCGGACGCTTACCGGTTTGGATACTGAAAATGATAATTTTCCCCGATATTTGAGGAAACTTTAAATATCCCTATTATTCCCTGATATTTTCCAGAACATAAATCTTCCTGGAGAATTCCCTGATTTCCCGGTTGTGTTTCACCCTGAATAAATAAATGCAACAATGAATGCAAAATTCATTCATTTCTAAACTATTTGCTTCTTTTCGTTTGAATAAGGCACTACGAATTCTGATTGATAAATTTTTCAGATGAGGAGGAGAGAACATCGCATTGGGGGGGGGGGGGGGGTTGAAGCTTTCTTGCACCATTCTGCTCATTTAAACTACCTATGAAGAATTACTCCTGTTGCTACTTGCAAAGCAGTAAATATTACGGTTATGTGACAGCGTTGTTTCATGTTCGAAAATAGAGTAAATTAATGAATAAATAGATGAATCAACTATAATAATAAAATAAAAAAGGATAAACAAATTGATAAAGGAGGGAAGAATTAATGAATGAAAAAAAGGCATGAATGAGTGAATAAATCAGTGACTGAATGAATGAGTGAATAACGTTCATTAATATTATTTTTCCTAGAGGTTTTTCCTTATTTTTCGGCGCCATGACCCTACTCCATTACGGGGGGGGGGGGGGGGGGGGGGTCAGCCGCAGATTGCGCCATAGAGATTTGGGGAATAGTGGTTCGTTTCACGGACTTTGAGAAGGGTCAGTATTTTTTTTGAGGGGGGGGAGGGTCAGCACCAGTTTTTCATATTAATTATGAAGTGCACCGCCCTCTTTGCTCATTAATTTGTTCATATTGATAGCCATTAGTAGAGCAGCATATTTTCTTTTTTTTTTATTGTCTGATAAGTATACTTAAAGATAAAAATTTTTGGTTACGCAACCTCATTTAAAAAAAAAAAAAAAAGAGAACAAGCTCAAGCTTCCTTTAAAAAATGAATAATTTAATACTGTCATCAAGATGTCAAGGAACACTTTACTATTAGAATTCCATGTTGACAAAGAATGGGTGTTCGCTTTAAAATAGCCTAAATTTAGAAATAAAACCTTAGTGTGAAACGAATTTCTTTGAAAATTTCTCAGTGGCCATTAAAAAATGTAAATAACGTAACAACGTTTTTTGTGTTAGATCGCAATTTTTTGTAACTCTAATGAAGTTCTTTTTAAAAATGCACACATTCAATTCGTTACACAAAAACATTTTTTGCGCATTAATTCTTTGCAAATTAAATAAGAGACAAAATATGACTTTACTAGTATAAAAATATATTTTATTCACATAACTGATATTATTATTACAGTTTTTGAATTTTATATTTGTAAAGTTATTTTTTAAATTCCCTGATGTATGTTTAATATCTCAATAATTTGTAGAAAGTTTAAAAGGAAATTGTTTGATATATCTTCCAAAATAAAATTTTAAATTTACATACAGAATTAAAAATACAGTTCATATATTTGAGATAATTTTTAATCACAAAATTCTGTAGCAAATATTTAAGTTAGTTTAAAAGGCTTTGAGAAAAAACGCATATCTTTTCTAGTGAAGTTTTAAAAAATAACAATAAATATAAAGCCATACACACAAAGGCAATTATTTAATTATGTCTATTAAAGTTTATAAAAACTAATTTATGCACTTTTATATGATGCAAAGACATACTAAGGTATTTCTAAGGCATAAAATATCTATGAAATAAATTTTCAGACCTGATAAATATATATATGATTAAATAGCTAACTCAACAGAACATGATAAAATATATCTTTATTCTAACTTTTCAAAATAAAACTAGATAGTGCATAAAAGTATAGTGTAAAAGGTACATTAATGTAATGACATTAACATGTGTAAAAAAAAGAAATGATGAAAACATAAAAGAAAGGAAAATCTGTTCAAAATACATGTTTTCAATTACACTTTCATAATGCTTTAGAATACCAGATTTTACGGCTCTCCCTGTGAGATGCTCAGTGACTTATCATGTTGGAATTTATGAAAAATACCTGGATCAGACAGAAATGGTGCTTTCACACCAAAAACGACAACGAGGACATACTTGTCTTTTCCCATCTATGCAAGCTGAAAGCATATTTTTGGAGGCAAAAATATGCTCTGAGCTTGCATAGATGAGAAAAAACAGAAATATTGTAAAAGCACTCAAAAGGATTGAACTACTTTTTTGTGACAATTCCTTACAAAATGAAAACGGAACGGTCACAATAAACAATTAGCAAATACACCATCATTGTTTCTTCCAGAATCCCAGAAGTTCATCATCACTGTCACTGCTACTAAAATCAGACAATTTTTATATTCTATTGGACAAAACAGTTCTTATTATTGAGCTTTGAAATAAAAGTAAGCATTTTCCACGCCCAATGCAGGAAAAATCATTTAATGGTGATTTTCAGAGAAAATCAACTTATATCTTTGGAGGGGGAAGTTATATCCTTTGCTTATAAGACACAGGCGGTTTTAGGCACATTTTAGCATAAAAAAAATTTGCCTTATGGATTGGGAAGTATGGTACATCATTACATAACTAACTGCTAAATATGCATTACAATAGGCACTAAAAGTCAATTTTACAATAGCGCATTGATCATCTAAAATACCAATCAACTGAAAGCATTTCAGTTGGCAAATTCAAATTTGCACACTATTTATAAGCTCTCTTTAATGCCATGAGTTCTCTGTAAGCAGTGAGATACTAAATATAAAATTTTCTGCTCAATATATATTGCTTTGCTTTTATTGCTTCTATGACACTGATACAATCGCCCTTTTAAATAAATGATCAATTATTCAGGCATACTCAATTCCCATTTGTTGCATTTGTTTCGGATAATTAATATTCCATTATATAGCTCTATCCCCCCTTCACCAACACAGTATACATATCTATATTTCTATAGTAGCAGTAGCAGGAACTGGAATTTATTATTTTTATTCAGTACTGATATTAATTCATACATATATATAAAATTTTTAATCATGCATTTAAGTTACAGATGTAACATCATAGTAAGAATAATGAAATCGCTCATATGTTTAATTTAGGCTTCATTATTTTTTCCTATGGTATATATAGCATGTTAATATTTTTCAGGCTTGAAAATATCGTACCCCTAAATATATTAGTACTTCATTCGTTGTTATTCTCTGTGAGGAACAGTACAAAAGGTGCTCCAGTGAAACATTCCAATTTTTTCACAGAGAGATAGTAACTTTAGATAAGCTTGATTCAAATAAACTTTTAAAACAACAAAACAAACAATGACCTTTTTATTGTCATAAAAATGGAAAGTTTATCATAAAATCACCATGGATTTTATTTTTGAATTTTGTATGCATGAAAAAAACTGAAATTCAAAAGTTGACCTTTATAGCAGCATGCACATTTTGTAAAGAACAATATAGTTAGACAAAAGTGTTTTATAAAGCTTCTTGAATGCAAATTTTAAGAAAACATGGGTAATTTTCAGTGCATATAGTTATAATCGTAAAGAATTTTTCAAAAAAATGTATTTTTGTGCAATACATTTGTGAGAAATTATGTGGCACTATTACAATTAAAAAATGAGATTTTTTTAATAAATGCTTCTATCATGCCTCAGTTAAGCTGTTCTTTATGAAACCTACACAGGAAATTGTATGATTAGAACACATTTAAGAGGGGGAAAAAGTAGGAAAATGCACCAAGAGAAAGAACACAACTCCATAACAGCTGCAAAAACTAGGATGATATTTGTTTTTGATGTTGCAATTTGAGCTTCTATCAACTTATTTAGTTGTAAACGTACTTTGTGGAGTATACTAAAAAAGAGAAAAAAAAAAAGAGACATTAATATTAAAAGTGGTGTATGCAATATTACATACAGTTAAAAATAAATTTTATTAAAGTTAATAAATCATATTCAGTGTTTGAAAATGATTTTTTCTATTGAGAAAAATGTACACAATTGTAAAAATACAAGAAAACTCTCAAATATATATTATGGGTTACCCTTAAATTTAAAAATCAATCAATAAATCAATAATAATGACTTTTTTGAACTACTGATCTGCATTTTGTTGCTTGAAAAGAATAGTGACACAACTAAAAAAATACCGAAAATGTGAGATTTTTAATTGATAATACTTTTAAAAAATGGATCTTTTATATGGAAAAAAGACACAAGTAATATATAGCAAAGTTACCAGTAGATAGTATAAGTGTCTTTTCAGAATGAAAAAAAAAAAAAAAATTGTTGAACAGAGGCACAACTCGTGTCTCATCAGTTGTGTTTCGACCGCTGTGTGGGTAAGTATGGCCACTTTTACTGCAAAAAGGCACAACTCCGATTAGGTCCTAAGTGATATAGTCCCTCATAGAGCAATAGAGACCCATTTTGTCTTGTGTCTGTATTGGTGTTAATGTAGGATTATTTCATAAAATTTTAATATGGACAATAGGGACATATTTGGAGTTGTGTCTGTATTGATTTTAATGTTACAACTTTTTAAAGACCTTTTCAGGGTTATTACACTATTCCTCATATTGTTGTTTATTCGAAAGAGACACAACTCAAAGACTCCTAAATTTGATTAAAATTTCCAGGAACCCTAAAAAGCTAGAACAAAAACTGCATGAAATAAACAAAAAGAATAGTATTAACAATTTTTAAGGGGCATTACAATAATTAGGAATTGTTATGAATGAAACAACAATAAATTACGTATCGCAACAATTTAAAATCTGGTCTCCTGAAAAAGTTGCTTTTTTGAGTTGTGTCACTATTCTTTTCAAGCAATGATTTAATAATCCTCAAATATTAATTATATAAATAAATTAATTTAATTTTAAACAAGTAAAATGTCACCAATATTACTTCCAAAAATTTCCAATCTTAAAATAAATGAAAAAAAAAAAGTTTACTTATTTCAAAAAATAGAATAATTTTTAGGTGAAAGAAACTTAGTAAAAATTAGTAACATACCTACAAACCCTGGAAAAAACAGGTTGGGTCTTGATTTGTCTTACTAAGGTATCCTTATTTTATGACTTGTAGTGTAATTAGAATCATAAAAGACATTTCAAAATTTAAAGGTAATATTATCAATCTGATTTTGAATTCCTAATACTTTTATTTTTAAAAAGAAACCTAATCTTCTCTCCCTAAATGTTGTCAGGGGAATCAAAAGGTTTTTTTTTTCTTAATACCCCTTCAGTTGAGATACTTACGATCCATTGTACAAATGTTGTTAACTGATAAGAAAAACTGCTAGAGTTTTTCTGATTAAGTTAACATTTCAGAAAACTGTGTATTGGAAGATATTATAAAGCAATTACTAAAACAAACACACACTTCATTCTCTCCAAAATCTTTACTTAACAATAAGGCTTAGCTTAATTCTCAAGAGATGAAATAAGTTCTTAGCCAAAAAATCATGTGTTTATCCTAGAGTTTTTGAACAAATTCTATCTGACGCAGGTTTTCATCAGCTTCAGAATAAGGTGTAATATAGTGAGAGATTACTTTATTTTTTTACAACTTACTATCAGCCGGATTGCAAAATGAGTATCTTGATCAGCTCCAGTGGTAGCAATAGCAGACTTCATTTGACCATTGGGCAAAACTGCAATATATCTTCCACGCTCAGACACACTCTCTACAGTAACAAAATGATTCTGCATAAGAACTTCTCTAATTTTAAAACGGCATTCGGGAGTAGGAAGACCATTGGGCCCCTGAAAAAAAAATGTCCATATTAAGTGTACCAATCTGGGAAATTCTAACCTTTTTCTTTCAAAGTTCCTTTTTCTGGAGTGGGGTGAGAGACATTTAATATTTTTAGTAAACATTACCATTGGCACTCTTTCGTGTACAAGATGATTATGACAGAAGCACAAAAAGCTGAAAATTACAGTAGTAAAACCTTAACATTATTACATAGTTTGTTAGTGAAGTAACGAACAGACCATATGGAAAAGAAATCAGCAATAACATTACTTCAAACTTTTTATCACCAGGTCAGAAGGAGGCAAATTAGGGGGGGGGGGGGGCTATTCTTGTACAAAATTTGTTCAATGCATCCGTTCTAATCTGAATTGCAATACAGAAATTACATCAATCAACTTCCAAATTAAACATTATAAAAATTATTAAATAGCACAGGCTTTTAAATACAAGATGCAAATATCTTAAAACAGTAATGCTTCTTTGAAAGATAAAAAGATGCTTAAAAAATCTATGGTAATGAGGCAAATATTATATTCTATTCTAACTTAGCTTGAGAGATACAAAGTCACTTTTAAAAAAATCTATGATAATGGAATGAGTACTGTATTTCACGCAAAGTTGCTTGAAAGATAAACTATCTTTCAACATGCAAAGTTAAATTATATTGTTTTTACTTAAATCTTTATCATGAAAACATGCCAAGTTTTTGCCAGATTGAACATCAAATGTTTGATCTGGTAAGCTTTTTACGAACCTAAGAAGTAAAATGACCATTAAAGTTTCTATAAGGCTTTGAGGTTTCTTTTGCACAAAATACGGCAAACAAATTTTAACACCAGAAATGATACAAAATCTTTTGAAATCTATTTAAAATTGAGCAGCACATTCTGAATCAACTATTAAAAAAAAATTCAACATTTGCAAAAGCATAAAACTGAAGCATATAAATTTGTATTAAAAATTACCAGCTAGAAAAAAGTTTATACTTTACAAATACTTAATTTAATTACAAATAATTTAATCTTGGAAGTAAAACATTATTGCTATGCATTTGTAATGCCAATTCATATGAAACAAAATGTTTAGGCAGAAAAAACTCTTTTGTTATAGAAAAACATGCACTCCAATTTGCATAGAAATATTAAAAGATTCAGTAATCAAGTGTATTACAAATACCCAATTAGTTACTCATTTTAAAACATCAAATGGAAGGGAAAAAAAAAAGACTTACAGCCGAGTACAATTGAACAGTGCCCTCTTTTATGGCCAAGTAATTGAAGTTATTGTGAAGTAAAATGTATCCTTCTCGATCTTGAACAACAGTAAAATGTGCTGCAAGAAAAAAATCAAAGATAATCTGCAAAACTTTTTTTTAACCTTTTAAAATGTTATTTTATACAATGATAGAAGCATAAAACAATGCAATAGGCATAAAAAACAATAATAACTAAATTTATACAACTTCATATTGCTTCAATTGATAGTTTTTACCTAAATTAAAAATGTGATACTTCTAAAGTCAAAAAGAAGTTTTATTTTGTGTTACACTTACTTCTTTTAACTTTCCATTTCATGTAGTTGCAGCTTTGCAACACAGCTTTTGATATGTTTTACTTCCCACTTGTGGAGGTTTCAGAGACTCAATTTGAGAGGGGTGATTTTATTTGTCCTCATTTGACATGCATGTTCAAATGTGTAGGAGCATAGAAACTATTTAGTTATGAATTCCATTTTTGCTAAGTTTAATTGTGATTTACAAAAACATACTTTTCGTTTTTGTGTCAATATTTCTTTTCTATTCCAACATAGAATGAAAAATAATTTTTATTCCAGTATGACATGCTGTATCGGAGCAAATTACTGATAAAGTAAGCAATTCAGATTAAATTTATAAAATAAAAATTTAATGAAAGTACTCATACAAATACGAAAAACACAGCAAAAGAAATAAATTACAAAACAAAACACTCAATCATTACAAAAGTGGTATTCAGCTAGCAGGGGTCTAACAGCAAAAATTTTTAAAATCTCAGAATACAATTTTGTTTTTATTATGACAATCTGCTGATCTCTTGTTAATGCATCAAAGATGGAACCTAGAAAAAAATTCTTGATATGGCAAAACAAAAGGTAGAATCAATCCCCTCTACCTTCCAGCTTATCGGTATTTCAATCAGGCTAGTAAAAAAAATTCTCACCTCTCTTCTATGGAACAAATGAAATTTGTGTTCATGAGAAGATTTCAAGTGAGTATTAAGTTTTGTTTGTTTTTGTTCACTTTTTAACTTTTATTAGTTCTTCATTCTTGCTTAGGGGAGGTCTACTGCACTGCTCTTATTGAGGGAAGGTCTACTGCTCTCGAGTCTTCTTATCTCATTTGTTGGGAGGGGCAATCCCCCCCTTGTGGATCTGCTACTATGCTGAAATAGATATATTTTAAATGCTATATTCAGTGATGCCCACCGAGGGGCAGGGGAGGCTGTTACAGGGGCATTTGGGAGAGGCTTGGTCTGCTGTTTGGCCGATTTGGAAGAGGGGTGTTCAGTAGTTTTTTTTGGGGGGGGGGAGGGGGGGAGCTGTGATAAGTGTGAATTAATAAGTGCATGCAAATAGTGTGTTTTGTTCCTTAATTGCCTACCAGAGGATTAAGAGAAAAAGTTAATTTTTAGTTTACCCTCCATACATAAAATACATCAACATCATATTCATTCATAAATACTTTTACTAGTATGAGGCATATTTTGTAACAGACAGAATTTTAAATAACCACCACTTCTTGCAAAAATAAATCGATCAACATGATTTTTTAACGATTTTTACAATATGCTTTATATACATAGGTATCAAATACCATTCACAAACTGGTGCCCATCTCCTCCAAGACAGTCAAGAACAAGACGTCCATCTGGAGCTTGAAGAATCTGCAAGGACTGACCAGATATGCGAGAAACAAATGACACAACATTGCCACTTCTAATGTTTGCCTGCAAGAAAAAAGAAAGCAAATGTAATCTTTCAAAATTCAATAATAAAAACATAACTTCTTATAAGTAAAATAACTAATATTAATGCTTTTCTTGAGAAAGGCACCAAGCAAGCAGTCAATAATATTCTATTAATCACTAAACTGGCCCACTATACTTTGATACTTTGTCTTCCAACATGTAAATTATTAAAGAAACACTGACATGAAAAAAGATTGAATGCAATTGAATCGTTTATTTCGAAAAGGTTCCAGCTCCGTTTTGAAAAAGAAAGAACTCTCAGTATTAACGAATTAATTTTTATGAAATAATTAATCAAAAATCATTTTAATTTACCAATATTGCATTGCTATTACCTACTAAAATAAAATAGCAAAAGATCAGACCCGTAAAGATTTCAAACTTTTCATAAGCCATTTTTTCTGAAAAATTTTTTGTTCTTAGGAGTTGTTACCTTTTTGAAATAAACGATTCAATTATAATTATAATAGCAAGGTCTTACATATGTTTAGAAAAGGTAAAATGCATAATAGGCAGACTACAGCTCATTAATTTATTTTCTTTTTTAATGAAATACATTAGACATTACGGAAAACCAAACATTTACATTACAAGTGAGAAAATTCACAATAGCATGAATCACCATTACAATGAGATTTTTTCCCCCTTTAAAAACAAATAACTCGCATAAAAAACTACTCTTTAAATATACAAAATGTTTGATTACTTTGTGCACAATTTGCTAATTTCACAGGGGAAAAAAACAACTTAAAGTTGAGCAATACCACATGAAAAAAACATGGCAGTGATATTTAGGGGAAGGATAGAACAGAAATGATTATCTTTTCAATGTAAACAGACATTTGAAACTGGTTAGATGCAAATAAATAAATCTTACTAATGTTGGATGATCTAAAACTTTATTCAGTGCTTTGGCACCAACTTTAGTTAATCCTTTTAAAACTCCTCCAACTTCTTTAGTGACACTAGCCAGAGTACCCTGAAGACCCTAAGTTGAAGAATAAAAAGCATGAGGAAAAAATTCCTTTTTATATTATAATATAATGATTGTTTATGCTTATCAATTCTTAATAATAAAAATAAAATTTGATTAATTTGCTAACAAAAAGGTTACAATTTTTTATTAAATTGAAATAATATCTCATTTAAAACAATATGCATACATTGTATACACTAAAGCTTAAAATCATATAGGACAAAAAAAATTAATAATTGCATTTAATATATTTATTAAAGACGAATTAATAAAATATTTAAAGATTACACCAGTAATTTAGATCACATTGCATATTGTTAATGATGAATAGTAACCAATAAAATTAGAAGGATTAGGATTATACCAGGTTAAAACTATTCAATAGGATAAGGAAATCATATGCAAGTCAGTATCAATGAAAATAAATAGAAAATTTAACATCAGTTTTATAAATAAACTACATAATTCTATTATAAACAAGGGAAAACTCACAATTGCAAAGAATACTGCATTCATATGCTGAAATTTTAAATCAGATGACTAGTCAGATCTGAATAAAATTCAGCAGATTCAGTTCAATGAAAGCAAATATCTCTTATCCGTATGGGTCAAGAGAAAAATTTCACACATAAAATAGCTCAAGTTAATTTGTAAACATGATAAAATTATTATAATTTACAGCCCAAAAGAAAAATTTAAGTATTTTTGCATGAACTTGTGTTTGCTATTAGAGTACATATTCAAGCAGAAACAATTTTACTTAAATATAAGTAAAACATTTTACACATCTTTTTAAGATAACTTTTTGGTACACAATTAGTAACAACAATAACTAAAAAAAAAGAGAGAGAGAATAACACTGCGTACTCAAGTTGTTTATATTTAAAGTTGTTTCAAATTATAGTCAACTTTTTAACATCATGATGTATTGGAACATCACAGTCCGAGATTGGTGATACAACATGTTGTAAAAATTTATACATCTCCCAGCTCTATGACTTTCTTTCCATCTCACTTCACATACATATTATAAAAAATAATTACAGTGTTATTTATACACTTGACAAATAAAATTTATAGAAATTCAATTAAACATAAAGTGAAATTTTATCTATGTTTGATGAGGAAACTACATGCATGCAGATAACCATAATTGTTCCCAACTGCTAGAATTTATTATAAAAGAAGACTTTATTAGTCTATATTATTAGAAAGTTTCTAACTAGAAGTAAATATAAATATACCTACAAAGTTTTACATATACACAAAGCAAGAGACTCATCTACTGCTTATTATTCTGAGTAAAAATAGCAGAGAGACATGTAAACCTAAATATACTATCACCCACCTGATGCAAATAGCTCAAAAATAAATAATTGAATAAAGTTTTACAAAGTACTAAAACTTTTACTAAAGTTCATTATCTTAGCAAAATATGACAGAGAAGTGAAACATACCCCAACTGGATAAGGAGATGTTGATGGTGGAACGTAACTAGCCTGAAAGAAAAACAATTACTATGCTAGCTCAATAAACACAGAAGAAATTACAAAGAAGCTCAGAAATTTAACTTACTGCAGGTGGTATATTTGTTCGTTGAGGGGGAGGAGTTCTGGGGCAATAGGGCGATGTAGGAGATGGCAGAAATTGCCCATTAGGTGCTTGAGGATATCCAGCCATTTAAGACCTGTGAAAGAAGAGGGAATAATAATTCGAAAATAATATCAACTGAAGCATTCATAAAAACAACAATTTTAGAATAATATAAATTTCATCGATTGAGAAGGCATTGAAACTCAAAACTAATGCAGCTTTCTTTTTTCTTCATTTTCTTTTTTTGCTTTCCAAATGAAATTAACTTGTTCCAAAATAAAATAAACTTGGAATTTGTTAAGTTTTTCAAAAGAACCAATCAAAGGCGTATTATAAATACCAGAAAATAGTATAAAAATCGATGGAATGTTTGCATACTATGCACTCACCAAACGAGATCGTTAGTCAGACGATAAGACAAAATTACTCATTTGTCATGAATTAAATAGAACTTTCCTGATGTACACAAAATCATAACAAAGATGAAACATTGCGCAACAGCGCAACCATGGAAAACTTATGATGATGATGATTATGGGATGTTATTTTGGATTTTTCAAAGGAAATAAATTTCTTTGACAAACACTAATTAGATTATGTTTTAAGAACTAATTTAAATAAATTCTTATTTAACTTTTAAAGTCTAAAATTTAAGCAAATCTATTTTTTGTTTAGTAAAAAGACTTCACTGGATTTGTAACTGTACAAAAAAATAAATAAATAAAAAACAATTATGGCTGCCTATGTTGTTGCTATTACCTTTCTGTTTATTTACTTTTCTGACAAGTTATATCTCGAAGATTTTGCGACTCATCATTTATGACTTTCTGTGTTAGGCTTTAATTGAAAAATATGATGACAGCTGTGAATTTGGGATGAAAAATTATTATAATGGCTGTTTTCAGGTTAGATCCCTGTGGTATAATCTGCATTGTACTGACTTATTTGGCAGTGTTTTATGCAGATTATGCCGTAGTTGAGTGGATGGTTATACCAACTATGTCCACAAGGTTGGTTATTTTTAAAAAATTTTGAAGTTGTTTTTTTTTAAACTTGTGAACTTGAGTATTATTGTTTCATAAGACCGAATTCAACCAATGTGTTTCCTAATCAAAATTGTAAATCTCACGAAGAAAAATGTCGTGATTATTCATGCGGTAATAGTTCATTGATATCTATAAGTTGTAGATATCTTTGCAACTGAGCATATTTTTCATCACCGATCGTGATTCCAATTGCTTTATAATAATGTATTTTTGTATATTTTGAAATTTCTATAAATATAGAAATTTCAAAGTGTATATTTTAGTTTGATAGCCAAAACCTGCGGTCTTAATTTTCAAGCTAAAAAACATTTTGATCATAATATAAGTATCACAGATAGATGGAAAAAAAAGCATAATTTGTTTTATTTCTAAATCCTTGAATTATATTTGTTCGGTTAATTTTACAGTGTATGGAAAATTATGAAAATTGATTCGTGATAAAATATGAGTGAAAGGAAAAAAATCAATGTAAATAAAGCACAAATTGTCAAAACAATTTGTTCTTTATTTATGTGCAATCTGTCAAACCTGCCAATTAGATGACTTTGGCTTGCTTGTAAGGGATTATTTACTTAGAATCTGTTACATTAATGTCACAAAAGGGGGATGTATTAATTATTGCAGAATCTATCCCTTTTTAAATTTATACTGCATGCTAGTCAACAAATGATATGCCAGAAAATTACTTCATTATCCTGATTTTACTTACTTACAAAAATTTTGCTGACAAGTAAAGTAAGATTTTGAGTGATTATTATTAATCATAAAAAAAGTAATAAGCCATGTTTCTTTTTATTCAAATTTTATGAATAAGATGATCAAATGTGTACTTTGGTCTTATGTTGTTTAATACCAAAAGTTTTTAGTTGTAATAAAAGTCACCTTATTAGATATTTTATTCTTGTGCTGGTGTTTGGAAAAATATTTATGTTTTCTTTTCTTTTTAGTTTATGGGGAGCATTCAATGTAGTTTGTTTCAATACTATTGTTTTCCTGTTGATCATGTCACATCTGAGAGCAGTTTTTTCAGACCCTGGAATCGTCCCATTTCCTGATAATAACTTAGATTTTTCAGACATGCATAGTGGAATAGGCTCACCTATACATAAGGTATTACTGTTAGTTTTTCATATTCCAAATTAAATACATATACTTAAAAATGACTGCTACTTATTTTAATTCAAATCAGTTTTGTTTGTTGTCTTAAATTAATATGAAAAATTTGTACTTAGTTCAGATTATAGGTAAGTGTAGCTCTAAAGTATTCCAAATGTATATGAATTTGCTATATTTTAGAAATTGTGTTTGGAATTGTTCTGACATTTAATGCAAAATTAAAAAATACGATTCTTTCATTGTTATTTGCGCCTTTCTCTTTCAAAAAAAAAAAATAATAATAAAAATAGCTGCACATGGATTCTGCTTTTGAATTATGTTGTAAAGAGAAGAAGAAGAAAAATCATTCTTTGGTTTTTAATTGTCTTTCAAAATCGAGCATTTAATGTGTAATTTTCATAAGTTGTGCATTTTGGCAACTAATATTCATCAAAGTGAATTGATTACAAAAAAATAAAATTATTGACTTTTAATCTTAATGTATATGAATAATGATTAAAATGCAATCATATTACTAGGAGGATTGGACAATGTGCTCTCGTTGTGAGGCATATTGCCACAAAAATAAAATAAAATTATTAACTTGCAATCATATTACTAGGAGGATTGGGACAGTGCGCTCTGGTTGTGAGACATATTGCAACGAAAATAAAATAAAGTTATTAACTTGCAATTTTTATGTAAATGAATAATGGTTAAAATGCAATCATATTACTAGGAGGATTGGACAGTGTGCTCTCGTTGCGAGACATATCGACCTCCAAGGGCTCATCATTGTCGGATTTGCAGACGATGTATTCGAAGAATGGATCACCATTGTCCATGGTATTTGTGTGCATTACAGATTTGTATTTCTCATCATTTGTATTTGCTAAATTTTCCTTGTCCCTCTTTATGTTTTAGAGATAAATGTCTTTTTCTATTTTCTTGTGTGGTGCAATTCTACCTGCCTGAAGGTATCGTCAAATACTTTCCATCATTTCTCCTTAGACAAACTTTTGAAGCAGAACATGTAGAAAGGGTTCACCTGCCAACATTTTACATACAATGTGATGTGTTGACTTTTATTTATATATGTTGCTTGAAAAAATAGTTATGGACACTGAATACTATTTTTGTCACTTGGCTGGCAAAAACGTTCTTTAGTCAGGACAATTTTTACTAGGTTTATTTTCCCGTGTTTGGCAAAAACTTGCCAACCCTGTTATGCATTAATAGACAAAGAGGTTCTGACAAATGTGCCTTGATTTCTGTTCAAGAAGTGATTGCAGAGAAGGGAAAAAGGATGCCTATGAATACCAGCAAGTATACATATAACCAGTATCAACAAACTTCCTTTGTTCAGATGAAGCACAACTTAAAGATGACACAAATTAATTCATTGTTTGTTTGTGAAAAAAATTAAAAATTGGCAAGCTAAAATCTCAAAAAGAAAAACTGAAGAAAATAAAGTGAGTTAATGAAAGTATGCATATTTATTTTGTTTTGTGATTGTTTTTTTTTTGCTTTAATATGTATTTTTTCAGTTCAGATATTCTATATTTCAAAAATAAATTTATTACTGCCATAAATTTTTTTTTATGGGTGTCATATTTAACGTTAACCTGCAAGCATTGTTTTCCGGTGTCTACTATTTGAAATGAATGATCAATCAATGTTATACTGCACTTCCTTTTTTCTATGCTTAATTGTTTATGCTCTTGTTAAGTATCAAAACTTTGTTATAAATGTTTTCAAACATTATACTTAAAGCTTTAAATGTATAATAATCTATTTTTTCTAGGATAAACAACTGTGTTGGGGAACTTAATCAAAAGTATTTTATCCAGTTTTTAATCTTTGTTGGTAGGTATAAATTATGTTTGCTATATGTTTTATTCCTTTTAAACTTGAAGTGCTCAACAAATTTGCATACACAGTCAAACCTAGTTGTTATGTCATGATAGGGCTATACAAAAAGTGACCTTAAAAGCAGAATGACCATATGTCCAATAAAAGAAACACTATTTTAATTTCCACATACTTGTTATTTTAAGCATTGCAGTTCAATAGTTCAAGCTTACTAAAATCTTAAAATTGTTTGTCAAAATTAATATGCTGTTAGATTAATTATTTTGTTTTATGTTACTAAACTTACTGTAGTAATTAACTATAAGGATGTATAAATTAAATACTGATGCATAATCCTTGCTACTTATAGAACATAAGCATATTTTTTTATTATTTAAAGTACACATGTGCTCAGAATTGTCTTTGTTTCTATTTAACTGTTAATACTACTCTATCTAAATCATTAACAGTTTAAAAGTGTTTAACTGATGTTACTGACTGTGAATAACCGCCCTAATAATGTTTAGTGCTTTGAGAGTATTGGCCTAAGTTATAAGCTCCTTCCCTATCAAGTTAGTCTGCAGTTTTCAAAAGTAACCACATATCCAAGGTCACCTTAAAGACACCTTATAACTAAGTGTGACTGTATATTATTCACCTCTGTATTATTGTTAATATATTACTTAATAAACATTAAAATTTTAATTTTACTCATAATAAAGTGTTACTTAATGCATGATTAAATCAATGTAGCATGTGCACTTGAACATAAGTCACCCATCCGTCCCTATGTGTTGCCTGTGATCCTATTTATTGATCGTGATCTGTATATTTTTTCTACATGTGTCTGTTTGTTTGTCTACATTCCATAAATAATTGTTACAGTATGGGACCTCAAATCCGGAACGCTCGGGGCCGCGATCTTTCCGGATTTCGGAGTTTTTCGGACTTTGGGCCCTCATTCAAAAAACCTTGTAAATACCATCAGAGCCCATATAATTTGCTCTGGAACTATTTAATAGTATTTAGATCATTTATAGCACTTTTATTATTGTATACAGTCGAACCTCGTTAATTCAAACACGCTTAAAACGAATTACTGCTAAGACGAACTACATTTGCGATCCCCGTCCTAATGTATTAACAAATAACGCTAATTTCTTTGTTTAAAACGAACACGCCTAACTCGAAGTTTCGGATAAATCACACTCTTATTTGTGGTCCCTACGTTCGAACTTCAATTCAATACGAAAAAACGTAATCATTTTTCACCTTACCAAACCGCGATAAAAAAAAAAAAAGAATAATTCATCACAATGTCTAACCGATTTAAATTCCGATGAAGACTTCTGGAGAAATTGTTCAAAAAAGAGTAAAAAACAATGTGTTATAACTGAGTATTTTAAAAAACAATACGGTATTTTTGATACGATAATTTTACTACGATAATTTTGAAGGATTTTCTCTTGATATGTAATTTCAGTTAATAAACGTTCAAAGTTATTGAATTTTTAATTTTAAAACTTTTTATTTGAGAACCAGAAATTGTTTTTTTTTCTTATGACAAATTCAAAATCTATTGCATTGATTTATATATGCATTAGGGACTTAAATCGAGCATTGTGTACTGGAAAATAGCGTGAAATTCCTCTTTTGCTATCTAAAAAAATGGATTTCATTGTTTTTCGGATAAAACGAACTACGGTTAAAACGAATTTATTTTAAAAGACCTTTCAGGTTCGTTTTAACGAGGTTCGACTGTATACTCTCCTATAAGTCGTGAAATTTAGCACAAAAAACGAAGTTGGAGTAGGCTTACAATTCGAGGCAAGAGCATCGAAACCATCTAGACTTTTCTCGATGTTATTTTAACCTTTAATTAAACAATAAAAGAGAAGAATTCTGTCAAATTTTGATATGATTTTATATTCTCTAGCCACTAAATTGCAGTAAAAGATAAGACTATCGGGAAAATGCAAGAAACGCGGATTTTCAATTTTGCGAATGTTCTGTATTGCGCAAAAATTAGAGCTCATTTAAAAAAATAAATGCAAGAAAACTACGAGAAATTTTTAAAAAGGCAAATATAATGATATTAACTCGCAATTAAAGCAACAATTAAGAAAAACAAATTGCAAAAACAAACTCTTTTCAGAAAATCGCGATTTTTTTTTTTTTTTTTTGAAAACAGCACATTTCCGATCTTAAACATGTTCATTACATTTTATTTTCCTTCTCTTTAAAATGCCTATTTCCAAACAAACGATGCAAAACATTTCCCGATTTTTTTTTCAAAGAAACAATTAATAAAAACTCCTAACCGCAAAAACGAACCCTTTTCAGAAAATCGCGATTTTTTTTTTTTTTTGAAAACAGCACATTTCCGATCTTAAACATGTTCATTACATTTTATTTTCCTTTTTTTTTAAATTCCTATTTCCAAAAAAACGATGCAAAACATTTCCCGATTTTTTTTTCAAAGAAACAATTAATAAAAACTCCCTAACCGCAAAAACGAACCCTTTTCAGAAAATCGCGAAATAATTTTTTTTGAAAGCAGCACATTTCCGATGTTAAATATGTTTATTACACTTTATTTTCCTTTTCTTTAAAACGCCTATATCCAAAAAATAAACTGCAAAACATTTTCCCAATTTTTTTTTTTTTTTTTTTCCGAAAAAGTTCCGGATTTTGGGTTTTCCGGATTTCGGGATTCCGAAATTGGGGTCCCATACTGTATATATACATATATCTATATATATATATATATATATATATATATAATACAATTGTGAAAGACCTTGGGTAATTGAGAGTTTATTGTATATATATCACCTTAGTACTACAATTGTTTTGCTCTTTCCTTTAATTGCTGTTGGTTTTTTTAGGCTTAGCTAGTTTCTACTCTGTTGTAATGGTTGTAATTTCTTGGGCCTCGGATTGTGTAGACTGTAAAAATGAGATAGTATTTAAACAGCATCGTGTGTAAGTATTAACTTTGCATTTTGATGTGCCATATAATTAATTATTATATTAAAAAAAAAAAAAAACAAATCTTTTACATACAGATAAAAGTTGTGTATGGTTTTCTTTTTTTACAAGTAATAGTCCATTTCATCTCAGGGGTAATGTTGGTTAGGTATCAAGGCTCATTTGTTCAACCATATATTATTTTGAGCTGCTAATGCATTTAACTAATAATAAGGTTAGCAAGCATTGAATAAGTCAATTTGCTCTGAAAATTTACCTGTCAATTTGGAAAAACAATTCTATCGGTTTTTCAAAACTGAGGAAGGCTACATAATTTAAGAACTGTAGGGATTGTTTGAGACTTCTGTCAATCCAGGAGAAATCAAGGATGTTATCCTGAAAGATTAAAGTACCCTTCAAATTATGGTGTGTAGGCAAATAGTTTTGTGTTGCAAAGTTCCAGCTATTGTGCAGAATAATGACATGTAAGTTTTTTGTTATTACTGTGTAGTTTTTCCATTTTAAAATTATTTCACAAAAAAATTCCCTCATTTTACAATTCCTGTGTGAAACACTCAAATTAGTCAGATTTTGTCCAAAATAAAAAGCAATTTTACAGTATCGATTATTATAATTGCTCATGAAATATTTTAGCTTGACGCATCTTTAAAAACACATTTTCGCAGAACAAAGACTAAAATAATGAATTAAACTGATTTGACTTCTAAAATTATTCTTTTTAATGATACCTAAAAAAAGATCACCAATTTGATGATAGAAAACAAAAAATTTTAAGAAATAAATGAAACATTTTTTTAATGGCTATTCTCATCCTGCAGCAATTTTCTACTGTAGACTTATCATTTAATATATTTATTTGCAATCAAGGCAGCTGAAAGGAGAGGATAGCAGGGCACAAAATGCGCATAGCCCACCCCATAAGGGTATGGCTAAGTGAATGACAAATTACTGTGGATGGGGTGTTGTTTTTGTGCAGATGTTTGGGTGACGGATGTATATGCAAATATTGTGCCTGGGTGCCCTGTTAAGCTCTCAGCAGCACTGTTTGCAAATCTTTTTTTGAGAGTTAAATATGCTTTTTTAAAGAAATATTTTTTAAAAACTGGTTGTAGTAAACGCTATGCGATTATTTTTATAGTTGTAACATTTAATCAGTTGTCTTATGCTTACTCCTACTCTATTGTGGTTCTTTACAGTCATGATAATGTGAATAATTTTATTTATATAATAGAAAAATATTCTTTTAGTAAAAATAAGATCTCGTTAATTTAAGGATTATGGTAATATAACATTTCATCCTGTTTTCACTATGTAATAGAGCATATGTGCTTGAATAGTAAAAATCACATTAAATATATTTTATGTTCTGTCTGTTAGAGTTTATTGTCTGCATTTCATATCTTTTAGGATACATACTGTTCTTCTTTTGATTGAAAGTCTTCTTTTTGGAATATTTGTGGTTGCAATAATGTGTGATCAGGTAGATATCTTCTGTATATTTTTATCAGCTGGCAAAGTATTATAGTTGTAATATTGTAAATTCACTAATGTCCTTTTATTAGAATAGTTGTCTTTTTTGTATATTAATCAAATTTGGTTATCTGATATATGAAACATTTTCCAAAAACCACAAAAATTCTTTAATTTTTTGAATTGAATCAAGAAGTTATTTTTTTATTCCATCGCCAAAGTTAAAAATTTTTGTCTTAGTCATGATAAAATGTTGTCATAATTTTGTATGTTCTAGACAGATTGTGTCTATAAGTTTCAGGGACTACGGTAAAACTCCTCATAAGAGACACTCCTCAAATGTGGACTCTCCTTTTAGTCGGACATAGTTAAATGAAGAAAAAAAAGTTTAATAATTTCAAATTACTTTCTCTTTTTAGTGAACAATGCAATGCAATGTAAGTGCAAAAACAGAAAAGTTCTTAAGGGTAAAAGATTCTATTTCAATGGTAAAAAATTAAAATCCATGACGTTTTTGTAACAATGACATACTTTGTTGAGGAACAACTCAGAAAGAAAGCTTGCACACTTTAGTCTTTTACAATGGTGTGTACTCGTTAGGATCAAAGCAGATCAGGTTGACAAAAATCTGTATAACTGACAACTTTAGAAAATGGATAGGTAATGTGTTTTTTAGATTAGAGTCCCTTCACATTTTTTAATTCTAAAGACCAGCAGTTGCAGTGATGCATATTTTGGCATTTTTTTAATTACAACTGGCGTGTTTAGAAATTACTTTTGTAACTTTTTAAAAGTTTTATTGTTTACAATATTATCTGTGGGTGGGTTCTAAAAGGGCCAATGCAATTTTTTGATGTTTTGGGTTATTAACAGCAAAATGTATTAATCGGTTCTTTTAGTTCTAAAATGGTGTGTGTCAAATAACAGACAGTTTTTAAAAACTTTAATGTACTTTTTTAAAATGTTTACTATCTTTGAATGTTTTTTCTTCCAACTGACCTTTATATGTTTAGCATAAAGTTATTTAGAAATACACAAAGAAATTATTACATGTAATGCATACATTGTATACAGTACTTATTTTTTTTTTTTTTAAATATTGTGTTAGGCAAAAGAAACTCTTGAGAATCTTCTGATTCATAGAAGACATCCTTTTTCCTGCAGCCATTAATGTCCATTAATCTTTTTAAATGTAGTAGTTGCTATTTAGTTAAATTAATAGCTGTTTCTTGTACAGCCTTTTCATTGTTTCTTATTTCACTTTGATGGATGGGTTTTAAAAGGGAAGTTACATTTGATGGGGAAAAAAATCAATTTGAACATTATATTTTTGGAGGGGGGGGGGGGCATTGTTTCTGAGAGCATCAGGGACAAAGGAAGCAGTTTTGGCTCCCCTTCAAAGAATTTAAAGATAAAAATGGATTTTTGAGGGGGTTTTTTCTGCAAAAGGCAGTAAAAAAAAAACTGGTATAATTAGGACAACTTTATTGAGATAGTTAATTGATTTTCTACTGCATTGCCAGTGGTATAAACATCACACTATATCGGTTTACTTGCTATTTTATGTTAAATTTTCAGCATTTATAAAGCCTATTAATGCAGTAGGCTATTTTTTCAGAAAAGGTATTATCATCACGGTTTCAGTTCAAGTAAGACTGTTTTATGGGAAAACCTATTAAAAAGTATTCCTTAGATTAAAACCTAAAGCCTTCTAGATTCTGAACCTCAAAGACTAAAAAATAATGTGAAGTGGGGCGGGGGGGGGGGGGGGGGGGCTTATTTTACCATGTTTTCTATCAATAAGTAGTCAGTCAGTTAATTTAATTTTGTAATACCTTTCTTTGCTGTTTCTGTTTAGTTTCAAGCTATATTATCTGATGAAACTGCTATTGAACAGTTACAGAAAAAAGGACCTCACCGACCAAGGAAACCTAAGATGGCATTATTGAGTGAAGTGTTTGGTAGAGGTAATGCACATTTTCTTAAAACATTTTAATGTAGTTGACTATTAGCAAATAAGTTAGAAAAAAAAGAACGAAGAAAGAAAAAAAATTATTGTAGTATTTCAAATCATATGATCAAAATTTGTTAGCATGACTATGACTACTCTGAAAAGATAAATAGTACAGCAATTTCAAAGCAGACAGACAAATAATTACTTTTAGATTATCATTTTGGGATGCTTGGGTTAATTTAGCTATACAATGTCTATTCATTTATTGTTTTGTGGATACAAGGGAACGCAAACAATTATATACACACCTTAAGGGCCATTCATAAATGATGTCATGTTTTTTCCCCATATATTTAACTGGATTAATTAGGACAACTTTATTGAGATAGTTAATTGGTTTTCTACTGTATTGCCAGTGATATAAACATCACACTATATCGGTTAGGTATCTGCCCCCTTTGTCACACTTCAGCGGACCCCCTCCCCCCTTTGTCACATGTCACGCTATGTTGCATAATGCATGATGTCAGACTCCTTGTTACCCCCTTCCCTCCCCTTGTTACAATTTCATGAACCCCCCTCCCTCCTCGAAGCGTGACATCATTTATGAATGATCCCATATACACACAAAGGTTTAAATTAAATACAAATTTCTGCTATGTTTTACTATACGGTACAATTGTGCATGACTTAAAAGACAATATATTATAGCATATTAATTGTAAAAAGAATATTTTCAGCACAAATTGCCATAGGCTGAATCATAGCTTATTATTCGGCCAGGCCAAAGCTTCGGCGAAGAGGCTGATGCTTCGTTCCATCTGTAACGACTACAATGCATCTACTTGCACTGTCTGCGTTTTTCATATCAAATGTCTCTGTTATAATTAGTAGTGGTAGAATTAATTAAGGGCGATTCCAAGCCAATGCTACCTTCTTTTGAGCCACTCAAAATTCAGCAGGTCATGCAGCCTGTAGATTCCAGATCGAGTAGCGCTGGTTTATAGTACATAGGCTATTGCTGTTTTATTTCAGTATGGTGATTATTTATATATTATTGTTATCCCTATTTAAAATATGATCTGGATCAGGGCATATTTCATTTAACAACTATATATTGTGATGAATAATTGCATTTAGTTAGACATAAGTAATAGAAATGGCTGAAAAGTCATATGGTCCAATGTAGAACATTAAATCTTCTCAAAAATCAAAATTAATATTGTGCACAAAATTGGTACACACACACACACAGAAAAAACATTAAATTATAAAGTATTAATTATTGTGAAATGGGAAATGCATTAATCAAAATAGAAAATATATAAGAATTTTGTATTGTGATTGAATATCTTTTTATCCTTCAGAGCAGTGCATCAATATGCTTTATCATTTAGGTTCTCCTTTACTATGGATCTTTCCTTGTAAAAGTGCTCCTAGAAACATAGAAAGTCTTGCATCATATGAAGTTTAATTTTGTGACTGGCAGATTTTATTTGGTAACAAAAATAATATGACTACAAATTTACTTGTGACGCATGCTGTGTTTAACTTGACTTGCTGTTGCTTGATTTTGTAATTTATCGTGCTGCATGCTAGGCATTTTGTAGTGCATTTGATCATATTCTGGTTTATGTATTTCCAAACATTTGTCTTCCTTTATTATCTAGAGATTTTAAGGAAATTAATTCAGCTTAAAAATGTATAGTGCTGCTCTCAGACTGGGAAAATGGACTGCATGTTTCTAAAGTTGGAATTGATATTCTTTTGTGCTGTTATGGTATCATTATATCAACTTTCTTATGCAAAAAAATTTGAATTTGTTGTGATGCATAACATAAAGAAAGAAAGAAAAATGTTAAAGGAAATGTGAAATAATTTCCATTTACATGCTCTAGTATTTTAGTTTTCATTACAAGCTCAAAAATGCATTGTGACCTCCTTAACCTGTAATGAGAAGGTGAAGGAAAAAATCTTCGTGAATGAATGGATTTTCATGGGGGAAAAATCTCCCTTTTTATTAAAGAATCAATATTTCGTAGATTTTTAAAATAAACATACTCCCTCCCTTTACCAAAATCAAAAATTTGAATTGTTTGATATCTATTTGTAAAGCATTTTCAAATACACTAATCAATCATATCATTTAATATATTTTGGTAATTAAATAAATTAATTGATATGGTTTATATATTAATTACCAAAACTAAATGTAGCTAAAAATGTAAAACAAACCATATGATTTTGTGATGTATAACCAGGGATCGTGCCAGAGGACCCTTCACAAAATTCCCAGCTTCCAAATTGTACTTTTCATACCATTATTTATTATAAAAGCGGCAAATAATAATAAAAATGTGGATCACTATATGTGTAAATTTTTAATTTTCACAAAATTATTGATCTTCCACAAAAATCTCCTTAAAATTCACAAAAAAACGGACCCTGTTACAAAATGCTGGATCGACCCCTGATAAAGAAATAAGCTTTTTTCTCATGGCTTGAGTGGTTGTAAATGAAATGCAAAGGTACTATGGTCATTTATTCATGTGGAAATTTATAAATACTTTAGTTATAGTTTTATCAAATATTACTCCAAGTGGCACACATATTGATAGAAAAAGTGAAAATGTTCAAAACTTGAGAAATATATATTTATTACAAAATAATTGCCAAATGGCTACACTGTGAACTTTGCTATAATGTAGTGCATTTGGCATTACTTCAAGTGAAAACGTTTGTAACAATTATTATTCTTATTGAATTACCTACCATTCCACATTTTTTGTATTTCCTATGTGTAAAGCCAGATGGTATGCAACACCTCACAGCTGGCAATCCCAACAAGCCATTCAAGCTAAGGTTAAACAACAAAACAAAAATCAATGATGCATCAAAGTTGTACAGCAAATACAAACAACTTTGAATAGAGTGGTGCCAAGCATCTAAACGTTGAGTAATTTTGCATTACTGTAACATCCTATAATCCTATAGTAGAGCCTAGAGATGCATTTGTTAGCAAACAGTAACATTATGTATTTATAGGTTAAAAAGTTTTATTTATTATTTTCTTATTTAAGAAAATAATCATGCATGCTAATTTCTTCTCAAGTAGAAGACTATTTGAAAGAATACACTGATCTTTCAGTCACAGTTGTGAGATGAATTCAGTGGTGGTTGTTATTTTGAGCCATCACTAATAGTTTGTATAATTTCAATTTTGTATTTTCTAACTCTTTCTGGTCTTTTCAAGTAATTGATTTCACTATTTAATGCAACTTAAAGCGACGTTTACGTTTTATTCGCAAACTGGTATGATGAAAATGCTTGGCATGATTCGCTTTGAGTTACTTCAGTTGGGCTAAGGTCATAGTCAGAAATTTTTTTCGGGGGGGGGGGGGGGGGGGGGTGACTTTGAAACACTAGTGTAGGGGAAAGTTTCAGGGAAGAATATATGCTACATTACGAAAATTTTTGGGATTTCAGGGATATGGCCTTGAGTTGGGCCCACTTCTTTTGGACCACTTTCTATGAAGACTGATTTAGTCTTCAGCCTATTAATTTAAAGCTGCATTATATTCCTGTGTTTGCTTTAATTAGAATAATGATTTTTTTTTTTTTCACAATGAACTAAATTTCTAATCAATGGCAGATACAACAATCACACAAATCTGCTTTTTTATCCTTTCTAAGGCTGTAGGAAATATACTTCCACCAAATTCCCCAATTTATAAATGTTTTTTTAGCAAGCTATTTTTAAACCCCTCTGCTTATCAGAAACTTGTAAAGACCGTGAGCAGTACAGTTATCAAGTGCATCAATTTTTAAGGGAAAGTAGCATACTCCTTCCTAATGGGGGGGGGGGGGATCAAGTTCACCTTATTTAATAACCTACATGAATTTCTTTTTTATGAAACTGTTCCAAATCCAAAAAGATATTTCAATACACTACTGCCAGAGGGGGGGGGGGGGGCATCCTATTATAGGGTTTGCCTTTTATATTGAAATGTACAAGCATATAATATATTGATGCTGAATGTGAAACATTTGTTAGTGTATACTTGCAAGTTTTTAATTTAAGATTTAAATGAAGGAAAACTCCTGAAAAATCATAACTCAATGTAAAAGCAGATGAAGGTTTTAATTGAGCAAAGAACTTTTCAGATTGTAGAAAATAATTTGATCCATTTACAAGTTTTTAAGCCATTTTTATTTCATCATGCACATGTAAAATATTTTTTATGAAAATAATTTAGATTAGTATATTGATGCTTTTAGCATTTGAATTGATTTTTTATTTCGTGCATATATATTTATTTTCATTAGTACATTTCTGTACATGTAATTTATTATGACTATTTCTTTTTGTATTCTTGCAAATTGTTTGAATGTGGTTCAATTATTCCACTGCATCCAGAGAATAAGAACAGGGAAAACTAATTTCTTACTTCATTGTGCTGTGAACTTTTGTTAAAATGAGAAAGTATTGCTTTTTCATTTTGAAATTCCTGTTGAAAAATATGCAGGGAAAAAGTAAATAAAACATGTGTTCAATATTTAATTAATAGATTCTTAATATGATTAATAATTAAAACATTATGCAAAAAGGAAGCAGTGAGATTGGAAGGAATAGTAGATGAAAGTGTACAATATATTTTTACCAATGTTTTAATGGTAAAAAAAAAAAAAAAGAACCAAATTAATTATTGAGAGGGGTGGAGCAATCTTTTCCAACAATTTTGGTTCTACAAATCTTCATAAGAAGAAATTGTCACATATGAAAATGCTTCCTTTCCCTTTTAGTGCGAAGAATTAAATTATTGAAATAGTGAAACAAAATGACTTGTTAAAATTTCAGAACATTTTAAAAATATTTCTTTTACTTATTTTCTATGTTAGAAATAAAGTATTTTTTACTCTTTTACAAAACATAAGGAAGGAAAGCAATAGGAAATGTAATATCTTCTCCTCCACCCCCCGCCTTATTTTTGCAATCTGAAAAATACCTTCATTAAAAAAAATCTCAGCCCTTCCCCTACTTAAAACATGAAAGCATGTATGAATAGTGTCTTTGTATGATTGAACTTAGCTTATTATGCTGATATTGTGATTAAAATATCAGTTGGAAGTGAGTAACCATGACCTTTCAAATAAAAAAATACATATAACACTGAGATATTGCGGTGTCAATTTTCAATATTTAAGAAACTCATAACAGAGAGAATGTAATGTTAATTTGGCACAAAGTAAAGTTTAGTATTTAATCAATAGCCCTAAGGCTACGTGCTAACAGGGTAAAGGAGTGAAGTAGAAAAGTATTTAATCAATGTCCATGAATTTGAATTTGTATCCAGCAAAATAAATGCAGGAACACAGAAATGTGGTAACTTACCGTATATATACGAATATAAGCCGAAAGTGCATTATTCCTTCAAAAATGTACCAAAAATTCAAAACTCGTATATAAGCCGAGATAAAAATTTGAAGGAAAAAAAATTACAGTTCAAAGAAAATTGCCAAAATTGGCGAAACTTTCGCTAAGCAGGCAACACAGATCAAATATTTTCCAATCAAGACGTTGTGAAAGTGAGAAGTTTGGCGCCAACGGCGACAAATTGATCTCTGGTAATCCTGTCTGAGGCAAGCGCCGACCGCTGAGTGACCGAGCACATGGCACTCGGGCATTCATTGCTTTTTGACCCTGCGTTTGCTAGTTTGTTTTACTTTTTTTTGATAGTTTTTATTCAATTATTTCCTAGTTCTATTAGAAGGATGAGTGGGAATTGAAAGGCATACAAAGCTAGTCGCAAGCGTATTATAGTCGGGAGCAAATTTCACCATTTTGTTTCAGCGATGATTTTACAAAAACCAGCTAAATAAAATATATGTATATTCTTTTAAATAAAACTCTACTTATTTTAAGTTAATTATTTCCTTAATGTAGGAGACTTAAATTATGTAATTGGAGCTCTATATTAATCGATATTTCACGATATATAGACAGACTTTTTTTTTTTAGATTGTCGGACATGTATATAAGCCGACCCCCCCCCCCCCCCCCCCCCCCGATCTAGCTTTCAAAAAAGGTCCAAAAATTCTCGGCTTATACACGGAAATATACGGTAATAGTTTGAAACCTGCTCAATTTGTTTTTTTCTTAGCATTAGAAAATAAATTTTATAAGTAACTCTGTAAAATGTTTGCCATTTAAAACACAATAAATCTAATAAAACATCAGTTAAAAATTAGAACTCGAGGCAGCTGTTACAGGTGCTATTAGGTTATTCTAGAAACAAAACAGGGCTTGGGTTGTCTGGTGCTCTAATTTACTGAATATTTCTTGAATCATTTTGCAAAGACTTTAAAAATTCTTCTAAATTGTTAACAATGTTCATTTATTTGAATGACAACGCATATGCAACTAGAAAAATAAAATACTTTCAACAGAAAGAACAAAGTATATAATAATGCAAAGTAAATCTAAAGAAAGCATAAAAAGGTCATAACTAATTCCATAAAAACAAATCAGCACATAGTAAAACCTTCATTGGAGTATTATTGGTTTTGCCACTTTACGTGAAAAATAAAATTAAAAAAAAAAACTAACCAACTAACCTAAATAAAATTTAAAGTCTTAAACAATGTCTGAATCAAATTTAATATGCTTATCATTCTCAACGCTTCACTATCAGGCCAAAAGAATATACTTGCTATTTTGTCCTCTAGATTTATTTTCTAACATCTTTCTTTTTTTTGTCATTATGACACAAAATTTGATTATTTTGTTAGTATAGCAAAGATGCATACAGTTTTTAATTCAAGAAACTAAGTGCTTGATAATAAAATCTCAATGTATGTTTTTAAAATTTTCAGTGAAATATGTACATATTTGAATTAAATAAGAATACACACTTGAAATAATATTTCTTAAGTAGCTGAAAGCTGTTCACTCATATATGAGTGTCAATCGATCCAAAATCAGGAGTTTCATTTTTTTATTACTCGTTTTGTATGTTGTCTAGAAACTATATTTACCATAATCAGTAACACCTATTTCATGTTATCAGGTTAAAATGTTATATAATTTTCTACTTGTTACAAACTTGAAAAGTTTTAGTAAAAAATTTGAAAATGAACTTGGATTCCCTTTTTTCTTACGAACTTATATCTAAGGGAAATAGTAGCTATCAGAACATTTTATATATTGTAGTTTGGCTCTTGCAACTGAAACTCCAATGGATGATGGAGTAATCATTCCATTTGTTGAAATAGAGCCGAGGAAAACAGGTTTGCCTCACTGGTAATACTTTGATGGTTATTGGCTGAGTGCCAATATAAGAATTAATTTATTTTGACAGTTTACTCTTCCCTAGAAAAAATGACTTCTCTCAGAGCCATACTTTATGTAATAAAACCAGTTCTTATAAACACTTTTGGGTTTGTTTCCATTAATTATGCAATTACATGAATAATAAAGTTTTTAAAATGTATTTTAAACTGTTATAAGCTCAATTATCATTTTATTTTAAGGAAAATAAAATTAAACCAATGAATTTATCATTCAAACAAATTTTTACAATTGATTTGCAATAAATTCCGGATTTCATTCCATGTGTGGGAAATTGAAAACTGCTCAAGAGTATATTCAGTCTTGTTTATGTTTTAACTTAATTTATGTTAATGCATAAATACTTTTTTGTTACTTTTTATATTTGCATTGCAGTTTTATTTCTAATATAATGTTCTAATTTTTGTTTTAGTCTTTCTTTATTCTTCTTATAAAATGTATTTTATGAAGCATAACAAAATACTTAAAATGTTTCATTATATATGATTCATTTTCACCCTGAATACACATTATTTTAAACATTATTGTATGTGATGGGTTACAAACAGTATGAAATCAAATGAAAAAAAAAAAAAAAAACCCTTTTGTTCTGTTTGATACAGCTGAAATTATTTTCTGTTCAGATTAAAATAAATTTAATACTATCTCCATATAGTATTCTTGAAAATTTCAGTTTTATAAAAACAGAATTTTAACAAAAATGCTACATTGTCTTACATGTTGATTTTCTATATCACATGAATGTATTAAACACTGAATTTAATTCTAAGCTTAAATTATTTATTTCCAAGCCCTATAATAGGTCTCCCTTCGTCTATGCTGATTTATTTATTTAGAAGCATTCATAACAAAACAAATTAACTTTTTCAGGGGCGGATTAAACTGTTGTCGGACTCGGCGGCCCCAAGTTCATTAGGGGCGTTTTTCTCATTTCAAATTTTGTTTCTTCCCCTTTGTCATTGTAGCGTTCCATAGGAGGCTTCGCGACATATTATACCCCATGCAAATTAAATTTTAGTCTTAACTAACTTCAAAAGTTACTATTAAAGACAACGGGATGAGGGGGCTCCTAGTATTGTTAATCCGCTCCTGAAAAATTGTTAATCCCCGTTGTGTATATCAACATTTTAAATCACTTTACTTTCTGCATTTCAAGTGCAATAATATTAGATTCATTTTTATGTATGTTTTTATATAAATTCATTATGTTTAAAATTAAATGATTTAACTTCTTAAGCAAGCTTTGTTTGAAATTTTAGAATTGTGTATATTTTATTTTGGATACATTTTAATTTACTACTTCATTATTGTGATATTTTTATTCTAATAAAATAAAAGACTACATTGTTTCCAGTTTTATTCTTTAAAATAATAACATAAACTCATACTTCAAAGTTTTATACATAATTATGTACAAATGTTTTTCCAGTTTTTTGAATTAACTACATGTTCTAACGATCTATTTCACCAAACACAACATCAAGGGTACCTGGAAATATAAAAAAGTATTAATTAAAAATTCAGTTTCAAATATTGATTCTTGTTCATATAAAGCTCACATATTATCTTTAAAAATATACAAAATACATTTGCTTCAAATAAAAATAACTAGTAAGTGAAATACTAGGAGTTTACATGGCGGATTAAAAACAACAATAAATCGAAGTCAAATAAATTGAGAAAGTATTATGTATTTCTGTTCTTAAAAATAATATTTTCATTAAATATTTTATTGAACAAGATATAAACGCTGAAGTGTTGAGACGGAAATATTTAAAATTTTCTGATATATAAAACTTGGACATGTTTTTATCAATTTACTGGTAAATGTTTAGTAAAAAATTTTTTGTAGATGTAAATATTTCTTAATGTGAAATCACAGTATTGGAATCCTAACTTTCTTCATTAATTCATCACTAAAAGCAATAAATTAAGTAAAAATAAATCTCATTGAGCTCAATGCAGCCAATCATATAAATGTAAAATGTTAATGCAAATCATTTTGGAATTTTATTTAAAAAGCACAAGAAATAATGCTGACCAGTTTATTTTAAACTTATGCAGTATTTTCAATTTTTTTCCAGATAATATTTTACAGGAAAATAGAGGCTATAAACATTTTCAGAACTATGGTGAGAAATTCAATTCACTCTAAATTTAATGATAAACAAATGGGCCAGTTGAAATCCCACATTATGAAGAGAAAAACTAACTCAATTATACAAAACTATCATAAAAACAGTTAATTTATACTTCAAACATAGCCATTGATAGTAAGAGATGAGAGCTTTAGTGGTTTTGGAAGGGAGAGTACAAAGAAAGAACTTCATTGGTGCTCTTATAAGGAAATCTAGAGAAGGAGGCATAACTTTGAATTACAGAAACTTTGTAAAAATGAAGAGATAGTAAAATTTATAAAACTAAATGAAGAAATGGGCGTCATCTTTTGAGAAAGGGATGCATAGAAAACTAGACTTTTTTTTTTTTTTTACCCTCCAGGTCCTTGAAAGTTGGAAATTGAGAGATTCATGGATGTAAAGAAGGTGCTCTGGGAAACGTTAGGGGCACGGTTTTCAAACCGGGTTTAGCTGTTGTGACATGATGATGAGTCTAGCAACTGTATCTTGAACACATCAAACATTGTTCATAATATATATCTATCTATCATGACATTGCTAATCTCGAAAACTACCCATCGGATTTCGCTGAAAATTTCAGTTTGACTGCATTAGCACGGAGCAGGTTTATAGACCTGTTAGAAAAAAATTTGAAAGGTAGTTCTTTTTTAATTCCAATTTTAAGCAAAATTTTCACATTAATTCCCCAATGAAGGGGTGAACATTAAATATAATATATCAATCAAAAGCACCGATTTATCTGCACAAGATGTAATTTGTTCGAAGTTTTTAAGTCAATCAGCACACAAGTTATAAGCTTTTTAGTTCAATTTCTTCAGGCTTACTTCAACCCAAATTATTAACTAGCAGTTTCCTCAACCTTGTATGAATAGTGTTAGTTTCATTTCATTATAAGACTTACTTTTCAAAATAGTGAGTCATCAGTTCAATTTTCAGGGGGGGGGGGGGAATTAATATGATATTGTAATGATTACAAACTAGTAGTCAATCCCTGCCCATTGTCAGAACACATTCCAGATAAAAAATAACACAACAAATGACACCAAGCTACATTTTTTTAGTTTTAATTACCCTTTGGCATCAAACCTGTCCCTACTAACAGAATTATTCCCAAGTTTTTACATTACATGATCGATTTTAATTTACTAGTATTTCTGCAACTTCAGAGATACCTTCTTAACTGATCCTTTTACATATAAAACAACTTTTTCAAGTGTTGACAATATCTAATGTTTATTTATAAATAAGCAGACAACACTTTCAAACTCTATAGTCTGTGCCGCAGGTGACGTTTCTTATAATTTTAGCTACAACAGCGCCACTGGCGAAATTTTTCAAATTCAGCATGGGCAATGCAGTGCAGGTATTGCTAGTGTATATATATATAGGTTCAAATAAAAACAGACAACAACAATGCACCATGTTTCTGTTGATATTTCTTAACTAGTTTGAAAGAAAAACTTATTTTACATTCATTTAATTTTTCCACAAGCAAATTTTGTTGTAATTGCAGCATTTTTTTAAAAATAAAAGCAATTTTACTTCAACTAATAACAACAATACATATATAATTGCACTATTAAAAATCTTGTAAAATATAATAATTATTTTAAAAAAATAACATTACCAATTATAGCCACTATATCTGCTAGCATGTGACGTTTGCCAATGTGATCTAAGCCAGCCTAACAAAATAAAATAAAAATTAATTTTCTGAAAAAAAAAATTAAATTTATTTTTGCATTTTAAAAATATTACATACCAAATGAGCAAATCCTGGAGCTTTGATTTTACAACGATATGGTCGACTACTTCCATCGGATACTAAATAAACTCCAAACTCGCCCTAAAATGAAAAAAAGCTGTTATATATAGATAATTGCCTGAAGCATTTTTGGAATGCTTCATGCAATTTTAAAATGTACAAAAAGAATTTTATGCCTATAAAATGTTTTAATGCGCAAAATGACTAAATATTCAATTTATTAAAGAATGAGTTTAATATGTACACATATCAGCCAAGGCAAAAATTTACTTCTTCAAATTTAGTAAAAACAAAGAGTTGTCACTTTTTCTGGATAATTGTTTTTATTTATAGTAATGTATGACATGAAGTTCAACATGAAAAATTATTGCAATTGGTTACTCATCATCTACATTATCTAAATTACTGACCTTGGGAGCTTCAATAGCTGTATAAGTTGCTCCTGGAGGTACAGGATAGCCTTGCGTAAAAATTTTGAAATGATGTATTAAAGCTTCCATGGAAGTCTAAAGTTAGAAAACAATTTCCAATGTTAATTTATACACATACAGTCTGAAAGTTCATATGGATAAGATTTTATAATTATATACAGCACTCACAGAAAACTTTAAATCGTTAAAAACGTAAATATTGCATCATTTTCTTTCGAAAATAAAAATACAGCTAAGCTTTTATGCCCATATCATACACATTAGGCTGGGCAGAAATCTTCTTCTATATTTAATAACATGTGAAAAAAAATGCCATTCATGCCTCATAGCAAAGTGCTCATAAAAAATTTAAAGTTTGTAGGATAGTTTCTTGATTTGCTACAAATGTGTAGGAATTTTGCCCAAATGCTTGTTTTTAACAAAGTTTGAACAATAATAATTAGTAAAAAACTCTAAATCAAAATCCTTTAGTACATTGCTAGTAAATAGAAAATCATTACGCTATTTTTTCTTAAAACAGCCATTTTTAAAAATATGTATTTTTCATAAAAAAATAAAGCAAACAATCAAGTGCTAACTGTATTTCAATTTCATACTTTTCCAAAAAAAAAAAAAAAAAACCTCTATCAGTAATTCATTAATAACTAAAACCACAGTTCATAAATAATAAAAATAAAAAAGAAGAATAATTTAAAAAAATCATTAAAATAAAAAAATTAAATAAGCCATTTGAACATAGCAAGTTAACTTGCAACATTCATAATAGAGATTTTTGCAGCATGTAAATGGACTTAACTCTGAAGAACAGCAAGCATTTTTTTTGCGATATTGACCGACATTCTTCCAAAAAAGTGGATGTTATGAATATAAGTTAAAATTGTGAAAATTCAATTTAAATAAGAGTTGATCCTTGAATGTTCAATAATATTATTCTGCTCTTCAAAGAAAATCAATTTTTTTTTCTGCATTTATTCTATTGCTAACTGGTTTAAATAACAGCAGGGAGCATCAAAGAGGTTTAGTTATTTTAAATAAATATCAATTCTTTTAACTTATTGATTTGTCGCTGATTCAACAATACAAATTTACAAGAGATCTTTCATGATACAAATTTTAATATAGAGATCGTTGGTTGAAAGGAGTGCATGTAAATATTTGTAAAATTGCGTGAACTGTTACAAAATCATGCTTTCTTTGGTAGAAAACACTTTAGGTCTTTTTATAGAATGTGATAGGAGGAATCTGGAGAGAAAATAAAAGGGGAAAGCTAGTATTACGCTGACAGTTTTTTTGGAAAAGTGAAAAGAATAGCACTGCAAAACATTCACTGATTTACTTATTCTTGGCAATAAATGGAGCAGTGCTAACAAAAGAGTACCTGAAAATGAAAGGAGTTCCCTGACTTTTTGAGAACATGCAGAGATTTGTGAGTTTCTTTGACTTTTTTAAAATTTTTTGTTAATATTATTTCTTCCTGACAATTCCAGGTTTTCCATATTTTTCAGGTACAGAAAAAATAAAATCCCATCTTAATGCACAAGAAGTGGGCACAATTACATCTAACGATACAATTGCTCTTCCCTTAATCTGAAAGTGGCTTTTCAACCATACCATAGTAAAAAAAAAAGGGGGGGGGGGAGCAACTCTTTTGCCATTAAAATAAATAGCACAGTAGCAGAAATGTTGATACACATATCAATAATTCACATTGCAGTAAATAAATATTTGAAGAAGCAAATTATTTTCAATTTGCTTTATTATCTAAAGAAATAGATCCATAAACTAAAACCTTTGGGGATTTCATTTATTATATTTATAGGACACTTGATTTTTTTAAAGTGCAGTGTAGAGGAAACAAATGCTAAGGTGTGCATTTATTACTCAAAAAAAACTCAATAAATATTCGCAGAAAAGTTTTAGGGCGGGTGAGGGTGGGGAGCGACACAAAATTAGATGTGATTATGACAAAGCAAAAAAGAGATAAATAACCTTCATTTCGCTTCTTTTGGGTGGAACAACTTTATGATCATCTACTTTAATTTCACCTGGAGGCATATTATTGATGCACTGATAAATAATTCTCATGCTTTGCCTCATTTCTTCTACACGGCACAGATACCTATTCAAAACCAAAACAAAAATAATAACAATTTGACATACACTCGCACAAAATACATCATTAAGTTAATTTTAGATACATTTTCCCATCAAGTTAGACTTCATTGTTGCAATTGCAACAATACATAAAACAGATAAAAGTTAGCCAATCTAACTGTAGCCATACATTTCAGTAAAATAAATTAAAAAATAAAAGGAGAGAATTTTTTTTTCTTGGTTGAATTTTATACACAGTAATAAAAGTAACAAAACACTTGTATTAGAAAAAAGGATTTTTGAACAGGGTTCACGCTAGGCCGTGCGATTCCCGCAGTATTTTTTGAAATCCCACTCAAAAAAAGTTCGTTTGCGTGCTGTTCCTGCAACTAGCGGACACGCGTTCAAAACATCGCGAAACGAAACTACTATTCTATACTGATAGTTCAATACAAACTAAATGGAGTATGTTAGTTTTCAACTGCCATCTTATCCTCATAATTGAAAAGAAGAATCTAGGAACCTTATTTATCATATATAATAACATGGGGGAAAGATTGACAACTTCTTCATTCATTCTATTCACAGAGGATAATATCAAAAAAAGGAGTGGAAAAGGGGAATCATCCTTGGTCACAAGGTTACAAGAGAATGCTGGTTTCTAAAATATACTGTTTTCATTGGAAAATATCAATAGATAAAATGACATATGATTAGAAAAAATAGAGGAAATATTACACTAAAGAAATTTTTTATAAAAATCACACAGAGAATTTTGATTAAATAACCAAAATACCAGAGGATCTTTTTCATGCTTAACATTTTATAAAGCACCCATTTTTGCGATAGCAAATTTGGTGAAGGAACCGTTTTGTGCGAACCTTGTTGATGTTTATTCTTTCTTTTCTGAGCATAGCTTAGATAATCATCTTTTATTACATAGTTTGTATTGGATCATGATCGAACAATTTAGTAATATTTTTAAAGACAAAAACAAAAAGAAAAGTCCCCACTTCATTGTTGCAATTGCAACAATACATAAAACAGATAAAAGTTAACCAATTTAACTGTAGCCATACATTTCAGTGAAATAAATCCCAAGAAAACATAAATGTGAAAAAAGGGCCAAGTTCGATGGAACAAAAACGGCCTTCGGAGTAGTCGGTGCCAGAGATAAAAGAATTGATATCTAATGGGTGCCAAGTTCCATAGCAGATCCTTTGATCATGGCTGTAAGATAGTACAATGTACCTCAATTTATTTAAAAACATTTTTTTATCGGATTCCTAACTTGGCAAGTGTTAATTAAGGTTAATTACATTAAAAAATTTAACTCATTCAATTAACAATTTTTAATAGTTAGTAAAATCATGTGGCAAGCTATTATAGTTAATTTCTAATTGTTTTCTTATCGTCTTCTTGAACATAACTTATCTTAATTAAAACTTGCCAAGTTAGGAATCCGATAAAAAAATGTTTTTAAATAAATTAAGGAACATTGTACTATCTTACAGCCATGACCAAAGGCTCTGCTATGGAACTTGGCACCCATTAGATATCAATTCTTTTATCGCTGGCACCGACTACTCCGAAGGCCGTTTTTGTTCCATCGAACTTGGCCCTTTTTTCACATTTATGTTTTCTTGGGATATCATTAGTTTTTGAAAAGCTAAAATGTGTGTTTTTATATTGACGATAAGTTATACAAAATTAAACCAAGCTGAATAGTAGCTATTAATTATTTAAGATTTTTTTCGTCTGTTTACATTTCTCCATAATCAGTCCGTAAACCTATATTTACTTAATTAATTTTTTATTTAAAACGTTGAAAAGCTCTGTAAGTACGACACTGCATTTTTTGTAGTCAGCTTGAGTTAAGCCTTAAGGGGAAAAATTAAAGCGGAAAGTGAATTTCAATGCATCAATTATCAATTATTTACCTTCAAGCGCGAGAGAGTATTGTTTACTTCAAACGGCAGAAAAATATGGCTGCTGTTTGAAGTCGTTAGGTATGATGCTACTTATGAGTATGCTAGTAACTTCGAAGATAATGTAATTTTTTGAAGTTTCGGATTTTTTCCTTTATATATGCCAAGTTGTCTACCTTGATACCAAGTTTCAAGTTTCTAAGTCTCTTAGAAGTAGGTTAGGTTTTTGATGAGTGAGTGAATGAGTGAGTGAGTGAGTGATAAAAATGACACTTTTCATACCTTAATAATTCCATAACCATAAGAGGTACATCAATGAATTTTGATATTCTAGGGGTTAAAGGGATCGCTATTAAACGTTCAAACTTTCAAGTATGTAGGTCTAATAGTTTTGGGGTAATGGTGGGGTCTAAAGTAGCTCGAAATGGTTCGGGTAAATATACACATTGGCCGGTGTCGCCGTATCTTAATTTGGCTGACTTTCTGAACTTGGCGGACACACTGCCGTGTGTCTAGATTAAAAAATAAAAGGAGAGCATTTTTTTTCTTTGTTGAATTTTTGTACAGTAAAAGTAACAAAAAACACTTGTATTAGAGAAAAGGATTTTTGAAGTAAAAACAAAATTGAATATTTTTTTCATTTACGTTACAGAAAAATAAATCAATTAAATTTGAATAAATTTAAATACTGTTTAAAAATTATTCAAAAATGAAGACCTCAAATGATCGAGTTAAGTATTACATAATCAAGTTTTTATTTTGTTGTAAATTGCTGATACATGAGCTAAGTGGTAATCTATAGTAGCCTACAGTAATTATCCAACAAGCATGTAAACTAGCAAAAGCAAGTACATAATAAATAAGCAATTATGTAAAGAAGTTCTTCTCAACATCAAATAAAATGTAGCATATATATTTGTGCCTTAAATATATTTTTTCAACTGAACTGCTTATTGACCTTTTGTTGCTTTTTATCACTTAAAAATTTAGAAGATGGACATTTTATTGAAAGACTAGCAATGATTTTTTAAAATAAATCAACCAAGTTCTTTACCTATCATAACAGTCTCCTTTTGTGCCAATAGGAACATCAAATTCAAATTCTTCATAGCCATCATAAGGTTGAGTTTTTCTGAGATCCCATTTAATACCAGATCCTCTCAGCATCACACCACTAAATGTTAAACGAGAAAATGATTAGAAAATATAGCAGACTTATGTTTTCTTTTAGTTTTGAGAAAAATGTCAATTTTATTGCAATGGGTAGCTCAAAAAGTACCTTCATGCAGGCATTCATTAAGCTCAAACTTTTGTGTGGATACAATGGCAAATGAAAGGCTGCAAGAAATCAATATATCTGAATAAGAAATTTCATGTTTCAAAAATAGCCTTTAGGGTGCTGCTATATGAATATTGAGCCTATTAGAGAAATTCCCAATCCTCTTTTTCTTCTTATTGAAAACGGCAACTGGACTACCTATACTTAAATCTCTTTCTTAACATTGATCAAAACATAGTAGTTTCTTTTTTTCAAACATTGAAGTACAAATGGTTTTTGACTTCATTTGTGGAATTAGAGTACATGACATACCAGAGACTTTCTAAAAGAGAATATTGTTTTTCGTGACCTTTAGAAAAGTGCTACTGATTATTATTGTAATATTGTTTTCACACTATAATACAATAACCACTATGGCAAGCTGCCTGCACCAAATTAAATACAACAAATGAGAGAAATTGAAATATAATGTTAAACAATGCACTTTTAAAATTTACTTAAAAAGACGAAGAAATTAAAACAATTTAATGCACACCTGAAGCCATAATTTAATGCATCTTCTGAAGA
Organism: Octonoba sinensis; assembly: GCA_038502835.1. Classification (NCBI taxonomy): domain Eukaryota; kingdom Metazoa; phylum Arthropoda; class Arachnida; order Araneae; family Uloboridae; genus Octonoba; species Octonoba sinensis. The sequence goes on from CM076599.1 coordinate 127,697,460, forward strand.
GACTATACCAATATCAATAGTTCTTTCTCGCCATATTCGATTATTGGTCAATAAATCTTCCATTTCATCAACTCTTTGGCCAAATTTTTCCAGCCACTCATAAATATCATCAAGCAGTCCAATAGGAAGATCTTGGTTAACACCTCCAGGTCTTACATAGGCAGCATGCATACGTGCACCAGATACCCGTTCATAAAATTCCATTAGCTGTAAGGGGAAAGAGAAAAACTTAAAAATAAAATTTTTCAGGATGGGTAAAAATGGACAATCAACACACATTGATTTAGATTGGATATATGGTTGAAAACCATTTAATGTACATCACCTCTTCAGAGCTAAATATTCATCAGCTTGACAACTCACGGTTTGGAGAACAATCAATCAACAAAATGACAGAATTATTTTTAATGATGATTAACATACTCTGAGCTTCTCTCCGATACCCTTCTCTGAGCCAGATAAATCCAACATTTTGAATTTGGAGAATGTGAAAGTACTTATTCGTTTTGGTTTCAACCTGTTATGCAGGTTGTTATATCAATAAGTTTTCTCTCAAAGGTCGTTATAACACATTGGGTCATTGAAACACGTAAGAATGTCATTGAACACTTTTGTAAACATAACGTGCAAGAAAAATTCATTTTAAACATGAGTAGAATCAAAAATTTATGCCCGGCATGTTTGCCTAAAAAATACAGTAGAACCCTGGTTATCCGAAAAGCATGGGACCTTAACGTTTTCGGTAAATCGAGGTACCTAGAAATTTTCGGATAAGCAAGGATTATAGGCAAAGGCCATGTTTATAACCAACATGCTCCCCCCCCCCCCTGTGCATAGAACTTCTTCGAACTGCAGAATACAATGGATTGCCAAGCAGCTTAATTGGTTCTGAACTTGAATGTAATATAGTTGTTGCAACAAATTCTATACAAAATATTAATATTTTACGTTTATGTCATTTAGTATTAAACATTTTACCATGCACTTACAAAATATTAATATTTTATGTTTAGGTCATTTAGTATTAAACATTTTATCATGCACTGACAATATTTTTGATAGTTATGGGAAAAACAGGATATTTGCCCTTTATGAAAAAAAGAACTTCTAAAAACATGGAGCATCTGCCCGTTATGGGGAAAAAAACAACCCATTTGCCATTTCGGTTAAGCCCATTTTTGGATAAACGGGATTCGGATAACCGGGGTTCTACTGTACATGCCTGAACAAAAGTTTTAAATGCCCAGAAGTTGATTTATTGCATATTAATAAAAGCATTTGAAATTGCATTATTCAGACAAAAAAGTAAATTAACAGCTTCATATCTGAATCAAGAATTATTTTAACGTTAATCGAAATCATTGAAATTTCACATTACCAATAAATATTACATAATAAATCGTTACAAGTCAAAATTTGCAACATTTAAATTGTATTACCAGTTTTATTGTTGCATGTCCATAAACATGTCGTTTCCTTAGAGCAGCATACACACCTGGAGCATCAGCGTCTTCCAACTTGGCTAAATCCACTAATATGATTTTATCGGTACCGATTAAAATAAATTTTGAGTTCCAGTAAGAATGCAGAGTTTTTATTCAATAAAATAAGAAATAATAAAGTTTTGGAAAGAAATATTTCAATAAGGGTAGAAGGTTCATGCCCGATCGGAATTCTTAAATGCACCGGACATAATAGGCAATCTAATTTTCGAGTCCTGGGAGATATGGATTTCTCCTGCGAATGTTCTTACAAATACTACAATTAGACTTACTTTTTCACGTTCTTCAAATAGCCAAAAAAATGGAGTTAAAGCACCAACATCTAAGGCATGAGTACCAATAGCCATAATATGGTTCAAAATTCGAGTCATTTCAGCAAATAAAACTACAATCAGAAAAAATAAAGCATTACAATTCTCAGTAAGAACATTTTAAGCTGAATTTGGAATGAATATACAAATACAAACAAATATGCAGTGTTGGACTTGTAAATTATGTTCAAGATAAAATAAACAGATTCCATTCTAAAGTTTAAATTTCAGACATAAATACAGTTCATTTCTTTATAACTCATGTAAGAAGGAATGGTAGAGTGATTCTGTGTAAAATAAAATATTCTGAACTTCACAATAGATTGTTTGATAGAGTATGCATGATGAATAAACAAGAAATTCTGTCTTGAACTATAGGAGCCTACTTTCCCCATATGTCAAATTCAAATTTATAATCCAGCTCTCTCTTTCTCAGTTAGCTTTAGTTCTTAATTGCTTCAAATATACCACTTCTTTATTTTTGCCCATAGGCGCTAATTTTTTGAACTGTTCAAAATTAAATGAAAAATTGTTCAAATCAAAAAGTAAAATCTGGAAATGAGAATGCATTTTCGAAATGACGAGAATTATTTAGGCTGTTACAAGCATTAGATGTTGAAGAACCTTCCCTTTTACAAGTTTCAAGATTATGCTGATTTCTAAAATATAATGCTTTCTTTGAAAAACACCAACATATGAATGGCGTATGATCAGATAAACCAGAGGAAATACCAAATCAATATTAAGGAATTTTTTTGTAAAAATTACACATTAAAGAAGTTTGGTCCTTTGGGAGGATCTTTTTCATGCTTATTTTATAATGTACCCATTCGTGAATATTCTGAAGGATCCCTTTTGCATGAACCTTGCTAATGTTTATTCTTTTCTTGCTGAATATAGATTAGATAATCATCTTTTATTATAGTTGGTATTAGACTATTACATCATGTTCAAAGGTTCAAACAATATAGTAATAATTTTAAGAACTAAAAAAAAAGTTCCCACTTAAATTTTAACAAAGCCCACTTAACATTTTAGTCAAGGTGGGAAATCTCCCCTTGTATTTTTCCCAGAGTGTGAACCTTGTGTAGAATTTAACTTTATACAATCGCCCCCGTTTATAATGAAATTGAAGAGACCAACTGAAAATTTCGTTATGAAACACAACGAATAGTATGCAGCAAACTAAGGGGAATTGAAATTATTACGTTATGCCCGCAAATTCACTATATACGACTTCACTAAAACGAGTGTGACTGTATTACTATAGCATCTCACACTTTCAACACATTGATAAACATGGAAACAAAAATTTTTTGATTAAATAATTGCTGGTTAAAAAAGTTAAAAAACACATAGTACCTCTAATATATTTTGCTCTTTTGGGAATTTCAAGATTTAATAGTTTTTCTACAGCTAAAGAATAACACTGTTCATTGCACATCATTGATACATAATCAAGTCGATCGAAATAAGGGAGTGCTTGCAAATATGTCTTGTATTCTATAAGTTTCTCTGTTCCTCTGTGTAGCAAACCAATATGGGGATCAGCCCGAATAACGGTCTAGAAAAGAAAAAGGAAGATTTATGATTAAAGACTTAAGAAAGTAAAAAAGGGATCTATTCATGCATAGTTTAATATCCGGTTCCTTTTATAATAGATATATATGTAGCAAAAAAGTTACATTTGCATTTCAAAATTCATCCTATTTATGCTTTCATGTAGTACATCTGTTGGCAGCATTCACATTCTGTTCATTTTCACTAATATAACTCCTTCACTCATATGACTTATGATTCAGGGCCCACGTGCAAAGCATAGGAAGTGAGAGGTGGTCTTTGCGTTAGGCAAATAATCTTACGAGCAGTCAAGACAAGAGTTACACAGGGACAAAAACAACAGAAAGAAGTTGAGTAGTAAATGGTTTTATCTGATTTAAATTTTGCAAATGCTAGAAATTAAATTATGTGAAGAATTAAAATATTTAGCAGTCCGAAAAATTAAGCATACAACTGTACAAATTTGGTACTTAGAAAATTTGATAAATCTTTTGAGGTTATAAAATTGTCAAAGTAAACATTAATTTCATGGCACAGAAAATGTACAGAAAAATATTTACTTCTCCATCTAACTCGAGCAACAAACGCAAAACTCCATGAGCAGCAGGATGTTGAGGTCCAAAGTTCAAAATCATATTTTGAATTTTCTTTTCAACGGGTGGAACTCGTTCTGTTATAATATAAATAAAGATTAGTTCTCATGAATACTTTAATCTGTTTGCCGGTTATAAATGTATTTAATAAACATCACTATAGAAGGCGAAGTTTGGTAGTGACCCTATCATTGCACACCAAATGAATCTGAAGTTGGAAGTTTAGATGTCATTGATATCCTTGAGGAAATTTTCCTTTTTTGACCTCATCGTAGCTTGGAGTAAATAAAATTTTATTGTATTTCAATGAGTTTTTTCTTGAAATGTTTTCTTCTTTGCATTTGTATAGATAAAATTTTTATATTTTGTTGGAAAATAAACTAATGCTAATGCTAATAAATAATAGCTACATGCATAATGTAAACTTGGTTTTATCAAAAGAATTGGAACACCTTGCCTAAAGCATCTATTCCAGAACATCACATTAGGTAAAAAAATAAACATAAAAGTAAACCACTTAAATTGTTACATATATATTCATTTATTTAAGAACCCAATCCAAGGCGACTTTTATAAAAGTCAAACTTTTTATCATGGTAACTTTATTATTTTTAACCTTGATTGTTTTAAAATTAAAGCAGGAAAGGCTAAAAACAAATCAATAAAGAAAAAATTCACAAGTACCTTTGTATAGAACCGGACTCCATTTTACTCCAGGAAAATTTTCTGGGTACATAACAGGGCCTTCAAATTGTTCAAAAAACTCTGCATCAGGATACCAAGTTTTCTTCCTAATATTTCAACCACAAATAAAAATTAGAGATTCAAATATATTTTAAATTGGATCAGAATCACTCAGGTTTATATCCTACTTATAACAGCTATCTTTATTTAAAAAAAATAACTTTATATAGCTATGCCTTTTCTTTGTTATTTCAATGTGGAAAATAAAAATAAATAAAAACAAAAAAAACCCTGTAGTTGCATGAGAAAAGAAAAAAAGCCACTATTTTTTATTATTAATATACTTAATTGAGGAGCAGACAGAATATTAATAAAATTGGATATTTCAAAATAAATTTGCATAGCGGCTTTCACTTTCTATTTGTTTACAGCACATTGTTGCATTAAATGTGATTTTTCAGTCAGTAATATTTTGCATTTTCTTATTTAAATTTCTTAAATTTTTATTTCATTTTGTGTTTTTATTACTATTTAAGATTCTGCTTTTGTGTAATGGTAATATAGTTTTAAGTTGTTTCTTCAAAACAAACCTTGAAAAAAATAGGAAAATTTAGCCCCTTGATATTATGTTTGACAATTAAACATCAGTTGATGAAGAAGTTGCAACAGGGGCGTGGTAGCCGAGTGGATAGGATGTCGAGCTTTAGATCGTTTAATACCCGAGCCGCTGAAGACCCACGATGTACCCTTAGGGATACGTGCATGTAAAATCCGAGGACCCTGAAGTCTCGAGGGAGGAGAATTTCCCTTCCTTTCACTCTTAGGTCAAAAAGGAAAAGTAGCGTATATGTGATGGCACCATCTGGTGTCATCCCTGTACATAATGAACCAAGCCACTCTACCGTTGTGATGCTCATTTATAAACGGAAGGCCCTTATTACCTTAATTCCTACTCACTCTGCGAAGGGGAGCTTGGATATCTAAGTGACATTAGAAACAAGGAAACAACAACAGAAGTTGCAACATGTGCCTCGATTTCTGTTAAAGAAATGATGGTAGAGAATGTAGAATTTGATGATGTTTTCAGAAAAGAGTATGCACAAACTAAAATATCTTAGTATTTTCAGTAAATTAAGATTAGTTTAATCTTTCCTCAGATTCGCAATTTTTTTATAGTATGTTTTCTGTTTCCTATCAAATTCTTTAAAGAAAATAGCACATTTCTTACTGAGACATACTTTTTTAGCAATGATCTATAAACCAGGGTTGCCAAATGCCACGAATTTTATGGGACAGTTCCGTACTTTGAGAAATTGTCCAGAATCCCGGGAAGCATCAGTACAGGACGCCAAAAGTCCTGTATTCTTACCCGGATATTGGATATTTATTGACCCTTGTGTGTCAAGTCAGTACCAGATATCTGGCTCTGGTGCTTGAAATCTGTAAATTCTATATAATTTTTAAAAGATCCCACAGCTTCTAAATACCTAGGTAGTGGGTTTTTAATTTTACATACATTTTCAAATATGTTAACTAAATTGTAAAAATGATTATTGACCTGCTGGATAATCGGATTTTTTGGGTAGTGGCTGGATCAGATTTAGGATAATTTAAGAATTTGTCCTCTATCCGACCCCTCTCCCTGGTGCACCCCGTTGTTCTGTATTTGAAGTTTTAAAAATTGGCAATCCTGATGCTAACCCATATTCGTTATTTTTTCCGTACACATCATTCAAGATGAATGGTCCCATGAGCAGCGATCAATCAATGTTTTACCGTGGTAAAATATTATTGTGGATTTGCTAAAAATAACTTTGGCTAAGTTACATAAACTGATTTAATTTCAGGAATATCAGTTGAACTTTTATGCTTTGTGATTTTTTTTAAAAGGTATTATTTTTGTTACTTAAACCCAGTAGCAGAAATCGCATTGCACAGCGAGCGCTGGAGATTTATCTTCAAGCTTGCAGATTAATTAGCCACCTTACAATTTTTTTTAATGCGATCGGGAAAAGAAGTTCATTTATTGTCTGCATGTATTATTGTTATATGTCAACTATTTTAAAATGCATAGTTTGCTACTTTTTATGATTGCAAATTTTGTTCCACATCATTTAGTGCCGCAGATAAATTTTGACTTCTGAAACTTGTGCTGCAGATTGATATAGAAAATTCTGCTACTGGACTTATAAATAATTCCGGTGCAGATCGCATTATGAAAAAGTAGCCTTCTGAGAGAAGGGAGGATTCCTAAAGCAATGATTGCAACACAAGGATTCAAACCTGGGATCTATTCAATGTTAATTTGATACTTTATCTTTGCGATCGCTATGATAAATCGGTATTTAACGTGGATGGTTGTAATAGTTTTCTGCATGATGAAGATGTTACCTTGCACACGTCAATGAATGTTTTGAAAACTTAGTAAGCAGAAGATGGTTTATGTTAAAATATATTTTAAGAAGCACTATACCTGTACGAAATTAATGAAGCACCATATTTATAATTTAAAGCGTTAAATAGTAGTCGGCTTGGCAAGCCCGACGTACATGACCGAACGACGGACGCCATGTTTTTTTGACCTCTTTCAAAAACAAACGGCTGTCGTCACCAGTTGCTAAAGTAGAAACTTTATGTTGTAAACATGATGGCTTCACTCGATCCTTTAAATATTGAATCGCAGTTATTGGCTATTTTTGTCTATATTTGTGCAATCATACTAGCGATAGTAATTTTTAGATCATTAAAATTTAAAACTTAAGTAAAAGATTATTCTTCCCGAAGTTTATATCATATTGCAAAAATTCAGTTAAATTTAAAGTTAATTTCTTTCTTTTGCACTTTGCGGATGCGATGAGTTGTTTACATTCCTTCGTTAAGTTCAGCGATCAACGTTAGTTATAATTTGTTTTAATGTGAATGCTAGAAATAAGAACTGTCAGTTAACCTTCTGCTCAAGAACATATTCTGTTTTTTCTAAAGTGTTATATTCCTTAAAATCTCTTATCGTAGTATTTGTACGTGTATAAAAGTATCTCAGGATGAGTGAATACGATCTGGATTTGGACGATGAAAATAGCGACTATGAAGTTACGAATGTGAAAAATGAGCACGAAACCGATGAGGGTAATTTTTTCTTTTTTTTTGAAAATTATTTTTGACTACTTTTGTTTCTGTTTTTTTTACTTTTAAATGAAATTTAGCTTTTAAAATGCTTCCTTTTTTACTTGATTCTCTGATATTTTTAGCTGTTGTAATGTATCTCTTGTTTTCTCTTTCTGCTGGAAATGGTCATGAGAAATTGAAATTCAGAGTTATATTTGACATTTATTTTTTAATTGCTTTGATTACGAAATCATTCCTTATGTTTCAATACTGGCGTGACGTAGATGAAATTTTCTGCAAACAAAATCTTTCTAAATCCTTCTGCAAGGAACTTATTGATTCTCGTAACTAATTGTTATTCCTTGCAACGTTTCCTAATTGTGAGAATTTTTTTTGACAAATTAGAGGGGTTTTTTTTTGCATCAATGCCAAATAATGGAGCAAGTCTGCCAAAATGATAACAGAAAAAAAAAAGCGTTCTTCGTCGATACATAGTGCGAGAAAAAAAATTTAGTTAATTAATTAATTAATTTATTTTAACATTATGTGCAATGCTTAAATGTTCTGCAGATCACGAAAACTCTACGAACTGTATGTTTGTGCCCTTGTGAGTGTTATGCCTGAGTGCTGATGTTAATTTTCCCTTCATTTTACATGGCTTTCTTAAATTGTTACCTAAAATTTATTATCCTTTTTTTACCAATTCTAACTTCATATGAGAAATAAGATGTGTTACAACTTTGAATTGAATGTAATTCATTTCACCTAGTGTCAAGGCTGTGTCAGTCGGAAAAGTGATTCATTCCGAATCTTGGAATGTTAAAAACTCTCTTATATATATGTGTGTGTGTACATAAAGTTAATGTGTCTGAATAAAACTCAATTTTCCATGAAATTCATGGAATTTTTGAAAATTTTAGAGCATATTAGCATGTAAGGAAAAAAGGATGTGCTTTTATTTTGATGATGAACTAAGTTGTTTCCAAATATTAAATTTTTACCTGTTTACTAAATAAATGCATTGTGACATTCAGGTCATTTTTGTCTCAGTTAAGGCAGTTTAACCTTAATTCAGTTTCTAATTCCAAGAATAATGATCCTAAAGGAGACGATGCATTTTATGCATCTCAGTGATTCCTTTTTATTCATTTACAGTTATTCAATTTAGAAATATGAAATATAGTTCATTATAATTAAATCATCCATCTACATTTTATATTTTCAATATTTTTCTTTTACTTAATGCCAATTGCCATTTTGCACTGTCTCATTCAAGGTTTTGGTCTATTTAAGAAAACTGTGAGAGATTGATACTTTTTGCCATTAGAAGTTTCCGTACCAAAAATACTTTGATGGAATGAGATGTTTTGCTTTTTGTCCCTGAAATACAAATGTTTCATTATGTTGTATCTGGTATCATTTTTGCAATAAGATAAATGATTGTTGTCTCATTTAAGCACATTGACGTTATAGTATGGAAGTTAAAAAAATTAATGGTCTATGGACCAGTAAATAGGAAGATATATAATATTGATGTTAAGCAGCAACTACAGGAGAAGCTTCTTTGTTGACTGCTGTGAAGTGTTGGAAGCTTAAAGCTTTTTCTGCACTGGAAAGGGATTCCTGGAAACTGCAAAAGATGCCGCAATAATTTTGAAAATTTCTGTGCTTGATTTTATGACAGAATAGCATCGATTTAAAATGTATTTATTGTTTTCACAAGAGTAAACATTTTTACTAATTGTGGGCATGTATTTTGTGATTATAAAGAAAGCAATGTGCAGCGCTAGACCCTTTTGCACGGATATGCAAAATGATCCATTTATCAGTGTAAAAAGGTTGCTAACTTATTTTGGGATTTTGTACATTGTAACACTTTTTCATAACTTCAAATACAATAGTTATTTAAAGTTATTTATCACATCGTCATTAAGATGTTAAAATATGCTCCTTTTGAAGTTGGGGGGGGGGGGGGGGGATCAAATTTTATTAGTTGCCTTTGGGCAAAACTAAATATTCCATTATAGATATAAATCTTGTACCTATAGTATAATCTTCTTTAGGACAAATAGTTTATTTGATCCATCATAATCTTAAAATTGAGGTTGCTTTTAAAAATTTTAATGTGTACATTTTTCAGATACTGAAGATGCTAGTGAAACTGATATGGTGAAGCAAGAAGAAGAATATACTGAAATCAAAGAACAGTAATATTTTAAACTTATTAATACATAATTTGTATGCCAAAATGACTAGCATCTAGGGTTTGATAATATGCAGCCTTGCTTTGCTAACAATCTTAAAACTAAAACATTTGAAATAGAGCTATTCTATTTATACTTTTCGGTTGAATGTGGTGACCTGGGGCCTTGCAACTTAGGCAACTTTTCAAATCTTCATCATGCACAGATGACTTCCTGATTTTATCAGGAGACTTCCAAATTTTGATATCTTCTTTCAAACTCTAAAATGAAGAATAAGACTCTCGAATTTTTATTAAAATTTGGAGATTCTGAATTTGTTTGTAGCATCAAGTGATGTTTCAATTCTTTTATCATAAATTATTTTTGCATAAATTTGTTTTTATTGGAAATTGCATGTTTATATAGGGACATGCAAATTATATTTTTATTGATTAAATTGGTTGATGATTATGGTCTGTTGATTATCTGATCAAATCAAATTTTTTGACTACTTTTTATATGATATTGCTAACCTTTGTGTATGCCATATGCATACACATAGGATAGGCTTAAATGGGAAAGTCCTTGATTAAAAAAAACCTCCATATTTAAGTTTATAAAATCTATACAATAAAATTTTTGTGGTGAAATTCATTTACTAAAGGTCTCCTTAATTTTGCATGAAAGTCTTGCTAATTTTCATCTTGCAATGTTGGCAGCTATATAATCATGGTAACTTGAGGGAAAGAATCAAAGTAGAAACACTTAAAAATTGATTTCCCTCAAGAAATTTCTTATTTATTTCTTCCCCAGTAAAATAGTAAATGTTTTGAAAGCTGTATAATATTAATAATTTAATTATTTAATTGTTTAAAATTTTACTTTAGAATGTACCAAGATAAATTAGCAAATTTGAAGAAACAGTTGCAACAGTTAGAAGATGGTGTTCATCCGGATTACTTGAAGCGTTTAAAAAAGTTGGATCAAAGTTTTCAAACCAGACAGCTGTTGAATGAAGTGTTTGAACGCATCGAGGTAAATTTATTGAAAAGCAAAAAGTAATTGAGAAAAAGTTAAAATTTCAAAATAAGGGGGAAAAAAGAGGATACCATGTAGTGCCACACTCTATATTATTAAGTGCAATTTAAAAAAAAAAAAAACGTTTATATTTTATAAATTTGGCTGAATTTTGGCATGGTAAATGTTTTTTAAATTAACAAATAAATGATAAAAATAATATTCTTTCAGTTCCTTGCAATCTAATCTATGTTGTTGCAAAATCGATATGTGGTTTAGTAATATTAAATCTTGCATCTAAACGTAGTTCTTAAAAAAAAAAACATTAATAATGTTTGAGTTTACGTGGCATTTTTTTTCCTATAAAATGTAAGTGTTTTTTTAGTCATGAAGTCAATTCGGGAATCTTTTCTTCTTACAAAATTTTGTTTAGAAAAATTATTATATTAAAATAATTATTTTTATCAACAGGTAATATACCTTCCCAAACCCAACAATTGTTCCCAAAACCACCAATTAGAGCAACATATTTGTCACTAAACTTATTTTATTAAGCTGTTTTTCTTACTTACCATCTGTATTTACAAAAAGTGTAGACTCAAATCAAGTATATTTTGATATTTTCAGTAGCTATGTCAGGAAAAGAATTCTTTTAGAAACCAAAATTCATGAGTGTTCTACAAGCTCTAACTGCAATTTATATTGCTTCTTTGATAAACAATGTTGATACTTTGGTTGAAACTAGATTGCATGATTCAGGCAGAGACTCTTGTTTAGTTTCTTTTTTTTCCTCTTTGGAAAAAGCAGCTGTTTAGCAGAAGTGAAAAAAAAAAACAAAAAAAACCTTGAATTTGTTTTAAGATGAAGCATGATCCATATTCATGCATTAAGTCTGTTTTTCCCCCTTCTGTAAGATAGCAGCTCTTAAGCAAAATAAAAAAGGAAAAGGCAGACATTTGTTTGAAAATAACAAGAAATATTATATATAATATTTATACATTCTAAGGAAGTTAAAAAACTATCTCTAATTCGTACAAAGCCAACACATGTAGAAGTAGATGCATGTCCTATAAGTTCTGCAAAAATTATTATTAAAAAATGGAAGAATTTTGTTTGAACTGACTCGAAATTAAATTACTTCTGCTGTTTTTGCATACAAGTTTAAATATGTATAAATAATTTATTCATGTTAATTTTTAAAAACTTTTGTCTACCGTTTTATATATTTTTTATAATTAAATCATGACCTAGATGTCTTTTTTGGATTACTAAATTTTAATTTCTAGTGTTTACCTTATTCATAATTGTATCATTCTGATATTTAAAAAAGTTCCAAAAATTTCCTTTGAGATAAACAGATTCCTGGATATACAAATGATTAGTTCTGAATAACTGATGTGTAAAATGCTTCTGCACATGTTCTGTGGTTATCTGTTTTACTTAATGCCTATTAAAGCTTCTTAGATTCCTCCTTTTTTACTTCTGAAGTATGTGAACCTTGAAAGAAGAGACATTTAATACAAACTCTAAAAAAAATTCTCATTTGTTTTGAACAATCAAATACTTACTATCTGCGATTCAGTTTGCATCTTCCAGAATTAAATAAAACTTTTATGTAGTAAATTATTTCTTAAATATTTCCCATATTTTATTTTGTTTTATTTATTTATTTTATGTTTAAAATTAAACAAATACATGCTTATACATTTTAACTTCATTATTTGGAAACATAAAGTTATAACATCATGTTTTTATTGTTTTAGAAAGAAAGAGTGGAGCGTGAATATTTTCTTGAGAAAGAGGCAGCAAAAAAGGAATTCGAAGAGAAACAAGTTGAACTAAAAGAAAATCTGATATCTGATTTAGAAGAAAAGAAAAGAATAATTGAGGCTGAACGTAGCAACATGGAGCTCACCGGTGGTACACATGTCTTGCTTTTTGGTTTTGTTTTGGTGTTAAAAATAATTAATACATAAAAAATAAATCTTTGTATTTAAACATTTCTTTTTCTCTGTTTGGCTCTTTTCAAAAACTCCAGATGAATATTATAAAATAAAATGAATAAATTATAATGATAATAATTTTTACATGAGAGAGCTGATCAAAAATCATTTTTTAACTAATTATTTTTCCATCTCATTTTTGAATATGTTTGTATCTAAAGATCTTTTTTTGTGTTTACATATAAGGAGGAGAAGGGTATCTTGTGCAAAGTTCAGTGTTAGTTGTAATTTTTTTGAAATACCATATATTATACTATTCTTTTATCAGGAATTGAAGTATGTTCTCAATAATTTTGCTCCATTTATAGTTTAATTTTATAATAACATAGTTTTATTTCAAATACATAATATTTCTACGTAATTTCTGTGCATTGTACTTAAGATATAAGCACAGAATCTTGGAAGAATCAGCACATGCTGTTAAGAAATTTTCACCCTGATACAGTGTATTTATTCCCTAACAGCAAAGTTCATGTCACACCCAAGAGTTGATAGTTTAACCACCTGGCAATTTGTAAAGATGTGTGTTTTCCCATTTGAGGTGTACCAAACTTTATCATTAGGCCTAAACATTACTCACTAAAAAAATGAATAAATAAATAAAGGTTTAGAAATCCTTAAATTAATAAAAATATTGAATACTTTACTAAAAGGTTTGTTAAGATTTCCGTAGATTTTTATCTGGACTCTTTAAATTTTTTCTTCTTAAGAGTATACACTCCTGTTTATATTTATTTATATACTCTCTCTATATATTATGTAACTCATGGACTTTCTAGGCACTGGATAATTTAGGGAGATTTAATAAGTTGAACTGATGAATCAAATGACTATCTGCTATTTGGTTTTAGTATTTATATGTAGTTTATAAGCATTATGTAAAAATGAAGGGCTAAAAGTTATCCCCACTTATACAACATTAACTTTCATTGATACAATAGAAACAATTATTCGGTACATTCATACTGCACAATTTTTTTTTCTTGAATTTTCATCAACTGAAAATAAATTTCTGCTGTGGTTTCTTTGATAAATAGGAATCAAGATGAAATAATAATTTAATTTCATTCAAAAGAAGAGAGTTAAACTGTTTCAATACATGCTTTTTACAACCAACTGATAAATTACTTATATGCTTTTATGTGAAATGACTATTAATGTTTATGGTTTGTTGATGTAGTATTAATTTTGAATTCTGCTCTCATAAATCCAATTCCTTACTTCAATTCATAACTTGTATTATGCATAAAAATCTTTAGTGATGTTAAAGAGAAAAAAAATAATTTTAATGAGCAATTCTTAAAGTTTTTCCCCCCCCTTTTTTAAGTCCAATATTTTTGTTGTAATAAGATTTTAACTTCAAGCTTCCGTTTTGTGTAAATGAGATAGCTAATGAAACAGTTTGTATAATTCCTTTTTTAAAAAAATGTTTTGATAGTGATGTTAATATTCTATACATTTTTTATAAGTAAGACTTTATTATTTTTTTACAATCTGTGGAGTTTCAGTGATAACTGGGTTACAAGACTTAATTCTTTATTTTGTGACTTTTCTGTGATGCTCCTTACAATGGCTTTAACCTATATTTAGTGGTCATTTAGAAAGGAAAATCAATTGCTGTTTCTGTTGATGTGTATATCAGTGACACTCTGTTCCTATAACTAAACTGTTATTCCATATTTTGTACAGATAAGAGCTCACTGCAGTTTGCTGATCTTGCAATCGTCAGAAGACTTATCCTTGAAGGTATACAAATTAAGAGTGGAATTTTCTTTGTAACTGTACTGACAAATATGCTGTTAAGACAGCTCATGGCAGTTATGTTTTTCAGTACAGTTTTCTAAACAGTATCATGGTGCATTTTTTAAATATTGTTTTCATTTGCACAGTATTCAAATTAATATATCTTGATGAAAGCTACACTTATTTGGGAAGAGCCATTAATTGAGAATTTTTATGTTGATTTAAGCATAATGTCAATGAAATGTATGTTATATATCACTGCTATGACAATGAGCTTTATCACAATTTGAAAGGTCTGTCAAAGGTTTCAAAGCAAGTGGTAAAAATATTTGAAATATTTAATAGAAGCTTGATTTAATATTATTACCCTTTTTTTGGAATGCCATGAACACTAAATTAAAGAAGCTTGAATATTACATGAAATAGCAAAAGTACTCAGAAAATGCAAATTATTTATGTTTTTGAATTTACACTATAATTGTTTTTGAATTTACACTGTAAAAACCTACAATAGTTATTATTAATTTTATAAGATGTGGAAAGTGAAATTTATAGATAAAACCAAATTAACTAAAAAAAAAAAAAAAATGTTGAAGTTTTAATTGTTATTTTTGTTATGATTCAGTTATCTGAATTTTTGAAGGTTTCCTAACATATCACTGTATAGAGTCAGTGTACAGTTATTGGGAGAGGGTGGTCGTACTTTGTACCCAGGGAATCTTTGACATAAAATGCAGTTATGTGCATTATATCATATGATTCAAGGCATTCTTATAATAATCCTTGAAATAATAAACATTTGAGTATAACAGGTTTTTAAACACTGTATTCTGCTACAAACGTTTTGTCTTGAATCTTATAATTGAAAATTGTCATACTTACATATGAATATTAATTTTGTTTGCTTTTTGACTTTTTTTAACATGTTTTTTAATAAATTATTAGTTTCTATTATTTCATGAGATTAAATTAGATGTGTAAATTATCCTATTATGCTACTGGGGCATTTTCAAGATATTTGGGACATAATGTAGGGTCTAATATGCATGTATATCCTTATATTTTCTACAAATTTTAAACAAACTTTATAAATTTGATGCTAAGGAATCTACATGTAATTTTTTCTTTACACCAATATTTTTTTTCCCATTTTTTGTTGATTATGCTGAAACAACTACTGTTATTTTACTACAGGTAAAAGTTGTTTCTGTAATCATGTTTTCTTGTACTTTAAAAATACCTTTTAATTGCTTATTCCATTAGTTTTTTTTTTAAGGCTTTTTATTGATGTTTGAATATACTGTTTCAATTATACATTGTTCTTGGTTTTAAAATCCTTCTAAATTGCTAAAGGTTTTGCAAGATTTACCGAGTTTTAATAAAATAAAGTTAAACAAAAAAAAAAAAAAAAAAAATCTCTTAAAACCTTTATTTTTGGTTCAATTTATTGGTACAATTCTTGTTTTATATTTGCAGTTCATAAACATTTTAAAAAGTTGAAAAAAAATATGTATGTCTGAAGATAAATTTTTTGCCAATGTCATTTTTAAATTCTTACTTCAACAGAAAAGTTTCCTGCTATTCTGAGTACTTTTTCAGGAGCTTGAAAAAATTTGTTACTTCATTTTTTGGAATTAGAATGATTATTGTTGTTTTTTATAGATTCCATGGAAGTAAAACCTGTTACAACAAGAAAACTACGAAGGCGGCCTAATGATCCTCTACCTATGCCTGAAAAAAGGCGAAAAACTTTGCCTAATATCCTTATGTACTTCAATTATTTTTTTATTTTTAATGTTATGTAATTGATCTGTTGTATATATTTTAACCATTTCAAAGTATTACGTTGTATCATTATTATTGAATGAATGAATGAATGAATGAATTAATTAATTAATGAGTGAATGAAGGAATGAGTGAATGAATTAATGAATGAGTGAATCAATAAGTATTAACCATTGGAAAAGATATATTCAAAGTAATTAAGAACTAATGCTAAATGAGAAATAAAGAGAGGATATAGATAGATTATAAATTTGATGTTGCCATATACGGAAAGTACTCTGATATAGTTCCATGCGGATCTTCTTGCTATTAAATTAATAATTACTTTTTGGGTTCAAAATGGAAGTATTTTGAATTTTTGGTAGCTGCACTTTATATGCATCACTATTTGCAATTTAAAATGCCATTTACAATTTTGTACTAAAAATTGGAATAGTCAGACCTTGATGTAAGGTCAGTTTTCTCAGGTCCTGGTTCATTGAATAGGAATTCTATGTTATGAATTATCAGATATATAGTCAGGTCCAGGTCTTAATTGCTTATAAGGTCGCTTTTGGCCAGGATTGTCAGGTTTGCTGCCCGGGTAGTTACCCATTTTCCCCGCTGGACTGGGTTTTTTACCTTAAAACCCCCCCAAAAAACCCCTTTTTTGGGGGGGGGAATATGTTTAATAAAAACCCCCTGGGGGTGGGCTTTTTACAAAAAACCCGGGTTTTATACAACCCTGCTTTTGGCTGACTTGCATTGGGAGATTTCAGTGACACACTGATTCAATTCCAAGAAATTTCCGTGGTCTTTTCAGGCTTTGATTTCTGAAATCGTTTTGCAACTTTAAGTATTCAATGCAGTATAAAATGTATATATTTACAAAATGTAATCTATGAACTATGCATTTGTAATTTCTCCTCAACTTTTGATATTTTTTCTTAATTCACTATCACCTCAGCTTAATTTTCTTCTTGAAGATAATGAAATTCTCGATGACCTGCGTGTTCTTAATAAGGTATTAAATATTATGCATGAGTTTTAGTTTTAAATGTATTTTATAATATGTTTTATGTAATGCATGAAATAATTTATGTTTGCTAATAAGATGCTTGGCATATATTAATTTATAACTCATACTAAATAATATATGTATATATATATATATATATATATGATTTGTGATAATTAAAATTTTTAAATGAAGTATGTTTTAAAGTTGTGTTATGACCAAGGTTGTCATAACAATTTATATTCGAGGGAAGGAGGGAGGGCAAACGTTATCCATTCTCTCTCTCTCTCTCATACACGTAGGCTGAACTTGAACTGAACATGATTTTGTTAGAGTGAATTCAAAAAAATTTACTCTAACGAGGTTGGAAGTTGGGTTAGAAAATATGTCTACATGATAAGTATTGAATAAGTTAATGAGTTATTTTAAACTTTCTCTCAGACATTACCAAAATTATAGAAAATTGGTGCGCTTAATTTCTTTGTTTAAAGTATCTAAATGTGCTTTGCATTTTTTAACTTAAATTTGATCATACAAGTTATCTTATGTAATTAATTTAGATTTTTTTTGAGGGGGGGGGAGGGTTGTTCTAACGTTATATGTGTATAAATATTTAAAAATCATCAGTGCAGTTTTTAAATTCTTTAATATTAGATTGTGCAAATAATCCTGTCGTTTTAAAGGTATGAATGTTTAATGACTATTTTTTACCTTTCTTCTATTAGGAGGTTTTTCATTTTCAAAGTTATAAGACATATTTGGTATCTGGTAAATCTCAAAACAAGTGTAATTAATGTCACTGAATTAAAAAGTTATATTACTGAAATTATATATTTTGACTTCAAAATCTAAACATATCATTTATTTTTAACTAATGCAACAAATGTTGTTTTGAATTTTAATCTTTGTATATCCAAGTATTTTGCACATTTAAAATTTAAATATTTGTATTAGTTGTATATTTTAAAGTTATAATTTATTTTCAATGCTTTTTTTCATTTAATATGAGAAGATATCTGTATATTCATAATTAACTTTGCTTTTTATTTAAAAAATGTTTAATGTGTTTACAGGGCAAATATTCTACACCTAACAAAAGACATGACAGTAAGTGTTTGCAAGATTTTTGATATAAATTAAATATGTTACACCTTTTTTGTGAGGAAATCTTTGATTGTGTTTTAGTAATGTTACTTTTGATAACTACATACTAAATTTTTGCATTGTCATAAAGTACAGCTTATGTAACGTTAATACAATTTTACACTGTATTTTTATGAAAGCAATTGTATGTTTTAAAGTGACACACAAAAAAAAAAAAGTTCGTGCAAATTGTAATTTATTGAATTTATAAGTAAGTTGATCATATGTAAATGATCAGATAATCTAGACAAAATATTCTAATTCTTAGCATGGAATGAAGCTGTTGTGCGTTAAATATATTTGCTGTTATGTGACGTTGTATGAAATTAAGGATGTTATTAAGCCTTATCAAGAAGTTATTGTCACTTGATTAGAGATGAGCTTAAGAACGGGGCAAGTAGATGTATTTAATTCAGTTACAGGTTTCCTGATCATTTTAAAGTACATTCATCTTGATGTTTATTCAATTTCCAGGAAATATATTCCTAATAATTTGAAGTACATGATCACAGTGTTACAGCTGTGTTGAAAAATGTATGTAAAGAATGCCTTTTGGATTGGATCATAATACTGGCTCATAGTAATGTTGTAGTAATGTTTGTGTACTTGACTAGAAATGTGACTAGTTATTTGAAGAATATTAGGTTGCTGTTTTAGTAAATTGCTTGCAGCACGTTCAGCTATATTTTTTTATGTCATAGAAGTGTCATGATATTCATTTATGCACTTTGAATTGTACCGTCTTCAAAATTTATAAATTGCTATTCATAATTGTTCCTAAACCAATTGAGACTCTCATCACACAGGAATATAATGCTTTACTCTAGTTTTTATTGCAGTCTGATTCTGTACTAAGATAACTTGTTTGGTGATTTGAAACCAATTGAATGTTGATCATATCTCAGTTTTTTTAAAAAATGCACTTGGAAGTCATATTGAAATCTCTTAAGGTTAGTCTGTACTCGACAAGTTTTTCTGCAGGTGAGTCAAGATTATATTTCATTCTTCCAATTAAAACATCTCTGAGGAAAAGGTTCATCTAGTCTAAATTTTTGCTGCCATTTAAGTTCATCATTGTTCTATGAACCTCAGAAAGATGAATCATTAAATTTTACAAACCTTTGGTCTGAAACCCATAGCAATCCTCTGGAGTGATGAAACAATTTGTCTGTATTTATGTACTGTTGGTCTGTTTGTTGTAGATATTGATAGTTATTAAGATGAAAAACATACCACACTGCTAAATAAATGAACAAAATTAGTTTAGTTTCTTAGGTTTTTAAACCAGTAAAAGAAGTGTTTATGTACTCATTAGATTTTATCTCATGTGTCACAGGTTTGTTCTAGGCCAAGGGTTCCCAAGTTGTAGGTTGCAACCCCAAATGGGGTCGTGAGGAACGTCTTATGGGTGTCACAGCAGTATTTGTTTTAAAACCATATATGTTTTATAACCATTATTTTCTATATAGATGTTTTGCATAATTTGGTACATTGCTTTTATATACATTCTTATCATTTTGTTCATGCTTATGTCGATATGTATCTATCTATCCTCTATATGTATATATGCAGTAGAGTATTGTTTTACAACATTCTACTGTGGTCCCAATTCTTCGATTTAGCCAGAAGGGTAAATTGATAATATGGCAATTTTGTTTATACGACATTTTTCGATAGCTCATATGGTGTCATATAAACCATACTCCACACACACACACATATATAGACTAAAAGTAAAAATGGGAAGGAAAGACAACTTGCAAAATGCGTACAAGGCAGCTAGCTCGTTTAACTATATTGTATAATAATTGATGAAAGAAGAAATGAAATGTTAACAAGTGGGTATGTAAAAAGTTAGCAAAAAAATAAAAATTAGCTATTTTTTTTTGTCTGCAAATTTTCTAGTTTTATATCCAGTTTTATGAATGGAAGGAATTCAAATGGTTATTTATGGTTGTACTTAAGTTGAATGTGTTGTAACTCTGAGATGGACTTGAAATTTCTCAATTTTTAGAGGGTTTCAGTTCTTGTAATTTAATGACTTCCTTATGATAACCTGTTTTAAAATGATTTTTAATATTTCTTATAACAATTCTTGATATGTTTCAGGGGAAATTCGAAGTTTACACCGGCAGCTTTATCTTCAAACCAGTCCAAGTAAGCTTTCTTTTTTTTTTTTTTTTAAATTTGGTGTAACTAAATTGTGTAATTGAATAAATCAATAAATTGTGAAAGTTCTCAGCGAAATCTTTTGCATCAAAATTTTTATTCATTAAAAAATAAAAAGGAAAAGCTTATAATTTTTCATTAATGTAAATTTTATTTTCAAAAACCTGGAAACCTCTAATATTTATGCTAAATTTTGCTGATAATTAAATTCATTATATATTGCGAAAAAAACTGCAGAATATTAGCATAATTGCAACAAGAAACTAAATTTGCTCATTCATAAGAGTGTGAGTATTTTGTAGTTTGGAAATAAACTGTATATTAGTTATGTGCTCTCGTTTTTTCCAATATTATTGCTCAGTGTTAGATGAAAAGTATTCAAAATTTTAAATTGTGTAAAGGATTTTAATCTCTATTATGTTAGGAAAGTTTTTAAATGAAGATACTTATGTGAAATTACATTTCAAAAGTTTTTCACTTGCCGAACTGTTTTTGAATTTATTAAACAAATTGAATTTATTAAAACAAATTTATTTGTTTTTGGAAATAACTTCACAATTTATCTCAAATTCTATGAAATCACTTTCATTTCTAGTTATAGTAATATTTGTACGCAAAATTTTTTCTGTTGCATCCCAACTTTTTTTTTCTTTGGTGTGTGTATTTTTGCTTGGTACAATGGAATTTCTGTGTTCTAGGTCATGATGGCTTGTCCAGTGATCACCGTTCAGCATCAATTGAGGTAAAAGTTGAAGATGGAAAGCTGTTTTATGACAAGAAATGGTATTTCTTAATTTTGTGCTGATGAATTTTATTGAGGCGTTTTGCATATATTTTTAAGTAGTATACTATGGTTTAAGTGTGCATTGTTAAATAGTCGTCAAAAAAATAATTAATTAAAAAAAATAAACTGCACTAGATAATTTTGTCCATAAATTGCATTTTATGAGTGTTACAGCGTAATGGAACAGAACAATCTTGTCTTTTCTGAAAATGAAATCTTTTATTTTTGATCTCTATTAAATACAGTGGAACCTCGGTAGCTCGACACGCGGATAAGTCGACTACCTTGGTAAGTCGACATTTCAGTAACTTATGGTTGGCCCAATGCTAATTTCAATGGGTGAAAAACTCTCTAACTCGACACACAATTTCAAGGAACTCCTATAAGTCGACCTCCATTTTGTATTCTTATTTACTTTATCTTACGGTATTTTTTCACGGTGTACAATTCTCAGAATTTTACAGTGATGTTTCTTTGTCCATAAATTAATTCTTTTATCGAACGTGTTCCTTCAAAATTCCCCTATTCCCCTTGTACTCTGGGGAGTCAGAAACCCAACACCCAACAATAAGCATGCTCCTCGTAGAGGTGGTTAAGGTGACCTCTCTTTGTCTTGTCAGTCACTGCTTGAGACTCCCTCCAGTCTATGAAAAGGTGCAAACACGCTTCGCGCATGCGCTCATGAGATAACACTTATAATTACTGAAAGCTGGAATAGCCGTGCGTTATGCTTTTTGCCATTTGCTCTTATCTTTGTCAATCAGTAGACGTGTCCGCAATGGCTCCTTGTAAACTGACTACTTTAAGCTTGAAATCGAAAGTAGAAATTATAAAAAGAACTTGAAACGGATAGGACTCAAACTGATCTAGCTAAAGAATGTGGAATAGCTCAAAACACTATATCCACATTTGTTAAAAACAAACCAAAATTATGGATTTTTTCACATGAAGTATTTTGAGCTGATGTACTATATGTTTATATATTTATTTAATTGTAATGTATAACTTTTTAAAATAATGGAAAATAGATAAATAATAAACGGGGATAATTTATTCACTGGAATTGGATTTTATAACTTGAATGGTAAATAAATAACAATGCAAACCAATATTAGCAATTGAAATTATGGAACCTCGGTAACTTGACACCCGCTTATCTCGACATGTTTTCGTGTCCCCTTGGGGTGTCGAGTTATCGAGGTTTCACTGTATCTGTGAAAAACCACCTTTAAAATTTCTGCTATAAAACATTATTTTGCTCTTTTATTATTTCCGTACAAACACGTTGTACAACCTTTGGCTGTTGGGCGTGTTTCAGATCATCAGTTTTAAAATTGAATTTCTTTTTTTTTTTTTAACTTCACAATACATGTTTTTGATAGATGTACCATGTTTACTTGTGTACAACTTCACCTTTATCTCCTAGTTTTTAGGAATATACATATAATAAAGTAAAGAGTTTGTGTATGTGGCAGGCATCCTGAAAAGATTTTAAGTCCTGCCATCTATCGGGTTTCATTGCAACCAGCAAACATGTCATTTTTTAATGTTGCAACAATGCTTAAAAATGCAACAATGCGTTGAGATACAACAATGTCTTTCATGAATTGTGAAAGCAACCACTGAAATCGTGTTGTGTGTATCGTTGGTGGCAAGCTGAAATTATGTACGCCAAAGGTGCCAGTTGTGTAGGCTTGCGTGAGCAACGACAGAATGGTTTTGTGTGCACCTTAGGCACCAAGCCGAAATTTTGTATTATGAAGAATACGCTTAAATCCTTACACAGTAATATTTCAAATCCTTACACAGTTAAGAAAAAAAAAAGCATCTGAACTTGAGTCTAAACTTGTAACATTTTCTCTTTTAGGTTGCATTGATTAGAAAAATTTGGATTAGCTAAGTAATTGTTCATTAAGTTATTTTTGGTGTTATTATGGGTTCATCCTTTAATGACAAAGTTTCAGTTGCTATGATGAGTTGAATTTAATTTATAAGTTTGACTTTTATTTCTACACTACTATCTATTCATGCCCACATCTAAAAATAAGTTATTATTTAAAAAATGTGATCAATGATGTGTTGTTTTTATATTAAAAACAAATTAATCATCATGACATTGCCATCGCATTTAAGTGTGCATTTTAAGTATAAAATAAAGATATGGTTAAATTTGTAAAAAGCAAGAAAATTCATTGCTGAACCTAAAAAATCATGGAAAGTTTCATTAGTGAAATAAGTGCTTTACGCAGCAGTATGCTATCTTTTGTTGCAGTAAATTTTCTGATTTTCATCCCGTTTGGCATGAAAAAGCGAGAAATCTATAAGTTTTGTATTTTCATCCTGTTTGGTATGAAAAAGCGAGAAATCTGCAAACAAAAATTTCCCTATAAGTGATCTCATCAAAATGTAGTCCCATCAAAAAACAAAATTGTTTTGGAAACTTTGAAGCTAACTCCAATGTTTCATCTAATCCTGACAAAGTGGAAAAAGTGAGAATAACATGATATTAAATTCTGAATAAAAGTTCTTTTGATTTTTGCATTTTATTGTAATCTGACTAAATGTATTTACATCATAAAACTTCAGAAAACTCCATCATCTGGATAACTTGCAGTTATTTAGTTGCTACTGTATTTTACAATGTAAAGTAATTTTGTGTTATTCAAAATGAAAATTGAATGTATTAATGTGAACAATTTTGTATGGATTATGGATGATGTGAACTCTTTTTATATTATGTATTTTGATATGTATAAATATTTTGCTTACCTTTTTTTGCTTTTGTCATATATAGTTCAGCTTCTGTGGATTGTAAAAACAGGCAAAGGTAGTGTTGTGTAGTAAAAAATGTGCCTTACAATTTTGAATATTACTTTGAAAGTTGTTATTCAGTTTTACTTGATAACAATAAGCTGTTCCTTTTGGTTTTCTTTTTGATTGAAATAATGCATGATTTTTTTGGTGTTTGTGAAGAGATTAGATAGAAACAAATTATTGTGTTTACATATTTATTTATTTACTTGACTACATGGATTTTATGTGTATGTGCAGTTTCTTTGAATTGAGTGTTACCAGTAACTAATAGGGTATTTCACCTTCATACCCTCTTGAAATCTTTCTCGAAAATCTTATTCTGAATCCCTCTTTGTTTGATTGTGCATATAATGTAAAATAGCAAAACTAAATAGCAATTCAAAAACCTTTTTATGCTGCACAACAAATATGTTTAGCTCTGCTGTTATTACCCATCCTTTGTTGCTTAAACTTTAGAGATCAGGTGCAAAGTTTCAATGCAAATCGGTCTACTAAACTTTTTTCAACTTGAAATTCATCATAAATCTTGTTTATTTTTCGGGGGTAAGATTCTTTGCTATTCAACTGATTTTTATTATATTCATTTATCCTTTCTTGAGAATTTTCAAAATTACTCCCTCCTATTTCTGATTTTGTCCCTTAACACTCACGTCAAGCTTTTATATGTGTAATAAATGGTTCATACAAAAATCCGGAAGATACAGCCCCTTCTTCTCCCCTAAAAGTTCAGCCACTAAGTCTTTAGCAAACAGTATTACATTTTTAATAAAGATAGTTTTTTAGGAATGGTAAATTTTTAAGAGGAGTAGAAACTGTTTTATCCATTTTAGTAATGATATGTTCTTACCCCAGGTTTCTCTAATCACAACTTTCTCTTGATTGTCCGACTACTATATTGTAGTAAGCACATCAATGATTTTTATTATTTTTTTATAAACCTAACCTTCAAAATAGCAATTTTTGTTGGAGATGTTTTGATTTCTCCCCTTTTTCTGTTTTAAATGAATGTTTCTCTTTCTCTTTTTTTTTTTGAACAAATTTAAAATGTTCAATTTTATATTTGCTCTTTATATAATTTTCCCCCCAATAAATTTAAATGAAGACAGCATATATAAACATGTTTTTAAAATTATAATGTGACTCCTTCGTATTAAATGTGATTATATCGGGAAGTTAATTATTTATGAAATCAATTACTTTTGATTTGATTATGTGAAAATACATTATTCTACAAAGGCATAATAAGATAAATTATCCATGTTATTATCATAAAGCATTAAAATTTCAAAAATAATCCTGGGAGTTTCGCATAGCTGTCAGCTGCATGAAGCTTTAATATATTTATATATGTTTTTGTTTTATGGTATATTTCAGTTGCAAGTTTTAAGTAACACTTGTAAATGCCTTTATTAATCAAATATGAAGTTAATTTAAGTTCATTCTCTCTCTTTTTTTAAACATATCTATAGTATTAATAATTTGTATTACTTCACTTATTTTTGCTCTGCAGTCATTTATGCAAGTAACTAATGAACTTAAGAAGGATATATATATATATAGCAAATATAATCACATGATTTTTCTTTATTAAATTTATCAGAACCTTTTAAATTTTGCTCATAGGTATCATCGTGGTCAACAAGTGTATTACGAAGAAAAGGAAGTAGGATCTAAAAATAGTGGCTCAATTTGTACTATAAGTTCATCTGAGGTAACTTTTTTCTTATGTTAATCACTAAATTAAGTGGTACAAATTACCAAAGTGACTGCATTTTTGAATTATTTTTCATTATTAAAATGAATGGTAAATTTTGCTATACTTTGATTGTTGATATTGTGAGTGCTTCTTTTTCTGACAAGTTAAATAAATTAATCCTAGTATATATATATATATATATATGGGAAGACAATTTGAAAAAAATTAAAACTAAAAATAAACACTTATCACCGAAACACGCACAAAGCAGCAGTAATTTAAGCAAAGCAATATGTAACAGAAATGTAGTCAAATATTTTTGGAAGGTTTACAAATATATATATATATATATTTATATATAGTTAAGTTTGAGAATGAAACAAGGACAATTCAGTGTTGGTTTGTCTCTAAATAACCCACTCTTACCTAAAAAATCCGCATAAAAAAATCAAATCCGTGTCCCACTGGTCTGTTCGTTCCAAGTCGTTATTCCTAAAGCGAAGTTTAAATCATGTCCGCGAATTCAAAATTATAAACAAGGCCAATTTGTCCTGTTAGTGCTTTTTTGTAACCAGTTAAACTGATGCCCGTATAACAATACTTTTCTAAAGCACATTATGTGAGCCGAATTTTATTTGATGTTGGGCAACAGCGTGGCTGGACGACTTTGCACGAACACGAATTTGAATTTCTCGAACCTGCCTTAAACTTCTCTTTATGGACGACGACTTGGAATGAACTGACCAGTTTGACACAGCTTTCGTATTTTTACTCACATTTTTTAGGTAAGAGTGGGTTATTTTAATTATTTTGGTAGTGGGTCTGTTGGTGTGTCACTTATTTTAGTCTCAGCAGGACTGTGGCATGGATGAAACCCCACATTTTGTATTTTTTAATTTTTTATTTTTTATGCTTGTTTTGATGATTTTCTGGCCTATATTGCTGTTGGCTAGAGTGTTTTTGCTTAAGATTTGTAAGGTGCTCTGCATCGCTCATTCTTTGGGACAAAAAAAAAAAAAAAAACACTGAGGAGTCCTTGTCTCATTCTCAGACTTAAAACTTTTTTTTTTTTTAAATTTTTAAACCTTTCAAAAATGTTTTACTACATTCCTGTTATATATATATATATATATATTCTGTTATATATATGTGTGTATATGTGTATACATATTAATGCATACAAAGTAAAAGATTTTAGATTATTTATTTCATTAAACCAAGTTTGCTTCAGAGTCAAATTGGTGTACTATGAATAATTTGATTACAATACAAATTTTATTTGAGTTGTTATTTATCATAAGTTTCAAGGGAAAGATAGCCTGAAATTTAATCCTGAATTCCTTTCTCAAATCTTAAAGTTACTGAGCTTTAATTTTACACCTTCCCCCCCTTTTTTTCACATTTTTTTTTCATTTCCAATGTTCTTTTCTTTCTTCAGATTTGGATTAGGAGAACAACTGATTGTAATAAAGTTCGTATTCATATTAATCAACTGCAGAAAGGGAAGTTCACTATTCGAAGGAGGTCTGCGTGAATGTGTCACACGTCACATGTGTATTTTGTACATAGAATGTTATATTTAATAACATAATAATATGTTTAAAAATTATATGGACTTTGAATCTTGAAAATATTTTTTCTAATGTGCTATGCATCAAATCTTTGAATTTTAGTTTTCTATTTGGTAAATGGCTACATACTTATAAGTTCACATGTTCCTTAAATGCGGTGGCCCAGTGCAAAACCAGATAAGCCCAAAAATCAAAATGAATACATTATTAAAGTATTTGTTTAATATTTAGTCATACTTTTAACACAAAAAAATATGGTAATCATCAAATATTCCACATTTAACTTCTTTAATAAATATCCAACTTTGCACTACTCCAAAAATATTTCTTGGACCTAATTGGTTTTTTCATCAAACCCCACGAATGTTCTCCAATTTTAGGAAAAGTATCTCATGTCCTTAAAATCCGAAAACAAAGCTGAAATATTTAAAAAATTACATACTGGTTTATAATTATGCTGTAATTCTATTTAAATGTATTTTTTTTATTTTAAAGAAAAATAAATAGTTTTAACTGATTTATACCAAAGCAAGAAATTTAAAATTAGTTGTGATGAAAACAGGCTGGAACTTTCTGCAGTTTGGCAGATTTTCACTTATTTGAAAATTTACAAAATTGCTCCCCTATTTCTATGCATAAAGTCGAATTTTTAGGTAATTTTAATTGGAAAATCTGGAAGAGGAAGATCCTTTTGAAAGATCCTCATGAATAATTGCATGAGGGATTCAGTTTGTAAGCTTCTACTACTAATATTTATTTAATAGATATCACATTCATAATGAAAAAAAAGAAAAAGTGATTTGTAACTGTATAAGCATTTATTTGCATTAACAGATATATTTTTGTGTTATATGGCATGTTTTTCGCTTCTGATGAAAATACAACTACTTTCATTAAAAAGACATTATCGATTAGTAGTTAAACGAAATCTCATTTCTGAAGGTTATTGTTTGGATGTTATCCTCACCTTGTTTAGTGTAAAATGATTGAGACGTTTTTAAATCATCCACATTTTAATTTATTTATACATAAATAATTTTATCCTAAAATTTTCAATTTTTCCCCAAAAATTCTTTGCATTACTTTTTGGAAAGAATTGTAAGCTTCATGATTTGTGTAATCGTGTCATAATATAATATATCGAGATCTGACTACGATAATGCAGCATTTTCCTTTTTTTTTCCCTAGACAATTTTGTGCTAAAATTATAACTTTTTATGTCAAACTTTGAATACAAGCCCTGTACTTGTAAAATTATTGTCCTAAAAAATTTAAGATTATCCAACACACCTACCTATTGATGATGCTTAAATCATTAATTCCATGTCAATAACATGAGTCTTTGTTTTAGCTTGAACCCAATTTGAAATAAATAAATAAATAAATAAAATAAAGTAATAATAAAAATGGGGTGAGCAAAAAGTAACAGATAAATCAAACAAACATAAGATGTGTAAAGGAGCTTTATTTGGTTTAAATTAGAAAAATATATATTTTGTTAAAGTTTTAAATATAAAAAGTACTTATGGATGTTTAGTAGATAAAAGTCTAAGTAACAGGGAGTGCACAGTGGATTTAGTTTAATGTTCTTGTTACTACTGTTTCAATTATATTAATTAAATATGAATTTCCCAAATTTTAACAATCGCAATTCTTTGATTTAAAAAAAATGTTTAAGTAATTTTTACTTATATCACATGCCTAAAATAAAGTCATTAAGGGATAGTATCGTAATTTCCGGCCTATAATCCACGGATTATCTCTTAAAAATGCAGAAATTTTTGGGGTGCAGTTTTATACGCTGCTGTGGATTATATGATAAAAAAAAAAATTAAAAGTACGGAATGGAAACTTTGTTTGAAAAATCATAGATGGCAGCATGAGTCTAAAAATTCACAACAGCTCATTTGAGTCATGCCAGCAACGACTCACTTAATGGGTCTGTCTCCGGTGGGGGGGGGGGGGGGGGGGGGGGTTGGGGGCTTCCGTTAAAAACAGCAGACTTTATTGTTTGCAATGGGAGACTCCGTTTTTTTGCATCTGTCTTCCGTTTAGTCACAACTTTCTGCGGTTTTTAGTATTTTTTGCTTTTAAAATAAATAAACAGGCCTTATTTCCATCATAAATAAAAATGTGACTGCTTTGGCAAAAGCATATAATCTGCGAATTATACGGCGATGCGGATTATCTACCTTTTTTTTTATCAGGGTCAAAAGTAGCACCTGCGGATTATACACCACCGCGGATAATACACAGAAAATTATGATAGAAATGGGGAGAGGGGGCAGAAGGAGGAGACTGCAGCTATTAATATGTTTTCGTGTACACATCAAATTCTTTTGCTTTGTACATTCCAACTTTTCATTAAAGTTTGGATTAAAACATTTAGGTATTTTTTGAGAAAGTAAAAAAACATTTCCATTTTAAATGCACAGATGCCAAGCAATATAAATTTCACATATTTGTTATGGAAAATAACTAAAATTTTCAATTTACTACAAAGCATGGAAAATACTGAATTTTCTGCAGAAAACTGAGTATTTTTACTTTTTATAAAAGTTCTAGTACTGAACCTGACGTCTGATAATAAATAAATGCATAAGAATTATGTTAAATTAGCTTTTAAAATAAAAAACATTTATTTCCATAAACAAAATTAGTGTATGATTTATTTTGCATTTTGTACATGCTAGTGTTTTAACTAGGGATGTAACGAATAGTGATTTGGCCGAATAGCCGAATACTGAATATTCGGCCATTCCTTCCAGGCCAAAGCCGAATATTCGGCCAATGTCTTAATCCGAATACCGAATATACGTCGGCCGAATATTAAAATTTCTAGAAAATCGTCGTAATAGAAATTATTTGTCAAATATAAAATTATTCACAAAGTCAAACACCAATTACACACAATCTATGATGTATGAGTTAATTATGATTGTTAAGAACTTTAAACTACGATTTAAAATTAATATGTTTTCTCTATTGTTTTGAATGTAATAAAACTAAGAATTTCACCCACAAGTGGAGTAGTAATGGCAGGTTTTATGGTAGTAAGCATTAGCATTATTTTACTAATTATTTAATTCAAATGACAGAACTACTATTGCTTAGTGAACTTTTACTTTGCTCAAAACTGTTTTATGAAGATTTTTTAAAAGTTATAAAAGTTAGTATTTTTATTTTATGGGGATTTTTTCATACCTATTCTTAAAAGCTCTATTAAAATTTAATACACTTAAACTGGAATATATTTTTATTTTCAAAACCCCCAATAACTTATGCTATCTAAATATACATGGTATATTCTCTCTCTCCCAATATTCACAATAAATCAGTCTACTCAAACAAAGTCTGACTTCCACTTTGTTAATAATAACAAAATTAATTTCTCATTCTCCAACATAATTAACTATTGCCAGCTTTTGGGAGCAAATGCTAAATATAAAATACAATATTACTTACTTACTTGACTGAGCAAAAATCTGTTTTTGCTCAGTCAAGCCTAGAACTAAGTTTAAAAAAAGTTTTTTTCTAAATTGTTTTTATTTAGTAAAACTATGTACTAATGTATTCTTTTGCAATAACGATAACACAATTTTAAATGTTTAAAATCTACTAATTTCTTAATTTTTTTACATTTCTACTACAGCAGAATGTTTTGGCGTAATAGCCCATCAATATTCGGCCAGGCCGAATTTGACCTTGCCTAGTATTCGGCCAGGCCGAACATTCGGCCAAAGGGCCGAATACCGAATAGTGGCCGAATATTCTTTACATCCCTAGTTTTAACTGAATTTTTTGGGGGAGGGGAGTTTCAAGTTCAAACAATGCAAGTGTATTAAATGTTGCTAAATGTGTTATAGCATTGCAAGGTGGACTTGCTTGTGTATTTCTGACATATGAGTCATATTCTGTAATTAACAAATTGTCTGGTAACAAATTGTTATTCATTACTGTGAGCAAAATTCTTAAATTTGAATCCAGAGTTTATGTTAAGGAAAAATATTTTTTACCTGACTACTGAAAACGGTAAAAGATATTGGGAAATTTTCTTTCTTGCTACTGAAATCTTCTTTTCCAAATTGGCATTTCTGTTAATGTACTACTTGTTTAATTCATACTTCTATATGTATTTTTAAATTGTTGAAGAAAAAAAAGGATTTTTTGATAAATATTGTATATTTTGTAAATAAATAACTAATGATTTGTCTTCATTTTAGAATTCTTTTAACAAAATGTTTTGTTATTGTATATAGCTTATATCTATACTGTCCTACTAAGTTAGAAACGCGTATCTCAAAACACGTTTTGGCTATTAGCAGCTTTTTCTGAATATTTTTTCTCACCCCTTTCACAATTACTCTTTTGATCCTAGAAATTGGCACTTCAATTCTGTTTTTTTTCCTAAATATAATATGCTTAAATAACTATATTTAGCCAAGCAACTCATCTTTTTATAAAAAATAAACTAAGAAAACTTCAGATATGTGTTTCCTTGCTTAGAAAGCAGTTGCGATCAGGCACTTCCATTTTTCTAAAAGTCAGGGGAGGGGGATTAATTGACCCCCTCAATTTTAAATACATTGAATTCATATTTATTTTTATTTATTGAATGTTGAAGCATGTATTTTGTTGTTTTTTACCTATAATGTGTATTGAAAGTATACCCTTTGCTCCTTCCCCCTGAAAAATTGAAATGAAGGGCCTGCCTGCACTTTCTGGTTGCCAATAAAAAAGGAAAAAGAATTTCCAGCGGGAGGGTGGTGGTAATAGAAGAATAAGAGGCTAGAGAACTGACTGGTCACATGCTTTATTCTTTGGCTTAATATAACCTTTTGATCTAACATTTAAGTCTTTTGGCGTAACATATTCCAGCCGTAAAAATGAAGAACAAAGCAATCAAAATTGCTTTATATTCTCACTGAGATGGCAAAAGTGACACGATCACCGTGTTCTCTTGGCTTTAGTTTCTAGTTGACAGAGACACTGTCTTATATTGATATCTGGCCAAGCCTGAACTTGAACGCCTACTCGAAAGTCGACAAATTTCTTGAGGCATGCAATGTTTTTGTTAATAGATGAAATATTATCCTCTTTTTAAAGTATGCAATCAAATTTATTTAATCCAAAGAATACAGAGTTGAAATCGATTCAGGATCATCTGCTTACTTCGGTTATACATTTTCATTCTCCAGTGACTTCTGTACCAATTGATGTACTAGTTGATGACATTGGAATTTCTGTTCCTCCAGTTCCTTCAGAGCTGGTACATGTTTGTCTGCTGTCTCCAGTCTAGAAAGCAAGTGAAAGAGTTGTTATAACATTTGATAGGTCAGATATGCTTAAGAATTTGTAAAGGAGTTGTTTCTAAAATTCAATGTCAATGTTAAGCAATGGTTTAATCTCTAATGCAATTTCTGAAAAAAGATGAAGATAATTCATAAGAATTTAGACACCCGTTGTTAATTAGTATTTCAAAAAGAGGAATAAGTCAAGTTCGTTTTAGAAGTAATTTTGAAAATTATCGGAGTTTAGTTTTAAGAAATGAAAGCTTTATTTTTCGATCTAAAAATTTTTATGGAACATTTTCAATTTTAATCTTTTATAATGTTATAAATAAAAATTAACTCAATATTTTTCTGAAAATTTTATGTACTATAAATTTTTGATAAACTGAATTGCAGGAAGGGCAATTTTAATTAGTTTGTAATTAAGTATTTAAATGATTAACTTGTATGCTTATTTTATTTATTTATTAATTTATTTCTATAGCTTCTATCAGTTGGGGCACTTTTTATAGCGATTGAAATCTGCTGATGCAAGGATTGTGCCTATTTGACTTGAGGATTTTCTTATATAAACCACAAATTTGAATAATTTTTCAACACAAAATAGTGCTTCTATCAGTACTTATTCGTTTTAGATTCAACTTTTATTAAGCAAAAATGTTGTTGTAGACTTTTAACAAATGATGTGTTTTGGAGAAAAGCTGATACAGTGAAGAAAGATACAGGGAGAAAAGAGATACAGTGTATTAGTTCCAATGTAAAAACTAATTGGATTTGTTCACCCTCCAAATTATGTTCTCATTTCCCAAAACTCTTGTGTTCATTCCAGTCTCTCAAAGTCTGTGACATTTTTACATTTTTGCGTTTAATTACAGATATTATTATTTGAAGCAAATAAAATGCAAGAGAACTTACACATTGAAGGCCTTCCCTACACGGGCAACTTCCTCTACCTCCACACATGGCTCCTAAAAAAATATATATATATATGAATAAAGAATGTCAATACTTGTATCATACTAGGAGGAAAAACTGCTGAGAAACATTTGCCCCTACCAACTGATTTTTAACACATAATAAAGATAACACTTTATTTCATTCTGTACCTAAATTGTATCAAACAAACACTAAAATTTTTAGGATGTCATTTCAAACATTTTTTTTTTAAACTTTAGCTACACTTTCGGCAGCAGGTAGACTACAAAATCGATGTGGATTCAATGTGAAGATAATATCATGGCAGAAAATGTCTGGATCGAGTTTCTGAAAAAGTCGGTGGTATACTTGATACTACTTCCAACGGAAGATAACTAAACGACTGCGCATTAGTGTTACTTTTAGACCATCAGTATGGCCTATACTGATGGGAGAAATGCTCCAATAGTGGTCAGAAATGCTCCCATACTGTATGGGAGCATTTCTGACCACAATCGCGTGACCGTTTGGCTATCTGCATGATTTGTTTTCAGCCTGGTGGCTTCCCAACAATGGTATTTTTCAGGGAACTGTAACAAAAAAATTTTTTTGGTTACTCCGTTCTAGTATTTGCTCCAGCATTGCTCCGTGTTCCAAATTGTTTTAATCATCTTCATTTATTTAATCAAAAACTTTTTATGCTGGTAGTATAGAAATTAAAAGTTATTTTTCAGCAATTTATTTTGCAGAAATCATTCTTTTGCAAAATCATCTTTCGTTCTTTATCTTTGTTTCTCAGACTAATTTTAATGCAAAAAAACGATATTTTTAAATGACGATAATTCTTGAACATATTCTAATGTAAAATTGCAAGTTTTTCAAAAATTATTGATTTACAACTGAAGATTACATCGAATTTGATCCAGTTGTCCTCTCGCTGTTCGCCTATAACCCATAACAGATTAAACCAAATTAAAAATTGTTTTTAAAAGTATTTTTCGTACTTTTGTTATAACCCAACCATCTACCCATGCGGATGGCTGGGGGAACAACAGCTTAAAGTGGACCCTGAAGCACTAGGACATGACCGGAAAAAGAGCTGACCGATCAATAACATCCATGACTTCTGAAAAATTTAGCAAAAGAAAGTTTTACAGGGAGCGCTCAGGATATAAATATGTTATCGGCTGTTTTATCCTCTTCATTTCAAGTGTACCCAATTGGGTACATTTTAAAATGCTGTTTATTAACTACTGTTTGTGCAATTTGAAAGGTAAAACACCTAATTGTTTTTGAAATTAATCAGCAGATAGTTTACTTCATTTTAAACATAGAAAACATAGATATTTTGCATTAATTATTATTTAAAGTAATTATAAATTAAAATTTAAAAAAAATTTAGTTATTTTGTTTTGTAATCATTTTTTAAATCAGAGAACCAAAAAATTGCGTTAAAATTCTTTGCTTAGTTCTGAGGTCTGAAGAGAAGAAAACTAAATTTGGTAGGGAGAAAAATCCTACCTTCTTCTCCTAAAGGTCTGCAAAGCAAATTCATGATGCAACATTGATCTTCGTTACATGTTCTAATAAAACCGCATCGCTGTTGGGCCTCAACAGCAATGAAGACCTAAATTGAAAAATGACATAGTTAAAGCTTCTGGATGTTGTTAAAGTTACCAAAGGTAATGAGATAATTAAACAGAAAAACGTTTACTTTTCAAGTGTTCTTTTAGATTTCAGAGTACTTCTATGATGCATTTGACAGAGGCACTGGAATTGTAGCACAAGGGTCATTCTGACATGTGATTAATACCGAATTATTGTAGGAGCCTTGATCAAAAGAAAAAAATAAAACTACTGCAACATCGTCATAAGGTATGTTGGCTTCGGGACTGCTATGGTGATTGAACATTCCCCGAAATTTTTACGGGTTTGCCATGTATCACTACTATTATCGTGGGGAAAAAAAGAAAAAAAATTTTGTAATCGGATGAATAGTATTTTAAAGCGTAAAAAATATCAGCTTTTACTGGAGGAGAAGACGATTATAAGTGAGTCTTGTGTTGATAACTTTGCTATGCTTTGTTGTATTGTTTTTTTTTTGGGAAATAATTTGCTAAGCTGGAAACTTTACATGAAAGCTGAAAATTCTATAACTTAAGAAAAACAATTTAGGAAAGAGTCGATTTTTCATATTTTCTGCTGCATTAGGAAAATAATTAATTGCGGGGCTCCTGAGGTGACTTGTATTATGAAAAAAAATAAATATGAAACTGACGAAGGTGTGTAAACGGCAAGCTTGGAATTCTCAAAGGGAAAGAAATGTCACTACAGATTGCCAGTTGCAAATTTCATGGAAGTGAAATTTGCAAAGGGAAACCTTTAGTGGTGTAGATGAAATAGCAATAGACGAGGGAATGTCTGGTAAAGGCTCTGTCATCATGATTGGAAATTTCAACTTTCCAGGCATGGACTGGAATAGTTTTATCCTGGCAATGGTAGAGAAAAGGATTTTTTAAAGGTGATTGGTGACTGTATTTTGGATCAAATTGTTACCCAGGGGACAAGGCATGATGCTATTTTGGATCTAGCTTTTGTGATGTAATTAATTCGGTTATTTTGTCAGGGTTTTATTTTTCATTGTGATTGATTTGGGTTCAAAAAAGATGACACAGTAAGTATGTATTTCGGACCTAATTTCTTTGCTAGCGACCCTGTAAATATGCACCTGCATATTTGATGTTCAATAGCAATACGATAGTAATTACCTGATACGATACCCCGAGAAAAGAGAGCAAGCACACTCTAAAAATTTTATCATGAGTACAATGAAGTAAAAACAGCTCTCAAGAATTTTTTAAAAAAATTAAGGGACAAGAAAAAAAAGGATTTAAAAACCTTACGACCTGCACTCAACTTCAGGAGTGTTGATTTTGTCTCAAAATTGTCATGACAATTTTGAAATGACGGGCCTAGATGGTTGTCTCATTTCTGTTTGTATATTTATTGCAGACGAAGTTGATTTTTTTTTCTTTTTAGCTTCAACGCATTAAGAAAAAAAATGAATGACGACATAAAATAAACAAATGTGACAGAATATCATTAAGTTTATGAAAAATCTCTCAGTACTGTTTGATAATAATAGGTGAAACTAGTGACACATGTCAACGGTCGACTCTAGGAAGTTTGTTTTTGATATGTCGGTCGTAAGGTTTTTAAATCATTTTTTCCTTGTCCCTTAATTAAAAAAAAAAAATCTTGAGAGCTGTTTCTACTTCAGTATACTCGTAATAAAAATGTTAGAGTGTGCTCCCTTTTCTCGGGGTATCGTATCAGGTAATTACTATGGTATTACTATTGAACATCAAATATGCAGGTGCGTATTTACAGCGTCGCTAGCAAAGAAATTAGGCCCGAAATATATGCTCATTGTTTCATCTTCTTTGAGCCCAAATCAATCACAGGGAAAAATAAAACCCTGACAAAATATGTGCATGTCTAAAAGAGGAAATTTTTCAATATAAATCTTGTTTCGCTAAAAACCTTAACCCCCCTTGGACTAATGGAATTGATTTGGAAAAGGTGAAGTGTATATCAGAATGCTAATTTGTTCAATTACTGTCGCAAGAAGGTTATAAAACTTACCTGCGCAACATTGTATAACAAGCAGCATTGAATGATATTGCAATCTTCCATGTCCACAAATAAGGCATAAATAACATTAAAATATAAAATCTGAATTATACCTCGAAAGTCCGCCAAACGTTTTCAAAACACGATTGACTGCTTATACAATTATTATTATTATTATTATTATTTTAATAATTATAAATTTGGCAAAACGTTTTGTTTTTAAACTTAAAAATTATTTTTAAATTCATTTATTATTTAGTTTTTAATTCATTTATTATTTTATTACAGATAGAAATTCGTAAATATTTTTATTTTTGCTCAATTTTTATGAAGGAACACATTTGTTACTGCTTTTACTTCTATGATCAAGACATAATTTTGATTTCTTGGATAAATTTTTGTTTGAATGCATTTCAACTCACAAAGGACTGCTTAATAAAACAACACTTCTTGTGCCAGTTTTTTAACGAGTATTCCTCCTTCCAAAGCGTTCATTAGTAAAGTTCAAATTTTGAACACTTAACTTTATTGAACATTTTCTGACAACAGTGGATTAAAAGCACTTTTTTGTGAGCGTGCAAATATTCAGCTTTTTTCTGTCTTTCGTTTTTTTTTTTTTTTAATTTAAATGTTCTACATTAAATGTTAGTGAAGTTTTAAGCATTAACGACCTACATATGTTGTGTCGATGTGTAAACACAATATTAGAAATTTTGTTTTCTTCCTGTACTAAAATGCTAAATTTGATTTATACTTTCAAATATTGTACTTAGGTAAATAAAGAAATAAATGAAATACATTTATACAAAAAACATATAATGTGGGTCGTTTTTTTTTTTAAAAACAGAAGTTAATTTGTCATCTAGCAAGCAAATTTTCTTTAACTGTAAATTATACAGCTTTGTAAAATACGAATTAGATTTCTTAAGAACAAATAATTAACAAACAGTAGTTTTTGTAAATCTTTGTTTTCATGAACTAACTTCGTTAAATATTTTCAAATTTATACGTCACTAGGTTTATAAACGTGTAGAGTAATTTTGTTTAAATGTTTAGCTGGACGATCTGCGAGTAACTTGTTTTCTTTAGGTTACTGTTTATTTATCTAAAACTTAAATTTCGGTGCGTCATTGTGCATCTGTAATGAAGGAACAATTTAATCAAAACTTTACTTACCAAACTGGTTACCAAGAGAACTGCTACAAGTGAATTCATCTTCAAACTCAGATAGAAAACCTTCTGAATCGTTTACT
This sequence comes from Octonoba sinensis, assembly GCA_038502835.1. Lineage (NCBI taxonomy): Eukaryota > Metazoa > Arthropoda > Arachnida > Araneae > Uloboridae > Octonoba > Octonoba sinensis. The sequence continues at coordinate 127,736,212 of CM076599.1, forward strand.
ATTTCTTTTTATAGTTACCTTTCAGATTAATATACAGATGTTTCTTAATTACAATGTGACAAATTTCGACTAGCAATCAATGCTTAGGTTGCTGACTTCCGCGTAATCGCGCTTTCTTCCATTGTGAATACATACTTATTTCACGTTTGTTGAAACTTGGCAGTTTTGTGTTGTATTATAATTTCCCACCTGCCTTGCATTGCGAAATTTTCTGAGAATTGATCGAGAACATTGTTTAGTATTTTTTTTTTTTGATTGAGGTTTCTTAGTGGTTACATTTAAAAATGATGATCTTTGAGACGCATTTAAGCTAAGTAATTGCTCAGTAAGTTTTATTAAGTATTATTAAGGGTCCATCTTTGAAAGACAAGTTTTGAGCTGCTATTATGAGTTGAATTTAATTTACAAGTTTGTCTCCAATATCTACCCTATTATATAGATAGGAATGCATCTAAAAATAAGTTATTTAAAAAAAAATGCAATCCATGTTGTGTTGGTTTCATATTACAAAAAAAAAAAAAAAAAAATCATAACATTGCCATCGCATTTAAGTGTGCATTTGAAGTATAAACTATACATGTGGTTAAATTTGTAAAGCGAAAGGAAATTCATTGTTGGAACCTAAAAAAATCATGGAATGTTTCATTTGTGAAATTAATGCTTTATGCAGCAGTATGCTGTCTCTTGATGCAGTAATTTTCTTATTTTCATACTTTGACATGAAAAAGTGAGAAATCTATGAATTTCCTTCTTTTCATCCTGCTTGGCATGAAAAATCGGGACATCTACAAACAAAAATTCCCATATAAGTGACCTCATCGAAATGTAATCCCATCAGAAAAGATAATAGTTTTGGAAACCTTATAGTCCGGTCAACAGGTACAGAAAAAAGGGCTTATCTTGCAAAAGGTGGGGTAGAAGATTTTTTTTTTAAATTAGTATATATTGGTACCAACATGAAAGATCCCGAAAAAATTTTTGGCGGCCGAAACCACCAAAATTTGGCACTTTTTGTTTTTTTTTCGATAAATCTCAGAAATGGTTGAATTTAGAGAAAATTTTTCTAAGTAAAATTTATAGAGGATAAAATTTCCTACAACTTTCATCAGTACAACTTTTTTGTAGCATCAATAGCAAATGCGTTACATCTTCTTGAAGTTTGGCATTTTTTTCTAACTTATAAAAACAATGAAAAAAAGACAGGTGTCTGAAAGCTTATTGAAGAATGGAGAAAAAGAAGAGGCAAGTAGCCACGTGTCTGACCTTGAGAAACGATGCCTGTTTCGTAGCAGATAGAGAGGAATGAAATTGACCCCCCGCCCAGGGGTGTAGTCGAGGGGGACGCAGAGAGACGGTGTCCCACTAACTTTTTATCTTCACACAAGTGTCCCCCCACTTGTTTTGGATTTTAAAACGTAAGCGTACCCCCATTTTTCAATGTTTGTATATATCAGCAGCCCCCCCCCCCTTTTTTCTCCAGGATTTCACTGCCTTCACCCCCTCCTTTCAAAACAAATATCTCCCCGTTCCCCTCCCCTTTTCCTGTCACCAAATACGTTGTGTTGACTCGATTCAAATACTGTCCGTTCGTTAGTCAGCTCAATTTGAGCGAGGAGACGTTCTGCTTCAAATAGTGTTTTGCATTACAATTTTGTATTTAAAGATGACTATGCTTGACCAAAGTGTTTGTTTTATTTGTGAACTCAGTTTGAATGAGGGTGAAGTAAAAATTGTGAAGGAGAAAGGAATAGAGAATCTTTGAAAATGTAGTGCGAAAAGTCAAAATGAAAAACATCAGCGTTTTTTGGAGGACTTAAAACAAGTGACTATCCACAATGTTTGTTACAAATGATATGTAAGTGAGCGTGATTGATGCTTATGTGCTTCGTTGTACAGCTAGCTGGAGATGACGGTGCAAGCAGTGTAGCTCCATCTCCTCGATCGAGAACTGAAGGTTTCTGTTTTAAAGACCAATGTTTTTTGTGTGGCGAGCAGGGACGGACTGGGACCCCTAAAAGGGCGGTGGACCAGCTAACCAACGGGCGGCCCCCTTTACTTTAAAAAATATATATAATAATGATAATGGTATTAATAATGAAATTAAATCTGCGTGACACATGAGGTTTTAATGCTTATAATACAATAATAAAGTGCAAAATGGGACAAGCTGGAAATCAGTGATCATGCCATGCAAAGTCCTAAAAATACTGAAAAGAAATTCATGCAAAAGTGATTGCTCATGTTCGAAGCATAACTTATACAATGAAACAAGGCTTAACTGATTGTTTATTACAAATTATGTATTCATTCAGATAAGTTAAATACAAATAAAATTTTAGGATTATATTAAAATACACGGTTGTTCTAACTTTTTATGTTTGTTCAATTCTTTTTTTTTTTCTTTCTTTTTTAAATAGGTGAAAATAAAATTATTGTTAATTTATACAATAACAAAGGAATCTACAATGAAAAGAAAAATTCATTACTGCACTTTTGTGTCATATTTTTTGTTGGTTTTCCTTAAATGTTTCTATGACCGTTAAAATTATTTTTTTAGGCACATGGAGGGAGGCACCAGATTTACAAACTTTACACAATCATTGAGAAGACGATAATGAAGCAATTTTGTTCAAAGAATTAAGCACCTTAATGAAATACAGTAAAAACGCGGGTTTCGGGGAACATGTTTGGCACCCGCGTTATAACATAACCGCGGTGTAGTGAAATCATACCGTGGAACCATATTCACGAAATAGTACTCGCTTTTATTGCATCATTTTTCACTTTATCAATTACTCGTAACTTTTCTCCCCCTATAGTATAATTTTTTCTTTTCTTCTTTGCTGCCATTTTATTTACTGTAATTGTTGTGCAAGAAGCACACATCTCAGCGGCGAAATCAGTCTGTCGAGTGATAGGTTATAAACCAACAGTGTTCCAAGAAAAAAGGTGCTTAAAAATGTCTTTACGTTATCAATATGGGATTGTTATGGGGAGGTCTTAGGAAAAAATTAGATTTGGAAGGGGAGGAACGCACTTCTCACTGGGGAATATGTTTACTTTTCAGGAATGCTAAAGAATCTGGAATACAAAGGTTGATAGCACTATAAAAGAAGTTACACATGCATAACTAGACTTCTGAAAATGGAACAGTTAAGCAAAGTAATAAGCAATAATTCTGCGTAGTAACTGAACAATCCCTGACAGATTGAGCTCCGCCCAGGTCAACAGAAAAAAGTCGGGGCGATTACACCCGATTTTGAAATCAAGCTATATAGTGTCCTAGGTTGAAAGACAGAAAAAGCGTGAAAAATGTGTACATCACGCCTATTTTATAGGAAGGGTAGAGGTTTTAACTTTATCAATCACTCGTAACTTTCCTTCTATAGTATATTTTTTTCTTTTCTTCTTTGCTGCTGTTTTATTTACTCTAATTGCTGTGCACGAAGCACACATCTCAACTGCGCAATCAGTCTTATCGAGCGATAGGTTATAAACCAACTTTGTTCCGAGAAAAAGAGGGGGCTTAAAAATATCTTTATGTTATCAATATGGGATTGTGAAAAGGTCCTAAGAAAAAAAAAATTAGATTTGGAAGGGGAGGAACGCATTTCTCAAAGACGCAATGTTTTAAGCCTACGTACACACACAGAGACTGGAAAATATATTTACTTTGCAGGAACGCTGAAGAATCTGTAATACAAAGGTATACTTCTGAAAAATGGAAGATAGTTAAGCATTGCACTGAACAGTTCTTGACAGATTGAGCTCCCTCCATGTCAAGAGAAACAAGTCAGGGCGATTGTACCCAATTTTGAAATCAAGCTATATAGTGTCCTAGGTTGAAAGACAAAGGTTTACATCAGGCCTATTACTATCTGTTAGTGTGTCTGGTGGGGGAATGGCAGTGCTTTGGATAGAATATCTGTGTGGTCGGGCTGGCTCTATTTACAATAGTAAATAAGGAATAACTTTAAAAAGACATTATTAAAGGGTGGTTTAAACGTCGGGGGACATTATAGCCACCGCTGTATATCCAATTCCGTGGTATACTGACAGGGTTCACACTGGGGGAAAATACAAGGTGGGATTTCCCACCTTGACCAAAATTTTAAGTGGGATTTTTATATTTAAGTACAAACAAATTTTTTTTTGAGTGGGATTTCAAAAAATATTGCGGGAATCGCGCGATCACGCGGTCTCGCGCGAACCCTGACTGATGCGCGGTATAACGGGGTTTTACTGTATACTATATATATCAATGCACACAAAGTAAAAGATTTTTGATTATTTATCTCAATATACAAGGTTTTTTTCAGAGTCAAATTGGTGTGCTATGAATAATTTTACTGCCATTAAAATTTGATTTGATTGGTTTATTCGGTTATTGGCTTATCGGTTTAAATTTAATTTATCTAAAGGTTCAAGTACGATCTATCCTGGAATTTTATCCTGAATTCCTTACTCAAATCTTAAAACTACTGAGTTTTAAGATTCCTGATTTGTTTAATCGCGCAAAGCAGAGAGATTGAGATTTGACTTCTATAGTGCAGAATTTTGTTTCTGCACAGGCAGTTTTGCGCTCTCTTAAAAGCCTTAATTTTTATGTCAAACTTTGAATACAAGCCCTGTACTTGTATAATTATAGTCCAAAAAAAATTTTAAATTATTCAACACATTAAATGATGATGCTAAAATCAATATTAATTTTGAAATTAGAAACATCTTTTTTGATAAAATTTAAAATATTAAAATTTACTTATTGAATGATTAGTAGATAAATAACAGGGAGTGCAATGGGTTTAGTTTAAATTACTTGTTACTACTCTTTCAATTATGTTAAAATGCCATTTCAAAAGTTTTAATAATCACAAATCTTTGATTGAAAAAAAGTAATATTTACTTCTATCAGATGCCTAAAATAAAGTTTTTTAGAGAATAGTAGAAATGGGGAGAAGAGGCAGAAGGGAAAGATACGGCAGTTATTAAAATGTTCTCATATACACCTTTAATTCACTTTCTTTGTACATTTTCTGCAGAAAAGTGAGTATTGTTACTTTTTAAAAAAAGTTCTAGCTCTAAATCTGACGTCTGATAATAAAAGCATGCATGAGAATTATGTTAAATTAGTTTTTAACATAAAAATAAGAGCCAAAAGTATTTATCAGGTGTCAAGTCAGAAGAAATTCGGGTCCGTTTTCGAACCCTTCACAAAATTCAGTTCATCAATACGGACCCTCTACAAAATTCCAAGCTTCCAAATCGTACTTTTCACACTATTATTTATTATAAAAGTGGAAAATAATAATACAATTTTTCATCACTTTATGTTTAAATTTTCATTTTTCACAAAAATCTTTAAATTTATTATACAATAAACGGTCCCTGTTAAAAAATGCTGGATCGATCCCTGTTTATTGCTATCAAGAGAAATTAGTGTATGATTTATTTTGAATTTTGTACATATACTAGTACTTGTACATGTATTTTTACTTGTACATCTATTTGTACTTGTAACTGAAGTTTGGGGAGGGGGGGATTTCAAGTTCAAACAACGCAACTACTTGCGAGCCTATTAAATGTTGCTAAATGTGTTGCACAACATTACAAGTTGATCCCATTTTGTTTAGATGGACTTGCTGATTTATGCTTTTCGTATGAGTCATATTCAATACAAAATCTCGTAACAAAGTGTTATTCATTACTGTCTGCGAAAACTCTTAAATTTGAATCTAGAATTTGCCGACATGATGGCCCCGTGGTAAGGCGCGTAAGTCTGAGGATCCAGCCTGGCTGTGTCGGTGCATTTTCAAGATGCAGGAAATCGTCTGCTCCCGTGTCGTATGATTATGCGGCATACAAAAGATTACTTGAGTAGACATTTGACTTGGATGCTCTCGGCTAAATTAAATTCCTTGTGCAATTTCGCATCATCAGAGTCCCGGTGATAGCCCTTTCAGGTGGAGAAACCAGACGTCAAAATTCTTATGCGGCGATGGTACCACACTCATAGCAGTGCCGCTGAAAGAGATGATACCAATCTCTGGGGATCGCACTACGTCTGCAATTGGCAGAGGCCAACAGCAGCCTATTAGAAAAAAAAAAAAAAATCCAGGACTTATGTTAAGGCCAGAAGACTAACTTTTTTACTTGATTACTGAGAACGGTAAGAGACTTCAACATCGGGAAATTGTCTTGTATGCTACTGAAACCTGTTTTTCCAAGTTGGCATCTCTGTTAATGTATTACTTGTTTAAAGCAAAAATTTCCCAGATTGTGATATTAATTCTTAAATCTATATTCATTTTTAAATTGTTGGAGGAAAAGAAAAGACTTTTATGATAAATATTGTATATTGTGTAAACAAAAAAAAAAAAAAAAACTAATGCTTATCTTCATTTTAGAATTCCTTTAACAAAATTGTTTGTTATTGTATATAGCTTATATCTACACTGTCGTACTAAGTTAGAAACGCATATCTCAAAACAAGTTTTGGCTATTAGCATCTTTTTCTGAATATTTTTCCCCCGCCCCTTTCATAATTACTCTTTTGATCCTAGAAAATTGGCACTTTCATTGTTTTGTTTTGTTTTTTTCTAAATATAATATGCTTAAATAACTATATTTAGCCAAGTAACTGCTCTTTTTATGAAAAATAAACTAAGAAAACTTTGGATATGTGTTTCCTTGCTTAGAAAAGCAGTATGCTTTTATCTTTTAAAAAATCCCTGATTTTCATAATACTCAATTTCCATAAATTTTGTTGGGGACATACGTTTATTTTAGATTTTCTAAATAATAATAATATTAATTGAAGATAAAAATATTAAAAAAAATCATCTCAATTTGGAGAGATGATTTGTTTTATCAAAATGTAGAATAAAATTATTTTCTTTTTGTTAGGGAAAAAATCAAGGAAAACTGCCTTCTCCAGCAAAACCATGTACGTTGAAACTTGTTTATAAGTATTCCCTTTTGTGTGTGTTCTTTTCTATTTTGTGCTATTTTTAATAGTAGACATATAAGCCAGCCCTAAGGCCACATGAACAGAAGGTGAAGTAGAAAAGTAGTCATGTAATTTAAAAGTAAAAAACAAAAGAGAAAGAAATGCATACTTCTGTGTTTTTTGACCTGCAATTTTTTTTTTTTAAATTCAAAGAAAGATTACACACAAATATTTTATTCTTTACAAAAAGCAAAGAATTGGCCTACCCATGGAAAGCCATTCCGCGAAAGTGAATCCTGGACATTCTGGTTGCTATTAAAAAAAAGGAAAAAGAATTTCCAGGGAGAAGGGCGTAATAGAAGAATAACAGGCTGGTCAGATGCATTATTCCGTCTTTTGGCTTAATATAACTCACACGTAAAAGTGAAGAGCAAAGCAATCAAAACTGCTTTATATTCTTACTGAGATAGCAAAAGTGACACGATCACTGTGTTCTCCTGTCTTTAGTTTCTGATTGACATCGACACTTTTATTGATATCTGGCCAAGCCTGAACTTGAATGCCCACTGGATAGTCGATAAATTTCTTGAAGCATGCAATATATTTGTTAATAGATGAAATATTATCACTATTTTAAAGTATGCAATCAAATTTATTTAATCCAAAGAATACAGAGGTAAAATTGATTCTGTTTCATCTGTTTACTTCGGTTATACATTTTCATTCTTCAGTGACATCTGTACCAATTGATGTCATTGGATTTTCCGTTCCTTCAGAGCTGGTACATCTTTTTACGTTGTCTCCAGTCTAGAAAGCAAGTGAAAGAGTTGTTATAATATTCGACATGTTACATATGCTTAAAATTTTGTAAAAGGGTTTTTATAAAATTTGATTCCAAAGTTAAGCGGTGGTCTAATGCAATTTCTGGGAGAAAGATGAAAATAATCCGTAAGAGTTTAGACGATAATTGTTAATTAGTGTTTCAAAAAGACGAATAAACTAGGAAGGTCATTTCGAAAGTTCCGGCAATTTTAGTTTTAAGGAATGAAAATTTTCTTTTTCAATTTTGATCTTCGTTATTGTTATAAATACAAATTAACTCAATATTGTTCTTGAAATTTTATGTAATATAAATTTGTGATGAACTGAATTGAGAAAGGGCAATTTTTGTTCGTTTGTAATTAAGTGTTCAAATGATTAACCTGTATGCTTATTTTATTTTTATTTTTATATTGTCTATTTATTAAATAATTAATTTTTATAGCTGCTCTCAGTTGAGGTTCTTTTCATAATGGTTGAAATCTGATGACCGTGCCTATTGATCTGATAACTTATTTCGTATATCAACCACAAATTTGACTAATTTTTCTACACAAAAGCTGCTTCAATCAGTATTTATTCATATTACATTCAACTTTTACTAAGCGAGATCTTGTTATAGACTTTTACGAAAAGCTGTCTTTTCGCGAAAAGCAGATACGGTAAAGAAAGGTACAGGGAGAAAAGAAAGATACAGTATATTATGCTTAATACCAATGTGAAAAGTAATTCGATTTATTCACCCTCGAAATTCTGGGTTCGTTTCCCCAAATTCTTGTGTTTATTCCAGTCTTTCAAAGTCTGTGAGATTTTTGCATCTTTGTGCTTAATAACTGATATTATTATTTGAAGAAGGAAGTAAAATGCAAGAGAACTTACACATTGAAGGCCTGCACTACAGGGGCAAACTCGTAATTCACGACCTTCAATATGACAAACTTCTCCTAAAAATATAAAATATATATACATATTTGAATAAAAAACGTCAAAACTCATATCACACAAATAGGAAAAAGTACCGAGAAACATTTGCGCCTACCAACTTATTTTTAACACACAAGAAAGACAACGCTTTATTTAATTCTGTTCCCAAATTGTGTATGGAAAACACTAAATTTTTTAGGATTCCGATTCAAACATTTTTTTAAAGCTTTGAGTTCAGTTTTGGCAGCATAGACTACAAAATTGAGTGCAACGAGGAAAGAAAATTATGTTACAAAAATGTCTAAATCGAGTTCATGAAAAAGTCGGATATTTGCTTGATACGACTTCAAGCAGGAAGACAACTAGACTGAGCATTAGGATTACGTTTGGGCCCTCAATCTATGGAAGCATTTCAGACCTCGATCGCGCCACCATTTGGCTATCTACGCCAGTGGTGCGCAAACTATTTTCATTTGCGACCCCCTCTTTTGTGTGAAATTTTGTCGCGACCCCTGGATAGACAGTAGACGTTTTTTCAATCGTCAACGCAGTTACATTGACATTCTTTCTAGCTCTTGCTCTTACAGGGTGTTTTTAAAAGAGTGTCGTGTCGTTTAAAATAACGCCTTTTTAAAGTAGCGCACCAAACTTATAAAGCCGTCATAAAAATGTTATAAAAGTTATAACATCATAAAAATCAGTTAATGAATCAACACATAGTTTTATGAAACAATGCTTTGCTTATGTATTTGGGTATGAATATTTTTATAATGAAAAATACTTTTAAAAAACTTTACATCATAAAAATTCAATGTGAGGTATGAGGTCAAAGAGCTCATGTGATTGCTTCTATATTCGGATCTGTACTGGAAATCGTCAGCCGTATAAGTCATCCTTTGGATCTAATCGAGATCGCTATTTTGTTTTAATGAAAACTAATTTTGAAAAGCCGGATTCACATGAGTAAGTCGATGTAAACTGAATCAAAGTATTGATCGCTTTCTTTTCGAATCGGCATATTCGTTTTCAATCGATAACCAAAACTTTAGGCAAGTCAGAGAGTTAAATTCAATGCGCAGTATTTCGTCACTTGAAACATCAATTAACTGTTCTTTTTCGTTTGAGGTATATTGGAATTAATAATATCAAACGAAAATGGATCACGGATCCAACCTAATTCATTTTCTGTAAATGTTAGTACCTTTTTCGTAAAGTTTTCAACCAATTTTATCAAATGACGAAAAATAATGTTTTTAAATAACAAGAAATCTGTACTGTTTGCTTCGGTAAATTCTGAAAAGCACGGAAACATGTCTGTGTTGTTTTTGTTCAATTCCCCTTTGCCAAAGTATCAGCTTCTTCTTAAAAGCATCAATTTTACTGCTTAAAGTGAAAATGTTTTTACCCTCTCCCTGTAGACTCATATTCAGATCGTTCAGTTTCTCGAAAATATCAACCATGTAACTGAATTTTACAAGTCAATCTTCATTAATGAATGAACGGGCTAATATATGTTTCTTTTCCACCAAAAAATATAAACTTCGTCTCTCAAATCGAAAATACATCGCAATATTTAGCCGTGAGATAGCCATATTTGACTTCGGTATGCAGTAATGTCTCATACACAGAACCCATCTCATTACAGAGCAATGAAAGTAGACGACAGTTTAAGCTGTTGCTTTTAATATAATTAATTACAATAACCACATCATTTAATATCTTGGGCAATTCTTCATCGATATCTTTTGTAACTGGAGCTTGTCTATGTATCATGCAATGGTTGAATACTATATGGGGAGCAATTTTCATTATTAACACTCTGAGTCTTTTATTACCGCTGCAGCACCATCAGTGCAAACCGCGACTCTGTGGGTCCAGGTAAGGTCATTTTCCTCAAAATATATATTAATAATTTCAAATATTTTCTCTTCAGTTGCTCTCCCTTCTAACTTTTTACAACATAAAAAAAATCTTCCGATATGTCCGTTCTTTGAAATGAATAATTGTAGATTTTTCATAAATTTGAATTTCTTTGAATTCGGCGACCCTCGGTTTGCGCACCGCTGATCTACGCGATCTGCTTTCAGCCTGGGAGGCTTCCCAACAGTGGTTTTTTCCTCAGGGAACTGGAACAAAAACATTTTTGATTTACTCCGCTCTGACTTCTAAATACTTGCTCCAACAGTGCTACGTACTCCGAATCGTCTAAATACAAATCATATGTATCATCTTTTTTATTTAGTTAAAAAGATTTTAATTATGCTGGTGATACAGAAATTAGAAGTTATTTTTCGACGATCTATTTTGCAGAAATCATCGTTTTGAAAATTCTACTTTCATTCGTCTTCTTTGTTTCTCAGACTAATTTTATTGCAGAAAATGTTATTTTAAAATGTTTAATGAAATTCTAATTAAAAAATAAATAAATAAAACGAGCAGTGGAGCAAGTATTTTTGTTCTCCGGCTCCGCATGTGTTCCAAGCTAAATCTAGTTGCTAGGGCCAATCAAAAATATCCATAACTACTGAAAAGTCAATTAGCAAAAGAAATTTGCATAGGTAGGGAGAGAAATCTTACCTTCTCTTCTTAAAGGCCTGCAAACCCTATTTCTGATGCAACATTGATTTTCATTGCATGTTCTACGACCACATTCCTGTTGGGCCTCAACAGAAATGACGACCTAAATTAAAAAATGTCATAGTTTAGTTAATCTTCTGGGTGTTGTTAAACTTACCAAGGTTAATGAGATAACTAAACAGAAAAACGTTTCCTTTTCAACTGTCCTTTTAGATTTCAGAGTACTTCAATGATGCATTTGACAGTGGCACTGGAATTGCAGCACAAGGGTCATTCTAACACGTCAGTAATATTACTGAATATTTATTGTAGAGCCTTGATCAAAATTGAACTACTAAAACATCGTCATAAATGATAAAAGGTACGCTGGGCTTCGGGACTGCTTTGGTGATTTGACATTCCCCGAAATTTTTACGGGTTGCCATGTATCACTACTATTATCGTGGGGAAAAAAAACTAAGGGGAAACAAGAAAGAAATTTTGTAACATGACGAACAGTATTTTTAAGGGGAAAAAACGCCGGCTTTTACTGAAGAAGAAGACGAATATAAGTGAGTCTTGTGTTGATAATCTTTCTATGTTTTGTTTTGTTTTTATGGGAAATAATTTGCTACGAAGGACATTTTACGTAAAAGCTGAACATTCGAAAACAACATTCGAACATTCGAGTTTTGGAAGGAGTCAATTTTTCTTATTTTCTGCTGCATTAGGAATATAATTAATTGCGGGAAATCCTGAGGTGGCCTGTATTAGGAAAACAATAAATATGACATTGACGAAGGTGTGTGAACGGCAAGTTTGGACCTCTCATGATGAAAGAAATGTCATTACAGATTGCCACTTGCAAATTTCATAGATGTGAAATTGACATTTCCGAAATTTTTCGGAAATTTTTCTAAGATTTCTTTGACGATTAATATCTGTGCTTTTCTTTCAACCTTCTTGCAAGCAAAATATTTTTTACTATAAAAAACTTTCAATACAATAACTTTTTCCGAAAAAAAAAAAAAAAGACTTCTGATATTAACACGAGACCTTTCATTTAATTATGTGGAAGATTTTGTTTGAGCTTATATACATATATGCGAATGTTTTGTGTGTTGAGGGGTGGAGGGAGGCGTGTTAACTTAAGTATATAATTTTTAATTTTAACTCGGTAGCGCATACTTTTTCCGAAAATTTGCTGTGTATTTCCGAAATTTTTTTTTCGCTTATAATCACCCATGGACAGAGCATCTAATATGGCAAGTGCGTATTTACAGGATCGCTGGCAAAAAAAATTAGTCGTGATATGCATGTTCATTATGTGTGTATTCTTTGAACCTATATCAATCACAATGTAAGATAAAACCTGACAAAATATGTGTACATCTTCAACGGAAAATTTTAAGTATAAATCTTGTTTCGCTTAAAAAGAAAAAAGAAAGAAAGAAAACAAGCACACATACACACTCCCGAGTGCGGATGAATTGGACTGGAATTGATACAGAAAAGGTGAAGTTGATGAAGCTCATTTTAAAAATACGTGTAATCAGAACGTTCATTTTCCGTTGCGAGAAGTATACAAATCCTTATTATACCTTCGCAACACTGTATAATAAGGAGCATTGAACGATAATGCAATCCTCCATATCCATAAATAAGGAATAAATAACATTAAAAATATAAAATCTGTATTGAACCTCGAAAGTGCGGCAAGCGTTTTCAAAATATGATTGACTGCTTATGCAATTATTTAAAATTTTTCTCATAACTATATTTGTTTTTAAACTTAAAGTACAGATAGAAATTGCGCTTTATTTTTTAAAATTCATTTATTATTCATTTATAGAAATTTATATCTGTTTTTAGTTTTTCTCAATTCTTAAGAAGGAAAAAACTATCATAAATAAAAATTCAGTTACTGCAAAAATCTTTTACTTATATCTTGATTAAAACATACTTTTGATTTTTTGGCTAAATTTTTGGTTGAAAGCATTTCAACTCACGAAGAACTGCCTAATAAAACAGCACTTCGTGTGCAGATTTTTCCACGAGTATTTCTTTTTTTCTAAAACCTTCATTAGTAAAGTTCAAACTTCTAACACTTAACTTGACAGACCTGAAAATTTTATAACAACAGTGGATTAAAAGCACTTTTTTTGCAAATATTCCATTTCTTTTCTTTTTTTAAAAATGTTCTATATTAAATGTTAGTGAAGTTTTAAACATTTACTACCTATATAAGACGTATCGATGTGTAAACACAATGTTAGAAATTTTATTTTCTTCCCATACTGAAAAGCTAAATCGAATTTATACCTTCGAATGCTGTACTATTAAAATAAATAAATAAATAAATGAAAATATATTCACAAAATACCTATAATGTGGCTCCTTTTTTCCTTCCCTTTTCGTTCCTTTTTTTTTTAACACCGAAGCAAATTTGTCATGTAGAAAGCAGAATTAATTTCTTTAACTATGAGTTATACAGCTTTGTAAAACACAAATTAAATTTCTTAAACGCAAATAATTAGCGAACAAAATTCAATGCATAGTTTTTGTACATCGCTGCTTTCATGAATTAACTTCGTCAAATATTTTAAATCTATACGTCATGAGGTTTACAAACTTGTAGAGTAATGCTGTACATATGTTTAGCTGGCCGTTTTGCGAGTAAACGTTTTTTTAGATTAGTTTTTTTAATCTGAAACTAAAATTTCGTGGCGTCATTGTGCCTTTGTAAGAAGGAATAGTTTAATCGGAACGTTACTTACCAAACTGGCTACCAAGAGAACTGCTACAAGTGAATTCATCTTCAAATTCAGATAGCTAACTGATGTTCATAAATCGTTTACTATTTCTTTTTATAGTTACTTTTCATATTAGTACACAGATGTTTCTTTATTACAATGTGATAAATTTTGACTTGCAATTATTGCTTAGGTTACCGACTTCCGTGTAGCCATGCTTTCTTCCATTGTGAATACATACATATTCCACCTTTGGTGAGACTTGGCAGTTGTGTGTTGTGTTATAATTTCCCACCTGTTTTGCATTTCGAAATTTTCTGAGATTTGATCAATAACATTGTTTATTATTTTTTTGATTGAGATTTCTTTGTGGTTACATTTAAAAATGATGTTCGTTGAGACACATTTTAAAGCTTTTCTCTTATTTCGAAAAATGTTACCACCTCTTTGGAAATTTTGAATTTAAAACGAAATGTGATTCGTAGCATTTGATTGTCTTTATATGGAATTTCCTTAGTGGCTGCTTTTGAGTTGATTGTTTGTCCTGAGCTAGTTTTGAGCAATAATTTTCTTCAAGAAATGAAAATTTTTTTTATTTATTATTATTTTCTTGTAATATTAAAATCTAAAATGGGAACGTGAGAAACACGAAACAAGAATGAAAATTGCTGACAATTGTTATTTGGTTTATAAGAAATCCCTTTCTATTGCAAAAGATGTGGGCTTGTGGATGAAAGGACATCCGAAAACCGCTTTTTTTATACTTATTTATATACCTTGTATTTTCGTGGAAAAGTTGGAAGACAAGTATGACGTGTGAGAATTATAAGTAAAAAATTAATAGATGTCTCCCGGTTCTACATTATAGTCCAAAATTGCAAAACTTTCCAAAAATTATATAAATGAGAACTTTTTAGTGAATTTTCATACTTCTGAATTTGTACTTGCAATAAATTGGAAAAGTTGTGGAATGGTGTAAGAAATACTTGTGCACATTTTTAATTTAATCAATATCATCCGATTCTACTTTGTTGTTTAACTTTTCGAAATTGTCAAATGCTATAATTTAGTAACAAATAATAAATTTTTACTTTACAAATTATTTTCAAAAATTAAAAAAATAAAAGAAAAATTAAAACACAAAACAAAATCATAATTAACATTAAACAGTAAATGTTAGTATTTATATGATAGAGTGACTTTGTATAAATAAGAGCTTTGTATAAATTCCAGAAAAACAAAAGTTGCAAACGTGCTATAACAACATTTTCTTCACTTAGTTGCCTATTTTCAGTCTGGTTTTGGTTAACATGACAAACATCAATTTTACTCGGGATTTTATGCACTCATTTCTCCCGTTCGACGACTGTAAGAGTAGTTTCTGTACAGTTCGACCATGGAATTTTGACATTTGGACGCTTCTGCGCATGGCAGAAGAAAGAGAACGAATCCCTTCGAGTTTCAGGGAAGTTCGTTTTGCAAGTGCGTTTATTTAGTACGCAAGCAGAATGTTTGCTTCTCTGTTTGTTGAAAGCAACTAAATTTATAAAATGGCATATAGCATCAGTTCGGAGGAAAGCAAGTATGCTAAACGAACTAGAACGCATATTCCTTATATCAGCAGTTCCTCCCTTCAACATGAATGGATTCTTCTTGACATTCTGCCAGGCAGATCGCTTTGGTTGTTGATAGAACTGTAGTCGGTTTTACCATTCTTTCAGCACACTGAAAATGGCACGGGATGTTCTAGTTTAATGTTGACAGTGTGGAACTATTATTCTGTCTTCATTCGATTAATGAGTAGTATGCAATGTTGGAATATGGGATCATTCATAAATGATGTCACGCTTCGAGGGGAGAGGGTGGTGCAATTGTGACAAAGTGGACAAGGGGAGGGGGTAGCAAGAAGTATGACATCATGCAATATGCAACATAGCATGACATGTGACAAAAGGGGGAGGGAGTCCGCTGAAGTGTGACACATTGTGACAAAGGGGGGAGGGAGGTCAAACATATGGGGGAAAAGAGAGTGACATCATTTATGAACGGCCCCTATGATGTTCACGTAAAATCTTGTTTATGAATTTAACGTACTAACTGCGTGTCCTGTTTTTCCCTTATTTTCAATTATTTTCAGATTCCGTCTTTGGTATGGGTCAACAAGCGTAGAATAATTATTTATGGCTGCATTAGGACCAAAATAGAAATTTCTTTGATCACACAAATTTCTCTTTGAGCGTGAGATTATTTGATAGATAAAACTTTTTCACACATTGCTGAAGGGAGCTCTAGAGTGTTTATCGAGGTTGTGATGTCTGTAAAATACATTGAATAAAAGACTGTAGAAAAAAAGTTTGGGGACAAAGGTATGTCCAATGTGTTTTATCTGAGAAAAAAAGATGTATAGGACGTTATTTGAAGTCTTTATACTTAAATATTACAAATTTTCGCTTCGTTATATACCATTCAATACCCCGTTGGAGAATTTTTTTTTTCTCCAACGGGGCTGCATATGGTGACTAACCTTTTTGCAGACCTAGTGCATTCGACGGAAATTGGCATTCATTCTTTCAAGTAGCACCACTGTCGGTGGATGCCATTACTACTGTGAGATTTTTGACGCTCAGTTTCCTCTAGATGGCGGCACCTGAGCTCTAGTCGATGCAGACTGCACTAGGAATTTAATTTGGCCGAGAGCATCCAAGCCAAATGTCTACTCAAGGGATCTTTTACATGCCGCATAATCATACGACATGGGCGCAGACGATTTTCTGCATCTTGAAATCAACCGACTTGGGCCAGGTTTGAACCTGGCCCACTGAACAAGGCCTGTGCCTTATCACTACGCCACCCTGTTGACTCCCTGAAGATATTGATTTAAGAAGAAAAATATTGTTGTCGAATGATTTTCACGCTTTTCAGACAAAAAGCATATAGAAATGTTCAAATTGAATTCAATGACAAATAGTAATTTTCGAATTTATAAATAAAGGAGGAGGCCCGACACGGTATTAAACTCTAAAAGCTATTTAAATTTTTTTTAAAAAATGTGATCTTTTAGTTGTGCATACTTATTTTTTGTACAAATTCACCGTATTTTTAAAAATTAATTATGAATTTAAAAAATGAAAATGGAATGTTTTATATAAAAACGGTACACAATAAGCTTTATAAATTTTAAAACTAAAATTTATAAATCTGAAAAAACAAAACAACGTCAAGAGTATGATAACAAACTGCTTTGGAACAATCAAAGCAATATTTTGATTTATTTATTTTGCATGCAAAATTCCAAATTATTTCTTCGTATTACATCAGTAGTTGAGTTTTTAATACTAGCTGAATCATTAGTTTTCATACAATGCAATCTATTCAAAACAGGAAATAGTTGAATTTGAATATTTCTTCAGATGTTTTCATCAATATTTTTTTCTGATTTTTGCCACTAATGCTCGGAATACATGTCTCCAATTTCAGGTACGTAGGATTATGTTGAACTTGCCCCTTGTGGTGCCACCCCTCGCTTGGTGCATCTTCTAGCTACTCTTCCAGTCTGAAAAATAAATATATTACCATAATATTAAAAAAATTTCAAGTATTTAACATAGTTTTGCAATAATTATAACTATAAAAAAATCATATGCACACTCGAAAGGAATTTATTTTCATAATATTCACGCAATGCTTTCATTGCTGTTCTCATTCATACAAATTCTCATTTACACAATTTAATCTAGAAATTGGTTACATCGAAGGCCTTTCATTACCACTTGAAAATCATGTGACGCAATTTTCTTCAGTCTGTATACTTTTAACAGTCTACTTAAAATTTTGATCTGAAAATAACTATTTTTAAAAACATCCTACTTTTGCTTAAATTCATTGCAAGACAAATGTTTTTCAATTACGGTAATTTATGGCAACTAAGATAAGAATCGTATTAGATAAATCTGAAAGATACAAAATCTCGTTTGTCAAAACATTTTTTTAGACTTTTTTTTCCTATGAATTACCATCCGAGGGATTCGGAAAACGTCGCTAATTCGAAATTCTTTAAATCGAAGTTACAGTTCAACCAGAGCAATCTCCCTGGCAGAGTGCCACGAAAAATCCATTCATGGTCAAGGGAGGAACTGCTGGTGTATGAAATGGGCCGTTTTAGCTCTCGTTCTAGTTCGTTTAGAATACTTAATTTTTTCTAAGCTGATGCTGTATGCCAGTCTATAAATTTAGTTGCTTTCAACAAAAATTGAAGCAAACATTCTGATTCGTTTACTAAATAAACGCTGCAAAGCTAACTTCCCTAAAGCTAGAATGGATTCTTTTTTTTCAGTCATGCGCAGAAGCGTCCACGGGTCAAAAGTAAGTGATCGAACTGTATTGTTGTTGGATTTGCCGCAGTGCCACCTTGAGCCAGGGCAGATAATGGCATCACTTCTAAATCTTTTACCCTTCTATTCCACATTATTCTAGCCCCTCTCCCTTAAATTGACCATCTGACTCTTTTTCTTTGGCGACTGAATTATTCACATAAAAATAATTACAGATATTTTTTTATATTAATGTGGGCTTAATGGGATTGGTTTTCCTGCTTATAAATTTGTTTAAATTTAACAGTATAACTTATGATCTCAACTTTTACCACTCCTCTAAATTACCCGCTCTCAGCAAGTTCTCAGTTTATTTGTGTGTACATGTGACTCTGGCCCTATTTATTTCTGTACAAAGCTTCCCCTTTCTAAAATATACATTTGCAGATTCGATGATAACCAGTTGTGCTGGGAAAAGAACATATAAGTTGGACTCCTATTGCAGGGAAATAATTAGGTAAACAATTGAACGGGATACATTTATTTTTTATTTTTTATTTTTTCTGTTTATTAGTTTTGTTCAAATTCACAAGTCTTTTTGTCTATGTATAATATTAAAATATGAATTTGAATGAAAATAACCTTCTTTAAAATTTTCTTTGATAATCGTTTTTTAGTGCTAGACATACATGATAAAATGTATGTTAATATTAAAAAGTGAATTTGAATGAAAGTTACTTTCCACGAGCTCTTACAGGAAAAATGTAAAAGTAAAAATCGGTATTTTGTATTGGTATCAGTTACAAGAAAAGAAACTGACATATTTCAATGGCAACTTCTAATTTTCTGCTTTAAATACCGATTATGTATTTATTATTTATTCGCTCAATACGACGGTGTTAATTTAAGCCAAATGTAACGTAGTTGCTGCCATGACTTTTCTGTAATTAATATTAAGACTGAAAAAAAATAATGTAGATTATGATTTTTATTTCGAGGAAAAAAATACTTACGCATTCCAATCCAGCTCCGCATTGACAACGTAAAGTGGAGTCGCGGCTACCAAAGCCACAAACTTGTCCTACAGCAGAGAAATGAACGTTAAAAAATGCTTCCCACCATTGGCAAAGCTCTTATTTTGACATGTTCAATTGAGATTGTAGAAACTACGTTGCGAGATAAACTTGACAAGAATTTGCAATGTGTCTTAAATCTTCAAGGAACAAATACATATGTGTTGGATATAATTAATTCTTTCTGTAGGAAACTGGAATTGTGTAGCAGAAGGTTAAAGCAAAACACTTAGAAATGCTTGAAATAGTGGATTTTTCAATTTACAAAGCTGTAAAGCAACTCGTGGAAATTGGTTTTGTAACTATTGAAAACCATTTAGGCATTCTGGTTATGAATTTCAAGACGTATTTTCTTGCCAGCTACATTTTGGTTGCAAATTGTGATTGAGTTAGGGATCCGTTTAAGAACACTGTAATTTAATTAAAACTCAATAATTTTTTCACCTTATACATTCATAAAACAATTATACGTTTTTGAAAACATAAATTGATATTTCCATTATTTGTACTTATTCAGCTAAATCTAATTTGCTTATAACTACACTCTCAGAAATGCAAGCTCAAATTTCACGAAACTTTCGTCGCATTTGACAAAATGGCTCCGTGAAAAATGCTCCGAGCAAACCTTTCGTCAAACTGCCCGAAACATAAATTGATATTTCCATTATTTGTACTTATTCAGCTAAATCTAATTTGCTTATAACTACACTCTCAGAAACGCAAGCTCAAATTTCACGAAACTTTCGTCGTATTTGACAAAATGGCTCCGTGAAAAATGCTCCGAGTAAACCTTTCGTCAAACTGCCGAAAACATAAATTGATATTTCCATTATTTGTACTTATTCAGCTAAATCTAATTTGCTTATAACTACACTCTCAGAAACGCAAGCTCAAATTTCACGAAACTTTCGTCGTATTTGACAAACTGGCTCCGTGAAAAATGCTCCGAGTAAACCTTTCGTCAAACTGCCGAAAACATAAATTGATATTTCCATTATTTGTACTTATTCAGCTAAATCTAATTTGCTTATAACTACACTCTCAGAAACGCAAGCTCAAATTTCACGAAACTTTCGTCGCATTTGACAAAATGGCTCCGTGAAAAATGCTCCGAGTAAACCTTTCATCAAACTGCCGAAATTTATATAGTAATTTTTCAAAGTCACGTGATCGCGCGAGGAAAGTTTCGTTATAAATGACGAAATTTGTTTGACGGTTGAAAAGTCCTCGAAAGCGACGATTCTATTTCTGAGAGTGTTTAATGTAAGACTAGTAACTGCTCTATTAAAAAGAAAGAAATGTTTCGAAAAAAAAAGTACGCTCTTCTAGCTTAGAAGGGGAGTCTGACTAAAAATAAAAATATCCTATTTCAAAAAGTATCCCATGATTTCTATATTGCAAGGATTTTCTGATTTTCAAAACAAAACAGCATTTTCAAAGATTGGTAACCATTTCAACACTCATATTACTCATTTACGCGTTAATAGCTAGAAAAAAAAAAAAAACACTAGAGCGATTATATTGCGCATCAAAAGGTAGAAAACTTTCTATTGATTGTGAAGGCTGGTTCAGTATTAAAGAAGCTGTGATTGACTTGAGTAAGATTTGATACCTTACCTTCTCTTAGCGTTGGTTGACATCTTTTGCCTCTGGCGCAACATTCATTCGCTTTACATTCGATTTCTCCACATTTCTGCTGAGCTTCTACAGCTAGAATCACCTATGGAATATGAAATCCGATGAACGACTTGTGAACTTTAGTTAAGCATGTGTTCTAGCTTAAAATTTTTCACTCTGCATATTGAAAAATCATGGCAAAAAATTAATGGAAATTTCTCGGCAGTATATTTGTTCGTGTATAAAATGTGCTGAAAAGTGGGATTTTTGATGAAAATCTGTATTTAATGCACAAAAATATTTCATTCTGAAGGCTAATTAGCTTGAAAGCATGTGTACTCGCAAATTGAAGACTATTGAATATATGATCTTGTTTGCGAGAAAACGCGAACCTTGGCAGTAAAATAAAAGTCTAAGACATCACAACTTGAAACTTTATCTGGATGCAAACAACTTCCTGTCGTGGTATTCTAACAAAATTTTAATTTTCTGCACATAATCACGTAGTTCAAACGCGAGTCCGTGTTTACGACTAGTGTTGCAAAGGATGAAGAAAATTTTGTTACACCGGCCCGGTTTGGGATTTTTGGGAAGGAAATTTGGAAAATTCCCGTGAATTTTCAATTAGTTTTAAGAAATAAAAATTATATTTTTAATTTTAATATTTTCCTTTAACCATTTCAATTTTATTCCTTTATGGTGATGTAAATGTAAATTACTTATTAATCAGACTTAAAATTTTCTGTAGCATAAAATGAGAAAAACACTGATACCCTTGCTTTCAATTAACTGAATTTGCATCGCAACTCCCTAAATTTCTTAAAATTTATAATTAAAAATTTAAATAACTAATATTTATATTTTATTTTTGATTTTCATGATAGTAAGTACTAAACTAAAATTTTACCATTCATAAAAATATCTGGATATTGTAAAGAATACTTAAAACAACTTAGCTGTTTATTACAGTATTTGGACATCAATCAAAAATTCGAATTTCATTGTTTTAACACCAAAAAAGATGCTTCAACAAGCACATTTTCAACATTTTATTCAATTTTATTTAGTAGTTTTTTTTTTTGTGGGAACATACGACATGCGAGAATTTAAGAAATGATAACTTTTAAAATAAATTCACATTTACGGTATTAGGCCTCATATTAACGTCAAAAAAGGTGGCGTCTGTTGACTGTAGCAATTAACTCTTCAGTGATGATTAAATATGTTTGAGCTGATCATGGCATATCAGCTGACTCACACATGTATGATTAAAATGTTTGAATTATGGAACAAATGTCCACCATGGGACGTTCACTATGTCCCACAAGCATACTTTATTGTGTCTGTAAATATTGAACATGCCAATAACTTCTACCAATTAAAATAGGGAGCCGTTGGCACATGCGTTTTGTTTACTGAACTCAATAGTTTACAGTTGTATACAGGTTAAAACATTTCGTCCATGCAGGACTAGGTGAAAATGAATTTAAATTCAGTTTTTTGTTTATATATTTTTTATTAAAATTAATTACAATGAGTGTAACCACTCAAAGTGTTGGGAAACGGATAGCATGTTTCAGCTTTAGAAGTAAGGAATCAATTAGATCACTAACGTTTTTTAAAAAGATTTATGAAATTAGCGTTAGGTCTCTAAAGACTCTTAAAATTTCCGAAATTTATGGATAAGTTTTTATTTTTAAAGATTTTTTGCTTTCTTTTTAGCAAAAATTTATGGAAGCTCATTGTGTTTGGCCCTTTAGATAAGTATAATTGCACAAAACGGTCAGCCTTTTTGTTTACAAGGACTTAATTTCTAAGGAAAGAATGTCGGGATCCCTTAAGTCTTGAGAACTTGTTTTAATGCATAAAATAGCCTGAAAAACGACTAATATGTAAAAATTTACATAAAATTGAATGCAAAATCTGAGTTCTCGCGAGTTTCATTAGGAAAATATTTTACAATAATTATCACTTCTTCCTAATTTTAATGTTCGAATCATCTTTGTAAATTTAAAAGACTTTATTTTGCTTTAATAAGATAATTTTAACAGACACTTGATTTATTTTATCAATATTAATAAGCATATTCGAACATAAACATTCAAACAACTCTTAACATAACAAAATTAGTAATCGTTAAAAAATAATATGAACAATAAATACACGAGGCTCTCTGATAATTTTTAGTTGTTCTTATTTTAATGAAAAAAATTACTGGATAAAATTAAAAATGATATTTATGTGCAAGTAAATGTTTTTAATTATGCAAAAAAGGGCTTCATTTATGTTAGTTCAATAAATTGATGAAAACATTTACTGTTTTTATTTATGGTTATTTATATGATATTTCATTATTTTTCGACATTTCATTATTTATTGTTCAGATCTTTTTTTTTAAGTTTAAAAATAAAATGACTTCATGAGTAGCTGAAAGTTTTGGTGATTGAAGAAAAGAAACACGCTCAATCTACACGTTAAATACGTTTCTATAGTTCTATAGTTTGAAAGGCTCTGTGCTTGCCCCTTTCTTTATGAGAACTATTTCCCCAAACAACAAATTTTCTGTAATGTGATGTATAGTGATATCTTTTAGGAGAGCAAGTTAAGGAAAGTTTTAAAGAACATACCTTTCTTTTCAAAATCTAAGATTTTACATTAATAACTTTTGTTAAACTATGATTTTTCTGTCACATTATATGCATATATATATAATTTTAATCGTTATTCACTCATCTAAAGGCACTCCATGTTTGTGACAGGGAGCACTAAAAATGACTTACCAAGATAACCACGAAAGAAAATATCAACAATTGATGCATCTTCTGCTTCTATGAAAACTGATCTTTCAAGTTGGCTGATTTTACTTTATATAAGTTTCAGGGATTTGAGTAAAACGCAACTCAAGAAAATGAGAAGGAATTTGCTCATCGCTTAGTATAATCAAAGCTGCCGACTTGATTTTTTGCGAATGAATGCTTTTTTACGTTTCCTTGAGATGATTTTAAAAACGCTGTTACAACAGCATTTAAACTGAAGTAAATAATTCATTGATCGCATTACTCAAGAGCAACTCAAGGCGCATTTCTCAAAGGAAACAAAGGAGGTGTCAAAAAGGAAACAAAGAGAATAGATATTCAATTTCTTTTTGCGCAAGAACCGATGTAATTTCCTAGTTGCGCGCATTGGTTTTTACACAATCTGTATGTGAGTGAAAACTATGAAATAAATAAGTAAAATATGTTCTACTGCAGATAAAAAATGTGGTATAATATATATAAGTATAACTACTAGCATGTTAAGCCATCGCTCACTTTGAAAAAATTTTGAACAAATCTATCGCGCCAAAAAAGAAAAAACTCACACTATTTAATAATATCTTTATATCATAATTTTAACCATAATGTTATCCTTGCATTATTTTAATGCACTCAAATCATCTTGTTCTTAAGAAAATTGGTGGTAAATAATGTTATTCAGTGTTGACAGATGCATCGATTTAAAAAAAGGCGCATAACATATGTGACGCAAAAAGGAAATATTATTACAGAGCCTGTTCGCACATATTTCAGAGGATTTCCGTGGCAATTATAAAAACAATTTATGTACAATGTTTGTGTGTAAAATGCTCTGTTTGGTAACACTTATTCTTAACTACCTTTCAACAGCGCAATTCACATACCTTGCGCAACATCGAAAGATATATTTATCTGTCTTCCTCTTGAACAGCTTTCCAAATTCCATTAAAGGTTGTAGGTAGATTTCCGGATAATGCGTTTTCTAAAAGTTTGAGAACACAGAAATTCAGGAGTGATGCAGCAAATTTTCAGGAATTACAATTCAGCAGGAATGTTGGTGAAGGATATGATCCTAATATTTGTTTCTCGTGTCATGTTTTCCGGTAAATTGACTGTGAATTCTGATATGTGCCTGGTTGTTTCATTTTGATGCAGTTTAACACAGTGATCCCCAACGCGGACCGGTACCGGTCCGTGGATGAAATAGTACCGCGCCGCGGGCCGCCCATTTCATTGAAACTGAATTTAAATTCCTAGGTTTATACCCAAATTAGAAACATCTGTGTTTCATTAAAATTTTATTGACGGCAAATGACGGCGGCCTTAAAACTACGTTCGAGTCAACAACTGTGCCGGTGTTCTGGTTTAAAGTCATGGCATATCCTGAAATGGCACCACAGCACTTAAATCCCTGTTGCCATTTCCAACAACCTATCTGTCTGAAGCGGGGTTTCTGCCGTAACAGCAACCAAAACAAAGCTACGGAATAACTGGACATAAGCAACACATTTCGGGTGTCATTGTCTCTGATTACCCCCTGATAAAACCGTCTCATTGCAAAGAAACAAGCTCAGGGTTCTCATTGATTTAGCGTTCTAGTAACTTAAAATGTTAAATCACTTTATATTTATTTTTTGGTGTCACTGTATTTTATTTTGAAGGCATGTTTAAATACAATTACATTAAAATTAATAAATCAAAATAATATAAAATATAAGCAATCAACTCCCAGCGGGCCGCGTTAAAATTATCAAATGTGAACCGGTCCGCGATGATAAAAAGGTTGGGGAACACTGGTTTAACAGATTGATAGCGTGTGGAGGAGGGGGTGGGGTAAAAAAATCGCATTTCATGTCTGACTTGCGGACTTTTTTTAATAGTCTATGGACTTTATCTTAATATTTCCCTCTAATTTCATATCTTTAATTTGCTTTTGAATGAAAAAGCAACAAAAAATGGCAATGCTAAAACTTTCCTTAGATGCGATGAATCATTATTTTCTTCTCTTGATTGATAATAAATGGACAATTTTTTGGTTAAACCCACATTAATTGAATCTTTGAACAAAAAATGCAATTTTAAAATAGAATGGTGAGTAAATAGAAGCTAAGAAAAGAATAAAAAATCAGAACATTGATAAACTTGCGGCTGTATCGGGAGAGCAGCCATGTTTTTGAAGCTCAGAACTTAATAATATTTAGCAAGAAAAGCATGGATAACTAACATCATTATGTTTGACTGTCTTATGAAGTGGGATAAGAGGTTTAGGAGATAATTTATTTCTTACACTTTTTTTTAAAAATTAGTTCACTTAAAAGTTATTTAAATGCAAAGCTCTGCAATATAAATATGGTTACTCTGAGAGATTTTTAAATATATACACACACACATATATATATATAAATATATATATATATATATTTCAAGTATGACATGAGCAGTTCTAGGAATTAAACGTTAGATAACATAGAATTTTCTCGCACATACTGTGATTCTTTTCTTCCTTGTAAAAGTTAGTATATTCTGTTAAAGGGTGAAGTCAGGGATGGGGAGATATCAGGATATATGTCCTCCCCCCATTTCGATACCTAAAAGAAGCCTTTAAAAAAACATCCATTAATGAACGACTCCGAAGCAATATCCAGCATATCATCTGCAAAAATTCCTCAATACGTTGCTGATTACGTTTTTTTGCATGCAAAGTTGTAATGACATTATTTTTTTAATAAGAGCAGACAGGCTTTATGCACTCTTATTCCATTGTTTTTAAATGCCACAACATAGTAATTATACTCATTAAAAAATATGTTGATATATATTATTATTACATTGCTTTAATTAGGTACATAATTATGTATTTCATAGCGTAAATAAAATGACAAATATACTACAGGTATTTATTTATCTATTACAGGTTGACTGCGATATGTGATGAAACTATACGTGATCGAACTTTTCTGTCGCGTTTTCCGTAATTGGCATTGACAAAAAAAAAACGTAAGAAACGATGTTTACTTTATGGATAATTCCCCCTCCCCACCATCGTTGACCACTGCAATCTACTTATTTTTATATCAGTCAGCAAATTTCAAGCAAAATTTTAATCCATAAATGATTCTGTAAACAGCTATTTTTTAATCATTTTACTTGAAACTTCGTAAGTATGATGTGTTCTGGGTACTTTTGTTTGTGAGTTTTCATGATGAAATCGGATTCCAGCTGCCGCATGATAAATGCAAGCTCCTCTGCACTTTTAAAGAAAAAAAAGAAAGAGCATCCCCTCTCCCGTCCCCGGTATTGCATCGGGGACAGGATAGAAGAGGTGCACAAAATGTCTGCGCACTGTTGCGGTAAAAAAAGGGCCAGAAAATTGCAGACCATTTTTCAATTGTTTTTATATTTGAAGAGTACAACTGTGCACAAGAGGATTTCATTGATTGCGAAAATGTCGTAGTGTCGCGGTGTTTCTGTCAAGGGTCTGAAGATTAATTTACAAAATATTAAATTTAAAGAATATTAGATCAAATCAAAATAATAATAATAATAAACTGCTATTTTTTGCACACCTTTTAGAATGTGACGAATTTTGTCCCAATTTCGAAAATCGCACGCTACGTAACTTTTTCTATTGAGCGGAAGCAGATGATGGCCCTCAGTAAGGTACTGTACAGCAAAGAGTTCCTTTTATGTGTTTAGATTTCTGAGTTGGAATTTTATATAATGTTATCTATTTTCATGCAATTTCATTTATTTTTGAAAATTCACAGTAATACATTAGAGCAGTAGATAAAATAGTTTTTGGAAATTCTTACAAGCTGATATTTTAGTTAAATGCAATGTATTCTGAAAGCAAAAGACAATACCATTTTAAATATTTTTTGTAAGCTTTTTACATCATTTATACATTATTCCATAGGTGCTTATATGCATCTTATTCTTAAGAAACTGAAAATTATTCTGAACTTCCTGACTCATCATCGGCCTCCTTCTGGAGCAACAGCTGGTTCTTTAGTTGGGTTTCTAATTGTTGTTGGAGTTTCTGTTGTTTTTTCAGATGTTGTTGGAGTTTCTGTTGTTTTTTCAGATGTTGTTGGAGTTTCTGTTGTTTTTTCAGATGTTGTTGGAGTTTCTGTTGTTTTCTCAGGTGTTGTTGGAGTTTCTGTTGCTGTTCCAGGTGTTGTTGGAGTTTCTGTTGCTGTTCCAGGTGTTGTTGGAGTTTCTGTTGCTGTTCCAGGTGTTGTTGGAGTTTCTGTTGTTTTTATTGTTGAGGTTACAGCAGTGGTGCATCTTTTAATGATTCTTCCAGTCTGAAAATATGGAAAACAAATCACTTAATGCTCAATAGTTGAAACTTTGGAACACATTTAACATTGAAAAAAAATATAATGATTTTAAATTGAACAAATTTTAAGATATCTTACAGTACCATTCTTCAAATTCTTTCTTATAGGACACATTTTAAGAGAAACATTGACATCATTCCAAATATATCATTAACCTCATCCCTATTTCACCCGCATGAAGCATGGGCAAACTGATTTCTCGATCGTTCATTCAGTTTTCCCGAAAGTTATTCAATTTTTAGCATAAAATTATTCGTATAGAGGGCAGTAGTTGTGCACTAAATTTTACTTTCCGAAACATATTTTTTAATATTCTGATTGGCCAAAAAGGGGTGAGGTTTTGTAACCTGTTTTGTTAACTTCGGCGAATTTTTTTCTTGGCTTTTTCCTTACATATTACCGATAATTTGATACTTTCATTGTAGTGCAAGCCTTTTTAACCATAAAATAATGGTTGAGTCAGATCGTTAATTTCATGCGTGGGACAAACCTTTTTTTTGAATAAAAAAGAGAGAAGATAATGGTAGTTATAGATAACTATTATTATGATATTTTTATTTGTAAACAGTTTACAATCAAAAGCTGAGGTGGATTAAGTAGTGAGTTTACATGGTAGCCGAATAGGGTTTCGAGTTAAAAAGGGCCATCCTTCATTATTTGGAATTTCCTCCCCCCATATTGTTATCCCATGGATTTTAGAAGGCCCTCCGGATAGAAGATGTTTCATGTACATTGAAAAAAATGGAATTTAAGAAAAAAAAGAGAACAATTCAAATGCTGGGTCCGCACATTTACCATATCAAGAACTTTATGTTAAGGCTTATGTTGTTTTCTAGTGGTGAAAACGTCGGGAAGATAATTTTTCTTCTGTGCCAAATCATACATTCACCAATCACCATTCTCGAATTACCACCAAAATCCTCGGTAGCTTATGGGCGAGAGAGGAGCTGCTAGCGACTACACGGGCAGGCCTTATTATTACAAAGGTACACGCGGGACGTACCTAAAACTCCCATATTTTAGGGGCCCCTCAACTAATATGCTATCGGTAATTCCCAATTGTATTTATATAATACTTCTACTTCCTTTTCTTCTTTTAATGTGATTAATTTTAGAATTATTTCTCTTTAACTTTAAATAGTATTCGTAAGCAATATTATCTGAACTTTTTATCAGCTCAATACGATCACATTTCATACTGTTTTCTACTGGTTAATCACTGTAGTAAGATAAGGGGGTTCCCAAACTTCTTAATACTCTCCTTGATAGGTAAAGACAATGTTAGTGTACGCAATTAAAATGACTTTTAATTAATTATACTATACAAATTAATAAATAAAAAATTGAGAGTAGTTCCCATTTCAAAATTAAGTGGTTACCTTTTCAAAATAGATGCTTTAAACATACTTCAAAGTTTTTTAACTTGCATCAACGCCTTTATCAATTTATACAGTAGGTGCATGCTCTCAAAAAAATTGTGTAATGCAACAATAAATACCTCCCCTCCCCCGTTCGTTGTACTTTGATAAAAAAATCGCTTATATTCTAATGGCAGAGTAGTTGACGAAATATTTTACGAACCAGAAAAGTAAAAGTGATCGTTAACGCATTTGCAGTACAAAACTAACTATTAATTTCTGTAAAACTAAAAATAAACACCTACGCATTCCAGACCGTCCAAACAACCACATCTTGTTCTTCTGGGCCGCTCCAGAAAGCCACAAATTTGACCTAAAATTGGCAACCATTTTAGAAAATCCGAATGCACTTTATTTTAAGATGAATTTTGTACAGCTGAACCAAAAATACATACATACATATATCAAGATATTTATGGACAAATCTCAAAAAAAAAAAAAAAAAAATACATCTACAGATTAATACAGAATGATTTATGCAAATACTGATTTACGGATGTGAATCCTGTGACTGTATCCAGACCCTTTCCTTCAGAAGAGCTCCCGAAATTTGAAGTGTTCATTAGACAATTCTCTGCTCCACTTATTATACTATTATTATTCCTTATAGATTTTTGCACACTTGGAATTTAGAGTTCCAGATTGCTAAATTCACTGACTGACTAGACTTTTCGTTTACTTTAGTTTCTTTTTTTCAAACAATAGCAATGTTATTTAATTTCTTAAAAGATATGGTGGAATTTACGTTCTAACGTCACCACATTGGTGAAAGTGAATAGGATCACGCTAATGGTTTTCTAAAAATAGAATACATTGTGGGAAAGTATGCCAAGGAGAACCTTCTTTACCCCGGCAGTATCGGAGAACGTCTTAAATTAAGGTAAATGCACCAATAATGGGTCACCTGAGAGTATTTCCTCGATTATAATCTAATCTTTATAAAACTTTGGGTAAAAATATATTTTTTGAGGTGTGTTTTTTAGATTTTTTAATGTAATAATAATAATAATAATAATAATAATAATAAACATACGAAATATCAAAATAATTAAAATACCGTTTTTTCATGTTTTAAAAACTGAAAGCGCTTCTATGCACCCCCCGAGGGGAGCATAAAAACTTTTGATGCAACAGAAGTGGGCATATCAAAAGTGGGAAACTAAAACTGATCAATTGTTCTGCAAAAGAAGACTAAAATAATAATTAGATAGCAAGAATAACAATACGTTAAAAATATGCACACTATAAAAAATAAAATAAAAATGTTTGATTTAGGAGAACAGATTATAGTCAAATGAGATTAAGATACTTTTTTTTTTTTATCTAACCGGCATTTTTTAAAATAAAAATAAATGTCCATTGTCAACCTTTCATTTTAACTTCTTTTTGAGATTAGACGTCGTTCAGTTATTAAATTAATCGTTTTTAATAATTACGGTATCCTTTATATTTTTTTATCCTGTACTGGGCCTCTTATGCCCACTACTCAAGCATTTTTTTAAAACATGACTCCAAATGTGGTCCACCTTTCGGTATTCATAAAGTATTAATATTTTTTAATTTAATGACAGTTAACAATGCAATCAGTAGCGACATCAATAATAGCAATTTGTTTCAAAAGCTAAATAGAATGTATGCTCAAAAGGGATTGAATAAAGACTTGTATATGTGTCATATACGTAAATGCTCAGAACTCCTGATCTAAACTATAATATAATAAGAGTTGCCGAATACTATAAGAATTGTACACTTTACCGGCTCTGAGTTTGGGTCGGCATCTTCTGTTTCTCAAGCAGCATTCATCAGCAGAACATCGTCGTCTGCGGCATCGGTCCTGAGCCTCTACGCTTAAGACCACCTGTATTCCATAAGATAGATTGCGTTAAAAAATAAAATAAAAACGGCATTGTTTTTAACGGTATACTGTAAAAATCTCTGTATTATGTTGCTCTAAAAATAAATTCAATTTGCTTGTTGCAACGGCTGGCGCTCAATTTCACCAAATTTCGGAGCAAAATACTCACAACTTAAGTCCAATCAGTCGTTAAATTTCTAAAAAATCATAAATTTAACTACTGACGAGTAATTTTGTCATATTTTAGAAAGCATTCAAATGCGATAAAATTAACCATTAGTCTATACAGCGTTGACGGATGAATGTGCTTCACCACCTAGTCCACTATGCGTCTACGAGGCTACTAGTGAAGACATCGCTGATTAAGCTGTTTAACGGAACCTTTAAAGCTGGTAACGTAGTCCAAATATTTGAGCAATTTGGTTGTACCATGACTGGCAAGCATTTTCGAAAATATGCACAAATTTATGATAAAAGCTGTATGAACTTGGATCTCCAAATATCTAAACTTTGGTGCAAAGATGCATAATTTGCCTCATATATTGATTTAATTTAAAATTTAGGCAAATTGTTTAGAGAATAACATAGATATTTGCAAATTGAAATGGTTGCCATTGTGCTGTGCTGTTATACACTGATCAATTCAAGGTTGTATGACTGCAAATTTTGTTGTGGAATTTGCATATACGTGTTTCAGAATTAGAGTGGTTAATCTAAGAGTTTTATTTTCTTTATTGCAAGGAAGTAGAGGAATGCGGGGAAAGTTGAAAAATCGTTACCCCAGATCGATTGAATCGAACCCCCCCCCCCCCCCCAAGAAAATGTAATCAAAATAATGAAATAAAGCCTCAAAACGTGGGTAAAATACTGTAACATAGGTTCTAAACATTACATTATTATAGTATTATAGTAAAATATTAAGTACATTATCATAACGAATACCAGTAAAGACTGATTGAAAACGTAGGTATTTATTTAAAAGGAATTCGTAAATAATTTGAAAATACTTTGCATGAATGTATATATTTATAACAACTTTGCTATTTTCTTGTGCTACTGTTTTCTTACACTGAAGAACTTGTCACTGTGAAATATGTATAAGCAGTTTTCACTGAAAATTTGCGATGTTCAAAGACGGATTCATAATGTTTTAATTGAAGATTACGATGCATTTCAAGTCTATATATTTATGTGTGTCTGTGTGGGAGTGTAAATACATAAAAATGACCAAATGAATTATTAAACAAATATATAAAAAACAATGGACACAGGGATAATTTTCCCTTCAAACGGTTGAACACAAATGCACCCATAATATCACGTAGACCACCAATTCTCAACCGGCAACACTCTCAGAAACGCATACTCAAATCTCACGAAACTTTCGTCGTATTTGACGAAATGGCTTCGTGAAAAATTCTCGTGTAGTAACTTTTTGTAGTCACGTGATCGCACGAGGAAAGAATCGTTGTAAATGACGAAATTTTCTTGACCATTGAAGAATCTTTAAAAATGAGATTTCTATTTCTGAGAGTGAAGAGAGCACGGCAAACCAAGAGGGAAGTTACAAGTGTATCAGAAAAACTAATTACTCAATCTTTGGAACTTGTAAGGATCATAGATCGTAATGAGTGTCAAAATGCGTAAAATACATTATTATTGCAAGCATTATTATCGCAGAAGCATTCATTGTGTCGTCATGAAATGTATAATTAAAAATTGAGCGAACACTAAAAGGTTGAGAAGAGCTGACGTAAACTAGACTAAACTAATGTCTTATTTTGTTTCTCTTCCCACAGAAGAACTACCGAAGCGCCCAATAATGTTGGCATTTTGCGATATTTCCGTTTTTTTATCACCCTAAATGCCAACAATGCTTTTTATTAATTTTAAAGTAAAACAACTAAGGGAAACCCCAAACGATTTTTTCAGGTCTTAAACACTTTGGGATCATACATAAATGATATCACGCTTCCGGGGGAGGGGGGTTCGTGAAGTCGTGACAAGGGGAGGGGAGGGGGTAACAAAAAGTGTGATATCATGCTTATGCAACATAGCGTGACATGTGACAAAGCGGTAGGGGTCCGTTGAAGTGGAAAATTTTGTGACTAGGGGGTGGGGGTCAAATATATTGGAAAAAAGCGTGACATCATTTATGGATGGTCCCTTTTTTGTGATTGGAAATATGTATCTACGATAAATAACGGTCGAAAAATGCAGGGCACGTACAATTAACAGATTGCAATCTTCTTCTATTTTTTTATCAATCAATATATGTAAGATATGTATCTATTTAAAAAGGCACACACACACACACACACACACACACACATATATATATATTGTAGATAATAAAGATTCTCTTAAGGATAAATTCAACTTACCAAGAGAGTAACTAATGAAAAAATTAACAGAGTTCTCATCGTTGTTTTAAAAGTCAAACGATCGCTTTGGATCGTCTTTTTCTGTGTTCCTTTTTATAGTGATTTTTACAATGAAGGACATGCTTTCGTGAATAATAGCAGAATTCTTTCAAAAAAAAAATTTTTTTTTGTTCCTCCTGTTTTTGAAAACTTCATTATGTATTGGCATGATCTTGTGTGTCTCTTCTTTAAGTTATTCTTTCATGTTTCTTTAACTGTTACAAACAATGCTCTCGTATTAAAGGAATTCAAGGTCACGCTTGTAGAAAAAATGGAAAAAAATTAGCTGACATAACAGAACGTCCGGTAATCCCTAACACATACGTCATAACAGAGGATAGAAAACTGACAGTACCTAAGTAAGAAAAATTTGCTGAAATTCAGCGTTTTATGAAGTTGAATTAAACTCATAAAGAACATTTCCGCATTTTGTAATAAATTAGTTTGCCTGTTCATATATTCAATCATGAATATTTATTTTATTCCTTTTATATGTCTTTTTCCTTTTAGAAATTAAAAAAAAAACTCTCCCTACATGTCACATTAAATGGATACATAAAAAAAATAATAAAAGAAGTAACTGAATAAAATATTCAGCGTCATAATTTGCGATGTAATACTTCTGAAATCCTATTAGGGAAAAATGTTCTTGATCGTCTTGATATATTGTAAAGAAACGAGATCTTGTCAACATGCAAATAAAAATACAAGCAGTTCACAAAAAATCAGAAGGGAATGAAAAATAATAATGATACATATTTTGAGTATGTTTGCCACAGATTGAACGTCTCGAAATAAAACTGCTTAGATTATTAATTTATTAACAAGTAAAACAATATACTAGTACAAGTAAGTAGTATAATAGTGAAAAAGTAATAAACATTAATACAAGTAAAACTATTTCCTTGTAGTAGAATCAAATCCTGCAAACATTTTCCCGTTCTCCCAGCACACGTAAAACGCTCCTCCCTTAGGCGGGAAAATCAACAATTGTTTTTACCGTGATTTTACTTGCATTTTATCAGCATGATCTACTCTTTTATACGAAAAGATTTGTTTTTTTTTTCTTTCGAAATCCGTATATGTACGTTAAATTTTAAGGAACGAGATACAATTTGATTATTTTTTTCAATGAATACTAATTGACTTTGTCCTGTTTTGGTGCAACATATGCAAGTAAGGGTCAGGTGGGGTAAAATGGTCAAAAAATCCACGTTTTTCAACTCTCGTCTCCAATAAATATAAGAATTTGTTCAAAACCTTCAGATTTTTTGCTTGATATTTTGCATTACATTATTGGAGAACAGATTGCATTAAATTTTGAGCAGAAAAAATGAAGTAAAATAATTTTATAGCGCCTTCTTTCTGGGATGCATTTATGACCACTTTACCCCATGGGGTGGGGGTAAAGTGAATATTGCATGGGGTAAAATGGTCATAATTGAAAAAAAGTCTCTATAAAATTATTAATAATCATAATGTTACAAAATATTCAATAAAGGTTCATTTTAGAAAGGAAATTACTATATTTCACCCAAGTGAATTTATTAAGGACCTCTAGCATGGTCAAAAGTTGGCCTCATCTTTGTAACGTATCGTAAGATATTTCAGGCTCTTCAGCAGCTGCATAGATGGTCTTAAAACGAAGTTATATATCCAATTATTTTAGGATACATAATAACAGGTATTATTATGTTTTAATCCCTAAATATTAGACTGTA
This sequence comes from Octonoba sinensis, assembly GCA_038502835.1. Lineage (NCBI taxonomy): Eukaryota > Metazoa > Arthropoda > Arachnida > Araneae > Uloboridae > Octonoba > Octonoba sinensis. The sequence goes on from CM076599.1 coordinate 127,771,765, forward strand.
TGTCTGCCCTGAAATTTAATACATATAATAAAACATAAATATGAAATTCAAAATTTTCCTTGAAAATTTTAAAATAGTTTTTAATGAATGACTAAATTATTTAAATCACATATTAATTAAACAATGCTAGTAAGAGAGTTCTGAGATAATTACAGCTTATTAAAATTCAAAATGAGAGAAAAATACGTATTTTAACCTAGCTATTTTTAATTCTCTTTCTCTTTACTGCATTGTTCTTGTTCGAAGTACAACTAGTTCTAAACATTTGCAGCTTAATAATATTCATAAGAAGTCTGTTTAGAAATGAATTATTCTATTGAGATAACTTTGAAATTGTTTCATTAAAGGTGCTTCTAAAAATTTGTGAATACCAGACACATCATTGTAAGAAGACTATTGTGTAGTAATTTCAATCTTTATTGCATTTGAGCTCAGTTGTGTTTAGTTCTTTTTACTAAAAGTAAATTTAAAAGTTATTTTTTAAGAAATAATACAGTATTAGTGACATTAATGCACTAACTAACATCTGCCTCACGGCTTAATTTCAAACAAAGCTAGTGCGGAGAGCCCTGGTAGTCTTCAAAATTTACCTCATGCCTATTAAGCCTGAATTCCCTCTAATATAGTTAAAAGTTCGCATAAAATTGAAAATAAATGTTGAAGCTGAGTTTCCGTGAGCTTTATGTAAGTTAAGTCCTAGTCTACTTCATAAATTAACCCAAAGTAATTTTAGAGCATCGGTGCATGTTAAGCTTAATACTATGACCACTTAACCCCATCTTACGTAAACTACTGTAAAAAATCTAGCTTCATGATTAGAGAGGAAGTAATTTTGAGATCTGTGCAAAGCTTCCTGAACCGTCAATTAGATGCAAATTCTTTAAAACAAAATGTCAGAGAGAAGTTAAAAGAGATGTTTCAATTTCAAAGTTTTGTATAAACAAACAAATTGACTGTTTTCTTCACCTAAAAAGTTGCTATCAAAACAATTTTGAATGTAAAATTTAATTATTAATTATTAAAATCTAAAATGAAAAAATTACGCCAATTCCTTTATTTATTTCCAAACTATAGCGTTTTCTTTGCCGTATGACCACTTTACCCCATTGACCACTTTCCCCCACCTGACAATATCCTTTGTGGCTAGAAATGTGTACAATTTCTTTCTTTTTATTTTAGTTTACATATTACTAATTTTCTTTACCAGGACTCAAGGCAACCTGTTCTACCGTTTACGCCACATTGGGCAGATACCGATCATCTAGCAAATACATCATTTAAACAAGTTACTGGTATCGCACTCCAAATACTGGAGTATCTGGTTGCACCTTGGCTAGAAATTCATAGAATATTTTCATAGCATTATTAAAAATGCTATTATAAAAAAATCATATTTTCATGACATATTTTATTTTTACTGGAACTTTCGAATTTAAGCACCAAGTATAGGTAAAGCAGCATGATTTAATTTTCAATTGTCTAAAAAAATTTGGTGCAGCTAGAACGTTTTCGAAATATATTAGTGTAAAGTTTACTCAGATTTTCTGCAGTGAAAGGCTTATAGAAAATGTTTCATCTGAAAAAAGGAAAATGAGTCAAATATTTATTATATGTTCAACATTAATAAACAACAAAAGAGTGAAAGAACTACTCTATCTATTTATGAAACTTCATACAACTATGATACAGAATTAGGAAATAAAGTTAAACAACCTCTAAAACATTGGAGAAAATCATTGAGTTGTGCACCAACTTCCTTTCTTAAACTTTATACTTAGTCTCGAAATTTTGTTAAAAAATGTTCTAAAATTTTTGTATTCATAATAGGAACTTAAGTTACCATTGCTCTTAATTGCACACACACAGAGTTTGGAAGTCTTAATTCATCCAAATAATTTCTGGGATAATATTCGCGGTAATCTTCTGTAGGCGTTTCTATAATCTTTTCTAAGAATGCCGTAGATAAATGGATTTGTTGCAGAAGATATGTAAATCAGAAAAGTTATAACAAAGTTGAACCACGCAGGAATGTTGACGCCAAGAGTAGCTTTAATGTGCTTCGAAAGGCCATACGGAGAATGAGTTGCGTAATATGTCAGAACAACGACAATCATGCTTATAATAGTTTTATTCATGTTTGAGTCAGTGGAAGACTTTTTAGAAACTGCACCTTCCTTGCGCCTGACGAACAACTTTTGAGACTTCGACTTTAGGGCAGTGAAGATAATCAGGCTATTACAGAAGCCCATGGTCGCTGCAGGAAAATAGTGGCAACTGATGCAACCCCACGAAGCAAGGAAATGAACTTGCGGTATCTTCCAGTCCAGAGCGCATACCCCTTCGAGGTAGTCATAATGTGTCCAACCAAATCCGACTGTTGGCAGCAATAAACTCGTGCCCATGACGAACAGAATCACGCAGAGTGTCACCATTCTTCTCATTGTTATGATGCTGGGGTACTGGAGAGGTCTCACGATAGCTAGCGCTCTGTCCATGCTAATAAATGCTATGTTGAAGGAGGACGAGCAAGCGAACATGTAAGAGAATCCCGCATGGAACCTGCAGAAGATTTCACCAAACGGCCAATCATCACGTGCTACCGAGACAGCGCCAGGAATCATGATCAAGAACCCGGTCAATACATCAGTGAGCGACAAGTAGACAAGTAGGATGTTGCTTGTTTGTTCTCTCAGTGTTTCATCCCAGTAGGAGGCGAAGACGACAGCAAGGTTGCCCACTATACTGATTAGTGCCAGAAGCACTGTAACTGCTGAGCCAATTACATTCACTAAGAAAGGGCGCCGATATGGTTCTGGGAATGTTTCATTGATGCTGAAGTATGAAGTAATATTTATCGTGTCGAAATCCATCCGCCTAAATAAGCAAAGAAGAAAATTAATGTTTAATCATGAATACACTAGATCAGAGTTTCCCAACGGTGGTTCGCGAAGCACCAGGGGTTCGCGCCGTGCCCAAAAGGGTTTTGCGAATATAATATTGCAATGCCGGTTTTTTTTATCGCTAACGTAAAAGAAAACACGTAATAATAAATTTACACACGGAATTAAGGAGTACAAAAATGATTTTAAAAATAAATAAATTGTGTTTTCCAGATAATGCAGAAAAGTAGTGAACTGGTTTAGGAAGCATATATACAAAATTTGAAATGCACCTATTTATACTTTTGCTTGATTTTTAAAATTTGGATCACAAATTGGTACCAAAAGATATTTATTGATTTATTTTAAATTTTAGAACGCATTTTCCTCCTACCATATCCAACTTTTTCTTCGAAAACGCGAAGAACGAGTAGAAAATATAAAAATTTACAAAAAATGTAAAATTTAGCATTATTATAGGAAAATTTGTCAATATAAAAACCCTAAAATGGAACCAGAAAGTCCAAAATTTTAAATTTAGATTTACATTTATCGATTTATTCTAACTTTTCTGAATTATCGTTATTAGAAATTTTAAAATACGTAAATTTTATTTTTCTTTAAATTTCCAAAACGTTACCGAATTTGTATATTTCAAACTCGAAAGTGGAACCTAAAGGGAAAATAGTTAAAAAAAAAGGAATACATATGTTTACAGCCCTAATAATTATTCAGAAAGAACGAGTAATGAAGAAAAAAAAAATATTTGTAGCTGTATTTTAGTTTTGTTTAAACTAATAAACGTGTTAGCAAATTTTATAGTCTTGTCACCCCTTACAGAAGAGGGTTCGCCATTTTCTTTCTGATCTTAGAAAGGGTTCGTAAAGAAAAAAAGGTTGGAAAACACTGCCCTAGATAATAATGCTTCCATTACTTTTTCAGTGTGCGACATTGTTTGAAAATAAATCGATATCTTCCTTGAAACATACATGCGTATTGAAACGTTTCAATTATCTTGGCACTTATCTGAGTAACAATGCTAGCAAACGTGTATAAGTTTTAGCCCATGTTTTATTAGTTTTAAAATATTTGTGCTCAACTATTGACTTTCAATAGTTCAATAATTCAAGAATAAGTTCTGACAACAAATAATCAAATTTTGACTTCTGTCTTTTAAATGAGGGGAAAACAAAATGTGTCACTTTTACATTAAAAGAAAACTAATAAAAATGAAATCAAATTCATCCTTACGAACTTTTAAAAGTTATGTTTCTACTTCCAACTACTAAAAAATTTTTATTACGAAATTCAAATACTTATTGCCAATATTTAAGCATACAAACATGGCGGAAACAAATTATGAAACTGAGTTTCAAGAAAACGGTTCTCTGAATATAAAACTTGAATTCTCAATATGTAAAAAAACAAATGAAGGAGCAAATATGTAAGGAAAATTTTCTGCAATAGATCCTTCTACAAAGGCACCTAATTTTATGTTATTCTATGATAAAATATTTTACTCTCCAATCGTTGGTAATCTATGGTTTCTAATTTTATTAAAACCTCACGAGAAAGGAAATCCCACTTTCCATATACCGCATAGTCTTTGGGACATTTGGAAACATTCTGGGGTAAGCGGAAACATGAATTCATTGAATAAAAAATTGTCAATAAGTCAAAATAATGATCTATAGTTAAACATTGAAATTTTTTTCCAATTAACTCAACTTACCCAGTGTTTGTTTTGCCGACATTGTTATAATTCTATATATTCAATTTAAATAGTCATTGAAATTCATTCCTCACATTTCTACAGCTAAAGTGATGAAATAAAAATGGTTTCATTTCATATGATTTCTTACTTATAGAATACTGAATGCATTTTTTTTGAGTTAAAATATTGAAGACTTAAGCTGTTTAACTTTGCTTTTCTCATATCTATCTTTATTCAAAGTATTCATTGCTTTTATTAACGTTAAATAAATCCAATGCAATTTATGGGAAAAATACATACATAAAATGTGGCAAAGCAGCTAGTAGTTTTAAAGCCCAAAACCAAATTTCATAAAAAGGGGAGGGGGGAGGGACTTTTTAAAAAATTCCGCACATTGAACTAATAATATAATAATAATATATTTTTTTAACGACCGGAGCAGATGTTCATTCATGAGATATTGGTATAAAAAATTTAAGCTGTGTACAAAATGATGTCAAGCATAGATGTGTCAGCTATATTTTTATGAAATTAATATATTTTCATTTTTTTACATTCGTTTAACCATTTTGCATGCAATTCAGTTAATGTTGGTAAAGAAGATTATAAATAGAAAAGAAACAGATGGAAAGCTTCCTTTTTCAGAAAGCCAATAAATAACTACACGTGATTTTTAGCATGAAAACTTACGTAAAGTGGCTGGATGCTTAAAAAGATAAAGCAAAAATTTCGTTTAAAAAAATCTTTTCAATATCTTTATAAAATTTAAAATATACTGAAGATTTTTTTACTAATGAATACATTTACAATCCATTGATTTGATTATGTCTCTATATAAATATTTATAATTGCATATTTCAACTGCAACACAATTCTTGGAATTTTATACATACTTTTTCCAACTTTATTTCATTATTAGGAATTGTAAATGAAAGGTTTAAAATAATAAAATAATCTTACCGAATTCTTTTGTAAATATTGCACAATTTTTATGTTAATATTTTCATACGAATTTTCCTTGTAATAACATTATTCAATGAAGAGCAATTTAAAGTCCATAATTTCGTATACATTTTAAATAACCCTGATGCCGATATCTAGCAAAGGTAGCAAATAGAGATTGAAAATGGCGTTCATGAAGAAATTATCAATATTTTGGTGTATAAATACAGTAGACAGTCTGAAACTCGGACGTCCGAATTTCGGAATTCTCCAAAATCAGGACGTTTTGCAAGCCAATGGAAATGATGTCTATTTACAGAATAAATGAAAAAATTATTGTGAAAAAATACAAATTAATGAAGCAACGGCAAATGTATATACATTTGGTGGAGCTTCTTCAAATGGCGTGTAAATTAAGTACCCAATCGATTGGTAAATTCGATTGGTTTTGACTTTTTGTTTACTTTAAAAAAGTAAATAAATAAAAAAGTGTCATTTAGTATTGAAAACGTGCTCCTGATGTTAATATGCTGGAATTGTGCTGGACGAAGTAATATTTGCTTTGTGGCAAGAAAATGTTAATGATTTAAAATTCGGTAAAGTAAAATTTGGAATTAGCAAAACTGGAGGTTTCCGGACTCGGGACTTTGTACTGCATTTTATATTGCAATGAATAAAATTCTTAAGAAAGTTTTTTATCAATGCATCATTTATATTCTACTTATCATTTAACCATACCAACATCTGTAAAACTGTCTGTAACAATCTGTTTCCAAGTCATGAAAATTTCAAGCTAATAAATGTAATTTTAAGTGGAAATATTCTTTAGGGGTAATTTCTACTTACCTTTCTTGTATTTTTCTTATTTCTTTTGAATACTTGAATTTAATCAAGATCACAATTTTCTTTAATTATCTGTGAAATACCAATAATGCTGCGGAGATATTTTACGTTCAGGAATGAAAGGAAAATCAAGACTAACCCACAAAACATGCCTTTTATAATCGGCTATGCATTGATCACGCAGGTGGTTTTGAACTATATCTTTCGGAAATGGAAGTAATTCTTGAGGCAGATGTGCAGCTTGTTTCGTATGATATTTTTCATTAAATTATTTATGAACTCCTGTTCTTTCCTAAACGTTCTTAAATCTTATTGAAGGTATTACTAGCTATAAGAAAAATTCGAATGAATAAGTTATTTTGATTCTTTCCTGAAATATTTCAGTTTGAGTTAGATGTCCATTTGAAAGTATTTTTCAATGTAAACAATTGGACTTTAGTTGGAATTTTTGTGGAAACTATTGGAATATTTTAGCTTTTCTTTCTTTGTTCTATAAAAGTTGAAATTTTCTTTGAACGATAGATTTTAAATGCGTCATTAGTAGAGGAATTGCCGAATAACTTAAAAAAAAGAAAAAAAGAAAAGGATAAAGTTTGTTAAGAGTAATAAAAGTTTTATTTTGGTATTATGAGAAACATGTTGGAAACTAATGTGCTGCAAATTTTGTTGTTACGTTTGTCACTTTGGAAATGAAGCATATTTAGCAAATTCTACACAAACTTAAGTGTTATTTTTTAAACTGACTTAATTTTCAAGAAATATTAAGTTAGCAAAAATTGCCTCTTGTGGTATGTTTCCTACGCAAGAATGTTCGTGATTCTATCGTTTGAGTGTAGGAGAAGCCATTCTGCGCGACGGAAGAAAGTTTGCGATAATTATTGCTAAAAATTTAAAGAGAAAATTAAAAAGGCAGACGTAAATTTTTTAAATTTCTTATGTATCTAATTCTGAGGTTTAAAACTCTAAGAAAAGAAAGCGAAATTAATATAGTGAAATAAAAATGATAAAAAAGGATAAAAAAGACATCATTCACTTGGTGCGTTCAGCCTATTCTTGGGCGAGCCTTTGGCACCCATGGAAGTAAAATTATGTAAAAAAAAGTATTGGATATGTTTATATTTTAAAAATAATTACTACTATTTAAGAATAATTTGACTATAGAGGGTTTGATCCCTGAGCAGACTGACCTGTCCGAAAGCCAACACGTGCATGAGCTCGATTCTCTACCCAAAAAGATTCAACGAATGATTCCGAAATACGTACTTGGTGGTTTACAATGACTCAAAATAGCCAACAATTCCTTTGAAACAATTAATTATATGCAATCGAGGAGATTTTTCGTGATTTGGTCAGAAATTTGGTTTGTCTTAGCTGATATTTGTATTTTTAGTCTTCGTAATATGCGTGAGATATTTAGTGTAATTAAGTAGTAAACCAAACTTAATGAACAAAATGTTCGTTTTAGCCATGACTTCGTATTAACCATGTTCGTATTAAGAAAAGTTCAACTGTATATTCAAAACAAGTAAAAGAAACGCTAAAGGGCGCAAATGAAAGGTAAAAAATGGTGGATCGTCATTCGAGAGAAGAAATGAAATGCTAGTGGAGAGAGAAAATCAATCACGATTAATCTGACTAATGCTGCTATTGCTATGCATTGCAGTTTATTATTTCAGTTACTTTTTTGCCTTTCATTTTGTTCACCGAATTGTCAGTAAAGACAATTTAGAAGAAACCGGGAACCGGCACAGCAACTAGCCTATAGCGGCGGCTATTTCGCGCAAAAATTGGGAAATTTCTGGATTAAAAAAAGAACAAAAGCTACTAGAGCTAGCGTTACTAACATTTTTTGCTATACAATTTCAAAACTATCACACAAAATTAAAATAGAATGCTAGAAATTCTAATTCTTTATGTACTTTTCTGATTAGGTCCATGGAATTGAATTTTCTGGTACAAAATGAATCTGCTCGTAAGTTGTTAATGACCAGGATATCGTTCGACATTGTATTAGCTTTCATTATCGCATTCACCCCCCCTCCCCCACCAGTGTATGGAAAACACTACCTACATAAAACACACGGTCTCTCTAACCTGGAAATATCTGAATTTAATTATACAGTTGAATCGCTTATTTCAAAATTTTGCGGAAAAAAATTACTACGAACTGTTTATTCACCGGTCTGTTGATACTGCTTAATTTTCGCTCGAAACCCTCTATGGGGCATCCCCCCCCCCCGAAGAAGAACGGCGACCCTTAAAAAGACTAAGACTCCTTAAAACACCTTCCCGAATGTTACCCCCCAAAAGATAACTAGATCCCCGAAATCCCTCAGACGAGCACCAAACAAAAAAATACTAATACATCTACCAAAACCATACTCCCATCCCCAAAAGAAAAAATACTAGGATCACCTAAAATGCCCCCAAAACTTTGTAACTTAATCTGCGCCATGACAATTACCTCCTGGGTATCTTTGAGTGAAGATTAGGAAAAGTTTACGTGTTAGGCGCGAGCGTTAAACTACAACAGAATATAAACCCATATTTCATATGTTGTTTCATGGAAACTAATTGGGAATTTAAAAACAAAAATTTGAAAGCATGCTTGTCAAATCTGATTCATACTTGTGATTACCGGGTTCTATTTGTGGTTTTTAACGTTAAACCAATAAGGCAGTTTAATTTTTGTCGTTTAATTCCGAGATCGCAAGAGTTAGACTGCATTATTTTCTTGACATTTATTTTGAAAGTCTACATTTAATGTTTCGAGAGTGATTTTTTATTATGTGATAAGTGCTGAAATATATACAGTAAAATTTCTCTGTAGTAATATCTGATGTACCCATAAATTTCTCTATATAGATACTATTTTGGCGTCTGTATAAATCTGCGTACTATATAATGTAAATCCCTCTTTAATTTTAAGACATTTTGTAGTTTTAAATCTACCTAGGAAGACGTTTTCTCCAGAACAATTGCTTCCCATCCTTCAGCAACAACTTAGTTTTAAATACCGTTTAAAGAAAGAAACGTTTATATAACCTCGCTTTAACGATTGTTTATGGGCTGTTAAATCGAGTAAGCATAACATTCATCAAATCCAATTCAATGCTTTTGAAACCTATCTTTAATTTGAGGAAATTGTTAAATCGAGTATCGTTGAAGCGAAGTTGTGCTAGTTAGATTGTTGAATTGTATGCTCTTTCCTGCAGTTGAAGAAGGAAGGGATTTCAAGCTATTGTAGGTTTTCGCCTGTTCCCCTGTTTTATGATAATGTTGCTAAATTCTTCCAAGAAACGATCTTTTTCACAGCCAAATCAAACTTTCATTGTTTGCGAAAAGGGAAAAGTCTTTTCAGAGTGAAGAATATCACTCTATATGAAGAAGAAGTATAAGAATATCCAAACTAATCAAGTTCCTGAACTACCTTACCACCTTTTCTGGGCCACTACTTAAAATTTGAAAACACGTTGTTTCTAAAATAGCTGGAGAATTAGAAATGAACATTTAAAAAAGAATGAAATTAAAATCTGATGGAGCGAATTAAAGATCGAACATGTTCATTCTCCTACTATTATCCGCATTTGCAATCGCGATTTTTGTAAAAGTTTGTTTTTGCGTTAGCGAATTTTGTTAGCTGTTGCTTTCGTTCTTAATTCATGTTTTCATTAAGAATCCATTATGAGGGGGTACTTTTTCAACCATTTGTACTTGTTCAGTATTTTACAGTATATACTTAAGTTCAAAATTTATTTTGTTTTATTATTATTATTTATAGAAATTCGGCGTTTCATTCATTTTATAACCCTACATATCATGTTTTAAAAATTAATGTACATAAAAAACGAAGCACACAATTGGAGGAGGGGGTTGACTTATCCGCGCGCCAATACGCTGAGAAACGTTTTGGATCAACTTGAAAATCTGAACGTTCTCCCGGCTTTAAGTTTAACTGTTTTACCTAAACACCAATAAAATTAATAATTAACATATTGTAATGCAATTTTAAATCAAACGACCGTTAATTAAAGAGTTTAATTACAGCAAAAGATCCATAACCAAAAAGTGTGAGAAGAGCCGGAATTCTGGGTCTTTATGGAGTTGATGGAGTAAAGATTCGAAAATGCAAAATTGTAAATTTTGCAATTAATAATAAAAAAGTTGTAAACTTCTTATAAAAGGTTCATTTAGCCATATAAAATTTTACTAACAGAACAAAAGCTGTTATCACAAAAACGTACCCTTGACAAAAAAACGTAAAAATGAAATCTTTTCCCAACAAACCCGCCGAAAATTAGAATAGCCTTACATGCGACTGTCCAATATTTCAAGTATTTTTTTTGTCTGAAGGGGTATGGGATGGGGAAGGGGGTAGTTGTATTAGACTGTTTTGTCTACTTACGGAAGAAGGAAAAAAAAAAAAAAAACCGCATTAATTTTTTGTTCTTCAAGTTTTTCCAATCATAAATGAAAAAGTTATACCTTGTCGTAGCGGACACGATACAGAACATTCAAATCTTTTGACAAAAAACAGGTTCAAGTTAAGAGCTTTTTGCTTTATACTCCATTTGGTTTATACTCCAGTGTTTTCGCCAAAACAAAAATTACTTTTGTCACCAAGTAGATGATTTCTGTTAACGTAAGATTGAAAAAAAAATACTATTTTATTATTACATGGTTTTATTTAACTTGACTTGTCAGGGAATTTTGTTACGCGGTTTTCGACCACTATTACTGCATAAATTATCTTCAAACTTTGCACATAAGCTTATCTTCGATGACAATACAATAATCCATCCATTTTATAGTTTATTACAACGTTAATTAAGAAAAAGTTAATGACTTTGGCTTGAGGAAATTATCAGAATTATCATTTGTCATTTGGCAACAATAGTTTTGTTTGGATAATGCAACGATGTTTTGAATTTAAATAAAACCGTGTAACTTAAAACCTTTTTGGCAATTTAATATTTATTTAAAAAAAAGTTCATTCCTCTATAGTGGTCGAGAAATTTAATTCGATCATGAAACTTAATCTTAAAAGTATCTGAAATGCTGCCCTTTAATAGAAATGCAGCGAAAATTAAATATCAAATTATGACCGCTTTCGGATTTAAAGTACTTCACTAAACATGAATACATTGCTTTCAGTTTTGTGTGTAAACGCTGATTGAATAATCTGCACAAGAGAATAACTGTAAGAAAAATAACTCAGAAATTAAATAGCAAATTAATGAAAATTAAAAAATAAAATCAATTTAATAATAAAATGATCAAAATTTTTGGTTGCGTTACTATGACCTTATACACATTTAAATTTTCATTCTCGGAATCATAAGAAATATAAATAAATTAAAATTGCTTGAAACAATGTTTTTTAAAAAGCAAATGTCTTATCCTTATTCATGCCGTGTTATGAGCGAAACAAATTCTAAAAATTCATTTCGTTTTTATGCAGATTTTGTGGATTATTAACTGCAGATGATTTTTAATTACTGTATCTTAAAGGTTTATTCTTCTTTATTTTTTGGCGATTTAATATTATAACAATTTCATGAAAGATATTATTTCTTATGTAGAGTATCCGTTTTATCAACGAGTTCTAAAAATTCCTTTCATTTTTATGCATATTTTGTGGATTTTTAACTGCATTAGATTTTTAATTACTATATCTTGAGGTTGATACTTCTTTCTCTTTTTTTTTGGCAATTTAATATTTACTTCTTCGATAAAAAACTCATTAGAAATATTGTTTACATTTAATTCAAAACGTGATTTGCACTATACATTATAGGATCATGGCGCATTTGCGCGTTATGCTTCTATTACTATAGTGCAATTTGGAGATTTTCTGCTTCATGTTAACTTTTTTACGTAGTGGTTTTGATTGATTCCATATTTTATTCAGGTGATTTATTTTCTAACATTCATTTAATTTTTGTACTGTCTTTTCGGCGCCATTTGGACAGAACGTAGTTATTTCTTTCTATCAATTTAAATTTCACACGTCAAAATTGGTTCCGTAGGATCAGGTAGGGTAAAATGGTCATAAAATCCTCGTTTTTCAACTCTCGTCGCTAATAAATATAAGAATTTGTTCAAAACCTTGAGATTTTTTGCTTGATATTTTACATTACATTATTGAAGAACAGATTGCATTAAATTTTGAGCAGAAAAAATAAAGTAAGACTAATTTTATAACGCCTTCTTTCTGGGATGTATTTATGACCACTTTACCCTATGGGGTGGGGTAAAGGGAGTAGTGCATGGGGTAAAGTGGTCATAATTAAAAAAAAAACCCTAGAAAGTATTAATAACTAATGATACAAAATACTCAATAAAGGTTCATTTTAGAAAGGAAACAACTATATTTCACGTAACGGAATTTATTAAGGCCCTCTATTATGGTCAAAAGTTGGCCTCATCTTTGTAACGTCTGGTAAGGTATTTCAATTTCATCAGCTGCATAGATGGTCTTAAAACAAAGTTATGTACCAAATTATTTTAGGATACATAATAACGGGTATTATTGGTTTTAATCCCTGAATATTCGACTGTATGTCTGCCTTTTAATTTAATACATATAATAAAACATAAATATGAAATTTAAAATTTTCCGTGAAAAAATTTAAAATTGTTTTTAATGAATGACTAAATTATTTAAGTTACATATTAAGAAAACATTGCTTATAAGAGTTCTGAGATAATTACAGCTTATTGAAAATCAAAATAAGAGAAAAATACGTATTTTAACCTAACTACTTTTAATTCTCTCTCTCTTTAATGCATTATTCTTGTTCGAAGTACAACTAGTTTTAAATACTTGCAGCTTAATAATGTTTATAATAAGTCTGTTTAGAAATGAATTATTCTATTGGGATAACTTGAAAATTGCTTTATTAAAGGTGCTTCTAAAAATTTGTCAACACTAGACACATCATGGAAAGAAGACTATCGTATAGCAATTTCAATCTCTATTGCATTTGAGCTCAGTTGTGTTTAATCCTTTTCACTAAAAGTAAATTTAAAAGTTATTTTTTAAAGAAATAATACAGTATTAGTGACATTAATGTTTAACTAACATCTGTGTCGCTGCTTAATTTTAAATAAAATAAGTGCGGAGCCCTGTAGTCTTCAAAATTTAACTTCATGCGTATTAAGCCTGAATTCACTCTAACAGTTACAAGTTCGCATAAAATTAAAAACAAATATGGAAGCTGAGTTCCTGTGAGTTTTATGCAAGTTAAATCCTCGTCTACTTCATAAGTTAACCTAAAGTAATTTTAGAGCATCGGTGCACGTTAAGCCTAATAGTATGACCACTTTATCCCATCCTACTTAAGCTACTGTAAAATAATATATAAACTAAATCTAGCTTCATGGTTAGTGAGGAAATATTTTAAGGATCTGTGCAAAGCTTCCTGTACCGTCAATTAGATGCAAATTCTTTAAAACAAAATGTCAGAGAGAAGTTAAAAGAGCTCTTTCAATTTCAAAGTGTTGTATAAACAAACAATTTGGCTGTTTTCTTCATCCAAAAAGTTGCTATCAAAACAATTTTGAATGTAAAATTTAATTCCAAATTATTAAAATCTAAAATATAAAATTTACACAAATTCCTTTATTTATTTCAAAGCTATAGCCTTTTCTTTGCCGTATGACCACTTTACCCCATTGACCACTTTCCCCCACCTGACCCTACTGAACATTTCCTAATTTAAATGTGCATTTACCTTTGGAAATAATGCTTTCCTTTCTTTCGTTTTTATCGGATTTTTATGAAAGTGATGTTTAATTGAATTTTCAGGAAATGTTTTGATGATTTTGCAAGCAGGATTTTTAGGAACTGGTATCTTTATTTTAATGGGGAATTTAAATGAACTGTTGGTAATTTTAGGAACAGCAGCTCTTAAAGTAATGAGTATTTTTAGTCACTGACGTCTATTTTCTAATAGAAAGTTTTTGGGACTGATGTCCTCATTCGATTAGGGTTGTTAAGGAATAGACTTTATTCAAATGGGGGGGGGGGGGGGAGCTTCACGAATGTTTTCTTTAGTGTAGCAGAAATATTCAGGGACCGTTGTTCTTCATCTGATGGGCATTTTTAAAGAGAATACTGCTTTTATTCTGACGGGAATGTTTAAAAGTATTGTTCTCTATATGTGTATATTGTAATTGCAATTTTTACGGACTCTTCATATCATTGTGGCACAATTATCCCGCTGCATATGTGCATTTTAGTTCCTGTTGCCCTTACTCTAATGGCAATTTTTATGAACTGTTGTTGGCATTTTAATGTGTATTTTTATGGGCTGGTATTTTTGGTCTAAAAGGAATTTTTCTACGCTGTTCTCTTTAATGCAATCGTGGTTTTTAATGATTTTTACTATTTAAATAGGATTTTTAGAGACTTTTGCAAATATACTTGGATTTTTTACGTAAATTTTTCCTTACATATTTTTAACAGAATTTTGGACATTTGTCACTTGGCCTGCGAATGGTGCAGTATTATCCCGCGCAACGCCGGGCATCGCAGCTAGTTAAAAAAATATTTAAATAACTCCATACATTTAAAAGGTTAAATGCATAATTTATGCATTTATAAAAGAGGATGAATTATAAAACATTCAACTGCAAAATTTAAAGGAATCATTGAAATACTAATTATAGTTCTGTCTATTGTGGCAAATGTGAAATTAGCACTGCTCTGTTTTTTTATTTTTCCAATTAACTTAGAAGTTTATTATAAGTAAAAGTTCTGGTATATGCCCAATGACACAAGATTCTCTATCACGTGGAAATATTCTATTTTACAACAATGGCACATACTCAAAAATATATTTTCGATATTTATTGTTTTTTTTAAACATCACTAAGCACTTGATTATAAATCAAGATTT
This sequence comes from Octonoba sinensis, assembly GCA_038502835.1. Classification (NCBI taxonomy): domain Eukaryota; kingdom Metazoa; phylum Arthropoda; class Arachnida; order Araneae; family Uloboridae; genus Octonoba; species Octonoba sinensis. The sequence continues at coordinate 127,787,046 of CM076599.1, forward strand.
TCGCTTTTTTTTATTGTGTAAATTTATTGAGTATTATCGCCAATGTTCGTACTGGCGACAAATAGGCGAATAGGCCATGGGTGCCTTTAACCGAAACCCTTCTTTCATTAGCTGAACGTTACAAGTTTCTTTTTCTCAGTACGCAAGTTTGTTGCTTCGTCTTGTGATTATAAGTAGCTTGAAGACTGTCCGTTTTAAGTGTGAACTGTAAATAGCTCGAAGAGTTTGTATTATGTGCAAACAAGTTGCTCCTTGAGTTTGTGTCATTTGTAAACAAGTAGTTCGAAGAGTTTGGTTATTGTGTTATGTGTAAAAAAGTAGCTCGAAAAGTTTGTGCGTATGCAAGTAGTTTGAAGACAGTGCTGTGTTTGTACTAGTACCTCTGTGAACTGAATTTTCATCATATGAGCAATGATTTCAAGACCTTTGGCTATTCTCAAGATCGTGGACAATTCCTTCTGATTGACTTTTCAATTGCTAGGAATCCAAGGAACCCTTGTGTGACCGTGAGTAATTTTGAAATTCATTAAAAGGTTGCTTACGAGCTCAAGTTGAGTGATAAAATTCTTAACTCCATATAAAAATTGTAATAATTCGAATTAATTTGTAATTTTTCGTTCATTATGTTAACCTAAGGATATCATAATTAGGAATATCATATTATTACATATTTGTAAGCTAAAATAAAAAAAAATGAAAAAAGATATTAAAAGCTTTTTTCATTACATGTAATCAAATAGCAAATCTGATCGTTACTATCATTCATTTTTTAATAGATTATTCTATGTCCACTCAACTTGTTTTGCGCCTGAACCTTTTAATCCATCCATTTTAGGCTTAGAAATTTACTTATTACAAAAGGCTGGTTTAGGTTTAGTAAGATTTTTTTAAGTATAATGACGCGAATCGGATGCGTGGTTTGGAAGATAGGTGTTCAATAATGGCCTTTTGAGCAAAAATTAGTAGTATCATTATTCAAGGACATAGCAAATTTGAAATTGTCTTTCACGTCTGTTGCTGACTGCTGTTTTAGCTTGATGATACTCTAAATTATTGCTCTTAGGGTAGATATATTGTATTGCATCAGTTTAACTTTTTGTGAATGTATGAATAAAATTGTGTGATTTAATGAAGTATTTGTGAATTAATGAAGACATGTATTGTGTTTTGAGATCTCGTGGGTATTGTACTTTGATTTTTGTTTCATTGCTACATTTTTATTACTTATGTATTGAATGAATAAATAATATTATTCATGTAGTATTTAAACCATGATTTAAGATTTTAATTGGAAATATTTTAATAAAATGCACTCTGAATAGAAAAAAATGTTAAAAATATAAAACAGGCACTGATAGAAATTTAAGTGGATAATTATGCGGTAGAGAGACAAACATTATATTTTTGCATTAAAAGAGATAGTTATGCAATACAGAGATGCAAATTATATTTATGATCTGAAGAAGATAATTATGCAATACAGAGATGCAAATTATATTTATGCTATAAAGAAGGTAATTATGCAATATTTTTTTTAAATAAAAGTGAAATTTTTGAAAATATAAATATTTAATTTAAAAGATTTTTTAATATAAATGAAATATTTTGTATCAATTCATTATGAGCTTCAGTTCTTAATTTAATTACTGAACATTTAATTTAAAAGATTGTTAATACATAAAGGAAATATTTTGTGCCAAGTGATTAGGAACTTGAATGCTTAATTTAATAGAAAAGTCAAGAAAATAATGTTGTAGAGAAATGATTAGGCTTGTTTTTGAGGATTTTTTTTGTGTATGAACGTGTTTTCAGAGTTCCTGATGGCAGTGGACAAGCCTCGTCGAGCGGGATCGCCACGTCTTAGGTAATTCCGGCCACCTGAAGGGGAAAGGCGCGGGGCGCAAACAACACTAGTGGGGGGGGGGGGGGCACGGGACTGTGCCTCCCTTCCGGTGGCGGCCTTTGGATCAACTTGGAGACCCGTGGCTTGAGATTGAGTAGGTGATTTTTTTCAGCTCTTTTTGGCATTTTTGGTAGCAATGAAGCAAGCACCTTGGTGTAGTAAATCAATTCTGTATGAATGTATGCGCAAATTAAGGCTAAAATGTATTATTAATCCTCCAATGAGGCTCCTTTGCAGATCATTCTACAGCCTGAATTGATCGGATGCAATACGAAAAATATTTCTAAACGATTGATAGTTTGTTAAGTATTGGATTTAGGTTTAGACGCTCGGTTAAATAAATTATAAATTCTAAGGGCGAAAATGGTTGACTAGTGATTCTTGATTTCGCAGATGAAGACAATCTAATATGTTAAGTAGGGGTTCCATCCCCCTTCAAGACACTGAGCTCTATCCCCCCGAAGAACGGTAGCCCCTAAAGATCCCTTAAGACACCTCCCCAAATGTTACTTCCAAAACAGAATGAGATCCCTTAAACATCCCTAGGACAGTACCCCACACAAAAAAAAAAAAAGACTAAAGCCTCCCCCGAAATAATACTCCCTACCCCAAAGAAAAAGGACATATACCTCTTAAAATACCCCAAAAATTTTAAGCACGCAGTCTGCCCCAGGACCCTTACTTCCTAGGCACCCCTGAAGGAGATCAGGATAAAAATTTAGGTGTTCGGCTTTAAAAGACAACATAATTTGAACTCATGTTTCATCTATGTAATTCAGACACTTTTTTAAAAACATTTTTTCCCTCTTCCAATTTTTGTGAGTCTTGGTAAGATTAAGCGTTATTTATTTATAAGAAAAATGATCAATAAAATAATTTTTGGAAAAAAAATAGAACCGACTTCAAACTATAAATTGCGCTAAAAAGTAAAAAATAATATTATTCTTTAAACAACTTCGATACGACTTTTAAACATAATTTTTGAAGTCTGTGCAAAATTATGACAGTCTAATTATAATTACACCATGCATTATTTTACACTGAAAATGTTGAAAACTCTACGCTATTTATATTTGTAATTGGTTCATAGTTACAAAAGGAATCATGCATCAAAATCCATCATAATTTTGCACCGACTTCAAAAATTGTGTTTAAAAATCGTATCGAAGTTGTTTAAAGAATAATATTATTTTTTACTTTTTAGCGCAATTTATATTTTGAAGTCGGTTCTATTTTTTTTTTCAAAAATTATTTTATTTCATTCTTTTTAGTGTAAATATATTTTTATATAAATACTCTAGTTTTAAAACATACATATCAAAGGGGAAGCCTTTGAGGGAATGACACTAAAAACTAACCGTTTGTAAGATAAATTTCGTTTTAAATTCGATTTTAAAGAGTCACTAGTGAAAGCAAACTGATTGGATTAAATTTTTTTTTCAAAGAAGCCTTCAGTCTATTTCTTGCTATAATTGCTTTTAATATGACATCTTAATGGCAACAAACTCTTTTTTTAACAATGAGTTTCATTTTTATTAACAACTTTCCCAACAAAGAATAATCGAGCCTTGCCTTTCCAATTAAAATGAAAAAATACTTATTTTTCACCCATAACGTTTTTTCTAAAAAACAGATGTAGTCAAACTGATGTGCGATATTTGAGTTAGATGACCCTCTATCGATCAAAGAAAAAATAATCAAAATCGGTTCATTTAGTCAAAAGTTATAGATGAAAAATCAAAACTGACCACATTTCAGCCCTTAATTTTTTTTTCTAATTTTCGAATACGGTCAACCAAGGTATGGGACCTATGGGAAACCACCCTCGATCGATTAAAAAAAATTCATGAAAATCGGTTCATCCGGTAAGAAGTTATGAGTGGACAAACAAACAAACAAACAAAAAAAAAACAACATACATACAATCTGAATGTATAACCTCCTTCCTTTGTGAAGTCGGTTAAAAAGGCTTTGTGCTAAAATATGTGCACTAGGAAAAAACAACGTAAACGAAGCACAAACCTGTCAAAACAATAAAGCAAATACTACTAGCTGTTTCGAGGCTACAACAACACTCACAACTTTCTTGTGTGTTGAGCACTTTTTTTGCATGCACTGATGAAGAAGGTCCATTGTAGCCTCGAAATAGCTAGTTGCTTTATTGTTTTGATAATTTGTCCTTCATTTACGTTGTGTTTTCCTTGTACTAAAGCATTATTTAGTTACGTTTGATTAATTTTATGGATTTTTTTTTGCATTATGCTTCTGCCCCTTTAACTATGCTTTACAATGTAACGCAAGAAAAAAAAAAAAAAAACTTGCCTCAAAATGTTTTTAGCAATTTATCGATTAACTTTCAATCCGTGTTTCATTCATATTTTTGGAATATATAGCACCTTTTTCTTAGAATTACTTAGTCCTATGACGTGAAAAGCCTTTTACGAATTGCTACTGCAACTTTCGACGGTAAGCGAAAATATGCGTAAAAATTCATGAGACTTGATGTTCTATAAAAAAATTTAAAAAGTAAGAGTTTGTTGTAAAAAAAATCCCTTTCGTCGCAAAAGTCCCACTCACGCTATATGTAATTAGTACATCAATGCAGAAGAACTTTGATAACTTTCGAGTTAATTATATGATGTGCGAAAATATCTAGATATTTTTTCGAACGGTTATTTTTATTATTTACGTAGTCCAACAAAGTGGCAATTGATATAATTGTTATACCGGAGGTGGATTAAAAACTTGCGGGGGTAGGGGGAATTTTTTTTTTTTTTTTCCCTTTAACCCTTTAACTACCGGAATATATTTACGAATCTGTTTGTCTGAACGCCAAAAAAAAAAAAAAAGCATCCAAAAATTGCATAAATGGCGATACATCTATTTCTATGTATATGTCATGAGTTTCTTACATGAACTTTCGCCATAGCAAATTTTGCTATTGGCTAAACAATAAAAAAAGTAAATTACGTCAATAAATCGCTTATTGACGTTACCCGTCCCACAGGAAAGTTCGCCAAATCGCTTATTGAAGTTACCCGTACCATAGAAAAGTTACGCCAAATCGTCTATTGACGTTGCCCGTAGTTAAAGGGTTAAACATATTAGCATACTTGCAAATTTTTTTTTCAAACTTAATTAATCTCTTCCAGTGGTATACAGTACTTAAGTATGTTTTAAAAAAATGCTTTTTAGGAAAATTAAGAGTTGAAAATTCTGAGCAAAAATGGGTTAAAGAATTAATTTTGCAGGGAAAGAAGGTCAGAGACTCAAAAACTTTTTCAATTCTATGATCGTTTTGATTTGTTAAAACAGTGAATACCGATACAACAAACTATATGTTATAACGACGTAAATGTTCAGTTACGCTGGAAATCCTGTTAGGATAACGTATATACCGTTACAGCGGAACATCTCTCCGCTCCCTTGGAGCTTGTTGCAACGGAACCATGGCCCCCAAAAGGGCTGGCGTGCGACTGAGTTTAGTTTTAGTTTAGCTTAATGGAATAAATGACAGGCACAGAAATAAAAATACTGAAAACGGTGAAAAACTATTTTATTGGGTGTGTATATGTTTCTACATATCATTACAAGCAGCGTTATATTGGAAGTTGATCTAAAATCCAAAATGCAGGAAAAACGTTTTTAACAAATCTAATTACAAACTATCTTAACTGCTACAACACATGGATGGACTTTGCATTCAGTGTGGAAACTAGATATTCATGGCTTGATTTATATTCAGCAGAAATGGATTTAAAGTTAACATATTTTGCTCAGCAGCTGGGGCTCCATGATTGATTTCAATTTGCCATTAACTATGAGACACATCAATATAATAGTCTGAACATAATCAACATTAGTGCGAAACTGTATTCGTAAGTTACCATCAAGAAGTAAATTAGTTTTGCCATCTAGTATGAACTTTAAATTACAAAATATCTTCGGCCGTTAGTTTGTTTAACCAAGCTCTGTTAAACATCATGTCATAAACTATGAGTATTGCACATATACATTACATCACGTCTTTCATAGGCTGCAATAGTGGCACAACTCAAAAAAAAAAAAAAAAAAAAAAAAACACGCGTTTTGAACTAAGAATAGATGTAAATATGAAAATACATTCTTTTCGCAATCCTACTTTCAAAATAACTAAAGCATTTCTTATGCATTTTCCTTAGCAATACAAATTTTAAACCCACTTATCTGAAAACATGATTTTTTGAGTTGTGCCGCTATTGCAGCCCATGAGCGATGTGTTTACAAGTGTCAGAGGAACAATTGAGGGCAGAAAGTAAATCTTTTATTAACAGTTTCAAAACAGTCTTGAAATTCAAAACAATCGACCAATTCGTAACTGATAAGCCATTGTACTGAAATACAATTGGGATGAAGAAAGCCGCATTAAAGAACCCACTTATCTCTGGAAAAAAGTTTAAGTTATTTATTGTTTTAAAACAAGTAAAATATTTATTTTTGAATTCACTTGCATTAAATAACACACATTGACAACAAACTTTGATATCCCATTTAGTGTCGCTTAAATAAAAGCTTAGCTTTTTCAAAAAATATCTGCATTCATCCATACATTCCTACTGTATTTCCTTTATTATCATTATACCTAATTCCTAAAAAACAAAATTGTTAATACATACAATAAAGTTATTAAGATTATGGTATTAATGCTTTTCATATTTGTGTTTAACATGTTCATTTTATACGCCTTGAAATATTTTAATTTTAATGATAGAGCTGTCGAAAATTGCTAAATTGCCAATAAAAGAAGTGATCTCTTGAAAGTGGATCTTCTAAGAATTATGAATTAAATAAGGTATTTCAAACGGTTAAATATAAATTTTTTCGCAAATATTGTACATTAAAATTGTTTTTTTCCCCGTGGACAAGATTTTTAACATACAGTTTGGTCCAAAACAAAGGCTCCAATTACATCATAATTTATGTACTGTTCAAAGATCATCGTACTGCTAATTATAAATTCTTTTAACTGTTCAAAACTGAATAAAAGATTGTTCACATCGAAACTAAAATATGGGAATGAGGCGTAGTTGCAAAGATCGCTGAAACAAGACATGTTCGAATGGACTACTTCACTAGAAGTTATTAGAAAGGGACAGAAGCACGTTTTTCCCATCTTATAAGCATACTGCCGAGTTTTATTTTTCAGCATTGCCAACGAGGCAAGTGTCTCCACGTTGGGGGGGGGGGGGGGCGTGTTAGCGTATTAATAGAAATGTTGGGGAAGGGGCCAGAAACTCATCCCGGAAATTGGCAAACTGCGGAAGTGAATTTCAAATTTTGCTCATTTAATTTTTTGTCTACGTTTTCCTTGAGGGTTTACGTGTTTATGTGAACAAATAGACGAGCCGCCACTGAAGCTGCTAACAAATAATCAAATAATTAGAAAATTTTGCTTGCTTTAATATTTTTTAAATTGCTCAAAATGAGAAAAAACCAATTGAATCGGTGAGTGAAAAAATTGTACTGGTCCAAAAAACTTTCTGAGATACTCGCAAAAGCAATTTTTGTTTTCGAATTTGTTCTTTTGTTTGTTGAAGCCATGCCTAGCTGTCATAACGTGAGAGGTCTTGACACTTGTATTCCTCTTCATTACAACTGGTAGTTCTACGCTTTTATTGTTACTTTTAAGAGTTATCTAAAAATGTCAGATTTTGGACTAGTACTTTTTTTCTACAACCGATTCAATTTTGGGCAAATAAAAGTACTTAGAGCTGTCTATTGTTGCTGATGCCAAACCATAGCTTTGCGTTTACAGTGAAAAAGAAGTATGAATTTTACAAACAGTATATTAGATGTAAAAGTAGGTAACACAAATGAATCCCACGAACATTTTGTGCAGAAACAGTGGACGAACATAACTTGATCCATAAGTGATCTAACTTATGATTCAAGAAAAACTTCGCGCAGAAATCGTGTGCAAATGCATGCATTTCATACACGCATTATACAGAGACAATATACAATTTTACAAATATAATTAACATTTTGTTCAGGAAAAGTGGAAACACCTATGTTTCTGAGGGCACATTCTGATTCAGAGATTTTCTGCAAAAGCAACGAAAAAAAAGCTTGAATATCTTGACGTTGGAATAGTGTATAGTAGTATCATACAAGGACCAACATCTGAATTCCTATTAATACATTGCACAGAGATAGCGAAGAAACGAATAAATCCAATGAACTTTCTGCGATCAATCAACGGACAAGCTTTCAAATTGTATTGATATTTTATAAACAAATGAATACAATATGAGCAGAGACTAATAAAGAAAACTCATGGATCACGTGCAGCTCTGATGCAGATACTGCAACAGAAGACATACGGTGCTTTCGCACCGAAAGCGACAAAGACAATATTCTTGTCTTTTATGATCTGTGCTTGCGTAGACAGGAATATTTTCTTTTTCGCCTTTGGTGTGAAAAAGTTCATAAAGGCTCACAGATGGCGGAAAAGACAAAGGAATGCTATATGCGAAATAAAGTTACAAACATTTATAGGAACTTTGTACCAGAAGAAAGTACTTCATTAGACAAAGAGAAAATGTTTTGCACATGTACGTGCGAAAAATAAGATGTGAAAAATGTTTTTTTATGATGTTAAAACATATACATATTATGCTGTGAATATACTCCTCTGTCAAGAAACACGAAACTAGATTCAAAGAATATTTGAATATTTTGTGAACAATCCTAAGAATTATGAACAGATGTATACAAACTAGAAAGTGTACAATGACTGTTTAGCAACATAGCAGAAATAAATGAGGAAACTGTTAAAATGAATGAATAAATAAATAAAAATCAAGAAAAACTACAAATATGTTTCTAATTTATATATTTGCAAAACATGCTACTTAATTGATTTTTTTTTCTAATGGGCTGCTGTTAGCTTCTGCCAATTGCAGACCTAGTGCATTCCATATAGATTGGTACCATCTCTTTCAGCGGCATAACAATGAGGGTGGTACCATCGCAGCATGATAATTTAGACGCCCTGTTTCTCCACCTTAAATGGGCGAGCACCCGGACTCTGTTGATGCGAAATTGCACTAAGAATTTAATTTAGCCGAGAGCATCCAACCCAAATGTCTACTCAGGGGATCTTTTTCATGCCGCATAATCATACGGCATGGGCGCAGACGATTTTCTGCATCTTGAAAATCCGCCGACACTGCCAGCCTCGATCCTCAGTCCTGGAGCGTACGAGCTCCGCGCCTTACCACGACACCATCATGCCGGCGCTTAATTAAATTTTAATAATAAAATTTGGCATGCCGGATAACCGGATATTTCGTGTAATGATCGAATAAGATTCTGGATATTCAAAAACTAATGGAATACCAGAATTCCAATGCACACAAAAAAAAAGTCTTCTGAAAAACCCCGCCCTCTTAGCGCTAGTTGCGATATATATTTTTTAATATCACAACTTGCGCTAAGTGCACTGTGGGCACCCCTGTGATGAAATATCTAGTTTTATATGATATATTTTAAAACTAAAGTTTACTACTTATTTTAAATATATCGTTTTTTTTATTACGTTAGTAGAAAGTTAGGCTCATAGCAAACAAAGAGAAATATAAAGAAATGAAAAGAAATGTTACTTATGCAAGGAAAGTTTAAATTCAATTGAGATATTTTTTATTTAATTTTCTTTAAGCACGAAATTATTTTTCAGTTGGAAAATTCATTAGATACAGATTCGTTAAACTCATCTTACATTATGAACGTCACATCATGTAATGTTAGGCAAAAGCAGAGCTTTTCATTAGATAATGGTTCAAAAGGTAATTGTGAAAACCCTGGCAGGATAGTTAAAACAATCTATTGCATAATGCGTGGTAATACATATCCCTTTTTTTCCCTTCTTTTCCTTTTAATTTTTCGCCTAACCTTGACTTAAGACCAGTAATGACTAAAGCTTCAAACTAGTGTTCATGATATTCTTGTCTTGAAGCTAAAATCTGGAATAAATATATGTGAACATCAAAATCCTGACTGTGAAAAACAAGCCTCCTTGCAAGAAGAGCAAAAACGAAAGAAAGAAAGAAAAATTAGAAATTAATGAGATGTTTAAAACATATGTGAAGTTCACGCTCACGTCACTCTTTATATTATAATTTTAACATTTTGCTTCATATTTTCTAACAATAAAATATAAATATAAACAATTCTAACAATAAAATATAAATATAATGGTATAATTTAAACGCTAATGATTTAAATATACATTTCAGGTTCCGCTGAAATATATAAAAAAAGTTACATCTAAATAAAAAATATTAACGCGCTACTAATTTGAAGTAAAACTCTCATAAATATTTGGTTTTGGGTAGTCAAATAAAACATGTTAAAATACTAAAATTACCACAACGTTGGACATGCAAACGTAATCCAATCAGTCGCTAAAAATTTCTAATATATTGCTTATAGAAATGAAGTGTCATATCTGCAATATGGACGTTTTTCAAGAGATGAGTTTAAACTTTTTACAATTTATTTTATTTAATTATCTTATTTGTTTCAATGATTATTATAATCGATTTTGTTCAATAAAGTTATTGTTCTCGTTTTCTCTCACAAGATGGATATTAATGATGCCAAAAAAAAATAGAAATAACTATAAAAATTAGTTATTACAGTATAGCACCAAAAAAATACAATTGGCCTCTAGCCTTAATTTTTGAACATGTACTTACAGTAGTATTCCCAATGTAAAGAGCGCAAAAATCTGCAAATTTTAATATAAAAACCAAAAAAAAAAAAGAAAAAAGAACCGATTTTTTGCAGATATGACACTGTTCATTTCTATAAACGATATGTTAATAGGTAAATAACACATAACTTCTCTTTCTTTGCCATATAATAAACATACCCGTGCTCTATCTAAAGAACTTTCTGGATAAAATTTGAGGAATTTTCTTGTAAGCATTTCGATAATCTTTCCGTAGAATTCCATAAATAAAGGGATTTATTGCAGAGGAAAAGTACAGCAAAATCGTTGTCATGTAATTAGCCCAAGGAGGAAGAGTCACACCTAAGCTAGCCCTGACATGCTTTGAAATAGTGTAAGGAGAGTAAGTAGTATAATATACGATGACAACTACAACCATGCTCGTTATGGTTTTATTCATGTTTGAGTCTTTGGAAGGTTTCTTAAGAAATCCAGCTTCCTTGCGTCTGATAAAAAGTTTCTGCGTCTTCTGTCGGAAGGCAGACACAACTATCAACGCATTGCAGAGGCCCATAATGGTGGCGGGAATATAGTAGCAACTTGTGCAACCCCATGAACTGATAAGATGAACTTCATAAAAATTATAGTCATTCGAACATGCCCCTTCCTCGTACTCATAATAGGTAAAATCGAAAAGAGCTGTTGGCAACAATACAGTGAGACCCATAAAGAAGAGAAAAATGCAAATCAAGATCATCAACCTTGTTGTAACCATGCTTGTATATTGTAGGGGCTTAAGCACAGCCACCGCCCTATCTATGCTGATAAATGCAATGTTGAAAGAGGAAGAACAAGCGAACATGTAAGCCAGACCAGCGTGGAATTTGCAAAAGAGGCTCCCAAAAGGCCAATAATCAAGGGCAACCGAAGTAGCACCAGGAAGCATGATTAAAAAGCCAGTTAATATATCCGTCATTGACAAGTAGACCAGCAACAGATTACTTGTTTGATCTCCAAGGGCTTTGTCCAAGTAAGAAGCGAAAACGACAGCAAGGTTACCCAAGATGGATGTCAATGCCAGAAACACAGTCAAAGCTGAACCAAGCACGTTTATGAAAAACTTGCGCCGATAGGGTTCCGGAAATGTTTCATTAAAATCGCTGTATAAGGTGATATTTACGGTGCTGAAATCCATTCTCCTAGAAAAAAAGAAAGGAAATGCAAAAATACACAGTAATGCATAATTTCTCATAAAAGGGGCACAGATTGCATATTTTTCAACTGAGAAAAGAAAGGTAGATGATACAATATCAGCATAAATATTAATTTGATTTCTCACTTCAATAAAAGACGAGAGATTCTGCATGAAATGAAAATAACGTTGAGAAAACGTTGTTTCATGTATATTTTACAATTTGATAATTCTTTATTGATTGAATGCTGCGTCCAATTTTTCGTATCCAGTAGCAACATATTTAGTAAAACGTTAAATAAAGAAAGGTGAGAAAATCTTTGACTTCATCCCATTCTTCTCATGTAATTTCTAGTTTATATTTTGCGTTATTATTCACATATTACATTTCAATCAAAAACTTCGAGCTAACTGCTTTTGCATTTTTCAAACTGTTCTTTGATTCTTATGATTCTTATCTGCTCTTGCCTAATTTACGACGTTTCGACAACAAACTACAAACGAAATGCATTACCTGATCAATTTTTAATTTTGTACTCATCAACTTTTCCGCACTAGATCAAACAGAAAAAAAAAAAAAAAATTAAAAATCTGTAAACGCACTAAACTCTGAAAATTTACAATATTGTCGAATAATTTTATATATTTCAAACCAAAAGTGGAACCAGAATATATTGAATAATTAATGCAAAAATTTATATTTCTGTTTCCTAGCCAATCCACTAGTTATCCTGTATTATCGAAAAAATTATTTTTACTCTTCCGAATAGGAAAGTTAAAGCCTTTATTACAATATTATTTTCGCGAATACCCTTTATACACCTTGCGGACAGAATTCGCGAGCCACCGGTTGGAAAGTGCAGTCTTAGACGTGTACCATACTAAACCATTTCTTATAAGGCTCAAATTGGTGATAAAAGACTACATCTTTCTGAGACTTGAACACACCTTTTCTCCTACAACTTCTTATCCCTTTTAGCGTGAAACTTAGGATTACTAAACACTGCTTAATTTCTCGGAAAAAGTAGTTGGTTCTTTCCCCCTGGCGATGGTTTAAGTAAATGAATAATAGAAGGCTAAGAGTATGCAGCGAGTGCTGAAGCAACGACATACAGGTGCAGACAAAATTCTACTTGCTGTAGAATTTGTTTCCTGCTTCAAAAAAAAAAAAAAAAAGATAAAGAGAAAGAAAATCTATATAAACCAGTAAATAGAGCAAAGGTAGGAAAGTGTCTTAAGAAAAGGAAGTAGGAGGCTATAAAACGAGAATTCTTATAAAATGTGACAAAAATGATTTACTTCTTTGACTACCAGCAACTAACCATCAGTAAGCTCGGTCCAGTTCAATATCTTTTAAAACTACTTTCACAGTTTATTGATTTGTAATTTTCCCAATATATTTTCACTTAATTCTTCGTTGTAAACATTCTTATGTTGACATAAAATTTAGTGTGTATTAAACAACAAAGGGATCATCAGAAGGAAATCAATAACAACATTTAAATTTTCGCACTAAACTTATACTAAACTTGTCAATCTTTACTTCAGTTAGTCCAGTTTGTTATGTGAAAAAAAAATCATTTCAATCGCAGCAGCTATTAGTTTTGTAAAATAAAAATTTAGGGGTAACCATACGCATCTGGGGAAGTACCATGCGGCAAGTACAATAGTGCGAAAATGAGATTATAATATTTGAAAACGTTTTTTCTTTTCTTTTAAACTTTGAAAACTGATAATATATTTTAGTTACCATAAAACATGTTAACACTTTTTTAATATTTTCATTTGACAAACTTATTTAGAAAATTCTCAAATTTAGTTCTTTAGAAATTCTCATGCAGTGCACTTAGTATCATCATAGTGCACATAGAAATCATGTTTAGCATGATTTTCTAGGACTAAAATATACTCATATGTATCACAATTCACTATCTCCCCTTATACCATTACATATGAGGCACCCAGAAGCAAAGGGATGTAAGTGACAAAATTGATAGGTTAGAGATAACTAGTGCAAAAGATAGAGAAAGCACAGTTCTAATTGTGACAAGAAATTTTAGTGATTGCTCTAACAGGGTGCTCCGCTCCAACGTGATTTAGAAATAAATTAACATTAACAGCCTTATTCACAACCTTCGAACTCTTCTCACTGCCATAATTTCAAAAAAATTTTGGGGAGAAGCCTCCAGAACGCTCCATTTATCCCCCTAATATCACCAAAGAGCGTATACATTTTGCGTTTTGAAAATTCCGTTTGAACCTACCCCTCCTCTCTGTATACCTTGTCTGGAATGTAAAATTACGTACATACATGTTATACATATAACATGTATGTACGTTTATAAGAAAACTGAGGGGCCGTCAAACTCCTACAACCTCTCGATTTTGACCTTGTGACAACCCTGTATCACCCTAATCACTTCTTACATTTTAGATGTAAATAAGTAATTCAAAATAAAAATTAGCCTTTAAAAGACCAATTTAAGAGGTCCTGTGCAAATAGAGTATTGCATTCGTGCAAATAGAGTATTGCATTCGTGCAAATAGAGTATTGCATACGTGCAAATAGAGTATCGCATACGTGCAAATAGAGTATTGCAAGCATGGAAAGAGAGTATTGCATACTTGCAAATGGACAGATTAAAAATATCAGAAGGAACCCCCGCGCGCTGATTTACCAGATATGCGTGCATTTGAAATGCCGAAAGCATTTTTAGAACGTTTTTCTTCTTCATGATTCCACCCCATACCAATTTTGGTGTCAATCCGTTGAACGGTTTTAGTTGTAGGCGCTGAATAGGGGAAGTTTAATTATAACCACCCTGTATTATTGCGAAAAGTAGAAAGATGAAGTTGATAATCGGATATAATTTATTTTTATTTACGAAAGGGATAGCGCTACAGAAATTTAGGTCTGAAAATGGTTGGGAAGTAAAAATAATTGTCTTGGCACCTGTTCTTTTTGAAATCAAATTGATTAGTGTATTTCTAGTTGCAAAAAATTGGCAAGCATGGTTTTTAAACAAATAATAAGCTTTTATTTCCTTTTGTTTTTCAGTGAGTCAATATATAGCTACTGACACATTAGACATACACACGAAAGGGCAGGGGAAGGAATACTTGAGATCTAAATTTAGCGTTCAAAATTACTAAAGAAATTTATTCCTTACCTACTAAATACATTTATATAACTTTCTAGAATACGTAAAATGTTATGTTATCTGTAAGTCAAAAAGAAAACTAAAATAAAACAAGAATTCAAAATTTTAGAAAAAAAAAAGTTAAGTGGAATTATTTTTATCTTTCGTTAAGGAAATTTTTTGAATTCGTTGATTTTTGACCATAAAATGAATCACATTGGCAATTGATGTCTAAAAAATCAAAGCTGATCATGTGGTGCATGACATGTCGCAGAACAGAAAATTTTAGTTTATGACAGGGATGTGTAGCAATGTTTGTAAAGGAAATTATTAATACGTACATTTCTTGAATGAAAAAGAAAGTGACAATAGGGTCTTGATCTTAACTATGGCAAATTTTCGAAAATAAAAATGTGCTATCTGTAAAATGAGAGAGATGGACAGAGAAAATCTGGAAACGATGATTTAATATTAAGTATTAGCTCATAATAGACATCTTATCCTCCTGAGACCTGCCATCCAATAAAATGGATGTTTTTCTTTTTTCCCTGTTGTGACAGATTTTATTTTAGCAAGCAAGACCTGGACTGGAATTATAAAGGAGGAATAGGAAATCACTTTTTAACTTTGAGAAGCCGGAAACGGTAGTTTATTTGTTTACAATATGGCAATGATCACGAGTCAAGTTGGAATTCACATTATTTTTTTCTCTTTTAATATTTTTCTAGGATTTTTATACAAGTTAGATCGCTTTTCTTATATTATAAGTAATGAATAATTTTTTTGTTTATCTACTTTTGTGCAAGTATCGCTTAGTTCTACTGCAGTTATGACCTCAACATACATTCAAATGGATGTGCACCCCAGAAAAATTTAAAAATCAAAGTTTCTTAATTTCTTGAAAAACATCCCTCTTAATGCGCAATCGTTCAGAAAAACTAATAGTTGAGAGAATATCTGTATTTTATTTTGCTCGGGTCTCGGGAGGTTATAATAGACATCTAATAATCTTTAGCTCATGAGAAACATCTGCGGCTAACGTGCCCGTCTGGATATTGTTACAAGGAGTATTGCCTTCCAAAGAAAAATAATTTCTTCAAGGGGTCTATTACCCTAACACAATTTGTTTTTTAAATTAAAGTTTAATAATAAATATACTTTTAACGGTTTGCAGGCAAAATACAATTTTTTTCGAAAAACTAAAAATATTACGCATCTTTTTATTTAAATTAAAAATAAAAAATAAATAAACGTAAAAAAAAATTGGCCCGAGACTTTTTATTCTCACACAAGGTTTTAATTTTTTTTTTCATAATGATAACAGCATTAGAAAAGTACATACCAGTTGTTTCAGTAAAGTAGTTTGTAATCAATTATGCTAAAAATCATAAATTTTGTAGAACAAATACGCCAATGCAGTTTTTCACTAAATATATTATACTTACTCTAAAATGTATTGTTTTAAGGCTGTATCTTTAATACTTTAACAGGAAAAAAATCCTTAGAAATTCAAATCACGTGTAAACACGCACACATGGGGAGTGAAAATAAATAGAGAAGGACTTTAAAGTTGTTCTTTCTGTAAAAATTATACTAGGAAATTAAAAGCATTTTAAACATTATGCAAAGAAACTTTTTGCCATAGCCACTATTACAAAACTGTAAAGAGTCCCAAAACTTCAAAATATACCATTAAACAGTCAATTTTTAAAAGTTAAAAAAACTTAATGAGTATTAATATGATGCAAAACTGGGACCGACAGTAGCTTTTAGTAACTTAAAGTAACAGGAAACCGCTCATAACTTTTTATATACATATGAAACACGTCCTAGCCAATACCCCCACCCAATATATATATATATATATATATATATATATACTATACATGCTTTAGCCGCAGTAGTTATTACAAATGATTCTTCTCATTCGGAGTTTACAGAGAAAATTTTAAATTTCTAATTAAAAAGAAACTGTTAGTGTATTAAAATTTAAACTTTTTTGTAGTGCATGAATAATAGAGGAATTGTGCTCCATCAGTTTGACTACAAAAAGATTCCCTCCATCTCCACGAGATCCCAACGCTTGAGGACTAATTTTTTTATTCAACTATTTTATATAAACTTTTTTATATACTTCCTTCCTTTAGTATTTAGTTTCATCGAACATCAGCATAACATTTAGCAAATTACTAATAATAGTTAAGTATTTTTTGGGGGTTGTAACAATTAATTTGAATAAAGCTTTAAATTTACCTGTAAAGTTTTCGTTTTTTTCTTTATTTCTCTAGTTCTGGTTTCAACTGAAAACTAAAAAGCGTCAACTGCTGCAACAGGCTGTTAAATACGAAAGAAATGCGCAATAAATCTGAAGCTAATTAGCTTATTCCCCCCCCCCTAAATTCTCCCCCAAAGTGTATCGAAATCATAACAAAAACATGTTTACTTCCAAATATATTGTGGAATTCTTAGATCAGAGAGAACTCAAATATTTATACGCACTTTTCCTAGGGTTTTATGCGTTATCATTATAAGTCGATCTATTGGAATATGAAGTCCGTTTTTAATGGTCTTTCAGCTCAGGTAAATCGCTTAAACAAGGAAATCGCATAAGAAACATGTAAGAAAGTTTTCAGAGTTCTGGAGCTGCTCAAAAAGTATCTGCGTAATTATGTTTCGAAATATTGATGAACTTCACTTACCCTCGCCACAAAACTTTGTGATGTGTCACGCACTGCAATGGACAATAAGTTCGCGTGCGGAAAAACAAATGTATTTATTATGAAAAGGATTTTTATTTTTTTAAAAATAAGCATGCATTTAAAATGGTCTCAATAAAAGACAAATAGTTTAGTTTCGAACAGTGCATTAAGTTTTTAAATTATTTTTATTATGAGTTCCATTTTTTCTTTATTTTGATTGGTCAAGGAAACACTTCTTTTTCAATTCAAATAGTTGTTTTCTGATTTAATAGTGATGCAGCTTGTTTGCAGGTAGAAGGTTCCGAACTTGCATCTTTTACAGTAGTTACTTTGAAAAACGATGAGATTAGGAAAAATGGTTGTTGTGACTCGTTGCCTAAAGCTGAAATCAGCTGTTTTAGTACACTTGTGTTCTGTCCGTTATACGAGTATAATGTGTGATTCATAGTGGTGTAAAATGTGTGCATGTCCGTTTTTATCGGACACCGCTGACGAAGTTACACAGCAGTAAATATGTAAGAAGAAACTTATTTTAAAAACTTAATTTTGGGTGCAAAATGATAAAGAACGAAGGATGATTATTCATCGTCAAAGCAAATTGACTATAAATAACTTTTCATTTGCTATAACTAACATAAAAATGAAATTATTAAATTAAATAAAGATGATGAATTTTATTTCGATTAAAACTATTTGAAACATTGTGTGGAGTTGCTTCAGAGTTGAAGCAAATATGCATAACTTTTAATCAAGCTCGAGCAATTATCTTAGTTCTAGCCAAAACTGGGTTGAAGTTCACTGTGCCGTATTATAAAGTTTCTTCGCGCCAGTTTCTCAGGAATACAAATAAATGGTTTTGCATGCGTCACTTTCCTTTATTAGCTTTCGAAGTTTTACCTAGCGGGAACGTTCGCGGGGTTCACAGTCTCATAATGACATAAGAAATTTAACTCCAAGAAATTAAGAAAAAAAAATCATGTTAGCACTACAATGTAAACATTAAAATAGATACCAATAATGCAAAGTCTTCTTTAAAAATAAATCTAATTTTGTAAGTTTACGCTGAAGTAATTTTGATACAGATAATGTTTTTGATATCACATCTGAAACGTAATTATTAAAAAGCTTTAAAGTGTTTAGAAACTATTTCTCCCTTTGAATTTATTTATTTAGTTTTTTAATTTTCTATCAAAAGTTTTATATGCATTACTTGATATCGCCGTTCCGGAAGAACAGTGACGTAAATGTAAAAACTTCAATTTTACAGGAGAGTAAAAAAACGATTTGCAGTTGTATAAAGCGTATAATTGAAAAGGGTGTAAGTGACAGAAAATAATGATATATTGAGAGTAACTATGTAGGATATATACTTTACTTTCATTTACCAAGGATTAGGATTTAATCACCCTAATTTCAACCCCTAAGTGCAGTTACGTCATTGTTTCTCTAAAAATTGTTCGTTGTTCTAGAAGACAAACTGTCGTTCTATGGTTACGTCTATGTTCCCCTGTGTAAGGGATGTGTTTCTGATATTGTCTATGAAATTATTTGCATTTGACACTTTTTTGCAGTTACGTCATTGCTCTTCCGGAACTTCGATATGTTCATGGCTTGATTACCTGCCAAAATTTCGTAAAAAAGTATTTCTCTATGAATTTCTTTCATGTAATAGAATAAGTGACAGGCACAGAAATAAAAATACTGAAAACTGTGAAAAAATATTTTATTGGTCATGTATATGTGTCTACATACTATTACATGCAGCGTTATATTGAAAGTTGATCTAAAATCCAAAATACAGCAAAAATGTTTTAAACAAATCTAACTACAAACTATCTTAACTGCTACAACAACATGAATGCACTTTGCGTTCAGTGTAGAAACTAGATTTTCATGGCTTGATTTATATTCAGCAGAAATGGCTCTAAAGTTAACATATTTTGCTCAGCAGCTGTTGCTCCAGATTGATTTCAATTTGCCATTAACTGTGAGACACATCAATATAATAGTCTGAACAAGTTCAACATTACTGTGAAACTGTATTCGTAAGTTATCATCAAGAAGTAAATTAGTTTGGCCAGCTAGTATGAACTTTAAATTACAAAATATCTTCGGCCGTTAATTTGTTTAACCAAGCTCTGTTAAACATCATGTCATAAACTATGAGTATTGCACACATAAATTACATCACTTTTTCAGAGCGTCAGAGGAACAATTCAGGGCAGAAGCCAAATCTTTTATTAACAGTTTCAAAATAGTCTTGAAATTCAAAGCAATGGACCGATTCGTAACTAATAAGCCACTGTACTGAAATACGATTCGGGAGAAAGAAAACCCCATTAAAGAACCCACATATCTCTGAAAAAATAGTTCAAGTTATTTATTGTTTAACCCTTTAACTACCGGAATATATTCACAAATCAGTTTGTCTGAACGCCAAAAAAAAATATCCAAAAATTGTATAAATGGCCATATTACCATAAATATTATGGCGCCTACAACAAATGTTGATTGGAAATTTTTTGTTCAAAATCAAAATTCCTATGAGATATAGCTTTTTTTGCTTGCAAATCAGCGGCACACTGTATCAAAAGGGGTGGTTAATACCACCTTCTGCACCTCTAATTTTGCCATTTTCAATTGAAAAAATTATTACTTATAATGTAAAGGACGAATTCATTTCCATTTGTTCAACTTTTTAATCCGAAACCTACATTTTCAGCACAATTCATCAAATCACTTATTAACGTTACCCGTGCCACAGGAAAGTTTCGCCAAATCGTCTATCGACGTTACCCGTTGTTAAAGGGCTAAAAAGTACAATATTTATTTTTGAATTCACTTTCATTAAACACCACATATTGACTACAAACTTTGATATCCCATTCATTGTTGCTTAAATAAAAGCTTATCTTTTTCAAAAAATATCTGCATTCATCCATACATTCCTACTGTATTTCCTTTGTTATCAGTATACCTAACTCCTAAAAAACAAAATTGATAATACATACAATAAAATTATTAAGATTATTGTATTAATGCTTTTCATATTTGTGTTTAACATGTTCATTTTATAGGCCTTGAAATATTTTATTTTTAATGATAGAGCTGTCAAAAATTGCTAAAGTGCCAATAAAAGGAGTGATCTCTTGAAAGTGGATCCTATAAGAATTATGAATTAAATAAGGTATTTCAAATAATTAAATATATATATTTTTTCGCAAATGTTGTGCGTTGAAATTTTTTTTTTTCCCGTGGACAAGACTTTTGACATGCAGTTTGGTCCAAAAAAATTCTCCAATTACATCATAATTTATGTACTGTTCAAATATCATCGTACTGCTAATCATAAATTCTTTTAACTGTTCAAAACTGAATAAAAGGTTGTTCACATCGAAACTAAAATATGGGAATGAGGCGTACTTGTAAAGATCGCTGAAGCAAGACATTTTGTTCGAATGGACTACTTCACCAGAAGTAATTAGAAAGGGACAGACTGACAGACGCACGTTTTTCCCATCTTATAAGCATACTGCCGAGTTTTATATTTCAGCATTTATTAACTCAGTTACGGTTAAGTTCTTTTAGTTTTAACACAAGTTTTGCGAGACACTAAGTCGTCTTTCATGCTTTATTTATTTATTTATTTATTTTTTAACCAAAAAACGACGTAGTCAATATTTTCTCACTAATGTGATGTTGCTTTTATAATGAGGTATTAATTTTTTGCAATCGTTATGTGGATATTTTAAAAGGTAATTTAGTGAAAATTTTGTTACGTTCAACTTCATTTATCACAAACTAATGTAGAATCATTTCTAAGATGGGAGGGGGGAATCCCGCCTTGCCGATAAAAATTAATGACAATAAAAGATTTTGTAAAACAATAATAATAATAATAATTATTATATTTTTACAATGAATTGAGGTGAGTTTGTTTTCCATGAGAGCTGTTTAAACCTAATTAAAAAAACGAAAAAGAAAAAAAAAGTAAGAAGCAAGCTAATCAACATCGAGCTTTGAATGGAAAATGGAAATCTTTTTCAAATCAGGAGGAAAAGAGAAAAAACCAAAAGCAGCAGTGTAATGTCTTTTAAAATGTGGAGAACACCAAAAAAAAAAAAAAAAAAAGGTGTCGATAAAAACACTTGCTAAAAAACGTTGAGAATACCTGAGTTTTAAAGCTTCCATATACTATAAGGGAGAGTAACAACTACTGTGGAGGACGACAAAAAAAAAATTAAAAAAAAAAAAAATGGTGTCGATAAAAACACTTGCTAAAAAACGTTGAGAATCCCTGAGTTTTAAAGCTCCCATATACTATAAGGGGGTGTAACAACTACGATAAGACACAAAGCAGAAACCTTGATCACAATACCACAAAATACAATGAGAAGTTTGCAGAATTGGAGAGGAAAATTAAACTTTTTTATTAATATTATTATTTTTAATTTAAAGGCCGCTTTTTTCCTTTATTTTTTAAAGAGGTTCAGTGGCTGTTCGTATGTCATTGAAGTGGAGGTTTCCAAAAGAAATTTCGAAAATGAAACATACAGATATGACGTAACTTAGCGGTAAAATACATGTCATACGCTTAAGGAAAACAATGCAAATAAAAGGGGAAAATATAGCATAGGTTTTAAAAAAATGTAAATTCCTTTTTCTTCCATTGGAATGCAATAAAATAGAAATATTGCTTGCAATATATCTTTGAACGATGATTACAAAACAGCCAAGTACAATTTTTGTTCAATAAATTCAATTGTCTTTGTTTTTGTTTCTAACAAATTTATAACAGTTTTTATTGAATTTAGCTATGTCATTTATCATGCTTTCACTTGAAAGCATGGCTAGAGCACCTCTTAAAAATGTCCTAAGTAAAACGGAGGCTATATCTCCTAAAATTGATGCCTCAACCGAGTCCAATTTTCACTCTTAAAGCTAATTTTTTTTGTTTGCACACAATTCACTTGCAATGATTGAGCAAAATTTAGCTGAGAACCGAAGAAGTAGCATATATGGCAATTCTTTTGGCGCAGGGTTTATTTTTAATTAAGGAGAAATTTTTTATCTCCCCTTCAGTCTCAGGTCTAAAAAAGAAGGTAGCGTAGTTGTGGTGGCGCCAGCGTGTTAGGGTTAATGCTGGCCAAGTATCAGGGGACCCTTCACAAATAGCCAGCAATTCCCGCATCTTTGCAAAGGGCGAATGCCGACCAGGCAAGTGTCTTCACGTTGTAAGGGGAAAAAAGTACGTTAGCATTTGTTAGCCTATTAATAGAAATGGTGGGAAGGGGGAAGAAATTCATCCTGGATATTAACGAAATTGCGGAAGTGTATTTCATATTTTACTCATTAAAAAAAAAACCGTTTTCCCTGAGTGTTCACTTGCATATGTGAACAAATAGACGAGCCGCCACTGAAGCCGCTAACAAATAATTAAAGAATTGGAAAATTTTAGATCTTTCAATATTTTAAAAATTGCTCAAAATAAGTTTATTGAATCGGTGAGTGAAAAAAACAGTACTAGCCAAAAAAAACGTTGTGGGATATTTGCAAAAACATCTTTTCTTTTAAATTTTCTTCTTCGTTTTTGCCTATCTATGCCTAGCTGTCATCACGTGAGAGATCTTGACACTTGTAATTTTCTTCATTACAACGTGTAGTGCTACGTTCTTAGTGTTATATTTGACAGTTATTTAAAGTGGCCGATTTTGGACTATTACTTTTTTTTCCACTAACCAATGTAATATTGGACAAATCAAAGTATTTAGAATAGCACTTTGTTGCTGTTGATAAAGCACAGCTTTGCATTTATTCTGAAAAAAAATATATGAATTCTTCAAACAGTCTAGTAAAAGTAAAAGTGACACTAATGAATCCCACGAACACTTTGTGCTAAAGTCGTACGCAATGATAATGGTCTAACTTATGAATCATGATAAGACTTCGCGCATAAACCGTATAAAAATGCATGGATCATACAAAAGTTATACAGAGACAATGTGAGGGTCCAATTTCATCAATCTAATTAACATTCTGCGCATTAAAAGTGCTAACAGTTATGTACATCAGAGATTTTTTGCGAAGCCAACGGGAAAAAAAACTTGAGTATCATGACGTGTGTTGTACTATCAAACGATGGATGGATCAATACATTGAACCGTGATAGCGAAGAAACGAATAAATTCAATGAACTTTCTGCGATCAACGGACAAACGCGCAAATTGCGCAATATATTTTATAAACTAAAGAATGTAATATAAGCAAAAGCTTACAAAGAAAATACATAAAATACAGTTTTGATGCAGATACTGTAGACGAATACATGAAGGCTCACAGATGGCGGAGAAAGACGAAAGAATGTTTTATGCGAAATAAAGCTATAAACATTTACAGGAACTTTGTACCACAAGAAAGTACTTAATTAGACAAAGAGAACCTGTCCGGTACTTTCTTCACGAAGATTAAAAATGTTTTGTACATGTACGGTGAAAAATGTGATTTGAAAAATGTGTTTTTAGTGATGTTAAAACATATACATATTATGCTGCGAATATACTCCTCTGTCAAGAAACACGAGACTAGATTTAAGGAAAATTTGAATATTCTGTGAACAATCCTAAGAACTATGAACAGATGTATGCAAACCAGAAAGTTCACAATGACTGTTCAGCAACATAGCAGAAATAAATGAGGAAACTATTAAAATAATATAAACTATTAACTATTAAATAAATAAAAATTAAAAAAAAAACTAAAAAAATCAAACAAAACCAATGTGTTTAAGTAAAAGGGAAAGAAAAAGTTGCCTAAGAAAACCTACCAGTGGCTGATAATTGTAAAATGCATACGAACGTTCTACATATTGCATTTATACGGTTGCTAACTGCAGTATATGTAAAAATAATTAACAGTGCAAAATTATCATTTGTAGGAACTTTGGGCCAGAATAAGCCACTATGTACATTGAAATGAAAGTGTTTGAATCATTGTACTCTATTGGGTAAAACACATATATAGTATAAAATATTATATACATTACATATTTATGATTTTACTAAAAAGCACTCGATACATCTTATGTACACAGTCTTTTGAAGCAACCAATGCAACTATTTCACTTCAAGCTACTCAGGAAGACTACGAAAAATTGTTTAGCACGATGGAATTCTTTGGGCTTCGATATAGCCTGAAAATTAAGTTTATTCTGTGCTTGTGACTACTACAAAAACAAAATATTCATCTTACTCCGTTTTTGGCACCTTTTGAATTCAATGTAAAAAAAAAGAATAACAAAAACTAAAAATAGAAAGCTCAGTTTCATGAAATAGAAAAGTCTAAGTACTGGTAAATTAAGAGGAATTATCTATTAGCTGCTAAAATACAATTTACGCCCACTGCAAAATATAACATTTATGGTTTTGAAAGACATACTAAATATACAAATGTAAAGAGGAAGTTTTGATTAAAAAAAGACCTCTCAACTATCAGGAAAATATTTCTGTTAACTTAATAGCGTCTCAAAACAATTCCTTTTAGGTACGCTACATAAGGAGCATGAGAAAATACTATATTTTGAGTTTCGTGGAACACCCGGCAAGTCTAATTTTTCATATATTTTATTTTTATTATTTTGCAAAACTACATTCCGATAAATGAAATTAAAAAAATAACAAGAAATTCAACACATTCTTAATCAAATGGCGATAAAAATAGATATATATTGAGGGATGTCGGAGGATTAATTTCCAAAAAATCACAAGAAACATGGTGCTGGAAACAAAGGAAAAGAATTGAGCAATGTATTCTATTATTGCGATAGTTTCCTTATTGTTTCGGCAGAAGGTAACCGCATTACTTCTTATGCATTTTTACCCTACTTTTCCGAAGCATTTTTAGCCTACTTTCCCGTAAAAGTAAAAAAAAAAAAAATAATAAAGCATGAAAGAAGGCTTAATGTATCGTGAAAATATCGTTAAAAATCAAGAAAAGTCAAAAATAAGTGTAGTAATTAAATAAAGATTGAAAAATAAAAAATTTGAAAGTAGGGTATTGAGATGGGGAAAAAAGTGTGTCTGTCGGTCTTTCGGTCTGTCTGTCTGTCGGTCTGTCCCCCCCCCCCCTAATAACTTTTGAACGAATTGTCCGATTGGAAAAATTCTTTTTGCATTCGAAAGATCTCGGCGAGGACATCTCATTTCCATATTTTAATTTTTGATTTGAACAATTTTTTTTTCAATTTTGAACAGTTAAAAAAATTTTAACATTAGCGCCTATGGGTGAAAATGAAGCAAATTATGTTAACTCTGGGTACAAGATATAAGTTCCCATGAACAAGCTCACTGGAAGAAGTTCTTGGCGTGAAATATTGATTTGAACAATTTTTGTTCATTTTTGAACAGTTCAAAAAAAATTAACATACCACCTACGGGGAAATTTCAATCCTATATAATTCCTGATCTAACGGACCGATTTGCTTGGAACAAACTTTATCGGAAAGCTCTTATAACGTAGAACATGTAGAAATAGAAAGTTTATCCAGAACTTACGAGCCTATTTTGCTATGAAATTTTTTGATCGGGATTTTCAAGGATATTTCTCAGTGACTCAATGAGTGAAATAATGAATGAATGAATAAATGAATGAGGAAAAGAATGAATGAATAAATTATTGAATAAATGAAAATATAAATAAATGAGTGAATAAATACATGAATGCGTAAATGAATGAATAAACACTTGAATGAGGTAACGAATGAATGAATAAATGCATGGCTGAATAAATGAAAGAATGAATGAGTGAGTGAATGAATATGTATTATCCGTTGAAAAAGGTATATTTTCAATAATTAGAACTAAAGATAAATAAGAAAGAGAGAGAAAGAGATAGCTAGATTATAAATTTGAATTTGGTGTATACGGGAAAGTAGGCTCGTATAGTTCTAGACGGAACTTCTTGTTACCCTACTTTTCCTAAATGATGATCTAAAAATATTTTGAAGATCTTTAAATTTGCTTGGATTTTTTGGTGCATTTTTTTCTAGTTTTATTTTGTATTTATTCATTTGATAAAAATAATTGAATTTTTCTAGTAGCCGGCACTCTTAGATGTTTTTGAATTGTTCAAAAATAACATTTATAGAAGCAAAATGACAACTGTTTTCTTTAGGCTACTTTATCATAAGAACTAAAAAAGAAATGAAACCATGAATGAGCACTTAGATGTCTCGTAAAAATATCGCCAAATACAAAAAGAAATAGATATATTGCTTCATATTAAGCAATCAAAATCGTAAAAGTATATTTTTGAGATGTGAGACATAACTGTCACTTTATTCTTAGAACATAATTCCTTCACTGTATTGAGGGGAAAAAACTTATTTCTGCAAAACTAGTTTTTAAAATACATATTTCAATCATATTATTTCATAGCGAATCTGAGTTATTTTTTATGTAGCAAGAAAAGTTTTCCAGTAAACCTGTAATTACAACAAAGTGTGAAAAATGTTTCTGGCACGAATTATATTTCCAAAAAAATTCGAGACTTTTTAGAGAGAGTTAAATTTTTTTGACATTTGCCGGAAAAAAGAATCGGATAGTAACTGTAGAAAATGTAAGTTTTACAGCTAAATACTCGATTAGTATTGAAAATTAAATTACTCTAGACAAGTTGCTCTACATTTCAGGACGGAATATGCAGATAATATAACTAGTGTCAGGGCTGAATTTGGCTCTATGCTGCCCATAGACAGAACTGAAATCGGTCGCCCCCCTCCCCTCTGAACTTCTTCAATTTATTTAATTCTGTGTTTGAAAGTATTTCATGAGATGGACAAAATAAACTTTTTTTTATTTTTAAAGATGTTCTTATAGAAAATAATTATTCACTGAGATTTTTTTTCAAGGGCGGAAAAAAAAAATACACAAAAAGCAAAATGTACACAAGCTGTTTGCTCTGCCTCTTTAAAAATTCGGCTCTAACTAGTGTTTTTATTACATCATCCAAAAAATTTTTGAGATAACATTCGAGGAATTTTTTTGTACGCTTTTCTATAGTCTTTTCTGAGAATTCCGTAAATAAAAGGGTTTACAGCTGAGTTTACGTAAAGTAATAGCGTCATGAAGTAATTAAGTTGTCCTGGGACATAAAAGTTATAGATTGACCTAAAGTGCCTTACGAAAATGTAAGGAGATAGAGTAACATAATAAGTTATTACAACGACAACTACGCTGGCAATTGTCTTGTTCATGCTTGAATCATTGGGAGTTTTGTCATTAGTTGCTAAACCATTGCGTCTGACGAACAGGGTTTTTGATTTCGTTTTAGAAGCTGTAAGAATTATCAAGGCATTGCAGACACCCATGACAGTTGCCGGAAAATAGTAGCAAGTGCAGCAACCCCAGCTCGCAAAAAAACGAACCACATAGATGTCCCAATCAAAACCACATGTACCTTCTTGGTAGTCATAATGCGTCCAGCCAAGGGAAAACGATGGAATGAATACAATAACTTCCATCACGAAGAGGAATAAGCACACATACATGATTCTCTTTGTCGTGGCAATGGTGGGGTATTGCAATGGTTTCACCACAGCTAGTGCGCGGTCCACGCTGATGAATGAAATATTGAATGCGGATGAACAAGCAAAGCTGTATGCAAACGCACCTTGAAACTTGCAAAGAGTTTTTCCAAAAGGCCAATGATCTAGTGCAACAGATAATGCAGTGGGGAACATTACAAGCAATCCAGTCAAAATGTCTGTAGTCGACAAGTAGACCAGTAGTAGATTACTAGTTTGATCTCGGAGGGCTTGGTCGCTGTAAGAGGCAAAGACTACAGCAAGATTACCCAAGATGGCTGTCAATCCTATTACCACTGTGAAAGATGCACCGAAGATGTTCATTAAAAACTTCCGTCGATAGGGTTCTAGAAAAGTACTATTGAATTCGCCATAGAGAGTGGTCCTATTTCCAACATCAAAATCCATCATCCTAGAAAAGATAAAACAATAATCACATAATTCTCTAAGACATGAGCGGTCACTAAATGTTTAAAAAAAATTTTGAAAGTCGGCCTTTGTAAATATTGAAGAAGCATTTCTAAAAGAACGAATTTAATACATGATGTGGATATTAATGTTAAATTAACACGAAGTACCCGAATAAAATTTAAAGCGTTCGCAAGAAAATAACTTTTGCTAAAATGGGAGGAATACGATCTCCAAAGACAAATAAGTATGTACATCATTTTTTTGCTGCTTATTAAAAGGAACTAACAACTTAACTCGGGGGTTCTTGGCTTTTCTGGCTCTGTGCTTCCCTTTGAACGCTGACGTGAGGTTACGCCTCCCTCACTTAAACCTCCATATGTGGTCAATGCAAGTAATACAATCGGAATTAGAAATTGAAGAAGGTTAGTAAATAAAAACATAGACAAATTCATACACAAAATTTGTGGCCGGATGGCATAGTGGTAGGACTGGCTTCGTACGCCCAAGTTCGCAGAATCAAACCTGGTCCAAGTCGGTGGATTTTCACGATGCAGAAAGTCGTCTGAGTCGATACCGTATGATTATGGGGCATGTTAAAGATCCCTTGAGTATCTGTTTGGCTTAGCTACTCTCGGCTAAATTAAACTCCTAGTGCAGTTTCGCATCATTAGAGCTCTCTCACTTAGCCTAGGAGGAAACTGAGCGTAAAAATTCTCAAGTGGTAATGGCATCCACCGATAGTGGTGCCACATGAAAGAATGGAGAATGCAGTAAGTCTGCAAATGGGTAAGGAACCAGTATGTATCCCCATTAAAAACAAAAACTACCTATATCTCAATTTGTAACATATTATTTTTAGAAACTACAGTTAGAAAATTGGGTAAATTAATTACAGTTTTGTTTTTTATTGCTTTTTTAAAACTCACTCCTCCCTTGAAGTTCTTGTGCACCTCCAGGGAGGCATGCCAACCAGTTGGAGAACCACTGATTTAGCTGAAGTTTTTAGTTTTCGATTACATCGATTGTTTTATAAATGAAGACAAATATTTTGGCACGTTGCCAAATGTTAGTTTTTTATGTTTTATGATGCCAATGCCCCAGTTTTCCTGGGAAAAATTATGGCTAATACATCACCTGAATTTAGAATGAAACAAACGACATTAATGCTTCAGATGACATCATTTTAAAGAAATCAGTATTACAAATATACCACTTTGTTAATTGGTTTTTGCAAGAAGGGTTGTCTCATCTCAACGGCATTTCTAAAAGAAGAGATAACCAGTTTTGAACCGGTTTACATCATATTTTTAATATTATTCACACAAGAGTATTTTACTTTATAAATTTGACTTCATCACACCCTTTTTGTTATGCAAAACATTCTTAAGCATCAAAGATAGACTAAAACTGACTAAATTACAATTAAGTACCTATCTCAGTAAAGGCATTTACTGTTAAATAATGTTTTTATGCTTCACAACGGTTAAAATAGGCTTTTGTTTTTCAACACGATCAGAAATGTGTGGCTAAATGATATCTTCAGTATCAATATGATTAATATACTTCGCAAGCATGACACGAATACAAGTACTTACTTGTTAAACTCTTTTTCTTGAAATTATTTCAAGAAGGTTTCATTATTTGAAACATAAAGTAGAAATTGAGGTTATACAATCAATTTAGAGTGTTTAGACAAAACTTATGATGATTATAATTACAAATTTAGATGAAATTCTTTCTCGTTTAGAATCGTGAGGGCTGTAAAAAAAGGAATTGGCAAATAATTAGGTAAAAATGATTATCACTAAAATAACAAGCAAATAATTTATCCTGAATTGCATTGAAAGCAGTGCATTTTTTCTTTACAACAGTTCATTTTACTGTAACTAAAAGCTATGATTATATAAATTTAGAGAAAATTCCATCTCGTTCAGAATCGTGAAGACTGTAAAAGAAGGAATTGGTAAATAGTTAGATAAAAATGATTATCACTAAAATAACAAGCAAGTGACTTATCTTGAATTGCATTGAAAGCAGTGCCTTTTTTCTCTATCACAGTTCATTATAAAATGTTAATAAAAGTTAAAACTTACAAGCGTGATTTTTTAATGACAGATGCTTTGAAAATTTGTTTACTAATAAAATAGTTCAAAATAATGTTTTTCGTTCAGCAAAAAACAAAAGCTACCTGAGAACACAAAACATGTTATGTAAGTTCACGGTAAAATTCTAATATTTTATATATATGTTAGGGGAAAAGTTCGAAATCGGAAAATGTTGACATACACCAAATATAGAATGTCGACACTCACTGGTGAATGTCGACACTTAAAATCTATCAGGCCAGCGATTGTTGACATTTTCCGATTTGGGACATACACTAATATTTTATATAGTCGAAACACACTAACGGACAAAATAAATAACGCACCAGGAAGGAATAGTCCTATTCAAACAAAAATTGGTATGTAGCAACGTCATGGGAAGATATGTAAATGATTACAAGAGCAAAGCAAAAACATTGTTGATTAGTACTATAATGCGCAATACAATGCAGACGCTAATACCCGGTAGCACCATCTCTAGGATCCATCTATAGAGGTGTATATAATGTCATGTGGCACATTTGTCCACAATTGATGCAATTGGGTTCGGAGATCTTGAACATCCCGCGGGTGTCGAAGATGGCGTTCCAAATGGTCGCACACAAGCTCGATCCACGATAAATCTGCAGATTGTTAAGGATAAGAAAGTGTGGCAACGTTACGCAGGCAATCTCGGAAGACCCTTGCAGTATGTGGACGGGCATTATCTCGCTGGAATATGGCTGTCAGAAGCCATGCCATAAGGGGCAACAGATGTGGCTGTAGGATGTCTTGCACATATCGCTGAGCCGTAAGGGTGTTACGCATTATTAGAAGAGGTGTTCTAGGCTCGTTGGTGATGACTGCTCGCACCATCACACCGGGGCTTGAGCCCGTGTGCCGTTCAGCAATGTAGGCGGGATGGAGGCCTTCCCCTGTGTGTCACCGTGCGCTCATAGTGCCATCGGGAGCCCCCAATCAGAAGCGGGATTCGTCGCTGAATAGAATGAGCTGGCAATACCTAAATTTCTTCGATTGAAGTTAACGAAACCACTGCAAACAGATTTGTCGGTGTGGGCTGTTAAGAGCAAGACACATATAGGGAGCCGGGTGACCACTCCACTACACCCTGGAAATGGTGGGGTCGCTTACATGGTTCTGTAATACACCTGCCAACGCTGTATGAATGGTGAACGATAAGATTGTAGGCGTTGTTCGTGCTTGGTGTAGAGCAAGACGGTTTTTGCTCCTGGTGGTCTACCGACCGTTTCCGGAGCCTGTTCGCCGTGCGTGCGTACCTTCACGTTACGACTGGTCGTAACACATCCTAACAGTTCGGTCAGAACGATTCAGGGGGCACCCAATCTGACAATAAGACTATCCCATTCCCATCGTCCAATGATGTGGCCCCTCTGACACTCTTAACTGCCCATATGGCCGTCGAATGCGTTGTAGCGGCATCACAGTCAACCACACAATTCACAACCGTTCACACAAGTGAAAAAACTACGCACACGAGACGCCACAGCAGACACTTTCATCTCATGCCGTGACAGCACTTTAGCCCCCTCTATACGTGATACGACAGCAGAACCTATTCCCAAAATCTAATCATGTGCATATTTCTTTTTTATCGGCTTGTACGCCAAATTTGGCCGCATTCCGACCACTACTTCCTGGTGCGTTATTTTATTTTTGTCTGTCAGTGTATCTCTATCTCTTCTCTATCTCTACTAATAATAAAGCAGCAAGTATGTGTGTGTGTCTGTCTGTCTGTGTCCGGCGTGGGGCCTAGACTGTCCAGCGGATTTTCATGAAATTTGGCACGAAATTAATTTGGAAGATGGGGGTGTGCACCTCGGAGAGTTTTTTCAGAAATTCGAATTTGTTCTTCTTTTATTCCAATTAATAGCCGAAAGTTTAATAAAATAGTAATTTTCTATGGGAAGGATCTTCTCTATCTCTATCTCTACTAATAATAAAGCAGCAAGTATGTGTGTGTGTCTGTCTGTCAGTGTCCGGCGTAGGGCCTAGACCGTGCAGCGGATTTGCATGAAATTTGGCACGAAATTAATTTGGAGCATAGGGGTGTGCACCTCGGAGAGTTTTTTCCGAAATTCGAATTTGTTCTTCTTTTATTCCAATTTATAGCCGAAAGTTTCATAAAATAGTCATTTTCTATGGGAAGGAATTATCGCATCTCTTCGAGCTTGATACCGTTGAAAAGCGCGTAAAAAACTACCCCGGAAGAAGTTATAAGCATTTTTCTCTGCAGTTAGAAATTATTTTTTCACGGTAATTAACTTTAATTTTAATTGTTACCATGCCGACTGACTATTAATCCTTTTTAGCCTACTTTCACGTAAAAGTAAAAAAAATAATAATAAAGCATGAAAGAAGGCTAAATGTATCGTAAAAATATCGTTAAAAATAAAGAAAAGTAAAAAAAAAGTTAATTAATTAAATAAAGATTGAAAAATAAAAAATTCGAAAGTAGGGTTTTGAGATGGGGAAAAAGTGTGTCGGTCGGTCTGTCGGTCTGTCTGTCTGTCGGTCTGTCTGTCTGTCCCCCCCTAATAACTTTTGAACGAATTGTCCGATTGGAAAAATTTTTTTTGCATTCGAAAGATCTCGGCGAGGACATCTCATTTCCATATTTTAATTTTTGATTTGAACAATTTTTTGTTCAATTTTGAGCATTTCAAAAAAATTTACATTAGCGCCTATGGGCGAAAATGAAGCAAAATATGTAAACTCTGGGTACAAGATCCATATTCCAATGAACAAGCTTACTGGAAGAAGCGCTTGGCGTGAAATATCAATTTGAACAGATTTTGTTCATTTTTGAACAGTTCAAAAAATTAACATAGCGCTTATGGGGAAATTTCAAGCCTATATAAATCCTGATCTAATGGACCGATTTGCTTGGAACAAACTTTATCGGAAAGCTCTTATAACGTAGAACATGTACAAATAGAAAGTTCTTCCAGAACTAACGAGCCTATTTTCCTATGAAATATTTTTATCGGAATTTTTAAGGATATTTCTCAGTGAATAAATGAATGAGTGAAAGAATGAATCAATGAATAAATGAATGAGGAAAAGAATGAATAAATGAGGGAATAAATACATGAATGAGTAAATGAATGAATAAACATTTGAATCAGTAAACGAATGAATGCATAAATGAATGGCTGAATAAAGGAAAAAATGAATGCGTGAGCGAATATGTATTGTCCGTTGAAAAAGGTATATTTGAAAAAATTAAGAACTAAAGCTAAATGAGAAAGAGAGAGAAAGATATAGTTAAATCATAAATTTGAATTTGGTGTATACGGGAAAGTAGGCTCGTATAGTTCTAGACGGAACTTCTTGTTTTTTTAACGAATTAAAATTTATTGCTTGCGGTTTTTAGCATTTAGACGAGCAGCCGATTTGTAATTTATCTATTTCTTCTTTTGGATTTTGATTATTAGGTCGCGATTATTAAACGATTTTTTTAAAACGAATTAAAATTTATTTCCTGCGGCTCACAGGCGATCACAGCTTTTGACATGTATTTTACGGGACCATTTTCCATACTGTACAGGAGTTTTTAAAAGAAATGTTATCCTTTATAGCGATTTTTGTTATTCCAGCTTATTATTACTATTTATACTTTCATTTATTTATTTATTTTTTCGACAGTGAATTAGCACATATGTTATTTTCCTATTTGAGCTCGGATGAAAGGTTTATTCCGCTTTCAAAGCTTTGCTGGCTGCTGTTTATTTCTGCAAGCTACAAAATTTCGTCTTTCTGTTTTAAGCCGGGTCCATACGCTACGTTTTGAACAACCTTTTGTCTGCGCAATTCAACACGTTGCAGATAAAACGTTGCGTGTAGATTGGAAAAGTGCGCAGTGTTGAGTCCTTTGCGAAGACTGTACAGTTGCAGCGATAACTGAGCTAGAAAGCATAGATGTCTTTGAACTGTGCAGACAAATCGGCACATGTAGACGGTAGCACCCTTTACGGATTCATTTTGTTTCTCAGTTTCAATTCGTTAGGCGACAATGGCTGACTTACGGCGATGTTCTCGGGAGTTTCTCGCAGAATTTATTGCATTATGCGAAAGTTTCCCATGCATTTGGCGTGTCAAATCCAAGGAGTATAGTGACAGGGATAAAAAGGGGGAGGCTTATGAGAGCTTAGTGGAAAAATTCAAAGAAATTGATGCAACCGTAAACAGAGAAACAGTTGTAAATAACTAATCCTTTGAGAAGTGTTTACCGTAAAGAATTGGCAAAAGTTAATAAATCGATTCGATCTGGGGCTGGAGACGAAATCTACAAGCCATCTCTCTGGTATTTTGATTTGTTACATTTCCTAAATGATCAGGAGACACCAAGGCAGTCTAGGAATACCACGGATGAAAATAAAGAGACTGCAGTTGTCGAACCACCCGAACAGGCAACAAAAAAGTATTTATTTTATGTAATCATTTGACCACTTTGAACGCCGGGTACTTCTGAGACGTTTCAGTCTTTTTTCAAACATGACACCATGCCAAAATTGACCTCCTTCATGACGATATCGCACAAAACTGAGTGAAATATACAGATATCTCTGCACCATGTAGACGCATAAAAAACTGCAACGATTTAATTCCGTCTTAAGACTGCGCAGACAAAAGGTTGTACAAAACGTAGCATCTGGACCCGGTTTTAATGTCAATAAATAATAGATAAAAATTCATTATACTAAAAATTTATTAATTAAAACTATTATAATTTATTATAATCGTCCTTTTTGTGTGGGTACTTGAACTAAACAAACAAAATGCGTTTTCTTTCAAATATTTTCTTTTTTGTTTTGTTTCGTTTCTTTCTTTCCTTTTTCCTTTTTTTATTGTGTGTTTTGTAAAAAAATGCCTAAATGTGTAGGATCTCTGGTTGATTGCCGTGGGCAGCTAATTTTAATTATGTGGAATGCTATACATTTTAATAAAATAACATAATTTGCACCTCAAAAAGTTATCACTATATACACAATGGCAAACCGAATGGTCTTTTCATTTTTTAATACGGACATAGCCGTGCGGGTACCGCTAGTATATACATAAAGGTAACCATCTGCAAGAGAAAAAAAATCTCCGCCACATCTAAATTAAATATAATGGTATAATTTAATCGCAAATGATTTAAATATACATTTCAGGTTCCACTGAAATATATAAAAAAAAGTTACATCTAAATAAAACATATTAAAGCATCTAAACGCTACTAATTTGAAGTAAAACTCTCATAAATATTTGATTTTGTATAATCAAATAAAGCATGTTAGGATACTAAAATTACCACAAAGTTAGGCATGCAAACTTAATCTAGTCAGTCGCCAAAAGTTTCTAATAAATGTTAATAGGTAAATAACACATTCTCTTCGTTTATCTAATAAATATACCTGTGCTCTATCTAAAGAACTTTCTGGATAAAATTTGAGGAATTTTCTTGTAAGCATTTCGATAATCTTTCCGTAGAATTCCATAAATAAAGGGATTTATTGCCGAGGAAAAGTACAGCAAAATCGTTGTCATGTAATTAGCCCAAGAAGGAAGAGTCACACCTAAGCTGGCTTTGACATGCTTTGAAATAGTGTAAGGAGAGTAAGTAGCATAATATGCGATGACAACTACAATCATGCTCGTTATGGTTTTATTCATGTTTGAGACTTTGGAAGGTTTCTTACGAGATCCAGCTTCCTTGCGTCTGATAAAAAGTTTCTGAGTCTTCTGTCGGAAGGCAGAAACAACTATCAACGCATTGCAGAGGCCCATAATGGTGGCGGGAATATAGTGGCAACTTATGCAACCCCATGAACTGATAAGATGAACTTCATAAAAACTATAGTCATTCGCACATGAACCTTCCGCATAGTCGTAGTGGGTAAAATCGAGAAGAACGGTTGGCAACAATAAAGTAAGACCCATAAAGAAGAGAAAAGTGCAAATCGAAATCATCAACCTTGTTGAAACCATGCTTGTATATTGTAGGGGCTTAAGCACAGCCACCGCCCTATCTATGCTGATGAATGCAATGTTGAAAGAGGAAGAACAAGCGAACATGTAAGCCAGACCAGCGTGGAATTTGCAAAAGAGGCTCCCAAAAGGCCAATAATCAAGGGCAACCGAAGTAGCACCAGGAAGCATGATTAAAAAGCCAGTTAATATATCCGTCATTGACAAGTAGACCAGCAACAGGTTACTTGTTTGGTCTCGAAGGGCTTTGTCCAAGTAAGACGCGCAAACGACAGCAAGATTACCCAAGATGGATGTCAATGCCAGAAACACAGTCAAAGCAGAACCAAGCACGTTCATAAAAAACTTGCGCCGATAGGATTCCGGAAATGTTTCATTGAAATTGCCGTATAAGGTGATGTTTACGGTGCTGAAATCCATTCTCCTAGAAAAAAGAAAGGAAATACAAAAGTACACAGTAATGCATAATTACTCATGAAAGGGGCACAGATTACATATTTTTCAACTGAGAAAAAGAAAGGTAGATGATACAATATCAGCAGAAATATTAAATTGATTTCTCACTTCAATAAAAGACGAGAGATTCTACACGAAATGAAAATAACGTTGAGAAAACGTTGTTTCATGTATATCTTACAATTCGATAATTCTTCATTGATTGAATGATGCGTCCATTTTTCGCCTCCAGTAACAACATATTTAGTAAAACGTTACATACAGAAAGGTAAGAAAATCTTTGACTTCATCCCATTCTTCTCATGTAATTTCTAGTTTATATTTTGTGTTAGTATTCACATATTACATTTCAATCAAAAACTTCGAGCAAACTGCTTTTCATTTTTCAAACTGTTCTCTGCATATTTTTTGAAAAAAATCAGAGGTGGACTGTTTTACTTTTTAAATGAGAAACTAAATATGCTTAGAAGTCTTTAGTAGGGGATAAAAAAGGAAGTGACAGCACGCAGGGGAAAATTTTATCTAGCTGGCAAGACTGGCAAAGATTCGCAATTGTGATATTTTATTTGTTATGCTGCTGTATCAGAATATGGTCTATCGTTGCGTTCGATTTTATAACGCAAAATTAATTATATCTTTTTTCTTTTTTTGCAGTCTGATTAATGAGTGCGTATAACGAGTGCTAGAAAGCAAATCTTTTAGACCAGTAGTTCCCTACCTCTTTTTTTGCGAACGCATTCTATAATCTAAAAGAAAATGGCGAACCCCTTCAGTGGGCGTTAGTAACACATAAAAAAGAGAATATTAACCACGTTTATTTCATTTTTTTAAATGTTTGAAGTATTTAACATTGCATCGATTATGAGTAACACACACACAGAAAAAAAAAAAAAAAAAAAACTTTTGCAAAATTATTTTCCTGATATTGAGAAAAAGTTACGAAATAGTTTGAGAAGTATGTACAAAATTTTAAATTAATTAATAGATATCTAAGGCTCCACTTTTTGGTTGAAATATGCAAGATTACTAAATTAAGGATCGTTATCTACATTTGTGCCACATTTAGAGAACTTCGACAGCAAACGAAGTAAACAAATGAAATTTTGTCAATGCACATCGTTATATTTTTTAGCACGAACCACACCTTTTCTAGTTTGTGGATGAAGTAAATAAAAGCACTTTTTGTTTTATGTATGCAAGGACAGATTTTTATTTACGCATGCTATATTTTAGTAAAAAAAAAAAAGCTAACAAAAGTGCATTTGTAATTAAATTATGATCCTTATCTGCTCTTGCCTAATTTTTAGACAACACACTGGACTTGGGCGTCAACCGATGGAAAACCATAGCGGCAAGTAGATTTAGATGGTCGAATCTGACTGAGACAGCCTTGGCTGGTAACCGGCTGTAGTGTTTTAGAAGAAGAAGAAGAAGGCAACAAACTGCAACCAAAATGCATTACCTGATCAATTTTGAATTTTGTTCTCATCAACTTTTCCGCACTAGATCAAATAGAAAAAAAAATCAAAAATCTGTAAATGCACTAAAATGTGAAAATTTACAATATTATAGACTAATTTTGTATATTTTAAACCAAAAGTTGAACCAGAACATATTGATTAATCAATATAAAAATTTGTACGTCTGTTTTCTATGCCAATACACAAGTTTTCTGTGTTATCGAAAAATTTATTTTTACTCTTCCGAATATGAACCTTAATGCTTCTATTATAATATTATTTTCGCGAATTCCCTTTATACACCTCGCGAACAGGATTCGCGAAACACCGGTTGGAAACGCTGTCTTAGACGTATATCATAGTAAAAAATTTCTTATAAGCTTCAAATTGGTGATTATAGCCTTCATCTTTCTGAGACTTTTGCGCCCCTTTTCTCCTACAACTTCTTATCCCTTTTAGCGTGAAACCTTAGGATTACTAAACACTGCTGTTCCGAAGAAGTAGTTGGCCTGGCGATGGTTTTTAAATAAATGAATAATAGAAGGCCAAGAGTGTGCAGCGAGTGCTGAAGCAACGACATACACGTGCAGACAAAATTCTACTTGCTGTAGAGTTTATGCTTCCTGCTTCCAAAAAAAAAGTAAAGGGAAAGAAAATCTATATAAACCAGTAAATAGAGCAAAGGTAGGAAAGTGCCTTAAGAAAAGGAAGTAGGAGGCTATAAAACGAGAGTTCTTATAAAAAGTGACAAAAATGATATACTTTGACGACCAGCAACTAACCATCATTTAGCTCAGTCCAGTTTAATATCTTTTTAAACTGCTTTCACAGTTTATTTATTTTCAATTTTTCCAACATGTTATCAGTTAATTCTTCTTGTAAACATTCTTATGTTGACGTAAAATTTAATGTGTATTATAACAACTAGGGGATCATCAGAAGAAAATCACTAATGCTATTTAAATTTTCCCACTAAACTTATACTAAACTTGTCAATCTTTACTTCAGTTAGTCCAGTTTCTTAGGTGAAAAAAAAATTTCAATCGCAGCAGCTATTAGTTTTGTAAAATAGAAATTTAGGGGTAACCATGCGCACATGGTGAAGTACTATGCGGAAAGTACAATAGTGCGTAAACGAGGAGCTTTTTATATTTGACAACCTTTTTTCTTTTCTTTTAATCTTTGAAAACTGATAATATATTTCAGTTACCATAAAACATATTAACACTTTTTTAACATTTTTATTTGACAAACTTATTTACAAAACTCTCAAATTTAGTTCTTTATTAGAGATTCTCCTGCAGTGCACTTTGCATCATCATACTGCACATAGAAATCATGTTTAGCATGATTTCTAGGAGAATAATATGCACACATGTATCACAATTCACTATCTCTCCTTATACCATTACATTTGAAGTCTTTTAAAATACATTTGAGTCTATGCTAGTGTTACAAATAACAACGTCATTCGCGCCGAGTTACTCGATCACATAAGAAAAAATGTACTGTCCATCGTAATCAAAGTTATTGAGCATGCCGATGTCGATAAAGAGGCTTAGATTATAAATATGAATAGCTAGTAAATTAAAACATCTAGAACGGCGCACCATCTTCTTTTCAAAGGAGATCAAATGATTAAGTTTCATACTAGTACCAACTTCCAGCACTATTGAAGTTGTCAGTAGGTTTGTCGAGAAGCAGTCTGTAGTGGAGCAATTTGTCTGTTTACTACTAGACATCGTACTTAACTGAAGATATCTGTGAATGTTTGAATATTTGTTATGATGGCGCAGTTTTCCCACTTTTACCTAGCTGTCGCTGTTGCCTAATTACTACCACGATTTTCACACGTTCAGTGATGACTTTTGAACTCCGTCATACGCCATAGAGCACTTCAATAAATCATAATCCAGCTCTGATATATGTATGAATGATACGTATATCAGAGATTATGTATGAATGATACAAACATAAGTGCGAATGTACAGACGATTTTCAGCATGAAGGCGTAATATTTAACTGAACCTAATGATGGTTTTCGAAGATACTCAGGGGGGCTGATATGGGGCTGGGACAAAAGTTTTTAAGCAATAAAATCTTCGACAATGGAGAAAAAGGAAGAAATACATAATCCACAAGCGAAGAACGGCGACGATAGAAATATTTTTGTGCTTGAGAGCCACACTCTCAGAAATAGAGCTCTCACTTTTGACGATTCTTGAATCGTCAAGAAAATTTCGTCATTCACAACGACTCTTTCCTCTTACGACCCCATGACTTAAAAAAAGTTACTACACAAATTTCGCCAATTTCACGAAAGGTTTACTCGGAGCATTTTTCACGAAGCCATTTCATCAAATGCGACGAAAGTTTCGTGGGATTTGAGCATGCGTTTCTGAGAGTGCATGGTATCTGAAGTCCATTTTTCGAGTTTTTGTGAGTTTGCACTTGATGGGGCAGAGTACCGACAATAAGGCCAGCAGCTACATGAAGGTTCCGAACTCTTAAAGCTCCCATCTAACACCTTTACTCTAAGGTTTGCATGGAAAAGTCTAGTTTTATAGTACTCAAAATTTTGATTTTTTAACTTCAACGCAAAAACTCAAAAAATGGACTTAAGATCCTACGGCTCTCAGATACAGATTTGTTTTCGACTTCGATGAAACGCATAATAGTTTAAACATAATTATAATTTAAAAAATAATGCTTAACATTTTCTGAGTATCTTACGTTACGCGAGAGAGGCCCTTAAAAGAACTAACGCATAATGAAGATATTACCGCGCATTATGTACGTGAATACCATTATATGAATTTGTGAAAAAAAAAAAACGCATTAAGTGCTTAAACTTTTATACATTAAAAATATTCACTTACCTCAAGAATCTCAATATCTTTAAAACAACTCGGAGCTTTAGAGAAATTCTGCTCAGAGCGTAGTTTCTTCAGTTTCCCCTTAAATAGCGATCTTCTTATTCAAAGAATAAAATTTCTGACTTACTTCTGCGCCGAAAGAAAATATAATCTCGAAAAACCGATACAATACGCTTTTATAATCGGCTAAACATCGGACACGCAGGTGGTTTTTAACTTCATCTTTCAAAAGTAAAAGTAAATCAAGAGGCAGATGTGCAGCTTTTTTTTGGTAAGATATTTCCCAATACGATATTTATGAGTTCCTGTTTCTTTGCTCTAATCTTTGTTAAATCTTAAGTTTGACCTCAGGTTCCAATGCAATAAGATTTACCATGAATAAGTAAAAACATTTCTTAATGGATATTCTTTCATTTTCTACCGATTGTTCTTCAAAAGTCTCGTTTTATCAGTCGAGTTCAAAACATAATGACATAAGAAATATGATTGCAAACATTTATCCGAACTGAAACATTATTCATAAAAAGACTTGTAAATATAATAAATAATTTCTACGTCTTTTCTATGGCTTTAAACATTTTTCTTGGGTGCAAAGATATGTATTTTGGAAAACAAAAATGACAGTAAGTAACGGTTATGAAGTATGTATTGCAAATTGTACCGAAAATATTTTTTATGTGTTTACTCTAAATTAAATTTTTTTTAAAAAACTCATTTTACAAAATCCATACTGATTATTACAATTTCAGTACTACAATAACAGGAAACTGTTGCATTTAATTCTTTTAATTTCAACAGTGAACATTATTCCACCATTGTTCGGGAATTACTTTCGTCTTATACCTTCAATGTTACTACCTTTATAAAGAGTCTAATGGGAAAAAAATCAGTTTATATTTTATGACATTAGAAATTGTTTTCTATAAATTTTAGGAATATATGTCATGTCGTGATCTAACGCTATTTAATTTAAATTAATCACATGAGTAAATGATAGTTCTTTTCAAAAACAAAATCTGTTTTGCAGCGAATGCAGACAAATTTAGGGTTCATTTTATTGAGAAAAATGAATTCCACACATTGATAGAACATCAAAATGTTGTAATCATTCATTGTCGTTTTGGAGAGATAAGTAGGAAATGTGGTTTCTACACTCTCAGAAATAGAATCGTCACTTTTGCGGACTTTTCAATCGTCAAGAAAATTTCGTCATTTACAGCGATACTTTCCTCGCGCGATCACGTGACTTTAAAAAGTTACTACACAAATTTCGGCAATTTGACGAAATGTTTACTTAGAGCATTTTTCACGAAGCCATTTTGTCAAATACGACGAAAGTTTCGTGAGATTTGAGCATGCGTTTCTGAGAGTGTATATATCTCAAATTTCAATTTGTAACAAATGATTTAAAATTTCGTTATTTAATATTAATAACTGATACGGTTATTCTGATTTCTGTAATAGTTCAAATCATAACCGCCTGCTGAACTCAACTTCAACATTTCGAATAATTCCTCAGTTTTCTGAATTGCAGTTGGATCTGTTTGCTGGGCACCTTTTTTAGCCTACTTTCTCGTTAAAGTAAGAGTCTCCGCAGACTGCAGACTTTTTATCGGCCGATAGTTTGGTCGGCTTCTTAATCAGTATGGAGAGGAATGCGTATGCGCACACTACAGCGATTCAGTATCGGCCGATAGAAAAGTTTGATGGGCTACCCGATTACATTCAAACTAATCTGTCGGCCAACTATCGGCCGACTGTTGAATCAGTATTGGCGCATACACACCTGCGCATACATGACGATTGTTTAGTCGGCCGATAGTTCAGTTCGCTCTGTTATTTGGCGTCGCCCAAATCACAATTGTTGATTGTAGAAAGTTCCGTCGAAAAGTTGATTGAAGAAGTCGAGAAAAGACCTGCGCTTTATAAAAAAAAGTTTAAAAGAGTACTCCGACGTGAATGTGAAGAAAAAACTGTGTGGTGGGGGGGGGGGGGGAGAGTGTGAGAATGGGATGCACCCAATACTCTCGGAATCTCGTCTTGATTTTCCTCCTCCGGAGTATGATGAGAGCAATAATTTTTCTGGACAATATTTTCATTGTGCGGCCCGCTTCAACAGACAGTTACAAACTAGTTCGAGAATAGTCGGCCGGCTGTTGGATAGTCTGCGCCCTGTTCACCAACCAAACTGTTTAGTTGGCTCGGTGTGCGCACTTTCAGCCCAACCCGACTAAACTATCGGCCGATAAAAAGTCTGCAGTCTGCGAGGGCCCTAAAAAGAAGGCTCAATGTATTGTAAAAATATCGTTAAAAATAAAGTAAAAAATAAGTAATTAAATAAAGTTTTTAAAATAAAAATTTTGAAACTAGGGCTTTAAGGGGGAGAGATTGTGTGTCTATTGGTCTGTCGATCTGAATGTCGGTCGGTCGGTCTGCCTATCAATTACGAACAGTTCAAAAAAACTTAACATTATCGCCTATGAGGAAATAAGAAGCCAACTATATAAACCCTGTACATAAGATCCAAGCTCCTTCAGGCAAGCTTATTGGAAGGAGCTCTGTTATTTTTGAACCTAAAAGTTTGTTTATTTTTTCTAAAAACACATTTTTTTAAAAAACACGCCAAAAATTTTTCATTTACATTTTTTCCCGCCCTTTCTTTAGTTCACTTAGAAGAGAATTTCATACTGAAGAAGGAAAAAAACAAGCTTTGGTTCAGTTAATGAAGTTGTTAATTAGTTATCACTCCCGCGAATCAGAGACAGGACGCCCCAAAGATTGGCTTAGAAATCTGTCATATAACGTGTATATATATATATATATATACTCTTTTTGTATTCTAAATGTATATAAAACCCTATTTCAAAAGTCAATAACTTCATTTCTTTCTTTCCCTGCTAAGAAAAATCACAAAAAAAAAAAACAAAAAAAAAAAAAAAAAAAAACGCTGTTTTAAAGACTCCGCAGATTTTTCTGCTGATCCCGCGGGATCGGGAATGTATTTCTAGATATGTCTGCATTATATATGTTAAATAAAAGAAAAGATTCCTTGAC
This sequence comes from Octonoba sinensis, assembly GCA_038502835.1. Taxonomy (NCBI): domain Eukaryota; kingdom Metazoa; phylum Arthropoda; class Arachnida; order Araneae; family Uloboridae; genus Octonoba; species Octonoba sinensis. The sequence continues at coordinate 127,831,628 of CM076599.1, forward strand.
TCAAATGATACTAAAGGAATGAACTAAAAACATTTAACAAAGATATAAACGGATACTTACAGCGGAAGGGAAAATTAAAATTAACATTCAACTAGAATTCAGAACACTTGGCATATCCCGGGGCAAAATTAGAAAATTGACAGATGTTAAACTGAATTAAATTGCATTATTTGTGTTTATGGAGTCTGAATTTGAACGCTATTGTTTACTTTGCCAAAATTATCATGCAATATAAAAATTTGTGGAAAACCCCTTATCTTTTTTCTCCAATTTGAGAGCTTGCTAAATACGGCTCACTGTATGAGGTATATCTCTTTGAAAAATATCAATATTGAACTGAAACTTTTACATAAGTTGCTCCATAGATCTCACTACCAAATTATTAAAAAAAAATAATTAATACCTTTCGCGCATGCGTAATCACATTTGTTTTAATAAAACTGTTCAAATCTCATCGACTACATTTTCCCCACGTTTTGATACCATACTTACTTTTTATTTTGTCAAATTGTCTGCGAGTTTCATGTAATTTGAGATAGAACTTAGCGAGTTATAAGCAAAACACTTGCGAAAATTTTCGAATATTTGAAGCAAATGCCCATATCTTCATGAATATTACTGCTATTCTGACGAAAGCGGGTGTAAGCATTGCGTATATAATTAAAAATGTTTTGCGAAAGTTACAGGACATTTCGATCATTTTCTGATACAAGATGTTCAAAAGTGTTTTTTTCTTTAATTTTTTAACCGCCCCCTAATTGCCCCTAAGCCTGAATTTTGTTTCTTAAATGTGAGTTTAAGTATGTTCTTTCCATGGTACAAAATACAGAACAGCAAGTTTAATATTTCTCCAGAACTTTTAAAAATTGTCTAAAATCCAAAGTGTCCAAATACATTTTGGTAGATAGTGTATATATAGATGTTTAAAGTTATCTTTTGCTGCCATTTTAAGTTTAGTATTTTTGTTAAATCCCAACGAAAACAAAAATGAGAAAAAAGGGCCAAGTTCGATGGAACAAACGACCTTCGGAGTAGTCGGTGTCAGCGATAAAATAATTGATTTCTAACGGGTGCCAAGTGCTATAGCAGATCCTTTAATCATAAATGTAAGAGTATAAAATGTTCTCCAATTTATTTAAAAACAATTTTTGATTTTGAATCGGATTTCTGACTTGGCAAGTTTTAATCAAGGTAAATTACATTCAAAAAATTTAACTCATCCAATTAGACATTTTTCAGAGTTAGTAAAATCATGCGGCAAGCTATCTCTATCTCTTCTCTAGTTTTAATCAAGGTAAATTACATTCAAAAAATTTAACTCATCCAATTAGACATTTTTCAGAGTTAGTAAAATCATGCGGCAAGCTATCTCTATCTCTATCTCTTCTCTAGTTTTAATCAAGGTAAATTACATTCAAAAAATTTAACTCATCCAATTAGACATTTTTCAGAGTTAGTAAAATCATGCGGCAAGCTATCTCTATCTCTATCTCTTCTCTACTAATAGCAAGAAGTTCCGTCTAGAACTATACGAGCCTACTTTCCCGTAGACACCGAATTCAAATTTATAATCTAGCTATATCTCTCTCTGTCTTTCTCGTTTAGCTTTAGTTCTTCATTGCTTCAAATATACCTTTTTCAACGATTAATACATATTTTATTCAATCATTATTTATTAAGTCATTCATGTATTTATTCACTCATTTATTCATTCATTCTTTTGCTTATTCATTTAATCATTCATTAATTAAAAAATATTCTTGAAAATCCCGATCAAAAAATTTCATAGGAAAATAGGCTCGTTAGTTCTGGATTAACTTTCTATTTTTACATGTTCTACGTCATAAGAGCTTTCCGATAAAGTTTGTTCCAAGCAAATCGGTCCGTTAGATCAGGAATTATATAGGATTGAAATTTCCCCATAGGCGCTAATGTTAAAATTTTTTGAACTGTTCAAAATTGAACAAAAAATTGTTCAAATCAATATTTCACGCCAAGAACTTCTTCCAGTGAGCTTGTTCATGGGAACTTATATCTTCTACCCAGAGTTTACATAATTTGCTTCATTTTCACCCATAGGCGCTAATGTTAAAATTTTTTGAACTGTTCAAAATTGAACAAAACATTGTTCAAATCAAAAATTAAAATATGGAAATGAGATGTCCTCGCCGAGATCTTTCGAATGCAAAAAGAATTTTTCCAATCGGACAATTCTTTCAAAAGTTATTAGGGGGGGACAGACCGACAGACAGACAGACCGACCGACACACTTTTTCCCCATCTCAAAACCCTACTTTCAAATTTTTTATTTTTCAATCTTTATTTAATTACTTAACTTATTTTTGACTTTTCTTGATTTCTAACGATATTTTCAAGATACATTAAGCCTTTTTTCATGCTTTATTATTTTTTTTTACTTTTACGGGAAAGTAGGCTAAACAAGAAGTTCCGTCTAGAATTATACGAGCCTACTTTCCCGTATACACCAAATTCAAATTTATAATCTAGCTATCTCTTTCTCTCTCTTTCTTATTTATCTTTAGTTCTAATTATTGAAAATATACCTTTTTCAACGGATAATACATATTCATTCACTCACTCATTCATTCTTTCTTTTATTCAGCCATGCATTTATTCATTCATTCGTTACCTCATTCAAGTGTTTATTCATTCATTTACGCATTCATGTATTTATTCACTCATTTATTTATATTTTCATTTATTCAATAATTTATTCATTCATTCTTTTCCTCATTCATTTATTCATTGATTTATTCTTTCACTCTTTCATTTATTCATTCATTCATTATTTCACTCATTGAGTCACTGAGAAATATCCTTGAAAATCCCGATCAAAAAATTTCATAGCAAAATAGGCTCGTAAGTTCTGGATAAACTTTCTATTTCTACATGTTCTACGTTATAAGAGCTTTCCGATAAAGTTTGTTCCAAGCAAATCGGTCCGTTAGATCAGGATTTATATAGGGTTGAAATTTCCCCGTAAGCTCTGTGTTAATTTTTTGAACTGTTCTAAAATGAACAAAAACTGTTCAAATCAATATTTCACGCCGAGAACTCCTTTCAATAAGCTGGCAATAGGAACTTGGCTCTTGTGCCCAGAGTTTACAGAATTTGCTTCAATTTTGTCCATAGGCGCTAATGTTAAAATTTTTTGAACTGTTCAAAATTGAACAAAAAATTGTTCAAATCAAAAAGTAAAATATAGAAATGAGATGTCCTCGCCGAGATCTTTCGAATGCAAAAAGAATTTTTCCAATCGGACAATTCGTTCAAAAGTTATTAGGGGGGGGGGCAGACCGACAGACAGACAGACCGACCAAGACCGACCGACACACTTTTTCCCCATCTCAAAACCTTACTTTCAAATTTTTTATTTTTCAATCTTTATTTAATTACTTAACTTATTTTTGACTTTTCTTGATTTCTAACGATATTTTCACGATACATTAAGCCTTCTTTCATGCTTTATTATTATTATTTTTTTACTTTTACGGGAAAGTAGGCTAATAAAGCAGCAAGTGTGTGTGTGTGTGTGTGTGTTCTGTGTCCGGCGTAGGGCCCAGACCGTCCAGCGGATTTTCATGAAATTTGGCACGAAATTAGTTTGGAACATGGGGGTGTGCACCTCGGAGGGTTTTTTCTGAAATTCGAATTTGTTCTTCTTTTATTCCAATTTATAGCCGAAAGTTTCATAAAATAGTCATTTTCTATGGAAAGGAATTATCGCATCGCTTCGAGCTTGATACCGTTGGAAAGCGCGTAAAAAACTACCCCGGAAGGAGTTTCGCTCTGCGTGCGAAAATTCGAAGCCTCTAAATTACCTAGAAAAGAAGTTATAAGCATTTTTCTCTGCAGTTCGAAATTATTTTTTCACGGTAATTAACTTTAATTTTAATTGTTTACCATGCCGACTGACTCCTTTGTTAGCCTACTTTCCCGTAAAAGTAAAAAAAAATAATAATAAAGCATGAGAGAAGGCTTAATGTATCGTGAAAATATCGTTAAAAATCAAGAAAAGTCAAAAATAAGTGAAGTCATTAAATAAAGATTGAAAAATAAAAAATTTGAAAGTAGGGTATTGAGATGGGGAAAAAGTGTGTCTGTCGGTCTGTCTGTCTGTCGGTCTGTCCCCCCCTAATAACTTTTGAACGAATTGTCCGATTGGAAAAATTCTTTTTGCATTCGAAAGATCTCGGCGAGGACATCTCATTTCTATATTTTACGTTTTGATTTGAACAATTTTTTGTTCAATTTTGAACAGTTCAAAAAATTTTAACATTAGCGCCTATGGACAAAATTGAAGCAAATTCTGTAAACTCTGGGCACAAGAGCCAAGTTCCTATTGCAAGCTTATTGAAAGGAGTTCTCGGCGTGAAATATTGATTTGAACAGTTTTTGTTCATTTTTGAACAGTTCAAAAAATTAACACAGAGCTTACGGGGAAATTTTAACCCTATATAAATCCTGATCTAACGGACCGATTTGCTTGGGACAAACTTTATCGGAAAGCTCTTATAACGTAGAACATGTAGAAATAGAAAGTTTATCCAGAACTTACGAGCCTATTTTGCTATGAAATTTTTTGATCGGGATTTTCAAGGATATTTCTCAGTGACTCAATGAGTGAAATAATGAATGAATGAATAAATGAAAGAGTGAAAGAATAAATCAATGAATAAATGAATGAGGAAAAGAATGAATGAATAAATTATTGAATAAATGAAAATATAAATAAATGAGTGAATAAATACATGAATGCGTAAATGAATGAATAAACACTTGAATGAGGTAACGAATGAATGAATAAATGCATGGCTGAATAAATGAAAGAATGAATGAGTGAGTGAATGAATATGTATTATCCGTTGAAAAAGGTATATTATCAATAATTAGAACTAAAGATAAATAAGAAAGAGAGAGAAAGAGATAGCTAGATTATAAATTTGAATTTGGTGTATACGGGAAAGTAGGCTCGTATAATTCTAGACGGAACTTCTTGTTTAGCCTACTTTCCCGTAAAAGTAAAAAAAAAATAATAAAGCATGAAAGAAGGCTTAATGTATCGTGAAAATATCGTTAGAAATCAAGAAAAGTCAAAAATAAGTTAAGTAATTAAATAAAGATTGAAAAATAAAAAATTTGAAAGTAGGGTTTTGAGATGGGGAAAAAGTGTGTCGGTCGGTCTGTCTGTCTGTCGGTCGGTCTGTCTGTCCCCCCCTAATAACTTTTGAGAGAATTGTCCGATTGGAAAAATTCTTTTTGCATTCGAAAGATCTCGGCGAGGACATCTCATTTCCATATTTTAATTTTTGATTTGAACAATTTTTTGTTCAATTTTGAACAGTTCAAAAAATTTTAACATTAGCGCCTATGGGTGAAAATGAAGCAAATTATGTAAACTCTGGGTAGAAGATATATGTTCCCATGAACAAGCTCACTGGAAGAAGTTCTTGGCGTGAAATATTGATTTGAACAATTTTTGTTCATTTTTGAACAGTTCAAAAAAAATTAACATACCGCCTACGGGGAAATTTCAATCCTATATAATTTCTGATCTAACGGACCGATTTGCTTTTAACAAACTTTATCGGAAAGCTCTTATGACGTAGAACATGTACAAATAGAAAGTTCATAAAGAACTAACGAGCCTATTTTCCTATGAAATTTTTTGATCGGGGTTTTCAAGAATATTTTTTAATTATTGAATGATTAAATGAATAAGCAAAAGAATGAATGAATAAATGAGTTAATAAATACATGAATGACTTAATAAATATTGATTGAATGAATATGTATTAACCGTTGAAAAAGGTATATTTGAAGCAATTAAGGACTAAAGCTAAACGAGAAAGACAGAGAGAGAGAGATAGCTAGATTATAAAGTTGAATTCGGTGTATACGGGAAAGTAGGCTCGTATAGTTCTAGACGGAACTTCTTGTTCTTTTAACGAATTAAAATTTATTGCTTGCGGTTTTTAGCATTTTGAGGAGCAGCCGATTTTTAATTAATTTATTTCTTTTTTTGGATTTTGATATTATTTTTTTTAAACGAATTAAAATTTATTTCCTGCGGCTCACAGGCGATTGATAGCTTTATTTTGATTTCCTTATTTTGACATGTATTTTACGGGACCATTTTCCGCACTGCACAGGGGTTTTTAAAAGAAATGTTATCCTTTATAGCGATTTTTTTAAATTCCAGCTTATTATTACTATTTATACTTTTCTTTATTTTATTTTATTTTTTTCGCCAGTGAATTAGCACATATGTTATTTTCCTATTTGAGCTCGGATGAAAGGTTTATTCCGCTTTCAAAGCTTTGCTTGCTGATGTTTGTTTCTGCAAGCTACAAAATTTCGTCTTTCTGTTTTGAGCCGGGTCCAGACGCTACGTTTTGCACAACCTTTTGTCTGCGCAGTTCAACACGATTGCAGATAAAACGTTGCGTGTAGATTGGAAAAATGCACAGTTTTAGTCCGGTACAAAGACTGTACTGTTGCAGCGATAACTGAGCTAGAAAGCATAGATGTCTTTGAACTGTGCAGACAAATCGGCACATGTAGACGGTAGCTCCCTTTTCCGATTCATTTTGTTTCTCAGTTTCAATTCGTCAGGCGACAGTGGCCGACTTTCGGCAATGTTCTCGGGAATTTCTCACAATTTTTATTGCATTATGCGAAAGTTTCCCATGTATTTTGCGTGTCAAATCCAAGGAGTATAGTGACAGGGATAAAAAGGGAAAGGCTTATGAGAGTTTAGTGGAAAAATTCAAAGAAATTGATGCAACCGCAAACATAGAAACAGTTGTAAATACTTAATTCCTTGAGAAGTGTTAACTGTAAAGAATTGGCAAAAGTTAATAAATCGATTCTATCTGGGGCTGGAGACGAAATCTACAAGCCATCTCTCTGGTATTCTTTGTTACATTTCCTAAATGATCAGGAGACACCAATGCAGTCTAGGAATACCATGGATGAAAATAAAGAGACTGCAGTTGTCGAACCACCAGAACAGGCAACAAAAAATATTTACTTTATGTATTCATTTGACCACTTTGAACGGCAGGTACTTCTGAAACGTTGCAGTCTTTTTTTTTTAACATGACACCATGCCAAAATTGACCAGAGTAGTACCTCCTTCATGACGATATCGCACAAAACTGAGTGAAATATACAGATATCTCTGCACCATGTAGACGCATAAAAAACTGCAACGATTTAATTCCGTCTTAAGACTGCGCAGACAAAAGGTTGTACAAAACGTAGCGTCTGGACCCAACTTGAATGTCAATAAATAATAGGTAAAAATTAACTATACTAAAAATTTATTAATTAAAACTATTATAATTTATTATAATCGTCCTGTTTGTGTGGGTACTTGAACTAAACAAACAAAATGCGTTTTCTTTCAAATATTTTATTTTTTGCTTTGTTTCGTTTCTTTCTTTCCTTTTTCCTTTTTTATTGTGTGTGCTTTGTAAAAAAAAATGCTTAAATGTGTAGGATTTCTGGCTGATTGCCGTGGGCAGCTAATTTTTAATTATGTGGAATGCTATACATTTTAATAAAATAACATAATTTACACCTAAAAAAGTTATCACTATATACACAATGGCAAACCAACTGGTCTTTTCATTTTTTAACACGGGCATAGCCGTGCGGGTACCGTTAGTAATAAATAATTTCAAATTGTCTTCTTATATCGTCTTCTTGAACGTTATTTATCTTAATTAAAACTCGCCAAGTTAAAAATTAGGGAACACTGTACACTCTCACCGCTACGATTACAGGATCTGCTATAGAACTTGGCACCCATTATACATAAATTCTTTTATCATAGACACCGACTACTCCAAAGGTCGCTTGTTCTAACGAACTTGGCGCTTTTTTCACATTTTTGTTTTCGTTGGGATTTCATTAATTTTTGGAAAGCTAAATTTGTGTTTTTATATTGACGATAAGATATAATAAGTTAAACTAAGCTAAACTATCGTTATTATTTATTTATTTATTTATTTTTTACATTTCTCCGTAATAAGTCCGTAAGTCCATCTTTAATTAATCAATATTTTAAAAAGTTGAAAAGTTCTGCAGATAACAACTATACTGGATTCTTTGTACTCTCTTGAGTTTAGCCTCAAGGCGAAAAATTAATCCGGAAAGGGATTTTCAATGCATTAATAATGTTCTTTTAAGTACGAGAGAGTGTTGTTTATGTTTTGTCTACGGTTGCCGTTTGAAATAGTGAGGTATGATGCTACTTATGTGTATGCTAGTCACTTCGAACATAATGCCCTTTTTTGAGGTTTCGGATTTTTTCCTTTATTTATCCTTAATTGTCTTCCTTGATGCCAAGTTTTAAGTTTCTAAGTCACATTGAAACTGGTTAAGTTTTTGATGAGTAAGTTAGTCAGTGACACTTTTCAGGTAGTAACTTCGAACATAATATAATTTTTTGAAGTTTCAGATTGTTTCCTTTATGTATGCTTAATTGTCTACCTTGATGCCAAGGTTTAAGTTTCTAAGTCACTTAGAAGTAATTTAGGTTTTTGATGAGTGAGTCAGTCAGTCAGTGATAAAGATGACACTTTCCAGGCCTTAATAATTCTATAACTATTAGAGGTACATCAATGAAATTCAGTGTACTAGAGGTTTAAGGGGTCCCTATTAGATGTACAACACTTCAAGTGTGTAGGTCTAATGGTTTTTGAGTAATGATGGGGTTGAAGGTAGCTCGAAATGGTTCGGGTAAATATACACATTGGCCGGTGTCGCCGTTTCTGAGCTTGGTTGACACACTGCCGTGTGTCCAGATGAAATGACAACATTAAAAAACTTTAAATGATTTATAAGTTAAATATAAAAGGCATATTAAGGGCATTAGTAATGTTTGTTCCCTCTTTTTCCAAATTTTAAAAGGATGCTTTTCTCAGAAAGAATTAGATCAACGATTTTATTGAGTCTAAACATAGAAATATATCTGCTCACTTTTTCACTTCATTCTCAATTTTTGGCATTCAAGTAGCTCAAATCATTGATTGTATTCAATGTGTAAGCAGATTTGAATCTTAAAGAAAATACATGTCTATTGTTGGTATTATATAGTTATTGAGGTTATAATTCACAGGAAAATTCTACCTTCTGATAAGAAAATATTTCGACTTTATAAAGTTTTCGTAATTCTATATCACAAAGATCGCAAAACAGGACAAATCACTAAATATATATGTAAGAACGGCTGTCCCGTTCTATCTTCTACAGCTGTGGCCGCTAAAACCCATGTAAGACGAGGCACAGGGTTTCGTTGCAATTCTTTATTGGTAAACTTTAACACACAAATATCATAACATTAATATTGTTGGAACGAAGGACATGAAGTCATCAGCACGTTTCAAGAAGCAAGAACCCCCGATTTTCGTTCGGGCAGTCGTATTTATATGGGGGAAAATCTCTTAGACTGCAGACAACATTCCCTACACCACGTGATAGCACGTGGTTTAAATAGGAGGGCCATATGGAAAATAAAATATATTATTGGCTTTAATGCCGTAGACAGGGGCTGGCCTAAGTCTACGGGGAAAAAAATAGTCTGGAGGGAATTAATGAGGGAAACCAACTTGAGCTTAGGCATGACCATATATGGTAACGCGTTAGAGAAATTTATGAGTGAGACAACCCTGAGTTGTCAAGTTTAATATGGAAAAAGCCAGACAAAGGAGACAAAGGACTTCTCCATATCACAGCCTGACAAAGGATACAAAGGATTTTTCCATATTACATCCCCCCTCCCCAAAAGTTCTATTACTTTAAATATTGAAGAAGTGAATTATCTGCAGCCTTTTTCCCCACATAAATTTATGTATTAAATTTTATATAAACATATCACATTTTGAATGAAATACTATACAGTTACAAAAATTACTGAACATTTTCATCACAGATTATTATACTCTTACTAAACGATATTTACAAAATTGTATTTACAGTTCAGTTTAATTACAGTTGGATTATTCTGTTGCAGTTCAAAAGTGAATGACTTATATCACATTATTCATGTGATAGTTTGAAATTTGTTGGTGGGTAATATTTCCTCAATCTTGACACATGTACTATGTCTGATTTTTCTTTGCTGTGTGCATTTGGTTTATTGATTTCATAAGTTACGTCCGTAACTTTTCGAAGAATTTTATATGGTCCACTGAACGGTTGCGAAAGTTTTCGTGAATTCGGATATTTGAATTCTTCATATATCACAAAGTCATCTGCATTAAAAGATTTGTCGACAAATCTGGCATCGTAATATATTTTATTTTTTTCATGATACTCTTTAGTTCTTTCCACTGCCAGTTTTCTAGCTTCCTCAACAGGAGGATAAATGTCTTCATTTACTGGATTTTGAAAAGGCACTGTACCGTACATTAAATACGCAGGTGGGAACTTCGTAACTGAGTGTGGAGTTAGGTTGTATTCTTGAGTCACCTGCTCTAATAATTTAGGCCATGGCACGTTTCCAGAAGCTGCGTTCACTTTGCACTTTAGGCGAGTGACTATTGTTTGGTTCAGACGTTCCACCTTACCATTTGTCTCTGGTCTATGAGCTGTGGTTAAAAGCTGTTTAATTTTGTGGTGCTTTAGAAATTTCTTGAAATGAGATGAAGTAAATGATGGATTTCTATCACTTAATACACTTTTAGGTATTTGAACACTGAAAATTTGTTTAAGAAAGTTGACGTAAGTTTCGGTAGTGATTGATTTTGATGCAAAAGACCACATGTATCTAGTATGATGATCTATAAACAATGTTAAATATTTTTTCGTGGAATTGTAGTAGTTGAAACCACCCACACTATCTACTGCAACGAGATCAAATGGTTTATCAACTGGAGGCATAGACTGTAAAAGGCCAAATCTTTTTTGTCGAGGCTTTTTGTTTACCTGACAAATATGACAATGTTTGTTAAATCCAGTTATATCTAATGTTATATTTTGCCAATAATATACAGGCGTAAGTAAATTAATTGTTTTTTGAATTCCTGGGTGTCCAAACTTTTCATGGACAGTCTCAAGTAATTTACGGCGTAAAGAAAAAGGAACAACAATTTTAGTAAAACCCTTTTTACGCAGGCATAACACGTTATTAATTTCGACAAAATTACCAGTTAAATTGTCATTTTTTTGAGCCTCTTGAATTTCATCCAATTGCAGTAGATGCGAAACGTGGTTTCCTATATTTTTTTCAACACATTCATTATTTACAGGTATATCTCTTGAGAGCATGTCAGCCTCGAAGTTTGTGGTGCCTTTCGTATATTTAATATCATAGTCATACATACTTAATTGTAAGGACCAGCGGAACAAACGACCTTTTAAGTTTTTTACATTTTTGAGCCAAACTAACGCCGCGTGATCGCTATGTATGACGAATTTATGGCCAAAGAGGTAGTGGTGGTACTTATTTAAAGCATCCACAACAGCTAGACATTCCAACTCAGTAATACTATAATTCTTCTCGTAATCTTTTAATGAGCGGGAATGGAAAGCTATGGGATGTAAGGCACCCGAACTGTCTGGCTGTTTTAATATTGCTCCCACACCAGTTTGACTTGCATCAACACAAATATGACATTCTTTTTTAGGATCAAATATTTTTAAAATTGGTTTACAAATTAAAGAGTTTTTCAAAACTTGAAATGCTTCTTGGCATTTGTCAGTCCATTGCCAAGTTGTATCTTTTTTTAGCAAGTGGTTTAATGGATTTCTAATAGTTGCATATTTATCTATAAATTTATGGTACACATTTATTGACCCCAGAAATCTTTGGAGAGATTTAACATTTTTAGGCGGTTGTAATTTTTTAATAGCCTCAATATTACTATTATCGGGCGTTACAATACCATTACAAATTTCATACCCTAAAAATTCAATTTTAGTCTGTAAGAAAGAACATTTTGATGCTTTTAACTTTAAATCTTCCTGTCTGCATATCTCAAACATTTGTTGAATATGATCTAAATGTTCTGAAAGGGTTTCAGAAAAAACTATTATGTCATCAAAGTAATTGGCTGCAAATTTTATTTTATGTTTTGTAAGTATTCGACGCAAAGTTCTTTGAAAAATACTTCCTGAATTTTTCCACCCGAAGGGTAATTTGTTCCACTCATATAAGCCACTATTAGTGACAAAAGCGAGCTTTTCAGTATCGTCGGGATGAATTGGTATATGCCAATATCCGGAAGCCATGTCTAATTTGGTAAAATATTTGTTTTTCCCTAATTTATCTACAAGTGTTTCTATCAGGGGTAATGGTTCTGCGTCGGACTTAGTAATTTGATTTAATTTTCTGTAGTCTATACATAATCGACTTTTTTTATTTTCGTCTCTTTTAAAAACTAGTGTAACAGGTGCAGAATACGGCGATGAGCTTTCTTTTATTATATTAGCCTTTAATAACTCTTGAATTTGATTTTCAATTTCTTCTTGTTGCTTTGGGGAAGTTTTATATGCCCTTAACGACACCGGTAAGTCGGATGTTAACCTTACCCGTTGAGGTTCAATTCTAATTGTTCCAACATCATATTTATTTTTGGAAAATATATCCTCGTAATTTCGCAATATTTCTTTTAACTTTGAATTTTCCTCAAATTCCGAATGTCCATCGACAGGATCGCGACATTGTAGGCCTCCAATGCCGCAACCAGTCCCAGAAACATCGGACGAAATACGAAAATGATTATTCTTTTCGCAACTCATTTTTTCATTTCTATCTTTCTCTTGACAAGTTTTCTTTTCCGTGCTACTCTTTTTCTTTTCATTTTCGTTATAATGTAATTCCGTCACCCCTTCCTTAGTTTTACTTTCTTTCGGATCTTTCACTCTTTTAATTTCCTTATCAATTTTCTTGCGTATTTTTCCCGTACTATTATTTTCGTTTTTATTTTCTTTTACTTTATTTCCACAGTTCCTAACTAGGATTTCAGGTAAAATATGCAAAGACAAGTCATTCGGTTCGGAATCAGAAAAGGTGATCAGTCTTCTCTGATCCTGCATAACGACACGTCCTACACAATCTATGACCAAACGAAATCCCACGCAACTCTTTAAACCTAATATGGCATAAGGTAAATCGGTGTCTAGAACATAAAATTCCACCGGTTTAACTATATTGCCGACCTTAAGGTAAAGAATACACGTTTGGTTAAGCTGTAGCATTCCCTTCGTTTGTTTTATTTTTACAGCGATTTTTTCTTTAATCGAAACATTTAATGTTTTTGCAATTGCACTCGGGATGATATTTAATGTTGAACCGGTATCAACATTTAAATAAATAGTCTTTAAATTCGAATTTGTATTTTGAGTGTACGCGTCATTAGATAGTTGATAATCATTTTTAAATTTCGCCTCATTTTTAATAATATACCCGGGTATTATTAATTGTCATACTTCGTTAACTCTCTGATTTTCTTCTCTTAATTGATTATCTTTCTGCTGAGGTGGTAGTTTAAATCCAGCATTCGGTGTATTTGGCTTATTCACACATGTTTGTCCCCAATGATATGCGTTGGAGATTCCTTGTTGTGCGCAAAATTTACAAGGATTAGGGGGTAACTCCTGCGAAAAATGTGCAGTCTGTCTTTTTACTGCATTTTGTCTTTCATTATGACCTACAAACCTAGGTTTATTCTGTTGGTAAAAATTAGGTTGGTATACATTGTTACTATCTTGACGAGAATAGTTATATTGTTGACGAAAATTACTTTGATCATGATTTTTTGGCATCCAATTTTGATAAAAGGGGGGCTTCAACCTAAAAATATTTTGTTGCTCCCCTTTATAAGCGGACTTGGGTGTTTCATGTGGAACTTCATTTATTAATTTTGAAACTACCTGAAGCTTCGGTGGGAGTTTCTGGCTCTTTTATTACCAAAAATGCCCTAACTTGGGCAGGTAGCCCCACTGAAAGCCCCTCAAGGATATGTTGATTACTAAGTTTTATTTTTCTTCCCATTTCTACTTTTTCAGTAAAATAGGAGTACAACTCTTTTGGATTTCCAGAAAATTTTAAATTTTGAAAATCAAGAAAACTATTTGCTGGAGTAAAGTAATGTTCTTCAAAAATTTGAATGATTTCATGAAAGGAATTACAGCAAAGGCATTGATTGATGTAGAGCTTTAAGGCTGACCCGCGAATAAACTTCTGAAAATTTTTTAATTTCCAATTATCATTTAAATTGTTCTGAGCCGTTTGCTGGTTAAAGTGAGCTAACCATGCTGAAAAATTTATCCCTAACTCTGGTTCAAATAATAAAATTTCAGGTGAGCTACCCGAATTTTTGTCTTTTATTTCAATTTTTGAAGTAGAAGAGCCATCTGCCAAACTTATCTCTTTTATTTTATCACTAATCGTTTGACATTCTGAATCCATTTTTATTAAGCTTAAATCGGCAGTTGCCTCTGCTTGAGTTTCCGCATCCTTACGGTTTAAGTTATCTCCATCCATGTTTGAATTTTCTTTGTGGGAAGACTCTAAGTCAGAATTTTTTTCATTTTCAATGGTCTTGCTCATTTTACCACTACGTAATAACATAATTCTAATAACACACAAATTTTTGACAATTTTCCTTTTTTACCTTCCCACTTTAACAACAAAAATATTCCGCGTAAACAAATGCATAACAACTAAAATATATACAGAACTATTCATAATACTGCAAAAAATATACCATAATTTCAATTACACAGCACATTGATGAATTTACTATTTCAAACATCTTAATGTAAAAAAAAAACCGTGCTGACAAGATCCCTTTTAAAAATTTAAACCGATAATTAATATATCATCAAATAAAGAACTTATTCTTCCAAAGCACATGATCAATTTATATCATAATAAATTCTAAAGCAATATCATGTAAAAAAAACCCAACGGGAGAAAAAGATATTCATATAATTATAAGATATTTATGAAGAAAATTCGAAATAATACCATTTTGGAATAACACATTAAAAATTACTCTATCCAAATTCCCTTTAGCACATGAAAATAATTTCAATTCTAAAGCACCACAACATAACGACCCTTTCGTTTAATCACTCCGCAGAACGCAAACACTCTTCGCTTCTAAAAGCCACAACGGGGGCGAGCTTCTCCCCACTCGGAAAAGGAGCGCACATCGGTTCATTGAACCGTCTAGAAAGATGATCCACGCTGCTACGACGTCGCGGCACATTTCAGATTTAGTATTGCTTTTCTTCGATTGTTTTTTTTTTCTGCAGGAGCCCGGATAGGAACATAAATCCTACCGGCTTGTAAGAACGGCTGTCCCGTTCTATCTTCTACAGCTGTGGCCGCTAAAACCCATGTAAGACGAGGCACAGGGTTTCGTTGCAATTCTTTATTGGTAAACTTTAACACACAAATATCATAACATTAATATTGTTGGAACGAAGGACATGAAGTCATCAGCACGTTTCAAGAAGCAAGAACCCCCGATTTTCGTTCGGGCAGTCGTATTTATATGGGGGAAAATCTCTTAGACTGCAGACAACATTCCCTACACCACGTGATAGCACGTGGTTTAAATAGGAGGGCCATATGGAAAATAAAATATATTATTGGCTTTAATGCCGTAGACAGGGGCTGGCCTAAGTCTACGGGGAAAAAAATAGTCTGGAGGGAATTAATGAGGGAAACCAACTTGAGCTTAGGCATGACCATATATGGTAACGCGTTAGAGAAATTTATGAGTGAGACAACCCTGAGTTGTCAAGTTTAATATGGAAAAAGCCAGACAAAGGAGACAAAGGACTTCTCCATATCACAGCCTGACAAAGGATACAAAGGATTTTTCCATATTACATATATATATAATAAAACTAAAAAACTATAATCCTTCGTGGTTGTTTCCTGAGAAAAAGGCAATTTTGCTGCTCCTATTTAAAGTATTAGCTATGTTATTTGTGTCAAGTTCTTGTAAAGTTTAATAAAAATAGTTTTAACAAAACTAGTTGTTAAAGAAGTTATTGCAATTTACTTATTATAACAAGTCCACTGCCTCTGCTTTTATTGAACAGCATTTTGATGCCCTTTTTCATTTTGAGTAAACTTTGACCTCTGTACAATGAAATTTCCTTATAATGGATACCAATACAACAAAACATCCTCTTAGCATGTTACATTCAATGTTTGATGTTCTTTAATACATTCATGCAGAATATCTTCCGTTCCAAATGTTAGAATACAATGAAATTTGATGATTATAGCAATTTAAATATGCAGAATATAGTATTTATGTTTAAAAAAGAAGTGGTTGTCTAGAAACACAAATTAACACGATCCTACAAACGTAAATCGTACCTTTTGCGGAGAAAACAGATCGTCATCAACGCCGACTTTCAATTCTTCGTGGCATTGTAGTAACTCTCAATATATTTTCTTATATTGTTATTTTATACGGTACTTCATAGAACCTTCATTTCAACTGTTGTTTGTTGTTGGATATATTATATGTTATGCATATAATTCTGCATTATAATTAATATTAAAGTGGTTTGTTTTCGAATATTATGACATTTTGGTTTAAATGCAAAGCCTCGAAATACACTGAAAAAATTCAAAATTAGGTATTTTTCTTAGTCAATACTAAACACAACTTTTATTCGTGGTTTCATTTTGATATTAAAATCAAATGGATTTTAAACTGCAATCTATTGTGCAGTGTACCTTTTTAGAGAAAAGAACGGTCAATGATACGTTTGCTTAAAATATGTAGTGCTTAGGAATTAATTATCTATGACAAGTATTCTGAGTAAAATAAGAATTTCCCTTAGGATGAAGCGACCCTACTTTCTCCATATGTCAACATCAATTTTGTAACATCATCCATCACTCCTTATCTCTCTCTCTCGATCCGCACCACCTCCTGAATTTTAGCAATGAATGGCCAGTGGTATTGTCGGTAAAGCCGAAGGTTCCAGCGTCAATATCCTAAGAATCGAATCCACTGTTAAGGCATGATTGTTGGTTATAACACAGTACAGACATTACAAACCAACACAGTTATAACACAGTGTTGGTTATAACACACAGCAGTACAAAACGACTGCATTGATTGTTTTTTTTTTTGTCAAACCCCTGTGAATTTGAAGTCGTTGTATCAAGGTATTTTTTCAAAGTCATCACGTTTCTGTAGTTGAGAGCTAAGCTATAACTTAGCGATACCACGGCAAATTTGGCGCTAAAAATCAGATGCGAAATCCGGAACCACTTATTAGATATTTCTCGAGTTTCCCAGATAACTCCATTATGAAGCACTGAAGATAGCATAAGCAAGTCATCGGTGATCTGATTTTTGTAGTTTTCTTACAATTGGGCTCAATAGGTGAATATAAATAATTCAATTCAAAATGAGTCACTTTCAAGATTCGTTTTCGGAGCAATTGTTGCACTGAAAGTCGCTCCATTAATAAGATAAAAAAATTTGTATACCAGCCAAAAGTATAAAAAGACATAGGATCAAATGTTTCTGTTCATTTTGACAAAAAGTGATGAGTGCCTAAAAATAGTTAGAGCTGCTCTTCTGCGATTTCATCGAAATAATGCACTTCATGTCAGTAAGTTTTTGACTCTGAAACTGACGAAAAAGATTTCAAAGATCGCGAATATCATTTATGATCCAATTTATGGCAATTGTACCTAAAATTATCATCAAAATGTGGTCAAGCGTCCTAAAATTATCATCAAATGTCTCTCTAAAAATCGTCATTATATTATAAAAAGTCCTTAAACATCCCAATTACAGTAAGGAAGACAATTCTTGAAAATTACAGTTCAAATAAGCACTACACCCCCTAAGAATCCTCATTAAAATAAGGACAACCGTCCAAAAAAAAAGTCCATTAGAACAAGAACATTATGCCATTAAAATTTTCCATTGATTTAAGTATGGTAGTTCTTAAAAATCAGCATTAGATTAAAGAAAACAGACCTTAACACATCCCAATTATGGTAAGGAAGACAATTCTTGAAATTCCCCAACTAAATAGGTACAACACCCCCTAAAAACCTTCATTAAAATATGGACAACCATCCCAAAAAATATCGATTAGAACAAGAGCATCAAGTCCTTAAAATTCCCGTTAATCAAAATACAGTAGTTCTTAAATACTGTCAGCACTAACTCTTGAAATCTCCATACCAATAAGGGTAGCCTTTCTTTAAATACCCCCAGTGGAACATAGTCAACAGTTAATAATAATTTAACTTTGTGCAAGTAAACGTAATAGAAATATGATTTCATGTTAATTTAAAGCACAAATGAGCATTAAAACGCAAACATATGTTTCGGGATTGCTTGGAATCCCTTTTTCAATGCGACAGGGAGCTTCTAGATGCAAAATATCCAAATGAAACTTCATTTGGATGTTTTTCATCTAGAAGCTCCCTGTCGCATTGAAAAAGGGATTCCAAGCAATCCCGAAACATATGCGTTTTAATGCTCATTTGTGCTTTAAATTAACGGGAAATTATATTTCTATAGTCAACAGTCTCTAGAAATCTCCATTGGAATTTGAATCACATTTTATAAAACTTCAGAACATCGTTTTCTTTATTTAGACTTCAGAGTACGTGTTACAAAAATACTGTGATGAATTATCATAAGAAAGTAGAAAAGTAGCATTATATAAATGGTAGGTAAATTAGGTAAATTCTGTTGCACAGATGAATTTACTGCTAAATTTTACATTATTTGGCAAGTTTTCCCCCTCCACATCAATTACTGTGGAAGTAAAAAAAAAAATAATAAGTTGCGTTACCTTTTTTCTGAGTTTCTTTGTACGCTATCAATAAATTCGAAGAGCTAGATCCTCTCATTTACCGTGAAAACTATAAATGTACATTTGACTTCTGTTATTTCAAAGCACAAGTTTCTTTGACAAAACAAACAGAGCTTTTTAACTGTTTTTAATTCATGGTTTCTTAATGGCCTCTTATTTTTTATGTCTTAATGTGCCGTTAAAATTTTTAAATGAGCCATTTGATCTCATTGATTTTTTATTACCTATTCCACTACTCTCAAAACAAAAGTTGAAGTTCCGTTGTTCATGTCCTGGGGATATTATTTCAAGAATTCCTTTCAGTAGTCCTGTGATTTTGAACCAGGTAGAAGTTCCTTCAACATAAAGGTTTTGTATGCCATTTATTAAAAAATTATTCCCATTTACTCTATGTGTAAGTTGACATGTTTTTCGTAATCTAAGGAACTAGTTTCAATTTCTTTTATGTTATGTTATGTAATTAAAATTAGCTCAGCAGTTCATACTGCAATAAGGTGCACGATAATCGTACGAGCATCTGAGCACATTAGAGTAATAATTACTAATGCTTAAATTCTTTTCTTGAATATTGTATCGCGTTATTATTATTTTTTGTGTGTCTACACTTTAAAGTATGTAATCACCTAATTTCATTGCTTATTCGTCATAAATTATTTGTAAAAGATAACTCGCATTCGTTTGTTTGTATACCCTACTTTTCATATAGGAAATGAAGCAAGCGAATATATAAACACATTGATAAATAAATAGAGAAACTTCCTTTAGGTAATTTTTATTTTGTCATTTATGAATAAGTTATTAAGAAAGCTTTACAAAAGCAAAAATAGTTCATGCTACACACTGAAACATAGCAAGAAATTGGCGAAGAAAAAATTCCTGTGCACGGAACCCAGATATCCACTGATTGTTGTTTACCTTCAGTGCTCTTTGCTTTCACACATTATTTGATATTTGATAATTGCTTTTTATGAGTTACATAGTTTGAAAGAGCACAGTGGAAGTTAAAGATGAGTATTTTCTTATTTTATGGTTTATCGTTGGTGAGGAAAAACTGCGACAGACAACACAAATTTCAACTGCAATAACATTAAAGTACATATTACAGTAGCTACAAAATTACTACAAAAGGCTTTGTGGCCTCTTTTTTTTTCCCCCTTGAACAGTTTTATATTTCAGAAAATTTACATAACACGGATTGGGGTTGACATGTATTAAAAGTTATCTCCTCTACATTACTCTTTACTCATCTGCCTTGACTTAATTTTCACTCTGAAGAAACCTGAAACATATCAGGCGGAAACGCCAGCCAGAAGCATCTTGGTTAGACCAAGAACATGGAAAAATTAAAGAAAGCCCGGAAGACATTATATTTGGTATGGACACCGGCCGTGAAAGCCTAAGTTTCTATCTTCTACATTAGTTTGAAAAAAAAAAAAACCCCATTCGAATTGATATCATAAGTACCTTGAGAAATTAACAGAAATTCTTTTTAACGTGATTTAAGTTGATTAAACGAAATTTGACTTTTTTTCCTTTTCTTTCAACATCTATGTAAGTTAAAATGAGGCAGTAGCTACTGAATAAAATCCTACCACATAATAGAATTGCATTAGCTGCATTTTTTAATTTTTTTGTGCATCAAAAAATAAATAAGCAAGGAAATACAATAAATGAATAATAAGAATAAATAGGAGAATAAATAATAAATTTTTCGCAAAGTCTGTGTTCAAAGTTCCCTTACAGATGATACGAAACACTGCGCGTGGAAAAAGTTTATAAACACTTGCAACTTTTCAACAAGAATACTGGCAATTTCCCGCATTCCTACCCCATTATGTAATGAAGTTTGATATGCGATGACACTAGTCTTGAAACACACAAGTAGCCTTTCAAGAAATAAAATAAATTCACATGCAATACGACTAATATGCTTAATTTATGTTAAGTGGTTTTAATTTCTAATAACATATGCACTTCAACTGCATCAATAATTCTTATTGAGAAAAATACTAGTGCAAAGACCTTTCTATCAATAAAAGCATAAAATGTATCATAGACTTTTAATTACAACTGCTTATGATTGGTACATAATTGCATTGCCCTACTGCTAACTTTAGAATCTTGTGTCTCACATTGAAAAGAAAAAAAAAATGTTTTTCTGTGACATCGAAATTTAAACTTATCCTGTTTACTGATTCAAAAGTTGTTTTTCTTAAAAACAGCTTTCTCAGTAATTGCTCGTTTTAAATATACACTATCTACCAATAAGTATTTGAACACCTGTGATAGAAAAGAATAATTGTTGAAAAGAAAAACTACACGATATATACCGGCGGAGAGCATGACGTATCTCAGGACCGCAGATATCGTCATTTGCATAGGTGTCCAAATACTTATTGGTAGATAGTGTATATCTCGGCGTTTTCCGAAGTATAATGGAAGCGAGGTTCCTTTACAGCACGATATTTCACGATTTTATTTTTACGCACGATATTTCACACATTTGAAATAAATCGACAAATCAATAAGAGGCCAGAAATAGTAAAAAATATAAAAACGTAATATGATACTTTCTGAGTATCATGTACTCTCTTGTAATGCAGAACTGTTTCACTGAGAATGCAATTTTGAGTGTTGAATGAATTACATTGCTGTCAAAATGAAACACGAAAAACGAAGAAGTAACAACACATTTTAGCACGAGAACAGTGTGAGAACACTTGTAATTTACTCGTAAAATTTTAGCGTTAATGTGGGGAATAGCAATCAGATTAAAATAAATTGCTGTGTGCAAGAAACAATATAAAAATTCCATTTAAAAAAATTACTAGATTTTGGAGCAATTATCTAAAAGGAAAAAAGAAAATAATTAAATTACTGTATAGTTCATATATACAGGCTGTGTGTCATCATTTAGCACCAAGTGTTTTCAGTCGCAAAAATGCTAATATAAAACACAAGTTTTAAAATCAAGATCGTTTTCAGACTAGACTACAAAAGGAAAAGATACTTTTTTTCTTGTCCCAGTTGTTTAGTTATCCGATACTGTTGTACTTCTGAAAAAAGGATGTCTACTTGCAGTGCTTCACTGAGAATGTAATTTTGAATGTTTAATGAATTACATTGCTGTCAAAATGAAACACGAAAAACAAAAGTAACAAATTTTAGCACAATTGGAGAACACTTACAATTTACTCGTAAAATTTTAGCGTTAAAGTGGGGAATAGCAATCAAATTAAAGGAAATTGCTGTGTGCAAGAAACAATATAAAAACTCCATTTTTAAAAAATAACTAGATTTTGGAGCAATTATCTAAAAGGAAAAAAGAAAATAATGAAACAAATTACTGTATAGTTCATATATACAGGCTGTGTGTTATCATTTAGCACCAAATGTTTTCAGTCGCAGGTTAGATTGTTTCTATAAACAGACACTTTACGAGACACATATCAATATCAACTATATGAAAATAGTTTGAATAGAAATTGCTTAGAAATATGATTTTGTGATGATGAAAATTCTTTTATATAGTGTACAACAAACACATTATAAACTAATATATAATGCAATGTACACAATTATACATAAATACTATAACATGGTGTTATACAAGGGCAACGTTTATACACAACCTACAGAAATAAAATTTAACGTACCTATAACAATAACATTTAATATACATTTATGACAATCACACTTCATCTGTCTATAACCATCACATTTGATATATCTATAACACTCACATTTAGTCTATCTAACAAGAACCTCAATCTATTCAGAAAGAGCATTTTTCTAAGAAAATGTTTTACTTATACAAACAGAATATCCAATTAACGGGTATTTTCAATCGAAAGATTGTTGTTTTAACTAGAAAAAAATTTATCAGAGGCAGTTTTGCATTATAGATACTTATTTAATGTTCCACATTAAAAAAAAAAGCCGACTAACCTCTGTTTTAATGATCTTCTCTAATCTCGGTTATGCAGACATTAGCGAAATACAACACAAGTACTGTGCGCCGAGAAAAGGCAAGCTTTTTTTTCAAGCCGTAATACTGCGAAAAGTTTAAAATTAAAAGTATTAAAATATTAAAAAATAAAATCGGTTTATATCTTCCTGTCAAGATTGTGCTCTACAGTTAGCTTTCCTTTGGAAAAAATCACCTTTCAACGATCTGTTTTAATATTTAAAAATTAATCTCTTTGCAAATGTAAATGCTAAAACTCCTACGCGTAAGAAACACAGAAAGAAACGTTTAAATATAATTGAAATCCATAAATATCTTTCAGTGGCGCATTGCCTCCAATTTAATGAAATTTTGAAGAAAAGCAATAATAATAGTAATAATAATAATAGAGGAGACCACAATTTAAGGGGGGAAACAAAGAAATACTAAAAACTTTCCTGTTTTTTCTTATCATTAGTAATATTTATAAAGATGTTTTCTTCTTCGGATTTTTCCAAATTTCGGAAAACTTTGGAGAACATGCTTGACCGGAAAATATCAAGCGATTTTAGGTATATTTTTAACCCTTTTTAATCTCCACTGTACTGACTTTTTCCGTAGTATTACGATTTGTCCAAAATATTCTGAGATGTTTCAGCTAATCCTTTAGTGTAACCCTGTAGGTGCTCTTATCATTGAAATATATTCTTAGGCGATCTGTGAGAGTGTTTTAAAGTTATTAAGATATTCATACAGAACTTTTATACACAGGCCTTCCTTTCCAGATCAGAACAAATATACTATTACTTTTACAAGTCTTCCTTTTTTTGCAACAATAGGTCTTCTTCCTTGAGCACATGTTTTTCTTTGGAGCTCCTGCTCATAACATTTCTACCAATCAGTCTTAATCCTCAGTGAATGAAGAAAAACTGAAAAAGTTGTGAGTGGGGAATTGGCACTTTGAATTCACTTCAAAGGAAGGTGCAACAATTTGTCAATTCATCAGACTTTGAGAACGTAGGAATGCAACACAATGTAGGGACAGAAAGTAAAGATAGTCCGCTTCTTATTCAAACTCTGAGAACTTTGGAAAAAAGGCTTCAGGTACCGCATGAAGTATCTGTTGAGGGGTTGGGATGGGGGAGTAAATTGTTGGTAGTTAATTGAAAACAATCAACTGACATTTTAGTTATAATTGTCATACTTTCTTACGAAGCGAGTTTGGGAAGTGAATTGAGGAGAATTTGTAAATTTCGGATTTTAAATAGCATAAATTCACACATTCCCCAGATGAAAAGATAACTTTTTCTAACTATTACTATCAGCTCTACTTTTACAAAAGTCATTTTTTCGGAAAAGGGTTTGCTTAATGACGGGTTTTTACTTGAATTATAAGCTGACGTTATTTGCTATGAACATTATTATGCAATTTTGCAACCGTAACGAGTGTTTTCTATTTGCTTCAGAGACTTTACATTTACAGTTTTTATTATAGCTGATACTTGCTGCTGTTACGTATTTCCAATTAGTAGCGAGCATTTCATCAAATACATAGCTTTTATGCAGCCCGCATTTTGGTATAAATTTTCCAAATCAACTTCTATTCACAAAGATGAATGAACAGAAATAATATTTTTAGGTAAATAAGATGTATAAATATTTGAACTCCTAGATGCTCGACATTTTTCATATTCTCTAAATGTCGTACCAAGCTAAATCGTTGATTTCTACACATTCTTGTGCTTGGAGTTCTATGACTGACTCTCTCTCATCTGTATGTATATATGTACACAAATTTACAAACATCACAAGATCAAACAATGACTACATTAAATGCGAAATATTAAGAGGTGTTGGTGAAGCCGTTATATAAACTAGAAGCATTCTAATAAAGTTTTAATATTATAAAACATGTACAACACGAAAATGTAAACAGAGCGGTTTCTATGTGGCTGTAGAACAAATTTACGTAGAAGGTGTTAAAAATGTTGTCTTGCATAAGCTATCCTGCCGTTTTGTAACTCCGAAAACGCAGTAAGTAGGTAATGTTTTTAAAAAATATATTATCCGAAACCGTTACTAGAGGTTGCTTATTTTTAAAATAAATATATAAATATTCAACATAAACCGTGATAACAAAAAAATTTTATTATCACTGCATTTTTATTTAGACGATGACATCATTTCAACGCTATAAATGATGTCCCCATTCGTAAATTTTATTTTACTGCGGTTTCATTATCTACTACATTTCTCCATTAATTTACAATTAAGATTCTCATTCATTCTATGTGTTGCTCTTTATGGGACTGATTCCATTTCAGTTTTAGTCCCTCTAAATAAAAAAAAAATAACACATTAAAGCTAGGTGTATTGCGACTATGTTTCGGGGGGGGGGGGGCTGAATCGAATTACTACATCAAATGTAACACCGGAGGATGGATAGTGCAGCCGAACTACATTTCCTCATACTCCTACGTGTTTTTTTTTTAAAGTGTTTGTTGAATCTTTTTGCGCATTTCTGCCTTTTCGTTTCCTGCGACATTTCTATAAGAAATGTAGCCTCCTTCCAAGTGTTTGTGTACTTTCATTTTACTTTCTAAGTATTTTTAAGCGAAAGCGGCGTTAAAAGATATTGTATGAGTAAGCAAAATCAAGTAATGTATCCAATAGCGGCATTTTTGTCTATGAGAAAAATGTACATGAAGGACAAAAATATGTAATTGAGGAAATGGTTGACAGTGGAAGTTTGTGACACTGGATTCGTTATTCGCTTCGGAAGTCCAGTTGTTTTCCTGAGATATAACTTGAATTGATTCACTTAGAAGATATAAGATAAATGAACCGGTAGTGGACACAGTTAAGAAACTTTTCGTACTCTTTTACGTGGCAAAGTTTTTTCAAGGGACTAACATCAATATTTGCATATTCAGCTTAATCGCCAACTATTTCTCTAAAAATTAATTACTTATAATATGTTATTTGTTGAAAATTTAGGATTTTTGCGTCAAATTTACTAAACGCTTAATTTGTATCTATAGTTGATATTTATAAGACACGTATTTGCATTAGTAATAGACAGAAAATAATATCATCTATTTTATACTGTTAACTTGTAGAAAAAAATTTAGAAAATGACTCAGGGACCATTCATAAATGATGTCACGCTTTTTTACCGTATATTTTCCCCAAATCCCTCACCTTATTCATCGCCTTTAGTAGAGAGCAGCAAATGTGATGGTTGTGGAGGCAGCTATTAAATTATGATCCATGTATTTAGTTCTATTAACCAGCACTAGGAATCGTTCGCTATAGGTTCTGACAATTTCATTCAAGTTTAATGTTACATTCGCTTATTTTAGGAGCTTAAAGCTCTAAGTGTCCACTACTAGAGCAGTGTCCACTACCGGGTCATTTACCTTACTTTGGCGCTTTACATCTACATCACATTATTCATTGTGTTTGCAAGTATTTCTATAGTCTAAATGAATTCGGACTCATGCGCTCTGTGAGTCATTATTCGAGTAAATTACGCAAGAGGTGCTCGGACTTTGTGTGCAGGGGCTACAGAGGTTAAATAATAATAGAGTATAGAAAAAAATAGTTTTATTTAAACATCATTAAATTGATTGAATTAACCAACTTCATTTCGCTTAATTAGGTTTTATTGAAATTTACATTGGTAACAAGGGATGTCATTTAAAAAGTTAAAAAAAAGATCTTTATTTTAAGGTGAACTAAAGATGACCATTTCGTAGGTCAATTCAAAGGAGATAATGACGCAGTTGACATTAAGAGCGCATCTTTTAATGAAAATGATTTATTATAATTAGTTTAAATGTCACTTTTTATTAGTAATTTTTGGAAAATAAACCGGAAACGTTATTGCGATAAAAGATGATTACTACAAGAATAAAAATACCTTTTCTACTTTTAAAAGAATATCCCCCTAAACAGCACGTGGTTTTCAATCCTTCTTCAAGTTGAAAATTTCATTATTACATTGTAACCAAACCTTTCATTACTTAATAGCAGAAAGCAGATTTTAGCCTTAAAAAGAGCAAAAAAAAAAAAAAAAAAAAAAAACAACCCTGCAAACACACTATTTTATTTCTTGTCGCTTCCAAAAGGTTAAGCTACAATCACTTAAACAAAATTGCATACTTAAAGAGATTTCTCGTTTAAAACGTTTCGGTGGACCACTTTTACTTTCAGCATGAGTTTTTCTACATTTCAACTTTAAGGAGCAATTATTAAATGCATTGCAAAGTTTGGCCGTTCAGCTAAATCAGTAGATCATATTAATAATACGATATTTTGCTGAAAGGAACAAATATGAGATCATGAAAATTTTTTTTTTTTCAAAGTCAGAACTCTGAGTTATAATGACAGGAACTTAATACCATGCACATTTCAGACAAAAGTATAAGTATTGCGATAATCACATTCACGCACTACTCTATCATAATATTTGAATATGTTATTAAACAGAATGAAGAAAAGGTATAAATACAGCAATAATGTTTTTCATGGTATGCACACAGCATGAGTAAATCTAAGCAAACATTTTATAGAACAATGCAAAAAGTGAAATGTGCAAATTTCACATTCTCTTTCATCATCAAAGAGCAAAGAAAACTTAGTGTAAAAAATAATGGCATATAATGGCTTTTTGATCATTGCATTCTACGATAGTTTGCATACATTTTAGTCGTAGGTGACAATAACATGTTAACCACAATAAATAAATTAACCACTTTAATTACACTCAAAAAATTTCTGATATAAAATTCGAGGAAGCTTTTTATACGCAGATCTATAATCTTTTCTGAGAATTCCATAAATAAATGGATTTATTGCAGACGATATGAAAAGCAAACAACCAAAAAGGTATGTAAGTCTTGGAGGAACATCTAAGCTAAAAAGGGACCGCAGGTGCTTTGAAAATATGTAAGGAGAATAGGAAAGGAAGTAAAATGTTACTACGATAAGCAGACTGGCTATCGTTTTATTCATGTTTGACTCTCCTGGAGCTTTCTGAGCTGCTGCAGAATTTCTGCGCCGAACAAAGAGCGTTCTCGTCTTTGATCTAAGAGCGGTGAAAATTATTAATGCGTTGCAGATGATCATGCACAGTGCTGGAATGTAGTGGCAATTGATGCAACCATGAGATGCCATGAAACGGACTTCATAAATTTTCCAGTCATAGGCGCATGCTCCTTCACCGTAGTCATACACAGACCAATCAAGAATCATAGTTGGTACGAAAAGCGATGCACCCAAGAGGATCAGAAATATACCAAGTGAAACTATTCTTTTTCTACTCACTATGTTGGGATACTGTAGAGGTTTCATCACTGCCAGTGCTCTGTCCAGGCTTATGAACGAAATATTAAAGGATGAAGTACAAACGCAGGCGTACCCCAAACCAACTTGCAACCTGCAAAACATTTTCCCGAATGGCCAGTAATCAATAGCAACGGCTGTGGCTGAAGGTATCATAATGAAAAGTCCTGTCAATACATCAGTCACTGATAAATATACCAACAATAGATTGCTTGTTTGATCTCGAAGGGCCTGGTCCCAGTAAGACGTAAGGATGACAGCAAGATTGCCTATAATACTGATTATTCCGAACACTACAGTAAAAGTTGCGCCGAACATTCTCATTGAAAATTTGCGACGATAGCATTCCACAAAGGTTTCATTGAAGCCATCGTAAAAGACAGTAAGGTTTGTATCCTCAAGATCCATGTCCCTAGAAAAAAAAGAAGACATATACATTAAAATTTGAAGCAACAGGTTTCAATTCAGTGCTTAAAATTTGCTATTTATGTTTTAACACGGTCTTGGTTATAACAAAGTCAAGTCTTATTTTATTAATATCTTCTCAACGAAATCTGTCTTATGTATCTTAATTACATTGCAAGACATTTCAGTGCATTTCCTTTGGGTCAAACTATACTGTTGATGCACTGTATAAGTTTTGCAAATTATAGAAAAAATGTTCTTTGTCTTCTCTGTTGGGTGGTGTTACTGGCTAATGGAAGATGAATAAAATTTATCAAACAATTGAAACGTTCATTACCTTTTAATGCCAGACGTGGAAATTTTCAATAAATAAGAAAAAATATTGTTAGAAAAATGCAGGTACCTGCCTTTTTTATTAAACGAAATGTATTTTTCCCCTTTTCATAAGTTCCTCTTCTGCGAAGTATAGTAAGGATAAAAATAACAATTAAAATCTGCAAGGCCCAAAAACTGCGTTGTTTACTCCAGGGATAGACTATTAGAAGCAGTGATAACAAAATACTAGCCCATAGGGTAAACTCTCCTAATATGTTGCAGCTTTTGATTTTGCCTCATACGCTTTTTAAGAATCAACGCGATTTTTTTACCCATAAAAAATGTAGGCTTTTGAAATTAGTTATGGGACTTTTAGCGTGTTGAATGTAGAATCTTAGTTTTGCGATGTATTTTTAGAAAACCTTAAATTAGTTACCCATATGGGGTAGAATCCTACTATAGGGTACTACCTTTTCTTACACTTTGGAGTTAGAAATATAACAATAAAATAAAATATTTTTTGGGAAAAAAATAGAACCGACTTCAGATTATAAATTGCGCTGAAAAGTGAAAAATAAATTAATTCTTTAAACACCATTGATGTGACTTTTAAACGTAGTTTTAGAAGTGGGTGCAAAATTAGGACAGATAAAATCTATTGTAATCATGAATCAATTACAAATATAAATGGCCCAGAATTAGCAGCAGTTCCAATATGAAGTAGCCCATGGTGTAATGGTAACTAGGCTCATAATTTTGCACCGACTTCTAAAACTATGTTTAAAAGTCACATCGATGTTGTTTAAAGAATTAATTTATTTTTCACTTTTCAGCGCAATTTATAATCTGAAGTCGGTGCTATTTTTTTCCCAAAAACTATTTTATTCTTTTTAGTGTAAATACATACATTTTTTATATAAATACTCTATTTTTAAAAAATCCATATCAAAGGGCAAACCTTCTTTGAATGAATGACACTAAAAACTAATCATTTGTATGAAACATTCCGTTTTGAAGTCGATATTAGCAAACAAACTGATTAGATTTAACTTTTGCCTTAGAGAAGCCTTCAGTCAAAATCTTACTGTAATTGCATTTATTATTATAGCACAATGGCAACAAAAACTTTTTCAATAATGAGTTTTATATTTATTAATAGTTTTCCCAAGAAAAATCAAGTCAAGCCTTTCCGATTAAAATAAAAAATACTTATTTTTCACCCGTAACGTTTTTTCTAAAAAAACAAATGTAGTCAAATGGATGTGCAATATTTGAGTTAGACGGTCCTCCATCTATTAAAGAAAAATTCATCAAAATCGGTTCATTTAGTCAAAAGTTATGGATGAAAAACTAAAAAAATGACCTTACTTCTGCCCATTACTTTTGTTCTATTTATCGAATATGGTCAAACGAAGGTACGGGACCCATGGGAAACCACCCTCGATCGATTAAAAAAAATCGTAGAAATCGGTTCATCCGGTGAAAAGTTATGAGTGGACAAACAACCAAAAAAAAAAAAAAAAAAAAAAAAACGACATACATACAAAATGAATGTATAACCTCCTGCCTTTGTGTAGTCTGTTAATTAGTATTACTGGAGATAGTTAACTAGATAATGTAGTAAGGGGGGAAAAAAACTAAAGTACCATTAACTGGGGTGACTTTTCCCACTGTGGCTACTTTGGCAATTTTTTGCAAAAAAAGCTTTAATATTCGAAAATGCTTGGTACAAGCAGCACGGCGCGTAATGCACTAAATAAACTCTCCTATGTGTAACGTTGTCATCACTGAGGGTTTGGGCGGCATGAGAATTTATTTCATTCCAAACAGCTTATTTTTGAGCTTATTAACTTTGGTTTGTGCAGCCTTCCACAATAAAAGAAAAGTTAAATTAACTAAACAGTTTATTTAGGTCTATAATGAGAATTGACTATAGTTTGTTGTTTTCATCTTACTCGCTTAGTTGCATTTAAAATACCGGGGGGGGGGGGGGGAGCAAAGCAATTTAGCACTTCACCAGAAAAACGGCATGAATTTTCCCGTCTAATTTTGTAGCTGAATTTTTCGTTAAACAACGATTGTTAAAAATCGTAATGCTAATTGCTTCCCGAATATTTTTATATACTAATCACAACTACTTCGCTGTCACGTGTTTAGATATATTCTGCCATGGTACGAACATATAAATTCAAACTGGGTGTACTCTCAGAAACGCATGCTCAAACCTCACGAAACTTTCGTCGTATTTGACGAAATGGATTTGTGAAAAATGCTCCGAGTAAACCTTTCGTCAAATTGGTGAAATTTGTGTAGGAACTTTTTTAAGTCACGTGTTCGCGCGAGGAAAAAATCGTTACAAATGACGAAATTTTCTTGACGATTGAAAAATCGTCAAAAGTGAGAGCTCCATTCTGAGAGTTTGAACGACCCTACAAAAACTATACAGCTTTAATATCAGTAGTCAGGACGTATCCAGGGGGGACCTAGCCTCAAAATAACAGACAAAAGCAAAACTTTACATGGTAGAAATATAATCCAAAGAAAACTGTTCTTAAATTTTTCTTTTACATTATATTTCTCCCTTTTCAAGTGACT
Organism: Octonoba sinensis; assembly: GCA_038502835.1. Lineage (NCBI taxonomy): Eukaryota > Metazoa > Arthropoda > Arachnida > Araneae > Uloboridae > Octonoba > Octonoba sinensis. Next base: position 127,863,090 of record CM076599.1, read on the forward strand.
TTTTGAACATTTTGCTCCCTTCTTAAAGTGCCAGAGTGGCTTGGGTGAACTTTAACCCTCATTTACTCTCTGTCTTGGAACTTTCAAGTATAAATATTGCACCAATTGACTTATCTCTAGGAAAGGGGTCCACGAAGCACAGAAAAGAACGGGTATGGTTCTACGGGACAAAAATGTTTGGGAGCCCATGATTTAAAGTAATGACACTTTAATACTAATAATTTAATATTTCAAAAAAGGGGAAAAAACTATAGTTTATAAGTTTGGTTGTGCAGTAATATGATAGACAAACATTTTTGAATAGTTTCCAATGAACTGAATTAATATTTTCTTTGGTAGAACTGTTAGCTTGTATAAAACTTCCGAAAAGTATTTTTTTAGGAAATAAAGAAATAGAAACTGATTTTCGTACATAAACAGTGCAGTGCTTCAATTAAATTTTAGCTTTTAATAATAATTTATCGATGGAAGACATTTTTGTGGATTTAGAAAGAAAAATGTTTGTTGACAACGTCCAATATGCTGATAATGTCTAATATGCTGACAATGGCCCGTAATGCTTACAAAGTCTAATATAATATAAAGTGAGATATAACTTGCGGTGACTCGTTATTTTTGTTCGAACCAGCGTTTCGTAAGTTTGTTGATTTGCATTAGTGTTTTTATTCTAGACTAAATTGAAAGTAAGTGTTTGTATCTCTAATTTATTCAATAATAATTGCGCAGTATGGAAATTTTTACTTCTCTTTTCTTTACATCAGAAGGAATGAAAAAAAATAAAATGTATGCATAGTATGTGTTACAAATGCATGACATTAACCCTTTACAGGGCCATTTTTCTGCAGTATCGGTATGTTAAAATATTTTTCAGATTTTGTTTTGTTTTGTTTTAAAAAAGAAATTCGTATAGAACAGTAAATAAGATTAGCATTATTTTTTCCAACCCCCGCCCCCTTTGAGGGGGGGATAGTTATAATATTTGAATATTGATGCATGTGGTGGTAAATATATTTCCCAGAGTCTTTGCAAGATTCTGCCAATCGGAAAGGGTAAAATAGCTTACTATAAACATCTATAATTTGATGGGAAGCATACTTCCCACCGCCTTAGAAAGGGTTAAATAATTAACTTAGTGGTCAATCAGTCGCCATGAGGAGAGATCATTGCTAACTGAAATATTTAAACAAAACAAACTGTTGACGTTTGAGGCGGAACTTCAAAGTTCAATGAATAACGGTCGAATTTCGACCGCTGGGAAAACTCTAGTTCATCTATAACCACAATACTACTAAAAGCGTGTCGTTAGAGAATAAACTAAAATAGTGCTTTAGCACAAAGTTTCCTTTAGAATTCTTAAAACTATGCATATTGGTATTACCACACTTAAAACTTTAACGTAACATAATATTAAAATACATGACACTTTTTACAGCAATAAATAAATAACTGAAATAAATGCAATAGCGTTATATTTATTTTAAAGTAATTAAACCCGCATATTACTTACTGAATAAAAGTAGTTATGCTCCAAAACTGAAGGATATAGCGAATATAGCAAGATAAAATGCTTTGCAATTTGATACTAATTCGTAATGCTCTAAAGGAAGATACGATATTTCCACTTGCTTCTTTGAAGAAGAAGAAGAAGATTATCACGAAGATCCGATATGACATGCTTCTTATATTCCGTTATGCCTCGACCAGGCAGATGGTTTTTAAATACATCTTCAGGAAATCGAAGTAATTCCGGGACAGATGTGCAGTTTGATTTTTAAGATATTATTGAGTGAAATATTTATAATTTCCTGTTCTTTTCGCTAAGGTTTTCTTAAATCTTGAATTCTATATTACGAGCCACTGCATTAAGACTCGGAAAGAATAAATAGGAACTTTTCTTTTTAATGTACATTCTTTTTTTATTCCAAGAAAATCGTTAATCCAAATGTTTTTTTCCTTTTCAAAACAATTGGAGTCCACTCCTTAATCGTCCTCGAAAATATCTGACCGCAATACATTGCTTCAATGATGTTTATAAATACCAATTAAGTATCATAAAAATATTTCTAAAACTTTGGCTAAACTTTGTGTACTCGCCTTATTTCCTGTCAACATACTTTTTTTTCATAAATCCAAGTGCATAAAATCTGAAATGTGCTAAATGTGAACTTCTTTGATATATTTTTACCGAAACTGAAGTATGTTACATTTCGATGCATAGGGGGCCGTTCATAAATGACGTCACGCTTTTTTCCCATACATTTTACCCCCTCCCCCCCTTTGTCACGCGTCACGCTATGTTGCATAATGTAGGATGTCACACTTCTTGTTACCCCCTCCCCTCCCCTTGTCACACTTTGTCACAATTTCACGAACCCCCCTCCCTCTCTCGAAGTGTGACATGATTTATGAATGATCCCATAAGGCGGTTCTTAGAAACTATAAAATGGCTTTTGAAACTGCAAGGCTGCCGTTAGAAGTTATGCTGGTATTTATCGTTTATTAAAAACAAAGAGCTGACATGAGAGTAAAAAGGCAACTTACCTCAATAAATGACACTAAATTTGCTCATGGCTCGTATTATTAACAATATTTTATAATGCACTCTAATTTAAAGTATGAATGATAAAATATACGTAATTAACGCTTTCTGTTCTAGTGAAGCCATTTGGCATCCTATTGTTTAGTTCTCCTCTTTTTTCTATAATAGGCCTATCTAAGATTGTACATTCTTCAGAATTTAAAATAGTGATTAAATAAGCAGTCGGCCCATATACCTTTGGTACACAATTTCTCTAGTTTTATTTCCCTCGCTTAGATTTTAATAGTGTTATTGTATTTAGTGGCATAAAATTAAAGAACACTTAAAGTATTGCATGGACACCAAAAATTAGGAAATAATAATTTTAAAAACCATTTAAAGCGAATTATTAACCTGGTTCAAAATGATTATTTCATTTTGGGTAACTTTGAACCACGTCTGGAAAGTGATTTTGAGAAAAATTATTGTAATAAAGATAATATAGTTGTGGAAATTTGATTAAGAAAAAGTAATTTTCTAAATATTTATCTTTTTTTCTTTTAATTTCACAACATTACAGGTTTTTTTATAATTTATGATAGTGCTTAGAACAACTTGAGGAATTTCAACAACTTCGAGGGATTCAACAACTTTAAACCAGCATTGAAAAATAGCTTCCAAGCAGTGTCTTCAGATTGACAGTGTTATTCAATTATCTGCGCATTTCGTTGCGAACTTCTTTCGTAAAATTAACAATAGGAAACTGATTTTATAGCCTAGCCAGCTGAGTGCTGCTTTGGACCTTCATTTTTTCTTCTTGAAGTCAAATATACTGAAAAATATTGTCGCGGAGTCTTTCTTTAGCTGAGTATATAACTTATATATACACACATAGCATATAAATGGCTTTTTTGGTTTATCATCAGCAGATTTAGATTCATCTGCATTTTCACTACTTTCCTGTTCATCACTTTCTTTTGCGGTTTTCTAAAATCATCTTTAGACGCCCCATTCTCACCACAAGACTTTCAGGTCCCAAATATATCACAATCAATATCGGACAAGTCATTAGTTGGTTCTTCAGGGTTGTAAGTATCATCATCATCACTCTGATCGTGGCGACTTTTGGAACCACCATGGGAATCCCTACGTCTGCGAGGTTTAGCTTACCGTACGAAATAGCTTCGAAAGCTGCTTCAAAATTGAGTGGAGACACAGCTTGCAAAACGCAAGCCACCCGCGCTCGTGTTCCTATTTCTAGCCCCGAGAATACTCCTAGCTACTAATTACCTGTATGTGTTTCCTAGGATACCGCATCATTGTTAATAATATGTGTTCAGGATGCGCAAATGCATTATTGTAGAATACTTTGTTAATAATTTTCTTAACATTGTCTGGGAACAGCCTTACAACGGAAAACATTTTCCAGAAATATTGGGCGCTATACTGGCGATTCGATTTCATTTTTGTTTCAAGCCACATTGTAGCATAAACCAGCATTAAATAATTTACGAGTATTATAAAATTATGTGACGGACTTGGAGTGCCAATGTATAATCGCAACAAACGGCTTCCGGTGGTCTATCTTGCGTGACTAAGTTGCCTGGGTTTTTTCAGTCGTCATTATCATCAACGCCGACTTTCAATTCTTCGTGGCATTGTAGTAACTCTCAATATATTTTCTGATATTGTTATTTTACTCGGCACTTCATAGAACCTTTATTTCAACTGTTGTTAGCTGTTGGATATAGTATATATTATGCATATAATTCTGCATTATAATTTATATTAAAGTGGTTTGTTTTCGAATATTATGACATTTTGGTTTAAATGCAAAGCCTCAAAGTACACTGAAAAAATTCTAAAATTATGTATTTTTCTTAGTCAATATTAAACACAGCTTTTAGTCGTTGATACATTTTGATATTAAAACAAAAAGTTTTTCCACTGCACTCTATTGTTCAGTGTACCTTTAGAGAAAAGATCGGTCAATGATACGTTTTCTTAAAATATGTATTGCTTAGGAATTAATTATCTATGACAATTATTCTGCGTAAAATAAGAATTTCACTTAGGATTAAGGGGCCATACATGTAAAAATATCAATTTTTCTTCATAAATAGTTAAAATAACATCTCAAAAATATATCTGTACATTTTTAGAATGAAATTCGCATTATTTATCGATCAAAAACAAAACTCGTTAAAGTGTTCTACCTCAACTCGGCGCTTCAGTTCAGTATACTTCTGGAATTCATCCTGTGCGGAGTGATTTAGTGAGTGGAAAAAAAAAAAAAAAAAAAAGAAATGCAGTCTTATCTTAAAACTGAAAAAAGTGAATCAGTTCGTGCTGCGAGATCACCAAAAAGACACTATAATCATACAGTTTTTGTGTGTCAAAGCTTTAAACGCGTTTTCTTCAAAACTACTTTTTTTTAAATTGGCGAGCTCTTCGGAAGGGAGTGAGATCGGGGAAAAAAGGCGGTTTTTCGACTCGAGCACCGTTGGCGTATTGCGAGCTCTTCGGAATCGGGAAAAAATAACTCATTTTCGGGTTTTTATCTCACCACCTCTTGAGGCCGTGAGATGGTGAGAACTTTCGTCAGTGCATGCAAGATGGCCGCCATGTTTCCACAGTTTTTGTATTTGGTGACTGCGATTAATATAAATGTACGATATCAAAATAAGTGGAATTTCGTGTTAAGGAGTTAAAAAAATCATAAAGCACACTAAACTCCCCAAAGATTGAGTTAATGACCAGTAACTTCATCAGTTAATACCCGATTTGTCAATAGAAGAAGGGTGATCTACACTTTCATATTTTCTGTTAAAGCTTACTTTCCGCAAAGTACAAGGGAAAAAATTGTTTAAAAATAAAAAAAGGATTAACGAAAGCTTAATATCTTGTGGGAAAAATATCCAACAACAAAAATGGTTTAATTGGTTAAATTTCTGTACATAAAGGAGCTTGTTTGTGTCTTCGTATGTTTGTTTATACGTTCGCTATACAAAGCCAAACTAATTGATAAATTGGAGCCACATTTGGCACAAAGTTCAATCAGCCTCAAAGAAAGGTAATGTACATAGTTCCGTTCGAAAATTCGAACTAATTTTGTTCCTAATCAAATTTTGAATAAACTGAGCGTGCTGTAAAAAGGGGTTTATTTTTAACAAATTATTATTAGTCGTGCTCTGGCTGGTGTAGTGGATACCGCGTTACCTTCAAATGCTAGAGGTCGCTGGTTCGAATTACGTTTTGATTATTTTCGCTCTTTTTTTTTTGATAAAACTGTTGAAAAATTATTTATATATATATTTTTTACTATTTTTTAATGTATTAAAATAAATATTTTGTTTTTGCATTTTAATTTTTATTATTCAAATTAAAGAATGCTCCTAGTTAATCCCAACTTCAGAAAATATTATTTAACACAATTTCATTGATTTTTTTAAAATTTAAAGTGGCTTTAATTAGCACAAAAAAGAAATTGTTGCAAAAGGATATTTCTTTTGATATAAAGATTTAATTGAGATGTAAATAACTAAGAGTACAGTCATTCAGGGTAACTTTGAATCACTTCACATTTTTTAGAATATTTGACTTCAAATGAAAATGTTGAACACACTCAGTGCCACTCTCCTGAAAAGTTATAAAATCATTCTTCTCTTTATTTGAATAAAAAATTGAGCAGAACTGTTCACAGCTATTTATATTATTAAATAGTTCTAAAGTTACAGCTTGGAAGCTATTTTGGAATGCTGCTTTAAAGTTGCTGAAAACTTATTATTCTTTTAAAGTAACATTACACTAATTTACCAAGCATTTTATCTTCTAAATATAGGAATTTTTTTGTATTTGTGTGATTATTTATTCAGTAATATTTAGTAAAATGTCAAGCAATTAAGACCCATTGCAATTTCATTCCATTTTCAGGGTAACTTTGAGCCTGCTCAAAGTTAGCCTTAGATTTGTTGTTTACTGATCATAGATATATTTTATATACAAACTAAAATTTTATTTCTATTTTTTAAGCATGTAACTAAGGTTTGGATATCATACCATTAGAATATATATAATATGTATTATCTAGTTGGATTATAAAAACATATAATTAAATTGTAAAGAAGCATATACATAACCAGACATTGTATTTAATTTAAAAAATAGGATTTATGATACTCAGGTGTACACTGAGAACATTTGAAAGGTTGCTGTCATTATGTAGTGTGCATATGGCATATGGATAGAATTCAGTGATAATCAGAATAAATGTAAGAATAGAATAGAATCTAATTCTTTTCAAGATGCTTACTTTAGTTTCCAAAGTTATTGCTTTTTGTTTTGTTTTTTGTTTTGAATAATTTTTACTTACAAATTAATATCATTAAATTGCTGATTAGAATGTATATGAATAAAAATTTTCAAGTGATAGTTTTAAAAATATGTGAGCATTGATTATGACCGGTATTATTTTTTTCAATGTATCATTTGTTAGTTCTGATGGAAACCAATGATGGTTTGTGGTAGACAACAAAACAGTCTGCAGAAGATATTACTCCAGATAGTAATAGAAGGGTTTTCATGATCCTCAACTCTCTGTTAAATGCAAAAGTACTTGACTATAAGTGTCAGATTTGTGATTCTTTTAAATGGTTTGTTTTAATTAATATACTTGTGTAAAAATGAGTGCATTATTTACTTAAATGATTGAAAATTGTTTTCGGCATCTCATTCTTTCCATAAATAAATAATAAATGAGGCTTTTAGTCCTAAATATTGAGGTTCTCCTTCTTCTACCCTTTTTGCATGTAATGTTCCATGGAATATGATAAATTATAGAAACCATTTTACATGGTTTTTACAATTATTATTTCTTAGTTTTTAATAACTACACAATACTTTAGGAGTTTTTCTTTAATTGTATGCCAACATTAACATTATTGAAATATTTGTGAGACAGTTAAAAATAGAGAGATTGTGGTGCAATTTACCCTGATTGACTGTATTTCACATAATTCTAATTATTTTGCATTATTGTTGCTATTATTGTTTTTACTTTTATTTTACGGTTTAATCGTTGGCAAGAACATTTTCTGGTGAAATCAAGCGTTGTAAATTTAATACTTTGTATAAAACTTTTGAAATGCATTGCATATAAACTGTTCTTACTTTATTATCATTTTTCTTATACATAGCTACGAAATTTATTGTTAGCAACACATTAAAAAAATAATGGGAAGAAGAAGAAAGAAAGGAAAAGAAAGGAAGAAAAAAAACTCCTACAATCAAAAACCGCAAGATATTAATAAAATTTCTAAGGAAATAAATAAATTTAAAAAATAAATAATAATAATAATATAAAATAAAGAGAAATAAATATTAATAATAAAAGAGAGGCTCTTAAAAACAGTTTTTCCTGCAATCAAAAACCGCACGAAAATTAACAAAATTTCAAAGTGAATAAATAATTGTTAAAAATAAATAATAATAATACAAAATAAAAATTAATAAATAGTAATAATCAAAGAGCGGCTCTTAAAAACTGATTTGAGTCTAGTTTCAAAGCGTCAAGCTGCAATCCCTGATTGGTGCAGGTCATTCCACGCCTGTCAAACTACGTCATATCTTCTTCCCGAAAGACCACTCCCATCTCACTTTCCGATCCTTTCTCACTTTGCTTGCCGACAAGCTCGCAATACGCCAACTGACGTCTTTCGAGATGAGAAAGGTGAGATTTCAAGTTTCCCGAATCCGAAGTCGAAGAGCTCGCAATAGGGCCCCTGATAACTCAAAAAGTTCTTGACCGATTCTTTTGAAATTTGGCACACGTATTCTGTAACCTCAAAAATGCCAAACATTTTTTTCAAAAATTACCGGTTTTTTACCCAAAAAACCATTGAGAAAAGGGTAAAAAATCGAACTTTTTGTTCTAAGGCGTGCCAATTTACGATTTTTTTTTTATTGGTTCAACTAGACTAGGGGTCTTCAACCTTTTACGTTGGAAGGCCACATCCATTAGCTCGAGAAGATCGGCGGGGCACACCATAGGCAATTTTCAACTAAAAATAATTCACACAAAAATAATTTCACACAAAATTTCCCAAAATATTATACACCACGAATTGAAAAAACAACAACTATTAGGCGTCTCTCCCACAGCCCTTTATCTAGGAGGGGTGGGGATTGCCCCCACCCCTCCATCCAATTATTGTTTATACTTCATAAACTTTTTACGCGCAGGTCATTTTTGAGTTTCCCTAAACTGGATAGATAAAATTCTGACAGTGGGAGAGGGTCCAGGGGATTCTCCCCTGGGAAAATTTTAAAAACTACATGCAAACTGGTGCATTTTGAGGCCTTTGGAGACACATTGGGAATTGCAAAAATATTTGGAAAAAGCAGAGCAAACGAAAACTTTTTCAAATTTAAATGCTCTTATTGATAAAGATGCTCATAGAAATGCAGAACAATGTAAGCATTTTTTCCCAGGGGCAGGCCCCCCTCTCCTCTTCTTACTAACGCCCATATCGAAGAGCCACGTGACTGCCTTTTGAAATGACAGTTACAGGCCTCGCCTCTTTGCAAAAGGATGCTTTGAAAATTTGTAAAGGAAAACCTGTTGTACTGTTTGATCATGGCATGAATTTGATTGCCCTATTGCAAGGGGAAATAACTTTGCTTTTTTTAATTTAAATTTTTAAATTTTCACATTGCAAAATTTGACACACCCCAAAACTGCCTTCTAAAGATCCTTGTGCCTACCATAGGAGCCGGCCCACTGATCAACGACGCAAAATGAGTCACTTTCAAGTTTCGTTTTCGGATCAATTGTTGCACTGATAGTCGCTCCATAAATAAGATAAAATATTTGTGTACCAGCTAAAAGTATAAAAAGACATAGGATCAAATGTGTCTGTTCATTTTGCCAAAAAGATATGAATGACTTAAAACAGTTAGAACTGCTCTTCTTCTATTTGCTCGAAATATTGCACTTCATGTGTCAGTAGGTTTTTACTCTGAAGCTGACGAAAAAGATTTCAAAGATCGAGAATATCATTTATGGTTCAATTTATGGCAATTGTACCTAAAATTCTCATCAAAATGTGGTCAAGTGTCATTTTAAGAATTCCCATCAGGATAACGCGCGACAATATTCTCTCTAAAAATCCTCATTAGATTTAAAGAAACAGTCCCTAAAAGTCCCAATTACAGTAAAAAGACAATTCTTGAAAATTACAGTTAAAATAAGCACTACATCCCCTAAGAATCCTCATTAAAATAACTACAACCGCCCCCCCCCCCAAAAAAAAAGCGCATTGTAACAAAAACATTATGCCATTCAAATTTTTCATTAATCTTATTTGTAGTTCTTAAAAATTAGCATTAGATTAAAGAAAACAGACCCTTAGATATCCCAATTATGGTAAGGAAGACAATTCTTGAAACATCCCAATTAAATAGGTTCAAACCTCCCTAAAAACCTTCATTGAAACATGGACAACCGTGTCCAAAAATGTCTATTAGAACAAGACCATCAAGCCCTTAAAATTCCCGTTAATCTAAATACAGTAGTTCTTAAATACAGTCGGCACTACCTCTTGAAATCTCCATACCAATAAGGGTAGCCTTTCTTTAAATACCCCCAGTGGAACATAGTCAACAGTATCTAGAAATCTTTATTGGAATTTGAACAACATTTTATAGAACTTCAGAACATTGTTCTGTTGCACAGATGAATTTACTGCTAAATTTTACATTATTTGGCAAGTTTTTCCCCTCCACACCAATTACTGCGGAAGTAAAAAAAAATGAATAAGTTGCGTTACCTTTTTCTGAGTTTCTTTGTACGCTATCAATAAATTCGAAGAACTAGATCCTCTCATTTACCGTGAAAACTATAACTGTACATTTGACTTCTGTTATTTCAAAGACACAAGTTTCTCTGACAAAACTAACAGAGCTTTTTAACTGTTTTTAATTCAGGATTTCTTAATGGCCTCTTAATTTTTATGTCCTAATGTGCCGTTAAAATTTTAAAATAAGCATTTGGGCTCATTAATTTTTTTATTAAATATTCCACTACTCTCAAAACAAAAGTTGAAGTTCCGTTGTTCATGTCCTCGTGCTATTATTTGAAGGATTACTTTCAGTAGCCATGTGATTTGGAATCAGGTAGATGCTCCTTCGACATGAAGTTTATGTATGCCATCTATTAAAAAATTATTCTCATTTACTCTATGTGTAAGTTGATATGTTTTTCGTAATCTAAGGAAAAAGTTTCAATTTCTTTTATGTTATGTTATGGAATTAAAAATAGCTCAGCAGTTCATACTGCAATAAAGTACACGATAATCGTACGAGCATCCGAATACATTAGAGTAATAGTTACCAATGCTTAACTTTTTTTTTTGATTATTGTATCGCGTTATTATTATTATTTTTTTTTTTGTGTCTACACTTTAAAGTATATAATCACCTAATTTCATTGCTTATTCGTCATAAATTATTTGTAAAAGATCATTTGCATTCGTTTGTTAGCGTATTCTACTTTTCATGTAGGAAATGAAGCAACTGCTGTGAATATATAAACACATTGATAAATAAATAGCGAAACTTCTTTTAGGTACTTTTTATTTTGCCATTTATGAATAAGTTATTAAGAAAGCTTTACAAAAGCAACAATAGTTCATGCTACACACTGAACCATAGCAAGAATATGGCGAAGAAAAAATTACTGTGCACGGAACCCAGATATCCACTGATTGTTGTTTACATTCAGTGCTCTTTGCTTTTACACATGATTCGATATTTGATAATTGCTTTTTATGAGTTACATAATTTCAGTGAGCGCAATGGAAGTAAAAGATGAGTATTTTCTTATTTTATGGTTTATCTTTGGTGAGAGAAAATTGCGACAGACGACACAAATTTCAACTACAATAACATTAAAGTACATATTACAGTAGCTACAAAATTACTACAAAAGGATTTGTGGCCTTTTTTTTCCTGGAACAATTTTCTATTTCAGAAAATTTATATGATAACACAGATTGAGTTTGACATTTATTAAAAGTTATCTCTTCTACATTAGTTTGAAAAAAAAATACGTACGAATTGATAGCGTAAGTACCTTGAGAAATTAACATAATTTTTTTTACGTGATTTAAGTTGGTTGAACGACATTGACTTTTTCTGCGTTTTCGTTCAACATCTATATAAGTTGAAATGAGGCAGGAACTACTGAATAGAATCCAACCACATAATAGAAATGCATTAGTGGCACTTTTTAATTTTTTCGTGCATAAAAAATATATAAGCAAACAAATAAAATCATTAAGTAATAAAAATAAATAGGTAAATAAATAAATAATCACAAACTCTATGTTCAAAGTTCCCTTACTGATGATACGAAAAACTGCCGGCAGAGGAGAATGTTCATAAACACCTGTAACTTTTCAACAAGAATACTTGCAAGTTTCGGCGTGGGTATCCTCTTTTCTACCCTATATAAGGAAGTTTGATATGCGATCCAATCTACAATTATAATTTATCCATTATTATTTTTCATTCAATGAAATACAAACTTTCATTTAAACTCAGTAATTCAAAATATAAAATTCAACTATTATTTTATTCCTTATCTTTTATCAACAGTGAAACTTAGGTACCATATTAGTAATATTATTATGAAATAACAAAACAAAAGTTTCGTAATATACGGAGATGCATTAGCGCAATTTAAAATGTTTCACACATTTTCTAATGAATTAATTTTTACTTGGGAGGTGCAGTGAAAAAAGGCTCTGCAATGAAACCCCATTTTCAAATTAGCATTTTTTTTTCTTTGGTTCAAAATATGTCATAAAGAAACAACCAGTTTATCTAATGTCTCTTTACAACTGAGCAAATTTCAGGTGTGGAAACACATCACGTTCCAATTTAACAAAATGCTCTTGGACACTCACTTAATCTAGGCTTTTTCACTTTATTGAACAATAGTTATACAATAAGTAAAGATTGAATGTCTCAATACATGCACAAAAATGCTAGTATAAAATAACACAAATTTTAAAATAAACATCATTTTCAAACTAGACTACAAAAGGAAGAAATAGTTTTTTCATGTCCCAGTTGTTTGATTGTGCGATACTCTTGTAATACAGAACAAAGGATGTCTACTTGCAGTGTTTCACTGAGAATGTATAATGAATTACATTGCTGTCAAAATGAAACAAGAAAAACGAAAAAAATAACAAATTTTAGCACAAGAACAATGTTAAAACACTTGTAATTTACTCGTAAAACTTTAGCGTTAATGTGGGGAAAAGCAGCCAGATTAAAGTAAATTGCTGTGTGCAAGGAACAATATAAAAACTCCATTTTGAAAAAAAAAATATCTAGATTTTGGTACAATTATCTTAAAGGAGAAAAGAAAATAATTAAACAAATTGCTGTATAGTTCATATATACAGGCTGCGTGTAATCATTTAGCACCAAATGTTTTCAGTCGCATGTTAGATTGTTTCTATAAACAGATACTTTACTAGGCACATAGCAATAACAACTATATGAAAATAATTTAAACAGAAATATTATTTTGTGATGATGGGAATTCTTTTATACAGTGTACAGCAAACACATAAATTAATAGATAATGCAATGTACACAATTATACATAAATACTATAACATGGTGTTATACAAGGGCAACGTTTATACACAACCTACAGAAATAAAATTTAACGTATCTATAACACTAACATTTAATATATATATATATATATGTGACAATCACCTTCATCTGTCTATAACCATCACATTTGACATAACTATAACAATCACATTTAATCTATCTAACAAGAACCCGACCGAAATACCGAATATCCAATTAACGGGTAATTTCAATCGAAAGATTGGTGTTTTAATTAGAAGAAAATTTATTAGAGGCAGTTTTGCATTATAGATACTTATTTAATGTTCCACATTAAAAAAAAAAAAAAAAGCCGCACTCTCAGAAACGCATGCTCAAGTCTCACGAAACTTTCGTCGTATTTGACGAAACGGCTTCGTGAAAAATGCTCAGAGTTTTTGCTCAGAGAAAACTTTCGTCAAATTGGCGAAACTTGTGTAATAACTTTTTAAAGTCACGTGATGGCGCGAGGAAAGAATCGTTGTAAATGACGAAATTTTCTTGACGATTGAAGAATCGTCAAAAGTGAGAGCTCTATTTCTGAGAGCGCGACTAACCTCAGTTTTAATGATCTTCTCCAATCTCGGTTACGCCGACATTAGCGAAATGCTACACACGTACTGTGCGCCGAGAAAATGCAAGCTTTTTTTTTTTTCAAGCCGTAATCCTGCGAAAAGTTTAAAATTAAAAGTATTAAAAAATTAAAAAGTAAAATCGGTTTATATCTTCTGGTCAAGATGGTGCTCTAAAGTTAGCTTTCATTTGGAAAAAATCACCTTTCAACGATATGTTTTAATGTTTAAAAATTAATCTCTTTCCGAATGTAAATGCTAAAACTCCTACGCGTAAGAAACAGAAAGAAATGTTTAAATATAATTTGAATCCATTAATATCTTTCAGTGGCGCATTGCCTCCAATTTAATGAAATTTTGAAGAAAAACAATTATAATAGTAATAATAATAATAATAAAGCAAACCACAATTTAAGTTGGGAGAACAAAGAAATACTAACAACTTTCCTGTTTTTTTCTTCATCGAAAACAAGTTTGAATGTTTAAAAACTATTTATTTTAGATCATTAGTAATATTTATAAAGATGTTTTCTTCTTCGGATTTTTCCAAATTTTGGAAAACTTTGGAGCACATGCGTGACCGCAAAATATCAAACAATTTTAAGGTACATTTTTACCCCTTTTTAATCTCCTCTATACTGACTTTTTCCGTGGTATTACGACTTGTCCAGAATATTCTGAGATGTTTCAGCTAATCCTATAGTGTAACCCTGTATGTGCTCTGTACATTGATATATACTCCAAGGAGATCGGTGAGAGCATTTTAAAGTTATTAAGATGTGCATACAGAACTTTTATACACAGTCCTTCTTTTCCAGATCAGAACAAATGAGTCGTCTAGATTCAAAACCAGATACATCCGCTTTTTTCAATTTCAACTTTTTTACACTTTTTAATAGATTAAAGTAATCTTCATATGGTGTTAATTTTTTAAGTTTCTAAAGCAGCTACATCATGCTAAAAAGTGCGTTTGAAATGTGCCGCTTAGTTACGAAACCAGATCCCGCCCATCGACTGTGCTTGTCAGTTCTTCTTTTCTTCTCTCCAAAAATCTTCCAAATAAAAATTGTTTTTGCGTTAAAAATTTCAGCTAATTAAAAGTCTATCTCAATGATCTTAGCTACAAACTCGAATTTCTTAGATATTAGTTGTTTTGCCCACAGTGAAAAATTTCATTTTTTGGATGTAGCTGGTTTTGAAACTAGACGACTCAAATATACTATTACTTATACAAGTCTTCCTTTATTTGCTACAATAGGTCTTCTTCCTTGCACACATGTTTTTCTTTGGAGCTCTTGCTCATAACGTTTCTACCAATCAGTCTTAATCCTCAGTTAATGAAGAAAAACTGAAAAAGTAGTGAGCGGGGAATTGGCACTTTGAATTCACTTCAAAGGAAGGTGTAACAATTTGTCGATTGATCAGACTTTGAGAACGTAGGAATGCAAAACAATGTAGGGAAAGAAAGTACAGATAGTCCGCTTCTTATTCAAGCTCTGAGAACTTTGGAAAAAAGGCTTCAGATACCACATGAAGTATCTGTTGAGGGGTTGGGATGAGTAAATTGTTGGTAGTTAATTGAAAATAATCCACTGACTTTTTAGTTATACTTGTCATACTTTCTTACAAAGCGAGTTTGAGAAGTGAAGAGAGGAGAATTTGTAAATTTCGCATTTTAAATAACTTTTCATCTGGGGAATATGTAAATTAATGCTAACTTCTTCTAACTTACTATCAGCTCTACTTTTACAAAAATAATATTTTGGGAAAGGGTTTGCTTAATGACGGCTTTTTACTTGAATTATAAGCTGACGTTTCTGCTATGAACATTATGTAATTTTGAAACCGAAACGCGTGTTTTCTATTTGCTTCAGAGACTTCACACTAACAGTTTTTATGATAGTTGGTACTGGCTGCTGTTACGAATTTCCAATTAGTACCGTGTATTCCTTCAAATACATAGCTTTTTTTGCAGCACTCAGTTTAGTATACATTTTCCAAATCAACTTCTATGCGCAAAGATAATTGAAATGAAATAATATTTTTAGGCAAATAAGATTAAAAAATATAAATTTTTGAACTCCAAGATGCTCTGACATTTTTCATATTCTCTAAATGTCGTGCCAAGCTAAATCGTTCATTTCTACATTCTTGTACTTGGAGTTCCATGGCTCTCTCTCTCATCTGTATGTATGTACACAAATTTACAAACATTACAAGATCAAACAACGACTACATTAAATGTGAAATATTAAGAAGTGTTGGTGAAGCCGTCATATAAATTAGAAGCATTCTAATAAAGCTTTAATATTAAAAAACATATACAATACGGAAATGTAAACAAAGCGGGTTCTATGTGCCTCTAGAACAAATTTACCTAGGAGATGTTGAAAATGTTGTCTTGCAATAACTATCCTGCAGTTTTGTAACTCCGAAATCGCAGTAAGTTGGTAATAATGTTTATAAAAATATATTATCGGAAACCATCACTAGAGGTTGCTTATTTTTAAAATAAAAATTAAAAATAAACAAACAAATATATAAATATTCAACCTAAATCGTGATAACAAAAAAAAAAAACAAAACTATTATCGCTGCATTTTTATTTAGATAATGACATCATTTAAACGCTATAAATGATGTACCCATTCGAAAATTTTATTTTACTGCGGTTTCATTATCTACTACATTTCCCCATTAATTTACAACTGACATTTTCATTCATTTAATGTGCTGCTCCTTATGGGACTGATTCCATTTCAGCTTTAGTTCCTCTAAATTAAAAAAAATAAGACATGAAAGCTAGGTGTATTGCGACTATATTTCGGGGGGAGGGAGGGGGGTGAATGGAATTACTACCTTAAATGTAACACCGGAGAATGAATAGTGCAACCGAACTACATTTCCTTATACACCTATGAGTTTTTTTAAAGTGTTTGTTGAATTTTTTTGCGCATTCCTGTCTTTTCGTTTCCTGCGACATTTCTATAAGAAATGTAGCCTCCTTCTAAGTTTCTATTTTCTTTCATTTTACTTTCTAAGTACTTTTACGAGAAAGCGGTTTAAAAAGATATTGTATGAGTAAGAAAAATCAAGTAGTGTGTCCAATAACGGCATTTTTCTACTAAAAAAATTATATACAGGAAGGACAAAATATTTACTTTAGGAAATGGGGGACAGTGGAAAGTTGTTACCACTGGATTCTTTAATCGCTTCGGATGTCCAGTGGTTTTCCTGATATATAACTTGAATTTATTCACGAAGAAGATATACTTTGGCACTTTACATCTACTTCATATTATTCATTGAGTTTGCAAATATTTCTATAGTCTAAATGAATTCTAACTCATGCGCTCTGTGAGTCATTATTCGAATAAATTACGCAAGAGGTGCTCGGACTTAGTTTGCAGAGGCTACAGAGATTAAATAATAATAAAAAGTTAGTAAATATTTTGATTTAAACATTGTTAAATTGCTTGAGTTAACCAACTTCATTTCGCGTAATTTGATTGAAATTTACAATAGTAGCAAGCGATGTCACTTAAAAGTTAAAAAAAAAAAAAAAAAAAAAAAAACCTTCATTTTAAGAGGAATTACACATGACCATTTCGTTGGGAAATTCAAGGGAGATACTGACGCAGTTGACATTGAAAGTGCGTCTTTGAATGAGAATGTTATTATAATTAATTTAAATGTCCCTTTTTTATAAGTAGTTTTGGGAAAAAAATCATAAACATTATTGCGATAAAAGAAGATTATTACAAGGATAAAAATTCCGTTCCTTTTACTCTTTTAAAAGAAAATTCCCCTAAACAGCACATGGTTTTCAATCCTTCGCTAACTTTAAAATTTGATTACAGTAAACTCTCGATTATTCGCGGGCTGATTATCCGCTTTGCGGATTGTCCGCGCAATCGTTTTCACTTTTTTTTTTTTCAGCAATAATTTACTGAATGTACAAAAATGCATCCATTATAAATTAACAGGTGCAAAATCTATTTTTAGAGATTCCTGTGACATCAAGCCTTCCAAGGTCACCGACACCTGACTAGTAATGTTAATAATAACTACTAATAAAATACTTAGAGGAAAAGGATGATGCCTCCCTTTGATACAAAGTGTTATTGAAAAAACTTCAGTCACAAATTAAGATAAAGAGTTTTAAAATGAAAAAGCAAAACCTAACAGACTTTTTCTAAGAATTTAAAGCATTTACTAGTACTATATTGTGCTTATTAAAAAAATTAGAGAATATTATTAATAAAATATATGAGAATTAAATATATGAGAGAAGGAGTGTGTATTATTTTAATTTTTTAGCATTTAAATACATTTTTACATACACTGTTATTGTTTTTAAATATAGTTTACATGATGTGTGAGTGTTATGGATTTTTTTTAGCTTTTGTATACACTGGTATCGTTTTTCGCCCATTTTGCGGATTATCAGCGAAGTTCGCTTATCCGGCGGTTACCTTGCCACCCTATTCTGCGGATAATCGGGAGTTTACTGTATTACATTGTACCGAAACATTTCTTTACATAATAGCTGCAGACAGATTTTAACATTAAAAATAGCCAAAAAAAAAAAAAAAAAAAACGTAAACACACACTTCTTTTCTTATTGTCTGCAAAAGATTAAGCTACAATCACTTAAGCAAAATTGCATACTTAAAGAGATTTCGTGTTTAAAACATTTCGGTGAACCACTTTAACTTGCATCGTGAGTTTTTCTACATATCCACTTTAAGGAGCAGTTATTAAATGCATTGCAAAGATTCGCCATTAAGCTAAATCAGTAGATGATATTAATACCAAGATTAGAAGCTGTACGGAACAAATCATCAAGAGATCATAAATCTTTTTTTTTCAAAGTCAGGACGCTGACTGAGTTATAATGACGGGAACTTAATACCATGCACATTTCAGACAAAAGCATAAGTATTGAGACAATCGCATTGACTCACTACTCTATCATAATATTTGAATCTGAACTGAAGCAGAATGAAGAATGCAAAAAGTGAAATGTGCAAATTTCACATTCGCTTTCATCATCAAAGAGCAAACGAAACTTAGTGTAAAAAATAATGACATATAATGACTTTTTGATCATTGCATTCTAAGTTAGTTTGCATATATTTTAGTCGCAGTTGACAATCATTTTTCACCACAATAAATATATTAACAGTTTAATTCCACACAAAAAGTTTCTGATATAAAATTCTAGGAAGCTTTTTATACGCAGATCTGTAATCTTTTCTGAGAATTCCATAAATAAATGGATTTATCGCAGACGATATGAAAAGTAAACAACCGAAAAGATATCTAAGGCTTGGAGGAGCAACTAAGCCAAAAAGGGATCTCATGTGCTTTGAAAATATGTAAGGAGAATAGGAAAGGAAGTAAAATGTTACTACGATAATCAGACTGGCTATCGTTTTATTCATGTTTGACTCTCCTGGAGCTTTCTGAGCTGCTGCAGAATTTCTACGCCGAACAAAGAGCGTTTTCGCCTTTGATTTAAAAGCGGTGAAAATTATTAATGCGTTGCAGACGATCATGCACAGTGCTGGAATGTAGTGGCAATTGATACAACCGTGCGATGCCATGAAGCGGACTTCATAAAGGTTCCAGTCATAGGCGCATGCTCCTTCACCGTAGTCATAAACAGACCAATCAAGAGCCATAGTTGGTACGAAAATCGATATACCCATGAGGATCAGAAATATACCAAGTGAAACTATTCTTTTTTTATTCATTATGTTGGGGTACTGCAGAGGTTTCATCACTGCCAGTGCTCTGTCTAGGCTTATGAACGAAATATTAAAGGATGAATTACAAACGCAGGTGTACCCCAAGCCAACTTGAAACCTGCAAAATATTTCCCCGAATGGCCAGTAATCAATAGCAACTGCTATGGCTGAAGGCATCATTATGAAAAGTCCTGTCAATACATCAGTCACTGCTAAATATACTAGCAACAGATTGCTTGTTTGATCTCGAAGGGCCTGGTCAAAGTAAGAAGTAAGGATGACAGCAAGATTGCCTATAATACTGATTATTCCGAACACGACAGTGAAAGTTGCGCCTAACATTCTCATTGAAAATTTGCGACGATAGCAATCTACACAGGTTTCATTGAAACCATCGTAAAAGACAGTAAGGTTTGCATCCTCAAAATCCATCTCCCTAGAAAAGAAGAAGACACAAGCATTAAAATTTGAAGCAACACGTTTCAATTCAGAGCTTAATTTTTGCTGTTAATGTTTTAACGCAGTTTCATAATAAAGTCTCATCTTAATTATATCTTCTCAATGAAATCCGTTTTATGTATCTTAATTACAATTAAAGACGTTTCAATGCATTTCCATTGGATCAAACTAACATAAATGCTGTTGATGAATTCTATAAGTTTTACAAAATAAAGAAAAAATACTGTTCTAGTCTTAATATTTTTAATGTCTAGAGGTTTCGTAGTAATATTAGAAATAGTTGAAACTTTTATTGAAACTTTTGATTTTTTTTTCTTTTATGTTCTTTGTCTTCTGCGTTGGGTGCTGTCACTGCCTAATGGGAGATGAATAAAATCTCTTTAATTTTATTTAATGTACATATATTTGTTCAATGCAAGCAATTAAAACGTTTATTAGATTATCTTTTAATGCTTCTTCTTTCTAATGGGGCAGCGTATGGTCATTAACCTTTGCAGACCTAGTGCGTCCCCCGGTAATCGGCATCCATTTTTTCAAGTAGCACCACTGTTGGTGGATGCCATTGCCACTGAGAATTTGGACGTTCAGTTTCCCCTAGATGGCGGAAATTAAGTTCTCATTTGATGCGACTTGCACTAGGCATTTAATTTAGCCGAGAGTATCCAAGCCAAACGGATACTCAAGGGATCTTTAACATGCCGCACAATCATGCAACATGGGCGCAAACGATTTTCTGCGTCTTGAAAATCCACCGATTTGGGCCAGGTCCGAACCTGCGATCTTGGGCGTACGAGACTTGCGCCTTACCACTACGCCACCCTGTCGACTACCTTTTAATGCTAGACGTGGTTATTTGTAATACATAACAAATAATATTGTTAATAAAATAGAGATATTTGCCTTTATCATTAAACAAAATATATTTTCCCCTTTTCATAAGTTCCTGTTCTGCGATTTAGTTGCGTAATTTGGTTCAGTATATTGAAGATAAAAACATAGAGTTAAAATCTGCAAGCCTCAAAAACTGCGCTATTTATTCCAGAATCAGGGATAAAAAAATACTAGCACAATAGGGTAAAGTCTCCTAATATGTGGCAGATTTTGATTTTGCCTCCCACACCTTTAAGTATAAAATGCCATTTTTTCACCCATAACAAAATGTAGGCTTTTAAGATTAGCTATGGGACTTTAAGCATGTTGAATGTAGAATTTTTGTTTTGCGATGCATTTTTAGGAAACCTTTAAATAATTCCCAATATGGGGTTGGCTCCTATTGTGGGGCACTACCTTTTCTTACAATTTGCAGTTAGCAATATAACAATCAAATCAGTATTACTGGAGATAGCTTATCACAGCTTCCATAGCTCATTAAAAGAAGATACCTCCTATCTAAGTTATCTATACATAAATAGGCAAAGACAAAACAGTTATGTGCCATTTTCTCCTCTGTTTGTCAACCGATTTTCTTATTTATTTTTATTTAGTAGCTACTGATGAGTTTTCGTGTTCCCAACAGAAACATTTTGGAAATTGTTAATTTTTTTCTCTCCTACTTTCGACTCAAATTCGAAGCCTTTTAAAAGAAAGTTTACATTGTCACACTTTCGCACTACTCTTTACATCTACAATCTAAAATAAGTGTGCTATACTCAATACATTTTTTGCTATTTATAGTTCAAAAAAGAAGAAATGTCAAGAACAAAATAAAAGGGAAAATGTAGTCTATTAAGTGAATGTCCAAGCAAAACAGTACTGATCTTGAGGTGTCAGTTAATCTATTTCCGAAATATATATGTATAAGTCAGTCATACTGTTTGTCCAGCACAATGTCAAACACAATAAAATGCAATTACAAGATAACAATGTCTAATATAATATAAAGTGAGATAACAAGTACGGTGACGCGTTATTTTGCTTCGAACCAGCGTTTCGTAAGTTTGTTGTTTTGTATTAGCGTTTTGAACTCTAGCTAAATTTGAAAGTGAGTGTTTGTATTCCTAATTTGTTCAATAATAATAGGGCGGTATGAAATTTTTTACTTTTCCTTCCTTTATACAGTCGAAGGAGTGAAAAAATAAATGTATTCATAATATGTTTTACAAATGCATTAAATTAAATAGTTAAGTGGTCAATCAGTCACACTAAGGAGTAATTATTGCTAACTGAAATATTTAAACAAAACAAACTGTTGACGTTTGAGGCTGATCCTCAAAGTTTAATGCAGGGGTACCCAACCTTTCTGTACCTAAGAGCACATTCCAGAATATCGGTCGAATGGCGGGCACCACTTATTTTTTAAGGATAAATTTATGGTTAGTGTGCATTGTTAATAATACACACTACATATAATGCACAAAAAATCTAATTTTAAAAATTAATTTAACACATGAATATCACTAGTATTAATATTCTTGTGCAAAATAAATGATAACCAAATTGCTTGAAAAACATACGAAGTATAAAAATTATTTATAAAATATATAAAATACAGTCAACATGATCTTTGGTGTTGCATTTCACTGGCCAGCAGTTCATAATTGGGAGAATATGATGAAATTCCTGCTCGCAAGCAATCGTCAAGTTGTTCATCAGTAAGTCGTAATCTATGTTTTGATTTTATGATATTCATTGTCATTTATCGTTATAGGGTAATTCAGTTATATGGCCCTTTCTTGATATACTCCGGATTCTAAATGTTCTCTAGTTTAAAATGGAAAAGTGAAATATTTTATCGTTGCAAGCAGCGGGCGCATCTAGACCGATGGACGGGCGCCATGGTGCCCACGGGCATAGTGTTGGGGACCCCTGGTTTAATGAATAACGGTCGAATTTCGACCGCTGAGAAAACTCTAGTTCATCAAAAACCACAATACTACTAAAAGCGGGTCGTTAGAGGAGAAACTAGAATAGCATGAATTTTAATTTAAAATTCTTAAAACTGTGCATATTGGTAATACCACACTTAAAATTTTAATATAACATAAAATAAAAATACATTACACTTTTTAACAATAAATAAATAACTTAAATTAATGCAATAAGTTCAAATTTATTTTAAAGTAATTAAACCCACATATTACTTACCGAACAACAGTAGTATTGTTCCAAAACTGAATGATATAGCAATATAGCAGGCGAAAGTGCTTTGCAATTTGATATTGATTCGTAATGCTCTAAAGGAAGATACGAAATTTCCACTTGCTTCTTTGAAGAAGAAGAAGATTATCACGAAGATCCGATACGACATGCTTTTTATAATCCGTTATGCCTCGACCACGCAGATGGTTTTTAAATACATCTTCAGGAAATCGAAGTAATTCCGGGACAGATGTGCAGTTTGATTTTTAAGATATTATTGAGTGAAATATTTATAATTTCCTGTTCTTTTCGCTAAGGTTTTCTTAAATCTTGAATTCCATATTACGAGTCACTGCATCAAGACTCGGAAAGAATAAATAAGAAGATTTTGTTCAATGTACATTCTTTTTTTATTCCAAGAAAATCGTTAATCGAAATGTTTTTTTCCTTTTCAAAACAATTGGAGTCCACTCCTTAATCGTCATCGAAAATATTTGACCTCAAAACATTGCTTCAATTATGTTTATAAATACCAATTAAGTATCACAAAACATATTTCTAAAACTTTGGTTAAATTTTGTGTGCTCGCCTTATTTCCTGTCAACATACTCTTTGTTCATAAATACAAATGCAGAAAATCTGAAATGTGCTAAATATGAACTTCCTTGATATATTTTCACCGAAACTGAAATATGTTATATTTCGATGCATAAGGCGGTTCTTAGAAACTATAAAATGTCCTTTGAAACTGCAAGGATGCCGTTAGAAGTTATGCTGGTATTTATCTTTTATTAAAAACAAAGAACTGACATGAGAGTAAAAAGACAATTTACCTCAATAAATGGAACTAAATTTGCTCATGGCTCGTATTATTAACAGTATTTTATAATATTCTCTAATTTAAAGTATGAATGATAAAATCTACGCAATTAGCGCTTTCTGTCCTATTGAAGCCATTTAGCATCATATTGTTTAGTTCTACTTTTTTGCTATAATAGGCTTATTATAGCTGAAAAGGAGGCCTATCTAAGATTATACATTCTTCAGAATTCAGTCCATGTACCTTTGATACACAATTTCTCTATTTTTATTTCCCTCGCTTATATTTTAACAGTGTTATTGTATTTAGTGGCATAAAATTGAAGAACACTTAAAGTATTGCATGGACACCAAAAATTAGGAAATAATAATTTTAAAAACCATTTAAAGCGAATTATTAACCTGGTTCAAAATGATTATTTCATTTTGGGTAACTTTGAACCACGTCTGGAAAGTGATTTTGAGAAAAATTATTGTAATAAAAATAATATAGTTGTGGAAATTTGATTAAGAAAAAGTAATTTTCTAAATATTTATCTTTTTTTCTTTTAATTTCACAACATTACAGGTTTTTTTATAATTTATGATAGTGCTTAGAACAACTTGAGGAATTTCAACAACTTCGAGGGATTCAACAACTTTAAACCAGCATTGAAAAATAGCTTCCAAGCAGTGTCTTCAGATTGACAGTGTTATTCAATTATCTGCGCATTTCGTTGCGAACTTCTTTCGTAAAATTAACAATAGGAAACTGATTTTATAGCCTAGCCAGCTGAGTGCTGCTTTGGACCTTCATTTTTTCTTCTTGAAGTCAAATATACTGAAAAATATTGTCGCGGAGTCTTTCTTTAACAGAGTATGTAACTTTGAAAACATAACATATAAATGGCTATTTTGATTTATCATCAGCATATTTAGATTTCTCTGTATTTTCAATACTTTCCTGTTCACTATTCTCTTTTGCGATTTCTTTTAATCATCTTTGGACTCCCCATTCTCACCAGAAGACTGCCAAGTCTCAAAATATATCGCAATCAATATCGGATAAGTCATCAGTTGGTTGTTCAGGGTTGTAAGTATCATCAACATCACTCTGATCGTGGAGACTTTTGGAACCACCATGTGAGTCTCTACGTCTGCGACGGTTAGCTAACCGTACGAAATAGCTTCGAAAGCTGCTTCAAAATTGAGTAGAGGCACTAACCACCTGCGCTGTGAATCCTGGGATCTCGTAGCATTGTTAATTAGGTGTGTTCAGGATGCACAAAATGTGCATTATTGTAGAATACATTGTTAATAATTTTCTTAACATTGTCTGGGATCAGCCTTGCAACGGAACTCATTTTCTAAAAATATTGGGCGCTATACTGTCCTTTCGATTTCATTTTTATTTCAAACCACATTGTAGCATAAACCAACATTGCATAATTTATGATTATTTCAAAATTATATGACGGACTTTGAGTGCCATTGTATAATTGCAACAAACGGGTTTCGGTGGTCTATCTTGCGTGACTGAGTTGCCTGGGTTTTTTCAGTCGTACTAGAATATAACAAGAGAGATACGATACAAATATTGTTGGTCAGTACTTGGCTTTTTGATATCCTTCAGATACAAAGGCTAAAGAGTTCAGTCAATGCGATCAAATTTGACCAGTGGATATTTTTCATAATCTATTAGAAGCAATCCAATAAGTCCAGAATGTAAATATGATCCCTTTGAGCAACCGTCCGAGGGTTTTCAGTGGGTAGTATTTTTTCGAGGTCCCTCCACTCAATTTCAAAGCCGCTCATTATATTTATTTAATTGATTAGTCAAACTGTGTTGAAACAGAGACCCTTCTAAGAATTCACAGGACAAAATATAAGAGACAAAGACTTGAATGAAGTGGGCGAAGAAGGACAATTTCCAGAACTAACTTTTAAGGATTTTCGATGTCACACGCAATCTGTTGAACAATGTGTCCCTAAGCAATGAAAATGGATTCATATGTGGCAAAAATCTAGGAAGGAAACGATTTCCAACGTATGACAACAAGAGAAAATAATACTCAATGTACTGTAGAGATTTTAAATTTGTAGATTTTTGTTTTAATCTGTATTCTGTCCACATGTAAATATAGAAAGAAACATTATATTATTACATAATAATTATATAGCACTATAAGCAATACTATAAAATAAATACTCAATGCCAAAGTATTTAAAAAAAATCCATATACAATTTTTGCAAATAGGATATCTTTTATTTTTCTCCCAATTTTGATGCCAGGGGGTGCGGGTAAATACTGAGAGATCTTAATAAAATTTTTTGAGGGCTTTAATTGAGCCGTTATGTAACAATTTTACTGAATGCCAATAAAAATTTTGAATTTATTTCCCCAAAAAATGAATTTTTCTTTTTTTCAGATTTTTGGTGTCAAAGGGGCGCGGCTAAATATTGAACAATATTTTGCAATTATATTTTCATTTCTTGTTATGAACTATTGTGCAACATGGAAAATAAATGTGCTAGTAAATTTTATAGTTTTGTTACCTGCTGCTAACGACTGTTGAAGGGGCTTCGCCATTTTCTTTCGAATCTTAGAAGGGTTCGCAAGAAAAAAAAGTTAGAATAACTGTTCTAGTATCGTGACAATGTGACAAAATAAATCTGAATTATGAATTGGAGAATTGGAGGAGCTATCATTAAAACAAACAATATTACTCAAAAAAAAAAAAAAATCCCTCCTCATCATAGTTAAGCTTGGTAGCTTCTTTCGCTGCCTTTTGCCAGCAGTTTCCAAACTTTTCGATTACGGAACCTTCAACAATTTGTCTTTTATTTTGAGGAACCTCCATTACTTCTCCAATAAAACAAAATATTGATAATCTGGAAGTTAACGGAAAAAAAGAAGGAAAAAAAAGTGGTTATTTATTATAATTTTTAGCTAAGTAAGAGCAATCTTCAGACTATCAGGCGGCCAATAAAAATACTATTTGTTATTTAAAATGGAAATTATTAGGCCATGAAATAAGAAAATATTTTGCAGAAAACTGTTATCGCTGTCTTCGATTATGGATACTGATTCGTTGTTTAATTGCTAGTGGCTTTCAAGTTTCGTTGTATGTCAAAAATTCAATACATAGACCTGGCACAGACCATATAGCTCTCAGTTTTTCCTTTCCATTCATTTTTAACACCGTACCGAAATTCTTTGAGAGGAATGTGAACCAAAGTTTTAAGCTTGCAAATGCTTTTAAGGTTTCAGATCTTGACCAAATTTAATCGGCAAAAATTTAGTTGGCAAGTTTATCGCAGCACTCCAGTCAGAAGTTAAAAAGTTTTCTGCTACTCAGAAGTTAACAATATTTAAAATACCTCCCTGATAGGCAATCTATTATTTTTAAAAATGCAGATGTAATATCTTTAAAATAGAATAGAACCAACATCCCCTTTTCTTGACATTTAAAGTTGAGAAAATTGCGTTTACCAATTAATATTTACGAAAATATTGCACTAATCAGTTATTAACTCACTGTATTACAGTCATTTATAATGGTAAATATCAAACAATAAATTCTTGGATTACATTCAGGGGTGCACCCAAAACTCTTCGTCTGAGCATATTTGCCAATCCCACCACTCTCAGAAATTAGAACTCTCAGTTTCTAGGATTCTTTAATCGCCAGACAAATTTCGTCATTTGCAACGATTCTCTCCTCACGCGACCACGTGACTTAAAAAAGTTGCTAAACAAATTTCGTCAATTTGACGAAAGGTTTACTCGGAGTATTTTTCACGAAGCCATTTCGTCAAATACGACGAAAGTTTCGTGAGATTTGAGCATGCGTTTCTGAGCGTGAGTGGAGTAATAATTTTTGGACCCTCTCCCCCATAAAAACATTTTGGTCGTTTAACCGACAATTTCTAGACTTTTCTCCCCGAAAATCCGGAGTTAGAGGGGACGAGTTTCACTGATTAAAAATTTTTTTCTGAGTCCGATGGTATTTTCTTAGACAGAAATGGCAACGGTTCAATTTTAGGAATCTTTTGTCACGTCTGTCAGTAAATTTTTAGTTAATTTCAAGTACTAAATACTAAAATAACTTAATAATAGTCATTGTGGGCACGTATTTGTATGCCAATTTTAAAAATAGTTAAATAGTTTTTGTCTAAAAAATAAATAACTTGAATTAATAAGTAAAAATATGCTGTTACAGACACAACAACAAATGGGCACGTCATTCAGAGCATGATTTTACTTAATACTTAAAAATTTTATTTCTGAGCGAAAAATTCTTCTTTTCTTTAAAGTGGGCTTTTAGATATGCAGGCACATCGAGACTTATTTAGCTATTTTAAAACTTTACCTGAAATGAATTAAAAAAAACGGTGCTTTTCTCATATGTGGAAACAGACAAAATAATACTTTTTTTTTTCCTCACTAGACGACTATTTTGTCCAGAGCCATGAAAATTGAGAAATGTCGTGAAATAATACTTAATAAATAAATGGGTTAAATTTTAAAAAGAGGTAATTTATCTGTTATGTCATTACAAACTCTTATTCTGGTTTTCAAGGCACACAAATCTAATACAGATTTTATCAGACACTGATGTCAGTTGTGAGGAGACTATGGAGGCTGCGTAGCAGAATTGGATCGGGAAAAGTGGACATTGTCCTTGATTCATTGTGGTTCACAAAAATTAATTTTATGTAGCTGAAAAAAACCCTGTCACCTTTCTGAGAACCTCTAAGCTCGGCGAAACTCACTTCGGTAAACGATGTTTTTTTTTTCAAATATGCTTCAGGGTCATTTCAAAAAATTTCAACGTGAAAGGTGGAAAGGAAAAAGAAAAGAAAAATAAATCTTTTCGTTAAACTCTATAACGGCAACATGTTTCTGAATTTTATACAAATTCATCTTATAAAAATTATCAATATTTATGACATCTGTTAAGGGCACCTAAAAATGTTGAAAAACACCAAAAAATTTTTTTATTGGCTTAAGTAGTAAAATAAATCCTTAAAAATGTTCCCTGAAAGTTTCAGAAAAAATGAAGCAATATTAATTGATTTATTATTGGTTTTTTTACGGTGTGAGGTGCCACCTTTTCATTCCGAAACAGTAACTGTGATGAATATAAGCCACATATTTATTTTTTAAAATAAAATAAGCGAGAAGAAGCACTTTTATCGTGATTGTAACTGAAAAAAAAAAAGTTCCTTACTTGAAATTTTGATGAAGAAAGGATTTAAGTTTTTGCAAGCCGAAAACTTAAAATTCTGTTTTCTCTCACTTTGTTTTTTGCGCATTTCATCTCAATTAAAATGCAAAGGCTTTTTTAAATTTGGATCTGTAATGTGGATATTTTTCCCGCATGTTCCTGAAACTATACATAACAAATTTATGCGCTACTTTTATGATAACTTAAGTACTATAAAAAAGAAAAAACCTTTTTGTAGGTTTTTTGAGTTTTTTCGTTGTTTTTTCTGCGTTACTTCAGTTTTTATTTTATTTTTCAAAAAGTATTTGACTTAAAGCAAAACTTTTATGATTTAATTTTTTTTTATGCATAATGAATCAATAAAAAAAAATGAGACTTTACGCCAATTTTTGAAAAAGAAGATGAATTTTTAGAAATTGCTAAATTTCGTTTTAAAAATTAAAATTTTCAAATTTTATTTAAGAAATCCATTTTTTTAATACTAAATTTCTTATGAAGAGATATAACATAACATGAGACAAAAATTGTAAATAAAAACTCCATAGAGAAAAAAATGGTCTCATGGTACCCGCTCCCCTTAAATCAGTCAACAGTTGATGTATCAAATGCGCATGGTAGTGTAATCTTTCATGCTGCTATAAAATGTAGTGGAGAATATTTGCTTTTTATGCAAGTTTTTATGTGTAGTATAGTAAAATCCTACACTTCATTGAAGCCTTAATCGCTAGCTATTTGAAGAGCTTGTAAGTTTTGCAAATTATTGAAACATGTGTTCTGAATTAACTTTATTATTGATAACAATTTTTGACTTACGTTGGTAAAAAATATTCTTATTTTTCTTTCACGAAAAACATAATAATTTGCAATTAAAGTCTTTTATCTTTCTGTTTGGCTTTTGAATTATCTATAAAAGTTTTATTTTTTTATATTTATCGTAACTAGTTTAATATGTATGCCTGTTACAACGTAATATGTAACTATGTGACCAGTGCAATCAAATGAGCTGTTGGATCCACTCCTCTCATTAACATTTCTTTTACTATAAAACTGTTAGTTTTATTTTAAAATTTGCTTAAAACATTTAACTGCTTTTAAATTTTCAAAAATAATAACATTTGTTTTGAAGGCACATAAAATTAAGCAACAATTGCTGCAGAACAGAACAGAAAAAGTAGAACTTCTAACAAAAACCTGAAAAAAACGAAAGTTAAAAATTCACTAAAAAGAAAGTGAAAAAAAACAAACAAACAAAAAAAAAAAAAACATATGAATCAAACAT
Organism: Octonoba sinensis; assembly: GCA_038502835.1. Classification (NCBI taxonomy): domain Eukaryota; kingdom Metazoa; phylum Arthropoda; class Arachnida; order Araneae; family Uloboridae; genus Octonoba; species Octonoba sinensis. The sequence goes on from CM076599.1 coordinate 127,893,468, forward strand.
ATGAAGGGGAAAAAAATGAAGAATCATGAATAAGAATGCTTAAAATGTTGAATGAGAAAAAAGCATAATCCTCTGGAACTATGTGTTCTGATAACTATATATAATAACTACATTTTCTCGTACTTTTGCTCGTTAGTTTAAACTCGTAATAGTTTGGTCCGCTTAGAATGCTGTTGCCAAAAGTGAGGAAAGATTTTTGCATTCCAATGATTCAAATAAATCCAGAAACTAATAGAAACTGAAACTTTCTAGACTGAATAAAGTTTTATGTTTGTTACCATGAAACTTCTGAATGGAAAAAAAAATCTCCCATAATGTTAATAAATTAAGCATACTGTAGTTAACTTCGCATGCTGTAACAGGGAATAGACTTTATCATAATCAAACTATAAGCTTGAAATCAGACACAAAAACTCAACAGTGAAACAAGGCATATTTTGAGAGAAAATATTTCATCAGCGGCAAATGATTCATTAATTGACATAGAAAATAGAATATATGACAGTAAAAAAAAAGAAAAGGATTGTAACAAAACTCGAGTATATCATAGAATCAAATGAGATCCAGAGTTTGTTATCTAATGGGATGAAAACTTAAAAATTTTCGAAATAAAACTTTTACTTCATTTAGAGTTTTGAGTAGTAGTCATCAAGTGATGATATACAAACTCAACAAAAAGATTTATTTAGCACAAGCCTGAAAGTTTAAGTGAAATTATTTTTTATTTCGTATAAGAGCACCTGAAAAGAAGAAAGTAATAAATGCAAAATAATAAAATAAATATGAAAAATACAATAAATAAAAATAAACTAAGCATTTTATTTCAAGAGTGTATTAGTTGTTTGTATGCTTTCTGTTACGTAGGTCACGTTATGTTGATCACTACAGTTTTATCAGTTTTATTTGAGAAGAAATTGACTTCTAATGCATATTCAGAAATTATCTTCACATTATAAAATTTAAGAATGATTGTTAAATTGCAGGATTGAAAGTATCAAAGGAATAATTGTGAGCATTAAGGAAACATTTTAAGAGGTTTGAAAAATGTTTCGTTGGCCACATACGCTATTTTAGATATTTTGAAGTAAAAATTGTCCTTACAAAATTGAATCTTAAATATGTGTTTTATGATTCCTGAACGTAATATAACAAGAAGTTCTGTCTAGAACTATACGAGCCAACTTCAAATTTATAATCTCTCTCTCTCTCTCTCTCTCTTTCTCATTTAGCTTTAGTTCTTAATTTCTTCAAATATACCCTTTTCAACGGTTAATACATATTCATTCACTCACTCATTTATTCAGTTATTCAGTTATTCATTCATTCATTTACTCATTCATGTATTTTTTCACTCAGTTATTTATTTTTTCATCTATTCACACTTTTATTTATTTTATCATATATTCACTCCTTTATTTATTTTGTTATTTATTCACTCATTTATTCATTCATTCCTTCACTCATTCATTTAATCATTTATAAATTCATTCGAAAACATCCTTAAAAATCCCGATAAAAAAAATTCATAGGAAAATAGCCTCGTTTAGTTCTGGTTGAACTTGGTATCTGTACATGTTCTACGTCATAAGAGCTTTCCAATAAAGTTTGTTCCAAGCAAATACGTCAGTTGGATTAGGATTTATATGGGATTGAAATTTCCTCGTAGGCGCTAATGTTATTATTATTATTTTTTGTTTGAACTTCAAAAATGAGCAAAAATCGTTCAGATCAAAAAACATTTCTCCCCGAGAGCTTCTTCTAATAAGCTTGTTCATAGGAATTTGGATCTTGCGCCCAGAGTTTACATAATTTGTCTACAGTCATCAATGCTAAATTTTTTTGAACTGTTTATTACTAATAAAAAGTTTGAAGCGCACTTCTGATACTCATTTGACTATTGCATCTTAAACATTGAGTGTCAAGAGACTATATATCAACGAAATTCTAGATCATCGAAATTTGCTTTTTGATGAGTACCTTTTAATCTTTCTTTTGGAAAGCATAATTAAAAGTCATATTCCCTTACTTATATTAGCTTCATTTTTTGTTAAGCATTTATTTGTAACGTCATGGTTTTGTAATTGTTCTACAATTGCATTAGGAGGTGTCTTTTTTTATTTAAAAGAGAACTTTGGAACACGGGATAAAATATTTTATTAACATATTGTAGATTACAGAGAAAAATAATAAAAACCAATCTTGAGCAAAAACGAACTAAAAAATACACAACACTTTTGATACTTAGTTTTGCCGAGATTGGTTAAAATTTGTTCTCCATTAAATATTCGCTTTAAAAATACTTCTGGAGTTTGATTTTTGAGCTGCTTAACAATTTTGATTGATGAATGAATTGGATATCAATACGAAACCAATAAGAGGACTTTGTACAATAAAACTGTACAATAAACTTATAATGTACTTTGATATGATCAGTAAAAATAATAAATAAAGAGCTCAATTAACAGACATAATTTGAATTAACTGTATAAAAAATGCTTTCAGTTTCTTTTCTTCACATTTATTTAATCTAGAGTACACCCAGCTTTCAAACTTCATTAAATATTTCAAGTTCATCTTGAAATGTTAAAATAACTTTTAGACATTTTAAATAAAAATTTTCATGCCACCCTACTAGAATTGAATAAATTTTAAACACAAGCAATCTCTTTCAATTTATCAAGAGTTTAAAATGCTAATGCAATTTACGAAACATTGATTCGAAGCAAAATAATGCACTTATTATCTCCCTTTAGCTAACTGAATTTTCATGTATAAACATTTAGGAGATGGATTTAACTAACACTGTAGGATTAGTATTATTCTGCTTTGAGATTTATTTAATAGATTACATTTTCCCATTTCTTTTGTTTTTGACACTTCTCTGAATTATAAATAGCAGAAAATGCATTGAATATTCTTCAAATATTATAGACTGTAGATGTAAGGAGCAGTATAAAAGTTTGACGAATAAAGGTATCTAAAAAAAGGCTTTGAATCTACTTCGAAAGTAAGAGGAGGGAAATAACAATTTTCATTTATTTTATTTTTTGATTACACTAAAACTTATCAATAGCTACTAAATACAAAAAGGGTAAGACAATCGGTTGATAAACATAGGAGAGAATGGTACCTAACTGTTTTGTCTTTGGCTATTTATGTAGATATAACTTATGAAAATGTGTTGCATTCATAGGTGAAAATACTTGCTTCATTCATATTATCGCGGAGTAAAACTAATAACAGATGAAAGGAAATAAACAACAAATTAAAAATTTCTCTCAATAACGTCATTTTTATTAAAATAATGTTATATCAGCATCTCTTCCTGGTGCGAAACGTTTGATTAATTTATTGTGGTATGTTAGTTACATTTAAATTTTAAGCTAGCTTATAGTTTCTCCTGAAGCATTAATTTTACAAGTACCTTCATTTTGTAACAGATTATGTATTTTTTCGTTTTCAGAAATCTATATTACAGTGCGGACTGTAGGCAACGAACCGTTGGATAACTGTTTTTGTAATTTTCCTCATAAATAATTTTTAAAAAATGATCCGTTTTATATATTTATTTATTTATTCATCTATTTATTTATTTTTGTTATTTTCTGTAATCTAAAACATCAAATAAATCTAAATTTGAACAAGAGAAGGTTTGAAAAGATCTGAAACACGTGTGCTTCATTTATTTATTTGTTTTTGTTCTTATGTTACTGTTCATGACACTAAAATAAGGGCGGGGGCGTTTATTTTACCATCAGAGGCCCCCAGACTTCTTACTTCGTCCCTGTACGCACATTCGTAGAATTTTTGAATGCAATAAACAACTCAGGTAGAAGTACCCAACAGAAAAGCAAAATACGATCGTATTTCTGTTTGATTCTGTTCGATTTTTTTTCGTTTATGACCCTTTTAGAAACAATATTTTACGGCCAGTTATTTTAATGAGATTTTGCTGTCCAGTACCATACTTAGCCAGTATTTACAAAGGAATATCAATTTCTTAGTATAATACAAAGAAAGCTGCATTTTCTTAGATTTAAAAACGTAGTAAAATAAATATATAAGATATGTGAAAAGTGTGGAATCTCAAGTAAAGTATAATCAAAAAGATTCCGCAAACATCTTGAAGCTGATGTCTCTGTGTCTGTGGTGTCAATAACGATCCAAAACATGCGAATCGCTAAAACAAAACTATTTGGTTTTTAGTACAGATTTTTTGATTGCGAAAAATTTTAATTAAATTGGCTTTTTTGGCACAGTGAATTCACGCAAAGAAAGAAAAATCATGTTTCCAATTATGCAAACCGCAACAATACACAAATACGTTAAAAGTATTGTTTTCATTGCGACAGAAGAAGATATTCTAAAGTCTCTTTAAAGCACTTTTGCTTTTCGAATAACCTTCTCCATTCTGTGAATTATTATTATTATTATTATAATTTTTTTTTTTGAAAATTCGTTGAAATAATGCATAGACAGTATATTTTTTTCGGCGATTTTTTAAAAAAAATCATTTATTTTGATGGCATTGCGTAGGTTCTCAAATATTATCAGCTGTAAATTATAAAATGTTTCAGTTACATAAAAACGATAAAAAACAAAAAAGGGGGTATCTGTCAAGCATGACTCCTTATTTATCGAATGAATCTTACAATTTGTATTTGCTTGACGTCATACCAGCTCATTCTTTAATTCCTTGTTTTCTAAATCAAGCATGCAATGTTTTCAATTGTTTTGCTGCTGAGGAACTCTAGTGGGATAATGTTGTATTATTACGTGAGAAAGTTTGATCCCAAATAACGAATTGAGAATGTATTTATAATATTTACGATGCTTAAACGAATATATTGAAGCTGTGCTACATGAATTTCGTGTTAGGAAAACAATTAGAAAACCGTTTCTAAACTGTGGGTAGAATCCCCCACAGATGGTCATTTGTCAACTTTGGGTGGTCAGCGGTAGCGAGTTGTTTAGTTTCACCAGCAGAGGATTATTTTGCAACTTATTATAAATTTAAAACTTATTTATAAAAATAAAATTGATTAAGCAAGGGCAGAAGTCTGATGCAATATCGGGAATTCAACAAAATTTCATTTTGCATGTAAAATAATGATAATTAGGAAAAATCATGATGTAGCGTTTGAAAATTTTAGTTCTTACTTTTTTGAACTTTACAAAGCGTTTCATTAATCTGTATTTCTAACTTTCTATATATATATATATATATATATATATATATATATATATATAAATATGTACAAGCAATAATAATAAAAATATAATTACACGTTAATTTAAAGCATATGTTTTGCATCTAGAAGCTCCCTGTTGCATTGAAAAAGGGATTCCAAGCAATCCCGAAACTTATGTCTGCACTTTATTGCTCCTTTGTGCTTTAAATTAACGTGTAATTATATTTTTATTATTGTTTACTTGCACAAAGTTAAACTATTTTTATGTACAAGCAATGTACGTTTGCATATATATATATATATATATATATATGTACAAGCAATGTAGGTTTGTATGTTCGTTTTGAAAACCACACTAATTGTCAGATTGGAATGAAATTTGGCACTAAGTTTATTCCCTGAGAAAGATAACGCGAACACACACACAAGCATTAAGTTGCATTCCAAAATTCGAATTAGTGTTTTTTTTTTTTTCCCTTTTTCCTTTTTTTTCCAACTCCCATTTCAGGAATTGTTTTAACAATTAAAAAAAATCATCACATTTTCTAAAATTTCATATCATTCTAAATTTGATTAAAACGATGCGCAGATAGAATTTATTCGCAAAATCTAGAATAAATAGAACGTGCGTCATTGCTCAGAATCTTATTTCTTCTAAGGGAGAATTATGCTATCCCGTTAAGCTTAAGTTATTGTTAAATAAAGATTTTGGAGGGAATGAGGTGGTTTATAGCTGTTTAACATGTATTGGTCTGATATATTTTCTCAATATTATGATTGTAGCTGGGAACACTGGGTAATTTAACAAATTATTACTCAATCTTGTTTAATTTCATTAAAATGAGTGTCAGCACCAGGGCTAAATTTTTGTAGGAGCTCATGGAAACCCAGCTCTTGTGCTTTTCTTTTTGCAAGACATTTTACTGATGGACTAAAGTGCAGATTATTTACCCATGAACTCTGAAGACTATAAATTCTGAACTTCCCTTTTCTACAGTTTCTGCACTTTTATGTTAAAAGTTAAGCAAGTATAACGAACTTTTTATAATACCGAGATGTTTAATTTATTTGTTTATTTTATATATATATATATATATATATATATTTTTTATTTATTTATTTTGAGTGCGTTCAAAAAAATTTAACTCACTGCATTTTGATACAGATTTAATCATATTTTTAGCGTGTTTAAGCAATGTCTTTAGCGTAACCAGTTTAAAGTTTAATTAAAACTGAAAGAACATTTAAAAGCTGCTAATATTGCCTTTTTTATCACAATTATATAAATGAAAAGAAAAGTCAAGTACCGTTGAAAACATTCAGTATGATGAAAATTAAGTAAGAAGTTAGTAACTGGTCTTTGTAAAAGTGTGTTACACTGTTTGAAAGTCTAAAATCTTTTGTTGTAGAATACTTTTTAAATTTCTAACTTCTTCTAATATTACATTTTTTGATTACAGATTAAATAATGGGTAAATATGCGTCTGATATTTCCGCGGTTAAGCAGGGAAGACTGAAAATAAAAAAGATATTTCGAGCTTTGTAGCTTCAATTTCTTGATAGTTGTCTAATTTATTAGTTAACTAAAATAATTTTTGTTGTCCAGAGTAGATTTTCACTTTTCCCTAAATATGTGTTTTGCTATAAAATCGAGAATTAACGTAAATCAATAAAAAAGTCCAACGGATGAATTTTTCGTTTGTTAGTTTAATGAAATATTTATTTCTGAAAATGGAAAAATGTTTAAGTTAAGTAATTGTATTTACTGATGGGAAGTACTAATTTTTCATTCATTAAGGGGAGATGTTTCGCCTTGATTATACCCAGCAAACAATTCCAGTAAGCCATTGTCCACGAAATGGAAACTGAAATAACATTAAAATTTAGACACCAAATTCAAGCTCAAAAAATAGTGATCAGACCAACATAAACTAAACTATTAAACAATAGCGCTGTCTCCTTGAAAATCATTTTCAGTCAAACGATTTTTTAACTCTTTGATAACAATTTAGGAATGTTGACACAAAATAAAAGTAAATAAGAAATACGAAAATAATAATAAAAATATCTTTAAGGGAAAATTAAGTGAGATAGTACGCACAAATGAATTATAAGCCGAAAAAGACATGAAAAATCACTTAGCGATAAAATTAAATCACTAAATTTATTAGGGGAAAAATTATTTAAATCCAATAATTTTTTTTTCTTTTTATAATTAAAATGATGTGCAGCAATGTATCTAGGGCTAGTTTTGCGTGAAATGCGTTCCTGAATTAATTGATTCCATTTTAACTTATCCTAAAGAAATATTAATTTATACATCGTTACACAAAGTAAAGAAAGAGGAATTTCTAAAAATATTTTATCCCACTGTTGAAAAGAAAACTATATTTTTATGCAATGCAAGATTTAAAGATTTTTTGGGGGGTAGGGGAGGGAGAACCCTAAACTAACGCATGAGATTCGATCTTTCTTCGTCACCCGTGCTTTTAACGCCACTGCTTAATATCAATTAAACAGTCAGCGTACCAAAAAAAAAATGTTTAACAACCAAATACTGTATTATTATTCTTTTATACCAACTGACCAAATACTAGTTTTTAACTCAACAGCCATAGAAGTCCGAAATCTTCCACAGCTAAGTAGGTCTTATATTCTGAGTTCCGTAAAGTGTAGGTTAAAGCCTAGATCCAGGCAAACTTCTTGTCCCTTTTATTTCGATTTCATCAAAATAAAAGTTTCCGACATTTTCTACAAACGGCAATACGTGAATTAAAGATGTTAGAAACATACATGGATCTCCACTTTTTTTTTTTAAAGCAAACTTTTGTTATAGATTTATATCTTAAAAGAACAGGTTTGTTAGATATGAATTATTTCCATTTCTGTGCCTATAAATTGTCAGAAGTATTGCACTTGTTTATCTGCTGACTCTTAAAATACCTGGAATCTATATTAATGTGCACTTAATTATTGTTTCGAGCAGCCGTATTTTCTAAACGCCTGAAAATATACTGCAGTCCGAGAGTCATTTGTCCACAGACTGCAAATTAGCTGCAAAATACCAAACATGTGACAATTTAAGCAAGGTTAAATACGATATTCAGGCTTAATATGTTCAGGCAAACGCGAATCTAAGCTTGAAATTGGTTTTCACCTCACAGTTTAAATTAATCCGATTACTAAGTACTCGGGAAAAGCCTATCTTGCACGATACATGTGACAAAAAAATGCTCTAAAAACAGCGAAGGTGCAAAAAGTGCGAAATTATATTTTCATCCACAAATTTTCTGAGATAAAATTCGAGGAATTTTCTTGTATGCATTTCTATAATCCTTTCTGAGAATACCGTAAATAAATGGATTTACAGCAGAGGCAAGGTAATATAATAAAGTCATTAAGTAGTTAAGTTGCCCGGGAATATTGAATCCGAGGATTGCTCTTAAATGCTTCGAGGTACAATAAGGGGAATACGTAACATAATACATTATCACAACAACAACAACACTGGCAATTGTTTTGTTCATGCTTGAATTGCTGGATGACTTCTCAGAAGCGGCAGCTTCCGTGCGCCTCACAAACAACTTTTTTGTCTTAAATTTGAGGGCGGACATTATAATCATTGCGTTGCAGATACCCATAGCAAGTGCCGGAAGATAGAAACAGCTGGTAGCCCCCCATGAGGACATAAATCGAACTGCGTAGATGTTCCAGTCGTATGCACATGCCCCTTCAGTGTAGTCGTACAAAGACCAGTCGAAAATCATGGCGGGAAAGAATATGGAAGCCCCCATGAAGAAGAGGATCACACAGAGAGTAACGATTCTTTTTGTACTCATGATGTTGGGGTACTGCAGTGGCTTCGTTACAGCAAGTGCCCTGTCCAAACTGATAAAGAAGATATTGAACGAAGAAGAGCAACTACACGTGTAAGCCAGGCTAGTGTGGAACTTGCAGAGGAAATCCCCAAACGGCCAAAATTCGAAAGCAACCGAGACAGCGGCAGGGATGATGACAAAGAAACCTGTCAATACATCGGTTAACGACAAATAAACCAGCAACAGGTTGCTTGTTTGATCTCGAAGAGCTTCGTCGAAGTATGAAGCCAAGGCGACAGCGAGGTTTCCAAAAATGCTTGTTATTCCTAGGAGAATAGTGAAAGATGAACCAAGTACTCTCATCGCAAACATTCGCTGATAGGTCGCTGTGTAGGTCTCATTGAAAGTAGTAGTAAATGTGATGTTTGTCTCGTTGAAGTCCATTTTTCTACAAAAATAAGAAAAAAGAAAATAAATTTTGAATTAAATATAAGAATTCCATCAGAGTAATTCTAACTAGATAAAAATTAATTTTAAATTTTACCTTGTATAAACGGTGATAACATTTTTTTCATGCAAAATCTGATATAATAAGCTAATCTGATGTGACTTAATACTATTTATTTTATTTATACCACATCTATCACCCCCATACGTACCCTGACGAAAGTTTAACCGGATGTGGTGATTGAGGGGAAAATAACAGAAAAAATAATACAGAAAGAACCCAGGAGCGACTAAACAGCCGCTGTGTATCGCAGAGCATATGATGTTACGTTTTTAAATTTTGAAAAATAGAATTCAAAACTTAATTTTGAAAATAAACGAAAAAAACATTGTAAATAACAACAACAATAATAAAAATGAATGACATAAGTATGATGAACAAAGAAAAAGAAAAATTTGATAGCTGCGAATGAAAGTCCTATTAAAATTGTTACGTAGGAAGTTGAAAGTCATCTCCACTAGTGTTTAGGAGGAACATAACTGCATACATACTAAGAAAAAATCTATAATTTTAACATTTTGCAACTACGTTAGACATTTTTTAAAGCTCAAAAAATTGCTAGAATTTCTTTTACAAACTATTTATCTAAAAATGTCGGAAAACCGTATTTTAAATGTGAAAATAAATAATTTATTTTTCTTTACATTGTTGCTAAATTTATTTCTCTCTTTTTTCTATGATCATCCCTAATTCTCAAGTGTTTTGTAACATTAATTTACATTCAATTTAAATATTATTGAAAAACACAAGAACAGAGTTTTTAACCTTATTTTCTGGTTTAGCAACAATTCATTGATAAAAATGTAGATTAAGTAGAGAGGTAGAAAAATTATCTTAAAATGAATGTCAAATAATTACTATTTTTGAAGTGCAAGTATCATTTTGTTGTACAACTCAGTTTCGCATGTAATTCTCTGAAAAACATCATTTGTTTTTTTTCTTTCGAAAGGTTTTCTATTCTCACTACTTCTTATGTTTCTATGATTGCCGTGTACAAAACGCATACATGATAACACGCAGCATAACACTTTCGATAGGAACTGTAATCATCTCTTGTTTGAAGCAACTATTATTTAGTTTGGTTTCAATGGCACTTTGCTTACCTAACTGGTTACTGGAGTACGCAAATTTGAGTATTACCATTAAAATGTGCATGAAAAATATCAGTAATATGCAATATCAGGACAATGGATTAGTTTGCATTAAAAATGTATTTTAATGTCAAGAAGCACTAAAATGTATTTCAATACCAAAAATACACATTTTAAAAATTAGTAAATTTGCACAATATATGATACATAACTACTAATAATGTATTTTTTTAGCGACGTAATTACAAGATTTTATGACTTACTCATCTGAAGATATAAAAATGCACACAACAGATTATTTTGAAATAGATATTAACTAATGATATGCATACCTGCTACGATTTTTTTATTTTTTGAATAGACTTGAAATTTCACCACTTTTTGGAGCAACACGACCTTTTTAAAACACTAAATTTTTGATATTTTGAAGAAAATATGTACTATTCTGTAAATACATTTGAACAGATTAAAATAAACTGTACTCAAATTTCCCATTACTTGCAGAGTTATAGCATGAAACAAAATTTAATAATTTAAACAATTCATGATAATTCAGTGTCAAAGTGCTTTTTTTGTTAAATTGAAAATTAAAAAATTATTTAAATCCAAAATAAAATGCGGAGCTTGAGTATGATTTCTTCTTAAGAGCGCAATTTTTAAATTCAGAAAAAGAATTTCGGTCAGAATTAAGTTAACCTTCATAGAACATTGAAATTTTTCTCATTAGTTATCACGTCTTCCGTTCCAAAGACCTTCACATGCTGTGTATCTTTTCTCAGATGAAAAGAAATATTTCAAAATAAAATATAGAAAATCTGAAATATTTCACAATAAAATATAGAAAATGTGAAATATTTTATTATAAAATAGGTAAGCTTTTTTTTCATTGTGAAAACTGTGACAAACTTAGTCTTTCAACTTACTAAGAGTCATATTTTAGTAAATTTTATTCATCAAGATTTCTATGGAACTTAAAAAGTGTGTTTACATGTAGATTAATATACCGAAGCATTCAAAAACAATTCCTGGAAATACCTACACATACACTCAGGAACATAAAAAAAAAAAAATCAGCAAGGAAACAGAGCAAAATTGCGGATAAAATTTTACACAAAATAAAAACCAAATGAAAACGTTTTATGAGTATTTACTTATAGCTTTTAGAACATTAAATACGTGTTTGTGTATTTCACGCAGAACCAAAGTAATTAGTCCGACTTGAAGTTTATCAAATTTAAATAACATATATATCATAAAATAATAAATTAACTTTATGCTAAGTAAACTGTAATAAAAAAAATTTCACATTAAGAAAGACTTTGAATAAAGATTAAGAATAGAACAGCTAAAAATATTTCTTTTAATGTGTGCGTGTTTTGTTTTTTGTTTCATGTTGGGTCTTGGATCAAACGCATTTTCAGTTTAGTAATGGGGTGTGGAAAACATTAGAAATGATAATGTTCAAGCAAGAAAAAAATAATAACAATGAATAATTCTAATAATTTGTGCTTTCTTAACGTGAAATAATGTTTTATTACAACAGATATATCAGTTGTAAGGCTAAAACAATGTTGTTTAGTAACGCGATGGGAAAAACATGTTTAAAAAGATTTTTATTGGGGCAAAAGCTAACTTTTAAGACACCCCTGTTTTTCTCAGCAGCGGTTATCAAAAATCTAGAGAGCTATTGAAAGAGAGTTGCATGAACAATTCTTGCAATTAGGTTTCTTTTTTTAAATAAAGCAAGTGTAGACTATGACAACATAATTTGTCACTAAGAAATCATTTTTTTAATTAAAATACGTAATTATATGTTTTCAATTGTTTTATATTAAATAGAATGTAAACAATTGAAATGAACTAATTGGGCTTCTTTTTTGAAGCAGTAGAAACAAATAACAGAAATATTAGCTCTGCGTTAAATTCGAATTCACTTGAACATTTCTGTCATCGTAATTTAATTTAAGTAAATTATCATTAATTATGCTTATGAGACAGTTAGTGCAATTATTTGCTTGAGAAGCTATTATTGTTTGCAAACGAATTTCATGCAATAAAACTTAAAACTACATACCGATTGAGCAGAAATTTTGTTCTGCGTAGCGAAGAAAATTGCTTTAGATGGGAATATGTTTCTTTTCTTATAAAATAGTAATGATCTTGCTGGCGGAATGAATTTTTCGACTTGTCTCTTAGAAGAAGATAAAGAAAATAATCGTGAAAATCCGATACGAGAAGCTTTTTTATAATCGGTTATGCCTCAACCACGCAGATGGTTTTGAAGAATGTCGCTGGAACATCAAAACGGAATCGAAGCAGATGTGCACCGTGTTTGTAAGATATTATTGAGTGAAATATTAATAGCTTCCTGTTCTTTTCCGCTAAAGTTTCTTAAATCCCAACTTCAATATTAGGAGACTTTGAATGAAGATTAAGAATGGAATGACTAAGAATATTTCTTTTAATGTGCGCGTGTTTTGTTTTTGGTTTCATGTTGGCTCTTGGATCAAACGCATTTTCAGTTTAGTAATGGTATGCTTAAAACATTAGGAATAACAATGTTTAAGCGTAGAAAAATAATATTAACCTTGTTTCCAGAGAACTGTAAAGTTAATAATAATAATAACAATAATATAATATATATGTATATATATATATATATATATATATTAAAAATACAGCTTAGTAAGAAGTAAGAGATACGTTGCGATTTTAACACTTTCAATTGGTATGCAATTCAGAGGAATGCCTCAAGAATAGAATTGTGTTCTGAATTGTTTTCGTGCATTATGAAAGATATTTTCTTTCGCTAGGAGAAGAACAAGGCGTTTTAGAGAAACAATTACCCCATTTTATATTCTACATTTATGAGTAACTATAAAGAACCAGATTCATATTTTGCAGTAGAAGAGTCCATTTGAAGTAAAAGAGAAAAAGGAGGATATTAAACCCACGATGAATATTTCTCCCGGCTTTTAAGCTCATATTAATTGTTAAACTTTTGGTTTAAATGACAGTTTAATTTACTCCCCTTGCTCTTTTAAATCACAGTTATCATAATTTGCCTTTATTCATTTAGGGGAAGATAGGAATAGTTGAGAGCCACTTTTTATATTTCTCTTTTTAATACTATGTTTTTAATTTATACTATATTAGAGCAAAATAAAATATAGTTGAAAATTTGACATTTTTTCCGATATTAGATGAAAATAATTTTCAATTGCACCGTTTTTCTTTTTCTTTATATAATAAATTTTTATTTGTTGTTTTGCCTTGTGGCTCAAGTACCCCTACGAGAGGAATACTTGAGCCACGGTGAAAGGATACTTGAGCTATCACTAAAAAATACCTACAAAGACAATATTTTTCTTTTTATTGGTTTCATTTACATTGTGCTTAAGAGATACTAAAAGTCCTCCAAAATCAGCTGTGAAAGTCGAAGAAGTAACACGATCTTTTTTTGGGGATAATTGTTGATTGAAGGATAATTTCAACTTGTGTTTCATCGATTATAGCAATATCTTCTGTTGATGGCCATTTAAATTTGGAATTTGCAATTCTTCGAGAAAATGTCATGTTCAATCCTTCTTCCGAAACAATAAATTCTTGTCCAACAAATTTTTTCAGTTTTCTTTCCTATATGTTTATCAGCAAGCAAGCATCATTATCAAATTCTCTGTTGATATCATCACCATCACTGTCAGTATTTTCACCTATTGATGCTCTTGGAACTTAATAGGCTTTCAAACGAGGAGCTGTCAGAATCTGAACCAGTTGTATCACTCCAGTCTTTCAAATACTTTTTTGATTTTACAGAAAAACGTCTTGTTTTATCCTTTCGTTCTGGAAAAGTAAAACTGAACTGCAATCTTTGTCGATTTTCTTGTTTCTGAACTTTCTTTGTACCTCTTCGTCAATTATTTATTTTTCTGGAGTTCAGGTCAAAATATTTTATTTTCCTTTTTTCCTTCCCTTATGCGAGGCAAGGCAGGATAAGCTCCTGCTATTTCCGGAGAGATAATGGTTTTACTAGTTGGGGGGCCAGAAATAGGATAATTTACATAAACTAATGTAAGGCAACAAAAAATTATCAGTTTTATAGTTGGAAAACATTCCTCTCACACACACGAAACGCTTTTTAGACATTATTTAAAACAAAAAATGCAAACAAGAAAAAATTTGAAATGGCGTCCAGTTTTCTTTGGAAGGCTGCTGTACTCTTTAAACCTCCAAGCAACCTTTAATCATAGCAAACCCTTTTTTATAAGAACTATTAAAACAATACCTATAACAAAGTGAAGGAATCTAATTTTTAGTGCGGATAGGGGAGCCATGGCTCATATGTGTTCCCAATCTCAGTAGCACAAGTATCTCCATTACCACCATTTTTATTTCAGACTTTTACGAAATAAAGCATGCAATTTTTTGAATTATTTCAGAAGATTCAAAATATAACTGAAGCTACACTGTTAAAAATTTCCGCAAGAAAATAGTAATATAACCATTTATTTGACTGTTATTTTACCATATTTAATTACAACAGTTGAATAACCATTAAAAAGATGGTACTCAAACTGCTGATTGTAAAAACATAATCGTTTATTCTCTGTTTCTCCTAAAGAACTTTTAACTAACCGTAATTTACAAGCGCCATTAGGTCTCGAAATCAATAAGAATCAGGCGTCCATCTTGGCTGTGAAACATCACCGTCGTACGTTGTTGTTAAAATATGAATAAAGATTTATCAGTTCAAATCTGCATGTGTATATAAAAAAGAAGAAAGAAAAAGTGGCTTAAGCAGTGGTTACTAAATAGAAAGACATACACACGAAATCAAAAATTGGAGACATCGGATTCCCGAACTGTTTGCGAATGAGCGAACCCATAATTTGAGCTGCTGAAGCTTGTTTGTATTTTAATTTTTGCAGCAAATAAAATGATTTTCGTCAATATACAATAAATTTAGACCAAAAATGACTGGATCTAATCAGAAACTGAAATCTCTATTTTAATGCAGTTTGCCCGTTGGAAAAGAAGATTTATTGATAAATAAACGGCGGCTTTAAGTGGTGCTGATGGCCGAATGACTAGAGCGCAAGTTTGGTATGCCATACACCCGGGTTCGATTCCCGCACGCTTCGTTTACTACTTCTACTATTCGAAATGTTTCAAAAACCGTAGAAACTTACATTTACAGTTTGGAAACCATTTATAAATAGTTATGAAACCGTAAACTTTTGTATTTACGGCTTTTTAACCAAGCTGATTGGAAATGGTTTAGGTCCCGTAAAGATAGAAAAATGTTCCTAACCGTAAATTTAACTGTGAATTAGATGGGCAGACCGCTGCCGGCTATTTAACCTTAATTTCATAATGAAATTGCTAACAGTGTATAATTATTGAAAGTATCTACATTGTTGCAGCTTAAATTAGAATCTTTGATTACATATAAACATAAAAAGCACTCATATGAGTATTCCTTTCACCCCTTCAGATAGGAAAAAAATAACGATTGATCACTACAATTTCAACATGGTACCAAGCTCTGTGATTTCTTTCGCACATCTGCAGAACTATAAATATGTTAATTTGTTGCCAATGTTAGAGAGAAAACATAACTTACTGTAGATGCAGTGGGAGTGTTTCAAGTATCCCCACTCTCCTCTACTCTGATTATGCTATTTGTAAAACAAATGAAGAGAGAAGCTGGATATTCAAAGTGATTTAAAAAGGCTAAACAATATCAGCTTTCTCATTAATAATAGACTTTGAAGTGCACAACTTTATCCTACATAAGAGTAACTTACATTTTTTCTCCACCCTAATAACAAAGTTTTAAAATGAAAACTCCTACCATCTTGTCCCCTTTCGTACTATGCTAGGAAACTTCAATCAGTGCTTTTTTTTATTTGTGAACTGCTTAGTTCAATAAGTGCGCTTTGATCTCTCAGGCTGAAATGATGGCAGCTAAATATTTTTAAAATGGGCGTGCATTTGATTAAAAACAAGTTGCTTAATTTATTGATTTATAATCTGTAGATACACTTTAACGAACATATCTAAGGATTATTTCTGTTCTGCGTAAGTTTCCCATTTTAGGAAAAAGTGTTATGCTTGCGCAAATGATGTAACCCTACTCAATGAAACCAAAAAGAATGTTATAAACAGGATTTCAAAACCCGTAGTTCTTCTGCGTAAGTTCTTAAAATCATCATTTTGGTTCGCAGTATTACTACATTCAAAAACAGTTTGCTCTAAATGTGTACCAATACTATTGTTTATTACGCCATCTGATTTGAAAAAAAAAAAAAAAAAAAACACTGAATCTGGATACTGTCATGTTAGGCCTAGGCTGGCAAACCTGTGTTGTCTATGTGACAGGAAACTGCATACGTGTGTCCTCTAGCCCGCAATGTCGGCCTAAGGTTAGGCACCCACTATATAAGCTGCCCTCGAAAGTGGGGGCGAGGGGATCGCCTTTCGCCCTGCCTCTAGGTAGCTGTCGGAGATCAACGCGATCTTCAAGAATCTGGATGGGAGGACTTATGCCCATCCGGAAGAGTAGAATGCGGCAGAGCTTGTGCCCGTGTAGATGGAGACATCTTGGAACTTTCGAAGATTGATGAAATAGACTTTGTAAAGCAAGGTAAACAGCATTTCAATTGAGTGTAAATACTACTTGTAAATTGGCAGCGAAATAAAACGAAAATAAGTGTCGAATTTTAACTGATACTATATTACTGAAATTTATAACAATTCATGATGGAATGCTGACATTATTAGACTCGTATGCGCCGTATATCAATGGGATCCTTGTGTTTTTATCATCTATTGAGTTGCCTAGGAAATTCTGGCTGATTTCGAGTGAAAATTGAGATAAAGAATTATTGGAATGCGTGTGTCTTATTCTCTGCTGTTGGAAAAAACATTTACCGTTAACTAAGGATGCTGATGGATCGATTGGAATGTCTAATTAAATGCATGAAATTTAAAACTGTTATATTTTCACGCAAGAGAACAGCTAACAAAAAATTTTATGTTTTCATGCAAATGATTATTGATACTATATGCAAATCTTTCTGTCTAAGTATTAATATTACTGCTCATCGGCAACGATTTAAAAATAAAGCAATTAGTTTCTTACTGGATAAACCTTTCCACCTTAGTATATTCTGTTTAAAATTAAGAACTATTTTTACACAATGCTACTTTTGTAAGGTAGCATTATGTAAAAATACTTCTTACTTTCGCTCTTATTTTATCTATTCAATTTTGAAATGTTCTATTTGGGGCAATATTTGTCACTATTCAGTTTTACATTTAATTTTCTTCAAAATTTTGCGTAAATCACTCAATCACTAATATGTCGTTTTTTTAGAAATTATTTAACATTTTTTTTTTTTTTTTGGATTTAAAAAATGATTTTTTGCTTAGTTTTACGAGCAAATAATATGCAGTGAAATTAAAACACAATAAAATAAATCCTTTTGAACCAAAACTTAATTTTGTTTTGAATTATAAATCACGAAAAACTCTTAGTACAAAAATAAGCACCGCTTTAAAAAAAACTGCAACCTAAGTAAAAAAAATTCATGTCTTAAGAAACTTATTTTTGTGTAACATTGTTAAAAATGAGTACTTAATTATATTCATTTTTGAGCATTTCCCCAATTTTGAGCAGCTTCGAGTAAAGTCTCAATTTTGAAAAAACTTAAGTACTTATTATCATAAAATATAAAATTGAAAAACAATTATTCACGTTAAGAAAGCACAAATGAGAATTAAAATGCAGACATATCTTTCGGGATTGCTTGGAATCCCTTTTTCAATGCAGTAGTGGAGCCTTCTAGATGCAAAAACATCCAAATGAAGCTTATTATCATTTACGTATACTTATATTTGATGCCTCATGCACTCGTTTTTGAAAAAAAAAAGTTTGTTCGGCTTCTTATTTTTAAGTGGATTTTTCAACAGTACACTGTTAAAAATTTCCGTAAGAAAATAGTAATAGATTATTATTGTACCGTATTTAATTACCACAGTTGAATAACCATTAAGAAGATGGTACTCAAACCGCTGACTGTGGAAAAAATCATTTATTCTCTGTTTCTACTAAAGAACGTTTAACTAACCGCAATTTACAAGCGCCACTAGGTCTCGTAGTCATAAGAATCGGGCGTCCATCTTGGTTGTGGAACCTGCTAACCCTTCGTACGTTGTTGTTAAAGTATGAATAAAGATTTATCAGTTCAAATCTGCATGTTTATATAAAAAAGAAGAAAAAAAAGTGGCTTAAGCAGTGGTTACTAAATAGAAACACATACACACGTAAATCAAAAATTGGAGACATCGGATTCCCGAACTTTTTGCGAATGAGTGAACCCATAATTTGAGCTGCTGAAGCTTGTTTGTATTTAAATTTTTGCAACAAATAAAGTCATGTTCGTCAATATACAGTAAATTTAGACCAGAAATGACTTTGGATCCAATCAAAAAATGAAATTTCAATTTTAATGCAGTTTGCCTGTTGGAAAAGAAGATTTATTGATAAATAAACCGCCGCTTTGAGTGGTGTAGATGGCCGAATGGTTAGAGCGCAAGGTTCGTAAACCGTCCACCCGGGGTTCGATTCCCACACGCTATGTTTACGGTTTCTACGCCTCGAAATGGTCCAAAAACGGTAAAAATTTTGTTTTGAAACCGTTTTTAAATGGTTATAAAACCGTAAACTTTTGTATTTACGGCTTTTTAACCAAGCTGATTGGAAATGGTTTAGGTCCCGTAAAGATAGAAAAATGTTCCAAACCGTAAATTTAAGGGTGAATTAGATGGACAGCCTGTTGCCGGCTATTAAACCGTAATTTCATGATGAAGTTTCTGACTGTAGTTCAGCCAGCATCGTATCTCTTTATACTTATATTAATTACATTTTAGGACATTGCTTTATTGTCAATAATTATTTCATTGTTAATAAAAGCTTTTTTCTAGTATACTTGTGCTTTTCAAAAGTGTTGTCAACATTAATACCAACAAATAACGAACGATGCTTAAATACGAAAAAGTTTAACTTTTAATTTTTTCAAGAGCCTCAGTCTCGCCTTTAGAAAAATATATCCCAAAATAATATTTAAAGTAGAGTAGTATGTTATGGCTACTCTTTATAAATCTAATCTCTAAAGACAATAAGAAAAGCAATTTTTTAGCTTAAATTAAGCATTTCTTTAAAATTAATGTCATAATAGCATTAACTGGAACCCCCAGTGGCTTTTGCATTATGTCGCACCTTTAATTGAAAAACCCTCCTCAAAACCGACTACCTTCTAATGAGAGGTATTAGAAACTTTTTACCGTAATTCTAAAATCTTTTAAAATCTTATTTATCTGGGGTTAAATAACTTTTGTGTTGTTGCAATCTTATGTGGTAATTATGTTTTGAAAAAGGTAGTTTTGTATATGTATATGCAATTTCGTGCAATAATTTTAAATATTGCACATCAAGATAAGCCAGCTATTTAGTACTTGAATTAGAACTCAGTAAAACGTATTTAGTTCTGATTTTAATGTTTGTAGCAAAAATATTCGTTACATTATTCTTTCCCATCTAATCCCTCCCCCCCACTTTGTTTTTTTTTTAATTGCTATTTTTTTCCGACGCGAACTTATTTGCCTAAACGCATTTCCGAAGCTAAATGTGTTGTCTTCCATTCTTTTTTCTGACATAGGTGTTAAAAAATTGCATCCCTCTTTGAGAAACAAAATGTTAAAGTTATTTATTGAATTTTGACAAATATATGTATTATACTGCTTTTCGTTATTTCATTGAATCATATCATTTCATTTCCGAATTTGTGGTAAAGCATTTCTGATCTGTGGACTAACATAACTTAAACTAATGATTTCAGATTTGTCAAATTATCTTCAGTAATCACTTTCCAGTTATGATTCAGGAATAAACTATACCAATATCGCCATCTCGGGGGAAAAAGGTTTTGTTGCGACTACTGAACTTCTCGAGAAATTTGACTCAAATGTATTTAAAAATGACAGGTAATAATAATGCTTCAACGCAGCAATTGATATCTTCGAAAATGTTTTACAGATTTGCTTTTTCAAATTTCTTACGATCTTGATTATCATCAATTTATATCATCCATAGTGTCCTACAGTTTTGCTTTTTCGATTTTGCTGTGTTGCTGATTATCATCAAAAGTGTTGTACAATTTTGATTTCCAAGTTTTCCATGTTCCAGATTATCATTCGTCAAAAATTTCAGAATGGTTTCGTAGTTTTGCTTCTTCCGGTTTCCTCTTATCACGATTGCCACCGAGCATCTCTACAGATTTAAAGTATAACAATATCCCTTTGTTCTGCAAGCACTCATTTTTTCTCTTTCTTTTTTCGTTGGCAACGGCATACTGTAAAACCCTTTAAAGTTGACCACCTTTGTTTTACGACCTGTCTAAATTGACTACTTTTTTCGGGAATGTAATTTGCCCTTCACCCTCTATAAGTTGACCACTAAAGTGCTGAACCGCAGGTGGTCAACTTACACAGGTTTCAATGTATTGTTTTTGAATCTCGAAGTTTGGAGTGGTCATCATATAGTGTTGGCTGGTGTATTTCGAACTTTCTCACCGTATTTGATTTGAAATCTTTTCGAGTTTTTGATAAGTGTATGTTTTATGTAAAAATAAATATTTTTGTGTCTGGATTTCGTAGTGCCAATATGTGGAATATTTTATGGTTTTACAAGTTCTCTCCCAAACCAATACAATATTAGAAATTGTTTTCGACATCGAATAGAATGCTTTGGATAAATGGTATTTCAGGTTGCATTACATCGTTTTTCAGATTTGCATGTAATAAAAGTTTCTCTTACTATGCGTTCTCTAATAAACTAAGATTAAATTAAGGTACTTAGGGAGCAATTTATAAAATTCTGTATTTACACGTATGAAATATAATACGGATAAGAAAATATTTTAATACTATTTAGTTAATTATTTTATTATTATCATTTAGTCTCACTGAGCTCAACTAATTTTTGTAACGCTCCATGTTCATGGTCAGTTTTAATTGTTTTCGTATGTGAATGTGTTTTAGATCACATGATATATGTTTGGCTTTTATCTGACCTCATCGTTGTCTGAAACTTTTAGTATATCTTTATGTATTTAATTTACATAGTTTTTCTTAAGTGATTAGCTAAAATAGAATTCTCCTTTTTTCTTAAAATTTGTTTAACTCAGTACCAAAACTACGACACTGCCATTTTCATTTTTTGAGTTAAGGCCCTCTTGCACTGAAGGTACTATATATTTGGGGACAGTGGTATGCTTGCATTGTTTTATAAAAATAGTCTATCTTAATTCATGTTACTTGAAACGAATTTTTGCGTTCATTCTTTTTATACATATTGGTTGATGAACATTATGTTAACAATGCTTTATTCTGTATTGAAGAAGTCCAGGGTGCATTTGCAGCAACGGACAGATATTTTGCGTCTTTTGTATTAAATTGTCACTATGGTTAAGCGCACTAAAGCGTGGAATGAGTGACATCATAGTGCAGTCAACAAATCGTCTGGGGAATGTCCATATTGATGACACGATAATTAAAGCCAATCAGCCAAGAAGAGGGAATTGCTTTTAAATTAAAAAGAACCAATACACGTTGAAAGATTCGTGGGCATCGTACGTCGTTTATCACACTTGGTGTCAATGCACTGTCAGAGATATGCCGCGGAACCACCGAGTTAAACAGAACTCAGAATATGAAGACCCACACTGGTGTATACTAATTGATGAAACGTTTCCCAATAGGCCAACTGTGTTTTAGTTTTATGAATAACATACAGATCCGTATGATTGTGTTCTATGAAAGAGATGTTTTAATTTAAAAGAATTCAACCATAATTAAACAGAGAAACATATTCGCAAAACATGCTTTATTGTAATAGTACATACTGATTTTAAGCTTTCAAGCATTTTACATTAATTTCAAGATAGAAATTCCAATACAATAATAGCCATTGTAGATTAAAGACAAACACAAATAAATGAACTACACATGCCATTTGTACTTATATTGGGATTTTAAAATACCTTCCCGTCACCTCTTAAAATGTTATTATTTTCCGAGAATTTTAATTCAGGAAAATAAAATATAATATACATGCAACGCGAAAATAAAATATAATATACATTTGTATTTTTTCATTTTAGTCTTAGAAAATCCGTTAACAGTTTCTGAAAAAATGATTAAAGGAAAACATTGGCAAGTAATCACACAGGATTACGGGTCGTTCAATATAGGGAGTCCCATGTACTACATTGAAGTTGAAATTAAATTTCACAACACTTCGTGCTTTCGTACGTAATTGTATTGTCCATCCATACATAGAGTTGCATTGCTGAAAGAACAGCGTAATTATTCATTTCAGAAATTTAAATATCTGTAAATGTTTAGAAAAAAATCACCGCTCTCTTAAAAGTTCTATTAAAGCAATAATAGAAAAAAAAATCATCTTTAATTTTTATTTTAATCATAGGTATGCTAAGAATTACGATACCATTAAAAATAAACTTTAATATACAGCAAATTTCAGTGTCATATAATTTCAATGTTATATAAATTGAGCATGTTGTTAAAAAATGCCTGAATTTTTTTAAATTAATTATGTGCATAACAAAGAATGTATTCAACCTGTTCATCAAGCTTAATGAATGATAACTCAGCTTCAAGAATTCAGTAAAAATAAAACTAATATCAGATAAAATGTTTCCTTGCTGTATTATCTTGTTACGTTCACAGCAGCAAGCTCGAGTAATTTGTGCTTGGATCCCCCCCCTCCCCCCAAAAAATGCGGAAAATTTGAAAAAATGCGGAAAAATTCATCAGCCCATTAGGGGCCATAGCCACCAATGGGCTGTCGTGCCACTAAGTTTAGTTTTTTTACATAAAGGAACTAAATTCATAATTCTCAGGTAGATTTATTTACAGTATCATGTCCTGAGAAAATGTTTAAATGTGTAATTTAAAAAATAACAATCCGACTTTTTAAAAATATATATTTAGAATAGTTAGGCTGGAAGAAGACATTTCCTCTGATTTAAAGAAGAGATCTGTCAGGCCTATGGTGTGGATAGAAAAGGTATTTATGGTGTCGATATCGATAAAGGCATAAGTATCATTTTCGATTAACACCGTGGAGTAGGGTGTTTAACGCCAAAGTTTTGCACTTCCTGTGTTGTCATTGAACTTTAGTAACAGAAGATATATTCCAAAATGGTAAACTTGTAATTACTACTTACCGTTATTTCCGAAAACACTTAATAGTTGGTCCAAATAATTCTAAGAAAATCCTATACTACAACTTTTAGGAAACTTATCAAACTAACTAAAGTTTAAATTGTGTGCAGGGCATATTTCTAGAAACTATATAACAGAAATGACTACTAAGACTGAATTTAAACTGAGAATTTGTTTATTGCAATGTGATGTTGAAAAATAGTGCTTTATATGTTAACATAATATTTGTTACTCTGCACTATGGTACAATTTCTTATTTCATTTCCTGCTTGATGGTTTGACAAAAATGCATGTGTTTCTGTTTCTCTACCCACAAAGGTTCCTCCCGCCCGGTATGTAACATTAGTGCATTAAATACAATAACTATTGAAGTGAAACCGTGTACTCCAGTGTCGTGAAGTGTACGTACATGTTCAATGCATGTGGTGAATGTTCTTGTGTACTGTGAACTCTGTGTGCACGGACAATGTACATACCTGAAATACTTGACTCTGAAAGTTATAACGTCAGAAGGTAAAAGGCGAGGATTAAACAACATTTGTCACCTTGAAATTACATTGAATAAATTTATTTGGCACTTTAAATTCACGTGTAAGGAGAAATTCGGTAAACATTTTGTTACACTAGTGGAAAAATAGATCTCAACAGTAAAAAATGTTTGGTTTTGGTGAATGAAATGCAGCCAGTGGGGGCATTAGTCTATTCAGTTTCAATTTCACACTTGATATATTGCTTTAAAGGTTGGAGCATTTTTTTACGCTAGACTCGATGATGGTTAATAGATAAAGAACGTAGATTGTGTAAGAAAGATAAAGACATTGCTCCTTGTGGAAGACGTTCGATTTTGTGTCTCAAAAATTTCCATACTTGCTCTCAAAGACATTTGTTGACTGAGTTCTGACGAACAAGTAGGGCTTCTACAGATCACTTTCTTCTACGACAACGACAAGAGTTGTGCTGTTGGAAAAATTTCCATGATATAAGTAATGAATGGCAACACTGTTATACGGTTCAAGCATGACGGAATGAAAGCAATGAACTAACGAGCTCACAAAATTTCACTTGAAGAGACTCCACAAAGCATTAGAACCGTAGAATGCAATATTTTGCCTCTGAACTAAAGTATAAACAGATTTTTAGCACCAGTATATCAGTTTTGAAGTGAACGAAGTCGATTCACGTTCAGAGCAACTGTTGAAGTGAGTTCATGTGCGAAAAAGTGAATAAGATGAGTTCATGCTTGATGCAAGTAACTGAAGTGAGTTTATGTGCGGAGAAAAAAAAGTAGAATAAATTAAATTTACGATCAAAAAGAGCGAGTGAAGTGAATTTTGTGATACAAAAATGATTTAAGGGTTAGATTAATCTTTAGGATAGGGCATGGAGTGAATTCATTTTCGAATAAAGTATATGAACAAATTCAAAAGAATAAAACAAATTCATTTATGCCGAAAAATAAAACTCAAACTCATGTAATAAGTTCGTAACAAAAATCATTGACATCACGTACGAAGAAAGTTCATGAAGTGAATTCAAGTTCGAAGAAATTATAGTGAAGTGAATTCATGTGCAATGAACATTAATATAATGTTTGATTCCTGTTCGAAAATAGTGAATTACGTGATTTGATGCTTGAAAAAAGTGAATGAATGGATGAATTCATAAGTAGCAAAACGCTTACTTTATTTTGGAAAAACATTCATAGAATGAAGGTCATTAAAGAACTATACAGACAATTGACATCGCGTAGGATGAAATTTTCACAACGAAGTTCAAAATTTGAGCTCTTGCCTAGCAGAGTTAATTCATGTCTGCAGTCAATTATACAAATTTATGTTCGAGAAAAGCAAATAAATGAATTTCATATTCAAAGAAAGACAAAGATAGAGTTACATCACAGCTATCTTTCACCGATGAATTAAAATTTGTGCAGCTCTGGATTACCCGCTTCCGCTTAAGAAATAATTTCAATTGTATTATCTTCATGCAACAAACTTCTGAAAACTTTACTATGTAACGAAAATTTTTGTGACACTAAACTAGTCCATGTAACTGTTGATGTTCGACACGCCTTTCTTCAATATCTTTAGTTTGTAACGAACTTTTTTGTGACAATAAACAAGTCCATGCAACTGTTAATATTCAACACGCCTTTCTTCAATATCTTTTGTGGATAGACATAAGAAAAAATTTTGAATACATTTCTAAGTTTTATTTTTAAATTTACCAGTGAATGGAAAATGGAACCCATCAGCTGACATTTACCCCCTTAGTTGACCTGAAGTTTTATTCTAGCACAGAAATAAAAGACATAATAATGATTTTAAACAGTAAACTGTAGGTGTTGAATGAACTAGGTCTTTAATCGCGTAGAATGGATCATGGACAAGTTGTGCTATTGTTAACCTAATATCCCGTAAATGCTAAAAAAAAAGTTTTGAAAGAAGACGTGATGTATCGGAAAATCAAAAAATTGCAACTGCATTTAAGCATTCAGTATGTAAAATTCTACTTTAATTGCTTACCGTTAATCTATATCATACAGTCTAAAATACATTAAAATCAGTTACTACTATAGAATCTTTAAAAGGGCAACTTTTTTAACAGGTAATTATAGTCCACTGTTCCTGGAAATTAAACTCTGAAGATTTGGGTTTTTTTCTTTAATTTTTTTGGTGATATAATCAGTTTCTCTGTCTCTGAAAAACATGAAAAAGAATTTAGATCCAACTAGAAGCATTCTAATTTACTGTCATGAATTTCACACTTTGTAAGAGCAATATCTTTTGATGAACTACTGAGTACAAGTCTTTTGTTTCCACACATTCACAGGTACTTCCAGTTTTGTAAGTCAACTACAAAAATTTAAAAGAACTAACTACGTAGCTCTGAGTCAGTTGTTTGCTGTATTTTTGAGCTACTATAGAAAACGTTTTTCTATGAAAAAACTTTCGTAACATTTCTGTGAAAAAATTTTTTTGTATGAATAATAAATCTTTAAATCTTTCGTATCAGTAGGTGAGGTAATCTGTTTAAATTTGAAAGCAGACGAAGAAAAAGAAAAACCAAAATCTGACATTAATTACCTTTTAAAGATGCTCCTACGATACCACTCTATCTAGAGAAAATATGACGGGATGCATAAAATAATAAATTTTGTAGAAGGATTTTTACAGCAATGTCTGGTATACTGTAAAAGCGAACAATCCTTTGTGTTCATTTTGAGTCACACAGTTGAACTCGGTAACTACAAGCTCGGATTGAACGAGAACCCTGGTTTAACGAGGGAAAAAGGTTTATGTGAAAAAGCCCACTTTAAAACCTCTTAACTACATGAACGGCGCGGAAAGTTAGCGAGTAATTTTTTTTTATTATTATTTTTAATCTTAGCGTCTTCAACTGATTCTCATCGAAAAACAAGTTTCGCGAAATAAAATGAAATTTTAATGGAAACAATTGAAGGTTAAAAAAATTTGATAGTGGCACAAGGAATGTTAAAATTTTCAAAAAATCTCATGTTCATCTACAGTTTACTAGTCGAAAAAAGGAAAACAACAATTTTTCAAATAACACTGTCTATCGTTTTCCTCCCTGTACAATAAATGTTGGAAAATAAAAAGTTAAACGATTTTCTTGAATTTTTAGTAAACCCGGTTAGATAACTCTCCCTTTTTACGTTAAAGTTGTTTGCCCCTTCACTCTATTTATAACCGAAATTGACGGTATTTGAAATATACATATGTCACATTTAATTGCATTCATATAACTATTAAAAAACTTTTAAATAAAAATAAAAACTAGTAAAAAAATTTTAGTATCTTAGCTTAGCCCCTCCGAATAAATAAATAAATGCATAGAATGTAATATTGTGATGTATTGAAAATGATGATAACGCATTCTCCTTTGTTATTACATTATCCTTTTATATTTAATGAATCCAGAGTTTCAACGTACTCAAATTCGTCGTGATATTCTTAACTATCGACAACATGATTCCCGAACGGTGTATGTGTAGTAATAGTATAGCAGTGCTACTACAATGCTGTATTTTTCCATGCTTGATGACTGCATTTCAACCAAAAAAATTTTTATAAAGAATAGCGGGAAGTTTTTTGTAAGCATTTCGATAATCTTTTCTGAGTATACCATAAATAAAAGGATTTACGGCAGAGGATATGTAATACAATATATTAATAAAGTAATTAAGCGAACCGGGAACTGTAAAGCCAAGGACAGATCTCAGATTCTTAGTAAATATGAAAGGGGAATATGTAATGAAATATATTATAACGATCACAAGCAGACTAATAACAGCTTTGTTATCAACTAAAACATTGGGCTTTTCGGAAGGGTCGTTGTTATTACGCCTGACAAACAATTTCCTCTTGTTCGACTTCCTAGCTGCAGTAATGATCAGTACGTTGCAGACAGTCATAATAATTACAGGAATGTAGTGACAAAGAGTAGCCCCCCATATCGACATAAACTGAATTGGAGGAAGCCTGTAGTTAGCAGTGCATGCGCCTTCAGAGTAATCATAATATGACCAGTCAGGAATGGACAGCGGCAGCAGTATAAAGAGGCCAATGACGAACAGGACTACACATTGGAAAACTATTGTTTTTGAAGTGATCATGTTGTGGTATTGCAACGGCTTCCTGACAGCTAATGCTCTGTCGATACTGATAAGAGAGATATTAAATGAAGAACAGCCAGAACACAAGAAGGACATCGCATTCTGAAACTTGCAGAAGGCGTAGCTGAATGGCCAGCGATCCATGGCGACTGAAACTGCAGCAGGAATTGTGACGAACACACCCGTCAGTACATCAAGCAATGCTAAGCATACTAACAGCATGTTACTCGTTTGGTCTCGCAGCTCTTTGTCAAAATATGAAGTGAGGATGACAGCGAGATTGCCTACAGTACCTGTGACCCCCAGGAAAAGACTGAAAGACGACCCAAGTATTCTCATTGAGAATTTTCGTCTGTACTCTACGTCTGTATCGTTCATTTCATCATTGAGAAATGAAAAGGTGGTTGCATTAAGATTCATCGTCCTAAAAAGGAAAATAGGAAAATAAATATCCTTTTACACCTGAAATGAACAGATTCATCATAAATATCTCTAGTCAGAAAACATAAAACTCGGATATGAAGTACTGATTTGAAGCAAGAGATTTTTGAAAAATTTCAGATTTTGCTCAATCTATTGTTAAGGTTGTGATATTTGTACGTACGTATTTGCATTAGAGTTGAAGAATTTTAACCTTTAGCTTTCCTTTTTTATGTTTTGAATGTATGTAGCCATGACGTATCTTAATGCTAAGTATCAAGTTTCTTGTTATAATATCCATCTAGAAGCATTATAATTTACTGTCACAAATTACGTATTTGTAAGAGCAATATATTTTGCTGAACTACTGAGTACAAGTCTTTTTTATCCACACATTCATAGGCACTTCCAGTTTTGTAAAGTAACACAAACGCTTAAAAGAACTAACTACACAGACTGCTGTTTGCTGCGCTTTTGAACATCTATGGGAAATACTAACATTATATTTCTATAAAATATTTTTAATGCCATTTGTATGAAATATTTCTTGAAAATATTTATATGAAAACGTCTGAAAACCTTTCATGTCAATAGGGGATGTGATGGGTTTAAATTTTATAAATTTGAATGCAAAAAAAAACCTCTCGATACTTTTCGACGATGTTACTCCGAAATGAGATAATTACAGAAAGCAATCTTACAAATTTGCACTATTACTCTAAATTAATAAAATAATAAAATATGACAGAAAATAATACATGTCGTAGAATAATTTATTCAATGATGTTTGGTATGCTGTCCAAAGGAAACTTTTTTTTAAATTCATTTTGAGATACACTGTCGAGCTTGGTAACTGCTAGCTCGGATTTAACGAGAACCCATGAAACCTGGTAATTACAAGCATGACACTGATTTAGTAACTTTCTTTTTTTTTAATTCATGATATCGTCTTCAAGTGTTTCTCATCGAAAAACAAGTTTCTCGAAATTCCAGTGGAATTTTAACGGAAAGGATTGAAGGTCAAAGGAAATTTGAGAACGGCACAATGAATGTTAAAATTTTTGAAAAAATAGGGCTCATCTTCATCTGCAGTTTCAACCCTGACACTTGTCGGAAAACAGAAGTAAAACATTTTCCAAACAGCAGTGTCTAGCGTTTTCCCCCTTGTACAATAAATGTTGAAAAATAAAAAGTTAAACGGTTTTCTTGAATTTTTAGTCAACCCGGTTAGAAGCAACTATCGCTGTTTACGATAAAGTTGTCTGTCCTTTCACTGTCCTCATAACCGAGATCGACGGTATTTTCAATGTAAGTCACATTTAATTGCATTCATATAACTATTAAAATTTTAAAAAATACTAATGAAAACTTATCTAAATTTTTTAGTATCTTAGTTTAGCTGCTCAGAATAAATAACTAAATAAAAAAATGCACATAATGCAACATTAGGATGTTTCTGTATGTGTAGTAATAGTATTGCAGTGCTACTACAATGCTGTATTTTTAAATTCTTGATACCCTCATTTAACCAAAAATATTTCGGTAAAGAACACCGGGAAGTTTTTTGTAAGCATTTCGATAATCTTTTCTGAGTATACCATAAATAAAAGGATTTACGGCAGAGGATATGTAATACAATATATTAATAAAGTAATTAAGCGAACCGGGAACTGTAAAGCCAAGAACAGATCTCAGATTTTTAGTAAATATGAAAGGGGAATATGTAATGTAATATATTATAACGATCACAAGCAGACTAATAACAGCTTTGTTATCAACTAAAACATTGGGCTTTTCGGAAGGGTCGTTGTTATTACGCCTAACAAACAATTTCCTCTTGTTCGACTTCCTAGCTGCAGAAATGATCAGTACGTTGCAGACGGCCATAATAATCACTGGAATGTAGTGACAAAGCGTAGCTCCCCATATCGACAGGTACTGAATTGGAGGAAGCCTGTAGTTAGCAGTACATGCGCCTTCTGCATAATCATAATATGACCAGTCGGGAATGGACAGCGACAGCAGTATGACGATACTAATGACGAACAGGAATACGCATTGGGAAGCTATTGTTTTTGTAGTGATCATGCTGTGGTATTGCAACGGCTTCCTGACAGCTAATGCTCTGTCGATACTGATAAGTGAAATATTGAAGGAAGAACAACAAGCACACAAGAAGGACATCGCAGTCTGAAACTTGCAGAAGGCGTAGCTGAATGGCCAGTGATCCATGGCGACTGAAATCGCAGCAGGAATCGTGACGAACACACCCGTCAGTACATCAAGCAATGCTAAGCAGACTAACAACAGATTACTTGTTTGGTCTCGCAAGTCTTTGTCAAAATATGAAGTGAGTATGATAGCGAGATTGCCTACAGTACCAAATAACCCCGAGGAATAGAGTGAAAGACGACCCAAGAATTCTCATTGAGAATTTTCGTCTGTACTCTACGTCTGTATCGTTCATTTCATCATTAAGAAATGAAAAGTTGGTCGCATTAAGATTCATCGTCCTAAAAAGGAAAATAGGAAAATAAATATCCTTTTACACCTGAAATGAACAGATTTATTATAAATATCTCTAATCAGAACACATAAAACTCGGATATGAAGTACTGATTTGTTGCAAGAGATTTTTGAAAAATTTTAGATTTTGCTCAATCCATTGTTAAGGTTGTGAGATTTGTACGTACGCATTTGCATTACATTTAAAGATTTTTAACCTTTAGCTTTCATTTTTTATGTTTTGATTGTATGTAACCGGTTTTCTTGCCGGAAAACAGAAGTAAAACATTTTCCAAACAGCACTGTCTAGCGTTTTACCCCTTGTACAATAAACGTTGAAAAGTAAAAGTTAAACGGTTTTCTTGAATTTTTAGACAATTCGGTCAGTCGGAATACTCGTTTTTTACGATAAAGTAGTCTGCCTCTTCACCTCCTTATAAAAGGGATCGACTGTATTTGTAATATAAGTCGCAATTAATTGAATTCATATAACTATTCAAAATTTAAAAATAAAAATGAAAACTCATCTAAAATGTTTAGTATCTTAGTTTAGCCGCTCAGAATTAATAAATGCACAGAATGAAAGTGTTATGATGTGCAGAAAAATGATGCAAAAACATTCTTATTTGTAATAATATTGTGATTTTATACTTAGTGAATGCAGAGTTTAAAGGTACTCAAATTCGTCAGGATATTCTTAACCATCCACTAAACATGTTTCATGAACTGTGTATATGTAGTAATAGTATAGCAGTGCTACTACAATGATGTATTTTTCAATTCTTGATACCCTGATTTCAACCAAAAATCTTTCGGTAAAGAATACCGGGAAGTTTTTTGTAAGCATTTCGATAATCTTTTCTGAGTATACCATAAATAAAAGGATTTACGGCAGATGATAGGTAATACAATATATTAATAAAGTAATTAAGCGAACCCGGAACTGTAAAACCAAGGACAGATCTCAGATTCTTAGTAAATATGAAAGGGGAATATGTAATGTAATATATTATAACGATCACAAGCAGACTAATAACAGCTTTGTTATCAACTAAAACATTGGGCTTGTCGGAAGGGTCGTTCTTATTACGCCTAACAAATAATTTCCTCTTGTTCGACTTCCTGGCTGCAGAAATGATCAGTACGTTGCAGACGGCCATAATAATTACTGGAATGTAGTGGCAAACCGTAGCTCCCCATATCGACATGTACTGAATTGGAGGAAGCTTGTAGTTAGCAGTACATGCGCCTTCTGAATAATCATAATATGACCAGTCAGGAATGGACAGCGGCAGCAGTATAAAGATGCCAATGACGAACAGGACTACGCATTGGGAAACTATTGTTTTTGTTGTGATCATGCTGTGGTATTGCAACGGCTTCCTGACCGCTAATGCTCTGTCGATACTGATAAGTGAAATATTGAACGAAGAACAACAAGCACACAGGAAGGACATCGCAGTCTGAAACTTGCAGAAGGCGTAGCTGAATGGCCAGTGATCCATGGCGACTGAAATCGCAGCAGGAATTGTGACGAACACACCCGTCAGTACATCAAGCAATGCTAAGCAGACTAACAATAGATTACTCGTTTGGTCTCGCAAGTCTTTGTCAAAATATGAAGTGAGGATGATAGCGAGATTGCCTACAATGCCTGTGACCCCCAGGAATAGAGTGAAAGATGCCCCAAGTATTCTCATTGAGAATTTGCGTTTGTACTCTGGGTCTGTATAGTTCATTTCATCCATGAGAAATGTAAAGTTTGTCGCATTAGGATTCATTGTCCTAAAAAGGAAAATAAAATTATAAGTATCCTTTTACGCCTGAAATGTAAGGATTGATCATAAAATATCTCTAATCGGAGCACATAAAACTAGGATATGAAGTACTGATTTGCATCAAGACATATTTAATAAAATTTCAGATTTTGCTCAATCCATTGTGAGAGGTGTGACATTTGTATGGATATATTTACTTTAGAGTGAAAGAATTTTAACCTTTAACTTTCAATTTTTATATTTTTGAATATAAGTAACCATCACGTATCCTAATGCAAAGTATCAAATTTCTAAAAAATATATATTAATTTGTGCATAACTTGAGAGTGACAAAAATCCTTCAACATGCACAAAATTAATATTTTTTGATAAAACATTTTGTCTTTAAATTTCATAATTGGTATTAAGGTACACGAGGGTTAGTAACATTCTAAAACTGCAAACAACATATTAACTAGTTCTTGAAGTTTACAAACTTGCTTATTGCTGCTCCTATGCTCCACAAAACATGCGTACTATTTGTATTTCTCTAAAAATTTGAATTATATATTTTAATATATAATTCGAAGTTTTAGAGAAATATTATACTTTATTTGTCTGAAATTTCGAATTATATATTAAAGTATATCGAAATACTATACTTTATTAACTTCATTTCTAATTTCTTCAGTAACTGTAAACAGTGTAAAAATTCTAACTTTCACTTTTTAGCGTGACGGTTTTTATTTTGCATTGTGTAGACGGTGGCGGTAATAGCTCATTAATCCTTTGCTTGGCTTTTATACATTTGTATGATTTTTGTAATTTACAGATCACATAAAAAGCATCGTAATAACTCACTCTTGTTTCAATGTAAGATGTGTGATTGTGTTTTTAAGTGCATAGTCTATTCTTCAAGGTGTATAGTGGTAGTGGAAAAGGAGCCGCTTTAATTGGTCCGGGGACCTGGGACCCCAAAGGGAGAAGTTTGACTTAGGCCCGAACTAGCCCCATTTTAGTCGCCTCTCAAGACACGCATGGGACTATTCTTGGGACTATACGTACATTTTGAGTATTCTTGCAAAACCCAGTCACCACAAGGGTTAAGGTGTATAAATTTAGTTTAATTGAAACAATCTCCTCAATCTATTTTTCAAATGTGTTTGTTTTTCATAACTGCAAAACTCATGAAAAACATTGCCCTCTGTATTTAATGTTTTTTACTGAGGATCTAACTGTTCAGATATTCAGTACAAATACAAAATTTCATAAGCTACTTTTGAAATGCAAAAAAATACAAAAAAAAGTTCTAATTGAAGTTGTTACAGTTGAATGAAATTATGCAAATGAAATTAAATTTCAGTTAAAGGATTAAGAAATTCAAGTAAAATTCTTGTGTTTTATAAGATCGAGTTTAAGTGAAAAAATTTTTTAGGCTTGATACGTTATAACTTGAAGTTAGAAAAATTAGTTCCTAATACATTTTAATAGCATGCATAATTTTATGCGTTGCAGTAAAGCAGTATATTGAAATTATTTCAACTTAATAGTACACATATGCTAACAAATAGCTTGTTTGCTGTCCAAAATAGCTCGCATATCCTTATACTGCTACAAACAAAGTAAGTTACTTTTATGAAAACGAAAAACACGATTTTGAGTATATTTCAAATAAAATCATTCACTTTTAACAAAAAAGCTTACACAATATATTTTAGGATACAATCTCAAAATAAAATCCCATGATAAAAGTCTGGAAAACGATAGTCACATAGACAAAGTTTTACATCGTAAAAATAAAGCTAATGAAACTTTACAAGTGAGAAGTTCACAATTTTCAGGTACTATTATGGAGCATTTTAAATGCTTGGTGACTTTATCAAGTTAATATTTTCTGTAAACATTTTATGGGTAGGAGCTTTTTACTTACGTTGTACTACTCATATCTAAGGCATTAAAATTGAAAAAACAATTTTGGTTCAGGAAACGGTGTACACACTAAAACACTAACTAAACTTTCCTGAAGATTACGCGTAACAATCGAAGGAACTTTCATGTGGAAATAAAAAGAATTATAAGAAGTATGCATTACTAAGAACTAACTTAAACACTGATTGCCTTATTAAAATATAAATACTAACTAAAATTAAGAAATCATTATCAATTACAACATTAAAAAACTCATTTTCAATTTTTAGTTTCTTATTAATCGTGCTTTACATGAAACTTTTATAATGAATTTCTGCAAACGAAAGAAGTTATAATTAATGTGAAATCAGTTCAAAGTTCAAATGTAATGCTACGTGTCTCAAGGCAATATTTCCAAAAGAAAAATCAATTTAACCCTTTATCTACTGCATTATGATCTGCAGTAACGTTTTTCACAGAAATAGTTTGTCTAGGTATTTACACTGAAAATTAAGTGGTTTACATAAATACTTACAGACTGAGCATTTTATTTATTTCTTTACAGCTAATAAGTGCCACAGAGTATTTACCCAATGAAATTAATTACATACACTTTTTAAGCAAAAATTTCGTCAAATAGTTTTCTAAGTTCTTTACTAACACATTAAAAAAATCAGTGACTTGATTCTTGAATTTTACTGCTTTTCTGGAGCGAAACTCTAAGGGAGCAATCTGAACAAAATGAAGGTTCAAAACACAGCATCGGTTTCAAGACTATCTATGTTCCTTTCCTCTCTAAAATACTCTTTATAGAACCCTTCCTGATATGTATCCTGAAAAAGGGGAATGTAAAGACTGTCCCGGCAAAGTACCATCAGAATATTGGTAAAAATGGTTGCTGGGATGGAATTTATAAAGAATGGTAATAAGTACCGTCGGTTGATAAAGGGTTAAAAGAAGATCAGTTCACATTTTATCAGCTGGAACGAGCATTGCAATCGTATTTAGTACGTATAGCTTTCCCATACATTTTCTTGTAATATTTCAAACCATTTCAAGATTAAATTTTGTGCAAAAAAAGTCCAGTACATGCTGAATGTAAAATTTTAAATATTTGCCTCAATCAGATATAGGTTTCCAAATTTAGAAGTTTCTTTGTTAGAAGGAAAGTAAATAAATTAATTAAATAAAACTTGTAACTGAAGCTTATATTAAGCAATTCTTGTAACAGCTCAAATCATTTAAATATTATATATTTCTATATATATATATATAATATATATATATATATAATATATATATATATATATATATATATATAAATATATATATCGTGTAAATAAAGAAAAAATAATTCCAGTATAACTTGAATTTAAAATTTTAAATACTTTCTTCAATAAAACATTAAGTTTCCAAAATTTTGAAGTTTTTTTGTTTGAATAAAAATAAATAATTAAATAAATAAAAAAATATTATGTAGCTGAAATTTCTACCTATTAAGGAATTCAAACATAAAACAATTTTAGGAGCATTACGTATTTCTATCATTATTAGCTGGGTTATTTTGAAAGGTTTATAAATAAAAAAATATAGAAAAACACAATTCGTAAACAATAAAAGTTGTTTATATGCTTAACATTTTGCTATATATGTATAACACTTGCTACATAGTTTCTACACTTTTGTACGTTAAATATAAGGGAAGCATGATTCGAGGCGGCTCTACGCAGAGATTTCACACATACTTAATTCAAATATTCAGGGTCATAAATATATATAAAAATTAAATAATTAAAGTTGGGAAAATAAATTTTACTTACCACTCGTACTGCATTTGTTCTTGACGTTTTGAATGACGGGAAACAACTTCAGAAATAAATTTTGTCAGGGAGAGTTAAAGTATTTGGAATCTTCTTCAACGAATCCGGTCTCTTACTCTCTCGTTCTGTGAAGAAAAGCATAATCAAGAAAATCCATTGGGCGAATATTTTTATAATCGGCTGCACATCGAATAGGCAGGTGGTTTTGAAATTTATTTTCCGGAAATTAAAGCAAAATCGAAAAGCAGGTGCACACTCGATTTGTGAGATATTTTAAAAATACCATGACTCATAAATATTCTTCTTGTTCTTTTCTTAAATGTAATCATTCTATCTTAATAGCCAAAGAACTAAGATTTAGACTGAATAAATGAGAATGTTTTCTTCAAATGACTTGGTTTCGTTTCTTTTCTCATGTTATTTTTTCCAAAGAAATCTTTAATTCGTTTCAATAAGTTATGAGCACGAAAACTAAGCGTTCAATTTCGATAAAATCATTACTTTGGAATCGTTATAATGGTGAATATATTGATTCAGTATTAGCAGGAACATATAACGCTTTAAGCTATTTGTTTTACGTTTTTTCTCCGTTGGAGAAGCTAGAATAAATAATGTGTCAAATGGTTTTGTCAATGAAGGAATCTATGGCCGTTTAGCAAATTTTACATTTTTGCGAACAGCCATTTCATTTTCTAACTTTAAATTATCAAATTCTAAAAAAGGAACGTTTTTGCTCATTATTTCATACTTATTCCGCATAGCATGAGAATATCTTAGCATATGCCAATTTAAAACACTGATGTAGAAATAATAAAAATGACCCCCCCCCCCCCCCAAAGAGATTCTTATGTATTTTTCACCTCATGCCTTATTCTTGTTGTAAGATATAATACAAGAAAAACGTATCTTTTCTGCATCCTTACGATATGGAAAAAAAAGTTCCTCTTTTTTTATCGATCCACCCCATTTCACACCCGTTTCAATCATGCGGCATTACTGTAAATCAGTTTTTATAACGTAAATATGCTTTTGAAGAAAAAAAACAACATACAAAATAAAATGGGCCAAAAAAAAACTTTTTTTTTTTTTTTTGAGTAACTGGTTGGAAAAATGCGAATTGGAGGGACATTGACTTTCTACAACTGTCGGACGGTAATTTTAGAGCACATCCACGACCGGAAGATATATAATCCGATTTTATTTCCTTTTTTGCCAAGAGACTAAAGTTCTTATGAACGGGAACAATCATGAGTTTTGATACAATTAATGAGCTCTTAAAACCGCATGAAATATGCCGCTTTAGTATTGGCGACGAAGTATTTTTTTTTAAATCAGAAAATGTCATCCGGTCTCTCGCATCATCTAAGCTTCAGAAGAATTAACAAAGTAGAAAATAGCTTTCAAAGTTTTTAAAATAGCGGTAGAACTCGTTTATATCCGACATCGTTTATAACAACACCTCAACGCGCCAATGGTTAAATAGTAACGTCAACGAATAGTTGGTCTTAAGCGATGTTCATGGAGATTATGGTTGAACCACTGGCTTTTAATATTATGGTTAAATGAACTCGGCTTTAATTTGATAATTTACAAGATTTAATTTTTGTTACGTCGTTTTTCAAGTAAAATTCTAAGAACCTAAGTTGAGGGAAAGTCATAACTGTTCTAGAACTGTCACCGTCCTCTGAGAACCAGTAGTTGTAACTACAATAATTGGAGTTAACGCATAAATAGTACTATTCAATGCCCATTTCTCTGGATCTCAACAAATCTCAATTTTAAATAAAAAGTTTAATTTTTCAGCAAGGTATGGATGCACATGAAACTGTAGACGACATTTCCAAACTAATGGGAAAATAATGAAGATTCAGATCATCAAGAAATTAGATATTTTTATAGACAGAGGAGGGGGAAGGAACCTATGAAAATTTGCTTAACTACTATTACTTTAAAATAAGTATTGCAATTCTTACAAAACCAGACACTGTTAAAAATGTCCGTAAGAAAATAATAATATAACCATTTATTTGACTGTTATTTTAACATATTACAACAGTCGAATAACCATTAAAAAGATGGTACTCAAACCACTGATTGTGAAAATAATAGTTTATTCTCTGTTTCTCCTAAAGAATGTTTAACAAATCGTATTTTATAAGTATCTCCTAGGTCTCGTAGTCAATAAGAATCGGGCGTCCATCTTTGTTGTGGAACGAAGAAATGTTAAAAACTGAGTACAGATTTATCAGCTCAAATCTGCATGTGTATATAAAAACAAGAAAAAAAAAGTTGCTTAAGCAATGGTTACTAAATAGAAACACAAACACACGTAAATCAAGAACTGGAGACATCGGATTCCCGAACTGTTTGCGAATGAGCGAACCCATAATTTGAGCTGCTGAATCTTGTTTGTATTTTAATTTTTGCAACAAATAAAATGATTTTCGTCAATATACAGTAAATATAGACCAAAAATGACTTTGGACCAAAAACTGAAACCTCAATTTTAATGCAGTTTGCCTGTTGGAGAAGAAGATTTATTGACAAATAAACGGCCGCTTTGAGTGGTGAAGATGGCAGAGTGGTTAGAGCGCAAGGTTGATACACTATACACCTGGGTTCTATTCCCGCTCGCTTCGTTTACGGTTTCTACACCTCGAAGATTCTACGCCTCGAAATGTTGTAAAAACTTACATTTACAGTTTTGAAACCATACTAGTTATAAATGGTTACGAAACTGTAAACTTTTGTATTTACGGCTTTTTAACCAAGCTGTTTGGTAATGGGTTAGGAACTCGTAAGTTACAAAAATGTTCCAAACCGTAAATTTAACGGTGAATTAGATGGACAGACTGTTGCCGGCTACTTAACCGTAATTTTATGATGAAATTTCTAACAGTGGAGATTGGTATTAACAAGTAAAGCAAAGCAAAACTCTGATTAAAAAGAAATGTTTCGGCTAAAATGTATTGGTATAGTCAGGGCCGGTTCTAGGTGGGTTTAATGCGTGATTGTCAGGCAATCATTAAGGCGAAAACAATTAAAAGGCTGCAATATTTATACATTAAGTTATTATTAACTGCCTTCAGTGAAACCTATAGTACATTTAATGATGGACTATGTAATCATATATTGCATCAAGAAAAAGGTGCATAGTTTTTCGTTTAATGTTTTAAAGAGATTCTCAATTGTATAAACAGAAAAACTTTCTTGGCTGTTATACAGTCATTCAGGTTAACTTTGGGAAAAGTAATATTTTTTAGTATGTTTGACTGTAAAGGAATTAACAGAAGTTGTAGTGCTGCACTCAGTTGGATATGCTATAAAACCAATTTTCTATTCTAATGTATAATAAGTTGTTCTAAATATACACGGACAAGCTGTGGTTATATGTTCATGTGAGTTGCTAATTACTCAAAAGCAAGTTATAAAATTTTACATTTTCTTTGCAGTAACATAATAGGGAAGGGTGAATTGTTGCCAGGTGACTTACTGTTGCCTGTGCATAATTTAGTTTGTTTCGAACCCTTTTATTAAAAGCTTTCATTCAAAATGCATAATTCTTTCAAAATTTGTATTGACGAAAATCGATCGAATCTTATATCTTCCATGTCGTGTATCTCCTCTATACTGGGGAATGACAAAAAAACGTTTGTCATATTTCGAAGTGCTATGTAATAGGTAACATTTTCAAAGTTTTGTCATAAGTCTACACAGGAGGTGCTTTGGTGGTGAAACAGTCCTTTTTTCCAAAGTTAAAGCAATTTTTCATAATAAAGGACTAACAACAGCAATTAAATGTTTTTTTGTGCTTCTACTATGTTTGCATAAGTGCCACAGAAAGAAAATAAGCCTGCTGTTGCAAATCCTTCATCGATGTTTTTATGGTTAAAGTGACGAAAACTAATGTATCTTCTTGTATTGATATGTGGTGACTTCACGTTATTTAGAGTGCGAATGTAATAGTGCATTTACATCAAGTTGAACACGAACAGGCAACATTAATGAAAACTTCAGCTCTCGTCATTGTTTCGATATAATTTAATGGTTATACTTATCGTATTGACTGATTGCAATATTTATTGCGTCATAAACAAATCAGGGTCATTTGAGTGAAAGTCACTTCATCTGTGTTAAGGTCACTTATAGTGACTTTCACTAATGAAATTCTCTTATTGTCACTTTCATTAATAAAACTCATTTATAGTCACTTTCACCAAAGGTACTCACAAACTAAGTAAAGTAGCTTTAACTCAGAAAAAAAGAATCAAATTATGTATGAAATAATAGTAGTTTTTAGATAAAACCCCCTACTGTAAATCATTGCTAACAAACATCCTTTAGGCTTTAAAATACCAGTTAGCAAATATTATTTTTAGAAACTAAACTAGTTTAAATTTTAATACTGCTTTAAATTTAAACGTTTTGACTTTAGTATTTATTTTATTTTAGATTGATTATTTTATTCATAGATTTCTACTGGAGTGGTGATTTCAATAACCATGACGAACTGCGCATTTTACTTAGTGTTTCAGAGATGGTTTTTTTTTTAATGCCCAATATGAGCTTTAAAAACTAACTATCCTAAACAGAAAAATAAACTTTAACAAGGAGGTTAAATCAAGAAAGCAGCTCATCATTTTCAATTAGAATTTTTACGGCAATCATTTTTTAAAAATGAACAATTTAGATCAGTTTAAAAAGTGGGCAATGTACAGTAAAATTGTACATTGTTTGTCTTTATTTTTCAAATTCGAGTAAGCCAGCAAACGTTGAGTAGATGCACTAGTGAATAATAATTGTAATAAAAGTTCGTAACACTTATTAGTAGGTTTGTGTTTCCTAAAAAATAAGTGTCAAAG
Organism: Octonoba sinensis; assembly: GCA_038502835.1. Lineage (NCBI taxonomy): Eukaryota > Metazoa > Arthropoda > Arachnida > Araneae > Uloboridae > Octonoba > Octonoba sinensis. The sequence goes on from CM076599.1 coordinate 127,935,296, forward strand.
AGCGAAAACAGAAAGCATGATAAAACAAACTCATATATTTGCAAAAGCATTTTATTACAGAAGCACATATTTCATATAATAAATTTCATATAATTTCAAGTTAGAAATTCCGTTACAGTACCAATATAAACAGATTAAAGATACTCGAGCAGGAACTACATTACAAGTGGCTAATTTCTTTCAAGACTCGCACTATAAATTCAAGTTTTCCATCCTCATCATCATCATCTTTTTGTTATTGTAAGGAAATAAAATACGCGTCCTTCTATCTATCTAAATATGAGCCGTTTATTTTGAAAGTGAGGCAAGTTCATTTTTTGCTATTGTGAGATATTTGAAGGCTAGCAATTCAACAAATTCATAAATATTGGTAAGCATTAACAGCCATTATTAAGTTTGGACTTTGGTTAGTCTGGTTCTGAGGTACAGAACCCAAGATAGTTAATTATTTTATCATCAGAACTTCGCGTCGACCTTCAAAATTGCGTTTAAAAGCAGTATCGGTGTTTTTAATGAAGGGTTTTATTTTTAACTATTTTAGCGAAGTTTATAGTTAGTTGTATAGGGTGTGTTCTGAAAGCAGTAGGACTGGTTTTTTCCTGAGCAAAAGGGCGGACGAGATGCGGCTGTGCACGAACGGAGGAGGTGGATATCGGGAACTCTAGGAGAAATCGGCAGCCGGCTATCGGCCGTTGAAGAGAGTAGGTCGCTTGTACTATGAACCCCTGCCGAAACGTCTCGTCACACTCTCAGAAACGCATGCTCAAATCCCACGAAACTTTCGTCGTATTTGGCGAAATGGCTTCGTGAAAAATGCTCCGAGTAAACCTTGCGTCAAATTTGTGCAGTAACTTTTTAAAGTCATGCGCTCGCACGAGGAATGAATCGTTATAAATAACGAAATTTTCTTGACGATTGAAGAATTGTCAAAAGTGAGCGTTCTATTTCTGAGAGTGCACGGAGAATCATGGAGCGTTTTCTAGAACAGCGATACGCGATCAAATTTTGTGCAAAGCTTGGTAAAAACACTCACGACATAATTAAGGAGGCCTACAGTGATGCTGCTATGGGTAGATCGAGTGTTTTTGAATGGCACAAGCTGTTTTGAGAAGGTAGGGAAAGAGTGGAAGACGACAACCGCTCCGGACGCCCTTCGACCAGCAAGACCAACGAAAATGTGTCGCGAGTAAAAAATTTACCAAACAGTGTTCGTAGGAGGAGTATTAGAATGATTGCTGATAAATTGAGCATTTCAGAAACCCAAGTTTTTGAGATCGTGACAGAAAACTTAGCCATGAGGAAAGTGTGCGCGAAATTTCTGACTGAGTGTTGTCACAGGAGCAAAAGGCCAACCGGAAAGCGAACTTCCAGGAACTTCTTCCCCGATTTGGCTCCGCCAGACTTCTTTCTATTCCTGAGAATAAAATCGACGCTCAAAGAGAAGCGTCCCAGCTCGGTAGAAGCAGTTCAACAGGCCATGACGAGGGAGTTAAACAGCATTTTGATCCAGGCGTTTCTGGAGGCGTAGGAAAGTCGGAAAACTCGTTGCAGCAGTATGTAGATTCGGAAGGGTGTTACTTTGAAAAATCACAATCGTTTGTACTATTCTCATGAATACAATATTCTCAAAAAAAAACAAAAAAAAAACAGTCCTACTACTTTCAGAACATACCCTGTATGTCTTGTAATTTTATTTATTCTTCAGTTTTAATCTAAAGTTGGTTCTTTTTTTAAGTATTTATTTATTTAATTACACCTTACCAATCACCACCATTCCTACTCTGGTGGCAGTTTAACCGGATGTGGTGAACGAGAAGAAAAGGACATATGAATGGGTTTCTCCCACGAGCGATCAAGCACCCGAAGGAAATTGCAAAGCATGAAAAACTGTAAATGCTTTTAGTAGAGTTACAAAATTTGCAATAAGAAAAAACACAGTTGCTTAGAAAATGATTTAAAGGATTGTACAAATAAAACAATTAAAAATGAATAAAATAAAATGAATCTGTATTTAAATAATAGAACTGGCATTTGAGTGAAAATACTAGATCAAATTTCTTTATTTCAATTCTACGGCCTTTTAAGAGGAAAATGATTTCATGGCCTTTAATTATTGATATCTTTAAATTATGGTTTTGGTGATGGAATAATTAAGCCTAATTATCTATATATAAGTAGGTAATAACAGAATACTTGATTACCATTTTCTCCTGCGTTTGTCAACCGATTTTCTTACCTTTTTACTTCCTTGTAACAATGATATATATATATATATATATATATATATAATATGTGTGTGTGTGTGTATGTATATGCGTGTGCGTGTGTGTGTGTAGATTGTATATATATAATAGGTTTTGCCTAATTTAAATACTTTGATGTTACGCAAGCCTTGGTGTTACCCAGTAACTGAACATTTTTCGCACTTGTCTAAACATACTGAGTACGAAGTGTTCCTAAAGATCGCTGGGGCCTACAGCTATAGATTTCGAACCATCACTTGATCTGACATTCTATACTAATCATTACATATATCGCTTGGCTGGTATTTAAACTTTTGTCCCATGGCAAGGCAACCTAATTGCTCTATCGCCTACGCTACCGGGCTACTAATTAGCATAAAAGTTGGGAGAGTATTTAGTATGCACGTACAATTTTTATCTTAAATACCTTACTATCGGTTAAATATAGACGGTATAACACTAAGTTACACAGTCAAGAAAAAACGTAATCCTTTTTAATATTAATTAATTATTTTATTATCAACTATTTCATTACAAAATACTTTGCCGGCAATATTTTTCCTCCGATTTTTAAAAATCTTTATTTAGTATTATTATTTTAATGATGTAAATCATATGCATTCAAAGAAAATAATTATAGGCGTTTTTGCTTCAAAACCCAGAGGCAACTGCAGTGTTAAGTTGCCTTGAACTAAATTAATTAATATGAAATAGCATTACGTTTTTTCTTGACTGTGTAACTTAAGTGTTATACCGTTTATATTTAATCGAAAGAAAAAATGCATCAAGAAGGTTCGAATTTTATTAAAAAATGACTTGGAAAAACGACAAGCCAGTTTTAAACTGTAAATAATAAACATGTGTTTCTAATATCCTTATTGTATCTGTATGCTGTGCTTCTGCTATAATCAAATATTTTAGCTCTGCCGAAGAATTTTCTGGATTATAACTTTTGGACTCTTCTTATATGCATTTCGATAATCTATTCTGAGAATACCGTAAATAAAAGGATTCACTGCTGGAGATATGTGCATTAATAGTGCAACAAAATAAGTAAGTTGCCCAGAAACTTCTATGTCAAAGAGGATATCAATGTTTTTTACTGATATGTAAGGAAGTTGGGTGATATAATATGCTGTTGCAAACGGCAACCATACTCCGTACTGTTTTATTGAGATTCGAATCGTTTGAATAGTTTTGTGGAGTCATAAGTTTGCCCGTTCTGGTGAAAATCATTCATTTCTTTTGCTTTAACCTCTTAACTGGTCATTTTTGTTACCACAAGTCTTCCTAAAAAAGCGTATTTTTTATTGCATATAATTAGAGTCCTAACTTGGTATAAAAGGAAAATGAAAATATTTTTAAAAAAATTTCATAATTGATAAATTTATGCATTTTTCTGCTTTATAACTTTGAAACACAAATGCCCCTGAATGACTCTTTTTCAATCTATTAATAATACGGCCAAATCAAAACAAGAAAGGCAGAAATATCAATGCCCGTACACTGCACGGGCAAAACAGTTAAGGGGTTAAAGCTGCAAAAATGTTCAGAAAGTTGCAGATGCCAATGTTCAGTGCTGGAGGGTAATAACAAGTAAACATTGCCGGTAATCCCATTAATCGAGCCTCATAAATACCGGGATCATAGCGCGACAAATCGGAAATCATGGGTTTCATCATCACAGAAGCTGCCAGGCAAAATAAAAACATGCATGAAGAAACCACACGTTTAGTATTCATGACGTTTGGATATTGAAGCCGTTTCATCACAGCAATTGCTCTATCTATGCTGATAATTAAGATACTGAATGGGGGGGAGGAGGAACAAGGGCATGTGTAATATAACCCATTATGAATCTTTCGGAGCGTGTCTCTGAATGGCCAATAAATCACAGGCAACAGAAACAGCCAGAGGAATGGTAGCAAAAAGTCCTGTTATAACATCGGTTATGGATAAATAGACCAGAAATAGGTTGCTTGCTTGATTTCGAAGAGTCTCGTCGCTGAAAGAAGCAAAGATGACGGCGAGATTGCCCAAAATGCTGGTTATCCCCATTAAAACAGTAAACGAGGAGCCAAATATTCTCATAGACAGTTTTCTTCTATAAATTTCGGGTAGTGTTGTGTTGTTGAGATCGTCAGATGAAAACGTAAAATTTTCCATGTTGGTATTCAGCGTCCTAAGGAAAAGGGAAAAAAATGTATTAAAATAAAATAGGTCAGCTTTAACAGCAGTTAAAAAGGGTTAAGGAAAAAATAGTCAGCTGCGCGATTGAGGTGGTGGATAGTTGTCCCACACTCACAGTCGCCCTTGAAATCATATAACAAAAACAATAAGAAACGCTGGATCATTTACAACAAAGTTTTTGAGTCAAGAGTTTTCCAAAAAAAAAAATGTTTTCAATTAGTAACAAAAACGCGATATGTGAAATGAAATTATTTATTATAACTGTACTATGATATTTTTTTCATACCTAATATTCATATATTTACTATACAAAGTCTCGAATTCGAACTTTATATTTTCACTAGAGGGAATTATAATTGTGATAGAAGCTTCTGACACATGTTAGCATATATTTGCATATGTATCTTTACGTAAAAATAAGAGTTAAAAAAATTAAAAAGAAATTGAAAATGTAATAAAACAGGCAATCATATAATCGCAAGAACATTTTATTGCATCAGTACATACTACAGATAAGCAATTACGAGTAAGAAATTCTTTGACAAAAAGACAAGCATAATAGATGTGCACACAAAAAAGTTACATTGTTCCTGTCATGTGGTACCTATGTTCCTGTAAAGCCTATGTGTATATAAATCCTTTATAGTTACATCTTTCAAGTTTTCCTATTTCATACTTCTATAAGGATATAAAAGTTTAAATATCAATTACAAGAAACACTCCACGTTTCAACAAAAAAAAAAAGCTTTACACGTCAGAAAACATTTATCATTTCCATTGTATGTGTGTGTTTTTCAAGAAAAGAATGTTGTTTTTTACCCTAAGAAGTGCCATTAAATAAAAATATTCGAAACTTAGAACGTTTCATACATTTAATAAAACATCTCTATACAAACCTTTTTTTCCAAAAATTAAAAGACACACAAAAAATTTGGAAAAAGTCTTAAAACAAGAAATGACAAATTATGTTCTCTTCCAGACACACATTTGGATCAGATAAAAAAAACATAAACGAAGAATTTGAAAATTTCATAATATATAGAAATATTTCAGAGAAAATAATTACAATGTAGAAGAAGGTGTTTGTCCAGAATTAGCGTCTAACAAAATCGACTTGGTAAAATTAACTGTTCATCGCCTTTTCTCTCTCTAACTTTATTCATAATTAATTTAGTATCCAAATTATTTCCTACTTGTCTTTTTAACGGTTACAATGACTCTCAATTAGGGATACACTGATAAGTAAATTGGCCGATTACCGATTAATCGGCAGAGGAAAATTACGACACCATGAATTCATAATTGAAAACAAACTAAGTGATATGTTTACTAACTTGAAATTGTGTGGATGCATATGCATTATGTACCATAAACACGTCTAAAACACTACTAGAGAAAAAATGGGAATACAAATACGGAACCAGGAGAGAAAAAAAATGGGAATACAAATACAGAACCAGGAGTTGCACATGTATTTGGCACCATGAGTTCACATTTAGAAGTATGTTTAATTCAATAAAGTTTTGTGTAGTATAAAATGTGCATCTGTAATATTATGAGCAGAATGTATAACCGTTATTAGGCAAAAAAATATGCTTTACATTAATTTACTTTTAAGAAAACTTAAGAAAAATATCTAACTTTAGTTATTAAAACCAGAAATTATGTTAAGTATTTGGCACTACGAATTCACATATAAAAACTGAAAATGTGTTTTTAAAAAATAAAGCATTGCGTAAAACAAAGTGCTATAGGATTTTTGAAAAAAAAAAAAAATACGCAGCACTAGTCGAAGAAAGGAAATGTAATGCATGATTGGTCGCCTCATTTCCCGCGAAAATGGAAGAAGAAAAAAGAAAATAGAGACAACTTTTAAAAAAACTAAAATAAATATTATTAATAAATGTAGGCTAAATTTCCAGAAAAGGGCAATAGGGTGAAAGTTAAAAATTAATTGTTTAAATCAATAAATATCTTTAAAAAATAGGCGTAAGGGATTGGGAGATGTAAATTCACCACATTTGAATTCACTTTACATCTTAACCTAACAGACAGAATTGTTTCGAACAAACTTTGACGTTTAACACGAGATAAAAAAATTTCTTGTTTGAACGAGTTTGGATTTTTTTTTTAATTTTAACTCATAAAAAGTAATATACAGTAAATTAAGCTAGATTAACTCTGGACAAACACTTTGTTTAAAGAAAAATGTTGTGCTACTTCAGTCGTAGAAGTAATCTTCGGACGTCATTCATTGTTACATTTTTGCAATGTAAATCAGAAGCAGAAAATAATAAAGTTCTATGATGTTTCAATACCTCAGGACCAGACTAACATCAGTCACATTATCACTACTTTAAAAAGTGAGCTTAAAACCTGAAAAGAATGATTTCGTTGGCTAGTAACAAAAATATTGTATGAATTAGGCTACAAAAAAATTTTGTTAACATCAAAAAATTTCGCATGCTTTATCCCTCTTTGGTTTATTTTTGTACAATTAAACAATATCTTAAAATCGCTATTATTGGACTCACCTTGGTCTGGTGCTGAGGTACAGATTTGAAATAAGGAAGCAGTAGTCAGCTAAATCAGTTATGAGTTGAAATGGGAAACTGCATTTGCATTTCTGGAATAGCGACACTGAATACATCGACGATAAATGTACATATCACTTTTCTGTGTGAAAGAAGTTAAATAATGAAACCTTACAAAATTGTCAATTTTTGAGTTCGGACCAAGTTCAAAGTCGAAGCAGGAACACAACACAACTACTTTTCCGATCTTGCGAGAAATTTTAAAAAAATGGTAAAGCTTTTCAGAATCAATACGTAAGTATTAGTGCTTTGTGTTTAACACAAAATTTAAAATACGTTCCAATCTTTACACGTTTGCGTAAAGTCTGGTTAGCATATTTTTTACTACCTTCTGAACTTCGTGCAAAAATTATCTGGTGCAAAATTCAAGTTATATTCCCATTTTGGGTTAATCATTCCAAAGTATCTCATAAACTAAAGGACTTGAGGACTTGATACAGAAGAAATAGAAATAGCATTAAAGCAATGCAGTTAATACTCCCAGTAATATCTACATCAAAAAGAATAAAAATATTATTTAAAATCATACAAGGAGTTTTAGTAACAAACTGACCAAGGTCAATAAACGGGGATATTTCGTATAAGAGAAGAGACCTTTCCAGCACAGTCATTCAAGGTAACTTTGAACCACGTCATATTTTTTAGTATATTTGACTTCAAAAAAACGAGAAGGTATAGTGCTCCACTCTGCAGGAAAGTTTATAACACCAGTGGTCTACTCTTAATTTTAGAAAACTGGTTTTATAAACTTTCATTCATAACTTTCAATGTTTACTATGAACGTTATGTTTTCAATCATAACGTTCAGTGTGTAAAATTCAGTGTTGCAATCTTATTTCGTAAAATATAAGACAACACTGTACACGATTGATTTTATAATACATTGATTCTGAAGTCACCGCTTGGGAGCTTTTTTCGATGCTGGTTCAAAGTTGTTAAAATCCTTGTAGTTGTTGATATTTTTGAAGTTGTTCTATACACTATCATAAATTATAGAAATAAATTGATGTTGGAAAATAAAAATAAAAATACATAATTATAAATTTTATTTTTCTGTTTCAAAGTTGCACAACTATAATACTTATATTAAAACTAGTAAGCCCGGCGGTCATACGAAATGACCCTTTTCTAGATATTTATTAGGTAGAACAGTAAAGTTTACTGAATAAATAATAAACATGTAATAATTTTGGGAAAAAATATTCTTACCTAAAAAAAAAAACCTCTAAGTTATAATTATCTGTAAAATAAAAACATTATTTACTATATAATCAATTTGTTTGTGAAAAATATTTATTTATATCCAACATAATCATCGTCAAAACAATAGTTTTAACGAAACTGGAAAAAAGAGCGCTGCCACTTTATTTATCATCTGCGCTTTTTATATATATTAAAATAAAACAAAGAAAGAAGGATTAAATTAAATTCGCCTTTACATTAATTTTTGACGGAGATTGCCAAGCTGACGATGCCTCACTCAAAATGCTAGAGAAATGTTTTGATTATTAGTATATTTGACATGTGTTACAACAATGGCAACTGCATTACAGTTACGCAAGCAACTGTATCGGCGACAGACACTTAAGCCGCTTATATATAAGATAATTCTTTTCAAAATCGCTTTTCTGACGTGCTCCAAAGTTACCATAAATGAAAGAATCATTTTGAACCAGGTTAATAATTAATTTTAAAGGGCTTTAAAATAATTATTTTTTAATTTTTGATTACCATGAAGTACTTTAAAAGTTCTTCAATTTTATGCCAGTAAGTACAATAACACATTTAAAATATAAGAAGAGAAATAAAAAATAGAGAAGTAGGGGAATCAAAGGTGCTCTGATTTCCAGTAACTTTATTTGTGCAGTCTTATAAATGTCGAGTTAAAAACCCCATGCCGACTAAGCAGTTATAACGGAATCAAACAATAATGCCTACTGCTGTCATTGCAGTCGTTTAGATACAGAAACTGGCAAAGAGAGAAAGTTCTATTGGAATTCATTGACTGATGATCATGTATAATAGCTTCGTAACAACAGCTCTATTTATATTGAAAAGTAAACTTTTGAACGAATAACTAATGTACTTGAATGTAACATTTCGTAAACTTAACAGACTGCGTTTTCAAATGTTCATTCATCAAAGACTACAGCAAAGGCATCTGGAATAACAACAGAAAAACTTGTAAATTCATCCGTCGGTGTTTGACATCTTAGCGAAAGATTGCTCCGTTTTTTTCCAAATATCTCGTCTGCATAAGAAGTGAAATTGACAGCGGACATTGCCGAAAAGCCCTTGCATATCCATCACAATCACAATTTGGTGTTCAAAGAATAAACACCAAATCAAATTACTAGCAGTAATATTTTTTGTGCATGTCTGGTTAGAGTGTTGTCAGAATTGGTTTTCTTCTTCCTAGAAAAAAGAAGAACAATAAACGAGACGCTGAACTCACATGCCAAAATTGAAAATTATTTATGAGTTAAATAAATAAAAGTTAATATATTTAGTCAGGGAGGTACAACAGAGGAGCAAGTATTTCGCCTGACACTAAATGATCAAAACTAAATAAGTCCGAAGTTTCTAAACATTTTTTCGATAACATATTTCCCGCCAAAAAACTACACATTCATAAAACGAGCGGTGAGAGAATTATTTCTATAAATTTTGCTCACCACAAGTTTAATATTATGTACAATAAACGCAGGGCATGCAGGTACTTTGCTCTTTTACTGCTGAAACTTGTTTTATCTTTATCTTCTCCGCGAATCAGTTTATACGTCTTATCCTGTTGTCTCTCTCGTATTTTAGGGTGATATTTAAGAAGAAAATTATTGTTATTATTATTTTAATTAACTAATGGAAAGTGCAGTTAAGCTACATTTATCAAAAAGTTTCCACGCAATAAAATAGTTGTAACTCTTTGCTTAAAACGAAATAAAAATACAAATTACATTACAATATTTTTTCGTCTTTAAATTCTGCTAACTTCTTTTCAACATCACTTAGCGTTTTGAACTATTTCATGATGTATGGTTATAAGTCGATTGTCAATTTCAGCGAAAATATCTGCAGTAGAAAAGCTTAGAAAATGGCACATGTTGTAACTAAAGAGATATTAAATCTCCACTTTTCAAGAAGGAAATGTGGATTTATTATTTATGAAAATTTGCCTGGAAATCTAGCTATCGAGATAACTATACATAAATATAAGAGTGCTCGTATGCGTGCTTTTTTTTTTTGTTTTTGTTTATTACTATGTTTGCTATACAAAGCCACACTAATTAAGGAATTGGAATAAAATTTGGTACAAAACAACCTAATTTGGTTCAGTCATCCCCTGAGAAAGGTAATTTTCTTTTTATAAAGCGTCCCGGATTTTTATAAAACGTCATTAAACTCAATAAATGTTATAGTATATAGTAATATCGTATGAACTTATACTATAAGTATTAAATATAAGATATGACGAATTATCCAATGTTGGACACTTGAGTTGAAATACTAAATAACTTTCATCTATATGAAATTTACGTTCTCCAATACAACCTTTCCTCACTCTCTGATTAGTGCCTTAGTGAATGATTTCAAATTAAAAAAAAATTTGCAGCTACAATTGTTCAAAGAAAGTCGGTAAACATTAACAGTTATACACTTAAATACAATGAAATGTCTTAAATCTTTTAGAAATAAGCAACAAGATGTATCTAACAATTGTAAGGCCATTTATGTGTTGTACAAGTCCTGGTGGTTATAAATATTTCAGTTACAAAGTTGCATTATAAAAATATAACAAAAGCAATTCTAATTTTGATGTTGAGAAAATTACAGGATTTAATATTAACAAATATAGTATAGTCTTAAATAATGAGGCTCTGACAGGCGTCTTTGCGGTATTTTATGCGCGCGTTTTTAATTTCTCTGTACAATTTTAGTAGAGAAAATTTACTGATATATTGAGTACTCGTTATGCTAACCAAAACGTGCTGGTATAAGAACAAAAAACTTTAAGGCATTGCAGAAGAAATTGAGAAGTTTTTCTAAGTAAAAAAATGGATTTCTAAAAGAGGGAAATTTAAGGAGTTCTAATGCTGTTATAATTAGTTTTTATTTATTTAATTACTTTCTTTGAATATCTTTTGCTTGCATCGCAGAAATGTTTTTGAAATCTGTAAACTCAATGCATACGTTATTTAGCTCGTATGTTTCTAAGATTGTGAATAAAGCTGCGTTCTAAGTTTAGTAGTAGAACAAGCTTGATTTTTAATGTTACAACAAAAAGTAAATGGATAAATGCAAAAATAAATGAAAAAAATATCGCATTGCACAATTTAAGAACAAAAATGATAATTGAATATTGAATTAAAATAAAATCTCAAAAAAAAAAAAAAAACAACTTTTGCATTTCAAATCTCATTCATTTTTTCATACCTTTTTTCTGACAATTTGTTAGCAATTTATACTAAAACTATTTATTGCTAGTTATTTACTATTTATAAAGGCAATGAATACTTTGAAACTGCAAGAAATGACAGTTGGAATCTTAAAAACTAAATTTTAAAAAACTACTCTAGTTAATTCAGCCTTGCTGAATCTTTAAACTTAGTACATTTTTTATACAAGGTACAATCGGTCGAGTTGGAAAACGTGATAATAAATAATGAAAGCGCTAATTTTTTGCCGAACGTTTGGTTAATATTATAGACCACATTAATTTTGTATGTATTTCCATGATTATTTTGTCGTTGCGCTATTTTAAAGCGATAGCTGGAATAAAACTAAGACACCTATTTTTTCCTTCTCTCCTTATTGGGAGGGTGAGGTTGCGTGCATGGGTGATTTATGCTGATGGGGAATGACTTTCGATAATAAGTGGTTTGTATTAATAATAACTAGAAGTCAATTGTCAAAATAGTTGAAAAAACGTTTGCTTAAAATGTATCGCACTCGCATGACAAGGAAATTTAGAGGAACAGTAATGAAAGTTCAAGCCCTTAACATTCGGAAAACAAAGAATAACAACGATGTTGTGTCATACATTCAGAGGAAAAAATCTTATAACTTCAAGTAGACAGTGTGCTGGTGTGGCTGTACAGCTACCTGAAATCGTGGTGTACTCAGACCTCCCTTTCCCTCAAAAAGTTCAAGTGCGCCATCTCTCCGATCGCGCAATCTCACAAGGTTTTACTTTAATTGTATTTCCCCCCCCCCAATTAACATCAAAACTCAAATAAAAGATTTCACTTTATTACATAATAATTTTACAGCATGCTTTAAGACTCTGTATCACATAGAATGATGTTCCTATAGATTTGAGAACTGAAAATCATCTAATTTTACTTAAAACCGAATTAAATAAATTTTGAAATTGGGCGCTTGAGCAATTTCTGCCCTAATAAATTTCCCTTTTTTACATATTATGTTATTTGTTCAGCTTACTCTCAAAGTTATGCTGGAAAAATTGAATGTTACGAATGCTGCAATAAGTGAATATTTTTGCCGTACAATAAACTATCAAAAATATATAAAAAAAGATGTAACTAAACTTTTAAAAATCTAAGAAGAATTCTAATCTATTTTTGTAACTGTCGTATGCTAAAATTAGTTTTACCTCTTGGGAGTAAGCATAGGCGTCACTTTGCATTCTAACTGACAATCTCCAATTGTTATTAAATTATAATTTCACCTTGTGAAACGAAAATACATAAACCATATATCCATTACAATAACGACTGGATTAATTTATCTCCAAATTGGAAACAATAAGTCATATTTCGCGTTTTAAAAACGAAATTTTTAAACCATCCTTTTTCATTGTGTATTACTTCGATTTAACAGTTTTTCAATTAGAGATAGATTCTAAAACTTCCGATTTGGACTTCATAATACGTCCAATTTAACAATATCCTGAAATTAACGATAGAATTTAACAGTCCCTAGCTAATCATTAAAGCAGGATTATAAATTTGTTGTAAAAAGGATTGTATAGCATATATAGTTTCAAGTATAAGTTTTGTTCCAAAAAAAGTTTTGAGCAAATGTTATGACAACACATGCATATTTTGAAGTCATACCATGCAGATTCAAGACTTGCAATGAGTTCAAAACATATTTTGATACGAAATTCTTCGCAACGTCCGGTAAAATCAGAAAAAATATTGTTGTTCGGAATTTTTTTTTTTTTTTAATTATTTCTTTAATATGAATTAAAACGCTGTATTTTCATTTGCTAACAGTACTTTTTAAGCTAAATGAATGCTCTGACTAAAGAAATTATCCATAATACTCGATTTGATGTTTACGGAACTAATTTACCGTTTAATATTGACTTACTGTGCATTTTTTAATACATTTCAACCAATCCCAATCGAGCGTTTCAAAAAGAAATGTAAATTGAATGCATTTTTAAAAATGAAACCATTTAAATAGAACTTTTAGACACCATAAAATGATTTTGCTTACCACTGTTACTCTTTTCTCAAAAAGTATCGTAACTTCTTGGGGAAAATATTGATTTTATCAGCAGAGAAAAACTGTGGACAAGTTTTCTTGAAGAAGAAGAGCGCGGTCACGCAGAACCACTTGGATGCGCCTTTTTATAATCAGTGAGGCATTGAACATGCAGGTGGTTTTATTTTAATTTATTCTGCAAAATGGAAAACAGTCTGGAATCAGATACGCAGAATCATTTGTAAGATATTGAGAATCGAAATAGTCATGATTTCCTGTTATTCTCCTTAAAGTTTTCTTAAATAGACAGGGATTTTTTTTGTTACCAAATTCTTGAGATTATGATGAATAATTAATGAAATGTCTTTTAGATTCATGTTCTTTAATTTCATGTCGATCGTCCACGAAAATATGTTTTATTTCGGCTCTCTTTTAAATAATAAATGGGAAACATTGTATTGTTTCGAAAATATCATTTTGATTCGTAAGAAATGGTAAGTTAATTCATCGGGAATTACTTTATGGCTCTGACCCATATTCATTGATTATTTTTATTTCAACTTTGCTTTGTTGTATTACGATGTATCCTTTAACAGCCTCATATTTTTTAATTTTATTTTAAAATTATATTTTTCTCGGAATCTTTTTAGGCGTGATTTCTGCAAACAATATTTTTAATTTAACATTTCAGTTAACTTACAGGATCGTTTTCATAGAACCGAATGAAAACAATTTTTCACTTTCTAGTTTTAGACTATACATAAATGATGTCACACTTTTTTTCAATATATTTTCCCCTCCCCCCCCCCCCCGCATTTCTTACAAAATATCACATTTCAACATACAAGAGCAATTTTGAGAGCATTTTAGAACTTTGTACCGTTTGCTCTTTTAACTTTATTTTATGAACACAAAACACTACTACTGAAATTAACTTTAAAAATTGAAAAAAAAAAAAACACACAAAATCAGTTTATGCAAAAGAATGGCCATCTCAATTCATTCTTCAGCTTATATTAAAGAATTTCGTGATAATCCTCCTGTTTTTAAGCTCTAGCTAGTTGACTTAACGCCCGGTAGGGTAGAAGGAGGCTAGAGTGGACAATTTTCACAAATTTAAAAACATAATGTATTAAATACAATTTTTTTACGCATCGAGAATTCTTTTCATGAATTTTCACTTTTACCTTTGATTTGATTGATATATGAAATCAATCAAATAATAATAAAATATTTTTGATAATATATTCTTGAAAAAAAAAAGTTTTTTTTTGTCTACACTAGCCCCATGTAGTGAGGCCCTGCAGAATACCAATAGATGATATAATACAGCTCTTCAAAAAATGCATGTAAAATCTTAATAAATTTTAGCCTAAACAGCGTGTTCCTTAGCATTTTTTATCCTTATGATGTATATTTTAAAGAGTGATGGGCCTAATATGTTTTTGTTATGAAAGACTGCAGTTGTTGGGCATATCAGAAATCTGTTTCTGAGACAACTTACGTGCATTACATAATTAGAAAGAAAAAAAAATAGGAAAAACATGGGGGGAAACTGTAAATTAAAATTATCAAACAAAATTATTAGAATTTATTTACTAATTTTTATTTGTATCAACTGATAAATATTTTAGCCTTACATTTAGTTTTAAATCTTAAACCTTTTTATAGGAATACGTTTTTTGCAAAAAAAAATTTAATGTGTGTTAACATTAATGTTTACACACATAAAAATCTACATACTAAGCATTCTGAATAATATCTGAAATTCGCCAGGCTGAGGCGTCTTCCAAAGTATGAAGAAAAATGAAACAGAAATTTTCTTGCTGCCTTGATTTCTGTTTTCCCACACTTTTTCAGTTCTTCAATTTTTCCTTCATCAGTTTCTATGTCAAAACAGATTGCTTACACTGTTACTACAAGATTTTAAATTAATACTTTTGCCACTGTAAGCTGAATGTGGTTAATTTTAAAATATCCCCACTATCGCCATTGGGTCAATTATAACTTATCGCGTAACACTGGTAAATTTAATCCTTGCGAAATAAAAGTGAGTATCAAAACGTGTAGTAATTATATTTATTTGTAACGCTCTTTTCGTTTGAAATTTTGCTTACTTTTACACCATAAAAAGCTTATTTTATTAATTCCGAATGAAGTATAGAATGATTGAAAAATGATTCTTCAATTGGAAGTGTATATTAGTGTTGCAAATCTTCAAAAATTTACTGAGAAACCTAAACTGAAAAATAAGACTTTTTTGCGTGTGCCACACTGGCCCCGTGTCCACACTAGCCCCCTTCTTCGTTATTTGTCGAGCCCTTTTTAACTGTAATATGCAATCTCTCTGTTTGCGATGTTTGTAATACACAAGGAAAGTAGCAAAGATCTACACACCAAATATGTAAGTTTGTTTCTTTTAAATTGAAAATTTTAACTAGAAGATAATTTAAAGCTCAATCAATGAAAATACAAAAAAAGAAAAGAAAAAAGAATGACAGAAAGAAAAGGAATAAATAACATAAAAATTATTATTCAGCTAACTTCAACTGTTTTCATTTTAAGGAAAATGGTGTTGGTGTCGCATTTCTTGGTACCATTGTTAGAAACTGCTACTATTTCTAAACATGCCCTAGCTCAGGGGTCCCCATCCTTTTTGTACCTAAGAGCACATACCAGAATATAGGTCGAATGGCGGGCCCCATTTATTTTTTCAAGATAAATTTATAGTTTATGGACATAGTTAATAATACGCACTACATATAATGCTCAAAAAATTTAATTTTAAATTGTTATTTAACATATGAATATAATTAGTATTAATTTTCTTGTGTAAAATAAATGATTGCCAAATGGCTTGAAAAACATACGAAGTATAAAAATTATTTATAAAATATAAAAATTACAGTCAATGGGATCTTCGGCATTGCATTTCACTGGGCCAGCGCTTTATAATTGGGAGAATATGATGAAATTCCTGCTCGCAAGCAATCGTCAAGGTGTTCATCTGTGAGTCGTGATCTATATTTTAATTTTCATTGTCGAAAAAAATGATTCAGGCAAATATGTGGCACCAAAAAACGACATTATTTTATGAGCTGCTCTTTTTAAGAATGGAAATTTATTTCTGTTAACTATATTCCATAATTTATCATTTGATATAATAGTTTCGAGGATAATGTCATTCTGAAGATACAAAATTTCTATCTCCACCTCTCGCTTTAGTTGTAGAACTTCTGAAATGCATGTTGCTATTTCGGTTACGATCATTTGGTTGGTAAAAGGATTTACAAAAAAGGTGACCATGGGCTCGATGATATTAAATTGTTGAAAGCGTTTTTCAAATTGATCTTGAAGCAATTGGAGGTTGATGACAAATGTTGATATGTCAATTTCACTGTGGCCTATCATTTTTTTCATGTTTGTAAAATGCACGAGAGACTTCATTTTCAGATGTGATATCCACAAAACTAGCTTAGCTCTGTACGAGTTTATAGCCCCTATCATTTTTGCTATATGTTTGTCCTTTCCCTGCAGCTCCAAGTCTAATTATTTTAGTTTTTCCATTATGTCTGTTACGAAAGACAAATCTGCTAGCCAAAGAGGAGCTGTTAGTTCTAAAAATATTTGATTTTTGGCTGAAAGATTTCAATTAAATGTATAAAACTCTCAGGTACTTTGCCTCTACTGAGCCAGCGTACTTCAGTATGTAAGATGAGGTCAGCATCATCAAGATTTTGAAACAGAATCTTGAAAAGTCGATGTTGCAAAGAAGCTGCTCGAATTATATAACCCTTTATTCATATACTCCAGATTCTAAATGTTCTCCATTTTAAAATGAAAAACTGAAATATTTTATCGCGGGCGCACCTTGACCGATCGACGGGCGCCATGGTGCCCACGGGCATAGGGTTGGGGACCCTGGCCCTTGCTTCTCGAAGCGTGACATCAATGCTGGACGATCACTTTCTTTATTGTTTCACTTTTAAAATCGCATGTTTTGTGAAAGGTCAAATTTAAAAATTCTGGTGGTTCAGTTTTTAGACAAAAAGTGAGGTAAAATAAAGCAAGCCCCCCAATTAGTTGTAAATATGCCCTTTTAAAAGTTAAAAAGGATTTTTTTAAATGACTCGATTTTGGGAACATCAAACAATTAGTTAATAAGGAAATGGTATCAAATTAATTCTCTCAGTTTAATATTATGAGTAAATTCCTACAATTAACATATGTACATACATTAAGAAGACAGTACATTGCAAATAAGCTTCGAACCCCCCGCCCCCCAAGTTGAAGCCAACTTGGGGGGCGTTCTTTCTCTTATGTTTATGTTTATTATGGGAGTTAGTAAACTTATTACTGTCTTGACCCTCAAAAGTTTATTGCTCATACAATAATGCCTGACAAGAAATAAAGATATATTTGTGTGACTAACATATTTGAAAACCTACAGGGGTCATCTATAACTGAACAGACATATTAAAAGGCATTGACAAAACCTTCGCACCGTATCTACGGCTGTAATAAATACATCACCAATAAAATTCCTAAGTAAATAAAATAATAATTTTTCCCAGAATTACATATAGCATAAAGTATATTTCAGCAGACGATATCTGTTTTCGGCTACTAGATCGTTCGGTTTTTTTCCGTCCTATTTTTAGGAGTGTACAGTGAAACCTGTGTAAGTTGACCACTTGCGGTGCAGCTCTTTAGTGGTCAACTTAGACAGCTGGTCAATTTTTAAGGTAAAATATCAAATAGATTTTCATTTTAAATGTTACCCATTTTTTGCCAAATTTCAAGTTTGTAGCATTTATACTTTCTGAGATTTCGCGATTAATCAGTGAGTGGTATTTCGCTTTTTCATATAGCTGCAAATTTTGTTAATATTTCAAAAGTTTGGATGTGCATTGAATCCCAGCTTGATATTTTATGCACAAAATGTAATATGCATCTTTATTTAAAATTTAAAATTAATTTGTATTTTGTTATAACATTTAAAATCACTTGGTTAAAACTAATTCATCAAATACTGCAGAAAGGTTTTCTTTACAAAAGCACTACTACTACAGTGAAGCGAACTTACAGGTATGCGTTGACGGATTTTGTTTCGTTCGGCGAATGTCAATGTTTACGTATTGCACTAAGAGGCATACCCATTACTCGTTATCGCTCGATAACCCTGAAACACCAAGGTTGGTGTTCTTGGTTCCCTGGGTGTTCTTGGTATACTTAACCCTTCATTGCGTATTTTAATGTAAAAATTTATAAAGAAGTTTTTATATTTGAAGACAACGAAAGGTTAAAGATTTTTTCTTTCAAATTTAGCGATGAAGATATGTGATTATAGTCACTGTAATTAATTAAGCCATCTATTTAACTATGCATTCTATTATTAAATTGATGATATTCTTATTAATGATCCGAATGCCTATTTTAATATTCTACTAAGTCTGTCTCAGTTAGTGAAATATTCCCAAAGTGTTGCCACTCAAGAAACTGCAAAAGAAATTTAAACAAAGCAAAAGAAAAGAAAGGCATAAACATCATGTTGCCACTTAAGATAACTGCTAAATTAATTAAACAAAACAGGCTTAAGAAAAGCCTAACCGAGGAAGTGCCAAATCATATATCTAAGTTAGCCCTTATTCTCATAAAGTAGCATATATGCTACCTGGGGTTTTCTCCTACTTTCTATTTGTAAAGTGACGTCACCGCGTATGTTGCATTGTTATTTGCTAGCACTTATTCTCATAAAGTAACGCATATGCTACTTTATAAGAATAAAGGCTTACGCTGTTTTTCGGCCTTATAAAAAATTAATTAATGTAAAAGTTTGTTGATTTTACCAGTAAAACTCAAAATATAGGAACTTAGACTTTTACGGCCAGGTCCACACAGCAATGTAGGAAGGCTGGGCTGACGCCCAGCTAATCTACCTCCGGTCGGTCACGAGCTGTCGTCGAACTTCACTTACCCGTGCCCGGGGGAGGGCAGCCCTAAGGCCACGTGCTAACAGGGTAAAGGAGTGAAGTAGAAAGGTGTCCATACCAAACATAATATTTTCCGGGCTTATAGGCCGTTGTCCAATCAAGACATATCTGCCTAACGTTTCGCCTGACATATTTCAGGCTCCTGCAGAGTTAAAATAGAGTCAAGGCAGAGGTCTGGACCTTATATATCAAGCATCACACGGGCTTAAACCTCATTGCATAAGCCACCATTCTCAGGCTTGCTGGGGCTGCTTCTGATTGGTTCCTTTTCTTTGCTGACATCTGAGAATGTTTAAGACGGCAGTGTCTCTCATGCCCTTTTATTTTTGTATTGATGCTCCTCATAGTGGTGCCTATGTAAACCTTTCCACAGTCACAAGGGATTTTTTACACACCTGACGAGGAAAGGGGGGATGTTGGTTTATAAACTGTCTTGATGTTATACTTGAAGTTCACCAATGCGGTCAGTAACTTACTCGATGTATGGCAAAAAAGCTTTGCCTTTAATCTCGATGTTTTTTTATCTCTCGTCTAAAGGCTGGACACGCGGTTGTAAAGCCCTTTTGATTTCAGCTTTATTATAACCATTGACTTCAAGTGCTGCAGTGAGATGCTTAATTTTATCATCAAAATGTTCGGGTTCACTAATTCTCCCTGAACGGTCAATTAGAGTTTTGATAATGCCCCTCTTCTGATGTGGGTGATGGTTTGAGCTCTTGGGTTCAAATGCCTATCAGTATGGGTGGGTTTCCTATGAACTTTATGGCCCAGGCTGTGACCTTTTTTACGAGTAATAAATCCATCTAAGAAAGAAATCTTCGAGCCTTTTTCCATTTCCATTGTAAATGTGACAGCAGGAGGAACGCAGTTAATATGCTCGAGAAACATTGAGCTCTTCTTCACCATGATCCCAAATAAGGAATATATCACCAACATATCGAAACCAAACTGTTGGCTTCAAACTCAAACTCAAAATGTTCTAGAACTGCTATTTGATTGAAGAAAATGAATAAAAAATTATGATGCTTTTAATCAAGGCCGTAGCCAGAAATTTTTTTCGGGGGGGGGGGGGGCCCTAACTTTGAAACACTTATGTTGAGGAAAGTTTCAGGGAGGAATATACATGCTACATTGCGAAGAATTTCGGGGGGGGGGGGCCGTGGGCCTCCCCCTCTGGATACGGTCTTTTGTAAACCATATTTCGTTTGATTTAAAAAATTTATGATGTCACAGTATATGATAGATTTTTGATACCATGTAGAGTAGGTGCATTTTAGACTATCTTTGGTGAAAGTTAGGGCAGTGTTTTTTGGGGGCTTTGGCTTCTTATCTTAAATTTTTGAAACTGATCTTACAACCATAACGTTTTGACTATCTCTGAAAGGGGGGTCCGGGGGTCCTCCCCCGGAATTTTTTCGCAATTTAGCTCCTGAGAATGCAATTTTAGGCCCTTTCGGGACGTTAGAGGAAGGAGTTTCAGAAGTTCTCCCCAAAGAAAATTTTCGAAACTGCAGTCTTAAAAATGAAGTTTCAGTCTATCTTTGTCAATGTTACTGGAGGCATAGACTGGATCGAGGGCTCTCCCCAGCAAACTTTTTGAAAACTGCCTAACAATGCAATTTCGAGATTCTTTAGTAATTTTAGAGGAAGGAGAAGGGAGTTTGGTTTGTCTTCCCCCGCAAATTCTTCAAAATAAATTCTTATCTTTTAGGCTACTTTTGGTGTCGCTAGTGACAGTGTTCGATGTCTTTTCCCTAAAAGTGTTTCTGAAACTGAAGTCTTAAAAGTGTAAAAACTCTCTTTTTCTTAAACTCTTTTTTCTTTCATTTTTTTTAAATCTGTGATCTGAATTTTTTTCTCCGCGGGGGGGGGGGGGGGGGGGCAGTTGGTTATCTCTGAGGGGGCAGTGCCCTCCCCCCCTCACCGGAGAGATGCCTGAAAGAAACACTGGTTGCATGTTGCATGATGAGATTATATTTTCAATTTCGCCCACAGAAGTATTACTTCAAAAAAATAAAAAAAAAGATGAGAGAGAGTTAACAGAAAACATACGTTGTTTTGAGAATTAATTACTCCCTATTCCGTTTTAGTTTTGACAATTTAAGCAATTTATACTTATTCTCAAGTTTCAAGCCTTCCATATTTTGTCATAACTAAATGTAAATAATTAAAAACTGGATGTGTTCTTTTTCCTTAACCTAAATGCTGCAAACTCCTTTTTTTTTTTTAAGTTTGAAGTCAAAAAAAGCTGTATAACTTTGATTTGCAGTCGTGGACAATTATAAAGCACTTCCAAAATTATACATATCGCTCATGGGCTGCAATTACGGCACAGCTCGAAAAATCATGTTTTGAGATAAGTGGGTTTAAACTTTTCATTGCTAAGGAAAAAACATAAAAGAAATGCTTTAGTTATTATTAAATCTTAAGGCCTAATATTGAATTATGAGTTATGCTAGTATTGCTGCTGAAAAAAATGTGTATTTTATATTTACAATCTGTTCTTAGCCTAAACGCGAGTTTTTTTGAGTTGTGCCACTATTGCAGCCTATGAGCGATATAATAAGAAGAACCAATCAAGATCTTTTTTGTTCAATGTAAATTTATGACTAGGCTAAGTAAAAGTATACGAGTAATTTTGTCGCGGTATTTTTCACCTTCGCAATGTTATTGTAAACGCTCTATGGGACCATTCATAAACAGTGTCACACTTTCTTTCAATATATTTGATCCCCCTCCCCCCTTTGTCACAAGATATCACTCTCCAACACGCCCTACCCCCTTTGTCACATATCACGCTATATTACAGGAGCACATGTACTTGCAGTGTTGCAGTTCAGAAATAAAGTACTTACGTTAAAGAATCAAATTTTTAATTTTATTTTTTAACTTTTAATGACATTTGTGAGCATAACAATAATAATGATTACACGTGGGCTTAATTGGTATAAAATGAGATTAAGGTTAAAATAGAAAAAAAGATAATTAGTGCATAATAGCAAAAAAAAAAAATAATTAATTGAATTCTAAAAAAACACCCGCACTTATTTATCTTAAAAGTAAATACCTAAGACTTTCTTTTAAAATTTTAACTAGAAGTAAGTTCAAACCTTAATAAGCAGCGGTATTTTCAATATAAAATGAAATCAATGAAACTTTAAAATCAAATTATGAAAATAAAGAAACATCAAAAATAAGTTTAATCAGCTGATTTTTTACATGTTTTTATAGAAATCAAAATGTGTAATGTCACACTTCTTGTCAAAATTGCTCGAACCCCTCTTTCCCCCTCCCTCGAAGTAGTGTGACATCATCCCCTATGAAGTCAAAAAACGAAAAAAGAAAGATTAATATGCAGTTTCTCAGCATGTGAGGAAGAAAATACAAAGTTGAAACTAAAATTGCAAAAAAAAAAAGAAAGAGGGGCAGCTAAAATATTATTTTGAAAAATACATAAAAATAATCATACCTTTTCTGCTACATTTCTACAGGGTTTCTTCCCAAAATAAGACAAAATACTTTCACCTTTTCTTTTACTCATAATCAAAATTTGTACGCAGGCAAGCAAAGAAGACTTTTGCAAGAGCACACGACGCACACGAGCCCACTAAATTCCCAACTGCCTATGTCTGCAAGGCAAGGGCAAGGCATCCGCAAAGGGGCAAGAGCCCTCTCCTAGCCCCCCCCCCCCCCCTTGTCGGAAGCGTTTTGATGTTGATTCGATTTTACGAATTGCTAGTTTAAAAAAGAAAAGACAAAAAATAAAGATTTGTCCCAGCAATAACAGCACAAACATCCACATCCCGCAATCGTAGTAGTAGACGAGGGGGTCCATTTAGGCATTAGCTCCGAAAGTTCCTTTATCTTCTACTTCCACAATGTGGGTAGTTTTAAAAGAGTCGCCATTTCCACGAATGTAACCTTCGGGCAAGGATGGACAAAGCACCTAAACTGTTGTACGTATATTTATGGCAGATGTGGTGGCTTGCATTTTGCCAAAAAGGGATCAGTACATTTGCTGTTCTCGTTGTGTGGTCGGGTGATAAGAACCATATGTATTACTTCAAAAAAATAAAAAAAAAGATGAGAGAGAGTTAACAGAAAACATACGTTGTTTTGAGAATTAATTACTCCCTATTCCGTTTTAGTTTTGACAATTTAAGCAATTTATACTTATTCTCAAGTTTCAAGCCTTCCATATTTTGTCATAACTAAATGTAAATAATTAAAAACTAATGTGTTCTTTTTCCTTATGAATCAATCCGTTATCTGTTGATGACACGACACGGGGGACCTACCGTCTTTAGAATTGAGGGAAAGCGTCTTATTTTGAGTTCTGGTTTATAGACCCTGGATTTTTGAAGCGCCGTCTTGTCGTTTCCCCATTTGTAAAACAGAGAACCTACCCCCCCCCCCCCCCCACGCTCCCGAACAGGTTGGTTTGAGGAACAAAATTTTTTTTTTTTTTTTGTTAATTTTTTTTCAGACAAGTTAAAAATTTCGAAAGTATTTCGGGGTGGGGCTCGGGCCCGTCGGGCCCCCCCCCCCTGCCTACGGCCTTGCTTTTAATACCCATTATTATTCCTTCTTTGCTTGGAGTAATTCATTAGTATACAAAAAACAGTTCACATCTAGGCCAATGCATGGAAATTGTTACCTCTTATCATAGACGAAGTTTTGCTGTATCTCTAGCTGTGATGTATAATTTTTCATCGAAATGTATAGTTTCGGAATATGTAGTAGTTTTGTAAAACTTTAGTAGTTTAAATTTTTATGGTGACAGAACAACGTGATTGAAGGATAAATCTTTGCAACCTATTATTTTCCATTAAGCTAAGAAATTTTTCTCTCCAGATGTCTTTGCTCTCCTGTTCACTGAATAAATGTTTTGAAGATGTCTTGTTAAAAAGATATTTTTTAAATACCTCAAAAGTAAATATATATTTTTATTTTAACTTTTGCGCAGCTCTTCTGTGTTACGCTAGTTACAAAAGATTAAGTTTTTCGCAAACTTTAGAATCTGCTTTCAGAGTTTTATTTATTTTTTTTAATTATTTTCTTTTTTGTCTCACTTAAATGACTGATTACATATGTCTAATATAGCATTATTTATTTACTGTTTAGAGATGTGACTAATGTACCATGCCAATCAGCGATTTGTCACGAATTGTTTTCAGTTCACTTTTACTGCTAATATTTAGTTAACTTTTGTTACGCTAGTCCCCCCACTTGATTTATAAAAACGCCAATAAATGACTTTTTTATATTAACTCAAAGAAAACTGTTCTTTTCAAAAATTATATCACATATATTCCTATAATTAATTGCAAATATTTCTGTGCCTAAAATTCAGGGAAACTTTAACTTAAAGTTCGGCGTTTTAGGAGGTGCGAAAAAATTTTACGATAGTCATATTTCTCAAAATTTAGCAAAGCTTTTGAATCAACATAATAAAAACACAATAAAATTTAATAAAATCAACATAAAAATAACGAACTATTGATTTCCAAAAAGTATGTATATTGCGAAGTTTGAGCTTCTACAATGCATTACTTTCACTAGATTTAAGATATTTGAACTGGTAATTATGCCTATTAGACCCAATTGTATTTTTTGAACAGTTCTGGTACATATTGCTAAGATAAAATAAAGAAGTAAAGTTAGAAATATGTTTTCGCAGAAACAAGCCGCTCGAAATGACATTTTAAAAAAAGCACCAGTCTGTTGAGATTGGGTTTAAAAAAAAAGACTAAATTTACGGAAAAAGTTTCCAACACTGTACACAGATAATTTAAAATACAGCAGTACTAAAGTCACTGCATTAAAATTTCCGTATTATAAATTGTGCTAAACAGGCACATAGTGCTGTAGTGATTATGTTCATGTGAGTAGCTAATTACGCCAAAACAAGTTTTAAAATTTTACATTTATTTTACAATATAACATGAAAGGGTGAATCGTTGCCATGTTACTTAACTAGTGGCTGTGCATAATTTAGACAGTTTTGGAGACCTTTTTTAAAAAGGTTTTTTTTCAAATGCATAATTCGGTAAAATTTATAAGGAGAAAAATTGACAGAATCTTCAATTCTCAAAGGATTCTTCTCTATACTGTGGAATGACAAGACAACTTTTGTTTTCTTTCAAAGTTCATTTAACCGGATTATTTCTCGCCGCGGCCTTATCGTGTTCCTTATATTCAAAAACCTGTTGGATACCGGATATCCGGTGTTTTGGGAAGGAACTGGTCTCGTTGGACGGATAATTTTCGCGACCTATTCTCAATTTTGATGCATTTTTAGTTACTTTCCTGACCGATTTCAAAATGTTTGGAACTTTCGTGACTTGTAGACACTCTGTAATACTATTCTTAAGGTATCAGTTAATACATTTTCAAAATATGCATATACATGGTAAGTCATTCTGATTTTTACTTCAGTACAATATCAAACAAATAAAATACAAGTTGAACCTATCTAATTTTATATTATATTAAATTAGATAATAAGGGCGGTGAAGCATTATTTTACTTAGAATCAATGTTTCTTTAGTTTGTTGATTTGCATTGGTATTTTGAACTTTTTATTAAATTCAAAGTGAGTGTTTGTGTTTCTAATTTATTCAATAATGATAGGAGGTCGTGAAATTTTATTTTTATTATCTTTACAGAAAAAGTGCAAAAAGATAAAATTTATGTGCAATATGCGTTGCAAATGCATTACATTAAATAACTAACACAGTAGTCAATCCGTTGCAATGAGGAGAGATTATAGATAGTTCAAATATTTAAACAAAACAAATTGTTGTTAAATAGAAAATATAAAATGTCCTAAAGTTGTACAAATGAAGAGATGAACTTGAGAAATTTAGTGAATTACCGTCGAATTTCGATGGCCGAAAGAACTTTCGTGTAATTATTGAGATGTATTAAAGCTTTTAACTAATTTTTCAAATAAAGTAATTCAGAAACCATTCTTTTTATCTATAAGAATTTTATATCCGCTTTTATGGCCAGAAAATAATCAACAGTTCATAAATTTGAATCCTCAAGGGTTTAATGCTATGGATTATGAAAAAAAGTCACTAATAAATATAAAGGTGGACCAAACGAAAGTGGAATAGAAGTCACGGAATGAAATTGCATCATTTATTTTTATATACATAATCACTGATAAACTACTGAACTTATATACAATGGCACGTATTGAATGAGGAAAGGAACAAGTACTTAACTGGTGTTTCTGAAACACCAATTAACTACTTGTTAAAGATCTTTCTAAAAGAAAGTTATGGGTGAAAAATAAGTATTTATCTTTTAATTTGAAAGGCCTTGCTTTATATTTGTTTGTTGTCATAAATATAAAACTCCTTGTTAAAAAGAGTTTGTTTCCAAAGCATTAATATTCAAAGAAATAATTAGAGTTTGAGCGACGGCTTCTTTAAAGAAAACAATTCCATTCTTTCAAATAATAAGTTTAATTAGACTATTTAAAATCAGCTTCAATACGGGATTTATCATACAAATGGATAGTAATTAGTGACCCGTCCGAAGTAGGTGCGCCCTTTCATATGTTTTTTTTATTTTTTGCGTTATATGTGTGTGTGTATGTAGAGATTATACGTATATACACTGTTAGAAATTTCATCATCAAATTACGGTTAAATAGCCGGCAGCAGTCTGTCCATCTAATTCACCGTTAAGTTTACGGTTTGGAACACTTTTCTATCTTTACGGGACATAAACCATTTCCAATCAGCTTGGCTAAAAAGCCGTAAATACAAAAGTTTACGGTTTTATAACCATTTAAAAATGGTTTCAAAACTAAATTTTTACCCTTTTTTAACCATTTCGAGGTGTAGAATCTTTGAGGCGCAGAAACCGTAAACGAAGCGTGCGGGAATCGAACCCGGGTGTATGGTATAACAACATTCGGCAATCTACACCACATAAAGCGGCCGTTTATTTATCAATAAATCTTCTTTTCCAACAGGCAAACTTCCTTAAAATATTGAGATTTCAGTTTTTGATTTTATCCAAAGTCATTTTTGGTCTAAATTTACAGTTTATTGACGAAAATAATTTTTTTTTTGCTGCAAAAATTAAAATGCAAACAAGCTTCAGCAGCTCAAATGATGGGTTCGCTCATTCGCAAACAGTTTGGGATTTCGATGTCTCCATTTTTTTATTTACGCTTGTATGTGTTTCTATTTAGTAACCACTGCTTACGCCACATTTTTTTTATTCTTTTTTATATACACATGCAGATTTGAACTGATAAATCTTTATTCATGTTTTAACAACAACGTACGACGGTAAGGTTCCACAACCAAGATGGACGCGCGATTCTTATTGACTACGAGACCTAGTGGTGCTTGTAAATTACGGTTAGTTAAACGTTCTTTAGGAGAAGCAAAAATTTTTTCACAATCAGCGGTTTGAGTACCATCTTTTTAATGGTTATTCAACTGTTGTAGTTAAATATGGTAAAATAACAATCAAATAAATGGTTATATTACTGTTTTCTTACGGAAATTTTTAACAGTGCAATAGGTTTTGCGTAATTTAAATACTTTTGAAATCTTGGTGTTGCTCAACAACTGACCATTTTGTGCACTTGTCTAAACATATAGAGCCCGAAGTGCCCCTTAAAATCGCTAAGGGCCGCAACTATAGATTCCGAACTATCCCTTGATCTGACATTCTTTACTAATCCTTGCATCCATCCCATTGCTCGGATTTAAAATTTTTTCCCATTGCAAAGCATCCTAGAGCTCTGTCGTAAGCTACTCGGCTACCCATTAGCATAAGAATTTGAATAGTATTTAGTATACACATACAATTTTTATCTGAAGTACAGTACTTTTGACTAAATATATGCGGTACAACACTAAGTTACACAGTCAAGAAAAAAAGGAATGCTATTAAAAATTAATTAATTCTCTTATTATCAACTATTTCATTACAAAATACTTTGCCAGCAATATTTTTTCCTCATTTTTTAAAAATTTTAATTTATTATTATTCTTATTTAAATGCTAGGCGAAAAGTAATGCTAGGCGTTTTTGCTGCCAGAACTAGAGGCCACAGCTGGGAGATGCATTGAAAAGGTTCGAGTCTTATTAGAAAAATACGTGGAAGAATGACTAGCCAGATTTAAAATGTTAATAATAAACACGTGTATCTAACACTTATTTTATCTTCATATCCTTATTGTATCTTTATGCTGTGCTTCTGCTATCTTCAAATATTTTAGCTCTGCCGAAGAATTTTCTGGATTATAATTCTTGGAATCTTCTTATATGCATTTCTATAATCCTTTCTGAGAATTCCGTAAATAAAAGGATTCACTACTGGAGACATATACATTAATAGTGCAACAAAATAATTAAGTTGCCCAGAAACTTCTATATCAAAGAGGATATCAATGTTTTTTATTGATATGTAAGGAAGTTGGGTGATGCAATATGCTGCTGCAACGGCAACTAGACTCAGTATTGTTTTATTGAGGTTCGAATCGTTTGAATAGTTTTGTGGAGTCATAAATTTGCCCCTTCTGGTGAAAAGCCGTCTTTTCTTTTGCTTTAAAGCTGCAAACATGATCAAGGCGTTGCAGACGCTAATGCTCAGTGCTGGAAGGTAGAAACAAGCAAAAATTGCCGGTAATGCCATAAATCGAGCCTCATAAATATCGAGATCATAAACGCACGTTCCTTCTGAGTACTGATAACGCGACCAATCAAAAATCATGACTCCCATCATCACAGAAGCTCCCAGGAAAACAGAAACATGCATAAAGAAACCACGCGTTTAGTATTCATTAGATTGGATATTGCAGCGGCTTCATGACAGCAATTGCTCTATCTATGCTGATAATTAAGATATTGAATGAGGAGGAACAACTACAGGTGTAATATAACCCATTATGAATCTTGCAAAGCGTGTCTCCAAATGGCCAATAATCACAGGCAACAGAAGCAGCCAGAGGAATGGTAGCAAAAAATCCTGTTATTACATCGGTTATGGATAAATAGACCAGAAATAGGTTGCTTGGTTGATTTCGAAGAGTCTCGTCGCTGAAAGAAGCAAAGATGACGGCGAGATTGCCCAAAATGCTTGTTATCCCCATTAAAACGGTAAACGAGGAGCCAAGTATTCTCATAGACAGTTTTCTTCTATAAATTTCGGGTAGTGTTGCGTTGTTGAAATCGTCAGATGAAAACGTAAAATTTTGCATGTTGGTATTCAGCATCCTAAGGAAAAGGGAGAAAAATATATTAAAATAAAAAAGGTCAGTTTTAACAGCAGTTAAAAAGGGTTAAGGAAAAAATAGTCAGCTGCGCGATTGAGGTGATGGATAGTTTTCACACACTCACAGTCGCCCTTACATCCATATAACAAAAACAATAAGAAACTCTGGATCATTTACAGCAAAGTTTTTGAGTCAAGAGTTTTCCAAAAAGTTTTAAATTAGTAACAAAAACGCGATATATGAAATGACATTTTTTATTATAACTATACTATGATATTTTTTTCATACTTAATAACTCATTTATTCATCTATTTACTACTATACAAAGTCTCGAATTCGAACTTTATATTTTCACTATAGGGTATTATAATTGTGTATTTTTACCATACAGAGTTTTGAATTCGAGCCTTAAATTTCCAGTAGGGAAACATAACTTTGATTGAATCTTGCGATACATGTTAGTATATCTTTGCTTATGTATCTTTCAATAAAAATAAGAGTTAAAAAAATAAAAAATAACTTGAAAATGTAATAAAACAGACAATCATATAATTGCAAGAACATTTTATTGCATCAGTACATACTACAGATAAGCAATTTGAACAATTTCGAGTCAGAAATTTTTTGACAAAATAATGAGGATAATAGATAGAGGACACACAAAAAAGTTACATTGTGTCTGTGATGTGGTACCTATGTTCCTGTAAAGCCTATGTATTTATAAATCCTTTATAGTTCCACATTTTAAGTTTTCCTATTTCATACTTCTATGTGGGTATAAAAGTTTAAATATAAATTGCAAGGAACACTCCACGTTTCCAAAAAAAAAAAAAAAAAGCTTTACATTTCAGAAAACATTTATCATTTCTATTGTATGTGCGTGTTTTTCAAGAAAAGAGCTTTGTTTTTTACCCTAAGAAGTGCTATTAAATTAAAATATTGGAAACTTAGAACGTTTCATACATTTGATCCAACATCTCTATACAAGCCTTTTCTTCCAAAAATTAAAAAAAATTTAGAAAAAGTCTTGAAACAAAAAATGACAAATTCTGTTCTCTTCCAGACACACATTTGGATATGATATGGAAATTAACAGGATACCTTTGAAAAAAAAAGCATACACGAAGAATTTAAAAATTACATAACAGGCACTTAGAAGCAAAGGGGTGTAGGTGACCAAAGTGAAAATTTTTAGATAGCTAGTGCAAATGATAACATAAACGCCCTTCTGTTTTGTGGGAAAGAGATTTTAGTGGTAGCTTTGACAGAATCTTCAAAAAAGCTTGGTTAAAAAAATTAATAAATAAAAGCTGCATTCCGTTTGGTGGCAAAGGGGTGCAAGTGCTTACATCCGTTTGTCTCTAAATAAAATTATTTGATTTTTCAGTTAGTTTAAATACTGAATGCACACGATCTATTTACAAAACTTAAAGTGGAAAAGAAGAAAAAAAAAATAGGAAAAGAATTCCGAATTGTTGAATAATATTAAAAAACAGGGGTTAATACCTCTGCAGATTTTTTTTTTTTTGCCATGTTTTGTTTTCGGCAATTTGTCTAATAGCAATGATTTTTAATTTGTTGATAAATATAATTATTCGAAATTTATATTATGTAGTTTTTAATAAAGTTTATATCACTAGCAAATTATCTTTATTACTGTGTAAATTAGTGCCAACGAGGTGTAAGTTAACTAGTTGGAAGCAAAGGGGTGTAAGTAAAAATAAGCTACTTTTTAAAAAAATTCTAAGCCAAATTTAATCATCAGAAACACTTCATACTTCCTACTTAAATTAACACATACATAAAGGACTCGAAAGTTAAAAGAATATTTACATTAAGAACCTCTAGAATTTAGTATAGGAATTAAACTTCAAACGAGTTTTACTCAAAATGATACTTTAGTCACTTACATCCCTTTGCTTCTCACCGCCACATAATACAGTAAAACCCCGTTAAAACGCGGGTGTTGGGGGACATGTTTGGCACCCGCGTTTTAACATAACCGCGGTACTGTGAAACTGTATCGCGGAACCATATTCACGAAATATACTCGCTCTTTTTGCACCACTTTTAACGTTATCAATTATTCGTAGCTTTTCTTCTGTTGTATAATTGTTTCCTTTCTTGTCTTCTGTCATTTTATTTGCTGTAATTGCTGTGCAAGAAGCACACTTTTCGACTGATCAGTTAGTCTATCGAGTGATAGGTTATTCAAATTAAATTTTTCTGCTCTTTGAGGTCTCCTTAGCTTTTAGCCATATCAAACCAATTGTGTTCTGAGAAATGGTTGCTTAAAAGTCTCGTTAAGTTATCAACATGGGATAATGAAGGGGGAGAGAATCTAGAAAAAAGTAGATTTGTGCAGAAGAGGAGGAACGCACTTTTCAAAGAAACAATGTTTTAAGCCTTTATACACTGACTCCGAACTGGAGAATCTGTTTATTTTTCAAGAATCTAAAATACAAAGTAGATAACGCTATAAAAGAAGTTACACAGGCTCGAAAGCTTTATAGCGTTCAAAGGAAACGAAAAGCGTTAGAGGTTACGCAGGCACAATAAAAGTTCTGAGAACAGAAGATAGTTAAGCCAGCGATTCTCAACCAGTGGGGCGCGAGCACACGAAAAGGGGGGCGCCAGAATATCCAAAAAAAAAAAAAATGATTAACTGACTGAAAGGAAAGCACACATACACATTGAAAACAAAATACATTTCGACATATTCAATAACTTATTGAAGTAAAACAAATTACTAAATTAAAACTTTCTCCATCAAAACATACTAAATTGAAAACAAATTTAATAATTATTAGTGACTTCCTTAGGCCTATCTTTCAAAGCAAAGTTTTTCGAAGGGAGGCTTAATATTATAAATAGCCACTCGCAGTTGTTTTTATATTTAGCCGAGATCTATAGCTTATCTTCAAAGAAGTCACAGCAGAAAATCCAGTTTCACAAAAGTAGGATGTTGAAAATGGTAATAGAATGCGAAATGTCCTTGTTTTTAGTGCAGAAAATCATCCTCTACTCCTGCCCAAAATTCAAATAGTGATTTATAACTAAATCAATTTTATTACTAAATGACTCGTTTTTACTCTTGTTTTGGCAGTTAGTTAAAGATAATTCAAAAACAGAATCAGTACTCAATATACATTATTGTTGAGCTCCGCCCGTGTCAAGAGAAACGAGCCGGAGCGATTGCACCCGATTTGAAAATCAAGTTATAAGGATCCTAGGTTGAAAGACAGAAAAAGCTTGAAACAGGTGTACATCAGTCCTTAAAACGGGGCCTAATATCTGTTACCATGGGGGGGGGGGGGAGCTCTTTGGCTGGAATATTTGTTTACTCGGAAGAGACCTTGTTGGTATGATTTCTTTACAATGCTAAATAAAAAAACCCCTTCAAATGGCAATGATAAAGGGTGGTTTAAGCGTCAGAGGACATAATAGTATCCGCGTTATTTCCGATTCTGCGGTATACTGAGGCGCGGTATTACGGGGTTTTACTGTATATAGAATTATTTCCGTGAAAATAATTACAATGTAGGAGGTGTTTGTCTAGAATTAGCGTCTAACAACATCCACTGTGTAAAATTTGCTTTTCATCACGTTTTCTCTCTCTCTCTCTCTCTCTCTCACTTTATTCATAGTTAGTTTAGTATCCAAATTATTTCCTACTTGTCTTTTTAACAGAGACAACGACTCTCAATTAGGGATACACCGATAAGTAAATTGGCCGATTACCGATTAATCGGCAGAAGAAAATCTTGACACCATGAATTCATAATTGAAAACAAACTGAGTGATATGTTTACTAACTTGAAGTTTTGCGGATGCATATCCATTATGGTACCATAAACACGCCTTGACACACTACTTGAGATAAAATAGGAATACAAATTGGGGAGCCAAGAGTTGCACATGTATTTGGCACCATGATTTCACATTTAGAAACATGATTAATTCAATTAAGTTTTGTGTAATATAAAATGTGTATGTATAATATTATAAGCAGAATGTATAACCATTTTTAGGCAAAAAATATGTTTTGCATTAATTAACTTTTAAAAAAAGCTAGGAACAATTTCCAACTTTCAGAATAAAAACTAGAAACTATGTTAAGTATTTGTCACTTATAATTCACATCTAGCAACTGAAAATGTGGTATGCTTTAAAAAATAAAGCATTGCATAAAACAAAATGCTGTAGGATGTATGAAAAAAAAAAAAAAAAAGGAATTACGCAGCACTGCTCGAAGAAAGCAAATGTAATACATGATTGTTTGTCTTCATTTCCCGCGAAAATGGAAGAAAAAAAAGAAAATAGACAACTAAAAAAAAACTTGAATAAATATAATTCATAAATGTAGGCTAAATTTCCAGAAAAGGCCAAGAATGTGGAAGTTAAAAACTAATTGTTTAAATCAATAAATATCTATGAAAATAGGCGTAAGAGATTGGGAGATGTAAAGTCAATAAATTTGAATTCACTTTAGATCTTAACCTAACCGACAGATTTTTTTCGAACAAACTTTGACGTTTAACACGAGATAAAAAAATTTCTTGTTTGAACGAGTTTGGAGGAAACTTTTTTTGTTTCAACTCATAAAAAGTAATGTACAGTAATTTAAGCTAGCTTAACCCTGGACAAACACTTTGTTTAAAGAAAAAATGTTCTGCTACTCCTGTGGCACAGAAGAAGTAGCACAACATTGGCATCTTCCCCTATAGTTGAGGGAAGACGCCATATGGTTTATAAATAAATGAAATGAACTCTAAAATATGTTCTTTTTTTTAATTTCATAATACAGCAAATCACGAAATTCTTTTCTGTCATCCAAGCCACACCACACAGTATTTACAACAACTTGATCGCTCGTTTTTCAAGCCATTGAAAATCATATTGGCGACAAGCTCTGAACTTCTCGATACACAAGAAGCCAGGTCGTAAATTGCCAAGTCTTCAGTTTGGATATATTCTGAATGCAGCTTGGAGCAAGGTAGCGACAATAGGAAATGGTACTTCTGGGCATTCAACTACTGGGATTTACCCCAATAAACCCACAAGAAATCCCACAGCATACCTTTGCTATTTCTGATGGCTCCAGAAATGATACAGCTGTGGCCTTCATAAGTGGAGCATGTTACATGACTGCACCCACAACACTACGCTTGCGCCACACAAAAAAAGGTCCCCCAAATTTTGACTGGATTCAGTGCATCGAATGCAACAAATGGTTGCACGAAGATTGCAATGATGATCATTTTTACTGAGTAAAATGTTGTGTAGTCTATCATCCGACCTGTGCTGTTGTTAATAGAAATAAAATTTCACGTTAATTTAAAGCACAAATGAGCATTAAAACGCAGACATATGTTTCGGGATTGCTTGGAATCCCTTTTTCAATGCAACAGGGAGCTTCTAAATGCAAAACATCCAAATGAAGCAGACGAAACAACAAAAACAAAGCTTATATAGCCATTGTTTTGTCTGCTTCATTTGGATGTTTTGCATTTAGAAGCTCCCTGTTGCATTGAAAAAGGGATTAAAAGCAATCCCGAAACATATGTCTGCGTTTTAATGCTCATTTGTGCTTTAAATTAACGTGAAATTTTATTTCTATTATAGTTTACTTGCACAAAGTTAAATTATTATTAACATTATGAAATAATTTATTTTGTTTTTCTATATTCAATGTTAATGCACATTTAATTCTATAATGTCTGTTTCATTTTTTTATTTATTTTGGTGCTGCATCTTACCCCATAACTGGTGGCATCTTCCCCATATATATGGGGTAAGATGCCACAATTGAGTGACATAATTTAACATTAAATTTTTCATTTATTTTTATACTGAGAAAAGAATTAACTTGTGCACGTAACAGATTAAACATTGAAAATAAGTTGTATTTTTTTCATGATATTGTTATTTCAGTTTTCGATGCACTAATCGAAAAAAAAACTTAAGTGTGGCATCTTCCCCCACCTTGAATGTAACATTTTGTAAACTTAACTCCGTTTTCAAATGGCCATTAATCAAGGAGTACAGCAACGACATCTGGAATAACAGCAGAAAATCTTGTAAATGCGTCCGTCGGTGTCTGACATCTTAGCAAAAGATTGCTAAGTTTTCTAAATATATCGTCAAAGTAAGAAGGGAAAATGACGGCGGACATTGCCGAAAATCCCTTACATGTCCATCGTAATAATAAACACAAAATCAAATTACTATCAGTAATATTTTTTGTGCATGTCTAGTTAGAGTGTCATCAGAATTGGTTTTCTTCTACCTAGGAAAAAGAAAAACAATAAACGAGACACTGAACTTTCCTGCCAAAATTGAAGAGTTAAATCAATAATTTTTGATAGAAAAGTTAAAATATTAGTCACAATAGAGAAGAAAATATTTCATCTGACACTGAATGATCAAAACTAAACAAGTCCAAACTTTTGAAACATTTATTCTAGAACATATTTCCCGCCAAAAAATTACGCATTTGTAAAGCGAGCGGAGAGAGAATCATTTCTATAAATTTTGCACATCACAAGCTTAATATTATATACAATAAGCGCAATGTATTCAGGTACCTTTTTCTTTTACTGCTAAAACTTTTTTTATCTTTATCTTGTCCGCGAATCAGTTTATACGTCTTATCATGTTGCCTCTATCGTTTTTTACTGTGCCCCGGTAAAAATTTCTGTAAAAATAGTAATATAACAATTTATTTGATTGTTATTTTATCATATTTAATTACAACAGTCGAATAACCTTAAAAAATGGTACTAAAATCACTGATTGTGAAAAAAATCGTTTATTTTCTGTTTCTCCGAAAGAACGTTTAAGTAACCGTAATTTACGATCGCCACCTAGGTGCCGTAGTCAATAAGAGTCGGGCGTCCATCTTGGTCGTGGAACGAAGAAGTGTGAAGATTAGAATTCCATCTCATAATATTGTATAGTTCCTTTTTTGTCTGAAGGGGGAAATGAAGAGAAGATGAAGTTAGTAATAGTCATAAAAACTGGTTGTGGAAACAACCCATTTGATTATTTTTGTATGTTATAATGTTTATAACATTTTATTTGTATGTTCGCTATACAAAACCACACTAATTAACGAAATCGAATGGAATTTGGTGCAAAACGACCCAATTTGGTACGAAGCATTCCACTGTGGTTCTATCATTCTCTGAGAAAGGTAAATCATGAAATACCGTTCAGAAAATTAATCAGTGTTTTTTTTAACTCTAATTTTAAGATTTGTTTTGACAAAAAAATAAAGAAAAACTACTCCATACAGAATTTATTCGAAAACTCTAGACTAAACAGCACATCAGTTACTTTTTAGAATCCTTTTTCTTTAATTATTTTTCCTTCTTCCTAGGAGGTTTGGTTAAACCACAAGCTGAAACTGTTGTTAAATAAAGATTTTGGAGAGAATCAACTCCAACAATTCGTTGTAAAAAATGAGCCCGCAAGTTTTAATTTAAATCTCACTTAGCTTTATGCTACCGTATTTCATGGTTTTCAACGTGCTTGTAAGGATCTGATACATTTCCTCAATATCACTATTGTAGCGAACAACACAGGGTACCCGGTATTGAATGTATTAATACCCGGTATTGCTCGGATTTTTATAAAAGGTCATTAAGCTCAACAAATGTGATAGCTTTTATCGTATGAACTTACACTATAAGTATTAAATATTAGGTATGACGAATTACCCAATGTTGGACACTGAGTTGAAATACTAAAGACCTTTCATCTATATGAAATATGCGTTCTCCAATACAACCTTTCCTCACTCTCTGATTAGTGCCTTAGTGAATGATTTAAAATTTAAAAAAGTGTGCAGCTATAATTGTTCGAAGAAAGTCGGTAAACATTAACAGTTGTACAGTTATACACAATGAAATGTCTTACATCTTTTAGAAATGAGCAACAAGATGTGTCTAACAATTGTAAGGCCATTTATGTGTTGTACAAGACCTGGTAGTTATAAATATTTTAGTTACAAAGTTGCATTATAAGAATATAACAAAAGCAATTATAATTTTGATGTTGAGAAAAATATTGGATTTAATTTTAACAAATATAGTATAGCCTTAAATAATGAAGCACTAACAGGCGTCTTTGTGATATTTTATTCACGCATTTTTTACTTCTGTGTAAAATTTTGGTTGAGAAAATTTACTGAAATATTGGGTACCCGTTATGCTAACCAAAACGTGCTGGTATAAGAATAAAAAACTTTAAGGCATTGCAGATGAAATTGAGAAGTTTTTTTTAAATTGATAAGTAAAGAAAAAAGATTTCTAAAAGAGTGAAATTTAAGGATTTCTAATGCTGTCATTATTATTTTCACTTACTTATTTACTTTCTTAGCATGACTTTTGTTGAACCGCAAAAATGTTTTTGAAATCTGTAAACTCAATGCATATGTTATTTAGCGCGTGTGCTTCTATGATTGTGAATAAAAGCTGCATTCTAAGTGTAGTAGTAAAACAAGCCTGATTTTTAATGTTACAACAAAAAGTAAATGGATAAATTCAAAAATTAATGAAAAAATAGCACATTGCACAATTTAAAAAAAACACGATAATTTAATGTTAAATTAAAATAAAATCTCAAATAAAACAACTTTTACATTTCAAATCGCATTTATTTTTTCATACCTTTTTATCCTGACAATTTCTTAGCAATTCATATTAACACTAAACTTACCGACAGTTCTTGTATACCTATTCCTACCGCGCTAGGACAAATCGACCGGTAATTAAAAAATTAAATAATTAAGTTTAAAAATTAAAAAATTAAATAATTTTTACTTGGAAAAGAGAAAAACAAAAAATACTAGAAGCACAGAGTGAAAAAAATATTATATGCATATTCTTAGAATTGTCATATAGTTCGACAACGGAAGTATAACGTTTAAAGTGTGTAATTCTTATAAAAGTTTGAAAACGGTCATTTTGACCGGTACTTTGATAGGTTTAGTGTTAAAACATAAAACTGTTTACTGTTAGTTATTTACTAGTTATAAATGCAACGAATACTTTGAAACTGCAAGAAATGAAATTTAGAAGCTTAAAAACTAAATTTTAAAAAAATACTCAATTGAATTCAGCCTTTGCTTAATCTTTAAACTGAGTACATTTTTTTTACAAGGTACAGCCAGTAGAGTTGGAGCACAATTGGAAAACGTGATAAAAAAGAATGAAATCGCTAATTATTTGCCAAACTTTTGGTGAATATTATAAACCACATTCATTTTGTATGTATTTCCATGATTATTTTGTCGTTGCGCTATAATTTAAAGCGACAGCTGGAATAAAACTAAGACTATTTCTCGCTTCTATCCTTGTTGGGCGGGTGAGATTGCGCACATGGTTGGTTTACGCTTATGGGGAATGGCTTTCGATAATAAATAGTTTGTATTAATAATAACTGCAAGTACATTGTCAAAATCTCATTACTTTAAGTAGACACTGTGCTGGTGTGGCTGTATAGCTACCTGAAATCGTGGTGCGCTCACACCTCTCTTTCCCACAAAAAATTCAAGTGCTACATCTCTCTGACCGTACAATGTCACCAGGTTTTACTTTAATTGCATTTTTCACCATAAATCTCAAATCTCAAATAAAAGACTTTGTTTTATTACATTATAATTTTACTGCATTGCTTTAAGATTTCGTATTACACAGAACAATGTTCCAAAAGATTTTAGAAGTGAAAACCATCTAATTGAATCTAAAATAAAGTTGAATAAATTTTGAAATTGGAAGTTTGAGCAAATTCTGACCTGAAAAATTTCCCTCTGTTACCTATTATATTACTTGATCAGCTTACTCTCAAAGTTATGCTGGAAAAATCGAATTTTTATCATTAAATGTTTGAATTTTTATCGTAAACTTTGTTATTAATGCTGCTATAAGCTGATTTATTTTGTCGTACAATAAACTATCAAAAAGGACAAAAACAGAGTTAATAAAATTTTTAAAAATCGAAGAAGAATTGTAATCTGTTTTCGTAAATGGCGTATGCTAAAAGTATCTTTACTTCTTCTGAGTAAACATAGGCATCACTTTGCATTCTGACTTACCATTTGGAATTGTTATTAAATTGTAATTTCCCCTTTGAAAAGCGAAAATGTATAGACCATATACATGCAATACAATGCAATAACGAATCGCTTTTTTTATCTTCAAATTGGAAACAGTATTTTTCATGTTTATTATTTTTCATGTTTAAAAAAAACTAACTTTTAAACATCCTTTTTTCATTGTGTATAACTTCAATTTAACTATTTCCACAAATTAGCGATAGAATTTAACAGTCCCTAGGCAGTCGCTAAAGTAGAATTATATATTTGTTATAAAAAGATAAAATATAAATTGCATATGTGTAGCATATGTAATCTTCTTAGATAAGAGTTGTTCCAAAAAAATTTTGGGTAAAAGTTATGACAATACTATTGCTCTACATGCAGATTTTAAAATGCAGATTCAAGACTTGCAATGAGTTGAAAACTTATTTTGATACAAAACTCTTTGCAACGTGCGATATAGGCAGAAAAAATTATTATTGTTCGGAATTCTTTTAAATAGTTTTGTAATTATTTCTTTAATATGAATTAAAACATTTTATTTTCATTTGATAACTATTTTTTTAGATAAATCTATGTTCTGACTAAAGCAATTACCCATAATACTCGATTTGATGTTTTCGGCACTAATTTACCGTTTAATATTGACTTAGTGTGCATGTTTTTTTTTATACATTTCAACCAAGTCCAATCGAACGTTTCAAAAAAATATATAACCTGAATGCGTTTTTAAATATGAAACCATTCAAACAGCATTTTTAGACACCATAAAATGAATTTGCTTACCACTGTTACTCTTTTCTCAAGAAGTATCGCAGCTTCTTGCGGAAAAAATTGATTTTATTAGTAAAGAGAAACTGTGGACAAGTTTTCTTGAAGAAGAAGAGCGCGGTCACGCAGAACCACTTGGATTCGCCTTTTTATAATCAGTGAGGCATTGAACATGCAGGTGGTTTCATTTTAATTTATTCGACAAAATGGAAAACAGTCTGGAATCAGATACGCAGAATCATTTGTAAGATATTGATAATCGAAATGGTCGTGATTTCCTGTTATTATCCTTAAAGTTTTCTTAAATAGACATAGAATTTTTTGTGACCAAAGTCTTGAGGTTCTGATGAATAATTAATGAACTGTCTTTAAGATCCATGTTCTTTAATTTCATGTCGATCGTCCACGAAGAAATGTCTATTTTAATCATAGATGGGAAACATTTTTTTTGTTTTGAAAATACCATCATTTCCTCATTAAGAAATTCAACGGGAATTCCTTTATGGCTCTGACACATATTCATTAATTGTTTATTTTCATTTCAACGTTGCTTTGTTGTATTGCGATGTATCCTTTAACAGACTTTTATTTTTTTAGTTTTATTTTAAAATTATATTATTTCGGAATCTTTTTAGGCGTGATTTCTGTATACAATATTTTCAATTTCATATTTCAGTTAACTTATAGGATTGTTTTCATAGAACCAAATGTACATAAATGATGTCACACTTTTTTCAATATAATCGACACTCTTCCTCCCTTTTGTCACAAAATATCACAGTTCAGCATTAAAGAGCAATTGAAAGCAGTAGTAGTTTAGAAATTAATATAGTTTGCTCTTCTAGCTTTATTTTATGAAGAAACACTCTTAATGAGATTAAATTAAAAGTAAACCGCAATAAAATAAGGTTATGCAATAGAATTGTTATCTCCGTTCATTCTTCCGCTGATATTAATAAACTTCGTGATAATCCTCGTGTTTTTAGGCGCTAGTAATTATAGGCTGTAGTGATTACATTAATTTGTAACACACTATCTCTTTTCGTTTGAAATTTTGAGTCAAAATAGTCAAAATGAGCAATTTAAAATGCTCCATGAACATTCTTTCTCACTATAAAAACCTTAGTTTATTAATTACGAATGAACTACGCAATGAAATTTAATGAAACTTCACATGGAATTGTATATTAGTGTTGACGATCTTCAAAAATTTACTGAGAAACTTAAACTGAAAAATAACAGAATTTTTTGCGTGTTTCACACTGGCCCCGTTTCCGCACTAGCCCTGTTCCCCCTTATTTGTAGAGCCCTACTTTAACTGCTATATGCCACTTCTTTGTGTGCGATGTTTGTAATACATAAGGAAAGCAGAAAGGATCTACAACCTCAAAAGTATATATTTTTTTTATTTTGGAAGTTTTGTTATCTTGGAAGTAAAAGAATAATTAAGGAAGTTTGAATTAGAATTCAACCGCTAATGTTAAATCAAAATGAGTAATGAGAATGAAATACTATTCAAAATAAATTCGTATTATGTCAAAATCGTGTAAAAATGTTCTTTTGAAAACATTATTAGGTAGTCATTAGGGATGTAACGAATATTCGGCCTATTCGGCCCTTTGGCCGAATACTGGGTAAGGGCGAATTCAGCCTGGCCGAATATTGATGGACTATTCGGCCGAATAGTTCTGCTGCAGTAGACTTCCACTTGTGGGTGAAATTCTTAATTTTATTACATTCAAGACAATAGAGAAAATATATTAATTTTAAATTCTTAATAAACATTATAATTAACTCATACATCATAGATTGTGTGTAATTGGTGTTTGACTTTGTGAATAATTTTGAATTTGACAAATACTTTCTATTACGACGATTTTCTAGAAACTTTAATATTCGGCCGCCGAATGTTCGGTATTCGGCCAAAGACATTGGCCAAATATTCGGCTTCGGCCTATTCGGCCTAGAAGAAATGGCCGAATATTCGGCTTTGGCCTGGAAGGAATGGCAGAATATTCGGTATTCGGCTATTCGGCCGAATCACTATTCGTTACATCCCTAGTAATCATGGTC
Organism: Octonoba sinensis; assembly: GCA_038502835.1. NCBI lineage: Eukaryota > Metazoa > Arthropoda > Arachnida > Araneae > Uloboridae > Octonoba > Octonoba sinensis. The sequence goes on from CM076599.1 coordinate 127,977,961, forward strand.
TTTCTGCACATGAATTCGCTCGTCTCAAGTCAAAGTAGTCACGCTCGTAGTCAAAGATAAAGTGACATTTATTTTTGGTACAGATGCATTACTTTTTCTGTATTTACGCTTTTTTTTCTCTTAAGATTGTTCGAATTCTTGAAAAATAGCACCCGACATTTTGCCTTAATAGTGTAAGAACCCAAAAAGATTTCCTTTTAACTTGAAATTTTTTACTAGAAGTTAGTTTAAAGCTCAATTAGAATCGATGTTTCCGATGCAAATAAACACCAATGAAAATCCAAAAAAAAGTAAAAAAGAGAAAATAAATATATAAAAAAATGTTTAATCAGCTGACTTTGTAACTTTTTTTTTTTATTTTGACAAAAATGGTGGTGCTGTCGCACTTCTTGCTACCTCTTCTCCCATTGTTATACTATTTCCAGAATCCCCCAGCACCTCGAAGAGCTATATCAAAGGTGGACGAACCCTTTCTTAGTTGTCCCACTTTTATAATCACAGTTTTAGTAAAAGGTCAAATTTTAAAATTGTGGTGGTTCGATTTTTAGAAAAAAAGTGATATAAAATAAAGCAAGCTCCAACTAGTTTTAAATATACCACTTTATTTACTGTAATTGCTGCGCAAGAAGCACACCTGTTAGCTGCGCAAGCAGTCTATCGAGCGATAGGGTTATAAAGCAACTGTGTTCCGAGAAAAAAGGTGCTTAAAAATATCTTTATGTTTTCAACATGGGATTGGGAAGAGGGAGAGGTCTTCTTAAGAAAAAATTAGATTTGGAAGGGGAGGAACGGAGGAACGCACTTCTCACTGGGGGATATGTTTACTTTTTAGGAATGCAAAAGAATCTGGAATATAAAGGTTGATAGCGCTCTAAAAGAAGTTACACCCGTATAACTAGACTTCTGCAAATGGAATAGCTAAGCATTGAACTGAACAGTTTCTGACAGATTGAGCTTCGCCCATGCCAAAGAATCAAGTAAGGGCGATTGCACCCGATTTTGAAATCAATCTTTATGTTCTAGGATTAAAGACAGAAAAAGCATGAGAAAGGTGTACATCACGCCTGTCACAATACGGCTTTATCTGTTAGTGTGTCTGGTGGGGGATGGGTGTCTCTTTGTGTAGAATATTTTTGTGCTCGGGCTGGCTTTATTTACAATGGTCAATAAGGAATCACCTCCTTTAAATGGCAATGATACGTCTGGGGACATGATAGTCACCGCGGTATATCCCATTCCGCGGTATACTGAGGCGTGGTATAACGGGGTTTCACTGTATTAATATGTGTGCATGCATTCAGAGCAAAGTACATTGCTAAATTACCAATAAGTTTCTACCCTCCCCCGCGCCAGTTGAATCCAATACTTTATCTTATGTTTATCATACTATTATAGTCAATAATTTGTTATGTTAATGTTGATTGCGGGTTTAAAAATTTCGTGGTTTCTTATTTATATGACAATAATAGGTTTATCAACTGACACAATAATGTATGACGATAAATAATGATAGATTCATGTGACTTACTTGTTTGAAAAGCCATAGGGGTCATCTAGTATGAACAGATCTTAAAAATTATGCTTCACAAAACCTTCGCACCATATCTACGGCTATAAAGAATACATTACCAATAAAATTCCAAGTCAAATAAAAGAATAATTTTTGCCGGAATTACAAAACATAAAGTATATTTAACCAGTTGGTCTTTGTCTTCGGCTCCTACATAGTTCGCTTTTCTTTTTTCGTTATTTTTATAAGTGTATCCGCCTTTTGTGTTATAGAAGTGTCCAAAATTATCGAAACCAAAAACTAGTAAAAGTTTGTTTTAATTTTAAATCAAACCACTTTTAAGCTAAAATATTAAATTTATTTGAATTTTATATGTTGCTCATTTTTTTGAAAATTTCAAGTTAGTAGCATTTAGACTTTTTTGAGCTTACGTGATAATTCAGTGAATGGTATTTCGCTTTTATATATACCTTTAAATTTTGTTAATTTTTCAAAAGTTCGTATATACATTAAATTCCAAAATAATCTTTTATACATAAAAAATATGTATCTTTATTTAAAACAAAAATCCTTTGTCTTTCATTGTAACATTTAAAATCACGTGGTTAAAACTAATTCATCAAATACTCTAGAACAGGGGTCCCCAACCCTATGCCCGTGGGCACTATGGCACCCGTCCATCAGTCTAGGTGCGCCCGCTGCTTGTGCCTAACGATAAAATATTTCCCTTTTCCATTTTAAACTAGAGAACATTTAGAATCTAGAGTATATGAAAAAAGTGCCATTCAACTATAAATAACCCTATAGCTAAATGACAATGAATATCATAAAATCAAAACATAGATTACGACTTACATAACCTTGACGATTGCTTGCGAGCAGGTTTGCTTCCCAATTATAAGCGCTGGCCAGTGAAATGCAATGCCAAAGATCACATTGACTGTATTTCATATATTCTATAAATAATTTTTATACTTCGTATGCTTTTCAAGCAATTTAGTAATCATTTATTTTACACAAGAATATTAATACTAATGATACTCATGTGTCAAATTATTTTTTTTCAATTTAATTTTTTGTGCATTATATGTAGTATGTATTAACTATGCCCACCAACTATAAATTTAACTTGAAAAAATAAATGGTGCCCGCCATTCGACCGATATTCTGGTATGTACTCTTAGGTCCAAAGAGGTTGGGGACCCCTGCTCTAGAACGATTTTCTTTGCAGAAGAACTACTGCTGCAGTGAAGCGAGCTCATAGGATTTTGTTTCCTAACGGCGAATGTCAATGCTGCTTAAAATCTACCTAAAGTGGAAAATCATTTGTTTTACAGACGCCCCAAAACTACCAAGGAAACATGATGTCAAATCTGTTCCCATTCAATAAACTGATATGAAAGTACGTTTGAAGGAACGAATGATAATGTACAACTAAAAAGATGATTTTCAGTTATTTAACCCTACACTGCCGCTGTGTTGTTTTTAAACAACACCTCTATTTTCGTTCACAAAGCTCTTGTTTTGTACAATTTTTAACAAGTTGAGCATTCTTTCCTTTTATTTTGTATGTAAAATCATATTTGTTAATATAGCCTAGCCTAGATCTTGTAAACTGGGCTCAAGGTTTATCTTTTTTCACAAAATCAACACAACCGCATAAAACATTTGCGCGCACTGTTAAAAGTTTTCATCATGAAATTACGGTTAAATAGCCGGCAGCACTCTGTCCATCTAATTAACCATTAAATTTACGGTTTGGAACATTTTTGTATCTTTACGGGTTCGAAACCATTTCCAATCAGCTTGGTTAAAAAACACTAAAGACAAAAGTTTACCGTTTCATAACCATTTATAACTAGTATGGTTTCAAAACTGTAAATGTAAGTTTTCAAGGATTTTGAACCATTTACAATTCGATTAGTAGCATTTATGATAACATACTGCATGCTATGGTAATTAACTATATGCATAGAATCCACGAGGTGAAAAAACCATTCATAGCTATTATATTGCGGAGGACGACGAGGGGCAAGGACGCGGTGGTGCCGGTGTTCTGCCGACGAGGATAGAACCCCGGACCTCCACGGTGGGAAGCCAGTACTTCCATGCATTGCCAGGACGAACCTAATGGCCAGGACAGAAGTCAGCTTATGAAGGAGTCGAATCGTACCACCACAATATGTAAAAAAATTACTTTTGCATTTTTTAGAGTGAAACATTGAACCAGGGTTAAAGTTGATGTTCAAGATTTTGAGATAATTGAGTCGGAGAAAGATAAAAATGCAATGTCAAAAAATAATTAAATGGTATATGTTTCCACAACCAGTTTTTATGACTATTACTAACTTCATCTTCTCTTCATTTCCCCCCTTCAGATAAAAAAGGTACTCCAATATTATGCGATGGAATTCTAATCTTGACACTTATTCGTTCCACAACCAAGATGGACGCCCGATTCTTATTGACTACGAGACCTAGGTGGTGCTCGTAAATTACGGTTAGTTAAACGTTCTTTCGGAGAAACAGAAAATAAGGTACCTGTGCCCAATATGGACACCTTAAGGAAAATGTTTATATTAAGGAAATGTTATTTTTTTCACCCCCGTGTACACGTCATAGGACTCTAAAAATGTATGACCACTATCTCTGGACTGCTGACTATCATTATTAAAATTAACGACCTTGTAACTATCCTGGTTTAATTTAAATGATAAAAATTTTAAAAAGTTACAAGTGTCCATATAAAGAACCACCTGTCCCTATTATGGACATGCATGTCCATATTAGGGGCAGGTGGCTCCTATTGACCTACTACACTGGGTGTATGGAAGAGTCCCTCTTTCAAGGGATTTTAGAGGAGAGGGGATAAAAAAAATATATCTTAAAGTATTGCGGGGCAGAGGGGCACAGTAAATATCTTCAGAACATGCACTTTAGAAGGGGGGTCACTTTCGGTTGTTGCTCTTCGAAGACCCATGCAAAGCACCTACCTCAGGTGCTACAAAATATTACAAAATAATATAGTTGCTTTTCTTAGCTTTATTGCATCTGTCTGCAGAATTTACATCTGCTATTGCTCAGTCCTCACACGATGGACAAATAAAAACTTCATCAGGGGCGCTAAGCCCCACACAGTCTTCATGGACATATCTGCCGCATTTGATGCATGGCCGCATGTCTGCAACAGCATTAATAGTTTGTAAGAAGCAGTACCAGCTCTCCTTTGTTGAGGAAGTGATACCACTGTTAAATGCGATTTCGCCAACAGAAAATATCCTACTGATGGGAGGCTTTTTTTTTTCTGCAAGGGCTTTTTGGAGAATATTTTTCTTGGAGGATTGTTCAGATGGCATCTTGTTGAACAAGGATTTTACCACTTTGATGCCTTTTAAGTTTATCGCCTGGCGACGTTATGTCTTCTTCCTTCTTACAGTTGGACAGTGACGAACATGTAAAAAGGTGTACTTCCCCTTTGAATTCGTAATGTAATGTACGAATACTATAATTAAGATTAAGAACACATATAAACATTAATTTATAATGAATTACATAAATAAAATAACATAAAACAAATATTTTACAAATTTGAATCTGAAGATTCGCTTGCTGTATTTCCTCAAAAAAGGAGAGCTGGTACTGATTCTTATGAAGTATTGGTGCTGTTGCAAGCATGCGGCCATACATAAAATGCAGCAGATGTGTCCATGAGGACTGTGTGGGACTTAGCACCCAAGATGAAGAATTTTTTATTTGGAATTATTGCGTTTAAGGTACATACTAACACCTTACGTGAAAGGCATAGTCCAGCATGCAGAATTATGTGTTAATAGCCCATTTCGTTTTTTTTACTTTACACTTCTATTCATTATAGTAATAGAATAACGTTTCATAACCGGTGGTTCGCGAAAACCAGTGGTTCGCTCGGTGTCGGAATGGGGTTCACGAAAATAATATTGCAATGGCGGATTTTCAAGTGCTAACATACAAGAAAAAACTAAACAATAAATTTACATTCGTATTAGGACGGAGTGTAAAAATAATTTTTTGAAAATAAATTGTTTTCCCGATAATGCATAAAAGTTGTGGACTGGCATAGGAAGCATTCGTATAAAATTTGAAATGCACTTATTTCAACTATTGTCTGATTTCGAAAACTTGAATCACAAAGTGGTATCGGAAGAAATTCCTTGATTGATTTAAAATTTTAAACGTATGTTTCTCCTACCATTTCCCACTTTTTCTCGCTAACACGAAGAAAAAGTCGGAAATATGAAAATTTTCCTAAATGTAAAATTTTGCATAATTTTCTCCCATACAAACCTTAACCGAAGACATGTAATCTTTTTTTTTTTTTTTTTTTCAAATTTTGTATTGTTTTTTGTAATTTTTGTATGAAAAGTTTGAAAACAAATGAATTTTAATATTGTAATTTTCCACAACTTTTGTGAATTTTGAGAAAAAAGATATTTATTAATTGATTCAAAATTGTGTACGTTTGGTTAGTTCTTATGATACTTATGGTTAGTTCTCATGACACTGCACTAACATTTTTTTCGCACCAACGGTAAAATAATTTTTAAAGATTCTTTTTACTGCTCCATTAGTAATTCAAACAGAACAGCTATAAAAAAGTAATAATTAAAAAAAACACGTATTTTCTCGTAGCTGTATTTTTGTTTTGATTTAAACTTGTACAAAAAGGAAAATAAACGTGACAGCAAATTTTAGTTTTGTTTTAGTTTTCTTACCCATTACTAAGGACTACAGAAAGGGGTTAGCACGAAAAAACAGGTTGGGAACCATTCCTTTATATAGTCATTCTATTACAGAGGTTTTTACCTTTTTATAAAACATCTAAGTTTACTTTTTCTTCGCGTCGGCGAAGAAAATGTGGGAAATGGTAGGAGAAACATACGTTCAAAATTTTAAATTAATCGAGGAATTTCTTCCGATACTACTTTGTGATTCAAGTTTTCGAAATCAGACAACAGTAGCAATAAGTGATTTTCAAATTTTGTACGAATGCCAGTCCACAACTTAAATGCATTATCGGGAAAACAATTTATTTAAAAAAATCATTTTTACACTCCGTCCTAATACGTATGTATATTTATTATTTAGCTTTTTCTTGTACGCTATAAATTAAAAATTCCGCCATTGCAATATTATTTTCGTGAACCCCCTTCCGACACCACGCGAACCACTGGGGTTCGCGAACCACCGGTTATGAAACGTTATTCTATTACAATGAATTGAAGTGTAAAGTAAAAAAAAAAATTTTTTTAATGGGATATTAACACATAATTCTGCATGCTGGCCTATGCCTTTCACATAAGGTGTTAGTATGTGCCTTAAATGCAATAATTTACCGAATTTTGAGTCTTTTGCGCTACCACAAATTGAAAGATTTTGACGGTTTTAATATTTTTGTGTGCTTTTCAAACCTTTTAATAAATGATTTTCACTATAGCAGTTTAAAATATTGATGTGTGACTTCTGCAAAAAAACTTGTAAAGTGACTTGATTTTCCAAAAAATCGAAATTTTAAGTACAATGCACTAGCTAGGGGTTCAATAAAAATCTGTTTTTTTAATTTGCATGTTACTTACCTACCCCAGAGGCAAGTTTTCCGCGGTATAGCGTTTCGAAAAAAAAACACATTACTTTTTTTCGACCCACCCTAGTGTCCTTATTGGGAATCGAGCGTAGTTTTATTAAATCTTGTAATAAACAAAAAACGAAAACATTTTAAAGCAATATATGCAATAACAAACGAAAATATGTTTTATTAGCTTTCTAAAACACTCCACTTTTCAATATTTAAAGTAATTTCACCATATCTAATACAGATTTAAACTTAGCAATAATTACGATAAGGACATCACGAAAAGACAAGTTTTCTTCAAAATGGCGAACAACGCCCTTTTTTTTTCACTTTCCTGGCTAAATTATCTTTTCAACTGCTTTTCTTCACGGACATGTAGTGCTATTTCTCGATCAAATTTGTTATTTTCAAAGATATTAGGGGTGTCCATATTGAGAGTATTGGGTACAAGTACCTTAAACGATTTTTTTCACAATCAGCGGTTTTAGTACCATCTTAATGGTTATTCGATTGTTTTGATTAAATATGGTAAAATAACAATCAAATAAATTGTTATATAACTATTTTTTGCGGGAATTTTTAACAGTGGAGTGTAGGGTTAAAATTGATACAATCCCGATGTTGGAATTGGATTCTCAAATTTTATGAAATTCCTCCTAAAGAAATTGAATTAATTGGGAGTAAAGATCAACGAGTTCGTTGCTGCCCATCGTGGGAAGTTTTTTATTCTCTTTTGAAAGTGCAAATGGGAGATCAGTAATATTAAAAATGTAAGTGTTCTAATAGAAATAATTTTATGTACCAAAATATAATATCAATTGCATCAAGCAAAACTGCATGAACTGTTCAAGCAAGTAAAGAAATTCACTGAAGAGGAACTGAATTTCGATTAAAAACAAAACCGTTTCACATAGTGGAACAAAGGAAACTTGGAAGATAAAACACCAAACTCTAAAGTATTCATTGGAGAAAAATTTTAATGCACTTTTACTCTATACACAACGTGACTCTATACACCATTTTGTCTGACAAGCGAAGCAGATGCGAAAACAAAAACAGATTGTCTACACTAGCCAATTGTTAATGAAAATTTTGTTTTTCAAAAAATCAGCAAAGAAATCATCAAAATGTCAAATTAATTTAGCAGCAACTTTAAAACCAGGTAGCAAATTGTCCCATTGCATAAAAAGTATGAAAAAAGGCCAATAAGCGATTCGCTACGATTTATTTTCAGTGCACTTTCAGTATTAATATTTAGTTAACTTTCGTGCCGCTAGTCACACCTCTTGATTTTTAAAAAAGCCAGTTAATGATTGATTTTATATTTTTTTTTAACCCAAGAAATTTGCTGTTTTCAAACATTGTACCACATATATCCCTATAACTAATTGTAAGTTTTCTATGTGTAAAATTCAGAAAAGTTTTAACTTAAAGTTAGGCTACTTTTAGGAGGTGCAAAAAAATGTTACGTTAGTCACATTTCTCAAACTTTGCTCAGACATTTGAAATTACAAAACTTTTAATATTATTCCTTATAAATGTGTTAGACCAGTATTTCCCAAACAATGGGTCGCCAGTGTATATTGAGTGGGCCCTCGCCACTGCACACATGAATTTTTAAAAAATAAGAAGTCTGCGAATACAAGTACCTAAAGTTAAAATTGATGCTAACACTTTATTGAAAAGAAATAAAAAACAAATACATCCTTCCCATTGCAATAACTTTGTAAAAAAAACCTTGCAGGTGTAGGTATTTAAGTAATAAAAAAATATTTAAGTTCTGTTTCTTATTTCAACAGTCTTTCATTCATATGGGTAACGCCATTTTTTTTTTCTTTTAAATTTCAATTAGAACAAATAACACAGCATTAAGTAGTTCCACAACTCGCCACTAGGGAATCTGATGACTACTCATATTTATGCCCTCTTTTCTCTGAGACAGCTGAGAGGTGGGTCCCAAGATTGGAAATTTTTGTTAGATGGGCGGGAGCCCAGTCAACTTTGGGAACCTCTGTGTTAGACTAACTTGTATTATATAGTATCTAAAACTGTTGGACTTTAAAACGTTCTTTCGCAATCTTATTTTATTGTAAAATTCCTTTAAAAATCCACTCCACTGTTGCGTTAGTCAGAATGGAATGACTTATCTTGAAGAAAATAATTATTTATTCAAGAAAAAAATTTGATAGCAACTATACAAAAATACCGAACTACTGATTTATGAAAAATATCTACATAGAACTCTCAGAAATAAAGCTCTCACTTTTGACGATTCTTCAATCGTCTGGAAAATTTCGTCATTGCAACGATTCTTTCCTCGCGCGATCACGTGACTTAAAAAAGTTACTGCACAAATTTCACCGAATTTGACGAAAGGTTTACTCGAAGCCTTTTTCACGACGCCATTTCGTGAAATACGACGAAAGTTTCGATATTTGAGCATGCGTTTCTGAGAGTGCGCTAAGTTTGAGCTTCAAAGACAATTCAGTTACATTTAATTCACATGACTTAGGATATTCGGATTTGCAGAATACTAACATTTTATGCATTGAGAGGGAAATAATCTCAAAAACTAGTACACTCTTAAGGGCACCCGAACCGTTTTGAGGCTGCCAATTTGTAGTCAACTTTCTTCAAGCGTTACTCCTCAGCCATATAGAATTTTGTTTCGCGGTTTTTATTAATTTTTTAAGTAGGTCTTTTTCTATATGTAGACCAAATTGTATCCAAAAATATTGAATATTTATTTTTTTATTCAATATCAAAGTTTTTTACAATTTCATAACTTCCAGAACATTTTTCTCATAATCCATTCAAGATTTTATTGATCTTATTTTTTTATTTTATTTTTCACATCTTATAATGAATTCACAACCAGGGATATTTAAAAATTTCTCTTTATAAAAATCTGGTCAGCTAAAAACTTTTCGTAGTGAATACACAACATTGAAAAAAATTGTTTTTTGTAGGTTGTTTTCAAAATTTTGAAAAACCCTTGGTTGTAAATATAGGCCTAATATAGCCAAATCATATTCAAAAAAAGTATATTGATTCATTTAGCCGTTTTCGAGAAAACGGTTCCGAAAGAGGAAAAAAATGCAACTTTTCAGGAGAGCCGATTTAATCCAGTTCAAATTTCCCGCTATTCCCGGGCTTTTTGTTCTCTTAGTTCGATATTTCCATGCTATGAATGCCATCGATTGTTACTGTCACTACCATCGATAGTCTGTATATCGAAATAAACTCGAAAACACAAGGAAGGGTAAAGTGTTTCCCCTTGCAAAGCAAAAAAAAAAAAAAAAAAACAATTTCGTTAGACCAAATGCAAAACATCCAAATGAAGCTCCCTGTCGCATTGAAAAAGGAATTCCTAGCAATCCCGAAACATATGTCTGCATTTTAATGATAATTTGTGCTTTCTTAACGTTAAATTAATTTTTATGACGGTTTACTTAGCACAAAGTTAATTTATTATTTTAGTTTACCTAGTTTCTTCGCACATGATGAAAACCTATACTGACAATACATGTTGAGGAAAGATACTACTTACGGCATCAGCTACGAAAAAAAATGTGGAATGAAGAAAATTACCATAAAAAGATTAAACACGCATACATTTGTTTCGAGGCCGACACAATAAAACTTCCCCGCTTGGGTATTGCAAGCCTTTTCTCTTCCATATTTGCACTGTTATGTTGTCGTTTGTCAGCCTCGAAAAAATGTATGCATGATTTACCTTTTGCTATATTTACTTTTTATACATTGCAATTTCTTACTTTTATTTTCCGTTTCATCCATTACAGCTTATAAAATATATTAGCTTGCAGCTTTCTACCTAGTCTATTTCAAAAGGTATAAAAATTAAATTAATTCGTGCGGAAAAAAATAAGAAGGGGTGGGGTCTCAATTTGTGAATTATGCAGCGTTTCAATATTTGCCAGTTTCTCTAACTCCTATTTTCAGATTTTAAGTATGTTTTCATTCAGTTTTTCGATTTTGTCAAACTTCTAATTCTAACGCAGAAGGAATTAACTCTTTAACACTAAATAGCTGTATGAAATTTTATCACTAAGTTGATTTTTGATGAGTTCAAACGCAGTATTTTTACCCTTTAGTTGGTTTACTTATTTATTTATTTATATTTTATTTCTTTAACTATGTTTGACTTATTATTTTAGGATATACCATTCATGTGCTTAGTAAATGTATTTTGATGCATTTTTTTGGTTTCCAGTTAGCTGTTTCTATTCTATTCAGTTTGGAAAAAGATGTTCTATAGCATTTTAATTGCAAGCTTTCTTCAATTTCTCTGTATAACACCTCTTTAGGTATATTTCATTCCTACATTTCAGTGTAAAACGATGATAAAAACTTATTTTTAGTTGAGGAAGCTAAAATTTCGTTCCAGATGTTCGTAAGAAACACATATCGACTAATTGATCGACAAACCATGAAAGAAAACATGGTTTCAGAAATATTCTTATTCATGTAGCCAAAAGATACTATTCATGACTTCTAGATTTAAGAAAAAAAAATAAGTAGAAGAACGGAAACTGCGAAACCTTTTTATAAATATTTAATCATATTCAACATAATCAACCGCACCTATCTTTCTGATTTGATTTCATTTCCGATACTTAAAGTTTAAAACCACCTGCGTGTTCAACGAATAGCCGATTATAAAAGAAGTATCCAAGATGCTCGTGATCTTCTTTCTTGTTCAATCGAAGAAAGATGTCAGAAGTTTCATTTATTGAGTAAGACGACTAGTACCTCCTGGATAGTCAGTCTGCGGATCTTTCCCCTTATAAGAGTTCTTTAAAAAAATTTACAATAAAAGTAGTAAGTAATAAGTTTAAATTTTTAACTGCACCCTATGACATTAACTTCATTTTTACTTTCAAAATAGTAAGTTTATATGCAGAGTATTTAATAAAATTTTGACGATTAATATTATGGAAAAAAATATTTTACTGTCTTTTGAGTAATGCAAAAAAAATGGGTAATGCTTATGCGGCACTGTTTTAATTTTTGCATCAAGTTTTCCTGTACAAAATGATCAGCACTATTATACTTTTTTTTTTAGTTTAATAATGAAGAACGTTTTATGAGACTGGTCTGATATTTGAAGTGTTTTTTTCCTTTTAAAAGTTTCACGATACTGCTCAGTTGTTGCTATGTATGTTTATGATTTTTTGTATTGCTGAAATGTTACAGCACATGGAGTTTTTAAAAAAATTATGAAAGAAGCATAATTTTACAGATGTTTTATGTAGACATAAATAGTATTGTATTTTTTTGCATTTCATAAGATTTTTTATTTCTCATTATTATGAAATCGGTTTTATTTTAGAAAAACGATACGTATTACTGATCAATTACAAAATTTGTAATATATTGATAGAAATGCTATTTCCATTGTTCCATGCTTGGAAGAAGCATTGACAATTTCTTATATTTACGCAAGCTATAAGCAATAAACTTTTAAAATGTGCTCAACGTTTTTGGAAATGAATATTGCTTTAAAATAATTACCGAAAGCTATACTTTTTTTCCGACAAATACATGTAGTACTCCTATTTTCTCACATTAATTGGGCCGAGAAACAGCAAGTGATTTTTAACCATTTAATCAAGAAACGAACATATTTTACAGCTATGTGCAAAAAATAATTTTAACATCGAGAGAGCACTGCTTGGCCATTCTCTCCGAAGAACAACTAACTCAATTCAGCGCAAGTCAACTGACTGGAACACAACTTGTAATGCCTTTTAGGCAAGCTCCGTTGCCAATCGGCAAAAATCTATTTCAGTTCAGTAACGATTGTAGTTCAGTTCCATATGTAAATCAGTTTAACTGTTCACCACCGGCTGTGTCGATCCCACATACATTAAGAGTAAAACATTTCTTCTGACGTACATTTTTTGTTAAACTAATTTGTGTTCCTTGCAATGCAGAAGACATTTTAATAATAAATTTGAATAAATTTAGGTCAGTTGTTATATGGAAATGCTTCAAATATTCAAAATATGTCTAAGTGGGCAAATTTTCAAAGTGTTTTTCAAGCATTTAAAACTTTTATTTCTAGAATACTAACTTCTGAGTTCTGGCTTACACCAATCCCATTATTATGACAATTTTTTTTCTCCTTTCAAAGCTTATGGTCTTCATTTTCTTTTTAATTTATTTTCTGGAAGCAATATCTTTCCTACATGAATTTCCTAAGGAGGAAAATAAAACTATTAGTTAAAGTTAAAGCACAGAAGTCTGTAGATACAAATTTTATTTCCCATCACGACCATTCAAAGTTTTGCACATTATTTACTTGAGATCGAGAGCGCTTTAGCGTTTATTTATTCATAATTTTGGCTATCATTCAACGAGATTAATTTATATTAAAAATTCTTCTGAAAGAAATTAAATTCGTTGGTTGGAAAACAATATGAAAAGTAAAAAAGCTACAGATTTACTTTTTAATAATGTTCTCAGTAATTAAGGGAACAGTTTCCCTCAAAAAATAAAAGTACTCAGCAAGGACTCATTTCCCACCCCACCCACTTTTTTTCTTTTTTCTTTGAAGATTTATTATTATTGGCCAGTTTCTGTCCTTATGTAAGGAGAAAGCTTCTAAAGCTAAAAAAATATTGTAACGTTTCAAGGAAAAAAAACTTCAGCGTTTGTATTTTCTTTGATGATTTATTTTATTTTATTTATTTATTTATTTAATTATGTTTTATTTTTCAGACGTGGTACCGACAAAAGCTGTTAAGAAAAAAAATATTTTACCGTGAACTTCACTTTATCATCTTACTCAAAAATAGTGAGTAGTAACATAACCTCGATAAGTTTTTCCTCTCTCTCTTGAACCAACTTACTATTTATTATACTAACAATGCATTTTGTTGTTAAATTAAAATACTAGAAAGGCTTTATTACTGAAAATATACCTCTATATTAAAAATGCTTTGCTGACATTTTGTTATTTCTTTTTCTTGTAGTTCTAACTTGGGAATGAAATAAATTCGAGTTGTAGAGCAAAAGTTTCAATCCAAAAGCTGTATTGTATAGTTATTCTTGAAAGTCCAAACAGTTATACATTCTTAAACTTGTTTTGACATCTTGATGAATACTTTTGCATAATTTACTTGCAATTGTTTAAAATGTTCAGCAATTTTCCGCGATGGTTACGCATATCCTTTTACGCTTGGACACAGATTATTATGTATACAATTAACAGATACAGAAATAGCTCTTAAAGAAAAAATGTAAATAAATATTGAATACTATCAGATTTTAAGAAATATAGGGTTAGTATCCTTAGAATACAAGTATTAAGCTACCAAACACATAAATTTTTTAAAAAGGGTGTATTTTTCGGAGTAAAGTATTCTTTTGAGACCAATAAGGGCAATTGCCTGCATCAGGACAAAATCCATATTTACTAACCAACTGACATACATTTCCACAGTTTAATAGCTTGGTTTCAACTTTTTTTTCTTTATTTTTTTTATTAAAAAAAATTTAAAAAAAAAAAAAATCTCAGTTTTTGCATTTTAAATACGCGACATCAAACTTGTACTCACTTTTCTTTTTTCAAACCTACTTCCCAGTAAAAAATGAAAACTAAAACATAAATGAAAAAAGTCATCAAAGAGGCTTTTTATAACCCTAAAATATGGCTTAACTAGCATTGGTTAAATAATTAACAATATTTCCACCCTTCGTTTTTTGTTTGAATAATTTTTTTGTTCAATTTGAACAGTTGAAAAAACTTAACATCCCATATAAATTGGAATTCAATATAAATCCGTACGTAACCCATCGTTTAGCTTCAAACAAACTTTATTAGAAAGAGTTTATGACTTGGAGCTTATACAAAAATTACAAATGCAATGAAATGCTTTGCATATCAATCAGTGTGAATTTTTGTAACTTTTACTTTGCAGTTGTAAAGTTATAATGTCCTAGTGGTGACCCTCTCCTCTCCTATTATTCAATCTTCAAATTTTTCCTCTTGTTTAATTATTTTCAGTATTTGCAAACCACTTCGCGTGTAAATGGTCATTTTTTTCTTTTTCTAGGAGGATGAAACTCAACGCAACCAACGTCACATTCTTCTTTGATAACTACTCTGACCTGCGTCCAGAGACTTTCCGAGGAAAACTCATAGTGAGAATTCTTGACTCCTCTTTTGGTTTTTTATTGGGATTCATAAGCATTTTGGGTAACCTCGCTGTGATCTTCGAATCTTATTGGGATGAAGTTCTCCAAAATCAAGCAAGCTATTTGTTCCTAGTGTATTTGTCAGTTACGGATATTCTGACTGATTGCTTTGTTATTTTTCCCATTGCAGTGTCTGTTGCATTTGATTACTGGCATTTTGTGACATTAACTGTGAGTATCAAAATGCAGTGACTAATACGAGTGTGTTTCCTCCATTTGCAGAGCCTAGACGCTCGTCATCATCAGACCATTACAATTTCCCTAACTTGGTGTATAGTAGAATAGACAAACTGAATGCTTTTTTTTTCTTAATAGAAATCCCTCTATTTCTGCCTGTAATGTTTCATGATTGTAGTCATTAGGATTGGTCGGATGCAGAGCATATCGTTCAGGCCAATCTTTCCCAATAAATGAAAGAAAAAAGTCTTGGTTCGTCTTTATGTGGCTAAAACTTTTTAAAAAAGCTATTTCTCAAATGATAACAGGACAGTAACTATTTTATCTGTCCTGGTTGTGTTTTATTTCTTCATTTATTAGCCCTTCATTTTCGTAATAGATAAAAAATAGTTTTGAAATTATTAATTTTGTAATGGTTAATTCTTCTTCTCTTCCTTCCGAAGAAATTATTTTACATGATCTCTACGGTGAATCCTTTTATTTACAGCAATCTTAAAAAAAATTATAGAAATGCCCACAAAAAATGTCCTTGAATGTTTTACCAGATTATTACTCAATGGCAATAAAAAGGGGGACATAATTGGTTTGTTTTTCAACAACGCTCCAGAAAGGTACTGCTACGTTCAGGCTGATTATTTTCAGAGAGTCTCACATACGAACTCAGTGACACATGTCGCTGTGTCGTCAGAAGATCTCTTAGTGCTTATGCTCGGAATGTCTGCAGCATTCACACCGCAAAGTATATGACGTCAGACGGCCTGTGTTGATTGTATGACAATGTTAAAATGTGAGCCTTTAACTTCCTAGGGTAGTAAAGAGCACAACATAGAAATAATGTTAAAATATATATATATAATTCTAAGAAGTTGCTGAAAATTTATTCAAACAACTATTTAGGGAACTTGTTTATACTAAGATAGTCTACTACGTGATGTGAATGCCATCAGATATTTGTTGATTATTTCTACCATTCAGAACATGTTAAAGTTATTATCTCATCATGCTTGGTGGTTAAAATTTTAGAACTTTTAAAACTGTACTATAGTGAAAATGTGTTTAAAGCACAGAACTAAAAGAGCCTACGTTTCAGTATACTAACATCAATCGTCCTTGACATAAGCATCTAAATGCCCCTATGGCTAGGCTTCGACTCCAAATTACTTCAGACATTACTTTCATATATGAAAAGAATTATTTTAAAGTGGAAAAGATACTTGGTTTATGCAAAAAGAAAACTATTATTTGCTGTAAAACCGGCATCATATTCATTTTTCAGAAATTAGAGGGATTTATTTTCAGTAAATTTCAGCGATAAAAATTAATGCAAACCACTGCAATATTAAAGACACACGCACACTTGTATGTGTGTATGGGAATATTGATTTCGAAACTAAGCCATTGCCTTTCTATTACGAAAACTGACCCTTAAGCACTTAATTAGTACTCCCGTTAATTGACTGCTTATGTGCCATTTTTCATGAAGGAAAGTCAATGATTTCATTTTATTTAATTTTTTATTTTTTCTCTCAGTAACTTATAAAGTATGCTATGGACCTCTCTTACAAACATTATTCCAAATCTTTTAATCCGCTAATTGTCTATTTTAAAGGAATCTAATTGACTATTTACGCGGAATCTTTCATAGCAAAATTCTCTCTTTTTTTCCCCCTTTTTACCATTTTTTTAAAAAGAACTTTCATGCTTAACTTAATAGTGGTCTAAACGTTGTTGTAGGATAATGTAAAAATTAAATAATGTTGGTTAATCCAAAAAGTAATAATTTGAATAGCCAAGTTAGCTGATTACAATAGCCTAAAATCAAAAGAAATAATAATAATAATGCCAAAAGAATGGGTTCAAAAAAGGACACTTTTATTCAAGCATACTCTTATTTAACAGCTATAAATAGCTGTAACTTACGGTAACTAGAAAAACACTAAATCTTTCAGTATAACTGCACACACAAAAAAAAAGGGGGGGAAATGCGCACTCTACAAACATCTCGTAAGAATTGGCAAATATCGGAGTGTAACTGCTTGAAGAAGATTGCTGAACTTCTTGAACATAAAATGAGAACTGCGCAGAAACAAATTAAGGTCCTAACCCGTTTCTCCCCGGTACCTCTTTCCACAGATTGTTACTTTTCAATTGAAATCATAAAACCTTTATTTATTTATTTCATGTTTATATTCTTGTAATGATATTCCAGAACAAGCTTAAATACTTATTTTCCACCTCAAGCCCTGGCATAAAAATTTTCTCAATGCTTACTATTTTTTCACATTTTACCTAAATACGTTCACGAAATAATGAAAAATATATTAAATTTCAACACTTTCTTTTTTAAAGGGTCCACTGTGCAACTGACATTAATTTCCTGTTAAATTTACCAACTTTAAAACATACTACTCACATTCACTCGCAAAGAATGCATTACAGTAGAATAGAAGTGCACGACACAGAATATGATGTACTATTTTTCAAAAATGTGAATTAAAAGTGCCAAATGTATGTCGATGGTGCTAATTCTTATATTGCCTTGCTAAGTACAATGGTCGTTTTTGCTGTTTTTAACAACCTTCAGTTACTGATCTTGGTGATTCTTTGTAATTAATTTTACTAGAATACAATGTTTTATGGTTACATATCAATAAAAAAATAAGAAAAGAAATTCAATAAAGTGGTATCTGAATGAAGCAAACGAAGTCGTTTTGTTGAACGACTTCGGTTTACTTCATTCAGATATCAATTCAGACTAATTTCTCGTGTTGAGCTACACTGTTATAAGTTTCAGCATGAAATTACGGTTAAATAACCGGCAGCAGTCTGTCCATCTAATTCACCGTTAAGTTTACGGTTTGGAACATTTTCCTATCTTTACGGGACCTAAACCATTTCCAATCAGCTTGGTTAAAAAGCCGTAAATACAAAAGTTTACGGTTTTATTACCATTTAAAAATGGTTTCAAAACAAAATTTTTACTATTTTTGAACTATTTCGAGGAGTAGAATCTTCGAGGTGCAGAAACCGTAAACGAAGCGGGTGGGAATCGAACCCGGGTGTATGGTACACCAATATCTCGCTCTCATCATTTGGCCATCTACACCACTCAAAGCGTCCGCTTATTTATCAATAAATCTTATTTTCCAACAGGCAAACTGCCTTAAAATCGAGATTTCAGTTTTTGATTGGATCCAAAGTCATTTTCGGTCCAAATTTACTGTATATTGACGAAAATCATTTTATTTGCTGCAAAAATTAAAATACAAACAAGCTTCAGCAACTCAAATGATGGGTTCGCTCATTCGCAAACAGTTCGGGAATCCGATGTCTCCAATTTTTGATTTACGTGTGTATGTTTTCTATTTAGTAAGCTCTGCTTAAAGCCGCTTTTTTTTTTCTTCTTTTTTTACATACACATGCATATTTGAACTGATAAATCTTTATTCATATTTTAACAACAACTTACGACCGGTAAGGTTTCGCAACCAAGATGGACGCCGGATTCTTATTGAGCGCTTAAAAATTACAGTTAGTTAAACGTTCTTTAGGATAAACAGAGAATAAACGATTTTTTTTTCACAATCAGCGGTTTTGAGTACCATATTTTTAATGGTTATTCAACTGTTGTAATTAAATATGGTAAAATAACAATCAAATGGTTATCTTACTATATTCTTAAGGAAATTTTTAACAGTGTAAGATGCGAATACTATTTCTGTATTTAGCGTGGCAATATAAGTGTTTAATCGAGTGAACTATTTTCAAAATAGTTGTCATGATAGTGTTTTTTGTTTCCATATAGTGATTATCTAGTAAACATCTAGTATTAGCATTTGATTAGCCAGAGAGCTATTCACTATAAAATCCCTAGGTCTTCCCAATTTTATTTCCGACATATGGTCGTATCAATTTCTTAAAAATTTGAACTTATTAAGTTCAAGTAGACGTTCAGGGGTTTAGGTTTATTTATACATGCCGACGTAGTGGTGAGAAAGATGTTTTTTTTTTCTTTTATTAAAAAAAAATGCTCTGCGCATTAATAATAATATAAATAGATTATTTTTTTATAGACTACTATATGCTTGCTGTACATACTGCTTTAGAGTTTTACCTACTGTATCAGGACCCGTTTCACTTGCCACACTTACTCTTTTTGTACATACTGTTGATATTCTTGTACGTAGAAACAGCCATATAGCTGGGATATATTACTTAAATATGTTTCCACAGTATACGTCAGTAGAAAGCCTTTGTCTGAAATTTACTCATTTCGAGTGTTGAAAATTATCACGATAAAGATTGTTTTTATACTACCGGATGACACTCGAAAATTTAATGTTGAATTAATAATAAAAAAACAAGCAATAATTCCGTTTGGTAATTTTTCTTACAAAATGTGTTCGGCAAAAACCAAAGAAAAAAACATATTCTACCGAATAAAAAGATTGCTAGCTTTACACATTCTGCTTAAAACGGAGAGCCTTTTAAGGAGTTTCGTACAAAAGATGCTTTTTACTTATGTATTCATACATTACACCTATTCAGTTGTGGAGCTTTACATTGAAAGTAAATATGAGATTTAGATGTTTTTTACCTACATTGCTGAAAAAAGTGCTTTATTTTAAAATGTTTGCTACTAAAAACGTTGATTGTTAGAAATAACTGAAATATACTGCTCTAGAAATGAATTCGATTTAGTTTCCATATAAGATGATAGTTTTGTATTTTATACTGAAAGAGATTTATTTTATTAAGATATTAAATGTTTTAACTGTTTATCAGCTATATGTGAAAAAATTTATATCTTAAGTTAAACGAGAGTTGACTTTGGTGAGAGATAAATACCTAGTGCTATAAATTCAATGTGAGTACACCGAAAAGTAAGCTCTTTCAGTTCTGAATGAACTTCTTATATATGTTATAAAATGTATTTAAAAATTGTGATGGTGCTTGTTGAAAGAATTAATATGAATGTGTTTTAAAAGAAAAACCTTCAGTAATAAGTGAGTGTATTAGAAGATTATTACTTCAAATATATGTTTAACAATTACCTTAAAATACATATTCAGAGTTATCAATGTACGTAAAATACCGAGAAGAATAAAGAAAATATGAAAGAGCAAATTAAACGCGTACCAAATAATCAAAAAAGTCAGTTGCGGCAGACGTATCTTTTTTCTTCTTTTGTTGTAGTATAATTTATTGCATCATTATTTGATAATAAAAAATATTGTAATTGAACGCGAAAGCTGAAGTAATAATATAATTACAATGACATCATTAAATTGCAACTAAGTGGAAAACACCTTTTAACCATTTGGATGTCAATTAAAAGAGTTAGTTTAATTCATCAATTTCCATTAATGAACGTTTAATTTTATATGTGACACTATTAATCTTCCTTTTCTTTACCTTCACTAACGTTGTCAAAAGAAAAAAAGGAATATGAGTTTACTTGCCTTTTTCTTCCGACTTTTTGCTTTTTTTTTCGATAATATTAGTTAAATATCCTTTTGTGTTGGACGAGTACTGTTAGTAATGCTCTGAGGAACAAGATTCGATTTCATGGTTTTCGATTATGAAATCGATGTTACTGTACAGTAGGGTGGTGCTTATTTTTCGAGATTTTAAACTTTCAACCTCTTACCCTCTAAATTTGTTCCATCATAGCAAAAAATGATTATGATAAAATTTTATCACCAGCAAACAATATTTAGAGGTAGCTCAAAGAGGGTAAAGTTTCATAATTGAACAAGATTTTGTGATTTTTTGAATTTTTAAGCAAGATAAAAATTATGATTTGCAATTATGTTTAATTTATTTAATTATGTTAAGAAGTAATTATGTTAAAAAGTAACTTCTCTATGAATCAGTAAAAATTAAACATTTGTAAAATGCATAGCTTTTATTAAATAGTTTTCTTAATAAAAAATACAGTATTCAAGTGTACCTCATAGGTGGTAACAACTGTCTAAACCAGTGATCGCCAACCTTATGGAGCCACTGGGCCAACTGTACCTTGTCCACATTTTACTATGAGATATTTCTGCCCCTTTCCCCTCCAACAGAAAAGAAAGAAAGAAAAAAACAGGACAAAAAAAAGTTTGAAACTTTTCAGTTCTCAGTTATTATTTATATATGCGAGTGGGCAGCTACATTTTTCATGTACTGTATATTTATGTCAGCAAAATATTCTTTATTTTCTCTCTGAGCCATGAGCTATCAATGGGAATACATATTAACAAAATATGGAAGATCAACAGTAGTTGGTGTAATTATGTGCAAATTGGCCTCATGAGTACCACTGCAATCTACTAAAGATTTCCTTGCGAGTTACTTGTAGCTAGCATTTTACGGTTTGATGAATACTGGTCTAAACCATGGATGGGGAACCATTTGGCTCTGAAAGGAGACACATTAAATTTGCTGCTCGGGGTTAGGTGATATTATATGTGTAACATACACAGGCTAGCAGCAACTTCTAGCATATATTACGCGGCATGCCATTACCAGATAATATTAGTACTAAAAAAGAACACACAAATAAATTGAAGGTTATTTTTTTCCCTTAGCTTCATCAATTTTTATTTTTATTGTTACTGCTGCCCTCAAAAGAAGTGACTCAGAGATTCAGATTTTCGCAGTTCATCAAACTTAGAGCTTTTAACACCTTCCTTATCCTTCACAACTTACATTGAAATTATCTAGTATGCTCATTGCACTGCCTCAAAATCAAGGATCTATATTATTTATACTGCATAATGGCCATATAAATATTTTGCTTGGTCTAATTAAATTAGATATAATGCAGTTGGGATTCAATAGTGTTATTCAAACAATATTTAGTTTCTTTTTTTTTCATGTCTTTTCCAAGTTCACTGTGTCATTTCAGAGCAAAATTGTTCCTTACTTGTAGTTTAGACCAGTCGTTACCAAACCGTAAATAACCAGCTACAAAACTCACGAGGAAATCTTTGGTAGAGCACGGTACTCAGACTCAGGTGGCTAATCTGCACATAATTACACTAACAACTGTTAGTGGATTTTCCATATTTCGTCAATATTTGCATTGAAAGTTTATGGCTCAGAAGGAAAATGAAGAATATTTTTTTGGCATGAATCCATTCAAAAGCAATAACTGCCAATATAGTAGCTCTCTCGTCCTGTTCTGGCACTTATAAATAAATAACTGAGAATTGAAAACTTTCTTACTTTTTTGACCTGTCTTTCTTTACTTTGGGGAGGTGGATGGGAAGAACAACTCAGAGTAAAATTTGGAAAAGGTGTTATTGCTCAGTGGCTCCATAAGTTTGGCGATCATTCGTTTAAACAGTTGTTGCCACCCACGAGGTAGACTTGAATACTGAACTATTACTTAAGAAAACTACTTTATAATAGCTATGCAATTTACAAATGCTTAATTTTTACTTATTCATATAGAAATTACTTTTTATTATAATTACATAAATTAAACATAATTACAAATCATAAATTTTATCTTTCTTAAAAATTCAAAAAATCACAAAATCTCGTTGAGTTATGAAAGTTTACCCTCTTTGAGCTACCTCTAAATATTGTTTGCTGGTGATAAAATTTTATCATAATCATTTTTTGGTGTAATGGAGCAAATTTAGAGGGAAGAGGTTGAAAAATCAAAACTGCGAAAAATAAGCACCACCCTACTGTACAGTCTTATAATTTTTAAAACGGGAAAAAAATTTTGAAATACAAAATCTCAAAATCTATTTTATTTATTATTTTAGCAAAACCTAAAAATTCTTTGTTTAAAAATAAATAAATAGACAATAATAATAATAAAATTGATGGTATCACTTTAGAAGTACTTGTGAATTTTAGGACACTTAATGTTGATTAAGCTGCATCGCTAAAGCTGCCATTTTTTACAGTAAAAGTGTAGAAAAGTACTGAAAATGTACAAAAAAAAATTAAAACTCATATTAAGAGGATTTTAGACTTGGACAACCATTGCTTCGGACACTCATACACAAATGATAATCTCGTCCGTATTTCCATATCTAGATACATATATATAACGTTTAGTAAGCAACATCCATATAATTATGTATTTATTTTGCAGTTTTGTTTCGTGCTGTATTTTGGACAATACTAAGCGTGTTAAATTAATAGTTAAAACCGAGAACTTGTCTCGTTTAAAACTTCACATTTTAGAGAAAATAATGCAGTGTAGTTCGTTAGAATAATGTCTAGAACATTGAATATAAGTACAAGAAGGCCTACGCGCATGCATTTATTCGCATTGTAATGTATTTATTCACTGTGTAATGCATTTATTTGCTATGCTTGGAATTATAATGTAAATGCTCATTCCGTATGAATTTGTATTGTTTAGTTGCAGCGTATGTTACTTGAATAAAATATTTCTAGTGCAGTGTCTCTTATTCGTTTTATTTACAATCGTATCTCCTTCACTGACATTGTTATAATTCTTACCCATAACAGATGTACATAATTTGCTTAGAGAATATAACTCTCAATAACATTTTGGTGATAATAAATCTTTATTTTTTAAAGTACAAGGGCCATTTCACAGTATTTTGTCCAAACGTCGAGTCCGCAACATGACACTTTTTTGTTATAACTACTTAATTTACAATTTAATTATCACTTAATTTTATTTTCAAATAATGTGTTGGTAGGACTTCCACACTGGCCAAAAATAATGCATTTTCCTATCTTAATGTAATAAATCTTCAGGTGCAAACTTTGTGAAATGTAGAGTCCGCAACATTCAAATACTGTGAAATGGCCCATAATTAAATGAAATAAATTGACCATAATATCAGCTACAGACTTAAAATTATTTATATAAGTCAAGTTTAACAGACCTTTTACATCAGCGGTGGCGAACCTTTCTTGGTTAGTGTGTCACTTAAATTATGGTTTATTATTTTCAAGTGCCGAGGGTGACACTTATTACATTTCGTTTTGAAAATTATCTTTAAACCCTTGCATTGCTTTTAAACTGTTAATTCTAACTTGCTACTATATTTTCAATTTAGTTATCAACTAATTTCGAAAAGCCTCATAAACCAATACGGATGACAGCTTTCACAAATGCTCTCATTCGCAATAATCATTCTGAAAAAGTTTTCGTATTCAAATGTAAGAAATCGAAATCGAAACTATGTCATAATTTTCAATTTAGTTTGGGTCCTCTCTTTAGAGCTTATCCCACTCACATACTTCCCAAAGAAAAAGGATCTTCTATACAATGTGAGCCCAACAGGGGGTAAAAGGGAGCACTAGTCACCCATCTGCCCTGGAAAATGACCTAAGAGCGCACACAATCCTCCTCTCTTCAAAATCCGCTTTTGATGGATGCCAATCTTAGAGATATTTTTTATATATTTTGTAAATCGTTTCCAGTGAATGTCATTGAATGAAAGTACACTGTAAAAAATTATGGTTCAACCTTTCACTAAAAGTTGGTGAAATGCAGCTGCAACCAGCAGTTGGTGCAAACTTGAACCATTATGCTGGTGTACTAGTTTCACCATGAATGTGGTTCAGCACTGAACCATGATTACGGATTTTTCTTCTAACCAGTATTGAGGTTCAACTTTGAACCATGATAGCGGTTTTATTTTCTAGCTAGTATTACGGTTCAACTTTGAACCATGATATCGATTTTTTTCTAACCAGTATTATGGTTTAACTTTGAACCATAATCATAGCTTTTATTTTAACTGTTATCTTGGTTCAACTATGAACGATAATGATGGACTTTCTACTAGCCAGAGTTCTATCATGAAAGTGAAGTTAGAGCTGCACCAATTTATGTTGCAATGGTGACTTTTAGCATAAATACTTTAACATAATTTTTTAGTTCAAGCGTAAAACAGGAAAAAAGCTCATTACCAATTTTAATTGTTCAAAGTGAATTTTCCATTTTTTTTTATCTGTAAATTTAACTTAAGTTTTTGCTAATTATTAGACTTAGTTATAAAAACAGATTCATGCGTTTCAATAATTGATTCAGTGTTCCATATATTTTAATGTATTTAGTTATCTATTTATTTAAATCAACATCCCTTGCACTGTATCAGAAAGTTTCAGTATATTTAACTAACTATGCTACTTAGTTATATTCTCCAAAATTGTGATACAAGTCACTGTTAATATTTTTAAGCCACATAAGGAAGGCTTTTGCAATATGTGTGCACTTTTTTATGCTCGTCAACAGATAGTGTTAAAAAAATGGCATTTGAATTTTCGCTTATAAGTGTAATTGATAGCGAACATTTTAAATTTCTGAATTATGTCACTTTTTTTTCAAAAATATATTGCAACACTCTTTAGCATCAAAAATATTAAATTTATTTATATGCATACAAAAATGACTGAAAGCATATGCCTAGAAGTGAAGTTGAAAAACATAAAATGCACAAATAATAATAACAATAATCAAAAGTTATTGGGGGTTCCGGCACAGATGTTACTCCAAGGCTAAAACGTGCAGTAGTTCGTAGCACTTCAGACTAAGATCGCCCAGATGAATCTAAGACTTCACAGCCTGTAAAAATATAAAAGAACTGACATTACAGCGTATCTGATTTGTACGCTGTCTATTTAATGTTCCATTGACATTATCCGCACCAAGAAGTAAAAAACAGTTCTTCCTCATCAATATTTTAATAATCAAGTTATTTTAGGAATTTTAATGTTTTTTTACGATGCCTTAAAACTAATTAATGAAGTTAAAAGTGCAGAAAATGTGTAAAAAATATTTAATGGAATAATTACGAATTTCTTTTATTCGTTTTGAATTGGGCACATGCTCCTTGTGTCCTTCCTAAAATCCGCCACTGGTAGTAGTTAATTTTAAAATATAGCTATAAAAAGCAGAAAGGAGAAAGGTAACAGCTTGGAAAAGTGGTTTGGTAGTAACGAGAGAAAAATAATAATGATTTAGAGCAAAAATCTTGAGAAAACATGCAATTTTTTCAGTACGAAAACAAACCATTGTTACAACTGTAAGGGTAGAGCAAACGGAGTAAAATGTAAAATACATGGGGGAAAGTATTAAACCAGGTAAGAAGCAAGCATATATTGAAGCAAAATAAAATGCATGAGCAGGTTAAAAATTTTTAAAAAAAAGTTAATTTAACGTTAACTGCAGCAAAACTGCTATTTCGAAAATAACGCAAAATTGACCCAATTTCTCAAAAAATACCTATAGTGGACATATTTTTAATACAAAGCCGGGTTTACCTGCTCTTGGTGGAATAGCTAGTTAAAATAATTGGGAAGTACGAATCATTACAAATCAAAGCCACAGCCAGGATTGTTTTTCGAGGAGGGAGGGGGGAGGGAAGAGGTCCAGTTGAAAAAAGTGTTTTTAATCAGAATATTTTTAATTTTCAAATTCTCATTCAGAGCATGTAAAAAAATTCAGGGCGGGAGGTATTCTATCTCCCCCCCCCCCCCCCCATCCACCTTCCTGGCTATGGCCTTGGAATCAAAATAAAACTATCTACATTTATACAAATGAGTGATTTTTAATCAGACTATTTTTTACTCTCTAATTTTCAAATTTTCATTTATTGCATGTAAAATTTCAGAAATTTTAACCCCTTCGGCTACGGGATTGGAATTAGGCAGAAGAACTGAATTTTAAACGAGTTTTTCTTATTACAATGTATTAATTTTTTAATTTTCAAATTGTCATTTATAGCAAGTGAAACTTCAAAAAAGCAGTGGAGGTGGGTTCTAACCTTCTTCCCCCCCCCCCCTCCGCAGGCTAAGCCCTTGATAAAATCTACGGGTAAAAATAGTGCAAAAGGGGTCGAACAACGAATAAGTTTAATAAATTTCAAAAAGACAGCAACAGGCAATTAAATAAAAATTAAGAGTTGGATCTAGAAAGGTAAAGCCTTAGAAAAGTAGTCTTGGTAATAAAAATGAAAAAAGAAAAAAATATTAAGAATTCCCGAGAATAGATGCAATTTTTAAAATGTAAGCAAATCAACGTGACAACTTTAAAGGTAGATCAGGGGAGCCAAAAGTAAAATGTATAGGGGTGAATGATCATTAATTTAGGTAAAAACAATGAAATATTGAAGTATAGTTAAATAAAACTGCACAGGTTGAAAGTTCTGAACTAAGCTAATTACTCAATTTAAAGTAAAAGGTGACATGATCGGTATCTGATAACAACAATTTTTAAGTAATCTTTACAACCTATTTTGTGCGTATTAAGATTAAAAAACACAGAAAACAAGACAGTATAAACAAAAAATTATATTTACAACGAAGTTTGCTTACCTTTTACTGAAATGAAAAATAAATGCTTCAAGTCACAGCTTGGCAAGATGGCGGCTCTCTGTTTCCGGCCGGGTGCCGGGTTCGTCTTCTTGGTTCAAGGTTGAACCGAAATTATGGTTAAAGGCGTAACTTTAGATTTCGCATTTCTGCTTGAACAATGATTTTGGTTCAATCATCAGCAGGCTTTCAGCTTTCACCATATTTATGGTGCAAAGTTGAACTGTTTTTTTTTTACAGTGTATAATATTTTCTTTGTACCTGTGGCGTGCCACTGAAGACCTGTCTTGTGCCACCTAGTGGCGCGCGTGCCATTAGTTCGTCATCTCTGTCTTAGTATCTTAGGGATGAGATGTTTTATTTTCTTCTTTTTTAAACAATTATTATAGGGCGATATGTCATTTTGAACTATAACAGCAGAATATTTTGCACTTCATAAATCAACTAGACATAAATCAACTTTGTTTTTGTTTTTTTACATTTTGTATGAAGCACTTAAATAAAAATTCCCAACCTTGTCCATTCTAACCAGCCATACCAAACGATCGTAAATAGTTTCAAGTGGAAGAAATACAAAAAAAAAAAAAAAAAAAAACACCGACTCCGTGCATATGACATTGCCCAGATATTAAGTGATGACTTTGGAAAAATAATGTGCTTCTAATGCATCTAGGCGGTAACCCTTTTATCATTTTACAACACTTTACTAAAACGGGTTTGAAATAACAATTAAAAATAAATACAATTTACCAGATATAGAAATATCAGGGATTTGGAGCAGCCACTTTTTGGAGTTTCTTGGCTCTAACTCCACTAAGACTTTTAATACTCCTGCTTCATTTCGTGCTCCAAATAATTTTAACAGATTGCATTACTTATCTCTTTTTTCTGTAAATTAATTTTTAACATGATAAAAGTTTTTAAAAGTTTTTTGAGAAATAGGGCAAACAATTTTTTTACACCTTCTCCTCTCTAGTTTCGAGAAAAGATCGTTGCTCCACTGGTCCGCTCTCCTGCCCCACGCTCCGTTCCTGATCCTTCATAAATATAATCCTTGTACATAATACCAGAGTATGTGATGTAAATTTTCTGCTTATGACGCTCTCCAGCGGCGTAGTCGAATAAGCTAAATACCTCCACGCCGGGGGCCCGGGCTCGAATCCAGCTTAAGGCATGAATGTTCTCAGCTAATAAGGCACTTCATCTATGAATGTCCTAGTAGCTCGTTTCCAACTTAAAGCTGCAGGTCATATAGGAGCACTTCGTGCTCTGCCTTTCGTTTTATTCGATTTTTTTTTTTTTTGGTTTAATAAAAAGAGCGTTTTTAGTCCATTTGCTCGTAAAATGGATAGATAAAAGAATGAAAGTAGGCCTAATGTATGGTTAAAATATCCTTAAAAACAAATTAAAAAAATAATTAAATACTTTAACAAAGATTAATCTTGAGTTTTTCAATTTGAAAGTAGGGCATTTAGGTGCGGGGGAAATGCCTCTGTTTTTCTGTCTGGACTCCATATATCTGGTCTGTATTACAGACTTTATATGTTCGACTCGACATTAAGAGACTTTTTATAGTATTTTATAAAACTGCTTTTTCTTTTTTTATTCATTTATTTTACCTATACAGTAGTATGTTTTTTTTTCTGCAAAGACTTCTTGGTGAAATTCAGTTCTGCGTTTTCCTACATATAGAAAAATTCATCGATTAAAAATATCGGTAGTCAGATAGGATATTACTCAAATACAACGTGCAAGAGTTTGAGAAAAGGAATTTGATATCGTTTACATAAAAGGTAGTATTTTTCTTCCGTATTAAAAGAGGATTCTTATGTTTTGATATTAAGTTTAAAGAAAGATTTGAAATGATTGAAAACTTAAGCCAAACAAGAAAGAGAGAGTGAGAGAAAGATTACAAATTAGGTGTTGGTACGAGGGAAGTAGGCGCATATATAGTCTGATTTAAAAAAATGGAATAATGAAAGATAATATGTTCAAGGGAATTGAAAATCTAATTTATCAAATAAATAATCAATGATATCAAATATAAATCTGCATATTTTGGAGATTATAAAAATAAACATATTACAATGAAATAGAAAATATATTTAAATCAGCAAACGACAAAAAATTCAAAATATTAGAATTCTTCGTAACATGGTTCAAAAAATTAGAATGATGTAAATATATTTTTCATAATTTAAACTCTAAGTGTTCTTATTTGCTAATCAGTACTTTGTTGCATCACCCTTAGCTTTAATGACAACTCTTAAACGGTTTGGCATATTATTAATTAAAGGTTCACAAATTTTTTTATCTAAATTCGCCCATATGCTGTTTATACTAGAAATAAGATATTTTTTGTCTCTAGGCGCAACTTCTTGAAGTTGTTTTTTCATAATTCCCCACAAATTCTCGATGGGATTTAGACCGGGTGAGTTCGCAGGCAAAGGGAGTACATTTATTTCCTTCTCTTTGAGCCATTTAGTTGTTGATTTGGAAGTGTGGGAAGAAGCTGAATCTTGCTGAAACAAGAAATCGTCATCACATAAATCCTCAGATGAAGGAATCTTGAAATGTTCAATAATTTCTTAATAGACTTCTGAATTGACTCTTGTGGAAACAATACACAACCTACCTGGGCCTAGAGCAGTCATGCAGCCCCATACCATGACAGAGGTCGCAAATTTAACCTAACGTTTTAAACACTCTTCATTATAAGCTTCTTGTTTAAGTCTCCAAATACGTATACCTTGATTCTCATGAGACACACAAAACATACTTTCATCGCTGATGAGTACCTTTTTCCAATCATTTTGATCCCAAAATACCATTTGTTTACACCATTTAACTCTAGCAGCTATTTGCTTAGATGATAAGAATGGCTTTATCTTAGGCACACGTGATGTAAAACCTAATTTGTGAAGTCGTCGTAATGGTGTAGATTTAGAGACATTTATACCCATTTCTTTCCATTTTCTTGGTTCGAAAGCGATGTTTCTACACAATCTTTTTCAATTGCCTTTCATCTCTTGTTGAAGTTACTGGCTTTCGACCACTTTTAAAGTGTTTACTTTTGAAAACACTTATTATTAGAATATTCTCTCAAAACTCTACTCATTTTTGATTGAGAACATTTCACTTCCTTTGCTATAAAAAGTTGTGTTTTTCCTTCTTTGTGCAAGTACACAATACGAAATTTCACAGCCTCAGATAAGTCGCTATTTCGCCCCATATAAGGCAAATACTAAACTACAATCAACTGCCAAACTACATTTCATTTTCCACGGAACGCATTTTATAGTCCTGCAGATGTTAATACCGCAGCTGTTCTCGAAACCAACAGGAAAAGGTTGATTATTCTAATTTTTTGAATCATGTTGTCCAGATATTCTAATTCTTTGAATTATTCTAATATTTTTTAAATAGTCAATTATTCATATAGCAGATAAAATAAATATTTATGTTATATTTCTAAATTCTCTGAAGATAATTAGATATTTTTAATATAGTTTTTTCTAAACACAATTTGCAAATTGACGCTTTAGCAACATTCAACCCATTCTTTTTTACATTATTCTAATTTTTTGAATCGGACAGTAGCTCTAAACAGAATTTCTTGTTGATAATTAAAGAGTTTTACACATAGTATTTTATCGACATTGGGAGCAAAAATCTTTACGATTCTTTATGAAGAATTGCAGCTCTCAGTGTGACACTACAAAATTGTCATATCCCCGTTTCAATATGTTTTGTACCATTACAAACAACATGAATGAAATTTTAATATACTCAAGATTGAATTTTTTTAATGCTGTATATTTCTGCTTCTATTGGGACTACTTTATAGAGTTGCGTATTAGTGTGTTCTCCAAGGAGTGGCAACCAGTCTTTTAGTTGGTATAACTATCAGTGGATGCTATTACCATTTGAGAATTTTGAATCCCAGTTTTGTCAAAAGTGGGAGGCACCTTGGCTCTGACAATCAATTTTCGGAGTAGAGTACTCGTAGAGTACTTATTTCTAAACATTACCGACCGAAATTAAAGATAGAATTTTTAAAACATTAAACATAAATTTAAGATGTCAAAGAGAGTGATTTCTAATAATTTCATGAAAATCTGAGATGGTCTGGTTGAGACTTTTATTAGTTTAACATGGAATAACCCTGCTCTAAATAATGTACTCTAAAACGTACCAACAGGGTAGACTGGGGTAAGACGCAGTATTGTACAAGATTGTACGTATTGTCACATGGTTCACCTTCGAGCACGCCCGAAAACAGCTTGATAGTCAGTTTTGTGAGTCAGTTTCACGCGCACAGCGAAAGATTCCCTATAGTTTTTGTTGACTAAGCCCAGTTTTAAGTGATGTTTTTCAATGATTTTGCCATTCCGATTGCTCTGATAAGCACCCGAAATCATGTCTCAACATATTTTACTCAGTCATATTAGCCGTAGTTATGATAGTAGAGAAATAACTTGGTTAGTTATATCGAGTTTGTATTATGGGCTTTCTATTAGTAGCGTAATAGCACCCGCCCGCCATTGCTGCGCGGGGCTGGGAGGACTGACGTCTTATCCAATGCTTAGGGGGAAGACGACGAACATTTTTTGGGGGGCAAGATGACGCAGTTTTCGCATTGGGTAAGATGCCGGCTTGTATTACTTTAGATTTAAAATTAGTTTCTGGAAACTAATCCGGTGGTTTCTTTCTGTAAATGCCGTGGACACAAGAAAGTCTAATTTAGATGATAATGGAACGAAATGACTTCCAAAAAAATTCAAATATGGTAAAATGACGTTTATAAAGAAAATCAAACATTCAAAATCCCCGAGAAAACATTAAGACGGAGAGTCCTAAATAATGCTGACAAAAAAAGTGGTCTTGGACCTGAAGGTGTTCTAGGTGAATAAATTAAACAAAAGCTTGCAGTTCATATTAAAAAAATAATTGCAGGCTGCTGCATTCTGTCCTAACGTAACCGAAGTTGGAATACTTGCTTAAAAATTAGTTGAACTTTACTATTTAAAACACAGTTTCAACAGAGAAAAACGTATCACTGGTTTCACAAGCTTCTTTAGAGGAATCCCGATATTTACGTAAGAAAGACGGAAGCTCTTTCCCCATCAAGAGCTCAGGGGCCTTACTCGAGAGCACACAGTCGCACATTTCAATTTGTGGAAAGCTATGTTTTTGGAAGACGGTTCAATGGATAAGTCAGCCATAATTTGGAATTGATTTAATAGCACTGTGCTTTGATTGTGGGGCATCTTACCTCAATCATAGGGTAAGATACCGAAATGCAAAAGTTTACGAATTATTGTTTTTGTTAGGTAAAAAATAGTTTTTCTAAACGAAACTTGTTTTTTACTAATTGGAAACGTACATATCTTGTTGATAAAATGATTGGTTAAAAATAATGTGCTATATTATTTAAAATATAATTACAAACTACTTTAAGGTAAGACAAATTTCTTAGTCCTGGGAAAATTAAGAGATCTTGACATTATAATGTCTTTGTAGAACACTGGAAGAAATCCCAGATCAAAGAAAATTACACGTCATTTTACTGTTATGTCTAATTCCTATAAAAACAATATGATGTTTACTTCCACTGCTTCGAAGATCTCGAACTTTAAAGTAGCATATCTTATATATTACTTATCTAGCATGTTTTTCTGACGGTCCGCGAGATATTCCTTTTATTCCTTTATCCACTTCCATGATTTACCCCTCATTTTAAAGATTATCGTGCCGGATAGTGACGAAAAATAGACCTACGGTCTGAAAATGTACCGCTTCGCACAATTTGAGATTTAAAATCAGCTACGAGGAGGTCCTTTAATGGATGCGTCGATTTTTCGATAGATATCGAATCAGATATCCAACATCAGCATTTGCATATCTCCTTTTTAAATTGCACTCATCAGATTTTTTAAGAAGGGAATGCACACAAAATGATTTGGCGCGCACCAAAATTAACGATCCTTTCATTTTTTATACGACTCCTAACCATTATTTTAATTTGATTACGTTTAGAACTTTTCAATCGATGTTGAATTATACCTTATATTATTTGCTTTAGCAAGTATGACGAATGACTTCATAATTTTGGCATTTCGATTTTTTCTTCTATTGCAGCATAAGTCATATTTTAAATACCTTCACATTTGTTGAAAAATCTAATGCTACAACCTAAGAAATGTTTTTCATTTATTTCTCAAAATACAGAACAACGATTAAGAGTAAAATATTAATGAACATTCGATGTAAAATACAAAGCAGGCAACATTTTGTTACTCATTTATTGCGACCTTAAAGCTCTGTGACTTAAGAACGGGGTTCTTATTTAAGACTTCTTTCAGATAAAGAACAGGAAATCGTGAATATCTTAGATCATTACGTTAAAAATTCATGATATAAGACATGCATCTGTCTTCATAAGTACTTACATTTCTGAACAGTTTTTTCTCTTCAAAACCACCTGCGTGCCTAATGCATAACTGATTACATAACCGATTATAAATACGCGCAGCAGAGTGCTTCTGCGAAGCTACTCGTCTGCTTGCAAGAGACTGGTCTGAAGTTTTGCTATCTGAATAAAATCAATATTATGAAGAAACTTTGAAACCCGCATTCTGAGATATTTTTCTGGTGTCCGACAAATCTTAAAGCAAAAATACTAACGGTAAGAATGTGTGCTTCTTATGTGATAAAATTTTCAGTTTTTAGTTAGAATTTTAATTTGTAACTTGAAAAGTAAAATTAATTTTTATTTATTTATTTATTCAATATTTCCTGCCAGCAACCTGCTGTGACCAGCTTAATTGTTCCTTCCCGCTTTCCATACGTTTTGAAACTTTATCAACTACCTGCATTACAACAATTTTAATGTTATTTAATAATTTTACTTGCATTTAATTGGAATTAATGTCACAAATACATTTACATAAAAGATTACTCAAAAGAGAGGTTTGGAACGTTTCAACGAACATAGTGTCAAAATATTAAAGAAATTTTTTCATAATAAAATGTCACTATTTTATTTCATTTTGGTAGAAAATTGCATCTGGATAAAATAAAGTTTGTTGCGAAAAAGGTAAAATAAAAATTAAAACCGTATTGCGAAGGGTGCGAATGGTCTGATGATTTTAATTAGGAATTTATTCATTTTGAATATGGGTGTACTTTTTTAACGATCAGTTTATCGTTAGGGAAAATTTGTTTTTCCATTTAGAAGTTTTATGGCAACAAACATTATGTTTTATTCAGTTTGAAAAATTTCAGTTTCTACTTTCTTCTAGATTCATAAGTCTTTTTTTTTTCTTTCATTTAATGCCCAAATTTTTAGTCGTTCATCAGACAACAGCATTTTTTTTTCTGGAGAAGAAAAGTTACGAGTTTTGCTTCAAAACGTTATTACAGCTCGAGAAGTGACATAGGAATGCATAACTCCAGAAGTGTGAAATTTTCTTTCATTCTGCATTCATATGTGGCTTAATTTTTGAATTCTTCATTTTTTCCTCTTCAATTTTATGTTTTTTCATCTTAACTTCATCAGTTTTACTTGATTCTTGTTTTCTTCTTTTTAAAGATTTTGTTGCAAGCTCGACAAATTCCTTTCTTTTCTGCTTTTTGCAGTAGTTGTTGAGCTAATTTCTTTACTCGAAAAAAAAAAGTTTTTTTTTTCTAGAGGCATAACAGTAGTTCTAACGCTAATGCAGTCAAAAGATAATGTGTTAAAATGTGGAACTGATGTAACATTTCGCTTGATTGTGTTGGTCACATAATCACTTATTACGTTGTTCACAGGCTAAATAATTTGTGATAAAACAAAAATAAAGAAAACGTGCAAATTGGTCAAATGCTGAACAAGGAAAGAAAAATACATATATTTTTTCAATATAATTTTCTGATTATCTGCTAATTTGTTTTATGCTTTAATACCTGATGTTCACCCTAATCTTGGTTGTTTTAATTTTTTTCTTGTTCGTGTGTTATATGTTCTTTGCTTTTGTGCACTTGTATTAATCTGGTTTTATTGAATTTATTTGTTTTTGTTTGTGCATACATGTTGTATGGCTTTTGCCATGGTGCATGTTGCATATTGATTTAGTAATTAAAAAAAGGAAGGAAAAAGTGGCAACAATAGACGCACAACAGTTGTATTTTGACTAAAAAAAATTTTGATGTTTTGTCACTAACGTTACATAAAAGTTGTTATAGATAATGATAATAATTAAGTAGACAGGCCTTTGATAGTTTCCAAATCTTAAAAGTTTACACTGCAGTCAGATTCAAGAGATGTCAAAAGAGTCGACTTTTTCAAAAGTTGAATATAAATAATATTAAAAAATTGATTGAATATAGTTTACTAAATGTTTTTTTTTACCTTTGAAGTTGACAATTCCACCAAATACCCTATATATACACGTACTCTTTTGATATATATATATTAGGGTAGAGTGAAAAAACTTTGTTTTTTATTTTTATTAGCTAGACTATGGAAAATGTTTCATTTGTGCAAACCATGGATCC
The DNA here is from genome assembly GCA_038502835.1 of Octonoba sinensis. Taxonomy (NCBI): domain Eukaryota; kingdom Metazoa; phylum Arthropoda; class Arachnida; order Araneae; family Uloboridae; genus Octonoba; species Octonoba sinensis. The sequence goes on from CM076599.1 coordinate 128,014,323, forward strand.
ATCAAAATTATTTTATTTTCTGACAACTCTTTGATCTGCCTTTGCCTTGCTGAAAAAATTTAACATTTCAGTGCTTTATGCCGAAACAGTACGTTAAAACGCCCCAAACTTTGAACCCATTACAAAATATTTTATTTACTTTCTGGCGATTGTAATTGTTAATTACTAATTAACATTAGGAATGCTAACTATTTATTGTTATTTCCGCTATGGCATTAGCAGTTTTAATAAACTAACAAAAAAAGGCTGTTTTCCCGCCTATGAAAAGGTTCTTCTTTTATTCATCTATACATAATAGGTTTTCATTTTAATGAACTTTTAGCCACGTTCAATCTAATTTCTGCATGTGTTGTGTGTGTGTCGTTGCTTCTTACAATATTATTATATTACAGTACAGAGCTTCATATTCGAAATGATCGGAATTGAACTACTTCGGGTTTCTATTCGAACGGACTCGAATTCTTTAAGTAGTTCTTACTTTGTTCAACACTAAATGGCAACAAGTTGTTTAATACAAATTTTGGCTTTTAATTTAGCTTTCAAAAACCATTTTATGTGATGTATAGACGCAAGGATCAAATTTTGACGCAAGTTCTCGGTGGAGACGACAAATATCTTCATGGAAGACCACATAAGCATTATCACATACTTATGAGGTCGGATTCTTCGTCGGGGTTCTTCGTTCATCAGCAACATGACTCCGGCATTTAGCCCGAACAAAGACATTGCTGAGTAGATAATCGCTAGTTTCACAGCACAGTATGCGCAAAGGGAGAACATGAAAGTAATAGGGATTTTCTGCATTTATTCGGAAAGCGACTGGTGAGGTGCAGCAATCAGCCTGTCTGTTTATTTCAACCTGTACCGTGCAGCTGTCCAATGTTGATCCGAAGAAGTTGAGCACAGATCAGTCATATCTCCTCAAAATGGGCAAAATACAGCCGCAAAGGTGAATGTAATGTCAATCTGGGAATGAAAAACGCTGGTTGCCAGAATCATTTACGATAGATAACTACCGCCAAGCTAATCCTCCGATTAGTGAGATGGAACAGTCAGAGAATTTTAAAACACCCGTTACATTTATTACCCATGTATAGGCTACCACGTGGTTTGCTGTAAAAGCCCACTGGTTATGCAAAGATGGAACTATGCATCTTCACCAGATGATCGTTAGATCACGATACCACAGCCATAACCACAAGAAAATAGTTGACCCTGTCATTCATCGCAATGCATACGTTGCTCACCCTGAGAATATTCTCCTAGTCATGGTCACGGGTCATCGGCCACACACACGTGAACTGGACTTGCTACGGGCAATGAAAGCCACAGCTGCGGCAGACCCCAGATACAGTGGTGATTGGTGAGATATAAATATAAGGCAATGGCAGACATTGAGCTGAGGAATATCATCACAACCAAGTTGACTCCAACTATCAGCTTCTCACAATTTCTCAATCAGACACAGGCGGTAGAAAGACACGTGAAGCTGAGGACTGAGGTGGTGAAAGCTGCTTGTGAACAGAAGTCGTGCGATGGCTTTTGTCCATGCATGCATTCTTCTCTACAGCTAATGCCCATTTCGAGTCAAAACGTGAATTCTCCCATTTTACTAAGCAACTGTTTGTATTCCAATGTATTAAGTAAATTTTAAGGTGACTGAACTAAACAACAGTTTGCCTAAAATATCAAAAAATCGTTCAAATTGGGCTTATTATTGAAAAATAAACGTTTTGTGAAGGCAGATCAAAATATTTTTCAGAAATATTGAAATTTGTACAGTATATTCTCTCGATCTATTGGCACATTTTGGCATATCTAGCTACTTAAAAAAAAAAAAAAAAAAACAGTTTTTTTTCGGCCGTTTTCACTCTACTCAAATACATATATATATATATATATATATATATATATATATATGCATATATATATTGTTATAGCTATATTTTTAGACACGCAATTTATAAGAAACACCAATAGTTACCCTTTCGATTTGTTTATTTTTGATTAATACAAATTTTCGTCTGTCAGCCAGCACAAATGTCGTCAAGGGGAACTAACTAAACATAGCAATCATTGAAAGGGCTGATAAGCAGAGGAGAAATCCTATAGTTAACTTTCAAAATATTTGTAGTGAGAAATAATAAAATTCCAATGTGCAAAGATGAGGAATGAGAGACTTAATTCCGATTGAACGGTAAGCACAAAAAAGAAAGAATTAGGGAGAAGAGTTTTACTCTATTAAATGCTTGTTTTTAATTATTAAACCAACTTTTCTGACTAATAGATCCTTAAATAACTATATTCTAATTTTTATAATTATTTTTCTTAATTAGGAAAATGGATTACAGTGAGTCAAACATCACGTTGTTCTACGGTGATGTCAACGATACAGCTCCAAACATGTATAGACGCTGATTATCGATGAGAATTTTTGGATCGAGTTTCACTATTCTGGTGGGGTTAACAGCAGTAATTGGAAATCTTGCTGTCATCTTCGCTTCTTACTCGGACGAAGCCCTGCGAAGTCAGACAAGTAATTTTCTCCTGGTATACCTGTCGATGACCGACGCGATAACCGGAGGCCTCGCTGTTATTCCTGGTGCTTTGTCTGTTGCTTTTGATTATTGGCCATTTGGGGAATTCTTCTGCAGGTTTCAGAGCGGATTGGCTTATACATGTACCTGCTCTTCTTCCTTTAACATCACATTTATCAGTATTGACAGGGCTCTGGCTGTGCTGAAGCCGTTGCAGTACTCCAGCATAATGCATTCCAAAAGAATAACTTCCCTCTGCATATTTCTCTTCATTTTGGGACTGTCCATAATGTTGCCATCAATGATTCTGAACTGGAGTCGCTATAACTATGCTGAAGGATCGTGTTTGATGAATTGGGACCTTGACGAAACACGGTATTTTGCTTCACGATGGTCTTTTGTGAACTGCTTCTACATTCCAGCAATGTCGATGTTCGTGTACAATGCATTGATAATTGTTGAAGCTAACAAAAAGAAGGCGAAAAAATTATTCGTTAGACGCATAGAGAATGCACCATCAAGTGACTCAAATATGAACAAGACGATTGTAAGCGTTCTTGTTGTTGTTATAATCTATTACGTCACTCTCGCTCCCTATGTTATATCGACGCATATCATGTTTAGTTTAGATTTAACATATCCTCCGCAGTATCAATATGTATTAACTCTTTTAGTTTACCTTTCAACATCAGTAAATCCCTTCATTTATGGTATTTTCAGAAAAGACTATAGAAGTGCATACAAAAAGATTTTTCAAAAATTATCTCGAAAGCTTTTCCAATGGAGTTAAAAGGTGTAGACATTTGTAGTTAATGATATGACAACGTCATTCACGTTATAAGTGTGTAGCATCTAGTGCAAATATGTGCTTGAAAATATCTTTCATATATTAGATCAATCAAATAATACTCAGTAGCAATTTATATTTATTAGTAAAATTTTAGGCACGTTTTTTACATTTCCTTTCTTTTAAATTTTTTATTCTAGCACACAATGAATTATTAAATCGTTTTCAAAGCATAGCGAACAAAATTTAATCATGCAATATAAGTCATGCATATACTGATGCACATGGATCTGATTTTTGTTTTAATCTTCCCAGAGTAACATTAGTAAAATATAACATCAAAATCGCGTCTTGGTATGAACTTCAGATATTACTCAGAACCACGCCTTGGCGAAAACATTTTTTACTTTTCAAAGGTGTTCTTCATATTAAAAACTTTTTAAAGAAAAACTAAAGTTTAAAAAGTGATAAAAAATTTCTAAAAGTTAGTAGTTTTCTCTAAAAACGAGATATCATGGCGCATATCGAAGAAGAAAATATAAATAAGTTAATTTTTTCGTTAATTGTTGTAAAAATATTAAGAATTAAAGTAAAACAAAAGAAAATAAAACGATAGGTTTGATCTTACTAAGTTCCTAATTGTTGTCTTAAGCTAAAAAGTGTTCTATTTATAAAATAAAAATTTCCCTGCATTAAATTACTGATTACACTATAGTTTGAAGTACCGTTAAATCCAATTTCATGAGCTCCGAATTTCAATAAAAACTAAATTTCGGCCTAGTGAAATTAGTATCTGTAATACATTATAAATGACGCACTATTGAATGCTTCTGAAAAGAAGTACCATAACATTAACGAGGGTTTTGTTTGTCAGTGTTTAAAATTTTTGCAGTATGATTATGGTAAAAATATATTTAACCGTTTCATATTTCTACTTTATCTCCATAAATCACAGTACGATAAACAAAACGAAAATCTTACTGCTACGGTTTAATTTTAGGCGCACCTATGTGGACCTCTATATTCTTACTAAGTAAAAGTACTTAAGTATTTAAAAGGATAAATAGCACCGAAAGTAGGTAGGGACACTGGGGTACTTGATCCCCACTGTGGTTTTCATTTTTTGCCTCTGCTACAAATTATCAGTTTCAGAGTTTTATAACTCTTTATCTACTGCATTATGATCTGCAGTAATTTTTTTACAGAAATAGTTTGTCTAGGTATTTACACTGAAAACTAAGGGATTTACATAAATAAAATGATCAATATATAAATATTTATTTCTTTACAGCTAATAAGCTCCACAGAGTGTTTACCCTGTAAAATTAATTACATACACTTTTTAATCAAAATATTTCGTCAAATAGTTTTCTAAATTCTTAACTAACACATTAAAAAACTCAGAGACTTGATTCTTGAATTTTACTACTTTTCTGGAGCGAAACTCGAAGGGAGCAATCTGAACAAAATGGCAGTTCAAAACACAGCATCGGTTTCAAAACTAGCTATGTTCCTTTCCTCGCTAAAATACTCTTTATAGAACCCTTGCTGATATGTATCCTGAAAAAGGGGAATTTAAAGACTATCCCGGCAAAGTATCATCAGAATATTGTTAAAAATGGTTGCTGGGATGGAATTTGTAGAGAATGGTACTTATAAGTACCGTCAGTAGATAAAGGGTTAACGTGAACAATGATTATTTTTCCCTGCTTCAGACTGCATTTTTTTACTTGAAACTAAACAGATTAAAGTATTTTTTTTTTCAATATTTTTATAAAGGGATCATGTCTCCCCACACCAAGGGATATATATAATCCTTTCACAAGGGATTCTTGATCCTTCTCTGAAATTACATAGGCTATTCAATAATAATTTACCTATTTATTTGAGTTTTCTAAATAATATTTCTATTTTTTTCCCCTAGATATAATAACGATTTGAACGCAAAAATAACATTTTACTTTGAATCCAATTCTGCAATTTGTAGAAAAATTTTATAAATATGCAATAACGCTTTTGATCAATTTGTTATTTCCCGATTCAGTTGTGCACAGATAAGTAAAACTAAATTTTTTCTTCCTTTTCTTTTTTTAGGAAAAGTACATTTTTATTAATGGAGAATAAATTACAACAAATAACACAAATTACAACAATCAACTTATTTACATTTTAGTATGAAGTAACCGTCGAAGACAAACTTGGCCGCAAAATTTTAAAGTCCTTATCTCTGATGGACGACCTTCACCCGAAATATTAACGCTTTTCCCCCCATATTTACTCCTTTGGTGATTGATGCCTTGTATTATTTTCTTGGCGTATCAATTGGTGTATTTTAAGTCTGTTTAACGACTTGGGTTGTGTTACTTAACTGACCCGTTTATACGATTTGTTGCGTTATATAGTTTCTTCTGGCAATACCGTTTGGTGATGCTTTAATTTTACGTTTTAATCTAAGTTTTAGGCTTATTTTTGCAATTTGGCGTTACCAAACAGTGCTGGGGAGGAATTCGCCTATGCCCAAATTTCAGAGGGGGAAAAGTAGGGGTATATGTTGGTATCATCATACTTGAAGGGGAGGAAAAGAAGAACGAAATCCTAGCAAATGCTTTCAAAGCATGAGAAGTCCAAAGTCAAACATAACAGTTGTTGCAGCTCTTCTATTACACTTTTATCATTTTTTTCAGGAAAAAGAATCGGTTAAGCGTTTCCTTTTTTTCTTGCTCAATTTTTTTTTTTTTTTTTTCAGATTATGAAAATCCAACTTTGCGTTGTGTTTTATTAACATAATAGATAGTTCGTCATCGACAGGGTGGCGTCGTGGTAAAGCGCAAGTCTCGTACGCTCAAGATCGCAGGTTCGAACCTGGCCCAAGTCGGTGGATTTTCAAGATGCAGAAAATCGTTTGCGCCCATGTCGCATGATTGTGCGGCATGTTAAAGATCCCTTGAGTATCCGTTTGGCTTGGATACTCTCGGCTAAGTTAAATACCTAGTGCAAGTCGCATCAAATGAGAGCTCAGGTGCCCGATCTAAGGGAAACTGAGCGTCTAAATTCTCAGTGGCAATGGCATCCACCGACAGTGGTGCTACTTGAAAAAATGGATGCCGATTACCGGGGTATGCACTAGGTCTGCAAAGGTTAATGACCATACGCAGCCCCATTAGAAAGAAAAAAAAATAGATAGTTCGTCGCAAACCTAACTGTAGCAAAATCATTTATGTTCAGACGGGGGATCATTTAATTCAGATTTTTCAATCTCGATAGATTGATAAAGAGAAAATTTAGCAGTAGAATCAGGTTACCTTCAGACGACGTATCTAGCAGAATCTTTTTCTTTGCCTAATTTGATATAATGCATGATTGTTTGGTTTTAATGTTTTTTCAGTCTGCCTTTTCTCTAAATCCTGTATTTGCATTATTTTTATAAGAGTGCATGGAGAAATATTAGTAGATTTTTTTTTTCTCTTGTCTTGGCCTATTTGTTTTATGTGGTGGAGCTTTTGGAGGAAGTCGACTGTCTTGGAGAGTATGTATTTTGTTTTTATCTGAAGTAAAAACAAGTTCTATTTATCAGGAATCGTATTTAAAATTGGATCAACATATTCTGCATTTTCAACTGATGACTGTGCACTAGATTCCCTAGTAGTACTACTTACTTGCAAATATTTTTCATTATGCTAATATTATAATGTATTAGACATTGTTAGCTTCAAATTGTATCTTATTCTGTTTGATGTTGTATTGGACAAACAATCTGACTGACTTATCAAATACTATACATATTTTGGAAATGGTTTAACTGACATCTTAAGATTAGTATTATTTTGCTTTGCCATTCATTGATTGTATTACATTTTATCTTTTATTTTGTTCTCCTTTGAATTTTAAACAGTAAAAAATGTGTTGAATATTGTACAAATATTGTAGATTGTAATAGAAAATAGATGTAAGGAGTAGTATGAAAGCATGGCAAATAAAGACTTCTAAAAAAAGGCTTCGAATCTACGCCAAAAGTAGGAGAGAGAAAAAGTAACTATTTCCAAAAACTTTTTATTGATAATACTAAAACTCACAGCTACTAAATTTTACAAAATTAAGAAAACCGGTTGATAAACAGAAGAGAAAATGTTATTTAACTGTTTTGTCTTTGCCTATTTATATATAGCTAAGAGCTTATACAAAGCACGATTTAAAAACAAAATCTGTTAGTATTTCAGGTTTTCTTAATTATCATAGTCTTCATTGTAAAAAAAATCGAAGTAATAATTTTTCGAATGATAATAATAATGTTCTCAACAATAAATAAAATAGTTGCACTGGTGTTTTTTTTATTACTGTTTCAATACTGATAAATTTAGTGTTGGATAAATACAGATTACTTGTACCTAATTACAAAACACAGCTTTCATATATAGTGATTTGTAAATAGATCCTAAGAGAAGAAAAAGAAATTTCCGAAAATTGAGAAACTTGCAGCTATATCCGGAGAGCTGCCAGGAATTAACGATTCAGAATTTAAAATACAGCTGGACCACGGATTTTGAATAGTTGGACGCTTCTGCGCATGGCAGAAAAGAACGAATCCATTCGAGTTTTAGGGAATTTTGTTTAGCCGCGTTTATTTAGTACGCGAATCAGAATGTTTGCATCACTTTGTTGAAAGCAACTAAATTTATAAACTGGCATATAGCATCATTTCGGAAGAAAGCAAGTATTCTAAGCGAACTATAGAACGAGAACAAAAACGACTTTTTTCCTATACCAGCAGTTCCTCCCTTGAACATGAATGGATTCTTTTTGGCACTCTGCCAGGCAGCTTGCTCTGGATGACGGTAGATCTATATTTACCCATTGACTGGTAACGGAACAAAAAAAAGCATGGATGACTACCATTATCATGTTTGTTTGACTTACAAATTTGTAAAAATATTTATTTTATACATTTTTTTAAAAAAATGGTTAATAAAAGCAGTTATCTACATTTAAAGGACAATTTCAAAAGTTAAAAACAAAGAGCCCCCTTTTTTGCGGACAGATGTTTTTGTCCCGCTGGTGCCCACTTTTAGAGATTTACTGTATAAAATTAATGAAAATACTGCATTGAACCTTAGTTTCATAATAATTTTAAGATGCAGACTATGCAAAATAAAAAATTATTACAAAGAGTATCATTAATTAGGAATAATTATCTAATTTTTGGGGTAAAATTTTAGCATTATGGAAAGGCAAGAGTTATTAAATATACCTAAACATTATACAGTAAAATTAAATGCCTATATTAAATTTTACTAAACAGACATGAAACTAACTACTCATAGTACAGTGCAATTTCAAAGGATTACCATCACAGCCGTGGAGTTCCAAGCGTAACAGAGGGGACGTCATACGCAGATTTTACTTTTAAAAAAATACACAAAATTTTTAAAGACAAAAATTAGTAGGCTAATCTGTAACTTTAAGTAGCAGTGTATAATTATTTCACTCAGCATTGAAATTACATTCTCATTTGATCTCTTTAATTAAATTATAGTGTGTGTAACAGAGGGGACAAAAAATGCCAACAGTATTTGACATGTACTATAATTTATGTTAAATTCTGTGACTTGGAGATCTTTAAAAAACTTGGTATTTTTTTTTAAACTCTGAACATTCCAAATTAATAAAATTATGCATTGGTATATTTAAATCAAAAACTCCTTTTATTTAAATGCGGAAAGCAATGTGTAACAGAGGGGACATGACATGTAACAGAGGGGACAGCTTACAGATTCAGCTTCAATAGGTGCATATACTTGGTTGCATTACAACAAAACATTATTGTCAAAAGTAACACTTCTGTTATTTAAAGTTGGTAACACAGTTATAATATCCGACATGTTAACCCATGATACATCACTGTAATTGTATTTAAAAGTTTTATGTCTACCAGATCGTGTTAAATAAACAACCTGAATATTGTCTGTTTCCCTCTCTAATTCGGTGATTTGGCAAACAAATTTTTCTAGTCGTTTTTTCCTTGGACTTTAACAATAGCAAAACTGCCAACTGTTAAATCAGTAGAAGTCTGATCATCGGAAGTAGAACTTCGATATTCTGGGCATTCCTTTACAGTATCCTTAAAGTTAAACTGTACTCCATCTTCAGTCGAAACTGGTTTAAACAAGATCTTACTACTCTCAGGTACATTCCCAGAATTCCTTATAAACATTGCAACCAATGGGATTTGTTTAAAAATCTCATGTCAAGTTGTAACAGAGAGGACATTCCAGCTTTGTCCCTTCTGTTAATCATTTATGTCCCCTCTGTTACTGTTATATTTTTTTTAATTAGTAAAAAATTTTCAAAATAATTACAAAACATGATTATACTAATAAATTTTATTGTAAATACCTCTTCTGAAGTTTATTGTTTGTTTATTTTTTGAATAAAGTAAACTTATTTAAAAATTTGTAACAGAGGGGACATATTAATGACTAGAAAGTTTTTAATTTAAAAAAATAAGAAAAACATTTTGTATGAAAACATGAACTGCACACATATACTTAGAGTAATGTAACTTACTGTATAAAAAAAAATAGGGATAAAATCACTAAACTTATAACAGTTTTTGTTATTTAAAAAAGCAACATTTTTTATGGGAGAAATCAGAGTCGAAAGTGCCCCTTATTCTTCATAATTTTAAGTATAATTATGCATAGTTCTCAAAAATAACTGTTCAATCCATAAACTTTGATATGTTTTCTTCAAAATAGTACCAAACCTGTGAATATTGCTTAAAGTTTACAAAACCATGTAGTGGTTTCAGTTGGCATGGAATGACACAGCCATAATTTTACCACACATAGGAAGATACACATATGAGTACCTTCACGTTCTGACTGTATTATTTTTAAATATTAGGCTTATATCAAGTAAAAAGGTTGATAGAGACGACAAAACTAATAAATCTAAAGAAAAATAATTGTTTTCTGAATAATGAAATTAAGGTTAATGTGTCTAAATGCGACGAGATTTCTCCTAAGTTAGTCGCATTTGGAAAGTTTTTGACCACATTTAGGGCGTTTTTGCATGTAAGAAAATAAGAATTGAATGCCCTTATGATCTTGATGCTAAACCAAGTTCGTATCGACGATATTGAATTTTAATCAAAATCGTAGAAAAATTTGTACTACTGTCGCATTTAGGTCACTTTTGTGGCATTTAGGGCAGCTAAAACCTGAATGCGCACTCTAAGTGCCAAAATGCGACAGTGCTCAAAAATTTGTTAATTATACACCCTCCTAAAAAGTTTGGAGCCCTCCCCCGCCCTCAGAAAAAACAGCCTCACCCACAAAAATCGGTCAGAACCTTCCAAAACACGTCCAAAAAATTCGATTATGAATGAGGACAATAATTAGCAATCCAAGCATTGAATTTTCTTCAATCCAAGATAACGTTTATATGCAGGGGTGCCCAACTGGGGAGGATTATGGCGCAGATTACGCTATTGAAATTTTTAGAGGATGTACATTTTACGAAGTTTGAGGGGCATGGCCGATTGAGGTGTGTAGTTTTAGGGATTTTGATCGATTTTCAGGGGTGTCATCGTTTTTAGGTGGACTCCGTAAATTTTTAGGATGGTGCGCCATTGTTCTGGGTGGGGGGGCACCAGAATAAAAAAAATTGGCAATGAAATTTCGGTTAATAAAAACTAGAAGGGTTTTTAAAATTCTTAATTGCGTATTCAAAAAAAGCCCAAATTTTCAAATTTTCTTATTATTTTTATTTTCTCTTCTTTTTTTTTTTTTTTTTCCTTGCGTAGAAAAATTTTTTATTAATAATAATTCTTAATACACTCGTGATAAATAAAAAACTTGAATGATAATTTTAAAACATGACGCAAGGTATTAACTCCATTAATTGTATCTAGTTCAATTTTTAAAAAGATCAGAATGCATAGAATTTCGAATGGCTCAAAGAACAATCTCAAAATATTTACTCTTTTCAGAAATGAAATTTCTCAATATTTATTCACAATCTCAAAATGTTGACTTTCAAATATTTTATTAAAATAAGCATAAAAAGGAATGGAAAAAAGAAAAACTTCTGTTTAAAGCAAAAAGCTTCTATTCCGCAGGTCGGATATTAGTGTCGCATTTAGGAATTTCAACTGTCGCAATCAGGTTCCTAAGAAGCTCAACAGTGATTCCTGTGTATAAAAACGATTTTAAATAAAAACAAATAGCTTGGTTTTTTTTTTTTTTTTTTTTTTTCAACTTGCTGGTGGTTAGACATACGTTCAAGGTTGAAACGTGGATGGAATTATTTGACCTTCAAACATAATCCCTTAACAGATCCCTTATTTGCGCTTTCGTGTCGCATTTAGGGTATGTTGGTAGTGCTTCAAAATGAGTGATATTTATTACAATAGGATGTTTCCTGACAAAAACGCTTTAAATGAAATGGAAGATTTCGTGTTTTGTTATCAAAGTTCATATGTTTTAATACGTTACATTTATGAATATTTCTAACAGTGATATTTAAGGTAAGCGCACTTTGTCACATTTTGGGATTTCCGCATTTTGGCAAATTCATTTTATGCATCACTAATTTAAATTATTTATGTTTTCCTGCCGTGAGGACATGTCTCCATTTCCTGAAAATCACTCCTCTCATGTGAAAATTTACCCAAATCACTTATGAGGGATCAATTCTATTGGAATCACCTGATCGTGAATCTTAAGAGAGAGTGAACATTCACAATTGTGACAGTGAGGGTAAAACTGCAAATTGTCTCATAGCTTGTTTCTAGAAGCTAAGAGGGAGAAGGTCAACATATATAGATCGAGGTAATGAAGAGATGGCGTTAAATTTGGGGCGGGGGCGTTGCCAACTATACCTGTTTTTTTTGGGGGGGGGAGTAGTTTGCTGTTCCACATAGAAACATATTAGGATTCAGCATTTGTTGAGTCTGGATTGGCTGAAGAGATATTGCAAAGCTCTACTTTTATACAAGAGAATGAGATTTCCTGCTCTCAACAGATTATTGCCGTTTACGTTGTGTTATAGCATGTATTGCCGTTTCGTAAGAAAAAAATTATGTTTAACGCTGCGGTGCTCAAATGCAATTTAATAAAATAAAGTGTTTCTACTGATAGTACAGTTTTATTTATTCATACGTAGTTTACTGTAAGTACTCTTAATTACAATTTTAGGCTATGTTAGTTCGTGGAAAATGAATTAACCTCAAGAACTTTCTTGAAATATTTTTGAAGAAGTAACACAATGCATCTAAAAAGAGCATCTTTACATGCAAAAAATCTAATGATGGTGTTGCAATAACCAATAAAATCATAACCGCTAATAACAGCAGCCTATCAGAAGCGAGATCGCATCAGTAATGCACGCGTTTAAAATTCAAACAATAGTCTACCCTAACAACTGACACGATTGTTCTGCTTCTCTTTTTTTTTTTTTTTTTTGATTTCCTTAAACTACCTTTACAGCTAAATATCTCGAGTGGCAACACTTGTATGAAGATTTAAATAACTGAGACTCTTGACACTAACTTTTTCTCATGTATTCTCATTTTAAAATTTTTTATTTCTTGACCAATTTCATGTCAACAAAAAAAAAAACAAAAAACTCCCTTTGCCTGCAGCGTACGTGAGGCTGAATGCACTACCAACATTATAGTGCATGAACATACTAATGCGTACAAACATATACAGTGGTTCCCGGAAGTCTTTGTGCACTTTAGAAATGTGTAATAAAAACGAAGTACCTTGGAACGGAATTCGAACTTAGTTGGAACAGTAAAGCAGAACGGTGGTGGTGTCCTTGTGCGGGGGTGCAGGTCAGCATCAGTACTAGGTAATTTAGTACTTAATGATAAAATAATGAATTATGTTGTTTATTTAAATATTCTAAGAGGCAATTTAAAATTATCAGCACGAAATTTGAGCATTGAAAACAACTTTGCTTTTTATCAAGTTGACGATCCTAAGCACACGGCTCTCAACGTTCGCATCTGATGTGTCTATAAGTATCCACAAATATTGAAAGCCCCACCTCAATCACCAGATTTAAACCCAACAGACCATATTTGAAGAGAGATGGAGGCCAGAGTACGGAGACACGATACTAAAAGAAAAAGCAAACCAAAAAACTATTAGTACAGTATTGATCAAAGAATGGATGAACATTGATGCAAAAATCACACAACAAGCTAAAATTTATTCCCAGACGTTTAAAAGCTGTTGTGGGTGCCAATGGGTGTACTAATAAATATTAATATAACGAAAAAATAGAATGTTTTTATACGTGGAAATACATATACAGAGATTTTTTTTTTTTTTTTTTTTGTGTACGAGGGCTTTTGTGAGATCAAGCTTTTGCTACTTTTTGGTTATTAATTTCTTTAAAAAATGTTTACTATGTTTAAAAAAAAATTCATGTAGTTTAGTTAAGAATAAATCACAGATTTCATTATTAAATACCCATTCTGAAATATTATATTAATTAATGAATAGAGCCTTATTTTTTTTTATAATCGTAACTGTATACGAACACTTTTTGGAACCACTGTAATAGTTCATTATCTTAATAAAATAAACTCAACTAGGCTTAAGGGGAGAAATACGTGTAAAGGTCTAAAATTTTTTTTAAAAATTTCTTCATATATATCGATTTTACAACTACTCAATAATATACCCTGAAAATTTGAAAGCAAAATTCCAAGTCGTTTAAAAGTTATAAGCATTTGAGCGAGCGCCCCTTTTGGAGCAGTTGAGCAGATATAACCTGCCGAGTGCCCTGATATATAACCTCATGAATAACCTGAAGGATATTACAGAACGTTAGCAGATGTCCTTTTATTTCTTTTAACAATTGAGACCTCTGATAGAAATTTCTATAAGTATTAGTATCTATAAGTATTTAAAAAATTGATTCATTACTGCCTTAAATTTACCTTCAATACCACTCTTTTTTTCAAACCTGTTTTTCTCGAAACTATTTTTTTCGAATTTGCGTACCACTCTAGCTCGCAGAGTTTTTGTTCAATCATTATCAAATTTAGCTCACATTTTCTTTATACATACACGCTTTAGTTGAACTATAACCATAAACATATCTTTATTTTTACTTTTTTTATTGTAAGAAAAGAACAAAAAAAAAAAACTGTTAAAAATCGTACTAAATTTTCCCATTCTAAAAAAAAAAAATAGAAATTTTCAATTTTTTGTGATGGTTTTATTTCAACTAGAAGCAGATGTCCTTTTATTTCTTTTAACAATTGAAGATACTTATAAAAAAAAGTAGATTAAAAAAAAAATGATTTCAGATAAAAATTGTGACCTCCAGGATGTCCCCGTATGGTGGCCGGGGAAGATAGAATAGCTTCAGCGTAGTTATGCGTGTCGTAAGAGGCGACTAAAATAGCACTATCCGATCCGGGTGACGTAAGCCCAACTTTGTAGTTGGACTGTGGCATCGGGTAGGTAAAGCAGGTGGGCAACGCTCTGCCAGCCCAGCCCTTTATGGCCGGTGCTGGTTGTCAAGTGTCTAGAGAGTTTGGGGGAAGTTCGAGGAGGACAGAGCTGCAGTCGCACCCCCTTCTACAGGGGGGTAGTTTGTGAAAGCCATCGATGCTCTAGGCAGTATGGCTGCAGTTAGCATTGGGTACCTCCAGAATGTATGCAAACTGCCGACCCGTGTGGCGACTTAAAGTGTGCAGCAGCCGATATCTCCGGGATTTTTCAAGAAAAATGTTTGAAAATTTCAGTTAACATTCTTCAATATATTTATAAAATAACCTCAAAATCTCAATAAAATATATTTATTCTTTATACGTTAAAAAAATTCATGAAAATACGCCATTTTACACTATTTCCCCCCTTAAAAACTAAATCCCCACCATGAGAGAATCTGCTGAGAATTGCAGAGTGAATTTAGTGAATTTTGACTGAACGATAACTGTGCTTAGCAGTACATCAGTTTATATATCGCTCCACCTGAATCTCGGACTACTCTTATTAACTTCATCATCGGTTTTACCCATTAAGCGCCGCTATATGTTCCAACAATTTTTTTTGATAAGTAATTGTTTTTTCCTAATGTACAGAGGGTATCTATACCTATTTCATTTGAATTTGTAAAAAAAAATAATAACTAAAAGTTATAGAATGTTCCCAAAATGGGAACATTGGCGTCTATTGGGGGTATAAGATTCTATATGCATTTTGTATTAGACATTTGAATTGCTGAATATTGCGTAATAGTAGCTGATTTTACGATTTGAATTAATAAAATCTAACTTACCAGTTCATAATGTATACGTTTTGTGCACCTTATTGTTTTTTAATTGTTACATCCTTTTTTTAGAAAATATTATTTTGAATGAAAGACAGCTGTAGAGTTCTTACGAAGCATTACATTAAATTTTATACCGAGAAGGCGAATGTTTTTCAGACAAACTTTGCACCTTGCTTGTCTTCCTGAATTTTACAGGAAACGAAACCCCGTAAAAGCGTATATCTTGGGATACAGATCCAGAAGAGCTGGGACGAAGATGATCCTTATGTTTTGGTTCGTGATCTCTTTTCATCAATGCAGTCGTAAATTCCTACCGAGAGAGTTTTCAATTACATCCTCTAAGCAGTCTCAAGGGAGCTACAATTGCCATGTTTAATGTATTAGTAAAAACATGCCTTTCCATTTCAGAATGCTGATACATTTTGTAGTATTCGAATCAAATGTCTGTCTTTTTTTCTTGATGTCCTTAGAACTTCTTGCAGGGCAATTTTATAGCCTATTTTGACATATTTTTCCTGTGGTGCTACATATAACTAACCTTGAGACAGTTAGCCACCAGAAGTTGCAAATGTTTTATTTTGCAGGTGTAGCGCCGTAGTACATAGGCTGAAATTTGATTCGCTTGCGAAAACTAACAAAGGCGCCAATGTTCCCAAAATGGGACATAGCTATTCTTTCGTAAATTGCGACACTTTTTTCATAAATGTTCACTTTGAATCAGTGATGTTTTATAAAATAGACGGTTATAATCTAAATTAAAGCACAAAATTAATTTTCATTATTATATTACTAGGGGGAAAATGCATTTGTATTGAATGTGTTCAAAAAGCCAAACTTCGAGTTTTTAACATTTTTATAAAAAAAATATTAATTACCAAGCGAGCTTTTTAAAAAATTTTTAGAAGCTGTCTCAAAGATAGAGGTTTGAAGAAAAAAGTACAGTATAATGATATTTGTAATAAGCATTTTTTAAAAAAATCAGAAGTTAATGTTCCCAAAATGAGAACATTGGCGCTTAATCGGTTAAAAACGATCGTGTGACGAATTCAATATCCTGATTAGAGATTGGAACGCGATTTTGTGACTCGACTGATTAGAAACGATAGAAAACCTGAGCCGATACGGACGAGAATCACATTAATTGAATTGAAATATTTAGTTGTTCGAAATATTACAAAAATTTTATCGAAAGGTAATGCCAATCAAAATTGGTAGTTACAGATGAACTAAGTAATAATTACTTATACGTTTGAAACACATTGGTTGACACTGAAATAATACATAAAAATCTTGATGAAATTACACAAGTGTTGGGTATGAAAGGAAAATGCTTACTGCAATCAATTAATGTATATTTAACTGACATAATTCATAAATGTCAATCTGTACGGTGTGCTTTAACCGAATGAACACCCCCTCCCCCGCTGAAAGTGCTGGCATCCATGAGGACTCCAGCATTTTCAACTGATACTGAAAAGCAGAAGTGTATGTTGCAAAACAACACGGGGTGGCAAAAAAAAATAATTAATTGGGACAATTTTAGAAAAGCATTGATTACTTTCAATATAAATAAATAAATGCACAATTAATTTTTAAATGATTAAACTACATTAACATTGCAATTATAGCCTGAGGCCCATGTGGATCATACGTCATAACAGGGTATGTTTCGATGGGACACAGTGATAGGGCAAATTACTTATCGTATTACATCAGTTCTAAATTATTCCAAATGCCTGCATGTCATACTTAATTTCTATGCTATTCAACTCGAAATTGTTCTAATTAGAAGCATTTTAAACATGTATTTATTTTTGTTTATTTATTTATTTATTTTTGAACTTTTATCTTGGGCTCAAAATGAGTACATTTCGTTAAACTCAGAGTTTTAGCATAGATAAAAATAGACTTGTGACTCTTGAAAGAGTTAAACTTTTTAGTTCAAGCTAATACAACTTTTCACTAGGTGTAATTTGTCTTTAAAAGACTATTTAAATCATAGAGTGATTCGAACACGCATAATTTATGTATGTTGAAAAAAATACAGCATTAAATAAGAATTTTCGAATTGTATATTCATTTCATCCTGTATGCAACCCCTTATCGTACTTTTAATTTGAGTTCGTTTAGTTCAGAAGTTTTAATTCGATGTCTACTGAAACCTCATATTTGTTTCTGTAGTATGTGAAAGACTTTATAAATTCTGCCACTTCGATTTTTCCCCTACTGCATCGGAAGTCATACTTTGTTAGAAAACCAAATGCTACAACCTGAGAAATCTTTTTCATTCATTATTCAGAATAAAATCCAATGGTTAAGATAAAGATATCGACGAACAATCGTCATGAATTGCTAAGTAGAAAACATTTCCTTACTTATTTTCTTTCCTGACCGTAAAGCTCTGAAAATAAGAACTGACTTCTTATTTAAGAAATCCTAAAGAGATAGAACAGGAAATTGCGATTATTTCAAGTCTTCGTATTAAAGATTCATAATAAGAGATCTGCATCCGTCTTCAGAAGTACTTCCATTTCTGAACAATTTTTCTTTTCAAAACCACCTGCGTGCTTAATGCATAACCGATTATAAAAACGCGCATCAGAATGCTTCTGCACGAACCCTGTCGTCTTCTTGCAAGAGACTGGTCAGAAGTTTTGCTATCTGAATAGAATCAATATTAGGAAGCAACTTGGAAAACATTTCAAGGTATTTCTCTTGTGTCCGCAAATCTTACAGAAAAAATACTAACGGTAAGAAAATGTGCTTCTGGTGTGATAAAATTTTCAATTTTTACTTAGAATTTAAATTTGTAACTTGAAAAGTAAAATTAATTTTTATTTATTTATGTATTTAATATTTCTGCTAGCATTCTGCTCTGACCAGTTTGATTACTCTTTCCAGTTTTCA
This sequence comes from Octonoba sinensis, assembly GCA_038502835.1. Lineage (NCBI taxonomy): Eukaryota > Metazoa > Arthropoda > Arachnida > Araneae > Uloboridae > Octonoba > Octonoba sinensis. The sequence goes on from CM076599.1 coordinate 128,032,848, forward strand.
ATGCTATTTGTAATTTTATAGCATTGAAAACTGGCATACTGGCTACCTGCATTACAATGAGTTTTAATAATACTTAACAATTTTACTTGTATTTAATTGCAATTAAATTCACAAATATATTTACATAAAAGATTACTCAAAAGAGAGGTTTGCAACGTTTCAACAAACTTAGTGCCAAAAATATTAACGTGTTTGGACTGACTTTAAAAGGTGTTTCTAAAAAAGCAATGTGCGCCATTTCTTTTTATATTAAACACTCACTGAAAAATATTCTACTAACTCTACTATTTTTTTTTCAAAGCGCAATATGTTAGCAAATTGAATAAAACATACGTTATATTAAATGATTAAAGAAATTAGTTTGAAAGAGACAAAACTTGATTACAGTGAAAACAATGTTGTTGAATGAAAACCATTTTTTTCCAGTTGTGTTTATAAATAGCATACATTTCATATTAATGTATGTTTAAAAAATTCAAAAGAAGTAAATTTTATTAATGTATTAAAACAACTGTTATTTTTCTAAAAATAAAAAATTGAATAAAAACATAACATTTCTTTCAAAAAACGTATTTCTGAAAGGAATTAAAACGAACATTTTATGTATTACCGATTTAAATTTAATAAAGTTAGTTTACCCCCTGACATACAATGACGAGTCTGTTACTAGTTATTCATTTCAAGGACCACTGTAGACGATAAATTATTATTTTTTAATGTTATTTTGACTTTCTTTGTTAACATCAGTCTAATTAATAAAAATCAAAATTTCAAAAGAAAATACTCTTTCTCAGCTTCGCGTAACTGTTCCGTTATGCGAAATGAAATAGTATTTTTGGGTCGCATTAAGTTTCATTTAGTTTGTATGTCAAGGATTAATGATTGAGGTTCTGCCTTTTAAGAAGTAATTTTTGTCTTCTGACAAAAACCAGCAAGTTTTATTTTCAATATAAGGCTTGTGTCTTCCATTTTCTTTGAATTTCTAAATATTGAACTCTATTACCTAGCTCAATTAATGTTAGGGTAATTTGTATCAAAATAACTTTGAATCTTTTTTTGTACTCTTTTATTCTACACTTCTCAAGATATTTCGAGCGCAAGGGATATTTTTTGGCTTTCAAAAATATGGTCCCGCAGATGAGATATGACAAGTTTTTTGTCTTTTTCGCCTTTGGTGGGAAAGCACGCTCATTTTTAAGATAAAGTTCAGTGTGTACCTTCTATAAAACTAGTACATTATTTGCTTAAGTTAATAAATGGTAAAACAATTTGTAACTGTTAAATATTTCTTTTTATTTCCATTTGGCAATCATAAAAAAACAATGTAATTAAATTTATACTAAATACATATCAGAAAAACTTTCAGATGGCATCAAGAAGTTTTTCTAGACCTAAATGATCCTACTTTCCCGAATAACTAACATCAATTTGCTAACAGTAATTATTAAAATTACGAGCTCGCTTCAATAATTTCTCTAAAGCACGAGAACTACTCGTTGTTAACGGAATGCAAAATTGTAAACGATTGTAATTTTTTCTTGTAGTGCATTTTAAGAAAGTCTAGTTTTTTATTCTTGATTTTTCTCTTCAATTTCATGTCCTTTTTTTGTTTTTAATACCATCTTTTAATATCATCCTAAAAAGATATAATTTATAGTTTTAGAGATCTAATAGCAATTATAAACAGTACTAACATTATTGCATTGAGAAGAAGAAGTAATATTATTAAGTGGAACTGATGTAACATTTCATTTCATTGCGTTGGTCGCATAATCGCATGTTACATCAGTTACAGACAAATAAACTAATTGTAATAAAAATACAAACACAACTTTTACAAAAAAAATTAAAAGTCTAAACAAAGAAATAAGCAAGTTATATTTAGTAGGAGCGCCCTATTAGTACCTTAATGAAGAGAATCGTTATCTTTTGTGACCAACGAAACAAAAAAAAATTAGACAGCAAGATTAATTTGGAATACATTCTTTTGAGAATTTGCAAAACTTCTAAGTGTTTGAAATTTCTAAAGATTTAGGTTCAGTTTTGAAAATAATTCAAGATTTTAATCAATGTGTAGATATAAATCGTGTAGATTTAGGGGTTTTTTATCCCTGTGCTTCGAGAAAATTGCACCCCCTTCACAAATTACACTCCCAACCAGCCAAGACAAGAAAACCAACTCTGGTTTTCCGGTCAAATCATATACTTAATTGAGTACATATGGCATGGAACGGAATATAACATTACAATAGTACGTGCACATTTTCTTTATTTCTTTCCGTTCTTTCTACCCCCCCCCCCCCCCCCCATTATGTGCGTAGTTTTTTTTAATATTTTTAGATTTACGGTTTTTGCCCCTCATTTTACAGATTCAGTTTTGTGTTCATGGTGCACTAAATTAAATTTTTCAAGATGACCAATCCATGATTCATAAAATCTTTTGGCAGCAGAGACCTTATTTTTTAATTGCAGCTTTTCCCTTCCCAGTTTTTTGGAAAATGACAACCCAAAGGCTAGGGAGAAATACTATGCCGATTTCGTTTTATTGCTTAAGTGAGCCTTTAGCGTTACTTCTGTCCAAACATTTTCGGGTTAAATCTTCAAAAAATGACAAAATACCCTTGAATGCAGCGGTCCAATCCAAACTTAGACTTTAAGCTTCTTAATAATAATTTAACTTTGTGCAAAGTAATAGAAATAAAATTTCACGTTTAATTAAAGCACAAATGAGCATATTTAACGTGAAATTTTATTTCTATTTAAGCTTCTTCTCGTGCACTCCAACAAGTTTGACCTACGATTAACTTGTGAGACATTAGGATAAATTTTACAGATATTTTCTTGTAGCACCCTCTGATTAGTACAGTTTCTAATTTTAGCCAAATAGAAGCTATATCCTTAAGTTGACTTTTAATGTTGCAATACTTCAGATATATTTCACGAACAAGAAGAGGGTGAGGATTTCTATTGTCTTAGTGTTACCCCGGTATCCGTGTTACATTAACACAAGCGTGTTTTTTCCTTTCAAAGTCATTGATTCAGCTGCTTTTCTTAATGTATGCTTTCAAAACGGTCTATGTGAAAATGGACCCCCACAATCGGTATACCTGTCGATGACCGACGTGGCCATTTGGCTACACCTTCTGCAGGTTTCAGACTGGGCTGCCTTATACATGTACCTGCTCTTCCTCCTGTAATATCACATTTCTCAGTATAGACAGGCTTCTGGCTGTGCTGAAGCCATTGCAGTACTCCAGTATAATGCATTCCAAAAGAGTAACTTCCATCACATTTATGATTTTCGAAATCATCAATGCTGTCTCTGCTAGACTTTCATCTGGGTGTCCAAAATCTTTGAATAAAGTTAAATATCTCTCAAGTGACTACCTCTTCTCGTGAATTCAAAAACAAATCTTTATGGAAGTAGCTACCGGAGCGAGAGGTAAGCGTTCCGGTAGCTATTTCCTTCCTTAGCGGATTAATTAAAAATAAAAGATCATTGTTATGTGGTTTTGTGACTTGCGGAACGAAAATGAAATCGCGGCAACTACGTCTATATTTTAAATCTTAAATGGTTTGTCAAAGATAAGCGACCGAGAAAAGGAGCCTAAGAAATGCACTCTAACCGTTTTTCTCAGGAATGAAGCATACTTTTGATTCGACATTCTCTGATTACAATTGAAACCATCAATCTTCTTAGCCGTTTTCCAACTAAATAGATACCTTTTTTCCTCAGTTTATACACAAATTATTAACTTTTACGGCGAATACAAACATTAGCTTTTTTTAAGATGCCAAGGATCTCAAGTAATGGTTTCATTGAATTTCAAGTTCTTTGACTCTTTTTTGTAAAAATCTTTAAGAGAAATTCAACAATAAAAAATTTGGCGCCCCCTAAATCTTGCCGCCCTACGCTCGAGCACAGAGTGGCACATTCATACATACGGCCCTGGATATAAACGTGAATAATAAACAAAGCTTCACTGCATTTTAGAAAGAACTTGAAACATGACATTATGATATGCATTTGACATTCCTCAAATCAAGGGTTGAAATATGTCACAATTGTTAACATTTTTAGAAGTTGAATACAAATACAATTAAGGAAACACATTGTAATTATAGCTCACAAAATTTATTTTTCACTTTTCAGGTCGACATTTCCATTAAATAGCGCAGCCCGTAATTTTCAAAATAAGTAGGGGGACATATATTCAATGCATAATTTAGGTTAAAAAAACAACAAAATGCATAAACACATGTATAAATACAATGCATTTTTAAAAGTCAGGGGGATAAGTTAACCCCCTCCCCCCGATTGCCCAAATGTCGGGCCAGAGAATACCATATATATTGCTTTAATTTAAATTTTAGTCATGGCATTTATGGCAACACCAGTAATTATCCTTTCAATTGGTTTATTTTTGGTAAACGGATATTTGTCTTCCGTCGGTGAACACAATTGTCGGCAAAGAAAACTAAACATAAGAATCACTGAAAGGGCTGCTGAGCAGAGGCGAAATTCTCTGGTAAATTTATAGTTTGGAATAGTTAAATTCAAATAGGGAAATATGATGAGTGACAAACTTAATCCCGGTTGAACGGTAGAGAAAAAAAAGAAAGAACGTATGGTTTTGAGAGAAGGTTTTTAAAATTCTATTACATGTTTTTTGTTTTTAATTAATGAAATAACTTTTGTGACTAACAGTTTTCTAATTTTTATTACTTTTTCTCAATTAGGAAAATGGACTATAGTGAGTCAAACATCACGTTGTTCTACAGTGAGGTCAACGATACAATTTCAGACATATATAGACGCAGATTATCGATGAGAATTTTCGGTTCGTCTTTCAGTATTCTGGTGGGGTTAACAGCAGTAATTGGAAATCTTGCTGTCATCTTCGCTTCTTATTGGGACGAAGCCCTGCGAATTCAGCCAAGTAATTTTCTCCTGGTGTACCTGTCAATGACCGACGCGATAACCGGAGGTCTCGCAATTATTCCTGGTGCTTTGTCTGTTGCTTTCGACTATTGGCCATTTGGCGACAGTTTCTGCAGGTTTCAGACTGGGCTGGCTTATACAGGTACCTGCTCTTCCTCCTTTAATATCACATTTATCAGTATAGACAGGGTTCTGGCTGTGCTGAAGCCGTTGCAGTACTCCAGTATAATGCATTCCAAAAGAGTAACTTCCATCTGCATATTTCTCTTCGTTTTGGGAATGTCCATAATGCTGCCATCAATGATTCTAAACTGGAGTCGTTATAACTACGTTGAAGGAGTGTGCTTGTTTGATTGGGACATTTACGAAACAAGGTATTTTGCTTCAGCCTGGTCCTTTGTCAACTGTTTCTACATTCCGGCTATATGCATGTTCATATGCAATGTACTGATCATTTTTGAAGCTAACAAGAAGAAGGAGATAAAGATATTTGTTAGACGCATAGAAAATGCATCCTCAAGCGATTCTTCAAAAATGAACAAGACCATTGTAAGTGTCGCAGCTGTTGTTATAATTTATTTCATTACTCTCGCTCCCTATGTTATCTCAACGCATATAAAGTTTAGTCTAGATTTAACATACCCTCCCCAGTTTCAATATTTCTTAACTCTTTTAGTTTATATGTCAACAGCAGTAAATCCTTTTATTTATGGTATTTTTAGAAAAGATTATAGAAGTGCATATAAAAAGATTTTCAAAAAATTATCCCAAAAGCTATTCCAATGGAATTGAAAGGTGTAGACACTTGTAGTTAATAGCATGACTACGTCATTCACAAACCTTTTAAAATTATTTATTTAACTTTAATTTAAAAAGATGTTAGCAGAGGTAATGTCATTTTAATCCTTTAAAGCAAATTCGAAAAGAAAACTTTTCCAATTAGAAGAAAAGTATTTGCTTTTCTTTTTAGAAGTAATATTTATTTCTAGTCAAAGAAATAGAGCTATTAGTACGCTATAAACAAATATATATATATATATATGTATTGTACAGCAAAATTATGTGCCGTAAAATGGAGCAACTTTGTGCCACTTTTTGAAGTTTTTTCAAAATATATTTATCATGTCATGTGCCAATCTCTCTGAAATTATTATCCAACATCCCTACACATCTCGGCTATCTAATGTTTTGTGGAATTTTTTTTCTTTAAAAAAAAATAAGAGAAATTTTTTTCGTGTATTCACAGATTGTGCCACTTTTTTTCTGCCTCTAAATACCATTGGAACTTAAGGTGGCACAATCGTAACCATACTGTTTTTTACACTCAGCTCATCTACTGTGCTATAAACAGCGAAATGTATCTGCTCTTATCATTGCAATGTTTATATATATTCTTATTTTTTTTTTTTTTTTTTGTTTGTTAAATCAATTTTGTAGTGTGCGAAGTGGAATAAAACGAGTTTTTTTTGTTTAGTTTTTAATAATAAAATCTTTCAAAATATTACAAATACAAAAATACTGTTACCGCTAAAACGCATTAGCATCCGTAAACTGAGTGTGGCACAATGTTGCAACCTTTGCACAAAGTTGCCCCACTTTACGGTATTGTATGTATTTCCCATCCGAAGACTCCCTATTATATGCACATGCAACTTGATAGGATTTTGTAGTACAAATAAAAAATATTGCTGTATTCTGCCTTTAGAAATCTATGAATGGACTGAGATAAATGATTGAAACACGTCTTCAGAGTAATTTATTCATTTCTAGTAGATTGTAGTAAAAATACTTTCATTGTGATTAGGACAGTGTTACATGTTTTAGCACACTACATATGTAGCATCACGATATAGGTGAAAATTGATACACGATAGGCGAAAAACATGGCGATTAAAGTAGTAAGAGTGGAGATTAAAAATGTGTTTTCGATCTCCACTCCTACATGGTCACTTTTTAGCACATTCACTGTAATCCCTTTTCGTGTGAGCAAATCACCTTTTTTTGTTTTTTTCCTTGGAAACATGCCAATATTGAACACGTGCTTCACCGAAAATTTCATGCCGTATTTCACGTTTCAACCATTCTGCATATTTAAAAGTTCTAAAGCAGTGGTTCCCAAAGTTGACTGGGCTCCGACCCATCTAGCAAAAATTCTAAGCTTGGGACCCACCTCTTAGCTGTCTTAGAGGGCATAAATATTGGTAATGCTCACATCCCCTAGTGGCGAGTTGTGGAACTACTTAATGCTGTCTTATTAGTTGTTCTAAGTGAAACTAAAAAAAAAAAAAGTTACCAATATGAATTAAAAACTGTTGGAATAAGGAACGCAACTTAAATATTTTTTTATTTCTTACCTACACCTGCAAGGTTTCTTTCACAAAGTTATTTCAATGGTGAGGATGTATTTGTTTCGTATTTCTCTTCATTAAAGTTTCAGCATCAACTTCAACTTTAGTTACTTTTATTCGCAGATTTCCTATTTCTTTAATTCATGTGTACAGTAGCGAGGGCCCACTCAATATTCGCTCGCGACCTACCAGTGGGTCGCGATCCAAAGTTTGGGAAATACTGTTGTAAAGCATTTTAGCATGCGCTAAATCAAACCTGCTTATTTTTGTTTTATTTCAATAATTTATTTATTTTCTAAACGATTTTAGAGTTAGTTTTCAATTCTTATTAGCAATTTTAAGAAGTGGCTACAAACTTTAAAAAGTTGTCACTAACAAGACTGAGTCTAACGACCACTGACTACTAACCAAATTTCCCAGTCTTCACGTATACATCACGAATGTATAATTTTAGGTGCAGTTATGCATCTCTTTGCGTTTTGTTCATGATTTTTTTTTTTTTTTTTTTTTTTTTTTTTTTTTTTTTTTTTTTTTTTTTGCGGTGAGTAGGATCATTCAGAGATATTTCTGAAGTCTCTGATATTTCAGATACATTTCTGAAGTCTTTCTTCATGCTTCAGAAAATCCCTTAGAAGCGTGGTTCTTTGTGTCGCGTTTGGAATCCACCGCATTGGAATGACCCGGTAGTCGCCAAGCCATTGATGACGAACTGCTAGTTGCTCGCGGGGAACTTACGATAGATCCGTGAACGCTATCAGGGTTGATAGTCTGCAAATCAGTAAACCAGATATTGTTGGCTTTCCAAATTTCGTAAATATCGGCATTAGCTCATAGAGAAACTAATGAACATTTTGTTGGCACAAATGTATTGAGTATAAAAAGGCGATAACTATGTCAATATACAACCGCTCGTGAGTTTTGGAATGCGATAAATAACCGAGAATCATTATTATTTTTAACCGACTTTTCTTCAGACTTCTTTTTTTTTTTTGGAGGGAGGGATGCAGTTCATAGTTGCATTCGAAAACGGTACAGTTACCCATTGGCTTTATAAAATGCTCAGCCACTGAATCGTTGTCATTCGAAGCTGTAGAAAATTCAGAGGTTTAAGAATAAAATAAATATTAAAAGTCTATTACGTAAGTTCTTCGAAGTTTACAAAACTTGAAGTGTAAGATTGACTTTTGAATTGCACCTGCCGAGTAGGTGCCTGTCGGAATCTCGCCCAGTTAAGGAGGAAGTGGTTATTTGGTTTTTATTTTCTTTTATTGTATTTATAGGATTTGCGGTGTTTTTAAGTCACCCCGAATTTTCACAATGTGATGTTAATATACGAATTCATATTTTCTGGAAAAATAAGTGATTAAATTCTCAAATGCCGTACTAGTTACTCATCATTTCCCTTAACCCTTATTCTCATAAAGTAGCATATATGCAGCCTGGGGTTTTTCCCTACTTTCTATTTGTCAACAAATAGAAAGCAGGGGGAAACCTGAGGTAGCATATATCCTACTTTATGATAATAATTGCTAGCAAATAACAATGCAACATATGCGCTGACGTCACTTAACAAATAGAAAGTAAGGGAAAACCCCACCTAGCATATATGCTACTCTATGAGAATAAGGGTTTTAAGGTGTCGTGATGTCCCAGAACCACCCTAAAGTGTTTCAAAGTGGATTCATAACATTTGCCAAGTATGCTTGTTTTTGTGCGACTTGAGTAGCCCATGTAATACGTACAGTTCTACCGTCAATCAGAGCAATCTGCTTGGCAGAGCACCAAGAAGAATCCATTCATGTTCAAGGGAGGAACTGCTTGTATATGCAATATGCCGTTTTTGTTCGCGTTCTATTTCGTGTAGAATACTTGATTTCTTCGGAACTGATGCTATATGCCAGTGTATAAATTTAGTTGCTTTCAACAAACAGGGAAGCAAACATTCTGATATTCCGCATTTATTCTAGTAAATAAAGGCGGCAAAACGAACTTAATCCTAAAACTCGAATGGATGCGTTCTTTTCTGTCATGCGCAGAAGCGTCAAAATATCAAAAATCAGTGGTCGAACTGTATCTAGCTCCTGTTGTAATGAAACAAAGATAATCCTAGTATTTGGCATGAAATACCAAACAAAAGTATTAAAATGAAGGAGTAACTTGAGTAGACGAAAATAGAATTTGTTAATATTGGCAGACAGGCTTTTCAAGAATAGTTGCTCCCTCTATTATTTCAAATGAATAACGGAAAATGTTGTAAGAACGAAAATAAAGTTTCATGTTATAAATATGGCTCAAAATCAATCAGGCTTCAGTATTTGTTAAATCTGGATTCCCAGGGAAAATATTAGAAATTTCCATTTTTGTATAAGAAAACACTAAGAAAAGTCCCGTAAAATTTACGGTTTTAAACCGGCAGCTTGGTTATTTGTGGAAAACTAAAAGTTACGGACTAAATCCGTAGTCGCAACGGTTTTTTCCCTTAACATTTTTCTCGTACGGTAAAAAACCGTTGCGACTACGGATTTATTTCGTATTTTCTACGGTTTTCCACTACCAACCTAGCTGCCGGTTTAAAACCGTAAATTTAACGGGATTTTTTTTTTTTACAGGGAAGGAGATTTCCGTTTATCACCATGTTATTACTATTTGCGTTGTGTTGTAGTATGTAATGCTGTTTTGTGGAAAAATTCTTTAACGCTGCGTTGCTCAAATGCAATGTAAAGAAATAAAGTGCTTTAACTGCAAGGGTACTGTTTTATTTATTTATGTGTAATTTACTGTTAATACCTTAAATTATTTGTGCTATTTCAGTCCATATTAGTTTGTGAAAATTGAATAGATTTCAATAATTTTCATGGAATATTTCTAAAGAAGTAAAGCAATGCAACGAAAAATAGTATTGTGCATAAATAATTATTTTTGAGTTTTAATTAGATTCCAAATTAAAGTTTATAGACACATAGTAAAAAGCATTAAATATTTTTATTATCAGAAAATTAAACTCAAAGAATTATTAGATAGCTTGATGATACTTTTTTTACTCATAAATTGGATACTACATACAATGAGATTTTTATTCAGCAAAAGGGTTGCGTTTCTCAATTACAGAACACCAAAATAATTACGAGTATACCTCTGAAAGAGTCTTATTTTAATCATTGTATGCACGTTAGCTCGAATTCGCGAAATTTCAAATAAGTAATTTAGAAGCTTCGAGCCTTGGCGTGGAGAACAAAAAAGACTTCACTTGGAGCAAATAAAAATTATTTTTTTGAATGGTGTAAAAATGCAAAATGTGGAATAGTTTGTTCGTTTTTTTTTTTTTTTTTTTTCTCAATGAATTTTTAAAAAAAAAAACATTAAAGATGACAAGGTGTTCTCAACCTTTTTTTACTTGAAGTCCCCTTATAGTTGGCAAATTTTTCCGTGGCCCCCTGGTATACATCTGTGTACATATTTATACATATGTGGTGTGTGTGTGTCCGCGTGCGCGTGTATTTGTTGTTAATTTATGTATGGGTCACGTATGAAAATTTATAAAACCGTCTGTTAATTTATAAAAAATCTATAAAAGATGCACCTTACAACAATACATTCAACAAAATTCAGAGCGGTAAATAAAATTGTAATGAAAATTGCGTCAGACATGGAAAAAGGTCTTTATTCAATTCAAGAAAACAAACCTATATGACAAAACAAACAAAATAATACTCTGGGATCATATTCTAACTGTATCCTTGTTGTGAAATAACTTACAAAGTGCTTCTGAGAAAATTTGACGCATTGAAACCTAAAAAACTAAGGAAGAATCATCATGGAATTCATCAAGGTATTATGGAGAAAAGGAGCCAAATCTTTACATCTTTAACAAAATCAGGTAAATTCTTCAGCAGTGAAAAGCTCCCTCGACAAAATTCTAGAAAATAAGCATTTCTGAAAAGTATTTCTCGAATTAAAATTAAATGTGCACTTGATTGTTTTTTTTTTTTTTTTTTTTTTTTTGTACTTTTTCTTGTTAAGTTGATTTTTAAGTTTCTTAATGAGAGTTTTGAGAGTTGTTTATCTGACCTATGTGTGGAAAACACACATAGACAGTTGCTCTTGCAAATAGCATCAATAATGAAGGATGGTCAAATTTTTTGGAATATTTTACTCCTATGTGAAAGTTTTTCATATTATCCCTAGTCCCCTTATCAGGCTCATGGCTCCCCTAAACTATTATTTTTTCCGTTGCCCCCTAGATTTTCCTGTGGGCCCCAAGGGAGGGCCCTGTGGCTCCTGTTGAAAAACCCTGGGCTAGAGGAAAGCTTTTGGGAATATTTCAATAACCAGGGGTCGCGCCAGAGAAAATTCAGGTCCATTTTCGGACCCTTCACAAAATTCCGAACCACTAAATCGAACTTTTTGTAGAATTATTTATTAAATAAGCTGCAAAAAATACTAAAAAATTTTAGCACTGTTCGTTTAAATTTTGAATTATCATAAAAAAAAAAAAACGGACCCTTTTTAAAAATGCTGGATCGACCCCTGATAACTCACTCTTGGATTGCAATTCAATAATGTGTATATTTTAGTAGGATGTACAGTGATACCTCAAGATACGAGTTTAATTCGTTCCGTCACCTTGCTCGTATGTCAATTTATCTCAAAGCAATTTTCCCCATTGAAGGAAATTGACATTCCATTATGTTAATCCGTATTTTTGAATAAGAAAAATATAGAAATATAATTTCACGTTAAATTAAAGCACAAATGAGCATTAAAACGCAGACATATGTTTCGGGATTGCTTGGAATCCCTTTTTCAATGCGACAGGGAGCTTCTAGATGCAAAACATCCAAATGAAGCAGACAAAACAACAAAAACAAAGCTTATATAGCCTAAGAATTAACTGTAAACCAATGAGAATAAAGGCAGTGTGAAGTGGAAGTAGAAGTAGTAAACCAATAAGAGAACACCAAACGAATGCAGTTGGAAGTACAGGAAGTAAAAAGGAATATCAATAAAAACAAAGCAAAAAAGTCAACAGCATGCATAAAAATGTGAAAATACATGAAAATTGCAAAATAATAAAATAAAATGCAAAGAATAAAATGGAAATAAAATAAGTACAGAAAATACCAAAACAAAAAGCAAAACAAAGTACACATGTAAAAGAGGGGGAGGGGGGGAAAGAGAAAAAAAATTGACACAAAAAAGGATAACTAACAAGAAAACCAAGAAAGAACAACAAATTAAAGGAACTTATGCCAGACCTGTGAAAAATAAGGAGTTGAGGAAGAAGCAATATTTATAAATGACAAATATTGTATAAAAACATAATAAAAGAGAATGTAAAGCAAAAAGGCGCAGTAAACTGGGTAGGCCGCGTGAAGCGTCGCAGCTGGCCGTTCCTCGTATCTCAAATATCGCTCGTATTTCAAAACAAAACTTCGCTGCCCGACAGCGCTCGTATTTCAAATAGCTCGTATGTCAGGGCACTCGTATCTCTAGGTACCACTATATATACTTAAAATAATAATCTCATTAAAAATGTTTACTTCGCCTTAATTAAATGTTTACTTATGTAAATGTTGTATCAGTATATATTAATTATTTATTGAGGCTACAACCACACGTTTGTATCGATGAATAATAAAACTTTTCTTAAACTTTTCTTTGCCGCCTAACCTGAAAACTAGACGTATGAACTGCTAGAATTTAGAGTTTTTTCCTCAGGTTTACGATTCGTTTTACTCTAGGTTTCCAAATGGACACATTACTTCGTAACTTTATGTACTATTTGAAGTGTAGGTAGGGGGTAGGTATTCATGCCTTGGAATAGATATCCATGCGTCGTAGGTACTCACAATGGAGCTTAATATTCCATTACAATAGTGTTCTTAATATTCCTATTAAATTATATTTCATTTCGCAAAAGGAAAACCGTTTATTGCGATCCGCCGACATTGTTGAAGGAACGCTTGTTCGGCAAGAAGAATGCAGTATTATCTGGTGAGCGAGCACAACGAGCTTGGCTCCCGAAACGATCTGACTGGAGCTGCTTGCAGTTCCGGGGGCTCCTAGCGCAAGCAGGGGTTGGGCCTCCTAGTCTACACAAAAAGTCGTGTAAAGCACTACTTTTCGCATGTCCTTACATAAAAATCATGTAATTCTATGGGTGCTTTCATTTTGTTTCTGTCATAATAGATTATTGCTATGGTTATCCGACTAATAGCAAGATGCATACGTAGGCGAGTGCCTTTTAGCTTGTGCATTCAGTGATTACGTTCTTTTTCTTCCAGAAAATGAATTTAAGATTACAATTTCTCTATGTCTAACATTATAATGGCCAAATTACACTGAAAAATTTCTTTAGAAATACAGAAAGAGAACTGAGTATTTATTTAAATTTACGAAGAACTTGTTTAAAATCAAGTAATCAAGTTTATTCATAACAGTTTCGAGATATTTTTTTACCTGTACTCTGTACACAGAACAGCTACAGAAACAGAGCTGTTAATTTACGTAAGTACTCTGTAAAAAGCCAAGAATCTAGTTTCTCGGTAATCTGTAGCTACTAGCCTAAATATTGCCAAGAAATGCATTTTACATTGTTGGCGTCCGGTTTATATTTCCAGCTTTAGCGAGCAACTAAGGCCTCGGCGGCCAGTCATCCCAACTCCAGAGGAATCTTTTGCCGAGCGACCTAAGGCACATTAATCACATTTGATTTTGTGTACCAGAAATATAAGTTCAGAGTACTCACAGATGGCGCCGCTTCGGCATATCTTCTGGTATTTCCATTTTACAGTGTTCTCTGCTTTTTTTTTCGTTATTTCCTTTTTAAAAATTTCCACTTTTTTGTGTTTAATTTTCTGTAATTTAAGATTATCCTCCGGATAAATGATTTCCAGGAAATTATCATGTATTTTCGAGGGGAAAAATTTTAGTGTGCTTCAAACCTTAACAATGATCCAAATCAGCGGATCCCAATCTTTTTCTTTCGCGTACCTCCATTTTTCTTGCAAACCGTTTGCGTACCACTGCTAAGGTAACTTTTTTTATATAGAATAGAGCACTAATAGATTACACAAAAATACTAGGACAAATAGGTAATATAAATAACACCATTTTTTATAGTTAATGCAGAGAAAAGCGTTTATTGAAATAAAGCTGTATATATAAACAAAATATATGAAATTTATAAAATACATTTTTAATTACGTACTTCTAAAACAGCATTAGAAATAGCTTTTAGCGTCTTTAAGTATAAATTATCTTTCATGTAAAAAATGAAAAAACAAAACTATTGAGAAGGTTCTGCAGATACAAGCGAGGTGATATCTCGTTCCGTAGAAATTATTTTTAACCTCAAGTTTGAACCGACATTTAATTTGCATCTATATTTATTTTTAATAAATATCATATTGGAAAAAACAGTTTCATAAAGATGAGTGGTTGTGAACTGAATTAAAAACAGCAGTGCTTTTCTTGACAATAACGGGATTTCATTTTTAACTTTGAGCCAACATTCTCCCAACTCGAATCGGGCAAATTTGATCTTCAATCCTGAGATTTTGTGTTTTAACTTCTTCTTTTTTTGCTTGCACGGGTACCACCTGAAGAGACTTCGCGAACCACTAGTGGTACGTGTACCACAGTTTGGTAACTGCTGATCCAAATGATATGTTACATGATTTAAAGAGCATACCGCTATTTAATTAGTATGAAAAAAGTATGAGAAAAAAGTATAGCATTTCTAGAAACATCACGCATATTTATTATACACAGCTTTACAAAATTATTTTTTCTCCTACAGCTTATTATTTTACGAAGAGCACTTTCAACTAATAAATAGTGCTTAATTGAGGGAAAGAAGGACACAATATTTGATGAAATAAATTTCTGAAATACACAGTTTATGAATGCACTCATTTTATCTATAACACTACTGCATTCAAGACGCAAAAGCTATGGGAGCTTGATAAGCAAAGAAAAATCTAAATTAACATTTTACAGATCAGACACATACAGCCGCAATTTATTAATAATGCTGTAGCTAAAGTTATAAATAACTACGAGTTGGACTTTTAGGATTCCAGATTTACATATTTTGAATAAAAATTCTATAGAAGTATATATGAAGCAGTGGGAAACAAAGGGACGAAAGTGACAAAATTGAACATTTGGAGGTAACTGATGCAAACGATAGAAAAACATCTTTCTATATTGTCACAAGAAATGTTAGTGATTGCTCTAACAGGTGCTCCGGTTCAACGTGATTTAGAAAAATATTACCGTTAAATGTCTCATAAGGTCCAAACTTTGAACACGTTTTTCTCAGAATAATTTTTTGGTCACTTACACCCCTTTGTTTCTAACTGCCCCATATGAGCTACTCAGAAGTCAAACCAACCTTTGGTCAAATAGTGTAAGCCAATAATTGAGATTTTTATCGTTTTTTTAATTTCTAACAATCCCTTTCTAACAATCTTGTATAAAATGCTTTTATGAAATGAGCTGTAAAAATATTAATTAACAATTTTTTGCAGTCATTTATTAAAAACCTTAAATGTCTCAACATCAATAAAATGGGACTGACATTGTTTTGACTCTCGGGATAAGAAATTTTTATGCTGATTGGGCAGGAATGCAGTGCAGACGCAGCCTAGTAAACCTAAAATTAAGACAATACATTCGAAAAAAACGTTAAAACGATCGATGTGGTAACGATGGATCAACGTTCTGCTATATTTTAATACATACACAAAATACACATTTTTTCCCCATAATTTTTTGCTTGTTTTAAAACTTTGTCAATAAAAATTAAGTTGGTTACATAGGCAGGTCTTACCAACATGTCCCGTAAGTAGCTAATTTTAAATTGTGCTTGAAGGATGTAACTCTTTTTAAAAAAATAATATTACTGTACACATAAAAAGTCACCTGTACACTGTGCATTGGTTGGGTGGCAACCCATAGGATCCTATTTCCTATAAATATTTGATCCATTATAGAAAAAATATTTATGATATTTCATGCTGCAAATTATTTTAATAACAATTATAAATAATAGTAATAAATTAAAACTGACTTTCGGTAAAATTTTCTTCAGTTTTAATAATTGTAGTCAGAATCGAACAGTCATGGTCACAAATTCAAGTATCATTAACATCAGCAGAAAGTAATCTAATTCCTAATTACAAGCAGCAAAATCACGATGCAACGCAGGGAATCGCCAGACAACTGCAGAACCAATAAAAAGACAAAGCACGTTGATTTTAAATATTTTTTGGCCGATAATATGTTACTTGTCATTTTGAATAATTGAAAATAACATTCAATTACGCAAAATAAAGATGAAGGGTGTTTTCCTTGATTTTATTTTATTTTCTTTCAAGTGAAAAACTGCTTGTAGAATGTGTATTAAGGTGATCCGATACCTCTTGCAACGTTTTCTCAGAAGGCAGCGCCGTGCAGGTACCGCTAATTTTAAACGGTGGGGAAAAACGATAAGTGTCTTTGCTTTTGAAGCACTTTAAAAATTTATAAAGTATGTAAGTAATGTGAACATTTTATTTTAACCTTTTTTAAATATATTTAATTGAAATTGAATTCATTAAAATGAATTACAATTTTATGCAGAATCTATTTACGTTTAACCCTGGCTACTTATCACGCGATTTCCACGTGCAACATAAAATGTAGTGAAAATTGCTCATCACATGATTTCTTCGAGCATGAGTTTTTAAGTGTATTTGAAATCTCATCCGCGTTTTTCACCTTTTTAATG
Organism: Octonoba sinensis; assembly: GCA_038502835.1. Classification (NCBI taxonomy): domain Eukaryota; kingdom Metazoa; phylum Arthropoda; class Arachnida; order Araneae; family Uloboridae; genus Octonoba; species Octonoba sinensis. Next base: position 128,049,913 of record CM076599.1, read on the forward strand.
CAATTTCGGAAGGTTTAAGACTATAATTAAGGTTTTATTCCAGCGATGGCGTTAGCTAAATTTCATATGCTTGCATAAAGTTTACGAGATCGTTTTCCTGCTCTTGTTCTTAGGTCCAAGTAATTATATAGTAATTTTAAAAAATATTTGTTGCAAAAGCATATTACTGATTTAAACATATCAATGTGTGTTGATTTTAAATATGACGTTTTAAAAAATATATATATTTTAAAGCGAATTCGCTGAAAAAATTGAGCAGTCAGAGGGTTCAAGTTTGATCTAAAATAAAATTGGTTTTCACTAACAGGTCTTCTTCCCTTATTTGTCTTTTTCTTACCGGGCACCTTGCGCCGAAGTGGTAAATAATTGTAACTCTAATATTTTTACTCGCCAACACTGAAAAATAAATGCCAAAGTGACGTAGCACACGGTATCTTTCGGGTTCTGATGTAATTATTATACTTCATGTAATTTATGTTTATTTCCACCATTTATTTTGTTAGTTAAAGTTTAGAGTCTTACTATGTTTAAACCGAGGACCTCCATCATAATACAGACCTATCCATTTAGCTACTTTCCTACGAAGTAATTTTCCGCACTTTTTGCTCGATGCATAGTGCCGTCTCTTATAGAACTTCTTCTTTTCTCTTCCGCACTTTCTATTTATTTAACGATTTTGAGGCAAAACTACTGTTGTAATAACTTTTATATACATCACGATTTTTCTAAAACTAATTAGGAGTTTAATTTGAAAGCAATACTTTCAAAAATCATTAGGGAAATAATTTACATTACATTAAGCTTTTCTTAAACTTGTCAAATGATTATTACGGTTTATAAAAGCTTCTAAAATTGAAATCTTTAATACCTAAGCAGTTATTCTCATTACAATTCTTTAACTGAAATTCAAAATCGTGGAAAATGGAACATGAACAAAACAGCAGCGAGTAAAAAACACGTTTTGTGGCTCGCTTTGGGGAACTACGTAGCGACCTCTAGTGATTACAAGCGGACCGGAAATATTATCAAACGCATAGGTCTTCATTATAACGGAGGTCTCGGTTTAAACGTAGTGAATGGGAATACGGTTGCAGTGATAATCATAATTGAGAACAAATTGCTTATAAACACCTAAAAATCATTTAACAGCCTTGAATTTTCATGACATTTATCGTAAAATTAGAAGCCTAAGCGAGCGCTTAAAAATTCATGAGACTGAATACATAACTTTGATACGGACTTCCTCCAGGAACTTCGATAACTTTACCAATACGATTATAATATGCATTTAGGAAGAACGAAATGAGGATATCTGAAATGATGGAATCGATTCCGTCCGTCGATACATGTAATGACCGCCAATTCATGCATCCGAGTAGAACTTGGAAATTGAGTTTCTTTTTTTTGAAATGGGTCTTTTTTTTCGTCTTATTCGTTGCGTGCAATTTTCAGTTCTTAAGTGAGTTTCGTTTGTTATTGTTTTGTTGTTTTTGATTTGCTTCACATGCAAATATTTCCGAGGAAAAAAATTAACTCAAGTTTTATTTTGTTTTCTTTTCATGATTAAATTGTTCGCATAATTTACACAAAAACATATTAAGTACTTTGAAAGAGGGAATTGCAGGTAAGAGGCGAAAAGAAATTTCTCTGTACTTTTTTATGCCATATGTGTTCTGGTATTTATTAAGTTTCACATGCAAATAAAATCAGTAATTTCTGTACTAAATTTTCCCTCCCCTCCCCCCCCTCAAAAAAAAAAACTTCATGAAAATGCATTTGCAATAATGTAATACTTGTTTATCTTTTGTTCTTGAAAAGTATTCTTTGTCAACAGGACCATCATTTGGGCAATCAGGGGGGTGCAATTGCCCCCACCCCTGACTTTTAAAAATACATTGCATTTATACGTGTGTTTATGTATTTTGTGGTTTTTACCTATAATATGCATTGAATATATACCCTTTGCACACACCCCTGGAAAACTTCGAAATAACGGGCCTGTCTGTAAGTTCTAATAAAACTTTTAAGCAGTATTTATATGTGTCGCAAATTCTCAAAAAGTCTCCGTTTGAAATGAAATATATACAACGCAGTTTACTAAAATCATAGTTTTCGCAAAACTACCAAAGTGAAGGAGGTTGTATACCAAAATTATTTTTCCTGTCAAATTCATATACAGATGTCAAATTCATATACAAATGCCAAACTCGAGTATTTATGTACATTCAGTCGAAAATTTTTCGCCAGGAAAAAAAGAACGTTTTGAAATAAACAAATGGTTGCCAACATAGTAAATTGTGATAAAATGTACTTAGCAGTAATAGAACGTGGAGGAAACGAACAATAAAATCAAAGTTACTGAAGAACGAATTTACCAAAAATGTTGTATACACGTGTTTCGAAGTTGTATCGGATTTCTTTTCAAGTGCAAAAAACATTTTGAGTTACTGACGCTAAGCATCAATCGCAAAGAAGCCCTTCTTTGAATGCGGACCACGTGTCTCGTGTGTGCAAAAAAGATACACATGTATAGAATATATTTTGTTAAAATATTCTTCTACGATGTTTAAATAATTCAATTCTGATCTTTTGTAATTTCAGGAAATCGAAGTTTTGAAGTTATTAAAATGTAGGTGTGAAGAAAATGTTAACTTGTCAGATATTACTATATTTTTCCTTTTTTAGTTTCTTTTTCGTTTCTTTTTTCTTTTTGGTATTTTAACATTTATCTCAAATCTTAAAGAAAATATATTGCATTAGATTCTCTTAATATAATTTAATGCAACTGAAACTTCAGGGAAGTACTATTGCCTTAGCTTTGCATTGTTGTTTAATCATTAAAATTATTTCTTTATATCACGAGACTTTTTTTTTTTTTTTTGTATTTCAGGACACTTTCAAAATGTTTTAAAAGACATTATTAGGGAATTTTTAGGTCATCAAAATCTGGGATTGATTTTTTTTTTAATTTTATTTCTAATGGGCTGCATAGTATTGGTTCTTAACCATTGCAGACCTAGTGCGTTCTCAGAGATTGGTACCAACTCTTTCAGCGGCCACCAGCAATAAGTGTGGCACCATTGCTGCAATTTTTTGGATGCTCAGTTTCCCCTAGAAGGAGGCACCTGAGCTCTAATTGATGCAAACTGCACTAGGAATTTAATTTAGCCGAGAGTATTCAAGCCAAACGGATACTCAAGGGATCTTTAACATGTCGCATAATCATGCGAGATGGGCGCACTGTCAGGTTGGTTTTTTTTTTCTTTCTAATGGGGCTGCAGTATTGGTCATCAACCATTGCAGACCTAGTGCGTCCCCGGATATTGGTACCAACTCTTTCAGCGGCACCGCAATGAGTGTGGTACCTTTGCCGCAATTTTTTTGACACTTAGTTTCCCCTAGATGGGGCACTTGAGCTCTCGTTGATGCAATCTGCACTAGGAATTTAATTTAGCCGAGAGTATCCATACCAAACGGATACTCAAGGGATCTTTAACATGCCGCATAATAATACGACATGGACGCAGACGATTTTCTGCATCTTGAAAATCCACCGACTTGGGCCAGGTTTGAACCTGCGATCTTGGGCATACGAGACCTGCGTCTTACCACTACGCCACCCTGTCGACAGCACTGTCGATTGTCTGCGTCTGGAAAATCCACCGACTTGGGCCAGGTATGGTGGTGCGAACTTAGGCGTACGAGGCTTGCGCCTTACCCTTACGCCACCCGGCCGGCGGTACATTATTTTTTTTTTGTGTGTATCTGCATCTAAAGGGTCAAGAGTTTTTCTTTTTTTTTTAATAAGCAGGTTTGATTGTAAAGAGTTTTTTTTTTATTAGTTTTGTATTTTTAAGACACTTTTAAAAGGCATATTTAGGAATTTTTAGGTCATCAAAATCTGGGATTAATTTATTGCTAACTACGTTAACTTTTCATTCCTTATTTAGCTAATTTTAATAAAATAATTTCAAAATAAGTCTACATGCATGCAGTAAATTCAACGTTTAAACGTAGAACTATGCAAATTAAATTTGAGACTCGTAAGTTCGCGTGCGTCCGTCTGTCTCGCTTTGGCTTGCATAGAACATATGTTTTATTTTACATATTTATGCGCTGCAACACTTTTATAACTATATCCATTTAACGCAAAAATGTATAAAGGGTTTATTCCTACAAGCCTATAATCAACGTGAAAGAGAGAATTAACAAAATCATAATAATTCATCAAAAGTAGTTGTAATTAATATACTTTTATTTTGATTTACTAATTTTATTTTTTATTTTAATTTTATATTTTTAGGACATTTTTGAAAAAATTTTTAAGGTTATATTTAGATTCTTTTTTAGTTGCTCAAAATCTCCACAGTGTTCACTGTCCAAATTCACAATATATGGTTGACGAGAGCAAAAGTTTCAATGGGGCAAAAGTTTCTACGTACAATTTTTAAAAGAACGGTAAGAGTTTTTGGAGGAAAATATGCGTCTTTCCTATTCTGTATTTAATTTTCTCAATTTTCTAGTTTTCATGGACAGACTAAAAACTATCAACAATATTTTGGCACATGTACTCATTACTCAGCTTTTAAAATAACTAACTCTAACTCTAATAAATACGCTAACTTTTAAAATGCAATCAATCATTAGCTTTAAGTTAACTTTGCAAACAATATAGAATAAAATTTAACTTGAAATTAACTGTCTGAAAGTTAAATTAATTTTAATATTTGTTTTTGTAACCATAGGAGAAAAAATTTCTAAAACTCAAAGTCGATAACTGATATTAAACTAACGACAAACTTCAGAGATATAAACCCAGGTTAGTTTTTAATTAAACATACTCTGTAGTATATACTCAAAAGCTTCAAGGCTGTATCTTCAATAATAATAAAAGTACACAAAACTTAGTTATTTCACTTCATGTAACCGTCTAAAAATATAAAGTAGAGCAAATATGGTTTGCACAGTTTAAAGCGTATTTGTTATTTAAAGTGTTTAGCTTATATCACTTTAAAAATCTGAAATACATTTTCAATTATTACTCACATAAGTTATAAATTTTTGCATGGGACACTTAACTAATTTCATTAACCGAAAGATATAATTTAAGAAAATAATTGATATTTTATATTTTAATCTCTTTTGATATACTGTGCGTCCTTAAATTTCAAATTTTTCCAAAGAACCTTAAAGTTATTATTTTAAACTATAGCTTGTAACTTTTCATAAAACGTTTTGAAATGGAATTACTTGGTCAGTTTTGTTGATGATTCTTTTATCTTCAACTCTAAACGCATATCGCTTATAGAAATGAACAGTGCATCTGCAAAACGGACATTTTTCAGGAGAGGAGTTTGAACTTTTTACAATTTCTTTTATTTAATTACCTTATTTGTTTCAATGATTATTATAATCGATTTTGGTCAGAAAATAGTTATTGTTCTAGTTTTCTCTCACATAATGGATGTTAATGATGTTAAAAAAATTAGAAATAACTATAAAAAGTAGTTATTGCAGTATTGGACAAAAAGAATACAGTTGGCCTCTGGCCTTCATTTTTGAACATTTACTTACGGCAGTATTCCCAATATAAAGAGCGCAAAAATCTGAAAATTTTGATATAAAAACCAAAAATCACGATTTTTCGCAGATATGACACTGTTCAGTGTTCATTTCTATAAGCGATATTTCGGAAAAAAGTTGCCAGTGGAAAAGTTTCCGCATTCAGTAAGGGAAAAAATTAAAATACAGGATTCGAAAAAAAAGAAGCAAAATTCGGTGTTTAAATCTGTTGGGAAATTTTTAATTTTTCTCGTGAGGTAGATGAGATTTTCTACAAAACATAAGTCAAATTTGCGCGATAAGTCGATCAGGGAATCCAGGAGCAAGCGAAGTGTCGAAACTGGAAACATTTGTTCCCATCTACCCTTATGGTGCTTTCACAGCAAATGCCGACAAAGGGGCCGTTCATAAATGACGTCACGCTTTTTTACCAGATTTTTGACCCCCTCCCCCCCTTTGTCACAATATGTCACACTTCAGCGGACCCCCCTCCCCCCCTTTGTCACGCGTAACGCTATGTTGCATAATGCTTGATGTCACACTTCTTTTTACCCCCTCCCCTCCCCTTGTCACACTTTGTCACAATTTCACGAACCCCCTCCCCCCCTCGAAGCGTGACATCATTTATGAATGATCCCCAAGGCAATATTCTTGTGCTTTCTCATCTACACTAGTGCAGAGCATATTTTTGCCTTCAAAAATATGCTTTACGCTTACGCAGATGAGAAAAGAAGGAAGCATTGAATTTGTCGCCTTTGGTGGGAAAGCACTCTTAGTAATTCCCAACGCCTCAACTATTTTCTGCAATAGCCAATATTTGTATCACCACTTCAAAACCCTAGATTTTATGCCTTTTTGAATATCATATATATAAGCCGTTTAAGCGTCTGTTTGTGGCCGATAGGTTATTCCGAATTTCTTACTCCGAGAAAACTGCATCGTGCTACCATCTACACAATTTTCTCTATAATGAAAACGACTATTAATCAAAAGATTTCTCTAGCATTTTGAGTGAGGCATCGCTAGATCTGCAATCTCCATTAAAAATCAATGTAAACGCGAATTTAACTTGATCCTTCTTTCTTTGTTTTAATTTATTTATCGTCTGCGCTTTTTATATATATTAAAGTGGCAGCGCTCTTTCTTCCAGTTTCGTTTTAACTATTGTTTTGATAATGATTATGTTGGATATAAATAACTATTTTTCACAAACAATTTGATTGTAAATAATATGTTTATTTTACAGATTATTATGACTTAGATGGGTTTTTTTCGGTAAGAATATTTTTTCCCGAAATTATTATATGTTTATTATTTACTAGCTGACATGCCCGGCGTTGCGCGGGATAAAATTGCATCATTCGCAGGCCAAGTGACGCATGTCTAAAATTCTGTTGCAAATGTATAGGGGAAAATTTCCTTAAAAAATCCAAGTAGGAGATGGGCAACAGTCCATAAAAATCCTATTTAGACGGTAAAATTCATTAAAAACCTCGATTGCATTAAAACGGACAGCCTAGAAAAATTCCTTTTAGACCAAAAATTAGTCCATAAAAATCCACATTAAAATGACAACAAAAGTTCATTGAAATTGCTATTAGAGTAAGGGAAACAGTAACTCAAATGCACATATGCAGAGGAATGATTGTGAGAAAATGATATCAAAAGCCCGAAAAAATCGCAATTAAAATATCGACCACAATACATCTAAAATTTCCCTTCAAAAAAAAAGCAGTATTTACTCTCTTTTTTACTTTAAAAATGTCCATCAGATCAAGAACAACTCTCACTGAATAGTTCTGCTACAATGAATATATTGAGATTAATTAACTGGATGGAGGCGAGTAAATAGTTATCAACAGTTGGCGAAATTTTAAATTTCATCAAAAATCGGAGACTTTCCAACCTAGTTTTTATCGACGAAATAAATATTAAATCGTCAAAAAAGAAAGAAGAATCAACATGAAAAATCGCATGCAGTTAATAAATCCATAAAATATCCATAAAAATGAAATGAATTTTTAGAATGTTTTTCGCTGATAAAGCGGACATTCTACCATAAGATTTCATGCAATTGTTGAAGTATTACTATACTATTAAATCGCCAAAAAAGAGAGGAGAATCAACCTCAAGGTAAAGTAATTAAAATTCGTCTGCAGTTCCACAAAATATGTATAAAAATGAAATGAATTTTTAGAATTTGTTTCGCACATAAAACAGCATAAACAAAGATAAAATAGCATTTTTGCAATTTTACGTTAACAGAAATCATCTAGTTGGCGACAAAAGTACTATTTATTTTGGCGAAATCACGCAAATTGAGCAGATAAATTCAGAGGTAAGCCTTGCTTTAAAGTTCGAAAACTACTTTAAATGAATATTGCGCTTGTTCTATTTATTCTTTAAAATTCAGAAAGAGATCATCTTGTGCAATTTTTTACGGGCATATTTATGCTGCAAAAATCGAATAGGTGAAATTTCTCTTCGTTGAGGTATTTCTAAAATTAACGGTTTTGCTTAAATTGGAATAACAGAAGAACAAAGTCGAATTTACGGAAAAACGCTTCGAGGTGCACGAGGACCTGACCCAACAGTTGGACCTGTAACCAACATTTCGTACTTCTAGACCGTTCCATCTCGGCAGGAGGCGAGCGATACACACACACACACACACACACACACACACAAACTCTCTGTTTTATTGATATAGATTCATTAATCTTTACTGTTCTACCTGATAAATATCTCGTTGATTTGATGTGCATATCCGGTTACTGGGAGAATTGTATATTTATAATATCTAGAACAGCGGTCATTTCGTATGACCACCGGGCTTACTAGTTTTTAATCAATGAAAATAACAATGTTATAGGAATTTTTACTTCGTTATTATATGTTTTGATTTTAACTCCGTGGATCTTTCGCAAATATATATTTGTTTCCTAAAGCATAGCGGTATTTAAAAAGAAAATGTGGACAGAAACAACAACCAAGAAACAAAAGAAAAGTAAAGACATTTCAAACAAGCATTTTTATTCTAATACACAAATGTCAATTTACGGTTTCGTGGGAAAAAAACGTAAGTTAAGCATAAAATACGTTATACTATAAACTGCACAGCAATATTTATAACCACTTCTGTTTTAAAAAATAGTTACTCAATAAGTGCTAAAGAAGAAAAAACGAATTAATTTTTTAAAAAAAAAGAAGAAAGGAAAAAAGGAAAGAGGGAGGAAGAAAGATTTCTTAACTATTATAATTATATTTTATGCGAAAGAAAAATCGTGAAAAACATTATACTGAGATGCAGTACCGCAGCGAGAGTTTTTTCTGGGGTGTGGGCTTCATAAAAGTTTTTTCATACATACCGTACTAAGATAACAATATCACTATACTAGGCGTGGCAATGCGACTTAAAACCAAAAGTTTTTGGGGGTTAATCCTATTTCCCCCTTTGCTGCTTTCAGGTTTCACGGAGAAGTTGTGAGTGACACATTACAAATAAATAATACATATTATTGTAATGCTTATGCGAAAGAGAAGAGTGATACATTACAAATAAACAATACATATTTATGTAATGCTTATATGATAGAGAAGAGTGAGGCATTATACAAATAAATAATACATATTGTTGTAATGCTTATGTAATACTAGTAAGCCCGGCGGTCATACGAAATAAGCGCTGTTCTAGAAATTATAAATTGTAATTAAAATGATTTGTGCAAAGGTGTCTGCTAATTCAAACTGAATTACCCAGGTCAGGCGGCGAGGACGCCCCTCTTTGCTTACTGCCCCCCACTACTATAAATTTATTTACTATATAATCAAACTGTTTGTGAAAAATACATATTTATCATCGAAAGAACTTATTGAAAATGTTATTATGCTTTTCAAAAAAAATTTTTTTACCAAAACTGGGAAAAAAAGCTCACTCTAATAAGAAAAATGTAATAAACGCAGACGATAAAGAAATAAAGGATTAAATTAAATTTGCGTATACATTAATTTTCAGCGGAGATTGAAAATACAGCGATGCCTCACTCAATATGCTAGATAAACGTTTTGATTATTATTAGTATATTTGTTACATTTGTTATAATAACAATGGCAACTGCATTGGTTTGTTTATTCACACGGCAACTGTATTTATACTATTGGAAACGACGGCAACAATGCAAAAGTAAAATAAAACAAGTCAAAAAAATCATTGAAAAATTTAAAAAATTAATTTTAAAAAAACTAATTGAGTCACAACTTTCAGTTTTGCAGCGATGAGTTTCTCGGGTCGTAAACATTAACCGTGCCGAATGCTGTCCCGATTGGTAAACGGCCTGGTATTCTATAGCAGACAGACAGACAGACAGACAAAATAAGCCGCTTATATATAAGATAATAGAAAAGAATGACACGTTAGAAATAAATAATACACATTGCTGTAATGTTTATATGATAGAGGAGAGGACATCACGTTTACAGAATATAAGCAGGAGAAATTTATTTCGCTCATTTTCATTTCAAAGAACATTTTAAGTAATAAACTTTTCAACATTTACTTGGCAGCTTGAATTCACTTGCAGAAAACTTCAATAATTTATTAAACGAAACATATTTCGATAAAACTGAATTCAGTTTGAACATTTTCTGCAATTCCAGGAATTACTTACAGCGCGTAAAATAAGATTAAAGAAACTTTGTAATACATAGAAACCGACGCCATTCTAATTAATGGAAAATGAGGGAGAGCTAGTTAAGCAAATGTGTAGAACCGTATGGCACATCGAATACGTTCTTGAAAAAAAGTCGAATCTATCTACCCTCTAATTTCTGTCAGCGATTTCGTTGTCTCCTGGCTCGACAAATTCCCATCACTCTAGAAGACGAAGTAAATTCCGAGTGAGCCTTTTATTCTTTTGAGCAATAAGTAATTGCAACGTACGTATTAAATGTAAGCCAGTTAAAAAAATCAATGCTATTTTTTAAAAAATTTCAAAATTATCACATACACTAATTAAGAAGTTAAAAAGAACCATTTTTTGAAAACGCAAACGATGATTGTGTATGGGATAACACATTAATTTAAATTCCAGAAGTCTAAGTAAAGAGTTCTTATAGAGGATGCTTGTAAATATAATGAAAGGAATTGATTCGTTAAGGCCCCAAGTGACTGCATATTTCTAAAATACGACTTTTAACTTTTAAGGAGTGTAAGTTCATATTTTCGAACAAAAATGATGTGGCTAATAGCATTTTGTAAGAACTTAACGCTTTCTAACAAGTTTACGCAAAATGTTAGTTGAAAAAAAAAATAATTAGCCGTACAAAAATAGAAATAACGCAACAGAAAATGATATGATTGTTACATTCAGGCAAAATCCATTAAATCCAAAACATCAGGTTTGGGACATCTCGACAATTAAAGGAAATTGGGACGAATATCTGGCTAACATTTGAGAATTCGATCATTTATTTTTCCAGAAAATATATATTCGTATATTTGTATCCCTTTGGGAAAATTTGGTTTGACCATAACTCATATAAATTCAATAAAAAACATAAAAGCAAAATGTTTACTTCTGCCTTAACTGGGCGAAATCTCGACAAGAACCTACTGGGCAGAGGTGCAGTTCAGAACAATGTATTTTGTAAGAAATATTGCGAACAGCCACGTTCATGGATGTCTGATCATACTAGCCAGTCAATTGGAAATCGCCTAAAATTCGACCCGTCAACATTTATCCCCGTTGTCAATTTTATCCATCCAGGGTCAATCCATGTCAAATCATCCAGGCCATGTTGCTCGATGATTTTGATTTTTTTTAAATTTGGGCAGTCAATTTATTGTTATCTTGAGACCCCAAAACAAGTGTTAAAAAGTTTAGTAATTCTTGAAATTTTTTATTACAGCCGTTTCCAAGTCACATCTTTAGTGGTTTTTCATGAAAATACTGCTTTACATAAATCCTTGTAACTTTTTTATTTCTGAATATTTCAAAATGATTTAAAAACCATTATATTCTGTAAGAAATGAGAAAAATTTTGCTTGCGGTTCCTTTATTGATATATTTTTTTAAAAATACGGAAATGGAGTTTGAAAATACCATTTTCAAAGCGAAAACTTGCGTTTTTCAGGTTAAAATTTTTAATGGAAGAAACTAAGACTCGCCTTTACATTTTTTTCCCTGAATAGATACCTTTTGGTAGTTTCCTCAGAAGCAGTATGGAACATTTGGAGGGTTTTCTTTATTTTATATAATTAGCCAAACTTGACATTTCGGTGTAGAAATGCCAACTTTGAGACTCAATATCTAAAAAGGGACTGAATGAAATTTTATGAAATTTTAAGGGAATAATATTTTTATAGATATAAATATGTAGTAAAGTTTTTATCAGTGATATCGAAGTTGTTTTAGAAATACAGCACCTCGAAGTCAGGCAAAAAAATCACGTGTCTTTCCGCCTTTTTTCACATCGAAATGTCATCATACTGCCTTATTTATTTTACTCAATGCTTCAAAACGTTTATAAGATCTTCCAAGGCTTATAAATTTACTTACAGCGACACATAAGCAACAAAATCAACGATCAATGTTAAATTTCAAAATCCATGTTTGTTTTGTTGTAGTGAGCCAGCACAAAAGTATATCATTTCTTAACTAGTAACCTTTTATTGCTAAACTTTCTAAATGATTTGACGAAGAACAATTAGTCATGTAGTCTAATTTTTATATTTGTCGAATATTCAAATTTTGTGTCTGAGACTCAACTTTAACTAATGCAGAGTTAACGTAAAAACTTTGCTTTTTTTCTATTTTGGTTTACTTGCGATGAAATGAACTAATATATCGTGTTTTAATTTAATTACTACAACAAGTAATTTATCTTTTTATTAAAAGCACTAAGTCACTCTTTGTCAAACGAAGAAAAAAAAAACGAGTATTTTAAAGAGAATCCAATGGTAATTTATGTATTACTATTGTTTCCTTTTTAAATTGTTTTGCTTGTGTTTAAACAAGGTAGAGGGAAAAAAATGTTTTAACGCTAAACTGCATTAGTTAAAGTTGCAGTTTCAACGCAAAATTTGAATCATCGAAAAATATAAACATAAGACTACGTGACTAATTGTTCTTCGTCAAATCATGTAGAAAGTTTAGCAATAAAAGGTTACTAGTTAAGAAATGATATACTTTTGTGCTGGCTCACTACAACAAAACAAACATGGATTTTGAAATTTAACATTGATCGTTGATTTTGTTGCTTATGTGTCGCTGTAAATAAATTTATAAGCCTTGGAAGATCTTATAAACGTTTTGAAGCATTGAGTAAAATAAATAAGGCAGTATGATGACATTTCGATGTGAAAAAAGGCGGAAAGACACGTGATTTTTTTGCCTGACTTCTACGTGCTGTATTTCTAAAACAACTTCGATATCACTTATAAAAACTTTACTACATATTTATATCTATAAAAATATTATTCCCTTAAAATTTCATAAAATTTCATTCAGTCCATTTTTAGATATTGAGTCTCAAAGTCGACATTTCTACACCGAAATGCCAAGCTTGGCTAATTATATAAAATAAAGGAAACCCTCCAAATGTTCCATACTGCTTCTGATGAAACTACCAAAAGGTATCTATTCAGGGAAAAAAGTGTAAAGGCGAGTCTTAGTTTCTTCCATTAAAAATTTTAACCTGAAAAACGCAAGTTTTCGTTTTGAAAATGGTATTTTACAACTCCATTTCCGTATTTTTAAAAAAATATATCAAAAAAGAAACCGAAAGAAAAATTTTTCTCATTTCTTACAGAATATAATGGTTTTTAAATCATTTTGAAATATTCAGAAATAAAAATGTTACAAAGATTTATGTAAAGCAGTATTTTCATGAAAAATCACTAAAGATGTGTCTTGGAAACGGCTGTAATAAAAAATTTCAAGAATTAAAAAACTTTTTAACACTTGTTTTGGGGTCTCAAGATAACAATAAATTGACTGCCAAAATATAAAAACAATCAAAAACATCGAGCAACATTTTTAACTTTTTCTGGATGATTTCACATGGATTGACCCTCCACATTTATTACCGTTATCAATGTTAGTCTTACTGTTCAAGCTTTGTAGACTACGAAAAACTTACCTTATAGACTTTTAATATTTATTTTCTTGCTCAATCTGAATTTTGAAGAGCTTAGATTGACAATAATGCAATACATTCTTAAATTATTCCAAGACAGTGGTTTCTACACGTAACAATAGGTTGAAAACCACTCTTTTAAGGCGTTTTTTTAAAACTTGTCTTGTTTTCCCAAGTGTCGAGACGTCCCTCGAAGACCTTACTATCAATATAACCTTTTAATGTTAATGACATTAGCATAAAATAACGTTACATACCCCCAAATCCTGAAATAGGTTTACCGATGTTGTTTTAAAATTGGTTTATATCGTGAAATAAACTAACAGTGATTTCTAATTGTCTGCAGCAGTTCGTCAAACTTTTTTTGTAAGCTTAATGAGTTTTGAATCGAAGACGACTATCTATATATGGACAAACCTTTGCTTAATAAAAGGCAGAAAAATTGTTGTGTTTTAAACAAAATGTATGAACTTAAAAATTCTATCTACAAGTCATGAAATGAGATGATTGCTTGTAAAAAAGGAATAAATTTCGCTTTGGCACCATACATTTTTCGCTCGTGGGAAAAGATTTCAGTCATCAGTTTCAAAAAGACAAGGTGCAGGTTCTTTTTCTCTTTTAACTCAAAGGAAAATATGTACTGATAAAACATAAATAAAAGTAAGAAATATGTACGCAAATACGAAGAAATCCTAGTGTGCGTAATGTACAGGAAAAATATTTACATGAATGGAAACAACTGTTTCAAGGGTTCGAAAAGCGATTCTGAAGCTTATTGCTAAACTCAAACAGCTAGAAAACTAATTTGAATTACGTACGTTACTTTTACTGCGTTTTATGAACTGAAAAACATTTTGTGATAAAGAATTTCGCAATAATTCATCACGAAAACAATATTTATTTTAATCATCAGTTCGTAAGGTTCCAGATTTTTTCATTAAATGGACTAGATATCTCACCAGTAACCGCGAGAGCGTTTTAAACTGAATGGTTGAAACTTTTCTGCTTTTTAATATTTTTGACATCTGAAGGATTGTTAATTAGATTATGGCTATTGTATTTGACTATGACGTAGTGTTGTGTAAATCTATACTAAAAACTGTTTCTTCCTGCCAATACGGCCGCCTATATTAATATTAAATAAATATATATCTTGCAATTTTTTCGAAGTGTAAGCATTTTCTTGCTTCAAGAGAGTCCTAAATTATTTCCAAATATTAAATAAAATTGAAAGAAAATGTTTTCTTTAAAACAAAACATAAGATTTAATTCATACAGAAATAATTGTCCTGTTAAATCGTATTTAATTATTTGTTGTTATTAATATTTTGAAGGAATGTTGGGCAATGCTTTTATTTTAACTACAGATTCAATGCAATAGATTTGGTACGAATATATTTTTTTAATTCCCGAATAGAAGAGTTTTTTTAACTGTCCAATAGTTATTGAAATCACATGAGTTATTTAATTGCTTCAATTAGTTTTATTTACTATCTTCAGCACATACAAGCCACGACATCTTAGTAATTTTCTACTTCTTTAATAGTTTTACTTTTTTTTAAAGGTTAAAAAAAAAGTAGCTTAATGTATTGTAAAAATCTCGTTAGAAATACAACAAAGTCAAAAAAAAAACTAAATATTTAAATATAGATAGAAAAATTAAAAATTTGAAAGTAGGGTTTTGAGATGGGAAAATTATGTGTCTGTCGGTCTGTCTAACTGCCTCCCTCCCCCTAACTTTTGAAAAAAATGACCAATTCGAGAGATTTTTTTTTCGTTCTAAAGATCTTGAGAAGGACACCTCTTTTCCATATTTTGTTTTTTGATTTGAACATTGTTTCGATCATTTCGTTATCAACAACTACGAACAGTCCAAAAAATCTTAACATTAGCAACAATGGGGAAATATGAAGCCTGACATTGATATACACTCTGGACATAATATTCAAATTCCTTCGAACATGCTTTATTGGAAAAAACGGGGAAATTTGAATCCTATATAAATTCTGATCTAACAGACAAATTTGCTTGGAACGAACTTCTTTTAGTAATTAAGTGTTGCATGATACATTAAACTTTTCTGCTCATTAGCTAATGAAACGTCAAATTAATTCAGTCAAAAATACCTTTGAGGCAACATTCGAGAAATTTTCTCGATTGCATTGGTAAAATCTTTCCTGAGAATATAATAAATTAAAGGATTTACTGCAAACGACATGTATATGTTACGGCAAATGTCCAAAATTAGAGAATATCGACATTATCCAGTGTGATAGACGGTAAATGTCGACATTCACCGGTGATTGTCGACATTTTTCGATTTCGGATATTCACCGTAATATATACAAGTATCGAAAATAAATAACTCACCAATGGATGAACAGTTAGCACTGTAAATACAAAATCATTCTTGGAAATAACATAAGGAGATACAAAAAGGTAGTACATTAAATCAAGAACAAATGCGGTTATAATTGGTTTTTTTTTCTTTCATGTTTTCATCATCGGTGTTTTTCTCAGGAGCTCTAGCACTTTCTCCCGACAAACAATTTCTTTTTATTCCATTTAATAGCTGTACATATAATTAATGCGTTACAGATACTCACAATCATTGCTGGAAAGTAAAAGCACCTGACAATTCCTATTATTGTGAAACATCAAACTTCATAGAGAAGCCAATCAAAGGCCCGCTGTGCTTCTTCGTAATTATAATGGGGCCAATCCAAGGAGAATGCCATTGTCATTGACAAAATATAAAAGAACAAAAGAAAGATACACATGGAATAAACTCTTGGAGCATTCATTACGTTATGATATTTCAGTGGATTCATCACAGCAATGGCCCGATCTAAGCTGGTAAGTGCAATAACGAAACTGGAAGAGCAACAGCACGTGTAAGCCAGTCCATTGTATAACTTGCAGAGGATGTGTCAAAACGTCCAATAGCAACAAAAAAGGCAGGTGGAGATAATTGCAAAAATTCCCGTTATTATATCGGTCATCGTCAAATAAACTCTGAAGAAATTGCTTGCTGGATTCCGAAGAGTCTCATCCGTGGATTAAACGAAAACAACATACTTCCCAAAATATTTACTATCCCGACCAAAATGGCGAAAGATGTTCCGATTACTCTTACTGAGAAAGGGCGCCGTAAATCTTCAGGAATGGTATCTTTGAAATGATACGACGAAAGCGTTGTGTTGTCCACATTGAAGTCCATCCCCTGGGGGGAAAATAGAACAAAATAAAAGTCGTGCAAAACGGGAGTTCACGTGCAAAAATAAATAAATAAAAATAACTTAGTTTTTGTAACAAAATCTATAAAAGAAAAAATATTGAAAGGTTAATTAAAGGAAATATTTCTGAAAAATCACTGTTATTGAAGGGTCGAACAACTGCAGGAGGTTATGAAATTTATCACATGTATAGGGCATTTAAAATGCTACTACAAGAAGTAAATTATATTATTTGTCTTCTTTATTTATAATAAAATTGAAATTATTTATGTATGTATGCCTTTGTTTCGCGTAGAGGAGAACATCAATCGAATAAGTTTCAAGAAATTTGATTTAAAAAATGTTTCGGAACACAGTGAAGTGAACATAGTAAATTTTTAAAACTTCCTGTTTTGTGCGATTTTGAAATTTGAATACAAGAAGATTTTTCAGATAGTTTCACTGGTTCTGATAATAAAAATCTCTTGCACGTCTAATATTTTGAAATATTTCGAAACACGAAACGCTCTTCATAATATAAAATTTGTTCGAAATTTTTATAATGATTAGAACCTATGATAGAATGAAATTAGAAGATTTTTACAGTTAAAAAGAATCTTTCAATTTCATTTTTATTGTTATAAAACTCATAAATAATATAGTTGAATGAAACCATTAAAACCATAGAGTCATAAGCCCACACCCACTTACCCCATCAGCTGGAGAAAGTGCGACCCCACGTAGTAGCGTTAAAAACATTTCTTAAAACTTTTGCTTGCGGGTCAATCGAGATAGTAAATGTTTGAAAAGCTTGATAAAGGACCTGACTATGAAAATCAAAGGTTCACAAATGGAGATCATTTTCTAGCAGAGCACAATCGTTATGAATATGACTTTTGAAGATACAGATTGGGCTCCGCCTTCCCCAACATAATTTGCGTTTCAACCGATAAAAGGTCATCTTCGTCATCGTACACTGTGAAAAATTCTAGTTCAACCTTGCACCAAAAACATGGTGAAAATGGTGAAATTTAGCTGCAACCAACATTTAGGATAAAAGTTTTAATTTTCACTAAAGAAATGTCACTTACTGTCACAATTCTTAATTTCTTATGCGCTACCCTGTGAAAAATTCTAGTTCAACCATTCACCAAAGAAATGGAAAAAATGGTGAAATTTAGCTGCAACCAACATTTGGTACTAAATTGAAGCGTTATAATGGTGAAGTTTCACCTAGTTTCACCATAAATGGGAAACAAGGAACCATTATAATGGTTCAATTTTTATCCAAAATGTTGGTTGCAGCTAAATTTTACCATTTTCATCGTGTAGTAGCCACTTTCATTAGTAGCAAGCACAACTAAAGGGTAAATGAAAAACTGATGCGCATATTTATAAATATTTTGCATCACGTACTAATATATGGATAATAATAATTTTTTTAATGCTTACCCTTCTTGTTGTGCGTTTCCTGTAAAATTCGCAGTCACGAGAAGAAAATGTCTTCAAATTGTCTTAATCAGAAAATGAAGCTTCAGACTAATTTCTTCGAAGAAGAAGAGATTAATTTCAAACAAATGTTATGGACAACCTTTTTATAATCGGTTAAGAATGCAATACGCAGGTGGTTTTAAGAAAACAAATTGATCCTGGCTACAGATAATCAGCGTGCTTCGTAAGATTTTTTGCCGCTTAAATATTCATAGCTTCCTGTTCTTTTCCTTGGGGTTTTCTTAAATACTAAATTCCATACTCTTGTTCATAGGATTGAGATTGGAATGAATAAATAAGAACATTTCTTGCAGTTTGAATTATTTATTTCGACGACCATTGAGGCACTTCCTTTTCTTTAGTTCCATATTTCAGCTTGCTCTTTAATAATCGATTATCAGAAAAATGTTTTAAATGTAGAAAACGTCGATTAAATTGCACGTTAATTGAACGATTGTTTGACAATCATGCTAATATTTTTTAATACATTAGAATTATCGTTCGATGCACAATTTTTTAAACTTATGAAGAACAGTTCTTACGAAAATAAATTTTGTTATGGTGAAGAATTCTGAGTGTTTAATACATGCTGTATAAACGGAGAAACTAAACAACACAGAAAGCGACTTTAATATCACACTATTAAAAAGAACCTTTTCATCCTCATTTAAATGTTCATGCCTAAGTAATTATGCGACAGACATTTAAATTTGTCCATCATGCAACAAATGCAGCACAATTCATCCAAAAATCCAAATGTATTTAAAACATAACTTAATTTACTCATCTAAAATATTAATATCTTCCTTGCCACTCCTTAATTCGGGATAAAAAAAAATTACATCAATGGACTAGAAACGCACGTTTAAAAATGTTAAACCGCCTATGGAGAACAAATATGCAATGTTTAATCTCCTATATATGAAAAAGGTGACGTGTCAGGAGAGTTTATTGCATTTAAATTTGTCCATCATGGAACAAGTGCAGCACAATTCATTCAAAAATCCAAAAGTATTTAAAATATAACTTAATTTACTCATCTAAAATAACAATATCTTCCTTGCCAGTGCTTGATTCGGGATAAAAAAATTACATCAATGACTAGAAACGCAGGTTTAAAAATGCTAAACCTCCTGGGGAGAAAAAAAATTCAATGATAAACCTTCCGGGGAAAACAAAAAATTTCAATGTCAATTCTCCTGGTAAAAGAAACAAAATTTGAATTAAATGTGCATGTTTAAAATGATTGCAAAAGAAGTTCTTTTATTTCATCCCTTCACGACTTTTTTGTTTTTCTTTGGTCATTTTAAAAATGTTTGAGTTTTGCATTTGTTTTTATTTTCTTAATGTGTGTACACAAACTTGATGTTTGTTTTATTAATATTAATATAAGTATACATTGTTTTCGGCTTAAAAACACAAATCCCTGCATAAAACTTTCACATTCCACTAGCAGTTAGAAAGAATCTACAAAACGACCAACATTAAAGTAAATCTTTATGTTTTCTCATAGCTTTCTTTGTAGGCTGTAGAGAAAAACGGATTATTTACTAGATGGGTGATTCTACAAAAGTGGGCAAGTTTGTTCCGTACTGACATTTTTGTTACGTTTCATATCTTAAAGAAATTTTTTTTTTTTTTTTTTTGCGTAATTTTACACTTCTTTAGTACTGTAATTTCGACATTTAACTGTGCCAAAATCAGGGTTGGTTGGTTTAAACCACGTTGGTTTAGACCAAATCTTTCCCCCCCCCCCCTTTTTTTTTTGCAGGGATACCGATTTTTTTAATCAGTACAAATTTTTCTCATCTACTATCTACGTGTCAGACTATTTGGGTTTTTCTAAAATTAGCTCTAAAAAGATAATTTGAGGAAAACTCGTCTCAGTCATTATAAAAATTACATGATATTGCAATTGCAATTCCTGGAGTTAAAGAATATATATTAGAAATAATAAAGCATCTTCATAATAACCAATTTGTGTATGCTACAGGTAACAATTCAAAAAAAAAAAACCTTTTTGCATTTATTTTACACATTATAAAAAATTGCAAATTCCAATTTATGCAGAAATTACAAGCACAGCATTAGATAAATAATGCATTATCGAATTTGTAAAATAACAGACTTTTTTTTAATAAGGGCACATTTTTCTTTTTTTTCTAAACTATTATCTTTATTTTTTAAATATATTTAATCTTTAATCAATAAAAATAAAGTTTGTATTTAAAAAAAATAAAAATAATGGACAATTTCTAAGCCAATGTTGCTGATTTGTATAAGTGTTATCATTGCTAAATCCGGTAAGTGATTGATTTTTTTTTTTTACTTTTAAAGTAAAATATATCTGCAGTAAGAGACTTGTAATCATTTGTTGATATTACCGAAACTGTAAATCAACACACATT
This sequence comes from Octonoba sinensis, assembly GCA_038502835.1. NCBI lineage: Eukaryota > Metazoa > Arthropoda > Arachnida > Araneae > Uloboridae > Octonoba > Octonoba sinensis. The sequence continues at coordinate 128,070,725 of CM076599.1, forward strand.
ATTTTAATATATTTTTCATTTTTGCTTATTTTTCTTAACTTAGTAAAATATATGCTTTTGTTAAAACTCAACCCGCATAATAATTATTTCTTTAATAATTTGCTGAAAGGTCTATAAGTAGAGTATTATAACATGTTAATGCAGTAAAACCTGTAAAGTTGACCACATTTGTAAGTTGGCCACCTGTCTAATTTGACCACTTTTGGTAAGGAACGAAATTAGCCCTACATTATTTAATGTAGGGAAACCTTTGTAACTTGCCCACTTACGTACACCAAATTTGGGTGGGAGTATTATAAAAAACCCTTTGTAAGTTGGCTGCCTAATTTTTAATATATTTATTTGTTTATCAATTTTTGCAAAGATAAAAAAAAAAACTTAAATAAGTTCTCCTGGATAATATTTTTTATCTATAATGTTAGACCAGTATTTGTCTGGATGGATGAAACATCAATATAAAGTTTGCCTAAATCTCTGTGTAAGTTAACTATTCGAGAAAACTACTATGAGCACTCTTTTGTTCTCTATATAATTTTCTTCATTTTCTTCTAATTGATCTAGCCATTTCGAAAAATTTTGTAATTTTAGGAAATCTTTACAATCAAATAAGTAAACTAACATATGTATCTTTAACTAATTGTTTTAATTTTAAAGTTGTATAGGATACATTGTAAGTCATTCGGATTAACTTTATGGTATTTTAGATAATTGTTAAAAATAGCTAATTACTAATTTTAAATAGTCACAAATGAGTAAACAGATAGTGTAAGAAATGACAAAAAAAAGAATCTCCACCCTATAAGTTGACCGCTAAAGTGCTGAACCATAAATTGTCAACTTACGCATGTTTCACTGAAGCTAACTTTCTGAAAAAATAAAAACTGTTTATAAGATAATTAAAATTCAAGGTTTTAACATAGTTATTTAATTAATTATCAATAAGTTAATTACTAATTACATTTGTTCACAATTAATAATTTAAAATATCCATGATTTTCCAAAAGTCAAATTGTTTTTCCTACAAATGCTATTTAAACAAAAAAAAAGCGGTTTAAACCAAAAAAAACTGGTTTTTTTAATAAAAAAAAACCCAGGTTTTTTTCCAACACTGTCCAAAATATAAATTTTTATTCCCCTATAGTAAACTTTTTCAATGAACGCCATCCACGTGCTCTGTCCCGTAGCTAGTTTTCAGTTAGAACAAGTAGCACAGTCAAATTAAGTTTCAATTAGCACAGTTTTAGCAATTTTAAGTTATTCAATTTAGCACACAGTTTACATAATTTGCCCATAGGCGCTAATGTTAAGATTTTTTGAAGTGTTCAATATTGAACAAAAAATTGTTAATATGGAAATGAGATGTCCTAGCCGAAATCTTTCGAATGCAAGAAGAATTTTTTGAATCGGGCAATTCGTTCAAAAGTTATTGGGGGGGGGGGGCAGACAGACCGACAGATATTTCCACCACCTGAAAACCCTACTTTCAATTTTTTTATTTTTTAATCTTTATTTAATTATTTCACGTTTTTTTTACTTTTCTTTATTTTTAACGATATTTTTACGATACATTAAGCCTTCTTTCATGCTTTTTATTATTATTGTTTTACTTTTACGGAAAAGTAGGCTACAAAGTGGCAAAATAACTGGAAAAGATGCCATTTAGTTGTTTATTCAGACTGAAGTTGCATTTTTCTTTTCTTCAGGTTTTTTTTTTTTTTTTTTTGTACGAACTTAAACTTTATTTTCAAGGTGAATGTTTTTAATCCCCGTCATGAAAGAGACTAAAATGCAAATATAAGGAAATTTTTATAATGCATTGTGATAAATCTTGCAGTTTCTTATAGAAATTAATCCGACAAAGCTTCACAAGTAACTTGCTGAAAAAATATCAATTGCGTTTTCGACATCGACCGTGCCCTTTATCGTGCGTCATCCACATGCCTATAATGTATATGTGATGATTAAGGTCATTTGACTAATTCCATGTCGAGGTTGTGCATGTGACTTACATTATATTTTAGTAATGAATTACTTTATACAATGTAAAATGAACTATTGCTGTTTGTTACGAACGGCCACCAGGGGGCCAAGTGTTGCATGCCAGTGTTTCTGCTCCTACTGAAATTAAGTATCTTTTATGTATTTTTGGATATTTTCTGTTTAATTACTTGTATATTTGTTGCAATTTATTATGTAATTAGTATGTTTTAATTTTGTGAGACTGAAACTCATTCTATTTGCTTTTTTGGGGTATAATTCAATTTTATCAGTTAAGCCTAACCATGTGTTGATTGTGTACATTTTGTAAGTCTTGGGGAACAGCCTGGTTTTGTTGTTTACTGTAGTTATTTGTGTTTAAATTCAAGCTATTTGCATTTTTCTATGTAATTTGTGTTTTTAATCAGAGTAATAGCTTAAATTTGCTGATTTGTGTATTATTTTGCTTTTTTGATTGTTTGCATTAGATTTATTCAGCTATGGGAGTTATATGTTTAATGAAGGAAATTAAAAATGGTAATGGGAGTTGGTGGATTTGCTGTGATAGGTGTGAGATGTTTAGTAAGTTGGGGGGAAACACTAATACAGCTACAGAGCAGGAATATATTTGCACAAAATGTGCTGAATTATTAGAGTTACGTGTCAAGGTGGTAGCATTGGAAGCCCAATTAGTTAGAAATAACTTGGGTGAAAATTCTATAAAAGAGGTGGGAACTTCTTGTGATGGGCTTGTTGGGGAGAGTGAGGTTGCAGGAGAAGGATCTAGTATGGAGAAAGGTAGAACTATAGACCTAAAAACAGAGGGTGTCATTATAGGGGATTCTATGGTACGCGGGATAGGTAATGTGGTCGGGAGAACTAGGCGCAAGGTGGCTAGGTGCTGTTTACCAGGGGCTCGGGTGAAGGATGTTAATAAGGTTGTGGAAAAAAAGGGAATGTTTAAGAAGGGAGATTCAGTTACTCTGTGGGTGGGGACTAACGACGTCGGTAACAGCACAAACGAGGAGTTTGTTAAGGATTGGGAGAACCTGTTGGATAAAGCAACTAACTTTTCGACAGATGTCCAGGTAGTTGGTTTGCTTCCCAGGTATGGGGTGCATAGAGGCTGGTTAAATCAGCGGGCTAGGAGCATGAACCTGATTCTTAAGAAACTTTGCATAAAGCATTCAATCAGGTTCATTGATGTTTGGAGTTCTTGTCAGCGTGATTGGGTTGCGACGGATGGTCTGCATCTTAGTTCTAGGGGTGTAGTTAAGGTTAGCGATATGATTTTAGAAGCTTCAGAATCAAAAAACTAATTTTGGATGGGGGGATTGGAGAATGTCATGGTGTTGACTTCTGTTCTGGAGGTTTTAAAAATGAGGGTAAAATATTAAGCAACAGTAACATTAATAGTAGTGATTTGAGGCATCATAAATTGTTTAAGATAAGCAAAATGGGCATGCTCAGGTTTCTATATACTAATGCTCGCAGTATCAGGAATAAGATGGACGAGTTAAATAGTGTTATCGCAGGTGAGGAGCTGGATATTATTGGAATTACGGAAACATGGGTTACTGATGGTGATAAGGATTTATTGAGCATTGCTGGATACAATTTGTTTAGGCAAGACAGGCTGGGTAAGAAAGGTGGAGGGGTTTTATCCTATATCAAGGACACTTTTATTTGCAATGAATTGGTCATTAATAATAAGCCTAATGATATTGAAATGGTCTGGGTGGAGTTGGTGAGCAATAAGGGGAAGAAGTTACATTTGGGAAATGTTTACAGGCCGCCTAATGTTAGTCAGGATCAAGACGAGGAGATGTATAGTGTTATTAGGGACATGTCTGGTAAGGGCTCGGTCATCATAATGGGGGATTTCAATTTCCCGGGCATAGACTGGAATAGTTTTTACACTAGCAATGGTAGGGAAGAAGATTTTCTGAAAGTGATTGGGGACTGTTTTTTGGATCAAGTTGTTACCCAGGGGACTAGGCATGGTGCTGTTTTGGATCTAGTTTTTTGTGATGTCGGAAGTTCTGTTCAGGGGTTGAGTGTAGGGGAACATATTGGAGATAGTGATCACAATACTATTAGGTTTTGGACCAGCTTCGATGCTCACAAAGGTGAGCATTTCAGATTTGTACCTAACTTCAGGAATGTTGATTATGTTGCACTTAGGCAGGGTTTGAAAGAGGTTTTTTCTTCTGGGTTGGAGAATAGTGAAGCTGATCTTCAGTGGGAAGAGTTTAAGTGGAAATTGGAGAAAACAGTGATGGATTATGTTCCTTTTAGAAAGAAAGGGGATTTCACGAAAATTCGACCCATGTGGTTCTCTAGGGAGGTGAAAGAAGCTCTCAATTATAAGCAAGCCACTTTTCGGTGACTTAAAGAGACTGGGTGCCATGCTGACAGGATTTTGTATTGTGAAGCTAGACGTACTTTCAAGTATTTGGCACGGAGTAAGAAAAGGGAATTGGAGCAAAAGCTTGCAGATAACATCGAAAGGAATCCTAAGAAATTTTTTGCTTATGCTAATTCAGGGAAAGCTCGTAATACTCATGTAGGCCCACTAGTGGATGAGAACGGGGACTTGATTCAAAATGAGGGAGATATTGCTGATATTCTAAACAATTTTTTTTCCAGTGTATTTAACAGAAACTGTATCTCAACAGTTGACATAAGCGAGACGCAAGCTAATACACAGCTTGAGGATTTTGTATTTTCTAGGGATGATGTGTTGTTTCATTTGAAAAAGATTAAATCAAATAAGGCTCCAGGACCTGATAATGTTTATCCAAAAATTTTAGTAGAATGTGCAGAGGAATTAGTGGATGTTGTCTTGACTATTTTCATATCTTCATATAACTCGGGGACTGTGCCAGTGGATTGGAAGCTGGCAAACATAACGCCGCTCTTCAAGAAAGGGTCTAAAACTAAGGCAGGAAATTATAGGCCTGTGAGTCTTACTTCCGTTCTTTGAAAAATTTTTGAAACTCTGATAAAAATCAAAATAGTGAATTTCCTGGAGGCAAATGGAGTTTTGACTGATTTTCAGTATGGTTTTAGAAAGGGTAGGTCATGTACAACTAATTTGTTGCATTTCTATGACAAGGTTACCATGGCATTAGATAATAAAAAGTGCGTAGATGTTGTTTACATTGACTTTCAGAAAGCGTTTGATAAAGTACCGCATGAAGCTCTTCTTAGCAAACTTGCTTATATTGGTATTGGTGGGAAAACTTTAATTTGGGTTAAAAATTGGCTGACTGGGAGGAAACAAAGAGTAGTAGTGAAGGGCAATTATTCTCAGTGGATTGATGTTTTGAGTGGGGTTCCACAAGGTTCAGTTCTAGGGCCAATATTATTTATTATTTTTATTAATGATATTACTCAGAGTATTTCTGGGAACATCAATATTTTTGCTGATGATGTCAAAATCATGGGAATTGTGGACACGGTGGAACAAGTCAATCAGTTTCAAGAGGATTTGAATCAAATTTCTAGGTGGGCAATTAAGTGGGGTATGTCTTTTAATATTGGGAAATGTCAAGTGCTTCATTTTGGTCATGGGAATAAACATGCAACCTATTATTTACAAGGTTCTGTCATTAGGGAAGCAGAAGCAGTTGTTGATCTAGGAGTATTGATTAGTCATGACTTCAAGTCCAGTCAGCAGTGTAGCATAGTAAGTAACAAAGCTAACAGGATGCTTAGGTTTATCAATAAGGCTATTTCGAACAGGTCTAGGGAAGTTGTATTGCCATTATACAGAAGTTTGGTAAGACCTCATTTGGAATATGCTGTTCAGATTTGGTCTCCGTACCTAAAAAAGGATATTACCTTATTGGAAAGGATTAAAAGGAGGGCTACAAGATTGGTAAGTGGTCTTTCAGAATTAGATTATGAGGTTAAGCTTAAAAGGCTCAATATGTATAGTCTTGAGCAAAGGAGAGTCAGAGGGGACATGATTCAGTTGTTTAAATTCATTAAAACGGGAAATGTTGATGGACTACAGCTATGTGCTGAAAGTAGAACCAGAGGTCATTGTTTTAAACTTTTCAAATCTCAGGCTAATCTTGAAATTAGGAAAAACTACTACTTCAATAGGGTTGTAGGCAGTTTTAATAGTTTACCGGAAGCGACTGTTAATTGCAGTGGGGTAAAAACTTTTAAGAAAGCTCTTGATGTTCATTGGGGACTGCTAAATTAACTAGGACCAGCCTAGCTGGGCCCTGAGCCTGTTGCTGGTCGTCACTTTTGTATTTGTATTTGTGTTACTTAAATGTGATTTCCTATCACTCTACGATTTTATTAATCATATATACATGGGTATGTATATATGTATGCATGCATGTATGTATTTCCTGAGTCCTTTTTTTTTTAATTCCATGCATTTTCATACATCCATCGTAATTCTTACAATTTAAGTAAAGTGCGAAGAAAAAAAATTTCTCGGTTAAAATAAATAAATATATATATAAATAAAAGTAAGAAAAAATAATAAAAGAAAAAAACTTTTTCTGGAGGCAGTAAGAAAAAGCTTTATTGCATAATATGTTCCAAAGTACTAAAGTTGTTTTAATGGAACATAATAAAGATTATATAAACCAATATTAAAACACTCAACATAGAATAACATTCTTCAGTTTAAAAGAAAGAAAATTTACTACATTATTAGTGTGAGCACAAATTTATACTCAACTTGTTATCCGTAAACAGAACTTATTACTCTGAATAAATTAATCAAGTGACACATTATTACTCAAATTTTCTAACAGCCGTGGTATTTCTAAAGATATTAAGCTATATTGTCGGTTTGTTTATAAAAAGCTTCTTTTAAAGACGAAGCTGCTTCACTTCTAACTTTTTTTGAGGGAACACAACTATGCTCTCGCTTTGCGCCGTAACACATTTACTCCATTTAAAAATAAAACAATATTTCAGCCTCAGTCATATGCAATGAATGTTATTTTTTTTCGCTTCTTTTACCCAGCTCATACTCAACCTGTGGCCCAATCCACATATAAACGTTTTTTATTTGTAATTTTGACATTTTTTGCTCCACCCCGTATGTGTACAAATAAATATACCTAAAAAAATCCTTTTACAATGGCGGTAAACATTGGTTTTCTCATAAACTACTCGATGCATTTGCCTTAAACGAACTAATTTGTGTATATTCTTAATATCTCTTTAAAAAAGCTACCTCTAGCCATAAGCAAACGTTTAACCATTTTGTATGCATCTAGCAGGTGTAATTTTACTAATTTTCGAAAGCCTCAAAATTTACTGCAAAACTTTTGCTTCAAAATTCGAGGAATTTTCTTATACGCATTTCTGTAATCCTTTCGAAGAATGCCATAAATGAAGGGATTAGTTGCTGAAGACACAAACATCAAAATCGATGTCAAGTAGCTAAACCATGGAGGTACCTCCAACCCTATTGACGATTTAAGCTGTTTAGAGAATCCATATGGGGAATGGCAACAATAATAAGTCACGATGATGACAACCATACTTTTAATAGTCTTCTTCATATTGGAATGGTTGGTTGATGTTTCACAGGCAGCTTCATCCTTTCGCCTGACGAATAACTTTTGAGTCTTTTGCTTCCGGGCTGATAAAATGATGAGTGAATTACAAAGGCCCATGACAGAAGCGGGAAAGTAGTGGCAAAAGACGCAACTGCACGTAGTGATGTAGTGTACGGCCTTGTGACTCCAGTCAAAAGCACACACCCCTTCAGCGTAGTCATAATGTGTCCAGTTGATGCCAACTGTTAAAAGTGCTAAGGTTATTCCGGAGGAAAAGAGGAAAACGCACTGGTGGATCATCGTCTGCTTATTCACTATACTTGGGTACTGAAGAGGCTTCGTTACAGCCAGTGCCCTGTCAATACTGATGAGGGCAAGATTAAACGATGAGGAACAGGCGAACCAGTAGGCCAGGGCTGCATGAAATCTGCAGAAAATACCGCCAAAGGGCCAGTAATCGATGCCAACAGCAATGGCAGACGGAAACATAACCAAAAGTCCAGTTAATACATCCGTTACCGACAAATAGACTAGTAAGATATTGCTTGTTTGGCTTCGGAGAACATCGTTCCAGTAAGAAGCGAAGACAACTGCTAGATTGCCGCCTATTGATGTCAAGGCCAGAAATACTGTGGCTGCTACGCCGACCATGTTCATAGAAAATTTACGTCGGTAAATCTCTTCCACAAACGTGGCGTTGGCTGTAGACTCATACGCTGTCGAGTTCATAGTTTCCATTTCCATCCTTCTGTAAAATAAAACTTGTGTCTTTACATTTTTAATAAATATATGCAGTTATTAAAATATACATACATACCAGTGTTGCATTGAACAGAAGAGTTTCGATTAAGTTGTGGCCAAATACGCGACTATTCGTCCACCGATTTATCAAAAGTTTTAATACGTTAAACAATTTGGGCTTAAAATGATAACTTATTATGAGTGATAGGTTCAATGCAGTAAAATACTCAACAGAAAAATATAGTAGCATCAAGGAAAGGGGATAAAAGTGAATAATCAGCTTTTATCTCAATCTAAAGATTATAGTACTTAAATAGGATATGCGATAAGTACTTATTTTGGATTATTTAAAATAACTTCTAACAAAACATTATTTAAGTTAATACTTTAGCTCTCAAAACTTAATGATTGAATGAAGACTTCTAATTTGAAAGCATAATTAATCACATTATTCCTTATTTGTAATCTAAAAAGGGAATGAAATAAATTAAAACACTTCAATCGGTTGAATCACAATAGTGTAATAAAAGGGGGAAATGGCATTCCGTGCTTTATATCATATAGTTAACGTTTATTTTATGAAATCCTCCAGGTGTGAAATCTTTATTCTATGAAAATTAAGTAATAAACAACGCTTTAAGCATAAAATTGCAAATAAAAAGTGCAAGTATGTATTTCTTTATAATGTAATTAGTAGAAAAAATGTCCATTGTCTGATTTAAAACTGAAATAGTGCGTAAACTTTTTTAAAAAGCATGATAAAAAATCCTTCTTTCCCCCTTTCTTTCTTTTGACCGAAATTTACATTTAAGGATTGGTTTTTTAAAAATGTATTTAGCATTATTTTAACTTTTAATTTAATAAAAAAACTAGAAATGCTTTATTAAATTTCAAATTTTTACTTTTACTTTCATTAAAATGATAAATATGATAACTTTCAACACAGATTTTGGGTGTTTCAGATTGTAAAAGAATATACTTAGGAAAAATAAACTGGCATTCAGCGTTCACATAATTCTCTCATAAACTCAAAAATATTTGACTTATTTAAGAGTCATTCCATTTCAAATCAGGCAGGCATGTCTAAAACTTGTCACATGACCCTCACAGATGTTTTTTAAAAAATTACAGTAGTTACAACTAAGGGACATATAAAATATCACAAAAGGATTCTGCAAAAAAAAAAAATTATTTTTCTAGTTACAGACTTTTAAAATTTGCAACAAAATTGGCCGTTTTCAGAAAATCAGCAAAACACTCACTTTTAAAATGGCATCTGTTTCAAAAGTTTTTAATCGATTCAAATACTTTTTTTTCTTATAAATAATGAAGGGATGGTATTTTATTTAGGCACTAATTTTAAGAATCTAGTTGACTTTATTGATAAAGAAAAAAAATTGTTTTTGAATTGAAAAAATTGCATTTTTGCTGAATTTATGATTTTTTTTCTTAAGAAAGAAATTTATTTTTGACAAAACAGAAGTGGCAATGTGAAGTGCTGTTATGGAAGTTTTGTGTACAATTTTATTGTAAGCCTGAGATTCATATCCCCTCAGAATTTAAAGTTTGAAATTTGAAAAATGTTCAAAAACTACGATTTTTGAAGTGTGATTACTCAAAAAAGCCATTTTTTAATAGAATAACATGCATTAAATCACAGTAGCTACACTTTGAGCAAGGGGCTATTTAAGTTCTAAGAAGGTTAAGTACAATTTATCTGTAGTAATTGTGTAACAATATAGTATATTTCTTAATAAATATTGATTAAATTTTATATTAAAGTGATTAAATAAGAACAAGTTTGAATTTCTGGCTTTTTTGAACAACGCGCAAAAGGCCATTTTTGAAAAATCATATAAAATATCTGGGGCAAAAATACACAATATAATTGATAGCAGCTCATTAAGCACTTCAAGGGCAAAAAATGAGCAAATTTTCAGATATTTAAAAAATGGCTTTTTTTGAGTAATCACACTTCAAAAATCGTAATCTTTGAACATTTTCAAATTTCAAACTTTAAATTCTGAGGGGATATGCATCTCAGGCTTACAATAAAATTTGATAAAAAACTTCCATAACAGCACTTTAGATTGCCACCTCTGTTTTGTCAAAAATAAATTTCTTTCATAAGAAAAAAAATCATAAATTAGGTAGAAATGCGATTTTTTTCACTTCAAGAACACTTTTTTTTCTTTATCAGTGAAGCCAACTAGATGTTTAAAATTAGTATCTAAATAAAATAACCCTTCTTTATTTATAGAAAAAAGTTATTTGAATCGGTTAAAAACTTTTGAAACAGAGGCCATTTTAAAAGCGAGTGTTTTGCTGATTTTCTGAAAACAAATTCGAAGCAATTTTTCACGCCCTAATATAAACTTTAAAATCTTAAAATATTTCAAGTTACGTTTTTGATTTAATTTTTTTTTTAATTTTTAAAATGGTTGTATATCTAGTAGAAAATGATTACGAAACCTAAACTGCTTAAACCTAACAGTAATTGATTTCATAACAAAATCAAAACTATAAACATTCAAACTCTGCTTGGCTATAACAATTACATGAACTGCTTTAAAAAATTGTATGGTAATTCTATTTTTTTTTTTTTTTTTTTGAAAGAGAGAGAGAGAGAAAACATAAGGAGCCGGATAAATGTCCACAACATATTAATTTAACTTTCTAGTGAGATGTAAAAATGTTCAATTGTATTCTTCCTTTCAATCTTTAAACGTAAATATAAATTCAAAATGTTTTGTTATACGTTTTCTTGCTTTTCTAAACAAAACTTATTTATGCAGCAAAAACTCATGCTGAGGGTTTATGTAATATTTTTTAGAAAAAGAAATTCAAGCCTTCGTGATTCAGCACGACTTTGATCCAAATTCCTAACCATCTCGAAAATCATGCTTTCAGTTTACTATCTTTCTATATCAGTTTTTAGCACAGAACACAGCCAAGTTAGGAGACTTTTTTTAATAAAACCAATATTTAAATGTATTCACTAATCCATTATAATTTCACATAATTATCAAACTTCATTATTACTCTAAGAACTGCGTGAAACTTTAAGAGACGTTTCTCGTTTTCCACATTTCGTTCAAAACATAAAAAGTTAATTTACGCTAATAATTTAATATCAGTAAAAATAAGAAATTCCCATTACTTGACTCAATTTGTAATGCATTTTCTGGAATCCAAAGTCACTCCCATAAAATCTTATTTAAAAAATGTATATAGGATAGTTTAATTTTAAAAGGAAATCAAAACTTCAAAGGGTTACACTGCTCTAACTTTTTTTAAAACACATCATAATAGATTGTTAAATCTTTGAATGTTTTTGCTTCTTTCTAATTTTGTTTCCTTCCATCTTTAAATTATATGCAGAAAGAAAGTCAAAAAATTTTAAATTAACCTTTTCATCCTTCCTTTTCAATTTTTTATCACAAATTATTACAAACGCTCCTCCGTCTTCCAAAAGGGCTTCTTTAATTTAAAAATTATGAAATCACAAGCAGTCGGGCACGGTAAACATCCAAAACCGAACCTTTTTTGATAATTTGAAGAAGTGTTAGAACATATACTCTAATCCACAATGTGACTTTATACTATATGTCCCAAGAAAAAAGAAAGCTTCCATACCGCTGTCAGTTTGAAAATTTAACAAATTTTAGAAGCGCGGTTATGACATTACTTATTTTTTCAAATGATTATGTGAGACAGCATTTAAAATATTTTTCATTGAATTCAAATTACACTGTAAAAAATTCTAGTTCAACTTTTCACCCAAAAAAATGAAACAAAGAATATACATTTAGCTGCACTCAACATTTGGTACTAAAACTGAACCACTGTAACGATTCTTAGTTTCACATTTATGGTGAAGCTAGGTGTAACTACACCATCATAACGTTTCAATTTAGTACCAAATGTTGGTTGCAGCTAAATGTCACCATTTTTTCCATTTTTTTTTTTTTTTTTTTTTTTTTTTTTTTGGTGAATGGTTCAACTAGAAATTTTCACAGTGTAGCGCATAAGAAATTAAGAATTACGACAGTAAAGGACATTTTTTTAGTGAAAATTAAAACTGTATATCGTTTAATCCTGTTCATTGAGCCAATTAAACTGAGTGACACAACTTGCAATTTTATTTTCAAGTATAATTATCTTCTTTTATCGTGCAAAAATACTGCATTTTTACGAATATTATCCTAACTTGGTTTTTAGACCATCTTCAATCAAAACTTAAAACAACAAACTTTCGTCGAGTTAAATTCATTGAAACCAAATAAACTGAATGGTTTGTTTTTCGCTGCATTTTCATGCATTTTATAAAACTTTTTGCAAGTATATGTTTACTAATTCACTTCTGGTGTTTTCTAATGCGAAAAATAAACGAACTTTAAGTTATTAATGATCACAAATTTTGTTTAAAAGCAAAAAATACTTTAAAGCAATGTTAAAACTATTTTTCAATCGCAATTACCATTAACAAATTCTCGGAAAAAAAGACTCTTACCACTTTACTCAGTTTTATCGCAATATTCAGGGAAATGGAACTAAAAAGCGTCTTTAATGTTTAATACTTTCAGCTTCTCATAGATCAAGTTATTCCAGTGAAAAGAAATAACTCCACTCCCCCAAAGATCGAACGGAATAATCACGAAAACTAGAGCTAAGACATCTTTATATTTTCTAACGTATCGTTCATTAGGTATGCAGGTGGTTTTGAACGATATCTTTCGGAAATGAAAGTAATTCTTGAGGCAGATGTGCGGCTATTCTTCTTTGCAAGATATCTCCTTCATTAAGAATTCATGTGTTCTTGTTCTTCTTATTCAAATAATTCTTAAATCTTAGGTTCGATATTAGGAGATTTAATAGGGAATATATAAAAGAATGAAAATGTTCTTTTAGAGAGCAGTAATCATTAGCATTGATTCGCTTGGAATTTTCTTTCCAGAAGCATTTATTGATTTGTCAGAAATATTTCCACTTATATCATTAAATATGTATGTCAAATATCAAACAATACGGTTATTGTGTTTCCAGGGCTGGATAATAAGCGGCAGGGGATGACATTTTTGGATCCAAATAACTGCCTCTTGTTAATGAAAAAGTGCAAAAACTGCTTTCATAATATCCCATAAATAAATATACAATCTATCATTCAAATTATTAAGCAGGAACTGCATAAATAAATACTACTCTTCTTGAAAAATGCTTTTAATAACGGTATTTCCAGTGTGATGGTGAAACATATATGACATTTTTTGAGTTTTTAATGCAAATGTCCCCGGATTAACGTAAAAAGTTAGTAATTAACGTTTGATTATATAACAAGTACACATTTGTAAATTATCAATGCAATACTAGACTTGCAAATCCTAAAAATCTCATTTTTTTTCGTTAAATACTTAATTAATGCGAATTGAAATACAATACGTGTATTAATGATGATCTTATTACTTGTAAATAAATGCCAATTTTTAGGAATATGTTAGAAATAAAATTGGTATTAAAAGTTAGTTTAGCTATTATCTTATTATTGATTTGTTTATTCTACCTTGGAAAGGCAAAAATTGTATGTTTTACAAGTAGCTACTCAATAGTTATGCATTTTTAGTAATGAAATTTTATGAAATTGCGCATTCCTCAAATTGAAAAATTGGTGCATTAATTTTTAATTGTATCTTAAGTCCAGAAATTATTAATATTTTTGAAATACTTAAGCATATAACTCGTTAATCACGATTAACTTTTAACGTAATAACGTAATTACTAGGCCAAAAATCCAAAATTTAAAAATAAACACTAATTAATGTCTTTTTCACACAAATATAACGTGTAATGATAATTCCTGCACAGTTGTGTATTAATTCTTTTTTCAAAGCAATTTATACATTTCTTAAAAATAGAATATACTTTCATTAATCGCAAACTATTCAGTATTGGATAAACATTCACCGTAATGCTCTTTCAAATACTCCCAAACTTCATTTTTTTACTAAACAGTGAAAAGTATTGATGAAATACTAGGAACGAATGGTTCCGATGATTTAAATAACTTCTTTTCTTTTTTAAATATAAATATATTAAAATACTTTTCATTAATCCTTCTCTGCTGTTTACTGGAATAGGTAACGCAACATGTAACGCATCTTTATTGGAAATAGATGCGTAGTAAAACGTTATGAGTAATGAACCTTTAAAATAATTCAAAGTAACAATGCCAGGAATGAAAAAATCTGCTGTTTAATTTATTGGTTTCAAACCTTAAAAAAATCAAGTGAAGGTACAAAAATGTATGAAATAGTAATCATCCTAAACTTTTAAAATCTTGCTTGATAGAAGTAGAAGCAAAAGCATTTAATTCCACCTTTCGAATGTTGTCCAAATACTGAATGCCTTTTACCTACATAAATTACTTCCTTTCTTTTTTAAATATTACGGCAACAATTTGTGCTTTCTTTTATTTGGAAGGATAAAGCTAAACAAGAATCGCAACTTTTGTAGAAACACAAAATCTGCTATTTGAATTTACACAAGCTAAACTTGTTAGATACAAGTTGTTTAATTAAATAACTCAATGCATAAATTACTGTAATATAGACCCTTTGGAAGAACAAAGCGATTACTTTTTTACATTTTTTTAAAGTGTTTCCAATGCTCTAATGCAATTAAACCGTTGTGAAACGGTTTTACACGATTTTCCAAAAATATTTCATTTTGGATTTAGCGTGTTTCTATTCATTTGAAACTGCTAATTAAAATTAAGATTAAAATTTGAACCATAATATTTTTTAAATAATAGCACAATTGCATCATTTGCACTCTTTAAAGTTTTATCACAATATGTCATGATAGTTTGATGATAGTGTTCGTTGTCAGATTTGTCAGGATCGTTAAAATTTATATACTCTATAATCCAGTTTCCAACCACGTTTAAAAAATCAATTAATTTTTTTTTCTTTTTTACTATTTCCATTGCCGGCTTCCGCGCTATTCAACTGAAAGATCCTGATGTGCACAACTGCCATAGTAAACGGCTAAAGCTTAGTGACCTTATTCTACGTTTTGTACTGAACATAGAATAGTATAAGAATTGTGAGTTCTTCTTAGTCTTGTAGTTTTTTCCTTCTGATTCCTTTTCAGCACTAAAAAAGTAAACACGTTCACAATTTAATAAGTATATCATATAGATATAGAATCATGGGCAGAAATTCTGTAACAAAGATTTCTTCACTGATACAATCGGTGCGAATCGCGCATATGATAATTGTCCAAAAAAATAGTTTACAACCCTAAAAGTTTGGCGGAGTTTTGAAAATCAATTAAAATGCTGGAAGAGGAGCAAAAGTAGGAATTGGTGCTGGTGTTCCTTGAGGCGGCTTCTTCTTTCTCCTCCTTCTAATTCCTCCTCGGGTTGCATCCTGGAAAACATCCTTGAAGAACTTCTCGAAAGTGTGTCCTAACGCTGTTAAGCCGACGAAAACCACAAATGGTGGTGAAAAAAGTCCTGTCAGAGCTGCATTGATAGCCGACTGCTGACGAGAAGAAGATGGTAACAGGGCCCGATTGGTGTCCATGCGCCTATTAGTTGCTTGGTGACTAAGTTGCTTAGCAGGTAAGACCACAGATTCATGACTATGACTTGATTTCAGAAGAGCTGCACTGACAATAAATAGAGTAAAAAACAAGAAGAGTTTTAATCCAAGCATCGCAAAAGAAACTGAAAAAAAAAAACAAAGGCATTCTTAAAATCAATAAAATGGAAAACATATGTCTGATATAATAGAAAGTGTACGTAATATATCAGTTTCACGCCAATAAAAAGCCGACACTAAACCATCACAATAAGCCAAACTTAAAGCTGTAGAACAGCGTTACCCAACCCGAAATTCTAAGATTCCACGAAATATTGTTAAGAGTTCTGCCAGGAAAAAAGAGTTTTTGTACTAGTTCTCTCTGAAGTAAAATCTAAAACTATTTGTAACTTTAATTGGATTACAAATATGATGTCAATTTTTCCATACCATATACTGCTATTTATGTTAATTGTTAAGACATATAGGCAGATATTTATGCACTTTTATTTTCAGAAATCTAATCTTGCAGACAAGACAAAATTCCGATATTTTCCTGAATTATGTCATTACAGCTTGGAGCGGAGAGTGGAGTAGGAGCTCGCAGCAGCGGGATTTTGTAATGGAACAGTTGTTGTAATGGAACAATCCGTTACAACGAAGCATTTTCCCGGTCTCTTGGAGTAGTAACGGGATTTTACTGTATTTCGCTACCGCTTGAGGAGATGTACACCATTGCTGAATGCATAAATTTCTTCCTCTTGGTAAAAATAAGATATCACAACAAAACTACATCATTTTCTAAGGAGTCACCTAAAGCTTACGCATTATATCAAATAATAGTGTTTTTGGAGCATTTAAGCTCCATGTAATAGTGATAAATACTCGAAGAAGTATCTCTCAAACACTTATTGCTCTTAATGCATTATCAAATTGTACTCAAATTTGGTATTTAGGCTAATTCAATTTGGTTGCCACTTTTGTTGTCATTTCTGTTGAATTCAAGCCAAATTCAATTCTGTCGTCAAAAATAGGGCATTCTAATCAGGTTTTTGAAGTTAGTGCTCACAAATCGCATACATCATCATATTAGCATACAGTTTACTGATTCCTAATGAACTGTATGCAAATTTCAGCAAAGTTCAATAGGAATCGAGTGCTGTGTCTTTTCAAAACACTATTTATTTAGGAGAACTAATTGTCTTTATTTCTAAACGTTGATAATAACTAAATGTAAAATAGATAAATTCTTAGCACGATGGCTAACTGGTTGTAAAAGTTGGTTTCAAAATCTCAGTCTATTAGGAGTCTAATTGACTCTTTCTGAGTAAAAGATGAAGCACTAAGTTTCAATGACTTCTTATTTGAAACTAATCGTCTTCAATTATGAAGGTTTGCAGGGAATAGAGAAAAAGATATCTATTTTTTTATTAAATTAAGTGCACTAATTTGATTATTATTGTTCAACAGGACATTAGATTGGTTGACAACATTTTCATTAACAGAATGCAACTGAGTCAAGAAACAAACTTTAAGTTTTTGGCAAAATTTGAAAAATAAAAAAAAATTTAAATGTCACTTTAACGAGTAGCAAAAGAATGAAGTAGCTTATACCAGTACGTTCTGTCCATAAACAATTGAAATTGGGAAAGGATCTCTAAACGATTTTACGACCCCTATATTTTGAACAATATTAGACGAATACGCTCAAAATGCGAATGCGATACATTTAGCAATATTTGAAAATCTTTCTGAAAGGAAAAATGTTCTGTAGTTTGAGAATGGTAGAAATGTATGGTAAAACTGCAAAAACTAATTATTATCAGTTTCTTAACCAATGTAGTAATGAAATATTTCCTTTTTTTTTTTTTTAAATCTCCGATAACTTTCAAAATTGAGGGAACAGCTTCACCTCAATGCAGCACAGTAATTTAGGGCAAGTATTTGCTTACCAGAGTTCATCAAGTGCTCAAATAACTTAGTATTTATGCAATATTCCTAAACCAACATTTATCCCATGCTGGATAAATTCTTCTAACATTGCCCCCAAATTTATAGGTGTGAATAACTTTGAACCAAGAGAAAATACTGCTTACGGAATTAAGTTGATTGATATACTATCTCTCATTTTTATTTTGACCTGCTTTCCTCAAATCCTATGACCTGTAGAGTGTGGATGGTACTACGCTTCAAAGCATTTTCCATTACGATGATCAGTCTATTTGTATCTAAAAATCTAAGATGTGCAACTAGGCAATTTCCCTTTGGTTCCCAAATTTTTTTCACATCGTGACCCAATTTTTTAAAACTTGAGCTAACCGCAACCGCGTATGCGAGTACCACTGGCGTAGATAAGGGGTGTTAGGGGGATAAACCCCCTTCCCTGAAATGGTAAAGAAAATTAGAATTTGACAAATTTTTCTTGGGAAACAACGAAATTAGCTGACGAAACAGTCAAAATTACTCATCTAGCATGCGCTCTAGAAACACAAGTCTGGTCATCGATTAATGTCTTCCTTTAAATCAGCGGTTCCTAAACTGCGGTACGCGTACCACTAGTGGTACGCGAAGCCGCTCCAGGTGGTGCGCGTACAGGTCAAAAAGTGAAGAGAAAAACTGGACTGGGAAGCATTGCGTTGCTTTTTGTTCTGATGGTGCTCAGGCAATTACAGGGAAACGCTGATGAGTTTTTCCCAAAATGAAATATATTTTATATATTTCATATCATTTATTTTATGCACAGCTTTATTTTAATGAACGCTCTTCTCTGCCTTAATAACTATAAAAAAATCGTATAATGTATATAACTTTGTCGCCACTCGCCATAGTATTTTATTTTATAATGTATTACTATTCTATTGCATATAATAAAGCTACGGTCGCAGTGGTACGCAAATGGTTTGCAAGAAAAATAGTGGCACGTGAAAAAGCAAGTTTGAGAACTGCTGCTTTAAATTATTGGAGTAAAAATTTCGGAAAGGGACAGCATTCAGTTTAAAATAGGTACTGACTCTGAAATTTCAAATACAATGCCCTATATTGAGTTCAGCTTGCTCAAATTAGTCTGTATACCAAATTTGATTGCATTCCGTTCATTAGAACAGATTAATGAAAAACCTTTTAGGGGCCGTTACTACACTACATATTAAACTAATGTTTTCGGCCATGAAAATCTAAATGTTGTAATCTAATTGTTAAAATGAGCGTGATTTGGCTTTTACAATCTAATGAATTAACAAATTATTTTATAAGTTCCTCACTCGAACTAAGATTGCAAAAATTAACGACATATTTTGAGAAGCATCCCCCCCCCCCCCTACCCTTCAAAAAAAAGTTGCCAAGATTTATTTCTTCTACCTTATATTGTCTCTTCGCTAGTACAAAAGCCTAATTAATCGAAAGGAAGAGAAAGAAAACAAAATTTTAAGCTTTGACAGCTAGCTTTTCTATAAAATGTTCTATTAGTATTAAAAAAAAATTATCTATCTCAGTTTTCCATATCTTAAAATAACAATGCATTTACTTTCAATATCTCTTAATGTTATCGAAAATAAAACGATGATTTATGCAGATACATTTTCACTTACCTTTATCACAGCTACGATATGTGCCTTTCGTTTACAATCATTCAACAGTCTGGCCTTGACAGAGCTAATGACGGAAGATACGGAGGCCGACTGACCTGAAAGAAAAGTTAGCGACCTTTCTTGCCCGCGGGATGTAGTGTGAGTGAAATCTGGGGTAATGAACATCCTTTTCAAATCTTATACTACTGACCTTCAGACGATGCCGTTGGATTATTATTTTCGCTCTTGATCGTGAACAATTAATAAAGTTGGGAAGCCAGAAAATTTAGGGCAGAAACGTAAGGGAAGTCGGCACCATGAGACCACTTTTTTTCTCTATCGTGTTTTTATTTACAATTTTTGTCTCAGGTCATGTTATATCACTTCAAATTTAATGTTAAAAAAATGGATTTTTTAAATATAATTTGAAAATTTTAATTTTTAAAACGAAATTTAGCAAAAAAAAATTTTTTTAAAATGCATCTTCTTTTTCAAACATTGGCGTAAAGTATCAAAATTATTTTATTGATTCATTACTCATGAAGCAAAAATTTCAAGCTTTGAATTTTTATAAGTCAAATACTTTTTGAGAAAAAAAATAAAATCAAGTAACGCAGAAAAACCAATGAAACATTAAAAAAACCTACAAAAAGAATTTTTTTTTTAAGTGCTTGAATTATCATAAAAGTAAAGCATAAATTTGTTATGTATAGTTTCAGGAACATGTGGGGAAAAAATCCACTTTATAGATAAATTTAAAAAAGCCTTTGCATTTCAATTGAGATGAAATGCGCAAAAAACAAAGCGAGAGAAAACAGCATCTTAAGTTTTCGGCTTGCAATATCTTTATCAAAATTTCAAGTAAAGAACTTTTTCTTTCAGTTACAGTCACGATGGAATTGCTTCTTCTCGCTTATTTCATTTTAAAAAATAAATATGTGGTTTATATTTAGCACAGTTTCGGTTTCGGAATGAAAAGGTGGCAAATCACACCGTAATAAAATCAATGATAAATCAATAAATATTGCTTCAATTTTTTTGAAACTTTCAGGCAACATTTTTAAAGATTTATTTTACTACTTAAGCCAATAAGAAAATTTTCGGTTTTTTCGACATTTTTGGGGGCTGACTCCCCTTAATAATCCTTTAACGTACCTCAAAAATAAGAGGGGAAAAAATGTTGAAAGAAATTTACTATTTATTTATACCTCATCAATCACCACCGTACCTACCCTGACGAGGGTTCAACCGGATGTGGTGATCCGAGAGGAAAGAACAGATAGAACAAAACAGCACAACAGATTTTAATATACAAAGAAGGAAATACACCCATGGCAAAGGTGGGACTCGAACCCACGCCTCTTTCTCTCCGCGCAGGGAGGCACCGGAGCCAGTCGATTTGACCGCTCAGCCACTGAGGCCCAAGAAATTTACTAAGGATTTAATCTAATAATGATTTCATAAATACTATATTTGCATATTTACGAGTAGTAAATGCTTTTTTTTTTTTTTTTTTTTGCAACGAAGATAAAGAAGAGAGAACAATGTTGTAACTCATAACTTTATAATTAGTTGAAGGTACGTGTTCTGGGGCTTAAAAAATCCAATGAAAAAAAGGTTTGAGCTTCGCAACACAAGCAGCAGTCATACTTTCACGAAAATCGAAACCAACGGCGGATCTAGGGGGGGGGGGGCGATGGGGCGATCGCCCCCCCCCCCCTCCCCCTTGGGATGATTCAAGTGGATACTACAACGACACTCCTAAGTGAGTTTTTACTCTTTGTGCCCCGGGACCAGCCATTTTTTTATGTTCTTGGAATCCCAGCCTAATAGCCCTTCAAGTTCTATGCTTTCCCCCTGTCCCTTTGTCCTTTAGTATTGCTGAGTTGCTAATCCTCGGAGTAATGGGAAAGAGATTCCTTGCTCTTTTCTTCTACCCATCAAACTGGTGACAGCTAGCCAACCCTTAGCACGTGGTGTAAATTCCTGCAGCATTTACGCTAAAACCTGGAGTCTGAAACATTTCATTGAAACAGATGTTTATATAAATTGCACATACTCGTTGATGGTTTTTTTTAGTACATATTTAGTATTACATTTTGAAAATTTTAGAAAATATATTACTAATAATTGCTATTATTTTGTAATTTAGACATATCAATTCAAATTTAGAAAATGTATTTACAAGCCTACATTTTTCTTGAGAAAGCTTGAAGGAAATCCTAACTCGGTTAAAATCCCATACAGCCAAACTCGTTCAATTTATATCCATATGACGTATTCTGAACCTAGTTGGCTCGTCCATGGATGTGCAGTTTATGTGCAGCGGCTGTACATAGAACGTATTTTCGACCTCTTTTGTTACACCAGCGACCACCCATAGGACGTGCATTTGACGTAGAATGGAGATCGATCGGACGTGCACTGAGAGCGTAAAACAGACGTCGAATATTTCATTGAATAGGACCTCATTATATATTTACTTGTATTATTATTCTTGAGCACAAAACTACGAAATAAATTAATTTTTCTACCCTTTCGAACAACAAAATATTTGTTGCTGCTATTCAATTTTAAATAGAATTAATGTTGAAGCAAAAATAATACTATACCTATGTTAGAATCCATATTCCTCATCGATTGTTATTAAACTAATGTTTTTATGAATTCCAATCCATTCTTACCAATTTTTCTACCAACAAGATCATTCACAGGGGAGAATTTTAATAGCAAACTCTGACTCTGAGCAAATGATCCAATTAGTGATGTAAAAGTAAGAAGGAAATTTGTCCATTTATAAATGCTCTGTCTTCTGAAAATTAGCAAGAAAATAAAAGTACAGTACAAAACCATTGTATATTTAACAATCTTAAGTATGATTTTGAAGGCTTTACATAGCTATTTAAAAAATAAGACATTTTCAGTAGTAAATGGAACACATATTAAAATTAAATAGAAAAGGATACTTTTCTCCAAATTGAATGTTCTTTTAAAATATGTATTAGAGCATTACACTTTGCCGCGGGGGGGGGATGCATATTAAACTAATTGTGGAT
The DNA here is from genome assembly GCA_038502835.1 of Octonoba sinensis. Classification (NCBI taxonomy): domain Eukaryota; kingdom Metazoa; phylum Arthropoda; class Arachnida; order Araneae; family Uloboridae; genus Octonoba; species Octonoba sinensis. The sequence goes on from CM076599.1 coordinate 128,093,185, forward strand.
ATGTGGAAAATGAATAAAAAGTTGAAATTGTTGTAAATGAATAAAAAGTTGATTTATTGCTATAAGTATTTAAACTAATAATCAACGTATAATTTTAAAAAATAGATCAGTAAGATGTTCAGCAATAAAAAGTTGATTTATTTCTGTATTTAAACTAATGATCAACATATGATTTTAAAAAATTGTAATATTAGTAATCCTACCAATGAGAAAAATTTAACTTAAAAATAAACTATTTTTTTAAAGAAGTGATAATTATTAAAAATTGCAATTACTTCGTTTTTTAAATAGAAATAAAAGAACTATATGACATATGAATTATTAAAAACAGCATATTATATACTATACTTGACTGAACAATATCACATATAAGTTATTAAAAACAGCATATTATACTATACTTGACTTGCGTTCGAGAAAAATTTATAAACATTACGACTAAAATGCACCGATTAATGATGAAATAACTTACTGTGCAACTAAAAGATTCAAACATTTTATTCATCTTCATTAATTTCTTCGGTAACTTAGGATCTTAGGATAAATGATCGATGATTTTCACAGCAAGCACCATGTTTCCAATTTTCAAGTAATATTAGCACGTGCGTAGTACACAGCAGCTGCCACGGTATTTTCTTCTCAGCGTGAAAATATCCCATTGTATATTAACAAAATAGAAAAGTGAAGCACATAAGTCTTAAAAAAAGCTAATTTACTTACATTTTACACAAATAAAACTAATGCTGAACCCAAATCGTACGTTGTCATCTACATATCAAGCGACGCACAAAATGGCGTACGATCCGATCCGATTTTTTGATTCTTGATGCTTTGCATGAAAGTGTGGCGCTACTATCGCTTTTGTCCCTGAATAGAGCTTAAAAGTACGTCAAAAACATGTCAAAAAGGGACAAAATCTGGCTCATCCCTTTTACGTGCTGAAAAGACGTAATGTTGACATCCATCATGGTTTATTCCAGTTGATGCTCTGATTCGACCTCATATTGACGTCTTTCTTGGCTGCAAGACGTCATATGGATGAAATGGCTGTACTCTGGATGGTAATTGGAGGACAGTGGTTGTATGGGAACTTGGCTAAGAAGCAGAATGAGTGATGATAGACTCACTGAATTAGCGTTATTGCATATCCATAAAGATATTACATTGGACGTTGAAAAAGTTATAGACAGATTTGCGAAAGCAAAAAAACGTCAGCTTGTGTTCCTTTTATAAGGGCTTTGAATAAACGTATATGCATTGAAAAAATGTGCTAGTAAAATTTTAAATATCACTACACTAGCATTTTTTTTCGTTGTTTCTGCTGTTTGAAAAAAAAGGGGGGGGGCGGAGGGACTGTTGAAAAGGAATGAAGAATCTCCACCATCCATCCTTACATTGAACCCCGAGATTTGCAAAATCCCCCCCCCCCCTTGAAGATTTTCTAGATCCGCCCTTGATCGAAGCAGGGGCAAAATTTCCTGCACACGTCTCTAGTTCTAGATAATTTAATTAACACTCCCTCTTGTCAAGCGCTTTCTCATTGGCAATAATTTATTCCTAGATTTAAAATTACTTTCATCCAGAAGACCATGATTTCTTGACGCGGTATGACACTATAGGAAATTGATAGATCCTAGCAGTTAGTGCGAGTCATTCCATTTTAGTATAGGGCAATAAACTAGAAAGGAATGGTTCGCCGGTGTCATTATTTACCTCATGCTTCAAGAATGTTAAACTGCTGGGACTATTTTGTGAACAAATTATGAAGAGTCATTGATTAAGCAATTTGAGTTAAATTAATCGAAGAAGAAATAAAAGTATTATAGAATATTTAATTAAAAGATCAAAGTATAGCCTCATAGCAATTTTGATCTTGTCGAAAGTAACTTTAAGAGTAAAAAAAATCCTGTATTGTATAGTAGCTGATATTTTTATAAACATGTTAAAGCACTGGCAGCCTTTGGAGAACAGTTGGTACGCTCCTCTAAATTAGCTAGAAGTACCCGAACCGCGATGACGAGACATTATTCGAAAACGATTTAGAGCTACATAAAAAATGAAGGAAGTAAAAGAAAAAAAAATAGCTCTAAGAATAAAAAGTGGGGGAAAAAAATACTAAAAATCTTTAGTCTCAAAATCAGACATATTTGGAAAAAAAATAAGAAACTAAATAACTGCCAAAAAGAGAGAAAAAAACTCCAAATAAGACTACGAGACACAAGCGATACAAAAGTTAAAAAAAATTTTTTTTTACTATTTTCTTGCTTTAAATAAGGGAAAAGTTTAAATTTTCAAACTTTTTCAGAAGTACGTATAACTGAATTAGAATCTTAAATGCAGAAATATTAGTTTTAATTTTTAAAATGTTTTACCAATAATGTCACTTTTCTTTAAAATATCAAAAAAAGAAAAATGCATATACTATATACATCACTTTAGTAAAATTATTTACTTATTCTAAAGCTTCATCATTTTTTTAATAATCATTAAAAGTTGTATGAGGAGAAAAAACGCATAAGAATCAGCTAAAGAGTAATAAAAATACTAAACGAAAAAAAACTAGATTAAGTTTATGAATTCTATATGCAAGATACAGTCAGCTATCTTTGGGAGAGAGCCTAATGTCAAATTTTATGACGTAAATCTGTAAATTCGATTGTTTGGAGATCACACACAAACAGACACTAACTTCTATAAAATAAATAGAATTTATAATAAGCTGCATTCTAAAAACAAAACTTTCATTCCAAAAAATGGAAAAAGTCGGTTTTTCTATCACTTTTCAAGAAGAAAATTAAAATTTGTTCCCTTGCTCAACTGTGCAGATTATTCAGCCTGTAATTGCAGGGCCGCGGGGGAAAACGATCATGGTCACAAGCCTCCATTACGTTCTTAAAGTTTCACCTTCTTTATTCTCATCATTTTCAGAAACATCATCAATGCTGCATATTTCCTGCCTATAAATAATATTGCATATGCATTTTGTCTATAATAAACCTGTATGCACTAAAAACTCAATTTGGCCGAAAATGGACTTTTATCGTTTTATCCCGTGGCCCTTATTGTTTTCGTTCCGTAACACAAAAACAAAAAAAAAAAAAACAGAAATTTGAAGATTTTTGCCTTTTTGTTGCTATTTTTCTTTTTCCTAGACAAATATGTACTTCCGAAATTTCATTAGTTGCAATATTTTTTTTTTTTCTTTTTCTCTGTCGGAGCATTTCATGAACTCTTAACTCATACAGTAGGATTACTGATTGTAACTTTTAAATTGTATAATAGGTCGACATCATGAAATGACTACTTGAAAATTGAAATTGACTGCAGTAGTCTGACAACTTTGTTTTGTGAACTTAAAAGTGATTTTGGCCTTAATGCCAGTGACGTTCGATTAGAGTGTCACAAATTTGACTTTTTTTCTGTCCTTTAGATGAATCTATGTGATTCTATAAAAACAAAAAGTGCTTGATTCAAATATCAAAACCAAAATGGTCCATCACGTACCATTTTTGTTGGAGGCCCACTTCTCATATTTATACAAACTGGTTTTACAAGAAAAAACAGTGGCATTGAAAACAAGAATTCTAAAATGATTTTTTTGGCTGTTTCTTCTTGTAGGCAGTTGTTGCTGTGCCCTGATAATAGAGATAATTGTAGATCAATATTCAGTTCGCACACTTCCATTCCATCAACCGCTGAAACGCTTTTCAAACATGGAGATGTCCTGAAGAAATATTTCCCCGTGCTCATCACTATCGTTTGAGGAAAGGAGTCCATATGGGAGTACAAAAAGTGCAGTTTTAATGACATATGGCAACCTATAATACAAAAGCATTTTATCATGTCATAAAAAGATCTTCGTAGTTTTCAGCTTTCTCTCATTTCCAAGGAAACATGAACACACTTCTGACAGTTTGTTTTCAAACTCTGCAAAATAAAAGACTTCCTTAAGTTGTAGGCCAATATAAACCCTTTCTTTTACTTTTGCCTCATTCAAATTTTTGAATTTATTCCTGAGGTGCAAGAAAACCATTCCTTCTTTGTCCAGAGCTTTTACAAATATTTTCATTAAACCGAGTTCAATGTGCAATGGTGGAAGAAAGACATATTGTAGATTTACAAGTGGTTCATTGGATATGGTGCCAGGAATGAAGTGTTTCTACAAAGCCACTGTATATGGCAGTAAAATTAGGTGTATCTCTGTTGCATACCTGTTAATATTCTAATGACTTTCAAATCTCTACAAATGTGCCAATTGAGTGTAGTGTACAAAATTAACTTCAGTATAGCACTTATAGCTTTTCACATCACAGTAGCATATGATTTGTTCTTTCTCTGCAAAATAGTCTACAAAACACAATTGCCGTCCTTTATACAACTCGAAACTTCAGGAAAGTAGATAAAGCATTTGTTGCCAAAAATGTTCCTAAAGTAGCCAAGTTCGTTAAAAAGGTCGCCAAAATGGCAACAATATCACTGTCTATGAGAAAGATATAATTTATAATGAATTAATTCAGTAAATTACGAAAGTATACGAATTTATCGAGAAAATACGTAAAAAGCAAAAATGTGGATTGTTGAAAAAATGGTAGGTAGTAAGCAAAAAAATAATTGCAGATTCGTAATTTTCAGCCAAAAATACATAAGAATCACACATTTTCATCTAAAGGACATTTTTCGTGTTGCAGTGTTATTAAATAAAAAAAGGATCATACAAGCACAAGATCACAAAAAAACAAGAAGTTCCGTCTAGAACTATACGAGCCTACTTTCCCGTATACACCGAATTCAAATTTATAATCTAGCTATCTCTCTCTCTCTGTCTTTCTCGTTTAGTTTTAGTTCTTAATTGCTTCAAATATACCTTTTTCAACGGTTAATAGATATTCATTCAATCATTCATTTATTAAGTCATTCATATATATAGTCGCTCATTTATTCATTCATTCTTTTGCTTATTCATTTAATCATTCATTGATTCAAAAATATTCTTGAAAATCCCAAACAAAAAATTTCATAGGAAAATAGGCTCCTTAGTTCTGGATGTACTTTCTATTTGTACATGTTCTACGTCATAAGAGCTTTCCGATAAAGTTTGTTCCAAGCAAATCGGTCCGTTAGATCAGGAATTATATAGGATTGAAATTTCCCCGTAGGCGGTATGTTAATTTTTTTTGAACTGTTCAAAAATGAACAAAAATTGTTCAAATCAATATTTCACGCCAAGAACTTCTTCCAGTGAGCTTGTTCATGAGAACTTGGATCTTGTACCCAAAGTTTACATAATTTGCTTCATTTTCACCCATAGGCGATAATGTTAAAATTTTTTGAACTGTTCAAAATTGAACAAAAAATTCTTCAAATCAAAAAGTAAAATATGGAAATGAGATGTCCTCGCCGAGATCTTTCGAATGCAAAAAGAATTTTTCGAATCGGACAATTCGTTCAAAAGTTATTAGGGGGGGGACAGACAGACCAACAGACACACTTTTTCCCCATCTCAAAACCCTACTTTCAAATTTTTTATTTTTCAATCTTTATTTAATTACTTAACTTATTTTTGACTTTTCTTGATTTTTAACGATATTTTCACGATACATTAAGCCTTCTTTCATGCTTTATTTTTTTTTTTTTTTACTTTTACGGGAAAGTAGGCTAAAAAAGGACAAAACTGAGTTATGATGTTATTATTTATCAATTTATTTTTAATGTGTCAATGAGAATACACTTCTTTTTATATATTTTTACTTGATCAATTCCAACTCAAACAGCTATCCAGACATCTAAATAATGGTCAAAATAACTCAAACTTTGTATGTATTTTCCAAATACAAATACAAAAGTGACGACCAGCCAACAAGCTCAGGGTCCAGCTAGGCTGGTCCTAGTCAATTCCTTTGGAAATACTTTTAATGACTATTTGCATCTTTTTCCTAAGCTTAAAGCATAATAAGTAAAACTCTTTCAAGGAGAAATTTTGAAACACAAAAATAAAAAGTAACATTGTCACTACTTGTGGTTCTGAAACCCTGGGCAAACTTTTTATGTTACATAACTTTTAAGAATTTTTGAAACCAATAGGGCTTAATGCCAACAAAGATTAAATAATAATTAGAAAATCAAAAAACAGATTTAAGAAGTTGGAATTGTAAAATTTATCAAGTAATAAGGAATGAAATAGATATGGCATATTGAATATGTGATGCTATGTCAAAAGTTATTGAATGCAATTTTTAAATACTATCAGAAAAAGGGTAAATCTAAATTGAATTATGCATCATAAACTTTATATTTTCTCTTAAAATATTTATGGATTTTAAAGATTTTTTAAAGACTCGCAAAAATTTTCGCATAAAACCTGTATGGAGAAATAGCATCTTAAATATAATGAAAAGAATTTAAAAATAATAATAATAATCAGTTTACTTCACTTCTTATTTATGTAAAAAAAAACACAACAAATTTTGAGAAAATAAATTTATTGAACAATTTTTACAAGATGAACAATTTTTATGAAACGCAGCGTTCAACTATGTCAATTCATCTTCTAGATTTCTGAATCTATATGCTGCATTATTCCGTTCTGTTGTCATGCCTAAAAAGTTGTACATCTCTGCCTGCAAATAAATTATACATACTCAGGAAAGAAAATGAGGAAACAAGAATACAAGTTCATATGTTATTACTTTAAATTATGTAGCTATTAATTTAACATTAAAATAATAATAATAATGTTTCATTCCTTATTTCTATGTAAAAGTAAATTTTTATCAATTTCATTAACTTTTTAACATCACTTAACAGAAACAAAGGATGGAATATTGATCTAAATTTGATTTCATTTCTTAACAATGTATTTTTAGGTTTTTTAAAAAAAGAGGAAAAAAATAGAGAAAAAACAAACATGTTAATGAATGAAATACAAGAAAAGGGAAAACTGTTTCTCATAAAGTATTTTACTAAAATACAAAACATTCACTAAACGTAAAGAAGCATGAAAGTATTTATTAAAGGTAATAAAACATTCCGAAGAAAAATACGCCTATTTATGCAGTGGAGCCCCATTTATAAGTTTCTTGTTTACGCATCTTTATCATTAATACACTTTTTGTGAGGTCCAGCCTGAATCCAATAGATATTAGTGTTAAATAATGCTCTTTATACGTTTTCCTGAAATTGCAAATTTCAGTTTTTAGTTTTTCTTTTTTACCAAATCAAGAAGAAAATGCATTTCAATTTGATTGTCATCTTCCGACTGTCCAGTCTTACAACAGGCATGTGATATAAACCAAAAGAACCTACCCCAGTTGGACAAAAGTTGTGCTTCTGAGAAGTGTGAATATCACAAGGTTCGCTGAAGTGGGCCCCGCCGGAAAAAAAACGTCTGGGTTTTTTCGGGCGGCCCACTTGAAAAAACTCACTATCTCGGTAAAGTGGTTTTTTTTTTCGAGTTTCCTGCACATTGGAAACATTTAACTTCCAAAGAAAAAAAAAACAAATTTTGAAAACTTATAAAATTTGTTAATACTAAAACCTCAAATTGACATCTTTGGACAGTTATGTTCTTTTATGTAGGCATTTCTTAAAGATATTTATATATAAACATTGAACATTCTTACAGCTTTTTTTTTAAATAATTTATTTATTATTATTATTTAATTACATGTACATAAACTAAAATTTTATTTGCATTTCACTATTAAATTTAAAAAATACATGGGAACAAAACAAAGACTAATTACTGCAATCAACTCTAAAGATGTCATTTCATTTTATATTATGGTATTTTTAAATTTATTTTCGGAAAATATTCTGCAGCAGCTTGGTGCGAGATTGACAAAAAAAAAACAGGGGTACCCACCGAGGGGTGGGCGAACTATTAGTTTAATGGAGTTACAAAATTGACTTCTTCGTTTCTCTAGTCAATAAATTTCATTTTACTTGGTACTATTCATTTTTATGATGCCCAATTCCCCTACATCTTTTGAACATAATTGTACAGTCAGAGAACAAACTTGTGAAGCAAATTGAAAAGAAATATATTGTGTTTGGAATTATAAAGAGCACCCTTCTAAATGCAAAAAATATTTACACAATTTGTTTCTGCACAGAGGTAAACGTTTACTTCTTAAATATCATATTTTAGTGATTAGAATTTTTGGCAATATTTCATATAAATATTCAATTGTCTTAAAATTTTATTTGTTACATAATATTTGAGTAAAACATTGTTGCATTTTTTTAAATGATGCACATTTTTATGAAATGCTAAAATAACCAAACATTGGTAAGGTATAGAATGTTCAAATAGAAATAGAAAATTAAAGGTTTCCCAAAAAAGCCCATGTTTTTAATGAAAAAGCCAAGCGGGCTGGGCTTTTTCAGTAAAAAAAAAACATTACATCTGCAAAAAATGACACGGCACCCTTGAATGCAGCGGTCCAGTTTAAATTTAGACTTTTGCACTCTTCCTGTCGTGAACTGCAATGCGCAGGATTTGCCATAAACTTGAGTAACGTTATGTTTGATGAAAATGAAAGGTCCTTGTGATGTTATTTGGTCACTTGCAGAATGAGAATAAATTCAAAGCAACTCCATCTATATTTTAAGATGACTGGTCAAAGATAAACAACCAAGAAATTGGGCTCAAGAAATCCACTGTAAAGTTTTTCTCAGGAGCGAAGCATATTTTTGATTCAAATATGAGCTCTAGGCTCTAGTTAGAGTATGATTCTATGATTACAATTCCAACTCATTATTTTTTGGCATCATTTTCCACTTAAACAGATACCTGCCCATTTTCTCAGTTTAAACATAAATTATGGACTATTATGGCAGATACAAGCATTAACTTGTTTTAGGAAGTCGAGGATCTCAAGTAATGGTTTAGTTGTATTTTAAATATTCTCACTCTTTTTTGTAAAAATCTTTAAAAAAAATTCAAATACAAAAAACTGCCACCGCCTAAATTTTGCCAACCTGTTCTTGAGCACGGAATAGCACATTCATAAATATTGCCCTGTGGCCTGTATATATACAACAGATTTCCAAATTAAAAGTTTTTCAATAAAGACCAAAGCAAAGCAAAAGATTTAAGAATGCACTACAAAAATTTTGACAAAAGACAAATGATAACTATACCTGCCAATATAAAGCAAGTTTCATTTTTCCCATGGCTTTCACTGTTTTCAAATACTCCAAAGCTTTCTTGTTCATCGATATTGCAAACAATATCTCTAAAAAAAATTAAAAATACAAATCGTTCGTAGCTCAAAAAAATAAATACAAACAATTTATTCTAGGGGATTTTTTTCCGTTTCTTTTTTTCCCCATATATTAACAATTTTAATAATGCTAACAACTACAATACATGTTATATTTCTATTTACCTCCCAATAACCTTCAATAGCTCTCTCTTTCTCTCCCCCTCTCTCTATACATTAAGTATATACACGCACATAAATTTATGTACGTACGTATGTATATATAGGTATTATATATATATATATATATATATATGAACCATTCAATGCACAACTTGATTAACTCCACTTATCTCCACCAGACCCCTAAATGTTAGCGGAGGCCTTAGGATTACTTTTGCACGGAGCTGGTGACCAGATTAAGTCCACTGGGAAAAATACTGTTTAGGGCCTTGCAGCGTTTGGTAATCGTATAGAGTTAGATATTATTCAATTGAACTGTTCCTTGATAACAGGGGTACCCCTCCCTCCCAAGCTCATTAACACAATGATTTTTGAAGATACCGGATATCTAGTTTCCCTCATCCAACGCATCTGTACCCGATATCCGGGGACGATATCCCTGACGTTCAAAACCTGAAAAATTCTATATATATTTTTTTAAGCACCCCACAGCTTGCAAATACATAATAATTTTTATTTACATATATTTTCAAAACATTAAATAAATCTTACAGATCAAATTTGAAATGCCGAAAAAGAGGATATTTAAAACTCGGTTGGATACCAGATTTCCGAGACCTTCGAGGAAGGAGGTGACCAATCCCCCCAACTCATGAAAAAAAAAAAAAAAAAAAAAAACACCGTGAAAAATCTCCCCCCCCCCCAAAAAAAAAGAAGGTTCTACAGATACAAACACACCCATCTCTATCTACCTATATATATATATAAGATATACATGTGTACTTATATACTTTCTTTCTTCACCCACAATTCTGCATTTAAAAAATTAAGAAAAAAGACCCCCTTAAAATGCTGATGGCGTAACGTGTGCCCCGTTTGGTAATGTAACAATTGGTGACTTTATTGTTCAGCATTGGCGAACAAAAATTGCTAGCAGGGACCGAAACAGTATTTTAGACAATGGAGTTTATCAATTTGGGCATTGAATGGCTCATATATATAAACATATTAACTCCAATATATATATATATATGTATTTGCCTACATATATAATGGTCAAATATATACATATTGGTCTAAACAAAATTTATTGGAACATTTTCAGCGCTGAAAAATTTGAAAGTAAATATTTAATTTTTGAATCCTGTGATTCATTTCTTAGTTGAATTGCTGATTGCAAACCCCACATGATATTACAAATTAGGTGATTGAAATAAATCCATTACTGCATTTCTTATTTATTACCATTTGTTTAAAATCGATATTGTTTTAAACCAATCATATAGAATTTAACTTCGATTTAATGTTACCCAATCATATGATTTCCTTAAATTAAACAGATTTTAAAGCCCTGGATTGTACTTGATGGATGCTATATTTCAGTGATTTAACTATATTCATGATTTAAAGATAGCATTTAACAGTCCATAGACAATCATTATGCATATGTACAGTAGAAAAGAGACATTATGCATACATACTGCATATGTACAGTATAAAAGAGAATTATACTGTACATATGCAGTAAAACTCCCACTTAAAACACTCTCTTCTATCAGTCCCTAGACCCTTCTTATACTATTCAATGTGAAATACATCTGTACTAAATCTGCTTAAGAGACTTTTCTTATGCATTGTTTTCAAATAAGACACTTTTCTCACTTTCTCCCTTGCTTGATGTAATAAAAAACTGCTTTCAGAAAGCTGTGTTGTTTGGTGGAATGATTTTGACCACACTGACAGCTCAGGACTAGCAGATGCGGACTTGCAATCACTGAAAAAAAATTCTGATTATGCAACAATGGACCAGCAGCACTCGGACTTTGGATGAAATAATCGCGAATTCAATGATTGTGGAGAATGGGCAAGCAAACGACGAGGAACTGGTGCCAACACTCAGTCACTAGTGGCTTACAATTTTGGGGGAAACTGAAAGGACGGTCCACCTTGGAACATGCTGAAGAAATGTTAAGCTTTGACAACAAAATTAGCAATTTTCCTTACTGCTGCCCACATCCAGAATCTCAAACATACTGAAACTTTCTTTCCCAGCACATCAGAAAATAAAGAAAACCTTAATAAGTAGTATAATATGCATTGTTCAGTAATTATATCGTAAGTTCTTTATGTAGTTCATGGATGATGAGCAATAGATATTTTTCTGTCTTTAAGCCCCTGAATTTTCTTGCTTTTCTTTTATCTTTTTTTCAATGCACCCATATGATGCTTTCTCTCTTAAAATGCTCTTTCATGCTGTTCCCTTCAACAGCATCTTAAACAAGGTTTACTGCATTTTATTCATTTATTTATTGATTTTTTTAAATTCACAATGTGACTTTACTTAAGCAGATTTTTTTTTTTCCAGAATAAATGACTAAGGATACCTTAAAGTAAATATTAAAATTTTTAAGTAGGGGGCTTTGATTTCTGCAATCAGAAATTTAGTATTTGTTTTCTATTATTACCATTTTATATGTTCTATTTTAAGGTTGATCCGTATTGGTTTTTCTACATTAACATAGTATGTAACTTAAAACAATACTGATTTGATTTAAGCTATTTCCATTTAAAAATACTTTTGTCTTTTTTTTTTTTTTTTTGTATGGTTTTCTTTATATTTATATGATACATGTTTTTATACTATTTACTTTTTCTAAAACCTTCTTCATCTTCATCTTTCTTTCCTTGAACAGCTGCAAATGCTACACATCTTCCATGAAGATAGCAACAAAGACCTTTGTCATAGGCACTACCATGAGTCAACAAAGTTACAAAAACTTCATCCAGTAAATTCAGAGCTTGCTCTGGAAGTCCTAATTCCAGCTTTAAAAAGAAAAGAAAAAAGTAAGTTAAAAATTAATAGTTAAAAATTAATAGTTACTTAGCAGAAAAAGAAAGGCTTAAAAATATAAATATGCAATTTAGATACAATTCATTGGAGATGATTATTACATGAAGAAATGTTGAGTTTTGAATAAAGTTTTTTCAATTCTTCAATAAAAAAAAATTGTTTCAAATATTATGAATGCTTGCCTTTACTGAACACATAAAACTACTTTCAAACAAAAACAAAAATGAAAGAAATAAAAGAAAAGCAGACATGATTTTATTTTATTTATTTACTGCTTTTGAAATGAACTTTGATGGATGCTATGTTTCTAAATGCCTTAGATATCTGATTAGTGTACAAACAAATTTTGAATGAATTTATAGAGATGTCACATTTACTTACTTGCGCCACTGCAACTTGTAACTTAGTGAGAGCTCCAAGATGTAACAAATGATGTAATTCACACTTAGACAAACAAGTCATCAGTGTTGGCAATGCAATAACATAGCTGGAAGCATCACATAAAAGCTCAGAACGTAACAAAAGAACTCTAGAAAGAAACAATATTAAAATTAATTAATGAAGCAATCAGAAATACATTTACAAAACATGGGAATTGTTACATATTACAGTATTAAAAACAATTTCAAACATTGAGTTGCAATTTTCATCTTTGGATAGCATATAAAATTATTTTAAAGGGAATTTCAAAATAGTAGGAAATTGCAGTTTATGGAATTAAAATAGATGACTTATGGAAGGATTGGTTTTCAAATTTAAAAAAAAAAATGAAAGAGAAAATAATCAAACCTATGAGCATTTATTCTTAACAACTGTATATTCAGGAACCTGTACTAAATGCATGGAATAAAAATTTTCTAATAAAACACCTTGAAAGGTGAATAGAATGGTAACACTTTTTACTTGAAGGGGAAAAGGCAACTCATATGATGTAAGAAAATAATTTTAACTTTTACTTATACCATAAAATTTATAGAATTAATTGAACTAACCTTACATGAAAATGAGGCGATACATCAGAACTCTCACATTTTTCAAGTAATTTCTTCAAAATCTCATTAGCTTCAGAATGGTTTCCCTGATACAAAAATAATTGAGCCTTTCTAGTAAGAAAGAAACAAGCAAATAAACATTATTACTTACATAGCACAATTATCTTCATGTTACATTTCAATAAAATATATTCAGTTATAATTTTTGCTTGAAAAAAAAATTATTCGACAAAACGCAGGCAACATTTTTTTTTGCTTAAGAGCCAGCATCAGACAGATTTCCGGTTTTCAGTTCCCTATGTTAACGAATGGGTCAGAATGTCTTCTCATTTATACGATAACTTATCGGCTAATTAAAATTTTTGAATTTTTCTTTTTTGGACTAAATCTTTAACGACAAATCTATGTGTTCATCTTTATCGTTTTTCCTTAAAATTAATTTTAAATTTTAAAAAGAAATGCAAAAGTTCAACTTGAATGAAATTGGTTTTTTGAGGAACCAGAAGGAATTTTCGGATTTAAAGAAAAAGCGAATCATAGCCCATTTTCTCAGCCATCTAAAGATATTAAAATATTTTTTGTAGGTTTATTAGAACAGGAGAAATCATTTGAAAAGTGAATCTATTCCAATTCAGAAACTTAAAATGTCTTTCCCCCCCCCCCCCCTTTAGCAAACTCATTAACTCAGCCACCCACGTTCTTTTCGCGGAAATGATGAGGGGTCAGCAGATCCCCATAGTTCTTATCTCCCCTCAATCTGCCACCTTCCTGCTGCCTGGTTCATCTTGACTGCAAGAATTTCTTTCCCTTTGCTATAGAATTGTGGCGAAGATTTCTAGGATATATGTTTATGCTTCTTGTAGATAATTTTAATTTTGATCTATTGAAAAAAAAAAAATCTGTTTAGCTTTTTTTGTTAAATTATATACATAGCACAAAATTGTAGCTTCTACAATATTGAAATCACGATGAAAGTGGACAAACGGGAAACTAAAAGCCGGTTTATATCTATCTGCTCATCGCAAGAAACGGAAAGGTGAATCGCTAGCACGCTGGAGAGAAAAGCGAAAATGATATTTGTCTATGATTTTTAGAGGACACATGACTATGTAATCGGTTATTCAGATCCCCTTATGATAGTCAAAAAGATCAATAGCAAAATTGATTAAAATGTTGTATTTTATTTCAAAAAGACTTAATTGTCTTTTAACAAAGTTTAAATACATATATATATATACACACACATGCACATACAAACACACACACGCACAGATATATATATATATTGTATATATTTTATATAATAAATATTCATGTTAAATTTATGTTTAACAATAATAATACACTCACACACACACACACACACAAAAAAAACTATGATTTGAGCATGCAGTTACTATTTAAAGAATTTACGTTGTGTTGAATGAAAATACAGAATCTATATCAAAATATCGGACATTTTCGACATTTTAGAAAACATCATATTTTCAAACTATGATAGTTTATTTTTAACCAACTTCACAAAGAAGGAGGTTACATATTTATACTGTATGTATGTCGATTTATTATTATTTTTTTTTTGTGCACCCATAACTTCTTACCGGATGAACCGATTTTCATGATTCTTTTTTAATTGATCGACGGTGGTTTTCCATAGGTTTCGTACCTTCATTTGACTGTAGCCGATAATTAAAAAAGGAGTTATGGGCAGATATGTAGTCATTTTTTAATTTTTCGTACACAAGTTTTGACTAAATAAACCGATTTTGATGATTTTTTCTTTAATCGATAGAGGGTGGTCTAACTTAAATATAGTACATCTATTTGACAGCAAATGTTCTTTAGAAAGAACTTTATGAATGAAAAATAAGTATTTTTCTTTTAATATTGGAACGGCTTGCATTAATTTTTCTTTGTTGGTTAGTTTTTTAAGTAATAAATATAAAACGCACTGTTAAAAAACGTTTGTTCCTGCAGTAATATTAAAAGCAATTATAATAAGAGTTAGAGTGAAGTTTTTTCTGAAACAAAAATTAATTCATTCAGTCTGTTTTAAGACAGAAGTCTGTTCTAGAGTTTTTAAAATCAATTTCAATATGAAATTTATCATACAAATGATTATTTTTCAGTGACAGTCACTCAAAGTGGTTGGGTTGATCTGTTGATTATTATGTTTTTAATAGAGTATTCAGAGGAAAAGTGTATTTACACTAAAAAGAATAAAATAAAATAATTTTTGGAAAAAAAATAGAACCGACTTCAAATTTAAAATTGCCCTACAAAGTAAAAAATAAATTCATTCTTTAAACAACATTGATAAGACTTTTAAACATAATTTTTGAAGTTGGTGCAAAAATATGATAGATAAAATCTTTTGTAATCATAATTCAGTTACAAATATAAATCGCCCAGAGTTTGCAACAGTACCTAGATAAAGTAACATATAGTGATAGCAATTAGACTGACATAATTTTACACCGCCTTCAAAAATTATGTTTAAATGCAGTACCAATGTTGCTTAAAAAATAAATTTATTTATTACTTTTTAACGCGATTTTAAATTTGAAGTCGGTTCTTTTTTTTTTTTTTTTCAAAAAATATTTTTCTTATGAAAATTCCTATTTATTTCAAATTTATGGAATTCAAATTTCCAAAAAATCTAGATGCCTGTTTTTTCAAGCGTGCATCATGAGGTAAGTCGGAATTAGTTCTGGTCTCATTAAAACAAGTTTAGAACTGAGTATTCATTTATAATACAACGGATATTTCGTTGTATCGGCATTCCCTAAAACGAGATTCTACGCGTATTCAAATAATTCCTACTTTTGACTACACAAACATCTCTTTAAATTTATTGCACAACTCATCCTAACGAAATTCTGGTTACACTTCAAAGGAAGGTTTGCGAAGTCGAAACTTGACAGAAACTGCTCGTTTTCACAAATCAGTTTCTTTCGGAAATATTTATGCCTAGTTTTCAAGCTCTCTACGGTGGATTTTTTCTATCATTCAACAAAATTGTATTTCTTATCAAGGGGAGGGTAATAACATATTAAAAAGTAATTTAACAAAGGACAAATTTGGAATCATTTATGTAAATGTCATGTGAAAAAGACATATTAGTAACGCTTGACATGGAAAGTCTAATAGATGATGTATAAAATTAGAGTCCCCGTTTAAAATACTAAATGGCATTCAAAAGGAAAATAATTTTAAAGCAAATATTGCAATGTGTATTTGATACTGGGTGAGTTTTTTTTTTTTTTTTTGAAACCTGTTACTATTGTATGTTATAGTTATATAGTACTGGTTAGTATTTTCAAGTTTATTCATAACTCGACCTCTTTTCATGCAAATTACTGCAATTTTGAAAGCCAATAAAATTATTTTTAAAATGCTACTAAAACTCGTTGTTGCAATTCAGTAAATGTAAAAAATTTTTGGAGGGGATTGCATAATATCTGAATAGCATTAATTTTCTGTTTCTTGTGTGTGTCTTCCTCTTCCCCAGCCCCCCCTCCTCTCCAATGTTTGAAATATGCCCGGGCCGAATTTTCTTTCCAGTCCGCCCCTGCTAGTATAGCCAGGGTGTTATTTACCATTAGGCCCGTGAGGCCCAGGCCTAGGGCCATCACTTTGAGGGGGCCCCCTAATTTTGGTTATTATTATTTTCTTTTGTAATTTAAAACAAAAACTGTTAGTCACACTGTTATTGCTTCACAGAAAATTTGTATTATTAAATTATTTTAAAACCACAAGGAATTTTCACTTTGGGGGCCCCCAAATTTTGGTCTAACAATTCGAAAAACAAAATCGATTTTGCAAATTGGGGGCCCCCAGATTTTATTCAAACATTTTGTAATTTAAAAACAAAATCATTTTGCACGTTGCGGGCTCCCAAGTGTTAGTCTGACTTTTTGACGTTTGAAAAACAAATTAGTTTTTGCGCTTTGGGGGCCCCCAAATTTTGGTGTGACTGGCAAGTTTTACAAACACATACTGAATGTTATGTTTAAAAACTTTAGTTGCGTGAGGGGCCCCCAAACATGAGTTGTGCCTAGTGATTCAAAATGCAAATCGGGCCCTGAGTATATCACTCGTAAAGTAGCATCTGATGAAAGCATTTTTTTTTTCTGATGAAAGCGCAATGAAATCCAGAAAAGGAAGGAAATAATAATTAACGAAATTTACTAGTTATGTAAGGAATGTTGGGTATAGTAAAACACGGATTGTGAAATAGTACTTCTGGATGATGTAATTATAATGCGCTAAACACAAAAAGTGTTTGGCTGTACTGAAGTCTGACCAGGCAAACTTCAAACCAACAAAACTTGTACAACATCCAACCGGCTCACGCTTCGAAGTGTAACGGGACACCTCGAAGGCTGTAATGGGACACCTTCTTCAACGTCTCCCGAGCCAATAAATTTTGCGTTGACCGTCGTGCCAAGACTCCAAAGACTATCGAGAGGGGGAAGGAAAACGCTTTAGATATACTAGAAAAACTTGAACAGCAGGACAAGTTCTGACTGATGCGGGCTCTTAAAAAGTAAATATTTATGCGATATTGTATTGTCAATATTTCTTAAGTTTTGTTGACATCAATCTTTAAAAATAATTGCTGTTGTTATATTGCTATAATACTTTTATGTATCATGTGTAAACTTTATGGATTTTAGCTGCTTCTTACCTTCTCACATTAAGTTCCGATTTTTCCTCACTTTGAAATCAAATTCCATATGCTTCTTTTGTATTTTTAAAATGAACATGTATGTCTGGACAAATGTGTTCTAGAAAATTTGTTTGCTTGTTTTACTTCTCGGTTAAATATACAAATTTGTTGTTGTACTCTTTTTAGGTTATAGCTCTTTTGTAGCCGACTAGTGACAAATGTTTACTGGAAAATTACCCTTTTAGCAACGTCTTCCTGGATTTTAAAACTGCTGTGAGGTGCTACTTAATAGAATTTAGAAGAGTAACTGATACTTTAAATTGTACTGAATGGTGCGCTGCTCTGCTTTGTCTTATATTAGCATGCATAGCAGCATGCTTTTCGGTTTCAAGTAAATCATATTATTGCTACAACATAATTTCATGATTCAAATTTTTATCTTATGTATTTATAGCAGATTGCATTGGACATGTGCACACTGTCATGACAAGGTGTATGCAATAGTAAAAATATAAACTACTTTGCAAGGATATTGCAGGCAGGATGAAGCATCATTATACATTGTTATGATAAAAGTATAGCAAGGTGGATGCAATACCGCAAAAGTAACATACCAAATATTCATAGCAGATTGTCTTGTTAATGTAAACTGTCATGACAAGGTGTATACAATATTAGAAATATAAAATACCTGCAGTTATATTGCAGACTGATTGACACATCAATGTATATTGTCATGACAAGACACATGCAATATTACAAATGTAAACTACCTTGCAAGGATATTACAGACAGGTTGAAATGTTAATGTACATTGTTGTGGCAAGATTTATGCAATGTTTTCATATCTACCTACCTTTCAAGAATATTAATTTTTTTCTTGCATACACATTGACGTAATATTGTGGCAATCTTTTGAACATCGAATGGAAGTAACATGTAAAGATTTTGATAATTTAATTGCAATATTTTCGTATTGACATGAAAATCTTTATGTAATCTTGCTGCATTTTTTTTTTTTTTTTTTTTAGCTGGGATAGTAAAAGAGGAATTAACAAGAATAATGAATAAGAACTTTTTGATGTAAAGTGAAAGAAGTTTTGACAATTTTGCTGATAAATCTTTAACTTGAAAACCTAAACTCATGTAACCCTTATTTCAATTGCTTAACTGACTTAATCAGTCTAAAGCTTGGTGTTTCACTACATTGCCTCTCAACCAAAAAATTTCCAAAATTGAAGCTGTAAAAACAAGATTTGAAACTTATGTCACTGGCACTTGGTGCACTTGGCTGCTACCACTGAATTTGCCACCTGGGCAGCACCAACAGCTTGCCCCCCTAGATGATGTCCTGGGAGGCTGCCCCCTTCTTCCAGACTCCATTCAAATGGCAACAATACCTAAGCATACTATACCTCAAGCATTTTTTTATTTTAAGACTATTAGAGTGTACATCAGGAAGGGGAATGACCCCCGCCCCCTCCAAATCCATCACTGACAATGCCTTTTATCAGTATTTTCTAAGTAATAACGGAATACAAATAATGCTCATTGGAAAGTGGAGAAATACAGTGATTCATCCATCAGTTCATCAAAAACACCATTTAACAAAACTTGCAAAAAAATTTCAGTTATTAGATGATAATTCATGTATTCAAAGGCACATTATATATGAAAAAAAAAGAGAATTTTTAATACTCAAGTAAACTCGCTGAAAAGATATGTGAAGAGCCCCCTGTATTAAATTTCTTAAAATCCTTACAAAACACACAAACAACAAATTAATGCAGTGAATGCCTAGAGAATTTTTAAAAATGAAACATTAAATCTCATTATGAAAGAAATACGAACCTTAAAGATCCTTCATCCACATCAAACACTGATATACCTTTTTGAGTTTGAAGTGCCTTCACCCATTTTCCTTGATAGAGAAATTTCTCAAATTTTATTAACAAATCAGCAAGTTGCCAAATATGACTGTGCTCTGAATGATAAGGAAATAATTGTCGGGCAAGAGCTAAGACAGATGAAGCTTCAACAAAATGGCCCTAAAACAAATTTACATTTATATAAAATGTTCTGTAATGTAATGATCAAAAAAGTTTTAAATATCAAACACAGTTGCAATGTAATACTTTGAAATCTAAGTAAAACAATAATAATATGCACAGACATATAGATAAGTAACACAAAATATTTAATTAGAAAAAGTATTTCTTTAACTAAAATAATTTTAGAATTGCATTTTCACTGGTCTATGATAATATAACTACTGAAATGATGCAAATAGGTAATTAAAGTTAATTCAAAAAATATTTAAAAAATTAACATTTACATACAAAACGAAACAAAATCATGAAATGGAGAAAGCTTTTAATATTCTTTTGATTTTTATTTAAAATTCCCAAAATAAAGACACCAAAATTTAAGAATGAAAAGACACAAACAAATACAAACAATGGTGAAATTTTATAATCAGAATAAGTTATAAATAATTCTGATTCAATAAATATATTATTGATTTCCTAAATCTATGGGATTGTCCAACAAACTGAACTGATCCATAATTTCTCCTACGCAGTGCTACCCTTTGAGGGAAAAGGCATGCCAATTAAGCCTCGAACATTTACATATCATAAAAAAATGTTTACAGAAACTAAATTAATGTAGCCACAAATGATTTTAAAAGCAATTTTGGAAAATGACTTAGAAAGAGCAAATTTAGGCAAATTAAAAAATAGATTTTTTTTTCTTTCACCTGAGGGAAATACTTTTTAAAACTCTTTCCATGTTCTTGTAAAATACCAGACATTTCTGTATTTATATTTAACTTTAAAAATTATGAGTGGAATCATAAGAAAATTTAAATATATTACCTCTGAAGCATAATATAAAGCCATGTTTCTTAAAGCTAAACATGTGCCTTCTCCAATGTAATATGTTCCTCCACGAATAGGATCAGATGTGTTCAAATATAACAACATTTCACTTGACAAATTCATCATCATACTATGAAAAAAAAATCATACATTGAATTTCATTGGTATAATTGAAGAAAAACGTGCAAAACAAAATTTTCTCTAGCTTAAACTGCAAACACGCACATTGATCTTATTTTGAATGTGGTTTTAGAGAAAGAGTTTTCCTGATGAATAAAAACATTAAATTTAAAGAACGTTAAGTAAGGTAAGTTTTACACCAGCAGTAAAACAACACAGGTAGTAATAATGTTAGATTTTCTTTAAAGTTGTACTTTAAGTCCCTTTGGACTATAATTAAATTTACATTCATTGAAATTTCTAGTAGCTAAAAATTTCACTTACTTTTAAAATTATACCACTCTTTAAAATGACATGAATTTTACCAAATGTTTTAATTTTCCTTTCATAAGAGTTTGTTTCCTTCTTAATTTCAAATCTAAGTTCTTTAAAGAGTTAGCCTCCAATTAAACATAGTAATAACATATTAGTTATGAAATTCATACAATCTAAACAAATACTTATTCCCAATAATAAAAAACCATTTTTTAAAAAAATCTTTTAGTTAGATGTCAACATTTATAGCAATTTCTGATATATAACAGTGACAAGTTATCAATCTTAGAGTCTGTAATCAAATAGTTCAAAACCTCAAATTTGTGTGTATTAAAAAAAATGACATTTTTAAAAACAGAAATATTAATACCTATGACCATAATATGCCCATAGACCAGCTCTCAACGTATAAGCAGGACCTATTAAATCAGTCATAGAATGTTGACAATTATGGACATCGCTTTTTGTCAGCAGTTCAAAAACACTGAAATATACGAAAAAATTATAAATACAGAGAAGATACACAGTACTTAATCAATACTATTTTCTTAATGTCGTTTACCTTGATGGCATGACTGTTGTGAAGGATTTTAACTTTGTCAATGCTTGAATTCCAAGTGATGACAAGCACTGCAAATATAAATCAAATAAGAACAAAATATATTTTAAAGTAACTGCAAATTAATTATATGATTCTTTCAGAGCCTCAAGATGCCAGATTTTCAGCAGGTGGTACGGATACTATGAAAAACTTTGCCGAAGCAAATATGAAACATTATATGAATTTAAAAGTTAGTCCACCTATTTTATATCCAAAAAGAGTTTTTTAAAAAGTTGTGCCTTTAGAGAAGTCGTTATATAAGACCTCCTTTAGATTTTTTCATTCAGTTTTGATACCTGCCTTACTTAAAAAATATATTACTAGTTCAAAGAAAGTTACAGTATTAGCGAATGAACTTAATTTTAGAATTCAATTTCAGATTTAAAGGCTTCATTTATACAGCCTTGAGCAAAGCAGAGTCAAAAGGAACATGACCTAGATGTTTAAATATTTAAGAACAGAGGATATTAATGGTGTAAAGCAGGACTAAAGATTACTGTTTTAACCTTTTTAAATCATCACATAACCTAAAAAGTAGGGAAAATTACTACTTCAGCAGGGTTGTAGGAATAATTTGACAGAACCAATTTTTCTTGAAATAAAGTGAATTGTTTCAAGAGAACACTTGATCATCTTTGGCGACTCATAAATGGATTAGGGCCAGCCCAGTTGGTACCAGCCTGCTGCTGATCACCCACCGCCTTTGCACTTGTACATAAAAATAACATAATTTTTTTTTGGGGGGGGGGGGGGGAAGAACCGACTTTAAATTAAAAATTGCGATAAACACCAAAAAATAAATTCATTCTTTAAACAACATGAATTCTACTTTTAAACATAACTGTAAAAATTAGCCCAAAATTATGACAGTCTAATATTGGAACTGTTGCAAACTCTGGGGCATTTATATTTGTAATTGATTCATGAATACAAAAGATTATTTCAATCATAATTTCACAAGGACTTCAATAATTATGTTTAAAAGTAGCATTAATGTTGTTAAAAGAATGAATTTATTAAGGTTTTTCATAAATGTTATTTTAAAGAGTGGGGAATTTAAGAAATAATCTACTGCCTAGGGGACACGCATAAAAAGTCTCATGCAAAAGTATTAAGACTTACAAAATTAAGTTACAAACTCAAAAGATAATACATTATAGAATAATGAACTAAATCATAACAGTCTGTAAACATTTATTGACTTTAAAATTTAAGGCAAAATAGCACATTAAAACATTCTAAATAGTTTTACAAGTTCTCCAAACTGTCTTTCAATCAATTTCTAACTTCTTATGTAGTTTTTAACATAGTATGCTTGCTACACACTGAAGAAAATACTTCAATTTTTTAAATCAAGAAATGCTAACCCAATAGCAAATCTTAGCTCCTTATAAGTTACTATTAAAACAGATTTCTCAGTACCAAATTTTTCAGTGAAATTTGGAACTGAACTTTTAAAGTATCATTAAAATTGGATCAAAGTGCGCAGAAATTAAACAAAAAAATCCTGACTTATACAACATGTGACTTTTATTGTTAAAAAGGTTTTTACCCAAAGTCCTAGCTCAGTCGATTTTGCCACTGATCCCTCAATTAAAGTTTCTTTGTTTTCAGAGTTCAATCGATACAGCCAAGCCTTAAAAAAAAAGAAAATTAGTACTTGATGTTAAAATTTATTAAAAGTTTCAATTTTATGTATAAATAAAAAATAACCCAGTCAATAAAATGCAAATACATAAAGTAAAAATCTCAATACAAATTGCCATTTTTAAACTTTGATTGTATGATAGAATTTTTCTCTCTCAATCAGATTTTAAAAAGATATTTACAAAAAAAGAAAGAACACATATCTGATATTTATGAACCACACTGAAAGTACAAAAAAAATTATGATTATATGAACTAATATATGTATGAAATAATAATGATTTTTAATTATTATTAGTTCAATACATTAAATCTAGTTAAGGGGCTAAAAACCAAGAAGCTATAACTGATTTAAATGCTAACTTATATAACAAGCACAACAGACAAAGTCTTAGCTAAAAAATATCAATTTAAAACATATTGCAACTCAAGAGTTATGACACAGCAAAGTCTAACAATGATTCAATAAGCCTAAGACACACACAAGCAATCTACTAGTAATAATAAGTCCAACATAAATCTAAACGACAAGCAAAGTTCCAAAAGCAGATTAAGCATGTAGTCAAATTACAAGTAGATAATGATTCAGTGGCTGATCACAAGCCACCGGATCATTGACCTCCAAGCAGATCAAATAAAGATGCCAAAAACAAATTAAAGAATTAAATCACATCATAATATCATACATATAATCTCATGAGAAATGAACAAAATGATTTTTTTTTTTTTTTTGGCAATGAAACAGGCTCAGGTTGGGAAACTAATAACCATCATATGCATGCTTGCAGGTACCAAGGAAATCGACTAGACGAGCCTAGAACTAGATCAGCTTACTTTCCTGTATACTCCACAACTTCAAATTTATAATCTAGCTATCTCTCTCTCTCTCTTTATCATTTAGCTTTTGTTCTTAATTACTTAAAATATACCCTTTTCAACAGCTAATACATATTCATTCAGTTATTCATTCATTCATTTATTTGGTTACTCATGTATTTATACACTCATTAAATTATTTTTTCATTTATTCCCTCATTTATTCACTCATTCTTTCACTCATTCATTCACTCAGAAATACCCTTAAAAATCCCAATCGAAAAATTTCTCAGAAAAATAAGCTCATTTAGTTCTGGTTGAACTTCATATCTGTACATGTGGCCTAACATCTTTCCAATAAAGTTTGTTCCAAGCAAATCCATTTGCTAGATCAGAATTTATGTCAGACTAAAATTTCTCTGTACCTGCTATGTTAATTTTTTTCTAAACTGTTCAAAAATGAACAGGAATTGTTCAAATTAAAAACAATTCACACCGAGAGCTTCTTTCTTCTTCATAGAAACTTGGATCTTATGCCCAGAGTTTACATAATTTGCTTCATTTTTGCCCATAGGCGCTAATGTTAAAATTTTTTGACCTGTTCAAAATTGCACGAAAAATTGTTCAAATCGAAAAGTAAAATATGGAAATGAGATGTCCTCCCCAAGATCTTTTGAATTCAAAAAAATCTTTCAAATCAGACAATTCCCTCAAAAGTTATTAGGGGGGAAGGGACATACAGGCTGACAACACACCATTTTCCCCATCTCAAAACCCTACTTTCAAACTTTTTATTTTTCAATCTTTATTTTATTACTTCACTTATTTTTGATTTTTCTTTATTTTAATGATATTTTTACAATATATTAAGTCGTCTTTCACACTTGATTTATTTATTTATTTTTTTACTTTTATTGGAAAGTAGGATAAAAAGAACACACAACTAGTAAGGAGCACCAGCAGCTTACACCACACGCCTGCTTTTCCCGGTAAGATGCCAGAAAACTATTGTAAACGTGCTTGACATTGAAATTAACAGGAGATTTTTGGTAAAACTTCAGAGCATGAAATGCTGTGTAAAAACCCAGAGACCCTGGGGAAAATCCGAAGAGTTGGTCTACGTGCCGGTTCTCTGGATTTTGGTATATATGGCCGTAATGATCAGCCCTGGTTTGAGTGTACTAACAGAATGCTTGAAAATTTCAAGTGTATGGTGACATACAATAACCTTGCTTCGAAACAATATGATTTTTCATTTATCATCTAAAAAGCACTGGTGCTTTTTATTACAAACTCTTGGTCACTATCTTCCCCATTTTACATTTATTAATATCAAAAAATTATTCCCCCTCCCAGATATTCTGGCAATCTACATGCAATAAAAAAAATTAACCCGATTAAAAAACTAAAGAAGAAAAAAGGTATTTTACCAATGAATATTGAAGGCAGACATTGTCATTTGCTTCCTGAGCTACCATGATAGCTTCATTTAAAGCTGCTAGAGCCTCTTCCCTATAAATAATAAAAGCTTCATGTAATGAAATTATGAAATAAATGTGGAATTTAAGCCCTTTAAAAGATTACGAGTAAAACAAAATAAGGACTTATTAAAACTAAATGTCTACAAAGTGAGAAATTAAATAACATTACAAGAATAAATGTACCAATATAAAGGCAACTCTCCCGATAGTGTCGGAAGACTCCTGTTTTGAGGTAGTCTATAGAACTAAGGAAAATTACCCCTAAATGAGTTAAAATCTGTGTGATTATTTTTTACTGCCCAGTTTATCTAATTATTTTTTACAAAAAATGTCAAACTGTAATAATTATCCAAGTTTCAATGACTGGTATATATGTATATATGTGTGTGTGTGCATAAGTAATAAAGGGTGGCATTTTAAGGAGTTTATTATAAGTTCAATTTTTCAATGCTAACAATGCAATGTTCTTTGATTTAAAAGTTTAATCAGCTTAAAGAAATACACCTTCAGTTTTTATGTTCTAAAAATAGTTACAAACAATTCATGAACATTACATTTCAAGCACACGTATTTATTTTCTGGTTTCAATACTTGCTAAAAGCTTTTAGTTCACAATTTGATGCATGCAAAAAATCTCAGATCTAGTTTTTGTAGCTCCATCCGTTGTTAGAGGGAATTCTAGACCTTATGCATTTAATTTCAAAATGTCTCTTTAGCACATGCACACGCACATGTATGTGTACAGTCAAATCTCTTTACCCTTAGGACTTTCTACGAAGTTTTGTTTTAAAGAAGAAAACATTTTCATTGAAATTCTTTAAGGCACTAATTAAACAATAACATCAGTAGATTTACTAAATCAATTTAAAATACGACATTATTTAAAATTGCATTTAATTAACATAATTTTGCAATATTAAATTAAAATAAGGCTTAAATCACTATAAAAAACTTTCTTTTTTAGTTTTTAAATAGTTTCCATCTATTCAGGTATGTCTGAGTATTTGAAGCATTGTGGTAAGAGGAACTGGACATTAAAGCATTGCTGTGAATTTCTAAATCGCTTAAGATAAAAATTATGAGCTATGAGTTCTGGTTTTAGGAAAAGGAGTGACGTGTCAACTGGGCGGCAAGATGATGAGATTTGACTGTACATATCAGTACATTTATTCTTGTATTGAGTACAACCAAAAATTCCTGACACTGTTACTAATCCTAAGTCATACACCAGTAGATATATTAAGGCCGGAGCCTGCTTTAGAAGGCTCAAAAAAACGAAAATTTTTTATTGCTTAAATCGATTCCTAATATATCTAAGAATATGTTGGAATATGATCCGATTCAACCTTGAGCCAGGCGCCAGATTATTTCTTTCCCCCTCCTGTCTGACTCTGTAGAGGCTATGAACTGACGAACTGAAACTTTCTGTTTTATATGCGCGCAACATTCTTTTGTATCTGAAATGTTAATTTTCCTTACTTCTCTTCTTAGATATGTGTCTGTGTATGTGGTAGAAATATGTTGCTAGTATCCTAATTAAATATGTGATTATTAATTCAGTGCAATATCTTCTTTGAATGGGTTTTTTGTGTAACTGATTCACAGCTAGGACTGCACCGGATGAAAATGACAGGTCAGTTGAAATTTTAACTGTTGTTTTTCCATTCAGTGTGTGAAGCTCGGCGACCGCTGCGTGCCAATTGACATTCTTTGTAAGAATCAACTCACCCTTTCCATCAGAATATGCATGTAAAGTTATAGAGGCTAATTCTCAATATTTTTTAAAATATAGCCCTAAACGTGGCCAGATGTCAAGTAGGGGTACGAGCACTCGGGCAGCTGGAGCGTGCGCTGTCCCCTCGGTCGAACAGCTCCGAACTATGCATGTGAAAAGGTTCAAAGGTCGTTCGAAATAATATTTTGAATTTGTAGAAGTACCGACTCAAGCTGTAATACAGATTATAACAAAATATTCCCTCTCTGTGTGCATTCTACGGAGCTTTTTCTAGCGACACCGGTTAGTTTTGGTTCTATATTCTTTGATACGTCGTCTTATCCCAAACGTGGTAAATCGGGCATGGATCGCTCTTCGAAGCCGCGAAGACGCAGATTCCAAGGGAATCGATTCACAAGTGAACCAGATGATGCAGAGTGCAACGCAAGCAGTAGTGCCACGAAATTAGCCAGTGCAAGCACTGAAAATATAATTGTGAATCCAGGTCACTGTTACAGAATAATTGAACTTCTGAGTGCTTTTTGAAATTTCTACCAGAGTAATATGCAGATCTTGTAAGCAGAACATCACATTTGCAGAGAGCGGACATCGAGGCTTAGGTTTCAAAATTGTGTTATCATGTATGTGTGGTCGACGAGAAATAAATTCAGATCCGTTAATCAGCACCGGTTACGAAATCAACGGACGAATTGTGTTTGTGATGAGGCTTCTTGGTATTGGACGAGAAGGTATCAACGTGTTTTGTGGACTTATGGATATATGTCAAGGTTTGGCGAAATCAATATATGACAAAATCCTGCAGCATTTCTACTCAGCGTCGAAATCAATGTTTGAAAGTGTTTGTAAAAAGCTGTCAAAGAAGAGCAAGGAAAAATGTCGAAAATGGGCAAACTGCAAATTGTTTGAAAGTTTCTGGCAATGTATCGTGGAAAAAACGTTGCTTCACTTCGTTGTTCGGTGTAACAACTCTGATTGCATATTACTCTGGCAAAGTAGTTGACCTTATCGTTAAGAGTGCGTACTGTCATTCATGTACTCTACATAAAAATACATTACACGATGACGAAAATTTGAGGAATGGTATGAAAATCATAAAGTATCATGCTCCTCAAATCACGACGGTTCAGCGGAGAAGATGGAGGTGGATTCGATCGTGGAAATGTTTTTAAAGATCTGTTGAAAAATTCGGAGTAAAGTATACAAATTATATTGGCGACAGCAATTCAAAAACCAGGGTTGGAAAAAAGTCTGGGTTTTTTTGAAAAAAACCAAAAAAAAACAGTTTTTTTGGTTTAAACCAGGTTTTTTTTGGTTTAAACTGGGTTGTTTTGGTTTAAATAGGATTTGTAGGAAAAACACTTTGACTTTTAGAAAATCGATGGAGATTTTAGATCCTTAATTGTCAATAAATGTTATTGATAGTTTATTTATTGAAAATTAATTAAGTTAAAACCTTAAATTTTAATTACCTTATATAGGTGCAGCACTTTAGTTGTCAACTTATAGAGGATGGAGATTTTTTTTTTTTTTTGTCATTTCTTACGCTATGCGTTTATTCATTTGTGACTAATTAAAATATAACATCATGTATTAATGCTACTTTGAAATTAGTAATTAGCTATTTTTAACAATTATCTAAAATACCATTACATAAATTTAACCTGAATGACTTACAATGTATCCTATACAGCTTTAAAATTAAAGCACTTAGTTAAAGATAAATGGGTTAGTTTACTTATTTGACTGTAAAGATTCCCTAAAAATACATGATTTTTCGAAATGACTAGATCAATTTGAAGAAAAAGAAGAAACTTATTTAAAGAACAAAAGAGTGAGGCTCATAGTATAGTTTTCTAGAATAGTTAACTTACACAGTGGTTTAGGTAAACTTTATAATTCTGTTTCATCCATCCAGACAAATACTGGTCTAACATTACAGCATAAAAAATATTATCCTGGAGAACTTATATAAGTTTTTTTATCTTTGCAAAAATAGATAAATAAATAAATACAGTAATAATTAGGCAGCCAACTTACAAAGGGTTTTTTATAATACTCCCACCCAAATTTGGTACTTAAGTGGTCAATATAGACAGGTGGTCAAATGACAAAAGTTTTCCTACATTAAATAATATAGAGCTAATTCCGTTCCTGACCAAAAGTGGTGAACTTAGACAGGTGGCCAACTTACAACGGTGGTCAACTTAACAGGTTTTACTGTATTAACACGTTATAATACCCTACTTATACAGGCCTTTCTGAATATTATTAAAGAAATAATTATTATGCGGGTTGAGTTTTAACAAAAGCATATTTTACTAAATCAATAAAAAATAAGCAAAAATGAAAGATACATTAAAAATAATGTGTTGATTTACAGTATCAGTAATATCGACAAATGATTACACCATAACACTTATCCAAATCAGCAACATTGGCTTAGAAATAATCACTATTTATATATTTTTTAAATATAATTTTCCTGATTAAAGAATAAATATATTTTTAAAAAGAAGAGATTAATTTAAGAAAAAAAGAAAAATTTGCACTGATTAAAAAAAAAAAAAGTTTGTTACTTTACAACTTCAGTAATTCACGATTTATCTAATGCTGTGCTTGCAATTTCTGCACAAATTGGATTTTGCAATTTTTTATAATGCGAAAAATAAATGAAAAAAGATTTGGTTTCTTAAAAATTGTTATCTGTAACATACATTTGAAAATTGGTTATTATGAAGTTATTTTATTATTTCTAATATATATTCTTTAACTCCAGTAATTACAATTGCAATATCATTTTAATTTTTATAATGACCGAAAGAGTTTTTCTTAAATTAGCTTTTTCAGAGCTAATTTTAAAAAAACCCAAATAGTCTGGCATATAGGAGATGAGAAAAATTTGTACTGATTCAAAAAAGAAGTTTGTTAATTTTCAAATTCATTAATTATCCAGTGCTGTGCTTGTAATTTCTGCATAAATTGGATTTTGCCATTTTTAATGATGTGCAAAATTAATGAAAAAAGATATGGTTTAAACCAAACAACCCTGTCGAAAACGTTTGCTGGTATTCTTAAAATAAATCCATATGGTGACGATTGCCCTGTTACTAAAAATGAGTGCGTGGGCATGTACAAAAGCGTATGGGTACTTGACTCTGAAACAAAAGGAAGGAACAGAAGCTTGGAGGTAAAAATCGGATTACGGAGAACATCATTAAAAAGTTAACGATCTATTATGGGTTAGCAATCAGAAGAAATATTAATTCTGTCGAGGATATGAAAAAAGCTGTAATGGCAACGCTGGATCATTATTGTTCTACTGATAAATCTCCTTGCCACGGGAATTGTCCGGCAGGCGCCAAAAGCTGGTGTGAATGGCGATAAGCTGAAACCACGAATTCTCATGTATCTTTCAAGCATCCTGCTCGATTGATTGACGAAAATGTGGAGAAACATATTCGTCCTATCTACGAAGAACTTTCAAACGTGGAACTTTTGACGCGATGCTTAGGCAGGCACACTCAGAATTCAAACGAATGTTTCAACTGCACTGTGTGGTGCATGAGCCCGAAACATCTGAATTCTGGCAAAAAAATCGTTGAAATTGCTGCGTACATGGCTGCAGGAATGTTCAATGAAGGATATTCCGCAGTTTTAAGAACCATGCAGCTGCTCGATTTAAAAATTGGCCAGATATGTAAGATGTTTGCAGATAACGTCGACGCACAACGGATCGAGCGGGAAAACCGGCGTACGTCTTATTCCAGCAAGGAAGCTGGCACGGCCCGTAGACACGAGCAACTGCAAAACGAGTTTTTTGAGGAAGATGAAGATTTGGTTTATGGTGCAGGAATAGCTGATTAGCATATCATCACTGTAAGTAATAGAAAATTAACATTTTTCCGATCGTAAACTTTCAAGCGTGTTTTCTCGAGTTTTTGTTTTTATGTTTTTTCTAAATTGGCGGGCGTGATTACGAGAAAACTAGATGATCAAACGAAACAAAACAAAACTTGTCAGCTTCAGTTATCATTTTCTTCTATTTGAGCAAAAAAAATTAATGAAAAAAAAATTCTGCGCAACTTTTTGAGCAAGTTGAAACGATTTTTTTGTTGTAAAAAAGACTTTTTTTTTTTTTCAAACCTGAGAAAAAAATTTTATTTTTCAAATTTTCGGGTTTTTTTTAGTCTAAATAGAAGATAAATATATGAAAATTAAAAACATTTTTGTTTTTTTTTTGTTTCAGACGAAAATTACGAGCGCCATCTTTTCCGCCGATCGGACACCGCAATTACAAGGTGTCGCACAAATGTGTATAAAAATCGGCTGCATTTGAATATTTTTGTCTTTTTTTTTTTTTACTCGTTCAAATATGTAATAAAATGATCTGAAATCTTCGCTAGACTAGCTTTTTTTTTCTGTCCAGAAAAAATTCCCCAAAAAACGCTTCTTTTTGGCCTTCTAAAGCAGGCTACTGCCTTGAAAAGAAAAAAAGCCAAAATAGATAATTTAAAAGAAGAGTTTCCAAACTTTAACTGAACTTACTTGTGCCCAAATAATGAGTGCAAAATTGCCAAATTCAAAGCGGCATATCTAGAACTTCGACTTAAGTCCTCAGATGCTGTAGTGGACTTGCCTTCTTGAGGGACAGTTGTTTTGCGATCAAAATGATGATACAAGTTGTCACGAGCACCACAATATTCTTTAACTCTTAAAGAGTTCAAATAGCTGAGATAGCACTGAAATTCCAAATTATTTATTAAAATAAAAGTATGAAAATTATTTTGAAACAGCACAGAAAGTTCAAAAGTAACTAAATGATATTATTACATATTTAATTTGGTATATACTATATTATGTATACATATTATATTTGTAAACTTGGTTTTCAATTTTTCAACAAATAGAAAACTTTTCCCCAATATGAGTTTTCCAAAGTCAATCCAAAGGCAGAAAATGATATCCTATTCTAATAACATTTTTTATTTAATCTTAAAACATCATTTGGCACTTTTTCCTTGCTGTGCACGGTAGAAATCAGGAACCTTTCCTTTTTCACCACAGGACAGATACCCACTCTAATGTACAGTTCTAGAACATGCTGGGTTCTTTTTT
This sequence comes from Octonoba sinensis, assembly GCA_038502835.1. Classification (NCBI taxonomy): domain Eukaryota; kingdom Metazoa; phylum Arthropoda; class Arachnida; order Araneae; family Uloboridae; genus Octonoba; species Octonoba sinensis. The sequence goes on from CM076599.1 coordinate 128,125,795, forward strand.
AGCAGGTAGGAACCATCCATATTTTCTAAAAAAAATAGGGGGGGGGGGGTAATTCTTCTACTTTTACAGTAAATAAAAAACAGAAATTAGTGTAGTGACTTAACATTTGTGTAATAAAATCTAAGATGAAGTATAACTAGCTACAGCTACAGAGAAGTATATAAAATTAAAATATATCTGTACTCTGTAATAATTTAAAGCTTAAATCACATTCTAGAAATCATATAACTAAAGATATATATATGATACAAGTCAAAACTGATAAATTATTAACTATTTTAAACAAACAGCACATCAAAGTGCTGTGGAAAAAGGTTCCTGAGAATAAATAGCTTGGAGTAGTAAAAATTGGTCAATTGTCTCAGTGAAGTGCCGAAAGTCCAAACATTCTATGAAAGAAAAGCACCATTTCATTTATCTCAGTAGCATGATTGAACCAATGATAAAATAAGACAAGAAATTTATCATCATTTTTTCAAAAGTGTTGCTTGAAAATATCAAGATTTCAATAAAAGGTAAATGAAATACAAATGATTTCTTAGTTATTTTGATGTACAATAGCTAGTATTTACATGTCAATGCTAGTAATTATAAACACACTCCAGATAGTACTGCAGTGTAGCGACAAATACAAGAAAACAAAATTGTGATTTTTTTAAAAATACCTACAGCTTCATGTAGGTCTGGATTTCCTTTGAGCAATTCTTTAATTTTCTCTTGCAATTCAAATGGAGAGAGAGCTGAACCTTCATTCATTTGCAGTAAAGCAGCCTACAAAAAAAAATCATCTCTATAAAAAATAAAATCATTTACAAAATAAATGAACTGCCATTCATATTTCAAAGAATATGAAAAAAATCTGCACATACAAAATATATAAAAGAAAAAAAGTTGGAGAAGGAATTCAAATCATTAAATTTTTGACGAACAAAGAAAATAGACAAAAAAACTGTAGTAATAAAAAGTAACTGGATGTTCATTGGAGAAAATTATCATTAAGAGGTTTTTCTGGAGAATTTATGATTAACTGCTTAAGACAAGCAATATATATACAACATACACTGAATCGAGAAATGGTAAATTTTTACTCTAAATCACATAACATAAAATAGTTAATTTTATAACGCAACGATTCTAAAATGTTTAGGAATACTCAATCATAAACTTATTATTGCAACGCAATAGGTCACCTCAACAGACTGACAATGATGACAAGTAGATCTTAAATGAATGAATCAGTTTAATAATATAAAACTATATACAATTTAATGTAAATTTATTCATAATAATTATTTTCCTGAAACTATTCACACAAAGATACACTATTGAGGAACCTGAATTTGCTGGGAAGCAGAAATATGGTATGCATACAATATATATATACAGAATCAGATTTTGGGCGAATGAAGATGTTTTAATAGTATAATACTATTTAAAATAGTGAATATTTAAAAATTTTAAAAATTCCAGAATATTTTCTTTTTTATTGGTGCTTTTCGGAATTTGGGATTGGAACCCTTCATATGTTAATTCTCAAAAAAAAAAAAAAAATTTAAAAAAAGACAATTTTAAGTAGAAAGTACTTTTACACTTTAAAAGACACTGAGGTTCTTAGTAATGCAAAAGACAAAGTTACCCTAATAAGTATTTTTTATAAGGAACTATATTATTATTAAAAATAATATTTTTTTATTGTTTTTTTATATAAATTGAAATTGTGTTCCTTTATTTCTAATTTTGTTACAATAGTCAAATACTTTGAGATCAAATTAGCAATGGTCTAATAAATTACAAAATCCCTTTAAGGTGATTTTAAATTTAAGTACTAAATACAAAAATGTATTGTTCTTGAAATAGCACGTTTCGTGCCATTATGTACATAAACAGTTTATCTGAAATGGTATAAGAAAAAAGAGAAAATTGTCCAAGAAAATTTATTAATGGAAATTTTCAAAATCATACAAATACAAAAGTAAGAACCAGCAACAGGCTCTGTGCCCAGCTAGGCTGGACCTAATCAAATTTTCAGTCTGATAGTTCTGTTAATAGGGGCAATGATGGTTCAGTTAAACAGTCATAGTCAATCAAAAGACTAAAAAAAGGCAGCTTTTGGAGAAAAACATTACTGTGAATAAAAGACATCATGGTTGATGAAATATTATTACTCTAATTAATGCTTTGAAAAGAATTTTGCATAAACTCACACTAAACATTTACTAAGTAATCACCAAATGTTCATTACATTTGGCATTTACACTTCTGAATAAAAACCTTTAAAGCACAAGTAATTAATAACTTTGATTTTTTTTTTTTTGAATAAATTTTCTTTTACATTCAATTAAATCCTTCTTAATTCATACACAGCTACTGTACTTCTTGGCACAAATATAGTAATAGATACAAAATAATGAAAAAAAAAACATAATAATAATCAAAAAAATTTTTAATCAGGTTTTGTTTTTTAATTTAAAAAAACAGAAAAATCACCTGTTGTGCTATGAAAAACTCTGCCTGTTTTTGCGATGCCAGAACTTGAAGTTCGTCACAAGAACTGAAGGGAGAAAAAAAAGAGAAATGATTTAATACTAAAACAAGAATTATAATAACAAACAAAAATAAATATAGATTTAGGAATTCACGCCACAAGTTGCCGATCCCTGCCTTAGACAACACATGGGGTTTCTTTGCTAATTCCCTTTCTTCGTAGAGGATAGTCATTTTTTATCTTACTCTCCCCATCATTTTCTTGAAAACATATGTTTTGAAAAATAGGAGGAAAAAAAGACAACATAGAAAATTCATTGATGTAAAACTGAGAAATATCTTTGAATCAGTGAGATATAAATGAAAGTTAAAAATTACATTATTGTTTCTATGCTTCTCAGGACTTCCGAAAATTAACAAACAACCGAGAGAGATGCATAAGAGAGATTACTTATTTGAAACTTATCCAACTTTTAAACTGATTATTGAAAATAAAACACAATCAAATTGCAGAAAACTTTGAAAGTGAATTAACAACAAGTTGTAAAAATACATAAGAAAAAAATGAAGTTGAAAAACTGAAGAACCAGTATTGCAATTTACCTTAAAAGGTCAAAATTAAAAAAAAAAAAAAAACTGAAAAATAACCGAAAATTGCTTGAATACCTTTCTTCTAGTTTTTCATCCAGTTGAGAATCTCCCATACTAAGTTCACTAGATTCTTCAAGGCACTGTTCAAAAGCCATATCAAAATAAATACGAAATTTAGTACAGAGCTTTGTCACTCGGCTGAAGGATAACTTGTCAAAAGCAAGCAGCATGTGACGAATAAACAACCCTATAAAAAACATACATGTTTTTAGTCAACGGCTTATAATATTTCATCATATTTTGAAAAATAACAATGAGGGACTAAAAAGAAGCTCAAGGCATTTTGAGAAAAACAAATGCAATTATACAATTTGTGACAGAAACTGGTTTCATTACATTTCCATACAAAATAGTCTATTTTTAAGGTTACTGTATATAATTTTTTGCACATATTAATTATTTTGAAATTTATTCCTTAATTTCCATATTAAAATTTAAAATAATAATAATAATACAGTAAAACCCTGTAATACCGCGCCCCAGTATACCGCGGAATTAGATATAACGTGTTTACTATCATGTCCCCCGACGTTTAAACTACCCTTTAACATTGCCATTTAAAGATGAGTCCATTATTTACCATTGTAAAGAAATACAGCCAACAAAGTCTCTTCCAGTAGTAAACAAATATTCCAGCGAAAAGAGCCCCCCCCCCCCCCATCCCCACAGTAGGAGATATAAAGCCCTATTGTAAGGCCTGATGCACACCTCTTTCGTACTTTTTCTTTCTTTCAACATCGGACACTATAACTTGATTTTTAAATCATGTGCAATCACTTTAGCTTGTTTCTCTTGACTTGTGTGGAGCTCAAACTGTTAGGAAATTTGTTGAGTTCAAGGTAAGGTTCAATTAACTACCTTCCGTTTTCAGAAATTTAATCAGTCCTGTGTAACCTCTTTTATAGCGTTATCTACCTTAATATTCCAGGTTCTTTGAAGTTCTTGAAAAGTAAACATATTCTCTAGTCCGAGTCAGTGTATAAAGGCTTAAAACATAGTTTATTTGAAAAGTGCATTCCTCCCCTTCCATACAAATCTACTTTTTGCTTAGAATATCTCCCCCTTCATAATCCCATGTTGATAACTTAACAAGATTTTTAAGCCCACATTTTCTCAGAACACAATTGGGTTCATTGTGGTTGATATGGTTTTAGCTTAGGAGACCTCAAAGAGCAGAAAATTTTAATTTAAATAACCTATTACTCGATAGACTAACCGCTCAGTTGAGTGCTTCTTGCACAGCAATTCAAATAAAATGGCAAGCAGCAAACAAGAAAAGAAACAATTATGCAATAGAAGAAAAGTTACAAGTAATTGATAACGTTAAAAGTGGTACAACCCAAGAGCAAGTATATTTCATGAATATGGTTTCTAAGGTAGGTTCCCTATACCGCGGTTATGTTATAAGCAGTGCCAAACATGTCCCCCGATACCCGCATTTTAACGGGGTTTTACTGAAATAATGATTTACTTTACTTGTAAAAAATGCAAACAACACCCGTACTTTTGTGAACAAATAAGGTTTAAAAATACACACCCAAAACACTGCTTTTCTGTATAATAGGAAGAACAGGAGCAGGTTCTACCAATAATGAGTCGAGTGTGGCTATATAATCCATAATTGCAGCTACACCATTTTTACTTAGCTTCTGCAATCTGAAATATTCAATAAAAATCAATTTCATCTCAAATTACGAAATCCTAGTTTTCAGTTAGTTTTTTATGCTAAAATTTTATTACCGCTGTATATATTTACTATGCTTTAGCTGTAAACCTTAATCTTATTTCATGCAAAATAAGTACAGTTAACGAACTTTCTCAAATCCTCAAAGCTTCTGCCCAGCTGTTCGCAAATTTAAAATTTTGCAGATTTTCTGTCAGATAGGTTTACCCATTTTAAAGTGTTAAATTGCAAAATTACATAATAATTTTCAAGAAACTATTACTTATATAGAAAAGAAAGAAAGGATTCTGCAGTTTCTTTTGTGTATTTCAATTCATGATTTTATTTATTTTAACAATTTTTAGATAGTTCTTGTTTGCATGAAGTTCATGATAATAACTTTTTTTTAGCATCACTATATAACTACATAGTTACATAGTGAGTCAAACACGTATGCACACATGATCAGATAAAATATAAAATATGAAATAAGTCTTTAATATAATAGATCAATAAAAGATATAACATAAAAAAAGCATGAAAGAATAAAACCTGTAATACGCAATTGCTTTTATACTACAGCAAATCATGTAGCATAAAAATAATTATGATATATGCTTTCTTCAAATTACATTTATGCAAACATAACCTTAAATAAAAACTATATTAAAAATTGATTCCTTCTTCTCAACAAAAAAAATTTATAACGATATTTCCAACTCAACATCTTGAATCTTGTGCGGATTTTAGACAATGCTGATTTAGGGCCAGCAGAGTCGACATACTTGACTCAGGGTTCACGTTAGGCCGCGCGATTGCACGATTCCCGCAATATTTTTTGAAATCCCACTCAAAAAATATTTGTTTGCCCTTAAATTTTAAAAATCCCACTTAAAATTTTGGTCAAGGTGGGAAATCCCACCTTGTATTTTTTCCCAGTGTGAACCCTGCTTGACTGTACACATATTGTCATTATTTTTGATTTTGACAGATATCATTAAACCACATTATTAGTTTAAAAATAGAATTTATAAGATTATCTATAACGGGGTGCTTTACCTCTCAACTACACATAATATATGGCAAGGGGAAAAGGGCAAGTTTGATGATACATGAAACGAAGCGGAAAGTACCATCATTTATGGACCAACCCTAGGTAAGCAATCAGTCTGGTGTTGGACTTGGATAATAGGGCCTTGAAATTACTTTATTTAGCAGCCAAAGGCCAATCATTGCAAAACCTGAACTGATGGGACTGTAAATAACAAATTTTTTTTTACTGTAATAATTATTCTTCGTCTATTCATAATTGAAAAATCTTGGTGTCAATTTCACCATGGAGCACACAATACTTTTTTTGATGAAGTTATCGCAACAGCTTTGTGGCTTTAAAAGCAGCAATAATAATGAATTCAACAAAAGAATTATGGTATTTCTGGGTAGCAGGTACCATGTACTCGCTACTTAGTTCCTTACATTATATTTTATGAAAAAAACAGTTCTAATTAAAACATTTGTTTTGCTTTTCCCCCCTCAAAATATTTGTTGTAAATTAGAACTATACATAAACATTGTTTCCAAAAATAAACTGCAAATTTCTTAAAACAAAATCATGATAGTTACCTTGCTATAAAAACTTCATAGGTCTTTGGATGTAAAATAGGATGAAGAATGTTATTTAACTGTTTAAGATCCATATCAGGATTCTGCAAAACACAAAAATGATGTAGGAACCGAGACTTTCACAGCCAGTGTCCATACTAATAGGCCATGAATTGTAAAAATGATAATTGCACGCTTATTTAAGCACAAATGAGCATTAAAATGCAGACGAATCCCGAAACATATGTCTGCATTTTAATGCTCATTTGTGCTTAAATAAGCATGCAATTATTATTTTTTACAATTTACTTGAGCAGAAAGTTCCTTTATTATTTTGTAATAGGCTGTGGTCCAACCAAGATGCTTCTGGCTAACGTTTCGGGGGGGCGGGGGGGGGGGGTTGAATAAACTAAAGTGCTCTCTACAAATATTCATTTCTTTGCTCGCCTTCATGGAGAATCCTGTTGAAATACATAAATACTCTTACAATATAAATAGAAAAGAAAAAATTTTGAAAGTGGACAAGTTATTCGTTCCACTGCTTCAAAAAGCAGCAATCAATGACAAGAACAAAGAGGAGTAATCAATCAGAAGCAGTTCCAGCAAGCCTGAGATTGGTGTTGAGAGATCCAGTGATGTTTAAGCATATGTTGTGCTTGATTTATAAAGACCAGACCTCTGCCTTGACTTTATTCTCACTCTGAAGAAGCCTGAAACATGTCAGGCAAAACATCAGCTAGAAATCTCTTGGTTGGACCACAGAATATTAGCCCGGAAAATATTATGTTTGGTACAAAAATGATGAGCAAAATTTGAAAATTTTCTGAAGTAATAAACATTTTTATACATATTTAATGTACGAAAAAGAAAAGAAAGAAACGAAAAAAGTAATATAAAATACAATTTTAGAGAGATAAAAATAAAATTCAGATATTTAAACACTTTATACAAAAACTTTCATACATTTACAAAATACGACTATACGACTACAAAAGTGATGAATAGACCATCAAAAGGCTGAAAAACAATTATTCACGTGAAGAAAGCACAAATGAGCATTAAGATGCAGACATATGTTTCGGGATTGCTTGGCAACATATGTCTGCATCTAAATGCTCATTTGTGCTTCCTTTACGTGAATAATTGTTTTTCAGTTTAACTAGTGCACAAAGTTCATTTATTTTACACCAAAAGGCTCTCTGCCCAACTAGGCTAGGTTCCCTAGTAAATTTATCAATCCCAAATAAGCACCTCTTAAAACTATTGATGCATTTGCAAGTAACAACTGTTTCCAGTAAACTATTCTAAAATCCAAATGCCTAAAACCATACTGAAGTAGTAATTTTTCTCAATTTCAAAATTAGCCTTTCATTTGACTAGTTTAAAACAATTATGGCATAATCTCCAATACCAAGCACCGAGATACTACCTATTATTGAGGGGATAGTTTTGGGGGGAAATAATGTGTATTTTTTTAAAAATATTCTTCCATTTCTGCATAACTGATACATTAAAGATCTCGAAATAACGGTGAAACTCCCCCCTCCCCATTAGAAATCAGGAAAATCGGTTATTTTGTGAAAACTATGAATTTATTTTAATGATCTATAAAAATAATCATTTATTATTGTATTTTGTAATTAATAATAATAATGAGTGAATACTAATCAGTTCTTAATTGCTACTTGCTTTTTCTTGGAAATAATTTTGAGCATTTAGAAATGAAATTGTTTGAGCCCAACCCCTTAATAAGAATAAAACATAGAATAAAAAAGTAGGAGGAAACTGTCCCCAAATGTTCTTACTCAAATACATCACTGATAACATTGCCAGGTGGGGCAATTCCGATTTCAAATTTGAATTGTGGGTACTTTGTCTTCCATATTTTAAGAATGTGGTCCTGTTGCTTGGGTTAAGAATTTATATTAGACCAACTTCAATGACAAATGAAAGAAAAAGTATATAAAATGAATAGAGAATATTTACCTGAATTAATTTCAACATAGTGGAAGCGAAATATCGATTGTGCAGATTCGAGTGCTCCCATAAAATTTCATCCCTTGGGACGGCTCTTTTATGCAGCGAACGATGTCTAACGACACAAAATTCTTTAATGAGAACTAAGAGAGAGATTTTATGAGGCGTCACATAATCACGAGATGATTTGGCATTAGAATTAGAAGTTGGAAGATCCGGTGGAACCATTTTTATTCTCAAAATTTTGATGATCTGCTCTCTGAAAGTAAATACAAAACAAAAACATAAGCGATTACAAAATCCACGCACACGTTACTATATAATATTCCTGTCATAAAAATATTCTAAGGCCCATTTAAAATTTAAACTATTATTTCATAAGTATCTCCTCTCCTGCCATATGAAGAAATATCAATCCTAGAGATTAATTTCTTCTTGAAGCATCATAAAAAGCTATTTGAAGCCGGCCAGTTTAAAATTTTAATTACTATTCATTAACCTGTAATAACTGATATAAGACTTATATTTTTACAAATTAAATTTCAAAATACTTATAGTTTATGTTTTACTTTGTTTCTTTATTGCTTGTGTAAAAATTTTAGATTCGGTTCTTTGGTATCGGTTGACAGCAGCAGCAACATCGCACACATGTAAACAATAAATTCCAAACCAACGCGCGCAGCTACAGTTTTGATGATGGTTTCGATCAATTTTGATTGAGCAAGCATAAGAAAACGTTGTGTGGAGCAAATCGACGTTATTAGAAGTTTGTAATTGAACCAGAAAATTATTTACGTAACTGCACATCTTTGAAACAATTTTAACTAAGCAAAAAGTCCCTAAATTTAAAGATTTCAATTTTTTATGTCCCCAAATTTGCTGCTAGAGTTGATAGGGGAAAACATGTGTATAAGATGTAGAAAATAATTATATATACACATTATAGTGCATAAATCAGAACTTTTATGGTGTAGGTTTACATATTGGTTTATTTATACCTCCAAAACATTTTTCCAGCCTCCCTACATTATTCTTGGATTTGGAGTCGTGTGCTCCCAAATTAATTTGTTAATTATTATAGTCAGCTTTTAGCCTTATCTTTTATTTCTTAGCAGAGTAATGAAATGAATTTCAACTAGGAATTTGTGGTTTTTGTTTCTGGAAATTTCTTCATTTAGGTGTTATACAATGTTCCCCGTGAAATACTTTCTTTTCGTTTCAAAAACTACAAATGAGTAGAGAAATCTGAAAATGTATATCCCAATGAGTGAAAATTTCAATGGAATACTTTTAATTTAGAGAGGAACAATCATATCAAAATTTAATGCCACAATTTATCATGTAGCATTGAACAAATGAAGAAGTGTTGAAAAGAAAAATAATATTTCATTGAAAGTTCTCGATTTCGAAAAGATATTTCAGATACATGTGCATCAGAAATGATTGATCACGAAGTAGGAAGTTCTGAGGTGGGAAATGGAGCACAACAAATGACAGAAACCTGTAGGAATATTTCCTTAAAAATGTGGCAATTTGTAGCTGTCTTTCGTTTTCATGTAACTCTTTGCTCTTTAAAATCTGGCTCTGCAGTAGCATTGACGTCACTTCTCCGCCCCATGTGAAGGGAATAGTCGGTCGGTGGTTTGGAATTGAAAATGATTATTAAAGAATTGTAGGTTTTATTTAAATGTTTCTATTGATCTGTGATTTTTATATTTATATTTTCTACAAATATAATGTGCACAACTTTAGACTCTCATAGAGAAAGGACATTTGCTAAATGTTTTCATTTAGTAAAAGTTTCTTCAACTAATTTTCTTATATATATCTAAAAAAAATTATTTACCGTTTCTTAGCGCGGAGCACGTGAAAAAAAATATTAAACATTATTTATTTGCTTTTCTAATCATTGTACAGTTCTGTTCTACGTGGCGAAAAGATGAACATAAGATTCATAATAAGAACTGAAATCTGATAATTTGATTTTATAAGATAGTGGTCAGAACCGATGCAGCAGTGTTGAAGAGGAAATAAACACATTTTTTCAAATAAATTGCATAATTTCTTAGTAGATCCTTACGTAAAAGTGCCCAAAACTACTGGAGATTGGAGTCAAAAATATCCCTCTCAACGAAACTTGATTTGTACACAACAGATTTAAAAATTAAAGAATTAATCCATTCATCCCGTATTGCTCTTAATTCCGGAAACATTTCTGCGTTCTAAAACATTGGTAATTAAATTATAAATTGCAAATTATGCTGTACTTTGTTGTATTTTTATGGAATAGTAAAGACTGTTTATATGAGATTTAACTAGAGACATTTTAATTAATTTTTTTTATTGTAAATTGTAAGTACTTTTATAGAAACATTGTATCACGTAATTCAATACATCTGTGACTTCTTTTAGTGTATGAAACATAGTAGTATAATTTATTTGCAGAATATCTTGGACAACGAGAATAAAGTTGGAAAAAAAATGTACCAGGAAACAGCATTACAAATTCACCCCCCCCCCCCCCCAGATATTTGGCTAGTTATTAAAAAAGAGAGAGGGAAGCAGCTCTTTATATTCATCTAACAAAGAGAATAGTACCACTAATTTTTAAAATATTTGAATGCTAACTTGTTTCAACTAAACAGTGCCACTTGGTCCTTGTCCCTTTAAAAAATCTTTGACATCATTGCTTGTATAAGTTACTCTTATTATTTTTCAGTTTTTTGAAAAAAATCGTTTATTATTAGTTTGTTTTTAATTGGGTCATGGTACAGTGGCAGATTTGGGGGGTGAGGGGCAGGTTTTCCTCCCAAAAGAGTCAAAGAAATATGTAAGCCCACAAAAAAAATTTTTATTTACTTTTCTGTTCTTAGAACTCTAAAAGTAGATAAATTTCTTTTGAGGTATAATAAAAGACGTAAAAATTCATGTGAATTGAAATTTTCTGGGGGAGGGGGGGTTACATTTTTCAATGCATATTACTGGTAAAAACATCAAAATACTTAAGAGCATATATAAATTCAATGTATTTCTAAAAGTCGGGGGTCATTTGACCCCCCACCAGCACCACCGATTGCCCAAATGACGGGCCTGCTTGGTGTCCTCTCCAAAAATTATTCTTGTGTCCACTTCTGAAATGGTATATCACATGTCCCCATGCTAAGAAATGAGTTGTATATGTATTTGACCTACAAAATTCTTTTAAGAGAGGTACTGTCCTCTTGAAAACTTGCTTTAGATTTTTCATTCAAATTCAGAAAGCATATTAAGGTAAAATTTAAAGTCTATTTTATATATATAGGTGCTATAAATTTTCTGCATTTATTTTGATTTTTTTTTTCATACAAATTTCTCAAAGTGTGCTTAAGATGTATCATTGTGATAAATATATAAGTATGTCTTGAATCAAATTTACTTTGCATGCAGTATGAAATACTATCATTCAAATGTTTTAAATTTTTCTTTATCATAATAAATGTTAACTTTGATACTTATTTTCAAAACTTCACATGCTGTAACTTTCCTTTTGTTATTATTTTCCCTGCATTCATAAAATTTAACACTTCACTAATGCTTCATCAAAGTTAATTCGCATGTTATTCTCTTTTTTAGCCGAGTCGTTCTACCTATTACTGTAGAAGAGGTAAATTTCTTTTTTGCATCGTTTTTTTTTAATTGCAGTTTTTACATAAATTCATTTTTTTTAAGAATAAAGTTAATATACATTTTTATTTAGTTGTCAAAGGCTAATGTGAGTGGAGATGTAGATTCTCGTCAAAATTTCTTAAATCTTTTCCTTGAAAATATTATAAACTTATGTCTGCTAAAACTTCATCATCATATAAATTGAAGGTGACGTCACTTGGGCCGTGTTGCTAATGTAATCACCATATGCGTCACAGAATAACTTTCTCACAAACATTTAACATTTTGTACAAAATCGATGTCCAAGTGCTTTTTATCGCATATTCTCGCAATTATTTATTTTCTCACATTTCTGCAATCTTTCTGTTTTTATGCTAGGGGTGAGGACTTCAGATTGCTGCAAATTATTTACAAACCAAAATATTTGCAAACATTAACCACATTGGAAGATTGTCACTTCGTTATGTGCATTTTGTTTTAGCGTCATTTTTATATGATGGTGTCATCTCCCATCTATGTCAGCATTGGAAAATATCATGATATTTAAATATATCAAAATATTGGATTTTCATAACATATATCGATATATATCACAGGTGCTTTCATGCGAACTATTTAAAAGCTATGTTTATTTTAATCTGCCATATTAAAAAAACCAGAATATATTTAATTGAGTTGCAAACTAAACCTCACTTACACAGTAGAAATTTGCTTGTAGTATTTATAAACAATATTAATGTATCAAAGTTTTTAATAATTTTTACTTCACTTTTTAAATAAAAATTAGGTTCATATAAATGTGTACTCCACCCATATGTTGTCTGCGATACATTTTATTTAACATTTCCATCTTATGTAATTGATGTAAATTTGTTCATCATAATGAGAAAATATCAATTATGCATTATTTGATATGTGCTTTTAATTTTGGTATAATATCATAATTATAGAACTATAACAATGAGAAAATTACTTTACAACTATTAGTTAAGTGTTTTACGTGTCTGATGAGCAAGTCAAAGTCAACTTAAAAGAGAATAACTATCATTGTGGATTTTCTGATTCTCAATCTCATCATTATCTCACTCATCACAGTTAATCTAGTTCCATTAGGCTTACTCTTGCACATAATTGTATTTTCTCATTATATCATTAATTTAGAAGGTAATCAATTGAGTAATCTGAGATAAGTTTAAAGTGGTTAATTTTAAATAAGTGCCATTTCACAGTATTTTGTCCAAACGTGTGGAGCAACATGACTTTTTTTGTTATAACTAAGTAATTTACTATTTAATTGTTACCAAATTTTATTTACAAATAATGTGTTGAGCATATTATTTGAAAATAAAATTTGGTGACAATTAAATAGTAAATTACGTAGTTATAACAAAAAAAGTCATGTTGCGAACTCTACACGTTTGGACAAAATACTGTGAAATGACCCATAATACAAATTTGTGGTTGGATATATATATCATGATATATATATCAAGTGATATATATCTGCCAACACTATCTACGATACCAGTTACAATTAAATGTTCAATGTACCACATTCTTCCTCTTTTGGTCTTCATAAATACAGCCTATTTGAAGCTTTCTTCAGCTGTAGTGACTAAGTAGTGTGGTGTAACGGATGGCTTTCTTTCTCTTCATTCTAAAATTCAGCTGATCAAAGTTTTTTAGTAAATACAGGACGCAAAAAAAAAAAAAAAAAACCTTGCCCACATTATAGACATTGAGAAATGTTCAAAATTAGCGACCAACTTTTTATTTTGCTTATTGAACTCCGCTTATCTCCAAACAACTTTAATGTGGGACTACCAGTGTGTCCATAGTTGTAAATTTCTGTTCCAATCTTAAGTGAGAATTTTTCAGCAGTAGTGATTAAAATGGGAGGCTGTGTATTTGTTTTCAATCACTTTTTGAAACTGCCAGTTAATTTTCATAGCACCCTTTATTATGACCATTTTTATTATCAAATAATTCGGATTTTAAGCCACCTTTACATTAAGTTCCCACAAATTTATTGTAGTGAAATTATAGTTATATCATTCCATCTCATATTTAATCTGTTATGATTCTTTTCAGTATCAAGTTGGGCAGTTATACTCTGTTGCAGAAGCTAGCAAAAATGAAACTGGAGGTGGAGAAGGCATTGAAGTCCTCAAAAATGAACCTTTTGAAAATGTTCCTCTTCTTGGAGGAAAGTTTAACAAAGGCCAATATACTTACAAGATTTATCATTTAGCAAGGTAAATGTCCCTATAATTAAAAAAGAATGTTGTATTTTTAAATGTTGTGTACTAAAATGTTGAATGTAGCATTGTTGGTGATAAATCACTTTATGATCAGGCTGCAAAAATAAAAGTTATGTCTGATATTGCATATGATGAATATTTTGCAATATATGCTACAGTGGAGTATCATTTATACGACGGCGAAGGGACTACCAAAAACACGTCGTATAAACGATAACATTGTATGATTGTTTTACCCTTCTATCTAAATTGAAGAATTGGGACCACACTAAATCGTCGTATATGTGTAAACATCGTATAAATGATCATCGTATAAACAATTTTCTACTGTGCATATATGCTGTTAATGCTATTTCATTTGTTACCTCTACCCCTCCATTGTCTTTTTTTTATTATTATCGTCTGTTTATTTTATTTTTCTTTCATAAATAATTCTTAAAACATTTTTTTAAGTCTTAAAAATTTTCAAGAAATGTTTTTAAAAAAGTTTGAAGCAGAACTGCAAAAAAGCCGACTTTTTTTAAAAAAGGCCAGACCGGCCGGCTTTTATTAAAAAAGACCGGTCTTTTTTTTAAAAAGGCCGGCTTTTATTGGCCTTTTTCAATTAGACACAATACTATTTACTATTTGCACCTATACTATGTCAATTTATGTTACTACTGTTAATTTGTGTAAAATGAAGCTTAAATCTTTCTTTTAATGGAGTTTATTTAAAATTAAATTCAGAATTATTTTGTTGCACAACCTGAATGCATTTTACAATACTGATTACTATTTTCGTGTTTGTGTGTTGTGAGTATCTCTCATTAAACCCAATGCCTAACATTATAGGTATACAGAATCTTTTTTTTTTTCAACACAAAAGAAGGAAATTAAATCCAGGTTGGGAGAATTTTAATGTAAAGAATTTAATTAGTTTAAAATAATTCAGAATACTGAAACTTGCAATAGAGACCTATGTTCATTAATTTTTTCCTATCATATACAGTGAAATTCTGTTATAGCGTCATTCAAGGGACCGGTATATTTATGACGCAATAGCCAAGTTACGCTATAAGCGATCACCATTACTATTGATTGGTGATTGAAGGGACTGGAATTTCTTGACATTATAACAGAGTTGTTGCTATAAACGATGTCGTTATAATCAAGTTCAACTGTATTTTACACTTTAAAACAAAAAAAGTCTTTTGCACAAGGCGAGAAGAGTAGGAAAAATTGTGATTTGAAGTATCTCCTTTCCTTTAACAAAATACTACTTACATAATCCGAATTATCTAAACCTACAGCACTACTCATGGCAAAAATTTAAAAGAGGTCGCCTTTGGTGAGTAGTTGGCTCGCTTTTATTAAGGCCCCTATAACCTATTAAAGGGGCTCTAGCTTTTATGTAAGGAAATGTTTTTTATATACATTACATTAAAATTTTTTTTTAAGATGTATAACATTCTAGTACAATTTAATGTTGACCAGCTGGTCTGCTTCAAGATGGGCATCTTTTATTTTATGTAATTTATTTGACAAATAGCTTTTATTTTTATTTGGATCAGAGAACTAGTTAAGATTCTGAAAAAAATTTTTTAAAAAATCAAGGTGCTTTAAAATATACAAAAGATTATTAGTTAAAGACTAAGGCAAAGGATTGGTAGCATTTAGTTCATATAGTAGTGTCAAGTGAACTTTTCTTAGTAAATTTTTTTTTAAATAAATCGTTTAAATTGTATTGAATCTAAATAAATTTCTAATAAGGAGCACTTTCTCTTTGCTATTTCTGTAATGTGTCAGTCTATTAAATAATTTTCATTCTTATTTCAAGTAATTTGCTAATTCAGTAATAATGTAATTGTATAAATGAGAGAAATATAATTTTTTATTTAATAATTTTTTGGAGAAAAAATAATAAAACATTTTTTTAATAAAAGCCGGCTTTTATTAAAAAAAAGCCGGCCTTTTTTAAGCGGTTTAAACCAAAAAAAGCCGGCCGGCTTTTTTTGGCCCGGCTAAAATCCGGCAGCCCTGTTTGAAGCCCTATAATTTTTATTTTCTAAATGGTATATGATGCTTCATGAAAGGTTCGCATGATATATTCTTTTTTTTATAGGATTGCTTAAAAGAAATTATTCATTTACAGAAATTGAAGTTCAATATAAAATTTAATATTAAATGTCCTGTTTCCATTTAAACATTAAATTAGTTTCAAGTTACAAATCTTCATTCTTCTTTAGTAAAGTTCCAGCTTTCATTCGACTTCTAGCACCAAAAGGCTCATTGGAAATTCATGAAGAAGCATGGAATGCTTATCCATATTGTAAAACAGGTATTTTGAACATTCACAACTATATTTTGTGATTGCTGAAGAAATTAAAAATCTTTGAACTCCTTTGTTTTTGATCTTTTGATTTAGTATTTATGCATCGATATGCTTTTAATTCAAACTGTAAAATTTCTTTTCTAGTATTTCATGTTTATGCGAGGGCTCCCAACATGACCATTTTTGTTCCTTCAAAGTCTATTTTTAAAATTTTTTGGTCCCTTTTACTTTAATGAGAAGCTTGTAAGATTTGTTCCTAATGGAATCAATAAATGGCATGCAATAACTTTGCATTCAATATGAATGGCAAGTGTTTTTGCTTGATTCTCTAAAAAAATATTATTTTTTATAGTTCTAATTTCTTTTTCATGTATATTTGCATTCCATCCCTCACCGCCTATCTTTATGGATGCTTTACCAACATCAAAAAATCGTGAGGTGATATCTAATGTGTCTGCAAGCTGTGAAGCTCACATTTTGTTAGCAGATTTGGAAATCTAAACAATATAAATATGGCACAGTAAATTTATCAAGTCACTGCATAGTTGATAATTCAATAAGTTGTTTTAAATTGCTTTTTGTTTAGCAGAAGAGATGTATAAAGAAGATAGGGGTTTCAAATTTTTCAGGGATGGGGGTTACAAGGGCATCCTAGGCATCCTAGGGGGTGCAAATATGAGTAAAATAAGATATAAAATATCTATCATGTCTCTTATGCATTATATATTTATAAAAGAGATATACAATATATAAAGCCCCGATAGTTCAAAAAAACTAGCTATCGCCATTGTCCGACGATGTTAATTTCGAAAAAACATCTAAATGCCAATGCAATGCCTATGTTTCTTGTGTGGGAAAATAACTTTTAGACTTTAATTTCTTTAAACTTTGGAATGAAAAGTACCGAAAATCATTTTCGTGTAGCTAGAAAAAATAAATTAACAGTTTTTCGATCAGATTTTCCCCTTATCCGTTCCTTTTCTGATACTAATAGTAATAATAGTTAACTTTGAAATTGAATTAATCCATAACTAATATTCATAGGCTATAAAGGTTTTATATCAGCCTTTTCATCAAATAGTGTGCTCTGTAATTATATTTTCAGCTAATAGATTTGGATTTATGAGAGTAGGGGTACTCACACGTCAGAGCTTGTCTTAAGCAACAGTTCAAACTGTTTTTTTTTATAGTATACAATACATGGATTTCCTTCTTTTCCTAAGATTTGATAATTTCTCTTCTTTATTTCCCTTTAGTTACAACTATGTTAATATTTTTAATCTTTAAAGTTTAAAATAATGGCACCTCTTTTTGTCCCTATTTTACTTTAGGTCCCTTTTTCCCTAGGGACAAACTAAATCTGTTGGGAGCCCTGATGTACATATACTCATAATCAGTGGCGTACACAGAATGTTTTCAAAGGGGAGGGGTTCATAATTTTCTGAAACTACTAAAAGAAATTAGAGTATGTAATAAAGCACTATTATTTAGAGCTAAAGGGGAGTTTACGCCCCTAACCCCCCCCCCCCCCCCCTGCGTACGCCACTGCTCATAATATACTAATACAAGTGCAGCAGCAAACATAAGGGAAAAAAATTCAAATCAGAAAGCATAAGTGAATGTGAAAGAGAAGTTAACATTTTTAGATGAAAGCTAGTGTTTCCCTTATGATCACTATCAAACTACCTTTTCAGGTGTAGGTGCTGTGTTTTTATTGATTACACACGTCTGATAAATAAGCTTCAGAATTTGTTCAGATCTCCTACATTTTAGAAATTAATAGAGTAGTTTGCATCCCAATGCTTATGTTATGTATGTTCTTATTTCATTGACTTTTGATGCACTTGCACTATTATTCAAATAACTTTCACGAAAGATTTAAGAAAATAATTTACGAGCATCTAAAAAATTGTTTCTCCTTATTCTTTTTAAAGGATTTTATTAAACATTAAAAAATGTCATCTTAAATTATGAAATACACACTGCTTTAAAATTAGCTTAATTATTCTATTTTACTATGCAATAATATTGTCATGATAAAAAATAATAATTTAGTTGGTAATAAACTGCTAAATTTTTCAGTTCCTAAAAATGTTTAGTAATTTCCTTTATCATATTAAATGTTAAAAGATCTATTATTTTGTTGTATGTGAAATGTTGTTGTTAAAATTATTTTATAGTAATCCTTATGTTTTTCTTTTTCATGTATCTTTTATATTGCCAGTCATAACAGTAAGTATTTAAAATGTTTTATTATTTTATCATTCTAGGTAGGATATTTAATGATATTAGTTATATATACTTTTTTTGATGTAATAAATTCTCTAATAATTACAGTCAAATTTTAATATGACACATCTTTTCAAAATTTATCTATCTCGAAATTCTTTATTTAATTTTTAAGCCATTTTGTTGGATGTAATTTCATATTGGTGTCTGTAAACTGGGCAGGGAGGGGGCATTGAAATGCATATATGCTTACAAAATCAAGCATGAAAAAATCCAAAAATGTTTCTTTCCATCATACTCTTTCTTGTGATACGATATTTAGCTAAAGCATTTTTAAACTTGGAGAGCGGCCAACTGATACACTTGATACAATTGCTTTCAAATATTTGACGCTTTTTTTATTGCACATTGTATGTTTCATTATCTAATACTTTGTACATAATTGTGTGCATTGAAACTTCTTAAAACAATTTTTTGCAATGCTTGTTATTGTTATATGAAGTGTCTTTATGTTGGGTGCTATTTTATGTAGCAGTACAATTGTGCGTGGTGCTATTTATTATTTACCAAATTGTGCTAACTTTTGAAATTAACATGCATTTTATTTTATTTTTAAAAGTAAAAAATGCTATAAATGCTTACACCAGAGTAATGAGATGGTACTGCAGTGTCATTCATGCTTTCTTTTCTTCTGATCCTACTGCAGTATTTCAAAAATGATCAACTTCGACACTTTACTTGGTGCAGACAAAAAAGAAATAATGTTAACAAAAACCAAACAAGTAAGATAATCCAAGATAAGTTTTAACACATTATGGGTGCTTTAATGGTAATATTAGTTAATTAAAGTAGAAGTTTATTAATATTAATTTCTGTGATCTATTTTTTAAACTTCAGAAGTAATTTTTAAGACATAAATAAAATCATACATAATTAAATAGGCTCTTCCTTATCACGCAATATAAAAAAAAAGACATCAAATATTGTTGTATTTTAGTGGTTGATACAAAGGAGAAATCAAATATTTTACTTTGTACTTTTCAAGAAAAAAACAATTTAGTTAAAATGTTCCCTCTCCCTGCAGTTTACAGCACCCATATAATGCAGTGTATGTAATGTTCTTTAGTAAGATATCTGTGCAATGTTTTTTTATTAGCTTGTGGTATTAGTATCCTTTGTACTTATTCTGTGAAATATTTCCAATTCCCACTTTGAAATTATGCATAATTAAGTCTTTTGAATCTTTAGACATCATTTACTCGGTTAGACATCGTTTTTTTTTTTTTATTATTAAAATATTAAGGCACAGTAATCAACATTACCGAACATTTTCTGTCGTGTCTGATAAAGGAGTGATTAATTTTAGAAAATCGGGTAATTTTTATTTATTGTAAGTATTGAGAGAAAGTAGAAGGTCCAAAAAAATCGGTAAATAATTGTTTTTACATATCTTCATATTATCAACAATTGATTGCTCTGTTTCTGTATGAATGTATAAACTTTAAATTTTAAAAAAGAGAGAAGAAGAACAAGCTCATACTATGTATCTTGTATTGTGATTAATTAACACTTTGAAGAACTTCCCATTTTGAATTTTAGCTAATGAATTTGAATTATCATTGCTTTGACGTTTTTTTATGGTACAAAACATTTCTCAGAGCATGCAAGTATCAACCTGGCAACTTGTAATAATTTATTCTTTTTAATTTATTAGGAAGTATTTTATTTATTTGCCAAATGTATTGATTTCAGTATCGTATTTGTAAATAGTTCATTTCTAAATTTTAAAATTAGTCGTTCATCATATTTTCAATGTATAATATTGACCTTTTTATTTTAGAATCCAGACTACATGAAAAACAATTTTTTTATTAGTATTGAAACAATGCACTGTCCAGATGGTGGAGATCAATTCAATGTAAGTTTAATTTTTCCAGGGAAGAAAATAAATAGTATGCCAAATTTGCTAATTTCTTTCATGTTTTATTTAGTTTTTTTTTACCATAACATTTCATCTTAAACAAGAATACTCGAAGAAAAATAATATACTTGGCATATACGGACATAGTTCTCTGGTTAACTTTGCCATTAATATTAATGCTAAAAAGAAAATCTGGAATTGAGCGAATGTTTTTCTAAATCATCACATTTGAAATTCTTATGATGTGGGGGGATTCTTATTTTTTTTATCTTCAAATTGGCAAACGTGCGTCCGTGATGTTCCTGACACGGGTGCGCACTTCCCATACTAACACTCCCAATAATTTGTGGTATCGCCTCCCCCCCCCCCCCCCAATGGCAAAAAAATCTGCTGTACAGAAAGTTTTTTTTCTTCTTCAAGAAAAATTTTCTTAAGCTCTATCTTATGTTCTTAGTGAGCACATAAAAAAAAGAAAAGTTGTTTACTGATTTTTACTTTTGCCAACACCCACACATTTATAAAAGAGGATTACATGAAACTAATCATTTCACACTAATATTGCAGTAGTAAGACTAAGCTTAAAATTGGGTTTTTGTCTTAAAATGAATAAGTTATCCTGGTTTATTTTATATTGTTCGAAACTTTCTATTATTTTTAATTAATAAGAATTCATTAATACTTAATTATATTTTTATGTGTTTTACAATTGTTTTGTATGTAATATACAAAATATAATAAATATAATATTCTTTGTCTTAATAGGCCCATGAATTGCCGCCTGAAAAACTGAAACATCGTGAAGTAGTTTTCATTGATATTGCCAACGATGCAGTAGAAAGTAGAGTGAGTTGATTTTCTGTAATTGATTTTTTTCTCTGTGGTTTTTTTTTTTTTTTTTTTTTTTTCACTGTTCTTTTCATTGCAGTTTGTTCTTTTTGGAAATGCAGTTTTGATTTATTTTTAACACACTTGTATTTATATCTGCCTTGATAGGAAGCTATTAATACTTTTTCTGTTTCAAAAAGGGTTCATTTCATGTTAAGTCGACCAAGGCCATGTGCCGTCATGTCTCCGATATTTTTTGAAAAAAATATTATAAATATATACCTATAAGATAAACTCAAATTATTATTATTATTTTTTTTAAATATTTAAATTAAAAATTCAGTTATGTAGAAATTTTTGTTTTTTGCCCATTATTTGCTTTTGCGTTTATCTATCAGTTTTAGTTTGCTTATTTATAAATTAAGCTGATCTTGGTATCAAATTAAAGCTAATATTTTTCTATTTCCAAAGAAACTAAAAATAATGCTATCGGCAATTGGATGTTGCCACTCATCAGGCAAAGTGGTTTTTATGATTTTTCAAATGAGTTATTCAATAAGTCATCTCTCAAAAGTTACAACTCCCAGATGTATCATATTGTTTTCCTAGAATGATCAAATCATGTATGTTCCCAGCTGAAAAAATTGCGATGGTGGTTTTGGTTTGATAAAATGATTTTTTATTCTCAAATTTTACTTCGAAATCCAGTTTTATTTAAATTTGAAGTCTGTTGGAGTTTAAAATAACTCGTATCACAAAGTGATGACTTAATTGGTTCAACTGAATTGAAAAATTATAACCCAACAAACTAATATTTTTGAAGGTATGAAATTTGACAAAGAATTACACTACTTAAATTCATGCCTATTTATTGACAAATGAGTATGAATTGGTTATATGGTCAATTTCAAAGTCCTGAGGGCTGACTTTATATCAAGGTCAGACTGTGTAAAGATTTTCCTCTCAAAATTTTCTGCATAAACATAAATTGATTTAATACCATATTCATCACTTTTCATTCACGTGTTTGTTATAAGCTATAAAAAATTAATTAATGTATGCCTGATTTATTATTATGTTTTTCTTTTAATAGGATTACAAAGAATCTGAAGATCCGACGAAGTTCAAATCTGAAAAAACAGGAAGAGGTCCTTTAGTAGGCAATTGGCAGGTAAAATCTTAACTTTTTATTTTTGATTTGCCTAATTAGTACATATCTGAAAAATTGAGAAAGAAAATACTGGATGTGAGGGAAAACACAAACTACTGAAAATTATGTGCACTAAGAACCTATTACTTTAGATTATGAGTTGCTATTTTAGGCTTAAACATAAATACTGGGGATGAACTGAACAAGGATTTTCCCAGATATCTGATTTCTAGAGTTTGTGTTGGTACTAAATGGATATTTAGCAATAAATTTATTATTATTCATAATATATGCTTATTTTTTATATAATGCCTTCTCAAAATTATAAATTGCTAATGAGTTGAGAGACTTCTACTACCCATATTTCTTTCATCTGAGTGATGATGAAATAAAAACATTAAAATGCAGTTAGATTGAGACTAAATTACTCATTCACATTCTCTTGTACCATGGGTGCAAGACTTCCGTCCACGGGACGGATTTCCGTCTTTTGAAAATACTCGAGGACTGAAGAAGGACGGAAAAAAAGTACAAAAAGATCGCGAGGAAGGAAGGGATTTTTTTTTCATCCGCAAACGCATTTTCCACTCGCTCTCATCAATTAAAAATCACTAACGCAAAAACGAACCCTTTTACACAAATCGCGATCGCAATCTCAATGGAGCATTTACAAGTAGAAAAATTGCAAATTTCCGCTATTAAATTCCATCGTTAGCTTTTATTTTGATTCTTTTCAAAATCTTTGCTTGAATTATCGGACTATTTTTAAAACAACGAGGTTTCAAAGTGGCGCGCATCGTTTTATTTTACATATGACAACTTTGTGGGTTTATCGCCATCGTTCCTCAATTTGACTAGCTGATATGGAAAATATCCTATTTGAGATGCATGAGTTGTACCATACTAAAAGTTTCTTTGAACAAATTAGGGATGACTCCATAAGTATAAGTTTAAAGACCAATTGGTTGATGAATCATTAGAAGGATGTTTTACACGCATTTAGATTGCATAACGGAAGTTTTTCTTCGTGGTGACTGTTGATGTTATTTTTGTTTTAATTTGCACTTATTATTTTTACTTCATTTTAGAGAGAAAAGCGAATGAAAAGAAAAGCAGAACTGTATTTAGCTCGGTAAAAAAGCTATCGGACTTTTTACTTTTCTTCCGATTTTGAAAAAGTGAAAAGAAAAAAAAACCTTTTTGTCGGAATTCCTGTTTTATGAATGGAAAAATTAATAATTTTTTACCACATTAAAACCTTCAACTAGTCATAAGAGTACATTCAATATGTCCTTTTTCTCACTTTTACCTTTTTAAGCATTCCAAAATTTTCCGATTTCTACAAGAATTAAGGAGGTTTATATCGGTATTTTATTATATTATATATTTTCGCTATTATACTACGGAAAAAAATGCTTTTTTTTTCAGTAGATATTCTGTACAAATACCCCCCTTTTTAACGAAGGAAGCTTAATGTTTTATTTTGAAAACGGCGAAAAATGCCGGGAAAATAGACGAGAGAGAATTTTTCTGGATCGGCCATTAAATTTTGGTGGGTAAATACGCATCAGGCAAAGATATTTCCTTTAATTTCCTAATCAACCATAATAAGCTGGTCACAACTGATCTTTTGCCTAAAAGTCCCCTCCCCCTTTTTTTGTTAAATTTGACGTCCTTTTTTTATAATCAAGCCCCAGTTTTCCCTTTACTTTTGTTTAAAAAGTAATTCTCATTATTATTTTTTATTTTAAATTCTCTTGATTGATTCATATTCATGTGTTCATTTATTAATTATAAAAATTGTATTTTTAGTACATGAAAATGATACATGTACGGTACCGGACCCCAAATACGGAATCCCGAAATCCGGAACTTTTTCAAAAAAATCGGGAGCTGGAAGAAAAACAGCTTTTGTTTTTCGAAGAAAACTCGGGAAAGATTTTGCACCGTTTTTTGGAAATAGGCATTTGAAACAGAAGGAAAACAAAATGTAATAAACATTTTTAAGATCGGAAATGTGCAGTTTTCAAAAAAGTTATTTTGCGATTTTTTTTGAAAATGGTTCGTTTTTGCGATTAGAGTTTTTATTAATTGTTGCTTTAATTTTAAGTTAATATCATTAAATTTTGCTTTTTTTTTCATTTCTTGTAGTTTTATTATATTCATTTTTTAAAATGAGCTCTAATTGTCGTGCGATACAGAATATTCGCGAAATTGAAAATCGCCGCTTCTGGCATTTTCCCGCTAGTCCGATCGTTTACTGCAATTTAGTGGCTAGAGAATTAGAGTATAAAATCACATCAGAATTTGACGGAATTCTTTTCTTTTATCGGTTAGTTAAAGAAGTTAAAATAATATCGTTAAAAGTCCAGATGGTTTCGATGTTTTGCCTCGAATGTAAGCCGACTCCAACTTCCGTTTTTTGTGCTTAACTTCGCGACTTATAAACCAGTATATACGATAATAAAAAATACTATAAATGAGCAAAATGCAAATAAAATCTTCTCGAGCAAATTAAATCGCACTGATGCTACTTACAAAATTCTTTGAATTGGGATCTAAAATCCGGAAAGATCGCGGCGCCGAGCGCTCCGGATTTGAGGTCACATACTGTGTATTTCAAAATTTAACTCACTCACAAAGTGTACTTGAAAGGAAAAGAATAGTGGCATATCATGAGGTTATATCAGTAAAAAAAGGAGTAAAACTTACCATGTGTAGGTATATATATAATCTTATTGCTTATATCAGGTCGATTCAGCATTTTTAACAGGGTCTTTTTTTGTGAATTTTAAAGAGATTTTTGTGAAAATTAAAAATTTAAACATATAGTGATGAATTTTTTTTATTATTATTTGCCACTTTTATAATAAATAATGGTGTGAAAAGTAAAATATGGAATTTTGTGAAGTTGTGTGTTCTGATTGATTTGAATCTTGCTAAGGGTCTTAAATCTGACCCGAATTTCCTCTGGTGTGGCACCTGTATATATATATAATAAATACTCCACCCCCCATGAAAAATTTCCCGTGAGTCAGAGCAAAAATTTTTCAGTCCTGGCAACTTCCAGGACTTGCACCCATGTCTTGTACTGATGTGTGTGGGTAGAATTCTTTATGATTTTCCAAACATTCAACTCGATGAATTTCATTTTACACTTAACTGAAATTTTTGAAGAATCAACTTTGACTTACAAACTTTGCCTGCAGGACTTTTCATAGGATCAAATGTAGCAAAAATCGCCAGAAGGAGGTAGTTTTGACTACTTTATTGGGCTTTGTGATGGACATTTGTCAACAACACAAAAGTCTAGCCCATTTACTGCAACCTCTTTTGATTAAAATCTCAATGAAGTAGATTAAAAATTAAATGAAATTACAAAAAAAAAAAGTGCTAGGGAGTGTTAAATTTGGCTGTAGTTTTCATTTTCAGGGTTTTTTTTTTTTTTTTTTTTTTGCAGCTGCTTCTGTTTTTTATCCTAATCTTCTACTCTTATATTTATTTGTTACCCAAGTTATTCCTTTCTCTCAAAGCCCTTTTTTATTCTGACCAAACCTTCATTAATCCTCTATGTTCTTTTTATTTTTAGATGTTTTCCCAAACAAAACAGTTTCCAAACTTTCTTTAATTTTTTAAGTTATTCTTTTTAAAACTTTTTTTTAAATCACTCTTATCTGATGGATGCTTAAGCCTGAATTTCTCCTTCCAGATATCCATGTCTTTTGTGCATTTATCCATATGGAGTTCTGGATATTTAAAATTCAATGCTAATAAGTAGATCATAGATTCACAAATGTTTGAAGGTGGTGCACATGTAAAAATAAACAATATTAACCACTTTATCAAAAGTCATTTTTCAATTTTTAGTTTGATCTCCAAAATATTCCTAAGCGTGTTTTATTAGTTGTTTTATATATTATTATTACTGTTAATGTAGATCATGTATGCAAATGTCTATATAAGTACTCGGAAATTTCTTACAAATACAGTAAAATGTATAGAAAACATCAAGGTACTCATTCTTGTTTTTGCAAGGAATTGAAACAGGTCATTTTCTTTCAGTTAAGTATACTGTAACAATATGCATTATTTGTTTTTAAAATTTCTGATTTTTGGACTTTGCTTATTTTTTCAGAAAACCTGTAATCCTATAATGTGTGCCTATAAGTTAGTGACAGTAGAATTTAAATGGTTTGGACTTCAAAATAGGGTGGAATCATTTATTCAGAAGGTGAGATTGCTGCATTGTCAATTGATGCCAAAAGCTATGAAAACTGATATGAATGCTTTTCTGTAGATTAAAAAATGTACTGTTGAATGTTAAAAAATATTTATAGTTTTTAATCAAATCCGTGCAATTGTTTTTTGAATATTTAGCTTACCTCTATTGATGAGTTGAATGATTTTGTTATATGATGATGATGATGATTTTATTGCTAAAAAATCGAAAATGTTTTTTTAGCCTTAACATCAATGGTGAAAAAAAAAAGTTTTCAATTTTTTTTAACAATAAAGCCGTTATCATCCCTTCTTGATGTCTTATCCTGTGATAAAAACAATACTAAGTGTTCATAGAACTAGAAATTTTTTAATTATTTTGAAAAAAACTAATTTTGTAGATTTGCCTAGATTTTGATGTTTTCTTATTTTAACCTCTAATATCACACATCATTAAAAAGCACAAGAAAAGTGTAGTAAAATGAGCCTTACCTGTACCTTACACAGGTTTTTAGCTCAGTTGCGAAATCTTCTAGAGTAATTCCCAAATTACCATCTTCTGTTTTTAGTCAAATTTTTCATCTCTGTAAATCATAAACAAATAGACATATCTTGGCAAAATTTCATATTTTCCCAATTCTATACCAGTGGCACACCTCTGCTAAATTTCAAGAAAACCTGAATGGTTAAAATTTTGTCGCTGTGTTGAATAGACATGGAATGACTCTTTCGAGAAGTGTCCATCTTGGTATCCAGAAAGCGTCCAGAGCAAATCTCCTGTCTTAAACTTGGAAATTAAAATTTTTTAAAGAGTCTTTAGTGAAAGTGAAGCTGATGCAAGAAGTTGCAAAGCTCTTCCTTTCAAAAGACTATAATATTTCAAATGATTATGTGACTGTGCTTTCATAAGCAGAAATCTCTGGTATTTTTTATTCTTATTTTTATTTTTTAAAGGGAAGTTTCTGGTATTTATATTCTTTGTGTTTATATTATCTTTTGAAGTCTTGCTGCCCTGGACTCATGTATGCTGTCTTTGGCCCATATAAAAGTAGATGTGATTACTAATTAATTTAAAGTTCTCTTAAATTTATTAAAACCCATACCTAAAACATTAGTTGTATCCATAGCATCTGTTTCTCTTTAAAATGCCTTTTTTAGATCCAAGTTAATGTATCCATTTTGACAGATTAGTTGCTGGATTCATTTCCCTGATTTTAATAATTTAATTGATCCTGAAAAATTGATATTTTCCTCCCAAAATAAGAATGAAATTTCCCTTTGATTATTTGAAAACTATCTTTATAACTAAACATTTCGGCAGACAACTTTCAAAATTGCCACGTATTAAAAAATATTTATTGGTTCCCAAACTGTTCTCAAAGAGGTCTTTTGAAGGTTCCTCCCATCTTTTGCCCTTTTGTTCATGGTAGAAGATATAAATCTCTAAAACAACATTATGTTTGAAATATGAACTCACTTTTTTTTATGACAGAAACATTTAAAAGAAGTTTGTAAACCATTGCACGGAGTTATGGAATCTTCTTATTGATTTACATTATTATTTTTACCACTCACAAAGCTTTGCTTTGAACCGTCAATTCAATACTTGTTAAATAGAAAATGCTCTTGAGAAATTTTCAGTATGTTTTTGTTTCCTCTTACAGACAGAGAGGAGAATTTTTCTAAATTTTCACCGGCAAGTGTTCTGTTGGTTAGATCGATGGCATGGTATGACGATGAAAGATATTAGAGAAATTGAAGAAAAAACCAAAAGAGAATTGGACGAGGTAAGATGTTTTTATAATGTCTGAGTTTAGTTAGTAATTTTTATGAATCAATTCACCATGCAAAATTGTTCTCAAGCTTTTATTTTCCATTTGAAGTGTTAAAAAAAAGGTGCTAATTTAACCTGGCAAAAGTTTAAGAAAATCAAGCTGCTCTATTTGGGATCCCCTGAACAGTGGAAACAGAATGGGGCGATATAGAAAGTCTTAAGAAAGTTTGCTAATTTTCAAATTAAAAAATATCTATTTTCCTTTTTGGAGTTTTGAACTATTCCCCTACTGCCACTTATTACATGCACCTTTACAAAATCTCATGGTGAAATTACTTTGCATTTAATAAAAGTTTCTAGCATACTTTGTTTGCATTATGTTTTTGACACTTTTTTCTAAAAAGCGTTTTAACAACATTCTTTAAACTGTTAAATATGTAAAAAATTGCCTCTCCCTCTCCTGATAAAATAAATCAATTTTAATTGGTTGTCCTCTGCTTTTAGTGATCAGAAAATGTATTTTACTGTTGTAATATTCCTTCTAGCATATAATGGAGATTTATTATTATTATATTTTTTAAACATTATTTCTAGAATATATTGAAAAAAAAAAGTCATTTATGTTACCATTATTTTGAGGACATTCTGTTTGCCAAAACAGTTCTCTTGATTTGACAAAGTTTATGCCAATCATCATTATTTTTAAAAAAGCTTTACTGACATTCTAAATGTCACTTTTGAGATTCAAATGAGAAAAACTTTTCCCCCAATTTTTCTGTTTCCATGTTTATGATGTTTCATCTCCATTCGTGCAGTTATTCTTTTTTTCTTTAAGTAAAAAATTAATAGATTGCAATTGTATTAATAATCAAGGGGAGGACATTAACCTGTCTACTGTGTAAACCTCTTCGCCAAAAAGTGTCATTATATGTGTAAGCAATTCGAAAAGCAAATCTTTACTTTCCAGCAATACAGCTTTGACCCCCCCCCCCCCTGACTTTTTACAAAGAAAGTCCATCTGTCCATCGAAGTATTATATTGCAGCCGCGATTCAGTCAAGCATGCTAAAGGGTAGTTAATGCGTTTTCCTAGGGGAAATGGGGACCCGGGCAGGTGCACAATAGCGATGGAACACACTGTCTTAGCACGCACTGAATTCCTTTCGTTGATCTTTTTTCGTCGAAATTTAGAGAGAGACGTAGATCCAGCCTCGGAAGACTTTCCCCTCTTTTTTTGCTTCATTATGTTTCATAGCAAGTTAACTAAATTTAAATGTCATTTCATACTCGTCAATTGCAAATTAGCTTTTCTACCTTTAAATAATGCCTTGCTACTTTACTTCAATATTTTATAACATTTAGGTAATAAGGAAAAGGAAACGACATTATGAATAATCAAATCCTTTCTTTTTTCTTTCTTCCTTTTTTTTAAAGCTGAAAAGCATTAAAAACGCATTCATGAAATTCAAATCACGTTTAGAAACGTACTAGGGAAAAAAATGGAAAGTAAAAGTCATAAGGATCAAAATATACTGTCGGTCTTTCGGTCATGGGAACTTATGTTCCTCAATTTTTTGCTTTCTGACCTTATGTCCGACTTTTTTTTCATTTGTATTTCCTAAGCGACAAAGTGTCCCATGGTTACCTGGTTGCTTTTTAACATCACGCTAATCTGATAAATGACTATGAAAAGGTAATCAATTTTGTATAAGAATATGAGAACACATTATGAATAAAAACATCAATGCCTCAAATGATGTTGTAAATAACACAAAATCTCATCGCTTAATTGTTTTATAATTTTGCCTTAAAATATATTGACTAAAAGCATGCCCCATCATATACATATGAACCGGGACAAACCAATCTCAAGTGTACCTCTGAATTTAACCAAAATGAAATGTAGGTTTTCGAATAACGAAATTCAAACTAGTACATAGTATGTTTTAATCCACGCCTATATTAATAATTTTAAATGTGCAATATGTTCATAATTATAAGCATTTATAACTCTGGAAAAAAACTTCGAACGTTTTACATTATGAAGTCGTCACAAAGTTATTCATGACACGATGTCACTGAATTCATGTTTTGAGAAGCTGTTGTCGGCAAAATCTAACATAAGTTTCTTAAATTAAAGTCATATGAACTAAAGGGAACACGCAGATGTGGAGGTCGTTAACTTGAAAGAGAAGTTCAATCCACTTCCCGCGAAAAAATTTTTTAGCTATGCCTTATATTAAGTATACAAATTTTACATTATTTATTAAAATGATCGTATAATTATTACCTGTCAGTCTGAGGCTGAATATAGTATTCCGATGCTCGATTTGCTCATCTGACAAATAAATAAATCCGATAACAAAGATTTTTGGAGGAATATTTTTTTATAGCTATAAACACAATAAATTACTAACATTGATGTAAAACAGTTTAGATTTCTCCAAGTTATTAACTTACTGATATTGCGAACACTGCATTAAGAGGTCATCATTTATTGTGGGGCTCAGGGCGGCTACTTTTGCTGCTTCAGGTAATCTCTGCTCAACCCATAGTAAAAGAAAACCGAGAAATAGAATTCGGTAGTTGAAAATTTCCATTTAGAATAGTACATGGAAAGAGTTAGGTCACAAATGGGAAAGTTTGATTTGGTGAAATATGAAATTAGCAGTATGCATTCTTTGGGGGAAAGAACATGTTTGTAGAAACCAATACACACTCTAGAATCTAGATTCATAACTTTAACCGGGTGTGTGATAGTAAGATTTTTTTTTTTTTTGAAGTCTTTTTGAAGTACAGAAAATTTATTGAGAAATTTTTTTCTCTAACCTACGAATGTTTCTGCAGTAGAAATGCTCTTTCTATGTGGAGATTCCAAGCGGAATTTGATTGCATTCGCAAAAATTTTAATCGCTTACTTATATTATGGCTAACTTATTTGCTTATTTGATGTAAATTACTTTTTTGAAAACAAAGCATACAATATTATATACATATCTTTTAATACAGGTATTTTGTTAGTGTTTCTGACAATTAAGTTTAAAATTTGTTTATCAAAAAAAGTATTCAAGTAGATTTTGTACGTCAGTAATGTAGAATTTCAATCCTGGTTTTCCTAGGAAAAGAAACCTTGATTGTGTTTTGTGGATTAGCGGGGCACCCATTGATTATGCACCATCTGCGAACGTTTGTGTACATAGTTTTGTCATTACTTGGCTTAATGTCTGACCTTATGAAAGTATTCGCTTCCAAATGAAGCAAACGCAGACTATACTATAAGCAGGGCAAAATTTTAGCCAGGCCAAAAAAAAAGGCGTTGGCTCCCCCCAATTCTGCAGCTCCCACCCCAATTTAAATCTATTACTATTAAATTCCTCTCATTTATAGGAAGTCTCAATGGCAGTAGCAAAGGTATAGTTATTTACAGCCAAAAATATCATATGGGAAATACTTAGGTATCCGTTTTGTGCAGATTTTATGCTTTGAGCTGCTAAAATTAATTTTTTATCGTGAAGTTTTTAAATTTTTTCAGGAGTGAACGAGGGTCTCTAAGTACTTAATAGTTCCTCTAGAAAAGTAAAACTGTGCTGTTTCTAAGTTTCTAACAATAATTTGCATATTTATAGTTTATGCATAATTTCAGTGCCACTATCGTTCATATAATTGCAAACTGCTCTAAAAAATTTTAAATAAATTCATTTTCTAAGAAATACAAAGGGTACATCTAAACATGTTTTGAAACAGGTGCAAAAATATGAACCTAAATACATTACATCACTGGCTTAGATACCCTCCTGAAACTAACGTAGATACGGGATTGCTTAGAATTTGACCATTTTTTTTTCGTAAAACAATAAAATTGGTTGCGAGCAATCTAAGCGCCCTCCCCCCCCCCTTTCCGAAATCCGAAATTAGAGTCTAGCTGCGCCAGTATATGACATTATTACATAAACTCTTAGTCCGATTTTGTTTGATTCCTTGCACTGCATTGTGAATTCGGCTCACAAAAAAGTGTTTATTGATAAAGGCAAATGCACAAACAGCCTACATCAGTACCGGATCTTGGAGTTTTCCGTGGCGGGGCAAATCAAGAATGCCGCTCCTCCCCGTCATCCAATTATTCTTCATATTTCACATAAATTTTATGCGTTGGCCATTTTCTTGAGGATTTTTCACTTGGGGGGGGGGGGCACTGAAAAACCAATAACACGTTCGTTAAATGTTCCACGATATGGGCCTTTTAGCTCAACATTGGGGGGTAGAGCAATACAAAGAGCCCCCTTAACTGGAGATATAAAATTCTGACAGTTGACGGGACCCGAGAGATTAACCCTAGGGAAAATATTGAAAACTATATGCAAACTGGTGTGATTCGAGACCTTAAGAGGTGCAGTTGAGACTGCAAAATATAATAATCAGCTGAAAGTTATAGATAGAAGGAAAACAAAGAAACTTTGTGAATCAATAGCTATATGTCATGTGTTTTTCAAGATTTCTTAAAAATGAAATTCTGCTCATTAAAATTTAGGACATTTTTCAATTTATTGGAGCTTGTGTTTTTGAATGACATGTAATATGCATTCCTTTCCGTAATACTTCCCCCAAGTTTTCGTGTAAAGCTTCCCCCCTTTTTTTCAAGAAGGAGTTTAAAATGATCAAATTAAATAAAAAAGAAAAGAAAAAAGAATATTATCTGTATTATTATTTTCTTATTTATTTATTTATTTATTTATAGGAGAATCTTTGAATTTTGAATAAAGGGATTTTGAATCCAGTGTTAAATAGGAATTTCTTTCATTTGATCAGAAATTTCATTTTCAGATACATAATATTTTGCGACAATATATAATTTCGAATTAAGTTTTTCCATCACTTTAACAGAAATAATACTGAATACAGAATACTACAAAAAATATTCCTTTTGTCCGATGTCTTATTAGTCACACAAGGGCAAATTTATGCTGGCCCACGCGCACGTGCGAACAGAAATTCCGATGAAGTGGAAGTAAATCTGACTGACAATTGACGCCTACCTGGTCTTCACCATTCCTTTGTGCGAAGCTAATCTCAGAACACCCGCCGCGCAAGAAGTTTCAGGGAACAAGAAGTACTGCAAGAAAGCCTATTGCCCCATTTCCAGGGGCTCGGGCTACACAGTTGACGCACATAAACCTCCACCCGAGCTCAGTTCGGGCTACACAGTTAACTGGTTAAGAACAAAATTTGTAAAACGTTGCCAAGGAAAAACAACATTTTAGCACATTTACTTGCCCTTTCTTTTTCTTCATTTGCATTTCCCATTGGTTTTTTTTATTTGGGCTCCCATTATTCTCGTTGGTTAGTTGTTAATCCTCTGCTTTTGCTATTTAGCTTATTTTTTATCAGTGTTACTGCTTTAGATGGATGATTTTTCTTCCAAAAGCTCACTTCTTTTGCATTGTAAAAGTGATTCCTTGTAGCCTCAAAACATGTGTGCAATATTTTTCAAATTTTACGCTTAATTAACATTTTTTCCTTCTGATTTTTAAACAGTCTTGATTTTATTAAATTATCAGACATTATTTGGCATTTGTAACACAAGTGAAAGAGAACTAGATTGCCTCATGTATTAAGATTCAATTTTAAATTTTGTCTTGCTTTTCATTTTTAATTAATGTTTCTGTGCATTCTTTTATTCGTTCCTAATGCGTATTTAATTATTTTTCAGCAACGTAACAAAGGCAATGTCCGAGGTACTCAAGGTGAGGAATGACTTCCATGGATAGAATTAATCAAGCATATCTATCTATTCCAAATCACCTATGTAAATTATGTTTCAGCCATTTCACTGTCCAAAATACATGAAACTGAAGTAATCAGATCATTACATTTATCCTTAATTGATTGGATTGTATTAGATTATATTTAGGAAATTATAATACCAGAGAATTACAGCACCTGAGGATTCATCTTTAGCAAAAACTGTGGAAATGTCTAGTCAATTATACATGTGGTAGAGCATATACAGGGCCTTTTGCCATTTGTCACCTTGGCTGACTTTGTGTGTTGTAACTGTATGTAGCAGACTGGGTTCTCGACCTTTTTTGTTACACCCTTTATAGCAGAGAAACATAAATAAATAGCCTTAAAGAGCGAAAATTGTTGCTTTAGAGAAAGTATTTTTACTAGTTGTTTCGAAAATAGCAGTTATCGCTTGCTTAAAACCATACCAACCTGTACATGCCTATTACTGAAAGTGCTCACAGAAAAGATTGGATTTATTACTCAAGTCAAGTGATTGCTAAGTTTATTTTCATCTAAATTTCAAAAGTGTTAATAATAAAGGTTGAGAATCTTCCAAGATAGAGAATTTAGTTCATGCATGATTGTGGTACCAGAGAATTTTTCTCCATAGAAAATTCACCAAATGTGCTGTAATTTTGTGCATTTTGGGGACAAATTGACAGATTTTGCAATCAAATGTAGATTTAACAAAATTTAAATTAGAAATTTGGCCAAAAATTGCACTGCTTACATTCTAACAACAGGAAAGTTTGCAGAGGTAACCAAACGTTTTCATCTTTTTACCAATTTGAATTTTAATTATATTAAAATGAATTAACCTATTTAAGATCAAAGAATTAATTTAGGGATGGTTTACCTAAGTACCACTAAACCAAAATGAAATATTTTCAATGCTAATACTCCAAATTTAGACATTTTTTCACCATTCAAAGAGCTACCAAGAATTTTTCTGCTTTTTTTTACCACAATTTTTAAAGAATTTAATTGAAAGTATAAAGCAAATCTTGACTACTTTCTCTTTTGTCGCGAACATTTTCATATTTAAAGTATGTATTATAGTTTTTTTTTACCAATTAAGTGATATTTAACAGGACCACGTTATTTGAATCAATAATACTTGCTAAATTCTTCTTTGCTCTTCATTGAATAGGTGGGATTCCTCTTCAGAAAGATGCAGATTTCAAACAGTTTTGCTCACTGGTCATGCCTTTGCATGACCAGTCAGCAAAACTATATGTAAATAATTACTTTTTATTTGATTTTAAACAAAGAAAATTGTTATTGGTAGCAGAAAGCTTTTTCCGGAACTTAATTTAAATATTCCTCGATGTTCAGTAATATTGTACTTCTATCATTTGAGTGATTTCTTAGAAATTCATAAACAAAGCAAAACATTTCTGTTTGATTATTTGTAATTTTTGAGTGAAATTGTAAGTAAGTTAATTTGTAAGTTTTGCAGCTGACTATATAAAATGAATAAACATGAGCGTTAGTTTTTTGCATTTTTCAACATAGCCCTTTATTAAAGTTGCTTATAATTGAATGTCAACATTTTATATTAATGAGAACAAATGTTTCGTTTCAGCTCGTTGACTGCCAAGATGTTAGGTTCACGCTGAATTGTTTCTTTGTAAGTTTTTTTTTCGTAGCTACCATATTTACCCTTTATTATTTAATGTTCCAATTTTCCTAACATATTGGGGAGTTTTCCATTACTTAAGGGAGACGGAAGGTTAGTATGATAATATAAATTGATTATAATTAAGATTTACATATATATCCATGTATGAAATATTGTAAGACGCGTCAGCGTTCGTCATGTATCATTATTTTTGATAGTGTAGGAGACTGATTTTTCGTTTTTTGAATAGGGGAGTAAAAACTTCGACTTTTTTGCAACTTCCAAGAAAAGGATTTAATAAATCTTGAACAATTCAGTCATCTTAAACAATACAGTTAAATAGCATACCTGTTTTGTAGCATGTTAATTTTAGTAATACTTCATTAAAGTTTTGTTGTGGAATAGGTAAACAATCTTAATGTCATGATATGTGTCTAATCAATTAGTTGACCGTTTATTTTTAAAATGTAAATTTGATTATTTTCACCCTTAATTTCTCTAACAAATTGAAAATGCGATTCTGTAAAACTTGCAGAAAAATGGTGTAAAAATACCTTCTCTCTAAAAATCCTATAATATTGAAGAATCTCGAAAATTATGAAATCTACTGTAACATAATAAGTTAGTGCTACCGTTAGTGCTTTTCTAGCCACATAATACCAAATTAATTTGCTTTTACAAAGCAAGAGGCAATGATAACTTTAAATAATATCAAGAAAAGTTCTAGAACGCTATTTTTCATATTTAAAGTTAATGTTTTTTAAGTTTATGATTTTTATCTAGACTAAAAGTAATTACCTAATAGCTTTTGCTTTTCTACTAGCTCCCTTGCATAATTTTTTCCAATTTGTTGTTAACTACCAATCCCTTATCCTAAAATTTGTTTTTGTATTACCTTATCCGTGTTGGTTTCCATTTACTACAAAAGCATAATAGACAATCAGATGCATCTAGCATTTCTGCGTAATCTTAAGGAAAGACGTGTATATAAAATGAAATATTTTAGATTTATAAAATATTAATTAAAGAAAATCGTGATCGTTTATTTTCAGGTTACTTTGCACATTAGACACCAAAAATGAACTTGTGTGTGTGTGTGGGTGTTTTAAAGTAAAACACTTTCATCGTAGCATTTCATTATTAATTTTGATTATTTTTGAAGAATTATTATTTTTTTAAAATTATATTGTTTTATATTTTGTTTTAATTTTGCGGAAAAGTTTAATAAATTACAATTGTTTTAGTTTTTAACCACCCTGCGGTTCATGACGAGATATCTCGTCCATTTAGCATGTAATCCTGGGACTGCCCAACTGCAGGGTGGTTAAAAAAATGAATTATAGTTTTATTTATTAGTTATCTACTTGTTTTGTTAAAGTTGTTTTAATTTTTCTTAATTTTGGCATCCCTTTATTTGCATGATTTTACATTGAAAAGAGAATGACTGCTGCAGACACTGCCTAATTTGACTCATCTAAAACAAGAAAAATAATTGAAATGGGTAAATATGGTATCTTTTGAAGTATTCCAAAGACCAAGATTAGTAACAAATTTGAAAAAGGCGCTGGCTTTTATGTGATTGACAAAATATAACATTATTTTTCAAGTTAATTTACAGATGATTTGTTCTCATTTCTTACTATTACTCATTTGTTTTAATTTAATTGTGTACATATTGTTTTAGTTGAAATTATATTTTATAACTTGTATCATACAAGATGCTACATTCCAGACATTTTGTATCATTATGTGATTAAGAAGGCTTGTGATATTGTTTGACAAATCTTTTATCCTGTTGTTTGCTTTCATATTGTATAAATCTAATTTATAAAATCAGATTCAAATTATTCTATTCTAAAAGTGTGCGTCATGTTCAAGGATAGTTTGGAATGTAGCCCTTTGCAGTTTCTCCTTTCTGCTCAAATGATCTAACACTGTTGTTAACTTATTACTGTGAAATAGAACTATGTTAAAAATAGATGTAAATAGATAATTTATTTTATGTAAATAATTATATACTCGGTTCTTTCATATATACTAGAAAAACTAATTTCTTTAATATTTAAATTTAGTCTAGTCATTTTATAAATGTTTGCATATAGTTAATAGGGTTCCCATGTTCTCATATTGAATGTACCATGTGATTATGAAATTGCTCTCTTTATTTGATCATATGATTATTGTTGTTTCTAGTGATTCTATTTCTTATACAGTTTAAATGTATTTTTATATTTTTATTATGAAGTCATTTTTAGTATATCATCAAAAAAATATTCTTTTGTAGTGGGTCTTGCCACTATAATTTTACTTCCGTTTTTAGGTGTTTTAAACCCGTAAAGGAAATTGTGCATCTGAAATTGATGCATTTAAATTTAGAAAACTTATGCAGATGGGAACAATTTAGCTTTGTTTCTATCTCAATTGGTGATTAGAATAAATAAAGAATCAAATACCTAAAACTGAAAAAGCAAAATTTTTAGTGGATTCAATTTAAAATCGGAATAAATTTTAGGATTTTTTAAAAAATCCCTTTCTTTGCTTTGTTTAAACATTAAGCAGCTTGTTAAGTCTATTTTTGAAAGATCTGGATCCATTTTGGAACTTAAAAAACAGGATAGGGGTGAACATGGAGCAAAATTTTGACCTTTTTAAATTAATTTCTATGAAGCCCTTTAGAAAAGCCAACAGGGTGCTTCAAATGGGCAACAAGTGCTGTTTGATACCTAATAAACCCAAGCCATTACTAGTACTGATGCATTGTAAACAGTTAAGGAAAGGGTTGTTGAGAGATTTTCCAATTTTAAATCGGCTTGCTTGATGAGTTTCGCCTTCTTGATACGTGTATATGTGGCTGCTATGTGTAAAAGTTCCCCAAAAAATCAAGGTTGCTGCCAGAAATTACTCTCAGGGTAGGTTCTTGCATATTTTTTCACCTCAAAATTTCTATGAAATATATTATCCTGATTTCCCAAAATATCATGTGATTTCTATCTTCACGACAGAACTACCTTGGACGGTATTCATTTCAAATTAAATTGAAATTATGCAGTTGCTTTGCATAGGAAGAAAGGAGGCATAAACAGTACATTAATTATAAGGATATGAAGGAAATCTTTGACTAATTTTGAGAAGTGTTTGAACCAGTAGTTACAGACGCAGCAAATCATTGCTCCTCTTTAAGGTTTAGCCTGTGACATTAAAGGCTCGGGAAACTATTTTAGTTGAGTTTTTTAATTGTATGAAAAGTTACTTTTTTGAAAAATGGGTTACATTTGTTAAATCATTAAAAGGAGCTTTATTGCATCAGTGGCTAGTTTATCTAATAGTGCATGGGAATGCAGTTAAAATTAAAGCAAAACCTTAAGTAATAAATGTTTGAAAAAAATTATTTTGTGGCATCAAGGGTTAATAGATTCATTTGGGCATTGCATGCACACGCACACATTGATGATATACTCTTCCTTTTGCAACTAGTGGAAAAACCAAATATTTACATATATGTATAACTTCTTTAAGTAGAATTTTCTATCTAAAATTGTGATATTGGTCTTTTGTTTCTATTTTATTTATTTATACATTTTTGTAGTGTTAGAATTAAAGTTAATCTTCCTTAATCCTTTAAGATCCACCCTCACCCAATATTTTGCAAGTATACTTACACAAAAATGCTTGTTTTCATTGTCTCAACATGTAGTTCATAATTGTAATGAATGAATAAATGTAGTTTGCTCTTATGTCTTGAATATTTGACATAGCTACACGTACATAAGTTTCATAATCAGTCATTTTATTTTAAAATGTATACTGAATTCAATTTTGATATATGGGAACTCTTTTAAAACTTTAAAAGATAAAATATACACCTGTACAAAGATATGCATATTGTTTGAAATGTTCTTTATGAATGCAGGTGTTTTGAGAAAGTTTCATTAATTTATGGTGCCTGGTTATTTCATTGAACATGTGGTACTCATTTGTATATTGCTGTAATAAATGTGAATAGTTGAGAAATTAGTGCATGCATCTCATTTTTAGAGCACCAATTAATAGGTCTGATCTAATTGTGATAATATGATGGTTTACAATAATTCTTGCTTTTAAAGCTATTTTTTGTATTTCAGTACAAAAAAAATTATAATTTGTTTACTCTTTTTTTTTTTGAATGGCTTTGACTTATAAATGTTTAAAACTTGTGTTGCTAATATATGCGTGTATCATTAGTTTCTGTTTGAAATTTCAAACTTAAATCATGTTTCTTTTTTGACTGTACTATAATCACTGAAAAAAAATTATTATAAAATTTAGATGTTACAAATCAAGCTATAAATTTTGTTAATTATAAAATATTTCTTCTTTGAATGTCTAAAACCTTCTCCTCATCTGCTGAATGAAACGTAAACTTATTGCTTTAAAAACATTCCCAAAGAACATTCTGATTTTCATAAATTAAATTTTCTGTATCCGCCCCCCCCCCCCCCCATTGTTGTAAATCTTAAAAATTAAACTTGAATGCATCAATATGTGGTAATTTAGTTTTTGTAATTGAAAATTGTTTTGTTTTGACCTTAAATTGAAAAAAAAACCTTCAATCAAAAGTCACTAAGTGTAAAATTATTTCTTGCGTGGAATCAATTTAAACTTCCAAGTGAACAATGCAAAAACTTATTTTACAGACAGCTAACAGTATAATTAATTCATGACATGGAATATTTAGCTAGTAGTCTAAGCAACTGCAGTAACCTACCAAATCTTTTTGTGGACTTAGTGACATTTGCTCGAGTAATTGTAACCGATCCATGTATCTGTGCTACAAAAAAAAAAAAAATTTATAATTGTCTTTTGAGAAACATTTCCAAGTTCATTTTTTGTTATTTAATGAATTTCATTAAATTTATTTCTCAAGTCATTATGTAAATTATTTTTCTCACCTATAATTTTGGGATAGGTTAGAAAAAACATCTAAATTTTTATGCATACTTGCCAGCTTTTATGAATTTTTGGATCTTTCAGGTGTCATTTCTGCTCCTGTGGTTTTTAAAGCTAATGAAAAAATTTTTTAAATTTCACTGTAGTTATCGCATCCCAAAATTCCACATAATCGAGGAATATATAGTCAAAATCAAATCAATTACTGTAAATACCATTTGGTTTAATAATAACAGATTATAATGAAGTTCTAACATTTAATTTATTTTATGCTTATATTAAGTGTCATTAAAACATTATGAAAACTTTGTCGAAATTTAATTAAATGTTGTTCGTACTTACGTTACCGAAACTCGTTGCTTCAAATTGTCCTTTATTTTTTACTAATGTGATATATTGTTTTCTAGTACAAAAATAATTGGTGTGCAATCTTTAAATTGCAATTCTGTTGCCAGTTTCATTCTTGCCTGATCCTTAAAGTTGTTGTACCTAAAATTTGTTCTTAGTGAATCTGTGTCACTTTGTCACATGATCTACAACTGGTTCTGTTTTCATTGCTGCTCAGTTATATGAGAGTGTTATTTCTATCTAAAGCATTTGAAAAATCTATGAGATTGTGTGTTGCTTTTTAGTGTGTTTCTATGTCTAATCCGGTGCTTAAAAAGTCATTCTATATAGAAAGTTTTAGTAATCATAATTATTGTACATAAGGTTCAAGCCCAAAAAAAATATAGAAATTGCATCCTTGAGGTAAATGTTATAAATTGCAACCTTCACTACACAATAATTAGACTTCCACTATAATCTGACTATAGAGTAATTATGGAATAGGAATTAGTTCTGTTTTTATCATAACAAAATGCATTCAACATTTTTCTATATTTTTTACATAAAATAGAAAGGCATGAGTATTTGTGTAGATGTCTTGATTTTATGCACTTAAAAGTTCACAGGTAAAAGTAATTTATTTTAGTTTTTAAAAAAAATTGTAAACTGAAAATTTCATTGTAAAGGTGTAGTTTTTCAATATGTTAATCAGATATGAATAAAATATAAATGGCTATCAAATATTTTATAGTAGAAAATCTAGTCTTAAACTGCCTTAATATATCTAGTCCATAATGCGTTAAGTTTAGTTTTTGATTTTGAACTATTATGAAAAGTGAATGTTCTGTGCTATTCCTGTTTTCATAATTAATATGAATTCATAATGTGTTGTACTTTTTTGGTATTGTGTCAGAAAAGTTTGACTTCTCGGAAAACTTTTACTTTTTTAAAAAATATTTTAAAGAAATTAAATATAAACTTGGTGAAATTCTGTACTCTGAAAATTTGTTATTTTATTTAAATTTTATGAAAATATTTTACCTCCTTTCATGTTACAGATTACTAAATCATAAGTGCAATAAAGTTTTATTAATGTATTCATTTTAATTTTTGTACCTAAGAATCTGATATACATTTCTCTTTTGATTTCTGAAGTTTCAGAAGTAGCACAAGCATAGGATACAGGATTTCAAATTTTGCTTGATGAATTATTAATGAACTTCTAGTATTCAAGAAAAATTAAATTGCAATAAAACAATAACAGGAAAAATCATTACAAAAATCTATAAATGTATATGAAATGTGGCTCCCTATTTTAATGTTTTTCATACAAGACAAAACATAAAAACTTTTTATAATGTGTTAAACAATTTTACATTATAACAAATGACTATGTGATGGCTGATTTGGAAAATTGCTAAATTTCAATAAAAGGAGGGGATATCAGGTATGTAATTATTGAAATTAACCCTGCAAATCACATTAATTATTAATCAAACTGTTTTCTTTCAATTTAATTTTTCTGAATAATATTGGGAAAAAAATGAGTTTAGTTCCACGATTTTATAATATAACGACTGAACTTAATACTTTCAAGTTTTTTGTTCATTACTTTAGTTAAAATTCACTTCATACCAACAAAATTCCAAATTTTGTGTGCATTGGAGCTTCTATCACCTTCTTTGCATTTTTATGCTGTGAAAAATAAGATGGTACAAATTATTATTTATTTGATGGAAAAATAAACCTATATAACTGATGAGTTCGTTTAAGGTAAAAGTTTAAATATCGAAGTTCACCTGTGCTTCTATTTTATGTATTTCTCTGTAAGTAAAAGTTTACTTTTCAATGAATCAGTTGAACTGCAATCATAATACACCAAATCAATGTAAATCAATCATTGTTAAAACTATTTTTAATAGATGAAATATACATAAATGATGTTTTGCCTTTGTTTCCTTAATTTTCAAGCACTAGATTTATTGCTATGTAATACTTGAAATTTGACATTTTTATTATGTGATAAGATACTGGTCATTAACTTAGTAAAATGATTGTGCTATTTGGTAAGATAGTTGATTTAAAAATTGAAATGAAGTTTTGTTTCCCCTATGTTTCTTTAATGGT
Organism: Octonoba sinensis; assembly: GCA_038502835.1. Classification (NCBI taxonomy): domain Eukaryota; kingdom Metazoa; phylum Arthropoda; class Arachnida; order Araneae; family Uloboridae; genus Octonoba; species Octonoba sinensis. The sequence continues at coordinate 128,169,290 of CM076599.1, forward strand.
TCAGACATCAATTTTACATTGTCAATCATTATAATTAATTATATGCTAAATTTTTCAAAGAATTAATGAATGAACAATTCATTGTTGCAAATATGACTTCTATTTTGTTAATAGTAAATTGTTCTAGGAAGATACATTGGCAAAATATAAAGGATTTAATTTACGTTTTATGTGTTTTCTTTTGAACAATCATATTCACATTTCAACAGTTTGGAAACAATTTTTGTTTTAAAATTATCTAACAAAACAGGTTTAAGTCTACATGTAGCACAACACAACATTTTTTTTTCTATAGAAATTTAACCCTTCATGTGAAATCACACTCATCGAAATTTACCACACTTTGATTATGTGTTAATCAATGTACAATAAACATGTAATTATAATTAGTCTTACACTCATAATGTGTACAGTCTTGGAAGGGAAATGAAGCACTTATTGTCATTTGAATACTATTTATGCTAGACGTATCAATGGTGAAATGAAACACTAATCTTTATTTATGGAGGGGGGTATATTTGAATCGGTAAAATACTTTTGAAACTTTGCATTTCAAAATGTGTTTTGCAGATTTTCAGAAAAGGGCTAGGGTTTGTGCTGAATTTTAAAATATGTCCATTACTTGTAGTAGCTACCAAGGTTTGAAAAATCTTTAAAATTTCACATGCCCTACCGGGCATGTTTGTCTAAAAACTGCATATTAATGAAAACATTTTAATTTGTGGTATAGCATTAATCTGACAAAAAAATAAATTAACAGCTTTATATCTGAATCAAGAATTATTTTAAGGTTAATCTAAAATCATTAAAAAATTGCATTACATATAAATATTACTTAATAAGTCATTACAAGTCGAAATTTGAAAAATTTAAATTGTATTACCAATTTTATTGCCGACATGCATGTCGGTCAACATGTCAATTTTGAGCTCCAGTAAGGATGCGGTGATATTCAATAAAATACGAAATAAAAAAGTTTTAGAAATATTTGATTAAAAAATTAAATGTCCTTCCGGGCATGTAAGGGTAGAAAATTCATGCCCGATCGGAATTTTTACATGCCCCAGGCATGTCAGGCAATATAATTTTCGAGCCCTGGGATAGCTACTGTAATTGTTTTCTTTTTTTAATTGCGATGGGCATGTGACACTTTTCAGGGTCATTCCACAGTAACGGACGTTACATTTACGCAGAATTTTTCAACTTCAACGAGCATTCTAACAAACTTGTTGGGTATTTTTTGGCTAGTAAAAGTACCTGTGTTCTAAGTATGCAAAAAAATTGTTGAAGATATGTGTATTTGCTGTATGTTAAAAAATTTTTTGAAATTTCGTTACGTGTGTTACCTGAAGACTAACACACGTAACGAAATTTCAGCGTTTTTTTTTTAAACAGACAGCAAATACATATATATCTCCAAAAAACTTTTGCATACTTAGAACACATGTACTTTTATTAGCCAAAATTAAAAAACATAAAAAATACCCAAGAAATTTGTTAGAAAGCTCGTTGAAGTTGAAAAATTCTCTATAAATGTAACGTCCGTTACTGTGGAATGACCCTTCAGAGTTTCCTGCCTGATTTAAAATTAATATCTACATAACGGACAACGCACGGAGAACTGTGAGACGCTCTAGTTTCCATTCATCTCCTAAGAAACACAAAAAATCTCGCGATTTTTATTTTATCGCAAAAAAAAAAAAAAAAATTATACTGTTTACTTTTTACCGAGTTCCATACTTGCCAACATCATTATTATGCTTACACGTGCCTGCAGTCCCGAATTTTTCATGCATGTCGAAATTCTATTGCAATAGCTGTAATAAAACTCGCTTGTTTTAGTATACTACATAATTCTATCAATTACAAAGCTACAATTATAATTTTATGTTTACCATTATTTTCCAAGAAATATAAAAAATCTCGCAAAAACAAGTTGCATTGTACGCTTTATATGTGTATATTTCTTCCCCTCATCCCTTTTATATTTTACTTTGGTAGTATTTTGCCACGCAGAGATTGGGGTTACACTTCCCCTTCCCTTCATGAAAAATTTCTCACTATGCCATTTTTCTGGGTAAAAGTAATTTTTAATGATGTAATTAAAATGCCAAGGAGTTGGCAATTAGCAACACAAGGGTGTGTTACTGTAAAAAAAGAAGCAATATGTATGCTGAAAGTCGGAGACAAAAAAGATGTTCTGTCACCGTCGGCATAACTGCTATCAATATGAAGACTGAAGAATGTTAAGTCATTTCTTTAATTTTTTTTTTTACTTTGCAAACTATTCCATACTGTCAGAAACATGTCTTACAATGAGAAGTAACTCTGATAAAAGCCCATTTCTCCATTAAAAAGCATTAATTTAAAAAATTGATACTGAGTGAATCCGCAAAAACTTCTTCAATGATCAATGCAATAGCTCTTGGAATTTGTCTAAAACATTTTCACAGACACCGTTCTATCTTCTCGGAAGCCAATTTCTGCATGCATTTGAAAAAGGTGATGGCTGTTAGGATTCGCTGCGTTAAAAATAACGCAACGTGCATACGTTGCGTGCATACGTTGCAAAAAATTGCAACGTATGCACGTAGTTTGCTTTGACACCAGCAGTTATTTTTGTTTTATTCTCTCCATTACAGAGAAAACGTATTTAATCTGGTTTTGACAAAAAATGTCCTTCATTAGCACTTATAAACTACTGGAGGCCTCAGTGGCTGAGCGGTCTAAACGACTGGTTCCGGTGCCTGCCTGCGCGCAGTAAAGAGGCGTGCTTTCGAATCCCACTTTCCCCTGGGTGCAGGCCCGGACTGGCCAGGTCGGCTGGTCGGGGATCGCCGAGGGCCCCCGTACTAGGGGGGCCCCCAAACGGGGAGGGGAACAAACTAATTTTCTATCCGAACTTTTTTTACAGTTCTTTAATTTCTTCATAACTATTTGCATCTTCTTCATTACATTTTTTCCCAGGATGCTTCACTCTAGCAATCTTACAAATGTTTTAAGACTTTTACACATAATAGTGTTCGATGGCGCAATTGGACTTGCTTTGCATGAGCTTGTAAAATCAAAACTAGCTAGATAGGGCACTTCAACATGAAATATTATTGCTTGCTCATTTGTCGGACCTGCTAACGTGAACGGATTTGATAACGTAGCGGGCCTAGAAATCAATTTATAGCTTTATAGCGATTTTTGTTATGCCAGCTTATTATTACTATTTCTACTTTCATTTATTTTTTTTTTCCCCCGCCAGTGAATTAGCACATATGTTGTTTTCCTATTTGAGCTCGGATAAAAGGTTTATTCCGCTTTAAAAGCTTTGCTTGCTGCTGTTTGTTTCTGCAAGCTACAAAATTTCGTCTTTCTGTTTTAAGCCGGGTCCAGACGCTACGTTTTGCACAACTTTTGTCTGCGCAGTTCAACACGTTGCAGATAAAAAGTTGCGTGTAGATTGGGAAAGTGCACAGTTTTGAATTCGGTGCGAAGACTGTACAGTTGCAGCGATAACTGAGCTAGAAAGCATAGATGTCTTTGAACTGTGCAGACAAATTGGCACATTTAGACGGTAGCACCCTTTTCCGATTCATTTTGTTTTTCAGTTTCAATTCGTCAGGCGACAATGGCCGACTTTCGGCAATGTTCTCGGGAGTTTTTCACAGAATTTATTGCATTATGCGAAAGTTTCCCATGCATTTGGTGTGTCAAATCGAAGGAGTATAGTGACAGGGATAAAAAGGGGGAGGCTTATGAGAGTTTAGTGGGAAAATTCACAGAAATTGATGCAACCGCAAACAGAGAAACAGTTGTAAATAATTAATTCTTTGAGAAGTGTTTACCGTAAAGAATTGGCAAAAGTTAATAAATCGATTCGACCTGGGGCTGGAGACGAAATCTACAAGCCAGCTCTCTGGTATTTTGATTTGTTACATTTTCTAAATGATCAGGAGACACCGAAGCAGTCTAGGAACACCATGGATGAAAATAAAGAGACTGCAGTTGTCGAACCCCCAGAACAGGCAACAAAAAACTATTTATTTTATGTAATCATTTAACCACTTTGACGCCGGGTACTTCTGAGAGGTTCCAGTCTTTTTTTTTTAACATGACACCATGCCAAAACTGACCAGAGTAGTACCTCATTCATGACGATATCTCACAAAACTGAGTGAAATATACAGATATCTCTGCACCATGTAGACGCATAAAAAACTGCAACGTTTTCATTCAGTCTTAAGACTGCGCAGACAAAAGGTTGTACAAAACGTAGCGTCTGGACCCGTCTTTAATGTCAATAAATAATAGATAAAAATTAATTATACTAAAAATTTATTAATTCTAATTTATTATAATCGTCCTTTTTGTGTGGGTACTTGAACTAAACAAACAAAATGCGTTTCCTTTCAAATATTATTTTTTTGTTTTGTTTCGTTTTTTTCTTTCCTTTTTTAATGTGTGTGTTTTGTAAAAAAATGCTTAAATGTGTAGGATCTCTCTGGCAATTGCCGTGGGAAGCTAATTTTTAATTATGTGGAATGCTATACATTTTAATAAAATAACATAATTTACACCTAAAAAAAGTTATCACTATATACACAATGGCAAACCGACTGGTCTTTTCATTTTTTAACACGATCATAGCCGTGCGGATACCGCTAGTTTATTATAAAAATGTCGCTTTTGTTTAACTACCGTACAAGACCCTAAAAAGGTAAAGAACGGTTTCCAGACACACAATTTTCAAAACTTTTCTCGGGAAGGACCCCTCCTCTAGGGGGCCCCTTTTCAGTACCTGCCCGAGGGCCCCAGAGGGAGCCAGTCCGGGTCTGCCTGGGTGCATTTCGTTCTTTGTATTGTAATTTTGTTGTACTGTCTTGTTCTATCTGTCATATTAGACGAGAGTTTGAGGCATATCCTTGAGAATAGCAAATAAGCTCGAATATTAATGTGACCTGAAATGGTCGTTTACAAACAAACAAACTTACAAACTACTCTTTAAATAGAGTTCGTACTCCACCTGGAATGTCTGGAAACCCTAGAAAACTCACAGAAATTGATTTGAACTAAAGAGGTTCAATGTGGAAAAGTCATCCTCATTTTGAGTAGTTTTGCCAAATTGTGAATCGTGGTAGTTTTTGCTGTGGCTGAGTTCGACATTTTTTCGAAATTTAAAGAACGTCGTCTTTTTTTTTTTTTCTGAATTTTGGAAACAAATACTGATATTTTCGAAGCTAGAAAAAATTTACACGCGAATTGAAGTCTTTTTTTTTTTTTCTTTCGTTGCTACTTTTCTTTCTAACTGAAATTTTTAGTTATTTGTCTCAAAAATCATGCAACCCTGCTTACAAACCATAAAAGTAAGGTACAAAAGCTTACAATCCTTAAAGGCTGTTGCTTTAAAAATTTTGGAGCGGGCTACAATTAAATATCAAATTGTAAGATATGTATCAGTTCTTAATTAATTCAAATTAATTTATACAAACTCCATTCTTGCCGAAGAACGAATGTATAATAAAAGCCGTTGGAAACCCGTTACAGTAAAGCACGAATAACATCCAATGTTACTGATAGTGCAAAAACACAGTTCAGCACTTTTTGTCACAAAGCCAAACAAGAGCAAAAAGAGGATTTTAACTCTTTTTCCCACCAAGAATGTTGCTTGGATACATTCTGTTACAACATACTGTCTCAGAATGAAGAATTTAAAGAGTATTGGGCAGTAGTGAAGTGGATTCTCAATCAACAAGGATATGTTGGTTGAGGATCTCACTGACAAATTTTTAGTTGCATTAAGAGTAGTATATGACGCAATTAGAGCCGCAGATGGAGTTGAAAAAGTAGATATAACCAAAGACATGTCCTCATACTTCATAAGGTACTACTTTACGTCATGAGGTGCATACTTCACCTCGTACTTCTTCCTCATGCAAAAACGGAAAGAAGTAGGTACCATAGTGTTTTAGAGAAGCAATAGGAAATGGATTAAGAACTGGACGAAAAAGAAACTGAGAAACGCAAAATGTTGGAATAAATAATTTGAAAGAAAAGAAAATTAAACTTTTTTTGCCGATAACAACTGAAAACTTTTAATATCGACAGACAAATTGCTGAACTGTCCAAAAATTTATGAGGTAAAAACTTGGTCTGCTGACTTTGTTCTATTTAACATGGAGATTTTTTTTCTTTTTAATGGGGCTGCAGTACCGGTTCTCAATCATTGCAGAGTGCGTCCCCAGAGATTGGTACCAACTCTTTCAGCGGCACCACAATGAGTGTGGTACCACTGCCGCAATATTTTTTTGACGCTCAGTTTCCCCCTAGATGGCTGCACCTGAGCTCTCGTTGATGCAAACGGCACTAGGAATTTAATTTAGCCGAGAGTATCCCTGCCAAATGGATACTCAAGGGATCTTTAGCATGCCGCATAATCATACGACATGGGCGCCGAAGATTTTCTGCATCTTGAAAATCCGCCGACTTGGACCAGGTTTGAGCTTGCGATCTTGAGCGTACGAGACCTGTGCATTACCACTACGTTACCCTGTGGACTTTAACATGGATATTGATTCCATTTTTTTTCATAATATTTTTATTTACGTAATATTTTATAAAATGTTCTTTAAAAATTAAGTTTTCGTTTATGAAATGTTATTTTTATTTGAGTTTCAAATTTATTTCTTCAGTGCCATTGAGCAGTTGTCATTCAAAGCATTTTTATTATCAGATCATTTTTAAGTATTGTGTTTGTTTAAAAAAAAAGTCTTTAATGAACTCACTTTCTTTTACTGATGGAGGTTTTTTCTTCATATAGTGGTGTTTATTATATCGTCATGCCATGAAAATGCCTACATCAGCAATTCTCTAAATATTTGTTTTCATGCTTCATTATAAAGTTAAAAAGCGGATTTGTTCTCACTGGGATCATCTTAATTTCTATTTTATTTTATTTATTTATTATTTTTTACAGTTATACATTACTTTCCTAAAATTTAAAGTTAAAAAAAAAAAAAAAAAAAAAATGGATGCAAATATAACAGCTAATATTTTTTGTCAGTGGTAATGTCACAAAATTCCACTTATGAAATTCTATAGTATAAGTTTGGTATCTTAATTAACATGTGTAAGGGATTTTTGTAGTATGAAATTAATATATTTGAATGTATAAAATGTTATGGGGGCTATTTAGTGTACAAGTAATGCATTTGCCCCATTTGCATTTGCATTAACAAATTTTTACTTAGAATGTTAATCTGGAATTTTGCTTTGATCTACCTGAAAAAGACATGGAAATGTTTTCTATCTATTTGAGTATGAAACCTGTTTAAATGCAGGATCCCTCCCCCCTCCTTTATTTTACCTCGCACTTGAAATGTTATTTCAATTCACACAGGCACCTCACAGGAAAATCAAAGTAGTTAGAATCCACTTGAGAAAAAACTGGTGAAATTGACGTTTTCCATTTTGTGGAAAAATGAAACTAAACGCCTGAACGATTCTCCATTTCCATGCTGTTTCCTAAATGGTTCAAATCTCCACAGGATACTTCCTGGATGGCAACAGTGTATGATTTGATACCGAAAAGGAAGTTTTGCTCATGTATAATTTTTTCATACTGTTGCTCATTATACAGTACAAAGGCTCAAACGCGGAATCCTCTGGACTTCGGTTATTCCGAATTTTTGACTTTTCCTAATTTTAGTATTTTGCTCATCACAAAACTAGTCTTTTCTCGCTCCAAATTTTTTCCTCGCCGTTTATTTACGTATGGAGCACATATAAAAGGGTTTTAAAAAAGCAAATTGGGTGATTCTCAGTAAAAAAAAAATATTCTGAATTTCACACTAAATTTTCGGAAACATGTTTCACGAATTTAAAATATAAATTATATAATTAGATGAACACTCCCCCCCCCCCAGCCATACTGAATATATAAGGTATTAAAAAAAAGAATCAAGCTCTTAAATGAAAGTACTGTAATACTGAAACTTTTCTTTTCTTTCTGAAACAGTATTGGTTTTTAAAGTGTTAAATATTTTGCTCATCCCAAAATGGAAATAAAGAAGAGGTATTATTTGTCAAAGAAATCTCAAGGTTAATAATATAAAAAATTTCGGAAAACTATATATTTTTTTTAAATCTCTAAAATATTTGGGGAAGTTCGGATCAGAATCACCCATGAAGCAAATATTTTAGCTAGAATATTTTTTTTAAAGCTGAGAGTAGAAAAAGAAAACAAATCGTTTTATTACAGTACAAAAAATTTCGCTTACAAATCTTTTTCAAATAAATTAATGTGTTAGCATAATTATTTAGATCAAGCATTTTTCGATGAAAAGGAGACAATTCGTGTATTTGCATTGATAAAGTCAGCATCAACTGCTAAATATTTGATATATGCAACATGATTTGAATCGACCAAAAAGGATAGCAGTATTTGTCCATAAATTTGATAAATCTATTGGGGGGGGGGGGGGAGAGAATCCTGTCGCATGGGCAAAAGTAGAAATTGCAGTTGAGGTTGTGGATGGATGGATGGAGAGACTTTCTAAAGAAACGTGCATAATAGCATAATAATTATCAAAACAAAAGTTAGAAGTAACAACTTAGACGAAACGACAAACTGGTCATGACAGCCAATAACAACCAATTTTCTCCCATCTGTTGATTCAGAAAACGAATTTCCCTTTGTGTCTCCCAGTAACGAAGGGAGTGACCACAGCAAAATCTTGTGGTTGAATGACTCATTAGTATCTTGTGCTATGTAGAAGGAAGTGAATGGGGAAAGTTATGCACGTGATACTTGCAAAAAAAAAAAAAAAAAAACGGATTGTAAAATATTTTTTTATCTTTTTCTTCTCCGACAGATGATGTAAATTGTTGCCACACGTAGTTTGAAAGAGTTTTGCTCAAAAAGTATTAAAAATACATCTTGAGTTGCTCAACTTTTAAATATTTGCTCCAAAATAGAGCTTGAGTTGCTCCGCTTCAACTGCTAAATATTTGATCAACTCCGTGCACTGAGTCGTTATATTAGGAATGTTTATATTTATGTTATCTTTTAATTGAGCAATAAAAATGTTTTATATTAATTCATCCTCATCTTTGACTTCTTAAATAAAGCTACAAATCTTAAATCTTTCAGTCTTTAATATTTTTCACTCAAAGCCAATTTTAAGTAGATAAAATGTTATTTTGGAAATTTTAACTGAAATTCTGATGAAGAGAAATATTGGGGCACAACAAGTTTCCATGCTCTTTATTCCTGCTACAAGGAAAAACACTTGGCTCCTCGCTCCTGCTCCACCCTCCGCTCTAGGTCTGATACAGGAAACTCCTCGCCCTCTTTTTTTTTTTTTTTCTGTATTAGCTGTACGAAAAGGTTGTCAACCTTTTAGTAGCCTGCAACACATGCATCTAAAATATTACTGAGGTGATGGTACTATCTATTTTTCAGAGGACATTTATAGCTGGATATATTATGGCATAGAAATGAATAAAAGCAGGAGGGTAAAAAAAAATTTAAATGTTGAAACAATTTTATAGTTTTTAAAATTAATATCCGTTTTGGCTGTTCCATGCATACAAATTGTTGACTAAAAATTATAAGACCAGTTGCAAAATCAATCTTCCAACATCCTATTTTCATTGGTCTATACCTCATAATTAGGAGTATATGACGATAAGTCTACTAATAAAAAGTTAAATTTATATTTATATTTTCGTTTCGTAAAATTTATATTTGAAAATAGAAATTAGCAAAATTATGCATAACCAAAAGGTAGATTTTTCTTATAGACATGGGCATTAAGAATGGAAACTTTTAGCTTTTTTTTTTTTTTTTTTTTGCCTACTGCATTTCAGAAGTCTTCATCTAATATGATGGATTTTATCATTTCATTCTGATAGTCTATTTTTGGCTTCACATCTTCTGTCGTCACTTAACCAAGCTCTAAAATATGTGCAATAATCTCTGCTCTTCTTTCTTCCAAAGCCATGCCCAAGGGTTGGGTTACACTGCCGTGCTAATCATAAATTTCTACATCTGTGCTCAAAATGATAATTGAAGATTTTGTTTTGTGCTTTCATGTACTTGATTCAGATACAACTTTTCAGAATTTTTAAAAAAAATATTTTCCATTCACATATGATCACAAAACATTCTATTTTGCTAAAATAAGTGACAAAGAACCCTCTATTGGAAATAACAGCCAAAAGAGGCAGATATGACTTATGTGCTCAGAACGGCAGTAGGGGGTCAAACAGCTCCCATCGAAAAAAAAATAAACAAATAAAAAATATTTTTAATTTGAATTTAGAAATAGTTTGAATGTGCAGTACTCTCCCAGTTTAACAGTCCTTCCTAATTTATGATTTTATTCGCCATTGAGTCACACTTAAAAAATTGAATAATCTAAAAACCAACTGAATATGTATGTCCCAAAACATTTCTAAGCACCTAAGACAGATGTTACTGTTTCTTGTAAGAAGGGTGTGGAGATTTGCTACTTCACAAAGCACAAGAAGGTTTCTATGACAAAGTTCTATGTAATGATTGATTTTTTCACGTAATTTATATTTTCAGTAATTAGGGGCTCAGTTATTTTAAGTATCATTCCAGTGATGGGCGCAAACAAACAGGTCAGCGAGCGTCATAGTGTGTTAAGGCATAAAGTTCGGAGCCCATGGTTTACAAAATTTCTGAGATTGCAGAAACTAAGATAGATTCTATTTATCGAAAGTCTCCCCAATCTCTACATGTGAATAAAAGTGATGGGTATTCATTTATAGATTCCCGTGCTGGGCAGGGTCGACTCAGCCTTTCATCCCTTCAGTGGGGTCGATAAAATGAGGATGCCTGGGAACTAAACACTGGGGGTTCCGCGTCAGGCCGACCACTTGACCGGAACATTTGCTTCTGCACTTCAGAGCCCTCTGTCTCGAAAACTGGGAAGGGCACAGTAGGCCATGGCCCTCAAAAGGGCTGGTGCGCCACTGAGTTTAGCTTTAGTTTATTCATTTATATAATGTACAGGAGTTCTATCTCTGCACAGGAGGTCTATGTAACCTAGAAGCAATGTTTTTATTATCTGTTCCATAGACCAATGTTCCGAGAAATTCTTATTGTCATAGAGACCTTGAAATCGTTCAGTTGAATACAGTCACGATATAGTATGCCTACGGAATATTGATGAGATGGTGTTCCTATGTCCTTCGTACGATCCCTCATTTCTTGATGAGACCTTTTCTACTTCACTGTGAGTGCCGTCCTCAGAACCCGATTGCTATTTGTGTCGCAAGCAGTCGACTTTCAATAGATTACAAACGAAGCCATTGTTTGAGAGAAGATATCGCTGTTTAAGATTTAAAATATTAGTTACTTGAAGATAAGGGTGCATAATATATATATTTACTTAGTTTTTCCCATTTCAAACTTAGTTGTGAATGAGAAATAGCTCTAAAATTGAATTCACCCAGTCTTGAGGAAAAACAATTTACTGTCGGGAGTAAAGAAATTCCTTAAAACAAATGCATGAAAATGATTGAGGGGAAAAAAAGAATTAGTCTAAAATCAAATTATTTACGTACACTGCAGAGAGAATTCAGACAATCAAGAAAAAAAGCAAGAAAACTAGAAATAAGGGTCGGGGGTGGGAGAGATGAGTGTTTCTTCACTAATAAAATGGGAACTACATCTTATTTAAGGGGGGAAATACGTGTGAAATGGCATATTAAGAGCAATTTTCATGAACTTTTTTAAAGCATAAAAAAGAATATATTTTATTGATATTTTGAGGTTATTTTATAGATATATTGAAGAACATTTACTGAACTTTTCAAACATTTTTCTTGAAAAATCCCGGAGATATCGGCTGTTGCACACTGTAAGTCGCCACCCGGGTCGGCAGTTTGCGTACATCCTGGAGGTCACAATTTTATCTGAAATCAATGTTTTTAAAAATCCACTATTTTTATAAGTGTCTCTTCTGAACTAAAATCATCACAAAAAATTGAAAATTTCTATTTTTTTTTTTAGAATGGGAAAATTAAGTATGATTTTTAACCGTTTTTTTGTTCTTTTTTTACAATAATAAAAGAAAAAATAAAGGTTTGTTTATGATTCTAGTTCAACAAAAGCGTGTATATATAAAGAAAATGTGTGTTAAATTCGATAAGGATTGATCAAAAACTCTGCGAGCTAGCGTGTACGCAAATTCGAAAAAAGTAGTTTCGTAAAAAACGCGTTTGACAAAAAGAGTGGTATTGAAGATAAATTTAAGGCAGTAATGAATCATTTTTTTAAAATACTTATAGATACTAATATAGAAATTTCTATCCGAAGTCTCAATTGTCAAAAGAAATAAAAGGACATCTGCTAACGTTCTCTAGTATCCTTCAGATCATTCGTGAGGGACTACCTGCTCAACTGCCCCAAAAGGGGCTCTCGCTCAAATGCTTATAACTTTTAAAAAACTTGGAATTTTGCTTTGAAATTTTCAGCGTATATTATGGAATAGTTGTAGAATCGACTTATGAAGAGATTTTTTTTTAATTTTTTGAGACCTTTACACGTATTTCCCCCCTTAAATCACAAAATAAAAAAAATAAAAAAAAGACTTGGACTAAACTACAATAAATAATGAAGAAGAGGCGCAACAGCAAATGACAATGTAATTTAAATGTAAGGTTTTGCAGTGTAGGCATATTTCTAGTGAATAAAAGAATGTGCCTTTGGAATGAATTGTCCAATGTATTTATAGTTGCAACTTGAGATTGCTAAAACTTGGTACTAAATGAATAAATAAATAAATAACGACAACTAAGTAAATAAAAAAGTAATTCACTTATAAAAAAAACGCTATAGGTTAGTAGTGCAAACTTAAAGTCCTTAATTAAAACAAATCCATAGAAATACAGCTTACCGCTCTATACATAGCACTTTCACTCTCTAATGGGGGCTCTTTCCACACCGCTTCACTTCAGATGCGGAAATACGCTTTGGAATTTACAACCAAACTCAACTGGGGGCCTACTTTTAGTTCCTACCTTTGAATTATGTCAGCGGTATTTTCAGGCTGTCGGATGGAAGTTGCATGTGTAAAGATGCGAAGAATGTTGCAATTAGTTTGTCTTTCTTAAGTCATTTTTGCTTATCCGAAAACATCGCGTTTCAAAATCGAGAGCTGCTGTCAAAGATTTCGCTCGATTTCGTTACGGAATGATGCGTTCAGTGGATAATAACCAGTTCTTCGTGCCGCCATGTTTGGTCTTCCAATTACGGGATTTTTCCCCCTATTCCGGTGGAGCAATGAAAGTTGAGAATACAGAGGGGTGCCCCCCTCAGAGTGATGGCGCATCAGCCGAAAAACTACGGACCCCCCCCCCCCCCCAAAAAAAAATGATGACCCCCCCAAATCGACCAACAGTAGACTAAGCCTCCAAAAGCTGTTGAATACCCCTTTCAAATTTCAATGGCGCAATATGCGCCACGACCCCTCCCCCTGTTGGGAACCCTTGTAATACATTCAAATTCTATATAATGACTTCGAATTTGTGCAAAAATTACATTTTTATCGTTTGCAATTCTTTTAGATGCAAAGCTTTGCATTTCGCTAGTCGACGTTAATGTTTATTGATCTGTTTGAAAAATAATCTTAAAATGGTTCAATCAAAAACCGTTATATGCACATTTTACAGCGAAAGCTATTTCTCATAAACTGTGAATAAAGTAATTTTTTTTTTTCCAATCGGATAATGTTTTTGATTGGGATAAAGGGGAAGACAATCCAGTAACATCTGTTTTTCATCTCATTAAGTTTTTTAATTACTTTTATTGAAAAATTTGTGGATTTAAAAAAATTATATTGTTCATTTGTTTTTAAATTTTATTGTTTTTGTTTATTTATTTATTATCACTATTTTTCTTTTTTAATTTTCTTTCCATTTAAAGGATTTGTAATATTTTTATCGACATAAAACCTACTTCAGTTCATTTACATGTTTTTATAATTTTTTAAAATTTTTTTCTTTGATTTGCAATTTTTTATGCTGAAGAGGAATTATGCTAAAAAACTCCTTTAAATTACGTACTTACTACACGCACCATAAGCTATAATTGCTTTTTAAATTTTTTGAATGCCAAATAACCTACATCATCACATTCTAAACCATTATGCCGTCTAGTGAATCAACTAGAGGAGGTGCAAACAATGATGGGAGGAATAAATCATCAGCAATAGTAAAAGCGAAAAGAAGCACACATTATACCGTTTTAGTTAATAATGTGAGCATAACCTCTGATTGGAATGAAATGACATGTAATGAGTATGCGATTAGCAATATTAGGATTTATTTAATGAGTTGAATTTCGTTGTACTTGTATGGTCACCGAGAATGCATCATTTCTGACCTTTACCAGAGGACCACGTGTTTAGAAAGTATCTTTTTGTTTGTCGTGCATGGGTGAAATTTGTGCTTTTGCAATTATTCTGGGGCTATATAGTGGAGTCAAAAGTATCCCAGTCAATCAGGGTAACTTTGATCCTCAATTTCTCCATTTTTAATTGCCCCACTCATAGAACAGTGCTATTGTATTTACTGGCGTAAAAGAACTTCTGAAGTATTGCATAGTCACCAAAAATTAAAAAATAATAATCATAAAAACCATTTTAAATGAATTTATTAAACTAGTTCAAAGTGATCTTTCCAATTAGGGTAACTTTGAACCACGTCAGAAAAGCGATTTTAAAAATAATTATTTAAATAAAAGTATTACAGTTGCGCAACTTTGAAGCGGAAAAATAAAATTTCTAAACATTTTAAAAAAATTATTTCACAACATCACGAGGTTTCTATAATTCATAACACATAGAACAAGAATTTCAACTACTTCAAGGGTTTCAACAACTTCAAAAATAGCTTCCATGCAGTAACTTCAGGATGACTATTATACAATTATCTGTGTATACGCAGGTGTCCCCAACCCCATGCCCGCGGGCACTATGGCGCCCTTCGACCAGTCTAGGTGCGCCCGCTGCTTGTGCCCAACGAAAAAAAATTTCAGTTTTAAGTCATTTTAAACTAGAGAATATTTAGAATCTAGAGTACATGAATAAAGGGCCATAGAAATTTTGGATCTTCAGAATGATATTTTCCTCAAAACTATTATATCAGAAGAAAAATTCTGTAATATAGTTGCCAGAAATAAATTTCCATTCTTAAAAAAAGCAGCATATAAAATAAAGTCGTTTTTTGGTTCCATATACTTGTGTGAATCATTGTTTTTGACAATGACTACCATAAAATCAAAATATAGATCATGACTTACAGATGAACATTTTGAGGATATTCTCCTAATTATGGGCTGCTGGCCAGTGAAATGCAAGACCAAAGATCACATTTACTGTATTTTCATCTAATTTTATAAATAACTTTTATATTTTGTATGTTTTGCAAGCAATTTAGTAATCATTAATTTTACACAAGAATATTAATACTAATTATATTCATACGTTAAATTAATTTTGAAAATTTTTTTGTGCATTATATGTAATATGTATTATTAATTATGTCTACACACCAACTATAAATTTATCTTGAAAAAATAAATGGTGCCCGTCATTCGACCGATATTCTAGTATGTGCTCCTAAATACAAAAAGGGTGGGGACCCCTGGTGTACAGGGTTGCAAATTTATTTCGTAAAATTAAGAGTAGAAAAGCGATTTTAGCTGAATGCAGAGCTCGAACTTCTATTTTTTTTTTTTTTTTTTTTTAAGTCAAATATACTGAAAAATACTACGTGGTTCAAAGTTGAGTTCCATGTTTCAAAATTGCCCTGATGATTGCACAGTTATCTAGAAATTCAATAAGCAAATGACCCAACCATTTGCGAGTACGATAGAATGGCAGGTAAAGGAAAGGTTGAGAATACTAAGAAGCGTATTAAGAAGTTTGGGGGCCCCTGGCGATAAAAATAAATACGGGGCCTGCTGCTCTCCTCTTTTTCCTGCTTAATACAACGGAAGGTATCGGTATAAAATAAAGCGAAAAAAGGAATTGAAATAACGAAGGGACCCTTTTTTATTTGGAGGCCCCTGCGGCCATCAGGTCCGCCTATTCTTGAACGCGGCCCTCAGAATACTTTATTCACACAAATAATATCATCTTTAATCTTTAACTTTATTTCGTTCATATGTAGCAATAAATCATTGAAAACACTTGTTGCTAGTTGCTACGTTCCACTGCGACGATGAATGGCTCTGCAGGCATGTTTTATTGCGCATCTATAACGCAATAAATCTGAATTTGAAAACTTGTAACTTCAAGCGTGCTGTTTTGTTTGCGTTTCATTTTCTACTATTCTGAATTTTGAGTTTCAGCTAAATGATAGCAATAAGAATTACTGCTTAGTTAGTGAAGATTTAAATTTTAGAAGCCGAAATAATCGTTTGACATGTTTGAGGAAAGCTAAATGTAGGAAAATAATTTCCCTAATGTAAGTATTGATTTCAAATTAAACTTCTCATTAAGTTAAACAAGAAGTTCCGTCTAGAACTATACGAGCCTACTTTCCCGTATACACCAAATTCAAATTTATAATCTAGCTATCTCTTTCTCTCTCTTTCTTATTTATCTTTAGTTCTAATTATTGAAAATATACCTTTTTCAACGGATAATACATATTCATTCACTCACTCATTCATTCTTTCATTTATTCAGCCATGCATTTATTCATTCATTCGTTACCTCATTCAAGTGTTTATTCATTCATTTACGCATTCATGTATTTATTCACTCATTTATTTATATTTTCATTTATTCAATAATTTATTCATTCATTCTTTTCCTCATTCATTTATTCATTGATTTATTCTTTCACTCTTTCATTTATTCATTCATTCATTATTTCACTCATTGAGTCACTGAGAAATATCCTTGAAAATCCCGATCAAAAAATTTCATAGCAAAATAGGCTCGTAAGTTCTGGATAAACTTTCTATTTCTACATGTTCTACGTTATAAGAGCTTTCCGATAAAGTTTGTTCCAAGCAAATCGGTCCGTTAGATCAGGATTTATATAGGGTTGAAATTTCCCCGTAAGCTCTGTGTTAATTTTTTGAACTGTTCAAAAATGAACAAAAACTGTTCAAATCAATATTTCACGCCGAGAACTCCTTTCAATAAGCTTGCAATAGGAACTTGGCTCTTGTGCCCAGAGTTTACAGAATTTGCTTCAATTTTGTCCATAGGCGCTAATGTCAAAATTTTTTTAACTGTTCAAAATTGAACAAAAAATTGTTCAAATCAAAAAGTAAAATATAGAAATGAGATGTCCTCGCCGAGATCTTTCGAATGCAAAAAGAATTTTTCCAATCGGACAATTCGTTCAAAAGTTATTAGGGGGGGGGGACAGAACGACAGACAGACAGACCGACAGACAGACAGGCCGACAGACAGACAGACCGACAGACAGACAGACCGGCAGACCGACAGTCACACTTTTTCCCTATCTCAATACCCTACTTTCAAATTTTTTATTTTTCAATCTTTATTTAATTACTTCACTTATTTTTGACTTTTCTTGATTTTTAACGATATTTTCACGATACATTAAGGCTCTTCGCTACCGTCCATCTTGCTTTTCGGCGCTAATGCTATCTCTACGGGGAAATCTGCAAAAAGTCCTACTCAGAACTCGAGAAGTTATTTGAATATTTTCATGCGGTTTCTTTTAAACAATAGAGTGGACCTAGTTAACGGTTTGCTATTTTTTATTTTTTCTGTGGTGAACTTCAAAAATTTTTTATAACATTTTTTAATTTCAACTCATAATTTTTAAAACTTTGAAAAAAGATACGGAGAAACGGAAAAGTAGCAAACCAAGCTTGAATATTTCTCTTTACAACCATATTTTAAGTTTATATTTGAGACAATTTGTTCACGAGTTATTAGTAGGAGTAAAAGTGTCGTTTTTGAAAAAGTTTGAAAAACTACGAAAATTCACGCCCCGTAACGAACCACACCTTGGCCCGCCCATTCGAGGGACCTTTTCCCTTCTCCCTTTAAAGTGACAAGCAATCAGTCTCCTTTGTTCAGAAGTTGCCAAGAGGTCCATCCATTCTTTACCGATCGCTTTGTATGTTTTGTGATACCCGTTTGGTTTTCGGCTCTGAGTTCAAGCGGAAAAGAAGTTTTTGCATTACATTCTATTTCCTTGATGCTTGATGAAGAAAATCGTTCTATGATAAAGCGAATACTGCGTCTTTAACATAGCAGAAACCGTACTGTAGTAAAAAGTAAAATAAAAATGCAGTTTGATCAATAAAGCTGTTCCACTTTTATATTGCACTACTATAAATCAAAATTTTATGCTCGTTAATATTTTTATTTTCAACTTGAAAATTAAATGCTGAAGAGTATATTAAAGAAATATCGATATATTTTAAGTGCAGATGAAAAAATATTTTCATTTATGTATTTATTTGTGTTCAAAAAGTAATTTGGGGTGTTAAAGTAATATAATTACTTACAAAAATCAAAAAGGTTAAAAAATTCATTTCATTTAGTGATTATAAAATTGTAATTTAACAGCATAATGGCTATTAAGTATTAAATAATAGAAAAAATATTTTCTTCTATGAATGAACATATTAAAAAAAAGAACCAGCGAAATATCTATAGAACAATATATAATACTAGCGGTACCCGCACGGCCCTGCCCGCGTTTAAGAAGTGAAAAGACCAGTTGGTTCACCATTATATATATACACTGGTATTTTTTGAAATGTGTATATATTATGTTATTCTATTAAGATGTATAGCATTCCACAGAATTAAAAATTAGCCTCCTACGACAATCAACCGGCGATCCTACATATTAAGCAACTTTATTTTCTTGTGACAAAGACGCAAACATAAAAAAAGCAAAAAGAAACTTTAAAAAAACGCGTAATGTTTTGTGATTCAAGGTACCCACACAAAGAGCACGATTAAAAGGCAATGGAATCAACACACACACATACATACTTGCTGTTTTATTATTAGTAGAGATGTATGGCATTACATGCAAGTGCCCCCTAATCCATACGCTATACATCAAACCGAGACCGAGAGAATAATTTACAGATTTTGGTCTTTGTATATTACCAAAGAGAGGGTTGCCGGATGCCGGATGCCCACCCCCCTCTGAGCAATGTCGAGTGCTGTAGTAACCCGTAAGCAAAATTATCACGTTCTAAGGGCACCAAGAAAATGAGGGGAACCTCAGAAAAATTTTATTGTCAATTAAATAATTCATAAATTAATTTAATTCTTAGGAATTTTCAAATTTTAGGGTAAAATGAATAAGCTCTTTATATAAAACATTCCATCTTTCTGTCTTATCTCAATCCTGAAAAATAAAGTAGTACATGTCTATTTCGTTTTTATTTGCATGTTTGAAACAGCGAAAATGAGAGAAATATTTCTTAAATAACATTACAAGCGTACACAAATTCTTGAATATCTCCAGCCAGAATTGATTAGGGAGATTTAATCACAGACCTTTGCAGGTAAAATTAGCACAAGGTTCGAATTAGTACCGTCGATAAATGATGTCTTGCGTTTTTCCCATATATTTGACCTCCCTCCCCCTTTATCACATGTCACGCTATGTTGCATAAGCATGATGTCACACTTCTTGCTACCCCCTCCCCTTGTCATAATTTGTCCCAATTTCACGAACCCCCCCTCCCTCCCTCGAAGCGTGACATATTTTATGAATGATCCCAAGAGTTATTCAACCAAGTAACAATTAAGCTAAAAAAATAAATGTTTGTTTGTTCAAACTTTGATCAATTTATTATAAGATTTTTCTACCAGTTTGAAAACGTTTTATGTATTTATTTACCTGCATTTTGAATCTGCAATTTTTGTGGGCAAATCATTTTTAGTGTTTAGGGCCTCTAAAGGTCTTAATCCAGCCTTGGTAACGCCCCCCTAAAAATTTCAATGGCGCAGTCTACACCATGACCCCCCCCCCCCTGGTGGGCACCCCTGCCAAAAAAAGAAAGAATATCCAGTGTCCAAAGAATATGTCCAAAATATAACTGAAAAATAAAATATTTAACATTTTTCTCATCTGTTAAAGTTTTTTGTTTTATAGTTTATGATAATGTTCTTACATAATCTGAAAAATTGTTAGGATTGCATTAACTTTGTCTAAATTTCTTTTGTAAAGTTGTTTTTGCTAATCTTATTGCTTGAACTTTAGTTTAACTGCGTTTACATTTTCTGTTATTTGGAATCAGTGGCGTAGCTAGACCCGGATTTCAGGGGGGGTTTCTTCAGGAAAAGTCAGCTAATTTCATTGTTTTCCAAGAAAAATTGGTCAAATTCTAAACAATCTTTACCATTTCAGGGGGGGTTTTATCCCCAAAACCACCCCCTTATATACGCCAGTGTTTGGAATAACAGATCATATCTTTCACTACGCAATCGTAGAAGTTTTAACGAATCAACTCTGTATGACTTCAAGATTTTAATTATAGCAATACTAACTGGATTTAGAATTAAGTGTGAAACTTAACAGTTTCTAGTGGTGTGTAGAACCAAGAAACAAAAAAATAAAGGAGAAAGGTCTTGTATAATAGAAGGAAAAATACTTGTTTTTGCATTAAAAGACGCTGCATCATTTACTACTAAGTTAGGTTTATAAAATGACATGCCCGGTCGCGGGTTACTGAAATGCCTTTCAACTATATTTTATTTTGCACAAGCTTTATTACTTTTTTCGTGCTGGCTCCATTGTCACAAAGTTGTAAACTAGAGAACTAAGCCACTTCAACTCAAACTCTAACTTTTCCAAATGTGTAAGAATATGTTTTGTCAAACTTTGAAAATTGGATTATTGGAACAAGTAAGTAAAAATTAAAGTACAGTAAAAATTAGGCGATCAACTTACAGAGGGTTTTTTACAATACTCCTTCCTAAATTTGGCGCACACAAGTGGTCAATATAAACAGGTGGTCAAATTAACTTCTCAAGTTACCAAGGTTTCTCTACATTATATATTATTGGGCTAATTCCGTTCCTGACAAAAGTGGTGAACTTAGACAAGTGCGCCCAGAAACCCCCCGCACCTGCCAGTTTCTTTCGGTGAACTTAGACAGGTGGTCAGCTTACAAAGGTGGTGAACTTTACAGGTTTTACTGTAATTAGTTTTAAAGGATACTAAAGGAACATAAAAACCTCTGATGGCAACTTTTATATGAAATATTTACGAGGGAGAACCAATGAAAACTTGAATGAACCTTGAAAATGAAGTTAAAATTTTTACAAATCAAAAATGCTTGAAAAATTGAAACCTGCAACTTCAGTCTGAATGAGCAAACGAAAATGCATCTTTGCCTGCTTTGTTGCCGTTTTTGGAAACTTATTTTATGAGACAAAAAGAAGTATGTAGTTTTCGGCCATTTGAATGACTGGAAAGGGGGTCTTGGGCCAACGTTTACATTTAGTTTTTGAGATTAATTTTCACACTGTTTTGGGTTTTTCACGATTAATTTTCGTAACATACATATATTTAATTATAGAAAAAAAAATGCAGCTGCAATCACTAACCATTTCATATCCAGAGTTTTTAGAATAGAAAAAATATAGCTGCGGGATAGGGCACGTGGATGATATTTCACTGAAAAGAATTATTTTTAGCGGAGTAAAAAGTTTAATTTTGGCATAGTTAAATATGATAATTACTGTAATAAACAAGTTTAAAATTATGCAATATATATATATATATATATGAACAAAAACATAAATGTGAAAAGGGTTCGGTAGAACAAACAATCTTCGGAATAGTCGGTGTCACCGATAAAAGAGTTGAAATATGAGAGGTGCCAAGTTCCATAGCAGATGTTTTAATCATAGCTGTAAGAGTGTTCAGTGTTCTTCAATTCTTTCCAAAACAAGTTGTTACTTTCTCTGTTATAGGATTTATAACGGCACGTTTTAAATGTCAATACGTTATATTCAAAAAACTCGCCCAAATAGAAATATTTCTAACAGGTAGTTAGTAAAATCATGTGGCAAGCTTATAATAGTTCATTTTTAATTGTCTTCTTATCCTGTCCTTGCACGTAACTTATCTTAATGAGCTACTTATTTTTTGTATTATTAGCCAGGGTAGTAAAATTGAAAGTGCTCTTCGTTTGGAGTCAAATTTTGAACTTATTTTGTTTTGCTATAAGAGAAACAAAGAGGGACAAAAGAAAACAATTTTATGCCATCTTTGGACGTACATGATTCCAATTTAGCACACTGTTGTTCCGTTACAAGAAATACAAGATAATGTATCTTTTTCAAGTCTTGGATTTCTCCCTTTATATAAGCTTAATTGTCTACCATGATGCCAAGTTTCAAGTTTCTAATAAGTCACTTAGAAGCAGAAGTTTTTGATGAATGAGTCAGTCAGTCAGTGATAAAAATTACTCTTTTCAGACCTTAATAATTTTCTAACTACCGTAATTATCTGTGTATAGCCCGCGGGCTATCTACGAAAAAACTTCTTTTTTTACTACCTGCGGGCAATATAACGATGCGGGCAATACATGAAATTTAAAAAAAAAGTATTATTAAAAAGGACACCTATCATTCAAATAATCGAAATCTGTTTTCCTGCAAAACAAAATGCAGAGAAATAAATCGTAGCTTTCGAAACAATGGTCCAAAGCAGATTGGGGCTCGGGCGCTACAGGCGAATGCATTGTCTTCTAGGGTTGTATCCCATGTTTTTTTCTGGGGTGCGGGTTATACACCGAACTTAATTTTTTTAGAATGAATTTTTCTTCATGCGGACTATACAACGATGCGGGCTATTTACCGATAATTACGGTATAAGAGTTACATAAATGAAATTTAATACTCTGGGGGTTGAAGGGGCTCCTATTGGTCGTGCAAAATTTCAAGTATGTAGACCTAATAGTTTTTGAGTAATGATGGGGTGGAAATGGTTTGGGTAAAAATACATACTGGCTAGTGTCGCCGTCTTTGAACTTGGCGGATGCACTGCCCTGTTTAGATATTTTTTTAAAAATGAAACGCAACTAAAATATCTATATGGAACAGACTTTCCCTCTTTTGTAGAATTACCCATATATCCTCTTGCATTTTCTATTAATTTTAATCAAATTTAAAAAATAATTGTTTTTATTTCTGAATGCCTGTTTTTTTTGTTTTTTTGTTTGTTTGTTTAAAATATATAAAATATTCAAAGATATATAAGCGTCATTAAGCTTCCTATGTATTACAAGATAAAATCATATTCTAAAACCGCTAACAGTTACTAATTCTAGCAGTAGATTGAAAGAAATAAAAAGTACGTCGGAAAAATAATAAACGTTGTATTTTACGATAAGCCATGTGATCATGTGAACTGAATTTAAAAAAGGAAGAAAGAAAGAAGTCGGCTTCAACAGTGCAAGCTTCAAGAAAGAATTTGTTCGCTCCAAAGGAGAGTCCAGATTGAAAAAAAAAAAGAGAACGTAGAATGAATCCCCACTTCCAGATGTTAGTACGTATGCATCAGCGGAGCCCTGAGGGTCATCCACTGAGGGGGTCATCAGGAACAGTCTCTTTTTCGAGGAAAAGGGTAGGTGTTTTGGACTCCTCTCTTGTGCCAAAAGGTCCGACCGCAGACAGCAAGTACCAGCAGGGGGTGTCGCGA
The DNA here is from genome assembly GCA_038502835.1 of Octonoba sinensis. Taxonomy (NCBI): domain Eukaryota; kingdom Metazoa; phylum Arthropoda; class Arachnida; order Araneae; family Uloboridae; genus Octonoba; species Octonoba sinensis. The sequence continues at coordinate 128,192,987 of CM076599.1, forward strand.
GATTCCCCTTCAAAAGATTTATAGCTGCCCATTGAGAGGCATAGTGATTGACGCTGTCCATCAAAAGAATAGACCAATTACCAGTGCAAAGAGCCTGAAGAAGACACTCCCACAGTGTTGCCACTATTTCAGAGATTTTGTCAGCTCCGAGTTTCCGATTTGGTAGCGAAGAGCCTTAAGCCTTCTTTCATGCTTTATTATTATTTTTTTTTACTTTTACGGGAAAGTAGGCTAAAAATGGTGAAAAATTTATTAGAACAGTAGTTTTGACTCAAAATAATAAAATGAACAAAACGTGCGGAAGAAAAAAGAAAATATTAAGTAAGAGATTGCGCTACGTATCGAGCAAAAATTGCGGGCTTCGTAGGAAAGTTAGTTTACTAGGACAGATAACTATCTTGCTCAGAACAAACATAGTATTATTTTCTACTAGTATTCGTATTTCTTTTTTCTTTTATTATTATCTATGTTTATAAAACCTAATACGTAGCGGAAAAAGGGCATGTATTTCTTTCCCCACTTGGAAACACTCAGTTTGTTGACAAAAATACGAACCCTATCAGCGTCTGCCATTTCGTGATTCTGCCCTGTTGATCTTTCCGCGAAAACAACATTCATTGCTGTTTTTCAAAACCATTATTTTAAAATGACTTTGTTGCGATCTCTAGAATCGAATTTAGTACTTTTCGGTTAAACGTCCTTTATTAACGAAGGTTTTAGAAATGAATTTAACAGCTATATAATAACTAGTTTAATAAGGTTAATTTAATAAAAGTTTCATTTCATGACCATTGGGAGAATACCGAATTTTCGATAAAATTCCCTCTTTTTGAAAGAAAATTATAGCACATCTTCTTCCTTAAAAGGTAAGTTTACTGTTTCAATCATTTTACCAAGCACTTTTCACCAAATGAAAGGAAAACAAAATGGCACACATGTAAAATAAGTGACTGTTAATAAAAGTTTTAAGGGGACACGGGACCTTTAAAATGAAATTTTATTTTTTTAAATTTTATACTTAACTTAGACTTTTTTTACAATTACTTTTGTGTATTTATGCTAAATTTTAAATTTTAAGCTCATTAGAAATAATTTTGACTAAAAAAACTGCAAAATTATAGCGAAATATGAAAAATATGAAAAACATAAAAATTGAGCCTCGCGTCTGGAATTTCAACCAAACAGCACAAAAATTTGCATGGGGACACATAATGACAATGTAAACCCTTATTGGCAAACTGTAACAGTTTAATTTTAATAGTTTCTGGGAATTTTTTTTTTTTTAGTTTCGACCATATTTTTTTCAAAATTCTTTGGTTCTCACTACAATGAAACCAGTATTAAAAAAATCCTAATACATGTTTCATAAAAAGTAATGCGAAAAAATAATTCTAATAGTCATATAAAACTATGCAAAAAGTTTTAGGTTGATTACTCAAAAATTCAGACGCGGCCTTCAAGTTAAAGTTGGAAAATAACAAAAAAAAATTACGGAGAAAAAGGCATTTTTTTGTATAAATGTACTAAATAAGGCTCGAAGAGTAAAGATATCCTTAAAACGCATAATAATATTATTTAAATGCTTCTTATAGTCAATACTATTATATTATTATCAGAACAGGTGCATAATTCTTTATTTTTACTATGAAAAAGCAATTCTCAAAGATTTCGGCAAATTTGATTACGTGTCTAGGATATTAGCTTCTAACAATTGTTTTTAAGGATAGCTTCACAAAAAGTAGTGCTAAAATTTATTTAAAATTCTTATATGAAACAGCGAAAAAAATATTAGATAAATTATTAAGAAATGCAGGTGCAGGTTTTAAAGTAGCGAAGAAAAGGGTACAAAGTTTTATCGAGAAAAAAAATTTCATTTTGGGCAAATGGCACTAAATATTACTTAGAGTTTGATAGCATCCTTAAAAAGCATATAACAGCATTATTTATATGTTTTTTTTTTTTTTGTAACTATTGTATTATTATCAGTAAAAAGAAATTACAGAATTCTTATTGAGCATTTAGTGAAGGAATTCCATTGTGTGTTTCAATAAAGTTATAAGCTCGTAAAAAGTTCTGAATAACACTATTTTTGTCATTGCACCTGCTTACAAACAAGCAATATATTTTCCAGAAATGCTCAAAGATATAAATGTTCCATGCATTAGAATGCCCCAGCACTATATGTTTCCCCTTCAGTTTTTTTAATTTTTTTATCAGCAGTTTTTTTACTGTATTTCTTTTCTTTGGCAGCCTTCTTATACACACAAGACTGTCGTCTGACACTCTGATTGATGCGACGAATATCAATTTTCTCTGCAACTTTCAAATAGGCTGCATCATTTTTTAAGCACGCGGCTGCAACACTTCCCATGTTGTATTGGCTTATGGCATTTGTCGCTGCTATATCTAATCGTCGTTTTGACACAAACACATCTTTCGAGCACAGCTGCCAGATAACACTATGCAAACTTTCATTTGCATTTTGGGTTTGTCCAGAGGTACAGCGCTTCAACAAATCATCACAAGCTAATCTCTGATAAACAGGCAAGATTTTGGAGACTATTTCATCATTGAGAGGAGCTTTCATTTTGGAATGACTCGGAGCTTTTTGACCAAGAGCTTTAGCTCGGTTGTAAAAGCACCAAGAACTTTCACCTTGTGGACATTTGAAATGCTTGGGCTTGGTATCTGTCGATGAGCAATGGTAAAGTGAAGCAAAAATGGAGGTTTTCATTGCATCGATATCAGGAGCATTAGAAGTTATCGCTTTTCGATAATAATTTGTGAGCCTTGACATCAATGCATCAGTGAGATGTCCTTTACGCTTGCCTCCCAATGTTTCTCCTCTAACTTTGTGTTCTTTCACTTTATTTCGAAGCGCTGTACCAAGTCTCTTTGCAACGTGGTTTACACACTCTTCTTTTTCAATTTCATAACCTTCATATACATTCAATTGCTTCAAATGTGAAAAGGTTTTTGAATCGCCATCAGAAAGCAGAACCGTATAACGCATATTGCATACTTTAATGGATCGACGCCACAAAATTTCTGCTGCATACATTTCCATCGCGTTCGATGAGCCATCATAATTTTTCTCACATAAACCAGATGTCTTGTGTGCTTCATGCCATATTTGATATTCTGGCGAACTCTCATCAAGTTCCTTTTTTGTTACTTCACATAGGTGACAGTATTTTGAAACAATTTCAAAGTCCAGCACAATGCCAGTCATAATGTCAATGACACAGCCAATGCCATACAAGGAGCTATGCCCACGCTTCTGCCAGGTTCCATCGAACGACACCCCAATGTTAATAACTTCTTCAGGATTTGCCTCGCTTTCACTAATTTTTTTATGTTCCTCCCTCACCTTTTCGCGGCATTTTTGCAAAACATCAGCCTTAAAAGTTACATTTTCCTCCGCCAAATGTGAGACATATGAATCGAATGTCTTTCGGTCCATTGCGTTGAGGCCCATATGTCCCGAAAATTTCTCCAGTGCGGCATGTCCTTTTCCAAAGCTGAGAAAAGCAGAAACAGCATCTTTATTTACTGCAAATTTTTTACTGTTTTCTTCACGTGGACTGGAGAATACACTACTATACTCTTTTTTGCAGGAGTCGCAGAAAATGTTTAGTTTTGCAGCAAAACCATATTCTGTGTTTGTTTTCTTTACATTCAAACTATGAGATTCACAGGAAGAACATTTGAGTTCTTTTAGCAGAGGGGACCACATTTCATCATAAAATAAAGTTGCGGTAGATGAAGGCACATCACAAGTGTTTGAGATATCAGAGAAAAGTTTTAATTTTTTCACAGTCCTGGAATCATTCAGGTCAGATATCCCAGTATCATCAGCTGAAACTGTAGAAGCAACAGCTGTTTTATTCCATCGTTTTTTTGCATTTGCTATAGCACTTTTTCTTCTCTTAGTTGAGTGTGGCCTCGGCTTGTGCCATCGTGAATTGATGGAATCCATAGTTTGAGTTTCCAAAATAAATTTTTGAAAATCAACAAAAGGAGTATTTAATGCGAGTTCGAAAATGATAGCAAACTAGGCAAAAAATAAACATAAACAAATGCGAAAATGTTCAAAGAAACACGGTCAAAGTTAACGCAGTGTTGCCAAACTGTTCAAATATAATAATTAAAATATTTTTAATATTAAATTCGAAAATCTGAGAGGAAAATTCAGAAAAATACGAGAGAATCAGAAGGTAAACAAACTTGACAGCTGTGAAAGTGTCAAAACTCTCACTCCCAAGCCCCGCCCACTTTTTCGAAAAAACGTCATAAAATCGTTAAAAATCATCGTATCGAAAAAAATTTTACACCACAAGATAGACAATTATTTTCTTCATACTTTCAATGAAAAAAAAAATTTCGAAAATTTGATGATTTCAAGGTCCCGTGTCCCCTTAATGAAAAAAAGCAGCGCATGCTATTTAAATCTAATAAAATTGCTTTGTTTACGTTGCATTTGGCGATGTTTGTCGAACGAAAAAAAGGTAGAGCGTTTAACCGATAAGTGCCTGTAATTTGCGCAGAATCGCAGTGAGATGAAAACTGCTGATAGGGTGAACTCTCAAGTTGAAACGAACGTTTCTGAGCATGACTGCGGAATTATGACAGAAATTTCCTTGTCAATCCTTATATTCAAGAGCTTAAATTCAGAACTAAATACACAAAACGCTGTCACGATGGTGTAAAGTACGTTTCAAATTCTTTCTGTGATAGTGATAAAGCTAGACTAAAATTTATGTAGTGTCCGATAAGCGAGCTAAGCGAGCTTGGCTCGATTGCGATCCAAAGGAACTGCGCATTTCATGGGCTCGTTGGCGGATTTTCATTAAGCTAATAAAAGGAGCTTCTCTTTTTTTTTGACTGATCGTAAGGTTTTTCGGGGGGGGGGGGGGAGTAAGGCGAGTACCAGGAGTTATTACTATTATCATAACCAGGGCCTTATTTACCATTAGGCCCAGGCCTAGGGCCCCCACTTTAAGGGATCCCCCTAATTTTGGTTATTATTATTTTTTTTGTAATAATTTTTTTTAGAAAAAATATTGAAAAATATCATCTTTCAAAAACAAACTGTTAGTGTTATGTTGCTTCACAGAGAATTTGTATCATGTAATTATTTTAAAAGCACAAGGAATTTTCACTTTCGGGCCCCCCAAGTTTTGGTCTGACAGTTTGAAATTTGAAAAATAAAATCGATTTTGCACTTTGGGGGCCCCCAGATTTTATTCAAACATTTTGTAATTGAAAAACAAAATCATTTTGCCCGTTGGATGCTCCGAAATGTTAGTCTGGCTCTTGAAACACAAATTAGTTTTTGCGCTTTGGGGGCCCCCAAATTTGGGTGTGACTGGCAAGTTTTACAAACACATACTGAATGTTATGTTTTAAAAAAATTGTTGCGTGAGGGGCCCCCAAACATGACTTGTGCCTATAGTGATTCAAAATGTAAATCGGGCCCTGATCATAACTGTTAAAAAATTTGTTAACTTATTATTATCTTCCTCAGTTTTAAAGAATTTAAATTAGATGTTGATTATAATTTTTATGTTACGAAAATATTTTTAATTACTTTCTAACTTGATGAGATTTTTTTAATTGAAAATAAAATATAAAAAAGAAGGAAAAAAAAGACTTTTCCACTTTTGTTTTGCCTTACAATTGACTTTTTAAATGCATTTACACATTATCAAATAAACTAGTTGCAAGAATAAAATTTATCGACCAAAGATGGAAGGCATATCAGTTCAGCTTTCTACCATTTCATTAATAGAAAGTTTAATAACTGGGTCACCTGGGTTTCCCTTTTCTTAGCTCGCGATATCCTTCATTTGCACTTCCCTCATTTAGTATTCGTTACCGCTTCTCTTGCATCTTCCAACCGGTTGAGTACTCCCTTCCTTTTTTTCGCCCTCCCCTTCCGACCAGTCGACCTTCTGGTAAAATTTCAAGTGAAAGCAAAAGTATATCAGACTTCGAGCAATTAACAAGCGATCGTTTGCTAAAGAAGAATCCGATTCAGGAGGCAAGCTCAGTGAATTTTTCGACCTTTTGAAGTATTTCATTTTCCATATTTATTTATCAAGGGAAAGTTTCCTATTGAAACACAAGATGTGCATGTTATTTCTGTACATCAATCCTAATCCAGGACCAGATGGTTTTTATTTGATTCTAGCGAACACCCGAGATGAATTTTTCTACAGACCCAGTCGTGTTTGTCATTTTTGGGAACATAATCCTAATATTATTGGAGGTAAGTCCTACATTTTTTTTACTGAATTTTATCTAAAATAATTCTAGAAATTGGGAAAGACACTTTCTCACGTTTCATTTTAAGCGAACTTAGATTTATTATTACTAATTAATTAAAAATTGGATTTTCAAGAAAACTTTTCCAATTACTCCCAAAAAATGTATAGTTTTGCTCGTTGCAGTGTATTCATACAACATATAAAAAAGTTTTGTCTAAAATGAATTATTTTGTTAAGGAGAAAAAAGAATAATGTGGTGTTTAGTCAGTAAAAATATTGATAAGTGTTTATCAGGTACTCATTTAGGTGAATGAGATTTTTTAACTTAAGAATAGTTTAAGAATTTATTTATTGTTACTGCTTTTAATTTTATTTTTCCTCTTTTGATGATATTATGCAATGATTTAGGCTTTATCTTAAATGAAAACATTAAACTACTTTTTTTTAACATTTATTAAAACAACATTTTTTTTAAAAAGAGCTGTGTTCCTATTAAACAAAAAGAAGAGAATAAAACAAATATTTCAAACTTTTATAGAACATTTATTGATTTTCTTTTTCAAAATACATTTTTGGAAAAGTCTCATAATTTTCCCCTGTACGTAATTCAATGATAAAAAAAATTGTTATGGTTTCTTCCCCGTTTTTATCATTTTTGAAATTATTTAATTAAATTATTTCGTTACTTTATTTTTTTCATTACTTATTGTTTTATCTTTCCTATCCTTTCCCTTTCTATTGCCAACTAAGTGATATTATGCACAGAGAAGAGTTCTGCAAAGCAATATATTTTGCATATCGCGAACCGCTCTGACTTATATTCATAAAATAAAGGGCTTAATTGCTCTGCAAAATCCAGATATTAGAATCATTGTTTTTTCATGTTTTGAAAGTATTTTACATTTTAAAAACCAACATGTGTTTTAAAAATTAATGTGCAAATAATTCCCTTAACAAGAACGAAAAAACGCTGAATTTCTCCTTGCCCATTGACAACGGAATGAATGTTTACTTCGTTTTAGGATAAGGTTGGCGTGTTGCAAGCTGTGTCTCATACATTATACAATTTTTTTATGTAGTAAAGTAAAATTTGAATTTTGCTGTTCTTTTGACTACAGAGAAATCTTCTGAGGTATAGTTAGAGTAACGTGTTTTTAAAATGTACATTTTTAGGTGCATGTAGAATTTTTCGAAGGATGTGCATATTTCAATTCAAATAAAATGCCTCTCATTTTTGTAGATTCACTCGTATTCTTTCCATATGAATAATAATGTTTCGTACTTTTTGTAATTAGTTTCGCTTTATTTTATTTTTTACATTATGAATCATCATATATTTTAATTTCAAAGAAATTTCAGTTTGCTGTCTGCGTGGACTGAGCACTGCTTAAAGCTTAGTATAATTTATGAGCACATTGTTGAAGGACACACCTGTTAGATTACAGTGTTGAAGTATGTGGTGAACGAGAGCAGTAAAAAGAGTATTGGAAAAAGAGGAAAAAGTACTTTGGAAAAATTGAAATTTTTGGTTTTAAGCTTTAAACTATTGTAAAATGCAACAGAAGTTTTTTTTTTTTTTTTTCAGTTTCGTTTTTTTTTTATATATAACTTACAGAACATCATCTTATGCGTTTACTGTTTTTATCCTTGGATTAAAAAAAAAAAAAAATTAGATTCGCGGATACCAGCAATACAGATTAATTTCAAGGATAATGTCTACAAAAGTTGCTATTTCAAAAGTAAACCCTTAAAAAAAAAAAAACTTTTGAAACCAAAAACACGCTCTTTTAATCCAGTGGTTGACAACTCGTCGATCGCGATCGACCGGTCGATCGCGACAGCATTTTGGAGTTTAGTTTAAAAAAATAAATAAAATAACTTTTGAATTGGATAACGAGTTTATTATTACTTTTTCCTTCAAAAAATTTTTATTAGTTTGTCAGACCATTCAGACCGGACTTTAAAAAACTTCCAATAATATAGATTGTCAGACATCCCTTTAACTATGCTCTTGGTGAGAGTTAATTCAAGAATGTAACTACATTTCACATGTGTGTTTTAGTTAAAAAACAAAACAAAAACTAACTGTTTTTTTATCAAATTTGAAAGAAATAATATGTATTTGTATTGTTTTGATGCGAGTTAACGGGTGTTAACAAACCATTATTTTAGAAATTTTAAAGTAGGTTTTTATAAGCATCAGAACTTGTTCTGACAAGAATTAACCTACAATTTGAAGACAGGCGCAATCCCAACATGCCCTATTAATTGTGTATAACCCCCCCCCCCCCCCCCGGTCCTCCGAGTCGATCTTGGTGTTCACCGAACTTAAAAAATAGATCTTCAGTCAGTTTGGGTTGCGACCGATGCTTTAATCCATATTTTTCCCCATTCTAACCCTTTCATATTATTGCTTTTACAGTGGGCAATACTTATGCGTTTTATCAGCAGTTATTTCTTCCACAGAGAAAAGATAACTTCTCACCTTAATCCTCCCTTTTTGCAAAACTAATCGTATATTCACAAAAATAATTTAAAATTCTAGGAAAATGGATCGTGAAAAATTTTTCTGATCGAAGCCCTGATTCTGGTTAGCTCCATTAAGAAACAGTCAAGCATTCTAATAACTAACCCACACACACGCGCGCAGTCATATATATACATCAACATATAAGTAAGATATTAGTAATTTATTCCGTATATAATATCATAATATAAGTAAGATATTAATAGTTAATTCTGCATATAATATCACAATATAAATAAGATATTAGTAATTTATTCTGTTTATAATATCACAATATAAGTAAGATATTAGTAATTTTTTCTGTATATAATATCGCAATATAATTAAGATATTAGTAATTTATTCTGTATATAATATCATTATATAAATAAGATATTAATAATTTATTCTGTATATAATATTGCAATGAAAGTAAGACATTAGTAATTTATTCAGTATATAATATCACAGTATAAGAAAGATATAGTCATTTATTCTGTATATAATATCGCAATATAAGTAAGATATTGATAATTTATTCTGTGACAAGGAAGCCATTTTATGTATATTAACAACTAAATCCACAAATCGAGAAAACAGACGAAACATTTTTGTAAACATAAACATTGGCAACGAAACATAACCTCAGGTCAATAATCAGGTTTGTTACTTCGGCCTTATCCTTGGGACAAGGTAAAAGTGGAAAAGAAACCCTGAAGTACTGTGAATGATGGTGAGTAGAGGAGGTCATCGAACAAAGCGTTTTAAGCAATTTATGGCGTGGTTGGAGGAAGAATGTTCGACATTTGCGTTTAAACATTTGAAATCTAAATATATACAAAACACTTTGGTTGATTTTTTTCAGTTTCAGGGACGTTTAAAAAATAAGAGGTTTTAAAAGTCTTTGGAAATAGAATAATTGCATTATGACTGTTTTTACTCTTCAAAAGCGTTTGTAGAAATTAAACGAGTTTCATGCATGTAGCAAAAAGGAATATTTTCCAATTATTAATTTTGTTTAAGAGAGCAATTACGAACACCTGACAGAGCTGCAAGTTATGAGTTCTGTTGAGTAAAAAGCATTTTTCACACTTTTAAGAGCAGTTTTTACTTTACTGTATTTGAAAAAGAAAAGGAAAAAAGAATGCTGCAAAAAAAAAAAAAAAAAAAGATTTAAAATAGTTAAAATTCCCTTCCGAAATGAAGATATGGAAAATATATTTGTGCAAGCTCTACAAATTGCGAGAGTGACTTTAGGATACAAATAAGAAAAAAGATTTTAAATGTTGTTCAATTGTTCACTATAGAACCAAAATCAACCAGTTTATTCATTTTTAAATGAAGAAACAGACGGAAAATTGAAAAAGTGGAAAAATACATATCATTGAATGTTTGAATATCCCATCTATGCATTCTCACCTGTTCCTTGTGGTCATCAAAATGAATTATTAGCTTAGAAATCGCTTGTGAAGGTGGTAAAAAGATTTTAATGAAAGGAGAAAAATGAAAATTATAAAATTCCAATAAAAGAACTTCTTAAGGGTTACACAGCGAATGTCATTCAAAATTCGCTTATTCAATTCATGTTTGGATTTATTTCGATAAAATCTCGTCTTGGTTAATGATGAACAAGAAGAAATCTTCCACCAGGAAATTTGTATGACGGAAACTCGATGTCAGGGGAACTAACAATAATATTTTTGGTAGTTTCCAAAGAGAGAAGCTTTAACGACACGCAAGAGATAAAGTGCTGACATTTCATCGCATTTAATGAATTCTTAATGAGTTTGTGTTTTATTTAGTGATAAATAAGTATATAATTTCAATCACAATAGTATCCAGTAATATATTTATGATATTAACTATGGAAAAATATGTTTTAAATACTTCTGTCCGTTCTACCAGTAATGGTATGGTATCCATAACAGAAAAGAAAAAGAAGGAAGGAAAAAAATTTATATATGTATGTATGCATGTATGTACATATATATATACGTGATATAGCTTTTTTTACAACCATTTTAAAAGTTTACAATGCAAAATTAGTTGGAAATTTCCTATTTCCGTTTGTGTTTGGGTAAAAGAGGTTTACTTTTGTCGGTTAGAGTGATTTAAAAAATTATATATATCAATCATATAAAAAGTATAAGAGAAAATTCCGTAATTTCCAAGACATACTAGCTAAAAATATATTTACACCAGAAAGAATGAATTAAAAATAATTGAATTAGAAGGAAAGATTTCTAAACAAAATCAAAGGAAATAATAAAACAACCATTTCTCTAATTATAAGCTGAGCTAAGAAGTAAAAATATAAATTCATTCTTTACAGAGCATCGATTTTTTACTTTTAAATATAAATTTTTGACGTAGGCGCAAAAAGGAAAAATAAAATCCTTCAACAACGATGAGTCAATTACGAATATAAATTTAAACGAACCCTGACTTCACAACAATTTCTTCTTTAGTTAAATAACATTCATATACTTTACTTTCCTGATAAGAAATTAGTGAATTATCTGAAAATTATGTTTAAAAGTAGCCCGATGTTGGAATGAATTCTTTTTTCCCATCTAACGCAGTTTACAATTATATGAATAGTAGTTCTGTGCTTCTGAAGACCGATTTTATTCCTTAAATAGAAATAATTATCAAAAGACAGGGTTTATAAAGCCGAAGTAATGATACAATTCAGATTACAAAAGTTGGCTTTAATAAAATTTATTTTCTGAAAGCGAGTTACATAGTAAATTTTATATTTGATGTGCAATGAGAAGGACGAAACTTTGTAAATAAAGCAGATTTAATTCATAAAAGAGTACGAAGTCGTAAATTTCTTTCCAAGAGTTTGATAAGGATATTTGATTTCTTAAAAGAACAAGGATAAGCCTTTCTGATTAAGTGAGGACAATAACTAATATTATCCGCACTTACTCTGAAAGATTTTTATACACTGTTAGAAATTTAATCATGAAATTACGGTTAAATGACTGGCAGCAGTCTGTCCATCTAATTCACCGTTAAATTTACGGTGTGGAACCTTTTTCTATCTTTACGGGACCCAACCATTTCCAATCAACTTGGTTAAAAAGCCATAAATACAAAAGTTTACGGTTTTATAACCAATTAAAAATGGTTTCAAAACAAAATATTTACCGTTTTTGAACCATTTCGAGGCGTAGAAACCGTAAACGAAGCTTGCAGGAATCGAACCCGGGTATGCGGTATACCAACCTTGCTCTTGGGCGAGGGTCAGTTGCACTCCCCGCTCACCTGTCAATCAAAGCAAAAGGGTCAGTTGCCCTCAAAGTGTCTTATCAGTAAACTGGCGAGGGTCAGTTGCACTCACCACTCCACCTCTCACGTGCTGGGGGGGGGGGGGAGGGAAGTTAATTTCTTTATCATACCTGTAAGAGGAGCTCTTTCTCTAACCAGCATAAGAGGTTGTTAAACCTCTTTATAATGCTTTAAGTACCCGTTTTACTAGTAATAATAATTATTATTTTAAAGTACGCTAATAAACGGAAGAAAAATAACACTGGTCAAAATTGATTTTGGTGCCAAGAGTTTTGGAGCTGATTTTGTATGAACTTAATGCCCTGAATTCAAATATGGCATTACGTTTACCCTAGCAGCTCTAGTTCTTCAGATTTAACATGTTGGTGTACTATACATTATACTATTTCAATGGATTAAATGGACAACTAAACATGGGAGTTTTATTATTTTCTTCAAATATTATTATATACAAAGAGGAGAAAAAAATCATCAATTAATCAAGTTACTCACTGAATACTTCGGTTACTTTTTTTCATGTGACATTCTTGAATGTAGTTTAAAGCATTCTCGTTTTAAATCCAGCAATAACCTGTCATTCATTATGCAGGTATCCCATATTCCTTGGTTTGCGGTCCCAGAGGGGAATTGAGGGCAACTCGGTCGCTTAGAATTTGGGTGGTGAGGGCAACTCGACCCTTTTGCGTTATCTTGAGGGCAACTGACCCATCCCCGTGCTCTCTAGCCATTCGGCCATCTGCACCACACAAAGCGGTCGTTTATTCATCAATAAATCTTTCCTTTCAACAGGAAAGCTGTATTAAAATTGAGATTTCAGTTTTTGATTAGCTCTAAAGCCATCTTTGGTCTAAATTTACTGAATATTGACGAAAATCATTTTATTTGCTGCAAAAATTAAAATACAAACAAGCTTCAGCAGCTCAAATTATGGGTTCGCTCATTCGCAAACAGTTCGGGAATCCGATATCTCCAATTTTTGATTTACGTGTGTATGTGTTTCTATTTAGTAACCACTGCTTAAGCCACTTTTTTTTCTTCTTTTTTTATATACACATGCAGATTTTAACTGATAAATCCGTATTCCTATTTTAAAACAACGTACGACCGGTAAGGTTTCGCAACCGAGATGGACGCCCGATTCTTATTGAGCGCTTGTAAATTACGGTTAGTTAAACGTTCTTTAGGATAAACAGAGAATAAACGATTTTTTTGCAATCAGCGGTTTGAGTACCATCTTTTTAATGGTTATTCAACTGTTGTAATTAAATATGGTAAAATAACAATCAAATAAATGGTTATTTTACTATTTTCTTACGGAAATTTTTAACAGTGTATACTCCTTCTCTTAGAGCAGCGGTTCCCAAACTTTTTTGATCACGGGACCCATAACGGTTCATTTTTACTTTGAGCTATTTTTACCCCATTAGTGTTCGTATTGAAAATTAATTTAACGATCTGAACAAAGCTTATTTAAAGCCCCCCTCCCCTTCCCCACGGGAAATAAATTTAAAGCTACTTATTTTGAATTGAAGGTTATAGTATTGTAAAATTCTAATTTGGAAAGCTCCCTTCTTGTTTGCATTTTAGTTCAAAAGTTGACTATGCAGTCAATCAGGGTAACTTTGATCCACAATTTCCCTATTTTCAATTGCCCCACTCATATTTTAAACCTTTCGGAACTACTTCAAGGTTTTCAACAGCTTCAAAAATAGCTTCCAAGCTGTGACTTCAGAATCCCTGCATTGTACAATTTCTGTGTGCAGTGCTGCAAGCTTATTTTGTAACATTAAGAGCAGAAAATTTATTTTATAACCTAGTCAGCTGAGTGCAGTGCTAAACCTTCTAGGTTTTTTATTTTTTGCCTTTTAAGTCAAATATATAAAAAAATATGACGTGTTTCAAGGTTAACCCCCATGGCTCAAAGTTACCCTGAATGACTGCAATGAAATTAATGTCATGAGGTTTGACTATGACAAAAAATGAGTGACCTAAGAACTCGCGAGTGGAAATTTTTCTCCCAGCACCTATTTCCTTCAAAAAATGCTGGTAAATGAAATAATTTCAACTGAAAAACATTTTTTTATTTATTTTAAACACCAAATGTTATACAAAATAATAATATTGTTTAAAAGTTATCGCACAGGTACACTGCTTTCATGAAACAATATGATAAAGTAAATACAAGGTTTTTTTTTTCTTGGTGTGAGTATTTTGCTCACATGATTTCTGAAGGGGTAATAATGTTATTGTGTATTTACTGGTATAAAACTAAGGAACTCCTAAAGCATGTTCACCAAAAATTAAGAAATAATTGTAAAAACCATTTTAAATGAATTATTAAACTATTTCAAAGTCATCTTTCCATTTAGGGTAACTTTGAACCATGTCAGAAATTTGATTTTAAAAAGAATTATTTCAATAAAAGTATTATAGTTGTGCAACTTTGAAGCAGAAAAAAAAATCTAAATATAAAAAAAAAACGATTTTACAACATCTGTGGATTTGTAATACATAATAAATAGTACGTAGAACCTCTTCAAGAATTTTACTATTTTAAGGGTTTCAACTACTTTAAAAATAGCTTCCAAGCAGTGATTTCAGAATGACTGCATTGTACAATTTCTGTGTACAGCGTTGTAAACATATTTTCTAAGATTAAGCGTAGAAAACTGATTTTATAACCTAGCCAGCTGAATGCAGCATTAGACGTTCTAGTTTATTATTTTTTGTTTTTGGAAGTCAAATATACTAAACAATATGACGTCGTTCGAAGTTACCCTGAACGACTGCAATGAAATTAATGTCATGAGGGTTTTCTATGTCGAAAATAAGTTTCTAGAAGGAGTGGGGGTGAGTATCTATAAAATGACCTTGAGATAGACATTTTCAGATTTTCAGATGCAAAAACGATGCACAAAGCCATTTTTCCACCCCATTCCATTAGTTGGAACATCAGTGCATGGTCCATTAAGGATAAATTGCTTCTCAACTATTTTACATCATCATAGTATCAGCACAGCTGGGGATATTTAATTTTACACATCCAGCATTTATTTACCTTTCATGCAACTTTGCACGCAAGCATTTTCCTAATAATTAAGAATCGTTTTGAAGGAAAAAATGTAAGCTCAAGAGCTCAATCAATTATGTTTTCATTGACGACTGTGGCATTGAAGTTGTTATGCTGTTTTTTTTTTTTTTTTGCAAATTATTTCAGCAAAAAGTCAATATTGGTACATGTAAATAATTTTCTCGTCTAAAATACTTCATTTCGTGTAAATAATTTGGGTGACACTGATGGAGTTTGTGGATTTAAACGGAAAAGGAACAAAAAAATTACTCCATAATTTTTGTTTTTCTCAAAGTTCACTCTACAGTAATGTTCCTCAATGACTTTTCGTAACTAACTCGCTCAATTCCAAAAACTTCATGTTTATGGCTGTAGATATTGGGAAACTCCTTTGGAGAGATTTATCTGAGAACCTAATTTTTGGACTATAAGACAGTATAATAGTTTTCAAGATATAAAAGTTTTTCATAAATTTTCCTGATGTATAGCTAGAAATTTTGACAAAAACTACCTTTTTTTTTGGTTTGTTGATTTAATTTTTAATATTTTCACTCTATTGCTATGAAAAAACTTTCTTAAGTCACGGTTTAAAAAATGCAAAATTAAGCCAAATTGTCATTTAGAGCAAATTTATTTACCGAAGAAAACGGACAAATATATGAAGGGTCTCGGGGAAAAACGATCGCAGTCTCACCTCACAAATATTTAGAATTGCGTTTTTAAAGTTTCAACTTCGGGATTTGATTGTTTTTGCTCATCAGAAGCATTATTAATGGGCGGGTCGACTGCATATTTCTTGCTAAAATGATATCGCATATACATTCCGCATATAATAAGTTACAGTATGCACTGAAATCTCAATTTGGCAAAAAACAGACTTCGATCATTTTCCCCCACGTCTCTTCATCTATCTATCTATCTATATATATACATATAAGCTTCAAGCCGGTATCTTTCTATACATAAAAAGCTAGTATTGTTGTGTAACGATTTCAAAAATGAAACTTCATCTCGTGTTATTTCAAGTTCTTACGTAACAATTTCATAATATTTTTACCGACACAGTTCAGAATTAAACATAGAGTTTCGTTTCCTGTAACTTTCATGATTGGTTCTTCCGTTCAGATACCTTTTTATTTCTGCTTCTTAACTGTGACTATTTAAGGGGCCAAATGGGTTCTTTCTTCACCTACCGTGAAAGAATTTTATCAGGCCTCCGCCCAGAGACACCATTGTAGATCACCGTGACCTTGACAATGTGATGGAATGGTAACGTGACACATGATCGTGAAGTTTGCTATCTGGGATAAAGATCGTCATACCAGAAACGAAGAACATGTTTCATACGTTTTCTCCTGCTTAGAATTAGAATGAAAGCTGTACTTGATGCAGTTGGGTAAAACCAAGCGATTGTCGTTGTCAGGTTATGAAGAAAAGAGCTCGTAATGAAATTAGGTACTTAGTTGTCGTGGAATGATTCGTGTTGGGTCGTGTCTAGAAATAATTCAAGCTTCTTAGTCAATTCTCCCGTAAAAGTAAAAAAAAAAGTATAAAAGGCTTAATATATCGTGAAAATATTGTTAAAATAAAGAAAAGTTAAAAATAAGTGAAGTAATTAAATAAAAGTTGAAAAATTATAAGCATTGAAAGTAGGGTTTTCAAATGGGGGACAAGTTGTGTCTATCGGTCTACCCCCCCCCCCTCAACTTTTGAGGGGATTTTCCTGTTCGAAAAATATATATGTATATATATATATATATATTGCTTTCGAAAGATCTCGGCGAGGATATCTCATTTCCATATTTTACTTTATGATTTGAACATTTTTTTGGGTTCAATTTTGCACAGTTCAAAAAAGCTTAATATTAGTGCCTTTGGGGAAATAGGAAACAAAAAAATTAAACTCTGGACATAAGACCCATGTTTTTTTGAACAAGCTCATTCGAAGGAGTTCTTGACGTGAAATAATTTTTGATTTGAACAAAATTTACTTAATTTTGCACCCTTCAAAAAAAAATTAACATTAGTGCTACGGGGAAATTGAATCCTATAGGGTCAGGTGGGGTAAAATGGGTCACTTTTTAGCTATTTTCATATTTAATATTTCATAGCAACAAAACCAGAAACATTTCCCATTTCGTTTCAATTGCATCTTAACATTGAACTCCTTTAGGTCAATTTTATGTAATTTTAATATTTATTTTTTAATTATAAAATAGTTTAACTGAGCTTATAAAGTTGTGACCTGATTTACTCCATCGTGGGGTAAAATGGGTCAGAGTGGAAAGTAGTGCTGAAAACAGTTATTTTTTACTTTGAAATTAAAAAAAAAAAAAAAAAAAAAAGATAAAAGTAACATATTTAGCAACAAAGCTCGACCGTCGTACCCGTTGAGATAAGACGTGCTCTATCATTGCTCCGCTTGTTAAGCCCGCAGATCCGGTAATCCGGTTCAATCTGCATCAAGTGTAATATTTTCGGAAAGCTCTTGCCGAGACCTATCCGGGGAGTCCTGGTTGGTTAAGATATGACCAGGGGTTCGTAACTTGTGTTATTGTTAATTTTTGAATGTTTCGATTCCAACTTTAACATTGCGTTTACAATTATTATACCATTGCCTCGCTTGTCAAGTCTGCAGATCCGGTTCAATCCGCAACAAGTGTAATATTTTTGGAAAGCCCTTGCCGAGACCTACCGGGGGAGTCCTGGTTGGTTAAGTTATGACCAGGTGTTCGTAATTTATGTTATTGTTAGTTTTTGAATGTTTCGATTCCAACTTTAACATTGTGTTTACATTTATTATAACATTGTGAAATTTTGTCAAGCTGTAATTATTTTTGTGTTTTAGATAGAAATTGGTATCATATATTGAATGATAGAGGGTTTTTTTGTGTTTCGAAATATGTATTGCATATTAACGGATGGTTGTTAGTTGTTAAGAGGTTTATTTATTTTTTTTTTATTTATTTATTTATTTATTTTTTAAATTGTATTTGTTTTATTTTTGTAGTTTTGGGACGCCTCGGGTAGACGGTGCTTCCGAGTCATCTATAGTTTGCCCGCGAAAACTATTACTATGGTGTGTACTTTGGTGCCCTCTGAGAGGACTCAATAATTTCAAAATCATTTAAGCCCAGTGTGACCCAGCATTGTAATCAGCAGGAGATTTCACGCGGGCCAGGTGATGTCAGTTTTTTTTTTTTTTTGATGAAGTAATTACAGTTGAAGATATTTGCTTAACTAGTTAAAGTTAATTAATTAATTTTTTTTTTTTTTTCTTTTCTTAAATTTGGTTTTGGAGGGTGTTGTGAGTACTCTTTGTACTCGCATTAAAGTATGGATTAAGAATTTTAAATTTTGTGGGTTCTAAATTAATTAGGTTAAGAATGAGAAGCCTAACTGGTGTTAAAATGAGTTGTGACGTCACTGAAAATTAAATTTAGGTTTTACCCCATGTTGTAGGTACTTATTTTAATCAGGGTAAAATCTCCTGCCAGTACAGTGCCGTCAGATTTTGGATAACTTGATTAGTTCTCCTGATGTTTGGGTTTTTGTGGAATTTTGTTTGAATTTTTTTTTTTTTTTTTTTTGAAATAGTGTAAAAAGGCAAAAAGTAGGACATTTGGTGAATTTTGAGTAGTGGGTCATTAGGGCCCATAAATTATTTGTTCATTTTGTTTTGAATATTTTTTTTTATTTTTTTTTTACTGTGTTCCCGAGCAAACATGAGTGCGAAAAAGTCGAAGAACGGTAGGAACACTCATAAAATTGTTTTAAACAGGATAACTTCTACCCCGCAGACTCTCGCGGGAAAACTTCTCGTACGTAGAGACTCTCCCTCTCCCACTGCGCTAAATTCTTTTACTTCTCAGTCCCATCCGTCAAATGTGGACTTGATTTCAAGTAGTGGGGAGTCCAACGTCAAAACTGTTGGCCCGCTAAAACGCTTCTTTCATAGCTCCAGTCAGCCTGCCCTGGACTACGTGTCCGTAAGCAACACAACAGAGGAGATCTTTGGGTTCCTAAGAACACTCGTCGAATCTAAGGATCCTAATCAGCGCGTTTTCTTTAAGTCGGGGATGAGGAGCGAGTTAATTACGGTGTTGGATATCCTGCAGGATAAATTTTCTCGCACGTCTTCTTCACCCCACTCTGCTAACACTCAGGATCCAGTTTTAAGGGCCTCCAGCCAAGATCAGAGTACTCAGATGGAGGCGGGGGACTCCCCTCATCTTCCTCCGAGAGTCACCTGCGATGTTGGTGTCCAGGCCGACTCCCTGGAACGGGATTTCCCACCTCTCGTCGGCACAGGCCGGGTTTCCCAAGAGTTGGTCCAGGAAACGGAGTTGGTGCATGGTAACCATCTCCCCGCTGTTCCTACATTTGCTCAAGCTTTGCGCAGTGAAAGCACAGTACTAATTTACCCTCGCAAGGATACACCAAACGTAACCTCCGGGGATCTCAAAAAGGTACTGAAACATAATTACGACCCAACGCGAGACGGTATTAGGGTTTCTAGAGTTCGCTATGTGGGAAAGGGAGGTCTGGCCGTGGACGTCCCCTCGGTTGAGGATTCAGAGTCTCTCAGAGCCCACCTGGAAGATCATCCCAAGTTGGGGCCATGATCCGCACCAGGGTGGCAAGGAAAAAATTGCCTCGTATCATTGTCCATAATGTCGACCCGAATGTACAATGGTCGACTGTAGTCACTGCCTTTGAGACCCAATTTGGCATGGTAGAGGACAAGGACTTCAGTTTCAAATTTAAACTGAGTGGCAAGGCCTCAAATGTCAGCCTGGTGATTGAATGTTCCCCTCCCGCCTTTCATAAAATTATGTCCTCTCCGCGTGTGAACTTCCTTTGGGATGTTCACACGGTCAAGGAGTTCATGGGAGTCCGTCGCTGCTACAAGTGCCAAATGTTCGGGCACACGGCGGCGAACTGCACAGAAAAAACTCACTATTGCGCATTCTGTACCGAATCTCACCACGGCCAAAAATGCAAGGCCGAGTCTCCAACCTGTACTAATTGTTTGACTCATAATTCCAAATATGGTTCTAACTTCCCTGTGGATCACCCCTCCTTTGCCTCTAAGTGTATTTGTTATCAGCAACTTGTTAATACTTTGAAACGTAATATCAATTATGGCTAATAATATGGATATAATCGATTTAAATTCTGTTGATTCTTTTGTTTTGCGTTCATCCTCTGATAATATATGTAATGTAAATTTGTGTATTTCCGATTTCAATACTGCTGCTCCACCCACTTACTGTACGTCGACGGCCCCGGCACTTAGTCTTCTCCAAATTAATTTGCAGCGCGGTAGAGCACCAACTTCCCATGTTTCTGTAGTTGCTAACAGGGACAAAGTACATGTAATCTTGGCTCAGGAGCCATACCTGATGCACGGTCAGGTCTCTTGTATTCCTTCTGGCTGGGGCCGTTTTCTGTCGGGCAGTGGTCGTGCAGCTCTGTTATTTCCCTCTGGTGCGATTTGTCCTTATTCAACGTACCAGGCACATGACTTCGTCGCAGCAAAAATCATGGTCAAGGACGGCCCTCTCGTATTAATTTCGGCATACGCTTCCCCCCTTGAGCCCCTGGAACCTCTTTTGTCGGAACTGAACACTTTCCTTCTGGCTCTTTCCTCTGCGCCTGTGATCCTCGCGGGTGACTTTAATGCTCGTTCCCGCAGTTGGGGATACAGGAAAAATGAGGAAAGGGGAGAGAGTCTTCTTGATTTTATTGCTTTACATAACCTAATGGTTTTAAATTCACAAAATTTTCCCCCGACTTTCGAGACGCTCCATGCTAAGGGCTGGCCCGACTTGACCCTGGCGAGATTTTTGCCTGTGCCGGTGTCTTGGTCGGTCTCTGAAGAGATCTCACTCAGTGATCACAAGTTCATTAAAATTGTTTTAGACGCTCCGTTTTCACATTCGCGTTTCGTAAGATATAAGACAAATTATAATGCAGATAAATTTAAAAAGTTAATATCAAATAAGATTTATCCTTTTGTTGCATTGTTAAATTCTGTTAAAACTAGGGAAGGCCTGGACAGGCTGTACACCGGCCTCACTGAAAATTTACAGGGCTGCGCGGATCAAACTTTTAAGAAAAAATTTTTCGCACCACATTCCCCGTCCACCTGGTGGAATGACTCTCTAACTATTCATAAGAAGAGGGTCTACGCTGCTCGTAAAAGATTTCAACGCTGTGCGGACCCTCTACTTAAGCCAGCCTACAAAACGGCGTACAGCAATGCCCTGGCCATCTTCAAGAAACTAGTGAGATCAACAAAGAGAGCGGCCTGGCAACGTTTCTGCACAAACTGCTCGGAGTCCTTTGGCAAACCGTATCGCGTATCTTTTGGTAAAGTCTTTACTCCCGCAGCAATCAGGGAGCGTTTTCCTTCCTCAACCCCAGAGGAGACTTTTTGTAAATCTGTTCTAAATCATTTTTATCCTGCTCCTACTGTTACCCCTAAGTCACTTCAACCAGAAATCAGCACTGCGAGGGTATCCGCACCTTTTACGCAGCCCGAGGTTGACAGGGCGGTCCGCCTCCTCCCACGCAAGAAGGCCCCGGGTCGTGACGGCTTGGACGGAGTTATTTGGTCAACTTTCCATTCGACTTTCCCTGATTTCCTTTGTACCTTATTCAATTTATGTTTACAGCTTGCCTATTTCCCTCCAGCATTTAAGGAAGGTGTTCTCATTTTATTTTTAAAGAATGGTAAGGACCCTTCGAGCTTTGCCTCCTACAGGCCTATAGTCCTTCTCCCCACAATTTCAAAGATTCTTGAAAAACTAATGCTTTTTCGTCTTCAGAGTCACTTATCCCTTAATAACCTACATCATCCACTGCAGTTTGGCTTCGTACCTCGGCGCTCGACCGAGCACGCCCTTCTTCACTTCTACAATAACCTATTGCAAGGTATCAGCTCTGAATCCCTAATGGCGGCAGTGTCGGTTGACATTGTGTCGGCCTTCGACAATCTCCCTTGGGTAAAAATTCTACAGTATATGTCTTCGTGTAATTTCGACCCGGCTGTCTTGAACCTTTTTGCCAGTTTCTTATCCGAACGCACAGTTTATGCTCAAACCTCCTCCGGCTGCGTTTGGACATCACAGTGGAAGGGTTGCCCGCAGGGTTCCTGTAGTGGTCCGGAGCTATGGAACTTGGTGGCAGCATCGCTCCTTTCCATTGACTGGCCCGGTCACACTAAAATACAGGCCTTCGCGGACGACTTTCTTCTGCTAATTCATGGCCGCACGAACCAACTGCTGGAGGCTAATGGTCGCTTTTCTCTTTCTTTACTGGATGCTTGGTTGAGGGAGCACGACCTCGAGGCCTCGGGCAGCAAGTCAAGGGTATTGGTTTTCAAGGTACCGCGGGACCTGGTGCGACCACCATACTTACGCATCGGTGATTTATCAATTAAACGAAGCCCTACTTTAAAATATTTGGGCGTGGTATTTAACCAATTTTTGACTTGGGATGCACACATTGATTACATAAGGAATAAAGCAATTTTCATTCAAAGTGGTCTCCAGCGTCTCGCGGGGGGTAACTGGGGCTTGAAAATTCGCCAACGGATCCTCATCTATAAACAGGTCTTTGAGACGTCTCTCCTTTATGCGTCGGGACTGTGAGGACGCACTCTAACAGTCCGCCAGACTAAAAAGGTTCTCACTCTCCAACGCAGAGCACTGCTCTCAGTAACCGGGGCGTACGCAACGTGCCCCCACTCAGCACTATACATTCTGGCGGGAGTGCCCCCTATAGACCTGACGATAAGGGAGAAGATCTGGCTCACCCAGTTCTATGTAGAGAGGAGGACCATCGTGTTAGATGGGGTAACATTCGATCCCTCTTTGTATGAACACGTGGCACCAAAATGGTTTCAGCGTTCGTGGGTGCAAATTTCTGACTATCCTTGCAGTGTTGACCGTGACCCCCCATCTTTATCATTTAATCGTTTTTATACCGACGGATCCAAAACGCCCGTCGGCGTGGCTTCGGCGGTGGTTCAGTACAAGGGACACCGTGCAGTGGGGGAGTGTGCAATGAGGCATGCTGTTGGTAATTCAATTTTTCAGGCGGAACTTTTTGCTATTAAGTCAGCGGTGAACCTGTCGCTCACAATTCCATCCTCTAACGTTCAAATATTTTCAGACAGTCAGGCTGCTATCCTCTCTATCAAAGACCCCTTTCAGCGCAGTCCTCTAGTAAATTCAGTACAAAGCATGCTAATTTCGAATCCTAGAATTTCCATTCACTGGGTCAAGGGTCATTCAGGGAATGTGGGAAATGACAAAGCTGACCAATTAGCTCGTACGGCAGCTGAGGATCCCGCATTTTTACCCTACACGGCCCTTCCCTTCCTAAATCCAATTTCATACAACAAATTAGAGTCAAAACTAGAGAGGATTGGCAGTACCGCTGGAACGAGGCGGATACTGGTCGCCGGGTTTTTGAATTCTTTCCAATCGTTCGTTTTTCTCCAAGGGTCAGCCAACGTTTTGAAACAGTCCTGGTTTCTGGCCATGGCCCTTTCCCGAGCTATCTTCATCGCTTTGCTCTTTCTGATTCTCCTTATTGCTCCTGTGAAGCGATGGGTACGCCTGACCACTATGTTTTTCATTGCCCTTTAACCAGTAAGTATCATATTCGGGCTAGCAGCCGAATTTCACCCATTCAAGCTATTTGTAACGCGTTCCAGCATCCCCATGCACGCTCCCTACTTGCTTCATTGTTTTTGCATTTATCAAGCGAGGGGTATCTATTTCAGGGAACTTAGTGTTTGTCTAAGTTTTGGCTATTATCTTCCTTTGTTTTTGTGTATATTTTTGAGTGTACCATTTCACATTGTTTTGATATTGTATGATTGATTTTGGTACTTTTTTTATAGTGTTGCACGGTTTCTCATTGTTGTCACATGTCATATAGCGCTTAATGCATACTCTTAAAGTTTTGCATTCCACTGTGATTTAGTGTTTACAATAACCTGTATTTTTTTTTTTTTTTTTTTAAATGGTTTTCATAAATTTGCGGTTGGTCGAGCTCTCCCGGAACCCCATTTGCTCCCGAGGGCTTGCACTCGGGGGCATCTAAAAATACGATAGGCCAGAAAATGGCAGGTGCGGGGGGTTTCTGGGCGCACTTATTTAGCAACATTTTGAATTATGATTACACTGAAATGTTGAAATAATATTGTTCTAGATTGTTACATATTGGTTCACATAACGCTTCAACAACATCACTTCTCTCTACCACATCAACATGATTTTTTTTAAAGGAAAACATGAAAAAAACATTTTTTAGTTTTATTTCCAATAAAATAAACAACATAAACTGTTTAATTTAGAAACTTTCTACAGTGAGGTGCAACAGAGTAAATTTAAAAATAATAATCGAATAGAACTAGCTAAGCCTAACCCTGACCCATTTTACCCCATTCAAGAAAAACTGGTGTAAAAAATTCAATATTTTTATATGCTCGGCTGGAATTGTTCTCTAAAGTTTCTTAGTGATGAAATCCTTCAAATTTGGGCTGTTATTTGAAAACAATATAGAGATTTTCAGAAGTTGGTAAACCATATGTTTAGCACACTATCATCCAAAAATTACAAATATATATTTTTGTGTTGCCATATTTAAGAACCTAACTTTTTTTAGAATGAAAAATGTTGCCGACACATTGAAATATAAGTTCTATTATTTTAGGTTTTTTTTATCAAGTGACCCATTTTACCCCATCCCCCCTATAAATTCTGATCTTACAGACGGATTTGCTTGGAACAAACTCTATCGTGAGGTTCTTATGACGTAGAACATGTACAGATGCGAGTTCATCCAGAACTAAACGAGCCTATTTTTCCATGAAATTTCATGATCTGGATTTTAAAGGATTTTTCTGAATGAATAGATAAATAAATGAAACAGTGAGAGAATGAATGAATAAATGAATGAGTAAAAGGATGAATGAATAAATGATTGAATGAAAGAATGAATTAATGGATAAGAGAATGAATAAAATAATGAGTGAATGAATGTGCATTAACCGTTGAAAAAGGTATATTTGAAGTAATTAAACTAAAGGAGAGAAAGAGACAGATAGCTACATCATATATTGGTCTATATGGAAGAAACCACATAGACCAATAGTAGGGTCGTATAGTTTTGGATGGAACTTCTTGTTTCTTTTAGTAACTAGATATTTGAATGAAAAAAAATCACTCTGATTATTAAAGGGACAATAATTTATCGAAGATGTAACGTTCATTTAGGTTAATGTTAATGTCTACGAGTAAGCTAATAATTTTTAAATATTTTTTTCAGATTGAGTTTTTAGTGATTGATTGAAAAGTTTCCTAGATATCCTTGACCGAATAACTCTCACTACCCTTGTTTTAGTTGAAAATAAGCGATAGACAGTTCTTGCTTAAACTTCCTTACAGTAATAGATCATAGATTATCCGATTCAGAAGGGGATATTGACTGTTGGATAACCGATGATTTACGAAGAAACTGACCTGTGTCGCGAAATGTAAGACAGTAGCATTAAGAACAAAGCTGCAAATAATTTGTATCTCTTGTCTTACAGAATACAGCAAACTGGCTAGCGCTGTTTTATATATAGGTTCACAATGGCCGCTGCCAAAATTGTGGAAACCTTTCGAAAAACTGCTAATTTTTTGAAGTTTGATGGCTATGAAACTATTTTATTTTAGAGTAATACCCTAAAATTATGTGTCAACGGAGAGATACTTTCATCAGGAATATAATTCACCAAGTATTATACTGGATTTTTTTTTATTGGAACAGAATTTACTGAGACAAAAAGAGACATAGAAAAAATCAAATGTACAAAAACTCTCACCATGCCAGTTAATACTTAGTTGGGTAACCTTTAGCTTTAATTAAGGCCTTACAGCCTCTTTTCATGGAATGAACCAAGTCTTTAAGTTCTACAATTCTTGCCTGGGTTGCTTACGGTTAAAGAGTGCCTGCGGTTCAGTTATTTTTAGGCCATTTCAGTAGTGAAATTTGTTTATGGACTTAGTCTGTTGCATGTCATATCCCCCACCTCAAACAATATTTGAATTTCTTAGTTGTTTTTGAGGCCACGCAGCATGAAATGGAAAATGAAACAACTACTTCGACACAGTGGATGAATGAGTGATTAGGATACCAGGAATGGAGTACACTTTAATGGATAAATAAATATGTTATTGTGGAACATTTGTATTAGTATTAGATTTGTATGAAATAAATTATTTTGTACTGTTATTATATGGTCTGTGTGTTTAAATATTGTATTACAAATGCACAACAATAGCCCTTAATATTTCGTTAGTGTTGCCCTTTTGCCCATCTGCCAATTTAGCGTGATATTTTAGTGCAAAAAGGTTCCTCATTCTACCCTATATCAGTGCTACTTTTTATTAAGTGTCAACAAAGCCTAGGCCGAAATATTTCGAGTCCGAAATGTATGATTTTCTGATAGAAACTAGTTTAATGACTTCAGGACAAAAGGTTAATCTAGTTATATTGAGAATAACAATTGGCTCGAAAAATGAAACTTCTAATTAATGACAGAGATTGTAGACAGCCCGTTTCCTTCTCAAATTTCTACGACTTACGCATTCAGAACAGCGTATTGCGCAGATTTTTCTGCGACTGGGATTCAGGAAGATGTGATGAGAAAACTAAATAACTTCCACCATACAATAAAACAACGTAAATTATGTAACCCATAGCTTAAATAACCTTGAACGCATGAAATACAGATCGGAGAGAACTCAAAGGTGTGTCGCCATATTTGATACAATATTGAGATTTCTTCTTATTAAAAGTTTGTGATTAAAATCAATAAAAAAATTTGGGGGAAGTGGGTTCAAAATAATTCAATATTATTGCAAAACAGCCAGTAGAATCAATGTCGCTGCATATAAAAGTCAATTAGTCGTAAACTTGTCCCGCAATCCAATCAGTCACATGTATTAAACTTTGCATTAAGTTAATATTTGATGAATGTATTTCTATATTTTCCTCTGAGTTTTTATTTGCCGTATCTTCTTATTAGAAACAAGGTTTCTCTCCCCCCCCCCCTTTTCCCAAAGAAAAAAAAGTAAAATAAAATTAAAAAATTTTTGAAAGGTAATTGGGTTTAATAAGTTTTATGCGTTTTGCTGCTCTATCCAGCTTTATTTCAAGTTGACAAAAAATATTTATCTCAAAATCGCAGTTTTTGGACTTTATGACTTTTACCAGAACGCGATTGGTTTATGTTCTTCCATTTTAGATGATTTGTTTCCAGTGTAACACACGTTTCTTCATGGGCGAGAGGCAATCGAAAAAAAAGTTTGATGACAACTGATTAAGGCTGTAGGCTAATCTAACCCGACATTAGATGATATAACTACTGTAGCATATAATAAAAAAGTAGGAAAACGTTTTTGTAAAAGAAGTATATGATACTTTTCACGGTAGAAATGATTAATCTTAGCTAAAGCATATTTTGAGGATTATTTGTTATTCTTAAAGCTTGAGAGATAGTTTAGTAAAGCTTCGGGGAAACAATGGTTCAGCGCAATAACAGAAAGTTATGTCAATACATTTTTCCCTGAAGCATAGTCTTCCTGACACGGACCACTAATAAGGTGTTTCATGGCCCGCACAGTCCCGGGAGCATCAAACTTGGATTACTGCTAAAAAAATTATTCTCCAGAACGCACCTTTAGAACTAATCTTGTCTCCCAAAACTCCTGAATTAGGCTCACACATGTTAGTTCCTTGCAAAAAAAGTGAGAATACACGTTTCTAAATATGTCCGTGTGATAATAATAATAATAAAATAATAATAATAAAAAAATAATAAAGAACTTTGTGGCACAAGTTAACTAAAAAATGTTCACAACTAGAGATGCAAAAAACCCGGAAAGTTTGAAGTGAGGGGAAAAACCCGGGAATTTTCGGGAAGAAACTGGGAAATTTGGGAACATTGGGAATTTTGATTGGAAAAAATAAACTTAGGCTTTTTTCAAATAAACATAAATTATTTACTCAATATAAAAATGTTTTCAGTATTCAACTATTGTTACAGAGCATATAACATTGCAACGTTATATTATTATTTCTATTCTAGAAATGTGATCTAGCTTCAGACACTTTTATATCACACCTATAATTTATAAAATTAACTTGTAAATTCAATAAGCTTTTTTGTTGCAATATATTATTGATTCTAAATATATAATTGATTTGTTTACTTATGCAGAAAATATAAGATTAACCTCCAAAATCGTTTTTCTTCTTTACTCATAGATTTCAAATTACTATGAGAAATAAGCATATATACATAACTTATCTGTTTCATTCATAGCATTTTATTACTTTACCAACACATTTGGAGGGGTAATTTTTTATGTGAAACAACTACGTTTAGTTACCAATGTAAGCTCAAAATATGTAGAAGATTTATGAAAATAATTATTTCAGAAAAAAAAAAAACGAATATTCCCAGTTTTCGGGAATTTTAAACTTCCCCGATTTTGCTTTAAATTCCCGGGGGAAAATCCCGGTTTTTGTCCGGGAATAAACCGGGCGTTTTGAAAGCGTTGCAACTCTATTCACAACCCTTTCTTAACGTGAAAATTTTATAACAATAATGGTAATAATAACAATAATAATAATAATAATAATAACTCTCAAGAACACTCAATGCGAAAGTAAATTTATTTAATTCCAATCTTATTCGATGCTTGCTTAATTCGGTAAAGAATCTAGAACAAAATGCGATAATTTTATACTTTTTCAATACCGTAGTTAGTCGAGCCTTATTTTCGAAAGGAGTAGTAGAAAGTGTAAGTTAAGTAAAACAATAGAAATTGAGAGAAGTGGCAAAGAAATTAAGAACCTGAAGAAAATTTAGCGTTAAACAGTATTTTAAAAAGTCCTAAATTTCGCAAAATTCTCCAGTTTCTTCTGGAAAACACGACTTGTTCTGTTCTTGAACAAAGAGATTTCTTGGAGTCACCACTTAATATCTCGTAGACCTTGACGGAAAATAACCGCCATTTACTCAAACATCACGTTTTGGCGAATTCAAGAAATTGTTATGAATATGCATGTGAATCTGTTAATAGGAACCAACCAGAGCTGATTTCATATTTTTAGACATTCTTAATCCTTCAGAGAATTTTGAATCAACCTCTACTTGCATAACGATATCAGTTCCACAATAGAAGCTCGTCGGGCAATTTGAATGCATAAATTTTAAGTACTTGGTACTTGGTGACAAAACACTGACTATCACTGGTTCTTCAAGAAGCTCTTCCCACCCTGAACCATCGACTAATTTTATACCACTGAAGTTTCAATAAGTTGACCTTCGTCCTTTGCAAGTGAGTGATCCTTGCCAGAGGGGTTTATCCTTCGTATCGCTCAGAAAAGCTTGTTTCATTGAACTCGATATCTAATGCGGAGTTTCGCTTTGCTACTGACGTCAGTAAAGTCCGGTTTTACTTTCGCTTCGATTTTTGCAGAAAACGAGTTTCAAGACAGAACACTCTGCCATGGTGTCACGAACGAAGATTACACCGATTTGATAAATGTCTAAAACTCGAATTGGTTGTTGATGCTGCCGCAAGTAATAATATACTAGGCATGTCTTTGTGGTCGGTGACATTTTACTTATAATGCAACTCATGGATTCGCTTTTCGAGTTTCAGCATCTGCAGTTAGTGAAAGAACAGTTTAAGTTTAAATTGTTTTACGGCTGTATAAAATAATGAACAACTATTTAAGGAATTTTGAAAAACAATTAAAGATATAATAGCATCTAATTATACCCAACCTCCCCGATCAACAAAGGTGTGTAGTAAAGGCACTTTTCGACGATACATGCTATAAATTATGAATAGTAGCTGCCTCGATCGACCACTTGAAGCTGATTCGATTCACCCTTTTGTCTTCAGTTATTAACGCTTAGTATTATCCTGTCCATTTAGCTTGTACTATAGTGAAATATTGGCCATAAAACCGAGCGGAATTGTTTTATTCTAAGATTATTATTCCTTCCAAGAAATGCATTCAGCAATAATATTTTTGACTTGTTCTTAATAATAAGCTTGTATAGCTGGACTTTAAAATTAGACACGTATTTAAAAGAATACCGAAGTGATGAAATTTTAGAGAATATGATTTCTTTATTATTAAATGATTTTCGATTTTTTTTTTCTCTTGGCTTAAGCGTTATAAAAAAAGTAATATTTTCTTTATATTTATTCCGAACATCGCCAAGTGCTAGTACCACTATTTCAAATCGTGATGTAATCTACTCACTCTGTTTGTGAAATTAATAAATTCTCATCTGAAGTTGTGTTGCGTACTGCAAGGTATAAAGCTTGTCGTGTAAGTGGAGCTGT
Source organism: Octonoba sinensis (assembly GCA_038502835.1). NCBI lineage: Eukaryota > Metazoa > Arthropoda > Arachnida > Araneae > Uloboridae > Octonoba > Octonoba sinensis. Next base: position 128,223,566 of record CM076599.1, read on the forward strand.
CAAGTTTTTCCTGTGCAGGTGGTTGTTCTCTTTTTCGAGGGTATCGTAACTGGTGAGTCGTTATACAATATATGCTTCAGATGAGAATTTCGCCTGCCATCCAAAATTTGTATTGACCTTGGAGAAATTTATGTACGTGCAGCATAGCGGAGCCCACCTCGCTACCATCTCGATGTCAGGTTGTACCTTGATACAATTTTACCCGGATGGTGGGTGGATTTTTGCTGCTGTGATTTTTGGTTTTGAAAGAATTTTGTCACGCTGAAAGATGTTGTTGAGTACCCATTTTCGGTCTCGTGATGTGACACCTCTTAACTTTTATGTGGAAGCCGCTCAAAAAAAGCTTGTATCCACAAAAAGCAGCAACAATCGACAACCTATGCGAAACAATTGTAGAGCCATGTGCTGTTATTAAGCCAGATACATTAACAACCATACGCAGTTCAGCGCCATCTGCATAGTTGCATAGTTGTGTACTGAGCTTTAGCACTAGCACTGGGGTACCACACTACCAGGATGTAAAAAAAGTTAGATTACATCCATAAAATGAGGATTTTTGGGGCTTCCCTAGGAAAAATTTTCAAGAGTAGAATATAAAAAAGCATTGTTAAGGCATATGGATCTGGTGGATCTAAAAACGCAAAAGTTTTTTAACTTTCAGATTAACCCCTCCCGCCGCCCGTGATTTTGTTGTTGGCAAAATTCTTCAAAACGGAAAATCACAGTAGCAAGAAAATCGAGGTGTAGTACAACGTTAATGAGTTTTCCCAAATGCACATGAAATACTGTCATCCGGATACAATCTCACTAAATTCAATAGCGTTAGAATTCAATGGCACAATATCCACTCTTTCCATCTTTTCCCGCGGATAAAACGTGTAGCGCTATATCACATGCGTCACGTTTCCTGACGCGTGCCACTATGTGTCTTGATTCCAAATGACTAGGACAACCCCAGAAATTCTAAAACGTTATAAGTAGCAAATAAGAATTAAATTGCTCACACACGAAAATAGCCATTGAAGCTTCATTTTTTACCTCAACAATTTAAGATAATGCATTCAAAAATAAAGCAGTTAATGAGCGATGAATAATAATGAGGAAGCATAAGTAAGATAATTGCACCTTTGATGACATTTACTACCTGTTAGTACATCATTGTCAATCGATTCGAATGCATTAAATATTTTAATAACAGTAAAAGGTAAGTCGTCTTTATCTAGAGCAGGTTTCGGCAACCATTTTTGGCTGGGATCAAAAACAACCAAAATGTGTATTAAGAAGACGTTTTGGGTCAGTGGGATTTTCTGGCGTCCTAATTTACCGACTTCTCTTTAAAATTATGTTACTATTTTTTATTTTTCTTAAATAAATATTGTGTTTAGCATTCACAAGCATATAATTTGCCTATCTCGAGAAAACCTTCAAAAATTTAGATAATTTAACGCGGCCTTAGATATTTTAATACTAGAGATTAAACATATACGTATGAAGTGTATGCTCACAGTGGGAGAACTACACATGACGACATAGCTTTTAAGTATCAGACTATAGAAACATGAAATTGGTAACCAAGGAAGAACCTAATATGATACGTGCTCATTAAATACCAGTGGCACAAGCAGAAGCTTCGTGATCAAGGGAAAATCCCTCTTAGGTACAATATCAACAGACAACCAAAAACTTAATTGAGTTTAACATTGTAAGTTCTTATTTTTAACCGCGCATGCTATTTACTTTATCCATTATCTTTTAGAAAAGAGAGAAAGTGAGACTTTTTTTTTAAATTTCCGTATTCGCAACACTGCTTTATAAAATTGTTTTCACCTTTTTTTTTTTTTTTTTGTTATTTGTTTTCATTGAATATAGGTACTGACTCAGAAATATGCAGTGAAACCTGTGCAAGTTGACCACTTGCAGTGCAGCACTTTAGCGGTCAACTTAGACAGGTGGTCAACTTATAGAGGGTGAGGTAGGAGGTAGAGGGTGAAGGCTAATTCCGTTCCTGACAAAGTGGTCAACTTAGTCAGGTGGTCTGCTAACAAAGGTGGTCAACTTTACAGGTTTCACTGTATGTATATATATTTTGAAGAAATATCACTACACGAACGTTAGACTTCTCTGGAACAGTCCAAAGAGTTCTGTAAAAGTTTAAAAGTTGGGGAAACACCGCTTCGCCTAGTAGTAAAGAAAATTTGACTCAAAATACAAGTCTGGTATCTGAGCGGCTTTAGTAGTCGTTTCTCAAAAATGGTAATAGTCGAATTCGATAGAATGAAATGCAAAACCATACCACTGCAGACCTGCTAACCTTAGTAATTTTTTTCGTAATTTTTGAAAATTAGTTATTATCACGATTTTACGCTCATAATCAAAACTTTCAATTTTTCCTTTTTTGCAACCAATTAAAGATTTTGGTAATTTTTTTTGTGAAATTATAGCGATTTTTTATGAATTTTTCCTATTTTCAACATTTTCCCGCTTTGTTATTTAGTTTTGAATGATGACGATTTGCGTGTTTAGATTTTCGTGTTCAATATCCAGTCATAATATGGAGCTATGAAGTTAGATACAGATTCTACGACAACAAACGAAGTTTTTATACCATGTGCAACTACATCTATCATACGTTTATGTAATCGAAAATAAACTTTATGACAGCATGAATAAGAATCAAATCGGAAATTAAAGCTGGCATTGTACGCCTCAAAAAGGCACAATTATTTTTATGTAAGAATTAAAAAAGAAAGTTTTGGCGAAAGAAAGCAAATGTTTTACATCTATGTTGCGTACTTTTGTAAGAACACATCACGATATTGAACTAATAAAATTATTCGAAATTATAACAGCATGGGATTTGAAAAGCAAAACCATTTCCATTGTTAGCGTGGAAATAGTTTCATGTACTACTCCTTACATGAGCGGGCCCTGCTGCGTACAGATTGCTTCAAATAATTACTTTTCACTACTTGCATACTTATGCAATTTACGTACGAATTCCAAATTATTGATTCAATTGTGAAAAGAACCCCCTTCATTTTCTGACATTCCAAGGTCTCTGCATGAAATCTATAGATTTCGATGAGTTTGTTTTCGATGAATAGTTATAAAACAAGAGAAATTTTTTTGCATTTGACAACCCGTCCACCCATTTCAAACCAAATTCAAAATCTCAAGGACAACTATGGTAAATAATAGCTGTTTATCAAATTAAATGCTTGATTTATAAAAAATAAAAAGTGAACTTAGCAAAATGACTCGATATCATACATAATTAATGGCATAATAGCAAAGATAAGTTTTAATTAGTGAGGGATTCCGGAGAAAGTTTAAGAGAGGAATATGTGCACAAATGTTACAGATAATTTAATTACGTCACTACTATTCAGCCACAACTGATTTTGCTAATTGATTATTATTGTGAAAAAATATTGCAGATGTTTGACAAAATATAACAATTTTCCTGATTTAATTTCTTATTCATTGAGAAGTAAAATTTATTATCAGCAAAAAAATACATATTTTTCTCATAACTTAATTGCTTTGGACTGGGAAAAGAATTTCTTGTTGCTCTGAAAATCATGTGTACAGTTTTAATGGCAAATTTGTGAATTATTTGGCGTAGATTTTCTTTAATTTGTGTGTTGCTTTTTGTAATTGTATTTTTGTGGAATAAGTTTTATTTGGCTGTTTTCTTGAAGAAATTCCTGAGCAGTATTGAATTAAATTGTGAATAATTACTTTTGCGACGACTGTATAATAGATGAAGTTCAACAAGAAGGCATTTACAATGCAGAAGATCTTGTGCTCGTGTTTCAGAGTCACAACTGTCAGTGTGAGAAAACAAAGTCAATGCAAATTCTTTTTATTTTCCTATTTTATTTGACTTGTATGCTTATTTTTCCTAATTCGTGACTGATTTTAATTTTCCATTTTGAAAAAAAAAAGACATAAATGCGTTTAATTATTTCGCTCCTTGAGTTGATTGGCCCTGCGAAATATTCGGATAAAAGGTTTTTACCTGAAAAAACTTACTGAACCCAGCCCCCATTTCACTTCATTTCTTAAGCGTTTAAGTTTTCTAAAGGAGGTTTTTAATTTGCTCTCTTTGAAAAAAAAGAAAAGAATGGCATTGAATTATTTTGTGTTTTCTTGCTATTCATAGACAGTATTGCTTAAGTGTTTTTCAAATAGTGGTCAGATTTATTTTACTATATTGATTATGAAAAGTACCGAGTACTATTCATTATTTTCTGTTTTCCTGTTTTTTTTTTTTTTACTTAAACATTACTTTGAAAATATATGTTTTTTGTAACAGTGTTCATTCATTTTTTTTTTTTCAGTAAAATAAATTTCATTTGAAAACTTATTAAAATTTTGTGTAAATTACATTTATTATTATTTTACTTTTACTTATTTAGTTGTAATTATTATTTCATGTATTTATTTATTTATTTTTAGAAAAACTTTTTCAAACGATTTCATATTTTCCAATTTTAAATAACGTTCTTTTTTTTTTTTTTTTTTTTTTTTTAAGTTCTTTTCTTCTTCTTTTCTCTTTAATTTATTTTTTGCTCTGAAAAATGTGCTAAAATTTACGTTTCCCTCTTATCTTATAACGTTTAATTTTACTACTTAATGAATCAATTTATTTTTCAACTAGATTGAGAAAAGCTCTGAATCGTACTTAATTATTTTGTGCTTTTCAGGGTTACTCGATTTGAGCTTTTATTTCTTAGTTTCTTTCCTAATTAGGCATGGATTTTGAAGAGGGCAAACAAGGGGGCACGTGGCTGGCTATGAACACTAACGGACAAGTAGCTTCACTACTGAATCTTTTGAGACCGGTATCTACACTGGACTTCGGCAATAAGAAACACAGAGGTGAGATAACTTTTCAAGCTTGTTTCACGTAGCCCACGACAACCACAGAATATGTTTCTGTCTATCTTAAAATAATTTATTGCTGTGGCTTTATCCAAACAAGGACAGGTTTTCACTTTAGTATTTTACTTTAGGGCGCAATCAACAATTAATAAGTGAATGACAAATCTGAATATTTTTTATTGAATAACTGACAGCGGATCAGTACGTACCGGAGCGTGTTGATGGAATTGCGTAGAACCAATGACGTGCGCGCACAATGACGGGATCAAAAAGTTTGCTACAAAGACTTTGTCTCTGTGGCAATAGGGGGGGAAATCAAAATTACAGATGCACCTGTAATTTTGATTGAGACGCTATGGTTTGTAAGTACACTTACAAACTTCTCTGATATGATGTCCATGCATTCAATTGCAAGTCCAGCTGATATGATAATCTTACATGTTTGGTTTTTTTGCCAATGCTTCCCAGCCTATGTTACCGTTCTTGGGAAATCCGTTTTTTTTTTGGCAATGTCCAAGTTCTTAGGAGCCTAAACGTCCATGTAGGGGAATGTGAGACAAAGTGAAATAGTTAATTACTTTTTCCAAAATGAGCAAATTAGCAATTTAGTTTGAAAATAACAGTACACCTAAAGAGTGAAATATGTATTTTACAATAGAAGTTCCTTTGAAACCTATTCTTTTCATTTTAGGAGGTAAATTTTTATGTGGAAATGAAAGGTCACTTTGTCCGATGTATGGGGCAATGAAATAGGAATAATTTTGGTACTTTTGATGAAAACTGGGACTTAATTCACACGGGAGCTCGAGAGATCTCAGCTTCTTTTCAATTTTATGTAAATTGTTACATATTAGACGTAATTTAGATTATTGATGCATTGCTCTGAAGACTATAGGGCTCCGCATTTCTTCCCATAGTAATTAAGCCTTGGCCCATAGTAATTAAGCTTAACTAAAATGTCAGACTTCTTTATACACTTATATCAGTTTAGACATAAAGAGCCGCTATGGACCACCAGGGGATCCACAACTTTAAGTGGAATCCTAACCACTAGGACATAATCGGGAATGCTAGACTGATCAACAACATTCGTACCCTACCTGGATTCGAACCCGCCCCTTTGGCACGTAAGCTAGCGGTTCTACAGAGTATACGGCTATGCCGCTAGACGTCTTAAACAGTTTGAAGTAAACCTGATGCAATGTAGTCTGAATATGGTCATTAAAATCAATTTGATTATTTTGGCGTTCCGGCTAAATCAGTCTTAATTATTATTATTATTTTTGACAGCTCTTAGTATCTGCAATTGAATTTAATCAGGTGGAAATTAATCTGAAGCAAACTGAGTCAGTCTGATTAATTCAGTCTACTAATTAGTCGATTGATAATTTAGTTATTTGATGGCCAACGTTTCTGCGGGGAGAATAGTGAAAAAAAGTTTTCAGTTTACCCCACGTGCACTTAACAAATTGTACTAAACATTTGAAATTAAAATAAGCTTAATATTAAAAGAAATAATGCTAGATCGGTAGGTTTTATTTTTTTAAAATATTAATAACAATTACTTTATGATTATATATTAACAAAAAAAAAACTTTAGAGGTAACTATGTTTTGACTGGAATCAACCACATGTTATGTAACTTAAGCAAAAGTTATTAAACAGATGGCCCTGCAAACACAGTAAATATTTTACCATTTCACTTTGCCCCAGATTTCTCAACTAACATTTTTCCATGATATGTCTTTTAAGAATCCATTCTTTAATTGAATGAAAATGAGAATAAAAAATAATTCACATTTCCTACCATTTGTTTCAAAAAATTAATACAATCACATAAACTAGCACAATACAAAAAAGAAGAAAATTAAAACTAAATGGAATTCAGTGCATAAAAATTTTAAAAAGTGAGTTTTCTTAAATATAACTAAAAAATGTGAAATGTTTTTCAAAGGTTCCTATTATCTAAAATCAGAGTTTGACGAATTGAAAACGAAATTTAGAACATCACATTTAAAAAATACATTATTATTCTTATTATTTTATTATATTTATTTCATTATTTATTTATTCATTTATTTCTTTTTAAAGAACATGATAATATAGTGATTCCATGTCCACCCACCTCTTCAATCATCAGAAATCAAGATTTTTTTTTTTTTAAAGCTACCTTAAGCAATTTTATGCAAAACTTTAAGTTAAGATCTAATTTATTTCAGTTCTTTTTGCGGATTGACCCTAAGAACCTCCATCTCTTTGCACCCCCGATATTTTGCTTTTACCTCCTGCAATCAAACATAAGCAGAATTTAAAAAGAAAGTGGCCATAAATGGCAGGTACTTGTTTGTGTTTTAATTGGTTCATCTTTGGTCAATTGGATGAGAAGGACACTTTGTATTCTCGAACTCTCTGTTTCACTTATCGTTTTATTCATCGCGGTTTGAATTTCAATAGCAAAATAACATATTCATCCACGCATATAAATCAATTTCAATTAGGAGTCTCGTTGTTACTTTCGAGTATGAAACAATATCGAGCTTGGCAAAATTCTCCAAGTACACTTTTAACATTGAAAAGATAGCCAGAGGTCGTATTTGTTGTTTGTTTTCAAATCAGGTAATTTGTGACGTAGTTTTACGAGAAAGTTCTCCGTATATGTTTGATAAATAAGAACATTTCTATAATGAATAATCTTAGCGAGAAAAACAAAGCGCATGTTTTCTTGTTTTTTACCGCTAATGAACCAAAAAAAATTTCATTCATTCTGAAGACATATTTTTCCAGACTTTTCTAAAGGAAAAACGATACATATTTTCGGGTAATTTAATTTATGCATGCATAACGGCAAGGGGACAATTCAAGAAAAAATGCGGACGTTTCATATTATGCTTTTCAAGAAAGTATGAAGTCTATTATTTAGAAAAGCTTTAAATTTTGAACTTCAAAAGCTTTAATTAAATTATTATCATTGTTTTATGTACGATTTTATGTTTGTCGGAAAAAAGGCTTATAAATAATTGTTGTAAGAAATATTTAACTTTTACCTGTCAATTTTACACATCTTTCCTGTTTTCAGGATTTTTAGCCGTTAATTATCTGGAAAACGGGGATGATGGTGTGACTTATTTACAGAGACTGCGCAGAGAAGCAGATATGTATAACGAATTTCTACTCGTAACCATCGATGTCAAGTAAGAAATATTTTTATTTATTTATTTACTTTCAACTTTTAGGACATATGTAAGAGTATGTAATTTTTTTTTGCTGTTGTTTATCCGTCCACTCATAACTTCTCACCGGATAAACCGATTTTCATGATTTTTTTTTAATCGATCGAGGGTGGTTTTTCCTAAGTCCCATACCTTTGTTTGACCATATTCGATGATTAGAATTTTTTCTAATCAGTTATATAAACATAAATGTGGTCATTTTTTTGTTTTTTCATCTATAACTTTTGACTAAATGAACCGATTTTGATGATTTTTTCTTTAATCGATAGCAAGTCGTCTAACTCAAATATCACACACCATTTTGACTACATTTGTTCTTTTTTTAAAAAAACGTTATGGGTGAAAAATGAGTTTTTTCTTTTCTCATACAGACTTCATTTATCATATAATGCCATTCCCTCAAAGAAAGTTTCCCCTTTGATATGGATTTTTTTAAAATAGAGCATTTATATAAAAAATGTATTTACACTAAAAAGAGTAAAATAGAATAATTTTTGGAAAAAAATAGAACTGACTTCAAATTATAAATTGCGCTAAAAAGTTTAAAATAAATTTATTCTTTAAACAACATCGATACGACTTTCAAACAATTTTTGCAGTCTGGGCAAAATTCTGACAGTCTAATTTATCATTACACCATGCGTTATTTTTCATTAAAATTGTTTCAAACTGTAGTCCATTTATATTTGTAATTGATTCATGGTTACCAAAGTAATCATGAATCAAAATCCATCATAATTTTGCACCGACTTCAAAAATTATGTTTAAAAGTCGTATCGATGTTGTTTATAGAATTAATTTATTTTTCACTTTTTAGCTTTTAAGTCGGTTCTATTTGTTTCCAAAAATTATTCTTTATGACTTTTCATTGCTTTCAATTGACTTTTTTTTTCTATTGAAGCTGCAAACAGTCAAGTACCAGACTATTGTAAAACTATTAATCATCACAGGTTCACCAACATCATGGCAGGAAGAAAACTGACAATCTTATTTAAGAACGGTATTGATCACCTAAAAAAATTCATACAAACATGATCGACAATATAAGATTAAAATTATGCTATCTCAATTTTAAATGTATGTAAGGTGAAGCCGATAGAGCTGGCGCACAATTTTACTTACACTGTTAAAAATTTCCGTAAGAAAATAGTAAAATAACCATTTATTTCATTGTTATTTTACCATATTTTATTACAACAGTTGAATAACCATTAAAAAGATGGTTATCAAACCGCTGATTGCGGAAAAAAACCGTTTATTCTCTGTTTATCCTAAAGAACGTTTAACTAACCGTAATTTTCAAGCGCTCAATAAGAATCGGGCGTCCATCTTGGTTGCGAAACCTTATTGGTCGTACGTTGTTGTTAAAATATGAATAAAGATTTATCAGTTAAAATCTGCATGTGCATATAAAAAAAAAGAAGAAAAAACAAAGTGGCTTAAGCAGTGGTTACTACATAGAAACACATACACACGCAAATCAAAAATTGGAGACATCGGATTCCCGAACGGTTTGAAAATGAGCGAACCCATCATTTGAGCTGCTGAAGCTTGTTTGTATTTGGAGCCAATCAAAAACTAAAATCTCCCTTTTAATGCAGCTTTCCTGTTGAAAGGAAAGATTTATTGATAAATAAACGACCGCTTTGTGTGGTGCAGATGGCCGAATGGCTAGAGAGCAAGGTTGATATACCGTACACCTGGATTCGATTCCCGCATCCTGGATTCGATTTCATCCGCTGGATTCGATTCGTTTACGGTTTCTACGCCTCGAAATGGTTCAAAAAAGGTAAAAATTTTGTTTTGAAACCATTTTTAAATATTTATAAAACCGTAAACTTTTGTATTTACTGTTTTTTAACTAAGCTGATTGGAAATGGTTAGGTCCCGTAAAGATAGAAAAATGTTCCAAACCGTAAATTTAACGGTGAATTAGATGGACAGACTGCTGCCGGTCATTTAACCGTAATTTCATGATGAAATTTCTAACAGTGTATCATTCTCTCTTTCTCTTCTTTTTTCGCAATGTGGATCAAGAAAACTTGAATTCGCGAAACAGGATGATTTCTATGCTTTTAGCTTCAACAAATTTCCGTTTTCCGTCTAAAATCTGTTATTCCCGTCGGGCAGCCAAAAAACACTTCAAGAAACTTTTCACTTGAATCACTTGTGTAGGAATGAAAGATCAGACAATTCCCAGTTGTTACACGGTTTTATTTAACTTGATTTGTCACGGAACTTTGTTACGCGGTTTTCGACGACTATTACTGCATAAATTTTCTTCAAACTCTGCACACAAGCTTATCTTCCGATGACAATACAATATTCTATCCTTTTTATAATTTATTATAACGATAATTAGGAAAAAAAATAATCATATTGGCTCCGAGGAAATAATCAGAATTATTATTTGTCGAATGGCAACGGTGGCTTTGTTTGGATAATGCAACGATGTTATTTAACTCGATTTGTAGCTGAGTCTGTGGCGCAGTGGTTATAGCGTTGGGTTGTGGCACCGGAGGTCGTCAGTTTTAAACCAGTTCCCGGTCTCATCCATTCCATTCAACTTGATTTGTCACGGAAGTTTGTTAGGCGGTTTTCGACCACTATTCCTGTTTTTTAGTTTGCGTTTAAATAAAATAGTGTATCTTGAAACATTTTTTGGAAATTTAATAACTTATACAATTCTTACGTGACTCTGCTTCAATCTTAATGTTTGCAGATTGCGGTCGAATGCGTTAGGATTCTTTCCTATAAATCTAGATAACTTAAGAGAATTTCGAAACTAAAAGAACGTTTTTTAAAATCTACCTCTGTTGCCTACGCTCGAGCATGTGCAAGTGTATGAATATTCTTATTTAGGCTTTATGTCACATGATTTATTTGGACATACGGTTTTTGAATGAATAATGTTTTATGAATCATACTTTACAGGTCTTTTAAATGAAGTTGCAAAAAGTTACAAAAGTTTTCTCTGTTCAGTCAGTATATGCAGAGGGTGCGTTGGAAAATATTATGATATTTATATAAATATCAAAATATGTAGCAATGATATATATCACAGATGCTTTCACACAAAATTGTTTAAAAACTCTGTTTATTGAAATTATTTAAAGCAGAATATTATTAAATCTCTTAATTACTAATTAAATTTCTCTTAGTCAGTGCAAATTTGCATTATTAATACAAAATATTAATGTATCAAGATTTAATAATTAGAACTTCACTTAATACAAAATTGGGGTGATATAAATTAGGTATCCCTTATGGTTGTCTGCGGTATATTTTGTTTAAGATAAACATCTTATGTAACTCATGTAAATTTGTTCATCATAATGAGAAAATATCAATTATGCTATATCTGATACATACTTCCAATTTTACGGTACCATAATGATAAAAGTATAACAATAAAAGTTTCGATTGATGATGATTGTTGCCGTGCTAAATATTATAGAAAATTAAGATAGAGAAAATGACTTTACACCATAAGTTTAGTGTGTTATTTGCCTGATCAGGAAGTCAAAAATCAACTTAAAACAGAGAATCATTTCCATTGTGGATTTTCAAATTCTCAGTCTCATCACCATCTTGCTCATCACTATAAATCTAGTTCCATTATGTTTCCTCGTATATAAATAAATTTTCTCATTATTTCATTAACTTAGAAGTGAATTAACAGATTAATCAAAGATGAATATAAAGAGATTAAATTATGTAAATTTGTGTTTGGATACATATCATGATATATATCAGCTTATAAATATCGTGATATATATCACGATATTTATCATGAGATATATCAAGTGGCATATATCAGCCAACGCTGGCAGAGGGTTTAATGAGTCCGCTAATAGTATTAAATATGTTGTCAGTTTGTTCAAATGCTTCACTTAGTTACCTTGCCCGTTGGTTCTTTCTTCTTATTTGTTTATTGATTAATTTACTAAACTACGGCCTTAAATTTTAGTGTACTGATAATTCTATAAACGTTTTGTTACATTTAGTAGAATTGAATAATTTAGTATAAGGAAAAACATTGTATCACCTACATAAAAGCATTAATATCACTAATCATTGGAGTTTGATGAAATAATTGTTATGTTACAAAAAAGGTGTGCTTCCAAGTTATTATAGTCTATGTAATTAGAATAGGTGCATCAAGGACGTGTTTCCTGCTTCATCACCATGGAAACTGCGATAAAGATAACAGCGCCAGAGTTTTGTTTTTTTTTTTGTGCACTGCAGTTAAGGCGATTCCATTAACACCTCCGATTCAAAATATTAGAATAATTGAGAAAAAGTAACAAGAAAGTTTATTTTCCATTTATTTATTTTTGATACTAAGTAAATGCAATTAAATTTCTTATAAATTAAATCCGAAATGTTTATATAAGATTTTAACATTTACAAAATATAAAATACAATAAATTAGGTACACAATAGCTTGCTGAAACACATCGAAATATTTAGATTGGTTCAAAATATTAGAATACTTTATATTACGCAACCTATTTTGCTATTGAGAAATAAATCTGATTTGAATCTGTCTATTATTATTAAAACTAAAATAACGATCTTACTTATCATGTTCGCCAAACCAACGTGAGAAAAAAGTTTATACTACGAAAACCATGACGACAGAAGAGAAAAAGGTAGAGTTTTGTGACCTTGACGAGCAGATTCTAATCACAAAGACTATAGATATTTTCATTATGTTTGCTCTGAAGTAAATTTTTGCACCAAATTGTAAGATAGGAAATAACTTTTCTCGTTCGAACCGTACCATTTTGCTTTTCATTCGACTCACTATCAGATTTTCGATTTCCGCCGTTGCATCACTTTATAATTTAAAATAGGAACTTTAAAGAAAGTTTTTAATTGCTGTCTTTTATTTATTTTCTTTGTCTTCTATCATGCGCAGACCAATGCTGGGCGAAGTGACTGCTTCTTACTACACAAACGACGGGGATGAAGGACCAGTCATACTACCACCAGGTAACACGTGGAAGCATGAAATGTGTATGAAACGTTTTACAATGTTTGATGATGTAATTAAACAACAAACTTTATGCATATGGAAAGTTCAGGGTTCGCGCTAGGCCGCGCGATTGCGCGATCCCCGCAATATTTTTTGAAATCCCACTCAAAAAAATTTTTTTTGCCCTTATATTTTAAAAATCCCACTTAAAATTTTGGTCAAAGTGGAAAATTCCCTCCTGTATTTTTCCCCAGTGTGAACCCTGAAAGTTTGTCAGAAACATCGCTCTTTCTTAATTAATGGTCGCTTTTCGCAATTCTGCTTTTATTGTTCAAATATTGTTTATCTTTGAAGACTCAAATTTTTCAGTTTTAAGTAAGTACATAAATGCATATTTCAGAAATCCTGACGTAACATATGAATGTGTTATGCGTTAACAATATGCTTTCGAAAAAATAAGCAGTAATGTTACTTCGTTTAGTATTAGCCAGTTTTCTGATGAGCCTTCATGTCCAGAACTATAAATGCTATTTACTCTTCTCTTAAGCTCTGATAAAATCTCAAAAAGCAAGTGGGCAACGGACCATGCCGTGTTCTCAAACGATGAGCTGTTTCATTTGCAAAGACATCTTCCCCCTTATTTCCAACGAAACCTTAATGATATTTTTCCCATTTGCAAAAAATATTTTTGAGAATTTTAAAGGAAAAAAAATTTTTGACTTCTTCGTTTAATGGGGATTTTGTATCCTATTGTAATAAAAAAATTAAGGCTACAGATTACACTAATTTTTTTTAAATTTCTTTATGTTATGTACAAACTTAAAAGTTTTGTACTTTTGTTAGAAAAACACCCCACAAAAAATTTTGGCGTAAAAAGAATGAGTATTTTTTTAAAAATTTAAAATTAAAAAAAAAGAATTTTTGAACTTTTTAAAAACGTTCCATGTGCCGCAATTTTTTTTAATTCAAAATTTTTGCTGATTTTAAATCCTTAGATATCTTTTTATAAATGAATGGATAAAATAAAACATTTTATATGATAATTTACAACATATAGGCAAAAGTGTACTTTTATATGAAATCTTCCGAAACTTTTGTGATAATTCAATAAATAAGTCAAATATCTTTTTTCAAATAATTATTACTTTTACATTTCATCCATTAAACTATAACTACGTAATGTAAGAATACTTTTGGAAAGTTTGGTAGCAATAGCATAAAAAGAGCAGCACGTGGAACGTTTTGAATTTCTGTTTTGAGGTAAATTTTTGATTTTGAGAAAAAAGTTTCATTTCATTTTAAAAGGGTTTTATGAAAGTACTTATATATTAAAAAATTTAGCATTAGAAACATAAATTTGATATCTACTACTCATTAATACGGTGAAGGCACACTTTATACCATTTGGCCAATTTTCGACATTTTAAGTGTGACAAGACGGAATGGTGGGGTAAGACGGGGAAGGGCTCTAAATCATAGTCAAAGTTATGCTATCTGCCGGAAGCTACGTCACCTTCATCAGCAGATAGAACCATAGTATTTACTACTCCTGACTTCTTTCCGACTTCGAATACTTTGAGATTTGCAAGGTATGTACAATTTTTGTGCTTTAAGGCTCTAATACATGCTGTATACTGACAATTGTGCAAATGGTAGCTATACAATTGAATGGTTTGTACCTTTAGCAAAGAAAATGGTGTACATAGTTTTGGTTTGCACTGAACAATTTTCATCTCAGGCCTAAAGTAAACTAAAACAATGCTTGGGGGCATGACACGGAGAGGCAAGACAGGGAGCTTCTCCGTCTCACCTCTCTCAGTCAATAATACCAAAAAAACAAAAAAAAATGTTTTAAGTTGTGAAACACCAAAAAAAGCCACCAGATAAAGAATAAGTGGCCTCTTCTTCTTGCAAGCTATCAGCCCTGAATTCAATTTAGCTATTCCAAAAGTGAATAAAGAAAGCAAAAGAAAACCTGTAATAGAGTGGAAAAACTGTTGTCACAACTGAATCACCTTATAAGAATGAATTGTTTGAAGAAATAATACGAAAAATGTCGCCCAAAACTTCTAAAACAAAACGAAAAAAAGGTTTCAAAGAGTTCTAATGAAACAAAGAACCGAAAAAAAAGAGAAAAAGAACTTACTGCCAAGATAAAAGTAAGTAGTTCTGATTTTAAACAAACCCTTATGCTCAAAATACCACAAAATACGGTCCAGTGACAGAGAAAATGACGAACAATGTTAATGCTGCCAACGACTTCTCCGGAGTAGGTTGGTACGGTGCATTGGATGTGGGCTTTGGGTCCACAAACCCTGTGCACAAATTCGGAGCATTTTTAGATAGAAAATGAAGACGATGAGGACGTTCACATCTGTATGCTATGTGAAAGTCATTAATAAGATCAATATGGGAATGATAATGTGATAAGTGGCTTTGAAGGTGTGCTAAAATTTGTTCTCCGTCTTACCCCGAATGTTGGGCAGGATTGGAAAACTGTACTTTTTTTTAGGTCGATGTATTTATAACTAAATGTAGCAAATGCTCAAATTTATTTGTGAATTATAGTAGTTTAATAGTTGAATAAACAAAGCGTAGTTTTAAAGGTTTTGATTTGTTTATTTTTGTCTATTTTGTAAGGGGGTTAAAGTTAGCTTCTACATCTTTCCCTCCTCCTTCCCCTACTATCAGTATTTATGGAGCAGAGAAGACGATGTTGAGAAATTAGAGATTCTTCAGTTCCATGATGTTGGAAATTGTTAATCACCACAGTTGTCTCATATTTTACAAACAATTTAACATCTGCATTCCATGACTAGAAGAATTAACGCTGCATTGAAATCAAAATGTTGCTCCTCAACCCATTAACACCATGACCCGTTAAAAATGACCAATCAATGTATATGTTGCAATAACAGTTATAATTTGCTATAAAAGTATCCATGAAAGCTATAAATTATGTATCTTTCTGATTTGTAATATTTTAAAAGCGTGTAACATAAAACTATCATGAAAAGTATTCATTACAAAAAACTAATATTTTTTATGGCAAACAGGACACCTCTCAAAGTTGAACCCATTTACCCTAATTGTTCAAATTGGACTAACTGTACTGTCTTTGCGAGTTCAGACCTTACATAAGGCAACATAATTCTTATTTAAAATTCTATTTGCCCTTTGTAACATTTTCAGGTGTGCATGTCTTTGGCAACAGCACCCCTTCTCAACCTTGGAGGAAAATTGGTGCCGCCAAGCAGCTCTTTGAAGATGTGGTAATTTCTGGAGAACAACCCAGAGCTTCTCGCAAGGAAGAGGTTCTTTCAAATATATTCAGGGTGCTAAGGGACGACACTTTGTAAGTATACAGCATACAAAATCCCCTTAAGTTAGCGGCTGACAAACTCAGTCCCTAGTATTTTTTGTAGGCTGCAAGCATTATCGTAATCTGTTTTGTGTGTGTGTGTGTGTGTCTGTTTTGCTTTGAGTCTTGGAACAGAAAGTCTTGAGAAATGTGGAAAATTCGTAAAATCCTTTTCTGTCTTTTTTTCTCCTCCCTCCCCCCCCCCTTTTACAGTATCAGTAATATATATACCTTAACGTTTGCTACATACATCAAAAGCAGTGCGCCCAGAAACCCCCCCGCACCTGCCATTTTTTGGCCTATCGTATTTTTAGATGCCCCCGAGTGCAAGCCCTCGGGAGCAAATGGGGTTCCGGGAGAGCATCAAAAGCATAGAACTGTTAACAAAAATAGGAAAAAAACTAATGTAGAGTAGAGACAAAGGTCACCGATTGAGGAACTTTTTAGATTTTATGCGCTCTATCCTTTCTCTCCCCCCCCCCTTTCTTCTTTTTTTTTCTTTTTTTAATGCGAGATAACAAGTTTGAGTGTATGTGTACAATATGTATTCAAATGCAATGCAATAATTGTCTATTATGTATACAATTTGCATGTTTAAAACAAGAACTTTCGTACAAACAACAAAAGTACGAACACCTGACAACCACGGAATTGACCGAAAAAACACTTCGATTTGTAGGAAATCGATAGAAAACAGGGAAACAACTTCAAAACCTCTAAGCTGAAGATTTTGCACACATATCTTTGTTTTAATTTTTGTTCATGCATAAAATGTGATTATATATATAGTATATATATGAAATCGTTCATAAATGATGCCACGCTTCGAGGGGAGGGGGGTTCGTAAAATTGTAACAAAGTATGATAAGGGGAGGGGAGGTGGTAACAAGAAGCGTGATATGCTTATGGAACATAGCGTGACAAGTGACAAAGGGGGGAGGGGATATGTTGAAGTGTGACATTTTGTGACAAAGGGGTGGAGGGGGGTCAAATATATGGGGAAAAGAGTGACATCATTTATGAACGGTCCTTATGTGTGTGTGTGTTTGTTTATTTATGGCTTGGGAATCAAATTCTACATTAACGATTAAAAGTTTTACGATTTTACCTTTTTTTTTTCTTTATTCGTATTTATTCATTATTATTTATTTGTGTATATTATTTAGTCTTTTTTTTTTTTTTTTCATTTCTTTCTTTTTCTTTTATCTTTTAAATTATTTATCTATTTATTTTGCAGGCACTATCCAGACGAACAGCTGGTTAAAGATGCTGAGGGAAGACCCGAAGAATATATTAAACAATTAAGCGCAATCTTCATCAAGCCTGAAATGGGTTTCTATGGTTCAAGGTAAGAAACTTACTTTGTGTTTTTGTTAGATGGAGCTCTTGGATTTGACACCCGTAGCAGTTAAACGTTTTTTCCTGTGCCGGCAGATTGCTTACAGAAGTCAGTATTAACTATTAAAAATTAAGCAAGATAAATAACGATACCCGTATAAATAGTGAAAAGTAAAGTGATTTGTGGGAATGTAGGACAAGTACACGTTATTTAAGGAAATATTTATTTTTTATAACTATTTACTTATACGTTTGTGACAGACGTTCACTTAGGGTGTCAAGAAGGAACAATTGCACTTCCCACAGCGTTAAGAAATATAATACATTTATGCATTAGGGCTTGGAGGCATTATAAAATAATAGTAAAAAATAAAATAAAGGGAAGTGAGACGGACAAAACTAGTGCCCCATATCTCTTAATTTTCAATAAAAAAATGAATAAGGAAAAGTGGATTTTCCCGGTTTTTCACTTATTCGCAACAGAACGCAATTTTCCTAGGCGTTAGAAATTTTATTCAAAACATGCTAGATTTTCAAACGTGTTAAAGATTGTAATGTTTGTAAGTTTTTCCTTTTATCGATTTACTTAATTTTTAAATGTTCATGCGATCGTGGGAAAATGCAAACAGCTATTTAATATCCTGTTCACAGTCCCAATCAACCCTAGGGTAGGCTTTTGGTTAATACAATAAGCAAGAGATGGCAGCACCAGCAATAAATCTATACTCGTGCTCAAATGATTGTTAATTTCTGAAGAAAATGGAATTTAATGTATTAAAATCTTTTGAACTCGTAATGTCTCGTAACATTGAAAAAATATTTAGGCTATTAATAGGTGACATACGATTACAAAGAGCTAATGTGCGTGTGTGTGTGTGTTTTAATGATACATTTAAGAACATGTCCAAAAATCGTCTTCAAAAATTAATAGAACTTACTAGAACTTACAGAGACGTATTTGCTTTAAAAATGAAGCTAAGTAGTTCATACTCTAATAAAAAAAAGCTTGCTGGAATTAAGATCATTAATCGTTCAAGCACCACTGCGAGGATATGAACAATGTAACAATAAGTTATAATATTATGAAAACAACAAATAATACGAACGATATAAATCAATATATTAAATAAATTAAAAGTTTAAAGTACAAAGCAATTGAAACTTCAAAACAATATCCTTATTTTTATGCCTTCTAATAAAGTTGTATGATCTATAGCAGTGTTATCAAACAAGATTTATATAGAATTAGGTAAATATATCAATCCAAGAGACAATCTCAAGGGTAATGTTAATGGCGTAGGCAGGGGGTGGGTGAAGGTGAAAATTCCCATTAAAAAAACACTAATTTGAATTTTCGAATGCACCTTCGTCTTTTAGAAAGGATTTTATTGTATTTTGTGCCAAATTTGATTTCAATACGTCAATTGGTGTGGCGTTGAATCGGGAGGGACTACACAAACAAACTAACGTACGAGTTGATGTATGTGTGTGTGTGTGTGTATTTATTTATTTATTTAATCCTGACAAATTAATTTTAATAAGCACTGCACTTTAAAAATAAAAAAAAACTATTACACTCTAACACAGGCATCATAAGTAGTATTAAAATTTCATTTTGACCGCTTCTGGTGCAAGTTATTATTTTCAAATATTTCAAAAACTGTATGAACTTCCCACCTCCACTCGCAGAAACTTTTGCAACAGGTTTCTACTTTCTAAGCTCTCTTTTTCTCTCTTTGATAGGACACATACAGTCATTTTGGTTGATGGTCATGGGCAGGTCGATTACGTGGAGAAGACGATGAAAGAGCCTATCGACGTAACCTCTGACATCACATGGATCACTACTCACATGAAGTTTGCTATACAAGATCCCAGTAGAATTATGTCACGCCTATGATACCATTTAGAATCCAAAACCAAAGAAATTAAATGAAAAGTTAAGTTGCTGTACAGACTGATTGTAAATTACGAAGTCCTGGGGCAACAAACTTGGGATGGTTAGAATCAATGAACTGTCGGAACTATCTATAAGTCATAAAAGTGCGCTATTTTATAAATATTTGATTCAATTATTATTGTGCATTTTTTAATTGAATTCAGAAACGAATTTACAGCAAAGCTTCCCAATCTTTTATTACATTTCATTCTAAAAAAATCGTATTGAATAACGACCTATTAGCTTTGATTAATAGTCTTTTTAATTTATTGTTTTTACACGTATTTTATCATACTTAAAATACCACGTTTTTCTGGGTGTAAAAACGACCATATTTTTACCCACAGAAGGAGATTTTTATTGTATTCTGAATGTGTACAACGAGTTGCATGAAATATGAAAAATTGGAAATCGATGAAGATTGCAGAACTTAAAGCGATTAACATCGGTAATCAAATGTTTTAAAATAATTTTTTTACTTAAAAAGGAAAACTTTCATTTTTATAAATTTGTAACAAGACGCAAATTTGTACCAAATAATAATAATAAAAAAAAAATAGCATTATTGTTGTGATCTTTTTTTTCCACGAATGCCAGCCGCAAATCTGTTAACTCCTTCCCTCTCGCTCCCGTAAAAATGACGGGCTGAGGTTTCGCCTTTTATTTCTTGCTCCCGTGATATTTCCGGGCTGGAGTGTTTAAAATTTCAAGCTAAAAACAAATCAAAAATTAAAAATGAATATATGTATTGTTCATACACATATTTTTATATAATTTTCAGGGATAAAAAAAAAGCACTTTTACTTTTATGACCGTTTTCTTGAAAATTACCCGATCGTTAAGGGGCTAGACTTCTATTGAACCGAGAGCTTTGAAAGAAATAAATTTGGAACTTGTCTATTTATTTAGAGTAAAATTTCTATTCACTGTTCTGTATTGTGTAATTCCTTGATGTTCATTTACATGTATGTATATCAACTCTTAAATCGAAGAAATAAAATATTGTTTTAGTGTCCGTTAGTTTCAAAAACCATTTTTCTTCACTATTATGCTTAGAAGCATGATAAACTGCAGTACTCTGCTTAGTTGCATCAACTTTTCTTTTTTTATATAATAGAAAGCGCATATCAGAGCATTGTAAGATCTAATCAAGATGTAGTAGCTGCATATTTTGCACTAAATCCGTGGACCCTGAAGTCCCGAAGGTACCGAAAGGTGGAGATTTTCCCTTCCCTTTCACTCTTAGATCAAAAAAGGAAGGTGGCGTATTTGTGGTGTCATCCAAGTACATAATGAGCCAAGTCGTATTTCCACCGTTGGGATGCTCAGCTATAAAAAACGGAAGGTGCTCCTTACTACTTTAATTCCTAGTCGATTTGCGAAGGGGAGCTTGGATATCCAAGTGGCATTTAGAAACAACAACAACTTACAAGCACCACTAACTTTAAAATTTCATCCAATACCCATTTTTACAAATATTCTGACGGAACTTTCCAGGAACACTCTTTTAATTCTATATTTTCATTATACATTTCAACAAGGGTTCTAGAAAAAGTATTATAGCTAGGAAAGTGGGTCGTTTTGAAATCAAAGCTATGTTTGAACTGATATTTTGTTCAAATTGCTTTACTTTTCTGATTTTTGCTCAGGAGAAGTGGTAAAATTCAAGAATTAATTCTCTGATTTTTTTGAAATGTAATAAGAATTGAGAAAACGATTTGAGCAGATATTTTAAGAGAACGGTGTATATATTTGATTTCACAATTAAATTACTTTGTGATACGTATTAGCTTTAATGATTTAAAGTTGTATTAGGGGAGTCTTTTATGTAAATCTCAATTTTCCGTATAGTTACCCAAAAAAATTGCTGCAAATGTTCATGCAGAAAATATTTGTTATAATAGAAAATTTTGCAACACCTTTTCGGCTGAAGCAAAGGGAAAAAAAATCTCAAAATTCATTCATTTAATTTTTTATCAACTCATAAATTTTTCTTTATAACATTTTAAACACATATTTTCATAATTACATTACTATGCATAATTAGACTTTAATGATTGGATAATTCCGAATAATTATAATAACTGGATTATTTTGATTTTAATGACTGAAGTTTTCACCATTCTTCATATTTTTTTTTTTTTTGAATTCTTCTAAATTTTTTATCGCAAGAAGTTGTCGGATATGGTAGTAACCAAGATGCGAGAGTTCACAAGGTTATCCTGTTCAAGCATAAATAAACTACTATCCCGAGAAAAGAAATGTTCTTGGCGTTGATTAGATACTCAAATATTATATTACTTAATGAGTTTGATATTAAAAGATTCGGACCTTATTCGTAGCAAAGTGAAACTAAAGCAGGAAGATTATCTTGTCCAAGCCTAAAGTACAAAACTACCGTCCCGAGAAAAGAAATGATCTTGTCGTTGATTAGATAACCAAATATTATGTTACTTAATGGATTTTACATTAAAATATTCAAATCTTATTCGCACAAGATGAGAAAACTAAGGCATAGTGGGTATAGCATTCAGAAATTGTCTGAAGTTCCCGTAATATACGCAGTGGCACAGCGAGGGGGGCGGGGGGCAAGGGCACATGTCCCACCCCCCAGCAGACATTTTTTTTTTATATTTTACGATTAAAACAAAACTTTTCTTTCCTCATGTGGAATTTCTAGATTAAAACCCAAACAATTCCGAAACTTACACATTTAAATATTGGAAAAAAACACAAAAATATTCTGTATCCCTAATTTTTTTCTTGCGCTTTTATCTGAGTTTTAACTGAATTTTCTGACAGAAGACAGAAATGGAACATCGTATAGATTGTTACATATCTAATACATGATAAGAATAAGATCCCCACTGTTAAGGCCCGCGGCCGACCCGCCTATGGGAATTCTGTTCCAGCCCCCGACAATGTCACCGCCGCTCTTTAAGGTCCCAGCCACTCGGAAGGTCGTCGATGCCCCCCCCCCCTCCAGTGCCGGATCTAGGGTGGGGCAAGCCGGGGCCCATGCCCCGGGCGGCACTTCTGGAGGGCGGCAAATTCGACTGTGATGCACAACAAAAAAAAAAAAAAAAGAAGAAGAAAGAAAAAAATATTTAATTAAGAAAATTTAACTTTTGGAAGAGAATTAAAATCCTAGTTCGGCGCTCCGATTTTATCATTGATCAGCTATTTTGCTAACGATTAAAACCGGTTAATAGTATTTTTTATTTGCATAAACTGTCGGAAACTCTAAACTTGAGGTTAGGGGCGGCAAATTTCGCAAAGTCAAAATTTAAAAATTTAGATGTTAAAACATCAAGGTTTTTTCCTCTTGTAATAGGGAAATACGTATAAATCATGCTATGCTCAAACAATACAATAGTTTCTCTTTTACAAATTTTCAAAGCATCATTTTGAGAAGGGGGAGCTTGTAAGTGTCATGTGTCGTTCGAGAAGGCAGACACGACGTGGCTGTTCGGTTTGGGGATCCTGCGCCCTGGATTTATTTTTAAAAGTTCCAATTTCGCTCTGCATTTTTATAAATGTTTTTATGCGTAAAAGCGTTCTAATTTTAAAAATGTTTTGGTTTGCCTTTTTTTCTAATATTTTTGCAGTCCCAAATGCATCTTTTAAGGCCACAAAATGCATCCCGTTTGCATATCGTTTTCAAAATTTTTCCGGGGAGGAATCCCTCGGACAACAGTCAGAATTTTAGATCTCCAGTTAAGTGGGGGACCCTTCATATGGCTCTACTCTCCTAATATTGAGCTAAAACGGACATGACGTGGGAGCATGAACGAAACTTGTATGGGCTTATCAGTGACCCAAAAGTAAAATATCCTCAAAAAAAAAAAAAAAAAAGGCCAGCGCATAAAAGTTATATGATATACCAACAATAATTGGATGGAGGGGGGCGGTATTTTTAAGTTTTGCCCCGCCTCGGAAAACGCCAAGATCCGGTACTGCCCCCCCCCCCCCCCCAGAGCAGATTTCTGTCTGCGCTGCAGAATGTACGCCTCATTGATGCGGTACTTTCTTGTTGTTTGCTCTTTTCGTTTTATTAATTTATTCAATCCTTAGTGAACTATACCTAAGTACCAAACTTAATCGATTCAAATCAACTTGCTCAAGAGGGAAACTAAAGTATGCTAGGTAACCTCACTTAAAGTAATAATTTGGAAGCGTATAAATAAGCTCGTTTTTAAATTTCAGAGCTTATAAGTTCACGTAAAAATTTCAAAAACGTAACCGAAGGAAGGACTGAAAAACAGATTATACCCACAAATATTTTGAAGATATTTATTAGAATTATAAACTAGCTAATAAAGTTTCATATGTATAAAATCATTCATAATATACAATATTTTTCCAATGATGAAACATTCTAAGAAGTTGTACTTTATTGTCAAAAAGATGAAACTTATTTTCAACATTTTAAACTAGTGGTGAATCCAGGGTTTTGGTCTGGGCGGGGTTGATGTCATAAAAATTTCGCATCGTTGCGACGTCTCTACAGCGAATGGAAGTGTTTTATATTTTAAATGTCGTAAATTTATTTATAAAAACATACAATGACAAAGAACAATCCGTAAAAAATGTACAATAATATTAAACAATTGTGCGCTCCTCCAAGGAAACTAATGACCTTCTTCCTATGTTTAAGGTAATTTTAAAACCCAGAAAACCTGACGTCTTCCATCTCTATTATGAAGGTAATTTTAAAATCATAGTGAAACCAAAATATTGTTCGAAGCCAGTGTTTCCTCCCACCTCATAATGGATAACCCGGGGGGGGGGGAGTAAGTCCCCATTGCAGTCCTTTGTAAACGAGGATTACGAGTGTGACACAATGTTCGTGCCTGTCAAACCAGAAAACAATGCTGTCACATTTAAACAACATAAACTGTAATGGTCTTTTTTAAAAAAAAAAAAACTTTGGTCTAGCACTAGGGGTAGCTTCAGTCCCTGGATTCGCCATTCTTGCAAACAAAATAGAAAACTTGATGCAAATTAGCATAAGCTCCAGGGACACATTGAACACAGAGAAGAAATAAAATCAACGATGTTATAGTAAAAATAGCTATTGACACAAAAGGCGCTAATTTTCATGCATAAATAATAATCTTATATACAATATGACACACAAAGAAAAATTCAAATAACTATGAATAGCCACAGAAGTGAAAAAAAATCAAAACACAACGAATGAAAAAAAGTTCCTAAATAAATTGCTGTTGCAAAACAGTAATTACTTAAAATAAGTTATGAATTCGAAACAGTCCAGAATTCGCTCTAAAATGATATACGTAAAATTAACATGATTTTGATCACAAATGATCTTCCGATGGTAGTCAAAAGGTCTGAATTTATCAAATCTAAATGAAACATATTGTTAAAGAAAGACATACATTGGCGGAAACATTTATACTCTAATAATAAGAGTTGTGTGTGCAAGGGCGGATCTAGAAAATCTTCAAGGGGGGGGGGGGGCGATTTTGGAAATCTCGGGGTTCAATGTAAGGATGGATGGAGGAGATTCTTCATTCCTTTTCAACAGTCCCTCCGCCCCCCCCCCCTTTTTTTTCAAACAGCAGGAACAAAAAAAAAAAAAAAAATGCTGGTGTAGTGATATTTAAAATTTTACTAGCACATTTTTTCAATGCATATACGTTTATTCAAAGCCCTTATAAAAGGAACACAAGCTGACGTTTTTTTGCTTTCGCAAATCTGTCTATAATTTTTTCAACGTCCAATCTTTATGGATATGCAATAACGCTAATTCAGTGAGTCTACCATCACTCATTCTGCTTCTTAGCCAAGTTTTAACCGAGTTAGGATTTCCTTCAAGCTTTCTCAAGAAAAATGTAGGCTTGTAAATACATTTTCTAAATTTGAATTGATATATCTAAATTACAAAATAATAGCAATTATTAGTAATATATTTTCTAAAATTTTCAAAATGTAATACTAAATATGTACTAAAAAAACCATCAACGAGTATGTGCAATTTATATAAACATCTGTAATTATGAATGTTCAATGAAATGTTTCAGGCTCCAGGTTTTAGCGTAAATGCTGCAGGAATTTACACCACGTGCTAAGGGTTGGCTAGCTGTCATCAGTTTGATGGGTAGAAGAAAAGAGCAAGGAATCTCTTTCCCATTACTCCGAGGATTAGCAACTCAGCAATACTAAAGGACAAAGGGACAGGGGGAAAGCATAGAACTTGAAGGGCTATTAGGCTGGGATTCCAAGAACATAAAAAAATGGCTGGTCCCGGGGCACAAAGAAGTAAAAACTCACTTAGGAGTGTCGTTGTAGTATCCACTTGAATCAGCCCAAGGGAAGGGGGGGGGGGGGGGGGGCTCGCCCCATCGCCCCCCTTAGATCCGCCGTTGTGTGTGTGAGAGGTGCATTAAACTCTCGCAGTCTCGATGACTAATTTTCTTTCTTTCTACTACGAGGTTCAGAGTTTCTGCTACATAAATTGAGAATTTCTCTTTCTCTTTTAGATACATGTGTACGTTTTCAAACTTCTCTTCTAAAGCAGTGGTTCCCAAAGTGTCCCATGTGAACAAAAGAAAAATCGGGAGCACTTAGGGTGAAATTAGGGGTTTACGAGATCGAATCTCATTTAAGCGAGTTATTGCCAAATTTTAGCCATAATGAAGGGCGTAACTAAGAGGCTGGGGAACCTGTGCTCTGTGCGCCAGATTTAGGGGCGTTAAATTGACTAAGTGTGTGCGTTTTTTTTAATTGTGTACAAACAATGACCTAGTTACGTCCCTGGCCATAATGCACCTAACACAAATTTATATAATTTACTTACATGATATTTATAGATGATAATAAGCATATTAACTAATTATATATTTATTAAACATATTTCATAAATTATGTAAATATGTACCTATTTCCTTTGTGCTTGCAATGAGTAAAAACTTCGCACTATTTGTAACAGTAGCAAAAGCGGTCGACAGGAATACGTCATAATGTCACTACATAATGTTGATGTCATGAATTGAATTTTACGTTATAAAATAATTTAATAATAATAATATCAAGTTAAATCTCGCAATTTTTGCAAGACATTTTCATACATTTCGCTCTCTAACGATCGTTTTGGATTGGCTTGCACTAATTGACTTCTTTCACAATAACCACTAGGAATTCCTTTTTTATGTCAACGAAAAATATAAAAAAATGGTAAGGGGTCCATAGAATAAAAAAGTTTGGGAACCTATGTTGTAGAACATCTACTTTTATGTTGTGCGTCGTTTGTCAAACTTTTTAATACTGTGTGACCCTTTTAAAAGGCTAAAATTTGCTGAAACAACTCTGCGACCCATTCATTTGTAAAATATTGAATTCTGTTAATGCTTAAAATTCAAGATACTTTGCTTAACCCCTTCTAAGGAGGTGGGAAGTATGCTTCCCCCCCCCCCCCCCAAGTTCATCAAATTATAGATGTTTATAGTAAACTATTTTACCCTTTCTGATTGGCAGAATCTTGCAAAGGCTCTGAAATATATTTACCACCACATGCGTCAATATTCAAATATTATAACCATCATCAAAAAATCATGCTAATCTTATTTACTGTCCTATATGAATTTCTTTTTTGAAACAAAACAAAATCTGAAAAATATTTTTAACATACCGATACTACAAAAAAAATGGCCCTTTGAAGGGTTGATAAAACGACTTCTCTCACTTTTTAAAGTCAGATTGCAACCCTTTTTGTACTTTCTTAGGGGTCGCGACCATCCGCTTCTTGAGAAACGGTTCGTTATAGTTTTTCATTAAAGTCATTTCAAAACCACCAAGTACTTTTTTTTACTTCTAAACCTAGGCTGCTTTTAGAAAACTAGAGGTTCTTCAATTGTTTCAAATATGATAACGCACTTAATGATGGATAAGTAGATTCAGCTTACTTTAGCTGCATATTTCACTGCATGTACTTATTAAATCATTATAGTTCTTCAACAGCTTTATGCAATTTGAACTTTGATCATACTCTTAATATTTTAATTCGAATATACATAAAAATGCCAGCGGCTTTTTAAATTTATTACCATTATTTTTTAAGGCCTGCTTTATTTCACGTTTTCTGATTAAATAGCTAACTCAAACTTGCAACATTTAAACTTTAATAATTAATTTTCGGAACGTTCTATACAAATTAGGAATTCTTCACAGAAGCACTCAGACAGCTCTTAAGCCTTCAGTACCACGGACATTAATGCGTTAAGCATAATTAATTGATTAAACAAAATTAATGAAATATTTGCATTTAAATTATAATGAACAAAGCATTTTATTTGAAAATTATTATAATCTATATAGATTGCGGTTATAATTAAAATTACCTTGTTTAGATCTATGCAGCACTCGTTTTAAATAGACTATAACATTGAAACTTGGTTTACATGTTATATGAACAATGGGGATCAGAAATCTGAAATAAGAAAATGCTAGTTCAAATTTTTACTACCAGAGGTTGGCTTTCTTGGCTTCTTTGTTCTTTATCAATTGCCATTCTTATCGCCAAATTGCTGCAGTTGATAAAGACTAACTTAAGTCCAAAAATGGCAATTTTCAGATATTGTTGACCGGATGAAAATTAACCAACATGGAACAAAACATACATTTTTTTAATGTTAACAATCATCTTTTGTGATCTATTCATGGAACAGCTTTGTTACTGGGCAACGAAATCATTTTCCGTTCGATGATAATGTGACTTACGTTAGTATGGCCCTGAGGTACAGAACTGTTCACGCTACTGTTAACCAAGATACAGTGATCCCTTGGTTTTCGCGGTTAATGGGGACCAACCAGAACCTTCCGCGAAAACTGAAAAACCGCGAAGTAGGATTTGCCCCTAAGAGTTTTCGCGTATGCAGGTACACGAATGTTTTAAATATGTAAATAGTATTTATACTTCAGACATTTAAGACAAAAATTACAAGAGTATACGCATTTACTTAAACGTGTCGGTGCTAATTCATAAAGTTAATTACAAAACGTTATAGTTCAGTAATAAACAGTAATCATCATTGCTTTCTGAGAGAAAAGAAGAGTCAGATGGTGGGAGCTTTTGTGAGCCTGTGGTATGTACTCTGAGTCAACTCATCTCTGTGTTTGACATGCAGAGATCCTTCTCTCTCCCGCATCAACATGAAACAACGCTCCTTTCAGCAATGTGGCTGCAGACATGGTTGTATTTTTTCATTTTTAATTTTTGATAAATATTTTGGAAAATCCCGCGAAGCACTGAAGCCGCGAAACATGAAGCGCGAAGTGGCGAGGGAGCACTGTATAACAAACTTTGACCATGTGACAGAGGCTAAAAAATGCACACTAAATAAGTTCTGTGGTAAAATAAAAATTTAAAAAAAAATTTTATTTTTTGTTCTTCATGCGCCCTTTTCTCACCCATGGTAAAATTTTGACTTTATATTTTCTTATTGCACATTTCAATCCTCCCGATCCAAATAACTTTATATCATGTTCGAATGACATGCATCGGTTGGAAAAACATACGTAAGCCTAAATAGAGTAACTAATTTTAGCCACCCTGTACATATACGTACACCCGCACACAGCTTACTTTAATTCTAGAAAACTAAAACATTCATCTCAAAGGCTATTTCGGGAAAACATGCTTTTAACATTTGCCAGGACTGTAAAAGCTAATTTTTTGTTATTTCTCTATCTTTTAAATGAAATAATATAAAACTTATTTATGTTACGCTTATTTGTTTGAAATAAGAAAAAGAAAATAAACTAATCGTTAGTTCGTAAATGAGTTAATATGTAAGTTACAGAGAAACAGTGATCTGAGTTTAGAGTTAATGAAGCTAATTCCACATTTTTATGCACATCAATAAATTGCTCTAGGAGGAAAACACAGATACAGTAATAACCAGTATGGAATAAATAAGTGCAGCAAAAAACTGATGGACTGGTAATTTACTTTTTTTACGCAGTTTACTTTACACAGTTTATTATTATCAGTATCTCTTTCTAACTAGAAAACATAAAGAAAACTACAAAGTATTCATATTGAAGTGTCTCTCTCTCTCTTTTACACTGAACAAAAAGATATATTTAATGTTTTTGGTTCAACGCTTCTTACGTTCTTGCATATTTAATAATGTCCAAAAAAACCCTCCACGATAATATTTCAGATATGTTTTCAACGTTTCTTTGAAATTATTGTCAAAGTTCCTTTTTTTTTAAAGAAATTATTATTATTATTATTATCCTTTTTCTTGCAATGAAAATGTAAAAGAAATGTGGAAATAATTTATATCTTGTTTTGATTTTATAATAACGGTGGCTTCTCAATTTCAAGATAAATTATTTACTTCATTGATAATGAAGATTACTCTGCGAGAACATTACGCAGAAAATTAAAACATGTCACACAATTATAAGTTCAAAAATTTATATTCATCACATACTTTGATGATACACATAGACTTGTGGACAAAACAATACACATGAACAAAACAAACTTAGCACCATAATTTATAAAATATGGCTACTTATAAAATATATAGATGTTTACATAAAATAATTATATAAACATATAAATAAAATCTAATGTTTGTTCGTTGCCTCTCTTTAAGGTCTTAAGTAGAACGACGATTTCTTTAAAAAAACATTGCTATTTTATGAATTTCATTACACATACAATTATGGGCTATTATTAACAATTTGTACGTTTTGGAAAATATGAATAGTTTTTGCATTCACTTTATGAAGAAAAAAAATAATAATAAAGTATGAAATTTGTTTTCCCTTTTCTAAAAATGCAACAAAAGCATGCAAAAATGATAGTACATATTGCAAAAATGATATACATTTTGTACAAATTTCAAAAATTATATACATTTTGTACATACTGCAAAAATGATATACATTTTGTACATTATGCAAAAATGATAGTACATTAAATGTACGTTTTTGAGCACAGCTTAACACAATTTTTTCTATTGTTTAACATATCATGTTTTCTGTGAACACGCATTGGTATGATGGAGAGTTTTTAAAAAAAAATTTATCTTGGCTATGGACTATGGAGAGAAAAAAATTGTGATTAATTTTTTTAATCAACAAAAACAATTAATGACAAAGTTTATACTGTGTTTAAAGAAAGCATACATAAAAAAAATGCTTCACTGAAAACAGCAAGAAAGTCCTCTGCATCCAGGTTAAATCGGAACAAATGATTAATCAAAGGATAAATCAGAACAAACTGGACTTTTGTTAAAGCAAGTGGAAAGTCTAAAGCAGAGGTATTCAAACAGTATTCCACGAAAACCTGGGGTCCCCTGGTGCGGTTCACCAAGGGTTCTGCGGGTCATGCGCAAGTGTTTCTTCAGATAAGTCAACCACTATGTAATCAATAAGTATACCACTTTTAGAAATTCAATAATCATAAAGATAGATAGCTATAAAAATGAAACCGTGTTTATAATGTTAGAATTTTGTGCTGTGAGTGTTATGTCACAATCACTGGTGTCAGCTAATCACTGGCTCCCTTTGCGCCTTCCTCCTGCAGCGCGGTAGTGTGAAGCGATACGAGGTACTGTTGCATTTATTTTTACATGGTCTTTTGTGTATGAATATGCTTTTTGTTTATTGTGAACTATATATGAACTACATTATGAAATCAAAAGTAAGATTTAAAACTTTGTGATTGACAAATACAAGTACTGCAGAATGTCGATTATCCTGGAGTCAATTATATCAACATCAATAATCCAAATTTTTTTTTTTTTACATAAATTAGGTTCGGTTCTCGGGTAAACATTTTCTGTATAAAAAATTAACCATGGGTTTGCAATGCTTAAATATGTATTTTATAAATTTACATAATTAACACGCTGCTCTTTTTTGACTATAAAAAGGTAAAACGTCCATTTTAATAAAAATGAAAATTGTGTATGTTGCCACATAAATTTAAAAGGGGAATATTTACAAGTAAAATATAAAAGTAAATATGTTTATTTGCAGCTTACAATAATAATCCAATTACTTATGAAACAGCTATACGTTATTTTTGGTGCAATTATTTGTTAAACGGTTATATGTTATTTTTGGTGGGAAACTTTTGGTGGAAGTTAAGGATGCAAGTTAGATGCATTTTTTCTTCAAAGGGAAGAAACTATTTCATACATTATAAACAAGAAATATGTACAAGATTTACATAAGATACAACTTATCAAATTAATAATTTTAAGCTAGCCAGCATCCTAGACATTGTTGAAGCAATTACATATTAATTATGCAGGAAGTAAATGACAATAACATCAGAACAATTCAAGATAAGAGGTAAACTGTAGAAGGCATTTGTTTGGCAGCTTATTCCAAGCGCCCTCAAAAGTGATAACACAATCGTTCACAAAAATGAATAATTGTTGCTAATCTTTTATTTTATTAATTACAAATACTAGAACAATAGAATAACAATAACTTTTTACATATATCATTTCAACAATGGCAACTGCAAATTTATCACTTTTTTGTTCCTCTAGAAGTAAAATGGCACATTGGCACGCAACAAGTTTTGTCGTAAAAACAAAGTTTCATTGGGATAAACATAAACAAATTATTTTTTTATGTAAAAAGATGACACTGTCATATAAATATAAGGCATGATTTAAAAAATAACAACAACAATAACAATATTTTGTGCATGTACCAGGTGCGCAAAAAATAATGTCAGGTGTTCAGTCCTGTAGCAGACACTGCATCAGGCATGTACACCAAATTTTCTCATTTTTCGTCCAGTACAGAACGCGCTATAAAGCACGGAACATTGCACATTCTTATGCTCATCCGTAACATATATATATATATATATCCCATTGTTTCATATATATATATATATATATATATATATATAAATGAAACAATATTTGCACAACTGCAAAGTTCCAAAAGCACAAGCAGTCGTGCATATGTCATTTAAAATGTTAACACAAAGAATACTAACAGAAAACTCACACCTGTTACTTGTATATCATGCTATCACAACAAATACTCTTAGATAAGGACTTCTCAATCGCTACGTCAAGAAGTAATAGTCCCAATCTTTATGCTTTTACAAAGTAAAAAGACAACCCTAATTTCCACAATTAATATAACACACATGAGACAGTAACAAATCACATTTCTTAGCTAAAAATCACATGGCAATATAGGGTGAGAAGTTTTTGCATCGTTATAGTAGCATTAGTAAAGGAAGAAGGGTGGAGGGTAGCCACCCCCTCATCAGCAAGCTCTTGAGTTAGAAGGCAAATTGTGGCAACATTGATTAATGTGTGTAAAACAAACAACTACAAAACAATCTTTTTTCATTTTTTAACTATCCTTTAAATCACATTTGTACACAATAAAAACAAGAAGCATGATTTTATTTCCTGGATGATCAAACTTAATAGTACAAATAAAATTCAATAAAGAAAACAAGATCTGGAAAGGGGGAACAAATCGGTTACAACGGCTTTTCAATCTGTTCAACAGTACCTACAATGAGCATGGTTCTTGACGGCATTTCTCACATTTATATAGAACACAATTTCTCACTGGTAGCCCAAGAGAAAAAATTAAAAAATAAAGCATGAAGCTAAGTAAAAGATGGGATACCAGGGCCTAGTCAGACAGGGAAGGGGAGGGGCTGTTCATTTGAAAAAGACTCAGTTCTAACCATAGTCGATTGGGAAAGAACAACAGGCTATCCGTTGCCAACAGAATTTATAACAGATGTAAACATTAAAAAAGGGTGTTTACAGAGTCCCTATATAGTTTTGAGTATGTTCTGATTCCAATTGCTTTGCAGAACATGTGAAAGAATGTTGTCATCAAAAAAAGAGAATATCCATTACAGTAGAACCTCTCTTAACCGGCCAAGGCCGTATCCAGAGGGGGAGGCCGACAGGCCCCCCCCCCCCAAAAATCCCAAAAATTTTCACAATGTAGCATGTATTCCTCCCTGAAACTTTCCTCTACACTAGTGTTTCAAAGTCAGCCCCCCCCCCCCCCCCCCAAAAAAAAAAAAAAAAAATTCTGGCTACGGCCTTGTAACCGGCTCCGGATTAACCGGCCTTCGCTCTATCCGGCCCATACTTTGAAAATACAAAAAAAAAAGCTCTTAGAGCGCTACTTATATGAAAGAAGCAAGTGCTGAGGTACACCAGCGAATTTTTTGGGGGGATACTAATCGGGGAAGTGCCGGGCTTCTCGTCTGCAGCAAAAACGGGTCACAGACTTCTTTACTAGTGCTTGGTAATTGGCATGTAACTCTCATAGTAAATGTACTAAAACGCAATAAATCATCACACTTCCACTCTATTTGAAATTGCATAATATATCTCCCAGTTTTTTGCTTCCCCCTGCTTTAACCATATTTTTGATAAACCAACTTACCATCGGTTCAAATGAAGCCGGTTAACAGAGGTTCAACTGGATATGTGTCATGCACATGGACTATTGTGTGTAATTAATAATCTGAATGCAACTTTTCTGGATAGGTGAATTGATCGTGGCTCTCAACGGCTTTGGGCTCCACGATCAGTCGTCTGCAAACTTCAAAACTTAAAAGGACCAATTTTACAGTTTAATGAGTCGGAAGCATTTAGAAAAAGCCATGATTACCTTTTAATAAATATTTCAGTATAATTCATTGAGTAATGAATGCACTACCCTATCGTGGATACATTTATGTAAAAAATGTAACCACAAACAACTCTCCTGCAACTATTAAACATGTTAGTTAATGAGATCAAGATTTTGAAGCTACTTACGAAGTTTTATAATATTAGATGAGTAACTTGCTGTTAAAAATTTTGTGAAGAGTGAAAAAAGAAGAAAAATGGCTTGATTAAAGTGGAAATTTTGTGAATGGGAAATTTTCCTCAAATACAATAATATAGTTCCTATACTTCGTACAATAAAGAAAAATGATTTAACTATGAAAAATCTGAAACGAAATTCTTGCAATTCTGAGCATACCATAGCTGGTTTTATGAAGAAACGAAACATTGTGATGGCCCCCTGTGATTAATTGTAACTGTAAAAGTGTTTTCCTGCTGCAGCACATAGCCGAATTAAATTCTTTCTCACAAGCATGGCCTCTCAACATTTACCTAGCAAGTTTTGAAGAATAATTCTTCATTGTACATAATCCATTTCCGTAAAAAAATGAGCAATAGTTTTGCAGGTGCAAGCACCAAAGATTTATTTCACAGTGCTGAAGATTTGTGCTAAGAGATCGATTTCAAAGCAGTATTTCCTTGATCTTACAGATTTTTCATTTCATCCCAGAAGGCCATGGTTTTGTTATACCACACTTCCGAATTAGCAGCACAATAATTTGTGTAGTAGCATGATCGCACGTGGAAAGAATCATTATAAGTAACAACATTTTCCTGACGATTGAAGAATCGTCTCGAAAATGAGGATTCTATTTTTGGGAGTGTGTTTTAGTGAAATGACATTTGTAGTTTTGAATTTGTAATAAAATGTTATATACTTTGGTTGAGCGATTTATACTATAATTGTGTCAGGTGATTGCAAGAAAATTAATTATTTAGTTGGTTCTTATATCAATCTGAAATTTATCACAACTGAATATTACTTTCTTCATATAGGAGCCGCAAAGTGTATAGAAGTTAAAAAAAACACTTTCAGGTATTGTGACTATAAAACGTGTGTATTAAAAGTTACCTTTTAATTTGAAGTTATCAATATTTTCTTTATAGAAAGCAATTCGATACGGCAAAATATTTCTTCTAGGTCAAAATAATTCAATTTGAATCTTAAAAAAAGAACAATACAACACACATCCTTCGTTTAACCAAAATTTAAATTACAATGAAAAAATAAATAAACAAGCTATTGTAACAGATCAGATGAACATTGTAAAATTATGTAAAAATAATTATATCACTTATTTTGATTTTACAACCAGAAATACTTTCTATTAGTTTTTGTTCCACCGTAGTAGAATAACGGGTAGGAAATAAGAGCCCTACTATTAGCTCACTTTTGGCAAAGCTGGAGGGATAGTAGCATTTTTTTAACACCATTTTATGAATTACCATTATTTTGGCTTTCACATATGGCAAGAATTAGTTAACAGCAAAATAGTGTCTGATTTTGATTAAAAAAAAGATTAAAACACATATAAATTATTTTGATTACTTTTTGTACTTCAATGATGGCAAGATCTGGTCTTCAAAGAATAAAAATATCAAGTCCTTCATTTACAACAGTCCCTTGAAGTTGCTCCATCAATAACTGGCACGAAAGCTAAAATCAAAAACAATATGGATTAAGTTTATTAATGTAATGGTATGGGAGAAAATCCATCGCTGACCAAAAAATAAATAAATAAATAAAAATGTTAATTCCTTAAAACAAAGCAGAGTTGTTTCTTTGTTTAAGATTAAAACTGGGTAAGTGTTACTTAAAGTTCATCATGTAACAGCGATCAAATTTACATTATGCTAGTTTCCGCACTCAATTTTTTAAATTTATCCATGATCACTGTTAGCAGTTAACTCTTTCATTTTAACTTTTCACTTTACTTATTTATTTATTTGTTTGTATTTTGTAATGCACAAGTGCCTTAACAAGCTTGTTCAGCAATAGTTAAGTTCAGTATATACTGAACTTAACTATTGCTGAACAACAATTTAAATCTAATGACTTAAAACAGTTGGTTTCAAAATTACAATTTAAAAATGATGGAAAAGGAAGGACATGAAACTTATAGCACATTTGGCATATCACACACAAATACGAAGTTTTAAACGATAAGAAATTTTTATGTGATCAACTGCAAAAAAATTTTTAGAAACAAATACAGACAAAAGAAACAAGAAGTCCTGTATAGAACTATAAGAGCCTATTTTCCAGATACATCAACATCAAATTTATAATCTAGCTATCTCTCTCTGTCTCATTCAACTTAGTTCTTAATTGCTTCAAATATATACCTTTTCCAATGTTTAATACATATTCATTCACTCATATATATTGATTCACTCTTTCACTCATTAAATTATTCATTCAAAAATATACTTAAAAATCCAGATAAAAAAATTTCATGGGAAAATAGGCTCGTTTAGATCTACATGAACTTTGTATCTGTACATGTCTTACACTATAGCATTAAGTTTGTTCCAAGCAAATCCGTCAGTTAGATCACGATTTATATAGGACAAAAATTTTCCCATAGGTGGTAATGTTTTTTTTTTTTTTTTTGAACTGTTCAAGGCAAAAAATATTCCAGATTGAGAGCTCCTTTCAATCAAAATTCCTTTTGTTCAAAAGAACTTCTATCTTATGTCCAGGGTATATAATTTTCATCACATTTCTCCATAAGTGCTAATGTTAAGCTTTTTTAAAACCTTTCAAAATTGAAGAAAAAATTGTTGAAATCAAAATATGAAAATGAGTAGTGCTTTCTAGTATCCTTCGAATATAAAAAAGATCTTTTAAATTGGACAATTCCCTCAAAAGTTATTAAAGGGAGGACAGGAAGACAGACCAACATACACATTTTCCCCATCTCAAAACCCTACTTTAAAATTTTTAATCTTTCAATATTTATTTAATTGCTTTCGACTTTTCTTTATTTTTAACCATATTTTTACGATACATTATGCATTCATTCATACTTTTTTTTTTACTTTTACGGGAAAGAAGGCTAAAAATTAACACAAAAGTAATTTAAATGAATGTGAAATCAAACTCTTGAAGGAAAGGATATAATTTGGGGTTAGGGGTTTACTGTTGAACTGAGATTTTTTTTTTACTAAACCTTTTTATGCTTGCATTCGGCTGTATTTAACTTTCGGTCGGTACAATTATGTTCACTTTACGGCCTCATTCATCAGCCCTTTCGACCAGCAGTCAGACAGCATTTTCATTTGCATGCCCAAAACAATATTCCTCACAGCGAGGGGATAGCAATTTCCCAGTACAGACTGACGATGGACTCTGACCGCAGAAATCGAAGGGTCAGCCGCTGTCCAAATCTACAGCAGGTGTGCAGGAAACAAACGCCATTCGTAGTTTGCTGATTTCCAAGAGTAATACAAGGTGAACAATGAATGCTTTGAAACAATTTTTACAGTAACGATTGCTTAAGAAATTGGAATCTTGCAGACACAAAGTGCGTTCTTGTCAGATAAATGATTTTCAAACTTTGTAGTATAAAGATTTTCATGAGCGATATCGTCTGCAAAAATCGACATTTGATCTGTTGGTACATTACCTTGGGGACAAACTGCTAACAAGCAATAAAAATAATGCATTGTCTGTTGAAAACGACTCTGAATAAATCTAGATTATACAATAAGGAAGCTTTTTCGTTTCTGATCAAGGATACAATTGCTGCAAACCAACCCACTAGTAGCGGGAGAAATGTAAACAAACGGTCAACAAGAGGTCATGTGGGAAAGTTGAACTAATCACAACATTGCTGTCTTCATTGCTACATATGAGAAAACAAGTGTCGATAAAACAGCAGCTCCAATTACGCAGTGAATACCGATTTTAACAGAGGGTCTTTCAAATGTTGGTCGGATCGGCTGTTTGACCGTGTTTAGTGAATAAGGCTGTTATACAAAACATAGCCTTAGATCACTTTTAGTTACTTTTCAAACCATTGAGTATTACAAACCTTTCTAAATTCAATCCTTCAGGCAGCTTTCGCATTTTGCATGATCCTTCATCCTTTTTGTGAGACCAAGTATGATGCGCATGTTCAAATCATCTTTGGCACTTCTGCTCCCAGAGCGATAATACGCCTCTCTGATAGCATTTAGCTGTCTGCAGATTCCGGACACGTCGTCACTGAAATACAGCGCAATTTTTACACAATGCACACGTTTATAAACTTGAATTAGAAAATGTTGCATTTCGTCGGGCATCAAAACTCCTTTGGCTTTCTTTATGGCGTTCTCCAGACCAGGACTGATAACCATGCTTAGTTTGTTTCCATTTTCCTCTGTTTCAGGAAGAGCAGTCGACTTTGAAGTGCCGTTGAGACGGAACCGTTTCTTTCCTGCAAAAATAACAAAACACATGTATTTTTTTCATATAAATGGAATTGAAATTTATTTCATTTCTCAACTATGCTTCAAAAACCTTTTTTCACAGAAAAGGAGCTTAGTCAGAAGAATATATTGTGAGACAAATATAAGAGGTGATCAAAAAGTTTCCTCTCAAAGGCTACACCCTCCGGATTTAGAATGCCAGTCATGAAAAATTCCTTTGAATGTGTCAATCATCTCACTGCTTCCCCAGATGAAATACATCCCTTTGCTCCTCTTTCTGCTGCTTCAAGAAGCATGAAACTGCTTTTTGCAATTCAGGGTGCCTACAAATTTTAAAAAGTGAAATTTCATGACAGTTCGGTGATAGACATATGATACTGTTTCTGCCAGATATCCGGAGTCGCCTTTATGACGTATAAATACTGAATATCCTGCTCTGATGTTTGAAATTTGTCATTTCTGTACATATTTTTAAACATACCACAGCTTCCAAACATGCAGTAAGTCTGTAATTCACATATATTTTCAAAACATGTTAATTAATTTTTTAAATAAAATTTGACGCGATGGATAACAGGATATTTTGTGCAGTGGTTGGATCACAGTTCTGATAATTAAAAACCTGTTGGATTCCAGATATACGCTGCGTTCTGGAAGGGACCGGTCCCATTGGATGAAAAATTTTTGTGACCTATTCTTAATTTTTGTCACTTCAACCAGTTTTGACATTTATAGCTTAACTATAACACCAAACAGATGATTTTAAAGAAATTACCTAGACTGAGCTGGGATCTTTCTGATCTTAATGAAAGTGCAAAAAAAAAAAAAAAATGCAGATCTGACAACCTTATAAAATTCAAAAACTAGAGAATATTCTGTGTCTCACAACCAAATAAATGGTAGCACAAAATTGAAAAATTTCATGTTCTGAGATATAAATTGCAAAAACATTAACACACGAAATAATAAATTTAATATTTTTTAAGTTAACAATTTTTGAAAGATATCTTAAAAACTGAAAATAAGATGCTGATTCATGCTATTTTTTTTAAAACTTATTTACTACATTAACTTGAAACACGTCATAAAAGAGCTGCCAGCAAAATGTGTTAATGCTTGCTTAAAGTTGTTAAAGTAGCTGT
The DNA here is from genome assembly GCA_038502835.1 of Octonoba sinensis. Classification (NCBI taxonomy): domain Eukaryota; kingdom Metazoa; phylum Arthropoda; class Arachnida; order Araneae; family Uloboridae; genus Octonoba; species Octonoba sinensis. Next base: position 128,263,520 of record CM076599.1, read on the forward strand.
CTTACAATTTTTTAAGCATGTGTCAAATTTTTTGGTGTAAGAAATGATCGATTCCTTTGCTTCAACAATCATTAGGTTTTTACATTTATACCTACATTTTTGCTACTAAAATGAATAAAACTGTAATTTATGCTATATTATTGACACTTGAAAAGTTCGGAAAATTTTTAATTTGTTAAGCAGGAGAAATTTCTTTGGTGGCGGAACACCGGATATTGAGTACTAAAGTAGGAGAATTGGCACATCTAAATTTTTTTACAAATCTGTGTGAGATTACTTTTTAGAAAAGTTTTAAAATAATTTCTACATGTATTCTAATCGTCTTATAAGCATAAAAAAAGTGTAACCTTAAGTAATTCTCTACCAGCTTCCAAACAATGGTGTAGTCAAGAAAGGACACTGGTGGTCGTCTTTTTAAATTTTATGATTATAGTCTCCCCTCTTTTTGATATCAATAACTTGAAGTTCATATTTGTAAGCATCCTCCCACCTTTTTTTCCTTCTAGGACTACATCATTATTTCCAAACGCATTCAAAATACGAGCACATAAGATATCCCCCCCCCCCCCCAATTCCATACAAGTAAATTTATGGGATATTTCCTTAAAATCAAAATAAAAGAAAGAACAAAATCAAATTGAAAACTCATTTGAAAGAGTGCCATGTGTCCAAGTACTTTTGTTCCACAATCCCATGAAAAGCGGTTGAATGATCTTGGCTCTAAGCGAAATACAAACATTTCTGATTTTGTTACGTAGTATTGGAGACAGAACTGCTCATTTCTTATTTTAAGCACTTCATAATTAGATTTATCGTTCTTTGCATTTACTTTTCTTACTCCTGAACAAATGGATCAAGTATGAAGAAGAATATCATGGAAAAACCTACCTGCTGTTAAAAAACCAACGGACTTCTTTCTTTGAAATGTTTCCTTTTTTTTTGGTGTCAGTTTTCCAATTTGCTTTTTGGATCTTATTTTGGAATGAGAAATGTTCTTCCAAATGCTGGAGTTGCCCTTCTGATTGACCAAGTTTTCGTCATCCTTGGAGCTAGGAGAGCTTCTAGTATCTTTAGGTGCTTCCCTGTGTGATGACACATCAGTAGCAGTGGTCACGTAATGATTTAACTTTATCCATGCTTTCTCTAACCTTTCTATAAATTTTCTTTCGAGCAAATTCAACCTCGATTTCTGGTTATTGAATGCTAAAACTTTCTGTATCTCACTGTGCATAAGAGTGGGGCCGGAAACGATAGACTTCTTGAATGCTTCGTCAGATTTATTGCCCTCTATGCAAAAACTTCTGAGATTTTCCTCTGAAATATTACAGTCAGGTGGCATAAGCAATTTAAATCTTATTACATTATTTCTTTTCACTTGCACTTGTGGTTTCGCGGAAGCTGATGTGCTGTCAGAATTTTCAAGCGTGCTTGAATTGATCGATCTCTTATTGGCGGTCCTTTGAATGGGATTTGCCTTTAAATTAGTATTTGTTGTGGGAGTAGATTGCTGACTAGTCAATGCCTTCTGGTTCAGAGTAGACAGGCGACTAGTCAATGCCTTCTGGTTCTGAGTAGACGGGCGACTAGTCAATGCCTTCTGGTTCTCAGTAGACAGGCGACTAGTCAACGCCTTCTGGTTCTGAGTAGACAGGCGATTAGTCGATGCCTTCTGGTTCTGAGTAGACGGGTGACTAGTCAACGCCTTCTGGTTCTGAGTAGACGGGTGACTAGTCAATGCCTTCGGGTTCTGAGTAGACAGGCAACTAGTCAATGCCTTCTGGTTCTGAGTAGACAGGTGACTAGTCGATGCCTTTTGGTTCCGAGTAGATAGACTAGTCGATACATTCTGGTGCTGAGTAGGTGACCAAGATGAGTTGGATGTAACCGAAGAAGTACCTGAGAGTTTTCGACTAGAACACCTCGAGAATTCGTTATCAAAGCTACGTGAAGAATTTTCCCCCATAGATGTCTTTCTCTTCAATCCTTCGAGGTTTTCTTTAAAATGATCATCTAAAAAAAGAAACATTACAGTGTTTTAATATATCAATTATTATATATATATATTGATATATAGGACTACAGAATTGAAAAAAATTAAAAACGGAAAAAACCAAACACTTATCCCCTAAACATGCGCAAAGCAGCAAAAATTTAAGTAAAGCAATATATAACAAAAAACGTAGTAAAACATTTTTGAAAGGCTTAAAAATAAAAAAATTAAAGGTTTGAGAATGAGACAATAATAATGAGGTAATTTTAGTCTTAGGACTGCAGCATGGACAAAACCCCCCAGCCCCCATTTTGTATTTCAATTTTTGTTTGTTTATGCTTGTTTAAAAGATTTTCTGGCCCATGCTGCTGTTGGCTTTAGTGTATTTTTGCTGGAAAAATGTGAGGTGCGCTGCATTACTTATTCTTTCAAACAAACCAACACTGATGAGTCCATGTCTCATTCTCAAACCTTTTTTTAAAAAATTTTGATTTTTAAACCTTTCAAAAATATTTTACTACATTTTTTTATATATGCATTGTCTTGACTGCAAAAAATAAAATTTTAACAACGGTGTGAAACAGGCTGCCGGATTTTAGCCGGCCATTTTTTTTTTTCTGGTTTAAACCACTTAAAAAAGGCCGGCTTTTTTTAATAAAAGCCAGCTTTTATTTAAAAAACATTTTTATAATTTTTTTTGCAAAAAAGTATTAAATAAAAAATTATATTTATATCATTTATACAATGAAACTATTACTGCAATAGCAAAATACTTGAAACAAGAATGAAAATTTATTATAAAGATTTATTTTTAAAGATTTTTGCTAAGAATTCAAAAGTTCACTTGACACTACTATATGAACTAAATCTTACCAATCATTTGCGTTAGTCTTTAACTAATAATCTTTTGTGTATTTTAAAGCACCTTTATTTTTTGTTACTTTTTTCAGAACCTTAACTAGTTCTCTAAAAGAGGCCCAGTGGCTGAGTGGTAGCCTTTCATGCTACCATGCCACAGGTCCTAGGTTCGATTCCTTGGCTGGGCAGGGTCGACTCAGCCTTTCATCCCTTTAGTGGGGTCGATAAAATGAGGACCGAGCATGCTTGATAGCTAACACTTGGATTTCCGCGTCAGGCAGACCACTTGACAGGAATATCTACGGCTGCACTCCAGGGCCCTCGATCTCAAAAGCTGGGATGGGCACAGTAGGCCCAGGCCCTTAATGGGCTGTCGTGTCACTGAATTAGTTAACTAGCTCTCTGATCCAAAGCTATTTGTCAATTAAATTGCATAAAATAAAAGATGTCCATCTTGAAGCAGATCAGCTGGTAAACGTTAAATTGTAATAGAATGATATTGATCTTAAAACATTTTAATGTGCTAGGTATATAGAAAAAAATTTCTTTATATAAAAGGAGCCAACTACTCACCACAGATGACTTCTTTTAAATTTTTGCCATGAGTAGTGATGTAGGTAAACAATAGTTTAGCTAATTAGGTTTATGTAAGTAGTATTTTGTTACAGGAAAGGAGATACTTTAAATCAGTTTTCCCTACTCTTCTCGCCTTGAGCAAAATGCTTTTTTGTTTGTAGTGTAAAATATATGATAGAAAAAAAATTAATGAATATAGTTCTTTATTGCAAGTTTCAGTATTCTGAATGATTTTAAAGTAGTTATATTCTTAACATTAAAACATCAATTTTAAATGAGAAGTAAGTAGAATCTAATAGGATATTTTTTCATATGTATTAAGATAAGGTATTGTGCTCGCCTATAGAAGAAACCGAATTTGATTCCTCCCCCAACCTAGATTTAATTTTCTTCTCCTTTTGTGTTGAAAAAATCAATTCTGTATAGCTATAATATTAGGCAAGAGTTTAATGAGAGTCTCACAAAATTAAGCACACCAACACGAAAATGGTAATCAGTATTGTAAAATATATTCAGGTTGTGTAACAAAATAATTCTGAATCTAATTTTAAATTAATTCCATTAAAAGAATGATTTGAGCTTCATTTTATACAAATTAACAGTAGCAACATAAATGGACATAGTATAGGTACAAGTAGTAAATAGTATTGTGTCTAATTGAAAAAGGCCAATAAAGACCGGACTTTTTTAATAAAAGCCGGCCGGTCTGCCGTTTTTTAAAAAAAGCCGGCTTTTTTGCAGCCCTGGTGTGAAATGTAATTTAGTTGATAAAATTAATTCCTGTTTACAAGTGGAAAAACGATCGATAAATGCTTTCAATGCATATACACAGGAAAAAAAATGTTAGACCAGTACCTGAAGTTACATACATGTAAATTACAGTGGAATATTTTTTAACCAAGCTGATTAGAAATGAATGTAAGCTGATTTAATGAAAACCCGGTTTGTCAAGGGAGATCAAAACATTTTTTTTTTTAAATGTGCAGTAAATCCCCTATATGGGGGCACATCAAGAGGACAAAAATATTTGTCTGTATTAGAGGGGGTCCGCAAGACATGTTTTTTGTTTTTAAAATTATGTCTCTCAATATATTTATATTATACACTTATACTTCAATAAACTTTTTAATTAACTAATCTTTTCAAAGAAGTATGAAATAAATTAGCTCAAGAACTGTTTATCTTAAGTCAATCAAGCAAAAAAAGCGTACTTGTTCTTGCTTTTTAGTTTCGATATGAGTGAATTGGTAAATATTTTGAATTCTTGAAAAAATGAAATTGTGAAACTCAACACTGCAAAAATAATGGCACCATTACATTTTGGTTGAGGATACATTTGAAATTTATTCGTATACTTTTGATATCTTCCTCCTTCAATTTTCTAACAAGTTTTGATGTATGTATTTTGAATCACTCTGGATTATTCACTTACTATATTAGAATGTTTTAAAATGAAGAAGTGCTTCATTACTTTTAAGAGAAAGGGTTTATTGGATTGCTTTCCCATAAACGAAAGACGAATGATTTTCAAACTTTCGAATTCCTATTTCACATTTTCTAAAAATTCCCATACTACTTTAAATAGAACTTACTCCTTTGAATCAAATGTGCAAGTAAATCTCCTAGATAAATTAAAACTAAGAGCTGATTTAGTAAGCTCTGCAGGAAAGGCTGATCAGCAGCAAACAGATCAGCAAAATTTAACTAACATCTTACGTATTTCAAATGATTTCTTTTATGCCTAATATAATCGATATTACGTATGACTTTTACTGTATATCCGGTTTAAAATTTAAAATTTTTTTTGCTGGATGTTCTTAACCTTATACCTTACGGAAATTAATCATATAAAAGTATTCCAAGGCCTTAAAAAGATAAACACATCTTATTACAAATACCATCAAACGATAATCATTAACTTTTTGACAAACATCTGAATAAGTTAATGTTAATGATATCTAAAAGCAGAAATTTTCAGAGGTTTTAAGATGTGCTTCGCAACAGTTAAATTAAGAGTTAACCTTTTTATGAATTAAAAATACGCTATGAATTACTACTTAGAAATATTCTTAGTTCCATAACCTACATGCAAAGTCCTTACTATAGATTTCAGTAACATATATAAATGTAACCAAATGTTTCTTTCTTCCCTTATTTTTCTTATTCTTTTCTTTCTTCCAAAATGGGGAAAGAGGAAAAAAGGTAAATGTCAACATAACTGCAAAACGATTAATATCATTTACTAAACACTTGGTTACCTGGATAATATGTAGATTCATAGGTCTTGGAGAATCCATCTGGCTGAACTATTGATGTTAATGATGTTGAAGCACTAAAACTTTTTCTAGTCATTTCAGATTTGTTCGGCAAAGTAGAACGATGATTTGCAACTGTTGAAACATTTTCTTGACTGCGGAAACTGCTAGCCTTCCAATTTCTATGCATCATCAGTTTTGAATCATTGTGGTTCATTCCCAGACTTGTGGATGGCTCAGAAACATTTTGTTTGATACAAGCAGAATGGTGAGAATATCCACTGCCATTATATTTAGGATTCTCGTGGAAAAAATTCCCCTCTGCAGACTCCTGATTGTGATTTTTTTTCACTGCACATGCTGTTAGCTGATAATTTTCACAACATGACGATTGTAACTCCTTTTTCACTTTTTCAAAGCTACGATTTTGTTGATTAGTTTCAACAAAGCATACATTTAACTGCTCTTCTTTCTGCTTTACTGTACATGAAGTCTCCCTATGAGATTCGTTTCCAAAACAGCGTGAATCAGCAAAATGCTGTTCTTGTTTAACTGTGTTGACTGTTGTTTTGAGACTACCACATTGAATCTCATTTCCCTTAGCTAACTGTTCATTTTGTTTCACGGTAAGAAGAATTTTTTTGAGAAAATCTTTTTCCAAGACGGGAGCATTCGGAACATCAATTTTGTTTCGAGAATTGTGACTTACGTGGTATTCTGTGGGAGTTTTTATTGGCGAAAAACATGTTTCTGCATTTCTTGACCACTGTTCGGACACATTCGGGCAATTACACTGAGCATGATTTTCCTGTCGACAAAGTCGACAAAAAAGGCTCACTTCAAACTCAAAATTGGAAACTTTAACAACTCTTGGAATCCTCAATAACTCCGGCACTTCTGGAGTATTTAATATAACTCTGAAATCATCAGTTTCAAACAGACTTTGAGAATTTTCTGTAGCCTCTTGAACAGGGTAAACATTAATGATCGGTTCCCATTCACGTATGTGTTGCCTAAATTCATCGTTACTACGAAAGAAAGGACGAATTCTGTGCACAGTCAGATTAGTCACGGCAGGATAGACTGCATATGGGACATTATCAATGTTTATAAAACGTTCTTTTACTGCTATACCGGCAGGACCATAGTCATTAAAGAACACTTTTATTCCAATTAAATCTTCAATAACGTGTGTTATAGCCGACAACTCTTTCCTTCCTCGCAGATACAGAATGGCTGCTTCCTTTTTTGTAATAGGTAAATTGTAAATCAGGATCCCATGAAGAAATTCTACATGCTCCTCCATCCTACATTCTATGACTCCATCCTTAGTAACCTGTAAGAAAATACTCAATTAAAAGAAATAAATGAGAACATACTATGTCTTTTACACACATCAATATCTAATGCTTTATTCACAATTATGGGTTGATTCCAAAATAGCTTGTGTCTTGGTATCCTAGAGTAACTCTTAATGTTGTAAGTGGGGAAAAAAATCCCCTTGAAGGAGAACATTCGTTGTAGAGGCAACCATTTTCCCCTTTTCTGCTGGAAAACGTACATTGTTGGTTTATGATCTGCGTACAAGTGGCAATAAAATTAAGCGAAAGGCAGATTGAATAAAAAGAAAACATTTCAAGTCTGAGATATCAGCGGCACTATTGGTGAACATAACGTAAACGAACATCTACTCACCGCTGGATGGGAAGGGATCGAACTTACTTCTCTGTTGTAGACAAAAACATAAATCACAGACAAAAGGGGAGAGAGATGGAAAGATTAATTTTTAATTTTGTTATCAAATTGAGTATTTTTTCACAAAAGGCAATACTTTCAATACTATAATGCACAGATTATACTCATTTTAACTTGGGGCCTAAATTAAATATGAATAACATTAATTTGAAACTAAACTTCCTTTTATCCAATGTTGAAGTTCCGCTGGCAAAAAAAAAAAAAAAAATGAAATGGACTCCAGTGAATGCTCTTTTTACCTCCTGGGTGGCAAAAACATATTTTTCACAGGAAGATTTTTACCAGGTTCTTTCGTATATGGCAAAAACTTGCCAACCCTGATTAAACCCCATAAATTTTATACATATTTTAAAGATTGAAATAAATAGCTTCCAGCAGAGACCTGTTTTAATTTTTGAAATTTAAGAGATATTTTGAAAGAATGCTAATTCATAAAACTTTCACAAAAAAATTTTGGCTGAGTATTCTTTTTTGAATTTGGGACAACAATGTTAGAAATAAATTTTGTATGCATCTTGGTAAATTTCATACTGAAGGAAAAAACCATTGGGAATTGTTTTTCAAAAATTAGTATCATGGATGGCACAATGACTAGAGGTATGAACATAGTTACAAAATCAAATGTGATCACTTCTAGAAGCTTGAGATGGTGTGGATGCTTCAATAATGGCTATATGAGGCACCAAAATAGTAACACAGGGAGCGCTCAAAAAGGCAACGAGGCGTATTTAAAAAGGCAACAGGAGCATCATAAGGGATGCCGAAAAACACTAGTCACCACTAGATGCACTTTTTGCTCAGCTTAAACTTTTGTGATCTAAAAAAATATTGCAAACATGAACCCCGATATTTGCACTATGGTTAGCATTTGTAGGGCATTTGCTAACCTTCAGTGAAATATTCCTGTCACAAGGGCTTAATTTGCAGGGCAGCTCACCAGAGCTCATCATTAATAATGGTAGTTATCAGTTAAAATGTCTACATTTGAAGACAGTTCAAAGGTTTGACAAACATGAATGTATCAGTTACAAGAACCTTATGCTGGCAATAAATACAGATCTCAATGTCACCCCTTTGGGACTTTGCGAAAGTAACCTTATCAGCGGGGTGACCTTGTAACCCATTCATATGCATTCGTCAATTAAAAGCACGTATTGAATACAATACTTCTTAACCAGAGCCTGTTGCCACTTTTGTATTTCGATTTGGATATTCTATTAAAAATCAACAGAACATACACACGCAGGCATAAATATTTCATTTGGGGCGGGACAATTGTCCCCTCCTTCCTCTCTTAAATGATAGACCACTGCAAGGCTCCATAAACTTTATTCCGTCACAACCTTCCAATGCAGTGTTGGAAAAAAAACCACGGTTTTTGTTGGGGGGGGGGGGGGGGGGGGAATGAAAAAAGCGGGTATTTTGGTTTAAACCAGGTTTTTTTGGTTTAAATAGCATTTGTAGGAAAAACAATTTGACTTTTGGAAAATCATGGAGATTTTAGATCATTAATTGTGAATAAATGTTATTAGTAATTAATTTATTGATAATTAATTAACCAAGTTAAAACCTTGAACTTTAATTACCTTATAGGTAAATATAGTTATTTTTTCAGAAAGTTACCAACACAGTGAAACATGTGTAAGTTGACCACTTAAGGTGCAGCACTTTAGTGGTCAACTTACTTTATTATTTCTAATATATATTCTTTAACTCCAGGAATTACACTTGCAATATCATTTAATTTTTTCAACAACTGCAAAGAGTTGTTCTCAAATTAGCTTTTTCAGAGCTAATTTTAGAAAAACCCAAATAGTCTGACATGTAGATAGATGAGAAAAATTTGTACTGATTAAAAAAAAAGGTTTGTTAATTTACAAATTCATTAAGGGCCATTTCACAAATTTTTTGAAAACGTAGAGTCCGCAACATGACTTTTTTCGTTATAACTACATAACTTACAGTTTAATTATCACTTAATTTTATTTTCAAATAATGTGCTCAACACATTATTTGAAAATAAAATTTAGTGATAACTAAAGTGTAAATTACAGTTATAAAAAAAAAAAAAGTGTCATGTTGCGGACTCTACGTTTGGACAAAATACTGTGAAATGGCCCTTAATCATCCCGTGCTGTGCTTGAAATGTCTGCATAAATTGGATTTTGCAATTTTTAATAATGTGCAAAACAATGAAAAAAGATTTGGTTTAAACCAATTGTTCTTTTTAAACCAACCAACCCGGTTCAGATGCACAAAATCGCAATTCGAACTAATAGATTTCCTATAAATATTTTACATAAACTAAATCCTTACATTACTTGTGTTTCATGAATGTGTTCGGGATAAAACTGACAAATAAATTGGCAACATTTGACATATATTAATACAAATACCATACATGAAATAGATTTCACAAAATTCATCCCACACTCTACAATGTGTTTTAAACAAAAGAGTTAAAAAAGCACCGATGTAAACATTTTAATATACGAAAAGCATGACTCACTTTTTAGTGTCATGGTAATCCCGCATATTACCCTTCAACGCATAAACCTTTGATGTATTAAAACGATATAACAGTGTCATGCGAAACAATAACAACCACATACTTTAAATTACATAATTAACTCGCAAAAACTTAAATGAATTTGCATGAAATCACACTTTAAGCTGTGAAGCACAACAAAACCATCTATTTACCTTTTATAAACACGAAGCGGTCAATGCAGGAACAATCCTGGGTTCTAGGTTACCTTATTGGCATCTTCATGGCTTTCATGGCGCTTTCCTTTACGACAGCCAGCAAAAAAATTGTTTGGCGGGAAAATCAACACCCCCTGAGGAGAGTCTCCGGATTGAAGCTATTGTTGACTCATTCACTCATTTTCGTTCAAACTTCAAAGCTTTCCTTTCTTTGAAACGCGCTTATCAGCAGATCACTTTGGATCTCGGCAAGGAATCTTTCCCATAAAATAAAAGAACTCCACCCGAAATTACAAATGGAATTCCACACATTTATTTATTTATATGTAAAGAAAATAAAAAGTAAACCTTTGTGCTACAAAGTAATAAGAATTAAAAATAGCGTAACATTAGGCACAAATTTTGCCATTATTGCAAAACTTGTGCCTAATGTTACGTTGATTTTTAATTTTTATTATGCGAAGAAAAGTTATCAACCGCACTTTTAAACACAGTTTGCTGGTGCTATTTTTGATACATAACTAAGATATACTGAATTATTATATTTAATTTACTTATTATTTTTTAAATGACAGTAGTTCAGTTCCTATTGCAAGGAAAATAATCCTTTATCTTATAGTTATAGTTTTGAATAATATGCTTTAAATTTATTGAATGTTTTACTTTTAGGCACAACAAATGTTCACTAAGATTATTTAGGTTTTAAAAGTTTATATTAAATATTTAAATCATTTAATAAGGAAAGGAAAAATATGTAAGAGCAAATAGCTCTATGAATTTTGAGTTTTCAATGTTAAAATAAATTTCTTTACAACTTTTGATGGACCTTTTTTTTTTTTTTTTTGTGACAGCAAATTTTAAATGAAATCTCTAGATGTTGGTTTTGTACGCATAAACATGATGTATTGTAACATCTACCTAACTTTTTTTCCATTTTCTAATTTGAGAACATTCAATTTTTCTTTTCAATTTTTTTTGTTAATAAGCTTGTATTCATGCCAACTTCAAGAATAAAGTACTTTCAGGATTTTAACATTAAATCATTTCTTTTCATATTCGGAAGTAAGTAATGTAGTACATTAATTAATGAGCAATGTATAAAAATTAAACAAAAACAACTCTCGCTTGTGCATATTTTTAGCCTATACGATCATTATTATTTTTTTTAATGAAATTATAATTAGGATCACTTTCTAGATGCAAATGAAGCCTCTATAGGTAATTATGTATTCATGTAATAAGGATTCTTTATTCTCATTTTGGTTGAAAGGTATAAACCTGTAAAATTGTAAACATAAGGAAGTCGTTTAATTCTGTAATTTTTTTTTCTTTTGTTTTTATATAAACTATATTTATGAAATTTATAATTTTTTCTTAAAATAGTAAAAGTAAGGAGCTTTGGGAGAGCTATGATAAGGAGTTATGGAATTCAGGACCTGATTTACATTTAGAATCACTATAGGCACCACTCATGTGTGGGGGCCCCTCACGCAACAAATTTTTTTTAAACATTTCAGTATGTGTTTGTAAAACTTGCCAGTCACACCAAAATTTGGGGGCCCCCAAAGCGCAAAAACTAATTTGTTTTTCAAATTTCAAAGAGTCAGACTAACATTTGGGAGCCCCAAAAGTGCAAAATGATTTTGTTTTACAAATTTCAAATTGTCAGACCAAAATTTAGGGGCCCCCAAAGTGAAAATTCCTTATGGTTTTTAAATAATTTAATAATACAAATTTTCTGTGAAGCAACATAACACTAACAGTTTGTTTTTAAAAGATGCTATTTTTAAATATTTTTCTAAAAAAATTTTAAATTGCAAAAAAATAATAATAATAATAACCAAAATTAGGGGGACCTAGCCTCCCGGGCCAACGGTAAATAAGGCCCTGATGGAATTGAAAGATTAAGAAATTCTTTTAAGTGTATCTGTAGCAAAAATTTTCATTTAATAAATTTGCCATTTTCAAAGAGATGATTTCTTATAAAAAGACCAAACCGATGTAGATATTGCACCGTTGTACCTTTGAAGCAAATCTGCAATTAATACGTTTTCGCAATTTTAAATAAAAAAAACCGTTTTGTTTCAAATTATAAGAATACTAACAAAAGTTTTATTTGTTTTTTGTTTGCAAGAAAAGTAATAATATTGGAAATATTAACAATGAATAAATAAATAGATAAAATAAAAAAATATACGATAATTGAAAAAAAAAAAACCTAAAAATGAAAAAACTTTTTATATTCAAGGATTATTTTTCGAATTTCGGATATGTATATATTTTTTACACAGGCGCTTGAAATATGCATATTTTTTTTACTCTCATAGGGGGTTACCCAAAAATTTTCCTTTTTCGGTAATTCATGTCTAACCCTCTGACCTTTTGGTAAATTTGGAAACGATTTGTAGGGAGGAAATTCCTCGCTTCGCCGGGATAAATGAATTTTAACACATGAAAATTTGAAAAATAAAACTTATTTCTTTCAATGCCTCGTGCTTTTAATTGGGTCTGTTTGCTAGTTCTAAGGGAATTATTTAAGTTTCAGCACCAGTTGCCCCAAAGCATGTCATCCTTTCGTGGAATGGAACACAAGTGCGCTTTCCCGCTTCATGTAGCAGATGGGGAGGGGGGAAGTGTAACTGTTGTGGTCGACTCGATGCCCATCGGGGATCATCAGAGGCAGGAGGAAGTCGCTCCGCTCGTTCATTTTGTTAGTTTGTGGAGGGGGCGGGGGGAGAGAAAGGATGATTTGGGTTTTGGGGTTAGACTCCAAGGAAAACTTACTATTGATCTCTAATCGACTGACTTGCACCTTAAAAAATATTGAGGGAGCAGTAGCGAAAGAACAATTTTATCTGAAAGAGTGCAGAGAAGCATATTTTTATAGAGAATAGAGATTCTTCTAAAGAGAGAGAAGGGATTTGAAAGGCAAAACTTGTAATTCATTTCCAAACTAACACAAAATCTGTTCCGTGAGTGTGTTTGCTCCAGTGGCATTTTTAGCCTACTTTAAACATAGAAAGTTGAACAGAACTGCACTCCCCCCCCCCCCCCAAAAAAAAATGCTGCGGAATTCCTGAAGCAGTTTTTCATCAGAAGAAGGGAGTAGTCACTTATTACGGCCGGCGGATGGAACTGAAGATAGCTTCCAATTTCTCAATAAATTTCTTGACCCCCTCTCCAAGATTCTGTGTTATTTTCATGGCCCGCTATGAAATTCAGAGTATTTTCATGTCGCTCCTCCCGCCCTTTTATCATTGTAAAGCATCGAGACTGCGAAATTTTGAACGTCAGTCTATAATTGTTTATAACTGTTTTTCATTATAACAGTATGCTTGTAAACATAGCATTGAGAGGCCCAATCAACATCTATTTTATTTCAAACCGGGGGTGCTCATTACAGCATGGCACAAAATTGTTTGATATATTTCATCTTTTATTTTTATTTTTTTTAATCGTGTTAAATGTGTGTGTGTGTGTGTGTGTGTGTTTTTTTTTTTTTTTTTAAGTCAGCGAAAAAAAGAGAGGATATGTTACAATTTTGTCTAAGATAACTGTATAGGAAATGTAATGAAAAATTTTATGAGTTTTACAAATACACTTGCAAAAGCCATTCGTTTCAGCTCTATAACAATTGAAAATACCTCTTCAGTTATTTTATGCTTCCTTTGAAAATTATCATATTTTTAATACAAGAGCAAAATTTTACTTAGATTGTGCCTTTGTTGGGTTTCTTTTTTCTCATTAAATACTGACAGCCCGCTTAATCGGGTAACGGATAAAGGAATACCCTGCTTATAAGAATAAAACCTTCCAGAACCTAATATTTCCCTTAGACGCAATGTTAAAGATCCCAGTTTAATCGAATAATTTCCCCGGATAATCCAAAAATACTGGTCTGCTTTTGAATTTTTTATAAAAAAACTTCGTTGAATTTGAAAAATAAATAAGTAAATAAGAACAATTTTTGAATTTTCAAGTTGATCTTTTAGCAACACCTTACTTTTCATCATTTTATTTTGTGCTTAAAAATATATAATAATGTATTTAATTATTTATTTTGTTTTTGTTTATTTTATTTAAAAAAACTTTTAAACACTAACATTTATAACTTCTTTTAATTAGATATACTAATTTATTATTACGTTTCAAGTCAATATTATCAGTTTCTGTAAGGTAAAGAAAATTTCCCCGCATGATCGAATACCCCGCTTAATCGAATAAAATATGCTGGAATAGACGGTATTCCTTTAAGGGGCAGTTCATAAATAATGAAACTCTTTTTTCCCATATATTTGACCCCTCCCCTCCCCCCTTTGTCACAATATGTCACACTTCAGCGGACACCCCCTCCCCCCTTTGTCACATGTCACGCTATGTTGCATAATGCATGATGTCACACTTCTTGTTACCCCCCCCCCCCTCGAAGCGTGACATCATTTATGAATGATCCCAAAGCGGGCCGACAGTAGTGTGTAAATTTGAAAAATACATGCAATATGATAATGAAGTAACTTCAGGTACGCTGGGGTCAATAAAAGGCTCTTTAGTGCAATTAAAAAGGGGTGAACCCACAAGGTTAATACAAAAATCCCCTTTTTTTAATTTAAAAAAAAAAAAATCACAAACCCGGTCTAAAATACGTAAATTAAAGGCAACCAGTGCAATGCTATACGAATCGAGTTCCAAGAACTTCAAAGAAACAGGTGACATTTAGGAGGTTTTAATGTTTTTCTTCTTCTTCTTTCTTTCTTAATATTTAAGAATAAATTTTCAGAGGATTTAATTAGTAACCATGCAATTTTTTTAAATAGTGTTTTTTGTAGTTATATACCCATAACCTTTTATTATATAGTCACTTCAGGGCAAAATTCTCGCTATAATTTCGTAAATCCCCTCCGTTGAAAAAAGTTGGGTGGTAGTCTCCCTCCCGCAGATTTGTTAATGGGTGCATGAGGACTTAAAACATTTGTTACATTTCAGAATATTTATATGATTTTAGGGAAAGAAAAGTAGACTCGTTAGGAACTTGGATAGGGTTGTGGAAGATAGGCTAAACATCAAATGTGCGAAAGTTCAGAATAGGAAGAGTTGGAATTACTGAAATATTGCGGTTTTCTCCCTCCTAAAATTTTGTGATCTCCTCTCGACATAAAGCTTAGAGAGTCTCGCCTACTCATCAAAATTTAAATTTTTGCTCCTTACAAATTCAAAATAATACTACAGTAAAACTCCGTTATATCATGGAATCGGATATACCGCGGTGTCTATCATGCCCCTCAACGTTTAAACCGCACTTTATCATTGCCAGTTAAAGGTCATTCCTTATTTACCATTGTAAATAAAGCCAGCTGGAGCACACAAATATTCTAGCCAAAGAGCACAAATCCCCCCACCAGACACACTAACAGGATAAAGCCCTATTGTGATAGGCTTGAGGTACATCTTTTTCATGCCTTTTCTCTCTTTCAGCCTAGAACATATAGCTGGATTTCAAAATCGGGTGCAATCGTCCTGACTTGTTTCTCTTGACTGATTGCGCAACGAAGATGTGTGCTTCTTTCACAGCAATTAGGGTATAAATAAGCAGCAAAGAAGAAAGAAAAATATACTATAGGGGGAAGAAATGTTACAGGTAATTGATAAAGTTAAAAATGATGCAACAAAAAACGCAGTTTTGAAGCAGTTTGTTTGTTTTGAAGCAGTGCTGTGAGTATTGAGATTTTTTTCGACTCAAATTGGTCCCCCCCCCCTCCCCACCCAGGGCACTGTGATCTTTTCCTGCCCCCTTGGAATGGTTGACTTACATGTATGCATGAGTGTGCGTGCCCTGCGGTCAACGTGAAATTGGTTATTATTAAGAATAACTTCTTATTATGAAGAATTGCCGGCAGTTATTATTAATTAAACTGATTATTTTCTGTTACAATTTTTAAAAGGAATTTAAATGATATTATGGAAAAAATTCCTGCCCCTTAGAGAGTTCCTGCCCAGGGCGCAGGCCCAGGATGCCCGTGCGATAGTCAGGGCCTGCCCCCTCCCCCCGCCACTAGTCAGTAGCAGCGGAAATCATTATTTTTCAAGTATAGAAATATAACTTCAAAAGTGAAACACTAAACTCAGACCAAAAGAAAACCATCTACCTTGGTAAAATCACATCGGTTTACGAGAAAAAATGCAGTTGATATGGTATTAAACAAAATACACCTAGTTGCTATTTAACAAAACTATAATTTATAACATATTGTATACTACTACTGCTATATTACCATAATGATTTTATTATTTTACTCAATCTTTTGTTTCACGATTTTGCTTATTTAATGAAAAATAATGCTACTAAGTTAAATTAAGAGTTAAGTTTATCTGAAATAGATTTAGTAAGTTCTCATTCATCTGTCTAGTGGCGAACCTAATCTTTTACAGGACTTTGGGCGAAATACCTTGGCGGGTCCCTTATTATCATCCTCGTGAACATTTTTAATTACAAGTCAGTAATTAAAAAATAGTTCATGGGGCTGGCGCAGGTGGTCCAGGCTCATCATTTTGAAATTTTCGAGTGTGTGGGAGCAAATCGGTATATTTTCAGTACAAATTACAGGTAAAAAACAGCAAAATACATAAAAATATGCATGATTTCCATTTTTCTTCTCAGGGGGGCAGGGGGTCAAAAGTCAGGGTAATCAATTGGTCGCCCAAAATGATGAGCTTTGCGCGGCGCACTGGGCTGTCGCCTGGCCCTGGATCCGCACCTGCATTTGTCTTTGAAGTCATTTGTCGGAAACTTCAGGGCATTCATCCTCCAGTGGTGAATAGAACGTTAATGTTTCTGAACATGGCAGCATGTCTTGTTCTTGTTTATTACAACTCTTCGTTTTCAATGTTCAATTTATCCAAATTTTGAGATATATTTTTTAAAAACAATTTATATTCGTTTAATTATGTTTTGTCCATCGCTTTAAGACAGTCATGAATCATTGTAATACTTTCATATTATTATTATTATTATTTCATTTTTTGAACAACATGGCAAGTCGTTTAATGATTCATTATGTGAAAAACTATTTGCAGCAATGATTTTTTACTGAATGTTCATCTTTTCGCCTTAAAAGTTTCATCTTTTGTGGCTCAACATGAGAATGCTTTTCACAAAACATTTCCGATGACAAAATCCTCGCAAGTGCACGTCACTTTTCCGTTGCAGCATATCTTTTGTCAGAAGAGGAATTGAAAACTATAAAATAATTCTCCTGTTCAATGACATTAGAGAAAGTAATTCGTCGACTTTTCTATGTCGGTCTGAGATAAACTTCATTTCTTAGGATCTTAGGACAATTTAAGAGTGCTTAATTCTGTCACAAGCTTTTGAGCTTGTTTGTGTAATCCATAATTTTTGAAAGGCACAAATCTATCATATTGTTGGCTTAACATAAGAAAAGAGCATTTGAAATTCGATGGAAGGACACTAAATATATATTTGTATCAATACCTTGTTGTTTTCTCTAACAAGCAGCGATTTCCTGAAATCTGTGTGCATATGTCTTCATGAAATGTTCCCCAAGGCTTTTAACACTGCTATTATTAAAGGGTTCCTCCATGCTTGCAAATAAGATTTGAAATCCATCCTCATTTGTTGACATCTACAAGCAACGTAATCGATTTAGATACTTTGAGAAGCAAAACTTTATCTTTGTTCAATGCATTAATTTTTAGCCTTATTGCTCGGTCGATCATTTCCATAAAATTTATGCTTTTTATTTCTGTCTTCAAAAAACTGGGGGAGGGGTCGATTTGGTTATCTCCTTTTTTTAAAACTTCGGTACATTATTATGCGTATGTATGTATTACCTATACAAAAAGTTCGCGGATGTTGGCAGTTTACCAGAAATTTTCCAATTTTAAGAAATAAAAACGCATGTTAGGCTATCTTTACTGGCAAAGCCGACCTTAAGACTTGCGGGGCCTGTTTCGGTTGGGAATAATTTTGGCGGGGCACCTCGCCCGATTTGACAGTTTTGGTACACCTCTACCAGTCTTAGCGAAATGTCATCAAGACCAAGGATTTCCTTTGTTGAGTCCATAATTTTGCAGAAGAATATGAAGAAATCTCTGCATCTAAAAAAGACACGTAAGTAGGTAGCAATTGAGAGTTCTGCGACGTCAGGCGGATCTGCGGATCAGCCACGCCCCCCTGCTCCGCCTGCCACCTCCGCCTGATCCGCCTGCCGAGTAGGGTAGAGTAGTAGGGTTTCCTCGTAGAAGATTACGGGGGTTTCTGAGTGGAGTTGAGTTGTTTTTCTTACTTGTTACTCTGCGTCCGAAGTTTTGTTTTTAGGAATGGCAACACCGATTACTTTTGATTTTGATTAAATTTATATTTTAGGGAATGGCAATGGTTCTACCATGTGTTGTGGTTTCCATGACAACGTATTTTTACGAAGAGCCTCCTAGTGGCGAAAAACAGGAATAATTATTTTTTGGACTTGGTAGTTTTCCGATGTTTTTTTATATTTCCAACTTGGGTTTTTTCACGAGTGGTAACATTAATTTATTTTTTTTTTTAATTTCAAGAGTTGAAACGCTCATGCTATCATCCAGCGAGAGAAATTATTTTTAGACATAGAATATTTTATTTAATTACATATTATTTCAGATATTCGAATTCATATACCACAAACCGCAATGTTGTAAAACTCATTCGATCAAATCATGATTACTATGTTTTTTTTTTTTTCCTTGCGTTTGTATCAGACATAACCGAAGTGTTCTAGTGAGAATTAATTAATTATTTCCATCAGAATTAAATTTCACAATTTTTAATCAACTCATAGCACTATTTTAACCTTAATAATGTATAAATAGTAACTATCTCCTAATTTTGAACATATTTTATTTTTACACTTGTAATTTTTCCCCCCAAAATATTAAACCCAGGATGAATTGCGATCCAATCAAATAGCTTCTTGAGAAAGTTTATATTTAATGTGAACCAAACAAATCAATCCTCGAAATTTACAAAATTTAAGTCAAAGTTAATTATAGAAATGTTTAAGAATTAGAAAAATTTTTAAAATCTTTTTTCCTAAAGTATGAAAGACAGAATTAAATGAGAACTTATCAAACAGTTTCTTGAAAAAGTGTAGACTTAATATGAACCAATCAAATCAATCCACACAATTTACTAAATTTTAGTCAATTAAAAGTTTTGTTGAAATATTTGGAACTTAGAAAATGACCATCAATAGGTTTATACATACTAATTTAACAATACTTTTACAAAAAGTGGCGATTTCTTCTATACTTAAACAGGTTTACATCCATTTTACTGTTTTCTATCAATACAAATCAACGAATTTATATCAACTAAGACTATATTTACATTAGATAATCATCCTTTAATCAATATTATACCACTAGATTTTTTTTAAAAGTTTAAGAGTTTGCATGAAATAGTGGAAGTTAGAGTATGTTCAGCAACTTTATTTCACATAGAATGATAAGCGAATTTTTCGTGCATTTCAATATTTATTTATTTTGTTTTTAATTATTTTTTTTTTTTTTTTACACATTTTAACGTTTCAAACGAATACAATCTCAGAAATTATTGTGGGCATATACATCATGATTAAAGAAACTTTAAAAATAGTGAAGAGCATATTGCTAAATTTGTAACTGCGAAGCAATTCAACAACCTGATTGACGTATAATACATTTAACGAACACATAGGCGTAACTAGAGTTGGTGAAAGGGGGGGGGGTCACCCTAAAAATGTACAAACTGAACACCAATAAAAAGTGTAAAAGAGTTGAAAATTTACTAGTCATAAATACTTGTCTCTAAAGATATACTCCGTGTTTATTTCAGGCATCTCCCGGGGGGGGGAGGAATTACCCCCTCGGAGCAAGTCAACTCCTCCCTCCTCCCCCCCCCCCCCGGCAAAAAAAATTCACATCACAAGTTTTAAAAAAAGAAAGAAAAGAGAAATTACGCTTTTAAGACACTTTACTTTCAGGGAAAGGACATTGAACACTATCACGAGCGACACCAAAAGTAACTTAAAAGATATAAGACTTTATTTTGAAAAAAATTGCGGGGGGGAGAGTAACCAAACTCCTTTCTGTTTCCTCAAGCATCACCAAAGTATCCCGAAAAATTGCATTGCTAGGAAGATTTCAAAAAGTTTCCGGGGGTGAGCCCTCGAAGCCTTGCCTCCAGAGTTATCCTAAGCATTATAGATGTAAGACCAGTTACAAAAATTTAAGTTGCAGAAGCCCCAAACACCCACTCTTCTAACTTCACCAAAGATCTAAACATACATCTACTATATATACATCAAAAAGCTATCATATATGTAAAAAAATTCATATTAACATCATTTCTAATGAGATATATGTATATATAGGTATATATAAAGGATATGATTTTGAAGCATACACTGCCCTTCCTAATTCTTAACATGCTCCCCCTGCTCCGGAGCCAAGGCAGTATCCAGAATTTTTTTTCGACGGGGGGGGGGGGGGGGAGCAGACTTCGACACACTTATGTAAAGCAAAGTTTCAGGGAGGAATATATGATACAGATTTCTGGGGGGCTTCCCGTGGGTCCCCCTTAACCTCTGGATACGGTCTTGATTCACAAAAACATTAAACATTCCTTACTAGATCTATTAGTTTATTTTTTAATTCAAACGTTATAGAAAATTCAATATTTAGCGCTAAGCAATCTTCTATGTCCAGGCATTCATAATATTAAAACCGGGAAATAGTCGAATTTTAGAGAAAATAATCCAAATTCCCCTACAAAAATGCTCATCCCCACAATAAATTTCTAAAAAATTTCTTAAATTTGTAGCAAAACATACCTCAGAAGTGGAAGCGTCTGAATCATTTTCTTTTCTTTTTGGATGACGAACGTGTCCATCGCTGGAGTGCAAACATTATTATGTATCGAAAATAATTAAAAATTTAGCTAAAATATAAATAATACTTGATTGTAAATTAAAATGCAGCATTAAACCGTAGCAGTGAGATTGGAAACGTTGAATGGATGATTTCCAGAGTCGTAATGCAATCAGTGATGGACCATAATAAGAAAAAAAACATTTAAAATATAAGAGACGAGAGAACATCTGTAAATAAGAATGCAATGCAATTACAGTTAATCAGTTTTCCAATCGGCTCATCTACAAAAAAGATTTTACCAAAATGGGTGTTTGGACAGGAAGTCATAAATAAATACAAACTGCTCTTTAAGTTTCTTAATGAGCATCCCTTCTTGGCTTGAGGGTTTAACCCATTAAAAAGGACAATTGGACTGTATTACTCCATCACAGTAAGCCGCGTACAGACTAGAGCACAAATGGGCGAACGAGCAAGATTAGCTCAGTGGGGGGTTGATGATGGGGGTTTGGAGTCCCCGTTAAGCCCCTCTTTCGCGGATCTATTAAGGGGTTTGAGTTAGTCCAATTTGCTTCTTTCCGTGCAAACCGCCCGCCATGTTGGGTCACTAGGAAACACTTCTTTCTTGCGCGTACATTTCGAATTAAAAAATCAAGTTCAAACTATGAACTTCTCAATAAATTTTAAATAATACATAAAATTAATCAAAATTTCAATTTAAAATTACTTAAGGTTTTTGAAAATAAAAACGTATCACAATATTTTAAGCTCAAAATATGCTTTTAAACCAAAAGCTTCAGTTTAAATTGTTGCATATTTCGTTTTATATTTACTTAATATTTTCTATTTATTAATTATCGTCTGCAATTAGTTAACATTTAAAACGTACGTTGCTTAATTATTTTAACTTCCAATGCTTTAATACTACTGTATTTAATGGTTTGTTATTACTTTTCTCTTCTACTTCAAAGTACAAAGGCAACAGTTACGCTACGTGTATATAATGCTTTTATTTATGGGAGAAAGTGTGATAGATATGAAACCCAAATTTGAATTTAATCAACAAATATCTTTCAGTTTCACTTTGGGGTGAAACTTGGGGCAAGACTTTAATTTTAAAATTGAAATGACTTTCCTACTTTTTTTTTCCTAATTTTCTTTGCTACTATTTAATTGCTTAGATATTTCATTCCATGCATCCTCTTTTTTGTATTGGTTGACGTAATTAGAATCTTGAAGGTTTCAAAGTATTTAGAACTCTCTGTATTTCTCAATGAGGCCAAAAATGTCGGCTTGATTCCAGTCTTCCATCTCTGCACTGTTCGCCGGAATGCGTTCAAAACCGTCCAAACTAGCTCAAAGGGTTCGTCCAAAAACCGCTCTCCCAGCGAGCATGCGGGACGTTCGCGCCACAGTGGGGGGCTCCCGTTCGGACGCCGTCCACACTAGCCGTTAATGACTCCGAAAATGCTCATTCGCCCATTAGTGCTCTAGTCTGTACTAAAGAACGCGGTAGAGAATATTTTCCATTAAATTTATTACTTGTGCGATTGTATTCCCAGATTGCTGCCTTTGGGTAAAAAAGACATCAAGAAGGAAAGAAACCCCTCTGGAGTGATTGAAAGGATATCTGTCTGTGTGTGGTACGGTGATTGAAGCCACCTTTCGCTGTTGGGTGGCTTCAATCACCATCAAGGTGATAAGGGGGTTGATTATAACCTTATAACCAGATGAAAAGTCTTCTTTGTTATGAGCTGCATACTTTGGACATGATCGCAGCCCTTCAGAGAAAAAGGAAAAAAAATCATATGCATTTTCTTAGGGGGAAAAAAATGTGCTTTGCAAGGCTGTAGCCAGAAATTTTTCTGTGTGCCTAAATAAGTACATACCCAATGGGGGGGGGGGGATTGAACCCCCCCCCCCCTGGTTACGCCTATGAACGAACATTTCAGCTATTCAAAACTTTGTCTTTAACATTTAACGAATTTTTCATTTTTTCAAAGAGTTATTTATTTTCAAAACTCTGTCTTTAACATATTTTTACGATTTACACAGAATAATACAACCGAGAAAAATATTTAACATAACTATTTACAACACGATTTTCACACACTGAAAAAGTTTATTACTTAAGCACGAAGAAACTTTAAAACTGTTCACACCGCAAATTTCATGCATTGAAAAAGTCTATTACTTACATACAAACTTAGAATCTTTGAAACTAAAATCGCAGAAGTACAATTTAACTTAAATACGGTAATGCTTAAAATCATAGCTACAGAAAATAAAAAAGAAAGTTAGAAATATTATACTCAAAGACATAAAAAACATACACAAGATGTAACATCTGTTGAAACTTCTACCATTAAAAATAATTAATAACATCCATTATCAGAACTTGGAAGAATGAATGCTAAAAAAGCCTCTTAGAAATAAAGGACAATTTTAGCAGTTCCTCCACCGAGTTCCTACTAACCAAAGCAATCGTTGCGAATTTTCAGTTATCCTATACACGAACACAAAAGCAACTAGGCAAAATCTAGCAATACAGTTAGTGAATGAACACAGAGAGAATGCACTTAAAGTAATATCATTCACACGGTGAAAATCGAAGAATTTTTTCATGCAATATAGCTATAGTTCAATTATTCAAACTTACATGAAACTAATTTTAACAGAATGCAATCTAAGAAATACTTTAAAGTCGAAATACAAATTATATAAAACATCATGTACTCACAGAGAAGAGAGAGCGTAAATGTTTCCCCTCCAAACCACAACGTAGAAATGACTCTTCAAGCTCTTATCAGCTGATGAAGATAAGGTGGCAATACCTCGTTGGCCGCCCCAATCGAAGAATGACACATGCAAACATGATGCTACAAGCTGAGTAACACTATCGATAAACCAATTTGACTTCAATTGAAGTTTAATATGAATGTAACAGTAAGTCTTAATTAAAAAATATTTCATTCATGCAAACATATACATACATATAAATTTAATAATTTTACGAAGACCTATGTATTTAACTCACCATACTCAGACAGTTTTCCTTAAACACACATTTTCTCCTAGATATAACCCTTTAATTCATTACTTCCGAGTGAAGAATTTCTTACCTTCAGTATTATAATCAAGCCATACAATACATTTAACAAACGTTTCATTTATTCAAAGACTTTCAAAACTTACTCTTAAACATTTAACGAACGTTTCATCTATTCAAAGAGTTATTTATTTTCAAAACTCAATCTTTAACATATTTTTTTACGACTCATACAGAATTTATAATTTACAAAGATTTTATGATATACAACCGAGAAAAATATTTAACAAAACTATTTCCAACACGAGTTTCATACATTGTAAAGGTTTATTACCAAAGTTCGAAGAAAACTTAAATGCTATTTACGCTGCAAATTTCATGCTTTGAAAAAGTCTATTACTAACATACAAACTTGGAATCTTTACTTTATTCACACCTTTAATATTATAATCAAGCATATAACACATTAAGCGGACATTTCATCTATTCAATGACTTTCAAAACTTACTCTTAAACATTTAACGAACGTTTCATCTATTTAATGAGTTATTTATTTTCAAAACTCAGTGTTCAACACAATTTTTAAGATTTTCACAGAGTAATACAACCGATAAAAATATTTAACAAAACTATTTTCAATACGAGTTTCATACATTGAAAAGGTTTATTAGCAAAGTTCAAAGAAAACTTTCAAGCTATTTTCGCTGCAAATTTCATGTTTTGAAAAAGTCTATTACTAACATACAAACTTGAAATCTTTACTTTGTTCACACCTTTAATATTATAATCAAGCACATAACACATTAAACGAACATTTCATCTATTCAAAGACTTTCAAAACTTACTCTTTAACATTTAACGATCATTTCATTTATTCAAGAAGTTATTTATTTTCCAAACTTAATCTTTAACACAATTTTTATAATTTACATAGGGTTTATGATATACAACCGAGAAAAATATTTATCAAAACTATTTGCAACGCGTCTTTTCCCACATTGAAAAGGTTTATTACTAAAGTACAAAGAAAACTTTCAAGCTATTTACGTTACAAATTCCGTGTTTTGAAAAAGTCTATTACTACTTACCTACATACAAAATTGAAATCTTTACTTTGAAACTAAGACTGCAAACAATTTTATACAGAGTTCAAGTTAAATATAGAATTGGTTAAAATCGTAGCAACATAAAGTACAGAATATAAAAAAAGTTAGAAACGTTATACTCAAAGACTTGCATTACTAACTGAAATAAAGAAACATAGCTTTCAACTACTACTACCAATGCAAAACTTATATTAACCTGCTAAAGACGCCATAAGAAAAGTCAAAGTACTGCGCACAAAACATCAAAACAGAGTCATCTAGTAAAACTTAGAACGAATAATGTAAAACTACGAAAATTTTCAAAAATAAAAGTGTTATGCACTTGCAAAATGTAAAAAGTACTGTGTACGAATGTTAAAACTTTAACTAAAACATGAAACGAAGATGTAAAAATATTAAGTATAATATCTTAAAGCAACACTAAAATGTAAAAGTATAACGTACAAAACATCAAAACTTAGATTCATCTAGTAAAACTTAGTATAAAAATGTAAAAGTACTAAGGACAGAACCTCAAATATACATTAATTTGATAAAATCAAAATGAAAATGGTAAAGTGCAAAAGACAAAACGTCAAACATAGATTAAGATGTTAAAACAATGTATCATAAAAATTAAAAAAAAAAAAAAAAAAGAAAAGAAAAAATACTACATACAAACGGTCAAAACTTAGAACTAAAATTTTTGATAAACCATATAATTTCAAATTCGTCTAGAAAAACTTAGAGCGGAAATGTAAAATTATTGAAGTTTACAAAACAAAAGTGTTAAGCATTCACAAGTTATTAAAACTTCAAAACGTAAAAAAATGATTTCTCTACAAAAACTTGGAATGAAGTCGTAAAATTACTAAGTACAAACTGTTAAAACATCATAAAAATGTCAAAATGACAAGTATAAAGCAGCAAAACATAGATTTGACTCCTGAAATATTAATCAAAAATGTAAAAATTCTAACAACAAAATCCTAAAACTCTGAAAAATTAAAAAACACGCAGTACAAAACAACAAAACATGTAAAAATGTTAAGTATAAAGCTGCAAAACTCAAATTCACCCAGAAAAACTCAAAACAAAGATGTAAAAGTAAGGAACTTTTCAAAAGAAAAGTGTTATACACTTGCAAAATGTTAAAACTTAATTCTTTTCGCGAACAAAGAAGTGCCAGCTAACCGACGATGAAGGGAGCCCTAACCAAGCACCGACTCCCCAAGCTATAGATTTTCCTCGACATAGAAAAATATATAGTATAGATGGGGAGCCAGTGCTTGGTTAGGGCTCCCATCATCGTCGGTTAGTTGGCACTTCTTTGTTCGCGAGAAGAATATCTCCAGTTGTAATTTTAAGATTAAAGCAGTTTTAATTTTGAACTTTTTTCTTTTACATGCTTTGTTGTGTTGCACTACATATATTTAGTTTTTCAGTTTTAGCATTTTTGTTCTCAGAACTTTAACATTTTTTATCAAGATTTCAGTTGATGAATCTATGGTTTTGATACTTTATACTTGTTATTTGTTCATTTTTATGATGTTTTAACATTTCGTGCTCAATAATTTTATGTGTTCAGTCTAAGTTTTAGTCCACAGATCTAATTTTTTTTTTTTTTTTTTTACATTTTGTATTTAATATTTTGATATTTTTGTGTTGCTTTAATATATTATACTTAGTATTTTTACATCATCATTGGAGATTTTAGTAGATAAAGTTAAGTTTTAAGATTTTGAAAAGTGCATAACACTTTTACTTTGCAAATTTCCGTACTATTATTTTTTCGTTCTAAGTTTCTCTGAATGCATTTAAGTTTTGTCATTTAAGTCAATTTGTCATTTAAGTTTGAAGTTAGCACTCTTTCATGCATTATTGCTTTGTATTGTGTATTTTTTAATATTTCACAGTATTAGCATTTTGTTCTTCGAACTTTTACATTTTTCTGATTAAGATTGCTCTAAACACATCTACGATTTGATGGTGAATCTATGTTTTCAAGTTTTATTTGATAACTCCAAATTTTTTATGTTTAGTAATTTGTACTTTTACAATTTGTGTTGCTTCAGTATATTATACTTAGTATTTTTATATCTCCATAGTACTTTAACATTTTCGTTATGTTTTTACTAAATAAATGTATATTTGACGTTCTGTGCTTAGTACTTTTACATTTTCTATACTAAGTTTTACTAGATGAATCTAAGTTTTGATGTTTTGTATGTAGTACTTTTACATTTTAGTGTTGCTTTAATATATTATACTTAATATTTTTACATCTTCATTCCATGTTTTAGTTAAAGTTTTAACATTCGTACACAGTACTTTTTACATTTCGCAAGTGCATTTCAATGTACAAATCTATGTTTTGATACTTTATACTTGTTATTTAGACATTTTTATGATGTTTTAACATTTCGTACTTAGTAATTTCACTCGACTTCAGTCTAAGTGTTTTAGAAGATAACTCTAACTTTTTTTTTTTTTACGTTTTGTATTTTGTACTCTTAAATTTTTTGCATTTATAGAATGTTTGAACATTTTATACTCATACTTTTTACGATTTTAGTTTGAATTTTTGTAGATCCATCTAAATTTTTTAAGTTTCGTACTTAAACTTTTACATTTTCGTACAAAGTTTCACTTGATGAATACGTTATATACTTAGAATTTTTACATTTTGTACGTAGTCATTTTTACATTTTTTTGCATTAAGTTTTAACATTTTGCAAGTGTATAACACTTTTCTTTTGAAAAGTTCCTTACTTTTACATCTTTGTTTTGAGTTTTTCTGGGTGAATTTGAGTTTTGCAGCTTTATACTTAACATTTTTACATGTTTTGTTGTTTTGTACTGCGTGTTTTTTAATTTTTCAGAGTTTTAGGATTTTGTTGTTAGAATTTTTACATTTTTGATTAATATTTCAGGAGTCAAATCTATGTTTTGCTGCTTTATACTTGTCATTTTGACATTTTTATGATGTTTTAACAGTTTGTACTTAGTAATTTTACGACTTCATTCCAAGTTTTTGTAGAGAAATCATTTTTTTACGTTTTGAAGTTTTAATAACTTGTGAATGCTTAACACTTTTGTTTTGTAAACTTCAATAATTTTACATTTCCGCTCTAAGTTTTTCTAGACGAATTTGAAATTATATGGTTTATCAAAAATTTTAGTTCTAAGTTTTGACCGTTTGTATGTAGTATTTTTTCTTTTCTTTTTTTTTTTTTTTTTAATTTTTATGATACATTGTTTTAACATCTTAATCTATGTTTGACGTTTTGTCTTTTGCACTTTACCATTTTCATTTTGCTTTTATCAAATTAATGTATATTTGAGGTTCTGTCCTTAGTACTTTTACATTTTTATACTAAGTTTTACTAGATGAATCTAAGTTTTGATGTTTTGTACGTTATACTTTTACATTTTAGTGTTGCTTTAAGATATTATACTTAATATTTTTACATCTTCGTTTCATGTTTTAGTTAAAGTTTTAACATTCGTACACAGTACTTTTTACATTTTGCAAGTGCATAACACTTTTATTTTTGAAAATTTTCGTAGTTTTACATTATTCGTTCTAAGTTTTACTAGATGACTCTGTTTTGATGTTTTGTGCGCAGTACTTTGACTTTTCTTATGGCGTCTTTAGCAGGTTAATATAAGTTTTGCATTGGTAGTAGTAGTTGAAAGCTATGTTTCTTTATTTCAGTTAGTAATGCAAGTCTTTGAGTATAACGTTTCTAACTTTTTTTATATTCTGTACTTTATGTTGCTACGATTTTAACCAATTCTATATTTAACTTGAACTCTGTATAAAATTGTTTGCAGTCTTAGTTTCAAAGTAAAGATTTCAATTTTGTATGTAGGTAAGTAGTAATAGACTTTTTCAAAACACAGAATTTGTAACGTAAATAGCTTGAAAGTTTTCTTTGTACTTTAGTAATAAACCTTTTCAATGTGGGAAAAGACGCGTTGCAAATAGTTTTGATAAATATTTTTCTCGGTTGTATATCATAAACCCTATGTAAATTATAAAAATTGTGTTAAAGATTAAGTTTGGAAAATAAATAACTTCTTGAATAAATGAAATGATTGTTAAATGTTAAAGAGTAAGTTTTGAAAGTCTTTGAATAGATGAAATGTTCGTTTAATGTGTTATGTGCTTGATTATAATATTAAAGGTGTGAACAAAGTAAAGATTTCAAGTTTGTATGTTAGTAATAGACTTTTTCGAAACATGAAATTTGCAGCGAAAATAGCTTGAAAGTTTTCTTTGAACTTTGCTAATAAACCTTTTCAATGTATGAAACTCGTATTGAAAATAGTTTTGTTAAATATTTTTATCGGTTGTATTACTCTGTGAAAATCTTAAAAATTGTGTTGAACACTGAGTTTTGAAAATAAATAACTCATTAAATAGATGAAACGTTCGTTAAATGTTTAAGAGTAAGTTTTGAAAGTCATTGAATAGATGAAATGTCCGCTTAATGTGTTATATGCTTGATTATAATATTAAAGGTGTGAATAAAGTAAAGATTCCAAGTTTGTATGTTAGTAATAGACTTTTTCAAAGCATGAAATTTGCAGCGTAAATAGCATTTAAGTTTTCTTCGAACTTTGGTAATAAACCTTTACAATGTATGAAACTCGTGTTGGAAATAGTTTTGTTAAATATTTTTCTCGGTTGTATATCATAAAATCTTTGTAAATTATAAGTTCTGTATGAGTCGTAAAAAAATATGTTAAAGATTGAGTTTTGAAAATAAATAACTCTTTGAATAGATGAAACGTTCGTTAAATGTTTAAGAGTAAGTTTTGAAAGTCTTTGAATAAATGAAACGTTTGTTAAATGTATTGTATGGCTTGATTATAATACTGAAGGTAAGAAATTCTTCACTCGGAAGTAATGAATTAAAGGGTTATATCTAGGAGAAAATGTGTGTTTAAGGAAAACTGTCTGAGTATGGTGAGTTAAATACATAGGTCTTCGTAAAATTATTAAATTTATATGTATGTATATGTTTGCATGAATGAAATATTTTTTAATTAAGACTTACTGTTACATTCATATTAAACTTCAATTGAAGTCAAATTGGTTTATCGATAGTGTTACTCAGCTTGTAGCATCATGTTTGCATGTGTCATTCTTCGATTGGGGCGGCCAACGAGGTATTGCCACCTTATCTTCATCAGCTGATAAGAGCTTGAAGAGTCATTTCTACGTTGTGGTTTGGAGGGGAAACATTTACGCTCTCTCTTCTCTGTGAGTACATGATGTTTTATATAATTTGTATTTCGACTTTAAAGTATTTCTTAGATTGCATTCTGTTAAAATTAGTTTCATGTAAGTTTGAATAATTGAACTATAGCTATATTGCATGAAAAAATTCTTCGATTTTCACCGTGTGAATGATATTACTTTAAGTGCATTCTCTCTGTGTTCATTCACTAACTGTATTGCTAGATTTTGCCTAGTTGCTTTTGTGTTCGTGTATAGGATAACTGAAAATTCGCAACGATTGCTTTGGTTAGTAGGAACTCGGTGGAGGAACTGCTAAAATTGTCCTTTATTTCTAAGAGGCTTTTTTAGCATTCATTCTTCCAAGTTCTGATAATGGATGTTATTAATCATTTTTAATGGTAGAAGTTTCAACAGATGTTACATCTTGTGTATGTTTTTTATGTCTTTGAGTATAATATTTCTAACTTTCTTTTTTATTTTCTGTAGCTATGATTTTAAGCATTACCGTATTTAAGTTAAATTGTACTTCTGCGATTTTAGTTTCAAAGATTCTAAGTTTGTATGTAAGTAATAGACTTTTTCAATGCATGAAATTTGCGGTGTGAACAGTTTTAAAGTTTCTTCGTGCTTAAGTAATAAACTTTTTCAGTGTGTGAAAATCGTGTTGTAAATAGTTATGTTAAATATTTTTCTCGGTTGTATTATTCTGTGTAAATCGTAAAAATATGTTAAAGACAGAGTTTTGAAAATAAATAACTCTTTGAAAAAATGAAAAATTCGTTAAATGTTAAAGACAAAGTTTTGAATAGCTGAAATGTTCGTTAAATGTATTATACGTCAATCAGGTTGTTGAATTGCTTCGCAGTTACAAATTTAGCAGTATGCTCTTGACTATTTTTAAAGTTTCTTTAATCATGATGTATATGCCCACAATAATTTCTGAGATTGTATTCGTTTGAAACGTTAAAATGTGTAAAAAAAAAAATAATTAAAATCAAAATAAATAAATATTGAAATGCACGAAAAATTCGCTTATCATTCTATGTGAAATAAAGTTGCTGAACATACTCTAACTTCCACTATTTCATGCAAACTCTTAAACTTTGGAAAAAAATCTAGTGGTATAATATTGATTAAAGGATGATTATCTAATGTAAATATAGTCTTAGTTGATATAAATTCGTTGATTTGTATTGATCGAAAACAGTAAAATGGATGTAAACCTGTTTAAGTATAGAAGAAATCGCCACTTTTTGTAAAAGTATTGTTAAATTAGTATGTATAAACCTATTGATGGTCATTTTCTAAGTTCCAAATATTTCAACAAAACTTTTAATTGACTAAAATTTAGTAAATTGTGTGGATTGATTTGATTGGTTCATATTAAGTCTACACTTTTTCAAGAAACTGTTTGATAAGTTCTCATTTAATTCTGTCTTTCATACTTTAGGAAAAAAGATTTTAAAAATTTTTCTAAGTCTTAAACATTTCTATAATTAACTTTGACTTAAATTTTGTAAATTTCGAGGATTGATTTGTTTGGTTCACATTAAATATAAACTTTCTCAAGAAGCTATTTGATTGGATCGCAATTCATCCTGGGTTTAATATTTTGGGGGAAAAAATTACAAGTGTAAAAATAAAATATGTTCAAAATTAGGAGATAGTTACTATTTATACATTATTAAGATTAAAATAGTGCTATGAGTTGATTAAAAATTGTGAAATTTAATTCTGATGGAAATAATTAATTAATTCTCACTAGAACACTTCGGTTATGTCTGATACAAACGCAAGGAAAAAAAAAAACATAGTAATCATGATTTGATCGAATGAGTTTTACAACATTGAGGTTTGTGGTATATGAATTCGAATATCTGAAATAAATGTAATTAAATAAAATATTCTATGTCTAAAAATAATTTCTCTCGCTGGATGATAGCATGAGCGTTTCAACTCTTGAAATTAAAAAAAAATAAATTAATGTTACCACTCGTGAAAAAACCCAAGTTGGAAATATAAAAAAACATCGGAAAACTACCAAGTCCAAAAAATAATTATTCCTGTTTTTCGCCACTAGGAGGCTCTTCGTAAAAATACGTTGTCATGGAAACCACAACACATGGTAGAACCATTGCCATTCCCTAAAATATAAATTTAATCAAAATCAAAAGTAATCGGTGTTGCCATTCCTAAAAACAAAACTTCGGACGCAGAGTAACAAGTAAGAAAAACAACTCAACTCCACTCAGAAACCCCCGTAATCTTCTACGAGGAAACCCTACTACTCAACCCTACTCGGCAGGCGGATCAGGCGGAGGTGGCAGGCGCAAGGGGGGCGTGGCTGATCCGCAGATCTGCCTGACGTCGCAGAACTCTCAATTGCTACCTACTCACGTAATTTTCTTCTGTTTTTTAAAAATTGAAAATTTATTTTGAGGTACACATGCAGAAAGCTTGTAACCTTGTTAAACTTATACACTGTTCTTTTCTTCTTTATGCTTCAGACCGACCCTGTTTACTGGCATCAAAAGAAATAGATTTTCGGGCTGTCGTACGGAAATTTTCGAATTGAAGCCCTATTTGGCCTTGTTGAAGGGACCAACGGAAGGTGTCACACATAGTCGTGGAAAATTAAGTTTGTTATTTATTATAGTAGATTATGGAACTACATGTAAATACAGAGCATTCGTAACAACTCATAAATAACAAGAAAGTCTGTCTAGAACTGTACGATTCTACTTTCCCTTATACACTATACAACAATATCAAAATGATAATCTAGCTATCTCTCTCTTTCTTTCTCATTTAGCTTTAATTTTTAATTACTTCAAACACACCTTTTTCAACGGTTTATACATATTCATTCACTCATTCATTCATTCATTCACTCACTCACTCATTCAGAAATATTCTTACAAATTCATATCAAAAAGTTTCGTGGGAGAAGAACAGGTTCGTTTAGTTCTGAATGAGCTTCGTATCTTACGTGCTCTAAGTCATAGCATCTTGCCGATAACGTTTGAGCAAACCCGTCTATTAGATAATATTTATATAAGATTGAAATTTCTCCGTATAGGCGCTAATGTTAATTTTTTTTAACCGTTCAAAAATTGTTCAAATTAATAAAAAAAAAGTTTCACGCTAAGCGCTCTTTCTCCACGTCTTTGAAACCCTACTTTCATTTTTTATTTTTCAATCCTTATTTACTTAATTCACTTATTTTTCACTTTTTCTTATTTTGAACGATATTTTTCTAATTTTTTTTTTTTTTTTTTATTTTGATGATTCTTTCATTCTTTTTTTTTTTTTTTTTTTACGCTTACGGGAAAGCGGGAAGGTAGGCTAAAAAGGGGAAAATAATGAGAAATATAAAAAAAGAATATTCTGAAAAAGTTTAAAGAAATTAGTTTTTGGTTATTATTTTACAGGATGAAAAATAGAAAATATGCGAAAATACGTTCTATAAAGTCGAGATTCATCTCTTTTAATTCAGTACTGGAAAAGTAGGATATTTTTAGATAATGCTAACAAGTAGCAGATGATCTGCAGATGTTGAATGCAATAAAGAGATAGTTCTGGGGTAATACACGTTTCCTTTATTTCGAGGTTGGGAGTGCATTCAGCAACTGTCAATCTGCCTTGAAGCTACCGCCTTGCTGTCCAGCCAGCCAATCAAGCCTCCAACTCTTTTCTCCTTTTCGCTAGCCCCCCCCCCCCCCTTTCCCTCAAACGAGCCCTTGGGCTCTGGCTAGCTCCCGCCAAAACCAAAGAATGTTCCACACTTCTCTTTCTCATGTTTCTCACCCCTTCTCCATAAACTGATCTTTTGAGCAGGAAAAATGCGATAGAAGCTTTTATTTTACCCGAGAATAGGGAATAAGAAGGCAGATTGGGATAATAATGTTTACAAAGCTCTTTTTTTTTTGGTGAATTAAAGTTTTATTTTATATTAGATGTTAGACTACTGATGATCTGATCTCACAACTATTTAATTTGCACTATAATAACTTTCAATGTTAAAAATAAATGAAAAAAAGTTGCTTTAAAATATTTCAATGTACTCCATTCAAGGCACATTGGGAAAACATTGCTTTGACTATGGGGCACAATGTATCAAGTACTTATTCTTTCCTTTTTTTAATTACATGCAAATAAATCTTCGAGAATGTTCACACATACATGTAGAAACAATTATTTGCACAATAAAAAAGTCAAAATTACTTGCTAGAAAGTAATTTCGACTTATTGATATAAAAATCAATTTATTTACATGTTTATAGCAGTGATGCATCAAAACACTGAAAAATAGATAAAAGAAAAAAAAAATTGTCTGAGACTCCTATTGTCAGCAAAAAAAAAAAAAGAGATAAAATAAGACATCAAAAAGGTGTTACTACAGAAAATATCTATCTAAATATCATTTCTCTTGTGGGCTTATCCATTCATTTTTGAAAGAATTGGCTAGACCTAATATTCCAGAACACATGCAACTATTGTTTATGGTGAAAAGAAAAGATCAATTGTTTAAAGGAATATGGAATAGTACTCAAATAAAAATGTTTTTATTTTATTTTTACAAAGGAAATTATTCACAATTTATCAGTCAGCTAAGAAATATTATTTACCATGACAGAAAATGAACTTTCTTAGCTCATTAGAGAGAGAGAGAGAAACAGGCTTCCATCCAAACCACTTGAAAATATAACAAATAAACACAATGCATATCAGATCGTGTGAAGTTATCCTCATAAATGTTTTATTACATTATTAATAAAGATTGAATTTCCTTCTAAAGCATTATTACCAGCAAAACTCGGACTTTACAGCAGGTAAGTATATTAACCTGACATGCAATGTCAAAGTTCAAATAGTATGCTTTAAGTTTTCATGCAGTTGTCCAACCATTTCCTTTCATTATTCAATCCCAAATAGTTAAATTTCGGAAATGGAGATGGAATTCGTCCTGAAAGTAAGTAAACAAATTAATAAAGTCATCATTCTTCATTTACCTACAATACCAATTGTAATTTTAGTGATCTAGAGAAATTTTAAATAAATTTGACCACTGTGACCTAATGCAGAGTCCTCAACAGTTATAATGTCAAGAAAGTTGTCTTACTTTTATCTATGAACTCTACAGTTGAATGCTTTTAACATTATTTGTTTACACCATTGCAAATAAACCAGGAGCTTGAATGTATTGCAGCAGTGTTTCATAGTAGCTTTATATTTTTTTAACCACAAAATTAAGAGAATAAACATTTACTATGTTGATTTATAATTCATTCTTATAAGTCGAAAGGAAGGATAGCTTTGGTGGCAGAGGAACAAAGGGGAAAAATATAAATTAAAAAAAACCATGTTGCTATTGATGTTAAATTAATTATGTAAAAACTTCAAAACTCAAAAATACAAACTCAATTTTTTTTTAACAGTATACATACAGAATGTGTAATTTCAAACATTTATAACACTATACTATACTTACATAGTTTTAAATTATGGTATATTTCATTGATTATGTCAACCAATCAAAAGTAATTAGTTTAACAAGTAAAAGCTTTGCTCGCATACAAATGAATTTAGAATTCAAAATTCTTTTGTTGGAAGATTCCTTACCAGGCTTCTTCTTACTCAAAGCTGCCTAATTAGGAGGAATAATTTTTTTCCAAACTGTAGACAATTCATTAGGTACAAAATTCAGAAAGGATTGTTCCTGCAATAGCTCTGATAATATTTAGGAGGAATAACCCATGCTTCATGCACCACATCAAGCATTAGAATGGAATAATGTTTTTCAAAAATGTAGACAATTAATTAGGTACAAAATTCAGAAAGAATTGTTCCTGCAATAGCTTTGACAATATTTAGGAGGAATAATCTGTGCTTCAAGCTCCACATCAAGCATTGGAATGCAATGTTTTTCCAAACTGTAGACAATTCATTGGATGCAAAATTCAGTAAGGATTGTTCCTGCAATAGCTCTGACAATATTTAGGAGGAATAACCCATGCTTCATGCACCACATCAAGCATTAGAATGTTTTTCTAAAATGTAGACAATTCATTAGGTACAAAATTCAGTAAGGATTGTTCCTGCAATAGCTTTGACAATATGTAAGAGGAATAATCTGCTTCAAGCACCACATCAAGCATTAGAATGGAATGTTTTTCCAAACTGTAGACAATTCATTAAGTGCAAAGTTAAGTATAAGGATTGTTCCTGCAATAACTACTGGATGAAACTCATTAAAACAACAAAAAGTAATGAATTATGTCGGACATATTCATACATGTCATATTTCATAATATAATTCTAAGCCGACTATAAATCTGTTTATGAACGCAAATAAACAGCTAAATAGAGTTTTTATTATTCAAGGAGAAGAAAATTAACAAATGCGTTATTTGTGATACATACAAGCTCCATTGATCAGACAAACACATCTTATGCAAGCCAAAAGCAAAAATCTATATTTCGGCCACCACTTTCTTTGAAGATTCCAATTTTGTCAAGCAATAAAATTTGTTCCGCCAAGAAAGTATAGATATCATAGATGCAATTTAAATTAATAAAATGAGCAATCATTTATCACAGCAAAATAATTGTTAATTATCTTACAAAATGACACTACTGAACTATTTTGACAAAGCCAAACAATAAAAATGATGAAATTTAGTCTGACACTTATTTAGACGAAAAAAAACGAGAAAAACTTTGCATACGATAAAATGCTTCTCATGTATGTACATGAGACACATTCGTACGGTGAAAGAAGTTATTATTTCAAGTTAAGAGATATCTAACAGAAATCTACATTTGGAAGAAAATTAGTTTAAAACTGGCTTCGAAGGGAAGGTAACACATATAATATACAAAACAAATATTGGATTGAACGTAGTTTTGGAGCGAAAAATAAATCTGCAAGTCATAAGCTCTATAATTGTACTACGAAAATTTCATTATCTCAATTAAAGACGATGATAACTGATCGATTAAGTAAAGCAATGAATTCAGCATACCGTTAATTTTTTCGAAAAAGAGAATAGCAATCCAGACTTTGATGATTTTTGTCTAAGCAAGCAGCGATCCACATGCTCTTTCCTCTTTCAATTGTGCAAAAAGAACTATATAGTTTAAATTATGTACAGAAATAAATAAGTAAATGTTTTACTTACGATTAATCTTTACAAAGATTAAAAAATTCTTTGTTTCAGAAAACATTTCCTAGTTTTATAATCCTTCTGAATCCACGCTAGAAAACGGCATGCTAATAATAAGCGAAGGACAGGAAGAATCCTTGGTTTAATCGCCAAGTCTCCGACTGGTATCATTTCTCGCCAAAATATAGGGTTGCCTTTCATTTATCTGTCAGGATTGTTCCTGCATTGACAGCTTTTCTTTATAAACACTACGGAGCATGAGTATTCAGTACAGTTAAAGTAAATTTTAAGGAACGCGAACCTACGTCGCTGGAGCAGTAAACGTAGCGAAATGGTAAGAAACGTCAAAAATTAAATAGACGATTTTTATGGTGACGTCACGTGGTTGCCAGAAAGACGCGAGTGATTTTAACAAACCATTGGTAATCGGTTATAAGGAAGAAATAACTAGTGTTCTGCAATAAGTTAGAAGTAGCTAACTACTAGTTGTAACTAGAGTTCCTTTATAAAGACATAATATATAGTCTTTAGAGTAACGACAGATCGGGGGAAAACTGCCTTCGGACGAAAAACAGGGTTGCCGCCGAGTGCAAGGTTGGCTTTCAGGGATAGTTTAATCATTCCAGGATAGTTTAATCATTCGCAGCTTTAAATTACGTTATGTTAAATATGAGAACATGGAAATTGTTACTCTTTAATTGATTCAAAAACAAATAATGATATTTATAAATTCATTATTTACTATGTAATTTCTTGGGTTTTTAATTCTGAAAGTATTTTTCTTTTCTTTTTTTTCTTCTTTTTTTGTGTGTGTGTTGATAATATTGCATTCATAAATCATTAAAAGATTACTCGTTTTTTCCATTTCTTGGGGAAAATAACAGAAAATTTAAAGAAGTAATGCTAGAAATATGTGAATGGTAAAATAATGAATTGGTAAAAAAAAAAATGCAATTATTATTTAATCGGTGATATTTTTATATAAAACTCGTTATGTAAAAGTTATGTTAAAAAATGTTATGAGAAGAAAAAAAAATGTACTTAGAGACCGTTCATAAATGCACGCGTTTTTTTTTTTTGATATATTTGACCCCCTTCCTCCTTTGTCACGCTATGTTGTATAAGCCTGATGTCACACTTCTTGTAACCCGCCCCTCTCTAAGCGTGACATCATTTATGAATGACCCCTTATGTGAAAAAATACATTTCCCCATGAAGGTATTCATTAAATTAAGGGCAAATACGGAAAACTTTCTCCGAGGCTGAATTCAGCTCCGTATATGCGCCCTCTCCCCCCCCCCCCCTCGTAACTCCCTAACTTCAAGTAATTTAGTAGGAAAATGAAGATGCCATTATAGAACATTTTCGAAATTGATAATTGGTTTTGAAGGGCAGTAAAACTTGGCCTCCTACACAGCTACCTACCCTGCCCATTTTAAAATTCAGCAGAATAAGCCGCTTATATATAAGAAAATCCAGTCGTAACTGACTGACAAGAATGCGTTGAAACGGCCGATATGTTTACATTTCACTAGTCGCCAAACATAAGCAAATTACGTTAAGTCCAAGGTTCAAAGTATTCGTTAAAATAACTTAACTTTACTAAATTTAAACACTTTCTTAATCTTAAAGCGATGTTTTTTAATTACTTTAGGATACTGGCTATTTATTTATTAGGGAAAATGACAATTAGGGCCAAAAATAGCGGGTCAACATGGAATATTAGCATTAAGAAAGCATGCGCTTATTTTAACAAAGAAATAATTAAATAAATAGGAGCATATGGCCCAAAATAAAGCTACATTCCTATATTTTAAACATTTTAGAACAATAATAAAAGAATTTTAAAAATGTATTTGCGTTTAATTTTACGGATTCCCGTTTTTTCATGGCATGTAAAATCGTCTCCACGTCAAAGCTATGGGACGAAAGAATGTGCCTTAAGGCACTGCCTCGGGTGGAGGGTTCAAACCTTCCACCAATAGGAAAATGATACCGCTTTAACGGTACTCTCGCCTTGCATAAATTCGCGAATTTGTTCGTCTACGGTATGGGAAATTGCAGACCTGTTTTGTATTTTGAAATTAGATTTTTCGTCTTCAATTTCACCTCTTATTTATTAACGAGCGGTACACGTACGCTGGGACGTAACTAGAGGTGGGCAGACACGGCGTATGCCCCAGGTGCCAGCTTATTTTAGGGGCGCCAAATTGACTAAATGTGTGTGTTTACGTAAGTACATATGCTTTTTTTTGTGTATATAAGGGGGAGGTGGCCCTAAATCCTGGTCTCGCTCCAGTTAGAAAATGACCTAGTTACGTACCTGCCCGTACGACTATGCCAGTGTTAAAAAATGAAAAGACCAGTCGGCGCCATTGTGTCTATAGTAGTAACTTTTTTATGTATAATTAATTATGTTATTTTATTAAAAAGTATAGCATTCCACTAAAAACTATGGCAATGAATCAGTGATCCTACAAAATCAGTGATCAAAAAATGGCAATGAATCAGTGATCCTACACATTTAAGCATTTTTTTTACAAAACACTTACAATAAAGAGGGGAAAAAAAGAAAGAAATGAAACATAACGAAAAAAAAAATGTTTAAGAGAAAATGCATTTTATTTGTTTAGTTCAGGTACCCATACAGAAAGGACGGTTATAATCCATTAGAACAGGTTTAATTAATAAGTTTTCAGTGCAATTAGTTTTTAGCTAT
Organism: Octonoba sinensis; assembly: GCA_038502835.1. NCBI lineage: Eukaryota > Metazoa > Arthropoda > Arachnida > Araneae > Uloboridae > Octonoba > Octonoba sinensis. The sequence continues at coordinate 128,303,829 of CM076599.1, forward strand.
TATTCATTGACAGTAAAACAGAACGACGAAATTTTTCAGCGTGCAGAAACTAACAGCAGCAAGCAAAGCTTTGCAAGCGGAAAAACCTTTCAGCTGAGCTCAAACAGGCAAATAACATGTGTGCTAATTCACTCGAGAAAAAATAATAAAATAAAAAAATAATAAGTTGGTATGACAAAAATCGCTATAAAGGATAACATTTATTTAAAAATCCCTGTGCAGTATGGAGAATGGTCCCGTAAAATGCATTTCAAAATAGTAAATAAAAAAACAGCTATTGAACCCCTGTGAGCCGCAGGAAATAAATTTTAATTTGTTTAAAAGAAAAGGATAATCAAAATCCAAAAACAAATAAATAATTAATTAAATATCGGCTGCTCTTCAAAATGCTATAAACCTCAAGAAATAAATTTCAATTCATAATTTAAAAAAAAAAAAAAAAGAGGATCACAAGCCAGTCGGCATGGTAACAATTCAAATAAAATTAAAGTTAATTAGCATGGAAAAATAATTTCGAACTGCAGAGAAAAACGCTTATAACTTCTTTTCCAGTTAATTTAAAGGCTTCGAATTTTAGCACGAAGAACAAAACTCTTTCTGAAACAGTTTTTTAAGCGCTTTTCAACGGTATCAAGCTGGAAAGGATGCGATAATTTCTTCCCATAGAAAACGACTATTTTATGATTTCACGGCCAAATTTCATGAAAATGCGCTGGACGGTCTGGGACCTACGCCGGACACAGACCGACAAACACACATAATTGCTGCTTTATTATTAGTAGAGAAGAGATGATAATAATTTAACTTTGTGCAAATAAACAGTAATAGAAAAAAATTTCACGTTAATTTAAAGCACAAATGAGCATTAAAACGCAGACATATGTTTCAGGATTGCTTGGAATCCCTTTTCCAAGCAATCCTGAAACATATGTCTGCGTTTTAATGCTCATTTGTGCTTTAAATTAACGTGAAATTTTTTTCTATTACAGAGAAGAGATGGTTAATAAAACAGGATGTAATGCGGTTATGTCTTTTATCTCAGGGAATGGAGTTGGCTGACAGATTAATAAAGAAGACTAGCGTTCCCTAATACTTTCCAGTCTCTTTCAATAAACATTACCCATCCACTTGAAAAAATAGGAGTTTTTCTTATCATAAAGTGCACTCTTGGTGTGGTTTCGTTTACTTAGATAAAATGAGAAAATTTATTCATCTGAGTACGTCTTCAGCAAGCTATGATATCGATGTTGATTTGTGCTTATCCGTAAAAGTAATATTGACTGTAAAAAAACAGCGCATTTCGCAGTTCGATATAAACCTAATAACAGAAAAATTTATGAAGTTAAAAAGAAAAAAAAAGTTTCAAATTAAAAGGAAGAGGTAGAAATTAATATATAACAAGAAGTTCCGTCTAGAACTATACGAGCCTACTTTCTCGTATATACCCTCTCCAAATTTATAATCTAGCTATCTCTCTCTCTCTCTCTTTCTTGTTTAGCTTTAGTTATTGATTGCACCAAATACAGTGGAACCCTGCTATTCGTCCGCCTCGCTATTCGTGTAACTTTTTCAAGTAAAATTCAACTCGCCATTCGCATTTGTCCCGCTATTCGTACGACGCCAGGGAACAGGGTTGCCAGTATTTTCTTCTTTAAATTAAAGAAAAAAATCGAGAAATTATGTTCTTTTTGTGAATTCGTTTGGGAATTATTTGTTTGACGTTTTGGATTTTTTTTAATTTTTAGACTTTTTGGGATTTTATTAACAGTTTTAACTTTCTGAACAAGATATTTTTTTGTTATTTTTTCCACTTTTTGAAGAATTTACTCTTTTTCTTCCTTTTTTTAAAAAATAGTTCATTTTTTCTTTGGCCTTTTTTCAGAACGGTTTGGCTTCTTGAGACAATTTTCATCTAGCAGCCCTGTCTACCCCCCATCTACCGCTCAGTCTCGTCTATCTTTCCGTGCGTATTTGCTTGGAACAAACTTTATCGGAAAGTTTTTAGAACGCCATGTACAAATAGAAAGTCCATCCAGTAACGAGCCTATTTTGCTATGAATTTTTTTCATCGGGACTTTCCAGAATATTTTTGAATTAATGAATGATTAAATGAATAAGTGAAAGAATGGATGAACAAATGAGTGAAAATAAATGATAAAAAAGAAATAAACTAGTGAAAAAAGGATCTAATGAACGAAAAAATAAGTAAATTAGTGAATAAATACATGAATGACAGAATAAATGAATTATTGAATGAATAAGGGAATGAATATGTATTAACCGTTGAAAAAGGTATACAGTGGAACCCCGCTATTCGTTCTAGGAGGCAGTACGAATAGCGAATTATTTTTTCACATAAGATACAATGTAAATTGGATTAATCCGTTCCTGACCCACAGATGAATGCATATATAAACCTAGGAAAAACTTATGTACAGTACGGTACACGGGTTCCGCTTTCAAACTTTACAACGAGTTCTTTTTTTTAAAACTCAATTGTAGTTCTTACTGCTTTCCTTCTAGCCTTAGTTGAATTAAGCGTTTTTGGATCCATGGCTGCTCTATTTTTAATAGAAATAACGACAAAATGTCACAACGTTTCACGGATCTTACGTGGCTGAAATGTAAGTCTTCAAGGCCGGAGCCAGAAATTCTTTTCGGGGGGTGGGCCCCAACTTTGAAACAGTTATGTTCAGGAAAGTTTCAGGGAGGATTACATGCTACATTGCGAAAAATTTCCGGGGGGGGGGGCGGGACCATGTCCCCCCCCTCTGGAAATGGCTTTGGACGTCTTGCTACATACAAACAAGGCCGTAGCCAGAAATTTTTTCCGGGGGGGGGGGGGCGCCTGACTTTGAAATACTTATGTTGAGGAAAGTTTCAGGGCGGAAAGGATAACACATTGCGAAAATTTTCGGGGTGGGGGGAGCAGGCTCCTGGGGCCCCCTCTGTACACGGCCTTGCATACAAATACAAAAATGCAGCATGGAGAAACCATCCGTTCATCGGTATGGAACCATAGGAGCCATCCACTCTTCCTCTTCGTACCTCTGCATTTTTATTAATCCACTGAGAAAACAGCAAACTGATAAAACACGTTACGTACAGTCAACACAAACGAGGAGTAATACTGTCTACGTGAAGGATGAAAATTCTCTCAACATTTCTTTTCATCTTGGAAATATTACAGTGCTACCAGTGCCTGATTACCGCAAAGTCCAACTAGGCCGCGGCCTTGGGACCCCAGATTTTAGGGGCTCCCAAATTGTAAGAAAGATTTCTGAGAATATCTCTTAAAAGATATTTTTTTTATTTTTCGTTCCATCGGGGGTCCCAAAACAATGTTGTGCCTTGGGCCCCCGACTGCCTTAATCGGGCACTGAGTGCTGCCATCAAAAACACAGCTCTGACTGGCAGAGGGCCAAGAAGAATCCATTCATATTCAAGAGAGGAACTGCTGGTAAAAGGAATGGGCGGTTTCTGTTCTTGTTTTAGTTCGTGAAGGATGTTTGATCTCTTGAGAACTGACGCTACTAGACAGCTCATAAATTTGGTTGCTTTCAACAAACTGAGAAGCAAGCATTCTGACTTGCGTGCTGATAAACACAGCTGCAAAATGAACTTCCCTAAAACTCGGATGGAGTCGTCCTCTTCTGTCATGCGCAGAAGCGTCTAAGCATCAGAACTACGTGGTCGGTATCCACACAGAGCTCTTTTTCTTATAATTTTGTTTTTCTTGACGACAGCTCTAAATTTTTCTCTAGTGGTGAGTTTTAGGGTTCAATGTTTTCCTTTGAAAATCAAAACCGCACACTCTACATCAAATTTTGTCACATCTCTCCTTGTGCAGTACGCGCTGAAGAGCTCCAAATGCCTCTTGACAGTATTTTTCGCCCGCAGTGTGTGTATATACATATATTGTTAGCTCTATATGTGTATAAATATAATGATGATGTCACAGGAGCCAATGAAATCATAACTGCTAATAACAGCAGCCAATCAGAAGCAAGATCGCATCGGAGGTGCTCGCGTTTATTGCTTTTTTTTTTTTTTTTTTTTTTGTTGTTAACGACCATTTCAATTCACATAAATATTCGAGTTTATTTGCCATTCTCAAGGATGTGTCTCAAACTCTCGTCTAATATGACAGATAGAACAAGACAGTACAACTGTTTTACTATACAAAGAAGGAAATATACCCAGGGGAGAGTCGGAATCAAACCAATGCCTCTTCACTGCGTGCAGGCAGGTACCGGAACCAGTCGATTAGACCGCTCAGCCACTGAGGCCCCTTATTGTTAATTTTGCAATTATCTTGAGTTCTAGCCTGATATGGTTATGGTTATGCTTTCTTTTATTTTTGATTTCTTTAGGTGGCTAGTTGTACAGTTATTTATCTGGAGTGCAACACTTTTGGGGATATTTCATTAACTGAGAGTAGGGGAATAATGGGTGTTCTGCCCCAGCAGGCGCAATGCGCAATGCCCTCAGGCGTGGGCGTGGCCCCACCGCCTCCCAATGCCCCCAGGTGTGCCCTCAGGCGTTAGTCGAGTTGAGTTGAGTTGTATGCCCCCAGGCGTTTTTCGAGTGGAGTTGAGTTGTATGCCCTCCGGCATTTTTCGAGTAGAATTGAGTTGTATGCCCTCAGTCATTTTTCGAGTGGAGTTGAGTTGTTTTTGCCCTCAGGCATTTTTCGAGTAGAGTTGAGTTGTATGCCCTCCGGTATTTTTCGAGTAGAGTTGAGTTGTTTTGCCCTCAGGCGTTTTGCGAGTAGAGTTGAATTGTTTTTCAAAAGTTTATAGTTTTGGAATGGCAACACCTTTTTGTTTCAGTTTAGGATTTTGATACGTGTTCCATTGCGGCGCCATCTACGAGAAGGAAACGGAACCATTATTGAACTTAGACTTTTTTCCAATGTTTTCTCTTAGAATTCAACAGAAACTATTACAAAAAATTAATTATAATGTATCATGATTTAAATGTAATTTCATTAATTACATCCAGCTATGTCTTTATTTTTTCAACTTAGAAATATTTTCTTTATGGGTTGTTTTTAATGTTTTCACTTAACATTCACGCAGGAACTATTTTATAAAGTTAATTGTAATACAATTTTACAGTGTAATTAGAAAATCTCGCCTTTTTTACTTAGAAAAGGGTTGGATTTTTATTTAATTTTATTTTTGGTTTTTAGACAGAAAATTTTTCAGTTCCAAGTGATTTTTTTCTCTTCTAAGAATATAAAACATAGTACAGCAAAATTTTTCTGATGCGTTTTGCAAAATGTTTCTTAAATTTTAATTTTAACTGCTTGTCACATTTCATTTATGTTGTTTTCAGACATAGAATTTTTTAAACTTTTAAAAAAAATTTGTAGTTACAAGTGATTTTTCTTCCTAAGTATGTAAAACTTAGGTGAAAGGCTGAGTAAAATTTTTATACGTTTTTGAACTTTTTTAAGTTTTAAGTCTTAAAAATATGTTTAAGAGCACATTTCATTACAAAACTACCTTCTACTTAAACTACTTTAAATGAACTTCGCACGAAAATGTAGAAGTACTAACTTCAAAACTTAAATTTATCTAGTAAAACTTAGTACAAATTTAATCAAAGCGTCGAGTACAGAACCTCGAAATATATATTAATTTGATTAAAACATTGAATGAAAATGTAAAGTACTAAAGACAAAGCATTTCTCTTAGTAAAAACATAATATAAAAACAGAAAAGAAGTACTAATGTATTATAAAACCGTTCAAAACTTTGAATTAAAATTATAAAATCGAATAATAAAAAGTGCGAAGCAATGTAGAACTGATAAGGTATAATGAGCCAAATTAAATCTTGTAATCATGTATTTATTTATGCTACTTTCAGGCACAGAAAATTTTATACTTAGAAAACTTTTCAAAGTTATAAGAGATTTTATTCACCCTCCTAAGTGTGTTTAACTTATTTCAGAGGTTCAAGTAAAATTTCCCTCATTTTTCCGAATTGTTTTTTAAGTCTTAATTCTAAAAATATGTTTAAAAACACATTTCAGTGTAAAGTTACTTTTTACTTAAGGTACTTCATATCTTCATTTTTTCTAACTTACATTTCAAAAAATATCAAGTGAATCTTATAAAGCTATCTCACAGAAGCATGCAAAAAAAAAAAAAAAACTTTCACACAGTAAAGAGACATATGATAATAAACAATTCATTTATTCAAAATAAACAAATATTTAAAAAATTATTTCAAGACTAATTTTTTCAATCCATTTTTATACATATGCATTGGATGTAAATTGGTATTGCACTTCAATATATATCACGTAGAAATAACTATTCTATTAAATAAAAATTCTGAATAAAAGACGAACATTAAATTAGACACAAAATATAACAGGAATAAATATTTACAATCATTTTCAATTTACAAGATTCATGTATTAATAAGATGGTGACCATATGCTAACGTATTAATATGATCATCTAAAATGAATCTTTTGTCATCAAAAGGAGAAAGAGCTGTTTTGTGTAATTTTTGCGTGTATAATTGATGACAGTCACTCCCTATTTTCATCATTTTTTCACGAGTTGCTTTAACGTTCTCTAAGCAGTTTTTGTAATCAGCATGCTTTATTTTTTGCTGTACAACTTGTCGAGAAACACCTTTAGCAGTTTTTTTCTCGTGATGTATTGATTTGATGGAGTACATTTTGGCTCTAAGTCCAATGAACTCTTCAATGATTTCACCATTGAGTTTGTCTTTAAAGCAACCGATTTTCTTTTTATTTTGATTGCTATATAAAGAATGATAAGTAGGATACTCGGAAGTATCGTATAAATGAAGATGTTTCTTCATGTCCTCGTATACATCCTCTGTTTGAATTTCATAGGTGAGGAAATCAGTATCTGTGAATAAAAGCTCTGCTCTCTCACCGTAGACTTGTAATATATGATTATAGTGAAAATCATACATCAACACTTTACTAAGTTCAAGTATAACAAAACCGACATACAATGGACGGTTGAGCACGATGTTGGTTTTCACTCTTTCCACTCCTACTAAGTCCTCTGAAAAAATTTTAAAGTTGCGGAAACTTGGTGCTGCAACTAATTTTTTCCCACGTTTTTCTTTGTGCACAAGTTGTATGTCCACCCGATTTCGTAAGTTCTCCATAGTTTTCCCGTATACAGAATTATTTAACAGTTTAAAAAAGTCTTTTTCAAAGGAATTTGCTGCATGTTTCCTTTTTTCAGTGTTGAATTCTATATACGGTTTCAACCATGGTTTTTGTTCGAAACTTAGAACTTTGTACACTTTTTCAGTTTTAATCCTAAGGATAAGTATAACTGAAGATTACGGTGGTAAACTATATAATTTTCTTTATCACGCAGATTAGGCACCAGTTTCTCACACTCTTTGAATTTCTGTCCATGCAATTGATTTAAAATGTCTTTTGCAGCAGGTGACAACATATGGTCAGAAATTTTTAATTTTTCAACTGCCAATGGATATAAATTGTGACTTTTATGCAGATGAGAGCCGTATTCTAAATCAACCTCTAACACATATCCTCTGTTACTGTCAGAAGGAATGGATTTAATCCAATGTTCATCCACCTGGCTTGCATCCATCCATTTAAAATCTCCACAAGGTAGTGGCTGAGACATCGCCCATCCATAGAGATTGTTTGCGTCTAAATACATAATGTACTTAGACGGCTTTTTAGGATCAAAAGTTGGCAAGTATTTATTGTTAGCGATGGAATGTCTTTTCGTAATAACCGAAATACCTCCTCGAATGCCACGCTCAATAAAGAGATGCATGTCTATATCAGTGAACAGTTCGAGAGGTTGTTGTGTCATTTTCAGGCAAGCTTGCCATGCTAGTCCAGGTGCTGTAAACATATGTGTAGGGTCTATTTCATAATATTTGAGACACAATTTCCGAAAGTTCTCAAAAACATCTGCTAGTTGTAGCACATCACTAGCCACATACAAGTCATGATACTCTCCCATGGATGATAGCTGAAATTTTTCCCAAACAATTTGTGCATGATTATAATCATCCAGAGAGATTTCTTCATTAGTTAGGCTGCTGTAGAAGGCAGGTAGTGGTGGCAGTGACGTCTCACTGAATTTTTGTAAGGAATCCATGTATTCATAGGGGTAGACCCCTTTTCTTAGCAGAAGGTGAACTTTGTTCTCTGGCATATTTTTCTGTAGGAGATGGAAATTATTTGGAGATAAATTTGAAACGAGTTTTTCCAGTGATGTAGGCAGGAACTGGAAACTGTCTAAGAACACTAATGAGACGTTTTCCCCTCGTTTTTCATCTTTCCTTGAGATGGAAAAAGAAATGTATTTTTCCATATTCGTAGGAATCAGATGATATTCATAGTCTTTAATCTCCCCGAGTGTTTTCACAATATGATGAGCATCATAGTTCTTTAAATTGTGAAAAACCACTGGTATCATCTTTCTCATCTGAAACCTTAGATTACACTGGTTGTGTGCAGCTCCACGAAACTTTCCAGTTAACTGATCGTGATCTCGCACACGATCCTTCTGTAAAGACTTATTGCAGATATGGCACAAAGTTGCTGTTTTGAAATCCATCTCTTCTTGAGGGGATAAAGTCATTGGCTTAACATCCATTAATTTTCCCCCAATTTCTTCTCGCTCTTCGAGAAGTTTCTTTACAAAATGTGCGGCAGCATCAGGACCTCGATAAACACTGATGGGCTTAAAATTGTTTCCATCAGGGCCAACAACAATGTAAGCATAACCACAGGCTTCATGGTGTGCTAATTTTCCTGTATAAGAACTAGAACTCGAAGGTTGAGCTGACTGCATCGGGATGATAAGGGATTCAAAGTCCGCGTAGATGGTATATGGAACAGGATGCTGGAAGTGGATGTTTTCAAACTTTAAAATATTATGTCCGGGTTCTGGAAGTCTTACTCTCTGTGGACTAACATTTTTACAGTACTGATGATGTTCCTGCAGCAATCTTTCTTTGGAGAAACGGTGAAGACAGCGGTAGCATATAAAACATTTGGGTTTGTGTTTTGACAAGTCTCCAATCAGTCGGGACATATCTCGAATAAGGCAGTAGTGATGAGTATTATCATCACTAATGAGAAGAAGGTTTACACAGTTATAATCCTCGCGTTTGGAAATATGAAGTGGAAATACTTCATCTTCCTCACAGCCGAAAACATTGATTCGTAAATCGTTCATCTTCTCGATGAGAGGTATTTTGGAGACTGGCACAGGGAACTCTACTCTATCCATACAAAGTTCATGTTCATGGGGTAGATAGTGGGTGAGACGTTCACTGTGATTTTCTCTGGAAATGTTCAGAGTTTATGTGCGAGAAGGCACCACACTAAACATTTATTGTCCTCATTTTGAATATTAAGCACTGCCTTCTTTGCTTGTATCTTTTTTGATAGCGGGACGTAGCTACGACCCGCTAGTGGTGTATACTTGGCTGTGAGTACTTCTACATGAATAATATGATCTAGAGTCCAACCCGACCCCAGTTGTAGAAACTCTTCAAGACACTTCTCCACTTTAGAGATAGCCTCTTCTAAATGTTCATCTAGTGTCTCATCTAAAAGTTCTGTCTCACATTTACTGCCAAAATAAGAGGAAATCACTTCAGTTTCCCCATTAGCAGCTAAACGAGAAAGCTGTGCTTTCATAACAATGCGCCATTTTATGGCGCGCTTCTCCCTCAGCTCTTCTTGCAGAAGTTGGCCAATTTGAGGTCTTAGCTCATCGAAGCACATTTTAAAGTCTTTAGCATTTTTTGGACTAGGAGTTACAAATTCTGATGAAAACACATTCAATGCACTCCGACGAGTAGGCTTCTGGCGTTTTGGTGTGGTGGGGCTCTGGTCAGTAGCTTTCCGCTTTGTTGGAGCACTATGTGTCACACGGATGTGCTGTATCAAGTTAAATTTTCGTGAAAAAATTTCTTTGCAGTGCATGCATTCATGTTGTCCATGAGCAGTACGAATGTGTTGTTTAAGGTTATCCTCTCGAGTAAACTGCATGTTACACTCAGGACACTCCACTGCAGCTGGATTATGGACTTTTATATGTCGGTTCAAGTCGGAGTTTCGTGTAAAGGACTTTCCACACACATCACAAGAAGATGTCTTAGCTCCAGAATGCGTTTTGAAATGTTGATTTAAATTAGACTTGGTGGAAAAGGATTTTCCGCATGTAGTGCATACCTATGGGACGAAAAATATATTTTAGGATTTTTACATACTAAAGACATTTTCTTTATATACAGCATAGCACATATGAGATCTAAGTTGAAGTTTATTCTAGAAAGTTATCTATTTTTACTACCGCAGAAATTCCACTCCATAACTTTATTCTAAAATCATCTTTCTTTGATGTGTTTCTTATTAGTTCCAACATCACAAATGATTGTAACTCGAAATAGCATTTGATCGTTTCTTTTCAAATCCCAATTCATTCTTTCTTCCTTACTTTGCTTATTTTTCTATGACTTTAGATTTTTAAGAAATGAAATTCATAAAAGTTTACATTTAGTTTAAAGGTACATTTCCAAGAAATTTAATGGTGCATCTAACATTTCTTTTTTCTTCTTTAGCCTAAGAAACGAATCGTTTCAAAAAATCAAATTTGATCTTTTACAAAATGTTTTTTACTATAATGATCACTAAGTAAGACTTTCAAAAGTTCAAACTTTCATAATCTGCAACATTAATGTAAGTTGTGATTAATCACTTAAGTGTATTGAATGTAAGTACTATGCATTCAAAAGGTGTTCAGTTAAATATAATAACATTCAGTTAATGTTGAAAAATCATCCAACACAAAGTTAAACAATAAGATACATATATAGACGATAAAATGTAAACATCAAGTGGTCTAAATCCAAGTTTATCTGGGGGGGAAATAAAAAAACCATTTAAAACTATTGTTTACTGAAGCAAATTGAATTCATGCTTTCTAAAGTGAAAAATTGTGTATATTTTCTTTTTAATTGTTTTATTTTAAGAACATGTTAGTACTTCCAATTCACATAAATGTTTCTAATTCTATTTTTCTATCTTTTAAAGTTTCTTTAAGTCTGATTTTTTTTTTCTATGTCTTAAGTTTTTTTCCTCTGTTAAGTCTTAATCGGCTTATTCAATCATTTAATGCTTTAGAATTTTTCCAGAACATTACTTAAATTTCATTCCGGACATGTGAAATGTTTTTTTAAAGCATTGACACTACATCTACACTACACATTTATACATCTAGATCAATTTTACTTAATTTTCATGAAATTTAAATATTCCTTTTAAAATACGTGAAAATTCTACTTCGCACAGTGAGACATTTTTCATTTGTCTCTGAATGCAAGTTCTATCCTTTTATGAGCTCCCAATAAAAAATTTTACTTTCAGAAGTTTTCGATGGCTTCTATTTTTAATAAAGTCTTTTTTAACAACAATTTTTCTTATTGGGTGTTAAATGATAAATTATACTCATCGAATAAAGAGAACAACAGTGTTTTAAAATGTTGCTGATTGAAACCTATTAAATAATGTTGTTCAAAAATGATAGTTTTAAAGCAACGGGATATTTTCTTCTAAGTTATAAAACGGCGATGCATACACGAGTATATATCCCTATAATTACCCAAAATATGAGCAACCGTTTAAACATTTACGATTTAAATCAAAGTTCAGTTGAAACACTACTAAAGTTATCTATTTTCACTAGTCTCTTACCGGAAGTTAAAGTCAATACTTCTATTAATACACAATACAGAGCTTTCATAGTATCGTTTAAATTTTTTTAATGCGATTTATTGTTTCCTATCATTTTTGTCCAACATCATGTTCACTTTTTTTTTTTTTTTTTTCATTTAGAGCAAAGTGCAAACACTTCAAGTGAAAACATGTAGTAACATAAATGTTTGCACATTGAAGCCATGCTTTTTATTTTGCCTATGTTAAATTTAAAATGCATTCTTGTTTCAATTTAATAAATTCATTCACTTATCGTTACTCACGGAAAAATTTCAAATGAAAGCACATTTCGTCCATTAATGTTTAGAAAATTCTCCATTTATGAAAATTACAAAAAGAAATTGTATTTTTATGTCTAAGAGAGTCTCAAATCAAATGTTTTATACATTTTAAAAATATCTAAAGACTTTTTTTTTCATATTTAAGAGAATCTCTTATCAATTCGTTTTTATATGTTTGAAAACTTTTGCAGTTATGCTGTAACATATATAGGAAAATCTAAAGCAACATTTTCCTAATTCTATTAAACATAATACTTTTCTCAGTCGATGAATCTCAAAACAGTATTTTTATCATTCTAAGAAGGTTTTCTGATTAAACAACTTTGTTGATTTAGAAATCAAATACAACATCACATATTCATAATCATACGGGAAAAATAAACACTTACGTGTGTATTTCCAGGCTTTTTCTGGCTAAGTCCACTAGGTCCATGTTGAGCTATTGGAACTGGAGCCATAAGTACTGCATTGGAAGCGGAAAACAAGTCTCCGTTTGCGGAAGGCAATAGTCTATCTCTAGAACAACCAGGTCTCACAGCGGCAAAAGTAGGCATCATAACACCGTTCGGTTCAGATACAGGCTCCGCTGATATATTTGAAGGCACATAGTTTATTTGTGCTGGTACATTACCAGCAGTTAGCCATTGATATTCTTCGTGAGGAATTCCAAAATTGAGAAATGCAGCAGCCTTATTAGATTCCATAGTAGAATAAAATTTAATTGATACGGTGTATAATAGCAGAAAGTAAAATCACGTCTTCAACTAAAAAAATTTAAGAAACGAAGCGAGTCTCGAAATTCACGCAGCTAAAATCTGAGAACTTACTCTGGCGAAAGATGGAAAGCAAGTGAGTGTTTACGTATTTTGTGAGACTTAAAGGAGAAACAAGTTAACCAATTACATTATAGCATATATTACATGCAGGGAACAAATGAACCAATGAAATGATACAAAGAAGATGATGAAATCGCTTTCGGAGTCTAGAAACCATGGATATAATAGCTCCATGCTAGAAACAGACAAGCATGAACATGCTTTGTACGTTCGAAGATCAGGTGCGCTTATAGCTTTAGGGGAAGAGGATTCACTCCCATACAATGCCCAGGCAGACGAAAAAGCTTCCCTTTCTCGTCGCCTGTGGGTATAGTTTCGTTCTCCGTTATGAAAGAAGCATTAAAGAAAGTTACAATTCACTTTTTGAGTGTGTAGTTTTTTTTGAACGTATTCTTTTCGAAAAACAAATCTTCCAATGATGAATTAAAAGTTATGTGCAAAATCAAAATAAAAATGAAAAAAAAAAAAAAATTAAGTTAGTAGTGAAAAGCATTTTGTGAAATTTTAAAGCTTATATCCGTGAAAGCACCTATGTGCAGTTTACCTATGTTTTAGTATGAGATAGAAAATTTAATCTTTCCATTATAAGATTAGTGTCATTTGTGAACACTGTAAGAACATTCAAAGTTTTTCACAAGCGAAAAATGAGTTAAAAAGAGAAAAAAAATACTACTCGAAATTTTGTCACTTTGAGCTTTAGGAATTATATATTTTTTGTGATGAGTTTCATTAAGTGAATCAGTTTGGATGTTTTATACTTACTACTTTTAGATTTTTCTGCTGATTTAGCATATAGTACGTATAATTTTTACATTTGGTATCTTTAAAAAGTGATGAGCTAAAATACATCTTGACTAAACAAGCGTAGAAAGCAAAGTGACTTTTCAGCATTTTCTTTCGAGAAATAGCGGAGCTAAAAGTTAAATACGTCACAATTGTAACGAATATATTCATTTAAGCATATTTGTCGAAAGTTATAATTCCTGAAGCTTTGAAAGATATGAACAAACTTGTAACGCGATGAAAGATTAAAATCATAGTGCAGAATTTTTTTTTTTTTTTTTTTTTTTTTTTTTTTTTATGGCTTTAGGTCCTTTGAGATGATCGGACGGAAAAGAAAAGATCCCCTCTTCACCCCCTATAGGCTTACTTTCTCGTTCTACTTTGAATGAAGCGATTGGCAAAGATCACTTTCCTTTTTACATACAAAGTATCTTCATTGTACTTCATTTTTAACTGCTGAAAATAGCTATATTACTTGATGGTGCGGAATATCATCGCAATGAAAACAAAAATACATTAATGAAAGATGATTTTTGCTCTCAAGAAAACATGTTTGCTCAAGTTTTCTTTTATTAGCAACCTTTTTCATTGGTGTAGAAGCTATCAACAGATGCATTGATTAAATTTTTTAGTGGTTATAGCAAGTATGCTGTGGGTTATACAAGGTCTTCACGGGATCATTTTCAATAACAGTTTTATTTTGAAAATTTCCGTACTTTTACATTTTTGTTCTCAGTTTTGGATGAATTAAAGTTTTGAAGTTTTATACTTAGTACTTTTATAAATGCTTTGTTGTATTGCACTGCATATTTTTCATTTTTCATTCTTTTAGCATTTTGTTCTTAATCTTTTACATTTTTCATTAAGATGTCAGTGGACAAATCTATGTTTTGATACTTTATAATTTTTATTTAGTCATTTTTATGATGTTTTAACATTTCGTACTTAGTAATTTGGCGCGACTTCAGTCTAAGTTTTAATAGATAACTAACTTATTTAGCTTTGTACTTAGTACTTCTAAATTTTTGTGTTGTCTTTTACATGTTCGTTCTAAGTTCTTCTGTATGTTTCAGTGGATAAAAAAAAGCTTTGTTGTTTTGTACATAGCACTTTTATTTAGTTTGGTACTTTTACTAGTTAAATCTAAGTTTTGATGTTTAAATTTTTTGCTTTAAGTTTTCATTTTCATGTTGCTTTAACATTTCATGCTTAGTATTTTAGATTTTCATTCTGAGTTTTAATATATGAATCTTCGTTTCAACATTTGTTCTTGACAGTTTTCTATTTTTTATTTAAGCTTTGCAAGGTAAATTTAAGTTTTTGGTATTTTGTGCTTAGTCTTATTTTTTGACCTTTGTGCTGATGTAACATTTTTTACATAGTATTTTATAGTTTTTCTCTAGAATTTAGTAAATTGAATGTTTATACTTTGTACATTTATAGAACGTTTGAACATTTTGTACTCTTACTTTTTACGACTTTAGTTTGGATTTTGGTATCTAAATCTAAGTTCTTAAGTTCCGTACTTAAGCTTTTACCTTTTTTGTACTAAGTATCACTTGATGAATACGGAATATACTTAGTACTTTTACATTTTCATATTGCTTTAATATTTCCTACTTTGTACTTTTGATTCATTTACATTTTCATTCTAAGTTTTAGTGGATAGCTCAGAGTTTTAACATTTTTTACGTATTTACATTAAGTTTTAATATTCTGCAAATGCATAACACTTTTATCTTGAAAAGTTCCATACTTTTACATTTTTGATCTAAGTTTTTTTGAATGAATTTAAGTTTTGTAGCTTTATACTTAACATTTTTACATGTTTTCTTGTTTTGTACTGCGTATTTTTAAATTTTCAGAGTTTTAGCATTTTGTTGTTAGAACTTTTTCATTTTTGATCAACATTTCCGTAGATAAAACTATGTTTCGATGCTTTGTACTAGCAATTTTTACATTTGTATAATATTTTAACATTTTGTACTTAGTAATTTTACGACTTCAGTGTGAGTTTTAGTAGATACATCTTTTTTTTTTTTTTTTTTCCTTTTGTACTTACTACTGTTACATTTTCGTGTCGCTTTAATATAATATACTTAGTATTTTTACATCTTCATTCTCTGTTTTAGTATATAATTCTAAGTTTTAGCATAGTATTTAACATAGTATTGCATATAGTACTTTTCATGTTTTTGCATTAAGTTTTAACATTTTGCAAGTGCATCACACTTTTGTTTTGAAAATTTTCGTACTTTTACATTTTTGTTCTAAATTTTTCTGGATGAATTTAAGTTCTGATGTTTTGTATTTTGTACTTATAGCTTTTCGAGCTGTTTAATTAGTTTTCGCACTTAGTACTTTGTTTTTCTTATCGAATTTTTAGCAGATGAATTTAGGTTTTGTAATTTTACGTTTCATACTTTTACATCTTCGTTCTGTTCTAACGTCTTGTGCTTGCTATTTTTGTATTTTAATAGGTAAATATAAGTTTTTACAATTTTCACATATTACTTTAACTCTTTCCGAATCATGTTTTAGATGAATCTAAGTAACAGTTTTTTATACTACTCTTAATTTTTTTGATGTTTTGTACGTTTTTACAATATTTTGCAAGACCGCAACACTTTTGTTTTGTAATTTTGCATTTCCGTTGTTTTCTGGATGAGTTTAAGTTATGAAATTTTATAGTTTTATGTTTTGTCCCGCGTATTTCTAAGTTTCCTCCGTTTTAACATTTTGCACTTAGAATTTTTATGTTTGACTTAAATTTTCGTGCGAAGTTATAACATTTTGGAAGTGAAAAATAATTTTGTTTTGCAAGTGCAAACATTTTTAGTTAGTAACTTCAAACATTCTCTACTGTTTTATGGACTGAATTTAAGTTTTAACATTTTGGGCATAGTACTTTTACATTTGGTACCAAATTTTACTGTAAGAAACTAAGTTTGGAACAAGCACTAGTTGTAGTTTCATGCTGTTTTCGCATTTTGTATCAAGTACAACTTTTACATTTTCATGTTGCTTAAACATTTTGTACTTAGTAATTTTACGTTTTTCCACTAAACTTTACCTGATGTGAATGCTTTGTACTTAGTTATTTTACATTACTGTTCTAAGTTTTACGAGTTCAATCTCATTTTTTTGCGCTTTAGTGTGAAATAATAGAGTTTTATAAAATACTCTTTGAAGGAAACAGTAATCGCAATAATTATATGAAGTAGAAGATAACTTTAGAATGAAATGTGACATTGAGTTAGAATTCAGATTTAAAAAAAGTTTGAAAACGCATCAGAAAAATTTTGCTGTACTATGTTTTACATTCTTAGAAGAGAAAAAAATCACTTGGAACTGAAAAATTTTCTAAGTCAAAAAACCAAAAGTAAAAACAAATAAAAATCAAAGCCTTTTCTAAGTAAAAATGACGAGATTTTATAATTACTGTAAAGGAGAACATTACCAATTAACTTTATAAAATAGTTCCTACGTGAATGTTAAGTGAAAACATTAAAAACAATCAACAAAGAAAATATTTCTAAGTTGAAAAAATAAAGACATAGTAGGATGTAATTAACGGGATTAAATTTAATTCATTATACATTATAATTAAATTTTTGTAATAGTTTTTGCTTGAATTCTAAGAGAAAACATTGGAAAACAGTCTAAGTTCAATAATGGTTCCATTTTCTTTTCGTAGATGGCGCCGCAATGGAACACGTATCAAAATCCTAAACTGAAACAAAAAGGTGTTGCCATTCCAAAACTATAAACTTTGAAAAACAATCCAACTCTACTCGAAAAACGCCTGAGGGCATACAACTCAACTCCACTCGAAAAACGCCTGAGGACATACAACTCTACTCGAGAAATGCCTGAGGGCATACAACTCAACTCTACTCGAAAAATGCCGGAGGGCATACAACTCAACTCTACTCGAAAAACGCCTGGGGGCATACAACTCAGCTCAACTCGACTAATGACTGAGGGCACGCCTGGGGGCATTGGGAGGCGGTGGGGCCACGCCCACGCCTGAGGGCATTGCGCATTGCGCCTGCTGGTGCAGAACACCCATTATTCCCCTACTACTGAGACCCTTGGCACTAACTTTTTCTCATGCATTCGAACTGTAAGATTTTTTGCTAAGCAAAACATTACATTTCTTGAAGTTTGAAAGTTCCAGAGTTTTCATCAATACGAGCATCAGCAATTTAAATAATATGTATATATTTTATTATCATCATAAATGTTTACTTCATATTTTGTTCTAGCAATACAGTATTCCCTCGCAACTTCGCGCTTCATGTTTTGCGGCTTCAGTGCTTCGCGGTTTTTTCAAAATATTCATCAAAAAAATAAAAATGAAAAAATACAACCATGTCGGCAGCCACGTTGCGGAAAGGAGCGTGGTTTCACGCTGATGCGCGAAAGAGAAGGATCTCTGCATGTCAAACAAAGAGATGAGTTGACTCAGAGTACGTACCACGGGCTCTCAAAAGCTCCCACCAACACAAAACTCTTCGCCTCTCTCAAAAAGCAATGTTGATTAATGTTTATTACAGTATTATAAGGTTTTGTAATTAACCTTATAAATTAGCACCGACACGTTTAAGTAAATACATATACTGTTGTAATTTTTGTCTTAAATGTGTAAAGTATAAATACTGTTTACATATTTAACACATTCGTGTACCCGCATATACGAAAATTCCTAATAGGGGCAAATCCTACTTCGCGGTTTTTCAGTTTTCGCCGGAATTTTCTGGTCCCCATTAGCCGCGAAAGATGAGGGATCACTGTATATATTAATTAACTATTGTGACTACAATCGCATATTTTTATCGATAAACATTAAATTCTCTTTCCTAATAATTTTTTTGCCGGCAAATATGTATGCTTATATGTATATTGGTTCTGGAATTTAGAGTTTTTTCCCTTAAGTTACGATTCGCTTTACTCTAGTTTTCAGAATGGGCATATTACTTCGTAACTTTATATACTATTTCAATTGTGGGAAGGGGTTTAGGTATTCATGCGCCGTAGGTACTTATAACGGAGCTAGGTATAGTGTTCTTAACATTCTTATTAAATTACATATATTACGTTTCGCAAAAGGAAGGCGTTTACGGCGGTCCACGGACATTGTTGAGGGAACGCTTGCTAGGCTACAAGAATGCAGTGTTATCTGGTGAGCGAGCGCAACGAGTTTGGGTCGCAAAGCGATCTGAATGGAGCTGCTTGAAGTTCCGGGGGTTGGCGAGCAGGGGACGGGGCCCCTACTACTCACAAATAAATCTAGGCTATACAGTTTTATATTTTGGCAAATGGATAAAAGAAGTTTTGTATTTTAGTAAATTTTCAGTTTTATGGGTGAGAGTTCAAGCTCGAACTTGCAATCACCTATAGTCACCTCTGGCTTGTCTTTATTCAGAATACAACGGAAGTACTTTTATTCTCCTCTTTCTTTCATTCTAAATTCGTGTTTTTATTGCTCCCGGCAACGGCCAGTAATTTTCCTGATTAGAGTTCACCCAAGAGTCGAAATTCGACCGTAATAATTAAATTTAGCATTGAAAACATTATCCTATTTATATAATTTTCTAAGTACTATTCATCAAATTTGGCGATTCTAACGACGAGTTTATTTTGATCATCTTCACTTAAGCAAACGTATTGTTAATCATTGTCGCCGCAGGGCCAATTGCACTCATAAAAGTAGCCGCTTGAACTTCTGCCGATTTCATACTAAGTTAAGTGGGTTAAATATTTGTTTCCATACACTATTCTCATTTTTCATTCCATTGTTTCAGAGAAGCTTTCACTCAAACTCTTACTATAATTGCTTTTAATATTACTGCTTAATGTCAACAAACTCTTTTCAACAACGAGCTTTATGGTTATTACCTAATAATTTACTCAACCAAGACATGTTGTCATCTGATATCTATAACAATGTAACATTATAATTATAAATGAGGCTTGCCTGACAAAAGAAAAGGGGAAATAATTACTTACTAATAAACTGTTTCCAAAATTTTTTACATTGATATCACTAAGACTCATCAATAACTACAAAAAAAAAAAAAAAAAAATGGTAAGAAAATCGGTTTAAAAACCGAGGAGAAAATAGTTCTTAACTTTTTTGTCTTTGCCTATGTATTTATATATAGATCTTTGATCGTCGATAGTACGACGATCGTTTTTTGTACGTCATTCGTACAAAATGACGCCTTTTGTACGTCATGTTTGATATAATATTAGATCTGTCATTTGAAACATTTCCTTGGGGGGGGGGGGTATATATATGCATATTATAGGGGAAAACTTGTAAATACGTGTATCATACACACAAATGCATCATGTTTCCAAAAGGCAGGGAGGCAATTACTCTCCTGATGGCCTACAATGAGCCCCCATCAAATGCGCTACATGATAAATCGATCCATAAGTATCGCTACTGTATCGACAGGGTGGCGTAGTGGTAAGGTGCAAGTCTCGTTCGCCCAAGATCGCAGGTTCGAACCTGGCCCAAGTCGGTAGATTTTCAAGATGCAGAAAATCGTTTGCGCCCATGTCGCATGATTGTGCGGCATGTTAAAGAGTATCCGTTTGAGTATCCGTTTGGCTTGGATACTCTAGGCTGAATTAAATACCTAGTGCAAGTCGCATCAAATGAGAGCTCAGGTGCCGCCATTTAGAGGAAACTGATCGTCCAAATTCTCAGTGGCAATGGCATCCACCGACAGTGGTGCTACTTGAAAAAATAAGTGCCGATTACCGGGGTACGTACTTTTCTCCACCAGACCCCTACCTGTTAGCCAAGGCCTTAGGACTGCTTACGCACGGGGAGAGGTAGTGGGGTCTACGGATTTTACATGCACATATCCCCAAGTATACATGGTGGTCTTCAGTGGGTATCGAACGCGCGACCTTCCAGGTGGAAGTCCGACGTGCTAACCACTCTAGGCTACCACGGCCCTAGCTCTGCAAAAGATTAATGACCATACGCAGTCCCATTAAAAAGAAAAAAGTATCGCTATTGTTTTCATGGTGTTTCTCTTTTGAGTAGCGTTTAGAATCGTCCGCTGCTTAAAATTTTATAGCAGTGCAAATACTCTAACACAAATTTTCTGAATAGTTTTTTTCTAGCCTGAAATGTGTAGCTTCCGCAAAGATTTATTTATATCTTCTTGGACGTTTGTAGTAAGCTCAGAAAGACAGGAAGTTGTTTCAAGAAATGCATATCACACCACGACATGAATAGAAACGAAGATACTCGTCTGAGAGTTTTCGCTCGTGAAAACAGCCGCAGTGTAATGGTCTTTAAACTGTGTTAAAGACCACTAGACAATTTCTATGAAATCGAAATAGTCCTGACCCATGCGCAAAATTAAGGAGGGTTTTGACAACGAAATTGAAGCAGTTCCCACACCAATCTTGAAAATCTTAATGTTAATATTGGCAGTTTAGATCATAAATAATTAGCGACAATGTTACATTAATTATGTTCTATACGGGAATAGCGCCGAACTGACGTGTACGGTAACTTGGTATCTCCCTTTTGGCGCTAAATTTGTCTTTAACTTTGAAAAATCAGAGGAACATCAGTCTTTATCAGTTTTTATAAATGTTGTTTTGTACAACACTGTATAAGCTGACGTGCCCGGCTTCGCTCGCGATACCTCGAATATTGCATTATCCCCTGGCGGAGAAGAAAAATGAGATGAGATGACACACTTCCAGCATTCCGTAGTAAAAAAATTGGGATGAACATTTAAAAATTCGCTTTGGAGTGTGGGCAACAGTTCTTAAACATTCAAATCTGAACAATCCCTATTTGAAAAAGCAAAACACTATCTTAAAATCCAGAACATATTAAAAATACAAATCCCTAATAGTCCCGATCAGAATAAAAATATCAGTTACAAAAAAATTCTATATCAACACGGACTTTGATCTTTATTCATGCAGTTTTATGAGAGAAACAAATTCTAAAATTTCATTTCATTTTTGTGCATATTTTCGGCATTATTAACTGCAGACGATTTTTAATTGCTTGGTTGATTTTTCTTACTTTTTTGGTGATTTAATATTATGGTGTCAGTTCAACAATTTCATGAAACATAGTATTTCTTATTGTAGAGTGTCCGCTTCATCAACGAAACAAATTCTAAAAAGTCATTTCATTTTTATGCATATTTTGTGGCTTATTGATTGCAGACGATCTTCAATTAGTTTATCTTGTGGTTGATTCTTCTTTATTTTTTGCGATTTAATATTTATTCCTTCGATAAAACTAGGTTGGAAGGTTTTCTATATCGCTAATTTTTGATGAAATTTTAAATTTCGCTTAACTTTTCGATAACTTTCTTTTTTTTTCGCCCCCCTTCCAGTTCACTGTTCCCAATATATTATTTTGCTCCTCGTAAATTTTCCAAACCGCGCCTAATAATCCTTATCAGTAATATTGTTCTCATTTAATTCAATACGTGATTTACACTATAAGATCATGGCGTATTTGCGAAATGCTTCAATTACTTTAATGCAATTTGGCGATCTTCTGCTTCATTGTAACTTTTTTACGTAGGGGTTTTGTTTGATTCGATATTTTACTCAAGTGATTTATTTTCTAACATTTATTTAATTTTTGTAATGTCTATTTGGCACCATTTGGACAGAATTTAATTATTTCTTTCTATCAACTTAAATTTCACAAGTCAGAATTGGTTCAGTATTGAGCAATGAGCATTGTCTAATTTAAATGTGCATTTACCTTTGGAAATAATGCTTTACTTTCTTTCGTTTTTATCCAAATTTAATGAAAGTGCTATTTAATTGAATTTTCAGGAAATATTTTAAACAATTTTGCAAGCGGAATTTTTTGGAAGTCGTGTCCTTATTTTGATCGGGAATTGAATATGGACTGTTTATAATTTTAGGAACAGCATCTCTTAAAAGTCCGTAGTCTAATGCGTGATTTTAGTCACTGACGTCTTTATTCTAACTTAAGATTTTTTAGGCCAAATTTCTTTACTCTATTAGGGATGTTTATTAAAAGTTGTCTTTATTCAAATGGGGGTCTTTAAGGAATTTTTCTTTATTGTAGCAGAAATATTCAGGGACCATTGTCGTTCATCTGATGAGCCTTTTTAAAGAGAATATTGCTCATATTATGATGGAATTTTTTTTTATGTGGTGTTGTCTATATAGTAATCGCGATTTTTACAGACTCTTGATATCATTTTGGAACAGTTATCCTGATCCATATGTGCATTTTAGTTATTTTTGCCACTACGCTAATGGCCATTTTTATGCACTTTTGTCGGCATTTTAATTTTGGATTTTTATGGACTGTTATTTTGGCCTAAAAGGATTTTTTCGAGGCTGCTATTTTTAATGCAATCGGGATTTTTAATGAATTTTACTGTTTAAATGGGATTTTTAAGGACTGCCCATCTTCTACTTGGATCTTTTTTAAAAATTTTCCCTTATATATTTACAACCGAATTTTGGACATGTGGCACTTGGCCTGCGAATGATGCGATATTATCCCGCGCAACGCCGGGCATGTCAGCTATAGATAATGTAACTAAATTTGGCATGGAACAAGCTTACATGACATGGGATCTATTGTCATATTCCTTCAACCAACAGTTAATGTACACCTTGCTTAATTTAACTCATTAAGTGATCAATAATTACCCCGGCTTCGGGCTAAATATTGGTCACACCTTGGTTTTATATTAATAAATGTCAGAAGTAAATTAATGTGATATATTATCCTTGTTTAGTGTATTTTGACTATAAATATTGCAGTAATAATTTTTCCCTCCCTTAATAATTACTAAAACATTAATAATGAAGAAAAGACCACTATAATGCCGTACCTCAGAACTTTTATTTAAACTAACAGTGCTTCCTCTACAGTTCTTGACAGAATTTCTTATAACATTTGTAAGCAATAATAAAGACACTAGTGTCCACAACAAAAGTGTTACTTCCATTTAAAATTACTGGCCCATAAACATATTAACAATGTCTAAGGTGTCTTGCCTCGGCCATTGGAAATTACCCGCTTTTTCTTTCGAGAAATTTCATTTCAATATTATTTTCCTCTTCTACTTGTGTAGTTTTCCTTCCCAATGTAAAAAGGGTCTTTGTAATAATAGGTAGTAAAATATTCTTGTTTTTCAAGTGCATGATAAAAAGCTCTGACTACTTTTCTTTTTTTTTTTTTTTTTTTTTTTTTGCATTTTCTACTGGAACTCTCTTGTAATTGTTCAATTTCTAACATATTGACATTGTTATTATTCTCAATCCCAGATATTTCTAACTTCTCACCTGATGCTTCAAAATTTTTACTTTTTTCTATTTTAAATGTTACTGTACAAAAAATCTTCTACATTCACTTTCCAATGTATATTTCAAACATATAGTATGATAATGTCCTGTCAGAAAGAAGACAATATAACTTCTGTTTCAGGACAATCCCGCTTTGCTATTAAATCCCTTTTCTTCCTCAGATGACTCGCGTAATAATTAGCCACTACCGAAAAACGCTGTTGTGATCAGTATAGTAAGTTGTAGGAAAAATGAAATGCTTCTTGTACTATTATTAATTGGAGTAAGTAGTACATTAAATGTATCTGCACTGAGAGTGAATTCTTGTTTTCACAGAAAAATTAGTAGTTGGTTCCTATTAAATTTTGCTCAAGTCACTGACAAGCCAATGTCATTAGAAACTGTTTTCTAAGTTCAATTTCTTAAAATTAAAATTCAAAATATCTGCAGAGCAATTTCCATTTAAATAAACCATGACTCCGAGAACTCATTTGAGTTCTACTAGTCATGAGATCGGACCATGATTTTGCATTTTGAACCAGGTATTGACATATATAAAACATAAGAATTTTATTAATAGACTCTTTTTGCATGACTTTGGAAAGTTACTAAATGGTAATACATTTAATTAATTTACATCTTGAAAATTTTGGTGCTATTTTGTATCTTAACCACAACAGTTCAATAATTTTAAAACTCACCTCGAGCTGTGTTTTAAAATAAGATCTTTGGTGTAATTTTAACTTGCGCAAGCAATTAGCGTCGTTAACGAAATTATTCCGTTAAACCATCCATTTAGTATAATATTTCAGTTCTTCACAATTAGCATTTGATCTCAAGATAAACAGATGATAGCGAACATGCGAATTGTAAAAATATTTAAGTGCGAGTAAAACGAAATTTTCAGTTATAAATATGAATAGACTATGAATAGATGTTTCCCATTCTGTTTAGAAAAAACGTTACGGGTGAAAAATATGTATTTTTTATTTTAATTGGAAAGGATTGACTTGATTTTTCTTTGTTGGGAAAACTATTAATAAATATAAAATTCATTGTTGAAAAAGTTTTTGTTGTCATTGTAATTGCATTTATTATATCTTTCTGTAATAACAAATGCAATTACAGTAAGATTTTGACTGAAGGCTTCTCTGAGGCAAAAATTAAATCCAATCAGTTTGTTTGCTAAAATCGACTTCAAAATGGAATTTTTCATACAAATGATTAGTTTTTAGTGTCATTCATTCAAAAAAGGTTTGCCCTTTGATATGGATTTTTTAAAAATAGAGTATTTATATAAAAAATGTATTTACACTAAAAAGAATAAAATAAAATAGAACCGACTTCAGATTATAAATTGCGCTGAAAAGAGATAAATACATTAATTCTTTAAACAACATCGATGTGACTTTTAAACATAGTTTTAGAAGTCAGTGCAAAATTATGAGCCTAATTACCATTACACCATGTTCTACTTCATATTGGAACTGCTGATAATTCTGATATTTGTAATTGATTCATGAATACAAAAGATTTTATCTATTCTAATTTTGCACCGACTTCTAAAACTATGTTTAAAAGTCACATCGATGTTGCTTAAAGAATTAATTTATTTTTCACTTTTCAGAGCAATTTATAATCTGAAGTCGGTTCTTTTTTTTTTCCCCAAAAATTATTTTATTAAGTAATAATAGCTTAATTAAAATCAAAACGAAAAGAAAGCAGCCAACGCCAAAGTGAGCCGATAGGCTCGAGTCTATGATGTCACTATTCAGCAGGCTTTTGGAACAACAGTTCACGGAAGAAATACGCTTTTTCCATTTTAAAAATGAAACTATTGCGCACAGAAACACGCAAAACGACCCCGGGCGTTCAGAAACTCCGGCGGAAACAACTATGACGTCACGATATCAACCGGCCGAACTCCGAACACCCAGAGCTCCGGAGCTTTTGAACGCACCCGCATACTCTTGAATGTTCTGGACTGTTCTAGAAATTTCTAGAGGGCGAAACTCCCAGGCCTTATACTATCTTCAAAAGCACGCACTTCAGCTAAAAACGGGAACCTTCATGGACGGGAGATAGAGGCTTACCACACCATATAACTCCCTTGATCGTACCGGGACATATTTCTGAGTTTTAGTGTATTGTACACTTTATTTTTGAAATATTTATTGATTGATGATGATTATCTTTACATAAAGCAGGAACAAATTAGAATAAAAGCATAATTTGTCAAAATAAAGAAAGTAGAAAACATTCATGGAGGAAAGATTTAGGTATGAATGGCATTTTAACGTTATCTGTTGGCAACGCCGCTTTCAAAATAAACATTACCGGCTCCATGGAGTCTATAGAGTCTATACCGGCTCTCACATCAGAGGGATCGGGGTTACCATTTCCTGCCATGTGTCGCTCTTTCGCATCGGCACAAACAAACCGTGTGCGTAATGCTTTTCTACGAGAATTTTTCAAATTTTCATTGCCTATATCTTATTCCGATTTCATGCAATCTTCCAAATAACGCGAAAAACAATTACATCATACTATTGGCAAGTTCTCATTTAAAAACGGTTAACATTAGGTGCAATTTTATTATAGAAAATGCTGGTTTTTGTAACGCATTTTTCGATGCTCTGAGCGCTTGCTTTTCGATAATTTTGCCGGTTTTCTCATGTGTTGTATTAATATTAAACTTATTTGATACATTCTTACTCAGAGTTTTCGCTTCCATGTCTTCTCAAGCATTTCTTAAAAGGTTTTAATAAAGATCTTGAATGCTTTATTAATATATGTACACACCCACACACACACACACATATATATATGTATATATTATTTATTTATTTACATGTACATTAGATCTGATATCTATGGTTATATAAGCAATGACATCGCATTGTAATAGAAAGCTCATTAATGTAAATATTTCAAAGAGGACATTTAATTGTTGCGTAACATTTTATTTAAAATAAAGTACATTGTATTTCAAGAAATAAGTAGTTTAAAAATATATTTGCAGAATTATGCATAAAAACTAGAGTGTATAATTCAAAGTATAATTTTAGGAATATTATTTAAAAAAGATAAAATTAAAATTGAGATTTTTTAATGAAATAATAATTTTTTTATTTCTGTTCAAAAACACTGAAATGATATAAATAATGACAAGCATTTGCTTAGTGATGAGACAAATAATTCTTGGAATTAAAAACTAAAATAATCTATTGGTACAAAAGTTAATATTCATAACAATAAAAAGAGTTTCACACGGGGAGTAAGATCTTTAAAAAATTTCATTACAAAGAAAAATGCTGATCAGTGATTTAAATTTCTGAATGACTGAACACAAATGGGTATGCTCACTAAATTTGAAGCATTTACTGGAAAACGAGGAACTGTGATGCATAAATTTTGGGGAGTTAGTGTATAGGAATGTAAATTTTAGCATCATTGAAACCCAAGGTTGATGAGGGCGAGGCCCCCCCCCCCCCCCATTTTTTTGTATTCAGCGTCAAATTGTAAGACAGTAATATGTAGATATTAATAACAAGATTTCTTAGGAAAAATCATACTAAGAAAAAAATTCTGGTTGTACTACTAATTAAAACAATTAATCTCGGTAACAAAGGGCATATGAAATTAGAAAGGCAGATAGAAAGGAGACTGTGTTATATTTAACAGTGCGGGGTCTAGGGGGGGGGCACCCGGACCCTTGCCTAGGGCGGCACTTCTGGGCAGCAAATTCATTTGTGATGCAAAAAAAAAAGGAAGAAGAAGAAAGAAAAGACAATAAAATAAAAAAAAGAAAAATATATTTAATTAAGAAAATTTAACTTTTGGAAAGAGAAAATTAAAATCCTAGTTCGGCGCTCCGATTTGATCATTGATCGGCTATTTTGCTAACGATTAAAAACGATTAATAGAATTATTTATTTGTATAAACTATCGGAAACCAAAATTGAGTTATACTGAATATGTTGCGTTGTTGATCAGTCGGCAGGCTCGTCTGTTAGGCAAAAGGGCTCCATATTAAGGCAGTTTTAGAGGGCGGCAAATTTTGCAATGCCAAAAATTTAAATTAAAAAAGTAAAGGTTTTTCCCTCTTCTGATAATGAAATATAAATCATGCTATGCTAACAATATATTAATAGTTTTTCATTTACAAACTTTCAAAGCATTCTTTTGGGAAAGGGCGGAGGGGGGGGGGGGGAGCTTGTGATAGTGAAATATAAATCATGTCATGCTGAAACAATACAGAAGTTCTTCTTCTGCAAATTTTCAAAGCATTCTTTTGAGAACGGGGGGGGGGGGGGGGAAAGCTTGTAAGAGTCATTTGAGAAGGCAGACATGGCTCTTTGATACGGGCGTTAGTTGTGGGGGGGGGGGGGGGGGGTCTTTCTCCTGCATTTAAACAAAAATGCTAATTTCGTTCTGCATTTTGATGAGTATTTTCGTGAGTAAAAGAGTTTTTAAAAAGTTTTTGTATGCCTTTTTTTCCCCTCATATATTTTTGCCGCCCCAAATGCGCCTTAAGGCCTCAAGAGGCGCCAGGTTGCATATAAATTTTCCCGAGAGAGAAACCCCTGGACTGTCAGAATTTCATATCGCCAGTTAAGGGGGCCTTTCATATGGCTCTACCCCCTCCCAATGTTGAGCTGAAAGGACCATGCCTGGGAACATTAACGAAAGTTTCATGGATTTATCAATGGCCCCTCAAATAAAAAATCCTTAAAAAAAGGCCAGTACATAAAGGCGATGTGAAATATGACCAATAATTAGATGAAGGGGGGCAGTATATTTAAGTTTGCCCCCCCCCCCCCCCCCCCCCCCCGCGGAAAACTCCGGCACTGATATTCTATCGTATGTAGAGTTAGCATAACAGACAATCTTACTTTCTCACAACATTAACGAACATTACTATTCATATTACAATTAATATACATACATATATTTTTTACTTTTTAAATATGATTTACTTATTTAATTTCATTAAAATTCTAAAAATGTTTTCCACATCATCCAAGAGGTATGGTTTATAGAAGCATTACCCCTCTTACAAAATGCAAGGCGGGTATCCCCAGGAAGTATATATTCCTTCTATATTAAGTTAAAATGATGATCCACAGTAGTTTTTCCAAACATTTCATTGCGTACTGCTATATGTACAGAAGTAATTTCCAATGAGTGGCAGCTCTGGAAAATTTTAAACGAAATGAATTGGTTGATTTCAAATTTGGAAAAACAGTCAGGGGATATGTCTCGGAAATGCAAATATAGCATTATAAAAACAATAGACATAAAAAGACAACAGAATCAATAAAAGCTACGAGAACGAGTACGAAAATAACGGTCAGTTCAGCAGAAGCTTTTTTCTCCGATCGGCACTTGCATCGGCCCTGCCACGCCCCCCTATCGGCACAAACAGAGCTCGGTAGGGTTGCTATTTGGCAGGACGTCACGTGGTACGATGTCATCTCCCCTAGATAATAGCTCCATGAAACATAGGGCATCCACTCCGTTTCATTGGTTAGATTCTACTACGTCTCAAATCGACGATAAAATTGCAAAAAACAATACAAAAATGACGTCAGCGCAAATGAAGAGAATCGAAAGTTGTGCAGTTTCAGAATGAGCGTGTTTTTCGTTACAACTTGCAAGATACTATAAACTACTGGCATGAAATTTAAAAAAAATTTAAAACACCATATGTTTTCAAATCAATCATACATGAAGAGGACAAAACATTCATTTTTCGAAATGAAAGACATATATTAGTCTAGAAAAAAAATTCGAAAAAAGCATTTAGCTTTAAAAATGCGATTTATTTTATGAATTTTTGATGTGAATAATTTGATCTGTGATTTTTATTTTAAAATGTTGTTGTTATGATTGAATGGGAAAATTCAAATGTTGCCAACAATATTTTCCTTACTCGTTGCAATAAATTTTAACTTTTTATCACTTAGAAATGTATGTAATTGTGTAACTTATTACAGTAGAACTTGGATAATTCGAACGTCTTTAATTCGAATTTTTCTTTAATTCGAAGATTTCGCTTGGTCCCTTGAACTTTACATTCAAATCAATGTTAAAATTTTTGGATAATTCGAAGTTCAACTTCTTTAATTCGAAGGTTTTTCTCATTCGAAATCAACAAAAGTAAGTGGAAATAGATTTTGTCTGCTAAATTTTTTTATATGATGTACAATTTCGATAGCTAAAATTCATAATGCCTTTCAGTACACCAAAACCATTCCTCACAAAACTTTAACGTTCTCTGAAAATGGCGCCGTAATTCGCGAGGTAGAAATACGAAATCGCCATCGAGTATGGGATAGCACCAACCACATTGTCCACATTTTTGTAAAATAAGGACAAATACAAAGTTTAATAATTTTATATACACGCCTTGACATTTTTTAGAAAAGATTATTGACGTTTTTGATGGATTAAACATTATCGACATTCGTGGGCCTTAAATTAAGCTACAAAACTTAGACTTCTGTAATTCGAAGTTTTGGATAATTCGAAGTTTAGCTGTGGTCCCTTCAGCTTCGAATTATCCAAGTTCTACTGATATGGTAACCGTTTTTTTTTTTTTTTTTTTTTTGCTGCTACTATCTCTTAATCTGCACTTGACTCTTCTATACTTGAATGGATAATTATATGTCATATTGTAAGTTTTACAGAAGGTAGCTACACTAAAAATACTTATTATTAAGTTTTTGAACTCTTTTACAATGCATATAATTCTACAACTAAACAAAATTAACAGGAAAAATTAAATTGCTGTGGAAGTTGGGTCCAGTAGTTTTAGATAGGATAAATGGATTCATGAACCTGCAAATCAAGCGTATGACGCGTTTTTTTTTTTAGTTTCATTCAACAAACACTGAAACTAAGATCAGTCACAGATGGTGCAATTTTTTACTGCTCAAGCGAGTAATTTTATTATTACTTTTTTTAATTCTATTTAATTAATTTATTTAGTTGCTCCATGTTAGACAATTAATTGTGTTTATTTATTTCTTTTATTTTCATCTGATTAGCGTCTTTTATTCCGCGGCGTTTAAGCGACCTATTTCTTTTTCTTCTCTCTTTCTCTTCCGCTATTTTTTTTTTTTTTTTAATTTCTTTCTCTTTTAATTGTTTAGGTGTTTAGTAAAATAAAAGTTTTTGAGAAAAAATAATGTGATTTACCGGTTTCCTAAAACTTTTAGGCACAGATAAAACAAACACTACAGATTTTCAGCATTCAACGTGTAGTCTAATGTACTGATAAAAATTGTAGACACCTGTTTCATAAGCAGCTAAACATAGAGCATCTACTTTTACTCATCCGGCATTTCATTCGCTAAGGAACATGACGTTATATGTTTAATGACGTGTCACGGGCGGTATTACACGTTTAAGTGCGCGCCAATTTTGTGGTTACAAAATCTAGGTATTTAAAAGGCAAATAATAGAAATGTTAGTAGAGATTGCCTTCTGGTGCTCCTGATCTGAAATTCTCAGAATTTACTAAACATTTTTAAAAACCGAAAATTAAAAAAAAAAAAAGTTTTTAAATTTTTTTAAAATTTATAATGCTTGTTATTTATTTCACAAATAATGTATTATCTGTCTATCTATCTATCTATCTATCTATATATATATATATATATATATATATATATATGCTTTTTTTCTGTCTTGCGAGGAGCAAAATATTTCGCACTTTGAAAAACTCAGAGCAATGTTTCTGGAAAAAATGGACTTCTATAGTAGTGATATAACGCTCTGGTCATCACATCAAATTACACATTGACTGTTTTCATTTAATCACTTGTAAGATTTTTTGAACTAATACATATATATAATATATATATTGCACGTATGTATTATGTGTGTGGGGAGGGGGGGAGTGTTCACCGAATTATATAATTTTCATATTTTCATTGGTATATAATATAGTTTTTCAAAAAAGTTGAAAATATCAGTCTCTTTTTTTTACTGAAAATTACCCATGTGCTCTTGTATGGGATAAAACATTCTGTTAATGCTTGAGATTAAAAAAAATGATGGTGGCCAGTCGCGAGTAAACCCCAAAAAGTTAGTCGCCACTTTGACACTGCTGGTCGCCACTTAGAACCATGTTTCAGACTAATCCTTCTTCCCCAACAGAAGCCTCATTTTGCTTACAAAGATATACATACATGTACCTTAAACTACACTTTGTCACAAAATTACACAAAAGTCGTACTAATCAAGGGGTTTAATAGCGGAAATTTGCATTTATCGTACTCATACTTGAGAAGGTCCACTGAGATTGCAATCGCGATTTGTATAAAAGGTTCGTTTTTGCGTTTGCTGCTTTAATTGCTGGACAAGTTATAATAAAAAACTGCAAGTCTCCAGTTTTGGCGACCGACATGACATTTTGTGCTTGCCCAATAAATAATTTTAGTCGCCAATAGCGAGTGGAGACCGCTAGTTTCGACCTTTACATTCTATGAAAAGTAATATTCAGATTTCACCGAGGCTAATGTATATTTTTAATTCTTAAACCAATTGACGTATTAATTCTTCACAAGGGTTTTAACCTCCCCTACATCCTTATACAGGAAAAAGTGTCGACTAACGTAAACACTCAGTTTATCTATTACAAAAAAAAAAACGGCCTGCATGCAAGTTGGCAAAACTGATTTAAAGTATGAAAAAAGTTTAATTAACAAAATAAAAACCATTAAACGCAAAAAAAAAAAAAAAAAGCAATAGAAATTGCAGACACATGTTTCGGGGTACAAGGAACCCCTTTTTCAATTTTGATCGATGTCTTTTCATCTACAACACATTTTTAGCCCAGAAAAAGGACTCCATATAAGCCCCGAAACAATTGTCTACCACTTTTATCAGTACATTAGACTACACGTTGAATGCTGAAAATCTGAAGTGTTTGTTTTATCTGTGCCTAAAAGTTTTAGGAAACCCGTAAATAACACTATTATTTCGCAAAAAGTTTATTTTACTAAACACCTAAAAGCAATAAAAAAAGGAAAGAAATTTAAAAAAAAAAAAAAAATAGGGGAAGAGAAAGAAAGAAGAAAAAGAAGTGGGTTGCTCATACGCCATGAAATAAAAGACGCTAATCATCTCTACTAATAATAAACCAGTAAGTATGTGTGTGTGTCTGTGTACGGCGTAGGGCCCAGACCGTCCAGCGGATTTTCATGAAATTTGGCACGAAATTAGTTTGGAACATGGGGGTGTGCACCTCGGAGAGTTTTTCCTGAAATTCGAATTTGTTCTTCTTTTATTCCAATTTATAGCCGAAAGTTTCATAAAATAGTCATTTTCTATAGGAAGGAATTATCGCATCGTTTCGAGCTTGATACCGTTGAAAAGCGCGTGAAAAACTACCCCGGACAGAGTTTCGCTCTACGTGCGAAAATTCGAAGACTCTAAATTAACTAGAAAAGAAGTTATAAGCATTTTTCTCTGCAGTTCGAAATTATTTTTTCACGGTAATTAACTTTAATTTTAATTGTTGCCATGCCGACTGACTGTTAATCCTTTTTTCTTTTAACGAATTAAAATTTATTGCTTGCGGTTTTTAGCATTTTGAGAAGCAGCCGATTTTTAATTTATTTATTTCTTTTTTTGGATTTTGATTATTATTTTTTTAAAACGAATTAAAATTTATTTCCTGCGTCTCACAGGCGATTGATAGCTTTGTTTTGATTTCCTTATTTTGACATGTATTTTACGGGACTATTTTCCATACTGCACAGGGGTTTTTAAAAGAAATGTTATCCTTTATAGCGATTTTTGTTATTCCAGCTTATTATTAATATTTATACTTTCATTTATTTACTTTTTTTTTCTCCAGTGAATTAGCACATATGTTATTTTCCTATTTGAGCTTGGATGAAAGGTTTATTCCGCTTTCAAATCTTTGCTTGCAGCTGTTTGTTTCTGCAGGCTACAAAATTTCGTCTTTCTGTTTTAAGCCGGGTCCAGACGCTACGTTTTGCACAACCTTTTTTCTGCGCAATTCAACATATTGCAGATAAAACGTTGCGTGTAGATTGGAAAAGTGCGCAGTTTTGAGTCCGGTGCGAAGACTGTACAGTTGCAGCGATAAC
The DNA here is from genome assembly GCA_038502835.1 of Octonoba sinensis. Lineage (NCBI taxonomy): Eukaryota > Metazoa > Arthropoda > Arachnida > Araneae > Uloboridae > Octonoba > Octonoba sinensis. The sequence goes on from CM076599.1 coordinate 128,337,972, forward strand.
TGAGCTAGAAAGCATATGTCTTTGAACTGTGCAGACAAATCGGCACATGTAGACGGTAGCACCCCTTTCCGATTCATTTTGTTTCTCAGTTTCAATTCGTCAGGCAACAATGGCCGACTTTCGGCAATGTTCTCGGGAGTTTCTCACAAAATTTATTGCATTATGCGAAAGTTTCCCACGCGTTTGGCGTGTAAAATCCAAGGAGTGTAGTGACAAGGATAAAAAGGGGGAGGCTTATGAGAGTTTAGTGGAAAAAATCAAAGACATTGATGCAACCGCAAACAGAGAAACATTTGTAAATAATTAATTCTTTGAGAAGTGTTTACCGGAAATAATTGGCAAAAGTTAATAAATCGATTCGATCTGGGGTTGGAGACGAAATTTACAAGCCATCTCTCTGGTACTTTGATTTGTTACATTTCCTAAATGATCAGGAGACACCAAGGCAGTCTAGGAATACCATGGATGAAAATAAAGAGATTGCAGTTGTCGAACCACCAGAACAGGCAACAAAAAAATATTTATTTTATGTAATCATTTGAATACTTTGAACGCCGGGTTCTTCTGAGACGTTCCAGTCTTTTTTTTTAACATGACACCATATCATAATTGACCAGAGTAGTACCTCCTTCATGACGATATCGCACAAAACTGAGTGAAATATACAGATATCTCTGCACTATGTAGACGCATAAAAAACTGCAACGTTTTCATTTAGTCTTAAGACTGCGCAGACAAAAGGTTGTACAAAACGTAGCGTCTGGACCCGGCTTTGTCAATAAATAATAGATAAAAATTAATTGTACTAAAAATTTATTAATTAAAACTATTCTAATTTATTGTAATCTTCCTTTTTGTGTGGGTACTTGGACAAAACAAACAAAATGCGTTTTTTTAAAAATATTTTCTTTTTTGTTTTATTTCGTTTCTTTCTTTCCTTTTTCCTTTTTTATTGTGTGTGTTTTGTAAAAAAAAATGCTTAAATGTGTAGGATCTCCGGCTGATTGCCATGGGCAGCTAATCTTTAATTATATGGAATGCTATACATTTTAATAAAATAACATAATTTGCACCTAAAAAAGTTATCACTATATAGACAATGGCAAACCGACTGGTCTTTTCATTTTTTAACACGGGCATAGCCGTGCGGGTACCGCTAGTATGGAAATAAAAGAAATAAATAAACACAATTAATTGTCTGACATGGAGAAACTAAATTAATTAATTAATTGAATAGAATAAAAAAAAGTAATAATAAAATTACTCTCTTGAGCAATAAAACATTGCACCATCTGTGACTGATCTCAGTTATAGTGTTTGTTGAATATGAAACTAAAAAAAAAAAACGCGTCATACGCTTGATTTGCAGGTTCATGAATCCATTTTTGCTTTGTAAAACTACTGGCCCCAACTTCCACAGTAATTTAATTTTCCTGTTAATTTTGTTTAGTTGTAAAAGAGTTTAAAATATCAATATGTATTTTTAGTATAGCTACCTTCTGTAAAACTTACACTATGACAATTAATTATACATTCAAATATAGAAGAGTCAAGTGTAGATTGAGAGATAGCAGCAGCAAAAAAAAAAAAAAAAACTATTGCCATATAATAAGTTGCACAATTACATACATTTCTAGGTCTTAAATAGTTAAAATTTATCGCAACGAGTAAAGAAAATATTGTTTCCAACATTTGAATTTCCCCATTCAATCATAACAACAATATTTTAAAATAAAAATCCCAGACCAAATTATTTTCATCAAAAATTCATAAAATAAATCGCATTTTTAAAGCTAAATGCTCGTATTTTTTTCTAGACTAATATATGTCTCAACATGGTGTCTTAAAATTTATTTTTAAATTTCATGCCAGTAATTTTTAGTATCTTGCAAGATGCAACGAAAAACACGCTCATTCTGAAACTATACAACTTTCGATTCTCTTTATTTGCGCTGACGTCATTTTTTGTATTGTTTTTTGCGTTTTTGTTGTCGATTTGTGACGTAGTAGAACCTAACCAATGAAACGGCAGACGAGTAAAAGTGGATGCCCTATGTTTCCTGTTTCGGGTATATGGAGTCCTTTTTCAGTGCTAAAAATACATTGTAGATGAAAAGACATATATCAAAATTGAAGAAGGGGTTCCTTGTACCCCCGAAACACGTGTCTGCAATTTCTATTGCTTTTTTGGCGTTTAATGGTTTTTATTTTGTTAATTAAGTTTTTTTCATACTTGAAAGTTTTGTCAAATTGCATGCTGGCCTTTATTTATTTATTTATTTATTTTTTTGTAATAGATAATCTGAGTGTTTATGTTGGTCGATACTTATCTCTGTATAAGGGTGTAGTGAAAGGGGGTAAGGAGGGTTAAAACCCTTATGAAGAATTAATACGTCAATGGAGGCAATTCATACAGTGTCATAAATCACGTGACAAAGATGTAAGCGATGTAAACAAAGAAAGCTGTAGTATCGCTTTACTTCGAGTTCGCTTGTTTAACATTATGTTTTGGTTTGAATATTTTATCGAGTTTTAAAGGATGTCATACTGCATTGCATATGGGCCATCTATTTCAAATGAATGTTACGAATGTTAAGAATTTGAGCCTCATAAGCATTGAAATCTATGAAACAGAAAAATGTCAAAATAAATTACGATAAATAAACAATAGCAAAAACTTACCTTTCATTCGGTTGAAATCCCAACTTTTGCTGTGGAAGCTTCTTTCTTTTTCATTTCAGCTTTGACAGCAGCCGATATGTCAAAAAAAAAAAATGCCTTGTTTTCTGACGGTTCCAGGAAACAGATTTTAGAAACGAATTTTTCATTAAACAATAATGATCCATTCTTTACTTTAGTAATCACGCTATTATTTCCAGTTAGTGCCTTAAACTGCTCGGCATATTCCATTATGAAAAATTTGATAAAATCCGTTAAATACAACGGTTTATCAACAATAGAATTAGCCATGGAGCCTATAGAGCATAAATTATTACTAATTAAAAGTTCTTTTATGAAATTAAACTAATCTAATTAAAAACTAGAAGTAAAAAAAGTTCTAAGTTATTAAAAACTAGAACTAAATAAAGTTCTACGTTATTAAAAACTAGGCCTAAATAAAATTCTACATTGTATAAAGTTAACACTAAATAAAACACTATAACTATTGTAATACTTAATAAAATAATTTTTATAAAAAAACAGAACCGATTTCAAATTAAAAATTGCGCTAAAAAGTAAAAAATAAATTCATTCTTTAGACAACATCGATGTGACTTTTAAACATAGTTTTATAAGTCGGTGCAAAATCAGGATAGATAAAATCTTTTGTAATCATGAATCCAATTACAAATATATATATTTTCGCAGAATTAGCAACAGTTCCAATATCGAGTAGCAAATGGTATAATGGTAATTAAACTCATCATTTTGCACCGACTTCTAAAACTATGTTTAAAAGTCACATCGATGTTGTCTAAAGAATGAATTTATTTTTCACTTTTTAGCGCAATTTATAATTTGAAGTCGGTTCTGTTTTTTTATAAAAATTATTTTATTTTATTCTTTTTAGTGTAAATACATTTTTTATATAAATACTCTATTTAAAAAAAAATCCATATCAAAGGGAAAAACCTCTTTGAATTAATGGCACTAAAACTAATCATTTGTATGATAAATTCCCCTTTGAAGTCGATTTTAGCAAACAGACTGGATTAATTTTCGCCTTCAGTCAAACTCTTGCTGTAGTTTAAGCAGAGTTTGCTTTTTATATTATAGCTAATGCTTTTTAGCTTTTAATATTATAGCTAATGACAACAAACATGTTTTCAACAATGACTTTTATATTTATTAATAGATTTCCCAACAAAGAAAAATCAAACCAAGCCTTTAAAATTAAAATAAAAAATACTTATTTTTCACCCGTAACGTTTTTTCTAAAAAACAAATGTAGTCAAATTGATGTGCAATATTTGAGTTAGACGACCCTCTACGATTAAAGAAAAAATCATCAAAATCGGTTCATTTAGTCAAAAATTATGGATGAAAAAACAAAAAAAGTACTACATTTCTGCCAATTACATTTGTTCTATTTATCGAATATGGTCAAACGAAGGTACGGGACCTATGGGAAACCACCCTCTATAGATTGAAAAAAAAATCATGAAAATCGCTTCATCCGGTGCGAAGTTATGAGTGGACAAACAAAAAAAAAAAAAAAAAAACGACATACATACATTATGAATGTATAACCTCCTTCCTTTGTGAAGTCGGTTAATAACTTTCTTTTATAATGATTAAATTAAAGGGAAATTACTTGGTTTATAATCAGAAAAAGCTATGAAACTAGTCTAATTTTAAGATAGCTAATTTTGCTTCGTGAACCCTACGTAGAACTCAATTAAAAATTTGGTAAACAAATCGGCGATCCGCATTATCACGTGACGCGATGAATTGCCTCCATTACTTGGTTTATAATCAGAAAAAGCTATGAAACTAGTCTAATTTTAGGATAGCTAATTTTGCTTCGGGAACTCCACGTAGAACTCAATTAAAAACTTGGTAAGCAAGTCAGCGAACACGTGACAAATCATCTTTGTCACGTGACGCGATGAATTGCCTCCATTGGTTTTAGAATTAAAAATATACATTCAATCTGTGAAATCTGAATATTGCTTTTCATAGAATGTTTTATCACATGCAAGAGCACATGGGTAATTTTCAGAAAAAAAAAAAAAAGAAACTGATATTTTCAAATTTTTTGGAAAAGTATATACCAATGAAAATATGAAAAATATATAATTCGGTGAACACTCTCCCCCTCCCCACACACACATAATACATAAGTGCTATATATATATTCGCTCAAAAAATCTTACAAGTGATTAAATGAAAACAGTCAATGTGTAATTTGATGTGATGACCAGAGTATTATATCACTATTATAGAAGTCCATTTTATATATATATATATATATATATATATAAGTTAGATAATACATTATTTGTCAAAGAAATATCAAATATTATAAATTAAAATAATTTCGAAAAACTTTTTTCTTTTTTTTAATTTTCGTTTTTTAAAAATGTTTACAAAATTCGGAGAATTTCAGATCGGAATCAACCATACAAGATCACCAGAAGCAATCTCTACTAACATTTCCATAATTTTCCTTTTAAATACCTAGATTTTGTGTCAGAACAAAATTGGCGCTCACTTAAAACGTGTAATACCGCCCATTGCACGTCATGAAACATGACGTCATGTTCCTTAGCCAATAAAATGTCGGATGAGTAAAAGTGGATGCTCTATGTTTAGCCGCCTGCTCTCTGCATTACCATAGGCAAGTGTCTTTCTACGCAGTTCGCAAGTTTTCGAATGATTGTTGTGCTATCGCGGATTCGCGATTTGATAACCGATTCTGATTACTTTCACGCAACGAAATTATCCACCTCTTTTTAAAAATTTTACTTTCAACAGTTTAATTGTATTTGATCAAATATTGTGCAATCGGTATTGATTTTTTTCACAATTTGAAAGAATAGAAGCCAAAATGGGTAAATACGGTTGTTCTATGCAATATCTTTGTGTGTGTATGTGTTTCCCTCCCCTTAAATCGGTGTTTTTTCAGCATAAACATGGAAGAATTTTCTATGTTCATTTTCTCTAAAAAGAAAAAAAAAAATTGTCAAACGAAACAGTAGATTTATAAAGCATAGAATCAAGTTGCTTTTATTTACTATGTTTTTATTAAACTTCCTCGAAATGTTACTTTAAACCTTCCTTCTGGTATTATTATTACTTTTCAATATCTTTTCCTGTAAATTTTAATGGCCTATTTTTTAATGAAAATTTGGCTTTAAGTAAAGAAATGTTACTTTTTAACATAGTTTTAAGATCGAATATTGTGTCTAATAATGGAACTGTATAAGTGCATTTCTTTTGCTATTTACACCCCAGCAATTTATCCAGTCCAATTATTAATGTAATCATCCCATTTGGATATGGTATCAAAATGGACAATAAATAACTGATTACCAGGGACTCCCCGGAGCCATGTTTTCCTTGGAGCTGCAGCCCGAACATTTCCCCGGCTCCAGGGCTCTTTTAGTTTTTTAATATTAGTCTTTTCTTTTTTCAAACTTAAATTTCATGGTTTAAAGTAAAAGTGAAAATTTTAAAGCTTTTAATGTTTGATGATTCAACAAATGCAGATAATGTGTTTGGCTCATTAATTTTATTTAGTTCTGTTTTTTGTTTTTAATTGAGTAGTGCAGGATTATTTTTATTTTATCTGATTTTGAATGAAAGATTCATAATTAGATATTAGAATGAAAATTTTTAACTTTTTAATGTCCTGATGTAACCTGCAGAAATTCAAAAGGCCTGCCGCATTGTAACGTTATTGCCGTTAGCCAAGTTGATCTAGAAAGACTATGACATACATTTTTGTTGATTTGAGATCAAATATGAAAGAAGTTCTATTAAATTCAATTGTTTTCTAACGAATAAACAAATAATTAGATTAAATGAAATTTGTATTTTCTGTGTTTTATATTTTTCAAATGATCTTCATAGTAAAAACTACATTCAAGTTTGAATTAAATTCGTATTTTCTGACGATTATGTTTTTTTTTTTTTTTTTTTAATGTTTCATTTCCTAATTAAAATCTGAAATTTAAATGAGCATTAATGTGTCCTAAAATTGCGGAGCCGAAACGGGATCTATAGCCTTTTATCTGGGAGCGGAGCTCGAGCCGGAGCATTGAAATTTTTTGCCGGCTCCGGGTCCATGCTGTTAAATATGTTTTTGATATTTTAAATATATAGTTTAATTTCCATTTTATTTTATCTCTATTTATTTTTTTAAATTTTTGCCCATTTGAACCTTAGGCGGATTGTTCGGTAATAATGTTTAAATAATACCCTATTTTTGGAAATAAGAATTTTAATCCTTCAACTTATTGTGAATTTTTTTAAAAAAAAGCTGGACTTCATTTTGCAAATCAATATTAACACAGGGTGGCGGCAGAACTGGGAAATCAGGGAAATGTCAGAGAATTCTAATGTTCTGGAAAAATAAGGGAAATTTCAAAACTTTTTGAAAGTCGAGGAATTTTTTCTTAGTTTTTGATTTATCCCGAAGTTCCAATGATCTTATCTGTAAGCATTACTTTTAATCAACGTTTCCTTATGAAATTCCAATCCTAAAATTATTTTACTGAAAAAGTTTAGTTTATTTGCCATTTTTCATGCATTTTTCACGTATTGAAAAATGCAATATTTTTGCATCTGCGATAGAAACTTTACTTTTGAAATTTTCGATGTCTCTTATTATGCTGTGTTAAAGGGTAAAACAAATAAAATTTCTTTTTATTTTCCTTAAAACTTAAGCTTGAAATGTATTATCGAAATTTCGTGAATCGTGATCATTCGGGGGAATATTCAAACGTCGAAGATAATCTCAAGTTTTATTTTTCGTTTCAATTTCTTAATGCTTGCTTAATTCTTCAGATCGTTTAAAATACTTGAAATTAAGAATGAAACTGTTAAATAATATTTTTAAATTTGGAAAAAGTCAGTAAACAAAAATCATTAAACTATGCACATGTTTTGGCTTCATCATGGCCATAAAAAATTTTGTTACACACATTCATTCATCATATCAGCAATTAATCGCAAATAAATAAACAAATCATAAAATTAAAAAAATAATAATAAATCATTCATTTCATTTTTTATTCAGTAAGCATGTTAAATCTTGGAATAAATTCTCAGAAAATAAAAAATAAATAAAACAACCGGTATTCGTCTCTTGCTTTGCTGAAAATTGCATGCCGTATTTGAGATTTCAATCCTTTTGCATCCTATAAACGTTTCAATTATTTTGCAAGTTTGAAGTTAATTTAACTTAAGCTACCTGAAATTGGCTTATTTTATTTTCCATTTTAATATTTTTATAGCTTGATTTTTTACTTATTTGTCAATAGTTGCTAATTTTTAGAGAAATTATCTTTTAAATAAATGTACAATTCATTAATTTTCTTTCTTTTTTTTAAAATGAAGCAATTTGTATGAAGTTGAAGCATTATTTTTGTACTTTAACTGATTTCAATGTTTGTTAAAGTTCATGCAGGAGTAAATCTGTTACTTCTGAAAACGTAGCAAATAAGCAGGAGAGTAATTGGAAGATTTTTTTTTTTTTAATTTAAAATATTTTCCAATTTAAGGTCTCTTTTCAGCTCGAAACTTTAGAGGGAGTAAATTAGCAATTAAAAAATGCTCTAAAACCTGAGGATATGAGATGAGAGGAAAATTACTTCAACAATCGATGAGCATAAATTCGAACCTACATCTGAGGGGAAAAAAAAGAAGAGCAAAGGCTGGTGTTACTATGCATACAGTATTAACAATTAACACTTAAAAGTTTTATCAAAATTGGTTTTTTGTTTTCCTTTTCTCTTTGGTTTTGCTGTGAAGGACTGTGCTATCAAGAACACACTATATTATAAAGTAAATAACATTATTTTTTGACTGATATTCAGGGTGCTGCAGAAGTAATTTATATAAACTAACTCTATTTGAGCATATCCGAAGTATGTTGTGAATATGTATTACGTGTAGTTTAGGTACCTTGTTAACCAGACAAAATACCTTGTGGCCTTTCAAACTTCACACATGTGATCTTTCCATATTTTGACTCATTTTCGTATTTTCTGTAATTTTGGAGATCAAGAATTTCGTTTCTGCAAAAATCCTTAATTTTGGAAAACTATCCCTTTTTTTTTCTAAAAGAAAAACAACTTTTACAAATTACGAGTAAATAAATAGGCATTTTGTACGTTTTTATGCGCTTTTTATAAAGGGTCGGTCCCGATTTTTTATGCATTTCGAAATCCGATTGCATCGGCTTCGGTAAAACTTCCTACTTCTCATTTACTGTAAGATTCAGCCTATTGGACATCAATTACTTTGAGCTTACCATTATTTTTATCTTTATTAAGTTCCAGCTTGTGTAGTAAAGAACTTGCATGGACCTAATTTTGTCACGCCCACTTGAAAATTTGCCTGAAAATATAAGGAAGTTTTCGAAAGTTATTTTAAGTTTTACTGATTATATCAGTTAATTATAATCATTAAATTTTTCAAACCTTATTAATTATCTAGTTAAAAGAATATTTGTGCCCCCCCCCCCCCCCTTTGTATATAATTTAAAATGAGTTTTTTAAATTATTGGCTGTGTTAAGCGTTAGGGGTTTATTCCTTTCAACTACTCATTATAATATTGTTGCAAAATAAATTAACAATTCTTTCTGCTTTCATTCATAATTAAAAAGCATGAAAAAATGTGGGGCATGGCTGTGTCATGGACACGGCCGTGTGTTGTACGTGAATACGTTTATGTAAGGGGTTATTTTAAATAAAATATTTTTATTTATGTATTTAGAATAAAAGCAAGGAAACAAATAATTAGTGTGTTACAATGTAATTTCATTAATTTATAACTTTCTAGTTTTGGCTTTTCGACGCGTATAAGCCGACATTATCTGTATATTTTTGATATTTGTTTTTATTCTAACACCTTATTATATTCACTGTCACTACTTGAAACAAATGTTTTATATACAGTCTATAGATTTTGACGACAGCTGATGATTAAAACTTAAACGAACATCGTAGCTTTTACGAGTCAAAAGCTATACTAATTGCAAATTTCGATACGCAGCAAAATGGCGGCACTTCCCTCTTTACCCCCGCGATGCGTCACTGCTCTCGCTTATCGTAATGAATTCTTTGATCCTTTAGCTATCCAGTTTAATTTTGGATGTAGATGATAGATTCGAGACTACAACGCCAAACTATCCCCCGATTTTGTTATCATTAGATTTTTTGGATTGCTCCCGTATGGTAGCAAATTTAAAGACGTATTCACGTCATAAATTAGCAATCTTCTGTTGGGAGCTTTTTCCAATATTATAAAACAGTTAAGTTTGAGAAAAAATAAGTGCAAGGTTTTTGATAGTGCCTCTTCTTGATCTTAGAAGTTCATAAATCCAGTTCAATTTTATACATATATCTAAATAAAAATACTGTGTTTAAATCACAAGTATGTTTATATTGTGTATTAATAATCTTGTTCTTCTCATATAATGCTTTGATACTTTGCAATCCTTCTTTTTTGTTTTTCACTTCACACATTATTCATAATATTTTTAATAGTTGGTAGATGTGAAATAATTACTTCAGCAGGGTTCGTACGGTCCTTAAAGGTCCTTAGAAAGTCCTTAATGTTTATTTTCATTTTTAAGGCCTTAAAAAGTCCTTAAATAGTCCTTATTTTTTATTCCTGGTGCTTATTTTTTTTTGTTGTTAAAATAAGAAGGTACCCATGCGCTCTGTTTGTTTTGCTATCTTTTGTATTCTTCACAAGCATCAAACTTCTTTCATTTCAACTACTTATCGAACCTCAAATTTGGTTTGCTCGGGTCCGGTACTATCACGGCTTTCGGACAGACCCAAAACGGCGGATTGACAGGACCAAAAACGGCGGATTTACGTAAACATCATTGCAATTTGCATTTTTACTGCAAATTGCAGTGCTTTCTCAACTGGTAGATAAATAATTAACACTTGTTTTTTAATTTTTTTTTTTTGAAAAGGTGTAAGTAAATTGATGTGTGATATATTTTTACAAAAAAAAAAATGTTCATGGATTTTGATAAAATGCTTCAAACACCCAATTCAGTTAAAATGAACTGGAACCCACTTACATGGCAGCTCCCAATTTGCTATTTCCTGCAATTGTTTGAAAAAAAAATCGAGCTACATCTAAAAAAAAAAATTAAAATATTAGTAGAAAAGTCGAATCAAAACTCCAAACATTTGTACAAAATACAATGGTGCCCAGTAACTGGGCACCATTTAAGACCACAGAAAAACAAATCACACAAGGTCCTTCATTTTGCTTTTAAAAGAGGGAAAAAAAGGAATAAAATTTGAAAAACGGACTTTTAAGGACTCGAGGGGAAAAAATTTAATAAATAAACAAAAATCGGGATTTGCCGAATTTCGGGATTGCAAATTTGAGATTCAATATTATTTATTAAGTTTAGTTACAAAGTAAATAATAATTTTTTTTTAAATGAAAATTGTTATTAAATACATTCTAAACAATTATCAATAAAGCAAGTAGGAGCAGCTGTTAACAAGTAATCAGTAAATAAATAATGATTTTGAAACTTTTTTTTTATTTAAGGGGGAAAATACTTCAAAGAAGCATATCGTTGACATCTAGCTCAATAAGAGATGCATTTAACTAATATGTAGGCAAAAAAACAAAATGTCAACTTTTTTTTTTTTGCGTTTGACCAATTGCATGTATGATTATCGCTTATTTATATTGTTAAAGGTAAAAGAATGATTTAATTTTATTATCATTTTTCTTATTTCTTACACTATAATAAGCGCCGAGTTACCAACTTTCCCGATCGCTTTTCAGCTGATCTTTCGCTGAACAATTTGTTCTCCCATTGTTTTTTTTTTAGATCAAATAAATTCCCGTATAGAAAATTTGTTTTAAAGCAATGTTTTAATATTTAGTAAATTTTTATCGACCAATTTGGCTTCGCGATCGTTCGCTGTGGGGTTTTGTTGTGTGGGAGATGATGGATATTTACTGCGCCAATCAAAATTTGTATCTCGTGAAATTTCTTAATTTGCAGCAGGGTTCGTTGATTTAAATCAGCTTGATTTAAATCAAGTGATTTTTTTAAAAAAAATCATTGATTTAAATCAAGTGATTTTTTTCCAAAAAAATCATTGATTTTACTATATTAGGAAGTGTTGTAAAAATGAAATATGTTGCAATTTCAACTACTGTTTCAAACAAAACTTCCTAGGTCCATTTGGCTGGGTGCATAACATATTTCATAAGGTTGGAATTAATAACTATTCTTTTAATTTGACAATATATTTTTTAAATTTTACAATATTCTTCAAGCAGCTTAACAGCAAAGCATCATTCATTCAATCATTCAAATTACAATTCATAATACATAATCATGAACCATTCTGTGTTTTTTAATCTTAAAAATAGTATTTTAGATCCATTTAATCAATGCCACACAATAATTCAGAATGATAGTGTTTAAAAACAACAATTGTTAGAATTTAGAATTTATCCTTAAAGTTTCATCCACGTCCCCTAATAGCTTAAGGTTTTTTCCTTTTAAAATATTGTTTTATCACAGAAGTTTTCAATAAAGATATTTGATTAAAACAAAAAGTTGCAGTTTTCAGTAATGGTGTGATCATATGATTTTTCGAAATGGGTAAAAATATTTCATGCTTTTTTATTTATAAAATTGAAAAATGATTAAAGTACATTCAATGTAAAACTTAATTGGGTACTTTTTTTGCAGTTTTCAACAGCAAAATAATTCAGATTAAATATGTTCATATTCTCTGTACTTATGCACGTACTATTATTCCTGGTCGGGTTACGTTTCATTTGAGTCATGCATTTGTATTAAAATTTGTTTATCATTATTATTATTAAAAAATATTTATTGCTCTGAAAATAGCTTAAAGTGTGTTTTTGCATATTGATTAAGATGTCATATTGTTTCTATGAACGTAACATAATAAATATCCAAATAATTTAGGGTCTTTTTAAAAAAATCAAAAAAATCCGATTTAAATCAAAAAAATCCGATTTTTTTTTTATTTAAAAAAAAAAATCACGAACCCTGATTTGCAGTAAATTGAAGGAATCGGCCTCTTCTTAAACAAAAACACCGTAGTTGCCAAATGCTCCGTTTTCCCCTAGTTTTTCTGTTTTTATTTGAACTTCGAAAATTTGGTTTTTTGCCAAAAGATCCGATTTTTCAAGTTGATGTACAATTATTTTTAGCTAAGTAGATTGTTTACAAAACAAGAAAATTTTTCATAAAACTTTTTTAAAAGACGTATTAATTTGCATGAATTTTCATAACATATAACGCGAAAATATAAAAACCTATTTTTCGGATACTTGCTAACATCTAGCATGTGCTTTGCCGAAAATTGCACGCTGCTGTTGAGACTTCTATCTTTTTGCATTCTGTAAATATATCAATTATTTAAAAAGTTGACAGTTGTTTTAGCAATTGCAGGCTGTAGTCATCTGCTTGTTTTTTTTTTTTTTTTTCATTTAAAAAAAATGTTCAACTTTTTGAAACTTTATTTTAGTTAAATTTTGGTAGCTACTATTGGAGGTTAATGTGCAAAGTTTTAAGCGAATAAGCTCCATTTTTTATTTGTATGTTATTTCCAAAATGAAATATTTTTCTCAAGTTGAAAAAGTTTTTTCTGAATTTTTGCAAGCTCTTCTAAATAATTAAAAAAAATTATTTTTGGCAGAGATAAAAAATTTAAGTATGCCTAAATTGAGATGCTGGCAACATAAGTTAAGCAAAATGGAAAAAAAAACCAAATTAAACACAAATTCTCAAGACAAATTTCAGCGTTTTCTTTAACATTTTTTATTATTTACAATGTTTTTCATTTAACTTGTATTTTATAGCACTAACCATTTTTGATAATTTTTCATATATTTTGCTTATATATGATTAATACTTGTGCTGTGTGCTTCTTATTACTAGCTCCAATAATTATTTAACTGCCTGACTGTATTGGACGTTAGAAAAGCAACAAGTCAAAGAGAGCTTCATAAAAGTGTTTGCGTTGTGTTCCTAATAAAAATACGATGTTAAATTTCCTCTTTCAATAACGTTTCCTTTTGAAATAAACATAACAGTTTGTATATTTCGAAAAATTTCTGAGGTCCTTAAAATTTTTTGTAGGTCCTTAAAAAGTCCTTAGAAAGTCCTTATTTTTGGTTTTGCCAAAAGCGTACGAACCCTGTTCAGTTTAAATAGTTACTGTTTGGAAAACTGTTTATTTAAAAAATGGAATTATTTTTTATAGATTGCACTGAATTCAGACTCTGTACTTATGAATATAAGTTTTAAAGAATATAGGACTTTTGCACTTTTTTATTAGACATTAAGCCCTAATTACTCCTTTATATTAAAATGTAAAGTAATGACTTACCTTCGTTTTGTATTTGATAATTCTATTGGGTAGTAATTTATGTTTGTAATGTAAGGTTTTTTTAATTAAGGTTACAACGTTCTGTTGTGGTATTTCATGATGTTGTGATATTTCAGTATTTTTTGTCCTCAGTGAGTCACATGTCTGAAACTTGTAGTTACAAAATTTTACAACCCAGCCCACTCCCTCCAAAAAAAAAAGTAAGCTGTCATTGTTTTCTTAATTGATAAAATTCTTAATTTGAGTATTTGGTGCTTTCGTGCATCCTGTAGAAGAGTTTGAAAACTGGTATTTTATGTCACGAAAACCTCTTGAATTTTTACTTTCTGAAGTTGACAACTCTGATCATAACCTCCATAAGTAAAATGCTTTCAAATAAATGCATGTTTCCCACAAAAGAAAAATCTTTTCACATCATTTGGCATACTTTTCTTTATGCTGTAATGAGAAACAACGTTTTACTACTTGTTAATATATTTCTCAACGAGGAGGCTCGCTCTCTACTACTCGCCAACCCCCGGAACTGCAAGCCGTTCCATTCGGATCGCTTCGAGACCTGAGTTCGTTGCGCTTGCTGACCAGATGAAAGTACTTCATTCTTTTAGTGCTATCATTGTTGAAGATGTTCTTTCATCAATGTCTGCTAGACCGCAATCAACGCTTTTCATTATTTGCGAAAGAATGTATAATTTAATAGGAATATTATGGACACAATACATAGCTCCCTTATGAGTATTTACGACACATGGTTGACTACACAACAGTGAAATTATATATAAAGTTACGGAAATAATATCGGAAATTTAAAGTAAGCCCACTCGGAAATTTAATGTAAAGGGAATCGTATCCTTTGGACAAAATTCTAAAATCTAAGAGCAATACACGTATAAAAGGAACATAAGACTATTTTATTTATTGTTATGACTCTTGGCGATGACAGAATGAATTTAAGTACTCAGCCCTTTATTGCAAATTTTTAGATTTGGTAGACATTTTCATATTTGGCGACAAAATATCGTTTTAAAGCTTAAAGAAATGTTGTGTGTGTTTTTTCCTTGCGAATTTTTTTTTTTTTTTTGAAATATTCCCAAAAGTGTCGCTACTCTAGATATTTAACTGTAAAAGTAGTTTAAAGAAATGAAACAAAAGAAAAACATAACTATCGCGTCAGTTGTCAAGCTACGCCATTGATTACTGAACGCGTCTATTAACTATTTAAACGCGAGCACCGCTATTGCGGTCTCGCTTCTGATAGGCTGCTGTTATTAGCCGTTACGATTTCATTGGTTCTGGCGACACCACCCTTAGATTTTTAAATATATAGATACATTTTCGTTAAAAGTTTTGAATTATAGTAATTTGTTTTGTAAAAGTTTTTTTAGTGCAGTTCTATGATGCAAATATTTTTTTTTACTTAAAACAGTAGTAGCAGTAATTTTAAACTATTTGATATACTCAAAAAAAAGTTTCCTTCTTACAAATTATTCTCTTCAAGCAGCATTGCTATTAAAATTGTGAATCAATCTGTTATAAAATTGCCATTGACCTGATACAAAACTGAGACTTCTGATAGAAACGAGTAAGTTGACATGATACAAAACCGATAATTCTGATACAAAACGGGTATTTTTGCTGATACAAAGTTTACTGTGAATTTTTGATTTTCCTTCCTGTAGTTTACAAACGTAATTCCCTCGTGTGAAGAATAATCAGAGCTTTCGATTGATATATCATGTTAATATGTACAAGAGGTTTCTCTCTCTCAAAATTAAGTAATTTATGTGAAACTTTCACTTAAAATTGGAATAAAAAAAGGAACAAATTCAAATTCTGAGAAATGCAGCAGCCCAGGTGTTATTGTCATTAGTTCTTGATCAGAGGCGTAGCTCGAGTTTTCAGCGCCCGGGGACAACTGAAGATTTTGCGCCCCCTGTGCCCCTGGAGGCCTAGGGGCGCCCCTAAAGGGAATTTAAAAAACTTTTATGCTTCCTAAATGATTAATTAGCTCTAAAAAAGCAGCCCTTTTAACTTTCCTTTTTATTAACGACCATTCACTTCTAAGGAAAAAATGGGACACTGACTTCGCAAAATTATTTGTCTGATTTCCCACGCACTCCTGTTCTACATTGGTCATTCCCGCTATGGTTTGCGGTGCTCCCACTTTTTTGTCAAACATATTCACACTTCTTCAGTTCAAATAATTTTCTTTTCGCATTTAAAAATAAAATAAATTAAAAATTATTTGGCGCCCCTTGACGCTGCGCCCGGGGACAGCTGTCCCTCCTTGCCCCCACCTAGCTACGCCTCTGTTCTTGATACGTGTGCAAAATTTCAAAGAGTTTGGAGCTCTGGAAGTGAGTGAAAATTGAATTGCTAGATTTGATTTCATACAAATGAACTAATTAATGAAAGCTTAATATAACGTAACAAATGTAAATATGATAGCGTAACATCTAACTTGAGCTTAAAGCAATAGTATGAAAAAAATTTTAAAACTCAAATAGTTAAAAGCAATGGTAAAAACTTCAAAATGTTAGTAATCAACCACTGGATGGAGTATTTACACCCAGATTTCATCTTTAAAAATGACATCGTTATGAGTACAGTGAAACCTGTGTAATTTGACCACTTGAAGCCAATAATTGTTAAGAAATTGCTTCAGCGTTTTATGCTGACATGCATCATTCAATATATTTCTGAAGACTATTTTCAATTGATGAACATTTATTATCGCACAGTCGTGACCAAGCTTATAGCGGGTGCTTAGCACAAAAAGGCGAATGGCATAAAAAGCGAATTGTTCCTAAAACTTGAAACTGCTCCAAAAGAGAACAAAATTGGAGGGGGTAGGGAGTCGAACGGCACCAAATAATCATCAGATTTTGTTTCTGGACAGCGCAAGTGATGTCGCAGTCAGCCTGTGACATCACTTTGAATCTCAGGGCCGTCGAAAGGAGGTGTCAGGCATAGCTGATTCATGAGGCCTGTTGATTCAGAAGTACAGCCTTTGGAGGGGGCCCTGCTCGCGGCATCGAGTAGTGCAGAGGGTAAAATGTTTCTGTGACTAAGAAGAAAGCATAAGGGGGTGGGGGAGAGACTATCGCATGGGCACGCAGGGTCCGTGCCCTGGGCAGAAACTTCTTATGGGGCAGAAAATTTTTGAATAATTTCATTTAAATTTCCTTTTAAAAATTTTTAATACAAAGTAATCGGTTTAGTAAAAATGACCACTGGTAGTTTTTCATACTAACAAAATATTTATTACCTTAGGACTTACACACACAGACACACCTGCATATATATATACAGGGACGTAACTAGAGGGGGGCAGACGGAGCGTATGATCCGGGAGCGAAATTAACTAAATGTGTGTGTTTACCTAAATACTTTTTCTTTTTTTTTTGTGTATATAAGGGGGGAGGGGGCACTAAATCCTGGTTTTGCCCCAGTTAGAAAATGACCTAGTTACGTCCCTGTATGTATATATAGTAGAAGTCCGATAGTTCGGGACCGGCTCGGTGCCGGACTACCGAAAATTCCGGTCTATCGGGCGGTTAATTATAAGAACAATTAGGTTAATAATTAAACTACAAATACAGTATGCAAATACATACAACAAAGTTTATTTTACATTTCATATAATGTATGTACACGTACTGTAAAACATATTTCACTTAGATTTCAAAAAGTCACGAATTTCTTTGTTTTCTTGACTTTTGGCGTTTAGTATAAAATTTATTTCTAATGATATGGAAATCAATAATTTCCGAAGCACTGTAGCTAGTACTAGCCTCAGCAAAAGAGATAAACTTATTTAGTGATTCTGCAGCTTCTGCCCAGCTGATTTTTTCCGTTTCGGCATCTGAGTCACTTTCTTCAAGATTTTGAGTAGGCTGAGTGTTTACTACAATGGTGATTATGTCCTCATCGGTTAGTTCTTGTTCAACAGGCTCATTCTCGTCGATTAATAGCCACTCCTCTACCTCATCTTCAGGCAGGTATTTTTTCAAGGGATTGTCAGCACTTCTAACGAGATCCAAAACTTTGGTCAGAGCGTATTGATGGATTTCTTCCTCATCAGTCTGTAGAGTCAGGTCAGATGCAGGGTTTGCAGCTGGCCAAAGTTTTCTCCAGCATTTTTTGGAGTGTTGTATTTTTTACCTGGTTCTAAGACAGTGTAATAGCATAGACGGCACCTTTTACTGTAAACTTTGTTTGAAAATCAGTCACGTCACAGTCGGCATTTAACAGGCCTTGAATAAAAGACCTTCTATAAAAGCATTTAAAATTTTGAATAACCCCTTGGTCCATGGGTTGAATCAAAGATGTTACGTTAGGTGGGAAGCAGAGTAGCAACAATATTTCCAGAAACTAACTCATCTACAGGCGGGTGGGCTTTGCAATTGTCCAAAAGAAGGATGGCTTTAGTATCTTCTGGTAGACTAAGGCTTTTGAAGGATTCCTTGACCTGAGCCACAAAGTGGTGAAAAAACCAGTCTTTAAAGAGGGCGGCAGTCACCCACGCATTTGATTGAGCATCGTGTTGGACAGGCAATTGTGCAACATTCTTAAAAGCCCTGTGTTTTGCAGATTTACCTATCACAAAAGGGGTCACTCGGTGGTTTCCAGACGCATTAGCACATAGCAAAAGGGTTAATCTGTCTTTGTTTTTTTTTTAACCCTTGGCTGCTTTTTCTCTTCCCCCAGCTAGTGTAGATGTTGGTAAACATCGCCACAATAGCCCTGTTTCATCAGCATTGTAAATCTGTTCAGGTGTTAAATCATTATCAGCCACGATTTTCTCAAACTCGTCTTTGTATTTTTCTGCAGAGTTCTGGTTTGCTGAAAGTGTTTCTCCAGTTACATCAAGTCTTCGAATTCCATGCCGAAACTTAAAGTTTCTTAGCCAACCATCAGAATAATTACATTCACTTTCAGCAACTCCTAAATCTTGGCCTTTTCAACAATCATTTGCCCTGTTACCGGCTTTCCTTCAGAACGTACAGCACTAAACCATTTGAACAATACACTATCTAGCTGTTCCAGTTTTGGTTTTTTTAATGTTTGTCTAGAAGCCCATTTTTCAGTTGTTACCGATTGAGAAGCGAACTTCATTAGTTCATCTTTTTGTTTTTTAATGTCATAAATAGTTGATGAGCCAATATTAAACTCATTCATTAAAACATTTCTATTCTCGCCTTTTCTAGACGTTTGATGATTTCTAGTTTCTGGTTGAGAGTCAGTGTTATTTGTTTTCGTTTCTCTCCTTTTGAACTCGAAGGCTTAGGTTTTGAAAACATGGTCACTGTACAGTTAAAACGAAAATTACTTGTTTTATTAACAGTTTCAAAAGTTAAGTTTACTGCGATGTGAAAGGACACAAAACAACAACGCATAAAACAATGGCGAAGACGCTTCGTGATTGATTCCGAACAATACCGAGCGCTTCCGGATGATCCCGAATTACCCGGAAAACTTCCGAATAGCTCTCGAGCATTTTTATTTGCTTTAAAGACACTTTTGGAGAAAACCAAAATTTTTACAATTTTCCGGAGCGATGCCGGACTAATGAACTTCTGCTGTATGTATATATATATATATATATATATATAAAGTAAGTGAACAGTATGCAAATACATACAACAAAGTTTATTTTACATTTCATATAATGTATGTACACGTACTGTAAAACATATTTCACTTAGATTTAAAAAAGTCACGAATTTCTTTGTTTTCTTGACTTTTGGCGTTTAGTATAAAATTTATTTCTAATGATATGGAAATCAATAATTTCCGAAGCACTGTAGCTAGTACTAGCCTCAGCAAAAGAGATAAACTTATTTAGTGATTCTGCAGCTTCTGCCCAGCTGATTTTTTCCGTTTCGGCATCTGAGTCACTTTCTTCAAGATTTTGAGTAGGCTGAGTGTTTACTACAATGTTGATAATGTCCTCATCGGTTAGTTCTTGTTCAACAGGCTCATTCTCGTCGATTAGAAGCCACTCCTCTACCTCATCTTCAGGCAGGGATTTTTTCAAGGGATTGTCAGCACTTCTAACGAGATCCAAAACTTTGGTCAGAGCGTATTGATGGTTTTCTTCCTCATCAGTCTGTAGAGTTAGGTCAGATGCAGGGTTTGCAGCTGGCCAAAGTTTTCTCCAGCATTTTTTGGAGTGTTGTATTTCTACTTTTACAAGGAAGCAGGAAAAATTGAATGTGCGCTGTGCATGAAAACTTGCAAGTCGGGCCCTGGGTGGGCCCGCCTTGCTCTCGACGGCCCTGATGAATCTTGCGCGGGCGAAAATCTCCCACCCAAAACGTTTTTAAAGAGGGTGTCTGGTAAATTTTTGTACGCACGCTGCCCCTGAAGTTTGGACACCGAAATTGTAATGTGAATCATATAGAATTTTCCTTTTCGATGTGAGTTATGGAATTGGTTTTAAAAATGCTTTTTAAGAAGTTGTATATTCTTTTTATCCTTTGTGGAAAATAAATTCTGATACAACATTACAATTCTCCTGCTGCAAAGTTGATAAAGAAGGGGCGTTGGGGGGGGGGGGGGTCTCCGCCTTCTTTGTAACACCGCAAGTAAAAATTATTACAAAGCAAGTAATACAATGTGCTGCTAGCACATTGCGCTAACTGAATTTTAATATTTCTACTTCTACATTTGTGTGCAATGTGCATTGATTTCATATTGTTCTCTTATGTACTGTAAAACTTTTATCAGAAGAATAAAATATTTGATATCAGTGAGCAGGCGAACGTGATCTAAGATTAAAAAAATGAAGGCTGAAGTGTTGTTATCAAATCTTAACATAAAGAACTCTGAAAGATAAAGTTAGGTGATTGAAAGTTATCTTTTTTTTTTACTGCAAAGATAATGTAACGCTTCAGTACACTATTTATATACATTTACAAATCATCCACAAGTAAGAAAAAAAATATTAACAAGAAGTTCCGTCTAGAACTATACGAGCCTACTTTCTCGTATACACCGAATTCAAATTTATAATCTAGCTATATCTCTCTCTCTGTCTTTCTCGTTTAGCTTTATTTCTTAATTGCTTCAAATATACCTTTTTCAACGGTTAATACATATTTTATTCAATCATTATTTATTAAGTCATTCATGTATTTATTCACTCATTTATTCATTCATTCTTTTGCTTATTCATTTAATCATTCATTAATTAAAAAATATTCTTGAAAATCCCGATCAAAAAGTTTCATAGGAAAATAGGCTCGTTAGTTCTGGATTAACTTTCTATTTGTACATGTTCTACGTCATAAGAGCTTTCAGATAAAGTTTGTTCCAAGCAAATCGGTCCGTTAGATCAGGAATTATATAGGATTGAAATTTATCCGTAGGCGGTATGTTAATTTTTTTTTTTTGAACTGTTCATAAATGAACAAAAATTGTTCAAATCATTATTTCACGCCAAGAACTTCTTCCAGTGAGCTTGTTCATGGGAACTTATATCTTGTACCCAGAGTTTACATAATTTGCTTCATTTTCACCCATAGGCGCTAATGTTAAAATTTTTTGAACTGTTCAAAATTGAACAAAAAATTGTTCAAATAAAAAAGTAAAATATGGAAATGAGATGTCCTCGCCGAGCTCTTTCGAATGCAGAAAGAATTTTTCCAATCGGACAATTCGTTCAAAAGTCTTAGACCATATAGTATCTAGACGAGCCCTTCTATTCACTCGCCATTGTTAGTTCCTAAGCAGGAATAGTGGGGACCAGTTTGACTGACAGGGGTTGGAGATCAAAGCTTTTCGCCGTCCTATACCACGTGGGTGAGTCTTCTCAATTTCTGAACTTGCTTCTGATCTGTAAAAGAGCTGAGATTGCTTTCAGGCAAACGATGAAGACCCATTCTGTGCACAAAAGCACTAACCTGATTTATTAAACATAATAGCAATATTAACAATGAAAAGCGTAAATTTTAATTTTATTTTTAAATTTTTGGAGTATTATATTCTTGATTATGAAGAACAAGAAAGTCATATATATAAATTAACTAAAGCAATTGTTGAGAAATACTTTAAAATATGACTACACCATTTCTAAAATAATATCAAATACCAAAAATGCGTAACAAATACACAAAATTAATTTTATTTAAAAATCAAGAGCAATTTTCAATAGAAATTAAACTATTTTTTCCAGTAGTTAAATTCCATTCTGCTTTATTAATAATGCCCGCCCCCTAAATAATAAATGCAACGTTGAAATTAACATTTCAATAATATTAAATCTTAAAAGACATGAACGATGCTTGAAATATACTCGCAGAAAGGCCGAACGTTCGTTGCATCACCAAGTATACATATGTCTGTGTTCGCTCCAGTTTATTTTTTATTCTCTACTTTTAATAATGTAAGTAAAATTGTTAAATTTTCAGAATTATGTTTAAAATACATTTCATGCTTCCCCCTTACCAATATATTACATATATATTGTATTTCTGACTGTATTGCACAACACTTAGATAATAAATTAATTTATTCCGTTTGTTTGCAATCTTAGAACAAACTTCATCTTCTGTAATTCATTAAAAAAACAATCGCATTTTAATTAACGGTACAATGGGACCGTCCATAAATGATGTCACGCTTTTTTCCCAGTTATTTGACTCCCCCCCTTGTCACAAATTGTCACACTTCAACATACCCCCTCCCCACCCCTTGTCACAATTTCACAAACCCCCCTCCCCCGCGAAGCGTGACATCATTTATGAATGATCCCAATCCGATGTTTTCAGTCCTACAGGCTAATGTCACATGACTATTAATTTTAGATTTACGAACTGTATCGGAGCAACATTAAAGTTTGAACTGACAATTTTCTAAAGAAAATAATTTTTTGAGCTTAAAAAATTTAAAAAACTATTTTCAAAACTAAAATTTTTTCTTCATGCTGTTGCTTTCTTTAAATTTATTTCAGATTTTGAAAAGAAAAACAGCTTAAACGCTTTTGTTTTTCCTTCCTTATTTTTCAATGAACTGAAAAAGAAACGAATAGGTATATTTGACGTTTGGCTTATTAACGTAATATTACAAATGTTTTTACTTTTCGCATTGATATCTCAAGGGCAAGACATAATGAGGTTGGAGTCAGTGAAAAACCTTGTAAAAGCAATACGAATTGTATTCATTGCAAAGAGCTTTACTGTATGACATTAAGTTTCACAAAAGGGGGCAAGAAACTAACTCCTACTCTCAATGAGCTCAATATATAAGATCATTTTCAAATCACTATTACTAATTAATTATTGATAATACCAATAAAAAAACACTTGTCCATTAATCTATGAACTGTTTCCTTGCGTGTGATAGAAAATAATTGTGCTAAAATGTGTCTGTCATACAATAAGAAATTAAAATAAATCACTCTTCAAATCTCTACGAGAATTAACATGGCACGACGAAGCCCTCTCTCACCGAAGGACTCCGTCACCTGTTTTCCGGGGAAAGACTCCTGCTTATCGACCACGCCCCCAAAAGTTATTAGGGGGGGGGGGGACAGACCGACAGACACACATTTTCCCCATCTCAAAACCCTACTTTCAAATTTTTTATTTTTCAATCTTTATTTAATTACTTAACTTATGTTTGACTTTTCTTCATTTCTAACGATATTTTCACGATACATTTAGCCTTCTTTCATGCTTTATTATTATTATTTTTTACTTTTACGGGAAAGTAGGCTAAAAAATAATCAATAAATCATCGGTATAAGTTAAAAGTTATTTTTTGTTCTATCAAGGGGGGACGTTTTAAGCTCCCATCAGGCAAGGATCAAAAATTGTCCAAGTCTCTACCAAATTACTCCATGTTCTCTTCATTTGCCCTTTCCGCTAAACTGAGAAATTCCGGCTTATCAGCAACAAAATAAAGGAAAAAATACGGTCATGAATATTGTTAAGGAGTCATTCATAAATGATGTCACGCTTCGAGGGGGAGGAGATTCGAGAAGTTGTGGCAAGGGGAGGATATGGGGCAACAAGAAGTGTGACACTGCACATTTTGGTTTCAATAAAACATTTAAAATCAGCAAACTAAATTTATTTCTATAGTTTTTTTTTTAATATTTTCTAATTTGATTTTAAAGTTTCATTGATCATTTTGTATCGTTAACTCCGATGCTGATTAAGGTTTAAAATTACTTCTTGTTAAAAGTTCTAAAGGAAATTTTCTTACGCATTTACACTTTGAAGACAAAACTACGTGGGTCATTTTTTCAGAATTCGAACAATTAATGTACTTTACTGTTCTATACTAATTACATTTTATGTTGTAAACCTTAAACTCATTTTATACAAATTATATACACATGTAATCATTATTATTATTAAGCTCACAAGTGTCATTAAAAGTTCTAAAATAAAATTAGAAACGTGATCTATTACGCATATTGCTTTGTTTCTGAAATGTAAGTATATATGCTTATGTAATATAGCCTGACATGACAAAGGGGGATTGGGGAGCATGATGAAGTGTGACATTTTGTGCCAAAGGGAGGGGGGAGGGGGTCAAATATATTTTTAAAAAGTGACATCATTTATGAACGGTCCCTAAGTTCTGCGTTCTTAACCGAACCCTTTGGATCATATTGTTTTGTTTTTTGTCTACAACTTTCTTCAGAAGCCAATCGTAATAAAACGCATACACAGAGCACTAAAACAAACGACCTTGATCTTTCGGATCTTCGCCAAAAGAAGCTAGAGCTCCACACACCATTATATTCGTTTCTTATTTGTGACTTTAAATTTAATTTCTAGCTGTTATAGGCTAAAATTAATAATCAACTTTCAATAAGAAATGTGTTTTTTTGACCAAAGAATAAACAGCATGGATTTTTAAGTAATTCTCTATATGCAAACTTCGTGTCCTAAAAATGAAGTATTTGACAGGTTATTACTCTTCTTCTTTGGGTTCCATTATTGAGTCATCACTAAAAATACAATGTTACAAATGCGATAATGATAAAACTACCTGATATATTAGATACGCCTTTTTATGCCATCCGCCACTCTGTCTTAACAAATATGAAAGGAAGTGCAGCTAACAGCCGAATTGTATACTAGCCGCCTAATAAGTATTCCTACCAGGGCTCATGATGAAAATTCAACACGTCTCTTGCTTCCAGTCCTTATTTAAAAATCTTCCCCAAAATTGATCAAAATTTAATTGCAGCAGAGAGAAAAAACACCTATGTCTGAAAAATGCAAATAATTCCACAATATTTGATATTTTTCGCATGTCTTTTCAAATGGCTAATCTCATTAATTACTCGCTAGTAAACTTCCATTTAACCCTTGATGCTCTGTTTTGACAAGACTAAAAAAACATCTGTATATGAATTAGATTAAGATTTTGTTTTACTGGAATATTTTCAGCTATATCTTAATTCTACTTTATTTTCAGCGGAACATGATGGCCTACCAGCGGGTGATTCTAAAGTGAAAGGAACCGATGAATCACCTGTTGCTCCCTGCCGTGGCTGGACGGAGGACTGCGAGTTCTGTGATAAACGGTTCACTGCGTGGGTTGCATTCGACGAAGAAATTATGCATAAAATTCCGGAGAAACCAGGTGCATTTATGATAGGTTTGAAAAATAAAAATGAAACTGAAGTTGTTATGATTTTACTTAATATGAGCAACATCCAACCTCAGGCACAGGAAAGCATTGAAGCAATAAAAGAGCAAATCGCTAATAAGCGATCAAAATCGTCGAAGGCCACAATCATGTTACGCTGGATGGTAGTAAAGCCAAGCGATGACAAAGAGGTTTGTGTTTTATGCGCACATTGGTACAATAATGGTGTGTTACCTAAGTTTATGACAAAGTGGGCCGGAGTCGCTAATTTGCAGAACAGTACAAATTTGGTATTTTCAGATGTCCTTCAGAAATGGTGCTATCCAAAGAAGAATCCTACATGGAGGAAACCTAAGCCTCCATCCTCTAAAGTAGTGGAAGTTGTTGAGAAGTGCGATTGGTTCCAATCTTGTGAAATGTGCGATTCCACCTTCTCTGCTTGGAAAACTGTTTCGGATGTAGTGCAGAACGATCTAGCCCCCGATGAGTTCGGCATTTTTGTGGTGTCTGTACTGTGTGGGAAGAAAAGAGAAGTGGTTTACGTCGCTTATGACGAGAAAAATATTAAAGTGAATTTGAGATCCACTATCAAAGATCGTCAGGGATGGATCGAAGCTATTGCGAAGAATAAGAAGTTTGTTAACCAGAATCCGAAGATGCAAGTGAGATGGGCTCTGTTGAAAGATGTAGACACAGATAATTGTTGCTTTCTGTATGCACACTGGCAGAATGTGGATACTCTGCCAATGTTAAATGGCTTGGTACCTGGAGAAGCAATTTTGGCAAAAAATAAGCATTTTATGAAGAGGGAAAATGATAAGAAGTGGTGTTATGAGATCGAGACACTGAAAGTACCGAAATTCAGCAAGGCAAAGAATAAAAAGTATGTGTTGCAAGAAATTGAAGATATGTATCTGGAAGGGAATTAAATCTCTCTTCATTTATACATACCGTAAAGTCTACGATGAAGTGGAATTTGATAGGATGAAGAAAAATTTTGTAAAATAAATAAGTGTTCAAAATGTTAAAAAAAAGTTTAAAATTGTCCAAAGAGAATTTTGCATAGATTGAAATTTTTTTTCAATCGGCAAAAATTATTATTTGATAAAGACAACAGACAAATCGTCCCCCACCTCCCTCCCCACACACCACATAATCCTAATAGAGTGTTGAGTAAAACCAAGTGAGAAAGATTAGTTTAATCATCAGGAAGTCAAGCACAGTCGAATTCATGTTTCGACTTTTTGTGAAGCTCTCTCATTAGCTTCTTCATAGAAGGTTTCAGCTAGTGTGATGAGTAGAGTCCGGTCTTAATGCTCCTCATCGATACAAATGTATTGTCCGATTTTCAGCTCTCTGTGTATGTGGCTCCCTTTACATGTCTAGGCTATATAACAATGGTTAAACATTCCGCATTGGAATTGTGCAGCCGTTACAATAAGCTTAAGTTCATGGTCCATGATCACAAATCAAATCAAATTCAGAAGAAATATCTTTTGAATCTGCTCAACCTATAGAAATCGATAGACGTTGTGAGATTCCTTACGGGTCTTACGTTATGGTGGCTTGATACATAGTGCACAGATCCGCCTCCTACCTCTGTTCTTGCAACTTAGAAGCACTCAAAAACTGGAAGGGGAGAGGGAGAAGATGCTTTCTATATATATTTTGATTTTTAATTAATTTTGTATTACGTGTGTAACGTCTGTGATATATCTAAATTTAAGAAATTGTACTTAATATTTTGTTAGGTCTGAAACTTCTACGACAGCAGTGAAGTCTCTGGCAGTAATCTCTGCAGTACAGCTTTGCTGGTGCTGAATACTAAATTACGCGTTGCCTTACTACCCACCAATGAATTCAAATATATTAAGAATATTTTCTAGTTCTCAATAGAAATCTACAAAACTGTTATGGATGTTCAATTGGCACAAGCCAATCAATGGATTAATTTCACTCACTCTTGATGTTCATTTAATTCGCAGCGCTCCGGTCTTCTATTTTTAACTACGACATGCAGTTTTAATTAATTTGCATAACCAAAAATCGTAATTTATTTTCTTTTAAAAATTGCTGCCTTACTCTTAGACTTCAAACGTGTAATATTATCAGCTTTAAAATATTTTTGTGTTACTAATTATTTAGTTAATAAAAAAAGGTTGAAATTTTTTATAAATTTTGATGGTATACTTGTTGACAAAGTTTGAAGTCTTCATGTTCTATATTCAATAATATATCACACGACTAGTTTACATGTAAGTTGAATGTTATTAAATATTTGTTAATCTTTTGTTTGTTTTTACTGATTTGCTATCTGTTAATCCCAGCTCTGCTGGTTTCAAATGCAACTTGACAATCGAAACAGAAGAACAGAGAATAAAGGAAAACACCTAAACCAACCGCAACCAATTTTCCCCCTCAAGCCACGATAAATAAAGAATAGCCAAGATAATAAAGGATAATAAACAAATAGTTCTTTGATATTGTCGTTCAATTCGGCTCACAAACGATCCTTTTCAAGGACAATCAAATCTACAGTTGCTTGTAAAAAAGAAAAATTTCAATTTGCAGGGAAAAGCAAGAGGGTTCTTTTTCATCCTACCAAAAAAAAAAAAATCTCTTGTTAAATTATTTCAGTACCTTTTTTTGGATAATAGCTCGGAGGATCACATTTCTTCGTGCAAGTTAGGGTGCTTTCACATCAAAGGCGACAATTCCCAAAAAACTTGTCTTTTAAACATTTGCGCAAGCGCAGATCAGAAAATTCACTTTTGTTTGGTCGCCTTTGGTGTGAAAGCACCCTTACGTGTATGTATTTCCATCCCACAAGTTCCCGCATTTGAATAAGCAAGTTTAAACACCGTAAACCCAGCGTAACGAACACAGAAGTTGGCCTTGATTAGCTTCATGTTTAGCAAACGGGTAAGGGAGAAAACGCATAGGAAAGTAAACTGGATTTGTTTTAAGAACATGCGTATATACGTTTTCACACATACGGTCATTTGCATTTATATTGATTTTAAGCATGACTTGGGAACTGAACTCCAAGAAGTATTCCATAAAATTAGCGGCCTTAAGCTAATAAAACAGATTTGGATGAAAACTAAATATCGCCCGACAAATTATAATGAAAAAAAACAAAAACAAATTTTATTTCGTAGAAAAAAGTGTATACAGTACACTTAAATTTTAAAATTTTAGGCCTCGGAAGCGGGAACATATATCTTGCTTGGAATCACCCCATTAATTCTAGAGCATGATGAGTTCTATTAAATTTCGGTTGTTTGTAGCATTCTTTCAGGTATTTGATACAGGAGCGTAGCAATTTAAAAATCATGGGGGAGGGGGCCTCAAACAATTACATTTCCAAACGCTCAAAATTATTTTCAAGGAAAACCAATTAACAACTAAAAAGTAATTAGCATTCACATTATTATTAATATTAATTACAAAAAATCACTAAGAAGCCTTTAAATTTTGGTTTTATTTTAAAATTTTCGCTTTACAAGCAGCTTTATCTCATTCAGTATTAAAATGAAAATTTCCTGATTTCTAAGGGGCTCAAGCCCCCCTGAGCTCCGCCTCTTTCCTACACGCCTGATTTGATACCTTTTGTGACGACTCTCTTGGCATTCCTTCTGACGGGCTGGAGTAGTGGAAGTGGCATAACTAGGGGGGGGGGGGGCGGCAAAAAGTCCGGAAGTCACATCTCAACAAAACTCAATCTTGTTTTGTTTTTTTTCGCAAAGAGGTCGAAGTTTCTCTTTTTTTCGAAAAGTCCCATTTACCGCCCTTAATAAGGGCGGGGGGACAGAAAGCGTTACGGCCACAGAGTGACGTCTGGTTTTGGCTTTTTTCGCACCCCCTAGGCATACTTTTTGTTTTGCTTCCTAGGGAAGAAGGTTGCTTCCTTGCTGTGCTGTTGGAGATAATAGGTAGTAACTTCTAAATAGTCTATAAAGTCATTTCCGCGTCCGACTGTCCGTCAATGTCAACAAGTATTTCAAAAGATTCTGATTGGCATGTGGCTAAAAGGTCAAGTAACAAAAAGCACTGATACGAAAAGTATGGAGGTACCCCAAGCCCTGTTAAATTACTTAAGTAACAGCTGCCATCTCTCTTATTAGAACCCGCTCATTGACACTGACTATTCCCTGTGTCGGCAGAAAAGCAAAGTGTTCCCAGGAAGCAATCCCTTGAAAGAGCGCCGACGAAGACGAATTCACCGAAGTCGTTTCATGGACAATGGTCAAAAGCTCTATTTTCACTGAAGCTCTTTCTCCGACTTTATTACCCAACCCGTCCCCCGCCGGTGGTCTCAAATTATGGTCATTCTTCATGACCACAAGTTGGCCACAACGCTTATTCCAAAGCGTCATTTTCTCGGTTCTCAGCGTTGTGTTTTCTCAAAAACAAAATTCGTATTTTGTCAACTGAGTCATGAATAATAATCGAAAAAAAAAAGTTTTTTTGTTCCTAATAATTATCTGCAAAATCATCTGAAAGTTCTCCAAATAAGTAAAAGACAGCCCCAGAAATAATCAGATTGAGTATTTTTGAACAATAGGCAACCTGATCGACATTTAGTGTTTTTGTAGGGGCAAAAAATTCCTTCTTTTAATTGCTAAACGAATTAATGAAATTCCGATAGTCTTGTACTTTTGCCAACTTTATAAGTAACTTCTGATTGTGAAGATGAGAGAGACGTTGTTTTAAAATTTTATGTGCAGTAGAAATATTCGGCAACAGCGCAAGTAGCCAGTAAGTACAATATATACGTTTCTTCTATCTTTGAAAAAATGTTATTTATATATGTTCATAAAAGGAGAATTCATAAAAATAATAATTTTACTATCTGATAACTTTTTTTAATTGCAGGTCATTTAAAATTATTTTGATCTTGATGACCAAGGCTATCATGCAATTCGACCAGTGTTTCGGTGTTTAGTGCGTAATATTTCCTTTTTCATGCTTTCGTGTTTATTGAGGGGTCTGATGAATTTCGGCGAGTCATCTTCCCTCTTTCAGATATCAAAGCCACTCTCTCGATTTGGTTTTACTTCATTTTACTATTCTTTTCTGTTGGCAGGGTGGCGTAGTCGTAAGGCGTAAGCCTCGTACGCCCAAGATCGCAATTTCAAACCTGGCCCAAGTCGGTTTATTTTCAAGATGCAGAAAATCGTGTGCGCCCATGTCGTATGATTATGTGGTATGTTAAAGATCTCTTTGGCGATACTCTCGGCTAAATTAAATTCCTAGTGCCGATTGCATCAACGAGTGCTCAGGTGCCGCCATCTAGGAAAACTGAGCGTCAAAAGAATTGCGGCAATGGTACCACACTCATTGTGGTGCCGCTGAAAGAGTTGGTACCAATCTCTGGGGACGCACCAGGTCTACAATGGTTGAGGGCCAATACTGCAGCCCCATTAAAAAGAAAAAAAAAAAGCTATTCTTTTCTATCGGTATGGAAGGAGTTTCCGTTGACACTGACAGACAAAATTTTTTCTGTTGAAACTCAATTACGATGAAAAATTGAAAAATTACGGTTTCATTTATCAAATAAGGCAAAAGGTTATTGCTTCGTTAAAAAAAAGATTTAGCTTGGTTTTTCAATCCCTCCCCCCTTCCCTTTCAAATGCATGCAAGGCTTTAAAATGCATGGGCATCGATATAAAGATTGCTCTATCGTTTCTTAATTCTTCTACTGACATTTAATGATAATCATAGAGTTCAACCTCTGCTGTCAAGATATTAAAAATAGTTTACAGTATAGCAGTTGTGCTAATTGAATTAAATAATTTACGATGACTAGTATCGATCATGCTTCATCATTAAAAATGCAATGAAATCAAAGCCCTTCCTATAAATGATAGGGCGTATAAGTGGGGGTCATTGTAATAGCCATTCTAAAAACAAAAGAGCATTACATGGGTGTAATCTTTCAATTATAAAAATATGTTCTACTGTGCAGAAAAATTAATTAATTAATTAAGTTAAATAGTTTTCTTCCATCAAAATTTTTTAAACTAAAAAGTTGAGCAATTTGTTAGGGCATATCATAATAACAATTTGAAAAAATAAAAATATATCTTATTGCACCGAGTGCTATGTTTATCGAATCAAAATATTTCAAATAGTGATACAATTTTTAAGCTACATCAGATAAAAATCAATACTTTATAATATTGTTATTCTACGCTAAATGGACAACATTCTATAAAGAGAAATTTTATTAGGGCAAAACTAGTGATAATTGCAATAATAATAATAATAAAACTGTTGCGTTTTTTCCCTTTTTTCTGCTACTGCGTTTAATTACCTACGCAACAATTATGAATCGCTAAGTTTTGTACGAAATGCTGTCGAGTCATGGGGAGGGGGGAGGCGTAAAGATGAGGTAGTAGCTAATCAAGTTTTGAAAATGGTCGGAAAGTCGAATCCAGGTGATGCAGACTTTCCTTTGAGGAATAAGAAGGTGAAATGGTTGTGATATCTTGTCTAACGCTCACTGAATTTCAAGATGGGTGGAAGTTTTCCTATTTTCCTACTATTCAATGAACAAATGCGATGCGTAACACTACCCTTAAAGACCTTCAGAAAAACAGCTTTCCACTAAAAGATATTTTGCTCCGTTAAACATTGTATGAAGTAAACTTACCACGTGGATTGAGGTGGAAAGACGTACTTTCATGACCCAACAATCCAATGTGTTATCAAGCTTTTTTTAATTTTATTTATTTATTTTATATTTCGAACTAAATTTTGTGCATTCTTTTTAATTCAAAGATTAAGTTTCAATTTCTTTATTTTTGTCGTTTATATGTTAATGTTTGCAGCAAATGTTGTCAAACTATCGCGGAGGCTTTCAACATAAAAAAGTGCCAAATTCCTTTTTGAAATTGTACGGAGTTCAAATCCAGGTGTTGCTTTGAGAAACAAAAAGGTAAAGTAGTTGTTGTGACTAACCTTCATCGATTTGACAGATTGGAGCTTTCTTGGTTTTCCACTATTCAATATGTCAATTCAATGCAGAGACCCACACTTAAAAAGACTTTTAAGAAGGCAGCTTTAAGATGTTTCTCACCGGAGAACATCGAAACCGATATATAAATGGGTCATTCCATGTCAAATGTACCAAATTTCGGAAAGTTCCCCACTCGACCCTCTCCGATTTTGATGAAATTTTTATAGGTGGTAGATATAAGTCTTACATGGATCCATGCCAAATTACAGATCCATAAGTTGTACCCCCAGTTGGACCACTAACCATGGTTTTGTAAAGGCACCTTTTTTCATAACGCAACTGAAATGACTAAATTGTCAACTTTGTGTTCTTATTGCTCATGACCTAAGAGCACTACCGGGCTGAAACTTGGTGATCCTGCTAAACATTTGGGATACAGCAGCCTACTAGTACAACGAAAACTGAATGTATTTTAGATTTTTCACATTTTGCTGCAAAAGTAGCTCATTTGTGTCAATGTGGCGGATTTTGACCACACTTTGCCAGCTTATATCTGTTGATAGAAATATTTTCTGAACTGAATTTTTTCATCATTTGCACCCTACTGGCATGTCATAAAGGTGTGCAAGTGGCATCTTGATTGCTCAAATAACTGCCGAGTATGTTGGTTCAAAATTCAGTTAAAAATTTCCCGCATCAATTTTGGCTCATTTTCAAAGAGCCATACCTCAAAAGGGATCACTTGGATTTGGTTTTTCTTTATATCAATGAAAAGAGCTCACTTTCCTCTATTAGGAAATGTCTTTTGAATTTTGGAGACAAAGCAATTTTATACACATAATGCAGTTCAAAACATTGTATAAAATTTTGCTAATTGCAGAAAATATTATTTCATGTATTTATACATGACCTAAGAGGACTACCGGGCTGAAACTAGGCAATCCTGCAGCCTACTAGTACAACAAAAGCTTAGTATATTTTAGATTTTTCACATTTTGCTGCCAAAGTAGCTCTTTTGTGCCAATGTGGTGGATTTTAACCACACTTTGCCAGCTTGTATCTGTTGATAGAAATATTTTCTGAACTGGATTCTTTTATCATTTGCACCCTGCTGGCATGTCATAAAGGTGTGCAAGTGGCACTTTGATAGCTCAATTTACTGCCGAGTTATGCTGGTTCAAAATTCAGTTAAAACTTTCCCGCCTCAATTTTGGCTGATTTTCAAAGAGCCATACCTCAAAAGAGATAACTAGAATTTGGTTTTTCTTTATATCAATGAAAAGAGCTTACTTTCCTTTATTAGGAAATGTCTTTTGAATTTTGGAGACAAAGCAATTTTATACAGATAATGGAGTTCGAAACGATTTATAAAATTTCGCTGATTACATAAAATAGAGATTATTGCATTAATTTATACATGGCTTAAGAGGACTAACAGGCTGAAACTTGGTGATCTTGCTAAACAATTAAGATATAACAGCCTACTAGTACAACGAAACCTTAATTTATCATAGATTTTTCAAATTTTACTGCTAAAGTAGCTCATTTCATCGACGTATGAAATTTTTGAATGAATTTTGAACCTCCATAACTCGGCTGATAACTGAGCAATCAAGGTGCCACTTGCACACCTTCATAACAGGGCAGAAGGGGGCAAATGAGTAAAGAATCAACTTCAGAGAATTCTTCTATCATCATATGCAAACAGGCAAAGTATGGTCAAAATCTGCCACATCAGCACAAATGAGCAACTTTACCAGCAAAATTGGAAAAGTCTATGATAAATTAAGCTTTCGTTGTACTAGTAGGCTGTTATATCTGAATTGTTTAGCAAGATTACCAAGTTTCAGCCTGGTAGTCCTCTTAAGTCATGTATAAATTAATGCAATAATCTTTATTTTATGTAATCAGCGAAATTTTATAAATCGTTTCAAACTCCATTATCTGTATAAAAGTGCTTTGTCTCCAAAATTCAAAAGACATTTCCTAATAAAGGAAAGTAAGCTCTCTTCATTGATATAAAGAAAAACCAAATTCGAGTTATCAAGTATGAGGTATGGCTCTTTGAATATCAGCCAAAATTGAGGCGGGAAAGTTTTAACTGAATTTTGAACCAGCATAACTCGGCAGTAAATTGAGCTATCAAAGTGCCACTTGCACACCTTCATGACATGCCAGCAGGGTGCAAATGATAAAAGAATCCAGTTCAGAAAATATTTCTATCAACAGATACAAGCTGGCAAAGTGTGGTTAAAATCCACCACATTGGCACAAAAGAGCTACTTTGGCGCAAAATGTGAAAAATCTAAAATACACTAAGCTTTTGTTGTACTAGTAGGCTGTTATATCTAAAAAGTTTAGAAGGATCACCTAGTTTCAGCCCGGTAGTCCTCTTAGATCATGTATAAATAAATGGAATAATATCATTTTCTGTAATTAGCAAAATTTTATACATTGTTTTGAACTACATTATGTATATAAAACTGCTTTGTTTCCAAAATTCAAAAGACATTTTCTAATAGAGGAAAGTGAGCTCTTTTCATTGATATAAAGAAAAACCAAATCCGAGTGATCCCTTTTGAGGTATGGCTCTTTGAAAATGAGCCAAAATTGAGGCGTGAAATTTTTAACTGAATTTTGAACCAACATAACTCGGCAGTTATTTGAGCAATCAAGATGCCACTTGCACACCTTTATGGCATGCCAGTAGGGTGCAAATGATGAAAAAATCCAGTTCAGAAAATATTTCTATCAGCAGATACAAGCTGGCAAAGTGTGGTCAAAATCTGCCACATTGACACAAATGAGCTACTTTGGCAGCAAAATGTGAAAAATCTAAAATATATTCCGTTTTCGTTGTACGTACTAGTAGGCTGCTGTATCCCAAATGTTTAGCAGGATCACCAAGTTTCAGCCCGGTAGTCCTCTTAGGTCATGAGCAATAAGAACACAAAGTTGATAATTTAGTCATTTTAGTTGCGACATTTAAAAAGGTGCCTTTACAAAACCATGGCTAGTGGTCCAACTAAAAAAAAATACAACTTATAGAGCTGTAATTTGGCATGGATCCATGTAAGACTTATATCTTACCACCTATAAAAATTTCATTAAAATCGGAGAGGGTCGAGCGGGGACCCCTGTTATACTTGACGTGGAATGACCCAAATATTATTTGCAATGGGATGTCAATACATAGAACTTTTGTGCAACACCCAACAATACATACGGCCATTATGTGATGTCTTCAAAAAAATTCTCTTGAAATGTTGATGAAACTTTTAAGCATCCTCTTTTTATTGAAATGCGGAGTAAAATATTTCTTATACTTTCATGATTCATTAACAACTTTGAATAATCAACAAAACTTCTAGTAAACTGTTCGAGAAACTTACGATTTAACTGCGGAAATTGTGGATTCAAGGGAGTTCATAGGGGTCATGACGCGAAACTTCTAATGTCTCCAAATATTGGCTTAAATTGCATTTTTGGTACCAATATAAATGAATTTTCGGTGAAATGCATCGATAGGGAGGGGGGAAGTGGCTTAACATCTCTCTCTTCCCCAGCGTCACTAAATATAGTCTAGAATTGCGTGTTTTATACTTCAATTTCTAAAATTTTCCGGGGAAGGGCCCCCAACCCCCCCCCCCCCCTCACCTATTTTTGCGCAAGTATCAGTTTCAGATTTATATCGATTTTCCGAATACCCTAACGCAATTATTCGAAAAAGAATGACGGGTGGAAAAATTAGTCGAAAAATTTGACTGAATGTCTGAAAAATATATATGGCACGTTAATTTTGAAATGACCCATGGAAATGTATATAGTATATATATATATATATATATATATATATATATATATGTATGTATGTATATATATTAACTATTTGTATTCTCCCGATCGAAAAAAAATGTTGATAGTCGCCAAACTCATGCCCCCCCCCCCCCGCCCTCCCATTTTTTGACTTCAGAGGGCTGTTCTGCTGTTGGCACGATTGAGGGGGCGGCATTCCCAGATTTTGCCCCGGGCGCCACTAAGTCTAGTTACGCCACTGAGTAGTGGCTAAGACTTACGGGAGGGGGGGGGGGTATTGTTGCAACATACAACAGTTACATGTTAGTTAGTTACAAATAAATCCAGAAGAGGGCAACACTTTTTCCCTAAAAATTGCATAAATTATGGGCTCCGAGGAGCACGACTACGGGAAAAATTACACCTGTGTACTAATTTTTATCGCTTTGGGCCTAACCGTTTTTTCGGGACTCGCCACACAAATATCTTAATTTATTATATGTGCTAGGCACCATAGGCGCACAAATTTTAGGTTTTGGCTCCCGCGGCGTACATTACATGATTTCAGCGGTTGCTTAAAACGATTCCTGAAAATATTGTTGCATCTTTAACATTGAAGCAAGAACAATAACATGTTTGCTAGTAACAAATAAATCCGATAAATGGCAGCACCTTTTATAAAAATTTCCTAAAATAATAGTTTTTGCGTTTTTTTCCAAGTTCTTTAACAAAATATGGGCTCCGATGTGTACAACTGCGGCAAACTACACTTTTATACTAAACTTCATCTTCTATATGATTCATGTAACCTTTTCATAGACTATACTATATAGAATATAGTTTTCTGTAAGACTTTTACAGAATCAAAAATGTAATTTTTGAAAACCATGTCGTGTTCAAAAAGTTCTCTAAGTAGGCTCTTTGTAAATGTTGATTAAACTTAGTTTGTACATGGTTTGTACTATGTAAATATAATTTTGGTCTTTGTAAAATGGGTGGACATTTTTTATAAAAGTTTTAGTAAAAAGGTGAGGCTCATGTCATTGTTAGGAATTATGGAAATGCAGTCTCTTATGCAAACTATTCTATTTCATTAGTCATTTTCTCATTATTGCCTACTGTCTTGAAATTAAAATCGATATCAAACGACATAATTATCTGCGCAAAACACCAAACAAATAACACATTCAAGAATAGATGATAGGGGCCAAGAGCGCCACATGGAGTGATGAGGTCCACTGGTTAGGCCATAATCGGTGCAAACTAGTTTCTATTTTCGCTTTGGCAACGTTACCATCATTTGTTATGGTTGGGTTTTGTTTTCGTTCGCGAATTGTTATTTTTTCTTTATAGTTTCTGAATTAAACTTGTGTATTAATTAAATGTTTCGTAAGTATTAACAAATACTTGTAGGAAATGCTGCTATTAAATCAGTTAAAATCGTGTGTGAGAACTTTCTGCCCGTTTATTCATTCACTTACATGATGGTGCAGTGTTTTATTCTGCGTTCTGGTTAATCAGATACAACTTCAGCTACTTTTAAAAGGTACAAGCTTCTGCTGTGAACCTCTGTATTGTTCTTTTATTCTAATGGATGGTGCACTGGTTAGAATGGGTGTTAGAATATATTTTAGTAGGATATTGATTGATTTATTTATTTTTTAAATTCTTAACATTGGAATTTGACAATCGCTGTAAAGTTTGAGTTCAATAAGGTGTGTAAATAAATCAATTCTCGAAGAAAAAAGTTTCATGTCTGCATTTTCTTTAAGAATATTTTTGAAGATATAGCATGTTTTAAAAATATGTATACAAAATGTTTTTGCTTGAATAAAAATGTTTTATTTTATTGGCGACTTATAAACGATTTTTTTTCCGTCACATATTTTCAAAATTTATTGGTAGGAATGAATTGTTTTGATACAATTGATCGGTGTGATTGAACTTATTTAGTTTAGAAAAATAATTCTGTTATGAACTAAGAGATGTTTGATGTAGTTTGGAGCTAGATTGAGTGTTTGAAGGATTTTTTTCCCTTTGGGGAAGGGGGCGTGCTATTCTTACTGGAAGGGGTCAAACATTTGTGTTTTATTTGAAAACTAAGTACTTTTAATTGAAAAGGGAGCTTATTTGACTGTTTAAACTTGTACTAAACAATAATTATGTCATGAGTATTGTAGTCATATTTTTCAGGATAAAAAAGATTTATAACATTTTAATTGGCAGAAGCATTGATGTATAGTGGTATCGTTGACAATTCAGTTCCAGATATCTTTACCATAACATTTATCCAGTTATAAGCTTAGGAACATCTACCTACAGTTTGAACTAGTATGTTGTGTAATCAATTTTACTTTTTTTCAAAATGACTCTCAAATGAATAAAGTGACTGTACCTCAAAGTTTGGGCTTTGGATGTGGGGATTCAAAAACATTGTTTGAACATTCCTGATTATTTTGGCTAAACGTTACGATATGGTAACCCATGGTTTTTCGCCAAATCTGCAAGTGGCGATTTTTTTTTGCATAAGTGTTGAAATCCGTTTTGTGGCAACCCTAATGTGTTTTTTCCTTTTTTGTCTCTTAAGACAGCATTTTGAACCTTGGTTTTGGTGATGTTTTTGAAAAAAACGCCAAGGGTTACCGCAAATTAAATTTTCCCCTCAACTTTTCTAAAAGCCAATTAAGATGGAGAAACACTCCTTTCTGATTTCAATAAATGATGGGCCTGATGAAAGTGATAAAAATGACAAAAAACTGAACATGTAGTATGTAGGTGTAACATAATTGCTGAACGTAGTCATAGCAAAGGAAAAATTGAGTTTAGAAAAAAAAAGTCTTTTTGTTGCATCTTGCTTATTTTTTTTTTTTTTTTTTCCTTCTTGAAAATGTTTCATACCTTACAGGTGTCACAGATGAAATTTTTGCTGTGAACAATGGCTGAAGATGTAGAGCATAGTTCAGAGTCTCTTTCTACTAGTGAGGAGTTTGAAATTGTTTGTGGTTCTGAATCTGTGTTAGCTAAACCAGATACAAAAAATACTGAGAAATGTGATACTTCGTTAAAATCTGAATCTAGTCTTTTTAACTCTGTAAGTTTTTTTTTTTTTGTATCTTTTGCTTTTCACTTACTGAGGAATGAGAATATTGCAAAAAAATTTTTAACAGTTCCAAATGTGAATTATAAGTCATAAAAAGATAAACCAAATATAAATTTTATTGATACAGATATTTGTAATAGCTTTAGGTGCACTTATATGAACCTCTTATGTAAGTAAACATACTTAAAACTTTTAAATGATAAATAGCACCTGATACAAACATGCACCAGGGTTGGGTTTTTGACGTAAAAAACTAGTTTTTGACATGACATAGGTATAATACCGGTTAAAACTGTCAA
The DNA here is from genome assembly GCA_038502835.1 of Octonoba sinensis. Taxonomy (NCBI): domain Eukaryota; kingdom Metazoa; phylum Arthropoda; class Arachnida; order Araneae; family Uloboridae; genus Octonoba; species Octonoba sinensis. The sequence goes on from CM076599.1 coordinate 128,377,831, forward strand.
AAACTTCAATTGGTCAAAAACCTATCTCAATCTTCAGCTGACCTGAGTTTTACAAGAAATTACGTAAATTTAAACAACTGTTGCTGCTAACAAATGTTGAACTTGATCAAATTTTGATTAATGTAACAAGCAATTAAGACATTTTTAGATAATACCTGATAAAAAAAAATTGGGGATTATTTATTTTAACTCTCAGAAATAATATGGCAAAATGAATGTTTAAAATAAACATTTTCATGAGTTAAAAGGTAATAATGCATCTATAACATTAGGCATTGAATTTTAATTATGACATATATTATTTTTCCAGTCTGTCCTTTCAAATTACTGAAATTTCAAAACCTTGGAAGCACAAAATATATATATATATATATTTGGATATTTGACAGAATTGAATAACATTAATATAAACTGATTATCCCAATATTCAGCTAAGTTACTAGATAGACTAAATATTGCGAATAAACTAGATGACATATTTAGAATATTGCTAGAAAATGTTAAGACTTTTGTGCTGTCTAATATGAATCCCGAATTAGAAAAATAATTATAAATTATTTCGAGGTTAAGATTTTTTTTAATGCTAATAGTAACAGAATAAAATGGTTTTTTTGGTTCTCTGGTTTTGGGTAAAATAATTTGTTTGAAAAAAAAACTCGATTTGCGTTTTTGTATTTAATTATAAATAGGCTAACAGCTCTACCAGCAGCATTCATGCTGAAAATATTTATGAATTATTGCATGTTTTATGATTAACATTGACAATCCACAAATGTGTAATTAGCACTAATTTTGGTCCCTGTTGTACTCTTACTAATGAAACATATATTCTAAAATAACTACTGTTATTTATAAGCAGTAATTCTTATTAAAAATGTCGTAATGTAAAGGAAAATATGTTTTCATAATTGCCCACATTTTGGGCTCATAAAAGATGCTTTGCGAAAATTCAGTGGGCATTTGCCTAGTGTACATCGCTAATATGAAGCACAAAACAACATATTTTTTCATTCAAGGTTAAAACCACTTAAGAGGTGACAAATTAATTTTTTCTGTAATATATTTTGAGCACTACTGTATTAATGATCAATTTTAGTTGTGAAGAAATTTCACATACAAATATGGATTTTTGACAAGGAGGTTTTTGACGTGACAGTTTAAACCATGGTTTAAACTGTCAAAAACTGTCATGTGTCAAAAACCTGCCAAGCCTGACATGCACATTATTATATTATGATCAATTTAAGTAATAATAAGTTAGTGTTCCTAAAAATTACAGGATGTTTTACAATTTTGTTAATCATAACATCATTTGTTATTATATAAAAAATGATACAATTACAGCATTAAAGCTTAGTTTCATAACTATTTTAAATATGCAAGCCATGCAAAATAAATGGTTACTAAAAAAGAATCTCGTTGATTATAAAAAAATATATAATTCTTGTAATAGAAATAAAATTTCACGTTTTGCACAAAGTTAAATTATTATTATATAATTCTTGGTTGAAATTTCCAAAATTACAGAAAAACACAGAAAGCTCAAGTTAATAAATTATCAAACATTCAAGACTTAACTGAAATACGCATAAAAATGTTATTTAATAGATATAAAATTGACTACTCATAGCAGAAGTATTAATTCTGCCAGAACAAATTAAGTTAAAGTATTATCAAAAGTTATTCATCCGGTTCAGCACTTAGTTTACATCCACAGTAATACCTAATGGGTAATAGTTGGAAAGAAAATTATAATGCCTGTTACGGATGGAAATAGATTAAGCATTGCACTCTGTAGGTGCTGTAAAATAAATAGAAAAAAGTTGAAGTCGGAAAACTCTACTGTAGGAAAATAACCTTTTTCCTTCTAAAGATACGAAATTTTAGCAAAAAACCTGCCATCCCTCCATAAACTTTAGCCCTTGTAATCTTATAATATGCTGAAGTAGGTCTTTTATAAAGGAAAAAAAACTGAATAAATTCACAATATGATTGTATGCAACCTATTCAGCGATGTGGGCCTAGAAAATAAAAAAAAAAGTCCTAGAAATTAAATGCAGCCAAAGGAAGTTCTGAAAGATGCTAATATAAAAGTGTTTTTGAAATTAAAAAGTGAGAGGGTGCTTAACTTGGAAAAAAAAAGAAAGAAACCGGGGTTATCCCATGACTGATTCTATCACAATAATTAACCCTTGGCACTCCAGGCTATTTTCAGACCATTTTTTTTTTTGGGTATCAGCAACTCAAGAGGTATGCTAAGCATAAAAAGACAATTTTAGTTTATTGAAAACTGATAAGCAATTTCACATAAACACCATCTCGACATACATAAATATAAAAGCAAAGAAACAATGACGATGTCAGCGCCTACTTGTGCGGTTCCGCTTAGGCGCCAATGGATTTAAAAGCCATATGTTGAATGTCCCCTGAGCGGAGCCATTGGAGTGCAAAGGGTAAAAGTAATCGTAAATTTTAAAATTCTATTACAATTTTTTACATTTTAACTGTTTATTCTGTTATTTCCTTCCTGGTAAATATAGTTACATTAACTTTTCATTGCAAATTATTTTTAATAACATGCTTACTTTTACACATTTTGTGCAGATTAATATTCATTGCATTTTAACTTTTCAATTTCATTGCAAATTATTCTTTAAAAAAAATCTTCTTTTTGTGTTTTAGACTCAAACCATTCCTGTTACAAGCCAAAAATGCGCCGACAAGGTCGGACGATGTGAAAAGCTGTTAAAAGGGGAAGTAGTTACAGATCACCCTCTTGCTTTGCTTCTCCCCGAGGGTGGAGATAAATCTAATGTTGCAACTTTACCATCTACTTCTATTACTAAAAGTGAAAGTGTCAAATCCCTTGAGTTTGCCATTACTAGTGCAAATATTGGCATTACACCATCTCTTAGCTCTTTAGATGAAAGTATGTGTTTCAAGTACTTTTTCATAAAATGAAAAATTCATTGTTTGTGCAGTTTGTTTAAAATAAATGTTTTAATATGTTTTTCTCTATAGGTTTTAAATCTTTTGTTTCATTTGAAATAACAAAATATGCTCAAACAATTTTTCATTTGAGTTTTGATGTTTATTCGACATTGGTGTTTTCCAGAACTTTTTAACAGAAAATTCATTTTAGTCCTTCTATAGTAGAGTGTTGATTATCTAAACTTGTCATGACCGGACCAAAAACTGATAAACAAAAGCTTGGATAATTGGATTAGCAACTGAAGGGATATCAATAACTATACCAGATATGCTTGCATTTTTAAGGGATAAATTGTTTTTAGAGACACGAAGTGCGTATTTTTATGCTTCTTCATCATCAATATGTTTGATTTTCCTTCCAAAGAGAGTGCAATTCTTTTTTGCTTCCCAAACATCTTTTCAAAATGAAACTAAGCAGCCTGTTGATCGCAGGTGCAATACTTTCCCAAGAAATCTGTTACTTAATAGAAAATTCTGCTATGGGGGAGACAAATGAAGAGTAGTCTGTTTAGGGTGAAAAGCAATCCATGATGTAGATGTGTATGAGAACAGCAATTCTGTTGTCTTGAGGTTGATTTCACACCCTTTTGCAAAGCACTTATTTACTTGTTACTACTGCTCTCAACAATACTATTGAGGGAACGTTTTTGATTTGGTGTTTCATTTCTCTTTCTTACTCTCATTATTTTTTCTTTAGAAAAATTGCAAGGAAATTTTTTCCCCCATTTTTTTTTCTGAGAAAAAATGGAAAGAGTTACATTGTTAGGATGATTAGAAGTTTGGTTAATTAGAGTCCAGATAATCAGAGCTTTACTTGTATTTACTATTATCTATTATTTAAATTAACCAATTATAAATCTTGCATATTATTCAAACTTGCTTATATTGTAAAAAATAATTGCATGTAATTAAAGCACAAATGAGCATTAAAATGCAGACATATGTTTCGGGATTGCTCGGGATCCATTTTTCAATGCAAAAGTGGAGCTTCTAGATGCAAAAACAATTTTGCATCTAGAAGCTCCCCTATTGCATTGAAGAAGGGATCCCAAGCAATCCCGAAACATATGTCTGCATTTTAATGCTCATTTGTGCTTTAATTACGTGCAATTATTTTTTTACAGTTTACTTGTGCACAAAGTTCCTTCATTATCTTGCTTACATTGTTATTATTATTTACTATTTACATTATTATTACTTTATGTTTGGTTCCACAACGAATGGGTGCTCCTGTCTGTTATACTCATAGGGAGCCCACCTCTGGATGCCAAATATTAAGGGCCTTCCCTCTGCTAGATTTTTGTATTCTCCTTGTCGGGAAATTCATTTTTTAGATGCAACATCAAGATCATAAGATTACTTTGTAGATACTGATTGACTTTGTAGATATTGTACTGATTACTAGTACACAGGCACTAGTAATCAGTACTAGTGCCTGTGTCATTAAATACATGTTTCTAAGTAGCAATCAAGTGCAGGTGTCCTTGGGCCGTGGTAGCCTAGTGGTTAGCACGTCGGACTTCCACCTGGAAGGTCGTGCGTTCGATACCCACTGAAGACCACCATGTATACTTGGAGATATGTGCATGTAAAATCCGTAGACCCCACTACCTCTCCCCGTGCGTAAGCAATCCTAAGGCCTCGGCTAACAGGTAGGGGTCTGGTGGAGAAAAGTGCAGGTGTCCTTTTTTGTGGGTGATCTTGACCTTGCATTCCGGTCACAGTACCGCTTCTTTAAATTTGATTCTACAACATGGATACAACATTAGGCACCACATGGAACAATCGTCTTTGCTTGAGGTGCTTAGCTTCAAGCCAGCTAAGAGCTCTCTCCCTTATTGAATAATCTAACTAGTTATGAAAACTCATTCTCTCTGCATTCAGTCACACTTGTAGTTCTTAAAGCAGTATTGACAGTTTTGATAAAAAACATGGAAACTTAAATGGTCAAATTTCACATTGCGCTAGTAATGTTATCAATCATTTATTCCAAACTAAATGGTAACATTATGCTTCCTATTCTGTAAAAGACATACAATACAAATTTTATGCACATTACATTACTGGTAGCTGTTTTCAATTTAAAAATGTATTGCAAATGTTTATTTTGGACATTGGCTGATCAACAAAAAAAAAAAAAAAATTTAAAAATTCCATCTTTGATGTGGTGTTTTTAAATTTTAAACACAAGAATCAATATTCTTCCTATTTATTTATCAAGTATTATAATTATTATTATTATTGATTTTTGTTTGATTTGGTGATGTTTAATAAGATTATTCGCATAATACATGTTAACGTGTGATATCTATAATAAATATAACATGCTAGATACAGTAGACGCGGCTTATAACGATCATGGTTAATGTTATCTATTGTTTAATATTGTCGGAATTGCGTTCTCGCCCGTTTACATAAAATATCATAGTTTTTTATAATCAAACTTTTGTTTATTGTTATCAATATATACAAATGATTTTCATTGAATCAGCCATTACTGGGAAAAAATAATTTTTTTTTCTATTTAAAAATTATTTTATGAAGTTTGGTCAGAAAGTTATTCACGCCTCTTAGATGGAGGCACTTTGAATCTTCCATCGTCGGTGTATGCGGAAAAATGACTCTGCCGAACAATCTTATAAGCTTTGTAAAAATAGCAGACAATCAACAATTGATGATTCCATTTTTTACTGAATAATTTATTTATTCTTATATTTCTCTTATTACTCTAAGTTTTCTCGAATTATGTTCATTTTCTTTCAACAGCATGTAAGTTCATGTTGTCTGTGGAAATCAGCAGTATTTACAATGTGCAAAAGTATGGATTCTTCCAGAAATAACATTTTTTTATCATTTATTATTATCACTCGGTTATTGTTATCAAATAATTTTCGTCAGGATGTGATCACATTAACCGTCGTTCACTGTATTAATTTTCTTTAAATGACAATAAAAACTTCCTAAAAATGTTATTTTGAAATACTGTGTTTCAGTTAGCCTTTCTCGTTCATCATCTCTACAGTTTGCCGAAACAGACTGCTCTTTGTTTCCACACATTACTTATTTAGGATGTGCTGTCATAAATGCTCCTAGAAGTGAGAAAGAAATTCAAAGAAACATGGCTATTTTAAATGAGCAAGCTTTGGACCATGCTATAGAAATTACACTTTCTGTTCCTAGTCACTCTGAAGGATGTGTAACGTATGTGTTTCCTTTATTTAAAATGCATGGTTTTTCTTTGTTTTTCTCTTTTCTTTCTCTCTCTTTCTTTTTATTTTGTAAGGATGCACTATCATTTTTCTTTAACTTTTTATTTGTGAATTAATTTTAATCCCTTGCCTGTGTGGTCTAAACTTAGTTATGCCGAACTGAGCTCGGGCAACACAAGCAGGGGGTTAATCAAAGGCAAGTGGGACTGACACTTCTTACATATTAGTGATTATTGCATTTAAAACGATAGATAAGCTTGCTTTATGCAAGGTTAATTTTTTTGGGCTGTCAAACAAAAATATAATTCAGATAAAAAAATGATGAATGAATTATTTAAAACTATCATTTAACGCTTTGATATTGATAAAACTTGCTTAAATATTTATTAAAGAAATAAGTAAAAAATACCCACTGGTGCAGTGTCTAACTGCTATAAGTATGATGACTATTAAAATCTATGCTGATTTGATTACAATAGGTCTTCACTGAAAAATGCATGCTAAATATCCAATCAGATCCATTATTTTTTTAGTTTGTAGGAACATTACTGGCTTTATTTATAATTTAAAATCACGTTTTGATTCAAGAATAAATAAGTAAATAAAATGCAATGAAATTGATTAATTGTTATTCATGTTTTATTGAAACTATTTTTGATGATGGCAGGATTTACCTAATGCCAAATCAGAAATAATTGTGTTCTTCAAAGTTGAACTACTCAATATATTTGACACATTTCTTAGTACTCTCAAACATATTTAAATTTTAATAGTTTAAACAGTATTGTGTGTGTGTGTCAAAACATAAAAAAAAGTTATTTTGGGGGAAAAATAGAACCGACTTCAAATTAAAAATTACACTAAAAAGTAAAAAATAAATTAATTCTTTAAACATCAGTACGACTTTTAAACATAATTTTTGAAGTTGGTGCAAAATTACAAGTTCAATTATCACTACACCATGTATTACTTTACATTGAAACTGTTGCAAAATCTAGGCTATTTATATTTGCAATTGATTCATGATTCCAAAAAATTTCATCTATCATAATTTTGCACCAACTTCAAAAATTATGTCTAAAAGTTGTATTGATGTTGTTTAAAGAACAGTAGTGATGAAATGTCAATTGCTTTGGATTATAAATTATATTCAGAATGCAGTTTAGTTTGTTAAAGAAAGATTAATGAAATATTTATATATTTAATAGCAACAAATATTGAAATAAGAGTTTTCAGCCTTTTTAACAAATAACACAAAGCACTTGATAGCAAAATTTAGGCCATATTATATAAAAGTTGAATGAATTACCATAGGTCTGTGAATTGAATGTGTTTCTACTATATCAAAGATCTCCAGCTAGTTTTCATACCTGGTCACTTTTGACACAAGTAGTAAATGTTCTTCAAAATCACGCAATTTTGTGCTGTTTTTTTTTTTTTTTTTTCAATTTTAGGCTCTAATAGAGGCCCAGTGGCTGAGTGAGCCTTCCGTGCTACCATGCTACTGGTCCGGGGTTCGATTCCCGGGCTGGACAGGGGCTCTGTTTACAATTCTTATTACCCTTGATGCCTTTTTTACATTGTTTTTGAGTTTTTGGATCATTGCACTAAGATTTACTCATTTATTATTTATTTATACTTTAAAATATTTTAATATCTCTAATTATTCTAGGAATATTTTCTCCCTGAAAATGTGCTGTATTGTTTTCTCTTGAGCTCATAAATGTTCATTTTTCAAAATTTAAGAAATGCTTAGTTTTATTTTCCCTTGAACCAACAGTGTTTTTTTATCCAATAGGTTATTAGATTCTGATGGTTCCAATGAAATTGCCAGCTTTTTGATTCACTGCATTCTTTTTTGTGCAAGAGGCAGACCTGATACTCCCGAAAAAGAATGTTTTGCATTTGCTTGTAGTCATGGAGAAACAGCTGAAACATCAATATTTCATTGTCATATTTTTAAATGTGACAGTCCTGAGACAGTAAGTTAGTCATTGTTTTATGCATGAACATATGTTTTTTGCTTGTCATCACAGAAATTTAAGCTTGAGGATTTTGTTGAAGTTAGTGTCTATTTTTAAAAAAAATTTTCAATGAATATGTATATATATATATTATAGACGTTGATTATTGAAAATGGAATTAAATACTAATAATTTTTTGCATAATAAGATATTCTCAAGTTTGTATGAAAAATTAAGTCACTGATTAAATTTATTTAAAAAGGTGTGTTTTTAATTTTTTTTAATGTAAAAGTTTTCATGTAAAGATTAAAAATTTAATTACTCAGTACGTTTTTTTGACAAATATTTTTCAGGTTGTGAAACTTTTGCAGTGTTTTGCTGCTGCATTTCATCGTGTTCCTAAACTCTCTCAGGGTCGAGCAGGTTCCATTTCATCTGAAAGAAATATACCTATTGGTTTATCTGTAAAAAATAACCAGCAAGTTTTCATTTATGAAACAGTATTGGACATCAAAGAAGAAGATTCAAAAGTAAATGGTTTGTCTGACATAGAATGAAAATATGTACATAAAGTGTTCATTGAAGAAAAATTTTCGAGACTCATAATTTAAATGGGTAGCTTTTCTTAAATTTCTACTGTAATTTAATAAGATACAAAATTACATCCTGTATCATGACGTAAATTAAGAAATATTTGCAAATTCAGATATTTTCAAGCTTTCTCTTAAGCCCAGAACTGTTATTTTCTTGAATGAGCAAAATGTTATATTCTGAGTAGCAGTGCAAATTTACTTCTATTTCAGTCCTTGAAATATTGAACATAGCTTAGTATTGCAACAATCAAAATTTGTTATTTATAATTTTGTTGCGAGCTTCATACTTCTAATAATAATGCCAAATTCTATAAATTATGTACTTTTTACAGTTATCAAATTAGTAGTGTATTTTTTTAGGGAAACTTTGTGTCCTGTCCAAGGGAAAAGGATTATTTTAAATTGCGTTGCAATCTAGAGAAAATGATTTCTGTGACCATTAATCAAATATCTAGCAATAAAGAATTAAAGATTCAACAGTAAGTACTTTTATCTCTATGTTACCTGTGTTGTAATTGTTATTAAGGTTATAAATGTTTAGTTAACACAAAAACAAAAATTTTGTTTTCATTAATTACTCTTCATTCTTGTCTTAGTGACTGGGAAATATGGTAAGTAATGGAAAATAGGAAATGTGAGAATATAAATATGAGTTTTAAATGCCTAAATTATTGAAATTTTAAGTTATTATTACTCTTATTATACCATGCAAATTTTATATTATTTATAAACATATGTTTTTTTCCTGAATGTAACAAAAATTGACCTGTGCACCACAGTTTGATAAATATTACTCTATTCTATGGCATCCACAGAAGAACCAAGAATGAAAAAAAAAAAAAGAAGAAATCTTGTTTTTTCTGTGAATGTTATAGAATAGTGTTTCTCAAAGCGTGGTGCACAGTTCAAATATTGTTGGGTCCTAATATTCTAATGATTTATTTAGCTTTATTGGTTGAGCATTGTTTTTATTACTTGTCGTTAACATCTGATATGATTTTTTATAAATATCATGAAAGAAGACCAAGGTCCAAATTTTGTTTTTAATTTCAAAAAATGTTGGCTTGCTTTTAAAATAAAGACGGTTTGGAAAAAATCATAAATTTTATATTTTAGGTAACAAAAAGCAGATAAACTTTTGTATTTCTGTGTAAAAGGTTTTTTTTAAATTGTTTCATAAAATCCTCTTTTTAATAGCAATACATGCTGTTCCATTCAATTAGTCATTTGAGTGGAAAAAATTCACATGGGTGCTTATCAAAAATACAGGGCTCTCACGGCTGCGCCAATTGCGCAAATCTGCGCCAAAACGATTTTTCTGCTACATGCTGCTACAAAATGCGTTTTTTTAGAAAATTTGCGCCAAATCGCGATTTTTGGGGGGAAAAAATCAAAAAAATTTTAGATATTATATTTTTTTACCTTAAAATCGGCATCATTCGTAACATTTTTCCTTTAGTCAACTAATTTTTTTACCTTTGAAGCAGTTTATTAATGAATATTAGCTCTACCCTCTCTTAAGAACATCAAGTGTGGATGAGAAAATTGAGCAGAATGAGTGATGTATCACACGCTTGTAGAAGAAACAGTGAGACGATTTCTCATATTTTGTAGTATTATGGAATGAAAAATAATTCCTCTTATCACTATTTATGTTGAACATTTTATTTAGTAAATTTTTATTGAAATAGATAAAAAAGTTTAAAATTTCATGAACGTGGAAAAAATAAACTTGGCGTTTTTCCTCAGTGCACTTTGTGTTTTCTATTTTAATGTTTAGGAAACACTAATCAATGTGAAAAATCAATAACAGAACAGATGTTAAAAAGATTATTGCTCCATTATAACAATTCGTAAAAATTCCTTAAGCCTACTTTCCACGTGCAAGCAAAGGAGTGCATACGTTCTACAATCTTTTTGCATCCGCTACAAAAATCGTTTTTTTTTCATTTCAACTATTTATAACGTTTCTTCTCAACGTAAATAAATAAAATGTATTTTTATTTTAAGATAAAGCCTTGTTTGAAAATATGTATTTGTTCCCGAAAGTGTTTAGAGATAGACTTTCAAACGCTGTAAAATTAAACATTGAATTGCAGCTTTTTTTCTTTTCTCATTACTCTTTAAGCTCTATAATCTATATCATATAACCACAAGCAATTAAAAAAGATAAATATAAAGAACAAAAGAAGTAAAAAAATTAGTTAAGTTAGAAAATCATAAAAAAAGCATGTATATCTTAATAAATTGATGATCTTTTTCTTTCAGCATCCAATTGCTGTAACCCTAGGACTCTTAAAATTTAATTGTAACTATTACATAATTTTTGAAAGATGTAAAGATAAATTGTTAGAAAAAAAATCATTAGACATTAAATTATCAACCCCTATAATAAGAAATACATTTTGCCCTTCTAATATAGAACTGAAAAATATAATTTGGTTCTTGAATTTTCTTGCTGCAAAATTATGAAACCCAGCAATTTACTTTTGGTGTCATTAATTACTTCCAAAGCATCTAAGTGAGCATTTAGGATTGAAATTTAAAGGAATATTTCTTAATCAGAAAAATAATAAATATTACTGCAGGTAGAAAATAGGATCGAGTTCAAATATATTTTTTGATAAAATATGAAATTATATTTAATTAATTCAAAATTTTACTGTTACTATAATCACAATGGTTATACCTAAATAAGTAGCATTTAAAAAACAAATTTTAATTAATGATAAATAGTTTTAAATAGTTTAACCTTTCATATTAGTTAGTTTTTGCTTATTTTCTTGTAAGTATAGTGTTTTAGCTATTAAACAAAAAAAGAGAGAATGTAATGATTTTTGAAAAGAAGAAAATTTTAAGCTTTCTTCCAGCTATTCTTAATCATTAGAAGAAGAAGAAAAAAAAAAAAAAAACAACAACATAACATTTTTTTAAATAATCTGTTTCTTGAGAAAAGTATTGAAAAACACTTTTATAAGGGTTAATTAGTCTTACTTTTTGAATAGGTTATGAATAATTTCTTATAGGAAATATAAAAATAATCCAGTTTTTGAAATAATCTAATTCAGTTTTTGAAGGATGACTGACATTTACATTTCCTATCATTTTGAAGACTTGAAACTGCTCTTACCCTTGATGTATGAAAATGACATTGCTTTAAAACATCCATTTAATATTTAAAAAATAAAGAAAAAAACCCTCCAAAAATGGTACAAATTTGATATTTTCGGCTCCTAAACTGATACAAAAGTCGATTTCTTTTGCTCCAAACTGATACAAAAGTTAAATTCTTCTGCTCCAAACTGATACAAAAATGACATTTTACCTGTTCCGAAAGCTGCTACAAATTGTGTTAAGGCGGTGGGAGCCCTGAAAATATAAAGAAAGCAATTGAGGCGTAAAATGTAGCCTATGCTCCTTGAATTATTCCATTCACACATTTTGATAATTTATTCCTATGTGTTACACTTTCCTATTAATAAAGAATTTTAATTTATACTTTTATTATGTAACAATATGAATGATAATTAAATTAATGTATTGAATTAAATTACTATTGCAGTTGTTTTGGCTTATTAATTACACCGGGACGAAACTTGGATCATTCTGAAATGCATGCTCTTGAAGGAGTAAGCATGATTTTCCTTATATAGTTGACTTGAGTTATAACAACTTTAAAAAAAAATCCTTTGCTTCCATTAAAGATAACATTTCGTACTCCATACAACGACTTTGAAACGAAAACAGCTCTGGATACAAAGATCTGTATAACAAACTCTGAATCAGAGGGGCAAAGATTTCCCTGTTCTGCAAATCTGCAATGTTGCATTCATCTTGATTTATATATTATTTAAGTATCTGATGGGTTACAAGAAAGATTTTTGTAAACATATGTGGAAAATGTAATAAAAATTTTAATTTTGCATTATATTTTTTAATCTTTCTAAGAGGAATAGTGCAAGACTTCAACTGAATTTTAATGTAAAAACTTCAAAATTATTTGTGCATCATAAATAAAAATGAAGAAATAAAAACTCAATTTTGGAACATCCCATAAATTTAAATAGAAGTTCTAATTTAAAATTTATTAATTATTTGAATAAGCTTTATACATTTAAAAAATAACTATAATTATAGCACTTGCACACACATTATATTAGTTTTGAAGTCAAACTCGAATAGTATTTAGATTGCAATGATGTGTCTAACAGGTATATATAAATTTTATATCCATAAGGCGGACTTTATTTTATGAAAAAAATTTTGTGATGAAACAAATGTCACTTGGATTTTTAATTTGTATTTTAATCTTTTATTCCTATATAAAATGCTATGTACAACAATACACCTTAATATTTTACACTGATATTTTAAAAAGTAAATAATGTGTTTGGCAATTAATTGTAGTTTTTTTTAATAAGCAGCCTATTGTGTGGAAAGAAAATTGAAACCTTATTTTGTAATTATATTTTCAGGTTTTGATGAATAAAGTTGTTAATGGGGACAAAACATTGTATCATATATCTGCCAGTTGGAATCCTGAAGATCCAATTTTTGAAATATTAAATACACCAACAACTCGAGGTGTGTATTTTATTTGTCATTCTGTTCTATATTTCCCACTCCTTCCCTACTTTATCTGTACCCCTTTTGAAAGTATATTTGTTTCCTTTGAAGCATTTGCAGTTATGAAGTTATATTTTTCAAATGTTTCAAAGTTAGTAATTAGTAAAGAGTGAACTAGAAAACTTGTAGACCCATATATGAAAGCATAATTGTTAATGCCCCAAACTGTTTTGATAGTCTGCAACATTTGCACATTTTTGCAATTTATTTCATGTTCAAATATTTATCCTATGTTTAAAATACGTTAAGTTAATAAAGAACAAATTAAGTTCCCCATATTATATGCATATGCTAAAGAAAATTAGCAAAATAACTGGAATTTCATCCTTTAACATCTTCAAGTGGTTTTTTGTTTCAAAATTTTGATGGTGCTTCTTTTTGTAATCTAATCATAAATTAAACTGTTAAACTCATAAAGTTTTCTTCATGTACATACAGAGTTATAAAATGTGTGTAGTACCCCCCCCCCCCCTTTATTTTAAAGTATGGGAAATATTTTAATTGAAACATCTAGAAGGTCTAAATGTCAAAAATGAAAATTTGTGTGGACCTGGCCCAACTTAAATCTGTTTATTACTCATTTTTTCATTTGCTTTTAGTGTTAGTAATAGGAATTCCTCATAAATCAATTCTTCTTAAATATATACTATTCCACAGTCAAATTGGGCATATGACTGTTTATGTGAAATTCAGCTGTAAGGATATTTGTTTTAGTCATTATTAATTGTCATTCTGGTGAATTCTTACTGTATGTATGTGTGTATAAGACATGCAGGTAAAAGGAGGAGGACATATTTTAATTCTCATAGAACTGAGAGGCAAAATTAATAATTATGAAAGCATTTCTGTGGGGAGCTCTTTATGATTTTGTGCACTTTAAATGAGTATGATGCAGAAAATTTGTGCAAATTTAATTTAACCAATTTTATTTCTTTTTAGATGGACAGGTATATTTAAGTGTTGGTGTAGATTTGGTGTTTGCCGGCATTGATGAGCCCACTAGATTTGTCATTGAAACTAAAGCAAAAGTGTTTCCTTCAAATGAACGTTTTTGGTATTTTTCGAAAAGAGCTTTGCATGATCAGTTTTATCTAAGGTTAAAAGAGGTAATTGTTTCAAATTTCTTGAATAAAAATTTTAATTAAACTTTTTTAGACACAAATGTTTACTATTAACAGCTTGTCAGGTAAAGTTTCATTTTCTAAAAAAAGATGTTTTAAATTAAAAAATATGTTATTATTTTCAGAGTGAAAAATTAATTCATACTTTAAGTTTATTTGAAATGTGGGTGTGTACACATTTTTGCCAAATAAAATTCATTGTTATCATTATTGATCCTGATTTTCTCTAGAATGATCGAAGAAAATCGAAAGCTAATTGAAATTAGCTTTAAAACGTAGTCAGATGTTTTTTAAGCAAGTAATTGAAAAATTGTACATGAAACTTTAAAGCTTACATGTATGTTTTAAAATGATGATGTACTGGTACTTTAATTGGAATGTTAAAATACTTCACTGTGTTATTAGATCGAAAGTGAGCAAGAGAGACATCCAATTTACGAAGTAGTCAGCTTAGAAAATTCTGCTCGGAAAAAGTTTCCATCCAGTAGATCATATCAGGGAAGTGAATATTCCATGACATCACATGACCAAGATACAGAATCTGGTAAATTATTTTTCTTGCTTTTTCTACTCAAAATAAACAAATAAATATAGTAATCAAATAAATAAATAAATAAAGTAGATGTATTTTTTAAATTAGAATTATAATATTTATATTTATGTTCTACAGAGTTAATTTTAATATAAATACAAGTTTTTGGAATTAAATTACAATTCTGGACTATGATCATCTTCTATTCTGAATTTTCTAACCCAACATTTCCCAATCATTTTTTCCTTGCTAACTCCTTTCAAGATCCGAAACAAAACGGCAAATCTGTAATTGTTAGTAATGTGTAACAAAAATATAAAATCTGCTAGCACATTTATTTTCCATATGCACAATAGTTCTTAACAAGAAATAAAAATATAATTGTTAAACATCCAAGTTTAAATAAATACTAAAATTACTTTTTATTATTTGTATTTTTTGAATTATTAATACTGCAGTAAATAATGTATTGCAATATTTTTTCGCGTACCCCCTATCTTCACCATGTGAGCCCTTGGGGGTTCACGAACCATTGGTTGGGAAACACTTCTAAACCATTCTAAAATAAATTTAATTAGCATAATTCATATGGTTATCCTTAGACCACATATGTAGCCATTCTAATGGTCACTCTCTAAATAATTAAACTCACTTTCACAATTTAGTGAATCGATCATCTAACTTATTAAGAGTTTTAGTTCTTTGATCCAAATACAAAACTCATTCATCACTTTGTTGTATGTATTCTGCTCTTGTTTCTTTTCATTTATTATTAATTCATTATCAATTTATTGACGCTTTTACTATGTAGTAAGTGTATTTTTGAATGTAAGGAAGTCTTGTGTACTTATAAGAATATTTTTCTGATTTTTGAAACCTAGTATTTAGCTATATTTATTTATCTACCCCAGTGTTATAATGCAACTGTTTGGTCCTATGAGAGATGTATGTCCAGATTTTGGGATATACAATTGTCTTGATGAAAATATTAATCAGTTATTACAAACAGTATCTATGCAAATATTATATAGGTTGGGATACCAATGAAACAATGAAACAGAACCATTGAAATTTAATTTTCTACCTTGGAAGTTAAAATTGTTCAAACAATGCTCTTTGTGTGTATTTTAGATTGAGAAGAGGAATAGAAATGTTTATGTTTGTATTAAAAAAACTAAAGATTTATTATGAAATTGTTTTATATGCACTTTTTAAAGCTGTCTTTCTTAATTATTGTACATTGAAACTTAATCCGAGAAATACTTTCCTTGATTTATAAACACATTTATCCCTATTCCCCCCCCCCCTTTTTTTGTATAGACAATGACGAGCCTCTTCCAAGTGGAACTGGGGAAGTGAGTAAGGAATGTACTACAGATGAATTAGAAGGTTGGGCTGAAGTATTGCAGAGGTGGAGGCAAAATTTGATGCAGAGACCTAAACAGCTTTCTCCATTAGTAAAACGGGGAATACCAGAAGCTCTTCGTGGGGAAGTTTGGCAGTTACTTGCGGGCTGTATAGATGACAGACAGATTGTTGATACATATAGAAACTTAATTTCTCAGGTGAATGTTATTATTATCATTATTTTAATTAAATGTTTCATCCACAGACATTATCTTTTCTAACGAAATATATATAGCCCAATAATTTATAATCTCCTAATATTTAATTTAGGGTTTATTGTTTTATATTGGCCACTGGGAGAATGCCGGAAATTTATATAATTTTGAACAGTTCAAAAAACATTTAAATTATAATATAACCAATATTGTGGAAAGAGGCTAAGTAACAAACACTTTCTTTTGGAGACTAACTTTATTTGCAAGCAGTTATTAGTTATGGTATAGGGATGTTTCATGTATGGATAGTTTTTTTTTATATGTGGTGTGATTAAAATATGCGTTTAAGAGTAAAATGACTGGTTAGATATAAAAGTATTACGGAAGTTCTCAAATGTTAATTGATCAGTATAATCAATTGTAAAAAGAAAAAATATTTTATTCAGTCATTAATAAGAGTCTCTGTGGCTTGTTAGTGCTTTAATAGTGAATTTTGAAGAATATATTTTCAATATTATACAATGTTTTATTTTTTAATTGCTTACTAATGCTTCACAGCATACTGCGAAAGCTACTAAAATTTAAATTCTACTTTCAATTTACCTTACTTCTGCTCTTCTTTCTTTTTATTGAAAAGAAAAAGACCTGGATGTACCTGTTTTTAAAGAACTTAAATCTTCTGGTTTAAACTTTTTTTAAAAAAATTGTGTAACTTATTTAGTTTAATTATAAAAAACAAATATTCTTTTTTTTTTTTAATCTGTAAAACTTTATTAAAACTGAGAAAAAGTGTGAAAAAATGTAATATATCTTCCAACTTGTTGATCCATCCCATGCCCCTTGTTTAAGCAACTGATAAGATCAAATGATTAAAAAGTATCTTTTGCAAAGAAAGCAAGTTGCTTTTCAATACTATGATGTTTTTGCCAAACATATTTTCCTTAATGTTTAATAGAATTTTCCTCTTTGTATTGGATGGTGATTTTATACATTACATATATATTTACAGGAATCAACTTGTGGCAGTGCCATTCAGCGGGACATAAATCGCACTTTCCCTGCTCATGAATATTTCAAAGAAAGTGGTGGTATTGGTCAGGATTCTTTGTTTAAAATTTGTAAGGTAGGTTTGAAATTTGATTTTTTAATACCAAATATATGTGTGTAAGTAAAACTTATTTATTTTAACAGGTTAAATGTAATGTAATTTTCCAAAATATTTCTTAAATGCTCTTGAATAGATGCATTTATGCAGGTTCTGTCACATATAGTTAGGACATTTTGCAATGCCAAAGAGTATGAAGATTGCAAAAGTACACTCCTACAAAATATATATATTAATTACTTACATAACTGTTGTCCTGTGTAGGAGCGTGAATAAAAAAAACCTTCCCATGTGTAATGTCTTTGAAAATAATTTATTATAGACAACAAATTATGTTATAGACATTTCAAACAAAAGAGCAATGAATTTTATGCCGAAAGAAAATGATTTTTCTCAGATGTATTGCTCTGATCTACTTGTGTTGCAGTTATACTAATAGAATAAGATTTTATCCATAGTATCCAATTCTGTTTGTTTTCAAAATAAGGGAAAATATGTAATGTCTAAAATTTGTTTTCATAGTATTTTTAATTGTTTTCATGACTAACGTTTTGTGTTTTATTTTATGTAGGCTTATTCTGTTTACGATCCAGAAATAGGGTATTGCCAAGGACAGTCCTTTTTAGCTGCAGCATTACTTTTGCATGTATGTAAATTCTTAAGTTCTTTCAAAGATTATCACATGATTTCAAAAGTTTGTTTTTCTGTTATTTATATAAATAATTTACAATCGTTTAAATTTCTTATTCTGTCCCTCTCCCCCCAACATCTACTTCTGGTCTTTGTGTGCAATAAATTTAGGTGTGCTTAGATAAACACCTTCCTAGAATTGTATTTCATGGCTACTGTTGAAACTTTTTTCTTTTGTGATTGTGTTACTGAGAAGCTTAAAACATATTCTACAAAGTATCAATTGCATTTCCTTTTTTTTTTTGTTTTGAAAAACTTTGTAATTAAGAAACTGAGCACATGTGAAGTTGTTTCTCCTGCTATGAAGAATTATGACTCATCTTTCTATATCTTTATTGATACAAAAAATGCTAAATATAAGCTATTGACACAGAAAAATGAATAATGCTTTATTGCCTTATTGTTTTTATTTTCTTCATGATGGAACTTTTATTCTTAACTAAATAAAAATAAAGTTGGCAATGCTTCTTTAGCTCTTTGCATACAAAGTACTCCTCATAGGCAGCGTTCAAAGTATTTGGTGGTTAGGCAGCGTTCGAAGTATTTGGTGGTTAGACAGTGTTCGAAGTATTTGGTGGTCTGTTGATCATGGGCCTCTAAAATCTGACTCAGACACCACGAAATTTTGCAAAGAACAAATACAAGCTGTAATCATGGTGATGTTATAAGTTCTCAATTTTGAAACTAAACTGATATTTGAATGGAATTCACTAGTGTTATATTTATTAAAATTGAGTTCAAGGTAAATTTTCATTATTAATTCCCAATTCTGTATTAGACAGGATAACATATTGCCATTTCTCTAACCGCTCTTCAC
Organism: Octonoba sinensis; assembly: GCA_038502835.1. Taxonomy (NCBI): domain Eukaryota; kingdom Metazoa; phylum Arthropoda; class Arachnida; order Araneae; family Uloboridae; genus Octonoba; species Octonoba sinensis. The sequence goes on from CM076599.1 coordinate 128,397,041, forward strand.
AAACCATTTCCAGTGCTCCCTGAAAGTAATTGCTTATCTATTAAGCATATTTTAATGTTCAAATTTAATGTATTTTTTCATTTCTGCAATACCAAATTAGTGCAAGAAAAAAACTGAATGACAATTTTGATGTGTTCCAAAATCTTAATTGAGATGAAATTATTTTGTACGGTGGGTCCACGTTTGTTTGTTAGTTTTGTAACTGTATAAGAACTGTTTATTAATTTTATTTAAATTAATGCTTGGGGACCAACCTAACATTATATGACATTCGTAAAAAAAATGTAATGTTGGTTACATGCCTTAGATTTACAAAATTACTAAAAACTTCTTAAAAAGTTAAACTTTAAAATATTTTTTGTGATTTATGAACCTAATATAATGTTGCAATTTTTAATGTGCAACTTTTACTATAACCACCATAAAAATAATTGCCAAGATTTGTTTTTACGTCAGTCACAGTTTAATGACCCGTTTATATGTAGGTACATTTGGCTTTGATACAATACTAATTTAATATTTCAAATAACAGATACACATTTTGTAACATGTATGAAAAATACCTACCTAAAATGTGAACACAGTTAAGAAATATTTCATGTTGAACTTAAACAGCCCAGTGATGTTTGCGGGCCAGTATATATATGCATGCGTACTGCAGAGAAAGACAAAAAATAAATAAATAAAAATTAAGCTAAATAAATAAACATATAAATTTTAAGCCACTGAAAATTTCTTTCTTGTAAGAATTTGAATGCAAAGAGTTAATATAAATAAATATATGAATTTCAAAATCTGGTAAACATAATAGATCAACTTACTTTTTATAGATTCCAGAAGAACAAGCTTTTAGTATACTTGTCAAGATAATGTTTGAATATGGACTTAGAGATTTCTTCAAAAATAGTTTTGAAGAACTTCACTTGAGATTATATCAGCTAGATAAATTGATTGAGGTAAGGTACCAATTAGAAATAATATTTATCTTAATTTACAATAAAATAAAATATGTTTTTTTTTTTTTTTTTTTTTGTAATTGCTTGACGGTTGTTTGCAGTAAAGATATTATATAACATGCATTTGTAAATGATGTCAAGTACCCACCTATTATATTGAAAAATTTCACCACATGTAATTGGTATTTTTATTGCATTACTTTTTAACTGTAAGCTTAAAACAATTTGCAGAACTTTTGTTCCATTGTCCAGCTTTTATAGGATGGCAAGTTGGTAGCATTGGAAAATGAAACATCATTCTAAATGCATGATTACTTTGTTTTTTCTTAAATTTGAAGTGAAAGAGCAAAATGATAAATAAACAAATTAATGAATGTACAAATAATGAGGCTAGTATAAATGTATTAACACAGCATTCATACATACACAAAAAATATTGTTTTGTGATGCTTAATGCTTTATGTGAAAACTGTGCAATATGTTTTTATTAAATAGTAAGAATACAATTATTATGCATTATAAATATCAAAATATAAAATTTAATTTCCTAGGTTACTTGCACATTTTCCTGCTGATTTGTAAATTTTAAAATTGTTTAATGCATACAAATTTTTCTTCTTTTACCCAGAATACTTTTTTCATGCTTGAACAAAAATATTAAAACTGGAATTTTTAGCTGAATCATGCACTCATCTCATCTCTTAATCATTTTTATAGGTTCTTAATTTTTATATTAAGACAGGAGAATGAATTTTATCTGCATACTATTAGCTATTTCAATTAGAGTTGACCAGTTTGCTTTGTAGAATGAAGAGTAACTTATATTTCAATGGCTAAATTTTTTTTAATTGAAAATAATCCAGTTTTATGTTCTTTTTCAGGAGCAAATACCAGAACTTCATGCACATTTCACTGATTTAGGAATTGAAATGCATATGTTTGCTTCTCAATGGTTCTTAACTTTGTATACTTCAAAATTTCCTTTAGTGGTAGTCTTTTATATCTTGGATCTCTTTTTATTAGATGTAAGTTAAGTTGCATATTACTTTATTTTTTACTGTGGTATTTTTGAGATGTTTTGTGCATATTTTATAGTTTTAGTTTAATAGCAAGTTTATTAATGAGCACCTCAAACAGGAAAAGTTTGCATTTACAATGAAAAAGTAAATAAAATGAATTAATTGTAATGCATTGAAAAAAAAAAAAAAATAAATAAAAAACTTGTTACTGGTGTTTACTCATGTATAAAGTTAGTAGCAACTTTTCTTTCTATTTGTTGACGTTAAAATTTAGCTGACCTAATATGTGAAAACTTTTTGTCTGTAAAATTTGTTAGGGCAAAATTTTCATCTTGTTAATGGGTTGCAAACAATGTGAAGTTTAACCTCTTATTCTCCATTCTGAAAAGTAAGGGGGATGGGCGTTGCTCTTTACTGTCGATATGTTACTGCAATAATATTTGACACTTAAAAAAATAGTAATGTAAAAACATTTTTATTTATTATAACAATTGCAACAATTTTATTTATTTCAACTCTCTGAAAGTGATGCTTTCAATGCTGTCTTTAAATGCTCTGTTTCATGATTACTGAAGAAATAGAGTAGTTCCCCAAAATCTCATTTTCACTTCTGTTTTCTTCTGGAAATTCTAGTTGTTTATAAAAAATTTGAAACAATATAACTTGTTATTAAGGTTCAATTTCCCAAAGGCCAATCACTCAATAGTCCCAGGAATGAACTCCTTATTATGCTACTAGGTGCTTTTTTGTTCCCATACATCATCCAATCATCTTATATCAGTCACAAGTTTCTTGTAAATGGCTTGTTAACCGATGCATCCAACTATGTGCAGAACTGATGTGAGTCCTATGGAAATATTACAATAAATGTTTTGCCTTCTAAATGTTCCTTCTTCACACCAGTCTTTGGAAGCTATTGCACACCACCATTACTGAATTACTTTGAGAAATGCACTGGGCAAATTTTTCTGTTTTAAAACTAACACGTGACATATGCAAGGGCAACTCATGTGCGAGTAAACATGGAATTTTGTGCCATTTTAAATGAATAATCTTAATTCATCAATATTTTTCAATAAAAAAATAAGTAGAGGTTTCTCTAAAAAATGTTGGTTATTTTGCAGTATATTATTACAAAATGTGTAAAATTCAGTATTCTAAAATGTGAAAAATTCTCAAAGCTACATAATCTTTGGTCCCAAGAGGTGTAGATTTCAGAGTTGACTGTATTTAGGTATTGAGTAATTTTATTGTTACTATTTTGATTGCCTAGTTAAAAATTACTATATATGCATTCAATGTCAGGGACTAAAATTCAATTGCTTAAGCGGCAAGATGACTTCCCTCAAAACTTTAGTGTGAAGGGGATCACAGTTTTTTTAGCTATATTATTTGATTATTTCATTCTTTTGTATATTCCCACATTCTAAAATTTCCTATTAGATTTCTTGTCCCCCCCCCCCCACAAGTTCAGTTGCACTTAATTCTTAACAATAGCCTAGTGTTGTGAGTTATTTATTGTGAAATGAGCACCATTAGCAACACTGCACCAGTGTTGCTAATGTCCAGCACTCAGTTTATGTGAGTGCTGGTGAACCTTTAATACATGCAAGTTTCCCACCATGACCATTTTCAAGGAGACAATCTAATAAGTTTTGCAAGAATATTGCTATCTCATCTTGAAATTTACCCTCTGAATATGTGTGTGTTTTTTAAAATGTATATTCAACAGGTGCAATGTTTGACTAAAATTCACTTTTATTATTCCACAGGGTATAGAGACATTATTCCAAGTAGCTTTAGCACTTTTGATGGTAAGAATTTTTAGTATTTATATGTGTTGCATTCAAAACATATGTTTCCAAAAAAAAAATCCATATGTGCTGGTACATTCAAAAAGGATTTTAATAGTAATTCTTATTTCAAGTAATAGAACACAATGATATTAAATAGTTAGCATCAATTTCTTGGATCCCGCAGTTTCTGGAATATTATCTTTTAAGATATTGTGCCACCGGGTAATAAAATGTTTCAGTGTAAGAAAGTTATCAAGCTTATATGTATTTTTTCTTTCTTTCTTTTTGTAAATGTGTATCTGTATTTTTTGATGTGTAGAAAAAAAGTATTGTTTTGTGTGTTATCCTTTTTGTGATGAATTTATTATTTTGAGTAGAGTGCTATAACTATTTGCTTTTAAATTGATTTTATAAATATTGTTAACTTCTTTTTAGCTGTCCAAGAAAGATTTACTTGCATTAGATTTTGAAGGCATCCTAAAGTATTTTCGAGTTACCCTTCCAAAAAAATATAGGACGGAGAAAAGTGCTAGAGACTTATTGTCTACTGCCATTAATGTTAAGGTATGTTTCAAAAGTCATTTATATATGAGTTAAAAGCATTGCTAATATTAAAAGAAAATATATTACTATTATTTTATATGTAAATTAGTTTTTAAATATATTTCAGAATGATCTTATATCTTGTGTGTCCTGTCTTATCTTCAGGCAAATAGTGGATGCTATGCTCCACTGATTATATGAATACGAGTTGTGATTGGAAAGTTTTAAGGGGGGCTTGTAATTTCACAATGGCGGTACTTACATGCTACTGTGATGCATCTTCTTCAAAATAGTCCCTTTCTGACTGAACACACCAACTCCAATGGTGTTTCCACTTTTGGAAACATTCCTGGAATTTTTTTCTCAAGTGTATTAAGGACTTTCGCCGTATTCACCTGGATGTTTTCAATCGATCGAAATCGCTTCCCTTTCAGTGAAAATTTCAGTTTGGGAAACGGGTAGAAGTCCGAAGGTGCTGTATCGGGGGAATAGAACGGTTGTATAAGCATAAGAATGTTATTGATTTTGTAGACTTCTACCTGTTTCCTAAACTGAAATTTTCACTGAAAGGAAAGCAATTTGATTTTATTGAACATTATGTTAAAACACACACACTTTGTGAATTAAAATGATGATGGTTTAACACTAACAAGAAAATAAACTTTATCTTGTACAACAGAGCAATTGAACAATCTTGTAAAACTGCTCTATTGTACAAGAGGTGAAAAGAACAACTCTGTAACAAAAGTATTTAATATGTCTTGTTAAAGCAACTTCTTTTTTGATTACTTTATTGTTAGTTTCGTAGATATAACAAAAAATATGTAATTTTTATTCTGTTTTTGGCAACCAGGGTAGCGTAATGGTAAGGCACTAGCCTCGTACACCCAAGTTCATAGGATCGAACCTGGCCGAAGTCGGTGGATTTTTAAGAAGCAGAAAATTGGCAGCTCCCATGTTGTATAATTATGCGGCATGTTAAGGATCCCTTGAGTATCTGTTTGGCTTAGATACTCTCGACTAAATTAAATTCTTAATGTAGTTTCGCATCTTTTAGAGCTCAGGTGTTGCCATCTAGGGGGAAACTGAGCGTCAAAATTCTCAAGTGGTAATGGCATCCGCCAATAGTGGTGCTACTTGAAAGAATGGGTCCCGGCTTCCAGGGAATGCACTAGGTCTGCAAAGGTTAGTGACCATATGCAGCCCCATTAGAAAGAAGAATAAAAGAGAGAAGAAAGAAAAAGATTTTATTTAACTTTCAGACTTGATAATGACAGCTATGAAACCATTTCATAAGTTATTTCTTTATTTTAACCGTTCTACTAAAATATATTTTTACTTTCCACCTTGTAGGTCAAAAAATTGAAGAAATTTGCAAAAGACTATGCAGCTTATAAAGAACAGCAGAAAAATTATGAAGATCCAGTGTCTAAATTACAGGTATAATTTTGCTTAAAAAAAATTAAAATTAAAAAAAGGTGCATGCTCATTTACTAATATTTATATTCAGTATTTATTAAAGTATTGAGCAGTTCACTTCATATCAAACTGTTAATTCTACCCTTTTCTTGAAATGTTCTGTTTTTAATAGCCATCACTAGCTTAAAAAAAAAAAAAAAACTTTTTTAAATATTGATAACATTTATTTAGTAAGGTTATTTATAATTTGTTTCCCCATAAGACCACTATTGATGGTGCACTCAAACTTTTAAGGTCACCCCAGGTAATATGGTCCCTAAAAGCCCCATTTGATTTATATTGTCACTTTTGTAGCGTCCTCATGACTGACCTTATAAGAATGTCTGTCTCTAGTAGAAAACTGTGGCTTCTTTTTTATTCAGTAACCCCTCATTATATTACACTTTTTGAAGGACAAAGAAAAAGGTTGATGTATCCAAAAGCTATCGAGTTCATTAAAAACAGATATTCATCCAACATACAAGTGAATCATGAGTATTCATACAAAATTTTTATTTATTCTTATATTAAGACAACTTTCTTGATTAAAAACAATGATAAAATTAAACTTTTTATTGCTGTTGTCATATGCAGATCTTAAAACTAAATTAAGAATACGCTTATTGTTTTTGGTGAGATAAGAATTCACAACCATTTGCCGTGTTTTATCTTTCAATACTTGTTTCTTGCTTGCAATTAACAATACAAGAAATACACTATTTGGATTTCAGTTATGTGATGGGAGTTTGATTATACGAATGCAAGCTTTTCTTGCATCTCAGTTGCTTCTTTTGTGCTGACAGTAGCATGTGACTGCACTTTTTTTTATTCATCATCACGGCAAGTATCGGTCCTGTGTTCTTTGGGTTCCCTTCTGCAATGATATCTGCATCAGAAAGTGTTTCACAAGTTGGTTCATCATCATCAATGCAAACACGTTTTGAAGTTCATCCTCAGTAATTGATAAACCCAATAACTTAGCTGGCTCTACTAAAAGATCCATAAAATCATCTGTCTGTATACATTGCTTATATCTCTCTTCAGCTGTAATTGTTAACCAAAATTTTAAAATAGTTTTAAAAAGTCTTTATAAGCAAAGGTTTTGCTAAGCTTTATTTTTTTTTTGGAAAACAGAAGAAAATTTAAATTAATTTTTTAGGAGACAGAAGATACATCCAAGTGAGAGAGAGTGATATAACGAGGTGTAGTATTATGAAGAGGGACTGTATATCAAAAATTATACTTATAATTCATCTACAAATACATAATTGTTTGTTCTAAATATTTTTTTTTAAAATTTATTTTATTTTTTATTGCCAGGGAGTTTTTGAAAACAGTATGGCTGCTAATGTGTGCACTGGTTCTAAACAAAATTCAGTTGAATTTTGTTTTGTTATAGTGACCACTCTGTTATAATGTCAAGAAATTCTGGTTCCTTCATTTGCCCATGCATTCTATGTGTATCCCCTATATTGTATCTAAAACGTCCACTTGTCTAAATCGTCAAACCTATTCTGGTTCCTTGAATGACATTTCAACAGAGTTTCTTCATATATTCATTTTGCAAAATATCAAGTTCTGTAATTGCTTTGTTATTAATAGAGTTACATTATACTGTTTTCCCTTTAATTTCAGAAAGAAAACAACATGTACCAGTTAAGCAATTTTAGATTAGATCATGAAAATGATGATTTAGCCAATGAACTTATTAGCGTCAAGACCCAACTTGGAGGAGAATTAAAAATGGTAATTATCATATTAAGCAGTAAAAAGAAAAACTTTTTCACGTTTGTTGATGTTCATGAAATTGCATTCCACTTTTTAAACATAAAAATTTCCCTTTAAAATCCCGTTTTTTAAGCCCAAAAACTTATGTTATTTTTTTAACCGATTGCTTTCAAATTTATGTGTAATTGTTTATTTTGTATAATAGGAATATTTTTCAGATTTTTATTCAAAGTTCTATTATTTATCTATTCAATATATTATTTTTATTATATATATGTATATATTTTTTAAATGGCTGATAATCTTTGATGAGTTTAGATTTTTCATGATCTATGGCTACTCTGTTATGAGAGTTTCTACGCTTTTTCCCATTATGAAGTTTATTTATTACAAAAGATCTTTTGTACATATATGTGTTCACATTTGTTAGCTTAGTATAGTTATTTTATAATTTTATAGAATTTACAAAACGAAAAGCTAAATATTAATGAAAGAAAACCATATTTGTAAACAGTTATTACTGATTTTTAGCACGTAATCGTGCTTTAATAGTACAGTAGAACCTCTCTTAACCGGCTCCAGATTAACCGAACTTCACTTTATCCGGCTCATATTTTCAAAATACAAAAAAAAAAAAAACTTTTAGAACGCTAGTTATATGGAAAAAACAGGTGCTGCGGAACTCGAGGGAATTTTTTGTGGAATCCTTATCTCCCCGGGCAAAAGCGACATCATTCCGATGTTGCTGGGTGGGGGGGGGGGGGGGATCTTTGTATGGGTCTTATGAAATCAAGTGTGGCTATTGGTTAATCTTGGGTTCAGTGGGCCAGTCAATTCAGCCTTTCCAAGCGTTTGATAACTAGTATGTAACTCTCAAAGTTAACTGTACTAAAACGCAATAAATCATCACACTTCCACTCTTTTTTAAATCGCATAATACAGTAGAACTTGGATAATTCGAACGTCTTTAATTCGAATTTTTCTTTAATTCGAAGATTTCGCTTGGTCTCTTGAACTTTGTATTCAAATCAATGTTAAATTTTTTGGATAATTCGAAGTTCAACTTCTTTAATTCGAAGGTTTCTCTTATCCGAAATCGACAAAAGTACGTTGACATACTTTTTTGTCTGCTAAAATTTTACCCTACTTGTTTGTTTGCAGCAAATTGAACCCTAGTTAAGAGTAAATCACCCGCATAATCCCTCTCTCTTTACAATGTTTCGACACGTGACTGATTATTATTGGTTGCTCGAATGGTCAGATCATGTATAGAAAAAGTTTTTCTTTGTTACAATCAAAAGACTAAATTCAGCGAAGCGATCCGAAATTTCTCAATTTTTTTAAAGACTGTAGCAGGTAATTTTTTACATGATTTTAAAACTTAACCAAAGAGTATTTCGTAAAAGTAGTACTCTACTTATATATTCTTATTTTCATATGTATATGCTATAGTTTTATCTTTTATATTATGTACAAAATAAATTTTATTTTCTTGACAAATACGTTTAAATATTTTATATACATGCCTTGAGATTTTCCAGAAAAGATTATCAACGTTGTTTCTGATGGAGTAAACATTAACGGGCATTCATAGGCCTTAATTAAGCTACAAATATTAGACCTCTGTAATTCGAAGTTTTGGATAATTCGTTTAGAAGAGGTCCCTTCAGCTTTGAATTATCCAAGTTCTACTGTATATATCCCCTTTTTTGCTATCCCCCACTTCAACCGTATTTTACTTTAACGGGCTTACTATCGGTCCCAATTAAACCGGTTATCAGAGGTTCTCGAGTGAATATTAATGAACTGTTCATGATAAAAGATTATTCATTTACCAATGAGTAATCGTCTTCATACATGTGGAATAAAACTCGTGATCCATGGAACCAGGGACCCTACCACGAAGGTCTCGGAAACCTGTCGGAAACAAAGTCGCTAGGCGAAAAACCAGTTTTTCTCCCCGCGTGACGTGTCATTCCGGGATTTGCAAGTAAACACTACTACGAAGCTCACGGGAAGGATCTAGCTGCCGACTAATGCTCCCGAAAACTTGTCGCCTGGGTAGGAGCGGGTGAGTTCGCATTGTCGGCAGCGAGTAGTTTTGCTATTCACGCGATTTTTGAATTTTGTGGCGGAAAATTGAATCTTGAATGGCGCGGAAATACTGATTATTGCCTTATACAAGAAGTGATAGCGTAATATAGATCTATGTATTGAAATTTATTTGCTAGTAAGAATTTTGTATTTTGAAATTAAAAGATTTATTTATATGCAACAACGAAAAAATGATTTTTGAATGTAGTTTTATTGTTTTCGAACAACAGAACGTATTCATTAACGAGAATCAATGCATTAATTGGATTGAGTGCCGCAATGCTTATAAAGTTAAAAGATGAAAAGAAGGTGTGGTGTGTATTCAATTAGCTGTTTGATTGATCAGTCGATGATTTGATTTTAATATTTCCTATATTTTACAAAAGAAAACTCGCATTCGGCGTACTGAAATTCATCAAAAATACCAAATTTGATTAGTTTCCAACATTTATATTCATTCACTAATTTATGTCTATATCGTTTAAGGTGTTTTCTGCTTTAAGTAATACTTTTCGTTCAATTCTTAATAGAATCAAGTAGTATCGGTGTACGTGCTATGTTATGCAAAATCTTAATAGATAAATTGCATTTATAAAAATTAATTGGTAACTTTAGGATCGTAAAAGACCTCCCTCTTTCCCACTTCGATATTAAAATCTTTGCTCAAACTAGCTTGGAACTTTTAAACTTTTTAATATTTTTTTATTACAATAGAAGTGCATTTTCATAATCCCTTCCAAATGTTCTAACACTTTATAAATAGTTTTTAAATCACCCGCCACACAATTTGAGTGGGGGGGGGGGGGGTTGAGTACACGCCTTCATTTTGAAACTGCTTATTCAGCTTCGATGTTAAACGATTTTGATTTTTTCTATATCACATATAAAGTACGTTTTTAGGACCCGTTTTATATGTTCTAATTTGAAAACTTTCTATTGTGTTCAAAATATGTGCCTCGCATCGGCAGGAGGAGGGGGGGGGAGGCGGTTATTCCTTTTTAGAAATTTAGTTCTCCCCGTATTTCTTCTAGGAAAAAGAAACTGAAATAATGTCGAGTAATACAATTATAATGAAATATATAATTAAGATAATTAAATACCTTTTTGTCGGATTAACAACATACCGAGTTGATAAGAGTTTTATGCTCCGTGCTAGCTCTAAAATTTTGAGTTTAAAAAGTCATATCTAATTTATAGCATAAAATGCTATTTTTAGAATCAGGAGCTTTCCGACCCCCCCCCCCCCCCCCCCCGAGCTATGTTCAGACTTGCTTATGGCAACTTTCGATCTTCAAATATCAAAATTATTTCCATGTTGCACTTACATTATTTTTTATTATCTGCTGCAAATGTTCTAATTTAAAAATTTTCTATTGTTTCCAAATCATAAGTTTCCTCAGGGGGGGATCCCTCTTGAAATTCAGTTTTTCGATTTTTTCGATGCTCCTTTAAGAAAAAAAAAATGACTCATGTAGCAAAACACAGCAAAATATTTAAATAAAACTATGAATAATATAATTATAATAAGCTTCTTGCATCATTAACAGCAGCTAGATGATGCAGTTTGTTTAATGTGCGAATTAGAAATGAATTTGATCACAGCCGTTACAAACAATTTCCCAGATTAATTTCCCCCCCTTATTCGATACAAATTTAAATGTTTAATATCAATTTACTTTAAGCTGTAATGAATATTTCTGTAGTCAGATGGCAAATTGTGATCTGCGTTTTTGCTAATTTTAGAGGCGAACAATTTCAAAGTTCTCTGCACGATGTAAAATCGGGTAATTTATTTACGTTACGGCTACCTTATAGTATATTATACCCTATATTATACTTTGCTACCTTATAAATTTTATTAAAATGTCCCCAAGACCCCAAGTACGTAATTATATCATTTGCGCTAAAAAAGTGAGTATTGCCATCTGACTACAGATTGAACATAATTCTTTAACAAATTTTTCCTTCTGCTGCTTTTAGACCTTTTGTTACCTAATTTTGAGTGTTTTTACGCCTTTTTAATAGCCCCAAATTGTAATTTTTCCGTGGTATTAAGACTTGATAAAAACATTTTTGCAATCTTTGACGCACTCTAATTGATAATTTATACAAATAACATGCTATCTTTAGATATATCAGAGATTGTTCACAGGCTTGCTCTCCATTTCATCTAAAATAATTAAAAATTAGTATTTTCTCATTGATATAATAGCGGAGCAGCGAGCGAGCGCGCACGTACAAATATTTCCGAAAAGGCAAGCTAAAACACCGTTGACGGAGCTATCATTTGATTGGTCAACCGCTTTTCACTTCCGAGACGCGAGAGCAAGGGAGAAAATGGTCACTCGAGACCGTCGTGGTAGGGTCGAATGGGGTCAACCGACTATTTTCTCGACGTATCTCGGATTCCGTGAGGGAGAACTAGACGTCACGAGTAGTTGACGGGACCTTCGTGATAGGGTCCCTGGTGACGATCGCCATTTCATGTTATTTAAATGCATTTTTTAATTAAATTCTTATATTTATTGTAATTTTGTGCATTTGTATTCAGGAAAGTTTGTCTTGGATGGAGGATAAGTTTAGTATGTGGAATATGAAATTAAAGTTATTTAGCTTTATTATTTTTTTGAAAAGTAAATAACATGTGAGCAAAAATGTTTTTTAAGATTATGTAAATACATATTTTATGTTAAACTTCAAATGAACTAGTGTCTTAGTTCTTACTGCTCCTTTGCATCAGTAATTGTTTATTTATTTGTTTATTTTTAGGATTCCTAACACTGTTACTATTTCAATTTAGGAGTTGTTAACTTCTTTCATAAGATCCTGTTCATATCCCCCTCCTCTTTAATGATGTAGGATTGTTTTTGATCAGGATCGTGAAGTTTTATTTTAAATTATTGCAGGCTTTAGAGAAGTTAGAAACTTACTGCAAAGAATTAAGTTCAACTAAGAAGTCTCTAGTTGAAATGGAAGATGAAAAAAGACGCTTGGAAACAGAAGTTAATCAGGTGTTTATTCAGCTGTCTACTAAACAGTTCTAGCATTAATTTACAGTTTTTTAAATGAATTTTAAATAATCAAAAATTGGTGCATTAGATTATATTATGTATGTCTTGTTTTGTACAGATAATTATGAAAAATGATTATTTTGTTTGAAGTTGCACATGTATTTTATTTGTGCTAATCATATGTCTTCAGGTTTTTAAACCAGTCACTATGTTTCTCTTTCACCACATCATTTATTATAATCTTTTTAAAAATGAGTTAATACTTTTCATTTAGCTTAGTATATGCAATTCCGTGTTTTAAAATATCTAAAGCATATGAGTACATTTGTTCTCAGTTTTGTTCTGTCCTTTCAGCTGTGTTACTTTTTTTCTCCACTTCTCTTTCTAAATTTGTTTCATTTTAAAAATATAGTCAGTGAACCCAGAAGTGTAGCATATTTTTCTCTCTTGCTTTACTCTACGCTTTGCTCTCCTTTCTTTAAAGTTACTATTCTTTTCTTAAACATATTCACCCTGCAAGAATTTTGTGTATTTTTACTGAATACAAAAATCTGGGAACAAATGGTAGTATTTTCTTTGTTACATCCCAAATTATGCTCCATGTTTCCTCTTCATAGTTAAAAGAACTTTGCAGAAGAGAACTACAGCAAGCAGAAAGTGAAATTTCTCGAAATAACTCGATAATCTCCGAGTATAAACAGGTAAATAAATAGTATTTTGTTGTTGTAAATATTAGGTTTTAAAATCTTTTACATATACAAGGATTCATAATAGAAGTAAATAACGTTTTTTTCTCTAGACATGTTTATTAGATATAATGAAATAAAACTTTTTACAACATACTTTGATATCTTACCTATTTTTCTACACTGTTGTTTCTACACAGGTTGAAACCTTTTGCATAACGCTCTGCCAGATTTCCTATGCCTTGTGAAAAAAGTTTATTTTATTGTTTTAAATAAACATGTCTAGAAAGAAAAAAACGTTTTTTACTTTTAGGACGATCCTCATGTGTATTGCATGTATGTACGTATGCATATATGTGTATAAATGTATGTGTTGATGCTTTTACAATGAGTATGAGAATGTGTGCATGATAAACAGACATTTGTAGCATAAAATTTTTCAGTAACGCAACTAGGTGTTTTCACAGCAGTTCCATGATAGCTCTTGATTTCAAAAAATAGAAGCAGCTCAATTTTCAATGTGAACTTGCACGTAAAATCTAGTGCATTAACATGAAACTTTCCATCTTATACAGCAACAATTTTTTTTTAATCGGAAAATCAGACAAAATGTATGTTCCTGTCATGTTGTACATATTCCTGCATCCAGATGTGTTTTAGGTTATTTATTTATTAATTTCCGATAATTTGAAGTGCAAGAAAATTTCAGATTTCAGTAATCAACAATACATGCTGTACTTTTTCTTTTCTTTCTTTTTTATTTCACATGAAGAAAATAGGACATAGACTTAATTATTTGCATTGAGTTTTTAACAAAACATTGTTTCATCATAGGCAATCTCTAAGTGATAATAATAAAATTACACGTTAATTTAAAGCACAAATGAGCAATAAAATGCAGACATATGTTTCGGGATTGCTTGGAATCCCTTTTTCAATGCGACAAGGAGCTTCTAGATGCAAAACATCCAAATGAAGCAGACAGAACAACAAAAACAAAGCTTATATAGCCTAAGAATTATCAATGTGTGTGCTTGCAACAGAGCACTTTTGTATTTAATGGTAAATTCTATGCTATGGTAGATGGCCTGGCTATGGGATGTCCTCTTAGTCCTATTTTAAGTGATTTATATATGCATTATTTTGAGGAAAAACTGTTCCAGAAATTGCAATTTCAATTTTATGTTCGTTATGTGGATGATTGTTTTGTCCTAACGGACAGTAACTTGTTAGGTATTGATGATGCTCTTTCTATTATGAACTCCATTGATCCTAATATCTAGTTTTCTTGTGAGAAAGAACTTAATAGTAGCCTCGGGTTTCTTGATGTCTTTATTTCTAAGAGTGAGTCTGGTTTCACTACTTCTGTCTATCGTAAACCTTTTGCTGTTTCTTTACCTCCTCACAGACTGTCGTCTCATCCTCCCAACCAAAAATATTCGGCTTTTAATGCTCTGGTCCATCGTGCTATTAATATTTGCTCTTCTCCTGAGCTTCTCAAGATTGAACTCAACTATCTGAAAGCTGTAGCTGTTGATAGAGGATTTTCTCACTCTTTAATTGATTCTATTCATAACAAACTTTCTAAGAAAACTTCTGGTCCCAATAATGTGGTTTCTAGAAAGAATTTGGTTGTGTTACCATTCTTTCATTCTGTCAGTTTCCGTATTGCTAAAATCCTAAAAAGGTTTCAATTTCAAGTCGTTTTTGCTCCTAGTAACAAACTTTCCTTCTCTTCTCTTAAGGATCCTGTCGATCAACTTAACACTTGGGGTATTTACCAAATTAGTTGCCGTTGCGGCCTTTCTTACATTGGGCAGACAAAACGTGCTCTGAAAATTCGCTTAAATGAGCATAAAGGTTGTGTACGAAAGCAAGAGTTAAATAAGTCTAGCATTGCTCAACATTGTTGGAATTCCAACCACTCTTTTGATTTCAATTCTGGTAAAATTATTCAAAAATGTTCTTCCCCTTTAGAGCTTGACTTTTGGGAAGCTTATCATATTAACAGGAATAGTTCTAATTTGGTTAATGATTCTTCCTCAACTCCTTATTTTTCACAGGTCTGGCATAAATTTCTTTAATTTGTTGTTCTTTCTAGGTTTTCTTGTTGTTTTCCTTTTTTGTGTCTATTTTTCTCCTTCCTCCCCTCCCCCTCCTTTACATGTGTACTTTGTTTTGCATTTTGTTTTGGTTTCTGTACTTATTTTTATTTCAATTTTATTCTTTGTATTTTATTTTATTATTTTTGCAATTTTTATGCATACTGTCGTCTTTTTTGCTTTATTTTTATTGATATTCCTTTTTACTTCCTGTACTTTCAACTGGATTCGTTTGTTGCTCTCTTATTGGTGTCTTCCTGCTACTTCTACTTCCACTTCACGCTGCCTTTATTCTCATTGGTTTACAGATAATTCTTAGGCTATATAAGCTTTGTTTTTGTTGTTCTGTCTGCTTCATTTGGATGTTTTGCATCTAGAAGCTCCTTGTCGCATTGAAAAAGGGATTCCAAGCAATCCCGAAACATATGTCTGCATTTTATTGCTCATTTGTGCTTTAAATTAACGTGTAATTTTATTATTATTGTTTACTTGCACAATGTTAAATTATTTTTAATCTCTAAGTGTTTATTTTAAAAAACTATATTCTTTGAAATATTTTGATGCATAATGAAACCAACTTCAACAAGTCACACAATTAATTCAACAAGTCACACAAAATTGCCTAGTGTTAAATTGGTTTAAACAACAAGCAATACATAATGCCACATCACTACCAAATCGCCATCATACCAACCCGGAATTGGATTTAACACACTTTCAAGATTTCAAGATAAATCATCCTGTTTTACTGTGAAAGTCTGCAGGGTTTCTATTTTCAAACTCTTAGAAGTTTTCCACAGTGCCAGTTCAAATTTTAAAAATGATTCATTTTTAGCTGCTAAAAACTGTAAGACAGGAAGTAGAAGTTTTAGGGAACAAATATGGAAGTTGAAGAAATATTAACAGGTGTATTTTAGCTTTTCAAAATAATTACTTATTACCATTTGTAATGTTTGAGGATGTGGAAGAAGGAAAGGTAAAATATGAACATTAAGCTGCTTGTATACTAGAAATTGCCATTGTAAATGTAACATACTCTATGAACGGTGCTTTTATTATTTTTCTTTTATAGATTTGTAGTCAACTGAATTCACGTTTGGAAAAAGAACAAAAATTGTTTGAAGACTATATGAACACTGTAAAGGTAAGTTATTATGCCTTATTACATTGTTTGTTTGCCATAATGAATATTTTAAGTAAAATTCCTTTAGTCTCAAAGTTTAGGAACTATCACTTTTCTTATTCCTATCATAATTATTAGTGAATAGTCAAATTAGTTTAAAGTTTCCTATGTCATATTTTTAATAGTGTAATTTTGAAACATCTTCATTGTGTTAAGAATCAAAGGTGGAATATTTTTCACCTTAAGGTAGAATATTTTTATTCAAAGGTGGAATACTTTAAATTAAATTATATATAGTGAGACATAACATATATATCTATATGTTATGTCTCACCAGTCCAGTGAAATTTCTTGAATATTCAGAACCGCATTCAATTTATCTTCTGTTTATCTTTCTATTTATAATTTATTTACAAAGATGTTATATACATACTTGGTAGAGATGAATATTTACAAATGTAGTCCCTGTAGGAAACATTTTGATGCATGCTATACTTGATGCAGAAGATCTTCAAGCTTTGTTTTTGTTTCAACTTTCCAGTCCTGCCTTGGGATCTCTTAGCCAATCAGAACTCGGAGAAAAGTTTTAGTTCATGTTTCAGAGTATACCCGTAAAAAGGTCCCAATAGGTTTTAGTTCAGGTTTAGAGAAAGTTATGTTAAAAGGTCCCAACAGAGTGTGATTTTATTAAGTCAAAGAAAAGAACAATGAAAATTATTATAACCCTCACAGATATATTGTTTAAAAAGGTGACACCCCTTCCCCTTTTTTTGTCAATTTGTAAGGGGGAAAAAAACTCACAATTAAAAAGTAAAGTTTAAACTGAAGTTTTTAAAGCGTATTTTTCTACCTTGATCTGAAGATTAAATTGCACTAAAGTACAAATTTTATCTGTTG
Organism: Octonoba sinensis; assembly: GCA_038502835.1. Classification (NCBI taxonomy): domain Eukaryota; kingdom Metazoa; phylum Arthropoda; class Arachnida; order Araneae; family Uloboridae; genus Octonoba; species Octonoba sinensis. The sequence continues at coordinate 128,414,454 of CM076599.1, forward strand.
AAGTTAACTATATTTGTTCGATTGACTGTAGCATTATCATTTGATTGGTGATAAATAATGATGAAAGCTTCTTTGTATTTTTTTTCTTTTCTTTCAATTTTAATATATATCCAGTAGTGCTACTGGTGTAGGCTCTGAGTCACTTGTCTGAGCAATTTCTGAAACTCAATCATGTTCACAACTCTTGTTTTTTTAATTTCCTTGGTTTATTTTTGTCCCATCATCAAACAAATTAATTATTTCAACTTTTTTTTTTGTTCTTGTATATTATTAATACGACACTACAGGATAGCTCATTGTTTGGTTTTTTGTTACAGAAAATCAGTTTTAAAATAACTTTGTAAAAGGTTTAGTGCTAAATTGATTTTTAAATCTAAATCATTAGATAACCTTATTGTGAATGATTTTAGACATCAATAGATAGAGCATTTCCAATAATGAGGAAACAAAAAATATAGTACAGGAGAAGCTCTGTTAACCGTCTTAATTGGAACTGATTGTAAGCCAGTTAAGTAAAAATATGGTTAAAGCCAGGGATAGCAGAAAATGGGAGATATGCAATTTAGAAGAGGGAAGGTGTGATGATTTATTGCGTTTTAGTGCAGTTACTTTGAGAGTTACATACTGGTTGTCAAGCGCTAGTAAAGAAGTCTGACTCGTATTTGCTGCAAACGAGAAGCCGGCGCTTCCGCGCATAGTCCGGGGAGATAAGAATTCCACAAAAAAATTCACTCGAGTACTGCAGCACCTGTTTCTTCCATATAACTAACACTCTAAAAGCTATTTTTGTATTTTGAAAATATCGGTCTGATAAAGCCAAGGCCGGTTAATCCGAAGCCGGTTAAGAGAGGTTCTACTGTACTCTGGCCTTGCTTGAGGTTTGTTAAAATTTTCACAAATCACTACTGTATATGTTTAAATGCATATTGAAATTAGCTAGAAAGTATTGCTTTCAGAAAGAAAAGTTCTCAATTAACACGTTGAGTGCCACGTCAGTCACCGCTGACTGACACCGACCTCTCCGTTCAGGCAACGTCAGTCACCGGTGACTGACAAGAAGTTACTGACATTATCATACCCGAAGTGGAGTTCAATGTAATCTTATCTCTAGCGGGCCAAACTATAAACAAAACAGGCGAGGGGCCTAACGTGTTGAATGAATGCTTGTATAAGCATTCCCTTTCAAACAGAAATACCTTCTACTATGCTAAAACACAATGGCCCTAGTACGTTTTAAAATTTCCATCGAGTAAATTCTAATTTGCCAGTATTGCGCTTCGCATTGCTGTACTACGGTACCTGCGCGCGGCCTGACGGGAAAGTCGCTATAAAACCGCGTGGCACTCAACGTGTTCAACAGTTGTTTTGAAAAAAAAATCATACAAATTATAAGCACATCAGGATAAGTATTTTTATTACATAGATCTACAAATCATAATTAGTTAATTCAGTCAATGGTTGAACAAAACATGGTTGTTAAATATTAATAAACAAATGTAAAGTATGATTTTCTTACATTGCAATTTTTTATGTATGTTAATTCAAAACAGCTAACTCATGTTGTAATTTCTGGATGATTAATTTCAGAATGAAGTTGGTGGATGCGAAAACTGTTCCAAGAAACTTATTACGTCAAATAATGTAATTATGAAATCAAATGGCAACGTGACGAATGGATCTAATATTGCTCCTGTTGATAATGATGGGCAAGTGAGGGAACTTGAGCTTGAGCTTGCTCAAACTAAATTAGCTTTGGTTGAAGCTGAATGTAAAAATCAGGTAAAAGAGTGGCGATTCACTTAAGCTTCTTGTATGCTACACTTCTGGGCTGAACTATTATTTTATTTTGAACATACTAGTGAAAAATGGCAGTATGAAGCTGCTATATCTTAGGTTATGATAGTTCTAGAAACTTCCATTTCCTCTAAGGAATATTAAAAAGTTTTGCATGCATCATAAGTCTAGAGAAAAACAAAGTTATTTTCTTGCCAGGGCATTGTCAGTGCAGGAGAAACAACATGTTCTTGCTTATATAGTAGGATCAGAGATACTTAAAAATATTTTCATTTTTTAAAAAATCTTTTTATAAGATGCAACTAGTATGAACATATTTTAAAAGTATATTAAAACAATATGAAGTTAAAAAAACATTACATTAGTCAGAGAAATAATGATAATGAAAAAGAAAAATTTCTCTAGTGGTATTTAAAAAAATATTCAGATGTTTTGTGGTTAGTTTTTTTCTCCCCCACATTTTCATGAATTCAGTTTTTTATTTTTTTAGGTGAAAAAGCATGTAGCTACACATATCATTCTTATGCTGCATATTTTAGCATTTTGTTTGTATATTTTTATAATAATAATTGCAATTTGTCAATTCAAAAATTTAATACTTTTTCTCTCATTATGGCATAAATTATACTGTTATATTAATTATAGCATTCTTTTTTTTAAATTAAAAAGTGGGTTTGGTGGGGGGGGGGGGGGGGAAGATGGATGAAAGACGAAATAGCCAAATAATCAATTTTCAAAATTCTTTTGGTTCTACTAGAATGTGTTTCTAACTAATAGTCATTTATTTATCAGTTGCTGTTAAAAATAAAAGCAATAATGATAATAGTAGAAAATAAGTAAAAATTATGAATAAATAAATACAGTAGAACTAATTGATCATTCCTTGTGGGACCAATCGTTTCAAACAATACTTACAAGAAAACCATGAATGTGGGTCAGCATAAGTAAGATGATGCCTTTAAAGCATTAAAAACCAGATGATGCCTGAGGAAACGATATATAATGGTTTTACTTTTATTAAATGGGTGCGTGTGGTCATGTATGCACATTAGAAGTTATACTTCTTAAATTCATGACAATTGTATGAATTCAATTTTTAATTTGGATAAATTTTTAACTAAGATAGTGAGTGCAATTTCAGCATGCCACAAGTTATGCACACATTGTATAACACCATGAAATTAGCTTTTAACCAAAGTTTGTAAATAATGGAAAAAAAAAATCATTAAAGTTTCATCGAGTTGTCTTGTTTAATAATTTTGTTTGAGCCTCATAACTGCTTTTTATGGTACATCAAATCTCACTATTTTATTTTGTGTCATTTATTTATTTTACATCATCTGCATTGAAGAAATGATGCAGCAAGAAACAAAGGGATGTAAGCGAAAAAAGACAGATTATGAGTAAAACGAGTGCAAAGTGTGAATCATGATGGGAGCTTTAGTGTTATAGTTTTTCAAAGTCATGCTGCATAGCTGTAACTGGCAGGGCTACGATCAACATTGCTTGCCACAAAGTAGATTTCATATTATTTGAATATTACCATATACCATATTTGTTCAAATCTAAACTGGCAAGATTGAGAACTAAAAGAAGTGAATATTTAAATTATTTTATCTGTTTTAAAACTTTTAAATACTTAGTCCACATTGAACAAATTTTCCCCATCCAAGGAATTTTTCCGCTTTTGATTCTAAGCCGCACTCGATTTTCAATAGCATTGAAAGTAACTTAGATTCCAATAAATATGATAGTTACCTCCACATTTCCGTCTTTTTGCTTGTAAGTGGATCAGGTGCCTTCATGCCTTTTTTTTCCTTCTCTATATACAAGATAAGTACTCTCAGCACCAATAATTTAAATTTATTTTTGTGCACAATTTTTGAATTGATAAAAGGTATTTTCTGTGAGATTAAAAAAAATATGTTAACAATCTATGCAGATTTTAAATATGTAACTACTATATGTAATACCTCTAAAACTCTTTCAGGATTTAATACACCAGCTTAATAGTGCTATTGCCGAAATTCAAGCTTCAAAAAATACTTGGTTGCATAAAACGTGGTCTTCCCTTCGTGACGTAACAAAGAAAGAAGGGCCGGCTCCTGATAGCAAAGATTCAACATAAAATTATAGTTTTTGAATCCAGGTGATGTACATTCCAAGAACTATTTTCCATTCCAAAACTGGCACTTACAGGTTTTCTCCTTAAGGGGTATGCTGATTGGTTTTAATTCCTATACTCAACACATTTTGGCACAAAATTTTTGACTGTTATACATGCAGGGCTTTAAGAAAAGTACATTCATAGCTTTTCAAAAAGAAAAGATTAGTTTTATCATGAAGCCCTAATAAATTACTTAAATTGCTTTTAGCAATTTTCACAACTATTAAATATAATCTGGAAAGTTAATATCTGTAAAAATTTAAATTATAGTGTTTTGGGGGATTTATTTAGTTTATTTCAGGCTTGTCATTTTGGCGATCAGGGGGGGAGGTCAACCCCCCCCCCCCAACCGACTTTTAGAAATACATTGAACCAATACATATATTTACGTATTTTAGTGTTTTTTTTAACCTATAATATGCATTGAAAATATACCCTATCAATTTCGTTGTAAAGATGTAAAATTAGAAAAATATGAAACGTTTATTCCAAAAAGTTCTCTTCTTATGGTTTTGGTATGTTTTGTGCATTTTTCTCTCTATTTTTATTGATACTTTCATATTAAAAATTTCATGTTTTTTCTTAAATGAATTCAAGACATAGCATCATACATATATATTTGGATATCTTTTTGTGCTTTTGTTACTGAATTGCTTGTGCTTATAATGTAGTAGATTACATGTGCAACACTGCTCAGAAATATTAAGATTAAAATTTTAAATTTATAGTGTTATTTTAACAAGTTTATTTGAAAAACATCCATTCATCCATAATAATTTTTCAACACTACAAACAAAAACATTTTCTTCTTCATACTTAGAAAGTGTGACTTTTTTTTTTGAAAAACATGATCAAAAATATTTAACAGCATATTGTGCTTAGTTTTTATATTTTGTTAGTAATCTATGTGTCTTCTACTTTGTTAGCAACAATACTGATTTTAACTCCATTGTTACTCCATTTGTTAGTTCACCATGCAATATTTGTGCATCTTAAAATATTGAAAGCAAGTGTAACCATATGTATAATGTTATAACAAAATTATTTAATAATTCTCAGCCATAAAAGAACTTTTAAAATACATATTATAATCTTTACAACAAGAATATCTCTCTCTTTTATTTAAATATGTAACTTTCTATGAGGGGGGTAGGGGCTTAAGATAAATCTGAGTTTTTCAAACATCAGGTAATTTCAATATTACTAGTTTAAAATTTCGTTTTTATATAGTTCAATATGCTGTTTTGTTCATTAAATCTTTACTTATATTTTAATTTTCAACTTGATAACTTTTTGTGAGTTTGTATTAGCACACATATCTTAACCACAACAAATTCTCTATTTGCATATTCTTAATTTTGAAAGTTATCACATACTGAAATAAGGGGAAAATTGTTATGCTTGACATAATTTATGGTGAAACTCTACAAATCTACTGTTGCAAATACATCTTTCACAAATGAGCAATATGAAAACATTGATGTATTTTTCATAATGCTTTTTACCGAATTCTTGTCCATCATTTTTTAAAACTTTTTGTGATTCTATGAAACCAGTGCCATTTATTATAATTATTTATTGTTATTTTTGAAAGATATTTTATTTAAAATGTTATATTCATAAACATGTATATTGCATGTTTTTATTTTTAGTCATCATTGTTAAGAACATCTTTAACATATTGCCATTTTCATGTTTTCTTTGCATTTTGGCCCTCTCTGTCATTGCCTTCAAAAATAGAAATATTTGGAAAGGATTACGATTTCTTTTGTACATATATGTATAGAATTTAATGTATATGATGTAATGTGTCTTCTATACATACTTGGTTTTTGTACATACACATGAATTGAAGAGTTTGTGGATTACATGCAGGCACTTGCAGTATACCGATATTTATTCATCACTTTTTATAAGAAGTAATATATATAAAATTCATAAAGCCTAGAATTATTCTACTGAAAATGAAATTTCAAATTTATTTTGCTGCCTTGTAGTGATGCTATAAAATACTATAAATATTTCTTAAAAGTTAAATACTATTGATGTGTAGTATGACTATTTTGACTTAAACTTTGGTTTTGCTTTGATTTTAGAGTTTGCCTAAAAATTTGTTCGGGAGAGAATTTTCTATTAATTTGTTATATTATTTCCTAAATTTTATCTATTGATAGCTTGTATTCCATTTTCTTTATCAATAAAATATTTTGTTTTCATAAAGTTAAAGAGTGTTTTTGTTTTTAACACTTTGTCAACCAAGAGTTAAAAGCAATATATTTTGTGGGACAAGTGCAAGTCCTGTAAAGAATAGCACTACATGCTTTTCCTAGAATTTAACTATGTCATTGACGATGTTTTCTTACCAACGGCAACTAAATTTTTTTCTGCATGTCTCACACTTTGGTTCTGTATAATGTGATGAACACACCCTTGCATTTGCTCTCTGGCTCTCATTTATTTCATCATTAAAAAATACTTTTGGCCAGAGAATCATGGTTTTTGTTGCTGCGTGATGTAAAATTGGAACAGGAGAGCCATTTGTGTAAAGGCATTGCTGAAATTAGTATCAAAATGCTTGGCTCGAGACCACTCTTTGTGAAATTTTTGTCTACTTTATGGTTTTAAGATGCTAAGCAGATGATTAAACGCACTAATGCTTAGCCACTGCAAAGTGATTTACAAAAAAAGAGAAAGTTGAAGTGGTTCATATTATTCAATGTACAAGAAACACTGAATACAAAATGACCTTTTAATATCCATTATTTACATGCCATCAATTAGGTTGAACTCGATGGCAGACTGGATATGTGGGCATTCGAGAAAATGCCAGAAGGGGAGGTCCCCCCTTGGGCTGGTCGAAAAATATCTACCTATTTTATTTTTACAAAGTAAATGGCTCCTGGAATGTTAATAAAATTATGGCCAAAAATTTGCCTTAGGCGAGGAATGCAGAGAGAAAAATGCAGTGGGGGAGGGTGCAAAATCCCTAAGGTCTGGCCTAGGCTGCGTACCCACCTCCTTTTCCTTTCAGAGAATCATGTAATGCAGGAAAACATTTGCTCTTGAACCCTGTTTTAGAACTTGGGGGGGGGAAAACTTTACTCTCAGTTTTACTCTGTTTCGGAAATTTCAAATACAGTGGAACCCTGCTATTCGTACACAATTCGTTTCAGGAGGCAGTTCGAACGCTTTAAATTACATTTCGTAACTTTATACATTTCAGGATATTTTTTCTATTTCCCTTTAGAACTTCTTGGAAAAAACTTTACCCTAAGTTTTACTCTATTTTGGAAATTTCAAATATAAATGTTTCACTGATTGAATTCTTTTAGAATGATGTCCTAGGAAGGGAGTCCACAAGAAAGAGAAAAGACTGACAAGGGGTTCATGGATAAAAAAGTTTAGGAACCTATGGAATAAGCCAATGAATAATTTATAATAGATAAAATACCTAGAAAACAATTTATTCTTCAACTCTACCTCTCTTCATGTTACAAATTGCTGCAATTTTTGTTGGGCTTCTTATATCTTATTTAAAAAAAACCTTATTTTAAAAAGTTGAAAGCTAAAATCCTCTTTGAAATGCTGTTACAACTAATTGTTTTTAGTGAGTATATTTACAAAAATTTTCAGGGTGATTGAGTCATTATTTGGAAGGCCTTCATTTTCCAATCCCTTCTAATATCCCATTCCTAAGGTCGATCGATTTGAAGTATGCCAAGGCCGAATTTTCTTCTCAGTCCGCCCCTGGTTGAACCAGCGTTACAATTCCGTGTATATAGTAAATTCATCACAAGAGAAACAACAGAAATTAAGTTGTTAAAAAACCCATTGTTTAATTTATCTTAATGCATCAAAATACTTATGATATCAGTAAAACATTTAGGATAAAAAAGTAAATTTTGGCAATTATATATATTTTTTCATGTTGTCTACTTCAAATGTGTTTAATGTAATTCAAATTTACAATTCTAGAAGTAGGAACAAGAAATAGTTGCAAATAAATTTTATGAAATATTTGTTAGAAATATAATGCAATGATTAAAAGAAAAATCTCATAATTATTCTGATTAAAAAAAATTGAGAAAATTACTCTTAAACTAGTCTTTCTTTTGTTTTCAGCATTAATTTCAGTAAAATAATTATAAAGTAACGTGTAATATTTATTTGGCACCATTAATCACAATGGTAGAATTTTGAAGATGCAAATATATAAATCTTTAAATAACAAGTATTTTACAAAACTAAAACAATACTGCTATTTCATCTTTTAATTACTGTAAACTACAAGTAAATGTTGGAACGATTGATTATGGACTAAATGTGCATACAAAAACATACAGGATAAAATAAATCAGCCTAATCGCTTTTACGTCCTATATATGAAACCCTGTGCAAGTTTTTAGTTTATTCAGTGCATTTATTTATATACAAGATAAGTTATTGCTTTTAAGTTATGTATACGAGTAACAATAACTTTAACTAGGAGGACAAAAATTCTAATGTAAAATATTGCTCAAATATATTTTACTATAGAATTCTATGAAAACAAATATGAAAGACTCACAACTATAACAGACAGAGCCCATTTTTTATTTTTAAAATATAGTTAATAAGTTTACTGCTACATTTGATGGATTCTGCTGCGCTTTGTGCTATGCTGCAATTTTACTGATTTTTAATAAACAAAAGCTAGCTTTAATAAAAAATGATTTCATGTTTTAATGCTTATTTGTGCTCTCTTAACGTGAAATCATTTTTTATTACAGTTTACTTGCACAAAGTTAAATTATTATTATAAATTATTATTAAAAGCTAGCTTATTTGGTTGTGATTGTTGTGAGTCTTTTGTCAACATGAAATTTTAGAATTAAATTTATTCATGTTCTAAAGTTGTTATAAGAACAGGCGCAGCTGTATATAAAATAAATAATTCAAAGCATATATCTTACAGTTCCTAGTGCTATCGGATTTTGATATGTTTTACATAAGTATTGCCTCTCCCAAAATTGAATTTCTCAAACCAGAAATATATATATCTATACATTTGAAGGTTTTATTAAGTAGAACAACTCTAAGTTAAACAAAAATAGGAATATTGACAAGAAAAAAAAGCATCATTATAAATAACACTACAATTAAAGTAAAAAGTAGAAAAAAAGATATGATAAACTTTTTTCAAAAATTCACTTAATTTATATATATTATAAATAGAAGATAACCAATTAAAGGATTCATTAATTTTCATTAAATCCAAGTTCTATTAAATTTACTAGAGAATGGGAATTTAACTAATGATAATTTTGTTAAACACTTTAAAATCCTACAATTTTGCATGTATAAAAATATAAATGTAGAAATACAACAATACAATGGAAGCAAGTCATGTGGGTCGTTGCTCAAAGTTCAACTAAATGCTTTCCATAAAGGACAGAGGAGAGTACTGTGAAACTTAGCCACGATGCAGCACCAATGTCAATCTTGAACCCTGAGGAAAATAATTCCTGAATTCATTTTTTAAAACATCACAATTATGAGAAAATGTATGATTGAAAAATCTGTTAATGAAAAACTTTAATGTAAGAGTGATTCAATATTAATTTCTCACACTGCAATTTATGGGGCAAAATTATACAACAGAAATCTATATTAAATGAAACTAGTTCCTTATCATTAGCCTGTATCTCACAATTCCGAATACTATCTTAGAAACATTGAACTGGGTTTCTGTTTGGTCTTTTGTGTTTTAATGCTTCAAAAGTATCAATAGGCTGTGCTGCACCAGAAGAAGTTTATTTTGTTTTAACCGTTAAGATGTATTTGAAATAATTTAGATCCTAAACTAAAACAGAATGAGAGAGATATCTAATATTACAATTGACGTCTGTATATAAAAATGTAGGCTTATTTTTTTCTGTATGAACTTGTTTCATTAATATGCGTAATTTAACATTTATTTACTGCGGTTTCTTACATTATAATAAAATTTCGATTTAGTGTTTCCGAATCTGGTTTACATTTAGTTTTGAGGATATTTTTCTAGTTCTAATTTAAATGATAATTTGTGTACAATTTTTCATTATCATTAGAGATGTGAAAAAAAGAAAGCAAGCACCAATTTTTTAGCTGTTTCATTTTAATTCCTGTATTTGTTTTCTTGTTACTTTGGCGCACATTAATAGTTTCATTTTAGAGGGAACTATTGCTGCCTTTGTTATAACTGCAAGTTTCCATTTTTTAAACATAATTTTTTGTTTGTGAGAAAAGTAACTTTTTTTTTTTTTTTTTGTATGCTTTTAATGCTCATTTTAGCATGAGTTGTTACTCTGAACAAGTGATAATTCATACTTTTAGAGGCAACTTGTTTAATTTATGAAGTATTTAAAAAGGTTCTTCGCTGTGCAGAAGAATAAATGATACTTTTTCAATGACTGTTGCTTAGCGTTGGGTACTCGGAACATTTACTATACTGAAAAAAAGGGTTCTTTGGAACCATGCATTATTTTTGCAAATTCTGATCTGTAATAACGTCGATTTTAGTGCATTTCCAATTGAATATGTTGAGATTCGTTATTGCCAACTGCAAATAATTTTCCAGTAGGATCATGTCAATTTTAGATTTATCTGTGAGCGAGCGATCATTGAAAATAAAAATTTCTAGAAACATTTATTCTGGTCTGTTATTATAGCTGCAGTGGTGCAGTCCTGGGAAAAAAGGAAAGTATTTATACAGATATGAGCATAAACTATTAAAATCAAAAAGTGGAAAAATACATACTTGTGTTAAAAATTTGAAAAAATTGGGGGAAACAATGGGGTTTAAAAAGAAAGAGGGGAGGATACCATCACTCAGCGTCTTTCCTCGACAACAAACTTGCCCCGAAGTACAAGCAAGGTCCCTTCCACTACCACCTTAAATACGACGAACTAAAAATGGGTGATTATTAATTAGCTTTATATGTTGAGTAACAAAAATATTATTAAATAACCTAATAATGTGAGTATGTATCTGCATATGTATGGATTCCCGAAAGAATTTTGTTTGCATTTAAAAACTTCATTTTTGTTTATTTATTCTTTGCATGTCAGTGCTCTTCAGTAGCACATTATTGTAGAAACAACCATGTGAAGTGCATGAATATAGTTCTTCAGATCACCGTAGAAAATTCATCAAGTTTCAATAATCGCTTCAAGCATAACTCTGTTGTCTGCGATAGAATTCAAGCTTGTTTGCAGCAAATTGAGAGAAGAAAAGAAAGAAATATAATTATGTTTTGAAAAGAACAAACAGTGTGAACTTATATATATATATATATATAACATATATATATATACAGTGAAATCTCGTTACAAGGAATACTGATGCAACCAAATATCTGTTATAATGAAATCAATGTTCATTCCCGCTTTCAATGCCATTAGCATAATGCATATTCCATTAAAATGAAATATTTTCCAAGTATCCGAGTTCATTGTAACAGGATTTCACAGACTATACAGTGGCACACCCAGAATTGCATTTGAGGGGAGGAGGGGTTAAAGTTACGGGGTAGAGATGCATCAGATATAGTTTTTTCGGACATCAGATATCTGATGGATCCATACTGGACTGTATGGATATCCGGTTCTGATGTTTGAAATCCATAAATTATATACATATTTTTAAACATTGCAAAGTTTCCAAGGATGTTTTTTTAAGTTTGTAATTTATACATTTTCAAAACATGCTAATTAATCAAATTTAACTGGATTTTTTAGGGCAGCAGTTGGATTGAATTTGAGATACCGGTTATCCAAACCGTTTCTATCCCTCCCGATCCCTGTAAAACATACTTACAAAGGCGAATTAAACGGTTGGCGGATCGGATGTGGCAGCCTCCAGGGGCCCCGAGCTTATGAGGGGCCACTTCCTTATTTCAACCTCCCCCCCCTCCATCCATTGTTTCATCATGAAGAGTTCTATAAGATGGTCTCCCGACAGATTGTATTCCATGTAAATTTTATAACAGTTTAGCTAAGATTGCCACTTAAAACATTTTAACTAAGAACATTTTTTTTTTTTTTTGAACAAATTTAATTTTAGTCTTCTTAACTGTAACTTCACAAGTTGCTATTCAAGACAATAAGGTCAGAAGGCTGCACGTTTATTTTACTGCCAGGGGGCCCCCAAACTTTTTAACCCGTCCCTGAATGTATATAGTTGAAAGATGATTTCCTTTTTGTAGGGAGCCTAACCAATTTTGAAGGAATGCAGAACAATATTTAGGAAACAATTTATAGTGGGGTTTAAAATGTCGCCCAAAAAAAAAAAAAAGGGGATTGCTCATAATGGCATCCGAGATTAAGGAAGTACTAAATCAAGAAATTTTGATTGATAGCAAAATCATAAAAAAAGTAATAGGATTAAAATAGGATGGAGCACTTTTGGCAAACCTGTGTACCGTAAGATACTGAACAAGTGCCTTCTTCCCTTTTCCTGCAAATTTTCTTTAGGTGAAAATACCGATTAAGCGCGTATAATCGGTAAGTTTTTCACTTGTACTGTTTAAGCACCGCTTTCCGTATTTTCGGCAAAATGTAGGTGGGCGTTTATTCAGTATTTTATCGAACACGCCACTTTGTTCCAAAACTAAAGTTTTGAATTAGAATGTTTTAACAGTAACAAATGGAGCAGAAAATATCTAGCAAGAAATATAGGTACTTAAGTGACAAAAGAAAGATTTAAAAGTAAGCGTGTAAAATCCAGATCAGATGATAGCTTTAATGTGAATTTTTTTCCAAATCATGATGGATAGCAGCTGTCAGTGCTATCCCTAACATCTCTTGCCATAAAACAGATTGGTGTTTCTCCTATCTTTACACTAGATATCTTGTAGTTTTGATTTTTGTCACTTACAGCCCTGTGATTTTAGGTACGGGCCTTAAATGATAAATGTTATCCACACACAGCACGGCTTTACAAATACTTGATTATATGAACTGTAGATAGATATGTACTGTGAATTACAAGAAGGGTTCGAAAGAGACTAACATAAACAAAAAAAACTACTGTACATATTACATCTTTTTTATTTACTAGCCATAGGGGGGCGGGGGTAACGAATTTTTGTGCAAGCCATGATTTTCAGGTTCAAGGTTAATGACAAAAGTTTACAGGTTTAAAATTTTTTGTGTAGTAATTATTACCATGCATCAAGAATTACTAGCAACTTCAGAGAGGGTGAGGGGGGATATATTATTAACAGTAATGTGATTAATAATAATAAATTTTGACTGATTTTTTTGTTAATTTTAAAATAGCATGAATATTTATAGTGGTCCTTCTCTCCCCTCATCACATTACAATCCCACAAACAAAACATTCTTTTCAAACATCCATAAGGGTCAGGGAGAAAGTTATTTCGATGAAAAATTATACTATAGTAGTAATTTTGTTGAAAATTAGTAAAAATTAAAAGGACAAATAAAATTAAGAGACTTTATTGTTATTTTATAAAATTCAAAGGTTCATACAATGGTTTAAACAAATTTATGGAACAACTGAAAAAATTACATGCAATTCAAATAATAACAAAGACAGAAAATATATTAGTTTCTCCACGACATTTCTAAAATGAGTTAGAATTAACAAATAAGGGAAAATGTCAATACAGCACAATTTACATTTCCAAAGACACATGTATACACAAATTGCACGCATAAACATTCTCCCGATAAATATTTTCAGATTTTTATTTATCGTAAAATGAGAGGAGAGAGGAAACAAATTTTTTATGCACAAGAATTAAAAACAAATGTGGATAAATCTTGGTATATATTTATGCACAGGCAGACTAGGCATTGCCTGGTGAGGCAATCTTGGGGACAATAACATGTCTGTCTGTATTCAGATAGGCTTCAGATCAAGAAGCACTCTCTTCAGTTTTGAGTATAAATAATGATAACACTAAGAGGGTTCTGTTAGTGTTATCATTATATTATCTAATTTTCTGTTTATTAAACAGAAAACTAACAAACACTTGAGGAAAAAATGGATTTCTAACTATACCTTGAGAATGAAAAGAGGAATGCTAAATCATCCGATCGTAAAAAATAATAGAGGCAGCATAGCAAGATTAAGTTGCTAACTTAAAGATCTCTGTGATGAGATAAATTGCATGAAAAGTTATAAGATGATATAACACTGGTTCAGAACCCTTTTCACGTCATGAACCCATTTTTAACGAATAAGGAACTTGCAACCCTATACCCCGTACATGTCACATGCACACTTTGACACTAGTATTTTGACACAAAAACGATAGGTTAAACACAAAAGCTATTTCAGAATCTAACAACACTATAAATGAGTTTTTATAAATTATAATGTTTAAGGGCTGTAAAATAAACAAATGTACTGTGTATTTGGTTTGAAAGAATGCAACTTTACTTTGACTTCTTTTGGAACTGAAAATATAGTATTTAAAATGGAATTAAATTTGGTATGTGCATGAACCATAACCGGAAGTACTGCTGATTACTTTTTGGGCGTAATCCCATCAACTGGGATAACTCAATTGAACATTTTTCTTGTTACAAGTAACTGCTCTCGAGAAATAATGGAAGAATTTAAACCAAAATTGTTTTTCATCATATAATCAGAGACACTGCTTTTATTTGAATATTTCTGTGAAATTATTTGAATTTATTCAAATTCTGTACATCATTTGAATACTTTTCATGTTTTATTTAAATATTTCCCTATATTATTTAAATATTCTTCGTACATTTCTTTCTTTTAAATATTTTACATGGATTTTATTCTGGTAGGATATGATGGAAATTGGCAAGTCACTAGACAGTTTCTTCGTAATTTATGCCTCTAAGTTCAGCACAAAATAATTCAAAATTATCTTTAGTATAAGAAAGCTTCATTTTTCTATGTGGTAAAGTATTTTGGTTTAAAGTAAGAACTTATGTGGAATCCTTGAGAAGTGCCTCGTGACACCATTTGTGGTTGGGAACCCCTGACATAACATCAAGAAAAAAAAAAAGACAAAAACTGGTAAAGAACTCCTCAACATTAAAGACATGATGAGATGAGTATTTTCAAAAAACTCTAGTACAATAAAATTTAAAAAGTTTGAACAACTTAAATGAACAAGAGAAGGTGTTTTGAATTCTTTTTTCATAACATAAATTTCATATACTCTCCCTGCTCCCAAATATATTTAAAAAGCTCGTTTTGCCTGTCTGACCTACATAGGAGGCTTTTCAGTGACAGCCGATTCCATAAACATATTCAGGGAGGTGGAAATCGGGATATATTTTCTCATCCAAAATTCTGATATGATCGAAGCCACTTAAAAAATGAACTGCTTTCAAGCAATTTCCCCCTTCCCTCCCATTATAAACTCCTGCATTCGCAACTGGCCGATTCCATTAACTCCTCTAAAGGTATGCTATTAACAAGGTAATTGAGATTAAACATATTTTGCTAATTGGCAAAGTCAAAAGTTTTTTATAATTTTGGTGATTGTGAAGGGGAGGGGGGAAATAGTAAAATGAAAGGGCTTGAAATTTTTAGCCAAAGTAGTTTGTATAGAAAACCTGTGAAAAATACAATACATAGAAATGGAGAGTATTCATTGTAGGTGTCTGATAAAATTAAAATACGAGTAATTCATGAGGAGAAATTATTTTAACCACCCTGTAGTTCTTGGTGAGATATCTCGTTCATTTAATAAGTAACTGTGGGAGTATCCAACTGCCGGGTGGTTAAGCTTCTCTAGAGATAAGTGCTACTTTAACATACTTTAGTTACGGAGAATAGCAAAAACAATTTTTTTTTGGGGGGTGGGGTGGGGGGGGGGGTCCTACACTGAAAAGGAAGCTTTCTGAACCCTTGAAACAAGCTTTGGCTTTTACACAAAAGATAGTGTCTGGTCATTACCCACATTGGTCTTTGCTTTAAAATAATAGTGGCTAGGATTTTATAGCATGGCCTTGTGATTTTAGGAAGAATAATATAGCACACAATCTCTTAAGTAATTAAATTAATGAAAATGTACAAAAACTGTTGAACAATAAATGAAACAAATAAATAATCTCAATATCTGCAAAATAAATAATACGTGAGAGATTACAAAAACAAGCAAAAAAGCAATATAAAGCTGTTTAAGTGCTGTACAATCACAGCCATTTGTTTTGAGCTTTGTTTTGATGATGTTCGATTGAGTACACAAGATCTGCTTATTCCTTGATAGAAAATAACTTTCTTTAGACAAAAACCAAAAGAAAATCAAGAGCCCATAAAAAGTTATTTAAAGAAAAAAATTGCAAAGGAAAACCTGTAAGCGGTCTGTAAGGAAAAACGAATCCAAACTTAGACATTTCCGATGTAAATTGCACAGAAGGCAACCCTAGAAGTCTAATGGCACAACTTCAAATATTTATAGTTCTGAATATTCAGGAAGCCTCGACTTATAAATCAAAAACGATATATAATTGAATTGAAAATTTCATGACCAAATTTTTAATAACTACTTTAAATTTTTTGCTTTTTTCTCAGTATTAAAACTGCATTTTTGATTGGTAATAGTATTTGTATACGGCAGGTCTTTCAAAGTTATAAGGATTCCTTCTTTGGAGCAAGGAAATGGAGCTACAAGAGGAAAATAGGCATCTTTTTTTTTGAACAGCTCCAATCCCTTGGATTTGAAGAAAGGGGTTTCTTAATATTCTGAAACATGTATACACAATTTTTATGACAAATTTTAGTTAAATAAAGAGATAATTGAGAAGACCATAAGTTAAAAATTCTTCATTTAAGTAAGAAGAGTAATATAAAAGAATTTAAACAAAAACAAGAAATTCTTTGATGAAAAACAAAACAATAATATCATAAATATATTATACATTTAAGGTCGTACAAATCCCAAACACAAATCGGTAAAATATCTGTATATAGAAAAGCAAAAACTTAGGAGCCGATTCAAGACACATCATAATTTTATTTTATATTGAAATGATTCCTGAATTGAAATTTAAATATTTAATGAATATAAAGTGAGCATTAGTTATGAAATATAAATCATTGAACAGGACTTTACGTAGTTTCGCAATTAAGAGTATGGTATTGGTACTTGAATTAAAAACTTATTAACCCTGTTGAACACTAAAAGTATTGAGGCAGCCTAAATGATATTTGGATAACATTCACAAGATTAAAACACTTTATCACATTAAAAAACTTTTTGGTTTGTTGCAGAAGAAAAAGTTTAGAGACTTTTGGAGCAAGAGTATTTTTTTTTTAATATTGTGAAATATAAAGCCTTTTAAGAATATGAAACCAATTTGCTAATACTTTGTACTTGTAAAATTCGAATCACATTGTGTATAATAAAAATCACAAAAATAGAACATGATTATTTGGACACAAACTAGAACGTGATTTCTATTTTACACTGCAATTTTTAAGGGTAAAAGCTTCATAAAAAATATAAATACATATATATTAAGATTTTGAAAATGCATTATTTAAATAAGTTGATATAAATAGCATAATAAGCAAGAAAAGGGCATAAAATATGAAAGCAAAAGCGATCACTAATACACTCAACTTTTGCAGCAACCTTATGAACCTTTTTGGAGCAACCTATGAATTTATCGTAGCAAGCTATGAATCCAATAAGGAAACTAGCTGAAATATAAATGATCATAATCCGAATTAGGAAACAACAAGTGTAAATTGTTTTGAAAAAATAAATAAGCAAATGTTTCTAAAAAAGGAATATGTACCACTGTTTACATTTCCTTCTATGTATCAAAAAATATTTTGTTTTCATTGCCCAGTTTCAGCAACATCATCCATTACTGTATACAAAACTGTTCATTAGGAACAGATAAATTTATGCTGATTACATGACAATGGAAAAGAAATTAAGATAAACTCTGAGGATTCAGTTCATGTAAAACCATTAAAAATTAGTTTCTCCTAACAATTCCAAAAAGGGCATCAACAAGTAAGTATTTTGTTAAGTATTTCCCCTCAATTAAGTATTCACACATAAAAAAATATATTGTTTTGCGTACATGGAATTGGCACAACTTGGTTCCCTTTAGATCAGAAAATAATTTAAGGATATAAGCGAATATATTTTGCAGTTTGAATTCTTTTCCTTCTTCTCCTCTGGCGAAATAGCAAACAAATTATTACCAGCAGAAGAGCAGAAACAAAATAAACGGAAACGCATAAACTCATATCAGTGTTTGTAAACCATTGAAAGTTCCATTTTTCTAAAATAGAAACATTTTGAACTGAAATTACCATAGCAGAATTGTCGGAGTTGGAATCTTTAAAGGCCATTGATGAATCCTGATCTGTCACAGAAGCTAAAATCTTTTCTCTGTTGTAGAAATGCTGCAAAAATCTCAACACAGCTCCTTCGTCCCATTGGATTTTTTCAATAAATTCTGAATCTTCAATACGACATTTCGGACACATGTCTGGTGTTGGGAACTGGACCTTGGGATGCTTGGGATCCTCTGTGACATCACCAGCAAGTCTCTTATTCACTCTATTGTGAGCTTCCCATAACCAGATGACAGCGTCCCTTGGATTTTTGACAACCTTTTCAGAGTTTTCAGCCATTTCTTGAAAATGGCGAGAACACTCTTCACATGTAAAAAAATATTTTACATATTTTCTAATGGTCTGGAGGATATCAGGTTCCTTTTCATTTACATCTATATAAAAGATAAAATAAATTCCTTTTACTTTAAGAAACAAAGAAATATATTTTAAATTTAAACACAAAATAAAAGTTTCAATAAAAAGTGTGGAAGCAATAAGTAGGAAAATTAACTTTATTAAAGCACAAATTGCAAAAATATACCACATGCCTACGTGGTTAAAAGGAAACATTTTAGAAGCATAAAGTTGTAAGCTTCATGATATAGGAGGTTTCACACTCGCATTACTTTCACTGCAATGCTTACAACTTTATTGATGAAGGAGTTACTTGCTTCTTTGAAACATGTGTCAGCAATACTTCTGTAATTCGTGCATAATAATGCTTATTTTCTCATTTTTTCTCAGTTACATGTTTATCACAGGGCACAATATATTGTTCCATTCATGGACTATTCAAGGAATAAATATTACGTGATAAAAATAAAGATTATATAAAATAATTACATGAGTAAAAATTCTCATAAGTTTAAAGAGTGATAATGAAGTTCCAGAAGTTAGAAAAACAATAATGAAAAAGCAATCAATACATTAAAAGCAGAAATAGTGAAAAGGATTATGTTAATTAATGAAAACAAAAAATGTTTAATAGGCCTATATGTTTGCTATCAATTTGAGCACACATTATGTGATAATTACGCTGAACTTGATCATATTAAAATAGTTATCAATATTTGATATGGAAATGAGGTAGTTAACAGTTACAGGACTCATGTTGGTGACGATTTTCCGCATTATTGTCAACAGACTTATTGGTTATAGGGACCATGTGTAGGCAATATTATCTGATCCGGGTTTGGAATCAGTGGCCATCATTCGTATTTTGCTGTTCTAATTTTCAGTCTCACTATTACAATTTTGCATCCAGTTGTTATTTTCACACCTTAGACGTCAAAAATGACGACTGGATGCAAAATAGTAAAGGTGAAACTGAAAAATTATAGTTTCAAAAAATATGAATGACGACCGCTAATTTTAAATTCTGTATATAATACAATAAAACCACAAATTAAATAAGTTGAAATACAGAAGTTTCAATGATAATGAATTCAAGCAGCATAGTTCAACAAAATTACAACTGAAGCTCAATACTAACAAGGGCTAGTTCGAGATTTTAATCATTGAGGCAAAGTAAAAAGAAAAGCTTTACCTCAAAACAACAATAATAAAATGACACACAATGCTGCAATTACATTAAGGCTTAATCGGTTAATGGGCCTTATACCAATAAGTACAGCAAGTCAACATAATATTAAAATAAACGGCAAATTTGTGTTTTTATGATGTTGCTTTATAATTTTCATGATCTTTGAACGAGGGTAAACATTTTTATCTTTCATTAAAATCATTACTTAAAACAGGATTATCCATATCTCAAATATTATCTATACATAAAACAAAAATTTACAAACTTACGACTTGAGTATTCGTAAGCACTAAATGTCTGTACAGTAAGAGTATGAAACAAAGTCCAGAGGGAGCATGGATAACCACGATATTTTGGATTGCTCCCTTTACAAAACATCCATTCTTCCATCTTAGGTAAATGAGCATGATCATCCTATTTCAAACAAAAATAAATAAATATAAGAATACTGGCCACTATTTAAAACTATATTACACTCTATTAATTTTAAGGGATGTTCCAATGAGCTTCCAGATCATATGTATGAGCTGAATTGGGTTTGAGAATTTTTGTAATACAATGCAAACAAAAAATAGTTAAAAGAGTGAATGGAACTTTTGTTGCAGTCAGGTTCATCATTCAGAAAATTTTAAAGCAAAGGGAGCAATGGCAAGTGTTGAGTGCAGGGGTGGGCAGGGCAGACAAAAGGGATCGTCTCCCCTAGAAGCCATCAGGTATTCAGAATCAAAACTGGTCACTTAATGAAAAGTTACAATCATCTGGTATGTCAAATTTGATTTTTAAAATTTAATTAACACATTTTGAAAATATATGTAAATTCAAAACTTATTTCGCATTTAGAAGCTTTGGCACATTTACAAATACAGTGAAACCTCGAAGACACCCCGAGGGAAAACGAAAACATGTCGAGATAAGCCGGTTTTACCGAGGTTCCGTAATTTCAATTGCTAATATTGATTTGTATTGTTATTTACCTACCATTCATGTTATAAAGGACAATTCCAATGAATGAAATGATCCCCACTCATTATTTATTTGGTATTATTATTATTTTGAAAAGTTGTACATTCTAAAAAATAAATATATAAACATAGTACACCAAATCAGGGCCGTGGTAGCCCAGTGGTTAGCACGTCGGACTGCCACCTGGAAGGTCGTGCGTTCGATACCCACTGAAGACCCCCATGTATACTTGGGGATATGTGCATGTAAAATCCGTAGACCGCACTACCTCTCCCCGTGCGTAAGCAATCCTAAGGCCTCGGCTAACAGGTAGGGGTCAGGTGGAGAAAAGTACACCAAATCAAAATACAGCCAAACCTCGATAACTCGACACCCCAAGGGAAACACGAAAACATGTTGCAATAAGCGGGTGTCAAGTTACCGAGGTTCCGTAATATCAATTACTAATATTGGTCTGTATTGTTATTTACTTACCATTCAAGTTATAACAGCCTATTCCATTGAATGAAATTATCCCCATTTATTATTTATCTGTTGTTATATTATTATTGTTATTTTGAAACGTTATACATTACAAAAAAATAAATATATAAACTTAGTACATCAAATCATAAATCCTCATGCAGTAAAAATAATCAGGGTCGATCCAACATTTTTTAACAGTGTCAGTTTTTTTGTAAATTTTAATAGATTTTTGTGAAAAATCAAATAACTTTGTGAAAATTGAAAAATTAAACATATAGTGATGAAAATGTTTATTATTATTTACCACTTTTATGGTGCAAAAAAACAGTTTAGAAGCTTGGAATTTTGCTAAGGGTCCGTTTTTATTGATTTGAACTTTTGTGAAGGGTCCTAAAAAAGCACCCGAATTCCGTCTGACAAGACCGCTGATAATATTTCATACCAATAAACAAAATGCATCTCTTTTAATACTTAATTTTCTTTTAAGTTCAATGCATTAATTTTGAATCATCATTAAATTAAAATTATGATGGTAAAAGACAAATGCATAAATAAAGTGCATGCTTACCTGTATTTGTTCCATTCCAGATGCAAATTCCTCCCCAGTTATGTTTTTTTTATTTTCTACCCATTTGTGCAATTTTGAAAGATAAATTCTCATCTGATCAGTTCCTGGGAAATACTAGAAGAATAGCAAGACAAAAACATAATCAGCCTTTGAACAGAACTTAAAACTTGAATATAAAATGAAATGCAAAGGTGTTTAATTAAATCTCAGAAACACAAATTTTTGCTATTAAAAAAAGGCTATTCATTTATTTATATAATTCCTTTTTCTTTTTGAAATATTTTTGACAAATTTAAAATGTAAGTAATCTAAAAGTACTTACATTTTTAAGTATAAACAGGAAATCTTTTAAAGCATCTAGCCTTTGACCATATATATGATTTACTATGCCAACTTCTTGTTTTAATGCATAATGCACAGCATTTTGCAAATCAACCATATGCACAAAACTTTTGGAAGATCTGAAAAATATTAAAGCAGGAATTACTAAGCATAAATATAAAAGAGGTGTTTGACTAAAGCATAACTACCAACATTTGCATATTTTGTATCCACATAATTAATAAACAGTGAAAAATACAGAACATAGATTGCACAATCATGCTTTAGTTCTCAGAATTATCTGGCTGGTTGGGAGTGGCAGAACTTTAAGAGCAACAGGTATCTAGGAGAAATTGCAGATTTGAGAAACAACATGTAAAAGCAAACTACTTGAAAAGGTCAAAAAATAATATTTTTGGGATGTCACAAGATCATTTCTTTTCTTTTAAATAAAAGCAAAGTATATGCAAGGTGGAAGCACCTGTGCCCTATTTGAGCAACATTATTTTATCACATGAAAAAGTTTCATATTAAAATATAAATTTAAAGTAATGTTTATAAATCTTGTTTTTGCTCTCACTCTCGTGCCCCATTATAATATCAATCTTATGTAAATTTCAAAAGATCTAACTGTAGACCAACATACCGATACATTTTACAGGTATTAAAATGCATAAAAAGAGCTACAATTTTTTTTCTTGAAAACTAAAAGATACCCCAGACAACTTTCTCTTCCAGGTTACTTTAAACCATCTCCAGGTACAATAATATATGCCAGCAATTGTTATTTTTTTTTTCCAGTGAGGCTTTTTTTGAGTTAATTGCAATTTAAAAAACAACAAATTTTGAACATTTGGAAAACGTCAGGAGCTTTTCTCTTAAAAGCATTGAAACCCTAAACATTTTTCGTGTCTCATGTTCTTTTCATAGTATAAATTTTCTGTTTATGTTAAAAAAACAATTTGGGTGTTGTTTGTTTGCGGAAATAACCTAGTTTAACCCTTTAAAGGGCCATTTTTTTTTTGTAGTATCGGTATGTTAAAACATTTTTCAGATTTCGTTTTGTTTCAAAAAATAAATTTATATAGGACAGTAAATAAGATTAGCATGATTTTTTCCACCCCCCCCCCCTATGAGGGGGAAATAGTTATAATATTTGAATATTGATGCATGTGGTTGTAAATATATTCCCCAGAGTCTTTGCAAGATTCTGCCAATCAGAAAGGGTAAAATAGCTTACTATAAACATCTATAATTTGATGAATTTGACCGCCTTAGAAAGGGTTAAAATCAAGTGAAAACGGATGAAAACCCATACTTTGTGGCCACATAACAAAACAAAAAAAGCTATTATACACAGTCAAAAAAAGTATGGAGTCATCCTCACCTGAAATAGTACAATCAATAAATGTAAACATAATCGTGGGGTGATGTTGCAGTAAAAAACTACAGTGCACTGAAATATCGCCTTGTAGTCGTTTTACCCAAAAAGTGCAGCACAACCTTACATTTCGAGAGTTCACACCCAATGAACAAAAATTTTCGGAACACTGAAAATTTCAAAATGTTCACTTCTTATGACCTACTTTCACATATAAAAATATCAAGAAAATAAAAAAATGTCACTCCCAAAATTTCCTTTTTATGTTTGAATCTCAAAATAAATGTCTCTCAATAATTGTATTAACATTCAAGGATTAATACTATCATTCTAAATTGTGTTTAATAAGGTTCTAAAAATACCTAAATAAATCATCAAAATAAGTTCCTAACTCATACCTCATTGACTTTCAGTCTCAAATTTCAGATAACATTAAAACTTAGAGGAAAAAAAAAATTTTTTTTTCATCATTTTTTTAAAATATAAATATGAGTAACAGCTCATAGGAATATAAAATATAATATACAAAGTTAAAATGAAAACATGTTTTTTATGTAATTTGAAATATTACTTCACAATAACTGTTTACATTTGAAAAATACTAAAATTATAAATTGTAAGAAAATAACATTTAAGAACACATGGTTGATAAAGTGATTAGTACAAGAAAGAATTTATAAAATTATAGATATTTTAGGGAATTTTGTTCTGCACAAAATTCTAGAGATATAGTAAGCTATAATCTCTTTTACCAAAAATAAATAAAATTAATAAAAATCTAGACAAGAAAATTAATTTAATTCTTTTCTTATTATATGCTTAAAAAAAAGAAAGAAAAGAAAAATTTAAAAAAAAAAAAAAAAAAAAGAAAAGAGAAAAAATTATAAATCCAACAAATACCAAATACAGCTAAGACAAAACAATTATTTAAAAACAATTATACAGCATATCCACTTACACTTTTCCTTGATTATTCTTATCACTTTTTGAAACAGCATCTGATTTTCTTCTTGGCTGACCAGTAAAATATTTAAATATTTCATTACGAATTATTTTTTCATCTGTACTTTGTGAAAATCTAGGGGGTGGAAAAAAAAATCAGTCAAGGTTACTTTATTAACATTGCTTATTTAAAGAATTTCTGATAATTCTCTTAGAGAGATTAATGAAAAATTTTTACATAAATTCAAAAGACAATTTTAAAGCATAATGTATACACAATACACAGGTTTCAATTTAAAGAAAGTTCCATAAATAAAATAAAATTACATTTTGCATTTAGTCAAGCTACACATAAAACAAGAAATATTTAGATTTTAATTAAATACAATAAATTCTTGGTAACTAAAATATTTCACCAAGAGCACAAACTAATAATCGATGCTCAAAACATTAAATATCATTTTTAATTATTTTTATTAACCGACTTCACAAAGGAAGGAGGTTATACATTCATAGTGTATGTATGTCGTTTTTTTTTTGTTTGTTTGTCCACTCATAACTTCGCACCGGATGAAGCGATTTTCATGATTTTTTTTTCAATCGATCGAGGGTGGTTTCCCATAGGTCCCGTACCTTCGTTTGACCATATTCGATAAATAGAACAAAAGTAATTGGCAGAAATGTAGTGCTTTTTTTGTTTTTTCATCCATAACTTTTGACTAAATGAACCGATTTTGATGATTTTTTCTTTAATCGATAGAGGGTCGTCTAACTCAAATATTGCAAATCAATTTGACTACATTTGTTTTTTAGAAAAAACGTTACGGGGGGAAAATAAGTATTTTTTATTTTAATTGGAAAGGCTTGGCTTGATTTTTCTTTGTTGGGAAATCTATTAATAAATATAAAAGTCATTGTTGAAAACACCTTTGTTGTCATGGGCTATAATATTAAAAGAAATTACAGCAAGAGTTTGACTGAAGGTGAAATTAAATCCAGTCAGTTTGTTTGCTAAAATTGACTTCAAAGAGGAATTTACCATACAAATGATTAGTTTTAGTGCCATTAACTCAAAGAAGTTTTGCCCTTTGATATGGATTTTTTTAAAATAGAGTATTTATATAAAAAATGTATTTACACTAAAAAGAATAAAATAAAATAATTTTTATAAGAAAAACAGAACCGACTTCAAATTAAAAATTGCGCTAAAAAGTAAGAAATAAATTCATTCTTTAGACAACATCGATGTGACTTTTAAACAGTTTTAGAAGTCGGTGCAAAATGATGAGTTTAATTACCATTATACCATTTGCTACTTGATATTGGAACTGTTGTCAATTCTGCGAAAATAAATATATATTTGTAATTGGGCGGGGGGATTCATGATTACAAAAGATTTTATCTATCCTGATTTTGCACCGACTTCTAAAACTATGTTTAAAAGTCACATCGATGTTGTCTAAAGAATGAATTTATTTCTTACTTTTTTGCGCAATTTATAATTTGAAGTAGGTTCTGTTTTTTTTATAAAACTTATTTTTTTATTTATTGTAGCACAATAAATTGTTGTTGTAGCAATTATCAGCATATTACTCTTTAACCTATGCAGGAACTAGTGCATTACCCAGGGACTGGCATCTATGCTTTCCAGCAGCACTATTGGTGCGTGCCATTACCACTTGAGAATTTTGACACCTCGACTTTCCACCTTTTGACCTGGCAATGTGAAATTGCACAAGGAATTTAATTCAGCCAAGAGTAACCAAGCCAAATAGATACTCAAGGAATCTTTTAACATGCAGCATAATCATGCAACATGGACAATGTCAATTTTCTGCCTCTCAAAAATTCCCCAACTTGTGCCGATTTTGAACCCTTGAGCTTGGTCTTAAGGAGCCCTCACCTAACCACCAACTGGCATAATGCAATAAATAATAAAAACGAAAGCACTACAGGGAGTTATACATACTTGAAAAGGGATTCTTCTTCACCGCTTCTGTGAATTTTAATAACAGAAGGGACAGAGGAGTTCAGAATTGGCGTTTTTAAATTTGCAAGTAACTGTGTATTTGTTGTGAGAACTCTTCGGATGTTAATATTCTCTTGGAATGATAAATCCATCATTACCTGAAGAAGTACAAAAACAAAAGTGAGTAAAAAGTATTTTGAATTTATTTTGCCAACATCAGGTTAATGAAGCACGAAACAATTTTACAAAAAATAAAAAATAAAAACCTAATCATGACAGGAAACACACATTATTAAAGAGATAAGAAAGTGAAAGAGGATTACTTTTCTTCCAATGTGAGATGCAGGAAATTCAATGAAAAGGACTACAGATTCTGCAGATTCAGGCACTGTTTCAAAAATATCTCTAATGTTACTGTTCCTATTGATGAGAAAAAAAATCATAAATCAAAAACAAGAAAAAAATGTGCAGAACAATGTATACTCAGTTATCAATGGCACATTAACAGTGTGATTTCATGATTTTTTCCATGTCCTACTAAGGTGGGTTCTTAAGCAGTCACACATGTTTATTTTCTTGCATTTCGACCAGTGAAAACAATTGCAAAGTTGATTATCAATAACAAAAAGAAAAGGCAATGTAAAAAAAATATCACGCAATTTCTATCTGTATATTTCTATTTTTAGTAAAATTTATTAGCAAACAAGTTGCTCGAGCATTGAAAGGTTCTGCGACAGATATTGCGCCAAAGAGGCAAAAATTACATAAACCAAGAAATACAGCTACAAAAGAAGTATGGTTGAAGAAGTAAAAACGTTAACTTTTTAACAACATAAATCAAATTTGAATTTATGAAATAGAATCAAATCAAAAATTATTACACCAAAGATACTAAATAAAATAACGGAAAAATAAATGTTAATAAAATTTAAACCAAAAATAAATTGAAATAAAGTTTGTGTTCCTTTTTATGAATTGTTTGTCACAAATTACTTAGTTATGCAATATGTTCCAAAAATTTTAAAGTAAGTTGTAAAAGTGGCATGGCTAAAACTAATGTCAAGTAAATAAGCTTTCTTAACTCTCATAGATTAAATGAAATAAATTTGTTTGTGACATATTAGTCGCAAACAATGTTTGTTGAAAACAACCTAAACTATTTAACACACTCAGGGCTGGGCCGATGTCTTTCACTGTGAGGCGGCACCCGAGAAAGATGGAATAGAGTGCGGGCCACCGGTGGTACGAGCCGGCGTGAACGTGTTAATGCCAGTGACATAAAAACCAAAGTACAAATTAATTTGTTGGCCAACACAAAAAGGGAGAAAAAAGAAAGAAAAGAGAGAAAAATTAGTTATCAATTAAACACAAATAGGTTATCAACAACTTAAATAGCAAGCAATAATATAGTTATAACATATCAGGAAAGGAAAAAAAAATAAAACAAACAAAAAATAAAAATTTCTTAAAATTTTTTGCCTTAAACAGATATTATTCAAAGGTAAAAAACAATTTTGAAAAGGAAAAAATCAAAGGAACAGGATGTTTAAATTTTGGATTCCAGGATTAGTGCTTACAATGGATAAGCTAAACTGAACTTACTCAAGAGGTTGAAGAATTGGCCATTTGGTGGGAACATTTTCATTCCAATTGGTTTCCAAAAAATTGATGAGAGAAACTTCTACAGATGATACATCCCTATTACCTTCTAAAAGTTCTCCTTTGTCAGTTTTATTTGTGTATGTCCAGAAAACCTAAAATTAAACAAATATTATGATAAAAGCAATTTTATAAGACACGTGAGGAAAACATGAAAAATTAATACAGCTTTCTGAACTTTGACACTTGCAGAAAGGAAAAATGCGCATCCCAACTTTCATTTCCCTTCCAAATATTATTCAAGGTACATTTATACAATTACAAACTAAAGAGCAGAACAGAGCCTTTTCCTTTCAAAAAGAAAACTTTTCTTTCTTTTTTTTCTTATTTTGTTTTGTATAATATCCTTCAGAAAGAAAGTCTAGTTTTCAGCAGAAAACAATTTATTTAGAAGTATGTCTTTGTAGCAAGATACATAACTTACATTTAACCAAAACATTTCTTACAATTTAAAATTTATTAAATGTACTTCAATTATAAGTTCACAAAGTATGATGAAACCAGCTGATGTGTCCCCCACAGGATTTCATTGTAATACACTAAATGTAATACACCTTTTAAAGAACTAAAGAAAAATGGTGCAAGTATCATACAAGCACATTAAAAGTTATTTCTTTGTTTCTTAAATAAATTTTTAGTTTACTTTTATTTCCCTGCACCTATATAGAATAGTAAATATAGCACATGGCATTTTCAGGATTAATGGAATTTATGATTTTTATTGGTTTGAGAAATCTGAAATTAAAACACAACAGTAACTGAACGGAATCTGCAAAGAAAAGAAAAAAAAAACAGAAGCATGCTTTAGGGTCAGGCCCGTGAAGAGCATTTTAGACATTTAAATGCACTAGTTTGTTGAGAACCAATAGAGGGAAGACAATTTTACAAGATCCTAATTCTCGCAAATGCTTTACGTGGGAGTTCTACAGGAAAGTCGCCAAATATCGCATTACTCGCCAAACTGACAGCGGATTTGGCTTCACTATTTTGGCGAGATATCGCCAAACTTGGCCAAATATTCGCAAGTTATCGCCAAATGAGCGCCAATATAACTATGGAATTGGTTTGAATAATGCCCTTGGATAAATATCTTTGTATTGAAAACAACTGGAAATTTGCATGCAATTGAGACAAAATCTCATAAAACACTCCTTTTGAAATGTCAGATTACAACCAAAAGAGGAGGTGCACAACTAGACCAGATACAGGTTTTACATACGAAATTTCTACCTTCTAAGACTAACTATTTTTGAGTTATGCAAGATACGTACGTACGCACATACAGAAAAAATCCGTCAAAAAGGATTCGGGGATGGTCAAAATCAATATTTCAGTGGTTTATACTCACGTGCGTATGTACATACCTATGGACATTGTGAAAAAAAAACTGTTCACACTGATTAATTTGTGGTTACAATGCAAATTTAGTGTGAAATTTGAGTGAAAATTTTTCCGCGGTTACTTCCTGTACTTCGTACAAGGAAGTAAAATAAGTGATATTAAACAATTATATATTTTTATTTGTTTTTCTCTCCCCCCCCCCTCCCCATTCCTTTACTTTTACCAAATTCTTGCTAAGCAGGCTTATCATGGAGCAGGTTCTAATGGAACCCGGTTAAGTGGGAGTTTACTGTATAGACGAACTAAACATTTCATCCAATTTTAAAATAGAAATCTTTAATTTCCTTACAAAGTCTTAAAATTAAGTGATGAAAATGTTTTAGCGGATAAGTAAACAGGAATGGTGGATTCAACATTTGAATTTAGCATGAAAATATAAAATAGGGGCAACTGTTTTAACTGGAGGTGGACATTTTTTAGCAGCTTTTAAAATTGAGGAAATATTTTCATAACCATAATGCTGGTGGTGTTATATCAACTGCCACAGTAACAAAATGAGTTTGTTGCAATAGCCTGTGGCTAGTAGAGATGGACAGTGCCAGCAGCAAGGCCAAAAAATATATAGGACATTATCATTAAAAATATAGGACAAATTTAAAACTACTTTAATGCATACAAAATAGGCCCAATAAACTAAAGTAAGACTTAGTGCATTCATTCTAAGTATATTTATGGCAAACTCAAATAAAAAAATTAAAAAATGAGACGGATAAATGCAAATTTAGACAAACAGCAGAGTGTCTTTAACCTACTAGAAAGGTTAAAGACAGTTAGCTACCTGCTGCTGAAAGCAAAAAAAAAAAAAAAAGAAAGAAAGAAAATGTGTAGAAAATAAGTAACTTACTTTGTTTTGATTTTGCATACATAATGCTAAATTACTGGTGTTTTCAGTCATTATAGATTTTGTCCCCATCAATGAATGTACATTACCAATTTTCAAATTATTAAATACACATTATTTATAAGAGATTGTATTTTGGAGACTATTTGCTTAAAAATGAAGGAGTGGAAAAAATATCTGAAGATATAAGTTGAAAGAAGGTTTATTTTACTTTTTTTCCCTATGAAATATTTTTATTTCACCAATTGAAAACATAAAAAAATTCTAACATGTCAGCACATACATACATTTATATACATGCATACTTGCCAACCTAGGAGAGAAAAAAAAATCCAATGACTTCAACCTCCACCCACACACACAATGAACAACTAAAATGACATACACAATTTTTTTTAATGCTCATTACAGCAGTATTTGATAAAAAATTTTTATCTTTGAATGCTTGAACAAAATATTTTCTTGCAAAAATATTTTTTTATGATAAATATATGTTCTCTAGATTTTCATTTGACAGCATTGGACGAAACTCGGTTTCACTTTACAGAAAACGCATTACTTTGCCGATTGCACAAAATCCCCCGCATTACATTAGTTAAATTTAAAAAAAAAAAAAAAAAACTGTTCTCCCAAATATTAGCTTACATCTACACCACAACAACTGAAACAAAATATCATGACCACGTCTAGTGTACACTTAAGAAACAAATTATTCTAAAATAGTAAAAAAAAAAAATTCGCAATTTTTTAATTATATATTGAATGAAAATAGGAAGTAACTTTTTCAATAATAATTATAATTAACTCATTTGATCACCAAAATTTAAAAAAGGGGCTAAAATTTGTCATTGCAATTTATTAAAAAAAAAAAAAACAATTTATTTTAAACTAAACAATTTAGTATAGTGCAAATTCTCTACTAAAGAGGCTGAATCGAAAAAAATATCAAAAATAATGGTAAACCAAAAGTTATTGATGTCCAAGAGATAGAATCAGATAGTAAACAAGAACTAGGAAGCTTTACTGAACCGGATGCTATCGGATTTCAAAAAAACGTGGACTGACCCTTAAAAGCATATAAAAAAAAAAAAAAAAAAAATGCGGAAATTTAACTGCTAATTTGTAAAAGTTTTGCAAATCAAGTATGTACGCATGCTGCTTCGAAATTTTGTCATTAAAAAGAAAAAATAAAATCTTCCAAAATTACGAATTTTCGCGGAACCGAAATTTTGACTTTTCAAAATTTCCAAAAATACGGAACTTCGCCAAAATACAAGAAAAATCACATTTCTGCTACTAACATCGGCAAGTAACTACGATCACACGCGCCATCAATTGAGAAAAAATGAGGCTTTACTTATTTATTTTAAAAGCGAAAATTACTAAAAACGGGGTAAAATTACGATTAAACGGAAGATCGGGAGATAGACGCAAAAAACGGGAGTCTCCCGTTAAAACACGAACAACATAACTCAGGGAACGGAGCACGAAGCGCGCGCACGTGGGGAAGTCGCAACGATGGGCAGGGTTGCCAGATTTTCCAGAAAGCAAGCATCCAACTCTTTGTCTCTATGTTTTTCTTTTATTTAATACCTAAATATATATAGGGGCCGTTCATAAATGACGTCACGCTTTTTGTCCATATAATTGACCCCCCTCCCCCCCTTTGTCACGCTATGTTGGATAATGCGTGATGTCACACTTCTTGCCCAGACAGCCATGAATCTCCAAATTACATCCATAGGATATCTCTTGGATAAGATGAGTAGATACATCCACATATCTGCTGAATATCCACAGAACGTCAAAAAGGTTGCAGCTATTGGACCTCCCTGAGACGTCGCGATATCGCGACGTGTATTAGATATCCCATGGATATCCAGGATATCCCATAGATATCCTGAAAACATCCAACAGATATCCCATAGACATCTTAACGTCCTAAGGTTATCTCTAGGATATCCAAGAGACATCCATCTCTTGGATATTGGGATATAGCTTGGATATCCATAGGAGGTCTCAAATGAATGGTTTATAGGTATTTATAAAACATCAGAATATGCTACAGATTTATTACATATGCAAAAAGAGTACAAAGCCTATAGCATAACATATATTTGAGCAATGTAAATTACTCCATTACAAATTATAATTACATAGCCATTATTTTCCTATAACTACTTTTGAAAATATTTATAATTTCTTTTCAAATCTTCATTTTAGGAAAATATGACTAAGCAATTAAAATTTTTAATGAATATTCAATACTAGAGATATATATTAGGCTACAGGTCAATACACTTCATGCATATGCAATAAATCTTTAGCACATTTTGATATTTTACATATATAAGCAAGAAATGTAACAAAAATTATATAGTATTGACAAAACATTTTTATCTTTTTCTGTGAACCCGTATTAAATAGCTCATAAAAAAAAACAGAGTACTTAAAAAATATAAAAAATATTCCTTCATAAAACTACTTCTGAAAGATGAGACAAGTTTTTAAAATTTTACATCCATTTAGAGCATTAATTTCGAGTACTTAAAATTACTCGCAATTTTCATACATTCACGACTTTCATACTAATTTAAACTTTACTCCTTTTTAATTGTGTACAGTATAATTCAGATATAATTATGATTGAATTTACTGATATAACTCTGGACATTTCATTAGAAACAAGTGGTATTCAATGAGCAATACGAGGATTATTTTTTCTCAAAAATGTATTACTTTTGACTTAAAGATGATTAAGAGTAGGCTGCTGTTCTCCGAGACAAAAAAATAAACTGAACAAATAAGTCGTTTTTTTTGTTTTATTTTAAAAAGGCACAAAAATGATATACAGAAGACATTACAAAATAGATTTATTTACACAATAGTATTGCCCAAAAGGGATGGGGAGTTGGCAGAATTTTCTGCAGCCACTCTCATATGGCGTGCTTTCGCATGGCGAAGCCAATTTTTTATTGCAGTTTCCACTGCTGCATCCATTGCAGCATTTCTTACTGTTTCATTCCGTCTAGTTGCGTCTAAAAAATTAATTTTCAAGAATGAATTTTTATACATAGAACAAATTTCTCTTCATAACAATGTAAAAGGAATTTTCTCATTTGTCCAATTTATGCACAAAATATACACCTGCACATGGATAAAGAAAAAAAAACTTATTTAAATACAAAATGTTGATTGTTACCCAGAAGAAAAAAAAAACACCTGTAGCAAGGCAGAATTTAAATAAATAAGAAAAATAAAATAGCAAACTACATTTCAATAGCAATTTAATTAACAAGTGAAAAATTACTGTGAAATTACTCAACAAGAAATTTGGTAAACAAAATCAAAAACTTTGTTTGATAATCAAGAAAGCCAAACAATGAACATGTATTTTCACACCCCTCTCCTTCCAGAACATGTGTAGCTGTTACAAGGTTTTCACAATAAAATCATGACTTCATTAGTTCATACTTCAAGGAAAATTCTTGAAACAATCCTTGACGGCTACATTCACAAAAACTTGAAAACCAATCAGAGCACTACAGATAAAGCTCAAAATACTTTAATGATAATTGTATATCCAACAGTTATGTATTCATTTTTAATGTATATAAATTATTTATATTATTTTATACATATAAATTAGTACCAAATATCACTCTTGTCAGCTGCAGCTTATAAAATACACCCTTTCCTTTCGCTCCCATCCAGCTGAACTCCTGTGCCACTACATCTGTCAGGAGTTTTCTCATGATCCGCTTTACAGTGGAGTCTACAGTTACGCCCCCACAGTTTGACGTCAAGTTAATATATAAAAATTCATAGAAAAATTAATTCAAGATACACTGAAAGCCTTGGTTTAAAAGAAACTAATGCATACCAAATAATTGAAAATCTCTGGCTTCAAAAGCGCACCTTCTAAGCATTGCAGTTCCTCTATATTTTTTACTGGTAACTTAACCGGTAAAACATCCCCATCACCAGTGGTGTAGTCGAGGGGGGACGGCGTCCCCCTACCTTTTTATTTTAATACAAGCGTCCCCCCAAACATTTTACATTTTAACATAAGCGTCTCCCACTTTTTTATTTAAATTGCTTATCTTCGTATGTATGAGCGTCCCCCCAACATTTTTTGTTCAGGACTACACCGCTGCCCATCACCAAATGTTTCGGCGATAGGGGCAAAGTTGTTTGTTGCTAAAAGAATAAACTCGAGAGTTCAAGTCATATGAACTCTTTCATAAAATTTTCAAGCTGAAACGCACTAAAATTGTCTAGAGCGCCAAAATGTTCCACATCTTTACAAAGATGCAATAACCCATGAACATTGCGAGATACATGTTGTTTACCATATAGGAGTATAAAACTTTGGACAAAACACTTTAACCAAGCCTGAGCATATGATACCATCTCTCTGTTAGGCTCAGTAACTAATACTTTAACTAAACAATGCATAAGCAGAAAATGCTCATACAGATCTTTACGTAAAACATTTGACAAAACTACTGGCCCAGTGTATAACAAAAACAGACGAAACTCTGTTCCTTTCCAACGTTCAAATTCTTTTAAAGAACGAGGTTTTCGGGCGAAATCATTAGGGAAATAAGTTTTTAAGTTCTACTAGTTGTTTTGACACACTTTCTACCTGATTATTAGCAAGTCTAAATTTTAAATCATCTTTTAACCACAGCTTAATTAACTTTTTCATGACCCCTAAACATATCAAATGCATATACTCATATGGAACATGTGAAACAAGGCAAAAAAATATCTATCTCCAACAGTATAGAATCATATTTATGATGTTCATCATCAGGATCCCTATTTCTAAAATCAACATCAGTTCTTTCAGTGAAATTAACATTAGGAAAGCAAATTCTATTTTTATAAAATATACCAGTTTCAAAACATTTGTTACAACTCGAATACCCAGAATGGCTTTTAATGCATAATACAAAAGCTCGAGCAGGTGCATCACAAATTATTCCTTTAAGATGTATGTTACACATTTTACCATCAATAGATATACCATTTTCGATTAGATGTTTCATTTCACACACAAAATCACTTAAAAACTCATTACGATTTTCGAGTTTTTCATAGGAATGGAGAACACACAAGGAAAATTCACAGTATAGCTTAACGGACCTAAAATTGGCCATAACCGACTGTTGGAACTTTTAACTATAGGAAATACATCAACATTTACCAGTTATTCAATTGTTGATTGTGTTACAACTGTACCTTTAATATTTTGAATGATATTTTTTATTCCGTTTTCAATACCAAAGTGGCGATAAATACCAGACGAGACACTTTTAATTGCTACAGACCTAGCGGTTTGCAATAGTCCCCGTGCATCGCTTGGTAGATCAGACCCAAATAGATATTTCTTAAGTGTTTTTAATAAACCATTAATTGCAGTATGAGATATGTTATTCTCAACTGACCAGTTAGACGAGTCTTTCAGCAAATTTAGATTTTGTTCACACACACGGTTTCGAGAACTTTCCTCACACAAAGTCGGACACTAAGCAAAGTTCCCTATCAGAACTTTCATACGAGCTATCAGAAGGAAAACCTGACGCTTCATTAGAACTACAATCATGATATTGCTCAGTCAAATTACTAGATGTTGATTGCTAATCAATAATAGACACATCATTTACAGATTCATTAACTTTCTTATAAGTTATCCAATGCAATCACTTGTTTACTTTAGTTTTAGGCATGATTTTCCCACAAACTAATGACAAATAGCAATAATCACGCAATAGACCCAATAAGAATGAACTTCTAAATTGTATCCCAATTGTAAAGAATAAAATTGCTTGCCTCACCCAAACGACAAGTTTAAGACATGAAAATTGCTTTATCCAGCAAATCTTACTGAATTCAGTAGAAATAATTTACATGAAATGAAAAACACTGTTAAAAACTACATATGCCTGAAATTAAAAAAACAGAGCAATTATATACCAGAAGTTAAAAATACAGATAAATTATACACCTGAAATTTAAAATACAGATAAATTATATACCAGAAATTAAAAATACAAACAAATTATATCCCTGAAATTAAAATGATAAAAGCTACATGGGTGAAATTAAAAATACGGATTAATTACACGCGTGAGATTAAAAATACTGATGAATTATATATCCCTGCAAGTAAAAATAGGGGAATATTATGTCCCTGGAATTACGACAAAGCAATTAAATCAAGTAATTAAATAATAATCATTAAAAAACTGAACTACTTTCAATAATCATAAGCATAATATAACACAAAAATATATAAAATATATTAATACAAACAACAAAATCTGATCCGACTACACCGCTCACCAGCGATGCGATTGCATTGCAGCAATATTATTTGATCTTTTAAGCTATGCACCAAAAACATGGACCAAAAACCACGGAAAGTGAGTTGATCAAAATTACAGTTAATTTTTTCAGTTCAGCACACAGTTTTAATAGAAAAAATTAAGAAAAACTATTTACCTTAATTAACCACGAAATCTCTAAATATAACAATTTTGAGCAGCAGAGTGAATATAAATAAGCCTAACTATCCAAAAGTCAAATAACATCTCAGGGATATGAATTGGACATACCTGAGATATCCATGGAGGATATCTCACAGTCATCCACAGGATATCCAAATATCTATATCTTATACATGTAACAGTCTGGATATCCATAGGATGTCCAAATGTCTATATCCCAAACATGTCACATTCTGGATATCTCAGGGATATCCAGAAATCCTAATCCATGACTTTATCCATGAACTTTTATCCATGACTTTATCCATGAATCCTAATCCATGATGTTTTTGGATATCCACAGGATGTCCCAATATCTATATCCAAAACACGTTACTATCTGGATATCTCAGGGATATCAGGAGATCCAAATCCAGGATTTTGAGATATGTGGATGTCTGTGAGATATCCAACATATCCAGCAGATATCCAGGATGTTTTTTGGATCATTTTGGATGTCTCAGAGATATCAGTGGTTGTCTGGGTGTTACCCCTCCCCTCGTCACACTTTGTCACAATTTCACGAACCCCCCTCCCCCCCCTCGAAGCGTGACATCATTTATGAATGATCCCATAGCATAACTTTAGCTCTTCTTGAACGTTATTTTAAAAGAATCTATGAATATTTGTTTACGAAGTTCAAAAATAAGAAAAATAATACATAAGCAAACAACAGTCGGTTGGCTCAAAAAAGTAGCCTACATTGGGGATGTCTTGCCAAATCTGGCAGTAAATGGTTATTAGTCTTCTGTTGAGCGTGCTTGGCTTACTGCCAAAAATAGGTGTTTTTTTTTTTTTTTTTTTTTTTTGCATCGTCAGTGCTTATCTTTTGCCGCGATCCATAGCTTTTTTTGTTTGCAAATTTTCGGGCTGCATTTCCAAATCGCGCATTCAATTGTCAGAAAAATAGGACATGTTATAGCTTTTGTAAATATAGGACAAAATAGGACAATTTTGGAGGAATTTCTCAAAATATAGGAAATATAGGACGGCTGCGAGCACTGGATGGAGGAAAGCTTCGGCCTGGCCGAATAATAAGCTGTGATTCGGCCATTTCGACTTATAACTGTGAATATTCCTTTTACAATTACTATACAGTAGACAAGGGAAACACGGGGGAAATGTTTTTCACTATGTTAAAAAGCTATAATCAGAACAAGTTTGTTCTACATCTCTTTTTAAGTAAACAACAATAAACACTCCTAAGGAAAATGTGGGATCTTTTTTTTCTTCACTATTAAGAATTTTAAAAAAGGTGAACTGAAACTGATATTAAAAATTCAGTGGAATTATTAAATAATTTATACAACAACTGGTAAGTACTATAATTTTGAAAAATATAACATTGTCTTTTTTTGTATGTATTTACAATAGGTACTACAAAGAAAAGGCCTACGTTGTAATACTTATTACGCAAAAATGAACATTGATATAAGAACAAGAAGAAAAGTGAAAGATATAAAGTTTTGATTTCATTTGTTACTTAAAAGAGAAAGCCTAATTTTTGATTAATTTTTTCTTTTTTTGTAAAAAAGTTCCAAAATTAAACATACCTGATTGTTTTATTAAATACTAAGGTTATTTAAAATCGCTAGTAAAAAACAAATGCGTGCATATTACATTTACAAATTAACCCTAAATTCAAAAATTTGACATTAAAAATGCATAGATATCTTCTATAATATTAAGGATAGTAGATACTTTGTGATTTACTATTTCATCATAACAGTTGGTTATTATAAATATCAACTTAATTGCAGAACATGCTTTTAATGTACAAATAATGCTTCATATTTGTAATAAAAAAAACGAAACATTTCTGCTTTTCTGTTACTACCAGCATGTGTCTAGAAGTAAGAGACAACGGCTGCTGCGCGTACTCCCCGCCGCCATCTTTTTACCAGCGCGCCTGCGCATCGTCAAGAGGCGCGGCAAAAGTCGGCGATACGCAGGCGCAGTGGTAAAACGATGGCGGCCATAGTAGCCGTTGTCATCACTCTTTCTACTAGAGGCACGCTAGATACTACTAGTGTGAAGCAAAAAAAAAAATCGCCTTAATTAGTTGTATTAATTAAAAAAAAAAACACAATAAAGCTGAAAGTGTTGTTTGAAACTGAGAATATTGAGAGATATGGAGCATAATATGAGATTACATACATAAATTGTGCGTTCAATCGTAAAGCTCAGCAGTGTGTACATCAGCCGAAGCTTCGGACTTCGGTTGGCCGAACCTTCAGCAATCGGCGCATCGTGCCATCACTAGTTGCAGCGGTATAACACTTAACAGCGTAGGTGGATTGAGGTGGATTGATGTATTCTATTTCATTACATCATAGTGTAATCAAACAAATCAAACCCAATGAATAACCATTAGGCATCATTAATTTAACTATGTAGAAAAAAACGTGAGTCTGTAAAAATCTTCCGTTTCTGTAACCATAACGTTTTCAAAAGTGATGGTATCTTGAAACTTACTTTGAGTGTAGGGAAACTATTGACACCATATGCTCTGCACAGCTTGTCATTTTGAGTATCAGCACAGTTCACAACAGCAACATCGACAACGCTTCGCCAAGCTAAAAAATATACAAAAAGAATTTAATAAAAAATCCCTAATGTAATATATTTATCATAAGAGAGAATACAGTAAAAAATTTTTGTTTGGGGGGGTGGGGGAATTACTGCAATGTAATGGAAATACACAGGCTCATCATTTGGGTGATCAGAGCGATCAATTGCCGCCCCCCTGACTTTTCGAAATACAAGGCAATTATGCACGTGTTTATGCATTTTGTGGTTTTTTACCAATTTGATGCTTTTTTTCTATCAATTGTCAGATTTTCTATCATGAATTCAAGTATCAAGTGCTCAAGCAATGAAGAAAAAAAAGATACTAAGTGACGTTTAAATGAACAGGTGCAGTGTTTAAAGATAAGTAAATAATCATGATTCAGCTGTTGAAGGGGATGGGGCGGAGTTGGAAACAAATCGTTTTTTTTTTTTTTTTTTTTTTTTCAGATAAGACCCAACCCAGTGGGTTTTTTTCAAGTTTAATTGGGTTTTTCAAAATTTACAGTACATTTTTAGGGAAATTTTAATGCTTTTAAATCTGTGCGTGGAAATGAATATCGATAACAATATAGTAAAATAAGTAAATAATTTATCTCCATGCTGAAAATTAATTTAGTTTTGTGTATTTTATCAAATTTTAGAATTCATTCACCTGAGACAGTTCTACACAATCTGATATTAAATTTCAGGGGGGGGGAGATTCCCCATTCTTTAGGAGCCTCAGAATTTAAAGATTAGCAATTAAAATTTTAAATAATTTGGGCTTTGTTGACCTGATTGTATAAAGCAAATTATAGGGTCAGGTGGGGTAAAGTGGTCAATGGGGTAAAGTGGACATACAGCAAATAAAAAGCTATAGCTTTGAAATAAATAAAGGAATTGGTTTAATTTTTTTATTTTAGCTTTTAATAATTAAAAATTAAATTTTACATACAAACTTATATTAATAGCGACTCTTTAGGTGGCGAAAACACTCGATTTGTTTGTTTATACTACACTTTGAAATTGAAACAGCTCTTTTAACTTCTCTCTGACATTTTGTTTTAAAGAATTTGCATCAAATGGACGGTGCAGGTAGTTTTACACAGATCTCAAAAATACTTCCTAACTAACCGCGAAGCTAGATTTAATTTATATATTATTTTACAGTAGTTTAAGTAAGATGGGGTAAAGTGGTCATAGTATTAGGCTTAACATGCGCGGATGTTCTAAAATTACTTTAGGTTAATTTATGTGGTAGACCAGGAATTGACTTGTATAGGAATTCACGGGAGCTCAGTTTCCATATTTATTTTCAATATTTAACTAT
This sequence comes from Octonoba sinensis, assembly GCA_038502835.1. NCBI lineage: Eukaryota > Metazoa > Arthropoda > Arachnida > Araneae > Uloboridae > Octonoba > Octonoba sinensis. The sequence goes on from CM076599.1 coordinate 128,455,237, forward strand.
TAGAGGGAATTCAAGCTATTTACGCAAGAAAATTAATTTTGGAGACTGCAGTACCCGCACTTCTTTTGTCAGAAATTAAGCAACGAGACATGTCAGTTACCCTTTGACCAATTTTACTAATACCGTTTCACTAATACTGTATTATTTTTTAAAAATAACTTTTAAATTTGCTTTTTAGAAAACCGGAACTAAACTAAACTCAAATGCAATAAAGATTGAAATTACTATAATACAGTCTTCTTACAATATGGTGTGTTTAGTATTGAAAAATTTCAGAAGCACTTTTTAATACAAGAACTTTCAAGTATCAATGATTCATTTATAAACAGACTTATTATAAGTATTATTATGCCGTAAATGTTTAGAACCTAGCAGTGCTTCAAACAAGAACAATACATGAAAGAGAGAGTGAATTAAAAATAACTAGGTTAAAATATGCATTTTTCTCCCATTGATTTTTAATAAGCTATAATTATCCAAAGCTCTCTTATTGGCAATATTTTCTTCATATGTTATTTAAGAAATTTAGTCATCAATTAAAATCCATTTTAAATTTTTTCACGAAAAATTTAGAATTTCATATTTATGTTTTATTATATGTATTGAGTTAAAGGACAGCCTTAAAATCTAATAGTTAGGGATTAAAACCCAAGAATACCTACTAATTATGTATCCTAACATGTTTTGGTACATAATTTCGTTTTAAGACCATATATGCAGCAGCTGAAGAGATTGAAGTACCTTACGAGACGTTACGAAGATGAGTCTAACTTTTGACCATAATATAGAGGACATAAATAAATTCAGTTGAGGGAAATAAAGTTGTTTTCGTTCAAAAATGAACCTTTATTGAGTATTTTGAAGTATTATGGTTATTAATACTTTTATGTAGTTTTTTCAACTATGACCACTTTACCCCATGCACTACTCACTTTACCCCACCCCATGGCAAGGCCGCAGGCAGGGGGGGGGGCGACGGGCCCGAGCCCCCCCCCCCCCCCCCCCCGAAATACTTTCGAAATTTTTAACTTGTCTGGGGAAAAAAATGTAACAAAAAAAAAAAAATTTTTTTTGTTCCTCAAACCAATCTGTTCGGGAGCGTGGGGGGGGGGGGGGTAGGTTCTCTGTTTTACAAATGGGGAAACGACAAGACGGCGCTTCAAAAATCCAGGGTCTATAAACTAGAACTCAAAATAAGATGTTTTCCCTCAATTCTAAAGACGGTAGGTCCCCCGCGTCGTGTCATCAACAGATAACGGATTGATTCCTTGCCTAAGGGCTACATATGGTTCTAATCACCCGACCACACAACAAGAACAGCAAATGTACTGATCCCTTTGTCGCGGAATGCCAACCAGATGGCGCTCTCCTATTAATTGAACTGTTAATGTTTTTATATTTGATTCATTCTGTTTGAAATTGTGTAACGAGATAGTTGAAGGGGGAATTCCCAGCCCTGATAATACTGGCTATTACGTTTCGCATTTATTATTAAAGTTTTGTTGTTTTAAATGACTGCCTACTTTTATTAAATGGGACCCATTAGTTACTTTATGAACCACCGTTGCTACGATATTATAGTGAAATGTTAGTTGCATTTTTCTTCATGGTGCAAAAGCAAAATTGGATTAATATCATGCCCAAGAACTAAAAGGTAGGCATTTATCATAGTTTCATTATTCGTACTTCTATTTGTAAACGCATACATATATTTTGGGTGTATTTCTGTTATTGAAAATGTCTGACACTGAAATAGCGCAAGCTAAAAGAACAACTATTAGAAAACTCACTACTAAATTAATTAATCAAATTGATGCGAAATTAAAATCAGATGAAGTTGATGAACAGGATATTAGAGACGATTATGAAAATTTAATTGAAAAATCTAACGAATTAAAAGCACTTGATTCGATAATCGAAAGTTCTCTCACACTCGATCAAGTTGAAAAAGAGGTAACAGCAAATGAGGAATATAAAACAAAATGTTTAAAATATACAAAAAGGATATTGCGTTATCTAGATGCTAAATGTAAAATAAATCCACTTTTAAATGAATCACATGATCAAAGTGCCGACACCTCGTTAAGTGCCAATTTAAAAACTCAATGCTCAATTAAATTACCTAAACTTGTAATAGAACAATTTTCAGGCGATCCCAAACAATGGAATAGTTTTTGGAATAGTTTCTCTTGCTCAATAGATCAGAATGAATCTATTTCTAAGGAAGAGAAATTCTCATACCTTAAATCCTATTTAACAGGACAAGCCGCAAATGTTGTTTCCGGTTTTGAAATATCAAGTGTTAATTATGACAATTGTGTTAAAATTCTTAAAGATAGATTTGGAAGAAGAGATCTTATTATAAATTCATTCATGAATAAAATATTAACGTTAGAAGAAGTTAAAAGTAGTTCAAATATAATAGCATTACGTAAAATCTATGATGAGCTTGAAATCTCAATTAGAAATTTAGAAGCGATAAATGTAACATCAACTTCTTTCGGACATTTGTTAATGCCTATTTTGCAAAAAATTTTGCCCCACGATTTGATTTTGGAATTTAATAGACAAAGAGATGAAAACGATAGTGATATTTCTAAATTTCTCCTTTTCTTAAAAAAAGAAGTTGAATGTCGCGAAAGCACCTTTTTTGCGTGTGGAGGAAACGGAGTAAATAATGGAATAAATTCTAATTACAATTGTCCAAAAATAGCAAATAAAAAAAGTAATAGAAATACACCCACGGCGAGTGCATTTGCTGCAGCTACAAAACAGGTATGCATCTTCTGCAACAAACCTCATGATTCAATTAAATGTTATAAGAAACCATTTGAAAAAATTGCCATATTAAAAGAAAATAATCGTTGTTTTAAATGTCTCAAAAAATTTCATGTTAGCCGTAATTGTAAAGATAGAAGTGCATGCGGTAAATGCAATTTGAGAAATCATCATGAATCAATATGCTTAAAAAATAATGAAGTAAAAAATGATTTTGTAAATCATCCGGAACAAAAAATATCTGAAAATGTATCAATTGCTTCCCATTCAAGCAATGAGAATTCAGAATCAAATGTAAATTCTAACACTCTAATTTCTCAGAGTAACTTTTCTGTTTCGGAAAGTACTCGTACTTTGCTACAAACGTGTACGGTTTTGGCTTGTAATGAAAACAAAACGAAAATAACAAGGTTGATTCTCGATCAAGGATCGGAAAAATGCTTTATTTTAGATACCCTGGCTGATTCCTTAAAATTAAAACCGATTAGAAATGAAAAATTGTCAGTGTATGCTTTCGGAACAGAAAGACCAATAATAAAAAATTATCCTGTAGTAGTAATAGAATTAAAAGACAGAGACGAAAAAAATAAAATAAAAGTTGAATGCTTAGTAACGAACATGATCTCAGCTTGCCCCATAAAAGGCCCCAATCACTCCGCAATTGAGAAGATGAAAAGCTTAGGTATGTCGCCAGCTGAATTAAATGTAAACAAAAAAGAGATGAGTGTAGGAATATTAATTGGCGCCGATAAGTTTTGGGATATAGTTTTAACTTCACGGCGGAGACTAAACAGACACCTTCAAGCAGTAAATTCGTTATTCGGGTGGCTCTTAATAGGTTCAGAAAAAAATAAAACAAATGAAAACGATTCAAAACATTTATCAGTAATAGTGGGAAACACGATGACATTAAATGATCTTCACGTGTTTTGGGAACTTGACTCTATGGGTATAATTGAGGAGAATAATGAGTGTAAACAAAGCGAAATTGATTTAATGAATCGTTTTGAAAAAGATTTGCGGTTTGTTAATGGGCGATACGAATGTAAATTATTATGGAAATCTGATACTGAGGAATTGGGAAATAATTTTAACGTTGCTAATAGACGGTTTGAATTCTTGAAACAAAGATTACAAAAAAAGCCAGAAATATTGAAAAAATATCGGGAAATCATTGAAGATCAGTTGCGGGAAAATATAGTCGAAAAATGCTCGAATGAAATTAAAGGTTCGCAATACATAATGCCGCACAGAGAAATTTTGCGCTCGAGTGAGACTACACAAGTTAGAATCGTTTTCGATGCGTCATCAAAACAGGGAAATTATAAATCTTTGAATGAGTGTCTCGAAACAGGCCCAAATTTGAACCCTAAGGTTCTTGATATAATTTTAAAATTTCGTGAACCAAATGTAGGCTTCTGCGGAGATTTAGAAAAAGCTTTTCTCAAAATTGGGATTGCAGAGGAGGACAGAGATTTTTTAAGATTTCTTTGGTTTGGGGATAATAATGAAGCTTATAGTACTTTGCGCATGTGCAGGGCCCCATTCGGTACCGTAATCAGCCCCTTTATTTTAGCAGCTACGATTAAACACCATACCAATAAATATAAAAGGGAAAAACCCAAGTGTTTTGAAATGCTTAATACATCTCTATATGTGGATGATCTTTATCATGGTGGAGAAACTGTTGAGGATGCATACCAACTGTCGGTAGATGCAGTTCATATCTTCCAAGATGCGGGTATGAAATTAAGGAAGTTGAAAACAAATTCTAAAGAATTAAATGACAAATGGATAAGGGCGAAAATTAAGGGGGATGATGATTTTGGTATGGAAACAAAATTTTTGGGTATGATATGGGATCCAAAAAATGACGTGATCAAATTAAATTTCGAGCCTCTTAAAGAAGCAATTGGAAGTGGTGAAAGCGACACAAAAAGAACTGTATTACGATCTGTCGCCAAAGTTTTCGATCCTGTTGGCTACTTACAACCTTTCATAGTAAGAGTAAAAATAATACTGCAGGACTCATGGCTGTTAGGTTTAGACTGGGATACAACACTTCCTCCTGACTTAAAGAAAAGGTGGATGGAATGGTGCTCTGAAATTAAAAACTTGGAAAATTCTTCCACAGCACCAATTATACGCAACTGACAGCACACATATTTTGCGATGCCACTCCCAGAGCGTTCGGAGCGGTTGCTTATTTCCGATATGAAGATGAAACTGGACAAATAAAAACTAACTTTATAATGTCGAAAGGTAGAGTCACCCCCCTAAAGTCGTTGTCTCTGCCAAGATGTGAGTTAATGGGAGCTCTTGTAGCTGCAAAAATTGCAAACTATCTTAAATCTATTCTTCCCAAGCTATGTGACAATATACATTTTTGGTGTGATTCCATGATTACGTTATGCTGGATAAAGAAATCTCCGAATGTCTGGAAGCCGTTTGTCGCCAACCGAGTATCAGAGATCCAAAAACTATTCCATTGTTTGGGATCGCCTGAAAATTGTTCTATTACAAGTTTAGGGAATTTAATAGACAAAGAGATGAAAACGATAGTGATATTTCTAAATTTCTCCTTTTCTTAAAAAAAGAAGTTGAATGTCGCGAAAGCACCTTTTTTGCGTGTGGAGGAAACGGAGTAAATAATGGAATAAATTCTAATTACAATTGTCCAAAAATAGCAAATAAAAAAAAGTAATAGAAATACACCCACGGCGAGTGCATTTGCTGCAGCTACAAAACAGGTATGCATCTTCTGCAACAAATGCACTCGCCGTGGGTGTATTTCTATTACTTTTTTTTATTTGCTATTTTTGGACAATTGTAATTAGAATTTATTCCATTATTTACTCCGTTTCCTCCACACGCAAAAAAGGTGCTTTCGCGACATTCAACTTCTTTTTTTAAGAAAAGGAGAAATTTAGAAATATCACTATCGTTTTCATCTCTTTGTCTATTAAATTCCAAAATCAAATCGTGGGGCAAAATTTTTTGCAGCTACAAGAGCTCCCATTAACTCACATCTTGGCAGAGACAACGACTTTAGGGGGGTGACTCTATATTTCCGATATGAAGATGAAACTGGACAAATAAAAACTAACTTTATAATGTCGAAAGGTAGAGTCACCCCCCTAAAGTCGTTGTCTCAGAAAACCGGAACTAAACTAAACTCAAATGCAATAAAGATTGAAATTACTATAATACAGTCTTCTTACAATATGGTGTGTTTAGTATTGAAAAATTTCAGAAGCACTTTTTAATACAAGAACTTTCAAGTATCAATGATTCATTTATAAACAGACTTATTATAAGTATTATTATGCCGTAAATGTTTAGAACCTAGCAGTGCTTCAAACAAGAACAATACATGAAAGAGAGAGTGAATTAAAAATAACTAGGTTAAAATATGCATTTTTCTCCCATTGATTTTTAATAAGCTATAATTATCCAAAGCTCTCTTATTGGCAATATTTTCTTCATATGTTATTTAAGAAATTTAGTCATCAATTAAAATCCATTTTAAATTTTTTCACAAAAAATTTAGAATTTCATATTTATTTTTATTATATGTATTGAGTTAAAGGACAGCCTTAAAATCTAATAGTTAGGGATTAAAACCCAAGAATACCTACTAATTATGTATCCTAACATGTTTTGGTACATAATTTCGTTTTAAGACCATATATGCAGCAGCTGAAGAGATTGAAGTACCTTACGAGACGTTACGAAGATGAGTCTAACTTTTGACCATAATATAGAGGACATAAATAAATTCAGTTGAGGGAAATAAAGTTGTTTTCGTTCAAAAATGAACCTTTATTGAGTATTTTGAAGTATTAGGGTTTAAAAAGGGTTTAAGGGGGGGGGGGGGGGGGGTTTTCTTTTTTTGTTTTAAAAAAAAAAAAATTTTTTGGGGGAAACGGGGAAACAAAGACGGCGCTTCAAAAATCCAGGGTCTATAAACTAGAACTCAAAATAAGATGTTTTCCCTCAATTCTAAAGACGGTAGGCCCCCCGCGTCGTGTCATCAACAGATAACGGATTGATTCCTTGCCTAAGGGCTACATATGGTTCTAATCACCCGACCACACAACAAGAACAGCAAATGTACTGACCCCTTTGTCGCGGAATGCCAACCAGATGGCGCTCTCCTATTAATTGAACTGTTAATGTTTTTATATTTGATTCATTCTGTTTGAAATTGTGTAACGAGATAGTTGAAGGGGGAATTCCCAGCCCTGATAATACTGGCTATTACGTTTCGCATTTATTATTAAAGTTTTGTTGTTTTAAATGACTGCCTACTTTTATTAAAAGGGACCCATTAGTTACTTTATGAACCACCGTTGCTACGATATTATAGTGAAATGTTAGTTGCATTTTTCTTCTGGTGCAAAAGCAAAATTGGATTAATATCATGCCCAAGAACTAAAAGGTAGGCATTTATCATAGTTTCATTATTCGTACTTCTATTTGTAAACGCATACATATATTTTGGGTGTATTTCTGTTATTGAAAATGTCTGACACTGAAATAGCGCAAGCTAAAAGAACAACTATTAGAAAACTCACTACTAAATTAATTAATCAAATTGATGCGAAATTAAAATCAGATGAAGTTGATGAACAGGATATTAGAGACGATTATGAAAATTTAATTGAAAAATCTAACGAATTAAAAGCACTTGATTCGATAATCGAAAGTTCTCTCACACTCGATCAAGTTGAAAAAGAGGTAACAGCAAATGAGGAATATAAAACAAAATGTTTAAAATATACAAAAAGGATATTGCGTTATCTAGATGCTAAATGTAAAATAAATCCACTTTTAAATGAATCACATATCAAAGTGCCGACACCTCGTTAAGTGCCAATTTAAAAACTCAATGCTCAATTAAATTACCTAAACTTGTAATAGAACAATTTTCAGGCGATCCCAAACAATGGAATAGTTTTTGGAATAGTTTCTCTTGCTCAATAGATCAGAATGAATCTATTTCTAAGGAAGAGAAATTCTCATACCTTAAATCCTATTTAACAGGACAAGCCGCAAATGTTGTTTCCGGTTTTGAAATATCAAGTGTTAATTATGACAATTGTGTTAAAATTCTTAAAGATAGATTTGGAAGAAGAGATCTTATTATAAATTCATTCATGAATAAAATATTAACGTTAGAAGAAGTTAAAAGTAGTTCAAATATAATAGCATTACGTAAAATCTATGATGAGCTTGAAATCTCAATTAGAAATTTAGAAGCGATAAATGTAACATCAACTTCTTTCGGACATTTGTTAATGCCTATTTTGCAAAAAATTTTGCCCCACGATTTGATTTTGGAATTTAATAGACAAAGAGATGAAAACGATAGTGATATTTCTAAAATTTTTCCTTTTCTTAAAAAAAGAAGTTGAATGTCGCGAAAGCACCTTTTTTGCGTGTGGAGGAAACGGAGTAAATAATGGAATAAATTCTAATTACAATTGTCCAAAAATAGCAAATAAAAAAAGTAATAGAAATACACCCACGGCGAGTGCATTTGCTGCAGCTACAAAAAAGGTATGCATCTTCTGCAACAAACCTCATGATTCAATTAAATGTTATAAGAAACCATTTTAAAAAATTGCCATATTAAAAAAAAATAATCGTTGTTTTAAATGTCTCAAAAAATTTCATGTTAGCCGTAATTGTAAAGATAGAAGTGCATGCGGTAAATGCAATTTGAGAAATCATCATGAATCAATATGCTTAAAAAATAATGAAGTAAAAAATGATTTTGTAAATCATCCGGAACAAAAAAAATCTGAAAATGTATCAATTGCTTCCCATTCAAGCAATGAGAATTCAGAATCAAATGTAAATTCTAACACTCTAATTTCTCAGAGTAACTTTTCTGTTTCGGAAAGTACTCGTACTTTGCTACAAACGTGTACGGTTTTGGCTTGTAATGAAAACAAAACGAAAATAACAAGGTTGATTCTCGATCAAGGATCGGAAAAATGCTTTATTTTAGATACCCTGGCTGATTCCTTAAAATTAAAACCGATTAGAAATGAAAAATTGTCAGTGTATGCTTTCGGAACAGAAAGACCAATAATAAAAAATTATCCTGTAGTAGTAATAGAATTAAAAGACAGAGACGAAAAAAATAAAATAAAAGTTGAATGCTTAGTAACGAACATGATCTCAGCTTGCCCCATAAAAGGCCCCAATCACTCCGCAATTGAGAAGATGAAAAGCTTAGGTATGTCGCCAGCTGAATTAAATGTAAACAAAAAAGAGATGAGTGTAGGAATATTAATTGGCGCCGATAAGTTTTGGGATATAGTTTTAACTTCACGGCGGAGACTAAACAGACACCTTCAAGCAGTAAATTCGTTATTCGGGTGGCTCTTAATAGGTTCAGAAAAAAATAAAACAAATGAAAACGATTCAAAACATTTATCAGTAATAGTGGGAAACACGATGACATTAAATGATCTTCACGTGTTTTGGGAACTTGACTCTATGGGTATAATTGAGGAGAATAATGAGTGTAAACAAAGCGAAATTGATTTAATGAATCGTTTTGAAAAAGATTTGCGGTTTGTTAATGGGCGATACGAATGTAAATTATTATGGAAATCTGATACTGAGGAATTGGGAAATAATTTTAACGTTGCTAATAGACGGTTTGAATTCTTGAAACAAAGATTACAAAAAAAGCCAGAAATATTGAAAAAATATCGGGAAATCATTGAAGATCAGTTGCGGGAAAATATAGTCGAAAAATGCTCGAATGAAATTAAAGGTTCGCAATACATAATGCCGCACAGAGAAATTTTGCGCTCGAGTGAGACTACACAAGTTAGAATCGTTTTCGATGCGTCATCAAAACAGGGAAATTATAAATCTTTGAATGAGTGTCTCGAAACAGGCCCAAATTTGAACCCTAAGGTTCTTGATATAATTTTAAAATTTCGTGAACCAAATGTAGGCTTCTGCGGAGATTTAGAAAAAGCTTTTCTCAAAATTGGGATTGCAGAGGAGGACAGAGATTTTTTAAGATTTCTTTGGTTTGGGGATAATAATGAAGCTTATAGTACTTTGCGCATGTGCAGGGCCCCATTCGGTACCGTAATCAGCCCCTTTATTTTAGCAGCTACGATTAAACACCATACCAATAAATATAAAAGGGAAAAACCCAAGTGTTTTGAAATGCTTAATACATCTCTATATGTGGATGATCTTTATCATGGTGGAGAAACTGTTGAGGATGCATACCAACTGTCGGTAGATGCAGTTCATATCTTCCAAGATGCGGGTATGAAATTAAGGAAGTTGAAAACAAATTCTAAAGAATTAAATGACAAATGGATAAGGGCGAAAATTAAGGGGGATGATGATTTTGGTATGGAAACAAAATTTTTGGGTATGATATGGGATCCAAAAAATGACGTGATCAAATTAAATTTCGAGCCTCTTAAAGAAGCAATTGGAAGTGGTGAAAGCGACACAAAAAGAACTGTATTACGATCTGTCGCCAAAGTTTTCGATCCTGTTGGCTACTTACAACCTTTCATAGTAAGAGTAAAAATAATACTGCAGGACTCATGGCTGTTAGGTTTAGACTGGGATACAACACTTCCTCCTGACTTAAAGAAAAGGTGGATGGAATGGTGCTCTGAAATTAAAAACTTGGAAAATCCAGAATTTCCGAGAAAATTCTTCCACAGCACCAATTATACGCAACTGACAGCACACATATTTTGCGATGCCACTCCCAGAGCGTTCGGAGCGGTTGCTTATTTCCGATATGAAGATGAAACTGGACAAATAAAAACTAACTTTATAATGTCGAAAGGTAGAGTCACCCCCCTAAAGTCGTTGTCTCTGCCAAGATGTGAGTTAATGGGAGCTCTTGTAGCTGCAAAAATTGCAAACTATCTTAAATCTATTCTTCCCAAGCTATGTGACAATATACATTTTTGGTGTGATTCCATGATTACGTTATGCTGGATAAAGAAATCTCCGAATGTCTGGAAGCCGTTTGTCGCCAACCGAGTATCAGAGATCCAAAAACTATTCCATTGTTTGGGATCGCCTGAAAATTGTTCTATTACAAGTTTAGGGAATTTAATAGACAAAGAGATGAAAACGATAGTGATATTTCTAAATTTCTCCTTTTCTTAAAAAAAGAAGTTGAATGTCGCGAAAGCACCTTTTTTGCGTGTGGAGGAAACGGAGTAAATAATGGAATAAATTCTAATTACAATTGTCCAAAAATAGCAAATAAAAAAAAGTAATAGAAATACACCCACGGCGAGTGCATTTGCTGCAGCTACAAAACAGGTATGCATCTTCTGCAACAAATGCACTCGCCGTGGGTGTATTTCTATTACTTTTTTTTATTTGCTATTTTTGGACAATTGTAATTAGAATTTATTCCATTATTTACTCCGTTTCCTCCACACGCAAAAAAGGTGCTTTCGCGACATTCAACTTCTTTTTTTAAGAAAAGGAGAAATTTAGAAATATCACTATCGTTTTCATCTCTTTGTCTATTAAATTCCAAAATCAAATCGTGGGGCAAAATTTTTTGCAGCTACAAGAGCTCCCATTAACTCACATCTTGGCAGAGACAACGACTTTAGGGGGGTGACTCTATATTTCCGATATGAAGATGAAACTGGACAAATAAAAACTAACTTTATAATGTCGAAAGGTAGAGTCACCCCCCTAAAGTCGTTGTCTCTGCCAAGATGTGAGTTAATGGGAGCTCTTGTAGCTGCAAAAATTGCAAACTATCTTAAATCTATTCTTCCCAAGCTATGTGACAATATACATTTTTGGTGTGATTCCATGATTACGTTATGCTGGATAAAGAAATCTCCGAATGTCTGGAAGCCGTTTGTCGCCAACCGAGTATCAGAGATCCAAAAAATTTGCGATCCCTTCCAGTGGCATTATTGCAGTGGTAATGACAACCCTGCTGACCTTTTATCGAGAGGAGAACGTGCAGAGACACTTCTTAACAGCTCATTGTGGCAAAATGGGCCAAGTTGGCTTCTCGAACCTGAAACCTCGTGGCCAAACAAGCCAATTGATACAACTGACGATCAATTAGTAACCAATGAAAGGAGAAAACATCACGTGTTTCAAACTGCCACAGATAATGAACAAAACTGTGATCAATTATTTGATTTAAATAAATTTAGCGAATTGAGCAACGTCCATCGTATAACTGCATGGGTATACCGATTTGTGCATAACTCCAACCCTTCGTCGGTAAAACATCATGGACCATTAACTGCTTCTGAAATGTTAACTGCTGAAAAATATTGGGTCAAAAGTACTCAAATGGACTACTTTCGTAAAGAAATTTCTGACTTGTCTAGTCAAAAGGTAGTAGACAAAACTTCGAGCATTTGCTCACTGAATCCAGAACTCGATGAAGATGGTCTCTTGCGACTGAAAGGCAGAATACATTTCGCAGACTGTTCAGATTTAACTAAACACCCTTGGATACTGCCGTCCAAGTGTCGTTATACAGAACTGGTAATTCTCAATGCCCATTCAAAGGTCTTGCATTCGGGAGTGGACTTTACGCTAAATCAAGTACGTGAAAAATTCTGGGTTGTAAAAGGGAGACAAAGGATCAAATCTCTTCTAAGTAAATGCATAATTTGTAAGAGATACAGTGCTCGTCCTGGAGAACAAGAAGTAGCTCCACTTCCTCCAGATCGAATTTCGGAATCACCACCGTTTGCTATAACGGGATGTGACTATGCAGGCCCCTTTTACTCCAAAGAAAACAACAATAAACATTACTTGCTTTTGTTCACTTGCGCCGTCACCCGCGCAGTTCATCTGGAACTTGTACATTCCCTAAATACAGAGTCGTTCTTACTCGCTTTTCGGCGATTCATTTCGCGCCGAGGTTTATGCTCAACAATATACTCTGACAATGGTAAATCACTGAAACGAGCAGACATTGAACTTCAAAAAATGTGGAAATGTATTTCTGATCCTTCTGTTAAAAACTTATTTTCTGCTTACAACATTCATTGGAAATTTATTGTTGAGCGCGGAGCATGGTGGGGAGGGTTCTGGGAGAGGATGATTAAAACAATAAAAATTACTCTCAGAAAAATTGTTGGTCGATCATCGCTTTCTCTCAGCGAACTCGAAACAGTGTTTGTTGAGATAGAAGCCATGATCAATTCTAGGCCCATAACGTATTTATATAGTGACCCCTCAGAGCCGTCTCCACTCACTCCAGCTCATTTTTTAGTAGGCAAACGCTTGCTATCCCTCCCTCCGACCAGAATTTCTAGGGTCGATTTATCTGGATCAAGAGAATCTGTGGTGAAAAAATTTAAACATCAACAGAATTTGTTGAATCAATTTTGGAAATGTTGGCGTAAAGGGTATTTGCTAAATCTCAGATCAGCTAATTTCAGTCAGAAGGTCTCTAATGTAAAAGTGTTTAAACCCAATGACATAGTTTTAATTCACGAAGATCTACATCCTAGAAACATGTGGTCATTGGGTAGAATAATTGAGGTTTTTCATGGAAGGGATGGCAAAGTACGTTCTTGTTCGATTAAAACTCGTACTTCAATTATAAGAAGGCCTATTCAACTCTTATATAATATGGAAATTAATGATTGAAAAAAAAAATGTGTGAAACTTTCTTATTGATTTTTCTATTGTTGTATTTTGTTACTAATGTTTATTTTATATTTAGTAGATTCATTTCCAGAGTAGCTGTAGATGTCAAGTCTGGTAAACTGTTTATTATTTTTGTAAATTTAAATTAATTAAATTTGGTGGGGAGTGTCGCGGAATGCCAACCAGATGGCGCTCTCCTATTAATTGAACTGTTAATGTTTTTATATTTGATTCATTCTGTTTGAAATTGTGTAACGAGATAGTTGAAGGGGGAATTCCCAGCCCTGATAATACTGGCTATTACGTTTCGCATTTATTATTAAAGTTTTGTTGTTTTAAATGACTGCCTACTTTTATTAAATGGGACCCATTAGTTACTTTATGAACCACCGTTGCTACGATATTATAGTGAAATGTTAGTTGCATTTTTCTTCACCCTTTTTGGCAAAATGCAAGCCACCACATCTGCCATAAATATACGTACAACAGTTAGGTGCTTTGTCCATCCTTGCCCGAAGGTTACATTCGTGGAAATGGCGACTCTTTTAAAACTACCCACATTGTGGAAGTAGAAGATAAAGGAGCTTTCAGAGCTAATGCCTAAATGGACCCCCTCGTCTACTACTACGATTGCGGGATGTGGATGTTTGTGCTGTTATTGCTGGGACAAATCTTTATTTTTTGTCTTTTCTTTTTTAAACTAGCAATTCGTAAAATCGAATCAACATCGAAACGCTTCCGACAAGGGGGGGGGGGGGGGCGAGGAGAGGGCTCTTGCCCCTTTGCGGATGCCTTGACCTTGCCTTGCAGACATAGGCAGTTGGGAATTTAGTGGGCTCGTGCGCTCTTGCAAAAGTCTTCTTTGCTTGCCTGCGTACAAATTTTGATTATGAGTAAAAGAAAAGGTAAAGTATTTTGTCTTATTTTGGGAAGAAACCCTGTAGAAATGTAGCAGAAAAGGTATGATTATTTTTATGTATTTTTCAAAATAATATTTTAGCTGCCCCTCTTTTTTTTTGTAATTTTAGTTTCAACTTTGTATTTTCTTCCTCACATGCTGAGAAACTGCATATTAATCTTTCTTTTTTCGTTTTTTAACTTCATAGGGGATGATGTCACACTACTTCGAGGGAGGGGGGGGGGGGAGAGGGATTCGAGCAATTTTGACAAGAAGTGTGACATTACACATTTTGATTTCTATAAAAACATGTAAAAAATCAGCTGATTAAACTTGTTTTTGAAGTTTTTTAATTTTCATAATTTGATTTTAAAGTTTCATTGATTTCATTTTATATCGAAAATACCGCTGCTTATTAAGGTTTGAACTTACTTCTAGTTAAAATTTTAAAAGAAAGTCTTAGGTATTTACTTTTAAGATAAATAAGTGCGGGTGTTTTTTTAGAATTCAATTAATTTTTTTTTGCTATTATGCGCTAATTATCTTTTTTTCTATTTTAACCTTAATCTCATTTTATACCAATTAAGCCCACGTGTAATCATTATTATTGTTATGCTCACAAATGTCATTAAAAGTTAAAAAATAAAATTAAAAATTTGATTCTTTAACGTAAGTACCTTATTTCTGAACTGCAACACTGCAAGTACATGTGCTCATGTAATATAGCGTGATATGTGACAAAGGGGGTAGGGCGTGTTGGAGAGTGATATCTTGTGACAAAGGGGGGAGGGGGATCAAATATATTGAAAGAAAGTGTGACACTGTTTATGAATGGTCCCATAGAGCGTTTACAATAACATTGCGAAGGTGAAAAATACCGCGACAAAATTACTCGTATACTTTTACTTAGCCTAGTCATAAATTTACATTGAAGAAAAAAGATCTTGATTGGTTCTTCTTATTATATCGCTCATGGGCTACAATAGTGGCACAACTCAAAAAAATTCGCGTTTCGGACTAAGAACAGATTGTAAATATAAAATACACATTTTTTTCAGCAGCAATACTAGAATAACTCATAATTCAATATTAGGCCTTAAGATTTAATAATAACTAAAGCATTTCTTTTATGTTTTTTCCTTAGCAATGAAAAGTTTAAACCCACTTATCTCAAATCATGATTTTTTGAGCTGTGCCGTAATTGCAGCCCATGAGCGATATGTATAATTTTGGAAGTGCTTTATAATTGTCCACGACTGCAAATCAAAGTTATACAGCTTTTTTTGACTTCAAACTTTAAAAAAAAAAGGAGTTTGCAGCATTTAGGTTAAGGAAAAAGAAAACATCCAGTTTTTAATTATTTACATTTAGTTATGACAAAATATGGAAGGCTTGAAACTTGAGAATAAGTATGAATTGCTTAAATTGTCAAAACTAAAACGGAATAGGGAGTAATTAATTCTCAAAACAACGTATGTTTTGTTAACTCTCTCTCATCTTTTTTTTTTTTTTTTTGAAGTAATACTTCTGGGGGCGAAATTGAAAATATATTCTCATCATGCAACATGCAACCAGTGTTTCTTTCAGGCATCTCTCCGGGGAGGGGGGGGAGGGCACTGCCCCCTCAGAGATAACCAACTGCCCCCCCCCCCCCCCAGAGAAAAAAATTCAGATCACAGATTTTAAAAAAAAATGAAAGAAAAGAGAGATTACACTTTTAGGACTTCAGTTTCAGAAACACTTTTAGGGAAAAGACATCGAACACTGTCACTAGCAACACCAAAAGTAGCCCAAAAGATAAGAATTTATTTTGAAGAATTTGCGGGGGAAGACAAACCAAACTCCCTTCTGCTTCCTCTAAAATTACTAAAGAATCTCGAAATTGCATTGTTAGGCAGTTTTCAAAAAGTTTCCTGGGGAGAGCCCTCGATCCAGTCTATGCCTCCAGTAACATTGACAAAGATAGACTGAAACTTCATTTTTAAGACTGCAGTTTCGAAAATTTTCTTTGGGGAGAGCTTCTGAAACTCCTTCCTCTAACGTCCCGAAAGGGCATAAAATTGCATTCTCAGGAGCTAAATTGCGAAAAAATTCCGGGGGAGAACCCCCGGACCCACCTTTCAGAGATAGTTAAAACGTTATGGTTGTAAGATCAGTTTCAAAAATTTAAGATAAGAATCCGAAGCCCCCAAAAAACACTGCCCTAAATTCACCAAAGATAGTCTAAAATGCACCTACTGTACATGGTATCAAAAATCTATCATATACTGTGACGTCATAAGTTTTTTAAATCAAACGAAATATGGTTTACAAAAGACCGTATCCAGAGAGGGAGGCCCACGGCCCCCCCCCCCCCCCCGAAATTTTTCGCAATGTAGCATGTATATTCCTCCCTGAAACTTTCCTCAACATAAGTGTTTCAAAGTTAGGGCCCCCCCTCCGAAAAAAATTTCTGGCTATGGCCTTGCCCCATGGGGTAAAGTGGTCATACATACATCCCAGAAAGAAGGCGTCAAAAAATTATTTTACTTAAATTTTTTCCGCTCAAAATTTAATGCAATCTGTTGTTTAATAATGTAATGTAAAATAACAAGCAAAAAACTAAAGGTTTTGAACAAATTCTTATATTTATTGGCAAAGGAAGTTGAAAAACGTGGATTTTATAATCATTTTACCCCACCTGACCCTACCAAAGTATTTAGAATAATTCTTAAACGTCTCGGAAAATCCAGGACGTTTGACCCTCATTGTGAATATTCTGCGCATTGAATTTGCCTTCCACAAATTGCTAGGGTCGCTGCACCAATTTTAACAGGGTCTAGTTTTTATGAATTTTAAAAAGATTTTTGTGAAAAATCAAAAAATTTTAAACAGTGATTTTAAAAATTATTAATAATTGCACTTTTTTAATAAATAACTCCGAAAAATCAATTTGGTAGTTCGCAATTTAGTGAAGGATCCGTTCTGATTGATGGGAATTTTGTGAACGGTCCATTTTGATTGATTGGAACTTTATGAAGCGTCCGAAAACAGACCCGAATTTCGCACCGTTTGAAGAAAACGACAACTACAGAATCGAAGAACGTGTCCATATCTTTCGCATTTTCATAAAAACTGACAATATTCGAAAAAAGATGATGACCCCATTCAATCGCGAAACAATCGGCATTGTGTAAAGTTACTACTCAGCGGTAGATCGTGTAGTTCGAAAATCAAAAACTAAGAACACAAAGAAGGGAAGTTTCCAAATCATCATGACCTTGCCTCTGGCTTTGCAATGAATAAAAGCAAAGCGAAAACTTGGGCGAATTGTTAATTGCTGTTACGCACCCACATCAAAACAGTTGTGAACGAATACAATTAGCCGTGGAAATGTTCTTTCGACTAATCTGACATAATCTACTCTCAATCTGCAGCAGAGCAGAGCGTAGGAGCAAAGAAAAAAGCTACAAATCCAACGTCGTTTTCTACTGATTCGTATTCGAGTGGAAATAAAAATATTTTCTCCATTTGTGTCGGTAGCAAGAACCGTACAGGGGGAAATTGACTTTTTCTAAATTAATAATTCATTTACGTATAATGACCGTAATTTCAGTAGAGTGTTGGAATTAGAGGAAGAGTTAGAAATACTAGAGTTCGCCCAGAGGTCGAAGTTCGACCGTAATTAATTAATTTTTTCAAGTCCAGCCTCTAACGTTTGAACAACCTTTAGACATTTTTAGCTTTTCTGTTTGACAACAGGTTGTTTTGTTTAACCCACGAGAACTCGCGCCGCGCTCACACCAAGGGAAAACAAATTATTATAACTGGTATTTACGTTATCACAATGTTTCATGAAAGCAGCATAACTGTGTGATTACTTTTGAATGATACTATTTTGTATAAATATTTGGTGGTATAAAATAAATAAAATTGGTTTTTTAGTTGAAAATATTTCATTTATGAACATTTTTTTAAGGAAATAGGTAGAGAAAAATTCTCACTCGCGAGTTCTTAGGTCACTCATTTTGACCGGAGTTCCTCAATGGCTATATACTTCAATTAGTTATTTAAATTAATGCATTTGTAACACATATTATACATAAACTTTATCTTTCTGCACTCTTTGTTCTGTAAAGAAAATATAAATGAAAATGTTCATACCACGCCATTGAATAAATTAGAAATACAAACACTCACTTTCGATTTAATCAAGAGCTAAAAACGCTAAAGCAAATCAAACTTACGAAACGTCGATTCGAAGCAAAATAACGCGCCTTACTTTTTATTTAACATTGTTAGCTTCAAATTGTATTTTATTTTGCTTGACATTGTACTGGAGAAACAATCTGACTAACTTATCAAATCATATACCTTAAGATTAGTAGTATTGATTTGCTTTGGTATTCATTTAATAGATTACATTTTCCCTTTTTTTTTTTTTTTTTTTTTGTTCCTGACATTTCTCCTTTGAATTATAAACAGTAAAACATGCATCGAGTATTGTACAAATATTGTAGATTGCATAAATTGACAATAGATGTAAAGAGT
This sequence comes from Octonoba sinensis, assembly GCA_038502835.1. NCBI lineage: Eukaryota > Metazoa > Arthropoda > Arachnida > Araneae > Uloboridae > Octonoba > Octonoba sinensis. Next base: position 128,474,099 of record CM076599.1, read on the forward strand.
AGTGTGAAACTGTGACAAAGACTTCTTAAAAAAGGCTTCGAATCTGCGTCGAAAGTAGGAAGAAAAACTATTTCCAAATTTTTTTTTTATTGATAGCACTACAACTCATTTAAAAAAGTAAGAAAATCGAGGTTGACAAACAGAGGAGAAAATGATACTTAACTGTTTTGTCTTTGCCTATTTATATGTATATTTAAAGTTAGCTTTTTGTTTCCAAATGTTGCGTCAGTTAACATGGAATGCACCTGTGCACTTAAAATATATACTAAAGGGATCGCAAGTTTATACCTATTTCCGACTTTTGGAGGGTCTCAACACTAAAAGGGTTGAGAAACGATGTTTCAGAGAAGCAAAAAGTGCCGCTTTAGAAGTGTAAATATATTAACTCAAATAGAAAAAAAAAAAAAAAAAAAATACATACGTTTCTGCATCAACGACGCAGAAACTTTGTATGGTGTCATGCATGGAATTTCAAAGATTGGAGATTATTGAAAATTCTGCAAAATTAGTTGGGGAAGATAAAGGAAAGTCAAATAAAGCTATTTATAGCAATTCCATTCTTACATCAACTCCGATAAGAAATACTTCAGCTGTTATACATCACATACGTTTCTGAACAGCTGGACGAATAAATAACATGTTACAACAACGCGATAATTATTGGCGAGCATTGTTGACAAGAGATATTGCTTCATTTCTCTCTGTTAAACTGTTTCAATAAAAGTATTTGAGATAAAAGAAATTATGTGATATTTTCTTACTTGTTTTAAGAATCAAATTGATTATTTGTTTTTTATAGTCCATGTCTAATTATTTATGCAGCAGGTAACAAATGGCAAGAGCAAAGGAATAAAACATTGCAACGATTTTATTCCCAAAAATTTCATTGTTGCTTATTGCAAATAAAGCTTGATTTAGCAACGTTCAATAGAACGATCTATGCTACAAGGTTCTTCAAGAAGATTTTACTGAATTGAACAACATGACCGAGTATTAATGGTGTAGGTGCTAAAACGAACTGTGCCAAAAATTAAGAGTCACAGCAGCACAAACATGGATTGTTTATTTATTATTTCTTTCTATGACCGATTTTTAAAAGCTGTTGGTAAACGAACTCTTAAATTAATTTGAATGTCGCTTTATAAATTTTTCAAATAACTTATTTTCACATTATACAATAAATTAAGGAATTCTTTAACTTTAGAGACAGGCGCTGTATTGAATCCCCTCTGCAAGGAAACATTTTCAAGACTCCTAAGTTCGTTACGTATTTTTTTTAACTTTCCCACTTTATAATAAACAAGCTTTGTTAGTTTTTTTTTTTTGGAAAAATTTAACCCTTTCGCCACCCTGACCCTTATATGACGTTCCTACTTCAAACTGCAATGTTTTGGATTAAATAACTACAAAATTTATTTTATTTTATTTTTTTTATTTTTTTTTTATTTTTTGGCTCAGTGACACCTCTTATTCATGTTTAACATTTACGAGACCTTAAAATGACGACAAGAATTATTAATTTGTAATTATTTATCATTAATCATTCAATTGTAAATTCATTTTGAATTTCAGAGAATTTACCCATTCATTCCGAGAATTTACCCATATACCCTTTTAGTAATTATTTAAAAAATATAATGAGTATACAGGAATAAAACAAGGTAAGAAATTAGAAATTGATGTTAAAGTTGATTTTCATAAGGAGCTATTTTCTACAAGGCATAACTTGTTTAGTGTTCATATGAGTGTTTTATATTTTTTTCATATATGATAGAAAAATACAGTGAAGATTAGGGATGTAACGAATATTCGGCCACTATTCGGTACTCGGCTCTTTGTCCGAATGGTCATTTCATGACCTGGCCGAATATTGATGAACTATTCGGCCGAATAATTCTGCTACAGTAGAAATGTAAAAAAATAAAGAAATTAGAAGATTTGATTAAAATTGTATTGTAGGTTTAATAAAGGAAAATAATTTTGAAAAAAAACTACTTCTTTTAAACATTGTTTTTAGATTTGACTGAACAAAAAAATGATTTTGAAGTTATTACCATCGTATTTTAGACTTCGCATTTGCTCATAAAAGCAGGCAATTGTTTTCTGATGGGGAATATGAGACTTTTATTTTGTTATTATTAACAAAGTGAAAGGAAGACTTTGTTTGGGTAGACTGATTTATTGTAAATATTGGGCAAGAGAAAAATGTGAAAAGCCTAGAATGTATCATGAATAAGATAGCATAAGTTACGAGGGTTTTTGAAAGTAAAAATATATTTCAGTTAAATGCATTAATTTTTAATAGATCTTTAAAAAATAAGTATGTAAAAAAACCCAGAAAATAAAAATATTAACTTTTATAGGTAACTTTTAAAATATCTTCATAAAATTATTTTGAGCATGGTATAAGTTCACTAAGCAATAGTACAGTCAATTCTTGGATAACTATAATTTCTCGATATCTCGAAAAAAACTGTTTCCCTTCACCTTCAGCATTTTATAATTTAATTTTATCTCTTTAACTCGAATTTTTTATTCCTTTTTTTCGATAACTCGAATTTCTTTAATCACTCAAGTAATTTTTTTCTCTCAAAACTTTAGCTTTCGAAAACCTCTAACTATTGCTATTTTTCCATTTTTCTTTTGTCATAGAAATTAAGATCGGAATTCCTCCTAGGACGCATTCTTTTGTTAGGAAATTGCCAGTCCGCTGTACTGGCACCCGTGATCTTTCTTTCCGAGTTGGAGGGAGGGACTGTACTAGAACAATATTTTAAATAAAGAAGAAACTCTGTTAAGCTTGATACGTATGTGATTTTTAATATTATTGTGCATTCAAATTTTTGTATTTTAGAATGAAATATGAAATTTATTAGATTTTCGATAACTCAAATTTTTGACAACTCGAAAATTTTATTTCTTCCCTTCAATTTCGAGAATTTTCTTTAATTTGAATTCAATAATTAGTAAAATAATGTTAGTATTTACATTAAAGCCTGTCATTTCTATTCCACTTGTGGGTGAAATTTTCAGTTTTATTGCATTCAAAACATTACAGAAAATACATTCATTTTAAATGGTAGTTTTAGATTCTTAACAAACAGGAATTAAATCCTACATCATAGATTAATGTGTGGAATTGGTGTTTGACTTTGTGAATACTTTTAAATTTGATAAATACTTTCTATTACAACAATTTTCTAGAAATTTTAACATTCAGTGTAAGACATTTGCTGAATATTCGGTTTCAGCCTAGACGAAATGGCCTAATATTCAGTATTTGGTCAAATCACTATTTGTTACATCCCTAGTGAAGATTCTTAGCAAAAGAGTTCTTTTTATTATATTCTATTTTAACTGAGGGGGGAGTGGCCATACTCAATTTTTAAAATATATTAGGTTGCTATGACAAAAACATGAAGAATTATGCTGGTTTCACATTGAGTACGATTACAAGGAAATCTTTGCAGCTGCCTTTTTGTTTCTGTGTATGTGGCATTCAATATATTTCTGCAATTCTGCATACTTTAACACAACCTCCTGTTATTTATTAGCTCTCTTCAACTGTTAAAATTTACTTTCGCCCAGAGAACCATCTATTTTATGCAATGATGTAAAATAGAACAGGAAAGTCTCGTTGCTGGTGTAAAATCATAGCAACAGGGATGACAGCAACACATGTTGTCATAATTGTAGCAGGGTTTGCTGATTTAAATCAACTTGATTCAAGTGGCAATTTAAATCAACTGATTTTTTAAAAAAAATCATCGATTTAAATCATTTTTGAACTGTGTTCTTAAAAATTGATTATTTTGTGTCAAAAAAGAAAACATATTTTAATGATGCGATAAAAAATGCCAATGAGTAAGTGATTGGCAACCTAAGAGTGTTACTTATATTAAGTAACACAGGGGGCAACCTCTCCCCAGGGATGTCGCAGGACGCACCCTCTAAAAATCTATGGAACCCCTAAATCAGCAAAACAGTTGACCAAGACCGCAAGACCCTTCAAAAGCCACTGGAGATGACCCCTGCCCCCCCCCCCCTCAAAAAAGTTTTCAATGGAGCAGTCTGTGCCATGACCCCCTTTTGGTGGGCACCAATGAGGAGAACAGAAAGTTTATGACTACCTGTTAGTCACTTGCAATCGGTGTGAATCCACCCTTAGAGGGTGAATATGCCTCTGGACAATAATATACAGGCAGCTTTTGAGGCAAATTTTTCAGTAACCTAACCAAGGTACATCTCATGAGCCAGGAAATATGGTAGCATATAATTTCTCCAAAGTTCACTTCCCCCACCTTTCCGACCAATTTTAAGTCATTTATTATCACTGTTGTATGCTTTTTTCTTCCTAGAATGCAAGACTGAAGAAGGAAATTTTAAATCTAACAAATACTTTCAACTACAATGAATTTTGAGAAATTTCATTATTTGGCCAAAATGTTAATCTTCGGCTTCAGCCAAGAAGAAACGGCTACATATCCAGCTTCAGAGAAATGGCTGAATATTCGGCATTTGAACAAACCACTATTCATTGCATTTGTAATTTAAGGTAAATGCAAAGACATTCCAAAAAATGAATATATCATATCGTTTTATTAGCTCATATCCTTAAATATCTTTGAAACTCAAGAGTAAGAAATGCATAAGGATGTAAGCTTTTAAAAACATATCTTTTGTATTTAGAAATGATACATACATACGATTATTATATAGGCTTGATTTTTTTGACTGTGCCGTAAAAGGTTTTTCTTACACAACCATCTGGTGTTTATAAATAAACTAAGGGGATAGAAATTACTGCTTAGAATTTTTTTAAAAGATAATTGTGCTTTTTAAAACTATTTGTACATAAGTAACATACATCTAACCAAAATAAAATAATTTTTGGAAAAAAATGGCACCGACTTCAAATTATAAATTGCTCTAAAAAGTGAAAAATAAATTAATTCTTGAACAACATCAATACTTATTATTTTTAAACATAATTTTAAAGGTCAGCGCACAATTATCTAATTATCACTAAGCCATCTGTTACTTTCCATTGAAAATGTTGCAAACTCTGAGCCATTTATTTATATTTGTAATTTATTCATGATTACAAAAGTAATCATGAATCAAAACCTATCATAATTTTGCACCGACTTTAAAAGTTATGTTTAAAAATCGTATCGATGTTGTTTAAAGAATTAAATTATTTTTCACTGTTTAGCACAATTTATAATTTGAAGACAGTTCTATTTTTTATCTGAAAGTTACTTTATTCTTTTTAGTGTAAATACATTTTTTACATAAATATTCTATTTTTAAAAAATCTATATCAAAAGGTAAACTTTTGAGTGAATGGCACTAAAAACTAATCATTTGTATGGTAAATTCCATTTTGACGTCGGATTTAAAAGGTCATTAGAGCAAACAAACTGATTGGATTTAATTTTTGTTTCAGAGATGCCTCCAGTCAAACTCTTGTTATAATTGCTTTTAATACTACAGCTTAATGGCAACAAACTCTTTTTTTAACAATGAGTTTTATATTTATTAATAATTTTCCCTACAATGAAAAATCAAGCCAGTCCTTTTCAATAAAAAATAAAAAAACACTTATTTTTCACCCATAACATTTTTTCTAAAAAAACAAATGTAGTCAAATTGATGTGGATGTTCAATATTTGAGTTAGACGACCCTCAATCTATTAAAGAAACAATCATTGAAATCAGTTCATTTAGTCAAAAGTTATGAATGAAAAAGCAAAAAAATGACTACATTTCTGCCCATAACTTTTTCTAATTAATGAATATGGTCAGTTGTTACATAAATGATATAACCACCGTGTACATAAATCAGTTAGCCCTTAGCAACCTTGTTTGCTTTTAAGGTATTACGAGCAAGATGTTTCTAAATATTTTTTAATCGAAAGAAAGACAAATGATCTTTCATGCTCTTAATTTATTTAGAATACATCTTTCCTTTTTCTTTAAGAAAGATGTATTTTTTTTAATGCAAAATCTCAATTTTCAAGTGATGCATCATTTCGTATACTACATTTCAGCTCTTACAACACAGCAGTAACAAAACAATGTAAACATGATAAACAAAAGCAATTAGATGTTATTTTTAAAGAATTATTTTAAAAATAAATCAGGACTAGAACATCCTCAGCCGAGGATTTCCCTAGAATTTGTTTTAAACTGTAACATTCAGAAAAGCGAAAGCGAGAAAACAGCAGTAGCAGGTGTAAAAATTGTAAACAGTGCGCAAAAGGATGATGAGTAAAACCACTTTCCAAGACAAAACCTCTTTTCTCATGTGGAAGGAGCTTTTTCCAAATGTTTTTTTTTGGAATTGCAGAGGGGATTTTTGGGTTACAAAAGTGCCATGTGGACATGGCTATTGACCATCTTTAATCTAAGGTTGGCACCGAAAAGTCCAGCTTTATAATACTAAAAATTTTTATTGTTTAACTTCATTGAAAAATGGACTTGAGATATTGCCTTTCAGGTAGATATTTTAATGCTTGAAAGTAATGAAAGTGATTTTACACAATTATAAGGTGATTGGATTTTGACATTGGCAAAGCGGGACATCCTTTACCAGGGGAGTAGGGGGGTAATGTGGTCTATTGACGTCCCGGATCAGCTAATATACTACCCTTTTTCAAGACTTTGATAAGCAGTTCTTAACAAGTATTAATTACTATTAAATTTTAACAATATAAAAATAACAAAAAACTTCAATCTTGGCGAAATAGCCACATGGCTGTCCAGGGTTCACACTGGGGAAAAATACAAGGTGGTTGGGCCTCGGGGGCCGAGCGGTCTTAGAACCAGTTTCCGCCCGCTGCTTGCGAGCAGTAACGAGGTCGTGGGTTTGATTCCCACCTTGCCCTGGGTGTATTTCTGTTATTTCCTCTCTTTGTGATGTAATAAAATCTTTCGTGTATTGTCTTGTGCTATCGGTCATATTGGACGACAGTTCATAAGCGAGTCCCTAGACTAAGCACACGAACTGGAAAATAAATGTACTTCAATTCAATTCAATTCAATACAAGGTGGGATTTCCCTCCTTCACCAAAATTTTAAGTGGGATTTCTAAAATTTAAGCGCAAACACATTTTTTATTTTTTTTTGAGTGGGATTTCAAAAAATACTGCGGGAATCGCGCGGCCTGGAGGGCAACCCTGGCTGTCGAAACCATGTATTCCGTTCCCATTCTCCCGCCATTCTTTAGCTTGTCGTGCATTCTTTCCAAACATCGAAACTTTATTTAAACACTGCAGGATATGGGAAAAATTGTCAAAAATTGGGATTGTCCCACTAAAAACGGAACGTCTGGTCATATTAGACAATTGTATCATATTGATGAACAAATCAAGAAAACCACAGTTTGATGAAATTAAAAATTTTAAATTAGTAATTTAAAATTTTTGCACAAAAGCATAAATGAAGAAAAGCTCCGAAACAAAACACATTTAAAATTTATAAATTTTATGAAATAAAAAAAAATAGCTATGAATATTTGAAATTGTTATCGGCTCTATTGATATTATAATTGTTTTTGTATGGCAAATATGAATATCATTGTGATGTTTATTCTTTCTTTATTTAAATATTTATTTATTTTACTTAGTTAATTTATTCAATATTTACATGTTAACACATTACCATATTTTTACAAGCATATTTACTTATAACCACTAACAGTTGCAAAAAAAATTTGATAAAAAGGCTCAGATACCAGTTAATTTTGGTTTAAGATAGTTGAATAAAAATGAAAATCTATTAAAATTGGGAGCATAAGTGTCTTTCGGCAATATGGGATGGTGGCCTTCCCTTCCCCTCACTTTCCTACAAGTGCCTGTAAACGTTGTTGTTCAGTATTTACTAAATACCAACAGACTTTGTTGCAGAAATGACATAATTAACAATCTTTTTATATATTTTGTAACATGTGTATACATTACATGAAAGAAAAGTAGCAAAAAAATATTTTGCTTAATTTTCCTGTTGAGAAACTAAAAAAGAGGGGGGAGAGAGCGATTAAAACACTGCATAGATGAAAGATGATGCAATGTAATCTAACTTTGGTTTATCACTTTAAAAATATTTTCTGAAAGCATTTTAAAAGTAGAAACTAACAAACTTCACATTGCAAGTAGAATATGATACTATTTGAAAGATATGTAAAATATGTTTTGCAATGTAGTTGGCCATATGGTTCAAGTTTATTATTCAAATATTGGATTATAACAAAATATGTAAAGAATAAAAAAGAAGCACAAAAGAAATGAAAAAATAAAATATAACATTGTGAAAGAATCTTGACCTAAAATCTAAAGTATTCTTTTAATACTATCCGCAAAGATAAATACAAACTGATTTATCACAAGAAAAAGGAAGCTTTTTAAAGCTTCTTAAATAGCTGTAAAGTAAAAAACCTTACTTCTAGTGTCTTTGGCGAATTCCTTCCAGGTTGGAGCATATCTAATACAATGCCCGCACCAATTGTTGTAGAATTCAATTATCCATGCGTTGCTCTTCCCGAAAACAATACGTTCAAAATTCGTGCTATCTAATTCCCACAAGGGATCTTCTGGACTATACAGAGAAATTGTTGAGCCCAGGGAAACGAATAATAATAGAATAAAATAGAATATTAATGTGAAGAAATGTAAAAATTTCATTTTAAAATAGTGAGCTAGCCTGTGCACAACCAACTACCAGCGCCAGCGGTGTCAGGCAGAGAACTGTCGAGTAATTTTTTGTTTATATTCATAAGTGTTGCCATACGGGTTTCATAATAATAAGAAGTAATAAACTGACCCCAGCGAAACCAAGAAATTTCTTCACTTTTTAAAACCCGAGTAAAAAAAAAAAAAATTCATTTATAAAATAGATGACTCAATACAGTTACAGGATGGGGTAGGGCTCTCATTTTTGAAAGACTTATGAAATACGTTTTAGGGTGAGTAAAGACTTGAGCAATCCTCAACCAGAGCGACGGCACTCGCTCACCCAAATAGTTATTATACTCGTAGGCTCTATAGTCATGAGCAGAACCTATTTTTCGTCTTCGTTATTTCATTCTCTGAATTTACTCTAGTAATGGCCTGAACGCGACATTACTTGCTTATAATTCTATTTCTTCCCGCGATTCTGTGGGGTCGTGATTTAAAAAAATGCTTGTAGAGAACTGCTGATGTATTTTGTACAAAGTATTGCACTAATTATTAATTTTTAATTGTAAAGATACAAAGCAAAAAGAACATTCTGCTTTTTTGCGGGAGGGGGGGGGGGGGTAAGCGAGGATACAGGGGAAGCAATAGTCTCCCTCCTGACAACCAGAAGTCTGGATTTTTGTTGTTTCGTCTGTTTGTGATCGAAATGTTTTTACAAAAGGGTTGAAGAGTGTACGCAGTAAATCGGTGATAACGGTGCAATTTGAGCTAGGGCGTTACCCGACTCAGGAGGCCGAAAATAATTTCTCGTTAATTTTTGAAGGCTCGCCACACTCAGCTTTAAATACAAAAGCAAAAAATCCATATTTGACTTTATTTCTAATAGGGCCACCACATATAGCCCTACAATAGCCCTACTCCCAAGTAGCATGAGCACGTTTTCAAAACGTAAATAAAAAAAAGAGTCCATAGACGTCAGTTTTTGGTTAAAATGTCTTACGTTTCTGGGTTTAGACTGTCGTTTTAAAACCGTCCTACGTTTATAAGAGACGTCTTTTAAAGTTTTATAACTTAAAAATTACGTTCATAAGACGTCACTTCGCTACTTGGGCAGTTGACTTGGCCCCGACTTACAAGTTTTCATGCCCAGGGTACTTTCAACTTTTCCTGCCCCTTTGAATGGTTTACTTACTTTTTATATATGGATGCATGCGTGGTGTGCTATGGTCAATGTGAAATTGATTATTATTAAGAATAACTTGTTTTTTTGAAAAATTACTAGCGGTTATTACTAATTAACCCCGTTATTTCATGTTACAATTTTTTAAAAGAAGTTTAAATGACCATTATGGAAAAAGTTCCTGCCCCTTAGAAAGTTCCTGCCCAGGGCACGGGGCCCGGGTGCCCGTGCGATACGCAGGGCCTGGAGGAGGGGAAAGTTTTAGGGGTTAGGTAATTAGAGTGAACCTCCCATAACCCTTTTATTCACCACGTGTTGTGGCCATCGTAATGCAATACTTTTTGCTCCACCCTCCCTTCCCCATAGATAGTGTGAATATTTATAAATTTTTTAAGGATGATCTAGGGAAGGAATATTGTAATATATGGCAACGTGGCCCATAGATAGATGTGTGGGGCCGATCCCTAGAAGGGTCGAAGAAGTGGCGGTTTGCAAATGTTGTAAAGCTTGAAGAAACCATGATTTTCCCTTTGATCTGTGATCGGCGGACCATCACAGGTGCTACCTTTCTTTCTACTTCACCCCCCTACCCTGCTAGCACGTTGCCTTAGGGCTACCCTCCATCGGGCACGGGTAAGTGAAGTTTATCGACGGCTCGGTCCCACCGGGAGATTCATTAGCTGGGCGCCAGGCCAGCCTTACTACATTGTTGTGTGCTGCCCGGGAGAGGGCAGCCCTAAGGCTACGTGCTAACAGGGTAGGGGGGGGGGGTGAAGTAGAAAGAAAGGTAGCATCTGTGATGGTCCGCCGATCACAGATCAAAGGAAAATCATGGTTTCTTCAAGCTTTACAACACTTGCCTTTGCAACCGCCTCTTAACTAGTAATTTCCCAAACCTTAATGAATCGCAACGCAATACGTCGCATTTCTCACCTGCATGATGGCGTCGTGGTAAGGCGCGGAGCTCGTACGGCGCCGTGTCGGTGGATTTTCAAGATGCAGAAAACCGTCTGCGCCCATGTCTTATGATTACGCGGCATGTAAAAGATCCCTTGAGCAGACATTTGGCTTGGATGCTCTCGGCTACATTAAATTCCTAGTGCAATTTCGCGTCAACAGAGTCCAGGTGCTCGCCCTTTCAGGTGGAGAAACTGGACGTCAAAATTCTCAAGCGACGATGGTACCACACTCATTGTGGTGCCGCTGAAAGAGATGGTACCAATCTCTGGGGAACGCACTAGGTCTGCAATTAGCAAAAACCGACAGCAGCGTCGGTGGCAGTCGTTATAAACGGTCACATTAGGGACCGTTCATAAATGATGTCACGCTTTTTCCCTACATATTTGAGCCTCCCCCCCCCCCTTTGTCACAAAATGTCACACTTCAACGGACCCCTCTCCCCCCTTTGTCACATGTCACGCTATGTTGTATAAGCAGGATGTCACACTTCTTGTTACACCCTCCCCTCCCCTTTTTACACTTTGTCACAATTACACGAACCCCCTCCTCCCTCGAAGCGCGACACCATTTATGAATGATCCCTTAGAAATAAAAAAAAAACGTCGCATTTCTCTCACGGAATTTTTTCTTTCAATATTCTTTTTTTTTCTCTTCTTTCTTTCTTTTTTTTTTTTTTTTTTTTTGATACTTCAAATCAAAGAGCACTTTTTATTACGCACGAGGTGTAAATAAATCGTTCAGAAAGATAAATGATTACAATTCGTAGAAGTTTCAATTGCGAGTTTCTTTTCACATAACAACGTAGCACATGTGACTTGGTCTCGGAGACAGAAGATTCTTAAAGTTCAAGGCTCGATTCTCGGTTTTGCAGGTAGCAGTGATTAGTGAACTCATTATTGAGGATCTGGGGCACGCCATTTACTTTATTTTAGAGTCTAACATTTATTATTATTATTCATAAACTAACAAATTAACTTTGAGCCAAGTAAACTGCAGTTGAAAATTATTTCACGTTGATAAAGCACAAATAAGCATTAAAATGCAGATATATGTTTCGAGATTGCTTGGAATCCCTTTTTTAATGCGACAGGGAGGTTCTAGATGCAAAATAAGTTAACTATTATTCATATTTATAATAGTAGCAATACTAATTGCTTTAAGTAAAAAAAATATGCATTTAGTTATCGAGGCATATGTTTTCAAAATAAAATATTTGTGTAAATTTGAAATTTTCCTCTCGTATTTGAATTTTTTTTTACAAAATAAATTCAATACTGCTGTATGAATCTCAGCTTGTACATCTTGACAGCTCTAACTGTTAAGAAGCATTTATACGAAGCTGCTTTTTTTCTTCAATATATCTCTTTAGTTTTTATTTATATTACCAAGAAAAACATTTGTATCTACTAGTGCTCAAATTTTCAATACATATCATAAGCGGACTCAAGATAGATTGCCCCGTATCCAATTAGAAATGACTAGATAACAATAATAATAAAAATTACTATTATTTCGAAGTAAATAAAAGAAATGCCCTCAGGACTTCAGTCCTAAATCTACCCATGCCGATAAGTATTCAAACTTTGTTTTTTATAATAAAACATTTTAGCTTTAAATTTGTATTTTGTAGTTTTGAATTTTGAGTGTTTTTAGAAAATTTACCATTTACTCGCGTCAAAATTAAGCTCTTAAAAATAGCTAACATTAACCCTTTTGTGATAGTGGTTTCTAAATTATTTCTTTTTCATTTCGTAGAATTTTATAATTTCATTTTTAATGAAATAATTGCTACTTCATTTAGGACAACAGAAGCTTGAGTTTAAATTGTATTTTTGATTTTCAGAAGATTGGACAATTAATTTAGCTGTATTTTTTTTTTAGGTATGATATTATTCATGATAAAAAAGAAAGATTCGGACACCACAAATTACTGCCTCGGGTGATGATCATGCTGGGAACTCCACTGCTGCTATCTTATTTTTTAACAAATATAACAAAAATGGGGGGGGGGGGGGTAGTTTCTAATTTACTTTAAAATTTATGCAATAAAGGTATCATTCTGATATTAGCGGAAATTTGTTGTTTTACTTTGTATTATCATGCAATGGCAACCAACAATTAATCCCGTTATATTATATTATTAAATGTTTCATAATGCCAGCAATTTTTAATGCGCGTGAATTGGAGACCGAACTGAAATGCCTCTTTTGCAACAAAAACTGGGGAAAAGAGCGGTCGGATATCCTTTAGAAAAGTTTCTGGTTCGGTGATACCGGTTTGGACTTTTAAGTAGTAGCTCATTAATGTAACGTAAATTGGCATCGCGGTCACGGTAAAGTAAACAACTATGCGGAAAACATGGTTTACAACAAAAAGCGACAATTTAGCAAGCGAAATCCTTACCGAGATGATACGGAAGTAATTTTTACTCTTGCTTGTTTTGCTACTTCGTGGGTTTTGGTTTTCTTTTTTGATGTGCGAAGATTTTTGGATGCGTTTTCTACAACTTTCGCTCTAATTTGCGTTCCATTGTTTGAATTATTTATTCATTTTTTTTTTTAGAATTTTAACTGTAGTTGCAACACCAGTTTCAGTTTTTTTCAGTTAATAGTTCTGCTGCTCTCATTAGCTTGCGCAGAGCTTTGGTAACGGGAGTGCCACTAGGGCTAGTGTCTCAGTGCACATCTATGGAAACTTTTGACGAGTTAAGCCAAAATAATCATTCATGCATCTGTGGTACGAAATTAAAAATAATCTAAAACCCAAAATGTTTGCCCGTTTCGTATTCGTTTTTTATGTGCTAAAGGGGATACCAGGGTTAACCCTTATTCTCATAAAGTAGCATATATGCTATCTCAGTGGCTTACGCAAGGGGGGGGGGGTTAGGGGTTTAAACCCCCTTTCTTTTAGTAGTTTCAGAAAATTATGAACCCCCCTCCCCCTTGAAAAAATTCTGCGTACGCTACTGTGCTATTCGGGGTTTTCCCCTACTTTCTATTTGTTAAGTGACGTCAGCACGTATGTTGCATTGTTATTTGCTAGCCCTTATTCTCTTAAAGTAGCATATATGCTACTTTAGGAGAATAAGGGTTAAGGCTCTAACCAGGGTATTCCTGGTGCCTCCCGTACGTACGCCTACGGCTGCTTCTGTATTCTTTTAAGTGACCACCATTTTTAGCTTAAATACCTTCTTCCCTCTTGACAAATCGTCCGAATTCGAACAACTTTGATCACAAATTATTCTAAATCCTGTCTTTCAACCAATTAAAGTGGGAATGTTGACGTCATTATCATAAATTTATGGCATTGGCGATTACGTTATCGTTATTGAAAAATCATAAGGGTACAAAATGCGAAAAGTTCTGTTGGAACTTTGCTAGAATGCGGATGTAATACTTTTTCTAAACTTTGCGTCAAGTGATCGATAAAGGTAATTTTGTTGGACACGATGTGGAACAGGCCGTCGAGTGCCAAGACTGGCCCCATGTCTTTTTTGTCCCACCCATTGCACTTCCATCTTAGGCATAGAAACATTTTACCCTCTGCACTACTCCGATGCCGAACCGGGGCCCCCTTCAAATTCCGTGCCCACCAATCAGGCTTCCCTGATAAATCCTCTCGACGGCCCTGATGTGGAATCTGATCTTAATCTGTGTAATCCAAACGAGAAGAAAGTGCCAAAAAAGTTGCTTGAGTAAAATGTTGGTCAAAAAGTTATTTCATGTGATTAATCATTTCATACACTAAACTAATCTGTGTATGAGAGCAAAGGATTTATCACATAACAGAACTTTTTTTCTAAAGCTCTACATTTTATCAATACAATTGTTTTAATGCCTGTTTACTTCTTAAATCATCTGCACAACATTATGGTCACAAGAGTAATGTTCTTGAAGTTATATCATTTTTCTTTATTTCTTTCTCCCTTCTTTTGCTTTTAAGTTCTGTTAATTATTTGCTTAGATTATTAGCTGCTGCCACTAAGAATAATTTTGTTGTTTTCTTTCACCAAATAAACACTTTTGGTGTTTTTTGTCTTCATGTAGTCTATTTTATTCATAGATCTTCTATAAAGTGCCGCGAGTGGTTTACTTGTGTACCACTGAGTGCGTGTCCCGCAGTGGACCAGTCGGTAGAAGCTCGGTTCCCGCAGAACACCGAAAGTGAAGCAACATCGACTAAGATCAGTGTTTGGGAGGGTGACAACCTCTCGCGGCTAGTTGCTGTGGTGTCCGTGTACGCTAAAGGGAGCTGGTGCACGTTAAATAGGTCGTGGCTCCAATGTCCTCCAAGTGAAACGATACCTCTGGGGGTGCCAATCCCAGGTGACGGTCTCTCATCTGGGAGCTGGTTCAAAAATTAAGAGACCTTCAAAGGGGCGGAAATCGGACTCCTGCCTATAAGGGCCCCGTTAGACTCAGGTGCAGCGTACCCATTTTTCCTCGCTACGCGCGAGGACACGACAACGACAACTGAGTGCTTAATTTTAGTTAATAAAATTAGGTCACACTGTGGAAATTTGCATTTCGAAAGTAACAAGAAGTTCCGTCTAGAACTATACGAGCCTACTTTACCGTATACACCGAATTCAAATTTATAATCCAGCTATCTCTCTCTCTCTGTCTTTCTCGTTTAGCTTTAGTTCTTAATTGCTTCAAATATACCTTTTGCAACGGTTAATACATATTCATTCAATCATTATTTATTAAGTCATTCATGTATTTATTCACTCATTTATTCATTCATTCTTTTGCTTATTCATTTAATCATTCATTAATTAAAAAATATTCTTGAAAATCCCGATCAAAAAATTTCATAGGAAAATAGGCTCGTTAGTTCTGGATGAACTTTCTATTTGTACATATTCTACGTCATAAGAGCTTTCCGATAAAGTTTGTTCCAAGCAAATCTGTCCGTTAGATCAGAAATTATATAGGATTGAAATTTCCCCGTAGGCGGTATGTTAATTTTTTTTGAACTGTTCAAAAATGAACAAAAATTGTTCAAATCAATATTTCACGCCAAGAACTTCTTCCAGTGAGCTTGTTCATGGGAACTTATATCTTGTACCCAGAGTTTACATAATTTGCTTCATTTTCACAAATAGGCGCTAATGTTAAAATTTTTTGAACTGTTCAAATCAAAAAGTAAAATATGGAAATGAGATGTTCTCGCCGAGATCTTTCGAATGCAAAAATAATTTTTCCAATAGGACAATTCGTTCAAAAGTTATTAGGGGGGGGGGGGACAGACCGACAGACAGACAGACCGACCGACACACTTTTTCCCCATCTCAAAACCCTACTTTCAAATTTTTTATTTTTCAATCTTTATTTAATTACTTAACTTATTTTTGACTTTTCTTGATTTCTAACGATATTTTCAGGATACATTAAGCCTTCTTTCACGCTTTATTATTATTTTTTTTTACTTTTACGGGAAAGTAGGCTAAAAAGGCTTTCAAAAACTTTCTTCACACGCAGCAGTATCGCCCTATTTCAAATAAAAAATTCTATTTCCGTTTTTAAAGGCAAATTACACTTGTATTTTTTAATAGGATGAGATTTACTTCTTTTTTTAAAGTTGAAAAGTATTTATAACACTTTTACTATAGAAATACGATTTAAAAGAGCATTATTACTTATTCATGATGTGTAATGTAATTACTACATACTATGTTAATGATATACAGTAAAACCTGTAAAGTTGACCACGTTTGTAAGTTGGCCACCTATCTAAGTTGACCACTTTTGTCAAGAACGAAATTAGCCCTTCATCCTCTACTTCACCCTCTATCAGTTAACCACCTGTCCAAGTTGACAACTAAAGCGCTGCACAGCAAGTGGTCAACTTACACAGGTTTCACTGTATATGAATTAAATATCTAATAAATGGCCCATTTTTGTTCATAATTTTGGTAATGATTTTATGCGAATGTGTTGACGTACTGTTAATGCATTGTCGTATGAGAAAAGATCGAAAATTGTTAACTACTTAGAACATTAACCGTTACAGGAACGATTGCACACAACTTAAAGCTACAGACAATCAGATTTAACTATTAACTTTAACAATCAGGACAAACATATTAATCCAAAACTGTAACACGTATTGCTGGATAATACCGAAATGTCAAAGTTTAAGAGACAGTTTTTTTTTATTTTTTTTTTAAGAATCCGGCAGGCTCGGAAGTTGATATTTCTTATTTGACTGAAATTTTCAGGATATGTTCCTTATATAAAATTATTCGACACGTGTTTACTTATTTTTTCAAAAAATTTTTCCCCCTAAAGTTATGGAAGATCAAAATTGAAGTGTGTTCGTTGTTTAAAGAAAAGCATACCAATTTACATAAACCAATACATTTTGAGTCAAGGAGTGCACCATGGTACTGATTGCTAATAAGGGACCGTTCATAAATGATGTCCCGCTTTTTTTCCATATATTTGATCCCCCTCCCCCTTTGTCACAAAATGTCACACTTCAACATACCCCTCCCCCCCCTTTATCACGCGTCCGCTATGCTGAATAGGCATGATGTCAAAATTCTTGTTACCCCTCCCCTCCCCTTGTCAGTGTCACGATTTCATGAACCCCCTCCCCCCTCGAAGCGTGACATCATTTATGAATGTTGTTCCTTAAGGAAGAATTAATTAATACTAACTACAACGGATGTAATGTTTTACTACATCCGTTGTAGCTCTTAGGACATAAATAGCTATGGTTGACTCTTGGCGCAAATGTCAGAGGTCATTTAAAATTGTTCAAAAAAAGTTTTTTTATGCAACTTTTGACCGTTGAAATGACGCAAGAAGTTGGGTCAAAGATGAACCACAAATGCATACATTTCAGTAAATAGATACCAAAGAATAGTATCCAAAAAGAGTAAGAAACCCGTGGTAGACTTTGTTTGTCGCACAGAAATATAAGACTGGAATTGAGGAAAACACAAAATTGGATGATTTTGAAGGTCATTTACTGCTTGCGCCAAAAATGACCAGGTATGAAACTAGTTGGAGAAGAAAATTTTCATATAGTAGAAATACATTAAATTCTATGATAAGATCTATGTTAATTTCGTCAACTTTCATATAATACGGCTCTGAACTTAATTGAAAGCATGCTTTGTGGGACTTGTTAAAAAATGTCGAAAACATTTCGATATTTATTACTGCTAAATATATAAATATTGTATTAAAATTTCTTCAACCAAACTAAATTGAGTTCTGCCTGTAATTTATAATTCGAAGAAACTGAAATTTGATGACTGCGATCGGGTTTAAAGGCATGAATGTTACTGTTCGGTACAGCACGTCCATCTAATCATGTTCTAGTGGTTCGGAATCCACTTAAAACTGTAGGGCCATCGGTGATACATAGAAGCATTTCGTAATCGCCCAGTTGAGCCAAAAATAGCGCACAAGGTCGAAAATGGCTTGGGCAACTAAACTAACAAAGTGCAAAAGAACACTACAAATACTCATTGCATGACAACAACTCATTGACAACCGTAGGTATTTATGTCCTAAGAGTTACTACAGATGGGAGGTGGTAGAGCACAAAATAATTGTCAGCGGAATGGTTCACTTCTTGGTGCAAAAAGTATTGATTATTCAAATTGGTGTTTTTTTTAAAAAATGGTATGCTTATACGTTGAACAAACTAACTTTGATCTCCCAAAACTTTTACAAAAATATTTTTTGAAAAAAAAAAAAAAAAAAAAAGAAAAGAACGTGTTTTATAATTTTTTATAAAGAAATGTCCTGAAAATTTCTGCGAAATAAAAAATGGCAATTTCCGAGCTTGCCTGACTCTTAAAAATACTGGCTCGAAACACCAAAGTGAAGTTCTCACCACCGTTTGAAATACTGTCACCATCTGAAATACAAAACAGATTCTCATGTCCTGTTGAAATTCCATTGAAAACGTAATAACAGTGTGAAATGCACCAGCTGAACCTACTGATGAAGACAGAACTAGCGTGTAATTTTCAGTTTTATTTGCTAATAGAATGCTATCATTTTTCACGCTTTGTGCAATTAAACGGTAATTTTACGCGCTTGCACATCGTAAAAGCAGGAGAATCGAACGAATACTAGAACAGGTGTTAATGCAATTCATTCGATGAGGTACTCGTCATGTCTCAAATACGTAATATAAGTCTTAAAAAAGTTTTCATTAATGCTTCCAGAACATACTTCTGGCAAAATCTTTGACCTTCAGCTTGACTAGTGATTTTTATTTTCTCTTGTTTCCATTTAATTTAAAAACATCAGAATAAAATGTTGCAAAATGTATTCGTTTACTGTGCGTAACTATTGTTTTTAACAGCGAGCGTGCTGTTTGTAATAGCTTTTCCTTCTTATTCTTTTTCTTTCTTTCATCTTTTAATGAGTGCGTAATAGAAGATTTTGACAGGTGCTATTGTTTCGCAAGTTCAAATTTTACATTACCAGTACAAAAATCTCTGAGATGCGTTTTTATTATGCAATAGACTATCAGAGGATTCGTTTATTTCATTTATTAATTCATTTTACTCACCTTAAATTAGTACAGTTAAAACAATATGAAATTGTCTTTTATAAGAAAATGAACTCATTTTACATTTAAAAAAAATTACTTAGCTAAGTGGGGAAAAACTAAAATAATATTGGCTTCAGTGCCCTATTTACAAAAAAGGACTAAAGTTGAAGTTTTTCCCTTTCATTATGATAAATAATTCGAGTTGCATCTGAATAATTTCCTTTTTATTTGTGTAACACATCATACATATGTGATCATTCATAAATGATGTCACGCTTCGACGGGGAGGGGGGTTCGTGTAATTGTGACAAAGCGGGATAAGGGGAGGGGGTAACAAGAAGTGTGACATCCTGCTTCTCCTCTTCATTCCAAGTACCCCATTGGGTATCGCTGTGCGGTGGCCGGCGTAGAATAGCGCCGACGTAGTTATGCGTGTCGTAAGAGGCGACTAAAATAGCATTATCCGATTCGGGTGACGTAAGGCTTGATTTGTAACATGACTATGGCCCCGGGTCGGTAAAGCAGGTCGGCAAAGCTCTGCCAGCCCAACCCCATATGGCTGGTGCTGGTTGTCAGAGAGTTTGTGGGAAGTGCGAAGGAGGACAGCGCCACGGTCGCACCCCCTCATACTGGGGGGTAGTCTGAGATAACCGAAAAGGTTCAGTCAGTATGGCCGTGGTTAGCATTAGATACCCCATTGGGAACATTTCAAACTACTGTTTATTAACTACTGTTTGTGCAATTTGAAAGCTAAAACACCCAATTGTTTTTTAAATTAATCAATAGATAGTTTACTTCATTTTAAACATGGAAATTGGGCATTAATTATTTTTTAAACTAATTATTAATTAAAATTAAAAAAATTTTTTTTTAGTTATTTTGTTTTGTAATCATTTTTTAAATCAGACAACCAAAAAATTGCATCAAAATTGTTTGTGCTTAGTTCTGGGGTCTGAATAGGTTATGCATTATAGAGTGACATGTGAAAAGGGGGGAGGGGGCAAATATGTGGAAAAAAAAGCGTCACATCATTTATGAACGGTCCCTATGTGCAAAGTTTGTGATCTCTATTTCCTATCTGACTTATATAACTAACGAACAGGTTCGCGCCATCGTGAGAAGACCTAATAAAAGTGCCTCATTATTAGGGTTGAAAAACCCAATCAAACGAGGTTTTTTGGGATAGATTGTTCGGTTTCTTTTGGGTTTCAGTGATTTTCCTGTTTTAAGGAATTGAGTTTGCCAGAACCCTCTGTTCAAGCTTATAGTGCTGCCATCTAGTGATAAACTACGAAAAAATAATGTTCCCTGTGAGTGTCGGTTGAAGATATTCTCTTAAAAAAACATACCACCTGGCTGATTTGCAAGATAAAAGCGTTGCACAGTAGTTTAAAAAACTAGTTCTTGAACTAGAAATTACTAATAATTCAAAATCGATAGCTACAAGTTTAGGGACAGTCGACCGTCCATAAATAATGTCACTCTTTCGCCAATATATTTGACTCCTCTCCCCCCTTTGTCCCAGAATGTCACACTTCAACATACTCGCTCTCCCCCCTTTGTCAAAAATGCCACACTGCTTTGCATAAGCAGGATATCACACTTTTCGTTACCCCGCCCCTCCCCTTGTTACCATTTGTCACAATTTCACGAAAAACCTCTCCCCCTCAAAGCGTGACATTATTTATCAATGATCCCTCATATAGCACACCTTTTTTTTTTTTTGAGGAAATGGGGTGGGTGACACCCGTGGGTGTTACTTTAGCATGGGGACTGTATGGGAGGCTAGCATGAGACAGCTCATGGGTGTCACCTGCGGCGGTAATTTTAGCCCCCCCCCCCCCCAAAAAAAAAGAAACAATTGTTGCGCAGTATAAACTTGTAGTTTTTCAATTTATATTACTTACTGTAGTGCAACAAGAAGAAAAAATGTTTTCAAGAATTTCATGTTATTTATTTGGTGCAACTTTCAGTGTACTACATTTATTTTCAGTTATGATGCATTGGAGCAGAATCTGTAAAACTATATAACTCAAGTGCATATATTTTTCAAAAACTATGTTTCATTTTGGGTGTCAGATGGGGTGGATTCCCTCCCCCCCCCCACGGTAGTAACGCTACCCCCCTGTATCTTCAATATTATTATTTTTTTTTTTTTCAAAAATGGACTTGCCCCACATTAAAAAAATAAGTTGCTCATTTAGAGAAATTAAAAAAGAAATTTTTAGAGCACGAAAGGTACTGTCTATTGTGACAGACGTACCTAAAAAAATTTTTTTAAAGGAAGCAAGACAATGGTTAATAAGGAAGTAATTTCCGGAAGTGTTTCCGTGCAAAGGTAAAAGTTTCCCTTTGCACGGAAACAATTGATGAGAAATCCGATGCTATTACAGCACAAAGCCAATAGCAAATATTGGAGACACTAGCTTTTAGGGGTTAAAAGTACCCCAATTTTATCAATGCGTAAAGTTTTGAACTTTAGAATGTAAGATTTGAACCGGATTTCTTTTATCCCAAAACATACAATTTTATGCACTGTTAAAGAGGATTCCTTGTAGCCCCGATACGAGTGTCTGCAATATGTTTGCGTGTTGCGCTCTAGTAATATTAATTTTTTCATTAAAATTTTCTTCTAAAATGTTAATCTTCATTGTGCAAAAAATAGTGCAAAATATATTTTGCTCATCACGAATTACAATGCTTATCCAGTCTGTTTTTGTGCTAGTATATCAGTTTTGCCTTGGTTCTAATAAAACAATTTTTTGATGTATGTACTACTGTAAGCCGGAAGAGTTATCAGAAATTGTAAATTTCAATGCTGTCCGTAAAATAGCATTCGTTTACAGCAAACGCAACTTGCTGATCTCTTTCCCATTAGGACATTTCCCCAGCCCAAAATAGAAGGTTTCTATGTATGGCTTTAGACTTTAGATGTAAATATTAATATCAATTCTTATCAATCGGGAACATAAATATACTTTTTTTTTTTTTTTTTTTTTTTTAGATGCTGCATCGAAGACTGATAAGGCAAAGAAGAAGTAGTTTGATAAGGTTAGGGAACAGCTTTGCAAGCGAAACAAATATAATAGTGGAAAACAACTTAAAGTTCTAGAAGACGAGTAAGTTACAAATAATTCAAGTCACACAACCTGACATTTAATCTCGACTACATTTGAAATTTTCTTCCTTTGGAAAGTGTTAGTCTTCCTTCTCCCCTTTTCACATTTATGTCACAATTTCATTTCGCAACGCCCTTTAATTGTTGTCTTCAAATAGTTTCGCAGTTGAAGAACTGCATGCGTCTTGTAAGAGTGTGGAGCTAAATTCAATTTTCCGAACAATTCACAGTTAAAAGTCGATTCGGAAACATAACTAAAAATTTAAATTAAAAACATTTAGTTGTTATTTTCGCACAATCTACAGTTAAGCAAGTTTTAATTGAATCTTTTAGTTTGAAAAGATAATTCTTAAAAACTAATTTTTTTTTCAGGAAAAAAAAGGCTTATGAACAGTTGGAAAGTGTTACAGGTCTAATATTGTACTATTTTATTTTAGCAGGTAATAGCAATGCAATATTGGTAAATTAAAACGATTTTTGATTAATTATGCCATAAAATGACTAAACTAAGAGTTGTACTTCTTTCAAAACGAATATGTTACGATTTCGAAATAAACGATTCAATTATTTTTACAGTTCCAATTGCTGCAAATAAAACACATTTTAGTGCCGTCCTTTTTTGGTTTAATGCATATAAATTAACAAAAAAAAAAAAAAAAACTCTTTTTTTTTTTTAGATTCTAAAATATTCGGGATCGGTGAATACCGGAAAGCCCAATTCTTTTACCACGTATCGTACGCAATAGTACTTACCATACGTCATACATTGTGGGTGTCCATCTGATCAGTTTTACTTTAAACGAGAATTTTTATAAAAAAATTTTCATAAGTTTGTGTTTTATAAAATTTTTACTTTTTTTTAAAGGGGGGGGGGGAGGGAGAAGAAAGGTTAAAGACACTTATCTATTGTTGACGATTGCCATCTAATTACAATGCATCAGTATAAACTGCAAAATTCTATCGCGTTCAATCTAAATACTACTTACAACCGGAGCTGAATTTAGCGACTTGAGTTTAAACAGTTTTCATGCTGATAGAAATAGCCTCCGTTTTTAAAAACTATTTTCTACATCGAATTTAAGTAGAAGAAATTATTGGATTCGTGAAACTGCGAATTTTTACGGATTTACACATTTTAAAAGGATGTGAGCATTTTTACTTTTTAGGAATTTTGACCATTTTTCGAAAATGTCTATGTAACTCTTCTACGGAACTCGTCATCTGTCCACACACTCATATATATGTACAGAATTACTTATAATATGCTTCTAGGGATCTAGAAAACTCTAGAAATTTCCACAGAATGAAATAATATAAAATTTGCATACCGCTTCGACTTTTTCCCCATCATGGACTGAACCCGCAACCAAGCACATGAACGGAACACTTTTGGGTTGCATTCTATAATGAGTTAAAATAGCTCTTTACTAATGCAGTTTTTTACAATTTAAAATATTTTAACTGCAATAATCTTGTGATACTTTCCGCGATCTTTAACGATTAAAATTTTAGTTTCTACTAATTAGTATCTGCAAAATGTCAATTGCTACTAAATTCAACTGCGATTAATTTGTCTTTCGCAAATAATTCATTTAATCACAACTAAATTTAATTACGACATACCTTTTAATTGTGATTAAATCAATTGCAATTAACTTCTTGATTGGTTATTGGATTGAAAAATTAATTGATTAACTCTTTAACACTTTGCCCGTGTCTGATACGGGTGAAAGTTACTGGAAAATGTGTCCATGCCCGGGCGTTATTTTATTTCTAATGCCCGTCTGAGGTCCTTTCGCACTTTTGCTTGTACAATATTTTTTCTCTATGTAACTTTTATCCCACCCTCCGATCCCTAGTCACCGCTTCACAACCTGTAATTGCAAAAAATAGTTTACCCTATACTAGTTTTTCGAGAAAAAAAATCGTGCTTTAAGGGATTAATGCCCGAAATTGGTTTAAGTGATTTTTCTGTCGTTACTACTTGTAACGCTAAACCTACCAGGAGAACGATTAATTGACCGCTTTTGAGACTTTAATGAAAATTGTTAAATTCCAGGTTTCCATTTCTCTTGGGGCCACCACAAATAACAGCCTCGTGTGACATCCATGCTAGGAACGCCACTGTATGGTATCATAAGTGTCGGTACACTATCATAATAATCCTGATCCCGGAGTTCAATGATCTTCTTACCGTCAATCAGCGTTTGATACACATTTTTTTTAATTACCACACTCATATTTTAATAGTTTCATGGTACTTACTGGCATAAAACTGAAGATCTAAAATACTCCATAGTCATTAAAAAAAAGAAATAATACTTATAAAAGGCCATTTAAAATGAATTAATAACTTATTTCAAAGTGATCTTTCCATTGAAGGTAACTTAGCACTACGTCAGAAAAGTTATTTCAAGAAGAATTACTTTAAAGGTATTGTAGTTGTGCAACTTTGAACCAGAAAAATAAAATTTGTAAACATTACTTTTTTTCCAGAGAATCACTGGGTTGCTATAATTTATGATAGTGCATAGAACAACTTCAAATTTGCATTGAAAAATAGCTTCCAAGCGGCGACTTCAGCAGAATTACAGTATTATACGATTATCTGTGTAGTGTTGCAAACTTATTTCGTAAAATTAAGAGCAAAAAACCTTTTTTATAACTTAGCCAGCTGAGTGCAGTACTGGACTTAGGTTTTTTTTCTAGTCAAAGCAAGTTTCGTATAGATATATTTAAAGGGTTTTGAAGCCTTTCATTTTTCCCATTTCGTACCACCAATTCCGAATAGTCCGGCAGATATATGACATAATTGTGCCTTTAATGATAGAAGCATAAAACTTGGGGTACATGTACAACACATATTAAAATTTAATTTAAGATAGGAGGACATCGCAGATTTCGCCTATTTCATTAATGTCGGGCATTCAAAAGGGCGGCCTATTGAATCGTTATGTGCGCTCGCTTGAAGTTTCTTTGATGATATTAAATGATCAGTTATGAAAACAATGACAGGTAATAATTGTTTCATACATGTAGTGTGCAATTTATATTAATATGCAATATTTTATCTATGATATACATGCCTTTATTCTACTTAGGACCTGATTATTTAATGAAATTACTAATACCACGTTGCCTGAATTGCATTGCATAAATACACTAATCGATAAATGCGTAATATATTATAAATAGATAAATGCATAATATATATAATACACTGAAAATATTTGCCCTAAAATACGTGAAAATCTCTTTGAAATCATGTGTCTGGAGACTTAATTACAGAAAACAAAAACAGGAAACTGTAAACTCCTTAAAATAGGATTTTACAGAGAACATTATGTACAAAATGATGGTAATGAGCCGCAGTAGTGGCACCATCTAAGAGTAATTTGAGTTAGTATTTCTGGTACACAAAGTCAAAGGTGAGTTCGGTTGACCCCACACTAACTTAGGCCATTCGGCCAAGACTGACCGCCGAGGGCACTGCTGCTTACTAGAGCTGGGAATAAACAGCACGGTATATAATATACTTACAATATATAATGCATTTCTTGACAATTTTTAAAATGGTAGTCGCAGATCTCAAGTGTTCAGCTTTACATAACTTAACAGATCTTTCTCAGTAATTGTACAGAGGGCGGAAAAACAAGAATTTTACTGAGAAACTGTTATCAAGAAATTTAATTATTTCATTTGAAATAAGTTCTTAAAGTGTAGGCAATAAGTTAGAATACAAATATATCACTAATTACAAAAAGCACCACAAGCATACAGAGCAGTCTTCCAGCATTGACTCTTGTGCGTGCAGCCACATAGATCCCGTTCTCTGCATGCTTGTGAAGCCTCTGGTGAGGTTGTCCAGAATATTTCCCAGGGACCTTCAACTTTATTCTTCCAACTCCAGTCACCTGGTGAGGGATTCACTGGGGTTGAGACCATCCTTTGGACCCAGGAGTAACTAGCTGGTAGACAGCTCTTTTTAAGCTTTGAATGAGCGCACCGTGTGAAGGAGGGAGACTGCAGGAGGAAGACTGTAAATAGCTCTGCATTAACGAGTGCATAGGTGCATCTTGCACACATTCATCACTACTAGTTTCGTCATAAAGCAGAACTACAAATCTTTGAAACGGTTTTATCATATCTTGTACTTTCTGTTGAGTTGGTCTATCAGCCAAGGTACAAAAAGTACCAATGATGTGTTTATATGTATTCTAGTTGTTCCTAGTGTTCTTTTTCGTCTTCCGCCAAAGAAGGATTCAGTGTCACACCCAGTTATTGCATTGAACAATGGTCATGCAATGCATACACCATCACTGAAATACCTTTGTAAGTCATCCACAGCGAAAATTCGATATTTCTTCCCCACTCCAAGTGCCACCCAGAGTTCCTCAATGTTTAGGCGTTCTGCCGATGAGATGGCAATTACTAAAACCTCAGTACCCACGGTGCATATTTTGGTTTGGTATCCCCATGCTGCAAAGAATCTCATAAATGATGTATAATTCGAGTTACCTTTTTCGGAGGTGCATGGAGTCAACCATGCGACATCTTGTCGATTTATAACGAGCACATCACTGCCAATTGGGATAATTACTTGCTTGTCTGCAGAAATAGTTACTAAAGCTGTAGCCAGGGAAGAGAACATTTCAGACTTATTTTCATCAACTCGGAGAAATTTCTCCCAGTTTGTAGGTAGTGGACTACTTCCTTCAACACGCATTCGAGCACTTTTTCTTCTTTTGCTGCGTGGGTCACTCTTCCAGATGTCATGCAGATACACATCCCACATGATGTGTATCCTTCTTACACATTTAAGATGAGGACTGACATAGGGTATGAATATAGTTATTAGCATAATCTTCAAATGATTTTGCCAATCCTGGTCGCAGCATGTTGACAATTGTAGCACCATC
Organism: Octonoba sinensis; assembly: GCA_038502835.1. Classification (NCBI taxonomy): domain Eukaryota; kingdom Metazoa; phylum Arthropoda; class Arachnida; order Araneae; family Uloboridae; genus Octonoba; species Octonoba sinensis. Next base: position 128,501,477 of record CM076599.1, read on the forward strand.
AATGAATATAATTTTTGCTGTTGACTTGAAAGTATTAGTAGACGCTATTCAAGACAAATCCCCGGTTCTTAGACTCCCTGACTTCGACAGAGGAAAAGCTTGGTTTTCGTGTCAAAAAAATGCATCCATTACGCATCTGTGAATTGTAATCTAACTAATTGCCTACACTTCAAGAACTTATTTCAAATGAAATAATTAAATTTCTTTATAACAGTTTCTCAGTAAAATTCTTGTTTTTCCGCACTCTGTACAATTACTGAGAAAGATCTCTTAAGTTACGTAAAGCTGAACACTTGAGATCTGCGACTACCATTTTAAAAATTGTCAAGAAATGCATTATATATTGTAAGTATATTATATACCGTGCTGTTTATTCCCAACTCTAGTAAGCAGCAGTGTCCTCGGCGGCCAGTCTTCGCCGAATGGCCTAAGTTAGTGTGGGGTTAACTGAACTCACCTTTGACTTTGTGTTCCAGAAATACTTTTCTCCACCAGACCCCTACCTGTTAGCCGAGGCCTTAGGATTGCTTACGCACGGGGAGAGGTAGTGGGGTCTACGGATTTTACATGCACATATCCCCAGGTATACATGGTGGTCTTCAGTGGGTATCGAACGAATACCAGAAATACTAACTCAAATTACTCTTAGATGGTGCCACTACTGCGGCTCATTACCATCATTTTGTACGTAATGTTCTCTGTAAAATCCTATTTTAAGAAGTTTACAGTTTACTGTTTTTGTTTTCTATAATTAAGTCTCCAGATACATGATTTCAAAGAGATTTTCACGTATTTTAGGGCAAATATTTTCAGTGTATTATATATATTATGCATTTATCTATTTATAATATATTACGCATTTATCGATTAGTGTATTTATGCAATGCAATTCGGGCAACGTGGTATTAGTAATTTCTTTAAATAATCAGGTCCTAAGTAGAATAAAAGCATGTATATCATAGATAAAATATTGCATATTAATATAAATTGCACACTACATGTATGAAACAATTATTACCTGTCGTTGTTTTCATAACTGATCATTTAATATCAAAGAAACTTCAAGCGAGCGCACATAACGATTCAATAGGCCGCCCTTTTGAATGCCCGCCATTAATGAAATAGGCGAAATCTGCGATGTCCTCCTATCTAAAATTAAATCTTAATATGTGTTGTACATGTACCCCAAGTTTTATGCTTCTATCATTAAAGGCACAATTCGGCCAATTTTTGTCTTATATCGGCCGCATTAGAAAGAACCATTACTCCACAAAAGGAAATGGCAGTAAATCAGTTTTTTTTTTGTTTTTGTATTGTTTTACTTAAAGCACTGTCAACCCGTGTGAATTTGCCCACTTTTTAAATGCTATTTTGTAACATCTGACAAAATTAGCCTCATAACAAACATGAAGAATAAACGATTTATTCAACTAACCACCTTTTGCGGGGAAGTCGTCAAGCTTCAGAAATGATGCAATTTAACATTTGAAAAGTGGGTAAATTCACTCCGGATGTGTCAAACTCACCATCCAGTAATTCAAATAATGATTAGCATTAAATCATTGTTAGAGATAATTTCAATAGTTCTTGGAACTAAAATGTGATATACCAATTCCAAAAAAGATGTACAAAATTGTACATATTGCTGCCCTAGTTAAATACTAAGACATCTTAAAATTGCTGCTTTGAGATAAACGCATTTAAATATTTTTCTGGGTTGTAACTCAAGAAATGTTCCAAAGAAAATGAAGTTTGGCATCATACGAATCTCACAGTTGATTTGAGCAGTGTAGTTTGAATTTAGTTACTTGAAGCTGTTTTTAATTTTTAGATGCCTCAGTATTGAACTAGATACTAGAGTAACGATATGTTCAAACTCCCACATTACATTATTTTTTTTTCACAACTTCGGCTAAATTAATTCAATTGTGAACTATGTTTCAAAAATCCCGCTAAATGTTTCGTTAAAAGCTAGTCTATTTAGAGTCGTGGAAACTTTTATTGGGGCATGCATTTGAAAAATGCTATAATGACGAAATGCAAAATTATAATTCTGAATAGCTCCTTTCCAGTAGTTTTATGAACTTAAAAGTTATTCGGCTTACATTTATTTTTGAAAATCTGATTTCAAATAGTTTGCTTCATACAAACTTATTGAAACTTATTCCAAAATTAGAGCAGAGATTTGTATAAAAACAATTTCAAATAGTTCATTGTAATACATAGTGTGGCAGTCTTTAAGCCTCGGCGCAAGCATTCGAGTTTCCGCCATAAATTTACATTATATGAAAAAATCCTTTCAGCAGCAGGATCGTACATACCGTACATCATTTTGCAGACCTTTTTAAGTTAGTATTTGGCCATCCGAGCTTTTGAAATCAATTTGCTTTTGCGAATCAAGTGCACATCCGTCAATTTAATTTTATATCGCTCAGTACAAAAAAGCAACATACCGTGAGCCAAAACTGCTCCAATATCTGCAGTAAAAGCTTAAAATTGCACTTCATTAGCTTAAAATGGTGCTTAAGTCCCTGGTGCTGAAAGGGTTAATCTACTGAAAGATATTTACTATTTCCGTACCATATAGAGTGGAATCCCCCCCAGCTAAAAAGAATACTTTTAAAAAACTAGAAAACAGAAAAAAAAAAAAAAAAAAGACCTTTTTGATATTTCTGCAGCTATCTTTAATGCTGCAAAATTCCTGTACTTCTGAGGAAAAAAAAGACATTTTAAAATTTCTACAGTTCTTTTCAATATTACAAGTTACCTGTACTCTAAAACATCTGTAAAAAAAAAAAAAAATCTTTCAAAGTGTTTACCGTTCTTTCATTACTACGAATTATCTGAATTTTGCCTTTTTTCAATTGTACAATTACTTTTCAGATTTTTATCATCTCAAACTTGGCAAACAATTGTCAATTTTTCTTTGAAAGCTTCAATTGCAACTTCAACAAAAGTGCATTTTAAAGAAAGTAAAGTAACTGGTTTAGGCTTTACATTTTACACGCTGAAACTGCAGTTTCATATCTACATTTTATAAGTAGTGAATATAGTTCTTTATGTTACTTATTACATTTTGGTTATAAAATCCAACTGGAATTTTAAATATCTTCAACGAAATTTCCTTACAGTGAATTTCTTCTTACAACGAAATCTATCAGATTGTTTAATAACATTCATAATATTTTTCATAGATCGAAGTGGTTGTCTTCCTATAATTCTTTTAGGAATAACTTTCAAATTTTCCTTTTTTCTGAAGAAAGTTTTCAATTTCTTAGCAACCAAACCGCTTCCAAGGAAATTTAAAACTGAATATTTCAAGTAAAATAAATGTAAGTACATACTAGTACAGCATATTTTTTAAGTTGATGAATTCTTCATTTTAAAGAACTTGGTTTAAACAATAAAAGTTACTATATTTCAACAAATTTACAGCACATAATAATTTTACTTTTAATTGAAAAGTTTAATTAAATTCTTCTGATTTTGGCGCATTTACTAAAACATCTGATGCGTTCGTTTAAATATCTGCACAAATCTCGAATGTCAGTACAATGAAATTTTCCCTATAGTGAATCAAACTCCTGAAAAACAAGCAATTAAAAAATACATAACAACTATTTCCTCATAGGGAATCGGTAAAAGATCTCTATTAGGCTTTGTCAAAGAAGTTTAGAGTTTATACTTTAAAAAAATTTTTGCTAAAATCGCGATTTTTTTTTACAATAATTTGAATAATACGAAATGTCGTATTTAAAATAAAACAAACAAGTTTAATATATTTTTTGCATTTATTTTCCATTTTTAATAAGAAACATACAATGCTCACATAAACGCAAGATATTCATTACAATATGTAATTACTACTGTCCAGTGTTTACAATGTCTTGTCGAGGCAGAAAAGCAGATAAATACGTCCATCAACGCTCACACATAGGCTGAAAGGAATTAAGAAATAAATTAAGAACGAAATTTACATTTAAGGGGTCGTTTATAAATCTAAATGCAGTTAAAATACAAAAACAGCAATTGTATTATAGCCAAAAACTATCTTAATGTCTGGCCCCTTTCTAAAAAGGCAACCAAATGGTAAGGGACTTTTTTTAAAAATTGTGTTAAACTTCTATGGAGGAGGGGCGGGGGATAGGATTTATTTCTCTTTTAAGGTCAGCTTCCCCTATTTATAACGGCAGTTTTTGAAAGGCTTTATCTTCTATTTCAAAATCAGTTTATGCCTAAAAGATATTTTAAATGTTTCAGATATTATTATCTGCAACTTACCTTCATATTTGCATCCATTAATTCCAGTCAGTCAAATACAGAACAGACACCTCTACTGTCAGTTTCAAAAACTTTGCACAACAGACTTGAAGGAACGGGGACTTCCAGACCTCGTCCATCAGATTTAATTGTTGGAGCATCAGTTCCTCCTCAGTAAACCATCGGATCGGCAAAAGGCGATTCAGAACGACATCGAGGCAAAAAAGAAAAGTATAAATTAGGTCCGTGGAAGCAAATGTGTCACAACAAATATTTTTTCAAAAATTAATCAAGAACTTGTACATAATGAAACAAATGTCATTTCAATTATACATTTCGAAAACATGATAATGTTAAAAACCTAAAATTTAAGCAAGTGCAAACATAGAGATCAGTTAGAACCTCACATACCCAAAATCAAAATATATATTATTGAAATGTACACAAATGTGTAAAAGAACACATACATACACACAAGAATGCGTTTACTGCACATGAAAACACTAAAGTATTATTTCCCAGCACACGTACAACACACCAGAGTGAGCTCACCCCAAAAACACCACAGTATGACTTCACATCAGAATAACTTGAGAATATGCTTTCATGCCACACATGCGCACATGAACGTATGAGTTTACACCTCTCGCACAATTCTCCAAATATATAAAAACACAAATCGAATGTACCCAAACAAATGCACACTACGTACAAAAATAGATCGACACACCACGTGCACAAATAGATCGACACACCACGTGCACAAATAGATCGACACACCACGTACACAAATAGATCGACACACCACGTACACAAATAGATCGACACACCACGTACACAAATAGATCGACACACCACATGCACAAATAGATCGACACACCACATGCACAAATAGATCGACACACCACATGCACAAATAGATCGACACACCACATGCACAAATAGATCGACACACCACATGCACAAATAGATCGACACACCACATGCACAAATAGATCGACACACCCCATGCACAAATAGATCGACACACCCCATGCACAAATAGATCGACACACCCCAAAAGCCCAAAAAATAGATCGACACACCACATACACAAATAGATCGACACACCCCATGCACAAATAGATCGACACACCACATACACAAATAGATCAACACAATTCATTCGCACACAACACAAATATGTAAATACACCACATCAAAGGTTTATACACAAAACGAACATTTGAAAAATTATAAACGAACACTCATGTATCCAATTGTAAAAATACTCACACCAATGTAGAACAGAAAAACCACACACATACGCAGATTAGAGGGACTCATCACATCACACGTATACACTAATGTATATATTCACGACACATACACACAGCAGTATATGATTTTACACCTTACATACCAAACTCAAAAATATATATTTTCACAAAACGAATGTACATAAATGTATGAAAACAGTCTTAAATGCATTCCACTCATGGGCACACACGAGTGACTTTACTCTTAGACATGCATCACAGGGAATGTACACCACATGTACACCAGAGTAGGACTTCACATCACACACTCACTTCCTCCCACACATACACACATCAGGGTATGATTTCACACCTCTCCCAAACTCCAAATATATAAATGCACGAAACGAATGTACACATATTCAAATGTATAAAAAATGCACATTTACACAAATAAGATAACACACCATACTTAGACACAACCCAAGTTTTTAAATACGCACCACACCAAATTTTGATACACAAAACGAACGCTCAAAAATGCATGAAGGAACACACTTACACAATTATTCACATACACACCACACAGGAAACACACAAATTCAAAAACTCCACACACATACTTCCACCAAAAATACACATATATATTAATACATAAATACTGAAAACGCACACATATACTGTCAGTTGGCTTAAACACTGTCGTATATATCTCGTGCATAGTATTTCGGGATTAGAATACGTAGTTTAAAGCAATTCCACCCCTTTGGAAAATAACAAGTGCAATTCGAGCACATAATTAACAACATAAAACTTTAGAAATATATGTTCATTCGTAATTTTGTGCAAAGCGATAAAAATTCTCAGATACGAAAAAATGTGAAAAAAAAAGAATGGCCATTCTAAAAAAAGGGGAGGGGGTAGGGATGGTTTAAGTCAAGCTTAAAAACAAAGATGTTTTATGTAAGAAAACATAAATTAAGTTTCATAAAATATGAGCGTTATAAAGCGCACAGCACAAGTACAAAATAAAATGACTATGTAACCAAGATATAAAAATTTATGTATATACAGTTTGATTGTTAACAACTGAAAAAAAAAAAAAAAAAAAAATTATTTTGGAGGAAGTGTTGAGAAGAAAGACTAAGCTCCAACTAGAGATTTTCGATCAGTTGCAGGCTGAATTTCTTCAATTATACACTAACGCTCTCTTCCGCTTCTCATCGTCAAGGAATCTGGAAAACTCGAAGTATAAATTACAAGCCATACAATTTTTATTTCGAAATTCCGCAAACTTCCGAAAAAAAAACTTGTTAAATGGGCAAGATTTTAAGAAATTCCACCGAGACTATACTAAATACCTTTTAATTTTCCCAAAGCCAAAATACCTGAAAACTAAAAGTACATATGAAAAGTTAAGCATAAAGGTATAACTTGAAAAGTAAAGGATAGATTTGACAATGTTCAGCAATTTTTCAAGAAATTTTCTAGAAGTATTTACTTTTGGTTATCCTCTGTTTTCTCATACCAAGGAACCTAAAAAAGTAAAAGTACCTTTGAGTATTAATACATTTATCATAAAGATTTTATTTGGAAAATAAACAGATTTCTTTCTAAGCCGAGAGCATTTTTCTAAAAGCAATTCCTGGAGGAACTTGCTTATGCTTTCTTCCGTTTCTCAGCGCCAAGGAACCTGAAAAACTTAAAATAAAGGTCATACATTAATAAAAAATTTGTAGTTCAGAAAATATATGAAGACAACGTGCCATGTAGAGCAGATTTTTCTAGAAACAATACCATTAAGATTTCAAGGTTATACTTCAGTCAAATTTTGTTTCCCAACACCAAGGAATCTGAAAAACTAAAAATACAAATTAAAAGTCCTACATTAACATAAAGAGCAAACAAATAAAATCTTGGAAAGTTGCGCAGATTCTTCGAAAAGCAATTCCTTCAAGGACCTTCTTACTCCCTCTTCTGTTTGCCAAGGAACCTGAAAAACTAAAATCCCAAATTAAAAGTCATACATTGATCATACAGGTATATGGAAAGAAATTGAAGAATCTCGTAACGTCCAGCATATTTTTCAATAAGCAGCTTCTACATCCGTTTACTTCAGCCTTCCTCCTTTTCCCCAAAACCAAGGAACTTAAAAAAAAGAATAATCATTCGTTTATGATAAAGATGTTATTCGGAAAAATAAAAGTAGAAATTTCTTTCTATGTCGAGAATATTTTTCTAAAAGGATTTACTTATGCCCTCTTCCGTTTCTCAACGCCAAGGAACCTTCAAAATTAAAAGTACATATTAGAAGACATACATTTAGCATGAAGTGTTATTTGGAAAATAAAGGAAGACAATCTTGCGAAGTTGAGCAGATTTTTAGGGAAGGGTTTTAGGGGAGGATTTTTAGGGAAGATTCAGGAAGGACCTTCAAGGATTTGCTTCGGTCATCTTTTGTTCCCCAACGGCAAAGAACCTGAAAAACTAAAAGCATAAAATTAAAAGTAATACATTTAGCAAAAAATTATTCAGAAAGTATGTGATAACAATCTCGCCATGTCAAGCATATTTTTCAAGAACCTTTCTACATCCGTTTACTTCGGTCGTCTTCCGATTTCAAATACCAAGGAACCTAAAAGAAGCTTTGAATAATCATTCATTTATCAGAAAGATTTTATTCAGAAAAAGAAAAGATTCTAAGTGGCGAGTATTTTTCTAAAAGATTCCTGAAGGAATTTACGTATGCCCTCTTCTGTTTCTCAACGCCAAGGAACCTGCAAAACTAAAAGTACATATTAGAAGGCATACATTTAGCATGAAGGTAATATCCGGAAAATCCAGTAGATTTTTAAAGAAATAATACCTTCAAGGATTTACTTCAGTCATCTTTGGTTTCAAGACGGCAAAGGAACCTGAAAAACTAATACAAATTAAAAGTAATATATTTAGAAAAAGTTTCATTGTTCAGATAGTATATGAAGACAATCTTGCCATGTCAAGCGAATTTTTCAAGAAACTGTATCTGCATCTGTATATTTCAATGATTTTCTATTTCCCAATACCAAGGAACCTAAAAAAACTAAGAGTAACTTTGAATAATCATTCATTTATCATAAAAACATTCTTTTTCTAAATAAAATCGTTAACTCGAGGATATTTTTTCTAAAAGCAATCCCTGTAGGAAATCAATAGTTATGTCCTTCTGTTTCTCCAACGTCAAGGAGCCTGAAAAAACTAAAAGTACATTTCTGAAGTCATTCATTAAGCATGGAGGTCAATAGGATAGCATTCTGTTTATCTTTCAGTGTTAAATGCACTACATTTGCATTAAAAATCGTTTTTTGACATATTACACAACACATTTCTTTAGCGATTTTTCTATCAGATCAAGGATTTTGCTAAAAAGATAATCTGTAATTAATGGTAGAATTTTCTATGGTAACCAAAATACTATCTTTCGGAAACCAACAATCTACAGTACACACAACTAGCGTTATTACTTATACTACACACTGCCTTCAATTTTACAGGCATTAACTTTCAGTACATAATACAGCAGACGAATATTTTTTAAAAGTTCGACGCTTCAGTTCTTGAAAAAACGGTAGAACGTCCGATGTTCTGTTGTCCAAACGGTTGGAAGATGCCCACTTGAAGCAGTGAGGACTGTCTTCATGAAATCGGCTGCAACAAGAAATGAAGTCTATTCGAGGCCCAGGGAATCTTTTCAATTTTCTTTCTTGAAATTGATGAGAGGATAGGAAATAGAAATCCATCAGAAGTTCCAAAAAGCTTAACAATGCTGCAGGGGAAAAAAGCAGTTATATTCTCAATTTGCTTAAATTTAATTAGTTAAAAAAAATAGTTAATGTAAGTTTGAGGTTACTTACCAGTTTCACTTTCGCGTAAAAGAAGTGGAATTCGGTCATATTCGGAGAAAAATCGCTACATCTTCGGACGAAAATCGTTAAAAGCGATGTAAGCCAAAATTCGGGTTTTCATCGTAATTTTTAGCAAGAAAACAGTTAAAAAATCCTTGACAATATTAAAGATTTTATATTCATCTTTTTCAATCAAACGAAATTTTTTTTAAATATTAAGTCGTTATCAAAAAACAGCGTCGACCTTTACATGCTTAAAACAATCGAAGCAAGTCAAAAAGTCAATTTAGTGCTTGGTGTCTCTCACCAAGACTCACAAAGTCGCGAAAGAACAAACACAAAAAAAAAAAAAAAAAACTACACGAAAGAGGGACATACTCTCATTATACAAAGTTATATAATATGTAACTATGTCAGGGGTGTTTACGAGGGGAGGGGGGCGCATAGAGAAGGGAGGGTTAAGGTTTTTTTCTAGGGTACTATTCTTGCGGGGGGGGGGGTGCTTCAAGCTTTATAGGGGTGTACTATCACTCTTTAGGGAGGACACCCCTGACTATGTTGGTGTAGTGGTGTGTGGGACCTAGTGTGTGTAAAGCTAAAACTATACACTATCATAACCATATCTGCTACAGCTATAGAACCCAACATTTTTGCAACGTATATACCTTTTATGACTATACACCCCAGAATGTTTTAAACTTTGAGCACCAGCTCATCAACACCACACCATTAAGCACTTACGAAGGAGCCACGGGTCATCCACCTAAGATTTCTGCTCGACGTGGCATTAGGTCTGTCGATCTGAACAGTGGAAACAAACATAACAAATACACATACATAAACACAATATACTATATTTATAATACATAAACACAAAAATACCCTAACTATTCATTTAACATCTTAGTTTGCCATCATATTCTACATTCAGTACATATGTAAACTACCTTGGAAAAGTACTATATTTTCCTCCTTTTGCAATATTGCTTATCAATATAGTTTTTAAATTTTACATTTATAATCAAAAAAGTAATCAAAATCACGCAAAAGTTAAGTTTATCACTGAAATCTACGTTATTCTGCTTATCTTAAAAAGTTAAGTTGAACATATATCATCATCATCATAAGCATTTATATTTTCTGAAATAATTCAATTTAAAATCTTTATAGCTTTCTTTTGAAAGCAAACAAACAACCCTCCCCCCAGCTTAATATTACATTTCAATAATTAAAAGCAATGATGCAAGAAATATAAACACATTTATCAATAAAAAACATCAAAACAAATACAATAAAGCAAAAAAAAAAAAAAAAAAAACAAGCAGGTCGTTACAAGCCGATACTATCTTCCCAACCCCTTAACTTTGCCCCACTATACAGTTCCTTAATCCTGTCAAACTTACAAGTCCACAATGTGAGGTAACCTTTTTATATTAAAATGTCTTACATTGTACTAAAGCATTTGGTGCAAAATAACAAAAAGGCACTATGAAACGCCTTTTATTTGAAATAATCCTTAATTGCATTTAGACAATTTTAAAATAAGGCTATTTTATTAATTTTCAATTCCAAAGTTCAGTACGAAATTTTTGTATGCAACAAAAGTGGATAAAAATGTTGCAACTTTTGTAACGAAAGGAAATTTTTTAACTCTAAGAAATAGTTTTTTTTCTCTTCTTTTCACAGTTTTGAGGACACAAGTCCAAAAGTGCAGTAGGAAAACAATTATATTTCATACGAACATAATCTTTTTTTTTTTCCTCTTCAGATCACATTTAATCAATAAACTGATAAAGCAGCTTGCCTTTAGAGTTTCAATGAAATAATGTAGCAAGCTATTTTACTAGAAGGCAAATAGCTAATAATATGTTGCTTGTGCAACAAATACTGCAAAAATACGCCGACGAAGAGCCAGTTTTTAAAGATTTTGATCGAGACCCCTAACAAAGAAGATTTTACAATTTTTTTCCTTTCTTCACAAAATAACTCAAAATATTAAAACTACTCACGACCCTGGGACTTAAGATGCGTTGGCTTGGCCGAGATGATTCATTGTTCTTTTACACACAAAACACTCTTTAACACACTATAAATATTAACACATACTAAAAGTTTCAGTTCACACAAACTAAAAGTCTTAGTTAACGCCTTTATCACCTGGAAAGAAAATAAATCAATGAGTTGAACGTTGAGCCATGCAATAAAATAAGCAACAAACTAAACATAGAGTCTTTCAATGTGATTCATCAAGTAGGCAGCTTCGAGATACAAGAAATCAAGTTTCTTTTGTGCCGAAACTCCTAGCCAGGGCCGGCGCTAGACTGAGGCGGTGAGGTGCCCGCCTCAGGGCGTGTTGTTCTTTGGGGCGTATTAGCCATAAATATTGACTGTATCTTAAGTAAAAAAAAAACAATTTTCATCTCAAAAAAAACGATATTACTTTTGCTTTTTATGCGTTTTTTGGCCTCTGGACAGTTAAAAACCGATTTTTCTCAACCTTGTACCACCTTGTCGTGGTGGATGGGCTTTCTATACTAAGAATGCCACAACTGCTGAATGTTCTAACAATGATTTTTCTAAGTAATTAAACTAAACTGTAATTGAACAGTAGAATTGGTTAACTCTACAACTCAATAGCCGCCCCAGCTGAACTTCAAAGTTAGTGGTAGTCAAACCTATCTATTTTATGACGAGCCAAAACGCAATTTATTGCCTTTTCTCTTTTTATTTTTTTTATTTTCCCTTATTCAGTCCATTCTGATCAGCGATTGTTTTCCTTCAGCTTTTTTAAAGTTAAAATATGTATAATTAAAGTTTGTATCGATCATTTTTAATCTCTATTCCTTCATAATATATAGTAGGTGCACGAAAAAGTTTTTTGCCTCAGGGCGCCATTCGTGCTTGCACCGGCCCTGCTCATAGCTGTATTAATAAAGAGGTACTTCGTAGGCACAAAACATGTGTTTGCGCCGAATTCTTTAATTTTCTTTTGTCTATAAAACATTATAAAATGCATTCTTGCATTTTTTTTTTGTTAGTCAAATATCAAAGTCTTCGGTCTAGCCCAGCGTTTCCCAACCAGTGGTTCGAAAACCACCAGGGGTTCGCGTGGCGTCGAAAGGGGGTTTATGAAAATATTGCAATGGGGGAATTTTTAATTCCCAACGTAAAAGAAAACCCAAATAATAAATTCACATATTTAGTTAGGAAGGAATGGAGTTTTTTTTTAAAATTGATTTCGCGATAATGCGTAAAAGATGTTGTGCGGAACTAGGGAGCATTCGCACGAAATTTGAAATGCACTTATTTCTACTGTTTTCGAAAATTTGAACCTCAAACTGCTATCGAAAGATAATCATTGATTTATTTTGACTTTTGAACTCCTACTATTTCTCACTTTTTCTTCACTAGAGCGAAGAAAGAACCGAAAAAATGAAAAATTACTAAAATTTAAAATTGTGCATTATTTTTGGCTAATTTCTCATCTATAGAACCCAAAATGGAGCCGAAAGATATTTATTGATAAATTCAAAATCTTTTACGTATATTTCTCATGCCTTTCTACAACTTTTTCGCACTTTCAGGAAAATAATTTTTAAAGATATTTCTTGCGAATACATATGATTACTGTTCCATTGAGGGTTGGGAACCACGGGTCTAGCCGAATGCTCTACATCGCTAGTCGAATACCAACGATTATTCAACAGAGCTTGAACTTTGCTAGTATTAAACTCAATAAATGGCGCAATTTATCCACCCAAAGGTGCCACAGTTTTAAGACACCCTATAACCAGAAAATGAGCAAAAAATAAGGAAGGCACCTAAATTCTATCTACTCAATAAATGACGCATTTTTCCATTAAAAAACGAATTCTATGAGGAACAACAGAAATTTTACTTTTAAATCTCTTCGGATTATTTTTTTTTCTTCAAAGTTTGTGTCCATTTCCAAAAAATAAAATAAAATAAAAATAAGTAAATAAAAATAAAATAATAAAAGTAAAATTAAAAACCTCTAGCACATTCTGTCATGATATTGTTTTTCTTCGCATTTATTAATCGTCGATTTTTAAAAGTTAATTTAAGTATTTTTCCCGTGTAACAAACACGAACACGCAGACGAAAATAAAGTAAATTCCCAAACCCGAATGCAAAACCGAATCATTCACAAAAGAATCCTTCCCGCAAAATCGAATCTTCCTAACAAAACTCCATTTCGGAAAGCCAGACTTCAACCGAAAATTTCAACCCCCTCCCCCATTCGCAAAAACGAATTCTTCTCAACTAGGAACATTTTCGACACAAGAGGCTATCTCGCAATAGTCTATTTTTAAATATTAATGGGAAGGATTTCTTCCTATAATGTCGACTATCGACTTTAAACTTAATTACTAACCTCTGTATCCTGTGCCAAATTTCGGCAATTTAGCATACGAGCGTGAGCTAAATAGAAAACATTAAAAATGACGTAATTAAACATCATTTAAAGTTTGGTTGCAACACAATCCGTATGTAACTCGCATTAGGTAAATTTCCAAAAAAGACCCAATGAGAAAAAAAAGCCTAATACAAAGTAACATAATACTGAATCTACGGAATTAAGAAATTAATTCGAGTTTGCTGCATATTCATCCCTGGCACCAGCATCCAAAAAAGTAATTTAAAGTAAAAAGTTTTCAATATATACTATCATTTTCTATTTTTAAATATTACTTCACTTGTTTGCCAACACACCCAAATTTAAAGAAAAAAATTTTAATTCGAAAAAGAGCATTAAAGAATTGTAATAAAAAAACTAAAAAAGAGATTCCAAGAAATCCCGAAATATATGTCTGCATTTTAATGCTAATTTGTGCTTTCCTAGCGTAAAATTATTTTTTATTACAGTTTACTTACCACAAAGTTAAAATTATTATTTTAAGCATTAAAGTTAACTATCTTTTGAAAAAGTATGTATACATAACATAGGGAACATTGTATGACAATATAAGTACATAACATAGGGAACATTGTATGACACAATATAAGTAACATTTCGGACATTCCATTTATTCAAAGTATGCTCTGAAAACCCTACATTTCAAAGTTTTTTCAAATTGTCGATGTAACGTATGTTAAGTAAAAATCCAGAATTTTTAAAATTTCAAGTTAAATTGAAAATTGTTTAAAATTTCCGAAACAAATACGTTCAAATTAACTAATTTGAGTAACTATGAATGGTAATGGAATGCCTCAAATTACTTAAAAGATTCTACGATGAAGAATAGAATGAAGTTCCAAAAGAATTTAAACATTACACTTACCCGCGCACACATCCGAACCGAAAGGCTGGAATTCGGTAAACCGCTGCTTTTATAGACAAGAGTAGCAAAGGATTAGTGGCAGAATTCGATGCGCACGATATCGGTGGTTGTTCTCAAAAAAATCCTTTTGTTACTTTTATCCAACAATAGTAATTTATTGCTGATAATAAAGTTTATATTAGGGGGTTAAACAAATGACTAGTTTGTTTAAAAGATTTATTAATAATTATTTTTTTTAACAAATTAAAAATAAATTCAATAAAATTCAATTTCAATAAATATTTTAAAATAGAAATATTGAAAGTATCCACTTATAATGCAGAGCCACCGTGAACTTAAGTATTCCTAGGGGCAAAATACTGGCATGAGGGCTTCCCACCTAACCTCTTTGGAAAAACCTCATCCCTGGGAATTTACTTACTATTATATGAATAGTAGTTTGATTTCCCCCCTCAATTCTGTTTGAAAGTGTTTTCTTATTCCTTTTCCTTTTTGTGTGTAAGTGAGTGGTGCAGTCAAGACTACACTACTGACACACACAAAAAAAAAAATGTAAGAGCACTCTTACATAGAGGAAAATCAAAAAGGGTTTATGTTAAAACTCAAAGCCAAGTGGGGGGACGACGACATTTGTATTAAAATAAAAAAGTAGGAGGACGTTGTCCTCCTGCGTCCCTCCCCCTATAATACACAGGTGCGTGTGTGTCACTATCAACTTTTTCTGCCCCATTTGGATGGTTGATTTACTTTAGTTACGTATATTATATATATATATATATATATATATGCGTGTATGTGGGTGTACAAAGGTCAATCTGAAATTGTTTATTATTAAGAATAACATGTTATTATGAAGAATTACCAGGAGTTAATATTAATAATACCCGATTCTTTTATATTGCCATTTTTTTTTTTAAAGAAATTGAAACAATAATATGAAAAAATTTCCTGCCCCTTAGAATTTCATGCCCATGTTAAGGGCCCCGGTGCCCGCGCGATAGTCAGGGCCTATATGTGTGTGTGTGTGCAGTGCAGGGGTGGACGTAGGAATAATTTTTGGAGGCGGCAGCACTGAGTATGAAGTGGTTCTGCTTCAAAAACTTTTTATAATCGAGTTCTGAAAAGAGTATTTTTATTATATTTTATTAACCCTTAAAATCAATTTATCAACTGTCAAGTAGAGAAAAATAAATAAAGATTATTTAATGGGCTAATTAGACATTTTTTTTAACTGTTTTGGGAGGGGTACGTACCCCCTGTGCTCCCCCCAAATCTGCCTCTGTGTGCGTGTATGTGCGTGTTGAAATGGTCAACAACTGAATTAACCGCAATTGAAATACAGCCTCAAGGTGCGTTTCCTAAGAGGCGGCTGACGCCAGCGTCTGACGCTAAGCGTCTGACGCGCACCGCTGACGCGTACTTGACTGTTTCTTCTGAAGCGTCAAGCGTCAGTTGTGTGTGGCCCTTCAGAGTGAAATGTTTTTAAAATGAGTGACCGTGATATTATATTAATGCTTGAAGAAATTGAAGAAGAAGAAATTCTATTGGGGGGTGGGGGGGGACAAATGATACTTGAGAGTAGTGCTGAAGTCCATACCTTATTTAAAAGAAGGAAAGATGAAGGTTTCTTTGAAAAAGTTATCAATCAGCATTTACTACAGGATGACAAAAAGTTCTGACGCTTAGTCTAAAAGGATTTTTTAGACTAAACGTCGGGCAGTTTAATTATGTTTTGGATCTTATAAAGGATGGTATTAGAACAGATTCTTCAAACAGTCATCAGTATTCAATCCCCCTTCAAGAAAAACTGGCTGTAATTTTACGCAAAGAAGAAATATGTTTGTTATATATGTATATTGTAGAGAGTGGTTCTCAACCTATTAACCCCCCAGGGGCGTGCCCCCTAGGGACGTGATAACATTAAAAGGGGGTATCTAATGCACTTATAAATAGGATTATATCAGTACTACTCAGTTTTTTAATAATTAACTTATAAATACTAAATTAAAAACAAAATATTATAAGTGACTCATTTGGGACTGTTTAATAATAATGTTTTTCATAATTGCCAAATATTAATAAATTTACCTATTATTGGTAATTTTTAAGGTTTGTAATTAAGGTACTAGTCAACGGCGGATCTAGGGGGGGGGGGCGATGGGGCGATCGCTCCCCCCCCCCCCCTTGGGCTGATTCAAGTGGATACTACAACGACACTCCTAAGTGAGTTTTTACTCTTTGTGCCCCGGGACCAGCCTTTTTTTTATGTTCTTGGAATCCCAGCCTAAACGCCCTTCAAGTTCTATGCTTTCCACCTGTTCCTTTGTCCTTTAGTATTGCTGAGTTGCTAATCCTCGGAGTAATGGGAAAGAGATTCCCTGCTCTTTTCTTCTACCTATCAAACTGGTGACAGCTAGCCAACCCTTAGCACGTGGTGTAAATTCCTGCAGCATTTACGCTAAAACCTGGAGTCTGAAACATTTCATTGAACATTCATAATTACAGATGTTTATATAAATTGCACATACTCGTTGATGGTTTTTTTAGTACATATTTAGTATTACATTTTGAAAATTTTAGAAAATATATTACTAATAATTGCTATTATTTTGTAATTTAGACATATCAACTCAAATTTAGAAAATGTATTTACAAGCCTACATTTTTCTTGAGAAAGCTTGAAGGAAATCCTAACTCGGTTAAAACTTGGCTAAGAAGCAGAATGAGTGATGATAGACTCACTGAATTAGCGTTATTGCATATCCATAAAGATATTACATTGGACGTTGAAAAAATTATAGACAGATTTGCGAAAGCAAAAAAACGTCAGCTTGTGTTCCTTTTATAAGGGCTTTGAATAAACGTATATGCATTGAAAAAATGTGCTAGTAAAATTTTAAATAGCACTACACTAGCATTTTTTTGTTGTTGTTCCTGCTGTTTGAAAAAAAGGGGGGGGGGGCGGAGAGACCGTTGAAATGGAATGAAGAATCTCCTCCATCCATCCTTACATTGAACCCCGAGATTTCCAAAATCGCCCCCCCCCCCCCTTGAAGATTTTCTAGATCCGCCCTTGGTACTAGTGTAACTTTAGGGGCAAAATCCTCAAATACTAGTTTTTCATTGTCAACACTACTTTGGAAGCCATTTTACACGCGAGCGTCCGCGTCAGTACTTTTCTCCACTAGACCCCTACCTGATAGGTAAGGCCTTAGGATTGCTTACGCACGGGGAGAGGTAGTGGGGTCTACGGATTTTACATGCACATATCCCCAAGTATACATGGTGGTCTTCAGTGGGTATCGAACGCGCGACCTTCCAGGTGGAAGTCCGACGTGCTAACCACTCAAAGAGCGGTCCAGCCGCGCGGCTCCTTCCGCCGCCAGCCGCTGTGCACGCAGTGACGCTTCTAAGGAAATGATTGCATTTGATTTCATAGTAAGCAGTATACCGCGTCAGACGCTCAGCGTTAGACGCTGGCGTCAGCCGCCTCTTAGGAAACGTACCTTTACTATGAAATCTAATGCAATCATTTCCTTAGAAGCGTCACTGCGTGCACAGCGGCTGGCGGCGGAAGGAGCCGCGCGAGCTGGACCGCTCTTTGAGCAGTATTGACGCGGACGCTCGCGTGTAAAATGACTTCCAAAAGTAGTGCTTTCAAGTGGCGACGATGAAAAACTAGTATTTGAGCATTTTACCCTAAAGCTACACTAGAACCTCAATTACAAACCTTAAAAATTACCAAGAATAGGCAAATTTAATATTTGGCAATTATGAAAAAGATTATAATTTAACAGGCCCAAAGGAGTAGCTAATAATTATTATACCTGTCTTTAATTTAGCATTTGTAAGTTAATTATTAACTACATTGTGCAGTACTGATACAATCCTATTTATAAGTGTATTATATCCCCCCTTTAATATTATCACGCCCCTAGGGGCGCAATAGGTTGAATCGCTACTCTAAAATATACTTACATGTAACAAAAATATTTTTTCTTTGCGTAAAGTTACAGCCAGTTTTTCTTCAAGGGTGATAGGGTACTGATGTCTAATATTATACTTTATAAGATCCAAAACATAATTAAACTGCGCGACGTTTAGCCTAAAAAATTGCGGGAGCTTTTTGTCATTCTGTAGTAAATGCTGATTAATAAGCTTTTCAAAGAAACCTTCATCTTTCCTTCATTTAAATAAGGTATGGACTTCAGCATTACCCTCAAGCATCATTTGTTCCCAATAGAATTTCTTCTTCTTCAATTTCTTTAAGCATTAACAGACGTAATGGAATATCACGGTCACTCATTTTAAAAACATTTCACTCCGAAGGGTCGCACTCAACTGACGCTTGACGCTTCAGAAGAAACAGTCGAGTACGCGTCAGCGGTGCGCGGCTGACGCTCAGCGACAGACGCTGGCGTTAGCCGCCTCTTAGGAAACGTACCTTCAGAAACAATATAAGATAAGCGTTTCCCAACCGGTGGTGCGCCAGGTATAAAAAGGGGGTTCGCAAAAATAATGTTGCAATGGCGGAATTTTAAATTTGTTAACGTAAAAGAAAAGAACGAAATAGTAATAAATGTACATACGTATTAGAACGGAGTGTAAAAATATTTTTTTTTTTTTGAAGAGATATAGTTCTCATGCCCTTCCAGAACTTTTTCGCACTATCGGGGGAAAAAAAGATACTTTTTGCGAACACATATGTTGACTGCCCTATTAATAATTCAAAAAGAACAAATAATAAAAAAGTGATTTTACTTTTTATTTAAACTTAGATGTTTTGAAATTATGTTTTATGCAATTTAGAAAATAATGGAGCCAGCAAATTTTATTATTTTGTTACCCGTTACTAACGACTACAGAGGTTCACCATTTTCTTTCGAATCTTAGACGGGGTTCGCAAGGAAAAAAAGGTTGGGAACTACTGATATAGATGAACCTAAAAAAACGAAGCACTATAGCGACATTTTAGTCCTGAACGATTTCTCGAAAATTTAAGCCTCTCAAATATCATAAAGCCCAATAAGCAAAACTTTTGAATATCTTTGTTAGATGGTTGCCTGAAACTTCTCGTTAGCGAAAACGTTTTCCAATGAATCGCATTTACGTCAGTTAGTAACTTCTCCAAAATTACGAGATAACCAGAAAATTAAGATAAACAAAGCCGATTTATAGACAGTTGGCAAAATGGGGTACGATAAATGAAGTGGGACACGAAGTACTACAATAAAATGGCAGCAGTTTTAAAACGGAAATGAACAAAAATTGAAACGCTTGTATCGGATTAAAACCTTGCTATTTGCCTACAATAATGCACTTCAACTTTGACATGCACGTGTACACATCCTTTTAATTTGCTTATTTAAAAGAGAGCAGTCTCATAAATACTACTGATATAGATGAACATTGATTGCATTTGCGTCACTTAGTAACTTCGAGAGTAACTTCGAGTGAGTAACTACGAGATAAACAAAAAATTAAGATAGACAAAAAATTAAAATAAACAAAGCCGAGGTATTGAAAGTTGACAAAATGGGGGTACGATAAATAAAGTGGGATACGAAAATACTGAAATAAAATACAGCAGTTTTAGAAGAGAAATGAACAAAAGTTGAAACGTTTATATTGGCGTAAAACTGAGCTTTTTGGCTACAATAATGAAGTTCAACTTTGACATGCACATGTACACATCCTTTTAATTTTCTAATTTAAAAGAAAGCAGTCCCAAAAATGATTAAACATTAACATTACCATGTCTTTTTTTTCTTCTAAAAACCTACAAATATTGGGGAGGGGGGGGGGGGGAATTCAAAGAATCAGTCAGACAAAAAATGAATGTTTAACTTTTTCCTCATCTTCTACGTCATTGGCTCTAGGGTACATTTGAATACAAAGTGTAATGAGTGAACGGCATGCTAATGAATTTTCATCCTCATCTCATTTGCATCCTCCAAAACCCCAGTTTGCATTTTATAATTCAAGCATTTTTTTTTCTCCTGCTGTTCGCTACCCCTGAATAATTTTTTTGCCTGCTAAAAATGCTTTTTTTTTTGGCATTCCCCCCTTCTCCCGACAACGGTGAAAAAGAAATTCCAGAGAGCCAGTTGCAATTCTCGGGTCCAAGGGAATAGCTAAAGAAAACAATAATTAATTTTTTTGACATGCTCATTTGCTGTTTTTTCTGCAAGAAAGTAGGGAGGGTTTTTTCTTACAATCATAAAAAAAGATTTTTTTAGCATTGTTTCTCCGACAAGACGGTTCGCAGTAAAAAGATTAATTACGTTGTCTGCGAATTAATTTCGGAAGTAATTTACGGCGGGAACATTTGGAAATATATGACATACTGAATATTTAGTTCCATCATTTAAGCCGCAAAGTAACTTTTATTTCGAGGAATGCCAATTTATTTTTCTTCCTTTTCTATTCCATCTATCTCCTTACTTTTCTGCGCATTTTTCTGGTCGTCAAATTACTAAATAGATTGTAGCTCAAATGGAAGTTTGTTTTTTAATTCCGAAAAATTACTATGATTTTAAGGAAACCAATATTTTACTTCGTTATATGGAATGCACTATTGATACAAATCTTTAAACCAACTTCCGATAGTTAAATACCTCAATTCTCTCTTCTCTCTCTCTCTCTCCTTGTAAAATACTTTCATCGACATCGTTCCGATGAGCGCACAACCTGAACAGTGCGTTAATTTTCGTCTGTTGCACTGTAAAAATCAGGGTTGCCAAACGTCCCGGATTTTCCGGGACAGTCCCGTATTCTGAGAAATTGTCCCACGTCTCAGTTCTTCAACATGGGAAGCAAAAGTCTCATATTTTTGCATCGAATATGTATTGCTTTTACCGGATATCCAGCTCAGATTTTTTTTTTTCAAACCTGCAAATTCTATGCTTAACATCTCACAGCTTCTAAATATGTAAGAAATTTTTAATTTACATATGCTTTTCAAATATGCTTATTAATCGGGTCGGTACGACCCTGCTTCCTGTAATTGAAGCTTTTGAATTTGGCAACACGGGGTTCCAATCGTCTAACAACTCGACAAGAAACTTTGACCTCAGCAACGAATCCCAAATTTTTAACGTCATTGAAGTTTTATTGTAAACACAGAAGCAATATTGCGTGCATAAATAAAATAATTTTTATAAAAAAACAGAACCGACTTCAAATTAAAAATAGCGCTAAAAAGTAAAAAATAAATTCATTCTTTAAACAACATCGATGTGACTTTTAAACAGTTTTAGAAGTCGGTGCAAAATTAGGATAGCTAAAATATTTTGTAATCGTGAATTAATTACAAATATATATATTTCCGCAGAATTAGCAACAGTTCCAATATGAAGTAGCAAATGCACCATAATTTTGCACCGACTTCTAAAACTATGTTTAAAAGTCACATCGATGTTGTTTAAAAAATGAATTTATTTTTTACTTTTTAGCGCAATTTTTAATTTGAAGTCGGTTCTGTTTTTTTATAAAAATTATTTTATTTTATTCTTTTTAGTGTAAATACATTTTGTATATAAATACTCTATTTTTTAAAAAATCCATGTCAAAGGGCAAAACTTCTTTAAATTAATGGCACTAAAAACTAATCATTTGAATGATAAATTCCCTTTTGAAGTCTATTTTAGCAAACAAACTGATTGGATTAATTTTTGCCAAAGAGAAGCCTTCAGTCAAACTCTTGCTGTAATTTCTTTTAATGTTATAGCCCATGACAACAAACATGTTTTTAACAATGCTTTTATATTTATTAATAGATTTCCCAACAAAGAAAAATCAAGCCAAGTCTTTCCAATTAAAATAAAAAATACTTATTTTTCACTCGTAACGTTTTTTCTAAAAAACAAATGTAGGCAAATTGATTTGCAATATTTGAGTTAGACGACCCTCTATCGATTAAAGAAAAAATCATCAAAATCGGTTCATTTAGTCAAAAGTTATGGATAAAAAGACAAAAAAAATACTACATTTCTGCCCATTACTTTTGTTCTAATCATCGAATATGGTCAAACGAAAGTACGGGACCTATGGGAAACGACTCCTGATCTATTGAAGAAAAAATCATGAAAATCGGTTCATCCGGTGCGAAGTTATGAGTGGACAAACAAACAAAAAAAAAAAAACCGACATACATACAATACGAATGTATAACCTCCTTCCTTTGTGAAGTCGGTTAATTAAAATATGAAGGATGTGAAATTTTTTTATTTAAATTTTCAATCCAATTCATCCACAGTTGATATAATAAGCTTCAAACGAGTTTGAAAGAACAATAAATTCATTTAATTAGATCATGTGAACTGTCTTACGCCTTGGTCTTTAAGCAAACTTGATCTCGACATCTCAACACCTTAATACACCTTGACGTCACATTCGCATGAGTCGGAGAATTTTGAGTCATTAAGCCTAAAATTTTAGTATACTACTTAACATTCATTCAATCAATGTTTCTCTTAAATGAAAGATTTTCAATTAACATACTACGGTTTCTTAACCCTCTGACTGCTCTTTTCTTTTAGCGAATTCGATTCACTAAAGCTTGGTCTATTTTATGCAACTAAAGCCCAACTAAGCCCAACTAAGCAACTAAAGCCCAAATAAAACCTTAATTAAGGCCAAATACTTGAGAAATTGCATTACTGACGTTTTAATGATGAAACAGCGGGAATAATATTTTAAGTACACTTAAAAAGTTCATGCCCGGGGAAATCGCGAAATGAGCAATTTTCGCTACATTTACGTTGCATTTGGAAATCACCAGATATTCAGTCAGAGGGTTAAAATATATATGTATATAGGTATATAGATATGTAATAATAAATAAAATAAAAAAATAAATAAAACCTCAGCTTTTAAAGTTTAAAATCTTCTTATGAGGGTGGAATGAAAAATGTATACGAAATAGAACTGTGACATTTTACTGTCAAAAAAAGTTAATCTGTGAGTAAACGGGAACTTTGTACTATCAGAATTTGACGTACTAGTAACAATGTGTATTGCTTGTTACTAGATAATCCATTACTTGTTACTTTCCATACTAACAGCTACTGGTACTGATTTTTTCAAAAGATGAAGCTGCTGGGAATCTTTTAAAAGGTCCGTAAAACGGCGTAAATGGATGTCCCATATCAGTCCAATATTCGATTTTCAGAAGTCCATGGTTTTCCTTTCCCACGCCAGGAGGTAGGCGAGATTCTCAGAAAAGATAGCGAAGCGCTGTTAAAGGACCCCTTCCTCCAGAATACGAGCAGAAACCGACATGATTCCAAGATTTTCGAAGGTCCGAGAAGCTTTTTTCTCCTCACGAAGATAACCGTTGTCAACCCCTTACGAAGATAACCGTAAAGTGTCCAGTTCCCTAACGGGGTTGGGGGGTGGAACCTTCGCGTCGTCGGATCGCTTCCGTTTACCACAGATAAGTGCTTGGTTCCCATGTTCCCTCTGAAGTACAATCTTTAAAGCCTTTCAGTTTCAGTATTTTCGTTTAATAGGTCCACACTCCCCATTAGATGCATAAAAGTGATCATTTATTTAAGGTATCACGTAGATTCAATGATTGTCAAGAAATTATTAAAGGTTATCTTTAAATCGATCCTATCGGGGCAATGCGTGGGAGGGTTTAGCATATTTTTCATTTGTATACGTAAAAAAAAAGCGTTGTGCTTTAGATTTATCAAATATTTTGTTTATAGCAATGCTTTTGTTTGGTTTGCAATGCCTTTAGTATCATTCATTACAAATCGCCTTCAACCATCGAGTTTCAGTAACATTTTAGATATTTAACCCGAAATTTGTTTCAAGTCCTCCTTCCTGTAGCATGAAATTCAAAACGTTATAAATGTTCAGCATATGTACACTGAATGCGGCAGTTCAAAATGTTATAAACGTTCAGCGTATGTACACCGAATGTGGCAGTTTGCAAATCGATTTGAGTTTGCAAAGATTTTTCTTTTTCCGAGTTGTTATTTTGCTGAATTTTGCCCGTAGATTCTAATGGTAAACTCTTTTTAAATTCTTAATTATTTTAACCCATTAGCTGTCCCGTCGGGTCATATTAATTATAATTTCTTTTCTTTTGTATGCTTTTTATACGCTACATATTCTTACATTATATTGAAATTAAAACACAATGTTTTAGGATGATTTTCAAAAAGATTGACGGTTTGATGTCCGCAGTATAAAATCTGAATTTCATGCCGATAAAACTATTATTCTCCCATTATAAAAACCAGTAGGGAAGCATCATTTCATAGTTTATTAAATGCATTCATTACATTTTTTCCAAGTCGTGAAATAGTAGGCTTTTTCTGTTACTTTAGTTGGAAATAAATGGAAAATTGCGTGTCCGGAGCAAAAAATTCGCAGAACCAGAGTCTTTTTTTTTTATCATTCCAAGTAATTTTTTTTTATTCAATATGATATAAAACATGAAGTAACATGTGTTTACTTAACAAAAATGCAAGTGATTTTAGTGAAATGTTTATCTAATATTTTAAAATTCAAAGAAAGTTTTTGTCCGGACATGCAACTCATGAGTGTTACCTCGAGAAAGTTCCTATCATTCAACTTTCAAAATATTTAAATATTGTAATTATTTTCTGTGGTAGGGAAGCCCAGTATGTTTTTTTTTTAACCTCGTACCATCTAGAATGGGTTAGTTTTATTCCTTTACTGTTTTATAGTGGAACATATAATTCAACATGATGCGTATTTTTATTACTTCTCAGGCGTGTTACCCATTTATTTCCCAATATTTTTTACAGCATAAAAATAAGCAATTCAGCAATAGTGTATTTCTTGTAGAGGAATCAATCGGTGCAGTTACTTTTTTAGGAACACAGTCAGATTTATTTTTAGTGAAGAATTTCATAATAAATCTCATGAGTGTTACTTGTTAAGAGAAGGAAGTAACAATCATGATTGAAAACAACCAAATAATAAATAAAGCTGAAGTTATAGATATTTGTTGAGCTTTAACTCAAACTATTTGTTTTTTTATTCAACATTATATTGTATTTCTATATATATATATTTTAAAAGAGACACCTTGACACAAAATTTTTACGTTGGCAGATATGATTTTTGTGTGGTTTTTTTTTTTAAAGAAATGTTTTATTCTTAAAGGCTAAATAAAGAAAAACTCCCGTACTTGTAACCCCTCTCCTCCTTCCCCCCCCCCCCCCCCCAAAAAAAAGAAAGAAAGAAATGAGTAAAAAAAATAAACATTTGTTCGGGGTATGCCAGTTGTTACTTTATGTAAAAAAGAAAGTGATGTGTTGCAAACTATTATCTTCACTTTACTTAAATTAAAGATATGGTTTGCAGAATTATAATTATTTATTTCGATATTTTTACTGCCTACTTTAAAACTGAAATTAATTTTTTATTAGTTCTGTCTAAAAACATCTATTTCTGGATCCGAATCATGAGAGCAGTGATGTTTTATTACATTTTTAACGTAACATAGCAATTAATGGGGTAAAATAATTTCAATTTTGGTCTCTAATTTTATAATTATTGTTATTTTTATTACCTACTATTATTATTTTTGGTGCCTTATAGCAAGAGGATTGCTTGTTTGTCTCATGAGTTACCATCTCTCATGAGGGTTACTGTAGCTAAAAATTAGAATTTTATTAATGTATTTGTTAGTTAGTAATTAAAAAATGGTTTTCTAGTTAAGTCTATCCAGTTACTTCTTATACCTGCAGTGAAAACATTTAATTTTTAATAAAATACATTTTTATTGAAAGTTATATGCTTCATTTAAGAAACAAAGTAACACTCCTGAGATAAAGTGCAATTAAAATAGTTAAAAAATTTTAAATATGTCAATTTTAATACTATTTTTACTTATTACAAAGTATTTAAGATTACTTAAATAAGATTTTTTAGATTAATTATTGATAAGGATTATTTTACAGAAAGTTTAATAACGGTAACACTCATGAGAAAAACAATCACTTGTCAAGACACTTTTTGAAATATCTAAAATATAAATAAATTAACCCGAAAAAAACTACCTGCTCAGAATGCAGTAAATTATAAGGTATTCGTACGTAGGCAAGTTTTTATGTTTGATGCAACAAAAATTTTCAGATTGTGTCAAACCCAAACCGTCAACAAATTTGAAAATCTCCCTTTACTTTTTTATACCAAATTGACTAAATTTTTAATTCGGGTCTATATACGACCAGTTGTATGATATCTTGATAGGTGACAGCTCAAGGGTTAACAAATCAAAATCAAAAATTGTTTTGTGCACGCAATTTTTTGTCGAAAATCTTTCCGATAAAGTTTGTTAGAAGAATGTTTTTTCGTTAGTCATGAGAAATTTCAGTTTTTTCGAAGAGCTAAATTTGTTGGATTGTTAAAAAATGAAAAAAAAAAAAGTGTTCAAATGAAAATATAAACATGGGGTTGAAGTGTCCTGGAAAATATCTTTTGTGTGTGTGTGTGTGGGGGGGGGGGGGGGGGTTGCTAATTTTTGTTTTTAACAATGGTTCAATGCAAAATCGAACAAGTTTCTTATTCTTTCTTTTTTAAAAAAACTTTTCCTTTGTTTTCGTATTTTTAAAAGCATTGAAAAGTAGAGTGAATCCGAACACTTTTCAACTTAGCAGGGAAAAAAAGGATAACTAACGATTAATTAATTAATTTTTAAGGCTATAAACTTAGGTCTTTTTTGTTCTTGCAGTTTTGAGCAAAAACTATACATTTTCAATAGTTTTTATATATTTTAAAAATTTATTTCGATTCAGACCTTACTAAAAGTAATAGAAACATATAATAAGGGGGGAATGGGAACATGTAGTTACTATCAACGCAACCATTATTTTCCATTTAAGTACTCGAAATGAATTTTTAAAAATCGGAAACAACATTCAACTCGGGAATGATTAAAAATTAAAAAAATACTTGATTTGAGGTAGACAAAAATTTAATGTAAATGCAATTAATTGATATTCTCGTTCTCAAAAGTTATCATGTCTTTGAAACGAGCCGATGTTTGGATGTTGTCATTGGTTTGAACAGTCTTTATGACCTTTCCTGTAATTGAGAAATTTCTGGTTATGGGGGACTCTGCTGTAAAATATTCCCCCTTTGAGCGAGATTCCTGGTCAACGGAATAATACTCCTGGTTTTAATGCTTTATTTTATTAAAATATTTCATCAGTTACTTGAGGACATTAGCATTTAATTTAAATACTGACTCTGAAAAAGATATATATACATGCACACACAGTGTGTCGAAGAATTTTTAAGTCTAGGTTTTATAAAATAAAATAAAAATTAATAATTATATTTCTTTAAGTATTTTTAATCAAAATAAACTTCTTAGGCTTCAATATATTTGTTACAGCGATTTAATAACGATTTGACTGCCTGTTCCAGCTCACATTGTGGAACTGCCTCCAAAGCTCGCGTCGAAGCTGTTTGTACACGGTGTGTCAAAGAATTTTTAAGACAACAGCTGGAACTAAGCTTACAATGGCGCTATCTGTGCTATCGAGCATTCGTGAAACTCCTTAACTATCAGCTGCCAAAACCTCACTTCATTTAGTTACCATTTTTTAAAAACTTTAATGACATTGACACTGTACAACAAGCTTCAAAGCGAGTTAGCCCCACAATGTGAGCTGGAACAGACATTCCAGTCGCTGTTAAACCGCTGCAACAAATGTATTGAAGCCGAATGAGGTTATTTTGAATAAAAATACTTTAAAAAAAATAAAATTACTAGTTTTTATTATATTTTATAAACCTAGTCTTAAAAAGAAGTTTTCCATGGGACCAAGAAAAAAAAAACTTATGCGGGAAAACTTCTTAAACGGGTAGGCTCTATGTTTGAAAATGAATTTACTTTGTAATATTTAAATTAGACATCAAACGGACACTCCCATTGGAAATTCTACAAACATTCCTTTCTTCCCTTATCAGTCATCATCGTTATCGTGACAACTGACTAATTCTCTCTGCCACCTGTGTTCCTGGAACTTTTGGTGTTGAGAAAAGGGTACCCTTGCAAAAAGCTAACTAAAACAGCTTTTCTGAACTTTCTTCTGATCTTTTTTTCATTAGAAATAAAAATAACTACGTAGATTGAAAAAACGTAAAAAATGAGAAACTTTAGAAGTCTAAAGTCATTTGAAAGAAAAAAAAATGACCGATATAAAAACTTATTAGGCGGGAAAAAATTGCAATCAAATTTTTTTTACAAGGGTTGTTTTAACATCGGGGAGATGAAAATGAAACTAGTATTGAAATTCAAAACTTCTTAAACTGGAAAACTTCTTAAGCGGAAACTTCTTAAACGTGTTTTACTCTATATATATATATAGTTTTGTTTTTTGAAGAAAAACGAGTGCGGTCTTCAGGGTTTCCTGTGTGTATTCTGAAAAGGGCGCCGAAAGAGTGAGAAGGGTGGGAAACGGGGCTTTAGTGAACAATCAACAAAACTGACGACATCGTTGAAGACATTATTAGATAAGGTTCATTGAGAAAGAAGTACTGGTGGAGGAGAACGTCTTAACTGCGAAAGGAAACCAGTGGTTTCGTAAGTTTCACGGTTTGTGTCGGAAGTCCTTTGGAATCGATGTTAATGAGTTCCAGATGTTATATTTGACTTCTGGAAGATATGACGTTGAGAACCTTTGAGCAACAAAGATTTCGTAAATGAATCCACCATTTGATAAACTTAGAATAATAGATAATAATAATTAAAAAAATCAACATATTCAAAGGGAAATAGATATTTGTCCTTCCATAGGGACAAAATAAATTTTTGCAGTTTTACATCTAGAGATCGAAGCAAGATTTGCAATGAATTGTAAATTGCAAAATATTTGCATGACTATGTAAAAATTATTACCAAAAGGACTTGATAGTTCCATTTAAAGTTTATTTCTTTACCACCAAAATGAACATTTTTGAATTCTTCTACTGAGTACTTTTAAATTTATTATTATTATTACTATTATTTATTTTTGTTTTTTGTTTTTTATTGTATAATACCAAATGGGAAGCAAAGTTTAGACATTGGGATTTTGGAAAAGAGATTTAAAAATGGCTACCGCGGAATGTCGACATTAAACGCTATTTTTTTAAAGAAACGGATTGTTATTGAATAGTAATGTTTAACATGTTCAACGCTTAACCCTCTGACTGCTCAGTTTTATTTAGCGAATTTGCTTCAAATTATACATTTTTGTAAAAGTTAAATATTTGAAATCTACGTATGTTTTGGAGTTTAAACCAGTAATATATTTTTGCCACAAAGTTTTTTTTATTATTGTTTTGGATTATAGGAATAGATATTCTGAGACGTCAATTTTAGGCATAAAAATAACAAACTTTATGCAACTAACGCTATATGTGGAATAAAACCGTAATAAAAGTCTAAATCCGTCAGAAATTGCATTACTAACGTTTAAACGATGAAAAAGCGGGATAGTATTTTCAATACACGTAAGAAGTCCATATGTTCATTTATATCAGTGGTTCCAGAACTTTTTGTCTCATAGACCCTTTGCCACGTTTTTCGGTTTTGGGTAGACCCCCTGCTTACCCGATATTGATTTTTTGTATATTCATCAACTTTAAATGTATTATTTGACAGCTGGTATAGTACTACTCCCTGTGAAAGATTTAAATTTCTAACTGTAGTGAAGCGTAGCGTGAAAAACTTAAGAAAAAAACACATATTAATTTTATACATGTATTAATAAAATTCAAATTAAAACGAATCAAATTAAAATTTAGCATCTATTATGTAAAATAACTAAGGAATAAACAAATACTTTTATTGGAGGGATGAACCTGATTGCTTTAATAACAAATTATCAACATTTGGCATCAAATTAGTTAGGTTTAATCTCAAATCTTCTCAGTTAATGATATCCAGTCTGTTTCCTTTTTTTCCTCCTTGGGGTCGATATAGATCACTTTGGGAATCACTGGTTTAAATCGTAGGAACAGCCATTTTCGTCACATTTATATTGCATGTGGAAATCGAGGGAAGAGCAAATTTTCGCTATATTTACGTTACCTGTGAAAATCACGTGATCAGCAGTCAGAGGGTCAAATAAGAGCATATAGCACCTCTTATCTCAATTTAACTTCGTTCCGCATAAGTTTGTCTAAAGGTAACTTGGTTTTTTTGTAATAAAAGTAGTCATTTTTTATCAGTAAAATATTTGGAATAATGAGCCACTATTCTTTAAAAATATTTGGCCTATTTATCAAATATAGACCATTTCACCGGTAAAAGTCATTAAAATAGTAAAAGTCACTTAATCTAGAAAAGCTTTGGCGGACCGCTGCAGTGAATGACTATTTGCGGTGGTTCGTTACATAAACCAATGAGACAATTTAAAAGTTACATAAGTAAATCTACTGTAAGATTTATGTACCTGTAGAAAATTGTTTGCTATTTTTCATAACGATTTGAAAGTTTGAACCTGGATTTTTAACTTGTTTTCAAATGGAGCAATAAATTTAGTGACTTTTACCAGAACCCTGACGATATGTTCCTTTTGGAGTTATTTCACCCCTTGAAGCACGAGTTTTTTTCGGAAAAACTGGTAAAAAATGATAGTTTTTACTAGTTTTCGAGTTTTTTTTTTTGGACAGAAAATGAATATATAGGTATAGTATAAATGTATAAATTATTTTTGGCAATTTCAGTTGTGGGGGGTGACTAGAGATCGGGGGAGGGGTAAAAGTCATTAAAAAATATATTATACAAACGAAGTGCAAACGGATCTCAGACGGACATTGGAAATAAAATAACGCGAGATACAAGCTCGCTCGTGTGAGACACGGGCATGTGCTAATTTGCCGGCAAATTTCGGCCGTGTCAGACACGGGCAAATGTGTTAAGGGGTTAAAAACATTTTCTATAAAAATACGGAAATGTAGGTACGGCAGCAATTCCGTGTCTAAAAGTATGGTTTCAAGGGGGACCACCTCCCATTAGTAAAAACTGGCTACTAAAGTAATGATAATAATAATAATGTTTAATGTTTCATTTGCTTTTTCTTTAGAATGTGTGTGCATATTAATCCCACACTTGCATTTATATCTTAAACATCCTCCCGTGATTTATGATCATTCCATCAGTTTAATTTATTCTTACATTTGGAAAATTCAATGACAGAAGAATGGCTGGTTCATTCGGCAATGCTAAAATCAACTCTGACAGCAAAAACGCTTATACCTGACCTTGGATGAATTTGCAGTGGAGAGTGGAGGATATTTTGTTAGCTATGAAAAATAGTTCAATGGTGGTCATCTTTCCCACATGTTTTGTTTCTCATGGGTAATTTGATAGTATGGGGCAAATCGAGCTGATCCTTTTCAATTTTGGCTCATTAGAAACTAATATTCTAAGTTGCCATTTCATACTTCGAAGATGCGTCATCTACTACAGTTTTTTACGGGCTTTAACGTTACGTGAAATTTGGAACATAACGAAAAGTCAATCGTCTAGAAAAGAGCAATTTTATTGCTGTAAAGCTAAATTTTGAACACTCTGGAACTTTTTTTAATTTCGAACTCCTTCTATATGAATCTTCGGGCATCCAAGTACCTCGATGCCAAATTTGGAGAATATTCGGCGCAAATAATTTAAGGGACTGCTGTATAAATGTTGGATAAAGAACATACACACAAACATCCATTTAAATGCATTTAATAGATTTTGATAACTAAACTTTCTGTCCATTAATTTTCCTTGAATTTCGATAGCATTTAGGAGTTCGGAAGGCACGTGTAAATTTCCTTGACACATACCTAAAGAGACATCTGTAAACTGTGTTTTTAAAATCTCCTCGCAGCTGTCCGGTGGATCAAACCAGATTATTATTGTTACTTACGTTTTTCAATTAGAAGCACAGTTGAACTTTCTTAATACGAACACGGTTGATACGAAATCACGGATAAAACGAACATTTTGTTAATTAAGTTTGGTTTACTGTTTAATTACATTAAATATCTCACGCATATTACGACGGCTAAAATACAAATATCGGCTAAGACGAACAAAATTTCTGACCTAATCACGAGAAATTTCTCGATTGCATATAATTAATTTTTTAAAAAGAAATTGTTGATTATGTTGAGTCATTGTAAACCACCAAGTTCGTATTTCGAATCATACGTTGAATCTTTTTGGGTAGAGAATTGAACTCATGCACGTGTTGGCTTTCGGACAGGTCAGTCTGCTCAGGGATCAAACCCTCTCTCGTCGAATCATTCTTAAATAGTAGTAATTGTTTTTGAAATATAAGAAATATAAACATGCGTTTCTAATACTTTTTTTACACAATTTTACTTATTCACGGTTGTTACGAATAGCGGCTAATACGAACGAATTCGCGAATTTTTGGCATTTTGTATTAAGCGAGTTCAAGCGAGTGTATTTTTATTTTGAAGAAGTGTTACGTATTGTAAATAAAAGGAAAAGAAACAGACACAAGTCACAGAATATACAACTGACTAGTTTATTGTGCCCAGGTGTATTAAAAATGACGATGAGTAACAACGAAATCATAAACTGCATCCACCAAGAAAAGAAGGAAATGGAATTGTTTACTAATCAGCACGTACAGTCCTACCAGCAAATGAAGAATCTGCCTGGCAGAGTGCCAAGACGAATCCATTCATGTTCAAGGGAGAAACTGTTGGTATAAGGCATGTGCCGCATTCTGTTCTCGCTTTAGCTCGTTAGCATTCTTTATTTCTTCAAACGCACTTGCCTAACGAACTTCCCTAAAACTTGAATGAACTCGTTCTTTTCTGACATGCGCAGAAGCTCCCAAGTGTCAAAACTCCGTGGTCGAACTATACTGGCCTTCTCCGCCTGTGTGGGAAAATGAGTATTTGTACATTTATAGGCCATTTGGTTGCGACCAACCTATGATTTTGTGTGCTGAATGTAGACCATATGTGTGAAGATGATACTTTAATGAATTCTTCGGAAAACCATAAATATTGACGTTTCACTACTGAAATAATAAGTCTTCTAGCGCAATACGGGAAACGTCTGTATTAAAATGATATTTAACCTCTTCATTCCAAGTGTACCCAAATGGGTACATTTTAAAATACTGTTTATTTACTACTGTTTGTGCAATTTGAAAGCTAAAACACCCAATTGTTTTTTGAAATTAATCAACAAATAGTTTACTTCGTTTTAAACATGGAAATTGGGCATTAATTATTTAAACTAATTATTAATTAAAATAATAAAAAAAAATTTGTAGTTATTTTGTTTTGTAATCATTTTTAAATCAGGGAACCAAAAAATTGCGTCAAAATTGTTTGTGCTTACTTCTGGGGTCTGAAAAGGTTACTTAACTATTGGATTTTTATGCAAATCTATTTAATCCAAAAGTCTGAGGCTCAGAAGAGATTTTTTAAAATTAAATATGCAGATAGTTTTAAATTCAGAGAGATTATCTACTAATTTCAGCGATAATTATTTTAAGTGTAGCCTGTTTATCTTATCCGAGTGAACATAACACTTGAAAAGAGTAGTATTTTTCCTTGTTTAAGTAAACTTATTACCTGAACAGCAGAAAATAAAACTAAATAAATTAATTGTTGTGTACTACTTTTGATGCTTAAAATAATTTTAGTTTCATATGAATTTGACCTCCTAACATAGCTTTCTTATTTAAAGAGAATATTGCACACATAAAATTAACAGCTAATTCCAGATGTTGTAGTTTTTTTACAATAATTATATGACTTAGAGATAAGAAAAAAATTTGCCAAAAAACTCATTTCCTAAAATGTGGCTCCAAAGTGAAGAAATTCCAATCGTATTAACCCTAAAAAGTGGTTTGATCTGGTACAAAAACTTAAACAATAAATCCTATTCCTAGAAAAACACCGTCAGTACTCAAAACGAAAATTTTGGGACAGAGAAAAGAATTATTTTTGTAAAAGCAATAAGTTAAGAAGTGGTTATTTAAAAGTTAGTTATGAACTCTTCGTTTCAGTTTTATTTATAATGTTCCTAAAATTAACAATATAATTCGATTTTTAAGTCATGGTTTTCTCAAAATTCAGAATATGTATTTTTGAGTTATGCCACCATTCTTCTAGAGCTGCGACAGGAGAGCTGGAAAACATAAACGAAGGAGGGATAAATTTAAAAGCAGAAATTCATGCACAGGAATGTCTTTAGAAGAGACGCGGATTTTTAGGGAAAACACGCTGGATTTCAATGACAAAGACTATTTTCTAAGTTGTTGAAATTGAGTGTGGCATTCGCTTAAAATCCGAGCCTTAAAAGACTGCGTAGTCAACGATGTTCTTCTAATAAACTTTTACTGCCTCATCTGTATTAGGCCATGAAAATTTTCCTCCTGGCTACAAACACTTGCTTATGGTTGCAATTTCTGCAATTTTCATGAAGTTTTACTCAGTGGTGTAGTCGAGGGTAGACGCAGGGGGACGGCGTCCCCCTACCTTTTTATTTTAATATAAGTGTCCCCCCAAACTTTTTACATTTTAGCCTAAGCTTCCCCCCACTTTTGATTTTAATTGTTTATCTTCTTATGCATAAGCGTCCCCCCAAACTTTTTTTTCAAGACTACACCACTTTTACTTGCTTCTAAAAATTAAATCTTCAGTTAACAATAAAGTAAGTAATAGCACGCGTTGTGACTGAATGCCTTCTCGGTCCGTTCCGTTCTTTCCATGGTGGTGCAAGGGACTGACACAGACAGAAAAGGAACCAAAGTATGCACACCGTCTTTAGATAAAATATGCAGTCACTGGCCACAAACAGGAAGATTGAAGCTCTCCTCTCTGATGCTGTACAGTAGTCAGAATAGGTACACAACGCCTGCTCAGATCATTGAAGCAGTGATTTCCTTTTGTATTTTTATACAATAAAACCTCTCGTGATAGGCATTTGTTCAGAATTACAAGGGTAATCGTGAACGTAATCACATTGGTTTTGAAAATGATGGCTTCCGATTGCAACTGATTTCTCGAAACAGCAGTTGTAGGAGATGTCACTTTTACCAAGGCCAACTGCGAGTTCATGTATTTATAAAACATCGAGGGCTGAATTTTTTTTCGCATTTTCATTGTGGCTTCTATAATTTGGCTTTTTTCAGGTATTATGCTACGAATACTTTCAGTTTTTGAAAATCTGTCATCCAAGGTTTTTTTTATATTTTTTTAATGTAGTTAATGTTTTTCAGTTTTAAGATAAACAATTAACAGCTTTTGAAGACAACTTATAATGTCTGAGCTCTGCGTTTTTACTTAAAGTTGATTTGTATCGTGTCAAAATTAAATGTTTTTTAATTTAAAATAAATAAAGAACTCTCTTTGCACCACATTGTATCGCATAAGGCCAAAGGGTAATTACACAATAGTATATGAACAAAACACAAAATAAAAAGGACCATCATAAACAATTAAACAATTAAACTGCTCCATATTTAGTTCAACACGAATATTAATGGTAGGCAGCTAGTAAATACGTATTAATAATTTGAACTGTGGTCAGCCTTGGGGAAAATATTATTTCGAGATATTTTTTTTTTAACTTTGTTACGAGGGAACACTGCACTTAGCTCTGAATTTCACCCGTCTAAATTTCATTCAAGATTGCGGTCGATTTCGCGCGATTCTATACTTTGTTTCATTTTAATTCAGAATAAAATTGCACCTTAAAATTCAAAACGTTTTCTCTTTATTCTTTTTTAAGGCACAATCAAGAACCAAATTTGCTCTACGTATACGTTCTTGCTTAAAACAGCAAAATTAAATAAAAATATTCTTAACCAAACTGCCCTGACAGTGAAAAATCGCATTAAAATATTTGGAATTGTCGATGTTTTTGTGATTTCTGGTTAGATCGGTGACTAATTTAATTATTTATGCTCATCAAGTCAATTATCTGCAATGATCGAAGGGATAGGCGTTATTTTCCAAGAATCAATTAATTAATTTAAATGTCTCCCACAAAATAATTCCGATGCATAGATAGCTAGATAGACAGACATAATATGAAGTGCTATATATAAGGAAAGTTGAAGTATTCGTTTTCTTATATCATAAATTTTCTGGTTAAAATTCATTATTAAATGGTAAAAACAAAAATTGCATGCACTCCACAAGTAGGAACATTTATTTCTTTGAGCATTTATTTCTTATTTCATGTTAGGAAAGCTATGTAAATGAAATAATTTAATAATTTCTTTTTTATTTTAATTTAATAAGTGAAACGGCTGATGATTTTGAACTAAATTTAAAGGTAAAATTCACTGCCTTGAGTATTGATCCTGAATTATTTGACACTGGAGTCTCACGCTTTGCTTACAGCGCGTTGGAAGTGAAGGATGTGCTTTGATTTAATCCCATTGACTTGTTCAGAGCTAAATGCGTGCTAATGATCCTCTTACAACTGCTCTCGTCTTGAGAAGTGACGTCATGCGTCGTTCCGGTGACGGCCTCCACAACATTCGCCCGCATTGACCCCTCGACTGGGGTCGAGGTCTGAGGCTTCCGCTGTCCTCGAGCCCCCCCAGCTTGTGTGTTCCGTAGTCTCCCGGACCCGTGTGGTCTTCAGTACTGTGCGGAGGAGGGCGGGGCCACCGCCCCTCCCCCCTCCACCTCATCGAGCCAGGACGCCGGGCTGGGGGGGAATTCTGGGAAGATGGGGCCACCCCGGCCCTGGCTCAGGTCCTGGGGCCCCATGAGGCGGGGGGCCCCGCCGTTGTGCGGGTGTCCGTAGGCGTCTGCTGCGTAGTAGGGCGGCGGGTAGGGGCTATGGCTGCCCGCCAGGTAGGGCGGCGTCCCGGGCCCCGGATAGGCGTGGCCTTGACCCAGGCTGTAGACCCCGAGACCGTTGGGGGGCGGGGGCGATGGCCGTAGGGAAGAGTCTGTTTCACCCATCTGGGAGTTGCCGCCCATTGGGGTACCGTATGGCTCGTCATCTAAACACGAAGGAAAAAAGAACATCAGTGACGAATGCAATAACAGCAAAAAAACATTTTACAACTGAGACCCCCCCCCCCCGAAACCACATTAATTATCCATCCTATGCATATTTATCTGAAACCTGTTTCTTTTTTATGGCGGTACTTCTCAATACAATTTCCCCCCTTAAGTTCACCAACAGGCAGTGTTACTGATCTTGATCTTTATAATAAGGAGCAAATATGAGCGTTACGAATAAAAAGTATATCGTCAGTGCTTAGGCATAAGTTACTAAGTCCAAAACTCCAGTTTTGAGCCACTGCCAATTTTAACTTTCGAATAGTTTTGAAAAATAATAAAAGTTATTAAAAAGCGCTTGGCTCTTACAGTTCATCGCAGCAACTCTTAAATTGCAAGAGTGAGTTACATCTGGAAATAACTAATTGTAAATTCTAATTCATTGCAGTAGTCCAACATTTTTTTTTTTTTGCGTAGGTGTATGTGTTGACTTAGTCACTTTTGTCCGAACGCTGACGATATATTATTTCGTAAACCTCTTCTTCAATAAAAACAGGATCATGTTTAATGAGAAAACGGTTATTGTACGGAACGAACCTAGTGGAGTCCGAAAAAAGCTAATGAGCATCGTCTTTGACAATTACAAGGCTGAACAATGCAATTCTTAAATTTACAGGTGATATATAAGAAAAACTTGCTGAAAAGATTCAATAAATTCGACTTTGTATAAACCAGATCTTGCTCTGTCAGAATATCCTTTTGTTTCGTTCTTCCCTGAATAATTAGATAATGTTATTTTTAATGTACACATTGGATACAGAACAATATATGCAAACCAAAATAAATAGACTCATTTATTAGCTATTTTCTGAAAGATTTACAAATTTTTCACTACTAAATAAATCTCAACTATTGTTCCCCCAAAATAAATACTATTTTTTTTTTATTTATAATGATATTTTGTTTGTTAACTTGCAACGAAGTATATAGTGTGCAATACTCATGAAAACATCAGCATCAGACGAACTTGATAGCTCGCAAATGGATCTCGAACTCCTCAACTAAATAATTGTTAGCATATTGATTCAAAAAGCAATTGCCTGATAAACGACTGTCAATGACCTGAAAACCCCCGTACGTTTTACGTCTTGTTAGAGTCTGGTCTGATTTTCGGCTGCTGCAGTGAAGATTTTTTTGTTGCCCCTTTTGGTTTTTTGCTTCAAACTCAGACTGAAAGGGAAACCCTAGGCACATACAGGGGGCATTCCCTCTCTTCCGTAAACGTCCGAAACCCTTCAAAGACAAGAATAATAACGTTAGGAAAGAGTCCGGAAAAGAAACGCATAAAAGGAAGGCTTTCAAAGAACGGGGAAGCCCGAGTGACGACAATAGAGCACGTCTCGTTCCGTTTTCGAACCTTTTTCCTTTTTTTTCCTCTCTCTCTCGCTTTCTCCCATCCACCTCCGCAGAATTGCAGTGTGCTGCTCAGTTACAGACAGCAGCTAACGACCCTGTTATCTCAAAATGGAAAAGCCTATTTAAATTTCATTATACTTCATTATTTACTGTGTTTGTGTTGTTGGTATAGTCAAACTCTCTCTCCTTCGTACGCCTCTAAAGCTTATGTAATTCAAAATGTACTAATTTCCAGAACTGCGACTTTTTTATGCAGTTCGACGCAATCAACGACTACATTATACACAATATTTGTATACACCTTGTATATACTGAACTAAGGTCTGAAATCCTTTCATTAATTGCAGAAATTGTTTGCACAATTGATAATACCATATGTTTTTCTCCATTTATATATAAAGGGAAATAAAAATTTACGGTGCAGTATAAATGTACAGTGAAAATTTGTATCCGCACATATAATACAGCAAATTGGCACCCTTTTTTTGGTGCAACATACCACAAAATTTTTGACAGTGTAGAAGACAACAACTGATTTGCTGTAACAATAGAAAATCAGTTTTACACTATTGCTATATAGCTGTTGACTTATAAGGAAGACATTTTTATGATTAATAGAGACCGAGTTTAGAAACAATGGAAAGGTTCTGGATTTTGAATAAAAAATGTACATATAGAATCTTACAAATAAACGTTCTCTCCCATCAATCGGGGATTTTAACATGGTATATATGGTCTGAAACTACTCCACCTGAATAGTACAAATAAATGGAACTTCATCGGCAGACCTCAAACGGCATGGGACTTAAAAGAGTTTTAGGTACGAGTAAGTTAATGTAAAAAAAAATGTATTTTCCAAAAATAAACAATTTCTATTACATTTAATTTTTTCAAGCGAGCATATTTAAATACTAGACATAAAAAGACATTATCAAAAGAGTTGGGTATTACGAAGCGAGTTGTGTGTATGTATGTGTGCTGAAAAAGAAACACTTCGTATATATGTGGAGAATATCATACGGATTTTAAGAAAACTAGTTATTTGCTAGATAGTTTACACATTATGAAAGAATCTATGGCAAAATTTATGGACACTTAAAAAACAAATAGTGGTCGCGTCTAAGGACTCCTTTGATACAGAAGGCCGATACTCTAAGAAATACTTCTAAGAGCTAGTCAGAAAATGTGTGATAGTATAAGGAAGAGAGGGGCAGGTCAATAGAAAATGCGAGTAGCACCCAAGGAAGATATTTAGGACAAAGGGAGTTTGGTTTCATGGACTTAATAATCATGTCTATAGGGATTAAGCAGGACTACTATGACCTTCACAGTTTATTTCTATATACTCAATAATGTTTTTTCTACTAATCGTCACCATGTTTAC
The DNA here is from genome assembly GCA_038502835.1 of Octonoba sinensis. Taxonomy (NCBI): domain Eukaryota; kingdom Metazoa; phylum Arthropoda; class Arachnida; order Araneae; family Uloboridae; genus Octonoba; species Octonoba sinensis. The sequence goes on from CM076599.1 coordinate 128,541,948, forward strand.
CACGGCAGCCCTTTGTAAGCTTTGACTCTCTTCAGAATGTTTGGTACTTGTGTATTTCCCAGTCGACCATACTCGCCAAATCAAAAACTATGGCCTTAGCATAAATTTGGCGAAATTTCTGACTTTCAAAATCATTTCAAATCACCGAAAAACTAGCTCAAAGTTGTTGACTTTTAAAATCGCCATGTTTGTCGAGATTCAATGTCGACGTTACTGAAGTTGTTGTCGTATCACCGCGAAGCAAGGATAGAGACGGTGTGCTACTCCTGAGTCATACGGCCCTTATTGGCAGGATCTCAACTTCCTGCCCAACCGGTAGATGGCAGAGTCTACTGTCCATCTCCACATTTTAACATAGTACCGAAGGGGACGGAAACTTTCTACAGGCTGTTGCACCCTTAGTAACTGCTAGCGACCGACCACAGGGCTTCCGAATCCACGGATTTAGTGAACGCGTATTCCGCATATTTACTGGCGAGGATTGAACCCGTGACCCTCCCGACACTCAAAACACTAGGCTGAAGTACTGAATCTTTCCCCAAACCAACCTCTTCCCAAACATAGATCTACACACTTAAGAATTTACAAAATATGATCTACAGATTTTCTGTAGATACCCGCCGAAACTGTTTGAAGTTGCTCAAATAAGTGTTTAGACACGTTATGCTTACAACCTTCATAGTAGACAGTGGGATGCTCACCTCTGAAGTCCTTGTGCGATCGGAGGTCAATTTCCAGAGAGTCGTCTCCCCCCCTCTCAAGGCTGCTGTCCGGGCTCGTGGGGGGTCCGCTGCCCCCCTTCATGTGTCCGTTACTGCTCGTCCGGAAGTACTCCCCCCAGCGGCTCTTCCCCGCGTCCTTTTTGAGGCGCTTCTCCTTGGCGCGCCGGTTCTGGAACCAGACCTGCACCACGCGCATGTCCAGGCCCGTGTCCTGACTGAGCTGCTCGCGCACGTGCCGCGCAGGCTTCGGACTCGTGTTGTAGGCGCTCTTCAGCGTCTCCAGCTGCTTGGCCGTGATGGTGGTGCGAGGCCGCTTCGTTGTCCCCTCTGTGCTGAAAAAGACACGCACGTCATTAGCGCACGGACGACACAGATACGTACTGAGGTGCTTTCATACCAAACGCAACAACGACAAGCAACAGCGACGAAATCTTTCCGGGCGTTTCATCGTATCCGCGCCCTCGTATTGACTGATTGGTGTTTGTTATTGCGTCATTAAAAAGGACTTTCTCTCAGACAGTCTTGATTTGTTGATTGCGCTATTGAAGAGATACGTCATGGCCGATAGTTTGATAACCATGGCAACAGTCTATTACGATGAAGACGAAATGTCTCCGTCGCTTTTGGTATGAAAACACCCTTATAGAAAAACGAACATGGGCACGGCAAAAACATATTACATTACTATTTGGCTCTAACAGGAAGATGCCCGTTGACACATACGTAGCTTAAATTATTCCATTTATTGAAGTTGGAGCGAGGAAAACAGGGTTGCCTCTCCAGCGTACTACGGTGGCTAGTGACTATCTGAATGTCAGAATTCTTCCTCCTACTCCCCAAGGAAAAATGAATTCTCCCAATATCCAGGTGTCTTGTAGTAAGAACCACACTATACCGTGGGATAAAAGTTGGTGTCTTCTTCTGCTATGTTCTATCAGAATTTCGTTCACAAGAAAATGTTCTGCATTTATGTTTTGACCAAGAAAACGAGTGTACTAAAAATGTTACTGTATTCAATGAGCATTTCAGGCGACCTACTCTTAATGGATCGTAATTTTTAGAAAAGATCAATTGAAAAAAAATCCTTCGAGGTTTAGAAAAAAAGAGTTTACAACTCAAGAAGTTCAGTAGTTCAAGTGTTTTAAACTGACAGACGCTTTTACGCCATTTTTTTTCCAAAATATGGCGAAAGAAAATCCCTTTCAACAAAAGTGAAACTTAATAGTACTTCAGCTGATATAATTATTACTCATGAACTAAACAACAATGGATTTTAATGAATACTAATCATAAAAGTAAAATACTTTAAAAAGAAATACTTTATCTGTTATATCTCCAAGATAAACTTAGTTTAGGAAGTGCTTTTCAACTCTTATATCGGGGACATAAAATGTTTTTATAACTGGATTCAATTTAAGTATTTTTAAATGTGCATCTTGTTTTCTTTTTCTTTTACTTTTACTTATGTTACGGTGGATGTCCGATATCGGAAAATGTCGACAATCACCGGTGAATGTCGACATTTACCATCTATCAGACTGGAGAATGTCGACATTCTCCAATTTCGGACATTTGCCGTAACCACTTGTACAACTATCTTAAACTTTATAAATGATTGTGCTCTCCTCGTCTTATTTTTTAAAAGATTTTGCAAAGGTTTTATTGTTGCTATTACAAGCATTTTCTTTCTAAATATTTATGCATATTTTTCTTTTTCAAATAGGCTTATTTACCGTTGGTAAGAGTACATATATACCGTTTCACACCCTGGCCTGTCGCTCTGTCGAAACAGTACACTGAAAATTTTGGCCTTCGTAACACCAAAGGTGAAAATTATTCATTTTTGATGAATGAAAAATTTTTTTTATGTCTCTGTCCAAAAAAAAAAAAAAAAAAGGACAGTTTAATATTTTGCAACACATTAACTCTTTTAAAACTGAGTTACACATTAAAATTTTGAGCAACAAAAGTGGTGGCAATGGCAACAAAGGCCAAAAGTTTTAGTGTACTGTTTGACAGGCCAGCATGTGAACCGGTTCATGTGTGGGTACTAAATTTAAAAAATTAAACTACTATACTAAACTAAACTATAGCAAAAAATGAATAATTGCCAACTTTAGTGTTATGGAACCCCCAAAATGGTGGTAACTAAACAGCAAAATTTGTACAGTGTAGTAGAAGGGACAAAAATGGCTCCATTACCGCGTGCTTTGGCAGCTTCGTAGTCTTGCTTACAGACGAGCTTGTTGTCTTCCATGAGGTAGAACTCGTCCCCCGTGTTGAGCTGCCGTTTGCAGAGGATACATGCGAAGCAGTGCAGGTGGTAAACGTTGTCCTGCGCTCTCCGCACCACCTGCGTCGGAGGGATGCCCTGTTCGCAGCCGGCGCACTTGGTGCCAAAGCGCCTGAAAAATGGAACGTGACAGGTCAACTTCTTATTTAAATCTTAAAAATTAATAATTGAAGCCTTTAGATGCAAAGGAGTGTAAGGGACTACATTTTAAAATTTGAGATAACTGACACAAATGTTATAAGAATGGTCTTTCTATCTTGTGGTCATATTAGTGGAAGCCCAAAAGCGGGTATTGCTGTCCAATAAACGTTTCGGAGGGTCCTCTTTAAGAAATGCTGTCTCGACTGAATAACCCAATATGAAGTATCTCAGAAATATTAATTGATTTTTTTAACTAAATTCTAATGTCACATTTTTACACAACTTCAGTTCTAAGAGCTAAATAAATGTAATATATAAGAAAATCAACGCATTTAAGCGATCAATGAAATTTAAGACACGTGTTCCAGGGCTGCAAGGAATCCATTTATCATTGCTTAAAAATGTGAGCTTTGGGAGGAAAATTCCTTGTAGTCCTGAAATACGTGTCAGCAGTTTTATTGCAATTTGTGCTTTGAAGTACATAGATTTTCTCATTTTATTGTTTTATGCGATTGTCAACTTTTCAGTTCTCACATTAATGTAGAGTACTTGTAGTACAACATAACTTTCTACTCTTTCTTTTTTAACATATCCAATACGCAATCAATGATTACTTATTGAATACAAACACAGTACATTACGTTTGGTGCATTATGTGTTATTTTCAAGAATACAGCTCTACTTCAACAAGTAAATATTTTTAACTTCTACGATCTTTGTGGTATATGCACCTCAAATTTCGTATAAAATACTACGTCTTGAAGCAAAAAACTTTTATGGACATTTGAAAATATTATTTAAAATTTAAAAGTATCTTCTGACCAATATTTTTTTTTTTTTTTTGAAAGTAAGCGTTTTAGTACTATCAGATATCTGAAAATATAAAAACTAATACATACTATAAGGGAGGGAAAGGCACAGGAATCTTCTTTTGATCACAAACAATAATAATTTATGAATATAAAAGAAACAACCAGCAACAGGCTCTGGACCCAGCTAGACTGGTCCTAGTCAATTTATCAATCCCCAATGAACATCATAAGAGCCCTTTTAAACCTTTTTACCCCATTGCCTACAACCCTATTGAAGTAGTAGTTTTTCCTAATTTCAAGATTAGCCAGAGATTTGAAAAGTTCAAAGCAATGAACCTCTTCTGTGCATAAATGTTGCCCATCAACATTTTCCATTTTAATGAATTTAAATAACTGAATCATGTCCCTTCTAACTCTCCTTCGCTCGAGAAAATACATATTTAGCCTTTTAAGCCTGACCTCATAATCTAAGTCTGAGAGACCACTTTGTCATTAACAGAGTTAAGCTTCTTAGTTCCACTCATTTTATTTCAGTTATTTACATTACAATTTCAAATACAAATACAAAAGTGACGACCAGAAACAGGCTCAGGGCCCAGCTAGGCTGGTCCTAGTCAATTTAGCAGTCCCCAGTGAACATCAAGAGCTTTCTTAAAAGTTTTTACCCCACTGCAATTAACCGTCGCTTCCGGTAAACTATTCCAACTACCTACAACCGTATTGAAGTAAAAAAAATTTCTAATTTCAAGATTAGCCTGAGATTTGAAAAGCTTAAAACAATGACCTCTGGTTCTACTTTCAGCACATAGCTGTAGCCCATCAACATTTCCCGTTTTAATGATTCATCCGTTGATCATTCCATTTTAATCATTTCATCAAAATTCTGATGAACAAATGCTATCAAGTGCTTACTATTAATAACTTAAATTGGTTAAGCTACTGATGAAAGACTTCAATTAAAAACTTATGATCGTCAGCCAATTTCGAAATACGCAATTTTATTTACGTAGCAAGATATCAGAATTTCAAACATCGGTATTAATGAAACTCAACATCTAAGAGTAATTATTGTTTCATATAATGAACTTCAAAACTAGAATAAACTAAATTCGGGTTTTGAAGTTCATTATCAAATATATTCAAATTATTGGCAGCAGCTTATTCGAAACAATGTTTCAACTTTGATTCTGAAAGAGAAGATAAACTTTGGCCCAATGTTAATCATACGGTAAAAATAATTCGAAAGGATAAAAAATTAAGCCTTTTAATTTGTAAAATACTTCCTACAATTTTAATTATTTCAAACAACGTTCTATCTAAAAATTTAAACAATTGATATTTTTTGCCCACTCGACGTGAGTTTTCCTTCACGAATGACTAAAAAGATTAATTCATGCCGAAGACTAATTGAAAACTCTTACGAATATTTTGCTCTAATAACGAAAAGCCGAACTTTTAATTTTTTCAAAGGAAAAAAAAGTCTCGAAAAATTGAACTTACTTAGGAGAAGCTTGGGAAATTTGGCTCAGGCTAAAAACGGTATGTAAAACTGATTGAAGTTTTCAAGACGCAGAAAACAAATTACTCTAATTCGCTTAGCAATGCATGGGAAATGCGTTTACTTATTTTTTTTTTTAAACTATAGACAGCTGCAGTAAGTAATGTTAATTGAATAAAAGGAGAAAGTGCTGACGCTTTCTTTAAAAGCAAACTTTTGAAGGGAAAAACGTTGACTACTTAATGAATTTTTTAGAAAAAAGTAATTTAAAAATTATCAGAAATTAAATAAAACTTCAATCAATGAAAGATTGGGCTAAAAATATTGTGGCTTGACGTAAAAAGAGCTACTTATCTTCTATCAGAATACAATTATTCGTTTCTAAAACAGGAAAACATAAGGTATTCACGATTTTTTTCCCAACCTTTGCTCCGAGTTTTCGTTGGAGAAAAGCCATGTTGAAAAGCGAAAATTCACAATTAAAATTGCATACATGTATTCAGTGCTACAACACAATAGACTACTTCTTTATTGCGTCATAATGTATTTACGCGACAAAAATTTTTCTTTTTTATTTATTTCTATTTATTTTTTAAATCACTAAAGTCTAAAGCATCGTTTCTCAACTTCCTTATCTTCCTCTCCCCCCAAAACGTTTTATTTACTCATTAATTTATTTGTTTTTTTACCTACAGCTGCTCATAATTTACTCACTCATTAGTTGTCCGCCGTTCAACCGATCCTTTTCTAAAGAATAAGTTGTGCAAGATATAATCCTTCACACAATTGTACACTGTAATAAAAATCTCCTGAAAATAACGAGAAAAGTACGGCAGCAGAGTTGCCGTAAATATTCCATTTCTGATAATATTTTCCCGAGATCTGACAAAAGTTCTATTTCTTTTTTCTCCATTAATCCAAATCAGTTGCGAAAATACAGCAACCGTAAAACGGAAAAGTTCCGTTCTCGTATTTTCAGGACGTGATATTTCCGTTTTTGGAAGGAAAAACCATGTATTGAAGCACTACGGAAATCTTCCGTTAAGATCAGTCAAAAAACCCTCTGAAAATTCAGGGGTTTTTTTAACAGTGTAAACACGTTCTGCAAAGTAACACCACATGCAAAGCTAAATCAAACAATCAAGTTTTGAGTTTATCGTGTTTCTCTGACAATCATCTGAACTTGATTAGAATTCTACAGCAGTTGACGTGTTGTGCTTAAGTAAGAAGAATTATCCTTGCACTTGAACTAAAGAATGGGTTCTCTTTCTCTCTCTCTCTCTCTTTCTTTTGAAGAATACATGCAATTTGCATCGCAAATGTATCGTCCTTACAAGGTAGGATTTATTTAATTGTACAAATGATATTAGCTAAAAGAACTCATATGCTACATTACTTTTAACTTCATTGAAGTCAGAAAAAAATTATATTTAATAATTCAAACTACTTTTTGAGTAAATAGCACAGTACACTTAGAGTAGTATTTGACCCGAATGTGTTACGACGTTCTCTCAAAAATCACAAGTAACAAAATTAATCTTGAAATGCTGTTGAAAAAGTTTGAAACTCGTTCCCAAACACTTAACCCGATCTTTGGACGGAACAACAAAGCTGTGAAACAAGATTAAAAGAAGTGACACTCATCAGATATTTTTCTACTAGATGATAAAATTATCCTAAAAGACTTAGTACTTCATAGAGCCAGCAGAATAAAGTAAAAACACACATACACGCACACACACATACAGGATAATGCTTTGTTTCGTAATGAATGATAAACGAATGTACATCTTGGAACAGTGGACTACAGCAAGCGTTAGGATACATATGAACTGGTTAAAGGTGGTGATGGCTAAGGAGAAGGGGAGAGAGGGAGGCATGTTCTAGATTAGAAGTGTCTGATGATGTGGATAGTTTTTAAGAGTAAGGTGGAATAATGTACGCGATAAAATCTGAGATACTGCTGAATTGTGGACTAGTTCTAAGCAGATCAATCATTGGTAACCATTGATAGTAACCATTTTAAAGGGGCGTTAGACCGTAGATGGAATTGCAGAAAGCGGCAATACTTCTGAACTTAGTGGTGAATATATAGAAATATCCGCCGGTGCATTGAATTAATTGAAAGTGACAAGGAACACTGCAAAACTGCATAATGGCGTACATTGTTCATCTTATGGGAAGCTCGAGCGTTCATGAAACATCCAAATCAGGAAAGTGTTAGAGTATGCTGCTAAACTGTAATGGCGGAGTTTTTTTCCCTTGCAGTTGAACTATTCAATGTTTATGATACATTGAAGAAAAACTGCTCGAAATTTGAGATTACTATGTTGATTGTGTAGTTCGATTTTCAAAGTTTTCGAATTTCTAGTCCAGCTCAGGGCCATCGCGCTACTGTTGGAAATTTTGTCAGAAATCAAGACATTTTTGCCCACTGTAACGGGAAAAATACAATGGGACTAGATGAAGTTCAACAAGTGACTTGAAGAAGTACAACCAAGGATTTGAAGAAGTGCAACAAAGGACTTGAAGACATGCAACAAAGGACTTGAAGACGTGCAACAAAGGACTTGAAGGAAGAGCAGAACGTTCAACAGGCTAAATGAAGTAGTACAAATGAACTTACTTGAAGAAGTCCTCCTTGCAAAAGACTTGTCCGTTGCGGGCGAAGCACTTGTCGGCGAGCTGGGCTCCGCAGTCGCAGCACTTGAGGCACTTGCCGTGCCACGAGCGCTCCAACACTTTCAGGATAAAACGGTCCAGGATTGGTTGTTCACAACCCGCGCACTTGGGGATTGTCGCTGTAGGAAAAGGGAAAACGTTACATTTTGTAATTTACGTAAATCATAGTGCAGCATAAAAGGCAACCGAAATTTTGAAGCAAAATATTGTTTTTTTCTTATTTTGAAAATACTCTATTTCGGACAAAATTACATTGAAAGGGTTTTAGAAACATTTTAGAAGGACGTTTCATTATAATTACGGTGTATTAAGTTTGGTACGGTGAATATGCAACAATTAACGATTTCAAAACTGGAAATTTCAGTAGAATTTGTGTAGAAATCTTGTAAGATTTTAGTAAGTGCAAATTTATTATTTTGTTGACCATGAAATACATAAATGAATACTTATTATTATTTTGTTGCTACATTTTAATTTAATAATATATATGGTATGACTGATAGATGTACTAAGCGCTCCATAATTATCGAATCCTCAATTAAACATTTTTAACCACAGAAAGTTTGTACATACGATCATATAATCAATCGTTTTAAATATATGAACAACTTAATTGCTTAAACGAATAAACTGGAAAAAAAAAAGTACATAAATAATATTTTCAACTTTTCAGAATTAGAAACAAAATGTCCTCTAATTTACTGCTTTCCTGCTCAACATGCAGTTTTTTTTTTGTTCGAAAGGGGTTTTTTTCTTCGGCTTATTTTTGAAAGTTTAACCACATTTCACTGACTTTCCGACGCTTTTGGTTTTTTAACCAAAACGTGCTTGTTTGCTGACTAAAGTTATAAAGACAATCATCAACGGGAAAGAAGCCAAATGAAATTAGTCGCAAGTCGCGAATGGCGTCCAGAAAATGTGCTGAAGAAAAACGAAACCGCTAAGTTTTATGGCTTTAGCAAATGAGTGCAGAAATAACTCAGAATCTAAAAGATCATGTTCAAATTGAATAATACACAACTGGTGCTATGTAACATGTCACTGCGTGTCGCCACTTGTCGTGCAGTCGGAGGGAGACTACATGTGGCAATTATAATTTCTTAACTCCTTAATCAGCATTGGCTACGGATAATCAGCACTGGCTACGGATATTGTCGTAAAATATTGCCAGCGCGTCTTTGAATGATAAAAATTTATCTCATTATTGAGACAGTTGAAGGTTCTGGAATTTAGTACGATTGCTTTCATAGTTCATTTTATTACTTTTTATGATTAAAATGAAATTGAATTGCAATTTAAAATTTTTGTGTTAGTTTTTGAAATACACACACACATATATATGTATAAATTCTTTTAATCTATATTCATCAGGTTTTGACGTTAACAGCAAATTTATGAACATAAAATGTTTCTCATAATGATGCCTGACGTTTTTATGCGGTTATGTAAACTACTGCAAAAAACGCTGACATGCTGTAAGAAGTGATGAGTTAAAATGAGAACGATAAAAAAACACTGAAAATCGATTGTTAATGCAAGGGAAAAAGTTTTCTTTAATTCTAGTCTGTTGTGCTCTCTTTCCAATTCTGATTTTACAGAATTGGAAAGAGAGCACAAGGACTCTAAGGATATCAGTAAAGTTATTAACATAAAATGTTTCACATAATGATGCCTGCCCTTTTTATGCGGTTATGTAAACTACTGCAAAAACGCTGACATGCTGTAAGAATTGATGAGTTAAAATGAGAACGATTAAAAAACACTGAAAATGGATTGATAATGCAAAGAAAAAAGTTATCTTTAATTGTAGTCTCTTGTGCTTTCTTTCCTATTCTGATTTTACAGAACTTTCAGTCCTGAAAGTAACTCTTTTCTTTGACTTTTACAGTCGGAAGGGAAAAAATAGGGATGTAGTCCCTCAACAGTTCTTAGAAATTTTGAAGAAACATTTGCTATTATTGATCATTTTAGTTGGCGTTAGTAAACTGAAAAAAAAGAAGGGGAAAAAAAATCGGTGCAGGCAAGTGATTTTTTTCAGTTGAGCAATAGATTCTTGAAAAAGAAAAGAAAAAATTCCTCATTGCATTCGTCGCTTTTGCAAATTCAATCCAACATTACTTACATTATCTCAGGGAGACAAAAAATTACATTAGCTATTTTTATTTCAAAGCATTAAAATACTGTTTTAGGGGAAAATAAGAGATTAACAAAACAATGTTAAATTTTGATGCTCTTTCCAGTTTCATTTCCGGTTACTAGATGGCGCTACAAGAAATGCGAAACCTGAATAAAATAATTTATCTATGATCACACGACAGAAAAAAATGAGTTTCCACTCTCACTGTCTCACTTGGTTATATTTTCCCTTTTGTCCTTCTTAAAATCAGCAGGAGCGCCCATTTATATTTACTTACTTTTGCAAAAAAAAAAAAAGAAAAAGGAAAAAGGGGAAAAAAAAAATGTCGTAAAAATATATCTAAAAACAAAAGTAAATCAAAATAACAAAAGTAAATAAAGTAATCATAAAACAAAATAATAATAAAACAAAATTAATGCATGAACTTTGAAATAGTGCATGCATTAATTTTTAAAATATTTTTTTCATCGTTTTTTTTTTTTTTTTTTTTTTAAGGTATGAAATGACGATATGCATGTTGTCGGTCTCTCAAACTTTTATGAGGTTACTCCAATTCAAATGATCTTCATTTTTTCAGTTTATACATTAATTTTAACATACATTTTACAATTAACTTTCAAAATTGCTACTTTTTCATTCAACAAAGAATTTATTATTGTTAAATATATTTTGATTGCTTTAAATTTATATGTACATGCCTTTAATTTCTTTCACAAAAATGAATGCTTGATTGCATTTTTTTAAAAATTTTTTTATTTCATTTTTTCTCTTTTATATAAAAATGCATATTATATTGCAACATTTCTCGTCTTTCCTCCATATTCTATCACTTTAGCGTAGTGCTTAAGATTAATTTTATAAAGAATAATAAAAATACTGGGTAATATGACTTTTAATACTTAAAATAGTGTTACTGTTACTAAATTACAAGTATCTACTAAACACTGACTACTATTTAATATATATATATGAATGAAAATTCGGAAGAATTAACAATAAAGCAAAATCAGAATTCGTCTCAATATGTACCACAGTGGCAATTCTAATATCATCTATAATAATGTTTTTTTAAATAAAGCTACTTCTATCCTAATAGCAAACGATGCTTTATTGCCTGCATGAAACATTCAATTTTAAGCATTAAAAAAATCGTCAAGCATTTAAAATGTGAAAATGGACGTATCTTTTCAAAATGGAAAGATCAGGAGTTATTTCGTTTTCATGGTCATTGGCGAAACCTTGGCGATAAGTGTATTACAGTAACACTGAAAATATATTACTATTATTGAATGAATCTAGTCGTAACAGTAGATAGTCGTTGCCCCACCGTATACCATTTCACTTTGTTAAAAAAAAAGGTTCAACTATTCTCTCCATTATTTTTATTAGTTAAATTCTGGGTGGGATTTCCTAAGTGGAGTCTCCAAGAGGAGAAATAGGGTAGCATTTGTACATTATTCAAACTAAAATAATGGACATAATTAAGCTGCAGATGTCATGTAAGAGAGATAAATGAGTTACTCTGAGGTTCAAAAAAACCACTTTAGATTCGTAACTCCCATCAACAAACACACTTTCTTGAAATCTGGGTCGTAGTTACCCAAAATAAAACGTCACCGAACACCTTCACCATCTACGGGTAAATCATAAACTCCGTTGTAAAAACTACTCTGTCTCAATGTGTACTACTCTTCCCTACAAGTATCACATAATTTACAATCTGGTAAAAATTATGATTTATCCCGTTAAGCCATGCCTAGGAATGTTTTCTCAACTCACTTCCCAACAGTAACAGATCTGCTGTTGGCTCGAAACCAGAACAGAACGTTCCATGTTCTAAGCTTGGAGCAGCAATCAGTTTTGAGAACCGAACGATGAGATGGTTCCTGGGACACTTGACAAACTTCAACACGCCAAGAGCGGAAAACCACCCTTAGAAGTCCTCCAGAAGGCAATAAGAGAAATGTTTGACAAACATTTCCTCAAATTACTAAAAACGTATTGTTTTTTTTTTTTTTTTTTACTCATTATTTTTAATCGTTTATTTCAACAAGTATAAACGGAGTACTAAACATGCGTACAACAGGGAGTACATCATAATCAACAATTTATTGCTGAACTGTTGATTTATGATGTACATCACGAAGGAGTACATCATAAATCAACAATTTATTGCTGAAAATTTAGCTCTATAAAAGCTTAACCATTTACATATTTTTAAAATCGAATCCTTTACTTTCAGTTGTCTTTTCAAACTTTTCAGAAATATAAATTGTCCATTTTATGTATATATAATACCCTAGAGTTAACGTTCCGTTCTCTAATCAAAAAATCACTTTATTATATGAAAAAAGAGGCAATAATTTCTTATGTACTTGGAAGGGAAACTACTTCTATTTCTTCTCATCATCAGTTATATGACTTCAACCTCTTTCTTCAAAACTTCTGTATCCGATTTTTGGCCACCAATTCTAACCAACGCCTTCGTTTACGCATAAAAACAATGTCATTTGGACCAGTAGTAACTTCCAAAAAACGTCCATGCCAACTTCGAGTGCAAAGCAATTTTGAAGGAGAAAAAGAATGGAAAAAAAAAAAAAATCCGGATTTCCCAAAACAGATTTGTGCTGTTGTTTTTACAGAATGCCAATATTCAAGACGCTGAAAGTTGTTCTTATTACAGTCAAGAGATCAGCTGTTCCACTTTAATCAGAAGATTTTCTCAGCATTCGTTTTGTGTAAGAATACTTCAATTATTTATTTACTCACTGATCGTCAGGGTGTCTATATATTTGAAAAACTTAAATTTCGCGACGCATCTGAAATTGATTTCACCAGACATCGGATATCCGGTATTCTTTGTGTGACGCATCCGTACCGGATATCCGGCTTTGATGCTTGAAACCAGTAAAATCTATACAGATTTTAGATATTCCCCAGCGTCGAAATGCGTAAAAAATTTGCATTTTCATAAATTCTCAAAAAATATGTTAATTGATTACATTTTAAAAATCAAATTTGATATGGCGGATAACTGAATACTTCATGCAGTAGCTGGATTGGATTTTGGAAAATTAAAAATCTGTCAGCTACCGGATATCCGACGTCTTCTGGGGGTACCGGTATGATGGAAAAAGTTTGTGACACATTTGTAATTTTCGTGACCTGCAGACACACTGCACCGTGTCCAGTTGAGAATGTGGAATTCTAACATGATTGCTTTCAAATTTGATTATTCAAAATGAGATGAAAACTGATAGTCAAAAATCAGCCTTTCTCGATTTTTGGCGGAAACATATCAGATATTTAACATTGTACTCTTCTGATAAAACATTGACAACCCCTTAATTGCTTTTTCATCTCTACGTGAGAAGAAAGCCATAATATTTTTTAAACATCGCGGATCCTTTGATTTTTCCTATTTTACTTGGAAGAATTTCCACCACCAACAACGGTCGGGAGAACTTCATACAGATCAAATGAAAATGACTCAAGCAGATTTTGAGAATTTTAGAAAGAAAGAAAAACAATGTATAAACGAAGTAAATCTTTCGATTTGCGGTGTTATACTAATATCAGCGATTTACAGTATTTCGTTTTACAGCATTACAGTAGTTATTAATAATTCGGGACTGTGATAAAATTGGGTATAATTTGATCTACAAGTATCTTCAGTGTAGCTAATTGGCGGCAAAAGACATTACATCGTCATTACTGTTTTCATTAGTATTTTAGAAAACTTAATTTAGTATGCTGCCCAACGGCAGTGTGCGACGTTAAGTGTTAAGTCAGAAATCATTTCAAGAAGGGATCCGTAAATAAAAAATATCTATAAACTATTTTCCACACAACTTTTAACTTCATGGTACTGAATCTAAGGAAAGCATTCCAAACTGTAAAGAAACTTATCAATTGCAATGCAATAAATAAATAAAATAAGCAGGAAAACTTTTTCTTAAATATTTAAACGAACACTTCTGATTCAACTTCACTGATGCTGTTGAGTAGCTTATTTCGTCCCTATATACGACCTTCCTTAATATATACATTGGCATATGCTAAAAGATCCTCAATAACAAAATATGGTAATTTAAGTGACTGATGGCAATTTAGATATACCAGCATTGTTCTATTCTATGAGGATCTTAGTGACATTCGTTTTAGCACTGGAATAGTGACTTGCAAAAGTATCAACAATTGTTGCTGACTGGATGGTTCAATCCAGTAATCAAAACCAAGTTGAATGAGGTGCTTCAGCATGCGCCGACTCTTGTGTGGTAAATAGCTATCAACTTACAAATACAAAAAGTGACGACCAGCAACAGGTTTTGGGCCCCGCTAGGTTGGTCTCAGTCAATTTATCAATCCCTAATGAGTTAAAGAGTGTCCTTAAAATTATTCACCCCAAAGCTTCTGGTAAACTATTGCAGAGGCTTGTAACCCTATTGAGGCATTTTTTCCCCCGCATAAATTCAAGACTAGCCTGCAATTTACAAATAGGCTCTGAATAGGTACTCTACGGTCGCTATTGGAATTTATGGCTACTCTACTCAAAGTTTAAACTTTAATGAACGTCCTAAGATTAAATCTGTCAGTGGTACAAATATATTAAAGATTGAACTGACTTACGGTATAGCATGGGAGGACAATAAGGCTTGATGTCCTGAAGTCCGGTCGCGAGAGTTCCGGCCGGCGGCGACCGATGAGGGTCCGGGCGCAAACCCCGCCTTCCGCCCGCGGTCATCACCATGGGGAAGCACACAGCTACGTGAGAACTGCAATCATCCACTAACTCACAAAACCCTTAGTTTCAAATATCGCTCTTAGATAGTTCCAGTTACTGTACTTTTTTTTCTTTGATTGCTGCCTATTTCACAAATGAGAACCACAGTTCGTGGCTTTGAGTTTCAGCTATTCGATGAAATGAGTATTTCTTGAAAAAAAAGTTGATATTTATGTGTTGATTTGGCACACGTGATGAAATTTTTATCAAACGCTTGGAGAAAGATCAGTCCCATTTAGTTGCTTCTTTTATTTGAGTAACAAATGTACTTTTTCTTGCTCCGTCGAAAATATTTTCCATTTCTTCAAGTTATTATTTATCATGATTCAAATGCCATGCAGATTATGCAAAGATTTTTGCAGTTTTTATACCACTATCAAAAAAGAGATTGATTCTATTCAGCTGCAATAAGTCTGAAGCAAATGCTATGAACATTTAAAGTGCAAAGTTTATAGGAAATCACCAAAACAGCTTTGAATCGTCAAGTTCATGCAAGATATATCATTCCTTATCCACAACAGTTTTTTCAATTCGAGATTGTTTATTCTCTAGTTATAGGATTTATTCAATGACACTTCAATTGAAGTAAGTTTGTCTTTTAGACCAGATAATTGGAATTGCATGTTTCTAAAATGTTTACATTTTCATGAATTAAAACAGAACAAAAACATAACTGAAGGCATTCTTTAAATCAAAGCAAGGTACTCAATATTTACCTGGCATAAAGTGAGCATAAATGATAATTCAGTCACGGTAACGAGTAGAATATTATAATGATGAAGTTCAAGCATAAATATCACAACAATGCAGCCAAAATACTAGTTTTAAAATTTGACAACACAAAGCAGTTAAGGTTACCTTTAACAATTCCAGCTCTTCCGCTTGTAGTGCCGAAAAATAGCTTGTTTGACCAATAACTATCTTCAAATGACGATCAACTCAATTTTCTTCTTTAAATAGCACTATTTTCTTTTTTTTTTTTTTTTTTAATGAAAGTTTTTCAATATCAACGCACTTGTGTAAAATAACAGTCAATTATTTTCGAATTACATCCAACAATCATCTTCCCAAAATCTGCTTCAGCTAAAAAACTTTCGTCAGCTCAACGACTAAGTCTACAAAATCTTTTTTTTTCAACTTCGTTAATTACAAGAAATTTTGATTTTTGCATCTAACTCCGGTAAACATCGTTCCTCAGGACGTTACGGATGGCTAATGAAGTAAAAAATGACAACACCGAAACCCCAACAAGTCCTCTTCCAGCAGAAATTCAATTACGGACTGACACCCGAGGAGGTCAATTGTAGAGCTCGCAGTCAATTGTGGAGCTCGCAGTTTGGTGTCTCGCTGCTCCGCCGGTAAGCAGTGTGTGCTTGGGCGCCGGCCCCTCAGTGAGTTGCCCTGACGTCAGTAGGCAGCCGGGCAGCCCATTCGACGGCACGGTTTCCACGGAAACCAATCTTCTGTCTCGACCGCATCAGGACTCGCTGACTTCCCCACGGTTTGGGGTGTGAGAAAGATTCGGGGTAGGAAGCGGAATGGTTTGCTACCCCATGTTTTCCACTCTTGGAATAAGAGGAATTTTTTTTCGGTACGAACTTAGAAGTTTTGATGGCTATTTTTTAGTCTGACACATTTGCGCGCCCTCTACTTCACACTCTCTCACACACACAAAAGACTTCTGTAGACAGAAAACCGCACAATAATATTCTAATACATTTACAAAACAAGGTAGTTGCTTAAAAATTAATATTACTCAACAATAGTATTTTAAACATCAGAAAAATTGCATTATTGTCATTTTAATACTGCTCATTAAAAATGTCATTTTAATACTGCTCATTAAAAATTTTATTTTAATACTGCTCATTAAAAACGTCATTTTAATACTGCTCATTAAAAACGTCATTTTAATACTGCTCATTAAAAATTTTATTTTAATACTGCTCATTAAAAATTTTATTTTAATACTGCTCATTAAAAATGTCATTTTAATACTGCTCATTAAAAATTTTATTTTAATACTGCTCATTAAAAACGTCATTTTAATACTGCTCATTTCATCTTTTTAAATAGCAAAATTTCGTTTCCAACATTCAACAGCTGCTGTCGTAACTAAGCTACGCGTCATACTCCAAGACTATGCTGAAGATAAAAGGTCTGATTGTACTAAACAAAAAAAAAAAAAAAAAAAAAAAAAAAAAAAAAAAAAAAAAAAAAAAAAAAAAAAAAAAAAAAAAAAAAAAAAAAAAAAAAAAAAAAAAAAAAAAAAAAAAAAAAAAAAAAAAAAAAAAAAAAAAAAAAAAAAAAAAAAAAAAAAAAAAAAAAAAAAAAAAAAAAAAAAAAAAAAAAAAAAAAAAAAAAAAAAAAAAAAAAAAAAAAAAAAAAAAAAAAAAAAAAAAAAAAAAAAAAAAAAAAAAAAAAAAAAAAAAAAAAAAAAAAAAAAAAAAAAAAAAAAAAAAAAAAAAAAAAAAAAAAAAAAAAAAAAAAAAAAAAAAAAAAAAAAAAAAAAAAAAAAAAAAAAAAAAAAAAAAAAAAAAAAAAAAAAAAAAAAAAAAAAAAAAAAAAAAAAAAAAAAAAAAAAAAAAAAAAAAAAAAAAAAAAAAAAAAAAAAAAAAAAAAAAAACTGGGTTTCAGCCCACGATCTTCGGCCTACGAAACTTGCGCCTCGTCAAGACACCACCGGGCCGGTGTTGCTAAATCCGCAAATCCAGGGCAGCTAAATTTAAAAGTCCTCCAGGAAGACAGTTTTCGCCGAAGATTCTCTGTATCAAAAGAAAAAGAAAGGAAAACAAAGAAAGATAGATTTGCAAAGAAACAAAAAAGAAAGATTCAATACATATTGCATGAACTGAAACTGTCATAGACCGTTGAGTACTTGAACAATAAACATAAAAGCAAACAAACTTGTTAAATATGAGTTCTTCACGAAGAAGAAAAAGGCAAGAAATAAAAAGAAATTCACATTAAACTAGAAATAGGCAGATTATTTAGTCCACGGAAGAGTTTATCACAAGGAAAACAATTATTAACAAGTACACAAGTTGGTATAAATCGCACGACAGCTACTACATCAATATCTAACTATGTTTAATGTAACTTTGTTCCGAAACATTTAGACTTTTCAAACATGGAAGGCTTCTTACTTCTTATTCTAATTCCAGCAAGAAAAATATTTCCCATTTTTCCACAAAACATATTGCCATTTTCAGAAGAACGAAACACATTTTTAAGTTTGTTCTACGTAAACAAACAGCGGAATTTCGTTTTAGATAGGGGAAAACAAGTGTGAAGTGTGTAACAAATTTTAAAAAGTTATTCTGTTGCCTGTGTACAGTTATACGGAAATTTTAGGAAGTGAAATGTTGTTTTTACAATTACCCATGATAATTGCATAAACATGATTTTATTGATAACTCAAAAAATTCTTATCTTTTTATCTTTTTTCAGAAAGATTCCGTTTATGCATATTGTTTTATCAGATAAAGCGCATGTGAGCTTAAAAGGAGCTAAATTCTTTATTTGCTTCGCGGCAACGATAGATTTTTGTTATAATGTAATTACCGTCTCTTTTTCCTTTTTACACAAGCTCCAAATTGAGTTATATGTTAAACAAAAGCGCTAACTTTCCTCCAAACTCTTTCTCTATTGTCATTCAAATTTTATCGCTTACCATAATGCAATTATTTTCTTCAAAATCACTAAAAATATTTAATCAGAAACTTGTGTGTGTTTTTGTATTTGCATTGAAAGCAAGAAAACTAAAATTTGTTTTGTTATTTTAAAATTTATTATGAGCAACTTTTGTATGTAATATGTATAAATTGTTTTAAGAGAAAACATATTATAAGGTAAGAAAAAACTGTAAAAGGTTTTAAAAAGCTCTAAGTACATTGCTTCACTAACTTAAATTCAAGAGTTAGAGGTTGATAGCTTCTCTCGTGTCAGAATGAATATCTTTATAATCTGTTCTAAATTTTATTTATTTATTTATTCATTTATTTATATTTTGCACTCATATATGTGCGAATGTTATACAAATATCGCTAAAACATGAGCAACTAAACGATGAGCAAATGAAACAATCTCCCCTCCTATATTTAAAAAAAATTGAGGATGACTTTATTTTTCCATATTTAAAAATTTCGAGTAAAATATCGTTCTTGGGTCAATTTTATTAATTATTCCTATTAACGTTATAATCATTACTTATGATTTCTTGATATTACTTAACTATAAAAGTGAATCATTTCGGCAATAAAAAGGGAAAAAAAGAAAGTTTTGATCTGTACATACATAAGCAAAGGCGAAACAGTTAAGTATCATTTTCCCCTCTGCTTGTGAACCGATTTCTTGATATTACTTAACTATAAAAGTGAATCATCTAGGTAATAAAAAGAAAAATAAAAGAAAGATTTGAGCTCACTATCAATTTATAAATAAGCAAAGACGAGACAGTTAAGTATCATTTTCTCGTCTGCTTATGAACCGATTTCCGTATTTTTGTTTTTTTAGTGTTACCAATAAAAAATTTTTGAATTAGATTTTTCCCCCCTTACATTCGACGTAGCTTCGAAGCCTTTTATTTAAAGACGCCTTTGTTTAAGTTTAAAATAAAAGAGTCTAGAAATACAAAGGGTCAAAATGATTTTTGTTTAAATGGTGTCTGACAAACTTTTTATTCCACCAAGTCCATCGTTGTTGGGAACGGCGAAACACCGACGACGCTGGGATTAGAATTCGGGCCATCTTGACTGTAAGCTAAAGCTCTACCACTGTGCCTGAGGACATCGAGTGGGCACGGGGAAGTTAGATTATATAGCTCCCTAACATGCCAACTGGGGTCCTGAAGTACTTCTTTGCCAATTGTTTTCATAACCCAAGCAAGAAAAGCGTCAATTATCCACTCGTCCATTCTATTGTATTATTTTGCTGCGTTCGATCCGGCTCCGACGAATTATTCATCTCGTATTTCTGCTCTGAAAAGACGAACATACTATTCAAAATCTTGAATCGTTCTGACATCTCTCGCGGTAAATAGTCCCTTAATTTTGATACATTATTGTTCTGAAGAAGTAATCGTTAAACAAAGCCCTATATTAATTCTGAACGTAAAGTTGTTCGATTAATTTTTAATCCTTTGATGTAAAAATAAATGGCATTTACCCTTCCTGTAACTTTAATTTCTAAGTAAGTGTCGGTACTTAAAGCTGAGAACAGCGCTACCTAGGGCATTTTTGAATGGACATATGTCATTTAAATTTGGTTTGTACGTTACATGGACCATGGGGTAAAGGAATCTTGATTTAAAAAATAATAGCTTAATTTTTTTACACCTATGTGACCACTTCCTTCTTCTTCATCAGATAATTCTCTTCGCTAATTTGCTATAAATGATTAAGAAACTCTTCGGGCTAATGTTAACACGCTTTAGATGTGATTTAGGCAAAGAGAATGCACGTTGAATTTTGTGATAAAATACAGTTTTTTTGTTTCTAATTTGTCTTTTTCTTCGTGCACCCCGTTTTCACCTGGTGGTGAAAAATTGAAGAAATCTATGTATTTAAAACGCTTATAACGTAGCGGAAGAGGGCCAGCGGTCTTAGTTACCAGTTTCCACCCGCTGCTTGCGCGCGCGCAGTAACGAGGTCGTGGGTTCGAATTCGAATCGAACCCACGATAAACGAATCGTGGGTTCGATTCCCACCTTGCCCTGGGTGTATTCTTGTAGTTTCCTTCCTTGTATTGTAATAAACTATTGTACTGTCCTGTTCTATCTGTAATATTAGACGATTGAGGCATATCCATTGAGAAAAGCAAATAAACTCGAAAATATATGTGACCTGAAATGGTTGTAAAACAAACAAACAAACAAACGTAGCGGGAAAAGGGCCCTCATTTCCATTTTACCGGTTGGCAACACTCAGTCTGTTTACAAATATCCGAGCAGGGGCCTCAGTGGCTGAGCGGTCAAATCGACTGGCTCCGGTGCCTCCCTGCGCGGAGAGAATGAGGCGTGGGTTCGATTCCCACCTTTGCCCTGGGTGTATTTCCTTCTTTGTATATTAAAATCTGTTGTGCTGTCTTGTTCTATCTGTCATATTGGACGAGAGTTTGAGGCATATCCTTGAGAATAGCAAATAAACTCGAATATTTATGTGACCTGAAATGGTCGTAAACAAACAAACAAACATATCCGAGAACTACCGTGCGTCGAGCGTTTCGCGAATGCTGCTCAAAAAATATGAAAGTTGTGTGCTATTTGATGTGTAATCGCATAAATATCATAGGTAAGTTTTTTTTTCAGCACTGTGCTTCAACTCTCATACTTTTATTGTAAAGGAAATTACTTCGATTCTAATAATAAAAATCACGTGCCATTTCGCGTACTTTTCGCAATGTGTAAATATAACTAAAAAAAAAAAAGAACGAAATTCTGAGTTTATTTTATTGCCGAAAGGTTTTTACTAGCTCATTGCGTTCAAAGAATGATGAAAAAAATTATGTTTGCAACATCTTAATATAGGTGAGATTTTTTTTTTTTTTTTTTTTTGACACTAATAATACTGCAGAAATATTTTTACTACATCATTCCCTTAAGGAAATGACACTTGTTACTCTTCGCAACTTGTAAATAAAAGGTTTTTCTTTCCTTTTTCTTGGAACTATGTTTTTACAATATTTGATACTACCCTTCATGCATTTTTTGCTGTAAATGTATTCACTTATTCATGATATGTGTTGGATGATCATGTTTCATGTTTTTCACTATGTGTGAAGGTAACGAAAAAAAAATCCTACATAGCTAATTACGATAGAAAAGTGTTCAAGTGCTCACTGCGGTGAACTCTAGTGTTGCATACTTTCGTAGTATTTAAATATGAGAACACAAAACTTGCACAACAGTGATATTTTTATAACATAAGTTAAAGCTAAAAGTAGTTTCCTCTAATTTTACTGCGAAAAGATTTCTTTATACATTGATCATAGAAAATGGTAAATTTGCATACTTGCATTAGATATTACGTAATTCACGAGTTATATCGAAAATATATTTCTCGTTCAAAAATCTATAAATCAAATATTTCCCAGAATGTTTCTGATGCATGTTTTTGGAACATTATTTAAGACAGACAACTTATTCTTTTTGAGATAGTGATAAAGCAAGAATAAGCTATTGTATTGTCCCATAAGCGAGCGAAGTATTTCCAGGGGTTGGCGAGGAGGGAGTTTTAATCAAATAAATAAAAGGGACTTTTTTTGAACTGATCTTAACGTAAGTTTTTTTGGACTCTGATCTTACGTCAGTTTTCATTTTATAGACTGATCTTGGCATAAGTTTTTTTTGACTGATCTTACTCAAGTTTTTAATTTTTTTGGCTGATCTGAATGTAGTTTTTTTCGGGGAGGGGGGGTGATATATTTCTCTTGAGCTCCTAGCACATTCTTTTTTTGAGTAGTGAGGCTACGGAATGTGTTTCCTGGACCATAAATTAAGGTCGTTTCGGGGGGGGGGGGGGACTTTCCTTTTAGAAAGGAGTGTTTTCTTCCCGATGTGTTTTTTCTCTAGTGTGTTGGAAGTTTCCACATTCTTTCGACTGGGGGGGGGGGTAGGGGGGGGGAACATGTTTCTGCGTATGAAGGTATTTAGCACATAGCCCGGGAAGCGCCGTGGCGGCAGAGCGACGCCCTTCTCCAAACCTTTTGACACGGGCGTCGTTGTGCGGGTACCACTAGTGTTTTCTTATTACAGATTTTGTCCCCGTTGGTCGATATAAACTCCAGCAATGATGTACGTCTATTAGAACGAGCTCTACTAAATAGGGAAACTTTAATTATAACCACTCTGTACAACGGCCCGTGATTCGAGGAAGAAATATTTCTCTTATTTCTTTACATTTCGTAAATTTAATTAGTTTTGCAATTGCTCCCTATGAACATTACAAAGAGTCTACTTTGTGATGTTCTCCTTATAACATTACAAAGAGAGTACCTCCCATTTCGAGGTGTTCGCTTACCCGCCGCGTTTCTTTTACCATCGTATGGTTATACTCGAATCACAATGTCTTGCACATCTCTTATGTCTTCCATAATCATCTTAGAAGACGTTTTCTATAAACCAAATGGACAAATCGCTTCATTAGCAGCAACAATTGAAAGAGATGCAACTATGTTTCAGTTCCCTCAAAGAATTCGTTGATCATTAACCTTCCATTTCATGCCAAAATTAGAGAGCTCAGCTATGGATATTAACTTTGAATTTTGATGTTTTGAATCTGAAAAGTATTAAGTGAGACTACAAATAAACATAAGCTAGTTTCGAGGCGAAATATTTTGAGACGACTGCAGTAATATCCTGTTATTGTATGAAAGTATCAGAATTTATGTCGTTCTTCACCTTCCTTAAAATGGATGTCATAACTATCGTAAGATAACTAAACAGTTCTGCAACTCCTCATAAAAATAATTTGATTTCGGAATGGCAATTAAGTATTGATTAACACAGATTGTTTCCCTCCATTTATGTTTATAGGTTTAAATTAACGAAACAGTATTGCTTCGGAGAAAATTAACTTTGTACTTTAATATCATGGTAATAGATCAAGGATGGTTTAGTGTATGGACATTACTGTAAAGAATTGCACAAGTGGTGTTTTAAAGGTTTGAATGTTCAAGCAAGTCAAGCTATAAGAAAAATTGTGTTGAACGGAATTAGAAGCTTGAGACTAATTGGAGCATTTGCAAAAGTGTGGGAAAATAATTTCTCAAATGAATTGTTATGTAAAGAGCAATGTATGTCTTGCTTCTGTTACCAAACATTATTTTTGGAATGCTTTATTTAAGTTTATAAAAGCAGCAAGAAGTTGACTTTGGTAGCCACCATTTTTCTTCTATTGTGTGAGAAAGTGGCTCGTATCGTTAGAGCTTCTGCCATCAGTTTCTCATTACAAAGCAATGAATTCAGCTCTAATTTATTAATGTATTTTTTTTTTTTTTTTTTAGTCGCTTGAAATTAAATTTGTATAATGCATAAAATGTAACGTAATGAAACTATTGGCACTATTAATAGAAAAACACTTAAAAAAACAAACTGTACATCGTGGAACGCAGCTAGTGCGTTAGAAAAAAACAATCTGAACAAAAGCTACATTTCATAGATGGTTTGACTTAAAATCATGAAAGAATTAACAAATTATAACGTCCACTTTTACTTAAAAAATAATGTAATTATATTTTATTTTTCTAAAATATTAGTTTTTATGTTTTTGTTTTTAATCACCAGGAGATTATTTTTGCAAATTTGTAATAATTCTTTGATATGTATATTTATGTTTACATATGTGCATCATAAAGCAAACTATTAAGTTGTTCAAATTTGAACTCATTGGGTTATACTTGAATGTATGATTTCCTGATATTTTTCAATGTTTTTTCACATTCACGGTTTTGGTAAAAATATAAATAAAGGACAAAGGATTTAATCCTCCTTTTGAATGTTTTTAATGACATTTACAAATTATCAACCGCGAAAAATGTGCCTTTCCTTTCCAAAACAAATCATTACGTTTTATAAAGTACAATACGTTTAATGTAAGAAGATCACAGGTTTTAATGCATGCAAGAAGCAGTTTTAAAAAATATGGCACTTCAGTTTAAAAAGAATCAACAAATTTTCATTTGAAGGCACCGTTGATCATGGAATTTTATTTTATTCATAATAAATGATAATGATTCTTTGGTAGCGTAAAAACGAAAACTAAAACAATACTCTTAGCCTAGAACGTGATATTAATCCTCCGTATGTTATTAATACACCTCCGCGAGGAATACTGGGGGTGGCTTTATCCCGAGAGCACTCCTTTTAATGTGCGATAGAAGAAATCTTTTTCCTGCTCCAAAAATAGTTGAAACGTTTCCAGCAAAAGTGGCCTAATCTATAGGAAGATCGTAATTATGAAGTGTTCGAAAATGTTATGAAACTTATCTTCCCATAGGATACATTTTTTTTTTTTTTTTTTTTTGAACCATGCGTGCAAAGCTTTGATTAAAATTTATTTGCAATGAGATTTTCAACTTCAAGCTTTTAGTTAATGAATGCCAAAATTATTTCTCTACGCAAAGCTTATTTAGTGGCATGGTTGAAAGAGTGACAGGCTGGAACTGTAAAGCGATCATGCAGTTTAGTTAACTTATCTCATATTTTCTGTGGTATAGCGTGGAAAGATTATCCAACACTATACTTTAGATCAGTGGCTCCCAATCTTTTTATTTCGCGTACCACCATTTTTCTTGCAAACCATTTTGCATACCACTGCTAATATATCTTTATTATATAGAATAGAACACTAATAGATTATTGATAGATTTTTTTTGCCTGACCGCGTACCACCTGGAGAGGTTTTGCGTACCACAGTTTGGGAACCGCTGCTTTAGATAACATAGCCACTCTCCTTAACATAGCTTGATAAACCAATAAATCATACAAACAAAAGTCATCGAGTGTCGCTTATCCCATTCGATGTGCTAATTCAGCCACCTAGAGTTCATGGCATAATTTCATGGCGTTAACCAATGTACAATTAAAAAATGACATCCATAAATATACTGTAGGAAAGGGTCTAAGCAAAAAAAAAAAACACGTATTACGCTTTATAACAATTGAAGAGTTTAAATCAATAATATCTCACAGCTAGAATTGTTTACTGATTACTAGTTGTTTGAATTGAAATTTGCTTTTGCCGACGATATTTTGAAAATTGTTTTAATAAAAATAAAGCATATAAGAATATGTCGTCATGATGAAGATTCGAAGTAAAGACATTGATAAAAATAAGGCCATCACCCAGCTTTTCGGGATAATATTCTTTGATTCATTTCATGCTTTTAAGTAGAATTAGCATCTTCACCATTAACTATCTTCTAATCAATGTCGGATAAAAAGTGTTGTCTGACATTTTACATGTGCTGTGATGTTTTGCTCTTTTGACTTTAACCTTGACGGTTTGAGCTTTTCCTTTGGTTAGGGCAGTTGGCTTTCTGACTTGAGATTTCTTTCTTTTTTTCTTTTGTAAATAGCCCTGGTAATTAGTTTTAGGAGTTCAGGTCTTTCTCCCTGGTACTTCTAAACATTATTTCTCTTCTTATCTTTCTGATCTCTGCCATAACCAAAAACCAAACGATGACCGAGAACCGATGGAATAAACAGTAATACATTATTCATTACAAATGTCGGAGTATTTGACCCACTATTGTTTTCTAATTTGCATGACATTTCCTCAATAAGCCTCGACAAAAAAAAAAAAAAAAATACAGAAAACGAAATTTACTTTTGGGGAAACATCCTACAACATTCATTAACCTAGCTAAATTTTTCACGTAATTTTCCATTCCCAATTGAACCATATACCAAATTTAAGTAAACTGAATAAAATCTGACTGGCATGGTTCGTGCATCATAGAAACATGTTTAATTTAAATATAGGAGCAAAATATAGTGCAAAAAGTATTTCTTGATATTCAGTTCAATGAATGGTTAGATCAAATGCACGACAAACTGAAAACTGAAAGTCCATGATATTGACGCATATGGTTGACCTAGTGGGCAAATTTCTCTTAATTTGCATCCTGTAAAGCATGAGTATGGACTCATTTTCATGCAGAGTTCTACTGAAGTGGGTCTAATCACAGTCACCGTTGCTTACACCTTGGCCTCAACCAAACTCGTTCCCATTAATTTTAAAGCCTGCCCAATATCAAGAAAACACTAGCGTCTCTGCATTTTATGAAGAATACACAAGTTTCTGCATTTTATCAAGAACACACAATTACAGGTGACAACCGTATTCTTGATACTCCTGACCGTATTTTTGATATGAAGAATTGATCTTGAACCGAGTGAATAAAAAAAAATACTGCTTCCTATTTTCATCCAAAACCTGCAGTCTTACAAAATGGATGATGCCCTTTTTCCGTTTAATAATCTTGATTTCTGTGTTGAAACTTCGTGAATTCTTTTTTGTTAGACCACTGTTGCACCGACTTTCCAATTTGTCCTGACTGAGAGTCAGTCTCCACATCGAACAGGGAGTGGAAGCGTTGAGTTGTTTGCTCAACATCTCGGGGAGTCCCCGGAGGCGGATACAATCCACCTGTTTCCCAACAAACCACCGAAGCGGATACAGTCCACCCCCTTTTGCTTTCAGCCTCACTGGGGGAGATCTGACCTGCCACCATTTAAGTAATTAGGATCCGTTACTGGACTCCCCCACCAGAAAACCTTTTTGTTGGCAAGAGTCTTCCGAGATGGATTGCAGACGATCCGGGGGTGGCGGGGGAGGGTTTCCATCAGTGTAATTGATTTCAGTAGGAAGGGGTGCAGCAGCAACGAGTGGGACCACAGCGGAGTAAAAAGGTGTGTGTAATGTTGGCTGATTTGCATAGGGGTTTTTGACGTTCACTGCAGCCCTTTTGGTTTTTATGGATGCCAGAATCAATTGATGACTCGGATGGAAACACTTTCCAGGTCTCTTAATACGGTATCTCCGGCTACAAATGGGTTACTTTGAGTGTTACCAAGAAATGCTTTCAGAGAGATGGTTCTGCTCCGGTTTTCTTGGAGAAGAATGCTGCACGGAAGGGTTTGCGCTTAAAAATGATTGCGTTTAACGAACTTCCTGGTTTAACTGTGCGACCCTAGAGGGATTCGCTTTTGAAAAATATGCATCATGTGCATTTAAGAACACAATAGTTTATATTTCACGTAAAACATGCAGGTAATTTTGTAAGAAACTTGAACCTTTCTTAACTTACCCTTAATTAATTAAATATATGTAGATACCTACACAACTTAAATTAGAGAAAACAGGAAGTACGTTCAGAGCGAAACCAGGCTATTTTATTTAGGCTGGGGACAAGCAAACGGGGAAACTACATTTCCCTATTATCTCATTGCATTTTTATTTTTTTTATTATTATTTTCAGTTAACTTCCGTACCCTTCTTAGACTAGAACAATCAAACTGGGAAACTCACATTTCCCTACTATCTCATAACTTTGCATTTTTATTTTTATTTATCATTATTATTTTCAGTTAACTTCCGTACCCTTTTTAGGTTGGGGACAAGCAAACCGGGAAATTCACATTTCCCTACTATCTCATAACTTTGCATTTTTATTTTAATTTATTATTATTATTTTCAGTTAACTTCCGCACCCCTTTTAGGCTGGGGACAAGCAAACCGGAAAACTCGCATTTCGCGACTATCTCATAACTTTGCCGGCAAGGATGTTTCCACTGCTACTTACTTAAACAATTTATTTATTTTTCCCTTCTTTTCACTTTTAACGATATTTTGAAAGAGATATGAAGTATAATTTTGTGCTTTTCTTTATTTCTATGATTCCTTTTCTTGGATTTTTTTTTAATGCTGAAAACATTTAAAAAAAGAGCTTTAATTTGGCGTGTTTAAGAACTGCAACTTTTCACTCTTATTACCAGTACAGTCCATCAGCTAACTCCCAAATCAAGGCAACTAATATCATTTCCGCGGTAAAGTCGAGTGAGGTGTCGTTTTTGCCGGTACATTCCGAATATGCCGATTCGGAAATCGAAAATGGTAACTGTTGCACGATTATTGTCAAATTGCTTTAAAAGCCTAAATTTCTTAAGTTTCAATTTTTTCACTATTGGAGCGATTTTTGAAACAAAAAGTATTAAAAATAAAACATATTTATCTAATAATAATTTATATACATGTTCTTGTTTCTTTTACATAAACCATTTATCAATAACGTGTCTTTAGATCAATAACTCCCCTAGAGTGCGCCCTACAAATTTCCAGTGCGCCATGAGTTATTTCAAAAAGATGTGTGTCCAGAAACAAAAACAAAATAGAATTACACTACTACTTGATTTGCTCTTTGCCCAACAGACAGTCATGTTCCGTTCTTTAAAGCAAAAAAAGCGAGTCTACAAAATTCAAGATAAAATTTATTACACGATGTTTTGTTGTGAGTAGCATTGTCTCGCACTAATTCCAGGCTTTCGGGGTTGATCCCCGATCCATGACCGGATATAAAGTATCTGATTTGTAAAGGGGCTGGAGATCTTATGCGAAGGGTAAGGGAGAAATACCAAAGATCGGTAGAATCAAATCCGAAACGGAGTTGATGAAGAATGCCCCAAACACATAGTACACCCGTTTTGAGATGATCCCCGATCCATGACCGGATATAAAGTATCTGATTTGTAAAGGGGCTGGAGATCTTATGCGAAGGGTAAGGGAGAAATACCAAAGATCGGTAGAATCAAATCCGAAACGGAGTTGATGAAGAATGCCCCAAACACATAGTACACCCGTTTTGAGAATCACCTCGGAGAAAAATTATACGCTAAACGAAATAAAACGGAAATTCAATAAATATTTTGCATATGTCATCTCGAGATTGGTGAAGCAGTAGCATCCGCAAATAAACAATAACAGAAGATGACAAGTTTTGTGTAATATGTGAAGAGGGTGAGAGTCTCTCCGCTAATAAGATGCCTCAAGAGATAAAATATCTTGAATGAGGTTAAAGGAACCTTCATTTTCTCGCAAAGATGGCGATTGTTTTGGGAAGTATTTCCAGCCTGATTTTCCTGTATTTTACCATAATCTGGTATTCGCGATAAAGATAAATATTGTAAAGGATCCAAAAGTAGAAACATTCTCGATCAAGTAGCAGCTTTAAACATTGATAATACAGTAGAAAACAAGAAGTTCCGCCTAGAACAATACGAACCTACTTTCCAATACATACCAACATCAAATTTATAATCTAGCTATCTCTCTCCCTCTCCCTTTCTCATTTAGCTTTAGTTCTTAATTGCTTCAAATATACCTTTTCCAAAGGTTAATACCTATTCATTCATTCATTTATCTCTTCAAGCTTCCACTCATTCATTCAGTCTTTCAATCTTTCATGAATTCATTCAGAAATATGCTTAAAAATCCAGATAAAAAATTTCATGGGAAAATAGACTCCTTTAGTTTTGGATGAACTTCAGCTCGGTTAAACATTGAAAGAATTTAATAAAACTTTTGTGGGTTCTAACGAAGCAATTACGTAACATTTTTATTATATTCCAATCAAAATTTTGGAATTTATTTCTAAAAAAAATTTCAAAAAATTGAACTTTTCTCTTTTTTTAATTACTTTTGGTCTCAAAGGGGGACCACTAAATTTTGAGCAGCATTCAAGAAAACTTCTGTCTGTTCTAACACAACTTTTTCCAACACTATGCCAACATCTATTTCTAAAAAAAGCCTTTTTTGGCCCACCGTAGTGAAACGGGTGGGCTTAAACTTTAACGGGTGGGCTTAAACTTTAACGGGTGGGTTGAAACTTTAAAACTTCATGTTTTCAAGTATATGTTATCCCTATCCGTTCAACAACTACCAATTTCGATTTCCGCATTTGCGTATTCGTAATCTTCGCAAAAAATGAAAAAAAAAAAAAAGACACCTTACTCGACTTTATCGCATAAATGATACTATTTTATTTTGTAACTGATAGACTATTATATTGTCTTTATAAATTCAAACGCATAGACATTTACTTCGCTCTAAAAGTAATGAATCTTCTCCCCCTTCATTCCGACAGTAAAGTTTGTTTTCCCGCTACTGGAGTCGCTAGATCAGTATGCCAGTTTTACAGGCTCTCCTTGATCGTTTCTCCCAGTCAAATGTTTTTATCCAAGGCAGTTATTTCTTCTTCCTTTTTAAATATGAGAAGCAAAATTGCTTTATATTAAAAGGGCATAATATTTCAGAATTTTTCAAAACATTGAAAAATAAAATTACTACGTATTTCGATGGATAAAACTGTTTTAAAGCGCCACGCAAAATTTCAAACTTATGTGAACAATATTTTAAAGGATATTCCGGTTTTTGTTAATGACTTTATCTGCTTTCATTCTGCATTTAAAATCTTTAAACGCATTTTTCTCTGCTTTGTATTGACCAATTACGTGCGGTAAAATCCTTAAAGTTTTTTTTTTTTTTTTTTCAGCTAATGATGCGGCTTTGAAACTTTGCATGTGTATTCTAAGGAGCATGTTTAAAAAAACATTAGCATGGGTTTGACTATAAAGTTCGTAGTTTGTTTTTATTTAATTGTTAAGTTTGAATTTTTGAGTTTTTCGTTATTTTTTCTGAAATTTTAACGAAAAGCAAATATTAAAATTCAGATAATGAATTCCATGCTAACTTTTCTTCTAGAATGTTTGGGAAGTATTACGAAGAAAATTTTTTTTGAAAAAAGATATAATTGAGGAAGTTGTAAGAAATTTAAAAAATTAAAAAATATATATATCTTTTTTTAAAATTTTAGATTAATGATTGATTACAATTAGATTCTGCTTTCAAATTTCATTTCTGAAAATAATTGGTATTAATACATGTATTATTTTTTATCTGGTTGTTAAACAAAAAAATATTGGAAGGAGGTAATGTGCCCCTTTAAACAAAAATAAGCATCAGAAATCTACCATAGTAAGAAATAATTACATAGGCGCAAAAAGTAGGGAAAAGTCCTTTTACTAAAGTAGAAAACAACTTATTTTTTTCCCATTAATGAATTCAATCATAACTAGCACAGATTGGCAACTTGGCTGACAAATTTTTACTTTACATTGTAGGGCTCAGTGAATTGTACAATCGACGAAAAAGTAGTTATTCACTAGGGGTCTGGAGCGCAGGGAGTAGGGTTGTTTTTGTGGAGTAGAGAAAATAAATTTATTGTGCTCTGCTGCTCCGATATATCCAATTTTTATTAGAATTACATACAAAACTTTTTAAAAACTTTATTTTTTTTACAAATATATTATTTGATGATTGTGATGCGATCACATTATTTGTATTGTTAAATATTTAATTGACAAATGAAATGAAAAGGAAGAATTTTACATTTTTTATCACATTTCTGGATATTAATTTTAAAAAGATTAATGTTAGAATTCGTAGTATTATTATGGAGGCACGGAGTCGAGCGGGATCAAGTACAGTTGTTACTCTATTTTATGAACTCTTTGGAGAAATGTTCGCGAAAACGAAAAATGTTGTAAAGTCGAAAAGCATTCTTTAAGTGGAGATTTTTCGGGACTGGTTCGTAAAATCGTGAGTGTTCGTAAGTTTGAAGTTCATAAAATCGATCATCAACTGTTCTTTCGTGGCCGACTCAAAACGGGTTTCTCTAGCTTCCTGATACGAACAACTTCTTTTTGATTTTCGAAACCTTTATCCTTCATAATCTGATTCATGCTCCGAACTCAAAGTCATTGAAGTTTAAACAACAAGCCTTCCCAATCCGATCCGATGCTTCCTTTTATGCAACGTTCTCAGCAAGCAGGCCATAAAAGATCCAGTAAAAGGACCGAGAAGGGAGTGTGGCGAAAAACCAACTGAAATTCATTCGGTGCTGATGCGCAGCTGAGCCCCGAATCTCCCTTTCGAATTCGCGTCCTCGACCCTCTTTATTGTCCCTAATCGTCTGCGTCCTCTGGTTCCTATAGGGTGTCTTAATCTCCCTCTATTCGCGGTGGGCCGATCAGAGTGAAATGTTCTCCGGGATTAAAATAAATGACCCTCCTCCCTCGGTGGCGAGGTCAGCTCCGTAGGGACATCAATAGTAGACTCTCCGATCTGTGAGGCAAATTTCAGGAAATCGAAACAAACCGGTAGGTGTTAAACTGTCTTTATCACGATCTTTGAGCAAGAGAGGTGCTTATTGTCAAAATGTGTAAGTGCTTGAAAAACAATCTGAAATGGCACAAGTCATGTTTGGGGGCTCCCCACACAACAAAAATTTTTAAAACCTAACATTCAGTATGTGTTTGTAAAACTTGCCAGTCACACCAAAATTTGGGGAGCCCCCAAAGCGCAAAAACTAATTTGTTTTTCAAATGTCAAAGAGTCAGACTAACATTTTGGAGCCCCCAACATGCAAAATGATTTTGTTTTTAAATTACAAAATGTTTGAATAAAATCTGGGGAACGCCAAAGTGCAAAATCGAGTTTGTTTTTCAAATTTCAGAAAAATCAGACCAAAATTTGGGGGCCCTAAAAGTGAAAATTAATTGTGGTTTTAAAATAACTTAATAATACAAATTTTCTGTGAAGCAACAGAACACTAACAATTTGTTTTTGAAAGATGCTATTTTTAAATATTTTTCTAAAAAATTTTTAATTACAAAAATAATAATAATAATAATAATAATAATAACCAAAATTAGGGGGGCCCCTTAAAGTGGGGGCCCCAGGCCCGGTCCTCATGGACCTAATGGTAAATAAGGCCCTGCTTGGGGGTTATTCATAAATGATGACACGTTTCGAGGGGGGCACTGTCAATTTTTTTTTTGTTGTTGTAAACCTTCACTTCATCTTATACAAATTAAGTCCACATGTAATCATTACTATTATTATGCTCACAAATGTCATTAACAGTTCAAAAACAAAATTAGAAACGGGCTTTAAGGTAAAGTGCCCTAAATCTGACATCCTAAAATAATTAAAAAAAAAAAACATTTAAAGTATTACCAATTTCCTAAAATAATTTAAAATGAGAATTTATTTATTTTTGAAGAGTGTCACTTCTTAAATTCCTTCACTGCTTAACCCTCTTTAAATTGGTAATACTTTAAATGTTTTTTTTATTTGAGGGTGTCAGCTTTCAGGAACCGGTTATTGCGTGTCAGATTTAGGGCACTTTACCTTATAACGTAGTGTTTTGTTTCTGGACTGCAACTCTGCAAGCACTGCTTATGTAGTATAGCGTGACATGTGACAAAGGGGGTAGGGGGTATGTTTACGTATGACATTTTGTGACAGAGGGTGTAGAGGGGTCAAATATATTGAAAAAAAGGTGCGACACCATTCATGAAAGGTCCCTCAGACTTCTCGGTTACATGGAACTCGTATAACGATGCATAAAATTGTAGACCTTGTGATAAAAATCATCCAAGGTTTATTCCGTATGTCTTTCCTTATGTCTATGACACATTTTTTGTTTATTTTCAAGTAATAAACGTTGAAATAACTTAATAACTTAAAATGACTTAATAACTTAAAATAGCTTAAAATAACTTAAGGGGACCGGGTAAGTCCTATCTCCGCTATGTTAAATTCACGATTTTTATGTACCTTTTTCTCAGAAATGGTAAATGATAGGGTTTTGAAATTTTTACAGCAGTTAGAATAACATGTTTTACATACTTTAACAGACTACTTTCTTTATAAGTAAAAATGAAATTATTATTAATTATTTATTGAACATCACTTTGAACTAAGCATTTTTGGTCTAACTTCACTGCTTAAAATAAATAATTCTTAAAAAATCATTAAACCCCTGTGTTAAAGTATGTAAAACATGTTATTCTAACTGCTGTAAAAATTTCAAAACCCTATCTTTTACCATTTCTGAGAAAAAGGTACATAAAAACCGTGAATTTAACATAGCGGAGATAGGACTTACCCGGTCCCCTTACATAAGAAAAATTATTTATGTTTCGGTTTAAACTATAAGAGCGTGATTATAATTTAAAGAATGTGAGTGAGATAATAATTTAAAACGAGCTAATAATTAATTTAAAATATACAAACAAATAGCTAGCCACACACAAAATATATGCATTCTTCACTTTAAATGTTCAGCTGACACATACTCTTTTTTTGTCGTTAAACATATATATGTTTATTACTTTGATAATTATTTATTTTATTTTAAGAATATTTGAGTTATTCAATTTTTGAATATTGATAATTTTATTGATTTTATTTTTTACTAATTCAATTTCCTTGTTTTGATAATTAGGAAACAAGGTGGAAGCAGGATTGTAATATGAAACAACACTGTTTTTGTCAAATAACTGATGCCACTCTCCAGAAACCAGTCCAATTTGTATCGCCTACTTCCCTTTTAACCACTAAAGGCAGCTGACTTCAGCATCACGTTGTGTATGGCTGTGAGAGCAAATGTTCTGTTTTGGGAAGCTTGAAACTTTTTGCAAGGTAAGATTAAACATTTTTTTCTAGTATCTGTACCACTAATTTTTTTCCCCAATATAATGTAATTATGTGGCATAATATTCATAATACAGTACTAAAAGAAATCTGCTGTTAAACCTTATATGAATAGCCAAATTTGTGTTTCCCTTTTAGCAAGCGTTTCGTATTATAACCCCAGTCTCCAATAGCCATATTTTGTAGCACGTCACAAATAATTGCATTTATTCTAAAATTTAAAATATTTAGAAAACAAGTTATGCTTACGTAATCATATAAGGATGTTACGGACGATTTTTAATACAATACATGCATTTCGATTTTTAAATTTTGTCAAAAGTTTAAAAAGTGGGTCATATTAGCACCTTCATCCCTTAGTTATTTTATTTTGCTATGTTTCATTCAATTGTTAATTTTTTTTTATTTATTAGTTTATAAATCCCAAATTTTATTTTTGTTGCATTTCATTCTTGAATTTATTTTGTTTCACCATTATTCCTTTTGAGATCGGATAAGCGCGAAGAAATCTTTCTATTTCAAGTTGATAGCAACAGAAACCAAAGCGAAAAGTCATCAGTATTCCAACTCATATTCTCTAAGTACCACAACCTCGAAAGCAATACGCGATTTCTGCGGCCACAAAGCGGATCCCATAAAAGCTCCGCGACGTAAAAGATGCGGAGATTGGGTGGGGTGCAAAAACGGGGGTTATCTCCTCCGCTTAGCGGAGGGGGATTATGTCCCTTGCAGGGTCTGCCGACCCATTAGCCACTCCATCTCTCGGCCGGCCACATAATTAAATTACCAATTCCGATGACGGGGGGGACCCCGTTTCCTTCCCCCTCCGGCGATGATGACCCGCCCTTTCTCCGATCACCGGACACCTGCCTGTTGGAGCGTTAGCTTGGACTAAATAGAATACGAAGATGTCTTCCGGAAAGCCAAATTTGATTAATTAGTACATTTTCTACAAGAAAATAAAAACGTACAATGTAGTTGGATGCTTTGGGCTGAAAGCTATGTACATAATTTATGGGCCTCCATACCCGGGTATACGTTAGTGACCCGTCTGATAAGGAACTCTAAATATCCGATATCCGGCAAAATTAATGTGCGTTGCTTGCCTCATCTTGATCTTGGTCCTATCTGGAGAAAATCCTGGGTATGTTACTATATGCGTACTATACATATATGTATATATAAATACATAATATTTACATAAATACTGTATACGATATCTATCGATCTATGTGTCTATAGTAAAATATAGATATAAATGAACAGAGCTGATAATTCCGGGACATGTAAACAAACATTAACAAAACGTTAAAAAATACTGATACAAGATATAAAGAGACAAAAATAGACAGAAACAAATAACTCTCTTCACCAGTGGGCGGGGAGCATAACGTATACATAAGAAACCAAGAAAAATAGTCCTACAGGTTTCGGAATGTGTCGCAGATATGGCCTGTAAAAAGGAAACTTTAAAAATAAACTAAAGTGACGATGTTACGAATAAACTAAATATGTGGTTAATATCGCAAAAAGGAGCGATGAAGGAAATAACGCACTTAACAACTAGCAACAATGTGTGTAATGTGGGAAAAGGGAAATCCTGTTAAAGTACTCGAAAATAAAAGACATAAGTTTGAACCAGCTGAAAAGTTCACTTGTTGAGGATTTGGAATTTAAAAACAAAATGAGATTTCCCCGAAATCAGGAAAAGAATTATTGCAGGTAATCAGTTTCTATATATTGAGTGTCGAAAACTCTAGATCAATCTTAACTTCCCCATCTGAAACATAGTCGACGTCAGTGAAAGTTTTTAGATTACCTTTATATATCTATATATATATTGTATTCAATCCGAAACTTTATGATCTTCATGAACTTCACTGTTGATAACGTTACATGATGGTGTTCGAATATTCCTAGATGATTGAAATGTCAGAATATGACGTCAGTATTTTTAAACAAATTTAGAAGCGAACTTATTCAAGATTGCAGATACAATTATGCGAATACCTTAAAAATATACCAGAACAATGTGTACTACTTAATGACTGGTGTTTCTCAGACTTAAATAGTTAAATTAATTACACTGAACGCCATTTTTTTCCCTCCATATAGTCTTTTATTCGTAAAGGTTTAGTTTTTCAGCTGGTTCCTCTTCTAGCCTGCAGGTATCTGCCTTGCTTTAGTTGTTAATGAATTTTTATCTTAGAAGTTTTGCTTTGAATCATGCTCAGCACTGATTTTAGAAAGACGTAACACTAAGTGAGGAGTAATACAGTGCGTAATCGATTATTTTGAAGCTCCTGAGCGCTGTTCATTAAGTTAATTTTTTTCGTTTACTCTTAAATGCAGGTTTTTCTTCCCGATACTAAAAAAAATCCTTTAACCTACGCTATATCCCAACCAAAAAGGATAACGCACCATACCACAAGCATAATTGAGCTTCAAAGCCAAGGAGAGTTATTGGATCCAAAACACAAATCTACCCATGTTTGCCAAACTTTCAAACATTTTCCATGCCTAGGGGACAGAGTAAAAGCCTCGGTCCAACAGCAATCGAGAGCCAGCTCCGAAACGAGATTAAGGTGGGGTGGTGGCTATAAGTGGCCGTGTCAACACTCTGCGTTTGAAGGGTAGGGGAACCTTTTCGGGGAAGGTGCTCAGGTTGACACAGCGACAAGTGGTTTCGGAAGAATCTCGTTAGGTTTGTAGCCTTTCCACTTGGGTTTACCCCTCGAAGCAGTGTTCGACAATGTATACTTCACTCGAGTGGATTGTTGAAGGCCCCCCCCCCCCCTGTCCTAACAATGTTCCGAAAAGAAATTTTCTGGGGATTATTCCCAAGGCTGCTTACTGCGCGTGTGTGTGTGTACAAAGTGTGTTCAACACTTTTGCCGCAACGCTAAAGGCCACGGAGGCTGGAAATGTTTGCTGTAGAGTAAAAGGGACTTACTGTTTATATTAATGGATTTACGTTTTCTTAAGTTAACATGGACATTACGTAGCTAGGCAATCGTTGAGGCGAAGAGTAATATAATAAATACATCAACCTTAGAAGTAGAAGAAAAAAATTGATTTAGAGTACAAGAATGTAGTTAAACTTATCAAAGGCGATGTTGATAGATTTTTCAAAATGTCATTTGTATGCAAATTTTTAAGTGTAATTTAAAATCGTTTTAATGATGTTAATTGTTTAATTTGTAATTTTGAATATAAATCTAAAATGACATGCTTTAATCGTTCCGAATATGCTCAGAAATTTTAAACGTCATTCCAGACATTGTAGTGCTAAAAATCACGAAGTCAAACAAGTTCGATGTATTA
This sequence comes from Octonoba sinensis, assembly GCA_038502835.1. Lineage (NCBI taxonomy): Eukaryota > Metazoa > Arthropoda > Arachnida > Araneae > Uloboridae > Octonoba > Octonoba sinensis. The sequence continues at coordinate 128,580,397 of CM076599.1, forward strand.
ATTTAGGTATTTTATCTGAATCTATGATCTAATTAGCTTGTTTAATAATTTAAAAGATTCTTAAATGCTTGTGCTTTCTCTATTGTTTGGTAAGGAAAAAATTGATAATTTCATCTATAAGTGGTATACAAATGATTTGTTTTTACGCGAACAGTTGTACTATTTAAAAAAAATTAGTGCAAATTAAAACGCTACCATTAATTATTGTACTGTTATCCAAAGAGTATAGTAATATATGTTTAGGGAAAGTAGTTTATTTTCAAGCTGTTCTTATTACTGTAAGTTATAGATTTTGCTTTTTGCGATAACTGTAATACAAATTAAAATACTTAAAAGTTAGAAATGTCTTTATTTCTTTTTTTTTATTGCTGGTATAGCACAAGGTTTTGACAGCCAGTTTTATCAGTATTCGTGCAGGCTAAATATTCGGCTAAATTGTCAGATCAATATTCGGCCATGTCGAATAGTCTGCTAAAGCGCCGAAAACACCCGAATATTCGTTATATTTATAATATATATTTGTAAAGGAGTCGTAGTGGGGGAGTCGGAGTCGAAGTTTTAAAAATCCAGTAGGTCGGAGACGGTCCTTTTCCCAGCCGACTCCGCAACTCTGGTTTTAGTTCTTGCTACGAAATACAATAGATTACTAAAATTTAATGCGTATACTTTGATAGATATTCGTCTTGTCCATAGAGTAGTCAAACTTGCACAGGCAAAATTTTATGCTTTTCAATCAAACACTAAAATAAAAGGAGCATCAGAAAAAAATTGTTTTTACGCGTTTATAATACGCGATGTTCTAAACTGATAAGTAATGTCAGCGCCTTTCCAAATTTGTTAAAGAAAAGGAATAAAAAGATGAAAAAACACAAATGTTACTTCAGGCAAGCACAAAAAATTATTTCAGTGAAAATTAAAAAAATTCCGCATAAAATATTGAATATCATTCTTAACGTGTTAAGATCATGTAGACTAGAATGCTACCAATAGGAATAATTATTATTACCCTGTAAAATTATTAGTTTTGAAAATGTAAAAGCACTATAACAGATTTTATTGTTAAAGTGTAAACATTTAATATAAACTTTCAAAATGAATGACGTGACTCGTTACCTTATTTTAGACTGTATGGAGTTCATATGCCATTTTCAAAGCTTCAAGAACGTAATAAAAGTTTTAATAAAAAAAATAATAATAATACGAAAGTAAGAAATAAATAATAAAATAAAGCTAAATTTATTTCCTGATCATTCATGTATCGTTTTTAATTGCTTCTTTTTCGTGAAAATTATCATTTTTGTTAAGTTAGACACCAGTACAAATATTTTTTGCGTATCAAAAATATGAGCTGAAAACCAAACCAATCGACAGCAACATAGAAAGTATTTACTTGTTCAATGAAATTAATTATATGCACCAAAATGTCAATTTACTATTTTTTTTTTCAAGCGTAGCATTGGTCAACAAGAAGGTAAATTTTCAAGATTAATACGATTGAAATTGAAAACTGATTGTCCTAAAAGTTATTTAAAACATATCTTTCCGTCGACTGTAAATCGAAATAATTAAAGAAATATAACACCCAACTCATTAGATAGATCGCAAATTTGTTAATGAAAATTACATTTTTTCCACACGGAAAAGAACTCCATTGTTGTAAACGGATACATGTTTCAGACCAGGGGATATAAAGAGAGAGAAGAGGGGTGGGGGCAGAAGAAAAGAAGAGAGGACTCCCTATTTCATTCCTATATACGATTAACAACCTGGTTAGGAGACATAAAAAACTGCTTTATTCTAAAGTTTTCAGTAATCTGAGAACGGCGACTCAAATAACAACTCAATTGAAATTGATGTACGGAACAGTAACTGGAGCTCTGGATGGTGATTCTCGTATTCTCTTTCATAACTTTTAATGCCTTGTAGTGTCGCCTGTATGCTTAGTAATATCTTTGTTTTAGAATTTATGATTTGAAATCTGGCAACTGAATGTTTTTGTTTTAGTTCGAGTTTCGTTCCGAAGAATGCGGTTTGCTATTTTTGATTGCGTCAATAAAATGATACTTTCTTAATATGTCTGCCTTTATGAATCTTTAAAGAAACTCTTTACATTTAAAGGGATAAAGAGTTCAATATAATAAAAAACTGGTGGCCCGGACGTGATCTGAACACGCAACCTTCTGATCTAAAATCAGAAGGTTGCGTGTTAAAGGGTATAGCATCATGATCATGGTAAATTTTTCAAACAACATTTCGTTAGGTTTTGTGTTACCTAAATAAAGATATTTGGAAACGCTGCCGTAAATGAAATGCCAATATTGTCAAAATTTACTAAGGTATAAAACTAGAATGTAAGTTTAATAGACCGTTTAACATTAGAAAAGGTCAAGTGAGGAGTTTTTTATGGGAAAGAGATCAGTTCATAATTTACTGACTTTATAGGTACATTTGAAAATTAGATCTTTTGTCTTTTTCAATGCAAGAGGATTTGTGCAAAACTACTTACTTGCCCACCTCATTCAGCTTCTCGCAATGAGCAAATCCTCTTACGAAATTAATAATTTGTCATTTGAAAAGTATATGTTCTTTGGAGTTAATTGTATGGAGGTCGCCTAGCTAGTAGCCTACTAAAACTGAACCAGTAGGGGGAGACAAAGGGAGGCCGTGGTAGCCTATTGGCCAGAGCGTCGGACTTCCACCAGGAAGGTCGCGTGTTCGGTACCCGCTGAAGACCGCCCCTGTACACTTGGGGATACTTGCATGTAAAATCCGTGGACCCCACTACCTCACCCGTGCGCAAGCAATCCTAAGGCCTCGGCTAACAGGTAGGGGTCTGGTGAAGAAAAGTGGGAGGCAAAGGGATGCCAGTGACCAAAGGAAAATCCCGAGTAAAACGCGTACTAAATTCGGATCTTATAGGGGCTTTAATGTTTATTTTCTGATTTTTTTTTCACATTGGGGCGGAGCACTCACCTGTTTGGGCTATCACACTCTCAGAAACGCATGCTCAGATCTCATGATACTTTCGTCGTATTTGACGAAATGGCTTCGTGAAAATTGCTCCGAGTAAACCTTTCGTCAAATTGTCGAAATTTGTGTAGTAACTTTTTTAAACCACGTGATAGCGCGAGGAAAGAATCGTTATAAATGACGAAATTTTCTGGACGATTGAAGTATTGTCAAAAGTGAGAGCTCTATTTCTGAAAGTGCACTAACATCTCTTGGCCACAATATAAAAAGGTTCTTTCTCTATCATTTGCAAAAGTGTTCTCCAAGTTTACAATTTAGTCACTTGCACCCCTTTGCTTCTGGATGCCTCAATTGAACCAGCGGGAAGCAAAGGGATGCAAGAGACCAAAGAAAGATTCTGAGTAAAATTCGCTAAAAGTTAGGATCCTATAGGAGCTTCAATGTTGTTTTTTCTGAATCACGTTGGTGAGCAGCGCTTGTTAGAGGTCTCTAACTAAATCTAAGACTAAAATCTCTTGTTACAATATAGAATGGTGCTTTCCCCATCATTTGCACTAGTTATCTCCGGATTGTCAATTTTGCCACTTATACCCATTTGATCTAGCTGCCTCAATTGCACATTTAAAACAATTACAATGTGTGCGTGTGGAAGGGTTTTAACGGATTTAAGTATATTTTGTGCAAAACTGAACGGCAAACAAGGATAAACGGTACGTTTCATTTACACCTGACGTCCCATGCCATTATCGGAAAGCAAATCGTGAATCTGTCCGGTTAAAATTACCCTTCATGTTTGCCCACGCAACTGTGTCACTGATTGGGAGAAACATTTAAGGCACACGCAACGCAAAGCATGCAGGATCTTCCTGAGGAACTGAACCGTTTGGCTCTTTTTTTCAGCTCAAAGCCATAAAAAGTCAATAGTGGCTTCTGTTGACTCGGCAGAAATCTGCGCAAGGTACTGATTCATTTGCATGAGTTACTTTTTCGATATTGATTCTAAAACCGATATGATGTCTCGTTCTCTGCCTTATGTAAATAAGAAATTCACTTTTTCGTTTCATTGATCTTGCTCCAATGTACCTTTTGTTCTTTTGACCAAAAAACTTATGGAACTAGACTTTCTATAAAATGGTCGTTGTTGTGGCATAAAGGAAGCTGTTTTTCCTCTTTTGTGCTGAGCACGATTCTTGCTCCTGGTGAATGGACTTGACTTATTTGTTACCTGCGTTGAATTGTAAAACTGGCATTTAGATTTTATTTGTTGCGATAAGTATTACATACTAAGAACTTAACTTCGCCATCTATTTTAGAGATTTCTGTCATTTTCAACGATTTTTTCTTTTTATTTAGGAAATGTTTTTAAAGAAATATTATATATTGATGTATGGGCGAATACCTTTTGTGAATAAATTAATTATTCAGTGAAAGGAAGTTCCCTATAAAGAGATACCAAAGAAAACTACATTTTTAAAGAAAAAACTTTTAAAATAACAATGCAAAATGAAAGAAAAAAAGCAATCTAGAACGAAAAAGTGAAAGAAAGAAAAAATGAAATGCAACACAGCGTGGTAAAATAGGTACCGCACATGAGAACAAATTTGAATTTTGAATTTATCAAAAGCCTAACATTGCAATTTAATCTTTGTAATCTAATATGCGTAGAATTACCGCTTGTTATTTTAGTTTAAGTTATTGCCAAATTAATCCCTTGAAGCACGATTTTTTTTTTTTTTTTTTTTTCCAGAAAAACCTGCAAAAATTGATCGAGTTTTTTTTTTGACAGAAAATGAATATATATAAGTATAGGTATTAATCGTTTTTGGGAATTTCAGCTGTAGGGGGTAACTAGAGAGTAGGGGGTGGATTAAAGTTTTATAAAAAATTATGCACTGTTAAAAATTTCCGTAGGAAAATAGTAAAATAACCATTTATTTGATTGTTATTTTACCATATTTAATTACAACAGTTGAATAACCATTAAAATGATGGTACTCAAACCGCTGATTGCGAAAAAAAACCGTTTATTGGCTGTTTATCTTAAAGAACGTTTAACTAACCGTAATTTTCAAGCGCTCAATAAGAATCGGGCGTCCATCTTGGTTGCGAAACCTTACCGGTCGTACGTTGTTTTAAAATAGGAATGCGGATTGATCAGTTAAAATCTGCATGTGTATATAAAACAAGAAGTTCCGTCTAGAACTATACGAGCCTACTTTCCCGTATACACCGAATTCAAATTTATAATCTAGCTATCTCTCTCTCTGTCTTTCTCGTTTAGCTTTAGTTCTTAATTGCTTCAAATATATCTTTTTCAACGGTTAATACATTTTCATTCAATCATTCATTTATTAAGTCGTTCATGTATTTATTCACTCATTTATTCATTCATTCTTTTGCTTATTCATTTAATCATTCATTAATTCAAAAATATTCTTGAAAATCCCGATCAAAAAATTTCATATGAAAATAGGCTCGTTAGTTCTGGATGAACTTTCTATTTGTACATGTTCTACGTCATAAGAGCTTTCCGATAAAGTTTGTTCCAAGCAAATCGGTCCGTTAGATCAGAAATTATATAGGATTGAAATTTCCCCGTAGGCGGTATGTTAATTTTTTTTAACTGTTCAAAAATGAACAAAAAAATGTTCAAATCAATATTTCTCGCCAAGAACTTCTTCCAGTGAGCTTGTTCATGGAAACTTGGATCTTGTCCACAGAGTTTACATAATTTGCTTCATTTTCGCCCATAGGCGCTAATGTTAAATTTTTTTGAACTGTTCAAAATTGAACAAAAAATTATTCAAATCAAAAAATAAAATATGGAAATTAGACGTCCTCACCGAGATCTTTCGAATGCAAAAAGAATTTTTCGAATCGGACAACTCGTTCAAAAGTTATTAGGGGGGGACAGACCGACAGACAGACCGACAGAGACACTTTTTCCCCATCTCAAAACCCTACTTTCAAATTTTTATTTTTCAATCTTTATTTAATTACTTAATTTATTTTTGATTTTTCTTGATTTCTAACGATATTTTCAGGATACATTAAGCCTTCTTTCATGCTTTATTATTTTTTTTACTTTTACGGGAAAGTAGGCTAAAAAGCAGAAAAAAAAAGTGACTTAAGCAGTGGATACAAAATAGAAACACATACGCACGTAAATCAAAAATTGGAGACATCCTATTCCCAAACTGTTTGCGAATGAGCGAACCCATAATTTGAGCTGCTGAAGTTTGTTTGTATTTTAATTTTTGCAGTAAATAAAATGATTTTCGTCAATATACAGTAAATGTAGACAAGAAATGACTTTGGATCCAATCAAAAACTAAAATCTCAATTTTAAGGCTGTTTGCCTGTTGGAAAAAAAAGATTCATTGATAAATAAGCGTCCGCTTTACGTGATGACGGTGGCCGAGTGGTTAAAGAGCAAGACTAGTACACCACGCATTGGGGGTTCGAGTCCTGCAAGCTTCGTTTATGGTTTCTACGCCTCAAAGATTTTACGCCTCGAAATGGTTCAAAAACAGTGAAAATTTTGTTTTGAAACCATTTTTAAATGGTTATAAAACCGTAAACTTTTGTATTTACGGCTTTTTAACCAAGCTGATTGGATATGGTTTAGGTCCCGTAAAGATAGAAAAATGTTCTAAACCGTAAATTTAACGGTGAATTAGATGGACAGACTGCTGCCGGTCATTTAACCGTAATTTCATGATGAAATTTCTAACAGTGTGATACAAAGTGCAAAAGGATCTCAGAGGGCATTAGAAATAAAATAACGCGAGATACAAGATCGACCGTGTCAAACACGGGCATGTGCAAATTTGCCGGTAACTTTCGTTCTTGTCAGACACGGGCATGTGCAAATTTTCCAGTAACTTTCGTTCGTGTCAAACACGGGCTTGTGCAAATTTGCTGGTAACTTTCGTTCGTGTCAGACACGGGCAAATGCGTTAAGTGGTCAAAGAGGAAAAATCTTCCGATGGCTTGTAGTAGTAGACATTGTTGTCAACACTGGTGGGAAATTTTCCACACATACCGGTTGTTCGATGCAATGTACGGTGCTTCGGAGTAAACTAGATACAAAGTAGCACAAGCGATAAATGGACTGCATTAATATTTATTGAGACACAACACGTAATTTTGAGACATAATTTTGAAATACAGTAGAACCCCGTTATACAGCGCCTCTCTATTCCGCGGAATGAGATATACCGCGGTGACTACCTTGTCCCGCGACGTTTAAACCACCCTTTATCCTTGCCATTTAAAGGTGATTCCTTAGTTACCATTGTAAATAAAGCCAGCCCGAGCGCACAAATATTCTAGCCAAAGATCAGACATTCCCCCCACCAGACACACTAATAGATAAAGCCCTATTGTGATAGGCGTGATTTTACACCATTTCTCATGCTTATTTTGTCTTTCAACCTAGAACATATAGTTTGATTTCAAAATCGGGTGCAATCGCCCTGACTTTTTTCTCTTGACATGGGCGGAGAGCAATCTGTCAGGGACTGATCAGTTCAATGCTTAACTATTCCATTTTCAGAAGTCTAGTTATGTGTGTGTAACTTCTTTTATAGACCTCTCCCCCTTCACAACACCTTTTTTCTCGGAACACAATTGGTTTATAACCTATCGCTCGATAGACTGATTGCGCAGCTGAGATGTGTGCTTCTTGCACAGCAATTACAGTGAATAAAATGGCAGCAAAGGAGAAAAGAAAAAATATAATATAGGGGGAAGAAAAGTTACGAGTAATTGATAGAGTTAAAAATGATGCATCAAAAGCGAGTATTATTTCGTGAATATAATTAGGGCGGTATAGTTTCACTATACAGCGGTTATGTAATAACGCGGGTGCCAAACATGTCCCCCGACACCGCGTTTTAACGGGCTTTTGCTGTATTAGATGAGTGCGGCAACAAGACCGAAAAAAACACAGGTGCCGACTATAGGGCCACAGGAAAAACATTGCATCACATAACTTCTCACTTAGTTCTACCTTTTCTTTTTATATAGCTTTCATCAATGTTCGTGACGCTCTCTGCCGCATTAACACAGGTAAAGACACTTATATTCAGTTATATTGTTCTTACGTTTACAATATTTAATAATTCTATCGTGGTTTTGTGAACTTAATATAATTTCTACTGACACGATGTACTATCGATATGCGTATTAAGAAATAAGTATGTCTAGGGATGCACTGATAAGCAAATTTGCCGATTACCGATTAATCGGATGAAACTGATCGGCAATTGATTAATTATTATTATACTTATTTTTAACACTACCATTTCTCTAGCATTATTCGTTTCGTCTATACAGTGTCAACATTACAGAATTAGCTAGCAGTTAATTTCTGTCAAAAATGGTACATTTTCCCCATTACATTTTAAAATGTAATAATTTCATATTTTACTAAAATTCTGTGAACAAATTTTCTTATTGATTATTAATAAAGTCCCATATTGTTAACTAGAGCTGAAGGCTCAAATATTCAGGTAGTGGCCAGTGTCCAGTAGACACTTTTAATTTAGTAGCACTTATTTTATTATTCGGAGCCACTTTACCAAGGATTTTTATTTTTTATAATATCTGGTAAAGTAGTTTTAACACCATGCGAAAGCTAGATTATGGAGGAAAGTATTGGTGCATGATAAATGTTGCAAAATAGTATGAATTTTTATATAGATAAAAAGAACAACCATTGTCAGTGGTACGAAAATTGTCTTCGTAGATAAAAGTTCTACGAGGTGGAATTTTGGGAACCTCTTATGGCCTATTAAGTCCCAAATAGGACCCTTCTGTAAAGTTACAATCAACAAAAAGGTTCTTTCTTAAAACTACTAGCTTATTATAATAAAAACTGAATCACACTGTTATAAGAATTCTTGTTATTGGGATAAAACGGCTCTTTTCAAGAACATCGCGTTCTCGGAAAATAGCTCCGAGTCAAAAAGACTTAGATTTTAACCCCTTAACTGGTAGATTTTTTTACCACAAGTGTTCCTAAAAAAGCATATTTTTATTGCATATACTTAACATTCTAACTTGGTATAAAAGGAAAATGCAAGATTTTTTTTAAAAAATTCATAAATAACGAATTTAAGCATTTTTTCTTTTATAACTTTGAAACACAAATGCCCCTGAATGACTCTCTTTCAATCTATTAAAAATGCGAAGGCGGAAATATCAATGCCCGTACACTGTGCGAGCAAACCAGTTGAGGCCAATTTTGGGTAGTCCGTACGCCGTAAAAACCAGTAAAGGGGTTAAAAGTCGAGTTCGCATAATTAAGTGGCCCTTTTCTCAAAATGATACGGATAAAGGAACAATCAGGATACGGATACATTCTTATTTTTGAGACCATTTAAAGAAACAAAAAAGTTTCCTCACTAAGAGCTTGAAAGCGGACTGTATTTACTCTAAGCTAATACTTTAACCACTGCGCCAGGAATACATCGTACGGTGAAGGAAAAGTTGAACGATATGGACTTCCAAACGTACCAACTGTGGGTGCAAAAGTACTTCTGTGCCAAATTTCTTCACAGCGCAACCCAGAACAGCGTTAATCATCCACTCATCCATTCTGTTTTCTTATTTCCCTGCGTCCAATTTGAATCCGACGAATTTTTCATCTTGTGTTCCTGCTCTGAAGAGACGAACAGACTACTGACATTCTTGAATCGTTCTGACGTCTCACGTGGTAAATAGTTCCTTAATTTTAATACAAATACTATTGTCCTGAAGAGGTAATCGTGGAAAAAAAGCCCTGCATTTATTTTGAACGTAAAAGTTACTGTATAAACTTTTCATTTATTGCAGTTAATACTAGTCCATTCTGTAACTACAATTTCTAAGTAAGCATCGGTTCTTGTAACTGAGAAATGCGATTGCTCACTTTTAAGTTAACATTACTTTAAAAAAATAAGAAGGTATGTTTTCTCATTTTAAGCATGTCGTTTTCATAGGGCATGTTCAACAGAATCCTTTTGTACAAAATTTTCATATGCGTAACTTTATAGTTGCTCAATTTCTGTACGTATTATATAATTTTATGACAGTTTATTTATCAAGTTCAAAAACGGGTTCTTGGATAAAAATTACAGAAGGGAAGAAAACAAGAAGTTCCGTCTAGAATTATACTAGCCTATTTTCCAATATATACCAACATCAAATTTGTAATCTAACTTTATATCACTCTTTCTCATTTAGTTTTAGTTCTCAATTGCTTCAAATATGCCTTTTTCAATAATGTATCTAAATTATGTTAATATGTGTTCATCCATTCATTCACTCATTTATTTATTCATTCACTCATTCAGTCATCCATACTTTCACTCATTCATTCATAAATATCCTTTAAAATCCAGATCGTATTCATGGGAAACAGGCTCGATTAGTTCTGGATTTACTTCGTATCTGTACATGGCCACGTCATACGCTCCTTCCGATAATGTTTGTTCCAAGAAAAGTCGTCTGCAGGTGCGGGGGTTTCTGGGCGCACTTGTTAGGTCATGATTAATAGAAGATTAAAATTTCCCCGGTGGCGCTAATGTTACATTTTTTTGAAATGTTCAAAATTGGAAATAATTTGTTCAGATCAAAAAATATTTCATGTCGAGAGCTCTTTCCAATGAGCTTGTTCAAAGGAGCTTGAATCTTATGTCCAGAGTTTAGATAACGCTTCATTTCTCCCCATGGGCTGTAACGTTAATTTTGTTTTGGACTGTTCAAAATTTGATGAAAAATTGTTCAAACCAAAAAGTAAAATATGCAAACTAGATGTCCTCGTCGATGTCTTTAGAATACAAAAAAAAAAAAAAAAAAAATGCTTTGAGTCGGACAATTAAACCCTACTCAAGTTGTTTATTTTTCAATCTTTATTTAATTACTCGACTTATTTCTGACCTTTTGTTTTATTTTTAACGATACTTTCACGACACACGGCCTTCTTTCTTACTTTTTTTTCTTTTCTTTTTTTTAAACAGGAAAGTAGGCTAAATAAGGGAAAGGGAGAGAAAGAGAAGGTAAGAAAAAGATATTTTTGAATTAATGTGAAATTATATTTCTGGAAATAAAATGCAGGGGTGTTGCTCTATCTCAGAATATTTTCCGGTCAAATCAACTTTGATTACAGAATCTGCACTTGCATAGAAAAAATATGAAAAAAAATTTGCATCACTAATGTTTAGCTGCTAATGTGGATTGAAATTTCATTCGGTTTTATGTAACTTTAATTCAAGTACTTTGATGCGGAAAATATTGGCAATATTACTTTCTTATTTTACATTTTGAATACTAAAGCAGCGCCCAATATGAAATTATGGAATATTTTTAGAAGCGGGTAGGGGGGAAGTGAAGCAGTCGTAATTCCGTTCATCCCTCATTTATGAATATTTAATTATGTTCCTTTTTCTTGCTAGAGGTTGGAATAACTTACGTTTGTTTTAAGAGACAAGCAACACTGGAACTTGGTTTCTCTATTTTGTCTTTTGTACTTATTAAAATTTTCCTTTACTAACTCGTAAAATGTTCCCATAGTTCGAAAATTATACCGAGTATTTTTAGCCCAAATTAGGGGAGGTAGAAAAATTGCAATTTTCCTGCTTCTAAATGGAATTTTTACTGAAAGATGATCCTTTTTTCGTGTGTGTAAGGTTCAGAGCAATAATGCTAAATTTTTTGCAGATTACTTAGATAATTCCCTCTGGTATCCGATTAAAGCATTTGATTTAATACCTTTTAAACAGTTTATTGTTTATTCATTTCTATAAAAATCGTTTGCATTACCGGTTACTTTTTAGAATATTTTTTATCTTATATTTAGCCATAACACAAAGAAAGTTTTGGCCAAGGTTTGCAAGTGGCGTTCCTAGCCTGGGACGCCACTGCAAATAAGCAAACCTACCCGGAGAGGTAATTTTTGTGTCCCCCCCCCCCCAAAAAAAAAAAAAAATCTTTGTTGTGTTGTATTAACTTGTAATTTTTTAGTTTGTTATTATTTTCAGTACTGAAAAAAAGATTTTAAGAAATTCCATTTTATTTATTTGGTGTAACTTTCAATAAACAAAAATTATTTTCGTTGAAATACGTACCACCAGTAAAACTATAATTCAAGTATCTGCATTTTTCAAAAACCTTTTAACTCATTTTAAGTGTCACCCCCTAACAATTCAAAAGTTGTTATCCGGGGAATCCCTTAGTGACGTTACTGCTTATTCGTTGAAGTAACGTTGTTTGATGAGAGGGACTGTGCGTTACTCTTAACTGTTTTGAGCTGTAAAATACCATATTTTGGTGGTATCTGCTAAATCAACTTTTCGTGTTTCAGGATTCTAAAATGTGTGAATAACAGAATAAGATTATGAAAAGATTATCCTTATCAAGATACTCATGTCGAGTCAATTTCTCGCATAATGCTCATGAAGGCTCATATTGCTGAAAATTTGACAGTTAAGCCACATTTTGTGGCTGACCTATTGCATGCTTCTGAAGTTTTGTATTGAGTCATCAAAACCAGATTTTGTTGAAATTAAGTATGCCGTTTCGAAATGCGCCCAACGGTCCTACAAAAATGCAAAATTTTCTTTTCAAAATATCTGTGTTTTACCTTTGCTGATTAATTGTAAATTCTTTTATAAAACAATTGAAGTAAAAGATTTTTCCTTGAAACATTATTTTATGAATATTTTAGAATACCTTGCACTGTTGTAAATTTCACTTTATATTTAGCACCATCTTGAAGTATGGATTCTGTCTGTAATCTTTGGGGAAAATTTATACCTGTCGCAACACGCTCCCGTAGACTATGAAACGATTCGAAAGTTGCATCTATCACACAATGTATGCGTGCATTTCAAGAAAGTCTTTTCAAACTCCAAATATATTACGAGAAATCTGGTTTATCATTCTCCCAAAGATTTATCAAAGTATCTAAATACTTTTCAAGGTTTCCCAACTTCTTTAAAAAGCTTTACTTAAGCAGAATTTACTCTAAGTGATAACATTGTTAAATTTTCTTAATATTCATTTCAACTCAATTTGTGAAATTTGTCAAAAGTTTATTGAATGTACTCCGGTCAACTAGCTCAGTGAACATTTTATTATTGAAATCAAAACAAATAGTATAAAAGTTTTAAAAAAAAATCAATTCCTTTTTTTGAACTTACCCCCTACACCCCCTTTTCTTTTGTGCGAAAGATCTTGGAAAACAAAAGCGAAACAACAAATTTCAAAACTTAGAAAACGCCTGCAGCTTTTTCCTAAGTAAGAGGGGGAGGCTTTTAGTCTCGCCTCTCCCTTTGTTTATGTGTTCCAAAGCGGCTTTACCATCCAAACTCGTATCAGAGGAGAAAAAAGAACGTGAAAAAAGAAGCATAGAAGGAGACCAAACGAAAAAAAAGAAAGAATTCTAGCCCATTCATTTCCTCGAAAGAAGGAAGTTTTTGTTTCGCGAGACATTTTTATAGAATCTCTCAGTTTTTATAAGTTTCGTCCATTTCTGAAAGAAAGGGCTTTAACGTTCTATGCCTCATCTCTTCCTTCTGCAATTGCTTTCTTCTCAGAGGAATTTACTTTAGACTTTTCCCTCCCAGCAGTTCTCCCTTTCCTCTCCTTCGGTCTTTTATTTTTCTTGTTGGAGATTTGGTAGACATAAAGCATACTGGCGATAGAGAGGAGTGGAGGAGTTTTTAGACTTTTTTTCTCTGAAGTTTTTAATTTAAAAACTTGTCTCTTCTAAACTTGAAAGGCTGTTATAATTAAAAAGATGAAATAAACTATTGTAATGAATTTAACAAGTTCTAAACAGTATGAAAACTTTTGAAGAACAATAAAACTTTTAAGAGTTTATACACTGTTGTGTATGTAATTAATGAAATTAATTTTTATTGCAAAAGTTTTGTACTTATGATTTTTTTTTCTAATGTAAATGTTGAGAAAAATACATTTTTTGCTTTTTTTTTTTTTCATATATGCATATATATGTGTATAAAATGTGCATGACAGAACTTTAAGGCGACATTTCTAAATAGCCTGAAAGAAAGTTTCCAAATAAAAAAGCAACTTTTTTGTATTTAATATAGTTTTATAAACTCGTGAATCTTGTAGTTGTCCCTTTTTTGGAAGGTTTTTACTTACTATTTTTTGCAAATTGAATGAAATTCAAACATAGTATTTAACACATTTTGCAGCAAGTTTTTGCCAATGGAATTTAGTACTTTTTTTTATTTACTACTGAAGGATACACGAAGCACTTGAATTACATTAGAAACGATGAGTTGTTAAACTGAATGCAACAAACAACTTAATGCACTACACGCTGCGAAAAATGACCTGAAATTCTTTCGCGTTCTTGCATACTTTCTTCAAATACTACCCGACCACTTTGGAAATTCTACATGATTAATTTTTTATAAAAAACGGAAGAAAAGTTTGGAACAATAAAAAAATTACTACAATCTGTAAAGTAAAGATCTGTTAGAAATCTAATATTTATTTAAAAACCTTTAGTACTTCAATTCAACGTTCAAAATTCTTCCATCAGTAATGTACACCATGTTTCTTTGACTAACTTCCTTTTGTTGCCCTAGCCTCAGCTGTAACTTATTTAGCAATCAGTAATTTTAGAGGAATTTCAGGATTTTCAACTATTGACAACGGTTATTGATCTTAATGGAGGCAATTCAAGCAACGTCATTGGTCGCGTGACACCGATGAAAGCAATGTAAACAAAGGAAGCCGTAGCATCGCTTTACATCGAGTTCGACAAATATAATTAAAAACTAGGCCTAAATAAAGTTCTTCTACATTACCAGGGTTGGAAAAAAACCGGGTTTTTTTCAAAAAAAACCCAAAAAACCAGGTTTTTTTTGGTTTAAACCGGGTTTTTTTGGTTTAAACCAGGTTTTTTGGTTTAAACTAAGGCAGCACTTTTAAAGCTTAAAGAAATTATTTAAAAGATTAGTTATTGTGCGTTACTGTTCTATTTGTCACTATTTAAAATAAATAGTTAATGTTTCTTTAAAATATCAATTGATTTTAATTAATTTCTTGTCAATATAGTAAAAAGAATCAACTTTATGTAATACCAAGCCAAAAATTCTGTATAACAATGATAGCTAATTTTTAATATTTTAAAAGTGAATGTTGATTAATGAAATTGGGAATAAATAAATGATTATTCGTTATTAAAACTTCAGTTTTAACTATAGGGATGTAACAAATAGATTGGCCGAATACGGAATATTAAAATTTCTAGAAAATCGTTGTAATAGAAAAAATTTTTGAACTTTAAAAGTATTCACAAAGTCAAACACCCATTCTACACATTAATCTGTTCTTGTTTGTTAATAATCTAAAACTATCTAAAATTAATGTATTTTCTGTATTGTTTTGAATGCAATAAAACTCAGAATTTCACCCACAAGTGGAATGGAAATGACAGGTTTTAATGTAAGCATTAGCATTACTGTACTAATTATTTAATTCAAATTAAAGAAATACTATTGCTTAGTGAACTTTTACCTTGCTCAAAATAGTTTTATGAAAATATGTTAAAAGTTATAGAAGTTAATATTTTTATTTTATGGGGATTTTTTACATACCTGTTCTTAAAAGTTTTTTTTAAATTTAGTGCATTGAACTGGAAAATACTTTTATTTACAAAAACACCAGTAACTTATACTATCTTAATATTCATGATACATTCTAGGCTTTTCACATTTCTCTCTTACCCGATATTCACAATAAATCAGTCTACCCAAACAAAGTCGGACTTCCACTTTGTTAAAAATGACATAATAAAAATGCTAGCTTTTGGGAGCGAATGTTCAGTATAAAATACAATATTATAACTTTAAAATCTGTTTTTGTTCAATCAAACCAAAAACAAAGTGTTAAAAAAGTAGTTTTTTATAATAACTATATACTCTTATATTTTTATAACTATTATTTTTATTTACTAAAACTATCTACTAATGCACGCTTTTGCAATAACTATAACACAATTTTAAAAGTTTACAGTCTACTACTTTCTTTAAGTTTTACATTTCTACCGTAGCAGAACTATTCTGCCGAAAAGTCCATCAATATTTGGCCAGGCCGAATTTAATCTTACCGAATATTCCGCTTGGTGATGAAATGACTGTTCGGCCAGGGCTGAATATTCGTTACATCCCTAGTTTTAACTTGCATTTTAATATTCATTCAAGCTGGAATTATCAGGAACATAACATTTCTCCATGTGTTTCTTCATTCGCAGAACCTTGGCCTTCGATTTCTTTATAGCATATTTTGCAAATTGCTGTTGTACGTTTCCTCTTATCTGATTTTATTTCAGTAAAATTAATCAAATTTCATGTTTCTTCCTGCCTGACCCAGACATTTTTATAATTTAATCTTTGAATTTAGCTATTTGCATGGGTGAAAGTAAGAGGATTTCAAAGGACGGAAGTTAAAATAAATATCCGCAACTCCAAAAACATACATTTTCTAGAAATTTTGTTTATGCATTGCATGTATAAATTAATTATCTCCCCCCACCCCCGATAATAGATTAGTATTAGCAATAACAATATTTAATAATTAAGGTGGGAACTCTAGTCGAACATTTTAAAAATCATTCCTCAAGTATTTTAACAAATTACTAAATTTATTATAATTAGCAACATCATCACATATTAAGCTTTTAAATGAAGAAATCGGAAAAACATTTACAGCACATTTAAATCTGTATTAAAATACTTTAGTTCTAAGTATTCTGTCCTTTTCCATCTAACAATTTACAAAAACAAAAAAAGAGACGGAAATCCGTCTATAGATCGAATACTTTACCCATGGCTATTTGATTCAGGACATTCAGAACATAGAATGGATGGAAATTGTTTGAAAATAATACTACATGTTCTTGTAGAATTGAGATGTTTCATGAGAGTAGAAGTTCATAAATAAAAAGGTTTTATTTAAAATACCAAAACTATTATAAAATATTTTAAAAATAAAAGTGGTTTTTTTGAAAAAAAACCATGTGGTTTTTTTAAAAAAACCATTTGGTTTAAACCAAATGGTTTAAACCGTGCCAATCCTGTACATTACATAAAATTAACAGTAAATAAAACACTATAACTATTGTAGTAATTAATAAATTACTTTTATAATGATTAAATTAAACGTAAATACTGGGTTATAATCAGAAAAGCTCTGAAAATAGTGATGGTGCCACTACTTTCATTTTTACTTTGGGTGTCCAACTTTTATCCCTAGAATCACCTTTAAATTTCTCACCGAATGTACTATCCTTTTCAGTTTTATAAATTTCTCTGCTCTCACGGATACTTTATACTTCATTTTCCAGGTAAGTGCTTTTTTCACCTTTTATTTTAATCAGAAACACTAATTAAGTTACATATCTGGTAGCAGAGATTTTCTTGAGCATTTGTTATTGTCTTCTTTTGAGCGCAAATGTTCTTTTATCACCTGAGGCTAAAGTATAAAGTAATACAACCAAGAAAAAACTTCCCGTGATGTTAACTGAGCGTATAGCTTGTAGTAAAAATGCACTTCAGCCTGTTATATCGAATCGCTGAAATACATTTACACTTAAAAGACAGCATTTTTAATTTTAAATGATTTAAACTTTAGGTGCAGTGTAATTAAATTCGCCGTAAGCGACAGTGTTTTCATGAATGCAAACGAATCGCTCGCAAAGCATGACTGAATGTGCTAGATAAATTCGGGGTTTTTTTTTTTTTTTTCTTAATGACAAACTATGTATTTTTCGCTTTCTTTTCAGATAATGTGAAGGCTGTGAGCTATATCGACGAGGAAGTACAAATTTTTAAATTTCTTTTTCAAATTTGTGTTGATATTTCATTAAAACGCTCTTCCGTCGCACAGAATGCTTCGCTTCGCTTGTCTCCAAATGGTGAAATTGAAAACATACTACAAAAGTCAGTTTTTGCAAAGTGAAAAAAAATAATACTCTCAACTTATGTCCGATGCTCAGCTAGTTATCTTACCTACTAAACGATTATTTGATTTGCCAGAAATACATGATATGCCGTGGTAGTCTAGTGGTTAGGATGTCGAACTTCGGACATCGGAGGATCTCGGGTTCGATACCCGAGCTGCTGAAGACCCACCATGTAAACTTGAGGGTTACGTGCATGTAAAATACGTGGACCCTGAAGCTCCGAGGCTACCGGAGATGGAGATTTTCCCTTCCCTTCACCCATAGGACAAAAAAGGATGGTGGCGTATTTGGGGTGGAGCCATATGGGGTCCTCCAAGTGCATAATGAGCGAATACGTACTTCCACCGTTGTGGTGATAATCTATAAACGGAAGGCGCTCCTTACTGCCTTAATTCCTAGTCGCTTCTGCGAAGGGGAGCTTGGATATCCAAGTGGCATAAGCAACAGCAACAACAATATTTGATATTATAGGTTATTCGTAGTATTATTTGTGTGAAAAGTCAGCTTTAATGAGTAAAGTTCATTTTAAACTTAAAAAACAGAAGTGTGGAATTATTTTAAAAACTCTACTACATAAAACATATAAATCATAAGCATAACCTTTCCTAAGGATACTTCTGATTGCGCCCCTTTTAGCTTGAACTAATAACAGCCTTCTGTGAGAAAAATATTGCATTACATTGTTCTTCTTTTTAACTCTCTTTAAAGATCGGAAGGGAAAATGAACTGTCAATACACATCAAACAGTTTCGGGTGTAAGATAACTTGAAGTAACAAGTTATAAACTTGTAAAAATTGGAAAATAGAGGTGAAGTTTCTCGTATTAGATTTTTTACCTTCTTGATTCATTGACTTAGACAATATATTCAGTTTAAAAATGAAAGAACAAGTATGAGGTTCTATATCAGAAACGTGGTTTTTTAGATAAATAATTTTCATTGTTTCAACTTTCAGAATATTTTATGATATTTAAAATTTATTTTATTTAACGGGGAATATTCAATTGAATATCATTCTCTCCACCACCACCCCTAGAAATATTCGGGAGAAATTTACTGTACTGTGCGATAATCCTTGGCGCTTTTTTCAAAAAAGCCGCCCAATCCAAGAGTCAGAAAAGTCATTAGGGTTGCCGCAAAACGGATTTCGTGCGGGGGGGGGGGCTCAGGCTTCCAGATTTGGCGAAAAATCATGCGTTACCGTATAGTACATTTTAGCCAAATATTTAACCGCAAGAGGCTAGATATACGAAATTCGCTTTTTTTAATGCCAAATGACTGCTTCGTGGCACGCTCACGCATGGCTTGAGTTGCTGACGCAATTCGTTGGCTTTCTTCGCAAACCCAAGAATTTCTGAGAAACTCCTGGAAGCATTGTTACGTTTAAAAACATTGTTGCAGCATGTAACATTCAAACAGTTTAAAGCATTGTTGCAACATGCAATAATGTTGCAACAATCAGTTAGCGGTAAAAAGTGCTCAATATCGAACAAAGCATGAAATACCTAAAAAAGAAAACTAATTTATCAAACATTAGGCTTCGAGGTGCACAGCGTTGCCAAACACTTTACCTCCAATGAAAAATGATCAAAAATTCTTTGTGCTAAAATAGGAACACAAGGAAAAAACAACCTACATAAAGCACAAATTGTCAAAACAATAAAGCAAATATAGCTATTTACGAGGCTACAATGGAATTTCTTCACCAGTGCATGAAAGGAAAGTGCTCAACACACAACAAGAAAGTTGTAAGTGAACGGGCAACAACATTCTAATACCTCAGTGCTAAATGTCATGTTTCCAGTCCGTACTGTTTTACCGGAATGCGCGCTATGAACCAACAAACTCATTATTTTATTACATGCATAGATAATTTTGCAAAAATACTGCTTTATTTTTTAAATATGCTTATTAAAAGGTCCTTCTCGAGTTTTGGAATGTTCAATAAATAGTCACTATTTTCCTCCTAAAAATCATAAGAAAATATTTACATTTATGTTACAAAATAATCAAATACAGAAAACTTTCAGTACAATTTACTCCACACAAACAACGGTTTTAAAAATTGAACTACTGGTGTCACTATATTTTGGAACTGATTTTCTAGCACTAAAATTAAGAAACAGTTTAACCAGTTTTGAAAAGTTTTCAAAAAAACAGGAGGCGGGGAAAAAACAGGAAAACAAAATCTTTGCAAAAAACTGCGGATGTGTGTGGTTAACTGTTTTGACCTTGCGCCATCTCCCTTTTACATTGCCAAACTTTCTCGTTCTTTACCTTTATTTTTTTTTTTTTTTCTTTCCTTATTTTTTCTGTCTTTGAAAGCTTTTTTAAGCCACGTTAATGGTCGTTTAAAATTCTCCACAAGAAATATTATTTCTGTTTTAAATAATATGATATGCTTTACTGTAGGACGCATCATGATTTTAGGTGGTTTTCGGTGCGGACATGGCAAAAATCGATTGAGAACTACTGGCTTAAATAGTTTTTTCAGAGCTGAAACATAATTTAATATCGAAAACTGATACTTAAATTTCCATAAAAATATAAATAAATAAAAAAGTCATAATAACAGACAAATATTTTTAAAATTGCACAGTAAGCGCAATTGCATAGTTTCTGTAAAACTTCCATTCTTAGTCTCTAAGGAAAATAGCGAGAGAAACTTAAATAATTGGTCTAAGTAGTCATGCATTCATGTTTACGACATTGACCCTCCTGAAACATTTTAACATTAATTCTACAGATTAACTAAAAAGGGAAAGAAAGAAATTTGATTAAACTTTACTTCAGCATTGTATTGAGTGGAAAAGTGCCATATTCTGCCTATTTGAATCTGAAATGAATTACGGGAGAAACAAACATTCTTCTGCGAACGGTCAATTGCCTAAAGTTAGGTAAACAATTCAGTGCAGAAGATGATAATTTGCATTTTATTTATCTCCGATTTGCGCAAGTTTTTTATTTCTTAGTAATTTTATTTAAATACATTGTTTTAGTGATGATATAAAGAAGTTGCTATTGGGGTAAATTTTTTACTTTTAACAGCGTTCAATTTGATTTTGGTGTGAATGACTCTTTACAACTCATTTCAACTTTGACAGATCATGTTAGGTATATCGCGGGACCTAACTTAACTCGGGTGACGGAAAAATTTACCTTATCTGCTATAAAAGGATTACATGTTCATTCCGCTAAAAATTTCCATTTTGTTCATCCACTGATGTTTTCGAAAGTCTTCCCATTACACATGTATTACTTCTTAAGTCAAAAAGTTTTGTTTCTTTCCTGTTTTTTAATTATTTATTTTTTCCTGAACCGCTGCTGTCACGCGGAGGACCTAAAAAGTGTTTTCCGTTGAATAGCCCAATAGTGAACGTTTAAAACATTTTGTTTATTGCTCAAAAAAAAAAAAAAAAAAAACTGGAAATGCTTTTATTTTTGATGCAAATGATTACTTAGATCTAAACTTTATTTTCCTACTTAAGTTTCAATACTATTATTATTATTTATTTTACTTATATGGCAACCGTTAAAATAGTTTAAAGAATTGTTTCTTTTGGAATTAAAAAGTTGGAGTTTTATCATATTGAGATTTCACGCATTATAAAGAATGTTGTATAAAAATGTTCTTACTTTAATTGTATATATATATATATATATATTTTATTACCTATTCAATTTGAAACCTCTTTTGGTGAGATTTTATTGTGATTCAGTTTTGAACTAAATATTTCCTGTGTGTCGCTTTACATATTGAACTATTGCGCTAGAACACTTACTTTTTCTGTTAAAAAACATTTATATTTAGAACTTACTAAAGAAAAAACTAAAGGAAAACTTTCTAAAGGAAAATAAACTGACGTCGTTCTTATTACATTAAGCGATGGTTTTTTTTTTACTTAAAAGAGATATTTTTTGCTTTTGAAGTACTTCCTTTAGTCTACGAAAAGAACGAGTATTTGAAATAATTTAGAGCTTAAACATATGATAACTAATATTGCAAAATCGATGTTGATTTATGGAAAAGTATTCTGATGAACTTCTTGTTCGTATAAATCTTGTTTCATTAGAATTGAGTTTGTTGAAGTTCAAGAAATATTTCCGCTTTTGGCAGCTTCCATGTTCCGAGTCCTACTAAAACAGAACTGTAAACTTTATTTTACCTTCCCCCCTTTTTATATATACTATATGTATATTATTCGTGTCTTGTAATTTGCACTAAAAGATTGAATTTAATAGTCTTCTCTACGCGTTAATTTTGACATTTTTGAACCATTACAAGCTACACATTAAATACTTTTTCTGAAGAAAAAAAAATTAAACATTTTTTAGTCATTTGTTTTTTGGCCTTTTCATTAAAAATTCTCGGTTTAGTTTTTTTTTCTCAGTGCATGTTTTATGCTAAAATGAAGAAGTGTCATACAATGTTGCTACAGAAGAAGAAAAAACTTCGACCCTAAAATTTCTTTGGATATATAACGCAAAAAGATTGTTCCTCTTCATTATTAACTTTTAAAGTCCGCCATCCTTATAAATAAGTTTTGGCTCACAAGTTACTCAGCTACTATTAAAAAAGTAAACAAAATATGAATTGGTTTGTTTGGAGAAAAGTACGGGGATAGAAACGGAAAACGAAGAATGCAGGAATGTAAATGCAACAAATCCTTATGAAATGGCCACAAACCAAAAAAAAAAAAAAAGTAAGAAAGAAAGAAAATAAATCTGTTACAGATTACTTTCCAGTTTGCAAAGTAATCTGTAACAGATATATTAGTGTTTTAGAACTGTCGGCATTTTAAGATGCTTCCGCTTTAGATAGATTTCTGGCTGGCATACGTTCAGCTGGAGCGTAGCTTACCACATGTTTCTTGTTGCCTATTTAAAGCGTTCGTTGTAGAAAGCAATACTGGCAATTAAATTTAGAATTTATCCTTCTTAAACCAATGAATCAAATTATGCATTCAAACTAAGACTATATTTAAGAACTTCTGAAATTCTCATGTAGAATATCTTGCGGGAAAAAACGCAAGGAAGAATCGGCACTGAAATTTTTTCCCAAGATTTAACAGGGAACATCGTGCTGCATAGTTTGCATAAGAGAAACAGAAACCAGCGCATAGAAGAGAGGCCGTTGGAGAAAAATAGATGAACATGTTTGCAATAAGAATAAAAACAACTTTTGCGATTAATATTGAGAAATTTTAAAAAATCTAAATAATATCAATTTTTTGCGTGTAAGAAAAGGTGGAATATTTTCTGATCGTCAAAAGGTAAACAACCTAAAAAATAAGGAAGAAAAAGGGGAAAATCCAAACGGTGCTGCAACACATCAAAACGGAAATAGGTCTTGAAGTCCAGCATGGAAGTCGACAAGGATATTTCTCACCAAGATTCTAAAAATCCTTCCCAGCGTCCGCCATATGCGCGTCTCCTTCTCACTCAGGTGCTAGGCGTTGACAGGTGCCTCGCCACTGGCTGCGCGGCAAGCGCAAGGGGCGGGACTTGCATAAATAATGAGGGCGCGCGCGCCGCTCTCTCTCCCCTCCCCGCCGTCGCTTCTCCTCTCCCCCTCCCCGCGCGAAAGGGAAAAATTTTTGAAGAAGTGTCCCTCTCCCGGCCGGTGACACATCCCTTTTTATTGGCCGCGTCGGCGGGCGGCACTTACCCAAATTAAAGCCCGGAAGGAGAGTGGAGAAAGAGTGGAGAAGCCCCGGCCGAAGAGAAGGCACCACATTTTTGGAAGGCGGCGCGACCACAGCCACCATCATCATCACCATCGGCCGAGCAGCGTGGCCCTCGGGCATGTCCACTATGGTCAGCGCCGAAGGCAACCCACCGAACGCCGACCTACTGCTTGCCCTGCTCGCCCGGAACAAGGCCCTAGAAGGTTTGATTCTTCTTCAACCAAAATTTTTTGACTCCATATACATACATGTGTATCTCTCTCTCTGTCTCTCTTTCTCGCTACCAAAAGCCGTAATTAACTTTAGACCCGCCGCCGAGGCTCCCCCTCTCCCCCGTCCCCTCGCCGTTTAACCGAGATATCGTGGTGCTTGCATGCACTTAGCCAAATTGAACTCGCTTATTACTGCGGGACTTGATCAAATTAGCGATCTATCGGAAAGTAGAAGAGACCAAACAACGCGACGGCGACTCTCGACGGGAAAAAAGGAGCATTCGCGCTCCCTCCAAATGATTGAATGCGTGCGATTGTTTCAACGCGCCGCAATTATCGTTCCGGCTTCGGATACCGATATTTCAGAATTAAAACTGCATGACTCGGGATAACCAAATTTGGCCAACGAGTCTGGTTCGAATTTGCTTTCGTTTTTTATCGTTATTTGTTTATTCTTGCCACCCCCTCCTGCCCCCTTTTTTTCTTCTTCTTTTTTAATCTTCGACTCCAGCTTCCGATTGGAGTAGAGATCTAATATGCCGTATACTGCCAAAGACAGAAAGTGTCCCGATGACACAGATGAGTTGGTCGACTTCGTCGTGATCGGTTCTCCGGACTTAGTATCGTTCTCAATTTGTGCAACAATTTTTTGACAAAAACACCTTTCACTGGATTTCGACGGATTGCTTGACGTGTTACTTGAAAACGAATACAATGTGTGTTTCACTGAGGAAAGGATTAATACAGGAGATACTGATAGCTACAAAAAATTCCGTAAAGCTGGGTTGAGTTACAAGTCGCTGTTTTGTGTACTCCAGTATTTCATTCAACGATTAGACTACGTTTAAACTACGTTTTGTTTATCTCAATTACACCCATATTAGTTAAGTTGTCGAAGATTCAATCTATTATCCAATATTTGCACCAAAATTTTATCTTTCCGAACATGCAGTAACTTGTCCCTTCAGTGCTCTTGGCTTAATATATTGTATGCAATGAAGAAACAAAAATAGTGATAATGCGGGAATTGTTGCTGCAGCTTAAACGCAATATGAGCTGAGTTTAGTTGTATCTCAAAGTGCTGTTGCTTGATCGTCAGCACTTACTCGATGACATAGCAAAATATTTTTAATATTAGCGGAATGTAGGCTAAAGCTACTACAGAAGCGAGAACTCTTTACTCGGTAAATTCTGTTACTTTTATTTCCTCTTCTTTTCAATTAAATAATCTGGGTTTAGTTGTCGAGTGACACATCACTGTCTCCGTCCTTCCGTGATCTACCAATTGAGTTAAACAATTCATCTGGCGGACTATTCAAGAACTAGTCGAAACATTTTCCTGTATTTGAATTAGCTTCGCCTTAATGCCTAAAACCTTATGCATACAATGTTGCTAAAGTGACCTAGTGCATTAACATATACTGAGTTATTTTTCATTGCATGTTGCTGTTGTCAGCGACTCGATTTGTGGAGTATAAAAAGTTTACCTCATTGCGTACTCGACGTCTTATCAAAATACGTTCAACTTTAATGAGGTGCCCGACTGATTCTCTATTGGCAAAGGGAACTAATGTAAGAAATAGAAAGTATAACTAAAAGTAGAAAGTATGTCCTAGCAATAAGAGCATTGGGAACTGTTACTAAGATGCTTTTGTCGTAGTATAAGGTATATCATAGGTGATTCGAAGGGGAAAAAATTCTATCAGGGTCTAGAAAAAAGTTGAGCTTCAGTGTACAGCGCATATCAGTGGATACATAACGTATTGGAATGGGGAAGAATGAGAATTTGAAAATGGCAGCAATTAAGTTTTTTATAACATTTGACTTTACTGCCGCTGATTTCGTGACTTGATATCATTATCAGCTTCAGTCATAAGTGGTTCAGTTAAAATGCTTTTTGTCAATCATGTATGGTTACGAGATAACGTATTTTTGACTTATGTCGAAATATTAACGTATTTTGTGTCATACTTTTAAAGAAGTGCATTAAGTTATTGAGGGTAAAAATCGTAAAAACTATTTTTTATTTCCAACCAAAAATAAGTATAATGTCACGTTACACAATGGTATGAATTTTGCATTGTAGGACTAAATTTTATAAAGATGTTTTGAAATTTTCTCATACTTAATTCCCGTTTTAGTAGCCGGTGTTAGAGTCACGTACCATACTGAGCTGAATATAATTTTGTAGAGCATAATTTTTATAAAGATATTTCGCCAATTTATCATCATTCAGGTCTTGCTTTCCGGAACTGGACTTTAATGTCAGTAATGTACTTTTAGAAGTAATATACTTTCATAATAATTTTCTGTGATTTTGAAGGTAAATTCTACATACATAAAAAGGACTAAACCTTTAAGATAAATTTCTATGTATTATTTTATTGGAAAATTATAATTACCCATGTGTTCTCCTAGCAATTTAACATTAGTAAAACTCACCAACTACTTTTGTTCCTCTTCGTAAGTTTTGCACTGTTTCATAAACTTGTAAATTGTTGTGAATGTTGAAAGCGAAACTAGTAAGTCTAAGTGTCTTTCGAAAGAATGAAAACTCCTTTTGACTCAATAAAACAGCTGGAATTTTTCATAAAAGGATTTCTTTAAAACCTTGGATTATTTTGGACATTTGGGTTCAAGTGATGAAGAATGTTTTATCCAGCTTTTAACAAGTAAGAAAAGTGTTGTTCTTTGCCACATATTCATTTTTTGTGATATTTTTAAAAGTGTGTACATATTTTAGTATTTTATTGTAAGTGTAAGTATTTTGGTACATTCTCCGTATGCTTTCTTAATTTTATTAATCTTTATTGAATTAAACTATTGTTTTTAAGCGATGCTGATTAATATACTAATCGATGATGATTTTTCGAAAAGCCTTTCTAGTATTTGTATGTAATATATTGTTCTAAGTTATGAATGTTGCCCCTATTGGTACTAAAAATAGTGAAAAATTAACAAGAGCATTTTTTTTTTCTTTTTTCTTGACAACTAAAATTTTTAAACTGACATCTAATGAAATATTGTATCAAAATAATAAGAACAAAATTTTATTTGAAAAAATAAAATATTTAGAAGCGTTGTACAAAACGAATGTTTTGAAATGAACCATTAAGAAAATTGCCAAAATAATTTTCTATCAATTTTTAAAATAATTTATTTCTACAACATTCACGAAATTAGAAAGTTATTGTCTTACCACGTTGACTGCCACACGCTGACTGCCAGTGCTGTTTGTAGTTTATGGATCTCCAGACGATAGTTTAATTTAATTACAACATATTGTGCAAAACATTTTATTATGTAATAAATTAATAACTTTCTATAAATGTATTTAAAGATGAAAAACATTCGTCAAGAACGAGACAACTTGTAATTTAGTCTCTCAACAAGTTCTCCTACTACGAGTTATCTCGTAAGTTGGCAGTCAACGTATTAATAAAACATAAATCTAACATAAACGTAATATTTTGAACGTACAAAAGTTAAAGTTCAATCATTTTAAAATTTAAAGGCAAATAATAATAATAATAATAAATCACAAGTTGTTCTTCCACTTAATTTTACAAATAAAGGGAAAAAAATAGATAGAAATTAACTAAAACATAATTCGACGTTAAATATATAACACAGATGATCCCCAGAAAGTAAGAACTCTTACAGAAATTTTCTGAATAGTTTTTGTAAGAATCAGTTAGAGCAATTTTCAAATTTATTCATAATAACAATAGTCTTTTTAAAAATAGAAATTAAATACTAAATTATTGGATGAAACAATTACATTTTTCTCATTTTTGCTTGCATATTTCAGCATTTTATGAATTATCAATATTATTTTGCTCAACCAAATTTAATATGCTTTGCTATTGTATGAGCATTATGCTCGTATAAAGCAACAATCAACTCAACTGTTTAGAAATAGGTTTAATAATAATAAAAATAATGATAATAGTATTAATAATAAAAATTTTAATGATGATGACAACCATAGTATATTAAATGGGAAAAACACACTCGAAGTTTTTTTAACACATTCTTACGGCAAAATATTCAAAATCTATTTTTATTAAATGTGTATCAATTAAATAGACGTTTTCCTGTAGTAAATGACTCCTGTAGTAATGACTAAAAACCTCTATTTTATAAATAAAACACAAGAAATCATTCTCTAATTTAATAAATAGAACAAATAATTGACAAAGGTTAAATTAGTTTACATAAGTTGATCTCAACCATAAAAATTTGAAAAAACTATTTTTTTTTTCCTTGTATTATATATGTTTGATTTGTAATTCGCCTGTGCATGGAGGTTAATACTTTTAAAAACGGAACATTAGTAAACTGATTTACAATTTTCATGTGTCTAAAAAGGACATTCCAGCATAAGAATTTTTAAATAATCAAAGTTTCTGGAATATTTTTAGTTGTATTACTGTTATATAAGATTAAAATTTTTTAAAAATCGCACTTTTCAACGTGATAATGCTACGACAATTCTGTAAACATTAGTTTTAAAGGTAAAATAGTACATTTTATTGAAAAATATTAAATTTAAAACGGTGAAATACTTAGTATTCAATATGTTGAATATCCCTTGCAACATATAGCTTTAGTTATTTATTTATTTTGCTTTTTAAACTTCATAAAGTTTTAATAATGCTACACGTCGACAAAAGTGCTTAAATGATGTTTTGGTCTTCATTTCGTTGTAAAAATTGACATCTAAAGATTTTTGAAGATTACAACTTACATGTTCTTTAACTATGAATTTTTCATTGATTAATTGGGTGTCTTACTGCGATAACAATACAACTACATGCTCTCATTGAACAATTATTGGGGGAAAAAGAGGCTAAGAAAAAATGCTAAGAGAATATCCAGAAGCAAAATGTAATTTAATATTTACTGAAGGTAACAAAAGCGATATAGACTTCTTTCGAAACGTAAAAAACTTTTGCGGTATAAATCTCGCTTTTCTTTATGAGGCCTGCTTTAAATCATCAAGCCAGTAAAATGATATTTCTTGAAACGTTCTTGTTGAAGAATGCACGAAATATTTAATCGAAACGTTTTTCAACGCAGCTATTCACTGTCAAATGTGATGTTTTTATTTTTTTATCTTTTTTTCTTTTTCCTCAAAAAATACATTGAGCTAAGTTTGTTTTTCCAACAGTGAACGGAAATTACTATCAGAATTCATACTGACGGAAAGCCTGGTTTACGTACATGGGTTCAGAAATGATTTATTCTCAGAAACATTAGTAATATAAAATTGAATTTTTGAAGTGTTATACTTAAACAGGATTTTGAATGACTGCTTCGATATTTTTCGTTTATTCAATATGGCAAATTCCTGGAAACAGGAAACTAACGTATACTTCCTAACTTTGTAAATACATACATTTATCCATACTTTCGTAAACAATTACCAATTATAATTATTTTTACTTTTATAGACCAGAAATCTGCTTATATTTTGAATATATTTTAAGCTTCTTTAATTTGTATAATCTAAACTGAGTGAAAGTCATAGTAAATGAAATCACAAAATATAAATAATTTCAAAAGTGGATAAAAAAAACTGTTTGTGTTAATTAAATAGTTTTGATTCTACTTTTAGATAATCTTACTTTTACCTCACTCGTATCTTCAAAGTTTTTAAAGTATTCAAGTATTGGCTTTTACATAGTTTCCTTTTCTTTCTTTGAATTTTTTAAAACGAAATCCTTTAAATTAGGTAAATCTCCGCTATATAGCCAGTGCTTCAGACGTATGGGAACGCCATTTCCATAATTATTTGATAGATTATACAACTAAATGTAGGAAACTTATTGATGTGTAATTATTATTGTTAAAATTGAATAGTATAAAAATAAATTTTATTCATCATTTCGGGATCTTCACGCAAAATAAGTTGAATCAGGAGCGTTTTTATATCATTGACATGTAACCTATACCATTTACTAAAACATTTTGGTTCGGCCGCAAAAATACGAACACGATAACTTGTGAGAAAGGTTAAATAGATGCCATCTTCTTAAATGAACACCATCGCACATTGTTTGGATATAAAATATGCAAATGAAGAACAAATCTGAATTTTACTTTAGGATTCGTTCCCATCTATTTTCCCATGGAACATAATAATTTCCTTCCTTCTTTTGGCGTGGTTTTATTTTATTTACTTACTTAAATTTTGTTTTCATTTATCTTATTTTTTAAAAATTTTGTTTTATTTTATTTGTTTATTTTTTAGACAGTACATCGAATGAAAATCATTCTAAAAATTTTTGTGTTGATCATATTTGTGACTTAAATAATATAATCTTTTTATTGTATTTTTTTTACCTGCTAAAACAATTTTAATAGATTTGAATATCGACAAAATACTGAGAAGTCAAGTTGCCCTTGTACGTCAAATTTTTAGTCAATTTGTGCGAGAGAAAAGAAGGCAAGTTTATGTAGTTTTTAATTTTGTGTTCAAATATTCGTATGTCTAAATACTATAATGTGTGTTTTATTATTTCCAATTTGCATTATACGCTGAATAACAAATTTCGTCAAGGTTTAAGCGCGTGCTTTTCTCTTTTCATTATGAATTTTTACCTTGTTTTGTTATGACTCTAAATTATGCGTTAATGTCTTGTTTAGATAGAATTCTTTGTGATTTTCAATAATATTACAAATCGTTTTAAGCATACAAAAGGTCTGAATTATCTCTGAATTGATTCCTATAATTCGAGTTTAATTTAAGGAAGTAACTCGAGTTTAATTTTCAAATATTCCGTACAATTCTAGTGTCTGACATAACTTTTCCCTGTGTCTAATTTTTCAAAAATTTCGGTCTAGGTTTTCAAATTAATAAGTAAATAATTAATAGAGTAAAATAAAAATTAGGAAACAAAATTAAACAGCTCGTGGGGCCATTTTGTAAACATCAGCACAAATCTTTAATAGACAGCATTTTCTACGAAAACATTGTCAACATTTTACTTATCAAATTACACAATGATGTCGGAAAGTTTTTCACGATAGTTTCAGAAAACAACTGTATAATATTACAGTACACATATTATTTGATTAATTTCAGCATAATTCATTCCAAAAATCTCTAAATAGTTTAAATGTAATCATGCAATTAGCAAATATGTATTGTACATAATAATTGTAAATTCCTGAAAAAATTAGACATGGCACTGAAATTTTTTCTGTTAATCATTTCATATTATCTATCATTCTTTCCAGGAAATCGAAGTTTTATATTTTACAAAACTTTTCTATGAAATATTGAAATTTGTGAACTTTGGAATGAAATCACGAAAATTACATCTTTTTATGCTTTGATAAAGAGGTTCCTTGTAATCCCAAAACGCATGCATGAAATATTTTTCAAAATTTTTTGCTTCGACAGCGTTGTCTTTTAATTTAAATTTTTATTATTTCTTCACAGTGGTAAACGTAATTCACTTTTTACAAATGGTTCACATACAAGGTGTCAATGTACTTTTAAAACTTCAACATTTTCTTTTTCAAAACAATTTGGCACATTTTTAAAGCATATACAAATATAATAAAGTATATATACAATTATAAAATCGTAAAAACTATTTCTTATTTCCAAAGGAAAATAAGCATGATGTCACGTAACATATTGGTATGGATTTTGCATTGTAAGCCCGAATTTTATATAAATGTTTTGAAAATTTCTCAAATATATAACTGCAGTGTTTTATATAATGAATCTATGCATAAATAACTAAAGTTGTGAGACGTTTTGTCCTTTTGTTACCACGATAAATTTGTTATTTACAGTAGCTGAAATGCTGTAAAATTTTACCCCTTATTTGACGTTACTTTTTTTTCCTTGCAGAAGTCTCTGCGATGGGATACAGTAGATGACATAAAACAAAATACATTTCCAATTAATACAATTGCAGATCTACGTAACATAGCACTTTATTCACTACCCTTAAAGTAAAAAAAAATGTCAATCTGATAGATTTTTCAAATGCATTTTCATGTGACAAATTACATGATAATTTATCCTCAACAGAACAAAAAGTTTACTTTTTGTTAATTAATTCAATAATAAATCCATATTACACAACAGGTAGAGCATGTACCTTAATGGAAAAGGAATATTTATTTGTCGATGGTTAATTCAAATGCAGATCTATGGAACATACCAGCTAAGAACATGAACCTTTTGGGAGAGATAATATTTGCTGTTAGTTAATTCGAATATATAGATCCATGTGACAAATACTAGAATGTACTAGCGGAAGAAAAATATGCTGTGCTATCAGTTAACGGAATTTAATTGGTTTGTGGCATATCACACAGAGTTTTGAACCTTAATGGGAGAGGAATACAGGGTGTCCCAAAACGACCGCATAAACTCTGCACAGCTAGATTCCTCGTTGGGAGTACATAAAAACGAAGTATGACGTTACTGCCGGTGCAAGAAAAAACACTGTATCGGACATATCAACAACAGTATTTGCATATCTGTCCAGACGGATATGCAAATACTGTTGTTGATACGCCCAATACAGTGCTTTTTCTTGCACCGGTAGTGACATCATACTTTGTTTTTCGTATTTTTCTCGTAAACTATGGATCGTACAGGAACGCTCCTTTGGGCAGTTTTTATGTACTCCCAACGAGGAATCTAGCTGCGCCGAGTTTATGCGGACGTTTTGGGACACCCTGTGTTTTTTTGTTGTTGCCTAATTCAAAAGCAGATTCATTGCGGCATGCAACATCAATTGTACCTGCATGAGACAAATATTGTTTGACTGGTTTTAGTAATTCCAAAACCCTGAAATATATACAATAGTGTAAACATGAAACCAAGTTCGAACCAGAAAAAAAAAAGAACATTTATTCCTTTTGGGAGATTTTTCTGTTGTCCTCAAAGAGAAAAATTATTGACAAGAAAATAAACACAAAAGGATATGTAAATGAATAACTCTTATTCATTATATTTGTTGGTTATTTCGGTTGAAATTTAGCCGAAGAGTAGAATTTTCGAGTGGTAAACTTTTTTTTTCTTTTCTAATTTTTCATGTGTACTGGAAACCAGCGGTGCAGTTTCGGATCAGGAGACGGCGTCCACACTAATTTGCTTTAACTCGATCTTCCTCAACGTTTTTATTTTATATATATATTTGAGCACAAATGTCCCTCCACTTTTTACGTTGACCATCTGTAAGCTTCGCCGTTTTTTCCCAAGACTGTACGACTAGTGGAAACATTATTAGAGCTAATTTACCGAAGCATTTACGAAATGCAATGAGCGTATGAGTTCTCTCATACATCTTCCTCTATGAACTTTCGTTGGCTTCCAGCAAAGTTAGTACAAGTTACAATCAATAATTTTTTGCCTCCCTTCCGTTCCATTCGTCGCAAAAATATCCAAATTTGATGACAACCAAAATAACTGATATCTCTTCTAGATCCGCTAAGATAGCATATTTACCTCTCCCTCTAATGTATTTATTTATCGGGCCGAGACAGAGGCCTTTCCATAAAAGGAAAGCATTACGAGAAAGGAACAACTCCACTCAATAACCTTCGTAATCAAAAGATAAACTGCGGCTTGGAGTTTCGATATGGGCGAACTTTTCTCTCCCAGATGAGGGAAGTTTTGATGAGTTTTTCCCTGCTCGAAACCTACTTTGTTTCATCGTCGGAGAACTTTCGTGCATCGTGCACAGAGAGAAGCGCTTTGATAGAATAGCTGTTTTCAAATTCTCTTTTACTCGAATCTTTGTTCTGATAATAGAAGAGAAAGGGGTATTGGGAGACGATTTAGAATCTCTCGATATTCCTTGCCTTTCTTAGAAAAGCTGTCTGAGTGTTTTCCTCCTCAGAGCTCGAGGAAGCAAATGGGATTTCGGTAAGAATGTGAAATCGGTTTGCTGGAATAAAAACATTTGAGCCGGAATCAATTATTATTTTAGCGTGATTAGATAATCAAAAGATGCTAACACGAACGCCGAATATTTTGAGCTGCCATTTTGCATTAAGCAAAAAGAAAGCAGTATCGAGTTTTTAATGTGATTAGATACAAGAAAAAAACCTATATCGTTAATTCGTAGTAACAATGTCGCCATTAAAAAATAATTCTGTGAGATTTTTTGAGTTAATAATACAATGCAATATTCTCAGCTGAAAAATCATTGCTCGAAAACTTCTAAATTTTGAGGTAATAGTATAGGGATAGTTGCAATGATGGTTGCAATCATCCTGAAACGTAAAATTAGTAATTCATCATATCATCATTTTCGAGTTATGACGTTGTTGCAGCAATTGAGCGGCAAGTTCAACATTGATTAGAAAAAAGAGAACTGTACGAACTTTACCTAGATACGACGTTTAGCGACAGGTCAAAACTCAAACTCTATAAAAAATTACGTATATCTGTTCCCTCATAAAGTTATATATAAAAAGTTAGCAACATATGTAATTACAAGCTTGAGAAACATGCATGTGCAAGATGTTTAGCATGTAAAAGGTATTTTTTTCACTAAGAAGTAGCTTGGGGATGGATTGAATTTTAATCATATAAAATTGTACAAATATGGTTTTTCAAGCGAAACAGAATGTATAAAGAAAGGATACACACGCTTGTACAAGCAAACAAAAATCGTGTTTCCAATTCAAAGATTTTTTTTTTTTTCTTTTTAACATTCCAATGAAAACTCAATTTTTAACAACTAAAGTTTTTGGCAGAATTAATATTTCCACAGGATGTTTGTTGTCCGATATAAAATAACTAGCAACGCAAACTAGCATTTTTGAAAACGCTTGAACCGCTTGCTGTTCAGGAAAATTTCGCGTGTTTTTATAAGCATTATTGTCAAGCTTGCAGATATGAGTGTAATTAACTGAAACTACTAAACTACCTTGGATTACCTAACTAAAAATTTCAACACCTAAAAAACAGCCAAAGCGTAATTCGTAGTTTATAATTCTATCTATATCTGCGTAATTAATGTTTTAAATTAGTTGTAATCAATTTACTTAAGGGATCGTTCTAAATGATGTCACGCTTCGAGGGGGAGAGAGGTTCGTGAAATCGTGACAAAGTGTGACAAGGGGAGGGGAGAGTGTAACAAGAAGTGTGACATCATGCATTATGCAACCTCGCGTGACAAAGGGGGGAGGGGATCCGCTGAAGTGTGACATATTATGACAAGGGGGGGGGGAGGGGTCAAATATATGGGAGAAAAGCTTGACGTCATTTATGAAAGGCCCCTAATATTAACATTGAGACTCAATGGAGTTATTATTTTCAGGAATAATTCATGCATTTAAACTAAAATTAAATTCCATAGATATTTTCAAGTGAAATTCCTTAAATTTAAAGCTTTATGATATGATAAAACCAAATAATCCGACCTATTTCCATTTAACCTTTTTGACATCCTTCTTAACGCGATTTACATCACAAATATCCTCTTATAAAGCCATTCTTTGTTGAATATATTTGCTTACATTTGCTATAATGGATTAATGGGAATCGAATCATTTACACTTTCATTATTGCTACCAACTTTGGAAAGCAGTTTCCAGTGGGATAAGTGATATTGCATTGAAGTACATTTGCTGTAAAGTGATCAGCGTTTCAAAAACAAACTCACGCTTCTCCACGCAGACACGCCATTACTTCATTATTGATCGCTTAGAGATTGCATAAAAGTGAACATACAAGTTTTGCTTGCTGAATAATTATCACCAGAATGAAGTTAAATATCACTCTCCCTAGGAAATAATAATGGCTGCGGTGTGTTCGGGTATTAATGCAATACACATGTCTTTTATGGCGATGCTTTTGTGCACTTTTATCATTATTATCTAGTGAGCAAGCTATTTGTTTCCGATTCCGCAAACAATTTGATTATGGAACTTTTTAGTTACTGAAAAATTATTTGAACCGCCCTATGAGGAGAGAAGCGAAAAATAGCTGTCTTAGTTTTATTCCAGCTGTTGCTTTAATTTGTACCGTAACAGCAAAATAATGATGAAAATGCATACAGAAAAAATGTGGTTTATAATATTCACCAAAAGTTTGGCAAAACATTAACGTTTTAATTTTTTTAAATCGTGTTTTCCAATTGTACTCCTACTCTACCGGTTTTACCTTCTACATACATACACACATACATATGTATATTCAAGTATATGTATGTATGTATGTATATCTTGTTTGAGGTCATAATGGTTAATAATTTACGTGATGCTTTTCTTTCCGAAAGAAAATTTCCAGAGGCAAAAATTTCTTCGCATCACAACGGAATTTCTCCCCAATATCAGGCATAAAACTCTCTTTGCTATAAGTAAAAATAGCACTTCTTACATATTTATTGTGAGCATGTGTGTGTGTGTGTATGATTAAAGTTGATTTTTCTATTTTTTAAAAAATAATTCAATAATTATTATTGCACGAGTATATACTAATAACATCTGGTACATAATTATTCTTGTTTTCTTTTACTCTACTTCGAATAAGAAAATGCTTGCGAGTACTTCCCGGAATTCAGAGTAGTGACCATAAAACCCTTCCTTCTCGCTCTGGTTGTGACCCCCCCCCCATATCTAAAAGCTAAAATTGAGAACCGTGCAAATTCAGTACTTGTTCGCACAGCAGTTACATGATCCGCTGAATGCAATATTTTTTCCTTGCGAAATAACAAAGAGACGCTAAGAACTATTTATTGTTTTAGATATTAAAGAAACTCCAATTCAATTTTAGCTTTGAATGATTAATTGATGGATTCATTCAGTACCAACGTACAAAATTCTGTAGGTCTTCGTTTCAAATAGTTCTTTAATCACAAGTTTTTCTAAAGAAAAAGAGTTAATTTTGTTTATTGATTTTTAACGACGTAGTTTACCATCAATTTTGAAAACTTTTCGTCAGGCGAATTTTAAAAATGTCCAAAACATTCTTGCCGGATATTTACTGTGGTAACTCTCGCTTGCGCAAAAGCAAAACTTCATGGTAATTTATAGTCAGTGATATCTATAAACATTGCAGAAAATGGCGCCACTATTTTTCAGTGAGTATTTACTTTGCTTTTATTCTTTTACACATGCTGAATCTTTAATTCTCTAGTATTGATGTATATCTCGTGCAGAGTTTGTCAATAAAATTCGCTCATTTTTCTATTTATTTTACTCAAGTTCTCATTTATTTATTTATTTTTAAATTTGAGTCAATGTTTTGATAATGAGTGCGGATGATTTGCTAAACATTAATAATAGTAGATAACACTTTAATCGTACTAAAACCACATGAGTACTTTTTTATGATATTTCAATAACTTTGAAAACTATTATTTTGCCTGCAGAGTTTTTCATATATATATATATATATATATATATATATCAAAAACTCTGCAGGCAAAATAATAGTTTTCAAATTTATTGAAATATCATAAAAAAGTACTCAAGTGGTTTTAGTACGATTAAAGTGTGTTATCTACTATTATTAATGTTTAGCAAATCATTCGCACTCATTATCAAAACATTGACTCAAATTTAAAAATAAATAAATAAATGAGAACTTGAGTAAAATAAATCGAAAAATGAGCGAATTAAAGCGTTTTCTTAAGTTTTTAAAAGCTAGAAGTTTTATCTTTTTCAAAAAAAGAGTTTTGTAAGTTTTTCAAGTTTTCATTAGCTATTTATTTGTTTCTCACATGAATTATTTAAATGCTGAAATAATCTATCATTTTTATTTAAAAGTTTCCAATCAATACTGAAAATCAAATATGTTGTTTGCTTCTTTTGTCTTGGATAGGGAACTGGTGATGAATTCAAATTAGTAAAATTCTTGCATTTTAAATGAATTGCTACTCGCAACTTCTTGGGAAAACATTGTTTTCTTTTTCTCAGTAAGCTTTATTAGTAAAGATCATTTGGCAGTTAATTTTTGTAAAATTATGTTAATTATTACGCTTGTAATACAATTTTCTAAATTGCTTTAACTTTTATTTTCAATATAGAAACAGGATAATTAGAATTTAACTTTCTTTTCATGCATGACCAAGCAAATATCGTGATTACTTATTATCTGGATTCTTTTACATACTGCCCATTTTTTCAGAAGACATTTAAATTAAATTTAAAAAAAAACGTAAGAATGGCCCAACTATCAATGTTGGGCCAGAACATGTGTTTTGGAATTGCAATAAACCCCATTTTCAATGCAAAAGTGGAATGAGCTTACGGATGAAAGTGCTCATTTGTATTTTCATATATGTCTTTTGCATTATAAAACGGTTCCTTGTGAGACCGAAACACGTGTCTGCAATTCTTACTCTTCTTCGAACCTTTTTAAAAATTGTTTTTGAATTTTTAACCCATCTCACGAGGGTTAAAATTTTATTTTTCATTTAAATTATGATAAATCATGAAAATGTTGTCATTTATTCTACTGTCCTCATTTTTACTTCCTAATTTGATGGGTTTACTTAATTATTGTTTGTCATTATTATAAACTATATAGGTTTTTAATTTATTTAAATCTCTATTTGGTTTGATGTTTATAGTGAACGCATCTATAAAAATAGGTTCTATTCCGATAATATTTAGGATCTATAAGTACAGTATTTTTTAAAAGTTTAGTCTTTAGAACAATACCAGCATTGAAAACACTATTGGCAAATTACTGATATCCAAAATAAATAAATAAATTACACAGTGTCTCTAAATAAGCTCCTAAGGAATTCATGGTGAGGCGTAATTTCCTGTACCTAAAAATCTAAAAGTATCCATTATAATGTGTTGTTTATCTCAATCGATCAGAATCGAATATCCTCATAGTCTCTAGAAAAACATGATCTTAATTCAGAAAACGTGTTTTTAGAAATAATAATTGGAACGACTTTTATTAATGTGTCACTATTCCTCAAAGTTATTTTTCTGCTGTTTTCATTTTTACCGTTTTAAACATGGCCATGTAAACATTAACACTTATTTTTTCATTAATTTTTAATGTAACAAGAAGTTCCGTCTAGAACTATACGAGCCTACTTTCCCGTATACACCAAATTCAAATTTATAAACTAGCTATCTCTTTCTCATTTAGCTTTAGTTCTTAATTTTTTCAAATATACCTTTTTCAGCAGACAATACATATTCGTTCACGCATTCATTTTTTCCTTTATTCAGCCATTCATTTATGCATTCATTCGTTTACTGATTCAAATGTTTATTCATTCATTTACTCATTCATGTATTTATTCCCTTATTTATTCATTCTTTTCCTCATTCATTTATTCATTGATTCATTCTTTCACTCATTCATTTATTCACTGAGAAATATCCTTAAAAATTCCGATAAAAAAATTTCATAGGAAAATAGGCTCCTTAGTTCTGGAAGAACTTTCTATTTGTACATGTTCTACGTTATAAGAGCTTTCCGATAAAGTTTGTTCCAAGCAAATCGGTCCGTTAGATAAGGAATTATATAGGATTGAAATTTCCCCGTAAGCGCTATGTTAATTTTTTGAACTGTTCAAAAATGAGCAAAATCTGTTCAAATTGATATTTCACGCCAAGCGCTTCTTCCAGTAAGCTTGTTCATTGGAATATGGATCTTGTACCCAGAGTTTACATATTTGCTTCATTTTCGCCCATAGGCGCTAATGTTAAAATTTTTTTAACTGTTCAAAATTGAACGAAAAAATGTTCAAATAAAAAAGTAAAATATAGAAATGAGATGTTTTCTCCGAGATCTTTCGAATGCAAAAAGAATTTTTCGAATCGGACTATTCGTTCAAAAGTTATTTGGGGGGGGGGGGGGACAGACCGACAGACCGACAGACACACATTTTCCCCATCTCAAAACCCTACTTTCAAATTTTTATTTTTCAATCTTTATTTAATTACTTCACTTTTTTTTGACTTTTCTTTATTTTTAACGATATTTTTACGATACATTAAGCCTTCTTTCACGCTTTATTATTATTTTTTTTTACTTTTACGTGAAAGTAGGCTAAAAAAGCTAGACTTTTCAAACAAATTGAATTACATTTGAAGAAAAAATTATATAACCTGCACACATTTTTCAGAAAATGTATGATCTATGCAAACTCATATGCTGACTTAAATGACATCATAGATAAATATTTTTACATTAATACGATCAGAATAATAAGAGCACTAGAAAAATCATTTTAAGATGAGCTATCAAATCAAAGCCACATATCAAGAATCACTTTGACTACCACTTTGCTCCCCCTCCCCGTCAAGCTAGTTGTGATCAAATTTTCTCCGCATATATTGATGGTATATTTTTGCAGCATTACGTTTGTATGTTTTTAACCAATGATTTTTATTACAGATTTTGTATCTTAGTCGGTTTTCAGGTGAAATTTTGTTTTGATTTATTAAAATAAACTGTCGTACTGAATTTTCAAAGATTCCATTGATTAAATAAATGTTTTTTTTGAGCAAAATGAGCAATTTGACCTAAAAAAAGAAAAAAAAGGAAAGAAAAGGGAGAAGAAGAAAAAAATCACGATTATATCACGCGCTTTTACATTTCGATTTTCTGCAATACACTATCATATGCACAAAAAACTGGACAAGTATTAGCATTAAATCTGAAGGGATTGTAAATATTTTTTTCAATTTTGAAACTGAAACTAAGAAATCTATACTTTTCTAAGTTCCATGCAAAGAATAATATTCTTCTAGCAATTTTAACTTCCCTCCTAGTGTGTCCATGCAGAGGTTCTTTTGCAAACGCCCAAGAAAGACAACAACGAGAATTTAGATTACGTCTGGGGAAGCCTTTTTAACCCTCTCATGCATGCATTTATTTATTTGTGTTTCTTAAAAAAAAAAATCATATGCTACAAACCAATTTAGCATATCAGGATTGTAGTGTAATAATTTGTTTTTGGAAATTTTTGTCCTGTATAGTCAAAAATTTGTGTCCTTGTATGAGGACATTTATGCTTTTTTGTCTATTTATTCAACACAATAATAAACATGGCAAAACTCAATCTTCAAACTTCATTTATAAGGAATGTAAAACTATAAAATACTACCAAACATCCCAGTAATGCAATACACGCTTCAAAATAAATAAGCAGAATTTGATTGGAAACAGATTTTCTCTTCTTTCTTGAATTCTCCATGGACTTCTAAAGAGATCTTAATCTTTTAACTATCTAGAATACCCTATGAAACGTTTCGTGGTTTCCAACGACTGTCTGGTAGTCTCGAGATGAGGAAGACAGGAAAATTGCAGCACAAAAAGGAATCTGCATAAAAATTTGAAGCATAAATTTATGACCTCCTATGAGGCTTACATTGCGTGAGAGGGTTAAATGTTTCGAGTAGCATAATTGAAGGTTGAAATCGCTGTAAGCTTTTTTTATGTATGCTTGGAAGTAGTAGCAAGACTTTTATATTAAATTGACCATTGATTGTATTTTTAGTTTTACGCGAGGGGAGATCATTGTAACCAGAAAAAACGATATTTCTTTTTATCCCCATAATGCAGGGGCTTTTCTTTTTTGATTCTACCATATTTTCAATGCGAGTATTTTTTAAATGATGGTGTATGGTACTTGCTTTGAATTGACTGCAATGTAAATGTATACAGCTACAGTGAACTCCAAAGGACCAGGAAATTTTTTCGTTGCAACGGAGTATAAATTATTCTCTTGGCATTTAAAACTGAACTAGACATTTACTTCGTTAAAACGGACGCTTCGTTGTATGGGTATTCGCTATAGCGAGATTTAATAGTGTGTTTTTCTTTATTCTTTTGCTTTGACAATCAGGAGAGGTTTAAATTTGCAATGCTGTTTTTCCGTCTGTGAGACGCACATTCTAAACTTTCAGATGCGCCACCCACTTAGCGATTAAATTTATCAACATTGGCGACAATGCCCAGTCGTTCTTTAAACTTCTGTGTTAAACTCGCAACTACTACAGAACAGAAAAATGTAGCCCACGATTTCTGAATTGCTCAGTTTAAAATCACTGGAATAATCATTTGATAGCTTATTTCTCACACTTAATCTTCATAGCTTATTAAAAATTTATGCAATTCTTGTCCCCCACCTAATCTTCATTTGTTCCTGTTCTTCAAGCAATCTTAGGAACTATGTAACAAAAAGAGAACAATAGAAGCTTCGGAAAGGCTAATGGAATTGATAACACTGTACAACAAATTTGAACTTTTTTTTTTGTCCTTTAGATGAAACTATGTGATTCTATATAAACAAAAGGTGCTTAATTCAATTATCCAAACCAAAAGGTTCCATCACGTACCGTTTTTGCTGGAGACCCACTTCTCATATTTATACAATTTGGTTATAGAAGAATGTAACTGCGGCTTACTTATTGAAAACACAAACACAAGAAAGATTTTTTTTGGCCGTTTCATCTTGTGGGCATCTGTTGGTGTGCCCTGATACCAGATTAGCAATATTCAATTCGTATACTTCCATTCTATCGTCCGCTGAAACGTTTTTAAAACACAGATATCCTGATGAAACCTTTCCCCATTCTCATCATTAATTACGCCAAGGTTTTGAGGAAAGAAGTTTATATGGAAGTCCAAAAAGTGTAGTTTTAATGAAATATAGCAACCTAATAATGCAAAAGTATTTCATCATGTCAACAACAAGATTTTCGTAATTTTCAGCTTTCTCATTTCCAAGGAAACGTAAGCCCACTGATTTAAAGGCCATATAGGCAGATTTTTCGGCTTCTCACTGTTTGTTTTCATAATATTCATCATGAAAGGACTTCCTTAAGTTGTGGGCCAATAAAAATCCTTTCTTTTAGTTTTGTCTCACTTATTTTTTAAATTTTTTCCTGAAATGCAAGAAAGTCACTCCTTCTCTGTCCAGAGCTTTTACAAATATTTTGATAAACCAAGTTTAATATACAATTGTGGGAAAAAAGCACATTGTAGATTTACAAGTGGCTAATTTAATATGCTTTTGCCACTCAAAATTTTAAAATTTCCTTTGTGTTCGCAGAATATGCTACAGGAATAAATAGGAAAACAATACTTAGATGGAAGAGCACCTATAAACAAGCGCGACTCTGCTGTATTGTGCTCATGTCCTAATGCTTGAAACACTACATTCACATCGCAGCAGGGTACTATTCTTTTCTTTCTCCGCAAAATAGTCTACAAAATGTTTTTGTCGTCTTGTAAAAAACTCGAAACTTCGAGAAGTAGATAAAGCTTTTGTTGCCAAAAAATGTCGCTAAAGTAACCCAAGTTCATTAAAAAGGTCTCTAGAATGGCAACGATTTCACTGTCAATGAGAAAGATATAATTTATAATAAATTA
Source organism: Octonoba sinensis (assembly GCA_038502835.1). Classification (NCBI taxonomy): domain Eukaryota; kingdom Metazoa; phylum Arthropoda; class Arachnida; order Araneae; family Uloboridae; genus Octonoba; species Octonoba sinensis. Next base: position 128,623,593 of record CM076599.1, read on the forward strand.
AGTCGATAAATTACGAAAATATGCACATTTATCCAGAATATACGTAAAAAAGCTAAAATGTGGAATTTTGGGAAAATGGTACGTGATAGGCAAAAAATAATTGCAGATTCGTAATTCTCAGCCAAAAATACATAAGAAACAGACATTTTCATCCAAAGGACATTTTTCGTGTTGCACAGTGTAATTAATAACAACTCGTCAAACGTAAACGCCTAAAATCTTATTGAAAAATTTAAAGGCTAAAAGCCTTTTGAAGACTTTTGAAGAAAAAGTATTTCATACATAAGCCCATGCGTACAAGGCCGTAGGCAGGGGGGGGGCCCGACGGGCCCGAGCCCCCCCCTCCCCCCGAAATACTTTCGAAATTTTTAACTTGTCTGGGGAAAAAAAATGTAACAAAAGAAAAAAAAAAAAACAAATTTTGTTCCTCAAACCAATCTGTTCGGGAGAGTGGGGGGGGGGGGGGTAGGTTCTCTGTTTTACAAATGGGGAAACGACAAGACGGCGCTTCAAAAATCCAGCAGGGTCTATAAACCAGAACTCAAAATAAGATGTTTTCCCTCAATTCTAAAGACGGTAGGTCTCCCGTGTCGTGTCATCAACAGATAACGGATTGATTCCTTGCCTAAGGGCTACATATGGTTTTAATCACCCGACCACACAACAAGAACAGCAAATGTACTGATCCCTTTTTGGCAAAATGCAAGCCACCACATCTGCCATAAATATACGCACAACAGTTAGGTGCTTTGTCCATCCTTGCCCGAAGGTTACATTCGTGGAAATGGCGACTCTTTTAAAACTACCCATATTGTGGAAGTAGAAGATAAAGGAACTTTCAGAGCTAATGCCTAAATGGACCCCCTCATCTACTACTACGATTGCGGGATGTGGATGTTTGTGCTGTTATTGCTGGGACAATTCTTTATTTTTTGTCTTTTCTTTTTTAAACTAGCAATTCGTAAAATCGAATCAACATCGAAACGCTTCCGACAAGGGGGGGGGGGAGGAGAGGGCTCTTGCCCCTTTGCGGATGCCTTGACCTTGCCTTGCAGACATAGGCAGTTGGGAATTTAGTGGGCTCGTGTGCTCTTGCAAAAGTCTTCTTTGCTTGCCTGCGTACAAATTTTGATTATGAGTAAAAGAAAAGGTAAATTATTTTGTCTTATTTTGGGAAGAAACCCTGTAGAAATGTAGCAGAAAAGGTATGATTATTTTTATGTATTTTTCAAAATAATATTTTAGCTGCCCCTCTTTTTTTTTTTTTTTTTTTTTTTGCAATTTTAGTTTCAACTTTGTATTTTCTTCCTCACATGCTGAGAAACTGCATATTAATCTTTCTTTTTTCGTTTTTTAACTTCATAGGGGATGATGTCACACTACTTCGAGGGAGGGGGGGGGGAGAGGGGTTCGAGCAATTTTGACAAGAAGTGTGACATTACACATTTTGATTTCTATAAAAACATGTAAAAAATCAGCTGATTAAACTTATTTTTGAAATTTTTTTATTTTCATAATTTGATTTTAAAGTTTCATTGATTTCATTTTATATTGAAAATACCGCTGCTTATTAAGGTTTGAACTTACTTCTAGTTAAAATTTTAAAAGAAAGTCTTAGGTATTTACTTTTAAGATAAATAAGTGCGGGTGTTTTTTTAGAATTCAATTAATTATTATTATTTTTTTTTTTTTGCTATTATGCACTAATTATCTTTTTTTTCTATTTTAACCTTAATCTCATTTTATACCAATTAAGCCCACGTGTAATCATTATTATTGTTATGCTCACAAATGTCATTAAAAGTTAAAAAATAAAATTAAAAATTTGATTCTTTAACGTAAGTACCTTATTTCTGAACTGCAACACTGCAAGTACATGTGCTCATGTAATATAGCGTGATATGTGACAAAGGGGGTAGGGCGTGTTGGAGAGTGATATCTTGTGACAAAGGGGGGAGGGGGATCAAATATATTGAAAGAAAGTGTGACACTGTTTATGAATGGTCCCATAGAGCGTTTACAATAACATTGCGAAGGTGAAAAATACCGCGACAAAATTACTCGTATACTTTTACTTAGCCTAGTCATAAATTTACATTGAAGAAAAAAGATCTTGATTGGTTCTTCTTATTATATCGCTCATGGGCTGCAATAGTGGCACAACTCAAAAAAACTCGCGTTTCGGACTAAGAACAGATTGTAAATATAAAGTACACATTTTTTTCAGCAGCAATACTAGCATAACTCATAATTCAATATTAGGCCTTAAGATTTAATAATAACTAAAGCATTTCTTTTATGTTTTTTCCTTAGCAATGAAAAATTTAAACCCACTTATCTCAAAACATGATTTTTTGAGCTGTGCCGTAATTGCAGCCCATGAGCGATATGTATAATTTTGGAAGTGCTTTATAATTGTCCACGACTGCAAATCAAAGTTATACAGCTTTTTTTTGACTTCAAACTTAAAAAAAAAAGGAGTTTGCAGCATTTAGGTTAAGGAAAAAGAAAACATCCAGTTTTTAATTATTTACATTTAGTTATGACAAAATATGGAAGGCTTGAAACTTGAGAATAAGTATGAATTGCTTAAATTGTCAAAACAAAAACGGAATAGGAAGTAATTAATTCTCAAAACAACGTATGTTTTCTGTTAACTCTCCCTCATCTTTTTTTTTTTTTTTTTGAAGTAATACTTCTGTGGGCGAAATTGAAAATATAATCTCATCATGCAACATGCAACCAGTGTTTCTTTCAGGCATCTCTCCGGGGAGGGGGGGAGGGCACTGCCCCCTCAGCGATAACCAACTGCCCCCCCCCCCCCCCCGGAGAAAAAAATTCAGATCACAGATTTTAAAAAAAATGAAAGAAAAGAGGATTACACTTTTAGGACTTCAGTTTCAGAAACACTTTTAGGGAAAATACATCGAACACTCACTAGCGACACCAAAAGTAGCCCAAAAGATAAGAATTTATTTTGAAGAATTTGCGGGGAAAGACAAACCAAACTCCCTTCTGCTTCCTCTAAAATTACTAAAGAATCTCGAAATTGCATTGTTAGGCAGTTTTCAAAAAGTTTCCTGGGGAGAGCCCTCGATCCAGTCTATGCCTCCAGTAACATTGACAAAGATAGACTGAAACTTCATTTTTAAGACTGCAGTTTCGAAAATTTTCTTTGGGGAGAACTTCTGAAACTCCTTCCTCTAACGTCCCGAAAGGGCATAAAATTGCATTCTCAGGAGCTAAATTGCGGAAAAATTCCGGGGGAGAACCCCCGGACCCCCCTTTCAGAGATAGTCAAAACGTTATGGTTGTAAGATCAGTTTCAAAAATTTAAGATAAGAAGCCGAAGCCCCCCAAAAAACACTGCCCTAACTTCACCAAAGATAGTCTAAAATGCACCTACTGTACATGGTATCAAAAATCTATCATATACTGTGACGTTATAAATTTTTTAAATCAAACGAAATATGGTTTACAAAAGGCCGTATCCAGAGGGGGAGGCCCACGGCCCCCCCCCCCCCCCGAAATTTTTCGCAATGTAGCATGTATATTCCTCCCTGAAACTTTCCTCAACATAAGTGTTTCAAAGTTAGGGCCCCTACCGAAAAAAATTTCTGGCTACGGCCTTGCATGCGTATGTAGGAAATACTTCAACCAAAGCAATATCCAGAGGGGGGGGGGGGGGGTCCACGGTCCCCCCTCACGAAATCCGGAAATTTTTCGCAATGTAGCATATATTCCTCCCTGAAACTTTCCTCAACATAAGTGTTTCAATGTCAGGCCTCCCACACCCGAAAAAAAAAAATCTGGCTACGGCTCTTGAATTTCAGTTCACGTAGCCGTTCAATGTTCAGTTCTTTTTTCTTTTTTTTTTCTGATTTTACGCTTTTTTAAACTTTTTGTATTCATATGCGCGAGTGTTTACGTATAATTACGAGTTTTAGCTGAAATATTGATAATTCAATGGGATTGACCCTTGACAAGAGTGGTTATTCTTCTGAACTGTTAATGGTGGTATTCTTCTGAACTGTTTCCATGTTTTTGAAGAAAATCCGAGAATTTCGATTTCAAGTTCTTGCCGGTACAAACTCATGTTGTTGCAGCCTGTTTGACGAGCAATTTCATTCATGCACTCCCAGCTACTAAGCGAAAACAAATGATACGTTTGTCCTGTAGCAGAGCCATTGAGGCGGCTTTCGGAGAGGCCGCCCCAGTCGTTTACGCCGATAATAGCTTCATCGCTGCGGGACGAAAGCCCGCGATCTAAATGCTTCACGTGGGTTCTGCACCGGCGGTCACGCGTTCCTTTCGTACGTGACCGAACGCTTTTGCGGCGGAGGGGAGGGGGGAGCATTATGCGGGGGGTGGGGGTGGCAGCGTTTATCTAATCAAAATGCTCGTGGTCCTACTCCCATAATTGCATCAACGTTTCACAGGACGCTGATGGGTACTTTTCCATCCGCAAAGAATTTGGGGGGAATCAATGCTTCATGCCTTGCATTTTTGCCGCAAGCAGAGCACTTTAAAATCAGGCTCAGAAAAAAACTTTGCTGTTTTTCAGATTTTAATCCTTAAAAAAATGAATAAATAAATGAAATAAAATGCGTATAACAGTTTTGATTTGGTTAGTTTTGTGATGTAAATATGAATGTGAAGTTTTAATGGTTATCACTGAAGCCTATTAACCTATTATAGTTTGAAAAAGAGAAGGATTTTAGATGAGTTGTAATGAGGCTCAATTTTATTTTAAGGAACTTTAGTTTCGCTTTTTTTTAAAAAGTAAGCTTTACAAAAAAGATGCATCAGTAGCTTGGATAGCATATGAGCAATTTTCCTCCTCATTGTATTCAGGACGGAAGTCCACCCACCCCCCATTAACGCATTATTATAACTTAATAATTATCTTGTTGATTTCTCTACTACTGTAAACATTTTTCATATTGTTATTCTTATTGTTACTTATACACTGTTAGAAATTTCATCATGAAATTACGGTTAAATAACCGGCAGCCGTCTGTCCATCTAATTCACCGTTAAATTTACGGTTTGGAACATTTTTCTATCTTTAAGGGACCGAACCATTTACAATCAACTTGGTTCAAAAGCCGTAAATACAAAAGTTTACGGTTTTATAACCGTTTAAAAATGGTTTCAAAACAAAATTTTTAATGTTTTTGAACAATTTTGAGGCGTGGGAACCGCAAACGAAGCTTGCAGGAATCGATCCCGGGTCTACAGGAACACCAACCTTGCTCGCTAGCCATTCGGCCATCTAAACCACGGGAAGCGGCCATTTATTTATGAATAAATCTTCTTTCCCAACAGGCAAACTGCCTTAAAATTGAGATTTCAGTTTTTCATTGGATCCAAAGTCATTTTTAGTCTAAATTTACTGTATACTGACGAAAATCATTTTATTTGCTGCAAAAATTAAAATACAAACAAGCTTCAGCAGCTCGAATTATGGGTTCGCTCATTCGCAAACAGTTCGGGAATTCGATGTCTCCAATTTTTGATTTACGTGTGTATGTGTTTCTATTTAGTAACCACTGCTTAAGCCACTTTTTTTTTCTTCTTTTTTTATATAAACATGCAGATTTTAACTGATCAATCCGTATTCCTATTTTAAAACAACGTACGCCCGGTAAGGTTTCGCAATCAAGATGGACGCCCGATTCTTATTGAGCGCTTGAAAATTATGGTTAGTTAAACGTTCTTTAAGATAAACAGAGAATAAACGATTTTTTTCGCAATCAGCGGTTTGAGTACCGTCTTTTTAATGGTTATTCAACTGTTGTACATAAATATGGTAAAATAACAATCAAATAAATGGTTATTTTACAATTTTCTTACGGAAATTTTAACAGTGTATTGTAGCTGCTCGGTTTGGTTTGCAATATTGTTGCAATTATTAAAACATTTCTTTTCTACTGTATTTTTATCAAAATCTTATTACTCTAACTGATATAAAAAACAACAATGAAAAGTTGTTTTTTTTAAATAGTTTTCCTCATTGTTTTTATTATTTTTGTTGTTGTTTTGTATAATTAGGGAACTTACAATTAAATAATACTCAATTGATTAAATTGTAAAAGAAAAATTATTAATAAGTTGTAAAGGAAAAGATACGGTGCTTACTCCGATCCTGTTTACAATTCATAATTTTTTGAGACGTTATACGGTCTTGTTTTTAATTATTATATATTTTGCAGTTATGGCAAAAATTGGTGGAATCCTTTGAAAAGACAACTGCATTTGTGAAGTTTGATTGCTCATATCACTATCTTATTTTAGAGCAATACTCTAAAATTATATATCGGTGTAAAGATGATTATATCAAGAATATAATGCAAAAATGTTTGTTTATTTATTAATTTCTATAAAAAGTTATATCCAGATAAATAAAAAAGGAAGCAAAAATAGCTTAGGTTAATACAAAGTAGATTTCTTTAGTTCGAATTTAGCCACTGAGCGTAAGCTTTTAAAAAGTAAATCAGTGAATGACATACGTAACAAGACAGACAAAAGATGTCGGCAGTATTTGCTTGGTGAATGGAACCAGTGGCGTAGCAAGAAATTTTTCAAGCTAAGAATAGTGTGAACGTTGATGCTAGAGAATATAAACGAAAGCAATCAGAAAAATCTTAATTTTATATAGACAGTCGTATATACGTGCAAAAAATTGCTTAGAGGAGGAGAAACAGCTTTTAAACGTAAAGGAATGACTCTATTTATTTATTTATTTTTTCTTCATGGGAGGGATCTGGACCCGGGGGCCGCTCTCTCCTACCCCACTAAAGGGAACCATAAATGCCCAAAAATACATAGATGATATACTTGAGTCCAAACTGAAGATTTCTGCATGAGATCTTTTCCAAGATAATTGAGCATTTTACGTACGTTTCAGTTTCACTCAGGAATAAGTCCCATAGTCAAATTTCGCTATTAGAATGGTCTAGGAATAGGCCAGACATAAGCAACCCAACAACAAACCAAATAGTCACAGTTTTGGTATCACATTACAACAATTGTAGAACTTAAAAACTTTCATGGAAAGTTAAATGTCACGCAACTATTTTGACTTAGATATTTGATTTTTTTCTATGTACTTCTTTCGTTTGTGACTTCTATTCCAATAGAAAAATCCAGTATAATGATATAATGTGCTATATATTCCTGATAAAATTATCTTTCCATTGTTCTACAATATTAAGTTAATACTCTAAAATAAAAGTTGTAAGCCATCAAACCTCAAAAGTGCAGAAGTGTTTTCCAAAACTTTGGCCACTACTGAGCATCTATTTCTTATTGCACTTTACTGATCACTACTTTAATTTTATTGAAAAGGAATTTATGCATTTAGTGATATGCAAATATGCTGCGTGCTCTTTAAAGAGAAGGGAAAACCAAATCTGACTGTCGTTACCTCATGCATGTTCGTGTATGTATCAAGTAACCTTTGCTGAATTACTTAATAATCAACACTCTTTTATAGTTTTCTTTAAAAGAAAGAGAATAGCATGTAACCGGGAATACCTAGCGTAATAAATAGCAGGGATTTGGAGCAGCTGCTTTGTTGAGTCGCTCCGCTCTGACTTCCAACTCCCTGCTCCGGCTCCGCTGAGTGCACTGAATAATTCTAACAGAATAATTCTAATTCTAACTATTATTGATATCTTTTTATTTCTTTCCGTTATTATTAATATTTATATTTTTGTGTGTGTGATAAACAGTTGAAAAAGTAAAAGAAAAAAACGGAGCAGTGGCACACAATAAGTTTCCTTACCCCGACGGGGTAAAACCAGTTCCGAGCAAAATCTCATTGCTCTACTGCTCCATGCTCCACTCCAGATCCCCGATAAGTAGAAATATTTCTGTAGAGCTCTGAATTCTAACCTGCTTTAAAGGTTACCTTTTTTTTTTTTTTTTAAAAAAGTTATTTAAATGCAACTTTAAAAGAAATATAACAGTTAATTTCATTTAGAAGTTTTTTTCTTTCAGTTACTTTTTTTTTTGTATAAAGACAATTTAAAACGTAAAAAAAAAAAAAAAACGGAGCAGTGGAGCACAATAAGTTTTTTTTATCCCGACGCCGCTCTAGTTTCGTGCAAAATCTCGATGCTCCACTGCTCCACGCTCCTGGTCCATGTTTACTCTAGATTCCTAAAAAATACAAATATTTTTGTAAAGCTAATAAGTAAATGAATAATAATAATAAAATTACACGTTAATTTAAAGCACAAATGAGCAATCCCGAAACATATGTCTGCATTTTATTGCTCATTTGTGCTTTAAATTAACGTGTAATTTTATTATTATTGTTTACTTGCACAAAGTTAAATTATTTTTATAAGTAAATGAATGCTAACTTGTTTTAAACATTGCTGTTTTTTTTTTTCAATAAATTATTTAATTAAACTTTGAAAGAAATATAACAGTAAATTTCATTAAGAAGTCTTTTATTCTTTCAGTGGATTTATTTTTTGTATGATAGAAAAAACGTTAAAAAAAAGCTGAGCAGTGGGCACAATAAGTTTTTCTTTTACTCTGATTCCGCTCCAGTTTCGAGAAAAATCTAGTTTCTTCATTGCTCCACTCCAGGTCCCTGATAAACAGAACTATTTTTGTAGAGCTATTAAATAACTGAAGTGTACCCTGCTTTAAGCGCTATTCCCCTCTTTTTTTCAATAAATTATTTTAATTCAACTTTAAAAGAAATATAGCAGTAAATTTCATCAAAAAGTTTTTCTTTCTTTTTTTTCTTTATTTAAATTTAAATTTTTTTTTATGATAAAAAAATAAAAAAAGTATCAAAAGTCAACTTTTTTTTCAATAAATTATTTTAAATTAACTTTAAAAGAAATATAACAGTAAATTTCACATATAATTTTTTTTCTTTTGCTCTTATCACATCAAAAAGTGCTTGATATGAAGGCAACGATTCAAAGTGATAAGATGGAAGCTTTAATCGACGGACCACTGAAAACCCCGCAAATGGTGTCGCACGGAGGGGAGAGCATGTAAGCTATTTGCTCATCCGGCGGAACCACCGCCACGGCAGGTGCATCGGCTGTTACGGCGACCGTGAAAAAGGGCTGCCGCACGCCTGACCCCACCCACCCCCATAAAAAATGTAGCTGAAATGCTCCGGGGATTCCAGATGGCCATTACGAGCTTCAGATATGAGACTCCTCGATCACGATTGTCGCGGGCAAACTTCAAAAGGTCACGAGTTATTAGTACGAATGATAGTATTTGAATAAACTACACTGTAAAAAAATGTAGTGGTAGGTTGTACCGAAAAATGACGCTGATTAGCTGGCGACAAAGGATGGTGCATAATTTTACTATATTTTGGTGCTAACTTGCATATGTTTCACCAAAATATAATAAAACCAAGCAGCTTCCTATGCAGTAAGCAACAATTCCCTCTATTTTTTGGTGTATTTTGTATTAATTGCAATATTTTTTGGTGCATTTTTCTGTTAATTAGATTATTTTTTGGTGCATTTTGTATTAATTGCACTATTTTTTGGTGCATTTTGTATTAATTGTACTATTTTTTGGTGAATTTTGTATTAATTGCACTATTTTTGGATGCATTTTGTATTAATTACACTATTTTTTGGTGCATTTGTATTAATTGCGCAATTTTTTGGAGCAACATGCAGCTAATTTTTTTTTTTACAATGTATGCAGGATTCGAAATGAAGACGTTAAAGTTGAGCGTCGTTAGCTGATACATTTTCTTTTTGTTTCAGTTTCCAAAATATTTTGCTTAGGAATGAGTTTCAAATAACATATTTCACAGTTCTAAATAAAAATTTAAAAAAAAAAAAGAAAACGAAAGAAAGGAAAAAGAGAAGAGAAAAGGGAAAAGAAGAAAAATAAACAAACAAGCTAAAGATGCGTAGCAGAGCGAACACATGAGGTATGGGATTGGTTAACACTTATTGAGACAGAAAAACGGAAGATAGCTTTTTAAAACGAATTTTGAGTCTTACTAACAAAACGCATCTAGTTTTATATATTACATATATGTAATATACATTTACATGCACGTATAATATATACAAACTTCATGCGTAAAATGACGACTAGCTGTAAAATTGTCGTCGTCAAGTTGTATTTTCATAAAAATTTTGTAACAATTGACGACTTGATGTAAAATTTCAACTGAAAATTTTTGTTGCAAATTTCGAGCCCTGGAACTATGTTTACTATTCAAACTCTGCAAAAAGCTTCCGAGAATGTTATGCGATTCGTGAGGACTAAATTTTGAGTTACAAGAAAAATTTGCCCCCATCTTTGTTCCCCTTAGTACAAATAAAAAATTCAACTTTATGCAAATGCAGTTTTTGGCGAAGTTATGTACCGTGCAGCAATTTTATAATTTAAAAAAAAATCGGTTTTTAAGTATTTTTTTACTGTACAGATCAGGCACTAACTCCTAATTACTGTACGTTGCAACACCACTTTAGTAAAAAGTTGTTTTCTTCTATTTTGTCAATCATTATTAATAAATGATATTTAGTTTTTTTTATTACATTATCAAACCAAAAAGAGTTTGCTTCTGCGGTATTTTACGATTTAAAAAAAAGGGATTAGGGAAAAAACTTAAAGTTTTAACCGAGGAAATATATGTAACACTTTGCATTTGTTTTCTAAAATTTATTTCCAGAATAAAATTGAAATATTTTGCTGGCATGCTATCGAACATATCAAACGAAATATTTAATTAAAGCAATCAAACATGTTCGTTGAAATTCCTCGTAATCTGATTTCATTTGCTGTTTCATTTTAAATGTGCTTTACTTTGAATCATGATGCTCTCCGAAAACTTTCATTTGCCTTCAGGAATTGTAACGTAACTGTAAACATTAATAGAAATATGGACACTGTTTATACTACCATGCCGTAGCGTGATGCATTTCCGAAATTTAATTCCTTGTTTCCTCTGATGTTTGCGTCGCTTTATGACATAAAGCAAGAACTGCAATAATTTGTTTAATTAATGAAGATATGGCGAAAATGTAATTATTAAGTGTTGCCAATTTTTGCGAGAGTCTGTAGAAACGATGCTGTTACGTATACTGATGTTTCAGTATTGTTGACAGAAATTTGTTTCTAAGAGATTTTCCTTTTTTTTCCTCTTTAACTTTTTATTCATTTTTAAAATAATTTTTACTTTTTAACATTTCTGTGGGTTAGAAAACTTTTAAAATTTAACCCCCTGTATCGTAGACTGTAGGCAACATATTGTTCGATCGCGTTTTTGTGCGTTTCTTTGTAAATAATAATAATAAAAAAAACATTTTTGAGAGACGAGAATTTTAGTTCTTTGTTATTAATGCAAATTCAAAAATGAAATGAATCCGACTTGTTAAGTAATAGAGGGTTTAAAAGGGGGAAAATTTTCAATCAAAAAAAAATCTTGATATACGTGTATTTTATTACCATCATTATTATTGTTATTATTATTATTACTATTACACGGTTTTATTTAACTTGATTTGTCACTTAAGTTTGTCACGCGGTTTTCGACCACTATTACTGCATAAATTATCTTCAAACTTTGCATGCAAGCTTATCTTCGATGACAATACAATATTCCATCCATTTTGTAATTTATTATAACGTTAATTTGAAAAAAAATTAATAATTTTGGCTCTGAGGAAATTATCATAATTATTATTTGTCGAATGGCAACGATAGCTTTGTTTGGATATTGCAACGATGTGATTTAACTTGATTTGTCATGACTGCATTTTAACTTTTTTTAAATAAAACCGTGTAACTTCATTTTTTAGAGATTTAATATTTATTATTATTGTTAATCTAGAAACAAAAAAACCAAATAAGTCCGAGCTGTTGAGCGATAGAGGGAAGAAACCTAAAATGTATAAATACTCGGATAACATATCTACGGCGAAGCAAATTTTGGTTCCGAGCCGAATTTGCTTTGGTTTCTAATTCCGAGCTTTTGAGTGATAGTGGGTTAAACCCTCAATTGTATAGATACTCATATAACATATCTTTTGGCTCCTAATAGCCGAATTGGTTTTGATTTCCAATTCCGAGTTGTTGAACGATAGAGAGTTAACCTAAAATGTATAAATACTCATATAACAATCTACAGCATATAACATATTTTTGGTTCCAAGTAGCCGAATTGGTTCTGGTTTCTAACTCCGAGCTATTGAGTGATAGAGGGTTAAAAACTAAAATTTTTAAATACTCACATCAAATATCTACGGCCAATTTTGGTAAAATTTAAATTCAGCTTTAAGTAATATTCTAGACAATTCCGATTTCCAAGACATTATTAATGTCTGATAATTAGATTGTGTTAAAAAATTCAAGAAATTTACTAATGGCAATGCTCTTTGGAAACCATGTGTTAACCAAAATATTACAACAAACTTAACCAATTTTTGGCCAAGATTGATTCCTTATTTGAGAAAACTATAAAATTGGCAACTGAAACTTTGCAAAGAGCATGAGAGATATTTTTCCAACTGACACATTCGGTTTTCGAGCAAAGAGGGGATTTTTCGTGTCAAATTAGTTGAATCTGAAATCATTGTCAACAGTTACAAAGTTTCAAGAAAATACTTCATAGATTCATTCATGAGCAGATTATGCGGTATTTATCTCCCCCTTTCCCCATTTATTCATAGACATTTTTTTAACTTTTTTGTAAAGTCAGTTACACATTTCTAGTTTATTTACTTACCCGAGTTTAGTTTCAAGCTTCATGTTTTCTACTGGAGAGGTCGTTGGAATGTACCTTTTATTTAGATATTTATATATTTTTTTTTCTTTTCAGTTAGCCTTAAAAATAGCTAAGAGATAGCCGTAATATTTAAACCCAGCACCATTATTTGTCTTTCTTTTTCATTTTAGTTGTATACATTTTTTGTAACTATTCTCTCTGTTGTTCATAACTGTTTTCAAGTCTTTCAACTTTGCTAAGAAATATTTCCCCACTGATTTTACTCTATCAACTACATTTTTTCCTTCACAAGAAATTTTGGATTTGTTCATTTCATTACCTTACATTATGTCTGTACATATTACCTTACATTATATAATGTATGTATGTGTGTATGTCTGTATGTATATATACACTACGTGTGTGTATAAGAACTGATTGTGGATAGCTGAATATGGTACTCGGCATATCTGTTGTTTATTAATTATCACTGACGGATTGCTAAATTGAGGAAATAAAGTCTCTCAACGTTATTCAAAGAACACATAAAATGCTTTCTCTTTTTGGTCCCCCGTCTTCACATGTGCACTCTGTTTTTACATTTTGTTTTGATTCTTTCTGTACTTATTTCTATTTACATTTTAATTCTTTGTATTTTATTTCATTGTTTTTGCAATTTTCATGTATTTTTGCATTTTTATGCATGCTATGGTCTTTTTTGCTTTGTTGTTTAATTGATATTCCTTTTTTACTTTGTGTACTTTCAACTGGGTTCGTTTGGTGCTTTCTTATTTGTGCCTTCCGTGTTACTTCTACTTCCACTTCACGTTGCCTTTATTCTCATTGGTTTGCAGGTAAATCTTAGGTTATATAAGCCTCGTTTTTGTGTTCTTGTCTCCTTCATTTGGATGTTTTTGCATCTAGAAACTCCCTATCACATTGAAAAAGGGATTCCAAGCAATCCTGAAACATATGGCTGCATTTTAATGCTTTTTTGTGCTCTCTTAATGTGAAATTTTCGTTATTACCGTTCGGACAAAGTTAATTTATTATTTTACTTTATCTGTTTTTTGTAACGATAATCACAATTTAAATGCGTTGGGGAATAAACCATCCTAACAACGTTAGAATATATTATCTTAGCCCTGAAAAAGATTGTAGTTTAGTGTGGCAATTTTTATGTTTTGTGAAATCAACAATCTGCACAAAAGTAATCATATTGCTATCATAATTTTACATCTGCTGCTGTATTTAGTTGTGATAATATTCTGAAGAAACATGCTAAATTGAAAAGCATACATTTGTAATATTTTTCCCGGATATTTTATATTGTACAATGTTTGATCACAGTATCCTAATGAGAAAGCAATATCTAAAACTCATTTTTCTTTTTCACGACAGAGATTTTTACTTTGGCTGTTCTCATAGGTTTTGTTTGTCGTTTTTTAATAATGTTTCTCATCAGTCTGAAATTACTATTCAAATTCGAGGGTTATACACCATCAAAACAAAGCTAGCAATTTAAGAAAACTAACGTTTCTGATATAGAAAGATTACATTGCACGGATCAAAGCAGAAATTTTTGTTTCGTTTTTGTGTTATTACATAGTTTCGCAACAGGTATCTCTAATGATTATGTTCTTTAAATTTATAATTTAAAGCAAATGCGAAAGCAATGCGAAATAAAACACAAGCAGGCACAAATAATTACGCTGTGTTAGTCGCTGTTTCATTCTACAAATTTAAGAGTCGGGAGGGGGGATTGGCGAGGAAAAAGCGTGTTCCCAGTTCTGGAAAAGGAAAAGCTCTTGTAACGTTCGTGATTAACATTCAAGAACAAAAACAAAAATGAAAATAGACTGAGCGAAGAAACATTTTTTCCCCATTCTTTCCCGCTGGCATTTCGCCAAAGCCCGATACTTTTTATTGTTTTCTGTTTTCTCACCCTACTACCACTGCCCCTTTTTTTTCTTTTCGGGAACATTTAAGCTGCTAGATAAGAGTGACCACGCCCACTCCGTGCCGTCTCAGCCAATGGCGATACTCGCCTGATTCGAAAGCCGTGTAACATGCAAATTAGAAGCGGAAACCGCGGAGAGCCTTCTCTGCGACGGGTATTGTAATGAGGTGTCGACCTTCTTTTCAATAGAATAGTAGGGGAAAAAAGGGATTTTTTTTTTTTTTGTTTCGTTTTCTCTCTCTGCTCGTATATTTAAGGAGCGGGATTGAAAAATGCGTTGACTTGGGGAAAGATCTCAGCTTTTCGGTTGACTCGCGACACAGGACTGCTCTGACTCAAAGCTGGGAATATTTCCATGTTTTATTTATTTACTCCCCTCCCCCCCCTTTTCATGTCCCACGAACATCATTTATCATTGAAAGGGTCAGATTTGCGCTTCACGGATAAAAATGTATTCAGGGACGGTACACTTTTCATAAAACGGAGTTAATTAATTAGCGCTGTTTTGTTTTTCCAAGAAATGAGTTATTTATATCAGCGTTTCGCAAAGTGCTATTATCTTTAAAGAAGATCATTTAAACCGATGCCTCATGCAAACGCTCTTTTGACGGTGAAAATAGCAGAGGCATCGATGTTTTTCTGAATTGATACCTTCCGTATATGATTACGATAAATAGTGTTTATTTTTTGACTGTTATAAATTTTGATTTATTTTACTAGCCTTGTCACACTGATGAGCTTTATATTTTAAAAGAAGAAACACGTTCATTGTTTCTTATTAATTTTATCCGATGCCCAGTCAGCATACATCGCTTTTTAATTATTTTAAGAAATTTAGTTTCTTGAAGCATTTTCTTAAAATTTTTCACACTGTCCTTCTTTTAAAGATAAGTCTTTTTTTGGGTTTGTACTTCCTGCTAACAAAATAAAAACAGTACTTGATACTACAAGATTTTGTTCACAAACCAATGCTACCTGACGTAGCGCAACATTCTTTTGTCGATTTGTGCCTAAACGCTTGCTTTTAATGCAGCAACAGTAATAGGCAGAAGCTTTTATTAAATTTGAGCTTTCAGACCTTATTATTATACTATTATATTAGTATTATTAATTCTTTTGCATTATTATTGAGCTTGAGCACCGAATTTTAGATCATATTTCAGTGTTTACAATTTATGATCTTAAGGAAAGGATTATAAGTACTGTTTTTTATTATTATTATTATTATTATTATGTTAATATTAACTATGATCGTGTGTTTTAATGTCTACGAGAAAATCTCCAGAACCGTTCCAGCTTTCTGAAAATGTTTAAAATGTACACAATTTCTTAAGTACAGGGAGAAAGCGAAATTATGGATATACTACCAGCATCATAGGTTAACACTCCCTGAATATTGATTGATTTCATTAGAACCTGTTTGATGCACAAATATACCCACTGGATGACGGAAATTTATCATATTTGAGAATGGTGAAGTTTTGCTTAGGGTTTAAAAAATTAATGCCTTTGGAACCGTCACTGCTGTAGAACAATCGTGTCTTGCAAATACACACGAACACTTTTAATATAGCAAAAGCATAAAATAAGCTAAGTATAACTAGCCATATTCTCATAATATATATATAACCATACAAAACTTTTTGTCTTTTTAGTTGATGTCTTTTTCTTTCGTGTCCCTAAATTGCCTTGTGTTTTGCTGATTACCCTTTGAAAATCAAATTTTTCGCTTAGTTTTCTTTCTAGCGATTACAAGAGAGCTACTGGGTCTACAGACTTTATTTTGTACTTAAATAAAAGTCAGGGTTTAAAATTTTCTACAACTAAATTTCTATCACTTTTCGTGTAAAATGAGAGAGAGTGTTTTTTTTTTTCACTAAATACGTTATCAAAACTCAAAATTTTAATTTTTTGGAAAAAATGACCTGTTTTTAAAAAGTCATATCTCTGCGAACAAATTGTTGTACATCAATGTGGTTGAACTTAAATTGTTGCAAATGTAGTGTACTTTTTTATTGGTAGATGGCACTTTCCGTAAAAATTTTGATAGTTTAGGAGTTATAAGGTGATAGCTGAAAAAAGTCCTGAAAGTTTGCAGTTTCTCACGTGTGGCGCAGCGAGCACAGGTTTTTCGAAACTGCGAACTTGGATTTTCACTACCCTTACTGACCCAAACAACATATTAAAAAATCAGAGCTGAGTCACGTTTTTCGATTTTAGCCCTTTTTATGTACGTTTGACTTTACCATAGAAGTAATTCGTTAAACAGCGATAAACCATTTAATAATCAAAAGAGATACGAAGAAAGCAAAAAGGATCATATATGAAACTTGCTTATGCGTTAGATATTCAAATTTACTTCATTTTACTGTTATTATTTCATGCAACTAGATTGAAATAACTGTCGGTTTTATCTCTTTCAGCCCTTTATCTACTGAATTATTTATATGCAAAATTATTATTATTATTATTATTATTTATGTATCAATTATTTTGAGGAACTACATTAAAATCAAGGCATGTGCATTAGTAAAATACTCAGCCTATGGGAATTTAATTCGTTAGTTATTAACTACCACAGAGTAATTTAATTGTGAAATTAATTACATACAATACTCGCTTCCACTATCGGGTCAAATCGTTTTTTTAGTTCTAAATTAATACATAAAAGACAAGATTGAGACCTAACTCTTAAATTTTACTATTTTGTGGAACCAAACAAGAAATGTTGGACAGTCTGATCAAAATGGCAGATCGAAACACACAGCATCGGTTCGATAGCTAACCTCGTTCTTTCGCAAAATACTCTTTATGGAACCCAACCTGGAATACCAAACATAATATTTTCCGGGCTTATAGGCCGTGGTCCCACCAAGATATTTCTGGCGGACGTTTCGCCTGACATGTTTCAGGCTTCTTCAGTCAGAGTGAAGACCAAAGCCTAATAAAGCCTGAGTTCCTATATCCAAACTGGAATGTTTCCTGCAAAAATAGAACCAAAGGAGTCCTTTCCTGAAAAGTATCGTCAGAATATTAGTTCTTGTGTGGAATTTTAAAGTGAATGATATCTTTAAGTACCGTCAGTAAATTAAGGGTTCTGTGTAGTTAGTTATTTTCAGTTCGTTGCATATTTCTCTTAATAATTTATATTACGTCTCGTACTTTTTTAGCACATTTCTGCTACGCTTTCGTTTTGTGCATTCGACCATGAAAATATTTCGAAAGCAAAACTAAAATTAATTAATCCTCTTCAGAAAATCCATGCTGTTTAAGTAAGAAAGGACTTGCGTATCATGGTAAATAAATTTTTTGAAAAGCATCATAGCAGAATTATGTGCGAGTCTTTTAAAATTTTTCAGCACTAAAAATACAGAAAGGAAACTGAGGGATCATTCATAAATGATGTCACGCTTCGAGGGGGGGAGGAGGGGTTGTGAAATTGTGACAAAGTGTGACAAGGGGAGGGGAGGGGGTAACAAGGGAAATGTGACATCATGCATTATGCAACATAGCGTGACGCGTGACAAAGGAGGGGGGGGGGGTCCGCTGAAGTGTGACATATTGTGACAAAGGGGGGGGAGTCAAATATATGGGAAAAAAGCGTGACGTCATTTATGAACGGCCCCTGAGTGGTTTTGTAAATTTACGATGAACTTGTTTAAAATCAAATAATCAAGCTTTTAAATAATAGTTTTTTAATAAATTTCTTGTTTTCTCGTACTCTGTACAACTACGGAGAAAACTTACGCAAGTGCTCTTTAAAAAGCTATGAATCAAGTTTCTCTGTAATCTGTGGTAAGCAGTTTAAAAATTGTCAAAAAATGCCTTATATATTGTTGGCCAACGGTTTACTTTCACTCTAGTGAGCTGCTTAGCCCTCGGAATCCAGTCCTCAATCACGGAGGCATTTTGGCCGACCGATCAAAAGGCACAGGAATCATAACAGCGCGAGCTCAAGTTCTGAGCTCGCCTTCGACTTTGTGTACAAAAAAGCGTGCTCACAGATGGCACCCCTTCTGCGCACATTATCTGTTGCTATCAATTTACAGTGTGCTCTCTGTTTTTATTCTCTGTAATGACCTTTTCAAAAAAACTGTAGTTTCCTGTTTTGAGTTCTTTGTACTTCTTCGCCAGACTCTGGATTAATGATTTCCATTAGATTCTTGTGTATTTTCAAGCAAAAATTCTTTACAGTTTCTGAACGTAAAATGGCTTCACTGTAATTGTGACCGTTCTTCCTGAAACCATTCGAATTGCTCAGTCGACGTTTGGTGGTCAACGACAACGAGAATAGCTTCCTTCTATTTTTAACCCAGCCTCTCCATCGTCTACCTCTTTACGGTCTTCGATGAAAGAATGGACGGCCAACCCCACATCATCGGTATGCGATCGATTCCGTCAAGCACGCAAGATTCCCTCCGCGTTGAGAGCGAATAGGAGGGCAAGGGGTGGGGGTAGTCAGGTCGGGGCCCGGGACCGCCCCTTGACATGGCCCCGGTCTTGTCCAACACAAGCGACAAGCGACTTCGTGAATGTCTGGAGGGAACCTTTCGTGTCAGGTGGCATTCCTTTGTTCCATCCGTGCACCACTTGATGATCGAAGAACTTGTGTCTTGGGTGAAAAGACAGCAGAAGATAAGTAATGTTCTGGCGAGATTCTTTTTTTCTTTTCGAAATAGACGCTGATTTTTCTGGTCATGTTACACATGGGAAAAAATAGAAGTTCGATAACTCTGAGAATGAGATACCCGAGATATTAATGAGGAATTAAGTAGTAGAGATTACTTATTTTACTTTTAATGTTATCGAGAAGTTGAACGATCAATGGCGAATCATTCTTTTATACCTTGAAAAGAATATCTTTTTCTTTTTAATCGGAGAATTTTCTTAGACGGCTATTTTTAGTCACTAAAATGATCGAGGTTCATGTCTCAGTCTCACGAAAAGATGAAAAAAAAGGAATATTACTTCTACTCATTGTCATATTTCAGTATAATACTGCGATGTCACTGACACAAAATTGTTAGCCACAGATAGATTTTTATTCGTAATATTCGAGTTTCAAACTAACACCTGAACACTTTTTTGTTAACTATAATATATTTAATTACTTAATAGATCAATCGGAAAAATCTGTCATTAAAATTAATAACTGAAAACTGGGTGTAGCTGAGTTACGTAATTTCCACACCCCCGACTGCCCTATCCATCCCTGTGTCTTAAAAAAAACTATTTAAGTAAACCGAGTGAAAAATGTAGGCTTGGCTTTTTCAAGAATTTTCAAACAAAGCAAAAGCAGTATCTACGAGAAATGACCTTTTCGAAAAGTGCTACAAATGTACGCAGGGGTACAAGTAGTGCAGTCTAAAAAAGAAAATATAGTAGAATTCAAATTCTGTGTGAATAATTTTTTCAATCTTTCCATTTTGGAAATAGAAGTATTCTCATTTCCGTCCTGAAAAGAAAAGCAAAAACCCGTTTTACATTAAAAATTTTTACGCAATTTATAATAAAGTACTAGAACAAGGTGAGGGGTGTCTTATACTTAAAACATAAACAAGAAGTTCCGTCTAGGACTATACGAGCCTACTTTCCCGTATACACCAAATTCAAATTTATAACCCTAGCTATCTCTTTCTAATTTAGCTTTAGTTCTTAATTACTTCAAATATTGCTTTTTTAAAGGTAAATATTTATTCTTTCACTCATTCATTTACTCCTTCATTGATTCACTAATTTATTCATACATTCATTCATGTATTTATTCATTCGTTCTTTTTTTCATTCATTCTCTCATTTATTCATTTATTCTTTTTCATTCAAAAGATGTCCTTAAAAATCCAGAAAAAAATTTTTTATCGGAAAATAGGCTTGTATTGTTCGGGACAAAACTTCTTATCTATACATGTTCCATGTCATAAGAGCTTTCCGATAAATTTTGTCCCAAGACAATCTGTCAGCTAGATCAGGATTTATACAAGATTGAAATTTCCCCGCAGGCAATAATGTTAAATTTTTTTGAACTGTCCAAAATCGAGCAAAAATTGTTCAAATCACAAAAATATTTCACGTCAAGAGCTCCTTCGAATAAGCTTGTTCTAAGAAACTTGGATTTCAAGTGCAGCGTTTATGTAAAAAATGGGCTTCATATTTCCCCAATACCGCTAATGTTAAAATTTTTTGAGCTGTAAAAATTGAACGAAAAATTGTTGAAATCAAAAAGTAAAACATGGAAATGAGATGTACCCCGCCGAAATCTTCCAAATGCAAAAAAAAAAAAAAAAATCTTTCGAATTGGAGGACATTTCCTTCCGAACTTATTGGGGGGGGGGGGGGGGGGAGGTCAGACCGATAGACACACATTTTCTCCACCTCAAAATCTTATGTTCAAATTTTTTGTTTTTCAATCTTTATTTAAATACTTCACATATTTTTGTCTTTTCTTGGTTCTTACTAAAACATGAAGATTTCTTTCATGCTTCTTTTTTACTTTCAAGGGAAAATAGGCTAAAAAGAAATTATTTTATCACAAAACTCCACATTGTTCGAACTCTTTACGCAACATGCTTAGTAATTTTTCTTGTAATTTCAGATTTATTTTTAAATCTTCAGAATCTCAAAATTATATGTTATGTTATTCAGATGCTACTACTTAATTCGAATCATTCTAAAAATAAACCTATTTTCCTACTTATAAAGCTGAAATACTAGTTGTAAACATGTATGAAAATCATTGTTATGCAAAATTGCAAATTATATACATACACGCATTTCCGATTTACAAAAAAAACAATTTTTCACCGCCAAAGTACGTTGAGCTGCAGGACGTAGGCGACGGTCACCCGTGATGAGTTTTTATTAAAATTCTTTGCATTTTACATCTGTTCTTTCCTATATCTGCTACCATGAATGAAATTTTAATTCTAATTAATTTTAATTTTTCTTGAAAATACCGCTTTAAGATTTTTTAAAAATTCTTTATTTATTTATTTATTTTATTATCATATAGTTAATATCTTCATCTTCTTTAAGAAAAGTTTTCGTTAAAGAGCACTTTCTGTAACATTTTTGAAAATACTTTATTTCCCCTAGAGAAATTCCAAGCGCGAAAGAATAATGCCACGTCTTTTGATGTGTCTGCTTCTCTGTCAGTATACTATAATTGTCATGAAAGTTATTTTACAGGGGTATGAAGGCGCATCGGAATAAATTCATGATCATTTTCTTTTTCCTTTTATTTATTCTTTTTCTTTTACGCATATAATTTGTTTGATTTTCTTTTGATGCAAATTCTCTCTTTGTCATGAAGTGAATTTACAAGGGCATTAAATATGTTTCGAATCAAATTTATTTGCTTCTTTCTTTTCATCTTATTGATGAAAAATAATTTCATGAAGTTATATTTCTTTCGTTGCTAACATTCTATTATTCTCGTAAAGCTTGATTTTACTGATTTTAAAAACTTTCGCTAATAGAAAGATTCAAAAACCTCCTTTTACTTTTTCTTAGATGTTGTTTTTTTTTTTTTTTTTTTTTTTTTGCCTACAATAAGAAGGAATTTGCAACGAGGTAAATCATGTTCCAAAATAAATTCATTACCATTACCCCACTTCCTCGACCTCCTTTTGTTTTTACTCGTCCGAAATGATATGGTTGAAACATGCATATTTCCCACCCTTGTCAGTAAGCGGAATTTACAAAATCTACACATCTAAAAATAGATTAATAAACATTTTCTTTTCATTTTTTGCAGCAAGGATGTTTTTATGCAAATTAGTTTGCTTGCTTTTATTTTATAGTTATCGTAATTTGATTTCATCATGAACAATAGTTGAAGATTTATGCATTTCTTTGCTTATATCGCCTTCGTTGTGAAGTTAAATTTACAGTAGAATAAAGTAATGCAATTAAAAATAGAATAATCACAATGCTCTTTCGTATTTTACTGATGTTTGTTTTTCTGTCCATTATTGGATTTTTGACTAAACTTACATGAAAGTAAAGTCTGTTTAGCGTCGACTCACTATCAGCATACCCTCTCTCTCTCTCTCTCTCTCTCTATCACTATCTTTCTTCTTCTCTCCCCCCCCCCCACCTGTAGGAAATTTGACTTACGCATAGATGTTTGTTCCTTGCCGAAACAAACTTTTTGTCACTACAGCTATTTGTATATTTACAAAGTATTAACCCTTATTCTCATTCAGTGGCATATATTCTTTATGAGAATATAATAACATGAGAAAATTATATGGTTCTTAGTGCTAGCCCTTATTCTACTTTCTGAGAATAAGGGCTAGCCAATAACAATGGAGCATGCGCGCTGACGTCACTTAACAAATAGAAAGTAGGAGAAAACCCCATGTAGCATATATGCTACTTTATGAGAAAAGGGTTAAGGTCATTTTGAAATAGAAAATAGTAAAAAAACAATATAGGAACTTAGACTTTCACGGCCGGTATCATTCCAAACATAATATTTTCCGAGCTATTAGAGCCGTGGTCGAACCATGATATTTCTGGCTGTCGTTTCGCCGGACACGTTTCAGGCTTCTTCAGAGGGAGAATGATTGGACCACAGCCTATTACCAATATTATGTTTGGTTAAAAAAAACATTCCGGGGGGGGGGGGGGTAACTGACACGTGATAAATGAAGCAGCGAAATGAATGGGATGACTGTTGTTTTCTTATTTTCCGATATATAGTCCTTTTTATGAAATTTAAATTTTAAAAATGTATAATTTTTGCTTTGCGCCATGCCAATTTTATTTATTTATTTGCTGTTCTCAGCAGTGATGTTTAATTATAGAAGAGTTACTTGGCTGTAGCGTCGAAAATGCTTTGTTCCACGAATGAAAATGTAACAGAGCGTCGCTTAGTGTGTATACGCACTTATATTTATGTACTCGTATGTATATGTAAGTGTGTGTGCATGCATATATACACATGTAATTAGCATGAAAAGTAAGAGTAAACATCTATCGTAATGTTAGAATTACATCAGTTCAGCGTCCCGCAGTGGTCCAGTCGGTAGAAGCTCGGTTCCCACAGTTCACCGAAAGGGAAGCAACATTGACTGAGGTCAGCGTTTGGGAGGGTGACAACCTCTCGCGCTAGTTGCTGTGGTGTCCGTGTACGCTAAAGGGAGCTGGTGCACGTTAAATAGGCCGTGGCTCCAATGTCCTCCAAACAAAACGATATCTCTGGGGGTGCCAATCCTAGGTGACGGTCTCTCATCTGGGAGGTGGTTCAAAAAATTAAGAAACCTTTCAAAGGGGCGGAAATAGGACTCCTGCCTACAAGGGCCCCGTTAGACTCAGGAGCAGCGTACCCATTCTTCCTCGCCACGCGCGAGGACACGACAACTACAACTACAGCAACAACATCAGTTCAGAAAGAGAAAAACACTAAATAAACAAATTGAATTTCAAGAAGCAGGATGAAGGTTTCTTTCTTTTCTTATTTTCAAAACTTTTTACGGTAAAACATCTAAATGTGACTTTAATACCGAAATTTTGAAATAAATAAGACAAAACAAAATACTTGTGGACAGTACATTTATTTTCCGCAAGTAAAGCACTTTCTTCGTAATCTTTATCTCTTCCTCTTAACTGAAATTGCAATGTTTATTCTCCGCTTAGGAGCAAAACTCAAGTTTTAATGAGAAAATCGATTTGGTAATGTTCCAGGAAATCGGAAGGTGTTGCGAAGCATTTTCTTAAAAGCTCTTCAATGTTTACATAACAGAAGAAACCGTTTCTGCGAAATTCATCCAGATTTCAGGATTAAAACTTAAGTAAGTGTTTGAAACTTTTGAGTTTTTTTTCCCTTTCACGAAGTCGCGAATGTAGTTTCGAAACAATTAATAAACTAGTGAGATTCCAAACAGCTATTGAGTAAAACTAACACAGAAGCTGTTATTTTTAGTTTAATTCCGGTTACTGCGACAATTTAGTAAATAACTTCAGATACAACAGCCAGCACTTTAAATTTGCAAGGCTTTTATTAATTTTCTGGAATACACAGTACCGGATACGTAAATAAATGCTTCATTTTAATCACGGATGTGACTGAACTATAATTGAATTTGAATTTGTAAAAAGGGGATATGTAACATTTTTTCAAGAAATGCAAACTTTTTAGGATATTTTAGAGGGGGAGGGGGCGCTAGCAATATCAAATGTAGCGGATTAGGCTTAGATTGTAGCTTTAGAATATCTATATTATCTTACTCTTTCAATTGTTTTGGAACATCATGAAGTGGTTTTTTTAAAACTCTGTTTCGAAATTTGAGTTTTGTAACATATCCCGTTTTTATAAGTGCCGGTTCAATTAATTCTCATATTCAGGCGTTCCATCAACATGCAAATGTAGGAGCTTCAAGCAAAATAAATAAAGCAAACTGTTCTATACTAGCTAAAAAGCCTCCTGAGTAAAGATTGATCATAAAAATATCTTTATAAATCAATTGCCGAAATCTCTTCGGGTTTTGTAACTCTATGCAAATGGTATCATTTCTAATTATCAACATGAATGTTACAATGACTCGTTCATGAATACAATGAAATCGTAGCGTTACTCGGGGTGTTTTCTGGTGAAAAATTACACACACACAACAATTGCAATAGCTCTCACAACTAGTTAATAATATCGGCTAAACTAGTAGAAAACATTTAAAATTTCTTTGTTTCTTTGTCTGTCTTCTATTATTATGATGATAGTTCATTTAGGGTAAAACGTGTTTCAGGACAAGTTAATAATAATTTCCTTTTTTTTATTCGTATGATTTTTCTTTTGTGCGTAAATCGTGTTTTAAGGCATACAGTGGAACCTGGAAAAATATCGTTTGCAAAGTGATCTCTGTCTGAATTGTGACCAGTTCTGCAAAAATATGTCTGTGTCTTTAAACATAATGACTGTGGAATATACTCTATATAATGACTTCCTTCTTAGGGTGACGAGTTTTGTCAACCCCGAGGGTGATCACATTACGCACGTACCACACACATATATAATGTGTATGTGCTATATGATCCACTTCATGGTCAGTGGTGGCGCCAGAGATTTTCCGACGGAGGGTCAAGCCTCCCCGACGGGGGACAATAGGTCCGTCATTTAGGTAACCGGAATACAACACACACACTGTGTGTGTGTCGTATAAATTAGTTTGTATCATTTCATTTCTTTTTTCTTTTTCGAGTTGATTTTTTACTCGTACTTGTTTGTTTCCTTGCTCGCATTCTATTATTATCATGAAAGTGAATTAACAAACGCGCCAAATGTATTTCGAGAAAAATTTAATTTTCGTCCTTTTGTATTTTATTCATAGGAAAATAATTTTACAAAGACATGTTTGTTTCGCTGCTTGTATTCAGTTATTGTCGTGAAACTTAATTTACAGTGTTAAAGCACTTTTCAAAATAGGTAACCACCCATTACCTTTAACTTTTAATTAGGTTTGTATCTTTGACTTTAATGAAAGTTAATTTATAGGAAAGTGTTCCGAAATATTCATTACCATGTTTCCGTTTTCGTTTTTACTAGCTCGAAACAATGTGGTTGAAACATGTTCGCTTCCTTTATATATTGACTTATTTAATTTTACAAATTTTATTTTCATTTTTTTTATTGCAGTTTATTCCTTATTTTGGTTGTAAAATCGTCATAATTTGATTTTATTAATGTAGAAAAGCGTGGAAGATTCGTGCATTTCTCTGCTCGTATTATTATCTTTGTTATGAAATCAAAATTACAGAGGAATAAAGCATACTTCAAAACAATAATCAGCCGTTTTCGTTTACCCCCCTCTCTCAATCTCTGTTTTTTCCTTACTGATGTTGATTCATTGTTTATAATTGAGTTTTTGTTCTGTCTACATTGCCGTATTGCTGTAACTGTCATAACTTAGCAATTTTTTTTTTTTTTTTCAGAAAAGTAGACTTGTAGTTTTTCAAAACCTTTTTTTCTCAAACTAAATAATAGTAAACAATAATAATAAAATTACACGTTAATTTAAAGCACAAATGAGCAATAAAATGCAGACATATGTTTCGGGATTGCTTGGAATCCCTTTCTCAATGCGACAGGGAGCTTCTAGATGCAAAACATCCAAATGAAGCAGACAGAACAACAAAAACAAAGCTTATATAGCCTAAGAATTATCAGTAAACCAATGAGAATAAAGGCAGCGTGAAGTGTTCTAATTTAGCAATGAGTTGCAAAGAATATAACTTAATATATTTCTGGGATTACTTTCATTTTCTTAAAAAGTTTTAAAAGAATATTCTTAATATAAAAGAGGACCGTGTTTTCAACAACTACTCCGGAAAGTCGTTGTACTGTACCCAAGAACTACCCTGGCTCTGTTTTTGAAAGATATCGTTTTTAGAGAGAAACTGTCTGAAAATGTTTAATATTGAAAAATAAGCATTAAGTTGTACTAAAATTTTTAAAAATTCATTGAGATATTTAATTTTTTGCACTTCAAAGGTTGTGCACTAGTATGTAAAAATTTTAGTCACTTTAAACAAGCTTCAAAGTATCAGCATACGGTAGAATTTTTCGAAGATCTCTTTATCAAGTTCCAGACATCTAAGAAGATGCTTTACTTTTATGATGCCTGCATTACATATTTGGAATATACTAGATGGAAGGATGCCCATGTTGTTAAGACGTTCTGCCATGCACAATCATGGCCAGTTTTCAGTCTGAAGTTTGCCACAGCCTCTTTATGGGGTTTGTGACAGAACATTTTCCAAGTGCCTTGGATGTTAGCCCAGTGTTCATCTGTTGATTCTGATGCCTGGTCAGATTTAAGAGTATCCATTAATTCTCCAAAAATATGCTTTTTATGGGACTGTGGAGGTATTGGTTTGTTGGCTTCTGGTTCAAGTGTTCCTTTCTTGGCTACTGAGTTTGTCTTTTCGTTACCATCGATTCCCACATGTGAAGGGATCCATTGAAATGTGGTTGTTTTGTTGTATTTGAAAGAAAAGTTCAAGGTTTGTCTAATTGATGATCTGAGTTCCTGTGCCATGATTTATAACTATAGCCTGGATGGCTGCTTTGGAATCAACTAGAATAACTGCCTTGGAGAAACAATCTATATTTTTCCTCAGATTTTCCGAAGAGAATGAGGTTGCAAAGATCTCCTCATCAAAATTTGGCCTGTATTGTCCTACAGAGGCACACTGGGAAAAAATGTGTGTTTAAAGGTTGTTACTATTATTATTATTATTAATGTTCTGTGGCAACATCAGAGAAGTGTCTGTTCCGGAATGAGTTTTTATTTACAACGTTTAGTACAATAGATCTTTTTGTATTTATTTATTATCATCATATAAGTAGGAGATTCATATTCAAGCACTTACTACTAGGATTTTTAGTGATATGTTTGCAGCGATCATGACTTTGAATATTGAAAACGAGCTTCCACGCTTGCTGGATCCTCAATGTCACTTTTGTGGTGATCTTATTATGCGGAGTATAGGTTTATTATGCTCAGAAATGGAAATGGAATATTTGCCACGTTCCTCGGGGCTCTAGAAGCACGTCCCGAGCTTGAGTCATAGGTCCCGGATGGCCAAAATGCGTGCCATTACAAGAACTGAGATCTGGTAATGCGAGGGGATATTTCAATGCGGGAGGCTTTTAGGCGGGCTTCATTGCTGGAAATATGGAACACTTCAGATTTCGATTTTGTTAAGCCGATTCGGGGTGCTGTACGTCTTGAATTATACGAAAAATATTTAAGTTATTTGCTGTATTATTAAGTCTCTCTTTGGGCTGTCCGAAAAAAATAAATGTGAGAAAAATAGGGTAATATGGGTTGGCTTTTGCTTGTTTATTTTTTCCACGGGTAATATACTAATGTTAGATTGACTTAAATCTGAAAATTATCTTTAACAATGGGGGAAAAGGTAGCTATCAAGGGGAAAAAGATTTTGATTCAGAAAAACGTACAATCGATTGATCAATTGCACGTTTGATTGCTGATCGTCAATAAAGGATGACCATAAATTAGAAAACTTTTATAGGTAATGCTGTATGTTAATAATTATTTACGAAACGTATAAAGAATACTTCAATGGGAACGAAAAAACGTATGTAAGTATTTTCCCAGTGTTGGAACTCCTACAACATCAAGCAGATTTGATATGGTTTAGTGTCCCTCAAAAATCACGTACTATCCAATCTTTACTGTATGCTCGTAAGTTTGAAAGCGTGATTATCTTGATTGCAACAAAATTTCTTTTTAATTTAAAAGTTCCTACTATGCATGCTAAACCAACACGTAAATAATGAAATGCATTTAATTAAGCACGCCACGTTTAACGAAATATTTACAGCAACCATATCATAATGATCCTGTGATATGATTACTATAACTCTTTCGCCCATTTGGCAAAATACCAAAGAGAGAACAAAATACGTTGAGCTGGAGCCAAACAACCAATGCCTAGCCATTGCTTAACCGTTGCCTACCGAATCTTGTGAAATGTTGCAAAAACAGCCAGGCTTGTACAAAGAAGAAATGAAATAATGAAATTTAAATTCAGTAATATTACGGTGGTTTTAGCTTTTTAAAGAGCGACTTGTATAATAAATACATTTATTATCCGAGCGAGTGTAAGGAAAGCTTCACTTGTGTTAGAGGAGATGAAAAGTATCATTCTGTGAAAAATGGCGCGACGAAGTGTGATAGCGAAAGGAGCGTTAATGATTTCGACTTCGTATCAGAGAGTGGAAGATATTTAGTTTCAAAGGTTGAAGTTTAGCTTAAAAACAGTACTGCGAAGAAGTTTGGCCTTTAAAGGCTGAATTTAATGAAGCGAACAATTAGGAAGTAATTTCTAAATATGAAGAAAGACAAATTCTATTTTCTGAATGGGTCTAAAAGTTTCAGAAATATTGATATAATTGATATAGACTATATATTAGATCAGTGATACTCAACTTTCTCTCTTTCTCTTTCAGACAGCAAAAAAAAAAAAAAAACAACTATGTAACACGATGCCTTGTAAAAAACTAGTGTGCATTACTTTGAAAAATTCATTTAGCAAAAGTTCATTTTGAGGGCCAAATCAACCTGCAATTGCTTTCAAAAGGAGAGAAAAAGAGTTGTATAGGATTACCAAAGGTTGTCAAGTTTTTCGAGTGCCTTAAAAGCTCGTTGAGCCTCGCGTAAGGTAGAATGAAGTATCAAAGTGAGTATCTGTGGACTAAAGGAAATAATATGAGCTGTTGTCATATGTGGTCAAAGGTTTATAACAAACCATTAGTCAAAAAAAAAAAAATTCTTGTTCCATTTTTCGACATTATTTTTTTTTTTTTTCCCACCAAGAAAATATCGATGATTATATATTTTTAAAGGCTTTTTCCACAAAAAGATCAAAATATCGTTACAAGATTCTGTTTCCCATCCTGGGAAGTGACGTAACACCACTGACAACACCTCCAGTCACGTGCTGCCCTGACAAAAAAAGGCGCAGGGGCGATCTATGGCTCCCACGAGAGCTGGGGGCACACGAAAGCTTTTATCAGGGCGTGGGCTCTGTTCGAACCGTATAGGTGCCCGGCGCACACACCTACCTCCTCCGAGTTTTATCTCTTCCGCTCGGCGCGTGACTTTTTATGATGATTATCTCTGCGACCGCATCTCTGCCGCCCTACACGCCTTGCTTCAAGTATTCGCTCGGTGTAGGGTTGCTGGTATGTTTTTTATTTCCCTTTTTTCCCCGAGAACTATTACGGATCCATTTTCTCGCAAAGTGGTGCCTAATTTTTCGCAGATTCCAGACATGCTGTAGCTCAGAGAGTTTTGTTCTCCACATTTAGTGTTTGCTTGTAGACAACCATACAGTGTCATGAAATCGGCCCAAAAATGCAGCAAATGCAGACACTTTAAGGAATATATATATATATATATATATGCACATATATATATATTAATACCATGCTGGTTACTAGCGGGTTTATACTTAAGCTAAACTTCATTTCTTATAAACTTTTAATAACGAGATTTTTAATTTCATAAATAGTTAAAATTGATTTAATAGCGTTCCCAAAACTTCCAAATACCCAAACTGTCATTTTCGATCAATTTTTTTATTGGTACTTGGAGCAAAATAAAATTAGTATCCAACGAAATACATACATATTTTTACCTTGATGTAGTGTTTATAGTTATAGTTACGTAGTTTAGAGTAAGGACATAGTTGTATGGAAATACTAGAAATGTGCGAGTGGAGAGTATTCTTATGCGAGTAATCTCCGAGAAAGATAATATTCTCCTTTAGTTGAAATTCGGACAATAATGAGGAATATTCTCTTTGCATGAAAAATGTCATAAATTATTTTATGAAATGCAATGCAATCATGTTGATCAATACGCAGACAGTTATTATTTTTGGCTTTACACATCTTCTAATGGTAATTTTTATTTAAGAGAATTTTGTCTAAAATGTGCTCGTAAAAAATCTTTTTCATCTGATTTGATGCTTTACACTTAAAATGTTTAAAAATCCTTTAAAAACGTGTTTTAGGGCAGATCTTTTTTTTCTTTTACTCGTATGATTTGTTTATGCTCTATTATTTACAGGAAATTTACAGGGACGTAAAACGCGTTCAAAAACAGATTATTTGTTTTCCTTTTAACCTCTCTTTTTTTTTGTCCGTATTCTAGTATTATTATTTTTGTCTTTACACATCTTCTAATGGTAATTTTTATTTAAGAGAATTTTGTCTGAAATGTGATCGTTAAAAAATCTTTTTCATCTGATTTGATGCTTTTCACTTAAAATGTTTAAAAATCCTTTGAAAACGTGCTTTAGGGCAGATATTTTTTTTTTCTTTTACCCGTATGATTTGTTTGTTTTTTTGTTCATGCTCTATTATTAACAGGAAATTTACAGGGACGTAAAACGCGTTTCAAAACAGATTTTTTTTTTTTTACTTTTAACCTCTTTTTTGTGTCGTATTCTATTATTATCATGAAAGGGGATTTACAGGATTGTCAAACTTTTTTTTTTGTCAGATTATATTAGTTATTATTTTATTTTCCTTTACTCGTATGATTTGTTTGTTTCTTTTCTCAGGAAATGATTTTACAAACGTGTAAAGTGTTTCGAGCAAAAAAATTATTTTCATACTTTTCTTATTTTATTGATGAAAAAATAATTTAACGATCACATGTTTGTTTCGCTGCTAATATTATATTACTGCTGTGAAACTTAATTTACAGCGTTAAAGAAAGAGTTTTTCTTTTCAATGCCTAAAAATTAGGGTAAAAGTAACCTGCGCAGAAACTCTTCTTTATAATATTTTTTTTTACATTGTATTCAACAAAATATGTAGAGTCAGAATGATTTCCACTGTCGGAAATGAACTTCATTCTCTTCACTTGGCGTATAACCTGATTCTGTGTTATATCACACGCATTTCTTAGCAACCGAATCGCATTTTTTCCTCGACTTCTTATTAAAACAATTGCGTTTCAATTTCTTGCAAATTTTTACTTCAGTACTTTGAATTAAAAAGTGCTTTCAAGCATTGAGTTCGATGAATGCAGTTTTGAACGCTTAATTTATGTTCATTCAAAAACTTTAGAGCGTTTTTAATGCCAATTAACAGAAGCTGGACAGTTTTATTCTAAATTGTTTGAATATAGCTACTTATATCTCCAGATAAATTTCAAAAGCATTCATTTTACGATTTAAACATATTTGCTTCCTTTAACTAATGTTTTTCCTTGATTATTAATTAATGATTCTTCTTTAGCTCATAATATTTCTTAAGTACTTTAACATTTCCGAATTATTTATTCACAACTGAAATGTGTAATGTGATGTTATCATTGTAACTAATTTTTCGGAGAGTATTCTAGAATATTCTCTTTCGTAAAAATATTCTCAAAAATAATCTCAAGAATTTAATGCGAAAAATTATTACTCAAAGTTTTAGATGTGTAGTATAGGGCACTTTCATTAACATTATGATATACACAAAAGAAAGAAAAAACTATGTTCTTCCAATAACTTTAAATATCGCAACATCTTTCAGCTATGAATAAATTTATTGAGTAATTTTCCATTGTGACCGCGTTAATTTTATGCTGTTTTAAAACGTGTTTTCAATTTCACTTTTTGTATAAGTAATTGAGAATGAATGAAACAATGCCTATTATTGCTCTTATTTTTATAAATTTCAAAATAGATTTAATACTTTACAACATTTTGATCAAAAAAATTGCATTATGTAATAATTTGAATTATAATAATTTCTTAATGAATTGATAGTGTTAAAATACAATATGGTTTCTCATCACCATAAATTATTAATTAAACAATGATTCAGAGAACATCAACTGCATGCATTTATTTCGAATCTGAGCAAAATCTACATAGAATTAAAATGCTATACTTCGCTTTCTAGTGCATAGTTTTAACTTCAAATATTCTCCCTTACGCGGAAAACTTTTATCATCAATGCTTTAGATTGCAAATATTGGTGTCTTTCTTCCTGCGAATGTATTGAATAGAATTCCTTCCTAATGTAAGACTTAGCGGAAAGTAAACATTCCGAAAATAATCTCTTGCGCCTCCTCACTTTCTATTTTTCTCCGTGCATCTCCGCATATTTCGCGATGCTGAACTTGTTTCTCTTCTTCATCTTGAATGCAAATCCATGCGAAGGAGAGCTCATTTTAAATTACCATCCAATTTCTAAAGGAAGTTGACTGTTCAAAAAGCAAACGGATTCTTCTGACGAAAGACAAAGCCATCGAACTAACAAACCTTAGCAGAGAAAAGGGAT
This sequence comes from Octonoba sinensis, assembly GCA_038502835.1. Classification (NCBI taxonomy): domain Eukaryota; kingdom Metazoa; phylum Arthropoda; class Arachnida; order Araneae; family Uloboridae; genus Octonoba; species Octonoba sinensis. Next base: position 128,657,082 of record CM076599.1, read on the forward strand.
TAGAAGAAGTCGGAAATCCGATCAGGGGCTCGGAAGCAAAGTCTCTGTTCTGTCGGAAACAAAACAGCAAACGGTACTTTTGAAACAAAGATACTTTTCCACCGAACATAACTAATTCCTTCTTCCTTGCGGATTGTTCGTCTGGTATAAGCTGGCTCGCACGGGGCCGGCCTTAATTAATAAAGGGCAAAAACCCTTCCCGAAGAAAAGACACCTTTCCCGTCCTTAATCCGGGATCCCAATTAGGGACGGCGACTTTTGATTAAAGACGATTCCGATGCCTTCAAAGGGCCCGCAAAGTTCCAGTATAATTAAAGGCGTTCCTTTTCTGCGCATGCCCCTTCTTTTCAGCTCGGCCCCGTGCCCCTGGTTGCCGGAAATAAGCCTGCCACCCGAAGGTTGCCAAACGGGACTCAGAAATTATGAGAATCGATCCGGCGAAGCAAGTGAATAGATTCCTTTTTCTCCTGCCCAATTAAAAGGAGCAAATGTGTGGTTTGCTATATATTCGATGTTTATGCTGTCATTCGATGCTTAAGCTGTCACATGGACGGTGAAATGATTTTACTCTCTTCGCAGATTTTGGATAATTTTGATACAGGAATGCTTCGTTGGTTGCACCGTATGTTTAATTATGACTTAGTATAAATCGGAAATCTTTTCCAAGTGTTAGCATTTAAAAGTCCCCTAAATCGTAAGACACTAATGCATATTAATTTTCTTCAATTGAAAGACTACACTGTTAAAAATTTCCGTAAGAAAATAGTAAAATAACCATTTATTTGATTGTTATTTTACCATATTTAATTACAACAGTTGAATAACCATAAAAAAGATGGTACTCAAACCGCTGATTGTGAAAAACATTGTTTATTCTCTGTTTATCCTAAAGAACGTTTAACTGGCAGTAATTTTCAAGCTCTCAATAAGAATCGGGCGTCCATTTTGGTTGCGAAACCTTACCGGTCGTACGTTGTTGTTAAAATATGAATAAAGATTTATCACTTCAAATCTGCATGTGTATGTAAAAAAAGAAGAAAAAAAAAAGTGGTTTAAGCAGTGGTTACTAAATAGAAACACATACACGCGTAAATCAAAAATTGGAGACATCGGATTCCCGAGCTGCTTGCGAATGAGCGAACCCATCATTTGAGCTGCTGAAGCTTGTTTGTATTTAAATTTTTGCAGCAAAAAAAAAAAACTGATTGTCGTCAATATACAGTAAATTTAGACCAAAAATGACTTTAGATCCAATCACAAACTGAAATCTCAATTTTAAGGCATCTTTCGTGTTGGATAAGAAGATTTATTGATAAATAAACGCCGCTTTGTGTGGTGTGGATGGCCGAATGGATAGAGCGCAAGATTGTTATATCATGCATCACGGGTTTGATTCCTGCACTCTTCGCTTAAGGTTTCTACGCCTCGAAGATTCTACGCCTCGAAATGGTTCAAAAACGGTAAAAATTTTGTTTTGAAACCATTTTTAAATGGTTATGAAACCGCAAACTTTTGTATTTACGGCTTTTTAACCAAGCCGATTGGAAATGGTTAGGTCCCGTAAAGATAGAAAAATGCTCCAAACCGTGAATTTAACTGTGAATTAGATGAACAGACTGCTGCCGGTCATTTAACCGTAATTTCATGCTGAAATTTCTAACAGTGTACTGTTAAAAGGAAAAATAATGAAATTGCAGAAAAGACTAGACAGAGCTTTCGGTAAATTGAAGCAAGCCCAATAGCAATGTGTGTGCAGTTAACTTAAATTCTGCCATGCATGGTTTTACGAGGAACTGATGAAAGTCAAACCCTTTTATGATACATTACTGCAGCATTAAACAATAAAAATATAAAAATAAGCAATGAAAGAGAAAAAAATAAAAGAAGGAAAATACAATTTATAACTGTTTAAGGCTGTAAAGGCATCTCAGAAACAAATCCATTCTTATAAAATGTATCTCATAATCAACAGAATGTTGGCGTAAGCGGTTTTATTATGTGAAAAAATTATAGATATACTTATTCATTATTTATCTAATGAAAAATAATCATGTAAAATGCAAAATCAAACGTTTAAATTTTTGCAAAAACTTGTCCGAGAAAACTTGTTTCAGCCGATTTTACTTTTAAAGTAAAATCGGCTGAAACTAGTTATTAAAGAACTGAGAAAAATGTTACATTAACATTTGAACACATTTGATACAAATGCTCAAATCAAATAGTCATGAACAGACAAATACTCGTGATCCACAATTCATCGCAAAGGTTGAATTTTTCTATAACGCTTTAAAATGGGATTGATTTTTTAAACTAGATTACCAATACATCCAATAGTAGTTATTTAAAACATCGTTTTTCAACAGGAAGGTTGCATTCGGGTGTAAGAGGGGACACAGCATCTCCAAAAAATTATAAAGCAAAATTTTATTAAGTTAAGTGTGAAATGATAAGACATTAGGGGGTTGCAAGGCATTTTAAGTAATTTTTCTGCTTTCAAAGGTATCGAAAAACTAAAAAAGATTGCTAAACGGTGATTTAAATGGTTTTCTAATTGCTTTAAAAAAAAAAAAAAAAAAAAAAAAAAAAAAAAAAAAAAAAAAAAAAAAAAAAAAAAAAAAAAAAAAAAAAAAAAAAAAAAAAAAAAAAAAAAAAAAAAAAAAAAAAAAAAAAAAAAAAAAAAAAAAAAAAAAAAAAAAAAAAAAAAAAAAAAAAAAAAAAAAAAAAAAAAAAAAAAAAAAAAAAAAAAAAAAAAAAAAAAAAAAAAAAAAAAAAAAAAAAAAAAAAAAAAAAAAAAAAAAAAAAAAAAAAAAAAAAAAAAAAAAAAAAAAAAAAAAAAAAAAAAAAAAAAAAAAAAAAAAAAAAAAAAAAAAAAAAAAAAAAAAAAAAAAAAAAAAAAAAAAAAAAAAAAAAAAAAAAAAAAAAAAAAAAAAAAAAAAAAAAAAAAAAAAAAAAAAAAAAAGAATTATTATCTGCCGAATGGCAACGATAGCTTTGTTTGGATAATGCAACTTAACTTGATTTGTCACGGAAGTTTGTTACGCGGTTTTCGACAACTATTACTGCATTTTAGTTTTTTTAAATAAACCCGCGTAACTTAAAACGTTTTTTGGAGATTTAATATACTTATTTTAAGCTAGTCAGTGTAATTCTGAGCTCGATAGATTCAAGAAATTTTCGCATCATATGCATCATACATCAACCACGAACTGTCCGGAACTATCTCCTATTGAGGCCAATAAACGAAATTCTGCCCGAAACAGCTCATCCGCATCTATTTTTCTCACAGCAACTGCTAAATATCGGCAGAGAAACAGCTTTTCCGCTTCGTGTTTTCCCTCTTCTCGGGCTCGGCAGATGCAACGGTGGATGGATAAAGGCCCACAAGTAAGTGGAAACTCCTATCACGTCTACCTGCTTTTCCAGGGTGGTCGTCGGGGAGGAGAATTTCTGACTTTAATATCGGTAATGGACATTCATCGATCTGATGCCTGACATACAAACGCATTCTGTGAAGTTCGCATGACCCGGCCTGCCACTGTACCCCGTCCCTCCCCATATCTACTGCTCTGCCATGCATGCCTGCGCTGTGGTTTCCGTCTGCATGGATGGCTTTCTGAGGCAAACCGAGAGTCTTCGGGAAAAAAATGACGTTTCCTGCTTTGCTGGGGGCAAAGTGACCTTAGATTAGTTTCAAATAAATAAACTGCATTATGAATGTTTTGTTTACACCAATTTCATAACAAAGCAATTTTTTGCTTTCCTAACCAGTTTTAACTAAAAGCAGATTCATTCTTAAGATACATACATATTGAATTTAGAAATCAATAGAAGAAGAGCATTCAAAAATAAATGTTACCTCAACAGAACTTTTAAACGATATGAGTAAGTATAGGTGCTTTAAAATAAACCAGTAGTTTAGTTACATTATTATTTATATATATATATATATATTTATTTTGTAACTTTATTATTTTTGTTGTTTATTAAATTATTACTCCCCCCCCCCCAAAAAAAAAGAAAAAGTATTTTCAGTTACTGTTAACAAGTTTACATATAGGCTGTATGACGTTGAAAAATAGCAAAAAATTAAAAATGAAATAGAAATGTCAAATAGATAATTTAAATATATTAATTGCCGAAATTATGCTCTTAAAAATAACTCTTTTTTTTCGAGTAATTATTTCATTTGTTACACGTGAAACTTATTGACGAAAAAATAAAGCAAGGAATATATGCATCGCAAAGTATGTATACTTAAAAAGTACTGTACTGAAAATTTAAACATAAAAACGTATCCGGCTACCTTATTAGAGGTAGTCAAAGACTTTCTAAATTTTCATTTTTTTGTGTTATACGTTTGGAAACACTATTTTATACGTGTGATAAGCGGATGAACATTTTATGATAGCAATAAAACGTTTGTTAAACGAAAAATTGCCACTGGAACATAATGAACTCACTCGTCGAGCAAGATTTTTATCACACTCCCTAATTTTTAGTGAAAAATTGCCGTATAGAGTACAAATTGTTTACGCTGAGGCGCAAACACTGAAATTAGAACTTACAAATATATTACTTTTAACCAGACAAAATCTTTTTTTTTCAAAAAGAGAGAAGGAAAAAGAACCATGATAATAAATAAGTTAAGCACGGAATTAAAAGCAAAACCGAGACATCTACATTGGCTCTTTGAATACCAAATACAAATGCTAAAGCACGTTAAGTTCAAATTTGAAATGTAAATGGTAAATTTGTATTACCAACAAATTTGCAACGTCTTAAATTTCAAAGAAAAATTGAACACTATTTCATCATAAAGGGAAAACAGTTGAATGAAATAAAAAGCAAAGGTTTGAGGCAAGAATGATGTAGCTCCAACTTCAGTTTTAACAAACCCGTAATAAAAGTATGAAAATTCAAAACTCAAAATCACGGGGTTTTTCCCATCATAAGTTGCTTTGTATAATTTTATTAGAAATACAATCATCCTTTTTGTATTGAAATCATTTGCTATATTTTAAGACGGTACATATTATCACTCAAAAACTTTCCTAAATTCAAGCAACGTCATTGGTCAGGTGGCAGAGATGAAAGCAATGTAAGCAAAGGAAGCCGTAGCTTCGCTTTACTTCGAGTTCGACAAATCTAATTAAAAACTAGGACTAAATAAAGTTCTTCTACATTACATAAAATTAACACTAAATAAACACTATAAATATTCTAATAATTAATAAATTTCTTGAATAATGATTAAATTAAATGTAAACACTGGGTTATAATCAGAAAAACCTGTGCAAATATTCTAATTAATTTTAAGATAACTAATTTTGCCTAGTGAACTCCACGTAGAACTCAATTGAAAATCTTAGTAAACAAATAGCAGATATCACATGACAACGGTGATCGTTCATGAGTCCCTCTAGCGGTGAATTGCTTCCTTTTCTGCCGTTTTTGATAAATACGTTAAGGAACAAAACATTTTAACAAGAATAGACAAACAAGGTTTTCTATAAAGTCGTAATAACATAAAAGTTCTTAGAAATTATTTATGCATGCATGCCATTAAGAAAAAACTCAAATTTAAAATTAAAAAATTCCAATATTATAACCATAAGTTTACTTCTTCATTATCACTCGTGCGTAAGGCATAAATAAAAATTGATTATAACGTTATCATAAATTGCAGTTCAATGTCGTGAAATAAAAAAAAACTTAAACATTACAAATTACAGCACAACATACCGTAAAATAAAAAATAAAAAACAATACTAAAAATAAAATCAAAATAGAAAATAAAAAAAGATCTCAAACACCAAAATTCATAAAAGCTATATTTCTTATATTCCTAGAATGTACTATAAGGGCTAAAATGTTTTTAATGAAATAAATAGGTAAAAATTAAAGAATAAAAAATGATTGTAAAACTCAGAGCAACATTTCTGCTGGAAATCGGTAAGGGAAAGGAGGGTAAGAGTACGCACCTAGTGGATTGTTCGTTATAAAAATGAGAATTGAAAAGAGAGAACCTTGAAAATTGACAGAATCATAGTTTATTAACTTAGAAACTTAGGTACACAAAATGAAAGTTTTATCCTAAAAAATTATATGAAAGAAAGCAAGCGGGAAAGAAAATTGCAAATGCGTACTCTTACCCGACCTGGCGGATAAGAGTACGCACCCAGGAAGGGTAAGAGTACGCATTCAGAAAATTTAGCAGTAGTCCCATACAAATGCTCCAGTGCCTTCGTAACTGGAACATTCATCATGCCACCACTCATTACATAATCCACACTGGATCCAATCTTCATCATATGATTGTTCGCAGCCTGGGCATATTGTCGCCTCATTGTTTGCTGAACTTGTTGAGGGAACTGGGTTGTGGATACAATGCAGAACAAATTTTTTCTTTGCTTTCACGGTTTTTCCTTTTCCAGTTTTGGCCTCATTTTTACTTTTCATAGCAGCTCGATTAGCCTTTGCTTCTTCTAATTCTCTCTACCTTTTCCTTATGTGGGTACTCTTACCCGCCGATGTATTGCTCCTCAAAATCGTCCATAGATGGCTGTAGCATTCACAATAGTAAAATTCTGGCATGCCCACGTTGTTCGGAAGGGAACGAAGCTCATAATGATATCTACTTAAAAAGCAAACATCAATCCTTTATTGACAAAAAAATTAATATTTCTTCACAAAAAAATTGCATGCCGACATGCAGAAATCATATTTTACCTGATAAATAAACGACAGCAAGGATGAAAATAACAATGGCGGTCTCTTGAGCCAGCTGAAGACAAACGTGTTGAGTTGATCACACTCGCTTCTGCTTGCAGTGTTGCTAACAGGAAAAGAAGTCCCTGAGTACTCTTAACCGACTGTGTACTCTTACCCTCCTTTCCCTTAAACTTATTTTAAGTCAATTAAATTGCACATTTAAAGCAGAGCTTCCCAACCGCGGTGCAGAAAGTTGATTCGAAAAAATAATATTGCAATAGCGAAATTTTTTATCGCTAACGTAAAAAAAACCCAAATAATAAGTCTACATACGCATTAAGAAGGAGTGCGAAAATTATTTTTTTTGAAAATAAATTGTGTTTTCCATATAATGCAGAAAAGTAGTGGCTGGCATAGGAAGCATACATACAAAATTTGAAATACATTTATTTCTATTTTTGCCTGATTTCTAAAATTTGGACCACAAATTGCTACCGAAAGATATTTATTTTAAAATTTAATACGTATGTTTCTCCTACCATTTCCCACTTTTTCTTTGCAAATGCAAAGAATCGGAAGTATGATAATTTATCAGATAAAATGGAAAATTTTGAATTTTATTTTAGACTAATTTCTCACTATCCATACCCCAAAATGGAACCAGAAGATATTTATTCATTAATTTTAAGTTTGGACTCACATTTATCACACTTTATTATAACTTTTCTGCATTATCGCAAGTAGAAATTTAAACACATGTGAATTTCAATTTTTCTTTAAATTTCCAAAACTTTACTGAATTTTGTATATTTCAACCTGAAAGTGGAACCTATCGGGAAAATAATTTAAAAATTGTTTTAGGAATACATATGCTTATTGCCAAAATAATTATTTAAAAGCAACAAATAATGAAAAAGTAATAAAAACAAATTTCGAGCTGTATTTTAGTTTTATTTAAACTTAAATGTTTTCAATAATTATGTTTTAATTTCTTGTTATGAATATTTGTACAACACGGAAAAAAATGTGCTAACAAAATTCATAGTTTTGTCACCCGTAACTATCGACTTCTGAAGGGGGTTCCGTCATTTTCTTTCGGATCTTAGAAGGGGTTTGCAAGGGAAAAAAGGTTGGAAAACACTGCTTTAAAGCACAGATTTATTTATTTATTTTTTTAAGGTTTTGATTTTATTTCTGTTTTTATTTATTTAGGTGTGTATATATTTATCAATTTATTCAATTCTATTTCCTCAGTTCCTTCCATATATTCCCTGTTTTTACAGCTATTAAACTATTTATAAAAGAATTAATTATAATTCATTCTAAAAACAAAATCTGTGCATGTATTTTTTTATTTTCTAACGATTATACTACAGGGACTTATTTTCCATACCTTAAAAACAATTTCAGTGCTTAGAAAATCGAAATTTTCTTTTTTTTTTCATAAGTTTTCAAAAAACAACTTGTTTATATATTCTTTAACAAAAGAACGCAAAAAGGTGAATGAATGAAGTTCAGTTCTAAAAGCAGAACAGAATCAGACAAAAAGATCAAACGATCTTATTTGCGTAATGGCTGAAAAAGAAACTACGCAAACAAGAGGGCGAAGTCGGGTTTTTTTTCAGTTGGCTATTGACCGCCCATGGACATGCAGTCAGTCAGAAAGCACGAAACCTTTCCCTGTTATTATGTCACACGATCGCTCTACAACTGTTGGAGTCTTTTGTTGCGGTAGATCATTTTCTGTTTTTTTTTTCTCTTATTTTTATTTGTTTCTGGTTTCATTTGACACCATACCCGGCAATTCACATAAAGGGGTCGAGTATCTAATAAACGCGTGGTTATAAAATTACTCTTCCGTGAGGATTACGTTAAAAAAATATTCTTTTTCTATTACAGATTAAAATAAGAACAATTAAAGGGAAAAATCCCTTAGAACGTTTTGAAACCTAGGTGGTATGATGGCCTTAGACTACTAAAAACCAATTCAGACCACAAAAAAAAAAAAAAAAAAAAAAAAACCTCCGCAGTATTCTGGGGATCAGTTGTTGACAACCATCAATCAACTCATCGTGAACTTCTTAGCCCGCCTCCTCCCCATTATTTATTCTTTTTACATCGCTTTTATTATTATTACTTATTTTTTAGTGAAAGGTCAGCTCAATATTTTAAGTATTAAAATAAAAAATAAACATTCCAAAATGTTTTTAATTTTATATAGAAACATATTTTATGTTAAATGTCTTTGCGGACCGGTACATATTCATACTAATTAGCCCAAAGTACCAGTAAATATGACATATGAGCATTTTTTAGAATTTCTAAAGCTACCTTAAAGTAGAAATAATGTAATCAGAGCTAAAGTGGATCAAGTCTACAGGTTACAGCTTTGAGGTAATCAGAGCTAAAGTGAATCAAGTCCACGGGTTATAACTTTGAGATAATCAAAGTAAAAATGTATTTAGTTGAATCCTAAACTAATTTTAAGGATAACGTTCTTTTTTATTATTGTAGAATGAAAACAAACTTAAACACAGGTCATAATGTGAACATTCAAAAACAGCAACAGTATTCAATGGTAGCGACTATTTAGAATAATAGCAGGGACTTGATTTACTGTATAGCTTTAAAAATATACAGCCAAGCTTTTTTTATACATTGGGACTTATACAAATACAAAAGTGACAACCAGCAACCCGCTCTGGACCAGTTAGGCTGGTCCTAGTAAAATTTATCGATCCCCAATGAACACCAAGAGCCCTCCTAAAACTTTTTACCCCCCCCCCCCCCGTAAGTAATAGTCGCTTCCGGTAAACTATTCCAACTGCCTACAACCCTACTGACGTAGTAATTTTTCCCAATTTCAAGATTAGCCTCAGATTTAAAAAGTGTAAAACAATGTCATCTGTTTCTACATTCTGTACAAATGTAGCCCACCAACATTTTCCATTTTAATGAATTTAAATTACTGAATCATGTCTCCTCAAGCTCTTCTTTTCTCTTGAATATACATATAGAGCCTTTTATGAGCCTGACCTCATAATTAAGTGAGATACCACTTACCAAACCAAGTAACCCTCGTTGAACCCTTTTCAATAAATTAATAACCTTCTTTAGACATAGAGACCACAACTGAACAGCGCACTCCAACCGAGATCTTACCGAACTTCCGTATAAAGGCAATATAAACTTTGTTAGACTTGTCCAGAGTAGCTCTATTGACAAACCCAAGCACTGCGTTAGCTGTGTCACTTACTATGCTGTACGGATGACTAAACTTGAAGTCCTGACTAATTAATACTTGTAATTCATCAACTGCAGTTGCTTCAATAATAACGGATCCGTGTGAATATTAGCTAGCATGTTTATTCCCATGACCAAAATGAAGCACTTAACATTTCCCGAAAAAGACACACCCCGTTTAACTGCCTACATAGAAACTTGACTTAAATCCTCTTGAAGCTCATAGAAACTTGATTTAAAAGATCCCTTGATGTTAAAGATCCTTTGAGTATCCGTTTGGCTTGGATACTCTCGGCTAAATTAAATACCTAGTGCAGTTTGCATCAAATGAGAGCTCAGGTACCGCCATCTAGGGGAAACTGAACGTCCAAATTATCAGTGGCAATGGCATCCACCGACAGTGGTGCTACTTGAAAAAATGGATGCCGATTACCGGGGCACGCACTAGGTCTGCAAAGGTTAGTGACCATACGCAGCCCCATTAGGAAGAGAGAAAAAAGAAAGAAAAAAATATTAAACAAGATCTACGCACCTTTTGTCATCTAAAGCAGTGGTAACTTTGTCATAGAAATGCGACAAACTAGTTGTACAAGACCTATCCTTTCTAAAACCTTACAGCAAATCAGTCAACACACCACTGTCTCCAGGAAAGTCTCGATTTTGATCGCAGAAGAAATACAGCGACCATCATTTGATTCATTTTACCTCTGAACTCTTGAAAGAAGGATGAGAGATTATTAGAATATTATTGAGATAAAACACGAATTAATGAATTTGAAACAGAAATTATTGGATGTAATTTGTCAAAAAACACGCATTATTACAGCTCTATTTTTACAAATGGAAACTTTAATCCTTTGTTCATCGGAGATCAAACTATCAGGGCGAAACGTAGGTACGATTTAATTCCAGCGATTTTGAAAGCTACATAACTTAGGTTACCACAAATAAAGCAAGAATCCACCATTGAGTTTATTCCGCCTATTTTCAAACAGAAACACCGTTTAAAATGCTTTTAGACTCAAAAAAGAAGTTTTAAAAAAATATGAATGATTTTTACTATAGAATATGATAAAATGGAGAGCAAGTTAAGAAATAAAATTGAAGTAATACCAAACCATGATGAGTAACACTGATGAAAGAAGGGAAAAAAAATCTCAAGTACGATATATGTAACAATATGACGGCATTTTTGCAAAGGCTCCCTTAAAACCGTAATTTAACGTAATCGAAAGTTAATAGAATTTTTATGCATGTGTTGATTTGTGAGGGATTTTAGGATTTCGTTAAATTGTAGTTACAGGTGGAAAAATTCGAGTATGTTAACAATAATAGAACATCCAATTTGTGGCTGCTCCCGATGCTTTTAGCAGTGGTCTGCGAACAGAAAAGCGGTAAGCTAAAATCAAACCGAATGTTTGCGAAGACTTCTACCTCGTTAGGCAACGCCCCCAAGTGTATTACAATCATCGTATGTAAATGGAAAAAGGAGAAACGGATTTGGGGGAAAAAAAAGAATAAACTCGCTCGCACTGCAATTACCGCCTTCTCTGCGAGCGTTCAATCCGTGACGTCAGTGCAAATAGTCCAAAACATTACGAGACTAACGGTGAGCTAAAAAAAAATCCATCAGAAATTGTAAATAAAACTTCGAATTTTGCTCAATTCAGTGCGAGGTATGGAAAATAACAGGGGTATTAATGATTGTTTTGTTAAGTGACCAATATAGTTGTGTGCTTGGATTTTATTTATTTCCTTTTGTGAGGTGGGTAAATAAAAGCAAATAATGGCTTTTGAACCGTAGGAAAAAGAAAAAGATTTATCCACGCGGATTTTTTCTTCACTCAATGCCATTTTAGAAAAAAATAAAAATTTTAATTTATTATTTTTTCAGTTTTTCTATTTTTCCGAAGGACTTTTTTTAAAATTAAAATGCGTTCTCTTTAATGAAAGTGTACAATTCCTATTCCAATATTTAAAAAAGTTGAGGAAAAAAACTCAGTAACAGATTTTTGAGTAGTGAAACAGTATTTTTTTAGCAAATTAACCCAAAAATAAAAATAGGATCCAAACACTATCTAGTTAGTGGTTTTACAAATCTCATACTAATTTCACTGAACTTGTCTTCTCAAACATGCGGGAAAAGATAGAGATTGTTTATTCTTTGACTCACAGTAGGTCATTACCGCCTTATTTATTAATTTACTTCTCCTGGTGCGCACACAAACACTTATACTAATATACCCGTATATCTATCTATCTCTCTCTATATATATATATATACAGAGAGAGAGAAAGACAGGGGAGAGAGAGAAAGAGTGTTCTTGTCTCTAGTTTTTACTTGGAATGCCAGTGTTAATTATTGTTATTATTTTTTTAAGGAATATTTTTCTTAAAAATTATGCAACAACATCAAATAAATTAATAACTAAAACTTATAATAATAAATACATAATACAGTGTAGTTTTTTTTACGGCCGAAGCTCAAAATACTTTCTAAATTTGAAAAAAAAATAGTCATACATATGAAAATATGATGCACCATACCTGATTCTTTTTCATGCTCAGCACCTGATTTTTGTTTCATGCACAGTGCATGATTCTTTTTCATGCACAGTGCCTGATTTTGTTTTCATGCTTACTACGCATATTACAAAGTAAATGTATGTTTGGCGAACATTTTTACTAGTAATTTGACATGGTTAAATTTAAAGGTTTTCGTATAATTTATTTTATCTTAAACTGACACTTATTTTCTTTAAAACAAAAATAAAGAAACAAATACACAAGGAAACTTGAAGGCATTTTAAATATTACCAATTTGTAAGTACCGAAATATTATAACATTAAAACTTTCGTTCCTTGAAAAAATCAATAAAACAAAACGAAGATTGTTGTTTTAAGAACCACTCATAGGAGTCTTTTTAAAGAAAATAACATTAAAATGCAAGTATTTTAAGGTAAAGTTTGTTAGAAAATTGATAATTAAAAATTTTCAGACTTCTTGCTACACTTGTGGATTTACATATAATTGCATATTAAACATAGTTATTGTTTAACTAAGCTGAAAAAGAAAGTGCAACTCTAATGAATCGGCCAGGAAGTTGATAACCTAAAACATCCCTAAAAAGGCTCTAAAAACACACCCAGAATGACCCCCAAAATATCATTAAAGTTAAAAAAATACATTTTGAAAAATGTACTTGAGATCTAAGGTCAAAATAACATTAAAGCATTTATTTATTTATTTATTTTTTTTTTTTTTGAAAAATTCTAATAGGAACATCATTAAATGGCTTTCTAACATAAATAAATAAAATAAAATACTAAAAACAACGCACCAATAAAGGGAAAACATGTGTTTTGATAACTTTACTGTCTTAAATGACAGAATCGCAATTGCCCTGAGTAATTAAATGTTCTTTTACATTATCAAAGACAGCATTCGAAAGTAAGGTTTTTGTATTTTGAAAACCGTTTTTTAAGTTAAATATCGCTGGGGTAAATTTGAGATAAGTAGGATCACTTATGGATCAATTTTCTTCAAACTCATACACTGCATCTTCTCCAGTTTTAACTCCAGCAACTTTTTTCAACGTCAAAAATATTTTGTCTCCTTCAATTTTTTTTTCGTTCAGTTTTGTGCAATAGATTTACTACAGTTCTGCCCTCGACCAATCCTTTTAGTATTTCGCAAAATTTAATGATTTAACCAATCTGACAATTTAAAACAGAGCTAAAACATTAAAAAATGCTCTAAAAAAAGGGAGAAAAGTACTTAAAATGCAAAAAAATCCTCAGGCAACTTAAATAGCGTGTTTTATCAACAAGCATGTTAATTATATAAAAGGCAAAAGTTTTTGAAAATTATTCAACGAACTCTCGTGGAATGTTTCACACTTCATCAATGTTTTGGGAAACCACATTACATAAATTTACGAAGTAGCTATGGCTCAATCTGTCTTTTTAACGTCAGGTTCATTTGCCCCTAAATTTTAGAAACATTAAATTTTGTATATGCTTAAAGTTCCTTGAAATTTTGTTAGTGCTGGTACATCGTTAACTTGGAAATTTATTCGTCATCAGTAAAATCTAGTGCATAAGCGGTGTGCACTTGTTACGAAAATAACATTTCAATTCAGAGCACGTTCTTCGCACGTGCCAGCGGGTCCGTGATATAGCTGAAGACGACAACACGGAAACACCCCTCCGAACATCCCCGTCCCGTCCTCTATATAAGGCAGATAGCGTGGCAGATGGCGGGAAACAAGCGCATCTAAACTCCGCGAAATTTGTCCGATGCGGAGGGGGCGGAAAAGTGTTCATCGGGGCGCACCGGCGGGAGAGGGGGGTGGAGGCAGAAGATTTCAGCAGTTGTACCACGGTAAATCACCAACCGTAACCATGGGCGAACTTAATGACAGGTTGAAGCGATATGGATCCCCTCCGCTTTCAGGGCCCTCGCAGATATAATGCAGGGGTTGCCCAAAACAATGGTTTCCAGGGGTATGGCGTGTGTGTGTACACTGATGAATATACTCAATGAAATATTCATTCGAAATAGACGGGCTTTGCCGGAGTCAAAAGCCGCTGAATATCCCCCAGTTTCTTCCCCATCGGAGCCATCTGCCTCTATCCGGCTCCAGCATTGTGAAGCATTATGTCGCCGGCCAACATCTCTGGCGTGTCGAAAAGCTATAAATCTGCAGCCACGCGGTGGAGTGTTTAAAAGCGTTTAGGCTCCGGAAAGTGTTACCAATTAATCATTTTTTTATTCGATTCGGTATTCATTGATAAGGGCTTAATGTGTTGCTTGTTGGGCGATTTGTCAGGGTTAGAAAAAACTGAAGCATTGAAAAGATGGACCTAGTTTCTGCTCTTAGTATTCCATTCTGTGTGATTATTGACATTAAATTTCGATCATTTCGTCCTTATATTAGTACCATTAAATTCGTAAAATTAATTTGTAAATTAAGACTAATCCGAGCAAAAATGTGGATGCGATATGCACAGTTGCAACCTGATAGAAGAAGGAAATAAAAAGCTAAAATAAAGTTAACATTTGAAAACAAAAATCTCAATTTTTTTCGAATACAGAAAAATGAATTATTATTTTTTATTATTATTATTTTTACTTTACATGTACTCTGAACAATGTTATTGTTCTTTTTCTGGAATAAATAATATGTACAAAATAAATAAGTAAATAAATAAATTTGATAAAGATCTAAAACGGAACCTTATCCTTTGTAAGTAAACTTGTGTTAGATATTGTTCAAAATATAGATCAAAAATAATTTTCGTGCTACCAAAACACTTTTTAAACGATATTTAAAAAATACTAATGCTAATAAATGAATAAATGATGAAAAAAATCTCTAAAAGAAAGAAGACTGCAAACCTTAGAAACGATAGTTTAAATTTTGTTACAACTTTTATCACGTCGTTATATGTTAAATCTAAATTTCTGCTTTATTTTAACTTTCCATAAGGTAAATAAATATTAGTTACTGTATCTAATTTTGTTGAAAATATGACCTGGCTCCTAAAAGAAATATGGAAATCTGTATGAGGCCTCGATTGAACAACCTGGACAATTCTGGTACATGCATCATTTAGTTGAATCAAATCGATCTAAACGTCATGAAAATATTTAAAGACAAAGTAATTCTTATTTTTATCAGCAATCCTTTATGATTTTAATTGATACTTTTTACGTAACATTTCTTTAATGTTATCTTGTAAAAAAAGTGGTCCAGGAAAAAGTTTCCACTGCCCAGCCAAAGAGATATTGTCACATAATTAAAAATTAATCATCAGGTACGGTACGGAGGAAACTATGCTGTTCATTTTAATCCACGCAATCTATCCCTCTCTAAGTTTACATAAAAATGTCTTTATGAATTAAAAAAAATCACTTTACGGAGAGCGTATCAGAGCCGTTCCCAAAAGAGCAATAATGTATTCAACGGGGCACTTGACGACAGACCAGTGCTATTGTCCCTAAAGCTGCCTTTATCGTCGAGGGATGGGGGATACTTGGCTTTTCTCTGGGCACAGATGGGGCTCGTTTAATAGCTGCTAATGTACAATAAAACCCATAAAAACCTTTCTCCCTTCCTGCTTTTCAGACGTGCTTAACACGAAAAGGTAATAGAAGAATACTTTTTTTTATCGTACTGGATATGTGTTAAAAAAGAATATATTACGAAATCACTTTGATAAAAGTGATTTGAATTATTTCTGCTACTTGATGGACGTATTTGGAGACGCATTTTTAAAAAATAATAGACTCTAATTGCAAATGTACGACACTGATGAAGAATTTTGCTTCATTAATATGTTGCACAAATTTAATATTTATTGTTGAAATAATAAACTCAATTCACTAGTGCCCCCAAGTCTTAGCAAAACATCTTGTACAAACATTCTAATATATAAAAACTGGGGTCAGTTGTAACCGGGTACGGTTGGAAAGATACTAATATTTAGTGAAGAAAGTGCTACAACAACAAAAGCAGATTTTATGTCAGAACAAAACAGCTTCTGTTAGGTACACTTAGAAGTGCACCATACGCAAGTTAGAAGAATAATTGTTTTGTTTAGAGTATGAGAGAAGAATATTTTTGTTTCTACATGCAAAAGTACGAACGTTTTGTTGATATTCGTTTACGTTTTAAACCAAAACTATACTAGTTATGAATTTCGCAGTTTTTTGCGTACCAAATTTGGTTATCAGAATTCAAATAAGTATAATTATTCTTTAATCTAATTTGTTTATTTTAGTTGTTATGAGGACGAATTTGTTAAAAGATGTTAACTAAAATTAAAATGTTGCAAAGTGAAGTGAAATGTGGCAACGAAAATGAAACGCAGTAAAGTTTAATATCTTAAAGCACATCGTAGAATTATTGCTATTTAATCTTTTAATTAAGAATTTTACAAATAAAACTATAACGTAATTTTAGGGATTTACAGAATTCAAAGCTCTACATTCCAAACGATATTAGCAACTAAATGATATTTATGTCATCCTCTTTGAAGAAGAGTAAAATCTAGTAAAGCTCATGGTTTCGGCAATCGTTTATTCAAACTAATTTATAAAAAGTAATAAAATTAAGAAACTCTTCTTTTTTAAATACATTTAAGAAAGAAAGATGCTATAATTCATACTTGGATGCAATGAAACAAAATTCAGTAAATCAGGGATCATACGAATTCCGTTACATATTTTTCTGCACACGGCCTTATTTAAATTTCAAAGAAGTCTAATACCATTTTGACTTTAGTTCAGAAGATTTCGCTCCGCCATTAAATGCCCTCAATATGTGACAGCGAACCTTTTATTAGGGTCCCCCTCTCATGTGTCAAAGATCAATGTATGCGGTGATGAGGGATTTAAAGCGTGAAGTGGGGAAAACGTTACAAAATAAGGGACACAAAATGCTCATCGATTTGAACAAATTCACGATAAAGAGGGGAACATGAGGGTACAAAGACGCTGCATATTTTAAAGCTCTTTGGAAAGATTTCACGCGTTTTAGACAACTACGAAAAACATATGTTACATTCGTTTCGGTTTCCTGTAATATCAAAAAATTTCGTCGTCACAAAAAAGATCTTTTTATAAACGTTTTGAAAAATTCAGATAGCATAAAAAAAATATATATTTATTTATTATTTTTGCTAGGGGGAAAATAAAGCATATAAATTTACTTGTAAATTGTGAAATTACATGCATTTTGCCATGAAATACGAGATCGTATTTTTAGTGTACTTAATGTAAAGAAAAATAATTTTCCGAAAAACACAACGCATAACACGAAGTAATGCGAATAAGATATTTTTTAAATTCTACAGCTCGATACTTTTGTTTATTATTATTATTATTATTATTATTATTATTATTATTATTATTATTATTATTATTATTATTATTATTATTATTATTCATTATTATCATTACTATTACTATTATTGTTGTTGGTTTCATCGTTTTGCTTGTTTCACTGAATTTACTTTAGCATAACTGAAAAGTAGGTTCTACAAAATTCTGAAGGCAGCTTCACTGCGTTTACCCTGTCATAATTAAAACACCGATTCTACAAAATTTCTCCCTTAAAACTGAAATAAGTATATCAACTTATTATTATTATTAATTAAAATGTTTTTTTCGACTGTAAATAAATTTGTAGATATTGTGGGGGAAAAACCGTTTCCATTTGATCCAACGGCGGCGGCGCGACAAAACTAGTACGTAATCAAGGGTTTTTTACATTTTTAAACGTAATTTTTCATTCGTCGTTATATTTAATCTTACTTTTGAAAATATGCTATTTGATATTATTTTGCAATGAATATAAAACAAATACTAGTAGTCATTACTCACGCCATAGAAGTATAACTTCTCACAAGTATACGTGCTTATTGTTATTAAAATCTTCAAAGATAAATTATTACTGCTGTTATAGTAATTATTGTTACATTCAACAGATGGAGATCCTCCGACCCAACCACGAGTGGTATAATCTTCGGTGAAAAAGCTACCGATTTCGATTTTTGAGAGCGACAAGGCGTAAGGCTAAGTTGTATAAAGAGTCCATTTAGGACTCTTCCCGTCAGCAAAGATTTTAGCACTGTTTAGATCACCAATAAATTTTATTGATGGCCTGAACATCATTAAAATAATTTTGTGGGTAGTATTTTCTCGAATGAATATCCTTTGATATACTCACAAATACACACTACAAGAGACTGAAGTCGTATTGAATGGACGAAAATGAGAACATATCATTACAAAATTATCATTAAAAATTGATAAAATGAGTGAAGATGTCAGCTTTATAGCCCTGATTAATTTTGCAGTTGCTGAAATCATACAAAAATTACATTTGCATCACGTTGAAACGCTGTCAAATTTGTCAAAAACTGAGAATAAATGAGTGATGGACCCTATCAAATTGTGGGATATCGAGTAATTACAAAAATCGAATGATGAGCAACTGAGTGAATCTCTGGAGTGATCTCATAATTGAATGATAACATTCAAATAAACACCTCGAGAATATAGAGTGATGGTGAGGCGAGGGTCCGGGACTGCGTAAAATTGCTTCATTGTCCCGTCAGTCTCTTTCTAAAGATTAACCATTAAATAAGCTCTTTCTAAAGATTAATCATTAACTATGAACTATATTTTGTACAACAGAAAGAAATAATGCTAAAAAAAATTGATAAAATAAATAGATACAAAAAAATTGATTAATTTCAGGCTCACTTACGATCAAATGAATAAGAAAAATTTTGCGGTATTTAACGTTGAAAAAAAATAGTAATTGAAATAGTTATTTAGTAAAAAAGGAACATAAAACTCTGCCTTCGCCTTTTCTCTGTAAATTTCAATTTGAAATTTTCATCAAATTTTACTTCCCATCCTTGCTTTTATTCCAGAAAAAACTTTCGTACCCCCCTCCCCCGGCGGCCTTCTTTTTTTCTTACTCTATCAAGTTTGACAATAGTTTTGCAATTCATATGCTATGTTCGTTGATTTTGAATGCTTTATATCTACCAGCTTTTGGAATTTTTCCAAATGTTTTTATCAACCAGTTTTTCTTTTTATTCCTTGCATGTAAATTCAGTACATTATACACTATAGAATAGTTTGCCATTTTTCTCGCATAGCTTCATAGAATTATTTCCGGTAGGAAAAAGGTTTCTTGAAACTCAGAAACAGCTGCATTCAGTTTTCATTGCAAAGTAACTCTAAATAACATTGGATTTGTCGGTGTATTCAGCTGTCGCAAGAGTAATTATTTTAATTTAAACCCTAACAACATACTAGGACATAAAAACGCATTGAAGCAGAAATCGTATTCAACAGAAAGGCTTGACACATTATAATCCAATTAACGAGCAGAGAATTTAGTCAAATCTCTTCACGTACTAATGAAATCTTTGAACTTAACAGCAAAAACATTCATTAAAACTCCATGACAAAAAAAAATCCCATTATTCTTTTAATTTAGAGAAAAATTCTCAAAATATTTCTTCAGTTTTCAAAAAACGTAATTAAAGTAGAATCTCGGATGCATAAAATTTCCCTTTTAACTTTTGAAGAAAAGTGGTTTTTTTAAGGTACTCCAAAAATTAGATAACATATGTCAAAAGTTCAAATTAAACCACATTGTAACAAAAACTTCTTGTTCTGTTAGATGGTAAATTGCATATTTTCTGAAATTATTAGGAGGTATGATACAATAGATAAATACGCACGAAAATACGACAAAAAAAGAGAGGGAAATATCCAAATTTCATGTTTTTTCTAAAACATTGAATGTGCCAAGGGACTGTAAAACTACATTGGTATACTATATCAATACAACTATCGAGCCCAATTATCATTCGATATCGCCCACACTTAAAAATTTCCGTAACAAAGTAGTAAAATAACCCTTTATTTGATTGTTATTTTACCATATTTAACTACAACAGCTGAATAACCATTAAAAAGATGGTACTCAAACCGCTGATTGCGAAAAAAATCGTTTATTCTCTGTTTATCCTAAAGAACGTTTAACTAACCGTAATTTTCAAGCGCTCAATAAGAATCGGGCGTCCATTTTGATTGCGAAACCTTACCGGTCGTACGTTATTGTTAAAATATGAATAAAGTTTTATCAGTTAAAATCTGCATGTGTATATAAAAAAAAAGAAGATAAAAAAGTGGCTTAAGCAGTGGATACTAAATAGAAACGAGTTGGTGCCAGTTGCGCGATTCCCATTTCCGCGAAGGTGGGGAAAATTCCCGTTTGCGCGACCGAAACCGATTGTGTGGGTACGCGAGTGTTTTCTCCCCTCCCCGTTTCTTTAAAATGAGACTGACGAAACAAATTTTAAGTCACCATTTTTCTACTACTTCAGATTTTACGTAGATGGAACATATTAGTGAAAAAATTACTACCAAGTAAAAGAAAGTTAATCAACATTACATTTTACGGACAAGTAATTAAATCAAACGCATTCTTACTTAAAAAACGGTTTTTAAGAGTTTTTGCAAGGAAAATTGTATTAGTTCACACGACTAAAACTAAATATTTGCAGTCTTTTTCAAGAACATTCAGAATCATTTATAAATGTTTTACAAGTTTTTGGGCATCTGTTCTCAAAGGTAGTATGAATTGTTCTTAGAAACAGTCTGTTTTTTTTTTTTTTTTTTTGTATAGTTCGGATACAAATGTTAAAAAAAAAATATTCTTAAAAATATGTTATGTTTAATTTAAAACTAAGTTATTATAATTTATTTTTCTCAATAGTTTGAATAGCAGTTTTTTTCTCCCTTTTAAGAACTTCTTTCAGCAATACCTTAACAATTTTTAAGTTATTTCGTCAGCAATATGTACATAGTTTTAAGTTAATTTAATACACCTTTAGTTAATAAATTTAACTGTGCGTCGCATTATGCGCTTTCCAGAAGTGTAAACTTGGAAATTATATGGTTTAATAGAAATGGCTGCATGTGAAACTATTTAATGACATTTTCAAAATTAGAGGAGAAATATGGAAATCTGAGATTGGTTAAGCGATACAGATGAAAGCTCTGACAGTATATACAAGCTCTTAACACTCTCAAAGTAAAAAGTAAAAATATTGTTCTCCGAAATATTCAAAATCAAAATTAATGTCAAACGAGTCATTTTTTCATTTAAGGTGGGAATTGTGATGAATAGAGTGTTCATTTTCTCGGACGCGGGAACAGATATCGCGCAAACGGGAACGTAATTTCGCGCAAGTGGGAATAGCGCAAATGGGAATCGCGGAACTGGGAAGCACCCATAGAAACACATACACACGTAAATCAAATATTGGAGCCATCAGATTTCCGAACTGTTTGCGAATGAGCGAACCCATCATTTGAGCTGCTGAAGCTTGTTTGTATTTTAATTTTTGCAGCAAATAAAATGATTTTCGTCAATTTACAGTAAATTTAGACTAAAAATGGCTTTGGATCCAATCAAAAACTGAAATCTCAATTTTAATGCAGTTTTCCTGTTGAAAAGGAAGATTTATTGATAAACAAACGACCGCCTTGTGTGGTGCCGATGGCCGAGTGGTTAGCGAGTAACGTTGGTATGGCAAACAACCGGGTTCGATTCCCGCAAGCTGCGTTTACCGTTTCTACGCCTCGAAGATTTGCGCTTCGAAATGGTTCAAAAACGCCGGAATTTTTGTTTTGAAACCCTTTTTAAATGGTTATAAAACCGTAAACTTTTGTATTTACGGCTTTTTAACCAAGCTGATTGGAAATGGTTAGGTCCCGTAAAGATAGAAAAATGTTCCAAACCGTAAATTTAACGGTGAATTAGATGGACAGACTGCTGCCGGTCATTTAACCGTAATTTCATGCTGAAATTTCTAACCGTACAGTGTATATGAACTAGACTGGTTTTAAAAAACTGAATTTTCTCCATTTATTAACCAAACCTACCTTAATAATACAGTCAAACAAATCCCTTAAAATATGAAGTAACATTATCATTACTTGAGCTTCTTTTAACATTTTGCTTCGCTCTTTTTGAACTAACATTTATTGCCGACTTTCTTTTAAAAACATGATACACGAACCTTTGATGTTTCTCTTTGTATGTTAACATTATGTGTGTTTGACGTATTTTTATGTACAAAGCTTGTTTTGGTTTGATATGTGTAAACTATCTTTCATCGTTACGTATCTCAGCAAAACGATGTGATTTTTCAAATAATTGTCGCCTTTAACGCTTCATCATTATTACAGTTTTTGTTTCCTCACTTGTAATAATGAAATATGACCATAAGAAACATATTCTAAGCGACGTGACAGGCCATCGATAGTGGTCATGTTGCTAAAGAATTCTTCTTCACCAGCAGGGGACTACTTCTTCCCCTTTTGTTCCATCATTCCTTTTTCTACTAGGCAGCGAAGTTCATGTATCTGCCTCACCCTCGTTCGAGGAAGGGGGTGGCTCATCTCCCAGCAGGGTCGTTACAGCTCAACGCCTGCTGAGTGCTCCTCTACTTAATTAAATTGATTGCTGCGCATGCGCAAGAACGCTTCCTTTGTCCAAAAGCCACGGAGCGGTCCTTTGTATGTGTCTGTCTGTGGACACAGATATCATAGCGACATTAATCAGGACTCTTTGGAATAACGTAAAGGGAGGGGTGACCAGGGGGTTAAGAGTGACAGGTGCTCCAACAAAGCTGAAGGTTCTATGAATATCTACTCATCATTTGATTTTAATAAAGCTGAATTCATAACTTTTCGTTTATTTATTTATTTAACCAAATTTTCTGAAGATCAAAATCTGAATAAAAAGTAAAAAACCGATTTAAATAGAATATATTCGAATTTGGCGAATTATTGGAATTAAATTGAGGTGTATATACAATTAGTATTAATTTTCAATGTCGTAAAATCTGTAAAATAAATAGGAATAATTTTATCCTAGCATCAAAAGAAAAAAAAGTACATTAAAATGAAAGATAAACCCCTTTTCAAATGTTTTACTACAGGAAATGCAGAAAATATAGTATTTCTAGTTCATTTCAAAGATTGTTAAAAGACCAGCGAGAGCTTTACTTACGCAGAAAAACGCAAAGCTACAAACTCGCTTTACATATTTTATTTAGACGAACTTTGCTACAGAAAGAGATCTTTTTAAATGTTTTATTGATCATTTAAGGTTTATTGAGGGAGAATCTCACCTTTGATCAGCAAGACAAAAAGAACTACACTAGCTTCTTTTTATCGTATGCAAATATCGATTAAAATAATTTTCTCAAACCAAAACCGACCTCTTTATGTAAGAAATTCAAACTATTAGTTACCGTGAAGTAAAATGCTTCTCTCTATTTCACTCAGCCAGTTTTTTTTTTGACACAATCGAAAGCGTATTTTCATCTAATTTGCGCAGTCAAAAAAATTTTAGCAAGTACTTTCCTTTTCTGAGTAGCGTAGTTACAGAGAGAGAGGAATATTATATGAGAATCATAATCAAATGCCTTTAGAATAAATATACATTCCCCTTTAAAAATAATTAAAAAAAGTTTTTGCACAACATTTCTTTGGAAAGTAGATTTTAAATGAAATGAAATTGAGTAGGATGCTTGAAGAAGAATAGAATAGGACTAATAAATAAATAAAGACTAGAAATCTTAGTTAAATGTTTCAAACTAAATTATTCTATTGTAGTTAGTCTTACTTAAGTATATTTTCTTCCCTATCACGGTATCTCCAGCAACGTGCACGACAATGCAAATCATATTGTTCAGCAGCAGTGGAACATTTATTGATGAGTTTATTAAATATTTCAGTCGTCCAACGAAAAAAAACTAATAAAGGAGTTTTTAAACTACCCAAATCAAAAATATTGCTTACTTGAAACGCAAGAATGAAACTTAAACTCCTTGAGACTTGAAAAATTTCAGTCAAGGAAAGAGGAACTTAAACAGCCAGAAAGATTTAAAGAAACTTAAAAACAATATTAAAAATTTTAATTAACCTCTTCATTCCAAGTGTACCTAATTGGGTACATTTTAAAATACTGTTTATTAACTACTGTTTGTGCAATTTGAAAGCTAAAACACCCAATTGTTTTTTAAATTAATCAACAGATAGTTTACTTCGTTTTAAACATGGAAAACATGGAAATTGGGCATTAATTATTATTTAAACTAATTATTAATTAAAATTAATTTTTTTTTTCAGTTATTTTGTTTCGTAATTATTTTTTAAATCATAAAACCAAAAAATTGTGTCAAAATCGTTTGTGCTTAGTTCTAGGGTCTGAATAGGTTAAGAATCAAAATCAAAACGTTGCTCAAAACGAAAATGGATAAAAAGTTTAGATAAATTCGAGAACGTTAAAAAGTTTTAAAATTATTCCCCCCCCCCCCAAAAAAAAAAAACAAAGCCACTGGAAATCTGTAATCCTATCTTCCAATAACTCATTTTCTTCAATCATATGCTTCGGATGCATTGGCTTCAGGCTGGAAATATTGACAAAAGCTAAAAATTCAATTAAAATATCTTTTAGAAAACAAGATTGTCGCCTCAGCCCGAGGGGTTATCCCCTCCTGTTGATAACAAGCGTAATGACAGGTGGCGTACGGGAAGACCTGATCTCTGGAGAGCAAGCTTTGGAGTCAAAATCTGCGATATTTCCGCTTGGACGCTTAGTGCTTTGACCGACCGCTAAGCCTCCGGATATAACTGCATCCCGTTAATCCCGAGGACAGGCTTATCCGCACGTGCGGCGCTATGTTGTACGAGAGGTGATTTGTCTGGGTATTAACTAGGGGTGTCTGTACCCCCCTCTCCCCATCACTTGCGGAAGTCAATAGGGAGGCTGTAGCAGGAACAGAATGTTCCTTTCAAATTCAATAGATAATTCAATAGAACTAATTTCCTAGGTCTTGTTCAGGCAACTTAATTTCTTCAATAAATTAATTTATGTAAAGATGATATAATAAAATGAGATAGTTTGATGTACATATATATATATATATATATTATATCATATGGTTATTTTTATAAATAAAGGTCTATTTGAAGTTTTAGGGAATGATTTTTAAACGAGCAGATTCTGAAAGTTTTGCTCTATTCTTATTTTAAAAGGTTTAAGAAGTAATTTAAAGTTCAAATACCATTTATTTTGCCATGTAGCTAATGGTTTTTAAATTTCACACAGACATTTTAAATTTTTAAAATGTATTTAATAAATGAAACAATTTTTAATGATACATTATTTTAAGAAAAATTTTAGATTTTATACTTGAAACCTTCATTGATGAACATTAAAACTACGGATGAAAAACTCTCTTTTGAAATATTTTACATTAAGTTGATTCAGAATTTAAAATTTCTCACGAAAGTAATTTCAAATCAAAAGTTATTCATTTTATAATATAAATTATTCCTTATAAAGGTAATAAGTGACTGCTCGCTAATTCGAAAAAAAAGAGGTATTTAATAAAAGAAGTCGTCGGTTAGTTTCAGTGGGTTTTGCAACAGAAGCTTTATATTTCAAGTTTTCATCGAGGAGAAAAATTTATGTTTAAAAAAAAGTTAATTCATTCTCAAGTTCTTTCCAAAATATCTTACAACAGGATTTTTAAAACCAAAAGTAACGTAACTTATGTGCTTTAAATCCAGTAAAAGTATTAATTTTTGTATGAGCATTTAGCAAAAAAGTTCGTTTCTTAGTGGCAATATGTCTTACGATAAGTATTTTGGATTTTTCATTTTAAGCGTAATCAACGGCCAATAAATACTATAACGCTTAAATGTTTTACTTGATTCCCAACTTAACCTATCTCATAAGAATAATTTTAAATTTGAAATCAGCAAACTTTATGTTATAGCAAGCTTGTTTTAAATTTAATAAATACACATATGTTTAATTTGTTGATAACAAGTGTTGATTTGGAATATTGACAAAAGCTAAAAAAAAAAAATAATTGCTTTAAAATCTTGCTGCTTTTATCTCTCAAAAGTATTATAATCATATATAAAAATATATTTAGTAGCGTCATTACGGGGGCGGAGGGGGTAAAAGGGGTCCACCCGAACTGACACCCTTTTGAGTTGGTGCTGGGAGATAACATACAAAATGAGCTAAAGATTTTTTGAAAAATTCATATACTTGAACTATAGTTTTCCCAATGATATTTCAACGTATCATAATTGACAATAAATGAAGTTTCTAAAAAGTTACTTCAGTAAGTAAAGTTTTATTTCTTACTTTATAAATCGTAAGAAATAAAATGTCTTATAATTTTTGTTTATTTATTTTTCCCCTTTCTTTCTTTTTCTTTTAGTGGACTTGGGGGGGGGGGGGGTGTAGACAAATAATCTTTCGGGGCACTCCCGTGCAAGGAACGAAAGTGATACATTTTCTGTATATTTAAAAAAAAAGAAAATTCAGCACTTTCCCCGAGTGTATTAGATTCTTGTTAAGAACCTACCCAAAAGCAATTTACAATAAAAGTTATATCGCAAAGATTGAAAAATATCTGAAGAATAAATCTCCAAATCTACCATAAATACTAGCTAAAACTCCTGGGGACTATTCGCACAGACAGGAACGGGGATGGAAATGGATTGATGGATCCACGCGGCGATTGCTTCACCGTCATCTGCGGTGAACGTCCACACGGAGCAGGGCTCGATGGATGTCATCCGCTGTCCAAGCCAATAACTGCTTTTTGGAGGGAAACCCCATGGGTGGGATAAAGCCTGTCGGACCTAACGCAATTAGCACCGGAAAGGGAAAATTAATGGACGGTCCCAGCCCAAGACCCCATTGTCGATAAAGAGAAGATGCATCGTACAATGAGCAAAAAAAAAAAAAAAGAAGAAGAAGAAGAGGTAACATAATGTGACTATATAATAATGAATCAATGTTTAATTCTTTAATAGCAACATAGCAACAGCGATTAATTTGGACAGTTGCTTTCTAAAAAGTAAATTGCTCTAAACTTTCCTCTTTCTTCTCTCAAAAGCATTATAACTATTAATAAAGATATATATATATATATATATATATATATCATGAAGTTCTAACCCCCCTTTTTTGCATAAATATTAAAGGAAAATATTTAGTCATTTCGGTTGGCCCGCTATTTTTAAAGTGTGTTCACAACTGCCATAGCTATATGAAAATAAATATTCATTTATTTAATTTACCAATAACCTAAAACATTTTGAGGTGATACAGGCAGATAAGTCTCTGTACGGGCAGCTTTAATATGGATTTAATGAGGGGAGTGGGATATTATTGTAACACCAAACTATTTTTAGAAAAAAAAAAATTTACTTTTATAACCCAAACGCCAAAGCGTTTGCTACATCTTGCAATTCTTTCCTTACTATTTTATTCTTTTGTTCATCCTTCATTTTAATCTTATTTACGTATTTAAATATTTTTTATTTATTTATGGCGTATTAAACCTTAATATTTTTCGAACAATATTTAAGGGGAGAAAAAATGTCTACTTTTTTATTCAAGAAAATTGCAAAAACATTACGTTTAAGTTATAAAGTAAACCAACAATCTCGAATCACGTTGTAAGTAATTTACTACTAACATCTGATGTGGAAAAGAAGTACGTATTTTTCAAGCATAAAACATGGATTATTTTTAACTTTGTGGTACCTCACCTTTGAGCAATCCTGCCTAGAAATACCACGTGCACGCGAAACACACGGCGAACACCACCTCGTCATTTTGCCGGGAGCGAGAAGGGAAGGGGACAAAGGAAACAAGAAAAATTGACGATAAGTTTTTTAAATATGTAATTTTCCTTAGCTTAATAATATTAAACTTTAAAAAATACATAGAAAAGTCTCACCCGAGCCTAAAAATATTAGGTTAGCAATGTTTATTTCTTTTATAAAGAGACAATTTCATTTTTAAGTCAAAATCGCAAAACTAATTGAACTTTCGTAAATGTCGTTTCCTTATTACGACAGTAACAGTGCAATGAAAACAACTTGAAGCTTTAATGTTTGCTTGGTTGAAAAGGATATTTTAGTTAATCTGCTCACATTGTACAGAAATCGTCACTTGCTCTACATACTAGGATTGGAAGATTCTAACGTGTTCTGGCATTTATCAGTTATGTTTCCGTTATAACTCGTTAGTTACAAGAAGTTCGTCTAGAACTAAACGAGTCAATTTTCCTGCACACCAACATCGTTATTTTAATATCATAGCGAAAGATCAATCAAAATTGGCTTAACTTGCAAATTATTTCAAATGTACTTTTTTTGGCATTTAAAACAGTTTTATGGAAATAAAAAGAAGTCTTATTTTATGCAAAAGGAAAACTATTGGTAAATTTTAAAGAATAAGAGAAAAAATTAACACGAAATTAAATCCATCTTTTCAAGAATGTACTTTTTTTGGCATTTAAAACAGTTTTATGGAAATAAAAAGAAGTCTTATTTTATGCAAAAGGAAAACTATTGGTAAATTTTAAAGAATAAGAGAAAAAATTAACACGAAATTAAATCCATCTTTTCAAGCTGTGGATGTTATTGTATCAGTAAATTAAAACCATTACTGCATTTTTTATTATAATAATTCAAATTTTAAGCGATTTTCCCCAATATTTAATCGCTCAGACATAGGAGAAACAATTTGACCCTAAAATAAAATTTCGAATCTGAATAGGTAAAGAAAAGTAAGAATAGAATAAAATAAACAAATACCTAAGTAAGAAAAATGTGTAACACTCTTCAAAAGGCAACGAAGTTTAAGCTTCCACATAAGTTAGTAAGAAAGTTATTATGCTTTCAAATCGATAATACAAAGAAAATCAAGTCTAAGATTGAAATTTAAAACGGATGATTGTTTCATCATACTTTCTAATAATAAGAATGTAATTTTTGCTGTGTCTTTTCCTGGAATCTCAAAACTTGTGCATGAGGTGAGAATTCAATGTGTCACACATGGCCCCCTTTTGATTTTAACACAAGCACTCCCCACCCCCACTTTTTTGAAATTTTAATGCAAGCGCCGTCCCCCTTTTTTAATTCAATTTCTTTTCCCATTACTATACCACCACAAGTGATTCCCAGTACAAAAAAAAAAAAAAAATTGGAACTTTACACAAAATTTTCGGAAAACGTATGCACTACAAATTTAAAATGTAAACTACTATATAATTTTATGGAGCCCCTCTCCCTTTTTTGCCCTACTTCCGTATGAATATATAATCTCAAAAAAAGAAAAAAAAAATCATCAAGTGCTTAAATCAAAGTACTGTAATATAAATACCGGAAGTCATTTTTTTTTTCTAAAACAGCAGTGTTTTTTAAAGTTTTAAATATTTTGCTCATGCCAAAGTAGAAAGAAAAGCAGGTAGTATTTGTCAAAGAAATCTTATGATTAATAAGTTAAAAACAGATTCTTTCCGCTTTATCCTTCTTTTCATTCACATCAGTCAAATTTTCGGATATTTCGGATCAGAATCACCAATCTACACCACTGGTCCACACTTTATTTTAAATAGTAAAACCTTTCGTACGGGTGTTCAGCTTTTGCAACGTACTAAATGTCTTTTGGCCTAAACTAACCATTCAAGAATTCCAAAAATCAAATTATGAATCCCAAATTGAGTTAGCTAGAAATCGTAACAATATGCTTCAGTATTTGAACCCCTAATTCTAGCTTTAATGACAGGGATCTCTGAAACACAGAATTATTTTAGAAGAGAGGAAAAGGTAGAAATTTCAGTGCCTTTTCTTGAGCATTTTATTGTTTTTGCTTTTTCATGTGTGAGGGGGAAGAGGAGGATGAAATCGAAATGTTAACTGAACAGAAGATATGAGCTCATACCTCACTTAGGATACGTACAAGAGTTACTGGGCCGTGGTAGCCAAGTGGTTTAGATGTCTAGCTTTGGATCAGAGGATCTCGGGTTTGATACCCGAGCCGCTGAAGACCCACCATGTACACTTGGGGATAGGTGCATGAAAAATCCACGGACCCTGAAGTCATGAGGCAGTTCCGAGGATACCGGAGGGCGGAGATTTTCCCTTCCCTTCACTCTTAGGTCAAAAAAGGAAGGCGGCGTGTTTGTGGAGGCACCATCTGGTGTCATCCAAGTACATAATGAGCCAGGTCGTACTTCCATCATTGTGGCGCTCCTTTTTGAATTAATTCCTAGTCGCTCTGTGGAGGGGAACTTGGATATCCAAGTGTCATTAGAAACAACAACAACACAACAAGAGTAACTGAGGCCAGTTTTGCTAAAAATATTTCTTGTTCCTTAAAAATTATCAGCGATTCTTTCAATCAGCGAAATAATTCAAGATTAGTAGAGAGGAGAGAAAAAATCGAATTAGCAGGGTCACAAGCAATTTCAGAAGTGTATATGTAATATGAGTATTACACCTCCGATCTGTACTTGGCTACGACATTGAGTAAGCGACTTACGAATAAATCTGTTTATAGTTGTGAGGAACCCCTCGTGCTTTCGTTTTCTTCCTACCACACTACTTGCAAGGATCACATATTTGTTCTACCAAGCGGTTAACACTGTAGCTAACGGCATTGCAAAGGTTTTCCCCCCATTTGCACCGCTTCTATTAACTGCGTCTTTTTAGAAATTGGCAATTATTTGTATTCTTGGACCCCCAATTGATCCGTAAACCAACTTACAATTAACGCACTGCAAGTAAACTGATAAACTGAGTAACGAATTCGCTCTTTGAGTTCTTTCAAGGTGTGTGGCCGATTTTGAAAAACCTTTGGACTGCCAGGTAGTCCCACAAGAGGGAGGAAATCGTCGCTATACCAATCGAAATGCAGCCGAAAACTTCAGAAATTGCCTTCATCAGTGCATTGCTGCTGGCGGCCATCATCTTTCTGATGTCATTTTTAAAACTTAATGTATAAAACGGCATGATGCACTGAATAAAATAAAATGAACCTCATTTCTGTAAGCTGCGTCATTTTTTAATAGACTTTCATAACTGCAGATTGATTTGCCGCACCCTGTACAAGATATTTCGATTATTAAAACATTTTTTAAGAATAACAATATTAGGTTACTTAAAAAAAGTTTATTACATATATATCTTTCCTTGCACACATATAAATAACAAATAAAAACATTTATAATTTTCAAAAATAATATATAACAAATAAATTAATCATAAGTCTCTTTCTATGGAATATTCAACATCTGATAAAGATCCAACATTATCATGTTGTGATCTTGAATAGTCTTCTTCAATATCATCCTCCTAAAATAAAATTTTATTTACATTTAGATATTACAAATAAATTTAATTTTACAAAGCATGCGTGAAAGTTAAAACAGAAGGAATTATAGAATATTTCTGATGTGACAAAAAAAAAGGGCATAGATGCATATAGAAGGTAGGGTATAGGCAGAATTTAAATGAGTTTTCCCATACAATCAGGAGAAATCATATTTCAGCCATTTTGTTGTGCACAATATACATTACATTTGTCTTGTTATTTAGAAGGTTACTTTTATTTTTGTCGTAAGGCTCAGAGCACTTAACCTTTCATTTTCCAGTAAATAACTAAGATGTTTTGTTATTTTATCTGTTACTATGTCATAGGAAAAATAGAAATGCTTTAACTATAATGGAAATGCTCTTTTTACCATCTCTTTCTTTCTTTGAACATTCAAATGATTCACTTTTTTTTTAAAGGAAACAAAAAAGAAAAGAAAAATAATGAACAAAAAAAACTTTTTATAGTATGCATATGGTTTTGTCTCAATTGCGCACATATATTCCGAAAACCAAAGGAGTTAGTTTTTAGAAGAGCCAATGAATGATTTCAATTTGAGTAAAAAATATGCAAAGGGAAATTGCCCCGTAACTGACGGTCTCAACAGAAATTTTCAAAGTGAACACCTGTAATTATAATTTAAAATTTTTAATACGATTTTGAATTGCACAAATCAACTTCTTCTGAATCATAAGTTTCCGTACAGCACAACATTTTTTAAGAGAAGATAATATGTGTTAAAAATATAAATTTGCACCAAAACATGTACCGTACAATGGTATCAAATAATACAACCTTCTTTTCCCAAATCGTAAGATTTGCACATATTTTAAGAAAATGCAACTGTATTTTCTCATTACCTTGTCTGTGTCTCCCAATAAGCTCGGGTCAGGTTCGGATGTATATCCATTTACATCACGGTTATAGAGGTCAGATTCTTCATCAGAATCTGGAATAGAATTAACAATACAGCTTTTAAACAATGTCAATGATGCTCTCACATGCATAGTTTGATGTATAAGAAGAGTAGATTTTAACCATTTTTATAAATTAGGGAACAGTATTTTTGAAATTGAGTGTATTTACAGATAAAAATGTAGTGACACAATATTTCTTCTATAATGCATAAAAAATTATTCAAGTAAATTTTATCTAAAATCTTTCTAAAAATAAAACAGTATTAATAAAGATAATTTTTATTTTTTGGCCTTCTAATAAAGCTATTTCAGATCTACCCAATTTGAAGAAACAGAGTTGGCCACTTATACTGCAAAAAGAAATTAGCAACTGAAAAATTTGAAATTTACAATTGCAACTTCCTTCTCTTATTATTACAACATTGCAATAGAAATGACCCTGAACATGTGAAGCAATGAAGACGAAGCCAAAAATTTCTGTGGTTCTCCACCTTATTTGTTTTACAACTTGTTCTTTCTCTAAGCTCTTCAATTATTTTTCCCCAATAAATAATTTGTCAGCTTATTAAAACTCAAGTTTGTAAAAAGAAATTTTTATCAATCTAGAGCAATGGTTCCCAACCTCTTTTAAATCCAAAAGAAAATGGCAAACCCAGTTCAGTAGTCGGTAGTTCAGTTTTGTAACGAGTTATAAAACTATTAAAATTTGCTAGCACATTTATTTTCCATATTGCACTGGTCTAGAGGAAAGATGAGAACTATCATCCATCAAAGAAAATGCATCTTCTCAATAACATCAGAAACTTCAGTAAGATGTATTTAACATTGGTCATGATCATACCAACACATATTTGATCATTGTACATGATGCCAAAAGATACAGTAGAGTACCGAAAACGTGGACCAGTGTAGATTGAAGGATGGCTAAGTGTGAAAATTCGAGGCAGACCTGCCAACCTCAAAATCAAAAAGCAGGAGAAATGAAACCAAAAAGCAGGAGAAATTTCTGCATCAAAGAACCAGTTGAATGCTAGTATAAAAATGATTATTTTTTTTGTTCTCAGATATAAATTACGTAAAAATTAATCCACGAGATTTAAAATGCATATTTTATAATATAAAATATGTAATTTAGTTCTGAATATTTTATTCAAAAATCAAAAAAATTTAGTTCTAAATTATCTTTTATATTTTGAAAAGATAATTTAGAACTAAAAATTAAAATATTTACACAATTATAAGTAGAACTTTTATGTGGTCATGAAACACAAACACTAAACAAAAAAGTTGTATTATGAAACTGTAGCCTGTAAAAATCTTTTGAAAAAAAAAATGATATATGTATTACCAGTCTTTAAGTATTCTAAATTTTTAACACAAAAAGATGAATGAAACTGAAGAGAACTGCAGAAATTTCTATATTGGCAGGAGGCAGGAGATTGAACAGAAAAGCAGGAGAGTTGGCATGTCTGTCCACGTTATAGCTCCAATAAGCCTAATCAGCTCAGTTCCACTTGATTATAATCCATATATAAGAGCCTGAACATTTTCTGACATTCAGACACAAAACAGGCTTATATTCATTTCAGGTCAAATAATCATCATTGTCACAAAAGGACACTTTTTTTGGCATCAAAATGTTATAGAAATTTTCCAAAAATTTTGCATAAGAGGAAACTTTGAAGATATTACCATGAGGAAAAATGCTTGCTAAATCCAACCAATTCTTGTAATAACTGGGTTTGATAAAGGGGTTTTAACATTGAATCAAAAATTTATTTTTACTTCCCAAGCTAAATTTAGACTCGGAAATAACCGAGTTTGACTGTACTTGCATACATGCGCATTGCTTTTCACAGCATGAGAATTTCAGTATTAACTTTACGAAATTGATTACTAAAAAATACGTCACTGTAAAAATGGTATAATTAAATTATTTCTTTTGTGTTTTAAGGACAAATACATTATAACTATAAAGACTGCAATCATGACGTACCTTCATACACATGATACTTTGATGGTCTCTTAATTTTACAAACAATTTCGGCTAAATCTGTAAATGAGGCATTCCTCAGTGTGACTTTCTAAAACAAAATGTTAAAGACATATTTAAGAATAAGGATTTAAAAAGAAATCAAAGACAACAAAAAGTTGCTTATTATTGTAGCAATTTTTAATTAAAACAAAAATCACATATATTATTTATTTAGACTTGTTTTTGAGACAGATGCTATTTTCATGATATAAAAATGGTTAAGGAAATATTTTTAAACATGGAATGAAATAATGTTAAAATCTAAAATAAAATATTTATTTTGGAAAAAATATTTTTAAAACGTGCATTATAAGTTGAAACACTTTTTGATAAATATTTTGCAACTTAAATAAAGTACATTTGTTTTTAATTAAAAAAAGAACAACACAGTTCAAATTTAAGAAATATTATACACTATTAGGACAAAAATATTGCAAGATATCAATTTTTTCAAAACTAAACCCCTTCTAAAAATATTTTAATTTTTTAATTCAATTATTATTTTTAAGGTAAACATGTTAAGGCAGTTTAAAGACCAGATATAATTAAGTTAGAAAATAAAAATAACCACTTAATTTTACAACAAATAGTACATAAAAATGTACAGGTTATCAGAAATCGGGGACCCAGGAACAAAATGCGATAAAGAACAATTTCTAGTTCTTACTAGCGGAGAAAATAGTAAATGAGTGCAAATTGAAGAAAAAAAGGATTTTACCCATTGACAGGCTGCCCCCAGTAGTCACATTTAGGAAAGGAATCCAAAAGTTTTTGTAATACTTCTTTCTATATTTCATGACACCAAATTTTAACGATTAATTTCTGAATCTTTTGTTTTGTTCTAGGATGATTTGAGATATTTTCCTTCACTCCATAAATTATGAATAGAATTAAACTCTAAAGAGTTTCCTGGCCATAGGAAAACATTAAAAAAATGTTAGATTTCTCACACTGACAGTGCCTATTGACCTGTAGAATATATGAATCTCGTATTAAATAAAATTTGTATTAAAATGAAATCTGCATTAAAAGGAACATGTTACATCTAAAAAAAAAATAGAACTCGGATTCTTTCATTGATTAAAAAATCAGATCATCACATCAGGCAAGAATAGCAAAAATGTTTTTCTGTTGTAGCAAAAATGTAGTCTTTTTATGGTGGGCAAGCTTAATTATATATTGTGAATGAACTTTAAAAAGTATTCCATCGCTGCTAAAAAATATTAATATTTTAAAATTATTATTTGGGTTATTATATTACATTGTTCAATAGTTACAAATATTGGTAAAGCCTTTTGTTCAATTAAATATTTTTCTCAAGAAGCAAAACATTTCACTTATTTTACAATTTAAAGTTCATGTGAACTTTTATTTACCAGAAGTCAAATTGTTTTAGAATGACTCTAAAGGCCATCATTCTAAAACTTTTTAGTTCACATAAAACAAGTAGAAAATGTAAAGAAAAATTACCTGATGATACTGTTTGTTCATTTCATTGTGCAATAGATTATGAAGCGACTTGTGACCCATTCTCATAGCAGGAAATAAGGCCTTTCCATGGTTATATCCCACATCCTAAAAAATAAGAAGAGACAATTTGCTTCATGTGCAGTAAATTGTGAATAAATAGTTGATGAATGCAAAATAAACTAGTAGATAAGGTATTTATTCAAAGCGTTTTGTAGGAAGTTCATATTAAAGAATTCCTTACTATTTTTTATGAAAATTTGAACTATTTTGTTGAATAATGCTTTTATTATTTAAATAATAATAATAACAAATAACTAATAAACACATAACAATGAAATCATAAAAATAGTAAAATATTAGGTTAACATAATAAAATGAAAGTGATACAATAAACAATTTCAGGCATTAGCGACATTGTTTTCATACTAAAGAATGCTAATAATTTAGTAAAAACTCAAAAAAAAAAAAGTTTTAAGAAGTTCTTGTGATCAAATTTATCTACATGATCAGTTTTTTGGGATAGAAATATATGTGTAGGGTCTGTTTTTGCGACCACAAATTCTGTGAAAGGTGCATTTTTTATAATAAACATAATAAAGGATTCTTTTCAGATCCAAAAATTGCCACTAAGTAGTCACTAGCAAATATCCATTTGCTAGGGACTACTGTGATTCAGATCATTGCAGATTTCATATTTTGAAAAATGAAGAAATGATTAAAAACATCAGAGGAACATTTGGCAAATCCAAAGCAGACAACAAAAATGGTGGTTGAAGTTTTCGAGAATTTGGAAAAAGGTTAGGTATGGATAGAATGAAAATGACTGTGACATTGCTGAGCTAATATCACTAAACAGAAATGCAAAACAGAGATAATCAAAACTGCACCAACCTAAATTTGATTTTAAACCTTTGAAATGACTATATGTGCAAGTAATAAGCATAAGATTCACGAAAGTATATATACTATGAACATACTGAACACTATTTTAATTTTGTTATAGCACTTACGATCATACATAATAGGAAATAGCATCTGTTAATTATATGTAATCACAAAATTTAAGTACTCTTGATTGTTCAAAGATTTTGGTTTTCTGTAGGCAATCACTTAAAATAACTTCGACAATCGAGGTTCTACAAGAGAGGTTCTCGAATTTGTAAAGCTAATTCAAAATCCAGCAATAAATTTTATTCTTGAGAACACATTGTTGTCGTTGGTATCACCAGGGACGTAACTAGGTCAATTTCCAACAAGGGCAAGGCCAGGCTTTGGCTTACCCCTCCCCCTGGGCATCATGGTTATTACACCTGCCTATTGCTATTGTTATTATGTGTGTGTGGTGTTTTCTGAAATGCATAAAACTAGTTAACTCGTACATATATTTTTGATGTAAATCTTTATGAAAAAATTAATTTTGAATTTCAGTAAACATTTTGCATTACCTGACCAGACAGAAAAGAAATGAGAAAAAAAAAAATGTGCGAAAATCACATGAACAGAAATTTATAGCTAAAAATTGTAAACTATATTACACACCATTATTTCATCAAAGCTTCCAAATTGTAATGTTTTGTATTTGTCAATGGGAGGCCTAATATATGTGCAGTAGTCACTTCGCTTAATTTGGTCCAACTGTTTGACACAGCTGACATAAGCCAAACGAGATTGAATTTCTTGTAAACTTGGCACCTGTAAAATTAAAGAATAAATAAAGAAAAAAATATAAAGAAAAAACTGCTCAATGGGAATGGTAGAAAAAATATCTTTAACTCATAAAAAAAAATTATATATACACATAAATTATATCTTCTACTTATTTCAAAATTTGAAGCACATTTTTAAAAATAAAACTACCAAGTATTTATAACACTGTCAATATTTACATTAATATGTGCATAGTTCAGGTTAAGTTTTATTTTTATCTTACTCAGTGTATAAAAGGTTCCCTAAGAAAAAGATAAGTAATTAAGGTGCAAATAAAATATTTCTTTAGTTTAATCAAAGAAGGAAAAATGCCCAATGCACGCTAAAAATCACACAATGCATGTTAAAAATCAAAGTACAAAAATGAACAGAATGGCTGTGCAAAAATTTAATAGAAATTAAATTTGGGTTTTGTTTTCAAAATGGAAGGAAAAGTTTTTTAATCAAAAGTCCATTCATTGTAGTATCTTGCCTTTGGAAAATGCAATTTGAGGAGGGGGATTATTGGTGCGGCGAAAATCTGGTTTAAAAAGGCTCGTGATAAAAATTTACTTAAGAAAAAGAGCCTATGTTTAAAAAAAATATTCTGATAACTGATAACAAATTGAAGAATATTGCAGAGGAATAATGAATTTTTTTTGTGACTAGTAAATTAAACTGTAAACTAAGAAATTATCAAATTGTTTCCCTACTACCCATTGCTACATATTATTTAACTTCTTACCTTATATGGTCACGTGAAAAGCTTTTGCAAAGTTGGTACTTCCGGAAAAAAAAACTTACTTTTACAGGTGAAGCCCAAGGATTCCATTTCTTCCACAATAACCACCAACCACTTAAAGTGTCACCATAATTTGTCAAATCTATATCATCTTGACTTCCAACATCAATGGCAATAATAGTTTCAGCACCCATTTCACGCATTACATCAGCTAAAATAGAAAGCAATTCATTGTGTAAATGGAAGAGCATAGAAGTAAAAATGAAAAAAAGCAAACAAAAATAACATGTCTACAAACAAACACATATAATATTAGGCATATAATACTATTCATACTCTGTATGCATACATTAAGTACAGTTACATATAACCTTAGAACTTTCAAAATTATCGAAGTATTTTAATCAAACTGACATCTTACGAACGGTGTTAAAAGCCTACAGATGTTTTAACTTTAATAATGTTAAATACAAATTTTTTATACAAATAGTCAATAGTAATAAAAATAGAAGAAATAATAAAAATTCATAAAATGAAAATGTATACTTTGAGTATAAAAAAGTAAAAAAACGAGAAAGATAAATAGGGTGAGGGATTATACATATATGTTACGGCCAAAGCCCGAAGTCCGGCCTCTTCATGAATTGGTTAGCCATTTCGCACTTTGGCAGACAGGTATGGCCAAAGTGCGATGTAATTGAAACGATTAGTGAATATTCTACTTTGGCAGGTCATTTCGCGAAGTGGCCGCGATGTTCCGGCCAAAACGAGATGTGCTCGTTCAAGAATGCCCGGTAGGTAATAGGCCCGGTAGGTTAAAATATTTTATTTTAAAATATGTTCATTACTTCCTTTGGGTCCATTTACTTCTCCTGAAATGTTGGAATGGTTTAGTGCAGGTTACTTCACGATGAGCTTGAAAGTGCAAAGAGATTGTGATTAAAAGTTTTTACATCTTGGTAAAAACTTGAATATTTTTCTTTAAATTAAAAGTAAATAGGTTCTGTTATGTATTAAGAAAAACTGGCACCGCTGATAACTGATAAGTTACAAATCATTAATAAGTGTCCCAGATATATAAATTTTACATAATCTGATGAAAAGTAATTCTTAAAGTAATATGCTTATATGTAAATCAGGGTGTTTGCAGGCCATGGAAGTCCCCAAAAAAGTAATAAAATCGAAAATTGAGCACAAGAAAGTCCCAAGCATGGGTGATTCTGATCTGAAATTTCCAAAAAGTTTAGAGAGACTGTTCTGAAAATTTGAAAAAAAAAAAAGAGAAAGATAAAGGGGAGAGAGGGAGAAAAGAAAAAAAATCGCGATCTGGCCGGCCAATTCCCGAAATCAAGAAAAGATCGGACATTGGCCAGCCAATTTACAGCTTTCTTAGCCATTTCGTGATTTGGCCGACCAATTCGCAAAGTGGCCAAATTCGGGCTTTGGCCGTAACATATATAATTGCCAAGTTTTTATATTTTGTTGTCATTTCTGCTCAAAAACTGAAAAATATTGATGGCAAAATATAAAAATGCATAGCAAAAATAACCACAACGTTGAAGGTATATTGATAAAGTGTTCCATCAATATTACTTTTTTTCTGTACAGCAAAAAGAAGTATGGCAAATATTTTCATGTAAAATAGTAATGATGCAAATCATAATAAGAATATTCTAAAAGGCAAAGAAATGTTTTATGGTTTCCATGGGAAAAGAATATGATGTTTTTAAACATACAATTAAGATGCAGGGTATTCTATCTTCTATTATCTAATTACTGCAGATGAGCAATTACAAAATAGGACAAAACAGATGTTGCTACCACAATCAAATAATAGGCAACAATTTAAATAAACACTTGTATGAGATTTATGAGTACAAGTATTAAGTAGCAATGGTACTCTACTTTTAGGTGAAGGCTATTGTCCTCCCTGAGAATCATGCATTATTAAATCTTTAGAAATGTTACCCTTTATTACAAATATTGTGAGAATGGGTAGATTATGAAATGAATTAACAGCAAGAATCGTTTATTGTTAAAACTTTTTTTTTCTTTTTGTACAAGTAGTAATAATCATAAAAAATGTTTCTGTCACTAAACGAAATTAATTATGTGTAGAAATTTTAAAAAGCACATTTCATTTTTAAGGATTTCTCATTCGAAAATAAATATACATAATGTTCCTCTAAATCAATTGCTGATGTTAAGCAAAAAATGTAGATAATTATTGATTTAACAATCAGAATTTAAAGTTGCCGCCTGGATATTTTGAACTTTTTTTCTCAAATCATTTTGCTCCCATGAATATTCATACATGAACAATTGAACATTCAACTGCATAAAACAACAGTAGTTTAAAGGGAAATTATTAATGACTTTAACAGTTATGAAATGAATAGATATAAATCAACATCATGATCATTAAGTGGACAAAAATACTTTTTAGAAACTGGGTACTGCTTCGAAACAAGAAACAGATGTTTCCCGAATTAATAGTTAAATCTCAAGAGAAAATAAGTTATAATTTTTATTAAAAATTAATAAAATAATTTTTACACAAATGAACTTTTGAATATAGAAGCATTATTCAAAAAGAGTTCACAATTGTAATATCACACTAACAAAATGAAATAAACATCTTGAAGAAAAATAATGTTGTTTTAGACTGTTTTTGAAAAGATGGTAGTTGACTTAGTGAGATATACTGCATTGCTGCTGGAAATGCAATTAATGAAACAGAAAAAACTTTGAATCTAAAAAGCAAACATGTTCATGTTTCCAAATTTGTAACACATCTACTTCACAAAGAAAAGAGAATGAATGAAATAACATAGCAATGGAACATTTTATACAATCCATAATTTAGCTGCACATACATACTCTAACCCACATACACAGCTAATCTCATCTTTTCAGATAGCTAAACAGCCTTTCTAAACTTCTAGACATTAATTAAAAAGCAAGTACATGAATAGTAAGTTTTTAACACAATACCTTTCAGACTTTTATGTACTATATAGGAAAAAGTCACTGGGCATTTTCAATTTTAAGACTTTCAAAAAGTATATTTTCAATGCATATTAGAGGTAAAAAACAACAAATACATAAAAACAGGTATAAATTCGATGTATTTCTAAAAGGTGGTGGTGGGTCAATTGATCCCCCCCCCCCCCCCCCCCCGATCGTCCAAATGATGGGCCTGAATATAGCTCAACAAATCGTCGATATCTTGCTGAAATTTCCCGATATTCAACTGGAATTTTTATATAAGTTGCCCTGCACACTTAGGCATGAAGCTATGAACTTAAAAATTATTTTTCATGCATGCAGAGTAAAAAATTAGTACTTCTAAGTGTTTATGCAACATTTTATGAATCATTTACAAAATGTTTTGCATTTCCAAATGTTTTAATAATAAATAACTTAAAGCTTGTTTTCAAAATGGTGATCTGTGAAGTGACTTGCGGAATCAAGCCTATGCCTAGGGATCGATTAGAATATTTTAGTACGGGTTTAATATTTTGTCATTAAAATCTGACTTATGTTTGCAAAAACAATCAACAGAACGTTTAGATTTGAATCTTTTATCTTTTTGAGAACTTGTAAAGCAAATTAAAGAAAACCTTTAGCTTAAATTGAGAATAAAAGAGCAAGCCTTTATCCCTTTCAGTTAAGAATTTGCATGAAGGATACAGAAAGACAACCAATATTTGTTCCCTCTTAACCTTGTTGAAAGTAAGATTAATTAAGAAACCTTTTATCCTCAGAATTTTAAAGGTGACCCCAAATTTATAATTGTTTCTTAAATTGACATAAAAACACGACAAAATTGTTAAAATCTCTTAAATACTAATATTTTATACATGTATATGAATTTTAAAGCAATGCAATTAAAATATTTTTATCTATATTATAATTAAAATACCCCTCTATATTCCTAATTT
Organism: Octonoba sinensis; assembly: GCA_038502835.1. Taxonomy (NCBI): domain Eukaryota; kingdom Metazoa; phylum Arthropoda; class Arachnida; order Araneae; family Uloboridae; genus Octonoba; species Octonoba sinensis. The sequence continues at coordinate 128,699,633 of CM076599.1, forward strand.
CTTTCACTTGAAAAAGGACTTGCATATGCCTTATATTCAATTTCAAAACAAAAATTCAAAAAACTAATAAAATATGAAAGAACAACTAACAATTTTTATCAGTATACAAAATTTTATAATCAACAGAGTAAACGATCCTAAAGTGGAACTGATGTACTAAAAGTTTCTTTTATCTTAGGCATTCTGGCTTACAAAGAACTGCAAAAGTTCTTTAGAAATATACTTGAACTTCCATGAATCAAAAGTAAATTTTCAATAAAAGTGAAACATTCAAAGATAAAATTTCAATTCATAAAATTAAACAATTTTTAAGTTAATTACTACAAAGGTTTGATTAATTTATTTATTGTTAAGGTATGTAATATGCAAATGCAATTCCTTGTTAATACATTTTCTTATAAATAAACTGCATATTTTGTTAAATTTATGATTAAAAAAATGAAAAAGCATATGTTTATTGTGTGACAATATGTCTAAATTTTCCACATAACATTCATGCATGAAAAAGCTCAGAAAGTATGTCGACTACAAGACTTACTAAACGTTGTTTTGGTTTTCAATTACTTTTGGTGAAATTTTTGATGAGCAACAGTTCAGCAAGTTTTGTTAGAGATTGACCAAAAAAAATATCAGACAACATTGTCTAAGAATTTCTGTAATTTAAAGCTAATAATGCCTAATGAGAAATACAGATAACATTCTAATTTTAATTCTGTTGACAGTTTACTAACAGATTCATAACATTTTTTCTTAGATAGAGATTTCAAAAGTTTTGTTAAATATGAGATATCCAATTTATGGAGTTTTGATTAACAGAAGACCAACTGTATTTGAGAATTTAAAACATTTTCATCTTACACAAAATCCATCTGAGAAAGTTGGGTTAAAAAGAAAAAAAAAATCAAAATCATCAAATTACAAATGTTTTGAAGACACAATAAAGTTGACATTTCTTAGAAAAGGCAAGAAAAGCATGCACTGCTTTTTTCAATTGATTAAATGATGCAGAATAGCCAAATATCATGCATTTCTTTATAGAAAACAAGCCCCAAATTTGAAGAAAGTGAAAGAAATTTAAACAGCATAAAATGTTTATACTAATCATAGTTTACAAGGCTGCAAAATTAAAATTCAGCTACTCTTTTTTTTTGTACCTTTAAATTAATAAAGCTAGAAATTATCTGGAAAAATTCTTTCTTTCTTTTTTCTTTTTTTGATTGTTCTACTTAAGAGCATCATTCGGAAATATCCATTAGAAATTAATTCATAATAAAATAAAACTGAAAAGGTGGAAAAGGTTCATTAAAATATCTACTCAAAAAAAAAAAAAAAAAAAGTATAACTAGTTGATAATCAAAGATGGCCAATGCATATAGAGCAAAAGTATCTAACTGAAGTTAAAATAAGGTTAGCAAAATCAAAATTTAATCAACAAGTTTAAGCTCATAAATTTAGGCAAATGTAGAGCACAGAAAAATAGCAAGAAAACATTCATCAAATATGTTCTCCAAAACATTCATAAAGAACTTTAACAATTTGCTAAAACTTTTGTTCAAAATTATAATCCAAAATTATTTAATTAGCAATTTACAAAGAGTAAAAATATTCTTCATTTACAAATTTTTAAGGATTGGGGGAAAAGGAATATTAAATATTCTACCAAAACAGGAAGAGCTAATCTCATGTATCGCCCACCTGAAGTATGATAATTTCTGATGTTTACTCAAGATTAACCTTTTATTATAATTAGCTACTGTGCTCAATCAAGGCATATAAAATCTTGGAATTTGCAAAATGTAACCGAATAAACATATTAAATACTTACCGATAATATGAAACATTGTTAATAACAAACATATTTTTAAAAAGTTATATAGACTTCAAACTAAAGCAGTAAACATAAACAAATGCACTTTCAAAAAATTATAAAAACTATAATAGTACTATGTGCATTAAAGTTTGGCAGTGCTTTGAAAAATCTCATCTCCCCTCCAATTAGAAAGTCAACTTCTGTTGTGTTTCTCCGATTTGCGGGCTCATTTTGTCACAAAAATGTTATTATCTTAATGAATAACACCATATAATACCTGGCAAGTTATTCAGATAGCACCCATCAACAAGAAGATGGCCATCGACCGGATCACAAATTGGAGGCAAGAGCCCTGTGACAGTCATACTTGAACGGACATAGCGCCATAGACTACCTATTAGCACATGTAAGGCAAATAGGAAATGAATATAAAGAAGCAATTCCAAAAGCTTACACTAACCTGGAAGATTATTGACGTAGCCCCCATCTAGAAGTAAGTGACCGTCCAGCGGGTCGCACATGGGAGGCATATACCCAGAGAGGGACATACTGGACCGAATGTAGCGCCACAGTGATCCTGTAAACCACAGAAAGCGCTAAAACGTCACTGGCTGAAGATCATGTGCATAAAAATAGCTCAAATTCTTCTTCAAAAACGTTCTTAGAAAATGTAGTGGTGTTAGAAGGGGAAACACTCTTAAAATACTAACAAAAATATATGGATTAAATGTTTCAAAACATGATTAGCTTGGTGAGTTAGTTAGTTTTATCAGGGTACAACAAAACTTATTTTAACAGACATGCAAAAGTGACATAATTTTTAAATAATGTATCTCAAAATGAATCTTTTAATAAAAATATTTTGACAAAAATATATTTAGAAAACAAGCTAAAATATAAATAAAAGAGCAAAACAAAGAGTAATACATTATTATTTAAAGCAAAAATTTGAGAAATATTAATATGTTTAAACTCTTTTTTAAAAAAAAGTTATAGATCAGTTGTTCCCCAAGTAGTCCACTTGAACACCCAGGGATCTATTGTGACCTACAAGGGGTCAACAGCAGCAAAAGAAAACATTGGGGTAGCATGAGATGAAAATATGGGTCTATGAGACAGGATCTCACTGAAGTAAGTTATCACCAAATGTTAGACATTGTGCATTTAACAGAATTTTGCCGATGTCACCATAGATGTCTACACAGTAGTGATTTATATATTTATACAACAAACCTATAAATTTACTAATTATATATAAGTAAAATATGCTTCATAAATTGTGCAAGAAGTACCCCTCCTTCTAGTGATTTGCAACTAGCAAAATCATGCACTTTTAATGTTAGTAGAAAAGCTGTAGTCGGGGGACCATGCCATAAAATGTTGGTGAACAAAAGCAAAATTTACATGATAGAAAAAATAATTGTTAGCAGTTTGTTTTAAATTACATTTTGTAACTTTCATGGGACATTTCAATAGATTTTTCTCTATCTCCCTATTGTTTAAGGACTCCCAGGGAAAACTTCCCTTAAATTTTACGGTTTTGGAACTTTTAAATGTAAATAATTAAAAAGTAAATAATCATTGAAAAATTAAGAGAGCACGAAAATGCAGATCAATTGGCATGTTATCGTAAGACATGCAAGGAGTTAAGTTAGAATGATTTATAATTCAGTAAATTCTGTATATAAAATATGTGTATGAGTGTGTTATCTGTACATTGTTTAAAAAATATTATTTTTTAAAAATAAAACTTTGCTAAAATCTGGATTTAAAATTGTTGTTTATCTCAATACATTTTAAATCTAAAAAAAGAAGGAAAAAAAATGTGCTAGGACACTATAAAGGCAAACACATTTGAATTAGAGATTGTTGAAAGGGAGTACATATTTTGAACACATTGGAGAAGTAAAAGAACTTAGTACATGCACTTATCACTCCTTATTGCTCAATTTTTGTAACGCTGTTCATACAAAAACGTACAAACCATATCTGCTCTAAATTCATTCAATATGAACGTAAAAAATGGAAATCTTCTTCAAATGAAAAGAGTCACATATGGACTTACTTTCTTTCAACCATCAATGATGAGTCATTAAGATAATACTTAGAAAATGTACAAACTGCCTAAAAAGGATGCAGAAGCAGCAGATATTGGAAATGACTAATCAATAGTAAAAGCTTAGGTAAATAGCACAAGTAAAATAGTTCAGTTGCAAAGGAAAATTCTACATTAGAGTTAGGATCAAATCTAAAAGAAGTCACCAACTTAACATTTTTGCCTATTACAAGATTGTAAAAATAACACTAATAATAATAATAAATACTATTAAATAAGTACATGATATAAAAGCATGTCAGAATGCTCGCTTGCTCTTTGTGTTAAAATGCACAAGCATGCATGTATGGTTCTAAAGTGATTACAGATACAGAAAAAATAAAATTAAATAAATTGTAATCTTATCGCTAAACTTTCTCTCTTTTGCTTTTTACAGGCAGAGTAATAATAGTAGAACTCGCAAGACAACAGCAAACAAAGGTCAACTTTTAGTAAGAAGGCAAGACAGAGAAATTAGCAATCTATTCTGTTATGGAAGCGGGCAGGGTAGCGAAATCAGAAACTTTTATGAACCTTTGACTTTTCCCCTCCAAATATAAGATACAATGTTTTTAACAACAATTTAGAATGATGTATGAAAAAATAAGATGGGAAAAATGTAGGGAGGCTGTAATTAAAGTTACTGTTTTTGGACCTCAATCAAGTAGATGTATACCATAGAAACTTGGTATACACATTGCATGGACCATGGGGAGAAAAAAATCTGCAATAAGAAAATTAATGGTTTTCACTTGGTAAGAAAGAGCTCCATGAAGCACAAAACACAAATTAGAAAGGAAAAGAAACTTTTATCACAGAAATTGTTCAAGAAGCATTCCTTTCCATTAATTAGATTATGTTTAAAGTATGTTATAGCATGTTCAGCTCTGGTGGGAAGGGAAGGCTTTCTCTCTGAATCGCAGTAACTTGGCGGTGTGAATAGTAATTGATAAAGAAGTCAGAAGTCCTCGATTAGTCGTAAAAATTTGAACTATCACTTTTGCATTGCAAATTTCTTATTCCCAATGGTCCATATCTGTACCTCAGGGCCAGTAAGTCTTGCTATCCCTACTTTAAAAACTGGTCGTAAAAACTGAAAAGAATGATTTTGTTGCCCAGTAACAAAGTTGTTACATTAATTAGGCTTCAAAACAAGATTGTTAACATTAAAAAAATATGTATGCTTTATTCCTTGATGGTTAATTTTTGCAAAATTGAACAACATCGGAAAATTGCAATTTTAATCTGGTCCTGAGGTATAGATATAAGGTATATACAAAGTTTCCATGACATATGTCTATTAAAACAAGCTCTACTTAGGTATAACCAGGATAACTTTCATGATAACCACCCTGTAGAATTCTCTATCAACAATTTTAGAAATATTATGTTTTCCAATGTGAAAAACTTCTTTTCAAAGCACAAATTGTATGAAAAACCTCAATAAATAAAAGAAATAAAAGTTATCTTTTAGCAAGTGTATTTATGACAAATTTCACGTTTTGAAACAAGTACATCTCAATGTCTGAATTTAAATTGTTAGAAGAAAAACTATAATTTTAGGGAAGAACATGCAACACCACTACATCAATTGTATATTTCTTCAGAAACTAAATTTTGAAAGGTATTATAAATAAGAAAACACAACAGGTCATTCATTAGTTTATAATATTCAAAATGAACAAAATCAGAAAACTGTTACACTAAAATTGCACTAAGGTTTTAAGGCATTTTTAAATGTTATGAATATCTTATTTTAATCAAAATTAGAAATGGTGAAATTCTAGCACAAAGTTTAAAATAAATATCCACTATGAAATTCGGAAATTTGTTCTTTAACTACAATATTTGTTGTAAAAAAGGGGGCGGGGCGGAATTTGACTGCTTTTAAAAGATGCAATATATTTTTTAAATTGTTTAATATGGTACAGCTATACTTCAAAATAAAATGAGAAATTTCCTAAACAATTTAAAGTTCCGTATTATTATAGCCCATAAAGGAATCTATAATTCCTGCAACGTTTCTCCAGGATCGATCATGAAATGTGAAGACAAATGCAGAACTTTCATCATAAAAACTTTTACAGCAAATGGAAACTAAATTTAGTTCATATAATGAGGGCAAAGTCATGAACACATGGGCCAGAAAAAATGAAAGCATTTTTTTAATGAAATTTATATGAAAATAATTTGCAATCATAAAAATTAGAGCAAATAATCAATTCAGTCAAGTTAACGAAGTAAATACAAAATTAAGAATGACATTTGCTTTCATTAGAAAGTGACACAATTTATTGTTTTACTTTGCAATACATAAAACAAAACAGGTTTAATAGCATAGGCACTGACTTTTTCACATTACAATACACAGTTATGGCAATAGAGAAAGGGGGAAAAGGCAGCCCCTGAAAATTTTGCATTCAATATTGCAAACCTTTTTTAAAATTTATAATATACTAACTACAATATAAATTAATAGAAGGTCCCTATGTTTTGCGATTTTTGAATTGAAATAATGCAGCCGTTTTGTTTTTAAAAAATGTAGCAAATTTAGGAAAAGTATCTTAAAACATTTTTAGTAATTGTGCAACCCCGACTAGAAGGCGCCTGACCTTCAGATAATTCACTTTTGTGAGGGGGAGGGGGGAAAAGATGAGGAATTCTAACATTGGAACACGGCCATTGTAAATGTAGCTGGTCCGCAAACCTGTTTTCCTCACCCCTATTTTAACAAATCATTTAATCTTTATCGAAAAACTTCCTGTCAGAACCAAACTGTAATGTCTAGCAACACCCAAATTTCCAGCAAAAACATGTTGATGTATCCTTGCGTAGTCAGAGCTTATGTTTGTGTTGACAAAACATAAAAAGACATCCTACTTCAGCCAGTGATTAAAAAGGATAAAAGCAACTTCACCAAGAAGATAACAGAGGGAAATGTTTTCAAGCACCCACATCCAACAAAGAAAATAAATAAATAACCTTTTGTTAAATAACATTGCAAAGATCATACACAAGTATAGTCAGTAGTAGATTTCAAACACAATTAATCTATTTTAGATTTATGAAACACATATGTCATAATAAATGAAAGTTCATTAAGGTAAAACTAAAATAAATATTTGGACAAATTCATAAATATAGCAAAAATAAATAAAAAATAAAAAACACAAGATATTTTAATTGACTCAATCTTTTTGTGTTTTATTTTATAGCATTTCAATAAAATTTGCGAGAACAGGGTAAAGTTTTAACGTAAAATTCATCTAATTGGTTAAATAATGCAATTAAAAAATTTTACAATTAAAAATGTAAGTGTGTATTAATATTCAAATATAGTGGAACTAAAAAATAACATAAAATATGTATTAAAAGAGAAATAAATTTTCGTTTAGGAAAACAAATTCATAAGAAAGAAACAGGAAAAAGCTTTCATATTACTTATTAATATAATTCTTAAAAATTACTTCAGCTAAAAAATATTTGATTCATATAGAATTTTTTCAGCAAGTATGAGGATGGAAAAAGAATTAGGACACTTTTTTTTTTCTTAAGTCTTTGAAGTTGATACTTACAATAAATCCGACTTTTGCTTACCATGAGTATGAACGCGCATGGTACTATCTGTTATATCCGTTGTCACAGTAAAATATGGAAGCCATAAATCTTCAATTTGTCTTTCACCATAAACTTCCTGAATTGTGCGGTTAAAGGCAGCACCTGAAAGTAAAATGTGAAGAAATGTATGCAAATAATGCAAACAACTTTTTAAAAATGTCATAACCCAAAAATGTATGCATGTAATTTTCTTTGCCAAGTCTGTACTGAAAGAGTAAAATCAACAAAGTCTTTATATATGCTTTTTTTTCTTTCTCCCCCCCCCCCTCCAAGTTTTTCTCAGGGGCTTGAAAATCAAGACAAAAAAGAATTTATTCATAAAATCAAATTCTTGTGAAAATGCAAAAATTTCTATCCAAAACAAAATTTTGAATTTTACCTGTAAACATGGCTGTAGCAGGATAAGTAAGGTCTAAAATCTGCCTCCAATATGAGTTCATTTTCTAAAACATCAAGAAAAAGCAATCAAAATGATAAATTACATGAACTATTTTAATAACGAAGTGTAAAAGGCTATACATATTTCACACATTTACAAATACTTCTAAGCACTGGATTCCCAATTTCTGAAACATGATTTTCATCTATATAATCATCCTAATAAATAACTCAATAATTTCAAAATCTGATGGACAGTTATCAAAATTAAAACACTGACATGAGTGACAAAAATATTTAGTCTAATAAAAAATTAGAGTGCAATGTACATAAGGCTCCTGTAAAAAGACATCTACCTGAGTTTCAATATAGAAATGGTGCTTTTTCGGTCAATCATAGCCATTTAAAAGCTATGATTGACTGCTACTCTTCTTACTGAATTCAGTTACGTGAACTTCCTTCTATGAACCAATCTTTGTAACATATATTCACTGATAAACAATTTTATTCAGGGCCACTACAGGAGGAAACAGCTAGCGAAAAATTATTAATCTGTAATTATTTACTTATTTTATTTAGCTAAAAATAAAAATTCAAAAAAAAAAAAACTTTTTGCCATATCTATCAAAAGTTTTGAAATTATACTCTTATTTTGAAGATGCTTTATTTTAATTTTATTTCACCATTATTTTTTTAATAATAAGTTTCAAATTTGTTTATTTTTATTTATTCTTATTCATTTAGATATTTTACATCAAAACAAATAAAGAAAACATATTTAAATTACCAAAGACCATTCTCTTGCTTTTTGAGTCATAGTTGTAATGTCATTTTCCTGGCACCACAGAGCACCCATAAAAGCACCAATGCTGACACCTCCAACCATATCAATTGGGATTCCAGCCTCTTTTAAAGATTTAATTAATCCTACATGTGCAGCACCTCTAAAAAATTAAATATTTAAGAAAGCAACAAGATATACATATTGATATTACAAATACTTACTAAAAAGCAAAATGGTCAAAAATAAATTTATTCGTATTGCCACAAATAAATTTTAGAGTAACTTTAGAAATCAATTAAAATAAAACATACAAATACAACTTTATTTGTTTTCATGAGCCAGGACTAAAAAGAGCCAAAATGTAAAAAAGAGGAAAATTCACGCACTTATCAATTTTTACAAACAAAAATGGTCAAATGGACTGCACCCTTTTAATCCCCTTTCACCTCAGGGAAATAAACCCCAGTTTTCCTCCCCTCATTTCGTTTTTACAGGTGAACTTTCCCAAGAATAACATTAGCTCTAGAAATCACTTCATGAAAAGAGTAGTGAAAAATGCTTTCAGCCAACTAAGATCTTGCATGCAGTTTTAAATTCTCAGGCATATTTTATTCCCTTTTTATATAATTACTTTACCACCCCAACAGATTTAGAATAGATTATGTTTTCTGAAATCCTTAAAGATAGAGAAAGAGAACATATAATTATAAAACTACTTAAGCTTAAAATTTGTGCATTAAGAAATTATTATTAGAGAGTTTAAAAACTCGATTTGTTGAGCCCAATATTTTAGGATTGTTTTACTTTTTTTTAAATGTTCATCTGTTACGGCAAAAAAAAAAAAAAAATGTTGAAAATGCTTCTACAGACCACATACCACTACTGTCCTGTAAGCCAGTTTCCTGAAATTCCAAATTGCGAAAAAATAGAGAAAGAAGAGTAATTGGTAAATCTGTTTGAAAAAAATATCTTACCTAGCACCCCCACCACCAAGAACTAGTCCAAAAGAGGTACCAGTGAGAAATCGAGCCAATCGTGCGAAGTCAGAGTGGATGTTAGGTGGATTAATGAATAATTTATTATACATATCTATCTGCAAAGAAAAAATTTAATACAGATGATCCTTTTTAATTTACAACTTAATATATATATACAGTCAACCCTCCTATAACGCGGTACTCTCAGAACGCGGTTTCCATACAACGCGGAGCTGAAAATGCAACAGCCCTCCTATAACGCGGTACTCTCAGAACGTGGTTTCCATATAACGCGAAGCTGAAAATGCGACAGCCCTCCTATAAAGCGGTACTCTCAGAACGCGGCTTCTGTCAACAGCATCCCATAAGTTCCTTCCGCGTAGCCTAAGAATGTTTAGCTAAGCTGTTTAGTTCGTTAGGGCCTATTTGAATTATAAGGGAACAGATGGCGCCAGTTTCATGTAGGTCCAGGCAGTGGGATCGCGACATAGTAACTAGATATGTTTACATAAATATTATCTCCGGCTTATCTCATAGCGACATCGGTTTTAGTCTTTTCAGAGCTCTTTCACAGTGCACACGTTTTGTTGGTGACCAAGTCTTTCTAAAAATTTTTCTGCACCGTCCGTTCGTTCAGCTTTTTGCTGTTTAATTTGTGGTTTATAATTGGACAACATTACACAATACTCTAAGTAATATTCTTCATTTGTTATGATATAATAAAAATAAAGTAATTATTAACCCTAGATTTGCATTATGTCAAACACGAAAGAAACAAGGAAAGGGTTAAAAAGAAAGTTTATATCTCTTGAAGATAAAATCGAAATTCTAAATCGTTTAGAAGGCGGGGAAAAACTGTCGTCGGTTGCAAAATCAATCAAGTTGAATGAATCTACAATTCGAACCCTAAAGAAAAATGCAGACAATATAAGGAAAACTGGCAGATGGCTGTCCGTTAGGTGCGAAACGTGTTACTCGCACACGAAATTCTAATCTGGTTAAAATGGAACGGGCGTTAATGATCGGGTTGGAAGACTGTATAGCCAAAAAGATTCCTATCAGTGGAAATCTTATCAAGCAGAAAGCACTTAAAATCTATGAACATTTAAGGAATAATGGGCATTCTTCTGCAGAGCTAGAAAATCATTCGTTTGTCGCGAGTAAAGGGTGGTTTGAAAAACTAAAAAAAAAGTACTCATTACACAATATTAAGTTTCAAGGAGAACAGGTCTCAGCAGATGCTGAGGCTGCCGAGAATTATAAGCTGGAATTAGCTAGAATTATCAATGAAGGAGGCTATTCACCTCATCAGATTTTAATGCCGATGAGACGGCATTATATTGGAAAAAAACTACCATCTAGAACCTTCATTTTGAAAAATCAAAGCCGTGCTCAGGGGTTTAAACCTTCAAAAGAACGTGTCACCCTTCATATGTGCAGCAATCTATCAGGGAGCCTGATGATAAAACTTATGATAATAAATCGTTCTTCAACTCCCCGTGTTATGAAAAACATTAATAAGACCGAATTGCCTGTATTCTGGCGATCTAATAAGAAAGCTTGGATGACCCAAGATTTATTTAAGGATTGGTTTTATAATTGTTTTATCCCGGCAGTGGAAACCCATACGATGGAAAAAAATTTGTATTTCAAAGTTTTATTGGTTCTTGATAACGCTGGTTGCCACAACATACAACTGGATCATCCAAATGTAAAAATTGTCTTCCTTCCTCCTAACTGCACGTCATTAATACAACCTTTGGACCAAGGAGTCATTCAAACTTTAAAAATGTATTACACACGCCAAGTTTTCCAAACCATTTTTGACAGATTAGAAAGTTGTGAAAATAAAACCCCTTACTCAAGTTTGGATGGAATTTTCTATTTTAGATTGTATTAGAACCGTGTCATCGGCTTGAGCGGAAATTAAACCATCAACGCTTAATGCGTGTTGGAAACCCCTTTTACCTGAAATGGTTCAAGCAATACAAGATGATTCTACAATTTCACTCCCAGTTACAGAAATAGTAAAGATTGCTTCTCGTTTAGGCGATGAAGAATTTACAACAAACCATCAGGATGTAAGAGAATCGTACTCGGGGAAGAAACTTTAGATGAGGATGAACTGATGGATTTAATTGATGCACCCACCTCAAATCCATTGGTAAACGAAAATAAGAAAAACGAATGGGTGCCAAATGTCGATTTACAAGATGTGAAAAAAGGGCTAAATTTGGCTAAAGAACTAGAACTCCATTTCATTGAAACTGATCATTCAACGGTGCATAGCACAAAGTTTAAACAAGAAGTTCCGTCTAGAACTATACGAGCCTACTTTCCCGTATACACCAAATTCAAATTTATAATCTAGCTATCTCTTTCTCTCTCTTTCTTATTTATCTTTAGTTCTAATTATTGAAAATATACCTTTTTCAACGGATAATACATATTCATTCACTCACTCATTCATTCTTTCATTTATTCAGCCATGCATTTATTCATTCATTCGTTACCTCATTCAAGTGTTTATTCATTCATTTACGCATTCATGTATTTATTCACTCATTTATTTATATTTTCATTTATTCAATAATTTATTCATTCATTCTTTTCCTCATTCATTTATTCATTGATTTATTCTTTCACTCTTTCATTTATTCATTCATTCATTATTTCACTCATTGAGTCACTGAGAAATATCCTTGAAAATCCCGATCAAAAAATTTCATAGCAAAATAGGCTCGTAAGTTCTGGATAAACTTTCTATTTCTACATGTTCTACGTTATAAGAGCTTTCCGATAAAGTTTGTTCCAAGCAAATCGGTCCGTTAGATCAGGATTTATATAGGGTTGAAATTTCCCCGTAAGCTCTGTGTTAATTTTTTGAACTGTTCAAAAATGAACAAAAACTGTTCAAATCAATATTTCACGCCGAGAAATCCTTTCAATAAGCTTGCAATAGGAACTTGGCTCTTGCCCAGAGTTTACAGAATTTGCTTCAATTTTGTCCATAGGCGCTAATGTTAAAATTTTTTGAACTGTTCAAAATTGAACAAAAAATTGTTCAAATCAAAAAGTAAAATATAGAAATGAGATGTCCTCGCCGAGATCTTTCGAATGCAAAAAGAATTTTTCCAATCGGACAATTCGTTCAAAAGTTATTAGGGGGGGGACAGACCGACAGACAGACCGACAGACACACTTTTTCCCCATCACAATACCCTACTTTCAAATTTTTTATTTTTCAATCTTTATTTAATTACTTCACTTATTTTTGACTTTTCTTGATTTTTAACGATATTTTCACGATACATTAAGCCTTCTTTCATGCTTTATCATTATTTTTTTTTACTTTTACGGGAAAGTAGGCTAAAAAGAGTTAAGAAATTGCTTAGCTCCTATAGAGAGGTTTTAGTGGAGTTAGAAAAAAAAGCTACAATCGAAAACCAATGTGAAGATGAGCCAAGTGAGGAAGACATTTGCCTATTAAAAAAAAGACGAGTTAGGCGACTCATATTATCTGACAACGAGGATGAGTGTTGAAAGATTAAATTTTACAAAAGTCTTTCTTGTTTTTGTAGGAAAACAGTTTTTTAGTTTAATTTTGGTATCATTTCTTTATATAAACTCTCCAATTCAATAAAAATAATTTATAATTTATTTTGTCCTTATTGGTCTCCATATAACGCGGTACGAATGATGTGATTTGTACTAATTCTGCGTTTCTTATAGCGCGGTTTCCATACAACGCGGTAGACGGTTTCCATAGAACGCGCTACGAATTAGCCTGATTTGTACGGTTAAATCCGAGTTTCTTATAGCGCGGTTTCCGTATAACGCGGTACGCACTCACCGCATTAAAGGAGGGTTGACTGTATATATTAAAATTACATTTAGCAAAACTTTTACAAGTTAAATAGCAATTATTATACTAAAACAAAATAATTAAGTTGTTTAACTATAATCATTAATTTTTCCCTTTTAACATACATTTCGAGTCACATTTAAATTTGCTTATTTGTGTGAAATGCAAACACCTAAATCATTCTATTTTCTAAATTTCAGACACATCAATGGCATAATTTTACGCAATTTCTGTCTAAAACAATAGCATTTTTAATAATACACGCTCAAATTTTGAGTTAGACAAAATTTCTATTTTGTGTTCAAGGAAAAAAACTGTCCATTTTTCTGTAGAGTCCAACATACATTATAATTTCTAAGGAGTTTCAATTAATTGTCCATAACATCATAGGACAAATGAAATGAAATAGAAAGTAGGATATGTTTCAAATATTAAAATGCACTTTTTTAAGTATTAACTGTTACCAATTAAGCAGTATTTTATGAGCTAAGATCAATATTAAACAGATAATGCAATAAACATACAATGCACACATTAATTAAGATGCAATTACTATACATTTCATATAAGGGGTGTGCCTAAGATTTTTCACCGACTTTGTTTTTGTAAAGCAAAAAAAAAAAAAATGACAAAAATGAAGTAGACCACATTACACCACCCTTGCACTGTTTTTCTACAAAATATAGGATTGTAAATGGGGATATAAGTCATGCAAGGATTTAATAATCCTTAATGTTGTGCTATTTTAGCACAGTTTACTTGATTTTCATCACATCTTCAACCCCTATTACATCTGGTTGTTCAGAAACTTCCCTGCTATGTTGCTGTAACAGTCGGCAGTGTGGCGTATTGTGTTAGTAAGGCATTGGTCTTTCATGCCCAAGTTTGCGGGTTTGAAACCCATCCCAACTTGATGAAATTCAAAGATGCAGAAAATGGTCAGCATCCATGTCGTATTATTACATGGCATGTTAATGAATCTATTTGGCTTGGATGTGTTTGGACAAATTAAATTCTTAGTGTAAATTGCATCATCAGTCGTGATGAAACTGGGCATCGAAATTCTCAAGTAGTGCATTTGCAATAGTGGACCCACATAGAATGGTTGCTGGTCTCTGGGGAATACATTAGGTCTGAAAATGGTGAGGAGCCAATATGCAGTCCCCTTGCAACAACATGTTGCAGGAAGAACGTGAAAAAAAAATAATAATAGAAATGTCTCCCCCCCCCCCCTCATGAAACTGTGTTGAGTATGGGCCATTTTTTGCGGCAGTTGATAATCGGTAATGTGCAGTAATTTTGTAACATATCTAAATTTTAACATGTAGTAGTAGTATATTTAAATGTATAAATAATTCTACATTGGAAGTTACTTTTTGTCATTAAAAATTTAAAAAAACATGATTTCAGATTTGCTAAAGCTTTGTTAAAAAAATAATTTTGTAAAAGGCCTAATTTGTGCAAATATACTTTTGGTTTTATCAGAATGTACCCAAATTTTTCTGGCAAGACCTCTGATATGCTTTCTTTTTTAAAGTGATACTTACCAATCTAGCAGGAGATTTTTTTGTGAACATTCTTTTAGGGCAACGAATATGATAATGAGATGAACACCATGATCGCATATTTAACCATTCCACAGTATTTCTAGGTTTGATTCTATCATCTCTGTGAAGAAGAACCAACTCTTTTTGTGTACGCACAGCAAAATGTTCAAGCTCTTTTTCCACCTGAAAAATAAAGAATAGGTTTTTTTTAAACTAAAATGCAACCTTATTAAAAAATTAAAATATAACATACCGTAGAACTCTGTTATGTCATTCAAGGAACTAGAATATTTTTGATACTATAGCCAAGGAACATTATAGGCGATACACGTGAAAGTGTATGGCGAATAACGGAACCAGAATTTATTGACATTATAAGAGAGTTGTCACTGTAAACAAAGACAATATAACTAAGTTTAAGTGAATTTACATCAAGAATGAACCCATACTTTATGTTTAAAACTTAAAACGACTTTTGGTAACACTTAAATTTGAATTTAACTAACCAACACTTCAGTTAAAAGATTTCATGTCGCAAAATCATAGGTACAGATACATAAAAAAATCTTAAATTTTGGCAAAAGCACTTTCATTAGTACTTTCTCATAGAACCTTTTTCTTTCTTTTTTTCCCCTTCCAATCTCAAAACAAAGTTATGATGAAATCTACAATTTTTTTCAAAACAGCAAATATGTTTGATAATGAAAAATTACTTTCCTTTGGCCTAAAAAGGGTTAACATATAATTTTCAGTGCTACAAAATTTGAAGAAAATAAACTTCAGATATACAAAACAGGGCTGTCTTTCCTTTAAAAAAAAGCATTTCAAAATATCTACTAAAAATGGATTTTAAATAAAATGTATTTAGAATTTTCATTTTCATTCCTTTACTACTTTCTTTAAAGCAGCTTTGAAGCAAAAAAAAATCTTGAAAAAGCAAAATCAGGCTTTTGTTGATTCGCAATTTTGTTCTATCTAGGGTATTAGTTATTTTGAACTGAAAAGGGCAGCAAATTAAGATATTACTTTCGATGGTAAACTAGTTATGCCAGTGAATGAAAAGTAAATTTGCAAACAGGAAAGCCAAAACAATTCAATTAAATTAATTTTTAATAAATTGTTTCAATTGTGCAACCAAGAAAAATTTGGAAAATTCATTTTTTTCTTTTTTCCTCCTCAAAACTTTCAATATTTTGATGAAAGTTCAACTGTCTTAAAAGTGTGAGAAACAGAAACAACAAGCTTTGCATACACTAACTGTGCAGATAGTTGAGAGCATCAAAATATGATCTCATTTTAAAGTATAGAATACAATAAGGCTACAAAAAGTGAAAAAAGATAATTTTAGTGCTACAGTTCCAAAGTAAGAGATAAAATCAAATAAAGAAACCCTTTATGAAATTTGTAATCTTGAAAACAAAGCTGTACAAAACTTGCAATCACAAAAACGAACTAATATCCTATATGATTGAGAAATTCATATTTTCTGATTCTAAAGTTGTTTATTTAAACTTTATTTTTATTTATTCATTTTTGAATTATTTTTTAAAAACCCATCTTTTAAATGGCACTATGCAGAACAATGCTTAATTTAACAAGTTCAAAAGAGAATGATTATTTCAAATAATTGAATTGCAAAGTACAAGATTACAAGTACCTTTCCAAACAAAATAGTTCAAACATTCAAGCAAACAAAAATAAAAAGTACCATTGCATCAAAAGGCATCTAACCCAGGCAGAAAGAATGAGTCATGAAATGTGTATTTTGAACATATCTTGCAAGAATTTTTTTTTTAATTGTTTAGTTTTCTTTTAATTGAAAGCAAAAACAAATAATTGGAGGGCAGAGGGGACATAAGATCTGTATTTAGTGTACTTTGAAGGTAGTATTTTTTTTACTTTATTTATTTATCTATTCATTTTTTGAGGGAGCAGAAAAAGTTTATCATCAAAGATTTCGGTAACTTGAGGAATACCTCTATTTGGTAATACCAAATCGATGATCTTTTACTATGTATATAGAACAATTAAAACAACTTGCCTCACCCACAGTAGGCTCATCATCAGCTAGAGCAACTATAATTATACAGTCAGCTTGCCTGATACACCTTTGAGTCCAAGTGGAAAAGTAAGAATCACATTGATAAAGAACAATTTTGTGCTTATCTTCTTGTTGGCCTAGCCAACTGCATAGTCTGTATTCATTTGCACTAGAAAAGAAAAAAGATATTATAAATTGTGATTAATGGCAATATTTTATCAAGAAAATGAAACTGATAACATTGATATACCATTTGCTATTGAATAATAAAATAGTTTTTCATTATGAAAAAAGAAAAATGAGCATGAATTATTTTCTATTTTGCATCTCAGTAAATTATTTTGACTCGATGAGAAAGTATTTCACCAGAAAAAACATCTAAACTGCAAAAATAGAATTTAAATTGGTGTAAAACTTTCATATTTCATTTTAAAAAATCACTTTATTCAGTGCCACAAGTCTGCATCTTACTTTTCAATAGTTTGTTATTCATGCATGTAGCCTACATAGCATGATTTTTTGATGCATGGGAATTAACCAACTCTCCAAACTCCTAAAAGGGTACTCATTGATATATTGAAAAGCAATAGTGATTAATGAAGACAGTAACATAGTATATATATAGCCACCCTTCCCATTCACAACAAACTAAGCTCTCAAATATACATCTTTTGAAAGTTTGGATACAATAAGACAACTTTATTTTTAAAAAATTGAATTAATTTAAAACCAATAATTTACAAATTTAAATCATAAACAATCAAATAAAATCACCTTAACAAAGCTGTAGGTCCTAAAGTCTTCTTGATGGTTTCTGAATTCAACCTTAATGTGGGCCCTAAAAAAATTGATTAATTAAAATTTCAATTTCAAAAAAACTTCAAAATTATTAAAAGAGAATGATTTATTACAATGTAACATTGTTTTGAAATTTCCAAAAACAGTATCGTACTGACTATTTAAAAAATACAAATAAAATCAGCATTGCATTTCATTTACAAACTTCAAGTATGGATAAAATCCTGAACATAACTGAAAGTAGAAGAAAATTTTTTTGTTACAATCTGCCCTAAAATTACATCATTTAATTTGAGCAAAAAATATTTATCAATACTTTTTATTGTTATAACATACTTGTACTCTTAATAGTAAGAAAAAACCACAATCAGAAGTCCTTTTTTGATGCACAAATAATTTTGTAAATATCAATTTATATATAGTAATTGAATATTTTGACACAGTAATTCTGAAAAACACAATAACATCCAGCAAAGTTGCATAATTTTCAGGACAAATAATCATATTTCAAGATGAGTTACATTTTTTCTCAGGACAAATAGGAGCATTTCTAATGTTATGTTTTTGTTTTAAAAAAAGTCTCCGTATTTCTCTTACTTATTATTTCATTATTACAAGCTTAAATTATTATTATCATTATTTAAATGCTGATGAAGAACTTACTTGATTCCTAGCAACTATTTGGTTCAGGCACGTACATATACCGGAATTTATTTCAGAGGGGACGCAAACCAAACAATAAGACAACTTTCCAATTTTTCAAATTGCTCAAAACATTAAAATTTGGTTTTTGAAGCAGATATAGTTTTGTATATACATTGGCTTAAATGCAGTGAACTATCAAGGTTGCAGTAGTTTAAGTTGTAGTGTGACCAGTTATATTATGACAGTTGAGAAAAACTAAATGAATAAATTTTAATTTATAAGACAAATGATCAAAATGCTTTGTGTTAAAATGTAATTACAAAGATAAAACGTAAAAAAGCTGCTTTCTAGTTGTGTGTTGAGCTCTTCTTTTCTGCAGTGATGAAGAGGCTCCATTGTAGCTTCGAAAAAGCAATTTTCGATACTTTTTAACGTTGTTTTATAATTGTACTTAAGTTTTAATTTAGTTTATAAGAAAATTAATAATTTCAAAACAGTTGCAGTGAATAAGCAGAAAGATATCTTTCTTACCAATAGCTGTAAGAGCATGACATAATTCCATTGTAAATGCTGTCAAAGGTACATTATCCATGACTGCAAGGATAGCAACAGTTGCAAAATTAGAACCAGTTGGTCGAGAATCTGTGGTTAATACCTTTTCACCTAAAACATAACAGAAAATTATTACTAATTAACAATATTTGTTAATTGTGATTGTGTAACATCACAGCTGCAAAAGTTGTTAGAAGAAGAATTATAGATAAATATGTATCAGATGTTTTTTGCTTTTACAGATATATAATGAATAAATTTCATTACATTTTAAAATAAAAACCATAATTAGTCCTTTGAGACACATGCTTTTTATCTTTCCAGCAAGAAATATTGCTGCAAAGATAAGAAACATGTTTCAATTTTTCATGTGAATATTTTAATCAAAACTTATACAATAAAAAATAAAATATATGCTTCTGTTTTTTTTCTAACTACAAGAAAAATGAGATTTTATAAAAATTGAATTAAAAAATATACTTTATGCAACTCTGAGAATCTATAAATTTAGATCCCAAATTTAAGGGCTATATTGAGACCGATAAAAAATATATTGAAAATATGAAGAAAATAAACTGTTCAAAGAATACAGCTATTAGAGTATGGAAGTTTAAAACTGACAAAAAATAAATAAAAGACAGCTGATAAAACTGTCATCAGACACTTGAGAATCGAAAAAGTTGCTAAGATTAAAGCTTTTTGTGATTAGCCATAAATGCTAAGATATTGGCTTAAATGGCTTTCAGCCACTATGCTTTGTATGGTTGCCTTTTATTTGCTTTTCAGGTTTCAAGTTTCATATTCTAATAAATGCATTCTTTCAACAGCTAATTTTTCTGTCATGTATATTGCTTAAAAAACATACTAGCATAGGGAAGTCTCTTTTGAAGTGAACCAAGAATGCGGTGACCGAGCAGATGAATAAACCTTGTAACAACCTAAAAATGAAAGAAATTTAATCTTCCAAATTCTGAAATCATAAATGTAAGTTATTTTTAATAAGCTGATATAAGGGGGGGGGGATGGAAATATCCTAACATCTTTCATATCTTGATTTCATTTATTTATTTATTAATTTATTGCAAAATTAATGACATTTTTATTAATGAATATTAGAAAAATACAAACCCTACAATACAAATACAAAAGTGATGAACAACAGCAAGGCCTGGACCCAGCTAGGCCCCTCCTAAGTAATTTATATATCCCCAAGCACGTTTGAGAGCCCTTTTTAAGCTGTATACACCCCATTGCAAGCAACAGCTGCAATGGGGTTCCAGTAAACTATATTACAAATGTTCACAACCCTATTGAAGCAGTAATTTTCATAATTTCAGGATTAACCTGAGATTTAAAACACTTAAAACAATGTTCATGATCATCTTATGTATTTATTTACAATCTTACTGAAATTAATCTTCATTAAGACCCAAAGTAATTGGCATTCTATTACCTTTTTTCATATACTTACTATAAAAATATCAATTTTTTTATTGCACAGATAAAAATGACTAAAAACATAGATGTTAGAAAATTTTCAGATTTTCTGAAAATAACAAGTAAGTACATGACACAAACTAGCTCTATTGTAAAAAAACTAAAAAATCTATTCCTGAAATTTATATTTATATTCAAATTAATAAATATTATACACAGGGGTAAAATTTAGCCAAAGTACAGCATTCTCACATCGATAACATAACAAACTGGAAGATTAATTACTATTTAAGTAATTCTACTGTTACCAGTCTAGCTGTACCAGATTAAACTTACAGTAACTTAATATTCTGCTACAACCCAAGTTGTTCTTTTGCCCTTGGCAATGTTTTTGATGTGGGCTGCGTCCGGCCAATGGATATTTTTCAAAACCAACCATTTCTCTTTTGTCTTTTGATCGCAAGCTAACTTTTGAACTAATTAAGTGGAAAACAAGTACCTTTGGCACCTTAAAAAATAACAGCAAATTTTTTGAAATCAGTAAAACAGCAAGGTTATATAATAGTTTTTATCCACATACTCCCCAAAAACCAACAGTAGAGAATTCCTTTTTGGCTAAGATTTATGTAAATCCTACAATGTAAGCACAGAATAGATCACCAAAGTAATTGGCATAAAACTTTCAATAAAAAAACATAGCAAATGAAGAGAAGAAATTGAAGATACTTCTCAACTTTTTTTTTTTTTTGAAATCAATTAAATCAAACTTGGCTTCAACAAAACCAACAGAGTATGGAAGCTGTCCATACCATACCATTGTAGCAAAAAAATGGTAGAACAAATATGAAAATAATAAAATGGCAAAATACAGTGTCAGTATCTTATGGTACTATAGTTAAAAGTCTCAACTGTTCCATCCCATTCCTTGAAATGCAATTTAAAATTCTGAAGCTCAGGTCTATGTTAATTTTTTTCACATGATTTTTACAATGAATCAGCTTTAATCACTTTTCTTTAGTTGCTTGCAGACCATCGTTGCATTATGTCAATTCAACAATTCACTTTTATTCACAACTTTTAATTTCATAATTTTTTAAGATAAATACAAGATAAAAACTCACAAATAATTAATATCAATACACATGATCATGAGTATTTATATGTATAAGTTCCCATTCATATTTTAGAAAAAATTAAAATATTATACTGCATTAAGATTGTTTCTTATGTACTACATTTGTCCCTTCCAAGTATTTAAACACATAAATAACAAAAATAAATTACCCAGATTTATTTTTTGCATGTGTGTATTGATATTTATTACTTGGAATACAAATGATGTAATATTTTCATTTCTGAATAATTGCTTACTTCTGGGTATTTAATTTTAATGGCATTTAAGAGACCTTCAGGAAGTTTAGCAAGTTCAGAGTTTCTATAAAGTAAATATACATTTTTAAAAACTGAAAAGAGAAATTCAAACATTGACTAAATACTAACTCCATAAGTATTTTTATTTTATTTTATTTCTTTTATTATTATTATTACTAATATTTTACCTGACAGCCATAACAGTGGTAGATCTTCTAGTTAAAGTTAGAACTTCCACCTAAAATGAATAAATTTAATTACATCATGGTAAATTTTCCCCTTTTTTCTTCCGCTAAACAATAATCAAAATTAAAACTTCTAACTTATAAATTATTGACAACACTGGTCTACAATGGTTCGCTAACAACAACCAAAATATTATTGTTATTATATATTCATATTGTCATTCAAATACCTGCAAGTACAAAAGTTCCACCACGTCACATTTTTGTGTAACAAAAATTGGAGCTTTCTACTGTTTTTCACGAGTTTTGTGTCGCATATGGCAACCCTGTGCTTCTGGTACCCTACAAACTCGCTGTATCTAGTTGTTTCTGGCATCCCATCATATAAATATTCCTTGTAGAATATAGTTGTGGGTTTTTGTATTATAGTTCATGTTGAAAATGGCAAATTTTGAGGGTAGACATTGCAAAACTATGCCAGATAAGTTTTGTTGCATTTGTGGATGGTTTATTCTTAAATCTCAAATTAGAAAAAGGGAAAAAGGCTTGTTTCTTGTACTTCAGGGGCCAACTTGGGGACCAAGATGAAAATTGGGCTTCTCACGTGAGTTGTTTAAGTTGCAATGTGGTTCTTGGTCAGTGGATGAAAGGCAAAAGGAGCTCTTTACCATTTGCTGTCAAAATGGTATGGCGAGCAGGGATGTAACGAATATTCGGCCACTATTCGGTATTCAGCCTTTTTAGTCTCTTTGGCCGAGTATTTGGCCTGGCCGAATAGTCATTTCATCACTCAGCCGAATATTCGGCCTGGCCGAATAATGGGTAAGGTCAAATTCGGCCTGGCTGAATATTGATGGACTATTCGGCCGAATAGTTCTACTGCAGTAAAAAAGTAAAAAAAAAAAAAGAAATTAGTTGATTTTAAACATTTAAAATTGTATTATAATTATTGCAAATGAATACATTAGTCCACTATAGTTTTAAGAAAAAAAATAATTTAGATTAAACTACTTTTTTTTAAATCTTGTTTTATGCTTGACTGAGCAAAAACACATTTTAAAGTTGTAATATTGTATTTTATATTTAGCATTTGTTCCCAAAAGCTGCCAATAGTTAATTATAATAGATAATATGATAAATTCATTTTGTTACTATTAACAAAGCGGAAGCCAGACTTTGTTTGGGTAGACTGATTCATTGTGAATATTGGGTTAGAGAGAAATGTGAAAAGCCCAGAATATATCAGGAATATTTAGATAGCATAAGTTATTGGGTTTTTGAAAATAAAAACATATTCCAGTTAAGTGCATTAAGTTTTAATAGATCTTTTAAAAATAGGTATGTAAAAAACCCCATAAAATAAAAATATTAACTTTTATAACTTTTAAAATATCTTCATAAAACAGTATTGAGCAAAGTAAAAGTTCACTAAGCACTAGTATTTCTTTCATTGCAATGAAATAATTAGTAAAATAATGCTAATGCTTACTACCATAAAACCTGTCATTTCTATTTTGCTTGTGGGTGAAATTCTTAGTTTTATTACATTCAAAACAGTAGTGAAAATAGATTAATTTTAAATAGTTTTAAATTCTTAACAAACAGAATTAAATCATGCATCATAGATTGTGTGTAATTGGTGTTTGACTTTGTGAATAATTTTAAATTTGCCAAAAACTTTCGATTACAACGATTTTCTAGAAATTTTAATATTTGGCCGCGGAATATTCGGTATTTGGCCTAGCCGAATATTCGGCTTCGGCCTATTCGGCCTTGAAGAAAGGACCGACTATTTGGCTTCGGCCTGAAAGAAATTGCCGAATATTCGGTATACGGCTATTCGGCCAAATCACTATTCGTTACATCCCTAGTGGTGAGGACCTTCAAATCATGTTGATGATGGTTACTTTTTCTTACAAACATAGAAGGACATTCCCCAAATATCCCATCTGCACTCAGACAGTGTCTCATGGCAAGCACTTAATGGTACCAACTACACCATTGAGTTGGAAAGATATTGACATTCAAGAGAGGTGAGTGACATTGAAGAAACAACTGAAACAGATGTTGTTGAAGGTACTTGTAACCCAAACAGTGAACTCCATTTTATTCGGGAAAATGAACTGAATGATCTGGTTCGCAAACCAATAGCCCATTTAGCTTTCAATGAAGAAACGCATGCTAACATGGTGACTATTCTAACCGCAATTAAGTATAAACATTTCAATTGACGAATTTGTGGAGACTTAACGGTCGTAGGTATATCAATGGGTCTTCAGGGCACGTTTACTGAGTATTGTTACTTTTTATATTTGTGGGACAGTCGAGCAACAGCACAGCATTTCGTAAAAAGGGAATGAAGACTCAGAACATCTCTTCACCTTGGAACTAGTTATGTTAAATACAGCCCTCTCTTTGAACGTAAAAAAATTCTGCTCCATCCACTTCACATTAAATTAGGACTGATGAAAAACCTTGTGAAAGCCGTGAACAAAGAATAAGAATAAGGATTTAAATATTTAAAAGAACTTTTTCTACAATTGGGTGAATCAAAACTTAAAGAAGGTGTTTTTATTGGACCTCATATCAGACAAGTGAGTTGAGACCCTGCTTTCGAAAGAAAGCTTAATCAAAAAGAGCTAACAGCTTGGAAATCATTTGTGAAGGTGGTGAAAGGATTTTTAGGAAACAAGAAAGATTAAAATTATAAAATCCTAATTGAAGAGCTTCTTAAGTCCTTCCAAGCCACGGGGTGTGGGAAGTCACTCAAAATTCCCTTTCTACATTCACATTTGTATTCTGCCCCCCCCCCCCCCCAAAAAAAAAAAAAAAATCTTGGTGAGCATAGCGATGAACAAGGGGAAAGATTTCACAAGGATATTAAGATTATGGAAAGGCGATAGCAATGTCATTGGGAACCAGCAGTGATGGGTGACTACTGCTGGTTTATAAAGAGAAAAGATTGAACGTCACATAAATAAAAAAAATGATAACACTTCTCACATTTATTAAAGTTTGATAGTTCTATGTTTTGTTTAGTCTAAAATATGTATCTTTTCTCAACAGAAATAGAATTCGATGATGAATTAAGGCGATTAATCATGATAAAAATTGTGATTTAAATGCATTTTTGAGTTTCTTCTAGTACTGAACGATAGTCATAACAAAAAAACTGTACAGATGCAGCTTTTTTACAATTATATTCGAATTCTACGCTACAAAATTAGTTGAAAATAGCTAATTTTATTTGTGTTAGGGAAAAAAAGTGTTTTTTTGTCGACTAGTGTAATTTTGGAAATATAATTGCATTTGTTATCAGTATGATTCTTCTGCAGCTATTTTTATGTTTGTTGCTTTAGAAATACAAAATTATCCACGTAATTACCTCACATAAAGCATATGTTAAATATTTATCATACAGAAATATGATGATCTCTAGATCTGAAATTTAAGAAAGGATTGAATAGTAAGCATATACTAAGGAACTTTGACACATTATAGTTTTCATTAATCTTTCAAAAATCACATGTTCTGTTTGAATACAATTTAAAAGAATCATATTTGTTACGAATATAATACTGTTAAACTATTTTACATAAGCAATTTCATTAATATCAAAATCAACAAACTATTTATTGAAATTATGCAGACTGAACTAAAAGCAGTTCTGTTTTCAATTGCAATTAATGTTAAAATAATGAAAAACTTCATTTTAAAACTCATGCCCCTAAAACTGCAATAAACTATAACTTACAATGCCAACTAGATCACCTCTACCATATTCTCCAACAAGTTCCTTTTTACCATCTGGTCGGCTGAGAACAGATCTCAAACGGCCACTCAAAAGTATATAAGTGCTGTCTGAAACATCATCCTGCCTGAAAATTTCAAGACGAAAAAGCAATTACACTTTTTTTTTTATCAGAATCCTATATACTCAATTTTACTTTTCATAAAAATTAATATCTTATAAAAGTTTTTTAGTAAAATGAATTATTAAGCAAATCACGAAATCAGACATAGATGAACAGTATCCTTAGCTATTAAGCATGCACATTTGTACATTTACTTTTTTTTTCCAGTTAACTTGATAAACTGGTAATAGAAAAAAGCTAATATTACAGAAAATACTGCCAGTTTTTTAAAAAATTATTATTATTATAATTATTATTATTATGAAAATATTTGTTTTGAAAAAAAAAATTCTTTGACAGTGAGAAAGAAAGAATGAAAAAATAACCTTAATAACTTTCTTGTTTCTAAGAACATAAATTCTATTTAACTTTTTAAAAAAAATTAAAATTAAAGCTATAAAATCTGCTTTAAACTTTTTTTGTCTAATTTTGACAAAGTAAAGGGTTTAGGATTAATTTCCGATACAAATTTAAGACAAATATGGTACAACAGCTGATCATACCACCAGACTGTGATGGTATGATCACACACATGACATGTAGTTTGTTTCCATTTAATACATAATTCTAGCGCTCGTTAAACAGAGGCAATTATACCAATAATTGGTTTTAAACACACCCAAATAATACTAACGTACATAATAGATTAGCTGTTCATGATTTTAGACGGCCATAGATAACACTGCTGTTTTTTTTAGCAATGTTTATAGAAATTCTTTCAGAGATAAGCACTAATGATTCTTAGTTTTATATATATATATATATATATATATATATATATATATACACACAGTTATTTTGAGAGATACCAGTAATGTGGGGATTGGTGGAAGAAAAAGTTAAAATGAACATACAACTTTGGAGTAGGAATTTACTAAATTCTAAGTACATTGCAAAAATCATGTCTTTCATTATGTTGTGACAACACAATGGAACACTTCTTAAGCAGAACTTCTCTATTTGACACATTTAAATCCTTTGGCAGTAAACATCAGGAATAAAGTACAGTCGAGCCTCAGTTATCCGAGCCCAGACTAACCGAGCTCCGGGTTAACTGAGGTACATTAGTCCTTGAAAAAAGCAACAGTTTTTTTTTCTTGCGGCGGCGGCGGCATTTTCATTCAAGTTTCATTTTCATTTTATTTTCTGATGATATACAGACCTAGAACAACAGTCAGAGACAACTTCAACAAACCTTTTACGGATACAACCATTGCGTAAAATGGCAATAAAAAAGCTAGCGAGTTCCGTTTAACAGTAAACAATATAAGGACTTAATATTAACTGGAACACGTACTCTACTGATGTATACATGTAGATATTTGTATGTATATAAAGTCATTTTTTGATTTCTTAATATGTACAGTTAAATGCCTTTTTTTACGCCTTTGACAACATTTTCATTCATTTCACCAGTTTACCCACATTTCCCTCTCGATTTGGACAGAGTTCGTGTTATCCGAGTTTTCGATTATCCGAGGTACCCTCAGTCCACATTACCTCGGATAATCGAGGCTCTGCTGTATTTCAATCCTCTATTTAACAAACACCCTCAGAGGACATGGACACTACATTTCAAAACTGAGCAATCCCTTTTTTCATATAGTTACTTTATATATAAGTACATGGTTCAAACACCCTGTTGTTAGCTAGTAAGAATTACATGGTAAATAGCTGAAATATCTAATCATGAATTGTAAGATAAGATTACTGGTAATGATTATTTAGTAACTGCAAAACTAAATTAATGTACTTGAAGAGGAAAATTTGAGCACATTGTCATTTTCACAATTAAATTTAAATATAAACTATTCCCACCATTTTCAACACTATACCAATGTTTTTGATCTCACAATACTGTACAACATCCTTACATAACTTAAGTTTTCATGCAGAAGGTGTTCTTTTTTTAATATTACCAAAATAAATATCAAACTACTTTTTAATAACTAATACTTGTTATGATTTTAATTTTCAATAATAATAAAAACAATCATAATGCTGAAAATTAAATGTTACATTAAAAATATGTACATGTTTTAAGGCCATTTATGTTTTAAAAAAAGAATTTAGTGAGCCCAAAACGCGTGCACTTATAACTAAATTTTTTCTATTCAAAGCTTGTGACTTATTTACATTGGGATTGGATTTGATATGATTGTAATAATTTAACATATGTCTGCGTTTTAATGCTCATTTGTGCTTTAATTTAACATGAAATTTTATTTCTATTTGATATGATTGTTACGTTATAATGTTTTTGCAACAATATCGCTTTCAGAATTTAAAAAAGTACCTGTATATTGCTCTACCAGATTCTACATTTATCCAGTCTAAAGCAAAATCAATCTGTCTTACAAAAGGAGACAGCCGTTTGATAACACTCTGAGCTAGATGCAAGACAGCCAAGGGTTTCTGACGAAGAATCCTAAAAATAAAAAAAAGGAAAGTTATTTAAGTACTAACTGAATTCGAAATACTAAATCAAAAGCTCATAAAATAAATGCTAAGCACAATATAGATCAATATAGTAGACTCTCAATAATTCGAGGTGGACGGGACCAGGCATATCTCAAACTGCAAGAACATGGATTAGCTGAATCATAAAAGTTAATAAATAAATAAATACATAAAAAAAATTTAATTTATGTGTAATATGTTTAAATGATGAGGGAATTTACATATTATTACACTACTGCTAATAGCTACATTATATCTTAAAAATTGTCGATTGTGCAACCCCCCCCCCCCCCACACCTATGGGTGATTGCTTAAACTTACAATGGGGTATAAACTAAATGAACTTATTGAATGAAAGAGAGAGAAAAACTAAATATGATAGTCAAACCTGTCTATCTCGAACCTGTTAATCTCTAAAACTTCTACATCTTGAAATTTCTGGAATTTCCTTTGCATACAATCTAAACTCAGTATATTTTACATTTTTATCTCGAAAAAAATTCGTTTGAAACCTATGTTTCTCAAATTTTGGAAAGTAGGGCCAATTGCAGAAAATGACAAAGCCAACCCATCTTCTGCGATAGAAGTTAACTAAAAGGTAAATTCCGTGGACGCACAGGTAAAGGAAGCATGGGGGGGGGGGGGGGGGAATTCAGGAAAATGTTGGCCTGACAGCTTTGCAGCTCTTACAAATATTAGAAAATTAATTGAAGCGGAGAAAGATATCAAAAAACTTTGAAGTGCTATTTTCATTGATAAATCTTTGGGCTCTATTTTTCATTCATTGAGCTGTGTTTTTTATTCATTCAGCTGTAAACAACAAAATATCTACAATAAAAGCAAGTAGTATTTTTTTTTTTTTTGCATTTTTTTTTTTTTTTTGTAAAGCTGTAGAACTCGAAACCTTTTAATCTCGAATATTTTTCCCTTCCCGTGAGATTTGAGATAAACAGGTTTGACTGTATTTTCAATTTGATGTTTAACTAATAAACATCAAATTGATAACTAATTCCATTGTACTAAGTTTATACAATGGAATTAGTAGTTACACAACTGACAAATATATTAAAAAAAATAATGTCTGGTTATAACATTACAAATGCTTACTCATATGTATTTTTCTTGCTTAGAATTCCAACTTGGGAAAAATGCCTCGTACGGACAGTAAACAATGAAGGTTCTCCACTAAGAACTGCTAAAGCCCCCATTATTTCTCCACTATGAACAACAAATAAATAACTCTGTAAGGAAAAGAAAAGTGTAATCAACAAAATATAATATAAAATGTAAAAGCACTAAATAATAAATTATGTTTTTTAAAATTAATTAATACTGATAAATTATGTTTTGTGTGTTTTTGTAATAAATTATGAAATTTTAAGGAAACTGAGAACAAACAGCTTCTTTAAGAGCTAGCATTTTATGTAAATAAAAAATTCTGTTTTAATTTGATGCAAAATCAGTTGTGACATTTTAATGCTGAACAAAAAGAACATACATTTTCTGACCTAAAAGTTGACACATTGATTTTTAAATGAACTTCATTAATAAATAGCATAAACTGTTCAATAAAAAACTTAGAAAACACAGAATAATTTACAACAAGAAAAATTGATACATGCATATAGCTGGTAGCAAAAGGGAAAAGTGAGCTAAAGAGAACAGTATGTTATTATCATGAAAAGAAAAATCAAAAGGAGAGAGAGGAAAAAAAATCAAACCCAATTAAAAGAGATTTCTCTTACCAGGCAGGATATGCCTATTAGTTAATTACAAAACTCGGTAAAATGATGTTTATGCGGGAAACTATCATGTAACGTCTTTTTGGTTCCAAAATCATTTGCCCTTAATTGCCCCTTTCCCTACATATTTCTTTAAAATATTACAAAACAGTAATTTTTTAAAAAGTTGAGTTAAAACATTCAGAAATTCTATTCAGTGTAGTTGGATAACAGATATGTAAAGGAATTGGCCACTTTAAAAAATATGATTATTTCATAAGATGATTAAGGCAAGCTTTAAAAAATTCATTTTTTTTTCTTATGTCCCACAATTTATGCAAGAATTGAATGAAATGGGGAACTAATTAATTTCGTATTGGCAACCAAAAAACGAAAACAGTTTGACAGTTGATAGTCAAGGGTAAGTAAAAATGCAGCAGTAGACAAAAGAACAACACGGTTTCATTGTTGAACAATCCAATTACTGCATCACACGTTTCCTAGTACCCTCTCATTTCGGTGATCAGAATAGGCTAGGTTATGTAATTTAACATCATTGGATTCCTTCCTATGGGGTTAAAGTCAAAGGTCTATATCAACTAGGCCAGATCCACCCATGCATTGAAAGAGGAATTTCATCACTGCATCATTGAAATTCATCCACATGTATGCAGAAGGGTCATGGTCAATTTTGACTAAATTGCGTGAGTGCGAGCAAAGCTGTGGAGATCATTTGCATGTGTGCTATTTCATACATAACCCCATTATATACTTTACCACTTGGTTTCAATTAAAAAACTGCAACTGGGCAAAAAAAAATGCGTTTCCTATTTCATTCAAATCTTCCGTAAATTATGGGACACCTTTTCGTAGACTTTTATTATTAGTGTTCTTCCCTCAAGATAAGTTCGTTAGTTTTGCCGTTTAAAAAAATCATTAAATTTAAAGGGGGTTAAAATTTAAAACGTTTGATTACACATTGTGTATTTTAAAGCTTGAAAAACTATAGTTTATATACATTAAGTGCTTAAAAACTAAAATTGTTTAAATATTTTTATTTTAAGTTTTATGTAATTTTATCTTACATTCTTGAAACTTACACATATTTTTATATTTTGTAAAATTTATCAATTCTTTTAGTCGTTGTGAGAATCGAAACTATTTTCTTGCAAATTATCCACAAATATGAATAACAAACGATTGTTGAACAGATCTGTGGTATGCAGGAAGAAAACAAAATTGGATTCGCACAAAGACTAAAAGAATTGAGAAATTTTACAAAATAAAAAACTATGTGCAAGTTTCAAGTATGTAAGATAAAATTACGTAAAACTTAAAATAGAAATATGTAAACAATTTCAGTTTTTAAGCACTTAATATATAATAAAATTTTGATTGTTGAGAAAAAGCAAAAGTATTTACTTCTTCCTTTTTATCCACAGTTTTTTGAGAAACATTGAGGGATCCAGCAATAACATACAAAAGTGCAACATCTTCAACTGTCTCCTCTCTAATTATGTATGTATTGGCTGAGAGTTCTTTTACAGTCACATAATCTTTGACGTAAGTGTCATCATCCAAACCCAACTGCTGCACAAAACCTTTCACAGCAAGCATTTGCAAATCTACTTCAGACTGTATCAGTCCTTGCTCAGGTGGGAAATAAAAGCTGGCCTTCCTTTTTCGATTTTTCTTACTTTCAGAAATTTCGGCTTCAAATGCAGCAGCCTGGAAATGAAAGGAAAATAACTCCAACAAAAGTATCAAATTATTGTCAGAATATATGCAAGCTTATTTAGAACAATAGTACTTTACATTACTGCTTTGGAGATCTTCACTTGTTGCATTCATTTCTTTTGGATAAAAAGCAGCATCAGCTTCTATGAAAAGAAAATATGAAAATCAATAAAAGCAAAACATATCCAATACATACTAAATAATAGCAAAAAATATAAATAATATGCTTTTATCAAACTGAAATAGATATAACTCAGAGACAAAAAGGTTAATTCTCACCAGTTGAAGAAGAACCTGGATCAGAAATTTTGGCATCACTCGAGGAGCTTTTTAAGTTGATTATTTGGCTTGGACGTCTTGATGTAGATCTAGAAGGACTTGTTTTAGGAGATGCAGCAGTATTTCGTCTAGTTGATGTTGAAGACTAAAGAGAAAGTAACCGCAAATATAACAGCTATACTGTCATGCTAACCACAAAAATTGTAATATTTGTAGCAGAGTTCAAAATGAGAAATTGATTATTTAAGTTTTGCACCTTTATAAACTCGGTTCAGATACTACTTTTTCTGATCTGTTCAAAAAATACTTCCCATTCACATATGACCAGAAATCATTGTATAGGTAAAATAAATGACAAAGAGTTACCTGGTGGCCCCCAACTCACTTTTGCCCAAAAGTGCAAATACAACATTCTTAGCACAGAAATGAACAGCACTTTTCTCTGCAAGTACTTAGAATTCACTCATTGAATTTCAAAAACAATTAGCACATCAATGCGTTGAAAATAGAGATAAGCAAGTAGGATAACATACATGTGTATCTAGTACAAAATTACATGCAAATGATTCGAAATAATTGATTGAGAAACATATTTGGTATTAAAATGAATTTCTCAAATGATACGAGGGCTATCCAGAAAGTCGGTTACGTTTTGATATATATAAAAAACAAAGTACAAGAAAAAAATTTTATTATATACATTTGAAAGTGGCACTAAAATACTATTTTTCTACATAGTCGCCATTTAAATTTTGACTTTTCATAGCGGTGAACCAGTTTTGAAATTCCAGCGTTGTAGAATTCTGCCGCCTAAGACGTAAAATGACTAACTTTTGGGTAACAATTTCATGCAACAAACTTCTTGAAATTTGTAGAGAACTAAGTGATAGCTCTGTTATTGTCAACCGACAATCTTCTTTAATTTTCTCATTGACTTTAGAGACAATTTCATTGGTCACAATGTTTGACCGTCCACTCCTTTCTTCACCGTGCACATTAATTTGGCCATTTTTAAACCTAATGCACCACTGACGCACTCCGCCTTCGGTGATCACATCGTTCCCATAAACTTCACAGAGTTGGCAATAAACCTCAATTGGTTTATTGTTCTTAGCCAACACCGCACTTCTCAGGTCGCAGAATTTTCCATAGCATGCACAGTTCAAACTAGTATTGTACGGGAACGAGCAGCAACGGTAATCTCTCACAAGCACGGCTTGATAGCCACTGAACAGACTAACGCCCTGGTACCAAGATGGTCGCGATAGCCCCGCCCCTAACGTCTACAGAGCAAAACGTAACCGACTTTCTGGATAACCCTCATAAAAATAACCTAATAGAATGTAGTAATGGTTGAAAAAAGAATTGGAAAATAAAATTATTAATTTAAAACGCTCTTTTATAGTGAAGTCTTATTTAGCAAATTTAGTTATAATGTTATAATTACAATTCACCCCTGTTTTACTGAGCACTATTCATTATTTTTTGTAACAAAATTTTCCGGGTCCCTTAGATTTTGTTATAAACGGGCAAGACTGTACATTCAAATATTCCTTCACATGAATAAAATATAATTGTGCTCAACATAATACTTAAGAGTTAAAGAAATAATTCCTACGACAGTTAAGAACAACACATAGAATTTACAATATCATTTTGATTTGGAACTTTTAATAACAAAGATCATTTTTATATGCATCCGATAAAGGACATAATTATAATGCATTTATAGGCAAATTAGGCACAGTAGCAAAACATCTAATTGTCCATGACATAATACTTCATTACAAATCCAAACACAAAGCAAAGCATTTCAGTTTTCCTTAAATACTATTTTTTAAATTATTAATGTTATAAGATTTAACATGGTGAAAAAACAGTATTCGCACAGAAAGGTAATTATAATTTTAACCAAGATAGATGCAAGTTTACACCGAATTAGCAATAAGAAAATGTTTATACTGTAAACTCTTTCATTTTAAATTAAAAGACAGTTTTGCCTCAAATATTTCTGTTAAATGCATGATACAGTGCTGCGAGGTAAAATTCAATGCATAATATATACTTACAGATTTAATTAACTGCTTAGTTAAACCAAGGTAATTATGAAGAGCTGTGAATGTTACTCTCTGAAGACGGACCATAATAATTTGTGCAACACGAACCAGAGATTCGGGATTCTTTTCTAATAATGATCGAAATGCTTGAACTTTCAATCTAAAGTATGAATGATCGAGAGAGTCAAGATAATCAAGTGAAGACTGAACATAGGTTAAACTGAATGCAGTTAATCTGATTATACATAATATGCAATTATTTATAGGAAGGACTCGAGATTTACCTCAGTACAATGCAATTTTCTAATGCTCTGGCTGAAACTGTTTTATAAGGTGCAATACGTCCCTATAACAAATACAGAGGAAGTATTTTTAAAAAACTACATGCACAAAAGAGATTCAATTTATTTTTTTCTTCAGTTGAAAAACAAAACTTTCAATAAAAAAGCAAAAGCATTAACATTAAAAACTTTTATATAGTTGAGGCTTGATTTTACAAACCCCTAATTTGCAAACACTCACGATTTTATGAACAGTTTATGGATCCTGAAAAATCTTCTAGCAAGAATGCTTTTTGATTCTACGAACTCTCGATTTTATAAACATTTTTTGTTGTTCCAAAGTTTTCGTAAAATCGAGTGTCAACTATTAATGGATTTATTAAACAAAACATAACCCACATTGGCCCATGTTGGCTTAGATATAAGCAAGTATGAAAAATATTTTTCCTGCATTTGCGAACTCAAAAAAAAGAAAAGAAAAAAAAAAGAGGGGGGGGGGGGGGTAAACACCTGAAAAATGCTTTAATCTATATGAAAACAATAGCAATAACAATAGACTTCAGTAAAGAGGTTACATATAATACTGAAATTTATAAATTTTTAATACATAGAAAGAAAATGAAGTGTGCATTTTAGAAACATGAGTAATGTTTCTTAATATTTAATGGATAGACAACACTGACAATTGCACATATTTTAAATTCAAAATATAATTTATTACAATATATGGCAGTATTGAAATGAATTTGAGATTATTCATGGTGAATTTAAATATATGTAAATGCTTTAAGAAATCTATTTTAAAGTATCATTCACAGAACAGTCTCAACAACATTTGATCAAACTGACAATGTATGTACATGAAATAAGATTAAGGTAAAATTTTTAAGTCATATTTTTAAGCCCAAAACAATATTATAATTTTTAATATTATAAGTTATTATAATTTTTATTTCAATTTAATTACATAAATCCATAAAAGTAAAGTTGCAGAAATTTAAATTATAAAAAACATTCCTGAAGGAAATTTTTATATAAAAAGCTTCTTATAATTTTATAAAAACAATAGATTTTTACCGTAAGGACATCCATTACACTAAGGAGACTAGTAATATTTTCACCAGGTCCAACTTCTTTCAGAACTAATTCACTTCCATCCTAAATAACAATAAAATAAAATCATGGTTTATATGACAAAGCAACACAAATTGCAAGTAATAAAACTCATTAAATGTAGCACATACATTATTCTTTCTTTCACAAATTTGCTGAATATACATACATTTCTGTATTTATTGCTTCTGTATATTTATTTTGAGGAAGAAGCATATTTTACATTGAATATAAAATTATTCTTTATTCTTATACGCTTTCGAATTTTATAATTATGTTTAAATTTCATATTTATGTAAAATTTGTTAAGCAGCATTAAATTGCAGTAATGTTAAGCAGCAATAATAATTTTTAAAAAAGAATAAATAAAATAAAAAACTGTTATCACAACCAGGTGACAATTTATAATGAAAAAGAGACTTAACTTGCCAAACACATTCGAATAAATAGTGAAGAAATTGCACAATCTCATTTGCCAAAGAATTTTCATAAAGAACCTCTGCTCTGTTACAAAATTGTGAGATTTGCATATTGTTGCAGTGCGATACAAAAATATGGAAACTTTTTTGCATCATATAGTGGCCCCAGCAACTTAGACCCCAAGCAGCACAGATATTTTGAAAAGCTGGTGGGCTATTCTATGGTAGGTAAAAGAAATGAATATACATGAGGTACAAAACAAGTTGAACTCAAACTGTAATGCCAAGAAATTTATGTTAAGAACATCACACTACGAAATTTTAAGACGTATTAAATTGATGTGTGCTTTCGACGTATATAAAGAAAGAGGTTAGAAGACAATTTCACACTGTAATATCTGACAATTAGTTTGGGTCATTACTAAATCACTCTTAAGAAACAAACTGCCACCGCCCTCCACTTCACTGCCTTTTTTTTTTTTCTTTTTCTTTTTCGCTACCAAAAACAAATAATTTCTTGTTTATTATTTCATTTTACAGAGCTAGTCTAATAGTTTTTAGGACACTGTACACTGACTTTCAAAACATTTTTGATGGATAACATATCACATGATACTCTAGAGAAATGGGCTCACATTATTGTTAAGGTTTGACCTGACACATGCAATTCAATTTGCATGATCATTTTACCTTAATAAAGCTGTTTAATTTTAATTTAGAAAGAAGGTGTCGAGCCAGTTTCTGTGAAGTTGGCTTGTTAATTTTCATCAGATAAATTACTGTGCACTTTGCATTCATTTCCATGTAAGAAAGGCTCTATGTCTTGATAAAGTACGTACTTTTCTTTTGTTTAGGAATACTTGGGCAGTTAATTTTCTGCTGTATTCCCAAGCAAACAGTACATACAAGTACAGTACTGTATTTTTGAGTTAAACACTTGTACTTATTCTTTTTTAAGACCATTTTTCGCAACATGGCATTTTCAAACTCGGCTACTCTTTAGTGCACATCAGGCCAAGTTTTCGGGAGTCTACTGTACATCTGGTAATACTAACAAGAAATCTCTCATAGTATATTAACATTATTATTCAGAATATAAAATTATTTTACACTAAAAAATACTCACATTTTCAGTTACATAAACAACCAATTTCCCATTTTGCACAACATAAATACTGTCATCTGGATCGCCAATAGAAAACAACAGACTTCCAGCTGAAACATGCATTGCTTCTATGTGCTTACAGAGTTCAAGGAATAGAGGTTTTTCAAACGAACCAAAGACCCTGAAATATAGAATCATACATAAACAAAAACAGCAATACAAATAAAATGTAGAACTAAAGAAAATTAATAACTTTCCTCAAGCATTCAGTATCATATAATCTAATTGACAAGATTAAGTTGTTAAAATTTAAGAGTTTATTGTGAAAGGGACTGAATCTCAGGGACTATTATAGGATGCAGAAAGTTTCAGGATTTCTTTGTTGGATGGTAATGACATTCAAATCTCCTAATTTTGTAACAGTAGGATGTTTTTAACAAAAATTGCTTGGCAAATAAGATTTTTTAATTTCTTAACCATTTATTTGAATGTGTTTAGCAAGTTTCTTTTCTTTTTTTGTTAATTACCACATGGTTGAGATAAGAGGTTTTTCTTAAAAACCATTTAACATTAATATTAAATTTAACTGTAAAATTTCAAGGCATACATAGCAATTCTTCTGCTTGCTATACATGCCTTGATATTCGGCTATCTGCTTTTACTTATGTTTAGATCTCTTTAGTCTTTCTTCGTCAATATGTTAAAGTTGGCTATTTTGAAGTTACAAACCATGGGTATGTGGTCTGTCGAGCTTTAGTCAGTAAGGACAAGGAGAATGATTAATTGAGTGTCACATGCATCTTTTTTTTTTTTTTTTTAAGGTATTCCCTAAAAAAGCACTTTTTTTTTTCTTTTTTGCAAGCAATTGTAGATTCAATTGTCCCTGAAAAGGATTCTTTGTGAGACTAAATTCAGCAACAATATCAAGGAATGATTTATTTATAATGCAAATTATTTTTTGCTGCTTTGACACTGTCAACCATGTGAAACACTAGCCTTGTGCATAGGGCCGGAGAAAAAAGAAAAGGTTAGTTATGGCTGCTTTAGGTTTTTTTCTTTATTCTTGGTATGTTTATCCAAACTGACATCCTTCAGTATAAGTATGTTAACTTCAGTGCCTGGCTCTTCTGGGCACAACAGCTAGTACACTTATTAATTGAAAATGATGCATATGAAATTCTTTTTATATATTCATTTCTAGTGCTTTATTTATGTTTCATGTTAATTTCCATCCAAATACAATGAGAAAAAATTATTTCATTTTCAATGTTTTAAATGTTTCAATCAAGAGCAATAGGTTGGTCTATTACTTTCACATACCTTAGTAAAAAAGCCTGATTGTGCATGAACAATAACGGTTAAAAAGTAGAAATGTCACTGTTTGCTCATTAACCAAATCTCTTTTATTCTTAAGGCAGTTTTTAATCATACTCGATTAAGCGTATACTTTACTTATAACCCAATGACCAGTCAGTCATTGGGTTTGATTTTTTGCACTTATATTTAGCTCAAAGGTGAGCCCCAAGTACCCCTCGGTTTTTTTCTCGGGAACTGCGACTAAAAATTGGTTTTAAAGCACTAGAAAAAGAAAGGACGAAATACTGTGCTGACCCATACATATATATATATATATAATGTGTCAAAATCCAATTTAGTATCCACCTGATAAAGTGTCATCCCCGATAAATTGCCACAATATTACGAAAGAAATCTTCACCCAGTTGCTGTCAAAATCACTAATCATGTAAAAAATAACAAGAAAAAGCAGAAATAGCCTATACATACATATAATTCCTTTCCCAGGCACAAACAATTATCTTTCATAATAGAACCCAAACAAAATATAGGCTTTGAAAACCTTTCAACATTTACTGCGTTTAAAACTGAGCTGCACCAAAAGACAAATTGAAAAAACTTGAAATATTTAGTTAGATTTTAAAAGATAAGTACTAAAAACAAGATGCAAAAAAAGTAATAAAATATTACCTTATGCTTTTCAACATATACATCACATCAGGTGGCAGTCTTTGCTCAGAATTTTCCGATATAGCTTCTTCCAAAAATGCCTGAGATGGTTCCATCACTTTGAGAGTCAGAGGTTGTTCTCTTTTTCTTAATAGTCTAAAGGACATCGTAAAAATTCTTTTAGTCATTCCATGAATAATGTACAAAAAAAAATTTTCATAATTTTTTTAACGCTAATTAAAAGATTACATAAACCACACAAAAATGATTAAAGTTATGTCCCACTTTTATTGGCTATGATGCAATTTGAACTATTTAATGGAACGTTCAGTTAAGCACATCATCACCACCTTGTTTTTATTAATAATGTTTACTTTAAATTTATTTTTATGGATTCTTTGTTAAATTCATTAAAAAAATCACTATGTCTTCCTTTCGGCACATATTATTAATTATATTGCTTGACACACACTCTAGTAAAATTTCTACATCGATATTAGAACCCAGAGATGTCAAGGGCTTAACCAGAAAACACTTCCACCTGGAACCCCATCCCCATCCAGTGCTGTATTAAACCGTAAGCAAAATAAGCACGTGCTTAGAGCACCAAGAAAATGCGGGGCATAACAGAAACCTTTATTGTCCACTTAAATAGCAAAATTAATTAACTTTGTAAAAGTTTTCGAAATTTAGAATAAAATGAATAAACTATGCTTATGTAAAACATTATCTTATCTCATCATGTTTATCCTGCAATATAAAGTACATGCCTATTCTGTTTTTTATTTGCATGTTTGGAACAGCGTAAGTGGGAAAACATTTTTGGGTTAAATGGAGTTGAAAGCATGCATAATTTTTTGAACATCTTGATCCAGAATTGATTAGGAGGATGTAATCAGAGACTTTACAAGGAAAACTAGTAGAAGAGAGCTATTAAACTCAAAATATAATTTGGCTAAAAGAAATAGTAAATGTTAGTTTGGTTCAGAGTTTGATTTCCAAATTTCGTTAGGATTTTCCTACTAGTTTTCAAATATATTATTGTCTTCATTTTGACTAAGCAAATGATGGGGGCTCCAAAAATTTTTAACATTTGGGGCATATAACAGGGCTGCAAAAAAGCCAACTTTTTGTTTAAAAAAAAAGGCCGGATTTTATTAAAAAAGGCCAGTCTTTTTTTAAAAAAGGCTGGTCTTTATTGGCCTTTTTCAATTAGACACAATACTATTCACAATTTGCATCTATATTATGTCAATTTTTGTTGCTATTGTTAATTTGTAAAATGAAGCTCAAATCTTTTTTTTAATCAAGTTTATTTTAAATAAGATTCAGAATTATTTTGTTAGACAACCTGAATGCATTTTACAATACGGAATATCATTTTTTGGGTTTGTGTTTGCTTAATTTCATGAGACTCTCATTAAACCTGGCTTCTTCTATAGTCGAGCACAATTATCTTTATAAATATGAGAAGCTATCCTATTACACATTCAAGTACATATTTCTCACTTAAAATTGATTTTAACAGTAGGAATTTACTTACTTTAAAATAATTCAGAATACTAAAACTTGCAATTAAGAACTATGTTCAATAATTTTTTCTAGCATACATTTGACACTACAAACAAAAAAAGTCTTTCGCTCAAGGCGAGAAGAGTAAGAAAAACAGTGATTTGAAGTATTTCCTTTTCCGTTAACAAAATACTTAACAATCCTAATTAACTAAATGTTTACCTACAGCACTACTCATGGCAAAAATTTAAAAGAAGTCGCCTGTGGTGAGTAGTTGGCTCCCTTTTATATAAGGGAATTTTTTTTTATACTGAGCATTAAAATTTTTTAAGATCAATATCATTTTTATACAATTCAACGTCGACCAGCAGGTCTGCTTCAAGACGGGCATCTTTATTTTATGCAATTTATTTGACAAATAGCTTTTATTTTTATTTGGATCAGAGAACTAGTTAGTGTTCTGAAAAGGCACAAAAAACATTAAAGGTGCTTTAAAATATGCAAAAGATTATTAGTTAAAGACTAACGCAAATGATTGGTAATATTTAGTTCATATAGCAGCATCAAGTGAACTTTTGAATTCTTAGTGAAAATCTTTGAAAATAAATCATTTAAATTGTATTGAATTTAAATAAATTTCTAACAAGGAGCCCTTTTTTTTTTTTTTTTTTGCTATTTTTGTAATTTATCATTCTATCAAATATTTTTCATTCTTATTTCAAATATTTTGCTCTTGCAATAATAATTTAATTGTACAAACAACGCAAATATAATTTTTTTTAATACTTTTTGGGAAAAATTTTTTTAACTTTTTTCTTATAAAAGCCGGCCGGCTTTTTTTGGCCTGGCTAAAATCCGGCAGCCTTAGCACGTAAGGGTCTTAATCCGGCCCCGCATCCTCCTTAGCTGTCCTTTAGGCAGAGACCTGAAATTTTGCAACAGCTGCACATTTCTCTTGGCAAACTTGTCAGTGTCAAACAACAAAACTTTAGATTCTTTCATGATACTTAGCAGAATTTCTTAGAATAAAATTTTCTTCCTTCCAGAAATTAAAAAAAACAGGCATTTGATTATATTAAGTACATAACTGACATTTCTTGAATGGGTCATTTGAGGCTCTTTACTCATGCATGGGCAATTCTTTGAGAAATAGGACATGGATGGCAAAAATTTAAATCATTTGAAACTTTATGAAATTTAGGTAATTTGTAGTAAATTGAATAAAGTTTTCATTTTTTTGAAAAAATTTTTCAATTTAGAGTCTTAAATAAATCTAGAAAGACAAGTTTAAACAGATATCAAAATAGTGCAGTTTACAAA
This sequence comes from Octonoba sinensis, assembly GCA_038502835.1. Lineage (NCBI taxonomy): Eukaryota > Metazoa > Arthropoda > Arachnida > Araneae > Uloboridae > Octonoba > Octonoba sinensis. The sequence goes on from CM076599.1 coordinate 128,741,619, forward strand.
AATAAACACACGAAAAGTTTATGGTTAAGAACAATGTATAAAACAAATTAAATGTCTATTTGTTTTGGGCCTGTTAATGACTAGAAATAATATTCTTTTTTGAAATATTGTTAAAATTTATTAAGTATATATTAAAAGTGTATTAATTAATTAATTAATTATAATGAGAGGTAATTCTGAAAATAATACTACTAAAAATTTGATATTCTGTTTTTTCTTAGCGGTACACTAAAGCATTGAAGGAATATTAAAAATTTTGCAATTTGTTTTTAATTAGTGGTATAATTAGAGGTAACGGAATTACATTGAATTTTTTAATGATATTATAGAATTCTATGGAGTTAAAGAAGTATATTTAAACTAATTTTCATAATTTTTTAAATTGTATTTCAACCTTTTAAATTAAAAGTAAGGATTCAGAATGACAAAACATAACAAACTAAACTTTAAAAAGTGTTGTGATTAAAGTTAAAAAAAGTTAAACTGGAAATAATGATTCAGAGTGCAGCTTAATAAACAACTAAAGGCTAGGCAAATATAATTATTATAAATTCGGATGTAAAACAACTAAACTTTACTGTACATTTTAATTTATTTATAGTGTGATAAAAAGAACTGAGGCAAGGCGCAAAGTTCACAGCCCTCTGATTTAAAATGATGCAGGAAGCATCTAAATAGAATACAATAGAATAAAAAAAACCTCATGTCTACCACTAAATTAGCAATATTCTTAACAAAAATTAATAAAAATGGCTTTAACTGCTAAAGGAAAAATGAAAAAGTATAAAGAACAATTTAAAAATAATCCAGATAAAATGAAAAGAATAAAAGAGCAGGATAAGAAAAGAAATATGTAGTACTTATTCTGCTAAAGTCAATGGCGAATATAGGCTGGAACTAAAAAAGTTTTCTTTTCCACAACTTTAAGCCCAAACCCCCTGCTATGAATCTACAAATCAATTTAGGCTGCCAATTTGCAATGGGCAGTGGGTTTTAGTGAAATACATTCCTGCTTCTTCAAGCAAAATAATTGGAGATCTCACACCATTACATAGGGCAAATACTTTATAGAGAATCTTCACAGTCTTACATTTTAAATTTGTAAAACGAAATGGGGATTCTTTTATCTGGCCTTCTCAAGATGACTTTGATTTTATTGAAGAGGAAAATGTTTCAATGACCCTTCCTGAACCACAAATGGATTGCAGGGGTTATTTAATCTTCAAAAATGATCATTTTGTAAAAAAAAATATAATGTAAAGTAAAATGGTAATGACATATCTATAGTAAATTAATATTATAAATAAATTCTTGAATTATAAAATCCTGATTTTCAGTAGATGTAATTCTGTCACCATTGCTGTAATTCTGTTACCACTACTTAAATTGCAATACAAAATATCAGCTAATAAGTACAATCTTAGCAATGCGTGTTTTTTTTTTGAGTACAAAATCTAGTTAATTTAACCACATAAAATAAACAATGACAGCATAATTAGATTCACATGAATTTAAGTTTGACTAAACATCACTTTTTTCTTTGTCTTTTTCCTGTAATTCCGTTACCAAACCTTTATAAATTTCTCAAAAAATTCTGTATTGTTTGAGAACAATTCCAAACACACATTTTGTTTTCTGGGTCTGTACTTAAAACACATGCATAAAATCAGAGCTTAAAAAATATAATAACTTGGTATAAATTTAATAAAAACTTGTAAATTTGCTCTGATCTGTAATTCCGTTACCAAAGAACTGCCCGCATGCTAAAAATTGATTTTCAGCAGCGGATTTTAAACTGCGAAGACTAGATCAGAAAAAATGCTATATGGATCAATAATATCCATACTCTTGGTCAGGATTCAAGCCCACATCCATGCCATGGGAATGTTGGGATTATGCCCCTGGGAGAACTTTGGATATTAGAACAATAAGGAAGGTCAGGTTAGAAATATCATAGTCTTCTATTCAATTCCGAGAGACCCAGGTTTTTTAAATTTTTTCGAAAGAACGAAAATTCCATTACTTGTCAATTGTATATGCAAAACATAAAAAATTTAATACAAAATTCTTAGGAATGGAAAAAACTCAGTTTAATTCTTGCTTGTATGCAGTCACAACATTTGATAAAAACTTATATTAAAATTTAAATAAAAGAGATAAAATAAATAAATGTTTTCAATCCGTTTAACTTATTTAACACATTTAAAATGAACACCTTTTAGCAAATCTCATCACTAACTGTCGTTTTTTCACTCTTGGCCGACCTGGTTGACTTGATAACATTTGCACCTACGAAAAAATGAACATTATTTAAAATTAAGGGAAATGATTGAAGAATGTATCAATGAATAAACATGCAGTATACTCCAGACAGTCATACACTTGATAATAAATTAAAAAACTGACGCAATATAAACAATTAGCAATTTTGAAAATATCATATAGAGTTCGATTTATTACAAATAATAAATGTACAGCAAATTTCTCATTTATGTGCCACCTCTTTTATGCATTTCTTTCAATTGCAAGTTCATAGTCAAAAGTCTGAATTGAAAGCATAGAAAGATTAAGGAATTTAATTTCATTTATGATGCATCTATGATTCAGAGTATCTCTCACTAATGTATCGACAAAAATTTTACTTTACTCCCCCCCGCCTGCCCCCATTCCTTTAAAAAATAAGCTGTGAGGAACAAGTAGTACATTAATATCATCTACCAAGAAAGAAGTAGACCCAGAGATGCAAGTGAAACTCCCAAGGTCACTAATACATTTTTTTTTCTTTCTTAAAGCTAGAACAGTGCTGCAACAGCATCACAGGCAGAATCAAGTTTGAATCTCTCGTTGCAAGACAATTTGCCAGCGCCTAATGTGGCATAATTCATTTTCAGACTTCTACTAGCTTCATTAGAGTTGAGTGAAATCGGCTGCAAAGCTATTGCTTAGCAATCAAACATGCTTTGTTATTTCAAAATGATCAAAGGATCAATCAGAGCTCAGCTCTACTATACTTATTTACTTTAAAGTTGATATGGTCCAAAATAAATATGAGTTTCATTTATATCCCTCACGCATTTATTCATCTTTTTTTTCTGGTTGGTTCTACGTGCCAATGTTGGTTTTAAGTGCCAATAAATGTATATGAAACTGTATTCTTGGTACCTTTGTCTCTTTAAACACTCTAATGAAAAAACATCATAACATATTACGAATATAACTTTAATGGTACAAACGCTAACAAACCACAAATTAATAAAATTAAAAATAAATTTTCTTTTTCAAAACTTTTGAAAAGCAACCTATTTATAAAAATAAAACATGAATAATTCATGCAGAAATAATGACTATAAATTAATCAAAACATTATAAAAACAATAATGTAAAAAGACCAATATTTTCAGAAATTTGGATATATATTAACTTTCCTATGGAAAGATCTCACATTCACTCAATGTTGAAAATCCATAGATTAGTTGAAACATTTGTTTTCAACCAAGAGGGTTAAGCAAGAATGCATTAAATAATTTCAATTTTTAATACAAAAGGTGTAATTTAAAATTTTTGTATAAAAAAGAGAAAAAAAATAGCTGATTGCCTAGTAAGAGTTGATACCCAAGGCAATTATTGGAAATTAAAAATTGCAATTTAAAAGCAACTGTCATAGCATTCAAATAAAAAGTGAGATATATACAGGAAAAATCAATGAAATTTACCTGTCGTAACATTTTCCTTCCATAAAACATAACTTTATCTCGTTTTCTAAACCGTGGACGTGATCCCATGGTAATGATTTTTTCAGTGACTGTGCCAACTAGATTGTAATTTAAAAAGAAAACAAACATAAGTCTAAGGAAATTTTAAGAGCGAGTTGTTACATAAAAATGATATATTTTCAACAAAGCTGAAATATCCATACAACTTTTGATATATAAAATTTAAAACTAAGAGCAATTTTGTACATAATGTTTAAAAGCACTGTTGGGAAAATTTCCATTCACCAAAAACAATTTTCACATAATTTATTGGGCATTCCATATATCTCACTTCATAACTATTATAGGTTTCTTATTATTCAGAAAAAGAATTAACAGAATAACTCAAAATTATAAAGAAGAAAATTATAAATTTAAGTTAGCACGCAAATTTGAAATACAGCTGAATGTATGAAATTAATGAACATTGAGGATAGTTAGGAAATATAAATCAGTAGATATTGTGTGTAAGTGAATAAAAGTATGTAAAGTCTTACCTTTAGTTTTTAACTTTCGACATGAATACACTGTGGCAAATATAATTAATGTGGCCAAGATGACTAACACTGTAGTCTGAAAAAAAAATACTGTGTATAATATATGAATGTATATTATATACACACACAGTTAAAATATTGAGGAGTATTCATTTAAAATGAAGTACTGGGGAATGAAGTGTAAGGGAATAGTGGACTTGAGCTGGAAATAGTGGACTGACCACTCAAATAGAAGACACCTGGCAAATTTTATTTGCACATGGGGTTGGATTTTTACATTTTATCGGGCAAAGCTGGGTTTTTACCAGTTAAAACCTAGGAAATACTATCATGACTGTTATTTTGTTGACAGATAGTGCTTTATTATTTGTAACTGATTATTAATTCATACCATTTTTATATAATAGTTATTATTGTTTAATAAATTCATGCATAACAGCAAGGTAACTATAGCAAGTAACCAATAAACTTTGACAAATGATATGATGTAAGCAATCTGATGAGTTTCAGCTGTGTAAAAATTAAAAAATTAAACAGAACGTGGAGGGAGAGCGGGATTGCATTAGTAAGCTTAAGAAATTGATATGTGTAACAGCTTTTCTATTATCAGCCATTATTTATTAATTCCACATTAAAATAATTGATACGAATAAATGTAATACAAAAAAAATATAATAGAGATTTATCTTTTTCATAAATTAATTTCACCATGCTTATTTGCAGTGCTGCCTTTCAATTTTTTTTTAATTAATTGACCCTGAAATATATATATAAATGTTCAGGAAACTGGCAAAATTGGATTTATACACCTTCCATCTAAAGTTGAGTTTTGCCCGGAAAAACCTAAGACGACTAACCTCTTAGCCCTAGCTCATTTAGTAGCAGGTAGAAGTTTATTATTTATAACGTTTCAGCAGGGCTGGTATTTATGCTGGCAAAACGGACTTTTTGCCATGACAGTGGCAAAAATGGAAAAAAACTAAAATACCAATAGTTCTCAAATAATGAGCAGTAAAGTCTACTTTTATTAAGTTTTAAATTGTATAAATAATTGAAATACTTTTTGGGTATTATTGAACATCTTTACTTTGTTAATTAATAAATATTACAATAAAAACAACTATTTGGGATCATTCATAAATGATGTTCGTGAAATTGTGACAAAGGGAGGGGAGGGGGTAACAAGAAGTGTGACATCATGCATTATGCAACATAGCCTGACGCGTGACAAAGGGGGGAGGGGTGTCCGCTGAAGTGTGACATATTGTGACAAAGGGGGGGATGGGGGTCAAATTTCTGGGAAAAAGCGTGATGTCGTTTATGAACGCCCCCTTTAATGAAAAGTCTAAGTTACAAATTCAGAACTAATTAAAATTAACTCAAAATTATACAGTGAAAAAAAACTTCTGTTAAATGTCTTATAAGGAACGTCCTGATTTATTTTTTACCTTTTGCTTTTGCAAAAAAGAACAAAGAGCTATTTTCATCACTTTCAGTGTTTTTATTTTTTTTTTTTTTCTATTCAAGTTCTGAGCGAGCTTGTCTAGGTCCATGAAAAAAGAAAATTCTTTGCCAGGGCATTGATGCAGCATTTCATATTTAGTAAGAACAAGGTTCAAAATTTGGATGTAAAAGTTTGGTGTTAATGATACCCAGCTTTTTTTGTTTTAGTTGCCAAAAGGTTCTGCTTAGGTGCAATTGAACTCACTCAATCGCCCTGTATCAAATAATGGGGGTTTTGGCGATACTGCCAAGCTTTTGGTGCCAATCGCTTCATTCTGAGAAAATCACCAAGACCAAGAAACATTAGTTCTTGCGTCAAAAAATTTGCTGACAGTTGAAACAACTGCCAAAAGTTTCGGTAAACGAAATCTCCTCTTTCAAATATTTTGCATACGGGTATCTTAGTTGTTTAAGTAATACAAAAACTGCAAATAACGTGCAGAAAACAGAAAGTGGATTCACACAATAAAAAATATGAAGCTGTACCAAACTCATATTTGCTTAGTGTATTTATAGAGTGGGAGAGGGGAGGGAGTCGATGGAGAAGCGAAATGCGTAAGCACAACATGCTATATATATATATGTGCGCAAATGAAAATTTTGTACTAACTAGATACGGAGCAATTGCATCTGACAAATAGAAAGGCCATGGTTCTTCTGTAGTCCAATTTAATATGCCAGTTAATGGATACGTATCCACAAAATTAGACATTTTTCGGACCTACGACATCTCTAAGAACAGGGACTAGCGATAACACAATTGTAAACAAACATTTCGATTTCATTTAACTCATGACATGATTGCCATTCCACAAAATCTAACTTTTTTACGTTCTATATAATGCCTGGAGTGACATCTTTCCTTAAGACCACGTCCGAGCAGAGGGATATCGTTTTTTAATTATACTTGAAGCCCTAATTTGGGTGATCAGGAGAGATCAGTTGACCTACACCCCTTACTTTTAGAGATATATTGTATTTATCAATGTTTTTATGTATTTTGTTTTTACCTAGAATATGCATTGTAAATATACGCATTGACCACCCTCTGGAAAATTTTGAAATGACGGGCAAGTGTTTTATAAATTTCTAATTTATTTAATTTCACTAACTGAATATTACATTACGGGCTGTGATCCACACTTTCCCCGGTATTTGTAGCATTATTTTGTTATATCTAATGGAACTGCTACTTTTACTTATCTGACATTCGCTTTAGGTGCGGCCTGATGCCCTTCAAACGTGCCTTGATACGATACATTTTACGTGAACCCTTTACGCTTTTCGTGACCCGGACCCTTTATCAGTGCGCCCAGCAGCCCCCCACCATATATCACTTCAAAAGGCTAAAAAGGCATATTTCTTTTTCATGTACAATTTTCGTCCTCTAGTTCTTGGAGCTATCGATGACACGTTGAGGGGATGTGGCGACTTTTGCGTCTAGAGACTGTTGCTTTGGTTATCAAACTAATTGCGATTAATCATCAATTCCGAGCAATATCACAGTGCAATGAATGAATCACGGTTGGTGGGTGCATTAACACCAATGGCAACAGCATTGTAAAGTCCGTCGTAGGCTTTAAGCGCGCTTATTGGTTTCACATAATTTAATTATCATGTCCTCTTCTTGACTCATTGACAATTTCCGTTGCGTCAATAAAAGTTACGTTAACCTAGAGGACCGTGATTTGTTGATTGCGTTATGGAACTAATGACTCCTAGTCGTTGTTTGATTGATAATAGAAGCACTCTCTTACGATAGACGTAAAACGCTGTCGCCGCCATTGGCAAAAATATACCCTCAGTTTTAAAAAAAAATCATTCCCCGACAATTTTTCCTTCAATGCAAAATCCAAAATTTGCGAAATTGTTTTTTGATGTCAACGCGCGAAATTTTAACACCTAAAAATAATACGGAAAAGCATTTTTTCGTTTCTCGAAAATTGCATTACTTGCACGCCGTCAAGAATGTTCGTGTTTAATAAAAGGTGAGTTTCCATATGATGTCTTTACAAGACATCAAGGTTTTGAGAACAACAAACAAACAGAACAAAATTCATGCTATTAACTTAATAGGGCAGGGGCTCCCAAACTTTTCCAAGTCGTGGCACCCTTGGAAAAATTCAACTTTTCTCGCGACACCCTAGTTGTATAACATGTTCTTAAGAACTAAGAAGATTTGTTGTTATCATGAGTATTATGTGGCTACCCTCCTCTTTCGCTGTGGCACCCTAGGCTGTAGTGGCACCCAGTTTAGAAATATCGGAAACAGAGTAATCTCTGAAGAAAGCTAGATATTCCTTTCGACATAAGCATCAAAATAAAGAGTCAAATTAAAAAAAAAAAAGAAATATACAAAAAGTCTGCCATTAAGTTGACTGTAGGTAGGGAAGTTTGTTTTGAAAGTACCTCTCACTCTGCATCCCTTTCAGTATTTCAAAGAAGTGAATTTAGACAGCACGTCAGTATTAATTCTCGAAATGTAAAGCTTTAACCCTTTCAGTCCCAAATATTTATTTTCCAATAAAAAACAACAAAACAAACAGAATTTTTTACTTTTTTAAATTTCTTTAATAAAATTTTAAATGATTCCAAATGGCATCATTGAAAATAAAGTAGTGAAGGACGAAAATCTTTAAATGATTCCAAATGGCATCATAGGGAATAAAGTAGTGATCATGACTCTTGGAATCATTTCAATGGGAGGGAAAGAAACATTTTTGAATATATATTATGCATTATTTTAAGATTTATAACTATATATATTGGGTATTTTTAATAAATAAATAAATTATAACTATTCTACAAGAAATATTTGGCACTATTATATTTATTTCACATTGAAAAAATTGAACAAGTTTTCATCATTATTGATATGGTTAGATGAGAACCTTATTATTTCTCAGTATTACTATTATTTTACATGAAATGTTTTAAAACAGTTCTTAGTATTGTGAAGACAGAGATGGACATTGCATTTTTTGCACATTATCCTAGAATAGGACTTGATACACTATCAACTAATTCACATTCAGCAGAATCTACCAAATTTTCATCTTCGATTTCAATTTCAATTAATTTATTTCCAACAGGTATGCATTAGCTTGCATCAATTGAGTTGTAATTAACTTTAGATTCCATTGATATATCACCTAGAACATTATCACTAGTTTCTTCATCTGAATCCAAGTCTTCTATTTCGATATCAGACAAGTCTCCATTCATAAGCAAATGAATTGCTTTATCAATAGCTAAAGCCTCCGCTTTTCGCTTTGGCATCAGGAAAAGTAATGACAAAATAAAAATAAGTCTTTTATATCCCAAAATCTTAGTAAAACTTGAAAAAGTAATGAGAAAGAGCAAAAAAAAACGATATAAAATCAAAATAAACAACGCATTAGAAAGTGATCTTGAGTTGTACTCAACTCCCACTGATTCCATTTGGAATCATAACTTTTCAATAAATAAAAGCAATAAATTTTCACAATGAAAATTTTTAAAAATTGTTGAAATACTATTTATAAACATTTAAGTAAATAAAAATGAAATATTTAAAAATGTTCTTTAATTTAAAATGCCTCAAAAAGATATTTTATTTCAATAACTTTTATGGATTTGAACAAAACTGAAACAAGTATAATTTCAATCACAAACAGATGTAGTGTTGCTATCTATTGGTGAAAAATAAATATATATTTCGTTACAGAAATGTTTGTAGATTAAAATACCGCGTATTTCAAATCAAATGGAGTTTTAGGTAAGCAGATAAAAAATCTTAAATGTAATGATTCCAATTGGAATCACTGGGACTGAAAGGGTTAAAAGTGAAACTTTAATGCTTGAACTGAAAAGTTACCTTTGTATTGTTAAAATATTGACCCCGCCCCCCAAAAAAGCACCGTATTTTGAAGGGGGGAAAACGCATTTCCTCTTTTTGCTATTGCTTTATGAATGTTGGAATTTAATAGCAATATATAGTTTAATATTAGGTATTTGAACCGAGGTGGCCTCGTACGCAAAGGTTTTATACCCTTCCATGTCGGTGGGTTTTCAAGATGAAAAAAATATTCTACGGCTTATGAAATATTCTACGTACTATGAAAATGCAACATGTAAAAGATCCCTTCATTGTCTATTTTGCTTTTATTGGATACTTTCGGCTAAATTAAATTCCTAGTGCAATTTCGAACCAACACAGTCCAGGTACTCCACCTTTCAAGTGAAGGAACTGGCCGTCAAAATTCACTTGTGGCGATGGTACCACTCATTGTGGTGTTGTGTTGCTGCTGTAAGAGCTGGTACCAATCCCTGTGAAACGCACTAGGTTTGCAATAGGCAGAAGCCATCAACAGCCCATTAGAAAGACAAAAATAAAGTTGTTGTTTTATGTACGAGTATGTAATTATTGAAGTTTTTAAAATAATTGAAAACGTAATAAAACTATAGACAATTGATTTGATAGTATTTTAGTTTGTATGATGAGAGAGGGCTAGGGGTCGCTATTCTTTTATTTTGTCCATGCAATTTTATTTTCTTCTTTGAACTGTAAATACTAAAAAATTATATTGGAGTACTGTACAAATATTTGTAGATTGCAGATGTAAGGAGTAGTAAGAAAGTAGGATGAATAGAGACTTCTAAAAAAAAGGATTTGAATCTACGTCGAAAGTAGGAGAGGGGGGGGGGGGGAACTATTTCCAATAAAATTTTTATTGATGTAACACTAAAAAACTCATCAATAGTTACTAAATAATAGAAACGTAAGAATATCGGTTGACAAACAGAGGAGAAAATAGTCCTTAACTGTTTTGTCTTTGCTTATTTATATACAGTTGCTCCCCATTCAAATGTATGCGTTTTTAAGTGTATTTATTTTTTCTTCTTTATAAATGAAGGGAATATCTTCATCATTTAGTGCGTTTAAAATCATTAGCTCGAAAAGTAAAAATGAACTTGATGAATACAGATTACTATCCACTGACCTTTACTGCCGTATTAATATTAAATAAGTAATGTTTAATAATTAAAAGCACAGTATTTTTAAAATAAAATGGATTTCATCAAAATTTGACCTCTGCTTCGAAGTTCGCAGTTGAATAAGAAATTTGCAATAACTTAAGATATTAAAATATAACTCCTTGAATGAAGTAAGATTTAATTGAGACTTAAGAGGTACACATATATTTATAATAATTGTTCTGAAGATTAAGAAGATTAGAAATTGAATGTTACTACAAAATTTGTCATTTCTTTCTCACTCAAGTAAAGAAATGCAATATTGATACTGCTTAAAGGAGCATTTAACCAGATTGACACAAATGTTGAAAAATTTTGTACTAATTTCTACTTTTTAAGAAAAAGAGCATACGTCGTACTTTAAATTATGTGCTGCAAGTACGATTTAAAAATGATGAAACTTGTCTGATGGCTACAAGTAAACTGTACTCGACTTCTTTTCGTCTACTAGTAATTTAAATGTTAAAGAAATTCGGTCATTGGGACAAATTTGACAGTAATTGGGCGGAAAAGAACTTGTAAGGTTCGACCATGCATCGTTTCTCGTTCCCAGCCAAATGCATTACTTATGGACAGTGAGTTGTATTATGTTAACGTTATATTCTACAACACATATCTACAACAGGGCTGGACCAAAGTTATTCCCAATTCTTATAACTAGTATTGAATGCGATAGATTGAATTTATGTAGGATACGCCAGTCGTGGTTAATAACAAAATGATGTATTTAAAGAATAAGTGTGAGGAATTATGTGCTGGTCATATTGTATTAAAAGAAAGAACAAACAAACAAAGAAAAACGATTTTATTTTTTTAAAATTGGCAAGACACACTACCAACAGGAAAACATAGAATTTCTCAATTGTAAAGTAAAACAAAAAAAAAAAGATTTAGTTCTTTTTTTAAGCAAAAATATTGTATCAGAAGTACAAAAGTTTTCCATTTTTACGACATATATTTACGGTAGTCATGTAAAAATAAATATTCAGTAATTCATCCAGAATGAAAATTTTCTTCAAATAACTTAAGTCCTTTAAGAAATCCGCGCAACAACTTTTCCGACGCTTTTTCCACTATGCAAATGCTAAAATAATAATAACAGTAATTAATAAATCATTCTCTAATTCTCTCTCTCTCTCTCTCTATCGCTCTCTTCACACATACACACACATATTTCGCACCTCCAATTCATCAGGTCAATAATTTCAAAAAAAAAAAAAGAAGAAGAAGAAAGTGAAAATGCTAGCAAATTTCGGAATTATCTATGTTTTACTAGGCTCTTCCTGTACAAATGGCATTGCTGTAGTTGCATTACTTTTTAAATTATTCGAAAAAATTCAAACAATAGCTGGAACTGAATTTTGAGATAATTTCATAATTAGTTTATAAAAAAAACCAAATAATGCCAACATAAAATTATAATAAAAGAAAATTTGTTTTAACCTCAAATAAAATAAATTTTAAAATAAATTTAAAAGAAAAATAAATTTTTAAATTATGGTTAAAATTTCCTAGTGCCTTTCTTGAGAAAGCAGCCGGTTTTGAGTTGGAGACATCTCGCATTAAAGGTGCGATATGTAGCTGGTCCTCAAAGTTACTTATGATTTAGTAGAATCCATGCCAAGGCGTTTAGAGCCAGCAATTGCAGCTAAAAGTGTCCATATCAAGTATTAATTCCTTATGTTATAACATAATATGTTATTTAACATTCGAATCTGCTGTCTCAATACTTTTCCCACTATTTTGGTATTTTTTTATATTTTACTTACTTTTATACCCAAAAGAAAAAAGAATCGTAAAACTTATCGATTTTGGGATTTACACGTGTTCTGTTGAGGTGAGCTGAACCTATTTCGGCTACTTTGAAAAATGCCTCTGTCTGTTTGTAGTCACTTTTCTCCCACCCACCCTTTTCTTTTTTTAAAATTTGTTGACACTATCACAAAATATAATGCATGGAATCGAACGAAATTCGATACACACATATATCCTGAAGGGAAGTGGTACTGATTAGCTTTTCGAGAAATTTACAGCTTCTTTCCTTTACACAATAAAGAACTTTTTTTTTTTTTTTCATTTTTCAATTTGTTGTTGGAACTAATGCTCGAATGAGTTTTTAGGGGAAAATGTGAACATTAAAAAATTAATAAAGTATAAAACGGAATTTTGCATTAGAAAACAAGTAGTAATTACAAAAATCCGCAAGATGACTAATAATTTGGCCAGGGATTGTATAAACATTTGAGTCATATAACGCATATCTTCAAGAATTTCTACAAATTCTATCAATTTCACCAGGTTCAACATATTGCAACTGAACTTAATTTATGTTAGAAATTCTCAATTATATTTCATGTTCATGAACTGATTTTGAAGACAATCATCCCCCCAGTATGCGTTGGTCTACAACCTAAAGCATCCAGAGAGCGTTTTACCAAACTAGGAGTAGGAAATTGTTAATCGATAAATCCACACTACGATTGTATTGCCAAAAAGGAAAGAAAAAAAAACTTCTACAAAATCACAGCAACCACAGATCATTGCTGCCACAACTTTTCCTTAAATATTACAGTTTTACAAAACTCACCGGTTAGTTAGCAGTCAAAAACAACCCTGCCAATTCATCCTCAGTGCCGGAATTCAAAACAAAATACCAGGAGAAGAGACAATATAACTTTATCGATGCAATAATGAATCAAGAAGTTGTCAATTATCCAACTGAATTCACTAGGTTTGCAAGAACACCGCTACACATTTTAAGATTATAACTAAAACTTGGAATGCCAATCTTCTCCGAAATATGAATCCACCGTGACCAGGTTGTCAGTGAATAAGTGATAAGATAAATAATAGCATCTGCACAACAACTTTAAATAGAATATTTAAAGGAGAGGACGTAACTATTCCTGCAATGACCATCAACGAAACTCACGGACCATCGCTACAAGTCTATAAAATAAGCTTGGAAAAGCCATTCCTTTGTACATGTAGGTGGTCCATGCAGTGCTCCCACGTCACAAAACCTTCTGATTTGTTCGTATATACCATGGTACATACGAACATATTCCCAAATAGCAAAACAAAATTATTGTTCATCGAAGTCATCTCAATAAATAGAATTAAAGCACAAACACATTTGAAATAAAATGTAAACCTTTGTGCTACAACATGAATATTTAAAAACAATATAAATTACGCACAAATTTCGCAAAAATTGCACTACGGGAAAAAGATATCTATATATATATATAAATGAATGTATGTGTGTCTGTCCTTTATGCATTACTACACCATTCATCCGATCGCCATGAAACTTTGGGAATTGTTGAGTACACTCCTGGGAAGGTTTCTGAAAAAAAAAAAAACCCTACAGGTAGTTCTTTTTTTATTCCAATTTTACGCAATTGTCCACAAAAATTCCCCAATATGAGGGTAAAAAAAACCCTTGCATATATTAATGTAATATATCGATCGAAAGCGCTAATTTTTCTGCACAAGATGATATTTGTTCTAAGTTTCTAAGTCAATAAGAACGCCAGTTATAAGCTTTTTAGTGCGATTTCTTAAGGCTTAAATTGATCCAAAAATAATAATTAGCAGTTTCCTCAACTCCGGGTGAATAGTGTTAGCTTAATTTCAATATAAAACTTATTTTTCAAAATAGAGAGACACCAGTTTAGTTATCAACGGTAAACAATAATAAAGCATACATTCGATTTAACGTTTTTCTCAAATTAGCAATAGGTTTTAAATTCGAGATTGAACTTGATAAAAGTATTGTCTCCCCGATTTAACGATTTCCTTGATTTAGCAATAGCATTTAAATAAATATCGCCAGAAAAGGAATACATGGTTTATACTAGATTTCAAATAACGTGACGAATATGACAGGCTACAATTTGACTTTTTTAATTAGTCATTGGCGATAAATCGGAACACACCAATGAAATTGTGCTTACCTTTTTTAGGTACGGTTAAAATTCAGCACAAGCAGCGCCGTGTGTGTACCGCTAGTATTGTATATATATATTGCAAGTTTTGAAAAATTGTGCTTAATTTACGTTGATTTTTAATTTTCACAAACACTTTCTTTGGGTGGTATAGCAACGTATGTTAGTACAGCTAGTAAACAACATTAAAAAAATATATATTATGAAAGAAAATAGGAGCTACGAGCAAAATACCATGACATAAGACTTACTTCGACGGCTCTAATAATGCCTTCAAGACCACAAAACTCTTTTCCAGTTGAACTTTCACCGTTATCTACAAGAACCTTCAATTCTCCACCTTGAAGGCGCTCCATCATATATTTCAAATAGGTGGGGAAACATTCCTGGTAGTGGAGCAAAAGGAAGCCATGGATGGAAGCAGATTTAAACAAAAGCTGCAAGGAATAGATTTAATAAAAAGCAATTAAAACGTAAAATCTTCATTTTGCAAAATAAATGTACCTAGTCAATAGTGTCTAAGATTTGAATTATAGCACAAAGGGAAAGGATTACTGGTATACTGCATAATAAAGTCTACAGAGAATGGATAATCTTTCGAAAACTTTATAGATAATCTTCATTGATTTTGATTCTATCTATACTGCCAACAGATGTTGATTTAAGGGGGGATCAATATCAGTAATGAAGCAAGCTAAAAAATAATAAATAAATAAATAAATAAATAAACAAAAATTTAATTTTAATTTTTAAAAAATCTAT
The DNA here is from genome assembly GCA_038502835.1 of Octonoba sinensis. Taxonomy (NCBI): domain Eukaryota; kingdom Metazoa; phylum Arthropoda; class Arachnida; order Araneae; family Uloboridae; genus Octonoba; species Octonoba sinensis. Next base: position 128,757,099 of record CM076599.1, read on the forward strand.
TTATTTTTAAAAGAAAATCTTAAGATTTAGTCCAGAAAACAGGCTCACAGCAATAAGAAAATCCCAAAATACATTATGTTATTAATACATTATGTTCTTAAAAGGAATGCAGAACGTAGAACATATTTTTTTGTAGAAAGTAACATCAGCTTGAGAATTATTTTATTAAATACATAAGTATGGCTGAATACAGGCAATCTGCGTCTGTATTTGAGGAGCTGTCATGAAAGAGGTAATCTGCTATGATACAGTCAGTTTCCCTAAAATCTAGTTCGATTCTAAAGTTTTGAGGCAGCACTTTAACCTCAAAGATTCGGTAAACCTAGACTGAAAATTTCATTTTAAGTGCAAAGAAAACAACGTTTCAAACGCATTCATTGCAATTTTGCGGCTAAAATTTCGTTTATCTAAAATAGATTTTCTACAGATTTTCAAAAGTGCAATTTCGGGACTGTTTGGTGATACATCGGATATTGATTCAGCCGGATATTCGAATGTCTCATTCCTGTATGACGCATATGTACCGGATATCCAGCTCTAAAGTTTAAAACTTGCAAATTTATATACATATTTTTAAACATCCCATAGCATCCAAATACGTAGTAACTTTGTAATTCACTTATATTATCAAAACATTTTAATTAGTTAATTTATTTTTAAAAATGACGTGCTGGTATTTCGAGCAGCGGTCAAATCAGATTCAGGATATTTAAAAAGCTGTCGGATAACGGATATCCGCTGTCTTTTGGGGGAAAACGGTCTCGTTGGAATGAAAATGTTCGTGACCTATTCGTAATAATTTTCGAGACTTTATCGTTCGCAGATTTTCGGGACTATCGTGACCTGTAGACACGATAGGATTTTTATTTTTTTTAATAAAATTACCTTCTCTGGAAGATAAGAAAGATCCAGCTTTGTAGAGGCTGTCTTGTCTTCAGTCTTGTATCCAGAGATGCTGCCAACGACCAACAACCTTCCTTTAATTGCTATGTTCTTGAAACAATCTTCGAAAACTTTTCCTCCAATAGTTTCCCAAATCACGTCCACTCCATTCTATGCGAGAAAAGGTAGCATTGAAAAAAATGTCATAACAGGAAGTACAGAACAGACATAAAATATTGTCAAAGACTTTCCTTGATTAATTTTGCATGAGAAACCATCATACAAGTTCATAATATTTTAATATTTGATGCAAACAAAAGCAGTTTTGGGGTAGGTTGCATTTATGAGGAGGTGGTCAATACTTTGAAACTTCAATTTGGAAAGTTCTCTTAATGTTTGATTGAAGCTAACACTTTGAAATAAATTTGCTTGACAAAAGAATAGGAGAAATAATTAACTAATAATAAATTGCTTCCAAAAATTTTTAATTGATATCACTAAAACTCGTCAATAGTTACTAAACAAAAATAAAAGTAAGGAAATTGGTTGAAAAAAGGAGGAAAAAATGGTTATTAACTATTTTGTCTTTTTCTATTTATATATACAGATTAGAATGGCTACTTGCTTTCAGCATTTCTAAATAGATTTTAATAGTCGTACCGAGGGGGGGGGGGAGAAAGAATAACAATTATGCATTCATTTTCAGATTTATTAAATTTCATGATGGTTTTTTCTTGATATCATAGTGTTTTCTGATTCTAAAAATTAACTTACCTTGTACTCATTTGCCAGAACTTCCCCAAGGTCTTCTTTTTTGTAATTAACTACACGATCACATCCCAATTCCTAAGATACAAATATGGGTTACAAAAAGGGAGAAAGTGAACGGAGCAAACGAAGATCCTATATATTTATAAATATGCTTAATGCTATCATTGCAGCAGAATTTCATAGACTCTTTTGCATTTTCTATATTGTTATTTATTAAGAGAGAAATTGTATAAATCTATCTCATTAAAATAGCCATTATTGAATGAAATCGTAGATTTGTTTCTCTGAAACTTAAATAAAATTGGCGAGGCATAATATTTTAGGAGAATCAATTTAGCACAACTCAAAACTCAATCGGAGAACCATCTCATCATTATATGAATGAATCATTTGTAAATTTTTATTTACTTTCAAAGTTGAAATACACCGCTAAAAGATGGACCTCTTGGCAAAGTGTAGAAGGCTTTCTACCATGAAGGTCCGCGGTTCTATTCCCGTCTCCGGTAAACCTCCTCCACAACCCACCTCATACGTCGTCCGCCAAATCTGGTGAATCGGACGTGATGCACGCAACAAATGGCGACCCAATCACCCCATAGATGTCGCCACGAGAATCCCTCACACTCATCCGCCCAACAGAGGCGCTCGATCGCAAGCTCTCCGCTCCCGACCGCGGATACGAGCCTACAACTCTCGCCACAACGCCTGGCACTGGCGCTCCCATCTATGGTCGACATCGTTCACTCCTCACCTCCACGCTATTTTTCACTCGTTCACTGGAGGGAGAGTATATGTGGCGGTACGATTTGACGCCTTCATAAGGCGACTTCTGCCCTGGCCATTAGGTAGCTTTTGGCAAAGCGCGGAAGTACTGGCTTTCCACCGTGGAGGACCCAGGTTCTATCCCCAACTCCGGTAGACATGCTGCTCCACGCCGTGTCTGCCCGTCGTCGACCGTCATATATATTGTCCTGGAAAATGCAGGCAGCAAATGGAGCCCCCATAGATGCGCCACGAGAATCACTCGCACTCATCCGCTCAACCGATGTGCTCGATCACAGGCTCTCCGCTCCGATTTAGCAATTGGCCCAGGCATCAACCAGTCAGCAAACTCTCTCACAAGACTGCACCTGGTGCCTATCCCTCTCGCCAGGACGCCTGGCACTGGCGCACCCATGTGTGGTCGGTATCGTTTATTCGAGGGGGAGTACATGTGGCGGTGCGAGTCGCCGCCTTCATTAGCTAACTTCTTCCCTGGCCATTAGGTACCTTTTGGCAAAGCGTGGAAGTACTGGAAGTTCTATCCCCGTCTCCGGCAGACCTGCTCCACAGCACCACCGTGTCATCTCGTCGTCGACCGCCACAAAGGTAGTTCTATTCTGGATAACATGGAAACAATTTTTTCATTCACCTTTACATTGTTTTCAGAAAAGTGCACTGTGTTTTGTAACATGTAAATTGAGTGAATAAAATTAGCAACAATATATCCTTCATGGATAAATTTGCATTCAAAACAAAGATAATTTATTTTATGTTTTTTAAGTATGTAAAGGATTTTGTTTCAGTTTGAACGAAGCGAAATAAATTCTTACTTTGAGGATCTTTGCTTTGTCTTCAGATGAACATGTTCCAATCACGTGACATCCAGCAGCTTTAGCCCATTGAACCTAAAGTTCAGAAGTGCCTTTTTTAACATTTAAAAACAATGAAACAAAAAACAGGAAAGGAAAAACTGGTGGTTTGGCTCATAGATTTTAATGGTAAATATACACACGATTATGGGTTAAAAGCACAAAACGTAAGATGAATACGAAAGACTAAATTTTGTCATTCGATGTGGAAACATTTTCTATGAAACAAATAGGAATGATCAACTTCAAAGAATATGCACGATAAACCATTAGTTCAGAATTTTCGAAGCTCTTCAGTTTCTAATAGTTCGGAAAAAAGAAAAAACAAGAAGTTCCGTCTAGAACTATGCGAGCCTACTTTCCCGTATACACCAAATTCAAATTTATAATCTAGCTATCTCTTTCTCTCTCTTTCTTATTTATCTTTAGTTCTAATTATTGAAAATATACCTTTTTCAACGGATAATACATATTCATTCACTCACTCATTCATTCTTTCATTTATTCAGCCATGCATTTATTAATTCATTCGTTACCTCATTCAAGTGTTTATTCATTCATTTACGCATTCATGTATATATTCACTCATTTATTTATATTTTCATTTATTCAATAATTTATTCATTCATTCTTTTCCTCATTCATTTATTCATTGGTTTATTCCTTCACTCTTTCATTTATTCATTCATTCATTATTTCACTCATTGAGTCACTGAGAAATATCCTTGGAAATCCCGAACAAAAAATTTCATAGCAAATTAGGCTCGTAAGTTCTGGATAAACTTTCTATTTCTACATGTTCTACGTTATAAGAGCTTTCCGATAAAGTTTGTTCCAAGCAAATCGGTCCGTTAGATCAGGATTTATATAGGGTTGAAATTTCCCCGTAAGCTCTGTGTTAATTTTTTGAACTGTTCAAAAATGAACAAAAACTGTTCAAATCAATATTTCACGCCGAGAACTCCTTTCAATAAGCTTGCAATAGGAACTTGGATCTTGTGCCCAGAGTTTACAGAATTTGCTTCAATTTTGTCCATAGGCGCTAATGTTAAAATTTTTTGAACTGTTCAAAATTGAACAAAAAATTGTTCAAATCAAAAAGTAAAGTATAGAAATGAGATGTCCTCGCCGAGATCTTTCGAATGCAAAAAGAATTTTTCCAATCGGACAATTCGTTCAAAAGTTATTAGGGGGGGACAGACCGACAGACAGACAGACCGACAGACCAACAGACACACTTTTTCCCCATCTCAATACCCTACTTTCAAATTTTTTATTTTTCAATCTTTATTTAATTACTTCACTTATTTTTGACTTTTCTTGATTTTTAACGATATTTTCACGATACATTAAGCCTTCTTTCATGCTTTATTATTATTATTTTTTACTTTTACGGGAAAGTAGGCTAAAAAAAGGGAGTGAGTTTTGAAGTGTAGTAGAGCGAGGGGAGAGGCGTGTGTTTTTCTTTAATATCCCCTCTAAAAAAAGTTTTAATATTCTTAAAAGAACCAACGAGATCTCTATTCACAAAATTTTTATTACACTTTTTAATCCTTCCGGTCTTTCAACAAAATAATTATATAAAATCCTATCTTTTTATGGAAATTTAATATCCTATTAGGAAAATGCTATTTCAGTTTTTAAAAAAATGTTTAAAGTATTTTCAATAATATATGAAACAAGGTAATATCTGCTTGAAAAAAAATAAATATACTGATAGACAGTTATGTACACTTGTAAGTAAAATCTCATCTTGAAAGTTTTCTTAAAAATGAAAATTAGCGGGAAAATGCGGGAGACTGTAGTACACTACTCGGATTTTCGCAGATTTTCATAATTTACTTGGCTTATGCATAATGTAATACGTCTTGTTTTGAAAAGTGCGAAGATGACGAAAATTAATTTGAACTAAACTGCAGTGTTAGAAATGCGTTTGTACTCCACACTCAGTTTACTTTAAATATAATACAACATATGATCTCGTGAATTAATAAAATTGTTGTATACAATTTCGGAAGTAGTTAATTTCGTTACTGCGAAATTTCAAATTTCAGGTCAAGCAATACAAGTAAGAAATTTAATATAAGTTTAATGTGTGTAACATCCCACATTTGTCGGGCTAAAATATTTTTTTTTCCTTTTTAAGAACTATTTCATTTGTATTGTGAACTTTTTTTCTTTATAATAATTAACTTTTAACTAAAAGGTTAATCGCACAGGCAGAATTATAGAATTTTTTTTTACTTAGCCCCAATTAATTTTTTCAGAATAGTAAGATTTTGGATATATCGCTATTCTTTTTGACACGCCAAAATATATTTATCATTGCACTTTAGTAAAAATCAGCTCTGTATGGGAGTTGTTTTCCATCTTTTTGAAATTCCCTCTTTGGGAGACTCTAAACTTTAGTATTTTGTTCCGAGAACAGTCGTGATGAGTAGTAAAATTTAAAAATATTCGAAATAGTTGCACGGAGCAGCCAGCGTTCCGCGAATTGAGAATCACTGATCACGAATTACACAACTTGGCAATAAAAATTGCAACTGTAGTAAAACTGCAAGATTAATCGCAAATTTGTATTTTAGTACATTGGTTATTTAATGGTTGGTTTACGTTCTAACCATAATCTTATAATATCATTTGCTTTTTTTTAACTTCAGATGTATTTGAGCTTAAATAACGTTTTAGATTGAAACAATCTTACGTAGGTAATTATCGGTAAAAGAGCCTATCGTGCTAAGATCGCCAAGGGAATTTTACACCGCCAAATGAAATGTGAACAAGACAATTTTACAACGAAGCAATTTTGTCAAATTTAAATAGTTCTCTCTTAATTTGCTATATTAAAACTTTCATTAATTTAAGTTACATAAACTTGAAGTTCTATGACGTCAGAAAAGTGTCGATGTCAAAATACATTAAGTTTATTTGTTTTAAATATCTTGTATCTATGTTAAACTAAGCTCATTAAACTCATAATTATTTAAATTTCTGCATTTTAATGCTACTTTATTTATCGCCAACAAAAAGCACATGTAAACGATGAGTTTATGTCGGCGACAATTCAAGAGAAAGTCGTCTAGATAGTCCCTGTTATAAGAAGAGAACCCTTATGGTTTTTGGTACTTACCTTTTTTTGCTCGACAAACATCGTCAGATGAAATACAAACAAAGCAATACGTTTTTAATCAACAACATAAAGTAATCGTAAACGTTCAAATGGTGTTGGTGACATTTCCAAAAACGACGCCAAGGTAGGGTAGGGCGTATAACCGATAAAAGCACCTGGTTTTTAAATGTATTGCACAATTTTGCGGAATAATTATGAAATTGTCTCATAATTCAATCCCAGCTTTATTTTGAACTAGCTGCGGCGCCCGGCGTTGCACGGTCTAGCTTAAAGTATATTTTGCAAATGCAGCGATGCCTCATCAAAATGCTAGAAACGCTTATTATTATTATTTTTTTATTTGTTTAACAATGGCAACTGCATTGATTTCTTTGTTCACACGGCAACTGTAACAATATGTGGCGGTACGATTCGACCGATTCGACACCTTAAAGAGCTATCTTCTGTCCTGGCCATTAAGTACCTTTTGGCAAAGCACGGAAGCACTGGCTTTCCATCAAGAAGGTCCGAGGTTCTGGCCCTGCCTACGGCAGACAACCTCCTCCACTATCACCTCCGTGTCCTCACACGTCGACCGCTACATTTGGTGACCCGGCAATTACACGCAACGAATGGAGACCCAATCACCACATAGATGGCGCCACGAGAACACCCGCACTCATCCGCCCGGAGGGGGGGCGTATCCGATCACAAGCCCCTGGTTTAAAGTAGCACAATTTTGCGGAAAAATTTAAAAAGCCTTTCAACCCTCGCTTAGAACCCCTGGGCGCCCGGGGGCACGCTCTAGGTTAAGTATATTTCAAATGCAGCACCCCCAAAAAAACTGTCGTTATACTCTTTTTTTTTTTAAACTGGAAGGGGGAAGAAAATATGTGGCGGTACGATTCGACCGATTCGACACCTTAAAGAGCTATCTTCTGTCCTGGCCATTAGGTACCTTTTGGCAAAGCACGGAAGCACTGGCTTTCCATCAAGAAGGTCCGAGGTTCTGGCCCTGCCTACGGCAGACAACCTCCTCCACCATCACCTCCGTGTCCTTACACGTCGTCCGCCACAAATACAAATAAAATCAAACGGTCATCATCTGGGTCAAATAAAATTAAAGTTAGTTACCGCGAAAAAATCATTTAAAAGCTACAGAGAAAAACACTTATAACTTCTTTTCTAGTTAATTTAGAGGCTTCCAATTTTAGCACGGAGGACAAAACTCTTTCTAGGATAGTTTTTTACGGGTTTTTCAATGGTATCAAGCTCGAAAGGATGCGATAATTTCTTCCGATAGGAAAGAACTATTTTATGCAATTTTCGGAACTCCGCTCCAATTGGTCTTAGCGTGGCCTATAGCCTTCCTCAATAAAAGGGCTATCTAACACTGAAAGAATTTTTCAAATCGGACCAGTAGTTCCTGAGATTAGCGCGTTCAAACAAACAAACTCTACAGCTTTATAATATTAGTATAGATTATCTCGAATTAAAAAAAAAAACATCGCAAATAAAGACATGCCATTAGTACACGAAGAAAAACTAACTCTGCATTTGTCGCCATTTCACTACAAGTCAATATTTTTGTCGCCAATCAAAATTTTACGATTAGTACGTATAAGTGAGCATAAAATCAATGTTACAAGAACCTAACTGGAACCCTTGATTGCAAAAAATGTAATTCATAATAAACAAATTCTTTTTTATTTTATTTTATTTATTAATTTGTCATCATACTTCTATTTCTTAGATTCTGCAGTCTTATGAAATAGAATCTATTGTTTAGCTGCTCTACAGCGACAAAGATCAACAACCTTAGGAAATCAGCGAGGTATGGGTGACCTGAGAGAACGGACAAGGGATCGCAAGGCGGGAGGAGATGCAGTGGGAGATGCCACGCTCTTGAACAGTACCAAACGCTTGTATAAGGAGCTAAGCGACATCACCCTCAATCCACCACCCCTTTGCAGCGCCGGTTTGAAGAAGGATAACATATATGAATGGGTGGCCACAATAACTGGTCCACCAGGTTCCCCTTACGAAGGTGGAGTCTTCTCCCTGAGTATGAAGTTTTCAAAGAACTACCCTTTTACGGCACCGCAGGTAGGATTTCATTTACTCGTTACCCACATTGAAGTTCCGGCATATAATTTCAGTTAAGAGGAAAATATGAGGCTTTTAACTAATGCCGAACCAGAGGTTGTATGGTAGTGGTTCCCCAACCTCATTCTCGTCACCACCCCCGCAAGGCCGTAGGCAGGGGGGGGGGCCCGGTGGGCCCGAGCCCCCCCCCCGAAATACTTTCGAAATTTTTAACTTGTCTGAAGAAAAAAAAATGTAACAAAAAAAAAAATTTTTGTTCCTCAAACCAATTTGTTCGGGAGCGTGGGGGGGGGGGGGTAGGTTCTCTGTTTTACAAATGGGGAAACGACAAAACGGCGCTTCAAAAATACAGGGTCTATAAACCAGAACTCAAAATGAGATGTTTTCCCTCAATTCTAAAGACGGTAGGTCCCCCGTGTCGTGTCATCAACAGATAACGGATTGATTCCTTGTCTAAGGGCTACATATGGTTCTAATCACCCGACCACACAACAAGAACAGCAAATGCACTGATCCCTTTTTGGCAAAATGCAAGCCACCACATCTGCCATAAATATACGTACAACAGTTAGGTGCTTTGTCCATCCTTGCCCGAAGGTTACATTCGTGGAAATGGCGACTCTTTTAAAACTACCCACATTGTGGAAGTAGAAGATAAAGGAACTTTCAGAGCTAATGCCTAAATGGACCCCCTCGTCTACTACTACGATTGCGGGATGTGGATGTTTGTGCTGTTATTGCTGGGACAAATCTTTATTTTTTGTCTTTTCTTTTTTAAACTAGCAATTCGTAAAATCGAATCAACATCGAAACGCTTCCGACAAGGGGGGGGGGGGGGCGAGGAGAGGGCTCTTGCCGCTTTGCGGATGCCTTGACCTTGCCTTGCAGACATAGGCAGTTGGGAATTTAGTGGGCTCGTGTGCTCTTGCAAAAGTCTTCTTTGCTTGCCTGCGTACAAATTTTGATTATGAGTAAAAGAAAAGGTAAAGTATTTTGTCTTATTTTGGGAAGAAACCCTGTAGAAATGTAGCAGAAAAGGTATGATTATTTTTATGTATTTTTCAAAATAATATTTTAGCTGCCCCTCTTTTTTTTTTGCAATTTTAGTTTCAACTTAGTATTTTCTTCCTCACATGCTGAGAAACTGCATATTAATCTTTCTTTTTTCGTTTTTTAACTTCATAGGGGATGATGTCACACTACTTCGAGGGAGGGGGGGGGGGGAGAGGGGTTCGAGCAATTTTGACAAGAAGTGTGACATTACACATTTTGATTTCTATAAAAACATGTAAAAAATCAGCTGATTAAACTTATTTTTGAAGTTTTTTTATTTTCATAATTTGATTTTAAAGTTTCATTGATTTCATTTTATATTGAAAATACCACTGCTTATTAAGGTTTAAACTTACTTCTAGTTAAAATTTTAAAAGAAAGTCTTAGGTATTTACTTTTAAGATAAATAAGTGCGGGTGTTTTTTTAGAATTCAATTAATTATTTTTTTTTTTTTTGCTATTATGCACTAATTATCTTTTTTTCTATTTTAACCTTAATCTCATTGTATACCAATTAAGCCCACGTGTAATCATTATTATTGTTATGCTCACAAATGTCATTAAAAGTTAAAAAATAAAATTAAAAATGTGATTCTTGAACGTAAGTGCATTATTTCTGAACTGCAACACTGCAAGTACATGTGCTCATGTAATATAGCGTGATATGTGACAAAGGGGGTAGGGCGTGTTGGAGAGTGATATCTTGTGACAAAGGGGGGAGGGGGATCAAATATATTGAAAGAAAGTGTGACACTGTTTATGAATGGTCCCATAGAGCGTTTACAATAACATTGCGAAGGTGAAAAATACCGCGACAAAATTACTCGTATACTTTTACTTAGCCTAGTCATAAATTTACATTGAACAAAAAAGATCTTGATTGGTTCTTCTTATTATATCGCTCATGGGCTGCAATAGTGGCACAACTCAAAAAAACTCGCGTTTCGGATTAAGAACAGATTGTAAATATAAAATACACATTTTTTCAGCAGCAATACTAGCATAACTCATAATTCAATATTAGGCCTTAAGATTTAATAATAACTAAAGCATTTCTTTTATGTTTTTTCCTTAGCAATGAAAAGTTTAAACCCACTTATCTCAAAACATGATTTTTTGAGCTGTGCCGTAATTGCAGCCCATGAGCGATATGTATAATTTTGGAAGTGCTTTAAAATTGTCCACGACTGCAAATCAAAGTTATACAGCTTTTTTTGACTTCAAACTTAAAAAAAAAAGGAGTTTGCAGCATTTAGGTTAAGGAAAAAGAAAACATCCAGTTTTTAATTATTTACATTTAGTTATGACAAAATATGGAAGGCTTGAAACTTGAGAATAAGTATGAATTGCTTAAATTGTCAAAACTAAAACGGAATAGGGAGTAATTAATTCTCAAAACAACGTATGTTATCTGTTAACTCTCTCTCATCTTCTTTTTTTTTTTTTTTTTGAAGTAATACTTCTGTGGGCGAAATTGAAAATATAATCTCATCATGCAACATGCAACCAGTGTTTCTTTCAGACATCTCTCCGGGGAGGGGGGGAGGGCACTGCCCCCCCCCCCCGGAGAAAAAAATTCAGATCACAGATTTTAAAAAAAATTAAAGAAAAGAGAGATTACACTTTTAGGACTTCAGTTTCAGAAACACTTTTAGGGAAAAGACATCGAACACTGTCACTAGCGACACCAAAAGTAGCCCAAAAGATAAGAATTTATTTTGAAGAATTTGCGGGGAAAGACAAACCAAACTCCCTTCTGCTTCCTCTAAAATTACTAAAGAATCTCGAAATTGCATTGTTAGGCAGTTTTCAAAAAGTTTCCTGGGGAGAGCCCTCGATCCAGTCTATGCCTCCAGTAACATTGACAAAGATAGACTGAAACTTCATTTTTAAGACTGCAGTTTCGAAAATTTTCTTCGGGGAGAACTTCTGAAACTCCTTCCTCTAACGTCCCGAAAGGGCATAAAATTGCATTCTCAGGAGCTAAATTGCGAAAAAATTCCGGGGGAGAACCCCCGGACCCCCCTTTCAGAGATAGTCAAAACGTTATCGTTGTAAGATCAGTTTCAAAAATTTAAGATAAGAAGCCGAAGCCCCCAAAAAACACTGCCCTAACTTCACCAAAGATAGTCTAAAATGCACCTACTGTACATGGTATCAAAAATCTATCATATACTGTGATGTCATAAATTTTTTAAATCAAACGAAATATGGTTTACAAAAGGCCGTATCCAGAGGGGGAGGCCCACGCCCCCCCCCCCCCCCGAAATTTTTCGCAATGTAGCATGTATATTCCTCCCTGAAACTTTCCTCAACATAAGTGTTTCAAAGTTAGGGCCCCCCCCCGAAAAAAATTTCTGGCTACGGCCTTGCCACCCCGTTTTTAACAAAGAAGCAACAAGCGGTAAAAATATAATTTAGAGTGCTCCTTGGCGAAATTGGCGATTTTTGTTTGGCGCCATTCCTGTTCACAGCTTTGCAACAACGCCTAGCTTGGCAATCAACCGAGATCACAACTTGGCGAAAATCAAGGGGCATCCTTAAATATAGTCTAGCAGCAACAAGTGACCCCCTATATGCACATACTTTCACACAAGTATTTTAATACTTTAGATTCCAAGCTGTCTCTGAATTCAACCCCACTGTAAATGTGTTTATTTCATAATGTCCAAGGATACTGTAAAATAAACAAATTTACAGCAGGTTTGGACTGAAAGATTGCGTTTTTACTCTAACACTTTTTTTGTGTCCCCTCCAACTGAAAATATAATGATTGGAATAGAACTAAATTTAGTACTCACATGGACCCTAATAGGAAATAATGCTGATGAGTTTTTGGCTGTAATCCCATCAAGGGAGATGTTGCAATTGAACATTTTTCTCGCTACGCGTAACTACTCTAAAGAAGTAATGGAAAAAAAATTCAAACAAAAAGTGGTTGTCGCCATATAATGAAACAGACACTGCTTTTATTTAAATACTAATATAAATTATTTGAATTTATTTAGGTTCTATATATCATTTGAATTTTTTCGTACATTATGTGAATATTTCCTGCATTATTTGCATAATTTTCGTACGTTTTTTTTTTCTTTTAAAGATTTTATTCTGGTTGGATATGACAAAAATTGTCATGTCGCTGGACAATTTCTTTGTAATTTATGCCTTAAGTTCAGCATAAAATAATTCAGAAAGATGTTTATGCTAAGAAAGAGTCATTTTGTTTATGTCATTAAGTTTTTTGTTTTAAAATGTGAAATCATATGGCGGCCTCACGAGAAGTGCCTGCGTTGACAAGAAGAGAAGTTCCCAACCAGTGGGTCGCGACCCTCAGCAGCTCCACGCTTCGGCTAACAGGTTTGGGGTCTGGTGGAGAAAAGTGGATCGCGACCCACAGTTTTCCTCCTATTTGCGACAGTTTTCGCGCACGCGCCTACGCAGCAGGTGTAAATAAGTAGTTGTACACTAGCTTTGACGGGAGCAGCAGTTCGCCATATCGTTGTCTTTATAAATCTTCTCGCTGTAATGTCAGAGTTATATTAATTCAAAAAAATTATTTCAATTGTGAATACTTACTCAACGATGGTTCAAAACAGTGGAATTATCAACTGAGGTAGTGAGAAGCAAAGGGATTTAAGTGACCAAAAACCAATTCTGAGAAAAACGCATTCAAAGTTTAGGTCTGGTGGGACCTTTAATGTTAATTTTTTTTTCTGAATTACGTTGGGGCGGAGTACCTGGTAAAGCTACCACTAACATTTCTTGTCACAATATAGAATGGTGCTTTCCCTATCATTTGCACCAGTTATCTCCAAATTTTCAATTTTGTCACTTACATCCCTTTGCTTCTGAATAATTACCTCAACAGTTACCAACATCGCATAGAATTTTACCCAGAAGAACTCATGCAGTATTAAGAGCAAAAAGATGGGTCAACGTTGTACTGAGTGGGTGGTCATAATAATTTGGCCACTCAGTATACATACACATAAATGTTGTGTGTGTTTAATACTGTATTTTCTCTTGATATTTTTCCCACATTGTGTACATGCTCAAACTGAGAATCCCCTGTGTTTGCAGGTCAAGTTTATGACTCGCATCTATCATTGCAACGTGGCTTCCGGGGGACACATATGTGTGGATATCCTGTATTCCGAGTGGAGCGCTGCCATGTCTGTGTCTTCCGTGCTTCTCTCGGTGTGTTCTCTACTGACTGATTGCAACCCCAGGAGCCCCCTGAGGTCTGAAATCGCCACCTTGTACTTAAAGGATCGCAAAGAACACGACCGACGGGCCCGAGAACACACAGAAAGATATGCATTTCCCAAGTCTTTGAAAGGGGGATCATAAAAATACTAAATTCAGTTGGTGAAAACTGGGGAAAAAAATCTTCTTACTTTGATGCCTCAACTTAATACATTTTTATGGAGATCATAATTGTCCACCATAATTGTTCAATATATTGAGAACAATATAGTGAATCAATGAACAGAATCAGCATTTTAATAAACAGGGGAGTCAAAAATCAACTACCATTGGAAAAATTAAAATTGTAAATAAAAAAAAAATTGTTGAAGTTGTTTCGTTTTCTCTATTTTTGAGATCTTGTACATCTCTATATTTTAAAGATCTATAAACCTGATTGATGGATTGAGTCTCTGCTTTGAGAAATAAGTAGGAGATTAACGGATTTTACCTGCGCTGTGGAAACGGGTTACTTAATTCGTCTGCTGCGGGTGGTTGTCTTCGGTGTTCAGTGTGAACGATTGGCTTTATAACGTAGACAATAGCGTTTTATCTAATAATACGTGGCATCTGTATGCATTATGATCATGTTGTGTTTTCATAAAGAGTTAACAATTTATTTACAGCGCGATGAGGATGGGACGGCCCTCTACCTATTAAAAAAAAAATCATCAAAAGTGGTTCACTTAGTCAAAAGTTATGGATGAAAAACTAAAAAAATGACCCTATTTCTGCCAATAACTTTTGTTCTAATTATCGAATATGGTCAAACAAAGGTACGGGACTTATGTGAAACCACCCTCGATCGATTAAAAAAAAATCATGAAAATCGGTTCATCCGGCAAGAAGTTATGAGTGGACAAAAAAAAAAAAAAAAAAAAAAAAAAACGACAGACATACAATATGAATGTATAACCTCCTTCCTTTGTGAAGTCGGTCAAAAAGAAAAATTTCGAACCGATGAACGAATTGTTTTTCGTTTTGAACATTTATAAGAAAAACTCTGAAAAGACGCCTTTGTATATAAAAAGAGCTCGTATGAGTAAAAAATACATTATGGGATAACCCCCGGATAATCTGAGTTTCGCCGGTTGCGTGTGTTTTGCATGCAACACATAGACATCACGCGGATAAAGTCCATTGCTAGAACATGTTGTCTAACACTCATCGAGTAGCCTTAGAAGAGATTTCCTGGTTTTCTCCTATACAATAAGCTCATGCGCAGGAGCTACGGTTCAGAAGTTCTCCAGGCAGGCACTTTTCTCCTGAGGGGCTTTGTCAACAAAGCAAAACCCGAAAGAAACTTTGTGTGCAGCATGCTACTGTATAGCCATTTGCGGATTTTAATCTATTAAACACACACACACCAGAAAAATGCTAGCTTGAAGAAACATTTTTGTGACATAATTTACACTTCAAAGTGTAAGCTTCTTACGCAAATATCGAGTTTCTTTTGCAAATGTATTTGGTAGAACTGGGTGAATCCACGTGTAATACAGGGTGGGGCAGAAGTAATGAGAATGACCCGGCTTTGAGGAGGGTATAAAAAAAAGTAATACAATTTGAGACTTAAAGCTTTTTATATTTTGATCTGTATATAATCCCATGTTTTTTACATTAAGTTTTGAATACCACTTCAGCAGGATGGCGGTTTTCAGCAGCAATACACTGATGCAGTCTATTTCTGAAGTTTTGGGAAACTTTGCTGCACATTTCAGGGTGTGGTGCATATTTCCTCGATATTTCGGTTATCCAGCTCTTCTAGTCTCAAGGCGCTGTTTCCAAACTCTCTTCTCCGAATTATCCTACAGAAAAAAGCTTCTGCTAGAGACCGTAACATTACGCGAAATATTAAAATGCAGACGAAAGCTCGAGCTCTCTGCGGGGAAGAATAGACTGCATCCGTTTATTGCCGCTGAAACCCGCCATCTTGCTGAAGTAATAGTCAGAGCTTAATGTAAAAAAATGGGATTTATATACAGATCAAATCGTAAAAAGTTTTAAGTCTCAAATTGTATTAGGTTTTTTCTTATACCCCTTCAAAACGGGGTCCGCTCAACACGTATCAAGCGTACACTTTTCCCTATGATATCGGCTGTTTCGAAACTAAAATCTTAAGGGTTGTTGAAACTCATCTGAACAAATAGCAAAAGTTTAGAGTTTCATCTCATGAGTGCGTGATTGACTTCTCCACGCATTGGCTTTCCGTTGTCTTTCAGAGTAGCTTGTGGATACTGTATTCACTGTCTGTAAATGTGGTATTCACTGCATTTCCTCCATAGAACTGTCCTGTCAAATCGAAACAAGTATTCTACAAATACTGATAATTATTATAACTATTTTTGTTATAAACTTGATTTTTAGAAGAGACATTTTAATTTGATTTTTGCAGTGGAAGAATATAATAATTGAAGCTGATGCGTCCGGAGTTGAACGAGTTTAAATTAAAACATGTGAATCCCAAGAAGATAAATAAGATTAAATAACCCTAAACTCATACACATATATACTTACAGCTACGTGCCCTGCTCCACCAGCTGCAGCAGTTATCAATACTGACTCTCCTTCAGTTATTCGCCCAGCCTGTTGAGAAAGATAACTAATTATCGTCACGCATAATAGATTCCAGAGTCTAATATTTTCATTAAAATAATAAAGTTCCGCTTTTTTATTATTCACTCCCAAAAGGGGGAGGGCATATAATTAATAAGATAAAATAAAAACGGTGAAAATGCCGTAAGCAAAGTTCTTTTCACAAACATCGAGATTTAACAATGAGTTTCTCGATACGTTTTCATTAAAAAACAGGATATATTCATTAATTGTTTGCTAACCCTCTCGTCATCCTCGCCCTCAAATGAGGATCCTACTTCAAATGGATCTATTTTGGTTTAAGAAACTGTAAAATTTATCCTCTTTTTGCTGTATGAGACACCCATAGGCGTAACGCGATTGATAAGTGGGGGGATGTGCTGCAAAAGGTCTATCAGTTTACAGGCGTAAGAAAGGCATTTACCCCCCCCCTCCCCTCCCCCCCCCCCGAATTTCAAACCAGTAATGTACTTGCATATGAGTCAATGGCGAAAAACCGAGCGACTCTTATTTTAAATGTCAAATAATCCTGGTTTTTAACTGTCATTTTACACATGACATTTCCAAACCAAGTAAATTGTAAAAACGAACACTCTTTGTGTAGTCAGGAAATACTAAACTTATGTTTCTCCCCCTTTAGATATTTTTTTTTTTTAAAGTTCAGTGTGACATGTGTCACGTGGTCTGTCCCAGATCTCAGTTTCATGACTTTGTCAGTTTACAGCGAACATACTATAATAGGAATTCCCTTTTTAAATGAGAGAAATAGCGGAAAAGACATCTGGAGAAAATACTGAGATGCAATTGTTGTATTTATTTTAAAAATTGTACTGCGGTTACTTCGCATAGAAAGTTTGTCACAAGTTTTGAAGTCACATCAGTAGACAGAAACAGAAAATGGTATTTGTCGTGGCTCCACTGATCTGCGCTCCTGTCCTACGATCCGCTCCAGATTCCCGATTTTTATCATCGCATGCCAGCTGTGTCTTTCTCAAGAAACAATTCATGCTCTTTTACAGCCTTTATTCACCAACCAATGCGAACCTCTGTCAAAGACTTGAACCGCAGATTTGAGCAATCGGATTGTTGAGGAAATCTTTGATCTGTAGTTCGAAGGTTCATATCGAATGGTGAATAATGCTAATCGGATGGTGATTAATGCTTTAATTTTCGAGTGTTGGTTAAATCTGAAAATTCGACTGTTTTTCAACTACGACTACTGCAAAAAAAAAAAAAAAAAAAAGAGTTCATTCTCAGATTCACAAAAATGAGACCCTGAATTTTCTTAGTAAAAAAAAACAGGCTTTGAGAGTTAGGACAATGCCAAATCTAGAAACGCAAGGGATTTTTTATGCGGTGAATAACATATTTAAATATATAAATCTCAGATGTTTTTCATAGTTTTTGGATTTTGCAATTTCATGTATTTACTACAATGCAGGGTGTCTACAGACTTTCAAAAGTGAAATTTCGTTACCGTTCGGATATGCATCGGATATTGATTCTGCCAGATATCGGATATCTGGTGTCCTCTGCACCATGTATACGTACCGGACATCAGGCTCTGATGTTTGAAACTTGTTAATTCAATATATATCTCCAAACATACCACAGCTTCCAAAAGCATAGTATAAGTTTGTAATTCACATATATTTTCAAAACATTTTAATAAATTCTACTTTAACATTCAAATTCGACACGACAAATGAACGGGTATTTTGTGCAATGACCGAATCGGATTCCGAATATTTAAAAACCTGGGGACATCTCATATCCGATGTATTCTAGGGGGAACGGTTTCGTTGGATGGAAAAGTTTCGTCACCTATTCGTAATTTTCGTGACTTTTTCGTCACTTTCGTGACCTATTTCCAAATTCGTAACTTTTTCGGGATCCCCTGCGATTCAATGGATATTCCTTGTGACGTATTGTTTAATAACTACCGGTTGCGATGCTTATAAATTATGGTTGTGATGACGACAGAAAACGACGAAATCACGATCATAAACACACTATGATGCAGAAACACATTGAAATATAATTAAACGTAATATTCTTACCTTATCAAGACCTGTAGTTGCAGTTAAACCACTCACCAATAGAACTACATAGTCTGGTTTTGCATCTGGCACAGGTAATGCGTCCGCAGCAGGCAGACACTGAAAAAGAAGTATTTGTTTAAAGCTTTGATACAAATAAACTACCCATTAAAATGCTTAGTTAAAAATAAACTTTGAATTTCCTTCCTCTACTCCACACTTTCGCTACCAGTTTAAAATCTGTTTGACGTAATAATTCTTACTTATAAGTATCTTGATTTAACCTCCTGGTTCAACTGCATTTTGTCCCTGCAGAGCAGGTTTGCCAAAGTTAACATAAGGATGCGTTCAGATTTGAGCAATGCTCAACCTGAGCCGCGGAAATCCGCTCACCCGAATGGTTGCTCGCATGCCCAGGTCAGGCGCAGAAGCTGATTTTCGTCTTCGTGACGTCATTCTCACATTAATTTTGCTCTAGCCTGGAAGCGGCATAAGGAGCGGGCTTTCACACCTAAAGACGAAGGAGACATTTTTTCTCCATCGTAACAGGTAAGAAACAGGTGAAAAGATGTAAGGTAAAGTGCCCTAAAGCTGACACCCAAAAACTGCTCTTAAAGCTGACACCCTCAAATAAAAAAACAATTATTACCAATTTAAAGATATTTAAGAAGTGATACCATTCAAAAAGAAAAAAATCTCATTTTAAATTATTTTGGGAATTGGTAATATTTTAAATGTATTTTTATTTGGGGGTGTCAGCTTCAGGAACCTTTTTTTGGATGTCCACTTTAGGGCATTTTACCTTATGCCTTCCAATACGCAATGATAACATGATCTGAAAAAAATTTAGTTTTTGTCGTACGTTGCTGTTGCGTTTGATATGAAAGCACATTTGCAAGTTCTATTAGAAAATAAATACTCACAGTATATTCTGCGTAAGCACTGAGCTTGGAGTTGAGGTAAGCAACATTATCCCCAACCTTGTACGTCTTCACGCCTGCACCAACAGCAACAACTTCCCCTACACCCTAAAACAAAGCACTTTTGCATTATTATACACATGTTACATAACAAGCTCATACATTCAAAATAAATTTTATTGGCAACAAGGTACATTTTACGCTTTCTTTTTATTTGGAGTTATTATTAAACACATCCCTGTTCTGTTCGAGATTTTAATTTTCTGACCGCTTAACAACAGCGAATGAAATTCATATCAAATCATATAAACTTTTAATGAACCATGTTTGTTTTTTCTCCCTTTACGAAGGAATACGAAAGAACTGCTTTTTTCTACAAACCGTCTTTAAATGGCGTTCATATTATAAACACTGAAATAAATAATCAACATTTGATGAGCTATAAAATCATTTGGAGTTGACTGCAGGGGAAAAAACGTATTAGTACAAGTTGTTGTAAGAATTAAAAAAGTAAATAAATACAATATAAAAAAAGTCTTCGATGTGTTAAAGTTGCTCCTCTTAATTCACTATTAAAGATGTTAGTTAAAATTCTAAGAAAAAGAAAACCACTCACTTCGAATCCAATGTCGAAAGGAAGTTTCGATGCATCTACAAAATATCTTCCTTTGCTTATGTTGACATCTGTAGCATTAACACCTACATATCTGAAATAAATAAATCATTAAAAAAATAATGAAACACATTTTTGAGACCTACTATATGAAAGACTTCATATGAAAAATGAAAGGAGAACATCTTAGTTGCCGTCTCTGATTTACATAACCAACAACAGTTTTCCTGTTACATTTTATGTAACAGCGCAGCCAAAAAATCATGGTCGTTTGAGTGAAAGTAATTTTAGTGGAAGAATTAAGGACAAGCAATGAATTAGCGATTGGCAAAAAAGGGCATGTTCATTAAATTATGTAGAATCAATTACGTAAGCAGAAGCTTGCGACAAAAATGTCGATGCTGTCGCAATTGATGGGAAGCTAGTATTAAAATAAACTTCCATTAAACTGCTTTCAAAATATAAAACAGCTAGATTAACCCATTCGAGACCGATAGCACACCGTGTGTGCAACTGATTTTCGAGGCTATAAGACGGCCTGCACATTGCGTGTGCAATAACAGTAATGTGCAATTAGCAGTTATTCTGAGTAAACTAGTCTTTGAAATAAGATTTTTCTTGAGCTACTGAAATCTGTAAAGTACAGGGAAAATTGTACTGCGTGCAATGATCTCATTTATGTGAATTCACTTATGAATCGGGTGATTTCCATAGTAAACATGTCTTTTTTTTTTTTTTTATTAATTTCGCTCCTGGGGACCGTGTTCGAAAAAAATCGTCGTCTCGAATGGGTTATTAAGGTAGCTATCATTCAAAGGAAATGGACTATCACATTGGATGATTCTCTCCCCCCCCCCCTTTAATAAGGATTAAAGAAAAAATGTTAGTTGTTTGTCTAATATGATTATTACCAGTGATTCTGATTTTTCCTTTCGAGTAACATATAAAAACTACCAGTTCTACGGACATCTATCATAAAGGGGGCAAAAGTGTAAACGGAAAGCTAATTTTCTTGTCGATTTATGTTAATTTTCTGTTATCTACAATCGCCTCTTCAAAATATTTATGGGGCATACCCCTTATTTACTGTCTCGTATGTAACACTTCGCTGCAAAATTTTGGGAATTATTTTAATTTTTTTAAACTAAAAATAATAATGAAAAAGTGTTCAGAAATTTTTACTACCTTCTTTACCCATCCCCCATCTTGAGTAACATTAATATAAAATCTATATTTCATGGGGACAATAGATTTTTAATTAAAAAATATTAAAAGTTTTGTCACTTACGGGAATAAAAAAAAAACAAGTGTTATGTTACCAAAGTGCTTTTCGATTTTTCTCCGAAATTATAAAACTTTTCATAATAAAATTTGATCAACTGATTCATAAATATACTTTTTCTCAATACATATCAACATTATTTTTTAAAATTATCTCATTAGTAAGTGACAGTAAATTATCTCTGCTACACAGGTGACGCTTGGTGAAAAACAACAAATCTAATAAAAGTTTTAATTAATATTAATAGAAATATTATTCGAAAAAATGCATATCATTTACATGTTGAAGAAGAAAAAACGCATAAATTAAGGTCATGAACCTTTAAAATCATGTACAAGAATTAATTTTTTTGGAAGATTATGTATTAAAATACATAGAATAATGATAGTAATAATAGTAAATTACACAACAGTTGCATTTAAAAAATGTTTTACCATGCAGTTTATAAAAAAATAATAGAGGATGCATTTTAATAATTAAATGATATTTTGATAAATACCGATATGCTTTATAATTACGTTAAAAGAAAATCTGGTCCACAATAAATTCATTTCAAGTGAAAAAATCCGAGACACGGAAAAAAAAATGCCCTGCAGTAACCATTTTCTGTAAAACATGTTTTACTGCAGTATTAATATTGTTGTAATGAAAGTAAATGTAAGTACGATAGTGTATGTACATTTACTTTCATTACAACGTACGTAATTGTACGTAATGATTATGTACGTAGCTGTACGAAATGATTACGTACGTAAATGTACGTACCCTTCGGAACGATTTGAAACGGAGCACTAACATTTTTACGCTCTAAAAATCTATCATTTCATCCACTTTAGAAAAGCTACAAGGAAATTTCTGGCATTCTAAACTTCTAATCTCTTTGAAATTAAAGCTGCAGTTATCCTGCCGGTAGGGTGGCGTAGTGGTAAGGCGCAGGCCACATACGCCCAAGTTCGCAGGATCAAACCTGGCCCAAGTCGGTGGATTTTCAAGATGCAGAAAATCGACAGCGCCCGTGTCGTATGATTATGCGGCATGTTAAAGATCCTTTGCGTATCCATTTGGCGTGGATCCTCTTGGCTAAATGAAATTCCTAGTGCAGTGTGCATCAAGTAGAGCTCAGGTGCCGCTATCTAGGGGGGAAACTGAGCGTCAAAAATTCTCAAAATGGTAATGGCATCCGCCGACAGTGGTGCTACTTGAAAGAATAGATGCCGATTTTCCGGGGAATGCACTAGGTCTGCAATGGTTAACGACCATACGCAGCCCCATTATAAAGAGCTAAAGTTATCTTGGGTAACAATGCCAGAAAGTTTATTCTGCTTAGTTGAAAGACAAAATTGAGGCTACTAGTTTCGTAAATATGTTCGGTGGTTCTTCAAGAAAACTATCGGCAATATGGCGTAATAAAGAAAAACTTTGCTAAAGTAAACTCGTTCCAAACGATTTTAACTGTGAGAGACTTGAAGATTAAAAGATAATACTATCAAAAGATACAATTATTACTTTTTTTCTTTCTTTTTTTAAAGATTCAAAGTGTTTTAACCGACTGACTTTATTTACTTACTGTTCAAACAAACAACGCGAATGCAATTCAATGAAAGGAAAATTCCAATAAATAAAATGCACAAAATGTTCTGACCCTTTTAAGACTTCAGACAAAAAATAGCATAAAAGAAACATTTCCATTCTAAATAGGAAAGCGAATGTGACTAACTTGTTTTTGACGCAGATTTCATCATTTTTTGGTTGACACATATTGACAGTCTCTATTTTGACAGCTTCTCGGAAGTTTGTTGTAAGCTTGTGTACAACAAGCTTTTGGAATGTCTTCGGTAATGCAGCCATTATTATGGAGAGATTATGGCTGTAAAAGAAATAAACAAACATAAATAAAAAGGAACAAAATTTGCGATTAATGCAGTAATTTATTTGCAGTATATAAAGTTCCCTATAATAGCAAATATTCATCTGTTATGCATATTTTTCTTTGTTCCATTAATGTTTATCCGTTCAAAGTTTCAATCTGTTTTAAAGAAAGTTGAAAGCTAAAAAAAATCAAAGTCATATTTGGGTCCGTCATTTTAAAGTTTTTCGACGGTTGGGGGGAGACAAAACGAAGTGTCGTAAGAAAAGGGGTTCGGATCTAAGCCCCGCCCATGAATCTCAAAGTTAAATTGCTATAATAAAAATTAAAGTTATTCTTTTGCTTTTAAAAGCTGTTTTATCGCTTCTAAGCAACTTTGTATTATAACAATCTATGTAAAATTAAAATCTATCCTGACTGCTTTTATTATTTCAAACTCTCAACTATCGGTGTTCACTATTCTTGTATTGTATTGGTCCTCTGAGGAATTTCTTGCCAAGCCACTGGCAAGGCTATATGATCAATGAAAGTTAGGGGGGGGGGACCTCGAATTCATACACAAATATAAATCCAGTGGAACCCCGCCATTCGTCCGCCTCGCTATTCGTCCAACTTGTTCAAGCAAAATTCAACTCGCCATTCGTACTTGTCCCGCGATTCGTACGGCACCAGGGGCCAGCTGGGTTACCAGTTTGGCTTTTTTTAAGAAGAAAATCGAGAAATTTTGCTCATTTTGAACTCGTCTGGAAATAATTTGTTCGGCGTTTTGGATTTTGTAAAAATTTTAAATACTTTTTGAGACATTACTGTCAATTTTAACTTTCTAAGGGGACAGCAAGAGGAAGTAGTTGAGGAACTTTCTTCTTCAGAGGAGGAAAGTAGTCAGGAAAGCATTTCCCTTGCAGAAATGAAAGAGCTGTGTTACCCTTGCGAGAAAACACAGAGAGTGGTGGAAAAATGGCATCCCAACACTGCTGTGGTCAACAGCATTAAGTTGTTCAACGACAATGTTATTTTAGAAAAATTCTGTACAATCGTCAAAGGCGGACAACATTGAACAGGTTTTCAGAGAAAGAAACCCAAGATTTTTGTAGTGCAAAAAGACAGAAAAAAGAAAAAAACAGCAGAAAGGGAGAAAACACCTGAAGGGATGTTACCTGATGTTTTTATAAAAGGGGACTGCTCTTCCAACCATTTCTCTTCCTCCTCTCAACATTCCACTTATGCCATCAGCTCACTTCAGTACAAGCAAAGTGCAGTTAAATTTTTATTTATGTATAATTTCATGTACAGTACTGTACATTTGTTTTTCATAGGTTTAAATAAGCAACCATCTGTGGGTCTGGAACGCATTAATCCAATTTACATTGTATCTTATGTGAAAAAATAATTCGCCATTCAAACTGCCTCCTGGAACGAATTGTGTACGAATAGCGAGGTTCCACTGTACACTATGTTCCTAAAAGCCGGGTTTGGTCACATTGTGCTGCAATTTTTGGAATTTCATTATGAAAGTTCAAAGTAGGAATAATGTTAGCCTAGTCTTATGCTTTCTATTTATTTACTACTGTGAACTATGAGTTTTATTTTAAAAAAGAAGAAAAATCGTTGATAGTACTATGCATATATTTAATTTTCAAACAGCATGACAGATTTAAATTTTGATGAAAAGTTCATTTGAACCGTTTTACCTATCTTGCGAGTGCAGAAATGAGTAATGCACGGTAGGACTTGTTAGGTTTGATATTTTTTATTAGGCAACCAGCGTTATGCAAATAATTTAGAGTATTAAGAGATTTTGATTTTTCAGTATTGGCAACAGTCTTGGTTAAAATGTGCATGTGCTATGTTTTCTTCCTTTCGCCAGATGTGTGTCAAACGTTTTTTCCATGTATGTGTTTGTATTGTGTCTTAAATTTACGTTAGTCTATTTTGTTACTTTTTTGCCGTGTTTAATTCTATGCTAGAATAAATTTTATTTTATTTGAGAAAGCTGCCTATCTCTGCTAAATACAACCAACAAGACTAACGTTACACAAACGAGAATTACGAGCTAAATATAATCGACTGAAGAATTTTAAATATTGGATGTTTAAAACTGTTTTTCGGTAATAACTTTAGCACACAATTTATCAATATATACATGAACAGAAACTAGAGAGAATAACGTTAAAGTAAGGATAAAGTTCGTCTCACTGAGTACCATACCAAGTACACATGAAATAAAGCTAATTATGTGTATATTATAAATAAATTCCAAGATTCTAAAAAAAAGTAAAGAAATGAGTGAAATTATAGTTTAAAAAAAACTAGAAAAAATACGCTTTTGTAGCAAATATAAACTAAAAAGTAATAAAATACTTTGAATACGAAGATAGCAGCGACAGATATCTAGCAACTACAAATTACTTTAATCTTTTAAATGAGCTTAAAATAATCAGAATAAAATCATTGGCAAAACTATTAACTTTAATACTAAAAAAAAAAGGTGGGTACTTCCATATGACTTAAAATTTCTTATCCCTAGCTGTTCGTTAATGTGGAATCATCAATTGCGTTCATTAGCTTACGAATCAAAAGTTTACTTCTCCATTTGTTGAAAGCAAGAAAAATTTACAAACTGACATCTGAGAAGAAGTAAAGTATGCTAAACGAACTAAAACGAGCGAATACGACACATTCCTTATACTAGCCATTTCTCTCTTTAACATGAATGGATTCTTCTTGGTACTCTACCAGACAGAGGTCTTGGCCAGTAAATCTGTACTTAACATATCGTTCATAGAAGTGAACAGTGTCATATCTACAAAATGGACATTTTTCAAGAGAGGCGTTTGAACGTTTTACAATTTGTTTTAGTTAATTGCCTTATTTGTTTCAATGATTATTATAATCGATTTTGTTCACAAAATAGTTATTGTTTTAGTTTTCTCTCACATGATGGATGTTAATGATGTCAAAAAAACTAAAAACAATTATAAAAAGCAGGGTTCGCGCTAGGCCGCGCGATCGCGCAATTCCCGCAATATTTTTTGAAATCCCACTCAAAAAAAATTTTTTTTGGGCTTAAAGTTTAAAAATCCCACTTAAAATTTTGGTCAAGGAGGAAAATCCCACCTTGTATTTTTCCCCAGTGTGAACCCTGAAAAGTAGTTATTACAGTATTGCACCAAAAAAAAGCAGTTGGCCTCTAGCCTTAATTTTTTAACATTTTCTTACCGCAGTATTCCCAATATAAATTTCGCAAAAATCTGAACATTTTGATATAAAAATAAAAAAACGATGTTTTGCAGATAGGACTGTTCATTTTTATAAGCGATATTTGAAACATAGATAATTTGAGATTTGATATTCTTAAATTGTTTTCTGTCCTTTCTTCCGTTCGTTTTTATTTTCTTCTTTTTTTTAAAATTTTTTCCTTGATCCTTCTTTTTAGAATTTTTTTTCCATTGCAAATATACTTATGAAAAACACCATGTCGAACGAAGAAAATATGAACTGAAGTCTGTCACGCACGTAACACAACCCAACAATGCATTTCGTTGAACTAAGCATTTAAAAGCAATTTATTAAACAAACCTTTTTGAGATTTGCCTTTTTACCAAGGAGAAAAAATTAAAAAAGAAATAGCCTTTTTCACGCGAAAGCTTAACTAAAATTTAGATTATATTTTTCTTTTAATAATAGCAATATCTTTCCAACGTTTCTCAGAAAGCAGAAGATAAGAAATAACAATGCATTTTATCTATTTTCATTTCCTGATAATTAAATATACTTTATGTCACTGAATTCGGTGGGTTTATGATAAGTTTGACAGTGCACAAAATATTCCCACAATTCTGCTGATTCTACAGCATACACAATATATTATCATTCTTAGTATTTTTTCCCCTACTTTATTTTACTTTAAACAATTTAAAAAATTTAAAGGTATTTTCTGAACCTCTGTTCGAATAGAATGAATTCAGATGTTTAGTCCCACTCAGCCAATAGAATTATTTAATAAAAGAAAATGACGGAACAAGGAACATTTTATGAGTAAAGGGAAAAATCAACGTAAATAAAAAAACAAATTGTAAAACATTTATTTTTGACAGTTTGGGTTTCGTTTACGTAGATTTTTTCCTTCTTCTTTTACTCATATTTTAGCACAAAGTATTTTTTGATCGTTTTTTTATAGAAGGAGCATTTATTTTGCCCTTGTTTTTCAAATTCAGGGTCACATACTTAACTTCCGTGAAAATATCGTTAAAAGTAAAGAAAAGTCAAAAATAAGTGAATTAATTAAAGATTGAAAATTAAAAAATTTGAAAGTAGGGATTTGAGATGGGGAAAATATGTGTTTGTCTGTCTGTTTGTCCGTTCCCCCCTAACAACTTTCAATCAAATTGTACAATTCGAAACATTTTTTTTTTCTTTTTGCATTAGAGAAATCTTGAAAGAGACACCTCATTTTCATATTTTATTTTTTGATTTGTACAATTTTTCGTTCAATTTTGAAGGTCCAAGATCTTTTGAACAAGTTTATTGACAGAAGCTCTCAAGATTTTTTTTCGATATTGTTTTTATTTGAACAATTTTTGTTAAAATGGGGGAGGGGGAAGCTGAGGTGGGTAACCCTAGTCACTATATGATTTTACATGATATAACATGAATTAAATCAGTTAAAATACATTTTTTTAAAAATTTGGTTTTCCGTACGCTTTAAATGACGAGAAATCACATGGAGCTTACCTGTTAGAATTGAAAACTGACAGAGCGTGGAAGATATTAGATTGTAAGAGAACGGCAGACGCCCCACGAATGTGTCTCCCGAGCGATACGATAAATACATTAAGGGAACATGCTATCTTTCACATTCAGATAAACCGTAGAAGAGGGCGTGTCTTATTCTTCCGTGAGATAAGTTCGTTTTACTTCCTACGTACAATTTCCTGTTGGCGATTATTTGGCACCCAACTGGCGATACATACTACACCACACACACACGCGCGCACAAAAGCGTAACTATTGTAAAAGAAATTTTAAAATATATCAAATCATAAAACTATAAATGTACTGATTATGCTCAATAACATTAAAAAATATATATTATAAGAATAAAAAGGATGCGGAAAGAAAGCTTTTATAATTCTCCAAAAATTCACAAATTCAGTGCTATCTGATGAATAAGAAAAAGCCATGAGTATAGAAACAGTGAAACTATGTTATAACGTCATTCAAGCCATTTTTGACTCGTTATAGGCAAATGACATTATAAACAATCATTTACTTTTAATGTGCGAATGAAGTGGCTAGAATTTCTTTGGTTATTTCACTATAGCCAATTTCAACTGTATGTGTGTATTACATATATATCAAGGGTGCCTTCCCCAGCCACAAAATAAATAGGCTAAAAACCCCTGACCTGGTGGTCCTCAAACGTGGAAATAATTTCTGGAAATCAGTGTTGAAACTTTTTACTTTAAGGAAAGTAATTCGTATAAATACGGTAGAATGACATAATGTACCTCAAACGAAACTCCCCCCAACTGTTGACGTTTTCAAAAAATGCAAGAGCTAGACTATCTTATAATTAAGAATCTTACAGTCGATATATATATTAAAAAATCGTACACAAGAAAATTGAAATGAGAAGAAGAATGCAATGGAAAACAAACACGATCCTTCCAACCCCTAACTCTTACAACTGATCATTGTGTAAATTCGTTTCATCTTTCTTCAGAGGACAAACAAGGTAATCAAATAACTGTGCAAATTAATGAAACAAACATTGTGATCTAAAAATTTTACAGTACATTTCAATAACAAATTTGTTGTACTTTCTTTATAATAGATGTTTCAACTAATTGGGAATTAAGTAACTGTTGGTTTAACTGTATTAATGAAAACTAATTTTCCTCAAGAAACAATAAAATTGCTTGTAGATCACTAACGTTGAAAGAAATTTTCAATTACCTCGCTGTCAATGAAATGGGCGGCAGCTGAAAAATATGTAAACAAACAATTGCGCAATCTCCCACAATATGTTTCCAAACTTGTTTTACTGAATCTTGAAAAAAAAATATTAAGAGCATGAAATATTCGAAGAAAATTATCAAATTTCCTCAATTTTCCCTTTAAATATTGTCGTGACACCTAGAATCATTTATACTTTCTTTTAATTCGTAATATAGATGCAACCAGTAAAACGCAAAGTTTTAAAAATCGTGTGGCAACAATTCTAAAATATATCTTGGGGTTTCATTTTTGAAAATTTGCTCAGTCTGCTCCGAATGATTTTCGTTTCTTGTGATTTGTTTGAACAAGATTTTGTTTTATATAATTCTTCTATCTCATTTTTTTCTCTTTTCCCACGTACTACCTTAAATGATTGCAAAATAAACCCATACCCATTGTTAAAGTTTCTTTAAAATGCAGTTTTCTGCTCAAAAAGAGTCATGCTTGAAAAAAGCAGACCTGAGCAAAAAGGGATCTGTTGATTACAGAATTGCTGATTTAGTTAACTGTTTGAATTCACAACCTTCATATTTTACGACCAGTTCTTGTTCTGGTCGTGCTATTATTTTCACAAATTCCGTAAGTATAGAAAATCGCAAGATTTTCAGTCTTCCACGTTACAAAACAATGCTAGCATGGAAAGTTTGAATTCCAGTATCTTTTTCTATGTGTGATTATCACTTTCCTGTGTGTAATACCGTTCAAAACTTTCAGTAGTTGAGCTTTCCTCCGCGATTCCATAATAAACTGTGTTTCAGCAAATCGAATTGAAAATTAAAATGTAAAAGTAATTTCCTAGAAAAATGAGGGTAATATGAACTTTTTGACCATAAACTTAGCAGATTGTCTTTACCCTTCGTGAAGCAAAACTTAATTGAACTGCCTTTGAAATGATTGAAAAAACTAGATTGATGAAAAATTACTACTTAAATTGTATTGCAAAGCATCATTTTTGATCTTTGAGTACAAATTATGGTTGAACCATACTGATATTCTTGGTCTATTCATGTTTATTTTTTGTTCCAATTTACCTGTTGTGAAATTCTTATGGGTTAAATTGACTTTTTATTAAATTATCAACATTAAATTATCATACACAGTATCCAGTCTTAATCACTATTAGAAATGAAATATGTTTTAGAAAAAATACCATATTATCTTTTATCAGCTTTGCAAAAGTTATGTAATTAAATAATGCAAAAAACATTTTTCATTGTTAACCAAGTTTACTTTGAAAAATGTTTGAATTAAACAATGGGCTTTATGTTAATTTCTGTGTTCAAATGACTGTGGTATATTATTTGTATATTTTAAAATACTTATGAAAATAACTTGTATTTTAGGATGTAAAGAAGAAAGGGTGCAGTTGGATTTTTGTGAGTCATGATAAAGTGTCTTCAGAAGAAATTGTGAGTTTTCTAATTTTAAGGTGATAAGAATGTAACTGAAATATTTTTTGATACGCTATTATTCTTAAAAATGTTCCTACTAGCTTTTGCAAGGTGTGGCCCAGAATGAATTTGAGGGCTATTCTAAAATAGTCATAAAGTATTTTTGCAATAGAGCTATGATTATTTTCTTACTAAATAGTTAAATCAAATAATTTACATAGCTTTAAAAAATAATGTCATTATAGAAAATTTCACAGGTTGTAATTCAAGGTATCCTTTTCAATATTAGTTCGTTATTTATAAGCTGTCTTTTTTATTAAATAATGGCAAACGTTTAAATTTTTCTAATATTTAGCAAATGCAGGGTTCATTGTATCGTAATTTTTGGTATGTTTTAAGATTTAATGAAAGTATAAATGCCAGGTTGGAGTTAAAAGTTATTTCATCTTTCATAGTTGCCAACTCTCCCGATTCATTTAGAAGACTCCCGAATTTTGGTTAATTTTGACAAATAACAAATAAAGCAGAAAATCTCCCAAATTTTCATCAAAACCTCGAAATTCTTAAAGAAGAAATTTATGAACAATTAATATTTCAGAAAAAAGATCTCTGAAGTAGAAAAAATTTACCACAAAATGAAAACAATGTGAACTATCCGGAAGCGGTTAAGTGTGTCCCCAAATGTTCATTAGGACGGTTTATAAACAAAGAAGAAAGAAAAATGTGTGTCCCTAAACAGAGTTGAAGGCCTATGATCGGCTGCGTCAATCTCAGTTTTGCTTTGGTCAAATTTTCTTCGTAGTGCACCTTTCTTCCTGAAGCAAAGGAAATTCTTTGCTTGCTTTGTTTATTTATCTATGTGGCATACTTATTTTTTGAGAGGTAATAGTTTGATAATTGAGAAATTGTCACTGGTGCTTAATTTTTGCGAATACCTGGTCATTTTAGTCATGCTAGCTTTTGGATTTCCCTTTTTAGCACCTCCAGTTTTTATTTTCCCACTAATGTAATTATTATTTTTTGTGTATTTCTACTGCTTTATTTGCATTGTCAAAGGGGCTGGGGATATATTACAGTTATACCAGAAGGAAAAAGTAGTGCTTAGGCTTTAGTGCCATTCAAAATGATCGACAATTATCCAAATATCCACCTCCCCCTTTTTTTCTCAAGAAAAATAAAAGTACCTACATAAAGCTGTTTATAATACCAAGTGATATATGGGTTATTTTCTGATTTTTTTTTTTCTTTTGAATTTTTAATCCCAATACTTTGCGTTTCATAAAAATATTTATGTTAATTTTTTTCTCAAGTTTCATAGGAATAATAGAAATGTTTAGAAATTGCATATTATAAATAAATTATATGTTTTAAGAATAAAATATAGGTGAAATGTCATTACTGTCTCCTTCCTGTCTTAACAGATATTTCTCAACTTCACAACTTATTTGCTACGTCATGAACATCTATTTGAGATAAATGCATTTAAATTATAATTTTGTGTGAATCTACTACAATAATGACAATCATTGTTCCACAAATATTTTGTGTGTTTTTCTCCCCCTGAAAAAATTTGAGTTGTGTTTCTCGTTTTGCACCAGATATTCAGTGCTCAATTGAATGATTGATACACTGTAATGAATTATGTGCTTCACGTAACTGTTAATACAGTCAGTATGCACTTTATAAATTAATAATATTTATTTATGCTAGACTAATGACTCAACATTTTTTACAGATCAATTCACTGAAAGCTCATAGTGGCTCAGCAGTGCTTAAATTTGAACCATTTATCTTGCATATACAGTGTTCAACAATTGCAGATGCTCAGAAAATGGTAATTGTTTCTTAAACATTATACCTATGTTAATTTTAAAAGCTGGTCCCTCTCCCCATTCCTACAGTCAAGGCCATCTCCAGAGGGGGGCGACAGCCCCCCCCCCCCCCGAAATCCCGAAAAATTTCGCAATGTGGCATATATTCCTCCCTGAAACGTTCCTCAACGGTAGTGTTTCAAAGTCAGCCCCCCCCCCCCCCCCCCGAAAAAAATTTCTGGCTACGGCCTTGCCTACAGTAGTCTTATTTCTGTCATACTGCAAGTAATATACTTAACTTCTTATATAACTGGGATAGAATTTGAAAAAATGGTTCACATAAAGTAATGGCTAGTTGTTTTCCCTGCAATGTTTAGTGATGGACACCCAATACTGAGGTCTTTTAGTGCTTGTGCTCATTAACTGGGTAATCCACTAACTGGTGAAGCTCCACTTTTGGGACCGTTCATAAATGATGTAACTCTTTTTCCCTATATATTTGACACCCTCCCCCTTTGTCATATGTCACGCTATGTGGCATAAGCATGATGTCGCACTTTTTGTTACCCCTCTCCTTGTCACAATTTCACGAACCCCTTGAAGTGTGACATCATTTATGAATGATTCCTTTGCTATGAGTAAGGCTGATGCAGATGGTTAAATGATGTTTCAAACCAGTGGTGCAGCCCTAGAAAAAAAGTCCGGGGATGCTTACAAATGTGAGTGTGAGAAAGTGAGGGGATGCATGAGTAAAAGTAAAAAAAGTAGAGGGATGGCTGAGAAAACCGTCCCTTGACTTCATGAATTTTCAAATTGCTAATTTTAAATTCCCACCATCATTATTTATTGTCAGCCCATAAAACACCTTGAGCTGTAAAGTATCCGCAGATTTCTTTTTCCAAACCTTGAAGCTGCAAATCATGGAGGCTTTTGTGCTCTGATACTATACATTCTTTGTGTTTTAACAAATGACAAATGATTTAACAATGAAAAAAGAATAAGCAGAACAAAATAATTCAATTTTAAAAAAAATAGGTTTCTCAGGCACACCATGATATCTGCCTAGATCAAAATGCTTACTTACAATGCTGATTTGTAGCTTAAGCCAATGAAAGGAAGAGAGAAGCTGCTAATATTCTGAAATCAATGTTGTTATACTAAAAAGTAGCCTTCTTTAGCTCTGTTAAATTAGAATTGCTTCTTACATAATCAAGAAATTAAATGTTTATTCAAATATAAAGCAAATAGAGCTTTCATAATGTTCAATTTTATTTAAGTATATTTTCTCTCTCTCTCATTTTATTATAAATTTAAAAATAATGGTTATTCAAATTGAGAATTTAAAACTGATGAAATATATAGAATATTTATGATATATCATGTATTTTCTTTTATTTTTAGCATGCTTTAAGCATTCAGTCAGGGTTTAGAAATTCTGGCTTTAGCATAGGAAGGAGTGGAAAGATTATTTTGGTATGACTCTTAAATAGTTTGAGAATAAAACTGAATAATGTACTAGTTTTTAACTTCTTTTTTTTTCTGTTTTAATTTATTCTACCTTTATCTTTAAAAATTGTTTCAGGCTGTTAGAAGTACTCTAGCATTAGAAGTTCCTGTTTCATCTGAAGGTTGTTTACTTGTATCATCAGAAGTATGTTGTGTGTATTTTTAATTTCTTATTTTTGCTTGTATTGTGATATAAAAATTTCAAAAAGAAAAAAAATTAAAGGCTCTAGCTTTAAAAGCAACTTTATTCAATTTAAGTTTTAGACACTTGTGTCAAAAGAATTTTAAATAGTAATCATGTTGTTTTAAGTACAGGATCAATTTTCATTACATTAAGACCAGTCTACAGGGTCCTAGAGTCTATTACTGGTTGTTATGTTTTGTACTTGTATCGATGCTCTTTGTTTGAAAACAATCTTTGTTAAAGTTTTCAAATTACTGTGATATTAATCTTGAATTAGAAAATATTATTTTAAGGAAAGGGTTATTAGGTACAATGGGATTACTAGTTTCAAAAGGGTGCGTAACCTTATTTGCGGACTGCTAGTTAACTAAGGATCAATCCAAGTGAGCCTGTTGTTAAATGCTGATTTACTATTTTGTATTTGTAAGGAAGTCCTTGAAGTTTCATGCCTGATGTGCAATTAAACTAGTAAATTGAATTGAACTAATATTTATTCTACTTAATTATGGCAATGATAAGTTTTCTTAAGAATTGTGTTGTTATTTTTCTTGTAGTTCTAATAATAGATTTTTTATAAAAATAGATTCGGTTACCGAATTAATGTGAACACTCACGTGTTTTATTGTGTCCTACATACTTTTGGCACATTCATGGGTGGTGTAAATTACATAAGATTACAATTATGTAAATTAATATTCTTTATGTAAATACTTGGCCATTTTTAATATTGTGTGTAAATTTTCCTTAAATATCTTTTTGACTTTTAGTTATTGTAATGGATCAGTTTATACATTTTTATGACTCCACATTGATTTGCCCCTCACTTGTATGTACTTTCCATTTTTTTATTTATATTTATTTCTTTTCTTTCTGGAAGTACATAGCATATGTTGTAGATATTTTAAATCAGAAAATGGAAGAAAACTGGCAGAGGACACATAGGTATGTTATTTTTTTCTTTTAACATTTTGCTTCATTTTCCCTTTAGGCAATTAAAATGTAAATAAACTTCTTTTTTTTTTTTTTAGAAAATTGCTTATGTTATATTGATTGATGTGTAAAATATTTGCATTTTATGAAAATATGGGAATGTCAATATCTGTAAGGAATTTGACTGTATGTGAAAATAGCAATATTACTTTGGTGTGTTATTTTTCTCCTTCGTCCCCCCCCCCCCCTCCCCCAACCTCTTAATATGTCTTGATTATGATAGTCAAATTTCTAAACCTTTGTTATTTCTAAGTTTTTAACCTGACTAATAACAATTGATTTCATTTTCTTCATATTAGTTTATTCTGTTTTCTTTTATGTGCTTTCTGTGTATTAATGAGGGCAGAATAATTCAGAAATTTTCTAGTGCTGTAACTAAATTTCGTGTTTCAGTTATACATTTTAGATAAATCATCCTGATGTCATTGATCTCCTTTTTTTCCAGTTCTTTACAAAGTGCAATGTAAGTGAAATACAGAGGCATAGCTAGGGTTTTCAGGGACAACTGAAGATTTTGTGCCCCCCTGTGCTCCTGGAGGCCTAGGGGCGCCCCTAAAGGAAATTAAAAAAACTTCAATGCTTCCTAAATAATAAATAGCTCTAAAAAGCAGCCCTTTTAACTTTCATTTTTATTGGCGACCATTCACTTCTAAAGGAAATATGGGACACTTTGGCTTCGCAAAATTATTTGTCTGATTTCCCTGATATAAATCAAATCTCAAAATGTTTTTTTTTTTTTTAACAGCAGAGTGCTTGAGCAAAGTTTGTATTAAAGTATAAAGTATGAAGACTGATGAAAGTTAAAATCATCCAAAACTTTTATTGGTACGGCACAATACATTTAAATAAAAATATAAGAACGTGAATTAATTAAAATAAACATGAGAGACTAACAAAGATTTTTGACTGACGCTACAAAAAAAAGTTAACTAACACTTCTTTAAAGTTTAAATACAATTATCAAACTGAAAAACATGTCAAGCATGGCAGCTATCTTCCCATACTGTCGGCCTCAAAAAAAAACTCCGGAAAGGAGCGACGCAGTAAGCGAGCAAGCAAGTAGAAAAGGAATAAGGTTGAATAAGGAGACGCGTGCTTATATACCCCGCTCCCCTACCAGATCCGCAAAGCCTCATACAATTTATGCTAATCTGGCGGATTGAAACTTTGGACGCCGATGCGTCATCCAACGGCGGATCTAAGGGGCGATCGCCCCCCCCCCCCCCTTGGGCTGATTCAAGTGGATACTACAACGACACTCCTAAGTGAGTTTTTACTCTTTGTGCCCCGGGACCAGCCATTTTTTTTATGTTCTTGGAATCCCAGCCTAAACGCCCTTCAAGTTCTATGCTTTCCCCCTGTTCCTTTGTCCTTAAGTATTGCTGAGTTGCTAATCCTCGGAGTAATGGGAAAGAGATTCCCTGCTCTTTTCTTCTACCTATCAAACTGGTGACAGCTAGCCAACCCTTAGCACGTGGTGTAAATTCCTGCAGCATTTACGCTAAAACCTGGAGTCTGAAACATTTCATTGAACGTTCATAATTACAGATGTTTATATAAATTGCACATACTCGTTGATGGTTCTTTTAGTACATATTTAGTATTACATTTTGAAAATTTTAGAAAATATATTACTAATAATTGCTATTATTTTGTAATTTAGACATATCAACTCAAATTTAGAAAATGTATTTACAAGCCTACATTTTTCTTGAGAAAGCTTGAAGGAAATCCTAACTCGGTTAAAACTTGGCTAAGAAGCAGAATGAGTGATGATAGACTCACTGAATTAGCGTTATTGCATATCCATAAAGATATTCCATTGGACGTTGAAAAAATTATAGACAGATTTGCGAAAGCAAAAAAACGTCAGCTTGTGTTCCTTTTATAAGGGCTTTGAATAAACGTATATGCATTGAAAAAATGTGCTAGTAAAATTTTAAATAGCACTACACTAGCATTGTTTTTGTTGTTCCTGCTGTTTGAAAAAAAAGGGGGGGGGGTGAGGGACTGTTGAAAAGGAATGAAGAATCTCCTCCATCCATCCTTACATTGAACCCTGAGATTTCCAAAATCGCCTCCCCCTTGAAGATTTTCTAGATCCGCCCTTGGCGTCATCGCTTCGTAAGCCCGGTCACCTGACAACAGCGCGTGATGCAATAATCGCTGTTTTGCCTAAAAACTCGTACGCGTAAAAATTCCCGTTATCAAGGTATAAGTAGTGAGAAATGCCAACATTCCCACACACTCCTGCGCTAAATTGGTCATTCCCGATATGATTTGCGATGCTCCCACTTTTTTGTGGAACATATTCACACATCTTCAGTTCAAATAATTTTCTTTTCGCATTTAAAAATAAAATAAATGGTAACATTAATTTGGCGCCCCTTGACACTGCGACCGGGGACAGCTGTCCCTCCTTGCCCCCACCTAGCTACGCCTCTGGTGAAATATTGGACATAAAGTAAAAATGAAGTTCTATTTAAAAAGCAATAAGTGCACAAATTAATTTCTTGCCATATGCTCATTAATGAAAACTAGCATGCATTAATTAGTAAGAAAATATCATAAAGACAATAGTACTTGTAAAATGTTCATTACCCTTATGTTGGAGAAAAAGAAAACATATAATTAATCAAAGAAATATGTCATTATCCTGTGCTGCAAAAGTCTTTGGTTAATGATGTTCAAGTTTAAACATGCCTCTAAATACAAAAGTCAAGAAATTGTTGAATTCTGGAATTCCTGTGACATGCTAATTGCTAAACACCATCCTAAGCCCAATACATTTTTCACTTCTTATCAAACAGTACAAAAATTGTGAAAATTAGATTAGCAATAAATATTATTTATTTTAAGCTCCCTAGTCTTCTATTGAAAATTAAAGTTTTTGTTAAAAGTTTATTAGTATCATACTAGAAAAGCAGCCACATTAGCTAGTTGGTAAACACTTTATACAAAAAACCCCCTTTTTTAGATTAAAATTAGGGATCTTCAACCGTGGGCCACCGAAGGTAGTGGCCCAGGAAGCTTTTTGGGAGAAATGAAAATGAACTTTTTCAAAAAATAAAGAGAAAAAATTAAAGGAAAAGATTGAAACCTATTCAGAAATTCACTTACAAAGAGAAGAGGACGCTGTATAAGAGCATAAACTTTGCTAATAGTTTTTCAGACTTCTGTGACAATGAAATTTTCATGAAAACGTTCTGCTTGCCATTTGCAACAGATGTTAAGTGTTCCATCTGAGCTTCAATTAGAAATTTTAGCTTTTCAGTGTCTCTGCATCAAAATACAAGTTTTTTGGAATATCTTCATTAATTGACTTTTATTTGAGGTACATGTCAGAAGATAAGCATCTAGGAATGCGTAAGCATGCACATGTCTCCTATTTTTGGTAGTACCAATGTATGTCAACAATTATTTCGTCAAATG
Source organism: Octonoba sinensis (assembly GCA_038502835.1). Lineage (NCBI taxonomy): Eukaryota > Metazoa > Arthropoda > Arachnida > Araneae > Uloboridae > Octonoba > Octonoba sinensis. The sequence continues at coordinate 128,795,523 of CM076599.1, forward strand.
AAGCACACAAAATCAAAAACAAGAACATGTCTGACCGATCAACATTTGGAGAATACATTGCAAATTTCAAGTCTACTGATTACTAAAACTTTAATAAATTGTCAATTGGGTTTTTTTAGCACCATCATGTATCATGTTACTTCATGATTTTAAAAAAAAGTACAAAGTATTATTGATTTGACTTCCATTGAAGCTTTTCTCTTTTGAACAAAAGACGAAATATTTTGGAAAATTTAAAAACTACTAACCCTACCCATCGTCTTAAAATGTATTGCAATGTGTTACCAGCCTCTTCACTAAATCTTCTGCATGTGTTACTTATTCAACAGATAGTGGTCTGCCGTTCTTTATGAACTTGTTGATGTGGCCTTCAGACGTGAAAGGTCGAAAACCCCTGATTAAAATAAATATTCTTAAGTTTAAACCATTTCCAAACTCAATATTTTCATTGGTTTTCACCATATTACATATTATTGTTGGATTCCACCATATTAACTCTGTTTCAATATCCTTCCTGAAATGTGTTTAATTTTATTGTTTCTATCATTTTGTGAAGCATGCTTTGTTATGGTTAAATACAAATATCAAAATTTCTTTATTTAAAAATAAAGTTTAAAAAATTCTCAAAATGGTTCAAATTTACATATTTGTAATTATATGGACTAAAAGTTTAGACTATAAAGCAATTCTACACATAAAGAAGTTTTTCAGTGTTTCCTTAAGGCTAATTTGTTTACATAAGATTAATTGCAATTTATTAATGAAGTAAAAGTAAAAATTCACAAAAAAAAAAGATAAGATTAATATTTGATTGTTTGGCTATGCAATGTATGAATGAAAGTTTTAAATATTTCTTTTAGAGTAATCCTTTCTTTTGTTTTTAGGTTTTATTCAAATATACAATCATCCTTTTCAGAGGAAAAAAATGTACAGTTACTTTTAATAAAAGAAAAATCAAGACAGATTAAACCTCAAGTAAACAAAGAACCAAAGCACAAATCCTCTAAACAAGATGTTTCACTTGACTCATTTTGTGATGCCTTTGAGAATTTACTGAATAACTCTGATTGAAAAACATATTTTTGTATTAAATTTTTCACAGGAAAATATGTGCATAAAGAATGAAAGAGAAAAAATAGTCTATATACATACATTATGTATATTTTTGACCCCCACCCCCTTCCATTCTGCTGTTTCTAAAAAAAAAGGAAGGGGGATTCTGGTGGTTCATCAAAAGCAATATACAGATTATCTAGCATTAGAGAGATAACTAAAAAATACTCTAAAAATTTTAGTGTTGCAGAATGTCCCAAAAATCCCCCTCTCCTTCCTTTACTGCATTTCTGTTTAACACATTGAGGACAGTGCAGATTTTTGCTATCTGTAAAAATAAGTTTTTCCATTTTTCAGTAATAAAGTTATTTTTAACCACATGAAGTTTTTTTCATCTAACAAAACTGTGGAATGAAACTATAGCTGATACAAGCCACTAGTGGTACACACCATCCTCAACATGTTAAAATCGTTATTTTTCTTGCAGAGCCCAATTTTCTTGTACTGAAGATAAGATTATCTCATAGCCCCCTTAACTAGATGCCTTCCGAAATGGAGCGAAACTCATTACCCTACCGGCAACGATTTTCTCCCGCTGACAACGAAAATGCCGCTAGAGGGCACTACCTATTTGCTATTGGAAAACGATGTTTTACTTGTTAACGCTTGGTACATTGCGATAAAAATTGTTCTTTTAAAAAAATTATTTGAGTTTTTTTCATATTTAATAATATGACTCATTTATTACTTTATTTTTTTCGCTCTTACTTTATGGTGCAGTAAAACAGTAGGAAATTAAGTGATATTATATATTTTTGATATCTGGTTAGTCTAGGAATATTTTAACGGAGCATCAACTTAAAACTTTTTATTTATTGAAGTGTTTTTCCCCTAACTGTAGGAATTTTAAAAGAAAAATTTTGTTACACAAATGAACAGAATTTTCGTTAAAGTAATGATTTAATTATTTTAGTCTAAAATGAAACTTCGCTTAAGAAACAATTATTTTTCAAAAATTTGCAAACGTGCTGTGCAGCAAAATAAAACATTGTTTCTGCAATCTATAAATGTAGTTAAAATTATAATTGCATGTCATCACTTATTTTAAATTTTATTATTATTTTCGAGTTAAATGGAATATATATAATATATAAAGAAGTGGTAAAAGAAGAAATTTTAAGCATTTCCACTTAAAAAAATTTTTTTTGGCATTTTTTCTATAAGACCAGTTGCAAAAGTCGAGAACACTCGCGTACTTAGCCAACCTGTATGTACCACAGACAATGCATCAAATTTCGATTACGAAATACTACTTTAAATACTTTCATATCTTAAATCAAAATTGAACTTATGAAATTTTAATTTTGTTACAATCGAAGGTTCTATTGCAACTGAATTAGGTAGTTGATCATAACATTTAAACAAGTACATTATAAAATGTTTTTAAAAAATAAATAAATACAGTGCCAGCAGCAAGGCCAAAAAAAATATATAGGACATTTTCATTAAAAATATAGGACAAATTTAAAACTACTTTAATGCATAAAAAATAGGCCCAATAAACTAAAGTAAGACTTAGTGCATTCATTCTAAGTATATTTATGGCAAACTCAAATAAAAAAATTAAAAAATGAGCCAGAGAAATGCAAATTCAGACAAACAGCAGAGTGTCTTTAACCTACTAGAAAGATTAAAGACAGTTGGCTACCTGCTGCTGAAAGCAAAAAAAAAAAAAAAAAAAATGTGTAGAAAATAAGTAACTTACTTTGTTTTGATTTTGCATACATAATGGTAAATTACTGGTGTTTTCAGTCATTATAGATTTTGTCCCCATGAATGAATGTACATTACCAATTTTCAAATTATTAAATACACATTATTTATAATAAATTGGATTTTGGAGACTATTTTGCTTAAAAATTAAGGAGGGGAAAAATATCTCTGAAGATGTAATTTGAAGAAGGTTTATTTTATTTTTTTTCCCTATGAAATATTTTTATTTCACCAATTGAAAACAAACAAAATTTTAAAATGTCAGCACACACATACACGTATGTGCAAGCATACCTGCCAACCTTGGAGAGAAAAAAAAAGATTATTCCAATGACTCCAACCTCCACCCACACACACACAATGAACAACTAAAATGACATACACAATTTTTTTTTTAATGTTCATTACAGCAGTATCTGATAAAAATTTATCTTTGAATGCTTGAACAAAATATTTTCTCGCAAAAATATTTTTTTATGAAAAGTATATGTTCTCTAGATTTTCACTTGACAGCATTGTACGAAACTATAGGTTCCACTTTACAGAAAACGCATTAGTACTTTGCCGAATGCACTAAATCCCCACCAGCATTACATTAGTTAGATTTAAAAAAAAAAGAAAAAAAACCAATTCTCCCAAATACTAGCTTACATCTACACCACAACTATTGAAACAAAATATCATGACCACGTCTAGTGTACACTTAAGGAACAAATTATTCTAAAATAGTAAAAAAAAAAAAATATTTAACCATTTTTTAATTATATATTGAATGAAAATAGGAAGTAATTTTTTCAATTTATTTTGCAGAAACATATAAGGAGTAGATAACAGGGGAATGGGACACTAACCATATGACTGTGGGGAGGGAGAATACATTTGAAATTCCATGCAAAAAATATTTTTTAAACAAGGTTATTAATAAGGATGCAATATTAATAATAATAATTAACTAATTTGATCACCAAAATTTAAAAAAAGGGCTAAAATTTGTCATTGCAATTTCGAGTAGATGTGGCAAAATGAAAAAGCAATAGTAGAGTGCAATTTATTATTAAAAAAAACAATTTATTCAAAACTAAACAATTTAGTATAGTGCAAATTCTCTAGTAAAGAGGCTGATCGAAAAAAATATCAAAAATAATGGTAAACCAAAAGTTATTGATATTTAAGAGATAGAATCAGATAGTAAACAAGAACTAGGAAGCTTTACTGAAGCGGATGCTATCGGATTTAAAAAAAAAAAAAAAGTGGACTGACCCTTAAAAGCATATAAAAAACAAAATGCGGAAATTTAACTGCTAATTTGTAAAAGTTTTGCAAATCAAGTATGTACGCATGCTGCTTCAAAATTTTATCATTAAAAAGAAAAAATAAAATCTTCCAAAATTACGAATTTTCGCGGAACCGAAATTTTGACTTTTCAAAAGTTCCAAAAATACGGAACTTCGCCAAAATACAAAAAAAAATCACATTTCTGCTACTAACATCGGCAAGTAACTACGATCACACGCGCCATCAATTGAGAAAAAATGAGGCTTTACTTATTTATTTTAAAAGCGAAAATTACTAAAAACGGGGTTAAATTACGATTAAACGGAAGATCGGGAGATAGAGAGCAAGTATGCATCAATTTGTTTATGTAAAATAAAAGTTATTTTCAATGGTCAAAATTCATACACAAGCAATTCAACAATACTCTTTCAAAATACGAACGCGAACAACGTAAACTCATGGAACGGCGCACGAAGCGCGCGCACATGGGGAAGTCGCAACGATGGGCAGGGTTGCCAGCTTTTCCAGAAAGCAAGCATCCAACTCTTTGTCTCTATGCTTTTCTTTTCTTTCATACATAAATATATATAGTATAACTTTAGTTCTTCTTGAACGTTATTTTAAAAGAATCAATGAATATTTGCTTACGAAGTTCAAAAATAAGAAAAATAATACTTAAGCAAACAGTGGGTTCGCTCAAAAAAGTAGCCTACATTGGGGAAAATTTCGGGCTGCATTTCCAAATCGCGCATTCAATTGTCAGAAAAATAGGACATGTTATAGCTTTTGTAAATATAGGCCAAAAAGGACAATTTTGGAGGAATTTCTCAAACTATAGGAAAAATAGGACGGCTGCGAGCACTGTAAATAGATAAAAATGCAGTGAAAAAAAAAAAGAGAATAATTATTTATGCATTTCATACATAAAGAATATAATACACTTAATTTCAATTGAGCATTTTTAGCGTTGTAAAAAAACAAATAAAAATACAGTTCTTGATTAAAACTTTTAATTTTAATATTTGTTTGAGAACAATGCTATAGATAAAATAATTAAAGACTTATTTGGAGCATTTTGAAAATTTTTGAGAAGATGTCATGTATAACTTCCATGATCGATTAATAGGCAAAGCTATACATGTAATACATATGAGTAGATAACTTATATGGACTCATCTGTTTTAGAAAAAAAAAGAATGTCTTATTATTATTATTTACTTATAGTGATCTTGAAAATTAAAACTTTTCCCTGAATTTTAAAAGTGAAGTGTTTTGCAAAGACTCTGAAAAGATGTTCAAAGTTTTGAAAAGCTTTTAAGTGTACTTGGAGTAGCAGATATATTTTCGTACTATCTTTTATATTTTCCAAGAAATCATTGCTTCAAAAAACGAGCAGAACAATGAGGACGTTAAATTGGGGAACTTGGAACCAAACTCTTCATGTAGCCGAGTTATAAAAAAATTTGCATAAAAATCAAGTTTCTATTCTTATAATAGAATCAAATTCAATCTTATCATAGAATCTGATCTATCCTCCCCCGAAAGAAAAACTTGTCCTTTTGGTTTCAATAAATGAAATTATAAATAAATAATATACGTACATACAATGAAAATGTTGAAATATGTGAATAATTACAATTTATAATGCATTGTACTGAAGTCATATTTTAAGCATGAAGAATAGGACAGATATTACTACCAAATTATTCTCATTAATTCATCCATAGAAATAAATATGTTCTTGAAATATGGTTAGAATTCGATTCTATGCACAAATAATAAATAATTTGAATTTCTTTCCTTACTAATTTTCATTATTTGTTATTGATCCATATGTGCCTTCGTATAACTAGTTAATTTTTTTTAATAAAAAAATCGATAAGCTCAATTTAATTAATATTTGCATTATATAAAATGAATCATAATATATAATCAATTGTATTCTAAGGATAAGCTACAGTAAAGGTTGGTCAACATAATAAGCAATGTACATTTATATAAAAATAGTTTTGCACTATATAATTATGAATTAATTAATTTTTATTTTTTGCCAAATAGACGTTATTAAAGACACACACATAGTAATAATAATAATAATACTAATAATAATAATTCCTTTGTCTTGATATAGCGGAGATCCATTTTTCACGCAAACTAATGTCCGATTGAAACTAATTTTTTCTTTTAATGAATTTGTTGTGAAAAATGGAACACAGTAAACCATCTTTCATTTAGTTATACTGGTCCTGAAAAGCACCGTTTTTATTCAAAAGAATCAAATTATTAGGGGAAAAAAGAAGAAATAGCAATGAAAACCAATCTTCTACCCTTCAGAGCGCGGTTTGTTATAGCAGATAAGTAGCGTTCCTAGTGGGGGAAAAGGTAACTAAAATCCGCGGCCAACTTTCCCCTCAAATCGCTAGGCATCTAGTTAAGGGGGCTATGGATTATCTGTACCGCTGAACAGGGTTCGTTGATTTAAATCAGCTTGATTTAAATCAAGTGATTTTTTTAAAAAAATCATTGATTTAAATCTGATTTTTCTTTTCAAAAAAATCATTGATTTTACTATGCTAAGAAGTGTTGTAAAAATGAAATATGTTGCAATTACAGCTATTGTTTCAAACAAAACTTCCTAGGTGTATAGCTTAAGGTTTTTTTCCTTCTAAAATATTTTTTTATCATAGAAGTTTTCAATAAAGATACTTGATTAAAACAAAAAGTCTCAGTTTTTAGTAATTGTGTGAGCATATGATTTTTCGAAATGGGTAAAAATATTTCAGGCTTTTTTATTTATAAAATTGAAGGAATTGATTGAAAAATGAGCTAAGTACATTCAATGGAAAACTTAAGTACACACAATTGGTACTTTTTTTTAGCTTTTAACAGCAAAATAATTCAGATTAAATTTGTTCATTTTCCCTGTACTTATGAGTGTACTATTATTCCTGGTAGGGTGAAGTTTCAATTGAGTCATGCATTTGTATTAATATTTGTTTTTCATTCTATTTAAACTACTATTAAAAAATATTTTTTGCTGTGAAAATAGCTTAAAGTGTGTTTTTGCGTATTGATTAAGATGCCCGTCTTTTTTTTAAAAATAAAAAAAATCCGATTTAAATCAAAAAAATCTGATTTAAATAAAAAAAATCCGATTCTTTTGATTTTTTTTAAAAAAATCACGAACCCTGCCGCTGAAACATGTGCTTGCAATTTTTATTGCAACTTTGTGCTTCATTTGTACAATTGATGCATATAATGATCCATAAGTTTCAATTTTATTGCTTTTAAACATCAGTTTTGACAGAAATATATATATAATGTGTGTGTGTTAAAAGATTTCGCATTCATTTTGAATTTATGCATTATCTGCAGTTGATAGTAAGAAGCATCAATAAAATTTAAAATGCAGTTGCTCAAAGTTTCATATATTTATTTTACTCTAAGCATTTTTTTTATTTGCAGTCTGGAAATTTCAGAATATCAATGATCGTAACAAGTGACTTAAAAAGTAACACTTTAAGATAAATTATTCTCACTTAGGATGATTGTATGCATAAGTACCAAACATTTGAAAAAAGGGAAAAAAGCACTTAACTACAAAATACCAAAGGGTACTTATTGGTTAAAGAGTCTGTCATTCTAAGCTCGCCAAGAGATATGTGCCAAATTAAATGTAAAAAAAAGCAATTATATTGAATTTATATAGGTGGTGCTCATTTTGTAATGTATTAAAACTTTATGTTGGTGACAATTTGAAAACTCATAAAGATCGGCCCATTAACTGATGTGTACCAAACAAAGTCAGTGCATCATAAAATATTAATTAAAAACAAAGTAATTAATGAAAATTAAAAATATATATATTTTTATTTTAATGCTTGAATTTTACAATCTTATGTCATTCTTCCAACATTAACATATGTATATTTTTTTGTTCTCAAATCATAATCATAATATTTTACAAATTAAAACAAAACAGAATTTTTTTTTAAAATGAAGCTCTAATTAAAAAACAATTCTTGAGCTATTCAGGGTGGTGCTACATTTATTTGTATTAGCATTTTTCGCCCTCAAAAATAGGTTAAAATGTCAAATGTCGCTGGCATTCTGCATCGATTATTTTTCAGGAATTTATGGCATGCAGATTTTTGAGAAATCAACGGTTCTAAGGGCCGACAATGAAATCCAGAACCTTAGGTTCTGAGAAGAAAATGCTTTTGGGCTTAAATGTTCTACCACCACAGGCTCAAAAGATTTAAATTCATTCAATTAATTTAAAGTCATTCATTTAATTTAAATTAATATTAATTGTAATTAGAATATTTTAAATCAACATTAGTAAAGTTTTCTTTAAAAAATCATTAAAAATATAACAATAATTTTAATACAACTAAAAGTAAATGCATGCACATTAAAATTCATTATGTCATCAATTACCACAAGGGTTGAATTTCTGAAAATTCACAACTATGTTCATCCAGCCAGTTCAAAAATTGATCTTTGATTTTTTGACAAACTTTGCTTAAAGCAATACAGTCGGCTTCAGCATAATGACTTTGTGGAGGTGCTTCACCAAACAAGTGATGATATAGTTTTTCCAATGTAAAACTTACAATTGAATTTAATTTAATTTCTGGAACAGTTTGATTTGCATTCTTTGTATCAATTGTGTCTGCGAAAAGTTTTCTTTTGGCTACAACAGGTGACATCTGTGGTAAATTTCTCTTTTTATATTCCATTCTGATGTTATAATTTGGATCTTCACAATAATTCTTTCGTTTTTTAAGTTGTTTTCCATTTTCCATTAAGTTATTAATTTTTGCTCTTTGTGGCGTGCGCTCATCTTCAACAATAGATACAAAATTATTACCATTGCTCAACTTTTCCTGTGGATTTTCTGTAAGAGTTGTTGTAAGTGGTTGTAATTTACTTTCATTTGATTCTGTTGATTCTTCAATATTTTGAAAGCTTTCAATATCATCTGACAATAAACTATCAATTTCTATATCCAATTCATTTTGATTTTGGTTATTTGGAATTACATCGGAAACATTGAATGCATGATTACGTTTTTTTGATTTTGAAATCTCATTTTGGTGACTTTGATCTAAGGTTTTGCTATTTGTTCCTTCAATTTGATTCTCAACTAAATTTAATATTGGTTGTCTTGTAATAAATTTTTCGGGTTGTGGTGTCCTGCAAATTGTTCGAAATGCTTCTAAAGTATCTGCACAAAGCACTTTTGAATGTAATGTGTAATTTAGACGCTTCAGTTCTGCTTGTAAGACAGGAAAATCAAACCTTTTGCCATTGTGAGCTAATAAACAGATTGGCGTTCTTAATCGACGAAAGAAAAATTCTAACATCTTTGGAACTGAATCATCAAATTCTTCTTGATTTTGTAAGACATCATTGTACAACCCTACAGTAAAAAAAATCAGAAAATTATTCAACAAAAAAATTAAATATTTTTAACAGGATATTGGAGGAGGGAACATTTATTTTTAAATGTTTAATCAAAAAATCATGTTTTATTTCAAAATGGCTCCTTAAAAGAACAGTCTCATTTAAACTTGAAGCATACCTGCCAACATTTCGAGGAAAACATCCAGTAGCTTGCAATACACCTCAATTTCACAAGTATTTTTCAGTTTTTTTTTTTTTTTTTTTTTGGGGGGGGGGGGGGGGGAATGACGAGTTTTAACAATCACTTAAAATTACAACCACACAAAAGTTCCTTATGTGATATGTTTCCCAGCATAACAAAAAAAAATCAGTCCTCCAAAGTTATAATTGATTTTATAGTGTCTAAAACTGTAAGTTTCTTGTGTAAGTCCATTTGCCAAAGAAATAAAATAATTTTTGGAAAAAAAATAGAACAGACTTCAAACTATAAACTGCACTGAAAAGTAAAAAATAATATTATTCTTTAAACAACTTCGATAAGACTTTTAAACATAATTTTTGAAGTCGGTGCAAAATTATGACAGTCTAATTATAATCACACCATGCGTTATTTTACACTGAAACTGTTGCAAACTCTACGCTATTTATATTTGTAATTAGTTCATTGTTACAAAAGGAATCATGCATTAAAATCCATCATAATTTTGCACCGACTTCAAAAATTATGTTTAAAAGTCGTATCGAAGTTGTTTAAAGAATAACATTATTTTTTACTTTTCAGCGCAGTTTATAGTTTGAAGTCAATTCTATCTTTTTCCAAAAATTATTTTATTTTATTCTTTTTAGCGTAAATACAGTTTTATACAAATACTCTACTTTTAAACATACATATCAAAGGAGAAACCTTCTTTGAGGGAATGACACTAAAATCTAACCATTTGTATGATAAATTTCGTTTTGAAATTGATTTTAAAGGGTCACTAGAGGAAGCAAACTGGTTAAATTTAATTTCTTCTTCAGAGAAGCCTTCAGTCAAACTGTTGCTATAATTGCTTTTAATATTACAGCTCAATGGCAACAAACTCTTTTTATTTAAGAATGACTTTTATATTTATTAATAGTTTTCTCCAACAAAGAAAAATCATCAAGCAAAGCCTTTCCAATTAAAATATAAAATGCTAATTTTTCACCCGTAATATTTTTTCTAAAAAACAAATGTAGGAAAATTGATGGGCGATATTTGAGTTAGACGACTGAATGAAAAAAGAAAAAAATGACCACATTTCTGCCCATAACTTTTTTTCTAATTATCCAATATGGTCAAACCAAAGTATGGGACCTATGGGAACCCACTTTCGATCGATTAAAAAAAAATTCATGAAAATCGGGTCATCCGTTGAGAAGTTATGAGTGGACAAACAAAAAAAAAAAAAAACGACATACATACAATACGAATGTATAACCTCCTTCCTTTGTGAAGTCGGTTAATTAAATAGGATAATAATGATATTGAAGTGATTTTTTTTTCGTTTAATCAAAAAATCGTGTTTTATTTCAAAATGGCATCTTAAAAGAAGTCTCATCTAAACTTAAAGTTCAAGTAAAACCCTTTTTTTTACATTAAAACTGCCCGTGACATTGGGGTGTGCCAGTTTTTTTTTTTATGATGAGGGTATCTTGCGATGTTATTTTGCTTTTTTTTTTTCAATTGCCAAACCATTTGTAAGTTTTCTTGGGTTTTTACCAGTAATACTTCCGTAAGACAATCTTCGCACACGAATATTTTTAATAGATCTTTTTAATTTAACCTAATTTTTTTTTTAATTCTTAAAACTGATTGAATTAAATTTTGATTTATTTGAAATTTTAAGTACAGTACAATTTTGAAGGGATGTAACAATAAACTATGTTGAATATGCATAAAATAAAATTCAGTAGTAGAACAAATACATTCAGTATTAATATTATTTTTCACATGAGTTTTGTCTTTTGATAAAAAGTGCTAAAAACTCATTGAAACATGCATTTTCTGCTAAAAGTTTCAAAGTTGTCAGTCTATTTTAAATGTTTTTTTTTTTTTTTGCAATATTTATTCCTGGTAAGTAATTTTTTACATAATTATATTTTTATGAAACTAAGATACAAATTAGAAAATTGATTTGATTACCTGTTATAATCATAGCACTTGGAGAAACACAAGCTCTCGGTCTAATGCAGAGACTAAGTTTATTTAAAACTCGTAAAGTGTTGTCTGTTTCAAAATCATTTCTGTCGATAGCAATCAGTGATAGTTCTGTAATATGAACATTTCTTTTCCCGATTTCGCCTGGCAATCCTGTGGTTTCCAGATCCATGAACACAAGTGTTGAAATGGGAGAATCCAAATTTTTGTCGTCGATTTCTGTTCTGACTGTAACGTTATTCATCGTTGTTGTCAATTTTTGTGTAAAATATCACGATTTTCCAATAATCAAATAAAACTAACGCAAAAACCGATCGTTTTTACTCATTAAAATAGTTATTCACAATGTAAAATTTAAAACATCTCGGTGAAAACGTTTTAAAACTATAAGAAATCCAAGTTTTAAAGTTGCTGTTCTTATCTGCAATCTAATCTGAACAACAACAAGCAGACGCTTGATTCTCAGAGTAACTGTTGCCAAGCGAGAAAAAGTTTTTAACACTTTTCGCGAACAATGGAAGAAAGAATGTAAGGGGTTGGAGCAGTTCGATTACGTTTAGATCTGAAAATAAATAAGATAATAAAATTTTAGATAATATTATGCTACTATACTAAGAAAATGTGCATACATCAAGTAAAAAATGTGTATGGATTTTCTTTGATATATATTAATGAAAGTAATTATTCATAATAAAAGTGCATATGTATTGGTTTGTTATGTCCCAAAACTTTTTTCCAGTGTCCCCAAATTGTCTTTGGATTTGGGGACATGTCTCTAAATTGACGTTCATAGTAGGATATCCGGTCCAGTAAAACCAATGAGATCGATGCATTCCTAATCCCGACCTTAATCTTGCTCGCCTGATATCCGGTATTCGACCGAGTTTTCAGTATCCAGAATCACATCTTGCCTCTGCACGAAAGATTCGGCATGTCAAATTTGACTTTTTAAGTTTTTGAAAATATGTAAATTACAAACTTCGAAAGTTTTGATATGTTTAAAAATATGCAGCATTTACACATTTCAAACATCAGAGCCATATCCAGTACAGATCCTTTAGACCAGAGACTGGATATCCAGTGCACCCGTACAATCATGGCATTACCCCATTCAAAGTAAAATCCTGGGTGCGCTACTGTATATGGGTGATTCTCACAGAATAAGAAGATACTGTCACTCAAATACCATAGTAATAATTTAACGTTGTGCAAAGTAATAGAAATAAAATTTCACGTTAAATTAAAGCACAAATGAGCATTAAAACGCAGACATATGTTTCGGGATTGCTTGGAATCCCTTTTTCAATGCGACAGGGAGCTTCTAGATGCAAAAGATCCAAATGAAGCAGACACAACAACAAAAACAAAGCTTATATAGCCTAAGAATTAACTGTAAACCAATGAGAATAAAGGCAGTGTGAAGTGGAAGTAGAAGTAGTAGGAAAGGCACCAATAAGAGAGCAACAAACGAATGCAGTTGGAAGTACAGAAAGTAAAAAGGAATATCAATAAAAACAAAGCAAAAAAGACAACAGCGTGCATAAAAATGTGAAAATACATGAAAATTGCAAAAAAATAAAATAAAATACAAAGAATAAAATGGAAATAAAATAAGTACAGAAAATACCAAAACAAAAAGCAAAACAAAGTACACATGCAAAAGAAGGGGAGGGGGGGGGGAGAGAGAAAAAAAAATGACACAAAAAAGGAAAACTAACAAGAAAACCAAGAAAGAACAACAAATTAAAGGAACTTATGCCAGACCTGTGAAAAATAAGGAGTTGAGGAAGAATCATTAACCAAATTAGAACTATTCCTGTTAATATGATAAGCTTCCCAAAAGTCAAGTTCTAAAGGGGAAGAACATTTTTGAATAATTTTCCCAGAACTGAAATCAAAAGAGTGGTTGGAATTCCAACAATGTTGAGCAATGCTAGACTTATTCAGCTCTTGCTTTCGTACATAACCTTTATGCTCATTTAACCGAATTTTCAGAGCACGTTTTGTCTGTCCAATGTAAGAAAGGCTGTAACGGCAACTAATTTGGTAAATACCCCAAGTATTAAGTTGATCAACAGGATCTTTAAGAGAAGAGAAGGAAAGTTTGTTGCTAGGAGCAAAAACAACTTGAAATTGAAACCTTTTTAGGATTTTAGCAATACGAAAACTTACAGAATGAAAGAATGCTAACACAACCAAATTCTTTCTAGAAACCACATGATTGGGAACAGAAGTTTTTTTAGAAAGTTTGTTATGAATATAATCAATTAAAGAGTGAGAAAATCCTCTATCAACAGCTACAGCTTTCAGATAGTTGAGTTCAATCTTGAGAAGCTCAGGAGAAGAGCAAATATTAATAGCACGATGGACAAGAGCATTAAAAGCCGAATATTTTTGGTTGGGAGGATGAGACGATAGTCTGTGAGGAGGTAAAGAAACAGCGTAAACCTTTCGCTGTTTCTTTACCTCCTCACAGACTATCGTCTCATCCTCCCAACCAAAAATATTCGGCCTTTAATGCTCTTGTCCATCGTGCTATTAATATTTGCTCTTCTCCTGAGCTTCTCAAGGTTGAACTCAACTATCTGAAAGCTGTAGCTGTTGATAGAGGATTTTCTCACCCTTTAATTGATTATATTCATAACAAACTTTCTAAAAAAACTTCTGCTCCCAATCATGTGGTTTCTAGAAAGAATTTGGTTGTGTTACCATTCTTTCATTCTGTAAGTTTTCGTATTGCTAAAATCCTAAAAAGGTTTCAATTTTAAGTTGTTTTTGCTCCTAGCAACAAACTTTCCTTCTCTTCTCTTAAAGATCCTGTTGATCAACTTAATACTTGGGGTATTTACCAAATTAGTTGCCGTTGCGGCCTTTCTTACATTGGACAGACAAAACGTGCTCTGAAAATTCGGTTAAATGAGCATAAAGGTTATGTACGAAAGCAAGAGCTGAATAAGTCTAGCATTGCTCAACATTGTTGGAATTCCAACCACTCTTTTGATTTCAGTTCTGGGAAAATTATTCAAAAATGTTCTTCCCCTTTAGAACTTGACTTTTGGGAAGCTTATCATATTGCCAGGAATAGTTCTAATTTGGTTAATGATTCTTCCTCAACTCCTTATTTTTCACAGGTCTGGCATAAGTTCCTTTAATTTGTTGTTCTTTCTTGGTTTTCTTGTTAGTTTTCCTTTTTTGTGTCATTTTTTTTTCTCTCTCCCCCCTCCCCTTCTTTTGCATGTGTACTTTGTTTTGCTTTTTGTTTTGATATTTTCTGTACTTATTTTATTTCCATTTTATTCTTTGTATTTTATTTTATTTTTTTTGCAATTTTCATGTATTTTCACATTTTTATGCACGCTGTTGTCTTTTTTGCTTTGTTTTTATTGATATTCCTTTTTACTTTCTGTACTTCCAACTGCATTCGTTTGTTGCTCTCTTATTGGTGCCTTTCCTACTACTTCTACTTCCACTTCACACTGCCTTTATTCTCATTGGTTTACAGTTAATTCTTAGGTTATATAAGCTTTGTTTTTGTTGTTCTGTCTGCTTCATTTAGATGCTTTGCATCTCGAAGCTCCCTGTCGCATTGAAAAAGGGATTCCAAGCAATCCCGAAACATATGTCTGCGTTTTAATGCTCATTTATGCTTTAATCTAACGTGAAATTTTATTTCTACTCTAATACTATTTTATAAAATATAGTAATTTTATCACTTGCATTACTATTTACATTTTTTAATGATTTTACAGTGTGGTGTTGACAAATTATATTTTAGTAATGCAGTTATATTTCAAAATGTCATTTTCCTTTGTGTCATTGTCACCAAAGCTGTTTGGAATAATTGCTAGTTTCAAAGCCCACTATGCATTTTTTCTCCTCTGCTTATTTTTTTGCATCTTTAACGATCAAAACACTTCTAAAATATATGCACAGTGCATGATTTTTAAAGTATTTTCAAGAGATACATTTTTAAAGCGATGAGTAGTATTAGTGTGTCCCTGGAAAATGTGTCGTTTTCTTGGCCACCTATTTTTATTTTCCTGTCAATAACATTTAAGGTGATAGTTTTTAATAACCGAATTAAACATGATAAGTATGATTGGAATACCATATATTCCTATTGGTCAGAAAAATTAAAAAATGAAAGCTGGAGTCGGAGTCACTCCGACTCCAACTCCTTTACTCCAAAGTCAGCCCAACTCCGACTCCGACTCCACAGCCCTGGTTCTTAACCAGAGTTTCAGCTTAGAGTAAAGCTCAGTGATAAGCTGAAAGGTAATGTTTAGCGAAATACGTAACCAAAACTCAAAACCCAATGAAGTATGAAACAAGGTACATATTTTAAAATACGCATATATATATAAAATCAAGGTTTAACGCATAAAATATTTCATTTGTAACAAAAATGACTTACCGTAATTGTTAGCAAGCACCTTATGAAAACGCCTTCAGCAATAAAGCCAGTCGCCTTCTTACTGAAACTGACCGGTGTTGCCGCTATAATAATTACATTGGAAAAAAAAATATCAAACTAATATATGTTAAATGACATGAAATCTGATCTCATAAAATTAATAATCAAGTTCAAATCAAAACTCACGGTCTTATTTTCCCACAATGAATTTTTGAAATTCAATTTCCCTAAAAACTGCGGTTAACTTAAGCTTAGGGCTTACCTTAATCCTCCTTAGAAGAAATACGATTTTGGGCAATAACAGATGTTCTATTTATTCTAGTTTTCGAACAAAATCAATTTAAAGCAGTTTTTCATCACTTTCAGAATTATATGAATTTTTAGAAAGATGAGTTGACGTCACTGCAAAGTACTTCCTCTTCATTACTTCCGTTGTGCAATAAAATTTCTGTCGTATCATACCGAGAAAAGTACTATAATTTCCAAAGTCTGTAGCTGAAATTTACCAAGAGCAAATTTCTTCAAAAGCAAAAGTATTATTTTTGATGTGTTTACTGTACATTGTGAAGTAATATTTGAAACATCCTGATGCGGTTTGTATTGCATTTTTTATATGAAGTAGAATTACTTTACCATCTATTTCGATAATATTTCAAAACACTACACTTATCTTTTCAAAGACATATTAAAAATAAAATTTTAATTTTGGAAATAACTTTGGGATTTAAAAATAGATACATATCTATTTAAAATGATTACCTGAATGCTTTGCAAAGTTACGCTACTTTTTTAAATTTGATTTTTCAATAAATGAGTTTAAGAATTTAAATTAGTGATTTTAATCATCCTATTAAAGTTATAATGCACACTGAGTTGATTATAATCATGGATTGAACTGCCGAAAATTGACTCTTGTCAAAGACCTGGCCATTACCACTTGAAATAACATGGTAGAGTGCTGATTATTTTTAAAATGTATGCATACTCTACTCGAGCATACATGTGTGAGGAACGAAGAAAGATCTTTATGCAGTTCATTTTGTAAACTCAATAAAATTAAATGCATTCCGTAAAAGTTGTTCCGCTGTAAGTGCAGTGTCAATGCAAGGAAAACAACTTGTCATCGCGTAATCATTCTTTCCTCTTTTTACGGAGGACATGCGCTGCAATCATATGTCTGCGCAAATCTTTTCTGTTCAACAAATTGCGAAACGTCGTGCCACATAAACGATTTTTCCAGAATCAAAAATTTCTTTTTTATTTGTGATCCTTGAAGGAATTGTCACTTCTTATGGCTCTACTGTATTTTCCTGTAATGTTTAAAAAAATACATCTTGTGTTAGAAAATAAAGTAAAAATTAAAAATTAAAAATAAATAAATGAATAAATAAAATATTTTTTATAAAAAAAATAGAACCGACTTCAAATTATAGATTGCTCTGAAAAGTGAAAAATAAATTAATTCTTTAAACAACATCGATGTGACTTTTAAACGTAGTTTTAGAAATCGGTGCGAAATTAGGATAGATAAAATCTTTTGTAATCATGAATCAATTATAAATATATATATATATTTGCAGAATTAGCAACAGTTCCAATATGAAGTAACAAATGGTGTAATGTGGTACTTAGGCTCATAATTTTGCACCGACTTCTAAAACTATGTTTAAAAGTCACATCGATGTTGTTTAAAGAATTAATTTATTTTTCACTTTTCAGCGCAATCTATATTTTGAAGTCGGTTCTATTTTTTTTTATAAAAATTATTTTATTTTATTCTTTTTAGCGTAAATACATTTTTATATAAATACTCTATTTTTAAAAAATCCATGTCAAAGTGGCACTTAAAACTAATCATTGGTATGATAAATTCCGTTTTGAAGTCGATTTCAGCAAAACGAACCGATTGGATTAATTTTTGCCTCAGAGAAGCCTTCAGTCAAACTCTTGGTGAAATTGCTTTTAATATTAACCAATGGCAACAAACACTTTTTTAACAATGACTTTTGTATTTATTAATAGTTTTCCCAACAAAGAAAAATCAAGCCAAGCCTTTCCAATTAAAATAAAAAATACGTATTTTTCACCCGCAACGTTTTTTCTAAAAATCAAATGTAGTCAAACTGATTTGCGATATTTGAGTTAGACGACCCTCTATCAAATAAAAAAAAAAATATTCAAAATCGGTTCATTTAGTCAAAAGTTATGAATGAAAAAACAAAAAAAAAAACTACATTTTCTCTCATAACTTTTTTTCTAATTAACGAACAGGGTCAAACGAAGATACAGGACCTACGGGAAACCACCCCCGATCGATTAAAAAAAATCACGAAAATCGGTTAATCCAGTGAGAAGTTCTGAGTGGACAAACAAAAAAAAAAAAAAAAAAAAAAACGACATACATACACTGCGAATGTATAACCTCCTTCCTTTGTGAAGTCGGTTAATAAAATTAAATAAAGTTGAAAAAAAAAAAAAAAAAAACACACACATACACACATACACACACACACACAAGACAAAACAATTATAATGCGTTAGTATTTACAATTGCAATTTCTAGGCCTTAACATTGGTACAAAAAAAAGTTCACTTATAATTCCTTTTAAGTGCAAAACTACAGCGATTGAAATTGTATAGCAATTTCATTGTAGCAAAAGCATTTTATCGTGCATGAAATAAAATAATGCATAAATCAAAAAGCTTTCCGTGCAAATTTTGTATCGGATTTATATAACAACTCGAATAGTAACCTTGTTTGTGCATTTAGTGTTTAGTGACTAAAGAACCTGAGCATCCTATGTTGCGTCAGATAAAATTTATTTCATGCTTTTTTTCTCCCACATAGAACACTTTAGGAGAAGGCCGCTCTCCCGGAGGGGCTTCTAACATAAGAATAGCTGCTCTGTACTTGAGTGTTGAATAGGAGAAAACCATCAGCTATCATATCAAAAACCACTGCTTCCAGAAAACATGATGAACGTTAGATAAGGTGTCACCACAACAACCTCATCGGTTCTCAACTGTGACTTGCTACGACGGAAGTAGAGCATGAGACTTTTCATTTTAGTGTACAAAATAGGTTTGAGAATTAATGATTTCACTGGTTTCTTTAACGAGATGATTCAGAATAAATTTTCGAATATTTCCTACTAGCCCTTGGAACAGATGTACCAGAACAGTACATAGTAACAATTCATGTAAAGTGTTTTACACGAGAATTGTAATACGCAGCCCCGTATTTAACGAGCTGACCAATCGTGGGCAACACATGATCTCAATAATTAACTTTAGTAGAAAAATAATTGAATTTAAACTCATCTTCAGTATTGCGCTTCATGGATGAAGCGCAAGCTCACCTCGGCTTTAGCTCACCAATTAATAAATCGCCAAAAATGTTTTAAGTTACATGGTTTTATTTAAATTCAAAACATCGTTGCATTATCCAAACAAAACTATTGTTGCCAAACGGCAAATGATAATGCTGATGATTTCCTCAGAGCCAAAATTATTAAATTTTTTTCCTAATTAACGTTATAATAAATTATAAAATGAATGGATTATTGTATTGTCATCGAAGATAAGCTTGTGTGCAAAATTTGAAGATAATTTATGCAGTAATAGTTGGCGAAAACCGCCTTACAAAATTCCGCCACAAATCAAGTTAAATAAAACCATGTAAAAACTGGTGATTTAAGTGGGCAAAATGCATTATTCTGCGTGCTACGAACTCCAATGTATTGTTGCAGATTAATTTCCAATTAATACTCTAGTAACAGCATTTGAAACTAAATTAATTTTAGTCGTTGTAGCTCAGTGGAAAAACAAGGAAAAAGAACTGTCCTTATGCATCAGAAAATCCCCCTGAATTTTAAGAAATTTCAACCCAATAAAAAATCTTTATCAAATGTAGCAATCATAGAATAGTAAAACGTTTTAAATGTACGATGTAAACTTTTCATGTGCTTGCCGAAAAGGAACTTTGGAAATTTGGCTTTACTAGAGCCAAGTATAGTTTTGCCTGATAATTATACTTTTGTAGTAAGCAGCAATGCAAATAAGAGAAGAAAGATTTTCATGAATAATGCTAAATACGTGTTGATAATCTTGTTGATTGATTAAGGTAAGTAATTATTTTTTTAAATATTTCTTTTTCTTACAGGAGTATTTTATTAATTTTCTCATGGCTCTTAAGATAAAGGGTAATCTTGTGTGCAAATAATAAAATTAACATTGTATAAAATTATCAGTTTTTGTATAAGATAGCTTAGCGGTAATGGCTTTGATTTTTGAAAGATAATTGAACTGAATTAAACACAAGAAAATTCAAGCATTAGTTTAAATTAAAAAAAAAAAAAAAACAGCGGTTGATTAATCTTTTAGCATGATTGCATTTTAAAATTCAAATATCAAAAGTTGCACACAAGCTAAAATACATTTCTGAAGGTGGGAAGTTTTCGGGAATTGGTAAAATTGGTGATCTTTTTGATTAGCGGTAAATTTACTGCCGACGCTGCTGTGAATAAGTTTTAAAAATTAATTAGGCATACATTGTATAAATTAGCTGCTTTTGTGTACGATATCTCATTACAAAGCTACAATGGCTTTGATTTATAAAAGATAATTGAACGGAATTGAGCACAAAAGAATATCCAAACATTAGTTTAAATTTCATACTTTGTCTTTTTAAACAACAGTCGATAATTATTTCTTTAGCATGATTACTTTTTAAAATGCAACTATCAAAAATTGCACCCATACTGAAATGCATTTCTAAATAAGAAAAGTTTTCAAGAATTAGTAAATTTGGTGATCTTTTTGATTAACGCCAAATTTACTCGTGCCGATGCATAAGCGCCAATTCTTTCCTCTTATCTATAGACGTAATATTTTTAAGAAACGAATTTATAAACCTAATTAACTAGTACATTTTTTTATAGGCACAAGTGAATGATTTATAGTTATGATAAAAATGTAGGAAGGCTGGTGCAACTTTAATTAAAAGATCATATTGTGATGCAGACACTTCCAAAATCCTTATATGTAACGAACAAACATACAAACTCGTGGAAACCTGAGTTAAATGACGAGTTTTCTACTTGTTTGATAGATGGAAAGAACAAATTAAAACTTTATTCAGAAACTGGAAAAAATTACGAATTCTCAGAAGATTCAAAGGAGAAAGAAGACACTGAAAAAAAGAGGGAAATATTTAATATCTTAGAAAAAAATTCAAAGCTTCTAATATTTACAGCGAACTGTAAACATGACGATGTCTTTAACAGTTTTGAATGTCAAAAGTATGAATTAAAAATGAGTAAACACGTAGATTTGAAAAAAGAGGAGGCCAATGACCCTAAAACTGAAGAGGGCGGATCTCAAACGGAGGTATCTTTTCTTAGACAGAAAAATCCTCTTAAAAGTTCTCCGGAAAAGCAACCAAAAGCAAACACACTTTCCGACTCTAAGAAAAATATTCCGAATGTTTCAGAGTCTCAAGGAACAGGATCTCAGACGGATCTCAGTTATATTTCAAGTAAACATTCCAAAAAATCTTCACACAAAACTACTCCAGAAGCTAAAGATGGAACTAAAAAATTTCTAAAAAAGGGATTCTAAAAATAAAAACCTTTTTTCCCAGAAACTTTCAAAAAAGGATCGCAGGCAGAATCTGAGAAACATGCCGAAAATGCTTCTGATAAAGCCTCAGAAACTCTCAAAAAAGGATCGCAGGCAGAATCTGAGAAACATGCAGGAAGATCTTCTGATGAAGCCTCGGGATCTCTCAAAGAGGGATCGCAAGCAGAATCTGAGAAACATGCAGAAAATGCTTCTGATAAAGCCTCAGAAACTCTCAAAAAAGGATCGCAAGCAGAATCTGAGAAACATGCAGAACATGCTTCTGATGATGATAAAAATGTGAAAAGAGAGTTGATTAAAGACAAACGTCCAGATGCAAAATTATTGAATAGTTCAACTGCAAAACAAAAAGCTTCTCGCGAAGATAAAAAAACACTGAATGGAGAGTCTGAAAATTCGCAGGACTCCGTCTTTAACCCAGAGCTGAACGCGTCTGATTCAATTCAAGAGCTTAAAACCAATTCCAAAAAGAAAGATTCAGAAAAATTAAATCAAACTCATAATTCAACACAGTCCAAACCATCAGAGGATAATCAAAAAGCAGAAAATACTACTTCAGAAAAAAAAGAAGAAATGGAATTAAATGAAACGGAATTGAAATCAGATATTGAACCAAAACTGACAAAAGATTATCCACATGATTTAGAAGAACAGAGAAAAACATCGGATGAGGATTCGAAAGATCAGCAAATTCCGACGAACAATGCTCACTTCTATGCTCCACCATACTATCCTTTGTGGTACAAACCGGATGGATCGTATGTACCTCTTGTAGTAGTCCCTAATAATCAATTGAATCCTGGGACTAGTTCTCAAAATCGGTTGAATCCTGGAAACAATACCTCAAGTCAATCGATTACTGGAAATAATTTTCAAAGTCAAGTAACCAATAATGAAAAAAATTCTGAATATATACCTAACCAGCAGACGGTTCAAACTTCGCATCAGCAGCCTACACAAGCAATTTATCCCCAGCCACCGGAAATTACGAATCGGCAATCTCCCCAACAAGTACAAAATCAAGCACCTCAACCACAAACATTGCAAAATAAACAGCAATCAACTTTACCAAGCCAAAATTCACAAGAACAAGCATTCCAAAATATTCAACAGCAAGCATCTGCAACTCCACAACAGCAATCAACACAAGGAGTGCAACAACAACGGTCAGAAGAACCACAAACTCCAGTTCAGCAAGGCTCACAAACTTCAGCTGACCAAGGATCACAAATTCCTGCTCAACAAGGATCACAAACTCTAGCTTTAGCAAGGATCACAACCTTCAACTCAGCAAGGATCCCAAACTCAAACTCAGCAAGGAACACAAACTGCAGTTCAGCAAGGACCACCAACTTACCAAGATTCCCAATTTATTCAAAATTCCCCTTTTCCCTACTTGCCTTATCCGTATTATTTACCACCTTATAGACCACAACAGCGAATCCTTAGGTCTGATGAATATGCTGATTTGCAAAGAGATATTCAAATGCAAATTAGATCACAACAGAATCAAGGATCTTCGGCGAAAATAAGCAATTCATCAAAAGAAGATAAATCAACACAAGCGAGACAACCTTCCCGTCAGTCTAATATCAGTCAAACACAATATTATGCTGGCTATCAACCTCACATGGTTTCTGGACCGCCACCACCTTACGGTGTAGGTAAGTGTTTTGTTGGGTTTTTTTTTTTTCCAAGAAATAGTACATAATGAATAGTAAGAACTTTTCTTAAAAAATGATAGTGTGTGAAAATTTTATTAGGCATTAAAAAAAACTTAATCATACTGTTCCATTTCGAAAGCCTCGACTAGCATTCTCGAACGATTCCATTCAACAAAGAAGGTGATCAGTAAAAGAAATATAATTTCACGTTAAATTAAAGCACAAATGAGCATTAAAACGCAGACATATGTTTCGGGATTGCTTGGAATCCCTTTTTCAATGCGACAGGGAGCTTACACTTTCCGAAGTTACATTTTAAAACGAGTGTTTGTTGTTCTTTCCCAGTGTTGTTATATTATATTTCTGACCTTTAGCACAAAAAGAAAAGAAAAAGAGCCTAGTTAATTTATTACTTTTGATAAAAAGTAAATATTTCCTCATTTTTATTTCTTCTCTCACCCTTATTTCACTGCCACCTTTGCATATTCAAGGCAGGTTTTGACCAAGAAAATCAGACAGTACTTTGCAATCTTAAAAATTTTCCTCGGAAACAATTATTCTCAAGTGAAATTCGTTTTAATTACTATGTCTTCAAGAAATTCGTGTACTTTTTAACTTTACTTCTTAAGTTATTTTAGAAAAGCACTGAATTACCATTTTGCATCTGATAATATAAAAGATAGTGATTTATGACCGTCTATTCCTATAACGCAATGAGTGGTATTGTATTAGAACATAGTTTTTGAAAAAAAAAAAAGAACCGACTTCAAAGTAAAAACTGCGCTAAAAAGTAAAAAATAAATAATTCGTTTAACGACATCGATTTTAGCTTTTAAACATAATTTTAAAAGTCGCCGCAAAATTATGGCAGTCAAATTACCATTACACTGTATGTTTGTGTACTTATTAGAGCCATTGCAAACTCTGGGCCATTTATATTTGTAATTGATTCATTATTACAAAATATTTTATCCACCATAATTTTGCACCGACTTCAAAACTTATGTTTAAAAGTCTGATCGATGTTGTTTAAAGAATGAATTATTATTTTATACTTTTTCGCGCAATTTTTAATTTTAGTCTTTTTTTTTTTTTCAAAATTTTTTTTACTTTATTCTTTTGGTGTAAGTATTTTTTATGTTCAATGTAAAAAAAAAAATCAAATTGCATACACTTTGTATGACTGGTACTAAAATGTAATCATTTGTAGGATAAGTTTCGTTTTGAAGTTGATTTTTAAAAAAATCCAAAACAGAATTAATTAAATTTTTGTTTCAAAAATGCCTTCACTCAAACTCTGATTGTAAATATTACTGCTTAATTGCAACAAACTCTTTTTAACAATGAGTTTTATATTTATTAATAATTTATTTAAGAAAGAAATATCATACCAAGTCTTTCCTGTTAAAAGAAAAATGCTTATTTTTCACCCATAACCATCTTTCCAAAGATGAAATCGATGTACGATATTTAAGTTAGACGACTCTCTATTGAAATCATTAAAATCGGTTGATTAAATGAAAAGTTATGGATCTATTTCCATATACGTAATATATATAACCAGGAACCTCGTAAATTGATTTTCAGTGTCGTAAAGATTTCGTAGCATTAACGAAAGATAAAACTAGACAGAACGTTAGGGCTGTCAACATGGAATCAGTGTTTGACTACAACCACGTGACCATTTTGAGAGCGGACTACCTTCCAGCCAAGTTGTTTTCCAGCCCAAGTTTTTTCACTCCTAAGTTTGTTGTGTTTCTTGCACAAATTTAGTTTAACAGGAATAATTTAATTCCACCGCGATGGCAGAAAAAAAAAAAAAAAAAAAAAACAAGAAGTTCCGTCTAGAACTATACGAGCCTACTTTTCCGTATACACCGAATTCAAATTCATAATCTAGCTATCTCTCTCTCGGTCTTTCTCGTTTAGCTTTAGTTCTTAATTGCTTCAAATATACCTTTTTCAACGGTTAATACATATTCATTCAATCATTATTTATTAAGTCATTCATGTATTTATTCACTCATTTATTAATTCATTCTTTTGCTTATTCATTTAATCATTCATTAATTAAAAAATATTCTTGAAAATCCCGATCAAAAAATTTCATAGGAAAATAGGCTCGTTAGTTCTGGAACTGTTCAAAAATGAACAAAAATTGTTCAAATCAATATTTCACGCCAAGAACTTCTTCCAGTGAGCTTGTTCATGGGAACTTATATCTTGTACCCAGAGTTTACATAATTTGCTTCATTTTCACCCATAGGCGCTAATGTTAAAATTTTTTGAGCTGTTCAAATCAAAAAGTAAAATATGGAAATGAGATGTCCTTGCCGAGATCTTTCGAATGCAAAAAGAATTTTTCCAATCGGACAATTCGTTCAAAATTTATTAGGGGGGGTTGGGACATACCGACAGACCGACCGACACACTTTTTCCCCATCTCAAAACCCTAGTTTCAAATTTTTTATTTTTCAATCTTTATTTAATTACAGTAGGGCCTCGATTATCCGAGGTAATGTGGACCGAGGATACCTCGGATAATCGAAAATTCGGATAACACGGACTCTGTCCAAATCGAAACATGGGTTGAAATAAATGAATATGTCGTCAAAGACATGAAAAAAAGGCATTTACTGTACACATTATGAAACGAAAAAATAACGTTACATACACACAAATATCTAATTTTACATATACACATCAGTAGAGTAGTAGAGTACATGTTCCAGTTAAAGTTGTTTCTTGAAGAAGTCGATAATTTTCTGTTTAACGGAACTCGCTCGATTCTTTGCTGCCGCTTTACACAATGGTTTGTAGCCGTAAAAGGTCTGTTGATCTTGTCTCTGACTGTTATTCTAGGTCTTTATATCACCGGAAAGTAAAATGAAAACGCAACTTACGCCATTGGATGACTGACGTCAATCAGTGACGCCGCCATCGGCTGCCATTTTTTTTCAAGGGCAAATGTGCCTCGGTTAACCCGGAACTCGATTATTCGGTGCTCGGATAACCGAGGCTCTACTGTACTTAACCTATTTTTGACTTTTCTTGATTTCTAACGATATTTTCACGATACATTAAGCCTTCTTTCATGCTTTATTATTATTTTTTTTTTACTTTTACGGGAAAGTAGGCTTAAAAAGCAGAATTCATTCTCCTTTTTTGACTATAAGATTTATGCTCACAGCCAGTTTCTACTTTGCATACAAAGGAACGTTCGGTGGCTCAGTCTATATTTATTATTTGTCTAATAATATTTTGGGAATTACAGAATAATTAAATATATCGTCTCATTAAACATGTTGGGAGTTATAGAAAGTGCCAGAGCAACGAAAGAAATTCAATGAGACTAAAAATGTAGGACGATTTGAACTTATGCCTGCATTCGAGGAAAGGTGAGCGTTGCATCGTGACCTTACCTCTCATGAAGTTCATAATATGTAGGGTTCGTGCGTACTTAGTACTGTTGGAGGATTACGAATGGTGCCTACTGAGACAGCTACATGCAATATTAGAAAGGTTATAATGTTACTATATAGTAAGCTCGGCGGTCTTACAAAATGACCGGGGTTCTAGATATTATAAATATACAATTCTCCCACTAACCGGAAATGCACGTCAAATCAAAGATATATTTATCAGGTAGAACAAGTTTAGTGAATAAATAATAAACATATAATAATTTCGGAAAAAAATATTCTTACCGAAAAAAAACATCTAAGTTATAATAATAATCTGTAAAATAAAAATATCATTTACTATATAATCAAATTGTTTCTGAAAATGTTTATTTATATCCAACATAATCGTCAAAACAATAGTTTTAACAAAACCTGGAAAAAAGAGCGCTGCCACTTTAATACACATAAAAAGCGCAGACGATAAATAAACAAAGAAGGAAGGATTAAATTAAATTCGCGCTTACATTAATTTTTAACGGAGATTGCAAATCTAGCGATGTCTCACTCAAAATGCTAGAGAAATGTTTCAATTATTAGTATGCTTGACATGTGTTACAACAATGGCAACTGCATTACAGTTACGCAAGCAACCATTAAGCTATCGGCGACAGATACTCAAGCCGCTTATATACAAGAAGATAAGTTGGCTGAGATTTTGAAGAAGAAAATATGAGAATCGGAAATATCTTTTTTTTTTCTCTTCAGCCCAGTATGACCCACGTACCTCTCGGTCTCCCCCACGCAACGATGCTGAACCGAACCGGAGACGTGAAACGGATGAAGAAGCTCCTTCTGGTTGGAGAGGATTTGAAGACAAGAATATCCGAAATGCTTTTATTAGAAAGGTAAATTTATAAGCAGTACTTTTCTAAGATTAGAAGATACTTTTCCATATAGTATCAGGAAGACAATTGGGTCTTCTTACTGGTCACTGTACCTTAAGCCGCGTTTACACGATGCCAGTTGAAGAGACAATTTTCGGGGCCAATTGTCTCTGGACAGTTGGGGGAATGTCATGGCCAGGCCAGTTGGAAGAGAACTTGTTCACACTGGGAAAGTATGGGCATGGCAGTTGATGACGAAACAAACACAGCAGACTTGACTGACATGAGGGAATTGGCACAACACAAAGCAAATCAACTGGCTGCAACATTCACACGGCGCCAACTGGCACGACAACTCTGATTCAGAGTGGGGGGGGGGGGGACGTCACTGGGCCCAGTTCATTTTCCTCTGTCTACTCCTCGAGGCAACTGAATTTCAGGACAACTGTCGAGGCAGTTGGCTTGCAAATTAGCCTGAATTGTTCACACGCAGCCAATAACTTTATGCCAATAAGCTGTCTCCAGACAATTGGCTCTTCAACTGGCATCGTGAAAAACGCGGCTTTAAAGTGGCATCTTACTATTACGAGAGTCAGTAGTGACCCAACTTGTAGGGGCTGCCTTCTTCTATAATAAGACGCATCGCTAATGTATTTGCTTGATATTGACGTAAAAAATATATTCATTAAAATATTAATCTTTCTCCCGTAGGTCTATACTATCGTATTCATTCAACTGCTGTTCAATGTTGGCTTGATAGCTCTTTTCATTTTCGAGTAAGTGCTAAGTTTTTCTTTTAGGATAACGTTTTACTAAGTAAGTCATAATAACCACACAATTCCGAGTACCATCCACAAATTAGGTTTCTATATCGTGATGAGCATCTTAATTAAATTCAAGATTCAATCTTGAGCTGTCATGTTACTTTTCCGACTACATAACGGGTAGGTCACATTTTTTTTCACATCATCTCGAGCTCCCTCAGCTTCAACATGTTCAGAAAGTTGCTTGCTTCATTACTGTTTATTTATCAATTTTTTCCAAAGTCGTACCTCCCCCTCTCCCCAATAATAAGAATGTGGGACATATTTGGAGGTGGACGGTCTTTGGGATTATATAGTAAGTTTCTACTCTCTTATGTCTCTTCCCCCCTATTTCTCCGTAAAGTATTTTACTTCATTCTTCTTATACATTAGGGGAAAAAAATCCTAATGTTGGCTAGCCTACTACTACCTATATAGCAGCAAAACGTATTGCATTTGCTTTGGAGAACGATAGCTTTAGCAGCCGACTTATGCTGATTTCAAGCTGGCCTTGACAACTATAAACTACGTTTTTGTTGCCCCTGTTGATGCACTGTAGTGTCGCAATGATTGTATACCAATAGCTTTCCACGTCATAGCGCAAACAGCAAATCATGACCCTCTGAGTGAAAATAATGTTTTATGTTGGAATAAATGACGACCAATGAGTAAGTTTGTTAATTATATTTCGAAGAAACAGCGTTGTACGCAGAAAAAAGTCTATGACAAAAATTTTGTTGCAGTCGCAATTAATGATGCGAAACCAACGTAGGTCCTTAATATCGAATATTTGATTTTGTATATAGAATTGACACTCTAATTGAATGTGTAAGTAAATATTTTTAATTGATAGTTTAAATAGTTATGAAGGGTATAAAATGCATGCATTAATATTTATTATTTTTTTTAATTTCATTTCTTAATCTTTTGTAAGGATTATTATTAGAGTTCATGGCCAGCGTACAGACGAGGCGACAGTCGTCGCCATCAGCTCATTCACAAATGTCGCTAGAATCACACACGTGTACAACAAGTTTGTCGTCTAAAATAATTTAGTACTTCTATGTCTTAGCAATCAATATGTTTTTATATATACTATCTTAAAGTATTTTCTGTTTTTGCATATATTAGCTGAAATATACAAAAAATGTTTTTATATATACTATCTTAAAGTATTTTCTGTTTTTGCATATATTAGCTGAAATATACAAAAAATGTGTGCATACATGAATGTTATGTCCAAAAATCGTACCTTTTTTTTACTCTTCGCTATTTGTTAATTATTCAGAGAAGATTTTTAGATACACTGATTTTTATTACAAACTTGTCTTATTTCCTGTTATTATTATTATTGTTATTATTTAATTCTTTCCAGACCTAATGTGAAAAATTTCATTCAAAAGAACAAGTTTTTATATTGGGTGGCATTGTAAGTACACTCTTTCGCTATTATAGGATTCAACTTTAGCTTAAAAATTAAAAACCTGTTTTTAAGAAAAAGTCTTCAAAAAAACTTCAAGTAACGCTCATATTTTTGATGAAACCTGATGGAAAAAAAATTAGCAAAATGTAATCCATTATTTCAAACCCATTTCTGACAGTTTTTGCAAAATATATACACGTAATTTTCATTTTTTAAAGGCTATTATAACTTAATAGCATTTAACATATATTTTATATGACATCTCTTCCATGTCAAAGAAAAATGACTAAGTCTGAAATCCGAATTTTTTCAACCTTGTTCTGTACGTGACGTAAAATTTTTGGAAGAGGGCCACTTTGCAGGCGGGATCTCAAAACTGATAGCGCAGTCATTGTACACACTACAGTGCGTATCGAAATGATAGGTCCACCCGCATTTTTCAATATTTCGACTGTTAATTGATAATAATTCCTTTTTTTTTTGGGTACAGATAATTCAGCAATAATCGTTATAATTATCTAGAAAGCATTTTGTTAAAAATAAATAATTCTTTTTTATTTTATGAAAATTTTTATTTTGAAGCCGTTTCAAAAAGATAGGTCCGCCTTTATAAATCCTTGTATCTAAACGTTTTTTTTCCATTAAATTTGCATAATCATCATAGTTAAGTCTTACTGCGGGACTACGCGGGCTGCCGTGGAAGTATTTAAATGGAGTTGAACACCACATTGCAATCAAACGAAATGGGTCGTCGTTGCAGTCTTTCGCTGGTTGAACAGGGGAAAATTGCCGCATTTAAGAAGTGTGGAAAATCGAATAGAGAAATAGCTAAACTTTTAAACAGTTCTCATAATGTCGTAAACAATTTTTTGAGACTTAGAAGTGCTTGTGGTAAGAAAAAATCATCTGGCTGGCTGTCAAAAGTGACACCCCGACAAAGAAAGACTATTGTAAAGGAGTTAAAATCAGGAAATACGAGCTTATCCACTTTGGCCAGAAAACAAATTTCTCAAAATCAAAATCAACGGTCCATAGAATGATAAAGAAGTTCGGCAGTTTAGTTTACAGGAAGAGGAAAGCGGCTCCGAAATTGTCTAGAAATCACAAAGAAAAGCGATTGAAATTCGCACAGGAAGTGATGTGCTGGAAAGAAAACTGGCATCGAGTGATATTCAGTGATGAAAAAAAATTGAATCTGGAAGGTCCAGATGGCTGGCAATATTACTGGCATGATCTGCGTAACGATAGAGAGATATTCTCGAAGAGGCAAGCTGGTGGTGGTTCCGTTAGGGTGTGGACCGGCTTCAGACGCGCAGGAAAAACTGATATAACATTTGCATACAATTGCTTGAATGCTGCAGGCTATCAACAGCTGCTCGAACAAAATTTTCTTCCGCAAGCAGAGCACATTGGAGGGCCGTTCTACATGTTCCAACAGGACAATGCTCCTGTGCATACTGCAAAGTCCACTTTTGAGTGGTTCTTGGATAATGGTGTGCATATTATCGATTGGCCACCTTGCAACCCGGACCTGAATCCGGTAGAAAACATGTGGGCATACTCGCAAGAGCAGTATATGCAGGTGGAAAGCAGTACAACTGTACTACAGACTTAAAAAGATCTATTTCCTCCGAATGGGCAAAAATCGAGACCAGCTGTTTGCAAAAACTTGTAGAAACCATGCCGAATAGGATTTATGAGCTCATTTTGAAAAAAGGTGGAAAAATTTCTTATTAATTGATTATTAATTTAATGTTTGGTTCAGTGGACCTATCTTTTTGAAAAAGCAATTTCACAAATTTTTTGTTTCGTTTATCATTCCTATGATTTGTATATCATTTAAGCATTATTTTTTCATTGGTTGAACTAGAGTAAATTATAAAATAGTACTTAATGCATAATAAAAAAATTTTTCCTAACATGAATTTCGTTTTTACTGATGGACCTATCATTTCGATACGCACTGTATATTGCCAACAATGTCATCTAGAAATAAAATACATCTGAAACGCCGACTGCATTTGTTTTATTTATTGTTATCTTATTTACCTTTTAATGTCTGTAAATATTCAAAGTCAAATATTTCTCACAAATTTTTCGGAAGAAAAACAGATGTACTTATGATGATTATGAATGCAAACTATAATTATTTTTACCACTAAATGTTTCTTTGTTCCCAAGAAGAGAGTATTTGTGAGAAAAGTTTATTTTTAAATTGAACTCAAGGTTGTGAAAATACGAATTTTAGATTTGACTTTCCTTTTTCTCTGACATGGAAGCTTCAGACGCTAAACAGCATCCCCAACGAACTTAAAAGAAAGAAGAAAGAGAGAGACAGAGAAATAAAAGAAAAGGAATATGCATTAAAAAAGGCATACATTTTGGGGTTCTTTGTAACCCCAAAACACGTATATGCTATAGCTTTGCCATTTGAGGTTGTGGTATAGTCTAGTGGTTAGGGCGTCATTCTTCGAACTGAAAGGTTTGGGGTTCGGAATCCTACCTACTGAAGACCCACCATCTACAGTTGGGGGGATACATGAATGAAAAATCCGTGGCGCTGAAACCCCGAGGCAGTTCCAATGGGGGCTAGAGAAAATTTCCCTCCTCTTCAGTCTCAGTTCCAAAAAGGGAGGTGGCGCCATCTGGTGTCATCCGACTACAACGTGTTAGGGTTAATGTTGGCCCTTTCGGTGACCCTTCAAAAATGGCCATAATTACCGCGGCTTTGAAAAGGGCGAATGCCTAAAAAGGCATATGCCTCTACGTTGGGGGGGGGGGGAGTGTTGCCATTTTGTGCTTCGTTACAGATGGTTTTATCATCTATTTAAAGATTTAAACATTTCAGACATTAAAATGCAAATTAGATAACAATAATTAAAATAAGTTCAGTTATTCATTCAGATGTATTTTATTTCTAAATGACATTGTTGCCAATATAGCGGGTACAATGGCGGCGTTATCAGTTTGGGAGCACAGCCGAAAAGTGCTTATAGTGGCCCTCTTTAAAAGAATTTGGGTTTCTTGTTGAGAGTCTCTTAAGTTTTGAGGTCCTTCTGCGCCACGGGCCCCACTTGTTATATACGCCACGTGCGTAACACTAAGGGCCGATAACAAGTAGGGCCCTACTTGTGCGCCATGGGTCCTACTTGTATGTTAGTCCATCCAGTAGAATACTTGGTAGAAAGAGTTGAATCCGAGCAAGGGAATGGATGTTACTGATCCATATAAGCTATTCCTTTGATCATGTTCCAGTGGTTCAAGTCCCACTTAAAACTAAATTTCGCAGCGTTTCGTGTTCGGCCTGTTTACCCAAATAAAACTGTATAAAATAGCCGGTCGGCTTCTGTTATAAACAAAGTATCATGCATCTTAATAAGTAGCGTGAATCAGAGCTCTCTGCATGATATGTACAAAATTAAATTTTTTTTTAAACAAAAAAGAACTCTACAGCTGTAAAGAATTTTAATCTAATCAAACTGTATAAGGTGCCCAAAAAAATTCCTTCACGTATGAACTAGGCGCATGTAACAAAAGATGGTAAATGATCCTGATCACCTGGATCAGGATGAGCTTGAATAATTTACCATCTACTGTTACAGTGCTCCTGCAACAGTGCTTATCGAGTTAGAACCAAAATCCACATTTCTACCATAAAATTGAGAGCAACTCTCTGCTTCTGCATGTCATACTTTGGCAGAAATGACTGAAGAATACATGTTTGATCCGCAGAGCCGCTGATGGCCTTCTACGGCTACAGAAATTCGGCATCAAAACGATTGTTTACCAACACGATAGACAGGAACATTGTCATCTGTGGGAATCAGCAAATCGTAAGTCAAGAAGCGGTACATGGACAATGATGCTCTGGGTGCAATTGTGCTTCAAGTCCCTTGTGACTCCGGAGCTGCTAAAGTGGATAAGTAGTAGAACATGGAATTGTACATGGATGGTTGATGGTGCATTGCATATATATATACGGTGGTTTCAGGCTCGTCATTTGGGTGATGAGAGGGGGAGGGGGTTATCGCCCGATCGCTCAAACGAATTGCCCCATCCCTGACCTTTATAAATGCAATGTATTTATGCATGCGTTTATCTATTTTGTTGTTTTTTACCAGCATTACCCCCGACTTTCCCCTCTTTTTGAAATGACGGACCTGGATTCTTCTGTACAATTCACGAAAATTGTTGTAAAAAGAATGAAATAACCGTACGTATAAGATTTTTTGGGGTATCCATAACTCAACAAACGTATTTCCACAAAAAAAAAAAAAAAACTGTCATAAAAAGAACTCTGAGATATGTCTTGTCTCTCAATGATTCCTTAAATTCCACTCAATGTGTTTTATATTGATCACATTGATCAAAATTATTAGTGTTGATTTCAGTGAATGTTTAAAAATTACGTGCTATTTTTACTTTTATTTCAGTGGAGTTTTCTTTGGTGTCTTTATAGGCTTAGCTTGTTTCCAAAATTTAAGGTACGTAAGTCTTAAATATAAAACGAAGAAAACCACAATAGGGGGACACAAATTCGCACTGAAGTTAAAGGGGGGAGATGCATGCACACCCTGAAGAGGAGGTTGCTTGTGTCTCTGAAATAAGTGTATGAAATTCCTTTCGAATTTGTGCTTAAAACTTTGGTTTCTTCAATCTATGGCCAGTGCGCAGTTGTCACAACACATATTCATTTACAAATGCTTTTTTTCCCTTGAGATTTTATGCAACAGAAAAAGAACAAAATGTTTTTCATACTTTAATAATTATGTACATATATGTAAATAATTATTACATACAATCATGCAAATAATGATGTACAAAATCATGGTTAATTATATTTCTTTGAAATATTGGTTCTGAAATATTCGAGAGAAAGACACGCAAAAAGCGGCCTCAACTTACAATATGCATTCCCAAAAATAGAATTCTCATTTTCGATGATTCTTCAATCGTCAAGAAAATTTCGTCATTTACAACGATTCTTTCCTAGAGCGATCACGTGATTTTAAAAAAGTTACTACACAAATTTCGACAATTTGACGAATGGTTTACTCGGAGCATTTTTCACGAACCCATTTCGTCAAATACGACGAAAGTTTCGTGAGATTTGAGCATGCGTTTCTGGAGTGCAGGAGTAAAAAAAAATGGTGCTATTATTGTTATATGCGCCAACAACAGCTTCATATTTATCGATCAAAAACGAAAAGATTGTGTTCAAGATTTTACTACTAGTGCGTTAAATGCTGTTTTTTTTTTTTTTTTTTTTTTTTTTGTTTGTTTGTTTTTTTCTATGATATTTTAAAACAGAACGGAGGTAGGTGGAAAAAATTTAGTTTCGGCTGTTGGCTTTCTTCTGGAGCCTGGGATCATCTTACTGCTCTAAACGATCGTCCTTGCTAAGGCCCCTATAGTTCGGAGCCCCTATAGTTATTTACTAATAGGGTCTTTAGTGCTTGCATTATAGTAGGATATCTCATTCACCTTCCCACTAAAAAAATACATCATTTAGGCACCGAATTTTCCATTCTTTTCGAAATACCTGTATGGAAACTTTTGCCCCACTGAATGGGGCAAAAGTTTCCACTGTCAGCTTTTACCCCAATTGTCAGCTTACGAGCTGGAAAGGTATACAAAATTATCGCAAAACTGGCTAAGTAATTTCATTTTAAAATATTTTATGAAAATTCAAATTCGAGAGGAAAAAAACTTATTTTCATGGCTTTTTGAATAGGCTATTATAACTTAAAGGGTCTTGGTACCCCAAAATTGATTAAAATATCGACTTTTGGAAATTGCGTATTTCGATAGCATAAGATGATTTTTCGACAGCTAAAAATGGTTGTCTCATGTAAAATTTCAAACTTGTGCGAGCAATACTTTTGAAAGACATTCCAGATTTTGTAAATAATATCAGTTGCGTTCATTCTGTTTTTCAAATCTATCAACGCATTTTTCTCTTCTATGTATTTTTGCAGCCCACTTAGTGGTAACACACTTAAACTTTTTTTATTTTTGGTTGAAGATATGGAGTATATTAAACAAAATTTAACTAAATTAACCTAGATCTTAACCTAATACTAAATTAACCTCTGAAGCTAGTAGTTTACTCTATTTTAAAAGTCGAATTTGAATTTTTACTTTTTTTTCTGACATGGGAAAAAAAATATTGAAATTCTTATTTTCAGACAGTTAATTTCATGGTAAATTTTATTTCACATTGTTTAGAAAGTTTTTGTCTGATTTTTTTTTTCATTTGGAAAACTATAATTGAAAAAAAGAAAAAATATATAACTTTAAAAGACATTAACTTAATGGCTGATTACAATAAGGTTTTAGTTTCAAAATTAAATTCTAATCGCAAATAGAGATTGTAAATCTTTGCCCCTAAGGTGTGTGGGGATTTTTGCCCGACGGCGTTTGCAAAATTTGCCCCATTTTACATTACTTCAATTCAGTAGTAATTTTCTGCCACTCTACACAAGTTGTGCCAAATCGAGTAGAAGCATTTAAAAGGTAATAACGGGAAAATGTGCCAAGTAAAATTGTTCAACCTTTTTAGTTACGACTACAAGTACTCGAAAATTGCGAAACATTTAGATTTAAAATGACGAAAACACTCAGCACATTTTCTTAACTCCTTCGTTCTTCATAGACTTCTGATAAGAAGTAAATGAATGCAATGCCAATTAAATTTCCTCCAAAACTCACACTGGTACGTTCGAAACAAACTTCCTCCCCACCTACCCAATGGGTTTTAGTGAAGTCATAAGTTGAAACTATAGCTAGGGAATAGTCAAGAACTTTTAATTCATGTAAGGAAAAACTACAAGAGACGATATTTTGTTACGATACGTCCCAAACATTTCTCTTTCTTTAAAATGTATTTTCCCCCAATAAATTTGAAGACACTTAAAACTCTCAATCTAGATGTCAACCTGGTCTGCCCACTCGCTTATTGAAATTTTTAACTACTACTACTGAAGAGATGCCTGTTTAGAACTAAGAATATTTGTTGCACTGTAATATTGTTGGAATGTAATATAACTTAATGTACTTTGCAAAAATATGAAATTAAACCAGACGACTCAAATATCACATTTATTTAATTTTTAAAAAATTTATTTAAATATTTACAAATTCAAATTAAAAACCTTAGGGTCGCACATTTCTGTTGCATGTTGAAATTGTACTCTCGTCTTATAGAAAGAATAAAAAGAAGCAGTATAATTTCTAACGGCTTTGCTATTTTTCCAGAGAATTCTGCTCATTGTTAATATTGTTGAACAAACAGTTAACTAGAAGTTAAAAATTTCAAAAAAGTTTATCTCGAAAAATATTTGATTTCGTTAACATTAAATAATTTCATCCACGTTGCTGATTGAGTTTCTTTCAATAAAATTGCAACCATTTTCTCTCAGTTTGATTTTGAATTCTTACATTTTTCATAAAAATGGCATTTATTATTCTTTGGAATGAATGTTATAGGATCAATAATCTAATAATAGTACAATATTTAATGTTTTTGATTTCAGGCGAAAGTTTCCTGCGAACATGATAATGCTAACGATATTTGTAAGTGCTATTTGTATTATTGTAGCGTTTTCCTTTTAAATTTTGAAGGATTTCAAGCATTTTGCAACTGCATTTATTCTTTAAAAACGGATCAGTATCATCATTAGAAAAGTTAAATGCAAATCCCTTTAAATTTAAATGCAAATGTAATAACGTGGAAATTGTACTTATAGTGGTGCGAGTTTTATTATCGCAGATATATTTCAGCCTGAGCAATGGAGCAAAGAGTTTTTGCTTAGAGCAGGGGAAGATTCGGAGTACAGAAATTTGTCGTGCTCCACTGCTCCGAACGTTTAAAACAGAATTTCATTACAATTTTTTTTTTTTTTTTTTTGTTTGTTTTGAATCAAACAATTTGATTACAAGTAAAAAACAACGTAAATAAAGCACAAATTGTCAAATCAATAATGCAAATAGATATTTCGAGGCTACAATGGAGCCTCTTCATCAGTGCAAGGAAAGAAAAATGAACAACACACACAAGAAAGTTGTGAGTGAAAGAGCAACAACAGACAGACAGACATGCATGGGAGTCGGGTTTTGCCCGGTATGAGAGAGTGGTACATGACGAGTAGCGGGGGGGGGGGGGGGGTGAGAGGGGCGTGGTATGGAGGGGGAGTCACCAGAGAGACAGCCGGTACTTATACCAAATGGGTCGGATTAGAGATTAACCAATAGGAACAAAGACAAGGAATGAAGAAGACCAATCAGAGACAAGTAACACGAAAAAGGAAGGATAGAGGGGAACATATACAGGAAAAGAAAGAAAAATTATAATAAACG
The DNA here is from genome assembly GCA_038502835.1 of Octonoba sinensis. NCBI lineage: Eukaryota > Metazoa > Arthropoda > Arachnida > Araneae > Uloboridae > Octonoba > Octonoba sinensis. Next base: position 128,833,805 of record CM076599.1, read on the forward strand.
TTTCCAAATGTCAGGAAAAAATGGAGTACTGGTAAAATCATTTACTAAAGAAGGATAATTTTTCCAAATATAAAAGCTTCCCTTAAAATCTTGCCCTTGTTCATTCAAAAAATTTGTTTTGAATGTACAAGGATAAAGAATGAAAATTGCTTTTTCAACTGTAATTTTATTTAAAATACCCGCAACGGCGTTGCCCGTGCAAAGTTAAAATAGCGGCGCCTGCGGCGCAATTTGTTTTTTCCCCCAAGCAAGACACCGAAGGCGACCTCTTAATAAGTCACTTCTGAGCCGATAAAGAACTTATTTCAGCCAGTCTTTTTCCACAAATGTATATCTACTTTGACTTAGGTATAAAATAATTTCAATCTATCACTCACTAATAACCTATATTTATTGATTTATATTTGTATCATGTGACATATTTATCTTTATTACATCATCAAAACTTTTACATAGGTTTTTTTTTTTTTTACTCTCAGTCTGATAGATAGCAAGCAGTACATTATTTCTGAGTCTGAATTCAAAAATATAAATGTTATTTCATAAATGTTTATTTCAACCAATAAAAAGAATAAATTGTGATACAAAAATTAAAAAATAAGTATATTAGTAGTTTTATACATAAACATACATTTTGAAATCAAATCAGAAAAATGAATTGATGTAATTTTAAATATGAAATTTCAACTGCTACAAATTAAAGTAGGCTAAATGGAGAATTGATAAATTGATCAGACAATGCCATTTAGTAAAGATCATCTGAAAAATCTAACAGTTTCTGATCACCCTTAGCCTATTAAAGAAATAAAAAATCTGCGCTGAAGAGATGCTGGACTGTATATGTAGACAGTTTGATGAAATTTAAAAAAAAAAAAACAGTGAAATCTTGATGGGAAGTATGTTGATAGTGAAAATTGTATGGAATGCAGTGTTGTAACTAGCATGAGTGACACCTGGGGCAGGTAGTGATAGGTGTCACCGTGGAAAAGATTACCGCCTCCAAGAAAAAAATCATGTAAGCATAAAGTATAAGTTTTAAGGAAATATAATAAATATATTTTTTAAAAAAATTGCAGATTGAAAAATAAAAATACCATTTGTATCATGAGCTTTATAATATTGAAGTATTTGTTCATGGCAACGGTTAGGATTAGTGGTTAAAAAACATTGCAAATATATTTTTTTAAGGAAACGCTTTCCTTAGTTCAAAAGAGAAAAAAAATATCAAATAAAAAGTATTTGTTTTATTTTATGGAGATTTTAAAGCTTCCATTTTTTTTTCTCCGTCCTGGCTGGGTGTCACCCCTGAAGTCAAATAGACATTTCTTTGGTAGCGGATAATGGAATATCCTGTGTATAAGATTAAAACTGAAAATTTTCCTAGACATACTTTCCTCTCCGCTTGATAATAGAATAGCCCCATATAACGCAAAAAAGATCTTTTTCTAAGATACCTTGAAACGACTTTTTGAAGATGAACAAATTTCTCAACATGTGTACTTTAGCAGCGGCATCAAGCTATCTCTTGTTTTATGCTGGCAACCTACTTTCTTCCATTATTTTTCAAGCAAGTGGACGTTGACGCATTAAAAATTCTCATTAGATCTCAAAAAATGCAGAAAGGTTAACCAATATACAAAAGTATTAAATTCCCCTCCACAATCAAATAAATACAACACTTAACTGCATAATACTGATAGTAACCATTGATATTTGTATGATGGCAGAGCAGATATACAGTCCAGTCAAGGGGGCAGTGGTTGAAAATTGTGCCTCTTGCCCCCTCCAAATGAAATGGTTTTAAATATTGAAGCAGCTGAAAACAATTTTGGGTTATCTTTAGTTATGTAATAGGAAGAAAGACGGCAACAGCTCTTCCATAGAAGTTTTGCGAAATTGAAATTCGAAAAACTCAATTTTGCACTATGTTTGGTAAGATTAGGGGAGGGGAAATGGGGCTCTTCCTCGAAATGAGTTGAAATCTAAGTTCTAAAATTACTTGCATAGGCTGTCATTCGAGGCGTTTAGCGGAAGGTCCTAGCTCTCTTCCTGTATTTCTTACAAATTGAAATACTAAAAGCATATACTTATTTAAGCTAGGTATATTACTGACATAAGGGGAAGGTTTAAACTGCCAGAAAATTTTTGCCATTGAAATTTGAAGATCAATTTTTTAGTCTATTTCTAGGAGGCAAGAGAATGACCAAAAAGTCCCCACCCAAAATTTTTTGGAATTGTGGTTCTTAAGAAGAAATTTTACTCTAACTTTGGTGACGGAAGAGAGGACAGTTTGGTCTTTTCCGAAAGAAATTTTTAAATTCGAAGTCTTCAAGACACAACTTTAGGCCATCTTAAGAACAAAAGGAGATTCAGCGGCTCTCTGCAAAACATTTTATGAAATTTTCAAAACGAAGAGGTGTTCGGGTTCTATTCTAAAATCATTTTCGTAACTAAAGTTAGATTTACACTGCCTTTGGTAACATTAGGGGAAGGAAAAGGGATTTGGAAGCTTTTATTCAAGTCTTAAAACGCACTTTTGAGCAATGTTTGGGGGCATTAAGAGAAGAGGGAGGAGTTGTGAAAGTTCCAGAAATTTAATTTCAGGCTGCCTTTGGTCACATTAAGAAGGGTCATGATCCCCGTTTTGATTCATGCTTAGGCTTCACACTTAAGCTTGCCCCTCTATATTTGGCATTGTTCATGGTATCGAAAGAGGCTTCCCGGTTTCTTCAAATTCTCCAGTTTCTAATCAAGTGGAAATATTTAGAACTAATAATGAATATGTCAGTAATCATAAAATATTAAGCAAACGTTTGAAGGTTACATAATTAAAATGCCTAAATACCTCAACTATTTTTTAAATGATTTATTTAAAAACAACATACTTATATTATATTTGAATAAAAGTCCTTCCTGTGAATATTTAATATTTAAATACAGAAATGCATATTAATGACAATATTTTTAATTGCTATTCTCAACAAAATACATAAAATAGGGGCACAGAATATCTTGCTGCTTCATGGCAACGCTTATACTTGCTCCGGACCTGTTTATATGTGACCGACAGTGCTTTTAAAAAGATAAACCTTGACCCCTGCAGTTAACATAAAATTGTTGTAATAATGCACTTTTTAGGAATCAAAGCAAAATTGATAAATAATTGCTAAAAATAAGGATTAAACTGCAAATTTTAACGCTGCATCATCTGTGTGCACATACAATGTTGTTACGCTACAAATATACAGCTTTTCATTGTTTTGAAAATTGAGGATCTTTCCTTCAAATAAGTTGTAAGCTGATTTTATGCGCTTTCCCAATAGAAAGCAAATTAACAGAAAAAAAAACGCCAAAAGGGAAAAAAGAATATTTTTATTCCAAGAAATAAAGCACTGATTCCTAGAAATCTTTCTAGAAAAAAGCGTACAACAAAAACAACACAAAATGAATATGAAACTTAAATTATTATTCTGTATAAAAAAGGTAAATTAAAAAAAAAAATTTGATAAAAAAAATATCGAACATTTCAATAAATGATCAAAATCCAGCTGCATTTGAAAAAAAAAAAAAAGCAAGTATTCCAATAAATGGAGCATCAAATTTTAATAGGATTATTCGTAATAAGGCAAACTTCTAGAATGAAAAAATTAAATCGGCAGACATTGAATCGTTTCGAAACAACCACAGAGACCCCAATGCTGTTTACATTCATCTGTGGGATTTCTAAAGTTATCTTCATTATTATTTAAATCATTTATTTAAAAAAACATACTTATATTATTTTAAATGTGTGCATCATATGAGAGGCATCCCCCCCCCCCCCCATATCGTCACTGAAGTAGTGCCCTGTGAAAAGACAAATTAAATTCCTCACCGCTCGAGTGAAAGTTGTTTGCCACTTTTTTTTTGTAATGAATGATTATTATTTTTATGAACAGCTCAGTTGAATTAAACTGGTTGGTCGAGTCACTTAATTGAGTAATAATGGTTGAATTCGAAATAAATTGCTTAAGGAGGCCCAAGAGCATTCTAGGCTCAACACAATAAAGAGCGGAAGCGATTGACACTTCTGTATAATAAAAGGCAAATTTAAAAAATAATGCTGCAAGAAAAGAATATCGAACATATCAATAAATGATCAAAATTCATTAAAATGCATAAATACCTCAACTATTTTTTAAATTCTTTATTTAACAACAACGTACTAATTTTATTTTGAATGTGTGTATCCACGGGAGGTAGCAAATTAAAAGAATAATGCTGAACGAAAAAAATACCGAACATTTCAAGAAATGATCAAAATCTAGCAGCAACATTCTAAGAAAGAAAATCAAATTTTTCACCTTTCCAGTAAACCATGGGTGATTCTTAGCGGGGAAAAAAATGGGAGCTTCTACACAAAATTCTCGGAAAAAGTATGAGCCAATAAATTTAAATATAAAACTGTATACTTAGGTTAACAATCCCCCTTTCCCTCTCAACACAACAGTACATACACATATATATATAAGCTCAAAAATAATCTTTCAAGTAATTGAATGAAAAGTCTATTTATATTAATGCCAGAAGTTCTTTTTCTGGAAAAATTATTGTATTGAAAGCTTTTTAAAGCAGTACAAAATATTTTGCTTATCTGAAGGCAGAAAGAAAAGCAGATATTAATTGTCAAAAAAAACTTTCGGATAATCTTTTTTTTTTTTTTTTTTTGACTCGTAACAGGAGCTCGAAAATTTTCGGATCAGAATCGCCCATGCAGTAAACATCATTTGTTAGTAAGAAGGATTTGTTTCACGTTAGGAACCATTAAAAAATAAATTTCATTAAAACAATCGATCAAATCTGTAAAGACTTTCCAAAATCGGTAAATTTCTCATCGAGTGGTTAAAACATTGGCGACCGCACCGAGCAATCTTAAGCCTTTTAAAAAGAAAGATTTATTAGTTCAAATCTGCATGTATATATAAAAAAAAGTATTAAAAAAAGTGGCCTAAGCAGTGGTTACTACATAGAAACACATACATACGTAAATCAAAAATTGCATTCATCGGATTACCGAACTGTTTGCGAATGAACGAACCCATAATTGGAGCTTCTGAAGCTTGTTTGTGTTTAATTTTTGCAGGAAATAAATTGATTTTCTCCAATATGCAATAAATTTAAGCCAAAAATGAGTTTGGATCCAATTAATCCCTAAACACTTGCCTCATAGCTCAAACTACTACGTTGTTTACAATTCAACCACGGAATTTCTGAAATTAGCTTCTCCCTTCACTTCAATTCGCTCGCGTCAATTCTTGAAGAACTCGCATGAAGTAAAGAAAATGCTGGAGGATTAATATTTTAATTGTTAAATTTAAAGAATATAGGACGAATTAAAAAAAAATAGCTTCGAGGTGCAAACAATCAAGATATGATAGAATTTTGGGCCAGTTTTCGTAATCGTACGTTGCGTAGATTTTGCTGTAGAGCGTATAGCCTACAAGGGCGTTGCCAACTCGAAAGTTCATCAAACTTTCATTTTATATATATAGATAATCAAAGATGGAAATGAATAAATATAGAACGCATTTTTGTAGCTTGACAAAAATAACATAAATAAAATTAATGAAAATTAAAAAAAAAAATGATATGATTTCTATGAAAACTACTAGTGGAGCAGGAACGGAGTAACTATTTGGAAGTCGGAGCTGTCGGAACTCAAAAAATTTGTAGTTTCATTTCCCTAGCATCAAATGTTTCGGGTAGTGGTACCTATTCGCTGTCGGGCAATTCCATGACAACTTTTTCGAAACTGTTATGTTTCTGAAAAGCTGTCATTTGTGAGCAATTTAAATTTTCAACTCATAAGTAACGTTAAATGAGCTAGACACAAAAAACTTTTTGTGAAATTTGATGTATGAGCACTTTTGTTGCAATAAATGAACATAGAAAATCTTGTCATTCGTCGACAGTGTGGCGTAGTGGTAAGGCGCAGGTCTCGTACGTCCAAGATCGCAGGCTCGAACCTGGCCCAAGTCGGTGGATTTTCAGAAAATCGTGCCCATGTCTCATGATTGTGTGGCATGTTAAAGATCCCTTGAGTATCCGTTTGGCTTGGATACTCTCGGCTAAATTAAATACCTAGTGCAATTCGCATCAAATGAGAGCTCAGGAGCCGCCATTTAGGAGCAACTTAGCGTCCAAATTCTCAGTGGCAATGGCATCCACCGACAGTGGTGCTACTTGAAAAAATGGATGCCGATTACCAGGGCACGCACTAGGTCTGCAAAGGTTCATACGCAGCCCCATTAGAAAGGAAAAAAAAATCTTGTCATTCCGTCACGACACATAAACAAATCATTTCAATCCAATGCGAAAAAGATTCTTAAAAGTCACATTCTTATTGCTACTTATGTAACTTAAAATTTCTCTTCTGTTTAAAGAGTGAAGACACGCATAATTCACGGAAATTTTCTTTTGTTCTAAGAGCTTGGTTGACAAAAATGTCATTCCGTCATAAATCTAAAAATAGCATAAAAATATAAAAATAAAATGACTATATTTTTTATAGTTTTGTTTTCATATTTTAATTGTTAACAATAAAATGCATAGAAAAAATGTCAGTTTTAATGAAAATAACTTATGTGCAATCATTTAAACTTTTGTTTTTGATCAAAAAATGCCATTCCGTAATGTATGGAATTATCCATTCGACACGTAAGCTGATAACTCGTTTTGTAGTCATATAGTTTACAAATGCCAAAAGTGCGACAACGCCTGTTGTAACAATGGGGGAGAATAGTCCCCTTTTAAACTTTATCAGAATTCCACTAAGGGATTCAATTATGATTTTGATTGCAAGCAGAAGTGCTGATTTTCAAAATCTCGAAGGGATAACGGGACACATTAACATTTTGAAGAAAAAAAATTAGATTACCGTAGATAATCCTCCCTTATAATATCAATGTAGAATGGCACAATCGTTTGATTTATTTGAAAAAGGCAGATACAGGCTATAAAATGAATGTTAGAGATTAGAGAAGTTTCGCAAGGAAGACATTGCTCTATTTGAATATTTTCAAGGTGTGGGGGGAAGAAGAAAATTAGGGAATCTCGGGGGATACTCTCTCGAAATGCTTCGAAATCGAAGCTCTAAAAACGCAGTTAGGCCATCTTTTGTCACATTAAGACGATCTGCGCTTGTGCTCCCCTTTCCCCAGAGTTCCGGTACCCCTCGAGGGTTTGGGGATTTTGCCCCTGCTGTCCTCCCTCTCGGCGGCCCTGCGTCTTCATAAGGAGCATACACACACTGTCTCTTTTATTTATATTGATTATTGTTATTATTATCTGTTAATGTTGCACTCTACTGGTATTTTTTTTTTTTTTTTTATCAATTCAAATCCTTAAATATATCCTTTATTCTGTATCCTTTTTTTCCCCCTAGACATTATCTCTGAGCTTCATATCAGCGACTATTTCAAGGTAAGCTGTTTTAGAAAATTAATTGTTATCAAATCTAGTTGCACATTAAAGAAAAAAAGTAAAAAACATCTTCACCGACGTATAAATGTAATTATTATTGCTAGTGAATTTACTGTAATAACCCGTTGCAAGCCGCTTTGAAAGATAGACCATTAAGCAAAAATAGTTGAAAATCAGTACAAAGCAAAACTTTTTCAATCTGCAAACGTGCAAACCTTGAAATTCAGGATTTCTGATAGTAGCTGCTACGAAATTATGTAGTCCAGTACTTAATTTTATATTTAAGAGAAATTAAAATACATAAATTTAAGATTACCGTAGATCCCTACCGTAGATTAGATACCCTCTTCTTTTCCAATTTCAATGGAACAAAACTCCTTCCAATTTTCCAATTGGACGGTTTTATCCAACCTCGGTTTTATTCCAGATCAATGGTTGCTTCTAAAAGAGCCTTTTATCAAGGTCATCAGCAATATTTAAATTTGAAATCACCCTGTGCTGTTTAAATTTGCACATTTTCGAATTTGCACAACAGTTATGGTGAAAACGGCCTAAAGAACTTTCAATTATCTGCCCAATTTACTCGTACTTTGGTGAGTGTAGAAAATTTGGCCCACATCTTGGTGTAGAGCTTACTTTTTTATAGTGAGAGGACTTGTACAAATGAAAAGACACACACACAAAAAAAAATGCTTTTGTCAGTTGTCTTTTCATCCGTAAGCTCGTTTCTTTTGCATTGAGAAAGCGAATCCTTGTAATCTCGAAACACGCGAACGCAATTCTTATTGATTTTGTGCGTTTTTAACATTGTTTTGTAATTTTAAAATTTGTTATAGAACTAAAAAAATATCAAACATGGTTATTTTTATCAGTAATTGGAGAAAAAAAAGAAAACATTATTCTTGGCCCGTTAAATACGCTAGGCAGTCTAAGTATGAAAAAAAAAAAAAAAAAAAAAAAAAAAAAAAACAATTTCAAAGTCAGCACGCCTTTTCGGTTTTTTTTTTTTTTTTTGTAGTTTTGAATGAACTGAAAAAACATATTTAGGGGCTGAAGTGGTCCACAAGAAATTTTAAATGCATTTTACAATATAAATTGGGTGGCCTAGAAAATGCTAAGAATCCTAAATAAACTGCCTTTGTTTATCTTTTAATATACAACAAAATTTTTCGGAAATGCTGCATTTCCTAAATTTCTTTTAGTATAATTTTTTAAATTATTTCTCTTTTTTTTCAGCTACCATGATACGGAGGGAGTGCTGATAGCCATTGGAATCACTTGCGCTGTGTCTTTCTTTGTTACCATATTTTCCTTCACTACTAAGGTTAGAATTCTAAATTCTTAGTTTCTTTTAGGAAAACCATATATTTTTCTTTTAATATAAACTTTTTTTTTTTGAAAAATAATTTCTTTTAGTCCATTAGTAGTAGAGCACTAATAAGTCAAAGTTAGTCCATTAGTAGTAAACACTAATAAGTCAAGTTAGTCCATTAGTAGTAGTGCACCCAGAAACCCCCCGCACCTGCCATTTTCTGGCCTATCGTATTTTTAGATGCCCCCGAGTGCAAGCCCTCGGGAGCAAATGGGGTTCCGGGAGAGCTCGAACAACCGCAAATTTATGAAAACCATTAAAAAAAATAAATAAATAAAAATACAGGTTATTGTAAAACACTAAATCACAGTATAATGCAAAACTTTAAGAGTATGCATTGAGCGCTATATGACATGAGACAACAATGAGAAACCGTGCAACACTATAAAAAAGTACCAAAATCAATCATACAATATCAAAACAATGTGAAATGGTACACTCAAAAATATACACAAAAACAAAGGAAGATAATAGCCAAAACTTAGACAAACACTAAGTTCCCTGAAATAGATACCCCTCGCTTGATAAATGCAAAAACAAAGAAACAAGGAGGGAGCGTGCATGGGGATGCTGGAACGCGTTACAAATAGCTTGAATGGGTGAAATTTGGCTGCTAGCCCGAATATGATACTTACTGGTTAAAGGGCAATGAAAAACATAGTGGTCAGGTGTACCCATCGCTTCACAGGAGCAATAAGGAGAATCAGAAAGAGCAAAGCGATGAAGATAGCTCGGGAAAGGGCCATGGCCAGAAACCAGGATTGTTTCAAAACGTTGGCTGACCCTTGGAGAAAAACGAACGATTGGAAAGAATTCAAAAACCCGGCGACCAGTATCCGCCTCGTTCCAGCGGTACTGCCAATCCTCTCTAGTTTTGGCTCTAATTTGTTGTATGAAATTGGATTTAGGAAGGGGAAGGGCCGTGTAGGGTAAAAATGCGGGATCCTCAGCTGCCGTACGAGCTAATTGGTCAGCTTTGTCATTTCCCACATTCCCTGAATAACCCTTGACCCAGTGAATTGAAATTCTAGGATTCGAAATTAGCATGCTTTGTACTGCATTTACTAGAGGACTGAGCTGAAGTGGGTCTTTGATAGAAAGGATAGCAGCCTGACTGTCTGAAAAAATTTGAACGTTAGAGGATGGAATTATGAGCGACAGGTTCGCCGCTGACTTAATAGCAAAAAGTTCCGCCTGAAAAACTGAATTACCAACAGCATGCCTCATTGCACACTCCCCCACTGCACGGTGTCCCTTGTACTGAACTACCGCCGAAGCCACGCCGACGGGCGTTTTGGATCCGTCGTATAAAAACGATTAAATGATAAAGAGGGGGGGGGGGGGGGGGTCACGGTCAACACTGCAAGGATAGTCAGAAATTTGCACCCACGAACGCTGAAACCATTTTGGTGCCGCGTGTTCATACAAAGAGGGATCGAATGTTACCCCATCTAAAACGATGGTCCTCCTCTCTACGTAGAACTGGGTGAGCCAGATCTTCTCCCTTATCGTCAGGTCTATAGGGGGCACTCCCGCCAGAATGTATAGTGCTGAGTGGGGGCACGTTGCGTACGCCCCGGTTACTGAGAGCAGTGCTCTGCGTGGAGCGTAGAACCTTTTTAGTCTGGCGGACTGTTAGAGTGCGTCCCCACAGTCCCGACGCATAAAGGAGAGACGTCTCAAAGACCTGTTTATAGATGAGGACCCGTTGGCGAATTTTCAAGCCCCAGTTACCCCCCGCGAGACGCTGGAGACCACTTTGAATGAAAATTGCTTTATTCCTTATGTAATCAATGTGTGCATCCCAAGTCAAAAATTGGTTAAATACCACGCCCAAATATTTTAAAGTAGGGCTTCGTTTAATTGATAAATCACCGATGCGTAAGTATGGTGGTCGCACCAGGTCCCGCGGTACCTTGAAAATCAATACCCTTGACTTGCTGCCCGAGGCCTCGAGGTCGTGCTCCCTCAACCAAGCATCCAGTAAAGAAAGAGAAAAGCGACCATTAGCCTCCAGCAGTTGGTTCGTGCGGCCATGAATTAGCAGAAGAAAGTCGTCCGCGAAGGCCTGTATTTTAGTGTGACCGGGCCAGTCAATGGAAAGGAGCGATGCTGTCACCAAGTTCCATAGCTCCGAACCACTACAGGAACCCTGCGGGTAACTCTTCCACTGTGATGTCCAAACGCAGCCGGAGCAGGTTTGAGCATAAACTGTGCGTTCGGATAAGAAACTGGCAAAAAGGTTCAAGACAGCCGGGTCTAAATTACACGAAGACATATACTGTAGAATTTTTACCCAAGGGAGATTGTCGAAGGCCGACACAATGTCAACCGACACTGCCGCCATTAGGGATTCAGAGCTGATACCTTGCAATAGGTTATTGTAGAAGTGAAGAAGGGCGTGCTCGGTCGAGCGCCGAGGTACGAAGCCAAACTGCAGTGGATGATGTAGGTTATTAAGGGATAAGTGGCTCTGAAGACGAAAAAGCATTAGTTTTTCCAGAATCTTTGAGATTGTGGGGAGAAGGACTATAGGCCTGTAGGAGGCAAAGCTCGAAGGGTCCTTACCATTCTTTAAAAATAAAATGAGAACACCTTCCTTAAATGCTGGAGGGAAATAGGCAAGCTGTAAACATAAATTGAATAAGGTACAAAGGAAATCAGGGAAAGTCGAATGGAAAGTTGACCAAATAACTCCGTCCAAGCCGTCACGACCCGGGGCCTTCTTGCGTGGGAGGACGCGGACCGCCCTGTCCACCTCGGGCTGCGTAAAAGGTGCGGATACCCTCGCTGTGCTGATTTCTGGTTGAAGTGACTTAGGGGTAACAGTAGGAGCAGGATAAAAATGATTTAGAACAGATTTACAAAAAGTCTCCTCTGGGGTTGAGGAAGGAAAACGCTCCCTGATTGCTGCGGGAGTAAAGACTTTGCCAAAAGATACGCGATACGGTTTGCCAAAGGACTCCGAGCAGTTTGTGCAGAAACGTTGCCAGGCCGCTCTCTTTGTTGATCTCACTAGTTTCTTGAAGATGGCCAGGGCATTGCTGTACGCCGTTTTGTAGGCTGGCTTAAGTAACCGATCCGCACATCGTTGAAATCTTTTACGAGCAGCGTAGACTCTCTTCTTATGAATAGTTAGAGAGTCATTCCACCAGGTGGACGGGGAATGTGGTGCGAAAATTTTTTTCTTAAAAGTTTGATCCGCGCAGCCCTGTAAATTTTCAGTGAGGCCGGTGTACAGCCTATCCAGGCCTTCCCTAGTTTTAACAGAATTTAACAATGCAACAAAAGGATAAATCTTATTTGATATTAACTTTTTAAATTTATCTGCATTATAATTTGTCTTATATCTTAAGAAACGCGAATGAGAAAACGGAGCGTCTAAAACAATTTTAATGAAGTGATCACTGAGTGAGATCTCTTCAGAGACCGACCAAGACACCGGCGCAGGCAAAAATCTCGCCAGGGTCAAGTCGGGCCAGCCCTTAGCACGGGGCGTCTCGAAAGTCGGGGGAAAATTTTGTGAATTTAAAACCATTAGGTTATGTAAAGCAATAAAATCAAGAAGACTCTCTCCCCTTTCCTCATTTTTCCTGTATCCCCAACTGCGGGAATGAGCATTAAAGTCGCCCGCGAGGATCACAGGCGCAGAGGAAAGAGCCAGAAGGAAAGTGTTCAGTTCCGACAAAAGAGGTTCCAGGGGCTCAAGGGGGGAAGCGTATGCCGAAATTAATACGAGAGGGCCGTCCTTGACCATGATTTTCGCTGCGACGAAGTCATGTGCCTGGTACGTTGAATAAGGACAAATCACACCAGAGGGAAAAAACAGAGCTGCACGACCACTGCCCGACAGAAAACGGCCCCAGCCAGAAGTAATACAAGAGACCTGACCGTGCATCAGGTATGGCTCCTGAGCCAAGATTACATGTACTTTGTCCCTGTTAGCAACTACAGAAACAAGTGAAGTTGGTGCTCTACCGCGCTGCAAATTAATTTGGAGAAGACTAAGTGCCGGGGCCGTCGACTTACAGTAAGTGGGTGGAGCAGCAGTATTAAAATCAGAAATACACAAATTTACATTGCATATATTATCAGAGGATGAACGCAAAACAAAAGAATCAACAGAATTTAAATCGATTATATCCATATTATTAGCCATAATTGATATTACCTTTCAAAGTATTAACAAGTTGCTGATAGCAAATACACTTAGAGGCAAAGGAGGGGTGATCCACAGGGAAGTTAGAACCATATTTGGAATTATGAGTCAAACAATTAGTACAGGTTGGAGACTCGGCCTTGCATTTTTGGCCGTGGTGAGGTTCGGTACAGAATGCGCAATAGTGAGTTTTTTCTGTGCAGTTCGCCGCTGTGTGCCCGAACATTTGGCACTTGTAGCAGCGACGGACTCCCATGAACTCCTTGACCGTGTGAACATCCCAAAGGAAGTTCACACGCGGAGAGGACATAATTTTATGAAAGGCGGGAGGGGAACATTCAATCACCAGGCTGACATTTGAGGCCTTGCCACTCAGTTTAAATTTGAAACTGAAGTCCTTCTCCTCTACTATGCCAAATTGGGTCTCAAAGGCAGTGACTACAGTCGACCATTGTACATTCGGGTCGACATTATGGACAATGATACGAGGCAATTTTTTCCTTGCCACCCTGGTGCGGATCATGGCCCCCAACTTGGGATGATCTTCCAGGTGGGCTCTGAGAGACTCTGAATCCTCAACCGAGGGGACGTCCACGGCCAGACCTCCCTTTCCCACATAGCGAACTCTAGAAACCTTAATACCGTCCCGCGTTGGGTCGTAATTATGTTTGAGTACCTTTTTGAGATTCCCGGAGGTTACGTTTGGTGTATCCTTGCGAGGGTAAATTAATACTGTGCTTTCACTGCGCAAGCTTGAGCAAATGTAGGAACAGCGGGGAGACGGTTACCATGCTCCAACTTCGTTTCCTGGACCAACTCTTGGGAAACCCGGCCTGTGCCGACGAGAGGTGGGAAATCCCGTTGCAGGGAGTCGGCCTGGACACCAACATCGCAGGTGACTCTCGGAGGAAGATGAGGGGAGTCCCCCGCCTCCATCTGAGTACTCTGATCTTGGCTGGAGGCCCTTAAAACTGGAGCCTGAGTGTTAGCAGAGTGGGGTGAAGACGACGTGCGAGAAAATTTATCCTGCAGGATATCCAACACCTTGATTAACTCGCTCCTCATCCCCGACTTAAAAAAAACGCGCTGATTAGGATCTTTAGATTCAACGAGTGTTCTTAGGAACCCAAAGATCTCCTCTGTTGTGTTGACTACGGACACGTAGTCCAGGGCAGACTGACTGGAGCTATGAAAGAAGCGTTTTAGCGGGCCAACAGTTTTGACGTTGGACTCCCCACTACTTGAAATCAAGTCCACATTTGACGGATGGGACTGAGAAGTAAAAGTATTTAGCGCAGTGGGAGAGGGAGAGTCTCTACGTACGAGAAGTTTTCCCGCGAGAGTCTGCGGAGTAGAAGTTATCCTGTTTAAAACAATTTTATGAGTGTTCCTACCGTTCTTCGACTTTTTCGCACTCATGTTTGTTCGGGAACACAGTAAATAAATATTTAAAACAAAATGAACAAATAATTTATGGGCCCTAATGGCCCGCTACTCAAAATTCACCAAATGTCCTACTTTTTGCCTTTTTACATTATTTCAAAAAAAAAAAAAATTCCAACAAAATTCCACAAAAACCCAAACATCAGGAGAACTAGTCAAGTTATCCAAAATCTGACGGCACTGTACTGGTAGTAGATTTTACCCTGATTAAAATAAGTACCTACAACATGGGGTAAATCCTAAATTTAATTTTCAGTGACGTCACAACTCATAATTTTAACACCAGTTAGGCTCCTCATTCTTAACCTAATTAATTTAGAATCCACAAAATTTAAAATTCTTAATCCTTACGTTAATGCGAGTACAAAAAGTACTCACAACCCCCTCTAAAACCAAATTAAAAAAAAAAAAAAAAAAATTTAAATTTAAATTTAACTAATTAAGCAAATATCTTCAACTGTAATTAATTCATCAAAAAAAAACTGACATCACCTGGCCCACGTGAAATCTCCTGCTGATTACAATGCTGGGTCACACTTATATGCTTAAATGATTTTGAAATTATTGAGTCCTCTCAGAGGGCACCAAAGTACACCATAGTAATACTTTTCGCGGGCAAACTATAGATGACTCGGAAGCACCGTCTACCCGAGGCGTCCCAAAACTACAATAATAAAACAATTACAATTTTCAAAAAAAAAAAAAAAAAAACACCTCTTAACAACTAACAACCATCCGTTAATATGCAATATATATTTCGAAACACAAAAAATAACTCTATCATTCAATATATGATACCAATTTCTATCTAAAACTCAAAAATAATTACAGCTTGACAAAATTTCACAATGTTATAATAAATGTAAACACAATGTTAAAGTTGGAATCGAAACATTCAAAAACTAACAATAACATATATTACGAACCCCTGTTCATAACTTATTAACCAACCAGGACTCCCCTGGTAGATCTCGGCAAGGGCTTTCCAAAAATATTACACTTGATGCGGATTGAACCGGATTACCGGATCTGCAGACTTGACAGGCGAGGCGATGGTATAATAAATGTAAACGCAATGTTAAAGTTGGAATCGAAACATTCAAAAACTAACAATAACATATATTACGAACCCCTGTTCATAACTTAACCAACCAGGACTCCCCTGGTAGATCTCGGCAAGGGCTTTCCAAAAATATTACACTTGATGCGGATTGAACCGGATTACCGGATCTGCAGACTTGACAGGCGAGGCGATGGTATAATAAATGTAAACGCAATGTTAAAGTTGGAATCGAAACATTCAGAAATTAACAATAACACAAGTTACGAACCCCTGGTCATAACTTAACCAACCAGGACTTCCCGGATAGTTCTCGGCAAGAGCTTTCCGAAAATATTACACTTGATGCAGATTGAACCGGATCTGCAGGCTTAACAAGCGGAGCGATGATAGAGCAGTCCTATCTCAACGGGTACGACTGTCGAGATTGTCCATTAGTAGTAGAGCACTAATAAGTTGTGATTTAATTCGTTAGTAGTAGAGCACTAATATAGAGTAGTAAAGCAGAGCAGTAACTTGTATTACTCAACGATGAACGGAGATTTTATTCAGCATCACAAGAAAACCATCATCAAAAAAGACTTACATATGTAAGAAACCAAACTGAGAGTTTTTAACCAAGATTAATGCTTCAAATGCGGTTGTACGTGCCGTTTAGCTTCGAAAAAATGATGTACAGATTTTTTTTTCTTTAAACGAATTCCTTTGAAACTTGTTTTTAATACCAATAAAGAAGCTCCAGAATTTCTGGAAGCTTATTTATTAATTCATTTCCTTTTAACTAAAATACTCAAATATATGCTGGGTTTTAAAAACAAGTAAACTCAGTGTCGAATGAAGATTATGATGACGTAATTCGAAACATTTTTTTCGTGATATTTTTTAACATTTTGGTTTTAGTAGATGGTATCTTAATTTTTTTAAACCCACGTATTAACCGGCGTTATGTTTTGCTCTTTGGCAACTGGCGAAATTTAAAGCATGGAATAATCAACCTCTCCCATATAATATGGGCAAAGCACTATGATTATAGTTGGGAGACGAATACAATTCAATTTTTTAAAACTTTTGCAGTGAATGTTTTGATAATTCTAAAATGTTTCCTCTCAGATGTATATGTATTAATAAGACTAGATTATATAACTATTATTTATGCGTAGTACAAAACTCACTAAAATAACTCACTAAAATCCACTAAAATAACTCACTAATATAAACTCACTAAAATCCATGTAAGAAATTTTTTTAAATAAAAAGCAGAAAACAAAACAGAGGTATAAAAGAACTAGTGAACAAGATGAAAAAATAAAATAAACATTTAAGCTGCTCTGTGAACAATTCTAGTTCAACTTTTCGACACAAAATGGTGATAATTTAGTTGAAATCAACATTTGGCAGTAAGTTGAATTATAATGGTTCAATCTTAGCACCGAATGTTGATTGCAGCTAAATGTCATCCTTTTTTTGGTGAAAAGTTGAACTAAAATTATTTACAGTGTATAAACTAAACTAAATGACTAATGATAAATTAAACTGCAAATGCTAAAAAATATAGCATTAGTAAGGCTTGCATATGTTTTAAAGTTTATGTATTATTTATATGCATGGTTACATAAGTTATAATTTAATGGATTAGCAGCGACCCCTTAGAAAATGCTTTACGACCCCATTTAGGGTTGCTACCTGCAGGTTATTTACTCATATGTAGCTAATCGGTTATCGAAAAATTTAATTACTTTTAAATTATTCTTCCAGCTTTTCTATAGTATGTTTTACATGCTTATATTACTTGTATTTCCATCTCTCTCCCTCTCAATTTCTTTATTTTTTATTTTTTAGTTTGACTTTACAAAATGGGGAGGCGTACTCTGCGTTCTTCTACTTGTTCTTATAGTATGTGCAATCGTAGCAATATTTATCCAAACGAAGGTAAGTGTTTTGAGCGTTTTGTACTGCACTAGCCGTATTCTCGCTGCATTCCATGGCATGATTTCTTGACACTTGGTTAGTCATCATTTGAATAATTCCGTAAAAAGATTTTAAGAAATGCGGTCCTGAAGTAAGCGTATTGGTATCTTGTATTAGCCTACTTTCCCGTAAAAGTTAAAAATAAAAAAAACATGAAAGAAGGCTTAAAATATCGTAAATATATCGTTAAAAATAAAGAAAAGTAAAAAATAAGTGAAGTAATGAAATAAAGAGTCAAATTAAAAAGTTTGTAAGTAGGGTTTTGGAGAGGGGGGGGGGGGGGGTTAGTTTTCAAAATTTCATGAGTCGAAGTGTATTTGAACTTCACTTAGAATTAACTCTTGGCATCGCACTTAGCACGTACATACGGAAATACTTCCTTTTGTAATTATCAGAGATTAAAAGTTAAATTAATTTCTGATTGCTTATTCAATTGTATAATTTATTTATTGCAGGTCATGGTCATTATTTATGGTAGTTTGGGTGCAATCGTTTTCACTCTGGTGAGTTTTATATTTTTAAATTATGTGATGTGGTAATAGTTCATTAAAGAGAAAACTGAACTATAACATATTATTGGTTTATTGATTATTATTCATTTTTGCATTATTTATGGATTAAACTTTTCAATATTAAAATGTGTTACGAGTTTGGGTAACTAAAGTGCTAATCGAAGTCGGCTGAATTTACTGACGTGAGTCGGCCATCCTCTGCATCGTTCATTTTGCTGATGAAAGACAGGTTCATGCCTTCAAAATTAAGGCATAGTTACAAGTTTTAACAAAAACAGTAGTATAACAGATGTGTATGTGTCCAAATTAGGTACGGAGAAACATTATTGACATACGAGCCCAATAATATCTTAAATAATCTTTCTAGATTTTGGGCAAAATAACGATGACAAAATGCAAGGTAGGAAATTTTTTTCGGTGGATCCACACAAGAATACCACAGTGATGATGGTTCAGTGTCCACAATTCAGCCTAGGACCAGAGTTTTTCCAGAAACACTACATGGGATTGCAAAGTGAGGTCGCTGTTGGATGACAGTACAAAACGTTCGTAGAACATTTCTGGAGTGTATACAGTACGATACAAACGTGCTGAGTTTGCGGCTCTATTCATGCATTCAGTTAGCACTTTATCGCTATAGATCTTTGCAACATGCACCCTTTCCTGAAATATTCCCTTATAACGCAATAAATGAAAAAACCATGATTGTGAAGTTCTCTCTGTAAGTTAACTTGAAATCGAAAGCAAGAGTAGAAAATCAGTGACACATAAATGCACATAATAACAAGGTAAAAGAAATTAAATTACAGCGAAATGACCAAGGGAGCCTGTGAATTAACAGTTTGGTAGATAAGTTTTGTGTTTTGAAAATACTCTATTTTTCTGCCTTTTTTTGGTGTTTATACTCTAACTTTATTGATATTTTCCGCACGAATTTACGGCATAATTCTATTATGTTTTCAGATGCTCGCTTATGACACACAGATGCTGATGGGAGGCAAAACTCATGAGATTAGTCCAGAAGACTATGTTTTTGCTGCTCTGCAAATTTACGTGGATATTGTCTACATTTTCCTCCATTTATTGTTGATTTTGAAAGCAGACAGTTGAAGAACTGAAATAGCACGAACTCACAATAGTTCTTCCTTTAGATTCCAACTGTCACCTGGATTGACTTGACTGATACTACAAAAACTCACGAAAATAAAGGACATTAATTGAAAGGAAAACTTAATTTTCCATGGCACCAAACACCAAAGCCCTTTAAAAAAAACAACTTCTATTCATTATTCGTATGCAAAATAAAGTGCAAATGTTTTTTAATTGAAAAAAATAAATTGAGGAAGCAGTGATTCATTTTGGCGGAATCATTATAAATTCATGTACATAAAATAATTCAGTCCTCCAAAGCAGCATTTTCAAAACAGTATTCCTCGGAGCCAGGACCGTCGTTTCAACTTTCGCTATAAAAGAGGGGGATGAAGAGCATAAGTATACATATACATTAAAACTTGGTTCATTCGAAGATAAAAATTTATGAATATGTTCATATTAGCCATTATTTGTAGCAGCCACGAATGAATGATATTGAAATAAATAAATAAGTACGTATAATTATTTACTTATTTATTCTGAGTTAACATATAATTTGTAACTGTACATGTGAACTTGAAAACTTGAACGTCATTTATAGCACAAATAAGCATTAAAATGAAGACAAATGTTTCGGGATTGCTTGGAATCCCTTTTCAAAGCAATAGTGGAGCTTCTAGATGCAAAAACATCCAAATGAAGCAGACGAAATGGCAAAAACACGGCTTATATAGCCTACAATTTACACGCAAACCAATGTGAATAAAGGCAGCGTGGAAGTGGAAGTAGAAGTAACCAGGAAGGCACCAATAAGAAAGCACTAAACGAATCCAGTTGAAAGTACACAAAGTAAAAAGGAATATCAAATACAACAAAGCAAAAAAGACCGCAGCATGCGTAAAAATGCGAAAATACATGAAAAAATGCAAAAACAATAAAATAAAATAAAAAGAATTAAAACGGAAATAGGAATAAGTGCAGAAAGAACCCAAACTAAGATGCAAATGGGATGTTTCTGGGAGGGGACCAAAAAGAGAAATCTCTCTCTCTCTCTGTTAATATGATAAGCTTCTCAAAGGTCAAGCTCTAAAGGGGAAGAACATTTTTGAACAATTTTCACAGAAAATAAGTAAGTGACATTAGCAAAATTTCTGTTAAGTGCATCATCTCTAAAATGTGATAACTTACTTGAATGAGATTCAGTCTCATAGACCTCTGTTTTCAGCTCATGCCACCCGAATTTTTCCTTACATCGACGTGGACCTCTTGGTTGCAATAGACCCCTGGATGTCCATATGGACCACTTTAGGAACCACTGGTTTGATTAATTGAGCAAGGGCATGTACCCATTCTCTTTGTGCTTGTAATTAGTAAAATCTTTCACTTTTAACCCCTTAACGCATTAGCCCGTGCCTGACACGGCCCGTCTGAGATCCGTTTGATCTTTGTTTACATATTTTTTTCTATATATAACTTTTAGCCCGCTCCCCCGCTCTCTAGTCACCCGCTACAACTGAAATTGTCACAAATAATTCATACTATACCTATGTATTCATTTTCTGTCAAAAAAAAAAAAAAAAAATCGATCATTTCCTTTACCAGTTTTTCCGAAAAAAACTCGTGTTTCAAGGGGTTAATTAGAAAGGCCGTTGCCGGCGAGAGCTCGCTATTAAATGTTGATGTATAAAAGTAAAGTTTTACATGATAGGAAAAATAATTCTCAGTATTTTGTTTTAAATTACATTTCGTAACTTTCACATGACATTTTTCTCTATATTCCTACTGTTTTAGAACTTCTTGGGAAAAACTTTACCCTCAGTAAAATCCCCTTGAAGGAGAGTTTTTGCGAACCCCCGGAAGGAGGTCCGCAAAAAACAAAGGAAAAGGACAAGGGATGCACATGCACGGGATACAAAAATCTGGGAACCTCTTATGTTTTAAAGATATTATTTGCATTGAAAAATGACAATATTAACTTTGTATGCTTTCAAATGGTAATGAAGGATAAAAACTGAAAAATAAGTTATAAATTGATTTAAAAAAAAAAAACGAAGAGCAAATTCCTCGAGAAATCAACTTCTCTTCCATTTTGACAACAATGATAGATTTATTTTCCCCTTAGTGGTATTGACAGTTTGTAATGAAATAAATTCACGGAAGGATAACAGAAATAATATGAAAAAACATTACAAATCTTTATTTTTACTCTGGAAATGACATTAGGCATTATTTTCAGAAAATTGAATGATAAACACGAACACTTAGCAATGACATATGGCTGATTGACCTATAGAACGGCTACGGCAAGTTAAAAAGTTAAAATAGCAAACGGTTTCGATATTTTAAATACTTTTTCGATGAATAAATAAATAACTGAATGAGCAAAAGTAAAAAGTTAGACTTCTTCTTTTGTAACTTTTTTCTTGGCATTAGAGGGAGCACTTGTATCCGTTTGTTCATTGCCTAGAAGCGCTGATGGGATGCGTAAGAACCTCATGGCTCTTTCGTGTAAGATTTCGAATATGCCCTTGTTTGGCTGGATAGGCGGCTGCTCTTCAACTGCAATGAAAAGAACTCTTTTCACACATAATAATAGTAATAATAATAATAATAATAATAAAAATGCACATTTGTTTGTTTGCTAGATTTGACTTTTGTAAAATGGTATGGTGGTGTCGTATTAAGGCGCGGGCCTCGCACGCCCAAGTTCGCGGATTCGAACCTGGCGGATTTCCAGGATGCAGAAAATCCATTGAGAAGGTATAAAAGGTAGAGGGAAGGTAGTCCTACATTCTTGAAGCGGGGATCTAAAGTCATGTGATGACTTTTGACCAGTGAAGTATTGGAAGAAAGCTGGTTTCCTTGAAAAAGTTTGAAAGCATTGGCGCAAGTAGAGTCACCTGATTTAAGATCTTGGCTTCAGCTTTTCTTAACGTAAGCATTGAACTTGCTCCCTCCAGTACTAATGAGAAAATCCTCTGCGCCCATGTCGTATGTTTATACGGCAGGTAAAAGATCTCTTGAGTAGCAATTTTGCTTGGGGATCATTCATAAATGATGTCACGCTTCGAGGGGGGTTTGTGAAATTGAGACAAGGGGAGGGGAGGGGGTAACAAGAAGTGTGACATCATGCATTATGCAACATGTGACAAAGAGGGGAAGGGGTCAAATATATGGGAAAAAAGAGTGACATCGTGTATGAACGTCCTCCTTGGATACTCTCAGCTAAGTTAAATTTATAGTGCAATTTTGCAACAACAGAGTGCATTTGCTTCCCTCTCAGATGAAGAAACCGGGCGTCAGAATTATCATGCGGCAATGGCGCCACTCAAAGTGGAGCCGCTGAAAGGGAGGGAACCATTATCTAGGAAGCGCACTAGGTCAGCAAAGGCGATAAATGCAGCTCATTGAAAAAAAAAAAAAAAAATCTTTCAAAATATGCGCTTCCTTGGGCTGAAAAACGCTTACAGATCATTACAGTAATTACGAGTCTACCAAAGGAATACATCAGAAATCGCAGGTCCAAACACAGCATTTAGCGTTCCGATTCCAACAACTTATATCAAACAACTGTTATTATTATAGCCGATATTATAGGCATTAAAAACTCATTATAATAAACAAGCTTCAAAAGTACCTAAAATATGCACTAAAACATTAAACAATGTGCACCAAGATATGTATACAGGGCGTTAACAGTACATTACAAACTTTGAGGGGTGATAGTAGACATGAAGACAAACATTATACAATGGGAAACCATGGGGCGCAAACGTCTTCTGTAGGAGCTAGGGGCGATTAAAGTTTAAGGTCCAAAATTTCCAACAATGATAAAAAACGGAAAAATCGGTCGATTCGTTTGCGGTTTTCGCTAAAATTATTCTTTACTAGCTGACATGCCCGGCGTTGCGCGGGATAAAATTGCATCATTCGCAGGCCAAGTGACGCATGTCCAAAATTCTGTTGTAAATGTATAGAAAAAAATTTTCTTAAAAAATCCGAGTAGGAGATGGACAACAGTCCATAAAAATCCTATTTAGACAGTAAAATTCATTAAAAACCACGATTGCATTAAAACGAATAGCCTCGAAAAATTCCTTTTAGAGCAAAAATAAGTCCATAAAAATCCACATTTAAATACCAACAAAAGTTCATAGAAATTGCCATTAGAGTAAGGAAAACTGACTAAAACGCATATATGCGGCGGGATAATTGTGCCAAAATGATATCAAGAGCCCGTAAAAATCGCAATTAAAATATCGACCGCAATACATCTAAAATTTCCCATCAGAAAAAGAGCAGTATTCTCCTTAAAAAAGGCCGTCAAATCAAAAACAACTCTCCCTGAATATTACTGCTACAATAAAGAAACCATTTTTTAAAGCCCTCCATTTCAATAAAGACAACTATTCCTAAACATCCCTAATAGAATAATGACATTAGTTCCAAAAAAAAATATATCCATTAGAATAAAGACGTCAGTGACTAAAAATAGAATACTGACCTTCAAGAGCTACTGTTCCTAAAATTACCCAACAGTCTCTCTTAAATTCCCCATCAAAATAAGGACACCCATTGCTAAACATCCTGCTTGCAAAATCGTCAAAGCCTTTAATAAAAATTCAATTGAATAGCACTTTCACAAAATTCGGATAAAAACGAAAGAAAGGAAAGCATTATTTCCAAAGGCAAATGCAGTTAAATTAGAAGATGTTTAGTACTGAACCAATTTTGACGTGTGAAATTTAAGTTGACAGAAAGAAATAACTAAATTCTGCCCAAATGGCGCCAAATAGACAGTACAAAAATTAAATAAATGAGAAAATAAATCACTTGAGTGTAAAATATGGAATCGATAATCGCTACGTAAAAAAGTTAAAATGAAGCAGAAGATCGCCAAGCATTTCGCAATGATAAGGATTATTGGGCACGGTTTGGAAAAGTTACGAAGCGCAAAATAATATATTGAGAATAATTAACTGGGTGATGGTCGAGTAAAATGTTATCACCATTTGGCGAAATTTAAAATTTCATCAAAAATAAGCGATATCGAAGACCTTCCAACCTAGTTTTTATCGAAGAAATAAATATTAAATCGTCAAAAAAGAAAGAAGAAACAGTGTTAAAAAGCACATGCAGTTAATAATCCACAAAATGTCCATAAAACTGAAATGAATTTTCAGAATTTGTTTCGTTGATAAAGCGACACTCTACGATGAGAAATAATGTTTCATTCAATTGTTAAACTGCTACTATACTATTAAATCGCCAAAAAAGGAAGAAGAATCAACCTCAAGGTATAGTCATTAAAACTCGTCTGCAGTTCTACAAAATATGTATAAAAATGAAATGAATTTTTAGAATTTGTTTCGCTCATAAGACTGCATGAATAATGCAGCATGAAATAAAATAGCATTTTTTCAATCTTACGTTTTCAGAAATCATCTAGTTGGCGACAAAAGTAATATTTATTTTGGCGAAAACACGCAAATTGAGCAGATAAATTCAGAGGTAAGTCTCGTTTCCAAATTAGAAAACTACTTTAAATGTATATTGCGCGAGTTCTATTTGTCCTACGAACTGCAAAAAAAGCACCGTGTGCAGTTTTTTACGGACGTTCATATGCTGCAAAAATCTAAAACGTGGGACGTTTCTTCGATGAGATAAACCCAAAATCAACAGTTTTGCTTAAAATTGAAATAAAAAAAGAACAAATTCGAATTTTAGGAAAAACGCTTCGAGGTGCACGAGGACCTGACCCAAGGCACCTGTAACCAAAATTTTGTACTTCTGGGCCGTTCCATCTCGCCAGGGCGCGATCGACAGACAGACAGACAGATACACACACACAAACTTTTGGTTTTATTGATGTAGATATCACGATTTTCTTCAAAAATTCTTTTAAAGGTAGCGTTCAAAAAATGTCTAAGAGGGCGCTTTAGACTTTAGAGTAACGAACAACTACTTTTTACCATTGTTTTTCGTATGTAGTTAAAAATATTCTAAAGTTTAGACCATAACTTAAATTTTAAGCCCAAAATGGAAAGCATTGGGATCGGGTAACTAGCGAAAATTGAACTGTGAACACGGGAGAGGGATTTTAAACTAGCATAAGCAATGAACAAACTTATCCATTTTGTTGCGGTTTGCGTGTAAATCATTCCCTTCGTAATTATTTTCTTCAAAATTACATACAGCACGGTCGGAAACGCTTTCCTGGCGCGGAAGTGGCGACACTACCGCGGCAGGGTTTGCGCCCATAGTTTCCTATTTTATAATAATTGTCTTCATGTATACGATCACCCCTCAAAGTTTGTAAACGCTGTACTGTTACACCCTGTATATATATACTCAGAGACAAATTGCCCGAACTCTTCCAATTTCTGCATTTGATGTTAAGGCGATAAATCTATACTGAAGGAATTAGTCACATGGAAATGGCAGGCACATGATTACTTTCATTGCAATAAATCCCCCCCCCCCCCCCCCCACCACCAATACGTTGTTCAAAGATTTATGTATGGGCATTGCTTTTTAGCCTACTTTCCCGTAAAAATTATTAAAAAAAGAATGAAAGAAGGCTTAATGTATCGTAAAAATATCGTTAAAAATTAGAAACAGTCAAAAGTAATTAAATAAGCTAGAGTTCGCCCAACACTCGAATTTTTACCTTAACAACTAAATTTAGCATTGAAAACAATATGTTATTTATATATTTACAAGAGTATTATTCATCAAATTTGGAGATTACAACGTCAAGTTTATTTTGATCATCCTCACTTAAAGCAAAGGTATTGTAAATCATTGTCACAGCAGGGCCAATTGCGCTCATAAATGTAGCCGTTTGTACTTCCGCCGATTTCGTACTACATTGAGTGGCCAGTTGAATAAAACTTAAATGTTTGCTTTCATACACTATTCTCACATTTTTCATTTCATTGTTTCAGAGAAGCCTTCACTTAAACTCTTAGTATAATTGCTTTTAATATTACTGCTTATTGGCAACAAACTGTTTTGAGTCTGGTTTCACAACTTCTTTCTATCGTAAACCTTTCGCTGTTTCTTTACCTCCTCACAGACTATCGTCTCATCCTCCCAACCAAAAATATTCGGCTTTTAATGCTCTTGTCCATCGTGCTATTAATATTTGCTCTTCTCCTGAGCTTCTCAAGATTGAACTCAACTATCTGAAAGCTGTAGCTGTTGATAGAGGATTTTCTCACTCTTTAATTGATTCTATTCATAACAAACTTTCTAAAAAAACTTCTGGTCCCAATCATGTGGTTTCTAGAAAGGATTTGGTTGTGTTACCATTCTTTCATTCTGTAAGTTTTCGTATTGCTAAAATCCTAAAAAGGTTTCAATTTCAAGTTGTTTTTGCTCCTAGCAACAAACTTTCCTTCTCTTCTCTTAAAGATCCTGTTGATCAACTTAATACTTGGGGTATTTACCAAATTAGTTGCCGTTGCGGCCTTTCTTACATTGGACAGACAAAACGTGCTCTGAAAATTCGGTTAAATGAGCGTAAAGGTTATGTACGAAAGCAAGAGCTGAATAAGTCTAGCATTGCTCAACATTGTTGGAATTCCAACCACTCTTTTGATTTCAATTCTGGGAAAATTATTCAAAAATGTTCTTCCCCTTTAGAACTTGACTTTTGGGAAGCTTATCATATTAACAGGAATAGTTCTAATTTGGTTAATGATTCTTCCTCAACTCCTTATTTTTCACAGGTCTGGCATAAGTTCCTTTAATTTGTTGATCTTTCTTGGTTTTCTTGTTAGTTTTCCTTTTTTTTTTTTTTTTTTTTTTTTTTTTCTCTCCCCCCCCCTCCCCCTCTTTTGCATGTGTACTTTGTTTTGCTTTTTGTTTTGGTATTTTCTGTACTTATTTTATTTCCATTTTATTCTTTGTATTTTATTTTATTTTTTTGCAATTTTCATGTATTTTCACATTTTTATGCACGCTGTTGTCTTTTTCTTTGTTTTTATTGATATTCCTTTTTACTTTCTGTACTTCCAACTACATTCGTTTGTTGCTCTCTTATTGGTGCCTTTAATACTACTTCTACTTCCACTTCACACTGCCTTTATTCTCATTGGTTTACAGTTAATTCTTAGGCTATATAAGCTTTGTTTTTGTTGTTCTGTCTGCTTCATTTGGATGTTTTGCATCTAGAAGCTCCCTGTCGCATTGAAAAAGGGATTCCAAGCGATCCCGAAACATATGTCTGCGTTTTAATGCTCATTTGTGCTTTAATTTAACGTGAAATTTTATTTCAATGAGTTTTATATTTATTACCTAATAATTTTGCCATATGCTGTTTACAACAATATAACGTTACAATTACAAACGAGGCTTGCCTGACAAAAGAAAAAGGGAAATAATTAACTAATAATAAGATGTTTCCAAAATTGTTTAACAGATATCATTAAAACTCGTCAATCGCTATTGAACGGGGGGAAAAAGGTGAAGAAAGCGGTTGAAAAACAGGAGGAAATGGTTCTTAACTGTTTTGCATTTGCCAATTTATACATCTTATATATAATCGGCTTATTCTGTCTGTGTCTGTCCACGATAGGATCCTAGGCCGTTTTACCGCTCGGGACCACATTCGGCACGGTTAATGTTTACGAAAACGCATCGCCGCAAAAATGAAAGTTGTGACTCAATTAGTTTTTTTTTATTAATTTTTTTAAAATTTTTCAATGATTTTTTTTCACCCGTTTTATTTGACTTTTGCATTGTTGCCCTCATTTCCAAACATATAATTACAGTTGCCGTGTGAACAAACAAATCAATGCAGTTGCCATTGTTATTGTCATAAATGTAACAAATATATTAATAACAATCGAAACGTTTGTCTCCGTTAATGTCATATTGAGTGAGGCTTCGCTGTATTTCAATCTCCGTTAAAAATTAATGTAAACGCGAATTTAATTTAATCCTTTCTTTCTTTTTAATTAATTTATTTATTGTCTGCCCTTTTCATATTTTTCTTATTAGAGTGGCAGCGCTCTTTTTTCCCCGTTTCGTTAAAACTGTTGTTTTGAAAGCATAATAAAATTTTCAACAAGTTCTTCCGATGATAAATATATATTTTTCACAAACAATTTGATTACATAGTAAATAAATGTATGGTAGTGTGGAGCTGTAAGCGAAGGGGCGTCCTCGCCACCTGATCTGGGTAATTCAGTTTGAATTAGCAGACACCTTTGCACAAATCATTTTAATTACAATTTATAATATCTAGAACAGCGGTCATTTCGTATGACTGTATATATATTTCGTACTAGTATATATATTGACAAATAAAAAATTTGAAAGTAGGGTTTTGTTACGGGGAAGATGTATGTCGGTTTATCGGTCGGTCTCTCCCTCTCCCCCTAATTACTTTTGAGGGAATTGTCCAATTCGACAGATTTTTTTTTTTTGTATTAGAAAGATCTCTTCGAGGACATCCAATTTCTATATTTTATTTTTTGATCTGAACACTTTTTTACTCAATTTTCAACGGTTCCAAAAATCTTAACATTAGAGCTAATGGGGAAACGTAAAGCAAATTACATAAACTCTGTACATAAGATCCGAGTTCCTTCAGACAGGCTTATTAAAGGCGCTCTAGGCTTGAAATATTTTTTTCGCTTAAACAATTTTTGAACATTTCAAAAAAAAAAAAATAACATTAGCTTCAACGGGGAAATTTCAATCCTATATAAATCCTGATCTAACGGACGGATTTGCTTGGAACAATCTTGATCGGAAAGCTCTTATGACATAGAACATGTACAGATACGAAATTCCTCCAGAACTAAACAACCCTATTTTTTCACGAAAGTTTTTAATCTGGATTTTTAAATATTTCCGAATGAGTGAATAAATAAATGAGTGAGTGAATAAGTATTAACCGTTGAAAAGGGTATATTTGAAGTGATTAAGAACAAAAAGCTAAAGGAGAAAGGGAGAGAGAGATATATACAGCTAGATAGTCAATTTGAGGTGACATACGGGAAAGTACTCTTATAGTTCCAGACGGAACTTCTTGTTATTTTAGTCTTTTTTATACGCGAAAATTAGAACGACTATTCCCAAAATTGGAGTTTTCGTTTACCAAACCGAAACACATCAGTCGCTCAACTAGCGGGAGGGGCAATATTCATTTCCACGGTAACTGCAGTCGTTGATGCATCCAAATTTGTTTTTCAGAAATTTGTGAGACAACATGTCGTACCAGTGGTAATCAAGGCCGTAGCCAGAAATTTTTTTCGGGGAGGGCCCTGACTTTGAAACACGTATCTTGAGTAAAGTTTCAGGGAGGAATATATGCTACATTCCGAAAAATTTCGGGATTTCGGGGGGGGGGGGGCGTGCCCCTCCCCCCCCCCCCTCTCGATACGGCTTTGGTGGTAATCATCCTTTTCTGATTTGAATAATTGATTGAATCAACCTTCCTTGGTTTGAACAATTTTTTATTCTATTTTAAACAGCTTAAAAAATTGTAACATTTGTACCATTGGGGAAAAAAGAAGCAAAGTATGTAAACTCTGGGCATAAGATCCAAGTTCAGACAAGCTTATAAGGAGCTCTCGGCGTGAAATATTTTTTTAATTAAACAATTTTTGTTCCATTTTGAACAGTTTAAAAAAAAATTAGCATTAGCGGCTGCGGGGAATTTTAAATCATATATAAATCCCGATCTAACTGACGAATTTACTTGGAAGAAACTTGATCTCGGTATAGGAACTTAAGACATAGAATAGGTATAGATAAAGTTCATCGAAAACTAAACGAGTCTATTTTCGAAGGAAGGTGTTCTTTATCTGTATTTTTAAGGATATTTCTGAATGAAAGACTTAATAAATACATTTAATAATAGAATGAATGCAGTGGTGTAGTCCTGAAAAAAAAGTTGGGGGTACGCTTATAGATAAGGAGATAAGCAATTGAAATCAAATGTGGAGGGACGCTTATGTTAAAATGTAAAAAGTTTGGGGAGACGCTTGTATTAAAGTAAAAAGGTAGGGGGACGCCGTCCCCCTGCGTCCCCCTCGACTACACCACTGAATGAATGAGTGGATGGAATATGCATTTAAACATGAAAAAGGTATATTTGAAGTAATTAAGAGCTAAAGCTAAACGAAAAAGAGCAAGATATCTGTACATATAGATTATCAATTTAATGTTGGTGTATACGGGAAAGTAAGCTCCTACAATTCAAATCGGAACTTCTTGTTAATTTCTTACAATTGTAATTCTTTCCCGAAATCACAAAACGGAAAAATATCTTTATTTAACTTAAATTTAACATTTGAGGCGGCACATATCGATGGTTTATTAAAACAAGAAGTTCCGTCTAGGGGTGCATC
The DNA here is from genome assembly GCA_038502835.1 of Octonoba sinensis. Classification (NCBI taxonomy): domain Eukaryota; kingdom Metazoa; phylum Arthropoda; class Arachnida; order Araneae; family Uloboridae; genus Octonoba; species Octonoba sinensis. Next base: position 128,864,238 of record CM076599.1, read on the forward strand.
CGTATTCGCACGACAGTTCCCCCAGGAATGCCATTGAAGCGTAAAAACACCCCACAATGGAACCCTAAGCTAGCAATTCTAAATGCAGGACCAGTTTGCGCCATTTATGACCACTTGAACAGTAAGAAAAATTGCTGTCGTGCTAAATAGGCGATGAAATTCGTTTTCTGGAAAAATTCAAAAGCGCTTTCACGGCGCCGTTGACAGTCAGGTGGGCCACTCGTTGCCATAGTTACAGGACGAGAATTCCGAGGTTTCTGGTTAATAAAAGGTAATTAAAATAGACTTTGATCACAGTCAAACGCACCGGAGAATAATCTTGATCAAGCAATGCAGATTTTTCGTAATGCCTTCTTTTTATAGTTGTGAATCATTTGTTTTATTTATGAATAATTATTATTTTATTTTGTTTATAGGAGGGGCGCATCCACTGGCGTCACAGCAGTCTAATTATTGAGGGGGACGACGCCAATTTTTGACTTGTCTTCCTAATTTTGCCAAACAGTATTTGAAACACTTTTTATTTCAGAATTAGTATTTCACATGTTTTCTATCGATACGAATTGTGTTATTTACTTATTTTGTGAACTTAATTTGCAAGAAAAAAATAGATGTGATCTAGTGAAATGAAATTTGTTCAGAAAACATTAAAGTTAAAAATAGTTATTCAAAAAAATAAAAAAGGTTCATTTTACTCCGTACAGAATCATTTTTATATCGCTTATAATTAATGATGTATACGGACTTATTTCATTTCTTGTCTGACTCAAAAACATTTCTTCGACTTTTTTGGGAGAAATAAATTTTTTTGCGATGGTTGCCGGATCAACTTGATCGATGACATCTTGATGAACGAAACACATCTCAACGTGATTAAATCGCTTTTGTGTCATTGTTGAGCGCAAATACGACTTCAGCTTTCGAAAAGTGCAAGTTGAATGTTTAATTTTGAAATATTAAATTCTGGATCTGGATAGTTTACTGCAAGCTCCAGATTCTCTTCACGAAGTAGCATCTTTTCTAATTCAACTTGTTTTTGAAGTACTTTTTGATTCAATATTCAGGTTTCTTAATCCGGCAATTGTCACATCAAGTAAGTGAAAGAATTTAATGCGATAGTATTCTTCACATGAAGAAAAATCATGACCTACTGTCAGACCATCAAGCCGCTTAGGAGGATTTTTTTCCTCGGCAATTTTAGGGGTTCCAGTCCAAGTTCTTTTTTTTTTTTTTTTTGACACAATCGTCAAAAATGGTGGAAAACACAGTATCGTTTCGCATCTTTTCCAAGTAATTAACATCTGTTTGAACTGATTTGACCAGTCCAGCTACTGTACTTTTCCTACCTTGGAAGGATGTGTTCAGTTCTGCCAGTAAATCAATGGTTTGTTTCCCCGAAACTAATCTCAGATAGTTGGAACCGTTTTTGAAAGCAGCTAAAAGACTGCTAGCTAGCGCCATCATAAATGTCTTCAGCCAACTGATTCAAATCTGCCCATAATTAAAGAATATTTTTTCAGTATTTCTTCAATTTGAGAGCTTCGATATATCCTTCTTATTCTACATAGGTCAAATTTTGCAAATATTTTCAACGGGACATTCAGATTAATTTTCAAAAAGGCTCTGAAACAAGCCGTTTGTTTTTGTTCTAGACAAAAAATTCCTATCTGATTGCCTACTTCTAAAGAGCTTTTTACCACTAACGTGGAATTGCAACTGTCTTTGATTATTTAGTGCAGTGTGGCCCACATTGAACAAAATCTGCAAAAAGTTTTTTTCACTCATAACAAATTGAGAACTTTTAATATGGCCACTCATATCGGCCACTCCGTCATATATTGGCCCCGAAGATTTGCTATTTTTAAAAAAAGTTGAAGTTGAACAAGGGCAGCTATAGCTTCTCCGTGACTGAGCGGGTTTCATAAAATAATAGAAAACTTTCACACTTAAGTTAAAGTGAAGAATGGAGTACTGAGGTTTTTGTTAAATATTTTAAAAAAAAAATCGAAACATTTCGAAACGCGTGTTTGAAATTTTTGTTCCACTACTTGATTACTCTTCAGTCTTCATGTTTAACAAGTTTATAAAACTGTCTTAATTTGTTCCATATGGAAATATTGACGCGACGGAAGCGTTATTTTCTCGGTTCCCATTGGTTCCATCATAGATGGACAATGACACAAGATTAAATTCAAGAATGTTCACATAAAATGTAAAGCATTAGGACTTTTTGATTCAAAATCTATACGTGCATGGTAAGTTTACATTATTGTAAGTAAACTTAGGTCCACTCAGTGGTGTAGCCGGGAGGGGGGGGGGGGGACGGTGTCCACTTACTTTTTATATTTTGTAAGATTCCCCACTTACTGAATTTTAGCATAAGCGCTCTTTGATGCTCATATATGTAAGCGTCCCCGCACCTTTTTTCAGAACCACACCACTGGGTCCTTTTTTATTTCTAAATTTTCGAGTGGAAGGAGGAGACTGTCCCCACTCCCAAACTATTGAGGGGAACTGTCCCCTCTGCGAAATTATTGGGGGGACGCGTCCCCGAATCCCCATAGGTCGTGACGCCCGTGGGCGCATCGATAAGAGGTAGGGACGCACCGATGCGCCCTACCTCTATAAAGCTTTTTCAGTGTTCTGAGTGGTGAGACCCCCCTCCCCCGAGTAAGCATTTGGTGCCCTATTAGGGTAGCCAGTCCGCTACTGTAACTTATATTAAAATGCATTAAATGGAATAGTTGAGAATGTCTGAAACTTATTTGATAAAGATGTTCAAGGCATTTTTGAAAATTCGTTTCTTTGCATCAACTATTTTAAAATTGGTTTATTCATGGCAATATGAAAATAATGACAGTATTATTAAAATCTAAAGTGGGAAAAAAAAGTATAACTTGCAAAAAGCGTATCAAGCTTAAAATGGGGTGGAAAGGGCGGGGGAGGGGCACCTTTCTAAATCTTCGCTGCATTTTAATAAATATTTAGAACTTTGCAGTTAATTCAAATTTTTGGTTTTATTTCAAGTACTTCCTATTGGAGGGGGAGGAGAGGGGGGGATGATCACCCACTCATTCAATGTCTCCATTAACCGATTTTCACTCAAGTAAATCTATTTTTAGATGTATAGTTTTTAATAAATATTAGTTTGCCGAGTTTTAATAAGAGCTCTAACTTCCGAAGGATCTGCGTAAACAGTTCAGGGGGTTGGCGAGCAATAGCAAGCAGGTGGCGGAAGCCTTCCAGTTGATAAAAAAAACAACTAAAGTTTAAATTTCAAAGTTGAGCACAGCAATTGTTGAGATTTTCTTTAGTGAAAAACGGTTTCCATTATTTTTTTGTATGATGCGTTTTCTTGGGATAAAGTATAGAAGAATTGCAATTTAAAGTAGTAAAATATAAAATTAATACTTAATTTATTGTTCTAATGAAAAATTTAGCTGAAAGCTACGATGGACAGTTGATACAGGGCCGCCGAGAGCTTATAATCGGGCCTCAGGGCAAAATACTAAAATGTGGGGCCCGTACCCCCACAAATAAAGCCCTCCTTACTTCCCCTCATAAAATGACCAAAGATTGTCTACACCTACACTTGCGTTTTTTAGACTTTAATTTTGAAAGATTCGGACCCCATCAATTTCTGTTTGCCTAATAGGGTGGCCTGCCTAAAACTTTCACACTTATGATCAGTTTTTTTTTCTGCGTGACGCAAGTCTGATCAGAGAAGAGTGCGTGTGGTGGGAGGAGGGAATAACAAAATTTAACTTCCTGTATCTATAGGCATGCCAATTGGTTGATATGTTTCACACAGCAACGCAGTAGTGGGAACAGTTAGTTAATAATAAAGGTGATTTTAATTTAATTAATGCAAAACTGGAATTTAATTATTTAGAAGTATATTAATTATGCCTTTGAACTAATTTTTCTTTGACTGTAAAGAATACCCAGGGCAAAGGACGTGAATCAAACATACCGCATCCTGCTGCACAGGTGGGCAGCATTAGATACGGCCAGGGGCGGACAGGGAAGAAAATTCCGAAAATTCGGCCCGTGCATATTTCAAACAGACCGGCCCTTTGGGGGGGGGGGGGGACTACCAAGGAACAGAAAATGAACGCTAATCAGATATTATGCATCCCCCCCCCCCCCGAAAATGTTTGAAATTTACTTAGTGACAACAACGAGTTTTAAATAGCTTTTTAAAAGAATTTTGGCTTTCAAAATTGCAGTAATTTACATGAAACGAAGTAGAGTTGACGAATAGACGTCAACATGAAAAGTTATGTACTCGTCGTATTCTTTGCCTATTGAGTGTGTTACAATCAGTATGTTAACATCCAGTAAAAATTAGTTCTAGTTATGAAAAAGTTAAAATAAATGTTCATTGTTCTGGTTTCCAGTACTATAACTATAACACACAAATAATAACAGGTTTCAAAAAAAAAAAAAAAAACTCATCCACAATCAAATATACATTGCAATATTTGCTTAAAAATTATTTTCCTTTTGAAAGCCATTTAGTGTTTTAAAAAAAGGGACTCTTATTTGCTACATCATCTGTTAGACTTTTCATGTCAAGATTTATGTCTTTTTCACACTACATTTACATCAATGATTCCAATTTGTCCTGAGTTAAATTCTTCTTAACTCGGCAATCGGCTGAGATAACTGGCCGCGAGAAATTCTCTGGGCCGGCTTGAGGATTTCTCATAGCCCTCAGAATTTCCATCACCACAGCCGTATTGAGAAATTCTCAGGGCCGTATTTTGTAGATTGTATAGGGTGACCAAATGTTGGGGTCGCCAGAAAAAAATTTCGAGGATATCTTTGGGGACATAGCAAACTAAAACATATTCCCTTCTATTATGAAAAATAGCTCTCATTAATGTATTTCAAACGGTATCTAAACATATTTTCTACATAATGTACGCATATTTTCTTAGATCACTGCCTGTTACAAGTTTTAGTACTAGGCAACAATTTGATATTTGCCATAATAATATCTAAAATTTTACAAAACACTATCTAAAAGTTCTAAAGTACAAAACGAGAAGCAATTTGAAGAGAAAAAACAGAAGTTTAAATTTGGGGACATTACGTGTCCCCAAGTAGTTAAAGTGTATTTGGGGACAAAGCATTAAAAATATACAAATTTCCCGAAATTCGAGGACGTTCTGTCACCTTAAGATTGCAGGGATTAAAAATATTGCCAGTAAATATGTAGATATATATTTAAATAATATTAAGTGTCTGCAAAATAGATTTATCTTTCGTATTCATCATAGAAGGGCAATAATACGTAATATGTTAATTAGCTGTTAATAGCTACCGCCCTTTAGGGCGCTGCGCCGCGAGGCAATCGCCTCGCCGCCTTAGCCTTTCCCTCCAGCACTGCTCAAAATTAAAGAAAAAAACATCAATTTTGCATTTCTCAAAAGTTTGCACCCCAGGCGGCCGTCTTGAATTTCTATACGGACGAGCCGGCACTGAGAATTTCTCAAGACTGCCCCGGAAGCTCGTCTATATAGACAACTTAGGCGGCAACCAAAAACACAAAACTGATGTATTTTTTTGACAATTTGGAGAGAAAGAAAAGAAATTTCAAAATTTGGGACTTCCTGCGTCTATAAGTAGTTAAAGTGTTTTCGGGCACAAAGCATTAAAAATAAACAAATTTGGGGACAGTTTCCGAAAATCGAGGACGTATGGTTACACTACAATTAATACCTCTCACCTATGGCGCAATAGAAATAAATAATTATATTGCAAGTGAATAATTCTTATCAAAACCAAAGAATTTATTGTTAATCTTATTACTAAGCTATACATATACATTTATGGTCGTGGTCGCTGTCCGAAAATTCGGCCTAACACCGCTCTCCAGAGTGCCGAATTCGGGGTTCGGAACTGTGTATGATACTGCAGTGGTGCAACAAGGGGGGCACCGAAAGCCCATGGCCCCCTCTCCCCCGACAGTGATAATTTGGAATTTTTACAAAAATATTTTTTTTACAGTTGAAATAGTTATTCTCACAGCAGCGGTCGGCAACCTAAACTTCTTGAAGATCTACTTTCCAAGTTCGGCGAACACCAAGCAAGATCGACTCGGAGGACCGGGGGGGGGGGGGGGGTATACATTATTTGTTAGGATTGCGTCTGTCTTGTAAAAATTGTAGGTTAATTCTTGTCGGAACAAGTTCTGATGCTTATAAAACACCTACTTTAAAATTTCTAAAATAATGGCTTGCTAACACCGTTAACTCGCATCAAAACAATACAAATATATTATTTCCTTCGAATTTGATAAAAAGAACTGATAGTTTTTGTTTTGTTTTTTAACTAAAACACACATGTGAAATGTATACATTCTTGAATTAACTCTCACCAAGAGCATAGTAAAAGTGACGACTGACAATCCATATTATTGGAAGTTTTTTTAGGTCCGCTAAATGGTCTGACAAACTAATAAACATTTTCTGAAGGAAAAAATAATAATAAACTCGCCATCCAATTCAAAAGTTATTTTCTTTATCTTTTTAAACTATAAACTGTCCAAAATGCTGTCGCGATCGACCTAAAATGGGCTTGCGATCGACCGGTCGATCGCGATCAACGGGTTGCCGACCACTGCCTTACAGGATACTACACTTAAAAATATATAATTAAACGACAGAAGCAAGATTATATTCTTCTTCAGTAAAAAGTGGAACAGTCATAGGCCTTCTTAAGATGTAATGTACTTTATTGTAGAGAAGAATGTTAATTATTCGCAAATTTTAACCTTCTTCAAATTTCATTATTTAAATCTATTCATTTTTCAAACAATCATACTTAAATTATTTTCTTCGCAGTAATTGTTTAAGGTGCTATAATGTGAGAATTCAGCAAGATATGAGGGGGGACGAGGAATATGTGCGTATATATAAGCATCAAATTATCATACTAAAAGATAAAATCTTGATTGTTTTTATTTTCAAAATTTCTATCCATGTGTAATTCAAGTTAAAAGATTACTATTCCACGTTAAATTGTGTTTAGATAACAAATCAAAGGTTATTGTTCTGGTGCAGAAATCCTTTTTTTTTACTTATGCCTTTTTTTACCTATGTACACTCAGGGCACAATGTATATGCTCAGATGTGCTACATTTAGGAATATAACAAATATTCAGTGCAGTCGAATAGTAGATTCCATATACTTTCCGATTATGCGGGCTGGCCATACTGATCAACTATTCTGAACGCTTGTTCTACAGTAACAAGGTAGCAGGGCCGGCCCAACCAAAAGCGGGGCCCGGGGCGGAATTATTTGCGGGGCCTATATATACATGTTCGTGCGTTAAACTAAGTTGAAACGTTCCAATGGAATAGTAGTTAGCAGCCGCAAATTTATTTATTTTTTGTACAAATTTCGATTTTTATCTTGTATAACATATTGATTTCTGTTGAGTATTTTAAATCTCAACATATTTTATTACAAGCATTCACGTTCCATAAGGAAAATTTATTATTACAGATTAATGACGAATTATTAAAAAAAAACTGCAGAAAGATGATTTTACTAAAATTACTTTCTTGAATGCCTTAAAACAAATTCATATACAACCCTTATCACAATTTAACTTCTTTACAAATTCTGATTCAATCGCCAAGATGGCCAAAGATGTCAACTTTCCTTGGCCCACCAGTACCGGATCTTGGAGTTTTCTTAAAAAGCCCCCCCCCCCCCCCGGTCCATCCAATAATTGTTAATATTTCATATAGCTTTTAGGCGCTGGCCTTTTTTATTTATTTTTTAGAATTTTTTCACTTTCGGCTGCTGATAAACAGATAGAACTTTCGTTAATGTTCCCACAGCATGGCTTTTTCAGCTCAACATTTGGGAAAGGGGGGGGGGGGGGGTGCTCGAACCATTTGAATAGCTCCTCTTAACAAGAGTTATGTAATCTGACAGTTAAAGGGGGTCCGGGGGGACGCTTTTGGGACTTCAAAAACTGTAGGAAAAAACAAAACAAACGAAATTTTTTTAAATTTTAGCGCTTTTACTCATAAAAATGCAGAAAAAGAGTGGCTTTGTCATTTTTAATCCAGGGCTGGACTTCTCCCCCCTTCTCCTTCTTACTATACAAGCTCCCACCTCTTCCCAAAAGAATGCTTTGAGAGTTTGTAAAAAGAAAACTATCGGGTATTATTTGATCATAGCATAATTTATACGCATTTCACTATTAAAAGGGGAAGAAACCTTGACTTTTTAAAATTTAAAGTTTTAAATTTTGACATTACAAAATCGCCCTGTAACCTCCCCCCCCCCCCCGCCTCCAATATAGTTTATACAAATAAATAAGTCTATTAATCGGTTTTAATCATTAGCAAAATAGCTGATCAATGATAAAATCGGAGTGCCGAACTAGGATTTTAATTCTCTTCCAAAAGTTAAATTTTCTTTATCAAATATTTTTTCTGTTCCTTTCTTTCTTCTTCCTCTACTTTTTTTTTCTTTTGTGCATCACAGTTGAATTTGCCGCCCCCCAGAAGTGCCGCCCGGGGCATGGGCCCCGGCTTGCCCCACACTAGAACCGGCACTGTGGCCCACAGTATATCGTAAATAATTTTTTATTAATTTTAACTTTGAAAAAGATCTCACAGCTATTGCTACGGGCATTGGCTGTGTTAAAATTACTCTAATTGCAGAGGAAAAAAAATTCGATAAAGTTGTGACAAATTATTTTTATATAAGAACTGTGCTGTTTCCAATATTGAATACTTGACTGGCAAAACTCGACTGCAAATTATGTGTTCGTCAAGAAAGTTCACCCTCAATATCATCTTTTAAAGCCGCACCTGCAATATGACAACAATTTTTAAGCTGTATCTTTAATAAATTCTTAATATTATTTGAACTACATAGAAAGTCAAATGTTTCTTCATTGGCATGGAAATTTTTCAATCTCTTCTCGAAAGATGTCATAGCATTATCGATTAATACTACAAAAAACTTAATTCGAAAATTATCTTCAGACGTCTAAGATTCGTCATCAATTCCTTCATACTGAAATTTTCTCGGTTTTCGAGCTACACGCCGATTTTCAAATTCATCAAAGCATACATTTTGTAGTGACTATGAGAAAATCAGAATGTGCACTTTAAACGACTTGTATTTTTTGAATGAAAAGACATATTTTGAGGTGCGCATACAGACGCCTTGTAACCTTCTTAAACGTACATAGGGCTTTTTTGCTGTTTAATTTTCATTTTTTGCGTTTACTCATATTATTTTTTGTGTTATTTTTTTTATTTTTTCGCCCCGAAAAATTTAAGTAGCGGAGCCTTAAGCGCGGGGGCCTCCTATTGGGAGCAATCGGTCCAATCGCCTTAAGATTGGCCTTATAACACACCGACTGGAAATGAATTTTCTATTCCTGTTTTAAAAACATTCATTTACTACCAATAGAATCTAGACCCATTCCAAAAATTTATTGATCTAAATGATCTGATCTATTATCTAACCATCTAGAAGAACTTGAAAAGCTGAAATTTTAATAATAAAAATTCTCCCCCTCTCTCTTTTTTTTATTAAAATTTTAAGGTTTTGCCGGGACCGCCGCAAGTAGAAAAGAGAGGGGGAAAACATGTTGTGGGCCTGGTCCTCGCGAAACGGGAGATTTGTTGGACGAGGGTCAACTGCACTCCCCATAATAGCTGTCAATCAAAAAAGGGGTGAACTGCACTGTCCGATATTTTTATCAGTGGTCGATCTGCACTGCTGTGTCCGTAGGGAGGTGGAAACACCTGCTCCTTGGCTCAAGCTTGAATAAGACGGATCATCCGCCATCTTGGGCCACATTTACTTAATATATGATTAGATTCTCGAAGGTTGCCTTTAAGAGTAATCAATAGGTTACGTTTAAGGAAAGTTTAAGAGTAACAAAGCATAAGTTTTCTTTTTTAACTTTTACCCATAAAACATACTCTTGTTATTAAAACTTTATTGTACAAAGGTATTTTTATTCCACTCATTTTTTACCCCAAACATTTCAGATATGCGATTCATATTTAGAAGGATGGATTATCAAAATAATATCAGTTACTATACTAACCAATCAAGTATCTTAATTAAACAACGCATTAGATGTAACAAAATAAATAAAAAATCGTTAATATATTTTACAATGAAAACGAATGTAGGTAATACATTTGCACGTTACAAATAGGGATGTAACGAATAGTGGTTTGGCTGAATAATAAATAAAAAATCGGTAATATGTTTTACAATGAAAGCGAATGTAGTTGATACATTTTTAATACAAGTGGGTTAGCTTTTTTTTTCTTTCAAATTAATTTCAATACTTATTTATTTAACTTATTTCTGCTTTTTGAGCAATGTATTTTTACAATGCATTAAGATATCCTTCAGGCTTCTTCTTACTTTTTTAACTTTTACGAAAAAGTGGCCAAAAATGGCTGCACATAAGTTATAAGGACTGGCGTTTCCTGGTATTTTAAGACATCGATGGGGGAAACTTCCGGTGCAATTCCGACATTTTTTCCGGAGGCATGCCAGTGCAGCTCGGACATAGAGATAAGATCGCAGCAGTGCAGTTGGGATGCCCCGCCCATCTAGCAGTGCAGTTGACCTATACCCGATTGGTTAAGCGATGGAAAGCAACGCTGTGTTTCGATAATGTTTCGTTGCTTTATGAATAATTTCATTAGTTACATCGATAGCAAGTGTTCTTGCAGCAAAAGTTTTGTTCTTAGAATTGAACAAGAAACTTAAAAATGTGTTTTTGACTATGATAGCTGCATTATTTTTTTTATTCCGCATTTTTATTTTTTAAGTGTTGAATTACTTCCTTTCAAAGTTTTAAACTTTGCCAGAGCCATGTTAGCCTACTGAAAAAAATTCTAGCGTTTTCCGCGAGGCACCACGAGGAGGTATGGTTGGTCATTGCTCTCTACCCCCCCCCCTCCATAAATTATTTACTTTTATTATCTTTAAGTTAAATTTTAACTTGTTATTTTAAAATACAGATATTATTTTGCTTTGTTAAAAAATCAATAATATTTATATTATTCGGCAGAACTAGATTTCAAAGTCATGCACTTGCGTTTCTTTTCTTGATTGACGTTCGGTAAAAATAAGTCCTTGTGATCGCTCAAAAGAAACTGAAACATTTTCTAACTATTTACAGAAGCTTTCCGAAGTTCTGGATTGGGATGTGTTAATCGGCCCCTGGCGATGTCAAGAAGATAATTTTCTGTCATTTCATTTTTCTGAAGCTAAAAATGCAATACAAGAATGACACTGCAAGTGGTTTTCAATTTTGTAAGCCGCATAACCAGAAATATAAATAAATAGAGGTACATTATCTTCTTCCTCTTCGGTGTAAATACAAAAATCAACCCCATGAAAACTTATTTCTGTTTCATATTTTCATATTTTTCTTCGGAAAAATCAAGCAAAAATTCTGAAAGTGCAAACGATCCATATTTTGTAGAATGCAAATTGATAAAACTTATTAACTGCAATTTTTTTTCTGTTCGTATAACCTCTGAAATAGTTAAATTATAATTTCCCCCGTGGAGTTGAAAATATTGGTCTGATATGACGGAGACGATGAACAAAACCACAATCTTGAATGACCACAATCATTTTCCGCGTCATTTCAAGCAATTTGTTTGCATTCTTAAATTTTACTGGAAATAATCCAGCAACATCTTTATTTTGGAATGGACTGATGATATCATGAATTGCTTGCACACTTGTTGTTCTTTGGTGTCGTCTTTTATAAATGCTACTAACTTAACAACGTCAATATTTAAACGCACATATATCGATTACGAATTCATTAAAACATAAAATCTAGCTAGGGAGATCAGCTCACAAAAAGTAGATAATTTTCTAAACTCATAAAATATATTTAAAGTTCCTTTTCTTCCCATTTACCTTTAACTTAAATCAGTTTATCATGAACAATCCTTTAGACTATTACTGCTAATTACACAAACTAATGCATAGGAAAACATTAAAAATACTATTAATCGATAAAGGATTTTCTAATTCAAATATCGTACATCGATTTGATTACAATTGGTTTTTAGAAAGAACATTATGGGAATGAAAAATGAGTATTTTTCTTTTAATTGGAAAGGCTTGCCTTGATATTTATTTGTTGAGTAAATTATTAGGTAGTAAATATTTAGCTCATTGTTAAAAAGCATTGTGAAAAATGTGCTAAAAAATCATGTGCTACTGTTATTGGCACATGAGGTATGCAAAATTTAACCGATGAAATAAGCAGAAATACACGTAGTGCTATACGAGACGGAAGAAATTTCCCATCGCTTAGCATTCGTCAAGATGGCGTTTAACAGGTTTGGACCAGGCCCACAACGAAAAATTTCCCCCTTTCTTCTCTCCGCGGGGGTCCCGGTTTTGCGCGGGGCCTAGAAGAAGCGCGGGGCCCGGGGCGGCTGCCCCGCCCTCTGGCCGGCCCTGCAAGGTAGATAAATTAAGAAATCTGGATTTGAAACACTGTAATTTGCATTTCTGCTATTGCAAGAGATGTAATAGGAATATTTAACTACACTTTTTATACATTTCTTTTGATTTTAACTGTAGCACCTGCAATACCTGCGTATTTGTTTGATATATCAAATACATTGTTCTAATTCTGTGTATAATTGGAATACAAATTTTTAATTAAACATGTTAGTTTATTTTTAATGAAGTTATTTAGGCATAAAACAATGTATTATCACATTTATCTTATACATTGTTATAAAAACAGTAATTATGATGAATTAACATCAGTTTTTCCGGTAAAATTACATTGTATGCTTTTTTATGAGTATTGTCTACTTCTAAGAGCAAATGCTCAGTTTTATGGACAAGTATGTTTCATGTTAAAATATAAAAACAATTTTTTAAAAGTCCATAAATTAAAGATATCTACTTTTGTCACTTTTAAAATTTCTGGATAAAACTTTCAAGTAAGACCACATCCCTAGCTACATTTAAATTGATTTTTAAAATATAAAAAATAAAATTGGTTTAAGCATCGTAAACACCGAAAATTACAAAAACTATAAAGAAAATAGTTTTTATGGATCATTCGCAAATGTGTCACGCTTCCAGGGGGGAGGGGAGGGGTAACAAGAAATGTAGCATCATGCATTGTGCAGCATAGCGTGACATGTGACAAAGGGGGGAGGGGAGGCATAAAATTCATACATTTTAAAACATCTTTTCCTCTTTTCGATTTTAGCAACTCTATGTTACCACTAAAATTACCCCGCTAATTTTTCCTGCTTTGCAAAACGACGCTGGTCCAGGATCGGGTTTTCAGCGCTACCCGCAAGGAAGCGTTATCATGTTAATCCTCCCTTGGGAGCTTGACCCCTTTCCCTGACCCCCCACTGAGTGCCAAAACGGATACCACGCCGTCTAGAACTATACGAGCCTACTTCCCCTAACAACAAATTTATAATCCCATAGGTATCTATCTCTCTTTCTCATTTAGCCTTACTTCAAATATACCCTTTTGAACGATTTATACATATTCATTCACTGACTTTTTTTTCTTTCATTCATTCACTCACTCATTTATTCATTCGGAAATATCTTTAAAAATCCAGATCAAAAAGTTTCGTGAGAAAATAGGCTTGTTTAGTTCTGGATGAATTTAGTATCTGACGCATTCTGTCATAAGAGCTTTCCGATAAAGCAAATCCGTCCGTTACATCAGGATTTATATAGGATTGAAATTTCCCGGTAGGCGCTGTTAATTTTTTTTGAACTGTTGTTCAAATTAAAAACTAATTCACGTCCAGAGCTTCTTCAAATAAACTTGTGCAAAGGAACTTTGGTCTTGTGCTCTGAGTTTACATAATTTGCTTCATATTTGCCCATAGTCGCTAATGTTAAGATTTTTTTAACTGTTCAAAATTGTACGAAAAATTGTTCAAATAAAAAAATATAATATATAAATGAGATGTCATCGCCGACATTTCCGAATTCACAAAAAAAAAAAAAAAATCTTTCGAACAGGACAATTCCCTCAAAAGTTATTAGGGGGGAGGGGGGACAGACCGACTCGGCACACATTTTACCCCATCTCAAAACCCCAACTTTCATTTCTTTTAATTGTCAATCTTTATTTAATTACTTAACTTTTTTTAGACTTTTCTTTATTTTTTAATGATATTTTTACGATACAATGAGCCATCTTTCATATTTTATTTTTTTTTTACTTTTACGGGAAAGTAGGCAAAAAAAAAAAAAAAGAAAAAAAATTGATATAAACGCAAAGTGGACTTGAAATATATTATCTAATTAAATATTGAAAGGGGTATTTATAAATTGAGAACTAATTTCATTAAATACAAAATCTTCTTACCTGCAGACGTGTCAATGTAGTCAAACACTTCTTCCGATATCCTTCGCGGCAGGGTATTACTGTTTTTTACTTCACGAGTCATTTCTGGTTTCGGCAAAAAGCCTAAATCAAATCGTGTACTACTAGTCGTTTTTTTTATTAGAATCCACTGCACGGACCTAAAAGAAACTGAAGCTGCTGTACCACTCTCTGTAGCAACTCTTCCTTATTCCAGAATATAAATTTCAAGAGCCGTTCTTTGCCACATCCCCTGAAAGGGGTGACCCCCAAGGGAGGAATCAGCGAACAAGCTTATCTGAGGGCATTTTACAGGTGTCATCAGCCCCATTATCTCACTCCACGTCGAGGGCGATAGCAATTGTATCTGTTGAAAAGGAAATAGAACATTGATACCATTGTGTAGTTGGCCCACGTTTCTCAAGCTCTTTGCAATTTGTTGACAGAGCAAGCAGAAGGTCTGGTTTTAATTCATTAAATTGCACGCCTTTCCGATTTCCTTTGGTACTTCTGACAGACACGCTTCAATGATCAATATCAAGCAGTTTCGCGCGGGAGCTGTGATATTCATATACAAAAGGGAAGTGGTTTCTTCCTTGAAATTTAACTTTCTATTCAAATTGTAAAGCAACATATAGAACAGTATCTCCTCCCAAAGAAAAAATATTTATTAGGCAATAAAGGAAAAAAATAGTGAAGCAAGTAAAGAGGAGATTTTTCGTAATTTGGATTTGGGAAAGTCGCTTGAACTGCGCCAGTGCCAGATATTGATGGAGAACTAGATCGTCAGAAACCTGATAATTGGGAAAGAACTTAACAATACTATAAAGACTATCTAATGAAAATATGGGGACAAAGATTTAGTTCTTGAAATATATCTGAATAAAAATAAGATCATAAAAGGAAAAAAGATCATAAAAAGTGATGGAGCAACCATAAAATATTATGGAAACGACCACCCTTTTGATTTATTTTTTTTCAATTTACTGTTTTGCTTTTGTATTATACCTTATTTTTCTGTCCAGTTTTTGCTATAGTTTAAATTTTGTATCATTTGTACAGCCATTAAAAGATCTTAATAACCATTGCAATGAATGCGCTGTCTTAATTTTGAGATCAAAACACATGAAAAGCAGATAAAGCAATAAAAATACCAACACAATCTATTGTTTTACAAGTACTATTAGAATAAAATCCAAAGGAAAATAAATGAAAAATTCTTAACTAGGGGCAGGGCAGAAACGAACTCATACGTACGCAATCGCCAACATAATGGTTGCTCATTCACGCAATTTAATTCGTTGCGTGATTTAATTCATTGCATAGTTCAGCAAACAAATGCTCTTATTAGAGCTATTTCTACTGTTAGGTTACTCAAATTCTTTCGGTTAACCTTGTCATTTTAAACTAAACACTGGGAAATCTAAGGTCAACTAAAAACAATCTTATGCTTAACAAGAAGTTCCGTCTAGAACTATACGAGCCTACTTTCCCGTATACACCGAATTCAAATTTATAATCTAGCTATCTCTCTCTCTGTTTTTCTCGTTTAGCTTTTTCAACGATTAATACATATTCATTCAATCATTATTTATTAAGTCATTCATGTATTTATTCACTCATGTATTCATTCATTCTTTTGCTTATTCATTTAATCATTCATTAATTAAAAAATATTCTTGAAAATCCCGATCAAAAAATTTCATAGAAAAATAGGCTCGTTAGTTCTTGATGAACTTTCTATTTGTACATGTTCTACGTCATAAGAGCTTTCCGATAAAGTTTGTTCCAAGCAAATCGGTCCGTTAGATCAGGAATTATATAGGATTGAAATTTCTCCGTAGGCGGTATGTTAATTTTTTTGAACTGTTCAAAAATGAACAAAAATTGTTCAAATCAATATTTCACGCCAAGAACTTCTTCCAGTGAGCTTGTTCATGGGAACTTATACCTTGTACCCAGAGTTTACATAATTTGCTTCATTTTCACCCTTAGGCGCTAATGTTAAAATTTTTTGAACTGTTCAAAACTGAACAAAAAATTGTTCAAATCAGTAAAATATAGAAAATGTCCTCGCCGAGATCTTTCGAATGCAAAAAGAATTTTTCGAATTGGACAATTCGTTCAAAAGTTATTAGGGGGGGGACAGACCGACAGACAGACAGACAGACCGACAGACAGACAGACCGACAGACACACTTTTTCTCCATCTCAATACCCTACTTTCAAATTTTTTATTTTTCAATCTTTATTTAATTACTTAACTTATTTTTGACTTTTCTTGATTTCTAACGATATTTTCACGATACATTAAGCCTTCTTTCATGCTTTATTATTATTTTTTTTACTTTTACGGGAAAGTAGGCTAAAAATGCAATAATAATGAATGAACACAACATAACAATCAAATAAAGTTTATTTATTTATAGATTTTTTCTTATAAAATCACATAATTTTCAAAATAAAATACTTATTCTAAAATTTTAGCAAACAAAGTTTAAAAGTAGTAGTTTTGACACATGATAAAAATTCAAAAGATCAATATTCCAATAAAATCTCAACAATAGAAAAAACGGATTTTATAGCTTTACAAATAAATATACACATTTCAATAAAACTAAACTATTAAAAATAATTATACCACAGTACTTTATGGTTTTCACACACACACACATATATGGCTTGACTAGGAAAAAAGTGCCAAAACTATCATCATATAATCAATAAATGAATCCTCATTCATAATACATTAAAACGTAAAATTGATTATATAAAAATTTACTTTTTATTTGCATATTTTAATATTTCCATTAAAATTTCTTAGAATATATCAAATAACTTAACAATAATTTTTCAAATTCAAAATTTATTTACAATAAAATATTTATTATTTCACTCACAAAAGTTTTACAAAAGAGATGACCAGTTTTTCTCAGAGGTTTAGCTCAGAACAAATTATTAATGCAATTCTATTACTAAAATTTAAATCATAGAAAAAATGTAAACATGTAAATTTATCAACAACTTCTAAGCTGTAAAAAATAAGCTGAACTTACTTAGTATAATTACATCATTATAGAAATTTTTAAAATCTTTGTAAGACAAAGTCATCTAAAATAATTTGGAAGCACTTGGAGATGGCGAATATTCAAACAGTACTTTAAAATGAAACTGAAAAAAATCTTACATTTAATTTGATTCATTTGATGTATTTTCTATTTATTTAAGAAAAGGAATCAAGTTAAATATAAGATTAGAGTGTAATTTAGATGTATCAGCAAGATGTATATTCAGCTATTTGGCTTCTTGTGAGAAGTCTGCTGCAGAAAAAGACTTAAAATGTCCAATGCCTTTTTCATTTTCTTCCTATTAGGCGTGTTCTGAAAGTGAGTTTCGTAATGCTTTTTCACAAAAAAGCTTTATCACAAACAGAAACACATTGACACAACAAAATACAAGCTTTTGGCTCTTTTTCCACTTAGTAACCACCAACACTGATGTATTAGTAAAACTTTGAAATTAATTTGAAGTAAACATCCTGGTAAAAATTGGTGCTTAGGAATTTCAAGAGCCTCTTCACCAGTTTGCTGTACCTTTCCATTGCTTCACTGGGCACAATTTTATCAGGAGGCATCTAAAATTTGATTTCACAATATGACAAATGCATCAATGTCAGTGGCTACTATGGGAACAACAGTCAAAATTTCATACTTTGTTATACCATTATAGGAAAAACAGTCAAAACATACTTGTTATATCAGTATGGGTAAAACAGTCAAACGTTCATAATTTGTTATACCATTATAGGAAAAACAGTTAAAAGTTCATACTTTGTTATACCATTATGGGAAAAACAGTCAAAAGTTCATCTTTGTTATACCATTATAGGAAAAACAGTCAAAATTTCATACTTTGCTATACCATTATGGGAAAAATAGTCAAAAGTTCATACTTGTTATACCATTATGGAAAAACAGTCAAAAGTTCATACTTAGTTATTCCATTGGATGTTTCTGTTTGTAATAAAGTTCCGTTGTGGGAAAACATGATGAAACTTACTTCAGGAATGTAGCTTGCATTATGCAATGTATATAAAGATAACTAACATGGATAGGAAACCAAGACAGGATAATTGTTAAAGTGAAAATAATCATTTTTTAATGACTGCAATGAACTAGCCATGTAGTTAAAAGAAACAACAGGTAGACTTCTGGTATATATTGGTACATAATTCTTGTGGACTGAAAAGCCTAGAAATTGGTTAATCTACAAGCATTAGCAGCAGACTATGACATTTGCAAAAGGATATAAAAGACTTTAATTCAACATTGACATAGAATAAAATTGACACAACTATAAATGCAATATGCAAAGTGAATATTTTTGAAATTTTACATGAATATCTATTATTTCTTTTATTTGAAAGGCCAAGGTTTAAAAAAAAAAAAAAAACAAATAAATGAAAAGTACCGAGGTATAACTGCATGCATTAAAAATCTACACATTTCTAACATTACATTAAAATTAGTTTTAATTTGCATTCATTTTCATTAGTTAGTACATCATTTTAAAAAAGGCACCCATTTTTGACAATACAATACAACAGCAATTCTCAAACTGAAGTTCTATGGAACAAAATGTTCCGAAGACAGTTGATAAATGCTCTGCTGATGTTAATTATCAAATTATCAATTGGTAGTGTTTCCAATTCGGCTACTTTTTAGATACTTTCCTTCATTACACTTTCTGCACAGTGTTTTTTCCCACACATAGTGCCTGGTCAAGAACAAGGGAGTTTTAGATACTTCCCTTTATTACTTTCTGCTCAGTGTTTTTTAACACACATAGAGCCAGTGGTGTAGTCCTGGAAAAAACGGTGGGGGATGTTTATGTTCAATTCAAAACAAAAGGGAAATGCTTGTGCTAAAATGAGAAAAGTAAAGGGATGCTGCATCCCCCCTTGACTACACCACTGCATAGTGCCTGGTTAAGAACAAGGGAGTTTTAGATACTTCCCTTTAATTACACTTTCTGCACCGTGTTTTTTCAGACACATAGTGCCATGTTAAGAACAAGGTAGAGCCAAGGTCTATTTTGGGGGTGTTTTACACTGTCATCTTATATTCAGATACAATATATTTGCTTAAAGTTGAATTAATTGCATCATTCATAGGACATTCAAGATGCTATTGCAACTGGAAAAAAATGAATTTAAATTATTTTGAATTCATGTGAAAAATTAATTTGTGGGGAGCTCTAAAATGTATCACTTCAGGACTTGGAACGATTCATTACCAACTGTTGACGCATCGAATAAAATGCTGGTCAAAATCTTGAAAGGCATAAAATTGAATCATTGGGTATTGAGTGATTATCATAATTAAATGATCAAAAGGTGAGCGAATCTCTCTAATCATTTCATAGTTGAATGATTAAAAATTCAATTGTTCCAACTATGAAATGCCTGGAGATTGAAATGACTTGATTTTATTCAATTGAATTGAACAAACACCTCCAGCAGTTTCAGAATCAAATGAACTGCTCTCGTGATTTCAAGAACATCCCGCAAAAATTTCATGGAGATCTTGTGTCGATTACTATTTAAAACAAACATATAAGAATGTTTTGGCAAATTCAATACTATTGTCAGTGGCATTCATAGCATGGGCCGTGGTAGCCTAGTGGTTAGGATGTTGAGTTCCAATTGGAAGGTTGGCAGTTCGAGACCTGACCCACTGAAGACCCACCATGTACACTCGCGGATATGTGCATGTAAAATCTGTGGACACCACAACCCCCACTACCTCGATTGGGAGAGGGCATCCCTAAGGCCTCGTGCTAACAGGGAAGGAGGTTGAAGAAGAAAAGTGGCATTCATAGCATGGGTGCCACCCGGGGTGGTAATTTGTAATGTCACACCCCCTCTCCCACAAAAAGAAAAATGTTTTTGCGCTGGTTTAAAAAGCAGCTTCACCTACTACTCATTCTCCAGCATTATTATAATTTTCAAAACAATTTTTTTTTATTAGTATGAATTAATTATAATGGTACTTTGCAAAATTATCTGAAGTAACTGGTGTTTAACTGTCTTAATACGTAAAAATGTATTGTACTTGTTCATTTTATGTAATTAAGTATGTTCTTTGTACTTTTAAAAATATTAACTGGTGTTAAGTGAGTTAAAAAAACATGAAACAATACGAGCTTTTTATTAAAGCTAATTTTTATGATGAGCAACTACTTTTTACACCCAGTGCCCCTCCCAGAAATTATTTCTGGATCCGCCCCTGAATATATGTATATTTTCATAGTAAATTTGGTCAAACAGCATTGCATATTCTTAAAAATATTAATACATGGAATAATATCAAAGGAAAATTTTATGGCACTGGTAAAAAGAAGGACATAAAATGGAGAGTTTAACTTTTAGATGGGAGGAATCAGTTTAATCATTTCAATGAAATATAAGAAAAATCTCGTTTTTTTTTCCAGCAATTTTACTTTCTTAATTTAATGAAAGGCATAAAGATTCTTCAGTTCCTTCCTGATATCAAGGTATTTCAAACATTTTATTACATTACTCTGTTGACTTTAATACTGCAGTTTGTTTAAAGTCAACAGAGCTTTTTTCTTTAAACAAAAGCATGAAGTTTTAGAGCACATTGAACTTTTTCTTAAAGAGCAAAACAAGACGTTCAGGACAACTGGACTATGTAGATAATTACATTTTAGAATCTACGATTCAAATAAAATTATAAATTATTGGAGATAGAGAAAGGATATTTTAGGATAGTGGCTAATTTTATACATATGTGTTGAATACAAAAAAACTCTGTTATGAAAACATTAGAGATCAAAGCATCTGGAATAAATTGAAATGGTTAAGCAAATTAGAAATCAATAACTTCTCAGCAACAAACTAAGTAAAATATTCATCTCATCATCAATAATAAGCATCAAATGAATTTAGTTGAATTATTTCCAAAAATTCTACAGTAAAAAAAAAGCATAATACAATAGCTGGTTTTTTAATCAGGAAACAAAGCAAACCCATAGAATGTTAACCTGAAGAAATTAAAACCTAACTGACAGACAATTGAAAAACTTTCTCTTTCAGAGAAAAGAAGAACACTTTTTTTCCCAAACAGACACAAGCATGTGCTTAGTCCATTGTTCCCGCATGTTGGGTTTTTATCAAGCAGAAAATTACATTGATTTGGTTATGAACTCACTAGTCCCAGTAGCAGAATTTTCTGTATCAATCTGCAGCACAAGTTTCAGAAGTCAAAATTTATCTGCGGCATCAAATGATGTGGAAAAAATTACAATCATAAAAAATAGCAAACTACTCATTTTAAAATAGTTAATTACAATAATACATGCAGACAATAAATAAATATTATAATTATTCAATTTATAAATAAATTAATAAAATCTAAAATTGAACACATGCAATTAATGCAAACTAAGAGAAAATGAAGTAAAGACAATACAATAGTTTAATAATTGAAAATATTAAACTGTGTTATTGTTAATATTTTCCCGGCTGCATTTTAAAAATTTTTTTTGTTAGGTGAATAATTAATCTGCAAGCTTCAAGATAAATCTCAGTGCTCACTGCCGTGCTGGGCGATTTCTGCTACCGGGTCACTAAGAAATTATTTGCAACTGAGTGAGAGAGAACATTGTTGCAATGGCGAAACTGCAAAATATACCCAGCCACCTAGTGAAATAGGTCATAGAGCACAAGGTTCTAACAACATGGGCCCAGGTTCGACTCCCAGAGAGGGCAGGGACGTTATTGATGGTACAGCGCTCTTCCAATCATACCCTAGCAGCTTAAAATTATCTAAGCTATAGATCCCTCACCAATACTTAGGGCACACCTTGCTCTACTTAATTAATCACATACAACTGCACAAGGTGGTCAGAATTAGCCAAGAACCAAAAGTTCCAAAATATATTGCATGTGTGCATCTGATTCGCCAAAACACTTTGCAAACTCTGCCACCAATGGTTGGCTCTCTAAGACACTGGATTTTGTATAAGTAGCTTTAGTTTCTACTTTGTCTTGCTTCATTGTGACTCCTACTTGTGTTTTGAAGCTCAAAACCCTTTCAACTGAAAAAGGGCGTCATTGTAGCCCCAGTACTATATTGCATATATATGCACATTGTGTATCGCAACAGTGTTCGTTCTCATTTATTTTCTGCACAAAGTTAAAGGTTTACAATTTATTGCTACTAATTTAAGAGCATTAGGATCCTCATTGTCAATAAACTTTTATTCCCACTTATTTATTTTGCATTCATGTTATTTCAACACTAAAATAATAATAGTAAAATTGAAAAACACTTTCAAAACAAAGAATAAGTTTAAAAACATAGGAAATTTGCTTCCCAAATGAAAATTCAAAGCCTTTGCTATATTAACTCCTTAAAAGATTTTTTAAATAAAAATTAATAAACATGTTAATTTTTTAAACATTTTTTATGAAGTGTAATATTTTAATGCACACTGAATGTGCAAATTATGAGTAATAATGAGGTTAATGTAATTTGTGGTAATTGTAAAATGGCTAGTATTATTGTGAGGAAGATGTGATATGCATTTTAAAAAAACTAGTAGAAATATTATGGGGTCTTTAGAGAATGCGATCTGGAAGAAATTTAATTTTTCTTACAAGCATATTAAAGGACGGGCACCATTGGTTTAGTCAATATTTTTATACTGAAAATGCAATCAATTTTGCACATTGTACAGTTTTTCTTTATCTCTTAGCAAAATCAATGTTATATTAGCATGAAAAGAGCCAATTTATGCAAGCAATAATTGTTAAGCAGGGCAGTCAACTCTAGTTTGCATATTAAATCATTCATAAGCTTGCCAAAAGCATGGGTTTTCTTCAGCTCTGGATTGAAAGTCTGATATTGCTTGACACAATCTACGTACAGCAGATAGGAGAACATCTAGAGGGTAGAAACTGATGCAAATGCGGATGTAATTGGCAAAATTTCCTGAAGGAGATGCTCTGAAAACATATTTTTAGAAAACATTAAAGGCTTGAAAATTATATGACACAAACTATTTTCTCATAACTCCAAATTGATGTTATTATCTAAAGTAATTTTGTAAGCTGTTGCATTTTAGAAATTAGATTTTTCCAAAAATAGTAACTTGTCAGTGGCATGACATTCAAAGACACTGAATTACGACCACTGTCCTTAACCCAACTTTCACTACACAACATAGTAAATGTATACCATTAATGAAATTGGAGTATATTGGAAACAGACTCAAAAAAAACCAGCTAACTGATTAACTTCAACAGGACTTATCAGAGCTAAACAAGAGCTTTTGTCCTGCTAAACACTATATATGCATATTTTTCATTAAGATTTTTGAATATATAAAGGTAGCCATATGCTTGGCTTCGATCTGGGAGAAATGGCCAGATATTCGGTATTTGGCAAAACCACTATTCGTTACATCTTTACTTCCTTTCATAAAAAGCAAAAATTTATTTAAAAACACACACAACAAATTAAACCACTAATAAAAAAAAAAAAAAAAAAAAAAAAAAAAAAAAGTAAATAATTTAAGCTGTTACAGGGAAATTCCAAACATTTTGTAAATTTTGATTGCTTGGTAAAGCGTTGAGTTTTTTCTAAAAAAAATTCAGTTTCTTCTTTTGGTTTCTTTTTTCTACTATACATCTTGAGATAAAGAGGAGTGGTACAGTGGTGCTTAATTTGCTATTTAAACTTGAAGCTTTTGCTTGTTGAAGTTTCTTCACTTTATAAATTAGAAGAGCTGTTGCATTTAAAAATGTTGCCAACATTTTCTAACTAAAAACAAGCAAAATACAAAAAGAAGGGGAGGGGGCATAGCTTGGGTCTGAGGCAAGGTCAGCAGGACGCAGAGCCAGCGATGGCCTCAGGGTGCAATGCCCTTAAGGGCAGCAGCTGTTAATAGCTAATTAATTTATTACGTAGGATTACTCTTCTAATGAATAAGAAAAATCAATCTGTCCTAGGGTTAAATAATATATTAAATATTATTCAAACATATAAGTACCTATTTAGTGACAATATTTTTAGTCCCTACACTCTAGAAAATACATATAACAGGGACACAGACTATTTTGTTGCTTCATGGTGCTCCTTATACTTGTGCCGGGCCTAGTCCGAGGAAGAAGGAAATGTTGATTTGTACAAGAAAACTATACAAAAACATTTTAGAAATGAGGTGAATATTTGTCCAAAAAAGAATTAATATTTAGAAATAATTTAGGCACTTAAAGATGTTAAGGGATTGCCGCCTTATGGGGGGGGGGGGGGATTTTCATATAAAAGAAAAAATATTAGACACACAGCCTTTTACAAGTACAAGTTTACAGTGAACGTATCCATGCTTTCCAGGTTGGCAAAACTTTTCTTCCGAAGTCATTTTTCAGCCTTACAGTAATTGCAGCTAAACAACAAATAGTGATAATTCCCTCAATTTGAACACTCACATTTTTTGTTGTCTGTCTTTAAATACTTACTGAGCTTTTCAGAAACAATATAAATGTGAGAAACATTTAACAGTTGAAAATAAATTATAATTCCAAATAAATATACATAAAAACATAACTATTATAGTGGTTGCAGCAAGGGTGCAGAAAATACAGGATTTTAAACTTAAAAAATATAGCACATGTAATTAATGTTAAATAATTTTAAATGCCGAGGTGATTTAATGATTAAGTGATAACAAAACAAACAAAATGCATTGAGAGATAATTTTCATTAAAAAAAAAACACAGATGAGAAGTATTTTAAAAATTACATAAAATTACTGCATATTTCCAAAAACACATACATAATAAAAACACATACATACTGTACAAGTGTTAATTTAAAAAGTTGTATCAATTTAGAATTTCAGAGGTAACCTAAAAATTTTTTAACTAACAGGTCTTAAAGACAGAATTTATAAATAGAAATTTTAGTACACAAAGCATGTATGCATATTTAAAATATATAGCAGAAGCAACTAAAAAATCATGTAGATTTCTTAAATAAAAAGGTTGATTTTTATTTATTGAGAAGATACATAAAGGAAAAATAAAATAAGATTGTTAGCGAGAATTACAAAGAATAGGTAACAAACATATAATATATATGAAGCAAACCCAGGATGAAGCAAACTATCATCACTGCCAATATTTTAAAAAATAAGGCAAAGAACAAGAGAGAGCAAAAAAAAAAAAAAGGCAATGCCAGATTGTGCAATATCTGCTAGTTGAGTTTAGCCATGGAACCATCTCAAATTTTATAAAGCAGTCCACATTTAGCTTTTGGGGAACTTAGAAGTTAAAAAAGTGTTTAGTTTTTCTGGATTTCAGAAATCACTTGATTTCTTGGTAAACAAATGACCAAAAGCAAACTGAAGTTCTTAACTTCAGACTGCTTTTCATCACAGAATTTAAAAGAAATAAAAAGGAGAAATCACTGCTTTTAAAATAATAGGAAAATATAGGGTATTTCTTTCCATTACTTTAAAAAAAATAGGAATTATAGGATGAATGCAATCACTATTATTAGATAAGACTTAGAGGGTCAAATTGTGGAAAAAGATAAAAATAACTTACCTCTGACCAGGCATAAAATCCACTTGATATTCTTTGATGGCAAATAATCTCAAATTACAAGCAGAAATTGATTCAGGTAATTCAATCCATAAGAAATAACCACCCTATGGTGAAAATGCAAAGAATTAACTTTAATCTACAATTGCTCCAACAATTATAAGGAATTTAATAATGATGTTGCAATTATAGTAGCCACTACTTACAATTAAAGTAGTGAGCTAAATCTTTATAACAGTTAAACCAAGAATGGATACATTTGTACTCTATAAGCAAGTAAGCAGCTATCAGAAATGCTTTTATGGCACTTAATTCTGATGCATTTTCTTACATAAAGTATACAGTACAGTATCATTTATACAACGCCGAAGGGACTATTGAAAAAAGTCGTATAAACAATAATGTCATATAATCGGTGTACCTTTTTGGCTAAGTTTACGAATTGAGACCACATTAACACGTTGTATAAGTGAAAATAAACGATATTCTACTGGTACATCCCAAAAAGTTATGGATAAATTTTTAAAAACAATATTTCATTAAATGAGAATGAAGGACAAAATAAATTTTACAGTAAAACTCCTCTAAAGCGAACGCTGTCGGGACAAAAATATTTGTCCATAATAGAGGAGTGTCTGCAAAAGAGGATTTGTTAGGCTCAATGATTTGCTGCTGGAGAATTAAATATTGTCTGCTTAAGAGGAGTATTTATTGAGAGGAGTTTTACTGCCTTTATAATGATGAAGTAAAAATAATAAAACACCTAAACAGCTCTTAAG
The DNA here is from genome assembly GCA_038502835.1 of Octonoba sinensis. NCBI lineage: Eukaryota > Metazoa > Arthropoda > Arachnida > Araneae > Uloboridae > Octonoba > Octonoba sinensis. Next base: position 128,891,044 of record CM076599.1, read on the forward strand.
CCTTAAATTAAATATAAAAAATATAAACAAAAACATGTTGTCCCAAAAAGTATTTGGAAACCAGAGTTCAAGTTGATTTAAATATTTAATGTCCAAAAGTTATCTATGTCGTGGTCATGTATTTGAAACAAAATAGTTTCCCAAGCTACAAAAATAACTTTTTCTGTTTCCGACCAAGTGCAAGCAGGCCTCACAATGAGTAGTTTTCTAAAAAGAAATTTTGCAAATTTATTATTTAAAGTCTGGTGGCTGGAAAATTGGGAAACATTACAAGAAAAACACCACATTTGTCATTTCTCAACATATCCAATTCAGCCTTCTAAGATGCGTTAAGAATAAAACTGAAGCTCTAATCACATGACATCTAACTGTTGTTTGGGGAAATAGAAATTGGTTATTGTTGTGACACAATGTTTAACCCTGATCAAGATGCATAATAAGACATTTTCCTGGTTTTCTTCTATCCATATGTAAATAATGGGAAGCTACCTTAAAGTCTTTGTGAAGGCAGTTTTCCTGTAAAGTGAATCACAAAGCCAACTTCCTGTGTTGCAGTATTGTTCACTGAGGCTCTTGAGCCCATTACACAAACACCCTCCCCCCCCCAAAAAAGGGGGGAGAATATTATTTTATTTTTTTATTTATCCTTTCCTGAAGATGATTTAGTGTAAAAAAAATTATTTTACTTTAAATATTTTGTTTCTTCTCATTAAATAGAATAATAATAATATTTTACAACATAAACAAAATTTAATTTATTAAAAAATAATTTATTTAAAATTATCAAAATATTAGTTCAAATTATTAGAATGCAAATTAAAATTATTAAATTTATTTGAAACACTGCATTCAAAATTTAGAACTTTGCTTTTGAAGTCTTCATTATTAATAATTAGTTACTATTGATACATGAAATCATCTGAAGTGTACCTGGGCAAAGCCCGGCCTGCTCTGGTCCGCAAAACATGGATATCTGCTCTAACCGTTTGTTACTGAAATGAAAAGTGACACATCTGCAAATGGAGTTGAGAGGGTTTCAGAAAGACACACATTTGAAGGTGTGGGGTTAAGTGAATTCTACAGAAAAAAACTTTCCAAAGAAAAGTAGACACAGCTAGGGCTTAATCTTTAACAGAACTGTGAGAGTCTTCAAAAACTATTTTCGTGGATAAACAGTTTGAATTCAGTGAAATATGTAAGCATTCACATAAAGTTGAAAAGAAGTACACGAGCTAAGCTCCTGTGAACTCGCTTACAAATTAAGCCCTGTCTGTCTCTGTGAATATTTCAAGAAAAATAACTTGCTTATTTAGAAACGCACTTATAAATGCAAATTATTATTTGTGGTGAAATTGATAAATCAAAGCATCAAACCGGTCTCACAGATGAAAGTTCGGAAAACATTTTGCGCATGAGCATTAGTGGGATTAATTCCATCTCTGATCAGTGTGTTTTTCAAGAGTAAGATAAAGCTTCTCCTTAATTTTAGCTGAATTTCAACTAGTAGTTTAAAACGAGCTACCTGATTCGTGTAACTACAGCATTACGTTTTATAGATACATAAAAGGTAAATAAACCATATCATTAACACTTTTTCAAACATCTATTTATCATCTACAGCCACTGATTTTATGAACATCCTAATGTTTAGCCCGCAACCAAGTAAAGGTTGCCTATACCTGATATAAAGTATTTTTTTCTTACTTATAATTTTGAGGTGTACAATATTTAAAGGCAAAAAAAAAAAAAAAAAAAGTTGTGATGCTACATAAGGAAACACGAAAGGCTAACATATTCCTGCAGTTAAACATTTTAAACATTGTTACTTCAATGACAACACCGAAGTAACATCACTATAATGCCAATTCTCAAAATATCGTGAAACATATTTTTCAAGGCCAATTATGCATAACAAACAATATGGATATAACAACCTTTGCTGGGGATTTTAAATGACACCCAGGGGGAAGCTCTTCACGAAGTAGGTCTGCTGCTGCCTCCATATGAGTCTGCAACAAACAAGTTTGAAAATAAGATTTATGTCAATATTTTCAAAATTCGTGATACGTTATAAGGATAAATTTATATGTACAGAAACTTTTGGAGCATATGTAGTACGAATTTTGAGCTCAATTGAAATGTTCTCAGAATATTTACTAAAACTTCAAAAATAAAACTTTATTTATTTCATCAGTTGAAAATGAATACATTTTTAAGTGGCAGCATTTTTTCAAAAAAATTATATTGATAAATATCAAAAGATATAATACCAATCAATTTTACAACAATTGACAAAACCGTCATTTTATTGTATGTGTGCAACTATCAATGATTCATGTAACTAGAATCAATGAACAGAAATAATCTAGATTTTTTAATAACAACATTTACGAAAAAAAAGCATGAAAAATTTATCAGCAAGTTCCTGAAAATATGTCCTTTTTTTGTTGATAAAAATGTGTACGATGCAGTAAATTTCACCCTGCCAATTAATTTCTTTAACTATTTCAGGTTTGGAAATTCTCAAAATATCCTTCTCTCTCTTTTTTTTTCTTTTCTTTTTGATTTATAGGATTACACTTTATCTAAAGTTGCTGCATAGACAATAAACAAAAAATCTAATGTAAGTATTCCTCTTTTTGAAAATATACCACAAACGGAAAAAAAAACTTGTTCAAAATGAAAAATTAAGAGAATTATTCATTCTGCTTCCAGCATAAATACATGATAAAAGTTCATTCCCATTATTATAAATTTAATTTTTTTTGGCAAATAATAATAACAATTTACACAAGATCTTTCTCACATCCAATCTCTTTTTTTAAAAATTCCTTACTATTAGTCATTCAAAGAACTTAAAACTTTTAAAACTAATGCACTTGATTACTGAATTTGGATTTTTATAACACACACACACAAAAATATTGTTTACTAAAATAAGATAAGAGCAAAAGTATTATTTATGCAGAAAGTGAAAGGAAATTACTAATAAAATCATAACCATGCACAATGCTTTGGAACTGAAGGTACCACTATACCAAAGACCTAGGGATCCGGGAGATACAAAATAGGAGTTCCAGGTTCACCACTATGGAAAATTTTGAGGAATTAAGGCCAAAGAAGTATTTTAAAGTCATCTAAGGGATGCAAATAGCCAACTTAAACATAAAATTTAAAATTTAAAATTAAATTCAGTGTCTTCTGTTTTTTTTTCTTTTTGACCTCTTAATTTGTATTCATGTAAGACTTTATCAATCAGCAATCAAACTTTTTTTTTAAACATATTGCATAAAACAAGAAATTTTAACTTACCTTATATATATTTTTTACTTTCTGTAAATGAGTGTTCATCTTTCCAAGTGCTATTAGACTAGTTATAATACCAGAGGTAAATGTATTTAAACCACCACCACTCACTAAAACGGAACTGAAACAAATTTATAATAATGTAATTTCATACACACATGATGTTTAGATGTATTATTCATTATGTTAGCATTTCATTCAAGTGTTAGAATAACATGAAAGAAACTTACAATGTTTGTAATTTTTCAACAGCCCATTTTGGAGCTTCTAACCAACCGATCCTAAGACCAGGTCCTAATATTTTTGAAAATGAGGCATTGGAGATTACATTACCAACATAATCTGGATGTGATCTGGGAAAAAAAATAAATCTAAAAATAAGGAAATATTATAACAACTATCATGAAATTTTTATTATGTTTGATAAGCAACCAAAAACAAATGTTAAAAAGATAGCTTATAAAACTGCAAAAGGTCTATCAAAATTTTTTCCCTAGGCAAGAAAATAGGAGGTGGTAAACCTAAATTTAGAAATCAATCAGCAAAAACAGTATTAAGAGTCATATTTCAATATAAACCTAAGGAAAAAGCTTAAGCTGGTGATTTATAATCCTTGAAATTGTTTTAATATTTCAATGGCAGACAAACATTTGTTTCTAATGAAGAAGAAAAAAGTAATATACCTGCCAACTTCTTCAAGTGAAAAAAAGGAAGATTTTTGACAAAAAAAAAAGAAAATGGAAGAAAGCGGAAGATTTTTGAAAATAAACCAGAAGACTTTGCAGAAACAATTAGTACTCCCATCGATCGCAGCCGACAATGACACATTTTGCAAGTTCAATTCTAACATTTTGAAGCTTACTAACAGAGAGTTTCTTGATAACTGCAAAGCGTTCGCCTGCAAGCAAAATGTTTTTGCAGTATTGGAGTCCGGGAACATCTTTTTAAACAACCACACGGCATGGTCTGCCACTTTTACAGGTATGCTCAACTAAAAAGTTTGTGAACATGCCCTCTACTTACATTAACAAGTTTTGTAAACTTGTATCGCCAGCAAAATATGAAGAAATGGTTGAAGCATTATCATGCACTTTTTTTTTTGTGTGTGTGTGTGTGTGTGTTTTTTAACGTGTGTTTTGACATCATTTTTCCCGCCATGGCTTACTTAGAAGTCTGCATTGCAAAGAGCTCAAATAGCATAAAAAGGACCTAAAGTTGATTTTTGAATGCTCGGAAATACAGCTGAATAGGGTTCCGGAAACGTCTGTAAATGTTGCTTCTTTTTTGCAGCTTAATTCACCAGAATAAACCCTATGGCCTACTGTGCCCATCCCAGTTTTCAAGACCAAGGGCCCTGGGGTGCAGAAGCATATGTTCCGGTCAAGTGGTCGCCGGACACGGAATGCCCCAGTGTTTACTTCCCAAGCATGCTTGGTTCTCATTTTATCGACCCCACTGAAGGGATGAAAGGTTGATTCAGTCTGGACCTGTGGCATGGTAGCATGGAAGGCTACCAAATCAAAAGCAACAACTTTGACAATTCTTTCTAGATTTGCAATCACTGATGTGTATGCTATGCATACACATCAGTGATTGCAAATCATAATCAAAGCAAACAGAAATAAAAAAATCAAAAACAAACAAACTATAAAACTAAAAAGTAATTATCAAAAAAAAAAAAAAAATCATACAATATTAACTACCATCGTTTTGCTTCAAAAACCCGCTTTACAAATAAATACAAATTGTTCAGAAAGAAAGAAAAACATTATCTGTTTGAGTTTTTTCAATGTGAAACTTTGATTAAAAATATAATTTCATAGTGTTTAATGTAATGAATCAGTTTTGACACTTATTTTCCAAACATTAAAATTGTAAACACAATACTTCATTTTTGCTTCTAACAACAGGTTTTAGCTCAGGTTTTTTTTCGTAAACATATAGCAAAGTATTGTTTTCTTTTCCCTTTTTTTTTTCACAAAATCAATATCCACATAGTGAGTTTTTGGGACCCACCTACAACCTAAAATTGCTCCTGAAAAAATGAAAAATGAGTTCACTGCACAGTGCACATAGTGTGTTTTGGAGGCACAACAGCAATATGCTTTATTATTAGCATTTTAAATCTCATAATTGCATTACCATTTTATATTGATATTCATTCTTATTCACAACTATTATAAAAAAAGCGCTTTGTCAGATATTGCACATAACATTTATATTGACATTTATTTTTTAAAAATCATATTTAGATTTTTTTCATTCATATTAAATTAACATTTATTTATTTTTTAACAAAAGCAAAAACAAAAAAATATGTAGATAGAATTTTTTTTCAATACAGTGGAGAGTTGTTTATACAATATTTACATTTAGACGAAGTTTTAGTGTGGTCCCAATTCTTGGATTTAGCCAGTATGGTGAATCGATTATACGACATTTTTCAATAGTCACTTCGGGGTCGCATAAACGATACTCCACTGTAGTTAACAATGCAACTGAAAGCTTAATAAATATAGTCACATAGATTTTTTTAATGTTATTATTAAAATAGAAATAATATATATTAGGATTTTAGATATGAAAAAGAAATTAAGTTTTGTAGATAAAAACATACATACTTATCATCATACACAAAAAGACGTTTTGGACAAACAGGCGAATCATCATAATGCAGGAGATTATACACATCATCACAGACAATTGTTGCACCATATTTACGGCATAATTTTACCAGTTTTTTACATCTGTCTAAAGGGAAACAGAAATGCTTTAGAATGTAATATTCCTTGTTAATGATTTATCAAATTCAAATATTACTTTTAGGAGAAAAAGTTTATCATTAATAATTCCACAAAAAAAAAAAAAAAAAAGGTTTAAATTGTAAAGAAAATTTTAGTATGAATTGGAGAAAATCAGAACAGATGTTTCATTTAAGTAATTTTCAACTACCTTTAAACTCAACAAAGGTGAAAAAATAAAAGAATAATTGCACTGGCCTTGCTTTTATTCAACTTTTAATTTAAATTGATCTGTGTTATTTGTTGCAACAACATTTTTACAAACTTAGGTGCAGGGAAGAGAGAATAAAGATGATTTAGTAACAACAAACAGAAAGAATTAAGTGAAATAAGTTATTCTGCAGTGTACTACTTTAGCATTTTTTGAAAGTGAATATTTCATTAAGCTAATGCAATTTTTTTTACATATATTTAGGAAAAATAATGATATTATTGTTAAAAAAGTGTCCCTTAGTGTGAGTCACAGTTTTAGTGATGTCACTGCATAACAATAAGGGAATTTTTATTTAAAAGATAAATACCAAATAATATTACTTCTGCAAAAATTAAACCTTTGACTATGGGAGACCAATGAGGAATTTAATTCAGTTTTCTAATATCATTCTGCTATAATTAACTAGTTAATAAACATTTTTATGCTACATTTGTAAAACAAAATTTATACTAACATAAGTATCATACTATGGGGAAAATGTTCTTTTAACACCATATTTAAGCTAATAATATTACAGCAAAAAGGGAATTTTCTCGGGGACTACTTCTGTCCCAGCCCCATTGTGAAGAGGTTAATACAATTTTTTTTGGCCAGACAACAAAAATATATACCTTTTGGAAGCACTGTCCCTGTTGGATTATTAAACACAGGAATGAGATAAACTAAAGCCTTCAGCGGTAGTTGAGAGCTTGAAGATGGAACAGGAAGTTCAGGAAAGCAGCTGATAAATTTTTCATTAAGATCTTCAACTATGATTCCATCATCATCAGCATTAACTGAAAACATTAACAGTTGGTCTCTGAAACATTACAAGCAATGAAATGAAATTAAACACACTATCTCATTTGTTCCAAAGTAAAATGTCAGTTTTGCTCTTGCAAAGGCAGTTTATGAAGGAAACTATTTTTTAAAGTGCAGCATTCAGTCTGTTCTTTTTTGCTTTTACTTACTGCCAGTGTTTTTGTTACATTTTCAAGGTACCAACAAAATACACTAAACATCCAAATGACTCGTTAAATGAACAATAAATAAGAGTTGTACATGAAAAAGAAATTAGTTAAATAAAAGCAGTTTCTTTTTAAGTTCCAAATTCAGTACAGTATGTGTAAAATTTGAGCATGATTATGTTAATTTTTTCAAATTGAGCCCTAAAAAATTTATGCCGACACCATTAGGTTTACACTTGTATATATTAGCTACATCTGGTAGCTAACCAATTTTTTTTTTTTTTTTCAGACAAGATATCGTTAACAACTTTTCAATGCAAAAACTTTCGATTATATTATAAAATTACTATGTAAAAAGACAACAAGTTCGTCCCAAGTCTTAGAAGGCTACTTTTCTGCACACCAACACTGATTTCATAAAGTTAGCTATTTCTCCCTACCTCAACCATCATTTTACTTAGGATCCAAATCATTTCAAACATATTTAATGATTAACAAAATTGTCTCAAATCCAAACTCATTCTCTCAAACTGTTAGGCATCATATTTTAGTAAAATGCAACTATTTTTTTTAATGGGAAAATTTTACAATGAAGGATTTTTCTAATAATTTAGCATATAAATGTAGGAAAAACAAAATGCAAAATCTAATTGCAAGAGAAAAAAAATGCTTTCAATATAAAATTCAAAGCACATACAGGGGGGGGGGGGGGAATATCTCATAAACAATTCGTACATAACACTTTATAAATCTATTTCATTTTAAATTATTATAATTCTATTGCTACAGCTTCAATATATTCAATATTGAAACTGCAGTCACTTATTTCATAAGGCACACAAATTGTTTAACTTTCTGTTTATTGCCACAAAAATAAAAAATAGTGATACCTAAAAATAAGAGTTTAAATAAAAGTTTTATATCGAAATACAGTGTAGCTTCTATGTCTTGAATATCTTGGAAAAAGAAAAAAATTAATAAAGAGTTTTGGAATTATCAAGGTTTTTAAACATTCATGTAATAAGGCAATGTCACAAACACATACACACACAATACCTTACAAACACATAAAACTTACACCTAGTTCTTTTGAAAAGTTTTCTCCTTTTGGTCGATACATAAGTCCACACACAGGAGTGTTGTAATAATGTAATAAACCCTGAATAAACCAGTTTTAAATACATTCTTCAACTTCAGGATAAGCCAACTTCTGAATTTTCAATTTTTTAATTTCCTTCATCACAACTTTTTTTAATTACTTGCTGGTGTTTTATCCTTTTGGAGACTGTATTAGTAAGGATTTTAAAACAGCCGAAATTTCAATTTTTTTTTTTCAATATGTTTTAGCTAACTAACCTCAAAAATTCTAATTTTATGTTCAATTGATAGCACATTCAATTTTTGCTTTTCACTAGCCATTTTCTATTTTTTAAAAAGTGGAATTAAGAGAAATAAGTTTTAGTTTTCGCTCTAAAACTGGTCAACTATGAAAGAACAGACCCTGTGTGGTTAAGTGAATGTATTCCAAAGTAAAAAAGTAAAGAATCTACCTTGGTGAGACTCAACAGTCCTCCCAAACTCCCTGATTCTCTTGCCCTAATAGCTGTAATATACTATTTATTAGCTTCCAGGAAAAGAGAAGGACGGAATAAATGTAGCTGTTTTTTGAACTACATCATTTAGAAGAAAAACATGAATAGAAACCAATTTCTGTGAAGAAAATTTTGACATATCAAGGGTTTTCAAAAATACATTTTAAGATAACTATAGAAAATATGTAACAATTTTGATCTAAAGTGTATAAGATTTTTTCTTTTGAGATACCAAGGGTTCCAAGAGAAGGAAGTTTAAGATAGACTAATCCATTGGTATATACTTGTGTGTATATACATATATAAAGTTGCAGCTATTTTTCTTCTTTTCTTTATATCAGTTTTTTTTTTTTTGCCTTTTTTTTAAAACTGAAAATAAAATGCATTAACGTTTTACCAAGTCATAGATTTATACATTTTTCAATCAGTTATTTCTCTTAATATTAAATCCGTGAGGAATAATTTCGTTTTCACTCATAACTTTTTTTGATATTTGTTGGAATAAAAGTGTTTATTCACCAAATTAAAACATAGTTACTTTTTTTTTGTGACATCAGTTAAAATATTTAATGATGTAACCTCTAAAAGTTTAAGCACAAATAACCTCTATGCTCATGTACTTACCTGTATAATAACCTTAAAGAAAAAGAAAAATTACCTGGTATAATGGACATTCCAAGTTCGGAAAAAATTTTCAGAGCTACAAAGTAGGATGGATCTTCAATAAATACAGGAGTACCAGGAGGAAACAAACGACTCAAAATCAGCCATAACCCACTTGAAGCACCACCAGTCAAAAATATATCCTCGCTAAATATAATACAAAATATAAATTTAATGAAATTCCATTAAAATCAAACGAACAAGAAAATAATTATTAACTAACAATAAAGCAAAGAATGTTTACCTGCTTGTATATATGTTTATTTTGAGCAATGCCAAGATAATTCCACCAATTTTCATGAAATTTGGTACTACATTAGTTCAAAGCAGGTGCGGGGGGGGGGGGGGGAGGCTTCCTTCCCTATTATAGCTTTAAGAAAACTTTTCTCTTGAACTTTTGTTAAAAAAGATAAAGTTGCCTATGCATTATGTATATGCTAACTGGTTGCTGTAGGTGGTTAATTTAAAATTTTGCTAGAATGATATGCGTGTAGAGAAAAACTACTATAGCAAAAACAGAGGTGTAGCAAAAAATTCTTCAATAGGGAGGGGAGTCTAAGCTAATAGTAATTACTGATGCTCATGAATTTAAATGGAAGCAAGCAGAACTATTTTGATTTTAGTGCTATATATACTAGCCCTAAGGCCACGTGCTAACAGGGTAAAGGAGTGAAGTAGAAAAGTGCCATATATACTAGGGTGGTGCTTATTTTTTGAAGTTTTAAATTTTCAAGCTCTTACCCTCTAAATTTGTTCCAGTATACCAAAAAATGATCATGATAAAATTTTGTCACCAGCAAACAATATTTAGAGATAGCTCAAAGAGGGTAAAGAATTGGTCTATGAATCAGCAAAAATTAAACACTTGTAAATTGTATAGCTATAAGGAAATAGTTTTCTTAATAAAAAATACAGCATTCCAGTGTACCTCATAGCTGGCAACAATGGTCTAAACCAGTGATCGATCGCCAAACTTATGGAGCAACTGTAACTTTTCCACACTAAACTATGAGACATTCCCGCCCCATTCCCCTTCCCAATAGAAAAGAAAGAAAGAAAAAACAGGACAAAAAAAAAGTTATAAACTTTTCAATTCTCAGTTATTTACATATACGAGTGGACGTCTACATTTTTCATGCACTATATATTTATGCCAGCAAAGTATTCTCTATTTTCTGCCTGAGCCAAGAACTATTGATGCAAATATTAACAAAATATGGAAAATCAACAGCTGTTAGTGTAATTACGTACAAATTAACCACATGAGTACCACTGCTATCTACTAAAGATTTCCTTGCGAGTTATTTGTAGCTAGCATTTTACGGTTTGATGACTACTGGTCTAAACCATGGATGGGGAACCATTTGGCTCTGAAAGGAGACACATTAAATTTGCTGCTCGGGGTTAGGTGATATTATATGTGTAACATACACAGGCTAGCAGCAAACTCCTAGCATATATTAGGCGACATGCCATTACCAGATAATATTAGTACTAAAAAGAATGCACAAATGAATTGAAGGTTACTTTTTCCCTTCATCAATTTTTATTTTTATTTCTACTGCTGCCCTCAGACGAAGTGGCTCAGAGATTCAGATTTACCCAATTCATCAAACTCAAAACTTTTAAGGCCTTACTTATAGTTTATAAATCACATTGAAACTATCCAGCATGCTCATTGCACTGCCTTGAAAACAAGAAGCATCTGTATTATAAATACTGCATTATAGTCATATAAATATTTTGTTTGGTCTAATTCAATTAGATATAATACAGTTGGGATTCAATAGTGTTGCTGAAGCAATTTACATTTTCTTTTTTTTCCATGTCAAATGCTCTTAAATTTTATTTGTGTGACCTTTTCCACACCTGCCAAGTTCACTGTGTCATTCGTCAATCTTTGCATTGCTGTCAATATTTGCATCAACTTGTGTATTTCGTCAATATTTGCATTGAAAGTTTATGGTTCAGAAGGAAAATGGAGAATATTTTTTTGGCATAAATCCAAAGAAAAGCAATAACTGCCAATATAGTAGCCCTCTCGTCTCATTCTGGCATATATAAATAAATAAATGAGAATTGAAAAGTTTCTTACTTTTTTGACCTGTCTTTCTTTACTATGGAGAGGAGGGGGGAGCAGAATAACTCGTAGTAAAATTTGGAAAAGGTATTATTGCACAATGGCTCCTTAAGTTTGGATCGTTCATTTAAATAGTTGTCGCCACCTATGAGGTAGACTTGAATACTGTATATTTTATTAAGAGAGCTACGTTATTATAGCTATGCAATTTACAAATGTTTAATTTTGCTTTTTAAAATAATTACATAAATTAAACATAATTACAAAATCATAATTTTTATCTTGCTTAAGAGTTCAAAAAATCGCAAAATCTCGTTCAATTACGAAACTTTACCCTCTTTGAGCTACCTTTAAATATTGTTTGCTGGTGATAAAATTTTATCATAATCATTTTTTGGTATAATGAAACAAATTTAGAGGGTAAGAGGTTGAAAGTTTAAAACTTCGAAAAATAAGCACCACCCTAATATATACATACGTACACAGAATTGTTCAGAAGAAAAAAAAACAGCTTTCAAGCACAAATGAATATGTTATATGTTTGGTATTTTATTTCCAGCTTCATGAAAGGGGTCTGAACCCAGGCACCACCCCTTGTCTATGCACTCAAATAAAATGCATTTAAAGGGCATCGCTGAAACACACACAAAAGAAAAAAAAAACTAAAGTTATTGCAACTTTAGAGTACACTAAAAAATAAATAAATAAAATTTCCAGACCTATGTTGCAAATTTACGGACAGTTCATATTAAAAAAAAAAAGAGAATCTTTTAAGCATACTCTTTCTATTAACATCAATAAAATATTTTTTCACGATGGTGTTATTTATTATCATTTCATACCGTTATTTTTAATCAAATTTAGTTTTTTTTTAAACCTTAACACTTTACATTTCATTAATTTAAACAGAATTGAATAATTTAGAAATTAACTATAAAATTTTGATAAGTTTTCACTTTCCTGAGAGAAGTCAATTTTTTATGTACAGAGAATTACTACTTAAAAGGTGTCCACTAAATATTCACAAATGAATGCAGTGGTAAAAGCAACAAATACTCACACATTGTGGTGGTCTTCTCTTACCTATTTACAGGGTCTCCGTATTCTTCTGATAAAAATTTAGCTAAAAAACTTCTAAATTGCCAGTTGCCCTTTTCTTCACCATATTGGAAAAGTTGAGCATCTCCTTCTAATTCACTTTGCTGTAAAAATCAATGGTAAGAATTCATTCTTCTATTATATATATATATAAAACAGAAATGTAATAAAATATTTTTGAAAGGTTTACGAATAAAAAAATTGTTTTAAAAGGTTTGAGAATGAGACAAGGACTGATCAGTGTTGGTTTGTCTCAAAGAATGAGTGATGCAGAGCACCTCACAGATCTCAAGCAAATGTGGTGTTTCGTCCAGGCCACAGTTCTACGACTAAAATAAGTGACACACCAACAGACCCACTCCCAAAATAATTGAAATAAACCACTCTTGCCTAAAACATCAGAGTAAAAGTACCAAACGCACGTCTAACTGGTCAGTGCGTTCCAAGTCATCATCCATAAAGCAAAGCTTAAATCAGGTCCGAGAAATTCAAACCTATTTTCGTGCAAAGTTGTCCAGCTGAGCTGTTGCCAAACATCAAATAAAGTTCGGCATGTATAATGTGCTTTAGAAAAGTATAGTCATGCGGGCAACAGTTTAACTGGTCACAAAAAAGTGAAATGTCCGCCGAAGGAAATATTTGAATAGTAGTTTATGTATATATATATATATATGTATATATATATATAAAAAACACCTATTTAAAAATTAATTTTTAAAAATTTTCATCAAGAATCTGAAAGCATTACCAAGCATGTAGGGAAATTTTCTGAGCAATATAAAACTACTTTTATAAATAAATTGAGCTGTTTAGTTCATGTAAAAATAAATTTTTAGATCATGAAAAAAAAAAAAAAAAAAAAAACAACCGTATTTGAATTTTTGAAAGATCTAGTGAAAGATTCCCCCACCCCCTCTTGTTTTTCACGAATTTTCTTAATATTGAAATACCAAATGCACCCCCCTACCACTTTACTTAGATTATTGTTGGGAATTATACAGATTAAAAACTACTCCTCCAGTGAGGGGTGCATGAAAACTCCAACTCATCCAGGGGAGATTCTCAGTAAAAAAAAAAATTCGGAAAAAATATGCGCCACAAATTAATAATAAAATAGTGCATTTCTTTCGCTTACCCACCCACAACACATTCATATTGTATATAATGAAGGGGCACCCAAAACACAAAAAGTTAAATCATCATGTAAGAGTACAAAAATAATGCATTTCATATCTTAAATTTGCTTTTCACGTTTTATTTTCAATCTTTTCAAAATTTTTATTTTCAACCTTCATACTACTTTAAAAAGAATCTTCAAAATGACGCACATTGAAGATGCTTTATTCTTACACATTCAAGTGAAAATGGTCAATATGAAATGAAGGAGTTGCCAAAAAAGTACAAGATGATTGCTTATTTTCATGAAATTGAGGGGGATCATAAAACTCAAAAAGTAACCAGAAAAAGGGGGGCAAATTGCAGGAGGGGTGGAGAGTAGGATGAATCTGTAGAATAGATCTTTTTAAGTGATATAAAGTTTCCTTCGGTGATGCTATCTTTTTTTGTAATCATACATTTTATTCTACTTCATTTTTCAAAAAAAAAGAAAAGCAAGAAAAGGGAGAGGGGAAAACAGAGCTGTGTATTTAGCATAGTAAGACAATTTTCCAGTCTTTTTTGGTGGAATAGAAAATAAATGCTATTGTCAGAAATTTGGATTACTTGAGTACAGTCAACTCTCCAAAATCCACACTGCTTGGGACCAAGGGTTGTGCGGATTTTAGTATTTTGCGGATTTCGGGTCATTGATATGTGTACGCATTTTGCGAGGTTATAATGTCGCATTAACCTTTTTACTTATTAGGGACCGTTCATAAATGATGTCATGCTTTTTTCTCATATGTTTGACATCCTTCCCCCTTTGTCACAAAATGTCACACTTCAACGGACTCCCCTACCCCCTTTGTCACATGTCACGCTATGTTGCATAAAGCCTGGTGTCACACTTCTTGTTAACCCCTCCCCTCCTTTTGTCACACTCTGTCACAATTTTCACAAGCCCTCCTCCCCCTCCTCCTCAAAGCGTGACATCATTTATGAATGATCCCTTACTTAAAAAATGTTTTGATAAACCACTAATTGTACAGGCATGAATATATAAAAGGGTGATGGAAAAGAAAGAAAATTTATAAAAATTAGATACAATGTATATATATGTATGTTATATATATGTGAACTTTAAATGATTTTTTTTACATACAACTACTTTGTAAAAGTGCAGATTGGTGGTCGCCACTCACCTACTGGCTATCAAAAAATTTTAAATGGTGACCAAATTTTTCATTGCCGATCGTCACGTTAGCGACCAAAATTGTCTTCATTAACTAGGTCAAGGCGGGAGAACATTTGCACCATAAAATCAATGCAAATATAAAATTTATCCTTCAAAATAGCTTAATATTTTTGTTGAATACAATTTGAATTGTGTACTAATGAAAAAATAATAAGAAATATCGCAAACCGAAAACCGATGCAAAAACAGGGTGCGTAGCAAATTCTTTCAATGAAAAATAAGCACTTTTAAGCACTTTTTAAGCACTCAAAAAAAAAAAAAAAATATTAAGCACTAAAAAAAGATCATTTTTGCTATGCAGATTACATCCCCCACCCCCAAATTGCTAAAACTTCTTTATATAAATAATATAAAAGTTATATTACAACATAACAGCAAAAAAAAAAAGAAAATGAAAATAAAGATGCAATTACATCCCTCTCCTCCGTGATTTCCTTCGATTTTCTTTCTGTGAAAATACCGAATAAGACCCCCCCCCCCCCCCCGAAAATTGGATTCTCATTCCGCTGACCAAGAGAAGCTCATGCCTTCCATTATCAGTTCCCAAACCAAATGCCAAAGTATTTAAAAGTTCCCTGGGAATTGCAAACTAAACAAAAAACAAAGCTCTCCCTGCTATATTTTTGAAAAAATTACACATCATCACTTGGGAGGGGGGGGGTAGAGAGAGGGTCATGGGCTCCCTTCTTGTTGCGCCACAGCAATCTCATGCACGGTACCAAGCCCCAAATTCGACACACTGGAGAGCGGTATTAGACCGAATTTTGGAACAGGACCAAAAATGGCGGATTCTCGGAAGCATTAACGTTAACACGCGTCTTTTTACGCAAAACTGCAATTTAATCTTAACTCGTAGACAAAAAAAAGTGAATTTTTTTGTTGTTTAATCGGAGAAAGGACGCTTTCAACCAATGGGAAATCGGCATTCGAGCTGACCGCGCGCAATGAAAGGAAATTCCCCAAAACGAAGCTCGGACGCTTGCCGGTTTGGATATTGAAAACAATGATTTTCCCTGATATTTGGGGGATATTTCCCTGATTTTGAATATCCCCTGATAATTTCCAGAAGATAAAACTTCCCTGATAAGTCCCTTTTCCACAAAGTGGGTCCCTACGCAAAAAATAGCATATCATGGCTTTAAAGATACAAATGAAAAATAAACTTTTTATGGCAAAGAAATGTTTTTCAATGCAATTAACAATTGATTCAATAACAATTTGACGAAGAATTAAAACCAAAATCCAATATTTAAAAGCCAAAAATCAAATGATTAATTCTTGGCCCAATGTCAGATTCGCGAATTTTTCGCAATATCGATTACATGGACAGTATAAGGAATGCCAGTAAGGCTATAACAAATTAAATAGGAAAATATTTATTATTTTTATTCAAAATAAAAGCTAAGAAAAAATCTTAATCGCGAAAACGAAGGCTTTACGAAAATTCACTGTCGCAAAAACGAGACCTTTTCCCACCATAGTATTTAAAAAAATGAAAACCTCATATTTCCGGCATTATCCAGCTGATTATATCCTTAAAGAAATCTTTGGACATTAAGTCTATGTTTTGTTCAAAAGAAATCAATTCTGTTCAGAGCCGATGCAAAAGGGAAGTTCAGCAAAGGAAACGGGCGTCAATGTGAGCTGGCGCTGGCGCCGTTTCCTTACTCGCTCTTCATCTAAAAAAAGCTTGAAATATGGGCATGCAAAAAATTTTTTGCGTATCAATTTTCTATAGATTTAACTTGATTTTTTTCCGCGATAAAAAATTACGCGCCTTGGGTTACGAGTAATTTTTTTAAATTTATTTTTTGCATCCCCACCTCCGATTTTTGCGCATTTGACGAGCTATAGCACGTCCGCGGCATTGCTGAGGCTACTTTCCTTGTACTATTCGGGAAAGGAGCACTTATTTGGTATTTTTCTTCACTTATACCGTTTTAGCGCCTCCTCCGATAATTCCGTGAAAATTCAGGAGGGCGCTTATTCGGTATTTTACGGTAAAGCAACCCTTATGCAACACAAACATGTTTCTTCCCTTCGTTCCTCATTTAGAGAAAGGGTGGGAAAACCAGTTTAGAATGGTAAGCGGAAGCCACCCTTCTTTGCTTCTCGCGCAATTCATGGCGACATTCGGCGGTCGAACGAAAAAATATATCTTTGCATAAAAGGAAGTAAGCACTTCTTACAAACATGGATGAAAAATAAGCACTTTTAAAAGCTTTTAAAATCAAAAGCAAAAACAAGCACTATTAAGCACTTTTAAAAACCGCTACGCACCCTGAAAAAGATTGATGTCCAATTACAGCAAAACGCTATTATCGCGCATGACACGTGGCAATCAAAATAAGCTAAAAATACATTGTTTTCAATGTATAAAAGGCAGATGTGAGTTATTGTGAACATTTCAAGTTAAAAAATGCTATTAGGTTTGAAAATATAAGAAATTTCTAGTTTCTTCACTAAGTTTTTAAATTAGTTTTTTTAACTAAGTTTCACTGTTTACATCCGAAATCTTAAGCGGATTTTAGACGTTCGTGGATTTTGGGTCCGCGGATTTGAGAGAATTGACTGTATGTGATGAATAAAGTTTTACTTAACTAATGCTTTTTTTAGAAAGAAATGCTTACCATACGATGAGTTGTAGCAGCTTCTATGATAGGGGGCAACATTCGAAGAAGTTCTGTACCTGGAGCTCCTGCATTCAAATGAACAGCATCTTTTTTATAATAACCAGATTTTTCAAACTGGCTAAAAAATCTTACAGACTCTGGCTCAGAATCACTATGCTCTCCCATCTGAAAAACATTAATTTTGAATCTAATTCAGTTTCAAAAATGTATACTTTAAAAATCTATAAAATATGATGGTCATTAAAAAGTATAATTTCTATATGACAGTTTTTCCAGACTATTGCTAATATAAGAGTTGTCAAGGTTCAACAAATTGCTTCTACACAGATTATTCAGTGCTTTTTCTTTCTTTTGAATTTATATTACTTAGACAATAATTACTATGACAAAAGACTCGTAAGAAGAGTTTAAAATTTAATTTGTAAATCAAAGATTCTTTTTTCCTTCTGTTCAGCTATAATAACTTTTGAAACGTTTACAAAATATCGTAGACAAAATAGCCACATATCTTTCTGTTTTCTACAACAACAGCCAAGCAATGCAATGTTTATTGTCTTGTTTTGTAAAATAATAAGAAAATTGGTATTCGTAAAGCATTTAAAAGTACTGCATAGTACAATAGATGCCATTAAATGTGATCACATCTGGATGAAAATGATTTAATAACAATAATCAAGTGATTATAGTAAACAATAAATGCTTAATGCTGGAGAAATGTATACTTTTACATATTAACCAATAAAAACAGATTTCCACAGGCAATGTTAATTTATATTTTGTTGAAATGAAATGAATATATTTAGCATAAAAAGTAATAGTACCAAGATAGAAAAATGTATAGCAAGAATAAGTAAATTATTGACTTAATAAAATAAAGAAATTGCTGATTGCCTGCTATTTGCACTCAAAACATAGCGTATAAACTTGCAAAAAATAAAAGCGAATGCACAAAATAAATGCAGCGGTTCCGTGTCTTTTTCAGCATACATTAACACACAATTTAAAGTGCCTCATCATCTGAACAGGTGTGAATACATTTTTAACTGAATTTTGAAAAATAATATACACAAAAAAGTTTTTCTTCTAATTTTTGCCAATATAAGGTAATATAATTTTCGTAAACTGACAACAAACAAAAAAAGTTTTAATTATTTAATAAAAATGTTTGTTTAATATATTTTTATATAAGCAGACAGTACTTAATGATTTTGATAACATTGTAATCACATAAAGTGGTGCCTAATGTATATGACAGCATGCTAAAAATTTATACATTTTCTTTTTTTTCTGAAATCTCAGAATTTTTTGAGTCGTCTAGTTTCAAAACCAGCTACATCCAAAAAATGAAATTTTTCATGGCAGGCAAAAACCTCTTAATATAAAAGATAAAATGTATTTAAGAAAATTGAAATGCTAGAGAATCAAGGTTTTTCTAGCTAAGTGCATTGAGATAGACTTTTAACTTGCTGAAATGTTAACACAAAAATAACTTTTACTTTGGAGGGAAAAGTGGATGTATCTGGTTTTGAAACTAGATGACTAACTTGATCTTATCAATCAGACTGAATATTTGAAGATGAACATTTATTGTATTAGACTTCTTTATAATTTAAATTAAAGGGGCCACATTTCGGGGAATAAAAACCAGGAAGCAGACAGAAGTTTAGACCCCAGGGTTCGCGCTAGGCCGCGCGATTCCCGCAATGTTTTTTGAAATCCCACTCAAAAAAATTTTTTTTTAGGCTTAAACTTTAAAAATCCCACTTAAAATTTTGGTCAAAGAGGAAAATCCCACCTTGTATTTTTCCCCAGTGTGAACCCTGGACCCCCCTCCCCATCAACAGCCAACAAAAATTCTTTAAATTTTTCCACTTATTAAATCTTAAGGTAATTTGCATTCCATATTATTTTTTTCTTGAGCCTAAAAGTTATTCCTAAACTAAAAATCCTTTCAACTTCATCATCATTCATTTGTGACAGAGGAGTTAGGGGGGGAGGCAGAAAAATTAAAATAAAGAAATCAAAGGGGCTTCATTAAAAAACTAAAGCATTCAAAGGAAGTGTTGAGGTTGGGAAGGCGGGAGATTTCGTTTTTGTTGGTAACCTGAGTTATTTAATTATAACGCTGTAATACAATAACTACCCTGAAGTTAACAGCTTAACCGCAAAACAAATGTATGAAAGTTATGTTTCAAACACACGTGGAAAAGTGATCCGAGGGTGGTCCTTTTTGGTAAGTTTCACTGTATGTGCATTACAACCATTATTTGTTTCAAATTAATATCAGCACAAAGGTTAATACTCTATTCTTAGTTATAAATGTTTACTTATTTGTATTTCATTTTAAAAGAAATACATTTCCAATCTTTACTCATATGCATGTAGGAAATATTCCTTATGTCACTAGAATAATTAACAAACAAATTTTTACAGTACTATTAGCTCATATTTTCCCTTTTCATATTACTCGTATAAAATACTGATATTTTTGAGTTTGATTTTTCACTGAATTATAATTTCTTATAAAAAAATCTTAGCTTTAAATGCTATTGCAGATTTATAATTTTTTCTTTTTTTGATATGAACCAATAAATGAATTAGAAGAAAAAAAATAATCAATTCATATTATAAATATAAAATATGGAGAAACCTTTCGGCTTTGAAATATTACACGTTACTAATTCATTTTGAAAAGTTTTATCTCACAAGGAAACCAAAAAATTTTGATGTGCTGGTGCTAATTAAAATCCATTGAAAAAATCATTAGAGTCACAAAGATCAAACAACATGTAAACATTGAGCGATTGAGCAGAGCCGAGTTGAAATGTTTTGTGTATTTGACAGGCAAAGCCTTCAATAAGGAATAAATTTATTTCCTAGAACAGCAATGAAACAGCACAACTTCAGGAAAAAGAAATCCCCCCCCCCCCCACGCAAAAAAAAAAGAAACAAATAAAGCTGTAAAACTTTGTTTATATATAAATACAGAATAAGTTGAAGCTCATAATAAAGCAAATTTACCAATCCGGTGTGAATTTAATCGTGAGTATTCCTAGATAAAACTATTTTGCTCACAAAGGACGTTTTTTATTTTAACACGCTGGGGATAAAGTTGAAAAGTTTTCCATTATAAGTCACAAATTTTGGTGTGTTTAATTGTGGAAACCTGGTTACAAGTAATAACTATCTCTTGAAGTTCTATGTAATTAGTGTTTCTACTTTTGTGAAATAACTTGGTAAAAGAAACAAAGGCACAAGACATGCAATATTCGCTATTCTGTCAAAATTTTTTGAAGTCTTGAGCCTCAGTATTGAATCAAATCTTGGGGATGCTTAGATTTTAGAAAATGTTTTTCTTTTGTGAAATTAATGTGACTAAACTGAATGTCAAATTGAGGGTTTTTTTTGTACTGTTTATTCATTATTTTTAAAAACACGATTGAAATAAATCCCGCTTTAACGATTGTCTGTGTACTGTTATATGCTGTCATTAAAACAGGGAAACTTAATGCTCATCGAATCCAATCCGAACTCGTATAATTTACCTCTAATTTGAGAAAATTATCAAATTGAATATCATTAAATCACAGTTGGGTCCTTCTCATAAAAACAGCCATTTGAGACCATGAAGCTTGCAAAAGTTCAAGTGAATGAAAAGCCCAAAAAATTTTCACAAACATAAGATGAATATAAAAACAATGCATTTAAAATCAAAATGAAGACTTTGAATGTTTATTGCGTAATAACCGTTTTTCATGCTACAAATTTAAGGGAATGGCAAATACATTAAAATTTGGAAATAGTAGTCAAGCCAATTTTTTTTCTGAGCTCAATCATATTATAAGTACTTTCGAACTAGAAAATAACTCATAACTGTTTAGATATTA
Organism: Octonoba sinensis; assembly: GCA_038502835.1. NCBI lineage: Eukaryota > Metazoa > Arthropoda > Arachnida > Araneae > Uloboridae > Octonoba > Octonoba sinensis. Next base: position 128,912,618 of record CM076599.1, read on the forward strand.
TTTTGTTTTATTTTCCTCTTAAAAAGATCATGAATCCTAGTAAGGGATTTTGAACTTTCATATTAAGTTCAAAACCCATTGTATATAAAGTGAATAACAATTTGTCCCTTGTAGGGCATGTTTTTAAAATTAAATCAGAGTTGCTATGCTACATTGAAAAGTCTGGGAATTGCACACTTTATCAAAAATCTTTAAAAGTTGGGGAATTTTACATGGGGCTTGCCGAGAACGTGAAATCTGTGTCAATGTTCATAGCTCTGACATGCAATGCTACTTGTTTTTGGAGGGGAAAAGTCCAATATGACGTCAAGACGTTGGCTCTTATGCTCGCTCAAAATGCATCATGAGAAGGGACCTGTAGAGATTGATGGATCGTGATTCACCCATTGATTTGATCATTACTAAATTTATCAACTCTTAAGTTTAACTTTTAAATAGTTATAAGTGAGAAGGGACTTGCATTTTATTATTGATGTTCAAATTTTTACATTGGGTAAATAATGTAGTTTGTTTGCTCTCTCGAAAATCTTGATAGCAATCAATTTTCTCATCAAAAAACATCAAAAGCTTTTAGACCTTTGAAAAAATACATTTGCCAAGTACTTAATTTTTCTTTATCGATCTGTTTGTTCCCTTTTTGAATAATGTTTCAAAGCTTGTCAGAAATTATTTTAAGATTAGCAATTTCTGCCATTGTTCTAAAAATAATATTTTGGGGCAAATGTATGTTTTTCAATTGGTGTGATACTGTGCAGTTAAGGGGGCTAGAATTTTTTTTAAATATGTCGAAGAAACCTGCAAAAGTTGAGGAATTTCATTCTGCTGTTTGAGTAGCAAGCCTGTTGACTGTATATTAAATGTCTTGTTACCAAATTATAAAACTATTCATTCTTGGCAAATGTTTTCAAACTGTTTATGCTTACACACTTTATATCTATTTTTTTCCTCTCTCAGCATCATGGCGGAGACTGATGAAGATCTCACCATTCCTCGAGCTGCAATGAATAAAATGATTAAAGAATTGCTTCCTCATATACGTGTCGCTAATGAAGCAAGGGAACTTATATTGAATTGCTGCACCGAGTTTATTCATCACATAGCATCAGAGTCAAATGAAATATGTAATAAGCAACAGAAAAAAACTATATCAGCAGAACATGTTCTTTCAGGTTGGTAGTATAAGTCTTTGTCATTTTACTGGTCTTCTTGCAGAGAACCGTTTCCCTAGTATAAGAGTAATATTTTTACATAAAAAACAACATAAATGAAACTTTTGGTTTATCTGCCTTTGTATTATCTATCTACACATTTTGTTTCTCTAGCCTGTTTTTCTCTCGCTCCGCAATATCTTCCTTATTCTTTTATCAAATTCCATGATTTACCCCTCATTTTAAAGCTTATCGTCCTGGCTAATGATGAAAAATAGATAAAAATGTACTGCTTCTCTTAAACTTGAGATTTAAAATCATCTAGGAAGACGTCCTTTAATGGATGTCAGATTGGTGTTGTGTATGCTGGTGCCACCTGTTATCAAGTAAGCAAGAAACTCTTGTCTTTTTGCGTAGAAAATTGGACAGTTGTATCCGCATCTGTGTATTAAACTTATTCTATCGTTAGGCTCTACATATTCATTTATATTATGAATGTGTAGAGCCTAACCAACCAACAGTAACTATATTTTAAGCAATGGAACTGTTTTGGGTACTACTGTGATATAATCCCCCCCCTTGGCGACATTCGAGCTAGCGCGCCAATTTGTAATGATTTTCGGTTGGCGATAGTTTCAGTGGCAACCCAGCGCCATCGATGTTGGCTGACGTAATGTGTGACAACCCTCAGTGTATGATGCGGAAGGGCTTATGTCGGTGTGATTGTTGAACTTTTAGAAATTTTTTTTTGAGAATAAGTAGCTTTTTAATAGTTTATTTTATGTTTAAAGTTTGTGGAGATTTTTCCTGTTGCTAAAGGAAGAATGTAAAGTGTTAAGGTGCATTAATTTGGTTCAGTTGTTTTGTAGTGTGGCGAGAGGAATGATTCTATATTACAATAGTTTGTTAAGGCGCCATGTTTTTGAATGTGTTAAAATGGACGGAAACGTGATTTGGTGCTTTTGCTATCTGAAGTATGAAATTGTTTTGATTGATAAGTGCATAAGTTTGGTTAATTGTGACTAAAAGCAATGAAAAATTAAGTGGTAATTTTCGGACCGTTTCGTCATATTGAATAGGAAGTTTGTAGTGATTTGGGAATAATATTGAAAAGCCAACTGGTTTAAAGTGAGTTCTTTCTTTTCTAAATTTATTATTTGCTTATTTTATGTGTTTGTAAGGTTATAAAACAATGAATTTTCAATTGCTCTAAAATATTAGCTGTAGTAATTAGTGGCGTTGCTGGTTTTGATAAAGTGGGTTTCCGTTAGTTTTATGTAAAATGTACTTGAAGTTTTGCTTGGAATTGCGCGATATTTTTGCTATGTTTTTCGTTGAGTAATGCACATCATTTTATGTTATGATAATTAATTGCAATAGTCATTATTGTGCCTAAAATGCAAGGTTTTTTCAATGAATGGTTTTTATGGTATTTTTAATGGTAGGCTTCCAATAGTTTAATGCAAAATGTACTTGAAGTGATGACTGTTATTAATTTTGTTATCTAGGGTGGTATTTTAAAATTCGGATAGCGTTGATTTGCGCGATATTTTAATTATGTTTTTCATTAAATAATGCATATCATTTTATGCAATGATGAATTATTGGGCATATATTGCGTGTTCTTTTAACGAAGGGTTTTTATTCAAGTTTAAGTGATTTGGTAAAGTAAATAATTCTATTTTGCGAGTAATTATTAATCTGTTAATGTATTGAATTGTTGTTGAAAAATGCTGTACATGCTTTACATAGTAGCGTCGATATTGTGTGTAAGATATAATTTGCAATTTTTGGTATTTTACTGTTTTTTAGTGATTTTTCTTGACATGTTTGCTATGTTTATGATGTGACATTGTTGGCGATAAAATCATCGCCAAGAGTGTTGTATTCTAATTGAAGTTGGCGACATACAAATCTTGTTGTTGGCGACGGTTTCTTGGAGCCAACGAAAAAATCGCCAAGGGGGGATCATATCACAGTAGTTCCCTGTTTTGTTATTATATTTTAATGCTAGGTAGACTAATAATAAAAATAATTATCACTGTTATTGTGATCATTTTATTATTTTGAATATCTAAATTCTAACAGCTATTTGTACTGATGTGTTCAATTACATGCTTTCTTTTGTACCAGCACCCGTTTACTTTTTTCTATTCTTCTTCATAATGTCTTTTCTCCCAAATTTGTGCGGAATTCTGCACGGGTCGACTAGTTTAAATTAATAAAGCAAGAAATATACCTTGCATGTTAATTCAAAGTGCATTTATAGTTTATAAATCTCCATTAATTAATTTATTTTACCTATTTATTTTAACTAAATTAAATAGTTTGAAAATTTTTGTTTTGTACTCAAAGTGGTTATACATGCTTCTATTTCCTTACTTTATTTTTCATAATTAATTAATTATTTCTTAAATAAAATTAAATGAATTGATGCAATAAAGTGCTTAGGTTCTTAGCCCTATCAATATCTTTCCTTTTAATAAATTTAAATAACTGAATCATATTGTCACGTAGAATTCAAAGGACCAGGCGTAACTTATCCAAGATAATTTATTGGACAACACTCGTTCGATCCACTGGGTCGTACACAACTGCCTTCCAACCGGAGAGCAGATACTTATATATACAAACAGAACATTCTAGAACTATTCAAATCAATTCAATTTACATAAATTGGAACATTCTGGAAACTGTTAGAAAGAGAATTAAATTAAATTAAATTAAATAAAGAAACGCAGCCCGCGACCAGCGGGAATAGAACTAGGGACCTAGAGCTCCGGAGGCGGCGTCGCTACCTTACAGCCATCGGTTCACATGCTGGCGATTGAAAATGCGGCAATATTGCATATGACTATCCCTTGCTCAAGACTATATCTATTAAGCCTTTTATGACTGGCACCATAATCCAAACCTGAAATACATGTAATACAAAGAAACACATCTACAACATGATGTTAGAAATATTTATACTTAGATTGTGCCTCTTCTATTAAAAAAAACCTGTAATCAATAATCAAGTTTTAGTCTATTTTGCAGATAATTTAATGGAAGCCGATTGTGCATGCTTTACTTTTAAACTTGTGGTGTTTTTTTTCAGTATGCACATCAGAATTTTATTTCATTAGTATAAAATAGGATCAATCTATTAGTTAGTCATCTCTTTAAAAAAAGGTGCTTAATTTCTTTGTATAACTATATATTCATAGTTTCTGTGCTAAGCAAAATTGTAGGTAGCTATTTAATAAATCAAAGAAGAAAGAACAAACAAACTATAAAGTAGAACATGCAGAATTATTTATCACTAAATAGTCTGCACAGTATAGACCAGTGATGGCGAACCTATAACCCATGAGTCGGACACTGGCCCACATAAGGATTTTAACTGACCCATGATTGCTAGACAACCATTTGTTTGTTTACTCGGGTTTATATAGATTTTCTACTTTGTGTGTGTAATTCATATATGTGTGTGAAATTCTATTTGTATTTTTTCAAGCAAAATTGTTTACAAAATATCAAATAAAGTGTATAATTTTACTCACATTTTTTTGTTGAAAAAAAATCAACAAATCAAAGCAAATAACTATATTTAAAGCACTTTCAAATAAAATGCACTTTTGTAAGGCTATGTTCAGTTATGTTTGTAGACAGAGACTTCCATAGCAATTGTATTGTCCCCTCTCTGTTTCACCTTGTTTTTTCAATCCTTAATATTTAAATTGTCAAATCACACCCATTTTTACCAGTTAAGCCAACTGAATTTTAAAGATACTATTTAGTTTTAAAAGTACAACTGTTAAAAATTTTTAAACTTAAGCTTGGTGCAAGTGGGCATTAGTGGCCCACGAGCTAGTACTAAAAAAAATATATGAACAAAATTTGATCCACGTCTCAAAAAGATTCACCATCCCTGGTATAGAATGAAAAAAACTAGAATAGTAGGAACGGTAAACTGTTTCTCGCATGATTATACCTGGAACCGAAGAAGGACTCTTTGTGCAACACTACTTTAATTACATAAGCATTTAGTATTTTTTCTTTCCTTTTTTCCAATTTAGCACTAGATGCTTTAGGATTTAGTTCATACAAAGAAGAAGCAGAACTTGTACTTAAAGACTGTAAAGCAATGGCTGCCAAGCGTCGTCGACAGAGCACCCGTTTAGAAAATCTAGGCATTCCTGAAGAAGAACTGCTAAGACAACAACAAGAATTGTTTGCAAAGGTAATACTGTTATGCTAGTTTTATTGAAATAAAGTACAAAATTTAATTATCTGTAATTTTTTAAGATGTCTTTTTAATTCAAGTAATTACTTAAAAAACACTTGTTTATCCTTACTTAATTTGCTTACATTGTTATGTTATTTTTTCTTTTTCGTTTTGGCATGCATGTTTTAACACATTGACTGCCGACACGCTGACTGCCAGTGCTGTTTGTAGTTTATGGATCTCCAGACCAAGGCCGTAGCCATAATTTTTTTTTTTTTGGGGGGGGGGGGGCGCGTTGACACTTTGAAACACTAGTGTTGAGGAAAGTTTCAGGGAGGAATATATGCTACATTGGCGAAAATTTTCGGGGGGGGGGGGGGGACGGGCCCGTCGGCCCACAATCTGGATACGGCCTTGAGATAGCGTAATTTAATTAAAGCATATTGTACAAAACATTTTATTAAGTAAACAATTACTAACTTTCTATAAATGTAATGAAAGATGAAAAAAAGTCGGCATCAACGAGACAACTTGTAATTTGTTCTCTCAACAAGTTCATCTACTACGAGTTATCTCGTAGATTGGCGGTCAGGGTGTTAAAACTTGTGTCTTAGACATTTGTATGAGACCAGTTCTGGTACCTGGATATTCATGTTATACCCAAGCCATTATAGTCGGTCGTCGATCCAGGTCAGTGACAGATTAATGCAATTTTATGGGTGGGGGTGATTTGTTGGAAGAGGCATAAAAACCCAGGTTCGAGGAACCCTCTCCATACACATATACACACACAAATTTTTGAGAAAATTTTTTCCTTTTTTAAAGCTGCTTTGAGTCTTAAAAACGTGTAATAAAAATTTGCTTACCAGTGCCTATGTCCATTTTTTGGAGGGAAACTACTTGAAATTGCATACTTGTCGATCTCCCTTCAGTATATTATTTATAAAGTTTTAATTAAATATATATATACATAGGCATAGAAATAGGATGAATTTATGAAGCGTAAAATAAATTTAATATGAATTTTTGCTTTAAAGGAAAGATAAGAGTGGTATATATCTGATATGATATCCATTTAATAGCTGCAACTGCTTTTGGGTTAATTTTTTAATGTCCTTCCCAAACACAAATTTCCATCCTAAAAAATGTAAAAACACAGATTGTATTAAATAAGTTTTTCATAGACCCTTTTTACAACCTTTTTTTTTCTCTGCGTGAGGTGCCCTATTTTTTTCCTAAGTGTTCCTAATTTTGTCTCCCAGGGTTGGTAGGTATGGATTCAGTGTCATCCAATTTTGTGAGTGATTTTCGTAGGAAGCTAAGTTACTATTAAAAATATGTTATTTAATAGGATTTCAGTGACCGGGGGCGAGCAATTCGTACAGCCTTGAGTGACGCAATTTGTTCACAGAAACTTTGTCAAGAAAAATATAATGAATTAAATATCACTAATGGATGGGGCTTTTTGCTTCTGTGCTTAGGCTGACAGTCTTTTCTTTTGAAGCTATCATTTAAAATGTATTATATAAAAACATTTTGTGCACTGAGGGTGCGGACAACACGTGTACGAATAGCGAGGTTCCACTGTATATTCATATTTATGGTTTCTCTGTATCTTATCTGACCTTTTTTTCTTTATTTTTATTTATCAATGTAATATTCACAACTAATGTTATGCATACAAGAATACAGATTGTTTCCCCCCCTTCTTTTTTTTCCTTTGGCTTTTTTTTCACATTTTGTAAAAATATTTAGTGTTGAAATAAATTTGATGCTTTAAAGTAACTTATTAGTGCTTCTTACAACCTATGTTTAAGAATTCTCTTTTATGTTTCTGAAATTATATCCAAAAATTCACTGTATGCTTCATGGTAATTTCCATTTGCTAATTATGTTTTTGAAAAAAATTGCAACTGATTTTGTTCTTTTATAGGCTCGTCAAGAACAAGCTGAGTTAGAACAGCAAGAATGGATGCAAATGCAACAAGCTGCTCAACAGCAACTTCAGTTACAACAACAAAATAGTCGAACTGATGATGATGAAGAGGATGACTATTAAAATGAAATTTTATTCATTTATATACATTTGTTATCTACATTTATGTAAACACTTGTGATTCATCATTTATTAAATTGTTTTTTCTTTTAACATTCTCTTGTTTTTAATTAACTGTTCTGTTATTTACATAAAAAGAATAGACCAACTAAGAAATTCTACAATTTATTATTCCAATACTGAATTCCATCCATTTTGATTTGAAGATTTGAGAGTAAAGTTTATAAATTATAAAATTAACTATAATAATAATATTAATAATCTTGCAACTATTTTTAACATAAAACTGAAATTCAATGTTATTTTATTTATTTATTTTAGTTTCCGCACATTTTTTCTGAAGTAGTACTAGCTTAAAATCTTGTTCTAAACTTTGTGTTGCAGATTTAAGATTTCATACTTTTAGAGGGGAAGAAGATCATTACAAAATCATAACTGATAAATTTTGCGAAACGGTTGAATTGTTTCTGCAGAAATGTTACATAATATAATGCAGTTGAGTTTAAATAACTGTTAGGTTGTTTCCTTTCAACTTAATAATAAAATGGAAAACTGAATGAAAATTTCACAAAATATAACATAGTGGAACTTCGAAGTGATGGTTTGTTTCCATCTAACTAAATATGTTATTTATTTTCGATAAGCTGAATTTCGTTGAGTTGAATTGATGAAGTTTCCGAAAGTCTCTTTACTAACTAACTCCTTAAGTTGAAATAAGTTTGTTTTGTGCAAATCATTCTAAAATATTTTCCAATTCAAACCAGTTTTTTCCTAGAAATGTCTTTTCCTTTCTCAAGATTGGAGTTCTGGAAGTTCAATGGAAGTGCCCCAGCAAACCTATCCATGGGTGAAAGTATTCCGTCCATAGACAAATTTCCATCTTTTTTTTTTGTACATTGTTAGATGGAAAAGGATAGATTACTTAAAATTAAAGTATTTTGATATAAAATGTGTTATAAATGTTTTTTTGATACAGCTTCATTTAAAAGCGTAAAATGTGCTGATGTTGCTAATTATAATAAATTTTGTAATTTTGTTAAAATACTTAAGTGATTTTTAAAATGTTTTTGAAGTTACAGAAATTTGTTTTAACTTCCGTTCTTTGAAATCTTTTTACTTTCACCCATGAACCTATCTCGGAGCGTTCGTCCGACTTCCCAGTGCCAGGGGAGGGCAACCTAAAGGCCACGAGCTAACAGGGGAGGGGGATGGAGTAGAGGACTCCAATAGAAGGGGACTAGATGAAGTGCATCTCTTCTATCTAGTGCCTTCTGGTACATGTTCCAAAGTAAATCGACAAGCCTCCAGCTCTTGATTTCTTATTTCACAAGAAAGGAGGTGAGAAGAATTACTTCAGTGATAAAGCACAAATTTGCTTTCTACCCATTCAGAGAAGCACATCAAAGCGTGTACAGCAAGGCTCGAAAAATATCAAGAATTTTACATGCCCTGCCGGGCATGTTTGTCTAAAAAATACATGCCCGGAACAATTTTTTACATGCCCAGTTGTTTTATTGCACATTAATAATAACATTTGAGTTAGTCATATAGCATTAATCAGACAAAAAATTTAATTAACAGCTTTATATCTGAATCAAGAATTATTTTAACATTAATTTTAATCACTGAAAGATTACATTACAATATACACAGTCCAGTCACATTAATGTGACTACCACGTACTTTCCACGTCAGAGTTAAATAACCAATCACAGAAGGCAGGTGGCAGCACAGCGCAGTTGAGCGTGTATAAAGGGTGTGTGAGTGCTTCGGAAAACATTTCATTCGTTGGCGTAATGCAAAAACGAAGTGATTTATCTGACGTCCAAAAGGGCATGATCATTGGCTTTCGGGCCAAGGGTGGAAGCATTTCCGAAACGGCTGAGTTTGTGAACTGTTCGCGTGCCGCCGTGGTAAAAGTGTACCGTGCATGGCAAAATGGGACTGTCCAAAATCAGCGACGTGGCAAATGTGGTGCACCACGGGCCATAGATGACAGAGGCGAACGACGGTTGCGGAGATGCGTTCGGGCAGATAGACGGGTTACCGTTGAGCAACTGACCACCAAAATGAACCAAGGGGCTACCAAAAGTGTCTCCCAAACTACTATTCAGCGAACATTGCTGCGTCTGGGCCTCCGAAGCAGACGCCTGGTTCGTGCACCTATGCTGACTGCTGTTCATCGACGACGAAGGCTAGAATTTGCACGCCAGTACCGCAGCTGGACGTTCACTGAGTGGCGACAGGTAGCGTTTTCCGATGAATCGCGTTTTATGCTCCATCGGACAGATGGACGTTGGCGTATAAGGCGTGAAACCTCTGAAAGCAAACACCCTGCAACCATTGCCGGAACGGTCCAAGCTGGAGGCGGGAGCATTATGGTCTGGGGAATGTTTTCCTGGCATTCTCTGGGTTCACTGATCATTGTGGAAGGCACGATGAATCAATACAAGTACACATCTGTCCTTGCGGACCATGTCCACCCCTACATGCGCATTGTTTTTCCTCAGGATTATGGCATCTACCAGCAGGACAATGCGAAGTGCCATACAGCTGGCAGTGTACGTGCGTGGTTCGAAGAGCACCAGGATGAGTTTACCGTCCTCTCCTGGCCAGCAAACTCACCTGACTTAAACCCAATCGAGAATCTGTGGGACCATCTCAATCGGGTTGTTCGCGCCATGGATCCTCAACCGCGTAATCTAGCGCAGCTGGCCACGGCATTAGAGTCGGTATGGCTCAACATCCCAGTGAGCACCTTCAGGAACCTAAGTGACTCTCTTCCGGCACGTCTCGCAGCAGTCCGCTCTGCGAAAGGTGGTTATTCTGGCTTTTGACAGATGGTCACATTAATGTGACTGGACTGTGTATTACATAATAAGCTGTTGCAAGTCAAAATTTAAATAGTTATAACTAATTTTACTGTCGACATGCATGTCCGTCAACATGTCAGTTTTGAGCTCCGGTAAGGATTCAACGATTTTTCAATAAAATACGAAATAATTAAGTTTTGCAAGGAAATATGTGATTAAAAAATGACATGCCCTGCCGGGCATGTAAGGGTAGAAGATTTATTCCCGATCAGAATTTTTACATGCCTTTTCACATGAATTTTACATGAATTTTTACAAAATTATATTGCCTGTTGGGCAATATAATTTTTGAGCCCTGGTGTACAGTGAACTAAATCCTAAGAATACAGGCCGACTCATTGCTGCCTTCTTTATCTCCAAGCAAAAACATAAACAAGAGTGAATTGCTATAATGGCGCATTAATCGCTGACAGTGGCACTTTTAACAGCTATGCCAAAAATAAAGAAAGAAATAAGTCTGCAATATAAACGAAACGCACAAAATAAATACCTCTTATATGAGCCTTTCTAAACCCAGAGGCTTAGGTCTCCCCTTTCTTTTGAAGAAAAATTACTTTTCTTGTCTTCCAAGAAGGCATCGCCTTCTGGGACAAGTCATTGCAGTGCGTCAGGTAAGATGGTATCGTTTTATTAATTTCAGAACATTTGAGAACTAGAAAGAGTTTGTAGCTTAAGAGAATTAATGCAGGACTGCAAAATCTATAGAAACTTTTTCTTAAAAAAAAAGAAGAAAGCAATGTTCCAAATACAAATTTTATGGATTTTGTGTGAGTTTAAGTGGCAGATTTGCTTATACATAAAGACATTTTCTCAAGCATACTAGAAAATAGTGGAAATGATTCTGGTGATGTAACTTAAGAATAACTCAAGTCGTTGATAAAAGTACCACCTGTTCAGAATGCAAAAGAGCTGCAGAAGTATTGCTCATTTTCATAGAAGCTCTCCCTAATGTCTTTAAATTAATGAATTGAAAGTATCACAGAAATATTTGTTAAACATTTAATTCGAAATTAGTATATAATTGCAGAATTATTTTAAAATAAGTTCTTATTTTTGGTGAATTCAAATTACTATGTTTCAGTAAAAAATTTTCATTTTTACCTGCTTATGAAATAACATATGTATAACCTCTCCTATATATTTTTTCTAACTATTTTGCTGCCATTCTAAAGTTCATAAGCTACTAATTCACTAAGTGCTAGTGTTTTGATTTTACTCAATAGTTTTTTTATTTTCTATAAGTTAAATATTTCGCTTCTGCTACAACTTCTACTTATCAAGTTTCACTGTAATTGCCTTTAAAAAGATTCAAGTTCTAAAATATGCATTTTGATTCAAACTTTAAAAACAAACCTAAATCATTGAAACCAAGATTTAGTGAACTGACTTTAATTAACTGAATCTGAATAAAAATACTAAAAACATAAAAATGCGGGAAGCAGTCGCTTAAAACTATTTGGAGCAAAGTGGTATATATCAAGACAGTGCAATCGTGTTTCACTGATGCTTGAAACTATGTTTAAAAGCAGGCATATAATCAATTTATTATTCATTCATTTAAAGTGGACCCTCCCTCACCAAATTTAGTTATTCACAAAAGTGGATTGAAGCAATAAATGTATCTTACATTTGAATCGTCAATTTCAAATCAAAAGTAATATCTGCAAAAAAGAAAAAAAGGTATATTGCTGCATTCCTTCATAAATTTTATCTAAGTGGACAATTTTCCAGTGGCATATGATAACTTGCTGTATTTTAAGAAAGTAAATGTTATAATATGATTTGTAACATTGGAGCAACGTAGCCTGGTCGGTTAGGCTCCAAACTCGAGTTGGAAGGAACCCAGGTTCCGTACTGGCAGGCCTATGATCTATGGTAACGATGACTGGTACATATTAACACTAAACGTACCGATAGTTCTTGTATACCTATTCCTACTGCGCTCGGTCAACTTGAACGGTAATTAAAAAATTAACTAAATTTTTCTTGGAAAAGAGAAAAAATAACTAGAAGTACAGAGTGAAAAAAATATATGCATATTCTAAGAATTGTCACATAGTTCGGTAACAGTATTATAACGTTTAAAGTGTAATTTTTATAAATGTTTGAAAACGGTCAATTTGACCGTTTTCAAACATTTATAAGAATTTTATAAGTTAAATTTTGCAATTCTACCAATGCCTTATAGAAACATTTATACGGCATTGGTAGATTTAGTGTAAAATACATCATGACAAAAATTTAGGCAAAGGCACAGTACTGCTCTATTACTTCAGTCACAATGCAAGCTAACTGCATCTCAATCTCACTTGATCTGCCTCTCTCTCTTGCAGTTTGCTTGCTTACCTGAAGCCGAGTAGTCTAGAAGATTTTTGAAAACGTTACCTATCTCAGGTAAAGAAGGCTCGGAAGCCTTCAGCCCTCTAGGGATGTTATGACACTGTATGTAAATTCTCCCAATAAAAGAATATTCTGCAAAAGTTGTTTCTCTGCCAGTGCAATGTCAATGTAGAGAAAACCTATCCTTGCAAGGACTACATATGCCTAGGTTACCCTGAAGAAGGAGGTCATGGCGCAGACTGCGTGAGTGAAATCTTTAGGGGGGGGGGGGGGTTTTCAGTTATCGTGTTTTGGGGTGTTCCATAGCTTTTTAGGGGGAATTTCTCCATTTCACAATTTTTCCGCCGAGTGATAACTTGAAAAATAAACAGTTTTTTCGGTCCATCCTACTGCGTATGTTGTTTTCTCTTCTGAAAGCATACTTATGCAATAAAAACCGATTTACAGTAATGCAGTGACTGAAACGGGTGCAGAATAGGGTAGTCCGAAAAAATACAATATATATATATTTTAAACCGCTATATCACAGAAAAGTTACGAATTGGGGAGATTGAAAAGTGTTTAAAATTTAAAAAAAATAAAGACATAAAATCTGTTTATTTCTTCCCTTTGCGCATGTGCTCTAAAATTTGCCGAGATTTGGAAAAATTCATTCTCCAAAATTCAATTTTCCCGCCGCTAGTTACGACTAAAAAAAAAAGTTTGCTTTTTTTCGGCCCTCCCTACTGCATGGCATCTGTACACTTTCCTTCGAAAGCATACGCAATAAAAGCCGACGTACACTAATGTTTAGCATCTAACTATTCCGTAACTTTCCGCACTTATAACAACATGAATGAGATTTTAAAATCGATATAATATAAAGCAATATTCGTATCTCCTTTCTTCCTTCAAGTCAAGCAGAGGTTTCCATGACAACAATTTTGATTTGGTATAACTTTCTTGTTTTATGCAAGCTCAGATAATTCTTTTGCATGAAGAGATATTTTTGTTGAAGTCTCGCTCTGAAGGGATTACAGCATGTCATTTTGATACATGTAAAATTAAGAAGCACGTTTTGGCATTGATAAGTTATTTTTGTCATGATATTTGTTGTTCGATATTTTTGTCATCGTTTATTAGTTTAATGAAAGTATTGATTGCGACTAGAAAAATTTTAAGGTAAGTTAAATTGTGTAAGGTAAGCGTTTTTCCTAAAATTCGAATTTGTTCTTTTTGAAGGGAATACGTCTTTAAATTTGCTACCATACGGGAGCAATCCAAAAATCTCATGATAACGAAATCGGGGGATACAGTTTGACGTTGTAGTTTCGAATCTATCTTCCACATCCAAAATTAAATAATACCACTGGATAGCTAAAGGATCAAAGAATTCATTACGATAAGCGAGAACAGTGAAGCATCTCGGGGGTTAAAGAGGGAAACTCAGCCATTTTTAGGTTATTTTACTGCGTATTGAAAGTTTCAATCATCAGTTTTGAAGTTTCAGTCATCAGCTGTCGTCAAAATCTATCGATTGTATATAAAACATTATTTTTAAGTAGCGCCAGTGAATATAATAAGGTGTTAGAATTAAAAAAATATCAAAAATATATAGATAATGTCCGGTTATACGAGTCGAAAAGCCAAAACTAGAAAGTTATAAATTAATAAAGTTATATTGTAACACAATAATTTTTTGTTTCCTTGCTTTTATTCTAAATACATAAATAAAAATATTTTATTTAAAATATATAACCCGTTACATAAACGTATTCACGTACAACACACGGCAGTGTCCATGACACAGCCATACCCCACAATTTTTAAATTTCACTTTTAAGCAAAGCTGTTGATTTTGGGAATATTTCTACGAAGAAACGTCACAACTTTTTCGAAAGAAACGTTACACCACAAGGATTATCTCTGAATTTATCAACTCAATTTGAATATTTTCACCAAAATAAAGAGATATTTTGTCGCCAAATGGAAAATTTTCGCTGACTTAAAACTAATGAAAATTATTTTCGGATTAATCGTAAACATATTTTTTATCGCCAAGAGGAGATAACCCCCTTTTTTAGCCTACTTTCCCGTAAAAGTAAAAAAAAATAATAATAAAGCATGAAAGAAGGCTTAATGTATCGTGAAAATATCGTTAAAAATCAAGAAAAGTCAAAAATAAGTGAAGTAATTAAATAAAGATTGAAAAATAAAAAATTTGAAAGTAGGGTATTGAGATGGGGAAAAAGTGTGTCTGTCGGTCTGTCGGTCTGTCTGTCTGTCGGTCTGTCTGTCGGTCTGTCTGTCTGTCGGTCTGTCGGTCTGTCCCCCCCCCTAATAACTTTTGAACGAATTGTCCGATTGGAAAAATTCTTTTTGCATTCGAAAGATCTCGGCGAGGACATCCCATTTCTATATTTTACTTTTTGATTTGAACAATTTTTTGTTCAATTTTGAACAGTTCAAAAAATTTTAACATTAGCGCCTATGGACATAATTGAAGCAAATTCTGTAAACTCTGGGCACAAGAGCCAAGTTCCTATTGCAAGCTTATTGAAAGGAGTTCTCGGCGTGAAATATTGATTTGAACAGTTTTTGTTCATTTTTGAACAGTTCAAAAAATTAACACAGAGCTTACGGGGAAATTTCAACCCTATATAAATCCTGATCTAACGGACTGATTTGCTTGGAATAAACTTTATCGGAAAGCTCTTATAACGTAGAACATGTAGAAATAGAAAGTTTATCCAGAACTTACGAGCCTATTTTGCTATGAAATTTTTTGATCGGGATTTTCAAGGATATTTCTCAGTGACTCAATGAGTGAAATAATGAATGAATGAATAAATTAAAGAGTGAAAGAATAAATTAATGAATAAATGAATGAGGAAAAGAATGAATGAATAAATTATTGAATAAATGAAAATATAAATAAATGAGTGAATAAATACATGAATGCGTAAATGAATGAATAAACACTTGAATGAGGTAACGAATGAATGAATAAATGCATAGC
The DNA here is from genome assembly GCA_038502835.1 of Octonoba sinensis. Taxonomy (NCBI): domain Eukaryota; kingdom Metazoa; phylum Arthropoda; class Arachnida; order Araneae; family Uloboridae; genus Octonoba; species Octonoba sinensis. The sequence continues at coordinate 128,928,243 of CM076599.1, forward strand.
TGAATAAATGAAAGAATGAATGAGTGAGTGAATGAATATGTATTATCCGTTGAAAAAGGTATATTTTCAATAATTAGAACTAAAGATAAATAAGAAAGAGAGAGAAAGAGATAGCTAGGTTATAAATTTGAATTTGGTGTATACGGGTAAGTAGGCTCGTATAGTTCTAGACGGAACTTCTTGTTTCATCTAGCTAATTGTTTTTAATTCATTATTTCACGTTTCGTAATTTTTCGCGCCAAAGTTTCTTATTAATAAAATTCTTTTGATTTAATTTAACATGTGATTTACACTATTAGTAGGATTGTAGTAGGTAGGTGGGTGTGTTGTAGGTAGGTGGTACATTTGCGCTATGGTACACGTAGTGTTTTTCGTAGAGTTCTCCCAGTTTGGTTTCATTTTATGTTTAAATGTAAGAAATCTATGTACTTTGCGTTATTTTTTAAATTACAACTGCGTATTTCGGCAACTTTTGAGCTGTTAAACTGTCATACACGAATTTCACACCGAATGGCGTCCGTGTTATTTTATTTTAATTTATCTTTTCCTTATATGCCAGTACAACAGTTGTTAACTTATTGTACATATTTATTCACCTTTTATTTCTGTTTTTTAGTGGTCTTCATATTTTATTCTTTGATTAAAGCACCATTTTATATGCAGTTTTTGGAGATGTCGTTTATATTCCAATGGAGATTTCTAGAGACTGTTAATCGCGTTTACCTAGTGTTTTTAGGAACTGTTGTCTTATTCCTGATGAGGGATCTTGAGATGAACAGTTGGAAATATTTAAGAATTGTTGCCTATAGCCTAATGGGTTTTGCCTAATAATATATAATGAGGATTTTAAAGAACTTTTACTGTTCTAATGCAGAATTTTTAAGGACTGTTTCTCATCTTCTAATGGGAATTTAAAAATAAAGTTATCCTTATCAATTTATGGCTGAAGTTGGATACGTTCCTTTTGATTTCATTTATTTTCTCCGCCAGGAAATGACACAATATTCGAGATAGTCCGCGCAACGCCGGGCATGTCAGCTAGTTTTTTAATATAAGGCAACCAAAATTTCGTAGCCTACTTTAAAATGATACGATTGATACCTCATTTGAACGCAGACTTTATAATCTTCACGCAGACCAAATTTCTCCATGAAGACCCGGATGATTCTTCAGAATATTTTTCCTGATAGTTCTACTAATTAACCCAATCATTTTGTTGTCTTTGTGACATGCTATACCGCCTACAAAGCTGATTTAACTTGTGAAAAATATAATGTGTAATAGTAGGGGAGTCGGGAGGAGTTAGCCAGATTCCGCTTTTTTTATTATTCCACTAGTTTAGATGTACCAAGAGTGCAGCTTATAGGAATATAATAGTATGTTCTTTAAACTATTTAAAAACAAGAAGTTCCGTCTAGAACTATACGAGCCTACTTTCCCGTATACACCAAATTCAAATTTATAATCTAGCTATCTCTTTCTCTCTCTTTCTTATTTATCTTTAGTTCTAATTATTGAAAATATACCTTTTTCAACGGATAATACATATTCATTCACTCACTCATTCATTCTTTCATTTATTCAGCCATGCATTTATTCATTCATTCGTTACCTCATTCAAGTGTTTATTCATTCATTTACGCATTCATGTATTTATTCACTCATTTATTTATATTTTCATTTATTCAATAATTTATTCATTCATTCTTTTCCTCATTCATTTATTCATTGGTTTATTCTTTCACTCTTTCATTTATTCATTCATTCATTATTTCACTCATTGAGTCACTGAGAAATATCCTTGAAAATCCCGATCAAAAAATTTCATAGCAAAATAGGCTCGTAAGTTCTGGATAAACTTTCTATTTCTACATGTTCTACGTTATAAGAGCTTTCCGATAAAGTTTGTTCCAAGCAAATCGGTCCGTTAGATCAGGATTTATATAGGGTTGAAATTTCCCCGTAAACTCTGTGTTAATTTTTTGAACTGTTCAAAAATGAACAAAAATTGTTCAAATCAATATTTTACGCCAAGAACTTCTTCTAGTGAGCTTGTTCATGGGAACTTATATCTTGTACCCAGAGTTTACACCATTTGCTTCATTTTCACCCATAGGCGCTAATGTTAAATTTTTTTGAACTGTTCAAAATTGAACAAAAAATTGCTCAAATCAAAAAGTAAAATATGGAAATGAGATGTCCTCGCCGAGATCTTTCGAATGCAAAAAGAATTTTTCCAATCGGACAATTCGTTCAAAAGTTATTAGGGGGGGACAGACCGACAGACCGACAGACAGACAGACCGACAGACAGACCGACAGACAGACAGACCGACAGACCGACAGACACACTTTTTCCCCATCTCAATACCCTACTTTCAAATTTTTTATTTTACAATCTTTATTTAATTACTTCACTTATTTTTGACTTTTCTTGATTTTTAACGATATTTTCACGATACATTAAGCCTTCTTTCATGCTTTATTATTTTTTTTTTTTTACTTTTACGGGAAAGTAGGCTAAAAAAGGAAAGGCAGCAAAATAGAGATAACTTATTGTTATGTACCCATTAAAACAGTGTAAAATTTTTGTCCCACACCTCCCTCATGTGAGAGAGGTATGTGAATGAGGCACACATGAGGAATGGGACAGGATTGAAATTAAAATTAATGAATATTGTATTTTAACAAGTCAAAATTAAAATAAAAATAAGATTGGGTTCGGCTGGAACCACCAGTTAGTTGTGGTTGGGACAGTTTCGTTATGATCTCATTATTCCCTACTACACTTTATTTGTTAACGTCATTTTTCGGGGGAAAATGAATTTTTTCTTTTTCATCCTTTCTCATAAACTAAACATGATAAGACTCCGCATCAGCCTATGTCCTCAACTCTGCAATATTATAAATTATTGTCTTCTTCATTATAAACTCAACAATCATGAAATCATTCACGCCTATTCTTAGCTCTTTCATCAACCAATTTCTTCTGCCAATTCACTATCATCAATAGTTAGTAACCAGGAGTAAAACAAAAGACTCTTCGTCATAGAGTCGTGAAAAGAAAACATCTATTTGATGTTTTCATCAATTTGAAGTATTCCATCAATTCATTCCTCATCAGAGAATTCATTCACTTCGTTCTCTTTCTTTTGCTTAACTGCAGTGTTGCTTTCATTTCATTAGCTGTTAGCATTAATAAAAATTAAAAACTTGAGTTGTTAGCATATTTAGCTGCGTAAAAAAGCAAAAATAAGAGAATAAAAGGGGACAAGATCATTTAGGAAGTAATGATACATGTCCCATTCCCCCCGAAATGATGTTGTCAAATTCCTCCTACTCCAGAACATTCTTTTAAAATGCCTATCACATAAAACATGATAGATTTGGGCTTAATTTGACTGTTAGTTAGCAAATACTATACATTGTAAAAACAAGAAGTTCCGTCTAGAACTATACGAGCCTACTTTCCCGTATACACCAGCTTCAAATTTATAATCTAGCTATCTCTCTCTCTTTCTCGTTTAGCTTTAGTTCTTAATTGCTTCAAATATGCCTTTTTCAACGGTTAATACAGATTCGTTCAATCATTCATTTATTCAGTCATTCATGTATTTATTCACTCATTTATTCATTCAATATCTTGTTTATTCATTTAATCTTTCATTAATTCAAAAATATTCTTGAAAATCCCGATCAAAAAATTTCATAAGAAAATAGGCTCGTTAGTTCTGGATGAACTTTTTATGTGTACATGTTCTACGTCATAAGAGCTTTCTGATAAAGTTTGTTCCAAGCAAATCGGCCCGTTAGATCAGGATTTATATAGGATTGAAATTTCCCCGTAGGCACTATGTTAATTTTTTTTTTTTGAACTGTTCAAAAATGAACAAAAATTGTTCAAATCAATATTTCACGCAAAGAACTTCTTCCAGTGAGCTTGTTCATTGGAACTTGGATCTTGTACCCAGAGTTTACATAATTTGCTTCATTTTCGCCCATAGGCGCTAATGTTAAAATTTTTTGAACTGTTCAAAATTAAACAAAAAATTGTTCAAACCAAAAAGTAAAATATAGAAATGAGATGTCCTCGCCGAGATCTTTCGAATGCAAAAAGAATTTTTCCAATCGGACAATTCGTTCAAAAGTTATTAGGGGGGGACAGACCGACAGACCGACAGACAGACAGACCGACAGACAGACCGACAGACCGACAGACCGACAGACAGACAGACAGACCGACAGACCGACAGCCACACTTTTTCCCCATCTCAATACCCTACTTTCAAATTTTTTATTTTTCAATCTTTATTTAATTACTTCACTTATTTTTGACTTTTCTTGATTTTTAACGATATTTTCACGATACATTAAGCCTTCTTTCATGCTTTATTATTATTTTTTTTTTACTTTTACGGGAAAGTAGGCTAAAAAACAGTTCAACGTTGCACCATAAATATGGCGAAAGCTGAAGGGCTGCTGATGATTGAACCAAAATCGTGGTTCAAGCAGAAGGGCGAAATCTAAAGTTACGCCTTTAACCATAATTTCCGTTCAACCTTGAACCAAAAAGACGAACCCGGCACCCAGCCGGAAACAGAGAGCCGCCATCTTGTCAAGCTGTGACTTGAAGCATTTATTTTTCACAACAGTAAAAGGTAAGTAAATTTCGATGTATATATCTGTATATATCTCATTTTTTGTTCGATATTTCTTGATTTCTGTGTTTGTGTGTCTTAATACGCACAAAATAGGTTGTAAAGCCTATTTCAAAAATGTTATTATCATATACCGATCCTGTCACCTTTAGTTTTAAATTGACTAATTAACTTTGTTCAAAATTTTTAACCCGCGTATATTTATTTAATTTTGCTTCAATATTAAACTTTTTTTTTTACCTGATTTATCATTCACCCCTATACATTTTACTTTTGGTTCCCCTGATCTACATTTAAAGTTGTAACGTTGACTTGTTTACATTTTAAAAAGTTCATCTATTATCGGAATTTTTACTCTAAATCATTTATTTTTTTCATTTTTATTTCCAAGAATACTTTTCTACGGCGTTACCTTTCTAGCTGAACCTCTTAATTTTTATTTAATTGCCTGTTGCTGTCTTTTTAAAATTTATTGAACTTATTTGTTGTTCGACCCATTTTGCACAATTTTTACCCGTAGTTTTTATCAAAGGCATAGCCGGTGGAGAGGGGGGGGGGGGCGAAGGTTCGAACCCATCTCCACTCCCGAAATTTTTTGAAGTTTCACATGCTATAAATGACAATTTGAATACTCTGATAAAAAAAACCTCATTTGTATAAAATTCAGTTCTTCTGTTTATTTCCGATCCCGTAGCTGAAGGAGTGAAAATTTCTAAAATTTTGCATGCTATAAATGAAAATTTGAAAATTAGTAAGTAAAAGATAGTATGATGAGAAAACACTCTTTTGCATAAATGTAGTTAGTTAAATTTTGATTCCAAGGCCATATCCAGGAAGTTGGGGGGGTGGAGGAGAATCCCTCCCGCCCTGAAATTTTTTCATGTCTGAAGGATAATTTGAAAATCAAAAATATTCTGATAAAAAAAAACACTTTCATCAACTTGACCTATGCCCCCCCCCCCTTCTCGAAAACCGATCTAGGTTGTGGCTTTGATTTCTAATACAAATACAAATACAAAAGTGACGACCAGCAATAGGTTCAGGGACCAGCTAGGCTGATCCTAGTCAATTTAGCAGTCCCCAATGAACATCAAGAGATTTCTTAAACGTTTTTACCCCACTGCAATTAACAGTCGCTTCTGGTAAACTATTCCAATTGCCTATAACCCTATTCAAGTAGTAATTTTTCCTAATTTCAAGATTAGCCTGTGATTTGAAAAGCTTAAAACAATGACCTCTGGTTCTACTTTCAGCACATAGCTGCAGTCCTTCAACATTTCCCATTTTAATGAGTTTAAACAACTGAATCATGTCCCCTCTAACTCTCATTTGCTCAAGACTATACATATTGAGCCTTTTAAGCCTAACCTCATAATCTAAGTCTGAAAGACCACTTACTAATCTAGTAGCCCTCCTTTGAACCCTTTCCAATAAGGTAATATGCTTTTTTAGGTACGGAGACCAAAACTGAACAGCATATTCCAAGTGAGGTCTTACCAAACTTCTGTATAGAGGCAATACAACTTCTTTAGACCTGTTCGAAATAGCCTTATTGATAAACCCAAGCATCCTGTTAGCTTTGTTACTTACTATGCTACACTGCTGGCTGGACTTGAAGTCGAGACTAATCAATACTCCTAGATCAAGAACTGCTTCTGCTTCCCTAATGATGGAACCTTGTAAATAATCGGTTGCATGTTTATTCCCATGACCAAAATGAAGCACTTGACATTTCCCAATATTAAAAGACATACCCCACTTAATTGCCCACCTAGAATTTTGATTTAAATCCTCTTGAAACTGATTGACTTGTTCCTCCGTGTCCACAATTCCCATGATTTTGACATCATCAGCAAAAATATTGATGTTCCCAGAAATACTCTGAGTAATATCATTAATAAAAATAATAAATAATATTGGCCCTAAAACTGAACCTTGTGGAACCCCACTCAAAACATCAATCCACTGAGAATAATTGCCCTTCACTACTACTCTCTGTTTCCTCCCAGTCAGCCAATTTTTAACCCAAATTAAAGTTTTTCCACCAATTCCAATATAAGCAAGTTTGCTAAGAAGAGCTTCATGCGGTACTTTATCAAACGCTTTCTGAAAGTCAATGTAAGCAACATCTACGCACTTTTTATTATCTAATGCCATGGTAAACTTGTCATAGAAATGCAACAAATTAGTTGTGCAGGACCTACCCTTTCTAAAACCATACTGAAAATCAGTCAACACTCCATTTGCCTCCAGGTAATTTACTATTTTGATTTTTATCAGCGTTTCAAAAATTTTACAAAGAACTGAAGTAAGACTCACAGGCTTATAATTTCCTGCCTTAATTTTAGACCCTTTCTTGAAGAGCGGCGTTATGTTTGCCAGCTTCCAATCCACTGGCACAGTCCCCGAGTTATATGAAGATATGAAAATAGTCAAGGCAACATCCAGTAATTCCTCTGCACATTCTACTAAAATTTTTGGATAAACAGGTCCTGGAGCCTTATTTGCTTTAATCTTTTTCAAATGAAACAACACATCATCCCTAGAAAATACAAAATCCTCAAGTTGTGTATTAGCTTGCGTCTCGCTTATGTCAACCGTTGAGATACAGTTTCTGTTAAATACACTGGAAAAAAAAATTATTTAGAATATCAGCAATATCCCCCTCATTTTGAATCAAGTTCCCGTTCTCATCCACTAGTGGGCCCACCTGAGCATTACGAGCTTTCCCTGAATTAGCATAAGCAAAAAATTTCTTAGGATTCCTTTCGATGTTATCTGCAAGCTTTTGCTCCAATTCCCTTTTCTTACTCCGTATCAAATACTTGAAAGTACGTCTAGCTTCACAATACAAAATCCTGTCAGCATGACACCCATCTCTTTAAGTCGCCGAAAAGTGGCCTGCTTATAATTGAGAGCTTCTTTCACCTCCCTAGAGAACCATATGGGCCAAATTTTCGTGAAATCCCCTTTCTTTCTAAAAGGAACATAATCCATCACTGTTTTCTCCAATTTCCCCTTAAACTCTTCCTACTGAAGATCAGCTTCACTATTCTCCAACCCAGAAGAAAAAAACCTCTTTCAAACCCTGCCTGAAATGGGGGGGGGGGGGGGGAAGGATTACTTCCTAATCATTCGAACTAACTATTACACCAAGAGCAGGTAAAACCAGTTTTGTATTCAAAACATGTCTACTATAGAAATGTTTTGAGAAATTGGGTCAATTTTGCGTGATTTTCAAAATAGCAGTTTCGTTGCCTTTAACGTTAAATTAACTTTTTTCCAAAATTTTCAACCTGTGCTTCAATTTTCCCCCTTGATTTTGCTTCAATATATGCTTGCTTCTTACGTGATTTAATACTCCCCCCCCCCCCCCCCATGTATTTTACATTTTGCTCCGGCTCTACACTTACAGTTGTAACAATGATTTGTTTACGTACTGAAAATTGCATGTTTTCTTATTACATTTATTGCAACATTATTTTTTCTCTCGTTACTACCAAACCACTTTTCCGAGTTGTTACCTTTCTCTTTTCTGCTCTTTACGTCTATATTTTTTAATTAACTACTGCCAGTGGTGGATTTTAGACTACTTTTTACTTCCTGGTGTTCTCTCAAGAAATTATTCCTGGATCCGACCCTGACTACTGTTGTATTTTCAAAATAATTGAGCTTCCCTTTTTCGACCACGACTGCCATTTTACAGAATTTTCACTCATAATTCCTTCTAAAATTTCGTCCTAATCATTCAAACAAAATTAAACAAATGAACCTATTTCAATAATTGAGTTTTAGAAATTAATGAAAAAGTTGCAATCGGAGATTTCAGATCTCTAAATGCTAAATAGATGTTTTATCAACAAAAACGGTGCATTGCACTACACGGTTGATGTCAACAGAACATTGAATAGACGGCATACAAATCAGATATGCTTTACTGTCAGTTCTTTTATATCTTTACAGGGTGAAGTCTTACTCATCTGGGCGGTCTTAGCCTGAAGTGCCACGAACTACTGCATGTTTTAGCCTTGGAGTAACATCAGTCATCTTTGTATGCATATAAATAAATTTAATATTTTTGATGCTAAAGAGTGTTGAAATATATTTTTGAAAAAAAGTTACATAATTCAGAAATTTAAAATGTTCACTATCAATTAATTATTAACTTATAAGCAAAATTTCAAACGCCTTTTTTGTTAAAACTATCTGTTGACGAACATAAAAAAGTGTACATATATTTGCAAAGGCCTTCCTTATGGGAGGGGGCTTAAAAATTTTAACAGTGACTTATATTGCAATTTTGAAGAATATAACTAAGTAACATAGTTACTTAAAAAATACAATTAGTTTCTGATACAGTGCATTGGGATGTTCATATATATAAATAAATTATTGAAACGATGGACTTCCTAATAGCAATGAATCTGTTCTTAGAATTAAATCAAATAATTAGCAAAAACTCAAGTTAAACTTACATATTAAAAAACAGAAAATTCGCTTTGCAAATTAAAATTGGTAATAAGCTTGTTTAATGCCTTACGCTTGAACATAAAAAAATAAAAGTATTTATGTTAAAAGTCACTATTGCAACATAAAATGATGCAGTTCAAACTTCACTTTCACGCTACAACTCTGAGCTATGACAGTGGCTAGTAGGAAGTCCATCGTCATGGTTCAGAGTTGAACCAAGATATCAGTTAAAATAAAATCTATGGTTAAGGTTCATGGTTGAACCATAATACTGGTTAGAAAAATTTTTTATATCATGGTTCAAAGTTGAACCGTAATACTGGTTAGAAAAAATTCCGTAATCATGGTTCAGTGCTGAACCACATTCATGGTGAAACTAGTAAACCATCATAATGGTTCAAATTAGAACCAACTGTTGGTTTCAGCTGTATTTCACCAACTTTTAGTGAAAGGTTGAACCAGAATTTTTTACAGTGTATCTTTGAGTTTATCATGCACTTATAATATTTTTATTTTAGTAACAATGCGACTGAAAAAAAAAACCTTGAAAATTAAGAGTTTATATTTACTTCTTAGCCAAAAAAACAAGGTTTTCTTATTTTAAACACAGACGATACTGTAGCTGGTTAACAATTAAAATCATGCAAGAAGGTATACCTATTACATCTAGTAGAGCAACTAGAAATAAGTTCTAATGTTTTATTTAGACACAAATGCAACTGTCTTTTTCTTCCCGCTGTCCCCATTCCTCCCAACTTTCCCCTATATAAAAAAAAAAACATGTAAAATTACGCTTTGAAATTCAAAATCGTTATTGACGTATGAATTAAGTAAACTGATTCTTGATAAAAATTATAAGCTTCACAGAGTGGAGAATATTTTAGTTTTTTCATTGCATGAAATTAAAGAACTAATACATTGCCCACTAGATAAATATCCAATAATGTTACCATGTCACTAAACCTAACACGCGAAATTGAGGAAAATGTGAGAAATGTAAAAATGTGGGTCTGCTACTAAAAAGTTTGACGTTTTAGGAAAAATTTCAGTAGGCGGAATTATGATTGAACCATAGCACACTACTCTGGGAAATATGTCTTGTATCTTGCTCATTTTTAATGTAATAAGTATTTTTTGTTAATTGCTTTAACCAACCAAGCCTGAACTTGATCCAGCTGGCTGTTACTCTTACCGGTACGGTAACTGTTACGATCAAGTTCAGTCTTGAACCAACAATTACTGCCATCCACAAAACCACATTCCGTTAAATATTTTTAATTTTTGCAACATTTTTACTCACCTTGCCTTTAGTTCGTTCTGAGAAATTACAGATTCCAACAAGATGGCCAAGATTAAGTCAAGAGAAGACAAAGATAAGGATCCTTTCCAAGCAGCAAAAGAAGCAGAAGCTCGAGTCCTAAAGCTTCAAGCAGAGGTAAATCACCTGAAGCAGAGGATTCAACTATCTGGTAAGTTAGGAGTATTCCTATTTGTTAAGTTGGGGTGATTTGGATATGTTCCTGCCGCATCTCTTGGCAAGTTTGGCATTATAAACTCTTTACCAAAGGTGTCCCGTTTTGAAAGGACAATCCTGTGTTTATGAGTCTGTCCTGCTGTCCCCAAACACAGCTTCGGGACAACGAAATGTTCTGAAAGAGGGTAACCTATAGAACAATATCTCCTAACGGCCTAAGACACAGGAATCACAACGGAATTCCATTTTGAAGTTGTGTACCCGAAATAGTAATTTAGCGTACTTACAGATGGTGCTACTACTGCGGCACATTCTCTGTTGCTATTAATTTACAGCATTTTCTCCGTTTTTTATTCTTTGTAAGAATTTTTTGTTTTGAGTTCTCTGTAATTTTACGTCAGTCTCCGGGTAAACGATTTCCAGGAGATTCTCATGTATTTTCGGGCATATTTTTAATTGTATGATATTTAAAAATGCTTAAACTATGAAGATGTTTTAAACAGTTTTGAGAGAAGTTAATAGTGGAAATTGTTTCTAACAGTATCTATAAGTGCAGCTACGGCCTTTTATTAACCATTAACCGACTTCACAAAGGAAGGTGGTTATACATTCGTATTGTATGTATGTCGTTTTTTTTTTTTTTTTTTTTTTTTTTTTTTTTTTTTTTTTTTTTTTACTTTTGACTAAATGAACCGATTTTGATGATTTTTTCTTTAATCGATAGAGGGTCGTCTAACTCAAATATTGCAAATCAATTTGCCTACATTTGTTTTTTAGAAAAAACGTTACGAGTGAAAAATAAGTATTTTTTATTTTAATTGGAAAGGCTTGGCTTGATTTTTCTTTGTTGGGAAATCTATTAATAAATATAAAAGCATTGTTAAAAACATGTTTGTTGTCATGGGCTATAATATTAAAAGAAATTACAGCAAGAGTTTGACTGAAGGCTTCTCTGTGGCAAAAATTAATCCAATCAGTTTGTTTGCTAAAATAGACTTCAAAAGGGAATTTATCATGCAAATGATTAGTTTTTAGTGCCATTAATTTAAAGAAGTTTTGCCCTTTGATATGGATTTTTTTAAAAATAGAGTATTTATATACAAAATGTATTTACACTAAAAAGAATAAAATAAAATAATTTTTATAAAAAAACAGAACCGACTTCAAATTAAAAATTGCGCTAAAAGTAAAAAATAAATTCATTCTTTAAACAACATCGATGTGACTTTTAAACATAGTTTTAGAAGTCGGTGCAAAATTATGGGTCTAATTACCATTATACCATTTGCTACTTCATATTGGAACTGTTGCTAATTCTGCGGAAATATATATATTTGTAATTGATTCATGATTACAAAATATTTTATCTATCCTAATTTTGCACCGACTTCTAAAACTATGTTTAAAAGTCACATCGATGTTGCTTAAAGAATGAATTTATTTTTTACTTTTTAGCGCAATTTTTAATTTGAAGTCGGTTCTGTTTTTTTATAAAAATTATTTTATTGAGTATAACTTTAAATGTTTTAGTTTTAACAGAATTTTTTATGTTTACAATTTTAGTAAAATTTGAAGTAGAAATAAATGTTTTACCACATTTTAGCATTATGTATTCATATTTAAAGAGCTGTGTTAATGATAGCGAATCTCAATGAATTAAAAATATATTTAATTTGTGGGTTAAACGTTATTTAAAAAGGATTCCTAATCAGATTAAGCACATCATTATTTGATGTAACATGCGATAAAATTTAAGTGAATGCGTGTACTTTCATCTAATTTCTGCATTATCATTGACAATAACTAACAGTGTACTATATGATCAGTTAACAGTTATTGTAGCTATTAAATAATTGCATATCATATCTTAATTATTAGAATTATTATTAAATGCAAATATTATGGGGGGCATCACTTCTAACGCCTATGGCAGTTACCTTATAGCAAATCCTTAATACGGCCCTGAATATATAGCAATAAATACAAAGAGTTTGAGACCAGATTACAGGCAGTAATTTGACCTGCGCAAACTTTTGCATTATTACTGAATATTTTTATACTTAATGGGCACTGATGCTATGCACCCGTAGAGGGGATCGTTTCTCATACGTCTAACCTCTGAACTGGCGAAAACAGGCAGTTGTGAAGTTGTGAATTGCAATTCTTCAGTTTTATTACCAAACTAATTGTACGAGAATCACTCCAAGGATTTCCTTCGCATTTGAGATCAACAACAAATGTCTGAAAGTATATTTTTCCTTCGGAAATTATAAGAACGCAAGTTTTGTGTTTACTTGCTGTTATAATAACTACATTCATGTTAATAACTACAAACTATAAAATATGTTTTACGCTCTTGATTTTTTATTTAAGGAGGGGACTTCTGTGATGTCCCGTTTCAGTCGTTCCCCTATTGATACATTATTTTTTATGATAGTGTCACTAAACTAGGGGGCATTGCTAGTTGAATTCCGAAAAAAAAATTACAAATACAAATTACAACAAATATAAAATGAAACAAGAAAAGGGGAGAAGGGAGCTTGTTGACACCCTAAGCCCCTCAGCGTCCTGACTAGACTAGATCACTGTTCACCATAATAGAGTTTGGCTCATTTGCTCAGACATGCACAAAATATACTTTTTCACTTGTTTCACCTCAACGTAATGCTCAACAGGCTCACGCTCAACACTGGACGCTGCTTTATTTTTGCAACTTTAATGCGTTTTTATTGACATTGCCCTCCGAGAAAACATTTTGTTAGATTTTTTTTTCACTGTTTGTTAAACAGTAAAGGGATATCATATTGCTCAAAATTTTTTGGAATAATGTCACATAAATATTAATGAATATTTTTCAATAAAAAACTTTAAATCTGAACTTTGTTTGCTTTGTAACACGAAGATCACTATCGAGCACTATTATATTGTATAGTGTTTGAAACACTATTCTCATTTTTTCTTTATTAGAATCAGAAGAAAGAGCAGAAAAAGAAGAATTAGACAAGAAAATTAATGAAAACGATGATCTGATCAAGAAACTAGAATCCCAACTAGAAGAACTTCAAATAAGGAAAAATAAAGGTTTGGGGGTAATTAAAAATTTGATCATAGTTCTTCAATTAATTCGCTGCGTCAAGTTGTATGGGTTCAATAACGTAGAAAATGTGCCACTGAGTGGAGAACTCGTAGCTTCCTACTGCGCCTAATAGTCATTTGAGGTCTCGACTCCGTAACATTAACAAAACGGTCAAGAGGGGTTGCCAATCTTTCGAAGCTTAAACAATTTTCACCAACATTTTTTGATGCAAGTACAAAATGTTTTTAATTTCATCGCCTTCGTTGGATCCCGCATTAACATTTCAGGAGTTTTACGTTCCCATACATCTTTTTACGAATTCATTGAACTTTACTAATGAACCTTATTTAACTAACAATATAAACTTTTATTGGAGAGTTCGAGTAGCGTGTACCAATCAGTAGTATACTTCTGTAGCAAACGTTCCGATTGCACTGCATACATATTGTTTTTACAGATCCTGTTGAAGGTGCCTCCTGTTTATGTGCCATCAACTCTGCCCACTTGCAGCGTTTGCTTCTTTAAGGTCTGTCATATAAATTAAGAGATGCAAAAATAATGAAATTCGCAAAGAAATTTGATATTTTGCTTTTAACGTTTACACATAAACACAAAATACTCCTAAACAGATCAAATTTAACCTTTCAACCAGGATCTAAGTTAAACCTTTATCAGCACCGATGTTTTTCAACACATAAAGAAATCAGTCAGTATACAAAACAAAATCATTAAAGAAAACAGCATTATTATCTTTTTAAATAAACATAAGATGAAAAAAATATAAGAGTAAAAATATCGAAAATATTTAATCTGCTTTAAAATGTTTTTGCTTCAACCAAAATGAGTGAGGTCACACTTCTTGTGACCCCCTCCCTCCCCTTTGTCGCAATTTCACGAACCCGCATCCTTCACCTCAAAGCGTGACGTCACTTGCGAATGATCCCTCTTCTTTTTTTTTTTTTTTGCCTTTTATTTAATCATGGATTCAAATTTAGGATTTTAAATTGATAATAATGAATCAATCAAGTACTATGTTAATCAGAGAATGCAGAAGAATACAACTCGTTGAAATAAAAGATACGTGAGCAAATACCTGTTTTTTTCCGAATTACTTGTTTTTAAAAGGGTATAAGTTTTTCGTTTTATACTCATATTTGTTTTCGTTTTCATTATTTCAGATATAGCGACTCATCTAATTAAATAAGATAGTCCATAAAAATAATAATGTTTCGAACTGATTTTGAAGCATTTTTCTTTTATCAGTTTAATATTTAACATTAATAAATTCTCTCAATTCTATGCCCTTTCTTGTTAAACAAAATAAAAGCATTGCAATAATGAGTAGGAATTGACGAAAATTAAAATTTAATAAACGATTAGGAATTATGAATTATCATTTTCTTAACAATTATTATTCTTTCTTTATATTTAATTACCGTTTCATATGAAATTAATATTTTGATCGAGCATCTGATGTCTTTTCCTTTCCTTTACGTGTGTTTTACATTTAAGTGCGTCTTTATTAATTGATAACTTGATTTCATTATGCCTACATTTTTTTTTGTTATTGCATTCATGTTATTTGGTGTTTCTCTCATGATTATTAAAATTAATTACAGGGGGATAAGAAAATTATTGCGAAAGCCTTCAAGAAGCATTCGAGAGAGATAGGAATTCTTGCTGGAAAGTCGGGAAAAGTAAGGTTTGCAATACATTCGAGGGTTTTCAATTAGACATGGAATCTATGTAACCGCACGAGTTTCCCACATTTTTCGTCTAAGCAAATAGAGTTTGTAAAGTAACATTTAATTTTAAAAGTTTTTTTTTTCTCTAATGGAGCTGTGTATGTTCACTAACTAGTGCATTCCCCGGAAATCGGCATCCATTCTTTCGCGTAGCACCACTATCGACAGATGCCATTATTACCGAATTTGGACGCTCAGTTTCCCCTAGCGGCACCTGACCTCTCATTGATGCAGACTGCACTAGGAATTTAATTTACCCGAGAGCATCCAAGCCAAACGTCTACTCAAGGGATCTTTTACATACCGCATAATCATACGACATGAGCGCAGACGATTTTCTGCATCTTGAAAATCCACCGACTTGGGCCAGGTTTGAACCTGAAATCTTGGGCGTACGAGACCTGCGCCTTACCACTACGCCACCCTGTCGACTAATTTAAAAAGTTAATCGTGTAAATTAAAACACACATTTTTGAGATTTTATACTTGGTTCTTTTGAGTGTCAGAAAAGGTACTGTAAAAATCGGTTTTAAACTGAAAAAGAAGAAACATGTAATGCATTTTTACCAAAGAGAAAGAAACTATCGCGAGATAGACGGAAGCTTCCAAATATCGATTTTACTCAGGATATGGTACACACACGTTATTATGACTATTACGACAAAAATAAATTTAGTTACAGAATGATCGCGTGTGATCTGTTGTTCGGGGTATGTTGTTTAATAGATAAAAGAAAACGTTCCTTATTGCTTTTTTGAGAAGATGGAAACGTTCAAAGAACATATGACGTGTATGTAACTTAAGACTACATATTCACTTTTAGTATGTGTGACCTATTAGTATCTATGAGCTACGAACATTTATTTTATGCAGCTACATAAATGACATATTCGGAACATATAAACGGTACTGGGTTCCTTTAGAATTTAAATTTTTACCATGGTAGAAGTTTCCTTTTGGAAACAGTATTGTAGAATTGCTGATTTTTAGGTTTGAGAATTTTTGGGCTTAACCCCCAACACAATGACCAGAGGACCTGGGGTCCGTGTGAATCCAACACTTTCAATTGGTAGTCAAAAGCAGAAGTGAATGTCAAAAAACATCAGGGGACTGGAAAAATAAGTAAAATTGATCAAAAAAACTTCCTAAAGAGCATGCCGATGAACGACATATATTTTAAAAGTTAACTCTGCATTACTTTCAATATTGTTAAAATAATGCAGAGTTAACTTTTAAAATAATTAAACCACATAAATATCACAAATGTAGCATGGGGTCCATGTGGACCCCAGGTCATAACAGGGTATGTTTCGATGGGACACAATGATAAAGTTCAATATTATCAGTTGCCACAAAAGTACGAAAGGCTAAAACTAATTTTTAAGAAATATTTATGATTTCATCAGGGTTTATTGCCTTTAAATAGTAACTTCTCGATACTTTGTTTTCTTATTTTCTTCTTTTTAAAATTTCTGAGCAGGATGCTGTAGATATTCTGGATAATAAAGTTCTTAGCTTGATAAAGCGGAGTAATCTCTTGACGCATACTCTCAAGGTGAAGGATAAGAAATTGGCTGCCCTGAAAGAGAAGTCGAATGATATGGCTTTTAAGATTTACAATGAATTTGAGCTGGACGCGCCTGAATCTGAAACAATGCATGTAAGTCATTTTCGATGAATCCATATTTAATATTTCGTCATCCTTGGAATGCAATAGAACCCGGTACTATATGGAATCTGAGCGTTTGGTTTACGCAAATGGTTGTTCGTCATGTACTTTTATTTTATTTATTTACTGGCAACATTACTCTTACAATACGTAATTTTGGAGAAATATACCAGCCGGATAATTAGTTACAGCGTGAATCCTGGTCACTGAAATCTAACAACTAAGTTTAAATTAAAACTCATGTTTTTTTTTTTTTTTTACAACCTTGAATTATTGGAATTCATTCTCTCCAAAATCTTCATATAAATATAATCCTTAGTTTTTTCATCCATCGAAGAAAAATATGATTCTCGACAGTAGCTCGGGTTGTATTTATTCTAGAATTTTCGAACAAATTCTATCTGACGTAGTTTTTTTTAAATCAATTTCTGAATTATATAAATTTTTAAAAGACGAGAGGTTTTTTTACTGTTATTTCTTGTAAAAAAAAATCTTGAAATTGGAGTAAAAAATACGCATTTGAATATTCGAATGGGACTTCATGCGTTACAGTTCTAAGGAGATAATTGAATTTGTGCGAAACATTCCTATTCGACAATTATTGTGGCTCTGTACAACGAACAAACAGGCAAACAAACATACACACAAACAAGTTCTTTTACTTATATATAGACTAAAGCTAGTGAAATAAGAAGCAAGTTAGATGATACTTGTTGAATGCAGCAACCATGTGTTTTTTCACTTGCATTTTACTTGAAGAAGGTTTTAGGGCATACAGTGCCCGAAAGCTGACACCCAAAAAACGTTTCCTAAAGCTGACACCCTCAAATAAAAATACATTTAAGGTATTACCAATTCCCTAAAATAATTTAAAATGAGATTTTATTTCTTTTTGAATGGTATTATTTCTTAAATCCCTTCACTTCTTAAATCTCTTTAAATTGGAAATACTTTAAATGTTTTTTTTATTATTATTTGAGGGTGTCAGCTTAAGGAACCGTTTTTTTGGGTTTCAGCTTTTGGGCACTTTACATAGGTTTTTAGGGCATATACTTTGAAAACGTACTACAGAGTAATTAAGTTTTTCTTTTGATAGCGAATAAGGGAACTGGAAAACGAATACCAAAAAGCGGAAAAGACTTTGATGGAATGTCAAGTAACGAATGGAAAATATAAGGCAATTCGAGAGCAGTTAAAAAGGGTAAGATCTCTTAATAGTTGAAAAAATTGCAATAATTTTAACATTAGGTTAAAAATCCTTTTAAATTTGAACTATTTATATATAATAAAACTGTTTGCATGCATGATTACAACAATTTACGATTTTTCTTTTTCTTTCTTTTTTTTTTTTTTTTTTAATTTTTTATTATCGTTGCAAGAAAAGTTTTAGTTTCTGTACTAGAGGCAAATATATGATCAATAAATAACTATGAGTTCCTTTTTATGCAACTTATTGCTAAAAGTTTGTATTATTTGGAAAATAAACCTCTTTATTGGACAATATTGCATCCAGACCGCTATATCGTTAAAAAAAAAGTCTGTTGTTAAATATAGAAAATGCATTTTGAAATATCAAATTAAATAAGTGATTTCAAAATGTCTAATATACATAGAGCACAGCGTTAAAATATAGAACAAAGGTCAAATATCATGATTATTATTTAGATTTTCTGCTCTAACCGTCAGCACCATTGAAGAAAAAAAAATGCAACGCAAACAAATTTTTCCTTCAGTTATTAAGTCGTTAACAAAATTATGTTTCTAAACGGTTTAAGTAACCCATAAGAATGCAACAAATTCTGATAATCCAAACTTCTTACGTCAAAGACGACTGATTCTTCGGATTTTCGAAAATTTGGATTATCCGAAATTCTCAACTTTGGTAATATCATATAAATTTGAAAAAAGGAAAGCTGTAGGTTAAAGAAAATCTCTTTGTGAAATATAATCCATGTTTTGGGAAATCAGACAAAAGTGCCACAACTCAGTGGTTGTCGTATTGTTGGGATTGTAATAAGTGAAACTGACTAATTTTACATACACGAAGAAATCACTTCTCGCATCAATAATAAGCTTCATAATGTGTCTCTTATCCTAAAGAAATGAATAGATATTGCTCATTATATCTCCTATGATAATGCAAACCGATGTATGACTAGGCAAAAGACGAAACAGCTAAAAACCGTTTTCTCCTCTGTCTTTCAACCAATTTCCTTACATTTTTGTTTTTGTTTAGTAGCTATTGATGATTTTTAGTGATATCAATTTAAACAAGAAGTTCCGTCTAGAACTATACGAGCCTACTTTCCCGTATACACCAAATTCAAATTTATAATCTAGCTATCTCTTTCTCTCTCTTTCTTATTTATCTTTAGTTCTAATTATTGAAAATATACCTTTTTCAACGGATAATACATATTCATTCACTCACTCATTCATTCTTTCATTTATTCAGCCATGCATTTATTCATTCATTCGTTACCTCATTCAAGTGTTTATTCATTCATTTACGCATTCATGTATTTATTCACTCATTTATTTATATTTTCATTTATTCAATAATTTATTCATTCATTCTTTTCCTCATTCATTTATTCATTGATTTATTCTTTCACTCTTTCATTTATTCATTCATTCATTATTTCACTCATTGAGTCACTGAGAAATATCCTTGAAAATCCCGATCAAAAAATTTCATAGCAAAATAGGCTCGTAAGTTCTGGATAAATTTTCTATTTCTACATGTTCTACGTTATAAGAGCTTTCCGATAAAGTTTGTTCCAAGCAAATCGGTCCGTTAGATCAGGATTTATATTGGGTTGAAATTTCCCCGTAAGCGCTATGTTAATTTTTTGAACTGTTCAAAAATGAACAAAAATTGTTCAAATTGATATTTCACGCCAAGAGATTCTTCCAGTAAGCTTGTTCATTGGAACATGGATCTTGTACCCAGAGTTTACATAATTTGCCTCATTTTCGCCCATAGGCGCTAATGTTAAATTTTATTAAACTGTTCAAAATTGAACAAAAAAATGTTCAAATCAAAAAGTAAAATATAGAAATGAGATGTCCTCGACGAGATCTTTCGAATGCAAAAAGAATTTTTCCAATCGGACAATTCGTTCAAAAGTTATTAGGGGGGGACAGACCGACAGACAGACAGACAGACCGACAGACACACTTTTTCCCCATCTCAATACCCTACTTTCAAATTTTTTATTTTTCAATCTTTATTTAATTACTTCACTTATTTTTGACTTTTCTTGATTTTTAACGATATTTTCACGATACATTAAGCCTTCTTTCATGCTTTATTATTATTTTTTTTTACTTTTACGGGAAAGTAGGCTAAAAATGTGGAAACAGTTTACAATTACTTAATTATTTACTCTTTTTTTTCGTCAAGCAAGCCTCACTTATGATTGTAATGTTATATTATTATAAATTGCAGGTGGCAGCATGTCTTTGTTGAGCAATTATACCAAGAGTTTGAGTGAAAGCTTCTCTGAAACAATGAAATGAAAATTGAGAATTTGCTTATGGAAACAAACATTTAAGTTTTGTTCAACGGCCACTCTCGACTGTTGGACGAACTAGTTAAACAAATATAGCTCTTCGCTACGTAGAGTATCATACCGTAACGTACGCAATACCTGCCAACTTACTATAATGTTCGAATTAATTGCGACAAATTGAAAAAAAAAAAAGATTCTTTTTCTAAAGCCTTAGATTTTAATCATTACACACATTAAGTAGACTGATAAATCTCTATATTACTCGTAGAATGAAGTATGTCCTCCTTTAGCAGAAATGACCTCTTCAACTCCTCTTGGCCTTGACTCCACTAGTGTAGCGCACATGTTCTTGACATCATCATTGTAGAACCACACTTGTGTATGGCACTTTGTAATCATTTGTTCTGTTGTCTTGCAATTCATCTTAGCTAAGCAATTCTTGAGAATGTGCCATAAGTTCTCAATGCGATTTAGGTCTTGTGAATTACCAGGCCAATCAAGTACTTTTATTTTATTTTTCCGCATAAAAGTCTGGACCAATTTCGAATTGTGACAAGGAGTCAAGTCATGTTGAAATGTTCAGTCAAATGTTTTCATGAATGGAACAATCCTACTGCATAATATTTCTATGTATTTGACAGAATTCATCATGCCTTTAAGAGGAACTAAGCTTCCAGTGCCATTTGTTGTGGAAAAACACCAAAACATCTGTTTAGAAGGGTCATCAACTCAGACAAAGAAAACATATTTGTCCCAATTAATTCGAACAGTATAGTACGTATTAAAGTAAGAAAGAAGAAGATTTTTCTCAAAAATTCAGAAGAATTCCGAATACAGCGGAGAATACTGAATGCTATTCTATGACTAGAAGAAAAAAAATTAACATTTATTAAATACACATGGACTAAAAAACTATATACTTACTTATAATCCAGTCTTAAAAGTTAAACTACCCAGACACGATCATAGACTAAGTAAGCCAATCATCTTCATTAGTTATTTTAATGGTAACAAATTGGTGCAACATTCTTAAATTTTAAATTTTCAACTGTCGGCAAACTTTAGATCAAATGAATGACCGGAAGATGTAAACTGATTTTTTGAAACCAATTTTTATACTCTCCAGTTCGCAACATAACGAACTGGATTTTTTAAAGAACTCTTTGTCGGTCTATCCTAATATAAATAATACATATATACAGTAGAACCTCTGTTAACCGACTTAATTGGGACCGACAGTAAGCCGGTCAAATGAAAATACAGTTAAAGCGGAGGATAGCAAAAAATGGGAGATATATGATGCAATTTAAAAGAGAGAGTGGAGGTGTGATGATTTATTGCGTTTTACTACAGTAATTGTGAGAGTTACATACCAGTTATCAAGCGCTTGGCAAGGCAATTGACTGAACCACTGAACCTGAGATTAACAAATATCCACACTTGATTTCATGGGACCCGTACGCTGATTCCCAGAACAGCCCTCTCTCCGACTTTGGAATGTCGCTTTTGCCGGGGAGATAACAATTCCACGAAAAAATTTACTCGATTACCGCAGCACCTGTTTCTTCCTTATAACTAGCGCTCTATAAGCTATTTTTGTTTTTTGTTTTTTGATAATATGTGCCGGATAAAGCGAAGGCCGGTTAATCCGGAGCCGGTTAGGAGAGGTTCTACTGTATGTATATTGCCTTTTTAAACATTTTTTACACGTTGATCGATTGTCGCTCCTAGGAATTAGATGCGTTTCCGACTCGTCTGGAAGAGCTTGAAAGCGAGTATCGTGAACAGCAGGCTGATATTGGGAGACTGATGGCTAGTGAAGAAAAAGCTCAAGAACGTAGGGAAAGAGCCAGAAAGGAGCTGACGGTGATCGAATCTCAGGCTCTAAAAGCTCGGCAAGAAAAGGAGCGAACCATTGCCGAATTCAATAAAGCTCTTAAACCCAAACAGATGCCTACTGAAGTAAGATTCCCTTTGGCAAAAACTCTCTAGTATTAATTTATTTCATACTGAACGCAATTGATTGTGTTAGCTTATGATTTGAAAAGGGTGAATATCTTATTTACCATAAGCAACTTAAGCCTGTCATGAAAGTGATGTGATTTTTTATTACTTTACACAATTCTTCTTAAAATTTACAGAGAAGGAAACCCGCATTTTGCAGAGGAGCAAATGTTTTGTAAAACATTTTTGGCATCGAATATTGAACAGAATATTTTTCAACTGCCAAACTATTAAAATAATCATATAGATATTACATAAACTGTAGTCATAAGTACAAAGAACATAGACTTTCTCCTCCAACCTCCTTCCCTGTTAACACAAGGCCTTAGGGGTGCCCTGCCTCCCCGGAGGCGTGGTAGTGGGACTAGTGGGCAGAGGCGTAGCTAGGGGGGGGGGGCAAGGAGGGACAGCTGTCCCCGGGCGCAGCGTCAAGGGGCGCCAAATGAATGTTAATTTATTTTATTTTTAAATGCGAAAAGAAAATTATTTGAACTGAAGAGGTGTGAATATGTTCGAGAAAAACGTGGGAGCACCACAAACCATATCGGGAATAACCAATGCAGAACAGGAGTGCGTGGGAAATCAGACAAATAATTTTATGAAGCCAGTGTCGCATTTTTCCCTTAGAAGTGAAGGGTCGAGGAATAAAAATGAAAGTTAAAAGGGTTGCTTTTTAGTGCTCTTTATCATTTAGGAAGCATAAAGGCTTTTTTCAATTCCCTTTAGGGGCGCCCCTAGGCCTCCAGGGGCACAGGGGGGGAGCAAAATCTTTCAGTTGTCTCCGGGCGCTAAAAACCCTAGCTACGCCTCTGTAGTGGGGTCCACGGATTTTACATGCCCAAGTGCACATGGTGGGTCTTCAGCGGGTATCGAAGACGCGACCTTCCAGGTGGAAGCCCAATATCCTAACCACTCGTAATTCCAGCTATATCTAACAAATAGAAGCAAACAAAAAAAATAGTTTCCCTTTTCTATCAGTTTTTCTTGTAGTGCGGTCGGAAATATTAAAAATGGTTTAGTAGGGCTGAGATGAGAACCAGTTGCAGAGCACTGCTCTGTATTATAGCCCTCGTAAACACCTTCAATAAACTGCAAAACGATTCTCTAAATCGTCTGTGACTAGGAGTAACAACAACCAATGTCCATTTTTTTGAGATTTTTACTTTCTTAGGGTAACCTTGTTTTTTACTGATTGATTTTTTAAATGCAGCAATGACTAATGTTCTTTGAAGTCTGTAAGTATTGTTTTTTGATTTCACAGAAGCCAGAGTCCAAACACGTTTATAATCACTATTCAAATCCATTTTTCTTAAAACATTGACATCGCACATTGTTTATTGTTGTTCCAACCCACAGGTATAATTTTCAGTGACAGTGTTTTCACAATCTCGTTAATGTTACATTTATTCCTTTTTGATTCATGCACTCGATGCAGGCATTTCATATAAAATCCGTGAGCACTCCACACACAGATTGTGGACCTCTCATAAATTCTACAAAAATTTTCATTGGCTATACCAGACCGTCTCCTTACATTGAAATGAAATTCTTCCTTTATTCTACAAAGAGCGTTCAAGGATTCTATTAACAATCTCCATAGGCCAACTAACATGCTCTAATTTTTAAGTGTACATAGTAGTACTGTAAATTCGTCGCAAACTACGGAAATTCCTCCTTTATCTGTAGCCTTTATTAACAATTACAGAGGTATTAGTTACATTGAATTGGTAGCGAAACAATACAAGCCATTTGGCAAATCGATACGTTATTAACGCCCTTAAAAATGTATGAAGTTTTCGGAGGAAAATTCCAAACGCCTTATGAAAGTACGGAACTGGCTTCCATTTTCTAAAACAGCAAAAATTCTTTATTTCCATTATTTATAATTTACACAGAGACTTTTAAGGTTTCAAGCAATATTCGTTTTAAAGCTAATTAAAGGGGTTTTATCTGAAATAATATCCTTTAATAATTTATGGTTATTAAATTTTATTGCTTGTACATAAATAAAAAATAAATGTGTTTAATGCGAATTATTTCTTTCCGTTAGCGGAAATCGGTTGAATTAAGGGACACAACAGCAGCGGAGGAGTGGAGAAATTTGCGGGAGGAACAAGAAAAAGAACTTAAAAAATTTCACGTGTCTTTCGAAAAAATTAAAGAAGCCATCGGAATATCCGACATAAATGTAAGTTATCGCCTAACCAGTCACGAATTTGTCAACTGCCCTTTCAGTTTCTTAAGAAATATATTTAATTATCTTTGAACTAAGCCTTACTATACAAAAATTACCGTAGAACTAGAGACGTCCTCTTATATCTGTTAAGTCAAACCAGAAACTTGGTTTTCAGATGGCCGAAAGTATGTTATGGTTATAATCCTATACCTGATTGTACACGTGTGATATAATTAATGCATATGGATTTTAAAAGGAAACTTTAAATCAAAATTTTATCAGGCAACTAGACATGATGTAGGATGAGAATCTGCGCCAGCTTATGAATTCACTTCACAACTTGGCTCAGAAGTTTGGTAAGACCTCATTTGGAGTATGCTGTTTAGTTTTGATTTCCGTACTTAAAAAAAGGATACTGCCTGATGGAAAGGGTTTAAATGAGGGCTACTAGATTGGTAAGTGGTCTTCGAGACTTAGATTATGAGGTTAGGCTTACAAGGCTCAATAAGTACAGTCTTGAGCAAAGGATAATTAGAGGGGACATGATTCCGTTGATGTTCACGATCATCTTATTTATGTCATTTTTATTATTATTGTTGTTGTTTGTTATTTACAATGCGTTTTTTTTTTTTTTTTTAAGTTTGTACTCTATTTTCTATTTTCAAAATTTGTATAGGTAACATCACATGCTCTGTGACACCCAGCGGGTGTTAAGTCGCTCGCAGGGTCTTTCTTTTCTGTTATTTTTCTGTTAGTTCCTCTCAATCACCACATCCGGTTAAACCCTCGGCAGGGTAGGTACGGTGGTGATTGATGAGGTATAAATAAATAAATAAAATAAATGATTCAGTTGTTTGAATTCATTAAAATGGAAAATGTTGATGGGCTACAGTTATGTGCTGAAAGTAGAACCAGAGGTCATTGTCTTAAGCTTTTCAAATCTCAGGCTAATCTTGAAATTAGGAAGAATTACTACTTCAATAGGATTGTAGACAGTTGGAATAGATTACCGGATGCGACTGTTACTTGCAGTGGGGTAAAAACTTTTAAGAAAGCTCTTGATTTTTATTGGGGACTGTTAAATTGACTAGGAGCAGTCTAGCTGGGCGCTGACCCCTGAGCCTGTTGCTGGTCGTCACATTTGTATTTGTATTTGTAAATCATTTGTACTACCATTAAAATAAGCAAAATCTGTCTGCAGATTTTTGTGCATGGTATTAAACTTGTTAGTACTTTCACAGTTGATGCCAGCGCAAAAGCGACTTACAATGCGAATTTCTGTTATTAATAAAGTCAGTAAACTTAATATTAATAAACTGCACTCTTAATCTTAAAATTGCTTAAGCGTTAATTGAAACGTATGTTGAAAACTTTCTTCTTCGTATAAAACAGGCTATAGATATCAATAGAATTTAACCGAAAGGGTAGCAGGCTGGCAGGTACTGAAAAAAATCTTTCATCTATTTGCGATGACGGGTAGTGTGGAAAAGGTACCATTGGGGCATAAAATGCACATAAAAAATGCAGGACGACTGCTTGATTCTCCGAAAATACCAGGAATTTCGGTTAAGTGCTTCCCCCCGCCCCCCTTAATTATGTATATAAATATATTTAATTTTTGCATTTTTATTGATGAGTCGCGGAAAAGCTATCAATGTCACTAAGTTCATATAAAAATTTTGAAATGTGTAAGATAATGGCCTCATTTGCCTCAAATGCGTAGAAATTCTGCTTTTTTTTTTTCAACAAATTTTGTCAAAATACTGTCATGCTGCATTTCGCAGTATATTTTTGGCCGAAATATGAACATATTTGCATAAACACTGTGCAACAAATTTGAACTTTTTTTTTGTCCTTTAGATGAAACTATGTGATTCTATATAAACAAGAGGTGCTTAATTCAATTATCCAAACCAAAAGGTTCCATCACGTACCGTTTTTGCTGGAGACCCACTTCTCATATTTATACAATTTGGTTATAGAAGAATGTAACTGCGGCTTACTTATTGAAAACACAAACACAAAAAAGATTTTTTTTGGCAGTTTCATCTTGTGGGCATCTGTTGGTGTGCTCTGATAACAGATTAGCAATATTCAATTCGTATACTTCCATTCTATCGACCGCTGAAACGCTTTTAAAACACAGATATCCTGATGAGACCTTTCCCCATTCTCATCATTAATTACGCCAAGGTTTTGAGGAAATAAGTCCATATGGGAGTCCAAAAAGTGTAGTTTTAATGAAATATAGCAACCTAAATAATGCAAAAGCATTTTATCATGTCACAAACAAGATTTTCGTAATTTTCAGCTTTCTCATTTCCAAAGAAACGTGAGCACACTGATTTAAAGGCCATCCAGGCAGATTTTTCGGCTTCTCACAGTTTGTTTTCATAATATTCATCATGAAAGGACTTCCTTAAGTTGTGGGCCAATAAAAATCCTTTCTTTTAGTTTTGTCTCACTTATTTTTAAAATTTTTTCCTGAAATGCAAGAAAGTCACTCCTTCTCTGTCCAGAGCTTTTACAAATATTTTGATAAACCAAGTTTAATATACAATTGTGGGAAAAAAGCACATTGTAGATTTACAAGTGGCTAATTTAATATGCTTTTGCCACTCAAAATTTTAAAATTTCCTTTGTGTTCGCAGAATATGCTACAGGAATAAATAGGAAAACAATACTTAGATGGAAGAGCACCTATAAACAAGCGCGACTCTGCTGAATTGTGCTCATGTCCTAGTGCTTGAAACACTACATTCACATCGCAGCAGCGTACTATTCTTTTCTTTCTCCGCAAAATAGTCTACAAAATGTTTTTGTCGTCTTGTAAAAAACTCGAAACTTCGAGAAGTAGATAAAGCTTTTGTTGCCAAAAAATGTCGCTAAAGTAACCCAAGTTCATTAAAAAGGTCTCTAGAATGGCAACGATTTCACTGTCAATGAGAAAGATATAATTTATAATAAATTAAGTCGATAAATTACGAAAATATGCACATTTATCCAGAATATACGTAGAAAGCTAAAATGTGGAATTTTGGGAAAATGGTAAGTGATAGGCAAAAAATAATTGCAGATTCGTAATTCTCAGCCAAAAGTACATAAGAAACAGACATTCTCATCCAAAGGACATTTTTCGTGTTGCACAGAGAAAATTAAGATTTTGTTCTACAAACATCAAATATTTTATTATCACTTCGTGCCAGCAATATCACTTTTTACGCACTATCCATAATCGTAAATATAGGACAAAAAGTTTTTTTTTTTGGCCCACTATAATAACCAAAGATTTGTTTTCCTTCTGTACCACATTTCCGTTTGCAAAGCAATATTTATAATAACAATACTACTCGCCATTAATAACAACCAAATTGGACGGTATTTATGTTCTGTTTGAATCAGTTCTCGATTTCTAACCTAATAACCTGCATTATCTGAAAGAAACATCAGTGCAGTTATTTAAGTATTTTTTTGGGTCCAAATACGACCGAGTGCCGTTTAATTTGAGCCAAATCTAAAAACATTGCCTGTATAATAGTATCTAATAAAAGTTAAGCTTGATTTTTGACCATGAATTAATTCTTCCAAAAATATCCCGAAGGATGCAAAACAGCGTTTTGTAACTCAAAAGAAAACCCAAGAAGAATTGACGGAACTAATAAAGAAGGCCGAAAAGAGGTTGGAAGAAATGCGACAAGAAACAAAGGAATTGCAATCCAAGAATGAAAGTTTACGTGGAGCAGGATTGGCAGCCCCAAAAGTGTAAGTATATGTTACTTTGTGAAGATTTTTGTGGAAGAAATAGTTTCTATATTTTATAAAGTAATGTAATGGAAAGCTAATTTGAAACTTACCTCTATTTAAATGAAATAAATAAATCAGTAAATAAAAAAAAACATGTAAAGCTTCGGATTATGAAAATAACTTTAATATCATATGTTATGTTTCTTTCTGGCAATGCTATTTATTACTGATTATAGTTATCGCAAGCCGCGTATCACGGATTAGGCTGTTTTACTCCCGTATCCAGGAGCAATAAAAACATAGACTGGACCTTCCATTGTACTCAAGCTGAAAGAATATTTTGTGGACAAGAAATAAAATGGGATTTTGCATCATCATTATCACGGTGATATTAAAGTGATTGAATTTGCGAGAAGCAGCACTGTTGAAAAACTCTTTGGCTGAAAGGTATACTATCCTGCTCACCAAAAATGGAATTGCGGTCAGAAACGCTTATGTGGGGACAGCCTTTGCTCTGAAGCTGCAATCACTCTCACTGTATTTCCGCACTGAACTGTTGTACCTATGCATGCGCAAATGCATAGAGAATTATCGATCCGCATAAAAGGGTATAAAACAAAGTCGCTTCCCGTGTCTGTACCCTGAGATCTTTTAAGCTACGCAACGGATTTTAATGCGGTTTTCATCAATGGACAGAGTGATTCAAGAGGACGAATCATAGCCCCGTTAGAAAAAAAATCCGACTGGTAGTTCTTTTTTTATTCCAAATTTACGCAAATTTCCACATAAATTCCCCAATATGGGGGTGAAAAAAACCTTGCATATATTAATGTAATATATCGATCGAAAGCGCTGATTTTTCTGCACAAGATGAAATTTCTTCGAAGTTTCTAAGTCAATAAGAACGCCAGTTATGAGCTTTTTAGTTCGATTTCTTATGGCTTACCTTGACCCAAAAATAATAATTAGCAGTTTCCTCAACTCCGGGGGAATAGTGTTATCTTAATTTCAATATAAAACTTATTTTTCAAAATAGTTCAGTTTAACAAAGATAAAACAATAATAAAGCATATTTTCGATTTAAAGTTTTTCTCAAATTAGCAATAATTTTTAAAATCGAGATTGAACTTGATAAAAGTTCCGTCTCCCCGATTTTACGATTTCCTTGATTTAGGAATGGCATTTAAATAAATATCGCCTCGAAAAGTTTACGGACGTATAGTTTATTCTACACTTCAAATACCGTGGTGAATGACGACACGCAACTATTTGACTTTTTTAATTAAGCGTTGGTGATAAACCGGCGATAAAAAATACTAAAAAAATTGTGCATACGTATTTTAGGTATGGTTTACAGTATCATTTAACTATAATTATTATCACCTACGATTTCATCTCTATGGTACCGCTAGCGAAGCTTCATTTCATTATGAAACTTATCTTTCGGTTAGCAAGACAACAGTTCACCATGGCTGGAAAATAAAATTAATATGATATTGCAATTTCATTCTTGCAATCAATCCAAGATCATCGCCAAGACTCATTACAGATGAAGAGTAACGCAACAAATGACGCCGTGCTACAAGTTGGCAGTTTTATTTACCCTCTGGTGACAAATCTGACCCTACTCATGGAATTGTTCCTAAGTTTTCTTAATTGATCCTTCTAAATGTTATATTACTCTTTCAAGCGTTGACAATGTCTAATGTTTTTTTTTTTTTTTTTTTTGACACACAGACACACGATGTTTTTCAAACACTGCAGGCTTTATGCCGCAGGCGATTTTCTTACACTCTTAGCAAAGACAGCGCCGTAGGCGACGTTTTTAAAATTCAGCCCGGGCAACGCCGTGCGGGCACCGCTAGTTGTTATATAAACTACAGTTGAACTTTCTTAATACGAACACGGTTAAGACGAAATCACGGCTAAAACGAACATTTTGTTCATTAAGTTTGATTTACTATTTAATTACAGTAAATATCTCACGCATACTACGAAGGCTAAAATACAAATTTCGGCTAAGACGAACAAAATTTCTGACCTATTCACGAAATATTTGCATGATAAAATTAAATGTACCTAAAAAACAAATAACCAGTAAGGATTTTTTCCAAAATTGTTAAATTTTAAAAGGTAAATTCACTTTTTCTCAATGTACTAGTAAGATTTAAAAGTGTATATTAGTAAAAATAAATCATTTGTTTTCACTATTGTTTTTACTTTTTATTATAAATAGTAGTAATTATTTTTAAAGTATAAACGTGCATTTCTAATACTTTTATAACACAATTTTACTTATTTACGGTTGTTGCAAATAACGACAAATTCGCGGATTTTTGCTATTTGGTATTAAGCGAGTTCAACTGTACATAGTAACCCGTTTTGTAAGCAGTACAGCTCAATTTTCTGCAACGACTTCGAAGGACGAGAGAATATTTGACAATGAAGAAGTTTGATTTTTCTTTTCAACTTACAAAAATGTTTACAAATTGCTATTTTTTTTCTCTTAGCGTTTTGGAAAAAAAGCTAGAAGAGGCTAAACTGAAGCAAGAGGAGCAAGAGCGTCGCAAAAAGGCTGCAGAAACCGAGCTAGAAAGAATAACAAAGCTGTCGGCAGACATCAAATCAGGTCTGTGGTATCAACTGCAACTCATGGAGAAGTATATGCGAGAGGTAAATATTTCTCGAGTACCTCTCATTAAGATTAAAAATTTGAGAATTCTAATCCGTTAACATACTACGCAACCTGCCCCCCCCCCCCCCCCCCAGCAAGAAAGGCGTATCTCAAAAAGTTAACCCATGGCTACATACAGTTGAGGCTCGATATTACGAACTCTCTGGGTTCGCGAAAAGTATTCGTAAAATCTAAAACTACTATTTCAATAAAAGTATTTACGTGACTGGTAAACTGCTCGTAAATTCATGCGTATTCGTAAATTAGAGGCTCGAGAAATGGAGCGTCAATATATATTTCTATTAATTTGTTTTTCCCGCGCACGTTTGTTTAATAATTACGCTTTTTTATCCTTGGAATGGATGTATACAAGATTTATTCTTGTCTACCTAAAGCTAATATATGTTTAGAACTATATAGCAAGTCTAGTATATCTAGAGTTCCGCTACATATAATGTAAAGGCTCTTATTTTCGCGGTCCGTAATTTTCGCAAAAATGAATATATCGGTGATTTCGCGAGCTGAAAATTTCGCGAATTTTATATGAACAGAACCGAAAGTTGAAGAATTCCAAAAGTACCTAAGTAAAGTTGAGAAAGTTGAAAAGTTCCAAAAGTACATCTTTTGCATAAAACATTTTAAGAAACTTCCTTTTGTCCGAAAAGTTCGTATGTTATTCAGAAAATAGTTATAAGAAAGAAAGTTGTCAAGAAAAAGCTTGTGACTGCCATAAATCCTTAAATTTTGGGTAAGTGAACAATTTCTGATTTTTTATTATTATTTGAGACGGGAAAAAAAAAAAAAGTATTTCACGAGGCTTAAATTTTTGCGAATACGACGGGCTCTCAAAAATCGAGTAAATTAAAGCCTTGCGAAAATAAGGGCCTTTACAGTAAGTAGAACTGTATTTAAAGTTCTGCTTATATGAAGAGGAACTTTGGTTATATTATAGAAGACTAATTTCATTTGTGAGTTTTGCTGAACATGTAGCTGATTCAAAAAAGAGAAATAGAAACTGGTACAAACCCTAACTTGTTGTGATTATTTATGTTTTTCCAAAATTTCTTTTACTCAAAAATGTAAAAGAATAAATTAATTAATTAAAGGAAGGCTGTATGGAATCAAAGACTAAACATGAGGAATATACATACATATATTTCACTTAACGTGGACCAGGTACCATTAAATTTTGCGGTACGATACGATACTGACATTATGCGAAAAACAAACTATGGTAAAACGATATTTAAAATTTTGTTTAATGATTAGCATAGAAAATCAACATAATATTTGTATTTGTTATCGTAACTTACGGGGGATTTTAACACATTTGTTTCTATTTTTTAAATTTATTTCCATTCATAAATTAAATTTCAATTTCCGATTCTTTGGAGTGCCAACACCTTAGTTTGTTTATATTGAGCGATCATTCTCATGTTTATATTTAGCGATCTTTTCTTAAGCCTTTCAAATTGAAACCGTTTTTTACCATTTTAAAATGGTTAATTTGCAGTTCTTTGGAGTGGCAACACCCGAGCTTGTTCATATCGAACTATCATTCTCATGTTTATATCTAGCGATCTTTTCTTAAGCGTTTCGCATTTAAAGCTTTATTTGCGATTTTAAAGGGGTTAATTTTTGATTCTTCGAAATAACAACACCTTAGTTTGCTTATATCGAGGAATCATTCTCATGTTTATATCTAGCGATCTTTTCTTAAGCATTTCGCATTTAAAGCTTTATTTGCGGTTTTAAAGGGTTTATTTCGGTTCTTCGAAATGGCAACACCTTAGTTTGCTTATATCGAGGAATCATTCTCATGTTTGATTGTTGAAATTATAGCCCGCAGATGCTCTGCGGTGGATCAGCTAGTGTGCTGTATTAAGCAAGAAACTATGAGACATATAAAAGCATGATAATTATGAATAATCAATCAAGCTTCTGTTATTTTCTCAACTGGAACGTGTTAAGTCTTTTGAGGTTTATGTATCGATTCATTTGGTTGCCTTTTTCCTTTTTATATAGAAATTCATTGTTGTCGATTAAGTTTTTTCTTTATTTTTTTATTATTGTGTTTTAATTTTCAGATGAAATTCTTTTCCATCGGTTCTTATTGCTAATATTGGAATTCATGCGAAGGAATTTTGTTATTATTACACGGTTTTATTTAACTTGGTTTGTCACGGAAGCTTGTTACGCGGTTTTCAACCATTATTACTGCATAAATTATCTTCAAACGTTGCACACAATCTTATCTTCGATGACAATACAATATTCCATCCATTTTATAATTTATTATAACGTTAATAAGGAAAAAATTAATAGTTTTGGCTCTGAGGAAATTATCAGCATTATTATTTGTCGAATGACAACGATAGCTTTGTTTGGAATGTTTGGATAATTTAACGATGTTTTAAATTTTAAAATACTCAAATCATGGCAATTTTTTTTTTAATAAAACCGCGTAACTTGAAACCTTTTTACACGGTTTTATGTTTTGTGCTATCATATTTTGCAGGATGAAGAAACTATTGTAACCACGCCTCCCGATACGGAAGTGATCGGGATCGTAACGAAAACGGAGGCCATGTTAGAAGTGATGCAGGAAAAGCTTAAAGGGGAAGACATAGAAGAACTGAAGAAGAAAGTTATGGAGGAACAGGTGAGTATTTTTACATGAATAATGTTTTGTTAAATTTCTGGGAGAAATGACATATTTCGCAAAGCATCGTGAAACCCGAAGTCTTAAACCCCTAACATCAGCGGTTCCCAGTCTTATGTTTTCGCGTACCACCATTTTTCTTGCAAACCATTTTGCGTAGCCCTACTAATAGAACTTTATTATATAGAATAGATCACTAATAGATTATAGATAGATTTTTTTTGCCTGCACGAGTACCACCTGGAGAGGGTACGCGTACCACAGTTTGGAAACCGCTGCCTAGCATTATCATTTTGATCCATTTAGGAGTTCGATTTAAATGTAGGCTATGTGCTCTAGACCAGGGTTTCTCAACCTTTTCCGACTTGTGGCCCCCTTAGGAACGACAAATTCTTCTGTGGCTCCCCTTGGAAACCATAGGCAGGCACTAGTGCACCTTTATTGCTTGGAGGGGGAGGGGGTAGGCGAGGGATGCCTCGGATAATCAATATCCATTGTCTGACGGATCCTCACCGGATATCCGGCTCTAATTTTTGAGACACATAAATTCCATACACATTTTTAAATATTCAAAAATTCCAAATACAATCGATTTTTAAAAATCAAATTTGGAATCTTTCGTACAGTGGTGGATTGGATTCCAGATATTTTAAAAGCGGTTGTACACATGATATCCGACACTTGCCCCTTCGGTACACCCAGGCTCGAGGTACGGATTTCAAAAAGGGAGGGCGCTGCTTTATGAGTTAAGTTCTTTTTTTTTCATTATATTAAGATATGCAATTATGTGTGTCGCTTATATACCTGTGAAAGATTTGGTAAAATACTGTGGTACTTTTGGTATATATATGTGTAAGATTTTAGAAGCTTGAAATAAGTCAGCCATGGCCCCCTTCACAGGAGTAATGGCTCCCTTATTTTCATATGCGGTCCCTAGATTTTTTTCTGTCGCCCCCGAGGGGACCATATGGCTCTCGTTAAGAAACCCTGCTTTAGACAATGAGTCCGATGTAGTGATGCTATACAATAATATTGATATTGATAAACCAGATATTCACGGCGGGAAGCAAAATTAGCTAATGAAAGTCCCTTTCTTTTTTTTTTTTTTTTTTCCTTTTTTTCTTTTGATGCATGTACGCTGCGCTTAGCTGATAATTTTAGCTAAAATCAGGAACAGAAATCAGGAATAATTTTTCGAGGGTGCAACCGGAAGTAAAAAGTGGTTCTCCCTTTTAAATATTTTCGTATTAGAGTTCTTATGACTTTAGTATCACATAATATCAATTAAATTACATTGAAGTGCAGAAAAATTAGTAAAAGTTATTTAATGGAATAATTACAAATTAATTTTATTAATTTTGAAGCGCATAAGTGCCCCCCGTACCCCCACGCCAAAAACCCGCCACTGGGTAACGTAGATACGAATAATGAACGTCAAATCCACGTAATTTAAGGAAAAAAGAGTACCAGTTATGATTTTAGGGGAACGAAACAATATTTATGATTAAAAACACTTCTCATTAGAAATTATAAAACAGATTTTTTAAACTCGTAATCAATACCTTGATAAATTGTTGCCAAAATGATGAATTGATTCCCCACATGCGTGGAACGTTGCAATGAGCTGACATTCAATCAACTGGGGACAAAAGCGAGAACAATGGTAAAGGGATTCCACAAGGAACATTTAAGGATCAAAGCTGTTAAAAGAGTATACATTTTTTAATTGAAATACTAGAAAGGAGTAAAAAGGACATAGTTTCATCGAAGACTAATTTACGTGTTAGTAAGGGTGTCGCAAATACAAGTTACATGTAGCCGCGAATTGATAGATGGATCCGAAAGTATTTTTAGAATTAACGATATTTCGTTTAGCTTGTGGCAAATTTAATTTCTGCTGAGGAAAATACTAAAATTACATTTAGGAATCTAAAAATAATAATAAAATCGTGATTTAATGAGCATATTTACTCAAACGTATAAAAGAAAAATACATTTTTAAATTGCTGTTTGTAGGTTTTATTTTCTGCCGGCAATTTTAAATGTGAAACGTTTCTATTTTTTGTTGGCAACACATTTTAATGATGCTTTTTTCCTCCTATTAGTTCCTTCAAAAAGTGGAAAGTGTGAAACTGATACCTACACCAGGAAGAAGAACAAAAGCAGCTGGTAAGAATTCTGTATAGATTGTTTCTTGTGTTAAGGAACCGTAAACGCTATTGTAAGCTGTTAATTTAGTTTCAATTATTGGTGTTTTTTTTTTCTTTTTATTGCAGAAGAAGAAGAATCTAGTGATGATGAGGATTTCGAAAAGAAAAGGACAGTTCTGAAAAAAGAAGCTCAGATATACGCAGAGATGAAAAAGAAACAGCAAGGCAGAGGAAGAATGATGATGCTATGAAGTTCTTTACTCTTTCGCTGCGGATTGTTATTATAAAAACATGGTTTGCGCTAATCGCAATAAGTTCATGTTTGTTGAAGGCAGTTTTTTGATTTGAAAGGGCATCCATTCAGTATGAAATGGAAATATTTTTATGTATAAAAATGAGACAGAAATTATCAAGAGTTAGTCAGAGTAGTGAATAGTGACAAAATTTAATAAGATAGATTTTAATATTAGTTGTAATACTTCACAGTTTTTGTTGGTTTGAAGGATGAAGAAGTTAAAATGTATTGCGTTTTCTTTCTTTTGTTCTCTTTTCAATAAAGTAAACGTACATCAAATAACTAGTTCTTTATTTTCTTTACCTTTCAGTTTATTGTAAAAAGTATATAATATTATGGGAGCTTTTTCTTATGAAAAGAAGTACTCTAATAACATCCATTTCCCTTTTGCTCTTTCAAATAATCTTTACTTAAGCAATGGACTAAACAACACTTCTGTAGCATTTTTTTTTTTTTTTTTTTGTGAGTTGAGTTACAGCATGCTTAGATTCTAAGCAGGACTTCGCATCTGTGCATACATATATATATAGTAAACCTCTCCTTAAGAAAAAAAAGCTCTAAAATAAGCTTGAAGAAAATTTATTCATCCCGACATTTAAACAGCGGGCTCATTCTTGTTTTAAAGACGCTTACAATTACGGACAGGGATAACAATAAAGCCGGCATTCCAACTTTTTACCTCTTTTAAAGACACTTGTAGCATTTTTATTTGTACACTTGTCTTTGAATTTTATTTTAATCATCAGATATTTCACACCAACCCATTCATGGCAAGTATTTTCGCTGTCAGGTGAGAGAACATTAAAAATCTTCGTTTTTCTCCTATTTACTGTCCTTCCCTCCACTTTTAAAGACATAAGTATTATACTGGCCCTATAAAATAGACAGTATGATCTTGCACTTTTTATTCTTGTCCAAAAAACAGATAATACCTGACAGCACAAGATGGAAGAGTACAATACAGAAAATGAAATTACAAGGATACACCTAGGACAAGGCACGGAAAGGTACCAGGGCAAGGTGCTTAAAATTAAAATAGCATAATAAATATAATACAAAAAGAGCATTTATGATTCGGAAAACTTTAAAACTTAACCAAAATCATAATGTATATTATTAAATCGCCAAAAATGTTTTAAGTTACACGGTTTCATTTAAATTCAAAACATCGTTGCATAATCCAAACAAAACTATTGTTGCCAAATGGCAAATGATAATGCTGATAATTTCCTCAGAGCCAAAATTATTAATTTTTTTCCCTAATTAACGTTATACTAAATTATAAAATGGATGGATTATTGTATTGTCATCGAAGATAAGCTTGTGTGCAAAATTTGAAGATAATTTATGCAGTAATAGTTGTCGAAAACCGCCTTACAAAATTCCACCACAAGTCAAGTTAAATAAAACCATGTAATAATAAAATATTCATCGAATATATGTCTAGCAGGGAGTACGAGCTCCGCGCCGTGGTAAGGCGCGGAGCTCGTACGCCCAGGTCTGAGGGTCGAGCATGGCAATTTCGGTGGATTTTCAAGATGCAGAAAATCGTCTGCGCCCATGTCGTGTGATTGTACAAGATCCCTTGAGTAGACATTTGGCTTGGATGATCTCGGCTAAATTAAATTCCTAATGCAATTTCCCATCAACAGAGTCCGGGTGCTCGCCCTTTCAGGTGGAAAAACCGGACGTCAAAATTCTCATGCGGTGATGCTACCACACTCATTGTGGTGCCTCTGAAAGACATGGTACCAATCTCTGGCGAACGCACTAGATCTACAATTGGCAGCAGCCCATTAGAAAAAAATATATATATAACAGATACTAGATGGAATACTAAAATACAGAAAAGAAATTACAAGGATACATCTAGGAGAAAGCACGGAAGGGTACCAGGGCAAAGCGCTTAAAATTAAAAAAGCATACTAAATATAACGCGAACAGAGCATTTATGATTCGGAAAACTTTGAAACTTAACCAAAATCATAATGTATAAAATATTCATTGCATATATCTTTCTATGTAAAAAAAAAAATATGAAATGTTCAGTAGCTGTAAATAAATCATTCTAAAGCGCATTTCAATTGAATGCATCCCTTTTCAAAACAAAGACAACATTATTGTGGATCGAATAAACATGCGTAGGTTGAACTTCTTTTGCGACTTAATTAAGCTCCAGTTGAGCTTCCGGTCTACAATTACTCTTTTTTTCCTTTTTTTAAAAATAAATATAACTTTTTCTCCCTTATTACAAATCTAGAAATCTAGGAATTGGTCATAATGCCTTTTTCGTTAGCATGGTTAGCCCTACATTACATCCTAGAGAGCTGTGATACAAATTATGTTTTCAAATATGGCAACTTAGCTCTCAAACAGTATTTTTAAAAAGTAAGACAATAGTTCTTTGTACTTATTAGTGGTCTACCTTTACAAAAGAGCATTCTGCGTTGAATTTTTAAAATTTGAGTTCATATTTCCAAATCTGCTTTTATTTTAGAAGTAAATCAAGGAATAACTGAGTAAGAGATATTTTTGTTTTGGTAAAAATATACTTTAGGGTGCCCCTTGACGAAATTGGAGATTTTTGTTTGGCGCCATTCCTGTTTGCATTTTTGCAAGACCGCTCATCCTGGATGAACCAACCGCGATCACAACTTGGCGAAAATCAAGGAGCACCCTTAAATTAGCCTAATCTTTGTTTTCAATACCTCACTAGCATTGCGTTACTACTAAATAGCGCTTACATATTATTATGTCCATCATTTTCGGCAAAATGTAGAACGAAACACTTTAAAGTTAATTATCCAGAGCATGCTGTTTCTGTAAAAATTTAAAATGTTTGCCAAATTTCAATGCCAAATACATGTTTCCAAACTTAACTTATTGTAATCAATCTCTACGTTACGACAAAAATTATGTCAAGATCAAAAATGCCCCCAAGAGACACCATGAACGAAAGTCTCCGGGTCGATCAATGATATCAGTCAGACTACGATCAATAGGTTTGGCCTAACAACTGTTATAAATGGCGACCGAAAATTTGGCGACCATTTGCAATTATGCTGAAAAAATCCCGCAAGAAAAGGTCTCTCTATCGTTACTAGCTTTGACACATACTTAAGTACCGTAAAAACTTAACGTGCGATTGGCTAAAAACCTTTAAAACCAAATCGTACACACTATCAATGGTAAATCATAGCAGGAACCCGACGTTTATGGAATTTAATGAATT
Source organism: Octonoba sinensis (assembly GCA_038502835.1). Classification (NCBI taxonomy): domain Eukaryota; kingdom Metazoa; phylum Arthropoda; class Arachnida; order Araneae; family Uloboridae; genus Octonoba; species Octonoba sinensis. The sequence goes on from CM076599.1 coordinate 128,967,786, forward strand.
TTCCAAAAGGTACTAAATTTAGCACCGCAAGCCTTTACGTAGAACCCCGTTGAATCATTACCGAATTTTACAACTAACTGGAATATTGTCTGCACTGGGTTTAACACAGTGGCGTAGCCCATGAGGCATTAACACTATGCATGTTCATAGTACATATACATTTGTATTTGTTTCTCTACATATGTGTTACAAATGATAACCTTCCGCTTGAAAAGTCAAACTTCCTCGCCAAAATTTGTCTCTTCGCCATCAGTTTAACATGGAGTCGACGCGCCAAGGGAAAATATTTATCCCCCTTGACAAGATAGCTTCGACGTCAACTGAGTGCGTGGTGAAATCGAGTTTCAATTCATTTATTTTTTATTGAAATCTATTATAGTGAATCATGTGCTGTAAGAGGTTTGCTTCATTTATTGAATTTGTGTGGAAAGCTTTTCAGGTACTGTTCCATTATTAGCACTGCAATTTTTTGTACACCAATTTGGCGCATTTTCAAAAATCACTAAAAGTAATTTTTAGCGATTTTTGAAAATGTGTCAAAAGGTTCTTAGGAAACTTGCGTGAAGAAAAGGTGCAACTGGTAGCTCTTTTCACAAAAAAAAAATAGAAAGAGTGTGTTGAATAATATGTTGCCTAGAAATTTCGTCTCAAAATATATGATGAAATACATACACATTTTTTTTAAAAATGGAATTTCTACGAATTGCAGCAAATTAACCATCCTACGCACTTGAAAATTTTGGATGTGAACTTAGTGACAACAACGGCACATTCTCCGCTCTATCCATCATCAAAAATAGAGATTTTTTTTAAACATAAATTTTGTTGAAACAAGTTTCTTGGCCGAAGTTTCTATGCATTTCCGCAAATCAAGAAATGGTACTACAAAATAATTTTTTTAATATAAACTTTGTGCCACTAATGGCACTTTTTGGGCACTAACCATCACCGAAAATTAAAATAAAAAAAAATATTTTTCATCAGGCCCGCCAATTCGAAATTTTCCACGGGGGAAGGGGGGAGGGTATATATTCAATGCATATTATAGGTAAAAGCAACAAAATACATAAACACATGAATAAATAAATAAATACATTATGTTTCTGAAAGTCGGGGGGGGGAGAGGATCGCAATTGATCCCCCTCCTCTTAACGGTCCAAATGAAAAGCTTGTTTTACATCCACCCTACCGTTAGGGCTGCAGCTAGCATCCCTTACCACAATATAGAGTTTTGCTTTCTCTATCGTTTGCACTACTTATCCCCAAACTTCCAGGTTTGCCCCTTACACCCCTCTTTCTTTAAGTTCCTTACTGTACTTTTTACTATTTAGGTAATTTGTACTGAGATAAATCAAATTGCTTAGAAAATGTCGATTTCATCACAGTCAGACGACCGCTATCCCTTTTCTGCAAAGCTTGAAGTAGAGCTCAAAAAGCTTGAAAGTAGTATTGATTCCGTGGAGAAAAATTTGAGGTTTTCTGGTAAGTAAATGAAATGCTTTTTGATTGTATTAGTTATTTATCTTATAATCAGGCATCGTTACTGTCACGACATACTTGTTACAAACGATACGTAAGAAAAGTCATTTAATAAAAATGTGTTTTTTTTCCCTGGAAAAAAAGTGCTGGCTAAAATTGTAGATTTATTTAATTTTTTTACTCAACTGATCGAAAATACTTTGACTGACACGAACCTAGATTTTCATCTAAATTGTTGTTTACGTGATTATTCTTAAGGCACAAAACACAAGCTTCCGCCGAGGTGCTTTTGACAGAAAAAACATGAATAAAACTTTATCTGGTACTGCGTAGACCATTTAAGCTTTTGCGACATTAGAACACAAATGAATTAACCAATTACATAAATGAGCTCTTGACGTCATTAAATGGGAATGTGAGGCTAATGTTAAATCGCTTTAGTTTGAGGCGTTTGTGACTTTTTTCTGCAGAGCGTTTGTGGCGTCTTGAGAATGCAGCGATGTTCGAGTCCTGGGCTCTGTTTAGGTCGTAAACCTTTTTCTTTTCTTTCTTTCTAATAGGGCTGAGTATGGTCACTAACCTTCGCAGACCTAGTGCATTCCCCGGAAACCGGCATCCATTTTTTCACGTAGTACCACTATCGGCGGATGCCATTCCCATTTGAGAATTTGGACGCTCAGCTACCCCTAGATGGTGGCACCTGAGCTTTCATTGATGCAAACTGCACAAGAAATTGAATTTCAAGCCAAATGTCTTTTACAAATTTCTACTCATCCAAGCTAAATGTCTACTCAAGGGATCTTTTACATGCCGTATAATCATACGACATGGGCGCACACGATTTTCTGCATCTTGAAAATCACCGACTTGGGGCAGGTCTGAGCTCGCGGTCTTGGGCGTACGAGGCTTGCGCCTCACCACTACGCCACCCTGTCGACTAGGTCGTAAACCTTGAAGCTGGAATTAAAATACAAATGAAAATGCTTTCTAGCCATATAACGTTTTGCCCAACCTCTCAGATGAGAGCTATAAGCATACAAGCCTCTTATCTACAGATCAAAGATAAAGCCAGACTGAGCAATAGGGTTCATTTAGGCAGTCAAAAGGAAAGCGTTTTTGAGTACAATCACGTGACCATTTGTTGAATAATTTAATTTCTCTGTGATCGCGATAAAATTGCAAACGTTGGAACTCCTAGTCAGATTTTCCTTGGCCGCAAAATTCGCTCTCATCCTGACAGCCGCGTTCTCCTTGGCATAGAATGGAACGCGGGCTCTATCTTTATTATTCCTCTATCGTCCCACAACTCTACCTCACTTGAAAATACCAAGATTCTATTTTTTACACAAACAGGAAATATTTTTAATTTAAATAGTTAATCAATTAAATGAAAACTTAAAGCAATTTCGTAACGAGTGTTTTTGTCCATGACGAGCAAAATTATCCGGTATTGCCCATTGACTGTTACAATAATAATATCGAGAAAATATATGAGACTCATACCTTTTAAAAAACATGAAACCTGGTCGCAGAAAATTAGCAATTAAGTTTGGTTTAAAACTCACTGCACACAATGAATTCTTTCACAACAATGAACCCTTGGAATTCATTCTCTACAAAATCGTCATTTAGCAATAATAGCTTAAGCTTAAGGTTTGATTTAAAGCTAATTAGAAAAACAAGTTTCTGGGCAATAACTCATATTCTATTTATTCTAGAGTTTCCGAACAAATTCTACCTGAAGCAGTTTTTTACTAACTTCAGAATGATATAAAGCTTTAGGCAAAGCAATATTTTTTATATTTTTTATTATCCAAACAAATCTTGAAATCGGATAAAATAATAATAATAATAAAAGCTCTATGTTGAATTTTCGAATATGCGTTTCCTTTCTCTAGGGGCAATTGAGTTTTCTGCCTAGTTTAATTACAAACAGTCAGTTTTCGAGCCGTGGCTTTTGTATAGCGAACAACATACAAAAGCAATATACATACAATCACACAAACGAGCTCTTTTCTATATACAGTCACGCCCGTTTATAACGGAATCGAAGGGATAATACGAAAATTTCGTTATATCCGTAATTTCGCTATAAAAATAACGAATATTATACGCGGTGAAACAAGGAAGAATTGAAATTATTATGTTACAACCGTAAACTCGCTATATACGACTTCGCTATGAACGAGCGCGAGTGTATATACATCATGGTATCTTTTTGATATGTAACGTTTTCTTGATGATGACCCAAAAAGCATGTACAATTTGTAGAATCGGGCAAAAAGCATGAAAAAGATGAGGATGCATCAATGATGGCAAGGAACGCTGCAGAAATAAAGCAACTTACCTCAGAAATCGATGAACTGAGAGCTCGCATAAAAAAGAAGCAGTCGGTATGATCCTTCTCATTTGTCAAAGTCAATGAAATAATAATGCATAATTTTCTACTGCCAAAGGTTTGAATAAAATAAAATAATTATGCTCCTTAGGATAATGAAAAGCTCATTGCAGATTCCCTGGCAAATAATCTACGTCTAGGCGAGTCACCAGTGTTGGAAGACTTGAAGCGTAAAAAAGGAAAGGTGATTTTTCTGCAACGTAATTTTTTTACATTATGTAATGTAAGAATTATTCCCGGGTTGGGCAGGGTCGACTCAGCCTTTCATCCCTGTAGTGGGGTCGATAAAATGAGGACCAAGCATGCTTGGGAACCAAACAACTGGGGGTTCCGCGTCAGGCCGATCACTTGACCGGTTCTTTTGCTTCTGCACCCCAGGGCCCTCGGTCTCAAAAACTGGGATGGGCACAGTAGGCTATGGCCCCCCAAAAGGACTGGCGCGCCACTGAGTTTTTTATAAGAATTACATTTCATTACAGCACTTTGAATTTTTAAAAAGCAGTTCTTCTCTGCATGGCCATGAGTAAATCATAGTCGTTCCTAGTTTTGGTTCTAGAAACAGAGGTAAAACTATATTGCGAAATTTTTTTAAAATTTTGCGAAAATACATGAGAATATCCTGTAAATCATTTACCCGGAGTCTGACGTAAAATTGCAGACTTAAAAACAAGGAGAAATTGCACAACAAGAAGTAGAGAATATTCAGTACTTTGACTGCAGCAAGTAGTGGTGTCACCAGAGAGTACGTTGAAAGTTAGTTCAGTTGAATACACGACCGTTGATTCCTGTGCCTTAGGGCTGCTCGGGAAACCACGCCTTCGGAATCGAGAAAGCTTTCCGCGAGGGTCAGCAGGCACTTCACTAGAGCTGATGTTAAGATATACACCAACAATATATAATGCAATTTTTAACGATTTTTAAACTGGTTGTTACAGACCTCAAGCGTTTACTTGTGCATTAGTTCACAACTTTTAAACTGGTAGTCACAGATCTCACGTGTTCAAATTTACGTAACTTAAACAATTTAACAATTAAACAATTTCTCTGCAGTTTTACAGAGTGTGGAAAAACAATATTTTTTGGAGCAGCTGTTATCAAGAAACTTGATTATTTGATTTAAAACAAGTTCTTCGTAAATTCAAAGGAACACCCAGTTTCCCTTTTGTACTTTTGGAGAAATATTTTACAGTGTATCACACGCGAGCCATATGTCATTTATTTGTACATCAAAATGCATTCGTTAGATCAAAAGATTTGTTTTGCTATTTGAAGGTTGCTCAAAAATGCTTATGGTGATGTTCGTCAGTGAAAATTGTTTTTACTTCAATTGGTAAAATTTAAGTATTTGTCACATTACGCTGCTCAATTTTTTTGGGAGCGTATCCTGTTGGTTTGTATAAATTCCACAAATCATGGAAGAAGAAAGAAACTTTTGCTAAACTTCATTATACTTTGTCGATGGGATAAAATATCAACTATTGGTGATAACAGTTTTTTGTGAAGATGTGCGACTCGGCACAATTTTCTACAAGCATTTTAAAATATTTATTATATTAGGAAAAACCACCGCAACAATATTTGAAACTTGTCAAAAAATATCAATTTTACCATTAATAAACGAAGACTAGAAAAGCCTGGAACAACTCCAGGTTTACTTAAATTTGATCTTTTCATTCTGTTGATAAGTTATCTGACATTTACCTTGTTTTAAGTACAGTCGTGGCAAGTACTAATTTCTCACTTTAAAAAATGCAATCAAATCGAACATTTTTTATTCTGATCTGAACCAAAATTAATGATCAGTAGTAAGTTGCTTTCGATCATTTTTTATTCTGAAGCAAATATAAAGTTCAGTTGTAATTTGCTTTCGATTATTTTTTATTCAGCAAGTCATTCAAGCAGTGGATTCGAAGCAGATAGAGCTTCTGAACAAAAGTAAAGCTCTTGCCCAAGAACTCGAAGCTCATAGAAGAAAACTACAAGCGGATAAACAACTTTACAGTGCAATGTGCTCTAAATGTGATGATGCTTTTGAGAACGAACCGACCGAGTTAGACTGCATACAAGTGAGTGTTATGCCAAATAAAAATTCAAATATTTTAAGGTAACTCAATACAAATGCGGTGGAATTTCCCTATGACGAAATCGCTTGGCTTCATTTAACAATTCGTTACAGAGAAAAAGTTGTTATACAGAGATTAGAGACTTTTTGTAGTTGTTTAAGTAAATGTTACTTTTTAGTAGGGCTATAAGTTCAAAAGTATTTGTGTAGTTAGGCCCAAAAGTAGATTCAAGTAGATTCAAGACTGCTAACAGAATAATTTTAAATAAAAAATTACCACGGATTTATGTAACCAATTTAAATCTAAACACATAAGCAGCAAAACAAAAATACAGCTACACAAAACATTAATAAAACCACTTGTTTTATATGGTAGCGAATGTTGGACACTTAACAAAGAAGATGAAAAGAAACGGATGATTTTCGAGCGAAAAATCTTGAGAATAGTTTTTAGCGCAGTTAGAGAAAACGGAATCTGGAGAATGCGTTACAATCATGAACTTCAATCTAAATACAGAGGATCCAACATAGTGAAAGTGATCAAGGTATACCAAATTATGTGGTCAGGACATAGTTTTAGATATAACGATGAAAATCCTGCTAAGAAGTTAACTTTTTAAACTCCAGAAGGGAAAAGGAAAAGAGGAAGGCCGAGAACAAGGTGGATGGATAGATTAGAAAAATGGTTGAAGGACTTGGGAGTTATCCGATGGAAGACTACACCATCAAATAGATCTAGATGGTGTAAGGCTGACTGAGACAGCCTTGGCTGGTAACCGGCTGTAGCGCTTGGTAAGAAGAAGAAGGAGGCTCAAAAATACGCATATGCTTATAGAACACACGCAAAAAAAAAAAAAATCCCTTTTATGTTATTAAAAATTCAGTTCCTACTTTTGCTGAGTATCTGAAGTGGTCTATAATAGTTAAAATACAATCTTAAGTTGTCTTCTTTGCCAAAAAAAAAAAAAAAAGAAAGTCATCCCCCATTCCTTTTAATAAATTCCAAAAAAATTCAAAACCTCTTTTCATTTTTCGAACCGCGTTCAGATACTCAAATTCCTTCAACTTTTATATTTAATTGAAGTGTTAGCAACTTTTTTGAGATAACTATCACGTAAACGTAATTGCTTTATCTTTTATACAGCATTCCCGTGAAATTGAAAAAGATCTGGCAAGAACCACGAAACACGTTATGGAGTCTGAAGACGTTAATTTAAAATTAAAAGCGATTAAGGACGAATTAATAAAGGTAAACCTTGCTTTATCTATATAAATAAAAATGCAAGTGTTCGTTTGCTCATAACCTCAAATCTTCGAAAGTACTTCACGGATTTTAATGCGGTTTTCATAAATAGACAGAGTGGATCAAGAGGATGGTTTATAGACCCGTGAGAAAAAAAATCCGACAGGTAGTTCCTTTTTTAATTCCAAGTTTAGGCAAATTTCCACATAAATTCCTCAATATGGGAGTGAAAAAAAACCTTGCACATACTAATATAACATATCGATCGAAAGCGCTGATTTTTCTGCACAAGATGGAATTTGTTCGAAGTTTCTAAGTCAATAAGAACTCCAGTTATAAGCTTTTTAGTTCGATTTCTTAAGGCTTCCCTTGATTCAAAAATAATAATTAGCTGTTTCCTCAACTCCGGGTAATTTAAGCTATATAAATAAAAATGTAAGTATTCGTTTGTTCATACAAGGCTGAATTTGATCCAGTTTACGGTTACAATCAAGTTCATATTTGGTTCCTAACCTCAAATCTCCGTAAGTACTTCACCGATTGCATTGAAAATGTATCAGAACATGTGTTTTTTGTATCACTTTTAACTTATTTCAACTTTGATTTAATTATTTAGTTTTTTAATGTTTTATTAAGGAGAATGAGCAACTATTGGCAGGGTACAGCTATTTTCATTTTGATTTAATATTTTTTTATGTTTGTATTGAAGCATTTTTGCACTCGAAGATTAAGGGGAATTCAAAATAGCTGCTTAAAATGTTTTTGAACAGTTCGTGGACCTTTAATTTCTATGTAACATCAATTGCAATCGTTCGGTGTATTTATTTATGCAGAAATGAGCGATGAGTGAGATTTTTATTTTGGTTCAATCGTCATTTCAGCAGCTCAAATTCGATTTAGGGAATTTAATTGCGTGGGTATCTGGAACTCAAAACAGTAACCACATACACTCTTTATATTTCTCATTCGGATAAATTGTGATGCTGTTTCTCTAACGATTAGAATTAAAAAAAAAAAAAAAACTTCGCTTTAAATTTGAGACTATTCCCGAAATAACAAAATAATTATAATTTCTCAGGGATTTTTTTTTTCTTCCTTAAAAAAAAAAGCCAATGAGCAAAACAGGAATTTTTCTATTGATCTAATTCATTGCAGTTTAAGTTGTAACTTCGGATTCTTATTCATCCAAAAATTAATCGCAATATCATAAATTCATTTCTTATCATTAAAAAAACCCAATCGATAATTTTCTTTCATTGTAGGTATAAAGGAAGTGATCGTAACGTAAAAATAAATTTATTTATTTTGTAAATACAGTTGAACTTTCTTAATACGAACACGGTTAATACGAAATCACGGCTAAAACGAACATTTTGTTCATCAAGTTTGGTTTACTATATAATTACACTAAATATTTCACGCATATTACGAAGGCTAATATACAAATTTAAGCTAAGACGAACAAAATTTCTGACCTATTCCCGAAAAATGTTCTCGATTGCTATATAATTAATTATTTTTTTTTAGAAACTGTTGGTTATTTTGAGTCATGGTAAACCACCAAGTACGCATGTGATAAAACTTAATGTACTTAAAAAAACAACTAACCATTAAGGATTTCTTCTAAAATTATATAAATTTTAAAAGGTAAGTTCACTTTTTCTCAATGTACTAGTAAGATTTGAAAGTGTATATTAGTAAAAATAAATCATTTGTTTTCACTATTTATTTTACTTGTATTATAAATAGTAGTAATTATTTTTAAAATATAAACATGCATTTGTAATAGTTTCTTTAACACAATTTTACGCATTCACGGTTATTGCGAATAACGGCTAATACGAACAAATTCGCGAATTTTCGGCATTTTGTATTAAGCGAGTTCAACTGCACATACATTAATTGCATGTACGTAAAAATGCCTTTGAATAATGTGTTATGCCTCATTTTCAGAGCATCGTGCTTTTTTGTTGTCTCGTGGTGAGCCCGAAATAACGACGGGCTACTTAACTATATCTTCTTCACTACAGATATGTTGGGCAGACAGTTTTACTTGATCATTTTATCACTCACTTTGTTAATAAATTCATTTATTATTACACGGTTTTATTTAACTTGATTTGTCATGGAAGTTTTGTTACGCGATTTTCAACCACTATTACTGCATAAATTATCATCAAACTTTGCACACAAGCTTATCTTGTGTTCGCCTTATAGATTTTCAGTTAAAATTTTATTTCTAGGCAAATTCAAGCTATCCACTTCAAGTATTAGAAGTTCAGGAAGAGTTTGAAAATTTAGAGAGAAGTGTGGACGAACTGGAATGTGACATTGGCGAAGAGGCTTATAAGCACAGACATGAACATGGTGACTGTGCTGAAACTTTCAGAAAAAGGAAAAACCAAGAGAAAACACCTAACTCTATTCATCAAGTAAAATTACTAAGTATTTCAAAATATCAGAGAATTCAATGTGATTTTTTAAATTATTTTTATTCATTAGCTTTTATTATTATTTTTTAAAGCACACAGCTTAAGGGACAAGGTTTTCTTTGTTAAGTCTACACAAAACACTTTGATTCTAATGTTGCATAGACAGTATGCGAAGAAGAATTTTTTTTACACAAGAATGTTTTTTAGCTCATGACATATTGTTTAAAAAAAAGAGTAATTTTATCAACGTTACAAAACTACCTATTTAACATTAAAAGGTATTTCCCGTTGCTCGTCGTACTCAAATCAATTAAAGTATTGGAGCTGTCACATTAGAGTAGTACAATTACTGCGCAACTCAAAACTCAGAAGTGCCATGTTACCTCGATATCAACACTGGCGACGAAACCAAGCACTATTCAAAACTTAAAGTATGAAATATTCATAATATTAACATATTTTTTATTATTGCGTTAAAAAGGGAAAGTTTACTTATAAAAAAACACCCTAAATGATATTAGATTTTTGAATTATTCTCACTTTAGTGGTGGATTGGGTAGCTTTTGAAGTGATATCTATAGTTGGTGAAACTTGAGACATAGGTTAAAGTCTTATTCGAGAGTGGTTGTAGCGCACTTTTAAAATCCTCTTAATCAGCTTTTAATCAAAACGTTTTAATCCTTACAAGTAAGGAGCAAAGTATCTGAGTCAAACAATAAAAATCAAGCCTTTGGATAGTAATTATTCATAAGTGTGAAGAGAAACAAATTCAAGTCCAAAACATTGGACATACTGGATTTTAAATAAAAAGAATGTTCGTTCTCACGCTTTGAAAATTCAATGCATTATGTTGAACCTTGATTTCAATTACAAAATGCATTAAATTTTAACAAATGAAATCCCTTTCGCTTATAATGTTTTGATCAACTTTTCAGAATGCTTCGGAGGAAAAGGAGGCAGCTGAACAATTGGCTGAGTTACATAAATTACAGGAAAGTTGTGAAATGATTAAGTTAACTGTTGGAGTACATGACATTCAGGTAAAATGTTTTTCATTGGTATTAATAGATCAGAACACGTCGTTCACATGATATGGGGACACGGTGTTGATTACTATAAACTCACAGAGAGGTCGATGTTAATTATGAGCATGTGAGTGCTAAATCAACACCTTTCTAATATAAAGCATTTTAATCTCTGTCCCTTCACACATGAAAAAATAATGCATAACTGGAAAAAAATAAACTTCTTTTGAGAGATAGTAAATTTCATAAAATACAACAATGGTCTAAAATCCCCCCCCCCCCTCCGTAATGATAAAAAAGATTCAATGTCGTGACTATAGGGGGGTGTTTCATCTGTTATAAAATTAAAACTCCTCCCTTTTCAATGTATAAAAAAAAATCAATAAAGAAGCAAATAAATGTATAAAAAGCAATATGCAATTACAGTAAGACAAATCAACCAATTAAAGCAGATAAAAACAATAAAATAAAATGAGTAACGAATATAATTTAAAACATCTTGCGATTGATTAGTACGCTGCATTCGTTCCAAAATAGAGATTTTTGTTTAAAACCCATCCGGAAAGCAAAAAAAAAAAAAAAAAAAAAAACAACAACTGAGACGATCCAACTTGTACGTGCTCAGTTCTAAAACACTTAATTTTTGAATGAACAGCAAATGGACCTATCATTGTTCTATGATTTTTAAAGGAACGTAAATATGGAATCTTTTCACAAACACACACATATTTTCATATATTGGCCAAATTCCAGAAGTCTAATTTAATACTATTAAATTTGATTTTAATAAAAGCAATTTTAAACTATTGTAATATAGAATACACGAAAACAAAGCTGGATTAAAAAAGTAGATCATAATCGTATATATTCACGTATACCCACTCATAATCGGGGTATATGATGATATTAAGTATTTTTTTTTCCTGAACTTACAAAGCACGCTATTCGACATGAAATTATTGCTTACTTGCAAGGCAAAGTTGGGAGGAATGGGACAGTTATATTTATGTCAAAATAAAACATTAGAATTGATTCCTAGTTCCTCTACTGGATGGAACAGTTATAGCTTCTTGCATGATTCTAATTGTTAACCAGCTACATTATTGTCTGTGTTTGAAACTAGGAAGCCTGTGTGTGTGTTTTTTTTTTTTTTTTTTTTTTTTTTTTTTTTTTTTTTTTTTTTTTTGCTGCAAACAAACAATCAAATGAAGCCTAAATCCAGCATGTTTTAAAAGAATGTTCTGGAGTAGGCGGAATGGTACAACATCTTTTCGGGAGGAATGAGACGTGTATCATTCCTCCCTAAATGATCTTTTTCATTCTCTTATTTTTGATTTTTCAAACAGATAAATATGCTATAACCTCAAGTTTTTAACCGTTAACAGCTAACAAAGGAGAACAGCACTGAAGTTTTGAAGAAAAAAGTGAATTAATTATCTGATGATGAATCAATTGATGGAAAACATTAAATTGATGAAAATATCAAATTGATGTTTTTTTTTTTCACGATCCTATGTTGAGGAGTCTTTTGATTTCCATCCGACTCGTGATGATAGTGAATTTTCACAAGAAATTAATTGGTTGACGAAGGATCCAAACATAGGAGTGAAAGACTTGATGCCTGTGAAGTTTTTGACGAAGAAGGCAATAATTTGTTATCTGGGCAGAGTTGAGGATATAGACAGCGACATGGAGTTTTACCATGTTCAGTTTATGCGAAAGGGTGAAAATTAAAAATTGCATTTTTCGCAGGAAAATGACTTCATTGTAGTAGAGAAAAAAAATGAGGTCGTAATGAAACTGCCCTAACGATAAGTAGGGGAAACTTGGTGGGTCTAGCCGAGCCCAATTTTATTTTCATATCAGTTTGACTTGTTTAAATACAATATTCGTTAATTTTAATACTATTTCTGAAATACTGTTCTATTCCTCTCTCATGTCGTATGCCCCATAGCCTCCCTCACATGAGGAGGTGTGGGACAAAAATGTTATAATGTTTAAATGGGTACATAAAAGTAAGTTATCATTATTTTGCTGTCTTTCTACTATTTCAAACAACTTAAGGAACATACTATTAGATTTTTATAATCAACAGACTTGATAAGTTTAAACTTGTGGCATAAAAAAAGGTGTGAAATTTATCCCCATTCCTCCTGACTCACCCCTAATTTCATTTCAGGAGGTAGAGTCAAAAATGTTGCTGCAAAAGTCGCTGCACAATGAACTGAGTTCTTTAAAAGAAAGTGCAACGAAGCAACTTCAAGAACTCAAACAAGAGAAGCGAAGTTTGCAAACGAAGATGGATTTTATGAGGGGGAAAAATGCTGCATCGCCAATAAAGTAAGGATATATTCAATTGAATTTTAATTGAAGATAGTTCTGTAAGCTATTAGTTATAAATTTTTTCTATTAACCGTTAATCAAGTAATATTAACTACGCAGTAAGCCGTTTTGCTTTACTGAAAGGCAATTCCTAGCCAGTGTAATCTTTATAGTCATTTTATTTTTTACTTTAGGCAGGCCCGTCATTTCAAAAATTTCCAGGAGGGGAGGGCATATATTCAGTGCATATTATGGTAAAGAAAAAAAAAATACATAAGCACATGCATAAATTCGGTCTGATTTTCTTAGCAGTGACTTACCTCGCATTTGCGCATGCGTCAGGTCTGTTTCTATTACACCGAAATAGGGGTGAGAGAATGAATGAAGGTTTAGCCTTTATAAAGAACAATAAGCTCTCTACGTTTTTTTCTTTCTCTCTTCTTTTACGTGTTAAAGATTCAAATTGGAAATAAAATATATCATTATCGGGAAAAAGCAAAATATGACAGCTCGTTAAATAAAAGTGCCCATCTCAGCGTATCACCCCCTTTCATGGCCGTAGCCAGAAATTTTTTTCCGGGGGGCCCTGACTTTGAAACACTAGTGTAGAGGAAAGTTTCAGGGAGGAATATATGCTACATTGCAAAAAATTTTGGGATTTCGGGGGGGGGGGGCAGGCCCGTCGGCCCCTCCTCTGGATACGGCCCTGCCCCCTTTGCCTAATAGAATCTTCTCGAAGGATACTCTAGGTTTTCGTAAACGAACAGTAAATTGTACTTCAAAACGTCAGAGGACGCAACTGACCTCCCCCCCCCCCCAGGTCGCCCAAATGAACGCCCTGCTTTTGATCAAATGTCTGTCTTCTGAAGGCATTTAAACTGTATTTTTAACATATGCAAGGCAATTTATAAAACTTTGAATATTTAGAAAGTTATAGCCAGTTCAGTTATGATTCTAACCCTGTTTGCTTTTCATTATATAAAAGAGCAGATTTTCAATTTGCCTTATCAAGTTACTAATCAGCTTTTTAAAATAAGTTAACGAGTTTTTTCCACATAGTGAGCCTCTTATCTATGCAAGAACTGGTGAGCTGTGGCATTTATTTACAAGAAAATGAATGTTTATATATATATTTTTTAATTTAAATTCTATAGCACACTTATTTTATTCGAAACAGCTCTTACGTTTCTAAAAGACAATGTTGCTGTGAATTCGCTTATAAATTACGCTAAAAATTTGTAGAATTACTCTCCAGCAAATTATAGACATTCTTTCCATTACAGGTCCTTCTATACAGTTTAATATTTTTTATAAAAATACATATATGCATCAAACTGCCCTAATTATATTTGCCTAAAACCAGGACTCGAAAAATATTAAAAATTTTACATGCCCTGTCGGGCATGTTTGTCTAAAAAGATACATGCCCGAGCAAAATTTTTACATGCCTAGTAGTTATTTTATTGCATATTAATCAAAACATTTGAATTTGTCGTATAGACAAAAAATTAAATCAAACAAAACTTTAAATTAATAGCTTTATATCTGAATCAAGCATAATTTTAACGTTAATCTAAATCATTAAAAATTACATTGTAAATAAATATTACGAAAAACTCGTTACAAGTCAAAATTTGAAAAACTTAAATTGCATTAACCTCCGGTAAGAATGCGGTGATTTTTCAATAAAATGCGAAAAAATGAAGTTTTGGAAAGAAATATTTGATTAAAAACTTACATGCCCTGCTAGGCATGTTAAAGGGGGTGGAGATTCATGTGCGTTCGGAATTTTTACATGCCCGAGCATGTCGGGCAATATAATTTTCGATCCCTGCATAAAACTAATACTTTTTATGTGTCCCCCAGAAGTCGTTACAATTTTATCAAATAATTCAGATTTCATTTTCAATCTCCATTGATTATAATTTTCAATTTTTTTTAAGGGAATTGAGAGAAGAATTGTCCCTTGTGAAAAATAAAAAAGCAGAACAAGAAAACAGAGCAGATTTTGCGCGTCAAGAGCTAGACAAATTAAATTCCCTCTTGGGCAAAGTCACAGAAAAGCTACTCGCTGTACGAAATGTGATTAACAAGAATAACTCCGGTGAGGTATGTCATTTTTCATGCAATGCGCCTGATTTTAGAATTACATGATAAAGTTGTGTTATTTCACGAAGCTTTTCTGTTTGTGACGAGACGGCGGAAAAAGTGATTCTCCTACAAAAATTAACACGTTCACGTTGGCGCGAACCACCGGTGGCCCGGGCTGTCTCATCGAGCGGCGCGTACCACTTGCCGCACAAAAACTTGTTAAGTTCTAGAGAAATGTGTGAACATATTGCTTGAGTTACATTCTTGAAACTTCTTTTGTTTAGTTATATTAAGATTTGGTCGTCAAATCAGCAACTTAGGGCTAAGCGTCTCGTTTGTAAATTCTCCCATAAGATGATTGAGATTTGTAAAACTTGTTTTAATGCCAGAGACATGTTAACGCCAGAAAAGTAACTATACTCTCTATCCGAGTTACCGTGATGAAAATGATAAATTAAATTAGCTAACGGCAAAATGGTCAACACGTTCACGCCGGTGCGTACCACCGGTGGCCCGCACTACTGTCTCGCCGATGGTACGCATTAGATTGTGCTACTAGACGGTACGTTGGTACGTAACACCAAATATAGTAGGATTATATTTCTAGTTTAGTAAGAACGTTCGAGAAACTGCGGCGTTTCAAAGGATTTCTTTGAGACCAACCTTTGAGACGGTTTTCCGGCCCCGAGTCGAAAAGCGCGGCATCGGATTTATCAATAACCAAAGAAATAATTTCCATACAGCTGAAAATTAAAATAATGAAAATTTAACGTATATTCATTAAAAACTTTTATTTTTAATACCAATTGTAATTAATAACGTATTATAAGCATAACTTTTGATCAATAACATAAACATAATAATTCAGTATTAGAAATATAACCCAAATGAGATAAAATTAACATAAAAATTTAATATTTTATTTATAACTTCATTATTTATTGTTTTTTGTGTAGTGTGTTAAACAAGCGACAATTTGATTTTGCAATCGAATTTTCGACCATTTCCCGATAAGCTATTATTCTGAAACTACATATAGCTCAGAACCAGATGACAATGCAATGTGTTCTACCACTTTTATCATGATTTGATAAATTTCTGAAGTATGTCCAATAAAATAAAATTAAATATGGCGATTAGTTCTGAAAATTGCCACCAAAATTCAGTATCGGGAATGCTATCGTCAAAAAATCGTGGAAGTTTTCTACCTTTTTAGTGCGCAAGAAAAAAGTTGTTTTTTATTTTAAAAAATATTTTTAATTCAAATTAATTGTCATTATCTCGAATTCAAAGAATCAAATAAATCCGAGTTTATGATTGATAAGGATTAAAAGAAATTTAAAAAGTAAAACAAAGAAATAAATAACTAAATGAACAAAATTAAAAATCCTCAGATACGTGTTTTTTTTTCTTTGCTGATGTCTTGAATAAAAAAATAATTAAAAAACTGAGCTGTTCAGTGATAGAGGGTAAATCCACCACCTTAATATTCTTTAGGATTTCCTTAAAAATGCAGATTGTGTCTTAAAGGAAAGCTTAAAAAATTCTTCTGCCGTTCTTCGGAAATGTTTGGAGCTAAATTTACAAAATACAAAACAGGAATGTAAATAGAAAATTAAAATAATATCGAGAATGCACTAACAATTTACTAAGAATACAAAGTTTTTTTCTATACTTTGACATATAAAATCACTACTGATTTCCTCTTTTCAGAAGAAATTTGCTAAGGCAAGTTCAAGCGCAGCAACAGTGGTTGATGACATAGAAAAAATGCTTCATAAAAATCTGAAGAATCCGAAAATAGATTCCAGAAGAGAAAGAAGAAATTGAGCGATTGGAAAAAGAATAAATAAAAAGCGCTCTAAAATAAGGGTATACAGATCTAAACATGCAAAATTATTATTCTTTCAAAACAAACAAAATCATTACTTTCTATCTTTAATGTCCTTCAAATTGTCAAAATGACATTATGTAAATAAAAATTGATTTATGAGGACATTATTTATTGAAAGTACATAATTATGAATAATAAAACACACCGAATGATGTAACTGACGAATGTAATTAGCAACCATGAACAATTTCTTCCCTTTTCATTTCATTGCATTACACACAAACAGAAATGAGTCTTTTAAAGAACATGGCTGAAAATATAATTAATTTTTGAAGTTTTTGAATTAGTGCTGTTAAAGAAAAATGTTTTATGGGACAGCAAACAAAACTTTCCATTTAAGAAAATCAAAGAATATCAAGAAGATATATTGACAATTAAGTTTCAAGCGCAGCTTGAAAGTGATACTGATAGACATTGAACAAGAAAAAATCCATGTAGGACATTAGGATTACCCCACATACTACATAGCAGGACTTGCATTTTAATTTAGGCAATTAAGATTTACAACACTTTCTAGAGGCAAATTTCATATTTGTGTACCATTCAAAATTGTCATTTTTACCAAACATTTAGTTGGGATTAAATAGATAAAAGAGTCAAGCCGACCACCAAAGGGGCTACCAGAACTTATTGTATTTTTTTTACACAGATAATTGGTTCATTAACATGTTTGACTAATCATCCTAAGAATTACAATAATTTTGTGATTTTATGTTGCAATGTTTAAAGTAAAAATTGAATAAATCGATCAAAATATAATATTAACATTTTATTAAATGCAAATTTTAAAAATACAAATATGAGTTATCTTTTGACAAAAAAAAATCATACTTAAAAATTGACGAAGTGTAAAACAAGAAATTCTTGACTTTAAGTAATGCTTTTGTGCAAAAATCAAGTAATTAAAATCTTGATTTACATCAAAATGTTACAAATCAGCCTAATCAATGTTAACCTAATTTTATTGTAATATATAAACTTGTTATATTAAAAAATAGCACCAACATAACCAAAGTAAGAATTGAAAAACTTAAATGTAAATGAATGCACAGCTTTGTACTTGTAAATATAACAAATAATATTTACAACCCTATGTACGTATATATATATATGTATATATATTATATGAATCACCTCTTATTTAACATACTTATATGCCCCAAAAGCATATAAAGTTAATCAGTAATTTAAAAAAAAAATTTAAGAACAAATACAAGCAAAGTATTAAGTTTTTGCTTTACATCCATGTCTTGCTTTTTCACTTTTAAAACTTTTATACATTTCTATACTGCTTTTACTTAAGGGTACGCAATAATGACGCTTTACATTGTCTGATTTTTTTTTTTACCGATGGGAAAACATACTACTGATGAAAATAATGATGAAATTTTCATTTTAGCAATGAAATATGGAACCTTTTTCCTAATGTTTTCCCCTCTTTGTTTCATCAAGATGGCACACTTTTTTCCATCTCTTTTTTCATCGAATCCATATCTTTCATCAAACTTTCTTCCAATTGCTTAAGACTTTCTTTTTGGTTTTCTAATGAAGAAATTTCATTGTTCAGCAAATTAATCTTCTGGATAAATGAATCTACCTGCAAGGAGAAGTAATGAATGCCACTTTTTACAATAATATAGCTCAGTACAGACTCAAGAGATACAGCCTAGGGTTACTCTTTAGGTGGTCAACATCAAAGTGTTTCTGATCACAATCACATTACCATTTGGAAAGTTCAATGATCTAATGTTTAGCCAAGCAGTTTTTTTAACAATACTGCTTCCAGCATTTTTAATTAAACAGTGATCTAATTTCACCATGATTGCAAGAGAAACATCAAATATAGAGCTCCCCCCACCCAGTGCTTTCCTTTCCATTTTCATCCTGACACCCATTTTCCACTTGCCCTGCAGTGGACCAGTCGGTAGAAGCTCGGTTCCCGCAGAACCACAAAAGTGAAGCAACATCGACTTAGGTCAGTGTTTGGGAGGGTGACAACTAGGGATGTAACGAATATTCGGTCACTATTCGGTATTCGGCCCTTTGGCCGAATAGTCATTTCATCACCTGGCCGAATATTGATGGACTATTCGGCCGAATAATTCTACTGCAGTGGATATGTAAAAAAATAAAGAAATAAGTAGATTTTAAACATTTAAAATTCTATAATAATTGTTGCAAAAGAGTACATTAGTTTATAGCTATAATAAATAAAAATAATTTAGGAAAAAACTATTTTTTAAACCGTGTTTTAGGCTTGACTGGACAAAAACAGATTTTAAAGTTGTAATATTGTATTTTATAGTTAGCATTTTCTCGCAAAGCTGACAATAGATAAGTATGATATATGAGAAATTGCTTTTGTTATTATTAACAAAGTGGAAGTCAGACTTTGTTTGGGTAGACTGATTTATTGTAAGTATTGGGTAAGAGAGAAATGGGAAAAGCCTAGAATATATCATGACTATCTAGATAGCATAAGTTATTGGGGTTTTTAAAAATAAAAATATATTCCAGTTAATTGTATTAAATTTTAATAGATCTTTTAAAAATAGGTATGTAATAAACCCAATAAAATAAAAATATTAACTTTTATAACTTCTAAAATCTCTCCATAAAGCAGTTTTAAGCAAGGTAAAAGTTCACTAAGCGATATTAGTTCTTTCATTTGAATTAAATAATTAGTAAAATAATGCTAAGGCTTACTACCATAAAATTTGTCATTTCTATTCCACTTGTGGGTGAAATTCTTAGTTTTATTACATCAAAACAATAGAGAAAATCGATTAATTTTAAATAGTTTTAAATTCTTAACAAACACAATTAAATCATGCATCATAGATTGTCTGTAATTGGTGTTTGACTTTGTCAATAATTTTAAGTTTGTCAAATTCTTTCTACTACAACAATTTTCTGGAAATTTTAATATCGACCGCCGAATATTCGGTATTGGGCCTAAGACATTGGCCGAATATTCGGCTTCGGCCTATTCAACCTAGAAGAAATAGCCAAATATTCGGCTTCGGCCTGGAAGAAGCGGCCAAATATTCGGTATTCGGCTATTTGGCCAAATCACTATTCGTTACATCCCTAGTGACATCCTGTTGCAGCTGGTTCCTGTAGGGCCATGTACGCTAAAGGGAGCTGGTGCACATTAAATAGGTGGTGGCTCCAGAGTCCTCCAAGTGAAACGATACCTCTGGAGGAGCCAATCCCAGGTGACGATCTCTCATCTGGGAGCTGGTTCAAAATTAAGAGACCACAAAATTTGAGGCCAAGTCAGTCTTCAGCACTTGTGGTTCCTCACTCTAAAATGAGGCTGCATATCACATTAAGCCAGTGGATTATTGATCTTCTGTACCTGGTAGTCTGCTTTCCTATGCCAGGGGGATTAGTAACAACAACATTTTCCACTTGGCTGGCAATTAAAGGCGCTCTACATTATTACTGCCTTGAGAGTAAAGCTACACATCTGCCATCTTGGATCGGAGCATGTTGTGTTGTGCATGGTTGTCCTGCCTACAAGTGTTGCCTTTTACCAATGATTCATTCTCTCTGGCACTTAAGCTGATCCCAATTTGGCGACATTTGGCAATTCGACATAATGTCAGAAACTTCACCCTGGTAAACCCTAGTTTTTCCAACAATAAAAGAACTGATTCAAAAGGCCTGATGCATCAGTTCATATACTACATAGCCTTAGAGTAAAACTGCTAATGCTTTAAAATCCATATTTATTGAACAAGTAATAAATGTACAAAAAGTACACAGATAAAAAAAAGAGCACTTTCTCATGGCCGAAAATTCCTAACTATTTTTCAGGTAAACATTACAATTATAGCAAAACGTTAATTCAATAAAATTAAAATTTATGGAACATGCCGAATAGTGAAACAAATTATATAAAAATTTAAAATAATGTTAACATATCTTGTGAATAATTTGTTGTTTTTGAAATTAAAGACAGGTTGAAAGACATTTTGGAAAACAAGATACTCCATTGCAAGTTGTATAAATCAGAAATCCCACTTATTATTCAATGCATTATTTTGAAAAAAACTGGTTTTGAGGGAAAAGAAATAAGTACAATCACACACATTTTACTTTTGTGTAAAAGAGGGGGGGGGGGGAGTGAGAGAGATAATTTTTTTCTATTTTCTTAGGAAGTAACTTTATAGTCATATCCAAAGTTCAAGATACATATTCATTTTTATATTCAGTTGGAAAAAAAAGAAAGATTAGTAGCAGCACTCTAAGCCCAATGTTTTCAAGGAAAAGAAAGTCAACTTTCAACATTTAAATTCTTTCTAATTTATAACTAATGATTTTTTAAGCATAATTTGTTCTGTAAAAAATATTCACTTACATCTGTATTTGTAAAGTCTTTATAATGTACTCCTGATTCAATCTATTTTAATATTCATCTATTTTCATTTATTTTATCCCAAATGTTAAATGTTTAAAAAAACAACTATTTCCTCTTTTTACACGATTATAATTTCTGTTGGTAACAATATTTCTTTTGTTTTGTTTCCCAATGATACATATTAACAAATGGAATAACATTTATTTATACTTATTAATTACACATCTATCATCATTATGTTATCGATTTTTGTAAAACATAATTCTGATTTATTTACAATATCTTAGAAGCAACTGGACAAAGAAGAGACATGTTTCATGTTTGAAATTGATATGCAATTAAAATACTGCTTCTGGATACTTAATCATTATGCTTTTCAAGTTATAGCTAAGTTTATTGATTTATGTTTTGTTTTCTTCAAAATAAAAATCACACAGTAATGTCATTTTTATTTTTTCTTTGTATTGAAAGTGGTTACCCCCCTCCTTCATCTATCAGTTATTGATAGAGGCATTTGCTATAAGTGAAGTATGTGGTTGCATAGATGAAACTTTGGTAATGAAACAAAGAGTTCAGTAGGGGAGTAAAACATCAATAAAACTATACAAGAAAAGTGCTTGTCACGAAAATAAAAACGATAGAGTAATTTGCCTTCGTAAGCCTTTCTTAATTTATGACAGCAAAAATAAATAAATAATAAAATAATAAGAATAATACTGAAATATGAACATTTAGAAATAGTACATTACCTTTAAATATGCTTCAGATGAACTTAAATGTCCATTCTTCGAATCAGAATCAGCATGTGGTTTTATTGTTATGCTGAGTTGTTGTTTTTCGTCTACAACATAAACAATACTTGAATTAAAAACATGCAGAAAAAATATAAATAACGCATAACACAACTTACAATGCAAATGCATTCAAAAATCACTTGGTTTTATGACTTTTCAGTGCATTTTATTTTTTTGAAGTAAAAAAAATAAAGAAAGAAAAAATTCACTTGAATAGTTGTGCTATTGAGTGGATAGTTAAAAAAATTGAAACAAAAAGAAAAAAATATTAGCACATTTGTAAAAATTATGTGCGACAAAATATCACTAATAAAGGTCCATGAGCTAAATGAGAGACAATTTCTCGCAAATTTGTCACATTTAGAATGTACTTGACCAAATTCATGATACACTGGCATGTAAGCAGAACTAAATATGCTTGTTTTAGTGCAAAACAAATTTGTTTTGAAGAAATTGAATTTTTTACCGTAATATAAAGATAGGTATGAACCTTAGTTTTGCCATACAATTAAGGCAGAAAATGAACTTAAATGAGAGGCTTACTATTCCTAAAAGTGACAGCGCTTATGCATCTCAATTAATTTCCTTTTTTAATAGTTTACAGAGTTGTTGGATTTTGAAATACGAATAACCGTATATTGCAACTAACTAATACATCTATCATCAATATTCAAAATACTTTGGCAACTCTGCTATTTTGCACTTATTCATTTATGGAATGTTGGGAGAGGTTAATGATGAAATATATTTTTTCAATGGAAAATTCCCGTACAAGCAACACTTTAACGTAGTGAAATGTTTAGCATTTTGTTCCTGAAATAAAAATGTTTTATTATGTTGCATTTCTGTACTATCTTTGCAATAAGATTTTAGGTAAAAGAACATTGTCGGCACCTGTGGACCTTATTGAGTAATATTTTTCACGATTGGGCCAGAGAAATAAACAGTAAATTTCGAATTTTTTCCAGGGAAAATTATTTACGCCTTTACAAAATACATAATGCCTTCATAAAAGTACAGTGTAATACTCAAAGTCAGGATAAGGCAAAGAAATTCCGACTAAGAAGAGTAACTTTATTCGAAAATAAAATTACCTTTTTGCAATTAATTTTAAAATTTCATAAGGACTTTGCTCCTATCATACAACGATTATATAACTCTTAATAGCACTAACTTTCATTTATTTGTATTATGAAATAACAATATCACCTACTTATAACACAAAATAAAAGAGAGATAGAGAGGGGAAAAAAGTACAACAGGGCAGACGAGCATAGCTGTATGAATCGATTACTAGAAATATTTTACCTGGGTGTTTAAAGGCAATGTCATCAGCACTAGAATTTGCAAAGTCGTCCATAATTTCTTCTCGGCTGGGAATGGGAGGACGCGCAGGAAGATAGGCTTTCTTCTTAAACATATTAATTGATTTAAAACAAGATTTTAATTGAAATTGAAAACAATTATAAACATTCGTAATCTAAATTAAAACAATAAACCTAAAGCTTATTGGGAACTTGTTGACATTGCAACTGTGACAACTCTCCTATTCGTCAAAATCACAGTTAAGATGTTGAAAGAGAAAAAAAATTAAATGAAATTTCAGCTCAAAAAACCATGTGTTTTAAGTTTAAAATGTCTTATTTTTTAAATTCTTAAAGTTGAATTTTGTGTGTTCAACATTTCTTGGTGCTATTTTGCAGAAAATATTGCTCCTGACCGCTATCATGGCGTTTTCTTGTTTGGTTGTTATACTTTGACAGTGGCAGTCGCTGGTCGGCATGGTAAACAATGTAAATATGTAAACAAATGCATGTGTTTAAGAAAACTAGCATATTTTATTACACATTTTAATTTAATTTAGTGTTACTTATTCATCTATATTAAAGATGCTTCTTCCATAGAATTAAATTTATCGTTTTACGAAATCTCGGAATAAGATTTAAGTTGCTTTTACACTAGTTGAAAATGCGTTTCTTTTATATAAGAACAATTTCTATTACTTTTTCAGTCTTTCGTCGCCTTTGCACAAGTAAGTATAATTGAAATGCATAAACGATCTCAACAATTTTCTTTTTTTTTTTAAATCACAAAGATTTTTTTTTTTTAATTTTTTAAATGGATCATGATAACAGAATTGATAAACTGACGTGTCGCAACACTCGTTAAGGGTATAGACCAGGGGTCTCCACACTTTCCAGCCTTAGGGCCATATTGATTACTCCAGTAAATTCCAAGGGCCAAAACCATATTATCATTAATTGTTGCCGGTGGTAAAAAGTTGAATCAGTCCACTAGTGGTGTAAAATATGATTACTTTTTTGCCAGATGCCATTAGCGACGGGGAAGCTGATGTATTTTGTGTATCGTATGGGTATCCGTTATAATGGGGTACCCGCATCGTATCGCCATAGTAATCATTGATTACAAAAGTAATGAAATACACAAGTAATCATTGATTACTTTTTTCTTCAGTAATCGTTACTTCGGTTCCTAACGAGTACTCAAGTAACGAATGAGTATTTTTTTACATGAAAAAAAAAGTCCGAAAAAGTACGCCACGTTTAAAAAAGGCTGCAAATCGAACTAAAGTCCGCAAAACGGCAACACTGCATATTATTAATTTTCCTGTCATTATCTGTAATTTCTAGATTAGTCGTAGAGTACGAGCGAGCCATGAGGAGTAACGTGACAGAACATCTGGTGGACACAAGCAGAAATAGGTAGTACCTTCTATCCCTAACAGATGGCGCTAATAGCACTTACAGAATAATCTCGTTGGTTCGATAAAGTTCTGGTGTCTTCCACTCACTTCTAGATGGCAGTAAGTGAAATATATAAGAAGGCTAGTGGCGCAACCACAAGTCAGTTCCTATGACACTGCTGTGAAATAAAATAGTGCGTACCTCCTTAAAACGTGTTTGTGCGTGTTTAAGTTTAAGACATCTTTGTAACAATATTTTTATTTGAATTGTTGCTTTTGTGTGTGATTTAGTAGAATGGAAAAGAAGCGAAAAATTGATAGTGAATGCAGAAAATTCAAAGATCAGTGGAACATTCAGTATTTCGTAATTGAGTCCAGTAACAAGGCGCTATGTTTGATTTGCAATGAAAGCATAGCCGTTCTCAAAGAATATAACATTAAACGTCATTATGAAGCAAAACATTTTCAAAATTACTCAAAATATACAGGAAGTTTGCGGACAGAAAAATTCGAAGCTATGAAACGCGGATTGAAATCGCAGAAATCTTTATTTACAAAACTCAAAACTGAACAAGAGGCTGCAACTCGTGCCAGCTTTCGTGTGGCTCTTGAAATTGCAAAAAGTGGAAAACCATTCACCGATGGAGAAATGGTCAAAGAATGCATAATCACAGTAGCCGAAGAAATGTGCCCTGAAAAGGTAAATTTATTAAAAACTGTCAGTATGTCAGCAAACACTGTGGCTCGAAGGGTAGAAGACATCGCTGAAAATATATCCTCTCAACTGTTCAACAAAAATGGACATGTTGAGTGGTTTTCTTTAGCCTTGGATGAGTCAACGGATGTGTCAGATACTGCTCAGGTGTTGATTTATATTCGAGGAGTAGATAAAAGCTATGAAGTGCATGAAGAACTTCTTGATATGTATAGTATTCATGGCACAACTACTGGTTCAGATATTTTTAAAGGAGTTGAAATGGCCATTAAGCAAAGGAACCTTCGATGGAAAAACTTGAAATGTATTACAACTGATGGAGGCAAAAACATGAGTGGGAAAGATAAAGGAGTGGTCGCTCTTGTGTCAAAGGCTGTAGAAAATGACGGTGGTTCAAAACCAATAGTCTTACATTGTATCATTCATCAACAGTCTTTGTGCGGAAAATGTTTGGATATGTCTGAAGTTCTGAAACCAGTCATATCAACTGTTAATTTTATCAGATCTTTTGGGCTGAATCACCGACAATTCGTACAATTTATTAAAGAGATTGGAGAAAATGACTTACCTTATCATACTGCCGTACGTTGGCTTAGTTGTGGGAAAGTCCTTCAGCCCTTTTTTGAACTTCGAGCAGTGATCGAATTTTTTTTGAATGAAAAGCATCGCCCTCTTACTGAATTGCAAAACAACGCATGGCTGTGGAAGTTAGCATTCTATGTTGATTTGACAAAACATGTGAACGAACTGAATTTGAGATTGCAAGGAGAAAACCAGCATCTTCCTGATTTATACAATAATATCAAATCATTCCGGAAGAAATTGATACTGTTTCAATCACAACTACGAAGTAAATGTTTTTCACATTTTAAAACATGTGAAATATTTAGCCACACCACTGAGACCGAGTTTCCTATCGATTTTGCAATCGAAACTTTGAGTGCTTTGAAAATAAATTTTGATACTCGTTTCTCGGACTTTGATGCCATTGCGAATCAAATTAAGATTTTTCAGAATCCTTTTGATACTGACATTGAAACCCTAGCCCCGGAACTTCAAATGGAAATGATTGATCTACAGTGCAGTGATATAATTAAGAACAAATATCAAAACTTATCTTTGTTGGAATTTTATAAGTGTCTTCCACTGACACAATTTGATAATTTGCATAAATTTGCTCGTGGGCTGTTTTCTGTTTTTGGTACTACTTATTTGTGTGAGAAGACCTTTTCCAAAATGAAGTACACAAAAAATGTTTACAGATCTAAATTAACTGATGAGCATCTTAAATCTCTTTTAATAATTGGTACAAGTAAAATTAGTCCACAACTACAAACTATTGTCAGTGGAAAATCTCAATTACATAAATCTCATTAGTATTTCATATGTCGTTATGCTTGTTATAAGTTATCTTTTCATTTAAAATGTATAAAATGTTAGTTGGATTCATTTCAATAATTTGTTAGTTAGTAAATAATAACCTACAACAATGTTATGAGTAGTTAGCCCATGACCATATCAATGTAGATGTCATATTAATAATTATTCAACATAAAAATAGATTACTTCAGTAAACTTAATTTAATTTGCTATAAAAAATAAATATGTTCTCTAGAAGGAGTTTTCTTTCAAGTATGCTAGCTCTCCGCGGGCCGGACAAAATCTGTCCGCGGGCCGGATGTGGCCCTCGGGCCGTAGTTTGGAGACCCCTGGTATAGACGAATAAATAAAGTTAAACAGAAAAGAATATAAAAACTTGAAATTACCAGTCAAGTTAATAATATTAACGTTTAATGTAATTAATCCAAATAATATAGTAATCTTATGTCTGACAAATGTTAAATCCCGTGACCTAAAATAATGAAGCATTTATTAAAACGCTAGTTTTTTTTGTTTTTTTCATCTTGTAATCGGAAAAACCTGGTGGTGCAGGCTCCAATTAAGCAAACCGCAAACCAGGCGAACCAAGGAAATTGTTCTAAGGCACAGGAAATGCCATGTTAAAATAGTAGCACAAACACAAAAAACGATTTGTTAAAAAAAGAGATTTTAAAAAGTCTGCTCAATTTGAATTTTTGGTAACTGCTGATACATTAAGATTTCCCACTCTTTTCAAGTTGGAATATGGTAATATAATTTAGTTATTAGTTCACCTGTGATGGTTAATCATAAGAAACTGGTGACATCTTTGATTGTGGGATCATTTTAGTGGACACATATATAGATCCATAGTTAACATGTATTTAACAGTAATAATTAGAAAAATTTAGCTAACCACTTAACATTTGGCAGTGTCTCACACGGGCGAAATTTACCGGGAAATTTGAAATTTGCCCGTGCCTAGCGTTACTTTATTTCTAACACCCCTCTGCCCCTCTGAGATCCGTTTGCACTTTGTTTGTATAATAATTTTTTATATAACTTTTACCCCATCCCTGCTCCATAGTCACCCACTATAACTAAAATTTCCAAAAACATTTTATACTATACCTATATATTCATTTATTGTTAAAAGAAAAAAGTCTATCATTTTTTACCAGTTTTTCTGAAAATAACTTGTGCTTTTAATAACAATAAAAGAACATACTTCCGTTCAAGCAGTGGCATATCTAGGGTAGGGGGAGAGTGGGTCATACACTCATTGCCTGAATGTATGCTGTTTAATTTTTTTCAAAAATGAGTTATTTGTTATCAAAATAACATTAAATTTTCATGTCCTTAATGCGTGCAAATGCTCTTCTTCTATTCACATCTGGTCCCAGTTTAAATGGGATGCATATGTTTCAGTGGTACTGAAACAAAGAATTGAAAATGGTATGAAATATTTTGGGAAAGGTCTCTGTAGCCCATTTGTTGCAAGAAAATTACACTGAATTGTCATGTTATTGAGGAATATCTGTTGGACATCACTCATATTAATACAACATATATTTATTCTAGAAGGTCATTTAAATCTTTTGTTGGAGATATATCTTCTGGTCATGGTGTAAGCAACGATCTTCCACTCGAAAAGATTGGACACTCCGGTAGAAACCTATGTTAAATGCTTCGGAGCTGAGCGTCGCTAAAGTATAAGTAAAAAAGCCAACATTTCGGAGGATATTGGCGAGAGAATCTTGGCGAAAAGCATACTGAGGATGTCATTGCGGCAGTAAGGTGCCAAAGTGCACTGCTCCTTTGCAGGCACGGCGGGATCGTCCGACACCCCCGGAGATACAGTGGGTCGGATCGTGTATCAGAGAGGTAACAAAAAGAAAGGGGCTAGAACAGAAAGTGCTGAAATACCCTGGGGTGCGTTGTTTCATGGTCGACCCTTCTGTTATTATTTGGCGCGTGTCAATCACTTCTTAACGAGCTTCACATAGTTAAAATATATAATGGAAAATAAAAGCAAACGCAAAAGTGTGCCCAACTATCAGGATGAAACCTATTTGTTCCTGTTAAGGAATATTCGATAAGTTGCTTTCTTTTTTGGAAAAATTTCAATTATGGAAGAAATTTTATTGCTGCTGCAAGTAAATTATAGTACCGCTGCCGTTAGAAAGTCACAGAACACAGAGGGCAATTTTATCGGATTTAAAAAAATGGAAAATTCTTCAGAAGGCGGCAGTTGATTAGCGAAAGGAGGGGGTTCTTCAGCCTCCTTCAAAATCGAAAGTTTAGACAATTTTTTTCTTTAAAATGTATTTTAATTACACCGGGGGATGCTCCCCAATGCTTTCTGACGCTCTACCAATGCTGTCGGAAAATGATTTAAATATTTTAAAGCATTTGTTTCAACATACAAATATACTAAAAATAAACAGAGAAAATGTAAGTAAAAAATTTCCTCTGTGTTTATGCTTCTACTGCTCTTAAAATTATTGGGCTTTGCTTATAAATATTTTTAAATTCTGTTTTTGGTCAAATAATTGAACCCTCTTCTAACGAATACATTTTTTTTCGAAATTTTCTATTGACTTAATGAGTAGTTTTAAACAGTTGCAGTTCTGAATTTTAAAATTAAATTTTTTAACTTGAACACAATCATCATATCCAGAAAAAAAAGGGCTCCATTAAGATAAAGGCACAGGTTTATCTCCAGCGCTCTTCACATTAATTAAAAGTTGAGTTCTGCGCGGACAAACCAAGAAAAAAAGTGCGTCGGATTTCAAATTAAATAATTCCAAAACTACAATTCGCGTCTATAAGTGTTTTTTATATCAGCTTTTCCACCAGAAAGTTCTCTATAATTCATAATTTTCAAGTTTTCATTGAAAGAATTTCCTCATAAGAGTTTGAACCTACACGCCAAAATTGTCTCAGACATTAACGGCGGCAGCAAAGGGAATCGTTATTTTTATTTTATCAAGTATTAAAGGAATATCTTCAAAAATGAAACATTAAGCCAAACCGAAAAATTAGCCTAGTGAAGCAAACCTTTATTATAATCCCGTTGGTTAACGGGACGTTGCCTGAATAGCTACTTAAAAAACGCTTTGAATTCCAGTTTGTTCAATTCGCATTCCTGTTCCCTTAGTATTTGTTTCTGAAGAAAAACTGTCAAAGCTTGAAAACATTATTAGCTGTATTCCCATTTATCAGACCATTATTTATATCATATTGTATATTGCTGCTGTAATATTACGTAGTGCTTTTATTTTTACTGAATATTTTGATTGAACAATTTTGTTTATTTTAATGAAAAATAATGTTACTAAGTAACATTAAGTCTTAAGTTTATTAGGAATAGATTTAGTATTTAGCAAAGTTCCTATTAATTTGTCTTAATGGCTTTCAAGACCTACAGTTTTTTATAGTTCAAATTTTATTAGTTGTTACCAGTTGAGTAGCTAGAAATTTAAGCCTTTTCCTGTGTGCAACATTCGCTTAACTTGACTTGTTTGTCCCACCCCCCTTGTTCCTAGCAGCATGAAAGCTCTCCCGCAGTCGTAAATTACGTTTATAGGGTGACGCCAGAGCCTGGAAATGTCAGAAAATTTTACTGTTCTGGAAAAATCAGGGAAATCAGGACATTTTTTCTTTGTTTTTGATTATCCTGGAGTTCCAACGATCTTATCTGTAATCATTAAAATTATTCAACGTTCCCTTATTAAAATTCAATTCTGAAATTATTTTACTCAAGAAAGTTCTTTACATTGCCGTTTTTCATAAATTTGTTGCCCACATATCAAAAAATGCGATCTTTTTGCATCTGCAATGGGAGCTGGACTTTTTTAATTTTTGATGTTTCTTATGGCTTTGTTTAAAGGTAAAAAAATAAAATTTGTATTTTTTTCACCAAAACTTTAATTTGAAATTTTCAATCGAAATTTCGTGAAATAAAGATGGAAACTGTTAAATAATATTTTTAAATTTGAAAAATTCAGAAAACAAGTCATTAACTATGCACTTAGGACGATAATTTTTTTTATTACACACATTCATTCATGATATAAATTGATTCTTCCCAGGATGAACTTCTTAAATATCTGCAATTAATTGCAAATAAATATATGACTAAATAAATAATCAAATGAAAAAGTAATTAAAAAATCATTTATTTCATTTCTTATTCAGTATGCATGTGAAATCTTTGAATAAATTCTCATGCTGTATATTAAGAGATTTACCTATTTCATGAACTGAATTTTTTGACACGCTAGCATTAATCCTAAAATGTTTAATTTTATTGTCAAAAGTCTTTTCTGGAGCTTGGTATTTCCTAATATAATTAAATGCTTTTCTAATCTTTAAAAAATGCATAAATTTCTTAATAAAATGCAACTATTTCAAAAAAGTTTGAAAGTTATGCATGTTCACATTTTTCTTTCAAGCATAATTAAAAAATGCATCTTGTCCTTCCGTAGAACTATTATAAAACTAGGTCGATACTTGACTGCAAAATTTTTGTGCAGCAAACTCTTTTGGCCGTAACAATGCACGTTTCTTCTTCATCAAATTGACAAAACTAAATTTTGGAAATTTTTACCTGCTGTAAATGTTGTTATATCTAATATTTTAATGTAGCATTCATTGGTGTTTTACATAGGTCTGATTTTTATCTTTTGTACATATATAAACAAAGATTTAATCAGGGAAATTTTCTGAAACATTTCTGGAAATCAGGGAAAAGTCACGCTTTCAGAATAATGTTGTATTCTTGAAATTGGACAGACCGTCCCTTAACCTCCTGCTGAGCGAGGGAGAGAGGCTCCGGAAACGGAACACTCCTCCCCCCTCTCCAACGCCACTGGTCGTTACCGACAAGTTAATTATCAGTAATTCGCAAAAGCCCCTCCATTAGAAATCATACTGTATAAGGATTTCGGTCATTTTGTGAAAACTATGAATTTATTTTAATGATCTATAAAAATATTCATTTATTAGTGATTAATATTAATAATAATGAGTGATTACTAATTACTTTTTAATTGTTAATTGTTTTTTTGGAAATAATTTTGAGCATTTGGAAATAAAATTGTTTGAGCCCCTCCCATGATTTTTGAATTGCTACGCTCCTGGATGAGCACAATGAGCAGTTATTTAATGGTGGGTGCAGTGATATTGAAAATATAGACACGTTAATGAAAATCAACGTGTTGCTTGGGGATGTTGATGTTAACTTTATCTTAAAAACATTATCAATCCATGAACACTTTCAGTGCCGGATATATGGGGGGGGGCAATGTCCCCCTGGAGGCACTTCTGGGAGGCGGCAAGTTCAACTGTGATGCAAAAAATAAAAAGGCAAAGGAAAAGAAGAAGAAAGAAAATAAAATAAAAAAAATAAAAAATATTTAATTAAGAAAATTTAAATTTTGGAAAGAGAATTAAAATCCTGGTTCAGAGCTCTGATTTGACCATTGACCGGCTATTTTGATAACGATTAAAACCGATTGATACAATTATTTATTGTATAAACTGTCGGAAACTAAAATTTAGGTATACTCAATATGTTGCGTTGTTGATCAGTCAACCGGCTCTTCTGGGGGTGCCCAAATTTTGCAATGTCAAAATTTAAATTAAAAAAAGTTAAGGGTTTTTCACCTTGTAATAGCGAAATATAATTCATGCTATGCTCAAACAATACAATAGCTTTTTTTTTTCCAAATTTTCAAAGCATCCTTTTGGGAAGGGGGGCGGGTAGGAGCTTGTGATAGTGAAATATAAATCATGCCATGCTCAGACAATGCAATAGTTTTTCTTTTGCAAATTTCCAAAGCATCCTTTTGGGAAGAGGCGGGAGGTCGGATGGGGGAAGGGGATCTTGTAAGGGATTATTCATAAATGATGTCACGCTTCGAGGATGGAGGGGGTTCGTGACATTGTGACAATTGGAGGGGAGGGGGTAACAAGAAGTGTGACATCATGCATTATGCAACATAGCGGGACGCGTGACAATGGGGGGGAGGGGGTTCCGCTGAAGTGTGACATATTGTGACAAAAGGGGGAGGGGGGTCAAATATATAGGAAAAAAGTGTGACATTATTTATGAACGGCCCCTAAGTGTCGTTTGGGGGGGGGAGGCAGACGCATGTCTTTTCGATATATTAGTAAGAGGGAGGGTCCTGCCCCCTGGATTTAAAAAAAATGCTTATTTTGTTTTGAATTTCTATAAGTATTTTTATGAGTAAAATCGTTTAAATTTTAAACAGTTTTTTCCTAATATTTTTGCAATCGCAAATGCATCTCCTAAGGCCTCAAAATTTTTCCGGGGGAGAATCCATCCCTTCTGCTGTCAGAATTTCATATATGCAGTTAAGGGGGGGGGGGGGGCGCCCTAATGTTGACATGAAAGGGCCATGTCGTGGGAACATTAAGACATTAAGAAAGTTTTCTGTGTTTATTAGTGGCCACCAAGTAGAAAATCCTCAAAAATAAAGGGGGGGGGGGGGTGCCCTAATGTTGAGATGAAAAGGCCATGTCGTGGGAACATTCAGAAAGTTTTCTGGGTTTATCAGTGGCCACCAAGTAGAAAATCCTCAAAAAAAAAATCCCAGTGCATAAAAGTTTATTAAATGTGAGCAATAATTATATGGAGGCGGGGGGCAGGGGGGTAGTTTTGTCTCGGCTCCGAAAACTTCAAAACCCGGTACTGACCTTTTTCACACATTTGCTTGTAGTGAAAATTTGAATAGGATATACTTCATATTGAATCTAATAAAATAAACAGTTGAAGAAAAGGCAAAAATACCGAGTAGGATTTTTATGCGCTAAGCTATATTTATTTTTGTCTCCTAACTTGAATCTTTATTCATGTTTCCTTTTTAAACTCAAAAGGATGAGTAGTGAAAACAAGCCTATTATGTGTATCGTACTCAAACGACCCCACATGTATAATAATACAAACGTAAAATGCTTTAGCTCTTTACACAGCTAAGAAAGAAAGACCAGAAATCTGTTTTCATTTTGTGGTTTGCCTGAGAGCAATAAAGACTTGTCTTCACCACGGAAGATGGAACAATAACGACCTATCCCCCCCCCCCCCCCCCATGAACAAATCCTTCTAATTTCTAGGAATTCCGAGCGAAAAGCTATGGCAAACCTTTCGCCAATTCCAAGAAAACAGTTGAAAATTGGCGGCAAACGCATGCGAGCTGCCCTAAATGTTTGTTTTTTTTGTTATACATCTGTAAACCGCAATGGTAAGTAAACGGTTGTTTTATCGGCAATACCAAAACTGAAGTGTCCCATCTTCCTCTTAAACCATCTTTGGTGTAAGGGTCAAATATTGTTTTGGTTTCGGAAAAAAAAAATATGTTTAGTTTTCTTAGTTTAAATTTTTTCTTTACTTTTACCTTCATGCTCAAAATTGTATCATTTTCACAGAAATCAATAGTTTTGCTTCACGCACTCACACTTGTGGAGAATTGAATTCTTCCCATGTTGATGAAAATGTCATTGTCAGTGGATGGACTACATTTCACAGGCTCGACAAATTCATTATACTCAGAGATGCTTATGGATGTACTCAGGTTATCTTCAAAGAAAATGTAAGTTATGATGTCCTTGTCCTCATGTATTTTTAATTTTGAAAGCATCACTGATTGAGTATTTGGGTTTATTATATAGTAAATAAAACGGTTTTAAATGAATTTTAATAAGTTTACTTTTAAAGTCCTAAAATATGTAGTAAGTCTTGTCTTAAATATATGTATCATTTTTTTAAGTCAGGGAATTTAGAAGTGGTTAAAATAATTTTTAGATCACATAATAGAACTTTACAAAATTTGCTGTCTTGAAATATACTTTTCATAAATATTAATTTCCAAAATAACACTTCATGAAAACATGCAACCATGAAGTTAGACTGTTCAAAACATGGTTATTATTTTTGCCTTTTCTCATTTTCTTTTATTGGCTTTAATTTGTACAGCTTCAAGCATTTTTACAGTGATTGAATTTCTTTATTACATCATTTTCATGTTACCTACTGAATGCCATAAATTATATTTTGAGGCATACATTTTGGGCCACACGTGTAGCATATTAAAGGAATTAAAATACGTTAATTTCTTTTCACAACAGAAGAAAAAGTTCGTTGCTTAATGTGCATTATTTTTTCTTTGTAGGATAATTTAGCTCGTAAGTTTTTAAAATCATTACCTCTAGAATCGGTAGTGCAAGTTAAAGGAGTTGTTCAGAAGCGACCACCTAAAGATGTGAACAAGGTATGTTATTTTTTGAAATCTTTTCAACCCTGCATTTGCATTCTTGCATTGCTATAAGATTTTAATGAAATTAGCTTTCAACATTTGCAAAAAACCCTACTTATGCTGATGAACTATAGTCAAACCTTGATACAAGGGCACCCCACTTATAAGGTCACTTTTAAAAATTCCTGGATGACTTAATAAGAAATTTTGTATATTTTGTTACCTTTTATGTGGTTGTTCCCCAGTCTCTATTTGTGCGTAAAAGATCAGTTTGAGAAGTATTTCTTAAATTTAGCTGCATAAATCATTTTCTGAAATGACTTTATTTAGAATATTCTCATGTGATTTTACTTCTAAAGAACATGGACTTTATTGCAGAAGCACACCTTTTTCTTTCCAGTAACAACATTACTAACCCCACCCTATTCTCTGTATTTCTGAAGGAAAAAGGTGAATTAGACATTCAGCCCATAACTAAAGTAGATGCCTTCAAATCAGCGTTTGAAATATATCATGATATTTAAATAGATATCAAAATATTGGATATTTAAAATGTATATAGATGATATATATATCATAATATTGATAATATATAAACCATGTATCATAATACATCTTATTTACACAATACATGTTTTTAGTTTGTATTGTTTGTATGCTCTATGATATTTATAGGAATAAATAAGTTTCCACATAAATTTTATTCCTGTAAATTATAAATGTATTAGGTTTTTTATATATTTCAATGCAAAAATATTATTTTTTATAATAAGCATGAAGTGAAAAAATTTTGATCATTATGAAATTGAAATTACATAATTCCTTTTAAATTATTTAGAACTTGAGAAATGTTATAATAATGAGGTGTTTCTATCCCCAATGATGAAATCTTGGCATAATTTAAAGGCTTTGTTTTCTTTTGATTAAAAAAACTTGTTATCAAGATGGCATTGTTCATGTACAATACATTGTTCTGTACAGTGTAATGCCATTGTACAGTTTGATTTTCATTAAAAATTTTAGACTTTATTAAATTTTTCAAGCTAATGTTTTATACTTTTGAAATAATTATTCAATGTACTTATTTTTGATGAAAATTAGGGAATGCCCACTGGAGAAATAGAAGTGAAAGCAGACGAAATTCAACTTTTGAATTCCAGTCTGCCCAAATTACCAATTGTGACAAAGGATCAGAACAAAGTATTTTTTCATGTTTACTTTGTATTTAATGCATATTCATGCTTTTTTTTATTGCTCACAATAATTAAAGTTGTAAAATCTAGACGCTATTTTTTTTTTTTTTTGCTTTTTTTAATATGTTTGTACATTGATGGAATATATGCTTGTGTGTGCATCAAAATCTCAGTTTAAAGTATGCATAATGGAACCAACAATGTGTCAAAATGCTTATGTAAACCAAGCTTGGAAATGTATCACACCTTTCGAACTTTTTATTTTAATGAAGCCTTATTGCTATTTGCAGAAATGCAACACTTAAAATCAGTTATCATATACAACGTTTAATTTTTTATCCTTTTGAAAACCACGAGTAAAAGAATTTCTTACAATTTGTAGTTCATTTTTTTATGGAGCTCCTGCTCAGAATTTTTAAGGAAACAGTTCTGATTATAATTACTGTAAATCTTGATCCATTATGACAATGAACTTTTGTGTGAACATGCAATCACATGTAGAATTTTAATTTTCTGAAAGTGAAGTTATTTATCAGTTATTATCAAAACATATAACAAAATCCTTTAAGCAATGCTGTTGTTTATGTGTGTGTGCATGGAACCATTCAAAACGTGTTATGCATATGTACTTGGAATATTTCAAATACTAAGTGAGTTGTTTCTACTACATAATATAAGCATTATTATGTAAAATACAAATGCTATGCAGAATAAATAAATATTGCAAATCAATTATGTGTTTCTATGTAGAGTTATCTAACTGTATGGGCTCAATACTAGTCAAAACGAGGAAAAAAAATCCTTTTTGTTTTGCATATTTTAGTTAGTTTTCATCTATTCAGTTAGTAGTTTCTTTAATAGAGATGTGATTCAGGTGCCCTAATTTTCACTTAGGTCCCCAAGAATTTGTAAAGAAAGATCACATTTATTCTTGTTTGTTGCCTTAAAATGCGGGTGAGAATAGGCTAAATGGCATATGCTGCATATCATATAATATGCAGGAAAATGCACCATTTATCCTGAATAAATGTTTCTCTATTCAAAAGTTTTGAGAATTCTTGAAATCAGAGAGATCATTGTTTGAAAAAAATAAGAATAAACACTGCTTTCATAAACTTAAATAATATTTGCAATGAATCTTTTGCTGTCCCTCATATTTCTTCTATTTTGTTTAACGTTTTCGATTTGCATTTTCCAATAACTCCCCTGTCAATCCTGATTTAGCAAATGCTGAGCCTTGATTGGTTCGGGATTCATGTCTTATGCATTTAAACTTCTTGTCCACACTAGGATTTAATTTCTTGGTACTGACGAAGGGGGCGATTGCCCATGAAACCGGTCTGCCATTTTTAACCTTTTATTTGTGCCATTCACTATTTCTTTTACTCATATAAGATTTTAGTTCTTGTATAGAACATTATGCAACAATTTCATCTGATGATGGTTTGAAACAGAGATGAAATCTTCGATGGAGCCACAATTTTCCACTTTTTCTTATATTTTCATGTTCTCTATTTTCTCTGGTCTATTTTTCGAAAAATATATTTGCGACTGTCTGCTGTTTTTAGAAAATCTACCTATGACTAGCACTAATTCTCAAACTTTTTCTTTCACATATGTGAGAGTTATAATTCATTTACTGAAGTGCCTCTTTTAATATAAAGTTTTTTCTTTTGAACTTATAGGTCAATGATAAAACTAAGCTTAAATACCGGTATTTAAGTCTTCGAAACCCCAAAATTCAAGAAAACTTAAGAATGAGATCATCTATATTAATGAAAATGAGAGAATTTCTTCATAACGAGCATGGTATCTTTTCTCTATTATTATTATTATTATATTGTAAGTTTTAATGGAGTATGGTAGCAGTGAGTACGGTAGCAATACATTTTTACTTGTGTTTCGTAACTTTAACGAAAATCTCAAATTTATTATGTTTCACATTAAATTAATGAATAAAACTTCATTATAATTGATGTAAAATAAAATAAAAAAAATTGGGTGTTTTCCAGAATACAAGATAAGTAGTAAAGCTGCTCTACTTCAATATTGAGACATCCTTAAAAAAAAAAAAAAAATCCAAGTGCCTCCTTTTTTTTGTAACTAAATTCTAATTACATAGTTTATAACAACAGTGTAAGACTAGTAAAATGCCTAAACTTCTTTTTTTTTTTTGATATATTTTCGAGATTACAGTGGGAGCAATAAATGTTTAAATGCTTTGTATGGAATTAATGCAGTGATAAATCAACATGTAAAATTTCATTATGTTTGGTAGAAAGTAAGAAATAAATCAATGTTATTTTTCCTTAATACAAGATTTAGAAGTGGCGAGTCTGGTAGTAACTCACCAGCTTTACAAAAATTACTGCTTTGTTTGATCTTTTTGTTTTTAAACTCAATACACACTAATAAAAAAAAAGGCTCTCTCAATTTTGAGATTTAAGAAATATGCATATTTTTCTTGAAACGTTTCCCTTATAATTGTTTCTTTTTTCTGTTTTTCATTAATTAGGATTTCAGTTGTTTATTTATTTAACTGCTTCCTCCTTTGTCTCTCTAGGAGGTTTTTTTTTAATAATGTGGCTTGAATCATAGTTTAAATAGAAGAAGGCTCATGCAAAAACAAACAAATGAAACAAAACAAAAAATAATTGATAAATAAAAGTAATAACAGGTATAAATAAATAAAAAATAGTACTGCTGTTTTAGAAACAATTTTAACAACTTTTCAGAGAAGCTTTCAAAATTTTCACAGCTTTCAAATGATCCTGCTTGGTACATTTTTTTAATCTGAAAGAATGTGTGTAATCGTAAAATAAGCACATTTTTAATTTTGATTTAATAAAGGCCCTTTTCTCTCATATCTGATATTCATGCTGTCATTTTTCATATTTTATTTCACAACAATAAAAAAAGTAAAAAAAAAAAAAAAAGATTAAGAAAAAGAATAGAGTAAAGAAATGTGATTTTAGTAATTTTTGTTTTAAAATCAAGTGTGTGTAAAAAGCATGGCTCAAAAACATATTTGACTTTTTTATTTTTGGCTAATAAAATTTGATATTTTATATTGAGTACAGTTGTCTTGTAACTCTCTTTTACTCTTTATTTTCCTTGTTTGTATGTTTTTACATATTGACGTTACATGACTATTACAAAATTTACTTATTGTTGAAAATTACTCGGGTAAATGTTATATATTTTTCACAGCAAATAATAGTTTTCTTTTCACGTGAAAGAGATGGTATTGCTTTAACAAATCAAAAGGATTATTTCAACTTATTTTAAGCCAAAGCTTAAATGTTAATGTCAAAAAAATCAATATTCTTGTATGGGAAGCTAAGCTCTGGACAAACTTCTTTTTTATGTGTATATATATATACACACAGTAAAACCTTTTTACAGCTATATTTAGGGGACCCAATATAAATCTCGCTATAGAGAGATGTATCATTATATTGAGAACGAT
Source organism: Octonoba sinensis (assembly GCA_038502835.1). Taxonomy (NCBI): domain Eukaryota; kingdom Metazoa; phylum Arthropoda; class Arachnida; order Araneae; family Uloboridae; genus Octonoba; species Octonoba sinensis. The sequence goes on from CM076599.1 coordinate 129,007,611, forward strand.
ACATTAACTTTATTTATAAATCGTAGCAGTTTTATATATTTATGGTGCAGTGATGATTTTTTTAAAGTTATCGAACTGTTAATAATTAAGAAAACCATTGTTTTTCAGCGGTTTAAGCTATAAAGTGTCATTAAATTGAAGAGGGATTTACATTAGATTGCATGAAAATTCAAGGGGATCACAAAATAATGTTGTTGTAGAGGAGCTTATTGTTGTATTGCATATTGTTGTAGTGAGGTTTTACTGTTTATGAGGAGCAAACAGCCAAACCGTGTTTTCTCCAAAAAAAAATAAAATTAAAGTTGATGGTTTTTCGTTGAACTAGTACAAAAATATGTTGTTATTTGTAACCAAAACAAGTACAAAGCTTGTTTTGGTTACAAATAACAACATACTTTTGTACCAGTTAATGAGGAGCTCAAAGCAAAACCAGTAACTTTAATTTAATTTTTTTTTTTTTTTTTTGGAGAAAACACGGTTTGACTGTTTGCTCCTCATATACATATATACATATGCATGTAAAGGAATTCTTTCCTTTTTTTTCTCTCAGTGCTTTATTTGTTCTTTTTTCAGACATGTTAGATGATAAAATTATTATTTCTTTAGGTTTTGTTGATGTTGAAACACCTACCCTTTTTAAAAAGACGCCAGGGGTATGTAGTTCATAGTTTTACTGAAATTTTTAATATCTTATGAATGTTACGTAAATTTTTTGAATTGATTTTTTTTTTGTTTTTAAAAATTTTTCATTGTTGCATATTTTTATAGAATCCGAGTCAAAAGAGAAAAATCAATGCATTATATATATGCATTGAGTTAATAAAAAAAAAAAAATTTTTTTTTTTTTTTTGAAGTACCTTTATATATTATATGGTTTGATTTAATCTTTTTTTTTTTTCAAATGTATGCATAAATAAAGCATGAAATTCTTATTTTTCATTGAAATGAGATGAAATTCAACATTAGTTTTGCAAATTATATAGTTTAATATTAAAATGTAATTAGTACTCTAATGTTTGTAAACATGTTTTATATTGTAGGGTGCAAAAGAATTTATTGTTCCAACAAAATTTCCTGGCTTATGTTACTCTCTGACACAAAGTCCTCAACAGGTAACTTACATTATAATTGTTTAAGCAATTGTATAAGAGTATGTTTCTTAATCATCATTAAAAAACTTTTATTTAATATTTTGTCTTGCCTTTGAAATAATAACTTTGAATTCACTGCTGTGTTTTCTGGTACATTAGATGCATGAAATCCGTGTCAGAATATGATGCATAAAGCTAATTATCGCTCTTTGTTATTTAAGTTGTGTAATAAGGTTCCTTTGGATGATTTTTGGAGTCAAAACTTACATTTGTTATAGGAAGGTTTCTTTTCAAAGAACATTGCAGTTTTAAGAAGCTTTCTTTTTAATTAAGAAAAAGATTTCACTTGATTCAAAGCATTTCTTGGCAGTTAGATTCTACTGAAAAAACTTGGTTAGCTTGAAAACATATCATTCATTTCATCAGTTGCTAAGGAAACTACTTAAGCAGTTAAGCTGGCACGATAACTTTTAATTTGAAACACAGCAACAAATTTTAAATTATTCAGTCTGATGAAGAGCTTATAGTCATTAGTTTATAATTTAAAGTTACAATTAATTATTATTACATTTTAAATGCATATCTTTATTTGTATATATAAATGAAAAATTAATTTACTTATATAAATAACATTTAATGCCCATTTCTCTACATTACACTTGATAATGCTATAGTACCTTCAGTTCTTATTTTGTGTAATAGGGTAAATGTGTTACTCCTTAGGGCAAATTTGATCAATTTTGAAGTGATTGCATTGTAGTTTCACTAGGGGTAGGGGGAAAGGCACATATGACACTCTTTTAGGGGTGTTATGGGCCCAAAAAGGAAGTAGAATTTTTGAGAAATGCATATACATGAATTATATAATTTTACTGATGGTATTTCAATGTATAACTGAAAATAAATATAATTTACTAAAAGTTACACTAAATAAATAAAATGTAGTTTCTTAGTTTTTTTGGGGGGAGAGGAGGATGCTTTTATATGTTTTCGTTTTAAAATATAAAGATATGTGGGATTCAGTTTCATATAATTTCAGAAGCAAAACGTTGAACAAAAAAAACAAATGATTTTCAAACAAACAATATCAGTGAAGCGAAAAAGGATTTGATTGATCCATTAACAACACAACAACACTGTCGCTCATTTTTTGCCGTCCGATATTATCACCATCATGTCGCTCAATGAAAAAAGCCCTGATACTATGAATTTTATAAAATCAAATAATGAAACTTAAGGGCAAAGAATTGTTGTTAAAGCTGAAAATTGTTGCCTTTTTAAAGTTTTAAAAATGATTTTTCGTTAAAAATATTTCTGGCAACTGATGTTGAAACCAAAAATAGATTGAAAGCCTGAAATTATTCCTTAATAATACTTTGCAAATACATAATCTGACTTCATAAATAATTATTGTCATGTTCAATCAAGTAATATTTATAAAAAATTTTTGTTTGGTTTTCCAGTTTAGAGACTTCTACCAACATTGAGCAATAATCAGTTTTTAAAACATTTTGTATCTTTCAAAATAATTCATGCTTAGTAGTATTTGTGATAAGCTATAGATTTGTTTTATGTACAATATATGTTCTGTGTTAATTTAACATTTTTCTGAAAGAATAGTTAAATGCTTATTTTCTAATTTATTTTATGAAATGATATGACTTTTTTTACTTAGTTTAAACAGATGTTGATGGTTGGTGGTATAGACAGGTACTTCCAAATAGCAAGATGCTACAGAAATGAAGGAGCAAAACATGATAGACAGCCTGAATTCACTCAGGTCATTACAATTTTTACATGTTTTTTTAAACATCAGTTTATATTTATTATTATTATTTTACTAATTGCTTTTATTCCATTATTCCTTGTTTAATATTAAATATTCATAATAGATTAATATACGGCAGATAAAGGATATTGCTCTAATGTGTGTAAAAATTAACTCAAAATAAAGGCACCTAAGAAGGGGGAGGGGGATAAAATGAAATATTTTTTAAATTTATTTACAAAATTTACTTTGCTTTAAACAGATTATTAATTTCACCTTGAAGAAAAATCAGAATTTTAACAATGTATTAAAATTATTGCTGTCATATATTTTCACTTTCTGTGATGTGGATGCTTGACGAAACCTGTGTTTATACTGCTGTTAGTTTAAACTGTGAATGATATTTTTTTTTATTCCAATTCAGTTGGTGAACTAATCCAGTGTGATAAGGCATAAATTTTCAGTGAAAACTTCATAGACATGCTTTGGAATTACTAGGGAGCTAGGGACCCATCCCATCTTTGTAGGAAATGGAGATATTCAACAAAAATATCTTTTTTTTTTTCTTGCCTTTAAGAAGAGTTCCTTGCATTTGGAAACATTATATAGGCAATTTTCAGTGCAAATATTTCTTCAAGTTGTTTTGTGTGCTCACTCATGAAGTGAATTTAACCAAGAAATGTTTCTGTACAAATCTTATTTCAGTTAAACTCTAAATTTAAGCAAACAAAGTTATGTGTACTTGTAAGCTCTGATGAAACCAAGTTGTTTACTTCTTCTTCAGTGCAAAATGACATTCTAATAGAAAAGCCTTTATGTTCTTATAGATTGAATATAGTTTACAATGAGAGGCTGTGGTAGCCTTGGTTTTGATGTTTCTGAAGTTTTACGTACCCCATGTTAATTTTCGGTTTTTTTTGAGCCTTGTAGTTTTATATTATTAAATGTTTTCTTTTTTCTCTCTCACTCAGCTAGATATTGAACTTTCCTTTACCACTGCAAAAGATATTTACTCCTTAATTGAACTGTTATTAAAGCATAGCTGGCCAAAAAATAGAAGTATTAAAATACCATTCCCCGCAATGACTTATGAAGATGCCATTCGTCACTATGGAACTGATAAACCAGATATACGCTATGAACTAAAGGTACGTGACAATCATTCATTTTATTTATTTTTTTTTTTTTTTCAAAAATGTGGTAGAATCAAAATACAGTGGAGTTCCGATTATCAAAGTTAATGTGGTCTAAGCTCACCTTGAAAGAGAGAAAAACTCGTAAAAATGGAATTTATCTAAATCTTCACTATTTAAAGAAATGAAATATGAATTTATTCACAATGTATGTTTATATTTACCGTACTTATAACACACAACTGTACAAAAATGGGGAATTAGATTGCTCATGTAAAAAATGGTTGACTGTTTTTGTTTGTGAGATGTTTAGCATAATTTATCACAGGCAACAAAGATCCAGTGCAGTTGCGTTAGTGTTTTCTAGTAATAGATGCATGTACATTTAGAAAAGTAGTCAATTTTTCTAAGTTTAAAAAACATTTTAGGTATTCTTGCAACGAAAATATTTCTCAGCAACATGATTTTAAAAACGCCTAAAACTATAAAATTATGCATTAGCATTTTAGCAAAGTATGAAGTTTCATTATTCAAGCATAATATATTCGCTAGCATGTAAATTAACCCCTTAACACATTTGCCCGTGTCTGACTCGGGCAAAAGTTACCGGAAAATTCGCACATGCCCGTGTCTTACACGGGCGATCTTGTATCTCGCGTTTCTTTATTTCTAATGTCCGTTTGAGATCTGTTTGCACTTTGTATCTATATATATAAAATGAACTTTTGACGTTGTGGCTGCGCGCTCTACAGCAAAGTGTATGCAACGTACGATTACAAAAATTTGCACAAAATTCTATTATAGCCTGATGCTTTGCAAGACGAAGCCGTTTTTTTGAAATTCGACCTAATATATTTTTTAATTTAATAATTAACTATTAATCTTCCAGTATTTTCTTTACTTCTTACGAGCTGTTTGAAGAAATGAAGTGAAGTGGATTAGAAATTCCGCGGTTGAATGTAAACAAAACATCGTTTGAGCGATGAGGCGAGGGCGAGTGCCTTGCATGTAACGAAAATCAGTGTTTTAACTGACCCATTTTGAAAAGTATTTTGCGATTTGATCGATTATTTTAATGAAATTTATTTTTAGAGGGAAGGGGATTATTAACCTATATACTTCGTTTTAAATTGATGGTGCATACTTTTTCCCAAAATTTTGTCTGAAGTTCCGATTTTTTTTTTGCTTAGAATCGCCCATGGTTTACTGGAGAGGTGAAAAATTTCTTTTTGATAGGTGATTTTCTTTCTTAAATGTTGTTGGGCCTACTTAAACAATATATATCGATTTCAAGAGGAAAAAAAAACTCTTAACTGAAGTTAAGAGTTTTTTTTCCTCTAAACTTTACAATGAAGATTTACATGCATGTAAGGCATGAGTTATTTTACTGCGCCATGTGGTGTTTATCTTTCTATCAGCTCATTTGCCCCATATTTCATTCATTCCATTCGTAGATATTCCATGCGGTAAGGTCTTTTATAATCTTTATGTGATAATGCAGAAATAATGTATGTGGTGATATTTTTTATTATTATTGGTTCTGTTGAATATATTGAAAGTATTGCAAATCAAAGTTAAACTAAAAAAGAACAGGCAAGTCCATCACCACTTACTTGCAGAGGAAAAATAATAATAAATAAATAAATTAAGTACTTCTGTATTAGTTGCATACAACTTGCACCAATGCATCACTGGTGCATTTTAAAACGTTTTTCAAAGTAGAATCTTCAAAAGTTATAAATAACTTTACTTCAGTTCATATCAGCCATCAATTGCCAACTAACCTGAAATCTCTGATAAAACCACTTTCAGGTGGTTGGTAAATACGAAAGTACCTAAACATAATTGTATTCAGTGGCGTAGCTTGACCCGAATTTTGGGGGAAGGGGGGTTTTACAGAAAAAATTGGTCAAATTCTAGACCATCCTAATCCTTACCATTTCAGGGTTTCTTCGGTAGAAGTGAGGTAATTTCATTGTTTTACAAGAAAAATTGGTCAAATTCTAGTAGACTTGCCATATTTTTGGTTAGTGAAATCGGGACACATTTATATGGGATGGGCTACCGGGGGGTCTGTGGGGTAAGGAATACCCCCCAGTAGCGAGGGGGAAATTTTTAAAAAATTAAAAGAAAAATAGTGAGTTTTAAGCCTAAAGTCCTCGCAAAAAACGGGAGTGGGGAATCTGGAACCCTAAATTGTTAGTCTTCACACCTTTTAAAAGTAAAAAAGGAATTTTTGCTACTTAATTTACTTAGAAAGATTTTTTTTTTTCCTTTTTAATGAGAATTTTTTCTAGTCCACCATCTAGAAAGAAGTGCTAATAAAATAAAGTTTAAAATACTTAATAAAATTGTTTAGTTGAACAATTAATAGCTAAATCTTTCTTTTTCAAATTAAAACTTTTTGTCTAACTACAAAAACTATTCAACAAAAAAAAACATTTTTGTCAAACTAAAAAAGCAATTAATAAGTAACAAAGTTATTTGTTTCAATCCATTCATATTTCTGGCTTGAATGTACTTTTTTCATGATGTCTTTGTTAGGTTTGACTTTTCATAAAAGTCAGCGCAAAGAAAACGCCAAAGTTTATTTTACATACAATCAATGCTCTTGCAGTCGACTCCCTCATTAATGCTCTCTGTCATCTTAAAGATTCTTAATTTCTTCATAAAAAATTCTTAAAAACATAAATTCATTACTTTTTACATTTTACAGCCATTTCCGGGACATTGATAAAACTGGGCAGGACACCGGGACAAGAGCAAAATACCGGGACTGTCCCGGTCAAACTGGGAGGTATGGCAAACCTAAATTCTAGACAATCTTCACCATTTCAGGGTGGTTTCTTTGGAAGATGTGAGCTAATTTTATTGTTTTACAGGAGAAATTGGTCAAATTTTAGATAATCCTCTCTATTTCAGGGGGGTTTCTTCAAGGGAAGTAAATAATTTCATTGTTTTACAGGAAACATTGGTCTCCTTTCAGGAGGGTTTTATCCCCAAGCCCCCCTCATCCACACCAGTGATTGTATTATATTTTTTAAAGAAGAAAAGTCAATATTGTTGCTGTTGTTGTTACTTATGCCACTCAATGAATCACTGCTACCGAGCCCCAGATGGTAAAGAACACCTGAATTCAAGGCTGATAAGTGCCTTACGTTTTTTCACTAGCACCACAAGGGTGGAAGTGTGACATTCAGCTCAATACAAAAAAGGTTTTGGATGACACCAGATGGTCCCACCACAAATTTTAGCCCTAAAACTGAATCTCCAACCTACGGTACCCTTTCAACTGCCTTGGAGCTTCATGGTTCATGGATTTTACATGTGCACATATCTTCAACTGTACATAGTAGATCAATTATCAGTCAGCGGGTGGGGTTCCAAACATCAAATCTTCTGGTTTGAAGTCCAGTGGCCAACGCACTAGGCTACCATGGCCTGTAGAAAAGTCAATAGGCAACGCATTTGATTTATCCTTAAACTATTTCCTTTCATTTTATTCAGGTCTGATATTTATATTAATACTAAAACTAACAAAAAATGCCTTTTTCAGATTCAAAATTTAACTAAAGACTTAACTAACTCTGGTCTTCATATTGCTTCAAAATCTGCAAGTGACCCAGACTTCATCTTAGGAGCAATAGTATTACCTAATGGAAAAGTAAGTTTGTTTTTACTATTTCTTAGACAGACATTCAGCATAGCTACATTTTAAGCACTTAGATTTAATTGTACTGGACTGTTCACAAACAATAACACACTGTGCTGGGATTGCATACATGAATTAAGACCTTGTGGGAAAACTTTGTATTTAAATTTTGCATCAAATTCACTTATACCTTAAATAGAGTAACTTTGAAATGGGTAAAACAACCATATACCTCCTTAGTTAAATCATTTAAGTTGTCTTAGTTAAGAAAGTGTACTATTATGTTCTGTATTCATTAGTTTGAATAACTATGAATGCGAGATAGCACTAAAATTAGTTTTAATAAAAACTGAATTTAACTTTCAGCATTCAACTCAATGCACTGAGAATGGTGTTGTACTTGTTTGAACATAAAATTAAGAAGTTTAGTGGGCAGTTTTAGGTCTAGTGCGAAAATGCTGCTGCGGATAGAATTTCAGTTACATAATATGTTAGTCCAGTTACTATGGCATTAGGGACAAATTTATGAGCTTAAGTATTGTATTTATACAACGATCCTTGGCTTTTTTAAGAAAAAGTTTATTCAAATAAAACTCGGTGTTCTATTTTTTTATTAAGTTCAAAAATAAAAACCTTTAAAGTATAAATGTTTGTATAAATATGTACTTCTTTCAATGAACATAATAGTAAAATTTTTAAAATTCAATAAAATATGCATATATGTATGTATTTATTTAAGAAAACTTTTATTCCTGCAAAAAGTACTAAAAATATAGTTTTTGGAAATAAATGGAAAGCTTTAATTAAATTCCCTAAGTCACAAAAGTATGTGATGCATATAAATATTAATATAATTGAATGATCTACTGTTTTAACTACTTTAATGCAAGAGAACTATACAAAAGAGGCTAGAAGTCATCTATAAAAAAATAAAAAACTTATGGAATAATTTGTTTTAAGCTAAAATAGGATCATTGTTAATTTATTACAAGTTATTCAACATGGAACTAAAAAGTCCAGAATACTCAATTTTTCTTTTTGGCATCCCAAGTAGTCTTAATCCCAATCAGTGCGAATGAATCAACAGTATAAAATTTATTTGTTTTGCTAATGAATTGCATATCATTACTTAATTATTTTACTAGTGATTTTTAATAGATACTAATTTTATTTTGGTCATTTATTTTAATGCTAATTATTAATGTTTTAGAATCTATTAAAGAACTCTTTTATCAAAGAATTGCAAAAAGATGCTGAGCAGATTTCACTGGTAAGGTTTTGTATACTTTGAATGTTACAGTAGAACTTGGATAATTCGAAGCTGAAGGGACCACAGCCAAACTTCGAATTATCCAAAACTTCGAATTACACAAGTCTAATGTTTGTAGCCTAATTTATGACCGACGAATGCCGCTAATATTTATTCCATCAAGAATAACGTCAATAATCTTTTCTGGAAAATGTCAAGGCATGTATATAAAATAATTAAACATTGTATTTGTCTACAAAAAAAATGTATTTTGTACATAACATAAAAGATAAAACTATAGTATATACATACGAAAACAGGAACATATAAGTAGAGTATTACTTTTACAAAATATTCTTTGGTTAAGTACTGAAAATTATATAAAAAATTACCTGCTACATTTTTTAAAAAATGTGAAATTTGGGATTGGTTCTCTGAATTGAGTCTTTTGATTTTAACACAGAATAAATATATTTTCTACGCATGATCTGACCATTCGAGCAACCAATAATAATCAGTCACGTGTCTAAACATTGTGAAGAGAGAGGGATGAGGCGGAATTCACTGCTAACCAGTACCAATAACCAATAAAGTGTTTAAAGAGTACCTGAAAGACTTTCGGTCTCAGGGATCAATGCGGGAGGTAAGTTTAACGTTCCCAACAGTTGAATGAAACGAATCTTTCACAATAGAAAGCAAGACAGAAATCTCACTAATCTACCATTTGTTGCAAACAAACAAGTAGGATAAAAGTTTTGCTAAAGAAAAAATTATTTCAACCCACTTTTGTCGATTTCGGATGAGAAAACCTTCGAATTAAAGAAGTTGAACTTCGAATTATCCAAAAATTTTAACATTATTTGAATACAAAGTTCAAGGGACCAAGTGAAATCTTCGAATTAAAGGAAAATTCGAACTAAAGACGCTTGAATTATCCAAGTTCTACTGTATTACTTTTTAATTAACAAAAAATAGCAAAGGACAAAATCAATTTTTCCTTATTTAATTCTATGCTATGTATAAATGTAAAAGTTTAAAGCATTTTCTCACATAAATATTTTCTTAATATAGCATTTGCTTTGACGCTTTAAATATTTACATACATGAAGTCTTTTAATAACTGCAGTGAGATCACGGCAAACTTAAAAGTGCCTACAACATTCAATTCTGGCAACCCCTCTCTGCCAACTTGTCTTTCAATTTTCAAACATGGGACTGTGAGGTTAAGCTTTTTTAGTGTAACATGATCTCAGCCCAATTATTAAAAGTCTCCCCACATGTACATCCCAACTGCCCCTTCAAAAATGCTTTTCCTTTACTTTTCTAATTATTTTTTTTTAATTTCAGAATTTTTACCCTATCTCAATCAAAGATGACATGTCATGGATAAGTGCTATTTCCAAACATGTTAGAACTGACGTTCAGCATGATATCAATAAAAAATATAATGTGAAACCAGGAGATGTGGTGTTTTTAGCAGCTGGAAAATATATGTGTGTGGTATGTATAAGTTTTTCTTATCTTAATTTTGATATTAGTTAAACACTAGATTTTAACACAAATCTCTTGCTTACAATAGATACACAGTAGTCTCCTCTTAATGTGATTGCGGTTCATGTTATCAGAATCACTTGGTCCTGATTTTCTATATTCATCTTTATGTTAAAGCTATCACTTTTTGCGATCATTGCAATGTTTAATATTATCAGTTTTCAAACCCACAGTTTTAAAACTGCCACAGAAACATTCACTATGTATTCAGAACAAGCCTTTCTTTCCCTGCTCTGTTGTTTGAATTTCTGAGAATCATTCCTCTTTTACTCTAAGTAAATAAGATGTAAAAAGGAGTGGAGAGTGGCACGTTCCAAGAATTTGCACAAATACCCACACCTGCAGGTGGTCAGTTGTATTTTTTAGACATTTGTAAGATAAGCAGAGGGAACAAACACATCCTTATCTGAGCCAATGGTGCTATATTGGGCAATAAGGGGAAAATTAGGTTACTCTTTGCCATGACAAGCACATTTTGAGTTACTCTCTATCCTTACATTTTATTTTGAAACAGTATTGGCGACGTAAATAGGTAAATTTATTTAATTTCGTGATTCATTTATTGTTATCAAAATCATTGTATCCCAAAGTGATCACACAAAGTGGAGACTACTGTATTATTTTCCACTTCATATGCTTAATTTTTCAAGGAAAATGTTAAACTAGTTCACTTTTTAATCATGGTTAGTATTTCACTGAATTACCCATAATCTTAAGCTTGTTCTTTTATTGTACTTATTATGTTTTGTAAAATTTCAATAAAACTGACAAAAAAAAGAAGAAAGAGGAGAGGGATTTTAAAAATTTGGTTTAATTTTTTTTTTTTTTTTTAATCACAAGAACTATCCACAAATTTCAGTTCTGTTTGATTTTTCAGAGGTTTTCCATTTATTTCACATACTTCTTCATTCAGTACGGTATCTTAATATTCAATGCAAAAAAAAACTATTAAAAGGAATCTATTAGGAAGAAAATATGATACAGAAATTTTGTATATTTTAAATTACAAAAAAGCAATGCCATTTTAATTTACAATTTGTTTTAAGAGAAGATTTTATTTCAGTTTTCTCCCCAATGATTAAAAATTATTATAAGCAAACAGTGTTGCAGAACATTCATTGTAATTAAGTACTGAATTGATTTGTTTGTACTGCAAAAAGTGGATTTGCATTGACCAAAATAGCTGAATGCTATAAGTTTTTTCATTAAAACTTGAGTGGTACTTTTCTCCATCAGATTCCTACCTGTTAGCCGAGGCCTTAGGCTTAATGTCTCGGTGTAAAAAAAACTTTTTCTTACAATACACAAATCAACGAAATAATTAAATGGCAAGAAATGTTAAAACACAGATGAATGTGTGTCGGTTGCTCAAAAGTTTTTGACCTCCTGTCAGACCTTTGATCTTTCTTCGATTTTGATTTTCTAAAAAGTCTTTTTATGTATTTGATTTCAACTTCAGGGAATGTTTCTCTGTTGCCAACATAATGAATCTATTAAATGTGGGGTTTTTTTCCCTTGATTATTTTTCCGACAGAAAAAAAAACCTATTCCTTAAGTAATAATCAAGCATATGTAGTTGCATTAGTGGGGTGTGGGGGGGGGGGGGGGCGTTAAACATTTTATTTGAAATCACACCTTTTATCTTAAGAGTTTTTCTTTTATTCTCTTCTGTAGAACACTTTCTTAGGTAAACTAAGAACCAAGTGTGCAGATCACCTCCGAATAAATGGTGTAGATTTGGTCAGATCTGATGAATATGCATTTGTGTGGATTACTGATTTTCCACTTTTCTTACAGAATGAAACAGGTAAAGAAATTTTATTTTATGCCATTATATAATTTCATTCATGTCTACATTGTAAAGTTAAAACTAAATTCCAGTTTTGGGTAAAATAATCAAGTGGAAATTTTTATGAAACCAAATGATTCTTAAAGAACGGAAACAAATTTTTTGGAACATCATCAAAAATGTCAAGTTTTTGCAGTGTATTTTAAAGCTCAGTTACATGGCTGATTCTGATTCGAAATTTTCTTAAAATTTTAATGAGACTGTCCTGAAAATTAAAAAAAAAAGGAAAGAAAAAAAATCGGTTTTCTGAAAAATGTTTAATGTGTTAATCTTAAGATTTCTTTGACGAATAATATCTGCTTTTCTTTCCACTTTGGGATAAGCAAAATATTTGATACATTAAAAAACAATAGTTTCAGGGAAAAAATGACTTTCAGTATAAATGTTACAGTATCATTTAAGCACTTGATTTTTTTGATCTTATATATTCATATGTAAGTATGGCAGGGTGGGGAGGGGTGTTGAGCTATATTTTAAATTGGTGCATACATTTTCCAAAAATTTTGTGTTGAAGTTCAGAAAATGTTTTCGTTCTGAGAACCGTCCATGCTCATTCAGAACAAAACTGGACAGACTACAAAAATGTTCTGTATTCTGGATTAGATTTAGAAAAATTACTTTTTGTGTTCAAAAACTAATGTACTTTTTTCACATAATTTTATTTAATTTTTTAGATTTTTTTAAAAGGGGGGAATTAAATTAAATTGAGATCAAATGGAGGAGGGAGGATTAAGTATGACTAAAGGTAGAGCTATAGAGAACTAATTTATATATCTATTAATAAAAACTTAAGGCCTTTGGGTTTTGTATATTTTTTTCTCTATGCATTATAGTTCTGCTAATCCTTTGTTTTTCATTATTGCAAAAATGATCATCCAATACTGTTTTAGCTGTAAAATTCACCAAACAGTTTCAATGCTATATATGACATTTCTATGCATTAAAATCATAGTTTCCTCAGAAAGCTTAAAAGAACATGCTGCCATAGTTTATAAATTACTATCATCAAATTGTCTCACATGTGCATTCATTGCAGTTTGTTACTGTGATATATTAGTAATATTTTCCTCTGGTTTATGTTTCATTTCTTTAATTTTAGGGGCTTTAGAATCGGCTCATCACCCTTTTACAGCTCCTCATCCAGTTGATGTTGAGCTAGTGTATACCAATCCTAAAGAAGTAATTTTATGTATTTGTTTTTCAGTATTTTAGATAGCTACATAATAATTTTTACTGATTTTTTTTCTTTGTTCCTTTTCTTTTTGTAGGCAAGAAGTCAACATTATGATCTTGTTTTAAATGGGCAGGAAGTAGGAGGAGGATCTATACGTGTACATGATTACCTTCTGCAAAAATACATCTTGGAGGATGTACTTAAGGTAATTTCTTCTTTATCAGTTTATTTAAAGTGTATTTATGTAAAATTTATAAAATAAATTAGTGTAGAATGAAAATTAGATCTTATTTCAATTACCAGTAACAGAAAGAGAGAGAGAGTCTTTCATTAAATAAACCATGCATGAGACTTCTTTTCAAATTGTCATATATTTTTCCCTGACTAACATTTATTAAGAAATACTTATTTTGTGGAGGCAATTTTTCTAGATGAAACAGAAAGTATATGTTTATAGATAAAAATAATTTTACAGGGTGTCTGCAGGTTTTCAAAATGAAACTGTGTGACCTTTTCGATATTGTTCAGTGATACATCGGATACTGATTCTTCCGGATATCAGATATCTGGTGTAACCTGTATGAAATAAGTACCGGATATCTGGTGTAACCTGTATGAAATAAGAACCGGATATCTGGCTCTGATATATGAAACTTTATACATATTTTTCAGCTTCTGAACATATAAGTTTGTAATGCATATATAATTTCAAAACTTGTCAATTAACTAATATTCAAAATTAGATTTGACATGCCGGAAAACTGGATACTTTGTGCAGTCGTCGCATTCCAGATATGTATACCAGACATCCGGTGCCTTTTGGGGGAAGGGGCAATTCTGTTAGAGAAAAAAATTTCATGACTTGTTCATGATTTTCAAATTTGCGACATTTTGAGGAGTTTTATTACCTGTAGGCATCTTGTTTTAGCTCTGAACTTAACAATCATTTAATTGACGTCAATCCTTCAACAACTGCTAGTGCTCTCTGTGGTTTTGGCTTCAATGTGATCCACTGTGATATTAGTGATCTAAATTGATTCAGCTGAAAATCAATTGCACACAAAAAGGATTTGAACTGGTAATTCTGCTGTGCAAACAATATCCATAATCACAATTACATGAATAATTTTGCATGTTTTCAAGGATACTCCTAGTATTTAATTAGAAACTGTTGCTTCAAATTATGAATAATAGTATAAGAGTATATCTATGTTAAATAATAAATATAATGTTTATGAGTTTGTTGTTTTTTTCCTCCTATGAACATTCTGCTTTTTAAAATATTGTGTTTTCTAATAGGAAAGTACAAGTGATTTGAAACACTTACTAGATGCCTTGGCCAGTGGATGCCCTCCCCATGGGGGAATAGCTTTAGGTAAAACATCAAATTTCTACAAATGCAATGTCATACGAAATGCACAAATAAAAATTTGTTCAAATCAATGCTGTTTATTCTATAATATTCCTTCTAGTAAGCAATTTTGTCTGCCATAAATTCTTAAATGATTTTATACATTTCTAATGTTCCATTTTTGCATTATTGAATAAAGGAATTATTGAGATTTTAAACCTAATTTAATGAAAATTTCAAACTAATGGATTTCGTTTGTTTTACAAAATACTTATAAATAAAAGCCAAGGTTTTTATAATATTTTTCTTCTGGAAAAATTGTGTTGTTCTTTTACTAAATATCATTTGTATTCTTGGTAAAAAAAAATATTAAAAAATCACATAAAATGTTCCATTCTATGCAAAAATTTAAAAAGACCTTTTCTTCTTTTGACAGGCATTGACAGAATATTAGCTATAGTATGCGGATGTCATAGCATTACTGATGTAATCGCATTTCCTAAATCAATGGATGGAAAAGACCTTATGTCTGGAGCTCCATCCCCAATAACTGAAGAAGATAGACTTTTGTATCATATTGAACCAATCATACCTAAATTAAATTAAGTTTTATAAAAAAATTTTTGTATCAATATTTTTAATTCCTTCTAGTCTAAATTTTAACGGGGTTAAGCTGTTATCACGTCTCAATAGTTATTCATTAACTAGATTCTAGTGCAAGCATTACCATGCACAAATTCTATGTATTAGATATAACTTGCCAATTTGAAAAGGGGCAAAAATCAACACAAAGCTGCATTTAAAATTTTTTTAATAATTACAACACTGTTACTTTAAGTACTGTAAGAAAATAAGTGGTAATGCAAGACCTTAGCTTAAAATTAAGGAAGTAATTTTTAAATTAAAAAAAATGATGGATCATATTTGAGGATCATGCAATGATTACTGTTAATGCAAGTTTATTAGGGAGCTCTCAAATTGCATTATTTAATGCCCTGAGGGTAGAATAGCATAAAAACCCCAAAACATCACTTGTAATCACATATCAACACAGATTTCTGACACAAGCTTATCATTTCAAAACAATTTTAGGGAGGAGGCAAAGGTATATTTTCAATGCATATTTTTGGTAAAAATAACAAAACAAATAAAAACATGTATCAATTCAATGTATTTCCAAAAGTCGGGAGGATCAATTGATCCAGCCCCCCTGATCGCTCCAAATGACGAGCCTTAAGATCAGGAGGCCTGTCTAACCTATCTACTGAAGTTGATGTACCCATGCAGTTATTATCAAGATCAAAACAGTTCATCAAAATTTTATATAATATTCATAATTTTCAATTACACTGGTGTGCAAAACTTAAGCAACAATGTAAATTTTAAGCAGATAGCTATGACATTGCAGAAAAAGAGTTCTTGCAATTAGTACAATGAACATGCTGTTCAGTAGAAAGGTCATGCGGATGCAAATATCAGGAACAAAGCGTTAGAGGCAATGTGAGCGTATGCAAAAAACGTGCTGTTGGCGCGCGCACCTCAAGAGTACAATAAAAGGAAGGATCTAAATGAAATTAAAGACATTCACTGTAGGTGCAAGTGAGTTTTTTCGTGAACTATGACTGCAAGATATCATCTGGACGACTTCACATGTGGAAGAATGATCGGAAAGTTGGAGGAGGGTCGCAGTGTGACCAGTGTAGCTGAAGAGTTTGGAATCAACAAAAGCGTCGTTTCGAGCTTGGAAAGCCTTCCGAACCACAGGTACAGCTCTCAGAAAGGTTGGAAGGGGCCGCTCCAGAAAAACAACTGCAACTGCAGTGGATGACCGATATATCGTCCTGCAGGTGAAAAGAACCCTGAACCTCTCGGCAAAAGCCATTGCTCAGCAACGGGGCAGCAAGTGGTTTACTGTGGCCAGATGCCTTCACAAAGGTGGCCTATTCGCTCCTCGTTCAGAACGCTGCATCCCTTCGATAGCAGGCCATCGGTGCCGCCGTTTAGAGTGGTGCAAGGACTACAAAAACTGGACCTCTCATCAGTGGAGTCATGTCCTTTCTACGGATGAGAGTCGTTTAGGTGCCACACGCAATTCTGGATGCCAGTTGATTTGGAGAGAGGTCGGTACACGGTTTCATCTCAGTAACATCGTGAAAAGAGGCCGTTACGGTGGTTCTGGAGTTCTCGTCTGGGGAGGCGTTATGTTGAATGGGCGGACTGAGTTCCACATTTTCGACAGAGGTTCTGTAACAGAAGATCGCTATTGTCAGGAGATACTCCTTTCCCATGTGCTTTTGTTCAGAGGTGCCATTGGACCAGAATTCATTTATTTTTATGAATGACAATGGACGCCCACATCGGACACAATTTGTTCAGCGGCTACTGGAAAGTGAAGATATCACTCGAATGAATTGGCCAGCGTACTCCCTTGCTTTAAATCCTATTGAACATGTGTGAGCTGGTTTAGGGAGACGCATTGTGGCGGGATTACATCCTCCTGGGAACACCCAAGAGCTGAAACGGATACTGATTGAGGCATGGGCCCTCTTATCCCAAAAACTGGTGGAGAATCTGGTGCTGATTATGGGTAGACGATGCGAAGCAATCTTTGCAGCACGAAGAGGACATATCCCATACTAAGGAACATCTGCGTGCTATTCTTCCGCTTGGATAAACAATCGCGTGTAACGATATTATGAGTTCAATTAAGCCTATTTTCGTTTGATTCCCCATTGTATGAATTCTATTCATTTTTACGCAGTTATACTTTCATCATCCTTTAAGTACAAAACTACTCTCTCTCATTTCTAAATTTCATGTCTCTCCGATGATTTTTCGAGGAGTTATGGCAAAAAAAACCACCTGTTGCTTAAGTTTTGCACACCAGTGTATAATCTAATGCTTTGAAATGATGTGAAAAAAAAGCTCTCAAACAGAATCAACATTTTATTTAAAAGTTTCTTTCGCAAAAAATACAAAAGCACTTTGAATTAAGGCATTAGAATGTAAATTATTTTGTATTGACAGCTGAAACTTTGAACTGCATCTCCGTTAAACCTAAAATAAAATGTTTTTAAGAACTGTAATAGTTGAAACTTCATTATACACATCTAGACATATAAAAAAATGTCAACAAATGAGATTTAAACCAAAATAATATGGAAAATGTACATGAAACTGGCACACACAAAATCAAAGCATGAAAACACTTGTATCAAATATAAAGTTAAACACATATTTTGTGTTTTCAAAAATTAAAAAATACATAAATGATATGTATATACAATAAATGAACCGTAAAATACTGTTAAGCGGTGCCCTTAAATTTTTTTTTTTAAATAAGTGAGAAAATAAGAGGACACTTGATCAGTACAAGTGATAAACAGTCTAGCAATTAAATCAGGACTCGTGATTTTAAAATTTAAAAAAAAATAAATAAAAACATTTTTTTTAATTTGAACAGCTTTTTCCAAAACTGCAAAATCAATTTAAAATTTAAAAAAAAAGCTTTTAATCTAGGAGTTTTTTTTTTTTTTTTTTTAGATCAGTTGATTTAAATCACAAATCCTGGATCAAATGATATATATGAGCACATTAACATAAAAAGCTAACTTAAATTCTATTCATGTAGCTAGAAGCTCTTCACATTTAATTTTGATTCCACCCACACACACACAAAAAAAAAAACTCTCATTTTCCCGCTAAATACACAACTCGGTTTTTTCACACAATTATCTTTTCAAAATTAATAGATAAATAAGAACAAACTATCACAAGAAAAAAAACGAAATAAACAATTACAAGAAATATCTTTTTTGTGGAAAAAGCGATCTTGTAAGGCATGTGTAAAACAAACATCCTGTTCTGATGATTCATTCTCTTTCTACCCGGCCATTGCTTTCTTTGCTGAACGCCATGTAAATAATGAGTTTCTTTTCTTTGATACAAAGAAATCTTACCACTTTACTTTTTTCTTTAATAACTCATTCCTTTCATATCAAATATCTTTATTTGAAATAAAATTTAAAAACTTTTTGCACCCAAATATCTCATGCTGTTTTTAAAACTAGTTTTTTTTTTATTTTAAATATCATTAAGAATTGGAAATAAATATTTTAAAAAGAATGAAAATAAAAGCTAATGAAGAATTTAAGAACAAAAATTTTTATTTTCATTACTATATTTATTTCTTCTAAAGGGATTTTCAGAGTCTTTTGCAGATTTGTTAGTTGTCACTTGTGTTCCTTGTTCCTTGTCTATAATTTCAATAACAGTCCAAGTTAAGGGTGGCGGATACTCAGTATGTTCACCTTAGGGAATTCAAGGAAAAAAGGGTGGAGACACTTATTTGGTCGAGACTCCTTGTTCGGTATTTTACAGTACGTGTGTGTATCAAAAATGTTTCAGGTTATATCTAATGAAAGAATCAATTCAATGGATTTGTTTGCCTTACAGTTGGTTACAATTGATATTATAATTATTGCTCAATAAACAAATTTACAAAGAAAATTGTTAAAAAAAATGAATCTGATGGTATTAAAACATTAAAGAGCTAGGCATTTAAACTAATTGTCCCTCATGTCCATAGAGCTCTGCTTTCAAGCTGCAAAAAGAGATTTCATGCAGTATGTTGTGCAGTTTTCTACAAAAACGGAGAAAATGTTTTTAGAAAAAAGAAAATTAAATCTCTGTTATTATAGTCAATATCAAACTGCATGGGAAGGAAGAAAAATTTAAAATACAGAGGTTTTGATAAAGCTATAAAAATGGGCAATTGGAACAAGAATCAAATACATTTTTTACATTAACATTGTTGAAGAATTTACTGCATGATGCTGTATTTTTATGCTTTACTGGTTTTAGCAATTGTATTGATGAGTTGATTGATAGCTTTAGGAAAATATTCATCTTTCTATGATTGTCATTAAAAAATGTTAAAATTTAACAATGATTTCTCTTCATGACCTTTGAAAGAAAACCTCGTGAAATGCAACGCTGTTCATCAATGTGTCCCTCTCCTGTTGTGGATGGAATTTCTAGAAAATTTACTTCTTAAATATATTTTTCGCTAGCCTCCATTCTCGGGTAATTCTCAGCAAAAAAAAAAAAAAAAATTACCTGCATTTAAAATTTCCGAAAAAGGAAATACCAAGAACTTAAAATAAAAACTAGATAATTAGATGAACTCTCCCCTCCCCCTATCCACAATACATAAGTATTTGTATATAAAAAAAATAATAATCAAGTGATTAAATGAAAGTACTGTAATATTAATGCTCGAGAGTCATTTGTTTCCAGAAACATTATTGCAAGTGTTGTAAAGTAGATACTAAATATTTGACTTGTCTCAAGGGTCAAGGTAGAAAGAAAAGCAGATATTATTCATTAAAGAAATCTTAAGATTAATTTCCGGAAATCCCCCCTTTTTCTTTTCAATTTTCGGAATAAGTTCTCTAAAATTTTCGGACTAGAACCCCTCATGCCTCCATTGTACCCCATGTCTCAGGAAGATGCCCCTATTGATGCAAGGACGATTGTCTTTTGCCTGCAATTTCAGCTGTTGATAAAAATCTCTGGCTCTAAGATCTGAAAATGATAGTGTAGCCAGAATTTAAGAGGATATAGAGGTTTTAGGGAATATTTATTTGAAGTAAACATGGAGAAAACATTGAATTTAAGCTACAAATGCAGAAATTAGAAGATGTTCAACATAGACAACTTTTCTAGATTGGCAGATTCCAGTTGAACAGGTTCGACTGCCTTTCATAACTAATTTAATTTTTTCATATTTAACGTGGTGGTTGAAAGCAGCCTTCTCATCCTGTCTCTTAAACATCCTTTCATTATTATAAAATGGTTAATTTGTAAAAAGAAAATAAGCTAAATGAAGTTTTGTTATAATTAATATTTTAACGCATCATCGAAAAAAAATTAGCTATTGTAGCAGAATCAATGAACTAGTCTTAAAATAGCAAACTTATTTTAAGGCAGTAGCTTTATTTTATATTTTTCATGCTTCAATATTTTTCATGATAGAAATCAAATGCATCCTAAATTGTCAATGTTAGAATTTTCAAAACAACAGGCTATCACAAGTAAGAGGTTAAAAGCAAAGCTTGACACACTTGATTCAAGATAATTTACAAATAAGTGTGGACAATTAAATTTGTTATAAGAAATACTTACTCATGTCAAATTTATGGAATGTTCAATTTCTGCCTTATGCCTACAGGCATTCAAAACAAAAACAAAATTCTCTCAATAGTCTATTGAATCTAAAGAGGGAAAAACAAATAATAAATATAAAACATTTAACTACTTTAATAGAATTTTTAAAAGCTACTAATATGCAATATAACTACGATTTAAGGATACTCGAAGTATTTCCTCAATTTCCTCAAATTAGCAATAAGTTTTTAAAACCTTGGCTTAAATTTGATGAATGTTATATTTCTCTAATTTAACCATATCCTCAATTTAACAATAGTCAGGGGTCACGCCAGAGGAAATTCGGGTCCGTTTTCGGACCCTTCATAAAATTCCAACTAATCAAAACGGACCCTTTTTTATAATTCACAAAAATAGGATCCTGCTAAAAAGGCTGGATCGACCCCTGATGGCACTTAAAAATCTGGTGATAGTAAAGTGTGGTTAGAAATGAGTCTTTCTTTAAAAAAACCATTTATTTGGTTAAACTAGAACGGCTCACTGAGCTGGTCAGAAAATAAATGATACATGTTCACTAGAAATCGGTCAATTACATATGGAGCCAAAACATTACCGAACAGAATCCCAAAATACAAGTCACAGCTCTTCACAGTCCATTATATATACTAAAAATAACGCCACCTATGTGAATAGGTGAATTTACACAATGTGCACCATGCACGGACGAAATGCAAATTTCAGTTCAAATACTGGCACAATCCATAGGCAATTGTTAAAACGAGGTTGCACTGTATAATGTAACATTATGAATAAAGAATTTTGCTCATTGAAAACAAACTTTGAATACTATGATTGATCTTTTGAGAATACATCGATAGAACATGTTGATGAAAGTAATTTGATACTGAGCAATAACATCTCCCAGTGAGTACTAAACAAGCCTATTTTCCCATAAAGCACCACTGATTTATAACATTAGTTACTACTACCCTTTGGCTCCAAATTAAAAATAATGTGTCAGTTAAAGAACTATTTCAGAACAAAACCTACTTTTTTTATGCTAAAAAAAATCTATTGAAATCTATATCAAATTTATTCTCTCAAATTATTAGGTGCTGTATTTTAGTAAATTGCAACTATAGTGGTACCTCCTTTAAGGAACACTTCCGAAAAACGGACACTTTTTCTAGTCCCAGTCCCTTTGAATTGAGACGGCAATGTCCCCAGACCTCTGAATAAGGGACATTCTATTTAAGGGACATTAACAGGGAAAAATTTCCAAAATTCAAGTTTTATAGATAAGACAAATTTACTAGAAGATCAAGTCTTTTTTTTTCTATTTCTAAAAATTAACTTCTGGAAGTTGGTATGAGTCTTAAAATTAGCATGAAAAAAGAAACAAGTGTATTTTAAAGTGCTTGCCAAAACCTACTTGTAAAAGTTTTTCCCTCTTTTGTACCATAGAATACATGTGTGCTCAGCATTGACAGACAGTACCCGGCTTCCAACAAGTTTTTTATGCAAGGATTGGAAAAAGTACACTAAATGTATTTTATACTGTATTGTAAATTATGTACTTTAAAACAAACCCATCTAATAGATTACTTCAAATACATTTCTGTAAGTTACAAAATTTTGCCAATACAACATTTTTGCTAAAATCTTACTTTTTCAATCAAAAAACTTTAAATTTCAATAATTTTGACTTATATTTTGTATGCATGAAAAGTTTTCAGTATTTAAGCTTAAATGGTAACACATGTTTACTAGTAAAAAGTTAAACTAAGTTGATACTCTATATGTGTATGTATCAATTTATGATCCTTCGAGAAAAGGACATTTCTATGAAAGGGACAAAATTTCCAGTACTTTTAGTGTTCCTTATTGAGAGGTTTTACTGTATTAAGCTTTGTTAATAGAAAACATTTAATATTCAAGCAGAGTTCAGTGTGTAAGCACACAAACCAAACTTATTAGGGGGAAAAAAAACTTTAAAAAAAATTGAGATTATTATACTAAATTTTCAGACATCAGTATAAAGCAGTAAATTTGAAAACACATTTGTTTATGTCAGAGAAGAAAAAACTGTTCCACTTTTTAATTGATGCCAAACAAATAATTTTTACATTTCATAAAATTTATGAAGACATTTGAAAATATGCACCATTAGAAACAAAATCTCAAAACTGTTATAGCTGAATCTTCAATTTATTAATATGCTCAAGACATAACATTCTATATAAAGAATTTTCTTTTTAGAAAAAAAAAATTAAAATATTTTTATACCTATAGCATTTTCACTCTCTTCATTCTGTGAGCAAATTTTATTAGATTCAGATATTGTTTGAGAGGATCGCCCAGGATAGTTATGCTCATCAATCTATAAAAATATATTAATATTTTAATAACTGTAACATCACAACTTTTAACAGAAAAATATGGTGTGAATAAATCATAAACAATCACATATGACATACTCGTATATTTCTTTCTTTTTTTTCATCTGATTAGATTAAATCTTTTTTGTTTTTTATCAAAATAATCAATTTTTGGTCAATATTTGTACCTCTCTAATTACCCTATATTACCAAAATTTTTGTACCTGAACTTACTTTTGAAATTTTTATTTATTTGTGTTATTTACAATTCATTCAGTTATTTGATGAAAGAAACTACTTTACCATTACATATGGATGATTAGAACAATTTGTTTTCGTAGGAGAATCTGCAAGAATGTTTCGCCTAAAAATTGCCAATTGGGAACATCCACCAAGATGAGAATATTCATTTGGAGGATCACCAATTCCTTGCATTTCAAATGTATAATCTGTATACTCATCAATCACGTTTTTGCACCTGTAAAAAAAGTTTTACGTAATTTAATTTATAAATGAAAAGGGGAAACATAAGCGACTACATGACATTGAAAATCTCTTAAAGAGGATTAACACGCATTGTAGTTACAAAAAAAAAAAATATTCAATGTAGAATTTCAGTCTTGTGCCATTGATTCTTCAAAATTTCATTAACATGCTCTCATGTTGCCTAACTGGCATTTTTTATTCCATCATTAAAAATTGCATTCACCCAGAGGACCATGATTTGTTAGTTGCCCTATGAAGACATGCAACAGACCATTCCTTATTGTTTGTTTGATAAGCACTATAGCAAGTCTATTGCAACAGATGCCCTGTCACAATGGATGTGAAGCCATCATTACTTCAATAAAAAATAAATAAAATAAAACAAAGAAAAGAATAGCTATACAGTCAAAAATAATAAAATTGCGTAAAAAAGAAAGAATAACTAGAAACTGCATATGTAAATATTAAAAAAAGCAAAAATCAAATTGAAATGCTAGAATATGTAAGTATATAATGTTGTTAAATTAGAATGTGTAAGTATAGAATAATTAGAAGCGACATCATCCTAAGCTGCACAGGGAAATTCTAGCTCTTAAGAAACTTGCTAGCTTTTGTATTCACTTCTTACAGAAAAATTTTTACCTTAAAAGTGCTATATTATCTTTAAAGTTTATGCTTACTTATGAAAAGACACTTTTTTCAACGATAAACCAGAATAAATTGATCCTGGAAGGGGTTAATATGAAAACGAGATACCTTAACCTTAGTTTCAGTTAATTCAGCTCAAGTTTCAATGCAATAACGGTATATTTCAAATAAATATCTGTAATTGTATTGCAACTTGAAACAATGTTATTGAACAGAACTTTCTGATGCACCTAACATATTGTATATAGTGTTAGATACATAAATACATACATACCATTGTTTAAATTCTTCTCTAGTCCATTCAAATTTATGATCCCAATGACGAAAACCTTTAAGTTGTGGAAAAAGGACATTGAATTCAGAGTTTGGAGTAGTAAACATGGCTATTTTTGGACGGATATACCCAAAGATGTTTGAAACAAGGGGTGCCAAATCATTTGATTGCAGGTGTTCGATTCTAAGCACCAGTAAAGAAAAGAAAAATTTGGTAATGCAAGAGAGCAAACAATATTTTTGAAACATGTTTCACACATAAATAATTTGAATTTTCAATCAGCAACATCGAAATCTTGAGAAATTTTTACAAACTATTAAAATAAGCATTTAAAATTGAAAATGTTTACTAATAATTATTTTAGAGATGTTAAAAATAGCTTTACACATAGAAGTGACTAAGACAGAAATTTAAAAGAGCGAGACAGAAAAAGGAATAATATATACAAAATTTAAGAAAAGACTTCTTTGATAACATGTTTTTAAGACTTGTAGTATTATTTTTCTTTCTTCGTATTTCGAAGTATTTGTTTAAGTTTTGTATTTAAAAGATTTTAACTATTTAATCAATAATCAGAGATATTCTTGATTTTATTTATTAAGCCAAAATTAGGGCTTTAGTTCATGACAAAAGTTCTTTTCACAAAATTCTATATCATTTTCTTAAAATAAGGCCCTGATAAGAAAATCCTTGATGTACACCTGTCTGTACATATAAATAATACTAATCAGCTTCAAAATATATGCAAAAATAAATATTGCGGATGACTAAGCTGAGAACTTTCCGTTACAGACTATTTCCTAGTTTTTTTTAATGCAAAACCCATTAAACCCCATTGCCACCACTTCCCTGAAAATTCTGAAATGCCTGGTTACAGTGTTACTTTGAGTAGCAAGTTCAGAAACTTTTAATTTTTTACTGAGCTTTTGATGTAACATTTATTCACTGGAATAAAAAATATTTGATAATAATACGTAATTATTATTGCTGAAAAGACACGGCAGTAAACTTTAACTGGGGATAGATCTAGCATGTTTCACAGGGTTCTAATTTTTCAATTTTAAAAAGATTATTGTGAAAAATTAAATAATTTTATGAAAATTACTTATTTTTTCAATAGGAATGGAAATTTTGGAAGGACAGTGTTTATATTTTCAATTGCTTTTACTATTTATTTAAAAAATTGTTTTGTTCAATTTGGTTAACAGAATTTTGTGAAAGGTCCATTTTGACCGACTGGATTTTTGGGAAGGGTCTGTTTTGATTGACTAGAATTTTGTGAAAGGTCAGTTTTGATTGACTGGAATTTTGTGAGAGTCCATAAATGTGAATTTTGTCAGAGTCCATAAATGGACCGAAATTTTCTCTGGCCCAACCACTTCTTTAACCAAGTTTAAGCATAAGTACATAATTATTTTTGGCACATACAAACAGATTTACAAAAAGCCATTTAAAATGGGAGGGGGAAAAAAAGAAAACTCACAATTCTATGCAGGTAACAGCACTGTAGCCCTGTAACCTAGAATCCTTTTCCCCTGCATTTCCTTTAAATATCTTGATAGATAGATCCTCATGTCGTCTAAATACATAATCCCATGCAGCAGGTCTTGAAACACTGGCAGCTAGATCTAGGCAGGGTTCATTTACATCAACACAGGCAATTTCAATCACAAATGGTACCTTTTTTAAATACTTAATGAATTTTCCTTCTGCACATCCAAAGTCAACAATCTAAAACATAAAGTTTAAGTAATGGGAAAGTATAACTAAATATAGCATTTCTCAAAATGTTTATAATAAAGCATTTTAAACTATAATCAATAAATTCTTTCTAAGCCATACTGTATAAAAATTTGGCAGCTCAATAAGGATTGGGTTTCTTCCAAGACAGTGAAAGAAACCAAAAAACAGACAGTAAATCTTTCTAACAAGTCCAGGGAGCATTGTTATATCATTGTAGAGTAGTATTGTAGTATTTCCCAAAGTGAAAGTGTGGCACACTTACCCCCCCCCCCCCTGGGTAACAGGAACAGTTTGTTGGGGGGGGGGGGCGTACACTACACACAGAACTAGGCTTAATGCTCAGTCTTTAAGTTTTCTTTTACTCCACATTTGGTTCCCCTTTACAGCATATAACCCTATTTACTTTTTTGACAGTACATTCTAAGTTTTGAATTAAAGGAGGTTGGTATGCAGCCAAAAGTGCAGGTTTATTAGTCTTTATTTGCAAACATAAATTTTTGCTTGATAAATTCTCTTACATTTATTATTTTCATGTTTGACTTTAAAGATCCGTATCACATTAATAAAAACTCAATTATACAAGCTAATTGGGAGCACTACTTTAGCACCTTGGATATAAAAAATCTTTATTTTACACATTTATTAAAATGCATTGAATATGTCATCTATCAAGAAAAATCAGCTCTATAATGTGCCTTTAAAAAAATTGAAAAAAAAAAACCATTTTTTTTTTTAATTAATCAAAAAGTAATTCATTCACTTTTACAATAAAAATATTAGGTTTTTGAAAGAGTTTAACTGAAAGCAATTATTCCTTAAAACAAAAGCATATATTTTCCAGAACATTTTTAGTAACAGTTTACTGCTAAATTAGAGTCCTCAACTCAACACTTACGGCAGTCCGGATAACTCGGCCACACCCTGGCAGGAAGACAACAAGACATTTCTTCAAAAGAAAATAAAATATAACCTGTTTTGAAAAGTCTGCTCGTGAATTTTTAGCAAAAAGAGCTTTTCCCTTCAGAAAGTATTTTTCTAAGGTCCGTCTTAGTCTTAAAAGTTAAATTACTGTACACTGTGTACAGTACACCTATTCATTATTTTGTTTAAAATGATTTGAGCAGCAATTCTTTGTTGCATTAGCAAAAAATACAAGCACAGTTCAGTGTTTTCTGAGGAAACCCTCGTACTAATTCTTTTTTATCCCCAAATCACGATAATTTTCACTAACTCAGCCTTTTTTTTGTCCACATTAAGTTGAGTTTTCGGGACTCTGCTGTATTAAAAGTACAAATTTGTGATTTACATTATACACAGAGAAAATGCAAATTATCCAAAGTATAGTGTGTACAAAGAATACATTCTGTGAATGATCCATTTACACCGAATGTAGAAATTAGAGAATAGGTATAACACATTCAAAGATTGTGATGCATCAAAACACAGAGATGTTATATTGGCAATGCATCAAGGTGTAAAAATTTTGATATTGCCTAGCACTATCACAGCTGGAGAGAAAAGTATCAGCAACATAGCAACTTTTTGAATTTATATTTTCATCAAAAAGATTGGGAATTAAACATTCGCCTTCTTTTGTTCATTTAAAGAACTTTATAAAAAATATTATATTATTTATACATAACATCTCTTTTTAAAATGAAAAATTACCTTATAAATTCCAGGTATTTTGTACAATATATCCCGCACAGTAGTGTACCTTTGAATATAAACTGGTGGATCGAATACAGGTCCTCCTTGCTCCACAACCTCTTCTTTCATACTAGTTGATTTCGCAGTTTCATCTGCACACTCAGCCATCACTAAACTGCTTGAAGTACTCCCTTCTGGAAACTGCAGGATTAATCAACTCAACAGAACGTTAAAAACTCTTTCTTGAAGTAGCACTTTTTTTTATCTTTCCGAAATAATATCTCTGCTATGCATTTATAACATTCTGTGCAAATAAATCTTTACTAATTGGAGAATTATATAATTTTTTGTTATACATAAATAACAAAGAATGTCTCGATCAATGGTAATAATTCTATGGACCGGCTTTAATTTTAAAAGTAACTAAAAATGCAGAAATGGAACGCTTTCTTTACAACATTAGAAGTGAGGTGTTGGGGGGAAAAGCTTAAGAAATATGTTTTCAGATTGAAATTTAACTGCATCACTCAGAATGCAGTTAAATACAAGGATAAAATAACGGCTTGATAGCTAAAAATCGAGATTTTAGTAGTTTACAGATTAGTTTAACACAAAAACCCTTCTGATTTCTGATCCAAATGTCCAAAACAAAACGAGAATATGGCCGCGGCCATTAAATTTTTTTACGGTCACAGTTCTTCAGTGTGATTAGTCAAGTGTAGAAAAATGTTTGAACTTTTCGCCATCTATAATAAGGGACGTGTCTACCACTCCAGCAGAATACGCTAGTGTGATTAGCCGACAGAAACGACAATGGAAGTGACTACTTATTGGCGATATACTCGCTCCTTTTGGCTATAAACTATTCAACACAGGCGGGTAAACATAGGGCATCCACTTTTACTCATCTGACATTTCATTGGCTAAGGAACATGACGTCATGTTAAGGGCGGTATTATACGTTTAAGTGCGCGCAAATTTTGTTCAGATACAAAATCTGAGTATTTAAAAGACAAATAATGAAAATGTAGTAGAGGTTGCTTCTGCGCTCTTGTATGGATGATTCTGATTTGAAATTCTCCGAATTTTCTAAACATTTCCAAAAACCGAAAATTTAAAAAAAAAAAAGAAAAAAGTTTTTCGAAAATTTTTTAATTTATAATTCTTGATATTTTTTTGACAAATAATGTATTATCTATATATATGCTTTATTTCACAGGCGGCTAACAATAGGGCATCCACTTTTACTCATCTGCCATTTCATTGGTTAAATTCCGCTACGTCACAAATCTTATGACGTCAGCGCAAATGAAGAGAATCGAAAGTTGTTCAGTTTCGGAATGAGCGTGTTTTTCGTTGCAAGATACTAAAACAGGCAGGTGCATAGGAAAGGGGGGAGGAGGGATCAGGGGCTTAAGCCCCTCTATTTCAAATGAGGAAATTTTTTTTTTCAATGCTAAATGAGAAAAACTGATTTAAAAATTTTAAAATAAAAACCAAAATTTCAAGACTTCTTGCACTAAAATTTTAAATTTAAGAACTTATAAGTCTTATTATATTCTAAATATGAAATTATTCTGCAATACATAAGTAGTGTTTTTGAAAATGCACTTCCCTTTTCCTCCCTCAACTACAGAAATTTACCGACTACAAAAATATTTAATTGTGTAATTTTCCTTTTATAAACAGATAGATTTAAAACAAAAAAGTGCTACTGTTTGTTTTACATTGATCACGTTTAATAAATGTATAGTTAAATCAACGATACTGCATAAGGATTTCGGCTACTTTGTGAAAACAATGAATTTATTTTAATGATCTATAAATGTATTCCTTTAGTAGTGATTTTTTGTAATTAATATTAACAATAACGAGTGAATGTTAATTACTTTTTCTTTCTTTCTTTTTTTTTTTTTTTTTTTTTGCTGCTACACTTGACTCTTCTATATTTGAACGGATAATTATATGTCCTTATGGAAGTTATAGAGAAGGTAGCAATATACATATTGATTTTTTAAACTCTTTTACAATGCATATAATTCTACAACTAAACAAAATTAACAGGAAAGATTAAATTACTGTGGAGGATGGGAACAGTAGTTTTAGATAAGATAAATGGATTCATGAACCAGCAATGACGCCTTTTTTTTTTTTTTTTTTAGTTTCATTCAACAAACACCAAAATTGAGATAAATGCAGTCATAGATGGTGCAATCTTTTACTGCTCAAGAGAGTAATTTTATTATTACTCTTTTTTTATTCTATTCAATTAATTAATTTATTTATTTACTCAATGTCAGACAATTAATTGTGTTTATGTTCTTTCTTTTATTTCTATATGATTAGCGTTTGTTATTCCGCGGCGCTTGAGCGACCCACTTCTTTTTCTTTTTTCTTTCTCTCCCCCCCCCCCCCTCCTCCTATTTTTTTAAAAAATTTATTTCTTTCTTTTATTGCTTTTGGGTGTTCAGTAAAATAAAATATTTCGAGAAATAATAACGTTATTGGTTTCCTAAAACTTTTAGGCACACATAAACAACCACTACAGATTTTCAGCATTCAACGCGTAGTTTAATGCAGTGTTCCCCAACCTTTTTATCACCGCGGACCGTCAGCGCTTGAGAATTTTACCACGGCCCACTGGGGGGGGCATTCATTGTGTATATTTTAGTTTATTTTGATTTATTAATTTTGATTTAATTGTATTTAAACATTCCTTCAAAATAGAAAATAAAAAACAGTTACACCAAAAAATATAAAGTTATTTAACATTTCTTTATTTTTTACTTTAACACTTACTGGAACGTTGAATCAATGAGAGCCCTGAGCTTGTTTCTTTGCAATGAGACGGTTCCATCTGGGGGATGTTTTTAATTTGGGGTATAAATCTAGGAATTCAAATTCAGTTTCAATGAAATGGGAGGCCCGGTAAAATTTGATCCGCGGACCGGGGGTTGGGGATCACTGGTCTAATGTAATAATAAAAAAGGCAGACACGTGTTTCGGGGCTTATATGGAGTCCTTTTTCAGGGCTAAAAATGTGTTGTAGATGAAAAGATATTTATCAAAATTGAAAAACTGGTTCCTTGTACCCCCGAAACACGTGTCTGCAATTTCTATTGCTTTTTTCAATTTTTTTTTGCGTTTAATGGGTTTTATTTTGTTAATTACACTTTTTTCACACTTTAAATCAGGTTTGTCAAATTGCATGCTGGCCGGGTTTTTTTTTTTTTTCCTGTAATAAATAAAGTGAGTGTTTATGTTGGTCGATACTCATCCCTGTATAAGGGCGTAGCGAAAGACCCTTATGAAGAATAATACGTTAATTAGTTTAAGAATTAAAAATATACATTAGCCTCACTGAAATCTGAATATTGCTTTTCATGGAATGTTTCATCAGATACAAGGGTAATTTTCAGTTAAAAAAAACTGATAGTTTCACAATTTTTTTGAAAAAGTATATATTAATGAAAATTATATAATTAGGTGAACCCCCCTCCACACACACACATAATACATACGTGCTATATATATATATTAGCTCGAAAGATCTTACAAGTGAATAAATGAAAAGAAACAACATGCAATTTGATGTGATGACCAGACAGTTATATCACTACTATAGAAGTCCATTTTTTCTAGAAACATTGCTCTAAGTTTTTCAAAACGCAAAATATTCTGCATCTCGCAAGACAGAAGGAAATAAAGCATATATATAGATAATACATTATTTGTCAAAAAAATATCAAGAATTGTAAATTAAAAAATTTTCGAAAAACTTTTTTCTTTTTTTTTTTAATTTTCGGTTTTTGGAAATGTTTAGAAAATTCGGAGAATTTCAGATCAGAATCATCCATACAAGAGCGCAGAAGCAATCTCTACTACATTTTCATTGTCTTTTAAATACTCAGATTTTGTATCTGAACAAAATTTGCGCGCACTTAAACGTATAATACCGCCCTTAACATGACGTCATGTTCCTTAGCCAATGAAATGTCAGATGAGTAAAAGTGGATGCCCTATGTTTAGCCGCCTGTTTTATTTCCTTCTGTCTTGCGAGATGCAGAATATTTTGCGTTACCGGGCCTCCCATTTCATTGAAACTGAATTTGAATTCCTAGATTTATACCCCAAATTAAAAACATCCCCCAGATGGAACCGTCTCATTGCAAAGAAACAAGCTCAGGGCTCTCATTGATTCAACGTTCCAGTAAGTGTTAAAGTAAAAAATAAAGAAATGTTAAATAACTTTATATTTTTTGGTGTAACTTTTTTATTTTCTATTTTGAAGGAATGTTTAAATACAATTAAATCAAAATTAATAAATCAAAATAAACTAAAATATACACAATGAATGCCCCCCCCCCCCCCCCCAGTGGGCCGTGGTAAAATTGTCAAGCGCTGACGGTCCGCGGTGATAAAAAGGTTGGGGAACACTGCATTAAACTACGCGTTGAATGCTGAAAATCTGTAGTGGTTGTTTATGTGTGCCTAAAAGTTTTAGGAAACCAATAACGTTATTATTTCTCGAAATATTTTATTTTACTGAACACCCAAAAGCAATAAAAGAAAGAAATAAATTTTTTTAAAAAATAGGAGGAGGGGGGGGAGAGAAAGAAAAAAGAAAAAGAAGTGGGTCGCTCAAGCGCCGCGGAATAACAAACGCTAATCATATAGAAATAAAAGAAAGAACATAAACACAATTAATTGTCTGACATTGAGTAAATAAATAAATTAATTAATTGAATAGAATAAAAAAAGAGTAATAATAAAATTACTCTCTTGAGCAGTAAAAGATTGCACCATCTATGACTGCATTCATCTCAATTTTGGTGTTTGTTGAATGAAACTAAAAAAAAAAAAAAAAAAGGCGTCATTGCTGAGGGAGTCATAGTTGAGGGAGGAAAAGGGAAGTGCATTTTCAAAAACACTACTTATGTATTTCAGAATAATTTCATATTTAGAATATAATAAGACTTATAAGTTCTTAAATTTAAAATTTTAGTGCAAGAAGTCTTTAAATTTTGGTTTTTATTTTAAAATTTTTAAATCAGTTTTTCTCATTTAGCATTGAAAAAAAAATTTCCTCATTTGAAATAGAGGGGCTTAAGCCCTTGATCCCTCCTCCCCCCTTTCCTATGCACCTGCCTGTTTTAGTATCTTGCAACGAAAAACACGCTCATTCCGAAACTGAACAACTTTCGATTCTCTTCATTTGCGCTGACGTCATAAGATTTGTGACGTACCGGAATTTAACCAATGAAATGGCAGATGAGTAAACCCTGTTCGCACTGGGAAGTTAATCCGGACTAAAACGTTTAGGAAGTGAAGTTTGGCAACGAAAACGGACTAAACCTCCTTTCCAAGTGGATCAACTTAGTCCACTTTGTGAAAGAGGATCAAGGTCTGTGATCGCGATTTGGAAAACAAAATGTCGTCTGCGAGAAACATAATTTTTACTGATAATTGAATCAAATTGTTGATAGAATTGAGGATGGAGGAATTAATCAACTTCAAGACGAAAAGAAACCATTTAATGTACAAAATTTAGTGAGGAAATGGCCGTTTCATCGTAACCCTACGGAAATAAATATAAAAGCTTGACGGAGAAATTCAGGTTTGAAATATATTTTTATACTGTATTAACTCTTCTTGTATTGAAAAAGTCCGCCTTTTTTTGCGTTATGGTCACGTTCATGTTATTTTACTCAATTTCGTTCGGTTAAACATTTTACAGTTCGGAGACGAATGATAATAAATATCTAGATACAAAAGCTTTTGAGTATTTATTTAATTGTACTATTCTATATTCTTTGTCATGTTGTAGTAATGGCATTTGAACTTTTTCTCTTCAAAATGAGAAAACATTTCATGATTAGAAATGTTTTCCTTCATTTGGTGTTGAAAAATAGCACTTGTGAACGCGAACATGAAATATTTACAATTGAATTGCAAAAACTTTCTTTTGCTAAGCTCTTTTTTAACTCTAAATGTGCTGAATTTGTTTTAAAATATTTCATTCTATATGGAAGACAAAATGAAGCAAAGAGTAACTAACTGCCAGTTCTCCACCAACATGGTCATATTATGACAGTATCATTCCCCAGTTTTAATGAGACAGTTGTAGAAGAGAACTATACTGCAAAGGCTACAGTGAATCATGTTATCCAAGAGTTTACATTTGGCTTTTCTGTGTTGTTCATCACATAAGTAACCTTTTTAAAATTAAATTTGTTGGACTTGTTTATCTTTTGACAATACGATTATAATATGCCTCATTCCTGTTTGGCATTCGAATGAGAGATTAGTGTAGGAAAATCATGTAACAAGAAAACTTATAATCCTTACTATCTTTCCTTTGAAGTGTTTTATTGTTCTATTGTTTAAAGTTACAGCTTCGAAAGAACAATCGAGTGGATTTTGTGCTAAATAAGCATTCAAGTTCACTAAATTTTGTGACGAAGGTTTTATTTATTATTCGCTTGTTAATCACCATGTTTTTCGGAAAGCCAGGAAGAAAAAGGTGTTGACACACTAGCTTCACTTTCAAGTAAGTGTTATTTGTATGCAAACCAGCATATTGTTTATTCCTCATTTATGATAAAAACTATGTTGCAAGTTAAATCCCATGATGACCATAATTCTTGATTTTCTCGTTATTTTTAAAAATACATGAAGTTGTTTTGAATTGAAAGATTGAAATTATAAAAGTATGAGTAAATGACTCTTTGATTCCTCCTCAAACTTTTTTTTTAAATTACAGTTGTGTTTCATGATTTTATTATTTTCATCACTCACTTTAATTTCTAGTCAATTTTTAATGTTTGCTTATTGCAATTATTATTATTATGAACTTATTATTAAAATGCTACTATTTGTCCGATAACATGCAGTAACACTCCTGACGGACATCCCTTTTAGCCGAACAGTTTTTTACCCCCCCCCCCCCCCCCCCAGCAAGGCATTGCGTGTTAAAAATCTCCTTGTGTGTGGACACAGACATATTTTTGTCCCGTAGGTGTTCGCTATAGAGAAGTTTTCCTGTACTATAATGATAATCATGTTTGGTTTATTATTTCAGCTTATTATTATTAGTCGTTGGAAAGATGGAACCGAGTTAATTCCCTTACAGGAAGCCTCCCCCCCCCCCTTGTGTTGATTGGCCCCAATAACACTCTGTATTTCAGTATTGGTTTGTTTCATGCAGTGTGAATTATGAAGTAAACATTTCACTTTATTTCTTTATCAACATCATGTACATAATGTCCTTGTATTGTTAATACTATTCATTGGTGATATACATAAAACATTTTTTTGTTTTCAAGTCGGCTTCAAACTTTTGACTATGAATTTAACAAGTTTGTGCTGTGTAAATTTAGAAGTACAGATTAAAACGAAATGGATAGCAAAAGAATGTGCTAGTAACATTTAAATCTACACATTCTGTTGTTGATCTTTTTTGTGATTTGAGACGCATCTGAATTTCTTCCGATATGCTGGATTTTTGTTGTTTATTAGTATTCCAATGTTAACCACTGTTTCATAACATAATAAGCAGGTAGTTGTGGCATTATATGTTTGTTCCTATAAAATTGTCTTGGTTGTTTAAAATAATATGAGTTTACTTGGTTTGTTATAATATAAGCATCTTTTGCTCTGTAAAGATAATGAATTCTGCTTAGTTTAACTAGATACAAAATCATCCCATCATAGCATTTAGAAAAGGTTCAAGAATACCTTCATCTACCCGTGAGTGGATGATGATAAAAAATTGCAATATTGTACATTTAAATGAACTAGATTGCGTTAAAAATTCTTTACAAATGACTAATTCCTATCATTAACAGGCGCGTAGGAAAGGGGGAGGCTCAGGGGGCTTAAGCCCCTCCCATTAGAAATCATACTGCATAAGGATTTCAGTTACTTTGTGAAAACTATGAATATATTTTAATGATCTATAAAAATATTCATTTATTAGTGATTTTTTGTGATTAATATTTATAATAATGAGTGAATACTAATTACTTTTTAATTGGTTTTTCTTGGAAATAATTTTGAGGATTTGGAAATAAAACTGTTTGAGCCCCCCCCCCCCCCCCCCATGATTTTTGAAGTGGCACGCTCCTGATCATTAATATCTAATATTAAAACAGAAATATGCAATATATACATATGCATAGTGATCATATTTTTATTCATTGTTTCCATTTAAAATTTACAATGTTCCTATATTGAAATTGCAAAAATTCAAATATATAGTTATTTAATTATTTATGGATTTATAAGTGGCAAAACAATACTGTATTGTAATTGTATCAATAAAATGTTTGAAACTTGAGAGCAATCCGTGTTGTGTAAACTTGAAACTTGGGAGCTTTTTTTGTTATAAATGTACAGAGTTCATTCCTGCTCGTTGTATTGAAAGCTTGTGATACATGTTACAAAATATAAGTGAAGATTCTTATGAGTGAAATAGTGAAAAAGCTCTTGTTCGAAAAAGGGGGGGGGGGGAGCAGATTTTGCTTTTGAATTGCAGAGAATTTGTGTATCTCTTCTAAAAATGTATTAAGTTTCATCATTTTAAACAAATCAAGTTGGTCGAGATCCCTGCCTGTGAGCATCACATGGATTAAACATTTATAATACAATGTGTGAGTCGGTGATTACATCATGAAACTGAAGATCATAGAATTGTATGTTACGGTTTGGTGTGAAATAGTTATCATGTATATATTGTTCAAGAAAAATGCAACGGTTCTTTTCTTTATTATTGGTTCCTCTCTATGGAATAACATTTTGTATTTAGAAACCATGCTGAGCTGGCGTAACTACTAGTTGTTAATAAATATGAGAACTAAAAATCACTGCCTCTGTACTCACAACAACACAGATGCAAAACATGTTCCCCATATTGGGGTCTTTCTGTTTTCGGTGGAAACCAAAAATTCAAATGAAATAAAAGCTTTTTTTAAAAAAAGAAAAGTTTACAAATAAGTTCAATGTATTTCCATTTGTGAAGTACTTATAACTTTTTTTTTTTTTTGTGCTGTAAATCAAACATGAGTTCATTTTAAACTTTAGTAGGGAAAATGGTAAAGTTTAAAAATGGAATTTAAGAACGTATACCGTAATACATCTAAAACTGCCATATCTGAATTTGCTAAAATCGAATTATAGAAAAGGGAAGTGAATTGGAACATTCGCTTAATTTTTGTGTTGATAACAATAGTAAAATCAGAAAGAGGAATTTGTGTGGATGAACTAATGGTAGAGAGTTCAAATAAAAATAAGTCATTTGAAATTTCTGCTAAGTTTGAGTCAAATAAAAATTATGCTTATATAACTATCACACTGAACATACTACTTGATCAGAATCTCAAACACAGATTTCAAATAGCAATATCTAAATTTTTGATTAAAAAATATGAAATGTTGGAATTTGTAATACTTTACTGCAAACAATCGTGTAAAAAATATTTAATGATGCTTTCAGGAATTGTTTAATTTCGAATTCTACCATCTGTAAACATTCATGTCAATAATACCGCTAAATTTGTAGGTTTTATTTCTTGTTCTAAATCTAATACTTCATTTTATAGCTAATATCGCTGCACGAATGTGCTTATTTCATAAGTTTTAAAATCTATTCAAAAGTGTGCCATTAAAAAAAGCGGAAAAGTAATCAAAATTCTGTGAATCACGTTGTCATTAAATGAAAAAATCAAAATGTAAACACTGTCCGCGAATCTGATGACGTCACTCCAAGCCTCGAAACCAAAACGTTTTCGAGGCTATTTAATCTCATTTGCAGACTCTCTAGTGCGAACCGCTTGAAAATATTCGATCCGGATTTACTGATCCCTAATCTTTTTAACCCGGATTAACTTCCCAGTGCGAACAGGGTATAAAAGTGGATGCCCTATGTTTAGCCGCCTGTAATTCAACTGTGTATTATTTCTAAAAGTCATCAGAAATTCATTTCATTTCACTTTATTTGATGCCAATACGTTGCGATAAGAAAAGAGAAATGAAGACTAAGTCCCTACTCTTCAGAAAAAATAGTAAAGAACTTTTTAAAAGATTGCGATTTCTTTTAAGTAAGTCATTAAAAAAATTAAATGGCATACTTCTTTTTAAAGTATTTCAATCAATAAAATAATAATAAAAAAAACATTTATGAAAGTTTGAAATTGAGTATTCAAATTATTATTATTCATGTTTCCAAATTTTACTTTTTCAAGTTTTTTAACAGTACTATTATACTTTAAAACTGAGTTGGTTATTCCTTAGTATGCACACATACATGCTAATTAAATTCATCAAAAAAAAAACGTACTTTATAAAAGTCTGTTAATTTCAAATTAATATTTAAAACATTCTTAAATTTTACAAACAAAAGGTAAATACAAAAATTAGTAAATAAATATGAACAAATTTATTGCAATTAAACACATTTTAACTAAACTAAAAACATTAGAAAGCTATTTCAAAAAAATATATATATTTTTTATGATATAATTTAATACTGTAACTATCGATTGAAAACGGATATTTTTTACTTAGGCGTCAACCTACAAATTTTATTCCTGCTTTAAAAGAGCAATTTATTGTAGTTTTATTGACTTGGTCTTCTACAACATCTTTTGGAAATTCTTAGGTGACTCTTTTCTTAATTGATAGAGAGTGATCGAAATTGATCTCCGTACTTTCGTTCTTCGTTTAATCATATATTTATAAAATTGTTTAGGAAGTTGAGGAAAACAAAATTTTCCTGTTTGGATATTAGCAAAGCTTATATTGATGGTTTCTTATTGAGTAAATGATTAAAAACATACAGTGCATTGTTTAAAACCAAAACTTTTTTCCAAACAAAGAACAAGAAGGTACTCATTTTTTCTTCTTTTTTTTGTGCTTGAAACTAGTAAAAACGGGAACTTCTGATTTGCGATATCAGAGCGCATACCCAGGGGAGGGGGATCCCAACGAAATGTTCACGTGTAACTTAAATTTCACGTCACAGAAAAGTAACAACAACAATACAAAAATTTATGAAATTTATTTCAAGTTAAATTTTATAATTTTCTCACGACGTTTCCGTGCGTTTTGCTCTCTACTACTTGGGCGATACTTCACTCTCACTTTCTCTCTGTTTTGGAACTTTCAAATATAAGTACTGCTTTTATTAACTTCCGTTAAATTGACGCTCATGCTCAGGGTCTGCGAAAAACGGGAAAAATGGCAAGGGGTCTTCGACATAAATGATATGAGAAAAGTTCATAGCACCATTTTTCTTAGCGTGGAATCTATTTATAAAAATGCCCACGTACAAAGATTTAAATTGCAACCATGAATTTCGTTATAAAATAATATTAAAAACGAACATTTAAAGATAATTATTACGTTTTTTTTAAAATTTCGAAATGAA
Organism: Octonoba sinensis; assembly: GCA_038502835.1. Lineage (NCBI taxonomy): Eukaryota > Metazoa > Arthropoda > Arachnida > Araneae > Uloboridae > Octonoba > Octonoba sinensis. The sequence continues at coordinate 129,047,201 of CM076599.1, forward strand.
TAATATCACAAATTAATTGCCATTAAATATTAAAAAATATTTATTCTCTCGCATGAAAAGTGTGACAAAGTATTTATCAAAAAAATTGAGATATTTTTATATCTCAAACAATGGAAGTACATTTTTCATTGTGATGTTTTGTTACATGCGCTGAAATTGTTTGATATTTTTAAAAGTTTAAGGCAATAATTTTAATATGATATTCAAAAGTTTATTTCATAAATACATTTTAACAACACTTTTTAAAACAGTGATTGTATCACATCATTATTTTATTTTTATGTTTAGAACTTAGACGCTCCAAAGATTTCAATTCCCTAGCTTTTATAATCGCTGCTTATAGCTGTTGCTAATACGGTAGCAAAAACAAGATAAAGGAAAAAGTTTTAGTTTTAAATTACAGGTTGGAATACTAAGCCACGTAAAATGAACTGTGAGCAAAACTTACACTAAAAGCACATTTAGAGAAAAATTGCGAATGAACAAATTAAATAAAAATACATTGATCTCGGACCTCTCAGAACCACACTTTAAAAATTACACACTTTAACAAGCAAAACCTCGAGCTTTCTTGTCGCAGTTCTTTGGGAAAATGTCCTTCAGTCGTAATGTAATAGCATGCGAATGCGATTTACAAGCGGCAAATAAGGCCTCGGCTAAAAGGTGCACGTGGTGCCTGGTGGAGAAAAGTACTCTGAACAATATCTTCTTTACTCGTTAATGAGTTAGCGAGAGGGGAGAAATGGTCAGAAAAGAAGTACCTACAGCAGACACAATTGTAAGCAGCTTGACAAAGATAGGGACGAATGTTATCGATGGGGGATCTCACTTTTTAGCACCCTTTGTCTGTGCAACTCCAAACTCTGGGAAAAAATAAAAATGAGGAAAAAAAAGAGAAAGGAGTCTTGTTTACAGACGTTTTAGCATGAAATGACACCAATCAAACAAAGATACGCAAAGCATCACCATTCAGCTTGACAAAAGACGGTGCTCTCCCTCGCCCATCGATAATGATCTGTATCTAGCTAGAAGAAGATCCCTGACTCAAGCTACGAGTAGCCGTGCCGTCTGATAAGAGGTCATAAAGTGCGTAGAATGGACGTAGTCCGACTCGACCCCACAAATACATTGTTGTTTGTTCATAATTAGAGAAGGCAAAAAAAAAAAAAACACATTTACAAAAAAATAAATAAAAAATAACCTTTGCATTAGATTTTCGTTTTGCTTAACTAAACCGGAACAGAGAACTTCAAAAATTTTAAGAACCGGTACGCAGAGCTTCGAAAAGATTTAAGAACCGGTACGCGCGAACCGGTGGGTACCGGCTGAATCCCATCACTGGTATGACATTGTATTTCTAAAAGTCAGCAACCCCTCTCAGCAACCCCAAATGACGGGCTTGCACTCTTGCACAAGAAAAAATGCTAAGTACTACTTAATAAACAATTTTAAATCGTCTGCTTAGAGCTTCGTTCTTGGCGTCAAACTATTAAAGCAACCTGATTGAGCACGTGATCAAATGATCCAATCCCGTCTTCTCATTTTCACTCCTATTCCCAACACTTTAGCATCAGCATTTATGTGATCCGCATAACGGCCTTGGATTCTATAGCGAACAGACAGACAGATCGGCAGACAGACACTGCTCTCTTATATATACAGTATATAGATAGGTCTAAATCCGTTCTTGACAAAACTGGTCGACTTTTATAGACAGGTGGTTACAAAAGTGGTCAACTTTACAGATTTTAGGATCGCAACACCGTGACGTCACTTGCGGGTGTATGCGAGACGTTGCAGACTAAGTTCGGATTTTTTTCTGTAGATCAACACGTGTAATTTTTATCCTATGAGTGTTCCTTTTTATGTACAAACTCTTCTTGGAGTTTTAATTTCATCATTGTTCATAACAAAAAGCAATGCGTTCAATTAGGTCGAAAGTACTCTTTATTTTAATAGCATGGTACAGAATTTAAGTCTATTGGGTTCCGCATCAGAAAAATGGTAAATATTCTCATTTTTTCCCTTTATCTCTTTTCATCGTGCTTTATCTCTTAATTCTTTAAGTTGTAATGCCAAAAAAAGGCAAACACCCACCGCAGCCGAAATAAATACCTCGTTGCCACACCATGTGTAAGGTTCATTGGACTCCTCCTCAATTCAAAATTAAATTTTTTAAAAGTAGTGTTTGATAAGGATTTGTATTGCTATGTTTTAGCGTAAAACGCATTTTTGTGCATTTTTTTTCCAGAAAATATTTTTTTGAAAGGGCTCAAAGAAAACCCTTTCCGTCAAAAAGTTTTTGTAACTGTTCTTTTTACCAGAAAACAATGAAGTTTCACAGTTATATATATTTTTTTTCTATTCGATAGTTTATTTTTAAAGTGAAGAATTGTTTTGTTTGTTTTTATCATGGTTTTTGTACCTTCATGGCCTTCACAGAAGTCAACTCAACATCAACTGAAAAAATCGTGATAAATTCTGACATGGCGACTATGGCATCTTTTCATAATAAACTAATGAACTTGGAAGCTCGTTTAAGAGCAGAAAATGAAGCTAGAAGTAAAGATAAATTACCCAGGGACTTAACGACAGGATTTACCAGTCCACAGCATACTCCCAGACCTAGACTAAAAACTCGTGAGTATCATCAAATATGTAAGAAGTTATAATAACATTGTGGGAAAACATTGGTTTGCTCCAGTTTGTCAGATTGTTGTTTACTTAATCGTTACTTTTACATGAACGATTGAACCGCTTAAATTATAAATAGAAAAATAAGCTGATCGTAATCCGAGAACTATATTATGATCAATCAAGTAATTACTTTCTCTTCGTTTGTTGTCGTAAAATTTACCACATTCTTAAGCTCTTATTTTAGATCAACAAATTTAAGTGAGTTTTAGAAATATCTTCCTCTCAGTGTTAAAATACTTCTGTGAAAAAAAAAGCATATGACATTGTAAGCATTTTGATTGTTTGATAAATTAAATGCAGCTACTCCTCGCGCGCGCGTCTCACTTACATAATCATTCTATTTTTCTCGTCGCTCTGATCTATACCATAATTTTAAGTGTGCTGGTCCCAATTACAAAAAAAGTAAGTGAAATTCGCTTATGCTTTGCACTGGCAGAAAATGTACTCGGTCATGTAAGTTTCTTTTAAACACGGAGCTGGCCATCAATAATAAAAAAAAAAATGTCAATAGAAAATGAATGTTACAAATTTGATATTGAAATTAAGTGTTGTAGAACAAATGAAATACAATGGCAGACAACAGTTTTCCTTTTTTGTGCTCGGCTCTTGGCAGTCTTGTGAATTTTTGGGTGTATATAAAGGCTCTGCCAGCAATTGGTTGGTGCACAAAGTAAAAGTATATGGCAGACTATATGTAATAGATTTGTTGTTTTTTCACTTGGCAATTTTAATCTTAATCTAAACAAATCTTCCAGTAGTTCCTTCAATCAAGAGATTGGCCTTCTGCCATTAATTAAGTCTTTGTTAAGTTGTCCTTGTGTTTCATCATTATTTCTTGCGTTCTATGTACTTTCCTCAATCTAAATTTAAAACTTTGCATTTATGTTTATTTCAATATTTTTTCTCCCCTAAAAGTTAGTTTTTTCTGGATTCCATTAATAGTTTTTCATTATAACCTAATAAGACTCTTGCATTGTTGAAATTGAGAAATCCAATGCAACCATACAAATCAGATCACTTGCTGAACTAAGGAGAGGCAAAGAACAACATCACTTTTTTGTAAATTATAAAGTTAGGATCCAGTACCAGTCATACACAACTGTGGTAGCCTAGTGGTTAGCACGTCGGATTTCCACCTGGAAGGTCGCACGTTCGATACCCACTGAAGACCACCATCTATACTTGGGAATATGTGCATGTAAAATCCGTAGACCCCAACGGCGGATCTAGGGGGGGGGGGGCGATGGGGCGACCCCCCCCCCCCTTGGGCTGATTCAAGTGGATACTACAACGACTCCTAAGTGAGTTTTTACTCTTTGTGCCCCGGGACCAGCCATTTTTTTATGTTCTTGGAATCCCAGCCTAATAGCCCTTCAAGTTCTATGCTTTCCCCCTGTCCCTTTGTCCTTTAGTATTGCTGAGTTGCTAATCCTGGGAGTAATGGGAAAGAGATTCCCTGCTCTTTTCTTCTACCCATCAAACTGGTGACAGCTAGCCAACCCTTAGCACGTGGTGTAAATTCCTGCAGCATTTACGCTAAAACCTGGAGCCTGAAACATTTCATTGAACATTCATAATTATAGATGTTTATATAAATTGCACATACTCGTTGATGGTTTTTTAGTACATATTTAGTATTACATTTTGAAAATTTTAGAAAATATATTACTAATAATTGCTATTATTTTGTAATTCATATCACTTCAAATTTAGAAAATGTATTTACAAGCCTACATTTTTCTTGAGAAAGCTTGTAGGAAATCCTAACTCGGTTAAAACTTGGCTAAGAAGCAGAATGCGTGATGGTAGACTCACTGAATTAGCGTTATTGCATATCCATAAAGATATTACATTGGATGTTGAAAAAATTATAGACAGATTTGCGAAAGCAAAAAAACGTCAGCTTGTGTTCCTTTTATAAGGGCTTTGAATAAACGTATATGCATTGAAAAAATGTGCTAGTAAAATTTTAAATATCACTACACTAGCATTTTTTTTTTGTTGTTCCTGCTGTTTGAAAAAAAGGGGGAGGGGGGCGGAGGGACTGTTGAAAAGGAATGAAGAATCTCCTCCATCCATCCTTACATTGAACCCCGAGATTTCCAAAATCGCCCCCCCCCCCCCCCCGCTGGAAGATTTTCTAGATCCGCCCTTGGTAGACCCCACTACCTCTCCCCGTGCGTAAGCAATCCTAAGGCCTCGGCTAACAGGTAGGGGTCTGGTGGAGAAAAGTACCACTCATACAAGCTGGTGAAATTTAATCACTTTAGTTGAATTGTTAATGTTTAGCAGATGTTTTTAGTAGTATTTAAGTATTTTAAAAGATTTAAGAAATTACTTATTGACAAATATGAAAGGAAACTGACATTAAAGATTTTGTAGCAAAAGTTCTCCGCACGAGAGCTTTAGGACAACATTTCTCAATCCTTTGCATCTTGCCACCCCCTTCCCCCTTACATTCTAAAAGTATATTTAAATTACCTTGCTACAAAATTTTCTTTGTACAGTATTGAAACTTGTAACACTTGCTTATAATTTAAGATACTTTATTGACTAAAATTTTGTTCTTTTTTTACTTAGATTGGAATCCCTTTTTTATCTGAGCTCATTCCCCTTTGGGATCATGACCCCCAAATTAAGAAACATATTTGCGTCCAAGATTGTACTCTATTTGAAGTTTGTGAACGCAAAATCATCTTTCAAGGAAATCTTCACTTTAAAAAATGGATTCCTCATGTAATTATTAGCTTTTGCTAGAATATCAGCTAGCAATTAACAATTCAACAGGAATACACGAGGCTCAGAAGAATTCAGAAATAACATTCTTCCCACAGTGTTTCAGGGACAAGAGCGGTCCGTAAGTCTGCATACAGGAAAGAAAGTGTCAGAACGTTGCAGAGTTATTAAATTGGTTCTATTATTGCAAACAAAAAACTGTCCGATGGATTTAATCGTCCATGACATTGTTGCAGTGTTGCATTGTTTCTGCCTTGGGGGTGATAGATAAATAACACTACCTAGAAATCAACAAAATATAATTTCTTCCCCTGTAAAATGCTCAACTTGGTGACAACATTACTCTGCGACTGAAGGCTCATAATAAAATTAAAATTTGTTATGTTTTTCTGAAAAGTGCTCTTTTTTATTGTTTTCCTGTTTAGTTCCAATTGGAGAATTTGGTTCACCTGGACGACCATCTTCTTCCAGTCGTTCTAGAAAACCTTTTATGCTTCCACAATCTCAAACAAGTATGAAGATGGCCGATAAGTAAGACACTTTTTGACATTGGTTAATTCATGTGTTAATAGGTATCATTATTAAAAGTAATTAACATACTTTTGAAAATTTTTAACATACTTTTGCAATAAATTTTAGTATTTTTTAAGTATAATTTAAATAGGCAAGTGTTTTTGTTTTACCTTTTTTACTTTTATCTAAAAAGAAGTACCTATAATTGTTGCATTTCCCAATTGTTCATAGCAAAGCCACTTCTCTAAAATAGAAAAAAAGAAAAAAAAAGTGTAAAGGTATTTTTTCCGGGGGGGGGGGGGGGGTGGTCTCCTATTCTTTTAAGGAGTGTACATTACCTCCGGGAAGGAAGAGTATGCACCCCTAATTTCATGATTATACTTATGAATATTAATACTGTATTTCAAATTTCTCTTTCTGGCAAAAATTCAGAAAAAAGTAAGTAGAACTAATGTTTAAAAGAGGGAAACATTAGGCATTTTATAAAAGGGCTCTGAAAAAGGCAGCTCTAAGTTTATTACGATTCATACTTTTTTACCTCACATTATGGCAAATACACTGAAAAATTATCTAAACTATCAAAGGATCCATCCCCCCTCTAATTTGTTGATAAATTACTTGAAGATAATAACTTTGAGGAGGAAAATATGGAAGATGCCCGTCCTCCCACCTGGAAGTTATTGGAGCATTCTTTTGCTTTTCTGTACAGTAATTCCTTAACATTTATGAGTTTTGTGTATTTGTTACGATAAAAATGCAGCAAAACCTAAAATTAACAATTGAGTATTTAAATTACTCATGATAAGTAGCATACCTAGTATTTTACCTTGATGGAGTAGGGGACCAAGAGCAGGATTAGGGATACATCATATATTGATTTTGCCCAATATCGAGTACTTATGTCCCTTGTTTGACAAATCCTTACCAGATATCTGTCCAGGATCCCAGTAGCAGAATTTTCTGTATCAATCTGTAGCACAAGTTTCAGAAGTCAAAATTTATCTGCAGCACCAGATGATGTGGAACCAAATTTACAGTTACAAAGAGCAGCAAACTATGCCTCTCAAAATAGTTGACAAATAACAATAATACATGCAGACAATAAATAAATATTATAATTATTCAATTTATAAATGAATTAATAAATCTAAAATTGAACATGCAGTTAATGCAAGCTGAGAGGAAATGAAATTTTTTTTGTAAGGTGGCTAATTTATCTGCAAGCTTCAAGATAAATCTGCAGTATTCGCTGTCGTGCCGCTCGATTTCTGCTGCCGGGTCTAGGATGTTTAAAATCTGTAAATTCTATTCATTATTTTAACATCTCGCAGCTTCCAAACATGTTATAAGTTCTAATTTGCGTACATTTTCAACACGTGTTGCTTAATTAAATGTTCATAGTAAAATTTGACATGCTGAATCGTTCTTACAGGATCTGGATCGGATTCTGAATCCTTAAAAAATCTGTCGGATACCGACTATGTAATTCCTTCTCGCATTACTCATAAATCTCTCTTTTTCCGTATAAAAATATTTTTGTTGAAGACATTTTAACCAACAATTTGCCTTTTTCTGTTCCTAAATCGAAGAAAAACTTTTGTTCTGTTTTTTTTTCCTATTTTAAAGAACATTTTAAAAAAGTGATTAACCTATCCTGTATTTTCTCACACATCTGTCACCTTGAAAGGAAAAATTGCACTTTTACAGTATAACCCTAGAAAGCAGATGTGAAACTTTAGTTACATCGCTAATGTCTTGTTCAGCATATTTACGCAAATGCAAAGTTATGACTTGAGAAGCAACAAACATGAATTTGGCTGGGCGGTTAATATTTTTTTGAATTAAGGCCTGAAATCCACCTGCCTTATGTTTTTCTTGCCCCTTTTAACTTAATTCATTTGTTTCAACTTGATTTGCAGATTTATTATTTTAATATCAGTTCTTATTTTCAGTTCCATTGTTAAAATTTGATAAATTCACCTTCTCAAGTATCAGCATTGCAGCTTTTTGACACTGGTTAATTCATGTGTTAATACGTATCATTATTAAAAGTAATTAACGTACTTTTGAAAATTTTTAATACTTTTGCAATAAATTTTAGTATTTTTTAAGTATAATTTAGATAGGCAAGTGTTTTTGTTTTACCTTTTTTACTTTTATCTATAAAGAAGTACCTATAATTTGATCAGTAAAAATTAGCTGAAATGTTTTAAAGGATGTTTCTTTTTTTTTCTTCAAATTATTTTCTCCTTTTCTTTTGTTTCTTATAATTGTTATAATTTTTATTTTTAGTGGAATTAGTGAAACAGACTGGAAACTTCAAGAAATAATGAAGCAGGCCAATATTCTGACTATTAATGGAATTGTAAGTAACATTTGTTCAATTTGTTACTATCCTCCCCGGATGTTTAAACAACTCTTTATCATTCCTTTAAAGGTGATTCCTTTATTTACCATTGTAAAGAAATCCAGCTAGCAAAGTCTCTTCAGAGTCAACAAGTGTTCCAGCCAAAGAGCTCTGTCCCTCCCCACACGCACAATAACAGATATAAGGCCCTCTTGTGAGGCCTGATGTACACCTGTTTCACATTTTCTACCTTTCAACCTAGGACACTTCAACTTGATTTCAAAATACGGTGCAATGACTTTGGCTTGTTTTTCTTGATATGGGCATTGTTCAAACTAACAGGGCTTAATTATCTTCCATTTTCAGAAATTTAATCATCCTTGCATAACTGCTTTTATAGCATTATCTACCATTGTATTCCATATTCTTTGAAATTCTTGCAAAAATTCACCAGTCAGAATGAGTGTATGGAGGTTTAAAACATTGTTTCTTTGAGAAGTACATTCCTCCCTTCCACTCAAATCTAGTTTTTTCTTAAAATCTCTCCCCCATCACAATCCCATGTTTATAACACCCCATTTTCTCTGAACACAATTGGTTGTTGCTCACAAACGAAGGACTTGTCGTATACTTAAGCAGTTGATATAGTTTTAGCTTAAGAGACCTCAACAAACAGAAAACTTTAACCTGAATAATCTATTGCTTGATAGACTGGCTGCTCAGTTGAGATGTGTGCTTCTTGCACAGCAGTTGCAACTAATTGAAATTGCAGCAGACAGGATATTGATAAAGTTAAAAGTGGCGCAACAAAAGCGAGTATATTTTGTAGATATGATTCAGTGGTACCGTTTCCCTATACTGTGGTTATATTACACCGTTGGTTCCAAATATGTCCCCCGACATGACACCCACAATTTAACGGGACTCTACTGTATTATAGCATCTTATCTGCAAATATATTCCTGTATTCAATAAATTTTTGTACTCCACAAAATTTGGTAGCATTGTTTTATTCAAATTCTTATGCTGGTCATAATTGTGTTTGCCCTCAGTACAGTTTATAAGGTGAGTGCTCTCTTTGCATCAATCTGTAACTAATAGTTTCTGCCTATTTCTAGAAATACAGTGCTGATATGAAAGATTTGGAACAAATTGGAGAACTTGGAACTGGAACTTGTGGTCATGTAGTCAAAATGAGGCATTTACCCACAAATAAAGTTATTGCTGTCAAAGTGAGTTAAATGTTTCAATATTCTTTTTTTATTTACTTAGGAAAATTTAATCGTTCTTTAAGCATCTGCTACGTCTTACATAAGGGTGATTTTCTATGTAGCTCTAACACACAAAATGATAAACTATTGTAAAATTATGAGTACAACTGTATTATTTTTCTGGAATAAAAACAGGAGCTAAAAGAAAAAATATATTTATTTTGTCTTGCTTTAGTACTTCATTGGGTGCTCTTTGTCGCCCTACTTGTTGATTTAAATCAGCTGATTTTAAAAAAAAATCAATTTAAATCTTTTTTGAAAATTTTTCTTAAAATAGTAAATTTATTTTAACAGTTAAAATTCTTAAAATGACACAAATCATCCTAACGTGTAGTAGTTTATTTATTTATGTTGACAGCTGCCTAATTTTTAAAGCTATTTTGTGTACATTTTTACTTGTCATGTTAAGTAATTTTTTCCTTATGTGCATGCTCTGCTTTGCAAGAAAATGTTTACCAAAAATGCATGTGTTCCTTTACAGCAAATGCGGAGGTCAGGAAATAAGGAAGAAAATAAGCGGATCACAATGGACTTGGATGTAGTTCTCAGGTGCCATGATTGCCCACACATTGTTCAGTGTTTTGGTTATTTTATTACAGAATCAGACGTGTGGATATGCATGGAGTTGATGGCCACATGTCTTGATAAATTATTAAAGAAACTAATGGCACCAATTCCAGAACAAATTTTGGGAAAAATGGCTGTTGCTGTAAGTAAAAGTTACTTATTATCGTTGTGTTTTTAAGTTGTGAGCACTGTACAGTGTGCAAAAAAATATTCGTACCACACAAGAGAAAATAATTTTGTCTAAAAAAAAAAAAAAAAATCCTTCCTCTGGAAAAGAAAAGGAAAAAAAATCAGATTTTGCAATGGCATCCCAGATGCTTTAACCAATTAACCGCCTGAAGTCGAAATCGTCATTTGTTTTCGATACAATTAACAAAAGTTGTTATTTAGGTCACATACAATAGTAATATGCTGCAAAAAGAAGAAAATTGTAATTATCTTTAGAAATATTGGGTGTTGTGTTCATGCAACGTCAACGCAAAAGGAGTACAGATACGAAGCATTCTCGTCAAAAACTATGCTACGATTTCAATGTGTTTTAAAAATTGGAAAATTTTATGAGTATTATTATAGTTTTAAAACATGCATTACACCTTAAAGGATACTAAAATTTATTAAACATAAAGTTATAAGCGCACTTGAGAACTTATATTATACATCTGAGAAAATAATCAGTAACTATTTTTTATACATGATATGCTTCACTGCAGTCATGTTGTAACGCAACATTACAAACACTGCAGCGCAACATTACAAACACTGCAGCGATAAATTGTTTGGATGTGGCAATGCTTACAGTGTAGTCTTTTCTTGTCGGTTGACTTTACAATGAAATGTTTCCCAGTTACTGGCTTTGGAAAGCTGAACGTACTTGGCCTTCCCATTGCTGATGTTTTCTAATTCACATCACTACGTGATTATTTTATTGTTATGGCATAAAAATGCCTACATCAGCATTTCTTTAAATATTTGCTAAAGCTGATTTGTCCTCATTGGGATCATCTTAATTTTTATTTTATTTTATTTATTCTTTACAATGAAATGTTTTATAGTTTTAAATTAGCTTTCTTAAATTTTAATTAAAAAAAAAGATGGATGCAAATATAAAAACTAATATCTTTTGGCAGTGGTGCGTCACAAAATTTTGTTTTTCAGATTCTATAGTATAAGTTAGTTATCTTAATGAGCATCTGTGTGAAATTTCTTAATATGAGGATAATATAATTGTATGTATAAAATGTTATTAAGTTCGTATTTAATGTACAAGTAGTGCATTTGCTAATAAATATTTTTACTTAGAACGTTAACCTGGAATTCTGCTTTCGATCTACCTGGAAAAGTCATGGAAATTTTTTTGGCTATTTGAGTATGAACCCTGTTGGGAGCTCAGCTTTTGTTTTTCTTTTTATGTGCTCAGTTTAAAGAGAATTCATGCTATTTACTCATGAAGTGAGTGGTGGTTTGATGGAAAGTATAATCAGTTTCCAACTTTAACCTTATTTCTGAAAGGTGCAATGACGTTTAACATTCAAGAGTTTAAAGAAATCTTCAAAAATGTTTGTTCCATTATTTTTATGCTTATTTATTTCTGGAAACATTCCAACAATTTTAAATTTTAAAAACAAAAATAAATTTTATTTATTGCTAATATTTTATTTTTTGGTCTCTAAAATTGATGCATAAAGATGATCCTCTGCACAGCCAAACAATAAACTGAAGTTGATGAATATTGATGTATTTAATTTATAAGTAAAATTTAACAATCTAAAAAACAACATCCATTATGATTTGAAATCAATCACTGAAAAACAGAAAATTACACCCACCGACCCCCTTTACAGATGAAATTTGTTTAATTTCAAAAATTCTTTCAATTTAAATAAAGAAGTAAATGTTCAGAAATAATTTTACTTATAATTTGCCTTTAAAATTTAGAAATTCATTTCAAGATTGCACAAAATATGCAGAATCAATTGATTTAAGACATAGATAATGCTTACTAAAAGAGATTTATTTAATATTGTTTCATTTTTTGTCAGATTGTCAAAGCTTTACATTATCTAAAGGAAACACATGGCGTGATTCATAGAGATGTAAAGCCATCCAATATACTTCTAGATGAAAATGGGACAGTGAAATTATGTGATTTTGGAATTAGTGGAAGATTAGTCGATTCAAAAGCAAAAACTAGATCTGCTGGTTGTGCAGCATATATGGCTGTAAGTATTAAACATTTCTGTGCAATATTCAAAGATTAATCATAAAATTTAATCTGAATGATTTTAAGGATTTATGTATTACCACTAAAGATCCAATTTTGGAAATTTACTCTTAGAAGTTTTAATTCCTACATGTGTCAGGGAGTGATATAATTGCATTTGATTACATTTTCGTGCTATCATGGATTGAATTGTTAATCTGATCTCTTCATTTGATTTAACAACTGATGATATGATAATCATAAAAATTTGTATTTATAACTTTTCAACATGCCATTATGTAATGTAAACTTGAAAATTTATTTATTAAACCAAAAGCTTTTCAAAAAATTAGTAAATTACAATTGGTGGAAAATCAAGAAGCAAAATAGTTGTAATTCTTTTGAGAGATGGATGAATTCATCTGCAATACCAGTCATCTGCAATAATGGGTCACTGTGCTGATTATATCTATAGGCGTCACATTTTTACCAGTTAATCAGCAAAACAATATTTTTTTTTATATTAAAATTACTCTTATTGTGACAAGAATAAGAAAAAATCCCGAGTGAATTTATTTGTGAGAAAGTATAATTCTTTTGCAGTGAAGATGTCATCTAATATGGAAGTGCGCAAAAACTGAATGAATTTTAAAATATTGCTCGCAACTGAGGATGACATGACACTATTATGGAAAATCTAATCTTATATGCAGTTTTAGTTAGTTGCAGTTCCCTGTAGTTTTAAATTGCAATGCAAAAACATAAGCATTTCACTATTACCAATGCATAATTTATTTCTTGCAAGTTCACATTATAGTAAAACCTGTTAAGTTGACCGCTTTTGTCATGAGCAAAATTAGTGCTATATCATGTAATGTAGGGAAACACTGGCGTAGATAAGGGGGTAGTTTTGTGGATAACCCCCCCCCCTGAAATGGTGAAGATTGTCTGTAATTTAACCAATTGTTCTTGTTAAACCTTGAAATTAACTCACTTCTTTCGAAGACCCCCCCCCCCCCCCGAAATCTAGGTGTAGCTATGCTACTGTAGGGAAACCTTTGTAAATTGACCACCTATCTATATTGACCACTTACTTATGTACACCAAATTTGGGTTGTTGCATTCTAAAAACCTTTCGTAAGTTGCCTGGCTACTGTGTTATATATTTATTTTTGAAAAAATAAAAATAGCTAAAATAACTTTTCCAGTTTTCTTTTTTTAATGCTATAATGTTATAGTATTCAGTATTTTTTTTTTGATAGATGAAGCAGCAATATAAATCTTGTCTAAAGTTGTTTGTAAGTTAACCATGTAGAGAAGCTATTATTGCTCTTTTATTCTTTAATTAAATTTCTTTTCGTTCTAGCTGAGATAGTAATTTTGAATTATCATGTATTTTTAGGAATTTTTTACTGTCAAATAAATACTTACATAATTAACAAGAGATTCATCTTCATTTTAACTAAATGCTTTAATTTTAAAGTCGTGCGATACATTTAAGCCATTCTCGTTAAATGTCTCTAATGATGTTTTATATAATTGTGAAATAAAATAGCTAATTAGTAGGGATGTAACGAATATTCGGCCACTATTCGGTATTCGGCCTTTTGGCCGAATAGTCATTTCATCACCTAGCCGAATATTCAGCCTGGCCGAATACTGGGTAAGGTCAAATTCGGCCTGGCCGAATATTGAGGGACTTATCGGCCGAATAGTTCTGCCGCAGTAGAAATGTAAAAAAATTAAAAAATTAGTAGATTTTAAACATTTAAAATTATATTATAATTATTGCAGAAGACTACATTAGTATATAGTTTTAATAAATGAAAATAATTTGGAAAAAAAAAACTACTTTTTTTAAACCTTGTTTTAGGCTTGACCGAACAAAAACAGGTTTTAAAGTTGTAATATTGTATTTTATATTTAGCATTCGCTCCCAAAACCTGGCAATAGTTAATTATGATATATGAGAAATTAATTTTATTATTATTAACAAAGTGGAAGTCAGATTTTGTTTGTGTAGACTGATTTATTGTGAATATTGGGCAAGAGAGAAATGTGAAAAGCCCTAGAATATATCATGAATATTTAGATAGCATAAGTTATTGGGCTTTTTGAAAATAAAAATATATTCCAGTTAAGTGTATTAAATTTTAATTGATCTTTTAAAAATAGGTATGTAAAAAAACCCCATAAAATAAAAATATTAACTTTTATAACTTTTAAAATATCTTCATAAAACAGTTTTGAGCTAAAAGTTCACTAAGCAATAGTAGTTCTTTCATTTGAATGAAATGAATAGTAAAATAATGCTAATGTTTACTACCATAAAACCTGTCATTTTTATTCCACTTTTAAGTGAAATTCTTAGTTTTATTACATACAAAACAATAGAGAAAATTGATTAATTTTAAATTCTTAACTAACATAATTAAATTGTTCATCATAGATTGTGTGTAAATGGTGTTTGACTTTGTGAATTATTTTTAAATTTGACAAATTCTTTCTATTACAATGATTTTCTAGAAATTTTAATATTCGGCCGCCGAATATTCGGTATTCGGCCTAAGACATTGGTCAAATATTCGGCTTCGGCCTGGAAGCAGTGGCCGAATATTCGGTATGCGTCTATTCGGCCTAATCACTATTCGTTACATCCCTACTAATTACTATTTTAAAGTAACGTTAATACATGAAGCTAAACTTTAAAATATTTTAATTAGTTAAAAAGGAATGAATGTGTAGTGTAAGAATGACAAAATAAAAAAAGGAAAAAAATATCTCCACCCTCTATCAGGTGACCACTACAGTGCTGCCCCTCAAGTGGTCAACTTATGCAGGTTTCACTGCAAATTATTTTTTAAGATAAATAATCTCATTTTCTACCAATGATGCTGATCCACTTAAGTGTTTCATTACTAATTTATTGTAATTCACTGTTAAATTTTCTTTCTCTGATTTCTACTATAAAAATCTATCCTCATTTTTCAGCTGTAATAAATTAGAATGAAGTTTGCGAGGATAATTTGAAAAAAAAAATATGAAAATGAGGGAAAAAAAACAAAAAAAAAAAAAAAAAAAACTACAGAATAAACAAATTATTAACTGGTTCTGAACAAAAGGAATGGTGATGGAGAGATAGTAGTAATTAATAACCATTATAAATAATTGTTTGCAGATTAATCAACCATTTATCTTCTCCCAATTAATCAGTAATTGGCCAATTTGCTTATCAGTGCATCCCTTATTATTTCTTCAGCACTCAGTTATGGTTTTTACATGATTATAGTACTTTTAATTGGTGGACTATGAATGCTTCAGTTTTATGCTTTGTGCTTCATTGGGATATTTAAATTTTCTCAAATTTTTAATTATTGCAAAACAAAAGCTGATATGGACATCTGTGTTTATGGTATTGTATTCCTGTATTCTTCCTTTCTTTTATAGCCAGAGAGAATAGATCCTCCTGATCCTGAACGTCCTGATTATGATATTAGAGCTGATGTGTGGAGTTTAGGAATATCTCTTGTAAGCAATTGGCACAGGCTAAGTTAAAGTACTACAATATGAAATAGTTTGTAACTAGAACAGAAAAATTATTCATACTATACCAGAGTTTTATAGTCATATTATTCTGCCCTTATGTTTTATGATGTCTTTAATAATCCATTCAGTGTTTTTTAAGACCTCTTCAGTTCTGGTAAATTTGAAAGTGTGGAGTTGTTGATTCTTAAATTTAGTGGTCTGAAATTTAAATTTGCCTTATTTCTGTAATGAGTGTGTGTGCAAGGAAAAACTGAATATGAAAAACTGAGGTTCCCTGTGTCCAAGGGTATACCTGCATACCCTGCCCTTGAGTATTGCATCAGGAGACTAGGGGTGAAGAAAGCACATAACAAGGGGGCTACAACCTCCTCCGAATTCGAAAATTTAAACAAATTTTGTTACATTTTTTTCTTAAAAAGTACTTTTTGCTACACACTTTCAATTTTTTTCCGTTCAGATTTTCTTAGTTGTTACAATAAATTATTTATTATTAAATAGACTTCATTTTATAATAATATTGTATTAAATGTGAATATTCAATGGAAGAAAACGTTTGTATTCATTTAAATAAAGCAAAATAGTGCATCATGTTCATGCATAAAGCATACAGGAAAAAATTGTCAATCTCCGACCGCTGCTCCCCCCGAACAGAGTCTTCGATTTTAAACCATATTACCAATCCTGCTAACATGTATACATGTATGGATCACCCCCCCCCCCCTTCCAGGAGAAAATTATGTTTGCTTCAAATCCAGCCCCTCTGAAAAAAAAAAAAAAAAAATCCTAGCTACACTACTGGGCTAAAGGACTGAGCAATGTAGAAATTTCCACATTGTGATGCATTGCTAGGGGAGGTCTCGGGTTTCCTCTGACCCTTGGATGCTTGGTACTCTTGCCTCCTTCTTTCTTCCCAGAAAGCATATGAGAAGCACTAGAAAATTTGCTGAAATTTTTTTTATTTTTGTACTGTTAAAAAATATGTATGTATTGCTGGTAAATTTCAAATTTAGGGTTTTTCTAAAATGATTATTAACAAGATTCAAAACTTCTTACATGGTTACAATTTTTGTCAATGATTCTTTGGAAATGGATTTGTTTCATACACATAACGTATTTTTGTGCACATATTCAGTGCTGCGTTTTATCAAGGGGAGTCCCAATCCTTAGACCTTGAAGGACCCTGGGTACGGTTATTAACAGTGTAAATACACCTTTTTGAATGCTTTCAAAATTATTCAATCTTTTTTTAGCACATGCCGACACGGCTTCTGCTCCGTTTCATCTTACGCAGCCAATTGAACCAGATGGGCAATGTGCATGTGTATTACCAACATTAAATCATGATTAAAAACATGAATTTAAGCAATTTAAATTGAAATAATATATAATCACTCAGTAATAATAATTTTAAAAATATAATAATAAATGTGTAATTTGTACTGATGTAACTAATCCTTTATTAAGGAACTGAATATTTTTATTGGTATTTTTAAGGCTTAAGACTTTCTCGGGTAAATGATTTTCATGGCAAGAATTTGAGATTTTCTAAAGTTTAATAGGAGTTTTTTAAAAATTGAAGTTGGGATTTTTCCAAATTAAGGCTAATATATTTGAGCAAGTATGTACTTTTCTCCACCAGAGTCCTAACCTGTTAGCCGAAGCCTTAGGCCTGCCGAAGGGCGGGGACCTGGTGGCCGTCGGGCGAGCAAGTATGTACTGTATAAAGTTGGGTGGTCAAGACGAAAGACAAAAACCCGATAGTTAACTTTTCTTAATGTATCTAAAACAATGCAGATACAGTAGAACAGTACAGTGGAAGTAATGACAGCGTAGTGATAGCCAAAATAATTGGCAAGCACACTTGGTTGTTGGTTGGTTAAAACTTACAAACGGGTAACACTTATGTATGCATCCATATAAAGCATACCATAAAATGTATATAAAACCAATCCCCCCCCTCCTCAAATTTCTTACTAAGAGAGGATGGAGGAGAGAAAATCCCCCATAAAACATTTTATGCAAAGTTATTAGGAAAGCTCGTGATATTTGTTTGATCATTTTTTAACCAATGGAAATGTATACTCATTGACTCATTAATTCATTTGTTGATTGTAATGTGTTCTCTTTTTTCCTTTGTAAATATCTATAATTATAATAATTTTCTTCCAGGTAGAACTTGCTACTGGTAAATTTCCTTATCAGGATTGCAAAACAGATTTTGAAGTCTTAAGCAAAGTTTTGCAAGAAGATCCACCAAGATTGCCTCCAAATACAGGATTTTCTCTTGATTTTTGCTCATTTGTTCAAGTATGGTAAGTAAATACTTCTTAGTGTTGCTTTCTGTATCTCTAGAAAAAATTTTACTTATTGAAGCTTATGATTTAAATTTTTGAATAGTTTGACGAAAGATTACAGAAAGAGGCCCAAGTACAGAGAATTACTTGTAAGTATAATTCATATTTCATTGCAGTACGTGTAATAATTGGTTAGTGATTTTTAATATTTTTAATACAGGCATGAGATTCTTCCGCGGATCCGCGATTTTCCGCTTTTTTTAATTTTTGGAGATTCTGCGGTTTTTTGTTTTTTATCTTCAATTATCCGCCTCGGATTTTTTTTTTTTTTTTTTTTGTTTGTTTTCCTTTTTTTTACACACAAACGCTGCAAAACTAGGTTCGTTCATGCTGATGACTGACACACTGAAATCACGATGTTGGAGCCAGCACAACAGCCAGTACAATTCTTTCCAACAGCATTTGGACATTCCTAACTTAATGACTTCAGGCTGCGTATTATAAGATGTTTTTTGTAGTAAACTTTTAAACCTAGATTTTTCAAGAACAAAGCTCGGAAGCATCGCTGATACTTACTTTTTTTTTTTATATAAAGGAAGTTATGTTTTATCCCAAATCGCACATCTAAATGCAAAAGTAGCATTCTTCAAAATGGCAGAAGATGTTGAGTTTCCTTTTAATGCAAACGAGTAAACATTTTGTTAGTCAAATTAAAAAGTTTTAAGTTTTTGAACTTTTATCTTCAGAATTAATTATTACTATTTATATTGTTTTTTAAGTAATTTTTTTTTTTTTTTGTACTACAGTAATATTTGTTCCAGAATCGAAACACTTTCATGATGAGAAAAAGAAACAATAAATGGCGCCATATTGCAACGTTGATAATTCTTTAACTTTCAGTGCTAAAGTATTCTTACTTTCTTTTTTAATTTTAAACGTTTAAAACCACTCACACTCAGCTCTTATATATTAAGAATCGCAAGTGTTTCGCTTATTTTTATGTTTCCTCAATGCCATGTGTTTGCGCAATGTTACCGTTTTGCTGAAATTTTGCGGTAATCCTTTTGCATCTGCTTTCAGTTTAATATGTTTCCTATTATTTTCTCATTGGCGCACAATACAAAGCCTACTAAGAAAATATACAAAGCAATTTTTATGGAATATGATTTTTTTATTGCATCGGCACAGTACTCAGGGTGCGTAGTGGTGCTTACAAGTGCTTATATTTGAAAATAAAATATAAGGGACCTTATAAGTGCTTACTTTTCCTTAAAATGCTTATTTTCTAAAAAAAAATTACCAATGTTTAGTTTCCCCCCTAGCAGAAATCGAACATTAGTTTACTCATCGGATGCATAAAATGGCGTTCCGATTACTAAACCAGCTGGCCCAGATCGCCATTCACAGTCAAAATGAAAAAACATTTGTCTATGAGTGAAGAAAATATTGCAAATTTGGCGTAAAAAAACGCGACATTTCTGGTTCTGTAAATCCGCCATGTTTGGTCGTGTTCCAAAATTCTGCATAGCGTTGGTGCTGAGATTGCCAAATTTGAGGTTCGGTACTGCATACTTGCCAAGTCCACTGTTTTTAACGGGAGACTCAGGTTTTTTGCGTTTGTCTCCCGATCTCCTCCCGTTTTTTGTAATTTTTGCTTTAAAATAAATAAATGAAGCTTCAATATTTTTTTGGTCAATAGACAAGTGCTCGTAATCGTAGTTACTCGCCTAGTAGTTTTCATGTGATTTTCCCGTATTTTGCTAAAATTTCATATTTTTGAAAAGTCAAAATTTCGGTTCCGCGAATATTCGGAATTTTGGAAAATTTTTTTCTTCTTTAAATGAGAAAATCTTGAAGTAGCATGAGTAGATACTTGCTTTATGAAACTTTTATAAATTACCAGTAAAACTTCCGCATTTTGTCTTTCATGTGCTTTCAAGGCATGGGTGCAAGACTTCCGTCCACAGGACGGATTTCCGTCTTTTGAAAACATTCGAGGACGGAAGATGGACGGAAAAAAAAGTACGGAAAGATCGCGAGGAAGGAAGAGAATTTATTTTCTTTTTTCATCCACAAACGGAATTTCCCACTCGCGCTGTCCAAGGACAAGGAGTGTGGCTGGGACAACGTCTCGCCTCAAGGACGCTCGCCATCTCGTCAAATCTCGCTTCCCAAAGCATTCGTAGTGGCGTTGGGAGAATGATCGCCATTTTTTGCTTTGGCTATTAATAATGGTCATGAATTAAAAGTCACAAACGCGAAAACGAACCCTTTGCACAAATTGCGATCGCAATCTCAATGGACCATTCGCAAATGCAAGTACAAAAATTGCAAATTTCAGTTATTAAATTCCACCATTAGCTTTTATTTTCATCCTTTATATCGGGCCGATTCAGCATTTTTTAACAGGGTCGTTTTTTGTGAATTTAAAGAGATTTTTGTGAAATTTACACATAGTGATGACATTTTTTATTATTATTTGCCCCTTTTATAATAAATAATGGTGTAAAAAGTAAAATTTGGATGCTTGGAATTTTGTGAATGGTCCATTTTAATTGACTTGAATCTTGCTAACTGTCGTAAAGCGGACCCGAATTTGCTCTGATGTGACCCCTATATATGTATAATAAATACCCCCCCCCCAACCCCCATGAGTCCGCTCAAATATTTTTCAGTCCTGGCAACTTCAAGGACTTGCACCCATGTTTCAAGGGTCAGTCCCGATTTTTTTTGAAATCCGATTGCATCCACTTCGGTAAGAGTCATTAGTTCTTGTGTACTATCTCATTCCATCTCTTGGACATCAATAACTTCTGGTTTACCATTATTTTTATTATTTTTTACGATTTAGCCTCTGTAATAGAGGATTTGCACTTCTCATTTTGCCACACACTCGAAATTCCAGTGAAAAATTTTAGCCTTTTTAAAATTTTTTAGTAATTCTATTAGTTAGTTATAACTATTAATATTGCATCTTTATTAATAATCTTGTTTTAAAAATATTTTTTTGCATATAATTAATTTTTTTTTCTTCAACTTAGGGTTTGAGTTTTTTCCTTTTTGGGAGTCATTATGTATTGTTACAAAATAGATAAAGAACATTTCCTCATATTTTTATTCAATATATAACTTAAAAATGGCTAAATTAAAAAAAAATATTTTGGGATAATTTATTTATTAAGTGCACACCAGACGTAGTCGTGATATTTTGTTTGAATTGTTGTGGTGTAGATGTAAGCTAGTAAGTATTTGGGAGAACTGGCTTTTTAAAATTAACTAAATGTAATTCTTGGGATTTTGTGCATTCATTTTTTGCACAGTAATGCATTTTCTGTAAAGTGTAACCAAGTTTCGTCCAATGCTGTCAAATGAAAATCTAGAGAACATCCTATTGCTCATAAAAAATAGTTTTGCTGGAAGAAAATGTTTCGATCAAACATTTGATGATAAAATTTTATCAAATATTGCTGTAATGAAAATTAATTTTTTTTTTATTTGTAAGTCAGTTTAACTGTTCATTTTGTATATGTGTGTATGTGGGGGGGGGGGGGGGGTCAGTGAAAAAATCTCCTGTTTTTTCCCCCTCCGAGGTTGGCAAGTATGGTACTGTACATGATATTGCAGTGGCACAACAAGGGGGTCATAGTAGGCCGTGTCCCCTCTCCCCCCGCTGAGTGATTTGAATTTTTTAAAAATAATATTTATCAATATGCATTTTCACAATATGCATCTGAGAAAATAAAGTTATATTTTTATCAATAAATCACTAAATATTGATGTCAGGGGGATCTAAATTAAAAAAAAAAAACCTTAAGATTTAAAAAATTCTCAGCAGTGCTACATTATGTTACTCAGAAAATTACATTATTTCTCCCCCCCCCCCCAATAAAGAATACATATACACACACACACACATATATATATATATATATATATATATATCATTATATTAAGTTAGATTATCAGAATATTACTTTCAATAACTGCAATTTATTTATAAAAGATTTTTATCTTCCATTTTTAGTCAGACTTTTATCTAATTAATGATGAGTTGATTATAAATAAATATAAAACACAGTTTTACAGTTTAAAAGTAACTTAAATATTACTTTATTGTTACATGGTTTTATTTAACTTGACTTGTGGCGGAATTTTGTAGGGCGGTTTTCGACCAACTATTACTGCATAAATTATCTTCAAATTTTGCCCACAAGCTTATCTTCGATGACAATACAATAATCCATCCATTTTATAATTTATTATAACATTAATTAGGAAAAAAAATTAATAATTTTGGCTCTGAGGAAATTATCAGCATTATCATTTGCCGTTTGGCAACAATAGTTTTGTTTGGATGATGCAACGATGTTTTGAATTTAAATAAAACCATGTAACTTAAGACATTTTTGGTGATTTAATATTATGTATTTTTGATCAGTGTTTTTTAGTTAATACTGCAATTAAACAGGCTCTATAGTCAAAAGCAATGCATCTGTTAAATAAAACTTATTTGTTTTCCTTATGTAGTGCAAAGCCTCTCTTCTCATTTTTGTTAGCTATTTCTGTTAGAAGTATATAATTTTGTCAAGTCGTGTTTTCCCTCTAAATTATGCAAGTAATAATGTATATGCGTACTTAAACATGTGCTTATTTTTTTCTGAAAATGTGCTTACAAAGTGCTTATAAGTGCTTACTTTTTGAACTAAAATGTGGCTACTCACCTCCCCCAAAATATACTACCCGCGGATTATACTTCAGAAAATATGTTAATTAAGTTTCAATCTTTTTGCATCTGATTTTTATTTCCTAATTGACAGACAGAAAAAAAGGGAAAAAAAATAGCTTGTTGAGCAGAAATACAAAAGTTTTCTTGCAACCCCTGAATTTTTGCCTTCAATTTTAAAAAGATTTAGCGCTCTTTTTGGAGATTTGAGAATGTCTGGAAACTGATTGATTGAAAGAATTGACAATTATTTAAAACTTCCACTCTTATTAATTTTCAGTTCCCCACTACTTATAAAATCATACAGTAATAGAATATATGCAAGAATGAAAGCTCTAAAATGTGAAGATATGAATAACAAGAAAATTGTATCAACAATCCATGAGCACAAAGTTTGAACCCACATTTTATTTTAGAAAAATATTTTGAGTTTGAATGAACCTTGGTATAAGCACTCTTCTTCATTATTGTTTATAAATTAACTGTCAGCATTTGCAACAAATATCATAAATGTAGATGAAAAACAGCAGTATGTTTTAGAAGTACATAAATATCATAGGTATTGACTCTCTGGCTGAGCCAATTAAAAGTGACACTATTGATGTTTGGTGGATGAATGTGAGGAACTTTTTGAAATATCATTTACTGTCCAAATTGGCACTAGCCTTTCTTACGTGCTTTCATGGCCCTCAAGTTGAATCCAGTTTCAGTTCCATGTGAACAATATTATTACCCCACAGACCAGTAGGCTAAATGTTTCAACTTTCAACGCCATCCAAGCTATCAAGTACGAACTGAATTTTTTTTAAAAAAAAAGAGAAATCATTAAGAAAATCTATCCAATAAAATATAACTAAGGAAAAGGTAAATTCCTATTTTTGTAAGAATATGAGAACATCTTGTAAAAGATATAACTAAGAAAATCAGTACAACAGTCTCATTAGGGGAAAAAAGATTGAAGAAAAAAATACTGTAAAAATTAAAACATTATCTAAAGTGGCAGCAAAAAAAAAAAAAAAAATACTGCTAATGCTATGAAAATGTAAATGAGCAAACACATAGACAGAACAAAACAAAAAACAAATGAACCAATCTGCTGAAAAGAAAAATGAAGGAAAAATTCAGGTGCAGCAACATCAACTAGAAGAAGCTAGAAACATTTCCTCAAGCACTAAAAGTAGTACAATGGTTAATGCCACCCACATAAAATTTCAGATGTAATTACTAAACTCAGACCACCATTAAAAAACAAAAACAGAAAATTAAAATAAGTAAACCCAGTTTAACCACAAAAGAAATGTACGCTGTTAGATCCTACCTGAAAAATTATTGTCAATAAATTTTTGAGCTTTTTTTGATTAAAAAAAAAATATGAAGTTATTTTTATACTCCTGTTATTTTCATTAAAACTTTATTTTTTTTTTTTTTAAATTCAGCTATGTACATTAGCGATGTGGCAATTTTTTTATCTTTCCGTTTTTTATCATACGCATATATTATATAGTTTGATTAAGAAACTTTAGGTAAGTAAATTAAAAAATATTTTTATAATGTAATATAAACAGATTAAATGCATGAAAATCTATTGGATTGAAAAAAAAAAAAACTTATTTTGAGCACTTCGTCTCTTAATATAACTCGACTTTTGATCACGCATTTTTCCTCTTTTTTCACCTTTCTTCAATCTCGTGCCTGTTAATAACTGCATAAAAAAAAGTATTGGATATAAGGTATTCGAGTGATTTTTTAAAAAAATATCCAGAACCTGATCTGCTCACTGCACGTAAAATCCGATTACCTGGCATGTCAAATTTGATTTTTAAAATTTAATTATTTAGTATAATAACTGCATAAAAAAAAGTATTGGATATAAGGTATTCGAGTGATTTTTTAAAAAAATATCCAGAACCTGATCTGCTCACTGCACGTAAAATCCGATTACCTGGCATGTCAAATTTGATTTTTAAAATTTAATTATTCAGTATGTTTTGAAAATATATGTATTGGGTTGAAATATAAGTAATGGCCGTTTATGTTGCGTTCAAAATTATATAGTAGAAATAAAAGATATTGGCATAATGTTTTGCGTTATTCGAAAAAGAATCTTTCCCTCTACAAAATGGTGTATTTGATTTTTTTGTCAGCTAATTTTTGTTATTTTTCCTCAAACATCATTAAAATGGAGTTTGAATTTGCCAAGCCCATTTCTTGTTGTTCTTTCAGGCATTGCACCTTCTCCATACACTTTGCAAATCTCTCTGGCAGCTTCTGCAGCATTGGCACCTTGATTATACGCAAAATGATGGTGTCGAAAATGCTTATTTCTGTCGACTTGACTCTCCATTTTAATAATATGAAAAATAATGAAAATTCGCTCAGACAAAAAAAAAAAAAACAAATATGTCATTTTATAAAGGGGATGATTCTGTTTTGATTGACACAAAACATTATGCCAATACCTTTTATTTTTACTGCATAATTTTAAACATAAATGGCCATTACTTATGTTTAGGGCTGCAAGTTTGTCGCGGGAAAAAGAGCGCAAAATTTGCGGCAGATATCGCGAAATGTTATCAAGAACATATATAACAAAATATAGCATATCTGCAATGAAAGTTATTCTTCATCCTAAAACATAGGGCTATTGTTAAAAATGGAAGGATTATTAACTTCGTTAAAAACATTTAAATATTTGTATTGACTAGGATCAAACACTCTGCATGCTTTTAAAACTTTAAAACTGGTTGGTAAAATCTATGTTTATTGTTTCCGCTTTGAAAAACATGATTTTGAATTTTTCTTGGCACAAGTTTGGAGCCTTTTTAGACTTCGGGTGCCCACAAATTTTATTTTTGGCTTCTGAAATTTTTAAAAAATCGGACATTTCTCGGGTCAAGAATTAAAAAAAAAAAAAAGAAAAATTCGCGGAGTTTAGGAAAAGCTTTAAAAATCTCGAAAAGCATCGCGGGAATTCGCTGCGCGACAAACTTGCAACCTCATTTATGTTTCAACTTAATAAACTAAAAACTTGCTATGTATTTGGAAGTTTTGGGATGCCTAAATTAGCTATAGAGTTTGCAAGTTCCAAACACCAGAGTTGGATGTCTGGTATGAAGAAATCAAACAAGAGACTGAATATCCATTATCTGGGAAAATCAATATCCAGTTTTCCCTAATCCTGATCTTGGTATTCCAACATCCCCCTCTCTAAATATTACTGTGTAAGTATATATACATCCTCTGATCGAATAAGTGCCTTCCCTTTTCCTGCGAATTTCTTTTAATGATAGAAAACAATAAGTAGAAGACATAAATTGCAAAAATCGCGATAAGCATTCTTTTACAAAAATTGCGCACGCAAAAACGGACAATTCTTGAATATGGGTAGGAAAATTGCTCATTTACAATCTTAAATTCGTTCACTAAATTTTATTTTCATTATTTTCAAAATATTAATTTCAACTTTCATGCTGTGTTTAAAGCAACGCATTTCAAAAAGTGACCCAAAACATTGTCTTTGGAGTGCATATAGGTGTGCAAAAATCTTCAATTGTATGTCGCAATAATAATATACTATCTGAAATGAATATCACAAAAAAAAAAAAAAAAAAATGAAGGATGTGTGAGGAAAGGGGGTTAATCACCAGAACAAATCTTTTGGACCTGTTTTGGTGAATTCAGCTAATGTTATCTTTTCTTGCTATTGTTTATGTTCATAAACTATTTATTTACTATTATAGAGGAAATCATGTGAAAGGAGGTTAAAAGCAGAGCTGTTTATTGAGCAGGTTCTAAATTCGTTTGCCACTTTTTTTTTAATGAGGATGGATTTGATCAAATTTTGGTTACATGGACGAGTGATAGAGCTTTTACTGTGCGTTACCCACTTCCAGTGAAGGGGAGGGGGGGGGGGCATATATTTGGTATGTTTTTCACGTGTACCGTTTAGGTGCCTCCTCAGTATTTTCACGAATCTTGGCAAAATTTAAGGGGTGCTTATTTGGTATTTTACGGTATAGGTATATATATAGTGTGTATATAAAGAAAAACTTTCATTTTTTACAAAATTATTTTTTTAATGGTATTTTATGTTTTTGCAGGAACATAATTTCATAAAAAGGTATGAAAGGGCCAATGTTGATGTTGCTGCTTGGTTTGCAACTGTTATGCAAAAGGGAACTCCTAGAACGTTCAGGTTCAGGTATAAATGATGGAATTCTTTGTTTTACTGGTTGAAACAACTGAGATTCACAAGTATTTTATTAGCTCCACTTAATTGCCAAATTTCATCACTCAAGTCATGTAGAATTGAGTTCTTCCTAAGGCAAGGTTGTTTGGAGAGACTGTCAGTCCAATCAGTTTTTGACCACAGAATATTTGCTGAAAACACTGTAAATGGCAGACCATGTTTGGGTCAAAACGGAGACTATTCTTGAATTGTAGGGCAGCTCTGTGTAAACTAATCATTTGTTTATGGTTTTGTCTCCTGCTTGAATTTAAAGCAAAAAGAAAAGAGCATTATTTATGCAGTTATGAATACTGTAGCTTAATCCTAATTTGTATTGTAAAGTGCCAGTTTCAGTGTCATATCAGCAATTATGTGATATGTGGCCTGTCTGAGTCGGGCAAGCCTTGTTTGAAGAATAACAAAAGTGATCATGCTTAATGTGAAATATTATGTACATATCTTTTTTTTAAATCATCTTGTACATATTGCGGCAAATTTAGATTTTTTTTTAACTTTAAGACTGCTAATCACTTGTTAAAGTTGTTAATTTTATGTGTTGTTTTTTATTTAAATAACATTGTTTTATTTACTAATTTAAAAAAAAAATTCAAGCCACTGTTGTTGAAGTGAACAGCAGATTGCTAGCCATCTGCTTTATCAGTGCTGTAAGAACTACTACTGTACTAAGGTGTAGTTTTCAGAGTTGTTCATGTGACTGTTTTTGCTTTTTCAGATTTTGCTTGTGTGAGTCAAACCGTTTGTCTGTAAAGCAAAATCTAAGTTGAATGTTTGTTTTTATTGTGTGTGATGTTTTATATTATGTTTTTAAAGCCGGTGTGATATTTAGTTTTTTCCTTTACATTTTTTTTATTGAAAAAATATTTTATACAAAATTTGAAATTAAGAATAAATATAGAAATAAATAAATAAATTGAATGCATTGAATCTGTGAAGTTTGTGTTACAACCCATCAAAACAAAGATCCTAATTTTACAATTTTTGAACAGTCAAAACACAGGCTTGTTGCAAATTGAGTTTGCTGTGTAAATTAAATGTTTTTATTTTTATGACATGTAATAAATGTTTTATCATGTAAAGGGAAAACATATTGCATGGGTTCCTTAAATGTCTAAAAAAAAAATTCTTTTAATAGTAATCAATGTTTTGCGTAATTGTTTAAGCAAAAAAGAAGTTTATGAAATAATCTTCCTGCAACGTATTCTTAAATTTATGGAGCCCTGCAATTTATTTAATGTGCCTTACATACATTAAAATAATTTTTTAAAAAAAAATATAGTGTATTAGTATTACCTGAAATATGCTAGAGTGATTTATATATGAGGTATATAATGTGTATTACTTATTTAACATATTGTATAAATTTGTATAATACAAAATAATAATTCATGATTTTATCTCTTCAATAGCTCAATTATTTTTAAAGTATGCAAATGAATGGAAAAATTATGGTTTCCCAATGTGTTGTACATTTTTGAGAACTAATATTTTAGATCAAAGTATTCTCTTATAATGAGTTATTTTTCATCTGATATTAATGCCTGATTAATCAAAATATTTTTGAGTTCTTACAATTTAGTGACATCAGTATATTGTAATCAAAATTATACTTCCTTTATTTGTTTAAAAATAAATGCTGTCAGTAAATATATTGAATAATTGTTCATTAGTGAAAATTTCCAAATAATAAGTATTTTTCTTAATTTGGTGTTCCCGGTTTGAAGAATGAAACTTCTAAGTGCCATGTTAACCTTTTGATTTGTGTGATGTTTATTGGGTCCCAATGAATACACTATGCAGGGCGGTCAAGAAGGGTCAAAACAAAATATAAAAGACCATTATACCCATCAAGAGAAACAATATTTACCCTTCAACTTAAAGTCGCATTCCACTCTGAGTAGCAGAAATTGTAGGTTGAGACGTTCAAAATAAACTGTCATCATCAGGCACTGATAGAGGGGGGAGACATGAGGGGCAATTATCTCTTCTTCCTGGAGTTCGAGTATTATTAAAAATTGTATAAATAATGAACTAAAGCTCAGTAATTTTACCCCGTTGCGACAGATATTCTGGAGATGAGGTAAATCACAAATAAGTTGTCCTCTCCATATCAAATTCCTGTATTCAAACCTGGTCAATATTGGAAAGATGCAAATAAAACTAAAAGTTGCACAAAGCAATTTTTTTTTTCATCATAAAAATTCAGACTGGATGCTCAAATTACCTGCCACATCTGGTGTCGCACAATTAGAGGTTGAAAGACTCACTGGAGAATTGAAGGACAGCTACAATCCGCGTGTAATGTGTCTTTAGGTTCCCTTGTAAATATTGTTCATCTTGAGTGGTACTACTACTCCTTTTGTTTTGCGACTCTTTTTAACACGCTGTGTATAAACAATTTATGAAATTATTTGTGTTATGGCCATTTCCAAGCAAGTTAAACAAAGCATTTCTTATATGCAGGCCACACAGTATTAGCTTCTCCATACCTTTTCTCTGTACGGTTACTTTACTGTTCTGTATACATTTATTTATACTAAAATTTCCTAACTAAGGTTTGTAGGTACGTGAACCATTTAACTTATTTTCCAGTGATTAAATGATTTACCAATTTCTTCTAAATTAAGTAGTTAGGATAGCCAATTTGTTTTCTGTATGAGTCAACGTTTATCAGGGGTCAATCCAGCATTTTTAAGGGTCTATTTTTTATGAATTTTTTGAAAAATGTAAGAAAAAAAATTTAGAACAGCACAAAAAAATAATAATTCTGTAAAAAGTGCGATTTTTGTTAGCCCAGAATTTTGTGAGGGGTCCATTTTCACTGACTGGAGTTTTGTGAAGGGTCCGAAAATTGACTTGAATATCCTCTAGCGCAACCCCTGGTTATTCATGTGACACACACTAATTTTATTCTTTTAGCACTTTAACAGACTAATTAACTCTATTATTTCTTAAGTTAAAAAATAAGCTACAATTCGAGTTTCCTTCTAAAATATTTTGATACATTGAAAGCTTTTTATCGAAAAAAAAAATATGTAAAGATATGGTTTTAAAAACAACTTTAAAAAAAGTACCAAAATTTTTTACTATAACCCTCCACTCCACTCCCCTTTCTTTTTAAAAATATTTGAATAAAAAATAACTTTAGTGCACTTGAATAATTAAGCTAAAAAGTTATTGTTTTTATGTCTTCAATTGATTGTTTCCATTTCATATAATATAAGGGAAACTTTAAAACTAATATCTTATCATAAAAGTTGCTAATTTTTCAGATGTTTAGCTCAAAAACAAATCATTTCAGAACAAAAATTGAATTATATTAATTGCTCAATTTTTTCAAACATTTCTGTACAGGGAATGCTCTTTTTTTTTTTTTTTTCAGATAAAACTGGCCATATTTTTGTTGGCACTTTTTATTTATTTTTTTTCTGCCACAAGGTAAATATATTTGTTATATGGCAAATATATTTTTGTCGCCATATAACAAGAGTATGTAGTTGCTTAATGAGTACCTGAAATATGCATATAACTTTTAGACATTTGTTATTAATATGTAAAACTTTTTCCATTGTTAATGATCTTAGAATCTCATTATGTTGTATTTATGTCTTGAAAAACTTCAATTTAAAGTGCTAGCTTCTTTTAAAATCATAAATAATGAATTTGCTAATGATTTTTTTATTTCAAACGAACCTTTTCGCGATCATTTCATGAGTTTTATTCTACAGCATGTTTTTAACTTTTTTTCATGTATTTTTTAAAACTAATGAGCTTGATGCTTTATGATTTTTTTAAATGCATTATTATTTCTGAAATAGAAGAATTGTATATATTTCCAGAGAGGTTTTATTCATTTAATAATTTCCATGTATGTTATTTAAAATTTTAAGCCAATGAAAGGTTTTTTTAAAAATTGATTAATAATATTAGAATTAACTGTCCTGTCAAGTAGCATTTAAATTTAAATTGTCTGTTGTAAAGCATGGTTTTTCTTGTATTAAGCAAAGCATGTTGTGCTTTTAATAGTTTTATATAATAATGCTTTTAATATTTTCATATAAATTAGTATATGGATTAAAAGTTTTTCATTTAGATATATTTAAAAACTAAATTCAGTAAATATGGAAGCTATACTTATCTTTACCATTTTGCGCAAATTGGGACAAAGCAAAAAAATCTTTTTTTCTTTCTTTCTTTTTTTTTAAATTATGCCTGTGTATTTATTCTGTGCCATTTTATACCCTATTGAACAGTTATTATAAAGCATGCCCTCTTTTAGTAAAACTTATTCATTAAATTTTTGGCAGAGTAGAATTTACCCTACATAACACTAAGTAAAATAATTTCGTTCTTGTTTACGGTAAAAGTTTATCCATATAAAATAAAGAAAGAGCATTTTAATTTACCAGCATCGGCTCTTATAGTTCAAAGATACTCTACTGGAATTGTAAATACAATTTAATGAAAAAATTTAAAAACATGCTGTAGAAAATGCAGCTAAAGAAAAATGTTGGACTTCTATCAGGATTTTTCAAGTTGTGTTAGATCCATCATTAGTTTCATCTTATTGAAATTAAATGTTTGATTTTAGCATTCCTTCCCTAGTACTTACTATTTGGAATAAGATTTTATATGGAACAAGCTCTCAAGTGTTTCTATGTTATTAGAAATATTTTGATGGTTTCTTCCTGTGCCATCATATTGTAATGTGAATTTTATCTGAAATTGAAATTGCTTCTGATAAATAGAATATGCAAATTATGTTCAAATAATACTACAAAAAGTAAAATATGATTTTTTACTGTTTAGAAATAAATGTCTCAAAATATAGTTTTATGAAATAAGCTAAATTAAAAGTCTTTTTTTACATGAGAACTTGTGCTTCTTTCTTATGAATATTTTACAACACTTGACTTCATATTTTAAGCAATCTGAAATCAAAAATGTCTGGATAATGACAAAGTTATTAAGTCTGGATAATGACAATGTAGTTACCACCAACAAAACGTTCTTTTTCCACACCCTGCAATGATTGATAACTGATCAGCCTTGTCACATACAGTTAAACTCGGTTTTTGCGCCAACTCGGTAATAGCCAGGGATGTAACTAGAGGGGGGCAGAAGGGGCGTACGCCCTGTGCGCCAGATTATTTTAGGGGCGCAAATTTAACTAAATGTGTGTTTTTACATAAATGTATACTTTTTGTTTTTTTTTTTGTATATATAAGGGGGTGGGGGAGCTAAAGCCTGGTCTTGCCCTAGTTAGAAAATGAGCTAGTTACATCCCTGGTGGCATCAAATGTTTCATTGCTTGCAAGAGACCACAGCTATTATTTCAAAAATGTATAGGACTACTTTTTTCTGCCACATTCTAATCTTTTTCATGTCACCTTTAGGATGCCCATTGCTACCATATGCACAAAGCATGACCACTGTATTGATTTTTAGAAAATCGGGATGCATATTGTCAGTGGTGTAGTCCCGAAAAAAAGCTGGGGGGACGCTTATGCATAGAAAAATAAGCAATTGAAATCAAAAGTCGGGGGACGCTTATGTTAAAATGTAAAAAATTTGGGGGGAATGCTTGTATTAAAATAAAAAGGTAAGGGGACGCCGTCCCCCCTCGACTACACCACTGCATATTGTTTATTTTTTCAATAAGAATGTCCTCTCAGCAGCGTCCATTAAGTACGTCCATTACAAATGCACTTAAATTTACTGGACTATATGATTTCACTATGACTTCTCTTTGATCTATTTCAGAATTTCTATTATGCGTTGCATTTTATTTATTTTATTGATCAAACTGCAATTTTCAAAGATTTTAGAAATAGTTAAAAATTTCTGAAGCAAGTTATTAAATATTGTTTCAAATTATTTAAGCTAAAGGCGCTTATTACTTACATGATACCAATTATTGACACTTGTTCGATAAAATTAAGTGTTTAGGATGACCTAAGACTTCAAGCGGGAGCAAATCAATAGCAGATACCCTTATCTTAGTCATTTTACAGTTTGAATTAATTATCTAACTTCGTGAAACATTAGTTATAAAATTCTTATTTCTTACTAAATTCTAGAATAAATGAATAAAATTTTAAAAAGTAGTTTAGCAACATAAAATGGTTCGTGATTTTTTTGATTTTTTAAAAAAAATAAAAAAAATCGGATTTTTTTGATTTAAATCAGATTTTTTTAAAAAGACCTTAAATATTTTAGATATTTATCATGATATATTCATAGAATCAATATGGCATGTTAATCAATGTGCAAAAACACACTTTAAGCTATTTTCACAGCAATAAATATTTTTTAATAATAATGATAAACAAATTTTAATATAAATGCATGACTCAAATGAAACTAAACCCTACCAGGAATAATAGTACCCTCATGAATACAGATAAAGTGAACAAATTCAATCTGAATTAGTTTGCTGTTTAAAGCTGAAAAATGTAACAATTGTATGTACTTAATTTTTACATCAAGTGTACTTTAATCATTTTTCTATTTCATAAATAAAAAAGCCTAAAATATTTTTACCCATTTAGTAAAATGATATGCTCACTATTACTAAAAACTGAAACTTTTTGCTTTAATCAAATATCTTTACTGCAAACTTCTATGATAAAAAAATATTTTAGAAGGAAAAAACCTTAAGCTATTAGGGGACATGGATGAAACTTTAAGGATACATATTCTAAATTCTAACAATTGCTGCTTTAAACACTATCATTCTGAATTATTTACTGTATGGCATTTATTAAGTTGGTCTAAAATACTCTTTTTAAGATAAAAAAACACAGAATGGTTCATGATTATTATGAACTCTAATTTGAATGATTGAATGAATAATGCTTTGCTCTTAAGATGCTTGAAGAATAAGAGTATTATTGTAAAATTAAAGAAAATAGTAATTAGTTCCAAACTTATGAAAAATGTTATGCATACAGACAGATGGACCTAGGAAGTTTTGTTTGAAATAGTGGTTGGAATTGCAACATATTTCATTTTTATAACACTCTAATATTGTAAACTTAATGATTTTTTTGAAAAAAAAATCACTTGATTTAAATCAATGATTTAAAAAAAAAAAAAATCACTTGATTTAAATCGCGATTTAAATCATGATTTAAATCAAGCTGATTTAAATCAACGAACCCTGAACATAAAACAAACTTATTGGAAAATAAAAGCACAATGTTCACATAATCCAAATTTGTAATCCATTTTTAATTATGTACAACTAGATTGACAACTTAAACAGATTTAGAAGTTCCATAGCTATACTTTTTCATTGATAAATTTTTTGAGCTAATCCTTTGAATATACAACATTTTTTGAACATTATATCATGTCAACTGAAACGACATGTTAGCGAAAGTGATGTTCTAAGTAAGAATGTTTAATGAGCATTTTAATAAGAAAAGAGAATACATTATAAGGAAATTAATAGTAAGGAAAAATAAGTTGAACATTTTGTGTCCTCATAAGACCACCTTGTTATAAATATAAAAATAGACCATAATTGAATCCGCCTTTTAAATAAAACTAAAATTAATTTTGTTTACTCAAATATTTTCTCCATCATTTTTTACAA
The DNA here is from genome assembly GCA_038502835.1 of Octonoba sinensis. NCBI lineage: Eukaryota > Metazoa > Arthropoda > Arachnida > Araneae > Uloboridae > Octonoba > Octonoba sinensis. Next base: position 129,081,941 of record CM076599.1, read on the forward strand.
AGGAAAAAAAAAACATTTAGCATATTGAAAGAAACAAAGGCTTTCTTCTCAACTCAAATGGCTCCTATTATCTTTTTTCTTAACTAAGAATCTCTCCTGGTTTGCAATTATTCCAAAACTCTTTGTGAAGTCATAAAATTTTTCGACCTTTCCTTAAAAATTAAATAAATAAAACATTTCATGGCCTTAAAAAAATAAGAAATTAACATATGAATTAGGTAAAATAATGTACTTTAAAATCAGTTAGTCAATTGTACATTCACTTTAGTTCATGATTATTACATTTCTGATTTACTTTGACACTTAAACTTTAATTTTTTTGTTTTGAATAGTCTTTCAGCATCGATCAGGCAGATTAAGACAACCTTTGGTTGTCAATCCTAAGAGTTCTTTTTCATCGCAGTGAAACTTTGCCAATAATTGTACAAAACGTGGGTGATATAATATGATAGTAGGAGTGACCTTCTATCTTACTAGTTCCAAGAAATATGAAAAGAAGAAGAAACAACTTCTTGCAATTAATTCTGCAGTGCTTCTTAGTCTTCAAGTATTTTATAAGAAACATGTTTTGAATGACGTAAATTTTGGCCTATTTAATACTGAAGTATCAAATTAATAAAGTACTGATTATAACTTCATAAGTCAAAATATTAAAATATGTATCACTTCAATAAGTTACAAACGGTTTTTTCCTGAATAACTAAATGTTTCTTTCAGATTGAATAAAAGTGTTTTCAACACGAAATAGTTTTGAACGAATTACCACTCAGTTACTGAAGTAAGCAATTTTCATGAATTCATAATTTCGAAAAATTCACTCCAGAGGAAATGTTCTAAATAGTACCGAGTAAGTAACAACTGTGCCAGCGAGGCCTAAAAAAAGTCCCCGTTTGATAGGAGCGATGCCTCCTACAGTGAGTGCCATTCCTCGCTGAACTTTTATCATAAACACCACAAATTCTTGGGAATAACCGGTAGGACTCCCAAGTATTTGTATCTTCAATGTCTGCTGCGAATGACAGCATTCCAAAGAGTAGACAAGCCATATACACTGTCGTTGCGAGCGACGCAATGGCGATAAGTTTTTGTTCAGAATCTTCATAAGGAAAAGTAAAAACAGATAAATAAAGCATAGTAGGCACGTAGATTACTAAAACCAGGGTCAAAGAGCTCAACTTGTTTTCCATTAAGAGTAATACTTTGGTCAACATGTCGTAGTTAACATATGGTGCTCTGAAATTCGAAAAGGTGTGCACTTCAAACGTTGTGCAAAATTTTTAAGTACTTCTTTAAAGTGCCAGGAAATAAGGCAGTAAAATACTGCGTAAACTAAGACAGGGAAAACGAAATACAGCGGAAAAATAATAGAATGAACACACAACAAAACTTGTATGATGAAAATTTTGTGCTCTTCTGTTTTGATGAGTTCGAATAGTACCGGAAAATACTTGTATGCAAAATCTAGTCTGACTTTTTCACCCACGAAGAAATCAGCTACAGTCGGGAGAAAAGGAAAAACTATCGAGAAAATAGCCACAGAGTATGTAATAGTCTTTGCTTTATGATATTTGAGTAAAGTGCTTTTTGTTAAAAGAATGGAAGAAATTGTTTTAAGCACTTCGGCAATGTTCTTACGCTTTTTGCGCAAAAGAAAATTAAAATATAGAGCAGTAAATCCAACGACTGGTGTTGCAAGATTGCTTCGACTTGGCCCATGTTTTACAGCACTTGTTGATACAAAAAACATGAAAAACACGGTCAAAAAAGCTATTCTGAAACAAATGAAAAGTATGACTTTGGTTGTTTTCACTGCAAGAGCTAAATGTGGAAATGTTTCAACATCGCAACAAAAGAGCAACATTTGTACCGGTTTATAAATGAAACGCATGTGCGCTGAAATTTTCATTTTTGGATGTTATTTTCTTCAGAAACCAGCCCTTTGTATTGTTCTTAAAACTTAATGTCCCATAAATTTTACAAAACGTTTATTTTTTTAAATGGAAAAACAAATCCAGAAAGAAAAGTTCATATTCAAAAACTTCAGCAATTTTTCCAGTTTCACATTTCTTCTGTGAGTGTTGCTGCAAAAAAATCACATTTAGTAATAAACAATTTTTAAAAATATCCATCTTCGATTTCATTTAAAATATGAAAAGAGCTTGGTGCTAAAGACAAACCTTTTTTACAATGGAAATATGAAATTGAAAGTGCTTGCTTGAAAAAAGGTTAAATTTAATATAAATAATCACTTTTCTTCATCCATTGCAAATTTTCGATCCATAATTTTTGAATGATTACTTGATCGATCTTTGAAAATGTCACTCTGCGATAATAAATTGCGTTTCTTTGGCGTTTAAGAACCCATGTCAATTGCACAGTACTACTTTCTTGAATTAAAATCAATTCTGCTAGTTGTGAATTATGTAAATTAGCATTAACTTTTGCGATTGTGAAAGAGAAGAAAATTAGCAAAGAAAAATAGAAGCAAAGCATTTCATTTCTCTCGTGATGATTAAGTAAAGAGTCTGGCGTCATTTTTGATGAACAGGGATACTGATTAATATGAAAGCAATTAGAGGAAGCGATGTTGCTCAGCAATTAGTCTAACTGGTTTCAGGTGGTTTGTGATTGTTAGGTTTCCTGAAAGGGTGCTATTTTAGCCAGCTGAATATTACGATGAATGAGTATAAAGAAAAAACTAGAAAAGCACAAATTGTCGGAACAAATAATGTCAAGAGCTGTTTCGAGGCTACAATGGAAGGTGGCCTCTTCATAGAGTCTGTATCAATGGAGCCCGTTCAGTCACACTTTCTAGTTGTGTTGGGCACTGCTTTTCTGCACTGATGAAGAGGCTCCATTGTAGCCTTGAAATAGCCATTTGCGTTATTTGTTCCGTCAATTTGTGCTTTTCTACGTTGTTTATTTATTCTTTATGCTCATATTTTAGCACAAAGCATTTTAATAATTTGTCTTATACGAGGTGTGGCTATTAAATAACGGGACTAACGCTGTAAAATATTTTCTTTTTATTTCATATATTTTTACTAGTTATCACCTTCAATATACACCCCTGCTCTATCCCTACATCGCTCCATGCGGATCTTCCATTGTTCGAAACAGTGCTGGAAGTCTTTTTGTGTCAGGTCCATCAGGACACTTGCCGCATTCTCCTTCACAGCTTCAATGGACTCGAATCTTGTTTTTTTTTTAATGCAGCTTTCACTTTAGGAAACAGGTAATAGTCACAGGGCCCAAGATCTGGCCAATAAGGCGGATGGTATAACACTGGGATGCTGAACTTGGCTAGAAAACTCTTGACTAACGATCCGGAATGAGGTGGCGCATTGTCTTGAAGGAGAGTAATATTTGAACTGGTTTGTAGAAAGATCGTGTGAATGACAGGTATTGTCTTTTAACCATCCTGCAGTTTATGACGAGCTAGCTCGTCCATTTAACATATAACTCTGGAACTGCCCAACCGCAGGGTGGTTTGAACGATGTTTAACTTTGAAATGATTGGTTAATGTGTCCCCCTGTACAATTTTCCTTTTGAAGCAGATTTTGCATTCACCAAGAGCCAAATTCATTTTTAATTCATTGCGTACCATTCATTTTCAATTTGATCTACCCTTGTCGTGACTGCAAAAGTTTTGAAATGATATTTATTGCGAGTCATCTCTATTAACGATCAATAAAATGTAACATCAATTTGTGATTCAGTTTAAAAGATTGGAGAAATCGATAACAAAGACAAATGGCTTATTATGCGATAGAAATTAACCTCTTATCGTGATAATTTTCTTTCGTTTCATCAGCTGATCCCCCCCCCCCCCAAATAACTGTCAGTTTTACAGTTAATTCAATTTAACTCATTTATTGTCCTAAAAGCATCTCAATGTGTAGAGAACAAATTATTTCTTTTCTTTTTAGATAGGTAGAAGGAATTTTTCAACCTTATATTTTAGTCGCACTCGACTTAAATACAAAAATGAAAAGAGATGATTTTCTTTTATCTAGCCAATGGAAAGAACAGAGTGATAAAAAAAATAGATATCCTTCCCCCAGATTTAGTAGTTGGTATATTTGCCAACAACTTGCACTTAACACGTTCACGCCAGGGCTATTTTCATGCTTTTCGCTGTGAGGCGGCGCTCGAATTCATGCTGCGCTTCATCTGACGGCGCCCGATGAGACAGTCTAGTGCGGGCCACCGGTGGTGCGCGCCGGCGTGAACGTGTTAAATTAGTTTTCTGTAAAAGATACTATTTTTTATGAGAAAGAAATGATTTGATTTGATTTGCATAAGTGATTGACTTTTTTCAATTTATTTATAATGCACACAATGCGTTTCTCGTACGAGATATAATGTATGTCTTTTGCATTATTTAAATTGTTTTGTAAACGCAGTATGGGTGTGTTACAGTAATAATTTAAAAGCAGTATCAGCAGGATTTTATTTTCCCTTTTCTTTATCATTTGGACTATATAAAACTTAGCGGGTTTGCTGTTTTTTAATGAAGTTGTAACCTCGTATATATGTTTCGAATATTAGAAGCAGTTTAGTCAAGCAGAAAACCGCAATATTTGTATGATAAAACACTGGATAACTTTTTTGACTTTTATTGTAGAAATAAGAAGCAAGCGTTAATTTGTTTTTACAGAGTTGCAAAATATTTGCCTGAATTTGCACGGGGAAAATAGGTGCTTTGTTGTCCGAGAAATTTGGCATAGAACGTTGTTTTCTCTGTGAGGAATTTCAGAAAAAAAGCATTCAATAATCTATGCTTTTTGCGAGATCATTTTAAGTCACCAGAAACTCTCTTTCTTGCCTTTTTTTTCCTATCTTTTGTTTCAGAACTTTGGGATCACCAGATCTTTTTTTCTCTCTCTCCCTCTTTTCCCCCTTCCCTCTAAGCACCTGCGTTAAGCATTAAGTCTTTTAAAAAGAAAAAAATAACAATTTTAATATTGAAAGAGAGACATTTACATAGATTCAAAAATAAAGGGTGCATATAAACGGTTAAAATAGTAGACCGGTTTCAAGGGCAATCAGCCGCCTTCGTTAGTACCGAGTGTGGAAAAAATGCTTTTCCACGATTAGGATATGTTTTCGTCCACATATCGTAACCGAGATGATTACTTGAAAGTTTGATTTGAGTTTCAAAAGTTATGAAAGATTTTTGACTGGAGATCGAAAAACAGACAGTAGAACATATAGTGCGTCGTAAGGAAAACGAAACATGACGGGAAAAATGCCCCCATTAAATCACGTAAACACCATATCAATAATTCTGTATATTTTCTTAAACTATTGATATTCCACAATAAAGATTAATATTTACACATGTAATTTAGTTTCTAATCATCAATTTTGATCAGCTGACAAACAATATTTCTACGTACTGATAAATGTTTTCATGGCAACTAAACAAATGGCTGCTTTTCTGAATTAATGGATAACGGATGATTTATGGGAGTAACTTTGAAAGAACTGCGCCCCAATTTTGGCTGAAATAGTTAGAGTAGGAGATATGAATTCAGAATAGTCTCCCACTTTCTTCTCAGAAATAAAGAATAGTCTCCTGTTGTCGAAATTTGAAGAATAACAAAGAATATTGTTTTTTCATTAAAGCAATTGTGAAAAACATTGTAACATTATTAATATTTGAAATAATACTCAATTATCATTGCCATTGCAAATTAAATTATTTTTAATTGCGCAGCTAATATACAAATCGTTCTCAATAGACTTATTGATTACACTTTGATCTTTGGGCTGTACATTATAAGGATAAGGTTAACACAAAGAATATTTGTTCTGCATTCATTCCAATATGATATCAACTAATAGGGGAGAAGGGGGATGGTTGTCACAGATTTTCGTTTCTGATTTTTATAATTTTTTGTTATTATCTACGAACATTTTCATATATGAATTTCGCCAAGTAAGCATGTTATCTACATGATACCACTGTTTGGATAGTGCTTCTTATTTAAAAAAAATGATTAAATTTACTAGTTTTGAAAAATCTATTCAAATGTGAAAACCTACCCCTACCGAGGGTTGGTTGTCACATATGATAGAGTTGGTTGTCACATATGACAGGGTTGGTTGACACATACATTTTAAATGATTAAAACACTCGAAAATAATGTTTACTTTTTACTCATGAAATATAACATGCAATGACCATATGCAATTAACTCTTTTATTCGCAATGTACTATATTGCGCAGATTTTGAATGTCTCGTGAACGCTTTCATGGGCCCATCCCTTACAGTTCATACATTGCACCCATTTTTCGTTTGCTCGACTGTTTGAGTATGGTTCTACACAAAACCAAACAAAGACGTTCTTCTTCATCGAACATTGCATCCCTAGTTTTCGTGGAATGTTAAAAAATTAGCCTCTCGATTTAAATAAAAATAGAGACAGATGACAAATCCCTTTAAAGAATTAAAAGTATAACTTCAAACTCACGATCATGTAAACAAACACCACACTTTTGGTATTTTATTATTCAAACAGTAAAAATATAATATCGATAGATTATAAACATCGACGCTTTAAAAAAAAAAAAAAAAAAAAAAAGCATTCATACTTTAAAACATTTTCAGGTCATACGATTGACATCTCTCGCAAGAGGAGTTGATTTACATTTTAGCAATAACAAATGCTGGTGTAACACAGGCATGCGTCATTCCCAAAGAAAGTTTTAAATTAAATCTGCGAGAACTATTTTCATAAGTTCATTGAACACTAGAAATACAAGGACATTCTTTTTATTATAGTAAAAATGAAAGCATTATTATTACTAGTACAATGATTGTCATTATTGAATTGGAAAATTTGCTTATGAATGTATGACAACAGTTGATTTATCTCACCGGGAACGTTTGCACCAGCAACGAGTAAGTTGCTACAGTACCTACGAGCCATAAAAAGAGACCCCTTTTTATTGGAGCGATACCCCCTACAGTGAGAGCCATTCCTTGCTGAACCTTCATCATGAACACTGCCATTTCTTGAGAATGTCCTACATAATGTCCAACACGACGCAACACGTTGTACACATCGTTGTTTACATCTGAGATATCTGACGCGAATGATAACATTCCCCATAGCAGGGCTGACATTAAGAATGACACAATCATTGGGACAAAACTATCAAGTGTATCTAAAGATCTGTCATAAAAGAAATTAAACAGAGAAACATAAACAACAGTTGAATCAAGCATTACCGCTACAAATGTCAATGAATTCAAATTGTTGTCTACAGTATGTAACACGTCCGTCAATATATCGTAATGCTGATGATGCTTCGAGATTTGAAAAGGTTTCAACTGCAATTGCAGTGAAAAATCTTTGAGTGCTTCTTTCAGGTGCCAAGAAATGATAGAAAAGAACATTCCATAAACGTAGTAAGGAAAAATAAAACACAGCGAAAAAATAGCACCATTAATTGATAAAGTAATGTTTATGATAAATTTTTGATATTTTTCCGTTTCAAAAATGTCCAGCAGTAGAGGATAATAACGACGAATGTACTGTTCTTTCGTGTCATCACTTGTCGCCAAGTGACCTGGGAAAAAGCTTAAAGGAAGGAGTATTGTGAAGCCAAACATTAAAAAAATAACAATTTTTGCTTTGTTATACTTGAGTGGGCTATCTCTTTTTAAAGGAAGGGAACATAGCGTATGAAGTATTTTGAAAATGGTTTTGTGCTTTTTACTCAAAAGGAAATTTAGATACATACCTATAAATTGAACCAATGATGGTGCGAAAGTGATAAAAGACGGGTCATTTTGAAGAGTACTTAAAGATATCAGACACATCAAAAATATAGTTAGTAAAGCGATTCTCGATAAACCGACAAATATTAGTTTTACTACTTTTCCAAATGGGGTTAAATTAACAAAAGTATCAATACCACAACAGAAGAGTAATATTTGAACTGGTTTGTAGAAAGATCGTGTAAATGACAGGTCTTGCATTTTGAGCATGTTTCCCTTTGAAATCACTAGTTTATGTATCCTCGTGTAAAACTTTACTTTTGTAGCTGATTTTTGCATTCAAAGAGCCAAATTTATTTTCAATTCCTTGTATATCATCCATTTTCAATTTAATCAATTAGTTACGTGACTGCAAAACATTGGAAATTATAGCCATTGTGAATCACGACAATTAACGATCAATAAAATGTAATTTCAATTAGTGATTCAGTTTAAGAGATTAACGAAGTCGATGGTGGGTGTTTTTCAAATTTGTTGACGGATTGGATTTGACACAATCTGAAAATTTTTGATTCATCAAACATAAAAACTTGCCCACGCATGATTTCGTTATAATTTACTGCATCTTGAGCAGGTGGTTTTTTCGAGCTAATTTATTTATATTTTAGATATTTCAAAAAGTGTCTTGACAAGTGATGATTTTTCTGATGAGTGTTACCGTTATTAAACATTCTGTAAAATAATCCTTAACAATAATTAAACTAAAAAATCTTGTTTAGGTAATCTTCAATACTTTGTAATAAGTAAAAATAGTATTAAAATTTACTTATTTAAAATTTTTAAACTATTTTAATCGCACTTTATCTCAGAAGTGTTGCTTTGTTTCTTAAATGAAGGAGATACCTTTCAATAAAAACGTATTTCATTAAAAATTAAATGTTTCCACTGCATGTATAAGAAGTAACTGGATAGCCTTAATTAGCAAACCATTTTTTAATTATAAACAAACAAATATATTAATACAATTCCAATTTTTAGCTACAGTAACACTCATGAGACAAACAAACAATCCTCTTGCAATAATTAATCGTAAATAATAATAGTAATAAAAATATCAATAATTACAAATACAAATACAAATATTTGTATTTGTAATTATTGATATTTTTATTACTATTATTATTTTCGGTGCCTTATTGCAAGAGGATTGTTTGTTTGTCTCATGAGTGTTACTGTAGAGTAGAGACCAATTATAAAAAGAGAGACCAAAATTGAAATTATTTTACCCCATTAATTGCTATGTTACATTAAAAATGAAGAAAACACCACTACTCTTATGATTCTGATCCAGAAATAGATGTTTTTAGACAGAACGAAGAAAAAATTAATATCAGTTTTAAAGTAGGCAGTAAAAATATCGAAATAAATAGTTCTAGATCTGCAAACCAAATTTAAGTACAGTGAAGATAATAGTTTCAAACACATCACTTTTTTATTTACTGAAAGTAACAATTGGCATACCCGAACAAATATTTATTTTTTTACTTTTTTTAGGGGGGGGGGATACAAGTACGGAAGCTTTTCTTTATTTACCCCTTAAGAATAAAACATATCTTAAAGAAAACACACAAAAATCATATCTGCCAACGTCAAAATTTTGTGTCAAGGTGTCCCTTTTAAAATATATATATAAATTATGTATATACAGTAGTAGTAAAATATATCCTTGAATAAAAAATCTGATATCAATCAGCTTGAGTTAAAGCTCTAAAATACCTATATTTGCAGATTTATTTATTATTTGGTTGTTTTCAATCATCACTGTAATTTCCTTCTCTTACCAAGTAACACTCATGAGTGGGTAACATTCATGAGATTTATTAAGAAATTTTTCACTAAAAAAATTCCGACTGTGTTCCTGAAAATTTAATTGGACTGATTGATTCCTCTACAAGAAATACACTATTACTGAATTGCTTATTTTTATGCTGCAAAAAATATTGGGAAATAATTGGGTAACACTCATGAGAAGTACTAAAAATACTCATCATGTTGAATTGTATGTTCCACTATAAAACAGTAAAGGAATAAAACTAACCCACACTGTTAAAAATTTCCGTAAGAAAATAGTAAAATAACCATTTATTTGATTGTTATTTTACCATATTTAATTACAACAGTTGACTAACCATTAAAAGGATGGTACTCAAACCGCTGATTGCGAAAAAAATCGTTTATTCTCTGTTTACCCTAAAGAACGTTTAACTATCCGTAATTTTCAAGCGCTCCATAAGAATCGGGCGGCCATCTTGGTTGCGAAACCTTACCGGTCGTGCGTTGTTGTTAAAATATGAATAAAGATTTATCAATTCAAATCTGCATGTGTATATATATAAAAAAGCAGAAAAAAAAGCGGCTTAAGCAGTATTTATTAAATAGAAAGACATACACACGTAAATCAAAAATTGGAGACATCGGATTCCCGAACTGATTGAAGATGAGCGAACCCATAATTTGAGCTGCTGAAGCTTGTTTGTATTTTAATTTTTGCAGCATATAAAATGATTTTCGTCAATATACAGTAAGTTTAGACCAAAGATGGCTTTGGATCCAATCAAAAACTGAAACCTCAATTTTAATGCAGTTTTCCTGTTGAAAGGAAAGATTTATTGATAAATAATCGACCACTTTGTGTGGTGCAGATGGCCGAATGGTTAGAGAGCAAGGTTGGTATGCCATACACCCGGGTTCGATTCCCGCATGCTTCGTTTACGGTTTCTACGCCTCGAAATGGTTCAAAAACGGTAAAAATTTTGTTTTGAAACCATTTTTAAATGATTATAAAACCGTAAACTTTTGTATTTACGGCTTTTTAACCAAGCTGATTGGAAATGGGTAGGTCCCGTAAAGATAAAAAAATGTTCCAAACCGTAAATTTTAAGGTGAATTAGATGGACAGACTGCTGCCGGTCATTTAACCGTAATTTCATGATGAAATTTCTAACAGTGCATTCTAGATGGTACGAGTTTAAAAGAAACATACGAGGCTTCCCTACCACAGAAAATATTTAGAATATTTAAATATTTTCAAAGTTAAATGATAGGAACTTTCTCGAGGTAACTCATGAGCTGCCTCTCCGGACAAAAACTTTCTTTAAATTTTAAAATACTAGATAAACATTTCAGTAAAATCACTTGCATTTTTGTCAAGTAAACATATATTACTTGTTTTAAATCATATTGAATAAAAATGTTACTTGGAAGGATAAAAAAAAGACTCTGGTTCTGTGAATTTTTTGCTCCGGACACGCAATTTTCCATTACTTTCCAACTAAAGTAATAGAAGAAGCCTACTATTTCACAACTTGGAGAAAATGTAATGAATGCATTGAATTAGGAATGAAATGATGCTTCTCTACAGGTTTGCCTCCAGTGCCCTACAGTTGCCTCCAGTAAACTATTCCAGCTGCCTTCAACCCTATTGAAGAAGTAATGTTTCCTAATTTCAAGATTAGCCCGAAGTTTGAAAAGCTTAAAACAATGAACTCTGGTTCTACTTAGCAAATAACTGAAGCCCATCAAGATTTCCCATTTTAATGAATTTAAACAACTGAAACATGTTTCCCTCTAACTCTTCTTTGCTGAAGACTATACATAATGAGCCTTTTAAGTATGCCCTCATAATCTAAGTCTGAAAGACCACTTACCAACCTAGTAGCTCTCCTTTGAACCCTTTCTAATAAGGTAATATCCTTCCTTAGGTAAGGAGACCAAAACTGAACAGCATACTCCAAATGAGGTCTTACCAAACTTCTGTATAATGGCAATATAACTTCCTTAGATATGTTTGGATAAGTTCCTTAGACTTCAAGACTGGGAAGAGATAATTTCCTTTTATCTAACCAAAGGAACGAACAGAATGATAATAATAATAAAAAATAGATATCCTTCCCCTAGATTTAGTAGTTGGTGTATTTGACAACAATTTGCACTTTTAAATTTGTTGTTTGTATAAGATACTATTCTTTCATGAGAAAGAAATAATTTGTTTTACACAAGTGACTGACCTATTTTAACTTAATTATAATATAATCAATTCGGTTCTCGTACGAGATATAATGCATGTCTTTTGCGATATTTTAATTTTTTTGTAAACACAGTATGGGTGTGTTAGAGTAGTAAATAAAATTTTGCTACCACTGTTTCTCAATTATGGATATTTTAATTTTCCATAACTTTCGAACGAGTTGCAATCATTTCTAATATATTATATTAGTAAGCCTGGCGGTCATATGAAATGACCGCTGTTCTAGATTTTATAAATACTAATAATACAAACAAATGTTCACCTTCCCCCTGACCCGCTCAATTTGCGTTCAGTTGAAAACTGTTTCAAAAACAGATGATTGCTAATGCAAGCAAATGTTCACCTTCTAACACGTTCAATTTACGTTCAGCTGAAAATTCAGTTTAAAATATAATGTCGGAATAAAACCGTGCAAAATTTTAAACCCTGTACGCGAAAGGATTTTAAAAAAATATTTAAATGTTCATAAATACAATGATAATTTAATCAAAACAATGATAACTGCATGTATGGTATCAGTGTTTTTGGACTTATTTGAATGTTGTGGCAACTTCAGCCCATTGGCTAGTACAGTTACGCAAGCAACCATAATAAGCTATCAGCGACAAACAGACACTTAAGCCGCTTATATATTATAAGATAATTACAAGCAGCACATCTGAAAAGTGCATCTTGTCGACTGATTTCGCGCGACACAAGGACCCCAAATTTCATTCCAGATAACCTGGTTCCCTTGCTCTACGCACCTCCTAAATAAGAAACGTTATATCTCGATTTCGTGTTTGAAAATTCCTTTTCAATCTAAGGTTTATTCGGTCCACTTACAATGCATACAGATGCATAATATTCAGTCCAATATACAGTAGAACCTCTCTTAACCGGTTCCGGATTAACCGGCCTTCGCTTTATTCGGCCCATATTTTCAAAATACAAAAATAGCTTTTAGAACACTAATTATATGGAAGAAGCAGGTGTTGCGATACTCGAGTGAATTTTTTCGTAGAATTCTTCTCCCCGGACATTCCGATGTCGGAGAGAGGGAGGGGGGGGGGGGGTGTTTTGGGAATCCGCGTACGAGTCCTATGAAAGCAAGTGTGGCTATTTTTAATTTCAGTACCAGTGGGTCAGTCAATTCAATTCAGCCTTGCCAAGCTCTTTATAAATGGTATGTAACTCTCAAAGTTTAACTGTACCAAAACGCAATGAATCATCACACCTCCACTCTCTTATCAATTGCATAATATAGCTGCCATTTTTTGCCATCCCCCGCTTTGACCGTATTTTTATTTAACCGGCTTACCATCAGTCCCAATTAAGCCGGTTAACAGAGGTTCTGCTGTAGTAGGAAATTGAAGTTTGAGACGCTCAATATATTTCTACTCTGCGACATAAATCTGCTTTCATTTTTCATTTACTCCTTGATAAATTTTACTCATCATTTTTCATCTGATCTCCACTAAATAATGTATCAGTGCGTTCTAGTGTGTTACCTTTTCCATGAGTTACAAGATTTTCTTCGTACCTTTCAGGATATTTTTCACAATTCCTTGTTCCTTTCTGAGCCATAAGCAACGTACGTGACACACAATATCACCGTTACTTCAAACTTCGTAAAATTCCAATTTGATTCTTTATTAATCCATCTGTTGCACTATTTCTCGTGCACATCTTCATATGTCCCATTTGCTCAAATGTTTTAAGGTTTTCATTTGCAAATCAGTATTATTGTCGTCATTAGGATTTTTTTATCTCATGTAAAATTGCTCTCTTCAATTTTATATGAGTCAGACGATGTGGAGCTTTTTATTGATTTCCATGCACCTTCAACAAATGCCATTCATTGAGAGGCAATTGTCTCCATTGCGACCCCTCAGTATCCGCGCTCATTTTAACTAGTGATTCTCGATTTCATGTCACTCGGAACACTCTGGTGCTCTGTAAAGATACTTTTTGAAAAAAAAAAAAAAAATTTCAGCAATTTTACTTCGTAACCCTGAAAAGGTGGGTATATTAAAAAAGAAGTGCTCTATGAAAATATTAAGTATTTGAAAAGAAGTTGTTGATCGAAATTTTCCCCGTACAAAAATATTTGCAACAAGCATATTGCTGTTGAAAGTACAGCGCTAAAAGTATAAAGACTTGTTTCCAGGAGAATTCAGTTGCATTTAGACGGGTTGGTGTAAATTCAAAATTTTATATCAAAGCTCACAACATGATATATCATAGGAATCATATGTTTTCCGAGGAACAAAGTATCGAACCCTGAAGTCCTTTTGATTTTTAGCCTACTTTCTCGTAAAAGTTGAAAAAAAAATATAAATAAAGTATGAAAGAAGGCTTAATGAATCGTAAAAATATCGCTTAAAACAGAGAAAATGTAGAGATACAAAGAAATTTAAAGGCATAATTTTCGTTGAAAACATTCAAAAGTCAAAAGTGCGTCAACCATACCCGGTCTCCCCTACTACTTAGGCAACTCGCCTCTACCATTACATAACTTATTAACTACCATTAATTGTAGATTCATTGAGGTAAAAATACGTTTATTTTTTAAAACTCTACCTGAAGTGCTTATAATTAAGTTAATTACAACTCAACATTTAATCAGCGAACTAGTAAAAAACAAATTCTATGACGAAAGTTAGAAGCGTGTTTGAAACGATAAGTTAGCTTTCTCAATATTTCTCGTGAAAACTTTTAAAATTTCTTGCACCAAAAAAAAGTTTTAATAACTTTTTTTTATCAATATATATCTGCAAGCCAACGCATGTTATAAAAAGAAAAACTCTATTCTAATTTCCTAAAAGCTATTTCATCTGTAATATTAATAAAATTGATAAAATATTGATTGCACTTTTTTGCTTGGATTTGAATGGCTGCAACGATTTCTCGTTACCAGCCATTCGTTGCCAGCCAACGATTTCTTGTTGTAGTCATTACAATAGAAATCACACGAATGTATCGAGTTAAAGTTGGATCAATTAATAGTTGTTTTAAAATTCCCTATTGATCGGCGTTATGTAAGTTGTTTATCATATTAAGAGAGAAATTGGGATTTAAAATTTTATTGATAAACAAGATATTTGTCTTTTCAATAAAATATCCTCTTTTATGAAATATTTTCTCTAATGCATAGCATTTTTATCGCTTTACTAATAGTAGTAATGTAGTGCCTACTGATGAAATAAATTGTACACTCTGCTGCACGTTTGCTAACAATTTTAAAAACGAACTTATTGGGGATTTTTCTGTATGACAAAATATGTGAGAGAAAGTTAAACTCAGGTCAATTTTCAAAGCAAGAAAAGAGTTTCAGAAGAAGATATTATGAAAAAAAGAAAGAAAAATAATGCAGAAATGCTTTACCTTTACAGGTCAATGCAAATAATGCTATTTTGTTGTGGAATTGATACATTTACAAATTTAAACACTGCAATGAAAATATCTAAAGCAATATTTATTATTTATTCAAAACTATCTTCCATTTTTGCATCGGTTACTCTTTTATTGTCAGCTATATAATATTGTCCAACAACGCATCAAGGAGGATTCCCTTACTCTATCAATTGTTATACTCAGCGCTGCTTACATAAATCTTCTCTTGGCTAAAAGGCAAAAGGATATTGGCGCAGTTCTAAATAGGCTTTCTACTCCCGTTTTATCAAGAAATATTATCCCGAAATATAAGAAGGTAAAGATAATTATTTATTTCATGGTTACGCTCTCAATGCTGTTTCCTTCAATACTTATTATTTCTCCGTTTCTTTTAAATGATGATGCCAAATTAAATGTCCCAAGTCAAAGTTATCCTCTCTTATTTGATATCGTTGAAACTGAGAAATATAGGAGTTTGATCATGCCAATTATTATGCCAACTAGTAGCATTGTTTTAACTTTACATTTGATTTTAACCTACATTGTTTATGGAATCTGCAACTGCGTAACCGCTTGGCACTTGAAAGAAATACTGAAAGATTTTTCAGAGTTTAAAATTGAATCCTTCTCAACTATCGAAACATCATCAATATTTATGACGTGTTGACAAAAGGTGTTCCAGTTTGTGGACAACAATTTACGTTCTTTGACACTTGCTTCCGTGATACATGTGTCCATTGCTAATTACGTGGCAATGTTTGAATTTCTTTATAATCATTCATTTGGTACTATTACTATTCTTCCACCCCTGCTGATGGCAGTGTACATGTCATCACTTCTCTATAGAATGCTGTCACTTGCTGCAGAAATTCCAGATGCAAATACTGATGTGCTGAACGGGCTGCGTGGCGTTGCGCAGGATGCTGGTCATTCTCAAGAAGTAGTTGTGTTTATGATGAAAGTACAGCAAGGAATGGTACTCACTGTAGCAGGCATGGTTCCTATAAAAAGAGGACTATTTTTGGGTGTGGTAGGTACTGTTGAAACCTATTCATTGCTTGTTAAAACGTTTCCTGTGACATAAATTAATTGATGCGATACATCACAATAATTTGGAAATGAAAGCATACATTTAAGAACTTTTCTTAATGTTTAAACTTGAAACCTTACTGCAATTATAAAACTACTGACATTGCGGCTCGTTAGTGGAAATGTTAGTCAGTAGACAAAAGACTACATTTCAGGCACTTAGGAGCAAAGGGGTGTAAGTGACCAAAATGAAAATTTTGAGATAGCTAGTGCATATGATAAATTAAACACCCTTCTGTTTTGTGGGAAAGATTTTAGTGGTAGCTTTGACAGATACTGCAAAAAAGCGCGGTTTAAAAAAAATACTAAATAAAAGCTGCCTTCCGTTTGGTGGCAAAGGGATGCAAGTGCAATTACATCCGTTTGCCTCTAAATAAAATTATTTGATTTTTCAGTTAGTTTAAATACGCGATGCAGACGACCTATTTACGAAACGTAAAGCGGAGAAGAAGAAAAAAAAATAGGAAAAGAATTCCGAATTGTTGAATAATAATTATAAAAACAAGGGTTAAATCGTCTGCAGATTTAATTTTTGTCATGGTTTGTTTTCGGCTATTGGCAATTTGTCTAATGGCAATGATTTTTAGTTTGTTGATAAATAAAATTATTCGAAATTTATATTATGCAGTTTTTAATGAAGTTTATATCACTAACAAACTACCTTTCTTACTGTGTAAATTATCAAAATGAACAAGACACGTTTTTCATTTAGTGGCAAAGGGGTGTAAGTTAACTAGTTGGAAGCAAAGGGGTGTAAGTAAAAAAAGCAATTTTAAAAAAAAATCCTACGCCAAATCTAATCATCAGAAACACTTCAAACTTCATACTTAAACTAACGCATACATATATGACTCGAAAATAAAAAAAAAAATATTTACACGAAGAGCCTCTAGAATTTAGTATGGGAATTAAACTTCAAACGAGTTTTACTCAAAATGATACTTTAGTCACTTACATCCCTTTGCTTTTCACCGTCTCATTTGTTAACATTTGATTCAGTAAACTACACGGTACTTATAAATAAAATTATGATTTCAAAAAGCTGTACGATAATAATAAGAAAAAATGTTTAGAATGATTTGTCAGCATAGATGAGAAAGTCGGGTAACGCCCCGGCGGATACCATTAATTTCTTCTGTAATGGCGTTGCTTTCTTATGGACAAGACGTGAATAGCTCAAGGATAAGAAAGGGTCGTGTTGCTGTTGAATGCGCTGCACTGAGAAATTTTCCATACACTACAACGAATAAATACTACTAATTTTTTAATTGTAGCCAAAAATAAATAAAAAAAAAATAACACTAAAAGTTAAGAAGTAAAAGAAAAATTATTCATCTCAGCAATCGCATATAAAACAAGAAGTTCCATTTAGAACCATACGAGCCTACTTCCCTGTGTTACACCAGCATCAAATTTATAATCTATCTAACTCTCTCTCTCTCTCTTCCTCATTTAACTTTAGTTCTTAATTACTTTACTTCAAATATATCTTTTTCAACGGTTAATTCATATTCATTCACTCACTCATTCATTCACTCAAATATTTATTCACGTATTTCTTCATTCATTCATTCATTCATTTATCCTTTCACTCATTCATTCACTTATTAATTCATTCATTCAAATATTTATCCAAGCACTCTTTCATGCATTTCTTCATTCATTCATTCATTCATTCATTCATTGATTCTTTCACTAATTCATTTATTTATTGATTCTTTCACTCATTCATTTATTCATTCATCCAGAAATAACCTTAAATATAAAAATTCAAAAATTCTTGGGAAAATAGGATTGCTCAGTTCTGGATGAACTTGGTACCTGCACATGTTCTACGTCATAAAATAATTCAGATAAAGTTTGTTCCAAACAAATCCGTCAGTTAAATCTGAATTTATATAGGATTGAAACTTCGCCGTAGGCACTAAATTTTTTGAACTGTTCAAAAATGAACGAAGATTAGTCAAATGGGGAAAAAAAAATCACGTTAACCTCTTCAGACCCCAGAAGTAAGCACAAACAATTTTGACGCAATTTTTTGGCTCTCTGATTTAAAAAAAGATTACAAAACAAAATAACTAACAAATAATGTTTTTAAATTTTAATTTATAATTAGTTTAAATAATAATTAATGCCCAATTTACATGTTTTCCATGTTTAAAACGAAGTAAACTATCTGTTGATTAATTTAAAAAACAATTGGGTGTTTCAGCTTTCAAATTGCACGAACAGTAGTTAATAAACAGTATTTTAAAATGTACCCAATTGGGTACAATTGGAATGAAAAGGTTAGAGGAATGAAAAGGCACTTGGATCTTACGTCCCAGGTTTATATAATTTGCTCCATGTGTCCCCCTACGAACTAATGTTAAAGTTTTTCGAACTGTTCAAAACTAAACAAAAAATTGTTCAAATCACAAAATAATTTGGAAATGAGATGTCCCCGCCGAGATCTTTCGAATAAAAAAAATATCTTTTGAATCGGGCAATTCCTTCAAAAGTTATTGGGGTTTACAGAAAAACAAACGACAAACACACATTTTCCCCATCACAAAACCCTACTTTCAAAATTTTTATTTTTGAATCTTTGTATTTGATTACTTCACCTATTTTTGACTTTTCTATATTTTTAACGATATTTATACGATACAATGAGCCTTCTTTTATAGAAATAAAATTTCCCATTAAATTAAAGCACAAATGAGCATTAAAATGCAGACATATGTTTCGGGATTGCTTGGAATCCCTTTTTCAATGCGACAGGGAGCTTCTAGATGCAAAACATCCAAATGAAGCAGACAAAACAACAAAAACAAAGCTTATATAGCCTAAGAATAAACTGTAAACCAATGAGAATAAAGGCAGTGTGAAGTGGAAGTAGAAGTAGTAGGAAAGGCACCAATAAGAGAGCAACAAACGAATGCAGTTGGAAGTACAGGAAGTAAAAAGGAATATAAATAAAAACAAAGCAAAAAAGACAACAGCATGCATAAAAATGTGAAAATACATGAAAATTGCAAAATAATAAAATAAAATACAAAGAATAAAATGGAAATAAAATAAGTACAGAAAAAATCGAAAACAAAAAGCAAAACAAAGTACACATGTAAAAGAGGGGGAGGGGGGGGGGGTAGAAAAAAAAATTGACACAAAAAGGGAAAACTAACAAGAAAACCAAGAAAGAACAACAAATTAAAGGAACTTATGCCAGACTTGTGAAAAATAAGGAGTTGAGGTAGAATCATTAACCAAATTAGAACTATTCCTGTTAATATGATAAGCTTCCCAAAAGTCAAGCTCTAATGGGGAAGAACATTTTTGAATAATTTTCCCAGAATTGAAATCAAAAGAGTGGTTGGAATTCCAACAATGTTGAGCAATGCTAGACTTATTTAGCTCTTGCTTTCGTA
This sequence comes from Octonoba sinensis, assembly GCA_038502835.1. Classification (NCBI taxonomy): domain Eukaryota; kingdom Metazoa; phylum Arthropoda; class Arachnida; order Araneae; family Uloboridae; genus Octonoba; species Octonoba sinensis. The sequence continues at coordinate 129,101,636 of CM076599.1, forward strand.
CATAACCTTTATGCTCATTTAACCGAATTTTCAGATCACGTTTTGTCTGTCCAATGTAAGAAAGGCCGCAACGGCAACTAATTTGGTAAATACCCCAAGTATTAAGTTGATCAACAGGATCTTTAAGAGAAGAGAAGGAAAGTTTGTTGCTAGGAGCAAAAACAACTTGAAATTGAAACCTTTTTAGGATTTTAGCAATACGAAAACTGACAGAATGAAAGAATGGTAGCACAACCAAATTCTTTCTAGAAACCACATGATTGGGACCAGAAGTTTTTTTAGAAAGTTTGTTATGAATAGAATCAATTAAAAAGTGAGAAAATCCTCTATCAACAGCTACAGCTTTCAGATAGTTAAGTTCAATCTTGAGAAGCTCAGGAGAAGAGCAAATATTAATAGCACGATGGACAAGAGCATTAAAAGCCGAATATTTTTGGTTGGGAGGATGAGACGATAGTCTGTGAGGAGGTAAAGAAACAGCAAAAGGTTTACGATAGACAGAAGTAGTGAAACCAGACTCACTCCTAGAAATCAAAACATCAAGAAACGCGAGGCTACTATTAAGTTCTTTCTCACAAGAAAACTGGATATTAGGATCAATGGAGTTCATAACCGAAAGAGCATCATCAATACCTAACAAGTTACTGTCCGTTAGGACAAAACAATCATCCACATAACGAACATAAAATTGAAATTGCAATTTTTGGAATAGTTTTTCCTCAAAATAATGCATATAGAAATCACTTAAAATAGGACTAAGAGGACTTCCCATGGCCAGGCCATCTACCATAGCATAGAATTTACCATTAAATACAAAAGTGCTTTGTGGCAAGCACACACGAGTAAGAAAAACTAATTCCTCAATTTCCACAGAAGTAAAATGGAATTCAGAAAGCCTTTTCCTGAGGCAAGTCAAAGCACCATCAACAGGAACATTAGTAAACAAAGAATTAACATCAAAAGAGGCCATAACCGAATTATTCGGAACGAAGTTATGAAGTTTCTTAACAAAATCGGTGGAATTTTTAACAGTGAAAACATTCCGACTCCTAAGTGGAGAAAACACAGAAACTAAATACTTGGAAAGTTTATATGAAGCAGTGCCAATATTGGAAACAATTGGTCTGAAAGGAATACCTGCCTTGTGTACCTTCGGTAAAGCATAGAAACGCGCACAATTAGCAACAGAAGGAATCACAGACCGTTTAGCAATCAAAGGAATAGAATGAACAGACTTAACAGCAGAATAAATAGCTTTTAACTCCTTGTCGCTGGGATCTTTATAAATTTCAGAATAAGGACCAGAAGCAATTAAATCATCAGTTTTTTCAACATAAGATGATTTATTAAGAACAACAATCTGACCACCCTTGTCAGCTTTGAGCTAAATAAGTCTAGCATTGCTCAACATTGTTGGAATTCCAACCACTCTTTTGATTTCAATTCTGGGAAAATTATTCAAAAATGTTCTTCCCCATTAGAGCTTGACTTTTGGGAAGCTTATCATATTAACAGGAATAGTTCTAATTTGGTTAATGATTCTACCTCAACTCCTTATTTTTCACAAGTCTGGCATAAGTTCCTTTAATTTGTTGTTCTTTCTTGGTTTTCTTGTTAGTTTTCCCTTTTTGTGTCAATTTTTTTTCCTACCCCCCCCCCTCCCCCTCTTTTACATGTGTACTTTGTTTTGCTTTTTGTTTTCGTTTTTTTCTGTACTTATTTTATTTCCATTTTATTCTTTGTATTTTATTTTATTATTTTGCAATTTTCATGTATTTTCACATTTTTATGCATGTTGTTGTCTTTTTTGCTTTGTTTTTATTTATATTCCTTTTTACTTCCTGTACTTCCAACTGCATTCGTTTGTTGCTCTCTTATTGGTGCCTTTCCTACTACTTCTACTTCCACTTCACACTGCCTTTATTCTCATTGGTTTACAGTTAATTCTTAGGCTATATAAGCTTTGTTTTTATTGTTTTGTCTGCTTCATTTGGATGTTTTGCATTTAGAAGCTCCCTGTCGCATTGAAAAAGGGATTCCAAGCAATCCCGAAACATATGTCTGCATTTTAATGCTCATTTGTGCTTTAATTTAACGTGAAATTTTATTTCTATTACTTTGCACAAAGTTAAATTATTATTACCTTCTTTTATACTTTATTTTAATCTTTTTTTTTTTACTTTTACGGAAAAGTAGGCTAAAAAGCAAATAGGACTTCTTTATTTTTAACGATATTTTTGCGATAGATTATCCTTCTTTCATACTTTAAAAAAAAAAAAAAAAAAAAACTTGTATAGCAATGGTTGCTAAAACAAAAACATTTGCAGCTCTTTCTGTGTAGAAAATAAAGCACTTTGGTTTCCCTTCACTTTGATTAAATCAATCAATCTCTATCTTTCATTGATATCAAGGTAAGAAAAATGCATTTTGGATACTATTAATTTTTTCCTTCTATTTTTTAAAGCAAAATACAAAAAATGTATTCATAATCTAAAGTTTTGTCGATTTTTTGGTACAAAAAACTTTTTAATACTAATAATTTTTAGAGACGCTAACGTTAGAAATATTTGAATCGTTCAAAAAATATCTTTAAAATATCAGTATCAAAAAACCCTTTTGTGCGCCTGTTCTAGGTCATAAAGTTTTCCCAATAGAATTTGTTCCGAGTAGATGCATCTGCTAGATCAGGTTTTATATGGGGTTCACATTAATGAATCGGCGCGGTAACGTTTATTTTTTTAGCTACTCAAAATTGAACAAGAAATCGGTTAAATCAAAAAGGTAAAACGTGGGTATGAAGTGTCCTTCGTGTGATCTCTCGACCACAATAATAACAAGAATAAGTTAAAAAATAAAAAATGAATCAGCAATTCTTTCTACCCCCATCTCAAAACTCTACTTCTAAATTCTTTACTTTTCAATATTTAGTCAAATCGTAATTTGATTTTTGACTTTTTCTTGTTTTAACTGATATTTTCCTGATATATAAAACCTTCTTTCGTTCTTTCTTTTTAATTTTTTTTATCAACATGCGGGTTACAAAGCGAATGAAAAGCCAATACAAAACAGAAAAATAGAATAAAAACTAAATATTAGGATTGATTATTTGAATAAGACGACGAAAACACAACAGACGTTGATTGTTCATGTTATAATATTTATGTTATAATATAATGTATATCTATCGTCATATTGTAACAATGTCGCCTATATAACTTCAAGATAAGGACAATGGTGGATTTAATATGGAAAATACCCTGATTGATCCAGACAAAATTGCAATGGAGTAATGAGGAAACTACAATGGGCGAATTTTGGGAATAATATAGTCCACAGTTTGATGTAAAATATTTGATATTTTTTAGGTGAAAATCTAGTTTTCTAAATTTTCTACAAAGCTGAGGTGTTATGTACTTGATCTGACCCGTTTGATAGAAAAGGACCGTAAGGATTTGACATTTTCCATAAACACAAAAGTTAAATAAGTAATAAATGTTTTAAAAGTTTAAGTTACATAAGTAATAATAAGAAAATCTTAATTTTAATTATTTTTCTCGCACTGGATTGAAATAATTTAAAGTTTATGTGTTGTGACGGAATGACAAGAATTTTCTAGATTCATTTATTGCAACTAAAGTGCTCATACTTTACATTTCATAAAAAAATTATTGTGCCTAGCTCATTAGAAGTTACTCAATGAAATGTACTGAGTTGAAAATAAAAATTGTACACAAATGACAGCATTTTAGCAACATACTAAACATGGTTTCGAACAATTTGAAAAGTTGTGCTATTAAAGAGAGGTTTCAAATCGATTTTTTTCCAAAGTATAATAAAAACAAATCGACTAATTTTAGCTCTACATGAGCCAATTTGTTTTTATTATGCTTTGAGCTTTTTATGGACTTGGTTCACTTGTATTCTGAGCCCTCCATATGCACACACACACACACACACACACACACATATATATATATATGAACCCTTGCTCTACTTACAAACTCTGTTTAAAACCTAGGCTCATGGTGTCGAACATTGCATCCCCAGTTTTCGTTGAATGGTGAAATTGGCCTCTAAATTTAAATAAAAATAGATACAGATAACAAATATCCCTTATAAAATTCAGTGCCGGATCTAGGGTGGGGCAAGCCGGGGCCCATGCCCCGGGCGGCACTTCTGGAGGGCGGCAAATTCGACTGTGATACACAACAAAAAAAAAAAAAAAAACAGAAAAAGAAGAAGAAAGAAAAAAATATTTAATTAAGAAAATTTAACTTTTGGAAGAGAATTAAAATCCTAGTTCGGCGCTCCGATTTGATCATTGATCAGCTATTTTGCTAACGATTAAAACCGGTTAATAGTATTTTTTATTTGCATAAACTGTCGGAAACTCTAAACTTGAGGTTAGGGGCGGAAAATTTCGCAAAGTCAAAATTTAAAAATTTAGATGTTAAAACATCAAGATTTTTTCCTCTTGTAATAGGGAAATACGTATAAATCATGCTATGCTCAAACAATACAATAGTTTCTCTTTTACAAATTTTCAAAGCATCATTTTGAGAAGGGGGAGCTTGTAAGTGTCATGTGTCGTTTGAGAAGGCAGACACGACGTGGCTGTTCGGTTTGGGGATCCTGCGCCCTGGATTTATTTTTAAAAGTTCCAATTTCGCTCTGCATTTTTATAAATGTTTTTATGCGTAAAAGCGTTTAAATTTTTAAAATGTTTTGGTTTGCCTTTTTTTCTAATATTTTTGCAGTCCCAAATGCATCTTTTAAGGCCACAAAATGCATCCCGTTTGCATATCGTTTTCAAAATTTTTCCGGGGAGGAATCCCTCGGACCCCCTACAACAGTCAGAATTTTAGATCTCCAGTTAAGTGGGGGACCCTTCATATGGCTGTACTCTCCTAATATTGAGCTAAAACGGACATGACGTGGGAGCATGAACGAAAATTGTATGGGTTTATCAGTGACCCAAAGGTAAAATATCCTCAAAAAAAAAAAAAAAAAAAAGGCCAGCGCATAAAAGTTATATGGTATACCAACAATAATTGGATGGAGGGGGGCGGTATTTTTAAGTTTTGCCCCGCCTCGGAAAACGCCAAGATCCGGTACTGATAAAATTAAAAGTATAACTTCAAACACTCGATAATGTAAACAAACACCACACTTTTATGATATTTCTTTATTCAAAAGAGGAAAATACAACATCGATAGATTATAAACATCGACTCTTAAAAAAAAAACATCCATTCTTTAAAACATTTTTAGGTCATGGGATTGACATCTCTCGCAGAAGGGGCTGATTTTCTTTTCAGCGATAACAAATACTGGTGCAACACAGGCATGCGTCATTCCCAAAGAGCAGTTTAAAACTAAATCTGCGAGAACTATTTTCATTGAACTCTAGGCATACAAGGAAATTATTTTTATTATACTAAACATGAAAACATTTTAATTACTACTGTTATCATCGAATTGGAAATTTTGCTTTTAAGTTTATGACAACAGTTGATTTATCTCACCGGGAACGTTTGCACCAGCAACGAGTAAGTTGCTACAGTACCAATGAGCCATAAAAACAGACCCCGTTTTATTGGAGCGATGCCTCCTACTGTGAGAGCCATTCCTTGCTGAACCTTCATCATGAACACTGCCATTTCTTGAGAATGTCCAACATAATGTCCAACACGACGTAACACGTTGTACACATCGTTGTTTACATCTGAGATATCTGATGCGAATGATAACATTCCCCATAGAAGGGCTGCCATTGAGAATGACACAATCATCGGGACAAAATTATCAAGTGTGTCTAAAGACCTGTCATAAAAGAAATTAAACAGAGACGCATAAACAACAGATGAAACAAGCATTACCGCAACAAATGTCAATGAATTCAAATTGTTATCTACAATATGTAACACGTCCTTCAACCTATCGTAATGCTGATGATGCTTCGAGATTTGAAAAGGTTTCAACTTCAATTGCAGTGAAAAATCTTTGAGTGCTTCTTTCAGGTGCCAAGAGATGATAGAAAAGAACATTCCATAACCGTAGTAAGGGAAAAGAAAACACAGCGAAAAAATAGCACTATTAATTGATATAGAAATGTTTATGATTAATTTTTGATATTTTTCCATTTCAAAAATATTCAGCAGTAGAGGATAATAACGACGAATGTACTTTTCTTTCGTGTCATCACTTGTCCCCAAGTGACCTGGGAAAAAGCTTATTAAATTAAGGAGTATTGTGAAGCCAAACATTAAAAAAACAACAATTTTTGCTTTGTTATACTTGAGTGAGTCATCTCTTTTTAAAGGAAGGGAACACAGCGTATGAAGTATTTTGAAAATGGTTTTATGCTTTTTACTCAAAAGAAAATTTAGATACATACCTATAAATAGAACCAATGATGGTGCGAAATTGATAAGAGATGGGTCATTTTGAAGAGTACTTAAAGATAGGAAAAACCACAAAAATAAAGTTAGTAAAGCTATTCTCGATAAACCAACAAACATTGGTTTCATGACTTTTCCAAATGGGGTTAAATTAATAAAAGTATCAATACCACAACAGAAGAGTAATATTTGAACTGGTTTGTAGAAAGATCGTGTAAATGACAGATCTTGCATTTTGACGATCTTTCCCTTTGAAATCATTGGTTTATGTGTCCACGTGTAAAACTTTACTTTTGAAGCTCATTTTTGTATTCACAAACAGCCAAATTTATTTTTAATTCATTGAATAACATTCATTTCCAATTTAATCAATCAGTTTCGCGACTGCAAAACATTTGAAATAACCATTGCGAATACTACAACTAGCGATCAATAAAATTTAATATCAATTAGTGATTCAGTTTAAAAGATTGACAGTTCTAAAGGCTGAATGATAAATATAAAAAGCTATCCATTCCCCAGATTTAGTAGTTGGTATATTTAGCAACCAGTTGCACTTAAATTAGTTGTCTGTAAAAGATACTATTCTTTTATGAGAAAGAAATAATTTGATTTGCACGTGTGCTTGACTTATATCAATTTACTTGTAATACACACAATTCGTTTCTCGTACGAGATATAATGTATGTCTTTTCCGTTATTTTAATTTTTTTGTAAACGTAGTATGGGGGATGAGTGTTACAGTAGTAATTTAAAAACAGTATCATCAGGTTTTTTTTGGGCCGTGGTAGCCTAGCGATTAGGGCGTCGGACTTCCACCTGGAAGATCGCTCGTTCGATACCCGCTGAAGACCACCCATGTACACTTGGGGATACGTGCATGTAAAATCAGTGGACCCCACTACCTCGCCCCGTGCGCAAGCAATCCTAAGGCCTCGGCTAACAGGTAGGGGCGCTGGAGGAGAAAAGTATCATCGGGTTTTTTTCTTTTTTATTAAAGTATTGTAAATGAAATTTTCTACCATTGCTTCTCAAATATAGATATTTTAATTTTCCGTTTTAACTTTCGAATGAGTTGCAATCATTTCTAATATATTATATAATTACAAGCGGCACATTCGAAAAGGGCATATAGACAGCCTATTTTGCGCGACACATGGACCCCAAATTTCATTCCAGATAAGTTGGTTCCCTTACCTCTACGCACCTCCTAAATAAAAACGCTATATCTCGATTTCGTGTTTGAAAATTCCTTTTCAATCTAAGGTTCAGTTGGTCCACTTAAAATGTATACAGATACATAATATTCAACCAAATAATATATACAGTAGAACCTCTCTTAACCGGATCCGGATTAACCGGCCTTCGCTTTATTCGAAATATATTTTCAAAATACAAAAATAGCTTTTAGAACACTAATTATATGGAAGAAACAGGTGTTGCGATACTCGAGTGAATTTTTTCGTAGAATTCTTCTCCCCGGACATTCCGATGTCGGAGAGAGGGAGGGGGGTGAGTGTTCTAGGTGATCCGCATACGAGTCCTATGAAAGCAAGTGTGGCTATTTTTAATCTCAGTACCAGTGGGTCAGTCAATTCAGCCTTGCCAAGTGCTTTAAACTGGTATATAACTTTCAAAGTTTAACTGTATTAAAACGCAATGAATCATCACACCTCCACTCTCTTTTCAATTGCATAATATACCTGCCCTTTTTTGCCATGCCCCGCTTTGACCGTATTTTTATTGCTTACCATCAGTTTCAATTAACCCGGTTAACAGAGGTTCTGCTGTAGTAGGAAATTGAAGTTTGAGACGCTCAATATATTTCTACTCTAAACAAGAATTGGAGTTTTATCTTGGAATTTTTTTTTCCTTTAGTCTCGGTTGAGTGGTCGGTTTGGAAGCATATTATTTGCAGCCAAACTTAATTTCTGAGCATTTTGCTATATGCGTAGAAACGAATCCACCGGTTAGTTGATAACATTGCATATGCAAATATAAAGCAAATTTATACATATGTAAATATGAAACATAAATAAATCCTCATAAGTAGAACTAAATGAGAATCTTTTCAAACCTTCCTAACAAAAGTAGCAGAGCTCTTCAATTCATTCTTCTGGATTTTTGAAAAAATTCCATCATCCGCAGGTTTTGTTTAGCTTCAAAACGATACATAAATTTTTAGAAAAGGCAATTATAACCCGTTAGAAATATTAAACTATTAGTTTAATCTCACTAACGGGTTTACTTTACACAAACAAAAGTTAATTAAATTTGAATAAATTCAGCCAAATTTATTTTTGTATTTTATCTTATCGATATTTTTGTACATTTGCAGTGTAGGGTAGTTTGAGGACGATGTCCAAATTGTGTATTTATTTCAGAATATCAAATAAGACAACACATATTGCATGGATTGTTTACCTACAAACCGAATGCGGCACTACATGAAATGCATTGTTTCTTTGTTGAAAGAATTCAAAATGTTGGAATATTTTGTCATCTTACCTATTAGTTTGACTGAAATGAAAATTCGTGATTTTTTATTTGTAACGCGAGAGAAAGTAATTACTATTTTGATATGAAAAAATCGTAATGTAAAAGCAAGGCTGAGTTTACTGAATTACACTGTTTGTTTATTGAATTATATTTAATTATGAACAGATGCCCCAGACGAGAAAAAGGAAAGCGGCCCTACTATGCATGATGTAGAAAGAGATGCCTTGCTGCATTTTTTAAAAAAAGATTTCTATAAAGTTGTTAGTTTCAAAAACATAATTTCCTTAATTTATTGTATGTAGTATGCTTTTTAACTCATTACATACATATAGTGTTAATTTATTGCTTATTCAGTGTTACTTAATTTATATAGTGTTTATATATGATTTAAGTTATATATACTGTGGCCTAATTTATTGTATAAAAGGCAGCATATAATAACATAAGTCTGAAGCATAAAAACAAAGTTGAACGTGTCTTCTTAAATCGCGTTTTCTTGCACTTCCTTGAGTTACTATAGGTTAATACTCATACAACCATACTATTAACTATATAATACTCCTATAATTAACCACACAAACTTCTTCAGGTAATAATTATTTTGTACGAATATTAAAGTTACTTAATTTACTACTTTTAGTCCTGAATGAGGACGATTTATGAAAGGAAAAGTTCTAGGGAAAGCTGAGGATTTTGGACTGTAGAAAAAAATCCCTAGGGAAACATTTAAAATAATTAAATCAATAGATATCGATGATAATCAATACTTGCTTAAAATGCCATGAAAACTACTTTAAAACCACGTCAATTACTGAATAGTTTTAATGCATTCATTGTAAAAAGTGGATGCTTGTAAGTTTCAATATGTATGGGTGAAATACGCAATATGTGTGGGAGAAAGTATAAATTTAAAAGTTCATTGTTTTTTAATTTTATACTTTCTTTATACTTTCATTTATTGTTCAAAATTTTATTTTTATGTTATATCTTCAAAGTTTAAAATTAGATTATAATTTAACTTTAGATTTTACTTTCAAACTTTAAAGATTTAACTTTATGTTTAGTGTTATTTTCAAAACTTAAAAATGCACCTTCATTTTTGATCTTTTTTTCAAGTTTAAAGGAGATAAATATTTTTGTTAATGTTCTTTTATGGTAATAAACGTGCAAAATGTTTCGTATCGGCCATTTTAACTGGTATATTTTCGTGGGGCATCTCTCGCTCTTCACTGGGACACCTCACCTCACATGTACGGACAGATGGCCAAATTCAATCTTGAAAAATTTATTCTGCTACTCAAAAGTAAACATTCAGATATTAAGTTAGGGTATATATATTTTAAACTACGTAACATAACACGTTTCCTAGCAGAATCTCCACTGATATTATTGATAACTTAAAATTTGCCAGCCACTTCTTTTATGGTGGGACAACTCTCCTCGAATTACCCTAGGCGATTTTGTCTGTGAAACATATTCCTAACATCCCTAAACGTAGTCCTTTAAAATAAAATTATATCAGGCATCATTTCAATTATAATATATTTGATTACAATTTATACTACTAGGTTAAAATGCTGTTTAGGTTCTAGTTTATGTCGATATGGTTTTCATTCACTTCTAGGGGCTGCATTACAATGACTACGCCTTTGCCGTAGACCAAAAAAAATCTTTAAAAAATTATCCTTAAACAACTGTATTGCCAAATAACGGATCACGAAAATTAAAGGTGAAGAATAAAAAGTTTTGTTAAAAGAATACTTCATGCGTTAAAAAAGGTGTTTGGTACCTTTTTTTTTGCAAAATTTACGAAAGTTGTCCACACTAATCCAGTTTTCCGCTAACAATATAAAACTTATGGAGAAACTTTTGCTTGACATATCACATGCAGGAAACGATCTTGCATTTTTTCTTTGAAAAAATTATTGATCTTTTAAAAGAAAATGTTGATGAAAGTTGTCATCGTTCTCAATACAACCAAGTAAAACGTGTTTTAATAGAAATTTAGAAATCAGTATTTCCTTATTTCGGAAAGTATTGAGTGAATTGATTAAAAGTCTTAAAAACTTAGAATCATTTTTGGAAGAAAGAACAATTGGAAGATCAATTTGAAGGATCGATGAAGTGTATAATGTATAGTAATATTAAATGTTCCTTTGATATGAAAAACAAATTGAACTGAATAAAAGATATCTAGTTTCAAAGAAAAATTCCAGTTTTACCTAGAAAAACAATGCACTTAGCCTCTAAGTTGATACGCAGAGATTAGTGTCCCCAACAGAGCAACTACATTGATTCTTATTCCTTGAATCTTACCAAATGGGTCTCTGATTGTCAACTATTTAGAATTTTATTAAAAGCTTTTCAGAAAAAAGAATGTGTTTTCGCTGTATCTGTCTTAAAAGCTTTCAACCAATAAAACTGAACATAAGCTCATTTTCAGCACTAGACAATGGTGCTAAACGAAAATGTGAGTAAAATGAAGGATTTATCATTCGTACGTTCTATGTATAAGACTGTAAAAATATTGCTCTTTTGTTGTGGCATTGACACATTTACAAAATTAACTCCTATATGGAAAATAATGAAAGTACTATTTGTGAGTTTTTCGAGAATCGCTTTACTATGTTCAATATTATTGCTTTTGTTATCAATAAGTACATTATATTACGACAACACGTTCAGTACTTTTGCACCATCACTTTTTATATTTATCGCTATATATATAAATTTTCTCTTGAGCAAAAGACGTAAGAATATTGCAGAAATATTTAATACAATCTGTTCACGATCTTTAACAAGTTCTACTGTATTAAAACGCACCAAAGCAAAAATATTTCTTTATTTCATGGCTATTCTTCCTACAGTTTTTCCTACAGCTCTTTTTACAGGTCAGCTGCTCATGAATGATCAACTGAGATCATTTTTTATACAAAAGCATTACCCTCTGTTGTTGCAAATTGATAGCACTGAAAAATATACAGGATTGATTATAAATACTTTTACGTGGATTAATACCATTATTTTTTCGACATATTTAATATTCCCGTTTTATGTATATGCAATGATTTTCTGTATAATTTCTTGGCACCTGAAAGAAGCACTCAGAGATTTTTCACAGGAATTGAAGTTGGAACCTTTTCAACTTTCCAAACACCATCATCATTATAACTTGTTAATGAAACTAATAATTACAGTGGATGAAAATTTACGTTCATTGACACTTGTTTCAGTATTATACGTAACAGTTAGTGTTTATACTTCTCTGTTTCATTTCTTTTACGATCAGTCACTGGGTAAAAGTATTAGTTTCGCACCATGTGTGCTATCCTTGCTAATAACCTTCATGCTGCACGGAATGTTATCATTTGCGGCAGCGATTCCGGAAGCTAACTCTGATGTATACAATGTCCTACGTGATGTTGGAGAGTTTGTAGGTTATCCTCAAGAAATGGTAGTGTTCATGATGCAGGTTCAGCAAGGAATGGCTCTCACGGTAGGAGGCATCGTTCCAATAAAAAGAGGACTGTTTTTAGGCCTCGCAGGTACTGTTGCTACTTACTCGTTACTGGTCAGAACATTTCCCGTGACGTAAGATTACTCACTGATTCTATGCAAAGAAGCAATCAAAATTTGCTGCACCAATGCATTAAATTGACATATTTTCACCTATCAAATTTAATCAGTATTATACCTGAATTAGCATAAATCTATTTCAATCTTCTCCAGTTGCCTTGAAAATTTTACTACACACACAAGAACAGCTATGATGAAAAGTTATTGGAAATAAAACATTAAAGGTGGTTCTACCGTATGTGTGTTACTTTTTTGTTTGTTGATTTGTCCACCCATTTCTCAACGGATGAGCCGATTTTCATGATTCTTTTTTTAATCGATCGAAGATGGTTTCCCATAGGTCCCGTATCTTTGTTTAATCATATTCGTTTATTAGAAAAAAGGTATGAGCGGAAATACAGTCATTTGTCATTTTTTTTTTTTTTTGTTTTTTTTTCATCTACGACTTTTGTTTAAATCAACCTATTTTAATTATATTTTTTTAATCGATAGAAGGTATTCTAATTTAAATATCGTAAATCGAGTTTTCTACAATTGCTTTTTAGAAAGAACGTAATGAATGAAAAATAAATAGTCTTTTTTTAATTGAAAAGGCTTGCCTTTATATTTCTATGTTGAGCAAATTATTAGGCAATAAATTTTACACTCATTGTTAAAAAGAGTTTGTTAACATTAATCTGTAATGTTAAGTTTGTAATAAAAGTTTGAGTGAAAGCTTCCCTGAAACAAAAATTGAATTAATTCAGTCCGTTTTAAGACTGAAGTCTGTTCTGTAAAACTAATTCCAAAACGCAATTTATCATACAAATGATTATTTTTCTGTGACAGTCACTGTTGTGCCATTTTATATGTTTTTTCTTTTCTTTTATTTAATAGAGTATTCATATGAAAAATAGATTTACACTAAAACGAAAAACAGTTCAAAAAATAGAACCGACTTCAAATTAAAAATTTTCTCTAGAAAGTGGAAAAAATTTAATTCTTTAAACAACATCGATACGACTTTTGAACATAATTTCTGAAGTCGGTGCAAAATTATAATGGATAAAATTTTTTGTAATGATGAATCAATTACGAATATAAATAGCTCAGTTTTTGCAACAGTTTCAATGTAAAAATGCACCGATTTCAAAAATTATGTTTAGAAAGCCATATCGATGTTGTTTAACGAATGAATTTATTTTCACTTTTTAGCGCAATTTTCAATATGATGTCAGTTCTATTCTTTTTCCAAAATTTTTTTTATGTACTCCACGTACCATGTAAAGCAAGAAATTTGGAATTTAACTTCGTCTTTGCCGTTATACAAAAGTATCTTTTCATTCTTTTGATACTCATTTCATGGTCTTCAACTTGGGGAGGTAAATGCAAAACATTTCAGGTTTGTGTACGTTTTTAAGACTAATCAGCAACGTGTAATGGACATTTAGCTCAAAAACAAACTTAGTTACAGAGTCACCTGATGTTGCATCACTACAGGACTTAGTGGAGGCAATTCACAGCTAGAGGGACTCATGAGCGAGCATCGTTGTCACGTGATATACGCTCTTTGTTTACTAAGATTTTCAATTGAGTTCGACGTGGAGTTCACTAGGCAAAATTAGTTATATTAAAATTAATTAGACTATTTGCACAGCTTTTTCTGATTATAACCCAGTATTTACATTTAATTTAATCATTATAAAAGAAATTTATTAATTATTACAATAGTTATAGTGTTGTATTTACTGTTAATTTTATGTAATGTAGAAGAACTTTATTTAGGCCTAGTTTTTAGTTAGATTTGTCGAACTCGAAGTAAAGCGATGCTACGTCTTCCTTTGTTTACATTGCTTTCATCGGTGCCACGTGACCAATGACGTTGCTTGATTTGCCTCCATTACTAACAAAAGAACTGGAAGAGTCCTGTATTCTTCAAAACATATTTATGCAGAAATAGTCTGAATGCTGTATTGTATAACTTGTAAAAATTCATATAAAATTGAAAAAAAGTACTGAAGCTAATTTCTCGTAAGATACCACGCAAAAATAAGCCCTGGATAAATATCGCATTGGGGTGCACCAACGGATCAATAAGGTAAAACCGGAAGAGTTGGCACACGACAATTCGAAAACATTATAAAAAAAAAATGAAATCGTCCTTTTTTTTCTGAATTTTTAGTGAATAATATGGAATACATTCTTTGTGTGTGCATTCCCATCACTATTTTGTTGTTACTCTGTAATTTAAAACAACAGCTGAAATGAAACTAAAACACTTCGTTTCCGCTTCTCTCCTTACAGGGCAGATGAGATTGCGCACGCGGGTGAGAGAGATGGCTTTGAATAATAAGTAGATTATTTTAATAATAACTACAAGTAAATTGTCAAAATAGCCTCTGCCTAGTTGTTATCAATATTAATTAAACTTAAATTATTATTTTTTTTTTCAGTTTTTTGTAAACATGTATACATAGTGCGTTCCAAAAGCAATTCAACTATTTTTATAAAATAATTTATTGCACAGATTTGCACAAACACTTAAAATTCTTCAAAGTATTGTAATTGGGCCTCTACACATTTTTTCCAGCGACTCTGCCATGAGCGATACGCGCCCTGGAAGACGTCTTCGGGAATCTCTCGCAAGGTCTTCGTGATTCAATGTCTTCTATGGACGAAAAACCGGGTTCTTTTCTGGACTGCCTTAATTCGAGGGAACAAAAAGAAGTCTTGCAATTCATTGTCAACCATCTTGATACTCACTCGACAGTCAGAGTCTAACAGTACGCTTATAGAAATGAAGTGTCATATCTGCAAAAAATCGTTTTTTTTTTTTGTTTTGTTTTTATATCAAAATTTTCAGATTTTTGCGTTCTTCATACTGAGAATACTTTCGTAAGTAAACGTTCAAAAATTAAGGCTAGAGAACACTAGTGTCACTATGCGTTTGGCTGGAACCGCCAATTCTCACATGTCAACACCGTCTTATTGCAGAATAATTCGGTTGGTTATAGAATTTCAACTGGATAGCATCGCAATCTTTGCAAGTACAATGTTTTATCAGATTTAATTTCAAAATCCATCTAGTTTATATACTCATAACACATGGAACTACTGACGTAACATCCGATACAACAGTATTCATTTCAATTTTTCATTTTTGACGTCCTTCATTAAGATGAATACCGTCGGGTTGGTAGATACGGCAGTTTCCATTTCTGATTTATTATTACCTTTCAGCAGTTTTGTCGAATAAACTTATGGTTGATTGGTGCATAAGGCAGTATTCATTTCAATGTTTTTATTTATTTTGATTGCTTTTTTAATGGTGATGCAGCACCACTAACACAATAATGTGCATTTCATAAAAAATAATTAGAATTGCGTTTCAATTTTAAGTTCTAAATTGTAAGAATTGCGTTCCTATTTCTTACAGGTAAGTAAATAAACTTTTATATTTTTATATTTTGTTTTACTTTTTTTTTTAAATACTCTTTAGTTTGCTACTTTTTTTAGATAACTTATAGGTAGTATGAAGGCCTAATTAAAGCTTACATTAAATAAATAATATAAACATGTTCCAAGGGGAAAAGTCTAAATAAAAAATAATAATATTAATCGGACACAAATAGTTTTTAATGAATTTCACAGTGTTACCCCATTTAGCTACAGGAACGAACAATAATTAGTCACTGTACTACTTTTTAATAACTTACAAACTGTATTTTTTGGGGCAATACTGTCATATCTGTACTTTTTATAGTTATTTCTAATTTTTTTGACATCATTAACATCCATCATGTGAGAGAAACAAACAATAACTATTTTCTGAGCAAAATCGATTATAACAATCATTGAAACACATAAAGTAATTAATAACACAAATTGTAAAAAGTTTAAACTCCTCTCTTGAAAAATGTCCATTTTGCAGATATGACACTGTTCATTTCTATAAGCGAGTAGTCGAACACGAGCCACATTGTTGTCGGTTCTGCTGGTTGACGGCCGCCCAAAGCGTTTCTCGTCCATAATTTCTTACTGGTCCTCCTTAAAAGCCTTTAGCCACCTCGAAACTTGTGAAGAGGATAGAGCAGAGTCCTCGTAAGCATCACGAATCATTTTGTCAGTCTCCTCAAGAAATGTTTTCAGTTTAGTACAAAACTTAATAGCGTAACGTTGTTCGATCGTCAATTCCATTTTTTTCGTGACACGGTTGGCACGCAGAGGTCTGTCGTCCTGCCGCTTCCACAGCTTGGAGAGCACTGAGACAGGTACGAAGCGGAGCTTAGCGTGCCCATCTACCCCAAGTGGTGTGGTCTGATGCTACTCCGAATAAGAGGAGCGGCGCGGGAAGTTCAATTGCATTACTTTCGTAACGCACCCTGGAATTAAGAGAGGAATTAAGAGCGGATTTGATTTTCTTAAAAATTCAGAAAAGTGACATGAACTTCCTTTCCGCCTTGCAGGAAGTTAAAATAGTCAACGTGTTACCGTCGTCAGCACTAATGACAACGTGAAGATAGTTAGTATGTTAAAAATGTCAGTATTAGAAAATTAATTTATTGGCAACATTATCCGATATTAAATAATAATTCATTTCATAATTAGTTTAAGAAACTACGTATGTTTTTCAAAAATTATTTCAAAACTAACAAATCTGTATTTTAACATGAGATCTGCAACAGGCAACATTACCAATCAGATGGAGATAATGTAAACAATGCGTCACCTGTCCATAGTACCCACACGCGCCAACTCTCCCATTTCGGTAGGAGAGATTGCGCAGGCCATTTTTCAAAAGATTAGTTTCTACAGAGAATTATAAGTGTTTGCACAGCTACGGAAGACTAGTAGCTTTCTGAAAAAAACGTTTAATTAAAAAGTATCTTGCAATACTCCTATCCCCATGAAAATATCAGGAACAGTAATGGAAATTCAAGATCTTACATTGGGAAAATGAAAAATAAAAGCGACTCTACATAATAGACGTTCAGAAGAATGAACATATGAGTTCAAGTTAGACACTATGTTGTTGTTACTGTGCAACTAAAACCTGGAGGCACGGTGCGTTCACACTTCTCCTTCCTCCTAAAATTCAATCTCTCCGACTACGCCATCTCACCAGGTTTTACCTTAAATTAAATTGGTAACACTAGTTACAATTATTTTTGTTTTATACTTTTATGCGAATTTCTTTTTCTGTTGAAGCAAGTTTTCAGAAGTTTATTGCCCGTTTTGTAGGATGGTGGAAAATATATGTTCTGATTTCGTTTCTCAATGTAATTATTGTAGCGGGCAGCAGCAGGAATATTTGCTAGTGTCAAACGAAAACTTTTGGAGCAGCCTTTGTTCAGAACTGAGAAAGTGCAAAAACAACGATTCCCTTGAATTTAGTCTTTATAGAATTCGTTGACCCTGGAAGTTTTCAGGTTTTTCTTTAACTAAATTTCTGGAAATTTTTAATTATTCATGCGTTACAGATCTAGTAAACAACTAAAGCAAAAGCATTGTAGTGCTCATTTTTCAAGACTAAAATGGCTGTCACTAAATAAAACTTTGGAACTTTTTTCTGAAGAGAGAAGAATCTAGAAAACGCACACAAAGAAAGAATGAAAGAAAAAGCAAAAGAAAAAAAAAATCCTCCCGTGTTTTTTTTTTTTTTTTTAATTAAGTCTAGCGATTCTAAGTATTTTCCCCGTTTTTCAGTTTCTGAAAAATATTGATCAGTCAATCATTAGCAAATTTATTAAAAACATAAAGCACAACTGTTTCAGGGTTCTGGTTTGTGTACTGCAAGTAGTTCTCACAAAAGATCCTCTTATATTTCTTCTTTTAAAAAATGAGTTTGAAAGAGAAAATGGTATGGTAATAAATTAATATCTTTCATCTCCAGTAGTCTACTGAATTCCATTTTGGATGAGCGAAAAAAAAAGGAACAAAGCCTGTTAGCAATTCCAGAGAGTAGTGCAAGTAATGATTAGCAACCTTCAAAATGTTTTCACACTTTTTCTCCAATTGTTAAAATGATCAATAGATAAACAGTATAAAATTAATAATAACGAATTGCCAATAGAATGTGCAAAGAGATGTGTTTTCTTCTTAGTTGCGATCATCAGCGTTTTGAAAGGCATATGATTGAGTTCTGATTTGTTTGAGAGAAGAACGTGTTTTAGCTGTACGATAAAAAAAAATTCAAATAGTAAAATTTAAAACAAGTTTATTTTCAAAGCTAGAAAATGGTTCGTGAAGAAAGTCTTAATAAAACGAAGGATTCTTCGTGCGTACATTCTATTTATACGCCCGTAAAAATGCTGCTCTTCTTTTGTGGTATTGATACATTTACCAAATTAAGCACTCCGTGGAAAATTGCGAAAATAATATTTGTGAGTTTTTCGAGATTTGCTTTACTTATTTCCACGTTGATGTCTCTGCTTTCAGTAAGTGCTTTTTATCATGCGACGTCGCTTACCACTTTTGCACCCCTACTGGTTACATTAATTGGTTTATACATCCCTTTTCTTTTGAGTAGAAAGCGAAACAACATTGCAGAAATACTTAATGAACTCGATGAATTGCCTTTAAATAAAGACATTATGTTAAGATATAACAAAGCAAAGTTATTTATTTATTTGCTGGTTGTTTTACCAGCATTCTTTCCTTTAAATCTTTTTACGGGTCAGCTGGTCATAAATGATGCGTTAAAACCAAATTTTACTGAGAAGTATTATCCTGTTTCGTTCGATATCAATATTGAAGAAAAATATATGCGATTGATCATGGGTATTATTGTGTCGCTTAATACGGTCATTTTTTCGATTTATTTCATTTGTCCAAACCACGCATATGGACTGCTCTTTGGCCTAATTTCATGGCATCTCAAAGAAGCAATCAAAGATTTTTCACATAAGTTAGAATTAAGTCCTTTTCAGCTTCCCAACCTTCACCGCCAATACAACATGTTTATCAAACTAATAACCCGTGTAGACAAGAATATGCGTTCACTGACACTTGCTTCAGTGTTATACGTTTCAGCTATGACTTATGCATCCCTGTTCAATTTCTTTTATGATAATACTCTGGGGAGAAGTGGTGCTTTTATTGCACCACTTTTGCTGTCATTGCTCATGATCTTAATGCTGCATGGAATGCTGTCGTTTGCTGCAGACATTCAAGAAGCGAATTATGATGTGTACGACACGTTACGAGATGTTGGGGAGTATGTAGGTTACCCTCAAGAAATGGTAGTGTTCATGATGCAGGTTCAGCAAGGAATGGCTCTCACGGTAGGAGGCATCGTTCCAATAAAAAGAGGACTGTTTTTAGGCCTTGCAGGTACTGTTGCTACTTACTCGTTGCTGGTCAGAACATTTCCCGTGACGTAAGATTTCTCACTGATTCTGTGTAAAGAAGTAACCAAAACTGCTGACCAATATGTGAAAGTGGTACTTTTTCACCTGTCAAACAAAAGCAGTATTATGACTAAATCAGCACAAATATATCTCTCTACAGCACCTGTTTTACGCATCTTGAAACAATAATAGCATTACGCTTTCATTAAGCAAAAAGGCCTATCATAGTTGAAAGTTCGGAGTGAAAATTAATTTATCTCCTTTTAAGGTACAAGTAACGTTTGACACCTAAAGAAAAAATTCAACTGCTGATTTTGTATCCTACCATAAGATTGTTCAGCTAAAAATCTGCTTAAAATTTTCTACAATCCAAGATTATTCCCATTTACGTGAAATGTCGAGCTATTTTGTTCAACACTGGGAAGTTTTCTAGCTATAAAGCGATCCTTAGGATTCACAAGTTGATTTTATTGTAGTGAACAATATTTTTAGAAATGATTTTATATTAGTTTAACGTATTTTTAAGGGTGCTTATAGCTATATTTCAAGCAAAAAATTTGCAGTTAACTTAAATACAATTAGCAACTGTTGTAGAAAAAAAGGTGTGCCAATTCTATTAGTAAAGCATGATGTATTGTTCATTTAGTATTAAATCCAAATCTGGCTAAAGATCAAAACTCGAGAAAATTGATTAGGAAACCAATTTTAGAATATTCTCTGGGTAGACTATTTCACTTAATATGGAATTCAATAAAAACCATGAATCTGAAATGTTGTCGTAGTCATTCAAAGTTTATTTTATTCTATGTAAATGTCTGTATTAACCATCAGGAAATCAAGCCATATTTAAATATTCCCTGTATTTGTTATCAGAGTAGAGTACACAACGGTTTAACTCAGATAGTGATGTATTGTTGTCGACTATATTTTTTCATCAAATAAAAGGCACAAAGCAAACAATTTGGGGCACAAGTTTTAAGAAATCCCGTCCATGATTCAAAACAATCAGGTCAATTAACAAATAATTGCGCAGATAATACTTGATGGCGCAGCATTTAACGCTCCTACAGCAAATGCCAAAGCTGAAATTGAGAAATTTCAAGTTCAACTTTGAGAAACACGTGACCAGATGAAAATAAAAGAACTCGGAATCTGGATAAAATCATTACCACATTGATCTCAACTTGTGCGTTGCGAAAAGTGCCGTAAATGCAAAGTCAGCGCCACATAACAACGCTGGGTTTTTCGAAATTTATAAACAGTTCAAATCAAATGTGCAGTTTTTTTCTTTACAACTGCAAAGTATCATTATGAAAGTATATTTAAATCTTGTTTCTCATCTAAAAAGTACTTACAAAGTGGTGAACTATTTTTAACCCCTTCCCTCTCGCTCCCGTGAAAATGACGGGCTGAGGTTTCGCCTTCTATTTCTCGCTCCCATGATATTGCCGGGCTGGAGTGTTTAAAATCTCAAAATAAAAACAAATCAAAAATTAAAAAATGAATATATATATTGTTCATACACATATTTTTATATGATTTTCAGGGATAAAAAAATAGGCACTTTTAGAACCGTTTCCTTGAAAATTACCCGACCGTTAAGGGGTTAAAGAAAATAGTAATACTCGCAAATTTAGAGAATATTTCCAAAGTAGATACCACGCTATTGCACTTGAGTACGAAAATTAACTAAACAAGGGACAATCATAATTTAACACCATTTGGTATGATTACCAGTTTACTTTCTTAATATACCTATTAACTTTCATTCTTTAGCGAAACTAAAGGTTACGGAACAAAATTTGAATTCCTCACAACTTAACAGAAATAAACCAGTATTAATAGTGCCAAAAGTCCCTTCAAACAAGAAGTGGTGTAAAAAATACCGACGTAAAAAAGTTTTCTGTTACGTTAAAATTTTTTACATCTTTCGTTAAGCTTTGTCCGTGCTGTATAATTTTAAACTTTTGTTTCTTTTCTTCCAAGCAAAAATTAACAATACTATTCTTATTCAAAAAAGCTGGGATATCATGTATTCTCGGCTAAATACCTTACAGCTCCTAATGACTACACTAAACTAAAACTATATTAAAGGCGCCATTTTAAAAATTTGCATTAAAGCCAACACATGAACAGACTGTCTTCCAATACCACCAGTACACTACAGCAGGATTCGATTAAAGTACCAAGTTTGGAATATTATTTAAATTCCCCCTTGGAGTGAAGTCTTAATCGAAAACCACAATTTATCATAATTATAATCTATCGTTATAGCTAATAATTTAATATAAACGGATCCGTTTCAACAGAGGTTAAGTTTACTATAAACTAATATTATCTGTAGAAACTGTAAGTTGCCTAGCCAAGAATTAAGGATTTTAAGTTACTAAATAATTTAAATCACTAAAAACGGAATATCGCTTTTTTTTCATTATTTAAACAAATATTTTGCTGACATTTAAAATTTTGAAAGTTTTTTAATTTTGCGTAATTAATATACGAAAAGCATGTTCTTAAAGAGCAAATTTGGAGATAAAATAAATTTTGCTAATTATGGATTTGAATTTCTGCAATGTAGTACAATAAAGTAGTTATTAGAAGACACATTTCTGTAGAAAAAAAATCTCTAGCTCTTTATCATTTAGTAAGAAAAGCATTGGAAGTTCCTTAATTGTGCAAATTTTTTTGTTTTGTCGCATCTTTTTTTGTTGTGCATCAAACAGTTTTTATAACTGAGAAATTTTGAAATGTAAACAGTTGCAAAATTAGTACTGGTTTTAAATATTTAAAATTAGCTTAGTAGTAAGCTTTCACACGCACACACCTTCTAGATATTTCAGTGGCTAATTTTCACGGGAAGTTAGGTCTAAATTTCGTTCTTAAAGTGGGCCAGGTAAGTATGCTTCTATAGTATTAAAATCACCATTAACTAAGTGATCAATTTGTAAAATATAATTTTGAGAACACGATACCAATCCACTAAATTCAGCGACTGGCTGAAGTTTCTGAAGTCTTAATTATTTTCGAGTGTAATGCTTAACAATTTCAGTTACTTTTACACGTTACTTCATATAGTGATATTTTAGCTTAGAAAACTGCAAAATTTTTCTTCATTTTGCTCAGTGACCTCTTTTTATGACTTACGAGGCTCATAAAATGCGCATATATATTTACACACACATATATATATATATATAAAGGACAGCTTTTCAAAAAATAAATTTTAGTTGCACACGATTTGTGGCGGCAATGTATATAATTAAACAGCAAAAATTTTATTTTTCTTATTATCTCATAATTCGGAGACGAAATGGTCTAATTGGACGAACTCATGGAAAAATAGCGTCTCTATTCTACATTTTTCTTATGATTGCTAAAAGAAAGTGTTTTTATATGACGATAAAATGACGTTAGAAATTCAAAGTTGCTGGAAACATTTATTGATATTTATTTTTGGGTTTTATTTAGTATATCCTCAAATCACATACGAAAGTGTATGCTGTCACTTCCCCATAACTAGGTGCTCTATTTCTGGATGAAAAGAAAAGAATGAGGTTTTGTGTTGTCTGTCTGTTTTTTATGATCAAGTGTTTACTCTCTGCACTCCGCGACATTCTTAAAGCCATTTACAAGCACTACTACTTTTCATAACAATTATCCAGGGAAAAAATCATTTAAAACTTTCAGTTCAGCAAACGTCGCCCGACCTGCGACAATGGAAGTGCTTCTATCCAAATTCAAATCACCAACGCAACGACACTGGAATAGAAAGGGTTAAGTCTAGCTCTAAGTCTATAATCCTTTATAATCGATTAAGTTTTCAACAATTGAAATGTTATGTATTGTTCGCAACACAGAAGAAAAAAATGACAGTGCATCAGACAAAACGTCTTTCTTTCAACAATGCAATGGCTCTCCAACAGAGCAAACGCGACTGAAATTTATCATTTCAGGCCGATGAGTTGCATATGCTGTTGCGTTTTGCCGAGGCTCCTGTAAAATTTCGAAACATTAGTGGATTTCTACGAAAGACGGCAAAAAGTGAGTCCATTCTTTTTTTTTGATTTGGTCTACTAACTGGAAACTTATCTTTGAAAATAATTCCCTTAAATCTTGTTATCCATATAAAGATAATAATTTCGACAGTAAGTTTATTTCAAAATTCATATATATGTATAGCTAATCTATTTTCACTTAAACTTTCAAAAATAGCGTCTCTCCCTTCTCTTATGAAAAATTTTTGGTGGCAGTAGTTAAAACTGCTGTCTTGAGTGGTTAGCGAAGAAGTTTTTTTTAGCTTGCTTGTTCAGATTGATGATGCTAGTACTTTATGTTGTACTCCGTCTGGGTCGGTCTGACCGTCATCGATAAGTGTGCACGCATTGAACTGTTTTAGCTTTTCTTTAATTACATTTCCTTTTTTCGCAAAGATATTATATTAGTTTTGCAGCTCATTTTGAAATTAGTGCCCAAAATACATTTTTTTTTTTTTTTTTGCCCGACGAGAATAATCCGATACGACTATAATGTTTTTAACCAAACATATGTACATTGCATTGTATGTGGTGGTATACAGGGCCCATGAAAAATTGAGAGCCCAGGACGGCGGAGCTTAAAACATTATTGCAATTGCATGTAAAGCCCTCCTAATTTTAACATCGCTAGGCTTTGCTCTCCTAAATTACAGATTTTATATCAGAATTGCATGTAAAATAAATATAAAACATTTTAATCGTCGCAGAATTTCAAACAGCTATATTTTCGTTTAAACTGCAAAATTTATCTTAATTTTGCTCAGTGACACCTAATTTTCTTGTCTTATCGAGACTAATAAAATATGTATGTATAAATACATATAAAGGCTACCTTTTGTAAAAAGAATTTTATTTGCACACTATTTGTGGCGGTAATGTCAATAGTTAAACAGTATAAACTTTTATTTTTCTTATTTTCTCATAATTCAGAGACGAGAAGGTCTAATTGAACGAACTCATGGAAAAATTGCGTCTCTATTCTACACATTTTCTTATGATTGCAAAAAAAAAAAGTGTTTTTGCATGACGACAAAATGACGTACAAAATTGAAAGTTGCTGGAAACATTTATTGATATGTATTTTTGGATTTTATTTAGTATACCCTTAAATCACACATCATTGCTTGAAAAAAATAGTGACCTAACTCAAAAAAGCAACTTTTTCATGAGACTAGTTTTTAAATTGTTGCGATATGTAATTTATTGTAATTTCATTCATACAATTCCTAATTATTGTAATGCCCCTTAGAAATGGTTAATACTATTCTTTTTGTTTATTTCATGCAGTTTTTGTGCTAGCCTTTTAGGGTTCCTAGAAATTTAATCGACTTTAGGAGACGTTGAGTTGTTTCTCTTTCGAGTAAAAACAACAATTTTTCTGAAACAACAATTTGAGGAATAGTGTAATAACCCTGAAAAGGTCTTAAAAAAATTGTAACATTAAAATCAATACACACACAACTCCAAATATGTCTCTATTTTCCATAATAAAATTTTATGAAAAAATCCCACATTAACAGCAATTCAGACACAACACAAAATGGGTCTCTATTGCTCTATATCCCTTAGAACCTAATCGGAGTAGTGAATTTTTTCAATAAAATTGGGAGCACTTACCCACGTAGCAGTCGAAACACAACTGATGAAACACGTTATGCCTCTGTTCAACAAACAAAAAAAATGGCGTTTTATTTTCATTCTGAAAAGACACTTATGCTACCTACGGGCAACTCACTTGGTTCTTTATTCTATATAAAATATCAATTTTTTAAAAGAAATATCAATTAAAAATCTCATTTTTGATATTTTTTGAGTTGTGTCACTATTCTTTTCAAGCGAAGATATACGAAAGAGTATGCTGTGACTTCCCCATATCTAGATGCTCTATTTCTGTGTAAAAAAGAATTAACAACAGAAAATTCTGCTGAGCCAATCATTTACCTAGCTGTGAGCTGGGACGAGCAAAGCACTGTTAAGAATACTTTTCTACCTTATAACTCAAAACAAAAGGGAGGGGAATGGCACTGCTTATTTTTCTGTGCAAGTGTTGAGTGATTTTTCTCTGTATCTGAGGTTTTGTGTTGCCTGTCTGTTTTTTATGATCAAGTGTTAACTCTCTGCAATCTGCGCTATTCCTATAGCGATTTACAAGCACTTCTCCTTTTCATAACAATTATCCAGGGAAAAAGTCATTTTAAACTTTCAGTTAAGTGAACGTCGCTCACGTTGGTACCGTAGTGGGAATGCAATGGGGCCGCGGACAAGTTGATCATGGTTAGGGTACTTGCTTTCAAATCCAAACACACAGCGTCGAGCAAGTGCACGACGCTATGAGTAATACCTTAAAGTTCCGGACACGTGATGCGATTCCGTTGACAACGAGCCTTCGCGTACGTAAGTCATCCGACCGTTGTCAACATTTTTGTTCAAAAAGCGCTTGCTATTGTCCTCATCTTACTTTCGTATTGGGTAGTAAGGAGCGCCTTCCGTTTAAAGATGAGCGCCACAACGATTTAAGTACGACTTGGCATCTATGTATTAGGATGACACCAGCGGGCACCACCACAAGTACGCGACCTTCCTGTTTTGATCAAAGAGTGATGGGAAGGGGAATTTTCCACCCTCCTGGTACCCTCGGAACTTCAGGGTCATTGGATCTTACATGCACATATGCCGAAGTGTACATGGTGAGTCTTTTTTTTTGAAAGAAGTGAATTGTCTTTTCCAGTTTGTAATGAAAAACTGGAGAAAATAATTTCTTTCTTTTACGAAAAAGACGTAATACGTATTTTGCTTTCGATCGGCACGCTCAGTGTTGGGTTTCGTCGTATTACGTTAAAGCGGGCTTTTGACTAAAAATGTGATGAACTTTCAAAAATTTATTAAACTTTTGTGTCCAAAATTTTTCGAGGTCGGGCCTTATTATTTAAATTTTAAAGCGTTCTCTGGATATAGTCTCCAAAGTGTACATGCAATTATCCTTTTACAAAATTTCTTGAAATAAACTGCAAAAAATTTTTTCATTTTTTTTTCTTTTTTAATAAACCGGAATGCAAAATTTTCTTTTCCTTTGTTTCTTTGAGTAACTAAGAGTAAAACTAATGAATAAATATAGATATATATATGTTTAGCTCTGTGTCATACTCTTATGTATTTGCATGATCGTTGATTCTAAGTATAATAACGTTATGATTGTCCTATATTGTGTATGTTAGAGAACGATCCAATTATAGTTAGGGCCAATAGAGGGTCTCCAGAAGAAGTAAGAGCCGTAAAGTTAGCGGCAGAAGGAGAAGGAATGCTGTTTCTTTTCCGAGGTTATATAGCTGTGTGGTTTCGCGCGTTGACAAAACTGCCAGCTATATAACCTTTATAGGTTCGAATCCCACGAAATAATATTTCTCAAAAATAATCTTACTTTTGAAATAAATTCCCAAATAAATATTTTTTCCATTTATTCTCACTAGATGGCACCACTATTATTTTTCCTCAATTTTAAGCGTATTTTATTTTTCCTCGAAAATCCCATTTTCCTTCTTATGCCCAAAGTTCTCGGTAGATGGCGCCAAGAATATTAACAACGCATCTCTTATAAGAATTTAACATTCACCTTAGACTACTCTTACCTTTTTAAGACATTATTTTCCTATTCGTAGCAAGTACTTTCGTGGTCCAGCGGTTAGCACGTTCGCCTGCGGGGTTAAGGGTCGTCGGATCGATTCCCGGCTGGGGCAAAATGCATTATAGACGGAATTCAATATTCAAATTAAGTGACTCACTCAGTAATAATTTCTTAATTAGAATCAATTAAGTACTTAAAATGAGTTGATTACATAATCCAAAATGGAGACCACGTGTAAGATGACGGATCCAAGATGGTGGACGACAAAATTGGAACACACGTGCAAGATTACGGATCCAAGATGGCGGATAGGTAGACGTCACAAAAAATACCCCCGTAGAAGATCACGGATCGAATATGGATGTTCACGTCATATGCCACGCCCCTTTCTCAGATGTTGAGTTGATCTTCTCCTTCTGCCGGTAAATTTACGGCTCTTACTACTTCCAGATCTATTGGAGTCCCTCCGATTATCCAGAGATTTCCATGCAGGTTTCAATCGCATTCGAAGATAATAGATTTGAAAGCATAGGGTGGGACCGTCCTGTCAGACGCCACCTTTGACGGTGTCGGGTCAGACTACTGGCAGGTGGGGCCATGGTCAGGTTTGTCCGTGGTGAGCGAATGGGTGCCGCCCATTTCATTCCTGTGCGATATCTCATGTTGGTAGGTCATGTTGGTACCGTACTGGGGATGGAATGGGGCCTCGGGCAAGTTGATCATGGTTACGGATAAGGGTATTTGCTTTCAACTGGTAGTACAGGGTCCAAACACACACACGTCGAGCAAGTGCACGACGCTAAAGGTAATACCTTAGAGTTCCGGCCACGTGATGCGATTCCGTTGACAACGAACCTTCGCGTACGTAAGCCGTCCGACCGTTGTCAACATTTTTGTTCAAAAGGCGCTTGCTATTGTCCTCATCTTACTTTCGTATTGGGTAGTAAGGAGCGCCTTCCGTTTAAAGATGAGCGCCACAACGATGGAAGTACGACTTGGCATCTATGTATTAGGATGACACCAGCGGGCGCCACCACAAGTACGCGACCTTCCTGTTTTGATCAAAGAGTGATGGGAAGTGTAAGATGACGGATCCAAGATGGTGGACGACCAAATTGGACCCGACGTGCAAGATTACGGATCCAAGATGACGGATGCTCACGTCATATGCCACGCCCTTTCTCGGATGTTGAGTTGTTCCTCCCCTTCTGCCGCTAAATTTACGGCTCTTACTACTTCCAGATCTATTGGAGCCCTTCCAATTATCCAGAGATTTCCATGCAGGTTTCAATCGCATTCGAAGATAATCGATTTAAAAGCATAGGGCGGAACTGTCTCTCAGACTCACAGACTACTGGCAGGTGGGGCCAGTAGTCTGTGCGTCTCCAAAGTAAACATGCATTTATCCTTTGACAAAATTTCTTGAAATAAACTGCAAAATTTTTTTTATTTTTTGTTTCTTTTTTATTAAACCGGAATGTAAAATTTTCTTTTCCTTTGTTTCTTTGAGTAACTAAGAGCAAAAGTAATGAATAAATATATATATATATATATTTAGCTCTGTATCATACTCTTATGTATTTTTATGATCGTTGATTCTAAGTATAAAAACGTTATGATTGTCCTATATTGTGCATGTTAGGGAACGATCCTATTATAGTTAGGGCCAATAGAGGGTCTCCAGATCTATTGGAGACCCTCCAATTATCCAGAGATTTCCAGGCAGGTGGCAATCGCATGCGAAGGTAATCAATTTGAAAGCACAGGTCGGAACTGTCTGTCAGACGCCACCTCTGACGGTGTCGGGTAGGACTACTGGCAGGTGGTTCTATGGTCAGGTTTGTCCGTGGTGAGCGAATGGGTGCCGACCATTTTATTCCTGTGCGATATCTCATGTTGGTACCATAGTGGGAATGGAATGGGGCCGCGCCCGCGGCCCCATTCCATTCCCACTACGGTACCATTGTTGATCATTGTTAGGGTTAGTATATTTGCTTTCAAATGGTAGTACAGGGTCCAAACACACAGCATCGAGCAAGTGCACGACGCTATGAGTAATACCTTAGAGTTCCGGCCACGTGATGCAATTCCATTGACAACGAACCTTCGCGTACGTAAGTCGTCCGACCGTTGTCAACATTTTTGTTCAAAAGGCGCTTGCTATTGTCCTCGTCTTACTTTTGTGTTGGGTAGTAAGGAGCGCCTTCCGTTTAAAGATGAGCGCCACAACGATGGAAATACGACTTGGCGTCTATGTATTAGGATGACACCAGAGGGCGCCACCACAAACACGATCTTCCTGTTTTGATCAAAGATTGATGGGAAGGGAAATTTTCCACCCTCCCGGCATCCTCGGAACTTCAGGGTCATTGGATCTTATATGCACGTATGCTCAAGTGTACATGGTGAGTCTTTTTTTTTTTTTTTTTGAAAGAAATGAATTGTTTTTACCAGTTTGGAATGAAAAACTGGAGAAAATAATTTCTTTCTTTTATGAAAAAGACGTAATACGTATTTTCTTTTCGATCGGTACGCTCAGTGTTGGGTTTCGTCGTATTACGTTAAAGCGGGCTTTTCACTAAAAATGTGATGAACTTTCAAAAATTTATTAAACTTTTGTGTCCAAAATTTTTCGAGGGCGGGCCTTATTATTTATATTTAAAAGAATTATCTGTGAAGAGTCTCCAAACCGCATCTGCAGTTCGCCTTAGACAAAATTACTTAAAATAAACTGCAATATTTTAGGGATTTTAATTTCTTTTTTTTAAAAACCGGAATGCAAAATTTTCTTTCCGTTTGTTTCTCTGAGTAACTAAGAACAAAAGTAATGAATAAATAAATATATATATATATATATATTTATATATATATATATATTTAGATATATATATGTTTAGCTCTGTATCAACGTAAAATAGAGTTCTACTTAAATATATGTTGAAAACTGTGACACACAAGCAAATAATTGTCTCTCTTCCTTCGAAATTCCTGTATCAGCAGAAATGATTATGAAATCCTGTCCTGTTACACTTAATGTAATAAGTAAGCGTGCAACTGTGAAATTGTGATGTGATTTAATCCTAAACCAAGCATGGACGTTACCCCCGTGGAAAGAAGAAAGGGGGAAATTTGTCGCTGTGGGCCTGTTCCAAACCTGTTAAATGCCATCTTGACGAATGCTAAGCGATGGGAAATTCCTCCCGTCTGGTATGTATCCCATGTGTATTTCTGGAGCATATTTTATCGGCTAAATTTTGCATACCTTATGTGCCAATAACAATGGCACGTGATTTTTTTTTTGTAAATTTTTTACAATGCTTCAGTATTTTTAATGTTTCCTACGCATTAGTTCGTGTAATTTTCACAAGTAATCTATAGGATTGGTTCATGATAAACTGATTTAAATTAAATATAAGTGGGAAAAAGTGGTTTTAAATGTTTTGTATGGGTTTAGAAAATTACCTGCTTCTTTTTACGTGAGAGCTGATCTCCCTAGCTAGATTTTATGTTTTTATGAGTTCGTAAACGATATTTGTGCATTTAAATATTGACGTTGTTAAGCTAGTAGCATTTATATCAAAATATGTCTGGAAAAAAATTAAATAAAAATCTTTTAAATATACGAGTAAAGCATAATTTTTATCAAATACCTAAAAAATAAGAAATGAATCTTGAACCTTAAATATTTAAACAGTTGGCTATTAAACTATTAAATTATATTTAACATTTTAAAGTTAATAATACGCATATTTAGAGGCAAAATAAAATCGAAACATAGAAAATAGGAGTATTTTTCTGTCAAGGTCATTATGCCTTCTTCTTGCTGTGTCCCATGATGTATGTCTAACTACAAATTAAAAGAAAAGGTCAGAGTTTTCAAATTTCCTAGAAACAGAGATCTACTAGATCAGCGGTCGGCAACCTAAATTGACTGAAGATATACTTTCCCAGTTCGGTGAATACCAAGATCGACTCGGAGGACCGGGAGCGAGGGGGGGGGGGGGTATATACACTATAGGGCATGTTGGGATTGCGACTGTCTTCAAATTGTAGGTTAATTCTTGTCGAAACAAGTTTTGCTGCTTTTAAAATACCTATTTTAAAATTTCTAAAATAATGTTATGTAAACATCGTTAACTCGCATCAAATCAATACTAATATATTATTTCTTTTAAATTTGAAAAGGAAACTGTTAGCTTTTTGTTTTGTTTCGTTTTTTAACTAAAAACACAATAATTGTTAAATGCAGGGTTTGAAATTAGGATGCAAAAGTTGGGCATCATTGGCACCTAACTGTTTTGTTTTAGTTGCCAAAAATGTTCTGCTAAGCGTAATTTCAAAATTATTCTTTTGAGAAGTTGGTATGCTTGTTTAAGTTCATGATCCAATAAAAGCGTTTATTTTAATCAGTGCCTCATAAAACAAAATTGGAGTTAAATGGCTTAACTATTTTTTCAAGTGTTATTTACAATCTAGTGTTACTCACAAAACTGCATTTGTAAGTAAAAATTCACGATTAAAAAATTTGAAAGTCAAGAAGTTACGATAGTCTTCCTAGGTATCGTAAAAACTCAAAATACAGAAGGTTAGATGAAATATGTATATAAAAATATAATTGCACAAAGTTATACAAGATTTAAAGATATAAATAAATAAATATAAAATGACGACTTGGTGAAAAATTGTGGTTGTCAAACTAAAAGTTCTATGAAAGGTTACGCGTCAAAAGTGACGACTGGATGTGAAATCGCTGTCGTCAAACAGGAGTTTTTAGTTGCAAAATGCGACTAACAACCGCTAATTTCGAACCTTGGTTAAATGCCGTTACATTTTGCAATTAACTCTCACCGGGAGCATAGTTAATTTGACGACTGACATTCCATATTATTAGCAAGCTTTTTTTTAGGTCCGGTGAATGGTCTGACAAACTAATAAACATTTTCTGAAGAGAAAAAAAGAATAAATTCGCCTTCTAACTTAAAAGTAATTTGATTTTTTAAAAACTATAAACTGTCCGAAATGCTGTCACGATCGACCGAAAATGGGCTCGCGATCGACGGGTTGCCGACCACTCACTGTACTAGATCAATGGCTAAAAAAAAAAAAAAAAAAATACCACGAAAGAATTTCCCTCCCGGTCCAAGAAGTGTCGTCTGTATAAACCATTTCAAAGAAAATGATGTTGTTAAAAGTAACTTTCAAAATTCTGATAGTAGGAAAATTAATATTTTCAAAATTGATAGCAATTCCCTGCCGTTAAAAGTATCTTCAACTATTACAATTTATGACAACATAATAATAGATTTATTTGTCAATGGTGAAAATAAAATCATCCCCAAGAAAACGACATGCATTTTTTAAAATTAATGAGGAAAAAAATCAATATTGACAAGCTATTCTGAAATTGAAAACTTTAATTGTATATTTTGACCAGCATGGAATTTAATGTCTCTAAAAAATTCTTGATAAAATTCTTGGAATTTTTTTACAGGACAATGTACATAAAAGTGATGTCAAATAGAGAGTTTCAAAAGCGATTAATTTTCATTATGAATAACTGAAACTTTTATGCAGAAAGACACGGCGGTAATCTCCTTTTATGATTTCATTGGCTTTCGCGATCCTTATAAAATCACCATCTTGTTATAAAAAATTGTACATACATGTTTTAGCTCCTCCTCACGAGAGATATTTGAGAAATTTTTCTTCCGTTTTAAGCTTTGATGAAAGCAAAAAAAACTGGCAAATTTTAAAATTTTGAAAAAAAAACTAATTCAAAACTCAAAAAATAAAAATGCGGAATAAAAAAATAAGTTTTAAGTTTCCTGTTCAATTCTAAGAACAAAACGTTTGCAGCAAGAACACTTGCTATCTATGTAACTAATGGAATTATTCATAGAGCAACGAAACATTATCGAAACACAGCATTGCTTTCCATCACTTAACAAATCTCCCGTTTCGCGAGGACCAGGCCCACAACAGGGGTGTGTACTTTCATTATAAACCCGGCCAGGACTTGTAGCTCGTTGGAGGGCTTAGTGCCTATCAAAGACGCAAGATTCTATTCGCAATTGTGAACCAACGAGCACGAGGCATTTTTCCCGGATTTCGGAGTCTCAGTCATCGGTGTGAGCAGACGTGATGGATACATCACGTAAACAATGAAATCAAAGAGCGTCATGCCATCGTTTGAAACCAAAAGCCAGTACAGAGCGAAAAATATAGATCAGCAGAGAATGAAGTTATAACGCATCTTTGAAACTCTGGAACTGAAGACTCATTTAGTTACACGAAAATGGTGTTTTGTGAGTAAAATTTACTGCTCAATGTTCATAATAATTATTGTCAAACATCTAAGTTTTCCAAAATATGTTTAAATATTTCAAAAATTGATGTTCTAGCAAAATTTATCATTTGTTTATTAGAAGTGTGATTTTTTTCTATTTTCGCCAGATTTTGGTAATTTAGAAAAAAAAAACTGTAGCCCAATAATAAGTATCGATTAGCCTAAAATTTAATTATAATTTTTCGTATTATTGCACAACATTTCAACACTTTTGCTAAGGGAAAATCGGAGATGTAAAAATTAAATGTTATGTCAAAATTTACTTCATTTTCGGATAATTTCGCACATTTACCCCTGAAAGTGGAACCGGAAGATATTGATGCATTGATTTAAGATTTTTTATTTATGTTCCTCATACATTCTGCTAAATATTCGTTGTTATCACAAATTGAAAATTAAAATTTTGAAACTTTACAAAATTGTTGAATTTTACCTTAATTTTTACGTTTTTTGACCCAAAACTGGAAGATATTAATTGATTAAGCTAAAATTTTGTGTGTATGTTCCTCATGCCACTTCACAACTTTTCAGCCCCTTCACGCAAAATCAATTTCCAAAAAAAGTTTTTTACGCTGCCCCCCACTACACGATGTTGGGTTGTCAGAAGTACGAAGTATTTTTATGCCGTACATCAAAGAAAACATAACAAGGACCATATACAAATTCAAATAAATGATTAAGATTTATACGCATTCATAAGAACCGGATAAATTTTAGAACAGTTTCATTGGTTGCTGCATTTTTTGGCCGCGGTACTTTAATGGCGCTGGCAAGCTACTGACGCTTGGGAAATTAACGAAATTTGTTAACCGAGACCAGGAAAGTACTGATCTACTAAAAAAAGCCCTAAAAATTGTTGAAATATGCATAAAAAAGACATATCTGAATCATTTGCCAGAGAAATTCTTAGTTTTCGGTCCAGTTCAGAGATAAAATAAAAAAGTCTTCTTGTATTAGAGAACTTGCTGATTTATTAATAATCAAAAATCATTTTATGTCAAGCCTCTTTCCTGAGCTATGTACTGCATTAACGTTATTTGTTACAATTCCAGTGGCTACAGATGGTACTGAAAGATCATTTTCGAAACTAAAATTAAAAAAAAAAAAAAGAAAAGAAACAATTTAATTAACTCTATGGGACAAGACAGGCTAAGTAACTTGGCTATTCTGTCTACTAAAAATTTTATGGCCCGATTTAAACTGTGATAAGTGTGATGTTATTGCTACTTTTGCGGAACAGAAAGCTGCGGGGGGGGGGGGGGGGGCAGCCAATGAATTTGCCGCCATCTGTTTACCAGTGGACCTGCGCATCGCCGCTGTTACCGCTCCTCTTGGCGATGCGCA
This sequence comes from Octonoba sinensis, assembly GCA_038502835.1. Classification (NCBI taxonomy): domain Eukaryota; kingdom Metazoa; phylum Arthropoda; class Arachnida; order Araneae; family Uloboridae; genus Octonoba; species Octonoba sinensis. Next base: position 129,136,786 of record CM076599.1, read on the forward strand.
GGCGCGCTGGTAAAAAGATGGCGGCGAGGATCATGCGCAGTAGCCAATGTCATCACTTAAAGAAGCTCAAGTAACCTAACATGCATTCACACAGGCGGAGCGAAGGTGTTGGGGTGAGACAAACGGCACTAGCCCCCCCCCCCCCCCCAAGAAGGCATCTCGGGTATTCGACAGATTTTTAACTTCAAAAATGCATATGAATACTTTTCACCCCCTCTTTCTACTTTATCATCTTTAGGATCCCCATTGCTACCACAGCACAAAGCATGACACTGTATTGATTCTTAGACAATTCTGAAGCATATTGTTTATTTTTGTAATAAGAATGTCCAACATGTCATGGATGGGAAACAATAGAAGTCACCTAGGTTTTTTTTTTTTTAATGTGCTGCATTATTATAGGCAGGAGAAATTTTCTGATGGAAAGATAGTGGGGTCAAGCTTCAGCTCATTATCTGTTTAAAGGAAGAGGATGGAAAGAAATGATACTTCTCAGCGATGACATAATCAATTTGCTTTTTATTTATCATGTGCTTTGAATGAAAATAATCATTAACAAATTTAATTTTATATGATAATTAATTAGTAGCTTTTAACTACATTACAAATGGAGTTAAATTAACTGGATTACAAGATTTCACTATAACTTATCTTTGATCTATTTCAGAATTTCTATTATGCGTTGAATTTCATCTATTTTATTGGCTGAACTGCAATTTTCAGAATTTCGAGAAATAGTTTAAAATTTCTCAAGCAAGTTATTAAACATACTCGTAGTTTCAAATTATTTAAGCTAAAGGCACCTACAGTGATGGAACAGAAGGAACTTGGTTTTGGAGCAGCAAAAACATCATTTTGGAGCAGCAAAATATCCATTTTGGAGCAGCAAAATATCAGTTTCAGAGTGAAAAAAAAAAGACATTTTGGAGCAGCAAAACATCAAATTTGTCTCACACAATTTTTGGGACAGTAAAGGACAAGTTTTGCAGCAAGAAAAAAAAACTGCAACAACTTTACTTCGTAGGAGAAAAGAGAGTAGTCTTGGAGCACACGTCTCTAAAATAGTAAATCCTTTGCAAATATGTGCATTAAAATAATGTTTTTAAGAACTCATACGATGACAACAGTAAATTTTTATATATGAGCTGCAACATACATACGATACATACACAAAAAAAATACAGTAACTTCTGCTAAATTTCAGACTTGTTTCCTAAGCTTTTAAGAATATAACCTTAATTTAAATGTCTGAAACAAAAATGAAATTGAGCCTGCCATGAAGAATTAAGTTTTGAATTTCTATTCGGAATGAACATGGGGGGAATTCAATTCAAAAATTTTTAAATAAAGAATTTTAAGAAAAAAAAATAAATTTTATGTATTTACCATTTAAGAAGTTTTATAAGCAAAAAAAAAAAAAGGCAAAAACAATCAAACTTCCTTAGAATATGCAAAATGATCGTATTTTTTTCAAAATTAAAGCATCAAATTATAAAAACCGCAAATAATAGTTCCTTTTAGTAAATAATTTCAGAATTACATTTTAAGATATACACGATAATTAATATCAATAATTACTGACACGATTGGTGATTTTTTTTAAGCTATGTTAAAACAATGCCTAAGAAAATACCTTAAAAAAAGAAGGTGGAATAAATGGATTGATGTGGGAAATCAAAATTTAACTAAGCTCGACGAAAGAAAATTACAAAAAATAAAAAACCAAGTCCTTGAATCATTAATGAAACTGCTACGTTCAAAATTAAATTTAATGGAGTACAACTCTTATCTGAATTTGCCATGGCTGTTTCCACTTTTCTTGCCAATGTAGTACTTTAACCAGAGGCTGGAAAGTAAAAAAGGGTACAAAGTTGTCCTCACATTCATGGAGCCTGGCCAATGCAATACAGGGGTAATTGTACGTTCAAGGAAAAATACCTGAAATTTTTAAGATGAACATGAAGTGGTCTTGCCACTTTCATTACTTTTAATAAACTGATTTATATTTCCCAACAGTTAATATAGCCTTAAAAAGCCTGTATTTTTAATAATAACAGGCATCAAGTTCCAAAATCTGATTTGAATAATTTTGAAAAAAGACTTTTGTTCTCAAAAATTGCACGTTTTGAAATTAATGAAAACCGCATTTGCTACTAAATATGAAAGAGAACTTAATATGATGCACTAAGGAAATGTCCTAAACTATACAATGAGAACCGATTTTACGATTTTCTTATTAATAAAGATATGCGATACATAAAATCCTTTTTGTTTTGACGAGTTTAAGATCATTATTTTTACTTTAAATGATCTATTCATAAATTGTCATGAATATATGCTTTTTAAAAAATATTTGGAAAAAAAACTGCTATTATGAAATTGCCACATGAGCGAGTCACCAATTTTTGTTCTCAGATTTTTCAAATGCTGTTTAATTTTTTTCAGTTTTATTTCTAAATTTATTTATTTTAATTTTTTGAACCATTGAAGATATTGTATGTATCTTTCAAAAGTTTAAATAATTGACCCAAAAATAAAAATTAATCTAAATTCAGCAGTTAACTTTTTGACATTTGAGAAATCACACTCCTAACAAGTACAGAATTTCGTTTAAAAATTTTCAAATCAAGATTTTATTGAAAATAAAAGCGAATTGTATTTATTTGCCTTTCAATAAAGCTTAATAAACATCAGTAGTGAAAAAATTCCGATTCTAACAGCGGATGCAAAAGGATTGTATCTTTTTAAAATAATTTCTGTGAGTAGAATAATCTTACTATTGCATTTTAGTAGGATTATAATGATCAAGAGTAAAAATTAACGCCATTATCGTCGGAAATTTAGAGTAAATTAAAAATTAATGAAAAAAAAATTGCCGATATTTTCGGTAATTTAAAATTTTTTAAATTGAGAAAATATCGAATTTTCAGACTCCCTGAAGCTGTGATTGGGTGCCAGTACATCTGAGCCGAGCTTCCCCACACAGGGTTGCCAAGAGCCGATCTCTCCCGACGAACGGCAGTTTGGCGGGATTTTGTTGAATCGGCGCAGCAGGCGCAGTTTTCTTGAAAAATCGCCATTTTGGCGCAAGAGGCGCAATTGGCGCAGCTGTTCCATCACTGCACCTATTACTTACATGATACCAATTACTGACACTTGCTTGGGCTAACCTAGGATTTCAAACTTGGTGCCATTTCAAAGCTCAATCACGGAGCATATCAATAAAAGGTGCCTTTATCTTAGTCATTTAACATTTCGAATTAAATCTTTATTCTTGATTCATTAGTAGAAAATAAGATATTTTTAAACCAAATTTTAAAAAATGACAATTTAGCAACTTAAATAAATTTATTGTAAAATAAAAGTACACTTATCACAAAATCCAACATTACAATCCATTTTTAATTAAGTACAACTAGGATGTCAAGTTGAAAAAAATTAAAAGTTCCATAGCTTTTCTTTTCATTGATAAATTTCACTTTTCTGAACTTAAGCTTGAAAATAAAACATTTCTTAAACATTATATCATGTCAACTGAAATGAGCCAGATGTTGTTAAACAGTGTGAAACATTCTTAGCGAAAGCAATATTCTAAGCTAATTATACCTATCGAGCACTTTAATAAGAAAAGACAATTCATAATAATAAAATTAATGGTAAGAAAAAATAAGCTGAAAATTTTGTTACACCATTACATCACCCTGTTAAAAAATGAAAAAAATATATAAAACAATCCACTTTTTAAGCAAAACTAAAAATAATTTCCTTCACTCAAATATTTTCCTTGTCTTTGTTACAAAGGGGGAAAAAAATATTTCCCCATATTGAAAGAAATAAGGCTTTTTTCTCTGAAACTCAAATGGTCTCTATTATGTTGTTTATGCTATAAGAATCTCTCCTAGTTTTACAATTATTCCAAATTTCATGGAATGAAATTTGGAAAGTCAAAAAATTTTATTTGTTCAAAGAAATTTCTTGCTTTGTAGCTTCCTTAAATAATGTGTTTACAAACAAAGCAACATTTTATGGTGTTTCCTTCAAAAAATAAGGAATAAACACATACGATAAATAAAAATTAAAAAAATTTGAAAAGGTAAATGCAAGTCAACTTAAAATCGTAAGTTAACGAATGTATTTTTACAAAGTTTGTCTAAGTTGGTTTGTATGCAGATGAACTAACATTCAAAGCATACCATTAAAATAGCTTTTAAATGCTGGAATTATTTTCCAACTGATAACTGTTTGTTGATTGACAAAACACCAAAACGAAATGTGATAGAGAAGATTATTGAGTTGTGATTAATACTTATAGTTCAGGCTGAAAGACTACCTTTTTCTTAATAAACATTACACACACATATGTGTACATAAATAAGCAGGATGTGACAAAGTGTATTAAAAATTAAACGATCAATAAAGAAAGAATAATTGTTCAATAAAATTTTTAAAAAAATGTTTCAAAAGTTGCCAATAGACACCCCAGGCATCCACCAAGAAATCTTACATCAGATTTATGCAAATCAGGATGGATTTTACCCATGGATGATCATCCACTATTTCAGGCCTTCATAAATTTACAGATTTACTTAAATCAGGCATTCATAATGGAAAGATAATAACCGGACAGCTATATCCGGTATGATATAATTTTCATTAATGTTCCAAGAGTGACCTGCATCACATAGAGTGGAGTAGAAATATTGAAAATAAAATATAGATGTTTCACAACATTAATGCTTTAAGACACATTGATTTCTCTTATTCACATACAGTAGAAAGTCGATTGATCACTTCTCCAGGAATTCTTCATTTTGAACAATGTAACGATAAAAAGACTATAGGGTTAAACAGTTAAAAGGACGATACAAGGGAAAACGATGGATCGAGGGTCTACTTACATACGCGATAACAAATTAGCAAATGTTCTCAAGAGAGGAGGGTTCATTTCTTAGTTATTACTTGATATTTTTAGTTTTGAACTATCAAAAAGGAAGTTATAAAAAATACTGAGAATAATTAAACAAATAATGATAGGATAATCAATCAAGAGGAGTAATTGCCTAATAATATAAATAATTTTTAAAATGTTCAAAGAAAAATACAAATATTTACAACAATATGAAATACGCCACTAACAGTAATGTAAATTAAAAACAATTATTTATTAAGGGTTGCATTTTTCTGTTTATTGGGGAGAAACTATAGTTATTTGTCTAACATTCTCTTCTCATGGCTCGCAAAAAAAAAAAAGATTAACTTTTTCCCACAAGAATTCCGCTCTTTCCCCTAGCTATTATAAAAATCTCTTGAGTAAATCTCTTTCCAGTACAAGGGATAGTGTGCAATTTTCATAATTACTCAATAGCCGTAAGCATAACTATCACAACACATCAACAGTAAATGAGCATGCACTTCAATACATTGATGGTAGAAACAGTTTTCTTTTAACTAAAACATCAATATTTCAACATATCAAGATCAATTTTACATTCCTAATAAAGGGCAAATACAAAGAGACGCAACACTGCAGCATGTCTGGATGAATTCCACTTACAGCCTTTTGAATCACATTTTTGACTTTCATGAATGTAGCAAGCATATAAATGTGACAGACAAATGATTTAAAAGTCCCAACACATAAAAATCTTCAAGAGTGAACTCTGATAATCAACAGTTTATCTTATCTTCAGGGCTTAATTTTAAACGAAAAAAGTTGGGGAGCCCTATAGCATGAATCTTTCGTATTTCTCGTGCTTATGCCTTCTACTGGAGCAAATTTTTTTTTCTTTATTAAAAATAAATAAATTTCACTCTGATCCTATTCATGCAAACCAGAACTTTTTGAAACCATTTGTTCCTTTTTGTGAATTTTTAAAATTTTGGCAAAAATTTTTTATGCATCCTGCAAACGTGTATGTGTAATGCTTATTTAAAACCAAAATTTCATGAAAGACTGAATAGTGTTTCTTAAACATAATATATAGGAATATCAATGCAATGTACAATATACATACATGCAAGAGTAATATATATATAAATACAAAAAATGACTAGAATTCCATTTCACATTTCAATAATATCAGTAAAATAGTTCAATTGTATTAATCATGTTATGCATTTAAGAAAACACAAAATATTTAGTATATTGGTATACAAAATATGACACAAAAACAAAATTGGTTTAAATATCTCTTAATATAAAAAATATTTCAGTGCATAAAAAATCTTTTGTGTAAAAAAAAGTAAAAAGGAAATTTGACTGAAATGCAAAATAAGTAATATTGGTAATAAATAATTAAGTAAAACAACAATGACCAGCCTCGGAAGTTGATGATAAGGTTTTTTTCTGCATCTTTCGACATTTTTCCTGTTTTTGAGCATTTTTTTAACATTTTTACAGCACTTTTTTCATTTTTAAGTACTTTTCTCATCCTTTAGAGCATTTTTCTATGTTTTAGCTCTTTTTTTTCTTTAATTTTATGATTAAAAATTAGTTCAATTGATTCATTAAATTTTACAGAACACTAAAAGGGTAGAACTGTAAATCTATTGCACAAAACTGAATGAAGAAAACAAGGTATTTTTGAAGTTGAAAAAAGTTGTCAGTGTTATAATTGGAGAAGACACTGTGTGTAAGTTTAAAAAAAATTCATCCGTGAGTGATTCTATTTATTTCAAATTTACCCGAACTATATCTGAATTGAAAAACGTTTTTCAAGATACAATAACCTTACTTTCGTATGTGGTCTTTGATTATGTAAAAGAACTTTAATTACTCGGGGCAATGAGGATCCTGCCATTTAACCTTTTGATTATGGGAGATCGATAAAGAATTTAATGCACCTTTACCACATATTTCAGCTATTATATATTACAAACCCCGTCCCTCTCGCTCCTGTAAAAATCATGGGCTGGAATGTTCAAAAGTAGCGCACCAAAACATTTTTTTAAAAAACACTCCTCAATCCCAAGAATTTATTTTTTCTTCTCTTACATACTATATGAAAGTATCAAACTACTTATAGTATAATTAGAGATTAAACATTTTTTAAAATTTTTTTCTTGAAAAGAATAGGCGCTTGTGTTGTTGTTCTCTTGAAAATTATCCGACCGTTAAAGGGTTAATTTACACAGTAGCGGTTTATTTTTGCTGAAAAACAAAATTTACACTAATATCGCAATCGCACAATGGGGAAAATCTTGTCAGAATCTTGTCGAATTTATACTAAAAATACTAGAGTAAAAAGTGAATTTTCTCTCAGACTAATGTTGCCCCAACCCATAGTGAGAAGGTAAAGACAGTAAAGTTATCAAAACATAAGTTTACCATACATTGATGTGTTGCTTTTATGATTTTATTTAATTTATTTATTTTAGAAAGTAATCATAATAACGGTGATATAATTAAAATGAAGGGGAAAAAAAAGAAATATTGTAAATGCTTTAATGGAACTTTGACTTCTGATCTGAAGTGCATTTTTCCAAATGTTAAAGAACATTTTTTTCAACTTTAATGGCATTTTGGGGTCATTTTTTGTGTTTTCAGAGCCTTTTCAGGGACTTTTTAGATCATCAACTTCCAGGGCCTGATAATGACTTACAAATACATTCCATTGACTAGGTAATCAGCATCATGGGCCAGACCACGACCTTTGCGTGACATCCTACGGCGTAGAGTTTTCATTCGACAAGCAAGAAGAATCATAAGCAAAACTGTTATGATGAGGCCCAAAACAAGTGCAAGGATAGCACTATTTATTTCACGTGTATGGGTAGTAGATGACTGATAGAGTTCCGTGACCGACATTTTGAAATCGAGGACACTACGTTGGACTGGTTTTGCATAGGATGTGGGTTTGACAATAATCAAAGAATCATCTGTAATTGGCTCATGCCCTAGTAAAAAAAAAATATATGTGTCAAAAAAGTAGAATTATTTCTAAAAATTAAAGAAAAAATACTAAACACTAGCACATTTCAATGCTGCGTGTTGATTGCTTAGTATTTGAGGCCGCCAAGCTTTAAACTGTATTTGCTTGTGGGATTAACTTTTCTGAATGTCGTATTCTAGGAATCTATCACCAAGACAAATACATTTTTTTAGTTTCTTTGTAAGAGATTTTAACATTTAATTATCTTTGTTTCGCTAGCCTTTTTAAAAAGACATTAAGAAAAAGTCTTGCCAGTTATTCAAGATAAAAACATCTTGTTAATGTTGGGTTGATTACGTAAGACTCGAGCAAGTCATTGAAAATTAAATTCAAAGTAAGTATGCACAATTTAGTGTGCTTTAACTTTACCTTGAAAATCATTTTCTAAACAGCTGAATTGTTAAGCAATTCATGGCACAATATAAATGGTATATCATTCTTATATACTATATAATTTCAATATACAGGGGTGGACTAAACAGTTGGTGGACTTGGAAACCACCAGAGGCCTCAAGCTTATTAAGAGCTCCTTCCTTATTTCAAATTTCTTTTTTCCCCATTATTTCATTCTAGAAAGTTCTATCAGAGGGCCTTGCAACAGATTATATTCCATGCAAATTTTACACCACAGTTTAACTACAGTCGGAAACTCCATTTTTCAATCCAATGAATTTAATATTGCAAAATTCCTACTAGTTTTTGAAACATTTTAAGTATGAAAATTTTTAATTACTTTTTTTTAAACAAATTAAATTTTAGTTTTCTTAACTGTAACTTTAAAAGTTACCATTTAAGACAGTAAGGCGCCCCACATTTATTTTACTTCCAGGGGCCCTCAAACTTCTTAATCTGCCCCTGACAATATAACACTTAATATTATCCCTATTTCAAGGGCTTTTTCCCCCACCCAAAAGAAATATATATTTTAGCTTCGCAATGAGCTTTTTTTTATGCAATAAGCAAGCATACAGTACAGTTCTATAACTCTAACAATTTGAAGCTATTACCTATTCAATAGTTAAATTGATATTTTGCAAATATAAATGTAGACAATGGCCAGAAACAGGTTCTAAGCCAACTAAAATAACTTATTTAATATCCCCAATAAAGATCAAGCATCCTTGTTTAGAATTATTCACCTGATTGCAAATGATGACAGCTTCACTGAAACTATGTCAAATACTACGGCCCTTGTGAAGTCGTAATATATAATTGCAAACACCTCCAACAGTTTTTTCCAAAAATAAATTAAGACTCGTACTCAAATTTAACTAATTAAATGGATTTAATACTCTGCTACCATGTTATTGTTCCAACATCATATCAGGTAAGCAACAGAGCTATTTACGTTATTTTCACATCTTGAGCTCCCATGGCTCCCACCGCTTCTGTATGTTCATAAATTATTTTCAAAAACCGTTCGAATACCAGATATCGAATGCTTTCTGGGATACCGATTTTCCCCTGGCAGTGCACTTCTATACACACACACTCCAATATCCATCAAGCAATTAAATAAAGTTCTGTAATTTTCATGCCAGAAGTCCTTTTCTTGCAGAAATAGTTGTTAGTGTTTTGAAAGTAATAAATATTTTGCTTGTTCAAGATAGAAAGAGCAGCACAGATATTAAATTATTAAAAGAAATCTTGAAACTTTGAAAATTTTTCGGAAAACCAATTTTTATAAAAAAAACTTTGCGGAACAGGGTCTCTAAAATTTTCTGAAAGTTTGGAAAATTTCAGATCACAATCACCCATACAATCCATTCTTTATTCTCGGAAAGCATTTATTTCTTCTCTTACATACTACAGACTAATTATTATAAAGTAGTTTAAAGATATTTTCTTTATGAATTTCCACCAATATGTTTTACAATTTTCTTGAATAATAAATATGCACTTTTTTTTACTGCTCTCTTAAAAGTTATGCGGTCATTAAGGAATTAAAAAATAATACTAAAAAAACATTACAGATATTATTGAATGCAGCAGGGTGAAAAACATTATTTAACAGTCATACTAATTTTCACAATTACCCAAATTACTTTTGTTAACTTTCCCCATCTTTAAGTTTTTGCAATTACGTACAATCGCATATTTTTATACCCAAACTTGTTACAGTAAAGGGTTTGCTATTCTCTGAATTATATATTTTAAGGCACAAAATTGTAAAGTATGCAAAAATAAGATTATCTGTGCTTGAAGAAAAGTTTTAAAACTTAAAAGATATCATTATTTACAACCTCTCTCAAAATCCAATCTTTTATGTTCAATAAATTAAGAATTTTTCATAAATCAAATACTTAGGGTGATCAGGTTTTTATTACTGTAAAAAGAGAAGAAAGTTAGCTAAACGCAGGCCCATCATTTCACAATTTTCCTGCTCGGGGCAGAGGGTGCAAAGGATATATTTTCAATGTATATTATAGGTAAAAACAACAAAATACATAAAAACATGTATAAATTCTATGTATTTTCAAGAGTCAAGGGGGTAGACTACCCTCTCCCTTAAGCCCAAATGACTGGCATGTAAAAACATAATTTTAGAATGAAATGTAAAAGAACTGAAGAAATGTTAAAGAAATATACCATCAGATCCATCATTTTCAAGTGCCATAGTATGGCTTGCAGTAGTTCTATCAAAGTGACTAAAATCATGATTACTGTCAGTGTCATGGAGGTGGTGAATTTCTTCTAAAAAAGAAAATGATTTTATGTCAAAAGTTTGGCATTTTAATTTAAATGAACAATCATAACAATGCGACTCTAACTAACACCCCCTCCAAAAAAACTAACCTTGATTTGGTAGCTGACTAACAATACTAGCTCTGATGAGATCATCATTACTGTACATAGAATCATCCATATTTTCCGAAGCTTCATAGTTTCTTGACTTTAGCTCAGGAAAATTGGAATATTGTTTTCGCAAAGACTCATCATAACCTGAGTAAGGTTGTGTTTTTTGTGAAGGAAATCTTCGTCCTTTGTATTCATCCATGTCAGAAACTTGACTTTGAGGAATAGATGGTAATGCGTCCATTGGTTTTCTAGATTAAAAAAATAATAATAATAAAGAAATAAACAAAAATAATGCTCTATTCTGTCATTAAAAAAAAAAAAACTATGCAGTTTTACAAATAACTGGTTATTGTAATGCTTCTTTATAGCAAGAAAAGCTTCAAACTATAAAAGCTAAAATAACATAGAAATATTAAAGTTTTTCTTAATTTGGCATTTAATGTTGGCAAAAAATGCTTCAAATTGGCGCAAAAGCAAGGTTTGGCATTACTGCACCAAACATGTGTAAAAATACAAAACAAGTGGGGTCAAACATTTGAAAAGTGTGAATATGACTTGTTGGCATCACACAGTAAACCATATATATATAATTTTTTTAATAAGCAAATAATAAAGATAATAATAACAAGATCAAATCCGAAAGACAAAGCACCAAATAAATTCTTTGGAATAAAAATAGGATAAAAAATGTCTAAACTAATGTTGGTGCTAAAAAAAGAATCTTTTTTTTTTTTTTTTTTGCAATGAAACTATTATTTCATCTTGATATTCTATCCTGTGATTTAAAATAATTCTAAGTATACATGGAATTAATTTGAAAATGTTTGATTATGTTATTTGAGAAATAACTAATTTCTTGTTTTTAACTAGATTTTGAGATTTTTTTGAAATTCCAACCTACATAATATTATATATCATTACGAAGCACAAGAAAAAATGCAGTAAAATAAGCTCTTACGCGGGGCTATTCACCACACTGAAAGAAAGATCAAAGGCAATCTCGAAAAGACTGGGGAGGACATAGCATGACTTTTTAAATGTATTATATTATTTACACAAAAAACAGACAAAAAAATCTTACTGCAAAATACGATGCTTGATTTCTGGATATTGATCGACTGTTCTAGCAAGTTGCTGAGCATAAAGTTTCTCTTTGTCATGATAACTGTGCTGTTTATTCAAAGTATGAAGACTTGGTTGTGGAAGTTCTGCTACAAAATTATAAAAAGGAAATTTAAGATTCAAAATTTATAGCAAAGAAAAGAATTGAAGCTTATTCAATACTATTACATTTCTTTGATTGTGTACACTTGACAATTAAACTGATACCTCATCCTAAAATTAAGTAATGATGAGAGTACTAGATACATATAAGTCTTCATAGATTCTTTAAGAAAAAAAAACACCTTTATACAATAGCTTGCCTCCCCAAAATCTATTATCTGAACCAAAACTACTTATGTGCATTTCTCATCCATATTCTTTCTTTTTTTTTTTTTCAAGTGTGCTTCTCAGTGCAGCTGCTTAAATAAGAGGTCATTGTAATGTATATTCTATTTGTGAAAAGTAAAGACACCAATGATTTTAAATTTAAAAGTATATTTCACAAATAATTAAATAAGCACAAATACATAGAATAATATATATATATATATATATATATACACTTTTTTATACAGAACAATACAAAAAGAGGGCTAAATGATGAACTTGATAAAAAATAAAAATAAAAAGGACCAAAAAAACCTTGATGGAGTTTTAGAAACCACATAAAATATCTGTATACATATTACAGGAATAAGAAACTTAGTTATTTTTATTCAGGTGCATATATTTACCAAGATACAACTTAAGAAAAATAACTAAATAAATAGTAAACCACAAGCTAATAAAAATAAAAAATCTAAGTAGCATTAAAAAGCTGAAACTATTTACCTTCTACAGCATATGGACCATCAGCAGCATTGTCTTGATTTGGCCAATAAGCAAGATCATCTGGTCTATAACCACTGTATGGTTTTAATGAATCATATTCTGGGGGCAACTGATTAGGCAGATATTGATCATCCATTCTCTGGTAATTATTGTCATAAGGATTATATTGTTGCTCGAGTGATATAGAGTGCTGGGGATATTGATCATAATCAGTAGACCACCGGTTGAGGTTTTGCACATGAGGATCATTAGCAGCAACAAACTGGCTGTGTTTATGAACAAATGGAGAACCCAGTCCATCATCTGGAGCAGACCCTATAACACAAGACAGTTGAATCAATTATTTGAGGTTTGATAACTAACAAATTCTTGAGAATTTCATGAATAAATACAATTTAGAAGATAGGAACAATTAAAAAAGGAAATAAAACACATGCTATCCCCTGCAAAACTAACTACAGAAAATTAAAACTGACAAAAATTTTTTAAAAAGAATAAAAAGAAAAAAACTTCAGGTTGGATGGGAAGAAGAGTCATTAGGACTTTTGTACTTAACTAGTAATTGGAAAACAATGACAATCCTAATTCTTCTCAAGAGAAGAATAAAGCTACACTCGATGGCGACAAATGAAATACTGCATCATACTACCCAGATTCACAACTGATAGTCGATTCTTAATCTTGTACTATTTAGAACAGCCTCTTGCATAAAACTAGGAAAGCATTGTGGGAAAACTGGTTTCTTTGTATTACTTTTGAAGCATTGGTATATGTAAGACCTTGTGACTTAGGATCTTTGCCTCAGCATTTCTTAACTCAAAAAAATTCTTGCTCAGTGTTTAACAAGCTCATCACCTTTTGCTTCCCCAACATAAGGCACTTATTTGAATTTAAAAAATAAAAATTATAGATTCTCACAAAAATGGCACAGCAGATACAAGACAGCTTTAACATAACTTGAAGAATTCTTACTCACATAGGAAAAACTTCATGAGACTGATATTGTCTGTTTCGATACAATTTCTTGTAAAAGCATGGATTTCTTATACCAAAAAGATTACATACTACAATTATTATAAATCAACACAAACCTTTAGGAAGGGAGAAACAGTAGAGGGAGTGTAGCCCCCTACAGCCTTGAAGCTGGAGTCCCAAGTCACATGACAACATTTAACCAGGGAAGCATTGTGTAAAAACTGGTTTCTTTGTATTAATTTTGAAGCATTGGCATATGTAAGACGTTGTGATTTGGCCTTTTTACATCAGCTTTTCCTAACTCATAACAAAATATATTTGCTATCTATAGGTGCTAATTCCAGCTCTAAGTTGTAGACCCAAAGCAATTCTTCATTAAATATGTACTAGGTAAAATAATAAAATCCATGGTTTGTTACCTTTTTATTTAAAATGATTAATTTTGTTACACAACTTTAAACTGTGTTTTTCTTCATAGGAAGTCTTTGAAAAGTGCTTGCTCATTCCCTATTCTAGAAGATAATATTCTTTTTTTAAAAAAAAAAAAAAACATAAGCACTTTTTATTCAAAAGAAAAAAAATATCTTTTAAATTGAAATTGGACTTTCTCTTAGTTTACAGAAAGATGAAGCACTTGGACAACACATGAACAAACAGAAGACAATAAAAAATTAACTAATTATTACTAATTTGCAAAGTTCCAATATTGTAATTGGGGCATTTTACGGTATTTGGGACATAATGTAGTCTGTAACATGCGTTTACAGTAAAAAATCATTATAACGCACAACTTGAGACCAGAGGTTTTGTGTCATAAAAGTTTTGCCATTATAATATAGATCATTTTAGAAGTTTATAAAATAATATTCAGAATGTGTCAATATATTTGCTCATTAGAATAAGTTCAAAATAAAATGAGTATTAAACTGTAAATTATGCAATTTAATTATCATTCACAAACATATATGCTTCACTGGAAAAAAAAGTTCATTATCCTACACTTTTGCTTGCTTCATGATTCTTTACACAGCTGTATTAACAATCTGACACTACTTTTGTACTGTGAAAATACTATTTTTTCATTTAAAAGCTTTGAATGAAGATGGAAAGCCATCTTAAAATTTCATTTGCTAGAGTTTTCTGGATTATTTCAGTGTAGAATATCGAGATTATTTAACTGCACAACTAATCTTTACTTCTGAAATCTTGTGCTATTTATTGAAAATTTCATTATATAGGTCGGTCTTTTAAAGGTCTTCCTTCTACTGTATACAGTTGAACCTGTCTGTCTCGAAAACCTCCCTATCTCAAAATTTTATATTTTCCCTGCATTTATACCCTAAATTCTTTTCCATGTTTATCTCCAAAAATTTCCCCCAAAAACCTCTATATCTCGAATTCCGGTCTTGCTGCCATTTCTGAATTCGAAGCTGAATGACCTTTCAGCAGCAAAAAAAAAAGTGATGCGGAAATCATAGAGAACATAAAATGTGATTCAGAAGAAGAAGAGGAGGTTGAGGAGAATAAAGATGTCGTGAAAGTCACTGTAAAAAGAAGCAGAGAAGGTTATTGTAACATTAACAAATTTCAAGAAAATTTTGGTAAAGGTGGATTTCCAGAGATCTTAGCGATATCTCAGAAGCATAATCGAGTTCAAAACAACCAGACAACAAAAAACACTGAAACACTATTTTTCTTCTACTTGTGTTGATTTTTGAAAGACTTGCAAAAAGATATGCTGAATACTATTTCTTTATTGCCGATGTTATTTATACGAGTATAAAATTTGTTTAAAAAATTGGTATAATGTTATTGTAAAATGCTTAATAAAACTAATACAGAATATTTTAAACCTCTAGCATATAGTCTTTGTTTCAATTGCAAATTTTTATTGCTTTATCAAAACCTCTGTATCTCAAAACCTCTTTATCTCTATTTTTTTTCCTTCCCGTGAAATTTGAGATAGACAGGTTTAACTGTATACAAATTTTTAAGAAGTCTAAAAAAATTTTTGTTGTTTAGACATGAAAATGTTTTCCTCCCAACAATTTTTTAGATTTTTTAAAAATTTCCAGAAAGTACAAGGATATAGACACAAGTTACAAGACTACCATTATGTCTCAAATTCCGTAAATGCCCCAATGCTAACCAGCATAGCATCATTAGTCAAGATACGTTTTTAGCCTACTTTCCCGTAAAAGTAAAAAAAAATAATAATAAAGCATGAAAGAAGGCTTAATGTATCGTTAAAATATTGTTAGAAATCAAGAAAAGTCAAAAATAAGTTAAGTAATTAAATAAAGATTGAAAAATAAAAAAACAAAAAGTAGGGTTTTGAGATGGGGGAAAAAGTGTGGCGGTCGGTCTGTCCCCCCCCCCCCCCCCCAATAACTTTTTTTACGAACTGTCCAATTGGAAAAATTCTTTTTGCATTCGAAAGATCTCAGCGAGGACCTCTCATTTCCATATTTTACTTTTTGATTTGAACAATTTTTTGTTCAATTTTGAACAGTTCAAAAAATTTTAACATTAGCGCCTATGGGTGAAAATGAAGCAAATTATGTAAACTCTGGGTACAAGATCCAAGTTCCCATGAACAAGCTCACTGGAGGAAGTTCTTCGCGTGAAATATTGATTTGAACAATTTTTGCTCATTTTTGAACAGTTCAAAAAAAATTAACATACCGCCTATGGGGAAATTTCAATCCTATATAATTCCTGATCTAACGGACCGATTTGCTTGGAACAAACTTTATCGGAAAGCTCTTATGACGTAGAACATGTACAAATAGAAAGTTCATCCAGAACTAACGAGCCTATTTTCCTATGAAATTTTTTGATCGGGATTTCCAAGAATATTTTTGAATTAATGAATGATTAAATGAATAAGCAAAAGAATGAATGAATAAATACATGAATCCATGAATGACTTAATAAATGAATGATTGAATGAATATGTATTAACCGTTGAAAAAGGTATATTTGAAGCAATTAAGAACTAAAGCTAAACGAGAAAGACAGAGAGAGAGGTAGCTAGATTATAAATTTGAGTTCGGTGTATACGGGAAAGTAGGCTCGTATAGTTCTAGACGGAACTTCTTGTTTACAATTGGATAAAATGTATTATTTCATAACGATATTGATTTTATCTTATTTATAATTTTTATACATTACCTTAAAAACAGAGCAAGTGATTCAAGGACAACCTCATACTGTTAACAAGTTACAAAACTTTGTTTTATAAACAATGATTACAACAAATTGCAATCGATAATAACTACTTTCTATTTTTGACATTTCTTTTCGGTTGAACAAGAAAGTAAGAGTAACTTCACTTACCATCAGCATGATGATAATACTCAAGTTGTGAATTTTGGCCTTCTGAAATCTGATTGGGCCACATCGCTTTTAATTCTTCCTTATGTGGCACATCATCTTTCCTTCCAACTGTCTTCTGCTTATTGTGTAAACTAGAACTTGGCATTTTTTGAGAATTTTTGATGGTGGCTGTTGGTTGGGGCAAATGAGGCAAGACATTATTAACTTGAGTTTTTTCAAAAGGATGCTGAATAGATACAGGATGTGAAGGACGATTGGAATCTGTACTCAAAATACCTGAAGAAAATACATAATTAAAGCATTCTAAAAATAAAAAAACACATGAAGTATGCCTTAATGATAAACAGTGAATATACTTATACAATTTTATAATTACAGTGCAAGAACCGAGTGCAGACATTTCTCCGTTTTCCAGAAAATATTTCCAAAATTTCCTAAATAATACTATATAGATATAGACAGTAGCGCAACCTGGATTTTGCTTTTTTTTTGGGGGGGGGGGGGGCGAGTCAAGGTCAGAACTAATTTGTAATTTACATATATTTTCAAAACATAATTAATCAAATGTTAAAAATTAAATTCGATTTGCTGGATTATTTGTGCAACAATTGGATCGGATTCTGGATAATTTAAAAATCTGTCAGATGCCAGATACCCTACCTATATCTTCTGGGAGTGCGAGCCATCCTTCCTCCCCACTGTCTTCCTTCCCCTGCATATACGGGAAAGTGGGGCATTTTAGGACACTTTTTTAACATATTTTTATTCAATTTTCACTAAATTGAATTTGCCATATGGTTTAGATATTCCTGCTTCAACTAAAATTTATTTCCAATACATTGTTCTACTAAATTAAAGTTTGAAAAAAATTAAAAAACCTTTACAATGTACCAACTTGTCCCACTGTGTGGGACAGCTTGGATCACTGACAATTAATTAAACCTTAATGATTAAAAACAGTAGGCTAAATTGATTAACAAATCCTAATTTATAGAGTTACAGCCTAACAAGTGAGAATTTACAACATACGCAAACGCATTGCATTAACAAATATTGTATTTACATTGGAAAATTAAAAATCTCATCTAAATTTTTAAACAGGACATCCGAGTGTCATACTTTTTTTGAACTGTCACTGTTTAGTCTCCAACTATGACATGATAATATAATAATGCTCGTCAGCCAAAGAAACAAGTGTTCTTTGCAGTTTAATAAGTTTTTTTTTTTTTTAACCAGGACTACTCCCAGCAGTTTTTCTTTGCCAACTGCCTTTGGATACTTCTTTTTGAAATAACATGCCCAGCCTCTTGAAAGAATTGGATTAGTCTTTGTTGTGAAGCAATGTAAATGAACTAACTATTTGAACTATATTTTTATGTTTATGCAAATTTATATGTAAATGTTTTTTGTCACAAATACTAGGTGGCAGTTTTACTTTTATAAGCACTTATCTGTAGTTTGAAAGCTGTGCTGCCTTGCAAGATTTAACACATCCACAGCCATGTGATGTGAGTGGCTCACATGTTTTGTTATGAAGAGACTTTGGGATGTTTATATGTTGAAATAAATTCTTTAGTTAAATTAAAAACTGAACTTGTGATTTCTTAGAATAACTCTACCAAAGTAAGAATGCCGTTTCTATTATTTTCAGGAGTTCTTCCACATTGAACAAGTGTAAAGAAATATTTAAGAACCTGGCTTGTCTTGTAGACTTTTAACTTTAAATTTAATGTTTTTATTTTCTATTATTTTTTCCTAACAGTCTTCTGATAACATTTTCTTCTATATTTTTAGCAAATATTCCTAATTATTCTGTCAGAACAAGATGTTATGATTGTTGTCACACATTTCGGAGAAACGTTTGCACATTTTATGCAAATTCGTATTTATATTGTTAACAGGTCAGGCAACTCGTGGTATAACTGTTATCTCTTTATGGAAATGATCTATTTGCAAGCTAAGCTTTCATCCAGGATTTTTCCTGTGGAAAAAGACTCTGGGCCCCAATTTATCAGAGCAGAGCAAAATTTTGAAGAAGAAAAAAGACCCATCATAAAGAAGCACTGTTCTTCCCTAATTGTTCAAATGGGGCACTATTCAATAACATTCTGAAAGGCTAACATGTAGAATCAATAGAATGGTTGGGCTGAAATTCTGCAATAAGAAGTCTAAAGTGTCATTTGTAAGAAAACATTTACCAATATGAAAACTTATTAAACAGGAAAAACATAAAATCAAAACTTTTTAAAAGTGTTGGGAAGAGTTAAGGAGGTGGGAAAGAAACTAGTATTTAAATTAAAATCTTTTTAAATGGGAAAACTTCTTAAACGGTTTTTACTGTACTTATATATGTGTTATTTTATGAATGTATGTATACTTGTATGGTATGCTTGTACAATCTCCCGCAACAAATGGAATGTTTACCTTTAAGTAAAATAACTATTTTGGTTTACAATTAAAAGCTTCAAATTTAAAATGTATTAACAAAATACTCTACCTTTACTGGGACAATTCATATCAATGCTCTCGTCACTTTCATCTGGACACTGAGGGATCCCATCACATACATTATAAATTGCAATACATTCACTGTTGTTTAAGCACATAAACTGGTAGTGATGACATTTATTACCTATGTAAAAAAAACACTAATTTGAAATAAAATAATTAATTCAAAACAAAACTTTTCCCATACTTGAGTCAATATTTAATGTGCTATTCACAGCCAATTAATTTTTCACAAAAGAGTGACACAGGTCATAATTGGCTAGCACATCCTTATTTGTCTGACCCAATGTTGCATTTTATTTGTTATTATTATTATTATTATTATTTTGTGGTTAATTAATTTATTTATTATACTATATTATATTATTATTATGTTATTTTGACAGGTTCTATCTGGATTTGCCTCTCTTTATCCTTAAAAGATTAGGCTAAAAAAGATACATTTCTTTGAAAATCTTTTCTTTACAGAAGCAATTACGCAGGCAAGTCAACATTACCAATTTGATTTTTTTTAAAGTTTGCTCATTTAATGAACATGGTATTTTCTCTAACCATAGCATAACTAACCAATATTTAATGCTGAATTATGAAATGTACAAATGCTGATACTACTTTCAAAGTTGCTGTAGTTCATGTTTCACAAAGAATTAGACTAAAAATTTCACTCTGTAAATTATTTTTCAAAATATTTAAAAGCATATTTAGATATAAATAAAAATAATGTTTTTATCATGAATTTCAAGTGGTATATTTACTTTTTTTCTAAATGTATTTATTATAAATGTGAAGAAAAAGGTAAGTAATTTTTGGTTGAATATGATTGATTTCAGAAAATATTTAAAGTTTAAGGCAAACTTACTTAGTTCTATTCATTGAAATATTTTTTTTCATCCAAAACAGCCAAGAAACACAACAGACGTCCATTCTCTTGACGGTTAACTTTTTATATATGTAACTGTATTTATTTAAAACATAAACACAATAAAAATAAGTTAAGCACACAAACTGAAAAATAAGGGGGGAAAATAAAAAATAGATTTCTTTTCTTTTTTTTGTTACAAATGGCTACTATAATGCAAGCAATGGCGACAAAACCGATTTCGAACCGGTAGACCCTTAAACCACCAATCTATACAATGAACTTATCTATAAGCTGCGCAACTTTTCCGAATTAACAGTAAATTTTGCAGTTAAAAAGACCCTAGCTGCAATACAAAAACAACAACATTCCTTAGCCAATGAAATTTCACGAATTTTTAATCTTTCATATTAATTTAAAACTTTGAAATGAAAAAAAAAATGTTTACAGTAAAAATAAGTAATGTCATCATATAATCTTTGTAAATGCAGCTACGCAAATCATAAAACAAGCAAAATAGCAAGATAATGAACTTGCCTTTGATTGTGAAGCATATTTATTTGTGAATGATAGTTAAGTTGCATAAATTAGACTCTAATAATCATTGTTGGGGCCTCGGTGGCCGAGCGGTCTTAGTACCAGTTTCCGCCCGCTGCTTGCGAGCAGTAACGAG
Organism: Octonoba sinensis; assembly: GCA_038502835.1. Taxonomy (NCBI): domain Eukaryota; kingdom Metazoa; phylum Arthropoda; class Arachnida; order Araneae; family Uloboridae; genus Octonoba; species Octonoba sinensis. Next base: position 129,157,805 of record CM076599.1, read on the forward strand.
GTTGTGGGTTCGATTCCCGCCTTGCCCTGGGTGTATTTTTGTTATTTCCTCTCTTTGTGATGTAATAAAATCTTTCCTGTATTGTCTTGTGCCATCTGTCATATTGGTCGACAGTTCATAAGCGAGTCCCGAGACTAAGCACACGAACTGGAAAATAAAAGTACTTCAATTCAAATCATTGTTTTTTAAACTTAATCTAATGTGAAAATGTATTGAGATAGTCTGAACAACCCCAAAAATTTGTTAAAGGATCTATATAATGCCAAAATGTATAAAATGCAAAATCTTTAGACGTTTTAAATTGTACATTGTTCTAATACTTCCAAGATGTGCAGTCTTCTACTGCATTCAATGAAACTGGTGAGATGGAATATTGAAAAAGAACTTAATCTTTATTTTATTTTATTGATACAACAACAGGAAGCTCCCAAACAGCCAAGAAACACAACAAACGTCCATTCTCTCGAGGGTGAACTCTTTAAATATGTAACTGCATTTATTCAAAACATTAACACCAGAAAAATAAGTTAACAAGATCAAGCACACAAACTGGAAAATAAATGTAACAAATAGAATTTGAATTTGAACAAGCAAACAAATACCTGGTTTTGTAACTGCAGATGGTGTGACGGATACTTCAGAGACTGTTTTTAAATCTAAAGGAAGAGCTGGTGTAGAGCTGCTGGGGCTAATAATATTGCTTCGAAGTTCTTGAAGCTCTTTCTCATGTTTAACTTGATTTCCCCATTGACTGAGCTCATAGGAATGTTGTGTGACTCTTAACACAGAACTGATGAAGAAATTATGACTAGTAAACTTGCATAAGAAGTTAACAGGTGATCCACAGTCAAAAAGGTAGCAGCTGTGAATTTTCTGAAAGATAAGTAGATTAAGAAATACATTTCTAATGAATTAAAATAAATTATTTCAGTTAAAACACCAGCCATAATATTAAAAATAAATATATTGGGAAATGTTAATAGGCTAAATTTTTGTACAGCAGTTAAGAGCCATAGCCTCTCATTAAAAAACGTAATTTCTCAATCTTTTTTTTAAATGTAGCAAGTACCTTAAAAAAGTGTACAAAGCAACTGGAAAAATACTTTTCAAGAGAGTATGATCATGACTGAGAACCATTTGACTAAGACCAGTCGAACTGGGCCTGGAGATTGTCGCCTCTTTTGTATCTGCCCAAAGATTCTGAACATTTTGAAGAAGATTTCAGCTTTGTTCTTCCACCTTGCTAATATCAATCTAAGTTTGACATTGCTAATACAATTTACATTATTTAAAAAAAAAAAAATTGCCCGACAAGTAACCATGCAGCATAATGATTATTAATAATTAGCAATTCATAATTTCAAACAATTAGCTATTAGTTCTTTTTATATAGTTATTATTACTTGGTAATACTAAATTTTACGTTGTTTGATCATACTTTATTTAATTAAAGGATGTTTCATACACTAGACTCTCTTTTTTTTTTTTTTATAAATTATAGCCCACTTTGTACTTGAACATCACTCATCTAGGGATAGTGACTCCCAGGTTGATTTTGCCACAGCTGCTGCCTACATTCTTAGTGGATGTGGAGGAGCAAATGGACCGCCTGAGCCCTTTAAATGAAGAGCCTGGATATAAACAAAGAATTTACTTTCCATGGAGAAGAAATATTTTAAAAGTTTAACTCTTAAAACAAGGAGATAATAAGGATATGACACTAACTATAATGTCATTTAAACATATGAGATGCACTGAATTACACACATCACCTCATGCTAGGTATGGGATGATGCATGAAACTAAGTCACATTATGCAGAGCATCAAAAAGGAAACAATTCAGCATCAAAATCCAGACAATATCTTTCTGATTAACCTAGAAAATGCTAAAGGTAGAAAAAATAGTTTAAAATGTGTAACAAAATTGTTTATTAAATCATAGGAAAGACCATACAGTTGCACAGTTAGTTCTAAAAATCTAATGTTTATGTAATCAGATAAAATATTAACCTGTTCTTCAAAAACAGCTACATTGCAATTTGGAGTTTCCAGACACCTTGTTAAGCAGTCTCGATTAGAGGAAAGAATTGTTTCATTTATGTAAGTTGCGCCCAATAATCTCGATTCGCGAGTGCGAATAATTGTGTTAACACTTATACGAAATTTACTTTCTACGTCAACATCGAGCTGCCTATTATATCTGGACACATTTTGCGAACCAAGAGTAATATTTTCGGCAGGTTTTGAAAATTCATAATGAATTTTTTCGTCAGATTCTAATAAAACGGCATTACAAATATTCAAAACATTGAAAAAGTAAGAAAAAATCGAAGCAGTAAAGAAAATGTGTCTAAATAATTTCAGTGCCATTATTCCGGGAAACGACTGGACGCGAACAATGTAATATCGCCTTCATTCAAATGTTCCTTTCCAATTCATATTCCAGCCTTAAAGATGTAATGAATTAAACCCGTTTCATAGAAAATCTCTACATCATAATGAAAAAGGGCCTTTTAGACAAAACGACAGTAGATGTTTCATGCATTTGTTTATATTTTCTGGCGCATAACTATTTAAGCAAGTAGGCTTTGCCTCTGTCAAATTAGCGAAAGGGCAAAACACAGCATAAACTGAACCGCTCGACAATAGAATAGATGGCGCTCATGATAGTGGTGATTCTAAAATGAAAGGGCAGCAAAGCGGGACATATTTTCAATATAGATATACAGGGTGGCGCAATAGAACGGGCATTTGTAAAGTGATGACTGAAGTTTTTTTTTAAAACTTACATCGACCCTCTCTACGACGGCACTCCTCTAACCGCGAAAGGAAATTACTGAAAACTTTCTTCAGTAATGCTGTAGTATAACTGCTGCCATTTCACCACGGATATTCTCCATGAACTGATCGATGTTTCTCGGATTTTTACTGTCTACAAACACAAAGTCTACAGTACTAATTCGAGAAATATCGAAAAGTTCAAGGAGAATATCCGTGGTGCGAACGGAAATTACTGAAAACTTTCTTCAGTAATGGCTGGTGTAATTGCTGCCATTTCACCACGGATATTCTCCTTAAGCTGATCGATATGTTTCTCGGATTATTACTGTCTACAAACACAGTCTACAGTAATAATCAGAGAAACATCGAAAAGTCCAAGGAGAATATACGCAACAATTACACCAGCATTACTGAAGAAAGCTTTCAAAGATTTCCGTTCGCGGTTAGTGCCGTCGCGGAGAGGGTCATCATTTAGATGATGATTTTTTTAAAAAATAAACTCCAGTCCTTACTTCACAATTCCTGAGTCTTATTTTAACTATACCTTTTGTATTTATTTTTTAATCTATTTTTTAAATATGCACGTTCTATTGCGCCACCTTGTACCCAGGGATAATAGGGAGTAACTCGAAGTATATATATGTATGATTTTCAAAAGGGCCCTTATTATAGACTTAGAAAACTTCATGGACATTTTCTGATATTTTTTCTCTAGTTTGACTATTTTGATGCTGATAATGTGGTGGGTATCTTGCTTGTTTAGAGATCACCCTCATTAACATTGATATGGGTACAGACAGTGTTTCTTTCAGGCATCTCCCCGGGGGGGGGGGGGGAACTGCCCCCTCGGAGGAAATCAATTCCCCCCCCCCCCCGGGAGAAAAAATTCAGATCACAATTTCAAAAAAAATAAATAAATAAACGAAGAAAAGAAACGGGGAGGAGGGAAGAATGGAAAAATTAAAATTTTAAAGTGTAGAGGAAATATAGTGGCCTCTGTTTTGGGTAGTCATAAAACTGGTCTCTCACTGGCCAACATGTGAAACGCCAAAGCTCCGCTCCTTCAGAGAAGACCTTGTTCTGAGCAGGGCTCTTAAGAGGGCTGTCAGGTATGGCTGATTCATGGGGTATGGTTCAGCATCAGAGTAGTGCAGTGTGTAAAAGTTTTCTATGGCTAAGATGCAAGTATAATGTGAGGTGGGAGGGGGGAGGGACAAAACTAACGTTGGGCCCGCCTTGGCTGTCGGTGGCCCTGGTTCAGAGTACAGGATAAACAATACAATCTCCATTTATTCGATTAAATTTCATGAGTATAAACCCTTTCTAAAAGAAGCTGCCTTTTATTATTTAGTATTGGTTCCTTTTTTTTACATATGGTAGGAACCTTTTGATCCATACTTCTGTTATCCGAATATTTCCATATCCAGTTGCAATGAGAGGACGGTTTTCAATGAAATGTTTCACACTGTTACTTTGAAAATTGAATCGTTTATTTCAGGTCAACATTAAGAGTACTTTTGGAAATTTTCCAGAAACAATTACAAGTATCTTTTTAAAAAAATGTACATTTTTATTTAGAAACAATAAATCTATATTCTCGTAATCTTATACTTGACTCATGACTGGTCATTGACCAATGATCATCGTTTTGCAACTTTTTAAGACTTCAGATTGGAAAAATTTTCAAAGCAGGGACTCACTCCTTTTTTCTTAACGAGACCAAAGATGGCCTAAAATTCTATTTTTAAAAATTCCTCAGTTTTGGAAAATTTTCGAGTTAGATCCTCTGCTTCTCTCTTCCTTCTCCTACATCATTTAAGATACCATGAAATTGCGCTCAAGACTTCAGTTTCAGAAACACTTTCTGGGGAAAAACACCGAACACTGTTAGTAGCGTCACCAAAACTATTTTTTGCATCCTCTAACATCTCCAAACAATATATCTGAAATTTCATTGTTAGGACTTAGATCTCAAGAGGTTTCCTGAGGAGAGCCCTCGCACCCCTGTCTCCCAGTAACGTTGACAAAAAACGAGTAAAACTGCATTTTTAAGAATACTTTTGAAAGACTTCTCTGGAGAGAACCCCTGAACCCCCTTCCCCTAACGTCTCCTAAGAGACTAAAATTGCATTCTCTGGACTTCAAATTTCAAAAAAATTCCGGGGGAGGGCCCCCGAACCCCCCGCTCCAAAGCCAGTCTAAGCATTACACTTTTAAGATTTTAATTAGAAAAATTTCAGATGCAGAAGCTCTAAAAACATACTCTCCTAACTTCATTAAGCATAGTCTAAAATTACTTTTACTGTATATTATCAGGGACCTATCATATATTATATATAATAAAAAAATCCATATTATTATTATTTTTATTCTAGAAAAAAAGAATATGACTTTGGATCACACACCGCCCCTCCTAATTCTTCACATGCCCTCCCGGAGCAAAAGGTCTGAAAGAAACACTGGGTACAGATTTCTGCAGGACACCGATTTTTACATAAAAATCGGTGCCTTGAAGAAATCGGTCGTTTTATGGAGGTTGCGTCTCAAAATAGAGGTTGCAGCTCATATAAGTTTAACTGTAATTTTTTAAAAAGGAAAGAAATGCAATTGCAAACCTTTTAGGAGTTTCAATAAGAGGTGCTTCAAAAAAGACTGCAATCAACGCATCGAAGTTAAACAAATCGCAATAGAGGGGGGGGGGGGGAAAGCAAGGCAACAGTGTGCAATCAAAAGAACAACGGGGCGCATCTTAGAAGGGCGACATGGGCCCGGGCTCTGACAAAAAATGCTCACCACTACACACATGTATTCCTTGCTGCGAAAAAGAGTGAAAGATTCGAATTAAAGGAAACAAGTTAAAAAGAGAATAAATTAAAAATTTAAAGGAAATTAAAAAATATAATGATTAAAATTCTTTAACTTTTCTTTATAATATGAAGAAAAGAAAAATGATTCAATACACGTTTTTTACTTTTTTTTTAATAAATAACATGTTACATCGTTTGAGATGGCGAATGAAATGCAAATACAATAGTCAATCGACTTCGGATGTTACATTTTCTGGGTCAGCATTCTCAGTTAATCGAATTTACAGACAGCGGTCATTTTTTTTCGAAAATAAAGACTTTTAAATTTAGTTTTTTCAGATTGAAAACTAAATGTGCTTGTATGCTTACTTATTAGTGTTCTTATATATGTAAACTAAAAGCTAATCATTCACTTTTGATCACTTTTAAAATTACCGGATTCGCTGCCAAACCCTAAATTCAATCATTTTCTTTGAAACTGCTGATGGTGAAACAAGGAGACAATTCTAGAACATTGGTCTAGCATCACTTTCAATTTTCTAATAATTTACGTGCTTAGAATTTTACTTGGAAAACGATAAAATCAAAAATGAAATCGTAGTCAGAACGCGCAAAAACCGAGGTTGCCATTTAAACTATATGACGGAGGTGGCTTAACGTTATTTTCAATATCAGCTGTTTACTGACTATAGACTTGTTGTATTTAAAACGTGCTGTTATAAGCGAGTTCGACTATTATCTATACATACGAGTGTCCCAATGAAAACATAAATGTGAAAGAAGGGCCAAGTTCGATAGAACGGACGACCTTCTTCGAGTAGCTCGGTGTCAACAATAAACGGATTGACGTCTAACGAGTGCCAAGTTCCATAGCAGATCGTTTATTTATAGCTATAAGAGTGTACAATGTTCTCTAATTTATTTAAAAGCAATTTGTTATTATTTTTTTTATATCGGATTTCTAACTTGGCAAGTTTCAATTGAGGTAAAATACATTCAAAATATTTAACTCATACAATTAGGATTTTTAATAGTTAGCAAAATCATGTGGCAAGTTAAATAGTTATTTTCCAATTGTCTTTTTAAACGTAATTTATCTTAATTCCGGTGTCGCCGTTTCTCTGAATTTGACTGACACACTGTTCATCGTTCCGTCATCTATTTCCTAATGTAACATATTGTTTCCTTTATGTTTCGTAGATGGCAGCACTGCATTAGAATCCTAGGTCTATGGATGAAATGAGTTTCTAATAACAGTACTAGATGGCAGCATTGCTTAACGAGCTCCAAGCATTACAAAATTTTCCTCCTCCGTATATGTGTTTAAACCTTAATTTGTCATATTTTTGTGCTAAAATTTTTATGTTTCTGAATCTGAATGTAGGAATGCACACACACAACACGACCTTAATCTGGACCCAAAACTCTTTAACTTTTACGTTTTTGCGATCCCTATTTTGAAAGGGCTGTGTCAAGAAATGAAACGTCATAAGTCCATTACAATTGTATTTTCTCTTATCATTTGCTTCATAATAGTAAATACCATAGTATCTTTTTAATAAATGAAAAAGATTTCATAGTTTCTGTAAATGTCCAAATTTATACACTAGTTAATTCATGAATGATAAAATATTTAGAATGGGGGCGAGGAATATGTCAACATATTTTTAAATGGTGCATTTTGCGCCATCACTCTCAGAAAAGCATGCTCAAATCTCACGAAACTTTCGTCGTATTTGACGAAATGGCTTGTTGAAAAATGCTCGGAGTACTCGGAGTAAACCTTTCGTCAAAATGACGAAATTTGTGGAGTAACTCTTTTAAGTCACGTGATCGTGCGAGGAAAGAATCGTTATAAATGACGAAATTTTCTTGACGATTAAAGAATCGTCGAAAATGAGAGCTCTATTTCTGAGTGAATGTAAATGTTAAAAATTTTTTTTTTAATATTTATGGTTAGTTAATAATGTAATTATGACTAACAGAAACGAGATAATGCTCTTTTCACCACAAGTTCTTCTCTTCCGAAAGTTCGGACGCAGTTCTGAATTTTAGCTATGAGGTCGTCTACTGTCAAGGAATCATAGCTCAAGAACGCAAGGCTAAGTTCTTGCCATCTATCTTCAAAGGAATCCAGATTAAAGCCTTCAGCCTTAAAACGCCAATCCAATTTCTCTACCACATTCAAAGCAGAAGGATATTCAATAAAAAGTTGGCAAAAGGATAGTTCCAATTCCGACTTTAGATCCTTCTGAATTGTTTTCTCAATTGCTTTCTTAAAACGCTTATAGTACGTACTGTGTCCCGGTTTTAATTCCATGATTTCTTGTAGAAACTGGGATGTTTTAAATAAACATTCGTAATTCTCCTCGGTGAATACCAGATAGAACTTTTCGATAAGTTCAAAGGCGTTTTGAAATTGCTGATCGCATGTTAAACATTGACGGTATAATTCTGAACTTACTTCCAAATCTTGCTGCAAAGATAAAGTTATGGCTATTTCGTCAAGATCGGAAGGCTTTGAATTTGAGGAAGGCATCATTGCTGAGACGATGCTGGTTACTACAGAAATGAGTCTTCCAACTATGGAGCAGTATGGTACGGGTACCCCTGATACTAGATCTGCGCCTAATTTTATTTGTTTTAATATTTCGTTCCACTTTCCTGGTACGTTTTTCACGTGGACTAGATTCCTTGCTAAGGTTACGCATAATTGCATAGTGTTGCTTCTCTTTTCTGACCATTCTGAAAAAAGGGAAGAAAGATCTTCAACAGCGAAATAATTTCCTAATATAAAATCAGATATTTCTTGACCATAATTCATCAGTATTTTTCTTTTAGCTGAAAGCTCATTGTCTACGATCAAGCATTCTCTTGTGAAACCTGATAATTCATTTATCTGTTTCGCAGTTTCTTCCATTTCTAATACACTTGTAAGGTCTTTAGCACATTCGTTCTTATATGTAGTTCCAGCGGCAGGATTGTTGCTGGAACTACGCACAACAGGTGTTTCTGACTTATTTAAAGCCTGCGATGGAGCTGGTTCGAGTTTACTTTCAACAGATAAATCGGCATTAATGCTATAGTTCTTTCTTTCGGGATAGTTGTGCACATTTTTACCTCTTCCATTTATTACAGATTTAAAATCACTGAAATGGCAATAATTTGATGACTTTTCGTTTTTCCTTACAAGCTTATCACGAAAGCCAGAAAAATCATCGCTAGCATGTCTGGAACTTTTTAAAACTTTTAACTCAGTATTAGGCAGTGTGTTAACATCATCCATGGTTTTCTTGTTCAAATTTGTTGCTGTGTAGGAAAATGAATAAGACTCAACTTCTTCAGTTTTAGATACAGGTTGATCCATTGCTTTCGCCTCATTCTGCGAAGTTTCAACAACCATTACATTTGTATCTCGAAGCTGAGAAGAGCTAATTTTTCTGGAATTAATACGTGATGATTTTTTACCTGCATTTGTGAAAGGTTTTTCAGTGGAGAAACTTCGACCATATCTCCAATTAACTGATAAATTATTACCCCACTTAACGCTTTGCCTAGTATATTTACCATTATTACACTGCAAATTTGTAGGACACTGTTTTGAATTTTCTTCGGCTATTTTTTGACTTTTTTCGCGCTCTTGTGAATTACTTTTTATTTCTTCATAATTGACGTACGCTACTTCGTGCAATAATTTTCCTTTCATGTACGTCTCGGTTTCACTGATTTCAACAGTTTCGTGGCTACGCTGTTCGGTGCCAAGATTAGACTCGTATTTACGGGAGCAGTTTTCTCCCCAGCGAACATTTTTCTTACTGTATCTTCCTTTCCTGTTGGTCTTTGATGATCTATTCAGGAAATGATCGCTGGAAGATTTTGGATAAAGCTTCTGTTCAAACGCATGAGAATCAGATGGAACTATATGTCGGTATTTAACCGACTGCTCATCATCATCATCATCTGAACCGCTTGAAGATGTAGATGGGCATTCTGATGAACGTACGGAATACGAAACATCTTCTGAATCTATGTTTTTATTGCAATGAGGAAAATTAGTAAAATTTTTATTTCTTGAATCATCAACACTTTTCTCGTGCTTTCTGGTCGATGAAGATGAGTCGGGCAAATTTTCATTTGATTTCGAAAACTTTGATTGAGAATTTTGAAACGAATTTCTGTGCTTGTACTTTGCCCATTGTGATCGATTACGTCTGTGGTTCGAGTTCCGGTAATGGTTTTTATGATGAAAACTTCTGTTTTTGGGGTAAGATTGTTTATTGTCAGAATTTATTTCACCTTCAGCATAACCTGAACTTCTGTGGTGGTCAAGAGGTGGTCCAGGGATTTCAGAACAATGTATATCTCCACTTCGTTGATCACAACAACAGTTATTAATGTAACATTTACGCTCAATTATTACAACTTGCGAATTCTTGTAAAAACCTGTCAATTCGTTATCAGTTTTGTCAACGTTTTGCTTCTTATGTTCGCAGTCAATTTTTTCAGCATTCAGCTTTTCTGCGCAAATATTATAAGATATGCTTTCTTCTTTCTCTGATGAAATCGAATGCGCCTGGGAAACTTTGCTTAGATTGTTTCTTTTACGCGCATTGTCATTAAAGTTTACAGTATCTCGCTGATATACATTACAAGCTTTACCCCCTTTGTTTTCAGTCTCTGAAGGTAATGAAACATATGCATTGGAGCTTAGTTTGCTGTGAAATACTTTTTCACGAGAAGGCGAAAGTACGCCAAGCCTTGCATCAGTGGTGAATTCTTCTTCTGATTCGCAATCAACAAGTAATGTCGAAATTCCACATGATGTAGAGGGTGTACATTTCTTCGAAGCTATATTCGTCGTAATTTCACTCGGTTTGTTATTTTTATACACGCTTAAACTTTGCCCGTTTTTATATTCCTCTTCGTGGACATTTGATCTTGATACCGATTGAAATTTAAAAGGGTTATCCGATTTAGCTATTTCGTTGTTGTATTTGACATTCTTAGCTTCGGAAGTGTCTATGCAGGAGCTGACAGGTTTAGTGACAGGAATCTGTGGTAAATTAGAATATCTTGTACCTCGGTTGTCGGTCACATTAGATGGTGTTTTTTGTTGGGGATGTTCTGTAAAATTTAGAAGATTTTCAGGAGTCATATCTTTATGTCTCCTATTAATGACTACATCCGCATTGCAACTACTATTTAAGTCCTCAAATTCGTTGGGCATTAATCTTCCAGTTTTCCCAATTTTTTGCCTTCCGTTATTGTTACTGAATGTTCTCGTGAAAGACGTTGTTGCTTTTCGCGGCCTGAACTCGTTTGGTATAGCAGCGTAGAGTTCACTGAATGCAGAAGAAGTACTGCGAGAATCTGAGTCTGAGTCTTCTTCATCACGACTTCTTCTTTTGTCATGAATACCTGATGTTTTCTTACCCTCCGCCAAAGCATTGATGTAACTTTGATCTGTTGAATCCCATATAGCTCTCAAGTTCCGTTTATCAGCCATGCTTTTCCTTTTAGAAAAACGCAAATGTTTTAGTTACATTGCAGTATCTGTTCCCAAGCTGAAGTAACTCCTGGTTATCTAGAAAAAAACGGTTATAATTTAAGTATAATTTTGCATTTAAAATCATTCTGCAAGTAAATACAAAAAAGATGAAAATTCAATAAGATATTTGGAGGAAAAGTAAAAATAAATAAATAAATAAGAACATCAACGTATTTAATGGTTGCTCAGGGAGGAAATATGACGATTGCTATAAAACGCCTGTAAGTTATGTTGTTTCAATGAGGCTGCGTCGTATTAGTTCCTCGCCCTTCGCAGACTTCGTGCATTCCAAAGAAATTGGCATCTACTATTTTATGTGACAACACTACCGGAGGATACCATTGCCACTTGAAAATTTTTAACGCTCAGTTTCCCACCAGTTCAGGCACCTGGGCTCTCATAACACAAACTGCATTATAAATTTAAACTAGCAATTAGGTATGGTATTTAAATACAATGTCTCTCACATGACTCGTGGAACAGCAGGAACGCTTGTGGTTCAGAAGCAGAGGGTCTCAGAATCCAATGTCAGCTTAGCAGTCATCGCGTTGAGAGGCAAGGAGGCGATGTCATTTTTGTTTATTCCACTCTCAGTTGCCTGATAGGTATTTTTCTGGTTTAGTCCAATACAATACGCAAATGCTAAGCAAAGAGCATTAGAAATCCTCCAGGAAGACAGTTTTCTCCAGAGGTGATCTGTATGAAAAAGTTGACTTGTTGAAGTTCTTGAGTCATTAAACGAAGATCATTACAATAATAAATACAATATTGAGTTTGTGAGCATTGTACTTGTGGCATAAAGGATTGCTGGAAACTAGAGCAAAAAAAGTCCATGCCCTTACCGAGACATTGAAAAGGCCACTTTGTACTAAATTATGGGAGAAATTAAATAACAAATAATTGGAATACAAACGCAGAAATCAAAATTTAAAAAAAAAAAATTAACTGCCATTTTTGAGATACTACGATGCTATTTAAAAGGTACAAAACCCGTGCAACTCTTGTTATTTGCAAGAACTCTCGCGGAATATTTGCCAATCTCTCGTAACAAACTGGTTTGTCGCGGCACATAGGTTCACTCTCAGAAATGGGGCTCTCATTTTCGACGATTCTTCAATCGTCAAGAAAATTTCGTCATTTGCAACGATTCTTTCCTCGCACGATCACGTGACCAAAAAAAGTTACTACACAAATTTCACCAATTTGACGAAAGGTTTAATCGGAGCATTTTTCACGAAGCCATTTCGTCAAATACGACGAAAGCTGCGTGAGATTTGAGCATGCATTTCTGAGAGTGTTAAAAAACACGGGTCTACTTTAGACTGCTTATATTATTAGGTCACCCATTTTAGCTGAATTGAAGTATAGTGGCATGCCCCTGACTGCTCCATGAAGAGGCCCTGCACCATTTCGGCTATTTCTCATTTTCTCAAGCGTATGACCGACAGACGGACATGACGACCAGACTGACCGATCGACGACACACGTTTCCGCAACTCAAAATCCTACTTTCAATTAAATTTTTATTTTTCAAGATTTTTTTAAGAATTCAGTTTATTTTTCGACTTGCGAAGCATGGTTTATACGACTTGGAAGGAACTACCGAAAAACATCGATAAACGATAACGTGCGTCGTAAACGCGATTTATCCTCCTGGTTAGATCCAAGAATTGACAAAACACTAAAATGACGTATAAATGTTAGCGCCCTTTGAACAATGCTCTATTGTTTTTGTTTTTCAGCGATATTTTTACAGAGAGAATAATTGTACGTGGCAGTTAAACTAATTTTCGAAATTTATACCTTATGCCCAGCTTTTTACGATGCAGGATCATCCAAATCATTTTTCTCCTGTTTTATTTGTTGAGGGCCCTCTAAATACAAGAGCGAATGAATTTTCACTGGAAAATGTTAATGTTGTAAATTAAAACAAGACCAAAAAATAAGTAAAGAACGGGGTTTTGCTTCAGACTGATTTTTAAGTATGAAATTACGAAAACTCTGTAGTGTGTCTATTAATTCGGCTAGGTAGCCACGTTTTTGCCCTATGCAATTTTATTACAGTTCGACAGCGGCATTTTGACATTTGGACGCGCAAAAGGCAGAAAAGAACGAATCCATTCGAGTTTTAGGGAACTTCGCTTGCAGATGCGCTTATTTAGTACGCGAATCAGAATGTTTGCTTCACTGTTTGTTGAAAGCAACTAAATTTATAAACTGGCATATAGCATCAGTTCGGAAGAAATCAAGTATGCTAAACAAACTAGAACGAGAACAAAAACTGCCCATTTCTTATACCAGCGGTTCCTCCCTTGAACATGAATGGATTCTTCTTGGCATTCTGCCAGGCAGATCGCTATGGTCGATGGTAGAACTGTATTTATACATATAGTGCTTTTCTCTTAATCTGCCTTATACATTTTCGAGGAGGTACCACAATTCGTCTGAGAAATTTACTAGTGAATTGAAGAGTGGCTCATACGGTTCTACCGTCGTCCTGAGCAAGCTGCCTGGCAGAGGGCCAAGAAGAATCCATGCATGGTCAAGGGAGAAACTGCTGGTGTATGAAAAGTGCCGTTTCGTTCTCGTTCTCGTTCGTTTAGAATACTTGATTTCTTCCGAACTGGTGCTATATGCCAATTTTTAAATTTTGTTTCTTTTAACAAACAGTGAGGCAAACATTCTGATTCGCGTACTAAATAAACGCGGCGAAACAAAGTTCCCTAAAACTCGAATGGATTCGTTCTTTTCTGCCATGCGCAGAAGCGTCCAACTATCAAAAGTCCGTGGTCGAACTACTTCTAGCATTGGATCCGAACATTGATAATTCGTAGGTCTACTCAGGTTAATTCCGTGAGTGCCGCCATTTAACAGTGATTCTATCTAGGATCATTATCAATATATTGTGCCATCGCACTTTAGTTCGAAAACTAAGACGGGACAAAATGAATTCTTGAAGAAATTTTTAATTTCTATTCTAAGCGGCTAAAGAGTAATCGTCATGGGCATTTCGTGCAATGAAAATACATTATTGCCGGCGGTAACAGAAACACATTCGACTCCAAACAAAAAGGAAAAGAGTTTAGCGAGTATTTTTACAGCTCGCGAAAAAAAAAAAAAAAAAACAGTTTATAGCAACAGTATTGATGGAAAATTAAGTTTCCACATAGACGCAAAACGTTAAACAAATTTTCTTTGAACAGAATGCTAGCGAAATAGAATATGTTAAGGGGGAATAATAAGTGTAAAGACGGCGTATTAAGAGAAATTTTCATAAATTTTTTTAACATATAAAACATAAATATATTTTATTTAGATTTTGAGGTTATTTTATAGATATATTGGAGAACATTTACTGAAATTTTCAAACATTTTTCTTGAAAAATCCCGGATATATCAGCTGCTGCACACTGTTAGTTGCCACCCGGATCGGCAGTTTGCGTACATCCTGGAGGTCCCAATTTTTATCTGAAATCAATTTTTTTTTAATTTAACTTTTTTATAAGTGTCTCTTCTAGTTAAACTAAAATCATCACAAAAAATTTAAAATTTTAATTTTTTTTTGGAATGGGAAAATTACGTACGATTTTTAACCGTTTTTTTTTTCTCTTTTTTACAATAAAAAAGTAAAAATAAAGATATTCTTATGATTCTAGCTCAACTAGAGAGCATATATAAAAAAAATGCGTGCTAAATTTGATAAGGATTGGTCAAAAACTCTGCGAGTTAGAGTGCACGCAAATTCGAAAAAAGTAGTTTCGAGAAAAAAAAAAACTCATCTGAAAAAAAGAGTGGTATTGAAGGTAAATCTAAGGCAGTAATGAATCAATTTTTTTATATATTTATAGATACTAATACTTATAGAAATTTCTATTCGAGGTCTCAATTGTTAAAAAAAAATAAAAGGACATCTGCTAACGTTCTCTAATACCCTTCAGGTCATTCATGAGGGACTACCTGCTCAACTGCTCCAAAAGGGGCGCTCATTCAAATGCTTATAACGACTTGGAATTTTGCTTTGAAATTTTCAGGGTATATTATTGAATAGTCGTAGAATCGATTTATAAAGAAATTTTTATTATTATTATTTTTTGAGACCTCTACACGTATTTTCCCTCTTAAGACGCGTTTTAGTTCATTTTAAAATTGTTGTAGTAGTACAGAACAAATGGAGATATTTTCTCCAATTGATGCAATAACAGATCAAAATTCTGCAAAGTTTTTCCCCCACATTGTATTCTTGGATTTGAATAATGAAAAGATACCGGGTTGAATTTACCATTTATAGAATAGCGTTATAGATATGGGATAATATTCTATGCCAAAAGACCGATAACTGGTTGAAGTTTTCAAAATCCGGAAGTCTCTCACAGAATTTAAAATTATGTCAAAAAGTAGGAATTAAATTTCAAATGAAATTTAAGCTACCAATTAAGTTTGTTATTTTTAATCCATTAATCAACAGCGTTACCACCTATAATATATTTTTGCTATTTAACCGACCAAAGATTATTTTCAAATCGGTCTACACATTGCTCATAACGATAACCTTTCTTTTCTCGTAGAATAGGTGATGTTGCTGTTCTAACAGAGGCTATGCACCAAAACACACATCTTAGCTTTCGAAAGAACTCTTTCTCGTGAACACTTTTATTGCTGAAGAACTGCTTTGGGACCGTTCATAAATATGTCACTTTTTTTCATGTCACACTTTTTTCAATGCCCCCTTCGTCACGAAATGCCACAATTCAACATACCCCTCATCCTCCCCCTCCCTTTGTCACATGTCACGCTATATTGCATTAGCATTGCAGTGTTGCAGTTCAGAAAGAAAGCACTACGTTCTAGATCACATTTCTAATTTCATTCTTCTTTTTTAAATGCATTTTTGAGCCTAATCATAATTGATCTTATGAATACTTAACTTTACAAAAAACGATTAAATATACTACAAAAGAGATAATTAATAATAGTAAAAAATATTAATTATTCGAATTCTGAAAAAAATACCCGTTCTATTTTTGTGTGTAAATGCCAAAGAAGATTTCCTTCAAACTTTCAAAGCCGCAAATTTAAACCTGAACATTTAAATTCAAAAAAACTTTTTAAATAAATTTAATTTGCAGATTTTAAATATGGTTATAGAATCCAAAATGTGTGCTGTCACACTTCTTTTACCCCCTCCTCTGGTCACAAACTGTCACACTTTCTCGACCCCCCTCGAAGCGTGACATTATTTATAAATGACACCTTTGGTTATTCCCAATGTTCCATTACTAAACAGCGTTATCAAGAAATAGGGCGAACAGGATCCGACGAAAACTGAATAAAAAGAAGAACTTTTGCTTTATCAAACTTTTTATCAACTAACTTATCTGCTTAGTATTAGAAAAATCTGCAGTATTGTCTTCATATGTAATGCAATATTCTCTAGTGCGATAACTTTTATTTTTTTTATAAACTTGATTGTTGAACTTCGCTGGAAAACTTTATCGATTATTTATTCCACACCTGTGAGCTTATGATATGCATGAAACAGGGTTGGCAGGTTTTTGACATGTGACGGTTTTAACCGGTTTTAACCATGGTTAAAAACGGCTTGTAAAAAATATCCCTGTCAAAAATGTCAAAGAGTGTCTAAAACCTAATTTGTAAAAAAAAATTATCAAAGAAATGATTTAGCAGAATTGAATAGACTTTAATCAATAAATTTTAAATAAAACAGCATAAATGCAATAAAACTGCTGTGTATAAACTACAAAAATTTATTCTTTCTGTAGCACAGCCAGAATCTATACTGAGCGGTTTTATTCACAAGAATTGTTTTAAAAAATCTATTGCTTTTTAAGTGCACAAACACAGGTTTCTGTTTTCTGATGCTGTAGGAGGGGTTTTAAGTCCTGAAACACATCATTTGCTGTGCCTTGCCAGTGAATTCGTGAAATATTCTATTTATAAAATACTTCGTGAACGTGAACGGATAATAGACTATAATGTGACAATTATTTTAATAAAAACTGTCAAACACTTATTTAATGAATCATTTTATTGTGAATGTGTACTTTTAATTACTTTCAGCAAAGATGCACAGTTAATAAATCCTTAATTATATTTGTAATAATTAAAATTGTGTAGATTTAATCTAAAATTTTGCAGAAACAAATTTAGATTTTTAAACTTTTTTATGGATAGAAGCAGAAAGTAATCCATCACAATATCTAAAATTGAAATCTAATTTTCTAACTTTGGACATATACATTCCAAAATAAGAAATAGATTAGATTTGGAAAAATGCTCAAAATTAAACCTGCGTTACCGTATGTTACGTGGTTCTTTTGAAACAGAATATTAATAATGTAAATAATAAGCAAATGTATGCTGTAATTATTAAAAGCACAAATTTCAAAATTTGCATGTTTTGAAGTTTCCATAATTTAAATTAAACACAAAACAGAACTCATTTCACCATTTAGAAAGGTAAGCAACTATTTCTTTTCTAGTGATATGGTGAATTATTCATTTGCCCTTAATTTCAGGAGATACTCTTTAAGTAAGATAAATTTATAGCAGTAAGAAATAATTATTAGTCAATACAAAAATTAAATTCGTATAAAAAGATTAAATTATTTATATTTTAATCTTTTTATACCAGCATTTCATTCTTTTCCCATTTTAGAAATAAATTTTATTCTTATTTTACATTTTATTGTTCTGAATTTGCTCCAAGTATAAAAATATATAAATAAGCTTGTTAACCAAATATGCAAAAAATCCACACCAGAAAGAAATACATGTAAAAAAATGAAAATTATGTCATAAACGAAGAAAAGTAGATAAATTAATAATTATAAAAATAATTTAACTTTGTGCAAGTAAACAATAATAATAAAATTACACGTTAATTTAAATCGCTTAAATGAGCATAAAGGTTATGTACGCAAGCAAGAGTTAAATAAGTCTAGCATTGCTCAACATTGTTGGAATTCCAACCACTCTTTTGATTTCAATTCTGGTAAAATTATTCAAAAATGTTCTTCCCCTTTAGAGCTTGACTTTTGAGAAGCTTATCATATTAACAGGAATAGTTCTAATTTGGTTAATGATTCTTCCTCAACTCCTTATTTTTCACAGGTCTGGCATAAATTTCTTTAATTTGTTGTTCTTTCTAGGTTTTCTTGTTGTTTTCCTTTTTTGTGTCTATTTTTCTCCTTCCCCCCTCCCTCCCCTCCCCTCCTTTACATGTGTACTTTGTTTTGCATTTTGTTTTGGTAGTTTTTGTACTTATTTTTATTTCACTTTTATTCTTTGTATTTTATTTTATTATTTTTGCAATTTTTATGCATGCTGTCGTCTTTTTTGCTTTATTTTTATTGATATTCCTTTTTACTTCCTGTACTTTCAACTGGATTCGTTTGTTGCTCTCTTATTGGTGTCTTCCTGCACTTCTACTTCCACTTCACGCTGCCTTTATTCTCATTGGTTTACAGATAATTCTTAGGCTATATAAGCTTTGTTTTTGTTGTTCTGTCTATCTGTCTGCTTCATTTGGATGTTTTGCATCTAGAAGCTTCCTGTCGCATTGAAAAAGGGATTCCAAGCAATAACGAAACATATGTGTGCATTTTATTGCTCATTTGTGCTTTAAATTAACGTGTAATTTTATTATTATTAAAATTAATAATTAATTGTAATTCAATGTATGCTAAAACTGAGGAACATTATAATTTAAAAAACAATGCTGTATCTTGCTATTATTAACTGCTTTAATAAAAAATCATTTCACGTTATTATAAAGCACAAATAAGCATTAAAATGCAGACATATGTTTCGGGATTGCTTGGAATCCCTTTTTCAATGCGATAGGGAGCTTCTAGATGCAAAACATCCAAATGAATTTCATTTAGAAGCTCCCTGTCGCATTGAAATCCCGAAACATATGTCTGTATTTTAATGCTCATTTGTGCTTTATAATAACGTGAAATTATTTTTTATTACAGTTTATTTTCACAAAGTTAAATTATTTTTTATTAACAGCCTTATGTTTTATTTTTAGCGTATTTAAATTGTATTGGGGTTTTTGACGGTTTAAACCGGTTAAAACCTGGTTTAAACCTATGTCACGTCAAAAACTAGTTTTTGACGGCTAAACCCAACCCGGGCATAAAATCTTCACCGGTTTTCTTTTTTTTTTAAAGTCGACCATTTTACGATTTTATAAAACCATATAAAATATCGAATTCATTCTTTGCAGCTTTTTACATGATACTATCAAAATAACGCGGTGTTGCCAGCTGCAATAACAGTATTGAGAAAATATCAGAGATGTTAAACAGAATAAAAACCCTGTTCGCGGAAAATAAACATTTGAATTTAAATTAAAACTCTAAAGCTTATTTGTACCACAAGAGCCGACAGGGTGGCGTCGTGGTAAGTCGCAGGCCTCGTAATTTCGCAGGATTAAACCTAGCCCAAGTCGGTGGATTTTCAAGATGCAGAAAATCGATAGCTCCCATGTCGTATGATTATGCGGCATGTTAAAGATCTCTCGAGAATCTGTTTGTACTAAATATTCTCGACTAAATGAAATGCCTAGGGCAGTTTCGCATCAATTAAGAGCTCAGGTGCCGCCATCTAGGGGGAAACTGAGCGTCAAAATTCTAAAAGATGGTAATGGCATCCGCCGACAGTGGTGCTATTCAAAAGAATGGATGCCGATTTTCGGGGAATGCACTAGGCCTGCAAAGGGTTAGTGACCATACGCAGCCCCATTAGAAAAAAAAAAGAATTTGTACAACAGTGAATTATTGGCATTCACTATTCTCGTTCGCTCGCCAGGTGAACATATTGCAGGAGAGAATATTATATTTCTTATCAATTTATTTTAATGAAGGTTAACTATTTTTTCTTTTCTCTGAACCGCATGAATAGTTCGCGAAATTTTCAAAAGAGGAAAATCCCCACTTCTTAACTCCGGTTTTACGTATGACGAATAATGCTGAATCATGCAATACCTTGTAAAGCAGCATTTAAGAGAGCATCGGTGAACAGATAGATGTTCCAAAACAACGTAGTTTTTGCGTGAGTTTTAAAATATTTTATCTTTTTTGTAGTGTTCGGCAACTACTCGTCAAAAAGTAGTTAACTACCAACTACTAACTATTCTAAACAAAACTAGTTGCAACTAGTAGTTAACTACTTTTTTCTGATACTAGTTGTAACTAGTAGTTAACTGTTCTCCAAAAGTAGTTAATTACTTTTAAGTATAATTCATTTGAATTTCCATTTTTAAGCTTGTTCTTAAATATTTAATCCTAATAATTCAACTCAATATTATTCTTAATCGTGGTAGCCTTCCGTGCTACCATGCCACAGGTCCGGGGTTCGATTACCGGGCTGGGCAGGGACGACTCAGCCTTTCATCCCTGCAGTGGGGTCGATAAAATGAGGACCAAGCATGCTTTGGAACTAAACACTGGGGGTTCCGCGTCAGGCCGATCACTTGACAGGAACTTCTGCTTCTGCACTCCAGGGCCCTCGGTCTGGAAAACTGGGATGGGTACAGTAGGCCATGGCCTCCAAGAGGGCTGGCGCGCCACTGAGTTTTAGTTTAGTATTATTTTTAATCATTAAAACAATTTTAAAGAAATTCCTGTAAAATATTCAAAGATTGAATATTTCCAAATAACACTGAACAATTAATATATAAAGAGAATATGCATAAAGACAAAACATTTTTCTCTAAATTTAACCTTTTATTTTAATATGTATTTGTTTAATAAAGTTAATAATTAATGTTTTTAAGAAATAACGATTTTTCAGCAGTGGTTGTAAAATGAAGGGGTTTACTCTTTATATCAATTAAAAATTCTCCCTTTGCACAAACCCTATTCATTAACAAAATATCTTTGTAACGTGCATTCTTTAGAATTTAGATTACATTCTTTCAAATTGTGTTGGTGATTTCTTTTTATTTAAAAAAAAATAAAAATGTAGTATTTTTTTTATTTGAAAGATTTCTTGGATTTTTTAAAGCAAAATATGCATGCGCACACAAATACAGTAACAAATTCAGTTAATTATTTAGGTCTTCAAAGAATTTTAAGGTATTTCAGTTGAAATAATTATTTTTTACTAGTTCAAAATTAATTTTAAATAACTGTATTACATAAAAAATGTATGCTTAATAAATAGAGAACAAGAAACAGAGGCGAAAGCTTATATTTCTGAGACCGAATTGGTTGTAATTTCTTGAATATATACAAATAAGTTGGCTGGACTATTATGATTTTTTCAGTATATAGAAATTTCTTGAATATATAAACAGAGATGGCAAATATCACATAAAATGTTTATTACAGCTTAATCATTTTTAGCCTTCTTTCCTGTAAAAGTAAAAAAAGTAATAATAAAGCATGAAAGTAGGCTTAATGTATCGTGAAAATGTCGTTAGAAATCAAGCAAAGACAAAAATAAGTTAAGTAATTAAATAAAGATTGAAAAATAAAAAAATTGAAAGTAGGGTTTTGAGATGGGGGGGGGGGATGTCTGTCGGTCTGTCTGTCGCTGTCGGTCTGTAACCCCCCCCCCCTCCCCCCAATAACTTTTGAATCCGATTCGAAAAATTCTTTTTGCATTCGAAAGATCTCGACGAGGACGTCTCATTTCCATATTTTACTTTTTGATTTGAACAATTTTTTGTTCAATTTTGAACAGTTCAAAAATTTTTAACATTAGCGCCTATGGGCGAAAATAAAGCAAATTACGTAAACTCTGGGTACAAGATCCAAGTTCTAATGAACAAGCTCACTGGAAGAAGTTCTTGGCATGAAATATTGATTTGAATAATTTTTGTTCATTTTTGAACTGTTCAAAAAAATTAACATAGCGCCTACGGGGAAATTTCAATCCTATATAAATCCTGATCTAACGGACCGATTTGCTTGGAACAAACTTTATCGGAAAGCTCTTATAACGTAGAACATGTACAGACAGAAAGTTCCTCCAGAACTAACGAGCCTATTTTCCTATGAAATTTTTTGACCGGGATTTTCAAGAATATTCTTGAATTAATGAATGATTAAATGAATAAGCAAAAGTTATGAATGAGTGAATAAATATATGAATGACTGAATAAATGAATGATTGATTGAATATGTATTAAATTAACCGTTGAAAAAGGTATATTTGAAGCAATTAAGAACTAAAGCTAAACGAGAAGGAGAGAGAGAGAGAGATAGCTAGATTATAAATTTGAAGCTGGTGTATACGGGAAAGTAGGCTCGTATAGTTCTAGACGGAACTTCTTGTTACTATTTAGATCAGGGGTCTCCAAACTACGGCCCGAGGGCCACATCCGGCCCGCGGACAGATTTTGTCCGGCCCGCGGAGAGCTAGCATACTTGAAAGAAAACTCCTTCTAGAGAACATATTTATTTTTTATAGCAAATTAAATTAAGTTTACTGAAGTAATCTATTTTTATGTTGAATAATTATTAATATGACATCTACATTGATATGGTCATGGGCTAACTACTCATAACATTGTTGTAGGTTATTATTTACTAACTAACAAATTATTGAAATGAATCCAACTAACATTTTATACATTTTAAATGAAAAGATAACTTATAACAAGCATAACGACATATGAAATACTAATGAGATTTATGTAATTGAGATTTTCCACTGACAATAGTTTGTAGTTGTGGACTAATTTTACTTGTACCAATTATTAAAAGAGATTTAAGATGCTCATCAGTTAATTTAGATCTGTAAACATTTTTTTGTGTACTTCATTTTGGAAAAGGTCTTCTCACACAAATAAGTAGTACCAAAAACAGAAAACAGCCCACGAGCAAATTTATGCAAATTATCAAATTGTGTCAGTGGAAGACACTTATAAAATTTCCCGAACAAAGATAAGTTTTGATATTTGTTCTTAATTATATCACTGCACTGTAGATCAATCATTTCCATTTGAAGTTCCGGGGCTAGGGTTTCAATGTCAGTATCAAAAGGATTCTGAAAAATCTTAATTTGATTCGCAATGGCATCAAAGTCCGAGAAACGAGTATCAAAATTTATTTTCAAAGCACTCAAAGTTTCGATTGCAAAATCGATAGGAAACTCGGTCTCAGTGGTGTGGCTAAATATTTCACATGTTTTAAAATGTGAAAAACATTTACTTCGTAGTTGTGATTGAAACAGTATCAATTTCTTCCGGAATGATTTGATATTATTGTATAAATCAGGAAGATGCTGGTTTTCTCCTTGCAATCTCAAATTCAGTTCGTTCACATGTTTTGTCAAATCAACATAGAATGCTAACTTCCACAGCCATGCGTTGTTTTGCAATTCAGTAAGAGGGCGATGCTTTTCATTCAAAAAAAATTCGATCACTGCTCGAAGTTCAAAAAAGCGCTGAAGGACTTTCCCACAACTAAGCCAACGTACGGCAGTATGATAAGGTAAGTCATTTTCTCCAATCTCTTTAATAAATTGTACGAATTGTCGGTGATTCAGCCCAAAAGATCTGATAAAATTAACAGTTGATATGACTGGTTTCAGAACTTCAGACATATCCAAACATTTTCCGCACAAAGACTGTTGATGAATGATACAATGTAAGACTATTGGTTTTGAACCACCGTCATTTTCTACAGCCTTTGACACAAGAGCGACCACTCCTTTATCTTTCCCACTCATGTTTTTGCCTCCATCAGTTGTAATACATTTCAAGTTTTTCCATCGAAGGTTCTTTTGCTTAATGGCCATTTCAACTCCTTTAAAAATATCTGAACCAGTAGTTGTGCCATGAATACTATACATATCAAGAAGTTCTTCATGCACTTCATAGCTTTTATCTACTCCTCGAATATAAATCAACACCTGAGCAGTATCTGACACATCCGTTGACTCATCCAAGGCCAAAGAAAACCACTCAACATGTCCATTTTTGTTGAACAGTTGAGAGGATATATTTTCAGCGATGTCTTCTACCCTTCGAGCCACAGTGTTTGCTGACATACTGACAGTTTTTAATAAATTTACCTTTTCAGGGCACATTTCTTCGGCTACTGTGATTATGCATTCTTTGACCATTTTTCCATCGGTGAATGGTTTTCCACGTTTTGCAATTTCAAGAGCCACACGAAAGCTGGCACGAGTTGCAGCCTCTTGTTCAGTTTTGAGTTTTGTAAATAAAGATTTCTGCGATTTCAATCCGCGCTTCATAGCTTCGAATTTTTCTGTCCGCAAACTTCCTGTATATTTTGAGTCATTTTGAAAATGTTTTGCTTCATAATGACGTTTAATGTTATATTCTTTGAGAACGGCTATGCTTTCATTGCAAATCAAACATAGCGCCTTGTTACTGGACTCAATTACGAAATACTGAATGTTCCACTGATCTTTGAATTTTCTGCATTCACTATCAATTTTTCGCTTCTTTTCCATTCTACTAAATCACACACAAAAGCAACAATTCAAATAAAAATATTGTTACAAAGATGTCTTAAACTTAAACACGCACAAACACGTTTTAAGGAGGTACGCACTATTTTATTTCACAGCAGTGTCATAGGAACTGACTTGTGGTTGCGCCACTAGCCTTCTTATATATTTCACTTACTGCCATCTAGAAGTGAGTGGAAGACACCAGAACTTTATCGAACCAACGAGATTATTCTGTAAGTGCTATTAGCGCCATCTGTTAGGGATAGAAGGTACTACCTATTTCTGCTTGTGTCCACCAGATGTCCTGTCACGTTACTCCTCATGGCTCGCTCGTACTCTACGACTAATCTAGAAATTACAGATAATGACAGGAAAATTAATAATATGCAGTGTTGCCGTTTTGCGGACTTTAGTTCGATTTGCAGCCTTTTTTAAACGTGGCGTACTTTTTCGGACTTTTTTTTTCATGTAAAAAAATACTCATTCGTTACTTGAGTACTCGTTAGGAACCGAAGTAACGATTACTGAAGAAAAAAGTAATCAATGATTACTTGTGTATTTCATTACTTTTGTAATCAATGATTACTATGGCGATACGATGCGGGTACCCCATTATAACGGATACCCATACGATACAGAAAATACATCAGCTTCCCCGTCGCTAATGGCATCTGGCAAAAAAGTAATCATATTTTACACCACTAGTGGACTGATTCAACTTTTTACCACCGGCAACAATTAATGATAATATGGTTTTGGCCCTTGGAATTTACTGGAGTAATCAATATGGCCCTAAGGCTGGAAAGTTTGGAGACCCCTGATTTAGATGATTCATCAAGAATACCAGTTTTGTTGCCTTATCAACCCTCAATTTGTTTCTTAAATTTGAGTGCACTATTCCAAATGTAGAAAAAACCCTTTCCAAAGGTGCTGTTGATGCTTTTGCTGTAGTCAGCATGTTCAAAAACTTAATGTTCTCTGATAAAATGTCATTCTTTGACACCTTAACGAAGCTATTCCACCTTTCCCTAGATGACCAGATGCGACGACGCTTTTTCAGCAGTACCATATAGTAAGTTAAAATTCTAACGAATTGCTTCAACCCAGAATATATTGAAATATATAATGAAAAAATATCTATATTTTAATAATTTGAAAGTAATCATAAAAATCAATATTTTGTCTAAAAAACCATAAAAATCAGTTTTTTTTTTCTAAAAAGAAAATCTTAAGAAACAGTATTTTCTTCTAAAAAAAATCCTAAAAATCAGTATTTTCTTCTTAAAAAAATCCTAAAAAATCAGTAATTTTTCTTTTTGTGTGTGTTTTATGGTATCCCAAACGCATGTATGATACTGTAGTAGAGGTAAAGCTTCCCCATAATGAAGATTTGGTCTTTAAAGGAAACTTCATTGTGCATGTGTTGGTGCGGGCGCTATTTATTGATTTAGTAGAAAGCTTTTTCTAATTTGCGTAAATACTGCAATAAATATGATTTTTTTTAATGAGTACGTTTTCATTATTTTACACAATATAAAAAACACATTTGTATGAATAATATTCATAAGATAAAAATTTAAATAATTTAATGTTTAAAAAATAGTTATTTAAAAAAAAAATAGATTTAAAAAATATTTTTTGAAAGTAGTTGGAATTTCGTAAGTAGTTGTAACTAGTAGTTGGGAAAAATGTAGTTTAACTAATAGTTAACTAGTCCAAAACGAAAGTAGTTACAACTAGTAGTTGCCACGAGTAGTTAACTATTTCTAGTTAACTACTGCCGAACACTACTTTTTTTGCAATCAAAAAGCGTAGTTTATTCAATTTAATGAACTTTCAAAATAGCAAAATGTAATTCAAAGTAGCACTGTTGGTTGTACTTTTATTTTTAATTTCTGTTACTCATTATTTATTTATTTAATATTTTAATATTATTTTCCCCTTTTTATTTCTCTCTCTTTTTTTTTTTTTGGTCAAGTTTGCAATATGAAATCGGCAAAAAAGAAATCCAAGTTCAATTTGTAAATTTTCTATCAATCGAAGTGATTAAACAGGTCACTACAGACTGTATCCCCCCCTCCCCCCCCAAAAAAAAAGTGGGTCACAATGATTCAAATTTAGGGTACCTCTAGTCAGAAGCATTTGTACGGACATATTTTCAAAAAATATGTTTTTTACAGGTATTATTATCAACTAGGGATGTAACGAATAGTGATTTGGCCGAATACCGAATATTCGGCCATTTCTTCCAGGCCGAAGCCGAATACTCAGCCAATGTGTTAGGCCGAATATTAAAATTTCTAGAAAATCGTTCTAATAGAAAGTATTTGTCAAATTAAAAATTATTCACAAAGTCAAACACCAATTACACACTATCTATGATGTATGATTTAATTCTGTTTGTTAATAATTTGAAGCTTTTTTAAAGTAATCTATTTTCTCTATTGTTTTGAATGTAATAAAACTAAAAATTTCACCCACAAGTGGAATAGAAATGACAGGTTTTATGGTGCTAAGCATTAGTATTATTTTATTAATTATTAATTCAAATGAATGAATTAATATTGCTTAGTGAACTTTTACCTTACTCAAAACTGTTTTATGATGAGATTTTTAAAGTTATAAAAGTTGATATTTTAATTTTATGGAATTTTTTTACTTACCAATTTTTAAAAGATCTATTAAAATTTAATGCACTGAACTGGAATACATTTTTATCTTCAAAAACCCCAATAACATGCTATCTAAATATTCATGATATATTCTAGGCTTTTCACTTTCCCCTCTTAATCAATATTCACAATAAATTTTTCTACCCAAACAAAGGCTGACTTCCACTTTGTTAATAGTAACAAAATAAATTTCTCACATTTTCCATCACAATTAACCATTGCCAGCTTTAAGGAGCATATGCTAAATATAAAATATAATATTACAACTTTAAAATATGTTTTTGCTCAGCCAAGAATAAAACAAGGTTTGAAAAAAAGTTTTTTTTTTTTCTAAATTATTTTGATTTATTAACCCTATATACTAATGTATTCTTTTGAAATACTTATAATACAATTTTAAATGTTTAAAAACTAATAATTTCTTTATTTTTTTACTATTCTACCACAGCAGAACTATTCGGCCGAATAGTACCTCAATATTCGGCCAGGCCGAATTACACCTTACCCAGTATTCGACCAGGTGGCGAAATGACTATTCGGCAGGCCGAATACCGAATAGTGGCCGAATTATCCGTTACATCCCTATTATCAACTATACCTTAGATTATAAAGAATCTATGTAAAGGAATTTATATACAATTTTTGACATCATAAAATTTCTCCTCAATCCTTTATGTTCTGACGGAACTTAAAAGTCTCACCAACAAACTCGCCCAATTTTGCAGTAAAATCCTATTGGGACTTTCTTCTTCATCCCTCAATTTGAGGCTTTCATTTAATTAAAAATAAATGGCAACAGAGTGGGTTTTGTACGTAAAGATTTTCGAAGCAGTTGACTTATTGTTTAGAATTGCCTTTTTGAATCAAGTGATATTGCTCATTTTCTAAGTACACCGGATTTCTGATTAAAAATTGAGGTCAATTTTTCAAATATTTTATGCAAGCTATATTTTTTTATTATAACATTCATAAAATCTTATTACGTGTTTAATATATGTCGCCAATGCTATGGTTAAATTTTGAAAGTCAAACCTTCATTTTTTCTTCAGTAAAGAAAGTTTTCCATGTGGGACTGCTAAGTCTCGCCGAGACTAAAATGATTTTTAAAATTATGACATTAAAAAATAATAAAATATGAGATGTTCCTTATATATAAAGAGACAAAATAATAACGTTTCAAACTTTTTTTAAAAAATAATTTGGAACATAAAGGTTTAAGCTTTCTAACCTATCTCGATGGTTGATTAAGTGAAATATTCCAATTTCAGAGATCATTGGTTCTAGATATAATAATACTACTTTTAAAAATGTTTTGCTTTATCAGTCTTTAACACATTATATCAGACTGAGCTGCAAGATCCTACTAAATAATAAACGCAGAAGTATAAGAAAATATTTTCTGATCAAAAAAGAAAAGTTTTTAAGTGTCGAAAAAGTTGAGTAGCTAAATGGTTTCTGAAGTCTGACCTTTCCGAAGACTTTGATTTAAAAGTTATACATATCCAGAAGCATAACAATTCTGAACGGGACCTGTTGGCGGATATTTATCATCAGTGCTCGATCCAGTAGTATTTTTTTTTTTACAGGGTCCGTTTTTCTGTGAATTTTAAAGATATTTTTGTGAAAAATCAAATAATACTGTGAAAATTCAAAATTTAAACATGTAGCGATGAAAAATTTCATTATTATTTGCGACTTTGGTGGCAATAATGGTGTTAAAAGTACGATTAGAAAGCTTGGAATTTTGTGAAATGTCCGAAAACAGACCCGAAATTCCTCTGGTGCGACCCCGCATCATGATCATCCACCAAACTTACATAATTTAAAGTTAAACGTTTAAAGTTCATTTTTGATTAGCTTATTGACTATGGAGGCAACTTATTGACTACTATAATGGGGGCAAATGTCCCCTCCTGAGAGTCAATTATTGTTAAAAATTATATGAATAACGAATTCAAAATGTTCTGCCTTTGGAACAAAATTTCCTGAGAAATCAGTAAAATCACAAAATAATTGCACTCTCCTCACTAAATCCCAGCTAGAAATGACCATTGGTGGATCGACCCAAGCAACAGTTAAAGAAGCTGATTCAAATTCAAAGACAATTAGGATTGCACCGCAAAAAGGTTATTGAAATTTAAACAAACGTCGAGGAGAAAAAGAAAAAAAAAGGAAAGGAAGGGAAAAACCTCATTAATTTATTTTTAGGTTTTTCCATTTTTTTTTTTTTTTTTTTTGATATTTAAAAAAAAAAAAAAAAAGAAACGGAATAGAGCGGAGCACAACAAATTTCCTTGCTCCGCTCCACATCTCGATTAAAAAAGTAATTTTGTTGCCTTTATCGGGTAACATCTGGCAACGAGCCTGACCAAAGGATTTTTAAAAATCGCACTTACCTTTGTATATAACACTAATATGTTCCGACGAAACTTATAACAACAAAGCTCTTTTACACTAGATAGCAATTTCCAAAAACAGGTATATGCACTGCATAATTCATTCCCCTTGTCAAGCTCATATCACGACTGATTTTTATCAGAGGGAAAGTACCGTTCCAAAGGGAAAAAAAATCCCTAAAGCTGAGAGATAGGGAAAACTAAAAACAATGAAATGATTAGTTCGTTGCAGTTTTGGTAACCTTGAGTAGTAGTTTCATTTTCATCGTATTTGAGAGAGGAAAAATATTTTCTGAATTGTAGTCGAGGTACAAATTGCTGTATGGTAAATACCAAAACAAATGTTATTGGTGCACAAATTAGCAAGAATATTTCAAACACTTATTTCGGTAACATTGAAACACTTTTTCAAAATTTGTGCTTTAATAAAGTTTATTTTATTATTTATTTTCTCTTCATAGAGGTAAGCGTTTTATTTGTTACGCTCTGCTGTCAACTGCTACATTTTTTAAATTTATTTTTTATTAGCAATGGCATTTTTATAAACTGTACGTCTGATAGAAGATCAGTATGTACAGGTTTATGAATCTTTACTTTTATCGAAATCTGAGCTTTATCTTATCTTTGGAGTGTTCATCAGTTTTTAAAATATGCTTAATATCATGTTTGGAGTATGCGCATCAGAAATAAATAGTGATTTTATTCCCTTTTTTTTTTTCTTTTTTTTTGTCGTTACGGTTAAGGCGTTTGTTTAATGTTCAGAAAAATCCCTCTCTTACGAGATCGGTTTTTAATTTACCAGCAGCAAATCATTAGGGTAATTTATAAAAAGCCTCTCTCTAGCGGACACCTTTGTTGTGTATGCGGACACCATTTCGCAGTATATTAAATTGATAAAACTCTGATCTCGAACTTTATTTCAGAAGCAAACAATTGAAGTTCCGCATTTATATGATTGTACATCGGAAAGTCAAAGTTTGAAGAAAATACGACTAGCTGAAAACATAAACTATTATAAACATTCCTTCACCAGTTTTATTTTTCATCATCTACATAAAATGTTTTAGGCTTTACAACTAAATAAATTATTTTTATGAAAATTTGATAATTAAATGGATTGAACATCGGAAAGCCAAAGTTTGAAGCAAGTAGGAACAGCTAAAATAATTAACTGATTTAAACATTACTTGACCATTTTAATTTTTCACCATTGATATAAAATGTTTTAGGTTTTACAACTAAACACATGATTATTGTTATTTATTTATTTATTGATGTTACTACACCACTGATGAATACAACATGATGCTATTTAGTTTAGAATAGCAAACCCTTTGCATTCATTTCAAATACGTACAAAACATAAACTTCGAACTCAAATTAAGATTCCAAAAAGTACTGGGGGGGGGGGGGGAACCATGTCAAGGATTTTTTTTCTTTTTCCCTTCTTCATTTCTTTTCCCTTTTATATATATATATATTTATTTATTTGAAGGTTTATTTACTACACTAGCGTTTTTGTGTTGATCAACACTGATTTTCGTAATTTAATTTATGTGGTGTGATGAGATTTTTTAAAAATTCCATTTTAGGCAGGATTCAGATAACAGCCGAATCAAATTGCATCTGTTTGGGAAAGAAATTAAGATTATCGAATAGAATAAGTATTACCCGAAATAAAGTTCGGAACGGCCCTTTATCCTAGTAAGAAATGACGGAACATCGTATTGAATTCTTAAACTGGAAATATTTTTGAACTGACAAATGTTGTCAAGGGATGGCGTTTACTTTAAAAGTGGCCGTGTTTATTAATTAATGACAAAGACTTTTGATCTCTCAAGACATATTCAAAAATTTAAAAAGAACAATAAAAACCAAGTATTTTCAATAACTACCTAATTGAATTAAATTTGAATGAAAACAATAATTTCTTACTTTATATAAAAAATCAAAAAATAATAAAATAACAAACCAAATATATTTACAATGACAATAAGGTTTATTAAAAACAAAAATTACTTTTTAAATATATTTATTTCACTTTCTAATCGGGGTGCGAAATAAGAAGTTCGTTAACTTTCCTACCATTTGAACGCTTCTTCTTTTTTCTGCAAACTTATGCAAAAAATTTCGTGAGAAAAATTGTTTCGACAGATTAAAAAAAAAAGGACGTGACCACCATCAGTACTAGTTAAAAGTCGATTGCAATTTTCCTCATTACTAAATTATCATAACGTATAATTATCAAAGTTACTGTGTTTAATGTTACTTATAAATTTTTAAAAAATGTAATAAAGTGAAACCTTTGCACATTGATCATCAGTCTATCTTGACCACTAAATCACATCAAATTTGGCAGGAGTAGTGTAAAAACCCTTTGTGAGTTGACCACTAAAAATAAATTGATGGATGTTTTGGAAAAAATAAAGACGTGTCTCATTGAGTGTTTTCAGCGGAGCATTAAGGTTCCGCGGAGCACAATTTAAGAAACGCTGTAATAAGAAAAAGGTTGAAATAAACTGAAAGTGTTAAGAAAATCACTTGAAATTAGTGTTAAAGGTGTGGGTTCAGAAATAAAATTATTTGGTTTAGTATCTGTATAATTTTTACCTGTCTTATATAAAGTTTGAAAGAAAGGTTTAGTTCCTTAGATTGCCTGACGAAGAAAAGGAATTTTACAATTAGTTTTTAAAAAATGAATCAGTGTCACAATATTTGAAAACTTTTTGGAATCAATTTCATTTACCCCCTATTTAACCCCCGTGCTATCTGTGAATGCATATTCCCTAGAAACTCTGTATTTACATAGTTAAAAAAGTTGAAACACAGTAAATGCAGCTTAGCAATCTTGGAAGTTGGTCTGCTCGTTCCTTGCTCCTTTTACATTGAAAAGTGTATAACAGGTAAGGCGAACAAATTTTTGACGTGAATACGTCTTTAAATTTGCTACCATACAAGGGAAATCCAAAAAATCTAATGGTAACAAAATCGGGGGATACAGTTTGGCGGTGTAGTTTCGAATCTATCCTCTACATCCAAAATTAAATTATACCACTGGATAACAAAGGATGAAAGAATTCATTACGACAAGCGAGAACAGTAACGCATCGCGCGGTGAAATGAGAAGCGCAGCCATTTTGAGGTTATTTTGCTGCGTATCGAGATCTGTAATTAGTATCGCTTTTGTCCCGGAGAAGCAACGATGTTCGTTTAAATTTTAATCATCAGCGGTTATCAAAAGCTATCGATTGTACATAAAACATTACTTTAAAGTAGGGACAGTGAATATAACGTATTCAAGTATAACACACGATCCCCATGACACAGCCACACCCCACATTTTTTTTAATGCTGAAATGAGAACGTATCCGGGGCGGATACAAACACCGGAGGACCGGGCATTTGCCAGGTGGGTCGGTCATGTTTTGTACCGAAAGAACACATGCTTTATGTTTTATTCAATTATTTTATAACATAAATGTTAATTTTAATTATACGAGCCTACTTTTCCGTAACACTCAAATTCAAATTTATAATACATAATTTATATTCATTTATAATAAAACATAAAACAACGTTCAAAAAGTAGTGAGTGACTTAGGTCGTTTTTTCAGTGGAGCCTTCATATGAATACGGCCTTTAGTGAATTATTTTATTCCAGTAATTTAAAAAAGTTGTTAATCGATGACAAATGACACCGTACATGTGATTCTAATAAAGCGTTTGATGACCGAGTAATTTTAAATGTTTCACCCCCTCCCCACCCCACTGTACCATGAGTACATGCACCCATTATTATTTACCACCACAAAATATATTTAAAACTATATTTTGTTTAATGGATGTAAAATCATATAGTGCACCTGCAGGGCGGATATGTCCCGGTGCGCTCTTTCACCTAGACGCATGCAAAAAAATTTCTTTGCCACATTCCCAAATAATTTACAGTAAGAGAAATAAAATGAAATATCTGCTTTTAATCCGTGACAAAATCTTGCTTTAAAAGAAAGGTAAAAACGACTTTCCCAGGCAAAACAACATTTGTAGACGCTTTAGGACGCATACGCTTCAGGGACACGTTTTAGCAAGGCTCTGGGGAAGGGGTGAGGGGACAGTCGAGAACTAAGTGTTATGGTCTATAGGTCTATGAGGATTCGAGAACACGTCTCGAGGGTCGATTCAAGGCGCCCGTTTTAGAATAAAGATTCCCTTCCCTAAATAAAAGTTTGACTAGTCACAGGGGTGCTCACCAGGAGGGCGAGGTCATGGCGCAGACTGCGCCATTGAGATTTTTTTCGTAAGGGGGCTTGGTCGACTTTTTGCCAGTTTGTTGGGTTGCCGATTTTGAGGGTCTCCTTAATTTTTTAGCAGGGTACCCGAACGCTCTAAAAGGGGGGGGGCACCCCTGCTAATCATAAGTAACGTATAAAAATTAATAAAACTAGTATATCTGCTCAAATGAGCATTAACGTGAAATTAACTTAACGTGAAATTATATTTCTATTACTGTTTACTTGCACAAAGTTAAATTATTATTATAGTATATCTGCATTGCATAACCCTCAATTTTTTATTATAGGGCACCCTTGTTCTTATTATGGGGCACTGCGAAGTATTACTAAAGCTTCATAATGAGCAAACTTCTAATTATTTTTGAAGTTTATTAGAAAATTTCGTGATGCCCTGTGAAGATTTCTGAGTTCCTCGGTCTCGGTGCACAATAACCTAACCGGAAATGTCATCAAATCTATTTATCAGGTAGAACAGTAAAGTTTAATGAATTAATAATAAGCATATAATAATTTCGGAAAAAAATATTCTTACCAAAAAAAAAAAAACATTTATAAGTTATAATAATCTATAAAATAAAAATGTTAATTGCAAAAAATCAAATTGTTTGTGAAAAATATTTATTTATATCTAACATAATCATAGTCAAAACAATAGTTTTAACGAAACTGGAAAAAAGAAATTTTAATATATATAAAAAGCGATAAATAAATAAAAACAAAGAAAGAAGGATTAAATTAAATTCCCGTTTACATTAATTTTTAACGGAGATTGCAAATACAGCGATGCCTCACTCAAAATGCTAGAGAAATGTTTTGATTTATTATTTGACATGTGTTACAACAATGGTAACTGCATGACAGTTAAAGCAAGCAACCAATACGCAATCGGCGACAAACAGACACTTAAGCGACTAAAATATAATATTATGTCTTCATTTAAGCAGTTAAGCCTTGTTTGTCATAGTATAAGTTATACTTCCGTCATGACCAATCAATTGTATGAATTTCTTTTCAGTACCTTTAGAGCTTTGCATGGCATGATCACTGATTTCTAGCTTGTCCCGTTTTGCACTTTATTATTGCATTATGGATTTTTTGTTCGTATTATAACCACTACTAGTGGTAAATTTTAAAAATTTTGGTCTAAGCAAAAAAAAAAAAAAGAAAAGCAAGAAAGGCAAGTTAAATATTTTGGGCTTTTTTTTTTTTTTTTGAAAAGGTGAAAAAACGTAATGCGTTGCAGTTAAAGTATTTATGTTGCTCCTTTAAAAAAATAAAAAATATTAAAAAAATATCGTATCTGAGTGAGAATGGCAGGCGATAGTATTTTTACATAAAGAATCAAAGATTTCAAAGCAAGAGTCTACTTTGTGCACACTGGTGCATTTAGTTATAGAAGTTCACTACATAAATTAAAATAGTCGCCCCTGTTTCCCAGTTAACACAAAATTTCAAATAAAACTGCA
Organism: Octonoba sinensis; assembly: GCA_038502835.1. NCBI lineage: Eukaryota > Metazoa > Arthropoda > Arachnida > Araneae > Uloboridae > Octonoba > Octonoba sinensis. Next base: position 129,193,223 of record CM076599.1, read on the forward strand.
GCATAAGCACTTCATGCAAAACAAGCTAAGTTATGCCATGAAGTTCTGTTACTAAGCCGGAAGTAGTGGTTGTTTTTGAATGACTGATATTAGGAGTTCATGTTTTCCAAATGAGGCAAATAAAACCTCATGTGTCCACGCAGATTGAAATTCATTATTACTATTATTATCATTATTATAATTTTTTTTAAGTAAAGGCTACCGCCCTTTGGTTACCTGGTTCACCACCCTTTTAGGGGTCCCAGTCCGTCCCTGAGCACTTGCACACATCATTCCCCCCCCCCCCCCCCCCCACGTTATTACCGTGCTTGTCCGCGCAGTCTGAGTTTTTTTTTTACAGTTAAAACGCAGTCTTTGGAGGGAACAACATATTAATTATAGCGCAGCATAACTTTTTTGTGTGTCAAAGTTTGCACAAAGAAAATATCATTAATGTTAAGCTAGCAGTTTGCACTGACTATCAGTATAGGAACTTTTCGGGCTATGATATCACCTTCATGTCACAGCTGGTTTCTGAAGTGAAGCCACCGCTAGACGTATCTTCATTTTCAAAGTAGGGACAAGAGTTGTAGAGAAACGAACCAACAACTTAAAAATAAGAGGAAACTTTTATACTACACACACACATATACATATTATTACGCACGCATACACAAACCGGAAACTGTTCATATGGTTGCAGGATAAACCTTTTTCATATTTGCACATAGCTCTCAGTATATTCTCTATATTTCCTGTTCGTTTATTTGCATCTGGCAATACTTACTTATAAACTTCGACTTCTGCTCCAAATTTGTTACTGTTCTTGTATATTTTTCTCAAATTTTATGAGTCCTACTCTATTTTTCTGACATTTTTGTAATTCTTTTAATTTTAGATAGCATTAAAGAGCTTAAATTTTCATCATCGGGAGCTGAATTGGCTTATGAGTGCAATCTTCATCATAAAATTTAGATTAAAACAGTTGTACTACGTAGGACATGTCAATTGTAAGTATTTCGAAATTTATATTTGCATGATACTATGTGTAAGATATTTACGTTCGATTTAAGATTCTGTGTTTGAATTGTTTTGAAGGAGTATTCATACGTAAATGTTGTTAATGCATTATGTGCATGAAACTTCATTCTCTTCGATGAGTCAAAAATTTTCCATGTTACTGTTTTTCCTTGTCCTGCAGAAACTAATTTTTAAATAATGCCAACTTTAGCCCACCTCCCTTATTTCTTTTCTATTTGTTCTTATATTTTACTGAGTTATAAGTGAATAAAAACAAGAATTATAGTTGTGTTAGATGTTTGATTGTACTTTGTATTTGAAACATTTCTTAGCAGAGTTTTGAATTTTTCAATTAGTGTCCTTTGAGACTGAGTGTGTGTGTTTAAGTAATTAGGCTATTGACATGCACAAAACAAAATGTATTGATGGTATATATATTTGTTTTCTTATTTTGTTTATTTTTTACATAGTAATCTTTTAGTAAGCGCTTTGATATTCCTTGAAATTTCAAATACTTGTATTTTTTTTTGTATATTTCACATTCATAATTTTCTTTTTAATGCTAGAATGAAACTTTTAATGGGAGGATTAATCTTGTGAAAATGTTTTTCCTTTAATTATAAAAAGATAATGTATGTATAGCTCAGGTGGATATAACATGTATTATTACATGCAATAAAGTACATTGTTATTATTCAAGGAGCCAAGTGTCCCCTTACCTGTAGATCCTCCTCCTCCACCAGAAGCAGATGATAAAAGACTTTGGATTGGAAACATTGATAGCAGATTAACAGAGTAAGTGTTTTAATTTTAGTATTGAGTTACACTGGTCTGTGTTTCCTTTTGCAATATAATTTTTGGAATTCTTTCTGAGTTGGTATTAGGATTTTGAATTCTTAGGACTTTCTCTCCAAATGTTTGAAAAGAATAATTTTGTAGTGAGAGCTAAGCAGTACTTTAAATCAGGGTTGGGTTTCAGCCGTCAAAAACTAGTTTTTGACGTGACATAGGTTTAAACCAGGTTTTAACCTTCAAAAACCCCAATACAGTTTAAATACACTAAAAATGTAATAAGAAGGCTGTTAATAATAGTAAGATACAGCATTGTTTTGGTTTAATTATCATGTTCCTTAGTTTTAGAATACATTGAATTATAATTGAATATTAATTTATATACTTTTCTTTGTTTATGACTTAATTTTCAATTTTTTACACGTATTTCTTGCTGGTGTGGATTTTTTACATATTTGACAAGAATACAAGGGGGAAATTAAGAAAAGCTGTTTTAGTGTCAATATTTCTTTGTACTGGTAGGAAATCATCTTTGAATATGCCCTATCCTGGGGAAAGTACATACCTCCATTAGATTTCAATTGTGATGGATTACTTTCTGCTTTTATCCATGAAAAAGTTTAAAAATCTAAATTTATTTCTGTAAAATATTAGTATAAACCTACACAATTTTAATTACTACAAATATAATTAAGAGGTAGATTTTATAAGAATCAGGCAGAAATGAGGGGGTCATTATACATGCCATTTTTGATTTTGTTGAAATTTTTATGGTGGATTCTTCTAATGATTTTAAAAGATACCTATAATTTTTTTTCTCTAAAAAAAATTTTTTTAACCCCCAAAAATTCCTAAAGTGCGTCATGGCCCAGTATTTTTCTCAAGTTGACATCTTTTTGCATTTGATTATTTCAGTGCATTGAACATCAGCCAAAGTAATTCTTGTGATTATAATATTAGCTTTAGTAGTTAAAGTGAATAATGTCATAAATTTAATGGCTGACCTTCAATGCAACCTGGCAGGGTTCGGCAAACTTTGTCGCGGAAAGTGAAAAAGTGCCATATTTGAGACCTCCTGGATCCATGCACTGAGGGTCAGCCATAATTATAGGGGTTAACTTGTGTAGTAATACTCAATATTAACTTAATTAACTCATTTGTTACATGGCTGACCCTCAGTGCTGCCAAAAAACACGTACTTTTTTACATAACAAAATGAAAAAATGCCCTTTTGGTGACCCTGTATTTCTGTGCATTGAAGGTCAATGTGGAACTTAATAACTGTATTTCATAATATAAGGCCCATATTTTAAAAGACAATTGACAGAACTTTGGCTAATGGTCATGTGAGCCTATGGGGCTTACTTTTAGGCATTATGGAAATAGAAAATACAGTAATAAAGCATACAAATTAGCTATAGCTTATTCATTAAATATCATTTCTTATTATTTTATTTGTGACTATTCAATATGCAAACATATCTTTTTTACAATAATTTTATTTGTAGCATAAGCAAAAAATAAATAACTTTGTAATTGTTAGCGATCACATTCGGAGAAACAATTTTCCATGGAATGGTCCAAAATTGAAAAATGAGTCGAAAATAATGTTTATCATTTTGGTAAAACTTTTTTGTTGAACACCTTAAAAAAATGTTACAAATGCTATTTTTTTTTAATATCCTAATGATAAACATTGATGTTTACTCTTTTCAACATATTATGGCGTATGTATTAAAAAAAAAGTAAGTCTTTTTTTTTTTCTGAAATTCTTCAGATTACAGCATTAAACTTTAAGAATCTGGCAACTTCTTTCATTATAGACAACCTGAAACCAGGCGCGGTCCAAGGTTGGGAGGGGTACAGAAGAAAGGCAGTTTGGGGGGTTGGGACTCCCCCCCCCCCAAACTGCCATTCTTCTGGCAAAATTTAATTTTGAAATCAAAGCTTCAATACAGCTTCAAGGGAAGTTCCTAAGTTACAATTGTTTATGCCCCCCCCCCTAAAAATATGAAGTTTTGACCGCGCCTGCTGAGAACAAAAAAGAGGAGAGATTTTCAATTCTGAGAACAAAATTGAAAATGGCTAAAACAAAAACAATTTTAATGTGTTTTCTGCATTGTTGCTTATTCATTTTCTACTATAATGCACAGTGTAAAACATAAAATACTTATTAAAAAGCTTTTTTTTTTTAATTGGGGGAAGGGAATTCTTTAGATCACATCATTTATCTTTCACGATCTGGCAACTTCTTTTATTATAGAGAACATGAAAACAAAAGAATTGAAAATAGCTAAAAAAACAAAACAAATACTATTTTAATATGTTTTCTGTATTGTTTCTGTCTACTGTAATGCAGAATGTAAAATATAAAATACTTTAAATAGCTTTATTTATTTTACAGCTTTCTATCTTGGTTTAGCTATTTAGAAAATTGTACTTATTTTTTTTATTCCAAATCTTACTGTACAGCTAATTGTGTGCTTTATTAATGTATATGTTCCATTTCCTTATACTTTGAGGTAAGCCCTATGTGGTAAACGCTAATAATAAACATCAATATTTATCATTAGGGTAAAAGCATAATTTGTAACAGTTTTTTAAGGTGTTCAACAAAAAAGTTTCACCAAAATGATAAACATTATTTTTGACTCATTTTTCAGTTTTGGACCATTCCATGGAAAATTGTTTCTCCGAATGTGATCGCTAACAATTACAAAGTTATTTATTTTTTGCTTATGCTACAAATAAAATTATTGTAAAAAAGATATGTTTGCATATTGAATAGTCACAAATAAAATAATAAGAAATGATATTTAATGAATAAGCTATAGCTAATTTGTATGCTTTATTACTGTATTTTCTATTTCCATAATGCCTTAAAGTAAGCCCCATAGGCTCACACGACCATTAGCCAAAGTTCTGTCAATTGTCTTTTAAAATATGGGCCTTATATTATGAAATGCAGTTATTAAGTTCCACATTGACCTTCAATGCACAGAAATACAGGGTTACCAAAAAGGCATTTTTTCATTTTGTTATGTAAAAAAGTACGTGTTTTTTGGCAGCACTGAGGGTCAGCCATGTAACAAATGAGTTAATTAAGTTAATATTGAGTAGTACTACACAAGTTAACCCCTATAATTATGGCTGACCCTCAGTGCATGGATCCAGGAGGTCTCAGATATGGCACTTTTTCACTTTCCGCGACAAAGTTTGCCGAACCCTGCCAGGTTGCATTGAAGGTCAGCCATTAAATTTATGACATTATTCACTTTAACTACTAAAGCTAATATTATAATCACAAGAATTACTTTGGCTGATGTTCAATGCACTGAAATAATCAAATGCAAAAAGATGTCGATTTGAGAAAAATACTGGGCCATGACGCGCTTTAGGAATTTTGGGGGGTCAAAAAAAATTTTTCTTAGAGAAAAAAAATTATAGGTATCTTTTAAAATCATTAGAAGAATCCACCATAAAAATTTCAACAAAATCAAAAATGGCATGTATAATGAATGACCTGCCTGATTCTTATAAAATCTGCCTCTTAAGGATTTATTAGCTGTACATATCTTCTGAAAATAATTAAAAGTATGCATTCAGCATTCACAATAAAATGATTCATTAAATAAGTGTTTGACAATTTCTATTTAAAAAATTGTCTCTCTATAGTCTATTATCAGTTCACGTTCACAAAGTATTTTATAAATAGAATGCATTTCAAGAATACTCTGGCTGGGCACAGCAAAAGATGTTTTAAGACTTTAAAAAAATAACCCTCCTACAACATCAAAAAACAGAAACCTGTGTTTGTATACTTAAGAAACAATTACCTGATTTTTAAAAACAATTCTTATGAATAAAATCACTCTCAGGCATAGATTCTGGCTGTGCTACAGCAAGAATACATTTTTGTAGTTTATACTCAGTAGTTTTAATGCATTTATGCTGTTTTATTTAAAATTTATTGATTAAAGTCTTATCTAATTATGCTAAATCATTTCTTTGTTAATTTTTCTTTACAAATTAGGTTTTAGACACTTTTTGACGTTTTTGACAGAGAGGTTTTTGACAAGCCGGTTTTAACCATGTTAAAAACCGGTTAAAACCGTCGCATGTCAAAAACCTGCCTACCCTGCTTTAAATCTATAAAACAGAACCTGTTAGACTTTTCAGTTGTGAAATTGAAGCAATTATGACCCATATATGTCATTAATCGGCATTGGAGGTAAAATCCTAGGAGAGCCCACCCCTTTTCAAAGCTGCCAATTTGGCGTCCATCTCGCAGAACGATACAAGCAGGGTTACAATCAAATCAGAATTACCAAGATGGTGTACTCATCGGCAACTGCACCAACGGGTTGAGCTCTCCTAAGATCCAACCGGCATTGGAAATAATAGTAGTTTTTAATACTGGTTTTTTTTTTTTTTTTTTTATATACCCAAAACTTGATGCAGGTAGAATACGACTATCCGGTATGAAGATAGTTTGGTTTATCCTTAATGCTGACCATGGTTCTTCCACCCCGCACCAACCGAGCTAAATCCAGCTGCGTCATTGAGACACCCTAATGTTTGATCCGTAACATCTCAATGTTAATATCTTTCCGTTCTACCCACAATTTGTTTCCTTAATCTCAGTACGTAAGTTGTTTTGTTGAGCCATAATTTGTTGCATCAAAAGAAAAATTTCTTTTGCATGACAATACAAAAATTCATCTGCCTTAAATATTCAGCTTTGTATTTGAAGAAAAATGCAACTAACATTTCACTATAATATCGTAGCAACGGTGGTTCATAAAGTAACTAATGGGTCCCATTTAATAAAAGTAGGCAGTCATTTAAAACAACAAAACTTTAATAATAAATGCGAAACGTAATAGCCAGTATTATCAGGGCTGGGAATTCCCCCTTCAACTATCTCGTTACACAATTTCAAACAGAATGACTCAAATATAAAAACATTAACAGTTCAATTAATAGGAGAGCGCCATCTGGTTGGCATTCCGCGACACTCCCCACCAAATTTAATTAATTTAAATTTACAAAAATAATAAACAGTTTACCAGACTTGACATCTACAGCTACTCTGGAAATGAATCTACTAAATATAAAATAAACATTAGTAACAAAATACAACAATAGAAAAATCAATAAGAAAGTTTCACACATTTTTTTTTTTTCAATCATTAATTTCCATATTATATAAGAGTTGAATAGGCCTTCTTATAATTGAAGTACGAGTTTTAATCGAACAAGAACGTACTTTGCCATCCCTTCCATGAAAAACCTCAATTATTCTACCCAATGACCACATGTTTCTAGGATGTAGATCTTCGTGAATTAAAACTATGTCATTGGGTTTAAACTCTTTTACATTAGAGACCTTCTGACTGAAATTAGCTGATCTGAGATTTAGCAAATACCCTTTACGCCAACATTTCCAAAATTGATTCAACAAATTCTGTTGATGTTTAAATTTTTTCACCACAGATTCTCTTGATCCAGATAAATCGACCCTAGAAATTCTGGTCGGAGGGAGGGATAGCAAGCGTTTGCCTACTAAAAAATGAGCTGGAGTGAGTGGAGACGGCTCTGAGGGGTCACTATATAAATACGTTATGGGCCTAGAATTGATCATGGCTTCTATCTCAACAAACACTGTTTCGAGTTCGCTGAGAGAAAGCGATGATCGACCAACAATTTTTCTGAGAGTAATTTTTATTGTTTTAATCATCCTCTCCCAGAACCCTCCCCACCATGCTCCGCGCTCAACAATAAATTTCCAATGAATGTTGTAAGCAGAAAATAAGTTTTTAACAGAAGGATCAGAAATACATTTCCACATTTTTTGAAGTTCAATGTCTGCTCGTTTCAGTGATTTACCATTGTCAGAGTATATTGTTGAGCATAAACCTCGGCGCGAAATGAATCGCCGAAAAGCGAGTAAGAACGACTCTGTATTTAGGGAATGTACAAGTTCCAGATGAACTGCGCGGGTGACGGCGCAAGTGAACAAAAGCAAGTAATGTTTATTGTTGTCTTCTTTGGAGTAAAAGGGGCCTGCATAGTCACATCCCGTTATAGCAAACGGTGGTGATTCCAAAATTCGATCTGGAGGAAGTGGAGCTACTTCTTGTTCTCCAGGACGAGCACTGTATCTCTTACAAATTATGCATTTACTTAGAAGAGATTTGGTCCTTTGTCTCCCTTTTACAACCCAGAATTTTTCACGTACTTGATTTAGCGTAAAGTCCACTCCCGAATGCAAGACCTTTGAATGGGCATTGAGAATTACCAGTTCTGTATAACGACACTTGGACGGCAGTATCCAAGGGTGTTTAGTTAAATCTGAACAGTCTGCGAAATGTATTCTGCCTTTCAGTCGCAAGAGACCATCTTCATCGAGTTCTGGATTCAGTGAGCAAATGCTCGAAGTTTTGTCTACTACCTTTTGACTAGACAAGTCAGAAATTTCTTTACGAAAATAGTCCATTTGAGTACTTTTGACCCAATATTTTTCAGCAGTTAACATTTCAGAAGCAGTTAATGGTCCGTGATGTTTTACCGACGAAGGGTTGGAGTTATGCACAAATCGGTATACCCATGCAGTTATACGATGGACGTTGCTCAATTCGCTAAATTTATTTAAATCAAATAATTGATCACAGTTTTGTTCATTATCTGTGGCAGTTTGAAACACGTGATGTTTTCTCCTTTCATTGGTTACTAATTGATCGTCAGTTGTATCAATTGGCTTGTTTGGCTACGAGGTTTCAGGTTCGAGAAGCCAACTTGGCCCATTTTGCCACAATGAGCTGTTAAGAAGTGTCTCTGCACGTTCTCCTCTCGATAAAAGGTCAGCAGGGTTGTCATTACCACTGCAATGATGCCACTGGAAGGGATCGCAAATTTTTTGGATCTCTGATACTCGGTTGGCGACAAACGGCTTCCAGACATTCGGAGATTTCTTTATCCAGCATAACGTAATCATGGAATCACACCAAAAATGTATATTGTCACATAGCTTGGGAAGAATAGATTTAAGATAGTTTGCAATTTTTGCAGCTACAAGAGCTCCCATTAACTCACATCTTGGCAGAGACAACGACTTTAGGGGGGTGACTCTACCTTTCGACATTATAAAGTTAGTTTTTATTTGTCCAGTTTCATCTTCATATCGGAAATAAGCAACCGCTCCGAACGCTCTGGGAGTGGCATCGCAAAATATGTGTGCTGTCAGTTGCGTATAATTGGTGCTGTGGAAAATTTTCCAAGTTTTTAATTTCAGAGCACCATTCCATCCACCTTTTCTTTAAGTCAGGAGGAAGTGTTGTATCCCAGTCTAAACCTAACAGCCATGAGTCCTGCAGTATTATTTTTACTCTTACTATGAAAGGTTGTAAGTAGCCAACAGGATCGAAAACTTTGGCGACAGATCGTAATACAGTTCTTTTTGTGTCGCTTTCACCACTTCCAATTGCTTCTTTAAGAGGCTCGAAATTTAATTTGATCACGTCATTTTTTGGATCCCATATCATACCCAAAAATTTTGTTTCCATACCAAAATCATCATCCCCCTTAATTTTCGCCCTTATCCATTTGTCATTTAATTCTTTAGAATTTGTTTTCAACTTCCTTAATTTCATACCCGCATCTTGGAAGATATGAACTGCATCTACCGACAGTTGGTATGCATCCTCAACAGTTTCTCCACCATGATAAAGATCATCCACATATAGAGATGTATTAAGCATTTCAAAACACTTGGGTTTTTCCCTTTTATATTTATTGGTATGGTGTTTAATCGTAGCTGCTAAAATAAAGGGGCTGATTACGGTACCGAATGGGGCCCTGCACATGCGCAAAGTACTATAAGCTTCATTATTATCCCCAAACCAAAGAAATCTTAAAAAATCTCTGTCCTCCTCTGCAATCCCAATTTTGAGAAAAGCTTTTTCTAAATCTCCGCAGAAGCCTACATTTGGTTCACGAAATTTTAAAATTATATCAAGAACCTTAGGGTTCAAATTTGGGCCTGTTTCGAGACACTCATTCAAAGATTTATAATTTCCCTGTTTTGATGACGCATCGAAAACGATTCTAACTTGTGTAGTCTCACTCGAGCGCAAAATTTCTCTGTGCGGCATTATGTATTGCGAACCTTTAATTTCATTCGAGCATTTTTCGACTATATTTTCCCGCAACTGATCTTCAATGATTTCCCGATATTTTTTCAATATTTCTGGCTTTTTTTGTAATCTTTGTTTCAAGAATTCAAACCGTCTATTAGCAACGTTAAAATTATTTCCCAATTCCTCAGTATCAGATTTCCATAATAATTTACATTCGTATCGCCCATTAACCCATTAACAAACCGCAAATCTTTTTCAAAAGGATTCATTAAATGAATTTCGCTTTGTTTACACTCATTATTCTCCTCAATTATACCCATAGAGTCAAGTTCCCAAAACACGTGAAGATCATTTAATGTCATCGTGTTTCCCACTATTACTGATAAATGTTTTGAATCGTTTTCATTTGTTTTATTTTTTTCTGAACCTATTAAGAGCCACCCGAATAACGAATTTACTGCTTGAAGGTGTCTGTTTAGTCTCCGCCGTGAAGTTAAAACTATATCCCAAAACTTATCGGCGCCAATTAATATTCCTACACTCATCTCTTTTTTGTTTACATTTAATTCAGCTGGCGACATACCTAAGCTTTTCATCTTCTCAATTGCGGAGTGATTGGGGCCTTTTATGGGGCAAGCTGAGATCATGTTCGTTACTAAGCATTCAACTTTCATTTTATTTTTTTCGTCTCTGTCTTTTAATTCTATTACTACTACAGGATAATTTTTTATTATTGGTCTTTCTGTTCCGAAAGCATACACTGACAATTTTTCATTTCTAATCGGTTTTAATTTTAAGGAATCAGCCAGGGTATCTAAAATAAAGCATTTTTCCGATCCTTGATCGAGAATCAACCTTGTTATTTTCGTTTTGTTTTCATTACAAGCCAAAACCGTACACGTTTGTAGCAAAGTACGAGTACTTTCCGAAACAGAAAAGTTACTCTGAGAAATTAGAGTGTTAGAATTTACATTTGATTCTGAATTCTCATTACTTGAATGGGAAACAATTGATACATTTTCAGATATTTTTTGTTCCGGATGATTTACAAAATCATTTTTTACTTCATTATTTTTTAAGCATATTGATTCATGATGATTTCTCAAATTGCATTTACCGCATGCACTTCTATCTTTACAATTACGGCTAACATGAAATTTTTTGAGACATTTAAAACAACGATTATTTTCTTTTAATATGGCAATTTTTTCAAATGGTTTCTTATAACATTTAATTGAATCATGAGGTTTGTTGCAGAAGATGCATACCTGTTTTGTAGCTGCAGCAAATGCACTCGCCGTGGGTGTATTTCTATTACTTTTTTTATTTGATATTTTTGGACAATTGTAATTAGAATTTATTCCATTATTTACTCCGTTTCCTCCACACGCAAAAAAGGTGCTTTCGCGACATTCAACTTCTTTTTTTAAGAAAAGGAGAAATTTAGAAATATCAATATCGTTTTCATCTCTTTGTCTATTAAATTCCAAAATCAAATCGTGGGGCAAAATTTTTTGCAAAATAGGCATTAACAAATGTCCGAAAGAAGTTGATGTTACATTTATCGCTTCTAAATTTCTAATTGAGATTTCAAGCTCATCATAGATTTTACGTAATGCTATTATATTTGAACTACTTTTAACTTCTTCTAACGTTAATATTTTATTCATGAATGAATTTATAATAAGATCTCTTCTTCCAAATCTATCTTTAAGAATTTTAACACAATTGTCATAATTAACACTTGATATTTCAAAACCGGAAACAACATTTGTGGCTTGTCCTGTTAAATAGGATTTAAGGTATGAGAATTTCTCTTCCTTAGAAATAGATTCATTCTGATCTATTGAGCAAGAGAAACTATTCCAAAAACTATTCCATTGTTTGGGATCGCCTGAAAATTGTTCTATTACAAGTTTTGGTAATTTAATTGAGCATTGAGTTTTTAAATTGGCACTTAACGAGGTGTCGGCACTTCGATCATATGATTCATTTAATAGTGGATTTGTTTTACATTTAGCATCTAGATAACGCAATATCCTTTTTGTATATTTTAAACATTTTGTTTTATATTCCTCATTTGTTGTTACCTCTTTTTCAACTTGATCGAAGGTGAGAGAACTTTCGATTATTGAATCAAGTGCTTTTAATTCGTTAGATTTTTCAATTAAATTTTCATAATCGTCTCTAATATCCTGTTCATCAACTTCATCTGATTTTAATTTCGCATCAATTTGATCAATTAATTTAGTAGTGAGTTTTCTAATAGTTGTTTTTTTAGCTTGCGCTATTTCAGTGTCAGACATTTTCAATAACAGAAATACACCCAAAATATATGTATGCGTTTACAAATAGAAGTACGAATAATGAAACTATGATAAATGCCTACCTTTTAGTTCTTGGGCATGATATTAATCCAATTTTGCTTTTGCACCATGAAGAAAAATGCAACTAACATTTCACTATAATATCGTAGCAACGGTGGTTCATAAAGTAACTAATGGGTCCCATTTAATAAAAGTAGGCAGTCATTTAAAACAACAAAAGTTTAATAATAAATGCGAAACGTAATAGCCAGTATTATCAGGGCTGGGAATTCCCCCTTCAACTATCTCGTTACACAATTTCAAACAGAATGACTCAAATATAAAAACATTAACAGTTCAATTAATAGGAGAGCGCCATCTGGTTGGCATTCCGCGACAGTATTCTTGCAATCCTGCCTTTTGTTGTTGAAAAATAATTACATTATCTTCAGACTATGAGTCACTTCTTTCCTGTACTTTTGTGTTAGTTTCACAATCAGTTAACTTTTATATGCAAATATTTACAATTTCATGCTTGTCACATAATTTATAGGAACTATTGTACTATGTTGCTATTTCTTCTTCAGAAGTAATCTACAGTTATGTTTTGTTTATCATGCAAGATTTATATTTTGTGTGATTAAAGAATACACTAGGTATTGGCTTTACTGAAAAACAGTAGTTGCGTAATGCTTATGCAGCTGCACTAACTTGCATTCAGATGAAAAAGTTTCAGTTTGTGTCAGAGTGTAGTCAAGCCTAGTTGTGCCTCTCGTCAGTGCAATAAATAAATTTTTTCAGTCTGCTCTCTTGTATGATTGAGTGTTCATACTGCGCCAAATATCTGGCAAATTGAACGAGAAATTATGCCCCACAAATATAAACAATGCTATTGTTTTAATTAAGAATGTGTTAATGTTATATGAATGAAAGTGTGTTAATTTTCATCTCTTTAATTGTTTCAGATATAACTTACTGAAAATAGTACAAAGATTTGGAGAGATAAAGAAGTTTGATTTTTTGTTCCACAAGTCTGGCCCTTTGAAAGGCTTGCCAAGGGGATACTGTTTTGTCACTTATGAAACCAGAGAACAAGCAGAAAAAGCTCTAGCAGCACTCCATGGTAAACGTGTTCTAGATAAAGATTTAGCTGTCAAATGGTCTCATTCCGTTCCTGATGTAGGTATTTTTTATGGAATTTATTTTAAATTACACCTTTTCTTTTTTAGTTTTAATTGCATTAAATATATTAGATTTTTTTTTGTAAAATTAAGTTTTAGTCATTTAGTGCTAGTTGTTGTCTATGGTACAGTTACTTTGGAGTTAAATTAATAGCAGTAGTTTGTATTCTGCTTAATTGTACACTGTAAAAAAAGTTTCCTGCTTGCAAAACTATTTACAAAACTGCTTGCAAAACTACTTACAAAACTGCTTGCAAAACTACAAGTAATGTTTCCCATTGTTAAATTGAATTATCACAATGCAAAAATTAATGTTAAATTCAATTTTGAAGAATAAATTTCAAAAATGATTTAAATGAATGTTTTTTTTTTTTAAATTGAAGAATCATTTAGTTTCAATCGTGATTTAAGTCAATGAACTCTGGTTAGTTGGCAACTAATATTTTCTGCACAGATCTTATATGTGTGAGTTTTTATGTGTATTTATGTAATTTTGTTTCTACTTTTGCAATGTTGCTGCAACAATTTTGTTTTATTGTAGGAAATAGCCACCAGAAAGAAAGTTGAGCAAAAAATAGCGGGAATGTCTGTTGATGAAGCCAAACTTACCAAAGAGTAATATAATTTTCCTATTCTTTTCAATATTATCTCATTTTATTTGTTCTCTTACTAGCTTAAAAGTTTTAGCCTTATAACCAATGTAAAATAATATACAGTAAAGTCTTGGTTCAACAAAGTTTTCTATTTGGAAAACTTCTATGGAACCCTGATTTTTAAAAATATTTACATGCATATTCTGACAATTTCTGAGTTCTTTGCTTTTGTTCAATCATTTCAAAAAATAGAAGCTATAGTAAATTTGTATTAGTATAACTTAAAATAACATGGAAGGAAGTAATATTTTCAAATGTACAGTTGACTCCTGTTTATTGCGGTTCATCATTTCCAGACACTAAATATGTAAATTTCTATGGAATAATATTTTCAGAGAGTTAGAGTGTAGAAAACAGGTTTTTTTACTCTTATATACATTCTTTAACCTTATTACAGCGCTCTAGACATCGGAATAACACTTTTTCGTTACCATTGTAGTCTTATTACCTGATGTATTACAAAAGAAAGAAAATAAGACATATCGCCGTTCCGGGAGAACAGTGACGTAAATGCAAAAACTTCAATTTTACAGGAGAGTAAAAAACAGTTTGCAGTTGTATAAAGCATATAATTGAAAAGGGTTTAAGTGACAGAAAATAATGGTATATTGAGAGTAACTATGTAGGATATGTTTCTGATATTGTCTATGGAATTATTTGCATTTGACACATTTTTGCAGTTACATCATTGTTCTTCCGGAACAGCAATGTTATACATTCAAATATCCCATTAGTACTGTTGTACATTTAACTACACATATATTTCTTATATAAAACCAGTAACCTATGAAAATAGGGCAAATTGTCTGATGAATCTGATGGATTTCATATGAATGATATGTTTGAAAAAAACACGATAGAGTAAAGTCAGTATAGCTTGAAATGGCGAGGGACGATTGTAATAGCTAGTGCTGACTCTAAGCCATTTTGGCAGGGCGCTGCACCCGGCGGCCCTTTTCAATCTTTTTTGCGCCCGGCAGCCTCTTTCTTCCCTTTTCTATGCACTCTATGGTCTATTCAGACCATGACACATCAGCCGAACGGACTTCAAAGCAGGAAGTGCAGTAGGAAAAATTCAATCCAGGATCCCCCTCCCCCACCTTTATTTGTCCCCACTAGGTTTCTCAGAACGCCAGAGCATTACCTTCTCCCCTACAGCTTCTTGGAACAACTCGGGGTAGTAAGGGGGACGCATCATGTGCTTTTTTTTTCCAATTTACAGGTGTTCATAGCCCTAAACAAATATGAATATCTGCTAGTTAAATTATGCTATATATAGTCAGGATGGACTGCTTGCGGCCTGCTACCTGCCGATGATGTGCGGCAATTCAGAAAACTCCCGATTTTAAAAAAAATCGAGCAAAAAAAAAACATTTTTTTATGTTAAAACATAATTCGGGACTTCAAATCCGGAACGCTCGGAGCGGCGATCTCTCCGGATTTTGGGTCCTGATTCAACAAATTTTGTAAATAGCATCAGAACTCATAATTTGCCATTAGCATTTCATTTATTAATAGTATTTTTTAATACTGTATATACTCGCTTATAAGTCGAGAAATTTGGCACAAAAAACGAAGTGAAGGTCGACTTACGTGTGTGGCATAACATCGAAAAATAGATTTTTCCCGTTTTTTTTTTTTTTTTAACCTCATTAATTAAACAATACAAGATGATTTTATATGCTCTAGCCGCTTATTAAAGTCTTTTAATTACAAAAGATCAGATTATCGGAAAAATAAAAAAAAGCCTGCACTTCAATTTCACGAATTTTCTGTATTGCGTAAAATTTAGAGCTCAGTCTAAAAAACAATAATAAATATAATAAAAGTACAAAAAATAGAAAAAAGCAAAGTGTTATGATATTAACTTAGAATTAAAGCAATAATTAATAAGAACTCTGAATCGCGAAAACGCTACCGTTTTCAGAAAACACGATCTCAAATATGAAAACTTTTTCGGACGCGATTATGAAACCTGTACAATTTAATCTTAAACATGTTCATTACAATTCATTTCTTCATGTTTTTAAAATGTTTATTTCCAAAAAAAAAACTAAAAAATGCTTACCAATTTTTCATTGAAATCAAGAGCCGTTTTTTTTTTCTTTTTTTTTTTTTTTAAATTTTGGGATTACGAATTTGGGGTTCCATAATGTGTAATTGCTCTGGGTTTAGCATTTAGCCCCACTACTGAAAAAAAATAACAAAATAAAACAGTAAACGGCGTCGGCGTCATTTCGCAAAATTTATACTTAAGACAAGACAAATACTATTTTCAAAGCCAAATAAGTACTTCTTTTCTTTTCAATTTAAACATTTTTATTTCTACATACTAATCAGTTTATATGTGCTAAAAATAGTATTTGTGTCTCATGTATATGCTTTTTTTTCGTTTGCACGCGGGAAGCGGTCATATGCTAATTAGCGAACTGCGTAAAATGCGGCAGCAATCTTTTAGCATTTGCTTTAGGTTTACAATATTTCTTATTATTTTCTAAACAGTGAACAGCAAAACGCTTATTGGGCCTAAATACAGTTATTTCTTTCCAAGCTTTGGACCCCACCTCCCGAAATTTATGTCTTTATTAGAAAAAAAAATTAACAAATTAAATAAGGTGTTGAATACAAGCATAATTTGCACACTATTTTCCTCTCATAAACTTTGCCCATAGAAGAATAAAAGAAGTAAAGATTGCACTAGCATGTGGCTCCTATTTGCCTGTGAAAAATTATCCTATGTAATTGTAGTGTTTTCTTGCATATAATTAATTGTGCAGCATTTTTTTTATCACCTAATATAATTTCTTTTTTAATGGTAAAAAGGACGAAATATATTGAGTAAAAATAAAAAGCTATTTTCTCCAAAGTTCCCACTCCACCCCTTCTCTAAAAAGGAAAAAAAAATGTTTCAATTAGAAACAAAATGATTAAGGAAAAATTTGAAAGCTCTAAGATTGATTTTTAAAATGGCACCATGTTTGAAATACTAGGTTACTGTCACCTGAAATACTTGCCAAGAATAATCAAAGCCAACCTTAAGACTTGTACGGCCTCATTGGGAGTACTTTTATGGGGGGTCTTTTCCGGATTTATTGCAACTTTGGTAATCCCCTCCCAAACTTGGTAATGGAGAAATGTCACACCTAGACCTAAAATTTTTTTTGTTGAGTAGTACATAATTTTGCAGCAGAATACATATGAAAATGTGCATAAGTGATACATATATATTTTTCAAAATGAAAACCTATATTTTGAGGTACACATGCAAAGTTTGCAACCTTGTTTCTAACCTTGCAAGCTTTTTTTTTTAAAGGCTTAATTTTTTTTACCTGTAAAAATTTAAGCAAAGGCGCTTTAATGCTGGGGGGGGGGGGAGTAAAAAATTTTAAAGAACAACTCAAGGGGTACCCTTTTTGAAGAAAACATGGTGCCCTTTTTGGAGTTCCCCCTGGCAGCCCTTTCATCCTGGAGTCAGCACTAAGTAGCTGATTGTAAAGCAATGAATAGTTACACTATTTGCTATTAAGTGTCAGAAGGTGATATTGAATTGATCCTTCAGATACAGTAAAACCCCGTTATACTGCGCCTCAGTATACCGTAGTGACTATCATGTCCCCCAACTTTTAAACCACCCTTTATCATTGCCATTTAAAGGTGATTCTTTATTTATCATTGTAAATAGAGCCAGTGAAAGCACACAAATATTCTAGCTAAAGAGCACCCATCCCCCACCAGACACACTAACAGTTGTGATGTACACCTTTCTCCTGCCTTTTCTGTCTTTCAATCTAGAACATATAGCTTGATTTCAAAATTGGGTGCAATCACCCTGACTTGTTTCTCTTGACATGGGCAGAGCTCAATCTGTCAGGGACTGTTCAGTTCAATGCTTAACTATTCCATTTTCAGAAGTCTAGTTATGGGTGTGTAACTTCTTTTATAGCCCTATCAACCTTTGTATTCATATTCTTTAGCATTCCTGAAATGTAGATATATTCCCCAGTGAGAAGTGCATTCCTCCCCTTCCAAATCTAATTTTTTTCTTAAGACCTCTCCTCTCCACAATCCCATTATGATAACATAAATCGATTTTTCAGCACCTTTTTTCTCGGAACACAGTTGGTTTATACCTATCGCTCAATAAACTGATTGTGCAGGTGTCTTTCTTGCACAGCAATTACAGTGAATAAAATGGCAGCAAAAAAGAAAAGAAAAAATTATACTATAGCGGGAAGAAATGTTACGAGTAATTGATAAAGTTAAAAAGGATGCAACAAAAGCAATTATTATTTTGTGAATATGGTTCCACGGTATAGCTTCACTATAGTTTAGCACCATGTTATGTTATAACGCGGGTGCGAAACATATCCCCGGATGGGGTTTTACTGTATTCTTCAATATTTTTAAGGTATTGATAGATCCGTGAAAGAAATCCTTTTTATGAATGTAGTATTTCTAAACAGAGTAACATGGCTAGGAGTTCGAGATTAAACCATTTTGAAATAATTATAAGCATTTAGTTTTTAAAGTGAGGAGGAAAGAAGCTGGTCCTCTTAACAGCTAATGGATATATCCTCTTCAACCTAGAAACCAAAAGTTTACCTTTCCATTTCATCCCCGAGAATGCCATAACTTTGCAAATTTTAATAATGCTGATTTTAACGCTTATTCTATATCCTCTGACTTGTATATCAATTGTTATGTGTTAAAACAAGAAAGTATATTTTTGAGTTTCTGTTATAAACTCCAAAATTTCCATTTATAGCACTTTGCATCAGATAATGGCGATTGAAGAAAAATTGAAAGCCATGGCCGAGCAGCGTGACAAAGAGTTGGAGCTCTGTCTTACCTCCTTCCCAACATCTGCTAGCAATCCATTACTCTGCAATACCAAAAATACTGCTTTGTCCCGCCATAAAACTCGCAGTGCTCCATACAATCATGACAGGAAACATTTCAGACCTCATAAAAGATGATGATATTTTCGTGAGTTTCATGCTATTTATTTTAATGTGGTAAGCTTGTGTTATTACCATAATGTATTTAAACACATATATCTGTGAATGTCAAGTTTTTATCTCCCCCCATCTTTTATGTGTGCATTTTAAGTTTTGCTTGCAGCTGAAGCTTGCTCTAACAATGAATTATGTATCTGTACGTCAGGGCCAGACTAGCGTAAGTCACGTTATCACTACTTTATATCCGACTGTAAAAAACTGAAAAGAATGAGTTTGTTGCCTAATAACAAAGCTGTTGAATGAATTAGGCCACAAAATGTGATTGTAAACATTAAAAAGATATGTATGCTTTATCCCTTGTTGATTGATTTTCGTACAATTAAAAAATTCCTTGTAAACCTGAAAATTTTTCCTGAAGCCATTAAAAAACTGTACAATTAAAAAATTCCTTGTTATCCTGAAAATTTTTCCTGAAGCCATTTTTCAACTTAATTAGTCTGGCTCTGAGGTGCAGATATAAATTGGTATTAAATGCTAAAAATGACTTGTCAAAATATTGAGAATCTTATTAGGATCCAAGATACTAGTATTAAATGCTTTATAAACTATGGCAAATTTCTCACTTTTTCAAATTTATGCGGAAATATCAAATATTTATTTCAACAGGAATATTATGTGACATATTTTATGGTTGTCATTTCATAATTTCCTCCAAAGAAAAGTGTTGTTGTCTGATAAAATTTGAAAAACAAAATAGAAGAAAAAGAGAGGAAGAAAAGTAATTTCTTTCAATATTTATAACCTGTAAAACTTTAAGTTCTTCTAGTAACATTGACTACCATCAAACAACTTAAGGGAGTCTGGAGCTGCCCTAACGCTTATTCTAATGAAGTAGCATATATGCTACTTTATGAGAATAAGGGCTGCAAATAACAATGCAACATACACACTGACGTCACTTAATAAATAGAAAGTAGGGGAAAACCCAAGGTAGCATATATGCTACTTTATATGAATAAGGGCTAAGGTTCTTTGTACAGAACTAAATTAAAATAAATAAATCAAAATAATGTAATGTCTTCAATGAAATCCCAATCATATTGCTTTCAAATGGTTGGGTTTTGTTTTGTATCATTTACTTCATTTGCTTGTTCATCTAATATTTTGTTCCATGTATTCATCGAGTAAGCTTGCCTTGGTTATATGGATATGACACAAAGGAATGAGAAGTGTTTTGCAGGTGCTTTATTGGGACATTTATTAGGATAGCTCTTTCATTCAACTTTTAATACAATATGATTCATACTCGCCTCTAAAGATCTAATTCTCAAATATTTTTTCTAAATATATATGTATGTATATGCATATGTGGTGTAGTCTCCCTATGACGAAATTGTTTGTGTTCCGGTTTAAAAATTTGTCGGTCATGGGGAGAAGTTTGTTATATAGTGATTAGAGCTTTATGCGAATATTTATGTACATATTAAAACTTATTTGTTAACATGATTACTTCAAAAGTAAATAATTACAGTTTGATCTTAAAAAGTAAAGTCAAAGGTGTTTCGCTTTGCCATAATTGTTTTTAGAGTAAAAAACATTATCAAAAGTGAAGACATCTCAAATTGAGAGAATAATAGTACAATGATTATTTGAAAAAAAAATTATTTGAAATTTCAGTGATTTTATATTATATTCAGTATTTTATATTATATTCACTCCACATTAGAAACATGTTTGTATTATTTCTAGAATGTCTAGTGTTGTTAATCCAAAATATAATAAAGGCAATGCATAGAAGTGAGAAACATGTGAAAAAATATGATATATGTTTGACATTTTTGGGGGCAACGTTTTATATGGAAAATATTTTCAATTCTATTAAATCCCCAGTACTGTATTTCCATCACAAATTTTTGTTTTAGGGTGACATTTGTTGAAGGAAGATTACTGTGTAAGGAGTTATAATTGGCTTATATAAGAATCCATTTTTTAAAGATAATGTTGGGTTTAATCTTAAAATAGCATAGATATATGTTTTGTTAACACCTTTCCAAGGGCATATTATTTGCAATGAATTATAACGTACGTATTTGCAGAAAAATATAGGGTTCACACTGGGGAAAAATACAAGGTGAGATTTCCCACCTTGATGAAACTTTTAAGTGGGATTTTTAAATTTTAAGTGGGATCTTTTGTTTTTAAAAATATTACTAAATTGTCCGAACATGATCTAATACAAATGTTTAATTAACGTGTAGTTAACGAATGGTTTGGTTTTACGATAGCAATTTTTGCAAAGGATTTGATTTTATTATTGCGTTTTTTTCAAAAGGTTCGGTTTTGCGATTTTTAAAAATTATTACTTTTATTCTATGTGAAAAAGATTCAAATTTTACTGTTTGATTTCTTGAAATACTATTACACTCAATATTTTAAAAGGAGCTCAAATTTTCAATCGCTCAATTATCTGAAAAATTTGTGCACATGGAATTCTGCCTTTTACACTTTTGTTATAATCGAGGCATTTTAATACATATTTTGATGGTTGGTTAAACACAGGCTGAAACATTAATCCATTATAAAGTGAACTAAATGACACAATAAAAGAATGTAGACATAGGAGGTATGCTAATGAGTGCTGGTACTTTCATATGCATCTTTTTTTCAATCCTGATTTTATGGAAAGATTAATTTTGTGCGATCGTAAATTCTGAAACTAATTCATTCTAGAACATAAATAAAATGCCCTTTTGGAGAGGAAGATTATTTTAAAAAGTGTATGCATTCCACCTTTTTGCTCTTAAGTCAACATTAGAAATAACTGGTTATTTAGTGGTTTGAATTTCTTTTACTATTTTACTATAAATACAAACCTTTTCTGTGACCAAGGAAGATTCCCTTTTTCTATTCCTTTTTTTGATTTTGTCTTCTGTGAATAGAATGAAAGAAGATGTCTGCATTCACAAAGGGCTTAAATTGTTCAATAATCCCAAAAAATGAAGAAGTTGTCAGTCTTTCCCCTATGTTTATTACACATGATAAATAGGGCTCCTAGATTCTTCTTTTCCTTAATGCGGGTAAGATAAACCAACATACTCCGTTTAGTTTGTATTGAATTATCAGTTTAGAATAGTTTCAGTTCACAATGTTTTGAACGCGTGTCTGCTAGTTGTGGGAACAGCGCGCAAACAAACTTTTTTTGAGTGGGATTTCGAAAAATATTGCGGGAATCGCGCAGCTTAGTGCGAACCCTGAAATATATCAAAACGTTTTTTGTCATTTAATTTCACTAAAAAGTGACTGCTTGATCTGGCCAACAAATGTTGAAAATTTTTGACGATTCAAATGAAAATCCGTGGAATGTTTATTTAAAATATGAATTGGGTCTAAAGAAAAGTTCTTCCTCTGTAATGAAATATTGAAAAAATAAATGGAATTTGTAAGTAAATAATGTCATACAAATTGTTTAGTGTGCGATATTGATTAACAAGTAAAATGTGTAATCAGTGCATTTCAAAAGTTAGAAGTCTATTTGTTTAACATATGTTTCATATATATCCATGATTTTCAAGGGTCTCTTTTATGGGATTTTTAAAAGGACATGTATTAATTTTCACATCACTTCCATTCTTTGAATAATTTGAAGAGAAAATCCTGAAGCAGAAACTTTGTGCCATGCAACATAAATATAATGCAAGTTTGCCATAAAAATTGCAGACAGCTCTGTTAAGACCTCAAGGGAAACAACTGCAAATGTATGCCCATGTGTTTCATAAAACTCATATTGAATAAAAAATTTTGATTCAATATAAAAAATATTATAGTTTTTTATGACTTGCCAATCATATTCAGTCAAGATTTGCATTTTTAAATCAGTGTTGTTTAGTGAAACACTGCACGTGCAAAAGAATTCCAAAACGAATATGATTATTATCATATTCATTTACTACTAATTTTATTATATCTTTACTACTAATTTTATTTAATTAATAAATTTTTCAAAAGATAATTTAGATCAATGTTGCTTCTTTAATTTTCTATGGTTTATGATGCATTTTATTTTGTTTTGTGAAAGTTTTGCTTTTATGTCATCTTACAGTTTCTTCTACTTGCTTTCATGTTGTCAAGCAAAACTCAAGTCATATAAATGCATTTCAGTATGTTATGCTTTTGCAGCTAAACATGACATAAAAGATGTTTATTCATCTGTGTGATGCTTATTTTGTGTAACATTACATATTTTACAACAATGTGTCAAATTTCATGTAATTATTATTGGAATCATTGCTCTTTTTCCATAATTAGATTCTTTTTTTAAGTTGTTCAACTGTGACAATCAACCCTTTCAGTTATTTTGCTGTTTCTTGATATTTTTTTACTAGCCTTAGTGAGACTAAAAAGCTGTATAGAGTATGAACTGAAACTGGTATGCTGTGAAAATTACAAGAATAAAGGCATTTTTTTTGTTAAATAATTTGTTCAATGAAACGTATTTCTGTGGATTTAATAATCTACCATTATTCTCTATTTTTTCACTCCTCTAGTGCTATTTGTATCATTACCCATTATCCACTTTCATTATGCGAACATATTATTTATACTTTTAGTTCTGCTTTTTCTTCAATAAGTTGCAGATATGCATACCTTTTTTAATTTGTATATTTTTATTAACATTTTCATGTTCAATCTGCAAAAAAAAAAAGTTAAATTTCAGAAAAAGGTTGAAAATAGTTATTTAATTATATTTTCTTCTATTCTTTATCATATTACATTAAATATTGTTCAACTATGCAGATTAAGATCAAGAGCAATGATAACTGTTTGTTATGCTGAATTTACTATGCAAATATGCAGGGAGTCTCAGTCATTGTATGTGACCTGTGGCATTGTTTATAAATCAAAGTATCAATTTAATAAAAATGTTTCAAAAATTGTATTCAATTTTTATTGATAGCATTTTTAGTTTATAGGATTCAGAAAAAATTTCCTGAAAAAAAGTTTTAACTTGGGTCTGGTTTCTTGGGTAAAGGATGTGACCGAGATTTATTTCTTAACTATTGCACCCATGAGTGAAATGCTTGGCAATTTATTATTGATAATTAACTAATCGAATTAGTTTTTTCCGGAAATAAAACAAACTGGAAAATATTTACTCTTGAAGCAGTGGCGTTCCTGCCATGGGGCCCACCCAGGGCAGTAATTTGTGGTGTCATCTCCCCCCATCCGAAAAAAGAGTTTTTGTGCTATATAGGCGTTGTGATTGTGTGTGCTGTGGTTTAATAGTTTATGTCAAGGATGTGGAGCAGCCACGTTTTTAGCAGCTTTGCTCCAACTTCCTAATACTTGCTCCAGATCCACTAAAGCTAGCTCCGTCCTCTGATTAATTTTAATATGTTATATTATTTAGCTCACATTTATTTGCTCTGGCTCTGTTCCAGTTTCAAGCAAAAACTAGTTTCTCCAGTGCTCCATGCTCCCCTCCAGATACACTAAATTACTTTACATAGAAAAGAAATTTCATTCACTTTATTTTCACTACATTCACATTCCGACCACAGATGTTACGTCATCCAGAGTGTGAAAGATGACACTGATTTGTTTTTTCGTTTATCCATTCAACGTATTTAGTTAGCTCTGCATATTGATTCAAGCCCTTCAGACAGGAAGATTTTCCACTGAGAATCCCCAATACGCGATGGAGTCCTGTCCCAGGTTCGACAACCACCACTGGTGAACCCAAATCTCCAATACAAGTGTCCTCTCTAAAAAGAGGATTCAAATGGTAATTATTTAAAGCAGATGACATAATGAAGATTATTTTGCAGAGTTTTAACATTTAAGAGCAGCGGAATGACAAAAACATGCATTGCACAAACAGATAGACATCATAAGAAGAATCAAAGTAACCAGGGTGCCCATGAAGAGGGGGGGGGGGGGCTTATTTCAGGGGTTGAGCAGTTTTGGAGGTGGCGTCATTCTTAGAATGTTTCATAACTTTTTAGAGGGGGAGGGGAGGACAGCTTTAAAATAAATGCTCGAAGTGTAAAATTGCACATCTCAAACAGGCGAATTTAGGATTGGTACGCTTGGAATAAAATGCTACTTGGTTTCACTATGTTTCACTACTATTTACTTGGTATCCAGAGTAAATATCCTCTGTCTTCATGGCTTCTTATTTTGAGCAAATGATCATAAAACATCCGGATTTGCACATATAGAATGAGACAATGAGAGTGAAATCCAACTTAACTGTTTATTCTTTCCCTATTTATATACAGATTAAGTACCGTTTTCTCCTCGATTTGTCAACCGATTTTCTTTCCTTTTTTTTTTATTTCCTAGCTATTGACGAGTTGTGGTGTTATCAAAAAATTTGGAAATAGTTAAATCCCCCCCCTCCCCCGCTTCTTTTAACGTAGATTCGAAGCATTTTTTTAGAAGTCTTTATTCGTCATACTTTCATGCTAATCCTTACATCTAGTCTACAATGTTTGTACAATGCTTAATACGTTTTGTACTATTCATAATTCAAAGAAAAAAAATGTGGAGAACTGAAAGAAAAAGAAAATTTAATCTAATTAAATGAATGTCAAAGCAAAATAATACAAATTTTAAGGTGTCAATTAATCCATTTCCAAATTGTACTTATATGATAAATCAGTCGGATTGTTTCTCCAGCACATTGTCAAGTAAAATAAAGTACAATTTGAAGCTAACAATGTCTAATATAATATAAAATTAATTAATAAGTGAAGTGTAGCGTTACTTTGCTTTGAATCAGCTTTTCGTAAGTTTGGGGGGTTTGCATTAGCGTTTTGAACTCTTGATTGAATTGAAAGTGAGTGATTGTATTTCTAAATAATAATAGGGGGCATGAACATTTTGTTTTCTATTTTCTTCACAAATACAAAAGTGAATACCACCAACTGGCTCAGGGCCCAGCTAGGCTGGTCCTAGTCAGTTTAGCAGTCCCCAATTAACATCAAGAGTTTTCTTAAAAGTTTTTACCCCACTGCAATTAACAGTTGCCTCCGGTAAACTATTCCAACTGCCTACAACCCTGTTGAAGTGGTAATGTTTCCTAATTTCAAGAATAGCCTGAGGTTTGAAAAGCTTAAAACAATGACCTCTGGTTCTACTTTCAGCAAATAACTGAAGCCCATCAAGATTTTCCATTTTAATGAATTTAAACAACTGAATCATGTCCCCTCTAACTCTTCTTTGCTGAAGACTATACATATTGAGCCTTTTAAGCCGGTCCTCATAATCTAAGTCTGAAAGACCACTTTACCAACCTAGTAGCCCTCCTTTGAACCCTTTTCAATAAGCTAATATCCTTCTTTAGGTAAGGAGACCAA
The DNA here is from genome assembly GCA_038502835.1 of Octonoba sinensis. NCBI lineage: Eukaryota > Metazoa > Arthropoda > Arachnida > Araneae > Uloboridae > Octonoba > Octonoba sinensis. The sequence goes on from CM076599.1 coordinate 129,219,608, forward strand.
AACTGAACAGCATACTCCAAATGAGGTCTTACCAAACTTCTGTATAATAGTTATATTTACAAGAGAAGGAGTGCAGAAAGATAACATTTATTTATTAAATGTCTTACATATTCATTAAATTAAATACCTAACTCGGTGGTCAATCAGTCACACTGAGGGGACATTATCGCTAATCGAAAAATATAACCAAAACAAACTTATCAAACAGAAAAATTAAAATGTGTAAAAGTTGTTTCATTGTTCCAGACTAAACTTAAAAAGTTAAATGAAATACTGTCGAATTTTGACTGCTGGGCGAGCTCAGGTTTTCATAATTATAGAGAGTATAGCCGCAAAATACAGTTGACTGCCATTAATCCAAACTTCAGTGATCCGAAACTCCACTTCTTAATCCAAAATTAAAATGCTTTTTAGAGTCAAAAGAACTAAGGTGCAACAAAACCACAGAGATGCTAATTAGTATAAAGTATATTTCTGTTCAAAATTGTCATTAAAAATTGCGAATAATAAAGAATTTCGTGTCTCAGAAGCCGTTTGTATTATAACAAGAATAAAAGAGGATTCTGCAAAAGGGCTAAAAAAAAGTTTTTTTTTTTAAATTTTACATTTAAGGTCGCCGCGAGTATAGTGTATTTAAGAAAAAACTATGTTTTAAATTGTACATACCCGAGCCCAGCGCAAAATATATTTTCTTGCCATCCGGCAATTCTACGGCATTCTCCCTTTTCAGCCACTTCTACTCGAGCAGTCCGTAGATCTAGCCTTACTGTTCCTCCGTTCAAGTCTTCAGTAGGAACATTCTTTTGAGGAGGCAACCCCCAACCGGCGATGGAAGCATTGACGCTAAGAATGAGGTGTAATTTTATCACCTTATCTGAAAATATGCAAATCATTTTATCGTACCAGTGACAGAGTATAGCTAAACTTATTAGAACAGAATTCCTAAAATGTTTCTAGTCACGGGAGCGCTTTGGAAAATAAGAAGTTCAAATTGAAACAATTAAAGTTTTATTTTACTGCCAGCATGCATAACAAATTTTAAAAAATGCATTCAAATATAAAGGAATTTATTTTACCGGATGGAGGCAAACATGCTGGACGGAATCTGCCCATTGGAGCGGGGGTGTTCAATCTTAGAAGAGCCAAATTATGCTCGAGCTCTTGTTCTGGGTTGAATGATGGATGGATTTTCATCTCGGTCGTGTAGAAGTTCCGCTGACTGCTACCTTCATTAATCAGATTTTGCTCTCCCAATGTCACAAACACAGACTGCAGTACATGCAAGCATTTATGACGTTAGATAAATTTGTGTGTAAAGTCAATTGAACTATATAATTATCAGAAAAAATATAGGTGTCATACATTTTGCCTACTTGGCTCAGTAGTTTCGATTTTAACTTATCTTAACATAATGCGTCGTCTATTCAATGCAGTGTGGAAATTTAAATTCAATTTCACTTTTTAATTGAAACTAATTATGATTAAATATGTGCTGCGTATAATAGGGTTACTGAAACCCCATAATACATATGACATTGTGTAACAATAGATCAAGTAAGAACTTTTATATTATTTAATTAAGGATATTTATTTTTCTGTCACACTCGTGTTAAGTTTAATGCTGAATCTACAAATGAGTTTGATACAGATTGCTTGGATAACTTTTAACTTGAAGCACTGTTTTAATGCATGCAGCGAAGAGTGCTTTACCGCTTAAAATGAAACGTAATGGGAAATAAAAACTCAGGAAATTATTGATGAAAATTAAATGGTAATAATAATAAAAGGTTGAGATTCACTTTTGGGAGAAAAGATTCTTCTTGAGGTTTTTATTTTGTTCCAGCGGATGTCAACGAAGGTAGCACTCTTATTATATACATCAGTTGTAAAATTAAACTGCGACCATTGCATTTTACGAACCTCCTAAGTGATCTCAACATGTTTTTGGTTTGTGTAATTTAAGTAACCCAGTTTAGGCATAATAGATGTATGTCTTTGAATTCGGTATGTACTTCAGATCGACCACGGAAATAGGGAATAAGAAAATATACTTCAAAAATTTGCTGCCTGGTGAGAAAAGAACGGAGAAATGAAGAACAAAAAACAAATTTGAAAGAAAGAACTTTTCATTTGCGTCAATTGACATGTTAAAAGCGCATTATAACTTCTTCAATGGTAGTATGAAGGTTTCTCTCAATTGCAGCAACTTGGAAATGAAAATTGCAAATGATAGAGAAGTAGGAAACCTTCACCTGCTGGTGGTAAAATCTTGATCGTAATGTCTTATTTGCACTCATGAAGGGGTGGTGCGATCACGACACACATGATCCAAGGAACATTCCCAAGTGAGAATTGATCCGGGGCTCTTATATGCTAACTGTTGTATGTACAAATCAGCGCATCAAGAGACTGAAATTGTCAAGCAGGACAAACGCAGTCTCACGCTGCCACTGCTCCAATGTTAAACGTGCGAACCATCTGTAAAAAGTCTGCTGAAAGCAGGACTAGGTTCACGTGCTCTACTCTGTCTTGTATGACTCAGCAAACAGTCAGAAACGGCTTTATTGGTGTCCCTAACGTCATCTGCACGAAAGAACCAAATTGCAGTCCTCTCATTCAGAGGAAAAGTAGACTCAGTTTCATGAAAGTTGGAATATCATATTACGAGCTTATCGGGTAAAGAAAGTGAAAATGGAATTCATTATTAGATGGGAAGGTCTTTTGGGAAGAAGACATGTCATAGTTTTCTGGTGTGGCATATCATGCATCAGTCAGGGATTTGGTATTATGTATATCAGTGAATATGTGTAACACATTACCAATGCATCTTTTAAATGATCTGTTGTCTAAGGTTAACGAGCCCTAAGATAATGTTCTGCAGAACGTCATGAAACAGTACTGAGAATTTAGTTTTAACAACTCTCTGCTTAAAATACATTCCGATCTCTTACCATTCTGTCCATAGAAATGAACTCTCGAGTATTGTTGATTTTCCGAACAAAGCAAGATGCTGCTGTCATCACCCAATCGCTGCAAATGAGGACACCACTGCAGAGCCGCAAATCGTCACCAAAATCTACATAAATAGCTGCCAACCACGGCCACATGCGCAGGTAATTGCTTTCACGTTTTACATAACCACATCTACCGGGACCAACAGCAGGAGCTGAAATTAAAATGTCAAAGTAAATCACGCAGCCAATCCTTTTTCACCGAAAACTGAATTACATTTTATTGGTGAAATAGTTAAAATTGGAAGTTATATTTTGTAAATTAACAATTTTCTGATTGTTTAAATATACAGCATTTTTTCCACTGTATAAAGTCGTGTCCAGACCTCGAGCATTAAGTCACAAAGTGAAAAAAAATAACTTTTTCTGAGTGTCCGAGAAATCATTCAGGTGAGCTGTGTACCTACCCGGTTGAACGCGGCTTAAGAGGTAGATTTTTCATGTTCATTATAAGTCTTAACGTCGGTTTGCGACTCAACTTCAAAATCAATTGCACCTGAAAAGGGTATAGATAAAACAAAGGTAGAAATAGTTACCCCGTTTTCAAAGTGATACGAACTCACTTTTAAGTTTCGCGTGTTTATTAGGAGAAGTTGGTCGAAAGTGAAGGAACAAGAAAACAACTATTATTAAAATAAATACTACTTGTAATGTGAAATTAGAGATTCTTTTAGATGTAATTGAAGATCCTTTCGTTAAATGATCGTGGTGAGAAAGGTGAAATCTGAAGATAATACCGAAGAGTCATACAACAATGTCATAGCATTTTTAAATTTCTGAAAGGTCAGTTTACTATTAAAAGAGAGTCGACAACTGATCCAATTTTTAAATGCACTTCATAGTCTCTGTTTTCCTCAGAAAAAAAAAAGAGTTAAATTTCTTGTGAGCCCTTTATTATAAAAACTGATAAATGAAGAAATGCCCATATTTTCGGAGCTATGGTATGAGGTTTAACATTGATACTTTTTATAAAAATACAAACAACGAGCATGCGTATGACACAGTATTTTTAATACAAGAATAGTCTGTAGTCTTTCCCAGAAGAAGAGTTGTTGGGGTTATAAAGATAGACTAAAGATAAAACTGTGATATCCTTCCGTGCTACCTTGGGGTCATTCATAAATGACGTCACGCTTTTTTCCCAAATATCTGACCCCCCTCCCCCCTTTGTCACGCTATGTTGCATAATGCATGATGTCACACTTCTTGTTACCCCTCCCCTTGTCACACTTTGTCACAATTTCACGAACCCCCCTCCCCCCCTCGAAGCGTGACATCATTTATGAATGACCCCTATGCCACAGGTCCGGGGTTTGATCCCAGACTAGGTAGGGTTAACTCAGCCTTTCATATCTTCAGTGATGTCGTTAAAATGAGGACCAAACACGCTTAGGAGCTAAGACCAGAGATTCCGCGTCAGACCACTTGACCGGAAGATATGCTTCTGCACTCCAGGCCCTTTGGTCTCGAAAACTGGGATTGGCACAGAAGGCCATGTGGCCATGGCCCCCATTAGACTGTCGCGCCACTGAGTTAGTTAAAAATAAAACTAGCTTGAGCATTAGGGTCACATTTAGACTTAAAAACATGGAAGTCCTTCTGACGACAATCACATGACCATTTAGACTGCCATAGCTCCCAGACTGCCATAGCCGGACTCTCAACTGGTCACTTAAAATATTTATCATTTGAACGTGGCACAAATTTTACTCCACTTGCAAAAAATACTGTATCCATCCAGCCTCACCGAATCACATTCTTGATTGCGTCGGTCTATCCCGGGTGGTTTTAACAACAGATCCCCTTCTTGCCATCGACTTTCTGGCTGTCAACAACTTATTGGAGTTGATCTGAGTGATGTCAGATCATGAAGATAAGCAACAACACAATACGTGACCATTTGGAGAGCTGAACGAATTATGTACCATTCAGCCAAGGGTTTTTTTCAACAACGATGTTTCTTCAACATTTTGAGTGTTTGCACTCTTGTACATTAACTCAACTGAAAAATGTTGGTGTGAATTTCTAAGCTGGACATATAGTGTGGTTTTAGCGATGTGGAGGAGTCCAAAATTCACGCACCTTCTGATGGCCGAGCTTTGATGATTTTCATTATGTTGTCTAAATCCACATATTTCTCCAGGATGAAGACATGGCTTCTCAATGGCTCGGATGCCAAATCTGACAACAGTTTGCGATTGATGCCTTTGCCAATGCCAACAGTAAAAATTTCGAAGCCTGGAAAGAAACATAAAGTCTTATGTCACAAACATAGTAAAGCAATTTATACATTCATTTTGGGATATTTTTGTCATCAGACTTATTAACAACATCTTTGGATTCAGAGATTTTTTCTTCTTTTTTTTTGAGCTATTGAAATAATTCAGGTAATGTACATGCTTATGAAATTGTTGTATTATCCTTTACTGATTTTTTTTAGAAGCCTTGGCTCGGATATATCTGTAAGATAGTATTTCAGTTCTACAAGTACCCAAAATTATTAAACATATTTTTAAAAAAGGTTTGATCTTGAATAATTATTTTACTTTCTGTAGATAATGTTTACTTGGTTTTTGCATACTTTGCAAAATCGACAAAATATTATATATGCTAGAAGTTCTGTACCTAGCAGAATTTAAAAATCAAAATCTTAGCGTCTGACACCAATGGCTGATGATTTAATTTTATCGTGCTTGATATTTATCTTTATCATGGTTTCTATACAAAAAAGAAAAGAAGAGTTGAAAAGCCCGGGGAAGAACAGCTGAAAAGCCTCTTTTTTTAATTTGGAGGTTGCTTACTATGAGATACTTGACAGGACGCTCCCGGAAACGTCACATCGCATACCAATGGGCCAGCACCCTTGATAAATATAGTTAACCACTTTAGCCGAACACCGTTCGGGTACTGCGAAAGGGATTTTTTTTTTTTTTGCCTGTACATCGCTCGGGCAGTGTATTTTCGTACACCAATCCGTTGATTTGCCGGGTTTTTTTCAACCTTTTTTTACTTTGCAGCATCTATATAAATAAAAATGTAAGTGTTCGTTTGTGCAAGCCGCAAATCTCCGAAAGTACTTGACCGATTGGTTTGAAATTTTGCCAGTTAACAGAGTGATTAAAGCGGATGGTTTATAGACCCGTTAGAAAAAAAATCCGACAGGTAGTTCCTTTTTTATTCCAATTTAAGGCAAAATTTCTACATTAATTTCCCATTATGGGGGTGAAGAAAACCTTGCACATATTAATATAATATATCGATCGAAAGCGTTGATTTTTCTGCATAAAATGGAATTTGTTCGAAGTTTCTAAGTCAAAAAGAACGCCAGTTATAAGCTTTTTAGTTCGATTTCTTAAGGCTTACCTTGATCCAAAAATAATAATTAGCAGTTTCCTCAACACCGGGTAACATAAGCTATGTAAACAAGAAGTTCCGTCTAGAACTATACGAGCCTACTTTCCCGTATACACCCAACATCAAATTTATAATATAGCTATCACTTTCTCTCTCTTTCACATTTAGCTTTAGTTCTTACTTCAAATATACTTTTTTTCAACGGATAATACATATTCATTCACTCAGTCATTCATTCAGTCATTCATTTACTCATTCATGTAGTTATCACTCGTTTATTTATTTTTTCATTCATTCACTCATTTAATTACTTTATCGTGGATTCACTCATTTATTCATTCATTCGTTCTTTCACTCATTCATTTATTCATTCATTCATTCTTCCCCTCTTTCATCGATTCAATCATTCATTCTTTCACTCATTCATTCATTCATTTATTTATTTATTGAGAAATGCCCTTAAAAATCCCGATCAAAAATTTCATAGGAAAACAGGCTTGTTCAGTTCTTGTTGAACTTCGTATCAGTACATGTTCTACAGCGTAATATCTTTCTGATAAAGTTTGTTGCGAGCCAATCCGTCGTTTAGATCAGGATTTATATGGGATTGAAATTTCCCATATGCGCTAATGTTAATTTGGTACCTTTTCATTATCAAGGCGTAAATCTCGCCGAGCAAAATATTTGGCGACAGAACACACAAAAGGATAACAACGACGATATTCCGTTTGGCGTTAGTTGCATCATTATTGGCGACTTTATCGCCTGCGACGGAATAATGGAAAAATGCCGCAATTTTTTTTTTTTTTGAACTGTTCAAAAATGAACAAAAATTGTTCAAATCAATATTTCACGCCGAGAACTCCTTTCAATAAGCTTGCAATAGGAACTTGGGTCTTGTGCCCAGAGTTTACATAATTTGCTTCAATTTTGTCCATAGGCGCTAATGTTAAAATTTTTTGAACTGTTCAAAATTGAACAAAAAATTGTTCAAATCAAAAAGTAAAATATGGAAATGAGATGTCCTCGCCAAGATCTTTCGAATGCAAAAAGAATTTTTCCAATCGGACAATTCGTTCAAAAGTTATTAGGGGGGGGGGGGGCAGACCGACAGACCGACAGACACACATTTTCCCCATCTCAAAACCCTACTTTCAAATTTTTTATTTTTCAATCTTTATTTAATTTCTTCACTTTTTTTTGACTTTTCTTTATTTTTAACGATATTTTTAAGATACATTAAGCCTTCTTTCATGCTTTATTTATTTATTTATTTTTTTTTTTACTTTTACGGGAAAGTAGGCTAATAAAAACGTAAGTGTTTGTTTGTTCATACATGGCTGCCTGCGATCATATAGCGGCTGTCCAAACGGGCGAAAAAGTGCGTGCAAGCAGAACTTACATTTTCTGCCACTTCAGTCAATTGGCGCTGTTAGCATGTACTTAAAAGCGAGGATTTACAGGTCTAACCATTGCAATATCATCGCGTTAAAGGCTTGAATTTCAAGAAAGATAAACATTTAAGTGTTGAGGGCAAAAGTAACTATCGAAATATGTTGCAGGGTTATGTATTTGCCATTAAAACGTTTTTAATACAGAGGAAAAAATAAAAAGATCGTTTTTTGGTAGTAACACATGCAGACTTTGAAGCTGCTCGTTAAGATACAACTTTTCATACATACGTATACTTTTATATATAATGAACAAAGAGAAAATTTTCTTCGCAATGGGCTGATCATATTATCACTTTCAGATTTATTTTTATTTTAAACGACAATAATTGCGCATAACTTTCTGAAATACATTTATCCTTTTACATTGTGTAGCACAAATAAATTGGCTAACAGGTTTTTGAAAGCCGTATTGAATAGTCTTTAAATGGTTATTAGTTACTTTATAATTAAGCAATTTTCACTACATTCATGTTAATACTATTAAATAACTGCAGTTAAAAGAAAAATGACACAGGTTATGATTAATACAGTTGTAAATATATGTGCTAATTGAATTATTTCAATTCCATTTATTTTAAATTTAATTATTACAGGTAAGTGGAACAGTTAGGTTGTGAAGTGACTTAACAAATAAAGATTAGTTGAACAACTATGTAATTAAGTAAACCATTAATGCAACAATTTTTTATTGTTATTGACAGACTAATAGCATAGCATAGTACTAATAACTAATATTGCATTGTATAGTATAGCTGACTTCAGTTAACTTCAACAGATGGATTATCATATAAGAGTAGAGACGTTTTTTTGCTGGTCTCATCCAAACCAATTACACTAGCTAAATATTTAGAATAAAATCCTAAAATATTAAGTAAGAAAGGTCAAAGATTAGGCCTTTGTAAAAGAAAACGATTCAATAAAATAAATAATCAAGGGGAAATATTTTCAAATATTACAATTAAGTACAATAAATGACAAATTAAAAATAATTACTTAAAACGCTTCATTATATGGAGTTCAGAGTTATCAAGATTATTTTTAAAAATTGTAACTGACAATACATGGGTGTCAACCCCCTAAGCAAGATGGTGTATACTAATAGGTACGAAGTCCCCCAAAAAAGACAACCACCCAAAAGGGCTAAAACTTAATGAAAGCATGCCCCCCTGTCCAGGGGAGTCAAAAATTTCATCAAACGTCTACGCCATGAACTTCCCCCGTGGACACCCCTGGATAAGAGCAATTTTTCTTTAAATATCCCTTTAAACATTTTTATTTAGATGACATACTCCTTGACAACAAAAAGCAATGAGTATTCTCAGTCGGGGGGGGGGGGGGAGGGGGCAGGACCGTCCACAACTTTTTTATTTTACACGATCGTCCCTCCACCTTTATTTCATTACAATAACTTATGCTATTATCTGTAAGCCTCCCCCCCCCCCTCTCACCTCTTTTTTCTTTTTTTCTGAACTACACTGAATATTCTCAATTTTTAATACCAAGACTTTGCAACCGGCATTTCTTCGATGAAATCTAACAAAAGCTTTCGGATTCTCTGATTTTCTGTAACCTGATTTTCCTTAAATCCTTTCTTAAATTAATGTTTCCCCACTTTTAAATTAGAAATCAGAAATACGCTTTAGGGGTCATTCATAAATGATGTCACGCTTCGAGGGGGGGTTCGTAAAATTGTGACAAAGTGTGATAAGGGGAGGGGAGGGGGTAACAAGAAGTGTGACATCAGGCATATACAACATGGCGTGACATATGACAAAGGGGGGAAGGGGGTCCGCTGAATTGTGACAAAGGGGGGAGGGGATCAAATATATCGGAAAAGAGCTTGACATCATTTATGAACGGTCCCTTAGATAGTTTATTTACTTTTCTACGTTTTATGACTCTATGGTGTACAAAATGGGTGTACTCATGAACGCATGGAGAATCAACAACAAATCTTAGAGGGAAGTCTCCTTTCCTTTTAGGTATTTCAATTGTAACCCTTGTTCATGTGGCGCGAGTTTAATTTTAAAAAGGTACATTACTAGATTTATAATATAGATTCTCTCTCACTCATTCCACTTTTAACTTTATCATTCTATACAAGCATAAGAAATTTAAACGTCTCAGAACAAAAAAAAACTATATTTAAAAGCATAATCTAGACATAATATGAAGTTCAAAGTTTACTTTTGAGTGGTAAAAAATTAATGAGCGGACCAACGTTTTTATAGCGCAAGTTGCAAAAATTACTCCATACACATGTTTTGGAATTAAAAGGAGCCCCTTTACAATGCGTAAGGTTTTGACCTAAAAATGTAAGTTATCCAAGTGAGTGTAAATCACTCGAATTACTTGCATCCAGATGCGTACAACTCTATTCATTGATAAAAAGATTCCTCTTGTCCCGAAATATGTTTTCTGAAATTTGGGCTATAATGACGTTTGTTTCCTTATTAATAACCTGAAGTACAAATAAATAAAACCAATGCATAAATAAATAAAACCAGTAAAGTTCGAGACATAAGGGGAAAATGCAAATGTCAGCCCTCACTGGTTAAAAATATCATCTAAAGCAGGGGTCTCCAAACTTTCCAGCCTTAGGGCCATATTGATTACTCCAGTAAATTCCAAGGGCCAAAACCATATTATCATTAATTGTTGCCGGTGGTAAAAAGTTGAATCAGTCCACTAGTGGTGTAAAATATGATTACTTTTTTGCCAGATGCCATTAGCGACGGGGAAGCTGATGTATTTTCTGTATCGTATGGGTATCCGTTATAATGGGGTACCCGCATCGTATCGCCATAGTAATCATTGATTACAAAAGTAATGAAATACACAAGTAATCATTGATTACTTTTTTCTTCAGTAATCGTTACTTCGGTTCCTAACGAGTACTCAAGTAACGAATGAGTATTTTTTTACATGAAAAAAAAGTCCGAAAAAGTACGCCACGTTTAAAAAAGGCTGCAAATCGAACTAAAGTCCGCAAAACGGCAACACTGCATATTATTAATTTTCCTGTCATTATCTGTAATTTCTAGATTAGTCGTAGAGTACGAGCGAGCCATGAGGAGTAACGTGACAGGACATCTGGTGGACACAAGCAGAAATAGGTAGTACCTTCTATCTTTAACAGATGGCGCTAATAGCACTTACAGAATAATCTCGTTGGTTCGATAAAGTTCTGGTGTCTTCCACTCACTTCTAGATGGCAGTAAGTGAAATATATAAGAAGGCTAGTGGCGCAACCACAAGTCAGTTCCTATGACACTGCTGTGAAATAAAATAGTGCGTACCTCCTTAAAACGTGTTTGTGCGTGTTTAAGTTTAAGACATCTTTGTAACAATATTTTTATTTGAATTGTTGCTTTTGTGTGTGATTTAGTAGAATGGAAAAGAAGCGAAAAATTGATAGTGAATGCAGAAAATTCAAAGATCAGTGGAACATTCAGTATTTCGTAATTGAGTCCAGTAACAAGGCGCTATGTTTGATTTGCAATGAAAGCATAGCCGTTCTCAAAGAATATAACATTAAACGTCATTATGAAGCAAAACATTTTCAAAATGACTCAAAATATACAGGAAGTTTGCGGACAGAAAAATTCGAAGCTATGAAGCGCGGATTGAAATCGCAGAAATCTTTATTTACAAAACTCAAAACTGAACAAGAGGCTGCAACTCGTGCCAGCTTTCGTGTGGCTCTTGAAATTGCAAAACGTGGAAAACCATTCACCGATGGAGAAATGGTCAAAGAATGCATAATCGCAGTAGCCGAAGAAATGTGCCCTGAAAAGGTAAATTTATTAAAAACTGTCAGTATGTCAGCAAACACTGTGGCTCGAAGGGTAGAAGACATCGCTGAAAATATATCCTCTCAACTGTTCAACAAAAATGGACATGTTGAGTGGTTTTCTTTGGCCTTGGATGAGTCAACGGATGTGTCAGATACTGCTCAGGTGTTGATTTATATTCGAGGAGTAGATAAAAGCTATGAAGTGCATGAAGAACTTCTTGATATGTATAGTATTCATGGCACAACTACTGGTTCAGATATTTTTAAAGGAGTTGAAATGGCCATTAAGCAAAAGAACCTTCGATGGAAAAACTTGAAATGGATTACAACTGATGGAGGCAAAAACATGAGTGGGAAAGATAAAGGAGTGGTCGCTCTTGTGTCAAAGGCTGTAGAAAATGACGGTGGTTCAAAACCAATAGTCTTACATTGTAATCATTCATCAACAGTCTTTGTGCGGAAAATGTTTGGATATGTCTGAAGTTCTGAAACCAGTCATATCAACTGTTAATTTTATCAGATCTTTTGGGCTGAATCACCGACAATTCGTACAATTTATTAAAGAGATTGGAGAAAATGACTTACCTTATCATACTGCCGTACGTTGGCTTAGTTGTGGGAAAGTCCTTCAGCGCTTTTTTGAACTTCGAGCAGTGATCGAATTTTTTTTGAATGAAAAGCATCGCCCTCTTACTGAATTGCAAAACAACGCATGGCTGTGGAAGTTAGCATTCTATGTTGATTTGACAAAACATGTGAACGAACTGAATTTGAGATTGCAAGGAGAAAACCAGCATCTTCCTGATTTATACAATAATATCAAATCATTCCGGAAGAAATTGATACTGTTTCAATCACAACTACGAAGTAAATGTTTTTCACATTTTAAAACATGTGAAATATTTAGCCACACCACTGAGACCGAGTTTCCTATCGATTTTGGAATCGAAACTTTGAGTGCTTTGAAAATAAATTTTGATACTCGTTTCTCGGACTTTGATGCCATTGCGAATCAAATTAAGATTTTTCAGAATCCTTTTGATACTGACATTGAAACCCTAGCCCCGGAACTTCAAATGGAAATGATTGATCTACAGTGCAGTGATATAATTAAGAACAAATATCAAAACTTATCTTTGTTGGAATTTCATAAGTGTCTTCCACTGACACAATTTGATAATTTGCATAAATTTGCTCGTGGGCTGTTTTCTGTTTTTGGTACTACTTATTTGTGTGAGAAGACCTTTTCCAAAATGAAGTACACAAAAAATGTTTACAGATCTAAATTAACTGATGAGCATCTTAAATCTCTTTTAATAATTGGTACAAGTAAAATTAGTCCACAACTACAAACTATTGTCAGTGGAAAATCTCAATTACATAAATCTCATTAGTATTTCATATGTCGTTATGCTTGTTATAAGTTATCTTTTCATTTAAAATGTATAAAATGTTAGTTGGATTCATTTCAATAATTTGTTAGTTAGTAAATAATAACCTACAACAATGTTATGAGTAGTTAGCCCATGACCATATCAATGTAGATGTCATATTAATAATTATTCAACATAAAAATAGATTACTTCAGTAAACTTAATTTAATTTGCTATAAAAAATAAATATGTTCTCTAGAAGGAGTTTTCTTTCAAGTATGCTAGCTCTCCGCGGGCCGGACAAAATCTGTCCGCGGGCCGGATGTGGCCCTCGGGCCGTAGTTTGGAGACCCCTGATCTAAAGCATCAAACTCACGATTTCTATTTACAGAATAATTGAATAGGTGGAAGAACATGGAGTGAAAAAACAAATAAAATATATGCATATAAACCAAACGTGAATTTAGTAAATCCCTAAAATTATAAAATGTATGCATTCACTAATTTAATGCTTAGAAAAAACGCTCTACTGCTTTCTGTCGTTTTATTTCATTTACGATGAAAAATTTCTTTAAAATAAATATATATAGGTTAGACACAATTAAACATCGAGAGACATATTTCCGATCAGTAATGCATGAACTAAAAATTTACCAAAAAGAAATCTTCATGATGCATGCTGCAAACCCGGCAAAAACAATGCTTTCGTAATGTATTCCCATACAAAACAAGTACATGCTTGCAGCGCACCAGTGAGAAAAAAAATAACTATCGGTTGAACGCTTATTCCTTTGTTCTCGCGCCGCGTCTGGACAGCCGCTATATGATCGCAGGCAGCCATGGTTCATACAAGGCTAAACGTGATCCAGTTTACGGTTACGATCAAGTTCAGCCTTGGTTCCTAACCTCAAATCTCCGTAAATACTTCGATTGCTTTGAAATTTTATCAGAACATGTGTTTTAATGTATCGCATTTAATTTATTTCAACTTTGATTTAAATTTTTTGGTTTTTAATGTTTTATTAAGGAGAATGAGCCACTGCAACTATTGGTAGGGTACAGCTATTTTCATTTGATTTAATAATATTTTCTGTTTGTAATGAAGTATTTGTTAGTATTTTTGCACTCGAAGATTAAGGGGAACTTTAAAACAAAGACGTCTTATTTTGAATAGCAACAGTTTAATTCAGCTATTTTCATTTTGATTTAAATTTTTTTTAACCGACTTCACAAAGGAAGGAGGTTATACACTCATATTGCATGTATGTCGTTTTTTTTTTTTTTTTTTTTTTTTTTTGTTTGTTTGTCCACTTATAACTTTTTACCGGATGAACCGATTTTCAAGTTTTTTTTTTTTTTTTAATTGATCGAGGGTGGTTTCCCATAGGTCCCATACCTTGGCTTGACCATATTCGATAATTAGAAAAAAAAAGTAAGGGACTGAAATGTGGTAATTTTTTTGCCTTTTCATCCATAACTTTTGACTAAATGAACCGATTTTGATTATTTTTTCTTTGATCGATAGAGGGTCGTCTAACTCAAATATCGCGCATCAGTTTGACAACATCTTTTTTTTTTTTTTTTTAGAAAAAACGTTATGAGTGAAAAACATGTATTTTTTCATTTTAATTGGAAAGGCTAGGCCCGATTTGTCTTTGTTGGGAAAGTTGTTAATAAAAATGAAACTCATTGTTACATTAAAAGCAATTATAACAAGAAATAGATTGAAGGCTTCTCTGAAGAAGAAATTAAATCCAATCAGTTTGCTTGCTCCAGTGACCCTTTAAAATCGGTTTTAAAACGAAATTTATCTTACAAACGGTTAGTTTTTAGTGTCATTCCCTCAAATGTTTCCCCTTTGATATGTATGTCTTAAAAATAGAGTATTTATATAAAAATGTATTTACGCTAAAAATAATAAAATAAAATAATTTTTGGAAAAAATAGAACCGACTTCAAACTATAAATTGCGCTGAAAAGTAAAAAATAACATTATTCTTCAACAACTTCGATACGACTTTTAAATATAATTTTTGAAGTCGGTGCAAAATTATAATGGATTTTGATGCATGATTCCTTTTGTAACTATGAACCAATTACAAATATAAACAGCGTAGAGTTTGCAACAGTTTCAGTGTAAAATAAGGCATGGTGTAATTATAATTAGACTGTCATAATTTTGCACCGACTTCAAAAATTATATTCAAAAGTCGTATCGAAGTTGTTTAAAGAATAATGTTATTTTTTACTTTTCACCGCAATTTATAGTTTGAAGTCGGTTCTTTTTTTTCCAAAAATTATTTTATTGTTTTTTCCGTTTGTATTCCGTATTTGTTCCGTTTGTTTCCCGTACTTGTTAGTATTTTTGCACTCGAAGATTAAATGGAACTTTAAAACAAAGATTACTTATTTTGAATGTTAACAGTTTCAGTTAGATATTTTCATTCTGATGTTAAAATTTTGAAGTATTTTTTAATTATTTTTGAGCTTGACGATTAAGGGAACTTTAAAACACAGATTATTTATTTTGAACGGCAATTTTTTAAATTAGAATTTTTGTGTTTATGTTTCTTCTGTTTGGATAAGGCTTATGTTGGAATTTTTCAATGTGCTGAGCCAGACAATATCAAAATCTTCACCGACAATGGAACAAAAAAAAAATTGCCCGCAAGCATTGTGAAAAAAAAAAAAAAATTAATAAATAAAGCTCAAGACCAATCAATCAAATTGAGCAGTTTAGATTTTCTCATGTGTACAGTTATAAATTGCGTGTTCTAGAATGGGTAAACCAGACAATCTATATTTTCAGACAATGAAACAACAAGCATTGTCAAATGAAACATATATGTGCTTTTTCTTGCTTTTCCATCGAACCATACTGAGCCACAGCAACGCGTGGCCGGGTACAGCTAGTTTCTAATAAATGTCTCTAGTATAGCTTGACCACCACAAGATGGAATTCATTAGAACAAGATTAAACGAGTCTATTTGTTAAAATAGGGCAGAAGGGCATAATTAAAAATCGCCAGAAATTAATAAATGTAAAACGTATAACAGTTTTCATTGCTGATTTGAAGTCACATATAATCAATTACAATGCAAAATTGTTTTTAAAAAAATATTTTATTTTCTTTTTGGTCACTAAATGCAGCAGGGCTGTGGTGAGCCAAGGCCCTGTCAGTTTTCTGACGCCCCTCCCCCCTCCCCATTGCGTTTCCATCTTAGCCATTTAAGAATATTACCCTCTGCACTCCCCCTCTCCCTCGAAAGGCCGTTCCCCATGAATCAGCCATGCCTGACACCTCCTCTTGACGGCCCTGTGCGGCATTAAAATGAAACAGTTTAGTAGTTAAAGAGGTTTTTCCTACCACCATTGTCCTTGAGCGATCTGGCAACGTCCTCTGGTGTGATGTCTATGATGGTTGGTTCGCCATCCGTTACCAAAAAGATTGCTTTTTTTGCTTTCTTGCGTAGTTTAGGAACCACGTCTGCATAGGCTGATGTCAAAGCATCAACCATGTTGGTACCTCCTCCATTGGGCTATTGAAACAAAACAATAAGAAAAAAGTTCTGATATATTTTGCATCTAGTTTAGTGGTGCTCAACCCTGACGTAAGTGTTGGGATTATTGTGAATGAAAAAAACGCACTAGTCAGGGTTCATTAGCTTATTAAATTTCATCTGTGTTTTTTTAACGTGTTCCACAGTGTGCATAAGACGCACCCGTGAAATTTGCTCAAAGATTCTTTTTTTGTGAAAGCCTATAAACTTTAAGATTTATTTTCTATGAGATAATTCGTTTTTGCATTAACCCTTTCCCTCTCACTCCCGTGAAAATGACGGGCTGAAGTTTCGCCTTCTATTTCTCACTCCCGTTGAAATGAATGGCTGAGGCCATTTACAAATCTGAAAATCTACGTGTCACTGTTATCTTTTCTTTGCGGTCGCTAGCTATCATTGACCTTTTTATTTATTAAATAATTTTCTTATCATTTCCCCTTCTTCAGCAACATAATATCCACCAGTGCGGTCCCGGCAATTTCATATTTCACTAAATTGCTTTACTTTGGTTTTTCATTCATTTTCTATCAATGTGCCTACTAACGTCTCCACGACCACATAAAACAGAATGCGAATGACATTGAAAGCGAACGACACATTGTAATGAACGAAGGTGACTTTGTTATGTAAAACGAAACCCATTTTAAAATGAATTTTTAGAATAAAGGGTGCATTAACACCAAAGGCAACGGAGGCCCCTTTTCTTGTCTCCGCCTCGTCTTGTCACTATGCTTATCAAACTATCAGCGAGGATGCACATCCCCCACAGCGCAATCAACAATTCTAGGTCGTCTGAGTGAAAGTCACTTATAATGACGCAACAAAAACCAGTTAATAGAGGCATGAATATTAAGTTATGTAGGACCACTGAAACGTCCTGAAAGGTTTCGTCGCTGTTGTCTTGATGTGAAAGCAACCTCAGTCTTACAGGCTGGAATATACAATTGTGTTATTATATCGATAAAATTATGAGTAAAAAGATGTAAATCAAAAGTATGGATGAATACTTTATATTAGGGATGTAACGAATAGTGATTTGGCCGAATAGCTGAATACCGAATATTCGGCCATGTTTTCCAGGCCGAAACAAAATATTCGGCCATGTTTTCCAGGCCGAAACAGAATATTCGGCCATGTTTTCTAGGTCGAAGCCGAATATTCGGCTGTTTCTTCTAGGTCGACAATAACTATAATACAATTTTGAATGTTTAAAATCTACTAATTTCTTTATTTTGTTACATTTCTACTGCTGCAGAACTATTCGTCCGAATAGGCCGAATACCGAATAATGGCCGATAATTCGTTACATCCCTACTTATATATATATATATATATTGCAAATGAAGGCAGCATCTCTTCAAGTGTTAGTTTTAAGAGTAGACAGTTCATACTGCCTCTGAACTTCGGAATATTCAATAACAAGTTGACTTAATACCAATTTTTATAGTCTATCAGATTTATAGATGATCATTTACGGCTTTCTAGGTTCGCAAAGTACCGCGTAATTAGTATAAAAACCCAAATGAAGAGGAGCATAGAAAATGTCAAAAGTTATACATGCTGCCTCCTTATTTAGGTCGACAGAAAAGGGATCATTCATAAATGATGTCACGATTCGAGGGGGGAAGGGGATTCGCGAAATTGTGACAAGGGGAGGGGAGGGGGTAACAAGAAGTGTGACAGGTGACAAAGGGGGGAGGGGGTCCGCTGAAGTGTGACATATTGTGATAAAGGGGGGAAGGGGGTCAAATGTATGGAAAAAAGCGTGACATCATTTATGAACGGCCCCATATTTATAAAACCTGACCATTACCTCAATTTTGTCTATAGCTAAGTTCGCAGCTTGTGGTCCACCAATAGAGGCATCGTCTACATTAAAAACAATGTCCGACTTCGTTCCAAAAGTCAGTAGAGCAGCACGTGTACCAGCTGTAGCAAAGTAGGAAAAAAATATATAAATATTTTACATGTTTGAAAAATTTTTATGAGTAACTGAAGTAAATGCATAAAAATTTAAAATTTATAGCTTTTATAGCAGGTTTAATTGCTTTTTTCTTAGTTTTGTTTTTATTATTTAAGTAATGTAGAATATTTGCAAAATTGTAGTTAATATTTATTTTTGTACTAAATTATTATTTTGACATAGTCCCGTTTAAAAGTTATTTTCTTTTTAAAGATCAACTTGAAAAGTTTATTCCAAGAATGGCTAGGTTATTCTTTTCTCCTCCTTTGGGCTTTTTTTTTCTTTGGAATAGTAGTGATGATAATAAAAAATAGGGAAAATCCGTTTTTTCTCTCCCCCTTTCAGAGAGAGATTTGTATTTCAAACCGCACAGCGTATATAAAAATTACCAGCAATGTATTAAATCCATCATAGTACAATATCTCTAAACCACCTAATGGATGTAGATCGATTTAATCTTTAAAAGCAAACTCACGCTCATCCGAATGAATGCTTTTTTTTTTTTTTTGGACATTAGGGGATCATTCATAACTGATGTCACGCTTCGAGGGCAGAGGAGGGTTCGTGAAATTGTGACAAAGTGTGACAAGAGGAGGGGAGGGGGTAACAAGAAGTGTGACATCAAGCATTATGCAACATAGCGTGACGCGTGACAAAGGGGGGGATGGGGGTCCGCTGAAGTGTGACATATTGTGAAAAAGCGGGTAGGGGGTCAAATATGTGGGGAAAAAGTGTGACGTCATTTATGAACGGCCCCTAGGCTCTGGTTGTATGCCCAATCACGATCGAGAATCTACATCACTCTAGTCAGGGTTTCCTAACCTATGATGGGTCGCGACCACAGGTGGGGTCACGAAGCACCTTTCATGGGGTCGCCACGTAATTTCTAATTTTAAATCAAAAAACTTTATATCATAACAAAACGATTTTTTTATACTGAAAGGTCATTTTTAATTATTTTGTGATAAACATACGGGCATTAATTGAAAAGAAATTGTCTAGTGGACTTGTCAACTTTCGTCACATGCGATCAAAACAAAATCCATCAAGAATATTTAAAAGAAAGGAATGTACAAATAATATTTAAATTATATAGAGAAAAATGCAAATATTATGCGAAAAATATTCAAAATAATATGCAAAAATTGAATGAATGCAAATATTTTCCAGAAGTATGCAAATATTATGCGAAAAATGTTCAAATAATGTACAAAATTTTAATAAATGCAAATAATTTACAGAAATATATTTTTTAATGCAGTTTCATTATCTGACGACAACCAATTTTTCCTTGAATCCTTGTATTATTAAATCTTGATGGCAGTTACGCGTAACGAGAAAAGCGTTCGATAGAGTCATCCCTATTGACGAAATTACCGCCGCCGATAATCAGCACTACTTCCTATCAGGGTCCATGTGTGTACCAAATTTAGTTCCTTTCTAAGCATTATAGCTTCAGTTTGAGTGGAAAAAAAAAGGGGGGGGGGGAGGTAAAATAAAAATGCAATCTTTCCGTCCAATGCCGCTTTAAATTCTTTTTGTTTTACTGTATTCTTGGGTATCTTATATATAAGGCGCTTAAGTGTCTGTTTGTTGCCGATAGCTTAATCAGAGTACCTTACTCCGAGAAAACTGCATCGTGCTGCCATCTACACAATTGTTTCTATAATGAAAACGACTAATAATCAAAACATTTCTCTAGCATTGTGAGTGGGGCATCGCTAGATTTGCAATCTCCGTTAAAAATTAATGTAAACGCAAATTTAATTTAATCCTTCTTTCTTTGTTTTAATTTATTAGTCGTCTGTGCTTTTTATATATATTAAAGTGGCAGCGCTCTTCTTTCCAGTTTCGTTAAAACTATTGTTTTGACGATGATTATGTTGGATATAAATAAATATTTTTCCCAAACAATTTGATCATATAGTAAATAATATTTTTATCTTACAGATTATTATAACTTTGATGTTTTTTTTCGGTGAGAATTTTGTTTCCTAAATTATTATATGTTTATTATTTATTCATTAAACTTTATTGTTCTACCTGATAAATATCTTTTTGATTTGATGCGCACTTCCGGTTACTGGGAGTATTGTATATTTATAATATCTAGAACAGCGGTCATTTCGTATGACCGCCTGGCTTACTAGTTATATAGAAGCAAATTTTGAGTTGGATTCAAAAACGGCTTGGAATTTAACGTATCGTTTTTGTATCAAAATACTTTTGTGAAAGTGTTAGGTACATATGTGGTCGTGGGTAGCTTATTTGTTAAAAAATCGGGTCGTGACTGGAAAAAGGTTGGGAACCACTACTCTAGTATGGATCATGGATCGCATAAAATCGGTCGATAAAGTGAAAATGTCTAAGCATTCTACACAACAATATCAAAGTGCTAAACGGCAAAACGAAGAATATTTCCAACTTATTTTTGGGATTGTTAATTTTACTTTCTGGTTTCATTCTTTTTGGTTGCTGACATTTATCTTTCGCTGTCAAGGTTTTTTTTTTTTTTTTTTGACATTGCTGAAAATATACAAAATTACAATCCAAAACCGCGTAATACGTTTTCCACATCGAAAGGTGGTGAACTATTTTTGTTTCAAGCTGAAGGAGGTATATTAAACCCCAAAATCTAACCAAATTCATCTAATGGCTTTGGTTTACACTTTGGTTAACCTTAAATAATGAAAGAAGGAAGCATGAAGTTGTATCTTTTATGACTTTCCGTTTATATTGAATGTTGCAGTTTTTAAGCCGCTTTTTTGAGTTATTCATAAATATGTATAACATAATAATCATTTGCTTGAATCGATTTGGATTAACTATGCAGAAGTTAATTACTTGGATTTTCACCATTCCTAACTCCAAACTGGTTCAGCAAGAACTTGATGAACTTTTTTCCAACCCTGAAATCTGTCGGGTCGATGCTGCTGGAACGATCGAGCAAAATCACAAGCTCTAGGCCCTCTTTTATTGATGAAGTGTCAAGTAGTCGACCTTGTGAGGCAACACCTATTAAAAAGGAACTATGAGACAGATTAAGTAAAATAAAAAAATCAAGACGTTTTCTCCTATTGGTTTCTACTGTGTATAGGAGTGAAAATCAAAACCTCAGTTAGTCGATGATATATATATATATATATATATATACAGTGGTGTAGTCGAGGGGGACGGCGTCCCCCTACCTTTTTATTTTAACACAAGCGTTCCGCCACTTGTTATGACTTTCAACATAAGCGTACCCCCCGTTTCTGATGTTTGTATATGTAACCGTCACCCCACCTTTTTTTCCAGGACAACGCCACTGTGTGTACTATATATGTATGCGCGAGTATCATATTTTTGTGAGAAACATTAAAAACATAAAAGTAATTATAAATCATGTAATCATCTCAAAACTTACTTTTATTATATTCAGCAAATTTTTTGTTTGCTTAGTTATGAAAAATTGAAATAATGAACGCCCAGGGGCACCCTTCAGCTCTCGATGTGGTACTTCGTGGTGCCGCCAACAAATATTTTTGGTGCCAAGGTGCCCATGGGGGAACACCTTGACCCTCTTGGAAAACCCCTAGACTAGGGAGACATGAAATTTCGTTGGTTCCCCCGCCCATCTCACAAGCTCAATTGCGCTAATCCCCCCCCCCCCTCAGTTCAGTTACCTTTTCCGGATATCTGATATCCCTTGGCCGATGAATGTGTTCCGGATATCCGGCTCTGATGTTTGAATCTTGTAAATCCTATGTTTATTTTTAAACACCCGCCCACACCCACAGCTCACAGCTTTCAAATACGTAGTAAGTTCGAAATTTACATTGCATTTTCAAAACAAGCTCAAGCCCCGCACGCGAAAATCCCCTCTTCTCCTTAGTTTACTCCCCCCCCCCCGCCCGTAAAGGGAGCTTTTCTGCAGGCCCGTCATTTTGAATTTTCCCGGCAGGGGGATAGCAAAGGATATATTTTCCTTCTATTTTTCATTTAAAAAAAACAAAAACAAAAAAAAAAAAAAAAACATGCAAATTTATTATATTTTTAAAGTCAGAGGGGTCAATTTTGCCCCCTCCTGAACCCCCTATATGACGACGGGCCTGCTATTCTGCCTCACTGCTGTGGCCTTACCAATCTCCCCCCCCCCCCCCCCCGTTGTGCGAGAGTCATATCCTCGAATACCTAGGTTAGATCTCTTCAAAATATAGGAATCTTTTTTTTTAAGAAAAAGCAAGGGGGGAAGCGGGAAAGTGTTTGGGATGGTGATACAATAATTAATTATTCATAATTCTTATGACTTTATGAATAATTAAACATCTTTGTAAATAAAAGAGGAAACGTATATTTGGACTTTTTTAAATTCGTGGAAAATGTCATTATCAGAAATTACATGAATTATATTGCTCAATAATGACATTCGAACAGGGGCGGATCCAGGAATAATTTCTGGAGGGGGCACCGGGTGTAAAAAGTAGTTGCTCATCGTAAAATTTTGCATAATAAAAAAACTCATAAGCTTGTTTCACGTTTTTAAGATCACTTGATACCAGTTAATATTTTTAAAAGTACGAAAAACATACTTATTTACATCCAATGAAAAAGTACAATACATTTTTACATATTAAGACAATTAAACGCCAATCCCTTCAGATAATTTTGCAAAATACCATTATATTTAATTCGTACTAAAAGAAAAAAATGTTTTGAAGATTATAATAACGCCAGAGAATGAGGTCATGCAGCTTTTTAAACATTACGACTGTTCTCAAAATTCAATATTTTAATGTCAATGCAGTGATTCCAATACTTTTTTACAGTTCTAAATTAGTAATTATGGGCTTCCATTGATAATGTAAGAAATCGCTGAAGTTTCGAGACTTTTTCAGAATTTTTTTTTAACATTCAAGCTATAAAACGCATATTAGACTATCATCGATGACGATAAAAGACTTTGATGATTTTCGAGGATGTGAGGGGATTGGGGGCTGACCCCTGGAAATTTTTTGAGATTGAGATCTTGAAAACGCATATTAGGCTATCTTTGGTGACGACTAAAGACAGATGGATTCAAACAGCACTCCCGTGGAAATTTTTTGAAATTGAAAGTTCGAAATTCGTAATTTTTGGAGTATATTGATAATGTTAGAGAGAGGGAGAGGGAGAGGTTCTCCTTTTTTGGGAAATTCAAGTTGTAAAACGCATACTCGGGTATACCTGGGAACGTTATAAGAAAGCTGATATTTTTCCAAGATGAAGTTCTAAATATACAATTTTGACGATTTTCGAGGATGTGAGAGGATGAAATGGGGATTCTGGGGCTCACCCCCGGAAATTTTTTTAAAAATTGAAGTCTTAAAATTGCATATAAGGGTATCTTTGGTGACGTTAAAGAATAAGTGGAAAGTGGATTCAGGGGCTCTCCACTGGAGATTTTTCTAAATCTATTTTTTTTTTTTGAAATTCAAGCCACACAAACACACACCATCTTAACTACAACTCTGAACAAGAAAAAAAGAGTGTGTCAGTGTGTGTGGAGTGGGGGGGGGGGGGGGGGGGTTCTGACTCTTCTTCAAATTACCTTGGCTACCCGTCTTCTTGCCTTCTTTCATTTATTTCAAATAAAAATGCCACAACAATCCCTCCATTTTTTTCTTAAAAAACATGTGCTTGGTCCTCTAATTTTTAATATCTAACTCACTTTTTATTTATTTGAAATACAAACAACGTCTTCGGCACCTTCAAAAAATTTTTAACATTTTCATAACTTATGAATCTTACTTTTGGTGTGAATTTTCCTTACAATGTTTTGAATCTCTCATTTTTTGTTTTCCCATCAATTTCAAACGTATTTCGGCAGCCCAAGCAATTTTATACTCTTTGCTAGGATTTTCGTAATAATATTTTAATTAAAATATATTTATATAGAAATACTAAACTTTCGACTGTCCGACTAGGAAATTATTATGTTTAATTATATATTTATATTTTTTCATACTCAGACTTGCATTGTGTTTCTATAATGTTTTGAATACTTTTTTTTCTCTTTCCGCTAAGAAATGTTTGAAACGAAACGCGCATTTCGGAAGCCCTTAATTAAGTAATAATAATAATATTTTTGCCAATGTTTCTAAATAATGTTGAAAGATAGCAATTTTTTTTTTTTAATTTTACAGAAGGAAAAGAAATGTAATTTTTGATTATCCACTCCTTCCTCTTTTTTTTTTTTCATTTTTACTGCAAAATTTTTCCTTAATATATTTTCTTTTCTTTCTTACTTTTTTTTTTTATTATTTAACTGAAATTTTGGAGGCCCCTTTCCTGAAAATAGGGGCTGTGGCACCCTCTCTTTGGCGGCGCCGTGATTGACTTTTATTTTAAGTTTAGTTGCTGATAAGAAAACGACTACGTAGATCGCACAGCCGGGTCATTTCTAAGACGGGCAAAAATTTGTTTTTCAGAGTTTTTCAGCAGCTGACGGAGCTTTGAAAATATATATAATGATGGGAAGCACTGTCAGGAGAAACTTTGATTGCCAAAAAAAAAAAATTATTTTATTCAAATTTGTTTGTTTTTTTCTTTATTAAATTTTATTCAAAACATATTTTAAAATTTTGTTTGTTTCAGTTTGAAAATTAAAAAAAAAAAAAAATTAACAGGGAAAAAAAAAACCTTTTGTGGGGCACGCGCCCCCTTGGTCCCCCCCTTAAACCCGCTACTACATTCGAACCACCCAAACCCAAGATTTATTCACGAGACTGATTAAAGCAAAAAATCTGTAGATTGCGCAATGCTGTTTGTGAATTGGTACATTTTTTTGTTCATATCGTTCTGTAGCAGAGTGGCGCAGTGGAAGCGTGCTGGGCCCATAACCCAGAGGTCCGTGGATCGAAACCACGCTCTGCTAGAAATATTTTTTTAAATCCAGATTTTTTTCTTTTGCGATTTGTATACCCTTTCCTTCAGAAAGATTTCCAAATTTATCTTTCACCACACAACTGTGGAAAACTCGTACATTTATTTATTCGTGATCGTAATGGAATTGAAAATGTCTTTTTAATTGAAATAAACGATTAAGTAATAATAACAACAACACACAGTTGTTTACGCCTAACAAGAAACTCATTAATAATTTATAATTATTTATTTAATTCTTTAAAGTACTTACTATCCGACGAGTAGTTTCCCATTTCTGTAATGAAATCATTTTTCAGACGATCTGCAATGCTAGATAACGGCTCAGATTCTTCTGTAATAGTAAAATAAATAAAAATTTGATGGATTATATGAAATTAAATAACTTCATCAACTCTAAGAAATACTCTTGTAGCATTATTATTTACTCTAAGTATTATGGTACATATGTATCTATGTACACGTATTCATATAATTAAAGGTAAAAAATAAAATTACTGAAAAAAAAAAAAAATTTGAAAAATATTTGAACATTTGCTTTAAAATGCACAAAGCACGACTTTTCTAAATTAATTTCATAAATAAAATGAAATAAAAAATAAAATATCAAAATAATTCTCTTTTTTGTTCATTTGTTTGGTGTACAGTGCGTTTTAAGTGACGATAGTCCTATATCAATTTCTGTACGTAAAATGATTTTTATTATAAAATATTTTTTCTTTTTTTACTTGCACACACACATGCATATATATATATATATTTCACATATACCCGGTTATATTCTATATTTCAGTCATCGAGATCACATTATTTTCAGATTGATATCTGTTTTACCTTCAATTTATTTTATTGGAGGTTTAAACCAAATCGTTTACTTTTATCACCTGAAGATGGCAGCACAAGACATTAAATTAAAACTTTAAAATACAATCTGAATAATTTTTAAGAACACTTGGGAATTCGTATTTTGTTTAAATTTCATCTATAAATGTTTATGAATAATTTTCTATAAACAAGTAAATTAGAGAACTGCGCATATTTGGTGTTTAGCAACCTGAGGTGAGAAGCCAAATTTAAAACTGATTTTTTAGTCAGACGTTCAGTTGCTAGATTTGATATTAGATTAGGTTTATTTTAAAGACAGAAATCAATAGCTACAAATGAAATTTAGGATTAAAAATGTGCTGCAAAGTTAGAGAATCTTTTTGTTCATCTGATGAAATGTGCAATTTATTGTGCTAGTAGTATTATTGTTGAGAACTGTTGAGAACATTAACATTGAAAGCTAACAGGATGCTTGGGTTTATCAATAAGGCTATTTCGAACAGGTCTAAGGAAGTTGTATTGCCATTACACAGAAGTTTGGCAAGACCTCATTGCTGTTTAGTTTTGGTCTCCGTACCTAAAAAAGGATATTACCTTATTAGAAAGGATTCAAAGGAGGGCTACAAGATTGGTAAGTGGTCTTTCAGACTTAGATTATGAGGTTAGGCTTAAAAGGCTCAATATGTATAATCTTGAGCAAAGGAGAGTTAGAGGGGACATGATTCAGTTGTCTAAACTCATTAAAATGGGAAATGTTGATGGACTACAGCTATGTGCTGAAAGTATAACCAGAGGTCATTGTTTTAAGCTTTTCAAATCTCAGGCTAATCTTGAAATTAGGAAAAATTACTACTTCAATAGGGTTGTAGGCAGTTGGAATAGTTTACCGGAAGCGACTGTTAATTGCAGTGGGGTAAAAACTTTTAAGAAAGCTCTTGATGTTCATTGGGGACTGCTAAATTGACTAGGACCAGCCTAGCTGGGCCCTGAGCCTGTTGCTGGTCGTCATTTTTGTATTTGTATTTGTATTGAGAAGTGGGTCTTCCTTTTATTCTTTTAGGGCGCCATCTACCAAAATGTTTAAGAGTAATTTTTAACTGTTGTATAATTAGTTCATTAAAGCAAATGAAGAAATCTACAATATATGTACAGCAAAATAAAAGGCTCCAAAAAAAAGATATAAAATGTGGGGAAACGTACAGCAATATTTTTATTTGCAACTATGCTTTGAGTCATTATGATTTTAGGCAAGTAAGACACAAAATTCCTTAGGAAATGCAGGCCCGCCCCCGCCATTTCAAAATTTCCGGGGGAGGGGGCAAACGCCGGCAAAGTGTATATTTTCAATGCCTATTATAGGTAAAAAACGACAAAATTCATAAAAACATGTATAAATTCAATTTATTTCTAAAAGTCAACTGGATTAATTGATCCTCCCTCCCCCGATCGCCCATATGACATGCCTGGGCTAATGAACTACTTGACAATTTTTTTCATTTGAAATTATAGACCGTTCATGAATGATGTCACCTTTTTTTTTTCAATATATTTGAACCCCTCACCCCCTTTGTCACGTGTCACGCTTTAGCTTAAAATAGGTTTAATTTGCTGATTTTAAATGTTTTTGAAGAAATCAAAATGTACGATGTCACACTTTTTGTTACCCCTCCCTTCCTCTTGTCACAAATTGTCACACTTTCTTGAACCCCCTCCCCCCTTGAAGCATGACATCATTTATGAATGACCCCTTATCTGATTTCACATCTCGAATGTCTTTTTAAAACGTTTAGGCATACTTAATTCTTCAAAATTTTCCGTGCGGGAGTATCTGAAACTTTCATCTTTAGGAGTAAATTTAAGTAGGGATTCATCGTATTAATCAAGGTATAAATATTCAGCCACATTGGCTGGATACCGGATAGTTATCCGAAAACTATCCGGTATCCAGCCAATGTGACTGATTATTGAAATATTCGATTCGGCCACTTCACAAAATATCCAATTATCCAATAGTCAAATCAGACGTCTGGAAAAGGGCCTCATGTATAAAAAGTAGCTTTTCAGCTAAAATTAGAAAACTTAATGAATTATCATGTTTTAAACATATGTCCGGTCCGTCAGTTGGGGGATCAGGAGGGGGCTACAATCCCCCTCCCCCCAAACTTTCAGAAACAATGAATTTATACATGTATGTACATATTTTGTTCCTTTTTACGTATAATATTCTTTTCTTCTTCCCCCGAGCCGGGGTCTGATAATTATGAAAAAACGTTTTTGACAAGTATGTCTTTTAGTTCCTTTTTGTAATTTCTGGCTATTGTTAATAAATATTTTTTCTACTAAACTTGTAATATTTTTTTATTTCAAATTATTCCTCACAATTCGTTTACGTATGAGTGTTGCACGAAATAAGTATCAGTGAAAGAAGCCAAGAGGATTTTATCATTACTAGCCTTTTATGAAAAAACCGTCCACTCTTTTTTTGAAAATATTCGTTTGACGATCTTCTGATAAATTTGCAATCTAAACAACGGAGACTTTTGCAAGGAAAAATTATTATAAACTTAGATAAAACATTGCTTGTTGGCAAGATTTGAAATTAGGATGCAAAAATTAAGCGTCTTTGACACCTAGCTTTTTTTTGTGCTTTAGTTACCAAAAATATTCTGCAAAGAGTAATTTTAAAATTATCCAAATTGCTTAAGCAGAGATATCTACTGATAACTATTAAAACAGTTATGCAATTGTAAAAACGTATCCCAAAACATCACAAACTTGTTATTGGTAAGTAAAAGAAAAGCTTTCGAACATTTTTATTAGTAACTTTTGTGAAGTTGGTAATTTTACTTAAGCTAATGCTTCACTATAAATGTTTATTCTAATCAATGATTAATGAAATAAAGTATAAGTTGATTGGGATTAACTTTTTTTATTTTTTGAAACTTCACGACTTTCTCGATGTCAGGAATGATTTTATCAGAGCCGTACTGTACATGCGATCAAATTTTGACGTCTGTGTGATCGGTTCCCGCGCATAAAACGCAAGTCAATCCAGTGAATAGGTTTTTTCGAGCCGATTTTTTATTAGAATTCAACTTTCCCTGCATTCCACAAGTACCGTCTGCTGTTCATAGTCTGGAGCTTCAGTCACAAGAAATAGTGCATTGAGAAGCAGTTACGGGTTCACTTGCCCAGTATGGGAAGAAAATGGCTTTGATTCCTGAATCATCAGTTCATTACATTCCTAAACACCAGCTGTCGGAAATGAATACAGTTGACGCTTGATTTTACTAACGCTCACTATTTAACCCTTTAACTACGGGTAACGTCAATAGACGATTTGGCGAAACTTTCCTGTGGTACGGGTAACTTCAATGAGCGATTTGATGAATTTTTGCTGAAAATGTAGGTTTCAGAATAAAAAGTTAAACAAATGGAAATGCATTCGTTCTTTACATTATAAGTAATAATTTATTCAATTGAAAATGGCAAAATTAGAGGTGCAGAAGGGGGTATTGACCATCCCCTTTTGATACAGTGTGCCGCCGATTTGCAAGCAAAAAAAGCTACATCTCATAGGAATTTTGATCTTGGACAAAAAATTTCCAATCAACATCTCAAAAAATCGCCATAGGTCGAAAATGGGGCGTCTGCGGCTAATGTTGATTGGAACTCTTCAGTTTTGCCTTTTTCATGCAAGAAACTCATGACATATATGCAATTTTTGGATACATTTTTTTTTTTTTTTTTGTTCAGACAAACAGATTTGTGAATATATTCCCGTAGTTAAAGGGTTAAGAAACAGCGTACTAGTCCCGAATAGTCTTCGACTGAAAGAATGCTTTTCGATGATACGAAGTGTCGATTTTTTTATTTTTGTAATCCCAAAGTGTTCACAAAATTGTACGTCAACTGTATCTAATATATTGACTTCTTACCGACGCAAACAGGCGTGAGACCACTCCATCGTCCTCCGTCCAGACATGTTCTTGTACTGTCTCCGAGTAGGGTGTAGCCAGTGTGGCACATGTACAACACTGATGAACCCACGGATCGATCCATTCCGTGCATTTCGGAGTTTAGTACGGCAGGTGGTTCGCTGCAAGTATCCTCTAAAAATGAAAAGATTTAAATAAGCACTTTATTTAATGCATTTATTTGCATTGAATTACTAGACAACGACTCTGTGAGTAATTTTGGAGTACGTGAAGTAAGTCCGAAACAGATCTTCAGACGTCGCGTTCTCATATTCAACACTTCCAAAAGAGGAGCAAATCTTAGAAACAGAACTACACGACACGTTTTTCCCGTGATTATATACACAGTATATTAATGAAAGTACAAGAGAGAGAAACTATGTTGTGACATCTCCGTATTCAGACTGATAATTCGCTAATCCAATTGGAATATTCACTCCAATTTATGAATAATGTCATCACCTAGGTGCTTATTTGTAGCCTCGTCGGTTAACCATAGATGGTTACATTGTAGTTAATCCTGATGTCATGTTTCTCGTCATCTAGACTAGACCAGTGGTTCCCAAAGTTCACTGGGTTCCGACCCATCTTACAAAAATTTCCAATCTTGGAAGCCACCTCTTAGCTGTATTAGAGAAAAGAGGGCACAAATATTGGCGAGTTGTGAAACTACTAAATGATGTCTTATTTTTTCTAATTGAAATTTAAAAAAAAAAAGCGTTACCAATATGAATGAAAGACTGTTGAAATACGTAGCACAACTTAAATATTTCTCTTATTACTTAAATACCTTACACCTGCAAGGTTTTTTTCAGAAAGTTATTCCAATGGGAAGGATGCATTTGTTTTTTTATTTGTCTTAAGTTTTAGCATCAACTTCAACTTTAGTTTTATTGGCAGACTTCCTATTTCTTTTAATTCATGCGTACAGTGGCGAGGGCCCACTCAATATTCACTCGTGACCCACCATTGGGTCGCGACCCATAGTTTGGGAAATACTGATCTAGACCAAAGAGCCAAACAGATGTCCTCTTGACAGCAATGAAGATGTACGAACCAGAAGCAGTGCCATCAAATCGGAATCATTTCATAACCCACCAACGAGCTTCGACTGGACTAGCATCTGAAGGAAGGCAAGGTTCAAACAGCAAGGATGTCAAAAAGCAAATGGGACCTAATGAGGATCAAAACCAAGATCCGTTTTAGAACTTTGAAATAGAGACTTGTACTCTAAAGAAGATTGAGAGATAACAGGTGAAACATCAACCTGAAACATCCAGTATTGACAATAGGCAGCAAGCTCAAAAACCGGTTACATTATCTATTAGTACTGATCATTTTCTTAAGATTAGTGAAGTATTTTTGTCAATACCGCTAAATGTTTCATCAATTTTTATAAGATATTATAAAATGTTAGTGTTTAATTTAAAAAAAACATCGAAGAAAACTATTTTGTACTTACTATTTTCACAGTTTAAAAAGTTATTTATTTCGTTGTGCGATTTATGCGTTTATCTTACAAATGTTCTAAAAAAATGTTTAATTCAGATTTCTTCAAGCCAATTTTATTAATTTTGCAATAGCTTGTAAAAAATTTATTTTCCCCTTGACGACATAGGTCTGGATTATGAAGGCTATTAAACGTCTTTGTGTAATACGCTCAAGCATGTCTGAGCAAAATTATCTCATACTGAAGCTTCTTTGCTCCAACATGCTTCTGCAGAATTATTCTTTACATGTTTAAGTTTGCTTTCACAAGCATGCTTATGTTGTGCATTCATGCTTGAGTGTGTAAGACATGAAATTAGCATTTGTATTGTGTTGCCTGTTGAGCTCCTGTGCCTTGGCTAAGTGAATCAACAGAAGGTTGATGGAATTTTTTTTTTTTTTTTTATGCAGGGTTACTAACATTGTTTAACTTTTGTATGAATGTTTTGAGATTCAACCTGGAACTTAATATCACTTTTCTCAAACAATTTTCGCATTTCATTAAAAACTTTTTAAGAAAGTTTCAATTCACACAAACACACACCAAAAAAAAAAAAAAAAAAAACAGCAATAATTTACAGCATTCTAAAATGTTGTCTGAGTTAAATAATATTTTTAAATGTACTTTACCTCTTGGAAGGCAGGTGGGCTTTTTTGTGTCGCTCCATTTTCCCTTCCAGCATCGAACTATCCTTTCTGAAGCGAGAAAATACCCCTGATCACACTGGAATGCGAATTTTTGCCTTCCTAGGTTTGTAATAGTCCCATGCTCTAATGAAATATAAGGGTAGGGTGGACATTCAATATCTGTAAAAATAAATGAATGAATTAAGAAAAAATCTTGTATTTTGGAAATTAAATTTCCCTTGAATCTGGTTGGTAAACTTAATAAGCATTTTCCCTATAATTTACTGAATAGTCAATAGACCACCTTATATGTTTTCTTTGATGTAAATAATGTAATACATTCTGTTGACATGCATTCAATTACGCAAAGAGCAGCAGTTTGCCAATCCCTGTACTGTAAAAAATCCCCCCATAAAATCAAAGAATTACTGAATTTCCATCCATAACTTTTTTTTTTTCTGATTAACGAATATGGTAAAACAAAGGTATGAATTTCATGGGAGACCACCTTTTATCGATTAAAAGAAGAATCACCAAAATTGGTTCTTCCGGTGAGAAATTTTAAATAAACAAACAGACACACACAAACAAAAAAAAGAAAGAAAGATAAAACCCACATAGCTGCGAATAAAGATTTGAGAACGGTCTCCTTTTAAAAGGCGGTTTATAAACAAAAACATGAAATTTATGCTTTTGGAGTATTCAAGTCATACTAGGTGATCAGAAGCGGTAACGGGACCGAAAGGGCAATTAACCAAAATGTCATCGACCGATTTTTAAATTAATTTTTTGTTCATAGTGATACAAAAGCATATTTTTTCTAGTTTTTTTAAACTGTAGTTTTATCCTTCTGTTGCTTATTTGTTCGCACTTGAAGAAAAATATGAATAAAACGAGCAACGTGATTCAAAATGCTACGAAATTTGATTTTACGCAAGTATAACATAATTTGTCAAAAAATTTGGCAGTTAATTGTGAGTAGGAGCTTATAAAGTCTTATTCTGAAGCAAACTCCCATCCGTAATTCTTAGCACAATAAGGTACTTCTCGTCGCAATATATATTTTTTGTAATAATGTATTTCATCTTCATATGCTTCATTTCCTGCAGCAAAATTATCGAGATCGCTTAAAATTTGTATGTATTTTAGAGCGATGTCTCATTCTCAAATTTTATTGTGCTACAGTTTTGTAGTAATATTCCCGTCGAATATTATAATCTATTTCATCAAGCATTTTGATCTTATCATTTATTTCATCGGGTATATTGTTTCGGACCATCTGTTTTTGAATATGCTCTTTCTATTAATTTTAACATAATATATTACGATTGGTGCAAGAAATTAAAAACCTGGACAACTTTAAGGAAACGCTTTTCCAATTCTTTTTTTTTAGTCAGTATTAGTAAACTTCCTAGCTGCATATACATTATACCTGTACGTTTCGTATGCGAGTGTCATATTTATTCAGTTAGACTCACATACACGAACTTTGCATAAAATTTGCAAAGTAATGTAAGAACCTATGATCCAAAATGTAATATTAAAAAGTAATAAATATATAAATAAACTAGAACCATTAACTTATATAATTTTAAATTCAATTGAGTAGAGTATTCAATTGCTCTACTCATTGAATTCACGTAGAAATACAATGAACTTGTGCAAAGCTTAAGAATTGAGGGTACCACAGACACACACTGTACGAGGGACCACGATTAAGATTACCTTCTGAATGTGGGGGTTCCATTTGCTCCGCTATGGAATGTTTTGAAGACAAAAAAAAAAAAAAAAAGCATTTTAAAACTATGTGAGGTCTGAAATTAGTAAAACTAAAAAGTTCGCTTGTACCGTACCCAAAATAGTTTTATGGCTTTAGTACTTGATCAAAAACGTAACGAAACAAATGAAAACTTCAATTAAAAGAGAAGCAAGTCAAAAACTTTGTATTACCACAGAAAACATATGAAACATACATGGATAATATTACGGTATTGTTCTATGCATTTTCTTTTTTTTATTAATTTTGTTCCCTGACTTAAAGGAGGTGTCACGGTAGCCCCCGGTGACTTATACAGTGTTCAGCGTAAAGAAGCAGCGAAACTATTTTAATTTATAGCATTACAATAGGGAATTTATTTTTTGATGTATAAATTTATGAAACTACGTTTAACTACTTACCTTTTCCTTTTTTGGCAAGTGTTGCACATGCCAGCGTTAATGCTCCGAGAACAACGCGGATGTGGATAGTGTTAACAACTTTCATGCTCAGTTGCATCTCGAAAATCTATTAGTTAAAGTGAGGACTAATTCCTCCGCTTGTGCTTTTCATTTTCAAAGCGGAAGACTTCAACTTCCTGAGATGAAGGGAAGTGTGTGGATATGATAAATATTTCTGTCAATGGCGCAACATTTAAAGTGTTTTCGATCTCTACTGAGACAGAACCGATCCCTTTTGCTACTGTCGATGTCGTTTCCTCGCTTTCGCTTTTCAGAATATCATCGAGTTTAAAACGACTTTAACGGATATACCTACTCTGTTGAGGATGTTTTAGTCAGGATTTTAAAAATTTTTAATGAATGCATTCATTATAAGACAAATGATCAAAATGCTTTGTGCTGAAATATGAGTACAAAGATGAAACAACGTAAGAAAACACAAATTGTTTGAAAAATAACGGACACTGTTCACTCACTCAGTGGCGGATCAAGCCATTTGGAGCCCTAAGCGGTAGAACATTTTGGGACCCTCACACACAAGTAAAAAATGGAAGTAAAAAAAATATTATAAACAAATTTAAAAGAAACAAATAGTAAATAAAAATATTCACTTTTATATTTTATTTACACATTAATATAAAATTTTATTTATAGTTACAAAAAGTTCTTTCTAACTGTTATTTTTGCAAAATCATCAATAATTTGGCCCGAATCTACATTAATTAAAATGTATTGTTCTATGTACTGTATTGCTAAGTTATTTAATTTCTCCTCCCCATGGTATTTCTTAAATAATTCTTTACTCGTTTTAACACAGAAAAAGACTTTTCTCCTGACGCATTGAAGATTGGAATCCTCAAAAAAAAAAAAAAAAATCGGGCATTTCCTAAAGCCTCCACTCATAAATATTTCATGAACTTGGAAGTTGGCAGTTTATGGAGGATTCAGAGAGCACAATATATTTATAAATATATTGTATTTATAAATAAAAACATTTTATGAAAAAAAAACTAAAAGGTGAAACTTTTGGGGCCCCTTTAGTCACCCGGGGCCCCCCGCGGCCGCTTAGTCAGCTTACCGTTAGATCCGCCACTGCACTCACTGTCTACGCACAACTTTCTAGTTGTGTGTTGCATCGATGAAGTGGCTCTATTGTAGCCTCGAAATAGCTATTTGCGTTATTTTTCTGACAATTTGTGCTTTTTACGTTGTTTTCTCTTTGTATTCAAATGCATTTATTCCCTAAAAATCACATTTGATTGCTTTTCCTTTGTATGTAAGGGTACTTTCACATCAAATGCAACAAAGACAAAAACCTTTCTCATCGACTTAAGCGCAAGGGATATTTTTTGCCTACAAAAATACGCTCTGCGGTTGCACAGATGAGAAAAGGCAATTTTTTTTGTCGTTGTCCACTTTGGTGTGAAGCACCCTTAGCAATGTTTTGTAGTTGTTTGATGCTGTCTTGCAGAAGTTGAAATGTTGTATGTGAAATACCATCCTTTGAAAAATTGAAATTTTGCATTATACAAGAGTTTAAAGAAAAATGTCCTAAGTAAATTAAGAGTATGAAAGATGGTGTGTCTATATATATATATATACTTTTCCCTATGATTAATGAATATTTACAGACATTTTGCTCATAATACCTTAAAAGCAAACATAGTTGCTGAACTAAGAAAAATTCTCAGTCTAAAGAAATTCAACTAGAAATGCTCACAGCAGGTGTTCAATGCTTCCATAAACAATGCTTTATACTGTAGACTACATATTCTATAAGAGGATTTTATTTACTTTTATTTGTATTATTGTATTAATATTTTAATAAACATTTAAATTTTTCAAAAAAAAAAAAAAATGTTCTGTTACTATTGGTGCTACTGGCACATGCTGTTGGTGTTTTCACAACCAACGTACAACTTATATCCGTATTTTTCGGCCCATACATAAAAGAGTAAAAAAAGATTTTGTTTTATATAATTCCCTGAAATAAACTATCTTGTGGTCAATGAGTTAATTGTGCTATCAAAAACCCCATTCTCTTGAAACAGTTTGCTTGATCTAAAGACAGGATGTAGTAAACAAACATCCGTTAGTTACTTTGTATTTGGAAAAGTGATTAAAATACGAGCATAGTCCATTCATAAAATCAAGAGATAAAATTATCTCACAAGAGTTTGTTGTGTGTACAAAAGACATAAACAAGTGTGATTGTTCACCTAATCAAGTATTTAACCGTTGCAGTGTATTTACAGTTCACAGTCTGCGGTTTTGATAGGAAAATAAGTAGTTCAAGCTCGTGTTTAGTGAGTTAAAAAAAAAAAAAAAACTTAAAAATTATCAAGTTATCGGCTTATATACTGATAATTGGATTGGAACGTCAGCATATAGAACCCGATTAAGAATCAATAGAGCCCAGGGTCCTGGCAGGGAACACACATTTTGCTCAAGAGGGGTCAATTCTTTTGGATTTTACCAATGTACCTTAAATATTTTTCTAAAGAGGGAAAACTATAAAGTTTCAAGTCCTCGTACATATAAGCTTTAATAATACCGGACTTTCGAGGGGATATTGCCCCCTACTGCCTCCTCCAGGGGCGCGCCGACGGGGTGGGGCGGGGAACAACGGGATCGGTTCCCCAGAAGGCATCAGATATCCAACATCTGGAATCCGATCCGTTCACCTCACGAAAGACAAGATCCGGTTATCCGACAGAACAAATTTGGCAGAATTCACATGTTCCAATAATTAGAACCGGATATCCGGTACGGATTCGTCAGACAAGGGGCACTGGGTTCCGATGTCCGGAAAAATCAATATCCGGTACATCCTACATTCTAACCTTGGTCCCTCAAGAATCTGCTTCCAACTCACATACGTCAGTTTTAAATTCAAGTACTCTTCATTTTAAAAATTTTAATTCTTTCTTTTTTTTAATACTTTCAGTAAAAGTTTTTCTGAGCATTTTCTTTTTTAATCGTTCTTTTCAGTTACTACAGAAGAAGGAAATGAAAGTGCCCACTTGGGGGGGCGGGGATAGGGGCAGGGCACAGTAGCGTCCAGCGTCCCGATAACCTCAATTGCGCTCTTTTATGAAAGGGTTTTTCATAGCAACTACTTAATCGTAAAATTTCTCCCTGCCCCTTTGCTCATAGGCGTAACCTATGGGGCGGGGGGGGGGGGGGTTTGGGGGTTAACCCCCCCCCATTGGGTATTGATTTATTTAGGCACATTTAGGCACACAAAAAAATTTCTGGCTACGGCCTTGCGAAGCACATATTTTTTTCCCCTAAGAAAATTAAACACATATGCATATGATTTTATTTCCTCTTTCTCTGAAGGG